>CM067843.1:77551366-82551366 GCA_034509565.1 Triticum monococcum
ACAAAGATAATGTTGACCCGGCCGATATGACACCTTTGAAGAAGCCCACCACTGAACAAGACACTTTGTTGAAATTCAAATTGGCTGATGATACTAAGCAGGTTGACTTTGTCCCCGACAACTCATCTCAGTAGTTTATAATGGGGGCTAATATGGATCCTAAATAGGAAAGCGTGCTCATCAAGTTCATCCGTGAAAATCGGGACATCTTTGCATGGAAACCTTCTGACATGCTGGGTGTACCGAGAGAATTCGCTGAGCACACTCTTAATGTGGATCCTAAGTTTAAGCCGGTCAAACAATTCCTTCTTCGTTTCAACGAAGAACGATGTAAGGCTATTGGAGAAGAGGTAGCCGGCTCTTAGCGGCTGGGTTTATCATTGTAATTTTTCACCCTGAGTGGTTGGCTAACCCTGTACATGTGCTCAAGAAGAATGGCACATGGCGTATGTGTGTTGACTACACAGATCTCAACAAAGCTTTTCCAGCTGGCCCATTTGCTCTTCCCCGTATTGACCAGATCATTGATGCAACGGCGGGTTGTGAGAGTTTATGTTTCCTGGATGCTTATTCTGGTTATCATCAAATCATTGACCAGATCATTGATGCAATGGCGGGTTGACCTTTTGGAGCTTTTTGATATGTTTCTATGCCTTTTGGGCTCAAAGGTGCTCAGGCGACTTATCAATGTTGTGTCCAGAATTGTTGCACAGTCTGATTGGACACAACGTCCATGCTTATGTGGATGACATTGTGGTCAAGTCTAGGAAGAAGGAAACTCGTGTTGATGATTTGAAGGAAACTTTTGACAATCTCCGAGTCTACAAAATGATGCTTAACCCGGTCAAGTGTGTCTTTGGTGTGCCTATAGGTAAACTGTTGGGGTTTCTGGTTTCAGAATGAGGTATTGAAGCTAACCCGGAGAAGATTAATGCCATCACTTCCCTTACTAAGCTAGCATGTGTCAATGACGTCCAATGTTTGGTGGGTCGTATTGCAGCTTTGAGCCGTTTTATAAGTCGCCTGGGAGAGAAGGCAATTCCCTTATATCAGCTGATGAAGAAGACATATCACTTTGTCTAGAGTGATGCTACCAATGAGGCATTTGAGGCTCTCAAAAACAGCTAGCTGTGCCGCTTGTCCTTGCTACTCCCATTGAGAAAGAGCCTTTGCTCCTATATGTGGCAACTAATAGTAAGGTTGTCAGTGTGGCAGTTGTTGTGGAACGCAAGGAGGCAAGTAAAGAGTGCCCGGTTCAGCGGCCGGTTTATTATGTCAGTGAGGTGTTGATTGAATCCAAGCAACGATATCCACATTGGCAGAAACTGGTGTATGGGGTGTTTATGGCAAGCCGCAAACTGAAGCATTATTTTCTTGGTCATCCTATTACTATGGTTAGCTATGCTCCTTTAGGAGATATTATTCAAAACAGGGAGGCCATAGGCCAGGCTGCTAAGTGGGCAATCGAACTTGGACCTCATGGTTTGAAGTATGTGCCAAGAATAGCCATCAAATTTCAAGCTTTGGTGGATTTCATAAATGACTGAACCGAGTTGCAGACACCTGAGGAAAAGCCTGACAACACATATTGGACAATCCGTTTTGATGGGTCCAGGCAATTAGAGGGCTCGGGGGCTGGAGTTATTTTGACTTCCCCAGGAGGTGACAAATTTTCTTATGTGTGAAGGCTAATGTTTCCTTGTACTAACAATGCAGCTGAGTATGAATCTTTACTCCATCGCCTTCGTATGGACAAAGAAATTAATTCAAGCGGGGTCAGGTGCCTGGGCGACTCAGACCTTGTGGCTCAGCAAGTCTCGAGCAACTGGACCCTAAAGACCTGCTCATGGCGGCTTATCGTTGGGCGGTTGATACTATTGTTGGTCACTTTAAGGGTTATCAGGGTGGATCACCTTGATCGACAAAAGAATGAGGCGGCTGATGCATTGTCCCAGCTTGGGTCTCAATGTAAGCTGGTGACTCCTAATGTGTTCCTCGATGTATTACACAATCCTTCTGTCAAGTTATCGTCTGAAGAAGACCTTGATGTCCCTGACCCGGGGCGCACTTGGTGGCGGCTCTTCATGCTATTCCAGATTGGACTTTGCCTTATCTGGCTTATATGGCCTGGGGCGAGTTACCCGAGGATGAAACTTTGGCAAGGCAAATAACCAGAAGGTCTAAGTCCATGACTATCATCAACGGAGAGTTACACCATTGCAGTGTGACAGGCGTGTTCGAACATTGTGTTTCTCCTGAGGAGGGACATGAAATTTTATGAGAGATTCATGAAGGTGATTATGGTCATCATGCCGGTTCAAAATCATTGGTGGCTAAAGCTTTTCATCATGGGTTTTATTGGTTAGCAACTCATGCTGATGCAGAGGATATCGTAAGCAAGTGTGATGGATGTCAAAAAATTTCCAGACAAGCTCATGTGCCGGCTCAAGAATTGCGTATGATCCCAATAACTTGGCTATTTGCAGTTTGGAGGCTTGATATGGTTGGGCCATTCAAGAGGTCTAAGGATAAGAAGACCCACCTTTTGGTGGCAGTTGACAAGTTTACCAAGTGGATTGAGGCAGAGCCAATCAGCAAGTGTGATGCGGAGACTACAGTTCAGTTTGTTTAAAACCTGATCTTCCATTTTGGTTATCCTCACAGTATCATTACTGATAATGGTACTAATCTGTCTAAAGGTGCTATGAAGGAGTTTTGTTAAAGAGAGCATATCCGTCTTGATGTTTCTTCCGTGGCTCATCCACCGTCTAATGGTCAAGCAGAAAGGGCTAACTCAGAAATTTTGAGAGGCATCAAGCCCCGGCTTATGGTTCCTTTGGAGCAAACACCGGGTTGTTGGGTTGAGGAGCTACCTTCATTGCTTTGGAGTATCAACACCACCCCTAATAGGTCAACATGATATACGCCTTTATTCATGGTCTATGACGCAAAAGCGGTTCTCCCAAGTGACATCCGTCATGAATCGCCTAGAGTGGCGGCTTATTGCTACCTCTTGAGCACTACGTTGGATTTCCTTGAAGAGGAAAGGATGATGCAGCAAAGTAGCATAAGTATTTCCCTCAGTTTTTGAGAACCTAGGTATCAATCTAGTAGGAGGCTACGCGCGCGTCCCTTGTACCTACACAAAACAAATAACTCCTCGCAACCAACGTGATAAGGGGTTGTCAATCCCTTCATGGTCACTTACGAGAGTGAGATCTAATAGATATGATAAGATAATATTTTTAGTATTTTTATGATAAAGATGCAAAGTAAAATAAAAGCAAAGTAAAAAAGCAAAGGAAATAACTAAGTATTGGAAGATTAATATGATGAAGATAGACCTGGGGGCCATAGGTTTCACTAGTGGCTTCTCTCAAGAGCATAAGTATTTTACGGTGGGTGAACGAATTACTGTTGAGCAATTGACAGAATTGAGCATAGTTATGAGAATATCTAGGTATGATCATGTATATAGGCATCACGTCTGAGACAAGTAGACCGACTCCTGCCTGCATCTACTACTATTACTCCACTCATCGACCGCTATCCAGCATGCATCTAGAGTATTAAGTTCATGAAAACAGAGTAACGCCTTAAGCAAGATGACATGATGTAGAGGGATAAATTCATGCAATATGAAAAAAAAACATCTTGTTATCCTCGATGGCAACAATACAATACGTGCCTTGCCGCCCCTACTTTCACTAGGAAAGGACACCGCAAGATTGAACCCAAAGCTAATCACTTCTCCCATTGCAAGAAAGATCAATCTAGTAGGCCAAACCAAACTGATAATTCGAAGAGACTTGCAAAGATAACCAATCATACATAAAAGAATTTAGAGAAGATTCAAATATTGTTCATAGATAATCCTGATCATAAACCCACAATTAATCGGTCTCAACAAACACACCGCAAAAAGAAGATTACATCGAATAGATCTCCACAAGAGAGGGGGAGAACATTGTATTGAGATCCAAAAAGAGAGAAGAAGCCATCTAGCTAATAACTATGGACCCGAAGGTCTGAGGGAAACTACTCACACTTCATCGGAGAGGCTATGGTGTTGATGTAGAAGCCCTCCGTGGTGGATGCCCCCCTCCGGCGGAGCTCCGGAACAGGCCCCGAGATGGGATCTCGTGGATATAGAAAGTTACAGCCGTGGAATTAGGGTTTTGGCTCTGTATCTCGTCGTTTGGGGGAACATAGGTATATATAGGAGGAAGGAGTACGTCAATGGAGCAACAGGGGGCCCACGAGGGTGGAGGACACGCCTAGCGGGGTAGGCGCGCCCCCTACCTCGTGGCTTCCTCCTTTATTTCTTGACGTAGGGTCCAAGTCTCGTGGATCATGTTCGGTGAGAAAATCACGTTCCCGAAGGTTTCATTCCGTTTGGACTCCGTTTGATATTCCTTTTCTTTGAAACCCTAAAATAGGCAAAAAAAACAGCAATTCTGGGTTGGGCCTCCGGTTAATAGGTTAGTCCCAAAAATAATATAAAAGTGGATAATAAAGCCCAATAATGTCCAAAATAGTAGATAATATAGCATGGAGCAATCAAAAATTATAGATACGTTGGAGACGTATCAAGCATGCCCAAGCTTAATTCATGCTCGTCCTCGAGTAGGTAAATGATAAAAACAGAATTTTTGATGTGGAATGCTACTTGGCATAATTTCAATGTAATTCTTCTTAATTGTGGCATGAATATTCAGATCCGAAAGATTCAAGATAAAAGTTCATACTGACATAAAAATAATAATACTTCAAGCAAACTAACTAAGCAATTATGTCTTCTCAAAATAACATGGCCAAAGAAAGTTCATCCCTACAAAATCATATAGTTTAGTCATGCTCCATTTTCGTCACACAAGAATTCTCTCATCATGCACAACCCCGATGACAAGCCAAGCAATTGTTTCATACTTTAGTAATCTCAAACCTATAAACTTTCACGCAATATATGAGCGCGAGCCATGGACATAGCACTATGGGTGGAAAAGAATATGATGATGGGGGTTATGTGGAGAAGACAAAAAAGGAGAAAGTCTCACATCAACGAGGCTAATCAATGGGCTATGGAGATGCCCATTGATTCATGTTAATGCAAGGAGTAGGGATTGCCATGCAACGGATGCACTAGAGCTATAAATGTATGAAAGCTCAACAAAAGAAACTAAGTGGGTGTGCATCCAACTTGCTTGCTCACGAAGACCTAGGGCACTTGAGGAGGCCCATTGTTGGAATATACAAGTTGTTGGGAATATAGCTAACCGGTAAAGACCCGCCCAAGAGGGGTCGGGTCAACCCCAATGGCGGGTTACAAAAGGAGCCCAGTAATATTCAAGGTGATAGTTATTAAGACTTGTAGAAGGCCTAAGCCCAGAGGCGGTTTAAGGCTCAATATTGTAAACCGCCGTGTGTAAGGAAATACTTGTAAAGAAAGACATGTAAAGAAGTCACCGAGCCGGACACGTTTTATGAGCCGGCCGGAACTCTGTAGGCCGCCAGGCATCAACCCGTGTATATAAGGGGACGACCTGGTGGCGGCTGAGTGCAAGAAACAAGAGATCGACAACCAAGCCGGCGGATTAGCCTCTTGGTGATCGAAACCCCAGCAATTCCAACACAACTGGACGTAGGCTTTTACCTTCATCGTAAGGGGCTGAACTAGTATAAAACCTCTCGTGTCCTTTGTCTCGATTAACCCCTTTAAGCTTCCTAGTTGCGATGGCCCTACGACTAAGACCTTTTGCTAGGACATCTGCCGTGATAATTCCACGACAGTTGGCGCCCACCATGGGGCTAGCGCATGGTGGATTTGAGTTCTTGAAGGGCAACTTCAAAGGGCTGAAGGGATACGTTGTGGGCCGGATGACCAAGAGTCGTCGCGGAAAGCTCTACATCAACGACGAAGGCTGGGGCCCCGAGGCCGGCTCAATTTAGTACGGGTACCGGGTCCCCTTCGGCAGGATTCATGTCTTCATTGGCCGGATCGGTGAATCGGGCCCTGAGCCGGACGTCTGCACCAACATCATCGAGACGGCTCAGCGCGCGAGGCCCGCCCGGGCCCGACCCGCCGTAAAGCGTGCCTTCGTGGGTTGCATCCATGGAGGTGAATACTCGGAAGGATCAGTGGATGGCGGTGAGATGGCCATCTGTTTCGACGCTACGTCATCAACAGGCGAGATGGATTCTTTGTATCAGCTGCAGGATGGCATGCTTGGGGGCTGTTCCGATGGCAGCAGTATTCCTGACCCCTTTGAGCCGCCGAATCGAGCCAGAGTCTTCATGGTAGGCACTCAGCCCAGGCAGAACTCCACGGCTGCAGCAGCAACCACCACCGGGTCGGTAGCGGCTGGGTCAGGAGACCCCGCGCGCCCCCTGGCTCAGATACTAATGGACCTCACGGATAAGCTGACAGCTTTGTTAACTGCCATGGTGGAACCGGCGGATAAAGTTCAGCATGACGCAGAGGTGGCACGGGTATGCGAAGAGATGGCACAAGCCAAGGAAAATTTAGCAGCAGAAGAGGCCAGGATGGCCGCGGAGCGAGCGGCTTCGGACGCTCGTGCTCAGCAGCTTCAAGCGGAGACTTTCCGGCTCTCGGTGGATGTGAACGCGCCAAACGAGGTCTTGAGGAGAAGGCATGAGAAAACTCAGTCACGTCTACCTCTGACGCTCGATCCTAGGAAGCTTTTTCATACACACGGGGCCGGTCCAAGTAACCCGCCGGAGGCAAATCGGATCACGACACCCGGAGCACCGGTTCAGCCACGGGCCATGGAACCACCTCGCATGTATACCGCTCTGCCTCATTATGCGCCAACACCACCGGGTCACTTCTCCAATCCTTTGGAAAACCTCATTGCTATGTCGGCTCATTTGGCGGCTCTCCCAATGGAAGGTGACTCTCCAACAGCAATCGAAACACGAAGGGTGAGAGAACTTCTTCAGACGGCTCTGGCGCAGCAGGATGCGTACTCTTACAGTCGAGACAGAACCTACATTAGCCCTCGCCCGAGCCAGAGCCTGAGCTACAGCAAGCATATGGACTCAGCTGATATGTTAAGCAACGCTCAACGCCGCAACCAACCGTGCAGGCATGAGCCAGTACAGGCTGGAGTCCTTAACTTAGCGGATCAGGAGAGGATCCGACAAGAAGCTGAGCGGGCGGTTCAACTGGCAGCTGAGCAGGCGGCTCATCAAACTTTTCCGGCTTATCCAGCAACCTCTGTTGAGGCAGGAGTAGCCACAAGAACAGGAGGTGTCCCTTTCCTAGTGCAGGCCATACGTAATGAGCACTTGCCAAAAGACTTCAAGGGGCCTCGTAAGGTGCCTAATTACACAGCCGACTTGCAGCCTGGGGCTTGGATTGAGAGTTATGAGATGGCAATTGAGCTATTGGAGGTCAGCGATGCAGCAATGGCTAAGTATATCACTATGATGTTGGATGGAACGGCTCGCACTTGGTTAAAAGGATTGCCCCCCCCCCAATTCCATCGGCTCATGGTCGGAATTAAAAGCCCAGTTCATTCAGAACTTCAAGGACACATGCAAACAACCTATGTCAATCGTGGTCCTAACTAATTGTAAGCAAGAGGAAGGTGAGTCCACAAACCATTGGGTGCGCCGGGTCAAGGAGATAATACATTCATTTGATAAGATGGATGCCGGCTCGGCAGTCTTAATGTTGAAGAAAAATTGCCGTTTTGAACCTCTGAAGCAGAAGCTGGGGAGGCTCAAGCGTGACTGCAATGACATGGGCCAGTTGATGGCGGCTCTGGTCAAGTATGTTGATTCTGATAGTACCAAGGACCCCGTGTCTGATGAAGAAAAGACAAGGAAGGGAAAGAATAACGGCAACGGCAAGGGTCACCAGCATAACCCGACGAATCAAGGAGGTAATAAATGTAAGTCTTACGAATTTGTGGCTAACACCAATGCACAGGGCAACAATCAACGGCGCAAGGGTAGGCAACCCCCTCGGTCAGGCTGGTCAGGTCCCACCCTCGAGCAACTATTGAATGAACCTTGCCCAAGACACGACACCCGGGAGAAGCCAACCACCCATTTGTGGAAGGATTGTACAATCATGAAGACACTTAAAAATTCAAACACATTTGATGGAAGTCACGGGCCTGGCGGCGGTTCAGGTGGAGGCGGCTTTCATGGCCCGGGCACCGGTTCAGGTGGAGGCGGTTTTCACGGTCAGGGCCATATGGGTAACCACGGAGGTTATAATCCACAACCCGGCCAAGGTAATCAGCAGCAACAGTCCGGATATCAGAGCAACCCAAAACAGTTGAGTAGTGGGCAATACCATGTATTTACCACTAGTTTATGCAAGAGGGACCAGAAGCTTCATAAGAGGGATGTCAATGCCGTCGAGCCGGTGATTCCACGTTATTTAAGGTGGTCAGAACAGCCTATTGTGTGGAGCAGAGAAGATCATCCTCCCCGGGTTGATAATCCGGGTCACTTAGCCTTGGTCGTGGCACCTCAGGTTGGTGGATATAAATTCACTAAAGTGCTCATGGATGGAGGCAGCAGCATCAACATCCTCTACTATGAGACGTTCCGTCGGATGGGGTTGACTAATAAGAGTCTTAAGCAATCCAACACTATTTTTCACGGTGTTGTACCTGGCAAGTCGGCATACCCAGTTGGTAAGATTGAACTGGAAGTAGCCTTTGGGGATGAATATGATTCCAGAGCTGAGAAGTTAACTTTTGAGGTGGTTAAGATCAAAAGACCGTATCATGCTCTGTTTAGACGGCCGGCTTACGTCAAGTTCATGGCTCGGCCATGTTATGTATATCTGCAGCTCAAGAGGCCGGGTTATAAAGGCACCATTACAGTTCACAGAAGCCGGAAAATAGCCCTAGAATGTGAAGAAGGAGATGCCACTTATGCTGAGTCTGTTTGTGCAACAAAGGAGTTAAAGTTTTATAAAGATAATGTTGACCCGGCCGACATGACGTCTTTAAAAAGCCAACAACGGAGCATGAAACGGTGTTGAAATTCAAGTCAGCTGATGACACCAAAACGGTTGATTTTGTGCCTGGCGACTCATCCAAGAAGTTCATCATCAGTGCCAAATTGGATCCAAAATAGGAAAGCGCGCTCATCGAGTTCATCTGTGAGAACCGGACATCTTTGCATGGAAACCTTCTGACATGCCGGGTGTCCCAAGAGAACTCGCTGAGCACACTCTTAATATTGATCCGAAGTTTAAGCCGGTCAGGCAGTTTCTCTAACAGTTTAACGAGGAAAGGCGCAAGGCCATTGGAGAAGAGGTGGCTCGGCTCTTGGCGGCCGGGTTCATTGTGGAAGTTTTTCACCCAGAGTGGTTGGCTAACCCAGTGCTTGTACTCAAGAAGAACGGCACCTGGCGTATGTGTGTGGATTACACTGATTTAAACAAAGCTTGTCCAGCTGACCCTTTTGCTCTCCCTCGTATTGATCAGATCATTGATGCTACGGCGGGTTGTGAGCGTTTGAGTTTTTTGGATGCTTATTCGGGTTATTATTAGATCAAGATGGCAGTCAAGGACCAGGAGAAGACAGCTTTCATCACTCCGTTTGGAGCCTCCTGCTATGTGTCTATGCCTTTTGTGCTTAAGAGTGCCCAGGCGACTTATCAACGATGTGTGCAGAATTTCCTTCACAATCAGATTGGGCGTAATGTTCATGCTTATGTGGATGATATAGTCGTGAAATCCAGAAAAGAGGAAACCTTGGTAACAGATTTGAAGGAGACCTTTGATAACCTCTGGGTCTACAAGATGATGCTTAACCCGGCCAAGTGTGTTTTCGGAGTCCCAGCTGGCAAACTCTTGGGTTTTTTGGTGTCCAGCCGAGGTATTGAAGCTAACCCGGAGAAAATTAAGGCAATCACATCCTTGGCCAAACCAGCATGCATCAATGACGTTCAACGGCTGGCGGGTCGTGTTGCTGCTCTGAGCTGGTTCATAAGCCGGTTAGGAGAGAAGGCGATGCCTTTGTATCATATGATGAAAAAGACGGATGACTTTGTTTGGAGTGAAGATGCAAATTTTGCCTTTGAGGATCTGAAGAAACAGCTTGCTGAGCCACCGGTTCTTGCTGCTTCAGTTGAGAAAGAATCACTATTGTTATACGTAGCAACTAACTCACGAGCTGTTAGTGTGGCGATTGTGGTGGAATGCAAGGAGGCTGGCAAGGAACATCTGGTCCAACGACCGGTTTACTACGTCAGCGAGGTGTTGATTCAATCTAAACAAAGATATCCACATTGGCAGAAGCTCGTTTATGGGGTATTCATGGCAAGTCGGAAGCTCAAACATTACTTTCAGGGTCACCCAATCACTATGGTTAGCTCTGCTCCTTTGGGAGACATCATTCAAAATAGAGAAGCTACTGGACGAGTCGCCAAGTGGGCCATTGAACTTGGGTCTCATGGGTTGAAGTATGTACCACGTACTGCGATCAAATCTCAAGCGCTGGTTGACTTTATTAATGACTGGACAGAGGTGCAAATGCCAGAGGAGAAACCAGACAACACATATTGGACGATTCAATTTGATGGGTCCAGACAGTTGGAAGGCTCGGGGGCTGGAGTTGTGTTAACATCCCCTCGAGGTGACAAATTTTGGTATGTGTTGCGATTGATGTTTCCTTGTACTAACAACGCGGCAGAATATGAAGCCTTTCTCCATGGTCTTCGAATGGCGAAAGAAATGAGTCTAAGCCGGGTCCGGTGCCTTGGCGACTCAGATTTGGTGGCTCAACAGGTGTCAGGCAAGTGGGATTCCAAGGACCCTCTCATGGAGGGTTATCGCCGTGAAGTCGATGTTGTTGCAGGACATTTTAAAGGTTATCACGTGGAACACATTGACCGTAGGAAGAACGAAGCGGCCGAGGCTTTAAGCCGGTTGGGATCTCAGCGTAAGCCGGTGCCACCTAACACCTTTTTGGATGTTTTGCATAACCCGTATGTTAAGTTACCTACAGAGGAAGATTTAGCCGTTCCTGACCCGGAGGCACAGTTGGTGGCAACTCTTCACGTCATCCCAGATTGGACATTACTGTTCTTGGCTTACATGACTCGGGGCGAGTTGCCAGCAAATGAGACCCTGGCCCGACAGATAACTCGGCGGTCCAAATCAATGACGATTTCTAACGGAGACTTATACCATCGCAGCGTCACTGGAGCATTTCAGCGGTGTGTTTCTCGTGAAGAAGGCCGAGAAATACTTCATGAGATACATGAAGGGGATTGTGGTCATCACGCTGGGTCAAAGTCTCTTGTGGCCAAAGCTTTTCGTCATGGTTTTTACTGGTTGATGGCTCATGCTGATGCAGAGGATCTGGTCAGTAGGTGTGATGGATGTCAAAAATTTGCACGACGAGCGCATGTGCTGGCTCAAGAGTTGCGGATGATTCCAATCACTTGGCCGTTGGCGGTGTGGGGGCTTGACATGGTTGGACATTTCAAAAGGTCTAAGGATAAAAAGACACATCTTTTAGTGGCAGTTGACAAATTCACAAAGTGGGTTCAGGCAGAGCCAGTGAGTAAGTGTGATGCAGCCACAACGGTTCAGTTCATGAAAAAGGTGATTTTTCGCTTTCGTTTTCCACACAACATCATCACTGACAATGGTACTAATTTATCCCAAGGGTCTATGGAGGAGTTTTGTCAACGTGAGCACATCCGGCTTGATGTTTCTTCTGTAGCCCACCCTCAATCTAATGGGCAGGCTGAGAGAGCAAATCAGGAAATCTTAAAAGGTCTCAAACCCCGGCTCATGGTTCCCTTACAACGGACTCCGAGTTGTTGGGTAGAGGAGTTACCCTCGGTACTGTGGATTATCAACACCACTCCTAACAGGTCCACGGGTTATACACCCTTCTTCACGGTTTATGGAGCGGAAGAGGTGCTGCCTAGTGACATCCGTCATGACTCGCCTCGTGTGGCGGCTTATGTTGAAGCTAATAACGAACAAGCCAGATAGGATGCACTTTACTTGTTAGATGAGGAGAGAGACTTAGGAGTGGCTCGATCAGCAATTTATCAACAGGACATGCACCGTTATCACAGCCGTCGGGTTAAGTCCAGGACTTTTCAAGAAGGTGACCTGGTGCTCCGGCTCATCCAGGATCTGTCAGATGCACACAAGCTATCCCCGCCTTGGGAAGGACCCTTTGTGGTCGGCAAGAACTTAAACAACAGGTCATATTACTTCATTGATGTTCGAGAGCACAAAGACTCATGTAAGTCAGAGGAGGAGACCCGCCGGTCGTGGAACATTGCTCAACTTTGGCCATACTACACCTGAGCCACCGGCTCTCGTCATGTACATACTTTGACGTCGTATATACTATGATAAGTAATAAAGCAGGACCTCTGTCCTTTTCCTTTTCAAATATTATATATCTTTACTCTCTTTTACTATTTAAATGACTATTAAGGAGTTGATCATATCTGAATCAAGTCTAACCTTTTTTGGTCCGTCTTATGATCGTATTCGAATCTAGCTTCACCCTTTTGGTCCGGGTCATGATCGTATTCGAATCTAGCCGTAAACCTCATGGTCACTTGGGGGCTTCCTGTTCAAACATAGGTCATATTCGAACCAAAGAGAACATAGTTGTCGTAACCCGCTTGATCGGCGCAAAGCCAAACTCACTAGGGGGCTTCTTGATCGTATTCGAATCATAGATTATCGGGTTAATTATCCTTTTGCCCTCATTGGTGTCCATGTGCTCAGTTTTGCCCTCAGATGCGAATTGTCCTCAGTTTTGCCCCTAGTCCGTGCACAACAACTATGACGAGGCCAAACGGCCATATTTGAGTCCATTCCGTCCGCCGGCGTTAGTGGTTGTGCGTCCGGAACTTACATGTGGGACCACGTGGATGTGGGTCCGGAGCTGACATGTAGGCCCGTGCAACTAAATCCCCAAATCATTCTAGCTCACTTTGCCCATCCACCGGCCGGTGTTCCTGCGCTGCCGCCGCCGCCACCTGCGCTGGGGCCAGCACCTGCCCCGCCACCAGCTGCACGGCCTGCTCCGCCGCTACCTTCCTGCGCCTATGCTCCACGGCTACCTGCGACGCCACGGGTGGGGCGCCTGCCACCTACTCGACCCGCGGCGCGGCCTCCTTTCGTGCGCCTAGCCGGAGCGCTCAAAGGTGGGGGCTGTTGGAGCTATTTGAACTAGGAGGAAGAACCCTAGGGCAAAATGGCGAGCAACAGTGACCCCAGAGTATTCGGCGAGGCAGGCATCGGGCCGGAGATCCGCCGCATCCACGACTAGGTTCCCGAGGGGTAAGTCTCGCCTCTTGTTTAGGTTGAGCTTTGTTGTGCATTTGAACACTCGATTCGAGTAGGTTTGCCCAATTAGTGTGCTGATTGCGTCTCTGTTTTTCGCCGGTTAGGATGGAGTTGCGGTTTGCTTTCATGGTGCACATTAGAAGGGACCGGTACATGTTCGATGCAAAGGATAATAAGAAATACCAAGGAGGTTTTGATTATCGGTTGCCAATGGCTAGTAATTGGAGTTTCAGACAATTTGGGGAGGTAATTTGTAGCCAATATCCTTGGGGTTTGCTTGATGATGTGGTATACAAATACTATGATGGGGAAAAGAAATGGCTGACAGTTAGTAATGATGAAGAGCTAGCTACCATGTTTGTTAGGCATAAAGAGAAATATAATTTTCATGTGAGGCTGCAAGTTCATGTGCTTGAGCAGGCATTTGGACCTAGGATGATGGGTGCAACATGTCGGGGAGAACCAAGTCGTCGTAATGGCATCTCTAGCCAGAACAGTTCAGTTAGTGCACGGCGACGTGGTGGCTCGACAAGTGTGGGCAACAGTAGTAGGGTCCCCCTTGAAGTGGATCCTGATGACTACAATTCTGGGGTTGATGAAGAGAAGCTATATTCTGATGTTATTCGGAATTTACGATGGGCACCTCGGACTGAAAACCAAGATGAGGCTCACAATGCAGTCCGTGTGGATGATGACACGGTGGGTGAGGACGAAGACCTTGCAGCTGTTGAATGGGGCCCTTTGAACCCTCATATGGAAGAAGGTATAGTTTTTGCATCCATGAATGAGTGTAGAAATGCACTTGTGACTTACTACATCAAGGTAGAACGTACTTTCAAAGTTGACAAGAGCGATCAAGTACGTTACAGAGTGCACTGTCCGACTGAGGGTTGTCCATGGAGGTTGCTCGCATCTAAAATGCGAAATAGCACTAATGTTCAGGTCAAAGTGAACCCTTTTAAGCACACATGCCAGGAATCAACCCTTAGGAAGGATACAATCAGTAGAGCCAAGTCAAGATGGGTGGCAGAAGAAGTAAAGAAGTGGGTGAAAGAAAACCATCAAGTGGGTCCAAAGGAATTGCAGAAGAACATCAAAGATAAGTTCAAGATAGATTTACCATACATGAGGTTGTTCAATGGTAAACAACAAGCTATGGATTCTATTTATGGTAACTGGCAGGAAAGTTTTCAATTGTTGTATTCATTCAAAGGTGAAGTGGGGAGGACAATCCTAGGTAGTATTGTAGATATTGATCACCACACCATGGAGTACACATTCAGGGGAGTGACAAAGACCAAAGAATGCTTTAGGAGGGTTTTTGTCTGCTTTGAGGCTTGTCGCCGGGGTTTTTTGGCAGGCTGCAGGCCTTATTTGGCTATTGATGCCACTTTTCTCACAGGGAGGTTTAAAGGACAGTTAGTAGCAGCTTGTGCAGTTGATGCACATAGTTTTGTATTTCCAGTTGCCCGCAGTGTGCTAAAGACAAAGTCTGAGGAGAGTTGGACTTGGTTTTTGCATAATCTGCGCCGGGCTATTGCACATCCCAATGGGTTGGTCATTCATACAGATGTCTGCAAAGGTTTAGAAGTAGTCGTGGACAATGTGTTCCCTCGAGTAGAGCATAGGGAATGCATGCATCACCTTGCTGCAAATTTCATGAAGAAATTCAAAGGAAAGGTGTATACCGACAATTTATGGCCAGCATCTTTGACTTGTAGTGTGAAGAAGCACAACTACCACTTGAGGCAGTTATACATGAATCCCAAAGTGAAAGAATACTTGGAAACACACCACTCCAAGTTATGGGCCAGAAGCCAATTCAGTGAAGTGAGCAAAGTTGACTATGTGCACAATAATCTAGCAGAGTCTTTCAACTCAACGATCCGGAAACTAAAGGGTCATTATGTGGTGGATTTGCTTGATAGGATAAGGATAGAATACATGCAGAAATTTCATTATCGTGCAGGAATAGCCGAGGCAAAATTCATGGGCCACATTATCATCCCTGCCGTGATGAATGAACTGAAGCAGAAGACAACATGCTTGGAAATGAACATGACTCTTTGCTCGGGTACCACAGCAAAGATATCATATTTCGATAAAGAGAAGAGGGAATGGAGATATCCAGTGGATTTAGAAGCTAGAACTTGCAGTTGTAGGCAATGGCAGATAACTGGGTTGCCATGCATTCATGCCTTGTTTTTCATCACTTCTCTCCTAGGTCCAGCAGGGAACATACAGCAGTATGTGCATGATTACTACTCTATTGCAAGATTCAAAGCCACATATGCTTATGCCTTGCCTGCTATGGAGGGAAAACAACAATGGGACATGGTGGACCCTGGATTCAAGCTTTGCGCTCCAGTTCTGAAGAGAGCAACAGGTAGACCAAGGAAGAGTCGAATCAGACCTTGCAGCGAAGGAGCTCGACTTGGAGCAAGGAAGCATAAGTGCACAAGGTGTGGTGGGTCTGGTCATTTCGGTAAGTATTGTGATAACACAGTAGATCCAGCGTTCGGGGAGAGTTTCGATGAAGGCTTCGATGAAAATGTTGGCCAACAGCCGGTTGCCTCAACGGATGATGAAAATGATGGTCAACAGGTGGTTGCATGACATGAGGATTTTGACGAGGTTCCAAATGATGATGGTCAACAGCCGCATGATTTTGACGATGATCCAAAATATCCTCCAAATAATGATTCAAGTGAGGCTCCAAATGGTGATCCAAGTGAGGCTCCAAATAGTGATCATGGTGATCCAAGTGAGGCTCCAAATGGTGATCATGGTGATCCAAGTGAGGCTCTAAATGATGACCCAAGTGAGGCTCCAAATAGTGACCAACCTTCTGTTGTTGTGAGTTCTGCTAGGTATGTAAATATTGCAACGGTCAAATACTACTATACATTTATCACTTGACATGATCTCATTACCCTTTATGTTTTGCACAGCTCTATGATAGGTTTGAAGAACACATGCAAGGTACCGACAACCAAGAGGAGAAGGGAAGAAGCAATGAGCACAAGGTGCACGAGGAGCAAAGTGATGTCAAGAAGCTCAAGGAACAGAAAGAAGCCCCAACGCTATATATGAATAATTATGAAACATTATGAATAAGGGATGATGTTGTATTATGAAACATTATGAAACATGTATCACTTGACATGTTGTATTTCTGTTGGATGATGTTGGACCTATGTTAGAAGTATGTTTGACATGATGTTTAAATCTGTTGGATGATGTTTGAATGAGCACATGGTTTTTCTTTTTTTTGATTTTTTTGAATTTTGTTTTGCTCATTTGAATTCTGGTCAAACCTAACTTTGACCAAGATTTAAACAAGTCTAAAACATCAAAATGAAAAACTAAGCCTTGATCCTTCATAGTCAATCCATAATGAAGCTGTGGTGAGGTTTTTGAAATTTTCATGAAAAATGTGCTAAAAAGAGGGGTCCAAAGGTAGGGTAAACGGCCTCATTTGTAAGCAAGGTTTTTTTCGACCTTGTCTAAATCAGCCAAATAACTTTCCTACACATATATTCTATATATACAGACTATGTGCGCTGGTTTTTCCATTTTTTGACTTTTTTTATTTTTTTTTGCTCATTTGAATTCTGGTCAAACTTAACTTTGACCAAGATTTAAATAAGTGTAAAACATCAAAATGAAAAACTAAGCCTGGATCCTTCTTAGTCACTCCAAAATGAAGTTGTGGTGAGTTTTTTGAATATTTCATGTTCATTTCCGCAAAACACTTCTCTTCACTTCATACAACAGAGTTTGAGATACTCGAGATATCACACAATACACATGAACTTATCATTTAAATGTATGTAAACCTTGTTTATCAACTTAAATCGTTAGTATATGACATAAGAAGACTATGTGCGCTTATTTTTTATTTTTCTGATTTTTATTTAATTTATTATGCTCATTTGAAATCTGGTCAAACATAGCTTTGACTGCTCCAAACCCCTCCCAAACCCTGCTAACCCTAGTGTTGAACAAGGATCGTTCATCTAACCCTAGCGGCGATCAAGGGCCGTCGATCTAACCCTTCTAGAAGGAATATGCAGGGAGGAGGGGGGCGATCCGCGAGATGCAATCTGATTGGCTGGGAGATTGTTTTTTTAAACAAATATCGAGCGCGCTGGATGGACCATTGGGCCGTCTCATGTCTAGGCCTGAGACCGCGGTAAATAGCCCGTCTCAGCCTTTCCACGCCTTGCATGCATGGGAGGCGACGATGTGGGTTTGCATGCGCGGGAGGCAGCGACGTGCATGCATGCGAGTGAGGCGAGCGAGGCGCACTAGGCGAGCTAGGCTAGCGAGGTGAGCTAGGTGGTTCAGGGCAGCGAGTCAGATGCACTGCCTGGTCAAAGAGTTATGCAGTGATTCAGATGCACGCACGCGCCCCATGCATCGTTTTCGTGCAAAAATTTAAGAGTGCAAAACATAACGGATACACACACGCATCCGGGTACACACACGCGTCCGGATTCACACACGCATCGTTCTCTTCCTCTTCCACCCATAGGCCTATAAATGGGGTCCCTCTCTTCCTCTCCCACCCACAAGACAGATCCGATCCATTCTCTCCAACTTCAAACACCTGAGCGACCGAGCCCTCCCCAAGCGAGACCAAGTGAAGATGTAGTTCAACGGGCCGACCTTCAACCGTCCGCCTGTCGTGCCGGAGCTGCGCTACCCACCGGGCGTGCTCGTGGAGAGGGAGCTCTGTGTGTGGGCTATTTCAAGGTGGAGGGGTTCCATCAAACTCACCCGCGCCTTCCTCAGAGCCGACTATGCCCACCTCCCACGAGGCTCGCCGAGGATGTTCACCCTCAACGAGGTTCGTGACCGCGGCGGCATCCTCCTACTGCTCACGGTCACCTTCACCAACCCATTTGACGCGCGCGAGCTCCTCGGCCAAGTCTTTTGGTGCGGCTGCGAGGCCATCTTCTTCACTGTCTACAACATCTACACCAACTACGAGAGCATCTTCCCCACTCCAGGCTAGATGCACTCCCTTCCCTACGACGAGGAGGAGGAGGTGTGAAGATGAAGATGGTGTTGAAGGGGCGTGCGTGGCCAAGGTGGAGAAGAAGGTCAAGAATAAGATGTTCAAGCCCAGAGTCAAGCTCGTCATGTTTTGTTTTTTATTTTGTTGCTTTTCTATGTCGTGTTGTGTCGTGTCATGTTTCGTCGTGTGTCCGTGAACTGTCCGTGAACTTATTATTGTAATGGTGCGGTGTGTTGCATCTTATCTAAGTTATTAGGGTTTATTATGTGTGTTAAAAAATGTCCGTGATCAAACATATCATTTCTTCCATAAACCAAGTCATGAAGTTCGAGAACTTGTGGTTTTCATTAATGAAAACCCTAATAAAAATCAGAGGGGGTGAGAAGCCCTCTGTTTCATTAAAAAAAATTCATGAACTATCCTAAACCAAGTGCCACTCTAACCCTAAACCAAGTGCCACTCTAACCAAAATCATGTGGCAGTGCAAACATACGTTTTCAACCTTCCAACGCTCCAAAATTTCAGTGAAAAACAAAGGAAAATCACTCTCACGCGTGTGCAAACATTCACGGTCTCACTATTTTTTTTGACAAATTTCACAGTCTCACTATGTATACGTTCCTTCCCTACCCATGTCAAAGTCTTGCCATTTGTCCTAGTGGTTACCAGTGCAGCCCTAAACACCACAAACCCACGCAGTCCTGGGTTCGAGTCCCTAGCCGCACCAATTTTTTGTGCATTTTTCACCCTTCATTTTTAGGAAAAATTATTTTTTTTTCAATGTAATGCCCTTAAAAAATGTTCATTTATTTTGGCACCAGGTGTAAACCTCTACCGGAGCTGAGGCACATTTTCCATGACATTTTGGTCTTTGATTTAAATCACAGTGTATTTGAATTGGATTAATTAACAGCTCCAAAAAATTTCTAACCTTAATTGTTTGGCTCTGGAATAATTCAATTAGCTTCCACAAAAAGTTTCAGCATTATGATTTACTGCCTAAATTAAATCATAACAGAAAACAGAAAAATACGCAAGAGAACCCCCGAATGGGCCTAATTGGATGCGTTTGGCCCATTAGTCTAGCCTGCACTTGGCTCTACGCTCTGAATTTGTCCCGAGAGCAACCTTTTTTGACAGAAAGGCAGAGCAGAGAGCTGCATTTCATTGATCAAAAGTTTCTGAATTCCTAATTTCTTCTCCTTTTTTTCAACATATTTAAATGTTGGTCACTTCTTCTCTTTTTTTCAACATTTAAACAACTTTGACCAACATTTAAACTAGGTGAATTTCTAATACAATTTCAAGATTACAAATTCCTCCAGAGTTCATGCCCTTCCATACATTTTCAACATTACAACCACTGCGATTACCATACCTACAAGTGCACAAAAGTATTTGCAAATGGGTATTGGGAGTGCTTGATCTTAAAGCTTCCTAACCTTCATCTTTGACATCCTAATCTCAACAACTTGCTCTCTGTCAGTGCGTGCTTCGCCCTCCATCTCTTCTTC
Source organism: Triticum monococcum (assembly GCA_034509565.1). Classification (NCBI taxonomy): domain Eukaryota; kingdom Viridiplantae; phylum Streptophyta; class Magnoliopsida; order Poales; family Poaceae; genus Triticum; species Triticum monococcum. The sequence continues at coordinate 77,571,223 of CM067843.1, forward strand.
CGGAGCTCGTGGTGCAGCCACTGCCGTTCGTGGCAGCATGCGCAACCATTCTTCATGCTCTTCTTGTAGTTCATTCATCAGAGTCTTGGCCGGAGCGTCGACCCAAAGAAAGAAGCATGTCACCTGCATGAACACCAAACAGATCAATCCATTGCTCAAAGATCCCGACCATGAAAATCATGCAATTGCCCGATTCTTACCCCATTCTCGCTGCACACATAGAACGGACGATTCTGGTTCCTCGGTGTCTGAGAAACCCTTCGATCAACACTCGCCCGGCACCGCAGATAGACTAAGATAGGCATGTCCACACGCACCTGGCTCTGTATCCGCGAGGTGGCGCGAGAGCTTGAGGAAGACATGGAGCTCGGAGCCGAAGGGGATCTCAACGCTGCCGCGCCCTCCACTGCTAGCTTCCCACCGTCGCGCCCTCCATAGCTAGCTTCCCACCGCCGTGCTATCTATCTTGCCGTGGTCACTGCCGTGCTCTCTGTCATCGTGGTCACCGCCGCTGTCGCCCGCTTATATAGCACACCCGCCAACGGCTCTCTGCTGGGTCCCACAAGCCACGCGTGCAATAGTCTGAATAAAATTGGCCGTCTCTGCCGCCTGGTCCCACCTGTAAGGGCCGAGTCAAAAGGTTGACCTGATGGAGACGGCAGAGTTCACGGAACGAGTCGGTGCGCACGGACTAGGGGCAAAACTTAGCACAATTCGCATCTGAGGGCAAAACTGAGTACATGGACACCACTAAGGGCAAAAGGATAATTAACCCTAGGATAACCCCTTTTGGCTCCGACTTGGATCGTATTCGAATCAGGGTCATTAAAAACCTCTCAAGGTCATTTGGGGGCTTCCCGTTCAAACATAAGTCGTATTCAAACCAAAGAGAACATAGTTGTCGGTACCCTCTTGATCGACGCAACGCTAAAGTCACTGGGGGCTATATGATCATATTCGAATCTTAGCTTAACCCCTTTGGTCTGGTTTACTGATCGTATTCGAATCAGAAACCCCAAACCTTTAGTTACAAGGTCAATTTATATTGTTTACCAACTGTGATTTGTCTTATTGGTCTTTTATTGTCTCAATTTTAAACAATCAGCACGGTCTTTTCACCGGCTCGACTATTTGACAATAAGCCGCCAAGGCATGATAGTCATCAAGCGTACAGAAGCATTGACTTCTCAAAACGACTGGATCATCAACCTCATCACCCGGGTCATATAAACCGGTGGTCCAGAGGTAAAAAATACAGGTATGACTGTTATTTATGAACAGTTGTTTTCTGTGTTAATCAAAGGTTGTTTCAACCTTGTTTATTTTCGCATCTGTTTCTGTTTCTTCTAATCCATTGGTTATATACCGGGTGTTCTGACCCGTTCGGTACTAAGCCGCCAAGCCAGTTTTTTTCCTTTTCTACAGGAACAGGGCCGAAATATTACAGAGATAACAATAAATGTGACGCATATATTGACATCAAGAAGCAAAGAGTCACACACGGCATCTTATGCACGATGGCATAGGCAAAATATGCAGTTGTTTCAAGCTAATTCTATTACAAGGCTTTAAGAGCCCACAAAGATGGTTCTCACTCTTCCCTCACCGGTTCACCTCCTTCTGTTAATTGAAAGCTTGGATTGGACTAGTCAAAGCCGTTCACGACAATGAATTCTGATTCATCATCAATCAAGCCAGCCGGATCAACTTCTGGAGCAAACGTGTGTTGACGAACCGGCGGGATAAGGCCTGTCACCCTGTAAGGAGTCGCCATCTTCTTATTCTCCAACTCAAAACCCGGCTGATATTTGTCAATATTGGTTTCATCTCCAAGAATGGTAGCTTGAGGTCGAACTCCCCTCACGCAAGTAATGAAGTCATCTTGCTCGAATAGAGACCCGTCTTCCTTTACAGCTGGGTACCCCCTAGATACATCCACCGGGTCTAGATCTCGCACCCAGGCTTTGGAGCGGCTCAGGGCAGTCAAGAATCCGGCTCTGGCACAGGATCGTTTGACTTCTTGAAACCTGGCGGGTAAGATTGACAATTTTTTCAAGACATCACTGAGCTGGTTGGGTCCTTGATTGGCAGGAGAGATAGCAGCAAGTGCTCAATGAGCCCTAGTGTACAACTGCTCCACTAAGGTATAGTCCGCCTTCAGTTTAGTCACATTATCTTGGCTCATATTCTTGCTTCGCGGGCCTGCACATATTTTTAAAAACAAGGGGTCAGCAAGCGGTTTATATTCCGGGTCAAAAGAAGGTGTAAAAGATCAGTACAGATGGCTTGCGGAAACCATTTGAGACACCCGGTTCTTTAAGCCTGTCAGCTCCATAGTAACTTCCTCAAGAGTTGTTTCAGCTTTTTCGGCACGTTGTGTCAGCAGCGTCTTTTCTTCAGCCCAGGTTTTCTTTTTGGCAGTCAAGCTGGTTCTCAATTTTTCCGTCTCAGCAAGACTTAATTGAAGTTTAATATCAGTAGACTTGGTTTCTGCCTCTTGATCCGCCAGCCGGGTCTTAGCGTCAGTTAATTGTGAAACCAATTCAGATAGGGCGTTCTACAAAACATACACATGTGTGTCAAGGTTTAAACTAAAGTTCAAGAGTCAAGATTCAAGTCTCAAGTACTTTGCACTGCAAAACCACTTGACACTTGGGGGCTAATGTATGCCAAAACAATTTCTTATGACTCTAATTTATTTCAAGTCCCAAGTACCTTACAAAGTAACATCACTTGGCACTTGGGGGCTAATGCATGATAAGAAAGTCTCTCAAGATTAAGCCGGATTGCAAAATTTGTTGGGTTCGGCACAAGACAGTTATAAAATTAAGTACCGGCTCATTTATGATCAAGTGAACCGGCCCTTGGGGATTACAGGTGAAGTTTATACTACTTTATTGGACTTCAGAAAAATCTAAAGGTAAAGCTTTAGCCTATATCATAAGTCTACAGATCATTCAGTAAGCCAGAAGAGCATACCTCATACTTCAGCTGCAATTGCTTGACCATCACGATTTCCGAGTCACGACTGGAGTGCACATGGCTGAGATAGCCGGACAATATGTCATTGGCGTTCAGATGGCTGTAATGAGAAATATCAAAACGCACTTTCTGTCTCTGCAAGGCCTCTTGTTTAGCGGTGTGACGAGCCAACACGGTGGGATTCCCCGGCTCAACAAAATGGCTTCCAGTGATCAGAACGTCATGGACAGACGATGATGGCGGGTTGGCCGAGCTGGATGGTCCGGTAGTAGAAGGGTTAATGATGGTATCATCAGCTGGCGGCTCAGGAGGATCTAATTGAGCATTGGTAGCCGGGTCTTCTGGTGCTTCAGTTTAAGGGGGAGAAGGTGGCATGGCCGGTTCAGGTGCAAGGACTGACGGGTCTTCCGCCGGCTTAGCCACCTTGGCCTTCTTGGACTTGGCTTGGCCACTAAGAAAGATGTTATGAGATAGTCAGTATAAAGATGCAGTTTGAAAAACATGGAGGAAAGATGATTTCTTCCTTACCCAGGTGCAGTCTTAAAGGCCGGAAATTGAGTCTGAGACGAGTCGCCAGAAGAGCGAGACACCTCCTGCAAAGATAAAATAAAGTTAGTAGTGCAAGGGAGAAGATCCATTAATGGAAAGTAAAAGACAAAGAAATAAACCTCATTCTGGCGTTTTTGAGGAGTTTGTTGAAGAACGGAAGGCGGTTCATCGTCGTTCCGGGCCTGACGGCGGCTTCCATGTTGCTACTTTTTCAAAAGAAAATGAGGGTCCAAATAAGCCAAAGGGTGTGAAAACCTTACTTTCCGGGTTACCAGTCGAAGTTTCTGTCTTGGCAAATGGGTTGGGTCGGAGGAAATAGTTACCTCTTCTTCCACGGCCTGACTGGTCCCCGTGGCAACCTGGCAATGATTAGTGTTAATAAGGCTATTAAAAAACTGGCCAAGGGAGTCAAGGGCTACCTCCGACTCAGAAGTATTGTCGTCAAGCTTTAACAGGTCCTTAGCGGTGCTCTTCTTCTTCTTCTTAGACCTCCGGGTCGTCTTCTTGGAGGTCATGGTGGCGGCTCTAGCCTTCTTAGCGGCTTCGTGGTCATACTTGGCTTTCCAGAAATCAGATTTGGCCTATAAACAAATAAACAAGATGAAAGGTCATGCAGATATTTAAAACGGCTGAGAAAAATACAAAGAGAAAGAGGTCAGAGGTTATTTACCTCTGGCGCCGGGTTAAGTTTGCATAAGGGGTTTAACCCGACTTTACTGCGGTCTTCATATTTGCCGTTCACTAGAAGGGTTGACATTGAAACAATATCGTCTTCAATTAATTGAACGGAGCTGTGTTGAAGAGAGTCATCTGGGCCTCCACCATATTCATACATCAATTTGGATCGGCAGCTTAGAGGGATGACCCGCCACGCAACCCAGCAACGGGTCAAGTCAACTCCGGTTAAGCTGTTCCCCAATAAAGCGTTAATCCTTTTAATTGATGGAATCAGCTTCTTGCGTTCGGCAGAAGTGAGTTTATCAGGGAGCGCAAACTTGGAATCTAGACGCTCCGCGCGGTAACCTGGCAGTGGTTTCTCGTTGGCTGGTGAGGTATCTTGACAATAGAACCAGGTCTGATTCCAGTCTTTGGGGTGACTCGGCAAAACTATGAGGGGGAAGACGGCGCCCTGTCGACGCTGAATCGAGATACCTCCAAGTTCCAAGCTAGGGCCATTGGTGCACTCATTCTGGTGGTTCAGATAAAAATACTCTCTAAAGAGTTCCACAGTCGGTTCTTCTTGAAGGTACACCTCACAGAGGACTTGGAAATTGCAGATATTGGATATGGAATTAGGCCCGAGATCTTGAGGGTGGAGTTTGAAAAAATGGAGAACATCTCTGAAGAACTTTGAGCCGGGTGGTGAAAATCCACGGTTCATGTGGTCAAAAAAGACAATGACTTCACCATCTTTGGGATTGGGCCGTTCCTCGTTCGGGTCAGGTGCACGGTAAGACATAACATTCTTCCCTGGCAAAAAACCTATGGCAAAGAATTCCTTCAGATTGTCCTCAGTTACTGTGGAAGGGACCTAGTTGCAGATGGTCGGTGCTTTTGACGGCATGATGATCAAAAGATGAACTGAAAAGAAAGTAACATGCTGGCTCAATTCAATGGTGAAATTAATAGTTAAATGATGGCGTAAATAAGTAATGGCGGCTTAAGTAAGGGTTAATGTCATATAACGAAAAGTAAGCCGGCGCAATAAGCCGCCATGACTACGGATATTTGAGAAATGCCAGAAACAGATTCGGCTAAGTTTTGAGACAAACAAGTTTCCTAATTGCTTGATATTATTTCAGATCAAATGGCTCTTCAAAATGGAAAATATTCTATACCTAAAAGTCTAGCACAGATAAGTTTGTGATGCCTAATGAGGCCTTTATACCGGGAAAAGGGATCTACTAGTATCAAGAGTAGGCACAAAACAACTACCACACAAGTATATATCTCTTTTTGGATCAAGAAGAGGTTGTAGTGGAAGAACTATGAAGAAACTATGATGAACTACGAAGAACATGCAGAAACCTAGAAAGCCCTAATGCAGATCTGAGGAGCAAGAAAGGAAATGCTTACAGCCACAAATCTTCCGCGAAGAGTCGCCGCCGTTCTCTGACTGATTCCGGTTGATGCAGCGGCCAAGGTCGACGGAGGTGAGGTGCTCTCTGACGGCGACGAAGCTCGAGCAGCGGCGGGGGTTGCAAGAGGAAGGAGACGAAGAAGAAGAAAGGATGAGAAAGACCAGGTCATGCCTATTTATAAGGGGGTAAGAAAACAGGCGGGCACGAAAATCGAGGAAGACCTGAATAATGATTATCCAACTAAATGGACACCTCGATTCTCGGGCATTAAAGGATAAAGATCCGTTGAGAGATGACATCATGGTAGTTTTTCGTGTTTTCAAGAGATGACATCATGGCGGGTTACAAAAATTTCTGCGAAGAGAGAAAGATGGATTTCGTCTAAGTATTAAAGATTGACAAAGAACAAAGTTCAAAGTCAACCTGGGGCCTAATGTTGGGAATATAGCTAACAGGTAAAGACCCGCCCAGGAGGGGCCGGGTCAACCCCAACGGCGGGTTACAAAAGGAGCCCAGTAATATTCTAGGTGATAGTTATTAAGACTTGTAGAAGGCCTAAGCCCAGAGGGGGCTTAAGGCCCAATATTGTAAACCATCGTGTGTAAGGAAAGACTTGTAAAGAAAGGCATGTAAAGAAGTCATCGAGCCGGACACGTTTTATGAGCCGGCCGGGACTCTGTAGGCCGCCAGGCGTCAACCCGTGTATATAAGGGGACGACCCGGTGGCGGCTGAGGGCAAGAAACAAGAGATCAACAACCAAGCCGGCGGATTAGCCTCTTGGTGATCGAAACCCCGGGAATTCCAACAAAATTAGACGTAGGCTTTTACCTTCATCATAAGGGGCCGAACTAGTATAAAACCTTGCGTGTCCTTTGTCCCGATTAACCCCTTTAAGCTTCCTAGTTGTGATGGCCCTACGACTAAGTCCTTTTGCTAGGACATCTGGCGTGACAATTCCACGACACAAGACAAGTTCTATAATGAAAAATTCCCACTAGTATATGAAAGTGACAAAACAAAAGACGCTCTATCATGAAGATTGTGGTGCTACTTTCAAGCACAAGTGTGGTAAAGGATAGTAGCATTGTCCCTTCTCTCTTTTTCTCTCTCTCTTTTGGGGCCTTCTCTTTTTTATGGCCTTTCTCTTTTTTTTAATTCCTCACTTGGGACAATGCTCTAGAAAATGATGATCATCACACTTCTATTTATTTACAACTCAATGATTACAACTCGATGCTAGAAGAAAAGATGACTATATGAATGCCTCCGGCGGTATACCCGGATATGCAATGAATCAAAAGTGACATGTATGAAAGAATTATGAACGGTGGCTTTGCCACAAATACTATGTCAACTACATGATCATGCTAAGCAATATGACAATGATGAATGTGTCAAGATAAATGGAATGGTGGAAAGTTGCATGGAAATATATCTCGGAATGGCTATGGAAATGCCATAATAGGTAGGTATGGTGGCTGTTTTGAGGAAGATATAAGGAGGTTTATGTGTGAAAGAGCATATCATATCACGGGGTTTGGATGCACCGGCGAAGTTTGCACCAACTCTCAATGTGAGAAAGGGCAATGCACGGTATCAAAGAGGCTAGCAATGATGGAAGGGCGAGAGTGCGTATAATCCATGAGCTGAACATTAGTCATAAAGAACTCACATAATTATTGCAAACATCTACAAGTCATCAAAAACCAAGCAATACGCGCATGCTCCTAGGGGGATAGATTGGTAGGAAAAGACAAACGCTCGTCCCCGACCGCCACTCATGAGGACAATCAAAGAACACCTCATGTTTCAAATTTGTTACATAACGTTTACCATATGTGCATGCTACGGGACTTGCAAACTTCAACACAAGCATTTCTCAAATTCACAACTACTCAACTAGCACGACTTTGATATTATTACCTCCATATCTCAAAACAATCATCAAGCATCAAACTTCTCTTAGTATTCAAAACATTCATAAGAAAAAAAATACTAATCTTGAATACCTAGCATATTAGGATTATTTAAGCATATTACCATGCTATTTAAGACTCTCAAAATAATCTAAGTGAAGCATGAGAGATCAATAGTTTCTATAAAACAAATCCACCACCGTGCTCTAAAAGATATAAGTGAAGTACTAGAGCAAAACTATATAACTCAAAAGATATAAGCGAAGCACATAGAGTATTCTAACAAATTCCAAATCATGTATGGCTCTCTCAAAAGGTGTGTACAGCAAGGATGCTTGTGGTAAACTAAAAGGCAAAGACTCAAATCGTACAAGATGCTCCAAGCAAAACACATATCATGTGCTGAATAAAAATATAGCTCCAAGTAAAGTTACCGATAGAAGTAGACGAAAGAGGGGATGCCTTCTGGGGCATCCCCAAGCTTTGGCTTTTAGGTGTCCTTAGATTATCTTTGGGGTTCCATGGGCATCCCCAAGCTTAGGCTCTTGCCATTTATTGTTCCATAATCCATCAAATCTTTACCCAAAACTTGAAAACTTCACAACACAAAATTCAAAGTAGAAAATCTCATGAGCTCTGTTAGTGAAAGAAAACAAAAGACCACTTCAAGGTACTGTAATGAACTCATTATTTATTTATACTAGATGATACCCCGCGCGTTGCTGCGGGATCTCTTTGTTAGAATTAAAAGTATCATAGAAACTAAATAGAACCTCAAATCATTGGTAAAAATTCCTTGGTAAAAAATGTAATAGCAAAGAGAATAGACTTTCAATTGGTAGCTGTCTGGGTCTTGTCGATGGATGGCCAGAGTACAAATATCAATAATGCTTGAGTATCAACATGATTCATGTGAACTAAACTAAAATAGTGTCTCGGATTATCATAGCATGTAATGGTGCCTCGATAGTAAGAAAGACTTGTTTTAGTTATTTCCTTTGAATAGGAATTAAACTTCTAGTTTCCATTGATTAAGACTTATTCTGGTTCTGATCACAGTATAAATTCAAGCAAACAATATACTTTGTCAGAATCGATAAGCAAAACATGGACCGATGAATAGCGACTTAATAAATATAAGACCGGGATTAACATCTCACAAACATATCCTCTATGGAGATCAAAAGATCAATAAGGTGAGTGAGTGTACAATTTTGAAGATATTTGACTTAAGAAAAAAGGAGATCGCATCTATTAGATGTCAGCCATCCATTGTTGTCCATCAAGTACAATTATTCCTTTTTCAATGGAAAGTGTAGTAATTTTTGCAATTGAGGTTGCTAGATTATACATTACTTAAACATAAGAAAAAAACATTTGTTCAATATTGTACTTCTCACAAAACTGATGAAGAAACCTCTCCCGATTAGAAAACATCTCTTGACGAATTTCTCATTAGGATCATAAAGCACAACATGCAAAGGTATATATGAGATTAAATTAGGAGGACTCAACATCATTACTAATCATAGGTAAATGCATCAAATATTCGATGGGCATACAACCAAAGTCATGATATACACATTCTAAATAAAAAAAAGGCATTGCTCCAGCTATCTCCATAGAACTTACCTGCTTTTCAAAATGTGGAGAACATATATGCATCATACTTCCATCAACATTATCTGCAGCTAAGGCTTGTGTACAGACAATTACATAATTGTGCCATAAACATTCATATGATCGAACAATGAAGAAATCAATATTTTGCCAAAGCCATCTATAACCATAAGCCTACATAGGGAAATGTGAAAAACAAACATTGTAACTATAATTTCCTTGGATATCTAAGAATGCCTTGCCTGCAAACATGGAGGGAAGTGCAATTTCACATAAGTGTATTTATCCAAATAGCATATCAAGATTAGCCCGCGTCCTGGCTCATGTATCATCATAAAAAAATATTATTGACCGTGCAGGTTGGGGAAGATGAACATGCGTCCTGCAGGTTAGAATTGTTGCAAAAACATAAACTAATCCGAAATTGTATTCAATTACGTGTGGACGGAAAAACTGACTACTTCCTCCTAGTAAATCCAAACAACTTCCGTGCAAACAACTAAATCTGGCACATGAGAATATAACACTAATATCTTTTTGGTTATAAAGGAAAAAAGGAAACTGCATAAATTTGTGGATTTGAGGATCCCATAGCTAGCACTGGCCTTCGTGGTCAATCTCCCCGTGCACAGGGAGCTCCTTGTGTCTGAGCTCAGCGACAAGTGTCGAGCTTCTTCTTGTGATTTGTAGTGCCCTCGTCTGTGAAGGTGCATCCTCGATGTCAAGTTTCCTTCCGCATTCCTAGTGGATCTGGAGGAGATCAAGCAGGTGCCTCGTTGGTGCTTGTAGTGGAGCGCGGATGAGGTGACGGTATGCACTGCAGGGGAAGCAGAAGGCATGGAGAGGGTCACAAGAGAAGCAGAGAGATGGATGTCGCCATGGGAGCAGTGGTGGACGTCACCGGGCACTCACCTGGACCAGTTCGTGGTGCCCCCATCATCGGCTTCCGCCGGGACTGGGCGCCTACAGCAATGGCGCCTGGGGCCTCGGATCGTGCGAGTTCTCGCTGGGGAGGAGGAGGAGGAGGAGGAGACATGCTAATTCATTGGACCATTATTGATAAGGAGAGGTGGGGAATAGACAGGAGATATAGATGCGTTCAGGAGATGGAAATAGAAAGGCAATGAGCAAGGATAATCGGTTGGGCTTCTTTGAGACGATAGGGCTTCTTTCTTCCGTTTGCCTGGCGACGACATAACATGTACGTCGGTAACAGATGCATTATGCATGTTATGAAATCTGCTGATGTGATAGGATGTGTTAAGACGTGGCTAGGTGTGATTGGATGCTGAGGTGTCTATGCTGCATGTTGAGATAAATCAAGTAGTGGGGATGAACTTCTTAAGTATATAGGATTGGTGTTAAACCTACTGTATTACAACTTCTCTATGGTTTATAAACTATTTTACTAGCCATAGATTCATCAAAATAAGCAAACAACACACGAAAAACAGAATCTGTCAAAAACAGAACAGTCTGTAGTAATCTGTAGCTAGCGCAAGATCTGGAACCCCAAAAATTATAAAATAAATTGCTGGACGTGAGGAATTTATCTATTAATAATCTTCAAAAATAATTAACTAAATAGAACTTTCCAAATAAAATGGCAGCAGTTCTCGTTAGCGCTAAAGTTTGTGTTTTTTACAACAAGATATCAAGAGTTTCCCCAAGTCTTCCCAACGGTTCTACTTGGCACAAACACTAATTAAACACAAAAACACAACCAAAAAAGATGCTAGGTAAATTATTTATTACTAAACAGGAGCAAAACTCAAGGAATAAAAATAAAATTGGGTTGCCTCCCAATAAGCGCTATCGTTTAACGCCCCTAGCTAGGCATAAAAAGCAAGGATAGATCTAGGTATTGCCATCTTTGGTAGGCAATCCATAAGTGGCTCTCATAATAGATTCATAAGGTTATTTAAGTTTCTTTCTAGGAAAGTGTTCCATGCCTTTCCTTAACGGAAATTGGAATCTAATATTTCCTTCCTTCATATCAATAATTGCACCAATCGTTCTAGGGAAAGGTCTACCAAGGATAATAGGACATGAAGGATTGCAATCTATATCAAGAACAATAAAATCTACGGGCACATAATTCCTATTTGCGACAATAAGAACATCATTAATTCTTCCCATTAGTTTCTTAATAGTGGAATCCCCAAGGTGCAAGTATAAAGAGCAATCATCAAAATCACGGAAACCTAACAAATCACACAAAGTCTTTGGAATCGTGGAAACACTAGCACCCAAATCACATAAGGCATAGAACTCATGATCTTTAATCTTAATTTTAATAGTTGGTTCCCACTCATCATAAACCTTTCTAGGGATAGAAACTTCCAACTCAAGTTTTTCTTCATAAGATTGCATCAAGGCATCAACGATATGTTTAGTAAACGCTTTATTTTGACTATAAGCATGAGGAGAATTTAGCACGGATTGCAACAAGGAAATACAATCAATCAAAGAGCAATTTTCATAATTAAATTCCTTGAAATCCAAAATAGTGGGTTTAGCAACATCTAGGGTTTTAATTTCTTCAATCTCTGTCGGTGTACTAGAGTAGGGGTACCCTAGTATCCCGAACTTGTGCACGGGCAGTCACAGCGTCCCGCGGCAAGGCTTGCCGGGTGACCGCCAAGGTCCTCCGTGGTTCCTTTGGAGCCATTCAAGAACAAAGTATCCAAGCCGAAGAGACAAGACCCCGGCAAGAGGAGCTTGCCGGGAAGGCCAACCAAGGCGTCTCAAGGAACTTGCCGCAATGCTCCACGCGTCCCGGCAAGGCCCGGTGAGCGACAAGCTCCCGGACGCGACAAGACAACGACCGCGGCAAGGCGCTTGCCGCGGCAAGCTTCCACTCTGTACCTGCGCTCCAGCACATCCACCAACGTGTCGCTCTGGGACCCTTCCAGGCGTACGTGGCGGGAGGCTGTGCAACCAGCGGTACACGGTGGCAAGCGGCGCTGACAAGATCGCCATCATGGCGAACGGTGGCGTCCCTGGCGGTCCCTTTTGCACTGTTTAGGCGACACAGACAGGCATTTAATGCTCTTGTCCCCTGCCGTCAGGGTTAGGTGTGATACACTGTAGTAGGCGGCGGTACCAACCGCAACGCCTTTTCCATTTTTTCCCTTGTCTATGTTGCCACCTGTCGGTGACCCCTTGAGCATATAAAAGGAGGCCCATGCGCAACGTAAGTGGGGGACGATGATTCTCACGCTCGGTCTCGCTAGCTGCTGGTGTGTACTGTAGCACTTGGCGCTCCCGAGCAAGAACACAATACAAATCAAAGCTGGAGTAGGGTTTTACGCATCCGTGCGGCCCGAACCTGGGTAAACTGATCGCGTGCTCGTGCGCTTCGCCTCGATCTGCTCTTCGTGCGATCTCCGCCCCCCTGCCGAACCGAAAAGGGGCTCGGTCCGCCGGTCCCATAGGTGTTGGTGGGATTAGCACCCCCGACATCTTTGGCGCGCCAAGTAGGGGAGCGTCGAGGTTGTGTGAACCTGATCCTGCGTTCGCACGAGCTAAATCTTCATCATCTTCATTGACATGCCGCCGAAGAAGAAGGCTTCGGAGGCGGCTGCTCCGTCCGCGCCGAACCCACCGTCGCCGGAGCAAACGGTTGGTGGGGTACACGCCGGCGGAAGAACGGGCGCCGACGAGGGTGCTCACGGTGCTGCCAGGTCCAAGGACAAGGCTGCGCTGCTCATCGGCGGCGCAGTCGGCTCCCACAACGACCGGGCGCACTCCAAGACCTCGGCGTCCGTACATGCACCGCGCCCATCCCAGGAGGCGCGAGACCAGCAGCGTCATGGTACTCACGGTACCATACGTTTGCTAGGCCAAGATCGAGCTGGTGGATCTCGGAGTGCTCAAGACCAGCGTGCACGCCAACATGCTGGCGCGAGCGGGGCACGGTCGCCTGGACGGGATATTGCTCCTTCTAACATGGTTTGAAGTCCGAGCATATCCCGCTCCTCGCACCATTCGCCGCCGCCACCCGCCACTTCAGCAGAAGCTTTGGCACGAGCTCAACTGCTCCTAGACTACCCTCCAGCGGCAGACAAGATCGATGACTGGAGGGCCACCATTCAGAGTCTCATCGGCTTCGCCAACGGCGACAATCCACAGCAGCCGAGCACTTCGTAGCCGCGGCAAGTCAGCCAGGCACGAGCCGGTGGTGACAAGACCAGTGAGGGTGCAACCACTGTGCACTCTCCGCCCCGAAGGCCGAGGTCGCCGACTCGCCAGATCCACCTCGACAGCGACTCCACCGCGTCATCGGATCCACGAGCTCGTCGCGATCAGCGCCAAGTTCTTCATGAACGACAGCAAGAAGACGCTTGTACTCGCATCGAGCGCCGAAGAGAAGCGCGGCGTCAATCAGACCAGCACGCTGGGCCCTCTGTCGACATGCATGCGCCAGGGGAACCAGGCGACTTGCCGTACGCGGTAGGTTGCCCTGCGTTTACCCGTGAGCTGCGGCAAGTCCAGTGGCCCAGCAAAAAGAATTTCAAGCCAGACGTACCGGAGAAGTACGATGGCAAGTCGCATCCGTCGGAGTTCCTCAGCATCTACACCATCCCGGTGCAAGCTGCCGGGGGGCGAGACGACAAGATCCTTGCCAACTACTTCCCGCTGGTGCTCAAGCCCAACGTCAGGTCCTGGCTCATGCACTTGCCGGACAACTCCATATCCTCCTGGGCAGAACTGTGCCATCAGTTTGTCGGCGCCTTTATAGGCGGCCACAAACCTCATGGCCAAGAGAGTGACCTTCACCTGCTCGCCCAGAAGGAAGGAGAGCCCCTGCGCAAGTATATTCAGAGATTCAGCCGTGTACAGCACAACATCCCAGATGTCCACCCTGCCGCGGTCATCAGCGCGTTCCATCAGAACATGCATAACCGCAGGATGCGGGAGGAGATGGTGATGTGCAAGATCAGATACGTCAGTGAGCTATATGCCCTGGCCGACAAGTGTGCATGTGCTGAGGAAGGGAGGAAACTACTCGGAGAAACTACAGGAGCAGGAGGATCTGACAGCAAGGATGCTGCCCCGGCAAAGAAAAACTGGCGGCGGAACAATAGGAAGAAGAAAGGCAAAGATGTGCTAGTCGTTGAGAAGTCCGGCAACAAAGGTGGCGCCAAGAAAGCCAAAGTTGGTAGCTCCGGCAAGGAGATTGCCGCATGCACCAACTGCCAGGCTGTGGCGGTCGCCGACAAGCAGGACGGCACCGACAAGCAGTACTGCAAGATCCACCGCACCAAGGGCCATGACCTCCAGAGCTGCAAGAAGGTCGAGCAGCTTGTCCAGCAGCAAAAAGCTGAGTACGAGCAGCGCGACAAGGAGAGGGCCCAAGGAGGCGCTGGAGAATCCGGCAAGAAGCGCACCGGCCGGGGAGGACGCCGCGGCAAGGCCAAGCAGCGGCAAGGAGACAGACCTCCCCGCGGCCGCGACAAGGATGAAGACAACAACGACGACGAAGACATGGATGATGTCGAGACCAGCGAGCAGGAGTTCTAGAAAGCCATAGAGGTCTTGTGCGTTGACGGCGGTGCTTCTCTCAATACTTCCCACCACCAGCTCAAGCAGTGGGCGCGGGAAGTCAATGCGGCGGAACCACCTGTCGAATCTCGCAAGCTTCTAAAATGGTCCAGCACGCCTATCATCTTTGATGTTGAGGACCACCCTAATCGCACAACTGCGGTCGGGTGCTTGCCGATGTTGGTTTCACCAACTATCCGCAACCTCAAGGTCACTAAGATGCTAGTTGACGGTGGGGCCGGCTTGAATCTGATCTCCTCCGCTGTACTCAGGAAACTCCAGATCCCTGACAGCGAGCTCGAAGAGACCGGCACATTCCAAGGAATCAACCCGGGAAGGAGCCAGCCGAAGGTGAAGGTCACGTTGCCAGTAACATTTGGCAGCGAGTTGAACTTCAGGACTGAGAAGGTCACTTTTGACGTTGCCGATTTTCTATTACCTTACAATGGGATACTCAGCCATCCTGCACTCGCCAAGTTCATGGCAGCCTCTCACTACGCATACAACATGCTAAAGATGCCAGGCCCGATAAGCGTCATCTCTGTCCCTGGCGACAAGAAGGATGCTCTTATCTGTGCCGACAAGATCTACCGGGAAGCAGCAGCCGCAACAGATCGCAAGTCACTTGTCGTTGAAGCTCTCGGGGGGAAGAAGAAGACCAAGTCCGGCAAGAGCTCTGATGCCCACTCCGGCAAGCGCACCTCTTCGGAGTGCTGCGCTACCGTCGAGGACGCACCATCGAGCTCCACCGGCAAGTGTAAGAAGGCAATGGCAGCTCCGCCAGAGACCAAAAAGGTGTCCGCCAAGGAGGACGGCACTGGTGGTACCTTCACCATCAACGCCACTCTTGACCCTAAATAGGAAAGCGCGCTCATTGCTTTCCTGCGGGTGAACGTCGGCGTGTTTGCGTGGCAACCGTCTGACATCCCCGGTGTTCCCAGGAAAGTAATTGAGCACCATCTTGCCGTTCGTCCTCATGCACGGCCCGTCAAGCGGAAGGTCAGGAAGCAAGCAGTGGAGCACCAAGAATTCATCGCAGAAGAGATCAAGAAATTGGAAGCAACAGGCCTTGTCAGAGGAGTGCTCCATCCTACGTGGTTGGCCAATCCCGTAGTCGTGCGCAAGGCAAACGGGAAATGGAGGCTTTGTATCGACTTTACCAATGTTAATAAAGCTTGTCCCAAAGACCCATTTCCCTTGCCGCACATTGACCAGATTATTGACTCCACAGCCGGATGTGATTTGCTTTCATTTCTTGACGCATACCCAGGATACCATCAAATATTCATGGCAGAAGAGGATGAGGAGAAAACCGCATTCATTACTCCATGTGGCACGTACTGTTTCATACGGATGCCTTTCGGTTTAAAGAATGTTGGTTCAACATTTGCAAGAGTAGTCCATGTCGCTCTTGAGCCACAAATGCACAGAAATGTGGAAGCCTACATGGACGACATAGTGGTCAAGAGCAAGGACAGGGCAACTCTGATTCAAGATTTAGACGAGACCTTTGCAAATCTGCGCAAGATCAACCTCAAGCTCAACCCCGAGAAGTGTGTGTTTGAAGTTCCCTCCGGCAAGCTTCTCGGGTTCTTTGTGTCTCAGCGGGGAATTGAAGCCAATCCCGACAAGATCAGGGCCATTGAGCAGATCGAAGCACCAAAGCGTGTCAAGGATGTACGAAGACTTGCCGGTTGCGTGGCTGCTCTCAGCAGGTTTATTTCTCGGTCTGCTGAGCGCGCCCTGCCGTTTTTCAAAATTTTGAAAAAGGCAGGTCCAATGAAATGGACTCCGGAAGCGGAGGCTGCGCTGCAGGACTTGAAGAAATACCTGTCCTCCACTCCAACACTTGTCGCACCTAAGCCACAAGAGAAGCTGCTGCTATATATAGCGGCAACCAATCAAGTGGTTAGTGCTGCGTTAGTGGCAGAGAGGGAGGCAGATGACGAGCCAGCAACCGCGGCAAGCGCATCCAGCGACAAGCAGGGGGCCTCCCCGACAAGCTCTGGGCCTGACAAAGATGGATTTGCGCAGGTGCGCGAAGAGATACAAAAGAGAATGGTGCAGCGCCCAGTTTACTTTGTAAGTTCCCTTCTGCAGGGGGCTAGGTCAAGGTACTCTGGTGTGCAGAAATTGCTTTTCGGCCTTCTCATGGCCTCGAGAAAGCTGCACCATTACTTCCAAGCACATGAGATCACAGTTGTCACTCGCTTTCCGCTGAAGAGGATACTGCAGAATCCAGAAGCGACAGGCAGGATTGTTGAGTGGGCACTGGAACTGTCAAGCTTTGGCCTCAAGTTTGAGAGTACTTCAACTATCCAAAGCAGAGCATTGGCAGAATTCATAGCAGAGTGGACGCCAACACCAGATGAAGAAATTCCAGAAACAAGCGTCCCTGTCAAGGAAGCAAGCAAAGAATGGCTCATGTACTTTGACGGTGCCTTCTCGCTGCAAGGCGCCGGCGCTGGTGTGCTGCTTGTCGCACCCACCGGAGAGCACCTCAAGTACGTAGTCCAGATGCACTTTCCCAAGGAGCAAGCGACAAACAATACCGCAGAGTATGAAGGCTTGCTTGCCGGTCTCAGGATCGCGGCAGACCTTGGGATCAAGAAGCTCATTGTCAGGGGTGACTCGCAGCTTGTCGTCCGCCAAGTGAACAAGAATTATCAGAGTCCGTTGATGGAAGCTTACGTTGACGAAGTGAGAAAGCTAGAAGAGCACTTTGACGGCCTACAGATGGAGCATGTCCCAAGAGCTCAGAACGACATTGTCGATGGCCTGTCAAAGTGCGCCGCACTTAAGTTACCTGTGGAACCAGGGATCTTTGTGCTCAAGCTGACTCGACTGTCCGTAACACCATCAACTGGACAGAGCATGAAAAGGAAGTTGATTTCTGGCGACTATTTTCCGACAGAGCTTCCTGAAGCCGCCGCCAAGAAGGTCCCCAAGATCAACACCAAGAGTGCTGAGGAGCAGTCTGCTCCGGCAAGCCCTAGGGTTTGTTCCGTTGAAGCAGACACTCCCGACAAGTTTTGCTCTGGCAAGCTTGCCGGGGAACGTCAAGCTCCGGCAGAGCCGCAGGCTCTTGCCGTAGAAGCGGATGTTCCCGCAGCAGCAGATATGCCTTTAGTCCTTGTTGTCGAGCCGCAAGCTCCAGCATGGGCACAGCAGATTGTACGTTTCCTTTAGACAGGAGAACTTCCCGAAGAGCAAGAAGAAGCGGAAAGAGTAGCCCGGCAGTCAAGTATGTACCAGTTTGTCGACAGCACACTGTACAGAAGAAGACTCAACGGTGTGAAATTGAAGTGTATTCACCGGGAAGATGGACAAAAGCTGTTGGCAGAGATACATGGAGGCATATGTGGTCACCACATTGGTGCAAGAGCACTTGCCGGCAAAGCATTCTGGCAAGGTTTCTTCTGGCCGACAGCCCTCCAGGATGCAACTGCACAAGTAACCAAGTGTGAAGCGTGCCAGTTCCATTCCAAGCAGATACACCAGCCAGCTCAAGCTCTCCAGACGATCCCTTTATCCTGGCCAATTTTGGTCTGGGGGCTCGACATCCTTGGCCCCTATCCCCGAGCAGTCAGGGGCTTTGAGTACTTGTACGTTGCAATCGACAAGTTCACAAAGTGGCCGGAAGTGGAACCAGTGAGGAAGGTGACAGCACAGAAAGGAGAAGATAATGGTATGGACCAGGCGTCGTTCAAGAAAGTTTTGCCTTGTCGGGAAGCAAACAACAGAAAAGATAAGTTGCCAAAGTTTGAGCAATCAGATTTTTTTAAAAAATTTAAGTTATCTTCCTTGAACGACCTTGCTTTGTATGGAAAACCTGTGCGCGGAGGAACCAACTCGTAGCTAGTTGCACCCTTACTGTTGTTTCGAGTCCGCTCAACAATTTAAGTGAGCTGCGACTAGCTGCGACAAGGTTTCTTGTCGGCAGCGGCACCGCTAGCAGGCTGCTGACGTCCCGCACTCAGCGCTCGCGGCTAAGGTGCCTGCGCCGGCAAGTTCCCTAAAAGCGTAGGGCAAAACCATACAAAGATAGGAATCAAGTAAAGGAAATAACATTGCAATTAGTACCCGAAATAAAAGTTATATTACAAGATAGCTTGTCGCGGCCCTAACAGATTGTTCTCATAACATGAATAGTAGCGACAAGAAAAGAAGAAAACGGGCGGCCTAGTCTACGCGATCGCCCTCAACCCTCTTAATCCCGCTCACCTTGTCCACAATGGGTGCGACAAGGGTCTTGAGCGCCTCCAGATCAGCATCCGGCGGCAAGGACCTGAGGACGTTGGTGAGGTTGAGGCCCGGGTTGCGGAACGCCACCTTCACCAGCACCTTCTGAAGAGCTCCCGCGCAGATCTTGCGTGACTCGTCGGCCAACTGCTTTGGGATCCTTTCCCGGAGTCGCCGGAGGGCCGTCGCCACGCCTTTGAAGAACGAGGTGAGCTTGGCGCTGGGTTGGAGGTTCTCGTCGGAGGGATACCCGAGATCCTCCATTCCCAGCTGCGCCAGCTCCCTGTCGATGTCTGTGGCAACATCCACGAGACCCTCCGTCCAGTGCTCTACATTCTCCCGGAAAGTGCTCTGGGCGGCAACGGCACACGCCAACAGCGCCTTGCCGGCCTTGACCTCCTCCTTCAGGGCCGTCTCCTACTCCTTGGCGCCGTCCAGCGTCTTGGTCAAAGTGATCAGCTTCAACTCAAGATCTGCATTGGAGTCCTTGGCGGCGTCAAGCTCCTTGCCCTTCTCGGCAAGACGGGCCTGCAGCTCTGAATGGCTGTGGGCGTCCTTCTCTTGCTCAAGCTTGAGCGCGGCAAGCTCGTCACCGCTCGCCTTGAGATCGGCCTCCAGCTGCGCCACCTTCGTCTCCAGCTCCTTCTTGGCGGCCTCGGCAGCTGCGGCAGCATCCTCTGCTTGCTTGAGGGCTCCGCCAAGTGTTCTCTCATGCGCGGCAAGCTCCTCCTCGTGGCTGTCGAGGTTGACCTTCCGCTGCACCAGCTCACCCTCCTGCACCGACAACTTCTCAGCGGTAAGCCGCTATTGCTCTTCGGCCTCGGCCTTCTCGAGGAGGAAGGCCTCCCGCTCCTCGGCAAGTCGCGCCCGCTCCTCTGCCAGGGAGCGGAGAGCTTCCTGGTTGTGCCCCCGGAGCTCCTCCGTGTGCTTCTCGATGTCCTCTCCCGCCTTCGCGACAAGCGCTTCGCGGGATTCCAGCTTGGCTTGCCAGGCGCGGTAGAGTGACACCAGCTTCCGCAGCAGCCGCTCCTTCTCAGGCTCGCCGCTGCTGCTGCTTGGCGCGTCAACCGGCGCCAGCCCGGCGGAAGCAAGCACTTCTCCGTCGAAGCTCTCTCCTTCGACCGGCGCCCTGGAGCTTGACGCCCAGGGGAGGTTGATGAAGATGTCGTCGCCGGCCTTCAAGTAGACGCCTGGCTGGGGCTCGTCGGGGCCCGACGCTGTGGCAGCGGCGGAGGGATCGGCGGTCGACGTAGCGCCTGGCACTCCTGCGGCCTCAGGGCCGTCAGTGCGATCGCCAGATCCCCCGCCTGCTTCTGCAGCGGCAGCCCTGGCGGCCTCTTCGCCGGCGGGCTCGTCAGCGTCGGCTACTTCCTCGGTGGCAAAAGCGTCGTCGGCGGCAACCTCGTTCTCCATCGGCTCTGCTGTAGATGGATCTGAAAGCCGGAAAGGGGAGAAGAGTCAAGCAAATATCCAAAAAAGAAGATCAAAAGAAGAAGAACCCAAGGGACGTTCTGAAGCAAGAAGATTACCTATGCCAGGATCTGCAGCCGTGGTCTCCGCCGCCGGGGGGCCGCTGGTGCTATCCCTTCCCGGAGAATTCTCCCTTGCCGGAGACTCCTCCCTTGCTGGAGAGCTCTCCCTTGCCGAGGACCTCTCCCTTGCCGGAGGACTCTCCCTTGGCATTTCGGGGGCGGCCTCCGGGCGCTCCTGGTGGGGCTGCTCTGCTCCTACACAAGTCAACAATCAAGTATCAGCAAAGCAAGAATGTCCATGCGCGCCCGACAGCGGAAAGCAAGCCATATACTTACGCTGGGAGCTGCTCTGGAGAACAGTTGCCGGGTCCGGCAAGGTTGTCTCGTGCGCATCCCCTGCCGTCGTGGTGGGGTCGTCCTCGATGATAATCACCGGGGCCTTGGCTCTCTTCGCTGCTCTCTGAGCCAGAGTCTTGAAAAGGAATAAGTTCAGAGTAAAGCAAATGAGATGCAAGACAAAAACAGCAAGGATTGAAGAACTGCAAGAACAACAAGACAATCTTACTCTTCTTCTTCTTCCTCGTCGGAGCTGAACGCGGAGATGTCAAAGTCCGGCTCGCGTCCGGCGCGGGAAGGCGGAGGAGTAGGTTCCCTTGGCTGCTTGGCGGGAGCAGAAGCAGTGGTCCGGGAAGACCCTGCTCCAGTTGCCGCAGCAGCGTGAGGCGCTCCCGCGGCAACAGTGCTTGCCGCGGTGGAGCGTGCCGCGCGGCGCGGCGACTGTCGACTTGCCTGCCGCCTCGCCACGTCCCCGACCTTACGAAGACGCCTTCTTGGTGGAGATGGAGGCTCTGCTTGCGGCGAGCTGTCTGAGGATGAGGATGAAGAGGAGTTGATCTCCAACGAGCCGCTCATATCCTCGGCGGGCTCGCTCGGCACGGCGTCACGCCCGGCAAACTCTTTCTTGCCGGCAAGCTCTTTCTTGCCGGCGAGCTCCTCTCGTTCGGCACGGCTTGCTGCCTCTGCTGCCTCTGCCTCCTCCATGGTGAATCCAAACTCGCCCGCCGCTGCGGCTGCCGCCGCCTCTTCCAACCTGGTGGCGATACGCTTCAACTCTGCATCGGTGGTGTCGCGAGTGAGGCCATTCTTCTCGTCGGGGCGGATCGGCACTTCTACCAGGCTGTCGAAGAATTCCTGCACGACCTCGTCTGCAGGCTCTTGCCAAGTTGGGACAATTCCATGCGAGTCGCACAGCGGCATCATTGCGCGGATGCGGTCAAGCGAGGAGTTGTTGCACAGCGGAACGACGCCCTGCGGCAACCTAAACACTTCGGGATGATCTGGATCGTACTTGAAGAGCTCCTAGAGCATCGCGTTGAGCTCCAGAACAGTGAAGTTGTAGTTGAGGCCTGGACGCAGCCTCATGATATCCGCTGCGTTCTTGAACTCCCAGGCGGGCCTCCTCTGTTCCTGCAGGGGGGCGATGCGGCGGCGAAGAAAATCTGCGCCAACGGTGCCTACAGTGAGTCCGGCAAGCCTGAGGCGTTGGATCCTGGTGACGGCAATCCTCAGCCTATCGTCTTCCGGGACCACGTCGCTCCAATCGCTGCCGCGTACTGTTGCGGCTTGGCGCCGGGCGGTAAAAGGCTGCGGGTTCTCCTCAACAATCCAGCACCAGTCTGCTCTCCATTCCTCCCACTTGCCGCGGAACTCGCCCTCCAGATAAGAATCTTTCTTGCCGGCCCTTGAGATCCAGGCGATTCCGCCGGATAGAGGCTCTCCTCTGTCTACTCGGGGCATAAAGAAGTGGCGGAAAAGGGCTACATTTGGGTGGACTCCGACAAAGTTTTCGCAGAGATGTGCGAAAACTGCCATGGTCAGAACGGCATTGGGGGTGAAATCAAGGAGGCAGAGGCCATAGGTGTTCATGATGTCGCAGAAAAACTCAGAATAAGGCGGGCAGAGCCCGCAGTAGAAGAACACAGCGAAGAAGGGATATCCGTTTGGAGCCATTTTATGAGCGGCGGCTGGAAGTACCTTCGTGCTCGGATGCGCTCTCGTCTCCGTCGACCAGAAGAGGTAGTAGTACTCCCTCAGCTCCTTCGCGGCAAGCTTGGGGGCAAGATTGCCCGCTCCTTCCGCAGCGCCGCAAGCCGCTGCGCCTCGGTCGACTTCACAGCCTTCCTCTTGTCGGCTTTCGGAGCCATGGCGGAAGTGGTGGAGGAGGTCGACGGCGTTGGTGGTGCTGGTGGCAATGGGGAGCAGGGCGCTGCTCTCTCTCTCTCTCAGCTTTGGGAGGACGGAGGAGTGGCGGAGGCTTCCGAGATTGGAGTGGAAAGGGGGCGAATGGGCGCACTACCCCTGCTTTCCCTGCTTATAAAGGGAGAGGGGGCGGACGTTCCGCCTTTCCTAATAAAGAAACCACCCACGACCTCTCCCACGACGCCGCATTCGACGCGTGCCGTTCGGGGAGGGTGCGGTGAATACGGAGAGAGATGCGGCGTGACCCAGGCCGCGCGTGACCGTGCCCTGTTTTGGGCCTGGCCCAACAGCGCTCGGCACCGTGTATGTCCCAGGCCCGGGGGCTCCTGTCGGTGTACTAGAGTAGGGGTACCCTAGTATCCCGAACTTGTGCACGGGCAGTCGCAACGTCCCGCGGCAAGGCTTGCCGGGTGACCGCCAAGGTCCTCCGTGGTTCCTTTGGAGCCATTCAAGAACAAAGTATCCAGGCCGAAGAGACAAGACCCCGGCAAGAGGAGCTTGCCGGGAAGGCCAACCAAGGCGTCTCAAGGAACTTGCTGCAATGCTCCACGCGTCCCGGCAAGGCCCGGTGAGCGACAAGCTCCCGGACGCGACAAGACAACGACCGCGGCAAGGCGCTTGCCGCGGCAAGCTTCCACTCTGTTCCTGCGCTCCAGCACATCCACCAACGTGTCGCTCTGGGACCCTTCCAGGCGTACGTGGCGGGAGGCTGTGCAGCCAGCGGTACACGGTGGCAAGCGGCGCTGACAAGATCACCATCGTGGCGAACGGTGGCGTCCCTGGCGGTCCCTTTTGCACTGTTTAGGTGACACGGATAGGCATTTAATGCTCTTGTCCCCTGCCGTCAGGGTTAGGTGTGATACACTGTAGTAGGCGGCGGTACCAACCGCAACGCCTTTTCCATTTTTTTCCCTTGTCTACGTTGCCACCTGTCGGTGACCCCTTGAGCATATAAAAGGAGGCCCATGCGCAACGTAGGGGGGGACGATGATTCTCACGCTCGGTCTCGCTAGCTGCTGGTGTGTACTGTAGCACTCGGCGCTCCCGAGCAAGAACACAATACAAATCAAAGCAGGAGTAGGGTTTTACACATCCGTGTGGCCCGAACCTGGGTAAACTGATCGCGTTCTCGTGCGCTTCGCCTTGATCTGCTCTTCGTGCGATCTCCGCCCCCCTGCCGAACCGAAAAGGGGCTTGGTCTGCCGGTCCCATAGGTGTTGGTGGGATTAGCACCCCCCACAATCCCACTTTCATCAAATTTAGCATCAAGATCTAAAAACTCCGAATTTCTGGAACGCCTTCTAGGTAAAGGTGGATCATATTCAGTCCCATCATTATCAAGATTCATATTGCAAAACAAAGATTTAATAGGGGACACATCAATAACTTCTACATCTTCATCTTTATTTTCATAGGAACTAGAAGAACATTCTCTTATAAAGGCATCTTTCTTAGCACGCATCCCAACGGTTCTTTCTTTGCACTCATCAATGGAAATTCTCATGGCTTTGGGAGACTCATTGATATCATGCTTAGGAGGAATAGATCTAAGCTTTAAAGAATCAACATCAAGAGAAATTCTATCAACGTTCCTAGCCAAATCGTCAACTTTAAGCAATTTACTTTCAAGCAAAGCATTGAAATTCTTTTGCGAATTCATAAATTCCTTAACACTATTCTCAAATTCAGAGGGTATCTTATTTAAATTTCCATAGGAGTTGTTGTAGGAATTTCCATAATTATTAGAGGGATTACTAGGATAAGGCCTAGGATAAAAGTTTCCTCTATACGAGTTGTTACCAAAATTATTCCTACAAACAAAATTCACATCCATAAATTCATTATTGTTGTCAATCATAGTAGACAAGGGAATATCATTAGGATCAGAAGAAACACTCTTACTAGCAAATAATTTCATAAGTTCATCCATCTTTCCACTCAAAACATTAATTTCTTCTATCGCATGCACCTTTTTATTAGTAGATCTTTCATTATGCCATTGAGAATAATTAACAATAATATTATCTAGAAGTTTAGTAGCTTCTCCTAAAGTGATTTCCATAAAAGTGCCTCCCGCAGCTGAATCTAAAAGATTTCTAGAAGAAAAATTCAATCCGACATAAAAAATTTGTATAATCATCCACAAATTCAAACCATGAGTAGGGCAATTACGCATCATTAATTTCATCCTCTCCCGAGCTTGTGCAACATGTTCATGATCAAGTTGCTTAAAATTCATAATATCGTTTCTAAGGGAGATGATCTTAGTGGGAGGAAAATACTTAGAGATAAAAGCATCTTTGCACTTGTTCCAAGAATCGATACTATTTTTGGCAAAGACGAAAACCAAGCTTTAGAACGATCTCTAAGAAAAAAAGGAAATAGCTTCAACTTAACAATATCGTTGTCCACATATTTCTTCTTTTGCATATCACACAAATCAACGAAGCTATTTAGATGGGTAGCGCATCTTCACTAGGAAGGCCAGAAAACGGATCTTTCATGACAAGATTCAGCAAAGCGACATTAATTTCACAAGATTCAGCATCGGTAAGAGGAGCAATCAGAGTGCTAATAAAATCATTGTTGTTGGTATTGGTAAAGTCACACAATTTAGTGTTATCTTGAGCCATCGTGACAAGCAAGCAATCCAACACACAAGCAAACAAAAAGCAAGCGGACAAAAAGAGGCAAATAGAGAAAGAGAGGGAGGATAGAGAGAGAGGGCGAATAAAACGGCAAGGTTGAAGTGGGGGATAGGAAAACGAGAGGCAAATGGCAAATAATGTAATGCGGGAGATAAGGGTTGTGATGGGTACTTGGTATGTTGACTTTTGCGTACACTCCCCAGCAACGGCGCCAGAAATGGCCCGTTGTCGGGAGTCAAATCTTAACTTGCGCGAACCTCCCCGGCAACGGCGCCAGAAATTCTTCTTGCTATCTCTTGAGCACTGCGCTGGATTTCCTTGAAGAGGAAAGGATGATGCAGCAAAGTAGCATAAGTATTTCCCTCAATTTTTGAGAACCAAGGTATCAATCCAGTAGGAGGCTGTGCGCGTGTCCCTCGTACCTGCACAAAACAAATAACTCCTCGCAACCAACGCGATAAGGGGTTGTCAATCCCTTCACGGTCACTTGCGAGACTGAGATCTGATAGATATGATAAGATAATATTTTTGGTATTTTTATGATAAAGATGCAAAGTAAAATAAAAGCAAGGTAAAAAGCAAAGGAAATAACTAAGTATTGGAAGATTAATATGATGAAGATAGACCTGGGGGTCATAGGTTTCACTAGTGGCTTCTCTCAAGAGCATAAGTATTTTATGGTGGGTGACCAAATTACTATTGAGCAATTGACAGAATTGAGCATAGTTATGAGAATATCTAGGTATGATCATGTATATAGGCATCACGTCCGAGACAAGTAGACCGACTCCTTCCTGCATCTACTACTATTACTCCACTCATCGACCACTATCCAGCATGCATCTAGAGTATTAAGTTCATGAAAACAGAGTAACGCCTTAAGCAAGATGACATGATGTAGAGGGATAAATTCATGCAATATGACAAAAACCTCATCTTGTTATCCTCGATGGAAACAATACAATACGTGCCTTGCTGCCCCTACTGTCACTGGGAAAGGACACCGCAAGATTGAACCCAAAGCTAAGCACTTCTCCCATTGCAAGAAAGATCAATCTAGTAGGCCAAACCAAACTGATAATTCAAAGAGACTTGCAAAGATAACCAATCATACATAAAAGAATTCATAGAAGATTCAAATATTTTTCATAGATAATCTTGATCATAAACCCACAATTCATCGGTCTCAACAAACACACCGCAAAAAGAAGATTACATCGAATAGATCTCCACAAGAGAGGGGGAGAACATTGTATTGAGATGCAAAAAGAGAGAAGAAGCCATCTAGCTAATAACTATGGACCCGAAGGTCTGAGGTAAACTACTCACACTTCATCGAAGAGGCTATGGTGTTGATGTAGAAGCCCTCTGAGGGAGTCCTGGATTAGGGGGTCTCCGGACAGCCGGATTATATCCTTTAGCCGGACTGTTGGACTAGGAAGATGCAAGATTGAAGACTTCGTCTCGTGTCCGGATGGGACTCTACTTGGCGTGGAAGGCAAGCTAGGCAATACGGATATGGATATCTCCTCCTTTGTAACCGACCTTGTGTAACCCTAACCCTCTCCAGTGTATATATAAACGGGAGAGTTTTAGTCCGTAGGACACAACAACTACAACAACAATCATACCATAGACTAGCTTCTAGGGTTTAGCCTCTCTGATCTCGTGGTAGATCTACTCTTGTACTACCCATATCATCAATATTAATCAAGAAGGACGTAGGGTTTTTCCTCCATCAAGAGGGCCCGAGCCTGGGTAAAACATTGTGTCCCCTGCCTCCTGTTACCATCCGGCCTAGACGCACAGTTTGGGACCCCCTACCCGAGATCCGCCGGTTTTGACACCGACATTGGTGCTTTCATTGAGAGTTCCTCTGTGTCATCGCCGTTAGGCTTGATGGCTCCTACTATCATCGATGGCGATGCAGTCCAGGGTGAGATTTTCTCCCCCGACAGATCTTTGTATTCGGCGGCTTTGCACTGCGGGCCAATTTGCTTGGCCATCTGGAGCAGATTGAAAGTTACGCCCCTGGCCACCAGGTCAGGTTTGGAATCTTAAACTACACAGCCGCTATCCGTGGAGACTTGATCTTCCACGGATTCGAGCCTCTGCCTTGTGCATCACGCGGTCATGATGAGTACGGCTTAGCGCTACCATCGGATAGTGTTCAAGAGATCGCACAGGCAGCCGCTCCGACCCTCAATTCGGAGCCAGGTGCGCCTTCCGTGGACGGGTGGATGGACCCCGCCACGGAGGCCTTACCCTCAGCGCCGATCGAGCCAAACATCGACCTTACCTTGCACGAGAGTCGTGCTGTTAAACTGCCGGATCCTTCTCCGGCCATAGACTCCGAACCGCCTGTGCCCGTTCCTATCGAATCCGATTGGGCGCCGATCATGGAGTTTACCTCCGCGGATATTTTTTAGCACTCGCCCTTTGGCGACATACTGAACTCATTAAGGTATCTCTCCTTGTCAGGAGGATCCTGACCGAACTATGTCCGGTAGGACTGGGATGCGGACGACGAAGAAATTCGAGGCCCACCCACCACCCACTTAGTAGCCACTGTCGATGACTTAACCGACATGCTCGACTTCGACTCTGAAGACATCGACGGTATGGACGACGATGTGGGAGGCAAAGAGGAACCACCGCCCATAGGGCACTGGACAGCCACCTCATCATACGATATATACATAGTGGATACACCCAAAGAAGGCAATGGCGACGAGATAGCGGAGGATGACCCCTCCAAGAAGCAACCCAAGCGCCGACGTCAGCAGCGCGGCTCTAAGTCCCGCCAAACCAAAAGTGGTGACACCGGCATGGGAGATAATAATACTCCGGATAGTGCCGAAGACAACAACAATCCCCTCCAGCAAGATTTAGAGCAGGAGAATGGAGGAGCCAGCCCTCCTGAGAGAGCGGCAGATGGAGAAGAGGAGGATGATAATTACATGCCCCCCACCGAAGACGAGGCAAGCCTCGGCAACGACGAATTCATTGTGCCAGAGGATCCCATCGAACAAGAGCGCTTCAAACGCCGGCTTATAGCCATGACAAATAGCCTTAAGAAAAAGCAGCAGCAGCTTCAAGCTGATCAGGATCTGCTAGCTGACAGATGGACTGAAGTCCTCGCGGCCGAGGAATATAAACTTGAGAGCCCCTCCAAGAGTTACCCAAAGTGCAGGTTGCTACCTCGACTGGAGGGAGAAGCATATGATACGGCTGACCGGCCACCTCATGGCCGCGATAGAGAGGCATTCCAGCCAAAAACTCAGCCTCCACCCCAACGCCATTCAAATAAAAAGGCATGGGGAGATACGCCAGACCTGCGAGACATATTGGAGGACAAAGCAAAGCATGCAAGATCGATCTACGGATCATGAGGGCGTGCCACTCTGCGAGACGATAAACATCACGTCGGATACAGCAAAAGCAAATCCGGCCGGGCCGAACACAGCGGGAAAGACCCATTCGAGCTACGTCGCGATATAGTCCAATACAGAGGCGCTGCACACCCCTTATGCTTCACAGACGAAGTAATGGATCATCAAATCCTAGAAGGTTTCAAACCTATAAATATTGAATCATACGGCAGCACAACAGATCCCGTGGTATGGATCGAGGATTTCCTCCTCCACATCCACATGGCCCGCGGTGATGACTTACACGCCATCAAATACCTCCCACTAAAGCTCAAGGGACCAGCGCGACATTGGCTTAACAGCTTGCCAGCCGAGTCCATTAGCTGTTGGGAAGATCTGGAAGCTGCATTCCTCGACAACTTTCAGGGCACTTATGTGCGGCCACCAGATGCCGATGACTTGAGCCACATAATTCAGCAGCCAGAAGAATCGGCCAGGCAATTCTGGACTCGGTTCCTAACAAAGAAAAATCAAATTGTCGACTGTCCCGATGGAGAGGCCCTAGAGGCTTTCAAACACAACATCCACGATGAATGGCTAGCCCGGCACCTTGGTCAGGAGCCGAAATCTATGGCAGCCCTCACGACACTCATGACCCGCTTTTGTGCGGGAGAAGACAGCTGGCTGGCTCGTAGTAATAACATATCAAAGGACCATGGTACTTCGGATACCAAGGACGGCAATAGCAGGTCACATCGCAACAAACATAAGCGCCGCATTAACAGCGATAATAACGAGGATACGACAGTCAATGCCGGATTCAAAGGCTGTAAACCCGGTCAGCGGAAAAAGCCATTCAAGCAAAGTATGCCGGGACCGTCCAGCTTGAACCGTATACTCGATTGCTCGTGTCAAATACACGGCACCCCAGAAAAGCCAGCCAATCACACCAACAGGGATTGTTGGGTCTTCAATCAGGCCGGCAAGTTAATTGCTGAAAACAAGGACAAGGGGCCACATAGCGATGACGAGGAGGAGCCCCGGCAGCCACACATCGGAGGACAGAAGAGGTTTCCCCCACAAGTGCGGACGGTGAACATGATATACGCAACCCACATCCCCAAGAGGGAGCGGAAGCGTGCGCTCAGGGACGTATATGCGTTGGAGCCAGTCGCCCCAAAATTCAACCCGTGGTCCTCCTATCCGATCACTTTCGATCGCAGGGGACCGAATCAAAAAAAGATGACCCACCCACCCACTCGCCCGCCGCCACCCTAAAACCCTAGTCCACTCACCACCGGCGATCTCTACGTCTGACCGTGAGATCGCTCATTGGATCCTACCATCGTGTTCGGCATCGTCTGCCCCCTCTTTTGGTTGTCATCTCAATGGCGGTACATGCTTCCATCTCCCAAGGTTTGGATTTCTCTGTGGGGATGGACATGGCGCATGCGATCGGTCGCTTGTTCCACCGCATGGTCCATCCCACGGACCGATCTGGTCATTTCATGATGGTGGCCTCTTTTGCACTACATTCTTTCCGTTTGGATGAAGACAACGTGGGCTTGGCACAAGAATCAGCCATTGGTGGATATTGTTCTTCTCTCAAGGTATCTCAACTGCATGATTGTGTCTTTTCTTTCAATGTTTCGTGCAAAGAACTTGGGTTTTTTATCTTGCATCAAAGGAGTTTTGTCTGCCCGCAATTCAAATGTTTCTTTCATCTTTGGGGTCATGGTGGCCCTGATTGGGTAAAGGAATTTAGGCTATGGCAAGCTGAATGTGATCAGGAGTGGACCTTGATCAGTCCATCTAAGAGGAGAGCTAGGTTAGGCTTGGAAGCCATGCAACATGTCCCGGGGAAATCTTCTCTCCGTTCTCAATCAGCTAGATCTAAGCATCCCAAGCATATTAAATTTGCCACGTTCATGCAATACCCGACTAAAAAAGGTTATAATTATGGGCCTACGTCCGATGAGGTCGCAACTATCCAGGAGGCAGGTTACGTGGTCTCTGTGCAGGAAGCTCATCCTTCCACCTTGTCGGCATCTTCGCCGGTGACAGAATCTCCTCCGTCGTCAGCATCTTCGCCGCCGGCGGGCCCAATCATTCAGTTTGGATCATTACCGCCTTCCCCGCAGGGTCTATCCCATGCATGCGGTACATCCGGATTCTTGGGTGGTCTGTTGTTACCTGCCATGGCAAGTGCAGATCCACCTGCATTGCCTACAGCTGCATCTTTGGGCCTTATCACGGCTTTGGGCTCTAGTGCCCAGCCCATATGCTTATCGGATGATGAAGTTGACAGCCCATCTTCACCGGCGATTCAGTTTCCCTCTCCGAAAGAAATTGTTGATGATCTGCAGAGTTTTGATGAGATGATTGAGGATTTAGCTGCAAGTTATTGGGACTGCCAAAAAATTTTGGGCATGCGCCAGACGTCAAAGACCTGCACGAACCTGATACGGTGTAGAAATTGTTTTCGTTCTATTCATATTAAAAATGATTGCACCGGCCGTGCTCCTGACTTATCCCTTTGGGTGCCCAAAGTCCCATCACCTAGCTTTGGAAATCGTGAGAGGAAGAAAAGTTACTCTGCCTCTTCGTCCTCTTTGGTTTCCCAAGAACAAACGCCTCAGCGGCAGAAAACCCCACCTCCTGCTACTCTACCGGTGTTGCCATCGACACACCCGCCGCCCCAAACAACATATCAACAAGCAGCACCAAGCTCTGCTCCTTGCCCGCCCCCTCCAATGGCGGTCTATGAGATCGATCCCTTCCGCTTCATCCCGGCTGGTTTCGACATTGTGGATGGTGGTGCGGATCGTCTGCCGCACACCTACTACACTCCGGCGACCCCTCCCCCACGAGCGCACAAGCAGTGCATGGTGGGAATCGTGGAGCCTGCTCCCCCGGCTCATCTGGTTGGTGCTCGTCGACAGCAAGTTCTCAACTTCTTAATCTAGACCATGCATGTTCCTGTCATATCTGCTCAAACTTGGTATCAAGGAGTTGGTTTATTCGAGATGGAAGATCCTGTGGTCCGTGCCTCCTTCACTTCACATCCGCCTTTTCCTTTGGGTTTAGATGAGGATGGTTAATAGATCTTTGTCAGGTTTATTTTGCATAACCAAGGAGAGGGTTTCAGAGCTCTACATGGACATAGGCAGTGTTGGTTGATGTTTATTGACATACCTCTGGATTATCGTAATACAAAGTGCATTGCGGATATGGTTAGCACCTTTGGTCAGTTCCACTACTGGAATAGTACAGATCATCAGAAAGTCAGGTCTTTGGTTCGCGCTTCGTTCCCTGACAACGCGCTGGTGCCACGCTCTGTTACTTTTAGGGAATTTGCCACTTGGGGCGGTACTCTGGTTTCTTGGACGGTCGGCTGCTATATCCTGGATGGTGACTTTTTGGATGCTTTGATTCCCGCCGATGAGGACCCAATGCCCCTGGATGGCAACCCACATCCCATGCCAGGGGCTGATGCTCCCCCTCAGCCGTTCTGGGCTATGCCACCCTACCCTGCTTTGGGTTGGAATGCAGTGCCCCCTGGCCATGAGCAAGGACACAATGATGCGCCAGGCTGGGGACAGAACTTGAACAATGACGATGGTTGGGGCCCTTGGATGGATGCTAACCCGCCCGACCAAGATCATGTACAGGACCCAATCGTACAGGACCATAACTCCATGATCCTCAATCCTTCAATGAATTCTGACGATGATGATGGCATCGAAGAAGTTCAACAGCCTTTGGTGCAAGTTCATCCAGCAGGCCCTCTAGACCCTATTCATTTGGGCATTGTCAGGGTATTTTGTGGTCCAGTGCTCCCGCCAGCAATGATTTGGGAAAGATCCTTCAAGTCTTTGATGCCAGAGTTCTTCATCAAAAATGTCCCAAGCTGCCTGCCAGGTCTTTGCTTCCCACCCGTGCCTGTTAAGATGAGCTCCCCCCTTTTGGAGCAACACTGGCAATCCCTGGCCTATGATAAGTCTGATTTCTGCATACAGCCACGCTCCTCTGTTATTCTTGAAGAGATACCAGATGATCTGCAGGACCCTGTCTCTCAAGCAATAAATCTCTCCCAGGACGACTTTCAGTTCACATCTGTCACTCCCTCGCCCTTGGGAAAAAGACCAAGACAAATGCGTCGCTCCAAGTGAGATGTTCGGATTGTTGAGGAGTTGACGCATTTTTCTGTCAGAAGGATGACACGCAGTTGTGCAAGAAGGACTGGCATGAAGCCCACCTCTGCAATTCCCGTGAAGCCTATGCCTCTCTGTCGCCCCAAGGCCAATAAGCTCAAGCTGGACGAGGAGGCAGGCCAAGACATTCCTCTTCCACCTCCGACGCCCATCGCTACAATGCAGGCAATCGGTGCATCACTTGGGATCGCTCCGGAGGAGTTATCAGTGGAGAAGCTTATGGCTTCTCCTAAACAAGGTTCACAAGATGACAGTTCTCATGATGAGTGAACTGCAGAGTTATTTGCTGGGACCATGGAAACACCTGGTCGTTTGTTCTTTTGGTTTACTTTTGTCTTATGTTCCTCTGAACTTGTCTGATGTGGCTGTGTGTTACTCTGCGGCACTTATAACTGAGCTGTTAAGCAGCGCAGTTCGACTCTATTATCTTTTGTTAGTTATCTATGGAGACTACATCGTTTTGTAATTTGAATGTGTTGTGCTAGAATGGGCGAGGCCTGAACTCTGACGCTCGACAGCGTGACATTAGAGCTAAGATAGAGGAGAGTCACTGCTCCATAATTTGTTTGCAGGAAACTAAGTGTGAGCAGTTTGACATTAGGAAGATTTGGTCCTTCTGCCCTAAGTGTTTTGATCAATTTGCTTTCTCTCCTTCTGTGGGTGCTTCTGGTGGAATCTTGGTCATTTGGAATTCTTCAGTATTTGAGGGGGAGCTAGTGGAATGCCAGCGCTTCAGTATTGTTGTTTCTTTTCAGTCTGTTCATAACTCAGAACGATGGACTATGGTTTCTGTCTATGGGCCATGTGATGGTCAACCTAGAGATGATTTTGTGAGTTGGTTATATCACCTAACTATCCCCTTGGATGAGAATTGGTTGCTTCTTGGTGATTTTAACTTCATCCGCTCTCTAGATAGCAGAAATCTGCCAGGAGGAGATATAAATGACATCTTTCTCTTTAATGAAATCATAGGCCATCTTGGGCTTCTAGAATTGCCAATAAAGGGTAGAAGCTTTACTTGGTCCAACATGCAGCAAATCAATCTCTTGGAACAGCTTGATTACTTTTTCACATCCTCTGATTGGATCTCTCACTATCCTAACACAGTTGTCTTTCCTCTGGCAAAAACCTCTTCGGATCACGTGCCATGTGTGGTTTCAATCGACACTAAAATTCCCAAGTCCAAGATTTTCAGGTTTGAAAATTACTGGGTTGAAATGCCAGGGTTTATGGAGTGTGTCAAGAAATCTTGGGAGGCCCCTGTTTTTTCTGATCTCTCTGCATCCGCAGTTTTAACTAGGAAATTTAAACATCTCAGGTATGACTTAAGAGTTTGGAGCAAAAACCTCTCTTACCTTAAGAAGTTAACTGTGGAATGCAGTAAAGTTATTCTCTATTTTGATAAGTTGGAGGAGTTATGGCCACTGGTTAGATCAGAGTTCAATTTCAGGAAAATAGTCAAGTTGCATTATGAACATTTGTTGAAGCTCCACTATATCTATTGGAAGTAGAGGTGTATGATTAGGTACATCCAGGTGGGGGAGGAAAACTCAAAAAATTTCCATGCCATGGCATCTGAGCGCATGAGGAAAAACTCTATAGCTAGTCTAAAAACGCAGGAGATGGATGACCCAATTTCTGATCATGCTTAAATGGCGGGAATCCTATGGGCTTCCTTCAAAAACCAAATGGGCCAGGCCCAGGACATTTCAATGGGCTGCGATCTGGGCACACTCATCCATCCTGTCCCTGGTCTGGGGGAATTGTCGCTTCCCTTCTCTGATGCTGAGATTAAAACGGTCTTCCAGGAGCTGCCAACTGACAGGGCACCAGGGCCCGATGGTTTTAATGGCATGTTTGTCAAGCGTTGTTGGCCGATCATTGAGAAAGATTTCTTAAGTTTGATAAAAGACTTTTATGAAGGGAAACTTTCTTTGGAAAGCATTAATGGGTCTCTCATTACCCTTATCCCTAAGATGTTATCTCCTGAGGGAGCGGATGATTTTAGGCCCATTTCTCTTACAAACACCTGCTTGAAGTTTCTCACCAAGCTGCTGGCTAACAGATTGCAAAAGGTGATTCTAAGTTGCATCCATAAGAATCAGTATGGTTTTCTTAAGGGTAGATCAATCCAGGATTGTCTGGCTTGGAGTTTTGAGTATATACATCAATGCAAACAGTCTAAGAGGCCTATTGTTATTCTGAAATTAGATTTTGCCAAGGCTTTTGATACTGTTAATCATGAGGTTATTTTGTTGATGCTCAAACACAAAGGTTTTGATGATAAATGGATTGGATGGATCAAAGAGATCCTTTCTACAGGGTCTTCTTCTGTGTTGCTAAATGGCATCCTTGGCAAGCAGTTCAAATGCAAATGTGGGGTCAGACAAGGGGGTCCTCTATCACCTCTTCTATTTGTAATTGCAGCTGACCTCTTATAGTCTGTGATTAATCAAATGCTGACATAGGGTGTCTTATCACTCCCAATCCCCACTCATGATCAGGAGTTTCCCATTATACAGTATGTTGATGATACTGTTATCTTTTTGTCAGCTAGAGATGAGGAACTGGTGGCTCTAAAGAACATGATGCTCACCTTTCAACAATCTAGTGGTCTCAAGGTCAATTTTGCGAAGTCCTCAATGATCCCACTCAACATTGATGAAGGTGAAGCAATTCGGTTAGTTGCCCTGTTTGGCTGCAGGATTGGCCAACTCCCTTTTACATATCTAGGGCTGCCCCTTGGAACCACTAGACCCAGGATTGTTGATCTCATGCCTTTAGTGGATACTTTGGAGAGACGTTTGACTGTAGCTCATGCCTTCTCAATCAAGGATCACGCTTACAGCTCCTACTTCGGTCCTGACCTCCATGCCAATCTACTTTCTTTGTAGCTTGCAAATCCCTCATGGTATTATCAAGCAGTTGGACAGAATCTTCAGACAATGCCTCTGGAGGGGGACTTCTGATGCTCCAAAGCAATCTTTGGCTGCTTGGGATCTAGTTTGTCGGCCAAAATATAAAGGTCTTGGAGTGATCAACTTAAACATCCAAAACAAAGGGCTACTACTCAAGCATTTGCATAAGTTCTATAATAAGGTTGACATACCATGGGTGTCCCTCATCTAGAACAGTTATTATGCTGATGGTGTCCCACATGCTACAACCCCAGTGGGGTCCTTTTGGTGGAGAGATATCCTCAAGCTCCATGATGTGTACACACCTATTGCCTCAGTGCACATAAACATGGGTGACTCTCCTCTGTTCTGGATTGATGCTTGGCATATTGGTGGATCTTCTAGACCTTTATGTTGGAGACTGCCAAGGTTATTCTCCTTTGTTAACAATGACAAGGTTTCGGTGCATGAATTCCTCATATCATAGGATATCTTTTCAATGTTTTTCTTGCCATTGTCTCATGAGGCTGCTCAGGAGTTGCAGGTGCTAGAGGATTGGATAATGGCTTTGGACAGGAACACTAATATATCGGATGTCTGGGTCTGGCCGGGCAAATCTGGTGCATTCTCAGCCAAGAGTTTCTACACCTTAATGCACTCACATTTGCCTACAATTCAACCGTGTAAATGGTTGTGGAAAAGCAGATGCACATTGAAGATCAAAGTCTTTGGCTGGTTACTTTTCTTTGACAGGCTTAACACCAAGGACCTCCTGATCCGCAGGCACTGGAGATCCCCTTTGGATGATAATCTTTGTGTTATCTGTCAGGAATTCTCATATGAGGATAGGCTGCATTTGTTCTTCAACTGCAATTTCAGTCGGAGGGTCTGGAACTATCTTTCTATCGATTGGTCAAGAGGGCCGGAAATGTTGCAATGTATCCAACATGCTAGATCAAGTTTCAGACATACTTTCTTCTCTGAAGTTATGTTGACGGCTGCCTGGAACATTTGGATCCTCAGGAATGGAAGAACTTTTAGAGGGGAGAGAGCTACTTTTGCTGCTTGGAGGTCTAACTTTGTACATGATCTCACACTTCTATCTCATAGGCCTAAGGAGGATAGTAGCATCAAGCTTAAAGCTTGGATAAACTCTTTAGTCTAATTAGTCCAGGTAGGTTGATGTACTCTAGTTCTTTAGTTTTCTAGTCTAGTTTCTTAGCTCTTGTATATATTCCTTATGTACTTTTGTACAGTTGTTTCTTTTTAATAAAGGGCTGTGGGGCTTTGCCTCACAATGAATATTCAAAAAAAACTTTCGATCGCAGGGACCATCCCACTAGTATCCGTCATGGCGGATTCACCGCACTGGTTCTAGACCCAATCATTGACGGATTTCACCTCACTCGAGTCCTTATGGATGGCGACAGTAGCCTGAACCTGCTTTATCAGGACACAGTGCGCAAAATGGGTATAGACCCCTCAAGGATCAAACCCACAAAAACGACCTTTAAGGGTGTCATTCCAGGCGTAGAGGCCCATTGTACAGGCTCAATCACACTGGAAGTGGTCTTCAGATCCCCGAATAACTTCCGAAGTGAATAGTTAATCTTCGATATAGTCCCGTTCCGCAGTGGTTATCATGCACTGCTCGGGCGAACCGCATTTGCGAGACTCAATGCGGTACCACATTATGCATACCTCAAGCTCAAGATGGCAGGACCTCGCGGGGTTATTACAGTCAATGGAAACACAGAGTGCTCTCTCTGAACAAAGGAGCACACTTTGGCCCTCGCAGCAGAAGCGCAAAATAGCCTCTCAAGGCAATCCACCAGTTCGGCGTTTCAAGACCCGGACACCTTCAAGCGCGCTCGGAACAATCGGCAAATAGACCGCCTGGCGCGATCTGAGCTCGCGTAGCAATACGGCCCCCACCCCAGTCCCAGCCAAACGGCGAAGCTCGTGCCACGCGTACATAATTATGCATTAAAAATACCATGGGCACAGGTGGGGAGGGGGGGCACACTGCGGCACACCCCAAGACGAGGCTTAAACCACACTAGGGGCTTCCCGTTTGGTTATTTTTATCTTTTTTTTAGGACCTTAATCTCTGGAAACCCTGTCCGGCAGCACTATTGCCGAACACATGATGCAGCAACCAAGGAGGCAGAAAGCTATGTCACACCACGGAATTCCCAGGTGGATTACAATAACGAGCGAAATATTTGATTTAATACTATTCCTCAGCTTGCCCTTGGAAGGGACATAGTCCCACTCTTTGCTTATCGCACTATCTGTATCATTCTGCTTTAACGCACCTTTTTGAATAAACAATGCATAACATCACGACTATTATTGCATTCTTGTTATATATATATATATGTGTGTGTGTGTGTGTGTGTTCACTAACGACGCCTTGCAGTCGTACACTTTGGTATGGCCAATACACTAGGGGCTTACGTACCCCACAATATGGTGTGAAAAGTCCGAACACTTTCACAAGTGCGGCACCCCGAACTTATAGCATTATATTCATCAGCTCTGAATCATGTCTTTGGTCAAATGTTGGGTTTGCTCGGCTCCTATGTTTTGGTACCTTACGTTCCACTCTATCGGCTAAGGTAGCGCTAGGAGAACTACTGCGATTGTGCCCCGGTTCTGCCGGGCTGAGCACCTCAGTATAGAAAGCTAAAACTGACTATCATGGTAAGGCGAGAGACTGGTCACTGTTCGGCGAGGTTTTCGAGTCCCTAAAGACTTATGCCGCTTAGGGCGAGGGGCCGGCCCTGTCTGGCTTAAAGGCGTGTATCGCGCCCCGAATTCGGCCTTCTGAATACCAGGGGCTTCGCCGAAATTTAAAATTATAGAATTCTATGGCTAAGTGAGAGTGATAAAACATTATTAGTCCGGTTGCCTGGTTCGTTGTGCTGAGCACCTCCCTCGAAGGACCTAAACATGGGAACAAGAGTGCTCATGTTTATCCCGAACACCCCAGCACTAGTGGCATGGGGGCAGAAGCCGAGGACTAGCCATCTCTCAGATTGGATAAACAGCCAAACAGAAGGTAATATTTTAAATTCACACAAGCGTTGCATAGCGCATATGAAACCAGTTTTCATCATACAGGATCACACGAGCAAGTTTACTCAAATATTACATCCTTTGAACATTCGTCCTCTACAAGACGGGCACCCTTCAGGACACCCTCATAATAAATTTCGGGGGTGCGATGCTCCTTGCCCTGCAGTGGCCCTTCCTTGATCAGCTTCGCAGCGTCTAGCTTGGCCCACTGCACCTTCACACAGGCAAAAGCCCGGTGTGCACCTTCGATGCAGACGGACCGCTTGACGACCTCCAGCCGTGGGCAGGCATCCACAAGCCGCCTCACCAGGCCAAAGTAGCTGTTCAGAAGGGCGTCGCCAGGCCACATCCGGACTATAAGGCCCTTCATGGCCTGTTCGGCCGCCTTATGCCGCTCGACCAGCTGCTTTAGCTGGTCGCATTGGGTGTTCGGTCCCAGTATATTGGTACCAAAACAGCTTCTCCATTGAGCTTCCCTCCTCGGCCTGGTAAAACTGCGCGGCATCCGACACGCTGCGGGGCAAATCTGTGAATGCTCCTGGAGAGCTCCAAATTCGGGTAAGTAATCGGTAATTTACTTTTACATGCTTGCTCTGCATATAGAATGCCTTACCCGCCGCTATCATCTTCGTTGTGTCGATCTCCTGGAGGGCCTTTTGGGCCTCGGCCTTGGCACTCTTCGTGCTCTTGAGGGCCACGGCTAGCTCAGACTCTCGCATCTTCGAGTCAAGCTCCAACGCCTCGTGCTTCGTCACGAAAGCCTGGAGCTCTTGCTGCACCTCACCCACACAAGCCTCTTGCTTTTCCCGCTCGGTGCGCTCCTTGGCCGCTTTATCTTCGGCCTTGGCTAGCGCTTGCTTCAGGGTCGCCACCTCAGTCATGGCCCCTGGCAAATATACGATGATCCTGTCATTTTGAAATCGCGTCTTCTTTATATATACATATCTATAGACAGGGTATTACTTACCCTTGTTCTCTTCGAGCTGCCTCTTGGCAAGGCCGAGCTCTTTCTTGGACCCCTCGAGGTCCTGCTTCAGTACGGCGACCTCCGCAGTCAGTGCGGCAGACGCCAGCAGCGAAGCCTGCATACGTATATTGACATACTCATATTAGACCTTTGCGATATTGTTTGATCCTCTGTTCGGCTTTTCTTTGTGAACACCGAACAGAGTATTAGGGGCTACTGTCTATGCAGTAATATTTTCCTATATTTTAAACACTTACCTCAAAGCCTGTTAGAAGGCTGGCACGGGCTTCACTCAATCCGCTCTTGGTGGACTGAACCTTCTGGATCACCGCACTCATAATAGTACGGTGCTCCTCGTCGATGGAAGCGCTGCGAAGCGCTTCCAGCAGATTGTCCGGCGCCTCTGGATGGGCAGAGGTCATCGGCACAGGCGTCTTGCCCCTCTTGGAAGGAGGCCGCCTGCCCGAGCCCGGAACCACTGGAGGTTCCGGCACGGTGTTCGGCTGAGGGCCGAACTCGGAGCTCTCAGGGGCCCCATCCCCTCGGCTCCCGGAGTCCGGAAGGTCGCCTTGAGGCACCTTCGGGACTGTCTCCCCTCGACCCGGTGCCTCTTGAGACAGCACCTCAGTGTCGTCAGCAGGATGAGGGGAGGTGGCGGTCGGGACTGGATCACTATCCATGTCCGACGAGCCCAGGGAGCCGTCCGATGATACATCGATACTCGCTCGTGGCGGCCTGCATAATTATGTTCGGCGTTAGGGAAAGCAGTGCGACAAAGGAATGCTATGAGTTACTCTGGTATCCGAATACTTACGATCTCCCCAGGGGCTTGGCCCTGGGCAACCACTCGTCTTCGCCTTCGTCGGCAGTGGTGGAATTGTCCGGAAGGAGAGTCCTTCCCTTCTTGGACCCTTCGGCCCCCCAGTTGGGGCGGCCTTCCTTTTCTTATCTCCCCTAGCTGGAGGGGAGCATCTTCTTCTTCTTCCTCGTCTACGGGGGAGGAGTGCGCCGCAGAGTCATCGGACGGTGAGTCCGACGATGCCTGGCGTCGGGAACTCTTTCGGGTTCCCTTGACCTTCTTGGTCTTCTCCGGCACCGTATAAGGAGCCGGAGTCAGCATCTTCGCCAGAAGAGTGTCCGCTGGGCCTTTGGGCAAAGGAGCCGGACAGTCAATCTTTCCGGCCATCTCCTGCCAGTCCTGTCAAAAGTATGGGAGTTTAGATCCCGCATGGAGTCAATCTATAAAAGATAAGTATCCTGTGAAAGGTAAAGCAGCTTACCGCACTGGCTTGGCACTTTGCGCTGAATCCGCGATCCTCAGTAATGGGAGGAGGGACCTCGGCGCTTTTGAACAGCACCCTCCAGGCATCTTCATGAGTTGTGTCGAAGATCCTGTTCAGAGTTCGGTGTTGCGCCGGCTCGAACTCCCACAAGTTAAAGTCCCGTTGTTGGCACGGGAGGATCCGACGGTGGAGCATGACCTGGACTACGTTGACAAGTTTGAGCTTCTTATTCACCATGTTTTGAATACATGTTTGGAGTCCGGTCAGCTCTCCTGAACTAGCCCAGGATAGGCCCTTCTCTTTCCAGGAGGTGAGCCGCATGGGGATGCCAGATCGGAACTCGGGGGCCGCTGCCCATGCAGGGTCACGCGGCTCGGTGATGTAGAACCACCTCGATTGCCACCCCTTTATGGTTTCCACAAAGGAACCCTCGAGAAATGTAACGTTGGGCTTCTTGCCCACCATGGCGCCTCCGCACTCCGCCTGGCGGCCGCCCACAATCTTCGGCTTGACATTGAAGGTGTTCAACCATAAGCCGAAGTGGGGCTTGATGCGGAGGAAGGCCTCGCACACGACGATAAACGCCGAGATATTGAGGATGAAATTTGGGGCCAGATCGTGGAAATCCAGGCCGTAGTAGAACATGAGCCCCCGGACGAATGGGTGGAGAGGGAATCCCAGTCCATGGAGGTAATGGGTAAGGAACACTACCATCTCATGGGGCCCGGGGGTGGGGATGAGCTGCCCCTCATCTAGGAGCTGGTGCGCGATGTCGTCGGGCAGGTATCCGGCTCTCCTCAGCTTCTTGATGTATCCATCCACGACGGAGGAGACCATCCACCTGCCTCCCGCTTCGGACATGGTGGGGGAAGGTTGAGGTGGGAAGTGCGGACTTGGGCGCTAGAGCTCGAGTGTGCAAAAATGGATGAGCAAAGGAGGAAGAAGGCGTGGATGAAAAGGTGAATCCTTATCCCTTTATATGGGTGGATGAAACTAAGCGTCCCCACTAGCCTGGTAAAACTCGCTCATCCCCCAAGCGCCGTAATTGATGGCGTGGTTGGGTTACCCATGCCCGTATTGATGGGAATCCCGTAATAAGGGGACACGATCTCTGCTTTGACAAGACGTGTCAAAAAACTGCCTCGCATTATGTGCGGGGCTGGTTTAAGGAAACGGTTCGAATAATCACCGGGCCATGGCATAATGTCGTGTTGCCAAAACAAGTCAGCAAGTTAGATTTGTGGAAATATTATTCTCTCTACAGTGGTATGTGGAACTTATTTTGCAGGGTCGGACACTATCCTTGTATTCAAATTCTTCTGTGGTGTATTCGGAGAAGGGACCCGCCTTGCAATGCCGAAGACAATACTGCGCGCCGGACTCATCGTCATTGAAGCCTGGTTCAGGGGCTACTGAGGGAGTCCTAGATTAGGGAGTCTCGGGACAGTCGGATTATATCCTTTAGCCGGACTGTTGGACTATGAAGATGCAAGATTGAAGACTTCGTCTCGTGTCCGGATGGGAGTCTACTTGGCATGGCAGGCAAGCTAGGCAATACGGATATGGATATCTCCTCCTTTGTAACCGACCTTGTGTAACCCTAACCCTCTCCGGTGTTTATATAAACCGAAGAGTTTTAGTCCGTAGGACACAACAACTACAACAACAATCATACCATAGGCTAGCTTCTAGGGTTTAGCCTCTCTAATCTTGTGGTAGATCTACTCTTGTACTACCCATATCATCAATATTAATCAAGCAGGACATAGGGCTTTTCCTCCATCAAGAGGGCCCGAACCTGGGTAAAACATTGTGTCCCCTGCCTCCTGTTACCAT
Organism: Triticum monococcum; assembly: GCA_034509565.1. Taxonomy (NCBI): domain Eukaryota; kingdom Viridiplantae; phylum Streptophyta; class Magnoliopsida; order Poales; family Poaceae; genus Triticum; species Triticum monococcum. The sequence goes on from CM067843.1 coordinate 77,614,189, forward strand.
CCGGCCTAGACGCACAGTTCGGGACCCCCTACCCGAGATCCGCCAGTTTTGACACCGACACCCTCCGTGATGGATGCCCCCTCCGGTGGATCTCTGGAACAGGCCCCAAGATGGGATCTCGTGGATACAGAAAGTTACGATGGTGGAATTAGGGTTTTGGCTCCGTATCTCATCGTTTGGGGGTACGTAGCTATATATAGGAGGAAGGAGTACGTCGGTGGAGCAAGAGGGGGCCCACGAGGGTGGAGGGCGCGCCTGGGGGGTAGGCGCGCCGCCCTACCTCGTGGCTTCCTCCTTTATTTCTTGATGTAGGGTCCAAGTCTCGTGGATCATGTTCGGTGAGAAAATCACGTTCCCGAAGGTTTCATTCCGTTTGGACTCCGTTTGATATTCCTTTTCTTTGAAACCCTAAAATAGGCAAAAACAGCAATTCTAGGCTGGGCCTCCGGTTAATAGGTTAGTCCCAAAAATAATATAAAAGTGGATAATAAAGCCCAATAATGTCCAAAACAGTAGATAATATAGCATAGAGCAATCAAAAGTTATAGATACGTTGGAGACGTATCACTTATGTTGAAGCTAATAATGAGACGACACGTCAGAACGCACTTGATGCTTTGGATGAAGAGCGTGACCTTGCGGCGGCTCTTCGACGATATATTATGAGTATTAGATGAAACAACATTAGTGTAGACATGCATGGAATCTATATCTATCCATCTCATCGATAGTAAGAAAGCAACAAAAGGACATGCAACTGATTTCTTCCTTCTAGATACTAAATTGTATTTTCCTTTGCGCTCATCTATCCCGCGAGTTATTCTAAATGCATCCCCCATTTATGCTGAAGAAGAAATATGTGAATTATTTTGTAGGAGTTCAGAGTGCTATGAGCATTTCTAAAGATTCACACCACATCCACTACTGGAGCAGGCATTCACCTCAATGCAGGGCACATATGGTCGGTAACAATCTTCTCCTATTTATTAGCATTTGCTGCTCCATTTTCAATCTTCTCCTGCTTAAAAGTGTTTTGTACATTTCTTTCTTCTTGCTGCTTCATGGCCTAGTTGTGTTTGGCCCCTTTGAGGTGCTGACTGGTGTGCCACCCTGGTCAGAGCCAACATGAAGAATAGGAAGTAGAGAGTGAGGTGGGGAGGACTTTTGTATAGATGATTAGGGGGTCATGGATTTATCTAGCTAGCTACCGTGGCTAATCGTATGTCTACTACACATATTTATTTTCAAGGTTTGCTTCCTGGTGTTTTGATTTGAGATTTCATGCCTACTTTTGGCGGTACCTCCATTAAAACTAGGAAGACATTTTTTTAGCAATGTTGTGCTTCTTGTGCCATGCTTGTGAATATACTCTTTTGGGTTTCAAAATTTAATTTATTTCCATTCTAGGTTCACTCATCTCTTTAGAATTCTATCAACGGGTCTTTGCTACCTCTTGAGCACTGCATTGGTTTTCCCCAGACAGGAAGGGATGATGCAGTAAAGTAGCGTAAGTATTTCCCTCAGTTTTTGAGAACCAAGGTATCAATCCAATAGCAGGCTACATGTGAGTCCCTCATACCTGCACAAAACAAATAAATCCTCACAACCAACGCGACAAGGGGTTGTGAATCCCTACACGGCCACTTACGAGAGTGAGATCTGATAGATATGATAAGATAATATTTTTGGTATTTTTATGATAAACATGCAAAGTAAAATAAAAGCAAAGTAAAAAAGCAAAGGAAATAACTAAGTATTGGAAGATTAATATGATGAAGATAGACCCGGGGGCCATAGGTTTCACTAGTGGCTTCTCTCAAGAGCATAAGTATTTTACGGTGGGTGAATGAATTACTGTTGAGCAATTGACAGAATTGAGCATAGTTATGAGAATATCTAGGTATGATCATGTATATAGGCATCACGTCCGAGACAAGTAGACCGACTCCTGCCTGCATCTACTAGTATTACTCCACTCATCGACCGCTATCCAGCATGCATCTAGAGTATTAAGTTCATGAAAACAGAGTAACGCCTTAAGCAAGATGACATGATGTAGAGGGCTAAACTCATGCAATATGATGAAAACCCCATCTTGTTATCCTCGATGGCAACAATACAATACATGTCTTGCTGCCCCTACTGTCACTGGGAAAGGACACCGCAAGATTGAACCCAAAGCTAAGCACTTATCCCATTTGCAAGAAAGATCAATCTAGTAGGCCAAACCAAACTGATAATTCGAAGAGACTTGCAAAGATAACCATTCATACATAAAAGAATTCAGAGAAGATTCAAATATTGTTCATAGATAGACTTGATCATAAACCCACAATTCATCGATCTCAAGAAACACACCGCAAAAAGAATATTACATCGAATAGTTCTCCACAAGAGAGGGGAAGAACATTGTATTGAGATCCAAAAAGAGAGAAGAAACCATCTAGCTAATAACTATGGACCCGTAGGTCTGAGGTAAACTACTCACACTTCATCGGAGGGGCTATGGTGTTGATGTAGAAGCCCTCCGTGATGGATACCCCCTCCAGCGGAGCTCCGGAACAGGCCCCAAGATGGGATCTCGTGGATACAGAAAGTTGCGGCGGTGGAATTAGGGTTTTGTTCCCGTATCTGATCATTTATTTGGGGGTACATAGGTATATATAGGAGGAAGGAGTACGTCGGTGGAGCAACAGGGGGCCCACGAGGGTGGAGGGCGCGCCTGGGGGGTAGGCGTGCCCCCCTACCTCGTGGCCTCCTCCTTTGTTTCTTGACGTAGTGTCCAAGTCTCCTGGATCAAGTTCGGTGAGAAAATCACGTTCCCGAAGGTTTCATTCCGTTTGGAATCCGTTTGATATTCCTTTTCTTCGAAACCCTAAAATAGGCAAAAAAACAGCAATTCTGGGCTGGGCCTCCGGTTAATAGGTTAGTCCCAAAAATAATATAGAAGTGGATAATAAAGCCCAATAATGTCCAAAACAGTAGATAATATATCATGGAGCAATCAAAAATTATAGATACGTTGGAGACGTATCAAGCATCCCCAAGCTTAATTCTTGCTCGTCCTCGAGTAGGTAAATGATAAAAACAGAATTTTTGATGCGGAGTGCTACTTGGCATAATTTTAATGTAATTCTTCTTAATTGTGGTATGAATATTCAGATCCGAAAGATTCAAGATAATATTGACATAAAAATAATAATACTTCAAGCATACTAACTAAGCAATTATGTCCTATCAAAATAACATGGCCAAAGAAAGTTCATCCCTACAAAATCATATAGTTTAGTCATACTCCATTTTCGTCACACAAGAATGCTCTCATCATGCACAACCCCGATGACAAGCCAAGCAATTGTTTCATACTTTAGTAATCTCAAACCTATAAACCTTCACGCCATATATGAGCGTGAGCCATGGATATAGCACTATGGGTGGAATAGAATATGATGATGGGGGTTATGTGGAGAAGACAAAAAAGGAGATAGTCTCACAAGAACAAGGCTAATTAATGAGCTATGGAGATTCCCATCGATTGATGTTAATGCAAGGAGTAGGGATTGCCATGCAATGGATGCACTAGAGCTATAAATGTATGAAAGCTCAACAAAAGAAACTAAGTGGGTGTGCATCCTACTTGCTTGCTCACGAAGACCTAGGGCACTTGAGGAGGCCCATTGTTGGAATATACAAGCCAAGTTCTACAATGAAAAATTCCCACTAGTATATGAAAGTGACCAAACAAAAGACTCTCTATCATGAAGATTATGGTGGTACTTTAAAGCACATGTGTGGAAAAAGGATAGTAGCATTGTCCCTTCTTTATATGTATATATATACTATTACAAATGCCCGTGCGATGCAACGGGAGAGATATTTTATTTACAACAAACAACGGGAAAGATAAATCGATGTGTCCACAAAAAACGGTCTCGACAACGGTAGGCGACAAAGCAAGGAGTTGCGGTCTTCTCACTTGACGTGTTTGGTCACTTTGCCACAAATTGGTCTCGACAACGGTAGGCGACAAAGAACGGGAAAGATTATGAATGCCTCCAACGGTGTACCGGGATATGCAATGAACCAAAGTGACATGTATGAAAGAATTATGAACGGTGGCTTTGCCACAAATACTATGTCAACTACATGAAAATGCTAAGCAATATAACAATGATGAATGTGTCATGATACACGGAATGGTGGAAAGTTGCATGGCACTATATCTCGGAATGGCTATGGAAATGCTATAATAGGTAGGTATGGTGGCTGTTTTGAGGAAGATATAAGGAGGTTTATGTGTGAAAGAGCGTATAATATCACGGGGTTTGGATGCACCGGCGAAGTTTGCACCAACTCTCAATGTGAGAAAGGGCAATGCACGGTACCGAAGAGGCTAGCAATGATGGAAGGGTGAGAGTGCGTATAATCCATGGACTCAACATTAGTCATAAAGAACTCACATACTTATTGCAAAAATCTACAAGTCATCAAAAACCAAGCACTACGCGCATGCTCATAGGGGGATAGATTGGTAGAAAAAGACCATCGCTTGTCCCCGACTGCCACTCATAAGGAAGACAATCAAATAACACCTCATGTTTCAAATTTGTTACATAATGTTTACCATGCGTGCATGCTACGAGACTTGCAAACTTCAACACAAGAATTTCTCAAATTCACAACTACTCAACTAGCATGACTTTGATATTATTACCTCCGTATCTCAAAACAATCTTCAAGCATCAAACTTCTCTTAGTATTCAAAACACTCATAAGAAAAAAAATTACTAATCTTGAACACCTAGCATATTAGGATTATTTAAGCAAATTACCATGCTATTTAAGACTCTCAAAATAATCTAAGTGAAGCATGAGAGATCAATAGTTTCTATAAAACAAATCCACCACCATGCTCCAAAAGATATAAGTGAAGTACTAGAGCAAAACTATATAACTCAAATGATATAAGCGAAGCACATAGAGTATTCTAACAAATTCCAAATCATGTATGGCTCTCTCAAAAGGTGTGTACAGAAAGGATGATTGTGGTAAACTAAAAAGCAAAGACTCAAATCATACAAGACGCTCCAAGCAAAACACATATCATGTGGTAAAAAAAATATAGCTCCAAGTAAAGTTACCGATAGAAGTAGACGAAAAGAGGGGATGCCTTCCAGGGCATCCCCAAGCTTTTGCTTTTAGGTGTACTTATATTATCTTGGGGATGCCATGGGCATCCCCAAGATTAGTCTCTTGCCACTCCTTGTTCCATAATCCATCAAATCTTTACCCAAAACTTGAAAACTTCACAACACAAAACTTAAAGTAGAAAATCTCGTGAGCTCCGTTAGCAAAAGAAAACAAAAGACCACTTCAAGGTACTGTAATGAACTCATTCTTTATTTATATTGGTGTTAAACCTACTGTATTCCAACTTATCTATGGTTTATAAACTATTTTACTAGCCATAGATTCATCAAAACAAACAAACAACACACGAAAAACAGAATCTGTCAAAAACAGAATAGTCTGTAGTAATCTGTAGCTAGCGCAAGATCTGGAACCCCAAAAATTCTAAAATAAATTTCTGGACGTGAGGAATTTATCTATTAATCATCTGCAAAAATAATTAACTAAATAGCGCTTTGCAAATAAAAATGACAGCAGTTCTCGTGAGCGCTAAAGTTTCTGTTTTTTTACAGCAAGATATCAAGACCTTCCCCAAGTCTTCCCAACGGTTCTACTTGGCACAAACACTAATTAAACACAAAAAACAAAACCTAAACAGAGGCTGTATAAATTATTTATTACTAAACAGTATCAAAATCAAGGAATAAAAATAAAATTGGGTTGCCTCCCAACAAGTGCTATCGTTTAACGCCCTAGCTAGGCATAAAAAGTAAGGATAGATCTAGGTATTGCCATCTTTGGTAGGCAATCCATAAGTGGATCTCATAATAGATTCATAAGGTAATTTAATTTTCTTTCTAGAAAAGTGTTCCATGCCTTTCCTTAATGGAAATTGGAATCTAATATTTCCTTCCTTCATATCAATAATTGCACCAATCGTTCTAAGGAAAGGTCTACCAAGAATAATAGGACATGAAGGATTGCAATCTATGTCAAGAAAAATAAAATCTACGAGCAAATAATACCTATTTGCAACAATAATAACTTCATTAATTCTTTCCATAGGTTTCTTAATAGTGGAATCCGCACGGTGCAAGTTTAGAGAGCAATCATCAAAATCACGGAAACCTAACAAATCACACAAAGTCTTTGGAATCGTGGAAACACTAGCACCCAAATCACATAAAGCATAGAACTCATGATCTTTAATCTTAATTTTAATAGTTGGTTCCCACTCATCATAAAGTTTTCTAGGGGTAGACACTTCCAATTCAAGTTTTTCTTCATAAGATTGCATCAAGGCATCAACGATATGTTTAGTGAACGCTTTATTTTGACTATAAGCGTGAGGAGAATTTAGCACGGATTGCAACAAGGAAATACAACCAATCAAAGAGCAATTTTCATAATTAAATTCCTTGAAATCCAAAATAGTGGGTTTAGCAACATCTAGGGTTTTAATTTCTTCAATCCCACTTTCATCAATTTTAGCATCAAGATCTAAAAACTCCGAATTCTTGGAACGCCTTCTAGATAAAGGTGGATCATATTCAGTACCATCATTATTAAGATTCATATTGCAAAACAAAGATTTAATAGGGGACACATCAATAACTTTTAGATCTTCATCTTTATTTACATAGGAACTAGAAGAACACGCTCTTATAAAGGCATCTTTCTTAGCACGCATCCTAGCGGTTCTTTCTTTGCACTCATTAATGGAAATTCTCATGGCTTTGAGAGACTCATTGATATCATGCTTAGGTGGAATAGATCTAAGTTTCAAAGAATCAACATCAAGAGAAATTCTATCAACGATCCTAGCCAATTCATCAATCTTAAGAAATTTTTCTTCAATCAAAGCATTGCAATTCTTTTGCGAAGTAATAAATTCTTTAATATTAGATTCAAAATAAGAGGGCATCTTATTATAATTTCCATAAAAATTGTTGTAGGAATTACCATAATTATTAGAGGGATTACTAGGATAAGGTCTAGGATTAAAATTTCCTCTATACGCGTTGTTACCAAAATTGTTCCTACCATCAAAATTCATATCCATAGATTCATTATTATTCTCAATCAAAGTAGACAAGGGCATATCATTAGGATTAGAAGAAACACTTTTACTAGCAAATAATTTCATAAGTTCATCCATCTTTCCACTCAAAACATTAATTTCTTCTATCGCATGCACCTTTTTATTAGTAGATCTTTCAGTATGCCATTGAGAATAATTAACCATAATATTATCTAGAAGTTTAGTAGCTTCTCCTAAAGTGATTTCCATAAAAGTGCCTCCCGCGGCCGAATCTAAAAGATTTCTAGAAGAAAAATCAATCTGGCATAAAAATTTTGTATAATCATCCACAAATTCAAACCATGAGTAGGGCAATTACGTATCATTACTTTCATCCTCTCCCAAGCTTGTGCAACATGTTCATGATCAAGTTGCTTAAAATTCATAATATCGTTTCTAAGGGAGATGATCTTAGCGGGAGGAAAATACTTAGAGATAAAAGCATCTTTGCACTTGTTCCAAGAATCAATACTATTTTTAGGCAAAGACGAGAACCAAGCTTTAGCACGATCTCTAAGCGAAAAAGGACATAGCTTCAATTTAACAATATCGTTATCCACATCTTTCTTCTTTTGCGTATCACACAAATCAATGAAGCTATTTAGATGGGTAGCGGCATCTTCACTAGGAAGGCCGGAAAACGGATCTTCCATGACAAGATTCAGCAAGGCAGCATTAATTTCACAAGATTCAGCATCGGTAAGAGGAGCAATCGGAGTGCTAATAAAATCATTGTTGTTGGTATTGGTAAAGTCACACAATTTAGTGTTATCTTGAGCCATCATGACAAGCAAGCAATCCAACACACAAGCAAACAAAAAGCAAGCGGGCAAAAAAAAGGCAAATAGAGAAAGAGAGGGAGGATAGAGAGAGAGTGTGAATAAAACGGCAAGGGTGAAGTGGGGGAGAGGAAAACAAGAGGCAAATGGCAAATAATATAATGCGGGAGATAAGGATTGTGATGGATACTTGGTATATTGACTTTTGCGTAGACTCCCCGGCAACGGCGCCAGAAATCCTTCTTGCTACCTCTTGAGCACCGCGTTGGTTTTCCCCGAACAGGAAGGGATGATGCAGTAAAGTAGTGTAAGTATTTCCCTCAGCTTTTGAGAACCAAGGTATCAATCCAGTAGGAGGCTACACACGAGTCCCTCGTACCTGCACAAAATAAATAAATCCTTGCAACCAACGCGATATGGGGTTGTCAATCCCTACACGGCCACTTACGAGAGTGAGATCTGATAGATATGATAAGATAACATTTTTGGTATTTTTATGATAAAGATGCAAAGTAAAATAAAAGCAAAGTAAAAGGCAAAGGAAATAACTAAATATTGGAAGATTAATATGATGAAGATAGACCCGGGGGCCATAGGTTTCACTAGTGGCTTCTCTGAAGAGCATAAGTATTTTACGGTGGGTGAACGAATTACTGTTGAGCAATTGACAGAATTGAGCATAGTTATGAGAATATCTAGGTATGATCATGTATATAGGCATCACGTCCGAGACAAGTAGACCGACTCCTACCTGCATCTACTACTATTACTCCACTCATCGACCGCTATCCAGCATGCATCTAGAGTATTAAGTTCATGAAAATAGAGTAACGCCTTAAGCAAGATGACATGATGTAGAGGGATAAACTCATGCAATATGATGAAAACCCCATCTTGTTATCCTCGATGGAAACAATACAATGCGTGCCTTGCTGCCCCTACTGTCACTGGGAAAGGACACCGCAAGATTGAACCCAAAGCTAAGCACTTCTCCCATTGCAAGAAAGATCAATCTAGTAGGCCAAACCAAACTGATAATTTGAAGAGACTTTCAAAGATAACCAATCATACATAAAAGAATTCAGAGAAGATTCAAATATTGTTCATAGATAGACTTGATCATAAACCCACAATTCATCGGTCTCAACAAACACACCGCAAAAAGAAGGTTACATCGAATAGTTCTCCACAAGAGAGGGGGGACATTGTATTGAGATCCAAAAAGAGAGAAGAAGCCATCTAGCTAATAACTATGGACCCGTAGGTCTGAAGTAAACTACTCACACTTCATCGGAGGGGCTATGTTCTTGATGTAGAAGCCCTTCGTGATTGATACCCCCTCCGGCGGAGCTCTGGAACAGGCCCCTACTACCTCTTGAGCACTGCATTGGTTTCCCCGAAGAGGAAGGGATGATGCAGCAAAGTAGCGTAAGTATTTCCCTCAGTTTTGAGAACCAGGGTATCAATCCAGTAGGAGGCTACGCGCGAGTCCCTCGTACCTGCACAAAACAAATAAATCATCGCACCAACGCGAATAGGGGTTGTCAATCCCTACACGGCCACTTACGAGAGTGAGATCTGATAGATATGATAAGATAATATTTTTGGTATTTTTGTGATAAAGATGCAAAGTAAAAATAAAGGCAAAGTAAAAAAGCAAAGGAAATAACTAAGTCGTAGGAGATTAATATGATAAAGATAGACCCGAGGGCCATAGGCTTCACTAGTGGCTTCTCTCGAGAGCATAAGTTGTGACGCCCCAAGACCGGAGCTTCAGATGCCTTCCAGGATTTCCGAGATTCATTGTGTGATTTGTTTTTGCTTGTTGCATTCATCATTGCATCGTGTGAATTGCATGATGTCATCATGTCTTTAATCTTTCCAACTCAACTAAATAAACCATATGGATCTTTAGTCCATTTAAACCGAGGGAATTCACATGGTGATTCTGTTTATAGCATATCCTGCCGATATTAGGGAGCTATATTAAATATTCCATTTTCGGAATCACCCATATACACACTTGCAAATGTTCCCCATGCCTTTGTTATCTTACTTCTTGACCTCAAACTTTGGCCTCAAATTCTTGTAACGTTTTTCTGAGCTCCACCAAAAATCCGAACATTTTTGGACATTTATCAAACCCGCCCTAGTTCAAACCTTTTGGATTAAATTCAAATGATTTTGAATTTAAATCTTGCATTCTTGCCCACTCCATTTTTCTGGGTTTAAGCTCATTTTTATGAGACCGGAAAAAATTACCCCATGCATAAATCTTTTCCTAACCTCTCCTTATGTTTTTTTTCTCTCTTTTTCTTTTCTGCAAAAGGAAACGTGAGGGAGAGAGAGAGCTTGCACTGCTGGCCACTTGGGCCTCCCACCAAGCCGTCCCACCCACGCCATCGTTCCCCGCAAGCCCATCAGCCAGGCCGGCCCATCCTGCTTCACGGCCTGCTAGGCCCAGCCGCCTCCCACTAGTGCCTGCAACCCTAGGCCCGACCGAACCCCGCTCCCCTCGATTGCTCGTTCCCTCGTTCCCTCACCGCCGCCAGAAGCCATCTCCCTCGCTCGATCCCCTCCTTCCTTGCATCGCTAGGGAGAGGAGCGAGAGCTCGTGCTCGATCCCGCAGCCTCCAGGCTCCTCCCGCGGCACCCGCACCCCTCTTTCTCCTCCTTCGCGCCTTCCTCCCCCAGCTGTCGTCGTCTGCTCAAGAGGCGCTCCTCCCGCCGCCCAAACACCTCCCCGCCTCCGGCCATGGTGCCCGCACCAGAACCCTACAGGCCGCTGCTCCGAGCCGCCTCTTTAGCGCCTCCACCTTCTTGCAGGAGCAGCAGCAGCCGGCAACCCCCGACGATGGCGACCCTCCAGCCGCCCCTGCAGCCCTGCTACCTCCAGCCGCCTCTACCCAGCGAACCTCCTCACCTCCCGTGCCCCACCGGAGCCCAAGTCCGGCGTCGCCTTGCCGTCGTCGAGCTGCGCCGCATTCCTCTGCCTCCGGTCCGTTCACCGGAGTCCTTGCTTTCCGCCACACCGCCGAGTCCCTTTGTTGGCGCGCCTCTATCGTGCTGCCGTCCATGGATCCACGCGTCGCTGCACTTGTCATCGAACGTCGCGGCCTCTTCTGCTTCAGGCCATGCCCAGCTCCACGTTGACTTCCCTGGCATCTCCTTCCATGAGCACGACAACTGCAAGCCCTGCTGCCTTCGGTTGCAGCCGGTTCGATTTGTCATGTTGGACACCGACGCCCGCAGATTTTGGACGTGCCAAGTTCTGTTTCAAAATGTTCAACTACATCCTATGTGGATTTCGCCAAGTACCATGATGTTCGTCGATCGCCAAGTACCCCTTCGGATACGCAAGTCCCTTGAAGGTTCACCGATGCCAAGAACCACACGGAAACGCCAAGTACCCCTAAGCGCGAAGACGCCAAGACCGTTTTGGGACTCACCAAGTACCGCTACCGATGGCTCGAACATCTACGAAACGTGTACCGCTACCGTCGCAAGAATCAAGACCGACAAGTCCGAAGATGCAAGTACCACTCCGAACCATGTACGACTACCGTTGCCGAAGACCCGTGTAACGCAAGTGTCAAGTTCAACCATCGTCGCGTGAACCGCTACTTCCACGACGGCCGTGAATGACTACTTCCCTCGACGGACTCGATCCACCCCGAAGAGACACGCTTCGAAGGTATAACCACCGAGACGACGTCTATGAACGAATGTTGTGTGATGTATGATATGCTCGTGGTTGCACCGTGTCCGAGTTGTTCTTTGCGAGTTCCTCGTTGCCTTGCCGTCGGCATGTGGGAACCCGGTATCCGGGAGCACCCCACCATCCTTGCATGACACGCTCCTGTCACTTTTCCTTTTGCACCGGCATCTCAATTGAGTTACCGGAACCGGAATGTTGCCGTGGCATCATTTTCGGATTCGTTGCTGTGGCACCCTTTTCGTTTCCGCCACGATGACAAATGCTTCATATCATGCTCTTGTCAACTTTTCCAAATTGCTTAAAACTTGCAAACGTCATCCACATCATGATAACAACATTAAGAATGTTTGTTGTTTGCATTAATTTGCTAAATGCATATGGGGATTTACCGGAATTGTTGTTGTTGTTTCTGGCCTCATTTAAAATGCCTAACTATGTTTTCTACTCATGTTTCACCTCTTGCCATGTTTAACAACATTTAATATTGTTAAGTTTCTAATCGGGAGTGAACTAAACAATTGATGTGGTGTTTCGTCAATAAGCAAATCGTTGCATATTGAGCTCCACTTAATTTGTAGTATTGTTTGTTACACTTTGCCATGCCATGCATAATTAAACCGGACATGCATCATACTTGGTTGTGCATCATGCCATGTTTATGTGATAGTTGTTTATTATGTTGTTTGCTTCTTTCCGATGATGCTTCTTCGGGTTAGTTCCGATAACGTCGCGTTTGTGAGGATCCGTTTGACTACGTCCGTTTGTCTTCTTCATGGACTCGTTCTTCTTCCCTGCGGGATTTCAGGCAAGATGACCACACCCTCGAAATCACTTCCATCTTTGCTTGCTAGTTGCTCGCTCTTTTGCTATGCTGCGATACCTACCACATGCTTTATCATGCCTCCCATATTGCCATGTCAAGCCTCTAACCCACCTTATCCTAGCAAACCGTTGTTTGACTATGTTACCGCTTTGCTCAGCCCCTCTTATAGCATTGCTAGTTGCAGGTGAAGATGGAGTTTGTTCCTTGTTGGAACATGATTATTGTTGGGATATCATTATTATATCTTGTTTACTTTAATGCACCTATATACTTGGTAAAGGATGGAAGGCTCGGCCTTATGCCTGATGTTTTGTTCCACTCTTGCCGCCCTAGTTTTCATCATACCGGTGTTATGTTCCTTGATTTTGCGTTCCTTACGCGGTTGGGTTATAACGGGAACCCCTTGACAGTTCGCCTTGAATAAAACTCCTCCAGCAAGGCCCAACCTTGGTTTTACCATTTGCCACCTAAGCCTTTTTTCCTTGGGTTCTGCAGACTCAAGGGTCATCTTTATTTTAAACCCCCGGGCCAGTGCTCCTCTGAGTGTTGGTCCTACTTGTCAGCTGCCGGTGGCCACCAGGGGCAACTCTGGGCTGGCCTAACGGAAGTTTGGACAATCCGGTGTGCCCTAAGAACGAGATATGTGCAGCTCCTATCGGGATTTGTCGGCACATTCAGGCGGCTTTGCTGGTGTTGTTTTACCATTGTCGAAAAGTCTTGTAACCGGGATTCCGAGTCTGATCGGGTCGTCCTGGGAGAAGGAATATCCTTCGTTGACCGTGAGAGCTTGTGATGGGCTAAGTTGGGACACCCCTGCAGGGTTTTGAACTTTCGAAAGCCATGCCCGCGGTTATGGGCAGATGAGAATTTGTTAATGTCCGGTTGTAGAAAACCTGACACTTAACTTAATTAAAATGCATCAACCGCGTGTGTATCCGTAATGGTCTCTTTCCGGCGAAGTCCGGGAAGTGAACACAATTTTGGAGTTATGTTTGAACGTAAGTAGTTTCAGGATCACTTCTTGATCACTCCTAGTTCACGACCGTCGCTTTGCTTCTCTTCTCACTCTCATTTGCGTAAGTTAGCCACCATATATGTTAGTGCTTCCTGCAGCTCCACCTCACTACCTTTTCCTACCCATAAGCTTAAGTAGTCTTGATCGCGACGGTGTGAGATTGCTGAGTCCCCGTGGCTCACAGATACTTCCAAAACAGTTGCAGGTGCCGATGATGCCCGTGCAGATGACGCAAGTGAGCTCAAGTGGGAGCTCTATGAAGATCGTGTTCGTAGTCTTGTTTCGTTTCCAGTTGATCAGTTGTGGAGCCCAGTCGGGGCGATCAGGGATCTAGCATTAGGGGTTGTCTTCTTTTATTTTGATTCCGTAGTCGGACCTTGATTGTATTCTGGATGATGTATGCTATATCTATGTATTGTGTGAAGTCGCGATTGTAAGCCAGCTCTTTATCCCTTTCTTATTCAGTACATGGGATGTGTAAAGATTACCCCTATTGCGACATGCCTACTATGCGGTTATGCCTCTAAGTCGTGCTCCGACACGTAGGAGATATAGCTGCATCGTGGGTGTGATATAAGTATTCTACGGTGGGTGAACAAATTATTGTTGAGCAATTGACAGAATTCAGCATAGTTATGAGAATATCTAGGTATGATCATGTATATAGGCATCACGTCCGAGACAAGTAGACCGACTCCTGCCTGCATCTACTACTATTACTCCACTCATCGACCTCTATCCAGCATGCATCTAGAGTATTAAGTTAAAAACAGAGTAACGCCTTAAGCAAGATGACATGATGTAGAGGGATAAACTCATGAAATATGATGAAAACCCCATCTTGTTATCCTCGAAGGCAACAATACAATACGTGCCTTGCTGCCCCTACTGTCACTCGGAAAGGACACCGCAAGATTGAACCCAAAGCTAAGCACTTCTCCCATTGCAAGAAAGATCAATCTAGTAGGCCAAACCAAACTAATAATTCGAAGAGACTTGCAAAGATAACCAATCATACATAAAAGAATTTAGAGAAGATTCAAATATTGTTCATAGATAGACTTGATCATAAACCCACAATTCATCGTTCTCAACAAACACACCGCAAAAAGAAGATTACATCAAATAGTTCTCCACAAGAGAGGGGGAGAACATTGTATTGAGATCCAAAAAGAGAGAAGAAGCCATCTAGCTAATAACTATGGACCCATAGGTCTGAGGTAAACTACTCACACTTCATCGGAGGGGCTACGGTGTTGATGTAGAAGCCCTCTGTGATCGATGCCCCCTCCGATGGAGCTCCGAAACAGGCCCCAAGATGGGATCTCGTGGATACAGAAAGTTGCGGCGGTCGAATTAGGTTTTTGGCTCCGTATCTGATCGTTTGGGGGTACGTAGGTATATATAGGAGGAAGAAGTACGTCGGTGGAGCAACAGGAGGCCCACGAGGGTGGAGGGCGTGCCTGGGGGGGTAGGCACGCCCCCCTACCTCGTGGCCTCCTATTTTGTGTCTTGACATAGGGTCCAAGTCTCATGGGTCTTGTTCGTTGAGAATATCACGTTCCCGAAGGTTTCATTCCGTTTGGACTCCGATTGATATTCCTTTTCTTCGAAACCCTAAAACAGGCAAAAAACAGCAATTCTGGGCTGGGCCTCTGGTTAATAGGTTAGTCCCAAAAATAATATAAAAGTGGATAATAAAGCCCAATAATGTCCAAAACAGTAGATAATATAGCATGGAGCAATCAAAAATTATAGATACGTTGGAGACGTATCAAGCATCCCCAAGCTTAATTCCTGCTCGTCCTCGAGTAGGTAAATGATAAAAATAGAATTTTTGATGCGGAGTGCTACTTGGAATAATTTTAATATAATTCTTCTTAATTGTGGTATGAATATTCAGATCCGAAAGATTCAAGACAAAAGTTTAATATTGACATAAAAATAATAATACTTCAAGCATACTAACAAAGCAATTATGTCTTCTCAAAATAGCATGGCCGAAGAAAGTTATCCCTACAAAATCATATAGTCTGGTTATGCTCCATCTTCACCACACAAAATATTTAAATCATGCACAACCCCGATGTCAAGCCAAGCAATTGTTTCATACTTTTGGTGTTCTCTAACATTTTCAATCTTCATGCAATACATGAGCGTGAGCCATGGACATAGCACTTATAGGTGGAATGGAATGATGGTTGTGGAGAAGACAAAAAGGAAGAAGATAGTCTCACATCAACTAGGAGTATCAACGGGCTATGGAGATGCCCATCAATAGATATCAATGTGAGTGAGTAGGGATTGCCATGCAACGGATGCACTAAAGCTATAAGTATATGAAATCTCAACAAAAAAAACTAAGTGGGTGTGCATCCAACCTGCTTGCTCATGAAGACCTAGGGCATTTTGAGGAAGCCCGTCATTGGAATATACAAGCCAAGTTCTATAATGAAAAATTCCCACTAGTATATGAAAGTGATAACATAGGAGACTCTCTATCATGATTATCATGGTGCTACTTTGAAGCACAAATGTGGTAAAAGGATAGTAACATTGCCCCTTCTCTCTTTTTCTCTCATTTTTTTATTTGGGCCTTTTCTCCTCTCTTTTTTATGGCCTCTTTTCTTTCTCCTTTTTTCGTCCGGAGTCTCATCCCGACTTGTGGGGGAATCATAGTCTCCGTCATCCTTTCCTCACTAGGACAATGCTCTAATAATGATGATCATCACACTTTTATTTTCTTACAACTCAACAATTACAACTCGATACTTAAAACAAAATATGACTCTATATGAATGCCTCCGGCGGTATACCGGGATATACAATGACTCATGAGTGACATGTATGAAAGAATTATGAATGGTGGCTTTTCCACAAATACGATGTCAACTACATGATCATGCTAAGCAATATGACAATGATGGAGTGTGTCATAATAAACGGAACGGTGGAAAGTTGCATGGCAATATATCTCGAAATGGCTATGGAAATGCCATAATAGGTAGGTATGGTGTCTGTTTTGAGGAAGGTATATGGTGGGTGTATGATACCGGCGAAAGGTGCGCGGTATTAGAGAGGCTAGCAATGATGGAAGGGTGAGAGTGCGTATAATCCATGGACTCAACATTAGTCATAAAGAACTCACATACTTATTGCAAAAATCTACAAGTTATCAAAGCAAAGTATTACGCGCATGCTCCTAGGGGGACAGATTGGTAGGAAAAGATTATCGCTCGTCCCCGACCGCCACTCATAAGGAAGACAATCAAAAAAATAAATCATGCTCCGACTTCATCACATAACGGTTCACCATACATGCATGCTACGGGAATCACAAACTTTAACACAAGTATTCTTAAAATTCACAACTACTCAACTAGCACAACTTTAATATCACCATCTTCATATCTCAAAACAATTATCAAGCATCAAACTTCTCATAGTATTCAACACACTCATACGAAAGTTTTATTATTAATCATGTATACCAAGCATATTAAGATTTTAAGCAAATTACCATGCTATTTAAGACTCAAAATAATCTAAGTGAAGCATGAGAGATCAATAGTTTCTATAAAACAAATCCACCACCGTGCTCTAAAAGATATAAGTGAAGTACTAGAGCAAAACTACATAACTCAAAAGATATAAGCGAAGCACATAGAGTATTCTAACAAATTCCAAATCATGTATGGCTCTCTCAAAAGGTGTGTTCAGCAAGGATGATTGTGGTAAACTAAAAAGTAAAGACTCAAATCATACAAGACGCTCCAAGCAAAACACATATCATGTGGCGAATAAAAATATAGCTCCAAGTAAAGTTACCGATAGAAGTAGACGAAAGAGGGGATGCCTTCCGGGGCATCCCCAAGCTTTGGCTTTTAGGTGTCCTTAGATTATCTTGGGGGTGCCATGGGCATCCCCAAGCTTAGGCTCTTGCCACTCCTTGTTCCATAATCCATCAAATCTTTACCCAAAACTTGAAAACTTCACAACATAAAACTCAAAGTAGAAAATCTCGTGAGCTCCGTTAGCGAAAGAAAACAAAAGACCACTTCAAGGTACTGTAATGAACTCATTCTTTATTTATATTGGTGTTATACCTACTGTATTCCAACTTCTCTATGGTTTATAAACTATTTTACTAGCCATAGATTCATTATTATTCTCAATCAAAGTAGACAAGGGCATATCATTAGGATCAGAAGAAACACCCTTATTAGCAAATAATTTCATAAGTTCATCCATCTTCCCACGCAAAACATTAATTTCTTCTATCGCATGCACCTTTTTATTAGTAGATCTTTCAGTATGCCATTGAGAATAATTAACCATAAAATTATCTAGGAGTTTAGTAGCTTCTCCTAAAGTGATTTCCATAAAAGTGCCTCCCGCGGCCGAATCTAAAAGATTTCTAGAAGCAAAATTCAATCCGGCATAAAAAATTTGTATAATCATCCACAAATTTAAACCATGAGTAGGGTAATTACGTATCATTAGTTTCATTCTCTCCCAAGCTTGTGCAACATGTTCATGATCAAGTTGCTTAAAATTCATAATATCGTTTCTAAGAGAGATGATCTTAGCGGGAGGAAAATACTTAGAGATAAAAGCATCTTTGCAGTTATTCCATGAATCAATACTATTTTTAGGCAAAGACGAAAACCAAGCTTTAGCACGATCTCTAAGTGAAAAAGGAAATAGCTTCAATTTACCAATATCATTATCCACATCTTTATTCTTTTGCATATCACACAAATCAATGAAGCTATTTAGATGGGTAGCGGCAACTTCACTAGGAAGGCCGGAAAACGGATCTTTCATGACAAGATTCAGCAAAGCAGTATTAATTTCACAAGATTCAGCATCGGTAAGAGGAGTAATCGGAGTGCTAATAAAATCATTGTTGTTGGTATTGGTGAAGTCACATAATTTACTATTATCTTGAGCCATCATGACAAGCAAGCAAACTAACACACAAGCAAACAAAAAACAAGCGGGCAAAAAGAGGCAAATAGAGAAAGAGATGGAGGATAGAGAGAGAGTGCGAATAAAACGGCAAGGGTGAAGTGGGGAAGAGGAAAACAAGAGGCAAATGACAAATAATGTAATGCGGGAGATAAGGGTATGTGATGGGTACTTCATATGTTGACTTTTGCGTAGACCTCCCCGGCAACGGCGCCAAAAATGGCTCGTTGTCGGGAGTCAAATCTTGACTTGCGCGAACCTCCCTGGCAACAACGCCAGAAATACTTCTTGCTACCTCTTGAGCACTGTGTTGGTTTTCCCCGAAGAGAAAGGGATGATGCAGCAAAGTAGCGTAAGTATTTCCCTCAGTTTTGAGAACCAAGGTATCAATCCAGTAGGAGGCTACGCGCGAGTCCCTCGTACCTGCACAAAACAAATAAATCCTCGCAACCAACGCGAACAGGGGTTGTCAATCCCTACATGGCCACTTACGAGATTGAGATCTGATAGATATGATAAGATAATATTTTTGGTATTTTTGTGATAAAGATGCAAAGTAAAAATAAAGGCAAAGTAAAAAAGCAAAGGAAATAACTAAGTAGTAGGAGATTAATTTGATAAATATAGACCCGGGGGCCATAGGTTTCACTAGTGGCTTCTCTCGAGAGCATAAGTATTCTACGGTGGGTGAACAAATTACTGTTGAGCAATTGAAAGAATTGAGCATAGTTATGAGAATATCTAGGTATGATCATGTATATAGGCATCACGTCCGAGACAAGTAGACCGACTCCTGCCTGCATCTACTACTATTACTCCACTCATCGACCGCTATCCAGCATGCATCTAGAGTAGCCTTAAGCAAGATGACATGATGTAGAGGGATAAACTCATGCAATATGATGAAAACCCCATCTTGTTATCCTCGAAGGCAACAATACAATACGTGCCTTGCTGCCCTACTATCACTGGGAAAGGACACCGCAAGATTGAACCCAAAGCTAAGCACTTCTCCCATTGCAAGAAAGTTCAATCTAGTAGGCCAAACCAAACTGATAATTCGAATAGACTTGCAAAGATAACCAATCATACATAAAAGAATTGAGAGAATATTCAAATATTGTTCATAGATAGACTTGATCATAAACCCACAATTCATCGGTCTCAACAAACACACCGCAAAAAGAAGATTACATCGAATAGTTCTCCACAAGAGAGGGGGAGAATATTGTATTGAGATCCAAAAAGAGAGAAGAAGCCATCTTGCTAATAACTATGGACCCGTAGGTCTGCGGTAAACTACTCACACTTCATCGGAGGGGCTATGGTGTTGATGTAGAAGCCCTCTGTGATCGATGCCCCCTCCGGCGGAGCTCCGGAACAGGCCCCAAGATGGGATCTCGTGGATACAGAAAGTTGCGGTGGTGGAATTAGGTTTTTGGCTCCGTATCTGATCATTTGGGGGTACGTAGGTATATATAGGAGGAAGGAGTACGTCGGTGGAGCAACAGGTGGCCCACGAGGGTGGAGGGCGCGCCTGGGGGGGTAGGCGTGCCCCCTACCTCGTGGCCTCCTTTTTTGTGTCTTGACGTAGGGTCCAAGTCTCCTGGGTCTTGTTCGTTGAGAAAATCATGTTCCCGAAGGTTTCATTCCGTTTGGACTCCATTTGATATTCCTTTTCTTTGAAACCTTAAAACAGGCAAAAACAGCAATTCTTGGCTAGGCCTCTAGTTAATAGGTTAGTCCCAAAAATAATATAAAATTGGAAAATAAAGCCCAATAATGTCCAAAACAGTAGATAATATAGCATGGAGCAATCAAAAATTATAGATACGTTGGAGACGTATCAGCCCCAAGATGGGATTTCATGGATACAGAAAGTTGCGGCGGTGGAATTAGGGTTTTGGCTTCGAATCTGATCGGTTGGGGGTACGTAGGTATATATAGGAGGAAGGAATACGTCAATGGAGCAACGGGGGGCCCACGAGGGTGGAGGGCACGCCTGGGGGGGTAGGCGCGCCCCCTACCTCATGGACTCCTCCTTCGTTTCTTGACGTAGGGTCCAAGTCTCCTGGATCATGTTCGGTGAGAAAATCACGTTCCCGAAGGTTTCATTCTGTTTGGACTCCGTTTGATATTCCTTTTCTTCGAAACCCTAAAATAGGAAAAAAACAGCAATTCTAGGCCGGGCCTCCGGTTAATAGGTTAGTCCCAAAAATAATATAAAAGTGGATAATAAAGCCCAATAATGTCCAAAACAGTAGATAATATAGCATGGAGCAATCAAAAATTATAGATACGTTGGAGACGTATCAGTCTTTCAGAGAACACCTCGACAAGCAAGATCTTCAGACAGAGCTATCAGATACACAACTATCAGATACACTACCCATACGACATAGAAGAACAATATATATCTTTTCTCTTAGGCTACTGTTAAGACTTGCTTTTGGTATATCATGTGATATTTTCTATGACATCCTCAAAGTGATGTAATTAACCAAACCATCACTGTTATTAGGGCTTAGTCCTCCTATATCTTTCTTTCAGAAATTCAAATGATGGAATCAATGGTCTATATTTCCTTCATTATGTGGAATATATTTTGCATAACCAGTAGTGGACTAGGTGGGTGATGCCATCGTGCTTTGCAAATCGTGCAACAGCCTGAATCAAATATGAATCGTGTTCTAGCAAGTTGGATATAACTGTTACTGCATTGTAAATAAGTTATTGTGTGATGCAATTATTTTTTGCTTTTGGTGTGATGTTCTAAACATGCGCACTTTTCCCTTCCATCATGTCAACCTATCAAAGTTGAAACCTGACCTATCGTGTTAGGTTGTGTACGTGTCACCGCACCCGGCAGGGGTGCGGGGTGCGGCAAGCCGCACTTTCCATCTAGTGAGAGAGGGTGAAGCCCACAATATGTTGAAAAACTTGCGATAATGTTGTAGCAATAGTAGAGCATGAGAAAAGTGCAATCCAACTGAAATATTTTTGTCCAAGGAAAACTTGGTATCAAACATGTGAAGGACATATATTTTACTCAAAGACGTAACATAACGTAAGCTTCCTATAGCTGCCTTATGTAACATAAGCTTCCTATAGCTGCCTTATGTAACATAAGCTTCCTATAACGTAATGTAACATGGTATAAAACATTACTTGAAATCTCCCTTATGTTCAAAGGATGTAACACAAGCTTCCTGTAGCTGCCTTGGGCAGGAACAGATTAATTAATGTTCGACAACTGAGATGATTAGGCTTCACTTACATTGAAACGATCTCAGCATCTTCACATGTGACACGAGCAATAGTACCACATGCATCCGTTAGAGGCCCACGCCAGTCATCTAAGACACCATGACTGGAGGAGGATCTGTCACTATCTAATAGAACTTCAAGGAAAAGGCATATCACAACTTTGAAATTCCTCAATATATCATTTCTCTGAAAGGTGGTCTAGTCTGGCAAGCACGGTTCGTACCTTGAGAATGAAATTGGGTTTCAATGCCATCGGACGTGTGCCCACACTTCCTCACTCGGACGCGTGCCCAGGAAATATTTATTTACAGAGGGAGTATAAGATTAATAAGATTATTTGGTTACTAGGGGACCTATGCCCCCCCCAGTAGAGAGGAAGTGGAGCGGAACATATTGCGGCTTTAGCATGCACAAATTGGAATCTGAATATGCAGTTAACTTGCGTTGTGGATTCATGAACACCGCCGAACATACAGAGAGTAAGCAAACTAATAAGATTAATCCATAAGTTCTCTTCATGGTTTCGGAAAGCTGATATCAACTTTTTGGGACCGGATAAATAGAAGAAAATATGTCATCATTATCTGGAGATTGATAATATGTACTTATACATTACTGGGCATGAACTCAATGCTTGACAACTGATGTTGAGCCTAGCAATCCTGCCAAGCTAATGAAGCTTTATCCTTGTGATAAATTAGCACTAAGATCTGTGATTAACATATCAGAAATACACATTATGAAAATTTAGAAAACATTATACCGTACCACTGCTCAGACCCTCTTCTAATGATCTTAGCTCCGAACACCTATATCGAGGAAAACTAAACTGAGGAGATATTTTGATGGCCAAAGGCCTGATCGAGCCTTCCTTTTCTTCTATGTCATGATTAGAGTGGAGCTCTATATATAAGAGATGGGACTAGCCTCAACCCAGCCACTACAGGCTGCACTTTGCATAGCCCCCAGTCTGAACCAAATAGGTTCAGCCGGGATCAAAGGGGATGCCACTACCACCCATTTGCCAAATGGCAATCTCGTCCTTGAGGCGGATAATCATGGCGCTTACAGACCTCTCTTTTCGTCGAAGATGCGTTTGTTTCTTTCCCTCCAAACTTCCCAACATATTAGATGGGTCAGAGGTTGAATCCCTTTCTGCTAACATTTGCCCAGACGAACGGTCAATTTTATCATTCATTCAATGATAGAATCTGTCGGCTACAAAATTTAGGTTTAAAAGATTGAAATTTGGTCACTAAAAGCAGCTTGGAGATTGGACCAAAGCTCTCTCTCCAAGAAAACTTAAACATACATAGAGGGCAGAAAAACTCATTTCCCCAGCCATATTTTCTTTTGCGAGCCATCAACCGCATTTGTTGATTGACCCGGAGAGCGGTGTCGTACTTGCTTTGCGCTTGACGATCACGACCATCCGATGTTGTGGCGGCCAAATTAGAGAATTAGGAGAACCTTCATAGTTTGACAGAAATTAACACGGACACCAGCAATAGCGGGTTCAAATCCCCTGACCGTGCGAAGAAACATGGTGTCCCGTGTACGACCTTCAATTGAGAATGCCATAGTATGAATTCTCCTCTCCTACTGTGTGATTTGGACATAACAAAAGAAATTCCTATCTGGCACTACTCTTTTACATCTACCTAACACTATCATCTACTGCATCTAGGCTAATGGATTTCTGCACGACATGTGCGAGTAGGCAAGGGGGAAGAAATCAAAAGAACAGAATCTCGGTAATCAAATCAGATGACGATGATGTGGTGTTCCTTCCTGAAGTAGCTGGCCATGGCTGGCACGGCTTGCCAAAAACGGAAATTCCCTTGACGTACAAGTATGGAATCTTGGTGCAGTGCCATGCACACAGTAACGTAGCATACGCGTCTCTCCTGCCGGCCACTTCAGTCAAGCCGGGGAGGAGGAGTGGGTTCCATAATTTCTGAATATTGCAAGAGAGGAAGTGGAGCGGAACATATTGCGGCTTGAGCACGCACAAATTGGAATCTGAATATGAACACCGCCGAACATGCAACAGAGAGTAAGCAAACCAATAACATTAATCCATAAGTTGTCTTCATGGTTTCGGAAAGGTGATATCAACTTTTCAGGATTTGATGAACAGAAGAAAAGATGTCATCATTATCTTGACATTGATAATATGTACTTATATGTTACTGGGTATGAACTCAATGCTTGACAAGCCCTGTTGAGCCTAGCAATCCCGCCGAGCTAATGAAGCTTTATCATTGTGATAAATCAGCACTAAGATCTGCGATTAACACCTTAGAAATACACATAAAGAAAATTTAGAAAACATTATGCCGTACCTCTGCTCAGACCCTCTTGTAACGATCTTAGCTCCAAACACCTGTATCGAGGAAAACTAAACCGAGGAAATATTTTGATGGCCAAAGGCCTGATCGAGCCTTCCTTTTTCTTCTTTGTCTTGATTAGAGGGGAGCTCTATATATAAGAGATGGGACTAGCCTCAACCCAGCCACCAGAGGCTGCACTTTGCATAGCCCCCAGCCGGAACCCAATAGGTTTAGCCGGGATCAAAGGGGATGCCACTGCCACCCATTTGCAAAATGGCAATCTTGCCCTTGAAGCGGATAATCATGGCGCTAACCGACCTCTCTTTCCATTGAATATGCGTCTGTTTCTTTCCCTCCAAACTTCCCAACATATTATATGGGTTAGAGATCGAATCCCTTTGTGCTAACATTTGCCCAGCCTAGCAGTCAATTTTGTCATTCATTCAATGATGGAGTCTGCCGGCTGCTAATTTTAGGTTTCCAAGACTGAAATTTGGTTAACCAAAGCAGCTTGGAGATTGGACCAAAACTCTCGCATCCAAGAACACTTAAATAGACATAGAGGGCAAAAAACTCATTTCGCCAGCCATCCTTTCTTTTGCGAGCCATCAACCGCATCCGTTGATTGACCCAGAGAGCGGTGTTGTACTCGCTTTGCGCTTGACGATCACGACCATCCAACGTTGTGGCGGTCAAATTGGCGAATTAGGAGAACCTCCATAGTCTGACAGAAATTAGCACAGACACCAGCAATAGGGGGTCCAAATCCCCCGGCCGTGTGAAGAAACATGGTGTACCATGTACGACCTTCAATTGAGAATGCCATCGTATGAATTGTCCTCTGCTATTGTGTGATTTGGACATACAAAAAGAAATTCCTATCTAGCACTACTCTTTTACATCTAGCTATGTAACACCCATGATGTGGCTATATCTCCCACGTGTCGGAGCATGACTTAGAGGCATAACTGCATTGTAGGCATGTCGCAAGAGGGGTAATCTTTACACATCCCATGTACTGAATAAGAAAGAGGTACAGAGTTGGCTTACAATCGCCACTTCACACAATACATGAATATAGCATTACATCATCCAGATACAATCAAGGTCCGACTACGGAACCAAAATAAAAGAAGACCACCCCTAATGCTAGATCCCTGATCGCCCGACTGGGCTCCACTACTGATCAACTGAAACGAGACAACACAATGAACGAGATCTTCATTGAGCTCCTCCTTGAGCTCGGTTGCGTCACATGTACGATATCATCGGCACCTGCAAACTGGTTTTGGAAGTAATCTATGAGTCACGGGGACTCAGCAATCTCACACCCTTGCGATCAACACTATTTAAGCTTATGGGTAGGGTAAAGGTATGAGGTGGAGCTACAGCAAGCACTAGCATATATGGTGGCTAACTTACGCAAATGAGAGCGAGAAGAGAAGGCAAAGCACGGTCGAGAATCTATGATCAAGAAGTGATCCTAGACTACTTACGTTCAAGCATAACTCCAACACCGTGTTCACTTCCCGGACCCCGCTAAGAAGAGACCATCACGGCTACACACGCGGTTGATGCGTTTTAATTAATTTAAGTGTCAAGTTCTCTACAATCGGACATTAACAAATTCCCATCTGCCCATAACCGCGGGCACGGCTTTCGAAAGTTCAAAACCCTGCAGGGGTGTCCCAACTTAGCCCATCACAAGCTCTCACGGTCAACGAAGGATATTCCTTCTCCTAGGAAGACCCGATCAGACTCGGAATCCTGGTTACAAGACATTTCGACAATGGTAAAACAAGATCAGCAAAGCCACCCGAATGTGCCGACAAATCCCGATAGGAGCTGCACATATCTCGTTCTAAGGGCACGCCGGATGAGCGCTCCTTACAGCTAAAACCAAACCTCGAGTATCCCCGAGGGGGCGCTGCAAAGGACTCTAGTTTGGACCAACACCCAGAGGAGCACTGGCCCGGGGGGTTAAAATAAAGATGACCCTCGGGCTCCGGAAACCCAAGGGAAAAAGGCTAGGTGGCAAATGGTAAAACCAAGGTTGGGCCTTGCTAGAGGAGTTTTATTCAAGGCGAACTGTCAAGGGGTTCCCATTATAACCCAACCGCGTAAGGAACGCAAAATCAAGGAACATAACACCGGTATGACGGAAACTAGGGCGGCAAGAGTGGAACAAAACACCAGGCATAAGGCCGAGCCTTCCACCCTTTACCAAGTATATAGATGCATTGATTAAACAAGAGATATTGTGATATCCCAACAAAAATCCATGTTCCAACATGGTACAAACTCCAATCTTCACCTGCAACTAGCAACGCTATAAGAGGGGATGAGCAAAGCGGTAACATAGCCAAACAACGGTTTGCTAGGACAAGGTGGGTTAGAGGCTTGACAAGGCAATATGGGAGGCAAGATATAGCAAGTGGTAGGTATCGCAACATAGCAAAAGAGCGAGCAACTAGAAAGCAAAGATAGAAGTGATTTCGAGGGTATGGTCATCTTGCCTGCAAAGTTCTCCGAGAAGACGAAAGCTTGATCCTCGTAAACGTACTCAACGGGTTCCTCGGTCACGTACTCGTCTCCCGGCTCTACCCAAGGCAAGCACACAAGCAAAGGAAACAACAATCAACCACGGTGCAATGCGCAAGCAACATGATGCAAAACATGGCATGATATGCGGGATGTGATATGCAATGCATATGCATGCTTCGGAAGGAAAAGATTGAACCAGTCCTCAACTTGGAACACCAAGAGTACCGCTGGAAAGATGAGTCGATTTTGGTCAAAATCGATATAAAGATCACCAGAATCGGATGCACGGTTTGCAAATGGCAAGCAAAACAATAATGGCACTATGCTGCGATTAACAACACGATGCCATCTAGAATGCAACAAACTAAGCTACTGCACTCCAACATAGCAACAAAGCACATGGCAGTGATCCACTCAAGATGCTTGACAAAAGATGAACACTGAACTACGGCTAATTAACACAATAGCGGGCTCAAACAAGCATGGAAAAGGTGCAAAAGATATCAGGTTCACAGACTTAGTGAAATAACCAACATGTCAGGATTTAACATCAGGAAGCAATGTTTAGAGCAAGATAACAACATGCTACAGGAACATATCATGGCAAAGCAAGGCATGCATGAAACTACACAAAGCATATAACAAAAGTCCTTTACTGACCATAAGCCAAAAAGGATCATAAGATATGATGGCACCCATGTAAACATAGCAAGTTTCGTTAACAGATTCAGACTTAACAGAAAACTGGACATGGTAAAACAGAATTATGTAGGCATGTTTGCGAGCTTGATGCACTCACTACAAGGCATTGCATGACCAACTAAGCATACACCCAGCAAGAAGACATGTTCAAGTAGCTAACCATGGCAAGAACAATCTCATAGCATGCATGGATCAACTACAACAACCTTGGCAAAATTAATTAACACGTAAACAATCTGCCAGGAACATTTTATAGCAAAAGTAGAGCAAGATCGAGTCATGCTATGGTACTCCATAATTGCAAACAAAGACATGGATGGATAGAACATAACAATATCTCAAAATCATACTTACTGAACATGCTCAAAAGAGGCATGGATCACTCTGTAGCAACAAGAATACATGGCATAAAAATAACAGCGGGAAATGGACTTAGTGAAATTCTAAGTCCCTGAAATCAGCAACATCACGAGAGCTACTTTGCATGCTTGTGCTAGTCACCACATTGATCACAAAAATACATGGCATACACCCCTGTAAAGATGGCATGGCATAGCCCAAAACACATGTAGGGCTCAAGTTCATAGGAGGCACACATTAATCATGGCAAAAATGACAAATGTCCATAATCTGTTAAGAAACAGAAACTAACCTTACATGGCACTCTTGCAACAACATTTAGGGCATCAACATGGACTCAAACAAGCATGGTGCAATGGAATGAAATGAAGAGGGCATCCAGATGAACAATTCAATATGCTACACGCCCAAAACGGAACTACGGATGCAAAGTTATGATACGATGAACATGGGCACATGAATCTGGAAACTTCGGGGACTTAGTGAAAAATTACCCTCCGGAAGAAGTCAACGCGGGACGAGGATATCCCAGGACAAGGTGGATCCGGTTGCGGGCGACGCATTTGGATCGGGGACGAGTGGATCTCGCCCCGATCCAAACAGATCTGAGGCGGGACGGCACCGGCGAGGAACGACGACGGCAGCGAGCATTGTGCCGGCGAGGTGGCACGCCGGTGAGAGGCCGAGGCGGCGAGCGGCTGGGCGCGGCGGTGCGGCGAGGTGGTAGCGGGCGGCGCGGCTATGGCGATGTGCGGCGGCGTGGCGAGACACATGGGGCGAAGCGCTCGGTGGCGGAGCTCCGGCGAGGCACCGACGATGAGCGCGGGCGGCACGGACGGTGAATGCCGGCGAGGAGGCGGGGCGCTGGGCGACGGGACAGGTGCGGGCCGGGCGGCGGCGCGGTCGGGCTCGCGCGGGCCCGATATGGGTCCCGCGGGTCGCGCGGTGGAGACGGCAGCGGTCGATGACGTGGCCGGCGCATATTGGTCGGGGACGGCGGTGCGGACATGTCTGGCGCGGGGGCGGACGTGTCCGTCGGCGCGAGTAGGTGGGATCTAGGGTTCATCCGCAAAAATTTCGGAGGAGAGCACATATTTATAGGTAGCGAGAGCTAGGAGGGTCCAAATGAGGTGCGGTTTTCAGCCACGCGATGGTGATCAAATGACCGAGAGGATGGAGGGGGTTGGAAGGGTTTTGGGCCACTTTGGAGGGTGTCGGGCTGCAACACACACGAGGCCTTTACGGTTCCTCGGTTAACCATTGGAGTATCAAACGAAGTCCAAATGGCACGAAACTTGACAGGCGGTCTACCGGTAGCGAACCAAGGCCGCTTGACAAGTCTCGGTCCAACCCGAGAACGTTTAGCACCCGCACACGAAAAGAGGCAAAAGGGGACACCGGAGGACATAGGAGCGCCGGATTGCAAAACGGACAACGGGGAAAATGCTCGGATGCATGAGACGAACATGTATGCAAATGCAATCCACATGATGACATGATATGAGATGCATGACATGCAAGCAAATGACAAGGCAACAACAGCGAATAACTGGAAGACACCTGGCGCAACGGTCTCGGAGCGTTACAACCTAACACTACCATCTATTGCATCTAGGCTAATGGATTTTTGCACAACACGTACGAGTATGCAGGGGGAAGAAATCAAAAGAACATAATCTTGGTAATCAAATCAGATGACGAGGATGTGGTGTTCCTTCCTGAAGTAGCTGGTCATGGCTGGCACAGCTTGCCGAAAATGGAAATTCCCATGACCTGCAAGAAAGGAATCTCAGTGCAGTGCCATGCATGCAGTAACGTAGCATAAGCGTCTCTCCTGCCGGCCACTTCAGTCAAGCCAAGGAGGAGGAGTGGGTTCCATAATTTATACTCGCTGCTAGGGATGCTAGTAACTGTAATTAGGCCGGCTCAGGTCGACATTTTGACGCATAGAGCATCCAAAACATAGGCGAGCAAATTTTACACGTATGATTTGAACACTTTATAGACTAAGTTTGCATAGTATAGATTTTTTTTTACCATTATAGACTAAGCGCATCTTCACGCTGAGTCGCTGACCTGCAAATTTGCTCCGCATCCGTTCGCGGACAAGTAGGGAGTAGTCCGTGGACACATATGCGAAAGGTGGCCATCCAACGCTGTCTGTATACATTTCAATCATTGTTTGAACTAACCGAATGAAATTCATGCAAACACGATGGATTTTCATATAAACCAGACAAAATTCATAACATTTCAAACATTTTTCATAACATTTCAAACATTTAGAACAAAAAAAGGCGGCCCGGCCCTAACCCTACCTACGGTGGCGGACGCCGTCCACTTTCTTTGTATTCCGCATTGGCGATCACATTCTCCATGAATGGCAGCGGAGTTCAACACCCATGAAGTCAAGGTGCAGATTCTGGTGAGGAAGAGTACAACATGCGAGACGGACCGACCTACTTGAGACACAATGCCCTGCCGCCTCTTATGCCCTACTCATTCTCAAAGGAGTCAGCGACCTGTGTGTCGCCGGCGCCGGTGGATGTCAGGTTAATCATGGACGTGGACAGCCCGTCACTATCCACCTGCAACGTGAGGCCCTAAAAGTTGACCGGCGGTGCATAGGACATGCACTAGGCCGCATTGGAGTCCTAGAACGCCTACGCCGCCGGCGCATGTGCGGCCGCGGCCGCGTCCGGCTGCGTCAGTGATGTCTACTACATAACCTTCTTCTTATAGACGTTGTTGGGCCTCCAAGTGCAGAGGTTTGTAGGACAGTAGCAAATTTCCCTCAAGTGGATGACCTAAGGTTTATCAATCCATAGCAGGTGTAGGATGAAGATGGTCTCTCTCAAGCAACCCTGCAACCAAATAACAAAGAGTCTCTTGTGTCCCCAACACACCCAATACAATGGTAAATTGTATATGTGCACTAGTTCGGCGAAGAGATGGTGATACAAGTGCGATATGGATGGTAGATATAGGTATTTGTAATCTGAAAATATAAAAACAGCAAGGTAACTAATGATAAAAGTGAGCGTAAACGGTATTGCAATGCGTTCAAACAAGGCCTAGGGTTCATACTTTCACTAGTGCAAGTTCTCTCAACAATAATAACATAATTGCATCAGATAACTATCCCTCAACATGCAACAAAGAGTCACTCCAAAGACACTAATAGCAAAGGACAAACAAAGAGATTATGGTAGGGTTCGAAACCACCTCAAATTTATTCTTTCCAATCAATCCGTTGGGCTATTCCTATGAGTGTCACAAACAGCCCTAGAGTTCGTACTAGAATAACACCTTAAGACACAAATCAACCAAAACCCTAATGTCACCTAGATACTCCAATGTCACCTCAAGTATCAGTGGGTATGATTATACGATATGCATCACACAATCTCATATTCATCTATTCAACCAACACAAAGTACTTCAAAGAGTGCCCCAAAGATTCTACCAGAGAGTCAAGATGAAAACGTGTGCCAACCCCTATGCATAGATTCCCAAGGTCACGGAACCCGCAAGTTGATCACCAAAACATACATCAAGTGGATCAATAGAATACCCATTGTCACCACGGATATCCCACGCAAGACATACATCAAGTGTTCTCAAATTCTTAAAGACTCAATCCGATAAGATAACTTCAAAGGGAAAACTCAATCCATTACAAGAGAGTAGAGGAGGAGAAACATCATAAGATCCAACTATAATAGCAAAGCTCGCGATACATCAAGATCGTACCACCTCAAGAACACGAGAGAGAGAGAGAGAGAGAGATCAAACACATAGCTACTGGTACATACCCTCAGCCCCGAGGGAGAACTACTCCCTCCTCGTCATGGAGAGCACCAGGATAATGAAGATGGCCACCGGAGAGAGATTCCCCCCTCCGGTAGGGTGCCGGAATGGGTCTAGATTGGTTTTTGGTGGCTACGGAGGCTTCTGGCGGCAGAACTCCTGATCTATTCTGCTCCCCGAAGTTTTTAGGGTATATGGGTATATATGGGAGGAAGAAGTACGTCGGTGGACCTCCGGGTTGTCCACGAGGCAAGGGGCGCGCCCAGGGAGGTGGGCGCGCCCCACCCTCATGGGCAGCCCGGGACTCTCCTGGTCCATCTCCGATACTCCGTGGGCTTCTTCTGGTCCAAAAATAAGTTCCGTGAAGTTTCAGGTCAATTGGACTCTGTTTGATTTTCCTTTTCTGCAATACTCTAAAACAAGGAAAAAACAGAAACTGGCACTGGCTCTGGGTTAATAGGTTAGTCCCAAAAACAATATAAAAGTGTTTAATAAAGCCCATAGACATCCAAAACAGATAATATAATAGCATGGAACAATCAAAAATTATAGATACGTTGGAGGCGTATCAGCATCCCCAAGCTTAATTCCTGCTCGTCCTTGAGTAGGTAAATGATAAAAACAGAATTTTTGATGTGGAATACTACCTAACATATTCATCATGTATTTCTCTTTATTGTAGCAGGAATATTCAGATCCATAAGATTCAAGACAAAAGTTTAATATTGACATAAAAACAATAATACTTCGGGCATACTAACTAAGCAATCATGTCTTCTCAAAATAACATGGCCAGAGAAAGTTCATCCCTACAAAATTATATAGTTTGGTCATGCTCCATTTTCGTCACACAAGAATGCTCTCATCATGCACAACCCCGATGACAAGCCAAGCAATTGTTTCATACTTTAGTAATCTCTAACCTTTTCAACTTTCAAGCAATACATGAGCTTGAGCCATGGATATAGCACTATGGGTGGAATAGAATATAATGAGGGGGGTATGTGGAGAAGACAAAAAGGAGAAAGTCTCACATCGACGCGAATAATCAATGGGCTAGGGAGATTCCCATCAATTGATTTCAATGCAAGGAGTAGGGATTGCCATGCAACGGATGCACTAGAGCTATAAATGTATGAAAGCTCAACAAAAGAAACTAAGTGGGCGTGCATCCAACTTGCTTGCTCATGAAGACCTAGGGCACTTGAGGAGGCCCATTGTTGGAATATACAAGCCAAGTTCTATAATGAAAATTTCCCACTAGTATATGAAAGTGACAAAACAAGAGACTATCTATCATAAAGATCATGGTGCTACTTTGAAGCAGAAGTGTGGAAAAAAGGATAGTAGCATTGTCCCTTTTTTTGCCATTCTTTTTTGCCTTTCTTTTTTATTTGGACTCTCTTTTTTTGGCCTTTCTCTTTTTTGGGGGGACAATGCTCTATTAGTGATGATCATCACACTTCTATTTATTTACAACTCAATGATTACAACTCGATACTAGAACAAGATATGACTCTATATGAATGCCTCCGGCGGTGTACCGGGATGGACAATGAATCAAGAGTGACATGTATGATAAAGTATGCATGGTGGCTTCACCACAAATACGATGTCAACTACATGATCATGCAAGGCAATATGACAATGATGAAGTGTGTCATAATAAACAGAACGGTGGAAAGTTGCATGGCAATATATCTCGGAATGGCTATGGAAATGCCATAATAGGTAGGTATGGTGGCTGTTTTGAGGAAGATATAAGGAGGTTTATGTGTGATAGAGCATATCATATCACGGGGTTTGGATGCACCGGCGAAGTTTGCACCAACTCTCAAGGTGAGAAAGGGCAATGCACGGTACCGAAGAGGCTAGCAATGATGGAAGGGCGAGAGTGCGTATAATCCATGGACTCAACATTAGTCATAAAGAACTCACATACTTATTGAAAAAATCTACGAGTCATCAAAAACCAAGCATTACGTGCATGCTCCTAGGGGGATAGATTGGTAGGAAAATACCATCGCTCGTCCCCGACCGCCACTCATAAGAAAGACAATCAAATAACACCTCATGTTCCACATTTGTTACACAACGTTTACCATACGTGCATGCTACGGGACTTACAAACTTCAACACAAGTATTTCTCAAATTCACAACTACTCAACTAGCACAACTTTAATATCACAATCTCCATATCTCAAGACAATCATCAAGTATCAAACTTCTCTTAGTATTCAATGCACTTATATGGAGGTTTTTATTATACCCCTCTTGGATGCCCATCATATTAGGACCGGTTTCATAACCAAAGCAAACTACCATGCTGTTCTAAAGACTCTCAAAATAATATAAGTGAAGGATGAGAGTTCATCTATTTCTATAAAATAAAACCACCACCGTGCTCTAAAAAGATATAAGTGAAGCACTAGAGCAACAACAAACTACTCCGAAAGATATAAGTGAAGATCAATGAGTAGTCGAATAATTATGCAACTATGTGAAGACTCTCTAACATTTAAGAATTTCAGATCTTGGTATTTTATTCAAACAGCAAGAAAAACTAAATAAAATAAAATTACGCTCCAAGCAAAACACATATCATGTGGTGAATAAAAATATAGCTCCAAGTAAAGTTACCGATAAACGAAGACAAAAGAGGGGATGCCTTCCGGGGCATCCCCAAGCTTAGGTTCTTGGTTGTCCTTGAATATTACCTTGGGGTGCCTTGGGCATCCCCAAGCTTAGGCTCTTACCACTTCTTATTCCATAGTCCATCAAATCTTTACCCAAAACTTGAAAACTTCACAACACAAAACTTAACAGAAAACTCGTAAGCTCCGTTAGCGAAAGAAAAGAAAACACCACTTCAAGGTACTATAATGAACTCATTATTTATCTATATTGGTGTTAAACCTACTGTATTCCAACTTCTCTATGGTTTATAAACTCTTTTACTAGCCATAGATTCATCAAAATAAGTAAACAACACAAGAAAAACAGAATCTGTCAAAAATAGAACAGTCTGTAGTAATCTGTAACTAACGCAAACTTCTGGAATCCCAAAAATTCTAAAATAAATTTCTGGACCTGAGGAATTTGTCTATTAATAATCTTCAAAAATAATTAACTAAATAGCACTCTGCAATAAAAAAATGGCAGCTAATCTCGTGAGCACTAAAGTTTATGTTTTTTACAGCAAGATCAACAAGACTTTTCCCAAGTCTTCCCAACGGTTCTACTTGGCACAAACACTAATTAAAACATAAAAACTCGATCATAACAGAGGATAGATAAATTATTTATTGCTAAACAGGAGCAAAAAGCAAGGAACAAAAATAAAGTTGGGTTGCCTCCCAACAAGCGCTATGTTTAACGCCCCTAGCTAGCCATGATGATTTCAATGATGCTCACATAAAAGATAAGAATTGTAACATAAAGAGAGCATCATGAAGAATATGACTAGCACATTTAAGTCTAACCCACTTCCTATGCATAGGGATTTTGTGAGCAAATAACTTATAGAAACAATAATCAACTAGCATAGGAAGGCAAAACAAGCATAACTTCAAAACTTTAAGCACATAGAGAGAAAACTTGATATTATTGCAATTCCTACAAGCATATATTCCTCCCTCCTAATAATTTTCAGTAGCATCATGAATGAATTCAACAATATAACCAGCACCTAAAGCATTCTTTTCATGATCTACAAGCATAGAAAATTTACTACTCTCTACATAAGCAAAATTCTTCTCAATCGGAATAGTGGGAGTATCATAAGAGACACGAATACTATAAATTATTTCCACATTAAAAGAGTAATGTTCAGAAAAAGGGTAATCCTAATCATGACAAGTTTTATAAATATAATCAACACTAATTTTTATAGCATATGTATCATCACAATAATTATCATAAGTAGCAACTTTGTTCTCATCATAATCGATTGAAACCTCTTCCAGGATAGTGGAATCATTACTAAATAAAGTCATGGCCTATCCAAATACACTTTCATAATTATCATAATAAGATTCAACATCCTCCAAAATAGTGGGATCATTACTTCCTAAAGTTGACACTCTTCCAAACCCACTTTCATCAATATAATCATCATAAGCAGGAGGCATGCTATCATCATTATAAATTTGCATATCAAAACTTCGGAGACTAAAAATATCATCTTCATTAAACGTAGCATCCCCAAGCTTGGGACAAACATTGATTGCAGAAAATATATTCTCAAAAACATCATCTTCATCAAACATAGCATCCCCAAACTTGGGCCTTTTTATATCATAAGCATAATCACCCTCATAATTAATAGTATAGATAGCACCAGTAGTATAGCAATTATCATATTCTTCCAAGCAAGTGCCAAAAAGATTTTCAAGATCATAAGAAGTATCATTATCTTCCCAATCATAATCATCACAACAAGCAATAGGCATAACGAGATCACCATCAAGTGCATCATCTTCCACAATTATATTTTCATGAGGCACAACAGTAATGGGAGCAACATTATTTGGAAGAGATATCTTTTTACCTCTCTTCCTTTTTCTTTTCTTCTTCTTCACCACATCATGTGTGGGTTCAATCCTCTTTTTAGAGCTCCTTATTAATGAGATTGGTTGAATAGAAGGCTCCTCCTTGTTACCTGATTCATCATAAGAAATAATAGGAGGATATTGGGAAGTCTCTTCCCTTTCATTAGTATTCTCTTCATCTTCTATTTGTTTTATTTTCTTTACGTAATTGGTAATATAAGGGTTTTCAATGCAATTCACCGCACAATATATATAAATTTCCTCTAGATCAAAATCAAGAAATTGTTGAGATTAAATTTTGGAATACCCTCAGTTATACGTTTCATTTCTTCATAACCCAAAAGAAGACTAAGCTCTTTATGATGCTCAAGGGTAATCAAGTTATCACAATTTTTGGACACGACTTGATCATGAAACAAATAGCATTGGAGCTTTTAATGACCATGTTCATTGCAAAGTTCACAAGGATGGCGATAAATATTGAATCTTTCAGCACAAACATCTAGCCTTTCTTGCAACAATTTAGTTTCTAAATGCTTATGCCTCTTGCAATATATATCTTCCCTATTTGGTGTGTACTTGCAAACCCAATGCACTCCACAAAAATTGACATGTTTATAGGAGACATTTTCATCATAACTAGTGCAATCATCATTAGTACTATGGATATTCAAGAAGTTTATACTAACAAAATTGCAATCATGCTCATCATTCAAAGATTTAGTGCCAAACATTTTAATGCATTCTTCTTCTAACACTTTGGCACAATTTTCCTTTCCATCATACTCACGAAAGATATTAAAAAGATGAATCGTATGAGGCAAACTTAATTCCATTTTTTGTAATTTTTTTACAAACTAAACTAGTGATAAAATAAGAAACTAAAACACTTGATTGCAAGATCTAAAGATATACCTTCAAGCGCTAACCTCGCCGGCAACGGCGCTAGAAAAGAGCTTGATGTCTACTACACAACCTTCTTCTTGTAGACGTTGTTGGGCCTCCAAGTGTAGAGGTTTGTAGGACAGTAGCAAATTTCCTTCAAGTGGATGACCTAAGATTTATCAGTCAGTAGGAGGCGTGGGATGAAGATGGTCTCTCTCAAGCAACCATGCAACCAAATAACAAAGAGTCTCTTGTGTCCCCAACACACACAATACAATGGTAAATTGTATAGGTGCACTAGTTCGGCGAAGAGATGGTGATACAAGTGCAATATGGATGGTAGATATAGGTATTTGTAATTCTGAAAATATAAAAACAGCAAGGTAACTAATGATAAAGGTGACCGTAAACAGTATTGCAATGCGTTGAAACAAGGCCTAGGGTTCATACTTTCACTAGTGCAAGTTCTCTCAACAATAATAACATAATTGGATCACATAACTATCCCTCAACATGCAACAAAGAGTCACTCCAAAGCCGCTAATAGCGAAAACAAACGAAGAGATTATGGTAGGGTACGAAACCACCTCAAAGTTATTCTTTCCAATCAATCCGTTGGGCTATTCCTATGAGTGTCACAAACAGCCCTAGAGTTTGTACTAGAATAACACCTTAAGACACAAATCAATCAAAACCCTAATGTCACCTAGATACTCCAATGTCACCTCAAGTATCCGTGAGTATGTTATACGATATGCATCACACAATCTCAGATTCATCTATTCAACCAACATAAAGTACTTCAAAGAGTGCCCCAAAGATTCTACCGGAGAGTCAAGATGAAAACGTGTGCCAACCCCTATGCATAGATTCCCAAGGTCACGGAACCCGCAAGTTGATCACCAAAACATACATCAAGTGGATCAATAGAATACCCCATTGTCACCATGGATATCCCACGCAAGACATACATCAAGTGTTCTCAAATCCTTAAAGACTCAATCCGATAAGATAACTTCCAAAGGAAAACTCAATCCATTACAAGAGAGTAGAGGGGGAGAAACATCATAAGATCCAACTATAATAGCAAAGCTTGCGATACATCAAGATCGTACCACCTCAAGAACACGAGAGAGAGAGAGAGAGAGAGAGAGAGAGATCAAACACATAGCTACTGGTACATACCCTCAGCCCCGAGGGAGAACTATCCTCGTCATGGAGAGCACCGGGATGATGAAGCTGGCCACCGAAGAGAGATTCCCCCCTCCGGCAGGGTGCCGGAACGGGTCTAGATTGGTTTTCGGCAGCTACGGAGGCTTCTGGCGGCGGAACTCCCGATCTATTCTGCTCCCCGAAGTTTTTAGGGTATATGGGTATATATGGGAGGAAGAAGTACGTCGGTGGACCTCCGAGCTGTCCACGAGGCAGGGGGCGCGCCCCCCACCCACGTGGGCAGCCCGGGACTCTCCTGGTCCATCTCCGATACTCCGTGGGCTTCTTCTGGTCCAAAAATAAGTTCCGTGAAGTTTTAGGTCAATTGGACTCCGTTTGATTTTTCTTTTCTGTAATACTCTAAAACAAGGAAAAACTGAAACTGACACTGGGCTCTGGGTTAATAGGTTAGTCCCAAAAATAATATAAAAATGTTTAATAAAGCCCATAGACATCCAAAATAAATAATATAATAGCATGGAACAATCAAAAATTATAGATACGTTGGAGACGTATCAGTCAGCACTGCGTTGCGAGCACGCATGGCCTCGTGCGCTCCCTGCTTTGCATCAAAGTTCGGGTCCACCGCGGCTGTGATGACCACCTCGCTTGTGCACGCTCGCCGTAGATTTGGCCCTCCGCCAGCCGGTGCTGCTCGAGGAGGAATATGTTGTACCTTTGCTCCTCCTACGCCTGCCGGATCACCGACATAGGGAGCCAGCGCAGGCTGTTCCTCCTCCTCATGGCGACGTCATAGTGTGCCTGCGCCTGCTCCATGGCCAGGCCGACATGCACCAGTGCGGGGTTCGGTGTTGTGTCATCGTCAGAGCCTATAGAGTCATCGTCGGAGACCTCGGCGAGCTCGCCAGCATGCCCTGCCGGATCCTCCTGGCACAGCGGGACTGCCAGGCGGCTACAAGGGCGACTACCTCGTGCTTCATCTCCGACGACAGATTATCCCATAGAGCGTTCCCGCACGCGGTCCTGGCGGTTGTGGAGCGAAGGAGTATGTGGAGCGGATGTGTTCTGGTGTGAAGATAACCGGGTGTGGTCGCCTTGAAATAGTCCGGGTGCGTCAATGCGCGACGCCAATGGTGGTTCCTCGGCTGGCGAGATTGCTTAATGGCAGCATATGGACAAACATACATTGAACGGGCGTGATAGATATGTGTACCGTCCCGTATAGCAAACATCGCTCCGGAATTGAATAGGCACGGTCACCAGGGACGCGGCGCGGACGGCTCTCTCGGCCGACATGACCCTTTAATGCCGACACCACGCACGCGAGCGAGGGAGTACGTTTTTGGGTGGGCGGCGGCAGTCAGGGGAGGACGTGCCAGCGGCTCAGACGACCGCAAAGCCCCCTAATTTATCTTCGGTTTGCGGGGGGGAAATGTGTGTACCACCAAATATATAGGACCTCGTTGGAGGGCAAAACACGTTTAAACCACGCGGTCCAGATGTATACGGGTGATTTGAGGGTCAGTATTGGATATGCCTGACAGACTCAATTTATCTTTGCTTAAAATTTCAGAAAAAGGGATGCTCCTTAATGATTTTGAGGATAGCGAGCTGATGATAGGAGAGGGGAGAGATTAATCTGGGTATGGTTATGGTCTTGCCGGTGGCGGTAATTTTTCTTTCTTCTTATCTACTAGTAGTTGGCTGTTAAGTGTTTTGCTTGGCTTATACAATGGCAACTTCAACACGGGTCACCTAATGTTCAGACACGGATAATAATCTGAACACTTTTAGACATATAACAGGGACCGTCAAATCCGTTTAAACTGGTATGAACGTCGGGATTTTCTTAAGTTTACACATGTCCGCGAACATTTGATGATGTCCACTGGATGATCCGCGTTGGAGTTGCCGTAACATGTTTTGTCTGCTTGGATAAATTTTTCCTAAGCCTGTTTGGGCCAGAACGTTGTGTTGATCAGTCTCATTGATCACAGTGAAATTGAGAGCGAGCCTCCTTAAGTCGAAAAGAACATATCGACCACTCAGTGTCGCGACGAAGAATGAAAACAAGAGGAAGCAAGCAGGAGTAATTGTAGACTCGCCGGGAGTCCGTGTGGAGTTTGGACAGAAAAGCCACGTCGTGGCGCGCGCCGCCGTGGATTTAGCTACGCGTCGGGCCCCGGCTAGCCGGCAAGGGCACGCGGCGCACGCAGCCGGCGCGGGACTCATGTTTAACGCGCCGACTACATGTGTGCAGCGTACGTGCATGCACAGCGCGCAGTCGACTTCCGCGCGCGTGGCCTGCGTGGCCCTGTGCCCTGTCGGTGGCTGATCAGTGAGTGACCACTGACCAGTTTGCGTCGCTGTTCCTCTGACAAACAACACGGAGGCCAGATTAATCTGACCCATCCACGCAGTACGCCTCCTCAATCAACACGGTGCATGCCCAACAGCAATTAAATACTGCTCCATAGTCAGTCTTTACTCGTGCGCTATTCATTCCAACACGTTTACGCACCGGAGAGCGAAACGTAACCCAAATTAACAAGTGTCTTATATATAAGGTTGGATTGGATTCCGGTGGATTTGTAGTATCATGCATGTGGCAAAGATACGAAATCCCATGATTGTCTCCTTGCCATCATCGTCTCCGTCCATGTGCCTCGCAATCATGAAAAAAAAAAAGATAGCTCGCTAGCTAGCTACGAACAGTTGCAACGCCCGGTAGTTTGCAACGATGGCTCGCCGTCGTCCCTCCTAGCTTAGGTGTTCGTTTCACGGTTTTTGCAGCCGGTATCTATGGGTGGATTAACAAGCTGCTCGGTTCATTAAGCTTATGCTTATTAAGGTTCAGCTTGTTAAGCTCATTAAGATTAGCGAGCAGAAAATCCTACTCGGCTTGGTTCGTTTGAAACACGTTAAGCTCGTGAGCACTCACAAACACTTGTTAAGTAATTTTGATGTGTTATGATTTACATGATAAGTCTGTATATGTGATTTTGAAAAAGAATATGGTCACTAATTAAAGAAGGAAACGCATTAGTTTGTTGCCTCATATGTAGATTAGTTTAATAGTAAGGCTGAGGTGCTATGAAAATTTGTCACGCTAGATGAAAATATGTGTGTGTTGTTACTAACGAGCTTAATTAATGAGCTGCTCGTGGAATTCGTTAGCTCATTTTTTAAACTCGTTAAAGTTAACGAGCTAAAATTGATGATTGGATTTGTTCATTAAGAAGCGAGCCACGAGTTTAGCGAGCCCAACTATCGTGCGCTCATCAAGCTCACGAGCTACGAACTTTTGGTCCAGCCTTACCAATATCTGATCACAACACTATCCAAAACCGTTAATTATGTTTGGTTGCCTTATGTTGGTATCAGTTACCGTGTAACCAAAATACCGTCCTATACAAAACCGATTACACCCGTCCTTAACCGTAAAGCGACCCCTCGTCTTCTCGCTTTCGTTTCTTATTCTCTCTCCGTCTCTCGCAATCTCCATCGCAGCGACGTGAACCCAACACTCGCCCGTGGAGCAGCGTCCAGTGCTGGCCATCGCGAGATCTGGGCGCTACAACATGCGTCGCTGCCGTCCTTGGCACCGCCAGCCGCCGCTAATCTTTCCTGCGACTGAATGGGTGAGGAAGAGGGTGTGGGCGCCGCCAGAGGCCATGGAGGCAGACTGAGGCACGCGAGGAAAATGAGGCACTGTTGGGATATCCTCCTCATGTGGGTTGTGAGAAGATTACCATTTGAGGCCTTTTACGCTGCCCAAAGAGGTGTAGAAGTCCACTACCCATTAGGGTTATGACCTAGGGTCATTTTGTACTTTACACACGAGAGGATGGGGATGCTTTATCCTCCATCCAGCAGCAACCACCAAGAGTGAGGAAAATCTGTTCAACCTCCATTGGAGAAGAAAGGAGAAAAAAAGAAATGGAAGAGAGGAAGACTGAAGGAAGAAGCAAAGTGAGCTACTCCCCAAGGTTGTGATGGTCCAGATCCACTGGCTTATCTCCTTCAAGTTGTGGTTCACCATCTTTGGTGAGATTGTTCCAAACCCTAGCTCTTGATCCCCAAATCTTGTTGTGTTCATCCAAGATTCAGAAATCTTAATGTATGAGATCCTCTAGTGCTATCTAGAGAAGAACTTGTTGTATCTCATATTTGATAATAGTGAAAGAGGATTTAGGTCGTTTCGGCCCGTTGTTTTTTCTCTCAAGTTGGGAGGGTTTTCACGTATAAATCTGGTGTCTCTTTATTGTTACTTGCTGCTGTCTAGAAAGTTACCCTACCACAAGACACTCTTCAGGGGAGCGTCTTGTTTGGTGAGTAACATTTTACCTCCATATATGCCATTGGATATGTTTCCTTCCGTGATAAGCAACAATCATTGAGTTGGTACATAATATGGTGCTGAGATTACATTGTTTCCGCTGCATTTTTCAGTTAACCACAGGTGCATTTGTGTGCTAATTCCCGACAAAGTAACATCATAGCCTTGGTTTCTCAGGAGGTTGCTAATCCCAATTGCTTGATTGTTGTTGGAAGTGCCGCTCACAATGGTTTTGGAAGAAAACGCTACTACGGGTGGTATGATAAAACTTCATTCTTCCAATTACTCATTATGGAAACCCATGATGGAAGACATCCTTTATTGCAAGGATTTGTATGAGCCAATTGTGAAAGACAAGATACCCACAGGTGTCATGGAAGAAGAATGAAGAGTGTTGCACAGAAAGGCAGTAGGTATGATTCGGTTATACATCAACCACAATATATTCAACCATGTTGCAAATGACACAAATGCGTATGAGATGCTGCAGAAGTTGCAGTCTATGTATGAGAGGAAGACATCAATAAACAAGGCCTCAATGATCAAAAGACTTGCAAAGCTTGAGTATTGAGATGGCACAAGTGTGATTTAGCACTTGAATGTCTTCCAATGCCATATAAATCAACTTTCGGCGATTAAGATCAACTTTGAGGATGAGGTGCAAGCATTGTTGCTGCTGAGTTCCATGCCTGATAGTTGGAACACGATTGTTGTGTCACTTAGCACTTCAATTCCGGATGGGAAGCTGACTTTGGAGATGGTGAAGAACTGTATGGTGAATGAAGAAGTCGGAAAGAAGGAAAAGGGTGATGCCTCTTCTTATGATGCATATGTGGTTGAAACCCATGGGAAGAATGAGAACCATGGACGTGGTCACACAAGATTTTAGCAAGGCAGAAGTAAATCCAGGGGTAGATCAAAGTCAAAACAGAGAAAAGATATTACTTGCTTTCATTGTAGAAATCTGGGACACATAAAGAGCGAGTGCAGGAAGTACAAAAGAGAGCTTGCAGATGGGAAACTTGCAAATAAAACCGAGCAAAAGGCTAAGAGCAGCTCAGCCATGACTGCAACAGATGAGGACTATCTAGTCATTCAACATGAAGAATGATATAGTGTTGTTCGTGATGATGCCATGAGTTGGGTTGTGTATTCAAGTGCGTCCTTGCACATCACATCACACAAGGAGTATTTCAACATCTTACACTAGTGGAGTTACTGGCCAAGTGAGGATGGGAAATAGTGGTTCGCCAACTATTGTTCACAAGAGCTCTATATGCATTGACACAGATTGCAAATTGGTACTCGATGATGTGAGACATATTCTTGACATAAGGCTGAATTTATTGTCAGTGGGAAAGCTTGATGATATCAAACATCCTAGTTATTTTGGTGAAGGAAAATGTAAACTCACCAAAGGCTCTTTGATTATGGCTCGAGGAAGTAAGCAAGATAATCTCTATGTGAATAAAACCAAGTTGTGTAATGAAGTGTTGAAGATTGTTGAAAAAGACACTTTGGTTGAACTATGGATTACCTCCCTGAGTTGAAAGGTATATCTTGAAACCCTGCGCACATGGTTTGTTGATAAACAACATAGGGTTGCATTTCATACACTCCCTCCACATCATGCAGAAAATTTTCTTGATACTGCACACACCGATGTTTGCTCCATGACTGAAAAATCCAACGGTGGAGCATTATGATTTGTGACTTTTATTGATGACCATTTCAGAAAGGTTTTTGTATATGTGCTGAAAGACAAATACCAGGCGCTTAAAGCCTTCAAGGAGTTCCATGCCAAAGTTGAGAGAGAAACTGACAGGAAATTGAAGTGCGTAAGATCGGGCAATGATGGTGAATACGGTCGTCCTTTTGAAAGATATTGCAGGAAGTTTGGTATCGGGCTAGAGAAAAGTCCACCAAAGACATCTCAGCTCAATGGTCTTACAGAGAGAATGAACAAGA
The DNA here is from genome assembly GCA_034509565.1 of Triticum monococcum. Taxonomy (NCBI): domain Eukaryota; kingdom Viridiplantae; phylum Streptophyta; class Magnoliopsida; order Poales; family Poaceae; genus Triticum; species Triticum monococcum. The sequence goes on from CM067843.1 coordinate 77,658,637, forward strand.
CACTCACAAAGAGGGTCACAGCTATGCTCTCTCATGCTCATTTACCTAATTCTTTTTGGGCTGAAGCATTGATGAATGCTATGTATGTGGTTAACCTATCTCCCTCAGTTCCTCTTGCAGGTGATATTCCTCAGAGAGTTTGGTCAGGGGAGGAGGTACCATACAAGCACCTGAAGGCCTTTGGTTACAGGGCATTTTTACATGTTCCAAGGGACAAGAGATCCAAGCTTGATAGCAAGAAAAAGGAATGCATCTACCTCAACCAACCAAGTGAAGAGTTCGGTTACAGGTTGTGGGATCCAACCAATAGAAAGATTGTGAGAAGCCGAGAAGTGGTGTTCATTGAAAAAGGAACAATAAAAGATATTGGGAAACCATAAAAGCCAATGACCAGCACACCTCAGGTTGACATGGATCCAATCCGTCCTCCTCTCGTGCATGACAATCATGGGGGAGATGATGACACTGAAGATAGTGGAGATGCAACTGGCCAAGGCAGTACAAGTCAAAGTGATGAACAACCATCAAGTGGTGGTGATGATGATGATGATGATGATGATGATGAAGTTGGTAATGATGATACCAACAAAAATCCACCTGATACACCACCAGTGCAGCAACAAAGAAGTGGAAAGAGATCACATTCCTTCTTCTAAGTATCCAACACATCAATATGTGTTGATGACTGATGCAGGTGAGCCCTCATGCTATGAGGAGGCAATGTCTGATGAGAACAAGGATGAATGGTCGGAAGCCATGCAAGATGAGATGAAATCCCTGTATGAGAATTGTACTTTTGAGTTGGTGAATCTGCTAAAGGGCAAGAAAGCACTCAAGAACAAGTGGGTGTACAGAGTGAAGACTGAAGAAAAAACCTCACATCCAAGGTACAAGGCCAATTGGTTGTGAAAGGGTTCTGTCATGGAATTTTCACGGCAGATGTCCTCTTGCAAGGACTTGCTCGTGGAGCCATCGCAACTAGGATGCTTAAAGGGGTTAATCGGGACAAAGGACACGCGAGGTTTATACTAGTTCAGCCCCTTACGGTGAAGGAAGGCCTACGTCTAGTTAGGTTGGTATTGCTTGAGGTTTCGATGGCCAGGGAGCGAGATACGCTATGCCCGGTTCTCGATCGGTTGTTTCTTACCCTAAGCCGCCAGCGGGTCGTTCCCTTATATACACGGGTCGACGCCCTACAGCTTACAGAGTCCCGGCCGGCTCATAAACAGTGTCCGGCTCGGTGACTAGTTACTTCTACCTTACAATACAAGTCATGCCCTCATGGCGGTTTATCACCATGGGCTATAAATCACCTGTGGGCCTTTAGACCCTTTACTGAACCGCCATCTTCACGTCTTGGTCTTGGGCTTCAGATGGGCTTCTTTTTGTACAACCCGGCCCCTCTTGGGCGGCTTACGTAAATAGTTATATCCCCAACATTAGGCCCCAGATTGATTTGAACCGGTTCATGTCAATCTGTAAAAACCTTATGAATTGGCCTTCAGTCTTCTGTTTTGTGCGGAAACTTTAACCCGCCGTGACGTCATCATCTGGATCCAGGTTAAATCTCCGTGACGTCATCTTCAATAAAACTCATATTTTATTCCATCATATCCTCCAACGGATCTTTTCCTTTACTGACCATCCCGAGAATCGAGGCGTCGGGGCCGCTGGATAATGATGCTTTGGTCTCCTCATTTCTCATGCCGTCTTGGTCGGCCCCTCCTTATAAATAGATGTGACCTAGGCCTTCTCCATTTCCTTCAGTCGTCTTCCTCCTCGCGCTTCCTTCTCTGCTGCTCAAGCTCCGCCGCCGCCGCCGTCGAACCCCTCGTCTTCACCGACTCAGACCGCTGCATCACCCTGATTCCGACCAAAAAACGACGATGACCCTCCGCAGCTCTTCCGCATCTGTGAGTTCCTCTTTTCCCCTTTTCTAGATCTGCATTGAAACCATCTTGAGTTCGTCGGCGTTCATCACCGCCCGACGCAGACCTCCATTAGATTTCACCTCCAATGCCTTGTTTAGATTATAAAAACAACTTAGAACTGCTGCGGAAAATGTTTATGCTTATCCTGTATGAGAACAGATCTCATTTCCCTTGTTTTTGGAAGCCTTCCGCGAGTATATGATCTTCTCTGTACTGTTTTTAGGTCTAGAAATGTTTTCTTTCTCAGAACCTCGTTTGATCCAAAATAATGATTGCAACTTTTGAAACCTATTTGTTCCACATTTAGCCAAAAAACTGCATCTGTTGACTCTACTTCAGCCATAACAATTCATGTGACCGGTTTAAGATAATACCGGTTCTCAGCACTACTTGCTGATGGCGACTTAAGAAAACCTTAATCATCTTTAGTACCTGCAGCTGTTAAACATTATTACATAGTTACTTGTATGTCATTAGGCCCCTACTTAAGCCGCCATCTCAGATAACCCAATAATGCTTATTCTCCGGGTTATAATAAACCGGAAAAATTCCTTTATCTTGTTGTAGGCTTCAATTTACCCAATGGCACCCAAAGTTGTTAAACCTCCGATTACCTGCAACTGGGTCCCATCCATTGTTACAGAGAGCAAACTGTACGAGTTTGTAAAGTTTGGCCATCTGCCCAAGAAGGACGTCATGTCTTATCGTGCTCCTGACCCGTCTGAAGAGAAACCTCAACCCAAGGAAGGGGAGGTGATCATTTTCACCGATCACATGAGTCGGGTATTTGCTCCTCCCGGTTCAAAATTCTTTAGAGACGTTTTGCACTTCTTTGACTTACGACCTCAAGACATCGGGCCCAACTCCGTGTCAAATATCTGCAACATTCAAGTTTTCTGTGAGGTCTACCTTGGAGAAGAACCCAGCCTACTTCTGTTCAGGGAATTGTTCTATTTGAACTGGCAGAATGAACGGGCCAACGGGCCCAGTCTGGAGCTTGGTGGCATATCAATTCAAAGGCGGAGAGACTGCCTATTCCCTTATGCTGAATTGCCGAGTCATCCAAAGGACTGGAACCAGACATGGTTCTACTGCCAAGATACTTCTCCGGCTGGCGAAAATCCACTGCCCGGCTTCCGCGCATTGCGCCTTGAACCTACTCACCCGTTGTCGGATAAGTTGACAACTATTGAACGCCTGCCACTCACCCCCAAAATCAAGAGGATTAAAGCTCTTTTAGGGAACGGCTTAGATGGCATTGACCTGGTCCGAGTCTGGGTTGCTTGGAGAATAATTTCGTTAAGCCGCCGCCCCGGCTTAATGTGTAATTATTCAGGCGAGAGAGATGACCCTCAGCGTCATAGCCCTGACGACTTACCAGATGACGTAGTGGAAGCTACAACTCAGTCCTTGTTGAAGGAAGGCACAATGAATAGTAACGCCTTCGGCTTACTACCTTTTTACCAGAAGAACCCGGCCCCTGCAGTAAGTTTCCAGCCGTCGGGTTATGTTTTATCATGTTAGGCTGTATTCTTACGCATAACCAGTTATAACCTTTTACAGGCAAATGATAACTTCTGGAACACGCAATATGATCATGAGGCGGCCAAGAAAGCCAGGGCGGCTAAGAGAGCCGAAAAGAAAACCACCAAGCCCACCACCTCAAGGAAAAGGAAGCCAAGCGCCTCTGAGCTGTTTCAGCTTGATGATACTGATGATAACGAGGAAGAGGTAACCTTTGAATTTCCCTTTCTCCTTTATTTCTACCTTACTGATGCTAACCTTCTTTCAGGAAGATACAGGCAACAGCCAACCCGTTGAGGAAGAGGTAATTGTAATCTCCTCCGACTCCGAGCTTCAGCCGCGTTAGAAAATTCGAAGAGTAACCCGGAAAGTAAGATTTTCACATCCTTTGGCTTACCAAGATCCTGACTTTCTTTTGAAGCGACAGATTTATGAGAGCCGGAGGCAGACCCGGACCAGCAAAGACGCGGAACTCTCCTCCGGCTTACCTGATGTGACCAGGAAACGCCAGGCTGAGGTTATCTCCGATTTACACCTTCTTTTTCCTTTGGCGGGTTTCATTTGTTAGCCTCTCAATTATTCTGACTCCAACTATCAGGATATTTCACCTTCCTCCGGTGAGTCTATGCAGTCCAACAAGCCAGCCTTCAAAACTGCCCCCGGGTAATATAAACTTGTTGTACCTTATGCCTTATTTTACTCATATTTGTTGTATTTAACATGTCTACCTTTTCCACAGTGTGCAAGTAAAGCCCAGCAAAAGGGCAAAAAAGAATAAGCCGCCCCAAGAGCCGGTTGTGACTGAACCAGAGCTGGGCACAGCTGCTCTTGACACCTCTGCTCATGAGCCGCCGCCTCAACCGTCTCATGATGTTCCTATATCTTCCTCTGACCTGCCTACTGAGCAAACCTTCAACGATTCTGGTAACCCGAAGGCTCCTAGCCCCGCCAGGGCAAATGATCAGGAAGTTGAGATTCTCAAGACTCAGTTTGTTGAGCCGGCACAGCCATCTGTACTTGCCAAGTGTTCTAAAAAGGAATTGGTAGAACGCCGAAAGGCCAAGCTGGACGTCACTGACTATACTCATTTGAGTATTGGAGAGATTGTCTCTGGCTATATCAATCAAGTACAAAGCAGCTGTGATCTGGAAATTGACATAGTGAAGCAGATACAGCAAAAATCTGAGGTATGACTTATGCTAGCTTACTTTCAATCACACTTACTGTACCGGCCCCCAAGTCTATTGCTTATGAATAAATATGTTGTAGACTTAGAAAAATTGTTAGAGCTGCTTGCCCGGTTTAAAGAAAAAATATTTGAACCGGATGTAACACAATACCTTTAACTTGCGATATACATTAGCCCCCAAGTGCCAAAAATCTTTGCTTGCAAGGTACTTGGGACTTAATATCCCGGACCGGCTTAATAATTTAGAAAGCTTCGGTATACATTAGCCCCCAAGTGTCAAGTATCTTTGCTTGCAAAGTGCTTGGGACTTAATATTATTTACCGTAATTTTGACTACTATCCGGTGCAATGCAGGCCACCATAAGTAAATTTGAATCGGAGATTGCTGACTTGAAGAATCGCCTGGCAGCCCAGGAAAGTGAAATTGAAAAGGCCAACTCCAAATTTGAATTCAGCGTCTCTGAACAAGAGAAGCTGAAGCAAAATTTTGAATCGGAGAAGAAAATTTGGGCTGATGAAAAGGCCGCACTGGTGACCCGGGCCGAGACAGTAGAGGCATCGCTTGCGGAAGCAACGGCCGAACTGTCCGACTTAAAGCGCCAGATATCTCGAATGGTCTCAGCAATCTTTGGTGAGTGACTTACTCAAACCTTAAACAATGCAAAACTCCTTGAATGACCATTTCAGTTGTCTCCTTTGACTCACCTTATGCTTAATAACGCAGGCCCCAGGAGCACAAATCTCAAGCAGAACATGGTGATCAAGCTAAAGGCGGTTTATACTCTGGTGGAACAACTCTACACCGGGTCACAATGTGCTCTGACCGTTGTGGCTTTATCAAATGATGTTCCCTATCTCCTGCAAGATGTGCTGAAGCGGCTTGTTGTGCTACCTCAGCGAATCCAAGAGTTAAGACGAGCATCTGCAAGAGCCGGAGCTATAGCCACATTGAGCCGGGCCAAGGCGTGGCTTCCAGAACTAGACCCCGCTGATATTGCTCTTGGGTATCCAAGTTTAAAGGAAGATGGCACCGTGTTTAATGATAAGGATTTCACCGCCTGTGTGAAGGATATACGTCCGGTGGCTACTCTTATTGGGAATGATACTGACCTCACCAAGTGTCAGCCGGGTTATGACAAGGAGAACGGAGAATCCCCACGCCGCATTATGACGATGTCAGCTTGATCCCTCCAACCCGTAAGCACACCTTTGCTCCTGAAGTCGACCCAACCGGTTTAATAGATGATGAAGCTGAGTTTGAGGCCTTGAGTGGCATTGACTGGGCCTCATCATCCTTCCAGGACAAAGCAGCCGGCGGAGAGACGGAGAAGGATAACCCGGAGGCTTCAAATCAACCCCAAGAGTAGCTTGTCAGGCGCCACCTGCTTATGTCACTGTAGAAAACAATGCCGCATCATTCAGACTCGGGGAGTCTTGTAACAAAGTAAAAGATACCTTGAGTTTTGCTATGCCTTTGCGCATGCTTATGGCCCTTAATACTTGCCTAAGTTGCCGCCACTATTCTCTTTGTAGTTTGTATGAATCTGTTATGTCCTCTTGCAAAAATACCCTGCATTGCCCTGTGATGATTACAGCTGCCTTTCCAGCTTATATAAACCAACCCCTGAGGGTAAGTTTAACTCCTGAAAATTGGCACATACAAGTTCACCTGGTACTTAACAACCTGATGTAACCAATATTAATCCTGGAAGATTGTAATGTATTGTATTTTCAAGAGGGTCACAAGATATGCAATGTTGACACTTGTAAAATATGATGAACAAAATTCAAGGGTCTCTGATTCGAATACGATCAGTGAACCGTTCCAAAGGGGTTGAGCTAAGATTCGGATACGATCTGTTAGCCCCCAGTGGCTGTGGCGATGCCGATCAAGTGGGTATCGACAGCTATGTTCTCTTTGGTTCGAATACGACCTATGTTTGAACAGGAAGCCCCCAAGTGACCATAAGAGTTGTTTAATGACGCTGATTCGAATATGATCCACGTCAGACCCAAAAGGGGTTAAGCTATGATTCAAATATGATCAAGAAGCCCCCAAGTGGGTTTGGCAGTATGCCGATCAAGTGGGTATCGACAACTATGTTCTCTTTGGTTCGAATACGACCTATGTTTGAACAGGAAGCCCCCAAGTGATCATGGCTAGATTCAGATATGATCATAAGCCGGACCAAAGGAAAACCGGATTTAGATATGATCCGCTTCTCCTTGGTTATCTGCACCACCTAACAAAGAAAACACATAAACCTTTTTGGGAGTGGCAAAAAAGGATAGAGGTCCAGCTTTATTGATTTATGTAATATACATAGTATAAGTATATCCACATTAGAGCCGATGGCTCAAGTATAATAAGGCCGAAGATGAGCGATATTCCACGGCCGACGGGTCTCCTCCTCCGACTTACGTGAGTCTTTGTGTTCCCGAACGTCGATAAGGTAGTATGACCCATTGTTGAGATTCTTGCTGATCACAAAGGGTCCTTCCCAAGGAGGGGATAGCTTGTGCATGTCAGATTGATCCTGGATGAGTCGGAGCACTAAGTCGCCTTCCTGAAAGGTTCTAGACTTAACTTGGCGGTTGTGGTAGCGGCGCAGGTCTTGCTGGTAAATCGCCGAGCGGGCTATTGCCAAGTCTCGCTCTTCATCCAACAGGTCAAGTGCACCTTGCCGAGCTTTTTCATTGTCCTCCTCAACATAAGCTGCCACACGGGGACCAAGAGCCGGGGCTTGATACCCTTCAAGATTTCTTGATTAGCTCGTTCTGCTTGACCATTTGATTGAGGGTGAGCTACAGCTGAAACGTCAAGCCAGATATGCTCTCGTTGATAGAACTCTTCCATAGCTCCTTTGGAAAGGTTAGTACCGTTATCAGTTATGATGCTGTGTGGAAAACTAAAGCGAAAAATCACCTTTTTCATAAACTAGACTGCTGTGGCTGCATCACACTTACTGACTGGCTCCGCCTCCACCCACTTTGTAAACTTGTCAACCGCCACCAAGAGGTGAGTCTTTTTATCTTTAGACCTTTTGAAAGGCCCGACCATATCAAGCTCCCAGACTGCAAATGGCCAGGTAATTGGAATCATCCTCAACTCTTGAGCCGGCACATGGGCCCGTCGTGAGAATTTCTAACATCTGTCACATTTACTGACCAGGTCTTCCGCATCAGCATGAGCCGCAACCAATAAAACCCATGACGGAAAGCTGTGGCCACAAGAGATTTTGAGCCGGCGTGATGACCACAATCGCCTTCATGAATCTCATGAAGGATCTCCTGACCCTCTCTAGGCGACACGCAACATTGAATCGCTCCAGTGACGCTATAATGATGTAACTCGCCATTGACAATTGTCATGGACTTGGACCGCCGGACGATTTGTCTTGCCAAGGTCTCATCTTCAGGCAATTCTCCCCGGGTCATGTAAGCCAAATAAGGCACTGTCCAATCCGGGATAACATGGAGAGCCTCCACCAGCTGTGCCTCCGGGTCTAGTATTGCCAGATCTTCCTTTGTAGGTAACTTAACAGAAGGATTATGCAAAATATCAAGAAAGGTGTTAGGCGGCACCGGCTTACGCTGAGACCCCAGCCGGCTTAAGGCATCAGCCGCCTCATTCTTCCTTCAATCAATGTGTTCCACTACGTAACCCTTGAAATGTCCAGCCACAGCATCAACTTCACGATGGTAAGCCGCCATGAGGGGATCTTTAGAGTCCCACTTGCCTGACACCTGTTGAGCCACAAGGTCGGAGTCTCCTAAGCATCTTACCCGGCTCAAATTCATCTCTTTGGCCATCCGGAGACCATGGAGCAGGGCCTCATACTCAGCTGCATTGTTAGTGCAAGGAAACATAAGCTGGAGCACATAACAAAATTTGTCACCTCGACGGGAAGTTAACACAACTCCAGCCCCCGAGCCTTCCAACTGCCTGGACCCATCAAAGTGAATAATCCAATAAGTGTTATCGGGCTTCTCCTCAGGTGCTTGTAGCTCTGTCCAGTCATTGATGAAATCCACCAAAGCTTGAGACTTAATGGCAGTGCGCGGTACGTACTTCAGACCATGAGGCCCGAGCTCGATGGCCCATTTGGCGACTCGTCATGTAGCCTCTCTGTTCTGAATAATGTCTCCCAAGGGGGCAGAACTTACCACAGTGATAAGGTGACCTTGGAAGTATTGCTTCAGCTTCCGACTTGCCATGAACACCCCGTAAACAAGTTTCTGCCAATGAGGATATCTTTGTTTTGACTCGATGAGCACCTCACTGACATAATAAACCGGCCGTTGAACCGGATGTTCCTTACCGGCCTCCTTGCGTTCTACCACAATTGCCACACTAACGGCTCGTGAATTAGCAGCCACATATAACAGCAAAGGCTCTTTGTCAATGGGAGCCGCAAGAACTGGTGGCTCAGATAACTGCCTCTTCAAATCCTCAAAAGCAGCATTAGCAGCATCACTCCAGACAAAGGTGTCTGCCTTCTTCATCAATTGGTACAGCGGTAGGGCCTTCTCACCTAACCGGCTTATAAACCGGCTTAAAGCGGCAACACGACCGCCAATCGCTGAACATCATTAATACATGTCGGTTTAGCCAAAGAAGTGATTGCCTTAATCTTCTCCGGATTAGCCTCGATGCCCCTGTTTGAGACCAAGAATCCCAAAAGCTTGCCTGCAGGCACACCAAATACACATTTCTCCGGGTTAAGCATCATTTTGTAGACCCGGAGATTGTCAAAGGTCTCTCTGAGATCAGATATCAAGGTTTCCGCCTCTCTGGATTTCACTACTATGTCATCCACATAAGCATGAATATTGCGCCCAATCTGATTGTGGAGACAATTCTGTACACACCGTTGATAAGTTTCCTGGGCACTCTTGAGCCCAGAAGGCATAGACACATAGCAGAAGGCTCCAAACGGGGTGATGAAAGCTGTCTTCTCCTGGTCCTTAACTGCCATGTTGATCTGATGATAACCAGAATAAGCATCCAAAAAGCTCAAACGCGCACAACCTGCCGTAGCATCAATGATTTGATCAATACGGGGGAGAGCAAAAGGATCAGCCGGACAAGCCTTATTTAAATCCGTGTAATCCACACACATCCGCCAGGTGCCGTTTTTCTTGAGTACGAGCACCGGGTTAGCCAACCACTCTGGGTGAAAAACTTCGACAATGAACCTAGCCGCTAAGAGCCGGGCGACCTCTTCTCCTATAGCTTTTTGTCGCTCTTCATTGAATCGCCGCAGAAACTGCCTGACCGGCTTATACTTTGGATCAATATTAAGAGTGTGCTCAGCGAGTCCTCTCGGTACACCCAGCATGTCAGAAGGTTTCCATGCAAAGATGTCCTGGTTCTCATGGATGAACTCGATGAGCGCGCTTTCCTATTTAGGATCCAAGTTGGCACTGATGTTGAACTGCTTAGATGAATCGCCCGGAGTAAAATCAACAAGCTTAGTCTATGCAGCCGATTTAAACTTCATGGCCGGGCCATGCTCCGTAGTCGGCTTCTTGAGAGAAGTCATATCTGCTGGGTCAATGTTATCTTGATAAAATTTGAGCTCCTCTGCTGCACAGACAGACTCGGCGTAAGCCGCATCGCCTTCTTCACACTCCAGGGCCACCTTTCGGCTTCCATGCACAGTGATGGTACCCTTGTAACCCGGCATCTTGAGCTATAGATAAACATAGCACGGCCGTGCCATGAACTTGGCATAGGCTGGCCGCCCGAACAAAGTGTGATATGGACTCTTGATTTTGACCACTTCAAAAGTTAATTTTTCCGCCCTAGAATCATGCTTGTCTCCGAAGGCCACCTCTAGCTCAATCTTACCCACAGGATACGCCGACTTACCGGGCACCACTCCATGGAAGACGGTGTTGGAAGTCTTTAAATTCTTGTCAGTTAAGCCCATGCGCCGAAAGGTCTCATAATAGAGGATGTTGATGCTGCTACCTCCATCCATGAGCACCTTAGTAAATTTATAACCACCAACGTGCGGTGCCACCACTAGGGCCAGTTGACCCGGATTATCAACCCGGGGAGGGTGATCTTCCCTGCTCCAGACAATAGGTTGTTCCGACCATCTCAAGTAACGCAGGACCGCCGGTTCAAAAGAATTCATAGCCCTCTTATGAACTTTCTGATCACGTTTACACAAACTTGTGGTGAACACGTGATACTGCCCACTGTTTAACTGTTTTGGATGGCTCTGATAACCCGACTGCTGCTGCTGCTGACCTCCCTGACCAGACTGTTGTTGATTATAACCACCCTGGTTTCCCTGAAAACCGGATCCTGAACCACCGCCTGGGCCATGAAAGTCGCCGGCTCCTGAGCCGCCGCCTGGGCCTTGATTGCCATCAAATGTATTAGAATTCTTGAAAGCTTTCATGATTGCGCAATCCTTCCATAAATGAGTCGCTGGTCGTTCCCGGGTGCCGTGTTTCGGGCAGGGCTCATTGAGTAGTTGCTCAAGAGACGGACCTGACCCACCAAACCGTGGTGGCTTCCCTTTGCGCTTCTGGTTATTACCCTGTGCATTGGCCACAAATTCTGGGTTACCGTCCGCCTTACGCTTATTGCCTCCTTGACTCGCCGGGTTATGTTGCTGACCCTTTCCATTACCGTTCTTCTTTCCCTTCCCTGTCCTTTCCTCATCAGACGCGGGATCCTTAGTACTATTGGAATCGGCATACTTGACTAAAGCCGCCATCAGCGTTCCCATATCGTTGCAATCACGCTTAAGGCGCCCCAGCTTCTGTCTCAGAGGCTCAAAGCGGCAATTCTTTTCCAGCATGAGAACTGCTGAGCCGGCATCCATCTTGTCAGACGAATGTATTATATCCTTGACCAGGCGCACCCAATGAGTCATAGATTCACCTTCTTCCTGTTTACAATTTGTCAGATCCACAATTGACATAGACTGCTTGCAAGTATCCTTGAAGTTCTGGATGAAACGGGCCTTTAAATCTGCCCATGAACTAATGGAGTTGGGTGGCAAACCCTTTAACCAAGAACGGGCCGTTCCGTCCAACATCATGGTGAAATATTTAGCAATCGCTTCATCACTTACCTCTAGCAGCTCCATAGCCATCTCGTAACTTTCAATCCACGCCCCAGGCTATAAATTGGCCGTATAATTCGGCACCTTCCGTGGTCCCTTGAAATCCTTGGGCAGACGTACATTGCGTAGAGCCGGTACCAGACAAGGAACTCCTCCGGTTCTAGTAGCCACTCCCGCCTCAACGGAAGTCGTCGGGTAAGCCGGTGAGTTCTGCTGGGCTGCTAGCTGAGCCGCTAGCTGAGCCGCCCACTCGTCCTCCTGACGTATCCGATCCTGAACCGGGTTATGCCCGCCGGGCTGGTTCCGGCGCTGAGTGTTACTTGACAAGGCCTCTGACTCCATGTGTCTACTGTAACTCGGGCTCCGGTTTTGACGAGGCGGAGCTAACCAGGGTGGAGGAGTCAAGTGAATCCTATCCCGGCTGTAGGAGTAGGTTTCTTGCTGGGCCAGGGCTGTTTGGACAAGTTCTCTGATCTTCTGGGTTTCCACCGCTGTCGGATCATCCCCGTCTACTGGGAGAGCCGCCAAACGTGATGACGCTACGATTAAGTTCTCCATGGGGTTGGAGAAGTGACCCTGTGGTATTGGTACGTAATTGGGCGGTGCCATATTGCCGTGAGGAGGTGCCATCCCCTGAGGCTGGACTGGACCTCCCGCTCCGGATGTAATAAGCTGATTCGCACCTGGCGGGTTACTTGGGCCGGCCCCGGGTGTAGCAAAGAGATTCCGAGGATCATAATTCTGAGGTAAACGGGACTGAGTTTTCTGATGTCTCCTCCTCATTACCTCATTAGACGCGTTTAAGCTCAACGTGAGCTGCAAGGCCTCTGCCTGGAGTTGTTGCGCCCGTACGTCCAAAGCCGCCCACTCTGTTGCTAATCTAGCGTCTTCAGCTGCTAAGGTTTCCTTGGCCCGGGCGATCTCGTCGCGAACCTATGCCACCTCTGCCTCATGCTCAGATTGGTTCGCAGGGATGACTGTCACAGTTAACAAAGCTGTAAGCTTATCCATGAGATCCATCAGCACCTGAGCCGGTGGACGCACAGGGCCTCCTGCCTCGGCTGCTCCTAACCCGGATGTTATCGCCGCTGAGGTAGTAGAATTTTGGCCGGGTTGAGTACCAGCCATGAAGACTCCTGCCCAGTTTAGCGACTCTGAGGGGTCCGAAATAGTGCTGCCATCGGAACAGCCTCCAAGCACACCATCTTGAACCTGATACATCGAATTTGTTGAGCCGGCGGATGAATCACCGTCAGAGAGGACGGTTGGCTCACCATCACCTTCAGATCCTTCAGGAAGTTCACCTCCATGGATGCAACCCACAAAGGCACGCTTCACGACGGGTTGAGCTCGAGCGGGTTTCGCACGACGAGCCATCTCGACGAGGTCGGTGTAGCTGTCCGACTCAGGGCCCGGCTCACCAATCCGGCCGATGAAGACGTGAATTCCGCCGAAGGGGACCCGGTATCTGTACTCAATTGAGCCGGCGTCGGGGGCCCAGCCTTCGTCGTCGATGTAGATCTTGCCGCGACGACTCTTGGTCATCCGGCCAACCGCGTATCCCTTGAGCCCTTCGAAGCTGCCCTTCAAGAACTCAAATCCACCGTGCGCTGGCCCCATGGTGGGCGCCAACTGTCGTGGAATTGTCATGGCAGATGTCCTCTTGCAAGGACTTGATCGTGGAGCCATCGCAACTAGGATGCTTAAAGGGGTTAATCGGGACAAAGGACACACGAGGTTTATACTAGTTCAGCCCCTTACGGTGAAGGAAGGCCTACGTCTAGTTAGGTTGGTATTGCTTGATGTTTCGATGGCCAGGCAGCGAGATACGCTATGCCCGGTTCTCGATCGGTTGTTTCTTACCCTAAGCCGCCAGCGGGTCGTTCCCTTATATACACGGGTCGACGCCCTACAGCTTACAAAGTCCCGTCCGGCTCATAAATAGTGTCTGGCTCGGTGACTAGTTACTTCTACCTTACAATACAAGTCACGCCCTCATGGCGGTTTATCACCATGGGCTATAAATCGCATGTGGGCCTTTAGACCCTTTACTGAACCGCCATCTTCACGTCTTGGTCTTGGGCTTCAGATGGGCTTCTTTTTGTACAACCCGGCCCCTCCTGGGCGGCTTACGTAAATAGTTATATCCCCAACAGGTTCAGTCAGAAAAAGGGCATCGATTATGATGAGATATTCTCCCTGGTGGTCAAGATGTCTTCGATCCGAGTTGTGCTGGGCATGGCTGCCACCATGGAGTTGGAAATTGAACAACTTGATGTGAAGACAACATTCTTGCATTGTGACTTAAAGGAGGAGATATACATGGAGCAGCCAGAGGGATTCATGGTTGCAGGCAAGGAGCACTTAGTTTGCAAATGGAAGAAGAGCTTGTATGGCTTGAAACAAGCTCCACGGCAATGGTACAAGAAGTTTGCTTCTTTTATGACTGGGCTTGGTTACCATAAAGCACAACTTGATGATATGTTGATTGTTGAAAATGGCACAAAGAAGATTGCTCTTATCAAGAAGGCATTGAGTAAATTTAAGGATTTGGGACCAACTAAGAAAATACATGGCATGAAGATCTCCCGTGATAGATCAAAGAAGCTGCTTTGGCTCTCATAGGAAAGATACATTAAGAAGGTACTTGAAAGGTTTGATATGAAAGATGTAATATCTGTTATCTCTCCGCTTGCAGGGCATCACAAACTGAATTCTAAACAATGTCCTACAAGCAAGAAGGATACGGGAGAAATGAGGAAAGTACATTACCAATCTGTTGTGGGTAGTTTGATGTATGCAATGATATGCACTAGGCCTGATATTGCCTATGCAGTTGGAGTTGTTAGTTGGTTCACGACAATCCAGGTAAAGCTCACTAGAAAGTAGTGAAGTGGATTATCAGGTATCTCAAGGGAACTTCTACATCTTGTTTATGCTATGGAAGTGGTGATCTTGTATTGCAGGGCTATGCAGATGCAGATTATGCATGTGACAAGAATCGTAGGAAGACAACATCTGGATACCTGATGACTTATGCAGGGGAGCAGTGTCATGGCAAGCAAGATTGCATAAATACGTTTCTACATCAACTACAGAAGCTGAGTACATAGAAGCGGTTGACGCTGCTAAGGAAGTTTTGTGGATGAAGAATTTCATGCAAGAGCTCGACATGAAGCAAGAGAAGTATGTTCTATTTTGCGACAGTCAAAGTGTTATTCACCTTGCCAAGAATTCAAGCTATCACTCTCGAACCAAGCACATTGATGTGAGGTGTCATTTGATTCAAGATAAGCAAGGGGAGCTCCTCCCCAAGGTCGTGATGGTCCAGATCCACTACCTTGTTTCCTTTAAGCTGTGGTTCCACCATCTTTGGTGAGATTGTTCCAATCACTAGTTCTTGATCCCCAAATCCTGTTGTGTTCATCTAAGATTCAGAAATCTTGATGTATGAGATCCTCTAGTGCTATCTAGAGAATAACTTGTTGTATCCTACATGTGATAATAGTGGAAGAGTATTTGGGTGGCTTCGGCCGTGTTTTCCCCCTCAAGTTGGGGGGTTTTCCATGTAAAATTCTGGTGTCTCTTTGTTATTGCTTGTTGTTGTCCAGAAAGTTACTTCTACCACAAGACACTCTTTAGAGGAGTGTTTTGTCTATTGAGTAATATTTTACCTCCATATATGATGTTGCATATGTTTTCTTTCGTGCTAAGAAATGATCCTTGGGTTAGTACATAATATGGTGCTGAGATTACTTTGTTTCCGCTGCAGTTTTCAGTTAACCACAAGTGTGTTTGTGTCCTAATTCCCAACAGGCACAACATGGAGCTCCACGGCGACTCCGGCAATCCCATCCCCAACTGACGGTAGTCCCTGTTCCCAACAACACTACCACTCAAGGCCACTGTGTCAGATTGCCCAAATCGGCCCCCATCGTTGCTGTGTCCAACGAGAACCATCGAGGTCGTGGTCACCGCCTCACCTGCCCCATCACCGTTCCATGTTGGAGCTCTCGAGTGGTCATGTTGCTTGTGGCATAGGCAAATCCACGTTGACGACATGAGCATACAACTGATGCGCGTTTACAAGGCCAAGGTATACCAGCTGTTATTCGAAGATTGCGATCTTGTTTGTGTTGTCATTACCAAAGAGAATCAAACAATGCAAAAGTCTCATTATAGCCGCAAATATGGTGTAATGTCATTACGTTACCGTTTGTGTTAACAGTGACCAAACCAAACAGAACATAGTATTTTCGGGTTAACAGTTGACTATCTTTTTTCCGGGACATTGGTTGAAACGCCTCTCGGACCCTCGCGTCGCTCCTCAGGAGTGGCTCGGGCGGAACCCCAGCAGCCACCCCCGCCGCCCCCTCAACCCCGTCACTCCCCTACCGCCGCCGGCACACGTCGCCAGGCAAAGGCCCGGCGACGGCTGGCGGCAGCGGGCTTCGTTCCTCGCGTGGTGTGGGGCTCTCGCGTTCCTTCGTTCTGCTCGTTTGGTGGTGCGTGCGCAGCGACCTTGGCTGCTCCCGACGGTGCTCCAGCTCGTGCGGGCAGTGGGCTTCGCGGTCATCCTGCACCCCTCTGGACGCGGGATGGGCCGGCGGCACGGGCCTCTGCATGGTGCGGGGGGTGGACCTAGGCGGCGGCGCTCCATCGGGCTTACCCCCCGACCTGCTGCCGCTTGGGGGTGCTGCAGCGTGTGCGGCCAGATCTGGCCGGGTCCGGCCCGGATTCGTTGTGGGCCACCCCGTTCCTGCGTCATTGCTGCAGATCTGATGCTACTGCTGCAGATCGGGCTTCCCCCACTGGCTTTGCGTGCGGGCAGCTTTGGGTGGTGCTAGCTGGTGGCCGGGAGCTTCCCGGTGTGGTATTGGTCGGCGTGGTGCCAGGCGACGCCGTTGGCCAACTCTTCTCATGTCTCTCAACCTGCTGCGATTGCGCTGGTCGATGGTTCCTTGGTGTGCAGATGGCTGCCATGGATGCGGCTTGCTCTCCACGTGGGGTGCGGCCGAGGGCGGTTGGGAGGGTTGAAGGAAATATGCCCTAGAGGCAATAATAAAGTTATTATTTATTTCCTTATTTCATGATAAATGTTTATTATTCATGCTAGAATTGTATTAACCGGAAACATAATACATGTGCCAATACATAGACAAACATAGTGTCATTAGTATGCCTCTACTTGACTAGCTCGTTAATCAAAGATGGTTAAGTTTCCTAACCATAGACATGAGTTGTCATTTGATTAACAGGATCACATCATTAGGAGAATGATGTGATTGACTTGACCCATTCCGTTAGCTTAGCACTTGATCGTTTAGTTTGTTGCTATTGCTTTTTTCATGACATATACATGTTCCTATGACTATGAGATTATGCAACTCCTGTTTACCGGAGGAACACTTTGTGTGCTACCAAACGTCACAACATAACTGGGTGATTATAAAGGTGCTCAACAGGTGTCTCCAAAGGTACTTGTTGGGTTGGCGTATTTCAAGATTAGGATTTGTCACTCTGATTGTCGAAGAGGTATCTCTGGGCCCACTCAGTAATGCACATCACTATAAGCCTTTCAAGCATTGTAACTAATGAGTTAGTTACAGGATGATGTATTACGGAACGAGTAAGAGACTTGCCAGTAACGATATTGAACTAGGTATTGAGATACCGACAATCGAATCTCGGGCAAGTAACATACCGATGACAAAGGGAACAACGTATGTTGTTATGCGGTTTGACCGATAAAGATCTTCGTAGAATATGTAGGAGCCAATATGAGCATCCAGGTTCCGCTATTGGTTATTGACCAGAGACATGTCTCGGTCATGTCTACATAGTTCTCGAACCCGTAGGGTCCGCACACTTAAAGTTCGATGACGGTTATATTATGAGTTTATGTGTTTTGATGTACCGAAGGTAGTTCGGAGTCCCGGATGTGATCACGGACATGACGAGGGGTCTCGAAACGGCCGAGACATGAAGATTGATATATTGGACGACTATATTCGGACACCGGAATGGTTCCGGGGGTTATCGGATATATACCGGAGTACCGGGGGGTTACCAGAACCCCCCGGAGGTTAATGGGCCTCATGGGCCCAATTGGTGGAAGAGGAGAGGCAACCAAGGGGCAGCCGCGCGCCCCTCCCCTCCCAAGTCCGAATTGGACTAGGAAGGGGGCGGCGCCCCAACCCCCTTTCCTTTCTCCCTCTTTCTCCTTCCCTCTCCTCTCCTACTCCAACATGGAAAGGGGGAGTCCTACTCCCAGTGGGAGTAGGACTCCTCATGGGACGCGCCAAGGGTGGCCGGACCCCTGCCTCT
Organism: Triticum monococcum; assembly: GCA_034509565.1. NCBI lineage: Eukaryota > Viridiplantae > Streptophyta > Magnoliopsida > Poales > Poaceae > Triticum > Triticum monococcum. Next base: position 77,676,696 of record CM067843.1, read on the forward strand.
CCTCTACTCCTTTATATACGGGGAGGGAGGCACCCCCTAGAGACACAACAATTGATCTCTAGGATCTTTTAGCCGTGTGCGGTGCCCCCCTCCACCATAATCCACCTCGGTCATATCGTAGTGGTGCTTAGGCGAAGCCCTGCGTCGGTGGAACGTCATCATTGTCACCACGCCATCGTGCTGACAGGACTCTCCCTCAAAGCTCGGTTGGATCAGAGTTCGAGGGATGTCATCGAGTTGAACATGTGCAGAACTCGGAGGTGTTGTGCGTTCGGTGCTTGATCAGTCGAATCGTGAAGACGTACGACTACATCAACCGCGTTGTGCTAACGCTTCCGCTTTCGGTCTACGAGGGTACGTAAACACACTCTCCCCTCTCGTTGCTATGCATCACCATGATCTTGCATGTGCATAGGAATTTTTTTGAAATTACTACGTTCCCCAACAGTGGCATCCTAGCCAGGTTTTATGCGTTGATGTTATATGCACGAGTAGAACACAAGTGAGTTGTGAGCAATACAAGTCATACTGCTTACCAGCATGTCATACTTTGGTTCGGCAGTATTGTTGGATGAAGTAGCCCGGACCGATATTACGCGTACGCTTACGCGAGACTGGTTCTACCGACGTGCTTTGCACACAGGTGGCTGGCGGGTGTCAGTTTCTCCAACTTTAGTTGAACCGAGTGTGGCTACGCCCGGTCCTTGAGAAGGTTAAAACAGCACCAACTTGACGAACTATTGTTGTGGTTTTGATGCGTTGGTAAGAACGGTTCTTGCTCAGCCCGTAGCAGCCACATAAAACTTGCAGCAACAAAATAGAGGACGTCTAACTTGTTTTTGCAGGGCATGTTGTGATGTGATATGGTCAAGGCATGATGCTATATTTTATTATATGAGATGATCATGTTTTGTAATCGAGTTATCGGTAACTGCCAGGAGCCATATGGTTGTCGCTTTATTGTATGCAATGCAATCGCCCTGTAATGCTTTACTTTATCACTAAGCGGTAGCGATAGTCGTGGAAGCATAAGTTGGCGAGACTACAACGATGCTACGATGGAGATCAAAGTGTCGCGCCGGTGACCATGGTGATCATGACGGTGCTTCGGAGATGAAGATCACAAGCACAAGATGATGATGGCCATATCATATCACTTATATTGATTGCATGTGATGTTTATCTTTTATACATCTTATCTTGCTTTGATTGACGGTAGCATTATAATATGATCTCTCACTAAATTATCAAGGCATAAGTGTTCTCCCTGAGTATGCACCGTTGCGAAAGTTCTTCGTGCTGAGACACCACGTGATGATCGGGTGTGATAGGCTCTACGTTCAAATACAGCGGGTGCAAAACAGTTGCACACGCGGAATACTCAGGTTAAACTTGACGAGCCTAGCATATGCAGATATGGCCTCGGAACACTGAGACCGAAAGGTCGAGCGTGAATCATATAGTAGATATGATCAACATAGTGATGTTCACCATTGATACTAGTCCATCTCACGTGATGATCGGACATGGTTTAGTTGATTTGGATCACGTGATCACTTAGAGAATTAGAGGGATGTCTATCTAAGTGGGAGTTCTTAAGTAATATGATTAATTGAACTTTAATTTATCATGAACTTAGTCCTGATAGTATTAGCATATCTATGTTGTAGATAAATAGCTCGCGTTTAGCTCCCTTGTTTTATTTTTGATATGTTCCTAGAGAAAAATAAGTTGAAAGATGTTAGTAACTTGAGGATTATCCTCATTGTTGCACAGAAGAATTACGTCCTGGAAGCACCGCTGGGTGCCAGGCCTGCTGCAAATGCTGTTGATAACATTAAGAACGTTTGGCAGAGTAAAGCTGATGACTACTTGATAGTTCAGTGTGCCATGCTTTATGGCTTAGAACCGGGACTTCAATGACGTTTTGAATGTCATGGATCATATGAGATGTTTCAAGAGTTGAAGTTAATATTTCAAGCAAATACTCGAGTTGAGAGATATGAAGTCTCCAACAAGTTCTATAGCTAAAAGATGGAGGAGAATAGCTCAAGCAGTGAGCATGTGTTCAAATTGTCTGGGTACTACAATCGCTTGAATCAAGTGGGAGTTAATCTTCCAGATAAAATAGTGATTGACAGAATTCTCTAGTCACCATCACCAAGTTAGTAGAACTTCATGATGAACTATAGTATGCAAGGGATGACGAAAATGATTCCTGAGCCTTTCATGATGATGAAATCAATGAAGGTAGAAATCAACAAAGAGCATCAAGTGTTCATGATTAACAAGAACACTAGTTTCAAGAAAAGGGCAAAGGGAAAGAAAGGGAACTTCAAGAAGAATGGCAAGCAAGTTGCTGCTCAAGTGAAGAAGCCCAAGTCTAGACCTAAGCCTGAGACTAAGTGCTTCTACTGCAAAGGGATTGGTCACTGGAAGTGGAACTGCCCCAAGTATTTGGTGGATAAGAAGGATGGCAAAGTGAACAATGCCATATTTGTTATACATGTTATTGATGTGTACTTTACTAGTGTTTATAGCAACCCCTTGGTATTTGATACTGGTTCAGTTGCTAAGAGTAGTAACTCGAAACGGGAGTTGCAGAATGAATAGAGACTAGTTAAGGGTGAAGTGACGATGTGTGTTGGAAGTGGTTCCATGATTGATATGATCATCATCGCACACTCCCTATACTTCAGGATTAGTGTTAAACCTAAATAAATGTTATTTGGTGTTTGCGTTGAGCATGAATATGATTTGATCATGTTTATTGCAAAACGGTTATTCATTTAAGTTAGAGAATAATTGTTGTTCTATTTACATGAATAAAACCTTCTATGGTCATACACCCAATGAAAATGGTTCGTTGGATCTCAATCGTAGTGATACACATATTCATAATATTGAAGCCAAAAGATGCAAAGTTAACAATGATAGTGCAACTTATTTGTGGCATTGCCGTTTAGGCCATATTGGTGTAAAGCGCATGAAGAAACTCCATGCTGATGGGCTTTTGGAATCACTTGATTATGAATCATCTTGGTATTTGCGAACCGTGCCTCATGGGCAAGATGACTAAAATGCCATTCTCCGAAACTATGGAGCGAGCAACAGATCTGTTGGAAATCATACATACAGATGTATGTGGTCCGATGAATGTTGAGACTCGCGGCGGGTATCGTTATTTTCTCACCTTCACAGATGATTTAAGCATATATGGGTATATCTACTTAATGAAACATAAGTTTGAAACATTTGAAAAGTTCAAAGAATTTCAGAGTGAAGTTGAAAATCATCGTAACAAAAAAAATAAAGTTTCTACGATCTGATCGTGGAGGAGAATATTTGAGTTACGAGTTTGGTCTTCATTTGAAACAATGCGGAATAGTTTCGCAACTCACGCCACCCGGAACACCATAGAGTAATGGTGTGTCCGAACGTCGTAATCGTACTTTACTAGATATGGTGCGATCTATGATGTCCCTTACTGATTTACCGCTATCATTTTGGGGTTATGCTTTAGAGACGGCTGCATTCACATTAAATAGGGCACCATCAAAATCCATTGAGACGACACCTTATGAACTATGGTTTGGCAAGAAACCAAAGTTTTCGTTTCTTAAAGTTTGGGGCTGCGATGCTTATGTGAAAAAACTTCAACTTGATAAGCTCGAACCCAAATCGAAGAACTGTGTCTTCATAGGATACCCAAAGGAAACTGTTGGGTACATCTTCTATCACGGATCTGAAGGCAAAACGTTTGTTGCTAAATTTGGATCCTTTCTAGAGAAGGAGTTTCTCTCAAAAGAAGTGAGTGGGAGGAAAGTAGAACTTGATGAGGTAACTGTACCTGCTCCTTTATTGGAAAGTGGTTCATCATAGAAACCGGTTCCTGTGACACCTACACCAATTAGTGAGAAAGTTAATGATGATGACCATGAAACTTCAGATCAAGTTATTACTGAGCCTCGTAGGTCAACCAAAGTGAGATCCGCACCAGAGTGGTACGGTAATCCTGTTCTGGAGGTTATGTTGCTAGACCATGACGAACCTACGAACTATGAAGAAGCGATGGTGAGTCCAGATTCCGCAAAATGGCTTGAGGCCATGAAATCTGAGATGGGATCCATGTATGAGAACAAAGTGTGGACTTTGGTTGACTTGCCCATTGATCGGGAAGCCATTGAAAATAAATGGATCTTCAAGAAGAAGACTGACGCTGACGGTAATGTTACTGTTTATAAAGCTCGACTTGTTGCAAAAGGTTTTCGACAAGTTCAAGGGATTGACTACGATGAGACTTTCTCACCCGTAGCGATGCTTAAGTCTATCCGAATCATGTTAGCAATTGCCGCATTTTATGATTATGAAATTTGGCAAATGGATGTCAAAACTGCATTCCTGAATGGATTTCTGGAAGAAGAGTTGTATATGATGCAACCGGAAGGTTTTGTCGATCCAAAGGGAGCTAACAAAGTGTGCAAGCTCCAGCGATCCATTTATGGACTGGTGCAAGCCTCTCGGAGTTGGAATATACGCTTTGATAAGTTGATCAAAGCACATATAGTTTTATACAGACTTGCGGTGAAGCCTGTATTTACAAGAAAGTGAGTGGGAGCACTATAGCATTTCTGATAAGTATATGTGAATGACATATTGTTTATTGGATATAATGTAGAATTATTCTGCGAAGCATAAAGGAGTGTTTGAAAGGAGTTTTTCAAAGAAAGACCTTAGTGAAGCTGCTTACATATTGAGCATCAAGATCTATAGAGATAGATCAAGACACTTGACAAGTTTTTTCAACGAGTACATACCTTGACAAGATTTTGAAGTAGTTCAAAATGGAATAGTCAAAGAAAGAGTTCTTGCCTGTGTTACAAGGTGTGAAATTGAGTAAGACTCAAAGCCCGACCAAGGCAGACGATAGAAAGAGAATGAAAGTCATTCCCTATGCCTCAGCCATAGGTTCTATAAAGTATGCCATGCTGTATACCAGATCTATTGTATACCCTACACTATTTTTGGCAAGGGAGTACAACAGTGATCTAGGAGTAGATCACTGGACAGCGGTCAAAATTATCCTTAGTGGAATAACGATATGTTTCTCGATTATGGAGGTGACAAAAGGTTTGTCGTAAAGAGTTATGTCGATTCAAACTTTGACATCGATCTGGATAAATCTAAGTCTCGATATAGATACATATTGAAAGTGGGAGCAATTAGCTAGAGTAGCTCCGTGCAGAGCATTGTTGACATAGAAATTTGCAAAATAAATATGGATCTGAATATGGCAGACCCGTAGACTAAACTTCTCTCACAAGCAAACACATGATCACACCTTAGTACTCTTTGGGTGTTAATCACATAGCGATGTGAACTAGATTATTGACTCTAGTAAACCCTTTGGGTGTTAATCACATGGCGATGTGAACTATGGGTGTTAATCACATGGTGATGTGAACTATTAGTGTTATATCACATGGCGATGTGAACTAGATTATTGACTCTAGTGCAAGTGGGAGACTGAAGGAAATATGCCCTAGAGGCAATAATAAATTTATTATTTATTTCCTTATTTCATGAATGATTATTATTCATGCTAGAATTGTATTAACCGGAAACATAATACATGTGTGAATACATAGACAAACATAGTGTCACTAGTATGCATCTACTTGACTAGCTCGTTAATCAAAGATGGTTAAGTTTCCTAACCATAGACATGGGTTGTCATTTGATTAACGGGATCACATCATTAGGAGAATGATGTGATTGACTTGACCCATTCCGTTAGCTTAGCACTTGATCGTTTAGTTTGTTGCTATTGCTTTCTTCATGACTTATACATGTTCCTCTGACTATGAGATTATGCAACTCCCGTTTACCGGAGGAACACTTTGTGTGCTACCAAACGTCACAACGTAACTGGGTGATTATAAATGTGCTCTACAGGTGTCTCCAAAGGTACTTGTTGGGTTGGCGCATTTCGAGATTAGGATTTGTCACTCCGATTATCGAAGAGGTATCTCTGGGCCCACTCGGTAATGCACATCACTATAAGCCTTGCAAGCATTATAACTAATGAGTTAGTTACGGGATGATGTATTACGGAACGAGTAAAGAGACTTGCCAGTAACGAGATTGAACTAGGTATTGAGATACCGACGATCGAATCTCGGGCAAGTAACATACCGATGACAAAGGGAACAACGTATGTTGTTATGTGGTTTGACCGATAAAAATCTTCGTAGAATATGTAGGAGCCAATATGAGCATCTAGGTTCCACTATTGGTTATTGACCGGAGACATGTCTCGGTCATGTCTACATAGTTCTTGAACCCGTAGGGTCCGCACGCTTAAAGTTCGATGACGGTTATATTATGAGTTTATGTGTTTTGATGTACCGAAGGTAGTTCGGAGTCCCGGATGTGATCACGGACATGACGAGGAGTCTCGAAACGGTCGAGACATGAAGATTGATATATTGGACGACTATATTCGGACACCGGAATGGTTTCGGGGGTTATCGGATATATACCGGAGTACCGGGGGGTTACCGAAACCCCCCGGAGGTTAATGGGCCTCATGGGCCCAATTGGTGGAAGAGGAGAGGCGGCCAAGGGGCAGCCACGCGCCCCTCCCCTCCCAAGTCCGAATTGGACTAGGAAGGGGGCACCGCCCCCCCCCTTTCCTTTCTCCCTCTTTCTCCTTCCCTCTCCTCTCCTAGTCCAACATGGAAAGGGGGAGTCCTACTCTCGGTGGGAGTAGGAATCCTCATGGGGCGCGCCAAGGGTGCCGGCCCCCTCCCCCTCCTCTACTTATTTATATACGGGGAGGGAGGCACCCCCTAGAGACACAACAATTGATCTCTAGGATCTTTTAGCCGTGTGCGGTGCCCCCCTCCACCATAATCCACCTCGGTCATGTCGTAGCGGTGCTTAGGCGAAGCCCCGCGTCGGTGGAACATCATCATCGTCACCACGCCGTCGTGCTGACGGGACTCTCCCTCAAAGCTCGGCTGGATCGGAGTTCGAGGGACGTCATCGAGTTGAACGTGTGCAGAACTCGGAGGTGTCGTGCGTTCGGTGCTTGATCGGTCGGATCGTGAAGACGTACGACTACATCAACCGCGTTGTGCTAACGCTTCCGCTTTCGGTCTACGAGGGTACGTAGACACACTCTACCCTCTCGTTGCTATGCATCACCATGATCTTGCGTGTGCGTGGAATTTTTTTTGAAATTACTATGTTCCCCAACAAGGGTCTCCTTGTCCTCATGTCGGCTTGGGTGGGCGCTTGTCCGTCGAGTTGCGTGAGGTTCATGGCTTCGCTGTGGCGGCCATGGATGCGGCTTCCTCCCACCCGAGAGGGTCGTGGCTTGGGGGTGGCTGTCTTTCCCTTCTTGAAGGGCTTTGTCCTCGTTGGTGTTCTTGTGGCTCGTGCTGGAGTGCTTCTTTCGTGTGTCTCTGCTAGGCGGTGCCCAGCAGCCTCTCCGGTGGCACATAGGCGCGGTGGCGCCGTCTCGACCTCGCATGCCCTTTCGACCATGCCCCACGACACAGGTGGTGTCACGGCGCTGTTCGGTGCCTTTTGATTGCGTCGATGGTGCAGTGTCTTGGTTTGGTCTGCTAGGCAATGCCCTTCAACTACGCAGGTGGTGCATAGGTGCCGTGGCGTCGTCTCGGCCTCGCGTGTCCTTTCGAATGTACCCTACGGCACAGGCGGTGTCGCGGCGTTGTGCAGTCTCGGTGCGCAGTGTCTTTCAATTGCGTCGACGGTGCAGTGCCATGGCATTGTCTTGGCTGGCCCATGTCGTTCGATTACACTGGGTGATGCTTTTGTTTTTGTTGTGTGATGTTTCCCTCTTAGTTTCTCCATGTCATGTGTGCTGTTGGTGTGAGGGGTTTTTTCCTTTATTTCTTCTCCTTGTGACCCCCCCCCCCCCCGGTGTCTCTGGTTCACTTGAACCCATCTTGCAACAGGCTGCAAAGCCCTGTAGGCAACAATGAATATAATTCAGGTGGGGGAGTCCTCTCCCTCCCGGGTGAAAATTCAAAAAAAAATTCCACTCATGAAAATGGGTTATATATCATAAATAATATGGCTACTATATTCATAGATATATTCACGACTCTATATTATTGATTACCTCATGCACTACTCGTGCAACTCCAACATGGTCAATCAAAACAAATATCAAATACCCGTCAGATGTGTCCACGAGCAGAAATAAGGGCCGAGGCCATCCAGCCGCATAAACCAGATGTCCGCCTCTGTTCCGATTTCCTTCATTTGACATACATATATAGACCAATACCAATTTAATTACGCGTTTAATAGTTTCAAACATATGCGATCACAACCAAAAAACTTTCTAGTCTAGTGTTCATGCCAAAGATTTTCTTCTTCAGCTCTCAGTCCTCTTGTTTGTGCCAAAGACCTCACTTTTTGGATGGTTCGTTCTCCTCTGTTTGGCGAGCACTTCAACAAGCCCGCATAGTAGGCTAGCAAAATCTTCACCGGAATGGAATTCAACTTTGACATATTCACAAACAACATTTTGGAGTCCTACGAAGCGGTCTTGACCTCAAGCTTTTTGTCTTGTATCTCCATGAAGATGCCAATCTCTCAACCTTCGTTCCCTCGTTCACCTTATTCCGTGCGACACATGTCTCCTCCTTCGTCATGATGACCTCGAACTTGCTCGTTATCTTGGCCGCCGCCCCTTTTCGCTTCTTCCCCTCCTCCCACTTCCTCCCCCAGTTTCTAATCATCTTCTTGGTCGAAGCAAGCCCATCACGAGCTGGAACGGTTGGTTCACCGCCTTCTTCTACATCGAGCATGGCGGTCCTGACATAATTGACAATAGCAGCGAGCCACTTGCTTTGGCCATCAACTTTAACCAGCAATACATGTATATGAAGTGCATCTTCTCCATCTTTGTGTATAACGTGCACGCATGTACAAGCTAGAAAAGGAAGATAATGGGTGATCAACAAGTTGCAACAAGCCACAAAACAATGAAATGGTCAACACATAGATCGAGCAACATGTCACAAACTTACGAGCTCTTGCATTGTCGCGCCACTTGGCAATTGTAGAAGCCGAAAAACTAGTTGACGTGCTTTTGAATGGTCTAGGATCGATTGGTGAGCGACTTCCCATCGTGTTGATGGATCACTTCCTTGTGGTAGGGATCGTAGCGCTTTTGCTCGTGAAACCAAACATGCATGTGATGCCAAAACGTCGAACCCCTTTGCTCCATGTCGTGAAACGTGGCATTACATGTCAACCATGCCTCACACAACAATTCATCGTCCTGAAGAGAAATTTAGTCCCCTTTGCCTCTTCTTTGGGCCGGTACCTGATGCCCACTGCTCGTCTGGATCCATGTCTGCCTGCTAGGTGTCCGACAGCTGGGTACACGTGTGATGGGAATCTGGTTGCGGCTATTCCTCCTGCTAGGAGTCGTCCACTTGTTTGTCTTCATAACTGCCACTATCATGGATAATGTGCATCATCGCCTAGTCGAATGCCTCATCCCACACAAGAAGATCTATTTCGTGCAAGAAATGCATTGGAAAGGAAGCATGGGCCGCAATTAAATTGGGCTGGAACTTCCGGGCATATTAATCGTCAATGGAATTTTACAGAAGGAAAGCGGTCGGCGGGCCTTGGCCCGTACTAAGAGGAGAATAATCTGCCACCAAAAAATAATAATCTAAAATGCCTTGGTTGAGCGCGGGGCGTCGACCCGTTGGTTGGGCAGTTGGGGTAGCTGCCAGCCCACCCGAGTTTGAGCCCTGGCTTGGACGCGCGGTGTTCATGGAGTTTCTTTTATAAAAAAGAATGTCAACGAGGGTTAGCTTTTGGATTGGTCTCATTTATTTTTTTAAATGCCTTGGTTTCCCCCTCAAACCAAACACACCGCAATACAGATCAACCCGAGGGTTCACAACTCTGTGAACCAGGTAGCCTTGCATAATCCCAGGTTTGTATCCAGGCCCGTCCACAAGGGGGGCCAAACTGGGCGACCGCACAGGGCCCCTAAATTTTTGGGGCCCCCAAATGTGCACGTACTAGTCAGCCCAGGAGGGGAGTGGAAGGCCCGTCAAAGCAAAGCCTGCTGATCGCTCGAGCCTGATTCATGTTTCCCTTTTCCTCTGTAACCGATCAATCACCCATCGTTGCGTGGTGACTATTCCAATTCCCCGATCGCTGCTCCCGATCCCTCCTGTTTCCCCGGCAATCACGCATGATCAGCCGGACGTCTGTCATACTGCTCCGATCGACCGCTCCCATAAAGTTACGAACGGCTGGCGCCCAATCATCAGATCGTCTGCCTCTGCCTGCTGCCGCCTACCTATCATTTCTTATCTGTTGGGTAAGTAGATTTGTTGAAATTTAGATTTCTTAGTATTTGATATCTTTCTAAATGTTATACTCATTAACACATATCTGAAGTTTTGTAATGGAGTGAGAGCATTTTTTACTTATACTAGTTTATCAATTGCATGCATTTCCAAATTTTAGGGGGGTCAACTTACATCTCGCCCCGTTTGTAGACGGCCCTGTTTGTATCGACCGTACACATCGAAGATCCAACGCCGTGCATGCCCCCTGAAGTAAGATCAAAGTTAAACCGGAGCTGTAGTAGTATCCCTTATTCAAGACGGCAGTGGCCCAGCGGTCACGGGAGTAGGTGACTCGGAACGCCTTAACCCAAGGTTTGTACCTCTGTACCTCTGCTGGTCAAGAATGGACAGGCAATCCACTGATGCCTCCCCGTTGGCCACCGGCGATTCACCCCGCTCCGTGCGCGCCGACGTGGACTCCAACCGATCATCGGACGAACGGGCCGGGCATGGCGCCATGCCCACCGCATCAGGAGGGCCATGGCGCCCTGCTCACGTACCAATTATTTCCCTAGTTAAAGCGACCCGGCCGGCCGTACTTGCCCTAGACAGGTAGGAGTACCAGCTACCACCCCCTACCGCCCACCGGCACAGCACGCGTGCTGGTGACCGGTGAGCTCCGTGGCGCAGCAGTGCCACACCGACGGCCGCCAGAGATTTGCAAAACCAGATTAGTTGGAGTCGTTCTCGTTCATCATGCCAACAAGTTGCTGGGCTCTCCGGGGATTAGTTTAGTTTACTGCTTGATTTCAGCCTAGCCCAGGTCCGTTAGTTAGTCGCTTGAACGCATGCCTCCGCGGCACCGGCCGGCTTGTTTTGTTTTGGTTAATTTAGTCCTGGAATGGGCTCAGCTCGAGCGTTTTAAAATAGGGTTACCTTTTTGTTCTGATTAGAGAACGCCAGAGGGGGGTCACTCGGGCTAATGGACGGCCTTTGCTCGTCTTTGCCACCACGTTGGATGCATCTGCCGCTGGTCAATCAACAGCTTGCTTTTGAAAAGCGAAACAACTTGCTTGGCTGATTGGTTGATTTTTAAAACGCCAAGATGTAGTCTAGTCAATTGATAGAAAGTGCCACCCTCTTCGTATTGTTTTATAAATTGTAGATGGTTAGTTTTAATTTTTGTGATGGAAAGTTAGAAACCCAGGGGATTAAACAAATTTTGCAGAAACCAACAAGAGAGTCATGCCAAATAGTAGATATATTCAACTGGTCTACGTATTTTCTGTAATTATGCTTCTTCTTCTTCTTCTTCTTCTTCTTTTCTGATGAGAATCTGGGTCTACCTTTACTTAGTGATGAACCATCTTCTTGCTACGTGGGCGGGCCTTCATCTTTTGTGAGGAGAGGAAGTACTCATCTTTCCCGGCCGCCCTCCAATTTACTCATGATACCTTTAATTAGTATTTGTTCATGGTAAAATTTCCATGACTAGAGTAGTAAATTGTGCATTTCTTCATGCATTTCGGTACGACCATCAATATCATTGTCCAGAATGAGTGGGCGACGTTGTTGACTACTCGCTCGTACGCGAAAGTGAAGTTTTTGGACCGTCATGAGCCAATCAAGGCGCCAATCGCTCGGCTCAGTTCGGGCTGATTGCATTGCCGCCATTGCCAGGACGAAAGTTGCTCCATTCGGGTTGATTTCGGTGTCACAGGGAAGGGAAATATCCACGTCCACGGCTTGCTGTTCGGCCGTAGAGCGCCCGCCTAACTGCCGAAGAAACGACCGCTGATCGACCGGCCCATGCATCAACACGTACGTACGTTACGTACGAACCAAGAAATGAGTGCCGATGGTAACTAAAATCATCAGACGACGGGCAAACTGTGGTCTACGACGATGCGGTTCCTCGTCGGCAGCACAGAGCCCCTTTCAGACCCAGCCTGACCTTAATGACGCCGGCCAAACAGCTGGCTCGCAAGGAATAATAGCCCTACGTGTTCCCATTTCGACTAGTAGCACTGAAAGTATATGTACCAGCACTACTGCACAAGTCAACTCGGAGCTGGCGTTCATCAAGAACCACTACGTTTTGCTCCTCCAGATCGGCAAGTAGATCTCACAGAGCTAGCTTGACTGACCATCGTGTGCTCGTGCGTTCGAGCATTTTCTTACCTGGATCGGCCGATCCCCATTAATGAACCAGCACAATTATATAAGCAACCGAGTTTGAAGCTAGCTCCTGCCACGGTCGAGCCGATTAGTTTAGCGCGAGCAGTACAGCCGCGGCATTAAGGCAGAGATTACGCATCGATATAAGTAGGGATGCTCCTGGCATATACTGCATGCATGCAGGGGCAGTCCGGTCAATGCATGGCACCAGGCAGCTCCAAGCCTCCAACACGCGCACCGACGAAAACCTGATGGAGACCCGGGAGCGATTGATCGCTGCTAGCCGCGTGTTTCCGGGCTCCGGGGGACGCCATCGTTTTCCAGGGTTCGTTGCGTTGCGTCGATTAGCTAGTAGGCGTCGACGATGGCTGCGCACTTTTCCGCACGTTCCACTCGCCTGTTTAGTTGTTTTCTATGGTTTCGGCAGGTCAAACTGCCACTTACTTGGCCGATGATTAAGATCTCGACCCACCCTCGAATCCGCAAAGTCGTTTTATTTCTTCGCCCTCACACCAGCAGGGCCCGTATCATAATCGATCCCTTGCGTGCTGCCGGTAACATGTACTTCCTCTGTTTGGAATTACTTTTCGTAGAAATAGATATATCTAGATGTATTTTAATTGTAGATACATTCATTTTTGAGACAAGTAATTCCAAATGAAGAGAGTAGGAGTATACATAGAGTGCTCCGTTTAATCTGATCGGGCGACGGAATCTTGGGGCCGTTTCACGTGGATCCCATTTATTGTCAGCTTATGGGCGCTAATTAGACCTCACAGCCTTCCATACCTGCTAATAATTGTGCCTATGCCACAGTGTGAGATCTTCTTCCACATGCGTATGCAGTCCAGATACGTGTCCCATTCGTGGAAACGCATATTCCAAATCTGCGACGCCTTCTAATTTGGCTTGCGGGTTGAGATAGTATCTTTTTATTGCTTCGCCTTGCAAAAAGGATCGGAGGAGGTAGAAACCGAGCGGAAGAAGCTAAGAATCTGAGGTTGATTTTTCTCTGCGAGTGCGAAAGAGATGGTTAATTAGGCCGGACGAAGAGTGGTGGTGGAGGAACGCTCTTCTGTTGGGAAAGTCAACCAGGCTGAAAGTACTTTTGTTGTTATATATGCAAGCTTCTGAACCTGAGTTTTGAAAACATTGACCTACGCGCAAACATGACTCGTTTCGGTCGCACCACAGGCTGGAGATTAACTTAAAAGGTTGGTTAAATACTTTGCTAGAATTTTAAAATGTTAACCATATTTTTAGCTACTTTTTCATTGGAAATGAGCCACTTATGAATACTAACAAATCCAAGTAAGAAGAAGATGTAGTAGCAATAAAAATCATTGTCTCTGTAATTTGGAGAACAAAATGCAAAAAAAAAACAAGAGAGAGAGAGAGAAAGAAACCATACATGTATTGGTTGGCCAACGGCGATGACCTTTCCAAGCGATGTTGTCCTTTCCAGGGGAAAAAAGAGGGTTCACAAACCATAAATTTACTGAATGAAGTACAAAGATATCAGGGAAATAACCATTTTCGGGGTACAAAAACAGTCAGATCAGGTACAAGTCCATTAAACTCCTTCACGTGACACTAGTCATAGGGGAAAGCATGGGGGGTGCATTACTGACAGTCGGCCCCGCGGCCGCGTGGCCGACGCAGGGGAACCCCATGACGCGTCCGCCCGCCGGGGACCCGATCCCAGATGCTCCACGTCACATCCTCCTCTTGAATTGAAAACGGCGTCCGGCCCGGTCCAGCTCAACCGAGCGGCGCCCGTCGGCGGGCGTCTCCACTCACCGGTTTGAGCTGAGGATGCACGGGGAAATCTGGTACGAGACCACGACCCACCACCGCTTCTTCATGTACTACCTCGTTTCATGACATGTGGGCCAGTTTGAAATTTTGTTTTTTTAGGGGAAAAAACGTACAGTAGCCAAGTTTGACAAACGCGTACCAGAACGAACTGGGTAAGTTTACCGAATGCCTGTGAGTTCAGGAACAATGAAATGTGATGTTAGATCTTTCTCAACATTCCGTCGCCTTGCTACTTTGAAGTTTGAACGGAAAATGGAACCATATAAGGACAAAAACTGGGGTGGTTGTGCGAAACTGCCGAACTTTAGGAACAATGAGATTGATGTAATAACTTTCTCAACATTCCATTGCCTTGCTTTCAACATATCAAAATCTTTTGCATTTTTTATTGATTGTAGAATTAAACCACGATATAAAAAATAATGTAAAAACGCACAAAATACAAAATGATTAGGCACTAATCTACTAAACTGCCGCTATTACGATTGGCCACAGCCGGCGGATGCTCGTAAATATATCCAAACATATCATATGACTCTTAAACCATCATAAATGTACCTATTTTTCTTAACATGTTAGAAAATGTAGTTACACACGTCTGAGTTGTCAGAGCAACAAGATTGAAAACATATCACAGCTGACTAAAATTTAGATAATTAGGGCATGTACAATGGTTGATAGGACAGTCTTTATCTTAAGTCTTGCATGTATTTTAGAGATGACAAAAAAGTATGTCTACAATAGGTTATATCTTAGCCTTATCTTCAATAACTGGTAATTCCTTAAAATATGGTGAGACAAATTATGCTAAGAGATCATCTCTTGTCTTATCTTAAATAAGAGAAGACAAGTCTTTTCTTATGAGTTCTCTCTCCTCCATCTCATCATTTATCCTACGTGGCACTCCTAAGATAGCATCATTGTACATGCCCTAACCAAACATGTCTAGTGCTTTAGATTTTCTTACTTGTATATGAACACATTTACAAATGACATCCTGAGGGTGGGTCCTTGTAAATCACTCGGCTAGCATCACCCAATGGAAAGAATAAATTCCTCGCATTTTCCTGCACTACTAGTTGTGTACGTGCAACGCACAATCCAAAAATTAAAAATTCTGTTTTTTGTTAGTCACCCTTTGCTTCTCCGGATTTACTTAATCAGTCTTGCAAGTGGTGAATATCAATATCTCCGGTGGTGGCACAGTTCGCGCCTTACATGGTCGTGGTCTAGGTATCATGTCGAGTGGTTTGGAAACATTCCAAATTAAGATGTTTGTATTTTGGATTGCTAATTACGGCGCTTTGATTGATTGATACAATGTTTATTTTTAGAATGCTAATTATGCTGATTTGATTCGATTGATACAATGTTTCTTTTTTGAAATGCTAATTACAGTGCGGCGATTGCTAATTATAGTGTGTTGGTTGATTAATACAATGTTTATTGTGGAATACTAATTATGATGATTTGATTAATTGATACGATGTTTCTTTTTTGAGTGCTAACTCTAGTGTGTTGATTGCTAATTACGATGCTTTAATTGGTATAATGTCATTGGAGCAATGTAGGCCATGTGGTCTAAGATAACAAAGGGATGATATTCCATGTTTCCGCCACAACTCGCTTGTTTAATAATAATGGAGATTTATTTTAGCCGTTTGGTCGATTTTCACTGAGAGGAAATGTTCTGCCGACTCGGTATCTCAGAGGTGCTCGTAGAGGTAGGTTGTGCATGCGTTTATATGATGAGTGCATGTACGTGTATGTGAGCATATGCGATTGTGCTATGTTCAAAAAAATTATAAAAAATATTCCAGCTTCAAGATCAAGTAAAAAGAGCGTAAACGAATGACAACCAAGCAAAAACGAACTCTCAAATATGACGAACAACCAGTCATAAACCCATGTTTTTTTAAAAACTCCAAGACCATGATAATTTTGACGAAAAAACTTAGATCTATTATAATGAAGTTCACTAGAAGCACAAAGCACTCTCAATACAATGCAAACTACATTAATGTCATCGAATGACCACTACTGTCACTAGAACAAACCAATGACACATCGTAGTCACTGCTCCTCTATCGGAGGCGGCCTAACCTTGTTGATGATAGACGGGTAGTCTTGGTGCATGTGCCCCTAAAGACCAGCGCCCTAGAGTCGTAGTCGCCAACATTGAAACCCCGAACTGAGCCGAAGCGCATGTCGCAAGAACTCATTGACGCGTACGCACGACGAGAAAACCCACCTCGCCGCCCCGAGAAGACCACATGAATAAGTGGTGGAGCTCTGTCTGTTCCATCCCGTTGGACGAATTCGAGGTGGATTGGTGCCCAAAAGACCATCTCGACGACGAAGCGCCACCATCATCGAGCGTCTCCTTTGCGAGGGCCACACCATCCTCGACCCACCCTCCCGATGGTATGGAACACCATCGAGCAAAGGTAAAGCAGAGGAGAATCTATTCCATGCCAATGACACCGCCATCGTCTCACCGCCGCCGATCGACAACCCCTAACTATTCGTACCTTTACCTCCCCATCCCCTCCTGTCGTCGAAGCGGTAAATGAGGAGAGGGGGTCCGCGGTCAATGTCGTGGAGGTGGGTAGATAGGCCACCACCTTTTTTTTTTGCCTTGGTAGTGATAGTAGGGAGGAAAAGACCCTTCATAGCTCCATAACCATTTGATCTTTGAAGCACTAGATTGTATATCGCATAATTCTTAAGTACGTCCAACAAGTAATAATTCCATGGTAAACATGCTAAGCAATGCCATGTATAAATACATGTAAAGTTTCATAATTAAGTTTTTTTGAATATTAGTAATTCCGAGTAATTTGAATACAATTACATGACACATAATCCCAACAACAGTGTATATGAATCAAATGAAATTCCAATCTATAAAAGTGAACTCTCAAATAGTACAAAACCTACAGGTAAACATCCATGCATGAGTTATGAAAAGCCCCATGAACCACAATCTCCAAAACACTAAGATTGTATGGCTCTCCAAGCTAAAAGAACAAACTTGCCAAACTATAAATAGTACACAAACTTTTGCACTGTATACATATACAAGCAAGAAGAAAAATAGACGACATCCCATTGACCATTGGACTGAAAAATAGGCCATGTACTGAAAATTCCCAATGTTTCCCACGAGGGCCGAAACGCGCGTGCCCGTAGCAGACCACCCATTTATCCACGCTTTCACAAGGCGGAGCGAAACGAAACGCTAGGGCCACACGCAGTGCAGACGCGGGACCCCGCAACGCCTGCCGACATGTGGGCCCGTCAAAACGAGCCAACAACGTGTGGATCTAAAAACTAGTCTCCGGCTTGTCCCGTTCCAGTCACCCACCGGTAAGCTCACCGCCGTCGGTGGCGAGTTTATTTCTGGGCAGCGGCCCCTTCGCGTATATATGCACGCAATAGACGCCAAGGGGGGGAAGGAGGAGAGGAGACAGAGCGAGAGAGCCGGAAGAGAGGAAGAGGCGAGCGACGACGAGGAGGAAGAGGGAGAGGTTGTTGGTGGGCTGTTGGGAGGAAGCTTCTGGAAGCCGCCATGGGGGACTCGAGCGGGTCGGTGTCTATCGACGTGGAGCGGATCTACTTCGGCGGCAAGGTCCGTGCTCGCATTCCGGTTCTTGATTGGTTGATTGATTCCCCCCCTCGGTTCGACGGCGGGGGCATTCTCGCGGGGAGGATTGATTTGTGTAGGGCGGGCTCCGTGGGGTTCCCGTTTGCTCTTTCTGTTTGGTCTGTTAGGGTGGTTGGGCAGGCAGAGGAGCTTCTTCTTGCTGATTTCTGCCCCTTTATTATTATTATCCCCACCTGTTCTTAATTAGTTGCAAATTGAGGATGCTATGCCAGATTGTTAGTATGCTTCCTCTAATCGGGGAAACCGCAAATTGTATTATGGATTGGAAATATTAGCTGCTGCGTGGCCGGGCTTGTTATTTATTCTGTCGGACTAAATGAAATTCTTAGTTATGCTGTGGTTGCAATGCTGCTCATGAGTGGGAGCAAGAAGAAACCAGGCTTAGAATTTGGTAGTATTTCAATTTAAATGTAAGTTGCAACGGCCCCTGGTTTACGATTAGAAGCATATGAAGCAACGTCAGGAAGCGTGCTCATGCTATTTCTGTGTGTTAAGCAACGTATGGTGTCTGTTTTTACCAAGGAAGAAGCATTTCTGGAGTCTGGTCAATTGGGGATGGTCTAAATTGGAATAGCTTGTTTACAGCTGTTACTAAATTTGTGTCCTTGTGCCATGTGATTCATCAGGAGCATCCTGTGAGAACAAGATACGGCTCTGTATCCGTATCCGTGTACGGCGATGAAGACAAGCCAGCGCTCATAACGTACCCGGATGTAGCTCTAAATTGTGAGTGCTGTCGTTCTCTTTGTGGTTGGTGTTATAAATTTTGCTATAACAAGGTAGCTCATGCGTTGTATTCCTGTTTGGTAGACATGTCCTGCTTCCAAGGATTGTTCTTCTGCCCAGAGGCTGCGTCCCTGTTGCTTCACAATTTTTGTATTTACCATATCACTCCGCAAGGCCATGAGGTCAGTCATCATCATCTGTTCCTCCATATTTTACATGATCATCTACTCCTATTACCTCCGGTTCTTACATGTTTGTCTTTCATGGCATCTGCTGTCTTACAGTTGGGAGCAGCTCCAATTCCATCAGATGTACCTGAGCTATCTGTTGATAATCTTGCGGATCAGGTCGCAGATGTTCTTGATTTCTTCGGGTAAAATATCTGATAATTGGCTTAATTTTTTTCCGTATTCTGTTAGTGCCTAAAGGAGTCCTCTGATGTTATTGTGGCATTGCTCTTGCAGTTTGGGGTCTGTGATGTGCATGGGTGTCACCGCCGGTGCCTACGTGCTTACCCTCTTTGCAGTAAGTGTTTGCACGATTAGGTCTTTAAAGCTTGCTACTCTTTTTTATTTTGGCTAACAATTTGTTTTATATGTTATCCCAGGCAAAGTACAGGGAAAGGGTTCTTGGCCTGATGTTGGTTTCACCTCTATGCAAAGCCCCATCTTGGAGTGAGTGGTTGTATAACAAGGTAATGATTGGTACTTCAGTTTCAGCCATGAATTTATCAGTGCCTTATTTCTTTATGTATACTAACCTCATATTCTGATCTTTCAGGTATTATTAAACTTACTTTATTATTGTGGCACTAGTGGACTAGTGAACGAATGTTTCCTTCAGCGGTATTTTAGCACGGTATATTTCGTCCTCCATAAGCTTCTTCTGTTTGCACCATTGTACCTATTTAAGTCCCACTGAACATCTCTTTTTGCTACATACAGGAAGTTCGTGGAAGTGGACAAGAACCTGAATCGGAAATTGTCCAGGCTTGTAGAAGTGTAAGTTCTTTCTCCCCCTTGCAGCTTTCTAGTTTCTAGAATGTCGATTATCTCTACAGTTTCAACATCTGACTGACGTCATGATTACCTTTTCATGCAGTTACTTGATCAGAGGCAGGGTGTTAATGTATGTCGATACCTTAAAGCAATAAACGAGTAAGTGAACAATATCTTTGCTAGGCATTGCCTGTAAATACCAAACAAATTTGGATCTGTACTCACCCAGTCCATCAACCTCTCCATCTATCAGGAGACATGACTTAACTGAAGCACTGAAGAAGCTCCGGTGCCGGACGCTGATTTTCGTGGGAGAGAACTCGCAGTTCCATGCCGACGCTGTCCACATGACCACAAAACTAGATCGGAGATACTGTGCTCTAGTCGAGGTACTGGGCATTTGAACAATTCATGTGATCACTTGAACCTATACCCAGAGCAAGGCAGGTTCTGAGCAGTGTTTTTGTGGGCAAATCGCAGGTTCAGGCATGCGGGTCGCTGGTCACCGAGGAGCAGCCACACGCAATGCTGATCCCGATGGAGTACTTCTTGATGGGATACGGGATGTACAGACCGTCCCAGCTCGAGAGCAGCCCCCGGAGCACCCTGAACCCGTTCTGCATATCGCCGGAGCTGCTGTCGCCCGAGAGCATGGGGGTGAAGCTGAAGCCCATCAAGACCCGGACCTCCCTCATTGTCTAAACAACATGTGGGGGGAGATCTGGGATGGCCTTGACGACACAGCTCGCAAAAAAGCGAAGACTGCTTGGTCGAGCTGATCGGAGCACGGTCACCATCGCGAGACAAGTTTTGATACCTTCCGGTACCTTGGCACGCACGCATTGCATAGATCGAGATCGATACGCTAATGGCAGCATTTGCTGTAGTGGATTGCTGTAAGCCTGTAATCTACGTCTTCTGGGATAGGCAAGCAAGGGGAATAGGGTTGAGGTTGTAGGGGAGGAATACGGCTGTTTGTTTCTTTGTTCATATATGCTTTGTAGTAGTCCACATCACATGTGTATATGTCATCATCAGATCATTTCACACGGGAAAGCAATATATATATATATATATATGGTAAAGCAGAATCCTGTCTGTTGTGGAGTCTCGGGTCGGGCACAGGCTTTGCCTTTGCTGAAAGTTTAGCCTGACTGGCTGTGATGTGCCCTGCTGGTGGCGAGCTATTGCTGTGTGTGTCATGGATTGGGTGATCCATTGGTGGTTGGTTCGTTGTGTGTGGGTGAGTGGTGGTTCTACCATCGATGGCTCTGGTTCCTTGTCACTTTCCGCTGTACCAATTATATTGGACACATCATCTAAAAAAAATATTGGACACATGCAAAGCATTGTGTGTGCACGCCATTGCACCAAGCTCAAAGCTAACATAAATGGAGCTCAGCAGCAGCATCAACATTGGACACATGCGAAGGTTGTGTGTACTTAGTGGAACAGAGAAGACCAACAAACACCGTCAAATAGATAATTATGCAACAATTGAATTTAGATTTGGAAGCATAATCTAATAGTACTAGGCATACACACATATAAGACACCTGTAGGAAGACTACGATGCTGTGATTGTCTCTGTGGTGTGTGCATGAAAAACAGAAAATAAGCCAAAGCTGCACATCTTTCTTCTTCTATATAAACCGCGACGAAGTTCAAGCCATCCTTGTCGTAGGGTTAATAAGAAGATCTCTTGCTTCACGGATCCGTCGCATTTTTCTTTGCCAATTGGTATTTCAAGCCTTTCTTGTCACTGGTAGAGTCAATGGAGATTGTTGATCCTTCAACAGCTTCTCCATTGACCAGCATCTTGGAGATAGTTGTCATTATGTTCTTCTCTATCCACCTTTTTACGGGCCTTGCACCATACAACTGTGAAAGGCCAAGTAGTGTTGGTTATCGATAACATGCGGAAAGTGGTTCGTTATTTGAATAGACAAGCTAGATTGTATGATTACTTTGAAAAGGAAATAAAAATAATACTTACTGGGTTGTGTGATTCTGACAAAATGACATCCAACGCAGCATCACTTAGAACAAGAGATATGCCCTTGCCGGCTACTCTAGCAAAGGCACTCTTCATTTGGATATTCACGATCTCTTTCAATTCAAGGTGTGAAAGCGGCTCAAATACCACAATCTCGCTTAATCTGTTGAGAAATTCGGGCTTGAAGCATTTTTGAACCTGCACCAACAAATATATATTATAGTGGACCAATGAGCAGCTGGTTATTAAATTCCAAGTGGACTATTTGTGATTCACAAACCTGTTTCATGAGAAGGTTTCGCGATGCAACCGTTGTCTTTTCTCCAACCACTCCTACATTTAGGTGCTCTGCCCCAACATTTGAAGTCATAATGATAATTGTATTCTTGAAATCCACATTATGCCCTTTACCATCAGTCAACACACCATCGTCAAGGAGCTGAAGAAAAACATTCAACACTGATGGATATGCCTTCTCCACCTCATCAAAAAGGATAACACTGTATGGGCGCCTCCTAACTTTCTCGGTCAATTGTCCACCATTTTCATAACCATGATAGCTTTATGAAGAAAAAACAATTGTATAAGTAAAAATAAATACTGTGATATAATAATACGTTGCTTGAAATTAAAGTGTGTATTATAAATGAAACCTTGGGGGTGCTCCAACGAGACGTAGCACGGATTCGGGACTAACATACTCAGACATATCAAAGCGAAGCATCATCTTCTCTCTACCAAATAGTTGTTCTGCAAGAGCTTTCGCAAGTTCAGTTTTTCCAACACCCGTCGTGCCCAAAAAGAGGAAGGAGCCTATCGGCTGGCCAGCTTGGTGAAGGCCAATCCTGGAACGCAACACTGCTTCTGCAACTAAATTGACGGTCTCATCCTGCCCAACTATTCTCTCATGCAATCTGTCGGCTAAGTGAATTAATTTGACACTCTCCTCTTGATTAAGCGTAGCTATAGGAATTCCAGTCCATCGGCTCACAACCTTCAAATGAAAAACCTGGTTCAAACATAGTACTACATGACAAGCACACACTGTCGAAATAGTAAAAGTGACGTGCATGCCTACCTGTGCAACATGATTCGGCGCAACAACTGTATTTTCTCCTCCTAGCTCTAATGTCGTGCAGGCCTCGTCAATGAGATCAATTGCCTTATCAGGAAACCGACGACCTACACATACAGAACAATGATATCACAACTCGGCTCACAAGCAAATTTCGTCTGAAACAACTGTAATACTACAATAATGCAGCAAAATTACTATAATCACCTGCGATATAGCGGTCAGCGAGGTGTACGGCAGCGTCAATGGTAGCATCAAGAATTTCCAAGCCATAATGCTTTTGGTACCGGGGTTTAAGCCCCTGGAGGATAGCAATGGTGGAATGCGTGCTCGGCTCCTCAACGTGCACCTTTTGGAACCGCCGCTCGAGTGCAGGATCCTTCTCGATATACATGGAGTACTCATCGTCAGTAGTGGCGCCCAGACATCTTATATGGCCGCGAGCCAATGCTGGCTTCAGCATGTTGGCCGCGTCCATGTGGGTGCCCGTGGCCGCTCCGGCGCCGAGAAGCATGTGCATCTCGTCGACGAACAGGATCACCTTGCCGCGTGCAGCCGCCACCTTCTTGAGAAAGTCCGTCATAACTCATACGCTCCTCGAACATGCCAACATACATCGTACCAGACACCATCGCCATGAGGTTGAGCTCAATGACACGCGCTCCGGCGAGCTTGGACGGGACCTTCCCGGCGACGATGCGCTGCGCCAGGCCCTCGGCGATGGCCGTCTTGCCGACCCCGGCGGCGCCGACAAGCGCGGCGCAGTTCTTGGTCCGGCGACAGAGGATGCGGATGACGCGATCAATCTCGTCGTCACGCCCGATCACCGGATCGGCCTTGCCGGCCATGGCCGTCATGTCCCGGCCGTAGGTGCGCAGGCATGTGATGTACCGGAAGTACCTCCACGCCGCCCAGCACACGGCTCCCACGCAGAGCACTTCACGGGGCGACACTTCGATGACATGGCTAGACGACGTATCGTCAGGTACGCCGGAGGAGCCCGTAGTCCCTCTCTCCATGATCCTATCAAGCCATGACCAGGCCATGGTTGATTTTGGTCCTAGGCACGAGAGAGCTCGGCGAGTTTCGTCCGCCTCTAATTTCCAGCGTCCCCTCCCTTCCTTTTTTCCTTTTTTGATTTGATGGACGTTCTTTCTTGCATCACCCTGTATATTTATAGGTACAACACACATACAAGGACCCTTCACAATAGTTTGGATCAAAGGTAAGTCTGCCGTTCATATGGAAAGTATTACTATAATTTGCTCATGCTAGTGTTCGGAACAGTTTCTGACTGCGCGTTCCATTTATAGATTTCCCCTCTCAAACGCGCTTGCTGCATCAATTGAACTCAACCCAACCCAAAACTTTGAACAGGAAAATAAATGAAGTTGTCAAAAGATGCTACCTGAAATCTCCATCAGCTTTAAACTCGGGCAAAAAATAAGGAAAAAAGAAATATAAAATAGCTACCCACCAGGATTTTACTAATCTAGAAGCCTCAACAAATTTTAGAAGCGGCTTATTTTTTAAGCTGGGGAGAGGCAATTTACTCCCTCTGTTCCTTGATATAAGGTGTATAGATTTTTAAGAATTTTTTTTAAAATATAAGGTGTATTGTGTTGCACCACTTGTTTGAATAATTATTTTGGGGATTTGATTACATTTCTTTATATGAGGCAAGCTCCTCTATTTTCTCATGTCATTTAGTCAGATTTAATCTCGCCCAAAACTTGTAAAATTTTCTCTCCACGTGTGTTCTTTAATTTCCGCGCCAAAAACTATACATCTTATATTTAGGAATGCAGGGAGTATTTTTTAAGCCACCTAAAAGAACTGGCCCTTTGGCTGTTTTGACTTCCAACTTTTTTTAGGGGTAAAAACCAACTTTATTCATCAAAAGCCACATGAAGTGGGATACGATTCTGGTTATAAGAAACACCAAACCAGACGTGGCGACCATGAACTCTAGAAAGGGAAAATCTAGCTAAACTATGTGCTTCATAATTCACAGCACGACACTCGAAAGAAAACTTACATTAGACCATAACAGCTTTAAGGTTAATCTCACTTATTATTGCTCCGTATCTCCCTCTAGCACTTCGGTTGATATCTGACACTCCTTGCTAGAATGCACTTCGTCACGGAGTGTATGGGCTTTGTGTGATGAGGATGTTGACTTCCAACTACCAGCAACTAGGGACGTGTTTGGTAGCCTGCATGAGGCCCGACCTGACTCGCGCGGAACGGAAACAGGTCGATTGGTTGCCTGCTTTCACTGTTCGGCCCGCATGGCATGAACCTTAAAGCACTCTTGGGCCTGGCTCTCTGGGAACGCACGAATCGGCAGTTTCTCTAGGGCCAGGCCCGAGCGGTGCACGTGGGCGGCGGCGGCTGCACGCGCGCGGCCACGCTCGAGAAGCCACGTTGCTTCCCGAAGCGCCGGCGGTTATTAGCCTCACCGCCCCTCACCGCTCCTTCTCCCCACTCTCCCCCACTCTTCCAACTCTCACCGGCGGCGGCGAATCGGAGCAGAGCAAGAAGACCACCGGACTCCATCACCGGCGAGCGGATCATCAGTTGGCCCGCGGCAATGGCGGTAAGGACTTCTCTCTGTTCGACATGCAGAACTTTTTCCCGTTCGATCCGGCGATAGATTCGATCCACGACGGAGGGGAATGGGGAATAGAGGTAGATAAGCATGTAGAGGTAGTTCATACTAGTTCATACGAGTTCATAGTACTTCAAACTAGTGCATACAAGATCGGAATAGAGGTAGATGCGGTCACCAGAAGGGGGATTGGGGGATATGGGGTACACAACAGACACCGGCTCACCGCGGCGGCCGTCACCGGCGTGCGGAGCAGCGGGTCGAGCCGCTGGCCTTCATCGTCGTGCGGGCCGACGGGTCGTCGTCGTCGTCCTCGGTGGAGTCGAGGTCATTTGCCAGGTACGACGACCTGGCTCCGGCGCCCTCGCTGGCATCAGCACCGCTTCTTCCTCCTCCTTAGGCTCCCCATCGATGACCGCCGGCGACGCGATAGCCGTCTCCCAATACACTGCGACACGACGGTCATTAGGAGCCCAGTAGTTCTTGTACTTGTACCACTTCTTCCTTTGTTTACCGTCGTCGGAGACGGCCTGATTCATGGCCCATCGAATGATGTCAATTGCCATCGCGCCCTTCTCTGGGTCAGGAATCAGCGTCTTTAGCTCTTCTGCAATGGCCTTCATGAGCACTGCATTAGATTCCTTCTGCATGTCAGGCATGGAGCCGAAGTTCGAGCACACCTCCATGGTGTTCTCGAACTTGGTGCGGTCACCAGTCGACCACCCGAGGAAGAAGGCCCTCCAGCCAATATCCCAAGGGAAGGGGTTGGCGTTGGCGTTGGAGCTGGAGCTATAGTTCATGGCGATGGGAAGGAGGAAGGTTGACAGTGAGAGAAGAGAGGGGGTGGGTAAGTAATGTTGGGCAGGGTGAGTAAATATAGGGGCGATGGAGAGGAGGAGAAGAGCGACAGTCATGCCGTTTTAACTACATGCTCTTCAATAAGCCATGAACTCTGTGCTATGCCTGATTTCATGAATTGTGTGCAGATCGAGGAGAGCAATGAGGTGCTCCCGGCCGTTGACAACAAGGGCAAGCAGCCCCTTCACCCAATGCCCGACGAGGTTGTGTTGCCGCCCACCGCCGAGGAAGACCCGAAGATGCCTGAGGGTGGCGACGACGAGGGCATGGAGGAGCCCCTCAGCAACAAGCGCCGCAACTACGACCACTACCATCAGGAGGATGGCCTGACTCACTTCTGCAAGGTCATCCTTGCACCGAAGCTTGAGTGTATCCCCATGCCCCCGGACTTCACCAAGCACTTCGTCGCGGTGCCGATGGAGTTCAAGCTCAAAAACAACACCGGCTGCTCCTGGAAGGTGACGGTGAAGCTGATGAACGGCAGGGTGACCCTGGATCAGGGTTGGGCCTCCTACGCAGCCGTTCATCAGATCAAGATCGGCTACATGGTGACGTTCAACCTCCTCACTCCCGACACCCTCAAGGTCATCATCTTCGACGACGATGGCATTGAGGTCGTCAACAAGTGCGGGAAGCACGACGAAGCCTTCGCCGCCAAGGAGTAGGGCCGGGGCCTCCCTAAGTACTATCAAGTCTGCTTTGAATTGTTTATGTTTATGGTTTATGCCTAGAGCTGTTATGAAGTGTGGTACTGCTTATCTGAAATATGCTCTTAAGTAGTTGATCCTCTGTTTATACTCTACTCTGCTTATGATGTGTGCTACATGGTTGTGCCGAAGTGTGCTGGTAACCTCACCAACTAGTCAAAGAGGTTACCACACACCAAGCGTTGCATACAACCAAACACCATGTCTTGGGTTTGTCCACTAACATGTAGACAACCAAACACCAGGCAGTGTGGTTTTGCCCATGTAGGCAAGAGGGCATGCATGCAACCAAACAACATGCAGATGGTGCATTTGAGGCTGTATTTGCATAGCCAGGCTGAGTTGAGAAGGCTATGCAATGCAGCTATTGTTAGATACGGCAACCAAACACACCCTAAAGTTATTCATAGGTGTGTCCAGGGCTCATTCCAGAATAAGCCCACCCCCTTGTGCGTTTTTTAAAGCAAGTAAATTGACTTTGTTCATCTATCAAGTTTCTATTTTTTTTCTCAAAAAAATATCAAGCATTTGTTTTGTTAAAAAAAACTTTGTCCGTTGGTGTGTTGGGTTGCTTTTGCCCGTCATTCATCAAGCTTTGGTCACGAGGGTCATTTAGGCTGGGCTTTAGGAGGACATATCCTGTGCAACGAGCGAACTGATGCTACGGGTGCACCAATGCAATCTAAGCCGCCGGATGCACAATAGAGGGGCCAGAGTCTGTAAACAGATGAGCTGCTGGTACATTTTATATATTGGTCCTTCAAAAATCGTCCATTTGCACCAACAGTCCTTCCCCAAGACATATTTTCCTTGCCCTCTCATCTCCTCTGCCTCCTCTGCTCCGAAAATGTCCTGCCTATCGCAGCATGGCACAGCTACAACACGTGTGAGTAGAAGCATGGAATAGCTCAGTGTGATGCCGAAATATTTGAGCAATAGTTCTCATGTATATGGCCCCATGCACGTAAATTGAATCCATATACATGTGCTAACAACAGACTAATAGTACAGGTGGACTTTAACTGTAAAAAAAATCAAAAAGGGGAGACTCCCCGGCCTCTGCATCAAAAAGATGCATACGGTCAACTTATATATAAATAAGCAAATAGGTTCAACAAAGATCTTAGAGTCTGAACGAAAGGAAAAAAGCTCACAGAGAGCAAAATAAAGTAAGCAGACATGCGGTCACAACCTAACTATAATTAGACATTTAATTTGATTAGGCAATTCTTCAGTCGACCTATAACATTTTTAGGGCTGTCATACCTGTCTTGTTTTTGAATTTTCTGTAAGACATTTATACTATTAGATTGCAGGAGCGAAGCAATGACAAGTATTGCAGAAATTCCCTACGGCATAAATTTAATCTCATCCAACCATGTTATTTTGGTGACCACTCCTGTTTTCCTATGCATCTGAAAATTAACGATTTTCGTGATTTTTAGGTATTGTCTGCATGATTAGCTACAGGCTCGTCTATGAAAAAACAAGTTTTCTGTAGAAGCTAGTGTTCTACTTGCATCAACTTGGTCTCTTTCAGAGCTGCATGGTGCTCATTCATTTGCCTAAAGCAAAGAGATACTATTATTGTCGGAATGCTTCAGTTGGGATGCACTGCTACCTCTGGTTCTAATCTGATTGATGTATGTGTAGAGGAACAATCGCATATAGAAGAGCTCGAAAATGTCAAAAATGAAAGCAAATGACATTCTTTTATGAATTTTGTAGAAACAAAGTTTTCCTTATGAAATATTTTTTTATCTCTCATGTACCTACACAAAGTCTGAACCCTTTGGTCTGCATGACAGTCAGTTACTTTTTATCAATCTTTTAAATTTTGCAGAGGCAGTTCAAGCCTTAATGGACTACTTGAACACAATACAATTATCATCCCATCACAGCACGTCAGGGGAAAGCCTTAACCCACCGCAACTCGTCAGGAAAAAGCCTGAACTCATATCACATGGCCGACTCCTTTGCGGTTGTTGTGTCAATGTCCCGCGCGGAAATAGTGTAGCCGCGCTCGCCGGCGGCAATGGAAGCTCCACTATGGACAACCGTTTCAGAGAAGAGGAGGGGCGCTGATGCGTCACCGGCACCGGCAATGGAAGCTTCAAATCTGAATCGCCCTGTCATGCTCAGGTACAGGAGACAAAGCCGAGAAGAAGAGAAGAGACGGTGTCTTGGGAGAGGACTCTTCGCACAAATGCATGATATCTGAGGACGAATATGGAAAATGTACTGGCAGCCCATCTGTATATAGAATCTGGTCCCTCTATTGTCCATCTGGCGGCTCAGATTGCATTGGTGCATCCGTAGCATGAGATGGCTCGTTGCACAGGATACATCCTCTCGGCTTTAGTGCGTTGGCTTGTTTTCAGGTTGTTGCTTCCTATTCAGCTCGGTCAGGCACGTACTGCTCGCTTTTGTTCGTTTGTTTTTTCGTCGCTCGTTTTTTTGCTGATACTTGTTTGTTGTCTTGGTAAAAAAATATTTTTCTGTTAATTTTCAATTTTTAGTGAAATAATTTTTTTTGCAAATTTTAAAAAGATTACAAATTAGAAAGGAATTAGCGAATTTTAAAAATGTCCATGAATTCAAAAAAGTGAGCGAATACATTGTTTTTTCATGAAATTAGAAAAATTCCAACA
This sequence comes from Triticum monococcum, assembly GCA_034509565.1. Classification (NCBI taxonomy): domain Eukaryota; kingdom Viridiplantae; phylum Streptophyta; class Magnoliopsida; order Poales; family Poaceae; genus Triticum; species Triticum monococcum. Next base: position 77,706,339 of record CM067843.1, read on the forward strand.
ATTTGGAAAAAGATGATGAATTAAAAAAAGAACTTGAAAAAGCATTCATGATTTTACAAAAGTTCATAATTTTAAGAAAATATTCATGCCTTTTTATGAAGAAGATGAAAACAAAAATCATGAATATTATTTAAAACCCAGATATGCAACAACCGACAACCCTCCTCCCACCCCTAATTGCAAACTCATTGCGGGCATGCAGTTGCGTGTAGAAAGTGGGCTTGCAACTAGGACAAAAATGGGTCGAACCTAGACGCGTGTCATGGATGAACTTGCAATAGGGGCGAGAATGGATTGGAGGAATTGTGTATCAAAAGTAAAGTTGCAACTTGGACTAATTGGTCGGGCTACAGTTGCGTATCAAGGGTGAACATGCAACTGGGGCAAAAAAATAAGGTCCCACGGTTGCATGTCATGGGTGTAGTTGGACCTGCAACTAGGATAAGAAGGGTTGGACCCTAGTTGCATATCGAGGATGGACAAGCAACTAGGACAAGAAAAAAGGTGAGTCTCCTAATTGCATGTCGGGGTGGAGTTGCAACTAGGAGAAAAATGGCCGGCACTCAGTTGTGTGTCGAGGGAGGACTTGCAAATGGAACAAAAATGGGTTGGGCCCAGTTGTGTATCGAGGGTGGGATTGAAACTGAAAAAAGGCTCCTCTCCAATTGCATGTTGTGGGTGAAGTCGCAACTAGCGACAAAAATGCCCTCCCAGTTACCTGTTGAGAGTGGACTTGCAATTTAGACAAAAAAAATCAAGGGAGGACCTGCAACTGGGAAAAAAGATCACCCCCTTTGCATGTCGGGGGTGAGGTTGCAATGGGGCAAAATGGGTTGGGCCCTACGTTATGTGTCGAGGTTGGACTTGCAACTAGGACAAAAATGGGGTTCGAGACTAGTTGTGTTTCGAGATTGGACTTTCAACTAGGACAAAAAAGGTAGGCCCCATAGTTGTATTGAGGATGGATTTGCAACTAGGACAAAACTGGGCCCAGTTACCTGTTGAGAGTGGACTTGCCGCTTGAACAAAAAAGGTAGGCCCACAATTACATGTCAGGGGTGTGATTAGAAATTTCAGTATTGATATTACCAAGGACTGTTTGAAAAACATTAGTTTCACCTACAAAACCGACGATATTGTTAATTCCACGGCAAGAAATTCAATTTTGTTTTGTAGCCACCTTTGCTATCCAAATTCACAATGAATGATCATTTTTATCACACGCACATTCATGATAGATCACAACAGATGAAGACATGAACTCTCACATAGTGTGGAGACGGAGTTTTTGAATGACCGCTCCTGCGACCGCACCGGCCTCCCACCTACCACCACTAGCCAACACCACGCCACCCGCTGCCGCCGCCACTGCCGCCGGAGTAGATCGCGCCCCTCCCCATGCCTCGCGCCACCAGATCAACATGCTCGCCGCCCCCGCCGGGCTCGACGGTGCTGCGGATGCCCCTGCCCTCCATCTACCCATCGTTCCCAGAGATGCTTCGGTGTCGCTGAAGAAGCTGCAGGCAACCAGGGCTCAAAGGTGGAGGGAGCGGGCGATGCGGATCCGCGACGATGCGCTTTCCTGGATCATGTGTGCAGGAGCTGAAGGAGATGGATCGGATTGCGGCAGCAGAGCCAGATCCGTCAGCGAAGTGGCTCCTCCTGCGGAGAGTGCAAACCTACCAGGTCAGGGTGGATCTCGAGCTCCTCAATCTGGCGCGCAGGATCTATTTTGAGGGCACCTGGGAGGAGAAGAGGCGGATGCCGCATCCAACTGCAATGCCAGATGCGTACGTCATTTGGGCGAAGCAGGAAGCCAGATGTGGGGATCCAAGGCGCAGCGCGAGATGGGAATGCATCTTAGGGCATCTTCCTATAGGCGAGCCGGAGGATTCGGAGGAGGTAGATCCATGGCCATATCTCTCCCCAACTCCTGCGTCGTTTTGAGCGATGAAGACAAATTTTGCAGTAGCATCGGTCTGACACAGGGGTGTCACGGGTTGGGAAGACGACATCGGCAGAACGATGAAGCTTTGGATTACATATTTTGGGCTGGATTGAGCTGGGATTGGGAGGAGAGTGACATGATATCCCACCTAGGTCCTAGCTCGACGTACCACCTCCACCATGAATGTGAGCACAGAGCAAAGGAATTTGAGCAGGGACAGCGAAGAGAGGCTGATCAGAGAACAAGTCCAGGAGTTGTTGATGAAGATGAGAATCCCAAAAAGGGGTTCGAATTCAGTTCAGAAGATAGTGATGCGGATAATGGACTGTGCATCAAAGCGCGAAGTGGGGATGATTGCCCCAAATCGCACCACCCAGCCGAGGGAAGTGATTGTTGGTGTCAAAACCGGAAGATCTCGGGTAGGGGGTCCCGAACTGTGCGTCTAAGGATCGAGGGTAAAAGGAGGCAGGGGACACGATGTTTACCCAGGTTCGGGCCCTCTTGATGGAGGTAATACCCTACGTCCTGCTTGATAGACTTTGATGAGTATAGGGGTTACAAGAGTTGATCTACTTCAAGATCGTAATGGCTAAACCCTAGATGTCTATCTTGTATGATTATGATTGCCTCTACGGACTAAACCCTCCGGTTTATATAGACACCGGAGGGGCCTAGGGTTGTACATAGTTGGTTTACAGAGAAAGAAATCTTCATATCCGCACGCCAAGCTTGCCATCCACACAAAGGAGAGTCCCATCCTGACACGGGGGAAAGTCTTCTATCTCATATCTTCAAGGCCCATAAGTCCGGCCTATGTCACATAGCCTGGACGCCAGAGGACCCCCTAATACAAGACTCCCTTAGTAGCCCCCGAACTAGTCTTAAATGACGATGTGTCCGGCATGCAAATTGTCTTCGGCATTGCAAGGCGAGTTCCTCCTCCGCAGACTTCAAAGCATCTGAACCAAAGGACTGTATTCGGCTATTACATCTTCGGTCTTGATGAGTTCCTCGAACAGTTCGACTTTACATTAAATGTTATATCCTTCGGCTTCTGCTCCATCATCGCTCTGGCTCCCACGTGTCAGACGAATATGAAGGGTCCAAGTATTTTTACACATAACACCCGGGCCATGTAGGGAAGACGTCTATTTAAGGAGATCGAATCTCAGATGCCATTCCATACCAAGCGAAAAACCCTTAGAGCTTGCCACAAGAAACCACGCAAGCATGGCCAGCGCTCCTAGTTCTTCTTCCCGCCCCCACGGTCCTCAAAAAGGCGATTGGGAGAGCTGTTCTGTATCACATGCCCAGCTGACCAAGCTCCAGGTGCAGGGATATTTCCCCCCTGCGGATCTAGTCCCCGTTCAGGCAGGATTAACTTATTTTACTAGTGAAGCCCTAGCAGAAAATTTCCCTAATCCTTCAGAAGGCGAGAGAGTGTGCTTTGTTTCCTTTCTATTAAGAGGCATTGGGTTTCCAATCCACCCCTTCCTCCGAGGCCTCCTGGAGCACTATGGCCTCCAACTGCACAATCTCACGCCGGGCTCCATTCTGCACATCGCGGGCTTCGTCGCTCTTTGCGAGTTGTTCCTAGGCTACGAGGCCCATTTTGAGTTATGGATGAAGCTTTTCTACCTTGTCCTTCGCTCCCAAAAGGGATCCATATTCGAGGTGGGCGGTGCCGAAGTATGGCGCATAGCCGGGACATGATACCTATCCGGCACTCCGAAGAAGGCATCCGAAGAGTGGCCCTCGGAGTGGTTTTATATTGAAGATGCTGTTCTCCCAGACCCAATCCGACGAGGCCTACCCGCGTTTTCCAATGCTTCGTTAAAGAAGTGCCATAGCTGGCGCCCCCGAAGCCTCGAGGAGGATCACGGAGATTAAGAGGCTAATGGACAAGATAAAGACACTCGCCCAGTTCAGACTGTCCATTATTGAGGTAATGGTGATTTCAATAACGCGAGGCCTTCAACCACTCCAATCCAGAGGGCTCCCCATGTGGCATTACAATGAGGAAGACGACGCATCATGATGCAGGCGTAAGGGTCCAGACAACTTCGCCGCCTTGGCCGCCATGCTGGCTGATCTTTTTAAGGGGGAGAAGGAAGAGTTCACTCGCCTTAAGTGCCGAGAGGGCTTTTCCATGTACAACCCTCCTAGCTGGGTAAGCCTTCGCTCAGTAATTTTACTGAATACTCCTCCTGAATCGTACCCAGTTGAACTTAATCCAACCATTTTTTAACAGAAATGGAGGAAAGTCGCCGCGGGGATCTATAGCCCCGCCCGCAGTTGGAGGACCATATTCGGGACCTGGATCCCGGATTCGAAGATGATCTGGATATATCCGTAGAGCTCAAGGAGGGGGATTTTCTATCAAGTGAGTTGCAATGGCACGGAAGTGGCTATTATAGCTGATTACCATGGCCTTCTTCCCTCTTCCCACGTAAGTACCCAGGAGACATCTCCTCCAAAAGAGTTTTCTTATTGCGCCTCACCTGCCGAATTGTCTCCTGCTTTCAAAGGGGCGGCGCTCGTCTCGCCACACCGTATCGGAAGTGTCCCTTAAGGAGGATATGCCTGCATGGGTTGGGTCTTCGAAAAGAAAGGCGGACGACGATAGTGCCAAGCTCCCACCCTCAAAAAGGTATGGTTATTTTTTAATGCTCTCATGGCAGAGGTACCAAATTTTAACATTTGCTGCTGCGCGGCATTTTCAGGAAAAGCATACGCCAGACTGTGTCCGGGGACCTTGCGATCATGCATCACCCATCCGAACCCTGGATCCCGCCCAAAGGGCTGGGGTTGGTACATGAGAAATGCCGGATTGTCCTATCCCTGAGGATTCAGATGATGTATCACTTACCAACTCCGAAGTGGAGAGTGCAATGAACCATCGACGCCGGAGAGCAGCTATGCGCGACCAACCTTTACTGAAGAAGCATTTAATGATTTTAGCTCAGTGGATGCATACATCCAAGCTACTCGGGATGAGCTCGCTGGAGCCACTCAACAGCTTTCCAAGGACATGCGGGTAAGATCATGTGTCAGTAGCCCCCGAGACTTAAAGTAGTTGACGCAACTGATTTAAGGATCGCTGCATAATCAGGTACTCATGGAGAAGAACAACATGCTTTCTCAGGAGCTGGAAAAAAGCCGGACCCAGCTAACTGCTGTTACCGCCGAACTAGCGAAGTCCAAGGAGGCACCGACTGGTAATGTCCGCAGCTGTCTGGAAATATAATCATGTGTCAGTAATGTTTATTCAAATAAAAACTTTTGTATATCAACTGGAAGAGAAACTGAAGGCCACACAGGTGGCTAAACAACATGGAGAAAGCCAAGAGGACACTGGTGAGCGTGTACTGATACGGACCAAGGATGAGAAGAACAAGCTACAGGACGCTAACACCCAGCTAGGCGAAGAGCTGAAAGACGTGCGATCCCAATTGGCAGACGCCTTGAAGGATAACCGAAAGCTGAAAGGCGGCATATTCAGTATGCCTTTTAACTTATTTCCGTGCAGCTCGCTAATGCGAATCCTAACAATTTTATTTCTATAGGTGTGCCGACTGGGCGGCCCGAAGAAGAGGTGTCCAGATTTCAAGGCGACCTACTGCAAGAGCTGTCTAAGGTGCATGAGCAAGCTCGGAAGGCAATGAGAAACATCGCTAAGGCTTTATGGCCAGCCGATTCTCCTCTAGGAAGTATGGAGGAACTCGTTAATTCATTCAAGGGAGCTCGGCGCCGCTTTGTGCTATGGAAGATATCGGCCCGCCGAGAAGGTGCTCGGGAAGCCTGGGCCATGGTGAAAACACGGTACACCAGACTTGATCCAAATCATATGGTGCGGGTCGGACCTCGAGGATCGGATGGACAGGAAATTCCGGTAAAACACGGTACACCAGACTTGATCCAAATCATATGGCGCGGGTTGGACCTCGAGGATCCGATGGACAGGAAATTCCGGTTAGCCTGGTGTACGACCAAGTGAGAATGGCCGCCAAGTTTTCACAACAGGATTGTAAACTAGACAACCTGTTAGAGGGTCTAGAGGAAGAAGAAGTTTTTGAGTCCAAGTAGCGATGTACTTTTATTGACAAACTTGTCTCCAGCCGGATTTGTAAAACGATTGTCATGGCAGACTTTCTGCTTCGATCTCCAAAAACCCTAGGTTTGGAGTGTTTCCGAATACTATACCGTAGGTAAACACCAAAGTATGTTCGGAAACCAGGCAGTCCGATCATAGTTGCTTGAACAGACAAGTTGTATTCAGGGAGTTATGTTACATTACATTTGATTGTAAGAAACATATTCTAGAGAGAATAGTTCCGTTAAGGGTTCCTTTCCCTGGGCCATCATGCTTTTTTGGTGCATACCGAAGCTGTGATGCTAAAAATCACAGTACACATTATAGTCTGGGGGCTTTTATTGCAATGAGGGCAGTTTGTGTTTTTCTCGCCGACCAATTATTCTCTTAAGAATGCTATCTTTCGGCTTCACCCGTCTGAGGTACATGTCTAGATAACCCGGCTGTAACAATCGCATAGGTGCTCCCTTTATGCCCTAGCCGAACAAGCGGGAACGTAGGGCATAAGCACAGGAGCCAGGCAACCCAGCTTGGCAAAAACTTAAGTCATAAAGGTGCATATAATGGTGAAGAGAAGACATATATGAGTAGACGACACATATATACTGTGAGCTTGATGCTAAAATAATAATAATAAGCTTCTAGTGAAAAGAAGCCCCCAGGTATTGTGGGGTATATACATCTAAGGATGTATACCCCTCAGGTGTGCGGTTTATCCGAACACGAGCCAGAAGTCGTATAAAAACAAAAAGAAGAAAAAAAAGAATGGAAAAACGTAATGAATAGTGAGTTTGGACTTAGGCATAGAATCTTCGGAGTCTAACGGTGTTCCATGGGTTCGGCTCTAAGCGATTGTCTGATGCATTACGAAGGCGATAGGCTCCTCCAGTGAGAACTTCATCTATAATGAAGGGACCCTCCCATTTGGGCTTGAGCTTGTCCTTTTTCTTCTCTGGTAGGCGTAGAACGAGTTCACCAACATTGTAAGTCTTGGCCCGCACTTCTCTGCTTTGGTATCTTCGAGCTTGCTGTTGGTAGAATGCTGAGCGAGCTTTTGCGACATCACGCTCCTCCTCCAAGCCATCTAAGTCATCTTGCCGATCGAGCTCGGCTTCTTTCTCCTCGTACATGCGGACTCAAGGTGAGCCGTGGATAATATCGCAGGGCAAGACGGCCTCTGCGCCGTACACCATGAAGAACAGTGTGTATCCGGTCGTGCGATTGGGCATGGTCCGCAACCCCCATAGTACGGAGTCAAGATCCTCAACCCAGTGTTTATCTGACTCCTGTAAGGATCGCACTAGTCTGGGTTTAATGCCGCTCATTATCAGGCCATTAGCCCGTTCGGCTTGACCGTTTGTTTGAGGGTGATAGACGGAGGCATAATCGAGCTTGATGCCCAGATTAGCGCACCAGGTTTTTACTTCGCCGGCTATGAAGTTGAGCCGTTATCGGTGATGATGCTGTGTGGGACACCATAACGGTGTACGACACCTGATATGAAATCTATCACTGGTCCGACTTTAGCCGTTTTAACTGGCTTGGCCTCTATCCACTTGGTGAATTTATCCACCATGACCAACATATATTTTTTCTTATGGATTCCCCCTTTAAGGGGTCCGACCATGTCAAGCCCCCAGACCGCAAAAGGCCAAGTAATGGGGATTGTTTGTAGGGCGGTAGGCGGCATATGGCTTTGATTGGCGAAAATCTGGCATCCTACACAACGCTGGACGAGGTCTTGCGCATCTTCTCGGGCCACAGGACAGAAAAATCCAGTTCGGAAGGCTTTACTTACAAGGGCCCGAGCTGCGGCATGATGACCGCCAAGACCAGCATGGAATTCGGCCAAGAGCTGCCGCCCCTCTTCTTCGGAGATACACCTTTGAAGGACTCCGATAGTACTTTTCTTGTAGAGCTCTCCTTCATGAACCTTGTAGGCTTCCGAGCGTCAGACGATGCATCGAGCCTCATTCTGGTCCTCGAGGAGCTCTCACCTATTGAGGTAGGACAGGAAGGGTTCGGTCCATGGGGCGATTACCACCATGATTACATGAGCCGATGGCGTTGGTTCGGTGGCTGAGCCCCTGATGATATCGGGATTGTATTCGGAATTCAGGGGTGTGATCAGATCCGGACTCATGTTGCTGCTCTCGTCCTGCCATACCACGGATGGCTTGAAGAGCCTTTCCACGAAGGTGTTAGGTGGGACAGGGTCACGCTTATCCCCCATGCGAGCAAGGATGTCCGCTGCCTAATTGCTCTCTCGGGCCACGCAATGAAACTCAAGCCCCTCGAACCAAGCTGATATTTTGAGTACGACGTTGCGGTAAGCCGCCATCTTCGGATCTTTGGCATCAAAGTCTCCATTTATTTGGGACATTTCGAGGTTTGGATCCCTGCGCACCTCGAGGCGTTGTATGCCCATAGAGACAGGCATCCGAAGACCATGCAATAGGGCCTCATATTCGCTGCATTGTTAGAGTTTGTATACAATATTTGGAGCACATAACGGACTGTTTCTCCTGTGGGGGATATTAAGACGACACCATCCCCAAGTCTGGCTAGCATTTTAGAGCCATCGAAGTGCATCACCTAGTTGGAATACATGCCATACTCCTTAGGGAGTTCGCCCTCTGTCCATTCAACGAAGAAGTCAGCCAACACCCGAGATTTAATGGCTCGGCCTGGTTTGTACATTATTTCAAATGGTAGGAGCTCAACGACCCATTTGGCAATCCGTCCGGTGGCGTCCCGGTTGTTTATAATATCATTGAGTGGTACTTCTGAAGCCACTGTGATCGAGCACTCTTGAAAGTAGTGTCGTAGCTTGCGGGATGCCATAAAGACCGCATATGCTATCTTCTGATAATGCGGGTACTGGGATTTGCATGGTGTGAGGACCGTCGATACATAGTATACTGGCTTTTGGAGTGGGAATTTATGCCCCTCCTCTTCTCGTTCGATGACGAGCACCGCACTCACCACCTGGTGAGTTACAGATATGTAGAGCAATATTGGTTCGCCAACATTTGGTGCGGCCAGGATGGGGTTGCTTGCTAGTAAAGTTTTTATTTCCTCCAGTCCGGCTGTTGCAGCGTCCGTCCACGCAAAGTGGTCGGTGCGTCGGAGTAGGCGATACAATGTCAATGCCTTTTCTCCTAATCTGGAGATAAAACTGCTCAAAGCTGCCACGCACCCGACTAGTTTTTGGACCTGCTTGAGGTTAGTTGGTGTTGCCAATTGTGACAGGGCTCGGATTTTGGCTGGGTTTGCTTCAATTCCTCTACTGGAGACAATAAACCCTAGCAGTTTGCCGGTGGGAACGCCAAAAACACACTTTTTCGGATTGAGCCTTATGTCATATGTTCAGAGGTTGTCGAATGTAAGGCATAAGTCGTCCACCAATGATTCAACATGATTGGTTTTGATGACCACATCATCTACATAGGCCTCCACAGTCTTGCCGATTTGCTTTTCCAGGCACGTTTGAATCATGCGTTGGTAAGTGGCGTCGGTGTTCTTGAGCCCAAAAGGCCTCGTGTTGAAGCAGAAAGGCCCATACGGGGTGATGAATGCCGTTGCGGCCTGATCGGATTCCCTCATCTTAATTTGATGGTATCCGGAGTATGCGTCGAGGAAACACAGTGAATCGTGTCTCGCGGTTGCATCAATAATCTGGTCAATGCGATGTAGTGGGAAGGGGTCCTTGGGGCAGGCCTTATTAAGGTCTTTGAAGTCGACACACAGGTGCCAGGATTTATCCTTCTTCGGTACCATGACCAGGTTGGCTAGCCAGTCCGGATGTTTGATCTCTCTGATAAACCCGGCTTCAAGTAACTTGGCTAGCTCCTCCCCCATAGCTTGTTGTTTGGGTTTGGAAAATCCCCGCAACGTTTGCTTGTCTGGCTTGTATCCCTTCAGTATATTGAGACTATGTTTGGCCAGTCCGTGCAACATTCCTGGCATATCAGAAGGGTGTCAGGCGAAGATGTCCCAGTTCTCACGCAGGAACGCGCGTAATGCGGCGTCGACCATCGGGTCCAGCTGTGCCCCAATGGAAGGTGCCTTCTTGGGGTCCGTCGGGTGAACTTGGAATTTAACTATTTCGTCTACTGGTTTGAAGGAAGTTGACTTGGGTCTATTTTCGAGGATTATGTCATCCCTATCCACCGTGGAACGTAAGGTGGTTAATTCTTCGGCCGCGAGGGCCTCCGATAGTGCCTCGAGGGCCAGGGAGGCAGTTTTGTTTTCAGCGTGAAGTGTTAGGTCCGGATCACTGGTGATAGTGATAACTCCGTTGGCCGCGGGCATCTTGAGCTTCATGTACCCGTAATGGGGTATAGCTTGAAAGCGTGTGAATGCGTCTCGCCCCAGCAGGGCATGATACCCGCTGTTAAAAGGTGCCACATGGAAGAGTAACTCTTCAGACCTATAGTTCTCTGGCGTGCCGAATACCACGTCGAGTTTGATTTTCCCCGATCATCTTGCTTCCCGACTGGGTATGATGCCTCGAAAAGTTGTATTACTCTACTCAATGTGACTCCTATACATTTGCATTTTATTGAGAGTGTCCTCATAGATGAGGTTTAGTCCGCTGCCACCATCCATTAGCACTTTAGTGAGCTGAAAGCCATCCATGATTGGGTTTAGAACCAGAGCGGCTGGTGCCCGGACTGAGCGGGATCTTGATTCGTCATCGGCATTGAAAGTAATCGCCGTATCATTCCAAGGATTTATTGCTGCTACTTGGCAGACTTCGGCAAGGTCGCGGAGCGCCCATTTGCGCTGATTATTTGATGAGAAGGTCTCAAAGACTGTGAATAATTTGGGATCGTCATCCTCCGAAGAGTACTTCTCTGTGGGTAGTGTTGGTGAGGATACCCTCACCGCTCTTGGCCACTTGCCGAAGTATCCAACATACCCGTAGACTGTGCGTTGGTTCGATATTCGACGTCATGTGTATTTGACATGGCCTATCGAGCCGTTCCTCGAGGACAGTTCTATGTCCTGTAAAGGGCTTAATTTTATTGTCCACGTGATGATGATAAGGTGCCCCACTAGGGTGCACCCTTTTTGCCCATCCGGGAGATGGCTTAAAGGCCTGCGGTTCCCAGCGGGTTGTCTGAGTTTTCCAGGCGCTTTCCATTGCGCAGTACTTCTGTACTATGTGTGTCAAATCTGCAAAGTGCAGTATGCAATGGTGATTGAGGGCATTAAGGATTCCCTCATCTGTATAGTTGTTGCAAAATACTGAAATTGTGTTGTTGTCGCACCAGTCCTTTATCTTGTTTTTAACAAGGAGGAATCTGGCCCAAAAGTGATGGACCGTCTCCCGAGGCTGCTGCCGCACGTACATTAGGTTGCATATGTCCGGAGGGCCGGAATTGCTTGGAGAATATTGCTTGTGGTGGGTGGGTGGGCTTAAATTCGCACCCTGGCCCACTGTGGAATCCGGAGTTTGAAGAATTTCCGAGGTTACCAGCCTAGGCTCCGGAGTCTCCGGTGAATTCTCAGGCTTAACATCCGATTTTGTGTTCGGAGGATAGGGAGTGTCCTCTCGAGGGTGGGTATCTGGCTCTCCAGGTTCGAAAATCCGAACATAGTGTGTTCTCAACATAGGAGTCGGCTTGTTCCTCCACAACCGCTACCTAATGGGTGATCGGTGGAGATTTAATTTCTCTCCAATCGGGTTTAAGCCCGATCCGATCATAGTCAGTTGAGACCCCCAGGGTGGCGATGCAATCTAGTAGCTCTTTCAAAGACGATAGATCTACCGTATCCATCTTATCAGAGTATTCGGGGCTAACACGGAGAGGGTTTTCGGCGACTTGGGGGGGTGCCTTTGGCTTAATGGCCGAACGAGCACCCATGATGAAGCCGCCAAGCCGGAGGGTTTGCCCTGAAACTAGGGCTCCTCCAGAAGTGATACTGTCCTTGACGACAAGGCGAGCCATCGATCCTTCCATCGACACCACAGAGGAACTCTCAATGAAAGCACCAATGTCAGTGTCAAAACCGGCAGATCTCGGGTAGGGGGTCCCGAACTATGCGTCTAAGGATTGAGGGTAACAGGAAGCAGGGACATGATGTTTACCCAGGTTCGGGCCCTCTTGATGGAGGTAATACCCTACGTCCTGCTTGATTGACTTTGATGAGTATAGGGGTTACAAGAGTTGATCTACCTCGAGATCGTAATGGCTAAACCCTAGATGTCTAGCCTGTATGATTATGATTATCTCTATGGACTAAACCCTCTGGTTTATATAGACACCAGAGGGGCCTAGGGTTGTACAGAGTCGGTTTACAGAGAAAGGAATCTCCATATCCGCACGCCAAGCTTGCCATCCACGCAAAGGAGAGTCCCATCCGGACATGGGAGAAAGTCTTCTATCTTGTATCTTCAAGGCCCATGAGTCTGGCCCATGTCACATAGCCCGGACGCCCGAGGACCCCCTAATACAGGACTCCTTCAGTGATCGCCTGGGCATTCGTGGTGAGAGAGTCACAGATCCAGGACAAAAGACTGCGCTGGGAAGCATTATGGAGATTCCAAACCCCGGAGAGCAGATCACTGATGTTGAGGGTGTCGGAGGATGCGGGATGCAACCCGTGGGACTGAAGCCCAGGGTGGGAGATGCCCTGTTGATCTGGGAGCTATCAGGCGGCTTTAGATTTATGCGAAGGGAGAGATCTTTCAAACTCCAGAGCGGCAATGGGGATGACAAGACAGCCAGCCTGCAAAAAAGCGTGACAGGTGTTAGCAGTGACGAGGCAGAAGCTAGGTACAGTCAGCTGTGGGTGGGTATAAATCCCACCCCAGAGGAGAAGAGGCTAGGTTTCCCACTTCCACTGCAAGCCACCCCGATCTTGCTGAGAACGACCATGTACTAGCCACCATGGCGGATGGCGGGCGCGGGCGTGGCCGTGGTAAGGGCAAATGAGGAAGGGGGACAGCTCGGGCTCGAGCAGCTGGCCTCAAGAGCAGATGATGCACCCTAGGATGGGGCCGCCACAGCAGCAGCCATTCTTTGGCTATGGATTCGAGGGGCCACCACCACCATGGCCTTTCCCTGGCCAATTCCCGGGCAATTTTCCCCAGCAGTGGAACAATGGGGGGGGGGGCAATAGTAGTGGTTCCCTCCCCCTCCGCCTTTGCGGGGGTAGGTTGGAGGAGGTGCTGGTGAAACTGGGGAAAGCAGAGGTGGTAACTTACAGCAATCGAAGTCTCAGGGGAGGAATCAATAAAAGAAGAAGCAGGAGGGGATGAAACCTCAGGTGAATTTCGGTTTGATGTCGTATGTGTCTGTAATTTGCTACAATTGTGGGGAGCCAGGTCACAACAAGGATAAATGCACCAAGCCTCAATGTTGTTTCATATGTAAGATGGTCAACCACAAAGTTGGAGATTTCCCAGTAAGGAGGAAGCCACACTCTTCTGCAAAGTTTGTGGGAAGTGCTGCTCAGGTCCTAGAATTCTACCACCTAGATGTCCCAGATGTGAATGCCCAACACTTGGGAGGTCTGAAAAATGTAGGGATAGTGTTTGTGGAACAAGTAGAGGTCTCAAAAGAGGAATTGGCTAAGGAGTTTGCTAGCATCTACAAGACAAAACTGGCCTTGGCTGATCAACACTCTGGATGAATGGACTTATTCAGTTAAGTTTCTCTCAGAGATTGATGTAGATCAAGCTGCTGGTTATCCATGCTTTGGGATTTCCAAGGAGAACACTATAGTCAATGTGGAAACTTGGCTGGGAGATGTGACATCTGAAGAGGATCTACAAGAGATCTGGATAAAACTAAGGAAGCTTAATCCAAAATGGTGTGAGTGGACTCTCCTGGATCAGATTACCTTAACCTTTGGGGTGTTGCTTGATGTAGACTGGCAACACAACTTTTAGAGCTTTTGTGAGACAGTTAGGGTCAAAATTTCTTGCAAAGACTTCAGAAGAATCCCACATGAAAGGGTGTTGGCATTCAAGGGAAGCTTTATAGGATCATGGTAGAGGTTGAACGACCACTGGTTGATGAGGTAGTGGAGATACAAAAACCGCAAGCCACCAATACACAGGGCCCTAGGTCCAAAGAAAGAGAAGACAGTGGACCATCAAGAGATGCTGGGTCATAGAAAGGTTCAAAAAGTGGTTCTAACAAAGGATCCAATGCTGGCTCTGGCTCTGGGGGGAGTATTCCCAAAAACTCTGCCCAGAACCTGAACAGTGAAAATAAGGAACCTCCAACCCCTACATCTCTCCTGAAAACCCAAGCTCCTGAGAATCTACAATAGGCCAGGGAGAATATCCTAGAATCCTTGTTGGGGAAGGACACAAATATTGAAGATTGGGTTACTGAGAGAAATGGAAGATTGGGATGAGGCTGATGTTGATACTGTGGAAGATTGGGAAGGGATGCAAAAAGACTTGCAGCACAACACATCTGAAGAGCAAAGGGTGTCTGACGTTCAACCCATACCTGAAGAGCAATATGAAGCTGATTTTCCTCTCCTCCAGAAAAAAGGCACCACTAAGAGCTGGGGGCCCATCCAAGCCCCTAGAGCATGTGCCAGGCTGGTTGGAGACACAAGGACCATCCTTCAAAAAGCTCAACAACTTAAAGAAGCACAAGATATGAAGACTCAGAAGAATCAAGGTATGCATTCCCCCCTTTCCCTGTTCAACAACCCTGAGTTTGTTTCTATAACTGCTAGAATAGGTGTAGATGTAGATTTTAGAAGCAAAGATCTGGTTAGCTCTCCCTTGGAGAATACCCTGAGTGCTGACAGAACTATTGGTTCTGAGTTAGTTCTCTTTACTCCCCCTAGATTAGTAAATGATGGTGAGCACAACCTTAATTCTGAGGATTTATGGTTATTAGTCTGTAAAAATAAACGGGGCAAGCACCCTAAGACCAAAAAATCCCATGAATAGCATCTTTTGGAATGTAAGAGGGATATCTGCCCCTGGGAGGAAAACTCTTATTGTAGACACTATCAACAAAACCCACCCTTCCATCCTGGGCTTCCAAGAAACTAAGAAAGAGAACTTTTCCGACTCTTACTTCAAATCCCTAGTGGGAAGTAGTGAAACTGCGTTAGGTTGACTAGAGGGGGGTGAATAGGCGATTTTTATGAATTCTTCACCGAGGAATTTCATAGTGAGGAAATTCCTTAGCGAAGAACTACTTGTAGTGGAATAAGTACTCAGGTGCAAACATAACAGAGTAGTAGCACAGTCATAATGATGAAATGAAAACAAGCACAGAGTGCAGAAAGCGTAAACACAGGATAAGCAGGCTGAAGACAAACTAACTGAAGAAATTGAGCTGAGGAAATTGAGAAAGTCTTTAGTCAAAGTCTTCAAACAGTAACGATCAGGTACAACAACAAAGAATGAGGAAATGAAAGGGTTGAGGAAATAGAACCAGTTAGCTCAGTGAAGACAATGATTTGGTAGACCAGTTCCAACAGTTTTGACAGTTGTACATCTAGTTGGAGCGGCTAGGTATTTAAACCTGAGGACACATAGTCCTCACCGTATTCTCCTTGAGCTAAGGTCACACAGACCTCACCCAATCACTCACGGTAAGTCTTCAGGTGACTTCTAAACCTTCACAAACTTGGTCATCCGGCGATCCACAATTTCCACTTGGATGCTCTAGACCATGACGCCTAACCGTCTGGAGGATGCACAGTCCTCAAAGGTAACAAGTGTCGGTTCCACACATGAACAGTCTCTTCAGTGATGCTCAATCACTTTGGGTTTGTAGGTGTTTGGTTTGGGGTTTTGGGTTTTTCCTAACTTGATGATTTTCGCTCAAAGTCCTCGGAGGATGGGATGCTCTCAATGACAAGTGTCAGTTTCTCGCGGAGCAGCCAACCAGCTAGTGGTTGTAGGGGCGGCTATTTATAGCCTAGGGAGTATCCCGAAATGATAAGACATAAATTCCCTTCAATGATATGACAGTTAGGTGGGTAGATATTTTGGGACAGCTGGCGTGTAGCACAACAACGGTCGGAAATTTGGCTATCAAATTCCTCAGAGCTATCATGTTCGTCACTTGTAGGCAATCCGCACTAGTGAATTCCTAACTCCTCAGTCAGAACAAATTCCTCAGAGATGTAACACCCCGGATGTAATTTACCTTATCTGTATCCGAACTCTTGCCGTTTCCGGCACTAAGTTATTTTATTTCATCGTTGTCGGGTTTTTGTCTCCGTGTGTTGTTGTCTTTGTCATGCATCTCATATCATGTCATCATGTGCATTGCATTTGCATACGTGTTCGTCTCATGCATCCGAGCTTTTTCCCCGTTGTCCGTTTTGCACTCCGGCACTCCTATGCCCTCCGGTGGTCCTTTCTACCTCTTTTCGTGTGTGGGGGTTAAACGTTTTCGGATTGGACCGAGACTTGTCATGCGGCCTTGTTTTACTACCGTTAGACCGCCTGTCAAGTTTCATGCCATTTGGACTTCGTTTGATACTCCAACGGTTAGCCGAGGGACCGAAAAGGCCTCGTGTGTGTTGCAGACCATCACCCTTTCAAAGTGGCCCAAAACCCACCTAAAATCCCTCCATCATCTCGGTCGTTCGATCACGATCGCGTGGCCGTAAACCGCACCTCATTTGGAGCCTCCTAGCTCCCTCTACCTCTATATAAAGGCCTCCTCCCAAAATTTTCGGATCTCTCCACCCCTAAACCTAGAAAACCCACTCCTCCGCCGCCCGGATGTGTCCGTTTCCGGCCGGACAACGTTCGCCGCTGCCTGCAGCCTATCCCGAGGCGACATGTGTCTTCGCCGGGACTCCCACCGCCGCGGCCCGCCGCAGCCCGCGCGGGGCCCTCCCCGGCACAAGCCGCCGCTGGCCCGAGACGCTGTGCCCCGACGCCTCTCCCTCCCTGCGCGCCTTTGTGCCGCCGGCCGGCGCCGCCGCACCGCCGTGGACCTTTCGCCGGTGAGCCCGCGCCACCTACCACTCCGGCGACCGCGCCCGACACCGCCGGCGTCGCCCCCGTCCTTCTCCGGCCCAGATTCGGCCTTCTTCGGTCTCCCCCGCGACCTCACCACCTCATCAAAGTAGAAGCTCCGGCCGGCCATCCTCGAACACCGTGACGCTACAGTGCTTGATCCGATCTGGATCCGGACGAACCCTAATTCCTCGATTGACTTTTCCCTCTTCTCCTGATATTTTTTGCATTCTTTGACATGCCATAACTCTCTCATCATAGCTCCGATTCATGCGTGTAGCGTATCAAAATGTTCGTCTCGACGAGTACATCATTTCATCTCAGTGCATTATTTTCATTTGAGCTCATCTTGATGCCCGAAATGCTGTTGGAAGAGGGCTATGTGATGAATTTGTCAGATCTGTTTCAGCAAATGGCCTTTTGTCATTTTTGCCATGATTAATGTGTGCATGCTATGATACTGAGCTCTACATGTGTTTTTTTATATGACATGTCATCTTTATATAGGTGCTTGCCATGTATTTTTGTGATATTCGTGGTGACTAGCACAAGCTTGCAGAGTAGCGTAATCAGTAATGTCGGGTGGTAGGTGCGACATATGCCAACGGGTGGCTTATCATTGTGGGAGCCAATAAGATGTCGCCGGTGCCCGGAAACGGGATGAGGCGAAGACATGCACGCCGGCGAACTTTACCCAGCTTCAGGGCTCTCCGTGGTGATAACACCCCTACTGCTGCTCTGCGGGGTCTCCGCATGATCACTAGATGAACAAGTAGCTACACAATGCTCCTTGAGCTGTTTTGGTGGAAGGAGGAAGAAGGGCACGACTAGCTTGCTTCTTGTCCTCGTATGGTGTCTAAGACTAGTTTTGGGGGTCGAACCCTTTGTATGGGTGCACCGGGGGGTTTATATAGGCCTACCCCCCGGGGGTACAATGGTAATCCAGCTGGGCGCGGGGCCCAGCTGTCTGTGACTATGCTCACCGGCTTCCGCGCCGGCTGCTGGGGCCCGCCGACTGGTGGGTCCCGCCGGCTGCCGGCGCCTTGGCCCATAGGCAGGCCCCACTGTCCAGGGCCTGGTCGGTGGCTGGTTACTGTTGCTCTATTCTGATGACGCGGGCTTGGTCGGGGTAAGCGTGGCTACAGTACCATCGCCCTGGCGGGCGATTACTTTAGTCCCACCGTGTCTTGTCTCCTTAATGGGGCGTCTCCTTCGAGGAGGATGGCAGGCCGGCTATGGGGAGCCGGCTCTCCATCTGGCCGACCTGGGAGGAGGTGTGGCCGCCTTCGGCATCTCTCTGCCCGAAGGGGCCCACCGCCTCGGAGGCCACGCTGGTGGCCCATCGTGGACGGTGTCAGGGTCGCCGTGGCAACAGTGCCGCGCCAGGCGGGTCGTGGTCACCCGTACGGCGCACTGTGCTGGGCGTGCTCCGGGTTTTGGGGGTGGCAGGCTTTACTGTAGCCACGCCCCGCTTCATCATTGCTGGGTGGACGCAGACTTCACGGGTACGATCTTGACTGCTTTATGGGAGCCGGCTTCTTGGAGTCGGCCTTCTTGCGGCCGGCTTCTCGAAGTCGGTCCTCCCACGGCCTCCTTCCTGAGGGCAAAGGGCGGGCCGCTCCCACGAAGCCGGCCTAGAAGATAGCCGGCAGGGGGAAGGCGGCTCCAGGTCTTGAGTTCTCTGAGAGCCGGACGGGCTCGTAATTTTTTCAGAAGGGTCAGGGGAAGCCGGCTAGGCTACCCATGGCTATTTACTCTGACAGTAGTCCCCGAAGCTGGTCGAGCTTCGAGGCGGACAGAGGGACGAGAAGCTTGGTCAGCTTCTTATCCCGAGGAGCCGGCTTTGCTAGTGTAGGTCGTTTTCAGAGAGCTCTCGTATCTTGCGGCCAGGATGGTGGCTGACTTGCATGCTGAACGCGGGCCCCCCGTGGGCCACGTGGCGGCGGAATCCTGCCCACGCACGCGCGCGATGGGACGCCGCCGCAGGCCCGGGCCCACCACTCCCTGGCCTTGGCCCGAGCGCTGATCTTCTGCGGCCCAGGGAGACGGCTCGCCTTCCTGTGGCGCCTTGAATTCGCCATTAGGGCGCAATAAACGCGGGACGTGGGGGAAGTGGGCATGATCGATCCCCACGTTCCCCCACACCGCGCTTCCTCGGCTCCGCCACCCGAGCCTACAAGTAGGGGGAGGAGGGGGAGAGGCAGAGGTTCGCTCGCTCTCCCACACTCCGTCCCTCCTCGTCTTCCTTCTGCTTCTTCTTCCTCTTGCTGCCGTCGCAGCTTCTCACCGCAGCACCCCCACCGCGCCCTGCTCCATGGCGTTATCAAGCTCATGGGACGGCTCCAACGTTGACAACGAGCAAGTGGAGTTCCTCCGCCAGACGCGGCGCCTGCCCGGCGCCAATCTTGTGCAAGTTCGCCTGGCGCCCGCGACGGAGGTCTCGCCGGAGCCGGAGGAAGGCGAGCGGGTCGTCTTCCGCTCGCACTTCCTGCGCGGCTTCGGCCTGCCGGCGAGCGGATTTCTGCGCTCCTTCTTGGAGTTCTACAACTTCCAGCCGCACCATCTCACGCCCAACGCGGTGATGCTTCTGTCGACCTTCGTCTCCCTCTGCGAAGGCTTCCTGGGCGTGCTCCCCACGCTGGAGCTCTAGGGGGAGTTCTTCCAGAGCAAGCTCGGCACTGTCACCGCCGGCGTGCCTGCCCCCTGCGGAGCCTACATCGCCATGAGGAGGTCAGGTGATAACAATCCGTCCCCCCTCATCCCCCTCATCCAGTCGGTGAAGATCTGGCAAAAGTCATATTTCTATGTGAAGAACGCCAGCTCGCCCCCGAGGGGAGACAACATAAACCTGCCGGCCTACGTAGCCGGCCCGCCGGCTGGGAGGCAGCCGTCATGGAGTTACCGGTCCAGGTCCCTGTCTCCGGCCGGGAACGCCGCCATCGCCCGGCTTCGGATGATGATCCAGTCGGAAGGTCTGCGCGGATCCGACTTGGTGGCCGCCTTCGTGGAGCGCCGGATTCTTCCTCTCCAAAGCCGGCCCCATATGATGTGCCAGATGAGCGGCCGCTTCGACCCAAGCCGGCTGAGCACACGGGAAATGCCGCACGCGGAGGTGGCGCTCATCGTCAATTACATCGCCAACTGCAAGCTCGCCGGGGACTGGCAATACAGCAAGGCGCCGTACTCTCGCGCCAATCCTACGCCCGTGGTATGCTTCTCTCTCTATCTTCTTTTTGTTGTCAGCCGACTCCATGATGGCCGGCTTCTGATCAGCCAGTTTTTGTTAGCAGAACCCCCTTCTTCCGCCGCCGGCTGGCGCGGCAGGGATCGAACATCAGTACGCCCCCGAACGTACGGTGGATGACGTTGACGACCCGGACTTGGGGGCGGCCGCCATGGAGGAGGCCGTCGTGGGGGACAACATCGAACCCGGAGGCACCGGGCTTTCCGCCAGCTTCGAGGACTGGCCGGACGACACCAACGCCGAAGAAGTCCCGCGTCGCCAGCCGGCGTCCGACCGCCAAAGCGCGGGCTCGTCTGCCATGCCGGCTGCAGGCGGTGGCGCTCCGATGCGCCGGGCCGCGTCAACTCTCTTCGGCAGTCGGCCGAAGAAGTCCAAAGCCTCCGCCGCAGCGACGAAGCGAGACGAGGCGGCTGCGAAGGCGGCCCGCTTCCAGAAGGCGGTGAAGCAGCCCCAGACGGTCTCGGCGTAAGCCTCCGACTGCCTGTATGCTTGTTTTGCCGTGTTCCTCTGTTCGAATCATTCTTCCTGAATTTTCTCTGTTTTCTGAGCAGGGTGCCGCTTTCTCTTGAGCGGGGCCCAGGCGGCTCCGTCGTCGGGCCGGCTGGAGGGTCTTCAGGCCCTCGCCGCATGGATCCCCGCGCCGACCTCATGGAAGCCACAGAGCGGAATGCTCGCGAGGCACGGGAAGAGAGGGAGGCGGCGGATCGGGAGGCCGTTCAGGCGGCGAAGGAGCGGGCCGACGCGGCGGCCAAGGCTCAGGCGGAGCGGGCGACCGTGGAGACAGAGGCGGAGGGCTTGCGCAACCAACCCCCACTGCTCGCCGTCCCACTCCGAACCGTAGCCCTGGACACCCCATATCCCTTGGCGGAGGAAATCATCCAAGACCCGCCGTCGGCGCAAAGGGAGGAGCTCTTCGAGGTTTTCGCGGGGAGGACACCGCCGGCTGTGCCAGTCGGCACGGGCCAAGGCGGAAAGGGCATCGGCGGCGCCAATGGAGCCGGCTGGGGGCGCGCCTGAAGTCGGAGCCGGCCTCGAAATTCAGCCAGTGACGCATCAACGCGCAGGGGGAAGTGCCGCTCCACCGGAGTCACGCCAAGCCGCGGGCGCCGGCCAGTCGGCGGAGGCCTTGGAGGCGGCCAGCTCCGCTACGTCCGGGTGGACTTCCAGCGCGGGGACCGGCGAGCTGAATGTGGTGGCCCAAGAGGTCCGAAGTCGGTTGCGAGCTCAGGCCGCCCTCCTGCAGCAATACACGCAGGAGTTCCTATCGACGCGGGCCGCCATCCGGGTAAGTTTTCTGCTCTTGACCGTTCTTGTTCCTTGATTTCTTCCTTGGGGGCGCGTCAGCGCACCCACTGGGTGTAGTCCCCGAGATTCAGGTCGACTGCTGAGCAGTCGGGTCGGATCTTTGTTGGCGACTGTCTTATCTTTGCTTTCTATCTTAACTTCCAGGAATATCATAATTCCCGTGCTGCCGCCTTCAACTCCCAGGCTCAGGAGTTGGGTCGGAAGATCGACGACCTGGCCAACAGCCGAAGTAAGTGCTTGTTTTTATCTGTTTCCTATGGGGGCGCGTCAGCGCACCCACTGGGTGTAGTCCCCGAGATTCGGGCCGACTGCTGAGCAGTCGGGTCGGATCTTCCTTGACGACCTTTCCCTCATTGCTTTTTTCTTTTTGTCTTTTGCTCTTTGCAGGAGCCAACGCCGACTTGCGGAAGGAGCTTGGCAAGGCGCAGACCGCCCTTCGCACCAGGGACGCCGAGTACGCCACCTTGGCCCAGGAGCGCGACCGCCTGGCCAAGAAGCTGGCTGATCAGGAAGAAAGCCACAAGGCGGCCCTGCAGAAGGCGCAGGACAGCGAGGCCGCCCTGAAGGCGGAGTTTGAGACCGAGGCGGCGAGCTGGGCTGAGACTCGTCAAGCACTGGATGCGGGCTTCGGCCGCATCGAAGACTTGATCGATGGTAAGATGCTTTTCTCGTCCTTCTTCTGCCTGCTGGCCGCCTGGGGTCGTGGGCTGACTTGTGCTGCCGCCCGTTTTCTTGTGCAGATTACTTTCCCGGCCACTCCACCCTTGCCACTCAAGGCATCGAGGCTCATCGCGAGGCGTGCCGTCAACGTCGCGCCGGACGCAAATCGGACGCTGGAGGAGCAGCTCATGGCCGTCCAAGCGCGGCTGCAGCTGGCTCACCGGATGCTTCGCCGGCTTCAACGTGCCGGGGCGCAGGTGCTGGCCGCCCTCTGGCCCGGCAAGACGATCCCCCGCACCCCAAGCCGGACCGCCGACTGGCTGGAGGTCGCAGTCGGCCGTTTCGAAGCTTGGAAGGCATCGGCGGCCCGTCTCGGAGCCGGGCGGGCGTTGGAGTTCATCCGCGCCTGGTACCCAGGGCTGAGCCTGGACCAGCTGCGTACTTGGTGGCTGGAAGCCGATGCGGAGCTGGAGGAAGTGCGGCCGGCAAACGCTCAGCGCGCCTCGACGATCGCCGAGTGTACCGACATCAGTGTCTTCGCGCCCGAGATCAATGATGATGGCATTGCCCAGCCGGAGGACTGTTTCGGTCTGGACCCGGCGGTGGGCGAGGACTCGGCCGAGGAGATCGCCTCCAGCGATGAGGGCGAGGATGACGAGGACGAAGACGGTGAAGACGTCGAGCCGGCTAGTGGAACAACTGGCCAGCCTCAAGCTGATCGTGCCTCCAGCAACGAGGCGCGTGAAACCACGCCCTCTGCAGGAGGCGGTGATCAAGCCGAAGTTCGCCAGCCGGCCGCTCCCTCAGCCGGCGCAACCGTCTCCACCGACCAGCCCAGCTCGTCAACCGCTCCGCCAGCTTGACCTGCTGTCTTTATTTTTCCTGCTTGTTGTCTTTTTGAACAATCTTTTAAGCTTTCGCAATTCCACCCGCTGGGGGTGTATCAAACTATGTTGGATGTCGGCCTCTTGGAGGTCCTTTATGTAAATATTATTATGTGCATGTTTGGTTTCCATTCGCGTACGCTTTTTATCCTTAGGCTTTTTCCTTTGTCGCCTTCCCACTTTGGGGAGGCAAGTACTCAAGCTTTCTTGGATTGAAGTGAAGTGAATGGAAACCGGCCGGCCGGCTACTCTGGTAGTCGGTCGGCGGTAGGCGGCAAACCGGCTCCTGTTATATTAGTCTGCTGGTCCCTAGCCATTTTTCGTGTGCGCACCCTTTCCTGCTTTTGACTCTTGCCAGCCGAACAGCCGGTTCTTCGAACTGCGGCTTTGGCAAGAGCTAAGCCTGGGTGTCGGCACACTACTTGCCTGACCGCGGGTAAGACTTCTAATATAACTTTAGTCGGTTAGTCCCCGGGCCGACTGGTCGAACCCGGTGCCGGACAGAATAAGTAAATGAAATGACAAGGTCATAAGCATGATATTGTTCATTCAGAGATAAAAGATGGCAGTCCCCGAGTCCTCCTCGAGGTGCCTATTGTCTTGTACTTAGTACAAAAGTTAACGTGATACATACTGCATTTCAACTGTAAAATCTTCGAAGGAGGTTGGCGTTCCATGGTCGTTCCGACTCCTTGCCGGAGTCGTCTCTCTTGCGTGCCTTGGGTTTCTGTGCGTCGATTAAGTAGTAGGAGTCGTTGCCTAGAGCTCTGCTGATGACGAAGGGGCCTTCCCAGGGGGCCGAGAGCTTGTGCTGGCCGGCTGTTCGCTGGATCAGCCGGAGCACAAGGTCGCCCTCCTGGAAGGATCTTGGCCTGACCTTCCGACCGTGGTAGCGGCGCAACCCCTACTGGTAGATGGCACACCGGCCGAGGGCTAACAGCCGGCCTTCTTCCAGCAGGTCGATGCCGTCTTCTCGTGCTTCCTTGGCCTCCGCCTCCGTGTACATGGTCACCCGAGGTGAGTCGAACTCTATGTCGGTTGGGATGATTGCTTCGGCACCGTACACGAGGAAAAAAGGAGTGAAGCCGGTTGACTTGTTTGGGGTGGTGCGCAGACTGCAGAGGACATCCGGCAGCTCATCGAGCCAACAGCCGGCTGAACGCTCCAGAGGAACGACCAGTCGGGGCTTGATGCCGGAGAGGATGAGGCCGTTGGCTCGCTCGACCTGGCCGTTTGACTGTGGGTGGGCGACGGACGCTAAGTCCAGCCGGATACCTTGTGCAGCGCAGAAACGTGCCAAGGCTCCTTTGGCAAAATTTGTGCCATTGTCGGTGATGATGCTGTGTGGCACGCCGTACTGAGTTGTTATGTCTGCGATGAATGTCACGGCAGTCGGCCCATTCAGCTTCTTGATCGGCTTTGCCTCGATCCACTTGGTGAATTTATCCACGGCGACGAGAAAATGCGTCATGCCGCCGCACGCCGTCTTGAATGGGCCCACCACGTCCAGTCCCCAAACGGCGAAGGGCCAAGTGATGGGAATGGTCTTGAGTGCCGAAGCCGGCATGTGTTGCTTGGAGCTGAAAAGTTGGCAGCCTTTGCAATACTTAACTAATTCTTTGGCGTCATCCAAAGCAGTCAGCCAGAAAAAGCCGTGGCGGAAAGCTTTGGCGACAAGTGATCTTGAGGCGGCATGGTGGCCGCATTCTCCTTGGTGTATATCTCTGAGGATTGCAATGCCCTTCTTTTGCTCGACGCACCGTTGGAGGACTCCAGTGACACTGCACTTGACCAGTTCTCTGTTGACGATCGTGTATGCTCCGGCTCGACGTTGGACTTGTCTCGCTTCTGTTTCGTCAGCCGACAGATCTTGATTTACTAGGAAGTTGAGGATGGATTGATCCCATGACGGAGCTGCGACTTCCCCTATCGCCAATGTGGCTACCGCCACCAGGGTGGGCGGGCTGGGTGATGAAGTGCTGGAGTCTGCCGCCGACTGCTGCGTTGACGTAGTTCCCGGGCCGGCTACCGCAGTCCCCGGGCCGGGTGCGGCAGTCCCCGAGCCGGCTACTGCAGTCCCCGAGCCGAGTACTGAAGTCCCCGGGTCGCCTGCTTGGTTCTTCGAGCCGGCCCCGGCCCCGTCAGGGTTGGGCGGCACGAAGATGGAGTCGGATTCTGGAGACGGCTTGATGGACGACTTGAGGAGGCGTTGTAGAGCGACGCTGGTTGGTATTGCTTGCCGAGTGGAGCCTATTCGGGCCAGGGCATCGGCTGGCTCGTTGTCGGCTCGCGGCACATGGAGGAACTCGCATCCTTCAAAGTATCCACTGATTTGCTGCACCAGGAAGCGGTAGCTTGCCATGTTTGCGTCCTTGGCGTCCCAGTCGTCAGATGATTGCTGAACCACCAAATCCGAGTCGCCATAACATAGGATCCCGCGGATGCCGAGTTCCTTGGCAAGCCGAAGCCCATGTATGAGCGCCTCGTATTCGGCTACATTGTTGGAGGCGGTGAGGTGGATCTGCAGCGTGTATCTAAGCTTGTCGCCCTTGGGAGACGTAAGGACGACGCCGGCTCCCAAGCCGGTGCGCATCTTGGACCCGTCAAAGTGCATGCGCCAATGGGTGGAGTCAGGAGCCGGCGGCAGGTACTGGGTCTCGGCCCAGTCGATGAGGAAGTCGGCCAGTGCTTGGGACTTGATGGCGGTGCAGGGCTGGTAGAAGATTGTGTAAGGGGCCAGCTCGATGGCCCACTTCGCCACCCGGCCGGATGCATCCTGGCTGCCTATGATCTCGGCCAGCGGGGCAGTGCATACGACCGTGATGGGATGCTCTTGAAAGTAGGGCTTCAGCTTCTTAGCGGTGAAGTACACGCCGTAGCACATCTTCTGGTAGTGCAGGTAGTTCTGCTTTGAGGCGGACAGCACCTCGCTCAAGTAATACACCGGCCTCTGGACCGGCTGGGCTCGGCCTTCTTCTGGGCGTTGGACGACGATGACGGTGCTGACCACCCAGCTGGTCGCGACAATGTAAAGGAGCATGGGCTCTTTCTCAGTCGGCGCCACCAGGACAGGCGGCGTGGCCAGCATCTTCTTTAGCTCATGAAAGGCTTGGTCGGCCTGGTCGTTCCACTCGAAGTGAGTGCTCTTCTTCATGAGGCGGTAGAGAGGGAGGGCTTTCTCTCCGAGCCGGCTGATGAAGCGGTTCAAAGAGGCCAAGCAGCCGGTGAACTTCTGGATTTCTTGAAGCTTGGTGGGGATCGCCATTCTCTCGATGGCCTTGATCTTCACTGGGTTGCACTCGATGCCGCGTTCGGAGACCAGGAAGCCTAGGAGCTGGCTGGCTGGCACTCCAAACATGCATTTCTCGGGGTTGAGCTTGATTCGGAACCGGCGCAGGTTCTCGAATGTTTCTTTCAGGTCTTCCAGCAAGGTGCCGCGCTTCTCCGTCTTCACCACGATATCGTCCACGTAGACATGAGTGTTTTTGCCAAGCTGCGTGAGGAGGCACTTCTGCATGCAACGCTGAAAAGTGGCACCGGCATTCCTCAAGCCGAATGTCATGGTCAGGTAGCAGAAGGCTCCAAATGGCATGATGAAGGCGGTCTTCAGGCGGTCATTCGGGTTTAGTTTTATCTGGTGGTATCCTGAATAAGCATCCAAAAAACTCAACAGCTCGCATCCGGCCGTGGAGTCTATCACTTGGTCAATCCTTGGAAAGGCGAAGGGATGTTTGGGGAAGGCTTTGTTGAGGCTTGTGTAGTCTATACACATGTGCCACTTGTTATTCTTCTTCAGCACGAGAACCGGGTTGGCAAGCCACTCTGGAAAGAAAACTTCCATAATGAAGCCGGCTGCCAGAAGCCGGGCTATCTCCTCCCCTACAATCCTTCTCTTCTCCTTTGACAGTCGGCGGAGAGGCTGCTTGACTGGTTTTGCGTCTTCTCGCACGTGTAGCTTGTGCTCGGCAAAATCCTTAGGAACACCCGGCATGTCCTTGGGGGACCATGCAAAGATATCCCGATTCTCACGGAGGAAATCGGCGAGCTCGCCTTCCTATTTGATGTTCAGGCTTGCTCCAATGACGGCAAACCTCTCGGGGTGCTCGGGGTCAAGGGGTATCTTCTTGGTTTCCTTGGCCGGCTAGAAAGATCCTTGGGCATCATGCTCCTTGGAGTCGGTGGGCTGGCTCAGCTGCTTGCTGGCCAGGGCCACGACCCGGTCCAGCGTCTTCTTTTCTTCGGCAATCACAAGGGACTCGGCCAGCCGGCTGCTGGCCGCAGCGCACTCGGCAGACTTCTTGTAATCGCCGGCTATGGTGATGATGCCCTTGGAGCTTGGTATCTTCATCTTGAGGTATGCGTAGTGGGGGACCGCCATGAACTTGGCCAAGGCGGGTCGGCCAAGCAACGCATGGTAAGGGCTCTCCAGGTCCACCACTTCGAACCAGATCGCTTCCCGGCGGAAATGCTCCTTGTCCCCAAAGAGTACGTTGATCTTGATCTTGCCAATGGGGGCGCAGGACAAGCCGGGTACGATGCCATGAAACACTGTCCGGGTTGGCACAAGCTGCTTCGTCTTGATACTCAACTTCTCCAGGGTGTCGCGGTACAGGATGTTGATGCTGCTTTCGCCATCTATCAGCACGCGGGAGAAGCGGGCGGCGCGTCTGTCCGTCGCGAGGGTAGCCTCCAGGACCAAAGCATAGGAGCCGGGAGACGGCATCACCTCTGGGTGGTCGGCCCGACTCCAGCTGATGGGTTTCTCTGACCAATGCATGTGTCCGGCTGGGTTAGCAGTGACCACACTGACTTCCTGATGCTCTCGGCGCTTGCTGCGCCGGTCTTCGGGCTGGCTCGTAAAGATGACGTAGGATGCTTGCTCGTCGGGGAACTCGTCCTGCACGGCGCCGACTGCGGGCCGAGCGGTTTGGGGCGGCGTAGCCGGAGGCGGCGGG
Source organism: Triticum monococcum (assembly GCA_034509565.1). Taxonomy (NCBI): domain Eukaryota; kingdom Viridiplantae; phylum Streptophyta; class Magnoliopsida; order Poales; family Poaceae; genus Triticum; species Triticum monococcum. Next base: position 77,734,394 of record CM067843.1, read on the forward strand.
CCGGCAGGAGTAGGTGGCGTGAGTCCTTCACCCTTGGAGATTCGGGCGACTAGTTACACTTTCGGGTTGTGTGGTTGGACGGCTTCGCGCCGCTATGGAACTTGCACGGGGCGTCAAGAGTTTGCTCGTAGGAGAAAGCCGGCTGCCAAGCTGGCTGGCTGCCCTTGGGCTTCTTGGGCGCGGGCCGCCCTTCAGGCGGCGTGTCTTCGACCGTGGCCACCTGCCGGCCAGCGGGAGGCGGCGCAGGGCCTTTACGCTTCTGGTCGTTCTGGTGCTGGCGTCGGCCGGAATCTCCTGCCGGCGTCTTGGGCGCCGGGTCAAGTACTTTCCCGAACGCGTCTACCCGGAGCTCGGTCTTCATCAAAGAATCGGCGGTGGCGTATCCGTCGGCTATGTTCAGAAGCTCATCAAGGGTAGTCGGCTCGTCGCAGAGAAGCTTGTGCTTGAGGAGGGTGCCTTCTCGGCACCCGGCAGTGAAGTATTCGATGGCTTGCACCTCGTGCACCCCTTCACAAGAATTGCGGAGCTCGGCCCAACGCGTGAGGTAGTCGCGAGTGGACTCGGCTGGGCCCTGTACGCACAGGGAGAGCTGCCTGGGCTTGGGAGCCCGCTTGTAGGTGCTGGTGAAGTTGCGAACGAAGGCTTCGGTGAAATCTACCCAGCTGTTGATGCTGAGAGGCTTGAGGCTGTTAAGCCAAGTCCGTGCCGTGCCTTGCAGCATGAGGGGCACGTACTTCACGGCAACGCGCCGGTTGCCGTTGGCTATGCTGACTGCCGTGGAGTAGTCGATCAGCCAGTCTTCCGGCTTCACTGAGCCGTTGTACTTGGGCGTGTCTCTTGGGAGCGAGAACCCCTTGGGGAGTGGCATAGACCGGGCGGTCGACTCCCAGCGCATCGGCGATGACGGCGCCGCGTTGCCTGACAGCACCAGCCCGGCTTGGACCAGCCGGGGCCGGCGTGCCGAAGGCGGTGCGGTCAGCTTCGCGCTGGTAGGCCTCAGTGAGGCGTCTCACGGAAGCCAGCCTCCGGCCCTCCGCGAGGAGGGCGAGACGGCGTGCCTCCAGTGCTTCGTCGTCGGCATCAGCCGGGAGGGGGATGGACAAGTCGTGGGCCGCCGCGTGCGGGGCGTCATGGGCGCTCTCGTCGGCCGGGCCGCCGGGGCCGATAACCATCACCTCAGTGGTGACAGTATCGCGATCGTCGGCCCGAGGGAGCGGGTCGTTGTAGATCATGACGTTGGTGGGGAAGGTGTCGTAGGAGGCCGTGTCGGAGTCGACAGAGTCAACAGGCATCGGGTCGGTGGAGCCAACCGACTCCAGATCCGCAGCAGGCTCGCTAGAGACATGGAGCTGGCCAAGGAGGTCGGCGAGGTGGTCGGTGCCCGCATCGGAGGCAAGCTCGTCGGAGATGCGGGCCTCGTCGAGGAGATCGACGAGGCTGCTTGCCGCGCAGATGCTGGTGACGCCTTGCAGCGCGTCGTGGCAAGCGCCATCGGGCGTGCCGGGCTGGCTACGCTCGCTAGGGAGGAAGAGGGTTCCCGTCCAGAACAGGTCTCCGGACGACGGTGCACCTGGCCCCATGGTGGGCACCAAATGTCGGGTGGTAGGTGTGACATATGCCAATGGGTGGCTTATCATTGTGGGAGCCAATAAGACGTCGCCGGTGCCTGGAAACGGGATGAGGCGAAGACATGCACGCCGGCGAACTTTACCCAGCTTCAGGGCTCTCCATGGAGATAACACCCCTACTGCTGCTCTGCGGGGTCTCCGCATGATCACTAGATGAACAAGTAGCTACACAATGCTCCTTGAGCTGTTTTGGTGGAAGGAGGAAGAAGGGCATGGCTAGCTTGCTTCTTCTCCTCGTATGGTGTCTAAGACTAGTTTGGGGGTCGAACCCTTTGCATGGGTGCATCGGGGGGTTTATATAGGCCTACCCCCCGGGGGTACAATGGTAATCCGGCTGGGTGCGGGGCCCAGCTGTCTGTGACTATGCTCGCCAGCTTCCACGCCGGCTGCTAGGGCCCGCCGACTGCCGACGCCTTGGCCGACAGGCAGGCCCCACTGTCCAGGGCCTGGTCGGTGGCTGGTTACAGTTGCTCTATTCTGATGACGCGGGCTTGGTCGGGGTAAGCGTGGCTACAGTACCGCCGCCCTGGCGGGCGATTACTGTAGTCCCACCATGTCTTGTCTCCTTAATCGGGCGTCTCCTTCGAGGAGGATGGCAGGCCGGCTATGGGGAGCCGGCTCTTCATCTGTCCGACTTGGGAGGAGGTGTGGCCGCCTTCGGCATCTCTCTGCCCGAAGGGGCCCACCGCCTCGGGGGCCACGCTGGTGGCCCGTCGTGGATGGCGTCAGGGTCGCCGTGGCAACAGTGCCGCGCCGGGCGGGTCGTGGTCACCCGTACGGCGCACTGTGCTGGGCGTGCTCCGGGTTTTGGGGGTGGCAGGCTTTACTGTAGACACGCCCCGCTTCATCATTGCTGGGTGGACGCGGACTTCGCGGGTACGATCTTGACTGCTTTATGGGAGCCGGCTTCTTGGAGTCGGCCTTCTTGCAGCCGGCTTCTCGAAGTCGGCCCTCCCACGGCCTCCTTCATGAGGGCAAAGGGCGGGCCCCCCCCCCCCCCCCGAAGCCGGCCTAGAAGATAGCCGGCAGGGGGAAGGAGGCTCCAGGTCTTGAGTTCTTTGAGAGCCGGACGGGCTCGTAATTTTTTCAGAAGGGCCAGGGGAAGCCGGCTAGGCTACCCATGGCTATTTACTCCGACAAGTAATGCTGATTTCAGGGACTTAGAATTTCACCAAGTCCTTGTCCTGATTTTGTTGTTATGCCATATGTTCATATTGTTTCCTAGTGATACGTGCCTCTTTTGAGGATGATCAGTAAGGATGTTTTGTTAACATTGTGGTGCTCTATCCATCCATGTCTTTGTTTGCATTTATGGAGCATCCTAGCTTGAGTCAATCAAGCTCTACTTTTGCTATAAAATAATCCTGGCAGATTGTTGACATGTTTAGCGATTTTGCCGAGGATGTTGCTATTGATCCGTGCATGCTATGTTGTTGTTCTTGCCATGTCTAGCTTCTATGTCATGTATTCTTGATGGGTGTATGCTTAGTTTGTCATGCCATGCTCTGTAGTGAGTGCATCGAGCTCGTAAACATGCCTGCTTGCTAATCTGTTTTGCATGCTCCAGTTTTTTACTAAGTCTGAATCTGTTTATTTTTTGCCATGTTCACATGCTTGCAATGGTATTTTCTGATCCCTTTTGACTCAAGGTCACTAAGGGACTTTTGTTAAGTGCTTTGAGTAGCTTTATGCCATGCCTTGCTTTGCCATGTTAAGTTCCTGTCGCATGTAGTTTTCATGCTCTAAAGATTGCTTCCCGATGATAAATTCCAGGCTTGTGTTAATTTCACTAAGTCTGAAACATGTTATCATTTGCTCTTTTGCCATGGTTGTTTGAATCTATTAATGGATGAATTAGCCGTAGCTCAGTGTTCATCTTTTGTCAAGAATCATGAGTCGATCCTTGCCATCTATTTTGTTGTCAAGTTTGAGTGTTGTAGCATATTTATCTTGATGCATTTAGTTGGTCACTTGCTGATTATCGCAGACCGGTGCCATATTTGTTTTGCTTGCCATTTCCAAACCGTGCATCTGATTCCGGTGATCTTCATATCGATTTCAACCGAAATCACCTCACCTTTCCAGTGGCACTCTTGGATTTCCATGTTGAGGCCAGGGTCAATCATTCCTTGTCAAATCTTGCATATGCATCACATACCGCATCCCGCATATCATACCATGTTTGCATCATGTTATTTGAGCATTGCACGTGGTTGATTGTGTTCCGTTTGCTTGTTGTTCTTGTTTGGGTAGAGACGGGAGACGAGTTCATGAACGAGGAGCCCGTTGAGTTCGCTTAGGAGGATCAAGTCAACTCTGAGAACTTTGCAGGCAAGATGACCATACCCTCGAAATCACTTCTATCTTTGCTTGCTAGATGCTCGCTCTTTTGCTATGCCTATGCTACGATACCTACCAATTGCTTATCATGCCTCCCAAATTTCTATGTCAAAACTCTACCCCACCATGTCCTAGCAAACCGTTGTTTGGCTATGTTACCGCTTTGCTCAGCCCCTCTTATAGCGTTGCTAGTTGCAGGTGAAGATTGGAGATCGTTCCTTGTTGGAACATTGTTTATTGTTGGGATATCACTATATTATCTTGTTTATCTTAATGCACCTATATACTTGGTAAAGGGTGGAAGGCTCGACCTTATGCCTAGTGTTTTGTTCCACTCTTGCCGCCCTAGTTTCCGTCATATCGGTGTTATGTTCCCGGATTTGCGTTCCTTACACGGTTGGGTTATAATGGGAACCCCTTGACAGTTCACCTTGAATAAAACTCTTCTAGCAATGCCCAACATTGGTTTTACCATTCGCCACCTAGCCATTTTCCCTTGGGTTTCGCGGACTCAAGGGTCATCTTTATTTTAACCCCCCCGGGTCAGTGCTTCTCTAAGTGTTGGTCCAACTAAGCGATGTCCGGGGCTACCAGGGGCAACTCTGGGCTGGCCTACCCGACGTCTGGCTCATCTGAGTGTGCCCTGAGAACGAGATATGTGCAGCTCCTATCGGGATTTGTCGGCACATTCGGGCGGTGTTGCTGGATTTGTCCTACCATTGTCGAGGATGTCTTGTAACCGGGATGCCGAGTATAATCGGATTGTCTTGGGAGAAGGATTATGCTTTGTTGACCGTGAGAGCTTGTGATGGGCTAAGTTGGGACTCCCTTGCAGGGATTTGAACTTTCGAAAGCCGTGCCCGTGGTTATTGGCAGATGGGAATTTGTTAATGTCCGGTTGTAGATAACATGGAACTTAATTTAATTAAAATGCACCAACTGCGTGTGTAACCGTGATGGTCTCTTCTCGGCGGAGTCCGGGAAGTGAACACGGTGTTGGAGTAATGCTTGACGTAGGTTGTTCTAGGATCACTTCTTGATCATAGTTGTTCAACCATGCTTTTTCCTTCTCTTCTCGCTCTCATTTGCGTATGTTAGCCACCATATATGCTAGTCGCTTGCTGCAGCTCCACATCATACCTTGCCTTACCTAAAAGCTTAAATAGTCTTGATCGCGAGGGTGTGAGATTGCTGAGTCCCTGTGACTCACAGATTCCTTCCAAAACCAGATGCAGGGACCGATGATACCGTTCCAGATGACATGACCGAGCTCAAGTGGGAGTTCGATGAAGACTCTCGTCGTTACTATGTGTCTTTCCTAGATGATCAGTAGTGGTGTCCAGTTGGGGCGATCGGGGACCGTGTCGCATGTGGGGGTTGATCTTTATTTTGGTACCGTAGTCGGACCACGAGTGTATTGGATGAATGTAATGTTATTCATGTATTTGTGTGACGTGGCGAGTGTAAGCCAACTATGTATCGTTTCCCCTTTTATTTATTTACATGGGTTGTTGTGAAGATTACCTTACTTGTGACATTGCTTTCAATGCGGTTATGCCTCTAAGTCGTGCTTCGACACGTAGGAGATATAGCCGCATCGAGGGCGTTACAAGTTGGTAATCATAGCCTTCCCCGCCCTTAGGAGCCCCCTGCTTGATCGAATCGCTGGCGTTGTTGAGTCTAGAAAAATGTTTTGAGTCATTTAGTATTATATATATCGGAGAGTTAGGAATTCTTTTTACTCCCCAGTCCCTTCATTGCTCTGGTGAGGCATCCTGACGTAGAGTTTTGACTCTTCTCTTCTCAAATTTCACTAATTTTTTTTAGGATCACGCGGGTATCTTGGAATCGTTCCGATCGATTTGTGACGAGAACATTTTTCTTGGTGCCTCCTGTCATTTAGGGATTGTGGCAGTGTCCCGGGGAGTTGAGCTCCGAGGTGTTGTCGTCACAATTTTATCGTTTAGATTCTGGAATACCTAAGTTTCGCCGACATCGAAAATCTCTTTTATGCAGTTGTTGGTGAGATAACCTCGACGCCACCCAGTACTGGGGCGGGAGTTCGGGAGTATTGCCATAACTCGTATAACGGATGCTTTTCGAAGGTTGAGGTAAATGATTTCCGAAGGTTTCTCGGTTATGTGTTGAAGGATGGATACATCTGGATGTAGGATTTGCTAGATTTGGGTGAGATATCATGCTTCCCCTGTATCCCCAACACCTGATTCAATAACCGGAAAGGTTCGGGAGTTTCATAGGTGGGAATTCTTGTAGCTCTAGTTCTTCTTCCACGGATATTTGGATTGGGATTGGGTAATCCTCACCAAGTATTCATTCTTGTTCGTACCTTGTTGTTTTTCTTCTACCTCAATTCTATGTGGCTTCTCAATTTATGGAAATGTGACCATTTCAATTGGAATGCATTCATTCATTTTGTTCGGATGTGAAGACTTTATGTTGCAATTTCAACCCATTTGATTCAGCTTCAATATTTGTCTGTCAAGATGCTAACAGATGTCAACCTCTTCAGGATGGCTCCTCCAACGCGCACGACGCCGAATCCTGATCCGCCTCCACCACTTCCACCTCCAGAGGCATGGCAAGCTGTGATGGCCGCTACCAATGCAAACACGCAGCTGATCATGCAACTTCTTCAAGAGCGCAACCAAGGGAACCAGGGTCATGGCAACAATCAGAATCAGTTCGCTACACTCAACCAATTCCGTGCTAACCAGCCAAAGACCTTCAGCAATTGTGTTGAGGCAACAGACGCTGATGATTGGCTCGTGGACATATGCAAGCATTTTGAGTGCGGTAACGTCAGGCCTGAGGACTTTCTCAAGTTCGCCTCCTTCCAACTCAAAGACCAAGCTGTAGAATGGTTTCAGCAGTACAAAGATTCCAGAGGAGGCCGTGTGATTACCTGGGATGAATTCCGTCAAGACTTCAAAGCTCATCATATTCCTCAGAGTGTGGTTGAGAGCAAGCGTGAGGAATTCCGCAACCTGAAGCAAGGCACTATGTCTGTTTACCAGTACAACATCATGTTCCAGAAGCTCGCCCATTTTGCTAAGCAAGACGTCCCTGACAAGAAGAGCATGATATACCAGTTCAGGGGTGGTCTCAGAGAAGAACTCCAGCTAGCTCTCGTCCTCTTTGAGCCGAAGAAGTACGATGAGTTTTACAACATGGCAATGAAGCAAGAGACTGCTCACCTAAAGTGCGATGCTTCCAAGAAGCGAGTCAGAGATGAAACTCCTTCCTCAACTCAAGTGGCTAAGTAGCAAAAGTATTAGCTGCCTCCTCCTCCGTTCCGTCAGCCTTATCAACAGAAGAGCAAAGGTGGCAGTGGATCTTCCCACCCACCCAACCCAGGATTTCAGAACAAGACTTCGTCTCAAGCTCCAAGATCAAGTGCTCCGTATCACCGTCCGCTTTCAGAGGTCACGTGCAACAAGTGCCAACAGAAGGGTCACTATGCCAACAAATGCTTCAATCAGAGGCGTCTTCCTCCTCCTCCTCCTGTGAGATCTGCAAGTACAGCTGTGGTCAAGCATAACCCCAAGTCTGCTAAGGTCAACTTGATGAATGCAGCTCAGGCAGAGGACTCGTCAGATGTCATCATGGGTAACCTTCCTGTTAACAATTGTACCGCCCCAGATATAACTTTCCCAATTTGTACTCCAACTCTTGCCGTTTCCGGCGTTAAGTTATATTTATTTCTCGGGTTCGGGTCTTTGTCTCCGTGTGTTGTTTTCGTTTTCATGCATCTCATATCATGTCATCATGTGCATTGCATTTGCATACGTGTTCATCTCATGCATTCGAGCATTTTCCCCGTTGTCCGTTTTGCATTCCGGCGCTTCGTTCTCCTCCGGTGGTCAATTCTAGCTTTCTTTCGTGTGTGAGGATTAAACATTTCTGGATTGGACCAAGACTTGTCATGCGGCCTTGGTTTACTACCGGTAGACCGCCTGTCAAGTTTCGTATCATTTGGACTTCGTTTGATACTCCAACAGTTAACCGAGGGACCGAAAAGGCCTCGTGTGTGTTGCAGCCCAACACCCCTCCAATTTGGCCCAAAACCCACCAAACTCTGCTCCATGTCCTAGAACATTCGATCACGATCACGTGGCCGAAAACCGCACCTCATTTGGACTCTCCTAGCTCCACATATGCCAATAAATAGCCCCCTCCATTTTCGGATTCGTCTTCTCCCCCGAAACCCTAGTTCCAAAAAAAACTCCAGATCCCGCCGACGGACACGTCCGCCCCCGGCCGGATGCGTCCGCCCGATACGCCGCCGCCAATCCGCTCGCGCCACATGTCGCCGCCTACCACCGCCGCCGCCGGCCTGCGGGAGCCCGCGCCCGGCCCCCGCGCCGCCCGAGCGGGCCTTCGCCTCCTCCGCCTCGCGCCTCCGTCGTCCTCGGCGCCGGCGCGCGCCGCCGCCGTCGTGCCATTGCCGGCCTTTGCCCCCGCCGCCGTCTGCTTCCCGCCGCCGCCGCATCCGTCGAGCGCCGCCGCGCCGGAGCTCCTACGCCACCGTGCTCCCCCGCCGCCTCCTCCTCGCCACCGGAGCGCCCCGCTCCGGCAGCCCCTCGCCGGCGCCGACCCCCTCCTCGCCGGAGCCCTGCAACCTCGCCGGAGAGCCTCGGTGAATAGTGATCCCGGCCGGCCTCGTAATCCGTGCAGATCTGAGTTTTGGCATCACGGTTGACTTTTCTCTCCCGAACCCAAGTTTTTCGAGCATACTTTGACCTGCCATATCTTTGCATCCGTAGCTCCGTTTTGGACATATAGTATATCAAAATGCTCGTCTCGACATGTAAATCATTTCATTCCATTGCATCATTTTCATTTGAGTTCATCTTGATGCCCAAAATGCTACTAGAAGGAGGCTTCGTGAGATAATTGTCAGATCTGCTAGTTCATCTTAGACTTTTGTCATTTTTGCCATGATTATTGTGTGCATGATATGCCTGTGAGTCCTTCATATGATTTGTTAAGCATTTTGTCTTCTTTCCATAGGTGCAACCCATGCATTTTTAGGATGTGTGTGGTGACTTGTGCAAGCTTGCAAAGTGAGGCACTTGGTAAATCTGTTTTCAGGGACTTAGTGGATTTCACTTAGTCTGGGATTATTTAGTTCATGATGCCATATGTTCAGCTTGTTTCCTAGTGATCCGTGCCTCTTTTGAGGATGATCAGTAAGGGAGTTTTGTTATTCATGTTATGCTCTATCCGTCCATGTCTTTGTTTGCACATGTGGAGTACTCTAGCTTGAGTCAATCGAGCTCTACTTTTGCTTCGTGGTAAATCTGGGCAGATCGTCAACTTGTTTGCGATTTTGCCGATGCTATTGTTATTGATCCGTGCATGCTATGTCATTGTTCTTGCCATATCTAGCTAGAATTTTGTGCCTTCTAAATGGATGTATGATTGCCTTGCCATGACTTGCACCGTAGTGAGTGCATCGAGCTCGTTTACATGCCTTCGTGAGTTATATTTCAGCATGTCTCAGTTTTCACTAAGTCTAAAAACTGGTTGTGCGTGAGCTATGTTCGTGTGCTTGTTAGTATATTTTGTGATCCCTTTTGGCCCCAGGTCACTTTGGGAATTTTGATAAGCTTGTTGAGTAGCTCCATGCCATGTTCTTACTTGTCATAATCAGGTCATGTATCATGTTGTTTTGCTGCTCCGAACAGAGCTTCGTGATATGAGATTTCAGACTAGTGTTAATTTCACTAAGTCTGAAATCTGTTTTGCATTTGCATTTTTGCCATGCTTGTTTGAACCTCTTAATGGATGAATTTGGCCGTGGCTCAGTGCTAGTGTTTTGTTAAGCATCTTGTGGGCATCCCTGCCATGTATTTTGTTGTCATGTTTGGTGGCTGTAGCATGTTCATTTCGTTGCATTTAGATGCTTACTTGCTGTAAATCGTAGACCGGTGTCATTCTTAAAACGCTTGCCATTTCCAAACCGTAACTCCGATTCCAATGATCTTTATATCGTTTTCAAGCGATTTCATCCCCTCTATCCAGTGGCACACTTGGTTTTCCAAGTTGAGGCCAGGTTCATGCATTTCCTGTCACGTCTTGCATTTTGCATCCCGCATCGCATCCCGCATAGCATACCATCATTGCATCTTATTGTTGGAGTTTGCATGTGGTTGATTGTATTCTTGTTGCTTGTTTGTGTTGTTTGGGTAGAGCCGGGAGACGAGTTCGCTAACGAGGAGCCCGTTGAGTTTGCTTTTGAGGATCCAGTCAACTCTGACAACTGTGCAGGCAAGATGATCATACCCTCGAAATCACTACTATCTTTGCTATGCTAGTTTTGCTCGCTCTTTTGCTATGCCAATGCTACGATGCCTACCACTTGCTTGTCAGCCTCCCAATTGCCATGTTAAACCTCTAACCCACCATTGTCCTAGCAAACCGTTGATTGGCTATGTTACCGCTTTGCTCAGCCCCTCTTATAGCGTTGTTAGTTGCAGGTGAAGATTGGAGCCGTTCCTTGTTGGGACATTTATTTAGCTGTTGGGATATCACTATATTGCTATGTTATCTTAATGCATCTATGTACTTTGTAAAGGGTGGAAGGCTCGGCCTCTCGCCTAGTGTTTTGTTCCACTCTTGCCGCCCTAGTTTCCACCATATCGGTGTTATGTTCCCGGATTGTTGCGTCCCTTACGCGGTTGGGCTATAATGGGAACCCCTTGATAGTTCGCCTTGATTAAAGCTTTTCCAGCAATGCCCAACATTGGTTTTACCATTTGCCACCTAGCCTCTTTTTCCCTTGGGTTTCCGGAGCCCGAGGGTCATCTTTATTTTAGCCCCCCACGGGCCAGTGCTCCTCTCAGTGTTGGTCCGAACTAGAGCCCTGTGCAGCGCCACCTCGGGGAAACTCGAGGGCTGGTTTTAGTTGTACGGATTGCTCATCTGAGTGTGCCCCGAGAACAAGATATGTGCAGCTCCTATCGGGATTTGTCGGCACATTCGGGCGGTGTTGCTGGTCTAGTTTTAACCTGTCGAATCGTCTTGTTGTACCGGGATACCGAGTCTGATCGGTGTGTCTTGGGTGGAGGTCTATTCCTTCATTGACCGTGAGAGCTTGTCATGGGCTAAGTTGGGACTCCCTTGCAGGGATTGAACTTTCGAAAGCCGTGCCCGCGGTTATGGGCAGATGGGAATTTGTTAATGTCCAGTTGTAGATAACTTGAACCTTAATTAATTAAAATGAATCAACTGAGTGTGTTACCGTGATGGCCTCTTCTCGGCGGAGTCCGGGAAGTGGACACGGTGTTGGAGTTATGTTTGCGCAGGTTGCTCTCTAGTTTCTCGCTCGCGCCTTGCCTCCTCTTCTCGCTCTCTTTTGCGAATAAGATAGCCACCATATATGCTAGTCACTTGCTGCAGCTCCACTTACATTTACCCCCCATCCTACCTATTTAAGCTTAAATAGTCTTGATCGCGAGGGTGCGAGATTGCTGAGTCCCCGTGGCTCACAGATTACTATTACACCAGATGCGGGGACATATGATACAGCTCCAGATGGCGCGCTTGAGCTCAAGTGGGAGTACGACGAGGATTCTCAGCGTTACTATGTGTCTTTTCCTGATGATCAGTAGTGGTGCCCAGTTGGGGTGATCGGGACCTATGTCGCTTGTTGGGTTGTCTTTTATTTTGGCGCCGTAGTCGGGCCATGAGTGTTTGGATGATGTATGTTATTTATGTACTTTGATGTGACGTGGCGAGTGTAAGCCAACTATTGTATCTCCCCTTTATTATATATATTACATGGGATGTTGTGATGATTGCCTAACTTGCGACATTGCTTTCAATGCGGTTATGTATCTAAGTCGTGCCTCGACACGTGGGAGCTATAGCCACATTGAGGGCGTTACAAGTTGGTAATCAGAGCCTTCCCCGACCTTAGGAGCCCCATTGCTTGATCGTTTTTAGCGGCCGAGTTGTGTCTAGAAAAATGTTTTGAGTCATTTAGGAATTATATATCAGAGAGCTTAGGAATTCTTTTTACTTCCCAGTCTCCTCATCGCTCTGGTAAGGCATCCTGACGTAGAGTTTTCACTCTTCTCTTCTCAAATTTCACTAAATTTTTTTTAGGATCACGCGAGTATCTTGGAATCATTCCGATGGCTTATGATGAGAACACTGTCTTGGTGCCTCCTGTCAGGGGTTTAGTGGAAGTGTCCCGGGGAGTTGAGCTCTGAGGTGTTGTCATCATAATTTTATCGTTGCAATTCTGGAATACTTGAGATATGTTCGCCGACATCGAAAATCTCTTTTATGCAGTTCGTTGGTGAGATAACCTCGACCCCACCCAGTACTGGGGCGGGAGTTCGGGAGTATCGCCATAACTTGTATAACGGATGCTTTTCGAAGGTTGAGGTAGATGGTTTCCGAAGATTTCTTGGTTATGTGTTGAAGGATGGATACAGCTGGATGTAGGTATTGCTAGTTTGGGTGAGATATTATGCTTCCCCTGTATCCCCTGTTGGGGAACGCAGTAATTTCAAAAATTTTCCTACGCACACGCAAGATCATGGTGATGCACAACAACGAGAGGGGAGAGTGTTGTCTACGTACCAACGCAGACCGACTGCGGAAGCGATCACACAACGTAGAGGAAGTAGTCGTACGTCTTCTTCCTGATCCGACCGATCCAAGCACCGTTACTCCGGCACCTCCGAGTTCTTAGCACACGTTCAGCTCGATGACGATCCCCGGGCTCCGATCCAGCAAAGCTTCGGGGAGGAGTTCCGTCAGCACGACGGCGTGGTGACGATCTTGATGTACTACCGACGCAGGGCTTCGCCTAAGCACTACAACGGTACGATCGAGGTGGAATTTGGTGGCAGGGGGCACCGCACACGGCTAAGGAATGATCTCAAGGATCAAGTTGTGTGTCTATGGGGTGCCCCCTGCCCCTGTATATAAAGGACCAGGGGCAAGGGGTCGGCCGGCTAGGAGGGAGGCGCAGGGAGGAGTCCCACTCCTACCGGGAGTAGGACTCCTTCCCCCAAATCCTATTCCTAATAGGACTCTTCGGGAGAAAGAGAAGAGAGGGGGCCCGGCCCCTTCTCCTAGTCCTAATAGGACTAGGGAAGGGGGGTTCGGCCGGCTAGCCTGTGGGCTGCCCCTTCTCTCTTTTCCACTAAGGGCCAATAGGCCCATTTGCCTCCCCGGGGGTTCCGGTAACCCTCCCGGTAATCCGGTAAAATCCCGATTTCACCCGGAACACTTCCGGTGCCCAAACATAGGCTTCCAATATATCAATCTTTACGTCTTGACCATTTCGAGACTCCTCGTCATGTCCGTGATCTCATCCGGGACTCCGAACAACCTTCGGTACATCAAAATGCATAAACTCATAATAACTGTCATCGTAACGTTAAGCGTGCGGACCCTACGGTTCGAGAACAATGTAGACATGACCGAGACACGTCTCCGGTCAATAACCAATAGCGGGACCTGGATGCCCATATTGTCTCCTACACATTCTACGAAGATCTTTATCGGTCAGACCGCATAACAACATACGTTGTTCCCTTTGTCATCGGTATGTTACTTGCCCGAGATTCGATCGTCGGTATCCAATACCTAGTTCAATCTCGTTACCGGCAAGTCTCTTTACTCGTTCCGTAATACATCATCTCACAACTAACATATTAGTTGCAGTGCTTGCAAGGCTTATGTGATGTGTATTACCGAGATGGCCCAGAGATACCTCTCCGACAATCGGAGTGACAAACCCTAATCTCGAAATACGCCAACCCAACATCTACCATTGGAGACACCTGTAGTACTCTTTTATAATCACCCAGTTACGTTGTGACGTTTGGTAGTACCCAAAGTGTTCCTCCGGTAAACGGGAGTTGCATAATCTCATAGTTATAGGAACATGTATAAGTCATGAAGAAAGCAATAGCAACATACTAAACGATCGGGTGCTAAGCTAATGGAATGGGTCATGTCAATCAGATCATTCTACTAATGATGTGACCTCGTTAATCAAATAACAACTCTTTGTTCATGGTTAGGAAACATAACCATCTTTGATTAACGAGCTAGTCAAGTAGAGGCATACTAGTGACACTCTGTTGGTCTATGTATTCACACATGTATTATGTTTCCGGTTAATACAGTTCTAGCATGAATAATAAACATTTATCATGATGTAAGGAAATAAATAATAACTTTATTATTGCCTCTAGGGCATATTTCCTTCAGTCTCCCACTTGCACTAGAGTCAATAATCTAGATTACACAGTAATGATTCTAACACCCATGGAGCCTTGGTGCTGATCATGTTTTGCTCGTGGAAGAGGCTTAGTCAACGGGTCTGCAACATTCAGATCCGTATGTATCTTGCAAATCTCTATGTCTCCCACCTGGACTAAATCTCGGATGGAGTTGAAGCGTCTCTTGATGTGTTTGGTTCTTTTGTGAAATCTGGATTCCTTTGCCAAGGCAATTGCACCAGTATTGTCACAGAAGATTTTCATTGGACCTGATGCACTAGGTATGACACCTAGATCGGATATGAACTCCTTCATCCAGACTCCTTCGTTTGCTGCTTCCGAAGCAGCTATGTACTCCGCTTCACATGTAGATCCTGCTACGATGCTTTGTTTAGAACTGCACCAACTGACAGCTCCACCATTTAAAGTAAACACGTATCCGGTTTGCGATTTAGAATCGTCCGGATCAGTGTCAAAGCTTGCATCAACGTAACCTCTTACGGTGAGCTCTTTGTCACCTCCATATACGAGAAACATATCCTTAGTCGTTTTCAGGTATTTCAGGATGTTCTTGACCGCTGTCCAGTGATCCATTCCTGGATTACTTTGGTACCTCCCTGCTAAACTTATAGCAAGGCACACATCAGGTCTGGTACACAACATTGCATACATGATAGAGCCTATGGCTGAAGCATAGGGAACATCTTTCATTTTCTCTCTATCTTCTGCAGTGGTCGGGCATTGAGTCTTACTCAATTTCATACCTTGTAACACAGGAAAGAACCCTTTCTTTGCTTGATCCATTTTGAATTTCTTCAAAATCTTGTCTAGGTATGTGCTTTGTGAAAGTCCAATTAAGCGTCTTGATCTATCTCTATAGATCTTTATGCCTAATATGTAAGCAGCTTCCCCGAGGTCTTTCATCAAAAAACTTTTATTCAAGTATCCCTTTATGCTATCCAGAAATTCTATATCATTTCCAATTAGCAATATGTCATCCACATATAATATCAGAAATGCTACAGAGCTCCCACTCACTTTCTTGTAAATACAGGCTTCTCCAAAAGTCTGTATAAAGCCAAATGCTTTGATCACACTATCAAAGCGTTTATTCCAACTCCGAGATGCTTGCACCAGTCCATAAATGGATCGCTGGAGTTTGCATACTTTGTTAGCTCCTTTTGGATCGACAAAACCTTCTGGTTGTACCATATACAACTCTTCTTCCAGAAATCCATTCAGGAATGCAGTTTTGACATCCATCTGCCATATTTCATAATCATAAAATGCGGCAATTGCTAACATTATTCTGACGGACTTAAGCATCGCTACGGGTGAGAAAGTCTCATCGTAGTCAACCCCTTGAACTTGTCGAAAACCTTTTGCGACAAGTCGAGCTTTATAGACAGTAACATTACCGTCAGCGTCAGTCTTTTTCTTGAAGATCCATTTATTCTCAATTGCTTGCCGATCATCGGGCAAGTCAACCAAAGTCCATACTTTGTTCTCATACATGGATCCCATCTCAGATTTCATGGCCTCAAGCCATTTTGCGGAATCTGGGCTCACCATCGCTTCTTCATAGTTCGTAGGTTCATCATGATCTAGCATCATGACTTCCAGAACTGGATTACCGTACCACTCTGGTGCGGATCTCACTCTGGTTGATCTACGTGGTTCAGTAGTATCTTGTTCTGAAGCTTCATGATCATCATCATTAGCTTCCTCACTGATTGGCATAGGTGTCGCAGAAACAGTTTTTTGTGATGTACTATTTTCCAATAAGGGAGCAGGTACAGTTACCTCGTCAAGTTCTACTTTCCTCCCACCCACTTCTTTCGAGAGAAACTCCTTCTCTAGAAATGATCCATTCTTAGCAATGAATGTCTTGCCTTCGGATCTGTGATAGAAGGTATACCCAACAGTTTCCTTTGGGTATCCTATGAAGACACATTTCTCTTCTTTGGGTTCGAGCTTATCAGGTTGAAGCTTTTTCACATAAGCATCGCAGCCCCAAACTTTAAGAAACGACAACTTTGGTTTCTTGCCAAACCATAGTTCATAAGGCGTCGTCTCAACGGATTTTGATGGTGCCCTATTTAACGTGAATGCGGCCGTCTCTAAAGCATAACCCCAAAACGATAGCGGTAAATCAGTAAGAGACATCATAGATCACACCATATCTAGTAAAGTACGATTACGACGTTCGGACACACCATTACGCTGTGGTGTTCCGGGTGGCGTGAGTTGCGAAACTATTCCACAATTTTTCAAATGTACACCAAACTCGTAACTCAAATATTCTCCTCCACGATCAGATCGTAGAAATTTTATTTTCTTGTTACGATGATTTTCAACTTCACTCTGAAATTCCTTGAACTTTTCAAATGTTTCAGACTTATGTTTCATTAAGTAGATATACCCATATCTGCTTAAATCATCTGTGAAGGTGAGAAAATAACGATATCCGCCGCGAGCCTCAATATTCATCGGACCACATACATCGTTATGTATGAGTTCCAACAAATCTGTTGCTCTCTCCATAGTACCGGAGAACGGTGATTTTAGTCATCTTGCCTATGAGGCACGGTTCGCAAGTACCAAGTGATTCATAATCAAGTGATTCCAAAAGCCCATCAGTATGGAGTTTCTTCATGCGCTTTACACCGATATGACCTAAACGGCAGTGCCACAAATAAGTTGCACTATCATTATTAACTTTGCATCTTTTGGCTTCTACATTATGAATATGTGTATTACTATCTTCGAGATTCAACAAGAATAGACCACTTTTCAAAGGTGCATGACCATAAAAGATATTATTCATATAAATAGAACAACCATTATTCTCTGATTTAAATGAATAACCGTCTCGCATTAAACAAGATCCAGATATAATGTTCATGCTCAACGCTGGCACCAAATAACAATTATTTAGGTCTAATATTAATCCCGAAGGTAGATGTAGAGGTAGCGTGCCGACCGCGATCACATCGACTTTGGAACCGTTTCCCACGCGCATCGTCACCTCGTCCTTTGCTAGTGTCCGCTTATTCCGTAGTCCCTGTTTCGAGTTGCAAATATTAGCAACAGAACCAGTATCAAATACCCAGGTGCTACTGCGAGCTCTAGTAAGGTACACATCAATAACATGTATATCACATATACCTTTGCTCACTTTGCCATCCTTCTTATCCGCCAAATACTTGGGGCAGTTCCGCTTCCAGTGTCCAGTCTGCTTGCAGTAGAAGCACTCAGTTTCAGGCTTAGGTCCAGACTTGGGTTTCTTCTCCTGAGCAGCAACTTGCTTGCTGTTCTTCTTGAAGTTTCCCTTCTTCTTCCCTTTGCCCTTTTTCTTGAAACTAGTGGTTTTGCTAACCATCAACACTTGATGCTCCTTCTTGATTTCTACCTCCGCAGCTTTCAGCATTGCGAAGAGCTCGGGAATAGTCTTGTTCATCCCTTGCATATTATAGTTCATCACGAAGCTCTTGTAGCTTGGTGGCAGTGATTGGAGAATTCTGTCAATGACGCAATCATCTGGAAGATTAACTCCCATCTGAATCAAGTGATTATTATACCCAGACATTTTGAGTATATGCTCACTGACAGAACTGTTCTCCTCCATCTTACAGCTATAGAACTTATTGGAGACTTCATATCTCTCAATTCGGGCATTTGCTTGAAATATTAACTTCAACTCCTGGAACATCTCATATGCTCCATGACGTTCAAAACGTCGTTGAAGTCCCGATTCTAAGCCGTAAAGCATGGCACACTGAACTATCGAGTAGTCATCAGCTTTGCTCTGCCAGACGTTCATAACATCTGGCGTTGCTCCAGCAGCAGGCCTGTCACCCAGCGGTGCTTCCAGGACGTAATTCTTCTGTGCAGCAATGAGGATAATCCTCAGGTTACGGACCCAGTCCGTGTAATTGCTACCATCATCTTTCAACTTTGCTTTCTCAAGGAACGCATTAAAATTCAATGGAACAATAGCACGAGCCATCTATCTACAAGCAACATAAACAAGCAAGATACTATCAGGTACTAAGTTCATGATAAGTTTAAGTTCAGTTAATCAAATTACTTAGGAACTCCCACTTAGATAGACATCCCTCTAATCCTCTAAGTGATCACGTGATCCAAATCAACTAAACCATAACCGATCATCACGTGAGATGGAGTAGTTTTCAATGGTGAACATCGTCATGTTGATCATATCTACTATATGATTCACGCTCGACCTTTCGGTCTCTGTGTTCCGAGGCCATATCTGCATATGCTAGGCTCGTCAAGTTTAACCTGAGTATTCTGCGTGTGCAAAACTGGCTTGCACCCGTTGTAGATGGACGTAGAGCTTATCACACCCGATCATCACGTGGTGTCTGGGCACGACGAACTTTGGCAACGGTGCATACTCAGGGAGAACACTTCTTGATAATTTAGTGAGAGATCATCTTATAATGCTACCGTCAATCAAAGCAAGATAAGATGCATAAAAGGATAAACATCACATGCAATCAATATAAGTGATATGATATGGCCATCATCATCTTGTGCTTGTGATCTCCATCTCCGAAGCACCGTCATGATCACCATCGTCACCGGCGCGCCACCTTGATCTCCATCGTAGCAACGTTGTCGTCTCGCCAATCTTATGCTTCCACGACTATTACTACCGTTTAGTAATCTAGTAAAGCATTACATCGCGATTGCATTGCATACAATAAAGCGACAACCATATGGCTCCTGCCAGTTGCCGATAACTTAGTTACAAAACATGATCATCTCATACAATAAAATCAGCATCATGCCTTGACCATATCACATCACAACATACCCTGCAAAAACAAGTTAGACGTCCTCTACTTTGTTGTTGCAAGTTTTTACGTGGCTGCTACGGGCTTTAAGTAAGAACTCATCTCACCTACGCATCAAAACCACAACGAGGGTTCGTCAAATAGACTCCGTTTTAACCTTCTCAAGGACCGGGTGTAGTCACACTTGGTTCAACTAAAGTTGGAGAGACAGTCTTCCGCAAGCCATCTATGTGCAAAGCACGTCGAGGGAACCGGTCTCGCGTAAGAGTACGCGTAAGGTTGGTCCGGATCGTCTCAACCAACAATACCGCCGAACCAAAGTATGACATGCTGGTAGGCAGTATGACTTGTATCGCCCACAACTCACTTGTGTTCTACTCGTGCATATAACATCAAACCATAAAACCTAGGCTCGGATGCCACTGTTGGGGAACGCAGTAATTTCAAAAATTTTCCTACGCACACGCAAGATCATGGTGATGCACAGCAACGAGAGGGGAGAGTGTTGTCTACGTACCAAGGCAGACCGACTGCGGAAGCGATCACACAACATAGAGGAAGTAGTCGTACGTCTTCTTCCTGATCCGACCGATCCAAGCACCGTTACTCCGGCACCTCCGAGTTCTTAGCACACGTTCAGCTCGATGACGATCCCCGGGCTCCGATCCAGCAAAGCTTCAGGGAGGAGTTCCGTCAGCACGACGGCGTGGTGACGATCTTGATGTACTACCGACGCAGGGCTTCGCCTAAGCACTACAACGGTACGATCGAGGTGGAATTTGGTGGTAGGGGGCACCGCACACGGCTAAGGAACGATCTCAAGGATCAAGTTGTGTGTCTATGGGGTGCCCCCTGCCCCCGTATATAAAGGACCAGGGGCAAGGGGTCGGCCGGCTAGGAGGGAGGCGCAGGGAGGAGTCCCACTCCTACCGGGAGTAGGACTCCTTCCCCCAAATCCTATTCCTAATAGGACTCTTCGGGAGAAAGAGAAGAGAGGGGGGCCGGCCCCTTCTCCTAGTCCTAATAGGACTAGGGAAGGGGGGTTCGGCCGGCTAGCCTGTGGGCTGCCCCTTCTCTCTTTTCCACTAAGGCCCAATAGGCCCATTTGCCTCCCGGGGGGTTCCGGTAACCCTCCCGGTAATCCGGTAAAATCCCGATTTCACCTGGAACACTTCCGGTGCCCAAACATAGGCTTCCAATATATCAATCTTTACGTCTCGACCATTTCGAGACTCCTCGCCATGTCCGTGATCTCATCCGGGACTCCGAACAACCTTCGGTACATCAAAATGCATAAACTCATAATAACTGTCATCGTAACGTTAAGCGTGTGGACCCTACGGTTCGAGAACAATGTAGACATGACCGAGACACGTCTCCGGTCAATAACCAATAGCGGGACCTGGATGCCCATATTGGCTCCTACACATTCTACGAAGATCTTTATCGGTCAGACCGCATAACAACATACGTTGTTCCCTTTGTCATCGGTATGTTACTTGCCCGAGATTCGATCGTCGGTATCCAATACCTAGTTCAATCTCGTTACCGGCAAGTCTCTTTACTCGTTCCGTAATACATCATCTCACAACTAACATATTAGTTGCAGTGCTTGCAAGGCTTATGTGATGTGTATTACCGAGATGGCCCAGAGATACCTCTCCGACAATCGGAGTGACAAACCCTAATCTCGAAATACGCCAACCCAACATCTACCATTGGAGACACCTGTAGTACTCTTTTATAATCACCCAGTTACGTTGTGACGTTTGGTAGTACCCAAAGTGTTCCTCCGGTAAACGGGAGTTGCATAATCTCATAGTTATAGGAACATGTATAAGTCATGAAGAAAGCAATAGCAACATACTAAACGATCGGGTGCTAAGCTAATGGAATGGGTCATGTCAATCAGATCATTCTACTAATGATGTGACCTCGTTAATCAAATAACAACTCTTTGTTCATGGTTAGGAAACATAACCATCTTTGATTAACGAGCTAGTCAAGTAGAGGCATACTAGTGACACTCTGTTGGTCTATGTATTCACACATGTATTATGTTTCCGGTTAATACAATTCTAGCATGAATAATAAACATTTATCATGATGTAAGGAAATAAATAATAACTTTATTATTGCCTCTAGGGCATATTTCCTTCATCCCCAACACCTGATTGCATAACCAAAAAGTTTCGGGAGTTTCATAGGTGGGAATTCAAGTAGCTCTTAGGATATCTTTTCCGACAGATGTATGATATGAAATTGGGGTTCGACGTCTAGTGCTTCGCCTATTCACGGTCGATTTTACAGTGGTCTTGTTGCGTCTTAAAGAGTCCTTGGCTATGCTGACTCGGGGACGCTTCGTATGTCATGTGCACTGCCTTGTACATGATGGTGATGTACGATCGAGCCCGTGTAGGTCCCACCACGAAAACTTCGGACGGAATCTTTATCATATGTTTGTTCCGGCTTATTTCGCAAGCCAATCCTTGGTTTTATTTTGAGTTGTGGTATTCGAGTTGCTTCGAAGTCATATGTTGATTCCATCCCTTGTTGATTTACCTCTTCTACCTAATTCTACGTGGCTTCGCAATTTAGGGATATGTGACCACTTCAAGAGAAGTGCATTCGTTCATTTTGTTCGGATGTGAAGACTTTATGTTGCAATTTTCATTCCGTTGGATTCAGCTTCAATATTTGTCTATCTATGTGCTAATGGTGGTCAACCTCTTCAGGATGGCTCCTCCAACGCGCACGACTCCGAATCTGGACCCGCCACCACCTCCACCTCCTCCGGAGGCTTGGCAAGCTGTGATGGCCGCAACCAATGCAAACACACAGTTGATCATGCAAATCCTCCAATAGCGAAATCAAGGCAGTCAAGGGAATCAAGGCAACAATTAGAACCATTTTGCTACACTGAACCAGTTCCTTGCAAATGTTCCAAGGACGTTCAGCAATTGTTTTGAGGCAACCAATGCTGACGATTGGCTAGTGGATCTGGGCAAGCATTTTGAATGCAGCAACGTCAGGCCTGAAGATTTCGTCAAGTTCGCTTCCTTCCAACTCAAAGATCAGGCTGCAGAGTGGTTCCAGCAGTACAAGGATTCCAGAGGTGGACGTTTGATCACTTGGGATGATTTCCGTCGAGATTTCCGAGCTCATCACATCCCTCAGAGTGTGACTAAAAGTAAGCGTCAGGAATTCCGCAATCTGAATCAAGGCTCTTTGTCTGTCTATGACTACACCAAGTTGTTCCAGAAGCTCGCCCGTTTTGCCAAGCAGGATGTTCCTGATCAAAAGAGCATGATATACCAGTTCAGGGGTGGTCTCAGAGAAGAAATTCAGCTCGCTCTTGTCCTCTTTGAGTCGTTGAGGTACGATGAGTTCTACAACATGGCACTGAAGCAAGAGGCTGCTCAGTTGAGGTGTGATGCTTCCAGGAAGCGAGTCAGAGATGCTACTCCTTCTTCCTCTACTCAAGTGGCCAAGCAGCAGAAGTATTGGCTTCCTCCTCCTCCGTCCCGTCAGCCGTATCAGCAGAAGAGCAAAGGTGGCAGTGGTTTCTCCCACCCACCCAACCCTGGCTTTCAGAACAAGACTTCGTCTCAAGCTCCAAGATCAAGTGCTCCATACCACCGTCCGCTTTCAGAGGTCACGTGCAACAAGTGCCAACAGAAGGGTCACTATGCCAACAAGTGTTTCAACCAGAGGCGTCTTCCTCCTCCTCCTCCTGTGAGATCGGCAAGTACAGCTGTGGTCAAGCATAACCCCAAGCATGCCAAGGTCAATATGGTGAATGCAGCTCAGGTAGAGGATTCGTCAGACGTCATCATGGGTAACCTTCCTGTTAACAATATTCCTGCAAAAGTACTTTTTGATACTGGTGCATCGCATTGTTTCATCTCGAGACCTTTTGCTTCCAAGCATGATTTTGTTACTCAAATGTTGCCGAGTCCGTTGTCTATTGACTCTCCGGCCAATCTGTTGACATCTCGAGTATGCGTTCCGGATGTTACAATCACTTTGGGCGACTACAAGTTTCTATCTTCTCCGGTGGTTCTTGGTGACTCCGATATTGATCTTATTCTTGGGATGGACTGGCTCTCTAAGCATAAGGCTCAGCTCGATTGTGCAGCCAGGCAGATTCAACCGACTCATTCGTCTGAGGATGTCATTGTCTTTGCCGCTCGTGATGATACAATCCGGTTGTTTTCTCTCAATGAGAAGGGTGAATTGGATGCTATTTCGCAGATTCCAGTCGTTTGTGAGTATCAAGACGTCTTCCCAGAAGAGCTCCCAGGAATGCCTCCGCACCGGCCCGTTGAATTTGTTATTGATCTTAAGCCCGGTACGGAACCTGTGTGCAAGCGTCCTTACAAGCTCGGACCTGAAGAGTTGAAGGAGCTGAAGAAACAACTCGATATTCAAGAAAGAATGGGTCTCATCCGGCCTAGTTCTTCTCCGTGGGGTTGTGGTGTTCTTTTTGTGAAGAAGAAGGATGGAACGGACCGACTTTGTGTTGATTATCGTCCATTGAACAAGAAGACCATCAAGAACAAATACCCACTCCCCAACATCAATGAGCTGTTCGAACAACTCAAGGGTGCCCAAGTATTCTCCAAGCTTGATCTCTGTATGGGTTATCATCAGATTCGAATCCGTGAGCAAGATATTCCCAAGACGGCTTTCAGGACAAGCTATGGATCATATGAATACACTGTCATGTCCTTTGGCCTCGCCAACGCTCCTCCGACGTTCTCTCGCATGATGAATTTCATCTTCAACCCCTACACCAATGACTTCGTTTTGGTCTATCTCGATGACATTCTGGTTTTCTCCAAGAACAAGGAAGATCATGCCAAGCACTTGCGTTTGGTTCTTGACAAGCTCAGGGAACATCAGTTCTACGCCAAGTTCTCCAAGTGTGAATTTTGGCTCGATGAGGTTCTTTATCTTGGCCATATCATCTCTGCCAAGGGCATTTCCGTGAATCCTGAGAAGGTGTCTGCAATTGTTAATTGGGAACCTCCTCAGAACATGAAGCAACTCCGTAGCTTCCTCGGTCTCGCAAGCTACTGCCGAAGATTCGTTGAAAACTTTTCTAAGATCGCGAAGCCTCTCTCAAATCTTCTTCAGAAGCACGTCAAGTACGTTTGGTCTCCGGAGTGTGATATTGCTTTCAACACTTTGAAAGAGAAGTTGATCACTGCTCCAGTTCTGACTCCGCCTGATGAATCCAAGCCGTACGAGGTCTTTTGTGATGCCTCTCTCCAAGGTCTTGGTGCTGTATTGATGCAAGAGAAGAAAGTTGTTGCTTATACCTCTCGCCAGTTGAAGCCTAATGAGAAGAACTACCCCACTCATGATCTCGAGTTGGCGGCAGTTGTGCATGCTCTTTTGACTTGGAGACATCTTCTATTGGGAAGAAAAGTGGACATTTTCACTGATCACAAGAGTCTCAAGTACATCTTCACTCAGCCTAATCTCAACCTCAGGCAAACTCGATGGGTCGAAATGATTCAAGAGTACAATCCGAGTATCGAGTATACTCCAGGCAAGGCCAATGTGATTGCTGACGCTTTGAGCAGGAAAGCATATTGCAACAGTCTGATTCTGAAGCCTTATCAACCCGAGCTTTGTGAAGCTTTCCGCAAACTTAATCTGCAAATTGTTCCTCAAGGTTTCCTCGCCAACCTTCAAGTCTCTCCTACCTTGGAAGACCAGATTCGCCAAGCCCAGCTTCTTGATGCTATGGTGAAAAAGGTGAAGATTGGTATCGCCAAGAGTCAGTCCAAGTACAAGTGCTACCGCCTTGATGACAAGGACACTCTCTTCTTCGAGGATCAAATTGTGGTACCCAAAGGTGAACTTCGTAAAGTGATCATGAACAAGGCTCACAATTCTCTCCTCTCCATCCACCCTGGAAGCATGAAGATGTATCAGGATCTCAAGCAAGCTTATTGGTGGACTCGTATGAAGCGCGAGATTGCTCAATTCGTGAATGAATGTGATGTCTGCAGAAGAGTGAAGGCAGAACACCAAAGGCCAGCAGATGCAGGGACATATGATACAGCTCCAGATGGCGCGCTTGAGCTCAAGTGGGAGTACGACGAGGATTCTCAGCGTTACTATGTGTCTTTTCCTGATGATCAGTAGTGGTGCCCAGTTGGGGTGATCGGGACCTATGTCGCTTGTTGGGTTGTCTTTTATTTTGGCGCCATAGTCGGGCCATGAGTGTTTGGATGATGTATGTTATTTATGTACTTTGATGTGACGTGGCGAGTGTAAGCCAACTATTGTATCTCCCCTTTATTATATATATTACATGGGATGTTGTGATGATTGCCTAACTTGCGACATTGCTTTCAATGCGGTTATGTCTCTAAGTCGTGCCTCGACACGTGGGAGCTATAGCCGCATCGAGGGCGTTACAGCAATATTCCTGCAAAATTTCTTTTTGACACTGGTGCATCGCATTGTTTCATCTCGAGACCATTTGTTTCTAAGCATGAGTTGCCTTTACATGAATTGCCTAGGCAGTTGTCAGTTGTTTCTCCAGGTAAATTCATGAATGCAAGCGCTATGGCCCCGGATGTTACTATCACGTTGGGCGACTATAAGTTTCTATCCTCTCAGTGGTCCTTGGTAACTTGGATATTGATCTTATTCTTAGAATGGACCGGCTTTCTAAGCACAAGGCTCAGCTTGATTGTGCTGCCAGGCAGATTCAATTGACTCATTCGTCTAAGGATGTAATTGTCTTTGCCACTCGTGATGATACCATCCGTCTGTTTTCTCTCAATGAGAAGGGTGAGCTGGATGCCATCTCTCAAATTCCAGTCGTTTGCGAATATCAAGATGTCTTTCCAGAAGAGCTTCCAGGAATGCCTCCGCACCGGCCAGTTGAATTTGTCATTGATCTTGAGCCTGGTACGGAACCTGTTAGCAAATGTCCTTACAAGCTTGGACCTGAAGAGTTGAAGGAGCTGAAGAAGCAACTCGATATTCAAGAGCGAATGGGTCTCATCCGACCTAGTTCTTCACCGTGGGGTTGTGGAGTTCTTTTTGTGAAGAAGAAGGATGGAACGGACCGACTCTGTGTCAACTACCGTCCATTGAACAAGAAGACTATAAAGAACAAGTACCCACTTCCCAACATCAACGAGCTGTTTGAACAACTCAAAGGTGCTCAAGTATTCTCCAAGCTTGATCTCCGTATGGGCTATCACCAGATTCGAATTCGTGAGCAAGATATCCCCCAGACGGCATTCAGAACAAGCTATGGTTCATATGAATACACTGTCATGTCTTTCGGCCTCGTCAACGCTCCTCCAACATTCTGTCGCATGATGAACTTCATCTTCAACCCCTACACAAATGACTTCGTCTTGGTCTACCTCGATGACATTTTGGTCTTTTCCAAGAACAAGGAAGATCATGCCAAACACTTGCGTTTAGTGCTGGATAAGCTCAGGGAACATCAGTTCTATGCCAAGTTTTCAAAGTGCGAGTTTTGGCTCGATGAGGTTCTCTATCTTGGGCATATCATCTCTGCTAAGGGCATAGCGGTGAATCCTGAGAAGGTGTCTGCAATTGTGAATTGGGAACCACCTCAGAACGTGAAGCAACTCCGCACCTTCCTTGGTCTCGCAAGCTATTGTCGAAGGTTCGTTGAGAACTTCTCAAAGATCGCGAAGCCTCTTTCAAACCTTCTCCAGAAGCACGTGAAGTATGTTTGGTCTCCTAAATGTGACATCGCTTTCAAAACCCTGAAAGAGAAATTAGTCACTGCTCCAGTTCTGACTCCTCCTGATGAATCCAAACCGTTCGAGGTCCTCTGTGATGCCTCTCTTCAAGGTCTTGGTGCGGTGTTGATGCAAGAGAGGAAAGTTGTGGCTTATACTTCTCGCCAGTTGAAGCCCAATGAAAAGAACTACCCCACTCAAGACCTCGAGTTGGCGGCAGTTGTATATGCTCTGTTGACTTGGAGACATCTCTTATTGGGAAGAAAAGTGGACATCTTCACTGACCACAAGAGTCTCAAGTACATCTTCACTCAGCCTAATCTCAACCTCAGGCAGACTCGTTGGGTCGAAATGATTCAAGAGTATAATCTGAGTATTGAATATACTCTAGGCAAGGCCAATGTAATTGCTGACGCATTGAGCAGGAAGGCTTACTGCAACAGTTTGATTCTCAAGCCTTACCAACTCGAGCTTTGTGAAGCTTTCCGCAAACTCAACCTTCAAGTTGTTCCCCAAGGATTTCTGGAAAACCTTCAAGTCTCTCCTACTTTGGAAGATCAGATTCGTGAGGCTCAACTTCTTGATGCTATGGTGAAGAAGGTGAAAATTGGGATTGCCAAGAGTCAACCCAAGTACAAGTGCTATCGTCTTGATGACAAGGATACTCTATTCTTCGAGGATCGCATTGTTGTGCCTAAAGGTGACCTTCATAAAGTCATTTTGAACGAGGCTCACAATTCACTCCTCTCCATCCACCCTGGGAGTACAAAGATGTACCAGGACCTCAAGCATGCGTTTTGGTGGACTCGAATGAAGCGTGAGATTGCTCAGTTCGTGAATGAATGTGATGTCTGCAGAAGAGTGAAGGCAGAACACCAACGACCAGCTGGTCTCCTCCAACCTCTTGCCATTCTAGAATGGAAGTTTGACCACATTGAGATGGACTTCGTGACTGGATTTCCAAAGTCCAAGCGTGGCAATGATGCTATCTTTGTTGTCATCGACAAACTCACTAAAGTGGCTCATTTCCTTCCTATCAAAGAGTCTATCACAGCAGCTCAATTGGCAGAGCTTTATACCTCTCAGATTGTCTCTTTGCACGGTATTCCGCAGTTGATTTCTTCAGATCGTGGCAGCATCTTCACCTCGAAGTTTTGGGATTCTTTTCAGAAGGCCATGGGCACTAACATCCGTTTCAGCACAACTTTTCATCCTCAAACTAGCGGCCAAGTCGAGCGTGTCAATCAGATTCTTGAAGATATGCTCAGGGCTTGCGTTATCTCTTTCGGTATGAAATGGGAAGATTGTCTTCCATATGCCGAGTTCTCCTACAACAACAGCTCTCAAGCGAGTTCGGGCAAGGCCCCATTTGAAATTCTCTATGGCAGGAAGTGCCGTACTCCTCTTAACTGGTCAGAGACTGGTGAATGTCAACTTCTTGGAAATGACTTGATCACAGAGGCAGAAGAGATGTGCAAAGTCATTCGTGATAACCTCAAAGCTGCGCAATCGCGCCAGAAGTGCTACTATGATAGTAAGCATCGTGATTTGGCTTTCGAGATCGGATACCATGTTACCTCCGCATCTCTCCAATGAAAGGTACTCGTCGCTTCGGTATCAAAGGGAAGCTTGCCCCTAGATACGTGGGTCCTTTCAAGATCGTCAGCAAGAGAGGCGATCTCGCCTATTAACTCGAGCTTCCCTTCAACTTTGCAAACGTGCATGACGTGTTCCATGTCTCTCAGCTCCGCAAGTGCTTCAAGACCCCTGACCTCACCGTCAAGTTCGAAGACATTGATCTCCAAGAAGACCTTTCTTATCGTGAGCACCCCGTTGCTATCCTTGAAGAAACTGGGCGCAAGACTCGCAACAAGTCAATCAAATTCCTCAAAGTCAAGTGGTCGCATCATTCCGACCGTGAAGCCACCTGGGAACGCGAGGATCACCTCCGTTCTGAGTACCCGGAGTTTTTCCAGTCCTAGATCTCAGGACGAGATCCTTTCATAGTGGCGGAGTGTTGTAACACCCCGGATGTAATTTACCTTATCTGTATCCCAACACTTGCCGTTTCCAGCACTAAGTTATTTTATTTCATCGTTGTCGGGTTTTTGTCTCCGTGTGTTGTTGTCTTTGTCATGCATCTCATATCATGTCATCATGTGCATTGCATTTGCATACGTGTTCGTCTCATGCATCCGAGCTTTTTCCCCGTTGTCCGTTTTGCATTCCGGCACTCCTATGCCCTCCGGTGGTCCTTTCTACCTCTTTTCGTGTGTGGGGGTTAAACGTTTTCGGATTGGACCGAGACTTGTCATGCGGCCTTGGTTTACTACCGGTAGACCGCGTGTCAAGTTTCGTGCCATTTGGACTTCGTTTGGTACTCCAACGATTAACCGAGGGACCGAAAAGGCCTCGTGTGTGTTGCAGCCCATCACCCTTTCAAAGTGGCCCAAAACCGACCTAAAACCCCTCCATCATCTCGGTCGTTCGATTACGATTGCGTGGCCGCAAACCGCACCTCATTTGGAGCCTCCTAGCTCCCTCTACCTCCATATAAAGGCCGCCTCCAGAAATTTTCGGATCTCTCCACCCCTAACCCTAGAAAACCCGCTCCTCCGCCGGCCGGACGTGTCCGTTTCCGGCCGGACAACGTCCGCCGCCGCCTGCAGCCTATCCCGAGGCGACACGTGTCCTCGCCGGGACTCCCACCGCCATGGCCCGCCGCAGCCCGCGCGGGGCCCTCCCCGGCCCGAGACGCCGCGCCCCGACGGCTCTTCCTCCCCGCGCGCCTTCATCCCGCCGGCCAGCGCCACCGCGGACCCTTCACCGGCGAGCCCGCGCCAACTACCACTCCGGCCAGCCAGCGCCGCAGATCACGCCGGGGACCGTGCCCGACACCGCCGGCGTCGGCCCCGTCCTTCTCCGGCCCAGATCTGGCCTTCTCCGGTCTCCCCCGCGACCTCACCACCTCGCCGGAGTAGAAGCTCCGGCCGGCCATCCTCGAACGCCACAACGCTACAGTGCTCGATCCGATCTGGATCCGGACGAACACTAATGCCTCGGTTGACTTTTCCCTCTTCTCCTAATATTTTTTACATTCTTTGACATGCCATAACTCTGTCATCGTAGCTCCGATTCGTGCGTGTAGCATATCAAAATGTTCGTCTCGACGAGTACATCATTTCATCTCAGTGCATCATTTTCATTTGAGCTCATCTTGATGCCCGAAATGCTGTTGGAAGAGGGCTATGTGATGAATTTGTTAGATCTGTTTCAGCAAATGGCCTTTTGTCATTTTTGCCATGATTAATGTGTGCATGCTATGATCCTGAGCTCTACATGTGTTTTGTTATATGACATGTCATCTTTACAGAGGTGCTTGCCATGTATTTTTGTGATATTCTTGGTGACTAGCACAAGCTTGCAAAGTAGCGCAATCAGTAATGCTAATTTCAGGGACTTAGAATTTCACCAAGTCCTTGTCCTGATTTTGTTGTTATGCCATATGTTCATATTGTTTCCTAGTGATCCGTGCCTCTTTTGAGGATGATCAGTAAGGATGTTTTGTTAACATTGTGGTGCTCTATCCATCCATGTCTTTGTTTGCATTTATGGAGCACCCTAGCTTGAGTCAATCGAGCTCTACTTTTGCTATAAAATAATCCTGGCAGATTGTTGACATGTTTAGCGATTTTGCCGAGGATATTGCTATTGATCCGTGCATGCTATGTTGTTGTTCTTGCCATGTCTAGCTTCTATGTCATGTATTCTTGATGGGTGTATGCTTAGTTTGTCATGCCATGCTCTGTAGTGAGTGCATCGAGCTCGTAAACATGCCTACTTGCTAATCTGTTTTGCATGCTCCAGTTTTTCACTAAGTCTGAATCTATTTATTTTTTTGCCATGTTCACATGCTTGCAATGGTATTTTCTGATCCCTTTTGACTCAAGGTCACTAAGGGACTTTTGTTAAGTGCTTTGAGCAGCTTTATGCCATGCCTTGCTTTTCCATGTTAAGTTCCTGTCGCATGTAGTTTTCATGCTCTAAATATTGCTTCCTGATGATAAATTCCAGGCTTGTGTTAATTTCACTAA
This sequence comes from Triticum monococcum, assembly GCA_034509565.1. Taxonomy (NCBI): domain Eukaryota; kingdom Viridiplantae; phylum Streptophyta; class Magnoliopsida; order Poales; family Poaceae; genus Triticum; species Triticum monococcum. The sequence goes on from CM067843.1 coordinate 77,765,295, forward strand.
GTCTGAAACATGTTATCATTTGCTCTTTTGCCATGCTTGTTTGAATCTATTAATGGATGAATTAGCCGTAGCTCAGTGTTCATCTTTTGTCAAGAATCATGAGTCGATCCCTGCCATGTATTTTGTTGTCAGGTTTGAGTGTTGTAGCATATTTATCTTGATGCATTTAGTTGGTCACTTGCTGATTATCGCAGACCGGTGCCATATTTGTTTTGCTTGCCATTTCCAAACCGTGCATCCGATTCCGGTGATCTTCATATCGATTTCAACCGAAATCACCTCACCTTTCTAGTGGCACTATTGGATTTCCAAGTTGAGGCTAGGTTCAATCATTCCTTGTCAAATCTTGCATATGCATCACATACCGCATCCCACATATCATACCATGTTTGCATCATGTTGTTTGAGCATTGCACATGGTTGATTGTGTTCCGTTTGCTTGTTGTTCTTGTTTGGGTAGAGCCGGGAGACGAGTTCGTGAATGAGGAGCCCGTTGAGTTCGCTTATGAGGATCAAGTCAACTCTAAGAACTTTGTAGGCAAGATGACCATACCCTCGAAATCACTTCTATCTTTGCTTGCTAGATGCTCGCTCTTTTGCTATGCCTATGCTACGATACCTACCACTTGCTTATCATGCCTCCCAAATTGCCATGTCAAACCTCTAACCCACCATGTCCTAGCAAACCGTTGTTTTGCTATGTTACCGCTTTGCTCAGCCCCTCTTATAGCGTTGCTAGTTGCAGGTGAAGATTGGAGATCGTTCCTTGTTGGAACATTGTTTATTGTTGGGATATCACTATATTATCTTGTTTATCTTAATGCACCTATATACCTGGTAAAGGGTGGAAGGCTCGGCCTTATGCCTAGTGTTTTGTTCCACTCTTGCCGCCCTAGTTTCCATCATATCGGTGTTATGTTCCCGGATTTGCGTTCCTTACACGGTTGGGTTATAATGGGAACCCCTTGATAGTTCACCTTGAATAAAACTCTTCCAGCAATGCCCAACATTGGTTTTACCATTAGCCACCTAGCCTTTTCCCTTGGGGTTCGCGTACTCAAGAGTCATCTTTATTTTAACCCCCCCGGGCCAGTGCTCCTCTAAGTGTTGGTCCAACTGAGCGATGTCCGGGGCTACCAGGGGCAACTCTGGGCTGGCCTACCCGACGTCTGGCTCATCTGAGTGTGCCCTGAGAATGAGATATGTGCAGCTCCTATCGGGATTTGTCGGCACATTCGGGTGGTGTTGCTGGATTTGTCTTACCATTGTCGAGGATGTCTTGTAACCGGGATGCTGAGTCTGATCGGATTGTCTTGGGAGAAGGATTATCCTTCATTGACCGTGAGAGCTTGTGATGGGCTAAGTTGGGACTCCCCTGCAGGGATTTGAACTTTCGAAAGCCGTTCCCACGGTTATGGGCAGATGGGAATTTGTTAATATCCGGTTGTAGATAACATGAAACTTAATTTAATTAAATTGCACCAACCGCGTGTGTAACCGTTATGGTCTCTTCTCGGCAGAGTCCGGGAAGTGAACACGGTGTTGGAGTAATGCTTGACGTAGGTTGTTCTAGGATCACTTCTTGATCATAGTTGTTCGACCATGCTTTTGCCTTCTCTTCTCGCTCTCATTTGCTTATGTTAGCCACCATATATGCTAGTCGCTTGTTGCAGCTCCACATCATACCTTGCCTTACCTAAAAGCTTAAATAGTCTTGATCGCGAGGGTGTGAGATTGCTGAGTCCCCGTGACTCACAGATTCCTTCCAAAACGAGATGCAGGGACCAATGATACCGTTCCAGATGACATGACCAAGCTCAAGTGGGAGTTCGATGAAGACTCTTGTCGTTACTATGTGTCTTTCCCAGATGATCAGTAGTGGTGCCCAGTTGGGGCGATCGGGGACCGTGTCGCATGTGGGGGTTGATCTTTATTTTGGTACCGTAGTCGGACCATGAGTGTATTGGATGAATGTAATGTTATTCATGTATTTGTCTGACGTGGCGAGTGTAAGCCAACTATGTATCGTTTCCCCTTTTATTTATTTACATGGGTTGTTGTGAAGATTACCTTACTTGCGACATTGCTTTCAATGCGGTTATGCCTCTAAGTCGTGCTTCGACACGTAGGAGATATAGCCGCATCAAGGGCGTTACAAGAGATGAGAAGATCTTCATCTCTGTCAGTGAAGAAATTGACTGAACTGTATGAGATTTCAAATGGCTTTACTCGAAGGGATTGGTAGGTGTAGGATTTTGAGATGAGCATCACCTGGAAACTTTTCCTTATTTTTACCTCGACCCCCTTTAACAGTACGGTGTTTCCTATGACTCAAGAAAGAGAAAATGAAACTACAAAAACAAAAGTATTCACGCTTCATGTTCCTCGCATGAATATCAAGTCTTCACGGTCACACCAATTTCTTCACTTTCAAAGTCTTCAGAAATCCAAAGTCTTCAGTTGAAGACATTCCTTTTTAGGGGTCGACTTTCTCTGTAATATCAAACTCCTCATAGACTTATAGACCTGTGTACACTCACAAACACATTAGTCCCTTAACCTATAAGTCTAAAATACACCAAAATCACTAAGGGGCACTAGATGCACTTACAATCTCCTCCTTTTTGGTGATTGATGACAATATAGATTAAGTTTTCAACGGGGATAACCATATGAAGTGTAAATACTGATATTGAGGAATTTGATCGTAAGATATAGAAGAAACTCCCCCTGAAGATGTGCATAGTGAGGAATTTGCTTTTGAAGCAATGCACATTTGAAGAGTAGAATCATGGAGATCCCCCCCTATATCTTGTAATTCATACACGCATTTAACATATGATATGAAGAATTTGAAATGCATGATGAAATATTGTGACTGATGTAATTCAGCATGCATGCATTGAGGAAATAGCATGCAGAAGAACATAGCAAAAAGTATCAGGCCACCATCGGACTTAAGTTTACAACTCGATCCAACAAATCTTTAGAAGAACGAGAGTTGTAACTTAGCAAAAAAACGCCCATATAGATACACCCGCTTGAAGACTAACTCAAATTTCTCCCCCTTTGTCATCGAATGACCAAAAGGGACGAAAAATGAGGACTAACGCCCCTGAAGAATATCATCACTGAGTCGATGTAGGAGCGCCAACATTGTTGGGGTCGGTTGTTGAAGTAGGGCCTGCTACAGTGTCTTCCAAATCTTCATGTTCATCAGTCTCGCGCGATGAAGAATAAGAGTTGGCCACCAAGTGAGGAACTTTGACCTTCTTGAATTTCTTCGAAGGTGGCTGAGACCAGTCAAAGTCCTGCTTGTAGCCCATCTTCTTGAGGTCATCCTCACCATAGAGATGAGACAGAACAACCCAGGTGCGATCAAAAACTTCATGGAGGTAGTAATGGTTCTTCTTCACTGAATTCTGAGTGATGGTAATGTTCTGAAGAATTGAATCAAACTATCTTTTTACCAACTTGTGGTTGCAATTGACCTTCTGGTGAAGACTGAGGAGAAGCTCGCGATCAGTCAGCACCCTTGGAGCTGTGCCTTGAGGATTTTGCTTTGAAGCATTGGCGGCAGAGTTATGAGTGCCAGAGTCATCATTGGTGGAGTAAGATGCAGCTTTGCGGAACTAACCATCCAATGGACGAATGCCTTCATCGATAATAGCAGTTGCCTTTCCCTTCTCATCAGATGAGGAAATAGGTCGTTTGAAGACTTCAATGGGCGGCAAGTAACTGAGATGATTCTGAAAGTCAGCCTTGTAATTGATTGAAGATCTGAGGAATCTCATAATCCAAGGGGCATAAGGCTTCAACTCAAAAGGTGACAGTGCAACATTCGCCATAGTCCTCATGAAGAAATCATGATAGTTGATTGGAACACCATGAATGATGTTGAATAGCAAAATCTTCATGATGCCAATGACTTCTTCTTCATTAGAGTCGTGGCCTTTGATTGGACTAAATGTATTTGCCAGAATGCGATAGATGGTCCGAGGCACATACAACAATTCCTTCACAAGGAATTTGGTCCCCGGGGCTTGACCAGGCTTCAGTGGCTTCATCAACACTTGCATATAGTGATCCGATAGCTCAGGTTCATGGTAGATGAGCTGCGCACCTTCAAGGGGAGGACTAACAGGCAAGGCATGAAGCAATTCAGAGGCCGGTGCTTTGAAGTGAGTGTTTTCTGTCATCCAATCCAGCACCCATGAATTGACATCTTCAGCATTGCCAGTGATGTGCAGTGTGGTGTAGAACTAAAGAATTAGTTCCTCATTCCAGTCTACGATGTTGGTGCAGAAGTTTAGCAGCCCAGCATCATGAAGAACACTGAGGACTGGGGTGAAGCACGACAGTGATTCCATGTCTACATGAGGAATATGCTCATGGTCAAAAATCTTGTCCTTGTCAAAAAGCAGTGAAGATTAGAAGTTGGCTTGACTGGCTGTCCAGAAACGCTTCCATCGAAGATGAGAAGAGATTCATATGGAGTGTAATTAGTGAAGAACACATGCTCGTGAAAGAAGTCATCAGCCTTGAATTTTTGCTTTTTGGAGAAGGGAATTTTTGGCTTGGGCTGAGGAGTATCAGTCAATGCCTTCACATTTTCAGGAATCACCGTCCCAGGAGCCGCAGGCTGAGGAATTTCAGTGCCAATATCTTCAGTGGTAGCCTAGGTCTCCATCTCTTCAGCAGCATGAGCATCAGCACTAGTGGCTGGAATTTCTTTAGGTATGGTAAGAAGTGAAGCTTGAGGTTCTTCAGAGCCCATAGGAATTTCTTAAGTCTGGACGGGGGATTGAGGAATATGTTGTAGTGGGGTGAATAGTGGTGAATTGGGGTGTTGACTTTCCCAAAAGTCATCGTTCAGAACTGGAGTGGTGCACCCAATATCCACGTCTTCTTCTTCATTCATTTCCTCAACGCCCGCCTCTTCAGCTGTGAACTGAGGCATTGGTGATGATATCACTGGAGTGGATGTGAGATTGTCCACCTCAATTTCTTCGTCCAACCACTCTGACGAAGCAGCAGAAGGAACATCTTCATTAGATCCTCTTGGGATCTCATAATCCTCACCAAAGGGAACGAGTTCCTTTGATGGCATGCTTGAAACAGGAATAGCATCAATGGGATTATCAAAAGAATTTGTCAGAGTCTTCTTCTTCTAGCGCCAGGGATCGGGCCAGGCGGTCGATCCGGTGGCGGGCGTCGTTTTCGCCGATTCCCTCCCGGCGACCAAGCCGGCCGCTGAGAGTCGGGTGAGCCACTGGAGGCGGGGTAGGATATCTTTCTCCGCGAGCTCGAGGCGGAGGCGGGGTTCCCCGCCATTCCATGGCTCGGGGGCGGCCGTCCGCGTCTCGCTCGATGGAGACTTGGGTCCGGCTTCGGCTGGAAGCCGGCTCTTTCTCGCGCTGCGCGCGGGTGTAGCTGGTAGTCAGCGACCGGGAGGTCGCGCCGTGTTCGCGGCGCGGGGGAGGGCTCCCCGCACAGGCGTCGGCCTCGTGCCGTCGTGCGGCCGCATCGATTAGTTGCTGGATGTGCCGCGTCATATGGGGGAGATCTTCGGCTTCCAAGCTGTCCAGCTCGTCTACGGCCGCCTGGGCGGCGCGCAGGTTCTCGAGCGGGGTGGTGTAGACCGGGCGATCCACCCCAAGCGTGTCGGCGATGACGGCGCAGCGTTGTCTGACAGCGCCGGCCCGGCTAGGGCCAGCCGGAGCCGGCGTGCCGAAGGCGGCGCGGTCAGCTTCGCGCTGGTAGGCCTCGGTGAGGCGTCTTACGGAGGCCAGCCGCCGGCCCTCCGTGAGGAGGGCGAGGCGGCGTGCCTCCAGAACTTCGTCGCTGGCGTCAGCCAGAAGGGGGACGGACAAGTCTTGGGCTGCCGCGCGCGGGGAGTCACGGGCGCCCTTGTCAGTCGGGCCATCGAGGCCGATAACCATCACCTCGGGGGTGTCAGAATCACGATCGCCAGCCGGAGGGAGCGGGTCGTTGTAGACCGTGACGTTGGTGGGGAAGGTGTCGTAGGATGCCGCGTCGGAGTCGACGGGCATCGGGTCGGTGGAGCCAACCGACTCCAAGTCCGCAGCGGGCTCGCTGGAGACGTGGAGCTGGCTGAGGAGGTTGGTGAGGTGATATGTGCCCGCATCGGAGGCGAGCTCGTCGGAGATGCGGGCCTGGTCGAAGAGGTTGGCGAGGCCGCTAGCCGCGCAGACGTCGGCGACGCCATGCAGCGCGTCGCGGCAAGCGCCATCGGGCGAGCCAGGCTGGCTGCGCCCGCGAGGAAGGAAAAGGGTTCCCGTCCAGAACAGGTCTCCGGACGACGGTGCACCTGGCCCCACGGTGGGCGCCAAATGTCGGGTGGTAGGATCGACATATGCCAACGGGTGGCTTATCATTGCGGGGGCCAAAAGAACGTCGCCGGTGCCTGGAAACGGGATGAGGCGTAGACATGCACGCCGGCGAATCTTACCCAGCTTCAGGGCTCTCCGGGGAGATAACACCCCTACTGCTGCTCCGCGGGGTCTCCGCATGGTTACTAAGTTCACAGGTGGCTACAATGCTCCTTGAGCTGTTTGGGGTGGAAGGAGGAAGAAGGGCTTAGCTCAGCTTGCTTCCTCTCCTTGTATGTGTCTAGGTCTAGGAGGAGAGTTCAACCCTTTGCATGGGTGCACCGGGGGGTTTATATAGGCCTACCCCCCGGGGGTACAATGGTAATCCGACTGGGCGCGGGGCCCAGCTGTCCGTGTCTATGCTCGCCGGCTTCTCCGCCGGCTGGTGGGTCCCGCCGGCTGGTGGGTCCCGCCGGTTGCCGGCTCCTGGGTCGACAGGCCGGCCCCACTGGCCAGGGCCTGGTCGGCGGCTGGTTACTGTTGTCCCGTGTTTGTTGGCGCATGCTTGGTCGGGGTAAGCGTGGCTACAGTAACGCCGCCCTGGCGGGCGATTACTGTAGCCCCGCCGCACCTTGTCTCCTTGATGGGCATCTCCTTCGAGGAGGGCGGCAGGCCGGCAACGTGAAGCCGACCCTCTGTCTTGCCGGCTTGAGAGGGAGTGTGGCCGCCTTCGGCATCTCTCTGCCCGAAGGGGCCCACCGCCTCGGGGGCCATGCTGGCGGCCCGTCGTGGACGGCGTCAGAGCCGCCGTGGCTACAGTGCCGCGCCGGGCGGGCCACAGCTGCCCGCACGACGCGCTGTACCAGGCGTGCTCCGGGTTTTGGGGGTGGCAGGCTCCACTGTAGCCACGCCGCGCTTCATCATCGCAGAGTGGACGCGTACAACGCGGGTACAGCGTTGACTGCTTTATCGGAGCCGGCCTGGCAGTAGCCGGCCGTGCCATAGCCGGCCTCACCATAGCCGGCCCTGCCGTAGCCGGCCATGCCGTTGCCGGCCCTCCACAGTTTTCTTCATGGGGGTAAAAAAGGGCGAGCCGCCCCCCAAGCCGGCTAGGATGGTAGTCGGCTAGGGGGGAGGCGGCCCAGGTCTTGAGTCTCCTTATGAGCCGGATGGGCTCATAATTTTTTCTGAGGGGCCAGGGGAAGCCGGCTGGGCTACCCATGGCTGTTTACCCCAACAGTAGTCCCCGAAGGCGGGCGAGCTTCACGACGGACGGAAGGACGGGAAGCTTGGCCGGCTTCATACCGTGAGGGGCCGACCTCGTTGTTGCAGCCGAGTTCGGAGCGCTTTTCGTTACTAGGGTGACCGTGGTTGACCCCCGGGCCGGCCGCGGGCCCCACGACGAGCCACGTGGCGGGGAAGCCCTGCCATCGCACGCGCGCGAAGGGACGCCGCCGTAGGCCCGGGCCCGCCACTCCCTGGCCTCGGCCCGGGCGCAGATCTTCTGTGGCCCAAGGGGGCTGCTCGCCTCCCCGCGGCCGTTACTTCATGTCATCAAGGCGCATAATTAACGCGGGCGTGGGGGAGATGGGCACGATCGATCCCCACGATCCCCCACGCCGCGCCTCCTCGTCTCTGGCGCACGCGCCTATAAGTAGGGGTGGAGGGGGAGAGGCACAGGCCTGTTCGCTCCCCCGCTCCCCATCCCTCCTGCTCTTCTTCTTCCTCTTCTTCTTCCTCGTGCCCGACGCAGTTTCGCGCCGCAGCCCACCCACGCCGCCATGTCTCTGGCTTTGTCGAGCTCGTGGGACGGGTCCAACGTCCACGAGGACCACATTGAGTTCCTCCGCCAGACCCGACGCCTGCCCGCCGCCAACCTCGTGCAGGTGCGTCTGGCGCCCGCAAAGGAGGTCTCGCCGGCGCCGGAGGAAGGCGAGCGCGTCGTCTTCCGCGCGCACCTCCTCCGTGGCTTCGGCTTCCCAGCGAGCAGCTTCATGCGCTCCTTTCTTGAATTCTACAACCTCCAACCACACCACGTCACGCCCAACGTAGTGCTGCAGCTTTCGGCCTTCGTCTCGCTCTGCGAAGGGTTCTTGGGGGTGCTGCTGACGCTGGAGCTCTGGGCGGAGCTGTTCCAGAACAAGCTCGGCACCGTCTCCGCCGGCGTGCCGGCTCCCTGCGGCGCCTTCATCGCGATGAAGAGGGCAAGCGACGACAACCCCTTCCCCCACATTCCTCTGATCCAGTCTGTCAAGCTTTGGCAGAAATCTTACTTCTACGTCAAGAACGTCGCCCCGCACGGCGACTACGTCAATCTGCCGGCTTACGTAGCCGGCCCGCCGACTGGGAAGCGGCGGACCTGGGGCTACCGGTCGAAATCCTTATCTTCGGCTGGGAATGCTTCCATCTCCTGGCTGCGGGTGATGGTCCAGTCGGAGGGCCTGCGCGCGTCCGATCTGGTAACCGCCTTCGTCGAGCGCCGGATTCTGCCCCTCCAAAGCTGGCCGCACATGATGTGCCAAATGAGTGGCCGGTTTGACCCTTGCCGGCTGAGCACATGGGAGATGCCCCACGCCGAGGTGGCTCTGATGGCGAACTACATCGCCAACCTGAAGCTCACCGACGAGTGGCAATTCGGCAAGGCGCCGTACTCCCGCACCCATCCTCCGCCTGTGGTAAGTTTTTCTTCTTGTCGTCTGCCAGCTTGGGTCAGCCGGCTTCTGACCAGGCGGCTCTTCTCTTTTTTTTTCTCTTCATCAGAATCCTCTTCTTCCGCCGCCATCCGGGGCGGCTGGAGTCGACCGTGAGTACGCCCCGGATCGTACGGTGGACGACCTCGACGACCCGGATCTCTCTGCCGTCGCCATGGAGGATGCCGCCACGGGGGACGTCGCCGAGCTTGGCGGCACCGGGCTCTCAGCCAGTTTCGACGACTGGCCGGACGATTTTGAAGCCGAAGAACTCCCGCGCCGCCAGCCGGCAACCGACCGCCGCGGCGCGAGCTCGTCTGCCGCGCCGACTGCCGGTGGTGGGAAGGGGAAGCGCCGGGCCGTGCTCCCGCTCTTCGGAAGCCGACCGAAGAAGCCGAAGGCCTCCGCCGTGGCCACAAAGCGCGAGGAGGCGGCGGCGAAGGCGGCCCGCTTCCGGAAGGCGGTGAAGAAGCCCCCCTCAGTTTCCGCGTAAGTCTAGTAGCCGCCTACGTGCTTGTTATTCTGAAGTCTTCTTTTCTTGAATGCTTTTCTGATTTTCTGAGCAGGGCGCCGCTCTCCCTCGAGCGAGGCCCAGCCGGCTCCGTGGTCGGGCCGAGTGCCGGATCCTCAGGGTCCCGCCGAGTGGACCCCCGCGCCGAACTTGACGCAGCCACGGAGCGCAACGCTCGCGAGGCGCGCCGAGAGAGGGAGGCGGCCGAGCGGGAGGCGGCGGAGCGGGAGGCCGCCCAGACGGCGCCAGGGCGAGCGAGTGCGGCGGCCGAGGCTCCGTCAGAGCGGGCGGCCGCGGAGACGGAGGCGGAAGGCGCGCGTAGCCAGCCTCCACTACTCGCCATCCCCCTCCAGACCTTGGATCCGGATATCCCTCTGCCCACGGCCGAGGAGATTATCCCCGAGCAGCCGCTGGTGCAGAGGGACGAAGTCTTCGAGGTATCCGTCGAGAGGACGTCACCGGCAGCGCCAGCCGGAGCAGGCGAAGGCGGCCAATCATCGGCGGTGCCGGAGGAGCCGGCCCTGGCCGCGCCCGAGGCCGGAGCCGGTCTTGAGATCGAGCTGGCGGCGGGCCGGCCTGCCGGAGGGGGCACGGCCCCGCCGGACACGCGCCGAGCCGCGGGGGCTGAGCGGATGGCAGACGCCTTGGAGGCGGCCATCTCCGCTACGTCCGGCTGGACTCCTAGTGGAGGGAGCGGCGAGCTGAACATCGCGGCTCAAGAGCTTCGGAGCCGGCTGCAGGCACAGGCCGGCCCCCTGAGGCAATTTACTCAGGAGTTTCTGTCGACGCGGTCTGCAATCCGGGTAAGTCTTCACTCCTTGACCGCTCTGGTTCTTTGAATTTTTTCCGTGGGGGCGCGCTAGCGCACCCACTGGGTGTAGTCCCCGAGATCCGGGCCGACTGCAGCGCAGTCGGGTCGGATCTTACTTGACGACTATCTTGACTGTTTTTTCTGATCTCTAGGATTATCACAATTCTCGCGCTGCCGCCTTCAACTCCCAGGCTCGGGAGCTAAGCCGGAGGACCGAAGACCTCGCTAGCAGCCGGCGTAAGTGCTTTGTCCTTATTTATTTCTCGTGGAGGCGCGACAGCGCACCCACTGGGTGTAGTCCCCGAGATCCGGGCCGACTGCAGCGCAGTTGGGTCGGATCTTACTCGACGACTTTTCCTTTGCTGACTTTTCTCTTTATCTTTTGCTCGTGCAGAGGCCAACGCCGACCTGCGGAGGGAACTCGGTGTGGTGCAGGCCGCTCTTCGTGCCAAGGACGCCGAGTATGCTGACTTGGTTCAAGAGCACGACCGCCTGGCGACGAAACTGGCCGACCAAGAGGAGAGCCACAAGGCGGCCCTGCAAAAGGCGCAGGACGGCAAGGCTACCCTGAAGGTGGAGTTCGAGGCCAGGGAGGCGAGCTGGGCCGAGAGGCGCCAGGCGCTGGAAGAAGGCTTCGGCCGGATCGAGGATCTTATCGATGGTAGGCTGTCTTTCTTGCTCTTCTTCCATCCGCCGGCTGCCTATGGTTTTGTTTTGACTTGTGTTTGTTGTCTTGCGCAGAGTACTTCCCCGGCCAGTCCGTCCTTGCCGCCCAAGCCATCGAAGCCTACCGCGAGGAGCACCGTCAGGCCGGGGTTGTGATTTCGCCGGATGCGAACCGGACGTTGTCGGAGCAGCTCATCGCCATCCATGCGCGGCTGCAGCCGGCCCACCGGTTGCTCCGCCGGCTCCAACGCGCCGGGGCGACGATGCTGGCTGCGCTCTGGCCCGGCCAGACAATTCCCCGCACCCCAAGCCGGACGGCCGACTGGCTCGAAGTCGCAGTCGGCCGCTTCGAGGCCTGGAAGGCGTCCGCGGCCCGTCTTGGAGCCGGGCGTGCGCTGGAGTTCGTCCGCGCGTGGTACCCAGGGCTAAGCCTGGACCAGCTGCGGACGTGGCGGTCGGAAGCCGACGCCGAGCTGGAGGAGGTGCGGCCGGTGATCGCGCAACGCGCCTCGACGATCGCGAGTGCACCGACACCAGTGTCTTCGCGCCGGAGCTCAACGACGATGGCGCCGCCCAGCCGGAGGAATGGTTCGGGCTGAACCCGGCGGACAGCGAGGACTCGGCCGAAGAGATCGCCTCCAGCGACGAGGGCGAGGACGACGAGGAGGAAGACGGCGAAGACGCCGACCCGACTGGTGAGACGGCCGACCGTCCCCCAGCTGACCGTGCCTCCAGCAACGAGCCACGCGGGAGCGCGCCCACTGCCGTAGACAACGATCAAGCCGAGGTTGGCCAGCCGGCCGCTCCTCCAGCCGGCGCGACTACTTCCACCGCCTAGCCCGGCTCGTCTGCGGCCCCGCCGGCTTGGTCTGCCGTTCTTTTTGTCCCTGTTTTACTTTTTCGGACAATTTTAAGTTTCTGCAATTCCACCCACTGGGGGTGTATCGAACAATGTTGGATGTCGACCTCTCTGGAGGCTTTTGTGTAAATATTGATATATGCATGTGTTGGCATTCATCCAAGTGTACTTTTTGTCCTTAGGCTCTTTCCTTTACCGCCTTCCCTCTTTGGGAAGGCAAGTACTTGGGCTTTCTTGGATTTGAAGTAGACTGAATGTAGGCCGGCCGGCCGGCTACTCTGGTAGTCGGTCGGCGTGAGGCAGTCAGCCGGCTTTTGTTATATATGCGAGCCTGTTTGGTCCCTAGCCGTTTTTCATGTACGCACCCTTTCCGGCTTGTGGCTCTTGCCAGCCGGGCAGTCGGTTCTTCGAGCTGCGATTTCGGCAAGAGCCAAGCCTGGGTGTCGGCGCATTACTTGTCTGACTGCGGGTAGGGCTCCTAATATAACTCTAGTCGGCCAGTCCCCAGGCCGACTCGTCAGACCCGGTACCGGACAAAATAAATGAAGAGGTAAAATCATGCGCATGATAACTTTCATTCATAAGATAAAGGGTGGCAGTCCCCGAGTCTTTCTCGGGGAGCCTACTGTTTCATACTAAATACAAAAGTGGGCATAACACATACTGCGTTTTAACTGTAAAACTTCCGAAGGAGATTTGCGTTCCATGGTCGCTTCGACTCCTTGCCGGAGTCGTCTCTCTTGCGTGCCTTCGGCTTCTGCGCGTTGATGAGGTAGTAGGCGTCGTTGCCCAAGGCTCTGCTGATGATGAAGGGGCCTTCCCAGGGGGCTGCGAGCTTGTGCTGGTCGGCTGTTCGCTGGATCAGCCGGAGCACAAGGTCGCCCTCCTGGAAGGATCTTGGGCGGACCCTCCGGCTGTGGTAGCGGTGCAGACCCTGCTGGTAGATGGCAGACCGGCTGAGGGCTAACAGCCGGGCCTCTTCCAGCAGGTCGACGCTGTCTTCTCGTGCTTCTTTGGCTTCCGCTTCCGTGTACATGGTTACCCGAGGCGAGTCGAACTCGATGTCTGTTGGGATGACCGCCTCGGCACCATATACAAGGAAGAAGGGAGTGAAGCCGGTTGATCTGTTGGGAGTAGTGCGCAGACTCCATAGGACAGCCGGCAGCTCATCGAGCCAGCAGCCGGCTGAACGCTCCAGAGGTACAACCAGTCGAGGCTTGATGCCGGACAGGATGAGGCCATTTGCTCGCTCCACTTGGCCGTTTGACTGCGGGTGGGCGACTGACGCAAGGTCCAGCCGGATACCTTGCGCAACGCAGAACCGTGCCAAGGCACCTTTGGCAAAGTTCGTGCCGTTGTCGGTGATGATGCTGTGCGGTACGCCATACCGGGTTGTTATATCTGCAATGAAGGTCACTGCAGTCGGCCCATTCAGCTTCTTGATCGGCTTCGCCTCGATCCACTTGGTGAATTTGTCGACGGCGACGAGCAAATGTGTCATGCCGCCACGCGCCGTCTTGAGTGGGCCCACCATATCCAATCCCCAGACGGCAAAGGGCCAGGTGATGGGAATGGTCTTGAGTGCTGAAGCCGGCATGTGTTGCTGCGAGCTGAAAAGCTGGCAGCCTTTGAAGTGTTTGACTAGCTCTTTGGCGTCGTCCAAAGCAGTCGGCCAGAAGAAACCGTGGCGGAAGGCTTTGGCAACCAGTGATCTTGATGCGGCGTGGTGGCCGCACACTCCTTGGTGTATATCCCTGAGGATCGCGATGCCTTTCTCCTGCTCGACGCATCGCTGCAAGACTCCGGTGGCGCTGCGCTTGACGAGCTCTCTGTTGACGATTGTGTATGCTCCAGCCCGGCGCTGAACTTGTCTTGCTTCGTTTTTGTCAGCCGGCAGGTCATGGTTTACCAAAAAGTTGCGGATGGTTTGGGCCCATGATGGGGCGGCGACCTCCTCAGCCACCAATGTGGCCACAGCCACCAGGGTGGGCGGGATGGGCAGTGCAGTGCTAGAGTCGGCCGCCGCTTCCTGTGCTGAAGAAATCCCCAGGCCGGCTACCGCAGTCCCCGGGCCAGGTGCGGCAGCCCCCGGGCCGGGTACTACAGTCCCCGAGCCAAATATTGAAGTCCCCGGGCCGGCTGCTTGATTCTTCGAGCCGGACCCGGCCCCCTCGGGGTTAGGCGGCACGAAAATGGAGTCGGATTCCGGAGACGGCTTGATTGAAGGCTTGAGGAGGCGCTGCAGGGCGACGCCGGCTGGTATTGCTTGCCGCGTGGAGCCTATTCGAGCTAGAGCATCCGCTGGCTCGTTGTCGGCTCGCGGCACGTGAAGGAATTCACACCCGTCGAAGTATCCGCTGATTTGCTGCACTAGGAAGCGGTAGCTCACCATGTTTGCGTCCCTGGCGTCCCAGTCGCCAGAAGACTGCTGCACCACCAAATCCGAGTCGCCATAGCACAGGATCCGGCGAATGCCAAGTTCCTTGGCAAGCCGGAGCCCGTGTATGTGCGCCTCGTACTCGGCTACGTTGTCGGAGGCGGCGAAGTGGATCTGCAGCGTGTATCTGAGCTTGTCACCCTTTGGAGAGGTAAGGACGACGCCGGCTCCCAGGCCGGTGCGCATCTTTGATCCGTCGAAGTGCATGCGCCAATGGGTGGAGTCGGGCGCTGGTGGTAAGTACTGGGTCTCGGCCCAGTCGACGAGGAAGTCGGCCAGCGCTTGCGTCTTGATGGCGGTGCGGGGTTGGTAGAAGATCGTGTAGGGGGCCAGCTCGATGGCCCATTTGGCCACCCGGCCGGATGCATCCCGGCTGCCTATGATGTCGGCTAGCGGGGCAGTGCATACGACAATGATGGGGTGCTCTTGAAAGTACGGCTTCACCTTCTTGGTGGCGAAGTACACGCCATAGCACATCTTCTGATAGTGCGGGTAATTTTGCTTCGAGGCGGACAGCACCTCGCTCAGGTAGTAAACCGGCCTTTGGACCGGCTGGGCTCGGCCTTCTTCGGGGCGTTCGACCACAATGACGGTGCTGACCACCCGGCTAGTGGCGGCAATATATAGGAGCATGGGCTCCTTCTCAGTCGGTGCCGCCAAGACAGGCGGCGTGGACAGCATTTTCTTTAGCTCGTGGAAAGCTTGGTCGGCCTGGTCGTTCCACTCAAAGTGAGTGCTCTTCTTCATGAGGCGGTAGAGGGGGAGAGCTTTTTCTCCAAGCCGGCTGATGAAGCGGTTAAGAGAGGCCAGGCACCCGGTGAACTTCTGAATCTCTCTGAGCTTGGTTGGGACCGCCATCCTCTCGATGGCCTTGATCTTCACAGGGTTGCACTCTATGCCGCGTTCAGAGACCAGAAAGCCTAGGAGCTGGCCGGCTGGCACTCCGAACACGCATTTCTTCGGGTTGAGCTTGATCCGGAACCGGCGCAGGTTCTCGAATGTCTCCTTCAAGTCTTCCAGCAGAGTGCCACGCTTCTCCGTCTTCACCACAACATCATCCACATAAACGTGGGCGTTCTTGCCGAGCTGCGTGAGGAGGCACTTCTGCATGCAACGCTGAAAAGTGGCGCCGGCATTCCTCAAGCCGAACGTCATAGTCAGGTAGCAGAAGGCTCCAAACGGCGTGATGAAGGCGGTCTTCAGTTGGTCATCCGGGTTCAGCTTGATCTGGTGGTATCCCGAGTATGCATCCAAAAAGCTCAACAGCTCGCATCCGGCTTTGTTGAGGCTCGTGTAATCTATACACATGCGCCACTTGTTATTCTTTTTCAGCACGAGAACCGGGTTCGCGAGCCACTCGGGTAAGAAAACTTCCATGATGAAGCCGGCTGCAAGGAGCCGGGCTATCTCCTCCCCTACGATCCTTCTCTTCTCTTCTGACAGTCGGCGGAGGGGCTGCTTGACTGGTTTAGCATCCTCCCGCACGTGTAATTTGTGCTCGGCGAAATCCTTCAGAACACCCGGCATGTCCTTGGGGGACCATGCAAAGATATCCCGATTCTCACGGAGGAAATCGGCGAGCTCGCCTTCCTATTTGCTATCCAGGCTCGCCCCAATGACGGCAAACCTCTCGGGGTGCTCGGGGTCGAGCTGTATCTTCTTGGTCTCCTTGGCCGGCTGGAAAGATCCTTGGGCATCATACTCCTTGGAGTCGGCGGGTTGGTTTAGCTGCTTGCTGGCCAGGGCCACGACCCGGTCCAGCGTCTTCCTCTCGGCAGCGATCACGAGGGATTCGGCCAGCCGGCTGCTGGCCGCGGTGCAGTCGGCGGACTTCTTGTAGTCGCCGGCGGTGGTGATGACACCCTTGGAGCTCGGTATCTTCATCTTGAGGTAAGCATAGTGAGGGACCGCCATGAACTTGGCCAAGGCGGGTCGGCCAAGCAAGGCATGATAAGGGCTCTCCAGGTCCACCACCTCGAACCAGATTGCTTCCCGGCGGAAATGATCCTTGCCCCCAAAGAGTACATCGATCTTGAGCTTGCCGATGGGGGCACAGGACAATCCGGGTACGATGCCGTGGAACACCGTTCGAGTCGGCGCAAGTAGCTTTGCCTTGACGCCCAGCTTCTCCATGGTGTCGCGGTACAGGATGTTGATGCTGCTTCCGCCGTCGATCAGCACGCGGGAGAAGCGTGCGGCGCGCGTATCCGTTGCAAGGGTGACCTCCAGGACCAATGCGTAGGAGCCGGGGGATGGCATCACCTCTGGGTGGTCGGCCCGGCTCCAGCTGATGGGTTTCTCCGACCAGTGCATGTGGCCGGCTGGGCTGGTGGCGGCCATGTTGACCTCCTGTTGCTCCCGGCGCTTGCTGCGCCGGTCTTCGGGCTGGCTCGTGAAGACGACATAAGACGCTTGCTCCTCGGGGAACTCGTCCTGCACGGCGTCGACCGCGGGCCGGGCGGCTTTGGGCGGCGGAGCCGGCGGCGGCGGGCCGGCAGGCGGAGTCGGCGTGAGCCCTTCGCCCTTCGAGATTCAGGCGAGCCAGTTGCATTTGCGGGTCGTGTGGTTGGACGGCTTCGCGCCGCTGTGGAACTTGCACGGGGCATCAAGGGTTTGCTCGTAGGAGAAGGTCGGCTGCCAAGCCGGCCGACCGCCCTTGGGCTTCTTGGGTGCGGGCCGCCCTTCAGGCGGCGCGTCTTCGACCGTGGCCACCTGCCGACTGGCGGGAGGCGGCGCAGGGCCCTTACGCTTTTGATCATTCTGGTGCTGGCGTCGGCCGCCGTCTCCAGCCGGCGCCTTGGGCGCCGGATTGAGCACCTTTCCGGATGCGTCCACCCGGAGCTCGGTCTTCATCGAGGAGTCGGCGGTGGCGTACTTGTCGGCGATGTTCAGGAGCTCGTCGAGGGTAGTCGGCTCATCGCAGAGAAGCTTGTGCTTGAGGAGGGTGCCCTCTCGGCACCCGGCTGTGAAGTATTTGATGGCTTGCACCTCGTGCACCCCCTCGCAGGAGTTGCGGAGCTCGGCCCAACGCGTCAGGTAGTCGCGAGTGGACTCGGCTGGGCCCTGTACGCACAGGGAGAGCTGTCTGGGCTTGGGAGCCCGCTTGTAGGTGCTGGTGAAGTTGCGAAGGAAGGCTTCAGTGAAATCCACCCAGCTGTTGATGCTGAGGGGCTTAAGGCTGTTAAGCCAAGTCCACGCCGTGCCTTGCAGCATGAGGGGCACGTACTTTACGGCGACGCGCCGGTTGCCATTGGCGATGCTGACGGCCGTGGAGTAGTCGTCAGCCAGTCTTCCGGGTTCACCAAGCCGTTGTACTTGGGTGTGTCTCTTGGGAGCGAGAACCCTTTGGGGAAGGGCTCGTCGCGGATGCGGGGGCCGAAGCAAGGCGGGCCGACATCGTCTTCTTCTTCTAGCGCCAGGGATCGGGCCAGGCGGTCGATCCAGTGGCGGGCGTCGTTTTCGCCGATTCCCTCCCGGCGACCAAGCCGGCCGCTGAGAGTCGGGTGAGCCACTGGAGGCGGGGTAGGATATCTTTCTCCGCGAGCTCGAGGCGGAGGCCGGGTGCCCCGCCATTCCATGGCTCGGGGGCGGCCGTCCGCGTCTCGCTCGATGGAGACTTGGGTCCGGCTTCGGCTGGAAGCCGGCTCTTTCTCGCGCCGCGCGCGGGTGTAGCTGGTAGTCGGCGATCGGGAGGTCGCGCCGTGTTCGCGGCGCGGGGGAGGGCTCCCCGCGCAGGCGTCGGCCTCGTGCCGTCGTGCGGCCGCATCGATTAGTTGCTGGATGCGCCGCGTCATATGGGGGAGATCTTCGGCTTCCAAGCCGTCCAGCTCGTCTACGGCCGCCTGGGCGGCACGCAGGTTCTCGAGCGGGGTGGCGTAGACCGGGCGATCCACCCCAAGCGTGTCGGAGATGACGGCGCCGCGTTGTCTGACAGCGCCGGCCCGGCTAGGGCCAGCCGGAGCCGGCGTGCCGAAGGCGGCGCGGTCAGCTTCGCGCTGGTAGGCCTCGGTGAGGCGTCTTACGGAGGCCAGCCGCCGGCCCTCCGCGAGGAGGGCGAGGCGGCGTGCCTCCAGAACTTCGTCGCTGGCGTCAGCCGGAAGGGGGGCGGACAAGTCTTGGGCTGCCGCGCGCGGGGAGTCGCGGGCGCCCTCGTCAGTCGGGCCGTCGAGGCCGATAACCATCACCTCGGGGGCGTCAGAATCGCGATCGCCAGCCGGAGGGAGCGGGTCATTGTAGACCGTGACGTTGGTGGGGAAGGTGTCGTAGGATGCCGCGTCGGAGTCGACGGGCATCGGGTCGGTGGAGCCAACCGACTCCAAGTCCGCAGCGGGCTTGCTGGAGACGTGGAGCTGGCTGAGGAGGTTGGCGAGGTGATCTGTGCCCGCATCGGAGGCGAGCTCGTCGGAGATGCGGGCCTTGTCGAAGAGGTTGGCGAGGCCGCTAGCCACGCAGACGTCGGCGACGCCATGCAGCGCGTCGCGGCAAGCGCCATCGGGCGAGCCAGGCTGGCTGCGCCCGCGGGGAAGGAAAAGGGTTCCCGTCCAGAACAGGTCTCCGGACGACGGTGCACCTGGCCCCACGGTGGGTGCCAAATGTCGGGTGGTAGGATCGACATATGCCAACGGGTGGCTTATCATTGCGGGGGCCAAAAGAACGTCGCCGGTGCCTGGAAACGGGATGAGGCGTAGACATGCACGCCGGCGAATCTTACCCAGCTTCAGGGCTCTCCCGGGAGATAACACCCCTACTGCTGCTCTGTGGGGTCTCCGCATGGTTACTAAGTTCACAGGTGGCTACAATGCTCCTTGAGCTGTTTGGGGTGGAAGGAGGAAGAAGGGCTTAGCTCAGCTTGCTTCCTCTCCTTGTATGTGTCTAGGTCTAGGAGGAGAGTTCAACCCTTTGCATGGGTGCACCGGGGGGTTTATATAGGCCTACCCCCCGGGGGTACAATGGTAATCCGACTAGGCGCGGGGCCCAGCTGTCCGTTTCTATGCTCGTCGCCTTCTCCGCCGGCTTCCGGGCCCACCGGCTGCCGGCTCCTGGGTCGACAGGCCGGCCCCACTGGCCAGGGCCTGGTCAGCGGCTGGTTACTGTTGCCCCGTGTTTGTTGGCGCAGGCTTGGTCGGGGTAAGCGTGGCTACAGTAACGCCACCCTGGCGGGCGATTACTGTAGCCCCGCCGCACCTTGTCTCCTTGATGGGCGTCTCCTTCGAGGAGGGCGGCAGGCCGGCAACGTGAAGCCGGCCCTCTGTCTTGCCAGCTTGAGAGGGGGTGTGGCCGCCTTCGGCATCTCTCTGCCCGAAGGGGCCCACCGCCTCGGGGGCCACGCTGGCGGCCCATCGTGGACGGCGTCAGAGCCGCCGTGGCTACATTGCCGTGCCGGGCGGGCCGAGGCTGCCCGCACGACGCGCTGTACCAGGCGTGCTCCGGGTTTTGGGGGTGGCAAGCTCCACTGTAGCCACGCCCCGCTTCATCATCGCAGAGTGGACGCGTACAACGCGGGTACAGCGTTGACTGCTTTATCGGAGCCGGCCTGGCAGTAGCCGGCCGTGCCATAGCCGGCCTCGCCATAGCCGGCCCTGCCGTAGCCGGCCATGCCGTAGCCGGCCCTCCACAGTTTTCTTCATGGGGGTAAAAAAGGGCGGGCCGCCCCCCAAGCCGGCTAGGATGGTAGTCGGCTAGGGGGGAGGCGGCCCAGGTCTTGAGTCTCCTTATGAGCCGGATGGGCTCATAATTTTTTCTGAGGGGCCAGGGGAAGCCGGCTGGGCTACCCATGGCTATTTACCCCGACAGTCTTCTTTGGTGCTGAAGACTCTGAGGAGGCGGATGCTTTCCTCTTCTTCACAGCTGCTCTCTCCACAGCTTTGGTTTTCCTCACTTTTGATGTAGAAGGAAGAGTGGGACTTGGCGTTGGTGCAGGAGGAGCAGAGGAAATTGGTTCATTTTCTTCAGGCACAACTGATGCAGTTGTCCTGATTGGTTCAGTTTCTTGAGGCACATCGTTTGACTCTTCAGCTGGCCTGGCTTGTTCTTCAGGCGCAACACTAGTGGCACTACAACAAGAACCCCCCTTTAGCAACACATTGATGCGTTGTCATTTGTCCATATAAGCGTTGCTAAGGTCTACACCAATGGATTAATATGTGTTGTCGTAGGTGGCATTGGAAGGGTCTACAACAACATATATAGATCCGTTGGTAATCTGAAGAATAATGTGTTGCAAGGGAACAATTGATTTATGCAACGGTTATATGCGTTGTTGTTTGCACAATAGAGTAACCTCCATGTATAATCATTTATCATTTATAACTGCAGGTAGTTTGAAAAGCAGTACAAGGCACAACTTTAATAAAAGTTGAGAGAGTAGAAATGAAACTAATATATTGATTCAATTGCACAATCCGCTACATTGCAATGCAAGTATCATCAGTTAGGAGTACATCACTTTCTTCAAAAATACATTTTATATACTATGAATTTCTAAACATTCATAGAATTGACTTTGACTCTCCTCCAAGTAATAAGCATCAACATATAGGGGTTGTTTTCTTGCGCCCATGCCAGCCCTACCAAAGCTAGGCTCGCCAAATATTTGCCAGACAAATTCGCCGCCGCCATCTCGCCAAGAGTTCTTATAGTGGTTGTTTGTCTTACGCCCATGCTAGCCCTACCAAAGGTAGGCTCTCCAAATATTTGGCAAACAAATTCGCCGTTGCCGTCACCGTCTCGCCAAGAGTTTGAGCAGAAAACTCAACGCGGGACCAAAATGTTGCCGTACATACAAACACCGGTCAATGCACTTCACCATAATTTGGCACGACAGCTCCCGGCTCTTGAAACAAATAGACCCATATTCTCCAAGGATCCAAATAACCATGTACAGTATTATTGAACTTCTCAACCTACAATGAAAAAATACTATTCAAGCATATATTTGAAATTTGAAGTTAATATAACAAGCCATGTGTTGTACCTAAAGGATCCATATAAATACCAGTGTGCATGAAAAGATCATTGGGAGATAAATACAAGCTTATGTATGTCCGACAAATAACATAGTACATACTAGCTCCGTCCCGAATTACTTGTCTTAGATTTTACCACATACGAATGTATCTAGATATATTTTGGTGTTAGATCCATCTGTATATAGACAAATTTAAGACAAGTAATTTGGGACAGAGATAATAATTAAAAAGCAAGCATCTTTGACAATTCTGGTGTGTATGTTCACTATGAACAACCATCAACATGAATGTACTACTAAATTATCCAAAGATTATATTATATTAACAATTAGATGAATTCAACAACAAACTATTAGATAAAATATCAACTGCGCATAGTTGAATAATTCTATTTTCAAAAGGTCTCCACACTAATTGGTTTTGCGCCCGCATACTAATCATTCTTGGTATGGTGTATTAGGAGAAACAAACTCAATGCCAAAGCTAAAAAATCATTAAATTATCTACCTCATGAAAAACTTTGTACTTACCTGAGAACTACAATGTTACACCTTAGAATTTCCCAATCCATGAATCAAGATTCTTAAAACCTGTAGAAATGTCAACATGACAAAGAAAGGCATCATCAGATTTGGGCTTCTCTAGGAAAAAGTAAGAGAGTTCTATTCTAGAGAAGGTGGGATCATAGATGTTTACAGAAATAAAAATAAATTAATATGCCGTTATTTTATTCTTCAAAACAAACCTAGTATAAAAGCTGATTACATATTTAAGAAATGCATCAGTGACCAATGTAATGGCTGAACAATCGAGATAATATCATAACTAAGTAATGGCTAAACAATTTTTTATCAGTGCGTACCCAGTTTTAAGAAATGCTAACCGTGCACCATTGCTGCCAATATGGCATATCATATAATCAAGAAATTTGATCTTTGTCACCACGTAGCCCTCTAATCATGTATCATTTGTCCTGTCATTGAATAACTGGTCATCAATACCTATAAGAATGTACAAAATATGGGACTAGACAAAATTTATGACTGTACAAATAGATATATATTGGCACACTTAACTAGCAAAGACCCGCTGGGACAGTTAGTGTAAAAATTAAGGATATGGAATAAATAAGAATGTTGCGGCATGAGCAGAAGAAAATGAAACTGAAACCTTTGTGGTCTTCTGAACCAGGGGAGGGTGTATCAAGAAATGAATGGGTTGCCCCACTTTCACCGACATTGAGTAAGTTGTACATGTCCATCTGCCCCTGAAAATGCATGCCGCCAATCAAGTAAATCTCTTGCACAATCAGGCTAGGCAAGCTAAATATTTTACCACAATATTATCTATTTGTGCATCTAGTTTGAAACCTGAGCTGTAGGAGTATTTAGAGACTAACGACTGTTAGCTGACATTTCACAGGCACTGAAAATGAAAGGGAAAATCACATGATATACAGGTGGAAAATATATTTAGATAAAGTCAACACAAATCTTATTGGTTACCTGGTAAGTTTGCCTACTAACCTCCCTGTCATGGAGTAGTGCAACCCCAGCACGTAGTGATTTGCAGAGCTTGGAGATTTCATGGTATGACAACCTGAAGCCAATGTCGAGGCAGCTTGGAGCTCCTCCATATCCTCCAGAACATATATGATGATGTCAATAGAGTTTGTCATATGTTCAATGCATGTTTTATCTTGAAAATAGAAGGGTAAAAGCATTAGCAGCTGAATCATACCTGCATTACGGGCCTAAAAGGTAATTTGTTTCAGATTCAACGTACAGTCCAGATTAACCATCAACAGAAGGTATCTGGGGAGGCGCAACACCGTCATGCCTGAGCGGGAGCATCAATCGCACACACGTGAGTTAGTGGGCCTACAGACCATAGGCGAGGGAACCGCACCGGCCACCGTTGTTGCGACTATGGTTAAGAATGAATCACTTGCATATATTACATGAAGGTATGGTTACAAGCCTTGATGTGCAGCACGATTCATCCATGTGTGGTCCGAATCAACCAATAGGGTACCAGTACATTATCGTTGTTGCTGGTTTGCACTGAAGGTGAACATGTATTACAACCAAA
Organism: Triticum monococcum; assembly: GCA_034509565.1. Taxonomy (NCBI): domain Eukaryota; kingdom Viridiplantae; phylum Streptophyta; class Magnoliopsida; order Poales; family Poaceae; genus Triticum; species Triticum monococcum. Next base: position 77,788,660 of record CM067843.1, read on the forward strand.
ACCTAGGATACCAGTAGTTTGAAGTTGCAAATAAGTTTTTCCACAACTTGGTCTTAAATAATCTTTAATAAACAGTTAAAGTACATGCCAGTAGTAGCTATGTTGGAACATCTATCATATTGATTACAGCAAAAATATAAGGATTCAGAGGAATCGAGCATGTCCCTGCAGAAGTCAAGATGTGTGTTGTTACCGACGGTGCGATGTTGCTGGCTCCACCTCCTCCTCCCTCTCTCCGTTGCCGACGGCTATGGGATCCATTTCTCCCAGAGTCAAGTGGTGCGCTCGTGAGTTGGGGGACCTTGTGGCGACCGGTGGAAGTCCATGCGGCGGGGTTACGGCAGCATCTGTGGCATCGAGGTGGATCCTCCGGGGCACCGGCGGTGGTGCCTGCTTGCATCGGAGAGGTGGAGACGGTGTCCGGTAGTGCAGGGAGCTTCTTCTCTCGTGTGGGCTTGGATCCAGATCTGACTGCTCCAGTTCGGCGGCGGCGGCTGCTCAGCGCAGGCATGGCGGCCTGCTGTAGGCCTACAGCCATCATGGAGGCTGGGGGTCACGGTGGGGTCGACTGGTGGTGGCGCTAGTAGGTGGTCGTCAAAAGAATTTGGAGGTGGTGGCGGGCCGGTGGCAGAGTCGTGGTGATGGAAGTTGGGGCGAGAGGGAGATGGTGGATAGAAAGTTTCGCTCCCTTCTTTTTACTTGGCGCGTGATTTTTTTTTGAGTTCTTCCCGCGTGATATTTTGACAGACGAGGTATAGGTGGAGGTGGGTACCGGGAGGTTACTAGTGCGGGAAGTGTGGGAGACTGAACAAACAACACATGTTATCATTTCGTTGGTACATATGTGTTGGTATAGGGGGTCTTTGTTGTAGTGCATGGTTGCCCTGGCAATTTCATCAGCGGCTCGAATAGCTTCATCATCCCCTGTACTTTCAGTTTCTCCAGCAGCCTGATTTTCATCAGCGGTGGTGGCATGACCTTCAGTTTGCTGAGCAGATGCTTTAGCTTGAGGAGATTCATGTTGCGTTGGAGCAACAACATTTGAGGTGAATCCTTTAGTCAGTCTCACAAATCTGACTTTGGCTCCAAGCCAATCTGTATGGTAGACATTGAATTCATCACTGAGACTTTTGATCTCAGACTTTATGGCAACAAGTCATCAGTTGTCATGCTGACAACATTTTTCTTCAGGAAACGCTCCTTCTTATAATGAGCTTTCTTCAACTTCCTGGCATTTTCAAATTTCCATTTTTCTTCACTGATGAAGGCGGTCGGCATGTGACTTTGGCTAGGAGTGAGCTTCAAGTGAGGCATATGTGTGTTTGGGTCCTTGTGCGAGAGATCAATACAGTAAAGGGTCAACTTGGGATCCAGCATCAATGGCACATTTGTGCCTTTGGCTCTAGCGGCCCTTTGTTGTCTGTCTCTGATGATTTCAGCGAGTTCATCATCATCAGCTTCGTCATCAGTAGATGGCACATGGAAGGCGACCTGCTTCTTATGAGGACTTGGTCTAGTGCCTCGTCCAGCAGTGGCCTTTGTCTTCAGCAGAGTGGGGCCAGTTGAGTATTGAGGAGGAGCTGAAAAACTTGCAGAGGCTCCTGAGGCAATTGAGATGCCTTTGCTCCTTTGACATGAGGCGAGATGCGCAGGTGTTGAGGACTTTGCCGGAGGACCTGAGGACTTTGGAGGAGCTGGAGCAGTATGAGGAATTTGTTGTGAGGGCATTGCAGAGCTGGACCGTTAGGGCATTGCTGAGGTGCTTGGCCGTGAGGGCATTGAAGCAGAGGCACTGGGCTTGTGTGCGGGCTTCTTTGGCATAACCTTCTTGGGCTTGCTAGCACAGGCCTCAGCAGTGGTAGCAACAGCAATAGAGTCTTCATTGAATTTCCTCACTGCTTCTTTAGCCATTTTGGCTAGCTTCGCTTGCCGTCTTGCCCATTCATCAGGATAGTCCTCACCACGCTTGAGGCTGGTGGGATCAGCTTCTTGGCCAGGTGCCAGTGGAGGTCTTGGACAAGGAGGGTGAAGAACGAATTTCTACATGTACATTGGAGTAACATACCTGTACTCCCGCCATTCCCGTGCCCATCTCCTCTCTATCCTTTGTATGCGCACCTTGCACCGATTCTCGTTCTCCTTGCCATGTTTGGTCTCATCACGAGTACAATATTCTTCATAAATGTCCTCAGGGATCTCAAATGCTGTGTTGACTTCCAGTCTCTTGCCTCCCTTCTGATGTTTCTTCCCGTCAGCCATTTTCTTTAGCTGAGGATTTTGAATGATTGAGTTTTTAGACAAGGTATGCAACTTTTCTTAGAGGAATGCTGCAAATGAGTTAAGTTGATGAGAACCTAGTGATTCGGTAGCGGACATGAGTGCCTGTGAATAGAGTATAGGTGCGAAAAATTTGAAGAGGTCATATGCGTTCTCAGAAGTTTTTGCAAAAAGAAGAAGTTTGAGGAATTTGACCAGATGTGTCTTGAGGAATTTCACTAAGCGTTCTTTGATTTAGGTTCCAGAGTTGTATAGATGAGAATCCACACAATTGAGGAATCTTGAAGAAAAATGTTGCTCAGAGAAACAGATCAAGAACAGACGTTCGTGTGAAGTGTTTAGAGTGTGAAGATTGAAGAATAAACACCTTTTGAAGATTTGTGGAAAGCATCAGAATCAACAAGGGCGGTAAAAGTAACTTTTAATTACCCTTAACAAAGAACATGATGAACTGGGAATAGTAGATTGGAAGTTCATCTGTCCGGATCTTCCACGCCCTAACTTGGTGGAGGAAGACAGCTACGGTGGCGGCGGAGTGAAGAAATCCGCGGCCGGCGCGGCTATAAGTGCATCTAGTGCCACCCCTAGTTGGTTTTGCAGTATTGATGACAAACCTAGTTGAGGGACTAATGTGTTTGTGAGAACTGCAGGATAACACAGGTAGAAGTCCCTCATTGATTCGGTTTTCCTACCAGAGATGACCCCTAAAAATGTATGAAGACATTGATGTCAAAGGTGGTATATGAAGATATTCACATTGAAGACAATGACAAGAGAAGACATCGCATGAAGCCTATGGAGCTCGAAGACTTAGATCTTTCGTAGTTCTTTTTCTTCTTTGTTGAGTCATAGGAACCACCGTACTGTTAAGTGGGGTCCAAGAGAACCAGTCAGAATGACTGAAGTGATGCTTAACCAAAACCTATGTCTTCGAGTGAAGACTATGAGAGTGAATCTTGTCCAGAGTCGGACAAGTCAGCTTTGCTTGTAGCTCAAGTAAAGTTGTCGTGTGAGTTTGAAATCTGGCCGTTGGAACACGTGTCAGTTCCTTAGTGACCCAGGGTCATTTCGGACAAATTAGGTCGGGTTGCCTAGTGGCTATAAATAGCCCACCCCCTACAACCATAAACGGTTGGCTGCTCAGAGTTAGAGTACGGCTTTTGTCGTTTGAGAGCAACCCACCTCGAAGCCTTTGAGAGAGAATTCCTTGCGAGGATAAAGCCCTAACCAACCAGGGCCTAAGAGTGTTAGGCATCACTTAAGTCTTCTTGTCTGTGTGATCTGAAGACTTATTACACTTGAGGACTGTGAATCCTCCAGCCGGTTAGGCGTCGCGTTCTGAGCGTCCAAGAGACATTGTGGATCGCCGGTGAACGAAGTCTGTGAAGGTTTGGGAGTCTACCTTGAAGACTTACCAGAGTGATTGGGAGAGCTTTGTGTGACCTTAGCTCAAGGGGAATACGGTGAGGACTGGGTGTCCTGAGCTGCGTGTTCAGGACTGGGTGTCCGGGACTGTGTGTCCTCAGGTTTAAATACCTAGCCGCCCTAACCAGACGTACAGTTGTCACAGCAACTGGAACTGGTCCAACAAATCATTGTCTTCAATGAGTCACTGGTTTCATCCTTCCCTTCCCTTTACTTACTGTTGGTCCTTGTGAAGTCATTGTATGATTGCACTATATTTTGTCTTCACTGAGTGACTGCGTGTTCTGTTTGGCTTCTTAATATCTTCCTACCTAATCCTTACTACCTAGCTGCTATTAGTCATTGTGCTTTCACTTCATTGAATACATGACTATGGTTTACCTAGTGTAGTCTACCTTCCGCTGCATGGTAATAGGTTTATTTCTATCGTTTGTCTTCGAAACTTCCACGTTTTGAAGACTTTCATAAAAATCGCCTATTCACCCCCCTCTAGATGATATAACGCACTTTCAATTGGTATTAGAGCAAGGTACTCCCTTGTTCTGTGTGATTCGGTTTAACCACCTGGAGTTTTAGCTACGTCGACTGCAGGGATAATTAATGTCTCCGCTGCGGGCCCCGTCTTTGATGGAACTGAATATCCCTACTGGAAGAATAAGATGCGCATGCATCTTGAAACCATTGACGTCGACCTATGGTATGTCGTCAAGAACGGCGTTCCCAAGGCTGGAGAAGGTGTCACTGCTGCTGATGTCAAGAAGTTCATTCAACTGGACTCTACTGCCAAGAATATCATCTGTGGTCATCTGACCAAAGGACAGTATGGACGTGTGAGTGCTTTGGAAACATCTAAGCTAGTCTGGGACTGGCTCTCCAAGGTCAACGAAGGCGTCTCAACCCAGAGAGATCAGAGAATCAGTGTCCTTCGCAACCTCTTCAACCGCTTCAAGCGAAATGACAATGAGCATGTCCAGCTCACGTTTGATCGACTAACTGACATCACAAATGAGCTTCAAGCCCTCGGCGCTACTAAGATCACCAAGCATGAAGTTGTCAAGACACTACTGAGATCACTTGACAGTTCGTTTGACACCCTAGCCCTGATGATTCAAGAACGTCCTGATTTCAAGACACTCGATCCGTCTGACATACTTGAGAGGCTCAACACACATGAGTTTCAGCTTTCTGAGAAAAGAGATATCTACGGTCCAAACTATGGGCAAACTCGTGCCTTGAAGGCAAAAGCTGTCTCCTCATCTGAAGAAGAATCTGACAGCAGTTCTTATGACCCTGAAGACATTGGAAAGGAACTTGCTATGCTTGTGAAGAAGTTCCAAAAATTCACCAAGAAGAAAGGCTTCAGGAAGTCTTCATGATCAAGCTCAAGGAATGATGAAGCTTATGCTCATGACTATAAGAAGAAAACATGCCACAAGTGCAAGAAAACTGGCCACTTCATATCTGAGTGTCCGCAGTGGGACAATGAGAACAAAAAGAAGAAGAAGAGCCAGGAATATGACTCTGACGATAAGAAGAAGAAGAAGAAATACTCAAAGTCTTCTTCCAAGTCTTTCTCAAAGTCTTCATCACACAAGAAGAGCTCATCTGGCAAGGCCCGTGCGTTTGTTGGCAAGGAAATGGATTCATAGGAGGAGTCCGCTTCTGAGGAGGCGGAGGTGGATTCTGAGGAGGAGTCCAATTCTGGTGTTGCAAGTCTGGCTACAGCATATGTTGCCAAGTCCATCTTCAACACTGAAGACAATGACTTCATCACCGACGCCGATGCAAATGACAAGGACTACTCCGCTCCTACCTACTGCTTCATGGCACACGGTGCCAAGGTAAACACCCGCACTACTCACTATCAAACATCTAGTGAAGATGACTCTGATTGCGATTCAAGACCCAGCTACAAAACACTTGCTAAAATTGCAACTGAACAACAGAAAGCTATGGAACATATTCAAAAACTGTTAGACAAAAGCAATGATCCGTTAGGCGCTGAAATGACTCGATCTGAGTCCTTAATTTAAGACATAAAACATCTTCACGTTAAGTATGAGGAACTTGAAAGTCATCATGAAGCGCTCTCAACAACTCATGAAAAGCTTTCCTATGATTATCTTCAAAGGAAGCAAGATCTTGAGAAATTGAGAGCGGCTCATGAAGATCTTCAAAAGGAAAATGAGTCACTTCGCGCCAAACAGATCAGTTCCGCTCAGGAAGGATTTGAACCACCATGTCTTAAATGCATTGAGCGTGATAATGCTACTACAGTTGCTGAATGTTCTACTGCTGCTACTGTTGCAATATCTTCAACTGTTGATGTGGTAACTAACCCCTCTGCTGAGGATACCACTGCTATTGCTGATGAGAATGCTAGGTTGAAGACATTGCTTGAAACAGGGATGTACAAAAGTCTTAAAGGGCATCAGACACTATGTGATGTCCTCAAAAGGCAGATTCTGAACCGAAACCCGAGGAAAGAGGGTGTTGGGTTCGTAAGGAAAATGAATGCTGATGGCTCTTACTGGAAACCTAAGCAATACCCCAAAACCACATGGGTTGCTGCAAAGGAACCTTCAGCAGATCCATCCAATCTATCTGGCTTCACTTGTGCTAACCCCATTGTCATTGATGAATCCTTTGATGCAAACTATAAACTGTTTAAGAATCAGAATGGTGAAGTGTTTGCCAGGTATATTGGTACTAACTGCAGGAATGGGCCGCCTATGAAGAAGATCTGGGTGCCGAAAAAGTGTTTGGAAAATCTTCCTGTGAATGTCATCATGACACCACAGGTGAAGAAGACAAACCCCAGACCACAGGCTTCATACGGTCCAAAGGCTTCATATAGACAGAGGACTCGCCTGAGTCGTACTAACGCAAATGCTTTGCAGGGAAACCATACTCAGGCCTATGAATATGCGCGCGGTTCATCGAACCGCCATGTTCATAAGACCAAGAACTATTCTGCTTATTCTTATGAGTACTATTGTCCTCCTGCAAGACTTTTTGCTAGGGCTCCAAAGCCAAAGTTCTCAGACGCTGCACTTAGACTTATTGCTTCTAAGCCACCCTTGAAGATGTGGGTGGATAAGAAAGCTTAACTCTCTTTTGCAGGGAAAGGTCTCCAGCAGAAAACCAAAATTGTCTGACGCTATTGCTGGGGACCTTAAACATCTTGTAGGGCGCAAGATCAAATGCCCGAATGGTCTTACTATGTACTTCGTTCCTGAACCGCTAGCTACTCTCCCTATCAGTCCTAATCTGGATCTAAGCTTTCATAACCCACTAGTTCGTCAAATGTTTTTGCTTCACAATTCTCTTCGTGAAGCCTATCCCCCTAACTGCACTGTAGGGTACGACACTAGTGTCTTCAGAATGGATTATCGATAGTGGGTGTACCAATCACATGACTGGCAAAAGGAGCCTTCTTATGGACTCAACCTTACGTCCATCCGACAAGAGTCACATCACATTTGCTGACACTGGTAAAAGTAAGGTATTGGGTCTAGGTAGAGTTGCAATCTCAAAGGATCAACACATGGATAAAGTCATGCTTGTTGAATCCCTTGGCTTCAACTTAATGTCTGTCTCAATGCTTTGCGATTTGAACATGATCGTAATATTTGGAAAATATCGTTGCCTTGTTCTAATGGAATCTGACAAGTCTCTAGTGTTTGAAGGGTATCAGAAAGATGATTTGTACGTGGTAGATTTCTCAGCAGGACCACAGCTTGCCGTATGTCTTCTAGCAAAAGCTTCAGAATGCTGGCTCTGCGGAGGCTAGGGCATGCTAGCATGAGGAACCTCCACACCCTTGCAAAGAAGCATGTCATAGGCATCGAGGGCGTCAAGTTCAAGAAAGATCACTTATGTGGTGCCTGTGAAGCAGGAAAGATGACGAGGGACAAACATCCCTCGAAGACAACCATGACTACTACTCGACCCTTCGAACTGCTCCACCTGGATCTTTTCGGTCCCACTCATTACTCAACTCTTACTACTACTACTTGTCTCTATGGCTTTGTCATTGTTGATGATTATTCTAGATATACTTGGGTGCACATAATCCTCTACAAGACTTAAGTGCAGGATGTCTTCAGACGCTTCGCCAATCGAGCAATGAACAACTATGGCGCCGAGATAAAGCACATCAGAAGTGACAATGGCACTGAATTCAAGAACACTGGCCTTGATACATATCTTGATACCTTGGGCATCACACATGAATTCTCAGCCCCGTACACGCCACAGCAGAATGGCGTCGTCGAACGCAAGAATAGAACACTCATTGAGATGGCCCGAATGATGCTTGATGAATACAAGACTCCAAGAAAATTCTGGCCTAAAGCCATTGATACTGCATGCCATACAATCAATCGTGTTTATCTTCACAAACTTCTGAACAAGACATCTTATGAGCTCCTTACTGGCAAGAAGCCAAATGTCAGTTACTTCAGAGTATTTGGCGCCAGGTGCTGGATCAAGGATCCACATCACACTTCAAAATTTGCACCAAAAGCACATGAGGGTTTTATGCTTGGATATGGAAAGGATTCGCACTCCTATAGAGTCTTCAATCTGTTTCATTATAAAGTAGTTGAAACAGTGGATGTGCGGTTCGATGAGACTAACGGTTCACAAAGAGAGCACCTGCCAAATGTGCTAGATGAAGTTCCATCCAGTGAATCAATCAAACTAATGGGAACTGGAGAAATCATACCCTCTGAAGCTCAACCTGAAGAGGAACTTATCATATCCGCACCTGATCAACCTGAAGACAATGCTCAGCCTGAAGACAATCCCTCTAAAAATGACAATGATCAGCAAGAGCAAAATCTTCAACCTGTACATCCTCGTGTTGCCAATGAAGTGCAGATTGAGAGAATAATTGATAGCATCAATGCACCCGGTCCGCTCACTCATTCAAGGGCAACTCAGCTAGCAAATGTCTATGGGCACTTCACATTCGTCTCAATAACCGAACCCAAGAAAGTTGAAGAAGCATTCATGGAACCTGAATGGATTCAAGCTATGCAAGAAGAGCTTCAACAGTTTGAGCTGAATAATGTATGGGAACTGGTTAAGCGTCCTGACCCTCGGAAGCACAATATAATAGGCACCAAATGGATATACCGCAACAAGCAAGATGAGCATGGTCAAGTTGTCAGAAACAAAGCTCGTCTCGTTGCTCAAGGGTATACTCAAGTGGAAGGGATTGACTTCGATGAAACATTTGCTCCTGTGGCTCGACTTGAAGCCATACGCATACTGCTGGCCTATGCAAATCATCATAACATACTTCTATATCAAATGGATGTGAAGAGCACTTTTCTCAATGGCAAGATTGAAGAAGTGTATGTTGCACAACCGCCTGGCTTTGAAGATCCAAAACATCCTGACATGGTATACAAGCTCAACAAGGCACTGTATGGCCTCAAACAAGCCCCTCGGGCTTGGTATGACACACTCAAATACTTCCTGAAGAGCAAAGGCTTCATACCTGGTTCCCTTGACCCCACTCTCTTCACGAAGACATATGATGGTGAATTGTTTCTGTGCCAAATATATGTGGATGACATTATCTTCGGCTGCACCAATCAGAAGTACAGTGAAGAGTTTGGATATATGATGCAAGAGCAATATCAGATGTCCATGATGGGTGAGCTGAAGTCCTTCCTCGGTCTTCAAATATGACAACAACACAATGGCATCTTCATATCTCAAGAGAAGTATCTTAAAGATTGCCTGAAGAAGTTCGGTATGCAAGACTGCAAAGGCTTCACGACGCCAATGCCAGCCAAACATCATCAGGGTCCCGACGACAATGGTAAAGAGTTCGATCAAAAGGTATACCGCTCCATGATTGGTTCTTTACTTTATCAATGTGCATCTAGGCCAGATATTATGCTTAGTGTTTGCATGTGTGCTCGATTCCAAGCGGCACCAAAGGAGTCGCATCACTTAGCTGTGAAGCGAATTCTTCGATATTTGGCTCACACCCCAACTCTAGGATTATGGTATCCAAAGGGCTCTGAGTTTGAGTTGGTTGGATTCTTGGATGATGATTATGCTGGTGACAAGGTGGATCGCAAGTCTACATCAGGCATATGTCATTTTCTGGGACGATCACTTGTATGTTGGTCTTCAAAGAAGCAGAACTGTGTATCTCTCTCCACTGCTGAATCTGAATACATTGCTGCTGGATCTTGCTGCGCTCAACTTCTGTGGATGAAGCAAACACTCAAGGATTATGGCATTCATCTGAAGCAAGTGCCACTCTACTGCGACAACGAAAGCACCATCAAGATTGCCAACAACCCAGTTCAGCACTCGAAGACAAAGCACATTGGAATTCGTCATCACTTTCTCAGAGATCATGTTGTGAAGGAAGATATTGATATCATACACGTCAACACTGAAGAGCAATTGGCAGATATCTTCACCAAGCCCTTGGATGAGAAGAGATTTTGCAAGTTACGGTGTGAGCTAAATATCTTGGAATCCTCAAATGTCCTATGATCAGGCACACATCCTAACACTTATGCATATTGATGACTTAGATGTGCAACACACGAAGTAAAGTATATCTTCAATCAATGAAGACATACATTCTAAGTGTGAATACATTAATGTGGAATTTGACTTCGGAGCGCCACGATAATTGTGCACCGTGTCTGGGTCTAATACTTCCTATACGGTGGGTAACGCCACCACCAAATGTTCTGTTTGAAGTGTTTCACTCATGGCGTTACATTTGCTATGTCTTCACATTTGGTTTGGCTTCAATCTCAACATGTCCTCATAATTATCTTCACTATGTTGAATATATATATACTAGTGTTCTGTCCTCTACAGCATTCACTTATAGCTATGTCTTCTTGTTGAATCTTTTGAACTAAGTGAATGTGATCGGACCCTAACCTTTCTATGCTTTCTATCTCAAACTCTATCTCTCCAAATCATATGCATTCTATTGAAACTGTCGAATGTCTTCTCCGCGTCCTTGTCAGCAGAAGATACAAAGACAAACTTTAAGTCCGCTTTCAATGCTCATTCCTTCACCTGAAATGCGGAGAAGTGGGAACGACCACCCGACAATCCAGGCGTGCCTGGGACATGGAACAACCCCCGATATGCTGCATGATGGCCACGTGTTCCTCAGATGCGAATCGCCAGGGGCACCTATGTAATAAAACTGAGCCGCCCCTGTCCCTATAAATACACGCCTCACCACAGTCATTATCTCTTCTTCCACTCTCGCACGAACCCTAGCGCCACCGCTAGCCCTTGACGACGCCGGCGACGAAGCGCTTCGCTGCCGCAACCTCTCCGACGCCGTCTTCACGCCGACCGCGAACATCGTCCTCCCCGCCGTCGCTGTAGGTGTCCTCCGTCGCCAAGTTAGGGCACGGACGATCGAACTGCTCGGCCTCCTCTTCCACTCCGTCTAGCAGTTCTACGTGTGGTAAATAAAACTTCCTTTTTACGGCCCCTTTGATCCTATAGATTCGTCACTTTCTACCACAAGTGGTTTTTGTTCACACATGTTGGATCCACTTCAAACTGCATCTCATAATATGCCTAGTATATTCACTTATGCTTCACAAAGTAGTTAGATTCCTCACTTGTACTGATCCGTGGATTCGTACAAATCTGGAACCAACTCCTTATCTATGAGTGAATGTCTTCGCACGATGAGGTCAATGTCTTCTAAACTGATTTATCTTCGAAATCTTCTGAGAATGCATATGACCTCTTCCCCTTCCCTCGCACCTTAATGCTGTCATAGGTACATGTCCGTGGGAGAATCCCTTGGTTCTCATAGTCTACATTCATTTGCAGAATTCTTATAGTATCACATAAATTCTCCTGAAGCCAGTTCCTGTTTGTCCAGCAAGCGAAAGCCTTTGAAGCCTTTGAATGTATTGAAGCCATTCAGTTTAAAGTTCATGGCTTCAGAGAAATCAGCAAGGAAGGGTGGCAGAAAGCGTCGAGGAGAAACATCAAGAGATCTGCCTGATGACCTCTCAGAGCTGTACAAGACAGATCCTGAAGAGGATTACAATCAGCGCAAGACACGAATCCAATGGATTCGACGCTATTGGGCAGAACAGTGGTTCAAGTATAGATTTGTGACAAAGGAATATGCTGAAAAGAATGCCATCAAGCAACCATGGGGATACATCCTCTATAAAAATCTTCAACCCAGGACCAGAGATGAAGCCATTGAACAAGGCTTCTATCCATGCATGGTCCGTGGACCTCAGCCTGTGGATGCCGACCCATCGTCATTGCTATGGTGTCGTGACGACAATCTGTTCAAGCGCAACTTCCAGTTTTCCTAGAACTCAGCAAAGCAGAACAAGAAGTCTTTGGGATTAGACTTCAACCCTGGTCCCTCTGCTCCCCGTGCTGATGGAACCCGCGAAGCAGAACCCAATCTTGTTGGGCCCTTCTACAACTTGGAAGGTCTCATCACTCACATCATAGTTCAAGGGACAGCCGTGCATGAGCCTGCAGATGACGCTGAATCAGATAAAGCGCCTGCAGTGCCGAAGCCAAAGAAGCAGCCTAAAGCTTCAAAGCCTGCCTCTGCACCAAAAATCTCATGGGTGAAGCCACTGGCAACTGCACCTCTTGAAGACAGTGTGCAGTCTGAAGATTTATCACGCATGTCCAAGCCCCAGAAAGTCAAGATGCCTCTGCCACACACTGGCCAAGAACTGACTGTTGCTGCCATTCTGCGAAACGATGCCATTGATCTGTCCAGTGATGAAGATCTTGCAGATGACGCTCTTGAGCAACTCATCAAGAGCAAAGAAGAAGCAGAAATCTACAATGATCTGCCTCTCTTTGACGTGACAATCATACACAACTTCATTAATGAGTGGTTTGACACGCCCAACATCAGCTTCGAAGATCTTCAACTACCTATTGGCCTCAGTGTCGCATTCCATGGCGCCATTGCTTCAGAGTTAGCTATCGCCCAGCGCATTGTTGAACTGAAGCAGAAGATTGACTTTGAGAAATCTCAGTTCAAGATGCATATGGCCAAGCTCAGCGTGCAAGAGGTGAAGAACTTCAAGATTATGCTGCACGAGCTCAAAGAAGCCTTTCTGAAGAAACATGCAGAAGCTCAGGGTTCTCGTGAGCGCATGAAGGTCCTGGCTGACAAGTGTGTCCAAGGCTACAACGAGGCTGAGAAGCGCAAGGCCCTTGGGCGTCCGGACATCGACCCCAGGATGGCTGCAAAGTAGAAGAAGAAGAAGAAGAAGAAGAAGAAGAAGAAGAAGAAGAAGAAGAAGAAGAAGAAGAAGAAGAAGAAGAAGAAGCCCGCTATGGCCGAACCCACACCAAGGAAGGAAGTAGATCCCATTGTCTTCCCAACTAGCATGACTGGCTCGAAGCCAAAGGCCAGGTCAACCGCTTCAGAATTGAAGAAGACGAGGACTGCTGAGGCTGAAGCCAGAAAGAGGAAACATCCTGAAGCCTCTGCTACTGCCCCCTCCAAGAAGAAGCGAAAGACCAAGAAGGAACGGGCTGCTCCCACAGAGCCCTTGATTGTTGAACCCATCTCCATGGTTCGCCCTGACGCTGAACCTCAAGAGCGCCAACTGACTGTCCATGAGCCTGCTTTCACAGGGGCTCATGAAGCTGAAGACTTTCTAGCAGCTGATCCCATCGCTGCTGAAGACATTGGTCACCATGACCATGTTGAAAATGATGCAGTTCTTCCTCAGCTCGAGCACCAACATGTATCATCGCCTGTGCTCACGCACAGCGAGCTCATCAGCATTGGTCGTCCTCTAACGCCAATTGCCCAGGATGCATCATGGGCTGATCACCCACAAGCACAAGAGGAAGAAGACATTGAGGCCCAGCTAACTCCAACTCCACAGGCGTCGCCAGCGTTACACAGGCTTCGCAAAGGACCATGGCCTCCAGTCTTTGAGTCTGAAGCTAAAGCTGCTGAAGACATTTCCGGCTGCAACAGCCAATGAAGAAGAAACCCCAAGCGCTGCTACACCGCCATCTCACCAAGAAGTTGTTCTCGAGGAGAACGTGACTGTGACCGACCCTCCAGCTCATAAAGTGGAGGTTGAGAATTTTGAGGCTGCCACCGATGCCACTGACGCTGTCATGGCTGAAGCCAACGTGGAGCCTTCACCTACCCAAGCACCAGAAGTCAGTGCAGCCAATGATGCTACTGCTTCTGTTCCTGCGCCGGCTGCTAGTCCTCAGTTTGACTACCATGTTCAGCATAGGCCTCAGGTACAGAAGCCAATCCCCAGATTGCCCAGGTTTCCAGGTCCTGCATCAGCACCTGGATCCTTCAATGTCAATGGCTTCAAAGCAGACAACACCTTCTTCAATAGCTCCAGGAACCCCTACTCAAGGGAAAGCATATCATCTAATCGGTTCTGGAGGTATCCGCAGCGAAGCTATTACTCCTGCATTCTATACAATCAAGGTCGCATCTTCCCACATAAGCGTCTTGACATCGAAGCAATAGCTGGTCTGCCCTGTCTGGAAGAAGCTCTGGATTGCTTCAAAGAGGTTGGATTGCTACCGTTTGTCACTGACCAAGAGCACTGGAATGAAGAGTTGCTGCTCCAATTCTATGCCACACTTCACATCCGTGGGTACAACAGAGATCTGAAGACTTGGGCCCTGGAGTGGATGACAGGAAATGTTCATCACGAAGCCAAAGCCTTTGATATCATTGAGCTCACTGGTCTGCCCACTCCTGGCGATCTCTACGAACATGGCTGTCAGCTTCACATTGAAGCTGTGGAGAGCATCTTTCAGAAGCCTGAACCTAACATGAGTCAGATGCTCAATATGATGAAGCCATTGCCCCAAGATGCTGCATATCCCAAGGAGTTCTTCGTTGAAGACCTTGAGTATCTGCCAAGAACTATTTATCACATCATAAGGCGAACTCTCCAGCCCATCAAAGGACATTCTCCACATGCCAAGCTGGGAGGTGCAATGAAGACTTTGGTCTTTTATATTCTTCATGGCAAATGCTTCAATGCACATGACTTCTTCATCCGCCAACTTGCTGCATCAGGCTCTGATCTTTTTGGCTTGAAGTTCTACGCTCCATGGATAATGCGGCTGATTAAACTTCACTCCGCTATCTCATATCAGCCATCTGCTCGCAATCATCGGATCTTTCTGCCTGATGTGGATATGTCTATTGAAGCCATTTATCCTGAGCCTGCCAAGTAACCTCTAAGTCTTCAGAATGCGGAGCATCAAAGTTTTTCTCAGAACATTGAATGAGTTGAAGCTGTCACTCGTGTGTATCCTTTAGCGGGAACTACACGTGCACCACATCCTGCCCTTACTGAAGCCACCGATAGCACAAATGCCCAACGACCTAAGAAGCGCACTCGTGTTCTCAATGACCGAGAGATTCTGGTGGCTCATCATCAGAAACAGGATAGGCATCATGACTGGCTGAAGCGCCAAATGCAAAGCCTCTTGGTGGATGTCAACCATATTCGCAATCTTGCCACCAAGAATGCCTTTGTTGCACATGAAACCTCTCGACGCACATGGAAAGGGCTGACGCTTATGTGCTCTGAAGATGATCTTCAAGAGGATGGCTTCTCTGAACGCTTCAAGTTTGACTCCACACCTCCTCGAAGGGCTCTGCTGCGATGAACTCCATCTCTTGAAGACTCTGAGTTCTCTTCCTTTGCTGCAACTGTGAATGCCACAGTGATCGAGGATGAAGACGATGCTACTGCACCGCCACCTCCTTCAGCATGCTTCGACACTACTCCAAGTTCTTCTGCATCGCCGAACACCACCGAAGACCCTGCTGCTTCACCTACTCTTCATGGGAACGAGTAGATACTCTATGTCTTCAAACCTTTTTGGTCCTTACTAACAAAAGGGGAGAAGCATATGAGTTCGATAGTCTTCAAGCGGGTCCATATGGGCGGTTGCTTTATATTTTGCTTCGTGTTTACAACTCTCGTTTTGATACATCTGGTTCTTTGAGTTGTAACACTTAAACTCGATGGTCGTCTGCCACTTATTTGCTACTTCGTGATGCGATGATAAATTCCGCACTTAGATCATTTTGCAGACGTCCATTTTCCATTATGCATGTCATTATCTTCACATACCTTCTCATGCATAATGAATTGTCATCATAAGTTGAAGAGAATCTCCACGAGTACAACCTGCCATGTGCATTTGCATTCCAAAAGCAAATTACTTATATGCACATCTTCAGGGGGAGCCCTTGCAACTAATGAAGACAATTCCTCTACAATTTCACATATTATATTCCCCGTTGAAAACTTCAACTAGTTTGTCATCAATCACCAAAAAGTGGGAGATTGTAAGTGCATCTAGTGCCACCCCTAGTTGGTTTTGGAGTATTGACAACAAACCTAGTTGAGGGACTAATGTGTTTGTGAGAATTGCAGGATAACACAGGTAGAAGTCCCTCATTGATTCGGTTTTCCTACCAGAGATGACCCCTAAAAATGTATGAAGACATTGATGTCAAAGG
The DNA here is from genome assembly GCA_034509565.1 of Triticum monococcum. NCBI lineage: Eukaryota > Viridiplantae > Streptophyta > Magnoliopsida > Poales > Poaceae > Triticum > Triticum monococcum. The sequence continues at coordinate 77,804,906 of CM067843.1, forward strand.
TGGTATATGAAGATATTCACATTGAAGACTATGACAAGAGAAGACATCGCATGAAGCCTATGGAGCTCAAAGACTTAGATCTTTCGTAGTTCTTTTTCTTCTTTGTTGAGTCATAGGAACCACCGTACTATTAAGTGGGGTCCAAGAGAACCATTCAGAATGACTGAAGTGATGCTTAACCAAAACCTATGTCTTCGAGTGAAGACTATGAGAGCGAATCTTGTCCAGAGTCGGACAAGTCAGCTTTGCTTGTAGCTCAAGTAAAGTTGTTGTGTGAGTTTGAAATCTGACCGTTGGAACAGGTGTCAGTTCCTTAGTGACCCAGGGTCATTTCGGACAAATCAGGTCGGGTTGCCTAGTGGCTATAAATAGCCCACCCCCTACAACCATAAACGGTTGGCTGCTCAGAGTTAGAGTACGGCTTTTGTCGTTTGAGAGCAACCCACCTCGAAGCCTTTGAGAGAGAATTCCTTGCGAGGATAAAGCCCTAACCACCCAGAGCCTAAGAGTGTTAGGCATCACTTAAGTCTTCTTATCTGTGTGATCTGAAGACTTATTACACTTGAGGACTGTGAATCCTCCAGTCGGTTAGGCGTCGCGTTCTGAGCGTCCAAGAGACATTGTGGATCGCCGGTGAACGAAGTCTGTGAAGGTTTGGGAGTCTACCTTGAAGATTTACCAGAGTGATTGGGCGAGGTCTGTGTGACCTTAGCTCAAGGGGAATACAGTGAGGACTAGGTGTCCTGAGCTGCGTGTTCAGGACTGGGTGTCCGGGACTGTGTGTCCTCAGGTTTAAATACCTAGCCACCCTAACCAGACATACAGTTGTCACAGCAACTGGAACTGGTCCAACAAATCATTGTCTTCAACGAGTCACTGGTTTCATCCTTCCCTTCCCTTTACTTACTGTTGGTCCTTGTGAAGTCATTGTATGATTGCACTATCGTTTGTCTTCACTGAGTGACTGCGTGTTCTGTTTGGCTTCTTAATATCTTCCTACCTGATCCTTACTACCTAGCTGCTATTAGTCATTGTGCTTTCACTTCATTGAATACATGACTATGGTTTACCTAGTGTAGTCTACCTTCCGCTGCATGGTAATAGGTTTATTTCTATCGTTTGTCTTTGAAACTTCCACGTTTTGAAGACTTTCATAAAAATCGCCTATTCACCCCCCCTCTAGTCGATATAACGCACTTTCAGCGAGTATGACGGCGACGAGGTCGAGGCAGTGAAGCTCTTCCTCACCGGCGATGATGGAAGTAGTGGCGGCGCTAGGTTTGAGAGCTTGAGCGAGGGAGTGAGGTCGAGCAGAGTAAAAATAGTCTGAAGAGGGTGAGAGGTATACATAGCCATGGTGAAAAACTGCTCTTCCGAGGAAAATGGACGAACGTGCCCCTGACCCTTCTCATCCTAGCGACATGTGCCACCCAAGTACAGAGCGGTGGCGATCGTGTGAGATCGTGGGTGAATAGATAAGTCTTATCGTGGGATGTGGAACGGTTTAGGCGGCAAAAAGGCGAAAATTTAGATAAGAAAGTTTTAATGTTTCATTCGCAAATTCTTCAGCTGACGAGGACATAGTGAAGATTTTGAACGGGTTTCAAATAGAACGTAAATGAAGAATTTGTGAACAGACTGGGTTGAGTATAGCATAGAGGGGGAAGGGTGTGATCACATTCACTTAGCAGAAAAGGCAACTTGAAGAAATAGCAATAAGTGAATGCTGTAGAGGACATAAACTCATATATATATAGTCAAAGAAGAAACACGATGGAGAGAGTGAAGACATAGCAAACTTGAAGAACTCAAACAACTGAGGAATTTCAAAACTGAAGAAATACTCAAATTGAAGATTTTCAACTTTTGTTGGTGGCGTAACCCACCATATAAGAATGCTGATTTCAGACATCATGTACAATTGTCGTAGGGCTCTGAGAATCAAATTCTTCGTTAATTTCTTCACACTTAGAGGGTTAGTCTTCACTGATTGAAGAAAATCATTACTTCGTGTGTTGCACACCTACGTCATCAATTTTGCATAAGTGTTAGGATGTGTGTCCTCTTCAAAGGACATTCAAAGATTCTAAGATATTTAGCTCACACCGCAACTTGCTAAATCTCTTCTCATCCAAGGGCTTTGTGAAGATATCTGCTAGCTTTTCTTCAATCTTCATGTGCTCAATAGAGATGTCGCCCTTCAACACATGATCACGAAGAAAATGATGACGAATCTGAATGTGCTTTGTCTTCGAGTGCTGAACTGGGTTATGAGCAATCTTGATGGCACTCTCATTGTCACAATAGAGTGGAACATTCTTCACATTGATGCCGTACTCCTTGAGGGTTTGCTTCATCCATAGCAATTGAGCACAACACGAACCAGCAGCAATGTACTCAGCTTCAACAGTAGAGAGTGATACACAATTCTGTTTCTTCGAGGACCAACAGACCAAGGATCGTCCGAGGAAATGGCATGTGCGTGATGTTGACTTACGGTCCACATGATCACCAACATAGTGAGAGTCTGAATATCCAATGAGATCAAAAGCCGAGCCCTTGGGATACCATAATCCAAGTGTTGGAGTGTGAGCTAGATATCGAAGAATATGTTTCACAACCTTATGGTGTGATTCCTTCGGTGTAGCTTGAAAGCGGTAACACATGCAAACACTAAGCATAATAGCTGGTCTAGATGCACATAAATATAATAACGAGCCAATCATGGAGTGGTATACCTTTTGATCGAAGTCAATACCATTTTCATCAGTGCATAGATGACCATTGGTGGGCATAGGGATTTTGACGCCTTTGCAATCTTGCATGCCGAATTTCCTTAATACATCCTTGAGGTATTTATCCTGAGATATGAAGATGCCGTTTCATTGTTGATGAATCTAAATACCTAAGAAGAATTTCAATTCTCCCATCATAGACACTTGATATTCTTCACTCATCATATAGGCAAATTCATCACTGTAACGTTGGTCAGTACAACCAAAGATGATATCATGAACATATATTTGGCATACGAATAATTCATCATCATAAGCTTTGGTGAAAAGAGTTGGGTCAAGTGAACCAGGTTTGAAGCCTTTCTTCACGAGGAATTCCTTCAAAGTATCATACCAGGCCTGAGGGGCCTACTTGAGGCCATAGAGGGCCTTATTGAGTCTGAAGAGTTTGTCAGGATGCTTTGGATCCTCAAAACCTGGGGTTGAGCAACATATACTTCTTCCTCAAGCTTACCATTGAGGAATGCACTTTTCACATCCATTTTATATAAGATGATATTATGATGGTTAGCATAAGCAAGTAATATGCGAATAGCCTCAAGTCTAGCAACAGGTGCAAAAGTTTCATCGAAATCAATTCCTTCAACATGTGTGTAGCATTGAGCTACAAGCCATGCCTTATTCCTCACCACAAGGCCATTTTCATCTTGCTTGTTGTGGTAGATCCATTTGGTGTCGATGATATTGTGCTTGCGAGGGTCTGGTCATTTGACAAGTTCCCACACATTGTTGAGCTCGAACTGATGTAATTCTTCTTGCATAGCTTGAATCCACTCAGGCTCTAGAAATTATTCATATACCTTAGTGGGCTCTGTAATAGAGACGAGAGCAAAGTGCCCACAAAAGTTAGACAAATGTGAAGCTTTTGAGTGTGTGAGAGGACCTGGTGCTTTCATGTCGTTGATGATTCTCTCAATTTGTACTTCATTAGCAATGCGAGGATGAGCTGGTTGACGACGAGGAATTTGCTCAGCATATCCTTCAGAGCCATTTTCTCCAGGTGCTCCAGCATGATGTTCTTCATGTTCTGGAATGACTTCTTCAACAGATTCTTTGGTAGGAATGACATCCTTTGTAGCCTTGAACTTAATGGATTCCTCAAGTGGTATTTCATCTAGCATAGGAGGTAGGTGCTCTCTTTGTGAGCCATTAGTCTCATCGAACTGCACATCTACAGTTTCAACAACCTTGTGGTGATAGGTGTTGAAGACTTTGTAGGTGTGCGAGTCCTTTCCATAACCAAGCATAAAACCTTCATGTGCTTTCGGTGCAAATTTAGAATTGTGATGAGTATGTCTATTCCAACATTTAGCACCGAAGACTTTGAAATAACTCACATTGGGTTTCTTGTCCGTGAGGAGTTCATGTGAGGTCTTTATGAAGAATTTGTGAAGATATATCCTGTTGATGATGTGGCGCGCAGTATCAATTGCCTCAGGCCAGAAGCGAGGAGGCGTCTTGTACTCATCAAGCATAGTGCGAGCCATCTCAACAAGAGTCATGTTCTTGCGCTCCACAACGCCATTCTGCTGAGGAGTATAAGGAGCAAATAACTCATGAGTAATACCAAGTTCATCAAGATAATCATCAAGACCAGTATGCTTGAACTCAGTTCCATTGTCACTTCTGATGTGCTTGATCTTCACACCAAAGTTGGTTGAAGCCCTCGAGGAAAATCATTTGAAGACTTCCTTTACTTCAGTTTTGTAAGTGATGATATGCACCCATGTATAACGAGAGTAGTCATCAACAATGACAAAGCCATATAAAGATGCAACATTAGTAAATGTGGAATAATGAGTAGGGCCAAAGAGATCCATGTGAAGCAATTCAAATGGACGAGTGGTAGTCATGATGGTCTTTGAGGGATTCTTGGCCTTGGTCATCTTTCCAGCTTCACAAGCTCCGCATAGATGGACCTTGAGGAATTTGACACCCTCGATGCCAATGACATGCTTCTTCTTTGCGAGCGTGTGCAAGGTCCTCATGCCAGCATGACCAAGTCGTCAATGCCATAGCCAGCCTTCTGAAGCTTTTGCAAGTAAGCATGTAGCAGGTTGTGGTCCTGTAGAGAAATCAACAGTATACAAATCTCCTCTCCTAAAGCCTTCGAAGACTTTGGAATTGTCAGCCTCTATGATCACAACACAACGATACTTGCCAAAGGCAATAACCATATCAAGATCACAAATCATTGAGGCAGACATGAGGTTGAACCCTAAGGACTTGACAAGCATGACTTTGTCCATGTGTCGATCCTTTGAGATTGCAACCTTACCTAGACCCAATACCTTGCTTTTGCCTTTGTCAGTGTAGGTGATATGCTTCAGATGCGATGGAGATAAAGCAGTGTCCATCAATAAGCTCCTGTCACCAGTCATGTGATTTGTGCATCCACTGTCGAGGACCCACTCAGTGGCTTTGGGTTGATCATCCTGTAGATGAATTAGTGCAACTTACGGACTCATATACTTCATCAGTGAAGAATATGACATCAAATTCATCAAATCACTTTCATCAAGCAAGAGAACATGTAAAGCAGTATGAGGACGTGAGAAATAAAAATTCATTTCTTCATGATTAGCTTGTGTCCTTTCAAGCATTTTCAGGTCTCCAACAAATTCTTTAGACGTTTAAGTTCATTTGGAGACCTGGCCCTGCATAAGAGATTAGTTCTTTTTCTTCACCACCCACATCTGGAGGGGTGGCAAAGAGTTCATCATTCTGCGACCTCCATAAGAGAAAGGTGGCATTGAAGCCAATTCACTTTGCTTCACATAAGAGGGGTTAGGGTAAGCATATGAATAAGCAAAAAAAATTCTTTGAGGACTTATGAACATAATGATTTGAGGAATACTGCACATATTTATAACCCTTAGTCTTTCCCTGCGGAGCAGAAGTGTTAGCATGATGATGTTCATATGAGGACTTTGATCCATATGAGGAATGTGGTCCATATGAGGACTTGGATCCATATGAAGACTTTGGTCCATATGAAGAATTTGATCTGGGGTTTCTATTCTTCAGAGGTGGTGTCATGATGACATTCACGTGGAGACTTTCAAGGCACCTTTTGGGAACCCAGATTTTCTTTTTAGGAGGACCATTCCCGCAGTTAGTGCCAACATATCTAGCAAATACTTCACCATTCTGATTTTTGAACAGCTTATAGTTGGAGTCAAATGACTCATCACAAGAATATGAAGATTCACATGTAAAGCCAGATAAACTAGATGGATCCACTGAAGGTCCCTTTGCAGCAACCCATGAGGTTTTGGGATACTGCTCAGGCTTCCAGTAGGTCCCATCAGCATTGAGTTTCATCCCAAAGGCAATACCCTCTTTCCTAGGGTTCCTGTTGAGGATCTGCTTTTTAAGAACATCACAAAGTGCCTGATGCCCTTTGAGGCTGTTGTACATGTATGTCACATACAATTCCTTCATGCCTGCATGGTCAGTGATACTAGCAGCATCCTCAGATGAGGAATTAGTGATAGCAGAGACAGTTGAAGAATTTGCAGCAATAGAAGCATTTGAACTTTCAGGTGAAGAATTAGCAGATTCACGTTCAATGCACTTCAAACATGGAGGATTAAATTCTTCCTTAGCAGTGCTGATTTGTTGAGCAAGTAATGAATCACGCTCCTTTGAAGAAATTCATAAGAAAGCTTCTCATGATCAGATAAGAGAGTGTTATGATGACTCTGAAGATTATCAAACTTAGTCTGAAGTCTCTAAGGATTTCCAGTCAAAGTTTTAGTGTGATCCATTTCTTCACCCAACATATCATCGCTTTTGTCTAGCATATTTTGAACCTTTTCAAGAGCCTTTTGTTGTTTCACAACAATCTTAGCAAGTTTAGAATAGCTAGGCTTGAGGTTTTCATCAGATTCATCCTCACTTGATTCAGGGGAGGGATATTTGAGTACCTTTGCACCTTTTGCCATGAAGCAATAGGTGGGAGCGTAGTCATCATCGCCATCGTCAACACTGTTGGGGAGGTCATTTTCTTCAGAGTTGAAGATGGACTTGCTGACGAACGCAGTAGCGAGGGCTAGGCTCGCCACACCAGAGTCTGACTCCTCAAATGCCTCCTCTTCCTCATTTTCCTTAGATTCAGCCTCAGAGTCCATTTCCTTGCCAATGAAGGCCCGAGCCTTCTTGGAGCTGCTCCTCTTGTGAGATGAAGACCTTGAAGGTTTTGATGAAGAGGATTTTGAAGATTTCTTCTTCTTCTTTGAATCATCAGAACTGTGGTCCTTGTACTTCTTCTTCTTTGATTCCTTTTCCCACTGAGGACAATCTTAAATGTAGTGACCATGTTTCTTGCATTTGTGGCAAAGTCTCTTCTTGTAATCACGGGATGAGGATCTGATCTTATGTCATCACTTCTTGAGGATATTTCAAAGCGACCACGTCTTAAGAACTTCTGGAATTTCCTCACGAGCATTGCTAGCTCCTGGCTCAGTTCTTCAGGATCACCAAGGCTGCTACCAGAATCCTCACCTTCAGATTCAGAAACTGCCTTGGCCTTCAGAGCTCGTGATCTACCATAACTCGGTCCATAGAGATCTCTCTTCTCAGCAAGTTGGAACTCATGAGTGTTTAGCCTCTTGAGAATATCAGCGGGATCAAGTGACTTGTAGTCTCCATGTTCTTGTATCATCAGTGCAAGGGTGTCAAATGAGGAGTCAAGCGATCGAAGCAATTTCTTCACCACCTCGTGGTCGGTGATGTCAGTGGCACCAAGTGCTTGAAGCTCATTTGAAATGTCAATGAGGCGATTGAAAGTTTGCTGAACATTTTCATTGTCAAGTCTTTTGAAGCAGTTGAAGAGATTGCGAAGAACATCAAATCAAGAGTCACGCTGTGTTGAGACTCCTTCATTGACCTTGGACAGCCTATCCCAGATAAGCTTTGTTGTCTCCAAAGCACTCACTATGCCATACCGCCCTTTACTCAGATGGCCACATATGATGTTCTTCGCTTGAGAATCGAGTTGTTTGAATCTCTTCACGTTAGCAGCTTTGATCATAGGAGTGACAGAGGGAACACCATTTTCCACAATGTACGAGATATCGTTGTCAATTGTCTCAAGATGCATTCGCATCTTATTCTTCCAGTAGGGGTAGTCCATTCCATCGAAGGTAGGACACCCAGCAGAGACCTTGATCATACCTGCGGTCGACATAACTAAAACTCCAGGTGGTTAAACCAAAATCACAAAGAATGAGGGAGTACCTTGCTCTGATACCAATTGAAAGTGCGTTAGGTCGACTAGAGGGGGTGAATAGGCGATTTTATGAATTCTTCACTGAGAAATTTCAGAGCGAGGAAATTCCTTAGCGAAGAACTACTTGCACCGGAATAAGTACTCAGGTGCAAACATAATAGAGTAGTAGCACAGTAATCATGATGAAATGAAAACAAGCACAGAGTACAGAAAGCATAAACACAGGATAAGCAGGCTAAAGATAAACTGACTGAAGAAATTGAGCTGAGGGAATTGAGAAAGTCTTCAGTCAAAGTCTTCAAACAGTAACGATCAGGTACAACAACACAGAATGAGGAAACGAAAGGGTTGAGGAAATAGAACCAGTTAGCTCAGTGAAGATAATGATTTGGTAGACCAGTTCCAACTGTTGTGACAGTTGTATGTCTGGTTGGAGTGGCTAGGTATTTAAACCTAAGGACACATAGTCCTCACCATATTCTCCTTGATCTAAGGTCACACAGACCTCGCCCAATCACTCATGGTAAGTCTTCAGGTGACTTCCAAACATTCACACACTTGGTCACCCCGCGATCCACAATTTCCTCTTGGATGCTCTAGACCATGACGCCTAAATGTCTGGAGGATGCACAGTCCTCAAAGGTAATAAGCATCGGTTCCACACAGGAACAATCTCTTCGGTGATGCTCTATCACTTTGGGTTTGTAGGTGTTTGGTTTGGGGTTTTGGGGTTTTTCCTCACTTGATGATTTTTACTCAAAGTCCTCGGAGGATGGGATGCTCTCAATGACAAGTGTCAGTTTCTCGTGGAGCATCCAACCAGCTAGTGGTTGTAGGGGGCGGCTATTTATAGCCTAGGGAGAAGCCCGACATGATAAGACATAAATTCCCTTCAATGATATAACCGTTAGGTGGGTAGATATTTTTGGACAGTTGGCGCATAGCACAACAACGGTCAGAAATTTGGCTATCAAATTCCTCAGGGCTATCATGTTCCTCACTTGTAGGCAATCTGCACTAGCGAATTCTTAACTCCTCAGTCAGAACAAATTCCTTAGAGACCAGAAGATCTTTGTCTCTGTCACTGAAGAAATTGACTGGACTATATGAGATTTCCAATGGCTTCACTCGAAGGGATTGGTAGGTGTAGGATTTTGAGATGAGCATCACCTGGAAACTTTTCCTTAGTTTTACCTCGACCCCCTTTAACAGTATGATGTTTCCTATGACTCAAGAAAGAGAAAATGAAACTACGAAAACAAAAGTCTTCACGCTTCATGTTTCTCGCATGAATATCAAGTCTTCACGGTCACACCAATTTCTTCACTTTCAAAGTCTTCAGAAAGTCTTCAGAAATCCAAAGTCTTTAGTTGAAGACATTCATTTTTAGGGATCGACTTTCTTTGCAAATATCAAACTCCTCATAGACTTATAAACATGTGTACACTCACAAACAAATTAGTCCCTTAACCTATAAGTCTTCAATACACCAAAATCACTAAGGGGCACTAGATGCACTTACAAGTAGGAATTTCTCTTGGAACCATCTCCCAGCTAAAGGCTCTGCTAATGGCATCCTTATGGGAGTGGATGTAGACCTGTTTGATATTATCTCTTGGTCTATCTTAGATTTTTCTGTTAGCTGTGTCTTGAAACTTAAAAATGGGGATACCATTTTTAAAGTAGTTACTGTGTATGGGTCTCCCTACGAAGAGGGCAAAGAGAACTTCATTTCAGAGCTTCATTTTCTGTTTATGAAAAACCCTTCCCCACACTAATAGGTGGGGATTTCAATTTAGTGAGGTATGCCAAGGAGAAAAGTAATGGCATCATTAACCATAAGTGGTGTGACAGTTTTAATGCCTGGATTGAAATTTGAAGTCTACTAGAGATCAAGCTTTCTAGTAGAAAATTTGCTTGGGCTAACAATCAGGTTGACCTGATCATGTGCACAATAGATAGGCTCTTTTGTAATACTAAGCTGGACAAATTATTTCCTTTAGCTGCCTATAGAGGTCTACCCAGGTGTGGTAGTGATCATGCTCCCATCCTCTGGGATTTAGGGATGGGGCAAGTCCCTAAGGGGAATAGCTATAAGATGGAAAAGTGGTGGCTGCTTAGGGGGGATTTTTCCAATTTAGTAGCCAAAATTTGGAAAGAACCTACTGTTGGCCTCAATGCCTTAGATGACTGGCAAGAAAATATCAGGAAGCTGAGAAGAGTCACTAAGGGGTGGAGCTCTAATGAAGGCACAAGAAGATCCTCTTAGAGGAGTATGATAGTTTAGATGTTAAATCTGAAGTTGTGACTCTCCCAGATGCTACGCTGTCTAGGCTTAAATTTACTCATGCCGAGTTGCAGAAGATCTCGCTGCAAGACGAGATTAAGGCCAAACAGAAATCTAGAGATAGACACATCAAGGAGGGTGATAGGAATACTAGTTATTTCCATGTTGTGGCTAATCAAAGGAGGAGGAAGTCTCTTATCCACTCCTTGGATGGGCCACACGGCCATGTTACCAACCCTAAAGATATGTTAGACATGGCTAGTAGTTTCTATAAGGACCTATTTAAATTAGAAGATAGGAAAGAATTCTTTCTGAGCCCTGATTTTTTCACTGATGAGGAAAAAGGCAGGGACATTGATAATGCCATCCTAGAAGCTCCCTTCTTTGAAGAAGAGGTTAGAACAACAATTTTTGGTTCCTACCCTGATGGTGCCCCTGGTCCTGATGGGACCCCTTTCTTTTTCTACCAACATTTTTGGGCTTTGATAAAGGATGATCTCTTGGCAATGTTTGCTGCTTTCCATAGGAAGGAACTAGCAATAAATAGGATCAACTTTGCGTTGTTAACCCTCATACCTAAAGAGACTAATGCTTCTACCATGAAGAAATTCAGGCCTATTAGTCTGTTAAATTGTAGTTTCAAAATCTTTACCAAGGTTCTCACAAATAGACTAGCTATAATTCTTCAAAGACTTATAGCTAGTAACCAGTTTGCTTTCCTTAAAGGGAGATACATTTTAGAAAGTGTGGTTACTCCTCATGAAGTACTCCGCTCTATCCACTCTAGCAAAAAGGAAGGGCTAGTACTGAAATTAGACTATGAAAAAACCTTTGACAAAGTTAACCTGGACTTCCTAGAAGAGCTCCTTAGAAGTAGAGGTTTTGGTGAGACTTGGATCCAATGGATCAAACAAATTACTCATGGAGGCTCTGTAGGTGTCAATGTAAGTGCATCTAGTGCCACCCCTAGTTGGTTTTGGAGTATTGACGACAAACCTAGTTGAGGGACTAATGTGTTTGTGAGAATTGCAGGATAACATAGGTAGAAGTCCCTCATTGATTCGGTTTTCCTACCAGAGATGACCCCTAAAAATGTATGAAGACATTGATGTCAAAGGTGGTATGTGAAGATATTCACATTGAAGACTATGACAAGAGAAGACATCGCATGAAGCATATGGAGCTCGAAGACTTAGATCTTTCATAGTTCTTTTTCTTCTTTGTTGAGTCATAGGAACCACCGTACTGTTAAGTGGGGTCCAAGAGAACCAGTCAGAATGACTGAAGTGATGCTTAACCAAAACCTATGTCTTCGAGTGAAGACTATGAGAGCGAATCTTGTCTAGAGTCGGACAAGTCAGCTTTGCTTGTAGCCCAAGTAAAGTTGCCGTGTGTGTTTGAAATCTGACCGTTGGAACATGTGTCAGTTCCTTAGTGACCCAGGGTCATTTCAGACAAATCAGGTCGGGTTGCCTAGTGGCTATAAATAGCCCACCCCCTACAACCATAAACGGTTGGCTGCTCAGAGTTAAAGTACGGCTTTTGTCGTTTGAGAGCAACCCACCTCGAAGTCTTTGAGAGAGAATTCCTTGCGAGGATAAAGCCCTAACCACCCAGAGCCAAAGAGTGTTAGGCATCACTTAAGTCTTCCTGTCTGTGTGATCTGAAGACTTATTACACTTGAGGACTGTGAATCCTCCAGCCGGTTAGGCGTCGCGTTTTGAGCATCCAAGAGCCATTGTGGATCGCCGGTGAACGAAGTCTGTGAAGGTTTGGGAGTCTACCTTGAAGACTTACCAGAGTGATTGGGTGAGGTCTGTGTGACCTTAGCTCAAGGGGAATACGATGAGGACTGGGTGTCCTGAGCTGCGTGTTCAGGACTGGGTGTCCGGGACTGTGTGTCCTCAGGTTTAAATTCCTAGCCGCCCTAACCAGACGTACAGTTGTCATAGCAACTGGAACTGGTCTAACAAATCATTGTCTTCAATGAGTCACTAGTTTCATCCTTCCCTTCCCTTCCCTTTACTTACTGTTGGTCCTTGTGAAGTCATTGTATGATTGCATTATCTTTTGTCTTCACTGAGTGACTGCTTGTTCTGATTGGCTTCATAATATCTTCCTACATGATACTTACTACATAGCTACTATTAGTCATTGTGCTTTCACTTCATTGAATACTTGACTATGGTTTGCCTAGTGTAGTCCACCTTCCACTACATGATAATAGGTTTACTTCTATCGTTTGTCTTTGAAACTTCTACGTTTTGAAGACTTTCATAAAAATCGCCTATTCACCCCCCCCCTCTAGTCGATATAACGCACTTTCAATTGGTATCAGAGCAAGGTACTCCCTTGTTCTGTGTGATTCGGTTTAACCACCTGGAGTTTTAGCTATGTCGACTGCAGGGATAATTAAAGTCTCCGCTACGTGCCCCGTCTTCGATGGAACTGAATATCCCTACTGGAAGAATAAGATGCGCATGCATCTTGAAGCCATTGACGTCGACCTATGGTATGTCGTCAGGAACGGCGTTCCCAAGGCTGGAGAAGGTGTCACTGTTGCTGACGTCAAGAAGTTCGTTCAACTGGACTCTACTGCCAAGAATATCATCTGTGGTCAGCTGACCAAAGGACAGTATGGCCGCGTGAGTGCTTTGGAAACATCTAAGCTAGTCTGGGAATGGCTCTCCAAGGTCAACGAAGGCGTCTCAACCCAGAGAGATCAGAGAATCAGTGTCCTTCGCAACCTCTGCAACCGCTTCAAGAGAAATGATAATGATAATGTCCAGCTCACGTTTGATCGACTCACTGACATCACAAATGAGCTTCAAGCCCTCGGCGCTACTGAGATCACCAAGCATGAAGTCGTCAAGACACTCCTGAGATCACTTGATAGTTCGTTGGACACCCTAGCCCTGATGATTCAAGAACGTCCTGATTTCAAGACACTCGATCTGTCTGACATACTTGAGAGGCTCAACACACATGAGTTTTAACTCTCTGAGAAAAGAGATATCTACGGTCCCAACTCTGGGCGAACTCGTGCCTTGAAGGCAAAAGCTGTCTCCTCATCTGAAGAAGAATCTGACAACAGTTCTGATGATCCTGAAGACATTGGAAAGGAGCTTGCTATGCTTGTGAAGAAGTTCCAAAAATTCACCAAGAAGAAAGGCTTCAGAAAGTCTTCACGGTCAAGCTCAAGGAATGATGAAGGTTCTGCTCATGACTACAAGAAGAAAACATGCCACAAGTGCAAGAATCCTGACCACTACATCTCTGAGTGTCCGCAGTGGGACATTGAGAACAAGAAGAAAAAGAAGAGCAAGGAGTATGATTCTGATGACAAGAAGAAGAAGAAATACTCAAAGTCTTCTTCCAAGTCCTCCTCAAAGTCTTCATCACACAAGAAGTGCTCATCTGTCAAGGCACGTGCGTTTGTTGGCAAGGAAATGGATTCAGAGGAGGAGTCCGCTTCTAAGGAGGCGAAGGTGGAGTCTGAGGAGGAGTCCGATTTTGGCGTTGCGAGTCTGGCTACAGCATACGTTGCCAAGTCCATCTTCAACACTGAAGACAATGACTCCATCACCGACACCGATGCAAATGACAAGGAATACTCCGCTCCTACCTACTGCTTCATGGCACGCGGTTTCAAGGGTACGACACCAGCAGCTCCAGAATGGATTATTGATAGTGGGTGTACCAATCACATGACTGGCAAGAGAAGCCTTCTTATGGACTCAACCTTACGTCCATCCGACAAGACTCACATCACATTTGCTGACACTGGTAAAAGTAAGGTATTGGGTCTAGGTAGAGTTGCAATCTCAAAGGATCAACACATGGATAAAGTCATTGTTGGTGTACTAGAGTAGGGGTACCCTAGTATCCCGAACTTGTACACGGGCAGTCGCAGCGTCCCGCAGCAAGGCTTGCCGGGTGACCGCCAAGGTCCTCCGTGGTTCCTTTTGGAGCCATTCAAGAACAAAGTATCCAAGCCAAGGAGACAAGACCCCGGCAAGAGGAGCTTGCCGAGAAGGCCAACCAAGGCATCTCAAGGAACTTGCCGCGACGCACCACGCGTCCCGGCAAGGCCCGGTGAGCGGCAAGCTCCCGAACGCGACAAGACAACGACCGCGGCAAGGCGCTTGCCGCAGCAAGCCTCCACCCTGTACCTGCGCTCCAGCACATCCACCAACGTGTCGCTCTGGGACCCTTCCAGGCGTACGTGGCGGGAGGCTGTGCAGCCAGCGGTACACGGTGGCAAGCGGCGCTGACAAGATTGCCATCGTGGCGAGTGGTGGCGTCCCTGGTGGTCCCTTTTGCACTATTTGGGCGACGCAGACGGGCATTTAATGCCCTTGTCCCATGCCGTCAGGGTTAGGTATGATACACTGTAGCAGGCGGCGGTGCCAACCGCAACACCTTTCCATTTTTGCCCTTGTCTACGTTGCCATCTGTCGGTGACCCCTTGAGCATATAAAAGGAGGCCCATGCGCAACGTAGAAGGGGAGAGGGGAGAGAACACTCACGCTCGGTCTCGTTAGCTGCTGGTGTGTACTGTAGCACTCGGCGCTCCCGAGCAAGAACTCAATACAAACCACAAAGCAGGAGTAGGGTTTTACGCATCCGTGCGGCCCGAACCTGGGTAAACTGATCGCGTGCTCGTGTGCTTCGCCTCGATCTGCTCTTCGTGCGATCTCCGCCCCCCTGCCGAACCAAAAGGGGCTCGGTCCGCCGGTCCCATAGGTGTTCATGGATTAGCAACCCCGACATCTTTGGCGCGCCAGGCAGCGGAGGCTGCGCTGCAGGACTTGAAGAGATACCTGTCCTCCACTCCAACACTTGTCACACCTAAGCCACAAGAGAAGTTGCTGCTGTATATAGCGGCAACCAATCAAGTGGTTAGTGCTGCGTTAGTGGCAGAGAGGGAGGCAGATGACGAGCCAGCAACCACGGCAAGCGCATCCAGCAAGAAGCAGGGGGCTTCCCCGACAAGCTCTCGTCCCGACAAAGATGGATCTGCGCAGGTGCGCGAGGAGATACAGAAGAGAATGGTGCAGCGCCCAGTTTACTTTGTCAGCTCCCTTCTGCAAGGGGCTAGGTCAAGGTACTCTGGTGTGCAGAAATTGCTTTTCAGCCTTCTCATGGCCTCGAGAAAGCTGCACCATTACTTCCAAGCACATGAGATCACAGTTGTCACTCGCTTTCCGCTAAAGAGGATACTACAGAATCGAGAAGCAACAGGCAGGATTGTTGAGTGGGCACTGGAACTGTCGAGCTTTGGCCTCAAGTTTGAGAGTACTTCAACTATCCAAAGCAGAGCATTTGCAGAATTCATAGCAGAATGGACGCCAACACCACATAAAGAAATTCTAGAAACGAGCATCCCCGTCAAGGAAGCAAGCAAAGAGTGGCTCATGTACTTTGATGGTGCCTTCTCGCTGCAAGGCGCCGGCGCTGGTGTGCTGCTTGTCGCACCCACCGGAGAGCACCTCAAGTACGTAGTCCAGATGCACTTTCCCAAGGAGCAAGCAACAAACAATACTGCAGAGTATGAAGGCTTGCTTGCCGGTCTCAGGATCGCGGCAGACCTTGGGATCAAGAAGCTCATTATCAGGGGTGACTCGCAGCTTGTCGTCCACCAAGTAAACAAGAATTATCAGAGTCCGTTGATGGAAGCATACGTTGACGAAGTGAGAAAGCTAGAAGAGCACTTTGATGGCCTACAGATGGAGCATGTCCCAAGAGCTCAGAATGACATTGCCGATGGCCTGTCAAAGTGCGCCGCACTTAAGTTACATGTGGAACCAGGGATCTTTGTGCTCAAGCTGACTCAACCGTCCATAACGCCATCAACTGGACAGAGCAAGAAGAGGAAGTTGATTTCTGGTGACTATTCTCCGGCAGAGCTTCCCGAAGCCGCCGCCAAGAAGGTCCCCAAGATCAACACCAAGAGTGCTGAGGAGCAGTCTGCTCCGGCAAGCCCTAGGGTTTGTTCCCTTGAAGCAGACGCTCCCGACAAGCTTTGCTCCGGCAAAGTTGCCGGGGAACGTCAAGCTTCGGCTGAGCCGCAGGTTCTCGCCGTAGAAGCGGATGTTCCCGCAGCAGCAGATGTGCCTTTAGTCCTTGTTGTCGAGCCACAAGCTCCAGCACGGGCACAGCAGATTGTCCGTTTCCTTCAAACAGGTAGGGGCGCCAGGTGCGTCGAGGTTGTGTGAACCTGATCCGGCGTTCGCACGAGTTAAATCTTCACCATCTTCATCGACATGCTGCCAAAGAAGAAGGCTTCGGAGGCGGCTGCACCGTCCGCGCCGAACCCACCATTGCCGGAGCAAACGGCTGGTGGGGTAGACGCTGGCGGAAGAACGGGCGTCGACGAGGGAGCTCACGGTGCTGCCAGGTCCAAGGACAAGGCTGCACTGCCCATCGGCGGCGCAGTCGGCTCCCACAACGACCGGGCGCACTCCAAGACCTCGGCGTCCGTACACGCACCGCGCCCATCCCAGGAGGCGCGGGACTGGCAGCGTCATGATACTCACGGTACCATACGTTTGCTGGACCAAGATCGAGCTGGTGGATCTCGGAGTGCTCAAGACCAGCATGCACGCCAACATGCTGGCGCGAGCGGGGCACGGTCGCCTGGACGAGATACTGCTCCTTCTAACATGGTTAGAAGTCCGAGCATATCCCGTTCCTCGCACCGTTCACCGCCGCCGCCCGCCACTTCAGCAGAAGCTTTAGCGCGAGCTCAGCTGCTCCTAGACTACCCTCCAGCAGCAGACAAGATCGACGACTGGAGGGCCACCATTCAGAGTCTCATCGGCTTCGCCAACGGCGACAATCCACGGCAGCCGAGTACATCGCAGCCGCGGCAAGTCAGCCAGGCGCGAACCGGTGGCGACAAGACCGGTGAGGGTGCAACCACCGTGCACTCTCCGCCCCGAAGGCCAAGATCGCCGACTCGCCGGATCCACCACGACAGTGACTCCACTGCGTCATCGGATCCACGAGCTCGTCGCGATCAGCGCCAAGTTCTTCATGAACGACAGCAAGAAGACGCTCGTACTCGCATCGAGCGCCAAAGAGAAGCGCAGCGTCAATCAGACCAGCGTGCTGGGCCCTCTGTCGACATGCATGCGTCAGGGGAACCAGGCGACTTGCCGTATGCGGTAGGTTGCCCTGTGTTTACTCGTGAGCTGCGGCAAGTCCAGTGTCCCAGCAAGAAGAATTTCAAGCCAAACGTACCGGAGAAGTACGACGGCAAGTCGCATCCGTCGGAATTCCTCAGCATCTACACCATCGCGGTGCAAGCTTGAAAGTACAACTATCCCTAGGTGGTTTTGGTAATTCATAACAACATATAGCTCATTGAGCTAATGCTATTCCAAGATGATTATTTCAGGAAAGCTCAATGATTGGCATGGCATGGATGTGAAAGTGGAACCCTCAAAATGCGAAGGACAAAGAATTGGCTCAAGCTCAAAAGTTCAAGACTCTTCATTTTATATTTTAGTGATCCAAGATCACATTGAGTCTTTAGGAAAAGCCAATACTATTAAGGAGGGATGAGGTGTTGCTTAATGAGCCTCTTGCTTTATGTGCTTAGTGATATGCTCCAAAATCCTCAACCACCTTTCCATATCCACAAATGACCTAAACCCTAAGCCAAACTCGGTCATACCGATTCTGTCAATCCGGCACCACCGAGTTTCACTTGTCATTTGCCACTGCCAAACCCTAGCAATTCGGTCCTACCGATAAGGATCTCGGTCTCACCAAGATGGGCTTGCAAACTCTCTGTTTCCCTTTCATAACTTTTCGGTCTCACCGAAAGAGCGAATCGGTCCCACCGAGAATGCAAGGTAAACTCTATGTTTCCTTCTTGTAACTTTTCGGTCTCACCGAAAGAGCAAGTCGGTCCCACCGAGTTTGCCTGACCAACTCTCTGGTTAGCTAATTGCCGAACTCGGTCTCACCGAGTTTGTGCGATCGGTCTCACCGAGATTACGTTATGCCCAAACCCTAACCGAATCGGTCCTACCGAGTTGCATCTCAGTCCCACTGAAATTCCTAACGGTCACTAGGTTTACTATTTCGGTCAGACCGAGTTTTCTGATTCGGTCCCACCAAGATTGGTAGATTGTGTGTAACGGTTGGATTTTGTGTGGAGGCTATAAATACCCCTCCACCTCCTCTTCATTCAAAGAGAGAGCTATCAGAACACATACACCATTCCTACTCATATGTTCTGAGAAAGAACCACCTACTCATGTGTTGAGACCAAGATATTCCATTCCTACCATATGAATCTTGATCTCTAGCCTTCCCCAAGTTGCTTTCCACTCAAATCTTCTGTCCATCAGATCCAAATCCTATGAGAGAGAGTTGAGTGTTGGGGAGACTATCATTTGAAGCACAAGAGCAAGGAGTTCATCATCAACACACCATTTGTTACTTCTTGGAGAGTGGTGTCTCCTAGATTGGCTAGGTGTTACTTGGGAGCCTCCGACAAGATTGTGGAGTTGAACCAAGGAGTTTGTAAGGGCAAGGAGATCGCCTACTTTGTGAAGATCTACCGCTAGTGAGGCAAGTCCTTCGTGGGCGATGGCCATGGTGGAATAGACAAGGTTGCTTCTTCGTGGACCCTTCGTGGGTGGAGCCCTCCATGGCCTCGCGCAATCGTTACCCTCCGTGGGTTGAAGTCTCCATCAACGTGGATGTAGGATAGCACCACCTATCCGAACCACGGGAAAACATCCATGTCTCCAATTGCGTTTGAATCCTCCAAACCCTTCCCTTTACATTCTTGCAAGTTGCATGCTTTACTTTCCTCTGCCAATAAACTCTTTGCATGCTTGCTCGAATTGTGTGATGATTGCTTGACTTGCTCTAAGATAGCTAAAATCTGCCAAGAACTAAAATCGGGAAAAGGCTAAGTTTTTAATTGGTCAAGTAGTCTAATCACCCCCGCTCTAGACATACTTTCGATCCTACAAGTGGTATCAGAGCTTTGGTCTCCATTTGCCTTGATCTCCATAGCTTTTGGTGGTCATAGCCTTGGTTTCACAACCTAGGAGAGTATGGCGTCTAGCGAGGGAAATTATCACCGTAGAGGTCCTTACTTTGATGGCACTAATTTTGCTAGTTGGAAGCATAAAATGAAAATGCATATTCTTGGACATAACCCCGCCGTATGGGCTATTGTTTGTGTTGGTTTGCAAGGTGAGTTCTTTGATGGGAGAGAACCAAACCGTGAAGCGGCCGCGGATGAGTTGAATATGTTGCAATACAATGCTCAAGCTTGTGATATTCTCTTCAACGGATTGTGCCCCGAAGAATTCAACAAAATCAGCCGCCTTGAGAATGCAAAGGAAATTTGGGATACTTTGATTGATATGCACGAAGGTACCGACTCCGTCAAGGAATCCAAGTTGGATGTGCTCCAAAGTCAACTTGACAAGTTCAAGATGAAGGATGGTGAAGGTGTCGCTGAAATGTACTCTAGGCTTGCTCTCATCACAAATGAGATTGCCGGCTTAGGAAGTGAAGAGATGACCGATAGATTCATCATCAAGAAGATCCTAAGAGCCTTGGATGGGAAATATGATACCGTGTGCACATTAATCCAAATGATGCCCAACTACAAAGATCTCAAGCCAACGGAAGTAATTGGAAGGATTGTTGCTCATGAGATGTCACTCAAGGATAAAGAGGAACTTCACAATAAATCAAGTGGTGCCTACAAAGCGTCATGTGAAGTCCCCACATCATCAAGTGAGAAACAAAACTTCAATGAAGAATTGAGCTTAATGGTGAAGAACTTCAACAAGTTCTACAAGAGTAGAAACAAAGATAGAAGCTTCAAGTCAAGGTCCTACAATGACAAAAGATCTTCTAGTCGAGAGCGAAACTGCTATAATTGTGGAAGACCCGGACACTATTCCAATGAGTGTACGGCTCCCTACAAGAGAAGAGAAGATTCTCCAAAAAGAAGAAGCAAAGAATCTCCACCAAGAGAGAGAAGGAGTAGAGATGATCGTTATGAACGAAGATACTCACGGAGAAGCAAGGATTCGGAAAGGAAGGAAAAATCATCAAGGAGCTATACAAAACGAAGACATCAAGCTCATGTTGGTGAATGGGTATCCGGCTCCGACTCCGACAGCCACTCCGAGAGAAGTTATCACTCCGACTCCGAAGATACTCAAGATGAAGGTGTTGTCGGTCTAGCACTTGTGTCAACCAACTCCTACGACATATTTGACTCACCAAATGAAGGAATTGGAAGATGCTTCATGGCCAAAGGTCCTAAGGTAACACACCCCGAGTACGTTGATTTTAATAGTGATGAAGATGACTTGTTAGGTGATGATGATTTGCTTGTTGACAACTCTAGTTAAGAATATTATGGTGAAATATCAATTAATCATGCTAAAACGAATGACAATGATAAGGAGAAGATTGAGGCTCTAACTAAAGAACTAAACACTCTTAAGTTAGCCCATGAAACTATCTTCGAAGATCATCGAGAACTTTTAAGAGCTCATGAGAAACTACGCTTTGAAAAGCTTAATCTTGAGCAAGAGCATGAGTTCTTAAAAGCAATCAATGATGATCTCCGCAAGAAAAGTTCTTCTCACATTGCCAAGCGTTTACTTTTATCCACCTACATGCCTCAAGTCAAGACTAGTAACAAGAATAAGAAAGATTCTTCCTCTAGTAGTAACAATGATCATGCTAAATCCAATATTGTTGCTTCTAGTAGTTCTCTTGATTCCACTAATGATTCTCTTAGCCAAGTTACACTTGAGCAAGAAAATAGCTTATTGAAGGGAATTATAGAGAAAGGTGTTTACAAGAGCCTTGCCGGAAGTAAGCAATTCGAGGAAATTGTGCGCAAGCAAGGAATGCACCGGAAGAATCAAGGTGTTGGTTTTGAACGAAAGTTCAATGCCAATGGAGTTGAATGGGAAGAAGATCAATACCCCAAGACAAAGTTTATTCCTCAACAAGAGAAGTATGATACTTCCTTCAAGGGAACACAAGCTCAAGATGATCTTCCACCACAAGACTACAAGCAAAAAGGCAAGGACAAGCTTCAAGAGGAGATTGATGCATTTGAAGAAGCTCCTAAGACCTTAGTCAAGTGGATTCCCAAGACTACTTCAAGTTCCACTACATCAAGTGCGACTACAACTCCAAGGATTCCCATCAATATGGTGTGGATCCAAAAGAAGAAGAACTAGAGAGTTCTTGAGGGTGACTCCGCCAACATACTTCACTCTTATCATTTTGGCAAGAACAAGTGCAATCAACTTCCACATCTTGCACCAGTTCAAGGAGTCACAAACCCTCTTGTTGGTAAGACAAGGGACAAGGTAACCTAAAGTTTTCATGGACATCATCTTGTGTGTGCATCACTCTATGTCTATGGATATCCTTGTTTGTTCCTTGTGGGACTAACCCATGTAGGTATTGAAAGTGCAATTCACTCAAATGGATAGCTCCAAGTGATCTACATCAACATTGAGCATCCACATCTTCAACATCTACATGAAGTCATCATCGACAAAACCCAAGGTTAGTTCATCCCTCTTAGGGAGGATATCACATCTAGGGGGAGCTTTACTCTAAGACTTGAGCTAAAGCAACTCTAAAGATGTGAATACAACAATGCTTTATGTAAAAGTGGTAACCCCACTTGAGCTTAAACGATGAGTATGACCTATGATCAAGTGTTCTCACTTGACTCCTAAGTCAATATACTCATATATAGATGACCTAGTCATCGCAAATTGCTTGATAGATGCTAGAATTGGTTGTGCATGCTTTGCCACATATTTCATTTGCCATCTTATTGTGTGAGCATGTTGGTTGCATATTTTACTCATTCGAGGACATCCACTTGTTGTTTTGATTGTTTGGCTTTCTTCTTTTGCCAAGTGGATGGACAAGAATGCCTAAGAACCTCCTCTAGCTATCTATGATTTTCTCGTCTCAAACTCTATTCATGCTGCATCACAAAACTTGATCAAGTCAGATTCGAACCACTCTGTGTGAGGAGCGCTCGGAGTCCCCGATTCGTCATAGACTTAAACTTCCAAAAACTCTTTATGAATCTCGGTCTGACCGATACTCCATTTTCGGTCCTACCGAGTTCATTAAGTTGATCTAGGTTTTCGATCTCGGTGCAACCGATTTGAACTCTTCGGTCACACCGAATTGCAATAACTGCACACAGTTTTGCATCTCGGTGCCACCGAGTTGTTCCACTCGGTCACACCGACAGGGTCGGGCTATATATAGTGATGGGCAAAATTTTGGAAATTTCTCCGAAACCTCTTCGCCCGCGCGATAGCCTGCTCTGCCTTCGTGGTCTCCGGATCGTCTTCTCGCCGCCAGCAGCCTCCAGTCGCTGGTCTCCGCCGCCGTCAACGGAATTCTGCCCCGCCGTTGCCGCCGTAGCGAGTCTCCGCCGAACTAGGGTATGGACTCGATCTTTGTGCTATTATCCACTCCGATTCCTAGCACATTGTGATCATCATGATTCTTGCCACGATTGAAACACTCCTATCTAGTCAATGAACTCGTAGATTAGGTTTAATTCGAAAATTTTAGGGTTAGGTTTCCGCCGAAACCATCTCGGACCCACCGAGTTGAAAAACTCGGTCCCACCGATCTGGCTTTTGCCATTGCACAAGTGAAACTCGGTCTGACCGAGAATAACTTATCGGTGCGACCGATTTTGGAATTCTGTGAAACCCTAGCAGTCTCGGTGCCACTGAACTGTGACTCGGTCTGACCGAGTTCACTAGTTCTGGTGCCAAAACTGCTTCGGTGTCACCGAGTTTGAAAATCGGTAGATCCGAGATGCTTTCTGTGGAAAACTAAAACTAAGTTTTTGAATTAATCTTTTGCAAAAATCTCTGCTTTTTGTGATGCTCATCCACTCTATCTTATCCATAATCTATTCACAGGGTCAGCAGTCAGTGTGCAACATGTCTGATCAAAGTGAGAGCCAGAATGTGTCTGAGCAGCAAGTTGTGATGAGTGAGGGCACTAGCCCCTCAAGTTCTTCTGATGATGGCAGCAGGAGCAGCCCCAGCAATCTGCCTAAGGCTGCCACACGTCAAAGGAAGAAGAGAACGTCTGATTCTGAGGATGAAGACTATGTGGCAGAGGAAGAGGACACATCAAAGAGAGCTGAACCAGCTCAAGGCACAAAGCCAGGGCTGAAAATCAAAAGGCCAGCAGGCAGGCAGCCCATGTCAAAGGCTAGAGTTTCAACTGTGAAGCCTGCTCCCATTGAGCCCATTGCTGCTGAGGGCAAGAAGAGGAAAGAGAGGGTGAAGAAGACTGTAGCCAGAGTGCTTGGGAAGGCCTCCATCATGGTAGATGAGGAGGAAGAAGAAGAAGAGGTTGTTGTACCAGCACCCAAGGCAGCCAAACTCATGGGAGATGCTATAAGGTCAGGAACAGCTGCATCCAAGCCCAAGGAAGCACCTAAGGCTGCATCTAAGCCTAAGAGTGCACCAAAGAGAAACACACGAAGCATCCCAGCTGCGGAAAAGAACAAGGCCCCAGTGCCTGAAGCTATCGAAGAAGAGGAAGAGAGTGTCCTTAGGAAGCTCAAGCCCAAGATCCCAAACCACAACGATGCTCCTCCTGTGGCTGAGGATATGAAGCTCAGGAGAGATTCAGGGCTGAGGAAATGGAGAGAAGCAGATCCGTATGCTTCTAGGAGAAGGACTGCCGTGGATTACAGATTTCATACCAAGGAGCAGCAAGATTTCTATGAGACTGTTTTGCTTGACAAGAAGCCAATCATTTGTGACATGAGATGGGTCGACTAGACCTACATCAAGGACAATGAAGAGTACTACCCCGGTGTATTTGACAGCTTTAGTGCATGTGGAGTTGCAGACTTTGTTGGGCAGAAGCTCACAAAGTGGAACGAGGAGCTGATCATGCAATTCTACTCCACAGCACACTTTTATCCGGATGGCAGTATCACATGGATGTCAGAGGGTACAAGGTACCAATCCACTGTTGAAGAATGGGCGAAGTTGATCAATGCCCCAGAGGAGCAAGCTGATGACTTGGACATTTATGCCAAGAAAAAGATGGATCACAACTCCATGTCCAACATGTACAAGGAGATCCTGAATGAAGCGCTCGACACGTTCAAGTTTGGCTTAGTACACTATCTGCTCTCAGGATTGCCTACGATCAACTGGATCCTTAGGCACACCCTTCTGCCCAAATCTGGAGATCACAAGATGATCAGAGGTCACGCGATCAACTTGCTTCATGTCTTTGACGTGCCTCAGAAATTCAAGCTCATGAGTCTCATTGTGGAAACAATCAAGAGGACAGCTGCAGACCAGAAGAGGAGTTGTGGGTATGCCCCACAGATTCAGGAGCTCATCAACTCCAAGATGGGCACGGGCGTGTATTTATTGGATAAGGAACACCTGCCCATCCGTCCAGATTTTGAGGATAACCAAGTGGTTATGACTGAGAATGAACCCTCATCTGCCCATGCACAAGCTCAGAAGGAAAAGGCGAAGAAGGAGAAAGCTGCCAGGATGCCTACTCAAGCGGAGGTATCTGATTACTTCTTGAAGACCAAACAAGAGCAGCTCGGTTACCTGATAGCGTCCACCCTGCGGATTGAGCAGAGTATAGCTACCCTGACTCAGAACCAGGCAAGCCTAGAGAGGATCATGGAACAGAGGTTCTATGACATGGACATCAAGGTGACAGAGATACAGACCGCCGTGGAGCAGCTTCGGGAGGACATGAATGAGAGGAGAGGCAGGACCACGACTGATGCTTTTGCGAGGGTGCCACGAGGTCTGAGGTCATCTGCACTGCCAGTTGCTGACACCAGAGCCACAACATCTGCGCCAGCCACAGCCTCAGTTCCACCAGCTCCAGCATCCACTTCAGCCTCGACTCCGACCACTTCTACCGAAGGCTTCGTCCTTGGCATGCTCCGGACTCCACCACCACCTGAAGATCAAGCCTGAGCGTCGACTTAGCACTATGCATTTTCTAGGAACTTTTTGGTAACATGTTGCCAAAGGGGGAGAAAATGTATAGATCATAGGCTTCGAGAGAGAGTGTTGCTTTTATTCTCTCTTGTTTTTTATTTGGTGGTTTTTCGAACTTTGTTTGCTTGTGTGTGAGATACTACGTCCTTGTGTTTGTGAGACATCGATGATCATGTGTTTGATCATAAGCTACACTTAATGTTTGCTTAATGCTTGCTTAAATATTATCATTCTATCTATCGTTTGTGATCATTCACTATTCTTGGTGATGAGTGCATGTATTTCAATCTTATCATTTTTTAGCGCTCCACCAAGATGTATGTGACATGGAAGAGTAACCCATGATTCTAACTCCTTGTGCATTTGCAGTCCAAAGCAAATTTTAAAATATGCACAAATTTAGGGGGAGCTCTTACTTATCACATACTTCTCAAAGCGACGATGTATTTCATGATTATTATTATTTGTTGAAGCTTTGATCTATATGTTGTCATCAATTACCAAAAAGGGGGAGATTGAAAGTGCAACTATCCCTAGGTGGTTTTGGTAATTCATAACAACATATAGCTCATTGAGCTAATGCTATTCCAAGATGATTATTTCAGGAAAGCTCAATGATTGGCATGGCATGGATGTGAAAGTGGAACCCTCAAAATGCTAAGGACAAAGAATTGGCTCAAGCTCAAAAGTTCAAGACTCTTCATTTTATATTTTAGTGATCCAAGATCACATTGAGTCTTTAGGAAAAGCCAATACTATCAAGGAGGGATGAGGTGTTGCTTAATGAGCCTCTTGCTTTATGTGCTTAGTGATATGCTCCAAAATCCCCAACCACCTGTCCATATCCACAAATGACCTAAACCCTAAGCCAAACTCGGTCATACCGATTCTGTCAATCCGGCGCCACCGAGTTTCACTTGTCATTTGCCACTGCCAAACCCTCGCAATTCGGTCCTACCGATAAGGATCTCGGTCTCACCAAGATGGGCTTGCAAACTCTCTGTTTCCCTTTCGTAACTTTTCGGTCTCACCGAAAGAGCGAATCGGTCCCACCGAGAATGCAAGGTAAACTCTATGTTTCCTTCCTGTAACTTTCCGGTCTCACCGAAAGAGCAAGTCGGTCCCACCGAGTTTGCCTGACCAACTCTCTGGTTAGCTAATTGCCGAACTCGGTCTCACCGAGTTTGTGCGATCGGTCTCACCGAGATTACGTTATGTCCAAACCCTAACCGAATCGGTCCTACCGAGTTGCATCTCAGTCCCACCGAAATTCCTAACGGTCACTAGGTTTACTATTTCGGTCAGACCGAGTTTTCTGATTCGGTCCCACCGAGATTGGTAGATTGTGTGTAACGGTTGGATTTTGTGTGGAGGCTATAAATACCCCTCCACCTCCTCTTCATTTGAAGAGAGAGCTATCAGAACACATACACCATTCCTACTCATATGTTTTGAGAAAGAACCACCTACTCATGTGTTGAGACCAAGATATTCCATTCCTACCATATGAATCTTGATCTCTAGCCTTCCCCAAGTTGCTTTCCACTCAAATCTTCTGTCCATCAGATCCAAATCCTATGAGAGAGAGTTGAGTGTTGGGGAGACTATCATTTGAAGCACAAGAGCAAGGAGTTCATCATCAACACACCATTTGTTACTTCTTGGAGAGTGGTGTCTCCTAGATTGGCTAGGTGTTACTTGGGAGCCTCCGACAAGATTGTGGAGTTGAACCAAGGAGTTTGTAAGGGCAAGGAGATCGCCTACTTCGTGAAGATCTACCGCTAGTGAGGCAAGTCCTTCGTGGGCGATGGCCATGGTGGAATAGACAAGGTTGCTTCTTCGTGGACCCTTCGTGGGTGGAGCCCTCCGTGGACTCGCGCAACCGTTACCCTCCGTGGGTTGAAGTCTCCATCAACGTGGATGTAGGATAGCACCACCTATCCGAACCACGGGAAAACATCCGTGTCTCCAATTGCGTTTGAATCCTCCAAACCCTTCCCTTTACATTCTTGCAAGTTGCATGCTTTACTTTCCGCTGCCAATAAACTCTTTGCATGCTTGCTTGAATTGTGTGATGATTGCTTGACTTGCTCTAAGATAGCTAAAATCTGCCAAGAACTAAAATTGGGAACAGGCTAAGTTTTTAATTGGTCAAGTAGTCTAATCACCCCCCCTCTAGACATACTTTCGATCCTACAAAGCTGCCGGGGGACGGGACGACAAGATCCTTGCCAACTACTTCCCGCTGGTGCTCAAGCCCAACGTTAGGTCCTGGCTCATGCATTTGCCGGACAACTCCATATCCTCCTGGGCAGACCTATGCCATCAGTTTGTCGGCGCCTTTACAGGCGGCCACAAACTTCATGGCCAAGAGAGTGACCTTCACCTGCTCGCCCAGAAGGAAGGAGAGCCTCTGCGCAAGTACATTCAGAGACTCAGCCGTGTACAGCACAACATCCCAGATGTCCACCCTGCCGCGGTCATCAGCGCATTCCATCAGAATGTGCGTAACCACAGGATGCGGGAGGAGATGGCGATGTGCAAGATCAGAGACGTCAGTGAGCTGTATGCCCTGGACAACAAGTGTGCACATGCTGAGGAAGGGAGGAAACTCCCCGGAGAGAATACAGGAGTAGGAGGATCTGACAGCGAGGATGCTGCCCCGGCAAAGAAAAACCGGCGGCGGAACAACAGGAAGAAGAAAGGCAAAGATGTGCTAGTCGTTGAGCAGTCCGGCAACGACGGTGGCGCCAAGAAAGCCAAAGTTGGTAGCTCTGGCAAGGAGATTGCCGCATGCACCAACTGCCAGGCTGTGGCGGTCGCCGACAAGCAGGACGGCACCGACAAGAAGTACTGCAAGATCCACCGCACCAAGGGCCATGACCTCCAGAGCTGCAAGAAGGTCGAGCAGCTTGTCCAGCAGCAAAAGGGTGAATACGAGCGACGCGACAAGGAGAGGGCCCAAGGAGGCGCTGGAGAATCTGGCAAGAAGCGCGCCGGCCGGGGAGGACGCCGCGGCAAGGCCAAGCAGCGGCAAGGAGACAGACCTCCCCGCGGCCGTGACAAGGATGAAGATGACGACGACGACGAAGATATGGATGATGTCGAGACCAGTGAGTAGGAGTTCCAGAAAGCCACAGAGGTCTTGTGCGTTGACGGCGGTGCTTCTCTGCATACTTCGCACCGCCAACTCAAGTAGTGGGTGCGGGAAGTCAATGCGGCAGAACCACCTATCGAATCGCGCAAGCTTCTGAAATGGTCCAGCACGCCTATCATCTTTGATATTGAGGACCACCCTGATCGCACAACTGCGGTCGGGTGCTTGTCGATGTTGGTTTCACCAACTATCCGCAACCTCAAGGTCACTAAGATGGTAGTTGATGGCGGGGCCGGCTTGAACCTGATCTCCTCCGCTGTACTCCAGAAACTCCAGATCCCTGACAGCGAGCTGCAAGACTTGAAGAGATACCTGTCCTCCACTCCAACACTTGTCGCACCTAAGCCACAAGAGAAGTTGTTGCTGTATATAGCTGCAACCAATCAAGTGGTTAGTGTTGCGTTAGTGGCAGAGAGGGAGGCAGATGACGAGCCAGCAACCACGGCAAGCGCATCCAGCGACAAGCAGGGGGCTTCCCCGACAAGCTCTGGTCCCGACAAAGATGGATCTGCGCAGGTGCGCGAGGAGATACAGAAGAGAATGGTGCAGCGCCCAGTTTACTTTGTCAGCTCCCTTCTGCAGGGGGCTAGGTCAAGGTACTCTGGTGTGCAGAAATTGCTTTTCGGCCTTCTCATGGCCTCGAGAAAGCTGCGCCATTACTTCCAAGCACATGAGATCACAGTTGTCACTCGCTTTCCGCTGAAGAGGATACTACAGAATCCAGAAGCAACAGGCAGGATTGTTGAGTGGGCACTGGAACTGTCGAGCTTTGGCCTCAAGTTTGAGAGTACTTCAACTATCCAAAGCAGAGCATTGGCAGAATTCATAGCAGAATGGACGCCAACACCAGAAGAAGAAATTCCAGAAACAAGCATCCCCGTCAAGGAAGCAAGCAAAGAGTGGCTCATGTACTTTGACGGTGCCTTCTCGCTGCAAGGCGCCGGCGCTGGTGTGCTGCTTGTCACACCCATCGGAGAGCACCTCAAGTACGTAGTCCAGATGCACTTTCCCAAGGAGCAAGCAACAAACAATACTGCAGAGTATGAAGGCTTGCTTGCCGGTCTCAGGATCGCGGCAGACCTTGGGATCAAGAAGCTCATTGTCAGGGGTGACTCGCAGCTTGTCGTCCGCCAAGTAAACAAGAATTATCAGAGTCCGTTGATGGAAGCCTACGTTGACGAAGTGAGAAAGCTAGAAGAGCACTTTGACGGCCTACAGATGGAGCATGTCCCAAGAGCTCAGAACGACATTGCCGATGGCCTGCCAAAGTGCGCCGCACTTAAGTTACCTGTGGAACCAGGGAACTTTGTGCTCAAGCTGACTCAACCGTCCGTAACGCCATCAACTGGACAGAGCAAGAAGAGGAAGTTGATTTCTGGTGACTATTTTCCGGCAGAGCTTCCCGAAGCCGCCAAGAAGGTCCCCAAGATCAACACTAAGAGTGTTGTGGAGCAGTCTGCTCCGGCAAGCCCTAGGGTTTGTTCCGTTGAAGCAGAGGCTCCCGACAAGTTTTGCTCCGGGAAGCTTGTCGGGGAACGTCAAGCTCCGGCAGAGCCACAGGTTCTCGCCGTAGAAGCGGATGTTCCTGCAGCAGCAGATATGCCTTTAGTCCTTATTGTCGAGCCGCAAGCTCCAGCATGGGCACAGCAGATTGTCCGTTTCCTTCAGACAGGAGAACTTATCGAAGAGCAAGAAGAAGCGGAAAGAGTAGCCCGGCAGTCAAGTATGTACCAGTTTGTCGACAGCACACTGTACAGAAGAAGACTCAACGATGTGAAATTGAAGTGTATTCACCGGGAAGATGGACAAAAGCTGTTGGCAGAGATACATGGAGGCATATGTGGTCACCACATTGGCGCAAGAGCACTTGCCGGCAAAGCATTCCAGCAAGGATTCTTTTGGCCGACAGCCCTCCAGGATGCAACTGCACAAGTAACCAAGTGTGAAGCGTGCCAGTTCCATTCCAAGCAGATACACCAGCCAGCTCAAGCTCTCCAGACGATCCCTTTATCCTGGCCATTTTCGGTCTGGGGGCTCGATATCCTCGGCCCCTTTCCCCGAGCAGTCGGGGGCTTTGAGTACTTGTACGTTGCAATCGACAAGTTCACAAAGTGGCCGGAAGTGGAAGCAGTGAGGAAGGTGACAGCATAGTCAGCAGTCAAGTTCTTCAGGTCGATTGTTTGCCGCTTCGGGATCCCTAACAGGATAATCACCGACAATGGTACGCAATTCACGAGCCGCACCTTCATGCAGTACGTCCAAGACCTTGGCGCCAAGGTCTGCTTCGCTTCTGTTGCTCACCCGAGAAGCAACGGTCAAGCAGAGAGGGCAAATGTTGAAGTGCTGCGTGGGCTCAAGACCAGGACTTTCGGTAGGCTGCACAAGTGCGGAAGAAACTGGATTGAGGAGCTGCCGGTGGTTCTTTGGTCGATCAGGACGACGCCAAATCAAGCCACTGGCCAGACACCTTTCGCTCTAGTCTATGGAGCAGAGGCAGTTCTCCCCACGGAACTCATATACGGGTCACCTCGAGTGCTCGCTTATGATGAGCTCGAGCAAGAGCAGGTGCGACAAGATGACGCGCTGCTCCTTGAGGTAGACCGTCTTCAGGCTGCTGTACGAGCTGCTCGCTACCAGCAAGCTTTGCGCTGCTACCATAGCCGCAAAGTTAACGCCAGAAGTCTCGAGGAAGGCGACCTTGTTCTTTCGCGTGTTCAGTCCGCCAAGAATTCCAACAAGTTGACGCCAAAGTGGGAAGGCCCTTACCGGGTGAAACGAGTCACTAGGCCTGGCGCTGTCCGCCTTGAGACCGAAGATGGCATTCCAGTGAGCAACTCCTGGAACATTGAGCATCTTCGTAAGTTTTACCCGTAGGGCGCGGTTGCCGAAACCCATTCCGGCAACCACCTTTTGTACAAGTCTTGCCGATGTTGCATGTAATCCTTTGTACAAAGCTGGGCGCAGACCCCGGGCATAAAGCTCATGTGCTCCGCACATCTTGTCAATTTCATGCTTTTTATTTTTCGCATGTGTTATCTGACACTTTGTGCAGCACTTACACCCGGTAAGCAACAACGAACCATAAGGCTCCATATCTTTATTTTTCTCCTCTTTCATTTTTTCTCAAGGAAAGGAAGGTTCCCTCGCACACAAGTTTGCCGGGGGAAGGAGAAGATAATGGTATGGACCAGGCGTCGTTCAAGAAAGTTTCGCCTTGCCGGGAAGCAAACAACAGAAAAGATAAGTTGCCAAAGTTTGAGCAATCAGATTTTTTTTAAATTTTTAAGTTATCTTCCTTGAACGACCGTACTTTGTATGGAAAACCTGTGCGCGGAGAAACCAACTCGTAGCTAGTTGCGCCCTTACTTTGTTCCGAGTCCGCTCAACAACTTAAGTGAGCTGCGACTAGTTGCGACAAGGTTTCTTGTCGGTAGCGGCACCGCCAGCAGGCTGCTAACGTCCCGCACTCAGCGCTCGCGGCCAAGGTGCCTGCGCCGGCAAGTTCCCTAAAAGCGTAGGGGAAAAACATACAAAGGAAGGAATCAAGTAAAGGAAATAACATTGCAATTAGTACCCGAAATAAAGTTGTATTACAAGGTAGCTTGTCGCAGCTCTAACAGATTGTTCTCGTAACATGACCAGCAGCGACAAGAAAAGAAGAAAATGGGCGGCCTAGTCTACGCGATCGCCCTCAACCCTCTTGATCCCGCTCACCTTGTCCACAATGGGTGCGACAAGGGTCTTGAGCGCTTCCAGGTTGGCATCCGGCGGCAAGGTCCTGAGGACATTGGTGAGGTTGAGGCCCGGGTTGCGGAAAGCCACCTTCACCAACACCTTTTGAAGAGCTCCCGCGCAGATCTTGCGCGACTCGTCGGCCAGCTGCTTTGGGATCTTCTCCCGGAGTCGCTGGAGGGCCGTCGCCACGCCTTTGAAGAACAAAGTGAGCTTGCCGCTGGGTTGGTGGTTCTCGTCGGAGGGATACCCGAGATCCTCCATTCCCAGCTGCGCCAGCTCCCTGTTAACATCTGTGGCAACATTCACAAGACCCTCCGTCCAGTGCTCCACATTCTCTCGGAAAGCGTTCTAGGCGGCAGCAGCACTCGCCAACAGCGCCTTGCCGGCCTTGACCTCCTCCTTCAAGGCCGTCTCCTGCTCCTTGGCGCCGTCCAGCGTCTTGGTCAAAGTGGTCAGCTTCAACTCAAGATTAGCATTGGAGTCCCTGGCGGCGCTAAGCTCCTGGCCCTTCTCGGCGAGACGAGCCTGCAGCTCCGAGTAGCTGTGGACGTCCTTCCCCCGCTCACGCATGAGCGCGGCAAGCTCTTCACCGCTCGCCTTGAGATCGGCCTCCAGCTGCGCCACCTTCGTCTCCAGCTCCTTCTTGGCGGCCTCGGCAGCTGCGGCAGCATCCTCTGCTTGCTTGAGGGCTCCGCCAAATATCCGCTCGCGCGCAGCAAGCTCCTCCTCGTGGCTGTCGAGGTTGACCTTCCGCTGCACCAGCTCGCCCTCCTGCGCGGATAGCTTTTCAGCGGCAAGCCGCCGTTGCTCTTCGACTTCAGCCTTCTCGAGGAGGAAGGCCCTCTGCTCCTCGGCAAGCTGCGCCCGCTCCTCTGCCAGAGACCGGAGAGCTTCCTGGTTGTGACCCCGGAGCTCCTCCGCGCGCTTCTCGATGTTCGCTCCCGCCTTCGCGACAAGCGCCTCGCGGGATTCCAGCTTGGCTTGCCGAGCGCGGTAGAGCGACACCAGCTTCCGCAGCAGCCGCTCCTCCTCAGGCTCGCTGCCGCTGCTGCTCAGCGCGTCAACCAGCGCCAGCCCAGCAGAGGCGAGCACCTCCCCGTCAAAGCTCTCTCCTTCGACCGGCGCCCTGGAGCTTGACGCCCAGGGGAGGTTGATGAAGATGCCATCGCCGGCCTTCAAGTAGACGCCTGGCTGGGGCTCTTCGGAGCCTGGCGCTGCGGCAACGGCGGAGGGATCGGCGGTCGACATAGCGCCTGGCGCTCCTGCGGCCTCAGGGCTGTCAGTGCGATCGCCAGATCCCCCGCCTGCTTCTGCGGCGGCAGCTTTGGCGGTCTCTGCGCCGGTGGGATCGTCAGCACCGGCTGCTTCCTCGGCGGCAACGGCGTCGTCGGTGGCAACCTCGGTCTCCATCGGCTCCACAGCAGATGGATCTGACAGCCGGAAAAGGGGAGAAGAGTCAAGCAAATATCCAAAGAAGAAGATCAAAAGAAAAAGAACCCAAGGAAGTTCTGAAGCGAGAAGATTACCTGTGCCAGGTTCTGCAGTCGTGGTCTCCGCCGTCGGGGGGCCGCTGGTGCTATCCCTTACCGGAGAATCCTCCCTTGCCGGAGACTTCTCCCTTGCCGGAGAGCTCTCCCTTGCCGGGGACCTCTCCCTTGCCGAAGGACTCTTCCTTGGCATTTCGGGGGCGGCCTCCGGGCACTCCTGGTGGGGCTGCTCTGCTCCTGCACAAGTCAACAGTCAAATATCAGGAAAGCAAGAGTATCCATGCGCGGCCAACAGCGGAAAGCAAGCCATATACTTACGCTGGGGGCTGCTCTGGAGAACAGTTGCCGGGTCCGTCAAGGTTGTCTCGGGCGCATCCCCTGCTGTCGCGGTGGGTTCGTCCTCGATGATAATCACCGGGGCCTTGGCTCTCTTCGCTGCTCTCTGGGACAGAGTCCTAAAAAGGAATAGGTTCAGAATAAAGCAAGTGAGATACAAGACAGAACGGCAAGAATTGAAGAACTACAAGTACAACAAGAGAATCTTACTCTTCTTCTTCTTCCTCGTCGGAGCTGAACACGGAGAAGTTGAAGTCCGGCTCACGTCCGGCGCGAGAAGGTGGAGGAGTAGATTCCCTTGGCCGCTTGGCGGGAACAGTGGTGGTGGTCTGAGACGACCCCGCTCCGGCTGCCGCCGCGGCGTGGGAAGCGGCAGGAGTAGAAGCGGTGGTCTGGGCGGACCCCGCTCCAGTTGCCGCAGCAGCGTGAGGTGCTCCCGAGACAACAGTGCTTGCCGCGGTGGAGCGTGTCGTGCGGCGCGGCGACTGTCGACTCGCCCGCCGTTTCGCTACGTCCCCGACCTTGCGGATACGCCTTCTTGGTGGAGATGGGGATGCGTTTCAACTCCGCATTGATGGTGTCGCGAGTGAGGCCATTCTTCTCGTTGGGGCGGACCGGCACTTCTACCAGGCCGTCAAAGGACTCCTGCACTACCCCTGTTTCCCCTGCTTATAAAGAGGGAGGGGCGGACGTTCCACCTTTCCTAATAAAGAAACCACCCATGATCTCTCCCACGACGCCGCATTCGACGCGTGCCGTTCGGGGAGGGCGCGGTGGATACGGAGAGAGATGCGGCGTGACCCAGGCCGCGCGTGCCCGTGCCCTGTTTTGGGCCTGGCCCAACAGCGCTCGACACCGTGTATGGCCCAGGCCCGGGGGCTCCTGTCGGTGTACTAGAGTAGGGGTACCCTAGTATCCCGAACTTGTGCACGGGCAGTCGCAGCGTCCCGCGGCAAGGCTTGCCGGGTGACCGCCAAGGTCCTCCGTGGTTCCTTTTGGAGCCATTCAAGAACAAAGTATCCAAGCCAAGGAGACAAGACCCCGGCAAGAGGAGCTTGCCGGGAAGGCCAACCAAGGCATCTCAAGGAACTTGCCGCGACGTGCCACGCGTCCCGGCAAGGCCCGGTGAGCGGCAAGCTCCCGGACGCGACAAGACAACGACCGCGGCAAGGCGCTTGCCGCGGCAAGCCTCCATCCTGTACCTGCGCTCCAGCACATCCACCAATGTGTCGCTCTGGGACCCTTCCAGGCGTACGTGGCGGGAGGCTGTGCAGCCAGCGATACACGGTGGCAAGCGGCGCTGACAAGATTGCCATTGTGGCGAGCGGTGGCATCCCTGGCGGTCCCTTTTGCACTATTTGGGCAACGCAGACGGGCATTTAATGCCCTTGTCCCCTGCCGTCAGGGTTAGGTATGATACACTGTAGCAGGCGGCGGTGCCAACCGCAACGCCTTTCCATTTTTGCCCTTGTCTACGTTGCCATCTGTCGGTGACCCCTTGAGCATATAAAAGGAGGCCCATGCGCAACATAGAAGGGGAGAGGGGAGAGAACACTCACGCTCGGTCTCGTTAGCTGCTGGTGTGTACTGTAGCACTCGGCGCTCCCGAGCAAGAACTCAATACAAACCACAAAGCAGGAGTAGGGTTTTACGCATCCGTGCGGCCCGAACCTAGGTAAACTAATCGCGTGCTCGTGTGCTTCGCCTCGATCTCCTCTTCGTGCGATCTCCGCCCCCCTGCCGAACCAAAAGGGGCTCGGTCCGCCGGTCCCATAGGTGTTCGTGGATTAGCAACCCCGACAGTCATGCTTGTTCAATCCCTTGGTTTCAACTTAATGTCTGTCTCAATGCTTTGCGATTTAAACAAGATCGTGATGTTTGGAAAATATCGTTGTCTTGTTCTAATGGAATCTGACAAGTCTCTAGTGTTTGAAGGGTATAGGAAAGATGATTTGTACGTGGTAGATTTCTCAGCAGGACCACAGCTTGCCGTATGTCTTCTAGCAAAAGCTTCAGAATGCTGGCTCTGGCATCGGAGGCTAGGGCATGGTGGCATGGGGAACCTCCACACCCTTGCAAAGAAGAAGCATGTCATAGGCATCGAGGGCTTCAAGTTCAAGAAAGATCACTTATGTGGTGCCTGTGAAGCGGGAAAGATGACGAGGCCAAGCATCCCTCGAAGACAATCATGACAACAACTCGACCCTTCGAACTGCTCCACATGGATCTTTTCGGTCCCACTGCTTGTCTCTATGGCTTTGTCATTATTGATGATTATTCTAGATATACTTGGGTGCACATAATCCTCTACAAGACTGAAGTGCAGGATGTCTTCAGACGCTTCGCTAATCGAGCAATGAACAACTATGGCGCCAAGATAAAGCACATCAGAAGTGACAATGGCACTGAATTCAAGAACATTGGCCTTGATACATATCTTGATACTTTGGGCATCACACATGAATTCTCAGCTCCGTACACGCCACAGCAGAATGGCGTCGTCGAACGCAAGAACAGAACACTCATTGAGATGGCCCGAACGATGCTTGATGAATACAAGACTCCAAGAAAATTCTGGCCTGAAGCCATTGATACTGCATGCCATACAATCAATCGTGTTTATCTTCACAAGCTTCTGAACAAGACATCTTATGAGCTTCTTACTGGCAAGAAGCCAAATGTCAGTTACTTCAGAGTATTTGGCGCCAGGTGCTGGATCAAGGATCCACTTCACACCTCAAAATTTGCACCAAAAGCACATGAGGGTTTTATGTTTGGATATGGAAAGGATTTGCACTCCTACAGAGTCTTCAATCTCTTTCATTATAAAGTGGTTGAAATAGTGGATGTGCGGTTCGATGAGACTAACGGTTCACAAGGAGAGCACCTGCCAAATGTGCTAGATGAAGTTCCATCCAGTGAATCAATCAAACTTATGGGAACTGGAGAAACCATACCCTCTGAAGCTCAACCTGAAGAGGAACTTATCATCTCTGCACCTGCTCAGCCTGAAGACAATCCCTCTAACAATGACAATGATCAGCAAGAGCAAAATCTTCGCCCTGTACATCCTCGTGTTGCCAATGAAGTGCAGATTGAGAGAATAATTGATAGCATCAATGCACCCGGTCCGCTCACTCGTTCAAGGGCAACACAGCTAGCAAATTTCTGTGGGCACTTCGCATTTGTCTCAATAACAGAACCCAAGAAAGTTGAAGAAGTCTTCATGGAACCTGAATGGATTCAAGCTATGCAAGAAGAGCTTCAACAGTTTAGCTGAATAATGTATGGGAACTGGTTAAGCGTCCTGATCCTCGGAAGCACAATATAATAGGAACCAAATGGATATACCGCAACAAGCAAGATGAGCATGGTCAAGTTGTCAGAAACAGAGCTCGTCTCGTTGCTCAAGGATATACTCAAGTGGAAGGGATTGACTTCGATGAAACATTTGCTCCCGTGGCTCGACTTGAAGCCATACACATACTGCTGGCCTATGCAAATCATCATAACATACTTCTATATCAAATGGATGTGAAGAGCGCTTTTCTCAATGGCAAGATTGAAGAAGAAGTGTATGTTGCACAACCGCCTGGCTTTGAAGATCCAAAGCATCCTGACATGGTATACAAGCTCAACAAGGCACTATATGGCCTCAAACAATCCCCTCGGGCTTGGTATGACACACTCAAATACTTCCTGAAAAGCAAAGGCTTCACACCTGGTTCCCTCGACCCCACTCTCTTCACGAAGACATATGATGGTGAACTGTTTGTGTGCCAAATATATGTGGATGACATTATCTTCGGCTGCACCAATCAGAAATACAGTGAAGAGTTTGGATATATGATGCAAGAGCAATACCAGATGTCCATGATGGGAGAGCTGAAGTTCTTCCTTCGTCTTCAAATACGACAGCAACGCAATGGCATCTTTATATCTCAAGAGAAGTATCTCAAAGATTGCCTGAAGAAGTTCGGTATGCAAGACTGCAAAGGTTTCACGACGCCAATGCCAGCCAAACATCATCTGGGTCCCGACGACAATGGTAAAGAGTTCGATCAAAAGGTATACTGCTCCATGATTGGTTCTTTACTTTATCTGTGTGCATCTAGGCCAGATATTATGCTTAGTGTTTGCCTGTGTGCTTGATTCCAAGCGGCACCAAAGGAATCGCATCACTTAGCTGTGAAGCGAATCCTTCGATATTTGGCTTACACCCCAACTCTAGGATTATGGTATCCAAAGGGCTCAGAGTTTGATCTAGTTGGATTCTCGGATGCTGATTATGCTGGTGACAAGGTGGATCGCAAGTCTACATCAGCCACATGTCATTTTCTGGGACGATCACTTGTATGTTGGTCTTCAAAGAAGCAGAGCTGTGTATCTCTCTCCATTGCTGAATCTGAATACATTGCTGCTGGATCTTGCTGCGCTCAGCTTCTGTGGATGAAGCAAACACTCAAGGATTATGGCATTCATCTGAAGCAAGTTCCACTCTACTGCGACAACGAAAGCGCCATCAAGATTGCCAACAACCCAGTTCAGCACTCAAAGACAAAGCACATTGAGATTCGTCATCACTTTCTCAGAGATCATGTTGTGCAGGAAGATATTGATATCATACACGTCAACACTCAAGAGCAATTGGCAGATATCTTCACCAAGCCCTTGGATGAGAAGAGATTTTGCAAATTATGGTGTGAGCTAAATATCTTGGAATCCTCAAATGTCCTGTGATCAGGCACACATCCTAACATTTATGCATAATGATGACTTAGATGTGCAACACACGAAGTAAAGTATATTTTCAATCAATGAAGACATGTATTCTAAGTGTGAATACATTAATGAGGAATTTGACTTCGGAGCGCCACGATAATTGTGCGCCGTGTCTGGGTCTAATACTTCCTATACGGTGGGTAAAGCCACCACCAAATGTTCTATTTGAAGTGTTTCACTCATGGCGTTACATTTGCTATGTCTTCACATTTGGTTTGGCTTCAATCTCAACATGTCTTCATGATTATCTTCACTATGTTGATTATACATATATACTTGTGTTCTGTCCTCCACAGCATTCACTTATAGCTATGTCTTCTTGAAAGTGCGTTATATCGACTAGAGGGGGGTGAATAGGCGATTTTTATGAAAGTCTTCAAAACGTGAAGGTTATGAAGACGAACAGTAGAGATATGCCTATCACTATGCAGCGGAAGTTAGATTACACTAGGCAAGCCATGGTCAATTATTCAATAGAGTGAAAGCACAATGACAAGTAGTTGCAGTGTAATAAGGATCAGGTAGGAAGAAGTTATGAAGCCAATCAACTCATACAGTTACGTTGTGAAGACAAAAGATAGAGCAAGCATGCAATGGCTTCACAAAGAGTAACAGTGAGTAAAGGGAAGTGAAGATGAAACCAGTGACTCGTTGAAGACAATGATTTGTTGGACCAGTTCCAGTTGCTGTGACAACTGTACGTCTGGTTAGGGCGGCTAGGTATTTAAACCAAAGGACACACAGTCCCGAACACCCAGTCCTGAACACGCAGCTCAAGACACCTAGTCCTCACCGTATTCCCCTTGAGCTAAGGTCACACAGACCTCGCCCAATCACTCTGGTAAGTCTTCAAGGTAGACTCCCAAACCTTCACAGACTTTGTTCACCGGCAATCCACAATGTCTCTTGGATGCTCAGAATGCGACGCCTAACCGTCTGGAGGATGCACAGTCCTCAAGTGTAATAAGTCTTCAGATCACTCAGACAAGAAGACTTAAGTGATGCCCAATTCTCTCTGGCTCTGGGTGGTTAGGGCTTTTCTCCTCGCTACGAAATTTTCTCTCAAAGGCTTCGAGGTGGGTTGCTCTCAAACGACAAAAGCCGTGCACTGAAATCTGAGCAGCCAACCGTTTATGGTTGTAGGGGGTGGACTATTTATAGCCACTGGGCAACCCGACCTGATTTGTCCGAAATGACCCTGGGTCACTAAGGAACTGACACGTGTACCAACGGTCAGATTTCAAACTCACACGGCAACTTTACTTGGGCTACAAGTAAAGCTGACTTGTCCGACTCTGGACAAGATTTGCTCTCATAGTCTTCGCTCGAAGATATAGGTTGTGAATTAGGCATCACTTCAGTCATTCTGACTGGTTCTCTTGGACCCCACTTAACAGTACAGTGGTTCCTATGACTCAACACAAATGAAAAAGAACTACGAAACATCTAAGTCTTCGAGTTCCATAGGCTTCACGTGGTGTCTTCTCTTGTCATAGTCTTCAATGTGAATATCTTCATATACCACCATTGTCTTCAATGTCTTCGTACATTTTTAGGGGTCATCTCTGGTAGTAAAACCGAATCAATGAGGGACTTCTACCTGTGTTATCCTGCAATTCTCACAAACACATTAGTCCCTCAACTAGGTTTGTCGTCAATACTCCAAAACCAACTAGGGGTGGCACTAGATGCACTTACAATCTCCCCCTTTTTGGTGATTGATGACAAACTAGTTGAAGTTTTCAACAGGGAATATAATTTGTGAAATTGTAAAGGAATTGTCTTCATAAGCTGCAAGGGCTCCCCCTGAAGATGTGCATATAAGTAATTTGCTTCTGGAACGCAAATGCACATGGCAGGTTGTACTTGTGGAGATCCACTTCAACTTATGATGACAATCCACTATGCATGTAAAAGTATATGAAGAGAATGACATGCATAATGAAAAATGGACGTCTGTGGAATGATCTAAGTGCGGAATTTATCGTCGCACATGCGGAATTTATCTTCGCAAAACATAGTGGAAAACAAGTAGCAGACGACCATCGAGTTTAAGTGTTACAACTCAAAGAACCAAATGTAGCAAAACGAGAGTTGTAAGCACGAAGCAAAATGTAGCAAAATATAAGGCACCCGCCCATATTGACCCGCTTGAAGACTATCAACGTCATATGCTTCTCCCCCTTTTGTCAGTGAGGACCAAAAAGGTTTGAAGACATAGAGTTTTCTACGCGTTCCCATGCGCAGCAGGGTCGTTGGAGTTGTTTGGTGGTGTTGAAGAGCTTGGTGCAGGGACGACGCGCGCTGAAGGAGGTGGTGGTGATGTAGCGTCGTCTTCTTCCTTGATGATTCTTGCAGTCACCGTGACAGCAGATGAAGAGAACTTAGAATCTTCAAGTGATGGAGTTCCGTGCAGCACAGCTCTTCTGGGGGTGTGGAGTCAAACTTGAATCTCTCTCTGAAGCCATCCTCATGAAGATCAGCTTCAGGGCACAGCATTGTGAGGCCTTTCCAGGTGTGGCGACAAGTTTCATGAGCAACGAATGCATTCTTGATGGCAAGATTTCTGATGCGATTGACATCCACCAAGAGGCTTTTCTGTTGGGGAACGCAGTAATTTCAAAAAATTTCCTACGCACATGCAAGATCATGGTGATGCACAGCAACAAGAGGGGAGAGTGTTGTCTACGTACCAACGCAGATCGACTGCGGAAGCGATCACACAACATAGAGGAAGTAGTCGTACGTCTTCTTCCCGATCGACCGATCCAAGCACCGTTACTCCGGCACCTCCGAGTTCTTAGCACACGTTCAGCTCGATGACGTTCCTCGGGCTCCGATCCAGCAAAGCGTCGAGGAAGAGTTTCGTCAGCACGACGGCGTGATGACGATCTTGATGTACTACCGACGCAGGGCTTCGCCTAAGCACTACAACGGTATGATCGAGGTGGAATTTGGTGGCAGGGGGCACCGCACACGGCTAAGGAACGATCTCAAGGATCAAGTTGTGTCTCTATGGGGTGCCCCTGCCCCCGTATATAAAGGCCAGGGGCAAGGGGGTCGGCCGGCTAGGAGGGAGGCGCAGGGAGGAGTCCCACTCCTACCGGGAGTAGGACTCCTTCCCCAAATCCTATTCCTAGTAGGACTCTTCGGGAGAAAGAGAAAGAGAGGGGGGCCGGCCCCTTCTCCTAGTCCTAATAGGACTAGGGAAGGGGGGTTCGGCCGGCTAGCCTGTGGGCTGCCCCTTCTCCCTTTTCCACTAAGGCCCAATAGGCCCATTTGCCTCCCGGGGGGTTCCGGTAACCCTCCCAGTAATCCGGTAAAATCCCGATTTCACCCGGAACACTTCCGGTGCCCAAACATAGGCTTCCAATATATCAATCTTTACGTCTCGACCATTTCGAGACTCCTCGTCATGTCCGTGATCTCATCCGGGACTCCGAACAACCTTCGGTACATCAAAATGCATAAACTCATAATAACTGTCATCGTAACGTTAAGCGTGCGGACCCTACGGTTCGAGAACAATGTAGACATGACCGAGACACGTCTCCGGTCAATAACCAATAGCGGGACCTAGATGCCCATATTGGCTCCTACATATTCTACGAAGATCTTTATCGGTCAGACCGCATAACAACATACGTTGTTCCCTTTGTCATCGGTATGTTACTTGCCCGAGATTCGATCGTCGGTATCCAATACCTAGTTCAATCTCGTTACCGGCAAGTCTCTTTACTCGTTCCGTAATACATCATCTCACAACTAACTTATTAGTTGCAGTGCTTGCAAGGCTTATGTGATGTGCATTACCGAGAGGGCCCAGAGATACCTCTCCGACAATCGGAGTGACAAACCCTAATCTCGAAATACGCCAACCCAACATCTACCATTGGAGACACCTGTAGTACTCCTTTATAATCACCCAGTTACGTTGTGACGTTTGGTAGTACCCAAAGTGTTCCTCCGGTAAACGGGAGTTGCATAATCTCATAGTTACAGGAACATGTATAAGTCATGAAGAAAGCAATAGCAACATACTAAACGATCGGGTGCTAAGCTAATGGAATGGGTCATGTCAATCAGATCATTCTACTAATGATGTGACCTCGTTAATCAAATAACAACTCCTTGTTCATGGTTAGGAAACATAACCATCTTTGATTAACGAGCTAGTCAAGTAGAGGCATACTAGTGACACTCTGTTGGTCTATGTATTCACACATGTATTATGTTTCCGGTTAATACAATTCTAGCATGAATAATAAACATTTATCATGATGTAAGGAAATAAATAATAACTTTATTATTGCCTCTAGGGCATATTTCCTTCATTTTCATCTGTCTCTTCAACCAGTCGTGATGCCTATCTTGCTTTTGGTGAAGGGCCACAAGAAGCTCTCGGTCATTGAGGGCACGAGCGCGCTTCTTTGGTCGCTGAGCAGTTGCACTATCAGTGGCTTCAGTGGATGCAGGTGCACGTGTAGTGCCAGTCAACGGGTACACCCTGGAGATGGCTTCAACACCTTCAACGTTCTGTGTGAAGCTCTGGTGTTCTGCATTCCGAAGACTTAAGGGTTGCTTGGCAGGCTTAGGATATACAGCTTCAGCAGAGGTGTCCACATCTGGCAAGAAGATCCGATGGTTGCGGGCTGAGGGCTGATATGAAATCGCAGAGTGAAGCTTGATCAGCCTCATTACCCAAGGAGCATAGAACTTCAAACCAAATAAGTCTGAGCCTGACGCTGCAAGTTGGCGGATGAAGAAATCCTGTGCATTGAAGCATTTTCCATGAAGGATATAGAATATGAGAGTCTTCATTGCACCCTCAACCTTGGCATGTGAGGGATTGGCGTCTGGACCTGAGGCCTGTGCTCAACATGGTAATCAAATTGAGGACCTGCTGCAGACTCAGGAACAGACGTATCTGGATCAGTAGCTTCACTGTCTTCAGAAGCTTTGGGTGGGGAGGGCGCCACATTGGCTTCGGTGTTGGTTGTGGCAGCCTCAACATTTTCAGCCTCCACGTGTGTAGTTGGAGGGGCAGACTCCGACACGTTCTCCTGGAGAACGGTTTCTTGTTGGAGCGGGGGAGTTGGAGCTTGTGGTACTTCTTCATGCTCTTCGGCTGATGCAGCCGGCATGTCGTCAGCAGAGTCCTGAGGCCTTGGACCTTTGCGAAGCCTGCAAAATGCAGACGACGCATGTGGAGTTGGAGTGGGCTGGACCTCAGATTCTTCTTCCACTTGTGGGCGATCCACCCATGATGCATCTTGTGCAAGTGGTGTCAGAGGACGACCAATGCTGATGAGTTCACTTGTCTCAAGCTAAGGAAGGGCTGCATCATCTTGTACATTGTCCTGATGACCAATGTCTTCAGCAGCGATGGGGTCGGCTGCTGGAATGTCTTCAGCTTCAGGAGCCTCTGTGGAAGCAGGCTCATGAACTGTGAGTTGGCATTCTGTGTCAGGATAGATGACAGAGATGGGTTCAACCATCAAGGGCTCTGTGGGAGCAGCCCGAGCTTTCTTGATCTTGCGCTTCTTCTTGGTGGGGTCAGAAGGAGAGGCTTCAGAGTGTTTCCTCTTCCTAGCTTCAGCCTCTGCAGTCCGTGTCTTCTTGAGCTCTGAAGCGGTTGACCGGCTCTTTGGCTTCGAGCCAGTCGTAGCAGTGGGGAAGACAATCGGAATAGCTTCTTGCCTTGGTGCCTCTGGTTCAGCCACAACAGGCTTCTTCTTTTTCTTCGCGGCCATCCTGGGGTCGATGCCGGGACGCCCAAGTGCCTTGCGCTTCTCAGCCTCGTTATAGGCTTGCACACATCTGTCGGCCAGAGTCTTCATTCGCTCCTGCGAACCCTGAGCTTCTGCACACTT
Organism: Triticum monococcum; assembly: GCA_034509565.1. Classification (NCBI taxonomy): domain Eukaryota; kingdom Viridiplantae; phylum Streptophyta; class Magnoliopsida; order Poales; family Poaceae; genus Triticum; species Triticum monococcum. Next base: position 77,849,647 of record CM067843.1, read on the forward strand.
CTTCAGAAAGTTTTCCTTTAACTCGTGCAACATGATCTTGAAATTCTTCAATTCTTGCATGCTGAGCTTAGCCATGTGCTTCTTGAACTGAGCCTTTTCAAAATCAATTTTCTGCTTCAGTTCAACAATGTGTTGAGCAATTGCGAGTTCTGAAGCAATAGCGCCTTGGAAGGCGACGCTGAGGCCTATAGGCAGCTGCAGATCATCAAAGCTGACGTTTGGTGTAGCAAACCACTCGTCAATGAAGTCGTGGATGATGGCGACATCAAAGAGAGGCAGATTATTGATGAGTTGCTCAAGAGCGTCATCTGCAAGGTCTTCATCGCTTGACAGATCAATGGCGTCGTTGCGCAGAATGGCAGCAGCTGTGAGCTCTTGGCCGCTGTGTGGCTGAGGCATCTTGGCCTTCTGGGGCTTGGAGACTCGTGATAAGTCTTCAGACTGCACACTAGCTTCAGGAGGTGCAGTTGCCAATGGCTTCTCCCTTGAGATTTTGGGTGAAGGGGCCTACTTTGAAGCTTTTGGCTTCTTTGACTGCTTTGGCTTCGGTGCAGCAGGCGCTTCATCAGATTCAGAGTCAGCAGGAGGGTCATTGACTGCAGTCCCTTGGACTAAGATGCGGGTGATGAGGCCCTCAAGATTTGCATACGGACCGATGATATTGGGGTCTGCCTCGCGTGTGCCATCTGCCCTTGGTGCGGAGGGACCAGGGTTGAAGTCTAAGCCCAATTTCTTCTTGTTGTGCTTCGCTGATTTCTGGGCAAACTGGAAGTTGCGCTTGAACAGATTGCCGTCACGACACCAGAGTAGTGACGACGGATGTGCTTCAGCTGGCTGTGGCCCACGAACCATGCACGGGTAGAAGCCTTGAGCAATGGCTTCATCTCTAGACCTGGGCACGAGATTTTTGTATAGTACGTCTCCCCATGGTCTCTTGATGGCGCTTTTGTCAGCATACTCCTTGGTGACGAAGCGGTATTGGAACCATTGCTCTGCCCAATAGCGTCGAATCCATTGGATTCGTGTCTTGCGCTGATTGTAATCCTCTTCAGGATCTGTCTTGTACAGCTCTGAGAGGTCATCGGGCAGATCTCTTGATGTTTCCCCTCGACGCTTTCTGCCACCCTTCCTTGTTGGTTTTTCTGCAGCCATGAACTTTAAACTGGATGGCTTCAATACGTTCAAAAGCTTCAAAGGCTTTCTCTTGCTGGTCAAACAGGAACTGGCTTCGGGAGAATTTATATGATGCTGTAAGAATTCTGCAAATGAATGCAGACTATGAGAACCAAGGGATTCTCCCACGGACATGTACCTGTGACAGCATTAAGGTGCGAGGGAAGGGGAAGAGGTCATATGCATTCTCAGAAGATTTTGAAGATAAATCAGTTTAGAAGACATTGACCTCATCATGCGAAGGCATTCACTCTTAGATAAGAAGTTGGTTCCAGATTTGTACAAACCCACAGATCAATACAAGTGAGGAATCAAACTACTTTATGAAGCAGAAGTGAATATTCTAGGCATGTTATGAGATGCAGATTGGGAGAGATCTAACTTGTGTGAATAGAAACTTCTTATGGCAGAAAGTGACAGAACCATAGGATCAAAAGAGGCTGTAAAAAGAGGTTTTATTTACCACACTTAGAACTGCTAGACGGAGTGGGAGATGAGGCCGGGCAGTTCGATCCTCCGTGCCCTAACTTGGCGATGGAAGACAGCTACGGCGATGGCGGAGAGGATGATGTCCGCAATCGTTGTGAAGACGGCGTCGGAGAGGTTGCGGCAGTGAAGCACTTCGTCGCCGGCGTCGTCGAGAGCTAGCGGTGGTGCTAGGGTTCGTGCGAGGGAGGAAGAAGGAGATAATGACCGTTGTGAGGGTGTATTTATAGTTACAAGGGCGGCACGGTGCTATTACACAGGTGCCCCTAGCGATTCGCCTCTGAACAACACGTGGCCATCATGCGGAATCTCGGGGGCAGTTTCACATCCCATGCACGCCTGGATTGTCGGGTGGTCGTTCCTACTTCTCTGGATTTCTTGTGGATGAATGAGCATTAAAAACGGTTTTAAAGTTTGTCTCTATGTCTTCTGCTGACAAGGATGCAGAGAAGACATTCGACAGTTTCAATAGAATGCATATGACTTGGAGAGATAGAATTTGAGATAGAAAGCATAGAGAGATTAGGGTCCGATCACATTCACTTAGTTCAAAAGATTCAAACAAGAAGACATAGCTATAAGTGAATGATGTAGAGGACAGAACACTAGTATATATATATATATATATATATATATATATATATATATATATATATAATCCACGTAGTGAGGATAATCATGAAGACATGTTGAGATGTAAGCCAAACCAAATGTGAAGATATTGCAAGGTAACGCCATGTGTGAAACATTTCAGAATAGAACGTTTGGTGGTGGCGTTACCCACCGTATAGGAAGTATTAGACCCAGACACGGCGCACAATTATCGTGACGCTCCGAAGTCAAATTCCACATTGATGTATTCACACTTAGAATGTATGTCTTCATTGATTGAAGATATACGTTACTTCGTGTGTTGCACATCTAAGTCATCAATATGCATAAGTGTTAGGATGTGTGCCTGATCACAGGACATTTGAGGATTCCAAGATATTTAGCTCACACCGTAACTTGCAAAATCTCTTCTCATCCAAGGGCTTGGTGAAGATATCTGCCAATTGCTCTTCGGTGTTGACGTGTATGATATCAATATCTTCCTTTGCAACATGATCTCTGAGAAAGTGATGACGAATTTCAATGTGCTTTGTCTTCGAGTGCTGAACTGGGTTGTTGGCGATCTTGATGGCACTTTCGTTGTCGCAGTAAAGAGGCACTTGCTTCAGATGAATGCCATAGTCCTTGAGAGTTTGCTTCATCCACAGAAGCTGAGTGCAGCAAGATCCAGCAGCAATGTATTCAGATCCAGCAGCAATGTATTCAGATTCAGCAGTGGAGAGGGATACGCAGTTCTGCTTCTTTAAAGACCAACATACAAGTGATCGTCCCAGAAAGTGACATGTGCCTGATGTAGACTTCCGATCAACCTTATCACCAGCATAATCATCATCCAAGAATCCAACCAGATCAAACTCTGAGCCCTTTGGATACCATAACCCTAGAGTTGGGGTGTGAGCCAAATATCGAAGAATTCGCTTCACTGCTAAGTGATGCGACTCCTTTGGTGCCGCTTGAAATCGAGCACACATGCAAACACTAAGCATAATATCTGGTCTAGATGCACATAAATAAAGCAAAGAACCAATCATGGAGCGGTATACCTTTTGATCGAACTCTTTACCATTGTCGTCTGGACCCAGATGATGTTTGGCTGGCATTGGTGTTGTGAAGCCTTTGCAGTCTTGCATACCGAACTTCTTTAGGCAATCTTTGAGATACTTCTCTTGAGATATGAAGATGCCATTGCGTTGTTGCCGTATCTAAAGACCGAGGAAGAACTTCAGCTCCCCCATCATAGACATCTGATATTACTCTTGCATCATATATCCAAACTCCTCACTATAGTTCTGATTGGTGCGGCCGAAGATAATGTCATCCACATATATTTGGCACACAAACAGTTCACCATCATATGTATTCGTGAAGAGAGTGGGATCTAGGGAGCCAGGTATGAAGCCTTTGCTCTTCAGGAAGTATTTGAGTGTGTCATACCAGGCCCGAGGGGCTTGTTTGAGGCCATACAGTGCCTTATTGAGCTTGTAAACCATGTTAGGATGTTTTGGATCTTCAAACCCAGGTGGTTGTGCAACATACACTTCTTCTTCAATCTTGCCATTGAGAAAGGCACTCTTCACATCCATTTGATATAAAAGTATGTTATGATGATTTGCATAGGCCAACAGTATACGGATGGCTTCAAGTCTGGCCACAGGAGCAAATGTTTCATCGAAGTCAATGCCTTCCACTTGAGTATATCCTTGAGCAATGAGACGAGCTTTGTTTCTGACAACTTGACCATGATCATCTTGCTTGTTGCGGTATATCCATTTGGTGCCTATTATATTGTGCTTCCCTGGATCAGGACGCTTAACCAGTTCCCATACATTGTTCAGCTCAAACTGTTGAAGCTCTTCTTGCATAGCTTGAATCCATTCAGGTTCCATGAAAGCTTCTTCAACTTTCTTGGGTTCTGTGATTGAAACGAATGCGAAGTGTCCGCAAAAATTTGCCAGTTGAGTTGCCCTTGAACGAGTCAGTGGACCAGGTGCATTGATATTGTCAATTATTCTGTCAATCTGCACTTCATTGGCAACACGATGATGTATAGGTCGAAGACTTTGCTCTTGCTGATCTATGTTGTCGTTGGGAGGAATGTCTTCAGGCTGAGCATTGTCTTCATGTGGATCAGGTGCTGAGATGATAAGTTCTTCTTCAGGATGAGCTTCAGAAGGTATAATTTCTCCAGTTCCCATTAGCTTGATTGATTCACTAGCTGGAACTTCATCTAGCACATCTGGCAGTTGCTCTCTTTGTGAACCATTGGGCTCATTGAACCGCACATCCACTGTTTCAACCACTTTGTAGTGAAAGAGATTGCAGACTTTGTAGGAGTGCGAATCCTTTCCATATCCAAGCATGAAACCCTCATGTGCTTTTGGTGCAAATTTTGAGGTGTGGTGTGGGTCCTTGATCCAGCATCTTGCGCCAAATACTCTGAAGTAACTGACATTTGGCTTCTTGCCAGTTAGGAGTTCATAAGATGTCTTGTTCAGAAGCTTGTGAAGATAAACACGGTTGATTGTATGGCATGCAGTGTCAATGTCTTCAAGCCAGAATTTTCTTGGAGTCTTGTACTCATCTAGCATCGTTCTGGCCATCTCAATGAGTGTTATGTTCTTGCGTTCGACGACGCCATTCTGCTGTGGCGTGTATGGAGCTGAGAATTCATGTGTGATGCCCAAGGTATCAAGATATGTGTCAAGGCCAGTGTTCTTGAATTCAGTGCCATTGTCACTTCTGATGTGCTTTATCTTGGCGCCATAATTGTTCATAGCTCGATTGGCGAAGCGTCTGAAGACATCCTGCACTTCAGTCTCGTAAAGGATTATGTGTACCCAAGTATATCTAGAGTAATCATCAACAATGACAAAGCCATAGAGGCAAGCAGTAGTGGAAAAAGTTGAGTAGTGAGTGGGACCAAAAAGATCCATGTGAAGCAGTTCGAAGGGTCGAGTAGTGGTCATGATTGTCTTCGAGGGATGTTTTGCCCTCGTCATCTTCCCTGCTTCACAGGCACCGCATAAGTGATCTTTCTTGAACTTGACGCCTTCGATGCCTATGATATGCTTCTTCTTTGCAAGGGTGTGGAGGTTCCTCATGCCAGCATGCCCAAGCCTCCGATGCCAAAGCCAACATTCTGAAGCCTTTGCCAGAAGGCATACTGCAAGCTGTGGCCCTGCTGAGAAATCTACCACATACAGATCATCTTTCCGATACCCTTCAAACACTAGAGACTTGTCAGATTCCATTAGTACCAGGCAACGATATTTTCCAAATATTACGACCATGTTCAAATCGCAAAGCATTGAGACAGACATTAAGTTGAAGCCAAGGGATTCAACAAGCATGACTTTGTCCATGTGCTGATCCTTTGAGATTGCAACTCTACCTAGACCCAATACCTTACTTTTACTGGTGTCAGCAAATGTGATGTGGCTCTTGTCGGATGGACGTAAGGTTGAGTCCATAAGAAGGCTTCTTTTGCCAGTCATGTGATTTGTACACCCACTGTCAATAATCCATTCTGAAGACGCTGGTGTCGTACCCTACAGTGCAGTTAGGGGGATAGGCTTCACGAAGAGAATTGTGAAGCAACAACATTTGACAAGCCAGTGGGTTATGAAAACTTAGATCCAGGTTAGGACTAATAGGAGGAGTAGCATGCGATGCAGGAACGAAATACATAGTGATGCCATTCGGGCATTTGATCTTGCGCCCCACAAGATTTTTAAGGTCCCCAGCAGTAGCGTCAGAAGATTTTGGTTTTCTGCTGGAGACCTTTCCCTGCAAAAGAGAGTTAAGCTTTCTTAACCACCCACATCTTCAAGGGTGGCTTAGAAGCAATAAGTCTAAGTGCAGCATCTGAGAATTTTGGCTTTGGAGCCCTAGCAAACAGTCTAGCAGGCGGGCAATAGTACTCATAAGAATAGGCAGAATAGTTCTTGGTCATATGAAAATGACGGTTTGAAGAACCGCTCTCATATTCATATGCCTGAGTATGGTTTCCTTGCAAAACATTTGCGTTAGTGCGACTCAGGTGAGTCCTCTGTATGTATGAAGCCTTTGGACCAGATGAAGCCGTTGGTCTGAGGTTTGTCTTCTTCATGTGAGGTGTCATGAGGACATTCACAGGAAGATTCTCCAGACACGTTTTTGGAACCCAGATCTTCTTCATAGGCGGTCCATTCCTGCAGTTAGTACCAATGTACCTGGCAAAACTTCACCATTCTGATTTCTAAACAGCTTATAGTTTGCATCAAAGGATTCATCAATGATAATTGGGTTAGCACAGGTGAAGCCAGACAGATTGGATGGATCTGCTGAGGATTCCTTTGCAGCAACCCATGTGATTTTGGGGTACTGCTCAGGTTTCCAGTAAGAGCCATCTGCATTTATTTTCCTCACGAACCCAACACCCTCTTTCCTAGGGTTTCGGTTCAGAATCTGCTTCTTGAGGACATCACATAATGTCTGATGTCCTTTGAGACTTTTGTACATCCCTATTTCAAGCAATGTCTTCAACGGTTCAACCTAGCATTCTCATCAGCAATAGCAGTGGTATCCTCAGCAGAGGGGTTAGTTACCACTTCAACAGTTGAAGATATTGCAACAGCAGTAGCAGTGGAACATTCAGCAACAGAAGTAGCACTATCACGCTCAATGCATTTAAGGCATGGTGGTTCAAATCCTTCCTGAATGGAACTGATCTGTTTGGCGCGAAGTGACTCGTTTTCCTTTTGAAGATCTTCATGAGCCGCTCTCAATTTCTCAAGATCTTGCTTCCTTTGAAGATAATCATAGGAGAGTTTTTCATGAGTTGTTGAGAGAGTATCATGACGATATTTAAGTTCCTGATACTTAATGTGAAGATTTTTTATGTCTTCAATTAAGGATTCAGATCGAGTCATTTCAGCACCCAACAAATCATCGCTTCTGTCTAACAATTTTTGAATATGTTCCATGGCTTTCTATTGTTCAGTTGTAATTTTGGCAAGTGTTTTGTAGCTGGGTTTTGAATCACAATCAGAATCATCATCACTGGATGTTTGACAGTGAGTAGTGTGTGTGTTTACCTTGGCACCGCGTGCCATGAAGCAGTAGGTAGGAGTGGAGTCGTCCTTGTCATTTCCATCGGTGTTGGTGATGAAGTCATTGTCTTGAGTGTTGAAGATGGACTTGGCGACGTAAGCTGTAGCCAGACTCGCAATGCCAGAATCAGATTCCTCCTCAGACTCTACCTCTGCCTCCTCAGAAGCGGACTCCTCCTCTGAGTCCATTTCCTTGCCAACAAACGCACGAGCCTTGCCAATGGAGCTCTTATTGTGTGATGAAGATTTTGAGGAAGACTTGGAAGAAGACTTTGAGTATTTCTTCTTCTTCTTGTCGTCAGAGTCATATTCCTTGCTCTTCTTCTTCTTTCTGTTCTCATTGTCCCACTGTGGACACTCAGAGATGAAGTGTCTAGTTTTCTTGCACTTGTGACATGTTTTCTTCTTGTAGTCATGAGCAGAAGCTTCATCATTCCTTGAGCTTGATCGTGAAGACTTTCTGAAGCCTTTCTTCTTGGTGAATTTCTGGAACTTATTCACTAGCATTGCAAGTTCCCTTCCAATGTCTTCAGGATCATCAGAACTGCTGTCAGATTCTTCTTCAGATGAGGACACAGCTTTTGCCTTCAAGGCACGAGTTCGCCCATAGTTTGGACCGTAGATATCTCTTTTCTCAAAAAGCTGAAACTCATGTGTGTTGAGCCTCTCAAGTATGTCAGACGGATCGAGTGTCTTGAAGTCTGGACGTTCTTGAATCATCAGGGCTAGGATGTCAAACGAACTGTCAAGTGATCTCAGCAGCGTCTTGACGATTTCATGTTTGGTGATCTCAGTGGCGCCGAGGGCTTGAAGCTCATTTGTGATGTCAGTGAGCCGGTCAAATGTGTGTTAGACATTCTCATTGTCATTTCGCTTGAAGCGGTTGAAGAGGTTGCGAAGAACACTAATTATTTGATCTCTCTGAGTTGAGATGCCTTCATTGACCTTGGAGAGCCAGTCCCAGACCAGCTTGGATGTCTTCAAGGCACTCACACGGCCATACTGTCCTTTGGTCAGATGACCATAGATGATATTCTTGGCAGTAGAGTCCGGTTGAGTGAACTTCTTGACATCAGCAGCAGTGACACCTTCTCCAGCCTTGGGAATGCCGTTCTCGACGACATACCATAGGTCTACGTCAATGGCTTCAAGATGCATGCGCATCTTATTCTTCCAGTAGGGATATTCAGTTCCATCGAAGACGGGGCACGCAGCGGAGACTTTGATTATCCCTGCAGTCGACATAGCTAAAACTCCAGGTGGTTAAACCGAATCACACAGAACAAGGGAGCACCTTGCTCTGATACCAATTGAAAGTGCGTTATATCGACTAGAGGGGGGGTGAATAGGCGATTTTTATGGAAGTCTTCAAAACGTGAAGGTTATGAAGACGAACATTAGAGATATGCCTATCACTATGCAGCGGAAGTTAGATTACACTAGGCAAGCCATGGTCAATTATTCAATAGAGTGAAAGCACAATGACAAGTAGTTGAAGTGTAATAAGGATCAGGTAGGAAGAAGTTATGAAGCCAATCAACTCATACAGTTACGTTGTGAAGACAAAAGATAGAGCAAGCATGCAATGGCTTCACAAAGAGTAACAGTGAGTAAAGGGAAGTGAAGATGAAACCAGTGACTCGTTGAAGACAATGATTTGTTGGACCAGTTCCAGTTGCTGTGACAACTGTATGTCTGGTTAGGGCGGCTAGGTATTTAAACCAAAGGACACACAGTCCCGGACACCCAGTCCTGAACACGCAGCTCAAGACACCCAGTCCTCACCGTATTCCCCTTGAGCTAAGATCACACAGACCTCGCCCAATCACTCTGGTAAGTCTTCAAGGTAGACTCCCAAACCTTCACAGACTTCGTTCACCGGCAATCCACAATGTCTCTTGGATGCTCAGAATGCGACGCCTAACCGTCTGGAGGATGCACAGTCCTCAAGTGTAATAAGTCTTCAGATCACTCAGACAAGAAGACTTAAGTGATGCCCAATTCTCTCCGGCTCTGGGTGGTTAGGGCTTTTCTCCTTGCTAGGAAATTTTCTCTCAAAGGCTTCGAGGTGGGTTGCTCTCAGACGACAAAAGTCGTGCACTGAAATCTGAGCAGCCAACCGTTTATGGTTGTAGGGGGTGGACTATTTATAGCCACTGGGCAACCCGACCTGATTTGTCCGAAATGACCCTGGGTCACTAAGGAACTGACACGTGTACCAACGGTCAGATTTCAAACTCACACGGCAACTTTACTTGGGCTACAAGTAAAGCTGACTTGTCCGACTCTGGACAAGATTTGCTCGCATAGTCTTCGCTCGAAGATATAGGTTTTGAATTAGGCATCACTTCAGTCATTCTGACTGGTTCTCTTGGACCCCACTTAACAGTACAGTGGTTCCTATGACTCAACACAAATGAAAAAGAACTACGAAACATCTAAGTCTTCGAGTTCCATAGGCTTCACGTGGTGTCTTCTCTTGTCATAGTCTTCAATGTGAATATCTTCATATACCACCATTGTCTTCAATGTCTTCGTACATTTTTAGGGGTCATCTCTGGTAGTAAAACCGAATCAATGAGGGACTTCTACCTGTGTTATCCTACAATTCTCACAAACACATTAGTCCCTCAACTAGGTTTGTCGTCAATACTCCAAAACCAACTAGGGGTGGCACTAGATGCACTTACACTTCTTGTTGAATCTTTTGAACTAAGTGAATGTGATCGGACCCTAACCTCTCTATGCTTCCTATATCAGACTATATCTCTCCAAATCATATGCATTCTTTTGAAACTGTCAAATGTCTTCTCTGCATCCTTGTCAGCAGAAGATACAGAGACAAACATTAAGTCTGCTTTCAATGCTAATTCCTTCACCTGAAACCCGGAGAAGTGGGAACGACCACCCGACAATCCAGGCGTGCGTGGGACGTGGAACAACCTCCGAAATGCTGCATGATGGCCACGTGTTCCACATATGTGAATCGCCAGGGGCACCTATGTAATAACACTGAGCCGCCCATGTCCCTGTAAATACACGCCACACGACAGTCATTATCTCTTCTTCCACTCTCGCACGAACCCTAGCGCCACCGCTAGCCCTCGACGACACCGGCGACGAAGCGCTTATCTGCCGCAACCTCTCCGACGCCGTCTTCACGCTGACCGCGGACATCGTCTTCTCCGCCGTCACCGTAGGTGTCCTCCGTCGCCAAGTTAGGGCACGGACGATCGAACTGCTCGGCCTCCTCTTCCACTCCGTCTAGCAGTTCCTTGTGTGGTAAATAAAAACCTCCTTTTTACGGCCCTTTTGATCCTATATATTCGTCACTTTCTACCACAAGTAGTTTTTGTTCACACATGTTGGATCCACTTCATACTGCATCTCATATTATGCCAAGTATGTTCACTTATGCTTCACAAAGTAGTTAGATTCCTCACTTGTACTGATCTCTGGATTCGTACAAATCTGGAACCAACTCCTTATCTATGAGTGAATGTCTTCGCACGATGAGGTCAATGTCTTCTAAACTGATTTATCTTCAAAATCTTCTGAGAATGCATATGACCTCTTCCCCTTCCCTCGCACCTTAATGCTGTCATAGGTACATGTCCGTGGGAGAATCCCTTGGTTCTCATAGTCTGCATTCATTTGCAGAATTCTTATAGTATCATATAAATTCTCCCGAAGCCAGTTCTTGTTTGTCCAGCAAGCAAAAGCCTTCGAACGTGTTGAAGCCATTCAGTTTGAAGTTCATGGCTGCAGAGAAATCAGCAAGGAAGGGTGGCAGACAGCGTCGTGGGGGGAACATCAAGAGATTTGCCTGATGACCTCTCAGAGCTTTACAAGACAGATCCTGAAGAGGATTACAATCAGCGCAAGACCCGAATCCAATGGATTCGAACATATTGGGCAGAACAATGGTTCAAATACCAGTTTGTGACCCAGGAATATGCTGAGAAAAATGCCATCAAGCGACCATGGGGAGACATCCTATACAAGAATCTTCAACCCAGGTCCAGAGAAGAAGCCATTGAACAAGGCTTCTATCCCTGCATGGTCCGTGGGCCACAGCCTGCAGATGCACACCATCGTCACTACTATGGTATCGTGACGACAATCTGTTCAAGCGCAACTTCCAGTTTGCCAAGAACTCATCGAAGCAGAACAAGAAGTCTTTGGGATTAGACTTCAACCCTGGTCCCTCTACTCCCCGTGCCGATGGAACTCGTGAAGCTAAACCCAATCTTCTTGGGCCCTTCTACAACTTGGCAGGTCTCATCACTCATATCGTGGTTCAAGGGACAGCCGCGAATGAGCCTGCAGATGACGTTGAATCAGATGAAGCGCCTGCAGTGCCGAAGCCAAAGAAACTGAAGCAGCCTAAAGCTTCAAAGCCTGCCTCAGCACCAAAAATCTCACGGGCGAAGCCACTGGCTACTGCACCTCCTGAAGACAGTGTGCAATCCAAAGATTTGTCACGCATCTCCAAGCCCCAGAAAGTCAAGATGCCTCCGCCACACACCGGCCAAGAACTGACAGTTGCTGCTATTCTGTGCAACGATGCCATCGATCTGTCCAGTGATGAAGATCTTGCAGATGACGCTCTTGAGCAACTGATCAAGAGCAAAGAAGAAGCGGAAATCTTCAATGATCTGCCTCTCTTTGACGTGGCAATCATCCACAACTTCATTGATGAGTGGTTTGACACGCCCAACCTCAGCTTGGAAGATCTGCAACTTCCAATTAGCCTTAGTGTCGCCTTCCATGGCGCCATTGCTTCAGAGCTAGCTCTAACTCGGCGCATCGTTGAACTGAAGCAAAAGATTGACTTTGAAAAAGCTCAGTTCAAGAAGCATATGGCCAAGCTCAGCGTGCAAGAGGTGAAAAACTTCAAGATTATGCTGCACAAGCTCAAGGAAGCCTTTCTCAAGAAACATGCAGAAGCTCAGGGTTCTCGTGACCGCATGAAGAGCCTGGCTGACAAGTGTGTGCAAGGCTACAACGAGGCTGAGAAGCGCAAGGCCCTTGGGCGTCCGGGCATTGATCCCAGGATGGCTGCTAAGAGGAAGAAGAGGCCCATTGTGGCTGAACCCAACGCACCAAGGCAGGAAGCAGATCCCATTGTCTTCCCAACTAGCATGACTGGCTCGAAGCCAAAGGCCAGGTCAACCGCTTCAGAACTGAAGAAGACGAGGACTGCTAAGGCTGAAGCCAGAAAGAGGAAACATCCTGAAGCCTCTGCTGCTGCTCCCTCCAAGAAGAAGCGGAAGACCAAGAAGGAACGGGCTGCTCCCACAGAGCCCTTAATTGTTGAACCCATCTCCATGGTTCGCCCTGATGCTGAACATCAAGAGCGCCAACTGACTATCCATGAGCCTGCTTCCACAGAGGCTCATGAAGCTGAAGACTTTCCAGCAGCTGATCCCATCGCTGCTGAAGACATTGGTCACCATGACCATGTTGAAGATAATGCAGTTCTTCCTCAGATCAAGCACCAACAGGTATCATCGCATGTGCTTACGCATAGCGAACTCATCAGCATTGGTCGTCCTCTGACGCCAATTGCTCAAGATGCATCATGGGCTGATCACCCACAAGCACAAGAGGAAGATGACCTTGAGGCCCAGCAAACTCCAACTCCACAAGCGTCGCCAGCGTTACGCAGGCTTCGCAAAGGACCAAGGCCTTCAGTCTCCGAGTCTGAAGCTAAAGCTGCTGAAGACATTCCGGCTGCATTAGCCGACGACACCCAAGAAGAAGAACGTGTCCCCACTCCCCCAACTACTGACGAAGTTGTTCTCGCGGAGAACATGTCTGTGCCCGACCCTCCAGCTCATCACGTGGAGGTAGAAAATCTTGAGGCTGCCACCACCAACACCAATGAAGCCACTGACGCTGTCATGGCTGAAGCAAATGTGGAGCCTCCACCAACCAATGAGCCAGAAGTCAGTGAAGCAAATGATGATACTGCTCCTGTTCCTGTGCCTGCTGCTGGTCCTCAGTTTGACTATCATGTTGAGCACAGGCCTCAGGTACAGAAGCCAATTCCAAGGTTGCCCAGGTTTCCAGGTCCTGCATCAGCACCTGGATCCTTCAATGTCAACGTCTTCAAAGCAGACAACACTTTCTTCAATAGCTCCAAGAACCCCTACTCAAGGGAAAGAATATCTTCTGATCGGTTCTGGAGCTATCCGCAGCGAAGCTATTACTCCTGCATTCTGTACAATCAAGGTCGCATCTTCCCACATAAGCGTCTTGACACCGAAGCAATAGCTGGTCTGCCCTGTCTGGAAGAAGCTCTGGATTGCTTCAAAGAGGTTGGATTGTTACCGTTTGTCACCGACCAAGAGCACTGAAATGAAGAGTTGCTGCTCCAATTCTATGCCACACTTCACATCCGTGGGTACAACAGAGATCCGAAGACTTGGGCCCTGGAGTGGATGACAGGAAATGTTCATCACGAAGCCAAAGCCTTTGATATCATTGAGCTCACTGGTCTGCCCACTCCTGGCGATCTCTACGAACATGGCTGTCAGCTTCACATTGAAGCTGTGGAGAGCATCTTTCAGAAGCCTGAACCGAACATGAGTCAGATGCTCAGTATGATGAAGCCTTGCCACAAGATGCTGCATATCCTAAGGAGTTCTTTGTTGAAGACCTTGAGTATCTGCCAAGGACTATCTATCACATCATAAGGCGAACTCTCTGGCCCATCAAAGGACATTCTCCACATGCCAAGCTGGAAGGTGCAATGAAGACTTTGGTCTTCTATATTCTTCATGGAAAATGCTTCAATACACAAGACTTCATCCACCAACTCGCTGCATCAGGCTCTGATCTTTTTGGCTTGAAGTTCTATGCTCCATGGATAATGCGGCTGATTAAACTCCACTCCGCTATCTCATATCAGCCATCTGCTCGCAACCATCGGATCTTTCTGCCTGATGTGGATATGTCCGTTGAAGCCATTTATCCTGAGCCTGCCAAGGAGCCTCTTAGTCTTCAGAATGCGGAGCATCAAAGTTTCTCTCAGAACATTGAAGGAGTTGAAGCAGTCACCCGTGTTTATCCTCTGGCTGGAACTACACGTGCACCTCATCGTGCCCTTACTGAAGCCACCGAAAGCACTATTGCCCAACGACCCAAGAAGCAATCTCGTGTTCTCAATGACCGAGAGCTTCTGGTGGCTCTTCATCAGAAACAGGATAGGCATCATGACTGGCTGAAGCGCCAAATGCAAAGCCTCTTGGTGGATGTCAACCGCATTCGCAATCTTGCCACCAAGAATGCCTTTGTTTCCCATGAAACCTCTCAACGCACATGGAAAGGGCTGACGCTTATGTGCTCTGAAGATGATCTTCAAGAGGATGGCTTCGCTGAACGCTTCAAGTTTGACACCACACCTCCCCGAAGGGCAGTGCTGCGACAAACTCCATCTCTTGAAGACTCTGAGTTCTCTTCCTCTGCGGCAACTGTGAATGCCAGAGTGATCGAGGACGAAGACGATGCTACTTCACCGCCCCCTCCTTCAGTATGCTTCAACACTGCTCCAAGTTCTTCTGCACCGCCGAACACCACTGACGACCCTGCTGCTTCACCTACTCTTCATGGGAACGAGTAGATGCTCTATGTCTTCAAACCTTTTTGGTCCTTACTGACAAAAGGGGGAGAAGCATATGAGTTTGATAGTCTTCAAGCGGGTCCATATGGGCGGTTGCTTTATATTTTGCCTAGTGTTTACAACTCTCGTTTTGATACATTTGGTTCTTTGAGTCGTAACACTTAAACTCGATGGCCGTCTGCTACTTATTTGCTACTTTGTGATGCGATGATAAATTCTGCATGTGCGACGATAAATTCCGCACTCAGATCATTTCGCAGACGTCCATTTTCCATTATGCATGTCATTATCTTCACATACCTTCACATGCATAATGAATTGTCATCATAAGTTGAAGAGGATCTCCACAAGTACAACCTGCCATGTGCATTTGCATTCCAAAAGCAAATTACTCATATGCACATCTTTAGGGGGAGCCCTTGCAACTTATGAAGACAATTCCTTATCCTTTACAATTTCACATATTATATTCCCCGTTGAAAACTTCAACTAGTTTGTCATCAATCACCAAAAAGGGGGAAATTGTAAGTGCATCTAGTGCCACCCCTAGTTGGTTTTGGAGTATTGACGACAAACCTAGTTGAGGGACTAATGTGTTTGTGAGAATTGCAGGATAACACAGGTAGAAGTCCCTCATTGATTCGGTTTTCCTACCAGAGATAACCCCTAAAAATGTATGAAGACATTGATGTCAAAGGTGGTATGTGAAGATATTCACATTGAAGACTATGACAAGAGAAGACATCGCATGAAGCATATGGAGCTCGAAGACTTAGATCTTTTGTAGTTCTTTTTATTCTTTATTGAGTCATAGGAACCACCGTACTGTTAAGTGGGGTCCAAGAGAACCAGTCAGAATGACTGAAGTGATGCTTAACCAAAACCTATGTCTTCGAGTGAAGACTATGAGAGCGAATCTTGTCCAGAGTCGGACAAGTCAGCTTTGCTTGTAGCCCAAGTAAAGTTGCCGTGTGTGTTTGAAATCTGACCGTTGGAACACGTGTCAGTTCCTTAGTGACCCAGGGTCATTTCGGACAAATCAGGTCGGGTTGCCTAGTGGCTATAAATAGCCCACCCCCTACAGCCATAAACGGTTGGCTGCTCAGAGTTAAAGTATGACTTTTGTCGTTTGAGAGCAACCCACCTCGAAGCCTTTGAGAGAGAATTCCTTGCGAGGATAAAGCCCTAACCACCCAGAGCCAAAGAGTGTTAGGCATCACTTAAGTCTTCCTGTCTGTGTGATCTGAAGACTTATTATACTTGAGGACTGTGAATCCTCCAGCCGGTTAGGCGTCGTGTTCTGAGCATCCAAGAGCCATTGTGGATCGCCGGTGAACGAAGTCTGTGAAGGTTTGGGAGTCTACCTTGAAGACTTACTAGAGTGATTGGGCGAGGTCTATGTGACCTTAGCTCAAGGGGAATACGGTGAGGACTGGGTGTCCTGAGCTACGTGTTCAGGACTGGGTGTCCGGGACTGTGTGTCCTCAGGTTTAAATACCTAGCCGCCCTAACCAGATGTACAATTGTCACAGCAACTGGAACTGGTCTAACAAATCATTGTCTTCAACGAGTCACTGGTTTCATCCTTCCCTTCCCTTTACTTACTGTTGGTCTTTGTGAAGTCATTGTATAATTGCATTATCTTTTGTCTTCACTGAGTGACTGCTTGTTCTGATTGGCTTCATAATATCTCCCTACCTGATATTTACTACATAGCTACTATTAGTCATTGTGCTTTCACTTCATTGAATACTTGACTATGGTTTGCCTAGTGTAGTCCACCTTCCGCTGCATGGTAATAGGTTTACTTCTATCATTTGTCTTCGAAACTTCTACGTTTTGAAAACTTTCATAAAAATCGCCTATTCACCCCCCCCCTCTAGTCGATATAACGCACTTTCAGTCAAGCTTAACAATTTGGAAAGTGTTTTTTTCTTGACTGGTGAAGGCCTTAGGCAGGGAGACCCCATCTCCCCACTCCTTTTTAATCTAGTGGATGATGCTCTCACTAGGATGCTGACCAAAGCAGCAAACCATCGAATGATTGAAGGACTCTGCCCTGAGGTGTGCCTTGGAGGTATCATTTGCCTCCAATATGTAGATGGTACTATATTGTTCCTGGACAACATATTGAGCACGCTAAAAACCTCAAGATGGTTCTTAGTTGTTTTGAGCAGGTCTCTGGGATGAGAATCAACTATGGTAAGAGTGAACTCGTCCCCATTAACATAGATGATGGTAGTTTTAGCCTCTTTAGGGAGGCTTTAGGCTGTGTTGGAGGCTCCTTTCCCATCAAGTACCTAGGAATCCCTCTCCATTATGACAAACTGAGAAGGGAGGACATCCAACCCTTGATTGATAAGATAATGAAAAGGATTGCTGGTTGGAGAGGTAAATTGCTCTCCTACAAAGGCAGACTGGTCCTCATCCAAGCATGCCTTGCCAGTATCCCTGTTTATCTTCTTTCCTTTTTCAAATTCCCCAAATGGGCCATTGACCCGATCAATTCCCAAATGGCAAACTGCCTGTGGAATGACTTTGAAGGGCACATGAAACTTCATCTTGCTAATTGGAGATCTGTTTGCATGAAAAAAGAGTTTGGAGGATTGGGAATACCAAACCTCCAGGACATTAACCTTTGTTTACTAGGCTCTTGGGTTAAGTGGTACTATGAGGGAGAGGGTAAACCCTGGAAAAAGATTGTAGACCAGAAGTATGTGAGGGGGAAACCCAATTTATTTGCAGTTGGCCAGAGCTTGAATGTCTCCAGATTTTGGAAAGGCATTAGATCCATAATTCAAGCTCTGAAGTTTGGCTATAGATGGAAAGTGGGTATGGGGACTCAAATCAGATTCTGGGAAGATACCTGGTTTGGTACTTCACCACTGGTTGTTCAATTTTGGTCGGTTTATACGGTTTGTAATGAGCAGTCTAAAAGCATTAGAGAAGTGTGGGATGGGGAAAACCTAATGGTTATGTTTAGAAGGAACTTTGATGCTAAGCTCATGGAGCAATGGTATCAGATAGTATAAATTGCTAAAGGGATTGTCTTTGATGAGGATCCAGATGCTCTCATTTGGCAACTAGAAAATAAGGGTGCCTATTCTACCAGTTCCCTTTACCATGTTATTAATTTCAGAGGAGTGCAGCCACTGTTTATCCATGTTGTGTGGAAATTGGTTGTACCTCCAAAAATCACGTCTTCCTTTGGCTGTTCTCTCATAATAAGTTGATGACCAGGGATAACCTTAGGAAAAGGCACATCATCAAACCAACCTCCATTTGTTTTTTGAATGTGTAGTAGCTAAGAACATTTGGCCTTTCATTGAAGATTTCTTCGAAATTCAGATAGGCGTGAACTTTGAGTCTGTTGCACGCCTCTGGGTTACTAATAAGAAGAATTCAGCTTTGAATACTGTTAGTTCTGCAGTCCTATGGTGTTTGTGGAAATATAGGAACTCTATAATTTTTAACAACACCATTTGGACTTCCATTTCTCAGGTTTGGAGCTTGTTGATCAGAATGCTCAAATTCTGGTCTATCCTGTCGCCGGAAGCGGAGAGAGCAAAACTGGAGAGTTTCCTGAGCTCACTAACAAGTTTAGCTCGGCAACCTCTAAGAATCCGGAGTGGCTTATGGAGAAAGATGATGTTGGAGCGCGCTGGAGCAAGCTCAAAATCACAGAGGAGGATGCCAGTTTCCAATCCCCTTCCAAGAAAAGGGATCAGTCGAGCAAAAACACCATGTGCAGCCCTGTGTCGACACTCACGCCATACTAGTCACCACAAGCTACCCTGGCACCACCCTTCAAATTCAGGAAATCGGGAGCCCCTGGACAGGACGCGATAACGCTCGCAATTTAGGGCGCGCTGTGGGCTGTGGTTTTTTATGCTCGATTGCTAGGACAAAACTTATCTATGTTTAGTTTGTTGAGACCCCACAGGCTGTTGTGGTGGTTCTCACCCCCCCCCCCCCCCCCCTAATTGTCTGTAATGCCTCTAAGTATGTTGAGATTGTTGTAAGAGACTACTGTGATTTCATTCAAGTAATGGATTCGGGGAGAGGCCTCCCTGTTCTTCTAAAAAAATCATGAACTCTCAAATACACACATACACATTATTTCAAAATTGCATTATATTTCATAAACATCCATCTACTTGCCAAAATCTGAAAAGTGTCAAGCAAACAAAAAGGAAACACCAAATGCTACGACCGCGGCGCCACGTGTTGGAACCAACCGCCCGCGATGATGCGACCGTGATGAGACCATACATTTAAGCCCTAAGGCATCTAATGTTCAACAAGTTTTAAAAATTCATCAATAGCAAATTCAACCAAACTCCTCGAAAGCGGCCTTCATCTCAAGTTGTCTCCTCAAGCTTAAACTTTCTCATCGGGGTGAGTTATTCATCCAACTGTTGTGCCTCTTGAGATTCATCCAACTAGGCATTAATGTGAAGGGCTTGCCCTCCGTCCTTTGGTGCATTGCAACAACGCGCCTGAGCTATAAATGTCATGATCATCAAGTTGCAACACTGAGTGAACCATTAAATTGTCTGAGCTATAAATGTCGTGATCATTAAGTTGCAACATTGAGTAAACCATTAAATTGACCAACACATAGAGCAACACGAAGCAAAACTTATGATCTCCATGATTGACATGCCCATTGGCCGGCTTCTTTCCACTTGTGCAATCACACTTCAATACTTCATGACGGCATTTGAAATGGTGTATGATCGATGGAGTAATGACTTCACATTGTGATCATGGATCACATCCAAATTGTATGATGCGTAGTGCTTGTGCTGATGAAACAAAAAATGCCCATCTTGCCAAAATATCATGCCATTTTGCTTTATGCCTATAAACCTTGCCCTTGTGGCCAACCACGTGTCTCACAATAAATGCATCCAGTCAAAATAAATCAAAAAAAATCTCAACGACGTTTGACTGAACACTTGTTGGGTGTCATGTCTACCATGGATGGCATCGGTAAGGGGCGAATGATACCTAGGCTACAGCCATACCCGCGATGCAACAACGGAGAAGCACACGACATCTGCGTGGAGCAACACCGATCCGACCAGAACTAGGCAGCGCCCAAAGTGAGCGAGTGCAGATACAAAGCAGGGGAGGACTAAGCAGGGAAAAGGGCTCCGGGAGAGAGGTTTCGTATGGGTCAGCTGTGTATGGCTCTGGATGGCTGAAAATATTTGTTGTCCAGACATCTAGCTGGGTTTTGATGCACAGGACGACAGAAAATATTCGTTGTTAACTTTGGTCCAATTGCAATTGCAGTTTGCAGCAATGTAATTACCGAATGGAATGCACATTTGGGGAGGCATATCTGGGAGGTTTCTTACACTGTCATCTAATGAGAGGAACTTTGAGTTGGCTTGTCATCAAACGAGAGGAACCTTGAGATGGCTGAGTTATGTGAGGTCCATAGGCCAAAATTTATAGTGCAGAAAGGATAGCTTGATCTGGGTCACTTTCTTCAGTTCCAGCCAGTCATCCTAATCCTGCGAGGGACTTAAATCCGGTATACCTTCTTTCAATAATGATTAGAGTTTTAACCAGCCGCAGGTTCTCATGGTATCACCCATGATTTATGTTTGTGATTAAGGTTACCCATTGGCGAGCAGCTCTCTACGTTGCACGAATACTTCAGAAAATGCACGTATCCAGACGGATATTGCCCCGATACTTCCCGTATCCATAAGTATCCCTCGATATTTTGATATAAAAAAGGAAATAATGTTTGATACTTCTAGATACTTCTGCGATATGTTTTGGATACCTAAAACCCCTCGTTCGACGTGAAATCCTGTCAATAATAAAGGCACACCTTTTGAAGATTCCCAAAATAGGCATGAGTTCATGTGAAAACATGTCTGTCAATGTTTTTATTCAATTGAAAGGTGAGCATGAGAGAATCGATGCACTGATTGAAATAGCAAAATTAGGCAAACCTCACTGCCAATTAATGGAAGTGTACTTAGTGCAAGAAAAGAACGGGGCAATCCTATTGAGGCATGCTTTGACCTAGATGCTCCTTAATTTTTTTTTCATATTTGTAATAATTAATATATCTAACATCTATATATAAACATATCCCTGTATCCATGTTTTTAGAAAATTGGCGTATCGGGCGTATCCCCGTATCGCGTATCCGATACATATTCAAGTATCCGTGCAACCTAGGCAGCTCCAACACATTTTCATTGAAAGGAAAGGGTCGTTGGTACTTCCATTCATATTTTTTGAAATTCTTATACTGGTGGCTACCTCCATTTTCGGAGTTCTGAAATGGTTAAAAAACAATAGTCTTCTCAGATTATTATTAAAAAACAAAAAAAAATTCGAGCAGCGCATCTGTGTGGCGAGTTACTAATGAAGCACCCCCACCGTTAAAGAAGGCGCTATCAGCGAAACTCCCAGACATCGGTCTCGGCCTCCCATGAATCAGAAGAACAGCTAAGCGAGTTAATCCGGGATTATGGAGGCCATGGACGAAAACCAAAACACCATCCAAACTACTACTACATACAACCATGAGCCCAAAAACACAGATCCGGAGAAGAAATGTACTAGAACCAATCCGACACCCAGCAAGAGAATTGGAGGGTGAGACACGGTGGAGGCTCAAGATCGATCTACGCCCGCAACGGAACCGGCGACGGCACAAGAATCAATCCGCCCGGTTCTCTCGAAGGCGACGGTGTGCTAACAGGTGTTCAGAAACGAAATCATCAAGAGGAGAAGCAGAAAACAAAGAAAGATGCAAGGGATCAATCAAGCAAGAAAGCAAGGGCGGCCTCAATGTGCGCGCGCTAGGATGAGGCGCGTGGGGTTCTGGGTTTAGGTCTCCGGCGGCTGCGGCGGCGAGGGGAGGGAGGATGTGACAATTGGTGCCGCGAACGCTTCGTATATAAAGGCGCCAGAAGGGTTTGCGCCGTGGGCAGGTGCGTGATGGGAACGGGCCGTGGTTCAAGCCCACGTACAAAGCATGGGCTGCAGCGTGGACCAGGTAAGTGCCGATTTGCTACTCTCGACTCCCTCCGTTTTCTTAACGCAACGAGGGAGCTTTATCTCACACTACTGCTGCTGGATGGGCCAGTCCAATATGGCTCCGGGAAAAGATTTTAGGATGTTTCTTTCTACCACCGGTTTAGACCAGTTTTAGAAGCTTCTACACGTTTTTTCTTCTGTTTTCCTGTGTTTCTTCACTACTCTCTCTGTTCCTAAATATAAGCCCTTTTAGAGATTCAAATATGGACTACATACATATGGAGCAAAATGAGTGAATCTACACTTTAAAATACGTCTATATACATTCGCACGTAGTACGTATTGAAATCTCTAAATAGGGTTATATTTAGAAACGGAGGGGGTAGTTTTCTTTGATTTATTTTCATTTATTTTCCACAACACGTGTCTAATTTTTGAAGGCACATTATATATTTTTGTAGGCACGTTGAAATTTTTTCTTAATACACATTGAATAAATATCTTTCAAATACATGATGTATATTTTTTTGAAACCTATTTTGAATACGTGTTAAATGAATTTCAAATACACGTTGAACAAAAAATTTAGTGCTCTGAAATAATTTTCTAAAAGTACGCAAACATTTTCTTAAAATGTCCCAAACATAATTTTGAAATGAGATAAGATTTATTTAAAATGTTTTGAGTATTTTATTGAAATGTGTGAACATTGTTTTCAGCCACCCACAGTTTTGAAAAGTTGTGCGAAGAATTATTTTACACTGTGCTAAAAAATGCACTATGCACACTTTTAAAATTTTAATTAACATAATATTTGAATACATATTCAGAAAATTTCTAGCTATAAACAAATAGGGAAAACTTGTAAAAGAAACGTTGTGGCATGCATGATGTATGCGTGTGTTGACTTGGATTTAGCTGCACAGTGGAGGGGGAGCCGCGGGCGCGCGAGCTGCTGACATTGTTTGGATGGGCCCATGTGATATGCGCTTCAGACAAGAGCTTCTTCAAACTCACGTTAAGCGAGGTATAGGCGCTTCCTCGCACCAAATAATGCAAGCACACCTGAACCGAGCGCCAAATGGGTAGGCCCAGTTCAGATGAGCTCCACTTGAGCGATTTTTTTACCAACGGATTGTTGGATATTTTTCTCTTTGGTTCTATCATTTTGGTAAAAAAAAATGTTTGCTATGTGTTTTTAAAAAGTTTTGTGTGTATTGTAAATGCTGAGTATATATAGAAAAAAAGTTCACTGTACATTACAAAAGGTTTCAGTTTGTATAAATAATATTCATCGCACTTTAAAAAAAGTTCACTATATATAACAAAATATCAGCATATATTTTAAAATAGTTCAGTCCACAATAAAAAAATCATTTGTATTATAAATTTATTCATCAAACAAATAAACGGAATTGAAATTAATCTGAATTCAGTTTTTTCGATGTTCAGCGTGAACGTAGCAACTGCCATTTAATGGCAACCACAGATCTAGGCACACGAGATGATGTGCATTCATGGTTAAGCGCGAACGCCTGGCTTTTTCCGATCAACCACCTATTGTTATCAAAACACAACACAACTAGCACGCAATCTTTTTGTCCCAATTTTTTCCATATTTATATTATAAGTCTATGTTCACATGCATGGCTATCTTTCAGGTTGTTTGGCCATGCCACCTTAAGTTTTTTGTAAAACTATTTTGGGTTAAAATGTTTCAGCTATTTTGGATTACATGGCAATTTTACTTGCTTTTCAGATGTGAACTAGCCATGGTACAAATTCTAGTTTTTACGAGTGAACAGATAGAGAAAAAATATATAAATTTACCATGACACCTTTATTATGTTTTATTCATTTTCCACTAAACATATGGAATGAAAAAAATATAAATTTGCCATGTGTAACTTTGCTATGTTATTCTAGATTTGGCATCATGTGCACTACTGGCATGGCAAAACTTATACTTATGTGTTTTTTCCTACAATTGCCATGGCAAATCTACCATATTTTCCCTAAAAACTAGCACATTTTTTGTGCAATTGCCATGACCTATAAAATAATTTTCAATACTTTTGCCATGTCACTTTGTACTAGATTTTTTTTGTCATCTTTTAGTACTACTCACATGGCAAAACTTAGAATTTTTCCCTCCACAATTGCCATGTCAATCAAGTTGTCGTGTTTTCCCAAAATTTTCCATCTTTCCCATAGAAAAAAAATCCATATTTGCCATGTTCACATGAGTAAGTTAGCATGGCAATTTTGTTATTTTGATCATGTCAATTGTTTTAATTAGACCTTTGGTAGTTTTATTGTAGGCAGCATGTCAATTTATTAATTAGACCATGGTAGTGTTATTTTATGTAGCATGGCACTTTATTTAGTAAGACCATGGCAATTTATTAATTACACTATGGTAGTTTTATTGTAGGTAGCATGACACATTTATTAGTTAGATGATGGCAATTTTACGATAGGTGTATATATGGGGATAACTACTTCCACGACAAATTACTTTTTGCATTTTCCATGTCATTTTTTCCTTGCCATGTCTTTTTCTGTACTAGACCATGATTTTTTTTGCCATTTCGCAATTATAATGGATAATTCTTTTTGTAGGTATTTTTGTGTGTAGTAATTTTAATAAATACAATATGGCAAATGTATCAGGTAGTACATTGCATTTTTTATATTTTTCTGTTAACTATATTTTTTAACACATAAATTCTTGATTTCTGTGTTAATTTTATTCTAAAGATTTTTCCATATTTTGTAGTAATGTCTTTTGCAAAAAATCATGTTTAGTTCATAGTTTTTTGTTCTTATGAAAGAATGTTCAGTACATAGTTGCGCCTGTTCCATCTGGTTAGTGCTAGCCAGGCCTGGGGATTGCGACTATGTCTCGCATCACGCGAGACAAGCTTCCGACTCGCTGAAGCGCCTTCGAGTCATGTGAGCGTATGAGCCGGGCCAGTGCGCGGAAGGCAACTGCCTCGTTTTTTACTGTTCCTTTTTCACGTTTTTTATTATTATTTCTTCTTTTACTTTGTTTACACTCCCAAATATTCTAAAATTATGCAAAAATACGCTTTACAAGATGTTTTGGTTTTTTTAATAATGCATTTGAAGAATGTTAAATGTATATAGAAAAAAGTTTCTGGTGTGTAGGAAAAATGTATACAAGAAAATATGCAATGTGTGTTAAAAAAGTTTCATCATGTAATTAAAAACTGTTAACCAAGCATTTGAAAAAATATATTAAAAATTTGTTTGAAAAATGCCAATCAATTATTTGGAAAATGTTAAATGTGTATGGAAAGAATGTTGACCATGTATTAAGAAACATCTTAATATTTTATTTAAAAAATGTAATCAACCATTTGAAATATATTAAATGTGTATAGAAAAAATGTTGACCATGTAATTTAAAATTCTAAAAATATTAACCAAGCATTTGAAAAAATTGAATGAGCATAGAAAAAATGTTGACCATGTATTAAAAAACCGTTAATCTTGTATTGGAAAAGTGTTTAAAATGTGTATAGAAAAAATGTTGACCATATATTTAAAAAAGTTAATCTTGTGTTCAAAAAATGATACGTGTATTAAAAAAATGTATTAGAGATATACAAAAAATATACAATGTGTATGGAAAACATTAGACATAAAAATATAGGTTTTCAGAAAATACTAATCGTGTATTTCAAAAAGTTTAAACATGCATATAAAAAATGTTTCTAATGTACACGAAAAATGTTGAATTTGTACGAAAGAGTGAACATGTGTTGAACAAAAAAGAAAACTGATGAAAATTAACAAAAAACAAAGAAAAATGAAATAAAACCAAAGGAATAAACAAATAAAGAAAAACAAAAGAAAATGAAACCCCAAATAAAACGGTGCAAAAGAATAAAAACGGAGAAAACCGAAAGAGAAACAAAGAGAATGTTAATTAAATATTTCGAAAATGTTAAAGATATATGAAAAAATGTTCATGATGTTCACGAAAAATATACATGATTAGTATTTTCACAAATATCTCAGCAAGATGTATACATGTGTTGAAGAATAAGAGAGAAACATGAAGGTAGACGGTGAAAACGAAAAAACGGAAGAAAGAAACAAAAAAACAATGAGAAAAAGCACCAAAATGTAGAAAGGAAGAAAAGAAAAGAAACCAGTGAAAAACTGAGAAAGAAACATAGAAAAAAAATTAAAAATAGAAATAAATAAAAGAAAATCAGTGAAAACTTTGAAAAGGGAAGAAAACCGGTTAAAAACAAAGAAAAGCATAAAACTGAAGAAAACCAATGAAGAAATCGAAAAATCCCGAAGAAGAAACTATGAACTGAAAGGAAAAAACAAAATAACAGTAGTGAATATGACCAGCGAACGAACGAACACACAACCATAGAACGAACGTGCGCTCAAAGAATGGGCCGCCCCTGTACGGTACGCACGCAGGAAAGTCTTCAGGCGAGACCGAACGTAGCCTCCCGCGAGATATAGATCTCGCAGGCCTTGGGGGTCGCGTGAGGGTCGGTCGAGAGCAAAAGATTTTTTTTCGTTGGGCTCGTTTGCGCTGAGGGAGCACTCAGACCGAATGATTCGTTCGCTACACCCAGCCTCCATATCTGACTTCGGGTCTTATTTGGGTCCTAATAAAAAAGCTAGAAGAAAAAAAATAAAAAACTAAAAGGAAAAAATAAAATAAAAAAATGCCTGCAAAAAATGGAAAAATGGAAGAAAAAAAGGGCGAACTAAACTGCGAAAGCCTCAAACTACAGGCGTAAGCTCACCTAGTCAAAGTTCGGGATTTGCTCTACTCCTAAGAGAAGTAATTTGTCATCATGTTTCGAGGTCTCAAGAAAAGAGCGTCGAACTCAAAATCACGTGCTGAAGAGCATGGAGGTTTGAATTCTCTTCAAGGCATAATATAAAAAAAAATGCTTGTTCAATTAGCATCTTTATTTGGGAAAGGGAATGAGAGTTTGGTGTAGGGAGTTGTATTGAGATTAGACATGGGATGAATCATTTTATTCCCGATCCCCTGTTCGGCGCATGGTAGAAATTATCTGTGAGAACTTGAGGAGAATTTGTATTCCCTTGTTTGGTTCACGGGAATTGAGGAACTAGAGCATGAAAGTGAACATAAGTTATGATGAAGGGTTAAGTTTGACTTATAAAACAATTTCCTACCAACTCTCATCCTTTTTCCCTGTTAATAAAACGATGGAAGTTGGAGTCTCAAATCTTATGCCTATTCCTTTATAAATTCTCAATTCCCCTGACCAAACAATAATTTTTTAGTCTCGTACCTCTTTAATTCCCATTGCCTGACTCCCCCAACCAAACAAGTTGTAGAAGTATTCCGAAAATCTGGCCTCTCCCGCCCTGCTCTCTTCCGCTGCCTCTCACCATCGCACCTACCCCTAACAACAATCAGGTTTCATTGTTTTCAAATGCTAGGTCAGGTCCACGAACTGCTAAAC
This sequence comes from Triticum monococcum, assembly GCA_034509565.1. Classification (NCBI taxonomy): domain Eukaryota; kingdom Viridiplantae; phylum Streptophyta; class Magnoliopsida; order Poales; family Poaceae; genus Triticum; species Triticum monococcum. The sequence continues at coordinate 77,877,144 of CM067843.1, forward strand.
CGACGCTGATTCCCCTCTAGGATTTAGCATTCTGCACCAACCTCGTCCTTATTGAATCTGGATGCGCAGACTTCCACGACAGGTGCAGTTTGTTGCATGACAGCCACTCCTTCTGCAATCTGCACGTACGTATGCGTTGAATTCCTCGGCCGAAGGGTACAAGGTACTCGCCGTACCACATCACCGAACACCTCCGTTATTTTCTCCGTCCAACACCGGCCTGTCGATGCCGTCCAGAAGCAAGGAAACGTCATGGAGTGACGGGACTAGTTTCCACCAGAAAAGATGGGCATCCACATCGTGTCCTGTTTGTCCAACTTAGGAGTAGAAGGTAGTGTCAGTGTGCGATGCAAGTCCTCTGTTTGATGCAGCTCTTGTCATGTGTAAAACAGTCGCCGGCGAGAAACATGCACGACGACCTGAGGGCATCTCCAGCCGCCTCCCCGAGCGCCCCCCCAGGAGCCCTTTTTCTTCACCGGCGACGTAAAAAGGCCCAAAATCGGCCCAGCCAAGCCCCCCAAGCACCCCAGGACCTCAAAAAAGCACCGGCGAACCCAGGCCAAACCCAGCGCATCGGGGGGCTGTTGGGGGCGCCGGCGGAAGCGACGCCCAATCCTATTCCCCCACGCGTCCTTTTTCTCGACGATTGTCCTGGGAGAAGCCACGGCGATTGTCTCGAGGGCACCCAGGACTGAAAAAACGTACTCACCCTCCCTCCGGCGGAAGCATTTTGCCCCCCAGGACGTGCTTTTTTTGGTCCGGCGATTGTCCTGGGAGGCTCCAACGGCTGGAGATGCCTGAGGAGCTGCTCCAAGGAAGACATGGATCAGGCTGGAACGTCGCGTTCAAGGGAGACATGGAAGAGATCACAGGATCAATGGTGAAAGGACCTCTGATGAATATTTTTTTGGATGGTCCTCTTATGATATATCACGGGATCGTTATTTTTTTTTATTTAGACTGATTTTTTTTCAAGGAGGATTACCTCCGACCTCTGCATCAGAGCATGATGCACACAACCATCTTTATTAATTATTCATCAGAGTCTGACAAAATGTTACTGTCGCTGAAAGCCAATGTGTTGGAATAGAGAGAAGAAGGAATGGAATTCCTAAGCGGATGTACTAGTGGCACTTATTTTCCGAAGGAATAAGGACCGAATGCCGATCGACTTCTGAGATGGTAAATGGTCCATTTGAACTGGCCAGCATAAATGTGATGCACGCACTGCATCAACTGTTGCGTTTATCTCACATCCATTTCAGATCTCGAGTGTTTCGGCGAGGAGATAAGATGGTCGACGTCTATAAATAACTGAAAAAGGGGCCTAAATAGGCATGTTAAAGTGATGTCTGTTTATCTCTCCGTTTGTTTTGTCTATCTATCCAGACTGATGTGACTGTCACTGAAAGTCCGACGGATTGGATTCTTCTCCATAACTGAAAAAGGAGAGAAGAAGAAGTGGAATTCTTGAGTGAGTGGATGTACTACTCGCACTTATTTTCTGGAGGAATACAGGTACGATCTGATGCGGGAGAACCGAAAGATGCAGGATTCTGTTGCTGGATACATGTCTGCACTGTACCAGCTTTCGGTTCCTTGGCGATGAATTCAGCGTGAACAACATCACCCACCCCCATCCGCTTCGGATTTTGATGCTCCTCCTACCTCTGTCACGCACGAGGGCATATTAACTGAAGACGGAGAAGATCGGGGTGTCCTCTCCGTCAACTGTATTGCTCCAAGAATATTCATGTTCTGTTTGTTTGGGATGACCGGTTATCTAGAGGTCATGGCACTAAATTTGCTCCTGTTTCTTAGAAATATATCTCTAGCCGAATACCTAAAATTTAGTCCGTCAAACGACCCTCATAAATTGTAACTCCTCAATTTTAAGGAGTTAAGAAAAGATGGTTCCTAACCAAGCTCCTAAAACTTAACCCTCTATTTTTTGCACATAATTTCATTTCAAACACAAATTTAAACTACTTGATTACATAATTATTAAACAATGGTAACACATCATACATAGCATAATTAGACAACTTTAAACTACCCATCATGGTGATTCTTGAGTTTGTGTCAAATATTGTGTATGAGTTGGGTTACACCTACATAGCATGCTTAGACATCTTTAAAGTACTCCTGGATCACCCCCCCCCCCCACACACACACACACCAGAGGGTCATACTGAAGGAAATATGCCCTAGAGGCAATAATAAAGTTATTATTTATTTCCTTAAATCATGATAAGTGTTTATTATTCATGCTAGAATTGTATTAACCGGAAACATAATACATGTGTGAATACATAGACAAAACAGAGTGTCACTAGTATGCCTCTACTAGACTAGCTCGTTAATCAAAGATGGTTATGTTTCCTAACCATGAACAAAGAGTTGTTATTTGATTAACGAGGTCACATCATTAGTTGAATGATCTGATTGACATGACCCATTCCATTAGCTTAGCACCCGATCGTTTAGTATGTTGCTATTGCTTTCTTCATGACTTATACATGTTCCTATAACTATGAGATTATGCAACTCCCGTTTACCGGAGTAACACTTTGGGTACTACCAAACGTCACAACGTAACTGGGTGATTATAAAGGAGTACTACAGGTGTCTCCAATGGTAGATGTTGGGTTGGCGTATTTCGAGATTAGGGTTTGTCACTCCGAGTGTCGGAGAGGTATCTCTGGGCCCTCTCGGTAATGCACATCACATAAGCCTTGCAAGCACTGCAACTAATATGTTAGTTGTTAGATGATGTATTACGGAACGAGTAAAGAGACTTGCCAGTAACGAGATTGAACTAGGTATTGGATACCGACGATCGAATCTTGGGCAAGTAACATACCGATGACAAAGGGAACAACGTATGTTGTTATGCGGTCTGACCGATAAAGATCTTCGTAGAATATGTAGGAGCCAATATGGGCATCCAGGTCCCGCTATTGGTTATTGACCGGAGACGTGTCTCGGTCATGTCTGCATTGTTCTCAAACCGTAGGGTCCGCACGCTTAACGTTACGATGACAGTAATTATGAGTTTATGCATTTTGATGTACCGAAGTTAGTTCGGAGTCCCGAATGTGATCACGGACATGACGAGGAGTCTCGAAATGGTCGAGACATAAAGATTGATATATTGGAAGCCTATATTTGGACATCGGAATTGTTCCGGGTGAAATCGGCATTTTACCGGAGTACCGGGGGGGTTACCGGAACCCCCCGGGGGGTTATTGGGCCAACATGGGCCTTAAGGGAGAAGAGGAGAGGAGGCAAGAGGTGGCCGCGCGCCCCTCCCCTTCCTAGTCCGAATAGGACAAGGGAAGGGGGCCGGCGCCCCCCCTTTCCTTCCTCTATTCCTCCTATTCTCCCCCTTCTCTCCTAGTCCAACTAGGAGTCCTACTCCCGGTGGGAGTAGGACTCCCCTTGGCGCGCCACACCTTAGCCGGCCGCCTCCTCCCCTTGCTCCTTTATATACGGGGGCAGGGGGCACCCCATAGACACACAAGTTGATCCACGTGATCTATTCCTTAGCCGTGTGCGGTGCCCCCTGCCACCATATTCCTCGATAATACTGTAGCGGAGTTTAGGCGAAGCCCTGCTGCTGTAGTTCATCAAGATCGTCACCATGCCGTCGTGCTGACGGAACTCTTCCTCGACGCTTTGCTGGATCGGAGCCCGAGGATCGTCATCGAGCTGAACGTGTGCTAAGAACTCGGAGGTGCCGGAGTAACGGTGCTTGGATCGGTCGGATCGGGAAGAAGACGTACGACTACTTCCTCTACGTTGTGTGATCGCTTCCGCAGTCGGTCTGCGTTGGTACGTAGACAACACTCTCCCCTCTCGTTGCTGTGCATCACCATGATCTTGCGTGTGCGTAGGAAAATTTTCGAAATTACTGCGTTCCCCAACAGTGGCATCCGAGCCTAGGTTTTATGGTTTGATGTTATTTGCACGAGTAGAACACAAGTGAGTTGTGGGCGATACAAGTCATACTGCCTACCAGCATGTCATACTTTGGTTCGGCGGTATTGTTGGGTGAGACGATCCGGACCAACCTTACGCGTACTCTTACGCGAGACCGGTTCCCTCGACGTGCTTTGCACATAGATGGCTTGCGGAAGACTGTCTCTCCAACTTTAGTTGAACCAAGTGTGACTACGCCCGGTCCTTGAGAAGGTTAAAACGGAGTCTATTTGATGAACTATCGTTGTGGTTTTGATGCGTAGGTGAGATGAGTTCTTACTTAAGCCCGTAGCAGCCACGTAAAACTTGCAACAACAAAGTAGAGGACGTCTAACTTGTTTTTGCAGGGTATGTTGTGATGTGATATGGTCAAGGCATGATGCTGATTTTATTGTATGAGATGATCATGTTTTGTAACCGAGTTATCGGCAACTGGCAGGAGCCATATGGTTGTCGCTTTATTGGATGCAATGCAATCGCGATGTAATGCTTTACTTTATTACTAAGCGGTAGTGATAGTCGTGGAAGCATAAGATTGACGAGACGACAACGATGCTACGATGGAGATCAAGGTGTCGCGCCGGTGACGATGGTGATCATGACGGTGCTTCGGAGATGGAGATCACAAGCACAAGATGATGATGGCCATATCATATCACTTATATTGATTGCATGTGATGTTTATCCTTTTATGCATCTTATCTTGCTTTGATTGACGGTAGCATTATAAGATGATCTCTCACTAAATTATCAAGAAGTGTTCTCCCTGAGTATGCACCGTTGCCAAAGTTCGTCGTGCCCAGACACCACGTGATGATCGGGTGTGATAAGCTCTACGTCCAAATACAACGGGTGCAAAACAGTTGCACACGCAGAATACTCAGGTTATACTTGACGAGCCAAGCATATACAGATATGGCCTCGGAACACGGAGACCGAAAGGTCGAGCGTGAATCATATAGTAGATATGATCAACATAACGATGTTCACCATTGAAAACTACTCCATATCACGTGATGATCGATTATGGTTTAGTTGATTTGGATCACGTGATCACTTAGAGGATTAGAGGGATGTCTATCTAAGTGGGAGTTCTTAAGTAATTTGATTAACTGAACTTAAACTTATCATGAACTTAGTACCTGAGAGTATCTTGCTTGTTTATGTTGATTGTAGATAGATGGCTCGTGCTGTTGTTCCGTTAAATTTTAATGCGTTCCTTGAGAAAGCAAAGTTGAAAGATGATGGTAGCAATTACACGGACTGGGTCCGTAACCTGAGGATTATCCTCATTGCTGCACAGAAGAATTACGTCCTGGAAGCACCGCTGGGTGACAGGCCTGCTGCTGGAGCAACGCCAGATGTTATGAACGTCTGGCAGAGCAAAGCTGATGACTACTCGATAGTTCAGTGTGCCATGCTTTACGGCTTAGAATCGGGACTTCAACGACGTTTTGAACGTCATGGTGCATATGAGATGTTCCAGGAGTTGAAGTTAATATTTCAAGCAAATGCCCGAATTGAGAGATATGAAGTCTCCAATAAGTTCTATAGCTGCAAGATGGAGGAGAACAGTTCTGTCAGTGAGCATATACTCAAAATGTCTGGGTATAATAATCACTTGATTCAGATGGGAGTTAATCTTCCAAATGACTGCGTCATTGACAGAATTCTCCAATCACTGCCACCAAGCTACAAGAGCTTTGTGATGAACTATAACATGCAAGGGATGAACAAGACTATTCCCGAGCTCTTCGCAATGCTGAAAGCTGCGGAGGTAGAAATCAAGAAGGAGCATCAAGTGTTGATGGTTAGCAAAACCACTAGTTTCAAGAAAAAGGGCAAAGGGAAGAAGAAGGGAAACTTCAAGAAGAACAGCAAGCAAGTTGCTGCTCAGGAGAAGAAACCCAAGTCTGGACCTAAGCCTGAAACTGAGTGCTTCTACTGCAAGCAGACTGGTCACTGGAAGCGGAACTGCCCCAAGTATTTGGCGGATAAGAAGGATGGCAAAGTGAACAAAGGTATATGTGATATACATGTTATTGATGTGTACCTTACTAGAGCTCGCAGTAGCACCTGGGTATTTGATACTGGTTCTGTTGCTAATATTTGCAACTCGAAACAGGGACTACGGAATAAGCGGACGCTAGCAAAGGACGAGGTGACGATGCGCGTGGGAAACGGTTCCAAAGTCGATGTGATCGCGGTCGGCACGCTACCTCTACATCTACCTTCGGGATTAATATTAGACCTAAATAATTGTTATTTGGTGCCAGCGTTAAGCATGAACATTATATCTGGATCTTGTTTGATGCGAGACGGTTATTCATTTAAATCAGAGAATAATGGTTGTTCTATTTATATGAGTAATATCTTTTATGGTCATGCACCTTTAAAGAGTGGTCTATTCTTGTTGAATCTCGATGATAGTGATACACATATTCATAATGTAGAAGCCAAAAGATGCAAAGTTAATAATGATAGTGCAACTTATTTGTGGCACTGCCGTTTAGGTCATATCGGTGTAAAGCGCATGAAGAAACTCCATACTGATGGGCTTTTGGAACCACTTGATTATGAATCACTTGGTACTTGCGAACCGTGCCTCATAGGCAAGATGACTAAAACACCGTTCTCCGGTACTATGGAGAGAGCAACAGATTTATTGGAAATCATACATACCGATGTATGTGGTCCGATGAATATTGAGGCTCGTGGCGGATATCGTTATTTTCTCACCTTCACAGATGATTTAAGCAGATATGGGTATATCTACTTAATGAAACATAAGTCTGAAACATTTGAAAAGTTCAAAGAATTTCAGAGTGAGGTTGAAAATCATCGTAACAAGAAAATAAAGTTTCTACGATCTGATCGTGGAGGAGAATATTTGGGTTACGAGTTTGGTGTACATTTGAAAAATTGTGGAATAGTTTCGCAACTCACGCCACCCGGAACACCACAGCGTAATGGTGTGTCCGAACATCGTAATCATACTTTACTAGATATGGTGCGATCTATGATGTCTCTTACTGATTTACCGCTATCGTTTTGGGGTTATGCTTTAGAGACGGCCGCATTCACGTTAAATAGGGCACCATCAAAATCCATTGAGACGACACCTTATGAACTATGGTTTGGCAAGAAACCAAAGTTTTCGTTTCTTAAAGTTTGGGGCTGCAATGCTTATGTGAAAAAGCTTCAACCTGATAAGCTCGAACCCAAATCGGAGAAATGTGTCTTCATAGGATATCCAAAGGAAACTATTGGATACACCTTCTATCACAGATCCGAAGGCAAGACTTTTGTTGCTAAATTCGGAAACTTTCTAGAGAAGGAGTTTCTCTCGAAAGAAGTGAGTGGGAGGAAAGTAAAACTTGACGAGGTAACTGTACCTGCTCCCTTATTGGAAAATAGTACATCACAAAAAACTGTTTCTGCGACACCTATACCAATCAGTGAGGAAGCTAATGATGATGATCATGAAGCTTCAGGACAAGATACTACTGAACCACGTAGATCAACTAGAGTGAGATCCGCACCAGAGTGGTACGGTAATCCAGTTCTGGAAGTCATGCTACTAGATCATGATGAACCTACAAGCTATGAAGAAGCGATGGTGAGCCCAGATTCCGCAAAGTGGCTTGACGCCATGAAATCTGAGATGGGATCCATGTATGAAAACAAAGTATGGACTTGTTGGGGAACGCAGTAATTTCAAAATTTTCCTACGCACACGCAAGATCATGGTGATGCACAGCAACGAGAGGGGAGAGTGTTGTCTACGTACCAACGCAGACCGACTGTGGAAGCGATCACACAACGTAGAGGAAGTAGTCGTACGTCTTCTTCCCGATCCGACCGATCCAAGCACCGTTACTCCGGCACCTCCGAGTTCTTAGCACACGTTCAGCTCGATGACGTTCCTCGAGCTCCGATCCAGCAAAGCATCGAGGAAGAGTTCCGTCAGCACGACGGCGTGATGACGATCTTGATGTACTACCGACGCAGGGCTTCGCCTAAGCACTACAACGGTATGATCGAGGTGGAATTTGGTGGCAGGGGGCACCGCACACGGCTAAGGAACGATCTCAAGGATCAAGTTGTGTGTCTATGGGGTGCCCCCTGCCCCCGTATATAAAGGCCAGGGGCAAGGGGGTCGGCCGGCTAGGAGGGAGGCGCAGGGAGGAGTCCCACTCCTACCGGGAGTAGGACTCCTTCCCCCAAATCCTATTCCTAGTAGGACTCTTCGGGAGAAAGAGAAGAGAGGGGGGCCGGCCCCTTCTCCTAGTCCTAATAGGACTAGGGAAGGGGGGTTCGGCCGGCTAGCTTGTGGGCTGCCCCTTCTCTCTTTTCCACTAAGGCCCAATAGGCCCATTTGCCTCCCGGGGGGTTCCGGTAACCCTCCCGGTAATCCGGTAAAATCCCGATTTCACCCGGAACACTTCCGGTGCCCAAACATAGGCTTCCAATATATCAATCTTTACGTCTCGACCATTTCGAGACTCCTCGTCATGTCCGTGATCTCATCCGGGACTCCGAACAACCTTCGGTACATCAAAATGCATAAACTCATAATAACTGTCATCGTAACGTTAAGCGTGCGGACCCTATGGTTCGAGAACAATGTAGACATGACCGAGACACGTCTCCGGTCAATAACCAATAGCGGGACCTGAATGCCCATATTGGCTCCCACATATTCTACGAAGATCTTTATCGGTCAGACCGCATAACAACATACGTTGTTCCCTTTGTCATCGGTATGTTACTTGCCCGAGATTCGATCGTCGGTATCCAATACCTAGTTCAATCTCGTTACCGGCAAGTCTCTTTACTCGTTCCGTAATACATCATCTCACAACTAACTTATTAGTTGCAGTGCTTGCAAGGCTTATGTGATGTGCACTACCGAGAGGGCCCAGAGATACCTCTCCGACAATCGGAGTGACAAACCCTAATCTCGAAATACGCCAACCCAACATCTACCATTGGAGACACCTGTAGTACTCCTTTATAATCACCCAGTTACGTTGTGACGTTTGGTAGTACCCAAAGTGTTCCTCCGGTAAACGGGAGTTGCATAATCTCATAGTTATAAGAACATGTATAAGTCATGAAGAAAGCAATAGCAACATACTAAACGATCGGGTGCTAAGCTAATGGAATGGGTCATGTCAATCAGATCATTCTACTAATGATGTGACCTCGTTAATCAAATAACAACCCCTTGTTCATGGTTAGGAAACATAACCATCTTTGATTAACGAGCTAGTCAAGTAGAGGCATACTAGTGACACTCTGTTGGTCTATGTATTCACACATGTATTATGTTTCCGGTTAATACTTTCTAGCATGAATAATAAACATTTATCATGATGTAAGGAAATAAATAATAACTTTATTATTGCCTCTAGGGCATATTTCCTTCAGTCTCCCACTTGCACTAGAGTCAATAATCTAGATTACACTGTAATGATTCTAACACCCATGGAGCCTTGGTGCTGATCATGTTTTGCTCGTGGAAGAGGCTTAGTCAACGGGTCTGCAACATTCAGATCCGTATGTATCTTGCAAATCTCTATGTCTCCCACCTGGACTAAATCCCGGATGGAGTTGAAGCGTCTCTTGATGTGTTTGGTTCTTTTGTGAAATCTGGATTCCTTTGCCAAGGCAATTGCACCAGTATTGTCACAGAAGATTTTCATTGGACCCGATGCACTAGGTATGACACCCAGATCGGATATGAACTCCTTCATCCAGACTCCTTCGTTTGTTGCTTCCGAAGCAGCTATGTACTCCGCTTCACATGTAGATCCTGCTACGACGCTTTGTTTAGAACTGCACCAACTGACAGCTCCATCGTTTAAAGTAAACACGTATCCGGTTTGCGATTTAGAATCGTCCGGATCAGTGTCAAAGCTTGCATCAACGTAACCTCTTACGGTGAGCTCTTTGTCACCTCCATATACGAGAAACATATCCTTAGTCCTTTTCAGGTATTTCAGGATGTTCTTGACCGGTGTCCAGTGATCCATTCCAGGATTACTTTGGTACCTCCCTGGTAAACTTATAGCAAGGCACACATCAGGTCTGGTACACAGCATTGCATACATGATAGAGCCTATGGCTGAAGCATAGGGAACATCTTTCATTTTCTCTCTATCTTCTGCAGTGGTCGGGCATTGAGTCTTACTCAACTTCACACCTTGTAGCACAGGCAAGAACCCTTTCTTTGCTTGATCCATCTTGAACTTCTTCAAAATTTTGTCAAGGTATGTGCATTGTGAAAGTCCAATTAAGCGTTTTGATCTATCTCTATAGATCTTTATGCCTAATATGTATGCAGCTTCCCCGAGGTCTTTCATCGAAAAACTTTTATTCAAGTATCCCTTTATGCTATCCAGAAATTCTATATCATTTCCAATTAGCAATATGTCATCCACATATAATATCAGAAATGCTACAGAGCTCCCACTCACTTTCTTGTAAATACAGGCTTCTCCAAAAGTCTGTATAAAGCCAAATGCTTTGATCACACTATCAAAGCATTTATTCCAACTCCGAGATGCTTGCACCAGTCCATAAATGGATCGCTGGAGTTTGCATACTTTGTTAGCTCTTTTTGGATCGACAAAACCTTCTGGTTGTACCATATACAACTCTTCTTCCAGAAATCCATTCAGGAATGCAGTTTTGACATCCATTTGCCATATTTCATAATCATAAAATGCGGCAATTGCTAACATAATTCTGACGGACTTAAGCATCGCTACGGGTGAGAAGGTCTCATCGTAGTCAACCCCTTGAACTTGCCGAAAACCTTTCGCGACAAGTCGAGCTTTATAGACAGTAACATTACCGTCAGCGTCAGTCTTTTTCTTGAAGATCCATTTATTCTCAATTGCTTGCCGATCATCGGGCAAGTCAACCAAAGTCCATACTTTGTTCTCATACATGGATCCCATCTCAGATTTCATGGCCTCAAGCCACTTTGCGGAATCTGGGCTCACTATCGCTTCTTCATAGTTCGTAGGTTCATCATGATCTAGCATCATGACTTCCAGAACTGAATTACCGTACCACTCTGGTGCAGATCTCACTCTGGTTGATCTACGTGGTTCAGTAGTATCTTGATCTGAAGCTTCGTGATCATCATCATTAGCTTCCTCACTGATTGGCATAGGTGTCGCAGAAACAGTTTTCTGTGATGTACTATTTTCCAATAAGGGAGCAGGTACAGTTACCTCGTCAAGTTCTACTTTCCTCCCACTCACTTCTTTCGAGAGAAACTCCTTCTCTAGAAATGATCCATTCTTAGCAACGAATGTCTTGCCTTCGGATCTGTGATAGAAGGTATACCCAACAGTTTCCTTTGGGTATCCTATGAAGACACATTTCTCCGCTTTGGGTTCGAGCTTATCAGGTTGAAGCTTTTTCACATAAGCATCGCAGCCCCAAACTTTAAGAAACGACAACTTTGGTTTCTTGCCAAACCATAGTTCATGAGGCGTCGTCTCAACGGATTTTGATGGTGCCCTATTTAACGTGAATGCGGCCGTCTCTAAAGCATAACCCCAAAACGATAGCGGTAAATCAGTAAGAGACATCATAGATCGCACCATATCTAGTAAAGTACGATTATGACGTTCGGACACACCATTACGCTGTGGTGTTCCGGGTGGTGTGAGTTGCGAAACTATTCCACAATTTTTCAAATGTATACCAAACTCGTAACTCAAATATTCTCCTCCACGATCAGATCGTAGAAATTTTATTTTCTTGTTACGATGATTTTCAACTTCACTCTGAAATTCCTTGAACTTTTCAGACTTATGTTTCATTAAGTAGATATACCCATATCTGCTTAAATCATCTGTGAAGGTGAGAAAATAACGATATCCGCCGCGAGCCTCAATATTCATCGGACCACATACATCGGTATGTATGATTTCCAACAAATCTGTTGCTCTCTCCATAGTACCGGAGAACGGTGTTTTAGTCATCTTGCCTATGAGGCACGGTTCGCAAGTACCAAGTGATTCATAATCAAGTGATTCCAAAAGCCCATCAGTATGGAGTTTCTTCATGCGCTTTACACCGATATGACCTAAACGGCAGTGCCACAAATAAGTTGCACTATCATTATTAACTTTGCATCTTTTAGCTTCTACATTATGAATATGTGTATCACTATCTTCGAGATTCAACAAGAATAGACCACTCTTCAAAGGTGCATGACCATAAAAGATATTATTCATATAAATAGAACAACCATTATTCTCTGATTTAAATGAATAACCGTCTCGCATTAAACAAGATCCAGATATAATGTTCATGCTCAACGCTGGCACCAAATAACAATTATTTAGGTCTAATATTAATCCCGAAGGCAGATGTAGACGTAGCGTGCCGACCGCGATCACATCGACTTTGGAACCGTTTCCCACGCGCATCGTCACCTCGTCCTTTGCTAGTGTCCGCTTATTCCGTAGTCCCTGTTTCGAGTTGCAAATATTAGCAACAGAACCAGTATCAAATACCCAGGTGCTACTGCGAGCTCTAGTAAGGTACACATCAATAACATGTATATCACATATACCTTTGCTCACTTTGCCATCCTTCTTATCCGCCAAATACTTGGGGCAGTTCCGCTTCCAGTGACCAGTCTGCTTGCAGTAGAAGCACTCAGTTTCAGGCTTAGGTCCAGACTTGGGTTTCTTCTCCTGAGCAGCAACTTGCTTGCTGTTCTTCTTGAAGTTTCCCTTCTTCTTCCCTTTGCCCTTTTTCTTGAAACTAGTGGTTTTGTTAACCATCAACACTTGATGCTCCTTCTTGATTTCTACCTCCGCAGCTTTCAGCATTGCGAAGAGCTCGGGAATAGTCTTGTTCATCCCTTGCATATTATAGTTCATCACGAAGCTCTTGTAGCTTGGTGGCAGTGATTGGAGAATTCTGTCAATGACGCAGTCATCTGGAAGATTAACTCCCATCTGAATCAAGTGATTATTATACCCAGACATCTTGAGTATATGCTCACTGACAGAACTGTTCTCCTCCATCTTACAGCTATAGAACTTATTGGAGACTTCATATCTCTCAATTCGGGCATTTGCTTGAAATATTAACTTCAACTCCTGGAACATCTCATATGCTCCATGACGTTCAAAACGTCGTTGAAGTCCCGATTCTAAGCCGTAAAGCATGGCACACTGAACTATCGAGTAGTCATCAGCTTTGCTCTGCCAGACGTTCATAACATCTGGCGTTGCTCCAGCAGCAGGCCTGTCACCCAGCGGTGCTTCCAGGACGTAATTCTTCTGTGCAGCAATGAGGATAATCCTCAGGTTACGGACCCAGTCCGTGTAATTGCTACCATCATCTTTCAACTTTGCTTTCTCAAGGAACGCATTAAAATTCAACGGAACAATAGCACGAGCCATCTATCTACAAGCAACATAAACAAGCAAGATACTATCAGGTACTAAGTTCATGATAAGTTTAAGTTCAGTTAATCAAATTACTTAGGAACTCCCACTTAGATAGACATCCCTCTAATCCTCTAAGTGATCACGTGATCCAAATCAACTAAACCATAACCGATCATCACGTGAGATGGAGTAGTTTTCAATGGTGAACATCATCATGTTGATCATATCTACTATATGATTCACGCTCGACCTTTCGGTCTCTGTGTTCCGAGGCCATATCTGCATATGCTAGGCTCGTCAAGTATAACCTGAGTATTCTGCGTGTGCAAAACTGGCTTGCACCCGTTGTAGATGGACGTAGAGCTTATCACACCCGATCATCACGTGGTGTCTGGGCACGACGAACTTTGGCAACGGTGCATACTCAGGGAGAACACTTCTTGATAATTCAGTGAGAGATCATCTTATAATGCTACCGTCAATCAAAGCAAGATAAGATGCATAAAAGGATAAACATCACATGCAATCAATATAAGTGATATGATATGGCCATCATCATCTTGTGCTTGTGATCTCCATCTCCGAAGCACCGTCATGATCACCATCGTCACCGGCGTGACACCTTGATCTCCATCGTAGCATCGTTGTCATCTCGCCAATCTTATGCTTCCACGACTATTACTACCGTTTAGTAATCTAGTAAAGCATTACATCGCGATTGCATTGCATACAATAAAGCGACAACCATATGGCTCCTGCCAGTTGCCGATAACTTAGTTACAAAACATGATCATCTCATACAATAAAATCAGTATCATGCCTTGACCATATCACATCACAACATACCCTGCAAAAACAGGTTAGACGTCCTCTACTTTGTTGTTGCAAGTTTTACGTGGCTGCTACGGGCTTAAGTAAGAACTCATCTCACCTACGCATCAAAACCACAACGATAGTTCGTCAAATAGACTCCGTTTTAACCTTCTCAAGGACCGGGCGTAGTCACACTTGGTTCAACTAAAGTTGGAGAGACAGTCTTCCGCAAGCCATCTATGTGCAAAGCACGTCGAGGGAACCGGTCTCGCGTAAGAGTATGCGTAAGGTTGGTCCGGATCGTCTCAACCAACAATACCGCCGAACCAAAGTATGACATGCTGGTAGGCAGTATGACTTGTATCGCCCACAACTCACTTGTGTTCTACTCGTGCATATAACATCAAACCATAAAACCTAGGCTCGGATGCCACTGTTGGGGAACGCAGTAATTTCAAAATTTTCCTACGCACACGCAAGATCATGGTGATGCACAGCAATGAGAGGGGAGAGTGTTGTCTACGTACCAACGCAGACCGACTGCGGAAGCGATCACACAACGTAGAGGAAGTAGTCGTACGTCTTCTTCCCGATCCGACCGATCCAAGCACCGTTACTCCGGCACCTCCGAGTTCTTAGCACACGTTCAGCTCGATGACGTTCCTCGGGCTCCGATCCAGCAAAGCGTCGAGGAAGAGTTCCGTCAGCACGACAGCGTGATGACGATCTTGATGTACTACCGACGCAGGGCTTCGCCTAAGCACTACAACGGTATGATCGAGGTGGAATTTGGTGGCAGGGGGCACCGCACACGGCTAAGGAACGATCTCAAGGATCAAGTTGTGTGTCTATGGGGTGCCCCCTGCCCCCGTATATAAAGGCCAGGGGCAAGGGGGTCGGCCGGCTAGGAGGGAGGCACAGGGAGGAGTCCCACTCCTACCGGGAGTAGGACTCCTTCCCCCAAATCCTATTCCTAGTAGGACTCTTCGGGAGAAAGAGAAGAGAGGGGGACCGGCCCCTTCTCCTAGTCCTAATAGGACTAGGGAAGGGGGGTTCGGCCGGCTAGCTTGTGGGCTGCCCCTTCTCTCTTTTCCACTAAGGCCCAATAGGCCCATTTGCCTCCCGGGGGGTTCCGGTAACCCTCCCGGTAATCCGGTAAAATCCCGATTTCACCCGGAACACTTCCGGTGCCCAAACATAGGCTTCCAATATATCAATCTTTACATCTCGACTATTTCGAGACTCCTCGTCATGTCCGTGATCTCATCCGGGACTCCGAACAACCTTCGGTACATCAAAATGCATAAACTCATAATAACTGTCATCGTAACGTTAAGCGTGCGGACCCTACGGTTCGAGAACAATGTAGACATGACCGAGACACGTCTCCGGTCAATAACCAATAGCGGGACCTGGATGCCCATATTGGCTCCTACATATTCTACGAAGATCTTTATCGGTCAGACCGCATAACAACATACGTTGTTCCCTTTGTCATCGGTATGTTACTTGCCCGAGATTCGATCGTCGGTATCCAATACCTAGTTCAATCTCGTTACCGGCAAGTCTCTTTACTCGTTCCGTAATACATCATCTCACAACTAACTTATTAGTTGCAGTGCTTGCAAGGCTTATGTGATGTGCACTACCGAGAGGGCCCAGAGATACCTCTCCGACAATCGGAGTGACAAACCCTAATCTCGAAATACGCCAACCCAACATCTACCATTGGAGACACCTGTAGTAATCCTTTATAATCACCCAGTTACGTTGTGACGTTTGGTAGTACCCAAAGTGTTCCTCCGGTAAACGGGAGTTGCATAATCTCATAGTTATAGGAACATGTATAAGTCATGAAGAAAGCAATAGCAACATACTAAACGATCGGGTGCTAAGCTAATGGAATGGGTCATGTCAATCAGATCATTCTACTAATGATGTGACCTCGTTAATCAAATAACAACCCCTTGTTCATGGTTAGGAAACATAACCATCTTTGATTAACGAGCTAGTCAAGTAGAGGCATACTAGTGACACTCTGTTGGTCTATGTATTCACACATGTATTATGTTTCCGGTTAATACTTTCTAGCATGAATAATAAACATTTATCATGATGTAAGGAAATAAATAATAACTTTATTATTGCCTCTAGGGCATATTTCCTTCAGGACTTTGGTTGACTTGCCCGATGATCGGCAAGCAATTGAGAATAAATGGATCTTCAAGAAAAAGACTGACGCTGACGGTAATATTACTGTCTATAAAGCTCGACTTGTCGCGAAAGGTTTTCGACAAGTTCAAGGGATTGACTACGATGAGACCTTCTCACCCGTAGCGATGCTTAAGTCTGTCAGAATTATGTTAGCAATTGCCGCATTTTATGATTATGAAAAATGGCAGATGGATGTCAAAACTGCATTCCTGAATGGATTTCTGGAAGAAGAGTTGTATATGATACAACCAGAAGGTTTTGTCGATCCAAAGGGAGCTAACAAAGTATGCAAACTCCAGCGATCCATTTATGGACTGGTGCAAGCATCTCGGAGTTGGAATAAACGCTTTGATAGTGTGATCAAAGCATTTGGATTTATACAGACTTTTGGAGAAGCCTGTATTTACAAGAAAGTGAGTGGGAGCTCTGTAGCATTTCTAATATTATATGTGGATGACATATTGCTGATTGGAAATGATATAGAATTTCTGGATAGCATAAAGGGATACTTGAATAAAAGTTTTTCGATGAAAGACCTCGGGGAAGCTGCTTACATATTAGGCATAAAGATCTATAGAGATAGATCAAAACGCTTAATTGGACTTTCACAATGCACATACCTTGACAAAATTTTGAAGAAGTTCAAAATGGATCAAGCAAAGAAAGGGTTCTTGCCTGTGTTACAAGGTGTGAAGTTGAGTCAGACTCAATGCCCGACCACTGCAGAAGATAGAGAGAAAATGAAAGATGTTCCCTATGCTTCAGCCATAGGCTCTATCATGTATGCAATGCTGTGTACCAGACCTGATGTGTGCCTTGCTATAAGTTTAGCAGGGAGGTACCAAAGTAATCCAGGAATGGATCACTGGACAGCGGTCAAGAACATCCTAAAATACCTGAAAAGGACTAAGGATATGTTTCTCGTATATGGAGGTGACAAAGAGCTCACCGTAAGAGGTTACGTTGATGCGAGCTTTGACACTGATCCGGACGATTCTAAATCGCAAACCGGATACGTGTTTACTTTAAATGGTGCAGCTGTCAGTTGGTGCAGTTCTAAACAAAGCGTCGTAGCTGGATCTACATGTGAAGCGGAGTACATAGCTGCTTCGGAAGCAGCAAACGAAGGAGTCTGGATGAAGGAGTTCATATCCGATCTAGGTGTCATACCTAGTACATCGGGTCCAATGAAAATCTTCTGTGACAATACTGGTGCAATTGCCTTGGCAAAGGAATCCAGATTTCACAAAAGGACCAAACACATCAAGAGACGCTTCAACTCCATCCGGGATTTAGTCCAGGTGGGAGACATAGAGATTTGCAAGATACATACGGATCTGAATGTTGCAGACCCGTTGACTAAGCCTCTTCCACGAGCAAAACATGATCAGCACCAAGGCTCCATGGGTGTTAGAATCATTACTGTGTAATCTAGATTATTGACTCTAGTGCAAGTGGGAGACTGAAGGAAATATGCCCTAGAGGCAATAATAAAGTTATTATTTATTTCCTTATATCATGATAAATGTTTATTATTCATGCTAGAATTGTATTAACCGGGAACATAATACATGTGTGAATACATAGACCAATAGAGTGTCACTAGTATGCCTCTACTTGACTAGCTCGTTAATCAAAGATGGTTATGTTTCCTAACCATGAACAAAGAGTTGTTATTTGATTAACGAGGTCACATCATTAGTTGAATGATCTGATTGACATGACCCATTCCATTAGCTTAGCACCCGATCGTTTAGTATGTTGCTATTGCTTTCTTCATGACTTATACATGTTCCTATAACTATGAGATTATGCAACTCCCGTTTACCGGAGGAACGCTTTGGGTACTACCAAACATCACAACGTAACTGGGTGATTATAAAGGAGTACTACAGGTGTCTCCAATGGTAGATGTTGGGTTGGCGTATTTCGAGATTAGGGTTTGTCACTCCGAGTGTCGGAGAGGTATCTCTGGGCCCTCTCGGTAATGCACATCACATAAGCCTTGCAAGCACTGCAACTAATATGTTAGTTGTGAGATGATGTATTACGGAACGAGTAAAGAGACTTGCCGGTAACGAGATTGAACTAGGTATTGGATACCGACGATCGAATCTCGGGCAAGTAACATACCGGTGACAAAGGGAACAACGTATGTTGTTATGCGGTCTGACCGATAAAGATCTTCGTAGAATATGTAGGAGCCAATATGGGCATCCAGGTCCCGCTATTGGTTATTGACCGGAGACGTGTCTCGGTCATGTCTACATTGTTCTCGAACCGTAGGGTCCGCACGCTTAACGTTACGATGACAGTTATTATGAGTTTATGCATTTTGATGTACCGAAGGTTGTTCGGAGTCCCGGATGAGATCACGGACATGACGAGGAGTCTCGAAATGGTCGAGACGTAAAGATTGATATATTGGAAGCCTATGTTTGGACATAGGAAGTGTTCCGGGTGAAATCGGGATTTTACCGGAATACCGGGAGGGTTACCGGAACCCCCCGGGAGACTAATGGGCCTATTGGGCCTTAGTGGAAAAGAGAAAAGGGGCAGCCCACAGCCTAGCCGCGCGCCCCCCCTTCCCCAAGTCCTAGTAGGACTAGGAGAAGGGGCCGGCCCCCCTCTCTCTCCTTTCCCCCTTGAGAGTCCTAGTTGGAATAGAATTGGAGGGGGGAGTCCTACTCCCGGTAGGAGAGTAGGACTCCCCCTGCGCCTCCCTCTCTCTGGCCGGCCAGCCCCCCTCCCTCCAACCTTTATATACGGGGGCAGGGGACACCCCAAGACACACAAGTTGATCCTTGAGATCGTTCCTTAGCCGTGTGCGGTGCCCCCTGCCACCAAATTCCACCTCGATCATACCGTTGTAGTGCTTAGGCGAAGCCCTGCGTCGGTAGTACATCAAGATCGTCACCACGCCGTCGTGCTGACGGAACTCTTCCTCGACGCTTTGCTGGATCGGAGCCCGAGGATCGTCATCGAGCTGAACGTGTGCTAAGAACTCGGAGGTGCCGGAGTAACGATGCTTGGATCGGTCGGATCGGGAAGAAGACGTATGACTACTTCCTCTACGTTGTGTGATCGCTTCCGCAGTCGGTCTGCGTTGGTACGTAGACAACACTCTCCCCTCTCGTTGCTGTGCATCACCATGATCTTGAGTGTGCGTAGGAAAATTTTCGAAATTACTGCGTTCCCCAACAAAGAGGTGGCCGCGCGCCCCTCCCCTTCCTAGTCCGAATAGGACAAGGGAAGGGGGCCGGCGCCCCCCCCCCTTTCCTTCCTCTATTCCTCCTATTCTCCCCCTTCTCTCCTAGTCCAACTAGGAGTCCTACTCCCGGTGGGAGTAGGACTCCCCTTGGCGCGCCACACCTTAGCCGGCCGCCTCCTCCCCTTGCTCCTTTATATACGGGGGCAGGGGGCACCCCATAGACACACAAGTTGATCCACGTGATCTATTCCTTAGCCGTGTGCGGTGCCCCCTGCCACCATATTCCTCGATAATACTGTAGCGGAGTTTAGGCGAAGCCCTGCTGCTGTAGTTCATCAAGATCGTCACCACGCCGTCGTGCTGACGGAACTCTTCCTCGACGCTTTGCTGGATCGGAGCCCGAGGATCGTCATCGAGCGGAACGTGTGCTAAGAACTCGGAGGTGCCGGAGTAACGGTGCTTGGATCGGTCGGATCGGAAGAAGACGTACGACTACTTCCTCCACGTTGTGTGATCGCTTCCGCAGTCGGTCTGCGTTGGTACGTAGACAACACTCTCCCCTCTCGTTGCTATACATCACCATGATCTTGTGTGTGCGTAGGAAAATTTTGAAATTACTACGTTCCCCAACACATACCTCATCGTGTTGTTGGTACGAGGAGTCAACGGCTTCACGTCATCCTTCTTGGACTCGAACCGTGCTTGTTCCCTGGCGACGGGCTCCGGCTTCTTCGCGATGAGCTCGACTAAATTGTCGATTTGCTCGGCCTCGAGTTGGTTCGTGGCCACACCATTCTTATACTCCTCGCGGCGGGATACCACTTGAGGCTCGACGAAGTCTAGGATGTGGTTGTCGAGGGGGAAGTTTACTTCGCCCAACCACCATAGTAGTGGACCTCTGCCACCTCTTACGCGCGCCGCCTGCTCCACGGACTGGAATGTGCTGAGCTACCATTTCTCTCGGGTGTCCGGATTGCCGATCTCCGCCGCCCAAGAGCCCCAAGACCACTGTCGCACGCCGCAGTGCTTCTTCTTCGGCGTCGGTTGAGAAATGGATATCGAGCGGGCATGGGTGGCGTGGGTTTGTTTTGGATGAAACACGGTATGGGGTGGCCTTCTTCGTCGACGAGCTCATGACAGCGGCGACTAGATTTGTCGATTCAGGCGACGGCAAATCGAAGTGGGCAAAGGGAGGTGAGGGGTTGCACGGTGGCCGACGGAGGAAAGGAAAGCGACGGAGGCAAGGAGGGCGATGTCGGCATGGAAGCAGTCGAGCAGGGGAGAGAGACGGCAGAGTAGGTAGGGAATATTTTTTGCTGCATACTCGCTTCGGCCAGTCAAATTTGAGAGGCAGTCAACACACCGCCTAAGTTTTTTGAGGAGTTAAACTGGCTGAGGGTTCGGCTAGGTCCGGTTTAACTCCTCAAAATGGAATATTTTGAGAAATTAAACCTTTTTGTGGGTTCAGCTAGATGTTAGAGATGCTCTTAAGGGCATCTTTAACGAAATCCTAAAATTAAACTTCTGAAATACGTCCTTAAACTTTAAATCCTCAAATTTTTGGAGTTAAAAATGTGAATCTAACCGAACTCTCGAGCTTAACACCTCAAACAAACTAGACACCATGGAAGCCTATCTCTCTCTCTCTCCCCCCCCCCTCTCTCTCTCTCTCTCTCTTCTTCCTTCTTCTTCCTTTCACGCGGACAACGATGAATTTTCAGCACTACATGATTTCCATAGCTAGCTAGTACCTAGGGTAGATGCTCCGCAAAAGTAATTTGATGCTCATCGAAGCACGACGTAAGCTTGTGATGAAGCAGTCGAGAAAGGATGCAAAATTCGTCCTCCACAGACTATGGCTTGGGTGTTTCTTCGTACAAATTGGTTCTTCCTCTCATCCTTCTCCTAGTGACGTGATGGCATGATCTGGAACACAACAATTCATTGGAATAGGCGATGGTGGTCGGCAACCACCTTTCATGTATGTTTTCTTCATGTAGGTGAACCTTTTGTCTTTTAAGTGTTCCTTCGCGTGTGTTGTAGCTTTGCTCGTGGATGGGATTGACAGGAGGAACGCAGCCATGCTAGGGACGACTAGGGGGAGCGCCGCCGTGGTTAGAGACGGCGGAAAAGACAAAAAAAAGTGAAGAATAAAGATTGCCGGATTCTCGTCAGAACCTCGGCAAAATTTGGCGTCTGAAAGTCTGCGGCGCTATGAGGTGTCGTGGCCTTCCGGGGTGGTCACCGGAGGCAATGAAACACGACGAGGGCAGCACCAACGTGCAAGTGCCTAAGCAACACAGAAAGACGGCCGCGCAAGATAGGGAATCTTTTACTATGACTTGTGTTTGCTCTCTAGAAATTGTGAGACAACTGAGAGTTCTCCTAAATTTTTGAGGAGTTAAAAGGTGTTAAGCATTCGGCCAGATGTGGTTTAATGCCTCAAAAAGGGAATTAAAGGGAATCTTTTAAGGAGTTAAAGTCTTTTGGGAGAGATGATCTAAGGACTAAGATGACAATTCAAAAATCTTAAATAAAAAGCAGAACGTAAAAAAATGAAACTATTTTGAAAATAGATTTGGACAAAAAATCCATAATTATTCTTAAAAACAGATATTCAGACAAAAAGTCATAGCTATTTCCAAAACAGATATTCGACAAACTTGTAAATAATTTAGGAACACCGATGAAAAACTCATGGTGAATGTTCCTAAATTATTTGTGAGTTTTCTCGAATTCCTTGGATTTTTCTAGGATATGTCAATTTTTTCTAATGATTGCCTATATAAGTCTAATCTAAACCATGCACTATGGTTCCAATTCTCCTTTGAAGCTTCCACCATGACATGGTCAATGTTTAATTCTGTTTTTTCTAGAACCCTTTAACTTAACCTCGGCTCGTTTTCAGATATTGCATTTTATCTTTACAAAAAATGGAAACTAATATATGCAGGTAACGTTACGAACTTATAATGGGCAAAATACTGTCCAAAACTATGACTATACATGTCATGTGCAAAACTAACATGAGATAAAATAAAGAATATATGTAAGGTTAGTTGTCATATTTTTCAAATATTTGCAATACCCCGATACATAGAATCCCCTGTGTTCACGGTTTTTTAAAGTTTTTTCAAACTATAAAAAATATGCAAAATCACCCTAAATAGTTGGAGTGTGTTTTTTGCAATTCCGAGCTTCTAGAACAATATGAGATAATTCATGGTTTTTATTGGTTTATAAAGTACAAATTATATCATCAACCATATTATAATACACCCTTTGTTCCTAAATATAAGACGCTTTGGCAATTCAGTTTATTCCATAGTAAACACATGAAAGACAATAATTTTTCTTTTCATTTTTGCATGTGACATACATAGTCATATTTTTTGATGGATTATGTGGTTGTCATCTCAATTTTCTACATCTAAGGTTTTTTTTCTTATTTTTGAAAGGACTGAGCTATTAACAAAATTTAAAACTGGTATGTTGTTCATTTACACATGTTTTAGAAATTTATGTTTGAATTAAATGGTGGCGCCATTTGGGGTTCAGTTCAGACCAAACACAGTTGTTCAGTGTTCAAATGAGTGACGTGTTTTGTAGCGTGAACTCTAGTGAGCGCTAAAAAAAGAATTCGTATCCGAAAGTGCCAAAATTCTGAAAACAATTATGCATGTCAATATAGATGTATTTTACATATGTGTAAAAAAATATTAGAAAATACTTTATCACGTGAGCTATAATTTTTTCCTGAAGTTTAGCAATCAGTGCGTGTATTTGGTTG
This sequence comes from Triticum monococcum, assembly GCA_034509565.1. Taxonomy (NCBI): domain Eukaryota; kingdom Viridiplantae; phylum Streptophyta; class Magnoliopsida; order Poales; family Poaceae; genus Triticum; species Triticum monococcum. The sequence continues at coordinate 77,900,584 of CM067843.1, forward strand.
CTAGTTCAAATCCACATTTTGTTATGTGCTCATTATATAGAAGCATGTATTACATGAAAAATTGCAGGCACATAGATAGTATATACACATACACACATACCAAATTTTCGTAAATTTTACGGTTCGATTTTTATATAAAAAAAGGCCCAGAACCGAAAATTGCAAATAGACTTTTCTCTATATATCATGGGTGCTACCTTCGGACTGAACTCTTTAATTTATTGCGGTGTGCCTAGCCTACGTCTTTGGTTATCCAGTCCTGGGGAGCTTTTCCTCTTCATCTAGTGAAAAATATTATTATGGCATCTCATCTAGTACGAACGGAGAAGGATGTGCGCAGAAGTGTTCTTTCCCGTACAGTAGCACCCAGCGCCTCCGATAAGTTATTCCGGAGTAGTACTGCTTGTGCTATCAATCATTGAAATCGTCGTTTTCAGTAGGGCACTGTAGCATATTCATGATCACGCTGGGACATTGAGATATGGTTGCAGACACGCACATAGGCAGCAAGATATTATCCTCATGTAGGAGTACAGTAAAGCAGAAGCCCAGGACGCTAAGCAATCGCTGTTGTCATAACATACGGTGCACTAAATTGACAGGTAAAACTAAGACTTAGTATGGTCCATTTTGTGTGCACACACATCATAGATAACTTAAACGCATGTGATTTGTTAAGCTGAATGAGGCACCAACCTTCTGCAGCTTTCTTTAACTCACCTTGGTTTGGTGTGGATTAGGGTAGGATTAGGACAGACTTTATCTTATCTCCAACTCCATATTAGTAGTCTTGAAGACCAAAGACCGGCTGGTTGTTGATTACTTGGTCTGCCAATGGATGTGAAGAGAGATCACGGTAGGAAGCTGGAAGCATAGTAAAAAAAATGCCCATTTTACCAAAAGTCCAGTGAGAACACAGCACAAACCGAGGGAGCAGGAGTAGAAGGAGCAGTTATCTGACATTTTCTACCCTGGAACCAAAAATAAACTATAGCTGCCAAACCCTATTCTCTAATGGCTGTGGAAGGTAGATAATACTAGCATATCTCCCTTTTGTGGTTGTTATGGTGGCGACTTTTTGGTCCAATCTTGGATCTTGGCACCTAACCTTATGACAACTACGCTTGCTTGCTTGCATAGAAAGGCCTCTTCCCTGTCAGTCCTGTTATTAGCCAGTGTCCTTAGTCCTTGAAAGAATGGAGGCCTAACAACCTTGTATCTCGAGTTTTGTTAATCACAACCATATCTCCGTTGAATCTCCTATTTCGTTTTCTTATAGTTGCGTGCACTAGAACATAAGATTCCAAGCCACTCAGGAGTCAGGACGTAGCAAAACAGTATCTTTCTCTCATCTTGTTTACTGCTGCAACTTGGAAATGGATCTGGGGGTGAATGAAACGCCTTCCACGTCGATTCATCCATTGATCTGTAGAATGTAGATATTTTCCGGCACTTCACATTGCTTGTGTGGCTTTCAGTGGTCATTAGTAGCACACAATTATAGGGACATTTTCCCCTAAAGAGGCTAGCACAGGACTTTTCCAATCGGTTAACCATGTCGGACTTGGGCAAAAGAAACATGGAGAGGCGAGGGTATAAGATTCCTGATATGAGCCATACAGGAGCAACATGCACAGCATGAGGGCGACGGGGGGTGGCATTATTGGCATCCAGAGACTGGGCAGATTCCGCCGGATTCCGGGTGCAGTTAAATACGCCAGCGCTCCCGGCGCCTGATTGAATTGTCAATACCTTAAAGGGGGACGATGCCAATGCGTCGCCGTCGTCGGCACAGGTGTGCGCTCCCCAGCAAATCGCTAGTCCCCCGCCACGCCTTTCTCCCCTATTAAGCCCCGGATGCTACGTCTCCCCGCAGTCCACACCATCGTCTTATCTCGGGGCCTAAGAGCCAGAGGAATCATTTCCTTCTTCTCCATCCTTCCGTCCAGCCTTGTTGGTTTCACTGTGCCGTCGATCGGCATGGCGAGGAAATGCTCGAGCTGCGGCCACAATGGCCACAACTCGAGGACCTGCGGCGGGCACCGAGGCGTTGAGAGCGGCGGCGGCGGTGGGCTGAGGCTGTTCGGGGTGCAGCTGCAGGTGGGCGCCGCGCCTCTCAAGAAGAGCTTCAGCATGGAGTGCCTGTCGTCGACCGCGTCGGCCTACTACGCGGCGGCCGCGGCGGTGGGTGTCGCCGCGTCCAACTCGTCGTCGTCCGTGTCGTCGTCGTCGTCGCTCGTCTCGGTGGAGGAGAGCCCGGAGAAGATGGGCCATGGGTACCTCTCCGACGGGCTCATGGGCAGGGCTCAAGAGAGGAAGAAAGGTGAGTTCGTGTGTGCTGATTTCTTGAACAGTTCGTTGGGTCGGTATGTAGTCGGTACACCACCGTGACACGCTTCATTAAGGATCTGGGAGATTATAATCTGTGATAATCATCATGATATATATGGTCTGACTAAGAAAAAAAAATCTGAAGATACTTGTATTTTTAACCAAAAATCTGAAGATTCTTGTTGATGCATGAGTGTTTGGGTCCTCTTCTCGAATTAGTTGCTGTCCGTCAATTTGTCAGCCAACTTGATGAGCGATAGCATGGCAGCTGACTTTGTTAAGGTTCAGACCGATGCCTCAGCCCACAGGGGTTGCAACTTGCAACTTCCGTCCCTGCAGCTACTTTGTCATTTATTTCAGGGGATTAAATATCATTTATTTAAGTATGGTAGAATTAACATCTTATAAGATGTCAAATTACGTTCATGACGTAGTACTGAACTTGTAAGTGGATCGTGAGCAGGGGTTCCATGGACCGAGGACGAGCACCGGAGGTTCCTGGCCGGCCTGGAGAAGCTCGGGAAAGGCGACTGGCGAGGCATCTCCCGGCACTTCGTCACCACACGCACGCCGACGCAGGTCGCCAGCCACGCCCAGAAGTACTTCCTCCGGCAGGCCGGCCTCGCGCAGAAGAAGCGGCGGTCCAGCCTCTTCGACGTCGTACGTGCTACCCCCTCATCGTCAATGTCATCCTCGTTGCACTTGCACGTAGTAGTGGTAACTAAGCAGCTGACATGGTACGGCCTCTTCCTATGTTTTCTTCAGGTCGAGAAAAATGGCGACAGGGGAGCCACCGAGCGTCGTCACAGGCTGAAACCCGATGCCACCAGCTCCGTGGACGCGATGGGGTTAACATTCCCCGCTCTTTCCCTGGGCGCCAGCCGGCCGAGGCCCGACGCCGCGCTACCGCCGTGCCTGACTCTGATGCCGAGCTGCTCGCCGCCGTCGTCGATGATCGGCGCACCGTCAGCTAACCGTGCACCGAAGCTCCCTCCTTCCCTGGGCCCGGTGGCAAATGCGAATCCTCCTCGGCAGGCGCCTGATCTGGAGCTCAAGATCTCGTCGACGGCCGCCCGGAAGTCCGACCAGCAGGCCGGTGCTGCCGCCGGTTCGTCGCCGTCGCCGAGGACGCCCTTTTTCGGAACCATCAGGGTCACCTAGAGCGAGCAAAAGACCACCCACCGGAGCGACGGCTGAAAAGAGATCTTTCCATAGACGACGACGACGACGAAGAACAGCAAGAAGAAGGAAGAGCTTTTGCTAGTGGCGTGCTACATTAACAGTAGTATGTCAGTCTCAGTGTGCGTGTGTTGCTGGCATGGCATTAAGAAATGCCATCACCGATCCATCCTGTATTATCACCATCACCAGACCCAACTTTACTGGCCTAATTTAGCCATGCAAATAAACAAGGAACGGGCCTCATTAGCATCATCTTTATGTTGACACAAAGGCAAAGCAGCCAGCGGGTCTTGTCTCTAGCGCCCCGGGGGGAGAAGGTGAGGCATGAGCTCACAAAATATTCACCTGTGGATCACTGACAACGACGCGTGGCCAATCACCGGCGACGTTCAGGATTTCTGCAACAGTAAATATAATGATGAGTCGATGATATGGTTCGGTAGCCCCGGCGGACTAAAACGGACCTGCATAATTCACCCGCGCCGGTCACGTCCGTGTCGTTGAAGATCTGGGGCGCGGAATAGGATCCCGATGTGCGCCAATGGCGTCCGGTGACTGGCGCCGGAGGGGACAGGTGGCGGCAGCGAGCTCGTTGCTTGCTAACTTGGCACGACGAACCGCGGTGGTTGGCGCCCGCGACATGCGTCGCTCTCCTGAGATGGATGGATGTTCCGGCGTTGCGCACGAATTTCTTTCCTATTTCTAATCTAATCTAAAGTTTCGATCCGCTCTATCTTGGCCGTCTCGTCAGGTTGCTTTGCTGGTGAAAATGAATGATGATGCCGATTACCTAACAAAAGATCGCGCGATTGGGAAGGAACTAATCCGAGCGGGAGATAAAAAAGGCGGAAGAGTGGGTAAAGGTTAAGGATATGATGCGCCCCCCTGCACATGAAGGAGTGTTGTTATGTTGGTTGACGTGCGGAAACGGTTGGCGATCGACGATGTAAAGTGACGATTGAGGCAAGGGAAAATATCGGACAAACAAAGCTGGTGTGGTGTGGTGTGCTGACCATCTTATCTCTGATCGTCTGATCCGGAGGGGAGGATAAGCTTCTTTTTATGTCTTCTTTTCTCGCCTTATCTGCCATCCACTGACCCACGAAACAGATTCAATAGATAACCCAGGTGCACAGCACATGTAGAGACAGGGAGCAGCAGTACGGTGTAAATACACCGAATACGGTCGCTGGCGGTACGAACTTAGGTTCACGTATTTGTCGAGTTACGACTGACATGGCCCGGTTCATACGGTTTGGGACGGCAGAGTCACGGACGGTTGGGACGGCGACGCGCACAGTGCGGCCAGGCCAAACACGTTGGCACGGCGTCAAAACAAGCCACCCCGACCCAAGGGTCCCGGCAAGGCAGTACGCCGGAACACCGGTCGCCTCCCCATTGGCCGCTCGCCTTGGTCCCGGTCGCCGGCTGGCCGGGCTCGACCAGGAGCAACCAGCCAGCCAACAGACCCATCAGTCGGCGGCCCCATTTCGGTTCACACAGGTCGCAGGTCCGGGTCCGGGTCCTTCTCACGCGCGCACTTGCCACCATGAAACGGCCGCAGAAACGGAACTACATCAGCTGCTAGCAATTCTAGCATGCTGTGTGTGCTCGGTGTGGACGGCAAAGACTCGTCGCGCTGTCCCGTGATCTGAACCTGGATGGGTCGACGAACCTAATAATCCCTTCTTTTGTTCTGCTACTTCTGCGCGCGTGCCGCGTGGCGAGGCTCGCCACGGCCGTCCCGTTCACGGAACGGTGATTAACATGTGATGGTCAAACTGTGACTCATCTTAAGCGGTAGCAGTACGATGATTGCTTGCTTCTTCCCGTAAGCAAGTAATCTTCGGCGGGAAGGGAAGAAAAGATGCCTGCGGTTACATGTAGTACGAGCTCGTGTTCTGGTGACGCTTCCACAGTCCGCGGATTACTCGGAGGAGCATGTGTATGTTGCTTCTACATTTCAATAAGTGGAAGGTTCCCGCGAATATGATGTGAGAAACATGCCTGAGGGCGACGGCTCATCCAAATGAACCATGGTTAAGGATGACTGTCAAGGATGTACTCGCTCTATAAAAAAAATATAAGACCGTTTAAATTACTACTTATCAATAAAATAGTGATCTAAACGGACTTATATTTTGTTTACAGAGGGAGTACTACTTGACGCGCAGACACGAGTTAATACACAGCTCCATGGCAGTAGCAGAAGATGACAGCCAACGAATCGATCTTGTCTTGTTTGCACGAAACAGCTTTTGGAGGATCCAAACATCCGGACCACTCTTCATTTCCAGGGTGCTTGCTACTTAACTAGGAACAGTAGTGCCACGGCAAAAAAAAAAGTAGCAGCACAAGTGATGCGTCGTGATCAGTAAGAAAGATGAATAGATGGTTAGTAGTGCCTAGGACCTGATATGCCATGATTCGGCAATAGATGGTTAGGAGCATGAATTAGTTGATCACCTTCTCTTCGAATGTCGGTACACACTAAGGTTGTGGGGCATGATCAAGGCTCGGCTCTAGCTTGCTCACATTTTTTTCTTGCTCATATTGATACTTCCAAATGCCACTGTCCCTCAAAGATTAGTGGATTGATTTATCCGAAACACGCATCCCAGATCGGAAGGCCATGGCATCCCTAACGGTGCTCATCTCATGGTCCATCTGGAATGACAGGAACGCGAGGGTATTTAGAAACAAAGGCGCACCACAGTTGATCCTTCTCGACAACATTAAGAAGGATGCCTCGCTTTAGGTGGCCGCAAGCGCCAACAAGCTAGGGACAATCATGCCGGTAGAGTAATTCATTTGTTGTACTAAGGGGTGTAATTTTTTAACATAAATTATTCTTCTTATATACGAGGCAAATCTTTTGCCTCCGTTTCACAAACAAAAATGATTCTGCAACAGTAATTGAATAACAGCGACGTAGACTGCTTTTTTCCAAAAAGGGATAGCCTCACGTTCTGCATCAACGAGATGCATACAACCAACTTATTAAACAAATATTCAAAATACAAAAACAAGACCAAAACGAAGTCATTCTCATTTTTCAAACCGAAGGAAAAAGTTTTGCTTTATTCAAGTAGTACAAGCTCGTGCCTGACTTTTGTTTCTGCTGACGCTTTCACAGTCCTCAGATTACTAGGAGGAGCATGTTATGTTCAGGCGAATGTTGCTTCTACATTTCTAGTGACGCTTCCACGTCATATCTGTAGGAACCTTCCACTTATTGAAATGTAGAAGCAACATTCGCCGCCACCTTCGCGGGATCCCCTGTGAGCTTCAGATCCACTATGCCGACGGCTCCATCAACATGGTGCCGGTGGATGTCCTCGCAGTCTGGGACTGATCCACGGCCTTCTGTGCTCATGTAAGGTATGTGCGCTTCTTCCAGACAGATGGCGCGGGTGGCTTGGGAAGGCTCGGGCTTACATGCGCTCTACTTGGCTTAGGCTGCACTAGCAAAAAGGTCCGTGCGTTACAACGGAAGAAAGAAACACCACACTCTTAATTTATAAAAAAAATAGTCTATAATATGAGAATTTGCATTTACGGCCAAACAAAGATGGTCTTAATTAACCTATAAAAGCGTAGTTTAAGATTCTACATGTGTTCTATTTCAACACGGCTTGTATGTAGATTTAATCCGTACAAAGAAACGGGCAAGTGATCATGCATTTATTCATGTCATGTTCGGAATGGGTTGTTGTTACGGGTGAGTAAAGAAAAACGACAAAAACAAATGATGACACATTAGCACACTACGGAGACATGTGTGCATCAATGGCAATTTTCAATTTAAGAATCACCAACTTAGGGTAACTCTTGAACACTTTTTTCACATGCATATTTCTTAAGTACATGAAAAGTTGTTAAAAAATGTTGTTAAAAAGATACATGCCCTTTTTAATCATAAAAAGATATTTTTTTGTCTGAAAAAGAAACTTTTTGTATGGTTTCCTGTGGACGCAGGTACTTGCGCCCCTATTTCATCACTATTTCTTGCCATACATGTCATAGGTATTGGTCCCTGTTTCATCACTGTTTATATCTTATCAAACTTGTTCTTTTGTCATGCATGCTTCCTTTTTACTTTTTTTTCATGCATGTCCACCTTTTCTTCTTCTTATATATAGGAGAATAGTGCAACATCTCATCTTTATCGGATCTCCTCTGCATTTTCTTTTTTATTTCTTTTATAGCGGACAACCCATATTTTATAATGCATTGTTGATTAACATTGCAGCCTAGATAATATGTTTTAAATTGTTAACAGGTAAAATAACATCATATTCAGATTCTACATATTTTTCTAATCAAATTCCATATATGAAATGTTAAATTTAAAGTTACGGTTTAGAAGATATGAGTATTTAAAAAAACAATTGATATGTACTAATGTCAAAAACATTAGAGGTTTTCTATAAAATAGTAAAACAGACTAAGAATACCTATTTTTGTATTTTTTATTAATAGATATAGATATAGAGTGTAGAATAAAATAGATATAGATATATATGTTGTCCCTTCTTTTGTCCTGCTATTTCTGCAACGCGCGGCGAGTCACGGCCGTCCTGCTCAGGGAACGATGATTAACATGTGATGGTCAAACTGTGACTCATCTTAAGCGGTTGTGGTATGATGATTGCTTGCTTCTTCCCGTAGGCAAGTAATCTTGGGCGGGGAGGGAAGAAAAGATGCCTACGGTTACATGTAGTACGAGCTCGTGCCTGACTTTTGTTTCTGATGACGCTTCCACAGTCCGTGGATTACTCGAAGACGCATGTTTATATTGCTTCCACATTTCAATAAGTGGAGGGTTCCTGCAGATATGATGTGAGAAACATGCATGAAGGCGACGGCTCATCCAAGAGAGCCATGATGAGCAACTCCAACGTGCCGTTCCAAACGGACACGTGTGTTTGCCCGTTTGGGGGGTCTGGGCTTGGCCTGTGGCCATCGGCGCTCACAGAAGGTACGTGCACTTCTTCCAGCCTGATGGCAAGGTGGCTAGGGAAGGGGCAATGTGGCACTCATGGGGGATTCACGGGGAGTTTACAGGCTGACTAAGTATTAGTGGCCAGAATTTAATTAAGGTTGCCGGGCCCCACAATGAATATCAAGCGCGCGCGCGCGCGGGGGGGGGGGGGGGGGGGGGGGATTAGGAGATGACACGTTGGCCACTCCGTGAAGGTCCGTTGGAGGCAGCCCATGAGTCTGCTATTATCCCTCGGGAAGGCTCGCGCTCTACTTGTCTTAGGATGCATGTCATTGGCAGCAAAAGTATTATGACTTACGTGCGCTTTATTTGTCGCCGTCCAAGTTCTTAGTTGAGCGATTGCCGGCTAAATTTGTTAGTTAACGTAGTAGTTCATGCATTGTGTGCGTGTGTTGTTTGTCATCTAGGAGGCTATGTTTGGTAGGGAATAGGGGAGGTTGATGCACGCATGCTTAGGGCATCTCCAACGCTAGGCGCTTGAAGAGGGCGCCAGGAAAATTATCCTGGCCGATAGGTAGTTACGGCAACAATTCCTTGCATCGGGCGCCACAACGATGCAAAAATTGGCACCGAGCGCTAACATTTTTTTCCCAACAGATGATACACCGATCACTATTTTCCACCCATGTTTAGCGCTGATGGTTAGAGCCTAGCGTTGGGACAGATGACGCTTGGTAGTTTTAAAAAATTCTGATATTTACCTTTTTCTGGTTAAGCGCTTAGATAAGTGATCCCCATTGGAGATGCCCTTAGTGTAGCGTGTTTGGGGCTTAATTAATTTGTCGTGGAAGCTACTCTATGTAATCATGCATCTTTTTGTTATGATGAAATAGAGGTGTTATAAAATTCCTGTTCGTGTGCTTGAAAGCTTGAATTTGTTCTTATTGAGAGCGACTTAAACATGCATGGTTGCGCATGAACATGGCTTAAACAACAACTTTAAAACGCTTGCATCCTTTTCCTGCATTGCACTGCACGAAATGTGCATGCCTAAGTTTGGAGTACCATATTACAAGCCGAGTAGGCTCCTCTCCATTAGTTGTGTCCTGCTGTGCATTGTCATATAGACAAGCCACCGTTATGATAATATCCCAGCAAGGAACAAAGATATATATGATGCCGAGCAGTGAGAAGGAGTGGGTGCAACTCAAGCTCTTCACCAAGTGTGTGCATTGTTCTCATATGTAAGAAAATCAGCGTGTTTTGCTATTTGTTTCCAGGGTATATTGTGCGTACAAGCTTAATTCAGCGTTGTTTTGCTAATTTTTCCAAGACATACAGTACAAGTTTGCTGGAAATGTAAACATGAGCAAACAATTCTGGGTTGTGATGTTTTGGCAGTCGATACAGAGGAGTACTTCTGAATGCCTGAAAGAAGAGTACTTCTGAAAGTGGAAATAATGTCAATAATTACACTAGTAAAATGAAGGCATGAAAGATGCAGTTTTTGTTTGATAAAATGAGAGGCCTGCTTCGGTACACCCCCCCCCTCATAAACCGTACAAGGATAGTATGGTCATTTCATCAAACCATATACCCATCTGCATACGTGACACGTAAGAGGCATCACACACACTTTTTATCAAACTTCAAAACATAGCGCAGGCGATGTGAATCAAACTCAAGACCTCTTGGTCTAAGAAGAACCACACTAATCAACTAGGACATTCCAATGCTTGTGCCTATTTACTTTTCTTTCCCATTGTTGAACTGGTCCTTTTATCACTACTTTTTTTTGTTTTTTTTGAAAAATGCTCACACTTACAAAATTTTGTTCAAAATAACAAAAAAAAGTTTTATTTTTAAATTGTATTCATGAAGTACAAATATTCACATTTTTAAAAAAGTTAACAGATATGTCAAAAAAATTATTCGTTTAAATATAAAAATGCTCACAATAATATAATTAAATTTTTTAACATCTATTAAATATAAAAATTGTTCATTTATTGTTTGTTTAAATAGAAACATGCTCAAATAAAAAAATCAAACACTTTAAAAATTCCTGAACATCTATTGAATAGAAAAAAATATCAATAAGCGACCGGTTTATTGTTCGATTTTTGTTTCTTTTTCATTGTTGTTGTTTTTTCATTTTTTGTTTCTTTCCTTTTAAAAATGTTCACATCAATATAATCAACCCAAATTTTTCCTCACACCAGCATCTGCATACCAAGCATCCATGATAAATTTCATTGAGTTTTGGCATTTTATGCATTTTAGGGTTTTTCTGGTTAAAAACCCTGAAACACTAGTCGAACATGACACAACGTGCGCTCGGTGTCTGAATTCCTTCAAAATTTGCATGGAGGCCTCCATGAGTATGCTCACATGCTAAATTTTTTTGGTGTCATTTCATACATGGTAAGAAGCACATCATGTTCAAAGGTGATGGGTCCAGTAGGCCGCTAGGGTAAGTCTGGATGCACTTTTTTTCCACAACAATAAAATGGACCCAAATTTTTTCCACACACTAGCATCACCATGCTAAGAATCCATGATAAATTTCACCGAGTTATGATATTTTGTGCATTTTCTAGGATTTTCACGGTAAAAAACCATAAAATATTAGCCGAATTTCCTCAAATTTTGCATGGAGCCTACCATGAGCATGCACACATGCTAGAAAATTTTGGTGTCATTTAATGCATGGTAAGAAGCACACCATGTTCAAAGGTGATGGTTCGGGTAGGCCGATAAGGCAAGTCTGGATGCACTTTTTTTTACATCAATAAAATGGACCCAATTTTTTTTCACACACTAGCATCACCGTGCCAAGCATCAATGATAAATTTCATTGAGTTATGACATTTTATGCATTTTCTAGGGTTTTTCCAGTGAAAAAACCAAAAACACTAGCCAACACATGACGCAAACGTGTGTACAGTGTCTGAATTCCTTCAAATTTCGCATGGAGTGCTACCATGAGCATGCCCACAGGCTGGCAAACTTTGGTGTCATTTCATGCATGTCAAGAAGTAGATCATGTTCAAAGGTGGTTGTTCGGGTAGGCTGGTATGGCAACGTTTTTGTTATTTGCAATTTCTCTCATTATCAATCAACATGAACATTTTCTTATATCTGAATTATTTTTTGAAATTTGTCAACAATTTTAGAATTTCAAATTATGTATGAAAATTTTATAAACAAGATTTTTTTTCAAAATTGTTACTTTTATAAACAATGATATTGTACACAGAGTGCAAACCAGATATTTCAAAAAATTATGCACATGTAAACACAAGCATTTATTAAATATATGATTTTAAAAAAATGGGAACATTTTTTGAAATTCCAGAATATTCTTATATTTTGTAAACTATATTTGAAAACAGTAATATTTTTTGGTATTCGAAAAATACTTCTAATTTTAAAACAGGTTTTAAAATGAATAATAAATTTCAAAAAGGAGAAAATGAAATGAAAGAAAAAAAATAAAAAAATGCAAAAAATAGCATAGCAAGAAAATATGCTCAGGCCTGGCCCAACCGGGGACGGCATCGTTTCTTCTGTCGGGTGCTAGTTGGGCCGGCCCAAACATTCGCCGATTTGAAAAAAGTTCATCAATTTTGAAAAAAGAATGTTTATGAATTTGAAAAAATTAAGGGCTTTTATAGAACGTTTGCTAAAGTTTAAAATAGTTGCTGGATACGGAAAAAAGTTCATGAATTTTAAAAAAAAGTTTGGGAATTTTAAGAAAATGTTCACGAATTTAACAGGAAAAAAAGTTCGAGTATGGCGTTCGGGTTAGAGGGAAGGTTCCGTTCAAATGAACCTTTTTTTGACATCGTTCAAATGGACCAAATTATTTCTAGGGCCTTGTATCACCATTCCAAGGCACCATGCGAAGTTTTTGGTATTTCGACAATTCTGCATTTTCAAATAACGTTTGTGCTTTCAAACTTTATTTGGAATTTAAAAAATAATTCTATATTAAAAAATTCAAAAAAATACGAAAAAATGTTTGCGAAAATTCAAAATAAATTGGTTTCATTTTTTCGTTCATATATTCTGATTTTTGCTTGAAATTTCAAATTTCGTAGTGTCTTTCAAAAAAAATTGTTCACTCTTTTCAAAATTTCTTTGTGCTGTGACATTCGGAGCAATTTTGAAAGACACGAACAATATTTTGAATTTTTAAAATGCAGATATTTGTACCTTATGAACAAAATTTTAAAAACAATTTTTTTGAAAAATTAAACAGAAATTTATAAGCTTGAGCATTTTCGAAAAAGGGAAAAGAAACGAAAAATAAAAAATGAATAGGAAAAAGAGTAATAGTGATAAAAGTATCGATTCAACAATGGGTCGGGCTGGCCTCGAACTGAAGTAGAAGAAAAGAAAAGAAAGTAAATACACATGATCATTGGGTTGCTGGTTGGCTACTGTGGTTCTACTTATCTCTACTCCTAATGGACGAATTGGTTGAATAGCCCCCCTCACTTTCAACCGGTTTATTTTTAACCGGTTTTTCTTCGTCCCACCTCCCACCAGCCCCTCCTACCGGTTTTTCTCTTTTCTCGTCTGACCGGCAATACCCAACGTATTTATGGTAATCAATCATAATTAATCCACGTATAGTAATAAATCAATCCAGGTATGGTAAGGTCATAACTCAGGAAATTTTGAATATGGTAATTATATGGTAATAAATTTAAATTATGCCAAAGGCTATCAATCCAGGTATGGTAAGGCCATAACTGGGGAAATATCGAATATGGTAATAAATTTAAATTACCACCAGGTATGGTAAGGCTATCCACATATAGTAATAAATCATATAGTAATAAATCATAATTAATCCACGTACAGTAATAAATCAATCCAGGTATGATAAGGTCATAACTCAAGAAATTTTGAATATGGTAATTATATGGTAATAAATTTAAATTACCCCAAAGGCTATCAATCCAGGTATGGTAAGGCCATAAATCGGGAAATATCGAATATGGTAATAAATTTAAATTATCCCAAAGGCTATCAATCCAGGTATGGTAAGGCCATAACTCGGGAAATATCAAATATGGTAATAAATTTAAATTACCACCAGGTATGGTAAGGCTATCCACGTATAGTAATAAATCATATAGTAATAAATCATAATTAATCCACGTATAGTAATAAATCAATCCAGGTATGGTAAGGTCATAACTCAGAAAATTTTAAATATGGTAATTATATGGTAATAAATTTAAATTACCCCAAAGGCTATCAATCCAGGTATGGTAAGGCCATAACTCGGGAAATATCGAATATGGTAATAAATTTAAATTACCACCAGGTATGGCAAGGCTATCGATCCAGGTATGGCACGCCCTCACCTGATCATCTATCACAATCTCCAGCCCCACGCACGCACCAAAGAACCCACCCGGCACCAAACGCAGCTCCTCTCGATCCCCTCGAGTAAACGCCGCCACCGTCGTGCGATCTTCCTGACACAGACGCCGTCGCCGCCTCCTTCCCACCTACGGCGTCCCCCACGTCCATGGTGACGGCGCTCGCGTCCTACACTGACCCTCCGCCTCATATAGGTTGGTCGTTGATGGAGTGGGATGTGCCGCTGCGGTTTGGGGAGGCGCAATCACGATCTGGTTGGGATCTCAGTGTGGACTCGTTCTCTACGATGAAGGATGGCACTGCCTCCCTGGCAAATGGGATCGGAGGAAGGGGCTCTATGTCGTGAATGTCGGCGAGGCAGCGGCCGAAGGCGAGCCCGACAGTGAGCACGGGTGTTCGTCCCATGAAATAGGCGGCCACGGAGGGCGGATCTGAGTCCACCCCAATCGCCGGTGGCCCTTCCTCCCATCGCTCATCGCCTCCATTCTCTCTCTCCTCTAAATTTTTGTCGCCCCTGCCTGATTCTGGCCGACGCCATCCGGCTCTCGCATCGACCACCACCAGCACGGCTACGGACGAGGCGCAACCGCAGACGCCGCCGCCGCCATCCTCATCCACCTCCTCCACCATCCTTCCCAGCCGTCGTCGGGGGCACCCGCCATCTGCGCTCTAGCCCACCCGCTCCCTCCTATCCCCTCCCCCTGCCTGCCAGCCCCGTGATCCATCGCACAGATGGCAGGTACTACAACGACCTCCTCCCCAGCGGATCCGGCCTCCTCCGATGGAGATCCATCCTGGGCACCGCCTTATTCTCATGCGTGCACGTCTATATCAATGTCTCATTCCACCTCACCTGAGCCTTTACCTTCCCACCTCTGCTTCAGATCCACATCACTTTGCAAGGTATGTGCTTGATTGTTCCGAACTGGATCGATGGATTATGCAAGGTACTTTGGGTGTCGTCATTGACGGCAATTGTCACGCCATGCTACCATCGGAGGGGTCCCTCATCGATGATTAGGGTCTTCCGAACTGCACGAGCTCCATTGAGAAGGATGTTTTTAATTCTGGTTTTGCCTACATGCTTTCTTTGCCTGTATCTACTTAGCTAATGCCTTCTCATAGATAGTAGCTGCTGAAGTGGTGATCAAAGTTGTTCACTATAAGGAAACAACCATGATAACAAAAGTGTATATTCCCTGACCTTTGACCTGAAGTACTTTTTCATTAGAAACTTGCAACAGCTAGGCATTGAAATTAGCAACAGCTTCGTACGTACTGAACTAATTTGCAGCAACACGTACTGAACTAAGTTAGGTTATGCTCATCGTTCCAACATGCTTAGTGATAACCACCTAGCAAGCTGATCAAACATGAAAAAATTGAAGTGCTACTGCTAATCGTACTATTCTTAATGTGAAAATCTATTTAATTGGCTCTTCTTTAATTGTACACTTGCATAAATCTCAGATCTTGCAAATTACAGTATAACCATAAAAGTCATGCTTTGACTCCTATAGGGCCTTTTGCACTTTAATATGACTAATAATTTGCCTTAATATCACAAATTGTATTACTACCTTTCTAAGTGAATGACATTCAAGAAGGTCATTAAATAAAACCAAGAAATCCTTCTGGTATTGGAGTGTAGGAAAGTTGAGACTATAAAACCAAAAGGTTATATTTACGTTTATTAGAGAAGGTTCTTTACTTTTTATAGGAAAACACAAAATGTTGCGATGTAGAGTCTAGGTGGTGGGCCTCCTTGATCCACTTGGTGGATGAGGGCGACTCCGGTCCTGGCACCCATAGTGCCACTGATCCAAAAATCATAGGGCCTGGATATAGCTCTAGCAGACGTATGCGGCTTGCGCATTGAGCTTGGTCGTCTCGAGCATGGAGATAGGCGAGTTGTAGACCAAGAGCTGGTACAGAGATAGGCGAGTTGTAGACAAGAGCTGGTGGGCAGCAAGAAACGCATGCACACCAAAGAACAAATCTGAGTCACATGCCTACTTCTATTGGTTTCTACAAAGAGCGGCTAGCTTAGATCTTAGACCAGTCTGTCACTGTCGAGGTTGCCAAGGTGATCTTACAGCACCGCCGTGGGGATTTCTCATGATTTTATGTAGGCAAGCCGCAACCGGTGATGGTGATTGGCTGGGTGGTGTCGCTGCCTTGGGAAGAGACGAAGTGATGGTAAAAGTAAGCAGGATCCTATGATTCTTCCGTGGGGATAGCCAAAGTCAAGATGTCGACTACAGACTCGTCACAGACTTGCAGTGAACCTGGATGCGGCGAGCCTGATTTGTGGATCGATGGCGGGTCTTGACTTTGTTAGGCCGGGATTGGATGGTTGCGGAGGGTGGTGTGCTTGGTTGGGTTCCCATGGAAGAATGTGGCCTCCTCGTGGATCTGATCATGCCCATCCTAGAGAACATTGTGTCCCTAGCTCCCTCGAGGAGCAAGGACAGTGCAAGCGGCAGCAGGGGGTAGGGGTAGATGTGGGGAGGGATGTCGGCGGCTGCTCGAGGTCATCATGATGAAACCCTTGACGTCCCATCTTTATCAATGGAAGTGGAAGAGCACGAAGTCGAGATTGGATAGGAGTTTGAGTTCTTTTTGGCACCGATCGGTTCCCCACTTTAGAGATGTATTTTTTTGCGTGCGAGCAAACAGTGGGTTGATTCTAAAAGGGATAGGCACTTTTCAACAGAAGTGCATGACGGACCAAAAATATGACCTCATTTTATTCGTTTGATAGATATCGTATTATTCGTTGTTGTTCGTTCGGTGAAATTTCTTAATATTTGATTGTTGTGTTTCTAATTAGAGCACCCTATAATCACCCAATATGAAGGGATGATAAATGAAAGATACTGATTATAAATTTTGAAGAGCCCGTGGCAACGCACGGGCGTTATACTAGTACAAAGAGGTTTTGAGTTTGATTCACGTAATGTGTGCTTTTTTTTGTTTTTTAAAAAAGTGAAAAACTATTGAGGGCGCCGCGTATTGGTGCGGGTGAAAAGACCATCTTACCCTTTATTATGAAGGGGTATAGAGAGATCTCAGTCGTCAATGTGTTTAGAGGGTGTATCTAAGCAATGTGTTTAGAAGTGTCAACTTTGGTTAGAGTGGATGTTATGTTCCTCTTGCTTAAGCAATTTCACTAGTTCAGGATCAGGGGCAAATTCAGTTCAACATTTCAGACGATAAAAGAGAAAAAATAAATCATAGGCGCAGTGAGATTAAACATGACAGCTGCCATTTATTTATCTACACAATGTATTAGCACAATCTGTCCTTTTTAATTGTAAAAAAAGGTCATCGTCTATATTTTCCATTTGTCTGATGAAGGTGGTCCGAGCTCGTGTAATTTTCATGTGTCTGAAGAAGGTGGTATGTCTTCTTTCGTGTACTTTTCATCGATTTGAAGAAGGTGAAACTAGTGCTCTGTCAATCGCACCATTTCAACTCCAAACTGAATCAACTAACCGATTAATAAACACTGCAACTAAAATAAGAGACTGTCACAAAACCCGCGGAGCATTCACATAATTTACCCTGACTAATTGCTTAGTTCATTTTCTCAGCATCACCAAATATACATTACAGATGCACAAATTTCCGCTGTTGTTAAATAAGTGTTTGTCCTAGCTAGCTAGCTAGGCTAGGCCACTTGTGTCATGACTTTCTGCAGGGTGAGCTTTGTATCAGCGTAGCAGGATCCCGACATCATCCATGGTGGTGACGGTGGCCTGCAGCCTCTCGAACCTGTCGAAGAGGCGGTTGGCCAGGCCGAGGAGTGGTGACCTGGTGTTAGGGTTGGCGGCGGTGATGAAATTCACCTCTTTGGGCTGGAGCTCCTCCTGGAAGGACCAGAGGATGGAGAAGAGAGTGGTGTCCATGGCGTCGCAGAAGCCCAACGGGAGCGGCTCCATTGCCATCGGTCGATCCTTACTACTTAGCTCCTAACTCTCTGTCACGCACTGCTCTCGCGCTGGCGCAACCCGGTGGCAGTGGCTTCTTCGCAGCGAGCATGTCGAGTACGGTGTCGGTAGTCGGTACTGCATTGCTGCTGCTTTGACAGCGGGGGCGCACTGGCGGCGCTGGTCGAAGGAGGGGTCCATTGGCGATGACACGAGGCTGCAACCCGACTCCTGTGACGCTCGATGTGCCCAGTGTGGGCGCAGCCAGTGCCGGCTTGCCATCTGGTCTGGTTTGAGACGGGCGCGAGCGGACTGGTTTGGTCTGGTCTAGTGTGGGTCGAGTTTAAGTTGTGGCAATTTTGGAAAACCCTCCTCAAGTCCCTGTGTTTTCCAGCTACTCACGTGACGTGTCGAGTCAATGCCATGCTCTACCACTTGACCAGCGCCAACTCAGCAAATACGTACATACAATCATATTTGGGACCGTATATGAACCCTTTTGTCAAGTTGAGGGACCGTATTTAGTTTGAAGTACATGTGCTAAAGTGAGCTCCAGCTCAAGTTTAAGAACCGTGGGTGAATTTTTATCAGTTTTGTTAAAGTACATCTAAATGTGCCATAAGTATTGCACATCTAAGTCCTATGTCATTGATCTTACGTTGAGATTCGTGTGGATATTTCCTTTTTCTTTTTTTTTCTTTATGCTTGATCACTCACTTAGATGTGCAATAACTAGAGTACATCTAGATGTGCCTTAGACACACCCAATTTTTAAGGACAAACAATTCTGCTTGCTTCCTAGGCTGGTTGAAGTCTTTTTGTTTAGCTCATGGCTGTTGTGTTTCCTAGAGCTGGCGTTGGTTAGTTTTATTTTGGTAGGTTTTCTTCTTCTTTTCTTCTTCTTTCTCTTTGCTTCCGTATTTTAGTCAACCTCGGCCAAGGCTTCAAGACAAAGTACTCACTTCAGCATCCGGTGGTCCGAGGTTCCCATGCATGACAGACGGCGAACAGTGTGTGGAATTGGAGCCTGCGAGCGGCTGCATTGGAAAAGAAGAACAATATCTCTAACATGTTGGGCTCCGTCAGTGATGGATCTCACGGCAACCCTCGAGCGCAACGTCTTGAACATCATCAAGATACATGAAACAAACCACACGACGTCATTGATTGGAGTGTCTTGCACAAGCCTATCACTTGAACGACCCTAAGGTCTCCAACAACATTAGGCCTCACACACGTTAATTAGAGCAACTCTAACCCATCCTCTTTATTTATTGAGGAAACTATCATTTTCCAAGGTTACTAGGTAATTACTCAGGGATCACCAAGTGTTGTGCAACGGGAGATACAATATTAAAATGTCTCCCATGCAAATAACACCATGACATATCAATGTTGCAGGAGATTACACCGTGGTTTGAAGGGGTTGTAGCACATCCATTCACTCCCAGTCGTTGGCATCGGCCATTGGCAGTGAGGAACGGCTAGATGCGTGTTACTTTTGTCCCACGAGTCCACGACAGCGGTGCTAGGAAACAAGCATGCGGTTCTGAGCTTACTGGATCCCCCCTCCCATTGGGTTGAGATTTAAACACGATACGGATCGTGATGATAAATTACGTAGTGTGATGGATGATGAATTATGTGCCTTCGGATAGTCTATATTACTGCTTTTGGTTCAATTCTTGCATATACGTGGTTTAAATTTCAATGAAAAAAAATCTAGATTTGAAATGTTGTAGATAGGCATGCATCAGAGCATCAAAGTTTGTAAACGTCAAGTTATTAAGTGAAGTCAAAATGAGGTTTAGATATGCAGAACGGTGAGAGAAATAACAACAAAATTACGTTGGGAGTTAAGTTTAGGGGATGAGTTAAACGCCCCCTCCAAGTACCTACAAATCTTAGGAAAATAAGTTTTTTTGATGGGTTTTTGGGGTTTAAGTTTTAATTAAAGATGAAGAAGAGTTGCTCTAGAAATTCCAGACCTAGCAAACGAAATGATGCCAAGATCCACCCCATTTTATCCCAGGATCACTAATTCACTACACAATACACAATTGAGTTTGGAAAAAATGTACATTTTGGAATGTGGTTTATATTAGCATATAAATTTTTGTTCACGAGATAGGTTAGATACTATCCTCCTCCTAATATTCACGATTTTTTGAGAATTGGAAGTATAAGTTTTGGGACAGGTAAGAGTTGCTCCAGCAAACAGAATATGCTAAGACTATTCACTTGAGCATGCAAAATGCATATGCATGGATGCAGTGGGAGCTGAACACGAGCATGCTTCAAGGTAGGGACACCACACGATCGAACAACCCATGCAAAACCAGCGCGCACTCAGTCGCCCAACATAAGGTGTGCTAGCTTGCATGAACACCCCACCCCCAATGCATCAACAGTTCAACAAGCACAGCACAATCGTCTGCAGACAAGGCATCATGCATATATCATATATACGCATAGAGGATTTGTTTCGACAAAAATCGCCTGCAAGCAATCACTTAATTTAATTTCGGTTTCGACATATATAAAACCACAGGACTAGATCGGCCGGCGGAGCTAGTGCTGGCATGCTTGCCATGAAAATTCAAGGATAATTGAAGTCTAGATAGACGATAGATGTATCCGTGCAGCGCATAAACAAGGTGATGGTCTCAGTCGGCCATGCAATGAATAAGCAAGGTGATGGTCTCAGTCGGCCGTCGGCCCTCAGCTCGGCGCCCTGGTACGATCACTCGTCTCTGCCGGCCAGCGCGGCCGCGCCTTGCCTATAGCGCCTGTCGTAGAACCATGCGTACACGCCCAGCTGGATGGCCGCGGACCCAATGCCAACCCAGTTGGGAAACTGGGCGTAGTCACATAAGAAACAAAGGAACAACGATTAGTCCCATGTGTTTAAGATTGCCATAATTAATTATCAAGATGGTATATATAGTAGCCAGCATCCGGCAACATGAATGTATATACTAACAAATTAAGCAAACGCGCACACAATTATTGGTTTGGAGCTAGGTGATGAGTCGTTGGTTCATTACCCCCATGTACAAGTCCTGGATGATGCCGGTGTAGATGGTCCAGAAGATCCCGTTGGCGAGTGCGGCCAGCATCACCCTCAGCACCATAACCTCCAGCACATTGTTGTCACAAATCGCTGCCCACTGAAACGAGTATGCATGGAGCGGTGTTAATTCCATCGCTAGCTAGCTCACTGTAAGAATCAGACCAAGCACGTCTAATGATCGATCGATGTTTACATACCAGCTGTCTTGCACTCCCAAAATACATGATGCAGCCAGTGACAATGCCGACCCCGCCCAAGACCGTCTTCCTCTCGGCATTGGTGGGAAAGCTCTGGAAGATGATACCGGCGGCGGAGGCGACGATCAGCAACAGTAACAGGACAGTGCATGAGATGGTGAAGCGGTCGATAGACGCGCGGATGAACACGTAGAGGTAGTAGAGCTGGAAACAGACGCCGACGCCGTTGATGAGGATCACCAGCCAGGCATCCTTGTCTGTGACGAAGCCATACAGCAGCCAGACCAGGCAGTTGAGCAGCACCGCCAGGTACAGGTCCGCCTTCTGCTGGCCGATATCTCCTGCCTCCTTGATCGCCTGAATGGTGTTGCTGGAGATCGAGCATACACGTACACAAGCAAGTGATCATCAGTTCCAAAACAAGCTACAGTTAACTAGGGACCGGCCGGATTTGCTTTTCTGTGCTTACAATGGTGAGTAGAAGAGGAAGCCCGTAGCCAAAGATCCGAGGAATAAGAACACCCAGCCAACCACTCTGGTAATGGTATCCCCTCCCCCGTCGGTCTCCATGGCCTGCAGTTTCAAGTTAACACAGATTCTATTGATTTCCTGAGACCTTTCTTCCGTTGTTCAGAGATACCACAGAATAAAGAGAGTCTAGACGCGTGAAAAACAAGAAGACGATTGAGAAGAGGAAACACAGATGATCTTTCTTGGCCAAATATAAGGGCTCGATTCAGTATTCACAGTCACAGCCAAACGACCTTGCCCAAAGAACAGCAAGCATACTCGCCGCACGGTTAGCAAAGAGAAGTGCAAGAGAAGATCAATCAGAATTCAGAAGCCTAGCCACGGATCCAAGGGCAAAGAAAACCTTGCAGCCACTGCGCACAGCCGACAACACACAACACACATCTCTTCTCTTCTACGAAAGGCATCGATGAGGTAAAACCAGAGATCCCCTTTCTGTGTGTGTGCAACGATGAAGACCAGAAAAAGATATATATATATATATATATATATATATATATATATATATATAAAGAGAGAGAGAGAGAGAGAGAGAGAGAGAGAGAGAGAGAGGAGTCGATTGAATGCTCGAGAAAAACAAGAAGAGGATCAACAAGAGGAAACGCAGATGATCCAACAAGAGAGGACAGGAGGCACAAGTTGCAGACACAAAATCGATTGAAGCAAAGGATCTACAGAATCGGCCTCCGAAAGCACCCGTACGAGCCGATCAGCGAAGAACAACGGCAAACAAACTCGCCACACGAGGAAGCGGACCCCATCTGCGAAGAAGAGCCGCAAGAAACTCAAGAAAAACCTTGTAGGGTCCTGCAAACAGAGCACGTACAGATCCGACGACCAAATTAAGGAACCGCGACAAGTGCAAGAAAGCTCTTGCAGCAAGGAAGGGAGAGAAAATCGGCCTCCGATGGGCCAGATCTGGAACAACTGCAAGAACAAGTGCAAAAACGGGGGAAGAGCACGTACGTCGTCTTCCTGCTGCGGCAGGGGAGAAAGAAGGAGGGGGTTTAGGTTGGGGAAGACGAAATGGAGGGAGGTGGAGGGGTTTGGTCAGGTGAGGGTCACGTACTACTCGGCTGGCTGGCTGGCTGGCTGGCTCTGCGCAGCGACGCAAAAAGCAGAAGAGCTGCCTCCACTCGCTGTTTGTTACTTCTACGCTGACTGGTGGCCCCAGCTAAGTCCAGAGAGAGAGAGAGAGAGAGAGAGACAGCGTCGGTCTACCCACGTACGTAGGGAATCTGCCCGTTTCTCTGTTCACTCTTCCTTTTCTTTTCAGGTGACGGTGATAAAGCACAATGGATCAGTCCCATGGGATGGACCCGAATAATCACAGGGCAAGACGTTTAATTAGCTCATTTAACCACCAACAACTATTGTCTCCAATGCTATACATCCACAAGCGAACCGATGTTATCATTTTTCTTTTCACCATAACGTTTATCTCCAAGAAATGATTTCGAATCCCATCGGGAGCGAATTTCTAGTTCCTCACAAGGGTGTGCTTCTTCTATAAAAATATGTCCTGACTTGCTAGTGCCTATGGATGTCTTTTTTAGCGCACCACACCGTCACCTCTCTTCCGGTGTACGTGTGTAATCATTGGAGACAAAGCTACAACTCCATCGAATAGATCAGGGCGACCTGAATAAACCTCTCTTCCGTCCTCCTCCACCGGTTATGTTAGCGTGAAAGTGTGGGAATGCCTTGATCTATTCGATGGAGTTGTAGCTTTGTCTAATTTGGTGCATTAAGGTAGATTTTAGTTGTTTGTTTCTTCGGCACTCGGGGCGCTGGTGGCGGCGCCGAACAATAAAGTCTTCTCTAGCAACGCCTAGCTGACGGTGGTTGTGGTGTCGATCCATCGAATATGGTTTCCTGGGTTCTCTCTTCGCGGTGGCTTCATGTTACGATGCAATCTGTGGCGGTGTTTATGGATCGATGGTGTATTTTCCTCTGTGAGGTTATAGTTTGCATGTTTTTGGCGCGCCGATGGTAGATTCCTTTGTTATTTGGCCCTTTGGCCTCATCTTTGTCACATAGGTGCAGCTATGGCTTTCTCATGGGCCTGTTACAAATAATAAGGTTTAGCTCTTCGTTATGCAGCTCGTTTGTCTGTGATGGCTTCTTCTCGCAAAAACTAACACGATCATGGATTTTCAGCTGCACACGGTGACACACCATTGACAAGTTTAGAAGAGCAAAGACAATCGGCCCTAGAGCCATCAAAGTAATTTCATAATTTTTCAGAGTATTTATTTTTCAGAGAGTATTTATACCATCGGTTTGGTTAAGAAATTCAAATTGCAAGTATAACCACGCTTATACAGTGTTGTATTCAAATCTGGGAGGCTTTTACATTGAAGAGGAATCAACGTCACTGACAACATCTGACCAATCCAACCGATACGAAACCGAATGGAAATTTTGCGTGGTTTGGCTTCACATGGCGGGCCCCAACCGCATGCAGGATGACCTATGATGCTTCGAATGGAGTCAGACCAAAGTACCAAACTCAGGCGAAAGCAAAAAGCATCGTAGATGTACCTTGTTTTTTTAGAGTTAACACCACTATTTAGTAGGAGTACTACATAAACTTGTAGTGGTGGGAACAAAATCATACAAGAATTTAAAAACCCCATAAAAGTAGTCCAACAACTTAGAATTCTGTTAAATCTGACGGCGCTTTTTGTTTATACAGTAGTGATATTTTTTGTTTCACTCTTTATCTTTGGATTCTTATCTAATGACCCAGGACGGAATCCTGGGCGCGAGGAGTAAAAATTCAGGTTTTTTTTTCTTATTGGATTTGTTTCGTACATTTATGTATGAGAAAATCCGGGGGCCAGAATTCTTTTCAATTTGAAAGTTCCAAATGATCCAAGGGAGCGGAAAGAGAGGGATCGAACCCTCGGTACAAAAAAATCGATAACCAGCCCTACCAACCATTTTCTATGTCCGCACTACAGGTAAACGGACCTATTAACTTTGGTGACGAAGATGAAAAAAGAAATCAACTGTAAAAATAGCTGGGTCAGGCCTTCCAACCCGATACCTCATGTATGCTCTTCCACGGCATTACCAAGAGAACACGAATCTCTTCAGGGTACTTGGGTGGTGTGCTTGATTTTCTTTACTGAAACTGTTATACTCACTTTGTTTCTAAATATAAGTCTTTTTAGAGCATATACAGCCGGATTTGATAAATTCAATCCCTCAAACGCCCGCGGACGCGTCCGGACACGCCTTAAGAAATGCATTTCAAATCCGGATACCTTAAATTAGAAACCTCAAATCCATATTATTACATGCAACGTGAAACCTAATCTAAGCGCCTCAAATCCATATTATTACATGCAACGTGAAACCTAATCTAGGCGGAGGTCGCCCGGTTCCGCTTCCCGCTTGCCCGTCTCCGCCGTGGCCATGTCTGGCGGCTGGTTGCACTCCTCAAAGTGTTGGGCCGGGCGCCGACTAGGTAGAGTAGGGCATGGGACACAAGCCGGCTCACGGGACTCGAGGCGCCGCCATCTCCCATGCCCTACTCTTCCTCATCGGAGCCCGAAACCCGAACGATGCCAGTGGACGTCAGGTCGATGACGGATCCATCCTGGGACGAGCCGCGGACGTCCACCACGACGCGATTGCGGTGCCCTGACTGATGGGCCATACGGGGCGCCGGAGAATGCGACTCCGCCCCGCCGACGGCCACCGCCGCAAGGGTTGCCACCGTCTCCCGCTCCTGCTGCCTTGCACGGTGGGCACGCCGTGCCATGGACTCGTTAGACGAGGCCCATGGTGCATCACCATGCTCCGCGCGCCAACAGAGGGATTGCGTGTCCACCAGGGCGTTCGGACACCAGATGGACCACACAGCCTCCGGCGAGGCAGCTATGACTGGCCTAGCGCCGGATCCATGCGCCATTTGTGCGGACACAATGGATTCCCGATGGAAGGAGTCTGAGCGTTGCCTCGCACGGACCTCCTCTCGGGAGCGGCGGAGCGCAAGCTCAACGGACATCTCCTCCGTGGGGCCGCGTGGGATAAACTCGGGGTCGACGGATCTGGAGGTGAAGAATTCGGATCCGCTGCCCGCCATGTCGGAGACGGACAGAAGGAGCCAGAGACAAGCTTGGGCATCTGGAGCATCTCAGCAAGCTGGAGACAAGCTTGAGATGCTCTTAGATATTTCAATATTTATCACATACGAGTGTATATAGACATATTTATGGACAGATTTAAACTATTCATGGACATATGTAGACACTGTTTTGCTACATGAACATGATATTTGGAGTCTATTGTTTTTCACAGCCCTTGTTTTTTGTGGTATATATTGTTGTATGTTATTTTCACCTCTGTAGTTGTTTTTATCCGTTTCTTTGCCTCTCATTTTGGAATCTCTTTGTACTATGGGCGACACTACGCGTCGGTAGGCTGGTCTTTCTAAAAGATCCGCCACTTCCACAGTCCAGCGGCACGGATCTTTCCTTATCATTGCAACTAAGATATCATTGCAAAATCCTTCTTTGTAACAGACCATATATTGTAAAAACATTTGCAAACATAGTTTTTGTTACCTAGTTATTATTTTTTTATTCTAATTTTTTTTTGCAATATGGGTGTTATTGCGGAACGACTTCTGCATCATAGATGATGTTGCATGAATTTTTTTTGTCTTAATTTTTTTTGAAACATGGGTGTTGCTGCGAAAGGACTTCTGCAACACAAACGACGTGGCAGAAAAATTGTTAAGGTGACAGTGGCACGCGTCGCGCGCAGATTGAGTCAGGAGAATTGCCACCGCGGCTTTGGAACCGATCAAGACGAAATACTCCAGGGTCTGGCAACATTTAGCGTGTTGCAATCAGATGTTTTGCAACACCTATGTTGCATTAAGATGTACACTGTGGTCCGATGGGACTTTTATATGACGGTTGCACGAGTGGTGGAACGCTACACGTGATCGGCCAGCTGATTCCAATCATTTCCCTTTGTGCTGTTTATTTGAATGAAAGAAATACGTAACAGAGTCCTGATGTTTCCTCAACAAATGTATGTTTATTTTAGTAATTAATATACTAGTATTGAAGTAATGCTTGTTGTCACGCGCGGAAAAAACAGGAAAAGCAAAGCATAGGTCTCGGGTTCGAAGCCCCCCTCAGCTCTAAATTTTCTATTTCTTTCTTCATCTCTGTAATAGTTGATAGGATATTTCCTACCTCATCAACGTACATGCAGTCTTTAGGTCTGCTGGTTATCATGCGCGTGCCCCTTGCACTATCTCTCAGGTTCGAGTCTTCCCGTACCAGATTTTTATTTCCCTGTATCTCTTTCTCGGCCCCACCAACAAGCAGGTCCCCCGCAAACAGAGAGAGAGCTGCTGCAGTTAACAGGCAGTTAACGGTGTGCCGTCAGATTTAACATAAATGTGGCAAAATGTTCTGTTAAGCAAGTTGAAGACTACTTTTATGGGTTTTTTTTTAAGTTTTTGTATGATTTTGTTCCCACCACTACAAGTTTATATACTAATAGTGGTATTAACTCTTTTTTTAGATGCACCTCGGTTGTTTTCCTTTCCATGCTGTCTTTCTTTCACCGAACCAGTAGTCTCCAGGAGGCATTATGTTCTCTCTCTCTCTCTCCCTCCCCCCTCTCCCCCCCCCCCCACCTCCCTCTTCGCTGGTTGTGTCCATGGTACAATGCAAGGAGGTTTCGATTTGTAGCTATAGCTTTCCTGAATGAGTGCTTTTTTCGCGGATATAGATTTCCCTGATACGAGATGTTTAAATAGGTTTTCTTGTCCATTGTTTCGGACTCCTCGGTGGTATGCTGATGATACACATTAAAGTATTCTCTAGTGGTGCGTCGTTGGTGGTGGCGGTGCGTCGGTCCGACGAGTAAGGGCTCTTTGAGCCTCTTCATCTCGATGATGTGGCCTGCATCAGCTTCCACATATTTTCCTGTCACTTGTTCTGACCACGGGTCAGTGAGATTATGGTTGGCAGGGTTCGTTGCCGCAACGGGGACAACTAATTCCCGTTTGTTCCACTGGCCTCATCTTCGTCATGTTAGTGCGGCCTCCGGCTCCAACACGTGTCTTAGTGGCACTTTCGCCATCACTATTTTCTAAAAGATATGGGGCTCGCGAAATGCTACCACCTTCAGGAATGATTTTCACCCATCCTCCGTCACCATTAGAACATTGTATTTGATTTTACTCTTCGGTGCTTTAGATTCTCCAAGCCTACACAAAAGGTTGTTGTTCTGTCTTGGCGGCAATACCTTGCGCTGCGCTCAACGCATCTCTGTAACAATTTGCCGTGATGGATCCTTGGGTAATGCATACAGGTAAGGACCCCCACCCCCGTTGACTGTTCAAAAAAAGAGGTATTGATGACTTTCCGTCTGCGGTAAACAACGACATGCTAGCTTCAGTGTCACAATGTTGGCATGCGCTAAGGGATTAAATGGTCGACCCCTTAAGATCTCCATTTATATTTTATATAAAAAAGGTTCTCCATTTATTTTCTATAGTTTTAGGGGTATTTGTACAGCTGGTTTGATTAATAGAGCGAGATACATTTTTCATACAAAAATAAAATTTTCAAATTTGGAAGTATAATCACGCCTGATGCAGCGTTGTGCTCAACTCTTTTTTTAGAATCACCGGGGAAAGAGTCCCTCCACCTGAATATTTTACTCAAAGTGGCCATTATGCCAGGAGAGTGATCCAGTTTATAAGGGAAACCGGATCGAAAACCTAAACAAGTTGACCAGAAGCAAGTACAAAAATCAGCGAAGAACACCAGAAGCAAACTTCAATTAAAAGAAGGCAAGCCAACTACAGAAAGCAAATAAAAAGCCGCGTTCGGCACCTAGTCTAGTCTTCATGTCTTCTCACCAGCGCGGAGCTAAGTGCTGCCACTAGGACGTGGGCGGGAGCCCCCGAGGCCCGAGGGCGGCACTCTTGAGATGCCGGGACGTGTACAGCCCCACTCATTATTACGCGAGAGTGTTACGGGCAAAGAACTTCACAGGCACGGGGCCTTGCTTCATAGGCGCTGGGCCTTACTTCATGGGTAGAACTTCCAGAGGTGCTGGATATTCCAGGCGTTCTGGATGGGTACCCCGTCCTGTGTCTCCAGGCGCGCGGCGCCAGGCCTGGAGACATGGACGACCTTGAACGGGCCCTCACACATGGGTGAGAGCTTATGCAGCCCTTCCCTAGAGAGCACCCGCCTCAGGACGAGGTCACCCACCTCGAGCGTCCTGGAGCGGACGCTGCGACAGTGGTACCGCCGCAGCGCCTGCTGGTATCTTGCCACCCGTAGTGCAGCTTCGCGGCGACATTCCTCCCCCAGCACGAGGTCCATCCCCCGTGTGGCGTCCTGCTGCGTCTCATCAAACGTCAGGACCCATGCGGAGCGATGCTTGACCTCGTGAGGGAGGGTCGCTTCTGCTCCGTAGACGAGGAAGAACGGGGTCTCGCCTGTGGGCTTGCTGGAGGTGGTGCGGATGGACCACAACACGGACTGCAGCTCATCGTGTCAGCCCCTGCCGCAGGCTTCGAGCCTCTTCTTGAAGGTCCCGGTCTCGAGGCATCTCAGGACCTCCGCGTTGGCGCGTTCAGCTTGGCCATTGCTCCGGGGGTGCGCCACTGAAGCGTAGCAAATCTGCGTTCCAAGGTTACACTACAAAAAAAGACACATTCGTGATATTTTGGGCCGAACGAAAATCTTTTCTGTCATACTTATGACACTTCTATGACGATAATTGTGACAAAACCTGGTATCATCATAGATGTGGTGGGGTCCTACTTCTATGACAAAAAATCATGACAGAAAATGGGCTTTTCGTCCTGGGCAGGCCGGAGACGCAGCTGCATGACATTCTTTGGGCCATCCATGACGGAAAAAACCGTGGTAGAAGCGAGGGCGCGGAAAATATCGGGGAGTCCCCAGTTACGATGGATGGTCGGGGGCCGAGCGATGCGCGTTTCTCTTGTATGTACGCACATGTGTGCGAGGCGTTGGGCT
The DNA here is from genome assembly GCA_034509565.1 of Triticum monococcum. Taxonomy (NCBI): domain Eukaryota; kingdom Viridiplantae; phylum Streptophyta; class Magnoliopsida; order Poales; family Poaceae; genus Triticum; species Triticum monococcum. Next base: position 77,930,211 of record CM067843.1, read on the forward strand.
CTAACTGAACCCGAGCGATTGCACTGCAGGCTACGCGTTATTGAACCCGAGCGATCGATCGATGGCTGTTAACTGAACCCGATCAAGCGATTCCTTCGCTACTGCTGCTAGCTGAAGCCGATCGATGCTGCCTCTGAATGAACAGTAAGCGTTGCGTGGGGGGGGGGGGTTGGATGAACAGTTTCCGGTGTGGCTGGATGAACAGTACCCCGATCGATCGAGCTGGTTGGGGTTGGATGAACAGGACCCCGTGGAGGGCAGGATGAACAGGACCACCCCATGGAGGGCAGGATGAATAGTAGACGATGGAGGGCAGGATGAACAGTAGCCCGTGGAGGGGTGGTTGAACAGGATCCCGTGAAGAGGGCTGGTTGAACAGTAGCCAGTGGAGTAGCGCGCGGTGGAGGCTGGATGAACATGAGCCCGTGGATGAACAGTTGCAGGTGGAGGCTGGAGGAGGTCGACGGTGGATGAATAGTAGCCCATGGAGGTTGGAGGGGGTCGACGATGGAGATGAACAGTATCCCGTGGAGTCCCGTTTTGCGGTACCCCACACCCCTCCCGATGAACAGGACCCCCGTTTCGACCGTAGCGCTCCAACACAAGTCCCTTTCCTCTATTTTGCGGTACGCCACACCCCCCGATCAACAGGACCCCCGTTTCGATCATAGGAGGTCCGTTTCCTCCGTTTTGCAGTACGTCAGACCCCTCCCGATGAATAGGATCCCATTTCAAACGTGGCGGGTCGAACACAAGGCCGTTTCCTCCGTTTTGCGGTACGCCGGGCCTCGTTTCCATCGACTGTTCCGTTCAAGCCCTCTCGATGAACACGATGACGCATTCCGTTCCGACTCAGCCGGTTGGCTCCCCATGAACACGACGACGGCACTGTTTCTCCGTTCCGACCCAGCCATGTACACGATCCCTGGCCGTACGTATGCGCGAGTAGGCGTTCGAGACCCCGCCCGTATGTACGTACGTGGCCGTATTTTTTTGCACACCGGCTGATGTACGTACGTGTACATGCTACGTGCGCGCATCTACTACGACACGTGCGCGCCTCTACATCGACCAGTATGTACATGCACGTTCGCGACCAGAATGACAACGCTACGTATGCTTCGACCAGGTGGGTCCCGACTGTCAGGTACTTGCGTGCGAAGATGTAGCTGGTGGGTCCCAGCAGTCAGGGGGGCGAATCGTTTTTTTGCCCGGACGCACTTCCTTGCGTGTGAAGATGTAGCTGGTGGGTCCCCGCAGTCAGGGGGAAACAATTTTTTTTTCCGTGAAATACGGTGGCCTGTCCGGTGGGTCCCCGCCGTCAGGTGGAGGAATAATTATTTTGCGCGTAATAAGGAGGCACTTCCTTGCTGCGGCCGTGGACCCAGCTGTCAGCCTCTCCACGTACAATCGACGTCCGATGGAAGACGTTCTTGACCCCGTTGACCACGCCGCTCCGAGAGCACCAGGGTGGTGGACGAGGCGAGGCCTAGGAAGGAGACGACGCGGAGCCGGGGAAGACGCGACAGTGGATGCCCACGCGTAGAGGAGTACGAGGGTTGACTGGTTCGCTGCGGTGTGAGGCTACGGTCGCCGTAGAATAACAGGGGGTGTGGGTGAGTAGAGGGATTGCCTGGCCAACGGTGGGAATAGTAGGGGGCGGTGATGCCTCCGCGACAGCACAACAGGCCACGGGAGGCAGGAGCATGCGGCACGACCGGCGTTGCTTTGGGCGGCTGGAGCAACATGACCAGAGGTTGAAGAAGCACTACGGCCGTTGGATGGACATCGTATGGTCACTGGAGCTAGAATCGTTCATATTAACTAAGTTGACAAAGCACTCCGTCCCCGTCAACTTAGTAGGCCCACAAGTCAACCTCTCCACGCACAGTCTACTTCCAATGGTGTCGTTCATTGACCACGTTGACCACTCCGCGCCGAGTGCATCCAAGGTGGTGGATGATGGCGAGGCCCCGGACAGCAACGAGCCGGAGATGGGGACGCAGGAGTAGAGTCGCGTACGGAGAGGTGTACGAGGGTTAACTGTTTCTGGTACGGTGTGGTTTGACACATTGGGGGTTCTGCTAGACCACTATGTTGGAGATTGCTTAGGTTGTTTTCATTTGCCAATAATGATAAGATCTCTGTGCAGGAATTCCTTCAATCCCCGGATCTCTTCTCCATGTTTTATCTACCTATTTCTCATGAGGCTGCTGCTGAGTTACATATACTGGAAGTTGGATCATGCAGTTAGAAAGAGACCCAACTATACCTGATGTTTGGATATGGCCTGGCAAATCAGGGGATTACACTGCCAAGAGCTTCTACATGATCATGCACTCTCATCTACCTACAATACAACCCTGCAAATGGTTGTGGCAGAGTAGGTGTACCATGAAGATCAAGGTGTTTGGGTGGCTCCTTTTCTTTGACAGACTAAACACCAAGGACATGCTAGTTAGAAGACACTGGCGCTCTAGCCAAGATGACAATTTCTGTCTCATTTGCAGTGAGCTGGTGTATGAGGATAGAATCCATCTGTTCTTTAACTGCACCTTCAGCTCTAGAGTCTAGAATTACCTGGGCATTGATTGGATTGGGGGCTCAGATATCTTGCAATGTATCATGCATGCTAGGTCCAGCTTTAGGCATCCTTTCTTCTTTGAAGTCATGCTAACAGCAGCTTGGAACATTAGGATTTTAAGAAATGATAGAACCTTCAGATCTGAGAGAGCTACCTTCAGTGCTTGGAAGTGTAAATTCATCCATGACATCTCTCTGCTTGCGAAGGATTGTATTAAACCAAAACTATTGGCTTGGGTTAATTCTCTGTTGTAAATTAGGTAGGGATGTTTAGCCTTAGGTAAATTTTACCTTTCTTTGTTTGTATAGCCTGTATTTTGTTTGTACAGTTTCACTTGCTTTAATAAAGGGCTGTGGGGCTTTGCCTCAGTAAATAATAAAAAAACGGTGTGGTTCGGCAGTCAGTGGAGAAGAACAGGAGGTGTGGAGGGGTGGAGGGATGGCCTGGCCAACGGTGGAGTAGCGCTTCACAGCGAAGCGTGCTAAGCAGAGCTGCTAGCAGTAGGAGGCGGGAGCAGGTGGTCCCGACGGCGCTGGAGGAAGAAGACGAGAGATTGAAGATGAATGCTGGTCGTTGGATGTAAATCAAATTGCTAACGATGTCAGAATCATTTATTGACTAAGTTGACAAGGACTTGCATTAGCTTCAGCCTATTGGCCCATATTTTAGCCTCCAAAAATGTAGCACGTATTCAACCCATTTTTCAGAATTTACCGTCTTTTTTGTGGGGTAGAATTTACAGTATATTTGATCTTTTTTTTGGATTACAATCCATTAGCTGGGCTGGCTGAACAAATAATGTAGCGTCCATGCGGCCCATTTATGTTTTTCCTAAAAAATTACAGACCATTTGCACATTCTTGAAATACACGATTTTGCTGAGCTGATTCTAATTATAATGTTGGGGTGGGCGCAACAATGTTATCAAAAAATAAACAGGGGCTAAGCATTTTGTTATATATATATATAAATAATAAGTGATTTATTATTACATTGGTCCTTAAATCTTACCAAGTTTTTGTACACAATCATCAGAATTTTCGTTGCCAATAAAATCCAGGATTTTATTGTTAAGAAATTATTTTTATAAGTTAACAAGATGTGGGATATTGTTTTCTTACATATGTAAGTATCTGTTAAATATATGATGACAATAACAATAATATATAATAACATATAAAATAATTTAAATATATATAATATAGTTAGAAGGGAAACATAAGTTGAACCAGGCGTTCCTATTCTTATGTAGAAAAATAGAACAGACCTCTGCGTTTTCTTTAAGAAAAACATAGATTGGGATGCCGATATTTCAGGAAAAATAAAATCTCGGATGGAGGTCCATAGGCCGGTCGATACATGACGGCCCTCAAGAAAATACAAACAACCTTATGGACCTCCCATCCGAGGTCGTGGGCTGCGCATGTTAAAAAAGAAAGCCTAGACGGGGCAACCCAAAACCCAGCTGATACTTGCTGCCCCAGTGATAATAAATGATACCTGCCAGCTCCTCGGCTTCATTGTGAATTTATCTCCTATAATAACTACGTTGAAGTACCTAAAAAATGTAACTATGTTGACAAACCCGTGGGCCCCAACATCAGTATAGCATTAGAAGGAAGTATTTTTTGATGAGGCACTTGCTTGCATACGGCCATAGACCTGGTGGGTCCCGACTGTACGCCTCTCCATGTACAGTCCTCTCCAGATTCCTCTCGTTTGTTCAGCATGTTCACAATAGCAGATAACGACGTCGCGGCCAGCGCACAAAGGCGCGGGAGAAGATCCGACAACCTGAGGAAGTGCCTTATTAGTAACGAAACAACTGAACTAGCCCATTGGCCGAGTGACACTACCCGACAGCTGTTCCACCCGGGTTCGATTCCACCTGTTAAGAGATAATATCTCCAATTTTTTTGTCATTGCCTTTATTGACATGTGGGTCCCAATTGTCATCTACGCACACCACGTCCTACACTTGCTAAAACTTCGTCCCTCGTTTTCTCTATTTTTCGCACACTCGACATTGTGTAGGCATTTTGAAAATAGCATATCTTTTTGACTGTGCATCATATGAAGATGTGCTATGCATGAATGTTGATCAACATGATGTTAACTGGCTGATAGTTTCAGTTTCGAACATGAATAAAACTTCCAGCATGATGTTAACACTGTTTGAAAAGGCCGTGTTAATATAAATGCTCTGCCTCTGAAAGTTGCAGTTTCTTATCTGAAACTGAACTTGGAGTTTCTTATCTGAAACTGAAACTTGCAGTTTCTTCTCTGAGAATCATGTCTGCACTTTTATACTCCTATGAAACTACATTTTTTAATTGCTAAAAATAGATCTCTAGTATTGGTGCTTCTTTCAGAAAAGAGTACACCCCTAGAAAACTGCCAATATAAGCTGCTATTATTTTTTTAAGTCTAAGCTACTAGTATTTGGTTAGAGGATTTGCTGCCGAGAAAGATCCGTCCACAGTGAGCGCCACACATCCCACTGATGGTGGGGGATGCCAATGCTTAGATGGAGCAGGCTTGGTGTCGGTAATTTTTACTTGGCACCTCGCACTCTGCATATATGTCGGTTCCATCCATACATTTGTGCAGTTCCACCAAAATGCAGCTGAATAACCCTGTTTGCATAGATAATGAAAATGCGTGATTAGATTATAGTGGCACTAGTTGATGAAACATACACTAATAAATAGAAGAAAATATTACATCATACTGGAAATCGACCCAAGTCTCCCCGATACACCTTCTGCCAGTGATGAACATCAGTGTACATCGGTAGTACAAGGAGGGCCCTTGAGACATTCAAATCTCTATTTTTGTGCAGATCAACTAAAATTAAGCACCCCCGTTTGCAGAAACACTTAAACATTAACAATGTGACTAGTTGATGAAACATACATTAACAAAGAGAAGCACTTTTTTTATCTACATTGGAAATGAAATGATAGAGAGGACACTCACTCTATTTTAACTGTATTATTACTTCATTTTATCAGTGACACTAGGGTCGAGCAGGTGGCAAACGAGGTGTACCGTGCGTTGCAAGGATGAAGACCGGGGGTGCTTAGACTGGGATGCTGAAGCTGGCTCTTTCAGTCCCTATCTTCCCCCTGATGTTTTTGTGGTAGCATTTGGGTTGTAATCCAAACTTGGTCGAGCTGGTGCCGCGTCCCCCTACCTGCCTAGCTTATGTGGCGAACTTGTCTCCTGCTAGTACTCAGTCCGTTCTAGTAGTAGTTGCATAACTGCCCGTTTACACTGAGATGTTGTCAGATAATGGTTCTCTATGGTTGGGTTTCTTTAATGAAATCGGAAGGAACCCCCTCTTTTGATATATACAAAAACAGTGGCACTAGCGGTGCCAAAACATTGCCTCAAATTAATAGTGCCACTGGATTAAGGTGCAAAATAATAACATTACTGCTCATGGTAGTGCCAAAACAGTAGCACAAGAGCAGGATCAACATGCAGGATCTTTGGCAAACGGTCAGACCAAAAAGGAACATACCTCGTTATGGGAACCATATTTGCAGTCAACGCCATCGTAGAAGGGATGACACCAGTCACCAACATGGATGATTCAATTCATGGGACCTTTTGGTGCAGTTCACCTAAAATGAAGCAATGTCCCATGAGCTAGTAGCTTCTTCTTCTTCTTTTAAGAAAAGGGCTCCAGCCCCGGTTCCATTTCCATCAGAAAACGAAACCCACATAGCTTCTTCATCAATTGCAATAAAATTGAGCAACATCAAGGTTGGTCGTGAAGCTCCTCGAGAGTAGGCGGACCAGGACAGTTGCATCTCTAATGAAAATAAGCAACTTATCTTAATGGGAAATTTAGCAGGACATGAAAAAAGTGCCATTGATTCATATTACTGGAGGCATTACATTGAAAACAACATTGGTTTAACGTGTCCTTACTTTTAACAGTGCGACTGCTACATTTTACTAGTGGCATTACATAAGAGCGGCTCGGGGCAACAAACATCAGAAGAGGATATCTGGGTTGGTCCCATTTTTTCGGTATTGATACATCTCCGTCGTATCTACTTTTCCAAACACTTTTGCCCTTGTTTTGGACTCTAACTTGCATGATTTGAATGGAACTAACCCGGACTGACGCTGTTTTCAGCAGAATTGCCATGGTGTTATTTATGTGCAGAAAAAAAATATTCTCGGAATGACCTGAAACTTCACGGAACGTCTATTTGGAAATAATAAAAAATCCTTGCAAAAGATGAAGACCAGGGGCCCACACCCTAGCCACGAGGGTGGGGGGCGTGCCTGCCCCCCTAGGGCGCGCGCCCCTACCTCATGGGCCCCCTGGAGCTCCTCCGACCTCAACTCCAACTCTATATATTTGGTTTCGAAGAGAAAAAAAATCAGAGAGAAGGATTCATCGTGTTTTACGATACGGAGCCGCCGCCAAGCCCTAAAACCTTCTGGGAGGGCTGATCTGGAGTCCGTTCGGGGCTCCGGAGAGGGGAATCCGTCGCCATTGTCATCATCAACCATCCTCCATCACCAATTTCATGATGCTCAGCGCCGTGCGTGAGTAATTCCATCGTAAGCTTGCTGGACGGTGATGGGTTGGATGAGATTTATTATGTAATCGAGTGAGTTTTGTGTGGGTTTGATCCCTAGTATCCACTATGTTCTGAGATTGATGTTGCTATGACTTTGCTATGCTTAATGCTTGTCACTAGGGCCCGAGTGCCATGATTTCAGATCTGAACCTATTATGTTTTCATCAATATATGAGAGTTCTTGATCCTATCTAGCAAGTCTATAGTCACCTATTATGTGTTATGATCCGTTAACCCCGAAGTGACAATAATCGGGATACTTACCGGTGATGACTGTAGTTTGAGGAGTTCATGTATTCACTATGTGTTAATGCTTTGGTCCGGTACTCTATTAAAAGGATGCCTTAATATCCCTTAGTTTCCGCTAGGACCCCGCTGCCATGGGAGAGTAGGACAAAAGATGTCATGCAAGTTCTTTTCCATAAGCACGTATGACTATATTCGGAATACGTGCCTACATTGCATTGATGAATTGGAGCTAGTTCTGTGTCACCCTAGGTTATGACTGTTACATGATGAACCGCATCCGGCATAATTCTCTATCACCGATCCATTGCCTACGAGCTTTCCATATATTGTTCTTCGCTTATTTACTTTTCCGTTGCTATTGCTATCATCAGTACAAAATGCCAAAAACATTACTTTTTCTATCATTACCTTTTGCTACCGTTACCACTACTACCATATTACTTTGCTACTAAATACTTTGCTACAGATATTAAGTTTCCAGGTGTGGTTGAATTGAAAACTCAGCTGCTAATACTTGAGAATATTCTTTGGCTCCCCTTGTGTCGAATCAATAAATTTGGGTTGAATACCCTACCCTCGAAAACTGTTGCGATCCCCTATACTTGTGGGTTGTCAAGAGTATTTTCTGGCGCTGTTGCCGGGAAGCATAGCTCTATTCTTTGAGTCACTTGGGATATATATCTGCTTATCATTATGAAGAACTTGATAGATCCAATACCAAGATTTATCCCTCAACTACGAGGGGAGGTAAGGAACTGCCATCTAGCTCTGCACTTGATTCACCTTCTGTTTTGAGTACGCTTGCGACACCTAAGCCTACTTCTGCTATTCGTTCTGATATGTCGCACGTTATTGATGATGCCACTTCTGCTATGCATGATACTTATGATGAAACTACTTCTATGCTTGATACTATTGTGCCACTTGGTGAATTTCTTGATGAACAACTTGCTAGGGTTAGAGAGAATGAAAATATTGAATCTGATAATATTGATGAAAGTGATGATGAAGACTCTCCCTCTAATGAATATGAATCACCTGTTATTCCCGAGGGTTATGTTTTTGAAAAATAAGCTGCTCTAGCTATTTGAGCTTGCAAAGATAGATACGAGCTCAAGAGGTTATTAGCTAAATGGAAGTAGAAATCTCTTAATGCTAGAATGAAACCTGACCCTGCTTTTGCTACTTCACCTATCTGTGTTACTGATAAGGATTATGAATTCTCTGCTGATCCTGATATAATTACTTTGGTTGATTCTGATCCTTTTCATGGCTATGAATCTGAAACTGTTGTGGCACACCTTAGTAAATTAAATGATATAGCCACCCTGTTCACAAATGATGAGAGAACTCGTTACTTTTATATCCTTAAAATATTTCCATTCTCATTAAAGGGTGATGCTAAGATATGGTTTAATTCTCTTGATCCTGGTTGTGTGCGTAGTCCCTAGGATATGATTTATTACTTCTCTGCTAAATATTTCCCTGCTCATAAGAAACAAGCTGCTTTGAGGGATATATATATATATATATAATTTTGTGCAAATTGAAGAAGAGGGTCTCCCACAAGCTTGGGGGAGGCTTCTCCAATTACTTAATGCTTTGCATGATCATCCTCTTAAGAAAAATGAAATACTTGATATCTTTTATAATGGACTAACCGATGCTTCCAGAGATTACCTGGATAGTTGTGCTGGTTCTGTTTTCAGGGAAAGAACACCGGATGAAGCTGAAATTCTATTAAATAATATGTTGACAAATGAAAATAATTGGACACTTCCTGAGCCTATTCCTAAACCAACTCCGAAGAAAAGGGGTATTCTATTTCTCAGTCCTGAAGATATGCAAGAGGCAAAGAAATCCATGAAAGAAAAGGGTATTAACGCTGAAGATGTTAAGAATTTACCTCGTATTGAAGAAATACACGGTCTTAATTTACCGCTTGTTGAAGAAACACATTATCTTAATCCATTACCTATTGAAGAAATACATGGTCTTGATAACCCGACACAGGTAGTAAAGGTAAATTCTCTCTATAGATATGATAAAGCTGAAATCCCATTTACTAAGTTTGCTAGCCCATGCTTAGATGAGTTTGATAATTTTATGGTGAAGCAAGAAGATTTTAATGCTTATTTTGATAGACAATTGAAATAAAATTCAAATATGCTTGAACACTTGAGTGATTATATGGCTAATGTGAAAGGTGAACTTAAACTTATTAGTAAACATGCTTCTACGGTTACCACTCAAGTAGAACAAGTACTTAAAGCTCAAAATGACTTTCTCAATGAATTGAATAGTAAGAAAAATGATAATGATGTTAGAGTTATGACTAGAGGTGGTAGAATGACTCAGGAACCTTTGTATCCTGAAGGCCACCCTAAGAGAATTGAGTAAGATTCTCACAGAAATAATATAGATGCACCTAGTCCTTCTAAAAGGAAGAAAAAGAAAAATGATAGGACTTTGCATGCTTCTAGTGAACCTGTTATTGATACACCTGAGAACCCAAATGATATTTATATTTCTGATGCTGAAACACAATATGGTAATGAACCTGAAACTAGTGATAATGTTAATAATAATGTTCATGATGATGCTCAACCTAGCAATGATAATGATATAAAATTGAACCCGCTGTTGATCTTGATAACCCACAATCAAAGAATCAACGTTATGATAAGAAAGGCTTTGTTGCTAGGAAACCTGGTAAAGAAAGAGAACCATGGGTTCAGAAACCCATGCCTTTTCCTCCCAAACCATCCAAGAAAAAGGATGATGAGGATTTTGAGCGCTTTGCTGAAATGATTAGACCTATCTTTTTGCATATGCGATTAACTGATATGCTCAAAATGAATCCTTATAATAAGTACATGAAAGATATTGTTACAAATAAAAGAAAGATACCAGAAGCTGAAATTTCCACCATGCTTGCTAATTATACTTTTAAGGGTGGAATACCAAAGAAACTTGGAGATCGAGGAGTACCCACTATACCATGCTCCATTAAAAGAAACTATGTTAAAACTGCTTTATGTGATCTTGGAGCCGGTGTTAGTGTTATGCCTCTCTCTTTATATCATAGACTTGATTTGAATAAGTTGACACTTACTGAAATATCTTTGCAAATGGCTGATAAATCAACTGCTATACCTATCGGTATTTGTAAGGATGTGCCTGTTGTAGTTGCAAACATTACTATTTTAACGGACTTTGTTATTCGTGATATTCCCGAGGATGATAGTATGTCTATTATTCTTGGAAGACCCTTTTTGAATACTGCAGGGGCTGTTATTGATTGCAGTAAAGGCAATGTCACTTTTCGTGTTAATGGTAATGAGCATACGATACACTTTCCGAGGAAACAACCTCAAGTTCATAGTATCAATTCTATTGGAAAAATTCCATCGATTATTTTTGGAGGTTTTGAATTTCCTCTTCCTACTGTCAAGAAGAAATGTGATATTCTTGTTATTGGGGATGTGCATATCCCCGTTGAGGTAACATAGTTTTATTCGAAATTTCTCCGGTTCCACGTTATTCGGAATGAGTTCGTTAACAAGACTTGATCAACCTTGTTAGTGGATTCCTTTTGATGATCATGAGATGGATGAAACTAGAAGGCACAACCTTTGGTACCCTCCTCTTACTTTCTGTTATTTATATTAAATAAAATAAAAATAGTATTTTTCTGTCTGTTATCTGATTTATCCATGCAATATAAAAATACCCCAAAAATAAAAGTTCTCCAAATGCCCTGAAATTTAAATATGATTTTTTCTGAAATATTTGAGAATATTTGGCACCGAGAACACAACACGGGGGGTGGGGGGGGGCATCCACCCGGCCACGAGGGTGGAGGGCGCGCCCCCTGCCTCGTGGGCCCACGGTGGACCCCCTCCACTTATTCCTGCACCCACACACTTCTTCTTCCTCCCACAAACATGAATATCTAGCTCAAGCACAAGTTCTAGCTCATTTTGCTGCCATTTTCGATCTCCTTGCTCAAAGCACCTCTCACAAAGCTGCTTGGGGAGATTGTTCCTTGGTATGTGACTCCTCCATTGGTCCAATTAGTTTTTGTTCTAGTGCTTTATTCATTGCAAATTTTTGCTGCTTAGGTGACCCTGTTCTTGAGCTTGCATGTCAAATTTATATGGTCAAAAGTAGTTTCGATGCATGATATAGGCTCTAGGTACTTGTAGGAGTAGTTGCTATCAATTTTATTGAGTTTGGTTCACTTTTATTTTGAAGTTACTAAAAATTTCAGAATTTTTCAGAAAATAATGAAGAGATTTTTGAGGGGCTCATCGAGCCGAAGCTCGAAGGAAAAGCAAAATGAAGAAGCAAAGAAGCCCAAATATGATCTACCTCGCACCGCGGAGGTTCGGCCGTGTGAATGGACTTCTGATGATTTCTTGAGAGCAATCGGGATTTATGATGATTTTTATGAATTGGCTAAGAATGCAGGCCTCACCGCCTTCCTCCATGACCAACGCGAATAGTATCTCTTACTCACAAATATCTTTGTGCAAAACTTTCATTTCCATGCTAGGAGCTCACCACCTACGGTGGAGTTTTATTTATATGATGAGCATAAGGAGATGTCACTTTATGATTTTTGTCGGGTTTGTTTGATCCCTTTCGAGGGCACGATAGAGGAACCACATCGCGGTGATGTGGATGGGTTTATTGATACCATCACTGTGGGAGAAACGAGGAAGGTTTCCGATGCACGAATCACTAGCATACATTTTCCTGTTTTACGCTACTTTGCAATATTTGCTAGTCGTTGCTTAATTGGTCGCGGAAACTGTGGAAATCTTAGTGTTCCTGATATTATTATTTTGTTCCACGGTTTATTCTCTGATAACTTTGTTAGTATAGGCGGTATTATTGCTAAACGGTTAAGTCTGAACCGTACAAAGGGCCCCATCTTTGGAGGCATCTATGCTTCACGCCTAGCTGCACATTTTATCATACCTATTAGGCATTATGAGAAGGAAGAAAAATTGCCGCCCCGTGTTTATTTAGATTATAAGAGTATGGTGGCACACGAATTTATTGTTAAGAATAGGGGAGGGGAGCTTAAATACAAATTGTTCTTTCATAAACATCATCCTGAGACTATTACCCTGCTTGCTCCTTCCTTGTTTGATTTATCTGTAGGCCAGTACCTTGTTCTTTTAGAGGCTATTCACGCCTACCAGAACCCTACATCAGCCACAGAGCCAGAGTCGGAACCACAAGTTGATCCTCCATGACAGTCTAATTACCATTGGGATCCGGAGATGATTGCCAACCAGTGGCAATCAGAGTCTTCTTCTTCACAGTACGACCCCAACTATTGAAGGAAATATGCCCTAGAGGCAATAATAAAGTTATTATTTATTTCCTTATATCATGGTAAATGTTTATTATTCATGCTAGAATTGTATTAACCGGAAACATAATACATGTGTGAATACATAGACAAACAGAGTGTCACTAGTATGCCTCTACTTGACTAGCTCGTTGATCAAAGATGGTTATGTTTCCTAACCATAGACATGAGTTATCATTTGATTAACGAGATCACTCATTAGGAGAATGATGTGATTGAGTTGACCCATTCCGTTAGCATAGCACTTGATCGTTTAGTTTGTTGCTATTGCTTTCTTCATGACTTATACATGTTCCTATGACTATGAGATTATGCAAATCCCGTTTACCAGAGGAACACTTTGTGTGCTATCAAACATCACAACGTAACTGGGTGATTATAAAGGTGCTCTACAGGTGTCTCCAAAGGTACTTGTTGGGGTGGCGTATTTCGAGATTAGGATTTGTCACTCCGATTGTTGGAGAGGTATCTCTGGGCCCTCTCGGTAATGCACATCACTTAAGCCTTGCAAGCATTGCAACTAATGAGTTAGTTGCGGATGATGTATTATGGAACGAGTAAAGAGACTTGGCGGTAACGAGATTGAACTAGGTATTGAGATACCGACGATCGAATCTCGGGCAAGTAACAAACCGATGACAAAGGGAACAATGTATGTTGTTATGCTGTTTGACCGATAAAGATCTTCGTAGAATATGTAGGAGCCAATATGAGCATCCAGGTTCCGCTATTGGTTATTGACCGGAGACGTGTCTCGGTCATGTCTACATAGTTCTCGAACCCGTAGGGTCCGCATGCTTAAAGTTCGATGACGGTTATATTATGAGTTTATGTGTTTTTATGTACCGAAGGAGTTCGGAGTCCCGGATGAGATCGGGGACATGACGAGGAGTCTCGAAATGGCCGAGATGTAAAGATTTATATATTGGACGACTATATTCGGACATCGGAAAGGTTTCGAGTGATCCGTGCATTTTCGGGAGTACCAGAGAGTTACGGGAAATTCGTATTGGGCCTTAATGGGCCATACGTGAAAGGAGAGAAAGGCCTCAAAGGGTGGCCGCACCCCTCCCCATGGGCTGGTCCGAATTGGACTAGGGTGGGGGGGCGCCCCTGAAGGAAATATGCCCTAGAGGCAATAATAAAGTTATTATTTATTTCCTTATTTCATGATAAATGTTTATTATTCATGCTAGAATTGTATTAACCGGAAACATAATACATGTGTAAATATATAGACAAACAGAGTGTCACTAGTATGCCTCTACTTGACTAGCTCGTTAATCAAAGATGGTTATGTTTCCTAACCATGGACAAAGAGTTGTTATTTGATTAACGGGATCACATCATTAGGTGAATGATCTGATTGACATGACCCATTCCATTAGCTTAGCACCCGATCGTTTAGTATGTTGCTATTGCTTTCTTCATGACTTATACATGTTCCTATGACTATGAGATTATGCAACTCCCGTTTACCGGAGGAACACTTTGTGTGCTACCAAACGTCACAATGTAACTGGGTGATTATAAAGGAGCTTTAAAGGTGTCTCCAAAGGTACATGTTGGGTTGGCGTATTTCGAGATTAGGATTTGTCACTCCGATTGTCGGAGAGGTATCTCTGGGCCCTCTTGATAATGCACATCACATAAGCCTTGCAAGCATTGCAACTAATGAGTTAGGTGCGAGATGATGTATTACGGAACGAGTAAAGAGACTTGCCGGTAACGAGATTGAACTAGGTATTGAGATACCGACGATCGAATCTCGGGCAAGTAACATACCGATGACAAAGGGAACAACGTATGTTGTCATGCGGTCTGACCGATAAAGATCTTCGTAGAATATGTAGGAGCCAATATGAGCATCCAGGTTCCGCTATTGGTTATTGACCGGAGACGTGTCTCGGTCATGTCTACATTGTTCTCGAACCCGTAGGGTCCGCACGCTTAAGGTTTCGATGACAGTTATATTATGAGTTTATACGTTTTGATGTACCGAAGGTTGTTCGGAGTCCCGGGTAAGATCACGGACATGACGAGGAGTCTCGAAATGGTCGAGACATAAAGATTAATATATTGGAAGCCTATGTTTGGATATCGGAAGTGCTCCGAGTGAAATCGGGATTTTACCAGAGTACCGGGAGGTTACCGGAACCCCCCGGGAGCTATATGGGCCTTAGTGGAAGAATAGGAGAGGCGGCCAGGGCTGGGCCGCGCGCCCCTCCCCCTAGTCCGAATAGGACAAGGAGAGAGAGGGGGCCGGCGCCTCCCTCCTTTCTCTCTCTCTCTCTTTTCCACCTCGCGAATCCTATTCCAACTAGGATTGGGGGAGAAGTCCTACTCCCGGAGGGAGTAGGACTCCTCCTGGCGCGCCCTATGATGGCCGGCCGGCCTCCCCCCTTGAATCTTTATATACGGAGGCAGGGGCACCCCAGAGACACAAGTTGATCCACGTGATCATATTCTTAGCCGTGTGCGGCGCCCCCTTCCACCATAGTCCTTGATAATATTGTAGCGGTGCTTAGGCGAAGCCCTGCGACGGTAGCACATCAAGATCGTCACCACGCCGTCGTGCTGACGGAACTCTTCCCCGACACTTTGCTGGATCGGAGTCCGTTTATCGTCATTGAGCTGAACGCGTGCTAGAACTCGGAGGTGCCGTAGTTTCGGTGCTTGATCGGTCGGGCCATGGAGACGTACGACTACATCAACCAAACGCTTCCGCTGTCGGTCTACAAGGGTATGTAGATCACACTCTCCCCTCTCATTGCTATGCATCACCATGATCTTGCGTGTGTGTAGGAATTTTTTTGAAATTACTACGTTCCCCAACAGTGGCATCCGAGCCTACGTTTTATGTGTTGATGTTATATGCACGAGTAGAACACAAGTGAGTTATGGGCGATATAAGTCATACTGCTTACCAGCATGTCATACTTTGGTTCGGCGGTATTGTTGGACGAAGCGGCCCAGACCGACATTACGCGTACGCTTACGCGAGACCGGTTCTCCCGACGTGCTTTGCACATAGGTGGCTTGCGGGTGACAGTTTCTCCAACTTTAGTTGATCCGAGTGTGGCTACGCCCGGTCCTTGTGAAGGTTAAAACAACACCAACTTGACAAACTATCGTTGTGGTTTTGATGCCTAGGTAAGATTGGTTCTTGCTTAAGCCCGTAGCAGCCACGTAAAACTTGCAACAACAAAGTAGAGGACGTCTAACTTGTTTTTGCAGGGCATGTTGTGATGTGATATGGTCAAGACGTCATGAGATATAAGTTGTTGTATGAGATGATCATGTTTTGTTGAAGTTATTGGCAACTGGCAAAATCCTTATGTTTGTCTCTCTATTGCATAAGATGCAAGCGTCCAATAATTGCTTTACTTTATCGCTATGCGATAACAATAGTTGTAAGAGCAATTGTTGGCGAGACGACCACGTGACGACACATTGATATAGATCAAGATGATGGAGATCATGGTGTCATGCCGGTGACGATAGAGATCATGACAGTACTTTGGAGATGGAAATCAAAGGCGCAAGATGATGATGGCCATATCATGTCACATATTTTGATTGCATATGATGTTTATCTTTTATACATCTTATTTTGCTTAGTTTGACGGTAGCATTTTAAGATGATCTCTCACTAATTATCAAGAAGTGTTCCCCCTGAGTATGCACCGTTGCGAAAGTTCTTCGTGCTGAGACACCATGTGATGATCGGGTGTGATAGGCTCTACATTCAAATACAACGGGTACAAAACAGTTGCACACACGGAATACTCAGGTTATACTTGACGAGCCAAGCATATACAGATATGGCCTCGGAACACGGAGACCGAAAGGTCGAGCGTGAATCATATAGTAGATATGATCAACATAGTGATGTTCACCAATGAAACTGCTCCATCTCACGTGATGATCGGACATGGTTTAGTTGATATGGATCACGTGATCACTTAGAGGATTAGAGGGATGTCTATCTAAGTGGGAGTTCTTAAGTATTATGATTAATTGAACTTAAATTTATCATGAACTTAGTCCTGGTAGTATTTTGCAAATTATGTTGTAGATCAATAGCTCGCTTTGTTGCTTCCCTGTGTTTATTTTGATATGTTCCTAGAGAAAATTGTGTTGAAAGATGTTAGTAGCAATGATGCAGATTGGATCCGTGATCTGAGGTTTATCCTCATTGCTGCACAGAGGAATTATGTCCTTGATGCACCGCTAGGTGACAGACCTATTGCAGGAGCAGATGCTGACGTTATGAACGTTTGGCTAGCTAAATATGACGACTACTTGATAGTTTAGTGCACCATGCTTAACGGCTTAGAATCGGGACTTCAAAGACGTTTTGAACGTCATGGACCATATGAGATGTTCCAGGAGTTGAAGTTAATATTTCAAGCAAATACCCGAGTTGAGAGATATGAAGTCTCCAACAAGTTCTATAGCTAAAAGATGGAGGAGAATCGCTCAAGCAGTGAGCATGTGCTCAGATTGTCTAGGTACTACAATCGCTTGAATCAAGTGGGAGTTAATCTTCCTGATAAAATAGTGATTGACAGAATTCTCTAGTCACCATCACCAAGTTAGTAGAACTTCGTGATGAACTATAATATGCAAGGGATGACGAAAGTAATTCGCAAGCTCTTTGTGATGCTGAAATCGACGAAGGTAGAAATCAAGAAAAACATCAAGTGTTGATGGTTAAACAAGACCACTAGTTTCAAGAAAAGGGCAAAGGGAAGAAGGGGAAGAACGGCAAGCAAGTTGCTGCTCAAGTGAAGAAGCCCAAGTCTGGACCTAAGCCTGATACTAAGTGCTTCTACTGCAAAGGGACTGGTCATTGGAAGCGGAACTACCCCAAGTGATTGGCGGATAAGAAGGATGGCAAAGTGAACATAAGTATATTTGATATACATGTTATTGATGTGTACTTTACTAGTGTTTATAGCAACCCCTCAGTATTTGATACTAGTTCAGTTGCTAAGATTAGTAACTCAAGACGGGAGTTGCAGAATAAACAGAGACTAGTTAAGGGTGAAGTGACAATGTGTGTTGGAAGTGGTTCCAAGATTGATATGATCATCATCGCACACTCCCTATAATTTCGGGATTAGTGTTGAACCTAAATAAGTGTTATTTGGTGTTTGCGTTGAGCATGAATATGATTTGATCATGTTTATTGTAATACGGTTATTCATTTAAGTAAGAGAATAAATTGTTGTTCTGTTTACATGAATAAAACCTTATATGGTCACACACCCAATGAAAATAGTTCGTTGGATCTCGATCGTAGTGATACACATAATCATAATATTGAAACCAAAAGATGCGAAGTTAATAATGATAGTGCAACTTATTTGTAGCACCGCCATTTACGTCATATTGGTGTAAAGCGCATGAAAAAACTCCATGCTGATGGGCTTTTGGAATCACTTGATTGTGAATCACTTGATGCTTGCGAACCATGCCTCATGGGCAAGATGACTAAAACTCCGTTCTCCAGAACCATGGAGCGAGCAACTAACTTATTGGAAATAATACATACTGATGTATGCGATCCGATGAGTGTTAAGGCTCGCGGCGGGTATCATTATTTTCTAACCTTCACAGATGATTTGAGCAGATATGGGTATATCTACTTAATGAAACATAAGTCTGAAACATTTGAAAAGATCAAAGAATATCAGAGTGAAGTGGAAAATCATCGTGACAAGAAAATAAGGTTTCTACGATCTGAGACAAATATTTGAGTTACGAGTTTGGTCTTCATTTGAAACAATGTGGAATAGTTTCACAAATTCATGCCACCTGGAACACCACAGCATAATGGTGTGTCCAAACGTCATAACTGTACTTTATTGGATATAGTACAATCTATGATGTTTCTTACCGATTTACCACTATCATTTTGGGGTTATGCATTAAAGACAGCTGCATTCACGTTAAAAAGGGCACCATCTAAGTCCGTTGAGACGACACAATCTGAACTATGTTTTGGCAAGAAACCAAAGTTGTCGTTTCTTAAAGTTTGGGACTGTGATGCTTACATGAAAAAGTTTCATCCCGATAAGCTCAAACCCAAATCAGAGAAATATGTCTTCATAGGATACCCAAAGGAGACTGTTGGGTACACCTTCTATCACAGATCCGAAGGCAAAAACATTCGTTGCTAATAATGGATCCTTTCTAGAGAAGGAGTTTCTCTCGAAAGAAGTGAGTGGGAGGAAAGTAGAAAACTTGATAAGGTAATTGTACCTTCTCCCTTATTGGAAAATAGTTCATCACAAAAATCTGTTCTTGTGACTACTACACCAATTAGTGAGGAAGCTAATGATGATGATCATGTAACTTCAGATCAAGTTACTACCGAATCTCGTAGGTAAACCAGAGTGAGATCCGCACCAGAGTGGTACGGTAATCCTGTTCTGGAGGTCATGTTAATTGACCATGACGAACCTACGAACTATGAGGAAGCGATGATGAGCCCAGATTCTGTGAAATGGTTTGAGGCCATGAAATCTGAGATATGATCCATGTATGAGAACAAAGTATGGACTTTGATGGATTTGCTCGATGATGGGCAAGCCATAGAAAATAAATGAATCTTCAAGAGGAAGACAGACGCTGATAGTAGTGTTACTATCTACAAAGCTAGAATTGTTGCAAAAAGGTTTTCAACAAGTTCAAGGTGTTGACTACGATGAGAGTTTCTCACTCGTATCTATGCTTAAATCTGTCCGAATCATGTTAGCAATTGCCGCATTTTATGAAATCCGGCAAATGGATAAACAAAACTGCATTCCTTAATGGATTTATTAAAGAAGAGTTGTATGTGATGCAACAAGATAGTTTTTTCAATCCTAAAGGTGCTAACAAAATATGCAAGCTCCAGCGATCCATTTATGGACTGGTGCAAGCATCTCGGAGTTGGAATATACGCTTTGATAAGTTGATCAAAGCATATAGTTTTATACAGACTTGCGGTGAAGCCTGTATTTACAAGAAAGTGAGTGGGAGCACTACAACATTTCTGATAAGTATATGTGAATGACATATTGTTGATCGGAAATAATGCAGAATTATTCTGCAAAGCATAAAGGAGTGTTTGAAAGGAGTTTTTCAAAGAAAGACCTCGGTGAAGCTGCTTACATATTGAGTATCAAGATCTATAGAGATAGATCAAGATGCTTGATAAGTTTTTCAATGAGTACATACCTTGACAAGATTTTGAAGTAGTTCAAAATGGAACAGTCAAAGAAAGAGTTCTTGCCTGTGTTACAAGGTGTGAAATTGAGTAAGACTCAAAACCCGACCACGGCAGAAGATAGAAAGAGAATGAAAGTCATTCCCTATGCCTTGGCCATAGGTTCTATAAAGTATGCCATGCTGTGTACCAGATCTATTTAATAAGGGAGTACAATAGTGATCTAGGAGTAGACCACTTGACAACGGTCAAAATTATCCTTAGTGGAATAAGGATATGTTTCTCGATTATGGAGGTGACAAAAGGTTCGTCGTAAAGGGTTACGTCGATGTAAGTTTTGACACTAATCTAGATGACTCTAAGTCTCGGTCTAGATACATATTGAAAGTGGGAGCAATTAGCTAGAGTAGCTCCATGTAGAGTATTGTTGACATAGAAATTTGCAAAATACTTACGGATCTGAATATGAGAGACCAGTTGACTAAAATTATCTCACAAGCAAACATGATCACACCTTAGTACTCTTTGGGTGTTAATCACATAGCGATGTGAACTAGATTACTAACTCTAGTAAACCCTTTTGCTATTGGTCACATATCGATGTGAACTATGGGTGTTAATCACATGGTGATGTGAACTATTGCTGTTAAATCACATGGCAATGTGAACTAGATTCTGGACTCTAGTGCAAGTGGGAGACTGAAGGAAATATGCCCTATAGGCAATAATAAAGTTATTATTTATTTCCTTATTTCATGATAAATGTTTATTATTCATGCTAGAATTGTATTAACCGGAAACATAATACATGTGTAAATACATAGACAAACAGAGTGTCACTAGTATGCCTCTACTTGACTAGCTCGTTAATCAAAGATGGTTATGTTTCCTAACCATGGACAAAGAGTTGTTATTTGATTAACGGGATCACATCATTAGGTGAATGATCTGATTGACATGACCCATTCCATTAGCTTAGCACCCGATCGTTTAGTATGTTGCTATTGCTTTCTTCATGACTTATACATGTTCCTATGACTATGAGATTATGCAACTCCCGTTTACCGGAGGAACACTTTGTGTGCTACCAAACGTCACAACCTAACTGAGTGATTATAAAGGAGCTCTACAGGTGTCTCCAAAGGTACATGTTGGGTTGGCGTATTTTGAGATTAGGATTTGTCACTCCGATTGTCGGAGAGGTATCTTGTAACGCCCCGAGACCGATGTGCCAGCTGTCCTCCAGTGATTCGTTGTTGTCGCGTTGTCATTTGCTTGCGTGTTGCATTTCATCATGTCATCATGTGCATTGCATCATCATGTTTTTCAAAACCTGCATTCGTCCGGGTTCTCCAAGTTCTCTCCGTTGTCCGTTCTGAGCCCAACCACACTTGCACGCGCCCGCGGCATGTCCGAAATATTATTTTATAAGTGGCCGGAAAATGTTCTCGGAATGGGATGAGATTTGACGTGTGGTCTTATTATAGTGTAGACAGACCGCCTGTCAAGTTTCATCGCAATAGGAGTTCGTTTGTTAGCCCAACGGATAAATATAGCGGCAATAGTAGCCGGTCTAACGTCGGACGTTTTCGGTCTCCGGAAACAGATGCCGGGCTTCCCTCTCTTCTCTTCTCTCAGCTCGAGACCGTCTACACAGCCCACTACTCACCATCAGGTCCTACCTAACCCCTCTCGTCAGCCCGCAGCCCCCCTCGCGCGCGTCCGAAAGCTGTCCCGGACCCGACCCGGACTGTCATTACCGTTGTGTCCGGATCAACACCAAACGTCTGCAAAACGTCACCGTTTTCTCATTTGGGCTCCCTAACTATTTTTTTCTCGTCCGTCCGATCACGATCGGAGGGACCGGATTAGCCCCTACCAAAAAATCCTATTGCTATATATAGACCGTCTAACCCTAAAATCAAGGAGATGTCCCATCCATCCTTCCCAGCCGCCGCCCCTTGTTTTCCGTGCCTAGCCAGCCCACAGCCGCCACCTCGCACCACCAGATCCACCACACCACAGCCAACTAACTTGTTGTAGCTCCCCACCGTTGATCTGGAGCATCAGATTCAGATCGAACGGCCCTCGTCGCCCCAGTTCATCCTGTAGAGGCTCTGGATCCAGCAGCCCCGTGCAGTGCTGCAAGGCCCGAGCGCCTCGTCTCCTCCCGTGCCTCCGTCCAGGACGGATCGGGAGCAGCACCTCCCTACGCCAGCTCGCCGGAGCAAAGCACCTCTCTACCTCGCGCCCCTCCTCTTTTCCCTTCCCCCGTTGCGGTCTTCTTCCTCTCACGTCTCCCTCTCTCCCGTTCTACAGGAGCCACCGCCGCCAGGGAACCCCGCCATGGACGCTCGTCCAGCCGCCCCTAAGCTTCGTCCGCACCGCCGTTTCCTGGATCCGCCCGTCTTCGCCGTCCCCAGCGCTGCCGGAGCCCCAAGACCCCTCTGCCAAGACCCGTCGTGGCTGCTGTCGTGCCCCGCCGCCGCTTCCTGGTTCGAGTGCCCGTGCGAGGAGACGACCAGGAGCAAGCCTAGCGCCCGTGTTGACCGCTCCACAACGTCGGCCCAGCGTCTCCAGCGAGGCCCAGCTGCATGACCTACCGGCCTCCCTCCTCCATCGAGTGGGCCGAGGCCCATGGTGAGGCCAGCTGCGCGCCTAAGCCGGCCTGCCCGTGAGGCCGCCGCCAACCTCCCTCACTAATTGGGCTTGGCCCATGGTGAGCACCCAGTCCACCCAGTTTCAGCCTGCTGTGTTTTTTTAGATCTAGGAATTTAGCTGTTATTCCAGAGAAAGCAGTTTTACAGAAAAGCCCTTCAAGTTCATGCATTTAATAACTAATTAACCGTGCACCGGATTAAAATGATCTCTATATGCAATATGTCTAGAATTTTGTCTAGTTTAATAATATGCAACTTTCACCCATGTTTAAGATGTTTAAAACGATGTTTGTTCAAATTTGTCCCTATGCCATGTTAAAATGATTTAATTCATAACTATTTAACCGTAGCTCGGTTTGTAACAAACTTTATATGCATTTGGGGTAGAAAAATGCCTAGTTTAACATGGTGTACTTGTTTTGCTTGTTTATTAACTCTAAAATTATGTTTAGGGCAGAACAGTACCAAACCTAATATTTGCACATGGGGATTTTCCGGACTTGTTGTTTTGTTGTTCCGGCCTCATTTAAACTTGCCTAGATTAGATAGTTTCATCATGTTTCACTTCTTGCCATGTTTAACAACATTTAATATTGTTGGGTACATAAACGAGAGAGAACTAAATAATTGATGTGGTGTTTCGTCAATATGCAACTCGTTGCATATTGAGCTCCACTTAATTTGTAGGATTGCATTTTGCCATGACATGCCTCTTTAAACCGGACATGCATCATACTTGATTGTGCATCATGCCATGTTTATGCCGTGGATGTTTACTATGTTGTTTCCTCTTTTCTGGTGTTTGCTTCCTCGGGTTGTTTCCGGTAACGTCGTGTTGTGAGGATCCGTTCGTCTTCGTCCGTTTATCTCCTTCATGGACTCGTTCTTCTTCCTTGCGGGATTTCAGGCAAGATGATCATACCCTCGAAATCACTACTATCTTTGCTATGCTAGTTTGCTCGCTCTTTTGCTATGCCATTGCTACGATGCCTACCACTTGCTTGTCAGCCTCCCAAATTGCCATGTTCAGCCCCTAACCCACCATTGTCCTAGCAAACCGTTGATTGGCTATGTTACCGCTTTGCTCAGCCCCTCTTATAGCGTTGTTAGTTGCAAGTGAAGATTGAAGTTTGTTCCTTGTTGGAACATGGAGATGTTGTTCCTTGTTGGAACAGTTATTTACTTGTTGGGATATCACGATATATCTTATTTAATTAATGCATCTATATACTTGGTAAAGGGTGGAAGGCTCGGCCTTATGCCTGGTGTTTTGTTCCACTCTTGCCGCCCTAGTTTCCGTCATATCGGTGTTATGTTCCCGGATTTTGCGTCCCTTACGCGGTTGGGCTATAATGGGAACCCCTTGACAGTTCGCCTTAAGTAAAGCTTCTCCAGCAATGCCCAACATTGGTTTTACCATTTGCCACCTAGCCTTTTCTTTCCCTTGGGTTCTGCAGACTCAAGGGTCATCTTTATTTTAACCCCCCCTCCGGGCCAGTGCTCCTCTGAGTGTTGGTCCGAACTGAGCTGCCTGCGGGGCCACCTCGGGGAAACTTGAGTGTTGGTTTTACTCATAGCTAGTCTCATCTGAGTGTGCCCTGAGAAAGAGATATGTGCAGCTCCTATCGGGATTTGTCAGCACATTCGGGCGGTGTTGCTGGTTTAGTTTTACCCTGTCGAAATGTCTTGTTGTACTGGGATACCGAGTCTGATCGGAATGTCTCGGGTGGAGGTCTATTCCTTCGTTGACCGTGAGAGCTTGTGATGGGCTAAGTTGGGACACCCCTGCAGGGATTTGAACTTTCGAAAGCCATGCCCGCGGTTATGGGCAGATGGGAATTTGTTAATGTCCGGTTGTAGAAAACCTAAAGTTGATCTTAATTAAAATGAATCAACCGCGTGTGTAACCGTGATGGTCTCTTTCCGGCGGAGTCCGGGAAGTGAACACGGATGTTGGAGTTATGCTTGACGTAGGTAGTCCAGGATCACTTCTTGATCATACTTTTATCGACCGTGCTTTGCCTTCTCTTCTCACTCTCATTTGCGTATGTAGCCACCATATATGCTAGTCGCTTGCTGCAGCTCCACCTCATACCTTTACCTTACCCATAAGCTTAAATAGTCTTGATCGCGAGGGTGCGAGATTGCTGAGTCCCTGTGGCTCACAGATACTTCCAAAACCAGTTTGCAGGTGCCGATGATTCCGTGCAGATGACGCTACCAAGCTCAGGAGGAGCTCGATGAAGATCTTGTCCTTTATATTGTTTCGTGCTAGTTGATCAGTAGTGGAGCCCAGTTGGGGTCGATCGGGGACCTTTGTCGCATTTGGGGTTCTTCTTTTATTTAGGTTCCGTAGTCGGACCATGAGTGTATTTGATTGATGTAATGCTTTATTCATGTATTTGTGTGAAGTGGCGATTGTAAGCCAACTATGTAATTCTTTCCCCTATTGTATTACATGGGTTGTGTGAAGATTACCTCACTTGCGACATATGCCTTCAATGCGATTATGCCTCTAAGTCGTGCCTCGACACGTGGGAGATATAGTCGCATCGAGGGTGTTACATATCTCTGGGCCCTCTCGATAATGCACATCACATAAGCCTTGCAAGCATTGCAACTAATGAGTTAGTTGCGAGATGATGTATTACGGAACGAGTAAAGAGACTTGCCGGTAACGAGATTGAACTAGGTATTGAGATACCGACGATCGAATCTCAGGCAAGTAACATACCGATGACAAAGGGAACAACATATGTTGTCATGCGGTCTGACCGATAAAGATCTTCATAGAATATGTAGGAGCCAATATGAGCATCCAGTTTCCGCTATTGGTTATTGACCGGAGATGTGTCTCGGTCATGTCTACATTGTTCTCGAACCCGTAGGGTCCGCACGCTTAAGGTTTCGATGACAGTTATATTATGAGTTTATATGTTTTTATGTACCGAAGGTTGTTCGGAGTCCCGGATGAGATCATGGACATGACGAGGAGTCTCGAAATGGTCGAGACATAAAGATTAATATATTGGAAGCCTACGTTTGGATATCAGAAGTGTTTCGGGTGAAATCGGGATTTTACCAGAGTACCGGGAGGTTACCGGAACCCCCCGGGAGCTATATGGGCCTTAGTGGGCCTTAGTGGAAGAAGAGGAGAGGCGGCCAGGGCTGGGCCGCGCGCCCCTCCCCCTAGTCCGAACAGGACAAGGAGAGAGGGGGCCGACGCCCCCCTCCTTTCTCTCTCTCTCTCTCTCTCTCTCTCTCTCTCTCTCTCTTTTCCACCTCGCGAATCCTATTCCAACTAGGATTGGGGGAGAAGTCCTACTCTCGGAGGGAGTAGGACTCCTCCTGGCGTGCCCTATGATGGCCGGCCGGCCTCCCTCCTTGAACCTTTATATACGGAGGCAGGGGCACCCCAGAGACACAAGTTGATCCACGTGATCATATTCTTAGCCGTGTGCGGCGCCCCCTTCCACCATAGTCCTCGATAATATTGTAGCGGTGCTTAGGCGAAGCCCTGCGACGGTAGCACATCAAGATCGTCACCGCGCCGTCGTGCTGACGAAACTATTTCCCGACACTTTGCTGGATCGGAGTCCGGGGATCGTCATCGAGCTGAACGTGTGCTAGAACTCGGAGGTGCCATAGTTTCGGTGCTTGATCGGTCGGGCCGTGGAGATGTACGACTACATCAACCAAACGCTTCCGCTGTCGGTCTGCAAGGGTACGTAGACCACACTCTCCCCTCTCGTTGCTATGCATCACCATGATCTTGCGTGTGCGTAGGATTTTTTTTGAAATTACTACTTTCCCCAACAGCCCCCTTCCTTTCTTCTCCTTTTCCCTTCCCTTTCCTTCCCTCCTACTCCTACTACTTGGAAGGGCTCCTAGTTGTACTAGGAAAAGGGGAATCCTACTCTTGGTGGGAGTAGGACTCCCCTAGGGTGTGCCATAGAGAGGGCCGGCCCTCCCCCTCCTCCACTCCTTTATATACGGGGGCAGGGGGCACCCCAAAGACACAACAATTGATCTCTTGATCTCTTAGCCGTGTGCGGTGCCCCCTCCACCATAATCCACCTCGATCATATCGTAGTGGTGCTTAGGTGAAGCCCTACATCGGTAGAACATCATCATCGTCACCACGCCATCGTGCTGACGAAACTCTCCCTCAACACTCGGCTGGATCGGAGTTCGAGGGACGTCATCGAGTTGAACGTGTGCAGAACTCGGAGGTGCCGTGCGTTCGGTACTTGATCGGTCGGATCGTGAAGACGTACGACTACATCAACCGCGCTGTGCTAACGCTTCCGCTTTCGGTCTACGAGGGTACGTGGACAACACTCTCCCCTCTCGTTGCTATGCATCACCATGATCTTGCGTGTGCGTAAGAAATTTTTGAAATTACTACGTTTCCCAACAGTGGCATCCGATCCCAGGTTTTATGCGTTGATGTTATATGCACGAGTAGAACACAAGTGAGTTGTGGGCGATATAAGTCATACTGCTTACCAGCATGTCATACTTTGGTTCGGCGGTATTGTTGGATGAAGCGGCCTGGATCGACATTACGCGTACACTTACGTGAGACTGGTTCTACCGACGTGCTTTGCACACAGGTGGCTGGCGGGTGTCAGTTTCTCCAACTTTAGTTGAACCAAGTGTGGCCACGCCTGGTCCTTGCGAAGGTTAAAACAACACCAACTTGACAAACTATCGTTGTGGTTTTGATGCGTAGGTAAGAACGGTTCTTGCTCAGCCCGTAGCAGCCATGTAAAACTTGCAACAACAAAGTAGAGGACGTCTAACATGTTTTTGCAGGGCATGTTGTGATGTGATATGGTCAAGACGTAATGAGATATAAGTTGTTGCATGAGATGATCATGTTTTGTTGAAGTTATCGGCAACTGGCAAAAGCCTTATGGTTATCTCTCTATTTCATAAGATGCAAGCGCCAAATAATTGCTTTACTTTATCGCTATGCGATAGCAATAGTTGCAAGAGCAATTGCTGGCGAGACAACCATGTGACGACACATTGATATAGATCAAGATGATGGAGATCATGGTGTCATGCCGGTGACGATGGAGATCATGACGATGCTTTGGAGATGGAGATCAAAGGCACAAGATGATGATGGCCATATCATGTCACATATTATGATTGCATGTGATGTTTATCTTTTATAATTCTTATTTTGCTTAGTTCGGCGGTAGCTTTATAAGATAATCTCTCACTAAATTATCAAGGTATAAGTGTTCTCCCTGAGTATGCACCGTTGTGAAAGTTCTTCGTGCTGAGACACCACGTGATGATCGGGTGTGATAGGCTCTACGTTCAAATACAACGGGTGCAAAACAGTTGCACACGCGGAATACTGAGGTTAAACTTGACGAGCCTAGCATATAACAGATATGGCCTCGGAACACGGAGACCGAAAGGTCGAGCGTGAATCATATAGTAGATATGATCAACATAGTGATGTTCACCATTGAAACTACTCCATCTCACGTGATGATCGGACATGGTTTAGTTGATATGGATCACATGATCACCTAGAAGATTAGAGGGATGTCTGTCTAAGTGGGAGTTCTTAAGTAATATGATTAATTAAACTTTAATTTATCATGAACTTAGTCCTGGTAGTATTAGCATATCTATGTTGTAGATCAATAGCTCGCGATGTAGCTCCCAGTTTATTGTGTTCCTAGAGAAAAATTATGTTGAAAAATGTTAGTAGCAATCATGCGGATTGGATCCGTGATCTGAGGATTATCCTCATTGCTGCACAAAAGAATTATGTTTTTTATGCACCGCTAGGTGACAGACCTATTGCAGGAGTAGAGGCAGATGTTATGAACGTTTGGCTAGCTCAATATGATGACTACTTGATAGTTTAGTGCACCATGCTTAACGGCTTAGAATCGGGACTTCAAAGATGTTTTGAATGTCATGGACCATATGAGATGTTCCAGGAGTTGAAATTAATATTTCAAGTAAATACCCGAGTTGAGAGATATGAAGTCTCCAACAAGTTCTATAGCTAAAAAGATGGAGGAGAATAGCTCAAGCAGTGAGCATGTGCTCAGATTGTCTGGGTATTACAATCGCTTGAATCAACTGGGAGTTAATCTTCTAGATAAGATAGTGATTGACAGAATTCTCTAGTCACCATCACCAAGTTAGTAGAACTTCGTGATGAACTATGATATGCAAGGGATAACAGAAACGATTCCCAAGCTCTTCGTAATGCTGAAATCAACGAAGGTAGAAATCAAGAAAAATATCAAGTGTTGATGGTAGACAAGACCACTAGTTTCAAGAAAAGGGCAAAGGGAAGAAGGGTAACTTCAAGAAGAATGGCAAGCAAGTTGCTGCTCAAGTGAAGAAGCCCAAGTCTGGTCCTAAGCCTGAGACTAAGTGCTTCTACTGCAAAGGGACTGGTCACTGGAAGCGGAACTGCCCCAAGTATTTGGCGGATAAGAAGGATGGCAAAGTGAACAAAGGTATATTTGATATACAGATTATTGATGTGTATTTTACTAGTGTTCGTAGCAACCCCTCGGTATTTGATACTGGTTCAGTTGCTAAGAGTAGTAACTCGAAACAGGAGTTGCAGAATGAACAAAGACTAGTTAAAGGTGAAGTGACGATGTGTGTTGGAAGTGGTTCCAAGATTGATATGATCATCATCGCACACTCCCTATACTTTCGGGATTAGTGTTGAACCTAAATAAGTGTTATTTGGTGTTTGCGTTGAGCATGAATATGATTTGACCATGTTTATTGCAATATGGTTATTCATTTAAGTAAGAGAATAAATTGTTGTTCTGTTTACAAGAATAAAACCTTCTATGGTCATACACCCAATGAAAATGGTTTGTTGGATCTCGATTGTGGTGATACACATTCTCATAATATTGAAGCCAAAAGATGCAAAGTTAATAATGATAGTGCAACTTATTTGTGGCACTGCCATTTAGGTCATATTGGTGTAAAGCGCATGAAGAAAATCCATGCTAATGGGCTTTTGGAATCACTTGATTATGAACCAGTTGATGCTTGCGAACCGTGCCTCATGGGAAAGATGACTAAGACTCCGTTCTCCGGAACAATGGAGCAAGCAACTGACTTATTGGAAATAATACATACTGATGTATGCAGTCGGATGAATGTTGAGGCTCGCGGCGGGTATCGTTATTTTCTGACCTTCACACATGATTTGAGCAGATATGGGTATATCTACTTGATGAAACATAAGTTTGAAACATTTGAAAAGTTCAAAAACTTCAGAGTGAAGTGGAAAATCATCGTGACAAGAAAATAAAGTTTCTATGATCTGATCGCAGAGACAAATATTTGAGTTATGAGTTTGGTCTTCAAGTAAAACAATGTGGAATAGTTTCACAAAATCGTGCCACCTGGAACACCACAACATAATGGTGTGTCCGAATGTCATAACCATACTATTATTGGATATAGTGCAATCTATGATGTTTCTTGCCGATTAACCACTATAGTTTTGGGGTTATGCATTAGAGACAGCTACATTCATGTTAAATAGGGCACCATCTAAATCCGTTGAGACGACACCGTATGAACTATGGTTTGGCAAGAAACCTAAGTTGTCGTTTCTTAAAGTTTGAGGTTGCAATTCTTATGTGAAAAAGTTTCAACCTGATAAGCTCAAACCCAAATCGGAGAAGTGCATCTTCATAGGATACCCAAAAGAAAAAGTTGGGTACACCTTCTATCACAGATCCGAAGGCAAGATATTCATTGCTGAGAATGGATCCTTTCTAGAGAAGGAGTTTCTCTCGAAAGAAGTGAGTGGGAGGAAAGTAGAACTTGATGAGGTAACTGTACCTGCTCCCTTATTGGAAAGTAGTTCATCACAGAAATCTGTTCCTGTGACTACTACACCAATTAGTGAGGAAGCTAATGATGATGATCATGTAACTTCAGATCAAGTTACTACCGAACCTCGTAGGTAAACCAGAGTGAGATCCGCACCAGAGTGGTACGGTAATCCTGTTCTGGAGGTCATGTTACTTAACCATGACGAGCCTACGAACTATGAGGAAGCGATGATGAGCCCAGATTCCGCGAAATGGCTTGAGGCCATGAAATCTGAGATGAGATCCATGTATGAGAACAAAGTATGGACTTTGATTGACTTGCCCATTGATCGGTGAGCCATTGAGATTAAATGGATCTTCAAGAGGAAGACGGACGCTGATAGTAGTGTTACTATCTACAAAGCTAGAATTGTCGCAAAAAGGTTTTCGACAAGTTCAAAGGGTTGACTATGATGAGAGTTTCTCACTCGTATCTATGCTTAAGTCTGTCCGAATCATGTTAGCAATTGCCGCATTTTATGAAATCTGGCAAATGGATAAACAAAACTACATTCCTTAATGGATTTATTAAAGAAGAGTTGTATATGATGCAACCAGAAGGTTTTGTCAATCCTAAAGGTACTAACAAAATATGCAAGCTCCAGTGATCCATCTATGGACTGGTGCAAGTATCTCGGAGTTGGAATATACGCTTTGATAAGTTGATCAAAGCATATAGTTTTATACAGACTTGCGATGAAGCCTGTATTTACAAGAAAGTGAGTGGGAGCACTACAACATTTCTGATAAGTATATGTGAATGACATATTGTTGATCGGAGATAATGTAGAATTATTCTGCAAAGCATAAAGGAATGTTTGAAAGGAGTTTTTCAAAGATAGACCTCGGTGAAGCTGCTTACATATTGAGCACCAAGATCTATAGAGATAGATCAAGACGCTTGATAAGTTTTCAATGAGTACATACCTTGACAAGATTTTGAAGTAGTTCAAAATGGAATGGTCAAAAAGGAGTTCTTGCCAGTGTTACAAGGTGTGAAGTTGAGTAAGACTCAAAACCCGACCACGGCAGAAGATAGAGAGAGAATGAAAGTCATTCCCTATGCCTCAGCCATAGGTTCGATAAAGTATGCCATGCTGTGTACCAGACCTATTGTATACCCTGCCCTGAGTTTGGCAAGGGAGTACAATAGTGATCTAGGAGTAGATCACTGGGCATTGGTCAAAATTATCCTTAGTGGAATAAGGACATGTTTCTCGATTATGGAGGTGACAAAAGGTTCGTCGTAAAGGGTTACGTCGATGCAAATTTTGACACTGGTCCAGATGACTCTAAATCTCAATCTGGCTACATATTGAAAGTGGGAGCAATTAGCTAGAGTAGCTCTGTGCAGAGCATTGTTGACATAGAAATTTGCAAAATACTTACGGATCTGAATGTGGCAGACCCATCGACTAAACTTCTCTCACAAGAAAAACATGATCATACCTCAGTACTCTTTGGGTGTTAATCACATAGCGATGTGAACTAGATTATTGACTCTAGTAAACCCTTTGGGTGTTGGTCACATGTCGATGTGAACTATGGGTGTTAATCACATGGTGATGTGAACTATTGGTATCACATGGCGATGTGAACTAGATTATTGACTCTAGTGCAAGTGGGAGACTGAAGGAAATATGCCCTAGAGGCAATAATAAAGTTATTATTTATTTCCTTATGTCATGATAAATGTTTATTATTCATGCTAGAATTGTATTAACCGGAAACATAATACATGTGTGAATATATAGACAAACAGAGTGTCACTAGTATGCCTCTACTTGACTAGCTCGTTGATCAAAGATGGTTATGTTTCCTAACCATAGACATGAGTTGTCATTTGATTAATGGGATCACATCATTAGGAGAATGATGTGATTGACTTGACCCATTCCGTTAGCATAGCACTTGATCGTTTAGTTTGTTGCTATTGCTTTCATCATGACTTATACATGTTCCTATGACTATGAGATTATGCAACTCCCGTTTACCAGAGGAACACTTTGTGTGCTACCAAACGTCACAATGTAACTGGGTGATTATAAAGGTGCTCTACAGGTGTCTCCGAAGGTACTTGTTGAGTTGGCGTATTTCGAGATTAGGATTTGTCACTCCGATTGTCGAAGAGGTATCTCTGGGCCCTCTCGCTAATGCACATCACTTAAGCCTTGCAAGCATTGCAACTAATGAGTTAGTTGCAGGATGATGTATTATGGAACGAGTAAAGAGACTTGCCGGTAACGAGATTGAACTAGGTATTGAGATATTGACGATCGAATCTCGGGCAAGTAACATACCGATGACAAAGGGAACAACATATGTTGTTATGCGGTTTGACCGATAAAGATCTTCGTAGAATATGTAGGAGCCAATATGAGCATCCAGGTTCCGCTATTGGTTATTGGAGACGTGTCTCGGTCATGTCTACATAGTTCTCGAACCCGTAGGGTCCGCACGCTTAAAGTTCGATGACGATTATATTATGAGGTTATGTGTTTTTATGTACCGAAGGAGTTCGGAGTCCCGGATGAGATCGGGGACATGACGAGGAGTCTCAAAATGGCCGAGATGTAAAGATTGATATATTGGACCACTATATTCGGACATCGGAAATGTTCCGAGTGATTCGGGTATTTTCGGGAGTACCGGGGAGTTACGGGAATTCGTATAGGGCCTTAATGGGCCATACGGGAAAGGAGAGAAAGGCCTCAAAGGGTGGCCGCACCCCTCCCCATGGGCTGGTCCGAATTGGACTAGGGAGGGGGGCGCCCCCTTCCTTCCTTCTCCTTTTCCCTTCCCTTTCCTTCCCTCCTACTCCTACTACTTGGAAGGGCTCCTAGTTCTACTAGGAAAAGGGGAATCCTACTCCCGGTGGGAGTAGGACTCCCCTAGGGCGTGCCATAGAGAGGGCCGGCCCTCCCCTCCTCCACTCCTTTATATACGGGGGCAGGGGGCACCCCAAAGACACAACAATTGATCTCTTGATCTCTTAGCCATGTGCGGTGCCCCCCTCCACCATAATCCACCTCGATCATATCGTAGCGGTGCTTAGGCGAAGCCCTGCGCCGGTAGAACATCATCATCGTCACCACGCCGTCATGCTGACGAAACTCTCCCTCAACACTCGGCTGGATCGGAGTTCGAGGGACGTCATCAAGTTGAACGTGTGCAGAACTCGGAGGTGCCATGCGTTCGGTACTTGATCGGTCGGATCGTGAAGACGTACGACTACATCAACCACGTTGTGCTAACGCTTCCGCTTTCGGTCCACGAGGGTACATGGACAACACTCTCCCCTCTCATTGCTATGCATCACCATGATCTTGCGTGTGCGTAGGAATTTTTTTGAAATTACTACGTTTCCCAACAACTATTACTACGGATATCCGCCAGGGCAACCGTGGCCATAGACCAACTTAGGCCAAAAGCCTAAGCTTGGGGGAGTACGTCTTTCCCACCGACATTACATTCATGTTCACACACTCATTGCTAGATGTCGGTGCTCATACTTTTTCATTGTATCATCCATGCTAGTTTATTTTCCTTTTTATGCTTTCTTCTTGTGTGTTTAATAAACCTTAAGAAAAACCAAAAAAATTAGTTGTAGCTTTTAATTAGTTTACCTTCCATGCTTGTAGTAGTAATTAAAAAGAAAACCCAAAAAGATTTCATGTTCTTCTTTTGGTTGTTTGGAGCTTTCCCGTGTAAATAGTTTATTTCTTTTCTTTGAGGGTCGATAGGAGAAGACCATAATTAAATTGTTGAAGTGGCTCTTATATGCATTGTTGTTGATCTGACAAAAGAGCCCATACTGCCTTGTCTTCTCCTGTTTATTGAATGCTTTCAGATTCCAGCTTTGTCCAATGCACGTGCACTATTATTATTATTCACATCGTTCGGTCGTGCAAGTGAAAGGAAATTATGACGATATATGATGGACTGATTGAGATGAGAAAAGCTGGTATGAACTCGACCTCTCTTGTTTTTTTAAATATGATTAGTTCGTCGTTCCTGATTCAGCCTATTATGAATAAACATGTTTGCAATGACAACTAGAGATCATAGTTTCTTGTGCCATGCTTGATTAGCTAGGAGCTTATAATGGTTCACCTTGCGTGCCAACATGCTATTAAAATGGTTGTGATGTGGTATGATAGGGTGGTATCCTCCTCTGAATGATTTAAGTGACTTGACTTGGAACATGTTCACGCATGTAGTTGAAACAAAATCAACATAGCCTTCACGATATTTATGTTCATGGTGGATTATATACTACTCATGCTTGCATTTAGTGTTGATTAATTTTAATGCATGTTCATGACTGTTGTCGCTCTCTAGCTGGTCGCTTCCCAGTCTTTTGCTAGCCTTCACCTGTACTAAGCGGGAATACTGCTTGTGCATCCAATCCCATAAACCCCAAAGTTGTTCCATATGAGTCCACCATACCTACCTATATACGGTATCTACCTGCCATTCCAAGTAAATTTGTATGTGCCAAACTCTAAACCTTCAAATAAATATCATGTTTTGTATGCACGAATAGCTCATGTATCAACTAGGGTTGTCCGTACCTTCCATGTTAGGCGGGTTATTCTCAAGAGGAGTGGATTCCGCTCCTCACTCATGAGAAAGTGGCTGGTCACCGGGATGCCCAGTCCCATGCTTTATGCAAATCAAATCAAAATAATTGCAAACAAAACTCCCCCTAGGACTCTTGTTAGTTGGAGGCACTCGTTGTTTCGAGCAAGCCATGGATTGATGCTTGTTGGTGGAGGGGGAGTATAAACTTTACCATTCTGTTTGGGAACCGCCTATAATGTGTGTAGCATGGAAGATATCGCCATCTCTTGGTTGTTATGTTGACAATGAAAGTATACCGCTCAGAATATTATTCACCTCTATTTCAAAACCGAGCTCTAGCACCTCTACAAATCCATACTTTCATGTTGAGTCATCATCCTCTTATTAAAAAGCACCAGTTGGAGAGCACCGCTGTCATTTGCATTCATTACTGTTAGTTTACATTGAGTATGACTTGACTGGATCTCTTTTACCATGAATTACAATGTCTAGTCAGTCCTCGATCTTTAAAGGTGCTCTGCATTTATGTTTTGCGGTCTCAGAAAGGACTAGCGAGATACCATCTTGTTATATCATATTACGATTGTTTTGAGAAAGTGTTGTCATCCGAGATTTATTATTATTGCTCGCTAGTTGATTATGCCATTGATATGAGTAAACATGAGACCTATGCGTTATTGTGAATATGGTTAGTTCATAATCTTTGCTGAAAACTTGAATGCTGGCTTTACATATTTACAACAACACGAGCAAACAGAGTTTGTAAAAGTTTTTCTTTATCACTTTCAGTTTATCAACTGAATTGCTCGAGGACAAGCAAAGGTTTAAGCTTGGGGGAGTTGATACGTCTCCATCATATCTACTTTTCCAAACACTTTTGCCCTTGTTTTGGACTCTAACTTGCATGATTTGAATGGAACTAACCCGGACTGGTGCTGTTTTCAGCAGAATTGCCATGGTGTTATTTATGTGCAAAAACAAAAGTTCTCGGAATGACCTGAAACTTCACGGAATGTCTATTTGGAAATAATAAAAAATCCTTGCAAAAGATGAAGACCAGGGGCCCACACCCTAGCCACGAGGGTGGGGGGCGCGCCCCCTACCTCGTGGACCCCCTGGAGCTCCTCCGACCTCAACTCCAACTCTATATATTTGGTTTCGGAGAGAAAAATCAGAGAGAAGGATTCATCGCGTTTTACGATACGGAGCCGCCGCCAAGCCCTAAAACCTCTCGGGAGGGCTGATATGGAGTCCGTTCGGGGCTCCGGAGAGGGGAATCCGTCGCCATCGTCATCATCAACCATCCTCCATCACCAATTTCATGATGCTCACCGCCGTGCATGAGTAATTCCATCATAGTCTTGCTGGACGGTGATGGGTTGGATGAGATTAATCATGTAATCGAGTTAGTTTTGTTAGGGTTTGATCCCTAGTATCCACTGTGTTATGAGATTGATGTTGCTATGACTTTGCTATGCTTAATGCTTGTCACTAGGGCCCGAATGCCATGATTTCAGATCTGAAACTATTATGTTTTCATCAATATATGAGAGTTCTTGATCCTATCTTGCAAGTCTATAGTCACCTATTATGTGTTATGATCCGTTAACCCCGAAGTGACAATAATCGGGATACTTACCGGTGATGACCGTAGTTTGAGGAGTTCATGTATTCACTATGTGTTAATGCTTTGGTCCGATACTCTATTAAAAGGATGCCTTAATATCCCTTAGTTTCCACTAGGACCCCGCTGCCACGGGAGGGTAGGACAAAAGATGTCATGCAAGTTCTTTTCCATAAGCACGTATGACTATATTCGGAATACATGCCTACATTACATTGATGAATTGGAGCTAGTTCTGTGTCACCTTAGGTTATGACTGTTACATGATGAACCGCATCCGGCATAATTCTCTATCACCGATCCATTGCCTACGAGCTTTCCATATATTGTTCTTCGCTTATTTACTTTTCCGCTGCTATTGCTATCATCACTACAAAATACCAAAAACACTACTTTTGCTATCATTACCTTTTGCTACCGTTACCACTACTATCATATTACTTTGCTACTAAATACTTTGCTGCAGATATTAAGTTTCCAGGTGTGGTTGAATTGACAACTCGGTTGCTAATACTTGAGAATATTCTTTGGCTCCCCTTGTGTCGAATCAATATATTTGGGTTGAATACTCTACCCTCTAAAACTGTTGCGACCCCCTATACTTGTGGGTTATCAGGTATATAGCCACCTTATACTGTGTGAGGCTAGCAAATCTAGTGCTGGACTTACTCTGTTGACTTGTCCCCCAGTCCCCACTTTCTTTCCTTTTTCAACCAATAGATTGGGTTTATATTGAGTTTGTACTACGTTCCCTTTATTTCCCTATTAGACCTAGAGACCAGTCGGATAGCCAGTCTCTGTGACTTTTCGCCCCCATTATTTCCTCTTTCGACCAAGTCCTAGATTCAGGTAACAAATCTTGCCCCACCCCACCCCCTTTCTTCCTTGTTTGAACCAAGTACTACTAGATTTGAGTGCATGAACTAGTTTTATACCTCTTAACAGTAAAAATTTAGGTGGTTTTCGAACTGTCGATTGATCCTATCTACACGAGGGGGCCTGAGAAATAGTAAAAGATACAAATGCAGCGACGTCAGGAGCTCGGGAAGTAGAGCAAGGCCGGTTTCGAAGGAAGTTATACCCGAGGGTCGCCGGGATGTCGCTAGGTGGGCGGCGGGAGGCCGGATCTGCCCACACTACGGCAGCGAGGAAGAAGGGGTGGGAGGCCCTCCCTCGCCAGCGATGCTTGGGAGAGAACAACAAGGCACACTAATCGGTACGCACCGGCAGTGGGTAAGAGCCGTCGCCGAGGAAGACCGGGTGAACCTTGCACCTTATCACCTTCCCCGGCGTAGAGGATCGGGCTGGATCTGAAAGTGCGTTATATCGACTAGAGGGGGGGGGGGGTGAATAGGCGATTTTTAAGAAAGTCTTCAAAACGTGGAAGTTATGAAGACAAACAGAGTGAACAAGCCTATCACTATGCAGCGGAAGGTAGATTACACAACGCAAGCCATAGTCAAATATACAGTACAGTGAAAGCACAGAGACAAATAGCTTCAGTGTAATGAGGATCAGGTTGGAAGAAGTTATGAAGCCAAACAGATCATACAGTCAGGTTGTGAAGACAGAAGATTAAGCAGGCATGCAATAGCTTCACAATGTGTACTGGTAAGTAAAGCGAGGTGAAGATGAAACCAGTGACACGTTGAAGACAATGATATGTTGGACCAGTTCCAGTTGCTGTGACAACTGTACGTCTGGTTGGAGCGGCTAGGTGTTTAAACCAAAGGACACACAGTCCCGGACACCCAGTCCTGAACACGCAGCTCAGGACACCCAGTCCTCACCGTTTTCTCCTTGAGCTAAGGTCACACAGACCCCGCCCAATCACTCTGGTAAGTCTTCAAGGTAGACTCCCAAACCTTCACAGACTTTGTTCACCGGCAATCCACAATTCCTCTTGGATGCTCAGAACGCGACGCCTAACCGTCTGGAGGATGCACAGTCCTCAAGTGTAATAAGTCTTCAGATCACTCAGACAAGAAGACTTAAGTGATGCCCAATTACTCTGGCTCTGGGTGGTTAGGGCTTTTCTCCTCACTAAGGATTTTCTCTCAAAGGCTTCGAGGTGGGTTGCTCTCAAACGACAAAAGCCGTGCACTGAAATCTGAGCAGCCAACCGTTTATGGTTGTGGGGGTGGACTATTTATAGCCACTTGGCAACCCTGACCTGATTTGTCCGAAATGACCCTGGGTCACTAAGGAACTGACACGTGTACTAACGGTCGGATTTTGAACTCTCACGGCAACTTTACTTGGGCTGCAAGTAAAGCTGACTTGTCTGACTCTGGACAAGATTTTCTCTCATTGTCTTCACTCGAAGACATAGGATTTGAATTAGGCATCACTTCAGTCATCCTGACTGGTTTTCTTGGACCCCACTTAACAGTACGGTGGTTCCTATGACACAACATGAATAAAGTAAAGCTACGAAGGATCTAAGTCTTCGAGTTCCAAAAGCTTCATGGGGAGTCTTCATATGTCATTGTCTTCGACACGAATGTCTTCATGAACCACCATTGTCTTCAATGTCTTCGTACATTTTTGGGGGTCATCTCTGGTAGCTAAACCAAATCAATGAGGGACTTCTACCTGTGTTATCCTGCAATTCTCACAAACACATTAGTCCCTCAACTAGGTTTGTCGTCAATACTCCAAAACCAACTAGGGGTGGCACTAGATGCACTTACAATCTCCCCCTTTTTGGTGATTGATGACAAACTAGTTGAAGTTTTCAACGGGGAATATAATTTGTGAAATTGTAAAGGAATTGTCTTCATAAGCTGCAGGGGCTCCCCCTGAAGATGTGCATATTAAGTGATTTGCTTCTGGAATGCAAATGCACACATCAGGTTGTATTTGTGGGAATCCGCTTCAACTTATGATGACAATTCATCATGCACGTAAAGATATATGAAGATAATGATATGCATAATGAAAAATGGACGTCTGCGAAATGATAAGAGTGCGGAAATTATCGTCGTACATGCGGAATTTATCTTCGCAAGAACACAGTGGCAAACATAGTAGCAGACGACCATCAAGTTTAAGTGTTACAACTCAAAGAACCAAATGTAGCAAAACGAGAGTTGTAAGCACGAAGCAAAATGCAAAATATAAAGCACCCGCCCATATTATTGACCCGCTTGAAGACTATAACCATCATATGCTTCTCCCCCTTTTGTCAGTGATGACCAAAAAGGTTTGAAGACATAGAGTTTTCTATGCGTTCCCAGGCGCAGCAGGGTCGGTGGAGACGTTTGGTGGTGCAGGTGAGCTTGGGGCAGTGACGACGCGCGGTGAAGACATTGGTGGTGATGTGGCGTCGTCTTCTTCCTCAATGATTTTTCCCGTCACGGTGGCAGCAAAGGAAGAGAACTCGGATTCTTCAAGTGAAGGAGTCCCACGCAACACAACTCTTCTGGGGGGTGTGGAGTCAAACTTGAAACGCTCCTTGAAGCCATCCTCTTGCAATTCAGCTTCAGTGCACATCATAGTGAGGCCTTTCCAAGTGCGGCGACTGGTTTCGTGTGCGACGAAGGCGTTCTTGGTGGCCAGATTCCTGATGCGATTGACGTCTTGCATGAGACTGTGCATCTGCCTCTTGAGCCAGTCGTGATGCCTATCTTGCTTTTGATGCAGAGCCACAAGAAGTTCACGATCAGTGAGTGTACGAGCGCGTTTCTTGGGTCTCTGCCCAGCTTCGCTGTCAGTGGCTTCAGTGGATGCAGGGGCACGTGTGGTGCCAGCCATTGGATAGACTCTGGAAATGGCCTCAACACCTTCATCATGTTGAGTGAAGCTTTGGTGTTCTGCATTCTGAAGACTTAGTGGCTGTTTGGCAGGCTCAGGATAAATGGCTTCAGCAGAGGTGTCCACATCGGGTAAGAAGATTCTGTGGTTGCGGGCTGAGGGCTGATATGATATCGCAGAGTGGAGCTTGATTAGCCTCATAACCCATGGAGCATAAATCTTCAGACCAAAGAGATCTGAGCCAGACGCAGCAAGTTGACGTATGAAGAGATCCTGGGCATTGAAGCATTTGCCGTGTAGGATGCAGAAGATGAGAGTCTTCATGGCACCTTCAACCTTGGCATATCGAGAGTGCCCCTTAATGGGCCATAGAGTCCGCCTGATGATGTGATAGATAGTTCTCGGCAGGTACTCTAAGTCTTCAATGAAGAACTCCGTTGGGTAAGGTCTTGATGTGCAATGTTGCATAGAACTGAAGCAGAAGCTCTTCATTCCAGTGCTCTTCATCCGTGACAAACGGTAGCAGGCCAACTTGCCTGAAGCAGTCCAGGGATTCTTCCAGACCAGGCAGACCAGCAAAAGCTTCAACTTCAAGGCGCTGATGTGGAAAGATACGGTTCTGGTTGTAGAGGACGCAGGAGTAGTAGCTGCGCTGTGGGTAGCTCCAGAACCTATCTGACACAATCTTTTCCCTTGAGTAAGGGTTCTTGGAGCGGTTGAAGAAAGTGTTGTCTGC
Source organism: Triticum monococcum (assembly GCA_034509565.1). Taxonomy (NCBI): domain Eukaryota; kingdom Viridiplantae; phylum Streptophyta; class Magnoliopsida; order Poales; family Poaceae; genus Triticum; species Triticum monococcum. Next base: position 77,971,508 of record CM067843.1, read on the forward strand.
CCTGAAGCTATTGACATTGAAGGAGCCAGGAGCAGTGACTGGACCTGGGAACCTTGGCAGTCGTGGGATTGGCTTCTGTACCTGGGGCCTGTGCGCAAGATGATAATTGAACTGTGGTCCGGCAGCAGACACAGGCACAGAAGGGTCAGAGGCAGTTGCTTCAGTATCTCTTGAAGCTGTTGGTTGGTCTGGCTCCACAGATGCTTCAGTATTATGTGTGGCAGCCGCGGTGGTGTCAGCCTCCTTGAGAATTTCTTCTTGCTGGTGTGGGGGAGATGGAGCTTGAGGTTCTTCATGCTCTTCTGCTTGTGCTTCGGCTGATGCAGCCGGAATGTCGTCAGCAGTCTGAGCCCTTGGTCCTTTGCGAAGCCTACAGAATGCAGGCAACGCCGGTGCAGTTGCAGTGGGCTGGGGCTCATCCTCTTCCTCTTGTGGGCGATCTGCCCACGATGCATCTTGTGTGATTGGCGTCAGGGGACGACCAATGCTGAGCAATTCACTCGATTCGAGCTGAGGAAGGACTGCATCATCTTGTACATTGTCTTGGAGACCAATGTCTTCAGCAGCGGTGGGGTCGGCTGCTGGAATGTCTTCATCACGCTGAGCCTCGGTGAGAGCAGGCTCATGGACGGTCATCTGACAATCTTCATGAGGACGGCGAACGGAAAGGGGTTCAACTATCAAGGGCTCTGTGGGAGCAGCCCGAGACTTCTTGGACTTGCGCTTTTTGGTGGTGGGGTCTGAAGGAGAGGCTTCAGAGTGTTTCCTCTTCCTTGCTTTAGCTTCGGCTATCCTTGTCTTCTTAAGCTCTGAAGCGGGTGAGCGCTTTGGCTTCGAGCTAGGCTTGGCGGTGGGGAAGACAATTGGAATAGCTTCTTGGCGTGGGGCCTCTTCTTCCGCCACGGTGGGCGTCTTCTTTTTCTTGGCGGCCATCCTGGGGTCGATGCCGGGACGCCCAAGTGCCTTTCGCTTCTCGGCCTCATTGTAGGCCTGTACGCAGAGGTCAGCCAAGTTCTTCATGCGCTCGCGTGAACCCTGAGCCTCTGCACGTTTCTGCATGAAGTTTTCCTTCAACTCATGCAGCATGACTTTGAAGTCTTTGATCTCTTGGACGCTGAGCGTGGCCATGTTCTGCTTAAACTGAGCCTTTTCAAAATCGATCTTTTGCTTCAGTTCCACGATACGCTGGGCAATAGCGAGTTCTGAAGCGATAGCTCCTTGGAAGGCTACGCTGAGGCCAATGGGCAGCTGCAGATCATCAAAGCTGATGTTGGGCGTGTCAAACCACTCATCTATGAAGTTGTGGATGATTTTTGCATCGAACAGAGGCAGATTGTTGAAGATTTCAGCCTCCTCCTTGCTCTTGATGAGCTGCTCAAGAGCGTCATCACCAAGATCTTCGTCACTGGACAGATCAATGGCTTCGCAGCGAAGAATGGCAGCTACAGTTAGCTCTTTGCTGGTGTGTGGCTGTAGTTTCTTTGCTTCTTGAGGCTTGCAGACTCTTGATAAGTCTTCAGACTGCACACTGGCTTCAGGAGGTGCAGTGGCCAATGGCTTCGCTTTGGAGATCTTGGGGGAGGCGACTGGCTTGGAAGCTTTTGGCTTCTTCTTCATCTGCTTCGGCTCTGGGGCAGCAGGAGCATCATCAGACTCAGTGTCTGCTGGAGGGTCGTTCACGACAGTCCCTTGGACTATAATGTGAGTGATGAGGCCGTCGAGATTGGCAAATGGCCCGATGACATTGGGATTAGCGTCGCGTGTGCCATCTGCCCTTGGTCTGGAGGGACCAGGGTTGAAGTCCAATCCAAACTCCTTCTTGTTTTGCTTTGCAGAGTTCTGGGCAAATTGGAAGTTGCGCTTGAACAGAGTGTCATCGCGACACCAGAGAAGGGACGATGGATGTGCATCAGCTGGCTGTTGTCCCCTGACCATGCATGGAAAGAAACCTTGAGCAATGGCTTCGTCTCTGGTTCGGGGTACGAGATTCTTATACAAGGCATCTCCCCATGGCCGCTTGATGGCGCACTTCTCTGCATATTCTTTGGTGACGAAGCGGTATAGGAACCACTGCTCTGCCCAATACCTGCGAATACATTGGATTCGTGTCTTGCGCTGAGCATAGGTTTCTTCAGGATCTGTTTGGTACGTTTCTGCCAAATCTTCAGGCAGATCCTTTGATGTGTCACCCCGTCTCTGTCTGCCTCCCTTCCTTGATGGTTTCTCGGATGCCATGAAGCTTAACTTGGAAGGCTTCAAAAGCTTCAAAGGCTTCAAAGCTTTCAAAGGCTTCAAAGGCTTCCTTTTGCTTGACCAACAGGAACTTGCTTCGGGTGAATTAATGTGACGCTGTAGGAATTCTGCAAATGAATGCAGACTATGAGAACCAAAAGATTCTCCCACGGACATGTACCTGTGACAGCATTAAGGTGCGAGGGAAGGGGAAGAGGTCATATGCATTCTCAGAAGATTTTGAAGATAAATCAGTGTAGAAGACATTGACCTCATCATGCGAAGACATTCACTTTATAGAAAAGAAGTTGGTTCCAGATTTGTACGAACCCATAGATCAGTACAAGTGAGGAATCTAACTACTTCATGAAGAACAAGTGAATATGCTAGGCAAGTTATGAGATTCAGACAAGAGGAATGAAACTTGAAGGAATAGAAACCTCTTTTGGCAGAAAGTGATGGATCAATAGGATCAAAAGAGGCTGTAAAAAGCTTGTTATTTACCAGACTTGGAACTGCTAGACGAGAAGAGAGGTGAGGCCGAGCAGTTCGATCCTCCGTGCCCTAACTTGGCGACGGAAGACACTTAGGACGACGGCGGAGAGACTGGTGTCCGCGGTCGGCGTGAGAACGGCGTCGGAGAGGTCGTAGCAGTGAAGCACTTCGTCGCCGGCGTCGTTGCGAGTTAGCGGTGGTGCTAGGGTTTGTGCGAGGGAGGAAGAAGAGATAATGACCGCAGTGAAACGTGTATTTATAGGGATATGGGCGGCACTGCGCTATTACTCAGGTGCCCCTGGCGATTCGCATCTGATCATTACGTGGCCAGCATGCGGAATTGCGGGGGCAGTTTCACCCCACGCACGCCTGGTTTGTCGGGAGTCGTTCCTACTTCTCCGGAATTCTAGTTGATGGAAAAAACATTAAAGCTGTTTTAAAGTTTGTCTCTGTGTCTTCTTCTGACAAGGATGCAGTGAAGACATTCGACAGTTTCAATAGAGTGCATATGACTTGGAGAGATAGAGTTTGAGGTAGGAAGCATGGAGAGGTTAGGGTCTGATCACATTCACTTAGTTCAAAAGATTCAGACAAGAAGACATAGCTATAAGTGAATGCTGTAGAGGACAGAACACCAGTGCATATATAATCAACATAGTGAAGATAATCATGAAGACATGTTGAGATTGAAGCCAAACCAAATGTGAAGACATAGCAAATGTAACGCCATGAGTAAAACACTTCAAGCAGAAAATTTTTGGTGGTGGCGCTACCCACCGTATAGGAAGTATTGGACCCAGACACGACGCACAATTATCGTGGCGCTCCGAGGTCAAATTCCACGTTAATGTATTCACACTTAGAATGTATGTCTTCATTGATTGAAGATATACGTTACTTTGTGTGTTGCACATCTAAGTCATCATCATGCATAAGTGTTAGGATGTGTGCCTGATCACAGGACATTTGAGGATTCCAAGATATTTAGCTCACACCGTAACTTGCAAAATCTCTTCTCATCCAAGGGCTTGGTGAAGATATCTGCCAATTGCTCTTCAGTGTTGACGTGTATGATATCAATGTCTTCCTTTGTAACATGATCTCTGAGAAAATGATGACGAATTTCAATGTGCTTTGTCTTCGAGTGCTGAACTGGGTTGTTGGCGATCTTGATGGCGCTTTCGTTGTCGCAGTAAAGTGGCACTTGCTTCAGATGAATGCCGTAATCCTTGAGGGTTTGCTTCATCCATAGAAGCTGAGCGCAGCAGGATCCAACAGCAATGTATTCAGATTCAGCAGTGGAGAGAGATACACAGTTTTGCTTCTTTGAAGACCAACAGACAAGAGATCGGCCCAGGAAATGACATGTGCCTGATGTGGACTTCCGATCAACCTTGTCACCAGCGTAATCAGCGTCCGAAAATCCAACCAGATCAAACTCTGAGCCCTTTGGATACCATAACCCTAGAGTTGGTGTGTGAGCCAGATATCGAAGAATTCGCTTCACTGCTAAGTGATGCGACTCCTTTGGTGCCGCTTGAAACCGAGCACACATGCAAACACTAAGCATAATATCTGGCCTAGATGCACATAAATAAAGCAAAGAACCAATCATGGAGCGGTATACCTTTTGATCGAACTCTTTACCATTGTCGTCAGGACCCAAATGATGTTTGGCTGGCATTGGTGTTGTGAAGCCTTTGCAATCTTGCATACCGAACTTCTTCAGGCAGTCTTTGAGGTATTTCTCTTGAGATATGAAGATGCCATTGCGTTGTTGCCTTATCTGAAGACCGAGGAAGAATTTCAGCTCCCCCATCATAGACATCTGATATTGCTCTTGCATCATATATCCGAACTCCTCACTGTACTTCTGATTGGTGCAGCCGAAGATAATGTCATCCACGTATATTTGGCACACAAACAGTTCACCATCATATGTCTTTGTGAAGAGAGTGGGATCCAGGGAACCAGGTATGAAGCCTTTGCTCTTCAGGAAGTATTTGAGTGTATCATACCTGTTGGGGAACGCAGTAATTTCAAAAAATTTCCTACGCACACGCAAGATCATGGTGATGCACAGCAACGAGAGGGGAGAGTGTTGTCTACGTACCAACGCAGACCGACTGCGGAAGCGATCACACAACGTAGAGGAAGTAGTCGTACGTCTTCTTCTCGATCCGACCGATCCAAGCACCGTTACTCCGGCACCTCCGAGTTCTTAGCACACGTTCAGCTCGATGACGTTCCTCGGGCTCCGATCCAACAAAGTGTCGAGGAAGAGTTCCGTCAGCACGACGGCGTGATGACGATCTTGATGTACTACCGACGCAGGGCTTCGCCTAAGCACTACAACGGTACGATCGAGGTGGAATTTGGTGGCAGGGGGCACCGCACACGGCTAAGGAACGATCTCAAGGATCAAGTTGTGTGTCTTGGGGTGCCCCCCGCCCCCGTATATAAAGGTTGGAGGAGGGGGAGCCGGCCGGCCAGGGAGAGGAGGCGCAGGGGAGTCCTACTCCCACCGGGAGTAGGACTCCTCCCCCCCAATCCTAATCCAATTAGGACTCCCGGGGGGAAAGAGAGAGAAGGGGGGCCGGCCCCCTATCCTAGTCCTACTAGGACTTGGGAAAGGGGGGGGGGGCGCCGGCCAGCTTGGGCTTGTCCCTTTTCTCTTTTTCCACTAAGGCCCAATAGGCCCATTAGTCTCCCGGGGGGTTCCGGTAACCCTCCCGGTATTCCGGTAAAATCCCGATTTCACCCGGAACACTTCCGATGTCCAAACATAGGCTTCCAATATATCAATCTTTACGTCTCGACCATTTCGAGACTCCTCGTCATGTCTGTGATCTCATCTGGGACTCCGAACAACCTTCGGTACATCAAAATGCATAAACTCATAATAATTGTCATCGTAACGTTAAGCGTGCGGACCCTACGGTTCGAGAACAATGTAGACATGACCGAGACACGTCTCTGGTCAATAACCAATAGCGGGACCTGGATGCCCATATTGGCTCCTACATATTCTACGAAGATCTTTATCGGTCAGACCGCATAACAACATACGTTGTTCCCTTTGTCATCGGTATGTTACTTGCCCGAGATTCGATCGTCGGTATCCAATACCTAGTTCAATCTCGTTACCGGCAAGTCTCTTTACTCGTTCTGTAATACATCATCTCACAACTAACATATTAGTTGCAGTGCTTGCAAGGCTTATGTGATGTGCATTACCGAGAGGGCCCAGAGATACCTCTCCGACAATCGGAGTGACAAACCCTAATCTCGAAATACGCCAACCCAACATCTACCATTGGAGACACCTGTAGTACTCCTTTATAATCACCCAGTTACGTTGTGACGTTTGGTAGTACCCAAAGTGTTCCTCCGGTAAACGGGAGTTGCATAATCTCATAGTTATAGGAACATGTATAAGTCATGAAGAAAACAATAGCAACATACTAAACGATCGGGTGCTATGCTAATGGACTGGGTCATGTCAATCAGATCATTCTACTAATGATGTGACCTCGTTAATCAAATAACAACTCCTTGTTCATGGTTAGGAAACATAACCATCTTTGATTAACGAGCTAGTCAAGTAGAGGCATACTAGTGACATTCTGTTGGTCTATGTATTCACACATGTATTATGTTTCCGGTTAATACAATTCTAGCATGAATAATAAGCTTTTATCATGATGTATGGAAATAAATAATAACTTTATTATTGCCTCTAGGGCATATTTCCTTCAGTCTCCCACTTGCACTAGAGTCAATAATCTAGATTACACAGTAATGATTCTAATACCCATGGAGCCTTGGTGCTGATCATGTTTTGCTCGTGGAAGAGGCTTAGTCAACGGGTCTGCAACATTCAGATCCGTATGTATCTTGCTAATCTCTATGTCTCCCACCTGGACTAAATCCCGGATGGAGTTGAAGCGTCTCTTGATGTGTTTGGTTCTTTTGTGAAATCTGGATTCCTTTGCCAAGGCAATTGCACCAGTATTGTCACAGAAGATTTTCATTGGACCCGATGCACTAGGTATGACACCTAGCTCGGATATGAACTCCTTCATCCAGACTCCTTCGTTTGCTGCTTCCGAAGCAGCTATGTACTCCGCTTCACATGTAGATCCCGCTACGACGCTTTGTTTAGAACTGCACCAACTGACAGCTCCACCGTTTAAAGTAAACACGTATCCGGTTTGCGATTTAGAATCGTCCGGATCAGTGTCAAAGCTTGCATCAACGTAACCTCTTACGGTGAGCTCTTTGTCACCTCCATATACGAGAAACATATCCTTAGTCCTTTTCAGGTATTTCAGGATGTTCTTGACCGCTGTCCAGTGATCCATTCCAGGATTACTTTGGTACCTCCCTGCTAAACTTATAGCAAGGCACACATCAGGTCTGGTACACAGCATTGCATACATGATAGAGCCTATGGCTGAAGCATAGGGAACATCTTTCATTTTCTCTCTATCTTCTGCAGTGGTCGGGCATTGAGTCTTACTCAATTTCATACCTTGTAACACAGGCAAGAACCCTTTCTTTGCTTGATCCATTTTGAATTTCTTCAAAATCTTGTCCAGGTATGTGCTTTGTGAAAGTCCAATTAAGCGTCTTGATCTATCTCTATAGATCTTTATGCCTAATATGTAAGCAGCTTCCCCGAGGTCTTTCATCGAAAAACTTTTATTCAAGTATCCCTTTATGCTATCCAGAAATTCTATATCATTTCCAATTAGCAATATGTCATCCACATATAATATCAGAAATGCTACAGAGCTCCCACTCACGTTCTTGTAAATACAGGCTTCTCCAAAAGTCTGTATAAATCCAAATGCTTTGATCACACTATCAAAGCGTTTATTCCAACTCCGAGATGCTTGCACCAGTCCATAAATGGATCGCTGGAGTTTGCATACTTTGTTAGCTCCTTTTGGATCGACAAAACCTTCTGGTTGTACCATATACAACTCTTCTTCCAGAAATCCATTCAGGAATGCAGTTTTGACATCCATCTGCCATATTTCATAATCATAAAATGCGGCAATTGCTAACATAATTCTGACGGACTTAAGCATCGCTACGGGTGAGAAAGTCTCATCGTAGTCAACCCCTTGAACTTGTCGAAAACCTTTTGCAACAAGTCGAGCTTTATAGACAGTAACATTACCGTCAGCGTCAGTCTTTTTCTTGAAGATCCATTTATTCTCAATTGCTTGCCGATCATCGGGCAAGTCAACCAAAGTCCATACTTTGTTCTCATACATGGATCCCATCTCAGATTTCATGGCCTCAAGCCACTTTGCGGAATCTGGGCTCACCATCGCTTCTTCATAGTTCGTAGGTTCATCATGATCTAGCATCATGATTTCCAGAACTGGATTACCGTACCACTCTGGTGCGGATCTCACTCTGGTTGATCTACGTGGTTCAGTAGTATCTTGTTCTGAAGTTTCATGATCATCATCATTAGCTTCCTCACTGATTGGCATAGGTGTCGCAGAAACAGTTTTCTGTGATGTACTATTTTCCAATAAGGGAGCAGGTACAATTACCTCGTCAAGTTCTACTTTCCTCCCACTCACTTCTTTCGAGAGAAACTCCTCCTCTAGAAATGATCCATTCTTAGCAACGAATGTCTTGCCTTCGGATCTGTGATAGAAGGTATACCCAACAGTTTCCTTTGGGTATCCTATGAAGACACATTTCTCCGCTTTGGGTTCGAGCTTATCAGGTTGAAGCTTTTTCACATAAGCATCGCAGCCCCAAACTTTAAGAAACGACAACTTTGGTTTCTTGCCAAACCATAGTTCATAAGGCGTCGTCTCAACGGATTTTGATGGTGCCCTATTTAACGTGAATGCGGCCATCTCTAAAGCATAACCCCAAAACGATAGCGGTAAATCAGTAAGAGACATCATGGATCGCACCATATCTAGTAAAGTGCGATTACGATGTTCGGACACACCATTACGCTGTGGTGTTCCGGGTGGCGTGAGTTGCGAAACTATTCCACAATTTTTCAAATGTATACCAAACTCGTAACTCAAATATTCTCCTCCACGATCAGATCGTAGAAACTTTATTTTCTTGTTACGATGATTTTCAACTTCACTCTGAAATTCTTTGAACCTTTCAAATGTTTCAGATTTATGTTTCATTAAGTAGATATACCCATATCTGCTTAAATCATCTGTGAAGGTGAGAAAATAACGATATCCGCCACGAGCCTCAATATTCATCGGACCACATACATCGGTATGTATGATTTCCAACAAATCTGTTGCTCTCTCCATAGTACCGGAGAACGGTGTTTTAGTCATCTTGCCTATGAGGCACGGTTCACAAGTACCAAGTGATTCATAATCAAGTGGTTCCAAAAGCCCATCAGTATGGAGTTTCTTCATGCGCTTTACACCGATATGACCTAAACGGCAGTGCCACAAATAAGTCGCACTATCATTATTAACTTTGCATCTTTTGGCTTCTACATTATGAATATGTGTATTACTATCTTCGAGATTCAACAAGAATAGACCACTCTTCAAAGGTGCATGACCATAAAAGATATTATTCATATAAATAGAACAACCATTATTCTCTGATTTAAATGAATAACCGTCTCGCATTAAACAAGATCCAGATATAATGTTCATGCTCAACGCTGGCACCAAATAACAATTATTTAGGTCTAATATTAATCCGGAAGGTAGATGTAGAGGTAGCGTGCCGACCGCGATCACATCGACTTTGGAACTGTTTCCCACACGCATCGTCACCTCGTCCTTTGCTAGTGTCCGCTTATTCCATAGTCCCTGTTTCGAGTTGCAAATATTATTAACAGAAACAGCATCAAATACCCAGGTGCTACTGCGAGCTCTAGTAAGGTACACATCAATAACATGTATATCACATATACCTTTGCTCACTTTGCCATCCTTCTTATCCGCCAAATACTTGGGGCAGTTCCGCTTCCAGTGTCCAGTCTGCTTGCAGTAGAAGCACTCAGTTTCAGGCTTAGGTCCAGACTTGGGTTTCTTCTCTTGAGCAACAACTTGCTTGCTGTTCTTCTTGAAGTTTCCCTTCTTCTTCCCTTTGCCCTTTTTCTTGAAACTAGTGGTTTTGCTAACCATCAACACTTGATGCTCCTTCTTGATTTCTACCTCCGCAGCTTTCAGCATTGCGAAGAGCTCGGGAATAGTTTTGTTCATCCCTTGCATATTATAGTTCATCACGAAGCTCTTGTAGCTTGGTGGCAGTGATTGGAGAATTCTGTCAATGACGCAGTCATCTGGAAGATTAACTCCCATCTGAATCAAGTGATTATTATACCCAGACATCTTGAGTATATGCTCACTGACAGAACTGTTCTCCTCCATCTTACAGCTATAGAACTTATTGGAGACTTCATATCTCTCAATTCGGGCATTTGCTTGAAATATTAACTTCAACTCCTGGAACATCTCATATGCTCCATGACGTTCGAAACGTCGTTGAAGTCCCGATTCTAAGCCGTAAAGCATGGCACACTGAACTATCAAGTAGTCATCAGCTTTGCTCTGCCAGACGTTCATAACATCTGGCGTTGCTCCAGCAGCAGGCCTGTCACCCAGCGGTGCTTCCAGGACGTAATTCTTCTGTGCAGCAATGAGGATAATCCTCAGGTTACGGACCCAGTCCGTGTAATTGCTACCATCATCTTTCAACTTTCCTTTCTCAAGGAACGCATTAAAATTCAATGGAACAATAGCACGAGCCATCTATCTACAAGCAACATAAACAAGCAAGATACTATCAGGTACTAAGTTCATGATAAGTTTAAGTTCAGTTAATCAAATTACTTAGGAACTCCCACTTAGATAGATATCCCTCTAATCCTCTAAGTGATCACGTGATCCAAATCAACTAAACCATAACCGATCATCACGTGAGATGGAGTAGTTTTCAATGGTGAACATCGTCATGTTGATCATATCTACTATATGATTCACGCTCGACCTTTCGGTCTCTGTGTTCCGAGGCCATATCTGCATATGCTAGGCTCGTCAAGTATAACCTGAGTATTCTGCGTGTGCAAAACTGGCTTGCACCCGTTGTAGATGGACGTAGAGCTTATCACACCCGATCATCACGTGGTGTCTGGGCACGACGAACTTTGGCAACGGTGCATACTCAGGGAGAACACTTCTTGATAATTTAGTGAGAGATCATCTTATAATGCTACCGTCAATCAAAGCAAGATAAGATGCATAAAAGGATAAACATCACATGCAATCAATATAAGTGATATGATATGGCCATCATCATCTTGTGCTTGTGATCTCCATCTCCGAAGCACCGTCATGATCACCATCGTCACCGGCGCGCCACCTTGATCTCCATCGTAGCAACGTTGTCGTCTCGCCAATCTTATGCTTCCACGACTATCACTACCGCTTAGTAATAAAGTAAAGCATTACATCGCGATTGCATTGCATACAATAAAGCGACAACCATATGGCTCCTGCCAGTTGCCGATAACTCGGTTACAAAACATGATCATCTCATACAATAAAATCAGCATCTTGTCTTGACCATATCACATCACAACATACCCTGCAAAAACAAGTTAGACGTCCTCTACTTTGTTTGTTGCAAGTTTTACGTGGCTGCTACGGGCTTAAGCAAGAACTCATCTGACCTACGCATCAAAACCACAACGATAGTTCGTCAAATAGACTTCGTTTTAACCTTCTCAAGGACCGGGCATAGTCACACTTGGTTCAACTAAAGTTGGAGAGACAGTCTTCCGCAAGCCATCTATGTGCAAAGCACGTCGAGGGAACCGGTCTCGCGTAAGAGTACGCGTAAGGTTGGTCCGGCTCGTCTCAACCAACAATACCGCCGAACCAAAGTATGACATGCTGGTAGGCAGTATGACTTGTATCGCCCACAACTCACTTGTGTTCTACTCGTGCATATAACATCAAACCATAAAAACCTAGGCTCGGATGCCACTGTTGGGGAACGCAGTAATTTCAAAAATTTTCCTACGCACACGCAAGATCATGGTGATGCACAGCAACGAGAGGGGAGAGTGTTGTCTACGTACCAACGCAGACCGACTGCGGAAGCGATCACACAACGTAGAGGAAGTAGTCGTACGTCTTCTTCTCGATCCGACCGATCCAAGCACCGTTACTCCGGCACCTCCGAGTTCTTGGCACACGTTCAGCTCGATGACGTTCCTCGGGCTCCGATCTAGCAAAGCGTCGAGGAAGAGTTCCGTCAGCACGACGGCGTGATGACGATCTTGATGTACTACCGACGCAGGGCTTCGCCTAAGCACTACAACGGTACGATCGAGGTGGAATTTGGTGGCAGGGGGCACCGCACACGGCTAAGGAACGATCTCAAGGATCAAGTTTTGTGTCTTGGGGTGCCCCCCGCCCCCGTATATAAAGGTTGGAGGAGGGGGAGCCGGCCGGCCAGGGAGAGGAGGCGCAGGGGAGTCCTACTCCCACCGGGAGTAGGACTCCTCCCCCCCAATCCTAATCCAATTAGGACTCCCGGGAGGAAAGAGAGAGAAGGGGGGCCGGCCCCCTATCCTAGTCCTACTAGGACTTGGGAAAGGGGGGGGGGGGGGGGCGCCGGCCAGCTTGGGCTTGTCCCTTTTCTCTTTTTCCACTAAGGCCCAATAGGCCCATTAGTCTCCCGGGGGGTTCCAGTAACCCTCCCGGTATTCCGGTAAAATCCCGATTTCACCCGGAACACTTCCGATGTCCAAACATAGGCTTCCAATATATCAATCTTTACGTCTCGACCATTTCGAGACTCCTCGTCATGTATGTGATCTCATCCGGGACTCCGAACAACCTTCGGTACATCAAAATGCATAAACTCATAATAAATGTCATCGTAACGTTAAGCGTGCGGACCCTACGGTTCGAGAACAATGTAGACATGACCGAGACACGTCTCCGGTCAATAACCAATAGCGGGACCTGGATGCCCATATTGGCTCCTACATATTCTACGAAGATCTTTATCGGTCAGACCGCATAACAACATACGTTGTTCCCTTTGTCATCGGTATGTTACTTGCCCGAGATTCGATCGTCGGTATCCAATACCTAGTTCAATCTCGTTACCGGCAAGTCTCTTTACTCGTTCCGTAATACATCATCTCACAACTAACATATTAGTTGCAGTGCTTGCAAGGCTTATGTGATGTGCATTACCGAGAGGGCCCAGAGATACCTCTCCGACAATCGGAGTGACAAACCCTAATCTCGAAATACGCCAACCCAACATCTACCATTGGAGACACCTGTAGTACTCCTTTATAATCACCCAGTTACGTTGTGACGTTTGGTAGTACCCAAAGTGTTCCTCCGGTAAACGGGAGTTGCATAATCTCATAGTTATAGGAACATGTATAAGTCATGAAGAAAACAATAGCAACATACTAAACGATCGGGTGCTATGCTAATGGAATGGTTCATGTCAATCAGATCATTCTACTAATGATGTGACCTCGTTAATCAAATAACAACTCCTTGTTCATGGTTAGGAAACATAACCATCTTTGATTAACGAGCTAGTCAAGTAGAGGCATACTAGTGACATTCTGTTGGTCTATGTATTCACACATGTATTATGTTTCCGGTTAATACAATTCTAGCATGAATAGTAAACTTTTATCATGATGTAAGGAAATAAATAATAACTTTATTATTGCCTCTAGGGCATATTTCCTTCAATACCAGGCCCGAGGGGCTTGTTTGAGGCCATATAGTGCCTTTTTGAGCTTGTACACCATGTCAGGATGTTTTGGATTTTCAAACCCAGGTGGTTGCGCAACATACACTTCTTCTTCAATTTTGCCATTGAGGAAGGCACTTTTTACATCCATTTGATACAGAATTATGTTGTGATGATTTGCATAGGCCAGCAGTATACGGATGGCTTCAAGTCTGGCCACAGGAGCAAATGTTTCGTCGAAGTCGATGCCTTCCACTTGAGTATATCCTTGAGCAACGAGACGAGCCTTGTTTCTAACGACTTGGCCATGCTCATCTTGCTTGTTGCGGTATATCCATTTGGTGCCTATTATGTTATGCTTCCGTGGATCAGGACGCTTAACTAACTCCCATACATTGTTCAGCTCAAATTGTTGAAGCTCTTCTTGCATAGCTTGAATCCATTCAGGTTCCATAAAGGCTTCATCAGTTTTCTTGGGTTCTGTGATTGAAACAAATGCGAAGTGTCCGCAAAAGTTTGCCAGTTGAGTTGCCTTTGAACGAGTCAGTGGACCAGGTGCATTGATGCTATCAATTATTCTGTCAATTTGCACTTCATTGGCAACACGAGGATGTAGGGGTCGAAGACTTTGCTCTTGCTGATCTACGTTGTCATGGGGAGGAATGTCTTCAGGCTGAGCATTGTCTTCATGTGGATCAGGTGCTGAGATGATAAGTTCTTCTTCAGGACGAGCTTCAGAAGGTATAATTTCTCCAGTTCCCATTAGCTTGATTGATTCACTGGCTGGAACTTCATCTAGTACATCTGGTAGTTGCTCTCTTTGTGACCCATTGGTCTCATCAAATCGCACATCCACTGTTTCAACCACTTTGTAGTGAAAGAGATTGAAGACTCTGTAGGAGTGCGAATCCTTTCCATATCCAAGCATGAAACCCTCATGTGCTTTTGGAGCAAATTTTGCGGTGTGGTGAGGGTCCTTGATCCAGCATCTTGATCCAAATACTCTGAAGTAACTTACATTTGGCTTCTTGCCAGTCAGAAGTTCATAAGATGTCTTGTTCAGCAACTTGTGAAGATATACACGGTTGATAGTATGGCATGCAGTGTCAATGGCTTCAGTCCAGAATTTTCTTGGTGTCTTGTACTCATCTAACATTGTTCTGGCCATCTCAATGAGTGTTCTGTTCTTGCGTTCGACGATGCCATTCTGTTGTGGCGTGTATGGAGCTGAGAATTCATGAGTGATGCCGAATGTATCAAGATATGTGTCAAGGCCGGTGTTCTTGAATTCTGTGCCATTGTCACTTCTGATGTGCTTTATCTTGGCGCCATAATTGTTCATTGCCCGATTTGCGAAGCATCTGAAGACATCCTGCACTTCAGTCTTGTAAAGGATTATGTGCACCCAAGTATATCTAGAGTAATCATCAACAATGACGAATCCATAGAGGCAAGCAGTAGTGGAGAAAGTTGAGTAGTGGGTAGGACCGAAGAGATCCATGTGAAGCAGTTCGAAGGGTTGAGTAGTGGTCATGATTGTCTTCGAAGGATGTTTTGCCCTTGTCATCTTCCCAGCTTCACAGGCACCGCACAAGTGATCTTTCTTGAACTTGACGCCCTCGATGCCTATGACATGCTTCTTCTTAGCAAGGGTGTGGAGGTTGCTCATGCCAGCATGCCCAAGTCTTCGATGCCAAAGCCAGCATTCTGAAGCCTTTGCGAGAAGACAAACTGCAAGCTGTGGCCCTGCTGAGAAATCTACCACGTACAAATCATCTTTTCGATACCCTTCAAACGCTAGAGACTTGTCAGATTCCATTAGTACCAGACAGCGATATTTTCCAAAGATTACAATCATGTTTAAATCGCAAAGCATTGAGACAGACATTAAGTTGAAGCCAAGGGATTCAACAAACATGACTTTATCCATGTGTTGATCCTTTGAGATTGCAACTCTACCTAGACCCAGTACTTTACTTTTACCAGTGTCAGCGAATGTGATGTGGCTCTTGTCAGATGGACGTAAGGTTGAGTCCATAAAGAGACTTCTCTTGCCAGTCATGTGATTTGTACACCCGCTGTCAATAATCCATACTGAAGACTCTGAAGTTACTGGTGTCGTACCCTATAGTGCAGTTAGGGGGATAGGCTTCACCAAGAGTGTTGTGAAGCAAAAACATTTGACGAACCAGTGGATTATGAAAACTGAGATCCAGGTTAGGACAAGCAGGGAGAGTAGCATGCGATTCAGATATGAAATACATAGTGATGCCATTCGGGCATTTGATCGTGCGCCCCACGAGTTTTTTAAGGTTCCCAGCAATAGCATCAGAAGATTTGGTTTTGTGCTGGAGACCTTTCCCTGCAAAAGAGAGTTAAGCTTTCTTAACCACCCACATCTTCAAGGGTGGCTTAGAAGCAATAAGTCTAAGTGCAGCATCTGAGAATTTTGGCTTTGGAGCCCTAGCAAACAGTTTAGCAGGTGGGCAATAATACTCATAAGAATAGGCAGAATAATTTTTGGTCATATGAGAATGACGGTTTGAAGAACCGCTCTCATAAGCCTGAGCATGGTTTCCCTGCAAAGCATTTGTGTTAGTGCAACTCAGATGAGCCCTCTGCCTGTATGAAACCTTTGGACCATATGAAGCCTTTGGTCTGAGGTTTGTCTTCTTCATGTGAGGTGTCATGAGGACATTCACAGGAAGATTCTCAAGACACGTTTTTGGAACCCAGATCTTCTTCATAGGCGGTCCATTCCTGCAGTTAGTACCAATGTACCTGGCAAATACTTCACCATTCTGATTCCTAAACAGTTTATAGTTTGCATCAAAGGATTCATCAATGATAATTGGATTAGCACAAGTGAAGCCAGATAGATTGGATGGATCTGATGAGGATTCCTTTGCAGCAACCCATGTGGTTTTGGGGTACTGCTCAGGTTTCCAGTGAGAGCCATCTGCATTAATTTTCCTCACGAACCCAACACCCTCTTTGCTAGGGTTTCGGTTCAGAATCTGCTTCTTGAGGACATCACATAGTGTCTGATGTCCTTTGAGACTTTTGTACATCCCTGTTTCAAGCAATGTCTTCAACCTAGCATTTTCATCAGCAATAGCAGTGGTATCCTCAGCAGAGGGGTTAGTTACCACTTCAAC
The DNA here is from genome assembly GCA_034509565.1 of Triticum monococcum. Lineage (NCBI taxonomy): Eukaryota > Viridiplantae > Streptophyta > Magnoliopsida > Poales > Poaceae > Triticum > Triticum monococcum. The sequence goes on from CM067843.1 coordinate 77,988,154, forward strand.
AGTTGAAGATATTGCAACAGCAGTAGCAGTGGAACATTCAGCAACAGAAATAGCATTATCACGCTCAATGCATTTAAGGCATGGTGGTTCAAATCCTTCCTGAGCAGAATTGATCTGTTCGGCTCGAAGTGACTCGTTTTCCTTTTGAAGATCTTCATGATCCGCTCTCAACTTCTCAAGATCTTGCTTCTTCTAAAGATAATCATAGGAAAGCTTTTCATGAGTAGTTGAGAGAGTCTCAAGACGATCTTCGAGTTCCTGATACTTAACATGAAGATTTTTTATGTCTTCAATTAAGGATTCAGAACGAGTCATTTCAGCACCCAACAGATCATCGCTTCTGTCTAACAGTTTTTGAATATGTTCCATGGCCTTTTGTTGTTCAGTTGCAATTTTAGCAAGTGTTTTGTAACTGGGTTTTGAATCACAATCAGAGTCATCGTCACTAGATGTTCGATAGTGAGTGGTGCGTGTGTTTACCTTGGCACCACGTGCCATGAAGCAGTAGGTGGGAGTAGAGTCGTCCTTGTCATTTGCATCGGTGATGGTGATGGAGTCATTGTCTTCAGTGTTGAAGATGGACTTGGCGACATAGGCTGTAGCCAAACTTGCAATGCCTGAATCAGACTCCTCCTCAGACTCCACCTCTGCCTCCTCAGAAGCGGACTCCTCCTCTGAATCCATTTCCTTGCCAACAAACGCACGAGCCTTTCCAGATGAACTCTTCTTGTGTGATGAAGACTTTGAGGAAGACTTGGACGAAGACTTTGAGTATTTCTTCGTCTTCTTATCGTCAGAGTCATATTCCTTGCTCTTCTTCTTCTTTCTGTTCTCATTGTCCCACTGTGGGCATTCAGAGATGAAGTGTCCAGTTTTCTTGCATTTGTGACAAGTTTTCCTCTTGTAGTCATGCGCAGAAGCTTCATCATTCCTTGAGCTTGATCGTGAAGACTTTCTGAAGCCTTTCTTCTTGGTGAATTTCTGGAACTTCTTCACTAGCATTGCAAGTTCCCTTCCAATGTCTTCAGGATCATCAGAACTGCTGTCAGATTCCTCTTCAGATGATGACACAGCTTTTGCCTTCAAGGCACGAGTTCGCCCATAGTTTGGACCGTAGATATCTCTTTTCTCAGAAAGCTGAAACTCATGTGTGTTGAGCCTCTCAAGTATGTCAGACGGATTGAGTGTCTTGAAGTCTGGACGTTCTTGAATCATCAGGGCTAGAATGTCAAATGAACTGTCAAGTGATCTTAGCAGCGTCTTGACGATTTCATGTTTGGTGATCTCAGTGGCGCCGAGGGCTTGAAGCTCATTTGTGATGTCAGTGAGCCGGTCAAATGTGTGCTGGACATTCTCATTGTCATTTCGCTTGAAGCGGTTGAAGAGATTGCGAAGAACACTGATTCTCTGATCTCTCTGGGTTGAGATGCCTTCATTGACCTTGGAGAGCCAGTCCCAGACCAGCTTGGATGTCTTCAAGGCACTCACACGGCCGTACTGTCCCTTGGTCAGATGACCACAGATAATATTCTTGGCAGTGGAGTCCAGTTGAGTGAACTTCTTGACATCAGCAGCAGTGACACCTTCTCCAGCCTTGGGAACGCCGTTTTCGACGACATACCATAGGTCGATGTCAATGGCTTCAAGATGCATGCGCATCTTATTCTTCCAGTAGGGATATTCAGTTCCATCAAAGACAGGGCACGCAGCGGAGACTTTAATTATCCCTGTAGTCGACATAGCTAAAACTCCAGGTGGTTAAACCGAATCACACAGAACAAGGGAGCACCTTGCTCTGATACCAATTGAAAGTGCGTTATATCGACTAGAGGGGGGGTGAATAGGCGATTTTTAAGAAAGTCTTCAAAACGTGGAAGTTATGAAGACAAACAGAGTGAACAAGCCTATCACTATGCAGCGGAAGGTAGATTACACAACGCAAGCCATAGTCAAATATACAGTACAGTGAAAGCACAGAGACAAATAGCTTCAGTGTAATGAGGATCAGGTTGGAAGAAGTTATGAAGCCAAACAGATCATACAGTCAGGTTGTGAAGACAGAAGATTAAGCAGGCATGCAATAGCTTCACAATGTGTACTGGTAAGTAAAGGGAGGTGAAGATGAAACCAGTGACACGTTGAAGACAATGATATGTTGGACCAGTTCCAGTTGCTGTGACAACTGTACGTCTGGTTGGAGCGGCTAGGTATTTAAACCAAAGGACACACAGTCCCGGACACCCAGTCCTGAACACGCAGCTCAGGACACCCAATCCTCACCATTTTCTCCTTGAGCTAAGGTCACACAGACCCCGCCCAATCACTCTGGTAAGTCTTCAAGGTAGACTCCCAAACCTTCACAGACTTCGTTCACCGGCAATCCACAATTCCTCTTGGATGCTCAGAACGCGACGCCTAACCGTCTGGAGGATGCACAGTCCTCAAGTGTAATAAGTCTTCAGATCACTCAGACAAGAAGACTTAAGTGATGCCCAATTACTCTGGCTCTGGGTGGTTAGGGCTTTTCTCCTCACTAAGGATTTTCTCTCAAAGGCTTCGAGGTGGGTTGCTCTCAAACGACAAAAGCCGTGCACTGAAATCTGAGCAGCCAACCGTTTATGGTTGTGGGGGTGGACTATTTATAGCCACTTGGCAACCCTGACCTGATTTGTCCGAAATGACCCTGGGCCACTAAGGAACTGACACGTGTACTAACGGTCGGATTTTGAACTCTCACGGCAACTTTACTTGGGCTGCAAGTAAAGCTGACTTGTCTGACTCTGGACAAGATTTTCTCTCATTGTCTTCACTCGAAGACATAGGATTTGAATTAGGCATCACTTCAGTCATCCTGACTGGTTTTCTTGGACCCCACTTAACAGTACGGTGGTTCCTATGACACAACATGAATAAAGTAAAGCTACGAAGGATCTAAGTCTTCGAGTTCCAAAAGCTTCATGGGGAGTCTTCATATGTCATTGTCTTCGACACGAATGTCTTCATGAACCACCATTGTCTTCAATGTCTTCGTACATTTTTGGGGGTCATCTCTGGTAGCTAAACCGAATCAATGAGGGACTTCTACCTGTGTTATCCTGCAATTCTCACAAACACATTAGTCCCTCAACTAGGTTTGTCGTCAATACTCCAAAACCAACTAGGGGTGGCACTAGATGCACTTACAGGATCTGTGACCAGCGGTGAGTAGAGAGACAGTGTGGCCACCGCTGTCGTGTTTAGATCTGGAGAGGACGAGACAGTGTGAAGAGAGCAACACTAGCAAGCAAGCGCGGAGGCTCCTGCCTATATAGTGGAGTACTAGTTTTCTATTGTCTACCGGCCGGAGCCAGCTTGACCTCAGCAATGACTGTCGAGAAGCCTTCATGCACGTGCCCCGGAGGCGCAGTTGTCGTAATTTTGATCTGAAGCACCGAATTATAACATATAACACGAAAAAATGCCACATGACAAGAAATCATAACCTCACTGCCCAAAGGAGACAAGATGAATCCCGACGGACAAACTGGACGAGGATCAAAGCTCAAATTAAAGATAAACTCGTAGAAAAGGGGTCCATCGATAGATGTCCTAATTAACATAGCCGGCTTGACCTAGATGGCAGCCGAGTAGTCTTCATGCATGTCTGCTGGAGTCTGGTCACATGAATGGACGAACTGATCTTTCATGTCTTGCAGGGATCGTCCAGGTACCAACGTATGTACTACTTCTATTAACTCACCCGACTTGCGGGGCCGGGGAGTGTGCCTATGGTCGGTTCTCAATTGCGGTCTCACATGTGTGTGCAAACGCAATATGACGCGCGTTCCATTCGGAGAGCGGCATGCCAGACCGACCGGCTGTCTGGGGTGCGACGCGAGCGCGACGGGCGTGCTGTACACTCCGTACATGTGTACCGCCGTTTTCTTGAGGATTTGCTCCATGGCGCAATTGATGGATACAAAATTAGTATACTGTACTATTTAAAAGTCGAGGGCGCGGCTTTTCCCTCGCGGTAGGCGGGGCAGTTCCGCCTAGTCGGTTCGACAGAGACGCGAGAAGATGAGGGAGTAGGCTGCTGCAAACGTAGGGCTGTGTGATTTGACAGTGAGTTACTGCTGGACAGGTGGGCCCCGGTGATTTGACTTGCCATTATCATTTTAACTGTGGCGCTACGACCGGCTTGACTCTCCCAATTCCTGACCACCTCTATACAGGTGCCTCTCCCGATGCTCCACCATGTAGAGGCTGGCTCTTGCTTGAGAGCCCACTCCTCCACTTTTTCCTTGCTTGAGATCCTATAGGTGCTAAGCCTGCCACATAGGCATAAAGTCTGATGTGGCAAGTTAATTAAGAAGAGACATACTAGTTTGGTGACCCCAGGAAGAAACGGTGATAAGCGCGTGTACCTAGATGAAGCAAACTCAGCAACAAAAAACTAAGCACCTATGCATTGGGGACTTGAGTTGCTAAGCAATTTAATGCACATAGCACCTCATCTAAGCACCATTTCATTGGAAGAGCTCACTCCTTGGCAAATGCAATAAATACTACGAAGAAAGAGATAGAGAGAAGTAAACAAAAATACTCTTATAGCCAACCTTATAGCTAACCTTGTTGTATGAGTGACTAAGTGATGACTATGTATGACATGCCAACATCAGATAGCCTAACGCATCGTGTTAAATCTCCAAGGGCGCAGCCGCGCGAGCGAGGCGACGGTCGTGGTAGGCGCGACCATGATACGGGCTGCTGGTAGCCCTTTGATCTAAGATCGAATGGTCACATGCTAAGTTGCTGAAAATTTGCAGAATAACCCTCCAGGATAGGATATTCACCCATAGGTCTAGAATCACGCCATGCAACCGTGCGATCTCAGATCCAAGGGCTCTCGGAAGCCCGTATCATGGGAGAATGGAAAGCTTCGTATCACCTGTAATTTTCCCGACGCTTGACATGACATCGAAGGCCATTTAATTGGGCGTCAAGTAGGCATGACATCTAATTGGCTCCCATAGTACTGTGCATGAATCCATTTATCCACCAGACAAGCCACTACCCTGCCATTCGCACGCGCCCCCACTCGACATTTTTACAATTGATAAAACGCTCCTAGTCGTCCCGTCCTTTCACATTACGGCAGTTCCACTAATCCTAACCCTCCTCCCAAATCCATGGCGTCCCAAATCTCCATGATCGGCGGTGAGTACAAGGTTAGAACCATCACCGGGGATGAGTTTGATGTCATCTACACCCGTTCTTCCGCAATGGTGAAAGAATGCCTTGCTCGCTTCAAACACATGTTTGAAAACTCGAATGATGAGTGGGTCACTGGGCTAGATGTTGAGTACACCACAGTCCTGGGAAGCAAGAAGAATCTAAAGGAGGCAGAGAAGAAGAAGCCCATCGTGATCCAGGTTTGCGTGCATGACTTATGCTTGGTCTACCACATATGCCATGCCGACGTTGAGTGCCAGGATTTTAAGAATTTCCTCAAGGACGGCCGAGTCAAATTCATTACTGTAGACTTTAGGAACGACAAGGAAATCCTGGGTCGGATAGGCCTCATTGTAGGCGACCCTTCGACCTCTAGAAGAAACGACTGGTGCCCTCCCGTGTTCAGCCTTCAATGCTGACCCTGGCAGGAGCCATGGTTCATCCTTCGTATGGTACACTGAAGAAACCTCCGTTCAGGTTTCATCATGCATGGGAGTGGAATGTACTAGATATAGAACACATCCACTACGCTGCAATGGATGGCTACCTTTGTTTCAATATCTACAAGGGTTGGATGAAGAGCAAGAGCCAAGTGTGCGGTTCAAGCAAAGAAGTATCGGCCAAGAGGAAGAGGGACAAGGACGAAGTCGAGGACGTGGATGAGGAGTCCGAGTAAGGTGGCAGTGTTGTTGCTCATGGTGGTTCTAATTGAGGGGTGTGTTGTACTGAGCCCCCAGCAGAACTATGTTATGTTTCTTCTCATTATATTTCATACATTCCATCTTTTAGTTGGTATAGTACTACCACTCGTTTCTTCACATTATATACGTACAATATATATGGCCAACATCATATAGCCAGCAGTTTAGTTGTCAAAGAATTTCAGGGTGCTTAGTTTTGTCAAAGAATTCCAGGGTGCTTAGTTTTATTTGAGGGGTGTGTTGTGCTGGAGACCATTAACTTATCATTGTGAGAATCAGCTTATTTTTTGTCATGTAACATGGTCAACGGGTTTGACGTGAAAATAACAATGTCTAATGGCATTTCTAATATACGCTGCCTCCCCCCCAGATTTTCTTTACAGAGGCAACATAGAACTATATGATTGCCTTGTTAAATTTTGGAATTATTCTGGGTTCGTTTGGCCTTTTTATACATTAATTGAGTTTCTGGTCATTTAATGTGCATAATTAAAATTTTAACTACAAGCACATGCTCCCGTGCACCAAAGTTGATTGAAAAATCACATGTGTGTCCTCGGGTGAATTTCTAGGTCACATGGAAGAAATGAGAATGAAATTCAAACATCTGGGCATCGTGGTTCGGTCGAGAACATTGAGAAGCTTGGTTTTAAAACTCTTGTAAATCCAAAACACGCCTGAAAATCATGAAACTTGGCATGGTGTCATGTCATGGTACTACCATGCTGTGGTAATTTTTTTTTGCAGAATAGGAATAAGTTTTGGTATAAGTTTCTTGCAAACCGGAGCTTCTCTCAAGAAGGCTCATGGTTTTGAGAGGGAACATGTCACCTTTGTGTGCATAATTCAAATTTTAAATACAAGCACATGCTCCAGTGCACCAAAGCTGGTTGAAAAATCACATGTGTGTCCTCGGGTAAATTTCTAGGGCCCATGCGAGAAATGGGAATGAAATTCAAACATCTGGGCGTCATGGCTCGACTGGAAATATTGAGAAACTTGGTTTTTTAGTTCCTGTAAATCTGAAACACGCATGAAAATCATGAAACTTGGCTTGGTGTCATGACATGGCACCAACATGCTGTGGTAATTTTGCTGTCCGATTTGCGAAGGCGCACACATTAACAATCAACAGAGTCATTTTGGAACAAGTGCTGCCACGTTACAATCGGAAACACAAGTATTATTGAAACCATGGGTGTTCTATTTACCATTTACGTGCCGCCATGCGTCCCCTTTTTTATTAGCTAGGAGGCATCGTGCAGGGTAGCTATTTGAGTATGGGAGGCGTGCGAGCCCTTTGACCTCCATCTGCTATCCACCTCTCTCCCAAGGTCTCCATTAATGGCGCCCGAGCCTCTGTTTAATGGCATGGCAATGTCTCACTCGACTGAGATTTAAGAGAGAAAAAATGAAATCTGAAAAGAAAATTTTGCACGGATCTTGATGTAAGATCCGACGGACCTATATAGCATCTACTACGACTTATGGCAAGACTGATGAATGTGCGGGCCGCACACGGCACCAACACGACACGAGCTTCGTCTGCCTGGTGCGCATGCAGTCGGGTGAATTGTCCAAGTATAGGAACAACCAGGCCCTCGTTGGTATCCGCGCCTCGACTTTGGCTGGTCATAGTGGAGAGTAGCATAGAATAGTCACTAGTCTATGTTACTAGTACCTTCATAGTGGGTAGTGTCATATAGTATATGCATAATTTGGCGACGAGCGCTCTCTATATGTACCACCTTTTTTCTTTAATTACATCTTGTTAGTTTTGCTCAATGGCGCAATCCATCGATACTACTACTATACAAATGTATACATTTTTAAAAGGCTAGAGGGCGGGGCAGTCTAGCTTGGTCCTTTTCATGAGAGGTGTCGGAGTAAATAGCCATGGGTAGCCTAGCCAGCTTCCCCTGGCCCTTCTGAAAAAATTACGAGCCCGTCCGGCTCTCTAAAGAATTCAAGACCTGGGGCCGCCTTCCCCCTGCCGGCTAACCTCTGGGCCGGCTTCGGGGGGCGGCCCGCCTTTAGCCCTCATGAAGGAGGCTGTGGGAGGGCTGACTTCGAGAAGTCGGCAACAAGTAGGCCGACTCCAAGAAGCCGGCTCCCATAAAGCAGTCAAGATCGTACCTGCGAAGTCCGCGTCCACCCAGCAATGATGAAGCAGGGCGTTGCTACTGTAAAGCCTGCCACTCCCAAAACCTGGAGCACGCCCAGCACAGTGCGCCGTACGGGTCGCCACGACCCGTCCGGCGCGGCACTGTTGCCACGGCGGCCTTGACGCCGTCCACGATGGGCCACCAGCGTGGCCCCCGAGGCGGTGGGCCCCTTTGGGCAGAGAGATACCGAAGGCGGCCGCACCTCCTCCCAAGTCGGCCCGATGGAGAGCCGGCCCCCCATAGCCGGCTCGCCATCCTCCTCGAAGGAGATGCCCATTAAGGAGACAAGATACGGCGGGGCTACAGTAATCGCCTTCCAGGGCGGCGGTACTGTAGCCACGCTTACCGCGACCAAGCCCGCGTCATCAGCACAGAGCAACAGTAACCCGCCACCGACTAGGCCCTGGACAGTGGGGCCTGCCTGTCGACCAAGGTGCCGGCAGCCGGCGGGACCCACCAGTCGGCGGGCCCCAGTAGCCGGCGCAGAAGCCGGCGAGCATAGTCACAAACAGCCGGGCCCCACGCCCAGCCGGATTACCATTGTACCCCCCGGGGGGTAGGCCTATATAAACCCCCCCAGTGCACCCATGCAAAGGGTTGGACTCTCAAGCTGGTCTTAGACACCATACAAGGAGAGGAAGTAGGCTAGCCGTGCCCTTCTTCCTCCTTCCACCAAAACAGCTCAAGGAGCATCGTGTAGCCACTTGTTCATCTAGTGATCATTCGGAGACCCCGCAGAGCAGCAGTAGGGGTGTTATCTCCACGGAGAGCCCTGAAGCTGGGTAAAATACGCCGGCGAGCTTGTCTTCGCCTCATCCCGTTTCCAGGCACCGGCGACGTCTTATTGGCTCGCACAATGATAAGCCACCCGTTGGCATATGTCGCACCTACCACCCGACATTTGGCGCCCACCGTGGGGCCAGGTGCACCATCGTCCGGAAACCTGTTCTGGACGGGAACCCTTTTCCTCCCTAGCGAGCGTAGCCAGCCCGGCACGCCCGATGGCGCTTGCCACGACGCGCTGCAAGGCGTCGCCAGCATCTGCGCGGCAAGCAGCCTCGCTGATCTCCTCAACGAGGCCCGCATCTCCGACGAGCTCGCCTCCGATGCGGGCACCGACCACCTCGCCAACCTCCTTAGCCAACTCCATGTCTCCAGCGAGCCTGCTGCGGATCTGGAGTCGGTTGGCTCCACTGACCCGATGCCTGTCGACTCTGTCGACTCCGACACGGCCTCCTACGACACCTTCCCCACCAACGTCATGATCTACAACGACCCGCTCCCTCGGGCCGATGATTGCGATACTGTCACCACTGAGGTGATGGTTATCGGTCATGGCAATCCGGCCGATGAGAGCGCCCACGATGCCCCGCGCGCAGCGGCCCACGACTTGTCCGTCCCCCTCCCGGCTGACACCGACGACGAAGCACCGGAGGCACGTCGCCTCGCCCTCCTCGCGGAGGGCCGGAGGCTGGCTTCCGTGAGACGCCTCACTGAGGCTTACCAGCGCGAAGCTGACCGTGCCGCCTTCGGCACGCCGGCCCCGGCTGGCCCAAGCCGGGCTGGTGCTGTCAGGCAACGCGGCGCCGTCATCACCGACGCGCTGGGAGTCGACCGCCCGGTCTATGTCACTCCGCTCGAGAATCCGCGCGCCGCCCAGGCGACCGTGGACGAGTTGGACGGCTTGGAGGCCGAAAACCTCCCCCACATGACCTGGCGCATACAGCAACTGATTGACGCATCCGCTCAGCGGCATGAGGCTGACGCCCGTGCGGGAAGCCCACCCCCGCGTCGGGATCACGGCGCGACGTCCCGGACACCGACTAAGAGTAACACCCGCGCGCGGCGCGAGAAAGAGCCGGCTTCCAGCCGAAGCCAGACTCGAATCTCCATCGAGCGCGACGCTAATGGCCGTCCCCGAGCCAGGGAATGGCGGGGTAGCCCGCCTCCGCCTCGGGCTCATGGAGAAAGATACCCCACCCCACCGCCAGTGGCGCACCCGACTCTCAGCGGCCGACTAGGTCGCCGTCAAGGAGTCGGCGAGAACGACGCTCGCCATCGGATCGACCGCCTGGCCAGATCCCTGGCGCTGGAAGAAGAAGACGATGTCGGCCCGCCCTGCTTCGGCCCCCGCATCCGCGACGAGCCCTTCCCCAAAGGGTTCTCGCTCCCAAGAGACACACCCAAATACAATGGCTCCATGAAGCCGGAAGACTGGTTGATCGACTACTCCACGGCAGCCAGCATAGCCAACGGCAACCGGCGGGTTGCCGTAAAGTACGTGCCCCTCATGCTGCAAGGCACGACACAGACTTGGCTTAACAGCCTCAAGCCTCTCAGCATCAACAGCTGGGTAGATTTCACCGAAGCCTTCGTTCGCAACTTCACCAGCACCTACAAGCGGGCTCCCAAGCCCAGGCAGCTCTCCCTGTGCGTACAAGGCCCAGCCGAGTCCACTCGCGACTACCTCACACGTTGGGCCGAGCTTCGCAACTCTTGTGAAGGGGTGCACGAGGTGCAGGCCATCGAGTACTTCACTGCCGGGTGCCGAGGAGGCACCCTCCTCAAGCGCAAGCTTCTCTGCGACGAGCCGACTACCCTTGACGAGCTTCTGAACATCCCCGACAGATATGCCACCGCCGATTCTTCGATGAAGACCGAGCTCCGGGTGGACGCGTCCGGGAAAGTTCTTAACCCGGCGCCCAAGACGCCGGCTGGAGATTCCGGCCGACGCCAGCACCCGAACGACCAGAAGCGTAAAGGCCTTGCGCCGCCTCCCGCTAACCGGCAGGTGGCCACGGTCGATGACACGCCGCCTGAAGGGCGGCCCGCTCCCAAGAAGCCCAAGGGCAGCCGGCCGGCTTGGCAGCCGGCTTTCTCCTACGAGCAAGCTCTTGACGCCCCGTGCAAGTTCCATAGCGGCGCGAACCCGTCCAACCACACAACCCGAAAGTGCAACTGGCTCGCCCGAATCTCCAAGGGCGAAGGGCTCACGCCGACTCCTCCTGCCGGTCCGCCGCCTCTGGCTCCGCCGCCTCAGGCCGCCCGGCCCGCAGTCGGCGCCGTGCAGGACGAGTTCCCCGACGAGCAAGCATCCTACGTCATCTTTACGAGCCAGCCCGAAGACCGGCGCAGCAAGCACCGAGAGCATCAGGAAGTCAGTGTGATCGCTGCTAACCCAGCCGGACACATGCATTGGTCAGAGAAACCCATTAGCTGGAGCCGGGCCGATCACCCAGAGGTGATGCCGTCTCCCGGCTCCTATGCTTTGGTCCTGGAGGCCACCCTTGCGACGGACAGACGCGCCGCCCGCTTCTCCCGCATGCTGATAGATGGCGGAAGCAGCATCAACATCCTGTACTGCGACATCCTGGAGAAGTTGAGTGTCAAGACAAAGCAACTTGTGCCGACTCGGACGGTGTTTCACGGCATCATGCCCGGTTTGTCCCGCGCCCCCATTGGCAAGATCAAGATCGACGTACTCTTTGGGGACAAGGAGCATTTCCGCTGGGAAGCGATCTGGTTCGAAGTGGTGGACCTGGAGAGCCCTTACCATGCATTGCTTGGACGACCCGCCTTGGCCAAGTTCATGGCAGTCCCCCACTACGCGTACCTCAAGTTGAAGGTACCAAGCTCCAAGGGCATCATCACCATAGCCGGCGATTACAAGAAGTCTGCCGAGTGCGCTGCAGCCAGCAGCCGACTGGCCGAGTCCCTTGTGATTGCCGAAGAAAAGAAGACGCTGGATCGGGTCGTGGCCCTGGCCAGCAAGCAGCTGAGCCAGCCCACCGACTCCAAGGAGCATGACGCCCAAGGATCTTTCCAGCCGGCCAAGGAGACCAAGAAGATACCTCTTGACCCAGAGCACCCAGAGAGGTTTGCCGTCATTGGGGCAAGCCTGAACAGCAAATAGGAAGGCGAGCTCGCCGATTTCCTCCGTGAGAATCGGGATGTCTTTGCATGGTCCCCCAAGGACATGCCGGGTGTTCCGAAGGATTTCGCCGAGCACAAGCTACACATGCGAGAAGACGCAAAACCAGTCAAGCAGCCTCTCCGCCGACTGTCAGAGGGGAAGAGAAGGATTGTAGGGGAGGAGATAGCCCGGCTTCTAGCAGCCGACTTCATCATGGAAGTTTTCTTCCCAGAATGGCTTGCCAACCCGGTTCTCGTGCTGAAAAAGAATAACAAGTGGCGCATGTGTATAGACTACACAAGCCTCAACAAAGCCTGCCCCAAAGATCCCTTCGCCCTGCCAAGAATTGACCAAGTGATAGACTCCACAGCCGGATGCGAGCTGTTGAGTTTTTTGGATGCTTATTCAGGATACCACCAGATAAAACTGAACCCGGATGACCGCCTTCATCACGCCATTTGGAGCCTTCTGCTACCTGACTATGACATTCGGCTTGAGGAATGCCGGTGCCACTTTTCAGCGTTGCATGCAGAAGTGCCTCCTCACGCAACTCGGCAAAAACTCTCACGTCTACGTGGACGATATCGTGGTGAAGACGGAGAAGCGCGACACCTTGCTAGAAGACCTAAAAGAAACGTTCGAGAACCTGCGCCGGTTCCGAATCAAGATCAACCCCGAGAAATGCGTGTTCGGAGTGCCAGCCGGCCAGCTCCTAGGCTTCCTGGTCTCCGAATGCGGCATCGAGTGCAACCCGGTGAAGATCAAGGCCATCGAGAGAATGGCGATCCCCACCAAGCTTTGAGAAATCCAGAAATTCACCGGGTGCTTGGCCTCCTTAAACCGCTTCATCAGCCGGCTCGGAGAGAAAGCCCTCCCTCTCTACCGCCTCATGAAGAAGAGCACTCACTTCGAGTGGAACGACCAGGCCGATCAAGCCTTTCACGAGCTGAGGAAGATGCTGGCCATGCCGCCTGTCCTGGCAGCGCCAATTGAGAAAGTGCCCATGCTCCTTTACATTGCCGCAACCAGCCGGCTGGTCAGCACCGTCATCGTGGTCCAACGCCTAGAAGAAGGCCGAGCCCAGCCGGTCCAGAGGTCGGTGTACTACTTGAGTGAGGTGCTGTCCGCCTCAAAGCAGAACTACCTGCACTACCAGAAGATGTGCTACAGCGTGTATTTCACCACCAAGAAGCTGAAGCCCTACTTTCAAGAGCATCCCATCACGGTCGTATGCACTGCCCCGCTGGCCGAGATCATAGGCAGCCGGGATGGATCCGGCCGGGTGGCGAAATGGGCCATCGAGCTGGCCCCCTACACAATCTTCTACCAGCCCCGCACCGCCATCAAGTCCCAAGCATTGGCCGACTTCCTCGTCGACTGGGCCGAGACCCAGTACCTGCCGCCGGCTCCTGACTCCACCCATTGGCGCATGCACTTCGACGGGTCCAAGACGCGCACCGGCTTGGGAGCCGGCGCCGTCCTTACCTCTCCCAAGGGCGACAAGCTTAGATACACGCTGCAGATCCACTTCGCCGCCTCCAACAATGTAGCCGAATACGAGGCGCTCATACATGGGCTCCGGCTTGCCAAGGAACTCGGCATCCGCCGGATCCTATGTTATGGCGACTCGGATTTGGTGGTTCAACAATCATCCGGCGACTGGGACGCCAAGGACGCAAACATGGCAAGCTACCGCTTCCTGGTGCAGCAAATCAATGGATACTTTGAAGGATGCGAGTTCCTCCACGTGCCGCGAGCCGACAACGAGCCGGCCGATGCCCTGGCCCGAATAGGCTCCACTCGGCAAGCAATACCAACCGGCGTCGCTCTACAACGCCTCCTCAAGCCGTCCATCAAGCCGTCTCTAGAATCCGACTCCAGCTTCGTGCCGCCCAACCCCGACGGGGCCGGATCCGGCTCGAAGAACCAAGCAGGCGGCCCAGGGACTTCAGTACTCGGCCCGGGGACTGCAGTAACCGGCCTGGGGACTGCCGCACCCGGCCCGGGGACTGCGGTAGCCGGCCCGGGGACTGCGTTAGCGCAGCAGTCGGCGGCCGACTCCAGCACTTCAGCACCCAACCCGCCCACCCTAGTGGCAGTGGCCACATTGGCGGTAGGAGAAGTCGCATCCCCGTCATGGGCCCAAACCATCCTCAACTTCGTAGTAAACCAAGATCTGCCGGCTGACGAAACAGAAGCGAGACAAGTCCAGCATCGAGCCGGAGCATACACGATCATCAACAGAGAGCTGGTCAAGCGCAGTGTCACTGGAGTCCTCCAACGGTGCGTCGAGCAAGAGAAGGGCATTGCAATCCTCAGAGATATACACCAAGGAGAATGCGGCCACCATGCCGCCTCAAGATCACTTGTCGTCAAAGATTTCCGCCACGGCTTTTTCTGGCCGACTGCTTTGGATGACGCCAAGGAATTAGTTAAGCACTGCAAAGGCTGCCAACTTTTCAGCTCCAAGCAACACATGCCGGCTTCGGCACTCAAGACCATCCCCATCACTTGGCCCTTCGCCATTTGGGGATTAGACATGGTGGGCCCATTCAAGATGGCGCACGGCGGCATGACACATTTGCTCGTCGCCGTAGATAAATTCACCAAGTGGATCGAAGCAAAGCCGATCAAGAAGCTGAATGGGCCGACTGCCGTGACATTCATCGCAGACATAACAACTCGGTACGGCGTGCCATACAGCATCATCACCGACAATGGCACAAATTTTGCCAAAGGAGCCTTGGCACGTTTCTGCGCTGCGCAAGGTATCCGACTGGACTCAGCGTCCTTCGCCCACCCGCAGTCAAACGGCCAGGTCGAGCGAGCCAATGGCCTCATCCTCTCCAGCATCAAGCCCCGACTGGTCGTACCTCTGGAGCATTCAGCCGGCCATTGGCTCGACGAGCTGCCGGCTGTCCTCTGGAGCCTGCGCACCACCCCAAACAAGTTAACCGGCTTCACTCCTTTTTTCCTCGTGTACGGTGCTGAAGCAATCATCCCAACCGACATCGAGTTCGACTCACCTCAGGTGACCATGTACACGGAGGCGGAGGCCAAGGAAGCACGATAAGACGACGTCGACCTGCTGGAAGAAGGCCGGCTGTTAGCCCTCAGCCGGTCTGCCATCTACCAGCAGGGGTTGCGCCGCTACCACAGCCGGAAGGTCAGGCCAAGATCCTTCCAGGACGGCGACCTTGTGCTCCGGCTGATCCAGCGAACAGCCGGCCAGCACAAGCTCTCGGCCCCCTGGGAAGGCCCCTTCGTCATCAGTAGAGCTCTAGGCAACGACTCCTACTACTTGATCGACGCACAGAAACCCAAGGCACGCAAGAGAGACGACTCGGGCAAGGATTCGGAACGACCATGGAACGCCAATCTCCTTCGAAGATTTTACAGTTGAAATGCAGTATGTATCACGTTAACTTTTGTATTAAGTACGAGACAATAGGCTCCCCCGAGGAGGACTCGGGAACTGCCATCTTTTATTTGTGGATGAACAATATCATGCTTATGACCTTGTCATTTCATTTACTTATTCTGTCCGGCACTGGGTTCGACCAGTCGGCCCAGGGACTGACCGACTAAAAGTTATATTAGAAGTCTTACCCGTAGTCAGGCAAGTAGTGTGCCCGCACCCAAGCTTAGCTCTTGCCAAAGCCGCAGTTTGAAGAACCGGCTGTTCGGCTGGCAAGAGTCAAAAGCAGGAAAGGGTGCACACACGAAAAATGGCTAGGGACCAGCGGACTAATATAACAGGAGCCGGTTTGCCGCCTGCCGCCGACCGACTACCAGAGTAGCCGGCCGGCCGGTTTCCATTCACTTCACTTCAATCCAAGAAAGCTTGAGTACTTGCCTCCCCAAAGCGGGAAGGCGGCAAAGGAAAAAGCCTAAGGATAAAAAGCGTACGTGCATGGAAACCAAACATGCATACCATAATGTTTACATAAAAAGACCTCTAAGAGGCCGACATCCAACATAGTTCGATACACCCCCAGCGGGTGGAATTGCAAAAGCTTAAACAATTGTTCGAAAAGACGACAAGCAGGAAAAATAAAGACGGCAAGTCAAGCTGGCGGAGCGGTTGACAAGCTAGGCCGGTCGGTGGAGACGGTTGCGTCGGCCGAGGGAGCGGCCGGCTGGTGAACTTCGGTTTGATCGCCGCCTCCTGCAGTGGGCGCGGTTCCACACGCCTCGTTGCTGGAGGCACGATCAGCTGGAGGCTGGCCGGTTGTTCCGCTAGCCGGTTCAACGTCTTCGCTGTCTTCCTCCTCGTCATCCTCGCCCTCATCGCTGGAGGCGATCTCCTCGGCCGAGTCCTCGCCCGCCGCCGGGTCCAGGCCGAACCAGTCCTCCGGCTGTGCAACGCCGTCGTCATTAAGCTCAGGCGCGAAGACACTGATGTCAGTGCACTCGGCGATCGTCGAGGCGCGCTGGGCGATCGCCGGCCGCACCTCCTCCAGCTCCGCGTCGGCTTCCAGCCTCCAAGTACACAGCTGGTCCAGGCTTAGCCCTGGGTACCAGGCGCGGACGAACTCCAACGCCCGCCCGGCTCCGAGGCGGGCCGCCGACGCCTTCCATGCTTTGAAACGGCCGACTACGACCTCCAGCCAGTCGGCGGTCCGGCTTGGTGTGCGGGGGATCGTCTGGCCGAGCCAGAGGGCGGCCAGCACCTGCGCCCCGGCATGTTGAAGCTGGCGAAGCATCCGGTGAGCCGGCTGCAGCCGTGCTTCGATGGCCATGAGCTGCTCCGCCAGCGTCCGATTGGCGTCCGGCGCGACGTTGACGCCCGCCTGACGGCGCGCCTCGCGATAAGCCTCGATCGCTTGGGCGGCAAGGGTGGAGTAGCCCGGAAAGTAATCTGCACAAGAAAAGGGGCGGCAGCACAAGTCAGCCCACGACCCAGGCGGCCAGCAGGCAGAAGAAGGGCGAAAAAAGCAGCTTACCATCGATCAAGTCTTCGATGCGGCCGAAGCCCGCATCCAGTGCTCGACGAGTCTCAGCCCAGCTTGCCGCCTCGTTCTCAAACTCCGCCTTCAGGGCGGCCTCGCTCTCCTGCGCCTTCTGCAGGGCCGCCTTGTGGCTTTCTTCCTGATCAGCCAGCTTCTTGGCCAGGCGGTCACGCTCCTGGGCCAAGGTGGCGTACTCGGCGTCCCTGGTACGAAGGGCGGTCTATGCCTCGCCAAGCTCTCTCCGCAAGTCGGCGTTGGCTCCTGCAAAGAACAAAAGACAAAAAGAAAAAACCAATGAGGGAAAGGTCGTCAAGGAAGATCCGACCCGACTGCTCAGCAGTCGGCCCGAATCTCGGGGACTACACCCAGTGGGCGCGCTGACGTGCCCCCATAGGAAACAGATAAAAACAAACACTTACTTCGGCTGTTGGCCAGGTCTTCGATCTTCCGACCCAACTCCTGAGCCTGGGAGTTGAAGGCGGCAGCACGGGAATTATGATATTCCTGGAAGTTAAGATAGAAAGCAAACATGAGAAGGTCGCCAAGAAAGATCCGACCCGACTGCGCAGCAGTCGACCCGAATCTCGGGGACTACACCCAGTGGGTGCGCTGGCGCGCCCCCACGGAAGAAATCAAGGAACCAGAGCGGTCAAGAGCAAAAAACTTACCCGGATGGCGGCTCGCATCGACAGGAACTCCTGCGTGTATTGCTGCAGGAGGCTGGCCTGAGCTCGCAGCCGATTCCGGACCTCTTGGGCCGCCACATTCAGCTCGCCGGTCCCCGCGCTGGGAGTCCACCCGGACGTACCGGAGCTGGCCGCCTCCAAGGCCTCCGCCGACTGGCCGGCACCTGCGGCTCGGCGCAACTCCGGCGGGGCGGCACTTCCCCCTGCGCGCTGGCGCGTCACCGGCTGAATTTCAAGGCCGGCTCCGACTTCTGGCGCGTCCCTGGCCGGCTCCATTGGCGCCGTCGACGACTGGCCGCCTTCACCCGCGCCGACTGGCGCGGCCGGCGGCGTCCTCCCCGCGAAGACCTTGAAGAGCTCCTCCCTTTGCACCGACGGCGGGTCCTGGATGATCTCCTCCGCCAGGGGCAATGGGATGTTCGGGTCTACGGATCGGAGTGGGATGGCGAGTAGCGGGGGTTGGTCGCGCGAGCCCTCCGCCTTTGCCTCTGCAGTTGCCTGCTCCGCCTGAGTCCTGGCCGCCTCCTCCGCCCGCTCCTTTGCCGCCTGGGTTGCCTCCTGATCCACCGCCTCCCTCTCCTCCCGCTCCTCACGAGCGTTCCGCTCTGTGGCTTCCATGAGGTCGGCGCAGGGATCCACGCGGCGGGAGCCCGAAGACCCTCCAGCCGGCCTGACGACGGAGCCGCCTGGGCCCCGCTCTAGAGAAAGCGGCGCCCTGCTCAGAAAATGGAGAAAAGTTAGGAAGAATAATTCAAACAGAAGAACATAGCAAAACAAGCATACAAGCGACTGGATGCTTACGCCGAGACCGCCTGGGGCTGCTTCACCGCTTTCCGAAAGCGGGCCGCCTTCGCTACCGCCTCGTCTCGCTTCGTCGCTGCGGCGGAGGTTTTTGGCTTCTTCGACCGATTGCCGAAGAGAGCTGACGCGGCCCGGCGCTTCGGAGCGCCGCCGCCTGCAGCCGGCGCGGCAGACGGGCCCGCGTTATGGCGGTCGGGCGCCGGCTGGCGACGTGGGACTTCTTCGGCGTCGGCGTCGTCCGGCCAATCCTCGAAGCTGGCGGAGAGCCCGGTGCCTCCGGGTTCGATGTTGTCACCTACAACGGCCTCCTCCATGGCGGCTGCCCCCAAGTCCGGATCGTCAACATCGTCCACCGTGCGATCAGGGGCATACTGACGCTCGATCCCTGCCGCCCCAGCCGGCGGCGGCAGAAGGGGATTCTGCAAGCAAAAGCCGGCTGATCAGAGGCCGGCCGTCATGGAGTCGGCTGATAACAAAAAGAAGATAGAAGAAAGAAGCTTACCACAGGCGGTGGGTTGGCGCGAGAGTACGGCGCCTTGCCGTATCGCCAGTCCCCGGCGAGCTTGTAGTTGGCGATGTAGTTGACCATGAGCGCCACTTCCGCGTGCGGCATTTCCCGCGTGCTCAGCCGGCTTGGGTCGAAGCGGCCGCTCATCTGGCACATCATGTGGGGCCGGCTTTGGAGCGGAAGGATCCGGCGCTCCACGAAGGCGGCCACCAAGTCGGCTCCGCGCAGACCCTCCGACTGGATCATCACTCGAAGCCGGGAGATGGCGGCGTTCCCAGCCGGCGACAGAGACTTGGAATGATAACTCCACGACGGCTGCCTCCCAGCCAGCGGGCCGGCTACGTAGGCCGGCAGATTGACGTGGTGTCCTCTCGGGGGCGAGCCGGCGTTCTTCACGTAAAAATATGACTTCTGCCAGATCTTCACCGATTGGATCAGAGGGATGGAGGGGAACGGGTTGTGGTCACCTGACCTCCTCATGGCGATGTAGGCTTCGCAGGGAGCCGGCACGCCGGCGGTGACGGTGCCGAGCTTGCTCTGGAGGAGCTCCCCCCAGAGCTCCAGCGTGGGGAGCACGCCCAAGAAGCCTTCGCAGAGGGAGACGAAGGCCGACACGAGCATCACCACGTTGGGCGTGAGGTGATGCGGCTGCAGATTATAGAACTCCAAGAAGGAGCGCAAAAACCCGCTCGCCGGCAGGCCGAAGCCCCGAAGGAAATGCGAGCGGAAGACGACCCGCTCGCCTTCCTCCGGCTCCGGCGAGACCTCCGTCGCGAGCGCCAGACGGACTTGCACGAGATTGGCGCCGGGCAGGCGCCGCGTCTGGCGGAGGAACTCCACTTGCTCGTTGTCGACGTTGGAGCCGTCCCATGAGCTCGATAACGCCATGGGGCGGAGCGCGGTGAGCGTGCTGCGGTGAGAAGCTACAACGGTAGCGAGAGGAAGAAGAAGAAGCAAGAAGACGAGGAGGGATGGAGTGTGGGAGAGCGAGCGAACCTCTGTCTCTCCCCTCCCCCCCCTACTTGTATGCTCGAGCGGCGGAGCCGAGGAGGCGGGCGTGGGGAAACGTGGGATCGATCGTGTCCACTTCCCCCACGACCCGCGTTTATTGCGCCCTAATGGCAAATTCAAGGTGCCACAGGAAGACGAGCCGTCTCCCTGGGCCGCAGAGGATCAGCGCTCGAGCCGAGGCCAGGGAGTGGCGGGCCCGGGCCTGCGGCGGTGTGCCGTCGCGCGCGTGCGTGGGCAGGATTCCGCTGCCACGTGGCCCACGAGGGGCCCACCATCAGCATGCAAGTCGGCCACCATCCTGGCCGCAAGATATGAGAACTCTCTGAAGACGACCTAAGCCAGCGAAGCCGGCTCCTCGGGGTAAGAAGCTGATCAAGCTTCTCGTCCCTCTGTCCACCTTGAAGCTCGCCCAGCTTCGGGGACTACTGTCGGAGTAAATAGCCATGGGTAGCCTAGCCGGCTTCCCCTGGCCCTTCTGAAAAAATTACGAGCCCGTCCGGCTCTCTAAAGAATTCAAGACCTGGGGCCGCCTTCCCCCTGCCGACTAACCTCTGGGCCGGCATCGGGGGGCGGCCCGCCTTTAGCCCTCATGAAGGAGGCTGTGGGAGGGCCGACTTCAAGAAGTCGGCAACAAGTAGGCCGACTCCAAGAAGCCGGCTCCCATAAAGCAGTCAAGATCGTACCCGTGAAGTCCGCGTCCACCCAGCAATGATGAAGCAGGGCGTGGCTATAGTAAAGCCTGCCACCCCCAAAACCCGGAGCACGCCCAGCACAGTGCGTCGTACGGGTGGCCACGGCCCGTCCGGCGCGGCACTGTTGCCACGACGGCCTTGACGCCGTCCACGACGGGCCACCAGCGTGGCCCCCAAGGCGGTGGGCCCCTTCGGGCAGAGAGATACCGAAGGCGGCCGCACCTCCTCCCAAGTCGGCCCGATGGAGAGCCGACCCCCCATAGCCGGCTCGCCATCCTCCTCGAAGGAGACACCCATTAGGGAGACAAGATACGGCGGGGCTACAGTAATCGCCCGCCAGGGCGGCGGTACTGTAGCCACGCTTACCCCGACCAAGCCCGCGTCATCAGCACAGAGCAACAATAACCCGCCACCGACTAGGCCCTGGACAGCGGGGCCTGCCTGTCGACCAGGGTGCCGGCAGCCGGCGGGACCCACCAGTCGGCGGGCCCCAGCAGCCGGCGCAGAAGCCGGCGAGCATAGTCACAGACAGCTAGGCCCCGCGCCCAGCCGGATTACCATTGTACCCCCGGGGGGTAGGCCTATATAAACCCCCCGGTGCACCCATGCAAAGGGTTGGACTCTCAAGCTAGTCTTAGACACCATACAAGGAGAGGAAGCAGGCTAGCCGTGCCCTTCTTCCTCCTTCCACCAAAACAACTCAAGGAGCATCATGTAGCCACTTGTTCATCTAGTGATCATGCGGAGACCCCGCAGAGCAGCAGTAGGGGTGTTATCTCCACGAAGATCCCTGAAGCTGGGTAAAGTACGCCGGCGAGCTTGTCATCGCCTCATCCCGTTTACAGGCACCGACGATGTCTTATTGGCTCCCACAATGATAAGCCACCCGTTGTCATATGTCGCACCTACCACCCGACAAGAGGCGAGGGCCTTTGTGATTTGACGGCTCATTACTGCTGGAAGGCAGGGCCTTGTGATTTGACTGCTCGTATAAATGTGCCGACGGCCTGAGGAGGAGCAAAGAACCGTGCGGTATACTCAAGTTTTCGACTGGAGTACGACGGAGGAGCACGAAACACGGCAGCCCAGTGCCATATCCTCTACTCTCTACTCTTATTATATATTACTAGCAAGAGGCATTGTTCTATTGGCGATAAAGAATGATCTAATTTGCTAGTCATCTCATTTTTAGCATTGTTCTATTCATGCCTCGCAGAGAAGGTGACACGTGCGGCGAAACACCCGAAGCAAATAAGAAACATAGGAGCAAAAGAAGAAGGAGGATTATCACCCCCCAAAAAAGAAGGAAGACGCACACACAAGTCTGGGGTGCTGCTCTCACTACATGAAGGGTTGTTGGCCGTGGAGTCGTAACTGCTTCTTCATTGCCTCCACGACCTCCATCTCCTTGCGCATCTCCTCCACCATCTTCATCATTGTGTCCATGACGCGGGATTTATCGACGCGAGCCTTCATCATCTGTTCCACGGTCGCATTACGTACGTTGACAGCAGCTGGGTGCTCGATGCGGAGCTTCGCCAACTCCTTCTGTTCCATGACGAGGGCCTGCAACATCTTCATCGAGGAACTACTATTCTCATGCAGCTTCTTCCAGCCGGTGTTCTCCTCCTTCAGCAGGTCAAGCTCGTGGCAGAGCTTTGCGTTGTCCTCCTGAAGTTGCACGATTTCGCCGATCGCCTTCTTCTCCGAGGCAATGCTCTTCTTCAGCAGCATCACCAAGCCGGCGGTCTACTCCCCCTGCTCATTGAGCTCAGCGGGCATGTCGTCGAGGCTCTCCTTCAGCAGCTCCACCAAGCCATGGATGAACTACTTCTGCTTATTGAGGTGCTTATTGAGATGATCGGGCATGCCGTCGAGGGATAACGACTCCAGCGCCGCCCGCTCGGCATGTTCGCCTCCGCGTCTAGGGCGCTCCTGGGAGCCATCGCCTGCCCGTGAGAGATCTTTCGAGGTCTCTGCGTGGCGGCGAGCCCTCTTTTTTTCCACAGCCTTGGTTGCCGCTCCCTTATTATGAGTAGTTCTCGACCTAGAGCTCCGCACACCGGCCATGGCAAGGATGGACGAAGAAGCAGGACTTATGAGTAGGAAGGTAGAGTAATTTTCGGTTAGGTAGTTCCCCTTTTTATGACCTAAGTACTAGCACTAGTACTAAAACCTGCATAGTGGGAACACATTCAGGTTTGGTACGTAATGGTAGGTGTGAGCAGGCTTGCACTTAATTGTAGCACTAGTACTTTCGAATGTGATGGGAACAAGGTAAAGATTAATTGATGGTTTTTGGTTTTGAGGCCCGAAACGGCTCCATATGAGTTTAGTGGAACATAAATTTCAAGTATACTGCACTGCTCAGATGCGTAAATATTATGTTACTGTCAAAAATTGGCACAAAATACGAAGGAGACCAATGGAAGTACTACTAGCAACCCATGATTTAACTACTCGCATATGCACAGTGGAGTAGTAATGTCTTTCTTCCGCCCTCACGTCCACTCAATTTGCATGCGCTTTATTAATTGACCATCAATGAAGTGAAGGACTTTACACGCTTCAAATTATCACATGGGGTGGATCTTGGTACAAAATTGCGTCAGCCCATGTACCCGCGTGTGCGTGCGAGGGAATGAGTGAGTGCGTGGCATGCATGCACATCTTCGCTTCGTGCATGTACCGCCAGTGCGGCTCAGAGAGGACGAGTACATTCTTCTGGAACCAGCAACACGTCACAGTGATCAATCCACACAAGGATGTCGCGGGAACGCCTCCACATGTGCCACGTGCCCACGTGGCTTCATGAACTGTAAGAGAAACACTGTGTAGCGTGCCATTGTGTTTTGCACATACTCGAAGTACTAGTAAGGTACACGCGCATTGCATGCGTCAGATTTTGCAACCAAATTATGAATAAATACCACACTGTAGCATGTAAGCTCTGATTCATATATGCCTGATGTAGACCTTCGTTTAAATTTTATAGTTCATCTCATTCAAAATCAATTAGTTTTTATAAAAAACCTAGGGCCTCTTTGATTTGTAGGATTTCCAAAATGCGGGAATAGGAAGAACATGGGATTAGAGTGGAATGTCGTCTTGAATCCTACAGGATGGTACGAGTGTTTGATTGTGCATAGAAAAAAAGCAGAATTCTTTCAAAGAGGTTTGAGTGGATGGGATGTTTCCTATGAAATCTAGTGCAAATGAATCATATGTAAAAATTCCTATGGTTTACAATCCTACGAATCAAACAACCAAGATATGAAAAATTCCTAAGGATTAGAATCCTCCAAAATTCCTTCGAGAATCCTTTGAATCAAAGAAGCCCTTAATCTATTTTATGATTCATGGAATTGTGCATTGTAAAGCATAAAGTACAAAAAAAATGGCAATTCAACTAGAAAAAAAGTTTGGGCAGTTACGATACGGAAGATTCTAGAACAAAGGACAACCACTGTTGTTTTGAGATTTGTGCATTATGCTTAAGTTCAACCATGGAGTCTGCTAGATTGTACATGTGGCAAAATTTGGTGGGGGGCTAGAAGATGGTGCGAGGGGCCGAGTGGAGGGAGACTATGAAGGAGTGCACAACTGCGAGATCAATATTTAGAGAGAGGGGCCGAGAACGTGCGCTGTTGCGCGCAGTGGCGGAGCCATGAAAAATGTCCCATGAGCTAGGGGGCCAAGCATTGCTAATACTTTACGAGGAGGGCCAATTCATCAACTTAAACTAGTTTTACCAGCAATTGTCTAATGGTCACATTCATATTAGCCTCGATATATAGTGATGTTAGGGGGGGCCCTTGCTTCCCCCTGTCTTGGCCATTGTGCGCGCGTCTGAGAGATGAAGCGGAAGGCATGGATGATGAGAGGGGGGCATTGGATATATAATTAATGTGGGTGTATTAGCTATATATGTAATCCTATATAGAGGTATAGATTGATCGATGTGGACGTGGGAAAGAGGGTGAGACCTCACTAGATATATAGATTGATCGGTTTATGTGGAAAACTATGAAAGACCTAGCTATATACACACACATAGAGGAACATCGATCGTTGCGCATGCACGTCAGAGATAAAGAATGCCCGATATGATGGAGAGGGGGATGTGTGTGTGTGTGCCTTCATGGGAGACCGACCTGAAGAAAAAGATTGCATGTGTGCATGCATGCACGAGAGAAAGTTAGTGGTACAATTATAAAGAGAAGACCAATGTGTGGGTGTAAAAGACTAGGTGAGGTCATAATCAATGTAAAGTTGAATTCAAATATTTGAATAAGGGATCATGATGTTTGAAACCCATGCATGCATGAATATAACGGAGATATGCGTGGTGTGGTTTGGAAATGAGCATGTGGCAATGTATACACATTGAACAAGGTCAGATTGGTTTGAATTTGAGATACCGATGGCAGACATCGTTTGGCCACATTACATCCGTGCATGGACAAACTATTCTAATTGGAGATGATGGGTGGCTTTTGCATCACATATCTATATCTATACCCCTATATATATATATTATATTTTATATTTTTTATATAGTGTGCGGATAAATTTAACTTTGAAAGATGGTCGTTGGATGAGGCCGATCCGATGGTGTAGAGCTGGCAAATTTGAGCACTACCGGCCGTTGGATATCATCTAGATTCCACCAAATTTTGCCAGATGTACAATCTAGAAGACTCTATGGTTGAACTTAAGCATAATGCACAAACCTCAAAACCCAAGCACTTCATCTTTGTTCTAGAATCTTCCTTATCATAATTGCCAAATGTTTTTCTACATGATTTGTTTTTACTTTATGCCTTACAACGCACAATTCCATGAATCTTAAAATAGATTAGCTTTCTTATAAAAACTAGATGATTTTGAATGAAATGAACTATAAGAATTAAATGAACATCTACATCATGCATATATGACTCAAAGCTTACATGCTATAATGTGGTATTTATTCATAATTTGGTTGCCAAATCTCATGCGTGCAATGCACGTGTACCTTACTAGTCTAAATGGTGTCTGTGTGTGTTGTGCGTGTTAAACACATTGTACATAGTATATCATACTAGTCTAAATTGTCTTTTTTGGGTACACGTTAAGCTTGTTCTCCCGAACTTTCAAGCCGCGCCCTGTTATGCCAAAATTTCAAGCTAGCGTCTCTGTCTATCGTGCTGCGAAACTCCTGCCTCTTCAACCCGCGCCTTGTTAGCCTGAAATATTTAAGATATATCTTTGTCTCGCCGTGCTCCGACAACTCCCTCCATCTCAACCCACGCCTTGCTATTCCAAAATTACAACGCGCGCGAAAACTCCCACCTCCTATGAAATCCCAACACGCGAAATGCCCGTGATACCCCTGAACCGAAAGAACCGCCTCAAATCGGTGGGGGTACTTTCGTAATTTACCCCACATTTTGGACAAGCGCGTCCCTAAGCCATGGTTACCCACTCCCATCCCATCCGCCGACCCATTCATACACCGAGGCCAGGAAAACCCGCGAAGCCCCATGCTACCTCTTGAGCACATCGTTGGTTTTCCCCGAAGAGGAAGGGATGATGCAGCAAAGTAGCGTAAGTATTTCCCTTAGTTTTTGAGAACCAAGGTATCAATCCAGTAGGAGGCCACGCGCAAGTCCCTTGTACCTGCACAAAACAAATAAATCCTCGCAACCAACGCAAAAATAAAATTGGGTTGCCTCCCAACAAGCGCTATTGTTTAACGCCCCTAGCTAGGCATAACAAGCAAGAATAGATCTAGGTATTGCCATCTTTGGTAGGCAATCCATAAGTGGCTCTCATAAGATTCATAAGGTAATTTAATTTTCTTTCTAGGAAAGTGTTCCATGCCTTTCCTTAATGGAAATTGGAATATAATATTTCCTTCCTTCATATCAATAATTGCACCAATCGTTCTAAGGAAAGGTCTACCAAGAATAATAGGACATGAAGGATTGAAATTTATGTCAAGAACAACAAAATCTATGAGCACATAATTCCTATTTGCAACAATAAGAACATCATTAATTCTTCCCATAGGTTTCTTAATAGTGGAATCCACAAGGTGCAAGTTTAGAGAGCAATCATCAAAATCACAGAAACCTAACAAATCACACAAAGTCTTTGGAATCGTGGAAACACTAGCACCCAAATCACATAAAGCATAGCATTCATGATCTTTAATTTTAATTTTAATAGTTGGTTCCCACTCATCATAAAGCTTTCTAGGGATAGAAACTTCCAATTCAAGTTTTTCTTCATAAGATTGCATCAAGGCATCAATGATATGTTTAGTAAATGCTTTATTTTGACTATAAGCATGAGGAGAATTTAGCACGGATTGCAACAAGGAAATACAATCAATCAAAGAGCAATTTTCATAGTTAAATTCCTTGAAATCCATAATAGTGGGTTTAGCAACATCTAGGGTTTTAATTTCTTCAATCCCACTTTTATCAAATTTAGCATCAAGATCAACAAATTCCGAATTCTTGGAACGCCTTCAAGGTAAAGGTGGATCATATTCAGTCCCATAATTATCAAGATTAATATTGCAAAACAAAGATTTTATAGGGGACACATCAATAACTTTTAGATCTTCATCATTATTTTCATAGGAACTAGAAGAACACGCTCTTATAAAGGCATCTTTCTTAGCACGCATCCTAGCAGTTCTTTCTTTGCACTCATCAATGGAAATTCTCATGGCTTTGAGAGACTCATTGATATCATGCTTAGGTGGAATAGATCTAAGTTTCAAAGAATCAACATCAACAGCAATTCTATCAACGTTCCTAGCCAAATCATCAATCTTAAGCAATTTTTCTTCAATCATAGGATTAAAATTCTTTTGCGAAGTAATAAATTCTTTAATATTAGATTCAAAATCAGAGGGCATCTTATTATAATTTCCATAAGAATTGTTGTAGGAATTACCATAATTATTAGAGGGATTACTAGGATAAAGCCTAGGATTAAAATTTCCTCTATACGCGTTGTTACCAAAATTGTTTCTACCAACAAAATTCACATCCATAGATTCATTATTATTCTCAATCAAAGTAGACAAGGGCATATCATTAGGATCAGAAGAAACACTCTTATTAGCAAATAATTTCATAAGTTCATCCATCTTTCCACTCAAAACATTAATTTCTTCTATCACATGCACCTTTTTATTAGTAGATCTTTCAGTATGCCATTGAGAATAATTAACCATAATATTATCTAGGAGTTTAGTAGCTTCTCCTAAAGTGATTTCCATAAAAGTGCATCCCGCGGCCGAATCTAAAAGATTTCTAGAAGCAAAATTCAATCCGGCATAAATTTTTTGAACAATCATCCACAAATTTAAACCATGAGTAGGGCAATTACATATCATCAATTTCGTTCTCTCCCAAGCTTGTCCAACATGTTCATGATCAAGTTGCTTAAAGTTCATAATATCGTTTCTAAGAGAGATGATCTTAGCGGGAGGAAAATACTTAGAGATAAAAGCATCTTTGCACTTGTTCCATGAATCAATACTATTTTTAGGCAAAGACGAAAACCAAGCTTTAGCACGATCTCTAAGCAAAAAAGGAAATAGCTTCAATTTAAAAATATCGTTACCCACATCTTTCTTCTTTTGCATGTCACACAAATCAACGAAGCTATTTAGATGGGCAGCGGCATCTTCACTAGGAAGGCCGGAAAACGGATCTTTCATGACAAGATTCAACAAAGCAGTATTAATTTCACAAGATTCAGCATCGGTAAGAGGAGCAATCGGAGTGCTAATAAAATCATCGTTGTTGGTATTGGTGAAGTCACACAATTTAGTATTATCTTGAGCCATCATGACAAGCAAGCAAACTAACTCACAAGCAAACAAAAAGCAAGCGGGCAAAAAGAGGCAAATAGAGAAAGAGAGGGAGGATAGAGAGAGAGAGAGGGCAAATAAAACGGCAAGGGTGAAGTGGGGGAGAGGAAAATGAGAGGCAAATGGCAAATGATGTAATGCGGGAGATAAGGGTATGTGATGGGTACTTGGTATGTTGACTTTTGCGAAGACCTCCCCGGCAACGGCGCCAGAAATCCTTCTTGCTACCTCTTGAGCACTGTGTTGGTTTTCCCCGAAGAGGAACGGATGATGCAACAAAGTAGCGTAAGTATTTCCCTCAGTTTTTGAGAACCAAGGTATCAATCCAGTAGGAGGCTACGCGCAAGTCGCTTGTACCTGCACAAAACAAATAAATCCTCGCAACCAACGCAAATAGGGGTTCTCAATCCCTATAAGGCCACTTACGAGAGTGAGATCTGATAGATATGATAAGATACCATTTTTGGTATTTTTGTGATAAAGATGCAAAGTAAAATAAAGGCAAAGTAAATATCATAGGAAATAACTAAGTAGTAGGAGATCAATATGATAAAGATAGACCCGGGGGGCATAGGTTTCACTAGTGGCTTCTCTCGAGAGCATAAGTATTCTATGGTGGGTGAACAAATTACTGTTGAGCAATTGATAGAATTGAGCATAGTTATGAGAATATCTAGGTATGATCATGTATATAGGCATCACGTCCGAGACAAGTAGACCGACTCCTGCCTGCATCTACTACTATTACTCCACTCATCGACCGCTATCCAGCATGCATCTAGAGTATTAAGTTAAAAACAGAGTAACACCTTATGCAAGATGACATGATGTAGAGGGATAGACTCATGCAATATGAAGAAAACCCTATCTTGTTATCCTCGATGGCAACAATACAATACGTGCCTTGCTGCCCCTACTGTCACTGGGAAAGGACACTGCAAGATTGAACCCAAAGCTAAGCACTTCTCCCATTGCAAGAAAGATCAATCTAGTAGGCCAAACCAAACTGATAATTTGAAGAGACTTGCAAAGATAACCAATCATACATAAAAGAATTCAGAGAAGATTCAAATATTGTTCATCGATAGACTTGATCATAAACCCACAATTCATCGGTCTCAACAAACACCCCGCAAAAAGAAGATTACATCGAATAGTTCTCCACAAGAGAGGGGGAGAACATTGTATTGAGATCCAAAAAGAGAGAAGAAGCCATCTAGCTAATAACTATGGACCCGTAGGTCTGAAGTAAACTACTCACACTTCATCGGAGAGGATATGGTGTTGATGTAGAAGCTCTCCATGATCGATGCCCCCTTCGGCGGAGCTCCGAAACAGGCCCCAAGATGGGATCTCGTGGATACAGAAAGTTATGACAGTGGAATTAGGGTTTTGGCCCCGTATCTGATTGTTTGGGGGTACGTAGGTATATATAGGAGGAAGGAGTACGTCGGTGGAGCAACATGGGGCCCATGAGGGTGGAGGGCGCGCCTGGTAGGGGTGGGCGTGCCCCCCTACCTCGTGGCCTCCTGTTTCCTTTCTTGACGTAGGTGTTGGGGATCGTAGCAGAAATTTAAAATTTTCTACGAATCACCAAGATCAATCTATGGAGTAATATAGCTAAGAGGGGAAGGGGAGTGCATCTACATACCCTTGTAGATCGCTAAGCGGAAGCATTGCAAGAACGTGGATGAAAGGAGTCGTACTCGCAGCGATTCAGATCGCGGTTGATTCCGATCTAAGCGCCGAACAACGGCGCCTCCGCGTTCAACACACGTGCAGCCCTGTGACGTCTCCGACGCCTTGATCCAGCAAGGGGAGAAGGAGAGGTTGGGGAAGATTCCGTCCAGCAGCAGCACGACGGCGTGGTGGTGGTGGAGGAGCGCGGGACTCCAGCAGGGCTTCGCCAAGCACTGCGAGAGACGAGGAGGGAGAGAGGTAGGGCTGCGCCAAGAGGGAGATGATCTCGTGTGTCTTGCAGCCCCCAATACCTCAAGTATATATAGGGGAAGGGGAGGGGCTGCACCCCCATCTAGGGTTCCCTCCCTAGGGGTGGCGGCAGCCCCAAAACCCATCTAGGGTGGCGGCCAAGGGGGGAGAGAGGGGGGCGCACCTAGGGTGGGCCTTAAGGCCCATCTGGACCTAGGGTTTGCCCCCTCCCACTCTCCCTTGTGCCTTGGGCCTTGGTGGGGGGGCGCACTAGCCCACCTGGGGCTGGTCCCCTCCCACACTTGGCCCACGCAGCCTTCTATGGCTGGTGGCCCCACCTGGTGGACCCCTGGGACCCTCCCGGTGGTCCTGGTACGTTACCGATAGCACCCGAAACTTTTCCGGTGACCAAAGCAGGACTTCCCATATATAAATCTTTACCTACGGACCATTTCGGAACTCCTCATGACATCCGGGATCTCATCCGAGACTCCAAACAACATTTGGTAACCGCATACATACTTTCCCTATAGCCCTAGCGTCATTGAACCTTAAGTGTGTAGACCCTACGGGCTCGGGAGTCATGCAGACATGGCCGACACAACTCTCCGGTCAATAACCAACAGCGGGATCTGGATACCCATGTTGGTTCCCACATGCTCCACGATGATCTCATCGGATGAACCACGATGTCAAGGATTCAATCAATCCTGTATACAATTCCCTTTGTCTATCGGTATGATACTTGCCCGAGATTCGATCATCGGTATCCCGATACCTTGTTCAATCTCGTTACCGGCAAGTCTCTTTACTCGTTCCGTAACACATCATCCCGTGATCAAATCCTTGGTCACATTTTGCACATTATGATGATGTCCTACCGAGTGGGCCCAGAGATACCTCTCCGTTACACGGAGTGACAAATCCCAGTCTCGATTCGTGCCAACCCAATAGACAGTTTTGGAGATACCCGTAGTGCACCTTTATAGCCACCCAGTTATGTTGTGACATTTGGCACACCCAAAGCACTCCTATGGTATCCGGGAGTTGCACAATCTCATGGTCTAAGGAAATGATACTTGACATTAGAAAAGCTTTAGCATACGAACTACACGATGTTGTGCTAGGCTTAGGATTGGGTCTTGTCCATCACATCATTCTCCTAATGATGTGATCCCATTATCAACGACATCCAATGTCCATGGTCAGGAAACTGTAACCATCTATTGATCAACGAGCTAGTCAACTAGAGGCTTACTAGGGACATGGTGTTGTCTATGTATCCACACATGTATCTGAGTTTCCTATCTATACAATTCTAGCATGGATAATAAACGATTATCATGAACAATGAAATATAATATAATAATAACTAATTTAATATTTCCTCTAGGGAATATTTCCAACAGTCTCCCACTTGCACTAGAGTCAATAATCTAGTTCACATCGCCATGTGATTAACACTCATAGGTCACATCGCCATGTGACCAACATCCAAAGAGTTTACTAGAGTCAATAATCTAGTTCACATCACTATGTGATTAACACTCAATGAGTTCTGGGTTTGATCATGTTATGCTTGTGAGAGAGGTTGTAGTCAATGGGTTTGCAATATTCAGATCCCTATGTATTTCTTTATGTCATATCGTAGATGCTGCTACCACGTTCCACTTAGAGCTATTCCAACTTGTTGCTCCATTATACGTATCGGGTATCTCTACTCTGAGCTATCCGGATAGGTGTTAAGTTTGCATCGACGTAACTCTTTACGTCGAACTCTTTATCACCTCCATAACCGAGAAACGTTTCCTTATTCCTCTAAGGATAATTTTGACCGCTATCTAGTGATCCACTCCTAGATCACCTTTGCACCCTCTTGCCAGACATGTGGCAAGGCACACATCAGGTGCGGTACTTAGCATGGCATACCGTATAGAGCCTATGACAAAAGCATAGGGGACGACCTTCGTCCTTCCTCTCTCTTCTGCTGTGGTCAAGCTTTGAGTCTTACTCAACTTCACACCTTACAACTCAGGTAAGAATCCCTTCTTTGACTGATCTATTTTGAACTCCTTCAAAATCATGTCAAGGTGTGCGTTCTTTGAAAGTATCATCAGGCATCTTGATCTATCTCTATAGATCTTGATGCCCAATATGTAAGCAGCTTTATCCAGGTCTTCCTTTGAAAATCACTCTTCAAACAACCGTTTATGCTTTCCAGAAATTCTACAATATTTCGGATCAACAATATGTCATCCACATATACTTATCAGAAATGTTGTAGTGCTCCCACTCACTTTCTTGTAAATACAAGTTTCTAGCAAACATTGTATAAACCTAAAAGCTTTGATCACTCCATCAAAGCATATATTCTGACTCCGAGATGCTTGCTCTAGTCCATAGAAGGATCGCTGGAGCCAACATACCTTTTAGCATCCTTAGGATCGACAAAACTTTGATTGTATCACATACAACTCTTTCTTACGAAAACTGGTAAGAAAACTTGTTTTTGACATCCATCTGTCAGATTTCATAATCGAAAAATACAGCTAATGCTAACATTATTCCAACAGACTTAAGCATCGCTACGGGTGAGAAATTATCATCGTAGTCAACTCCTTGAACTTGTGAAAAGACTCTTTCCCACAAGTAGAGCTTCATAGACGGTAACATTACCACCCACGTCCGTCTTCTTCTTAAAGATCCATTTATCTCAATGGCTTGCCGATCATCGGGCAAGTCCACCAAAGTCCATACTTTGTTCTGATACATTGATCCTATCTCGGATTTCATGGCTTCTAACCATTTGTCGGAATATGGGCCCACCATCGCTTCTCCATAGCTCGTAGGTTCATTGTTGTCTAACAACATGATATCTAAGACAGGATTACCGTACCACTGAGGAGTAGTACATATCCTTGTCAACCTACGAGGTTCGATAGCAACTTGATTTGAAGCTTCATGATCACTATCATTAACTTCCTATTCAACAGATGTAGGCGTCACAGAAAACATCTTTCTGTGTTGCATCACTCTCTGGATGAAGTAAAGGTTCGACAACCTCATCAAGTTCTATCTTCGTCCCACTCAATTCTTTCGAGAGAAACTCCTTCTTGAGAAAGGACCAGTTCTTAGTGACAAACAATTTGCCCTCGGATCTGAAATAGAAGGTATACCCAACTGTCACCTTTGGGTATCCTATGAAGACGTGTTTGTACGCTTTTGGGTTCGAGCTTCTCTGGCTGAAGCCTTAAGCATCGAAGCCCCAAACATTAAGAACCAACAAATTTTGGTTTCTTGCCA
Organism: Triticum monococcum; assembly: GCA_034509565.1. Classification (NCBI taxonomy): domain Eukaryota; kingdom Viridiplantae; phylum Streptophyta; class Magnoliopsida; order Poales; family Poaceae; genus Triticum; species Triticum monococcum. Next base: position 78,021,905 of record CM067843.1, read on the forward strand.
AACCATATTCATATGACGTCGTCTCAACGGACTTAGATGTGTCCTATCTAAAGTGAATGCAGCTGTCTCTAACGCATATCCTTAAAATGAAAACGGTAGATCGGTAAGAGACATCATAGATCGCACCATATCTCATAAGGTTCGATTACGACGTCCGGACACACCATTACCCTGTGGTGTTCCAGGTGGCTTCAACTGTGAAACAATTCCACAATATCTTAAGTGATTGCCAAACTCATAACTCAGAAATTCTCATCGATCAGATCGTAGGAATTTGATCTTCTTGTTATGATGGTTCTTAACATCACTCTGAAACCGCTTGAACTTTTCAAATGTTTCAGACTTGTGCTTCATTAAGTAAATATACCTATATCTACTCAAATTGTCAGTGAAGATGAGAAAATAGCGATATCCACTGCACGCTTCAATTCTCATTGGATCACACGCATCCGCATGTATGATTTCCAACAAGTCACTTGCCCGTTTCATTGTACCTGAAAACGGGGTCTTAGTCATCCTGCCCATGAGGCATGGCTCGCATGCGTCAAGTGATTACAAATCAAGTGACTCCAAACATCCATCGACATGGAGTTTCTTCATGCATCTTACGCCAATATGACCTAAGCGGCAGTGCCACAAGAAAGTGGTATTATCTACATCTTTTGGCGTGAACATGTGTATTACCACGACCGAGATTCACTGAACCATTCACATAGGGTGCATGACCATGAAAGGTATTATTCATGTAAACAGAATAACCATTATTCTCTAACTTAAATGAATAACCGTGTTGCAATGAGCATGATCTAATCATATTCATGCTCAACGTAGACACCTGATAACATTTATCTAGGTTCAATACTAATCCCGAAGGCAGATGGAGCGTGCGATGGTGATCTCATCAACTTTGGAAACACTTCCAACACACATCGTCACCTCGCCCTTAGCCAGTCTCCGTTTAGTCCGTAGCTTTTGCTTCAAGTCACCAATAATAGCAACTGAATGGGTATCCAATACCCAGGTGCTACCAGGAGTACTAGTGAGGTACACATTAATAACATGTATATACTTTGTTGAAGTTGCCAGCCTTCTTATCTACCATGCATTTGGGGTAATTCCGCTACCAGTGACCGTTCCCCTTACAATAGAAGCACTTAGTCTCAGGTTTGGGTTCAACCTTGGGTTCCTTCACTGGAGCGGCAACTAGTTTGCCATCCATGAAGCTTCCCTTCTAGCCCTTGCCCTTCTTGAAACCAGTGGTCTTATTAAACCATCAACACTTGATGCTCCTTCTTGATTTCTACCTTTTGCAGTCTTAAGCACCGCGAACAGCTCCGGGATCAACTCCATCCCTTGCATGTCATAGTTCATCACGAAGATCTAGTAGCTTAGTGATAGTGGCTAGAGAACTCTATCAATCACTATCTTATCTGGAAGTTTAACTCCCACTTGATTTAAGTGATTGTAGCACCCAGACATTCTGAGCACATGCTCACTAGCCGAGCTATTCTCCTCCATCCTGTTGGCAAAAGAACTTGACAAAGGTCTCATACCTCTCAACACGGGCATGAGCCTGAAATCCCAATTTCAGCTCTTGGAACATCTCATATGTCTTATGGCGTTCAAAACGTCATTGGAATCCTGATTCTAAGCCGTAAAGTATGGTGCACTAAACTATCAAGTAGTCATCAGGATGTGTCTGTCAGGTGTTCACAACATCCACAGACGACGTTGTAGGGGTTTGCACATCGAGCGGTGCATCAAAGACGTAAGCCTTCTGTGTAGCAGTGAGGACACTCCTCAGACTACGGACCCAGTCCGCATCATTGCTTACAATATCTTTCAACTTGGTCTTTCTCTAGGAACGTACTGAAATAGGGAGCTACAACATGAGCTATTTATCTACAACATATTTGCAAAGACAATTTAGACTATGTTCATGATAATTAAGTTCATCTAATCAAATTATTTAATGAACTCCCACTCAGATAGACATCCCTCTAGTCATCTAAGTGAAACATGATCCGAGTCAACTAGGCAGTGTCCGATCATCACATGAGACGGACTAGTCAACATCGGTGAACATCTTCATGTTGATCGTATCTTCTATACGACTCATGCTCGACCTTTCGGTCTTCCGTGTTCCGAGGCCATGTCTGTACATGCTAGGCTCGTCAAGTCAACCTAAGTGTATTGCGTGTGTAAATCTGGCTTACACCTGTTGTATTTGAACGTTAGAATCTATCACACCCGATCATCACGTGGTGCTTCGAAACAACGAACCTTCGCAACGGTGCACAGTTAGGGGGAACACTTTCTTGAAATTATTGCGAGGGATCATCTTATTTAAACTACCGTCGTTCTAAGAAAATAAGATGTAAAACATGATAAACATCACATGCAATCAAATAGTGACATATATGGCCAATATCATTTGCTCCTTTTGATCTCCATCTTCGGGGCTCCATGATCATCGTTGTCACCGGCATGACACCATGATCTCCATCATCATGATCTCCATCATCGTGTCTTCTTGAAGTTGTCTCGTCATCTATTACTTCTACTACTATGGCTAATGCTTTAGCAATAGAGTAAAGTAATTACATGACGTTTATGTTGACACGCAGGTCATAAATAAATTAAGACAACTCCTATGGCTCCTGCCGGTTGTCATACTCATCGACATGCAAGTCGTGATTCCTATTACAAGAACATTATCAATCTCATACATCACATATATCATTCATCACATCCTTTTGGCCATATCACATCACATGGCACATGCTGCAAAAACAAGTTAGACGTCCTCTAATTGTTGTTGCAAGTTTTTACGTGGCTGCTATAGGTTTCTCGCAAGAACGTTTCTTACCTACGTCAAAACCAAAACGTGATATGCCAATTTCTATTTACCCTTCATAAGGACCCTTTTCATCGAATCCGATCCGACTAAAGTGGGAGAGACAGACACCCGCTAGCCACCTTATGCAACTAGTGCATGTCAGTCGGTGGAACCAGTCTCACGTAAGCGTACGTGTAAGGTCAGTTCGGGCCGCTTCATCCCACGATGCCACCGAATCAAGATAAGACTAGTAACGGCAAGTAAATTTAAAAAATCGGCGCCCACAACAACTTGTGTTCTACTCGTGCATAGAAACTACGCATAGACCTAGTTCATGATGCCACTTTTGGGGATCGTAGCAGAAATTTAAAATTTTCTACGCATCACCAAGATCAATCTATGGAGTAATCTAGCAACGAGGGGAAGGGGAGTGCATCTACATACCCTTGTAGATCGCTAAGCGGAAGCGTTGCAAGAAAGCGGATGAAAGGAGTCGTACTTGCAGCGATTTAGATCGCGGTTGATTCCGATCTAAGCGTCGAACAACAGCGCCTCCGCGTTCAACACACGTGCAGCCCGGTGACGTCTCCCACGCCTTGATCCAGCAAGGAGAGAAGGAGAGGTTGGGGAAGATTCTTTCCAGCAACAGCACAACAGCGTGGTAGTGGTGAAGGAGCGCGGAACTCCAGCAGGGCTTCGCCAAGCACTACGAGAGACGAGGAGGGAGAGAGGTAGGGCTGCGCCAAGAGGGAGATGATCTCGTGTGTCTTGCAGCCCCCAATACCTCAAGTATATATAGGGGAAGGGGAGGGGCTGCGCCCCCATCTAGGGTTCCCTCCCTAGGGGTGGCGGCAGCCCCAAAACCCATCTAGGGTGGCAGCCAAGGGGGGGAGAGAGGGGGGCGCACCTAGGGTGGGCCTTAAGGCCCATCTGGACCTAGGGTTTGCCCCCTCCCACTCCCCCTTGCGCCTTGGGCCTTGATGGGGGGGGGGGGCGCACCACCCCACCTGGGGCTGGTCCCCTCCCACACTTGGCCCACGCAGCCTTCTAGGGCTGGTAGCCCCACCTGGTGGACCCCCCTGGACCCTCCCGGTGGTCCCGGTACGTTACCGATAGCACCCGGAACTTTTCCGGTGACCAAAATGGGACTTCCCATATATAAATCTTTACCTCCAGACCATTCCGGAACTCCTCATGACGTTCGGGATCTCATCCAGGACTCCGAACAGCATTCGGTAACCACGTACATACTTTCCCTATAACCCTAGCATCATCGAACCTTAAGTGTGTAGACCCTACGGGCTCGGGAGTCATGCAGACATGGCCGAGACAACTCTCCAGTCAATAACCAATAGCGGGATCTGGATACCCATGTTGGTTCCCACATGCTCCACGATGATCTCATCGGATGAACCACGATGTCAAGGATTCAATCAATCCCATATATAATTCCCTTTGTCTATCGGTATGATACTTGCCCGAGATTCGATCGTCGGTATCCTGATACCTTGTTCAATCTCGTTATCGGCAAGTCTCTTTACTCGTTCCGTAACACATCATCCCGTGATCAACTCCTTGGTCACATTGTGCACATTATGATGGTGTCCTACCGAGTGGGCCCAGAGATACCTCTCCGTTACACGGAGTGACAAATCCCAGTCTCGATTCGTGCCAACCCAACAGACACTTTCAGAGATTCTCGTAGTGCACCTTTATATCCACCCAGTTACGTTGTGATGTTTGGCACACCCAAAGCACTCCTATGGTATCCGGGAGTTGCACAATCTCATGGTCTAAGGAAATGATACTTGACATTAGAAAAGCTTTAGCATACGAACTACACGATCTTGTGCTAGGCTTAGGATTGGGTCTTGTCCATCACATCATTCTCCTAATGATGTGATCCCGTTATCAACGACATCCAATGTCCATGGTCAGGAAACCGTAACCATCTATTGATCAACGAGCTAGTCAACTAGAGGCTTACTAGGGACATGGTGTTGTCTATGTATCCACACATGTATCTGAGTTTCCTATCAATACAATTCTAGCATGGATAATAAACGATTATCATGAACAATGAAATATAATATAATAATAACTAATTTATTATTGCCTCTAGGGCATATTTCCAATAGTAGGGTCCAAGTCTCCCGGGTCTTGTTCGTTGAGAAAATCACGTTCCCGAAGGTTTCATTTTGTTTGGACTCCGTTTGATATTCCTTTTCTTCGAAACCCTAAAACAGGCAAAAAAACAACAATTCTGGGCTGGGCCTCCGGTTCATAGGTTAGTCCCAAAAATAATATAAAAGTGGATAATGAAGCCTAATAATGTCCAAAACAGTAGATAATATAGCATGGAGCAATCAAGAATTGTAGATACGTTGGAGACGTATCACCCCACACCCTCCTCCGTCCGCCACCCAGCCGGAGCCTCTTCCCCGACGACGTCGTCCACAACAACACCTCGACGTCCCTCATCCACCGTATCGGATGAGGATTCGTCGTCGATCTGGTCATCCTGCCGGTTCAGCCACCCCGTCCTCCACCTCCAAGGAGCTGCCCCGATGTTCCCCTCATCTTTCGCGGCACCTCCATTCCCACACTGCCGTCTGCACCAGCACCACTGGAAGAGCATCATCATCACCGTTTCCTCGGATGAAGTTGCGGCCTAATCGGCGCCACCAAAGAGGTTGTACACTAATCGCCACATTTTCTTCTTGATTCGATCTCACGGTGCTTCCGGCGCTCGGTCCCGAGCCGACACGGCACGGCTCCATCCACGGTGGCGTCGCCGGCCACTTCCTCCATGACGTCGCTCCCTCGGCGGCGGCGTCCACATCAGTAGGAGCTGATGCTGCTTTAGCTCTCGCGCTGCTAGCTCTTGCTCTCGGTCCCCTGCCTGGTCTGCTCTTGCTCTTGCTTGTGATGCTGCTCCGATTTAGCTACACTTCAGTCGACTGAATCGACTTTTGGGTCAGTCGATTTTCAGGGGGTGGGGGGGGGGGGGGGGCTCGCCGGAGTTAAGGAAGAACCAGCCGCAGCGGGGAGGGGGGCTCGCCGGAGAGGTACCCCACTATCTATCTTAGGGTTCCGGGTGGGGGCGATGGTCGCCGACAGTGGTGGGGCGGTGGCGTGGGGATCGCCGGATAAAAATCTCGGCACGAGGGGCATACAGGGATGGCCGCGGTGGCGTTGGACCGGCGGTGGGGAGTGTTTTCGGGGCGGGCGGGGCGACGCACCGCCGGTCGCAGGCGGCATGGGTGGCTGTTTGGCCGGTGGTGGCTGGCGGCTCAGTGGGGTGGAGGTTGAAGATGAACTGCAGGCCCTTGATTTCGTATCCAACAGCTGCAAAATCGACTGACCAGAGATGAAAAAGTCAGTCGACTGACTTGTAGCCTCACCTCTAGTGCGTTCAGTTTCGACAGAAAAATTCAGTTTCGACAGTTAAATTTAGTTTCGACAATTAAGTTCAGAGATGAGCGGCTGATGTATACATCTAGGACTTTGTGGTTATGTATTTTACGTCATCTATTGGAGATGCTATTAGAATTCCACTCAGGTTAACGTTGTCTCTCTTGTCCTGCTTCAGCCTCGGCATTGTACAACTCACCGGAGCTGCTCCAACGACGAAACCCTCCATCACAGCGGAGCAGTACCTCGGGCTCCATCTCCAGACGCCTAAGATCTCTTCCCCTCCTCCGACAGCCAAGTCAGCCAGAGCATCCTCACCGGCCAACCCAATCACGCTGAGATCGACATGGCTTCGCCAAAGAGATTGTACACTTCTTGTGTTTTGACTTAATCTCAACATGCTTGTTTGCATCCTGTGATCTTCCAATTCTTGTGAACCAAACACCCAGATTGGCAGAAATCCTGTGTTTTTAAATTCTCTATTTTGCACGTGCATTCCTATCCTATTCTTGTCTATTTCCTATCCCTGCATTGTTAGAATCCTCAAATTCAAACAAGCCCTTACACAATTACTTCTGTTACAGATATGTGTCAAAGAAAACCTTGTGTGGTTTGTCCTGCTCCTGCGGTGCTGTATTCCACCCCAGCTCAGCTGCTCCAACGACGGAAGGGTTCACCACAGCAGGGATCCGCTCTCCAGACTTGTCGTTGAATTGTCATGGCAGATGTCCTAGAACAAGGACTTAGTCGTAGGGCCATCACACTAGGAAGCTTAAAGGGGTTAATCGGGACAAAGGACACGAGAGAGTTTTATACTAGTTCGGCCCCTTACGATGAAGGTAAAAGCCTACGTCTAGTTGGGATTGGTATTGCTGAGGTTTCGATCTCCAAGAGGCTCAACTCGCCCGCTTGGTTATCGACTTGTTGTTTCTTTTCCTAAGCCGCCACTGGGTTGTCCCCTTATATACATGGGTTGACGCCTGGTGGCCTACAGAGTCCCGGCCGGCTTATAATCGTGTCCGGCTTGGTGGCTTCCTTTACATGCCTTTCTTTACAAGTCTTTCCTTACATATGGCGGTTCATAATATCAGGCCTTAAACTGCCTTCAGGCCTTTGGGCCTTCTATATGTCTTAATAAACTACAATCTTGAATGTTTACTGGGCTTCTTGCGTAACCCGCCATTGGGGCTGACCCGGCCCCTCCTGGGCGGGTCTCAACTGATAGTAATATCCCGAACATTAGGCCCCAGGTTGACTTTGAACTTTGTTCTTTGTCAATCTTCCATACTTAGCAAAAAATCCCTCTTCTTATCTTTACTGAAATTTCCTTGTAACCCGCCGTGACGTCATCTCTTGGAAACGCAAAAAACTTTCATGACGTCATCCTCCAACGGATCTTTTATCTTTAATGTTTCCCGATAATCGAGGTGCCTGTATAGCTGGATACCATTTATTCGGCTCTTCCTTGATCTTCACGCCTGTCTGTTCACCTTTTCCCTTATAAATAGGCTCACCCCGGCCTCCCTCATTCTTCTCTCTTTCTCTCCGTCTTCATCCTCTCGCGACCTTGCTACTACTCGAGCTTTGCCGCCGCCGCGCTCCACCTCCGTCTCCGTCAACCTTGGCCGCTGCATCAACCCGAGTTGGTTCAGAGAAACGGCGGCAACCTCCGCAGAAGATCTGTAGCTGTAAGTTCTCACTTTCCTGCTCCTCAGATCCATGTTTAGGGTTTCTGTGTGTTCTTCGCAGTTCGTCATGGCTTCTTCGTAGTTTTCCCACTGCCTCCTCTTTTTGATCCAAAAGAGATGTATGTTCATGCAGTAGTTGTTTGGTGCCTCCTTTTGATACTAGCAGACTCCTTTTTCTGGTACAAGAGCTATATTTAGATCTGATGAACTCATCTGGGCTGTATTTTTAGGTCTAGATTTTTTTCATTTTGAACATCCATTTGATCTGAAATAATATCAAGCATTTTGGGAAACTTGTTTTGTCCCAACACTTAGCTGAATCCGCTTTCTGAAAGAATCTATAGTCATGGCGGCTTACCGCACCGGCTTTCTTTTCCTTATATGTCATTAGCCCTTAGTTAAGCCGCCATTACTTGTTTTGCATCTTCATCCCTTAACTGTTAATCTCACCGTTAAACTGGACCGGCATGTTGCTTTTCTTTTCAGTTCCTTGCACATCATGCTGTCCAAAGCGCCAACCATCTGTAACTGGGTTCCCTCAACCATAACTGAGGAACGTTTAAAAGAGTTCTTCATCATAGGATTTCTGCCAGCGAAAACCGTCATGTCTTACTGTGCCCCTGATCCGAAAGAAGAACGGCCCAATCCGAGAGATGGTGAGGTGATCGTTTTTACTGACCACATGAACCGTGGCTTCTCACCGCCCGGCTCAAAGTTCTTCAGAGAGGTTTTTCATTTTTTCAAGCTCCATCCTCAAGATATCGGGCATAATTCCATATCTAACATTTGTAAATTCCAAGTACTCTGTGAAGTATATCTTCAACAAGAGCCGACTGTGGAGTTATGTAGAGAATACTTTTATGTGAATCGGCAGAATGAGTGCACCAACGGCCTTAGTTTAGAGCTTGGAGGCATATCAATTCAGCACCGGCAGGGTGCCGTCTTCCCCCTTATTGTCTTACCAAGTCACCCAAAGGACTGGAACCAGACTTGGTTCTACTGCAAGGACACTTCGCCAGCAAACGAGAAGCCCCTGCCGGGTTACCGCCCCGATCGTCTTGACTCCAAGTTCGTGCTTCCTGATAAGCTGACTGTCGCTGAACGCAAAAGGCTGATACCATCCATCAAAAGGATCAATGCTCTGTTGGGAAATGGGTTAACTGGAGTTGATCTGACCCGCTGCTGGATCTCATGGCGGGTCATCCCTTTGAGCCGCCGGTCAAAGCTGATGTATGAGTATGGTGGAGGCCCGGATGACTCTCTTCGTCACAACCCCATTCAATTGACAGAAGAAGATATTGTCTCAATGTCAACTCTTCTGGTGAACGGGAAATATGAAGATTGCACTGTCGTCAGGTAAAACCCCTTCTGCCAACTTAACCCGGTTCCAGAATTAAGGATGTCATTATTTCTCTCTTTTGTATTTTTTAGCCGTATTATTTTAATACTTGCCTGACTCTTTACCTTGTTTTTACTTGTCTGCAGGCCAATTCTGACTTCTGGAAAGTTAAGTATGACCACGAGGCGGCCAAGAAAGCCAAAGCCGCCACCATAAACGCCAAGAAAACGACCCGGAGGTCGAAAAAGAAGAAAAAGAGTATTGCTGAAGACTTGATGAAGCTTGATGATACATATGACTCGGAGGTAGCCCTTGATTCCCTTAGCCAATTTTTTAACAATCTTATTGACACTGATCATTACCAGGATGACACTAGGGCTAGTCAGGCTGGGGAAGCAGAGGTAACTATCATTTCCTCCGACTTAGAGCCCTTGCCAAGACAAAAAGTTCGACGAGTGATCCGTAAAGTAAGGTTTTCTAACCCTTTAGCTCACTTGGACCCCAACTTTCGTTTGAAAAAATAGCAACATGAAAGCCGCCGTCAAGCTTGGACTGAAGATGAGCCGGCTGTCGTTCTTCAACAAACTCCTCAGAAACGTCCGCATGAGGTTTACCTCTTTCTGTCTTTAACTCTGTTTAATGGATCCTTCCCTTTGTATTTCTTTTAACTCCATTTTATCCTTCCAGGAGGTGTCTCGCTCTTCTCGCGACTCATCGCAGACACAATTTCCGGCTTTCAAGACTGCCCCTGGGTAATGAAAAATCCTCATATTTCCTGGGTTGTTCAAATTGTATCTTTATACTGACAATCCTGCAACATTTTTTCTTAGTGGCCAAGCTAAATCCAAGAAAGCGAAGGCAGCTAAGCCGGCGGAAGACCCGCCGGTGCTGGCATCTGACCCGGCTAGGCCATCTTCTCCATTAACTGACACTCCAGAAGACCCGCCTGTTGACAATGAAGCAAATCCTCCTGAGCCATCATTTGACGAGACCATTGTGAACCCTTCCACAACCAGACCATCAAGCTCAGCCAACCCGCCGTCTCCGTCTGCACAAGATGTTCAGATTACTGGGAGCCGCTTTATTGAACCGGGGAACCCAACTGTGCTGGCTCGGTGTACAGCAAAACAAGAGGCTTTGGAGAGGCAGAAAGTTCACTTTGACGTTACCAACTATGACCATCTAAATGCCAATGATATTTTATCCGACTATCTTAGCCATGTACACTCCAGTCGCGATTTTGAGATTGAAATGGTCAAGCAACTGCAGTTAAAATACGAGGTACGCTCTTCCGCCTTATCTATATTCCTTCAGCCGCCAAGTCTTCGGATTATGAAAGAAACAGAATGATCTGTAGACTTTAAAATATAGGCCAAAACCATTACCTTTGAAATTTCCCTTGAATCCAATAGAACAAAGCTTCACCTGTAGTCCCCAAGGGCCGGTTCTTTTTGATCATAAATGAGCCGGTACTTTAAATTGATTTGTACCGTTTTGAAAGAACTTAATACTCCGGCTTAACCTGGAGAACCTTGCTGTATTGCATACATTAGTCCCCAAGTGCCAAGTGCTGTTACTTTGTAAAGTACTTGGGACTTAAAGTATGTCTTTAGATTCATAAAAATTTGTTTTGCCATACATTAGCCCCCAAGTGTCAAGTAGTTTGTTTGTAAGTACTTGAGACTTGAATCTTGATTGTTTGAACTTTGAAACAAAATCTTGACTCATCTGAATGTTTTGCAGAATGCCTTATCTGAATTAAACTCGCAATTGACTAATGCGAAGACCCGGCTAGCGAGTCAAGAGGCAGAAATTAAATCTTCTAACTCCAAACTGCAAATAAGTCTCTCTGAGACGGAAAATTTAAAGACCAGCTTTGCTGTCAAGAAGAAAACTTGGGGAGAGGAAAAAATGCTTCTGACCCAACATGCTGAGAAGGCCGAAATAGCCCTTGAAGAGATTTCAACAAAGCTGAACGGGTTAAAGGGCCGGGTGTCTCAAATGGTAGCTGCCATCTTTGGTAAGTCGTCCGATTTTAACTTTGTGTGCTTTTTGCTGATCCGGAGTATAAGCCGCCAGCTCACTTTGTGTAAAATTTATGCAGGCCCTCGAAGCAAAAATCTAAGCCAAGACCCGTTGATTAAACTGAAGGCAGTGTATACTTTGGTAGAACAACTGTACATTGGCGCACAGCGGGCTCTTTCCGCCATCTCTCCTACTAATCAAGGACCCAACCGGCTCAACAACGTCCTGAAGAAACTGTCAATCCTGCCTGCCAGGTTTCAAGAAGTGAAACGCTACTGCGCGCGAGCCAGAACTTTGACTGCCCTGAGCCGCTCCAAAGCTTGGGTGCCAGACCTAGACCCGGTGGACGTGGCCAGAGGTTATCCCACTGTGAAGGAAGACGAATCTCCTTTTGATCAGGATGACTTCATGGCTTGCGTGCGCGGAGTCTGGCCTCAGGCAAGTACCCTTGGAGATGATACCAATGTTGATAAATACCAGCCGGGTTTTGATAGTAAGAATAAGAAGATGACCACTCCCTCGTACAAGGTAACAGATTTGATCCCACCAGTAAGATAAGACACATTTGCCCCGGAAGTTGACCCGGTCGGCCTGATCGACAACGAAGCCGAATTTGTCACCGTGAACGGTTTTGATTGGTCAAAACCCAACTTCCAGCCAACAGAAGGTGGTGAACTGGCAATGGAGGAACAATGATCATCTTCGTGGGCTTATAAAGCCTTGTAATAGTTTAGCTGTGAAAACACTGTATGCTTTGCTTATGCCATTGCACATAAAGCACTTTTATGTGAGTCTGTGTTTCCTGATGCCAATGTATGCATCATATTTAATGTTTGTTTCTACAAAGTTTGAACTCTGTTCCTATAGATACAAAGAAAAGACTGCCTTGGCGGCTTAGAACCAAACGGTTTAAAACACCCAATTTATAGCCAATACGTTTACCACAATAGGAACCAGAGATAGATATAAATAAAGGACAAGGGCTGAAACTAACTCTTTTAGTTAATGCAGCAGGTAATTGCGTATAAGTAATAACCATACCGTGTACCTTTTGATCCTTAGACCGCCGGTTTAAATAACCCGGGTGATGAATTTGATAATTCAATATTTATGAGAAGCCAATGCTTTTTTGAATACTCAATGATCATTATACCTTGGTAGGGCGCACCTTTTGATCCTTAAACCGCCGGTTTGAATGACCCGAGCGGCTATGTTGTCAAATAGTCGAGCCGGTGAAGAAGACCAGGCTAATCGTTTGTAATATTGAAACAACAAAAACCTAAAAGGCAAGCAACAGATAATAAGCACAATTTAACCCTCTATTCAAAAGGTTGGGGGTTTCTGATTCGAATACGATCAGTAAACCGGATCAAAGAGGTTAAGCTAAGGTTCGAATACGACCATATAGCCCCCAGTGGCTTTGGCGTTGCGCCGATCAAGAGGGTACCGACAACTATGTTCTCTTTGGTTCGAATATGACCTATGTTTGAACAGGAAGCCCCCAAATGATCTTGAGAGGTTTTTAACAACCCTGATTCGAATACGATCCAAGTCGGACCCAAAAGGGGTTAAGCTATGATTCGGATACGATCAAGAAGCCCCCAAGTGAGTTTGGCCTTGAGCCGATCAAGAGGGTTATGACAGCTATGTTCTCTTTGGTTCGAATACGACATATGTTTGAACAGGAAGCCCCCAAGTGACCATGAGATTTGCAGCTAGATTCGGATATGATCATAAGCTGGACCAAAAAAGGTTAAACTTGATTCAAATATGATCAGCTCCTTAATAGTCATTTGTAAATAAGAAATAACAAAGATGCATAATCTTTGAAGAGAAAAGAGACCGATGGTCTTACTTTATTGCTTATCATGGTATACACAATGTTAAAGTATGTACATGATGAGAGCCGGTGGCTCAGGTGTAGTATGGCCGAAGTTGAGCAATGTTCCATGGCCCGCAGGTCTCCTCCTCTGACTTACGTGAGTCTTTGTGCTCTCGAACATCAATGAGGTAATATGACCCGTTGTTTAAGTTCTTACTGACCACAAAGGGTCCTTCCCAAGGTGGGGATAACTTGTGTGCATCTGACAGATCCTGGATGAGCTGGAGCACCAAGTCGCCTTCCTAAAAAGTCCTGGACTTAACCCGGCGGCTGTGATAACGACGCAGGTCCTGTTGATAAATTGCCGACCGGGCCGCTGCTAAGTCTCTTTCTTCATCCAACAAGTCAAGTGCATCTTGTCTGGCTTGTTCATTATTAGCTTCAACATAAGCCGCCACACGGGGCGAGTCATGACGGATGTCACTAGGCAACACTGCTTCTGCTCCATAAACCATGAAGAAAGGTGTGTAACCTGTAGACCTGTTAGGTGTGGTGTTGATACTCCACAACACCGAGGGTAATTCTTCTACTCAACAACCCGGCGTTCGCTGTAAAGGAACCATAAGCCGGGGTTTGAGCCCTTTCAATATTTCCTGATTGGCTCTCTCAGCTTGACCATTGGATTGAGGATGAGCTACAGAAGAAACATCAAGCCAGATGTGCTCTCGTTGACAAAACTCCTCCATAGCCCCTTGGGACATATTAGTGCCATTGTCAGTGATAATGCTGTGTGGAAAACCAAAACGGAAGATCACCTTTTTCATGAACTGAACCGCCGTGGCCGCGTCATACTTACTCACAGGCTCCGCCTCAACCCACTTGGTGAATTTATCAACTGCCACCAAGAGATGTGTCTTTTTATCGTTAGACCTCTTGAAAGGTCCCACCATGTCAAGCCCCCAGACCGCAAATGGCCAAGTGATTGGAATCATCCGGAGCTCTTGAGCCGGCACATGCGCTCGTCGTGCAAACTTTTGACATCCATCACATCTACTAACTAGATCTTCTGCATCAGCGTGAACCGTCAACCTGTAAAAACCGTGACGAAACGCCTTGGCCACCAAAGATTTTGACCCGGCGTGATGACCACAATCGCCTTCATGGATCTCACGAAGGATTTCTTGACCTTCTTCGGGGGAAACACACCGCTGAAACGCTCCGGAAACACTGCGATGATATAACTCTCCATCCGAAATCGTCATTGACTTAGACCGCCGGTTTATCTGTCGAGCCAGGGTCTCATCCGCTGGCAACTCTCTCGGGGTCATGTAAGCCATGAACGGTACTGTCCAATCTGGGATGACATGAAGAGCCGCCATCAACTGCACCTCCGGGTCAGGAACAGCTAAATCTTTTTCTGTGGGCAACTTGACAGAGGGGTTATGCAAAACACCCAAAAAGGTGTTAGGTGGTACCGGCTTACGCTGAGACCCGACCCGGCTTAAGGCACCATCCGCTTCGTTCTTTCGATGGTCAATGTGCTCCACCTGATAACCTTTAAAATGCCCTACAACGACATCAACCTCCCGGCGATAAGCCGCCATGAGAGGGTCCTTGGAATCCCACTTGCCAGATACCTGTTGAGCCACTAGACCTGAGTCGCCAAGACATCTGACCCGGCTGAAACTCATCTCTTTCGCCACTCGAAGACCATGGAGCAAGGCTTCATACTCTGATGCGTTGTTAGTGCAAGGAAACATCAACCGTAACACATAACAAAATTTGTCACCTGGCGGAGAAGTGAACACAACTCCAGCCCCGGAGCCTTCCAACTGTCTGGACCCATCAAAATGAATAGTCCAATACGTGTTGTCTGGTTTCTCTTCTGGCATCTGCATCTCTGTCCAGTCATTAATGAAGTCAACCAGTGCTTGAGATTTGATCGCAGTACGTGGCACATACTTCAACCCATGAGACCCAAGCTCAATTGCCCACTTGGCGACTCGCCCAGTGGCTTCTCTGTTTTGAATGATGTCTCCCAAAGGAGCAGAGCTAACCACGGTGATTGGATGTCCCTGAAAATAATGCTTAAGCTTCCGGCTTGCCATGAACACCCCTACGAGCTTCTGCAAATGTGGATATCGTTGCTTGGATTCAATTAGCACTTCACTGACGTAATAAACCGGCCGTTGAACCGGATGCTCCTCGTGAGTTGGCGACCACGTATAACAGCAGCGGCTCTTTCTCAATTGGAGCAGTCAGGACTGGCGGCTCAGCAAGCCGTGTCTTCATATCCTCAAAAGCAGAGTTCGCAGCATCGCTCCAAACAAAATCATCTGTTTTCTTCATCATCTGATACAGAGGCATTGCCTTCTCCCCTAACCGGCTCATGAACCGGCTCAGCAACACGACCCGCCAGTCGTTGAATGTCATTGATGCATGTTGGTTTGGCCAGGGATGTAATTGCCTTGATTTTCTTCGGGTTAGCCTCAATACCTCGGTTAGATACCAAAAAACCCAAGAGCTTGCCGGCTGGGACTCCGAAGACACACTTGGCCGGATTAAGCATCATTTTGTAGACCCGGAGATTATCAAAAGTCTCTTTTAGATCAGTGACCAAGGTTTCCTCTTTCCTGGATTTTACCACTATATCATCCACATAAGCATGAACATTACGCCCAATTTGATCGTGAAGACAATTCTGCACACACCGTTGGTAAGTCGCCTGGGCACTCTTAAGCCCAAAAGGCATAGACACATAGCAGAAAGCTCCAAAAGGAGTAATAAAAGCTGTCTTCTCCTGATCCTTGACCGCCATCTTAATCTGACGATAACCGGAATAAGCATCCCAGAAACTCAAACGTGCGCAACCCGTCGTAGCATCAATGATCTGATCAATACGGGGGAGAGCAAAAGGATTAGCCGGACAAGCCTTGTTCAGATCAGTGTATTCTACACACATACGCTAGGTGCCATTCTTTTTGAGTACAAGCACTGGGTTAGCTAACCACTTTGGGTGAAAGACCTCTACAATGAACCCAGCCGCCAAGAGCCGGGCCACCTCTTCTCCTATGGCCTTGCGCCTTTCTTCATTGAACCGTCGGAGGAACTGTCTGACAAGTTTGAATTTTGGATCAATATTAAGAGTGTGCTCAGCGAGTTCCCTCAGGACACCCGGCATGTCTGAAGGTTTCCATGCAAAGATGTCCCAGTTCTCACGGATGAACTCGATGAGCGCGCTTTCCTATTTCGGATCCAATTTTGCACTGATGATGAACTGCTTGGATGAGTTGCCAGGCACAAAGTCAACCATCTTGGTGTCATCAGCTGATTTGAATTTCAACACCGGCTCATGCTCTTTTGTTGGTTTATTTAATGACGTCATGTCTGCCGGGTCAACATGATCCTTATAAAACTTTAACTCCTCTGTTGCACAAACAAATTCAGCATAGGCGGCATCACATTCTTCACACTCCAAAGCTACCTTCCGGCTCCCATGTACTGTAATGGTGCCCTTATGACCCGACATCTTGAGCTGTAAATACACATAACATGGTCGAGCCATGAACTTGGCATAAGCCGGCCGCCCAAACAGAGCATGATATGGGCTTTTGATTTTAACCACCTCAAAGGTTTCTTTTTCTGCTCTGGAGTCATACTCATCCCCAAAGGCTACTTCCAGTTCAATCTTACCAACTGGGTATGCCAATTTACCAGGTACCACACTGTGAAAAACAGTGTTGGATTGTTTAAGATTTTTATCAATCAAACCCATCCGGCGGAACGTCTCATAGTAGAGGATGTTGATGCTGCTGCCTCCATCCATGAGCACCTTAGTGAATTTGTATCCACCAACCTGAGGTGCCACTACCAAGGCCAAGTGACCCGGATTATCAACCCGAGGCGGGTGATCCTCTCTGCTCCATACAATAGGCTGCTCTGACCAACGTAGATAACGTGGAATCGTCGGCTCAACGGCATTGACGGCCCTCTTGTGAAGCTTCTGGTCCCTCTTACATAAACTAGTGGTAAATACATGGTATTGCCCACTACTCAGCTGTTTTGGGTTGCTCTGATAACCGGATTGTTGCTGCTGATTACCTTGGCCGGGTTGTTGATTATATCCCCCTTGGTTACCAGGATGGCCCTGACCGTGAAATCCTCCTCCACCTGAACCGGCGCCCGAGCCGTAAAAACCACCTCCTCCTGAACCGCCACTTGGGCCGTGACCTCCATCAAATGTGTTTGAATTTTCAAATGCCTTCATGATCATACAATCTTTCCACAGGTGGGTGGTTGGCTTCTCCCGGGTGCCGTGCTTTGGACAAGGTTCATTTAATAACTACTCAAGCGTGGGACCTGACCCGCCCGACCGAGGGGGCTGTCTGCCCTTGCGCCGTTGATTACCGCCCTTTGCATTGGTGTTAGCAACAAACTCATCAGCCTTATGTTTATTACCTCCCTGATTTGCCGTGTTATGCTGGTTACCCTTGTCGTTGCCGTTCTTCTTTCCCTTCGTTGCCTTTTCTTCGTCAGGCACCGGGTCCTTGGTAGTATCAGAATCAGCATACTTGACGAGAGCTGCCATCAACGTTCACATGTCGTTACAGTCATGCTTGAGCCGCCCCAGCTTTTGCTTCAGAGGTTCAAAACGGCAATTTTTCTCCAACATCAAGACTGCTGAGCCGGCATACATCTTATCAGATGAATGTATTATCTCCTTGACCCGACGCACCCAATGGGTTGTGGATTCACCATCCTCTTGCTTGCAATTGGTTAGGTCCACAATCGACATAGGCTGCTTACACGTGTCCTTAAAGTTCTGGATGAACCGGGCCTTCAACTCCGCCCATGAGCCGATAGAATTGGGTGGCAAACCCTTCAACCAAGTACGAGCTGTTCCATCTAACATCATGGTGAAATACTTGGCCATTGCAGCATCGCTGACCTCCAATAACTCCATAGCCATCTCATAACTCTCAATCCAAGCCCCAGGCTGTAGGTCAGCTATGTAATTAGGAACTTTACGAGGCCCCTTGAAGTCCTTTGGAAAACGCTCATTGCGTATGGTCGGCACCAAGCAAGGCACGCCCTCGGTTCTTGTGGCCACTCCTGCCTCGACCGAGGTTGCTGGATAAGCCGGAAAAGTTTGATGAGCCGCCTGATCTGCTGCAATTTGAGCCGCTCGTTCCGCCTCTTGACGAATCCTCTCCTGATCCGCCAAATTAAGGGCTCCAGCCCGCACCGGCTCATGCATGTATGGCCGGTTGTGGCGTTGAGCATTGCTTGACATATCTGCGGACTCCATATGCCTACTTTAACTCGGGCTCCGGCTTGGGCGAGGAGTCGAATGGATCCTGTCTCGACTGTAGGAGTACGCATCCTACTGTGCCAGAGCAGTTTGAAGAAGTTCTCTTACCCTCCGCGTTTCAACCGCTGCCGGTGAGTCGCCTTCCATCGGGAGAGCCGCCAAATGAGCCGATGTTGCGATGAGGTTTTCCAAAGGGCTGTAGAAGTGACCCGGCGGTGTTGGTACATAATGAGGTGGAGCGGTAATTACATGAGGTGGTTCCATGGCACGCGGCTGAACCGATGCACCGGGTGTCGTGATCCGGTTTGCCTTTAGCGGGTTGCTTCCCCTGGCCCCAGGTGTATGGAATAGGTTCCTAGGATCAAGCGTCAGAGGTAGGCATGCCTAAGTTTTCTGATGCCTCCTCCTCATGACCTCGTTTGACGCGTTAAGATCCACCGAGAGCCGGAAGGTCTCCGCTTGGAGCCGTTGAGCACGAACATCCAAAGCCGCACGCTCTGCTGCCATCCTGACTTCCTCTGCGGCTAGATTTTCCTTCGCTTGCACCATCTCTTCATGTACGCGTGCCACCTTTGCGTCGTGCTGGGCTTTATCCGTCGGCTCTACCACGGCGGTCAACAGGGTCGTCAGTTTATCCATGAGGTCCATTAGAATCTGAGCCGGGGGGCGCGCATGGTCTCCTGACCCGGCTGCTGCCAACCCGGTAGCTGTTGCTGCCGCTGCTGTAGAGTTTTCCCCGGGCTGTGTCCCTGTCATGAAGACTCCGGCCCAATTCGGCGGCTCAAGAGGGTCCAGAATACTGCTGCCATCAGAACAGCCCCCGAGCATGCCGTCTTGTAGCTGGTACAAAGAGTCCGTCTCGCCCATTGATGATCGAGTGTCAGAATAGACGGCCGTCTCACCACCCTCCACCGATCCGTCAGAGTATTCACCGCCGTGGACGCAGCCTATGAAGGCATGCTTCACGATAGTGGTCCTTGCGCGCTGAGCCGTTTTGATGAGATTGGTATGGACGTCCGGCTCAGGGTCTGACTCGCCGATCGGCCGATGAAGACGTGAATTTCGCCGAAGGGGACCTAGTACCCGTACTCAATTGAGCCGGCCTCGGGGCCCCAACCTTCATCGTCGATGTAGAGCTTGCCGCGACGACTCTTGGTCATCCGGCCCACAGCGTATCCCTTGAGCCCTTCGAAGTTGCCCTTCAAGAACTCAAATCCACCGTGCGCTGGCCCCACAGTGGGCGCCAACTGCCGTTGAATTGTCACGGCAGATGTCCTAGAATAAGGACTTAGTCGTAGGGCCATCACACTAGGAAGCTTAAAGGGGTTAATCGGGACAAAGGACACAAGAGAGTTTTATACTAGTTCGGCCCCTTACGATGAAGGTAAAAGCCTACGTCTAGTTGGGATTGGTATTGCTGAGGTTTAGATCTCCAAGAGGCTCAACCCGCCGGCTTGGTTATCGACTTGTTGTTTCTTTTCCTAAGCCGCCACCGGGTCATCCCCTTATATACATGGGTTGACGCCTGGTGGCCTACAGAGCCTCGGTCGGCTTATAATCATGTCCGGCTCGGTGACTTCCTTTACATGCCTTTCTTTACAAGTCTTTCCTTACATATGGCGGTTCATAATACCAGGCCTTAAATCGCCTTCAGGCCTTTGGGCCTTCTATAAGTCTTAATAAACTACAATCTTGAATGTTTACTGGGCTTCTTGCGTAAGCCGCCATTGGGGCTGACCCGGCCCCTCCTGGGCGGGTTTCAACTGATAGTAATATCCCCAACAAGACTGTCTTTCGCTGCCTTAGATCTTCTTCCCTACCGCCGGCAGCCACGACAACTGCATTACCATCATCAACTGAGCAGATGACCTTGAGGACTACACGGGTCCGTAAGAGAGGTCGCACTCTTCCGTTTCTGCTTACGTTATGCATCGCTTAATATGATGACATGCTACTTTATCGTCGTGTTCACCTATTAGACTCCAACTTAGGTCCAAACTTATGCTGAAACTTGAGTTTTTCAATGGTTGTGGGGTACATATTGGGGCAACAATCAGTACTATCTGTCTACTATCTGGTTAATCTTGGGTGTCTACTATGAGTTTCATGTTGGGTGCAAACAAACATTAAAGGAGCCATTATGTGCATTTTTTAACTAAAGCTATTATCTGCCTGCTATCATTTGTTTTGGGTCTATCCATAGTTTTCTACCATCACTCTGGATTTGTGCATGCACTCCTTACATAATATCACTATGTTTTATTCCTATGCATGTCAGTTATTGTACACAACAGAACTGAACAAGTAGAGCAAAAGGGACGAGCCTTGCGTAGCAATAAAATTTCATGCAGACGTCGCTCCATGGTGGGCGCAAAGGCAGCCCCCCTCCACCCATTTCGGATTGTAATCAAGAGGAAGATAACTATTCTGAGGGGGATTCAGAAGTAGAAGACCACTCCTATTTACCCCATGAGGTCTTCGCTCTAACTTGTCATGCTGATGTTGGTAATATCATGCATATGGTGCCTTGCATTGCTTACTGTATACATCAAAGATGTCATCTGCTTAGTTTAGACATGCTTTGTGTCACTGCCATCTGTTTAGTTTCTTTATCGTATATGTGAATCATGCAATGCCATCTTGTTTAGCCAGGCATCATATATGTGAATTTTGCAATGCCACCCTGGTTAGCCAGTCATCTTATATGTGAATTATATCATGACATCATTTTTTATTACGTGTTAAATTTGTCAACAATTTTGGTACATTCAATTACTCTTCCTGTGCATCAGCCATTCGACACGGTCATGGAAAAATCTGGAGTGGAAACAAGGTCTTCAGAGCAGACAATGCTATTTGACGAAGCGCATGTCTTGCTGGTTATAGATATCTCCTCAGAGGAGGATTCAGAGACAGATGACCAGTCCTATTTCCCCCCGAGGTGCATGCTCTAACTTGGTAGGGTTATGATACTCATATCGTGCGTATGGTATCTTGCATTGCTATGTCATTTGCTTAGTTTAGACATGCTTTGTGTGAATGCCACCTGTTTAGTGTCTAATTACCATATTTGTGAATTATGCAATGCCATCTTGTTGCAAGACATTATATATGTGAATTATGCAATGCTATCTTGTTGCAAGGCATTATATATGTGAATTATGCAATGCCATGTTGTTTAGCCAAGCGTCATATATGTGAATTATATCATGCCATCCTTTTTTGTATTTCTCATTGCTTTTGTCGACAATGTTTGTATATTCAACTGCTCTTCCTATGCGTCAGCCATTTGAATTGGTGATGGAGAAATCTGGAGTGAAAACAAGGTCTTCAGAGCAGACAATGCTACCTAGTGAAGCAGATATCTTGCTGGTTACAGATAGCTCTTCAGAGGAGGATTCAGAGGTAGATGACCAGTCCTATTATCCCCCTGAGGTGTATGCTCAAACTTTGCAGGGTTATATTACTCATATCATGCATATGTTGTATTGCAATGCTTAGTTTTTACATCATATACACGACATTTAATGCCATCTCCTTAGTTGACACATCATATATGCGATTGCCCTCTACTCACTTCCTTAGTATATAAATCATATATTTGAATTATATCATGCCATTATGTTTACATAGACAGCATGTATCTGAATTATGGCATGCCAACCCATTTTCTAAAGACATAATATAGTTATATCATCTCATCCTATTCACATAGTCATCATATTTTGAATTATGTCATTCTATCCGTGAATTATATCATACCATCATGTTTCCATCGATGACATTTTTGTGATTTATGGCATGCCAACCACTTTTAGACACATCGTATAGTTATATCATGTCATCCTGTTTACATAGTCATCATATTTTGAAGTATGTCATTCTATCCTGTTTAGTTAGCCATCATACATGTGAAATTGTGTCATGCTATCCTGTTTAATTAGCCATCATATATGTGAAATTATGTCCTGCTATTCTGTTTGGTTAGACAACATAAATGTGAATTATTTCATGCCCTGTTTTCTTCCCTACTATCCATTGCACTTGTCTATCTTACAATGTCTGTACATTCAATTACTTTTCTTGTTTATCAGCCATTTCAATTGGAGGGGGTGATGGCAGTATCTGTGGGAGTAAAAACACGGTCTTTAGAAAAGATCGTGCTATCTGTCGATGGAGATAGAACCACGGTTGTACTTGCCCAAGAACTAGCCCCACCTCACATAACCCGGACTCACACAGATTGTACCCCTACCCAGTTACAGAGAACCAGCTACACCCCTTCTAACCCCAACCCCAGCAGAAAGTAACCTAGTTCCCGTTGACACAACACCGTCTGCACCATAGAGCACCCAAACACGAGCAGTTAGTAAAGCAACTGCAGTGCCCAAAGCATAAGGACCACCACTCCGAACCCCAAGTCAACGCTTAAAGCAGAAGAAGAATTGTTCTCAGGGCAGGTTCGGTAGCTATGGTTCATACTACTTTACTCTTGCATCACTGTATTTACTCATACCAACTAATTTGAAATTTGAAGGATGCAATTGAAACTCCAATGGCGCAACATGTATGTTTTAAACCTGTTTCTTTAACGTGTTTGCTGTTGTAACTTGCTCTATGTTGATTTCAGTTTCAATTGAATAAATAGTTATATTCTCATGCCATGCACCTTACAAGTGTTGTTATTGCTGTGTAGTTTCCCACACTTATATTATGTCTAAGCTGCTTTGTCTTAAATAGATATGATTCAAACTGTATCTATCTTGATTTGGCAACATAAACTAGAATGATATAGACCATACAGTGACCATACTACATAGATATATGTTTGTTTCATGCTGTTATCCTGTCCACCTTACTACTGAACTGGTTTACCAAAACGAGTTTCATATACTACATTGTAAACCTGTGATGTGTTTGTTTGTTTCTATTTTAGAATGTAGATAAAATATTAGAGAAGAGTACCCCATTATGCAATGGTACAGGAAGTAATACAAATAAGGTTCAAGATAGTGAGACATCCCTGTTGGTCTCCAAGAAAGCTGATAAAAACTATATTGAAGACAGTGAGACAACCCCAAAGTCCTGTCTTGATGTAGTGTTCGAGTTACTGGCAACTACTGCTGGCACCAGCTCTTCGAACTTGCTGCCTGAATCAGTTCAGCTTCTTGAGTCTCAACTTCAAGTTGAGAGACATCGATCAGATGTTATGCGACAGGAAGCCGAAGGACCGAGGAAGTCCCTGCAGAATTCAGATGCATACTTTCTGGTGCAATAACAAGTGCTGGAGGATTTAAGCGCCAAACAAGAGAAAGTTAATAAGCTTGCTAAGCATCTTGCCAGCATTATGGGTACCCAGGATATTGTTTCTTGAGCTCTTCTGAAGTGGTTTCTGTTCTGGAGTTGTTTTGCTGTGGCGTTTACATGCTGCTTTGTTCCCTATATTTGCACTGGTGGCGAACTTTGATGCCCAGTGGATGTAATATGTGTAATAGCCGTGATAGCCTAGCGTAAGTTGCTTGCCTTTTTATTTCCTTATTGTCTTGTTTATTTGTTTTCTTGTAGTCGATGCAGTTCTTTTTCCGCGGTTTGCTAGTGGCCGCAATAGTCTATTTTTTAAAACTAGGCCACATTAACCATGGGCTACATATTTACCGTAGTTAGCATGGGCCTCATATGGGCCGTAGAAACAATGTGCCATCCAAGGGCCGTAGAAACAATGGGCCTTCTACGGGGCATAGAAACAATGGGCCTTATACGGGCCGTAGACACAATGGACCTTCTATGGGCCGTATCATCAATGGGCCTTCAATGGGCCGTATGATTGGTTGGCCAAACATGGGCCAATAACAGACCACATTATGGCCGTAAATGGGCTAGAGTTGAAATCGTCCGTTCATGGGCCGACCATAATGGGCCCTCGTTAATCGGACGTATTTGATGACGCTATGAAAAGGACCCAACATATTAACGGGCCACAAATGGGCCGACTGTAACCATGGGCTGAATTTGGCCCACAAGCAGAAAATGACAGTAACGAGCCAAAATTAAACAAATGCTGGAAATGAGCCCAAGAATAAATGGGCCCTGAGATGGCCGAAAGATAACATGGGCTAGAAACGGCCCAACGGTATAATGGGCCGTTAATGGGTATAAAGTGATAAACTGTTCATTACGGGCCAGTTTTACCACGGGCCGTTAACGGGCCGAGGGTTACTAAGGGCCTCATATGGGCTGAAAGAAGTCATGTGCCATACATGGGCCAGAAGTTAAAACGGGCTGGAATTATATTGGACGGCCCAGATGACGCTACTGGGCCTAATTCGGATAGGCCATAAACAGGCCCTGGGTTAGCGGGTTGTAAATGGGCTATATGCGAACATGCCGTTAACAGGCTTGCCGTGGGCCAGCCTACCACCTTTTGACCAAGTCAAACGGGCCGGCCTTTTCACAGGAATGGGCCTCTGTTGGGCCATGCCACGTGTCGACGTATCATAGGCGCTTTGGGTCCAATGAGTGGATGACATCTGTCCCAATGGCGAGCCGGCACCTGTTCCCTCCAGCCAAAGATGATTTTACATGTGGAAAATCCCCATTGGTCGGGGCTGTTAACGGGTTATCGGATCCAAAACCGGACATGATAGCTGAGCAGCGTTGTGTTATGGTGGATGCCACGTGTCGGTCACCCTTGACGAAAGCACTTCTGTGACGCGCGATTTATCGTCATGGCACTACAAGAAATATGTCAACTAGTGACCTTCTGTCAGTGACCCTGGAAGAATTGGTCATAGATATATGACCATTTGAGACCAATTGGTCAAAAGCTGTTCGGGGGACTCCAAACACTAAACTATATCGACCATTTTGGTCAGAAAGGTCGTAATTTCTTTACATGAAATGGTCACAAAGCAGATAGCACTGATCCGCTGCCTTATTTCTAGCTGGTCATGACCAATATAGATGGTCATAACCTTGTAAGTTGTGGTGGATTGCTATGACTAGGCGCCACCTCATCAGTTTTGCCTATGTGTCATGTCCATGTGTCAATTTTTGCCCTAGGTTGTGAAGCAACCTATATTTATGCTAGTCCCAAAATTTCGAAAAAATTCTCATAAATTCTTTGGATCATATCTTCGTCAAATATGTCAAAAACCTTCCTCGCTAAGTTAAAATATAATTCAACAATATTCATTTTCCTATTCTGTTCAGAACAGCACTTTGTGAAGGAAGTGCTATTTTTATATTCTTGATTGCCCTAAAAAAATTTGGGCACTCTTTCCTATCCAAACCATTGCCTCATGACAAAATTCAGCTCCATTTTCCTAGTAAATCTTCCTCGGCAAATTTCCAAAGTTTTTGTCCACCTAGAAGCATTGTGAAGGAAGTACTAGCTATGCACATCCAAATGGCATGAAATTTATACAGTGTCTTCATATGCCCAAATTATCACCCTCCCCCAAATTGCAGCTCAATCAAATCATCTATGTGAGCCCAGCTTCGATTTTTATTTTCTGTACAGATTAGCACATTGCAAAGCAAGTGCTATCTATACCACTCCTATTGCCCTCAAATGTTTTTGTCAATCTTCCATACCCAAATCATTTCCACATGCCAATATTCAGCTCTATTTTCCTAGTAAATCTTCCTCGGCAAATTTCCAAAGTTTCTATTCACCTAGAACCTTTGTGAAGGAAGTACAAGATAGGAATATCATAATGAGTTAAAATTTTGCCACATGTTCTATATGCCAAAGTCATACCTCTACACAAAAGTTCAACATTATCTAACAATACATGTGATCTCACCATCGAATCTTTGTTTCTGGTAATATTTTCAGTTTGTGAAGCAACTACATTTTATGTTGCTTTATAATTGCTAAAAATTTACCAGGACATTACCCTGTCTATAGAAACTCCCAACACCAAATTTCAGCATAATCCAATAATCTATGTAAGCCCAGCTTCAATTTCCATTTTCTGTCCAAATTGGCACATTGCAAAGCAAGTGCTATCTAGACACCTCCTATTGTCCTCAAACTTTTTGTGCCATCTTACATATACAAATCATTGCCACATTCCAATATTCAGCTCCATTTGTCTATTAAATATTCCTCAACAAATTTCTAAAGTTTCTATCCAAAGAGAAGCTTTGTGAAGGAAGTACAAGCTAGGATTATCCAAATGGTATAAACTTTTTATAGTGCTTTACTATGCCAAAATTACCATCCTCCACAAAATTTCAGCTCAATCCACTTATCCATTTGAGCGCAGCTTCAACAACCATATTTCTGCCCGATGTGGTACTTTGCAAAGCAAGTGCCATCCAAACTCCTCCATTTGAGCTAAAACAAATTCCAAGACAGTCTCCCTAGTAGATGATCATCCTCAACCAAAACTCAGGACCATTGCCCTTGTGAATTTCCCGTACCACTAATCAAACACTTGGCTGCTAATTCATGTTTGAGCATAGTTCGGTCTCCTCGTGAGATTCTTCTGTTGTTATTTTATTCAAAGCATCTACCTAGGGATTTCCAAACCTACTAGACATGCATAGGCTTCCCAGAACGCATGACAACACCAAGGTCACGCGGTGACCACGCGACGGGCATGCGAGTCTACGCACTTTGGAGTTGGGCTCCTGGGCCACCGTCCAAACCTCAATGTATCACCATCGAACCATGTATTGATGCTTAAATAGATACTTATGTACCTAGAAACGATTTTTGGAAAAAATAAAGAGTAAACTATAAGGCAGCTGCAGTTCAAATTTGACCCACTCCCTACCGAGTCTGTCAGATTCCGGGTTCCGGCAGACCCTTAAGGTTCGAACACTGGGGTGCGCGCGGAAACCTCGCCTTCAACCCCTCCGTCTCGATGGGATCTAAACTACTAAAAGAACTGCATGAAAGACACAAGATTTATACTGGTTCGGGCCACCATTGTGGTGTAATACCCTACTCCAGTGTGTGGTGGATGGATTGCCTCTTGGGGGCTGGTGATGATGAACACTACAAGGAAGAACCGCCTCGCGAGGGTCAGTTCTTGGCTGGGGCGGTGAACTGAGGAGTTTAGTCGCCCTTCTCTCTCTATCTCTCTCTACTTGCTAGCCGGACCAACTAACTCTGTGAACCGACCGATCGAACCGAACCCCGAACCGAACCCCTTGCTATGTGGGTGGCTAGTCCTATTTATAGAGGCCCTAGTCCTCTTCCCAAATATTGAGCGGGAAGGGATCCAACAATGGCGGGCTAATTTGATGGGGGACAGTGAGTACATCTATCCTGACAAAAGGTGGTCTTCGCCTGCGAAAGGCTCTGGTGATGACGCCGTGCTGGGCTCCATGGCGACCTCCGTCTCGTAGTCCTCCTGGTCTTGGTCTCGTTGCACCGAAGTGGCAACCTTTGCCTGATGCCTCGGTACCCCACGGATATGCTTGTCCCCTTTGTACCAAAGAGGAAAGAAGGACGCTGCGCGCGCTGGCACCCGCCTGGTGCCTCGAGTCGTCATGGCTTACGTCACGGGCACCTCACGAGGCACCCCGCCTTGAACTCTCCGCCTCCTCGCGAGCCAGCCTGAGGAGGCTGTGCCTGAGGATGCGCCGTGTCATCCGCCTCGTGAGGCTTGGCCCCTCGCGAGGGTCTTGAGCCTCGTGTTGATGAAGATGGGCCGAGCTGGGCCCCCACTTGAGCCACGCCGCAGGCCGCAGGCAGGCAAGTCTGGGGACCCCCGTTCCCAGAACGCCGACAGTAGCCCCCAGGCCCAAGGCGCGCATGGACTTGGCTGTGCCAAGAGGCGAAAGGGCAAGGGCGAAGCGCCGCGGGCCCTAATAGCCTGCGGCCTTGGACGCCGCATGGCGGTTGACGGGACGTGGGTGCTTCGGCAACCACACAGGTTGGTAAGGGAGCGGCATCTACCCAGACTTCGCCTTTTGCTCTCTCCGGTCGTCGCTCAGATCCCCTTTCCTGCGCCTTCCCTTTCTTCCTCTAAACTTCCAGATCTACTCCAGCTGCGTGACCTAGGAAGCCATGGCGCCTCGCCAGCCTCCGGCCAAGGCTTGGTACTCCCCTGCTCTGGATCCACCAAATGTGTCCAAGGCAAGCTTCGCCCGGCTGTGCCGGATGGCGACGACGCAGGGCGTCAACGGGACAGAGATGCTCAAGGCCGGCTCCGCCACCCCCGAGGACCGAGGGAGCACCTTTTATCCTCTCTTTGCGAGCTCCATTGCTGCGGGCTTGTTGCCTCCCCTCTCCGAGTTCTTCTTCTCCGTCCTCCGCCATTAGAACTTGCAGGCTCTGCATCTCCATCGGAACTCTGTCCTTCTCCTGGCGATCTTTGCTTACTACTGCGAGGCCCACATGGGGGTACAGCCTTCGGTGGCCCTGCTGCGCCACTACTTCTACCTCCGGATCATCGGCAGCTCTATCGTTGTGTATAGCGGCACCATTGCCATCTCGAACCCCGGGAAGAGGATCGAGGGCTTCAGGAGCAAGTGGATCTTGGCAGATGTCGGGCGCATCCACCCTCGGCTGATCTTGCCCACGAAGCAACCCGTGAGCGCTAGCGACTGGTGCCGAGCGGAGCTCACGGATCCCCACGCGAAGTCGGTGTTAGAGAAGATGGACGCGGACCTGAGGCCGGCCAACATGGCGACGGCGAAGTTGACCGGTACGTCGCTGCTGAAGGAGTTCCTGGAGCACCAGCTGGCCCCGCTCTGGGAGTACTCTCCTCCGATGTGGAGGCCTCATCCGTGCCCCGAGGCTGTGGACGAAGAGGATGTGACCGCGGTTCTCCAATCTCTGGTCGGGGGCGAGGTGGCAAGGCCGAAGGGCGCTCCCGAGCCCTTGTTCCTTCGCGACGACTAGAAGCGGGTGGTGAAGTCCATGCCCGTTTTTAACGGGGAGGGGCTCGTGCCCGCGGTGGCTTCTGAAGGACCGGTGGACGTGCCCTCCGGCGACTCCAGTGATGAGGAGGAGGGCGAAGAGGAGCGGGGAGAGGGGCCCGTCTCTGGGGCGACCGACGGAGAGTCGAGGGCTCCCCTCCCTCGGCGCTCGCCCCGTACTCTCCGCCTTTCGCCGAGCGATGATGATGATGATGACGATGATGTGCTGGGCAGCGGGAGCTCGCCCCCGATTCCAAGAAGGACAGGACCGCGATGGTCTCCCGCGGGTCCGTCCTGACTCCGGGGTGAACCGTGGACGCGCCTTCTGCTTCTGGGGTCGACCCTTCCAGCCGGCTGTCAGGCTTCAAGTTAGGTCGGAGACTGCCCGAGCTCACCGGCAAAGACCTGTAAGTGCTTGATCCTTGATCTTTTGTTTCTCGTTCCACCGACGATGCTTGATGATTGTTTCTCTTGAGTAGGCGGGCGCCCGTGGTGAAGAAACTGAGGGTGGCTCCTGAGGTCCCACCTGCAGCGACGCCTTCGCCTGCAGGGGAGGGAGATCGTGACGCGCGGGCCTCTCTTGCCCGTGCATCCTTGCAAGGTTTGGCCGAGCTGGCTGGGGCGAGCTCAGCCCCCATGGCCCAAGTGACTCCGGAGGTGCCCTCGTCTGGCGCCGCTGCTAAGGCCGCAGAGGCGCAGCGGACTCTGCTTCAGGACACTGCGGCCTCGCCGCCGCTACTTTCTCCCCCCGTTCTACTGGCCGTTGCTTCCTCAGCTCCTCCTGTTGTCCTGGAGTGTGCCGATGCTACTCTGTCTTCTTCTTCCATCTTGGAGCGTGCCGCTACCAAACTGGACTGGCTGCGGCAGGATCTTCTTGGCGCCGACCCTCGCCTAGTGGCCGGGCGCCTGGAACTGGCTTCGGGGTGGATTCGCTCTGATGCTTCGATTCGGGCGGCGCTGGTTCAGGCCTCAACGGCCTGTGATGGAGAGAGGGAGGCCGTCCTCGAGGCGAAGGTTGCTCGTGACATGGCCCTGGGAGAGGAGGTCGAAGTCCGCGGCCGTTGCAAGGCGCTGGAGGATGAGCTGCAAGGCCTGCGGGGCCAGCTTGCGGAGGAGGTCCGCCTGCGCCAAGAGCTGGAGAAGGGGGCGAAGGCGCGCGAGGCGGCACTCGTGGACCAGGAGGCCAAGCTCAAGAAGCGCCGCGTCCACCTGGGCGCGTTGAAGAAGGAGCTGGAGGTGACGAAGGCCGAGCTGGACGCCAAGGCTCAGGTCCTCGTCGAGGATCGCGAGGCCTTCACAGACATGGAGAAGGAGGCCCGCGCTTCTCTGAAGATGCTTTACGAGAGCGGCCTGGACAGCCCGCTAGCTGGTGACGAGGACGGCCCCGCCAAGCTGCTTCCCTTCCTGGTCAAGGCTCTTGGGGATGTCGCCCTTGGCATCGGCCCTGCGGCCGAGGCCGAGGCGCATGTCTTGTCTTCTGCTGCGTTGACGCGGGTCTTCGCCCACATCTACCTCCGCGATCCCAACATTGACCTCGACGGCCTGCTGGAACCGGTGAGCGGCGAGGGTGCTGCCGCCGCTGTTGAAGCCATGAAGGGGCGCGCGGAGGCGCTGCTGGAGAAGTTCCGGGCCTTCAGCACCAGGCCGATGCAAGGCGCTGCCGACCCTGCCGTTCCACGAGGCGAAGCCACCGCCGACAAGTGACTCCGTTCCATCCCTGCTCTTCCTCCAGTTCCTGCACATGAACCACGCCTCAGGGAGGCATTTAAACTTGCGTTTGGTATTGAGTCGACAGTATGGACTGTAATATTTGCTTTTAGGTTCCTTGGATTTTATGCTTTTCTTCCCTACTTGCTTGTGTTCTACGCCGGCAGGGCCCAGCCTCGCGCATGCTGAAGGAAATATGCCCTAGAGGCAATAAGAAAGTTATTATTTATTTCCTTATATCATGATAAATGTTTATTATTCATGCTAGAATTGTATTAACCGGAAACATAATACATGTGTGAATACATAGACAAACAGAGTGTCACTAGTATGCCTCTACTTGACTAGCTCGTTAATCAAAGATGGTTATGTTTCCTAACCATGGACAAAAGAGTTGTTATTTGATTAACGAGGTCACATCATTAGTTGAATGATCTGATTGACATGACCCATTCCATTAGCTTAGCACCCGATCGTTTAGTATGTTGCTATTGCTTTCTTCATGACTTATACATGTTCCTATGACTATGAGATTATGCAACTCCCGTTTGCCGGAGGAACACTTTGGGTGCTACCAAACGTCACAACGTAAATGGGTGATTATAAAGGAGCATTACAGGTGTCTCCAAAGGTAGATGTTGGGTTGGCGTATTTCGAGATTAGGATTTGTCACTCCGATTATCGGAGAGGTATCTCTGGGCCCTCTCGGTAATGCACATCACCTAAGCCTTGCAAGCATTGCAACTAATATGTTAGTTGTGAGATGATGTATTACGGAACGAGTAAAGAGACTTGCCAGTAACGAGATTGAACTAGGTATTGGGATACCGACGATCGAATCTCGGGCAAGTAACATACCGATGACAAAGGGAACAACGTATGTTGTTATGCGGTCTGACCGATAAAGATCTTCGTAGAATATGTAGGAGCCAATATGGGCATCCAGGTCCCGCTATTGGTTATTGACTGGAGACGTGTCTCGGTCATGTCTACATTGTTCTCGAACCATAGGGTCCGCACGCTTAAGGTTTCGATGACAGTTATATTATGAGTTTATGAGTTTTTATGTACCGAAGGAGCTCGGAGTCCCGGATGAGATCGGGGACATGACGAGGAGTCTCGAAATGGTCGAGACATAAAGATCGATATATTGGATGACTATATTCGGACATCGGAAAGGTTCCGAGTGATTCGGGTATTTTTCGGAGTACCGGGTAGTTACGGGAGAAGTAATGGGCCTTGATGGGCTTTAGTGGGAAGAGGAAAAAGGCTGCTGCGCCCCCCCTCCCCTCTAGTCCGAATTGGACTTGGGAAAAGGGGGCCAGCCACCTGTCCTACTCCTCCACTTCCTTCTCCCTTCCTCCCCTCTTGATGGACTCCTACTAGGACTTGGAGTCCTAGTAGGACTCCCATCCTGGCCGCACCAATAGCCTTGGCCGGCCTCCTCCTCCTCCATCCTTTATATACTGAGGCAGGGGGCACCCCATAGACACACAAGTTGATCCACGTGATCGTTCCTTAGCCGTGTGCGGTGCCCCCTGCCACCATATTCCACCTCGATCATATCGTTGTAGTGCTTAGGCGAAGCCCTGCGTCGGTAGAACATCAAGATCGTCACCACGCCGTCGTGCTAACGGAACTCCTCCCCGAAGCTTTGCTGGATCGGAGCCCGGGGATCGTCATCGAGCTGTACGTGTGCTAAGATCTCGGAGGTGCCGGAGTAACGGTGCTTGGATCGGTCGGATCGGGAAGAAGACGTACGACTACTTCCTCTATGTTGTGTGATCGCTTCCACAGTCGGTCTGCGTTGGTACGTAGACAACACTCTCCCCTCTCGTTGCTATGCATCACCACGATCTTGCGTGTGCGTAGGAAAATTTTGAAATTACTACGTTCCCCAACAGTGGCATCCGAGCCTAGGTTTTATGGTTTGATGTTATTTGCACGAGTAGAACACAAGTGAGTTGTGGGCGATACAAGTCATACTGCCTACCAGCATGTTATACTTTGGTTCAGCGGTATTGTTGGACGAGACGACCCGGACCAACCTTACGCGTACGCTTACGCGAGACCGGTTCCCTCGACGTGCTTTGCACATAGATGGCTTGCGGGCGACAGTCTCTCCAACTTTAGTTCAACCGAGTATGGCTACGCCCGGTCCTTGAGAAGGTTAAAACGGAGTCTATTTGACAAACTATCGTTGTGGTTTTGATGCGTAGGTGAGATTGGTTCTTGCTTAAGCCCGTAGCAGCCACGTAAAACTTGCAACAACAAAGTAGAGGACGTCTAACTTGTTTTTTCAGGGCATGTTGTGATGTGATATGGTCAAGACATGATGCTAAATTTTATTGTATGAGATGATCATGTTTTGTAACCGAGTTATCGGCAACTGGCAGGAGCCATATGCTTGTCGCTTTATTGTATGCAATGCAATCGCGATGTAATGCTTTGCTTTATCACTAAACGGTAGCGATAGTCGTGGAAGCATAAGATTGGCGAGACGACAATGATACTACGATGGAGATCAAGGTGTCACGCCGGTGACGATGGTGACCATGACGGTGCTTCGGAGATGGAGATCACACGCACAAGATGATGATGGCCATATCATATCACTTATATTGATTGCATGTGATGTTTATCTTTTTATGCATCTTATCTTGCTTTGATTGACGGTAACATTATAAGATGATCTCTCACTAAATTATCAAGAAGTGTTCTCGCTGAGTATGCACCGTTGCGAAAGTTCTTCGTACTGAGACAGCACGTGATGATCGGGGGTGATAGGCTCTACGTTCAAATACAATGGGTGCAAAACAGTTGCACACGCGGAATACTCAGGTTATACTTGACGAGCCAAGCATATACAGATATGGCCTCGGACCACGGAGACCGAAAGGTCGAGCGTGAATCATATAGTAGATATGATCAATATAATGATGTTCACCGATGAAACTACTCCATCTCACGTGATGATCGGACATGGTTTAGTTGATTTGGATCACGCGATCACTTAGAGGATTAGAGGGATGTCTATCTAAGTGGGAGTTCTTAAGTAATATGATTAAATTGAACTTAAATTTATCATGAACTTAGTCCTGGTAGTATTTTGCAAATCATGTTGTAGATCAATAGCTCGCGTTGTTGCTTCCCTATGTTTATTTTGATATGTTCCTAGAGAAAATTGTATTGAAAGATGTTAGTAGCAATGATGCGGATTGGATCCGTGATCTGAGGTTTATCCTCATTGCTGCACGGAAGAATTATGTCCTTGATGCACCGCTAGGTGACAGACCTATTGCAGGAGCAGATGCAGACGTTATGAACGTTTGGCTAGCTCAATATGATGACTGCCTGATAGTTTAGTGCACCATGCTTAATGGCTTAGAATCGGGACTTCAAAGACGTTTTGAACGTCATGGACCATATGAGATGTTCCAGGAGTCGAAGATAATATTTCAAGCAAATACCCGAGTTGAGAGATATGAAGTCTCCGACAAGTTCTATAGCTAAAGGATGGAGGAGAATCGCTCAACTAGTGAGCATGTGCCCAGATTGTCTGAGTACTACAATCACTTGAATCAAGTGGGAGTTAATCTTCCAGATAAGATAGTGATTGACAGAATTCTCTAGTCACCATCACCAAGTCAGTAGAACTTCGTGATGAACTATGATATGCAAGGGATAACGGAAACGACTCCCAAGCTCTTCGTAATGCGGAAATTGACGAAGGTAGAAATCAAGAAAAACATCAAGTGTTGATGGTAGACAAGACCACTAGTTTCAAGAAAAGGGCAGAGGGAAGAAGGGGAACTTCAAGAAGAACGGCAAGCGAGTTGCTGCTCAAGTGAAGAAGCCCAAGTCTGGTCCTAAGCCTGAGACTAAGTGCTTCTACTACAAAGGGACTGGTCACTGGAAGCGGAACTACCCCAAGTGATTGGCGGATAAGAAGGATGGCAAAGTGAACATAAGTATATTTGATATACATGTTATTGATGTGTACTTTACTAGTGTTTATAGCAAACACTCAGTATTTGATACTAGTTCAGTTGCTAAGATTAGTAACTCGAAACGGGAGTTGCAGAATAAACAGAGACTAGTTAAGGGTGAAGTGACGATGTGTGTTGGAAGTAGTTCCAAGATTGATATGATCATCATCGCACACTCCCTATAATTTCGGGATTAGTGTTGAACCTAAATAAGTGTTATTTGATGTTTGCGTTGAACATGAATATGATTTGATCATGTTTATTGTAATACGGTTATTCATTTAAGTAAGAGAATAAATTGTTGTTCTGTTTACATGAATAAAACCTTATATGGTTACACACCCAATGAAAATAGTTCGTTGGATCTCGATCATAGTGATACACATAATCATAATATTGAAACAAAAAGATGCAAAGTTAATAATGATAGTGCAACTTATTTGTGGCACTGCCGTTTAGGTCATATTGGTATAAAGCGCATGAAGAAACTCCATGCTGATGGGCTTTCGGAATCACTTGATTATGAATCACTTGATTGTGAATCACTTGATGCTTGCGAACCATGCCTTTTGGGAAAGATGACTAAAACGTCGTTCTCCGGAACAATGGAGCAAGCAACAGATTTGTTGGAAATCATACATACTGATGTATGTGGTCCGATGAATATTTAAGGCTTGCAGCGGGTATCATTATTTTCTGACCTTCACAGATGATTTGAGCAGATATGGGTATATCTACTTAATGAAATAGAAGTCTGATACATTTGAAAAGTTCATATAATTTCAGAGTGATGTGGAAAATCATCGTAACAAGAAAATAAAGTTTCTACGATCTGATCGTGGAAATGAGTATTTGAGTTACGAGTTTGGTCTTCAGTTAAAACAATGTGAAATAGTTTCACTACTCACGCCACCTGGAACACCACAGCATAATGGTGTGTCCGAACGTCATAACCGTACTTTATTTGATATAGTGCAATCTATGATGTTTCTTACCGATTTACCACTATCGTTTTGGGGATACGCTCTAGAGACGGCCACATTCACGTTAAATAGGGCACCATCAAAATCCGTTGAGACGACGCCTTATGAACTATGGTTTGGCAAGAAACCAAAGTTGTCGTTTCTGAAAGTTTGGGGCTGCGATGCTTATGTGAAAAAGCTTCAACCTGATAAGCTCGAACCCAAATCGGAGAAATGTGTCTTCATAGGATATCCAAAGGAAACTATTGGATACACCTTCTATCATAGATCCGAAGGCAAGACTTTTGTTGCTAAATTCGGAAAGTTTCTTGAGAAGGAGTTTCTCTCGAAAGAAGTGAGTGGGAGGAAAGTAGAACTTGACGAGGTAACTGTACCCGCTCCCTTATTGGAAAGTAGTACATTACAGAAAACTATTTCTGCAACACCTACACCAATAAGTGAGGAAGCTAATGATAATGATCATGAAACTTCAGAACAAGATACTACTGAACCTCGTAGATCAACCAGAGCAAGATCTGCGCCAGAGTGGTATGGTAATCCAGTTCTGGAAGTCATGCTGCTAGATCATGATGAACCTATGAACTATGAAGAAGCGATGGTGAGCCCAGATTCTGCAAAGTGTCTTGAAGCCATGAAATCTGAGATGGGATCCATGTATGAGAACAAAGTATGGACTTTGGTTGACTTGCCCGATGATCGGCAAGCAATTGAGAATAAATGGATCTTCAAGAGGAAGACGGACGCTGATAGTAGTGTTACTATCTACAAAGCTATAATTGTCGCAAAAGGTTTTCGACAAGTTCAAGGTGTTGACTACGATGAGAGCTTCTCACTCGTATCTATGCTTGAGTCTGTACGAATCATGTTAGTAATTGCCGCATTTTATGAAATCTGGCAAATGGATAAACAAAACTGCATTCCTTAATGGATTTCTTAAAGAAGAGTTGTATATGATGCAACCAGTAGGTTTTGTCAATCCTAAAGGTGCTAACAAAATATGCAAGCTCCAGCGATTCATCTATGGACTGGTGCAAGCATCTCAGAGTTGGAATACACGCTTTGATAAGTTGATCAAAGCATATTGTTTTATACAGACTTGCGGTGAAGCCTGTATTTACAAGAAAGTGAGTGGGAGCACTACAACATTTCTGATAAAGTATATGTGAATGACATATTGTTGATCGGAAATAATGTAGAATTATTCTGTAAAGCATAAAGGAGTGTTTGAAAGGAGTTTTTCAAAGAAAGACTTCGGTGAAGCTGCTTACATATTGAGCTCCAAGATCTATAGAGATAGATCAAGACGCTTGATAAGTTTTTTCAATGAGTACATACCTTGACAAGATTTTTAAGTAGTTCAAAAATGGAGCAGTCAAAGAAAGAGTTCTTGCCTGTAGTACAAGGTGTGAAGTTGAGTAAGACTCAAAGCCCGACCACAGCAGAAGATAGAAAGAGAATGAAAGTCATTCCCTATGCCTTGGCCATAGGTTCTATAAAGTATGTCATGCTGTATACCAGATCTATTGTATACCCTGCATTGATTTGGCAAGGGAGTACAATAGTGATCTAGGAGTAGATCACTGGACAGCGGTCAGAATTATTAATAAGGATATGTTTCTCGATTATGGACATGACAAAAAGGTTCATCGTAAAGGGTTACGTCGATGCAAGTTTTTGACACTGATCCAGATGAATCTAAAGATCAATCTGGATACATATTGAAAGTGGGAGCAATTAGCTAGAGTAGCTCCGTGTAGAGCATTGTAGACATAGAACTTGCAAAATACTTACGGATCTGAATGTGACAGACCCGCTGACTAAAATTATCTCACAAGCAAAACATGATCACACCTTAGTACTCTTTGGGTGTTAATCACATAGATATGTGAACTAGATTACTGACTCTAGTAAACCCTTTGAGTGTTGGTCACATGACAATGTGAACTATGGGTGTTAATCACATGGTGATG
This sequence comes from Triticum monococcum, assembly GCA_034509565.1. Classification (NCBI taxonomy): domain Eukaryota; kingdom Viridiplantae; phylum Streptophyta; class Magnoliopsida; order Poales; family Poaceae; genus Triticum; species Triticum monococcum. Next base: position 78,059,870 of record CM067843.1, read on the forward strand.
TGAACTATTGCTGTTAAATCACATGGCGATGTGAACTGGATTATTGACTCTAGTGCAAGTGGGATACTGAAGGAAATATGCCCTAGAGGCAATAATAAAGTTATTATTTATTTCCTTATATCATGATAAATGTTTATTATTCATGCTAGAATTGTATTAACCGGAAACATAATACATGTGTGAATACATAGACAAACAGAGTGTCACTAGTATGCCTCTACTTGACTAGCTCGTTAATCAAAGATGGTTATGTTTCCTAACCATGGACAAAAGAGTTGTTATTTGATTAACGAGGTCACATCATTAGTTGAATGATCTGATTGACATGACCCATTCCATTAGCTTAGCACCCGATCGTTTAGTATGTTGCTATTGCTTTCTTCATGACTTATACATGTTCCTATGACTATGAGATTATGCAACTCCCGTTTGCCGGAGGAACACTTTGGGTGCTACCAAACGTCACAACGTAAATGGGTGATTATAAAGGAGCATTACAGGTGTCTCCAAAGGTAGATGTTGGGTTGGCGTATTTTGAGATTAGGATTTGTCACTCCGATTATCGGAGAGGTATCTCTGGGCCCTCTCGGTAATGCACATCACCTAAGCCTTGCAAGCATTGCAACTAATATGTTAGTTGTGAGATGATGTATTACGGAACGAGTAAAGAGACTTGCTGGTAACGAGATTGAACTAGGTATTGGGATACCGACGATCGAATCTCGGGCAAGTAACATACCGATGACAAAGGGAACAACGTATGTTGTTATGCGGTCTGACCGATAAAGATCTTCGTAGAATATGTAGGAGCCAATATGGGCATCCAGGTCCCACTATTGGTTATTGACTGGAGACGTGTCTCGGTCATGTCTACATTGTTCTCGAACCATAGGGTCCGCATGCTTAAGGTTTCGATGACAGTTATATTATGAGTTTATAAGTTTTGATGTATCGAAGGAGTTCGGAGTCCCGGATGAGATCGGGGACATGACGAGGAGTCTCGAAATGGTCGAGACGTAAAGATCGATATATTGGACGACTATATTCAGACATCGGAAAGGTTCCGAGTGATTCGGGTATTTTTCGGAGTACCGGGTAGTTACGGGAGAAGTAATGGGCCTTGATGGGCTTTAGTGGGAAGAGGAAAAAGGCTGTTGCGCCCCCCCCTCTAGTCCCAATTGGACTAGGGAAAAGGGGGCCGGCCACCTGTCCTACTCCTCCACTTCCTTCTCCCTTCCTCCCCTCTTGATGGACTCCTACTAGGACTTGGAGTCCTAGTAGGACTCCCATCCTGGCCGCACCAATAGCCTTGGCCGGCCTCCTCCTCCTCCATCCTTTATATACTGAGGCAGGGGGCACCCCATAGACACACAAGTTGATCCACGTGATCGTTCCTTAGCCGTGTGCGGTGCCCCCTGCCACCATATTCCACCTCGATCATATCGTTGTAGTGCTTAGGCGAAGCCCTGCGTCGGTAGAACATCAAGATCGTCACCACGCCGTCGTGCTGACGGAACTCCTCCCCGAAGCTTTGCTGGATCGGAGCCCGGGGATCGTCATCGAGCTATACGTGTGCTAAGAACTCGGAGGTGCCGGAGTAACGGTGCTTGGATCGGTCGGATCGGGAAGAAGACGTACGACTACTTCCTCTATGTTGTGTGATCGCTTCCGCAGTCGGTCTGCGTTGGTACGTAGACAACACTCTCCCCTCTCGTTGCTATGCATCACCATGATCTTGCGTGTGCATAGGAAAATTTTGAAATTACTATGTTCCCCAACACATGCCTCACCCAGCATTAGCCCCGACCGGAAACCAGGACGGGACAAAAGGAGTGAGGGGCCACGTGGCAAGTTAGGCTCCTGAGTCGCGATGCTCAGGAGTCCCCCTTGGCGCGCGAACAACAAGTAGGGAAACGTGATTTAGGTGTGTCTTCCGTTCTACATCTGCAGAGCCCGACTCCGCGCGTACCTCACCCAGCATAGCCTTTTGGAACTAAGGAGTGAGGGGCTACGGAGCCAGTTAGGCCCCTGAGTCGCGATGCTCAGGAGTCCCCCTTGACGCGCGAATAGCGGGTGATGAGGCGAGATGTAAGCGTGGCTACCGTTCTACATCTGTAGAGCCCGGCCCCACGCGTACCTCACCCAGCATAGCCTTTCGGAACTAAGGAGTGAGGGGCTACGGGACCAGTTAGGCTCCTGAGTCGCGATGCTCAGGAGTCCCCCTTGACGCGCAAACGACCTTCATACCTTGGCTCCGCTCGGGGAGAGACGCGCGACGAACCAGGCCCGAGGGGCCTGACTGGGCGGCGTACGTCTGGGCGTGACCCAGCCGTAGCCCCCGTGCCCAGCCCCCTCGCGCGGCGCTCCCGAGGGGAGGCATTGCGATGGGGCCAGCCACTGAGCTCTGGGCTCCCTGAGGTTAATGCGCCCCGGAGGCCACCCTCAGTTGTTTATCACCAGCGCGGAGCATAGCGCTTCCATATGTGTACGGGCATAGCCGCTCCTCGGCAGTGTCGTCAGCCAGCGCGGAGCATGGTGCTTCCACTGGTACGTGGGAGGGGGCTCCCCTCCGGGAGGAGCCCCCGGGGCATATACAGCCCCTCCCTGACACGTGACTGGCACGGTAGAGCTAGGTGAGGTGTATCTAGGCACCCGTGAGCCAGCGCGGGACTCACGAGGCCCTACCTCTGGGCGGGTTGCGCCCGACACTGGGCCATATCTTGAGATGTGTCCCTGCAAAATTTGGTTAGATGCCGGTACTCTACGTCCTCGGGTCCCGGCCCTCAAGCTTGTCTCAGCCGTCGCTGGTATGCCAGGTCGCGATGCCATGGACAAGGCCAGAGGGTGAGGGCTGGAGAGCCAGTAAGAGCCCTGAGTCGCGATGCTCAGGCACCCCCCCTTTAACGTGCAAGTAGTCGACATGGAGAAGAAGGGATGCCGCGGACGGGCATCATGCAATCAAGCGCGATAGGCAAATGCATAGTTGGAAATAAACGCTAGGGAGATACACGCCGCTGGGTCTGGCCCGAGTGGCTTGGGGATGATGCAGCCCGAGGGGCGCCCCCAACAAGGCAAACTAACGACGGAAAGGTAAATGCAGATACATGCCGCGGGGACGGACCCACGCGGCTTGGGAGTGATGCAACCCTGGGAGGGTGCTCCCAGCTGAGAACGGAACATGAAAGATGTCACCTGAGGATGTCGTTGGCGAAGTGGCGTTGGTGCAGTAGGCCCGGTGGGCTGCGGAAGCTGATCCTCACGAGCCCCCAGGCCCCGGGGCCTCGGGAGGCTCCGGAGGCGCTGGTGACTCCTCGCGAGCTGCCTCCATCTCCGCCAAGGCTGCGGAACGCCTGTCTTCCTGAGCCTCCACGATGCCCCTCATGAGGCGCTGGTACGCCGCAGCCATGCTCGGCAGGCCGTAAGGCATGCGAACATAGCTGTGGGGTGGACCTCCGCAGCGCCCCACTTGCGAGGGCCAGAGGCGCTCCGTTGTGACGATCTGATTGATCCCTGGTACGTCGACGCAAACGCGCAGCCCACCATCCTTGCCTGGATGTGGGGCCACGGCTGGCAAGCGGCGACAACCTCTCATGACCATTGTCTCCTGTAGCTCTTGAATGGCCTCGTCAACGAACTCTTGCTGGTCTGATCTTCCTCGCCTGGCTCCCTCTCGAGGGAAACGTGCTGCGAGGCGCGCCTCCACATGGTGCCCAAGCGCCTCCCTCGTGACCCTGGCTAGGTCGGTGGCCCTCCAGATGAGAGCCCCCGAGCCCTGCCTGAGGAGGGCGCCGGGCGTGCTTTCCTATGCGATGGATGGAGGGTCCTCCCGAGCAGGCACGGGCCCTGAGGGGCCTGCCTCCTGGGGGGCTGAGCCTGACGACGTCTTCTTCTTCTTGGGGGTGGTCTCAGGAAGCCTCCTGCTTCTGCGATCTGGGTCTTCTAGCGACGCGGCCTGCAAGGCTCTCTCCAGGGAACACACTGCATCCTTCTGTTCACAGGGCACCGTGATGACGCCGCCACTTCCCGGCATCTTGAGGACGTTGTAGCTGTGGTGAGTCATGGCCATAAACTTGGCCAGCGCTGGGTACCCGAGGATGGCGTTGTACGGCAGGCGGATGTGGGCAACGTCGAAGTTGATGAGGTCGATGCGGTAGTTGCTGCGAGCCCCGAAGGTGACAGGGAGGCGGACCTGCCCAATCGGGACTGTGGAGCCGTCGGTGATCCCGGAGAAAGGCCTGGTTGGCTGAAGCTGGTCGTAGGGCACTTGTAGGTTGTTGAAGGTTTCCACGGACAGGACGTTGAGCCCTGCCCCGCCATCGATGAGGGTCTTGGTGACCAGCACATTGCTGATGACTGGGGAGCAGAGCATCGGGAGGACTCCTGTAGTGGCCGCGCACTTGAGCTGGTCTGCCGAGCTGAACGTGTTGGGGCACGCCGACCACCTGAGGGGGCGCGTTGCTTCGAGCTTGGGGAGAATTGCATTCACTTCACGGGCGAACTGCTTGAAGATGCGTTGGGAGGCTGGGGCTTGAGCTCCGCCCAGGATGCAGGCGAACGCGCGCACCTCCTGGAAGCCCCCAGCCCCCTCGTCTTGATGGCGGTCTTCGTTCCTTCTTGGTGGAGGCGGCAGTGGAGGTAGGCCCGCGTTGCCATGAGGGCGGTCCTCACGAGGCTGGTCTCTCCAGTCTCCCTCGCGAGGCAGGTCCCGCCAGCGGTCCTCACGAGGCTGGTCGCGCCACCCCGGGCGCGGGCCGCGATCTTCCTAGCGTCCTGGGTTTCTTCCTCCTCCCCGGCCGTAGCCCCGGTCAGCACGGTCAGGGCGACGGCCGATCCTTCCTTCTCGTACGGCGCGGAGCTCTTGACATTCATTGGTGTTGTGGGTGTGGAGGTCGTGGTACACACAGTACCAGCTGCCTCTGGAGGGTTCGGGCAGATCCTTGCCCCGCTTGGTGCCCGGTTCGGCTGCGAGCACGGCAGCCCCTTGCGTTTCACGTCCTTGGCCTTGGGCTTCTTCTCTTCTGGGTCCGCCGCAGGTAGCTCGACGAGGGAGAGACGTCCCTCCTCAGCCCTGGCGCACTTGTTCGCCAAGTTGAATAGCTCCAGGGAGGTGCAGAGGTCCTCATGCATCGCCAGCTCCTCCTTCATCTTGACGTCACGCACGCCGTCAGAGAAGGCGGAGATGATAGCCTCCTCGGACACCTTGGGGTTCTTGAGGCGCGCGCTGTTGAAGCGCTGGATGTACTTTTGCAGTGTCTCTCCGGGTTGTTGCTTGATGCGGCGCATGTCGCTCACGGCGGGCGGCCGGTCGCGAGTACCTTGGAAGTTGGCGATGAAGCGGGCGCGCATCTGGTCCCAGGAGGAGATCGTGCCTGGGGCCAGATTCAGGAGCCAGGTTCGAGCTCCTTCCTTCAACGCCATGGGGAACCAGTTACCCATGACCTTCTCATCCCCGCCGGCAGCCTCGATGCCCAGCTCATAGAGCTGGAGGAACTCTACGGGATCGGTTATGCCGTCGTAGCGAGGAGGCAGGTCGGGCTTGAACTTGCCGGGCCATGCGACGCTATGCAGCTTAGTGGTGTAGGCGTGGCAGCCCGCGGTGGCCACAAAAGGCCTCGGTTGGTGGAGAGCTCGGTCTTGAGGGTCCCCACGTGCTGCACCTAGGAGCAGGGCGGGGTCTTCGCGCGCCGGAGCTGGAGCAAGGTCGCTGCGTGCCAGAGCAGGGAGCGCCCTGGCAGCCCCTTGCGGGCGAGGAACTTCTTGGCAGCTTCGCTCTTGCTGCGCTGGCGCCTGACGGAGCGGGTTCCGCCCAGGGACCAAGCGCCTTGGAGCCATGGCATCTCCTTGGAGGGGAGGCGGCTGGTGCGCCTCTGGAGCTACGTTGCCCGCGCGGGGCGGAGTGCGGCGCAGAGGGACGGACGGCGCGGAAGAACCCCTGCGGCGCGGACAAGCTCGGCGACGCGGTCGAGCCATTCTTCGTAGACGTCGTCGACGGGACGGTAGCGCAGGAGCTCGTTTGCCGCGAGGAGCGCAGCTCGAGCCTCCAAGGGTGCGCGGAGCGCGCGGGACGAAGAACCGGCTAGAGCGAGTGATGGAGTGGCGGTGCGGCCATCTTGCCGCACGGACGGGTGCTGAGACGATGTCTGCTGCTTGCCCCCCGCCAGGCCGGTGGCGGCGTTGACGGCGGGCGACGGGGAACGATGAGGACGCCCACCGACGGGGGCCGTCTGGGCGATGCGGGAAGCGATGGCGGCCCGACGCTCGGCGCGGGCCCGACGAGCATCAGACATGGATGCGACAGTCGGAGGAGAGCGGAGCGGTGGAAGACGAATTCCGGCGCACCCCTACCTGGCACGCCAAATGTCGGATTCCGGGTTCCGGCTGACCCTTAAGGTTCAAACACTGGGGTGCGCGCGGAAACCTCGCCTTCAACCCCTCCGTCTCGATGGGATCTAAACTACTAAAAGAACTGCACGAAAGACACAAGATTTATACTGGTTCGGGCCACCATTGTGGTGTAATACCCTACTCCAGTGTGTGGTGGATGGATTGCCTCTTGGGGGCTGGTGATGATGAACACTACAAGGACGAACCGCCTCGCGAGGGTCAATTCTTGGCTGGGGCGGTGAACTGAGGAGTTCAGTCGCCCTTCTCTCTCTATCTCTCTCTACTTGCTAGCCGGACCAACTAACTCTGCGAACCGACCGATCGAACCGAACCCCGAACCGAACCCCTTGAATTTTCCATGCAAAGAAAATGAAAATTCCCTTAGGAAACATTGTTTGGAATTCCAAGATGCACCCTTGTGCACAATATGAGATCATTTGAACAAACTATGCCAGGAATGTGGCCATAAGATTGATCATTTGGCTTGAAAGCCATGAATCTTCACGCATGATAGCTCATTTCTGAGAACACTTTTTTAAAAAAATTGTCGTATTACAAGTTTATTATTTTTCCCGGAAACTTGGTCACATATGATGACATAATGCGAAGGTTTTCCAATTTTTTAATTTTTTTAATTTTTTATGCCTGTTTCAAAATGCGGTTAAAACTGTGGGCTTGACCGTTCCTAGCTAGTGGTTGAATCTTGGAAAAAATTTGATGTTTCTCTGATTAAATAGATACTTATGTACCTAGAAATGATTTTTGGAAAAATAAATAGCAAACTATGAGGCAGCTATAGGTCAAATTTGACCCGCTTCCTACTGAATGAGCGGAATTTTGTCTTTTTCACCAAAGATGGATCAAAGCTTTTGACACCGAACCATTTTGTCAATTGTGCATTAAATATGGCCTAGTATTTTAGAAAATTGATTTGGTTCAATTTTGCAACAAATATATGGTAGGTCCTTCACAAAAAAACTCATTTTGGGCACTCGGAAAAATGGAAAATGAATTTTCAATGCAAAGAAAATGAAAACTCCCTTAGGCAACATTGTGTGTCATTACAAGATGCACCCGTGTGCACAATATGAGATCATTTGAACAAACTATGTCATGAATGTGGCCAGAAGATTCATCATTTGGCTTGAAAGCCATGAATCTTCAGGCATGATAGCTCATTTCTGAGAACACTTTTAAAAATAATTTTCATATTACAAGTTATTATTTTTCCTTCACAAAAAAACTCATTTTGGGCACTCGAAAAATGGAAAATGAAATTTCCATGCAAAGAAAATGAAAACTTCCTTAAGAAAAATTGTTTGCCATTTCAAGATGCACCCTTGTGCAATTATTTGGTAGCTTTCTTCACAAAAAAATCATTTTGGACACTCAAAAAATGAAAAATAAAATGCTGACATGACTTTACATTTTATTTTTATTTGACCACGACCAATTTTGGATGTTCATAACATCCCATTTTAGATGGTCATAACGTCATACACACGTACTGCGTTCTGATTGGGCCATAGCCATCTCACGCGGATCATGCATCAAACACCGTTGGATGCTCCTGGATCCAACGGTAGCCCTTGCCCCTCACCTCTCACCCACACCACAGCCCAAACCCTAGCTCACATCACACCCCTTCCCTCATCGTACCCCTCCTCCCCCCATCTCCTCGCTGCCACCGCCACCTCCCGATCCATTCTCTCCCCACCGCCTCCCGATCCAACCTCCCACCCACTGCCGACCTCGCCGTCCTCCTCACCCACCGCCGCCGACCTCGTCCCTCCCTCCCATCACCATGTCTCCCTCGTCTCTCCCTCTCCCCCGCACCACTCCTCGCCTTCTACCTCAGCCGGATGGGCCAGACGCTGTGCCTCATCCGCCCGCCCATGCTCTGGGTTGTCGTCGAGGCCAGCAAGCCCTCCTTGGAGGCCACCCTCGCGCTGCGCCGCACCGCCGTCATGCACCGCTACGTCGGCTGCTACGACGGCCTCAACGCCTCCCCAGCAGTCGACTTCCGCCCGCACCGGCTGAACACCAGCCTCGAGGTCGTCGAGAACCACCTCCTCGATGGCGTCGTCTACTTCGCCGATGAGGAGGGCGTTTACTCCCATCCGCTCAAGAATCCCCCACACCCTACCCCCGACGCCACTCCACCCCCGCCCCTGCCCCCTCCACCGCATGAGCCGGGCCGCCTCCCAGCCCCACCGGTGTCCGCAGTCATGGGAGCCCATCAGAGTGTTAATGTCAGCAAAGATCTGTGCCCCCTCCCCTCCCCTCCCCTCACGGCCCTAGCTCGATACCTCCCCGCCCGCTCCACCATTTTGTCGTTCCGCGCGTGTGGCTAACGTGTTCGCGTGAATGCCGCAGCCAAGGTGGATTTGCACGTCGACCTCACCCTCATGCTCTGCGAGGCGCTCCTGCTGCCGCCCATGAGGTGCTCGGCCTTTTGCCCCCACGACCGATTGGTCGGTTTTGTTGCGGTTGCGGACCTTGGAATTACCGACCGTGTTGTTTTCCTGGCATGTTTCCTTTCAGCAGCTCCAGCGCCACTATCTCGCAAATCGTGGGAAGGTGGGCTTGTTTGTTCTCATTCCGTTTGTAGAATCTGATTTCATATGGGTTCCAGATGACCTCACGCAGGGCATATGTGGCTGATTCGGGTTTAGGAATGATTACTCCCCGTTTAAACTTTGTACCATTTTGTTCAGAGTTCTGAAGTCATCTTATTCTTAGCTCTGAAGCTGTACCATTTTGTTCTGAGTTGTGAAGTTTGGTGTGCAGGATCTCCCTCAAACACCCAAGCCTATTTGGGAGGAGTGAGAAGTTGGATGTGATTCTGGATAAGGGTGCATGACTCTAATGTTGTTGTTTCCTTTAGACAACCAAGGCCCGAATGGTTATCGCAGCATTCGTTTGTCAGTCAGGTCTGCATTCTGTCTGATTGTATCTTGGCTTCTTAATTGAGCCTTCTGTCTGAAATTGAATATATATGCTGCAGTGCTATAGCATAAACATGGTATAGTGTTTTAAACTGTTGCTAAGCAATTTATACTCCATTGATCTTGTTAACAATACTCATGTCTCATTTTCATTGGTATTCTAATTCTTGCAGGAAATCTTGCATCAATTAGGGAATCTTCAACTGAACTTCTCTTTCATTGTACCACCAAATACTGAAGTTTTTCTATGTGTTTTTGTCTATATAGAATTGCATTCATTCCCTCTTCTTTCGGTAGTTACATGGCTTGAGGTCTTTGTATTCTTTTGAATAGGATGTACTGTTCTATGCAGAAGATCTGATTTGCACAAACATAGTTATCTGCATGTGCTTCCTGACTTGGTATTTGTTATATCTTGTTGGTTGAATGTATGGTGGTGCCAGTACAGTGGTAGTATATTCAGGTTGGTGTGTTGCTGTGAGGTTAATCCCTTCGGAAACATTCTTTGAGAATTTTGTAATTGGGTGTTGATATTGCGCAAGTTCTATTGTATGTGAGTTCCTTTTGTTGCTGCAAAGCATTGATACAATATGTCATTTGCAAGGAGCTCGCTCTGCATCCGAGTCTCGGTCATCCTGCACAGCAAGGAGCCGGACCAAGGGAGCAAGCAACGCTGCTGGTTCCTTGAGACATGTGCATGTGTGGAGTAATTTTGCTTAGAGTATTTAACAAGATTGAACTATACATGTGTGGAGTAATTTTGCTTGGAGTATTTAACAAGATTCAATAAGATTTAACTTATTTTTCTAGTTAATTAAATGGACATCTTGGATTAGTTAGAAAATTATGAATTATTTGTAGAAATCCATAGAAGTATTGTACTCCGGTGTGCATTACTTACATAAACTTGCTTGCAAGCTTATTTTCTGACTTGTATATTCTGAAACTGAAAAAGCTTAGTTAACTTTTGTTAAGTTTCAGTAATATTCAGTGGAGTATTTACTGTAAATTTTGCACATCACAGTAATTTAACTTTCTGTTAACTGTTGTAGCATTAGGAGTAGTTTTACTACAGTACTACTTGAACAGGGTGAATGGAGGGTGAGGAAGTTTTACTGTAGAGTAGGATTGCACAGGGAGTAGTTAGCAGTAGTAGATGTTGATGATCATAGCCAGGAGTAGTTTTGCCTTTGGTGATCATCCAAAAATGTGATGCACTATTGTATTTTGAGCGAAAATGGAATGGTGCGATCTTGCACAACTTACTTTGAGTGAATGTTGAGTACTGTATGCACTTGTAGTAGATGTTGAGTAATGTATGCACTTGTGTAGTAGATATTTTATTGACTAGATATATACGTGTAGACGATTGATTACTAGTTTTAGCCCCAAGCCATCTTGTCTTGCCGTTTTTGGTGAGCTGGTGGCTTGGGGCTAAAACCACTGTTTATGGTCGTCGGTGATGGTCATATTAGCTATGAGATGTGAGGGAAATACTGTAACCTCAAATGTGTGTCATCATGTTACTGTTGTGACCCTTCATGTTATTTTTGTGCTGAGATTGTGATATTCTTATAGGACCATAAAGTTCATTCTCTTTCAGTCTATCACACGTGTTTTATACCAATATCATGATTATGTACCAAACATATTACCGTTAGTGGTTCATTCTATTTGATATCATCAACTTTATTATCACCTGCCATAAGGATGATCTGTACTATATTGTTTACAGAGATAACCTAGTAAGAAAACAACACTGCATCTCAGACTCAACTGACCAATGCTATGTTCTATTGCATGGTTTTGTAAATAGCATCTAAGATGAATCACACAGTGCATTTGAATTGGCCCTACATAATGTATTTTTGAAGTTTTATCATTTGTTTTGAAAGTTCTACTGTTTCTTGTATTGAAAATATACGCAATGGGGTTGTGATTTGCGCTTGCAAGCTGTTGTTGTTTTATCCAGGCAACCCTGATTCACCATTTATTTTGGTGTTTTTTCTGGCTTTCATTTGTCGTCTATAGTTGTAAGGACTGGCATCGTGCAGTAACAATGGTGGTTTTAGTTTGTTGCCTGGATTCATTTTGATTTCTGCCGGGTGTTTCTGTTGCTGGCTCCAGGAGTCCGGGTGGTAACGCTTCTCTCTGCCGGGTGTTATTACTCGGGTGGCCACCATTCCCCTCCCCCGGTTTAGCAGCAATAGCAGGTACCACCTCATCCCCATCTCACTTTGGCTAATCTACAGACCGTGTCTTGTTCTTGTACACTGTCTTGTCTCTAAAAAATGCATCTTTTTCTCAGAAATTTTACACCATATTGATTCTCAGACCAATGCTAAGTTGATAAAATTACTTACTGCCCTTCAAGGTCAACTGTGCTGCCATCTATCCTGCTAGAAAATCTTAGTTAGTTTATGCATATAAATAGGTGTTGCATAATATTGGAGGAACATGCTTAATTGGCTTGTGTATTTTGCACTAATGGACCGGTGTCTTATTCTGCAGTTTTCAAAGGTTGTAGGGAAGATCAAAGACGCCAGCTCAGCCCTGGCAGTGGAAACAGTGGATGATGATAACAATGAAGTCACGGTGCGAAGCCCTCCTGAAGTGCCTCGAGACTGCTGCTCGGCGCTACAGGATACCGTGGTGAGTCCTCTGACAGACCTGTGCACGCCCCATGTATATGCATGCCACATATTTTGTGTGGTGTTCTAAAATTCAGTTCACTGTGGCTTGATTTTGTCAGAAATTCAGTTCGCTGTGGCTTGGTTTTGTCAGGATGCATATGACCATCGACATCCTGGGGCGGCATGCATACGACAGCATGAGGCGGTTCACGGCCCGACAGCAGGAGGCAGTTGTAACGTCCCCAGACCGAGGTGCCAGGTGTCCTCCAGTTATTCGCTGTTGTTGCCTTGTTATTGCTTTCGTGTCATGCATTGCATATCATGTCATCATGTGCATTTCATTTGCATACAGGTTCGTCTCATGCATCCGAGCATTTTCCCCGTTGTCCGTTTTAAATTCCGGCGCTCCATTCTCCTCCGGTGGTCATTTCTACCTTTATTTCGTGTGTGGGGGTTCAAAATTTCCGGATTGGACCGAGACTTGCCAAGCGGCCTTGGTTTACTACCGGTCAACCGCCTGTCAAGTTTCGTACCATTCAGACTTCGTTTGATGCTCCAACGGTTAACCGAGGGACCGAGAAGGCCTCGTGTGTGTTGCAGCCCAACACCCTTCCAAAGTGGCCCAAAACCCTCTCCATCATCTAGAGTGTTCGATCACGATCGCGTGGCCGAAAACCGCACCTCATTTGGACTCTCCTAGCTCCCTCTACCTATAAATATGTGCTCTCCTCCGAAATATCGCGCAGATGAAACCCTAACCCCCTCCTCCGCGCGCCACCGGACATTTCGTCCCGAGCCGGACAATGTCCGCCGCCGCCAGCCACCTCACTCCGGCGAAACGTGCGCCGCCACCTCAGCCCCACCAGCGCCCTCACCCACTCAGCGTGCGACACGTCACCGCGCCCCGCCCCCTCTCTCTCCTCGCGCGGCCGCGGCCCTGCGGGCCTGAGGCTGGCCCGCTCGGCCTGAGCTTCCCGCGGCCGGCGCTGCTCCTCCCGCGCAGCCGCCCGAGGCATAGCGTCGCGCCGCCTCCCCGCCGAGGCCCTCTGAGCTCGCCGGCGCCGGCCGCTTCCCCTCGCCGGCGCTGCAGTCCCGCCGGCGACTCGCCGCTGCTCCATAGCCAGGCGCCATGGCCTCGATCACCGCGCCAACTACCCGCGCCCCGCCGGAGCTCGCTGGCCACCGCATCGACTCCGGCCGCTGCCCTCCATCTCCCGGCCGGATCGACCAAGTCCGGCGACCTCCAGCTTCATCTCCGGCAAGTTTGTCGTTCCGGCAAACCTCGTTTTCCGCGCCGGCCCGATCTGGATCTCAGATCCAAAAATCACCTGGGTTGACTTTTGCCCCGAAACTCTAACTATTTGGCGTTTTTCATCATGTTGTATCTCCGCATCCGTAGCTCCGTTTTGGGCATATAGCATATCAAAATTTTCGTCTCAGAGAGTACATCATTTCATCTCATTGCATCATTTTCATTTGAGTTCATATTGATGCCCGAAATGCTGTTGGAAGAATGCTATTTGAGATAGTTGTCAGATCTGCTGCTCCAATTAGATATTTGTCATTTTTGCCATGATTAATGTGTGCATGATATGCCCCTGAGCTCTACATATGTTTTGTTATATGTTTTGCCATCTATCCTGAGGTGCAACCCATGTATTTTTGTGTTGTGTGTGGTGACTAGCACAAGCTTGCAAAATGGTGCATTCGTTAATGCTGATTTCAGGGACTTAGCAATTCCACTAAGTCCTTGATCTGTTTATTTTAATATGCCATATGTTCATGTTGTTTCCTAGTGATCCGTGCCTCTTTTGAGGATGATCAGTAAGGATGATTTGTTAATCTTGTAGTGCTCTATCCATCCATGTCTTTGTTTGAGATTATGGAGCACCCTAGCTTGAGTCAGTCGAGCTCTACTTTTGCTATTTCGTGAATCTGGGCAGATTGTCTACTTGTTAGCCATTTTGCCGAGGATGGTGTAGTTGGTCCGTGCATGCTATGTTATTGTTCTTGCCATGTCTAGCTTGTATTTTGTGTATTCTTGATGGCTGTATGCTTAGATTGTCATGGCATGCTCTGTAGTGAGTGCATCGAGCTCGTAAACATGCCTACTTGATATCTGTTTCAGCATGCTCCAGTTTTCACTAAGTCTGAGAACTGATTATGTTTTTGCCATGTTCACATGCTTGCAAATGGATTTTCTGATCCCTTTTGGCTCAAGGTCACTAAGGGACTTTTGTTAAGCTCTTTGAGTAGCTCCATGCCATGCTTTACTTTGCCATGTTAAGTTCCTGTAGCATATAGTTTTATTGCCTCAAAGTGTGCTACCTGATCTGAAATTCCAGACAAGTGTTAATTTCACTAAGTCTGAAATCTGTTTGTCAATTGCTCTTTTGCCATGCTTGTTTGAACCTGTTAATGGATGAATTGGCCGTAGCTCAGTGTTCATCTTTTGTTAAGCATCATGAATGGATCCCTGCCATGTATTTTGTTGTCATGTTTGGGTGATGTAGCATGTTCATCTTGTTGCATTTAGATGGCTACTTGCCGTAAATCGCAGATCGGTGTCATATTTGAATTGCTTGCCATTTCCAAACCGTGACTCCGTTTCCGGTGATCTTTATATCGTTTTCAAGCGATTTCATCTCAACTTTCCAGTGGCACACTTGGATTTCCAAGTTGAGGCCAGGTTCATTCATTCCCTTGCAAATCATGCATATGCATCGCATACCGCATCCCGCATATCATATCATGATCGTGTGATAGTTGTTTACTATGTTGTGTGCTTCTTTCCGGTGTTTGCTTCTTCGGGTTGGTTCCGTTAACGTCACGCTTGTGAGGACCTGTTCGACTACGTCCGTTTGTCTTCATCATGGACTCGTTCTTCTTCCTTGCGGGACTTTAGGCAAGATGACCATACCCTCGAAATCACTTCTATCTTTGCTTGCTAGATGCTCGCTCTTTTGCTATGCCTATGCTGCGATACTTACCACTTGCTTATCATGCCTCCTATATTGTTGAACCAAGCCTCTAACCCACCTTGTCCTAGCAGACCGTTGTTTGGCTATGTTACCGCTTTGCTCAGCCCCTCTTATAGTGTTGTTAGTTGCAAGTGAAGATTGAAGTTTGTTCCTTGTTGGAACATGGAGATGTTGTTCCTTGTAGGAACATGTTTACTTGTTGGGATATCACAATATCTCTTATTTAATAAATGCATCTATATACTTGGCAAAGAGTGGAAGGCTCGGCCTTATGCCTGGTGTTTTGTTCCACTCTTGTCGCCTATAATGGGAACCCCTTGACAGTTCACCTTGAATAAAACTCCTCCAGCAAGGCCCAACCATGGTTTTACCATTTGCCACCTAGCCTTTTCTTTCCCTTGGGTCGGCCGGCTCAAGGGTCATCTTTATTAAACCCCTGGGCCAGTGCTTGTCTAAGTGTTGGTCCAACCCAGAGCACCGTGCGGGGTCGTCCCTTGGCAACTTGGGTTACATTGGCTCCCGTACGCTTAGCTTATCCGATGTGCCCTGAGAACGAGATATGTGCAGCTCCTATCGGGATTGTCGGCACAGCGGGTGGTCTTGCTGGACTTGTTTTACCATTGTTGAGGATGTCTTGTAACCGGGATTCCGAGTCCGATCGGGTCTTCCTGCTAGAAGGAGTATCCTTCGTTCACCGTGAGAGCTTGTGATGGGCTAAGTTGGGACACCCCTGCAGGGATTTGAACTTTCGAAAGCCGTGCCCGCAGTTATGGGCAGATGGGAATTTGTTAATGTCCGGTTGTAGAAAACCTGAAGATGACCTTAATTAAAATTCATCAACCGCGTGTGTAGCCGTGATGGTCTCTTCTCGGCGGAGTCCAGGAAGTGAACACGGTGTTGGAGTAATGCTTGACGTAGGTTGTTCTAGGATCACTTCTTGATCATACTTTTATCGACCGTGCTTTGCCTTCTCTTCTCGCTCTCATTTGTGTATGTTAGCCACCATATATGCTAGTCGCTTGCTGCAGCTCCACCTCATACCTTTACCTTACCCTTAAGCTTAAATAGTCTTAATCGCGAGGGTGCGAGATGGCTGAGTCCCCGTGACTCATAGATACTTCCAAAACCAGCTTGCAGGTGCCGATGAGTCCATGCAGATGACGCAACCAAGCTCAAGGAGGAGCTCGATGAAGATCTTGTCCTTTGTGTTGTTTCATTCTAGTTGATCAGTAGTGGAGCCCAGTCGGGACGATCGGGGATCTGTGTAGCATTTGGGGTAGTCTTCTTTTATTTTGGTTCTGTAGTCGGACCTTGATTGTATCTGGATGATGTAATGCTTTATTCATGTATTTGTGTGAAGTGGCGATTGTAAGCCAACTATGTATCTCTTTCCCTTATGTATTACATGGGTTGTGTGAAGATTACCTCACTTGCGACATTGCTTTCAATGCGGTTATGCCTCTAAGTCGTGCTTCGACACGTGGGAGATATAGCCGCATCGAGGGCGTTTCAAGTTGGTATCAGAGCCTTCCCCGACCTTAGGAGCCCCCACTGCTTGATCGAATTAGCAGCCGTTGTTGAGTCTAGAAAAATGTCTTGAGTCATTTAGAAATTATATATCAGAGAGTTTAGGAATTCTTTTTACTCCCCAGTCTCCTCATCGCTCTGGTAAGGCATCCTGACGTAGAGTTTTGACTCTTCTCTTCTCAAATTTCACTAAAAAAAATTTAGGATCACGCCGGTATCTTGGAATCGTTCCAATGTTTTTGTGTCGAGAACATTGTTCTTGGTTCCTCCTGTCTTTAGGGGTTGTGGCAGTGTCCCGGGGAGTTAAGCTCCGAGGTGTTGTCGTCACAATTTTATGGTTGCAGTTTTGGAATACCTGAGATTAGTTTCGCCGACATCGAAAATCTCTTTTATGCAGTTGTTGGTGAGATAACCTCGACGCCACCCAGTACTCGGGCGGGAGTTCGGGAGTATTGCCATAACTTGTATAACGGATGCTTTTCGAAGGTTGAGGTAGATGATTTCCGAAGGTTTCTTGGTTATGTGTTGAAGGATGGATACAACTGGATGTAGGATTTGCTAGTTTTGGGTGAGATATTATGCTTCCCCTGTATCCCCAACACCTGATTGCATAACCGGAAAGGTTCGGAAGTTTATAGGTGGGAATTCAAGTAGATCTTAGGATATCTTTCCGAGAGATGTATGATACGAAATTGGGGTTCGATGTCTAGCGGTCCGCCTATTCACGGTTGGTTTTACAGTGGTCTCGTTGTGTCTTAAAGAGTCCTTGGCTATGCCGACTCGGGGACGCTTCGTATGTCATGTGCACTGCCTTGTACATGATGGTGTTGTACGATCGAGCCCGTGTAGGCCCCACCACGAAAACTGCGGACGAAATCTCTATCATATGTTTGTTCCGGCTTATTCTGCAAGCCAATCCTTTGTTTTGTTTTGAGTGAGGTATTCGAAGGCAAATGTTGATTCCATACCTGTTCCTAAGTGGTGTTCTCGTACCCCGATGTGAACACAATCCTTCTCGATCATCGAGATTGTCATGCCAATTTCTTTTCAACCGGCGTGTTTTTCTCTTCAAGTGGATACGATCATTTCAATTTCCGCAAGATCAATTATCACTTCTTCTCAACGGTGTTTGTTTCATCCGTCTCCAAGTTGCCTTTGTTTTCCTGCCCACCCACCCCTTTTCCTCAAGGACTCGGATTTCTTAATCAAGCATCCTTTTATTCTTGTGAAGTCTCTTGATTCTTTTCTTTGAATGTTCTACCCGGTGGTTCACATGAAGATGCTCTTCTAGTTCGTCATTCCTCACTCATTTTTCATCTCCGGTGGTTTCAAGTCAAGCTTTGTTGATCATATTCTTTCCTCATTTCAATGTTTTCTCATGCCGGTGCAATTCTTAATCATTCACCTCTCGCTATTCAATTGTTCCGGAGTGCCGAACATATCTCAGAAGGATCGTCTTGTCATTCAAGATCCGTTAATCCTATTTTGAGGATGTTTATCTCATTCAAGCCTTTTAATTCAACCGGTGCAACCTCTCTTTCACATCATTCAATGGTGTTTTATTTTGAGTGGGCCCTAACCCACAGGTCTTTACCCAAGATCTTACCTGACTCTTCTTATTTCCCGGAGCTATCCTCAAATTTCTTTTCGAGGTTTGATCTAAGAATGATTTATCATCAGTCAAATGTCTTTCTCCAAGATCTTCTAAATTCTTTTCATCATTGGTTCAACTTTTCTATTCTTCTCTATTCCGGAGTGTCTCAACAATTCACGGTGGTGTTTCTCATCGTCTTTCTCATCATTTGAAGACCAAAGAAGAGCCTTACCTCCATATCTTATCCGTTCTCTCAGGGATTCGTGGTTCTAGTTCAAGACCATCCTCTCATAATTGTTTTCGAATGTGAGATTTCTTTTCACCTATCCGGAGCAATTCAGGAGTATTTTCAGTTTGATTCTCTGGAGGCCATCATATCAGAATTATTCATTCCAGCTTTCAACTCTCATATTCCAAATCTTACTGGTGCATCATTCAAGTATTCTCTTATCAGCTCGTGATCGCTTCGTTCTCATGTATCTAAATTCTCTCAAGCTTCTTCATTCATTTGCTAATTCCTCCCGGTGTTGCCCTTATCTTTTCCTCGGTCATTTTAATTATTACGGTGGTTCGTTCAAGATTTCTCTTCCTTCGTTATCATATCAATTTATTCGTTGTTTCAACCCTACTGGTGGTTCGTCGAAGACCTTCTCAAGTTTACGCTATATCTATCTTAATCCTTTCTACGAGAATAAGTAATATGCCAAATCCGTTGATTATCATCAATTTAATTGGTGAAGGATAAGCATAACATAATTCTTATTCTTGTTCATTCAAGTGATTAATTCCTTATTCCGGAGGCTCACCAAATTCTCGGTTTCAATTGTTTCATCTTTTCTTTTCCGGAGTTCCAAGCTATCTCAATTTGTTTCATCATGAAGATCCATCTAATCATTGCAAGTCTTCACCTTGTGTTTTCAACTTGTCTTTTCTCTCGTTTGATCATCCCTTTACTACCGGAGTCCTTCATGAAGGTTCTACAGGATGTTTCACCAATGATTTAGTTCCTTCTCGAAGTGTTCATCAAGGTTCTTTTCAGAGGAGCTCAAGCTTTCTTCATATTTTAATCCGGAGTGCAATTCTTTCTTCCGTACCATGGAAGGTGGTATTATGTCATTCTTGATAATTTGAGTTCATGATTCACATGTTGTCAAGTATGAGATATTTTAAAATCCATCAATCTCTTCATTGGAGTTATCTTGGGTTATATTTCACCTAAAACTTTCCCTAAGGATTGTTGCTAATTATGGTGCTTATAATTGACCCAAGTTCTTCATTATCCTCTCAGTGAGATAAGCCTCTCCTATCCTTGTTCATACCAATCCAATTCTTTTTCCCGTGAGTGGCAGGTTGTCACCTCATAATTTGAGATGTAATCCACAAGACCATATCAATCTTATTCTTTTCATCATTGGTTCTCCAACAACTCCGTTCAACCCTTCTCCTAAAGATGCCTTTTCAAGCTCTTTTGTAGCAGAAGTTGGCATTTTCTTCTATATTCGTTTGTCTCAATTATCTTTATTCTATTCTTTCTCATGGAGGTCTATTGATGTTGCTCTTCTCAACCCATCATCTCGTTTGTCTAAGATCATGTTCTTTTCATGATTGTCCATTTAACCGGAGTGTCGTGCCCTCTTTTCAAGTTCTATCACCTTATCAAGTTCTTATTCAATTCCTTTCTTTTCAACTGGAGTGCTGCCCGAATTTGGTCTTCCTTGATCCCCTTCCTTAACCAGCGTGTTTTCAATATATATCTTCCCTTCAACCTCAAGGTTTTCACAATGTTCTTTGTCCCTCTTTTCTAATGGAGTGTTTTCAACTTCGTTCATCTCCGTCGTATTCTTTTTCTCGAAATGGCTTAACCTCTTCAAGGTCTTTGTTTTCACTCGTTTGTCAAAGGAGCAACTTAGTTTTACCTCTTCTCTCTCTCTTCCATTTTTCCCTCCAGTGCCATTCTAGATCTCGGGACGAGATCCTCTCGTAGTGGTGGAGTGTTGTAACGCCCCGAGACCGAGGTGCCAGGTGTCTTCCAGTTATTCATTGTTGTTGCCTTGTCATTGCTTTCGTGTCATGCATTGCATATCATGTCATCATGTGCATTTCATTTGCATACAGGTTCTTCTCATGCATCCGAGCATTTTCCCCAGTGTCCGTTTTGCATTCCGGCGCTCCGTTCTCCTCCGGTGGTCATTTCTACCTTTCTTTCGTGTGTGGGGGTTAAAAATTTCCGGATTGGACCGAGACTTGCCAAGCGGCCTTGGTTTACTACCGGTAGACCGCCTGTCAAGTTTCGTACCATTCGGACTTCATTTCATGCTCCAACGGTTAACCGAGGGACCGAGAAGGCCTCATGTGTGTTGCAGTCCAACACCCTTCCAAAGTGGCCCAAAACCCACCAAAAGCTTCTCCATCATCTAGAGCGTTCGATCACGATCGCGTGGCCGAAAACCGCACCTCATTTGGACTCTCCTAGCTCCCTCTACCTATAAATATGTGCTCTCCTCCGAAATCTCGCACAGATGAAACCCTAACCCCCTCCTCCGTGCGCCACCGGACATTTCGTCCCGAGCCGAACAATGCCCGCTGCCGCCAGCCACCTCACTCTGGCGAATCATGCGCCGCCACCTCAGCCCCGCCGGCGCCCTCACCCAATCAGCGCGCGACACGTCACCGCGCCCCGCCCCCTCTCTCTCCTCGCGCGGCCGCGGCCCTGCGGGCCCGAGGCCGGCCCGCCCGGCCCGAGCTTCCCGCGGATAGCGCCGCTCCTCCCGCGCGGTCGCCCGAGGCGCAGCGTCGCGCCGCCTCCCTGCCGAGGCCCTCTGAGTTTGCCGGCGCCGGCCGCTTCCCCTCGCCGGCGCTGCAGTCTCGCCGGCGACTCGCCGCTACTCCATAGCCAGGCGCCATGGCCTCGATCACCGTGCCAACTACCCGCGCCCCGCCGGAGCTCGCCGGCCACCGCATCGACTCCGGCCGCCGCCCTCCATCTCTCGGCCGGATCCACCAAGTCCGGCGACCTCCAGCTTCATGTCCGGCGAGTTCGTCGTTCCGGCAAACCTCGTTTTCTGCGCCGGCCCGATCTGGATCTCACGTCCAAAAATCACCTCGGTTGACTTTTGCCCCGAAACTCTAACTATTTGGCATTTTTCATCATGTTGTATCTCCGCATCCGTAGCTCCGTTTTGGGCATATAGCATATCAAAATTTTCGTCTCAGAGAGTACATCATTTCATCTCAGTGCATCATTTTCATTTGAGTTCATCTTGATGCCCGAAATGCTGTTTGAAGCATGCTATTTGAGATAACTGTCAGATCTGCTGATCCAATTAGATATTTGTCATTTTTGCCATGATTAATGTGTGCATGATATGCCCCTGAGCTCTACATATGTTTTGTTATATGTTTTTCCATCTATCCTGAGGTGCAACCCATGTATTTTTGTGTTGTGTGTGGTGACTAGCACAAGCTTGCAAAGTGGTGCATTCGTTAATGCTGATTTTAGGGACTTAGCAATTCCACTAAGTCCTTGATCTGTTTATTTTAATATGCCATATGTTCATGTTGTTTCCTAGTGATCCGCGCCTCTTTTGAGGATGATCAGTAAGGATGATTTGTTAATCTTGTAGTGCTCTATCCATCCATGTCTTTGTTTGCAATTATGGAGCACCCTAGCTTGAGTCAATCGAGCTCTAATTTTGCTATTTCGTGAATCTGGGCAGATTGTCTACTTGTTAGCGATTTTGCCGAGGATGTTGTAGTTGGTCCGTGCATGCTATGTTACTGTTCTTGCCATGTCTAGCTTGTATTTTGTGTATTCTTGATGGGTGTATGCTTAGATTGTCATGACATGCTCTGTAGTGAGTGCATCGAGCTCGTAAACATGCCTACTTGATATCTGTTTCAGCATGCTCCAGTTTTCACCAAGTCTGAGAACTGATTATGTTTTTGCCATGTTCACATGCTTGCAAATGGATTTTCTGATCCCTTTTGGCTCAAGGTCACTAAGGGACTTTTGTTAAGCTCTTTGAGTAGCTCCATGCCATGCTTTACTTTGCCATGTTAAGTTCCTATAGCATATAGTTTTATTGCCTCTAAGTGTGCTACCTGATCTGAAATTCCAGACAAGTGTTAATTTCACTAAGTCTGAAATCTGTTTGTCAATTGCTCTTTTGCCATGCTTGTTCGAACCTGTTAATGGATGAATTGGCCGTAGCTCAGTGTTCATCTTTTGTTAAGAATCATGAATGGATCCCTGCCATGTATTGTGTTGTCATGTTTGGGTGTTGTAGCATGTTCAACTTGTTGCATTTAGATGGCTACTTGCTGTAAATCGCAGACCGGTGTCATATTTGAATTGCTTGCCATTTCCAAACCGTGACTCCGATTTCGGTGATCTTTATTTCGTTTTCAAGCGATTTCATCTCACCTTTCCAGTGGCACACTTGGATTTCCATGTTGAGGCCAGGTTCATTCATTCCCTTGCAAATCATGCATATGCATCGCATACCGCATCCCGCATATCATATCATGATCGTGTGATAGTTGTTTACTATGTTGTGTGCTTCTTTCTGGTGTTTGCTTCTTCGGGTTGGTTCTGTTAACGTCGCGCTTGTGAGGACCCGTTCGACTACGTCTTTTTGTCTTCTTCATGGACTCGTTCTTCTTCCTTGCGGGATTTCAGGCAAGATGACCATACCCTCGAAATCACTTCTATCTTTGCTTGCTAGATGCTCGCTCTTTTGCTATGCCTATGCTGCGATACCTATCACTTGCTTATCATGCCTCCTATATTTTTGAACCAAGCCTCTAACCCACCTTCTCCTAGCAAACCATTGTTTGGCTATGTTACCGCTTTGCTCAGCCCCTCTTATAGGGTTGTTAGTTGCAGGTGAAGATTGAAGTTTGATCCTTGTTGGAACATGGAGATGTTGTTCCTTGTAGGAACATGTTTACTTGTTGGGATATCACAATATCTCTTATTTAATTAATGCATATATATACTTCGTAAAGGGTGGAAGGCTTGGCCTTATGCCTGGTGTTTTGTTCCACTCTTGCCACCCTAGTTTCCGTCATATCGATGTTATGTTCCCGGATTTTGCGTTCCTTGGGCGGTTGGGTTATAATGGGAACCCCTTGACAGTTCGCCTTGAATAAAACTCCTCCAGCAAGGCCCAACCTTGGTTTTACCATTTGCCACCTAGCATTTTCTTTCCCTTGGGTCGGCCGGCTCAAGGGTCATCTTTATTAAACCCCCGGGCCTGTGCTTGTGTAAGTGTTGGTCCAACCCAGAGCACCGTGCAGGGCCGTCCCTTGGCAACTTGGGTTACGTTGGCTCCCGTACGCTTAGCTTATCCGGTGTGCCCTGAGAACGAGATATGTGCAGCTCCTATCGGGATTGCCGGCACAACGGGTGGTCTTGCTGGACTTGTTTTACCATTGTCGGGGATGTCTTGTAACCGGGATTCTGAGTCTGATCGGGTATTCCCGCTAGAAGGAGTATCCTTCGTTGACCGTGAGAGCTTGTGATGTGTTAAGTTGGGACACCCCTGCAGGGATTTGAACTTTCGAAAGCCGTGCCCGCAGTTATGGGAAGATGGGAATTTGTTAATGTCCGGTTGTAGAAAACCTGAAGATGAGCTTAATTAAAATACATCAACCACGTGTGTAGCCGTGATGGTCTCTTCTCGGTGGAGTCCGGGAAGTGAACACGGTGTTGGAGTAATGCTTGATGTAGGTTGTTCTAGGATCACTTCTTGATCATACTTTTATCGACCGTGCTTTGCCTTCTCTTCTCGCTCTCATTTGCGTATGTTAGCCACCATATATGCTAGTCGCTTGCTGCAGCTCCACCTCATACCTTTACCTTACCCTTAAGCTTAAATAGTCTTGATCGCGAGGGTGCGAGATTGCTGAGTCCCCATGACTCACAGATACTTCCAAAACCAACTTGCAGGTGCCGATGAGTCCGTGCAGATGACGCAACCAAGCTCAAGGAGGAGCTCGATGAAGATCTTGTCCTTTGTGTTGTTTCGTTCTAGTTGATCAGTAGTGGGCCCAGTCGGGACGATCGGGGATCTGTGTAGCATTTGGGGTAGTCTTCTTTTATTTTGGTTCCATAGTCGGACCTTGATTGTATCTGGATGATGTAATGCTTTATTCATATATTTGTGTGAAGTGGCGATTGTAAGCCAACTATGTATCTCTTTCCCTTATGTATTACATGGGTTGTGTGAAGATTACCTCACTTGCGACATTGCTTTCAATGCGGTTATGCCTCTAAGTCGTGCTTCGACACGTGGGAGATATAGCCGCATCGAGGGCGTTTCAGCGGTGGAGAAGCTGTGGAACTCGATCAAGGACCAGCAGATCCTGCGCAAGCACGACAAGTCGACGAGCGGGAAGCTGGACGCGAACGCCTTTGAGCGGCCCCAGGAGAAGTCTATGCAAAAAGGGTGAGGATGACAAGGTGACGATGAAGTGCTGCTATGTTCATGGTAAGAGATCCTCCTCCATGCCTCATGGGATGCAATGTCATGTTTGCCCTTGTGATCTAGGCCAATGGTCGCTGCAATATTTTTCTTCTAGTGTGGTCTAGGCCAATGGCAGCATGCATACATTTATATTTACTGGAAATGCATGCATCTCTTTACACGCATGACAAACAAAAGTCGTTGCTGCTGCTAGGATAGGACATAGCTGCTAGCTAGTGTATGTTGAATTACTGATCAACTGCGTTTGGGCCGGCTGCTAGTACACCTATGTATAGATACCTAGGTAGGAGTAGCTATGTGGATTATTAAAATATTACAATCTATTGATCAGCAATGAAAAGCATCAAGATGCAGCTTATACTGGCATGCGTGTGTATGCATGCAGCATGCTATGTATGTGCACACTTGTGTACATCGATAGCAACAATATGCAGTGATGGTGCCAATCATATGGATGAAGCTTATAAACCAAGCACGCATGCACATTAGTGATGGTTTTGGTAGTAAAAATATACCAACACTTACATAGTATACATTGAGTGCCAACATTTGTGATTCGTGTCAATATGGTCTGACCAACTGTGCTTAACGGTGTTGTGTCCTCTTGCAGCTCAAGAACGCAGGTAAGAAGAAGAGGAGGAAGAGGAGGTCCTGAACATTTCTCCCGCACATCGTAGATACCACCACCATGGCCTTGTAGGAATTAAGCTGGCGCCGTGCCACCCTTGTGTATCTGTTTTTGATTGTCTGTGCAAGTTGGACGTGCAGACGTGTATTTGCTCTTGTGTGTATTTGACTGGATGATCTCTGGATTTGATCAGTTAATTGACAGATTTATTGGTATTTTGCTGTTCAAATGTGTAAATTGAAATCTGTGAATGAAAAAGACCAAATGTTCTACTTGACAAAATAATATTTGGGCTCTAAAAAGGCCACAGCCCAAACTATAGTGGATCAGAACCTTGTGCATTTTTGAAAAACCAGAAAATAGGCTTAATGAAATGGTTCGCAAAAGGCCATGGCCCAAAATAAAAAATGCCAAATTGTTGGGCCGGACCCATGTAGCTAGAGAAAATTAACAGAAAAATATACAGTAAAAAGGCTGAATTGTTGGGCTTGGCCCATCTAAAACACCAAATTGGACTGGGCCGATTCTAATTTGCGACCTTCTCAATTCGTCGCAATTTTGCCACGTCAGATTGCCACGTCAGATCCGACGTGGCCTGGGCAGACAGCCAATGACCAAAATAGAAGGTCATAGAATCTATGACCTTTTGTTTTGATCGTGGCCTTCCACGACCTTTCACAGAGAAGGTCGTTAATTTCAGTTTACGACTGCCAGCTTTTAACCATCTGTTTTTGGTCAAAAAAAAGGTCGCAAATGAAAAACAATGACCTTTCAGTGACTAATAGTGATGGTCGCAAGTTGACATATTTCTTGTAGTGTGGAAGTGGACACTTCCGTGATGATAATTTTGGTAATGTCATGGAACACTTCTAGGACAGCACAGGTATGACTATCTTGATTCTGTCATAAATTTGTCATGGATGTACATGCATGACAGAAAATGTGACCTACTATGACAAACACGTATCATCACGGAAGTGTATTTTTTTGTAGTGTTAGTGAGGGAGTCCTGGATTAGGGGGTCCTCGGACAGCTGGACTATATACTTTGGCCGGACTGTTGGAATATGAAGATACAAGATTGAAGACTTCGTCACGTGTCCGGGTGGGACTCTCCTTTGCATGGAAGGCAAGCTTGGCAATTCAGATATGTAGATCTCCTCCCTTGTAACCGACTCTGTGTAACCCTAGCCCCCTCCGGTGTCTATATAAACCGGAGGGTTTAGTCCGTAGGACAACAACAATCATAATCATAGGCTAGCTTCTAGGGTTTAGCCTCTACGATCTCGTGGTAGATCAACTCTTGTAATACTCTTATCATCAAGATCAATCAAGCAGGAAGTAGGGTATTACCTCCATCGAAAGGGCCTGAACCTAGGTAAACATTGTGTCCCCTGCCTCCTGTTATGATCCGCCTTAGACGCACAGTTCGGGACCCCCTACCCGAGATCCGC
The DNA here is from genome assembly GCA_034509565.1 of Triticum monococcum. Lineage (NCBI taxonomy): Eukaryota > Viridiplantae > Streptophyta > Magnoliopsida > Poales > Poaceae > Triticum > Triticum monococcum. The sequence goes on from CM067843.1 coordinate 78,086,506, forward strand.
TGGTTTTGACACTGACATTGGTTCTTTCCTTGAGAGTTCCATTGTGTCGTCACCATAAGGTTTGGTGGATCCTTCGATCATCGGAAACGATGCGGTCTAGGGTGAGGTTTTTCTCCCCGGACAGATCTTTGTATTCGGCGGCTTCGTACTGTGGGCCAACTCGCTTGGCCATCTGGAGTAGATCGAGAGCTATGCCCCTGGCCATCAGGTTAGGTTTGGAAGCTTGAACTGTACTACCAACATCTGCGGAGACTTGGTCTTCGACGGATTCAAGCCCATGTCAGGTGCGCCGCACAGTCACGACGAGCATGACTTAGCTCTGCCGCCGGACGGTGTTCGGGAGATCACACCTGTGGCTACTCCGGCCCTCAATCCGGAGCAGATCGTGCTATCTGAGGACGGGTCGATGGACCCTGCCACAGAGGCCGCACACCCAGCGACAATAGAGCCGAATACTGACTTCATCCCCTATGAGACCTGTGTTGCCGGACCCTTGGATTTGTCCCCGGCCACAGGCTCCGAACCGCCTGCGTCTGTGCCTATCAAATCTGATTGAGCACCGATCATGGAGTTTACCTCTACGGATATCTTTCAGCACTCGCCCTTGGGAAACGCGCTAAATTCATTGAGGTCTCTCTCCTTGTCAGGAGACCCTTGGCCAAACTATGCCCGGCTTGAGTGGGAAGCGGACGACGAAGAAATCCATTCCCCACCCACCACCCATTTAATAGCCACTATCAACGACTTAACCGACATGATTTATTTCAGCTCCAAAGACATTGATGGTATGGACGACGATGCAGGAGAAGAACAGGAACCACCGCCCATAGGGCGCTGGATAGCCACCTCATCATATGATATATACATGGTGGACACCCACAAAGAAAGCGATGGCAATAAGGCAACGGAGGATAATCCCCTCGAGAAGCAATCTAAGCACTGGCGTCATCGGCGCCGCTCTAAGCCCCGCCATAGCAAAGCAACGATACCGGCGCAAGAAACAATAACGATGTGGATAGTGCCGAAGACGAAGACAATCCCCTCCAGCCAGGCTTCGAGCGGGAGGATGGGCTAGCTAGCCCTAAGAAACAGGCGGCAGACGAAGAATCAGAGGATGACAATTACATGCCCCTCTCCGATGACGAGGTGAGCCTCGGCGATGAAGAATTTATCGTTCTTGAGGATCCCATCGAGCAGGAGCGCTTCAAGCGCCGGCTTATAGCCACAGCAAAAAGCCTGAAGAAAAAGCAACAACAGCTTCAAGCTGATCAAGATCTACTAGCGGATAGATGGACCGAGGTGCTGGCAGCCGAGGAATACGAACTCGAGCGCCCAACCAAAAGTTACCCAAAGCGCAAGTTGCTACCCCAACTCGAGAAGGAAGCATTAAAGCTTACACTACCAGCGTGTGATGCGGCTAACCGGCCACCTCGTGGCCGAGACAAAGTGGCATATCAGCCCGAAGTCCAGACCACACCCTGTCACCAGTCAAACAAAATAACAAGGCCCGGGGTAACACGCAGGACCTCCGAGAAGTATTGGAAAACAAATCAAGACATAAAAGATCGGTCTACGGATCACGGGGGCGCGCCCCAACGCGTGACAACAGCCGTCATGCCCGGTGCCGGACGAAATAAATAAATGAAAAGACGATATCATACGCATGATAATTTTCATTCATAGATAAAAGATGGCAGTCCCCGAGTCCTCCTCGGGGAGCCTATTGTCTCGTGCTTAATACAAAAGTTGACGCGATACATACTGCATTTCAACTGTAAAATCTTCGAAGGAGGTTGGGGTTCCATGGTCGTTCCGACTCCTTGCCGGAGTCATCTCTCTTGCGTGCCTTGGGCTTCTGCGCGTCGATGAGGTAGTAGGAATCATTGCCTAGAGCTCTGTTGACGACGAAGGGGCCTTCCCAGGGGGCTGCGAGCTTGTGCTGGCCGGCTGTTCGCTGGATCAGCCGGAGCACAAGGTCGCCCTCCTGGAAGGATCTTGGCCTGACCTTCCGGCTGTGGTAGCGGCGCAAACCCTTCTGGTAGATGGCAAACCGGCTGAGGGCTAACAGCCGGCCTTCTTCCAGCAGGTCGACGCCGTCTTCTCGTGCTTCTTTGGCCTCCGCCTCCGTGTACATGGTTACCCGAGGCGAGTCGAACTCGATGTCTGTTGGGATGACTGCCTCAGCACCGTACACGAGGAAGAAAGGAGTGAAGCCGGTTGATCTGTTTGGGGTAGTACGCAGACTCCATAGGACAGCCGGCTGAACGCTCCAGAGGTATGACCAGTCGGGGCTTGATGCCGGAGAGGATGAGGCCGTTTGCTCGCTCGACCTGGCCGTTTGACTGCGGGTGGGCGACGGACGCAAGGTCCAGCCGGATACCTTGTGCAGCGCAGAATCGTGCCAAGGCTCCTTTGGCAAAATTCGTGCCGTTGTCGGTGATGATGCTTTGCGGTACGCCATATCGGGTTGTTATATCTGCGATGAAAGTCACCGCAGTCGGCCCATTCAGCTTCTTGATCGGCTTTGCCTTGATCCACTTGGTGAATTTGTCCATGGCGATGAGCAAATGCGTCATGCCGCCGCGCGCCGTCTTGAATGGGCCCACCATGTCCAGTCCCCAGACGGCAAAGGGCCAGGTGAGGGGAATGGTCTTGAGTGCCGAAGCCGGCATGTGTTGCTTGGAACTGAAAAGCTGGCAGCCTTTGCAGTGTTTGACTATCTCTTTGGCGTCGTCCAAAGCAGTCGGCCAGAAGAAACCGTGGCGGAAGGCTTTGGCGACAAGTGATCTTGAGGCGGCGTGGTGGCCGCACTCTCCCTGGTGTATATCTCCAAGGATTGCGATGCCCTTCTCCTGCTCGACGCATCGCTTGACAAGCTCTCTGTTGACGATCGTGTATGCTCCGGCTCGACGTTGAACTTGTCTCGCTTCTGTTTCCTCAGCCGGCAGATCTTGGTTCACTAAGAAGTTGAGGATGGATTGAGCCCATGATGGAGCTGCAACCTCCCCTGCCGCCAATGTGGCTACTGCCACCAGGGTGGGCGGGCTGGGTGATGAAGTGCTGGAGTCGGCCGCCGCTTGCTGTGCTGAAGAAGTCCCCGGGCCGGCTACCGCAGTCCCCGAGCAGGCTACCGCAGTCCCCGAGCCGGGTGCGGCAGTCCCCGAGCCGGCTACTGCAGTCCCCGAGCCGAGTACTGAAGTCCCTGGGTCGCCTGCTTGGTTCTTCGAGCCGGACCCGGCCCTGTCGGGGTCAAGCGGCACGAAGATGGAATCGGATTCCGGAGACGGCTTGATGGACGGCTTGAGGAGGCGTTGTAGAGCGACGCCGGTTTGTATTGCTTGCCGCATGGAGCCTATTCAGGCCAGGGCATCTACTGGCTCGTTGTCGGCTCGCGGTACGTGGAGGAATTCGCATCCATCAAAGTACCCACTAATTTGCTGCACTAGGAAGCGGTAGCTTGCCATGTTTGCGTCCTTGGCGTCCCAGTCGCCAGATGATTGCTGAACCACAAAATCCGAGTCGCCATAACACAGGATCCGGCGGATGCCGAGTTCCTTGGCAAGCCGGAGCCCCTGTATGAGCGCCTCGTACTCGGCTACGTTGTTGGAGGCGGCGAAGTGGATCTGCAGCGTGTATCTGAGCTTGTCGCCCTTAGGAGAGGTGAGGACGACGTCGGCTCCCAAGCCGGTGCGCATCTTGGATCCGTCAAAGTGCATGCGCCAATGGGTGGAGTCAAGAGCTGGTGGTAAGTACCGGGTCTCGGCCCAGTCGACGAGGAAGTCGGCCAGTGCTTGTGACTTGATGGCGGTCCGGGGTTGGTAGAAGATCATGTAAGGGGCCAGCTCGATGGCCCACTTAGCCACCCGGCCGGATGCATCCCGGCTGCCTATGATCTCGGCCAGCGGGGTAGTGCGTACGACCATGATGGGATGTTCTTGAAAGTAGGGCTTCAGCTTCTTGGCGGTGAAGTACACGCCGTAGCACATCTTATGGTAGTGCGGGTAGTTCTGCTTTGAGGCGGACAGCACCTCGCTCAGGTAATACACCGGCCTCTGGACCGGCTGGGCTCGGCCTTCTTCCGGGCGTTGGACTACAATGACGGTGCTGACCACCCGGCTAGTAGCGGCGATATAAAGGAGCATGGGCTCTTTCTCAGTCGGCGCCGCTAGGACAGGCGGCGTGGCCAGCATTTTCTTTAGCTCATGGAAAAGCTTGGTCGGCCTGGTCATTCCACTCAAAGTGAGTGCTCTTCTTCATGAGGCAGTAGAGAGGGAGAGCTTTCTCTCCAAGCAAGCTGATGAAGCGGTTCAAAGAGGCCAAGCACCCGGTGAACTTTTGGATTTCTCGAAGCTTGGTAGGGATCGCCATCCTCTCGATGGCCTTGATCTTCACTGGGTTGCACTCGATGCCGCGTTCGGAGACCAGAAAGCCTAGGAGCTGGCCGGCTGGCACTCCAAACACGCATTTCTCGGGGTTGAGCTTGATTCGGAACCGGCACAAGTTCTCGAATGTTTCTTTCAGGTCTTCCAGCAGAGTGCCGCACTTCTCCGTCTTCACCACGATATCGTCCATGTTGACGTGGGCGTTTTTGCCAAGCTGCGTGAGGAGGCAATTCTGCATGCAACACTGAAAGGTGGCGCCGGCATTCCTTAAGCCGAACGTCATGGTCAGGTAGCAGAAGGCTCCGAATGGCGTGATGAAGGCGGTCTTCAGCCCGTCATCCGGGTTCAGTTTTATCTGGTGGTATCCTGAATAAGCATCCAAAAAACTCAACAGATCGCATCCGGCTGTGGAGTCTATCACTTGGTCAATTCTTGGCAGGGCGAAGGGATCTTTGGGGCAGGCTTTGTTGAGGCTTGTGTAGCCTATACACATGCGCCACTTGTTATTCTTTTTCAGCACGAGAACCGGGTTGGCAAGCCACTCCGGGAAGAAAACTTCCATGATGAAGCCGGCTGCAAGAAGCCGGGCTATCTCCTCCCCTACGACCCTTCTCTTCTCCTCTGACAGTCGGCGGAGAGGCTGCTTGATTGGTTTTGCGTCCTCCCGCACATGTAATTTGTGCTCAGCAAAATCCTTCGGAACACCCGGCATGTCCTTGGGGGACCATGCAAAGATATCCCGATTCTCACGGAGGAAATCGACGAGCTCGCCTTCCTATTTGCTGTTTAGGCTTGCCCCAATGACGGCAAATCTTTCGGGGTGCTCGGGGTCGAGCTGTATTTTCTTGGTCTCCTTGCCGGCCGGAAAGATCCTTGGGCATCATACTCCTTGGAGTCGGCGGGCTGGCTCAGCTGCTTGCTGGCCAGGGCCACGACCCGGTCCAGCGTCTTCTTTTCTTCGGCAATCACGAGGGATTCGGCCAGCCGGCTGCTGGCGCGGCGCAGTCGGCGGACTTCTTGTAATCGCCGGTGATGGTGATGATGCCCTTGGAGCTTGGTATCTTCATCTTGAGGTATGCGTAGTGGGGGACCGCCATGAACTTGGCCAAGGTGGGTCGGCCAAGCAAGGCGTGGTAAGGGCTCTCCAGGTCCACCACCTCGAACCAGATCACCTCCCGGCAGAAATGATCCTTGCCCCCAAAGAGTACGTCGATCTTGATCTTGCCAATGGGGGCGCAGGACAAACCGGGTACGATGCCGTGAAACACCGTCCGAGTCGGCACAAGCTGTTTTGTCTTGACACTTAACTTCTCCAGGGTGTCGCGGTACAGGATGTTGATGCTGCTTCCGCCATCGATCAGCACGCGGGGGAAGCGGGCGGCGCGTGTGTCCGTCGCGAGGGTGGCCTCCAGGACCAAAGCATAGGAGCCGGGTGATCGGCCCGGCTCCAGCTAATGGGTTTCTCTGACCAATGCATGTGTCCGGCTGGGCTAGCGGCGGCCACATTGACTTCTTGATGCTCTCGGCGCTTGCTGCGCCGGTCTTCGGGCTGGCTCGTAAAGATGGCGTAAGATGCTTGCTCGTCGGGGAACTCGTCCTGCATGGCGTAGACCGTGGGCCGAGCGGCCTTGGGCGGCGGAGCCGGCAGGCGGAGTCGGCGTGAGCCCTTCGCCCTTGGAGATTCGGGCGAGCCAGTTACACTTTCGGGTTGTGTGGTTGGACGGCTTCGCACCGCTATGGAACTTGCACGGGGCATCAAGAGTTTGTTCGTAGGAGAAAGCCGGCTGCCAAGCCGGCCGGCCGCCCTTGGGCTTCTTGGGCGCGGGCCGCCCCTCAGGCGGCGTGTCTTCAATCGTGGCCACTTGCCGGCTAGCGGGAGGCGGCGCAGGGCCTTTGTGCTTCTGGTCATTCTGGTGTTGGCGTCGGCCGGAATCTCCCGCCGGCGCTTGGGGCGCCGGATTAAGCACTTTTCCGGACGCGTCCACCCGGAGCTCGGTCTTCATCGAAGAGTCGGCAGTGGCGTACTTGTCGGCGATGTTCAGGAGCTCGTCGAGGGTAGTCGGCTCGTCGCAAAGGAGCTTGTGCTTGAGGAGGGTGCCCTCTCGGCACCCGGCAGTGAAGTATTCGATGGCTTTCACCTCGCGCACCCGTTTGCAAGAATTGCGAAGCTCGGCCCAACGCGTGAGGTAGTCGCGGGTGGACTCGGCTGGGCCCTGTACGCACAGGGAGAGCTGCCTGGGCTTGGGAGCCCGCTTGTAGGTGCTGGTGAAGTTGTGAACGAAGGCTTCAGTGAAATCTACCCAGCTGTTGATGCTGAGAGGCTTGAGGCTGTTGAGCCAAGTCCGTGTTGTGCCTTACAGCATGAGGGGCACGTACTTCACGGCAACATGCCGGTTGCCGTTGGCGATACTGACGGCTGTGGAGTAGTCGGTCAGCCAGTCTTCCGGCTTCACTGAGCCGTTGTACTTGGGCGTGTCTCTTGGGAGCGAGAACCCTTTGGGGAAGGGCTCGTCGTGGATGCGGGAGCCGAAACAGGGTGGGCCGACATCGACTTCTTCTTCTAGCGCCAGGGATCTGGCCAGGCGGTCGATCCGGTGGCGTGCGTCATTCTCGCCGACTCCTTCGCGGCGACCCAGCCGGCCGCTGAGAGTCGGGTGCGCCACTGTAGGTGGGGTGGGGTATCTCTCTCCACGAGCTCGAGGCGGAGGCGGGCAGCCCCGCCATTCCATGGCTTGGGGACGGTCGTCAGCGTCTCGCTCGATGGAGATTCAGGTCCGGCTTTGGCTGGAAGCCGGTTCTTTCTTGCGCCGCGCGCGGGTGTTGCTCGTAGTCGGCATCCGGGAAGTTGCGTCGTGATCGCGGCGCGGGGGAGGGCTTCCCGCACAGGCGTCGGCTTCGTGCCGCTGAGCGGCTGCGTCAATTAGTTGCTGGTTACGTCATGTGGGGGAGGTCTTCGGCTTCCAAGCCGTCCAGCTCGTCTACGGCCGCCTGGGCGGCGCGCAGGTTCTCAAGCGGAGTGGCGTAGACCGGGTGATCGACTCGCAGCGTGTCAGCGATGACGGCGCCGCGTTGCCTGACAGCACCAGCCCGGCTTGGGCCAGCCGGGGCCGGTGTGCCGAAGGCGGCGCGGTCAGCTTCGCGCTGGTAGGCCTCGGTGAGGCGTCTTACCGAGGCCAGCCGCCGGCCCTCCGCCAGGAGGGCGAGGCGGCGTGCCTCCAGTACTTCATCGTCGGCGTCAGCCGGGAGGGGGACAGACAAGTCGTGGGCCGCCGCGCGCGGGGCGTCGTGGGCGCCCTCGTCGGCCGGGCTGTCATGGCCGACAACCATCACCTCAGTGGTGACAGTATCGCGATCGCCGGCCGGAGGGAGCGGGTCGTTGTAGATCGTGACGTTGGTGGGGAAGGTGTCATAGGACGCCGTGTCGGAGTCGACAGGCATCGGGTCGGTGGAGCCAACCGACTCCATGTCTGCAGCAGGCTCGCTGGAGACGTGGAGCTGGCCAAGGAGGATGGCGAGGTGGTCGGTGGCCGCATGGGAGGCGAGCTCGTCGGAGATGCGGGCCTTGTTGAGGAGATCGGCGAGGCTGCTTGCCGCGCAGATGTCGGTGACGCTTTGCAGCGCGTCGTGGCAAGCGCCATCGGGCGAGCCGGGCTGGCTACGCTCGCGGGGGAGGAAGAGGGTTCCCGTCCAAAACAAGTCTCCGGACGACGGTGCACCTGGCCCCACGGTGGGCGCCAAATGTCGGGTGGTAGGTGCGACATATGCCAACGGGTGGCTTATCATTGTGGGAGCCAATAAAACATCGCCGGTGCCTGGAAACGGGATAAGGCGAAGACATGCACGCCGGCGAATCTTACCCAGCTTCGGGGCTCTCCAGGAGATAACACCCCTACTGCTGCTCCGCGGGGTCTCTGCATGGTTACTAAATGAACAAGTAGCTACACAATGCTCCTTGAGCTGTTTGGGTGGAAGGAGGAAGAAGGGCACAGCTAGCTTGCTTCTTCTCCTTGTGTGGTGTCTAAGTCTAGCTTGAGAGTCCAACCCTTTGCATGGGTGCACCGGGGGGTTTATATAGGCCTACCCCTCGGGGGTACAATGGTAATCCAGCTGGGCGCGGGGCCCAGCTGTCTATGACTGTGCTCGCCGGCTGCTGGGGCCCGCCGACTGGTGGGTCCCGCCGGCTGCCGGCTCCCTGGTCGACAGGCAGGCCCCACTGTCCAGGACCTGGTCAGTGGCTGGGTACTGTTGCTCCATGCTATTGACGCAGGCTTGGTCGGGGTAAGCGCGGCTACAGTACCGCCGCCCTGGCGGTCGATTACTGTAGCCCCGCCGTATCTTGTCTCCTTAATGGGCGTCTCCCTCGAGGAGAGTGGCAGGCCGGCTATGGGAAGCCGGCTCTCTATCTCGCCGGCTTGGAAGGAGGTGCGGCCGCCTTCGGCATCTCTCTGCCCGAAGGGGCCCACCACCTCGGGGGCCATGGTGGTGGCTCGTCGTGGACGGCGTCAGAGCCGCCGTGGCAACAGTGCCGCGCCGGGCGGGCTGTGGCTGCCCGTACGGCGCACTGTACCAGGCGTGCTCCGAGTTTTGGGGGTGGCAGGCTTCACTGTAGCCATGCCCCGCTTCATCATCGCGGGGTGGACGCGTACTTTGCGGGTACGGCCTTGACCGCTTTATGGGAGCCGGCCTCTTGGAGTCGGCCTCTTTGCAACCGGCTCCTCGCAGTCGGCCCTCCCACAACTTTCTTTATGAGGGTAAAGGGCGGGCCGCCCCCGAAGCCGGCCTAGAAGATAGCCGGCAGGGGGGCGGCCCCAGGTCTTGAGTCCTCTCGAGAGCTGGACGGGCTCGTAAATTTTTCAGAAGGGCCAGGGGAAGCCGGCTAGGCTACCCATGGCTATTTACTCCGACACTTACCCCCGCTGGGGATTCGTCTTCCTCCTCCTCGTCCTCTCTGGAGGCAGAACGGACGTTGGAGCCTTCGGATATTGTGCCCGAAGTGGCGCAGTGATGAAGGCCGCCCCGGGTCTTTTTGGCCTCCTTCTCGGTCTTCTTCTTCGGTGCCTTGTACCGCACCAGGGCCAGTATCTTCGTCAGAAGTGGGCCGACCGGTTCTTCGGGCAATGGGGCCTGACAGTGGATCCGCCCCGCCTTCTTCGTCCAGCCCTAGGGAGTTGAGGAAAACACATTAATAATTTCCCTTGGGTTATGCAGGTAAAACGCATAAAAACTTACCGAGCTTGTAGGGCGGGACAGTTGATACCCGCAGTCCTCTGCCGAGTCCGGCCATGATTATCCGAACTTGAAAAGCACCTTCCAGATGTCTTCGTGCAACGAGCCAAATAGCTTTCGCAGGGTATGGTGCTTGGCCGGATCGAATTCCCATAGATTGCAAGTCCGGTGCTGACAAGGCAGGATCCGGCGAACTAACATCACCTGGACTACATTGACAAGTTTGATGTTCTTGTCTTCCATATCTTTAACGCGCGTCTGGAGCCTAGAGAGTTCATCGGATGAAGACCAGTTCAGGCCCTTCTTGGGCCAGGACGTAAGCCGCATAGGGGCTCCGGATCGGAACTCTAGGGCAGCGGCCCATTCCGTGCCGTGCGGCTCAGTAATGTAAAACCACTATTGTTGCCACTCTTTGACGGAATCACTAAAAGTACCTGTTGGCCAGGTGAGATTGGGCATCTTGCTCACCATGGCGCCCCCGCACTCGGCGTGCTCGCCGCTCACCACCTTGTGCCTCACATTAAAGATCTTCAGCCATAAGCCGAAGTGTGGCGAGATGCGGAGAAAAGCCTCGCACACGATGTTGAATGTCGAGATGTTGAGGAAGGAATTGGGGGATAGATCATGAAAATCGATCCCGTAATAATACATGATGCCACGAACGAATGGGTGGAGGGGAAACCCTAGCCCGTGGACAAAATGAGGGTGGAATACAACCCTCTCTTGGGGTTCCGGAGTAGGAACGATCTGTCCCACCGTCGGGAGAGGGTGTCCGATTTTTTTGGCCAGATACCCGGCTTGCCGAAGCTTTTTGATATGCTTCTCCTGGACGGTAGAGGCCATCCACTTGCCTCCTGCTCCAGATCCGGACATTTTCGGAAGGTCTTTGTGGGCGGAGAAGACGAACGCTTGGGCGCTGGAGCTCGGGCGAAGGGGAATGGATCGGGAAGAAGAAAGCATGGGTGCGAAAGGGAGTCCTTATCCCCATATAAAGGTAGCAGGGACTATGTGCCTCCCCACTTTCCTGGTAAACTCGCTTATTCCCCAAGCGGTGTGATTGATGGCGCGGTTGGGTTACCCACACCCGTATTGATGAGAATCCCATGATAAGGGGACACGATCTCTGCTTCGACAAGACGTTCCAAGAAAACCGCCTCGCAATATGTGCAGTAGCTGGTTGAGAAAATGGTTCGAATAATGACCGGGCCATAGTGTGATGTCACGTTATAAAAAGTTGTCAGTAGATTAGATTTGTGGAATGATATACTCTCTACGGTGGTATGTAGAATTTGTTTTGCAGAGCCAGACACGATCCTTGTGTTCAAAATCTTCTATGGAGTATTCGGAGAAGGAACCCGCCTTGCAATGCCGAAGACAATCTACGCACCGGGCTCATCGTCATTGAAGCCTGGTTCAGGGGCTATTGAGGGAGTCCTGGATTAGGGGGTCCTCGGACATCTGGACTATATACTTTGGCCGAACTATTGGACTATGAAGATACAAGATTGAAGACTTCGTCCTGTGTCCGGGTGGGACTCACCTTTGCGTGGAAGGCAAGCTTGGCAATTCGGATATGTAGATCTCCTCCCTTGTAACCGACTCTGTGTAACCCTAGCCCCCTCCGGTGTCTATATAAACCGGAGGGTTTAGTCTGTAGGACAATAACAATCATAATCATAGGCTAGCTTCTAGGGTTTAGCCTCTACAATCTCGTGGTAGATCAACTCTTGTAATACTCATATCATCAATATCAATCAAGCAGGAAGTAGGGTATTACCTCCATCGAGAGGGCCCGAACCTGGGTAAACATTGTATCCCCTGCCTCCTGTTACCATCCGCCTTAGACACACAGTTTGGGACCCCCTACCCGAGATCCGTCGGTTTTGACACCGACAGTTAGCACAGTACATTTTGAAGAGATTACTGGTGAACTACGAACCATTATCGGTGATGATGCGGTTAGGGACCCCAAAGCGGCTCACGAGGCTCTTGATGAACTTGACTGCAGAGCCAGCTGGGATGGCGCGGACGGCTTGCACCTCTGCCCACTTGGTGAACTTGTCAATGGCAACATAGAGGTATCGTAAGCCCATAGGTGCTCGAGGGAATGGGCCCAGGATGTCCAGTCCCCAGACTGCGAATGACCACGAGAGTGGAATGGTCTGGAGGCCCTGAGCTGGCTGATGGATTTGCTTGGCGTGGAATTGGCAGGCTTCACAGGACCTCACCAGCTTCGCCGCATCGTTGCGCGCCGTAGGCCAGTAGAACCCGCTGCGGAATGCCGTGTCGACGAGGGTTTGTGATGAAGAGTGGTGCCCGCAGTCCCCCCCCCCCCCCGTGTATGTCGGATAACAGCTCTTTCCTCTGTTCCTTGGAGATGCAACGCAATGAAACGTTATTTGGCCGCTTCTTGTATAACTCACCGTCATGGATGCAGTATGCCGTGGCTTGGCGGGCCACACGCTCCGCGTCTTCCTCCTTCTCCGGTAGTGTCCCTTGCGTCAGGTATTCCTTGAATTCCTTGATCCAGCATCCCTCCTGGGGCTCGAGCGCCAAGAGCAGACGCGGTCCCGAAGTCGGGCCATAGGCTGGGGCTCCCGCGGCAGGTAGCTGCGGGAGCTCCTCCAGAGGCTGCGCTGTCCTTGAAAGCGGTGGTGTCACTGATGGCTTAAAGAGCCGCTCCTTGAAGACGCCAAGCTCTAGGGGTTGTCACTTGGATGCCCTTCTGGTGATGTCGTCGGCTTCCTTGTTGGTTCCCCGGGGCACGTGCTGCAATTCCAAGCCCAGGAACTGCTTCTCCATCTTGCTCAATTCCGTGAGGTATGCCTCCATGTGTTCGTCCTTTGGCTAGTATACCTTGTTGGAGAAGTTGACGAGGAGCTGTTGTCGGGTTTCGGGTTCCGGCAGACCCTAGAGGTTCGAACACTGGGGTGCACGCGGAGATCTCTCCCCTACCGATCTACGTCCAATCCTCTCATGCGAACTAAGATGAAAATGATGAACAACACAAGAGACATGAGGTTTATACTGGTTCGGGCCACCGCTGTGGTGTAATACCCTACTCCAGTGTGTGGTGTGGTGGATTTCCTCTGGGGCTGATGATGGACAGTACAAGGGAAGAACAGCCTCGCGAGAGGTGTTCTTGAGCTGGCGCGATGAACTGCTAGGGTGAGTTCTGTCGCCTCTCTCTCTCTCTCTGCTATGGTTCTACCAGATTTCCAGCCGTCTTCTCCTTCTGTGGTGGCTAGCTCTCTTTATAGAGGCCCTGGGCCTCTCCCCAAATAATGAGCGGGAAGGGCGCCAACAATTGGCCATTTTGAAGGGGAACATCTAGTACAAGTTATCCTGACCAAAGGTGGTCTTCGGCTGCCAAAAGCACTGGCGATGACGCCGTCCTGGGCTCCACGATGACCTCCGTCCTACCGTCCGGCTGGTCTTGGTCTCGTTGCACCGGAATGGTAACCTTTGCCTGATGCCTTGGCCTGTGCTTGCCCCCTTTGCACCAAAGGGGAAACAAGGACACTGCGCAGGCCGACGCCCGCCTGGCGCCCGCCTGATCTCGATCGTCATGGCTTGCATCACGGGTTCCTTGCGAGGTACCCCTTCCTTGATCTCTCCGCCTCCTCACGAGCCTGCCTGATGAGGCTGCCTCTGAGGAAGCTTCCTGTCATCCGCCCCGCGAGGCTTGGCCCCTCGCGAGGGTCATGACCTTGAGCTGAAGAAGATGGGCCGCGCTGGGCCCCCGTATGAGCCACGCCGCAGGCTACAGGCAGGCAAGTCTGGGGACCCCCGTTCCCAGAACGCCGACAATAGCACCCAGGCCCAAGGAGCGCCCGGGCTTGGCCTAGTAGGAAAACGAAAGGGCAAGCGCGAAGCGCCGCGGGCCCTATCAGCCTGCGGCCTTAGGCGTCGCGTGGCGATTGACTGGACATGGGCGACTGCGCTTCCCCACGACGCCTAGGCTACCGCATGACTTGATAAGTCCCTGCATACAGAGAAACCGGTCATGATTACCTGCGATCGTGGTGCACGGCGGTTGGCCTCCTCCGGCTATAAGTACAGGGCTGGGCGACCCCCTTCGGCCCGTCCCTCCTTGCTGCTCCTTTCCTTCTTCTCGATTACTCGTCGCTCCCATGGCTCCAAAGAGATTCTCGACCATGGGGAAGGGAAAGGCCCCCCAGGCTAGGCCTGACTCCCCCCTGGCCAAGCGCAACCGAGGCCGCCCTCGCAAGTATACCACGGTCCCCGTGGTTGCCCCCCGCGGCAAGGAAGGCGGTTCCCGGCGCGGTGGTGAGCACCAGGTTGCCGACGGGGGGCATGCCATGGGTGTGCGCCCCCCTAGGCCACGCTTTCGCTCTGCGGAGGTGCTGCCAGAGTTTGTCATGTGGTCGGTAGACCCATCCAGCACCAGGCTCCAGCTCCCTCGTTTCTTTGTAGATGAACTGCCGGCCAGCGCCCGGTGCGGCTTCTGGCTCCAGGCAGACGGATGCTGCAGCAGGGCCTCCTGGGCGTCGCTGGAGGTCTCCGTTTCTGGGAACGGGGCTCTGACACGCGGCTGGCAAACGTTTGCACGCGCGCGTGGCCTGAGCCAGTGGTGCACCCTGTACTTCAAGTTTGATGGCGACGCCACCCTCTACGTGAGGGTGTTCGGGGAAGACGGTCGCCGCGCCGGGTGTTGCCTTGAAGACGACGACCGCGGCCGCCTGCCCAGCCGTGGCTCTGACCAGGATGAAGATGTCGTATGGCATACAGGCGGCGGTTCTCAGGGTTCGCCGAGCTTCGGCAACCCCCTCTCAAGTAGCAGCTCCTCCAGTGGTGGCCGCGACCAGCCTCCTCGCCGTCGCGCCCGCTTGGGTGAAGGTAGCGGGTCAGCCCGCCGTCGCGCCCCGGTGAAGCGAGAGGAGGGATCCGCCTGAGCCCTAGGAGCAGCTCGAGCCTTCGCTGTGGGTTGGCGCAGGACGAATCGCGACCATTTTTATTTCTTTCTTATCCTGCGCAAAAATAGTAAGTAATGTAGGGCCCCGTGGGGGCGTATTAGAACTGTTGCTGTTTAACCATCGTGTTGTTTCCGCTATTTCTGTGCCGTGTTTTCGTGCCACGCTCCCATGTGTGGGAACTATTTTAGCTTGTTGGGGCTTGGCGCGCTCCTCACCTCCCGAGGCCGTGGCCTCCTCGTGCGCTTCGTGCCCTGCAAGGATCAGTAGGAGTGGTAACTTATTGTCTTAGCTATGGGGGCGATCGGCCCAGGTCTTGCGCTCGTGTCGCGATGCCCGTGGGGCATGGACTGGGAGGGGTGCTCCCGCAGAGGACTCGGATAGGAAAGCCCCAAATTATCGGGCAGAAAACACTCGTGAGGGCGCCCACGATCCTCCCTCGCGAGACTTCACGAGAGAAAACGCGGTGAGCGAGCGAGAAAGACAAAGAGCCACAAGCCAGGAACGTCAGCAACTCCAATAAAAACTTCAAACGGAAATAACAAGCCAACTGCAGAAAGAAAATGGGAAAGCCGCGTCCGGCGCCTATTCTAGTCTTCGACGTCTTCTCACCAGCGCGGAGCTAAGTGCTGCCACTGGGTGTGGGCGGGAGCCCCCGAGGCCGGAGGGCGGCACTCCGGAGACTCCGGGGTGTGTACAGCCCCACTCATTATTACGTGAGAGTGTCACAGGCGGCGAGCTTCACAGGCATTGGCCTTCTTCACAGGCACCGGGCCTTTCTTGAAATGTGGCAGCTTCACAGGCTCCGGGCCTTTCCCAAAACGCAGCGGCTTCACAGGCATTCGCCTTCTTCACAGGCATCGGGCCTTTTCCAAAACACAGTGGCTTCACAGGCGTTCGCCTTCTTCACAGGCACTGGGCCTTTTCCAAAACGCAGCGGCTTCACAGGCACCGGGCCTTTTCCAAAACGCAGCGGCTTCACTCAGGGGTAGAACCTCCAGAGATGTTGAATGTTCCATGGGTTTTGGATGGGTACTCCCTCCGGAGTCTCCAAGCGCGCGAAGCCAGGCCTGGAAACATGAACAACCTTGAACGGGCCCTCCCACATGGGAGAGAGCTTGTGCAGCCCCTCTCTGGAGAGAACCCTTCTGAGCATGAGATCCCCTACCTCAAGGGTCCTGGGGCGGATGTTGCGGCTGTGGTATCGTCGTAGCGCCTGTTGATACCTTGCTGCTCGCAGTGCGGCTTCCCGATGGTGTTCCTCCCCCAGCACGAGATCCGTCCCCCGCATGGCGTCCTGCTGAGCCTCGTCAAATGCCAGGACCCGTGCGGAGCGACGTCTGACCTCGTGAGGGAGAACAGCCTCCGCTCCGTAGACGAGGAAGAACGGGGTCTCGCCAGTTGGCTTGGTCGCTGTCGTGCGGATTGACCATAACACGGACTAGAGCTCGTCGTGCCAGCCCCTGCCACAGGTCTCCAGCTTCTTCTTGAAGGTCCTGGCCTTGAGGCCCCTCAGGACCTCCGCGTTGGCTTGTTCAGCCTAGCCATTGCTCTGGGGGTGTGCTACCAAAGCATAGCATATCTGCGTTCCAAGGTTAGCATAGTACGTTTTGAAGAGATTACTGGTGAATTGCGAACCATTGTCAGTGATGAAGCGGTTAGGCACCCCAAACCGGCTCACGAGGCCCTTGATGAACTTGACTGCTGAGCCTGCCGGGATTGTGCGGACAGCTTCCACCTTGGCCCACTTGGTGAACTTGTCCACAGCGACCTAGAGGTAGTGATAGCCCCCTGGCGCCCGAGGGAACGGGCCCAGAATGTCCAACCCCCAAACTGTGAATGGCCACGAGAGGGGTATGGTCTGCAGACCCCCCACAGGCTGATGGATCTGTTTAGCATGAAACTGGTAGGCCTCGCAAGCCTTCACCAGCTCAATAGCGTTGCTGAGTGCTGTGGGCCAGTAGAACCCGCTGCGGAACACCTTGCCGATGAGGGATCGTGACGACGAGTGGTGCCCGCAGTCTCCGCTGTGTATGTCCGCCAGCAGTTCCTTTCCTTGCTCCGTGGAAATGCAACTTAGGGACACGTCATTTGGCCAATTCCTATAGAGCTCGCCATCCTGGATGCAATAAGCCATGGCCTGCCGTGCCACACACTCCACCTCCTCCTCGTTCTCCGGCAGAATCCCTTGCATCAGGTAGTCCTTGAGCTCTGGGATCCAGCATCCCTCCTGAGGCTCCAACGCCAGGAGCAGGCGTGCCCCTGATGCCGAGCCGCAAACCGGAGCTCCTGAGGCAGGCAGCTGAGGAGGCTCCTCCCTTGGTTGCGCCGTGCCTGATAGTGACGGCGTCATCGAGGGCTTGAAGAGCCGCTCCTCGAAGACGCCAGGTTCCTGCGGCAGCCGCCTAGACGCCCTCTTGGCAATGTCGTCAGCCTCTTGATTGGTGTCGCGAGGCACATGCTGCAGCTCCAGCCCCCAGAACTGTTTCTCCATCCTGCAGACTTCAGCGAGGTAAGTTTCCGTGTGCTCGTCCTTCGGCTCGTACATCTTGTTGGAGAAGTTGACGAGGAGCTGTGAATCCCCCTTGATGGTGAGATGCTTTACCCCTAAGGCGATCGTGGCTTTCAAGCCTGCTATCAGGCCTTCGTATTCCGCTATGTTGTTGGAGACCTTCTCTCTGTGCTGGAAGCATAGTTGCATGGCGTAATAGATATTGTCCTGGGTAGGGGACACAAGCACTGCGCCGGCTCCTGCACCGTGTCGGGAGAACGCCCCATCGAAGTACACGACCCAGCCGTCTGGTGCTTCACTTCCCAGGGAAAGTGATCGGTCTTCGCCTGCCTCGAGACCCGGCGCTTGTGCCCATTCTGCCACGAAATCTGCAAGTGCGGCTCCCTTAATAACTCTGGTTGTGCTGAATTCTAGCTGAAATGCCTGCAGCTCAATGTTCCATTCGGCGACCCTTCCAGCTGAGTTGGGGCTCCTGAGCACTCTTTCCAAGGGGTATGCTGAGACGACCTTGATGGGATGTCCTTGGAAGTAGTGGCGCAGCTTGCGCGAGGCCACTAGTAGCGCGAGGAGGAGTTTTTGAGGCATGGGATACCGTGCCCGTGCGTCCTGTAGCACCGTGCTGACGAAGTACATGGGATGCTCGACAAGGTTGAGGGTGTTGGCACTTCTTGCGTCCTCCAGGGGTCGAGGCGTCTCTGGAGACGACGGAGCCCCCGGGGCTTGGTCACCTGAAGAGGCCTCTCCTGCTCCGGGTGCGTTCTCCTGCTGCGGATGTCCCTTTCCGGCTGTGGTTGCGGCCTTCGCGAGGCCCTCATGGCTCTGCTTTGCTTCAGTTCGGACGGTCGATGCGGGCTTGGAACAACGCTCCTCCCTGACCGCCACCAGGGCTGCGCTGGCGGAGTAGGGGGTGGCTGCAAGGTAGAGCACCAGGGGCTCCCGAGGACGCGGAGCTACCATCACTGGCGGACTGGTAAGGTACCTCTTGAGGTCTTGGAATGCCTTGGCGGCCTCTTCAGTCCATTCGAAGGGGCCCTTTTTCTTCGTCAGCTTGAAGAAGGGCAGGGCTCGTTCCCCCAGCTTGCAGATGAAGCGCCCCAACGCAGTCACACTCCCGATGAGCTTCTGCATTTCTCTGAGGGTCATCGGCGGGCTCATATCTTCGACTGCCTTGACCTTCTCCGGGTTGGCCTCGATGCCCCTGTGGGATACGAGGAAACCCAGGAGCTTGCCCGAGGGGACTCCAAATACGCACTTCTCCGGGTTGAGCCATAGGTCCACTTCGTTGAGGCTGGCAAAGGTTTCTTCCACGTCCTGTATCAGGGTTCTTGCCTCACGAGACTTCACCACAATGTCATCGACGTAAGCTTCAGCGTTCCTCCCGAGCTGCCGGCCTAAGGCGATGTGCATCAGCCGCTGAAAGGTCACGCCTGCATTGTGCAACCCACACGGCATGCACGTATAGCAGTACACTCCACACGGGGTTAGGAAAGCCGTCTTCTCCACGTCTTCTACCACCATCTTGATCTGGTGATAGCCCAAGAAGGCATCCAGGAAGCACGATAGGTCACACTCTGCGGTGGAGTCGACTATCTGGTCGATGCGGGGGAGCGGAAATGGATCCTGCGGGCAGGTCTTGTTGAGATTGGTGAAGTCGATGCACATGCGCTCTTTCCCCCCTTCTTTGGCACGACAACGGGATTAGCCAGCCAATCGGGGTAGCGGACCTCGCGGATAACCCCTGCCGCCTCTAGCTTTCGGGTCTCTTGAACGATGAAAGCCTGTTTCTGAGTAGACTGCCGCCTTGCCTTCTGCTTCACGGGGCGTACATTGGGGCACACGTTGAGGTGATGCTCAATCACTTCCCATGGGAACCCCGCTAACTAGTCTGGTTCCCACGCGAACACCTTCTTGTTCGCAGGCAGGAACCTGATTAGGGCCTTCTCCTGCTCGGGCTCGAGGTTGACCCCTATGGTGAAGGTGGCGCCAGTGGACCCGTCCTCGTCGACTGGTACCTACTTGGTTTCTGCCTTGTCTTGGGTGAACTTCTGCTTCTTTTTAGCCGGCGCAGCCCCCTTGGGTTCAAGGGCGTCGGTGCTAGTGGGCTGCGCCACTGCGGCCGCCCTGAAAACAAGCTGGAGCACTTGCAGCGCATCCCTTGTGTCTCCTGACACGGTGAGGGCGCCGCTGCTCCCGGGCATCTTCATGAGGTGGTACGCCGGGTGAGTTGCTGCCATGAACTGAGCCAAGGCCGGATAGCCCAGGATGGTGTTGTAGGGGAGGCCGATAGGGGCGATGTCGAAGTCGATCAGCTCCGTGCGGAAGTTATCGCAGGTGCCGAAGGTCACTGGGAGGCGGATCTATCCCAAGGAGGCGGTGGAACCGGCTCCGACGCCCGAGAAAGGCCTGCTGGGTTGGAGCCGCTCCGGCGGCACGTGGAGTAGCCTGAAGGACTCCACCGAGAGCACGTTGAGGCCGGCACCACCGTCGATGAGGGTCCTGGTGACGGCTACCTGGTAGATGGTGGGGGTGCACAGCATCGGGAGCGCGCCCGAACCAATGGGGTTGAAGGGGTGGTCCTCCGAGTCGAAGGTTAGATCGGCCTCGGGCACCACCCAGCCCGGGGGGGGCTTCTTTGTGCCTGGAGGTGGTGCTGATCCAGCGGGCGAACGGCTTGACGTGATGACTCGAGGGTGGCGCCCGGGAGCCACCCAGGAGAGCTGCAACGATGGGCGGCGCTGGTGCGGTGAAACGGGCAAGGAAGAGGTCACGCAGCTCCTCCCAGGAGGTGACAGAGGCCGTCGGCAGGTGGAGAAGCCACACGCGCGGGATGCCGGTGAGGGCCATGGGTAACTAGTTGGCCATCACCCGATCGTCGCCCCCGGCTCCGAGGATGGCCTCCTCATACTCCAACAGGAAAATCATCGGGTCCGTCGCGCTGTCGTAACGCGGCGGCATCTCGGGCCTGAACTTGCGTGGCCACCGCACTTGCCGCAAGGCGGGGGCCAAGGCCCGGAGCCCCCTAGCCCTAGTGTTGGCATCCGTTGCTGGAGCGGGCGGCGCGTTGTCCGCCATGAGGACAGGATGCGATGCCGGGGGAGAGCGGGTCGTTAGGAGGGAGGACTCCGGCGCACCCCTACCTGGCGCACCAAATGTTGGGTTTCGGGTTCCGGCAGACCCTTGAGGTTCGAACACTGGGGTGCGCGCGGAGATCTCTCCCCTACCGATCTATGTCTGATCCTCTCATGCAAACTAAAATGAAAATGATGAACAACACAAGAGACACGAGGTTTATACTGGTTCGGGCCACCGTTGTGCTATAATACCCTACTCCAGTGTGTGGTGTGGTGGATTGCCTCTGGGGCTGATGATGGATAGTACAAGGGAAGAACAGCCTCGCGAGAGGTGATCTTGAGCTGGCGCGATGAACTGCTAGGGTGAGTTCTGTCGCCTCTCTCTCTGCTATGGTTCTACCAGATTTCCAGCCGTCCTCTCCTTCTGTGGTGGCTAGCTCTATTTATAGAGGCCCTGGACCTCTCCCCAAATAATTAGCGGGAAGGGCGCCAACAATTGGCCATTTCGAAGGGGAACATCTAGTACAAGTTATCCTGACCAAAGGTGGTCTTCGGCTGCCAAAAGCACTGGCGATGACGCCGTCTTGGGCTCCATGGTGACCTCCGTCCTGCCGTCCGGCTGGTCTTTGTCTCGTTGCACCGGAATGGTAACCTTTGCCTGATGCCTTGGCCTGTGCTTGCCCCCTTTGCACCAAAGGGGAAACAAGGACACTGCGCAGGCCGACGCCCGCCTGGCGCCCGCCTGGTCTCGATCGTCATGGCTTGCGTCACGGGTTCCTCGCGAGGTACCCCTGCCTTGATCTCTCCGCCTCCTCGCGAGCCTGCCTGATGAGGCTGCCTTTGAGGAAGCTTCATGTCGTCCGCCCCGTGAGGCTTGGCCCCTCGCGAGGGTCTTGAGCTTGAGCTGATGAAGATGGGCCATGCTGGGCCCCTGTACGAGCCACGCCGCAGGCCGCAGGCAGGCAAGTCTGGGGACTCCCGTTCCCAGAACACCGACAGCTGCGAGTCGCCCCTGATGGTGAGACGCTTCACCCCCAGTGTCGCCGCAGCCTTCAGGCCGGCTATGAGGCCTTCGTACTCTGCAATGTTGATGGAGACCTTCTTGCCCTGCTAGAAGCAAAGCTGCACGGCGCAGTAGAGCTTGTCCTGAGTGGGCGAGATGAATACTGCTCCAGCCCCCGCGCCTTGGCGCGCGAAAGCACCATCGGAATACATGACCCAGCCATCGGGCGCCTCACTTCCTGGCGAGAGGGACCAGTCCTCGCTTATTTCAAGCGTCAGGGCGTCCGTCCATTCTGCCACGAAATCGGCGAGCGCGGCTCCCTTGATGACCTTGGTGGTGCTGAACTCGAACTGGAATGCCTGCAGCTTGATGTTCCACTCGGCAACCCTCCCGGCGGAGTTGGGTCATAAGCACCCTCTCCAGTGGGTAGGCTGAGACGACCTTGATGGGGTGGACTTGAAAGTAGTGCCACAGCTTACGTGAGGCCACCAGGAGTGTGAGTAGGAGCTTCTGAGGCATGGGGTACCTTGCTCTTCCATCCCGCAACACCGTGCTGACGAAGTATACCGGGTGCTTGACGAGGGCAGGTGCGCTGATGAGGCTTGCGCCTTCCGGGAGTTGGGGAGCCTCCTAAGGTGGTGGAGCCCCCAACGCTTGATCGCTCACCGGGGCCTTTGTAGGTTCGGGGGCATTGTCCTGCTAAGCTTGATCCTCTGCTGTTGTTGCTGCGGCCCTTGCGGAGCCCTCCTGGTCTTGTGTCGTCTCTGCCGGGGACGTAGCTCGACGTGATGCGCCCTTGGCTTGGTGTTCTTCCCGTATCACCACTAGAACTGCGCTGGCGGAGTGAGGAGTGGCAGCAAGATAAAGCACTAGGGGCTCGAGAGGTCACAGTGCCACCATCACTGGATGGCTGGTCAGGTATCTCTTGAGGTCTTGAAATGCTCGGTCGGCCTCCGGGGTCCACTCGAATGGGCCCTTCTTCTTCATCAGCTTGAAGAAGGGTAGGGCGCGCTCTCCCAGCTTGGAAATGAAGCGTCCCAACGCAGTCACCCGGCCAGCAAGCTTCTGCATTTCCTTGAGGGTTTGTGGTGGACTCATGTGTTCAATGGCCTTGACCTTCTCTAGGTTGACCTCGATCCCCATGTGGGACACAAGGAAGCCCAACAACTTACCGAAAGGGACGCCAAACACGCACCTCTCCGGGTTGAGTCACAAGTCCACCTGGCAGAGGCTTTCAAAGGTCTCATCCAAGTCTTGGATCAAGGTCCTCACATCCTGAGACTTCACCACGATGTCTTCGATGTAGGCTTCAGCGTTTCTCCCGAGCTGCCGACCCAAGGCGATGTGCATGAGCCGCTGGAAGGTTGCGCCTGCGTTGCGCAGCCCGAAAGGCATGCAAGTGTAGCAGTACACCCCACACAGGGTCGGGAAGGCCGTCTTCTCCACATCTTCTACCGCCATCTTGATCTGGTGATATCCTGAGAATGCATCCAGGATACATAGCAAGTCGCACTCGGTAGTGGAATCAACGATCTGGTCGATGCGCATAAGGGGAAATGGTTCTTGGGGGCAGGCCTTGTTGAGGTTGGTGAAGTCGACGCACATTCGCTCCGTCCCGCCTTCTTGGGCGCAACGACGGGGTTTGCTAGCCACTCGGGGTACCAAACCTCACGAATGACACCCGCAGCCTCCAACTTGCGGGTCTCTTGGACGATGAAAGCTTGCTTCTCCGTGGACTGCCGCCTCCCCTTCTGCTTTACGGGGCGTACGTAGGGGCACACCTTCAGGTCGTGCGCTATCACTCCTCTTGGGACCCCTACCTGCCGATCGGGCTCCCAAGCGAACACTCCCTTGTTTGCGTGCAAGAACTTCACCAGCCCCTCCTCCTGATTAGGCTCAAGGTTGGCGCCTATGGTAAAGGTTGCTCTTGAGGACCCATCCTCCTTGACTAGCACTTGCTTGGTTTCTACCTTATCTTGAGTGAAGAACTGCTTCTTCTTGGTTGGTGCAGCTCCCTTGGCCTTGGAGGTATCCGCGTTGGCGGGCTGCGCTGTCGCGGCGGTCTTGAGGGCGAGCTTGAGCATCATCAAGGCTTGCTTGGTTTCCCCAACTACTTTGAGGACACCCTCGCTCCCCGGCATCTTCATGAGGTTGTAGACCGGATGGGACACCGCCATGAACTGAGCAAGGGCCGGGTACCCGAGGATGGCGTTGTACGGGAGGCCGATGTGGGTGATGTCGAAGTCGACCAGCTCGGTGCGGTAGTTGTCGGGCGTGCCGAAGGTCACGGGGAGGCGGATCTGCCCCAGGGAGTAGGCGGAGCCTCCACCAACCCCTGAGAAAGGCTTGCTAGGGCGAAGCCGCTCGAGCAGTACATGAAGAAGGCTGAAGGCCTCAACGGAGAGCACATTGAGGCTGGCGCCGCCGTCGATGAGCGTCTTGGTGATGGACATGTGGCATATGGTGGGCATGCAAAGCATTGGGAGCGGACCTGAGCCGACGGTGGAGATGGGATGATCCCCTGAATTGAAGGTGAGGTCGGCCTCAGGCGCGGTCCAGCCCGGCGGAGCCCCCGGACACTTGGAAGTGGCGCCGATCTGGCGAAAGAACGGCTTGACGTGACGATCCGAGGGTGGTGCTTGTGAGCCGTCGAGGAGGGCCGCAACCGCGTGGTGCGCCGGCGCCGCATAGCATGCAGCGAAGAGGCCACACAACTCCTCCCAGGATGCCACCATGGATCTGGGGAGGTTGAGTAGCCAGGCGCGCGGTGCGTTAGTGAGGGCCATGGGAAGCCAGATGGCCATGACCTTATCGTCGCCCCGGCCTTAAGGACGTCCTCCTCATACGCCAGCAGGAAAGCCGACGGGTCCGCCGCGCTAGCGCGGCGACATCTCCGGCTTGAACTTGGGTGGCCGCTTCACCTGCTGCAAGGTGGGAGCAAGGGCTCGGAGCCCCCAAGCGTCACTGTGGGCACCCATAGATCCGGCCGGAAGGGCGGCGCCAGCCATGGAGATTGGGCGTGAAGATGGTGGAGCGCGAATCGACGGAAGGAAAATTCTAACGCACCCCTACCTGGCGCGCCAAATGTCGGATCTCGGGTTCCGGCAGAACCCTCAAGGTTCGAACACTGGGGTGCGCGCAAAGATCTCCCCCTACCAACTCACGCCCTCAACCTCGCCATGATGTCAAAGCAAGCTCGACGAACTCGCAGCACAGGGGACACAAGATTTATACTGGTTCGGGCCACCGTTGTGGTGTAATACCCTACTCCAGTGTGGTGTGGTGGATTGCCTCTTGGGCTGAGGATGAACAATACAAGGGGAAGAAGAGCCTCCTGAGGTGAGGTGTTCTTGTGCTTGGTGGGTGTGAGGATGGATTGGATCTAGTCCAAGTTAAGATGGCTGAGGTTCTCGTCCCCCGCCTACTGTGGTGGCTAATCCTATTTATAGAGGCCTTGGTCCTCTCCCCAAATATTGAGCGGGAAGGGAGCCAGCAACAGCCAATCTGAAAGGGGACAGCTAGTACAAGTTATCCTGACAAAAGCAGTCTTCGCCTGCCAAAGGCTCTGGTGGTGACGCCGCCTTGGGCTCCATGGTGACCTCCATCTTGCCGACCTGCTGGTCTTGGTATCGTTGCACCGATATGGAAACATTTGCTTGACGCCTCGGTACTCTTCATCTGCGCTTGCCTCCTTAGCACCAAAGAGGAAACAAGGACAATGTGTGCGCTAGCGACCACTTGGTCTCGATCGTCATGGCTCACGTCATTGGAACCTCGCGAGGTTTGCCTGGCCTCGATCTCTCCGCCCCTCGCGAGCCAGCCTGATGAGGCCACTCCTGAGGAGGTCTTGTGTTGTCCGCCTCGCCAGGCTTGGCCCCTCGCGAGGGTCTTGAATGCTTGTTGGTGAACATGGGCCGTACGGGCCCGCTCACAAAGCCACACCGTGGGCCGCAGGCAGGCAAGTTTGGGGACCCCCGTTCCCAAAACGCCGACAGCCACCCCCAAACGCACACACCCACACCGCAAATCTACCTCAACTACGATGCATTTTAAGTTAATTATCCCACGGTGAACATACATGTTACCAAAGGAGGGACGTTTTAATTTCAAAAAAATCACAGAGATCATTAAGACGTTTTAGTACATTGATTGATCGATTTTCTATGGGTATAATGTGCAAAAATCAAATTTGAGCTACATGCACATGTCACAGTGCACCTAAATGGATTGCAAAAACACATGTGTCTCACTGGGTGCATGTTTACTCCCCGTGCAACAAATTTCAAACATTGAGAATCTTGATTTTTAAATTCTAGTACATTCAAAACTTATTTGAAGTTCATCAAATTTATCGTGTTGTCATATGGACACCAACACAAAGTGGCAATGTACTTTTTTGTCAAATTTGAGACCAGTTTTGATGCAATCTTTATCTAATTACAGACAGGGGATTATTAATAATTGGGAACCTATATCCCAAACGGATTATTTATTCGAACCATGAGCGTTAGACCAACAATGGATACGTGTGATGCTTCAGTTAAGCAATAACACAGCAGCATTAATCATCCAAATAGAAAAGAGAATATACGTGCCGCCGCGCGACCCGTGTGGCATGCGAGCAGGCGTGAGTTGATAGGACGCGTCCGCCGCACAGGCAGATGGGGAGGCATGTGTGAAGGTGTGTGAATTGATGGAGGCGTGCTCGCTGCGCAGTGTCATCAGGAGGCGTGCAAGTAACTGTGTGAAACTTTGGTAGGCATGCCAGTAGTCTGGTGCGCAGGCTCACCGGGAGGCGAGCCATCGGTTTGACCGCCACCCACCTCTCTCCCACAACTCCCGCTACTCCATATTAATGGTGCGCCCGAGCGGCCACACCCCCATCCTCGCTACGCACACACAATCCTCTCTCTCTCTCCGCTTGCATCCTCGATGCCGCTCTCAGTCCTCAAAGCCGTCAGTGTATGAGGATGCCACCGAAGCGCCTCATCGGAGGGAGTGGCGATGCCGGGGCTGCTAATGCACCGGAGCACGGCGTGGAGATGGAGACAGCGGTTGCCGTCACCGCCGGAGAGTTATCGCTGCACCCTGACGTCGTCAAGCTTCCACAGCCGGAGGCGGAGTTCCACACCAACTCCGATGACCACTCCGGCGGCGACTCCAACGACCACTCCGGCCACGACTCCGATGACCACTCCGGCGATGACTCCGGCGACGATGGACAGCTGGTTAGTCATCTATACCCATTTATGTGTCAAATATATCATAGGGTTTCTCTGGTTACTCCTGCCTCCCCCTTTTTGGAATAGAAATCCTATGGTTATGTTCTCCCAATCCATGAAATCTGAGTAAGTTTCGTTAGATCCGTGTAGTGTATTGATTGTTTGAATGGTACAGGTGATAAGTGATTAGTTGTTTCATCTATGCAAATGATTTATGCTAGTAATCCGACTAGGGTTAGTGTTCATGCTAATAATTCCTAGCCACGGCTTGACAATTGATTTTCAATGACCTAAATATGTTTGTGCCATTATTTTCTTCAAGATTGGTCTGTACATAGACGACTGCGCTTAAAAATCGAACCATAATCTTTGGATATGTATAAATAAATAGCCATAAATTCCTAATCCTGCTTCACGGCATGTAATCATTGATTTGATGCCAAATTTGTTTTACTATTTGTATAGGTGCTGTCTGATAATGTGGACAACAAGGATGAAGATGTCCAGAGGAGGTACAACAGGCAAATCCTGAGGGAGCTTTATGTGGGAATGCATAATAGGTGTATTAGGACCTGGAATGGCGACTATGGATGCCCATTTTGCAACCAGAAGCTTCATGAAGCGTATCTAAGTGTTCTGGCGCATGCAAGAGGACGGGCCGTTGGCTCCTTCAAGTAGAAGTATTCTTGCAGGGTGGCGCATGGCGCGTACGCCGACTACCTGGAGAAACTTCAGGATCGTGCCGGCCTGTGAGATGAGATGTGGGATGGACGGAACTATATATGTACGCTTGAGTATGCTTAATACTGTTGAACTATGCTTATCTACGTGTACGCTAATTATCTATGTCTGAGTATGTTAAATATTTCACCAAAATTTGGTAAAAATTACAACGGGGGACCAATAAACCAGGACGGAGGTAGTACGTCAATCACACACGATTCCCAAAATTGGAACCGTGTGCAACGACTTTCATTTTGCCTGTTGCGTCAATCCCACACGATTCACTCTAGCAAACTGTCGCCCCCAAAATTCTTTGTGGGACAGAAAACCCTCACCACCCAATTAAAAAAAAAGAAAACCCTCACCATCCCCACGTCACAAAAACCCTCACCCTGCCCGCCACCCCCTTGGCCCCTCCTGTATGTTCCCCATTCACTGTTGGGGAACGCAGTAATTTCAAAAAAATCTACGCACACGCAAGATCCATCTAGGTGATGCATAGCAACAAGAGGGGAGAGTGTTTTCCACGTACCCTCGTAGACCGTAAGCGAAAGCGTTATGACAACGCGGTTGATGTAGTCGTACGTCTTCACGATCCGACCGATCCTAGCACCGAAGGTACGGCACCTCTGTGATCTGCACATGTTCAGCTCGGTGACTTCCCACGAACTCTAGATCCAGCTGAGGTCGAGGGAGAGTTTCGTCAGCATGACAGAGTGACGATGGTGATGATGAAGTTACCAATGCAGGGCTTCGTCTAAGCTCTACAATGATATGACCGAGGTGGAAATCTGTGGAGGGGGGCACCGCACACAGCTAAACAATCAACTTGTGTGTCTATGGGGTGCCCCCCATATATAAAGGAGTGGAGGAGGGGGAGGGCCGTCCCTCTCATGGCGCGCCCAAGGGGGGGGGAGTCCTACTCCCGGTGGGAGTAGGGTTCCCCCTTTCCCTAGTTGGAGTAGGAGAAGAGGGAAGGAGGAGAGAGGGAGAAGGAAAGGGGGGCGCCGCCCCACCTTCCCTAGTCTAATTTGGACCCAAGGGGGAGGGGCGCGTAGCCTGCCCTAGCCACCCCTCTCTCTCTCCACTAAGGCTCATTAAGGCCCAATAACTCCCTGGGGGGTTCCGGTAACCCCCCTAGTACTCCGGTAAATGCCCGAACTCACCCGGAACCATTCCGATGTCCAAACATAGCCTTCCAATATATCGATCTTTATGCCTCAACCATTTCAAGACTCCTCGTCATGTCTGTGATCATATCCGGGACTCTGAACAACCTTTGGTACATCAAAAAACATAAACTCATAATACCGATCACCGTTGAACGTTAAGCATGCGGACCCTACGAGTTCGAGAACTATGTAGACATGACCGAGACTCATCTTCGGTCAATAACCAATAGCGGAACCTGGATGCTCATATTGGTTCCTACATATTCTACGAAGATCTTTATCGGTCAAACTGCATAACAACATACGTTGTTCCCTTTGTCATCGGTATGTTACTTGCCCGAGATTCGATCGTCGGTATCTCAATACCTAGTTCAATCTCGTTACCGCCAAGTCTATTTACTCGTTCCGTAATGCATCATCCCGTAACTAACTCATTATTCACATATCTTGCAAGGCTTATAGTGATGTGCATTAGCAAGAGGGCCCAGAGACCTCTCTGACAATTGGAGTGACAAATCCTAATCTCGATCTATACCAACTCAACAAACGCCATCGGAGACACCTGTAGAGCATCTTTATAATCACCCAGTTACGTTGTGACGTTTGATAGCACACTAAGTGTTCCTCCGGTATTCGGGAGTTGCATAATCTCGTAGTCATAGGAACATGTATAAGTTATGAAGAAAGCAATAGCAACAAACTAAACGATCATCGTGCTAAGCTAACGGATGGGTCAAGTCAATCACATCATTCTCTAATGATGCGATCCCCTTAATCAAATGACAACTCTTATCCATGGCTAGGAAACTTAACCATCTTTGATTAACGATTTAGTCAAGTAGAGGCATACTAGTGACACTCATTTTGTCTATGTATTCACGCATTTACTAAGTTTCTAGTTAATATAATTCTAGTATGAATAATAAACATTTATCATGATATAAGGAAATATAAATAAAAACTTTATTATTGTCTCTAGGGCATATTTCCTTCAGTCTCCCACTTACACTAGAGTCAATAATATAGATTACGTAGTAATGATTCTAACACCCATGGAGTCTTGGTGCTGCTCATGTTTTGCTCGTGAGAGAGGCTTAGTCAATGGGTCTGCAACATTCAGATCCCTATGTATCTTGCAAATCTCTATGTTTCCCTCCTTGACTTGATCGCGGATGGAATTGAACCGTCTCTTGATGTGCTTGGTTCTCTTTTGAAATCTGGATTCCTTTGCCAAGGCAATTGCACCAGTATTGTCACAAAAGATTTTCATTGGACCCGACGCACTAGGTATGACACCTAGATCGGATATGAACTCTTTCATCCAGACTCCTTAATTTGCTGGTTCCGAAGCAGCTATGTACTCCGCTTCACACGTAGATCCCGTCACGATGCTCTGCTTGGAACTGCACCAACTAACAGCTCCACCATTCAATAAAAATACGTATCTGGTTTGTGACTTAGAGTCATCCGGATCAGTGTCAAAGCTTGCATCGACGTAACCATTTACGATGATATCTTTGTCACCTCCATAAACGAGAAACATATCCTTAGTCCTTTTCAGATATTTCAGGATGTTCTTACAGGCTTTCCAGTGATCCACTCCTGGATTACTTTGGTACCTCCCTGCTAAACTAATAGCAAGGCACACATCATGTCTGGTACACATCATTGCATACATGATAGAACCTATGGCTGAAGCATAGGGAATGACTTTCATTTTCTCTCTATCTTTTGCAGTGGTCGGGCATTGAGTCTGAATCAACTTCACACCTTGTAACATAGGCAAGAACCCTTTCTTTGCTTGATCCATTTTGAACTTCTTCAAAACTTTATCAAGGTATGTGCTTTGTGAAAGTCCAATTAAGTGTCTTGATCTATCTCTATAGATCTTGATGCCTAATATATAAGTAGCTTCACCGAGGTCTTTCATTGAAAAATTCTTATTCAAGTATCCTTTTATGCTATTCAGAAATTCAGTATCATTTCCGATAAACAATGTGTCATCCACATATAATATCAGAAATGCTACATAACTACCACTCACTTTCTTGTAAATACAGGCTTCTCCAAAAGTCTGTATAAAACCATATGCTTTGATCACACTATCAAAGCGTATATTCCAACTCCGAGAGGCTTGCACCAGTCCATAAATGGATCGCTAGAGCTTGCACACTTTGTTAGTACCTTTTGGATCGACAAAACCTTCTGGTTGCATCATATACAACTCTACTATAAGATATCCATTAAGGAATGCAGTTTTGACATCCATTTGCCAAATTTCATAATCATAAAATGCGGCACTTGCTAACATGATTCGGATGGACTTAAGCATCGCTATGGGTGAGAAGGTCTCATCGTAGTCAACTCCTTGAACTTGTGGAGAACTTTTCGCAATAAGTCGAGCTTTGTAGACAGTAACATTAGCGTCAGCGTCAGTCTTCTTCTTGAAGATCCATTTATTCTCTATGTCTTGTCGATCATCAATCAAGTCAACCAAAGTCCACACTTTGTTCTCATACGTGGATCCCATCTCAGATTTCATGGCCTCAAGCCATTTTGCGGAATCTGGGCTCTTCATCGCTTCCTCATAGTTCGTAGGTTCGTCATGGTCAAGTAACATGACCTCCAGAACAGGATTACCGTACCACTCTGGTGCGGATCTTACATTGGTTGACCTACGAGGTTCGGTAGTAACTTGATCAGAAGTTTCATGACCATCATCATTAGCTTCCTCACTTACTGGTGTAGGAATCACTGGAACTGATTTCTGTGATGAACTACTTTCTAATAAGGGAGCAGGTACAGTTACCTCATCAAGTTCTACTTTCCTCCCACTCAGTTCTTTCGAGAGAAACTCCTTCTCTAGAAAGGATCCATTCTTAGCAACGAATATCTTGCCTTCGGATCTGTGATAGAAGGTGTACCCAACAGTCTCCTTTGGGTATCCTATGAAGACACGTTTCTCCGATTTGGGTTCGAGCTTATCAGGTTGAAGCTTTTTCACATAAGCATCGCTGCCCCAAACTTTAAGAAAGGCAACTTGGGTTTCTTGCCAAACCACAATTCATAAGGTGTCGTCTCAATGGATTTAGATGGTGCCCTATTTAACGTGAATGCAGCCGTCTCTAAAGCATAACCCCAAAATGATAGCGGTAAATCAGTAAGAGACATCATAGATGGCACTATATCTAATAAAGTACGATTACGATGTTCGGACACACCATTACGTTGTGGTGTTCCGGGTGGCATGAGCTGCGAAACTATTTCGCATTGTTTCAAATGAAGACCAAACTCGTAACTCAAATATTCTCCACCACGATCAGATCGTAAAAAACTTTATTTTCTTGTTAGGATGATTTTCCACTTCACTCTGAAATTCTTTGAACTTTTCAAATGTTTCAGACTTATGTTTCATCAAGTAGATATATCCATATCTGCTCAAATCGTCTGTGAAGGTAAGAAAATAACGATACCCGCCCCGAGCATCAATACTCATCGGACCGTATACATCAGTATGTATTATTTCCAACAAGTCTGTTGCTCGCTCCATTGTTCCGGAGAACGGAGTCTTAGTTGATTTCTACTACACAACCTTCTTCTTGTAGACGTTGTTGGGCCTCCAAGTGCAGAGGTTTGTAGGATAGTAGCAAATTTCCCTCAAGTGGATGACCTAAGGTTTATCAATCCGTATGAGGCGTAGGATGAAGATGGTCTCTCTCAAGCAACCCTGCAACCAAATCACAAAGAGTCTCTTGTGTCCCCAACACACCCAATACAATGGTAAATTGTATAGGTGCACTAGTTCGGCAAAGAGATGGTGATACAAGTGCAATATGGATGGTAGATAAAGGTTTTTGTAATCTGAAAATATAAAAACAGCAAGGTAACTAATGATAAAAGTGAGCGCAAACGGTATTGCAATGCTAGGAAACAAGGCCTAGGGTTCATACTTTCACTAGTGCAAGTCCTCTCAACAATAATAACATAATTGGATCACATAACTATCCCTCAACATGCAACAAAGAGTCACTCCAAAGTCTCTAATAGCGGAGAGCAAACGAAGAGATTATGGTAGGGTACGAAACCACCTCAAAGTTATTCTTTCCAATCAATCAGTTGGGCTATTCCTATAGGTGTCACAAACAGCCCTAGAGTTCGTACTAGAATAACACCTTAAGACACAAATCAACCAAAACCCTAATGTCACCTAGATACTCCAATGTCACCTCAAGTATCCCTGGGTATGATTATACGATATGCATCATACAATCTCAGATTCATCTATTCAACCAACACATAGAACCTCAAAGAGTGCCCCAAAGTTTCTACCGAAGAATCACGACGAAAATGTGTGCTAACCCCTATGCATAGGTTCATGGGCGGAACCCGCAAGTTGATCACCAAAACATACATCAAGTGAATCACGTGATATCCCATTGTCACCACAGATACGCACGGCAAGACATACATCAAGTGTTCTCAAATCTTTAAAGACTCAATCCGATAAGATAACTTCAAAGGCAAAACTCAATCCATTACAAGAGAGTAGAGGGGGGAAGAAACATCATAAGATCCAACTATAATAGAAAAGCTCGCAATACATCAAGAGCGTATCACCTCAAGAACACGAGAGAGAGAGAGAGATCAAACACATAGCTACTGGTACATACCCTCAGCCCCGGGGGAGAACTAGTCCCTCCTCGTCATGGAGAGCACCAGGATGATGAAGATGGCCACCGGAGAAGGATTCCCCCTCCAGATTGGCTTTCGGTGGCTACGGAGGCTTCTGGCAGCGGAACTCCTGATCTATTGTGCTCCCGGATGTTTTTAGGGTATATGGAGATATATAGGCAGAAGAAGTACGTCAGGGGGGCCACGAGGGGCCCACGAGGGTGGAGGGCGCGCCCAGGAGGGTGGGCGCACCCCCTACCTCGTGGCCTCCTTGAAGCTTCCTTAGTAGAGAAAGTTGGTCGTTGGTCGTTGTTCGAGAGGTTTCGAGTCCCTAAAGACTATCATGATAAGCTAAAACTGACTATCATGATAAGGCGAGAGTTGGTCGTTGTTCGAGAGGTTTCGAGTCCCTAAAGACTTATGTCGCTTAGAGCAAGGAGTCGGCTTTGTCCGGCTTAAGGCGTGTGTCAGATTTCGGGTTCCGGCAGACCCTTAAGGTTCAAACACTGGGGTGCGCACGGAAATCTCGCCTTCAACCTCTCCGTCTCGATGGGATCTAAACTACTAAAAGATCTGCATGAAAGACACAAGATTTATACTGGTTCAGGCCACCGATGTGGTGTAATACCCTACTCCAGTGTGTGGTGGATGGATTGCCTCCTGGGGCTGGTGTGGATGAACAATACAAGGAAGAACAGCCTCGCGAGGGTCTGTTCTTGGCTGTGGTGATGAACTGCTATGAAGAGTTCAGTCACCGAACCCAACGAACCAACCCCCCGAACAACCGACCCAACCGAACCCTTTGCTATGTGGGTGGCTAGTCCTATTTATAGAGGCCCTGGTCCTCTCCCGAAATATTGAGCGGGAAGGGATCCAACAAAGGCGGGCTAATTTGAAGGGGGACAGCGAGTACATCTATCCTGACAAAAGCAGTCTTCGCCTGCCAAAGGCTCTGGTGATGACGCCGCGCTGGGCTCCATGGTGACCTACGTCTCGTAGTCCTCCTAGTCTTGGTCTCGTTGCACCGAAGTGGCAACCTTTGCCTGATGCCTCGGTACTCCGCGGATATGCTTGCCCCCTTTGCACCAAAGAGGAAAGAGGGACGCTCTGCACGCTGGCACCCGCCTGGTGCCCCGTGTCGTCATGGCTTGCGTCATGGGCACCTCGCGAGGTACCCCGCCTTGAACTCTCCACCTCCTCGCGAGCCAGCCTGACGAGGCTGTGCCTAAGGATGCGCCGTGTCGTCTGCCTCGCGAGGCTTGGCCCCTCGCGAGGGTCTTGAGCCTCGTGTTGAAGAAGATGGGCCGCGCTGGGCCCCCACTTGAGCCACGCCGCAGGCCGCAGGCAGGCAAGTCTGGGGACCCCATTCCCAGAACGCCGACAGTAGCCCCCGGGCCCAAGGTGCGCATGGACTTGGCTGTGCCGAGAGGCGAAAGGGCAAGGGCGAAGCACCGCAGGCCCCAACAGCCTGCGGCCTTGGACGCCGCGTGGCGGTTGATTGGACGTGGGTGCCTTAGCAACCGCGTGGGTTGACAAGGGAGAGGCATCTTCCCAGACTTCACCCTCGCTTTCTCCAGTTGCTGCTCAGATCTCCTTTCTTGCGCCTCCCCTTTCTTCCTTCAAACTTCCAGATCCACTCCGGTTGCGCGATGTAGGAAGCCATGGCGCCTCGCAAGCCTCCGGTCGAAGCTTGGTATTCCCCTGCTCTAGACCCGCCGACTGTGTCCAAGGCCGCCTTTGCCCGGCTGTGCCGGATGGCGGCGGCGCAGGGCGTCGTCGGGACGGAGGTGTTCAAGGTCGGCTCCGCCTCCCCTGAAGGTCGAGGGAGCACCTATTATCCTTTCTTTGTGAGCGCCATCGCAGCGGGCTTGGTGCCTCCCTTCTCCAAGTTCTTCTTCTCTGTCCTCCGCCATTACAACTTGCTGGCTCTGCATCTCCACCCCAACTCTGTCCTTCTCCTGGCGGTCTTCGCTTACTACTGCGAGGCCCACGTAGGGGTGCAGCCCTCGGTGGCCTTGCTGCGCCACTACTTCTACCTCCTGACTACTGGCAGTTCTCCTTCCGCGTGCGCGAGCTTCATCGCGCATGGCAGCACCATTGCCATCTCGAGTCCCGGGAAGAGGGCTGATGGCTTCCGGAGCAAGTGGGTCTTGGTTGACGCCGGGCGTGTCCACCCTCGGCTGATCCCGCCCACGGAGCAGGCTGTGAGTGCCAGTAACTGGGGCCGGGCGGAGCTCGCGGATCCCCGCACGAAGCCGGTGTTGGAGAAGATGGATGCGGACTTGAGGCCAGCCAACATGGCGACGGCGAAGTTGACTGGTCCGTCACTGTTGAGGGAGTTCTTGGAGTAGCAGCTGGCTCCACTCCGGCAGTACTCTTCTCCGATGTGGAGGCCTCATCTGAGCCCCGGGCCTGTGGACGAAGAGGACGTGAACGTGGTTCTTCAATCTCTAGTCGGGGGCACGGTGGCAAAGTTGGAGGGCGCTCCCGAGCCCTTGTTTCTTCGCAGCGACTGGGAGCGGGTGGTGAAGTCCATGCCCGTTTTCAACAGGGTCGGGCTCGTGCCCGTGGCGCCTTCTGAAGGACTGGTGGACGTGCCCTCTGGTGACTCCAGCGAGGACGAGGACGAAGAGGAGCGGGGAGAGGGGCCCGACTCCGGGGCGACTGATGGAGAGTCGAGGGCTCCCCTCCCTCGGCGCTCGCCCCGTACTCTCCGCCTATCGCCGAGAGATGATGATGATGATGATGACGATGTGCTGGGTAGCGGGAGCTCGCCCCCGATCCCAAAGAAGGACAGGACCGGGCTGGTCCCCCGCGGGCCTGCCCCTACCCCGGGGCAGTCCGTTGCCGCGCCTTCTGCTCCCAAGGTCGACCCTTCCGGCCGGCTGTTTGGCTTGAAGTTGGGACGAAAGCTGCCCAAGCTCACCGGCGATGACCCGTAAGCGCTTGATCCTTGTTCTCTTGTTTCTCATTCTGCCGATGAGGCTTGATGATTGCTTCTCTTGAGTAGGCGGGCGCCCACGGCGAAGAAACCAAAGCGGGCTCCTGAGGCTCCATCCGCGGCAGCGCCCCCGCCTGTGAAAGGGGGCGATCGCAGTGCGCGGGCTTCTCCTGGTCGGTCGCCCTCAGGAGGTCTGGCCATGCTGGCGGGGGCGAGCTCAGCCCCCATGGCCCAGGTGACTCCTGAAGTGTCCTCGTCTGGCGCCACTGCCACGGCTGGGGAGACGCAGTGAATGCTGGCTCGGGATTCGGCGGCCTTGCCGCCGCCACCTTCTCCTCCCGTTTCGCTGGCCACTGCTCCCTCAGCTCCTCCTGTCGTCCTGGAGCACGCCGAGGCTCCTCCGTCTTCTTCCTCCGTCTTGGAGCATGCTGCTGCTGAACTGGACCGGCTGCATCAGGACCTTCGCGGCGCCGACCCTCGCCTGTTGGCCGGGCATCTGGAACTGGCTTCGGGGTGGATTCGCTCTGATGCTTCGATCCGGGTGGTGCTGGTTCAGGCCTTGACGGCCTGCGACAAGGAGAAGCGGGCCGTCCTTGAGGCGAAGATTGCTCGCGACGCGGCCCTGGGGGAAGCGGTCAAGGCCCGCGACCGCTGCAAGGCACTGGAGGACGAGCTGCAAGGCCTGGGGGGCGAACTTGCAGAGGAGATTCGCCTTCGCCAAGAGTAGGAGAAGGGGGTGAAGGCGCGCGAGGCGGCGCTCGAGGACTCGGAGGCCAAGCTCAAGAAGCGCCGCGAGTGTCTAGGCGTGTGGAAGAAAGAGCTGGAGGCGACGAAGACCGAGCTGGACGCCAAGGCTCAGGTCCTCGCCGAAGATCGCGTGGCCTTCACGGACATGGAGAAGGACGCCCGCGCTTCGCTGAAGATGCTTTACGAGAGCGGCTTGGACAGCCCGCTTGCTGGTGATGAGGATGGCCCCGCCAAGCTACTTCCCTTCCTGGTCAAGGCTCTTGGGGATGTCGTCCTTGGCATCGGCCCCGCGGCCGAGGCCGAGGCACACGTCCTGTCTTCTGCCGCGCTGACACGGGTCTTCGCCCATGTCTACCTCCGCGATCCCAACACCGACCTCGACGCCCTGCTGGAACCGGTGAGCGGCGAGGGTGCTGCTGCCGCTGTCGAAGCTGTGAAGGGGCGTGCGGAGGCGCTGCTGGAGAAGTTCCAAGCCTTCAGCACCAGGCCGAAACAAGGCGCTGCAGACCCTGCTGTTCCACAAGGCGAAACCAGCGCCGACGAGTGACTCTGTCCCATCCCTGCTCTTCTTTAGGTTCCTGCACATGCATCACGCCTCGGGGAGGCATTTAAACTTGCGTTTGGCATTGAGATTGACAGTATGGACTGTAATATTTGCTTTTAAGTTCCTTGGATTTTATGCTTTTCTTCCCTACTTGCTTGCGTCCTACGCCGGCAGGGCCCGGCCCCGCGCATGCCTCACCCAGCATCAGCCCCGACCAGAAACCAGGACGGGACTAAAGGAGTGAGGGGCCACGTGACAGGTTAGGCTCCTGAGTCGCGATGCTCAGGAGTCCCCCTTGGTGCTCGAACAACAAGTAGGGAAGCGTGATGTAGGTGTGTTTTCCATTCTACGTCTGCAGAGCCCGACCCCGCGCGTACCTCACCCAGCATAGCCTTTCGAGACTAAGGAGTGAGGGGCTACGGAGCCAGTTAGGCTCCTGAGTCGCGATGCTCAGGAGTCCCCCTTGACGCGCGAACAGCGGGTGATAAAGCGAGATGTAAGCGCGGCTACCGTTCTACGTCTGTAGAGCCCGGCCCCGCGCGTACCTCACCCAGCATAGCCTTTCGGAACTAAGGAGTGAGGGGCTACGGGACCAGTTAGGCCCCTGGGTCGTGATGCCCAGGGGTCCCCCTTGACGCACAAACGGCCTTCATACCTTGGCTCCGCTCGGGGAGAGACGCGCGACGAACCAGGCCCGAGGGGTCTGGCTGGGCGGCGTACGTCTGGGCGTGACCCAGCCGTAGCCCCCGTGCCCAGCCCCCTCGCGTAGCGCTCCCGAGGGGAGGCGTTGCGATGGGGCCAGCCACTGAGCTCTGGGCTCCCTGAGGTTAATGCGGCCCGGAGGCCACCCTCAGTTGTTTATCACCAGCGCGGAGCATAGCGCTTCCGTATGTGTACGGGCATAGCCGCTCCTCGGCAGTGTCGTCAGCCAGCGCGGAGCATGGTGCTTCCACTGGTACGTGGGAGGGGGCTCCCCTCCGGGAGGAGCCCCCGGGGCATATACAACCCCGCCTTGACATGTGACCGGCACGGTAGAGCTAGGTGAGGTGTATCTGGGCACCCGTGAGCCAGCGCGGGACTCACGAGGCCCTACCTCTGGGCGGGTTGCGCTCGGCACTGGGCCATATCTTGAGATGTGTCCCTGCAAAATTTGGTTAGATGCCGGTACTCTACGTCCTCGGGTCCCGGCCCTCGAGCTTGTCTCAGCCGTCGCTGGTATGCCAGGTCGCGATGCCATGGACAAGGCCAGAGGGCGAGGGCTGGAGAGCCAGTAAGAGCCCTGAGTCGCGATGCTCAAGCACCCCCCCCCCTTTAACGTGCAAGTAGTCGACATGGAGAAAAAGGGATGCCGCGGACGGGCAACAAGCAATCAAGCGTGACAAGCAAATGCATAGTTGGAAATAAACGCGACGGAGATACACGCCGCTGGGTTTGGCCCCAGCGGCTTGGGGATGATGCAGCCGGAGGGGCGCCCCTAATCAAGACAAGCTTACTACCGAAAAGTAAATGCAGGTACATGCCGCAGGGACGGACCCACGCGGCCTGGGAGTGACGCACCCTGGGGGGGCACTCCCAGCTGGGGATAAGGCTTGGAAGATGTCACCTGAGGATGTCGTTGGCGAGGTGGTGTTGGTGCAGCAGGCTTGGCGAGCTGCGGAAGCCGATCCTCACGAGCCCCCAGGCCCCGGGGCCTCGGGAGGCTCCGGAGGCACTGGTGAGTCCTCGTGAGCTGTCTCCACCTCCGCCAGAGCCGCGGACCGCCTGTCTTCCTGGGCCTCCATAATGCCCCTCGTGAGGCGCTGGTATGCCGCAGCCATGCTCGGCAGGCCGTAAGGCATGCGAACATAGCTGTGGGGTGGACCTCCGCAGCGCCCCACTTGCGAGGGCCAGAGGCGCTCCGTTGTGGCGATCTGATTGAGCCCTGGTACGTCGATGTAGACGCGCAGCCCACCATCCTCGCCTGGATGTGGGGCCATGGCTGGCAAGCGGCGGCAACCTCTCATGATCCTTGTCTCCTGTAGCTCTTGAATGGCCTCGTCAACAAACTCTTGCTTGTCTGATCTTCCTCGCCTGGCTTCCTCTCGAGGGGAACGTGCTGCGAAGCACGCCTCCACATGGTGCCCAAGCGCCCCCCTCGTGACCCTGACTAGGTCGGTGGCCCTCCAGGTGAGAGCCCCCGAGCCCTGCCTGAGGAGGGCACCGGGCGCGCTTTCCTATGCAATGGAAGGAGGGTCCCCCTGGGCAGACACGGGCCCTGAGGGGCCTGCCTCCTGAGGGGCCGAGCCTGACGACGTCTTCTTCTTCTTGGGGGTGGTCCCAGGAAGCCTCCTGCTTCCGCGATCTAGGTCCTCCAGTGACGCGGCCTGATAGGCTCTCTCCAGGGAACACACTGCATCCTTCTCTTCACAGGGCACCGTGATGACGCCGACACTTCCTGGCATCTTGAGGACGTTGTAGCCATGGTGAGTCGCAGCCATAAACTTGGCCAGCACTGGGTACCCGAGGATGGCGTTGTACGGCAGGCGGATGTGGGCGACATCGAAGTCGATGAGCTCGGTGTGGTAGTTTCTGCGGGCCTTGAAGGTGACAGGGAGGCGGACCTGCCCGATCGGGACTGTGGAACCGTCGGTGATCCCGGAGAAAGGCCTGGTTGGCTGAAGCTGGTCATAGGGCACTTGGAGATTGTTGAATGTTTCCACGGACAGGACGTTGAGCCCTGCCCCGCCATCGATGAGGGTCTTGGTGACCAGCACGTTGCTGATGACTGGGGAGCAGAGCATCGGGAGGTTTCCTGCAGTGGCTGCGCACTTGAGCTGGTCTGCCGAGCTGAACGTGATGGGGCATGCCGACCACCTGAGGGGGCACGTTGCTTCGAGCTTGGGGAGAACTGCATTCACTTCGCGAGCAAACTTCTTGAAGATACGTTGGGAGGTTGGGGCTTGAGCTCCGCTCAGGATGCAGGCGATTGCGCGCGGCTCCTGGAAGCCCCCAGCCCCCTCGTCTTGATGGCGGTCTTCGTTCCTTCTTGGTGGAGGCGGCAACGGAGGCAGGCCTGCGTTGCCATGAGGGCAATCCTCGCGAGGTTGGTCTCTCCAGTCCCCCTCACGAGGCAGGTCCCGCCAGCGGTCCTCGCGAGGCTGGTCGCGCCACCCCTGGCGCAGGCCGCGATCTTGCCAGCGCCCTGGGTTTCTTCCTCCTCCTCGGCCGTAGCCCCAGTCAGCACGGTCAGGGCGGCGGTCGATCCTTCCTTCTCGTACGGCGCGGAGCTCTTGACATTCGTTGGTGTTGTGGGTGTGGAGGTCATGGTACACATAGTACCGGCTGCCTCTGGAGGGTTCGGGCAGATCATTGCCCCGCTTGGTGTCTGGTTCTACCGCGAGTACGGTAGCCCCCTTGCGCTTCGCGTCCTTGGCTTTGGGCTTCTTCTCTTCTGGGTCCGTGGCAGGCAGCTCGAGGAGGGAGAGACGTCCCTCCTCAGCCCTGGCGCACTTGTTCGCCAAGTTGAACAGCTCAAGGGAGGTGCAGAGGTCTTCGTGCATCGCCAGCTCCTCCTTCATCTTGACGTCACACACGCCATCGGTGAAGGCCGAGATAATGGCCTCCTCGGACACCTTGGGGATCTTGAGGCGCGCGCTGTTGAAGCGCTAGATGTACTTTTGCAGGGTCTCTCCGGGTTGTTGCTTGATGCGGCACATGTCGCTCACGGCGGGCGGCCGGTCGCGAGTACCTTGGAAGTTGGCGATGAAGCGCGCGCGCATCTGGTCCCAGGAGGAGATCGTGCCTGGAGCCAGATTCAGGAGCCAGGTTCGCGCCCCTTCCTTCAGCGCCATGGGAACCAGTTAGCCATGACCTTCTCATCCCCGCCGGCAGCCTCGATGCCCAGCTCATAGAGTTGGAGGAACTCTGCGGGATCGGTTGTGCCGTCGTAGCGAGGAGGCAGGTCGGGCTTGAACTTGCCGGGCCACGCGACGCTGCGCAGCTCAGTGGTGTAGGCGTGGCAGCCCGCGATGGCCACGAAAGGCCTCGGTTGGTGGAGAGCTTGGTCTTGAGGGTCCCCACGCGCTGCAGCTAGGAGCAGGGCGGGGTCTTGGCGTGCCGGAGCTGGAGCAGGGTCGCGCCGTGCCGGAGCAGGGAGCGCCCTAGCAGCCCCTTGCGGGCGAGGAACTGCTTGGCAGCTTCGCTCTTGCTGCGCTGGCGCCTGACGGAGCGGGTTCTGCCTAGGGACCAAGCGCCTTGGAGCCATGGCATCTTCTTGGAGGGGAGGCGGCTGGTGCGCCTCTGGAGCTTCGTTGCTCGCGCGGGGCGGAGTGCGGCGCAGAGGGATGGACGGCACGGAAGAGCCCCCTGCGGCGCGGACAAGCTCGGCGACGCGGTCGAGCCATTCTTCATAGACGTCGTCGATGGGACGGTAGCGCAGGAGCTCGTTTGCCGCGAGGAGCGCAGCCCGAGCCTCCAAGGGTGCACGGAGCGCGCGTTACGAAGAACCGGCTGGAGCGAGTGATGGAGTGGCGGTGCGGCCGTCTTGCCACACGGACGGGTGCTGAGACGATGCCTGCTGCTCGCCCCCCCCCCCCCCCCCCCCCCCCCCCGCTGGGC
This sequence comes from Triticum monococcum, assembly GCA_034509565.1. Classification (NCBI taxonomy): domain Eukaryota; kingdom Viridiplantae; phylum Streptophyta; class Magnoliopsida; order Poales; family Poaceae; genus Triticum; species Triticum monococcum. Next base: position 78,128,250 of record CM067843.1, read on the forward strand.
CGGTGGCGGCGTTGACGGCGGGCGACGGGGAATGACGAGGACGCCCACCGACGGGTGCCGTCTGGGCGACACGAGAGGCGATGGCGGCCCGGCGCTCGGCGCGGGCCCGATGAGCGTCAGACATGGATGCGACGGTCGGAGGAGAGCGGAGCGGTGGGAGGCGAATTCCGGCGCACCCCTACCTGGCGCGCCAAATGTCGGATTTCGGGTTCCGGCAGACCCTTAAGGTTTGAACACTGGGGTGCGCGCGGAAATCTCGCCTTCAACCTCTCCGTCTCGATGGGGTCTAAACTACTAAAAGAGCTGCACAAAAGACACAAGATTTATACTGGTTCGGGCCACCGATGTGGTGTAATACCCTACTCCAGTGTGTGGTGGATGGATTGCCTCCTGGGGCTGGTGTGGATGAACAATACAAGGAACAACAGCCTCGCGAGGGTCTGTTCTTGGCTGTGGTGATGAACTGCTATGAAGAGTTCAGTCACCTTTCTCTCTCTTTCTCTCTCAGATCCCGGACCGAACAACCAGGGATCAAACCCCTTGCTATGTGGGTGGCTAGTCCTATTTATAGAGGCCCTGGTCCTCTCCCCAAATATTGAGCGGGAAGGGATCCAACAATGGCGGGCTAATTTGAAGGGGGACAGCGAGTACATCTATCCTGACAAAAGCAGTCTTCGCCTGCCAAAGGCTCTGGTGATGACGCCGCGCTGGGCTCCATGGTGACCTCCGTCTCGTAGTCCTCCTGGTCTTGGTCTCGTTGCACCGAAGTGGCAACCTTTGCCTGATGCCTCGGTACTCCGCGGATACGCTTGCCCCCTTTGCACCAAAGAGGAAAGAGGGACGCTGCGCGCGCTGGCACCCGCCTGGTGCCCCGTGTCATCATGGCTTGCGTCATGGGCACCTCGCGAGGTACCCCGCCTTGAACTCTCCGCCTCATCGCGAGCCAGCCTGACGAGGCTGTGCCTGAGGATGCGCCGTGTCGTCTGCCTCGCGACGCTTGGCCCCTCGCGAGGGTCTTGAGCCTCGTGTTGAAGAAGATGGGCCGCGTTGGGCCCCCACTTGAGCCACGCCGCAGGCCGCAGGCAGGCAAGTCTAGGGACCCCCGTTCCCAGAATGCCGACAGCGTGTATAGCGCCCCAAATTCGGCCTTCCGAATACTAGGGGCTTCGCCAAAATTTAAAATTGTAGAATTCTATGGCTAAGTGAGAGTGATAAAGCATTATAGTCCGGTTGCCTTGTTCGTTGTGCTGAGCACCTCCCTCGAAGGACCCAACAATGGGAAAAAGAGTGCTCAGATTTATCCCGAACACCCCAGCACTCGTGGCATCGGGGCAGAAGCCGACGACTAGCCATCTCTCAGATTTGATAAACAGCCGCACAGAAGGTAATATTTTAAATTCAAACAAGTGTTGCATAGCGCATATGAACAAGTTTTCATAATACAGGATCACACGAGCAAGTTCACTCAAAAATTACATCCTTCGCACACTTGTGCACCACAAGACGGGCACCCTTCAGGACACCCTCATAATACATCTCGGGGTGGTGATGCTCCTTGCCCTGCTGTAACACCCTCGATGCGACTATATCTCCCACGTGTCGAGGCACGACTTAGAGGCATAATCGCATTGAAGGCATGTGTCGCAAGTGAGGTAATCTTCACACAACCCATGTAATATAATAAGGAATAAGATACATAGTTGGCTTACAATCGCCACTTCACACAATTACATGAATAAAGCATTACATCAACCAAATACACTCATGGTCCGACTACGGAACCAAAATAAAAGAAGAACCCCAAATGCGACAAAGGTCCCCGATCGACCCCAACTGGGCTCCACTACTGATCAACTAGAACGAAACAACACAAATGAACAAGGTCTTCAACGAGCTCCTCCTGAGCTGGGTTGCGTCATCTGCACGGACTCATCGGCACCTGCAAACTGGTTTTAGAAGTATCTGTGAGCCACGGGGACTCAGCAATCTCGCACCCTCGCGATCAAGACTATTTAAGCTTATGGGTAAGGTAAAGGTATGAGGTGGAGCTGCAGCAAGCGACTAGCCTATATGGTGGCTAACATACGCAAATGAGAGCGAGAAGAGAAGGCAAAGCACGGTCGATAAAAGTATGATCAAGAAGTGATCCTGGACTACCTACGTCAAGCATAACTCCAACAACCATGTTCACTTCCCGGACACCGCCGGAAAGAGACCATCACGGTTACACACGCATTTGATTCATTTTAATTAAGGTTAAGTTCAAGTTTTCTACAACCGGACGTTAACAAATTCCCATCTGCCCATGACCGCGGGCACGGCTTTCGAAAGTTCAAATCCCTGCAGGGTGTCCCAACTTAGCCCATGACAAGCTCTCACAGTCAACGAAGGAATAGACCTCCACCCGAGATATTCCGATCAGACTCGGTATCCCAGTACAACAAGACATTTCGATAGGGTAAAACTAAACCAGCAACACCGCCCGATGCGCCGACATCCTGATAGGAGCTGCACATATCTCATTCTCAGGGCAACACCGGATGAACACTACGTACAGCTAAAACCAGCCCTCAAGTTTCCCCGAGGTGGCGCCGCAAGTGGCTCTAGTTTGGACCAATGCTTAGACAAGCACTAGCCTGGGGGGGTTAAAATAAAGATAACCCTCGAGAGAGCGACTCCCAAGGGAAAAGTAGGCTAGGTGGCAAATGGTAAAACCAATGTTGGGCATTGCTGGCAAAGCTTTACTTAAGGCGAACTGTCAAGGGGTTCCCATTATAGCCCAACCGCGTAAGGGACGCAAAATCCGGGAACATAACATCTATAAGACGGAAACTAGGGCGGCGAGAGTGGAACAAAACACCCGGCATAAGGCCGAGCCTTCCACCCTTTACCAAGTATATAGATGCATTAATTAAATACGATATATAGTGATATCCCAACAAGTAAATAAATGTTCCAACAAGGAACAACATCTCCATGTTCCAACAAGGAACAAACTTCAATCTTCACCTGCAACTAACAACGCTATAAGAGGGGCTGAGCAAAGCGGTAACATAGCCAATCAACGGTTTGCTAGGACATTGGTGGGTTAGAGGCTGAACATGGCAATTTGGGAGGCTGACAAGCAAGTGGTAGGCATCGTAGCAATGGCATAGCAAAAGAGCGAGCAAACTAGCATAGCTAAGATAGTAGTGATTTCGAGGGTATGATCATCTTGCCTGAAATCCCGCAAGGAAGAAGAACGAGTCCATGAAGAAGACAAACGGACGAAGTCGAACGGGTCCTCACAAACGCGACGTAACCGGAATCAACCCGAGGAAGCAATCACCGGAAAAGAAGCACACAACATAGTAAACAACCAACACATCAACATGGCATGATGCACAAACAAGTATGATGCATGTCCGGTTTAATGAGGCATGGCATGGCAAAATGCACAAACAATCCTACAAATTAAGTGGAGCTCAATATGCAACGAGTTGCATATTGACAAAACACCACATCGATTATTTAGTTCTCTCTCGTTTATGTGCCCAACAATATTAAATGTTGATTAACATGGCAAGAGGTGAAGCACAACAAAACTACCTATCTAGGCAAGTTTAAATGAGGCCGGAAGCAACGAACAATAATTCCGGAAAATCCTCATATGCATAATTTAAGGTTTGGTAATGTTCTACCCTAAACATTATTTTAGATTTGTTAACCATGCAAGATGAGGCCACCATGTTAAACTAGGCAAAATTCTACCCATTTACATATAAAGATTATTAAAATCGGAGTTACGGTTGAATAGTTATGAATTAAATCATTTTAGCATGGCATGGGAGCAAATTTAAACAAACATCATTTTAGACATTTTAATTGGTGTTATCATGATGCGGATGTCATGCACAAGTTTATGCAATTTTTAAGAAAATGTTAACAAGAGCACATTATGAAGCATTTGTCATCGTGGCGGAAATGAAAAAGGGTGCCACGATAACGAAATGGAGATGATGCCGCGGCAACAATTTGATGATCCGGTAGCTCTCGGGGATACCGATGCAAAAGGAAGTGGGTGCGAGTGTGTCATGCAAAAAGATGGGGTGCTCCCGGATTCCGGGTTCCCACATGACGGCGGCAAGACAAAAGAGGGGCTTCGTGCAATGGGCAACTCGGACACGGAGCAACACACGGTTCAACTCATGCATCGCAAGCATTCATCCACGGACGGTCGTTCTCGGCGGTTATACCTTCGAAGTGTGCATTGTCGGAACGGACCAAGTTCATAGAGGGAAGTAGGCGTTCTCGCGACGACGGTAGTGGAAGTAGTCGTTCTCGTTTGGAAGTAGTTGTACTCGCGAACTTGTCGGATCCACGGCGACGGTAGTTGTTCACGGCACTTGTGACTCATGGTTCTTCGGGCAATGGTAGTCGTACACGTCCGTAGATGTTCGGGATCGCTAGACGGAACTTGACGTCCACGGGGTCTTCGAGGGTAGACGGTAGTGGTACACGTTTGGCGTTTCGTATTCGTTCGAGTCATTGGTAGAGAAACTTGGTGGTCCATATAGTCGAACTTGGCGCATCCGAGGGGTACTTGGTGAAATCACATAGTCATACACGGGTCGTAGAGGTACTTGGCGTCCCTGAGTCGATGGTAGTGGTTCCCTTGATGTTGTAGCCGTGCATGGTGATGAGCGTCGGGGTACTTGATGGTCTCGAACTCCAAAGTGGTACAAGGAGAGATGCACGGTCGTGGTCATCTTCAGACCTGAGACTCCATGATGGCGCCGTGGTGGTCTTGCAGCAACAGCAGCAGCAAGGCGTCTGGGAGGAGATGGTCGCGGCAGAGGACGAAGCAGAGGAGCAGCAGCGGTGCGCTTGAGGCCGAACGAAGGGAGGAAGAGGTGCAGGCGTGAGGTGGCCCTCGGCTGCCATGGACGGAGGCGGTGGGCTCGCTGGAGGCGCCGTGGTGCAGGGCGGCGGCCTGCAGCGCCTGGCGGAGGAGGATAAGCTGCAGGGGCGCCGGGGCTTCAAGGCGAGGAGGAAGCCCGCAGGAGGCAGGAGGTGAGGCGAGTGGTAGTAGGGCGCGGCGGCTGCTTGGATGGAGCCGTGCGGGCGGCGGGGCGGTGTTAACGGTCGCGGGAGGAGGCTGCTGGCGGAGGGGAGAACTTGGGGGCGCCGGCGGCGGCCTCGAGAAGGAGAAGGAGGGGCTTGGCACAGCGGAGGAGGAAGGAGGCAGAGGGGATCGGGGACGAGGAGCAGCGCTGCTCTCTCCCTGGTACCTGGTGCGATGCGTGTGGGTGTGGCGGCGCGAGAGGAGGGAGATGGGGATCGGGCACGGGGACAAGAGGGAGATAGTCTAGGGTTCGCTCGGGCCTTGGCTGGAGTTTGAGAGGCCCAAGTGGGCAACGGGGAGAGGTGGGCCTAGTGGAGAGGGAGGGCCGCGCCTAGGGAGACCGGCGGCTGGGCCTTAGGCCAATTTGGTGGGCTGTGCTGTCTCCTCTCTACACTCTCTACTCAAGAAAAAAACAGGACATGGATAAGAAAGAAAAAAAAGGGAGGATAGGGGAAGGAGTTGGACATGCGGATAAACTTCACGGGCTCACAAAAATGAGCTTGTTCCGAGAAAATAGAAAAAGGCCAAGATTGCAAAGTTTAAATCCAAACTCATTTGAATTTAAACAAAAGGGTTTGAACTAGGACTCGGTAAAAGGAAGGTTCATAAATGTTGAGAATTTAGGAGGAGCTCCGGAAAATGAAGAAAGAATTTACGGACAAGGTTCGAGGTCAAGCAGCGAGATAACAAAGGCATGGGGAAATTTGCAAGTGTGTTTTAGGTGCTTCCAGAAGAATGGATGATTTTATAATAGCTCCACTAATATCGGGAGGATATGTTATAAAGAGAATTCACTCTTCCCTCGATTTAAATGGATCGAAGATCCACACAAATTATTTAGTTGAGTTGCAAAAAAATAATGATATGATGACATGATGAAATGCAACACGCAAGCAAATGACATGGCAACGCCGGCGAATAACTGGAAGACCCCTGGCACATCGGTCTCGAGGCGTTACAACACTCCACCACTACGAGAGGATCGCGTCCCGAGATCTAGAATGGCACCGGAGGGGAAAACGGAAGAGAAAGAGAAGAGGTAAAACTAAGTTGCTTCTTTGACAAACGAGTGAAACCAAAGAACCTTGAAAAGGTTGAACAAATTCGAGAAAAGAATAGAACGAAGGAGAACAAAGTCGAAAACACTCCGTTAGAAAAGAGGGACAAAGAACATTGCGAAACCTTGAGGTTGAAGGGAAGATATATCTAGAAAAACACTCCGGTTAAGGAAGGGGATCAAGGAAAACCCAAAATTCGGGCAGCACTCCGGTTGAAAAGAAAAGAATTGAATAAGGTCTTGATAAGATAAGAAGATACTTGATGAAATCACAACACACCGCCACCGGAACTATTGAATGAATGGAACAAGGGGTAAGAAAGATCTCAGACAGCACTCCGGTTGAGAAGGGAGTCCAAAATTTGATAAGATGAGAGAGCTCAAATGAAAACACGACACTCTGGTTGAGAAAGGGATGCAAGACTTGATAAGGCGAAAAGAACTTGAGCAAAGGGGCACAATACTCCGGTTAAGCAAGATAGGGAAGGAATAAGAGTGATATGATTTGGACAGCACTCCGCCTGTAAATGGAAGGAATTGAACAAGACAAGATGAGAGGATACTTGAAAAGAGGACACAACACTCAGATAAAAGTATAGGCATGGAAAGATCATGATCTTTGACAAAATGAGATGATGGGTTGAAAAGATGAACATCACAATGCCTCCGGAACAAAAGAATAGAAGATAGATAGTTGACATAGGAGAATGGAGAAGAAAATGCCAACTTCTGCCACAAAAGAGCTTGACAAGGCATCTTTAGGAGAAAAGTCGAACAGAATTGTTGTAAAAACAACAACGAAAAGAGTAATCATGATATATGGTCTTATGGAATACAACTCAAATTATGAGGTGACAACCTGCCACTCACGGGAAGAGAATTGGGTTGGAATGAACAAGGAGACGAGAAACTATTTCACCGGGAGGATAAATGAAAAACTTGGATCATATATAAGCACCATAATAACAACCATCCTTAAGGAAGGCTTTAGGTGAAATATAACCCAAGACAATACCAACGAATAGGTTGATGGATTTTAAAATATCCCAATCTTGACAGCATGTGAATCATGAAAACATGAACCCAAATTATCAAGAATGACACAATACCACCTCCGGTAATATGGTAGAAAGAATTGCACTCCGGATTGCAAGATGAAGAAAGCTTGAGCTCCTTTGAAAAGAATCTCAATGAACACTTCGAGAAGGAATTAAATCCTTGAAGAACCATCATGTAGAGCCTCCATGAAGAACTCCGGTAATAAAAGAATGATCAAACGAGAATAAAGAGAAGTTGAAAGCACCAGGTGAATCCTTGCAATGATTAGATGGATCTCCATGGCAATTAGAGCTTGGAACTCCGGAAAAAGAAAAGATGAGATGAACAATTGAGATCAAGAATTTTGATGAACCTCCGTAATAAGGAATTAATCACTTGAATGAACAAGAATAAGAATTATGTTATGCTTATCCTTCACCAATTTAAATTGATGACAATCAACGGATTTGGCATATTACTTATTATCGTATCAAGGATTAAGAGAGATATACATAAACTTGAGAACGTCTTCAACGAAACACCGGTGGAATCGAAACAACGAATGAATTAATATGACAACGAATGACGAGAACTATTGAACGAACCACCGCGAGAATTGAAAAGGAAAACGAAGAGAAGATAAAGAAACACCGGGAAGAATTATAAAATGAACGAAGATGCTTGAGAAAATTTAGATACAAGAGGACAAATAGTTCACGAACTGATTAGAGAATACTTAACTGATGCACCGGTAAGATTTGGTGAAAGAGAGCTGAAAGCTGAGGAATGAATAATTTCTGAGATGATGGGCTCCGGATAATCAAACTGAAAAGACTCTTGAATTACTCCGGATGGTTGAAAAGAATATCTCACAATCGCAAATAATTATGAGAGGATGGCAACAAGTTAGAATGACGAAACTTGAAGAGAATGGAGCAAGGTTGAAAGAAGAATCTTCTCCGGTCTTCAAATGACGACGAGAAACACCACCGTGAATTGTTGAGGCACTCTGGAATGAATAATGGAAAGGTTGAGCCAACGATGAAAAGAATTTGAAAGAACTCGGAGAAAGACAGTTGACTGATGATAATTCATTCTTACGTCAAACTTTAAAAGGAATTTAGGATAGCTCCGGGAAAATAAGAAGAGTCAGGTGATCCTGGAAAAAGACCTGTGGGTTAGGACCCACTCAAAAGATACACCGTTGAACGATTACTTGAAAAGAGAGATTGCACCGGTTGAATTAAAAGGCTAGAATGAGATAACAACCTCGAAATAGTTTGAACGGATTAATAGTGGAAACACGAATCTTCTGAGATATCTTCAGCACTCCGGAATAAATGAATAGCGAGAAATTAATTATTAAGAGGTGCACCGGTATGGAAAGGCATTGAAATGAGGAAAGGGTAACATCAACAACGCTTGACTTGAAACCAGCGGAGAAGAAAGAGAACGAACAATGATGATCTTGAGACTCCATTAGAATCTTCATGAGAATCACCGGATAAGAATATTGAAGGAAAAGAATGGAGAGGCTTCCCATCAATAAGATTTATACTCGATTAAGAAATCCGAGTCCTTGAAGAAAAACAAGGGAGGGAGGGCGGGAAAACAAAGGCAACTTGGAGACGGATGAAAACAACCCCGTTGAGAAGAACTGATACTCGATCTTGCGGATGTTGAAAAAATGGACGGATCCACTTGAAGAGAAAACACGCCGGTGAAAAGGATTGACAAAAACAATCTCGATGATCAAGAGGATTGGTATCCACATCGGAGTATGAGAACACCATTTAGGAAAAGGTATGGAATCAACACTTGACTTCGAAGCAACTCGAATACCACAACTCAAAACAAAACAAAGGATTGGCTTGCAGAATAAGCCAGAACAAACATATGATAGAGATTTTGTACGAAGTTTTCGTGGTGGGACCTACACGGGCTCGATCGTACAGCACCATCATGTACAAGGCAGTGCACATGACATACGAAGCGTCCCCGAGTCAGCATAGCCAAGGACTCTTTAAGACACAATGAGACCACTGTAAAATCGACCGTGAATAGGCGAACCACTAGACGTCGAACCCCAATTTCATATCATACCTCTGTCGGAAGGATATCCTAAGAGCTACTTGAATTCCCACCTATGAAACTCCCGAAACTTTCCGGTTATGCAATCAGGTGTTGAGGATACAGGGGAAGCATAATATCTCACCCAAACTAGCAAATCCTACATCCAGTTGTATCCATCCTTCAACACATAACCAAGAAACCTTCGGAAACCATCTACCTCAACCTTCGAAAAGCATCCGTTATACAAGTTATGGCGATACTCCCGAACTCCCGCCCCAGTATTGGGTGGCGTCGAGGTTATCTCACCAACGAACTGCATAAAGGAGATTTTCGATGTCGCGAACATATCTCAAGTATACCAGAATTGCAACGATAAAATTATGATGACAACACCTCAGAGCTCAACTCCCCGGGACACTTCCACTAAACCCCTGATAGGAGGCACCAAGACAGTATTCTCATCATAAGCCATCGGAACAAAACCAAGATACTCGCGTGATCCTAAAAAAAATTTAGTGAAATTTGAGAAGAGAAGAGTCAAAACTCTACGTCAGGATGCCTTACCAGAGCGATGAGGAGACTGGGAAGTAAAAAGAATTCCTAGGCTCTCCGATATATAATTCCTAAATGACTCAAAACATTTTTTCTAGACACAACTCGGCCGCTAAAAACGATCAAGCAATGGGGCTCCTAAGGTCGGGGAAGGCTCTGATACCAACTTGTAACACCCTCGATGCGACTATATCTCCCACGTGTCGAGGCACGACTTAGAGGCATAATCGCATTGAAGGCATGTGTCGCAAGTGAGGTAATCTTCACACAACCCATGTAATATAATAAGGAATAAGATACATAGTTGGCTTACAATCGCCACTTCACACAATTACATGAATAAAGCATTACATCAACCAAATACACTCATGGTCCAACTACGGAACCAAAATAAAAGAAGAACCCCAAATGCGACAAAGGTCCCCGATCGACCCCAACTGGGCTCCACTACTGATCAACTAGAACGAAACAACACAAATGAACAAGGTCTTCAACGAGCTCCTCCTGAGCTGGGTTGCGTCATCTGCACGGACTCATCGGCACCTGCAAACTGGTTTTAGAAGTATCTGTGAGCCACGGGGACTCAGCAATCTCGCACCCTCGCGATCAAGACTATTTAAGCTTATGGGTAAGGTAAAGGTATGAGCTGGAGCTGCAGCAAGCAACTAGCCTATATGGTGGCTAACATACGCAAATGAGAGCGAGAAGAGAAGGCAAAGCACGGTCGATAAAAGTATGAACAAGAAGTGATCCTGGACTACCTACGTCAAGCATAACTCCAACAACCGTGTTCACTTCCCGGACTCCGCCGGAAAGAGACCATCATGGTTACACACGCGGTTGATTCATTTTAATTAAGGTCAAGTTCAGGTTTTCTACAACCGGACGTTAACAAATTCCCATCTGCCCATAACCGCGGGCACGGCTTTCGAAAGTTCAAATCCCTGCAGGGTGTCCCAACTTAGCCCATGACAAGCTCTCACGGTCAACGAAGGAATAGACCTCCACCCGAGATATTCCGATCAGACTCGGTATCCCAGTACAACAAGACATTTCGACAGGGTAAAACTAAACCAGCAACACCGCCCGATGCGCCGACATCCTGATAGGAGCTGCACATATCTCGTTCTCAGGGCAACACCGGATGAACACTACGTATAGCTAAAACCAGCCCTCAAGTTTCCCCGAGGTGGCGCCGCAAGTGGCTCTAGTTTGGACCAACGCTTAGACAAGCACTGGCCCGGGGGGGTTAAAATAAAGATGACCCTCGAGAGAGCGACTCCCAAGGGAAAAGTAGGCTAGGTGGCAAATGGTAAAACCAATGTTGGGCATTGCTGGCAAAGCTTTACTTAAGGCGAACTATCAAGGGGTTCCCATTATAGCCCTACCGCATAAGGGACGCAAAATCCGGGAACATAACACCGATAAGACGAAAACTAGGGCGGCGAGAGTGGAACAAAACACCAGGCATAAGGCCGAGCCTTCCACCCTTTACCAAGTATATAGATGCATTAATTAAATACGATATATAGTGATATCCCAACAAGTAAATAAATGTTCCAACAAGGAACAACATCTCCATGTTCCAACAAGGAACAAACTTCAATCTTCACCTGCAACTAACAACGCTATAAGAGGGGCTGAGCAAAGCGGTAACATAGCCAATCAACGGTTTGCTAGGACATTGGTGGGTTAGAGGCTGAACATGGCAATTTGGGAGGCTGACAAGCAAGTGGTAGGCATCGTAGCAATGGCATAGCAAAAGAGTGAGCAAACTAGCATAGCAAAGATAGTAGTGATTTCGAGGGTATGATCATCTTGCCTGAAATCCCGCAAGGAAGAAGAACGAGTCCGTGAAGAAGACAAATGGACGAAGTCGAACGGATCCTCACAAACGCGACATAACCGGAATCAACCCGAGGAAGCAATCACCGGAAAAGAAGCACACAACATAGTAAACAACCAACACATCAACATGGCATGATGCACAAACAAGTATGATGCATGTCCGGTTTAATGAGGCATGGCATGGCAAAATGCACAAACAATCCTACAAATTAAGTGGAGCTCAATATGCAATGAGTTGCATATTGACAAAACACCACATCGATTATTTAGTTCTCTCTCGTTTATGTGCCCAACAATATTAAATGTTGATTAACATGGCAAGAGGTGAAGCACAACAAAACTACCTATCTAGGCAAGTTTAAATGAGGCCGGAAGCAACGAACAACAATTCCGGAAAATCCTCATATGCATAATTTAAGGTTTGGTACTGCTCTGCCCTAAACATTATTTTAGAGTTGTTAACCATGCAAGATGAGGCCACCATGTTAAACTAGGCAAAATTCTACCCCATTTACATATAAAGATTATTAAAATTTGAGTTACGGTTGAATAGTTATGAATTAAATCATTTTAGCATGGCATGGGAGCAAATTTAAACAAACATCATTTTAGAGATTTTAATTGTTGTTCTCATGATGCGGATGTCATGTACAAGTTTATGCAATTTTTAAGAAAATGTTAACAAGAGCACATTATGAAGCATTTGTCATCGTGGCGGAAATGAAAAAGGGTGCCACGATAATGAAATGGAGATGATGTCGCGGCAACAATTTGATGATCCGGTAGCTCTCGGGGATACCGATGCAAAAGGAAGTGGGTGCGAGTGTGTCATGCAAAAAGATGGGGTGCTCCCGGATTCCGGGTTCCCACATGACGGCGGCAAGACAAAAGAGGGGCTTCATGCAACGGGCAACTCGGACACGGAGCAACACACGGTTCAACTCATACATCGCAAGCATTCATCCACGGACGGTCGTTCTCGGCGGTTATACCTTCGACGTGTGCATTGTCGGAACGGACCAAGTTCGTAGAGGGAAGTATGCATTCTCGCGACGACGGTAGTGGAAGTAGTCGTTCTCGTTTGGAAGTAGTTGTACTCGCGAACTTGTCGGATCCACGGCGACGGTAGTTGTTCACGGCACTTGCGACTCATGGTTCTTCGGGCAACGGTAGTCGTACACGTCCGTAGATGTTCGGGATCGCTAGATGGAACTTGACGTCCATGGGGTCTTCGAGGGTCGACGGTAGTGGTACACATTTGGCGTTTCGTAGTCGTTCGAGTCATCGGTAGAGAAACTTGGTGGTCCATGTAGTCGAACTTGGCGCATCCGAGGGGTACTTGGTGAAATCACATAGTCATACACGGGTCGTAGAGGTACTTCGCGTCCCTGAGTCGATGGTAGTGGTTCCCTTGATGTTGTAGCCGTGCATGGTGATGAGCGTCGGGGTACTTGATGGTCTCGAACTCCAAAGTGGTACAAGGAGAGATGCACGGTCGTGGTCATCTTCAGACCTGAGACTCCATGATGGCGCCGTGGTGGTGTTGCAGCAACAGCAGCAGCAAGGCGTCTGGGAGGAGATGGTCGCGGCAGAGGACGAAGCAGAGGAGCAGCAGCAGTGCGCTTGAGGCCGAACAGAGGGAGGAAGAGGTGCAGGCATGAGGTGGCCCTCGGCTGCCATGGACGGAGGCGGTGGGCTCGCTGGAGGCGCCGTGGTGCAGGGCGGCGGCCTGCAGCGCCTGGCGGAGGAGGATAAGCTGCAGGGGCGCCGGGGCTTCAAGGCGGGGAGGAAGCCCGCATGAGGCAGGAGGTGAGGCGAGCGGTAGCAGGGCGCGGTGGCTGCTCGGATGGAGCCGTGCGGGCGGCGGGGCGGTGTTAATGGCCGCAGGAGGAGGCTGCTGGCGGAGGGGAGAACTTGGGGGCGCCGGCGGCGGCCTCGGGAAGGAGAAGGAGGGGCTTGGCACAGCGGAGGAGGAAGGAGGCAGAGGGGATCGGGGACGAGGAGCAGCGCTGCTCTCTCCCTGGTACCTGGTGCGATGTGTGTGGGTGTGGCGGCGCGAGAGGAGGGAGATGGGGATCGGGCACGGGGACAAGAGGAAGATAGTCTAGGGTTCACTCAGGCCTTGGCTGGAGTTTGAGAGGCCCAAGTGGGCAACGGGGAGAGGTGGGCCTAGTGGAGAGGGAGGGCCGCGCCTAGGGAGACCGGCGGCTGGGCCTTAGGCCAATTTGGTGGGTTGTGCTCTCTCCTCTCTACACTCTCTACTCAAGAAAAAAACAGCACATGGATAAGAAAAAAAAGGGAGGATAGGGGAAGGAGTTGGACATGCGGATAAACTTCACGGGCTCACAAAAATGAGCTTGTTCCGAGAAAATAGAGAAAGGCCAAGATTGCAAAGTTTAAATCCAAACTCATTTGAATTTAAACAAAAGGGTTTGAACTAAGACTCGGTAAAAGGAAGGTTCATAAATGTTGAGAATTTAGGAGGAGCTCCGGAAAATGAAGAAAGAATTTACGGACAAGGTTCGAGGTCAAGCAGCGAGATAACAAAGGCATGGGGAAATTTGCAAGTGTGTTTTAGGTGCTTCCAGAAGAATGGATGATTTTATAATAGCTCCACTAATATCGGGAGGATATGTTATGAAGAAAAGTCACTCTTCCCTCGATTTAAATGGATCGAAGATCCACACAAATTATTTAGTTGAGTTGCAAAAAATTAATGATATGATGACATGATGAAATGCAACACGCAAGCAAATGACATGGCAACGCCGGCGAATAACTGGAAGACCCCTGGCACATCGGTCTCGGGGCGTTACACCTGCGGTGGCCCCTCCTTCACCAGCTTCTCGGCGTCCAGCTTGGCCCAGTGCACCTTCGCACGAGCAAAGGCCCGGCGTGCACCTTCGATGCAGACGGACCGCTTTATGGCCTCCAGCCGTGGGCAGGCATCTACAAGCCGCCTCACCAGGCCAAAGTAGCTGTTGGGAAGGGAGTCGCCAGGCCACATCCGGACTATAAATCCCTTCATGGCCTGTTCGGCCGCCTTGTGCAGCTCGACCAGTTACTTCAGCTGGTCGCTCATAGGCATCGGGTGTTCGGTCCCAGTATACTGAGACCAGAACAGCTTCTCCGTCGAGCTTCCCTCCTCGGCCTGGTAAAATTTCGCGGCATCCGACACGCTACGGGGCAAATCTGCAAATGCTCCTGGAGAGCTCCGGACTCGGGTAAGTAACAAGTAATTTACTTTCACATGCTTGCTTTGCATATTGAATGCCTGACCCGCCGCTATCCTCCTCATCGCCTCAATCTCTCGGAGGGCCTTTTGGGCTTCGGCCTTGGCATGCTTTGTGCTCTCGAGGGCCGCGGCAAGCTCGGACTCTCGCGTCTTCAAGTCAAGCTCCAAAGCCTCGTGCTTCTTCACGAGAGCCTGGAGCTCTTGCTGCACCTCACCCACCCGTGCCTCTTGTTTCTCCCGCTCACTGCGCTCCTTGGCCGCTTTGTCTTCGGCCTCGGACAGCGCTTGCTTCAGGGTCGCCACCTCAGTCGTGGCCCCTGGCACATTCATGATGATCCTGTCATTTCGCAACCACATTTTATTTTCTATATATAGACAAGGTATTACTTACCTTTGTTCTCCTCGAGCTGCCTCTTGGCAAGGCCGAGCTCTTTCTCGGACTCCTCGAGGTCCTGCTTCAGTGCGGCGACCTCCGCAGTCAGTGCGGCAGAGGTCAGTAGCAAAGCCTGCATACGCATACAGACATACTTATATTAGAGTCCTACATATATTATTTTATCCTCTATTCGTCTTTTCTATGTGAACACCAAACAGAGCATCGGGGGCTACTGTCTATGCGGTAATATTTTTCCTATATTTTAAATACTTACCTCAAAGCCTGTTAGAAGGCTGGCACAGGCTTCAGTCAGTCCGCTCTTGGCGGACTGAACTGTCTTGATCACCGCACTCATAATAGTGCGGTGCTCTTCATCGATGGAAGCGCCACGAAGCGCTCCCAGCAGGCTGTCCGGTGCCTCTGGATGGACAGAGGTCACCGGCACAGGCGGCTTGCCCCTTTTGGAAGGGGGCCGCCTGCCCGAGTCCGGAACCACTGGAGGTTCCGGCGCAGTGTTCGGCTGAGAGCCGAACTTGGAGCCCCCGGGAGCCTTTCTCCCTTTGCTCCTGGAGTCCGGAAGGTCGCCTCGAGGCGCATCCGGGACTGTCTCCCCCCAGCTCGGTGCCCCCTGAGACAGTACCTCGGCATTGTCCGTAGGGCAAGGAGAGGTGGCGGTTGGAAGTCTATCACTATTCATGTCTGACGAGTACAAGGAACCGTCCGACGATGATACATCGATACGGGCTTGGGGCGGACTGCATAATCATATTCGACGTTAGGAGAAGCAATGCGACAAAGGTATGCTATGAGTTACTCTGGTATCCGAATACTTACGACTTCGCCAGGGGCTTCGCCCTGAGGAGCCACTCGTCTTCGCCGTCGGCGGCGGTGGTGGAGCAATCCGGAAGGAGAGTTCTTCCCTTCTTGGACCCTTCGGCCTTCCCGGTTGAGGCGGCCTTCCTTTTCTTGTCTCCTCCGGCTAGAGGGGGAGAGTCTTCGTCTTCCTTCTCCTCATTTTCGTGGGAGGAGTGCGTCTCAGAGTTATCGGACAATGAGTCCGATACCACCTGGCGCCGGGAACTCTTTCGAGTTCCCTTGGCCTTCTTCTTGGTCTTATCCGGCACCTCATAAGGAGCCGGAGTCCGCATCTCCGTCAGGAGAGTGTCCGCAGGGTCTTCGGGCAGAGGGGCCGGACAGTTGATCTGCTTCGATGTCTCCACCCAGTCCTGTCAAAGGCATGGGAGCTCAGACCTCGCACATGGTTAAGCTATGGGAAATAAACACCCTATCAGATGTACAGAACTTACCGGATTCGCAGAATGCTTCGCGCTTAGCCCGCGGTCCTCGGTAAGAGAAGGAGGGACCTCGGCGCCCTTGAACAAAACCCTCCAGACGTCTTTATGCGTCGTGTCGAAGAGCTCACTTAGAGTCTGGTGCCGGGCCAGGTCGAACTCCCATAAGTTGAAATCCTGTTGTTGACACGGGAGGATCTGGCGGAAGAGCATGACCTGGACTATGTTGACAAGCTTAAGTTTCTTGCTTCTCATGTTCCGGAAACACTTCTGGAGTCCGTCCAGCTCCACCGATGAACCCCAGGACAGGCCCTTCTCCTTCCAGGAAGTGAGCCACGTGGGGATTCCGGATCGAAACTCGGGGGCCGCCACCCAGTTGGTGTCGCGCGGCTCGGTGATGTAGAACCACCCCAATTGCCACCCATTTATGGTCTCCACGAAGGAGCCCTCGAGCCATATAACGTTGGGCATTCTTCCCACCATGCCTCCGCTGCATTCCGCTTGTTGGCCGCCCACCACCTTTGGCTTGATATTGAAGGTCTTCAGCCATAGGCCGAAGTGGGGCTGGATGCGGAGGAAAGCCTCGCACACGACGATGAACGTCGAGATGTTGAGGATGAAATTCGGGGCCAGGTCATGAAAGTCCAGCCCGTAATAGAACATGAGGCCGCGGACGAATGGATGGAGGGGAAACCCCAGTCCGCGGACGAAGTGGGGGAGGAAAACCACCCTTTCGTGAGTTTCCAGGGTAGGGACGACGTGCCCCGCGGCTGGCAGCCGGTGCGCGATATCCGCGGCTAAGTATCCGGTTCCACGTAACTTTTTGATGTGCCCCTCCGTGATGGAGGAGGCCATCCACTTGCCTCCCGCTTCGGACATGTTTGCAGAGAGTTGAGGAGGAGGATGCGGACTTGGGCGCTGGAGCTCGAGTGCGCGAGAATGGATGAGCAAGGAGGAAGAAGGCGTGGGTAGAAAAAGGTGAGATCTTATCCCTTTATAAGGGCAGACTAAACTATGCACCCCCACTAGCCTGGTAAAACTCGCTTATCCCCCAAGCACCGTAATTGATGGCGCGGTTGGGTTACCCACGTCCGTATTTATGAGAATCCCGTAATAAGGGGGGCACGATCTCTGCTTTTACAAGACGTGTCAAGAAACCGCCTCGCGTTATGTGCGAGGCTGGTTAAAGAAAAACGGTTCAAATAATTACCGGGTCGTGGCATGATGTCATGCTGCCAAAACATGTCAGCAGATTAGATTTGTGGTAATATTATTGCTCTCTACGGTGGTATGTGGAACTTATTTTGCAGGGTCGAACACTATCCTTGTATTAAAATTCTTCCGTGGTGTATTCAGAGGAGGAACCCGCCTTGCAATGCCGAAGACAACACTGCGCGCCGGACTCATCGTCATTGAAGCCTGGTTCAAGGGCTACTGAGGGAGTCCTGGATTAGGGGGTCTCCGGACAGCCGGACTATATCCTTTGGCCGGACTATTACACTATGAAGATACGAGATTGAAGACTTCGTCCCGTGTCCGGATGGGACTCTACTTAGCGTGGAAGGCAAGCTAGGCAGTACGGATATGTATATCTCCTCCTTTGTAACCGACCTTGTGTAACCCTAGCCCCTTCCGGTGTCTATATAAACCGGAGGGTTTTAGTCCGTAGGACAACATACAATCATACCATAGGCTAGCTTCTAGGGTTTAGCCTCTCCGATCTCGTGGTAGATTAACTCGTGTACTACTCATATTATCAAGAATAAATCAAGCAGGATGTAGGGTTTTACCTCCATCAAGAGGGCCCGAACCTGGGTAAAACATCGTGTCCCCTGCCTCCTATTACCATCCGCCTTAGACGCACAGTTCGGGACACCCTACCCGAGATCCACTGGTTTTGACACCGACATTGGTGCTTTCATTGAGAGTTCCTCTGTGTCGTCGTCATTAGGCTTGATGGCTCCTTCAATCATCGATAGCGATGCAGTTCCGGGTGAGACTTTTCTCCCGGGACAGATCTTTGTGTTCGGCGGCTTTGCACTGCGGGCCAACTCGGGTAGGCCCAACAACGTCTACAAGAAGAAGGTTGTGTAGTAGACGTCAAGCTCTTTTCTGGCGCCATTGCCGGGGAGGTGAGTGCTTGAAGGTATATCTTTAGATCTTGCAATCGAGTCTTTTAGTTTCTTGTTTTATCACTAGTTTAGTTTATAAAAGAAAATTAAAAAATGGAATTAAGTTTGCCTCATACGCTTTATCTTTTTAATATCTATTGTGAGAATAAGGATTCCGATAATTGTGCTCAAGTGCTAAAAGAAGAATGCATTAAATTGTTTGGCACTAAATATTTGAATGATGAGCATGATTGCAATGTTGTTAGTATGAATTCCTTGAATATCCATGATGCTAATGATATGCAAAGCCACAAGCTTGGGGAAGCTATGTTTGATGAAGATGATATTTTTTGTCCCCCAATTTTTGATGAGCAAATTTATTATGATGAAATCATGCCTCATATTTATGATGATTATATTGATGAAAGTGGATTTGGAGAGGTCATGACTTTGTTTTGTGATGAATCCACTATTTCGGAAGAGGTTCCAATTGATTATGAGAACAAAGTTGCTATCTATGATGATTATTGTGATGACTTGTATGCTATAAAGAATAATGATATCCATGAAACTTGTCATCATGATTTTAGTTTTCAATTGGATTATGCCTCACATGATTGTTATTTTGTTGAGTTTGCTCCCACTACTATTCATGAGAAGAAGTTTGCTTATGTGGAGAGTAATAAAATTTCTATGCTTGTAGATCATGAAAAGAATGCTTTAGGTGATGGTTATATTGTTGAATTCATTCATGATGCTACTGAAAATTATTATTAGGGAGGAACATATGCTTGTAGGAATTGCAATAATATCAAGTTTCCTCTCTATGTGCGTAAAATTTTGAAGTTATCCCTTGTTTTACCTTCCTATGCAAGTTGATTCTTGTTCCCACAAGTTGTTTGCTCACAAAATCCCTATGCATAGGAAGTGGGTTAGACTTAAATGTGCTAGTCATATTCTTCAAGATGCTCTCTTTATGTTACAATTCTTATCTTTTATGTGAGCATCATTGAAATCATCATGCCTAGCTAGGGGCGTTAAACGATAGCACTTGTTGGGAGACAACCCAACTTTATTTTTGTTCCTTGATTTTTGTTCATGTTTAGTAATAAATAATTCATCTAGCCTCTGTTTGTATGTGGTTTTATGCTTTTAATTAGTGTTTGTGCCAAGTAGAACCTTTGGGAAGACTTGGGGGAATTCTTGTTGATCATGCTGTAAAAAACAGAAACTTTCGCGCTCACGAGAATTGCTGCCATTTTTATTGGAGAGTGACATTTAGTTAATTTCTTTTGAAGATGATTAATAGATAAATTTATCAGGTCCATAAATTTATTTTAGAATTTTTGGGGTTCCAGAATTATACGTTTGATCCAGATTACTACAGACTGTTCTTTTTTACAGATTCTGTTTTCGATGTGTTGTTTGCTTATTTTGATGAATCTATGAGTAGTATCGGAGGGTATGAACCATAGATAAGTTGGAATACAGTAGGTTTAACACCAATATAAATAAAGAATGAGTTCATTACATTACCTTGAAGTGGTGTTTTGTTTTCTTTCGCTAACGAAGCTCACGAGTTTTCTGTTAAGTTTTGTGTTGTGAAGTTTTCAAGTTTTGAGCGAAGATTCGATGGACTATGGAATAAGGAGTAGCAAGAGCCTAAGCTTGGGGATGCCCCAAGCACCCCAAGGAAATATTCAAGGACAACCAAGAGCCTAAGCTTGGGGATGCCCCGGAAGGCATCCCCTCTTTCGTCTTCGTTCATCGGTAACTTTACTTGGAGCTGTATTTTTATTCGTCACATGATATGTGTTTTGCTTGGAGCGTCAATTTATTTTGTTAGAATTTGCTTGATGTTATTTATAAGTTTTTCATATTCTATTTCAATAAAAGTGGCATTGATAGCCTTTACTAAGCCTATTTTAGAAGTCCACATGTTGCTGTTTGAAAACAGAAAGTTTACCGCTGTTGCAATAATTCCCTAGAAAAGTCAGAACGTGATAAAATGTTGAAACCTTTTGCATATTAAGCTCTGACAAATTTAATACAGTGGGAATTTTCTTTCATAAGTTTTGGAGCTATGGAAGTATGGATGTTTCTGCATTCTTTACAGACTGTCCTGTTTTGGCAGATTGCTGTTATGTTTGCATTGTTTGCATATGTTTGCTTCTTTAATGATTCTATTTGAGGATAGGACTATTAAATATGCAGAGTCATTTAGTATGAAATGTTGAATAATAATTTTAGTGATTTGCTACAGTAGAGTATGATAAGGTTTTTGCAATGGTTTATACTAACTTATCTCACGAGTCCTTGTTGAGTTTTGTGTGCATGAAGCTTTTGAGATTTAGGGAGACTGTGATATGAGAGGAATTAAGGAGACACAAAAGCTCAAGCTTGGGGATTCTCAAGGAACCCCAAGATAATATTTCAAGAAGTCTCAAGTGTCTAAGCTTGGGGATGCCCGGTTGGCATCCCAACTTTCTTCTTCAACAACTATCGGTTAGTATTGGTTGATCCTAAGTTTTTGCTTCTTCACATGATGTTTGCCATTCTTAGATGTCATTTTATTTTGTTTGCTTTCTGTTTGAATAAAATACCAAGATCTGAAATTATTAAATGTTAGAGAGTCTTCACATAGTTGCATAATTATTCGACTACTCATTGATCTTCACTTATATCTTTCGGAGTAGTCTGTCATTTGCTCTAGTGCTTCACTTATATCTTTTTAGAGCACGGTGGTGGTTTTATTTTGAACAATCAAAAATTATAGATACGTTGGAGACGTATCATCATCCCCAAGCTTAATTCCTGCTCGTCCTCGAGTAGGTAAATGATAAAAACAGAATTTTTGATGTGGAATGCTACCTAACATATTTATCCATGTAATTCTCTTTATTGTGGCAAGAATATTCAGATCAATAAGATTCAAGACAAAAGTTTAATATTGACATAAAAATAATAATACTTCAAGCATACTAACCAAGCAATTATGTCTTCTCAAAATAACATGGCCAAAGAAAGCTATCCCTACAAAATCATATAGTCTGGCTAAGCTCCATCTTCACCACACAAAATATTTAAATCATGCACAACCCCGATGACAAGCCAAGCAATTGTTTCATGCTTTTGATGTTCTCAAACTTTTTCAATCTTCACGCAATACATGAGCGTGAGCCATGGACATAGCACTATATGTGGAATAGAATGGTGGTTGTGGAGAAGACAAAAATGGAGAAGATAGTCTCACATCAACTAGGCGTATCAACAGGCTATAGAGATGCCCATTAATAGATATCAATGTGAGTGAGTAGGGATTGCCATGCAACGGATGCACTAGAGCTATAAGTATATGAAATCTCAACAAAAGGAACTAAGTGGGTGTGCATCCAACTTCCTTGCTCACAAAGACCTAGGGCACTTGAGGACCCATTGTTGGAAACTTGGAATATACAAGCCAAGTTCTATAATGAAAGATTCCCACTAGTATATGAAAGTGACAACATAGGAGACTCTCTATCATGAAGATCATGGTGCTACTTTGAAGCAAAAGTGTGGAAAAAAGGATAGTAGCATTGTCCCTTTTTTTGCCTTTTTTTATTTGGCCTTTCTTTTTTTGGGGACAATGCTCTATTAATGATGATCATCACACTTCTATTTATTTACAACTCAAAGATTACAACTCGATACTAGAACAAAGTATGACTCTATATGAATGCCTCCTGCGGTGTACCGGGATGGGGAATGACTCATGAGTGACATGTATGAAAGAATTATGAACGGTGGCTTAGCCACAAATACGATGTCAACTACATGATCATGCAAAGCAATATGACAATTATGGAGCGTGTCATAATAAACGGAACGGTGGAAAGTTGCATGGCAATATATATCGGAATGGCTATGGAAATGCCATAATAGGTAGGTATGGTGGCTGTTTTGAGGAAGGTATATGGTGGGTTTATGATACCGGCGAAAGGTGCGCGGTATTAGAGAGGCTAGCAATGGTGGAAGGGTGAGAGTGCGTATAATCCATGGACTCAACATTAGTCATAAAGAACTCACATACTTATTGCAAAAATCTATTAGTTATCGAAACAAAGTACTACACGCATGCTCCTAGGGGGATAGATTGGTAGGAAAAGACCATCTCTCGTCCCCGACCGCCACTCATAAGGAGGACAATCAATAAACAAATCATGCTTCGACTTCGTCACATAACGGTTCACCATACGTGCATGCTACGGGAATCACAAACTTCAACACAAGTATTTCTCAAATTCACGACTACTGAACTAGCATGACTCTAATATCACCATCTCCATATCTCAAAACAATTATCAAGTATCAAACTTCTCATAGTATTCAATGCACTTTATATGATAGTTTTTATTATATCCCTCTTGGATGCCCATCATATTAGGACTAAATTCATAACCAAAGCAAACTACCATGCTGTTCTAAAGACTCTGAAAATAATATAAGTGAAGCATGAGAGTTCATCAATTTCTTCAAAATAAAACCACCGTCGTGCTCTAAAAATATATAAGTGAAGCACTAGAGCAACAACAAACTACTCCGAAAGATATAAGTGAAGATCAATGAGTAGTCGAATAATTATGCAACTATATGAAGAATCTCTAACATTAAAGAATTTCAGATCTTGGTATTTTATTCAAACAGCAAGCAAACCCTAACAAAATAAATTGACTCTCCAAGCAAAACACATATCATGTGGTAAATAAAAATATAGCTCCAAGTAAAGTTACCGATGAACGAAGACGAAAGAGGGGATGGCTTCCGGGGCATCCCCAAGCTTAGGCTCTTGGTTTTCCTTGAATATTACCTTGGGGTGCCTTGGGCATCCCCAAGCTTAGGCTCTTGGTTTTCCTTGAATATTACCTTGGGGTGCCTTGGGCATCCCCAAGCTTAGGCTCTTGCCACTCCTTACTCCATAGTCCATCAAATCTTTACCCAAACTTTGAAAACTTCACAACACAAAACTTAACAGAAAACTCGTAAGCTCCGTTAGTATAAGAAAATAAATCACCACTTAGGTAATGTTGTGAACTCATAATAAATTCATATTGGTGTAATATCTACTGTATTCCAACTCATATATGGTTCATACCCTCCGATACTACTCATAGATTCATCAAAATAAGCAAACAACACACAGAAAACAGAATCTGTCAAAAACAGAACAATCTGTAGTAATCTGGAGGTTTCTAATACTTATATAACTCCAAAAATCCTGAGAAATTAGGAAGTCCTAGGCAATTTGTTTATTAATCTACTTCAAGTGTAATTGTTATTTTATTGCTCACTGGTAAAAAATGAAAATTATTCTCGTGAGCGCATACTTTCTGTTTTTTACAGGAAGATCAAATAACAATCACCCAAGAAGATCCTAAAGGCTTTACTTGGCACAAACACTAATTAAAACATAAAAAACACAATCATAACAGAGGATAGATGATTAATTTATTACTAAACAGGAACAAAAGGCAAGGAGCAAAAATAAAATTGGGTTGCCTCCCAACAAGCGCTATCGTTTAACACCCCTGGCTAGGCATGATGATTTCAATGATGCTCACATAAAGGATAAGAATTGAAACATAAAGAGAGCATCATGAAGAATATGACTAGCACATTTAAGTATAACCCACTTCCTATGCATAGGGATTTTGTGAGCAAATAACTTGTGGGAACAAGAATCAACTTGCATAGGAAGGTAAAGCAAGCAAAACTTCAAAACTTTAAGCACATAGAGAGGAAACTTGATATTATTGCAATTCCTACAAACATATGTTCCTCCCTCATAATAATTTTCAGTAGCATCATGAATGAATTCAACAATATAACCAGCACCTAAAGCATTCTTTTCAGGATCTACAAGAATAGAAAATTTACTACTCTCCACATAAACAAGATTCTTCTCATTCAGAATAGTGGGAGTATCATAAGAAACTCGAATACTATAAATTGTTTCCACATTTTAAGAGTAATGTTTATAAAAAGGGTAATCATAATCATGAAAAGTTTTATAAATATAATCATCACTACTTTTATAGCATATGTATCATCACAATAATTATCATAAGTAGCAACTTTGTTCTCATCACAATCGATTGAAACCTCTTCCAAGATAGTGGAATCATCAATAAATAAAGTCATGACCTCTCCAAATCCACTTTCATAATTGTAAAAATAAGATTCAACATCCTCCAAAATAGTGGGATCATTACTTCCTAAAGTTGACACTCTTCCAAACCCACTTTCATCAATATAATCATCATAAGTAGGAGGCATGCAATCATCATAATAAATTTGCTCATCAAAACTTGGGGGAAAAAAAATATCATCTTCATCAAACATAGCTTCCCCAAGATTGTGGCTTTGCATATCATTAGTATCATGGATCTTCAAGGAATTCGTACTGACAACATTGCAATCATGCTCATCATTCAGATATTTAGTGCCAAACATTTTAATGCATTCTTCTTCTAACACTTTGGCACAATTTTCCTTTCCATCATACTCACGAAAGATATTAAAAAGATGAAGCGTATGAGGCAAACTCAATTCCATTTTTTTGTAGTTTTCTTTTATAAACTAAACTAGTGCTAAAACCAGAAACAAAAAGATTCGATTGCAAGATCTAAAGATATACCTTCAAGTGCTAACTTCCCCGGCAACGGGGCCAGAAAAGAGCTTGATGTCTACTACACAACCTTCTTCTTGTAGACGTTGTTGGGCCTCCAAGTGCAGAGGTTTGTAGGACAGTAGCAAATTCCCCTCAAGTGGATGACCTAAGGTTTATCAATCCGTGGGAGGCGTAGGATGAAGATGGTCTCTCTCAAGCAACCCTGCAACCAAATAACAAAGAGTCTCTTGTGTCCCCAACACACCCAATACAATGGTAAATTGTATAGGTGCACTAGTTCGGCGAAGAGATGGTGATACAAGTGCAATATGGATGGTAGATATATGTTTTTGTAATCTGAAAATATAAAAACAGCAAGGTAACTAATGATAAAAGTGAGCGTAAACGGTATTGCAATGCGTTGAAACAAGGCCTAGGGTTCATACTTTCACTAGTGCCAGTTCCCTCAACAATAATAACATAATTAGATCATATAACTATCCCTCAACATGCAATAAAGAGTCACTCCAAAGTCACTAATAGCGGAGAACAAACGAAGAGATTATGGTAGGGTATGAAACCACCTCAAAGTTATCCTTTCTGATCGATCTATTCAAGAGTCTGTAGTAAAATAACATGAACCTATTCTTTTCGTTCAATCTATCATAGAGTTCGTACTAGAATAACACCTTAATACACAAATCAACCAAAACCCTAGTGTCACCTAGATACTCCAATGTCACATCAAGTATCCATGGGTATGATTATACGATATGCATCACACAATCTCAGATTCATCTATTCAAACCAACACAAAGTACTTCAAAGAGTGCCCCAAAGTTTCTACCAGAGAGTCAAGATGAAAACATGTGCCAACCCCTATGCATAGGTTCATGGGTAGAACCCGCAAGTTGATCACCAAAACATACATCAAGTGGATCAATAGAATACCCCATTGTCACCACGGGTATCCCACGCAAGACATACATCAAGTGTTCTCAAATCCTTAAAGACTCAATCCGATAAGATAACTTCAAAGGGAAAACTCAATCCATTACAAGAGAGTAGAGGGGGAGAAACATCATAAGATCCAACTATAATAGCAAAGCTCACGATACATCAAGATTGTACCACCTCAAGAACACGAGAGAGAGAGATCAAACACATAGCTACTGGTACATAACCTCAGCCCCGAGGGAGAACTACTCCCTCCTCGTCATTGAGAGCACCGGGATGATGAAGATGGCCACCGGAGAGGGATTCCCCCTCCGGCAGGGTGCCGGAATGGGTCTAGATTGGTTTTCGGTGGCTATGGAGGCTTCTGGCGGCGGAACTCCCGATCTATTCTGCTCCCCGGAGTTTTTATGGTATATGGGTATATATAGGAGGAAGAAGTACGTCGGTGGATCTCCGGCCTGTCCACGAGGCAGGGGGGCGCGCCCAGGGGGTGGGCGCGCCCCCCACCCTCGTGGGCAGCCTGGGACTCTTCTGGTCCATCTTCGATACTTCATGGGCTTCTTCTGGTCCAAAAATAAGTTCCGTGAAGTTTCATGTCAATTGGACTCCGTTTGATTTTCCTTTTCTGCAATACTCTAAAACAAGGAATAAACAGAAACTGGCACTGGGCTCTAGGTTAATAGGTTAGTCCCAAAAATCATATAAAATAGCATATAAATGCATATAAAACATCCAAGGTTGATAATATAATAGCATGGAACAATCAAAAATTATAGATACATTGGAGACGTATCATACACATAAAAGGGCCTGGTCATGAGATATATGCTAACTTCCTTGACAAAATAATTCGTCCAGAATTTGTTCGAAGCATTGTTGAGGAAATCGTTAACTGTTAGCTGCTCGGTTGGCTGACAAGTAGCGGATTAATAGGCTAATTGGCAAGTTAATCGGCAATTTAATCAATTAATCGGATGATTTATCGGTTTATCTGCTACTTGGTGACCCTACGAGTAGGGATTAATCGGGAAGTTAACTGGTTAATCGGACGAATTCTTGAACAGGGGTTCGAAGTATGTTTTCTTTTCAACTATGTGCATATGTTGACTTACCCCGCAATGTCAAATGAATTGTGTAGTATTTAAGCAACCAATTGTTATTCCCTTTTCTTACTATATTCCTACCTAATAACTTCTAGTTACCAATACACTTTTCTATTGCCCTGTTTTAACTAGATATTCCCTGTACTCCCATTTCTATCAGAAAGCGCCGCTAACAAGGAGACTCCGGAGGTGGAGAACGGGGTTGCCAACAAGCAGAGGTGGGGTGAGCTAGAACCGCAAGAGACTCTAGCAGGCCTAGACTTAATCAGCAGCCTCCCCGATGATATGTTGAGATTCATCATCTCCCTCCTCCCAATCAAATATGGGGCGCGGACAACCCTCCTATCCCGGCGGTGGTTCCCCCTATGGAACTCTAGCCCTCTTGACCTCATCGACACCCACGAGCTCTGCCATGACTATCGCAAAAGCTTGGATGCGTTCTCCAAGATCCTCGGCAATCACCTTGGACCAACCAAAGGCCTTAGAATGGGAAAGTTCCATTCCAACGGCAAGGACCGAGCCAAGCTTGACGATTGGTTCCGATCCCCCACCCTAGATCAGCTCGAGGAGCTCACTTTTGATGATGGGCATATGCGGTCGCTACCAACATCCGCACTCCGCCTCGCTCCCACGCTGCGCATCACCAAGTTCAGGAACTGCCATCTCCCGCCCCTTAATGACGTGCCCGCTCTAATTCTACCATGACTGAAGCACCTCGAGCTCGTCGCCGTCTGCCTCTCAAAGGGTGACATGGAACGCCTGCTCTGTGGCTGTACTGCACTCGAGTACCTTCGTCTTCAGGTGATCAAAGGGTTGAGTACCTTCCGCATCATAACCCACAATTATAGGGGATCGCAACAGTTTTCGAGGGTAAAGTATTCAACCCAAATTTATTGATTCGACACAAGGGGAGCCAAAGAATACTCTCAAGTATTAGCAGCTGAGTTGTCAATTCAACCACACATGGAAACTTAGTGTCTGCAGCAAAGTATTTAGTAGCAAGGTAATATGATAGTAGTTGTAACGGTAACAAAAGGTAATGGTAGCAAAAGTAATGTTTTTGGTATTTTGTAGTGATGAATAGCAATAACAACGGGAAAGTAAATAAGCGAAGAACAATATATGGAAAGCTCGTAGGTAATGGATCGGTGATAGAGAATTCTGCCGGATGCGGTTCATCATGTAACAGTCATAACCTAGGGTGACACAGAACTAGGTCCAGTTCATTGTTATAATGTAGGCATGTATTCTGAATATAGTCATACGTGCTTATGGAAAAGAACTTGCATGACATCTTTTGTCCTACCCTCCCGTGGCAGCGGGGTCCTTACGGAAACTAAGGGATATTAAGGCCTCCTTTTAATAGAGTACCAGAACAAAGCATTAACACATAGTGAATACATGAACTCCTCAAACCACGGTCATCACCGGTAAGTATCCCGATTATTATCACTTCGGGGTTAACGGATCATAACACATAATAGGTGACTATAGACTTGGAAGATAGGATCAAGAACACTCATATATTGATGAAAACATAATAGGTTCAGATCTGAAATCATGGCACTCGGGCCCTAGTGACAAGCATTAAGCATACCAAAGTCATAGCAACATCAATCTGAGAACATAGTGGATACTAGGGATCAAACCCTAACAAAACTAACTCGATTACATGATAGATCCCATCCAACCCATCACCGTCCAGCAAGCCTACGATGGAATTACTCACGCACGGCGGCGAGCATCATGAAATTGGTGATGGAGGACGGTTGATGATGATGATGGCGACGGATTCCCCTCTCCGGAGCCCCAAACACACTCCAGATCAGCCCTCCCTAGAGGTTTTTGGGCTTGGCGGCGGCTCTGTATCGTAAAACGCGATGAATTCTTCTCTTTGATTTTTTCTCCTAGAAACACAATATATAGAGTTGGAGTTGGAGGTGGAGTGGCACCAGGGGGCCCACGAGGTAGGGGGGCGCGCCCCCCACCCTTGTGGAGAGGTGGTGGGCCCCCTGACCTTCATATTTTGTAGGTATTTTTTATATTTTCCAAAAAGTTTCTCCGTGAAGTTTCAGGTCATTTCGATAACGTTTGTTTCTGCACATAAATAACACCATGGTAATTCTGCTAAAAACAGCGTCAGCCGGGTTAGTTCCATTCAAATCATGCAAGTTAGAGTCCAAACAAGGGCAAAAGTGTTTGGAAAAGTAGATACGACGGAGACGTATCAACTCCCCCAAGCTTAAACCTTTGCTTGTCCTCAAGCAATTCAGTTGACAAACTAAAAGTGATAAAGAAAAACTTTTACAAACTCTGTTTGCTCTTGTTGTTCTAAATATGTAAAGCCAGCATTCAAGTTTTCAGCAAATATTATAACTAACCACATTCGCAATAACGCTTAGGTCACAAGTTTACTCATATCAATAGCATAATCAACTAGTGAGCAATAATAATAAATCCCGGATGACAACACTTTCTCAAAACAATAATAATATGATATAACAAAGGTGGTATCTTGCTAGCCCTTTCTGAGACCGCAAAACATAAATACAGAGCACCTTTAAAGACCAAGGACTGACTAGACATTGTAATTCATCGTAAAAGAGATCATGTCAAGTCATACTCAATGTAAACTAACAGTAATGAATGCAAATGACAGCGGTGCTCTCCAACTGGTGCTTTTTAATAAGAGGATGATGACTCATCATAAAAGTAAATAGATAGGACCTTCGTAGAGGGAAGCCGGGATTTGTAGAGGTGCCAGAGCTCGGTTTTGAAATAGAGGTGAATAATATTTTGAGAGGTATACTTTCATTGTCAACATAACAACCAAGAGATGGCGATATCTTCCATTCTACACACATTATAGGCGGTTCCCAGACAGAATGGTAAAGTTTATACTCCCCCTTCCACCAAGAAGCATCAATCCATGGCTTGCTCAAAACAACGAGTGCCTCCAACTAACAAGAGTCCCAGGGGGGTTTGTTTGCAATTATTTTGATTTAGTTTGCATAAAGCATGGGACTGGGCATCCCGGTGACCAGCCATTTATCTCGTGAGTGAGGAGCGGAGTCCACTCCTCTTGAGAATAACCTGCCTAACATGGAAGATACATATAGCCCTAGTTGATACATGAGCTATTCGAGCATACAAAACAGGATATTTATTTGAAGGTTTAGAGTTTGGCACATACAAATTTACTTGGAACGGCAGGTAGATACCGTATATAGGTAGGTATAGTGGACTCATGTGGAATAACTTTGGGGTTTAAGGGATTGGATGCACAAGTAGTATTCCCGCTTAGTACAGGTGAAGGCTAGCAAAAGACTAGGAAGCGACCAGCTAGAGAGCGACAACAGTCATGAACATGCATTAAAATTAATCAACACCGAATGCAAGCATGAGTAGGATATAATCCACCATGAACATAAATATTGTGAAGGCTATGTTGATTTTGTTTTGAACTACATGCGTGAACATGTGCCAAGTCAAGTCACTTAAATCATTCAGAGGAGGATACCACCCTACCATACCACATCATAACCATTTCAATAGCATGTTGGCACGCAAGGTAAACCATTATAACTCATAGCTAATCAAGCATGACACAAGAACTATGATCTCTAGTTGTCATTGCAAACATGTTTATTCATAATAGGCCGAATCAGGAACGATTAACTAATCATATTTACAAAAACAAAAGAGGTCGAGTTCATACCAGCTTTTCTCATCTCAGTCAGTCCATCATATATCGTCATAATTGCCTTTCACTTGCACGACCGAACGATGTGAATAATAATAATAGTGCGCGTACATTGGACTAAGCTGGAATCTGCAAGCATTCAATAAACAGGAGAAGACAAGGCAATATGGGCTCTTTTGTCAGATCAACAATTATGCATATGAGAGCCACTTCAACAATTTAATCATGGTCTTCTCCTATTGTGACGCCCCAAGACCAGAGATTCAGACGCCTTCCATGTTTTCCGTGATTTGTCATGTGATTTGTTTGGTTCGTTGCCTTCATATTTTTTTGCATCATGTCTTCTTACATCTCTTCTTTAAACTCAACTAAATAAATCGTATGGGTCTTTGGTCCATTTAAACCGAGAGAATTCACATGGTGATTCTCTTTAAAACATACCCTCCCAATATTAGGGAGCTATAATAAATATTCCTTTTTTGGAATTCACTTAACACACTTGCAAAATCCCAATGCCTTTGTTATCACAACTCTTGGCCTCTAACTTTGCTATATATCATTTCTCCATTTTCCGGAGCTCCACCAAAAATTCAAACATTTTTGGACCTTCCTAACCCTCACTTCCTATTTGAACCATTTGAATTTAAATCAAACGAGTTTAAATTTAAACTTTGAAAAATGCCCACTCCATTTTTCTTGGATCATACACATTCTTGTGAGTCCAGGAATATAACTCCCATGCCCAAATTTCATCCATACCCTCTCTTTCTATTTTTCTTCTTCTATCTATTTTCTTTTCTCTTTTTGGTTAAGAGAAGAGAGTAGAGAGAGAGAGAGCCTAGCTCAAGCGAAGCCCATCCAGCCAGCAGGCCTCTGGCCACTTCCCTCTCCCTGGACCGGCCTCCAAGGCCCATCTTGCTTCCCGACCTCTAAGGCCCAGCCGCTCCCTGCTATAACCCTAGCCTCCCTGCATCGATCCCTTCCTCCTGTGCGTGCGCCGTCAGAGAGAGGCAGGGAGAGAGCAACGCTGCACCCCTCGTCCCGATCCATGGATCTCCTCGCCCATGCCTCCCCGTCGCTCTCCCTTCACGCGGGCCTCCCATTCCTCCGCTGCGTCGGCCTGCGACCACCACTGCCGAGCTCCTCTAGGAAGGCCACCTCAAGCGGGAGCCATGCCAAGCTCCTCTTCCTCATTGACCACGCAGCTGCCTGCAGCTCCGTCCAGAGAGGAGCTCCCCGCGCCATTTCCTCCCGCGAGCCACGCGTCCTCCTCCAGCCAGTCGTCGTCCAGGACCCCGACGCGCCCCTTCTCCTCCCTGGCTTTTCTTCGTCTGCGCGCACCTCACGCCGGCGAGCATGACGCCCTCCGCGCGACCCCCCTTCCGCTGCTACTTCTCCTTCCACGCCCTGCTGCAGCTGCTCTTCCCAGCGCTGCCCGTCGCCGCCACCCGGCCACCTCGACAAGACGCCACTGCCGGCGACCGAACCTGCAGCAAACAGGCCACATGTTCAGCGCCATGCCCCGCCTCCACTACCTCCTTGTCGCTGCGCCAAGTCCTCTGCATCACCAACGCCCCTGCCTCGCTGACCCCTCGCGTGGGCTAGCGGCGACCGCGCCGTTGACTCCAGCCGAGCCCCTGCACCGGCGACCTCCGTCTCCAGCCGTTGCCGGCGAGCAAGCCGCAGCTCTGTCCCCTCTGTGCGCTTCACTTGTTGCATGCCTCTGTCGTGAGCGCCTCGTCGAGGCCGTGGTTTGCCTGGGGCTGACTTTTCCCTTCACGTGCACGACCAGCTGGCCTCATCTCCCTCCATTCTACTGCTGCACTGGAACCTGCCAAGACCTCGACGACCATGACGAAGTACGACTACCTGACAACCCTGGTCGGCTACCTCCACGCCAAGTACCACGACGATCGTGTACATCTACCGTCGCCGAAGACCCATGTAGCATGAATGCCAAGTACCACCAAGTTCTCGATGGATGCACCAAGTCCCCAGCGAGACCCGTTTTCATCAAGTTCGACTACACGGCTATAACCTCGGAGTTGGACCGCAAGCGCCACGTACCCCACAGACAAGACCACGGACGCTCGAATGACTTTTGACCGAAACCCAAGTTCCGCGGCGACCTTGTACTACTACCGTCTCCGAAGAACCGTGTAACGGAACCGTCAAGCTCCACTACCATCGACCATGAAGGACTCGGATTCATCAAGTTCCTCTCCGAACCGGGAACCACTACTTCCACTTTCATCGCTGAGGATCGATAGTGCCACTACTACCCACTGCGCCCGTGTACGACTTCTTCCACTACGAACCGATCCGCTTCGAAACGCACGCTTCAAAGGTATAACCGCCGAAACGACGCCCGTGGACGAATGTTGTGTGTTGTATGAGATGCATGTTTAGATGTTGTATCCGCCCGTGAACGATTGTCATTGTCACTCGTTTCCATGCCGCTAACCCATGGGAACCCGGCATCCGGGATCACCCCACCAACCTTGCTTGACACGCTCATACCCACTTCCTTTTGCACTGGTATCCCCGCGAGCTACCGGATCATCGGAATGTTGCCGTGGCATCATTTCTGTTTCGCCGTCGTGGCACCTTTTCCGTCGTAGTTGTCGTGGCACCCCTTTGGTTCAGCCATGGTGACAAATGCTTCTTATATGCTCATGTCAACTTTTAATAAAAATTGCATAAACTTGCACATGTCTTCCGCATCATGATAACAACACCAAGTATGTTTAAAATTGTTGTTGTATTAAATTGCTAGTGCATATGGGGATTTACCGGATTTGTTGTTTGTTATATCCGGCCCCATTTAAATTGTTTGGATAGTATAGTTTTGTTATGCTTCACCTCTTGCCATGTTAACCAACATTTAATATTGTTGAGTACCTAACCGGGAGTGAACTAAATAATTGATGTGGTGTTCCGTCAATATGCAACTCGTTGCATATTGGGCTCCACTTAACTTGTAGTTTTGTTTGTGCACTTTGCCATGCCATGCATATTTAAATCGGACATGCATCATACTTGATTGTGCATCATGCCATGTTTATGTGACGGTTGTTTACTATGTTGCCTGCTTCTTTCCGGGTTGCTTCTCTCGTTAGCTTCGGTTTCGTTCCGGAGTTGTGAGGATCCGTTCGACTACGCCCCTTTGCCTTCTTCATGGACTCGTTCTTCTTCCTTGCGGGATCTCAGGCAAGATGACCATACCCTCGAAATCACTTCTATCTTTGCTTGCTAGTTGCTCGCTCTATTGCTATGTTGCGATACCTACCACTTGCTATATCATGCCTCCCATATTGCCATGTCAAGCCTCTAATGCTCCTTTCCTAGCAAACCATTGTTTGGCTATGTTACCACTTGGCTCAACCCTTCTTATAGCGTTGCTAGATGCAGGTGAAGATGAAGTTTGTTCCATGTTGGAACATGGATTATTGTTGGGATATCACAATATCTCTTATTTTAATTAATGCATCTATATACTTGGTAAAGGGTCGAAGGCTCGGCCTTATGCCTGGTGTTTTGTTCCACTCTTGTCGCCCTAGTTTCCATCATACCGGTGTTATGTTCCTTGATTTTGCGTTCCTTACACGGTTGGGTGTTATGGGGACCCCTTGACAATTCGCTTTGAATAAAACTCCTCCAGCAAGGCCCAACCTTGGTTTTACATTTGCCTCACCTAGCCTTTTTTCCCTTGGGTTTCCGGAGCCCGAGGGTCATCTTTATTTTAAACCCCCCCGGGCCAGTGCTTCCCTAAGTGTTGGTCCAACCTGAGCGATGTCCGGCGCCCCTGGGCAACCAGGGTCTATGCCAACCCGATGTCTGGCTCATCCGGTGTTCCCTGAGATAGAGATATGTGCAGCTCCTATCGGGATTTGTCGGCACATCTGAGCGGCTTTGCTGGTCTTGTTTTACCATTGTCGAAATGTCTTGTAACCGGGATTCCGAGTCTGATCGGGTCATCCTGGGAGAAGGAATATCATTCGTTGACCGTGAGAGCTTGTGATGGGCTAAGTTGAGACACCCCTGCAGGGTTTTGAACTTTCGAAAGCCGTGCCCGCGGTTATGGTCAGGTGGGAATTTGTTAATGTCCAATTGTAGAGAACTTGAAACTTAACTTAATTAAAATGCATCAACCGCGTGTATAGCTGTGATGGTCTCTTTCCGGCGGAGTCCGGGAAGTGAACACGGTTCTTGTGTTATGTTTGAATGTAAGTAGTTTCAGGATCACTTCCTGATCACCTCTAGTTCACGACCGTGCTTTGCTTCTCTTCTCGCTCTCATTTGTGTAAGTTAGCCACCATATATGCTAGTGCTTGCTGCAGATCCACCTCACTACCTTTTCCTACCCATAAGCTTAAATAGTCTTGATCTCACGGGTGTGAGATTGCTGAGTCCTCGTGACTCACAGATTACTTCCAAACAGTTGCAGGTGCCGATGATACCAGTGCAGGTGACACAACCGAGCTCAAGTGGGAGCTCAATGAAGATCGTGTTCGTTGTGTTGTTTCGTTTCCTTTCGATCAGTAGTGGAGCCCAGTTGGGGCGATCGGGGATCTAGCATTTGGGGTTGTCTTTATTTATGTTGGTTCCATAGTCGGACCTTGATTGTATTCTGGATGATGTAATGCTATATTTATGTATTGTGTGAAGTGGCGATTGCAAGCCAGCTCTATATCCCTTATTCAGTACATGGGATGTGTAAAGATTACCCCTCTTGCGACATGCCTACTATGCGGTTATGCCTCTAAGTCGTGCTCCGACACGTGGGAGATATAGGCGCATCATGGGTGTTACACCTGTCGACCCCCAAAGAAAAGAAAAGAAATAAAACTATTTACACGGAAAGCTCCCAACAAGCAAAAGAAGAATAGGAAATCTTTTTGGGTTTTCTTTTTAATTACTACTGCAAGCTTGGAAAGTAAACTAATTAAATGATACAACTAATTTTTTTTGGTTTTCTTAAAGTTTATTAAACACACAAGAAGAAAGCGTAAAAAGGAAATAAACTAGCATGGATGATACAATGAAAAAGTATGAGCACCGACATCTAGCAATGAGTGTGTGGACATAAATGTAATGTCGGTGGGAAATACGTACTCCCCCAAGCTTAGGCTTTTGGCCTAAGTTGGTCTATGGCCATGGCTGGCGTGGCGGATATCCATAATAGTAGCTGGGGTCGTACTATGATGCAGCGGCTATCGCCTGCTGAGCTGCAGCATGGCGACGAGCGGCCTCCGCTCTCCTCTCGTACTCATCTGCCTCCTCTCTGGTAATAGTATATCTTCCTTTTTCCTGATGATCAAAGAAGGCAGGAGCAGGGAGAGTAATACGGACAGCACGGCGTCTGTCAAAGATTAGTCGATACTGGAGAGGTGATTCATTCCTCTCGACAAACTGGTGGTGAACCATAGCATTAAAGTCTAGGTAAGCAGGAGGTAATTTAATATCATCTTCGCGTATGGTTATACCAAGAAAATTAGCTATGCGGGTTGCATAAATTCCTCCAAAAAAATCTCCATTAAATCTATTAAGATGCAACCTACATGCAACAATGGCTCCCAAATTATAAGATTTATCTCCTAACACAGCACTCCTAAGAATACTGAGGTCAGGGACACACATGTGACATGCCTCATCTTTACCATTAATGCATCTACCTATGAAGAGAGCAAAATAATGTATAGCAGGAAAGTGAATGCTCCCTATGGTGGCTTGTGTTATATCTCTAGATTCTCCCACAGTTATGCTAGCAAGAAAATCTCTAAATTCAGATTTGCGAGGATCCCTTATACTACCCCATTGTGGAAGTTTGCAAGCAGTGGTAAAATCCTCTAAGTCCATAGTATCAGAATTTTCATAAAGATCAAATAGGACAGTTGGAGAATTAGGTGAAGATGAAAATTCAAACCTCCTCACAAAGGTACGAGTGAGATTGTGATACTGACTGCACTTCTATTCCTCGAAGCTCACAAGATCGGCATTATGCAAATATGTGTTGAATTCTTCCTTAATTCCTGCTCGATCCATAAAATTTTTAGAAGGCCACTCACAAGGACGCACTGGAGCGTCTCTTGGTGGCTCTTCATCAGCATCACGCATTGCAAGTCTGGGTCCTTGCTTCCTTGAGGAACCACCTTTGAACATTTTCCTAAGAATTTTTCTTCCTCTGAAAATTTCTGAATTTTTTTAGTAACTTCAAAATAAAAGTGAACCAAACTCAATAATATTGATAGCAACTACTCCTACAAGTGCCTAGGGCCTATATCATGCATCAAAACTACTTTTGAACATATAAATTTGACATGCAAGCTCAAGAACAGGGTCACCTAAGCAGCAAAAATTTGCAATGAATAAAGCACTAGAACAAAAACTAATTGGACCAATGGGGGAGTCACATACCAAGGAACAATCTCCCCAAGCAGTTTTGTGAGAGGTGCTTTGAGTAGGGAGATCGAAAATGGCAGCAAGATGAGCTAGAACTCGTGCTTGAGCTGGTTATTCGTGTTTGGGGGAGGAAGGAGTGTGTGGGTGAAAGGATAAGTGGAGGAGGGCCACCGTGGGCCCACGCAGTAGTAGGGCGCGCCCAGGGGGTAGGGCGTGCCCTACACCCTCGTGGGCAGGTGGTTGACCCCCTGCTGTATTCTCAGTGCCAAATATTCTCAAATATTCTAGAAAAAATCATATTTAAATTTCAAGTCATTTGGAGAGCTTTTATTTTCAGGGTATTTTTATATTGCACGGATAATCAGATAACAGACAGAAAAATATTTATTTTTTATTTTATTTAAAATAAATAACAAAAAGTAAAAGTGGGGTACAGAAGGTTGTGCTTTCTAGTTTCATCCATCTCATGCTCATCAAAAAGAATCCACTAACAAGGTTGATCAAGTCTTGTTAACGAACTCATTCCGAATAACATGGAACCGGAGAAATTTTGAATAACACTATGTTACCTCAACGGGGATATGCACATCCCCAATAATAAGAATATCATATTTCTTCTTGACAGTAGGAAGAGGAAATTCAAAACCTCCAAATATAATCGATGGAATTTTTCCAATAGAGTTGATACTATGAACTTGAGGTTGTTTCCTCGAAAAGTTTACCGTATGCTCATTACCATTAACATGAAAAGTGACATTGCCTTTAGTGCAATCAATAACCGCCCCTGCAGTATTCAAAAAGGGTCTTCCAAGAATAATAGACATACTATCGTCCTCGGGAATATCAAGAATAACAAAGTCCGTTAAAATAGTAACGTTTGCAACTACAACAGGCACATCCTTACAAATACTGACAGGTATAGCAGTTGATTTATCAGCCATTTGCAAAGATATTTCAGTAGGTGTAAACTTATTCAAATCAAGTCTACGATATAAAGAGAGAGGCATAACACTAACACCGACTCCAAGATCACATAAAGCAGTTTTAACATAGTTTCTTTTAATGGAGCATGGTATAGTGGGTACTCCTGGATCTCCTAGTTTCTTAGGTATTCCAAAAAGTATAATTTGCAAGCATGGTGGAAATTTCAGCTTCCAATATCTTTCTTTTATTTGTAACAATTTCTTTCATATACTTAGCATAAGGATTCATTTTGAGCATATCAGTTAATCGCATACGCAAAAAGATAGGTCTAATCATTTCAGGAAAGCGCTCAAAATCCTCATCATCCTTTTTCTTGGATGGTTTGGGAGGAAAAGGCATGGGTTTCTGAACCCATGGTTCTCTTTCTTTACCATGTTTCCTAGCAACAAAGTCTTTCTTATCATAACGTTGATTCTTTGATTGTCGGTTATCAAGATCAACAACAGGTTCAATTTCTACATCATTATCATTACTAGGTTGAGCATCATCATGAACATTATCATTAACACTAGTTTCAGGTTCATTACTAGATTGAGTTTCAGCATCAGAAATAGAAATATCATTTGGATTCTCAGGTGTTTCAGTAACAGGTTCACTAGAAGCATGCAAAGTCCTATCATTTTTCTTTTTCTTCTTTTTAGAAGGACTAGGTGCATCTATATTATTTCTCTGAGAATCTTGCTCAATTCTCTTAGGGTGGCCTTCAGGATACAAAGGTTCCTGAGTCATTCTACCAGTTCTAGTAGCCACTCTAACAGCATTATCATTATCTTTACTATTCAATTCATTGAGCAAATCATTTTGAGCTTTAAGTACTTGTTCTACTTGAGTTGTAACCATAGAAGCATGTTTACTAATAAGTTTAAGTTCACCTTTGACATTAGCCATATAATCACCCAAGTGTTCAAGCATATTTGAATTGTATTTCAATTGTCTACCAAAATAAGCATTAAAGTCTTCTTGCTTAGCCATAAATTTATCAAACTCATCTAAGCATGGGCTAGCAAACTTAGTAAACGGGGTTTCAGCTTTATCATATCTATAGAGAGAATTTACCTTTACTACCTGTGTTGGGTTATCAAGACCATGAGTTTCTTCAATAGGTGATGGATCAAGATCATATGTTTCTTCAACAGGGGGTAAATTAAGACCGTGTATTTCTTCAATAGGAGGTAAATTCTTAACATCTTCAGCTTTAATACCTTTTTCTTTCATGGATTTCTTTGCCTCTTGCATTTCTTCAGGACTGGGAAATAGAATACCCCTTTTCTTCAGAGTTGGTTTAGGAATAGGCTCGGGAATTGGCTTTGGAGGTGTCCAATTATTTTCATTTGTCAACATATTATTCAATAGAATTTCAGCTTCATCCGGTGTTCTTTCCCTGAAAACAGAACCAACACAACTATCCAAGTAATCTTTGGAAGCATCGGTTAGTCCATTATAAAAGATATCAAGTATTTCATTTTTATTAAGAGGATGATCAGGCAAAGCATTAAGTAATTGAAGAAGCCTCCCCCAAGCTTGTGGGAGACTCTCTTCTTTAATTTGCACAAAATTATATATATCCCTTAAAGCAGCTTGTTTCTTATGAGCAGGGAAATATTTAGCAGAGAAGTAATAAATCATATCCTGGGGACTACGCACACAACCAGGATCAAGAGAATTAAACCATATCTTAGCATCACCCTTTAATGAGAATGGAAATATTTTAAGGATATAAAAGTAACGAGTTCGCTCATCAGTCGTGAACAGGGTGGCTATATCATTTAATTTAGTAAGATGTGCCACAACAGTTTCAGATTCATAACCATGAAAAGGATCAGATTCAACCAAAGTAATTATATCAGGATCAACAGAGAATTCATAATCCTTATCGGTAACACAAATAGGTGAAGTAGCAAAAGCAGGGTCAGGTTTCATTCTAGCATTTAGAGATTGCTTATTCCATTTAGCTAATAACCTCTTAAGTTCGTATCTATCTTTGCAAGCTAAAATAGCTAAAGAGGCTTCTTGATCAAAAACATAACCCTCAGGAATAACAAGTGATTCTTCATCATCACTTTCATCAGTATTATCAGATTCAATATTTTCAATCTCTCTAGCTCTAGCAAGTTGTTCATCCAGAAATTCACCAAGTGGCACAGTAGTATCAAGCATAGAAGTAGTTTCATCATAAGTATCATGCATAGCAGAAGTGGCATCATCAATAACATGCGACATATCATAACAAATAGCAGAAGCAGTTTTAGGCGTCGCAAGCTTACTCAAAACAGAAGGTGAATCAAGTGCAGAGCTAGATGGTAGTTCCTTACCTCCCCTCGTAGTTGAGGGATAAATCTTGGTTCTTGGATCTTTCAAGTTCTTCATAATAATAAGCAGATGTAAATCCCAAGTGACTCAAAGAATAGAGCTATGCTCCCCGGCAACGGCGCTAGAAAATAGTCTTGATAACCCACAAGTATAGGGGATCACAACAGTTTTCGAGGGTAAAGTATTCAACCCAAATTTATTGATTCGACACAAGGCGAGCCAAATAATACTCTCAAGTATTAGCAGCTGAGTTGTCAATTCAACCACACCTGGAAACTTAGTATCTGCAACAAAGTATTTAGTAGCAAGGTAATATGATAGTAGTGGTAACGGTAACAAAAGGTAACGGTAGCAAAAGTAATGTTTTTGGTATTTTGTAGTGATGAATAGCAATAACAATGGGAAAGTAAATAAGCGAAGAACAATATATGGAAAGCTCATAGGCAATGGATCGGTGATAGAGAATTATGCCGGATGCGGTTCATCATGTAACAGTCATAACCTAGGGTGACACAAAACTAGCTCCAGTTCATTGATATAATGTAGGCATGTATTCCGAATATAGTCATACATGCTTGTGGAAAAGAACTTCGATGACATCTTTTGTACTACCCACCCGTGGCAGCGGGGTCCTTACGGAAACTAAGGGATATTAAGGCCTCCTTTTAATAGAGTACCGGAACAAAGCATTAACACATAGTGAATACATGAACTCCTCAAAGTACGGTCATCACCGATAAGTATCCCGATTATTGTCACTTCGGGGTTAACGGATCATAACACATAATAGGTGACTATAGACTTGCAAGATAGGATCAAGAACACTCATATATTGATGAAAACATAATAGGTTCAGATCTGAAATCATGGCACTCGGGCCCTAGTGACAAGCATTAAGCATACCAAAGTCATAGCAACATCAATCTCAAAACATAGTGGATACTAGGGATCAAACCCTAACAAAACTAACTCGATTGCATGATAGATCCCATCCAACCCATCACCGTCCAGCAAGCCTACGATGGAATTACTCACGCATGGCGGTGAGCATCATGAAAATGGTGATGGAGGATGGTTGATGATGATGATGGTGACGGATTCCCCTCGGAGCCCCAAACGCACTCCAGATCAGCCCTCCCGAGGTGTTTTAGGGCTTGGCGGCGGCTCCGTATCGTAAAACGCGATGAATTCTTCTCTCTAATTTTTTTTCTTCCCGAAACACAATATATAGAGTTGGAGTTGGAGTCAGAGAGGCACTAGGGGGCCCACGAGGTAGGGGCGCGCCCTAGTGGGGCAGGCTCGCCCCCACCCTCGTGGAGAGGTGGTGGGCCCCCTGGCCTTCATCTTTTGCAGGTATTTTTTATATTTTCCAAAAAGTTGCTCCGTGAAGTTTCAGGTCATTCCGAGAACGTTTGTTTCTGCACATAAATAACACCATGGTAATTCTGCAGAAAACAACGTCAGTCCGGGTTAGTTCCATTCAAATCATGCAAGTTAGAGTCCAAAACAAGGGCAAAAGTGTTTGGAAAAGTAGATACGATGGAGACGTATCACCGCATCACCTCCATGACTCTCCAGACTATTTATGTGTGTTGCTGGTGCGGCAGGAAGATATCACAAGATGTGTACCATGATATGGTCATCCAGGACACACCTGCACTTGAGAGATTACTTGTAGTTGATCAATAAGGTCCAACAAGAATCAATGTCATTTCTGCACGGAAATTGACAGTGGTGGGTGAGGGAGTCCTGGACTGAGGGGTCCTCGGGCGTCCGGCCTGTTATCCATGGGCCGGACTGATGGGCTGTGAAGACATGAAGGCCGAAGACTGCACTGTGTCCGGATTGGAATCTACTTGGCGTGGAAGGCAAGCTTGGTGACCGAAGATTCCTTCGTATGTAACCGACTCCATGTAAACCCTAGTTCCCCTTAGTGTCTATATAAACCGAAGGCCGGAAAGTAGACCACATATACTCATTACCATATTCATAGGCTAGACTTCTAGGGTTTAGCCCTTACGATCTCGTGGTAGATCAACTCTTGTAATACTCATATTCGTCAAGATCAATCAAGCAGGAAGTAGGGTATTACCTCCATAGAGAGGGCCCGAACCTGGGTAAACATTGTGTCCAATGTCTCCTGTTACCATCGACCCTAAACGCACAGTTCGGGACCCCCTACCCGAGAGCCGCCGGTTTTGACACCGACATTGGTGCTTTCATTGAGAGTTCCACTGTGCCGTCGGCAAAAGGTTCGATGGCCCCTTCAATCGTCAATAATGACGTTGTCCAAGGAGGAACTTTCCCCCCGGACAGATCTTCATATTCGGCGGCTTCATACTACGGGCCAACTCGCTTGCCATCTGGAGCAGATCAATAGCTACGCCCCTGGCCATCAGGTCGGATTCGGAAGCTTGAACTACGTCATGGATATCCGTGGAGACTTGATTATCGAGGGATTTGAGCCCGCGGCGATCGCTCCCCCTCATCCCGATGAACGTGACTTAAATCTGTCATCGGATCACAACCAGGAGATGGTTCCTGCGGCTGCAACGACCTTAGAGCCGAAGCAAATCGAGCCATCCGAGGCCTCAGAGTCCGCGGTGTTGGAGCCACACATGGACTCGACGCCCTGCAATATTCGCTTTAACGGAACTTCGGACTCGTCTCTAGTTATAAGTTTCAGATTGTGTACGCCCGCGGACACCGAGCTAGATCGGTTATCGATCCTCAAGTCCAGTGCCGCTGACGTTTTCCAGCACTCGCCTTTGGGTGACGTGCTAAAATATTTAAATAATTTGTCCTTGGAGAAGGACTCACAACTGAACTATGCCCGGTTCGAGCTGGAGATGGATGATGAGGAATCTTGCTTCCCACCCGCCACCCACTTCATAGCCACTGTTGATGATTTAACTGATGTGCTTGACTATGCTCCGAAGACATCGACGGTATGGACGATGATGCCGACAAGGAGCAAGGCCAAGACCCGCCATTCACTAGACGTTTGACGGCTACCTCTTCATACGACGTGTACATGGTTGATACACCTAAAGGATCTGGCGGCGACAAAGAAGAGCTAGATGCGAATAAAACCTCCGAGACACAGTCCAAGCGCCGGCGGCCCAAGTGCCGCCCCAAGCCTTGCCGCTCAAAGGATGGCAACACTGGCACCGGAAAAATAGTACTCCAGGTGACGCCAAAAACAATGAAGATCCTGTCGGGGCTACATCCGAACAGGAACACGACAGCAGGCAAGACAGCCCTGACGAACAGGCCATAGAAGATGACTCGGAAGATGATAGCTATTGTCCACCCACCGAGGAGGAGACAAGCCTTGGCAACGAAGACTTCATCGTGCCTAAGGATCCTCTCGAGCAGGAGCACTTTAAGCTTCAGCTCATAGCCACTTCAAGGAGCCTGAAAAAGAAAAACAACAGCTGCAAGCTGAACAATACCTGTTCATCGACAGATGGACTGACGTCCTGACAGCCGA
Organism: Triticum monococcum; assembly: GCA_034509565.1. NCBI lineage: Eukaryota > Viridiplantae > Streptophyta > Magnoliopsida > Poales > Poaceae > Triticum > Triticum monococcum. Next base: position 78,172,537 of record CM067843.1, read on the forward strand.
GGAATACGGCCTCAACCGCCCAGCCAAGAGCAATCTAAAACGCAGACTGCTACCTCAATTCGATGAGGAGGCGCCGGAGCACATATCTCCCTCGCGTAGTGCGGACCGACCACCACGTGGTCGGGACAGAGCGGCTGAACGGCCACCCTGCGGTCGGGTTAAAGTAGCAACTCGAGCCGAACAGCAGAATGCCCCACCACCCCGCCAAAATAGGGACAGAAGAGTCCGGAGTCATATGTATGACCTCCGACAGACTCTGGACAGTAGAGCAGGATACACAAGATCGATCTATGGATCACGAGGACGTGCCTCGAAGCACGACGATGGCTACCTATTCGGACGTGACAAACCTAACCACGCTCGGGCCGAACACCGCAGACGGACTCCATCAGAGCTCTGCCACGATGCAGCCCGGTATAGAGGTGCCGCACACCCGCTCTGCTTCACAGATGAAGTACTGGATCATGAATTCCCCGAGGGGGTTCAAGCCCGTCAATATCGAATCATATGAGGGCACAACCGATCCTGCAGTATGGATCGAGGATTTCATTCTCCACATCCACATGGCCCGAGGAGACGACCTCCACGCCATCAAATACCTCCCATTAAAGCTCAAAAGGACCAGCTCGGCACTGGTTAAATAGCCTGCCTGAGAACTCCATCGGCAGCTGGGAGGACTTGGAAGAGGCTTTCCTCGACAACTTCCAGGGAACTTATGTCCGGCCACCAGATGACGATGACCTAAGCCACATAGTTCAACAACCCGGAGAATCAGCCAGAAAATTTTGGACTAGGTTCCTAACCAAAAAGAACCAGATCGTCCCAGATGCCGAGGCCCTAGCAGCCTTCAAACACAGCATCCGTGACGAATGGCTAGCACGCCACCTCGGACAAGAAAAGCCGAAGTCAATGGCAGCCCTTACGGCACTCATGGCCCACTTTTGCGCAGTCGAGGACAGCTGGCTGGCTCATAGCAAAAACACAGCCAGCGAGGCAGGCCCACAGAGGCCAAGAACAGCACTGGCGGGCTCCGGCGTAATAGACACAAACGCGGAAGCAATGGCGACAACACCGAGGACACCACAGTCAACACCGGATTCAGTGGCTCCAAGTCCGGCCAACGGAAGAAACCCTACAAAAGAAACAACGAAGGACCTTCCAGCCTGGACCGCATACTCGACCATCTGTGCCAAATTCACGGCACCCTGGATAAGCAAGCCAATCATACCAATAGGGATTGTTGGGTCTTCAAGCAGGCTGGCAAGTTAAATGCCGAAAACAAAGAAAAGGGATCACAAAGTGAGGACGAGGATGAAGAGCCCCGGCAGCCGAACACCGAGGGAGAGAAGAAATTCACCCCCCCCCCCCAATCAAAATGGTGAACATGATATACGCCATGCACATCCCCAGAAAGGAGCGCAAATGAGCACTCAGGGACGTCTATGCGGTAGAGCCAGTCGCCCCAAAATTTAATCCATGGTCGTCATTTCCGATCACCTTCGATCGACGAGATCATCCGACTAGTATCTGCCATGGCGGTTCGCCCGCACTGGTCCTCGACCCAATCATCGACGGATTCCACCTAACACAAGTCCTGATGGATTTTGGAAGCAGCCTCAACCTGCTGTACCAGGATACAGTACGGAAGATGGGCATTAATCCCTCATGAATCAAACCAACAAAGACTACCTTTAAAGGAGTCATACCAGATGTAGAGGCCCGCTGTACGGGCTCAATCAAGCTGGATGTGGTCTTCGGTTCTCCGGACAACTTCCGAAGCAAAGAGTTAATCTTCGATATCATCCCCTTCCGCAATGGCTACCACGCATTGTTCGGACGAACCGTGTTTGCTAGATTTAACGCAGTGCCACACTATGCTTATCTCAAGCTCAAGATGCCCGATCCACGCGGCAATACAGAATGCTCCCTCCGAACAGAGGAGCAAACCACCGCCCTAGCAGCAGAAGTATAGAGCGGCCTTCTCAAGCAACATTATAATCCAGCTGGCGAGCCCCTGGACACCGTCAAGCGGGTCCGGACCACACTGCAACAGGATAACACGGCTCATCAAGAGCTCGACTAGCAATTCGGCCTCTGTGCCAGCCCCAATGAGGTAGTGGCATCCGTACCACGCGTACACAATTACGCACGCAAAATTCCATGGACATCGATGGAGGCACGAGATAACCCGGGGTCTGCAATTCGGCCAGACCGATCTCGGACACACATACTTTTATTTCTTTTTCTTGTTTCAGGCACATTTTTCCACGAGCCTGATGTCAAGACCTTTAGCAGGACTGAAATACAATGGAGGCAAGCAACGTAGGTGTGTAGGGTAACCTGTATACGTTCTTCTTGATGGTACTCATACTTATTTCTCAGGACCCACACGCTGCGCCCTATCGATTCCAGCATGTTAAAAGGATGGATACTTCTCGGACCATCTGTACAAGATACGCCTCGACGTATCCATCCAGTTATAATAAAAATGGTTCGTGGCCCAGTTCCTGTGGTTTTTGCTTCTTACTTCGTTTTTATTTCGATCTGCTTATTTCCTGCATCGACACTCTTTTACGTTTAATATTTGCCAGGGGCTACCTGTCGCCCCATAATACAGCAGCACAGTCCGAACACTTCTTATATAAGTTCGGCACCCCGAGTTTAGCATTATATGCATTGGCTCTGAATCATGTCTTTGGTCAATAGTTGGGTTGCCCGGCTCCTGTGCTTGCTACCCTATGTTCCGCTCCATCGGCGAGGGTAGTAAAGGGAGAACTACTGTGATTGTGCCCTGGCTTTGACCAGACGAGCACCTCAGTAGAGAAAGCCAAAAACTGACTGCCATGATATGGAGAGAGCCGGTCAGCTACTCGAGGGTTACAAATCGTTGGAGAATTTTTCCGTGTTACGCGAGAGATCGGCACTTCCCGATCAGATGCTGACAGTACTATGGCTTAAACCAGGGGCTGCACCCATGCTTTATTATAAAACTCCTATGGCTAAGTGAGGGCGTTAAAGCCATAAAGTCCGATTGCCTTGTTCGTTGTGCTAAACAACTCCTTCAAGGACCATGTAATTGGATCCAGATTGTTTAGATCCCATCCCGAACACCTCCGTACAATCTACGTGAGGGCAGAAGCTGACGACTAGCCAACCCTCAGATTACACACAACACGGCCGTACAGGAGGAAACAATTCAAAGCATAATAACATTACATTACAAAAACTAGCTTTGTTCCCATAGTACAAGACAAAGGCAACATGAATACATTTATTCAAACACAATGTCCTTAGAACATTGCGCCGCTACAAGTCGAGACCCTTCTACGACATCCTCGAAATACCGCCCGGGTGTGCGGTGCTCCTTGCCCTCCGGCAGCCCGCTGGCGACTTCAACAGCATTCATCTTCGCCCACCACATCTTGCAGTGAGCGAAGGCCATACGGGCACCTTCAATACAGACGGAGCGCTTGATAACGTCCAGCCGAGGACAGGCGTCCACCATCCGCCTCACGAGTCTGAAGTAGCTTCTAGGCATAGCTTCGGCTGGCCACAGCCGGATTGTCAAATCCTTAATGGCTAGTTCGGCCACCCTATGCAGCTCCACCAGCTGTTTTAGCTGATCGGTGAACGGCACGGGATGCTCTGGTGCCGCATACTGCGACCAAAAGAGCCTCTCCGAAGAACCCCCTCCTTCGGCTCGATAAAACTCCACGGCGTCTGATACACTATGTGGAAAATCCGCAAAAGCCCCTGGGGAACTCCGAACCCAGGTTAGTAAAAGGTACTGCTTCTCCACATACTTGCTTTGCATCTTAAATTCCTTACCCGTTGTGATCTTCCTGGCCTCCTGGATCTCCAGGAGGGCGGCCCGGGCCTCATTCCGTGCGGTCTCCATGCTCTGACGATCCTTGGAGAGCTCAGTCCCTCGAACCGACGCATCATGCTCCAAGGTCTCGCATTTTTTCATCGCATCCTGGAACTCATGGTGGACTTCTTTGACCTGGGCCTTTAGCTTCTTACGGGCGGCCTGCTGCTGGACAACCTGCTCCTCGGCCTCGCCCAGGGACTTCCTCAGGGCCTCGACCTCGGTCACGGCTTCTGCACATATCACAATACCGCCGTCAATATACATCGCTTATCCTTTCACGAACATATAGCAACTCGTTCCTCACCTTGCTTCTCGTGGAGCCGAACCTTAACCTCGCCGAGCTCGTTCTCGGTCCGCTCCAGCCTCCGCTTTAGCTCGAAGACCTCTACAGCATGTGAAGACGCGGCCAACAGGGACGCCTACTTATCGATACATATTCAGTCAGCCTCTTATAATTAAGGATTGATCCCATGTCCGGTTCTCCTCGCCGAACACCGGACAGCGTCGCAGGGGCTATGGACTATGCGGGGTTTTTCTTTCTTACCTCGAAACCTGTTAACAGGCTGCTGCAGGCTTCATTAAGTCCGCTCTTGATGGACTGAACCTTCTCGATCACCTCACCCATAAGGATATGGTGCTCGTCCATGACGGAGGCGCTTTGTAGCGCCCCCATCAGGTCATCTGGTGCTCCCTGATGGACAATAGCCACCGGTGGAGGCGACGCACCCCCTCCTTCAAAGGGGGCTGCTCGGCCGACTCCAGAGCCATCTTGGTCTCTGGAATCGTATTCGGCTAAGGGTCGAACTGGATACGACCCTCTTTGCTAGTCTCCATGGGGATTGACTCCCCCATGTGTCCGGCAGTGGAGGTCCCGCCTTGTGGCGCCTCCCGGACAACGTCCTGGGCTCCTCCCTTCGGAGCGGTCCTCCGGGATAACACTTCGTGTCGTCCCTGGCCCCGGGGGAGTAAGCAGGTGGTGGTGACATGCTTGCCTTCTCTGACGGAGCCAACGAACCTCCAGATGAGGATCGCTGGATAAGGTCACGGGCCGGACTGCAATAGTGTGGATTAACCATGTTAGAATAATAAAAAGAAAGGACTGGATGTGTGCATAAATAATCCATGTCACTAACGATGTGGCTTGGGGCCTAGTACGGGGGCGACGATCCAGGCTACTGTCAACGTCCCGTGCGGTGTCGACCGCTGCGGCGCCCTTCCCCTTTTTGGGCGATTTCGCCTCCAGATGTGCCGAGGCCACCCTCTTCTTCTTGTCCTCGGGAGGAGGATTGTTTTCCTCCTCCTCCTCCTCTTCCTTGTCATTGTCCTCAGGGACAGAGGAATGGGCCTCATCATCTTCGGACGTCGCCTCCGAAGTGCCCTTGCGACGGGGGCCACTCTTGGCCCCCTTGGCCTTCTTCTTGGCCTTCTTTTTCGGCACCATATATGGCGCCGGCACCAGCATCTTCGCCAGGCGCGGGATAGCAGGTTCATCAGGCAACGGAGCTGGACAGTGGATCAGCTTCGCCCTCTCCACCCAGTCCTGAGGGAACAATACTAAGATCTCAGACATCATCCTAGAAACATTGGGAATACGTTAAAAGTAACATACCTCGCTAGCGGAGCGGCTACAATTGTGACCACGGTCTGATTCCGTGGCCAGTGGCTTCTCGTTGCCCTTAAATCGCAACTTCCAGGCCCCTTCATGAGAAGTATCGAAGAGCCTTTTCAGGGTCTGGTGCTTCTTCGAATTGAACTCCCATAAAGGGCGGCTTCAGCGATGGCACGGAAGAATCCGACGGACCAACATCACCTGGATAACATCAACGAGGTTGACGTCCTTGGTCACCATGCTTTGAACGCGCGTCTGCAGCGCTATCAGCTCGTCAGGTGAACACCAGTCTGGACTCTTCTCGACCCAGGAGGTGAGTCGCATGGGAGCACTGGAGCGGAATTCGGCAGCTGCGGCCCAGTTGGTGCCGCGAGGTTCTGTGATGTAGAACCACTGCTTCTGCCATTCCTTTACTGTCTCCACAAAGGTGCCTTTGGGCCAGGAGACGTTTGATAGCTTGCTCACCATGGCCCCTCTGCACTCCGCGTGCTGGCCATCCACCACCTTCGGCTTCACGTTGAAGACTTTGAGCAACAGCCCGAAGTGGGGATGGATGCGGAGGAAGGATTCGCACACGACTGTAGGATCTAGAAGAAGGACTGTCTAAAGGCGGGTGAATAGACACTTAATGCTAAAGTTGCACTTTTTAAGCTATTTCGGTTTAAGTGGAGTTCGGGCACAATTTTAACATACACAATACATATCAAGCAAGCATGCAGCGAGTATATAGGCAGCGGAAAGTAAAGCATGCAACTTGCAAGAATGTAAAGGGAGGGGTTTGGAGGATTCAAACGCAATTGGAGACACGGATGTTTTTCCCGTGGTTCGGATAGGTGGTGCTATCCTACATCCACATTGATGGAGACTTCAACCCACGAAGGGTAACGGTTGCGCGAGTCCACGGAGGGCTCCACCCATGAAGGGTCCACGAAGAAGCAACCTTGTCTATTCCACCATGGCCATCGCCCACGAACGACTTGCCTCACTAGCGGTAGATCTTCACGAAGTAGGCGATCTCCTTGCCCTTACAAACTCCTTGGTTCAACTCCACAATCTTGTCGGAGGCTCCCAAGTGACACCTAGCCAATCTAGGAGACACCACTCTCCAAGAAGTAACAAATGGTGTGTTGATGATGAACTCCTTGCTCTTGTGCTTCAAATGATAGTCTCCCCAACACTCAACTCTCTCTCATAGGATTTGGATCTGGTGGAAAGAAGATTTGAGTGGAAAGCAACTTGGGGAAGGCTAGAGATCAAGATTCATATGGTAGAAATGGAATATCTTGGTCTCAACACATGAGTAGGTGGTTCTTTCTTAGAACATATGAGTAGGAATGATGTATGTGTTCTGATGGCTCTCTCTTCAAATGAAGAGGTGGTGGAGGGGTATATATAGCCTCCACAATAAATCCAACCGTTACACACAGTTTTCCAATCTCAGTGGGACCGAATCATCAAACTCGGTCTGACCGAAATGGTAAACCTAGTGACCGTTAGGAATTTCGGTGGGACTGAGATGCAACTCGGTAGGACCGATTCGGTTAGGGTTTGGGCATAACGTAATCTCAGTGAGACCGATCGCACGAACTCGGTGAGACCTAGTTCGGCAATTAGCTAACCAGAGAGTTGGTCAGGCAAACTCGGTGGGACCGACTTGCTCTTTCGGTGAAACCGAAAAGTTACAAGAAGGAAACATAGAGTTTACCTTGCATTCTCGGTGGGACCGATTGCATATCTCGGTGGGACCAAAGATATTGCAACAGGTAACAGAGAGTTTGCAAGCCCATCTCGGTGAGACCGAGAACCTTATCGGTAGGACCGAATTGCTAGGGTTTGGCAGTGGCAAATGAAAAGTGAAACTCGGTGGCGCCGGATTGACAGAATCGGTATGACCGAGTTTGGCTGAGGATTTTGGAGCATATCATCAAGCACATAAAGCAAGAGGCTCATTAAGCAACACCTCATCCCTCCTTAATAGTATTGGCTTTTCCTAAAGACTCAATGTGATCTTGGATCACCAAAATATAAAATGAAGAGTCTTGAACTTTTGAGCTTGAGCCAATTCTTTGTCCTTAGCATTTTGAGGGTTCCACTTTCACATCCATGCCATGCCACTCCATTGTTGAACTTATCTGAAATATACTAGGTAAAGGTATTAGTCCAACAAGAGATATGTTGTCATCAATTACCAAAACCACCTAGGGAGCACTTGTGCTTTCAACAATGATAAATGCTGAGATGTTGAGGAAGGAATTCAGGGACAGATCATGGAAATCTATCCCGTAATAGTACATCAGCCCGCGGACAAAAGGGTGGAGTGGAAACCCTATCCCGCGGAAGAAATGGGGGTTGAATACTACCCTCTCTGTGGGCTCTGGCATGGGGACGACTTGTCCCTCGGCTGGCAGACGATGGGCGATCTCCTTCGCCAAATATCCGGCTGCCCGGAGCTTAGTAATGTCCTCCTCCTTGACAGAGGAGACCATCCACTTGCCCTGGCCGCCAGATCCGGACATGGTTGCTCGAGTGGAAAGGAGATGAGAACTTGGGTGCTAGAACTTGAGATCGGAAAGGTGGAGACGGAGAGAGAGCGTGAGGAGAGGAAGAGGGAGTCCTTATCCCTTTATAAAGGAAGCAAATATTAAGCACCTCCTCACTCGCCTTAGGAATCGCCTATTCCCTAGGGCTATATGAACGGCACGGTTGAGTTACCCATGCCCGCATTAATGAGAATCCCGCAATAAGGGGGCACGATCTCTGTTTTGACAACACGTGTCAATAGCAACCGCGTCTCGAAGCATGGAATGGCAGAAGAAAAACGGTTCGAAATTATAACCGGACATACGTGATGTCGTGTTGGAAAAACCTGTCAACAGATTAGATTCATGCAAATATTATATTCTCTCTGCGGTTGTGTATGGTGTGCGTAATAGGTCAGGATACTATCATTGCATCCTAAGACTATCTTGGAGTTCGGAGAAAGGGGAACCCGCCTTGCAATTCCGAAGACAATCTGCACGCCGGACTCCTCGTCATTGAAAGCCAGGTTCGGGGGCTACTGAGGGAGTCCTGGACTAAGGGGTCCTCGGGCGTCCGGCCTATTATCCATGGGCCAGACTAATGGGCTATGAAGACATGAAGACCGAAGACTGCACTGTGTCCGGATTGGACTCTACTTGGCGTGGAAGGCAAGCTTGGCGACCGAAGATTCCTTCTTATGTAACCAACTCCATGTAAACCCTAGATCCCCTCGGTGTCTATATAAACCGAAGGGGATAATCAGGAAAGTAGACCACATATACTCATTACCATATTCATAGGCTAGACTTCTAGGGTTTAGCCCTTACGATCTCGTGGTAGATCAACTCTTGTAATACTCATATTCATCAAGATTAATCGAGCAGGAAGTAGGGTATTACCTCCATAGAGAGGGCCCGAACCTGGGTAAACATTGTGTCCCCTGTCTCCTGCTACCATCGACCCTAAACGCATAGTTCGGGACCCCCTACTCGAGATCCGCCAGTTTTGACACCGATAGTGGGCTACTCGTCTGACAAATGATGCAAACTTGTTATTCGATCCACACCCATTCAGGTACAACAGCCACCTTCTACCTCTCCTTCTACAAATTAACATTACTTCTAAATTTGAAGATGTTTGTTCGTCTGTCATTCAGAAAATGATTGTGACAAGCTTGACCCCAAAAATGCGCACAGTGAAGGTCTTGGCACTAGAATCTATCGGGCCCGACCTGGAGCAAGTTGTCAGTTTCCTAAGATGCTTTCTGTGCTTGGAGAAGCTATATATCGACATGACATTCCTTTCTTGTTAAATGTTAACCATAAGGGAGTTCAATTTGTGACACCTTTTTCTAAGTTTACAATGACAATGTACTACGATTTCTGAAAGTTCTTTTGGACGATTTCAGTACATACATGCCCCCCCCCCATATTGGTTGCTTGATCCATATGGTTACAATCAATAAGCATTTCTCCTTAGGATTCATCTATACTATTTTCTTAGGAAACTTTTCATCCACTCCAACCTCTTGTGAAGAAGGCTACATTTTTCTAGAATGTAATCAAATGCCCATCTTCATCATGTTAGATCGAAGATGGCATGTTAGTGCATTTGACAAATCCTGCAAACCAAATAGCTAGGCCTGTAGTAATGTTCAAAACTCCATGTAGGCACTAACATGTTTTCTTCTTTTGCAGATAAGATTAGGCCCAGTGGTGGATAATGTGATACAATATAACAATCACGTCGAATGCTTAGATCTGCATCTCTCAGAAATTACTTTGAACTCTTACTGAGGGACCTTACCAGAGATTATATTCGCCAGGTTATTTGTTCTCAGAGCAAGGGTGCTGAAGGAAATGAGCTTTGGCCTACATTTATTTCGCAAAAATGAATGGTTTGTTGATCAGCGCCAGCGCCTGCGGCAGAATGCAGTAGGCTCCAAAAATGCTAAATTTCATTTTGGAACTTCAGATGACAGAGTAATCAGAAGTCATCGTGTCAACCCCATACATGACTTCTCAGTGGCTGACCCCTTTGCAAAAATTGTGAGGTTTCAAAGCCAGACTTAGAAGCGGTGATATTAGTTTGAACCTCTCTGATATCCATGTTCAGCGGATCAGCGCGAGCGTTTGCAGCTGATGAGCTGAATTTCATTTCTAATATCAGTTTGAACCTTGCCATCTTTGAATTTGAGCCATATAACTCTAGAATCTAAACCTTGTAACATTTCGAGCTTTTGTGGTACAATCGTTGAAATGGCGTCGTATGAGACTCGTATATTGCTAGCACTATTTTGACCTTAATATGCAATGGTCTTAGATTTTATTAACCATTCTTGAATCAGTTTACCTTGTTGATCTCACAGCACACGATCTGTATAGCTAACTCAACTGCGATCTTCGACATTATTGCACACAGTTGGTTTCTTCCATCGTGTGCACTGTAGAGCGCAGAATTAATTATTGCATTCGAGTGTCCATCATCACCATTCTATGCAACTTTGACCTCATCACCCAAGGGTAAACTTATGACCGAAGTCATTCCACACACTTCATTTTTACAAAGCTTTTTGCCAATAAACGCCCATGATTTGTCCCTCTTCTATCCGATGCGTGGCCAAACTAGCCGGGCGGGAAGCTTGCGCAGTAAACAACGCGGTAGCACGGGAACAAGCTCACCAACGATACATTTGGCGCCTCTTCGAGCCCACACATGCAGTGCGGTGTTGTCAAGCGTGCACTGGAATCCTCCGCTATGAACACTGTGACAAGACGTGACGATTACAGGCTGGCCGGCCCCCATTTATTACAGTGGCCATTTAACCTACCCTTGTGTCTCTTCAACCTTTCGATCATGCCCCACCATTGCAAGAAGCACACCCACCATGATAAATTCTTAGAGCGTATCCTGCACGGCACCAATGGCACTCCGAGCGGCTGCCGACGACGAGCAGCAGTTCACCATGCGTGCCGTGGTGGACACCCACAGAAGGTTCATGGACCTCTCGGTGGTGTACACCAACGACCCGGTCTGGGTGGAGCACTCCATCCACATCATGGAGCCGTTTCTTTCTGCGGAGAAGTACAAGGTGGTCGGGTTCGACCTCGAGTACACCTGCGTTCGTGTCGGGTGTCGTCCCAAGGTCGCCGTCGCCCAGATGTGCATGCGCCACCACGTCCTCGTCTACTGATAACCCACAAGTATAAGGGATCGCAACAGTTTTCGATATGTAAGAGTGTCGAACCCAACGAGGAGCTAAAGGTAGAACAAATATTCCCTCAAGTTCTATCGACCACCAATACAACTCTACGCACGCTTAACGTTCGCTTTACCTAGAACAAGTATGAAACTAGAAGTACTTTGTAGGTGTTTTTGGATAGGTTTGCAAGATAATAAAGATTACGTAAATAAAGAGTAGGGGCTGTTTAGATAAAGACACAACTAAGTTAGTTTTAGTAGAGAGCTTGTTGTTACGAGAAAGTTATTTGTCCCTAGGCAATCGGTAACTAGACCGGTAATCATTATTGCAATTTTATATGAGGGAGAGGCATAAGCTAACATACTTTCTCCACTTGGATCATATGCACTTATGATTGGAACTCTAGCAAGCATCCGTAATTACTAAAGATAATTAAGGTAAAACCCAACCATAACATTAAATCATCAAGTCCTCTTTAACCCATACGCAAACAACCTACTTACCCGGGTTTGTGCTTCTGTCACTCACGCCACCCACCATAAGCAAATCATGAACATATTGCAAACCCTACAGCGGGAATCCCTCATGCTTGCGCGACATGGAGAGCACCATAGGACAACACCAATAATAAAACATGCAACTCAAACCAATCACGATCATCAATTAACCCATAGGACAAAATGGATCTACTCAAACATCATAGGATAGCCATACATCATTGGGAAATAATATATAGTGTTGAGCACCATGTTTAAGTAGAGATTACAGCGGGTAAGAGAGAGGTTACACCACTACATAGAGGGGGGAAGAGTTGGTGATGATGGCGGTGAAGTTGTTGGTGAAGATTGCGGTGATGATGGCCCCCGGTGGCACTCCGGTGCCACCGGAAGCGAGGGGGAGAGAGCCCCCTCCTTCTTCTTCTTCCTTGACCTCCTCCCAAGATGGGAGAAGGGTTTCCCCTCTGGTCCTTGGTCTCCATGGAGCGGGAGGGGCGAGAGCCCCTCCGAGATTGGATCTGTCTCTCTCTGTTTCTGCGTTCTCAGATTCTACCCTTTCACCATTTATTATATTCCCGAAGATCCGTAACTCCGATTGGGCTGAAATTTTAACACGGTCTCTATCCGGATATTAGCTTTATCACAGAGAAAGAAGGGCATCAACCGCCTTACGGGGTGGCCACGAGGGCCCAGGGCGCGCCCCCTGCTTCGTGGCCCCCTCGGGCATCGTCTCGCATGGATTTTTCTTCCCAAAAATCATATGTATTCCAAAAAAATCTCCGTCAGTTTCATCCCGTTTGGACTCCGTTTGATATGGATATTTCGCGAAACAAAAAACATGCAACAAACAGGAACTGGCACTGGGAACTGGATCAATATGGTAGTCCCAAAATAGTATAAAAAGTTGCCAAAAGTATATGAAAGTTGTAGAATATTGGCATGGAACAATAAAAAATTATAGATACGACAAAGACCTATCAGCATCCCCAAGCTTAATTCCTACTCATCCTCGAGTAGGTAAATGATAAAAAAGATAAATTTATGATGTGGAATGCTATCTAGCATAATCTTGATCACATATCTAATCATGGCATGAATATTAAGACACGAGTGGTTCAAAGCAATAGTCTATCATTTGACATAAACACAATAATACTTCAAGCCTACTAATAAAGAAATCATGTATTTTCAAAATAACATGGCCAAAGAAAGTTATCCCTACAAAATCATATAGTCTGGCTATGCTCCATCTTCACCACACAAAATATTCACATCATGCACAACCCCGATGACAAGCCGAGCAATTGGTTCATACTTTTTAACGCGCTTCAGCTTTTTCAACCCTCACGCAATACATGAGCGTGAGCCATGGACATAGCACTATAGGTGGAATATAATATGATAGTGGAGGTTGTGTGGAGAAGACAAAAGGGGAGAAAGTCTCACATCGACGCGGCTAATCAACAGGCTATGGAGATGCCCATCAATTGATGTCAATGTGAGGAGTAGGGATTGCCATGCAACAGATGCACTAGAGCTATAAGTGTATGAAAGCTCAAACTGAAACTAAGTGGGTGTGCATCCAACCTGCTTGCTCATGAAGACCTCGAGCATTTGAGGAAGCCCGTCATCGGAATATACAAGCCAAGTTCTATAATGAAAATTCCCACTAGTATATGAAAGTGATAACTCAAGAGACTCTCTATATGAAGAACATGGTGCTACTCTAAAGCACAAGTGTGGTAAAAGGATAGTAACATTGCCCCTTCTATCTTTTTCTCTCTTTTTATTTTTCATTTTTATTTTTTGGGCCTTTCTCTATTTTTCTTTTTTCGTCCGGAGTCTCATCCCGACTTGTGGGGGAATCATAGTCTCCATCATCCTTTCCTCACTGGGGCAATGCTCAATGATGATCATCACACTTTTATTTACTTACAACTCGATATTACAACTCGATACTAGAACAAAGTTATGACTCTATATGAATGCCTCAGGCGGTGTACCGGGATGTGCAATGATCTAGCGTAGCAATGACATAAAAAACGGACAAACCATGAAAACATCATGCTAGCTATCTTACGATCATGCAAAGCAATATGACAATGAATGCTTAAGTCATGTATATGATGATGATGGAACTTGCATGGCCATATATCTCGGAATGGCTATGGAAATGCCATGATACGTAGGTATGGTGGCTGTTTTGAGGAAGTTATATGGTGGGTTTAAGGTATCAGCGAAAGTTGCACGATACTAGAGACGCTAGCAATGGTGGAAGGGTGAGAGTGCGTATAATCCATGGACTCAACATTAGTCATAAAGAACTCACATACTTATTGCAAAAATCTATTAGTCATCGAAACAAAGTACTGCACACATGCTCCTAGGGGGATAGATTGGTAGGAAAATACCACCGCTCGTCCCCGACCGCCACTCATAAGGAAGACAATCAATAAATAAATCATGCTCCGACTTCATCACATAACGGTTCACCATATGTGCATGCTATGGGAATCACAAACTTCAACACAAGTATTTCTACAATCCAAAACTACCCACTAGCATGACTCTAATATCACCAACTTATATCGCAAAACTATTGCAAGGAATCAAACATATCATATTCAGTGATCTACAAGTTTTATGTAGGATTTTATGACTAACCATGTGAACGACCAATTCCTGTCATCTCTCTAAATAGATATAAGTGAAGCAAGACAGTTTAGTTCTTTCTACAAAAGGTATGCCCATGCTCTAACAAGTATAAGTGAAGCAAAAGAGCATTCTACAAATTGCGGTTTTCTATGTAAAGAGAAACAGGCAATCCAAACTTCAAATGATATAAGTGAAGCACATGAAGCATTCTATAAAGCCATACTCAAAAGATATAAGTGAAGTGCAAAGAGCATTCTATAAATAAACCAAGGACTATCTCATACAAGCATGATGCATAAAATAAAAATGAAAACTAAATGCAAAATATGGTCCAAGATTGCACATATCGCATGAACGAAACGAATCCGAAAACATACCAATACTTGTTGAAGAAAGAGGGGATGCCTTCTGAGCCATCCCCAAGCTTAGATGCTTGAGTCTTCTTGAATATTTACTTGGGTTGCCTCGGGCATCCCCAAGCTTGAGCTCTTGCCTCTCTTCCTTCTTCTCACATCGAGACCTTCTCGATCATCGAACACTTCGTCCACACAAAACTTCAACAGAAAACTCGGTAAGATCCGTTAGTATAATAAAGCAAATCACTACTCTAAGTACTATTGCAAACCAATTCATATTTTGTTTTTGCATTGTGTATACTGTAATATAACTTTTTCATGGCTTAATCAACTGATATGAATCGATAGTTTCATAAAAATGAGCAAACTATGCATCAAAAACAGAATCTGTCTAAAACAGAACAGTCTGTAATAATATGAACATTCACCATACTTCTAATACTTGAAACATTCTACAAAAATTAGTAAAAATAAACAATTTATATAGAAAGACAGTGCAAATAGAATCAAAACAGTTTGACATTCTAGTAAATAATGTAAAATCCCGCACTACAGCCAAAGTTTCTGTCCTACACCGTACAAACCAACAAGCATCTAAAACATCCTAAAGGCAAACCTTGGCACATTATTTTTATTTTTTAACTTTATAAAAGCACACAACATAAATAAATGACTCTCTAAAACTTCCAGGTTGTCTCCCTGGCAGCGCTTTCTTTAAAGCCATTAAGATAGGTATATAGTGCTCAAGTAATGGATCCACCCAGATCCCAAGGTATATCAAAGCCAATTTTAATTAACAAAGATTTGTAATTTAGTAGTGAGCACAAAGTAACATATATCATGCAACAACGAAGTCTAACTCTCTTCCTATGCATCGGCATGTCATAAAAGAACAATTCATGCACACATAGTAAGGGCCAATGCATAGTATAAAGAGTTTCTTGCAATTCTATCGTATTGGAAACATAAAGAGGCGGAGATGTAGTTCCTCTCTCATAATAATTGCAAGTAGGAGCAGCAAGCACATGCATATTATATCTATCAAAATCATCATGTGTAATAGTAAAACACAACCCATCAACATAATCCTTAATAAGAGCAAACTTCTCCGATATAGTGTAGTTTGGAGAATTCAAAAAGATAATAGGACTATCATGCATGGGTGCAATAGCAACAATTTCATGTTTAACATACGGAACTATAGCAAGTTCATCTCCATGAGCATAATTTATATTGGCATCTTGGCCACAAGCATAGCAAGCATCATCAAAAAGGGATATTTCAAGAGAATCAATGGGATCATAACAGTCATCATAGCAATCATCCTTCGGTAAGCATGAAGGGAAATTAAACAATGTATGAGTTGAAGAGTTACTCTCATTAGAAGGTGGGCACGGGTAGCTAATCCGCTCTTCCTCCTTTTGTTCTTCGCTCTCCTCCTCATCTTTTTCATCCAATGTGCTCACAGTTTCATCAATTTCTTCTTCCATAGACTCCTGCAAAATATTAGTCTCTTCTTGGACAGCAGAGGAGACCTCGATATATGGTTTAACATAGGCATTAGAAGCATAATTCTCATAACAATATTCAAGTATGGCAATATTTTCAGACTTGTAAAGAGTAGCATCATACTTTTCAATCAAAGAAGCAATTTCATAAGCACCCTTAAAAGGAACAAATTCTTCAATTTTTTGAACATCATAGTAATTATAAACACCCTTAGCATACGAAGATACGATTCCATTATCACTAAACTCACATTGATAGGGAAGGTGTTTCTTAGGGTTTTCAGAACAACAAGTAAAATCATATATTTCACATAAATTGCAAGCATAGCATTGCAAACGATGAATTTGACCCAGTAAAAGTTTCCCTTTTTTCAGATATGCGGTGTCGCACATAACAAGCATGCTCATCTAAAGATTTTCCGTCAACTAAGCTAGTTGGGGTTTCAGCACGAGCACATACGGATCGAATATGATCCAACTAATAAGCTTTAGGAGTGTGATAGATTTTGAGTGGTTCTTCAACCATTGGTTCAGTAGGTACAACTAATTTTTTTGGTATTTTGCGTTTCCTACCCATAACTAAAGATAGAAAACAACTAAGAACAGCAAATAAAAATTACTTAGTGATAAAGCAAACAAGCACACATGAGAATATTCACCCCACGCTATTGCTCCCCGGCAATGGCACCAGAAAAAGGTCTTGATAACCCACAAGTATAGGGGATCGCAACAGTTTTCGATATGTAAGAGTGTCAAACCCAACGAGGAGCTAAAGGTAGATCAAATATTCCCTCAAGTTCTATCGACTACTGATACAACTCTACACACGCTTAACATTCGCTTTACCTAGAACAAGTATGAAACTAGAAGTACTTTGTAGGAGTTTTTGGATAGGTTTGCAAGATAATAAAGATTACGTAAATAAAAAGTAGGGGCTGTTTAGATAAAGGCACAACTAAGTTAGTTTTAGTAGAGAGCTTGTTGTTACAAGAAAGTTATATGTCCCTAGGCAATCGATAACTAGACCAGTAATCATTGTTGCAATTTTATATGAGGGAGAGGCATAAGCTAACATACTTTCTCTACTTGGATCATATGCATTTATGATTGGAACTCTAGCAAGCATCCGCAACTACTAAACATCATTAAGGTAAAACCCAACCATAGCATTAAAGCATCAAGTCCTCTTTAATCCATACGCAAACAACCTACTTACTCGGGTTTGTGCTTCTATCACTCACGCCACCCACCATAAGCAAATCTTGAACATATTGTAAACCCTACAACGGGAATCCCTCACGCTTGCGCGACACGGAGAGCACCATAGGACAGCACCAATAATAAAACATGCAACTCAAACTAATCACGATCATCAATTAACCCATAGGACAAAACAGATCTACTCAAACATCATAGGATAGCCATACATCATTGGGAGATAATATATAGCATTGAGCACCATGTTTAAGTAGAGATTACAGCGGGTAAGAGAGAGGTTACACCGCTGCATAGAGGGGGGAAGAGTTGGTGATGATGGCGGTGAAGTTGTTGGTGAAGATTGCGGTGATGATGATGGCCCCCGGTGGCACTCCGGTGCCACCGGAAGCGAGGGGGAGAGAGCCCCCCTCCTTATTCTTCTTCCTTGACCTCCTCCATAGATGGGAGAAGGGTTTCCCCTCTGGTCCTTGGTCTCCATGGCGTGGGCGGGGCGAGAGCCCCTCCGAGATTGGATCTGTCTCTCTGTTTCTGCGTTCTCAGATTCTACCCTTTCACCGTTTCTTATATTCTCTAAGATCCGTAACTCCGATTGGGCTAGAATTTTAACACGATCTCTATCCGGATATTAGCTTTCTTGCGGCGAAAGAAGGGCATCAACCGCCTTACGGGGTGGCCACGAGGGCCCAGGGCGCGCCTGCCCCCCTCGGGCATCGTCTCACGTGGATTTTTCTTCCAAAAAATCATATATATTCCAAAAAAATCTCCGCAGTTTTTATCCCGTTTGGACTCCGTTTGATATGGATATTCCGCGAAACAAAAAACATGCAACAAACAGGAACTAGCACTGGGCACTGGATCAATATGTTAGTCCCAAAATAGTATAAAAAGTTGCCAAAAGTATATGAAAGTTGTAGAATATTGGCATGGAACAATAAAAAATTATAGATACGACGGTGACGTATCATCTACCACTACTGCCTGGCCACAAAGCCTTGCGAGCATTTCGCCAGGTTTGTCAACAGCCCCCACTACATGTTCGCTACGGTGGACATCACCAACGATGTAAAGGCGCTCGAGAATTCGGGCATCGCCTGCCAGAATCTTGTCGACATCCAGGGCCAATACAAGATCTGGGGCAGCAAGGAGCATGAGAAGGACTCATTGGTTAACCTCGCTGAGGCCATCATCGACCCCTACTACAGAGACATGAAGGATTCGTGCAACATGGAGAAGCATGCCTGGCACTCGGCCTGGATGAAGAAAATCGACAAAGCTCACGTCGTGTACGCGGCCAAGGAGGCCTACACGAGCTACGACATGTACATGTGGATCGTTGACATGAGGAAGTGCCTCCTTCCCCAAAACGGCCAGGGATCCAGCCAGAAGCAGAGCAATGGCAAGCGTCGTCGCAACAATAAGTAGATGATTAGATCCTCGTTTCTCCTACTTTAGTATGCATGTAATTGCTTTCTTTGGTGTGTGGAAATGTTATGTGTGTAGTCACTGGTGTAATTGTATGCTTAATTTGGTTATGCAATGCTGTCTTTTTAAGTATATATGTTGATGCTCTATAGACACAGCGTAGATGTTGCGCGGACAAAGAAAATCACATCGCACATGGACTAAACAATGGAACCCATCGGTGATGTTTTCATCAATCACTCTCAATCGTATACCAGCAATCGTTTGCTCACAACACACACTGCTTGTTAGCAGTAATCGTCTGTGTTGTTATTGGTCTTTGCAACACGTTTCCAATTACAGACCTGTTTGCCTCGTATCACACACATCTTGTTCATTTGAACCATTTTTGTTCTCATGTCTCAATGCAAACAGTTCATCTGAGTGAACCGCATGCCGTATACCGCACACACCTTTCATCTGGCTGACCGTTTCTTTTGTGTTGCCTAATCACAAACAGTTCATCCGAGTGAACCGTATGTTGTACATCGCACACACCTTCATCTGGCTGCCCATTTCTTTTGTTCCTCCTGATCGCAAACGGTTAATTGAACTGAACCGTATGCCCTCAATCGCACACACAACTAAAATCTGAACCGTGTTTGATGCATCCGTCATTGCAAACGTTTTGGGCCTTTTTGATGATTTTTTATAGCACCGTTTGCGATTATGGCATCGCACACAATTTCTTTGAAGGGTCTCTGATCGTAGTGTCGCGTTAGCAGCATCCTGCAGTAGTGATTGGCTCTTGAGATGTACATATTTATATCAGTGTATAAATACTATGAGAAATATAATAAAATCAGCACCCCTGATAATTCAGGGCCTCTGTTGTTTTCAAATCTCAAAATCTGAGTCTTTATTGTCATATCATATGATTGCTTCCGCGGCTTGAGGCCCGGTTTACCGGGACCAACGAGAGTTTTGTTGCATAGCACAACTCAAACATAGGTACCCGGTGAGCACAGCTCACAAATATATCACTTGGGGGCTTCTTGTTCAAACATAGGTGTATTCACCAAAGAGAACATAGCGTTACTACCCTCTTGACTGGGTTATCTTGTTCAAACATAGGTGTATTCACCAAAGAGGACGTAACCATTCCGGATTATCCTTCTTGTATGCCAGATGCTTCCCCATCAGGTAATCCTGATTGACCCACCGGACTCTTAACAGTCAATCTTTTAAACAAGACCCTGAACTCGTTAAGGTTAAAACGCTGGTTTGTCATGTGAGGGCACGACTTACGGATAGCGAGGATGAATCCAGGCTATTAAGCCGCCTTCATTGAAACTTGGTTAAACCTGCCTGCTTGCATGATGCTACTCCAACCTCGTGTACTCTCGATAAGTCAATCTTTAAAAAAGACCATGAACTTATCCAGGTTAAAACATCGATTGGGTCATGTGAGAGCCGGCTTACGAAAGCGAGGATACTCCAGTGGCTATCATGCTAGTTTCATTGAAGTTTTATGTTGAGATTTGGTTTTGGAGATTTCTAACAGCCTCGTTTTTTATGGGTTTTATTTATCTTGGATTTACATCACTCCTTTTTTACCATATGGTTTTCACAAATTGGGCCAAGCAGCCATGTCTGTCTCATATTTGAGCATCTTTGGGTTTTTTATAACCCGCCATGATGGAAGACTATAAGTCGCCAGTATATGATGATACTTGGAAGCGCTATGCTCTAAGTTTGGGATATTACCCCTTGTTGCATACGACATATTAAGCTGGTGGTATATGTCAACTTGCACAATCTTTTGGGTTATCACCCTTATTGCACTGGTATGATAAAGTCGGTAGTACGATCAAATATCACAGGTATGATATTTTTTGATTATATGTGGTTATGATTAAATCGGCCCTGGTTATGAACTGTTTTAGTCGCCAGTGGTTTTATATGGGGTATTATGACCCGTCCTGCAGTAAATCGCCAGGGGACTTGTGATCTGTTTGTGTGTAGGGTATTGCTAAATCTGATCTGCATAAATCAACGCTATCATAAGCATAAAGTGGTAGTTTTTTAACTGGCAGATCAACAGTTTGTGCAAAACAAAACGTGTACGATGGCACGGCTGATCAAAGTTTCCCTAGCCTATTACATGACTCGGTGAGCCAAAACAATCAAGTGTTTTTTAGAAGATCAAATATTTGAACCGCCCAGCGGATCAATCTTCTTGGCCTTGACGACTTGAAGCTTCTAGATCATCCTTCTCCGGTTCTTCGTCCTCCTCCGTCGTCTGGAAGTTTGGTGATGACCAATCAATGCCACACAAGGCTTGGAATTCAGCTTCATCATCTATAAGGTCGGACGGATCAACTTCAGGGGCGAAAGTATGCTTACGGATTGGGGGATCAGATCCATCACTTTATAAGCTGTCGTGGGCATCTTCTGATTCTCCATATCATAAGCCGGCTGATATTTTGATAGATTCATTTCATCAGCAATCAGAGTCGCCAGAGGACGTATTTCCTTCACACAGGCAGCAAAGTATTTTTGGTCAAACGGAGTGCCATCTTCTTTCAAGCTTGGATATCCTGTAGCTACCTCGGCCGGGTCTAATTCTGGTACCCATGCCTTAGCCCGGCTTAAGGTCGTCATGGCACCGGCTCTTGTAGATGACCGCTTTATCTCTTCAATTCCGGCAGGCAGAACAAGCAGTTTTTTCAGGACGTCACTCAACAGAGTGGGGGCCTGATTAGTTGGAGATATCGTGGCCAGTGTGCGCTGAGTTCCGGTATATAGCTATTCAACAAGCGTATATACGGCTTTAAGCTTCACCAGCATTTCTTGACCAATATTGCTACTCCTGGGACCTATGTAATAATTATGGATTAATCAGAGACAGTTTGTAACATTCAAGATAAGACTCAATTTTGACGATGTCAAAGCTACTCACCAAAGATAGCAGAAACCATCTGGGATATACGGTGTTTTAAACCGGTAAGCTCAGCGGTCACCTTTTGAAGAGAAGATTCCACCTTTTCAGCCTGTTGTATCAGAGCAGTTCTCTCCTCAACCTAGGCAGTTCTTTAAGTATCAAAGCTGGTCTTCAGTTTTTCTATTTCAGCCAAACTAAATTGGAATTTTGGGTCGGTCTTTTGGGTCTCAGATTCTTGATGCTCCAGCCAGGTTTTTGTGTCAGCCAATTGCGATTGAAGTTCAGCAGTGAGGTCATGTAAATTCAAAGATTTGCAACTATATTTCATATTTGGGTTATAGTAATAAAAGTCCCAAGCCTTTTGCAAGCAACAACACTTGCACTTGGGGGCTAATGTGTACCGAAAAATTCTTCATACAACGGCTTATAATGAATAAGTCCCAAGCACTTTGCAAGCAAGAGTACTTGGCACTTGGGGGCTAATGCATAGTGCTCGTGTTTCATTACTACTTTATGATGACCTAGTTGTACCACAAACGACCACAACCGGCTCATGGGGGCTACACAAGTAAGTTTTGATTTATGAACAATGATGGACAAGTACCGGTTTATTCATGTTGATTAAACCAGCCCTTGGGGTCTACAGATGCAATGTTGATCATTAAGATCCGGTTTAACTCTGAAGGTGAAAGACGGCCTTTTGAAGGATTTTTTTAATCAAAGATGCTTTTATACTCATCGCTATTCTAAGTCTACAGTATATTCTATTCTATTATACACAGTAGACTTGTGGGCTGACAGGATATGTGTAATTTATTAAGCCAGAATTCATACCTCATATTTCTAGTGCATCTGTTTCACCATGTCAATCTCAAGATCACGGCTGGTATGAACTTAGTTGAGATAACCAGAGACTACTTCACTGACGCTTAGTTGAGAGTAATCAACAATGTCAAATCTCACTTTCCGCCTTTCAATGAAATCCTCTTTGGCAGAGTGCTTGGCCAAGACAGTAGGTTGTCCCAGTTCTTTGAAGCTGGTGCTAGTGATCACAACATCGTCGGCATGTGTTCCTGACGGTTTAATTGGGCTTGATGATTCAGTGTTCAAAGGATTGAGGTTTGTATGGTCACTGGAGAGGTCAGGAATTTCTGGTGGATCATCATGGACAGGCTCTTGGGGTTGCGGCATGGAGGTGTCAGATGCTTGAATTTGTTGTTTCGGTTCATTGACTTTGGGGTCTTCAGCCGGCTTGATCACCTCCGCCTTTCAATGAACTCCTCTCTGCCTTCTTACTAGGCTTTGCTTGTCCACTGCCGGGTTATGAGAGGTCAGTACAAATATAAGAGCATAAGGAGGTAGAGAATAAAAAGTAATTGTTGTTACCCAGGGGCAGTTTTGAAAGCCGGTAGCTGGGTCTGTGATGAGTCACCGGAGGAAGAGCGAGAAGCCTCCTGATAGTTTGAATCGGAAGAATTAAGTGGCTGGCGAATGAGACCCGCCAGTGGATAAAAAGAGTTAAAATTTGGAAGGACCTCATTTCGACGTTTCTGCAGAGCTGGAGTATATGGTAAGCCGGAGGATAACTCTTCACCTCCATTAGACTAAGTTTGTTGCCGGTTCTCCTACTGTTGTTGCTTCAACAGAAAGTGAGGATCCAAATGAGCTAAGCGGTGTGAAAAGCTTACTTTTCGGGTTACCCGTCAAATTTTCTGTCTTGGCAAAGGCTCTGAGTCGGAGGAAATAATAGTTACCTCTTCTTCGACTACTTGACTGGCCCCCGTGTCATCTTGATGATAATCAGTGTCAACAAGATGGTTGAAAAAGGAGCCAAGGGAATCAAGGGCTACCTCTGACTCAAAATTGTCGTCCAGTCCAAGCATCTCGGAAGCAGTTAATTTCTTCTTATTCTTCTTGGCGGCTTTCGTTTTGGCCCTAGTTTTCTTGGCGGCTTCGTGGTCATACTCCTTGTTCCAAAAATCGGATTCAGCCTGTGAAAATCATCAAAGTTGAGTTAATGGGACATTTGAGTAGTAAGGAGAAGTAAGTAATTTAGAGACTCACATTTGGTGGCGGGTTAAGTTTGCAGAAAGGGTTCAGTCCCACCTTGTTGTAGCTTCCCAGGCTCTCGTTCATAAGGGTCTTTGTCATTTCATTGATTGCATCATCAGTTAGGCACACGGAGCTGTGGCACAGTGGATCTTTTGCACCACCCGTGTAAGTGCACATTAAGCCGGACCGGCAGCCCAAGGGTTTGATTTGCCAAGAAACCCAGCACCGAACTAAATCAATGCTGGTTAACCCATTTCCCAGCAGGGCCTTGACTTTTGCAATAGTGGGTGCAAGCTTTGCATGTTCAGCAGTGGTGAGCTTTTCGGGAAGATGATGCTTTGGGCCAAGCCGTTGGACACGATAACCCGGCAATGGATTTTCATCAGCTGGAGAAGTATCTTTGCAATAGAACCATGTTTGGTTCCAATCTTTGGGGTGACTCGGCAGGCGAGCATAGGGGAAGATAGCATCTCTCTTCCTTTAATTGAGACCCCGCCAAGTTCTAAGCTGGGTCCGTTAGTAAACTCGTTTTGCCGGTTCAGATAAAAATATTCCCTGAAGAGTTCAACATTGGGTTCTTCTTGAAGGTACACTTCACAGAAAACTTGAAAATTACAGATGTTTGACACGGAATTGGGTCCGATGTCTTGAGGATGGAGTTGAAAGAAGTGCAGAACGTCTCGAATTTTTTTGGAACCGGACGGTGAGAAGCCCCGATTCATGTGATCAGTAAAAACAATGACCACACCATCCTTTGGCTGAGGTCTTTCTTCACCTGGTTTGGGGGCATGCCAAGGCATGATGTTTTTTGCTGGTAAATAGCCGATCTTGACAAAATCTTTGAGCGTGTCTTTAGTAACTATAGAGGGAACCCAATTACATGAAGTGATTGTCTTCGGCATTGTGAAGGAAGAAGCCTAAAAGAAAGAAAATTTGCCGGTTTAAGTTGATTGGTTAAGCCGGAGGTAAACACTGCAATATATATTCAGATTGGCGGCTTAAAAGGGGCCTAATGACACATGGCTAGTTATGACCGGTGATGTAGCCGCCATGGACATAATGGTATTTATGATCTATCAAGAGTGAAATCTACTAAGTGTTGGACAAAGAGGTTTTACAGACTAGAGCAGCTAATTTGGATCTAACGTTGTGTGAAAAAAGAAAGTAAATCAAAACCTAAATATCGCAGCAGTAGAGGAACTAGCGTAGTGGAAAGATTTCTGCATCTAGGAAGTGTGTTTAGTGATTAAGAGAAGGTACAGAAATAGTTCCCGCATATTTCAAAATTTATTTTTGGATTGAAGGAAGGATCAAACCGATGTATGATGAAGAACGATGATGAACTCCGAAGAACTTCAGAAAACCCTAATGGATACCTACAACAGAGAAAGGAGAGGTACTTACTGGATCCACTGAGCAATGGAGAGGTGCCGTAGTTTCTCTGGTCTCGTTCAGGTCGATGCAGCGGCCGGGGTCGAGGAAGCTGACGAGCTCGGCGGCGGCAGTGCTCAGGCGTGCAGATGCATTACGAAGAGAGAGGTTGAAGACGAGAAGGAAAGGGGAAAATGAAAAGGCTGCCTGGCCCTATTTATAAGGAGTAACAGGCAGGCGCAAAAATCGAGGAGGCCAAAGAATGATTATCTAGCCGCTCGTGCACCTCGATCTTCGGGATGGTTATTAAAGATATGGATATATTAAGATATGCTGGGTATTGTGCGAAATTAATGGCAGATGATGTCATGGTGGGTTTCCGTAATTCCAGGAGATGACGTCATGGCGGGTTACAATATCTTGCAAGAACAAGTGAAGAAGGATTCCTAAGTGTTGAAGATTGACATGAATAAGTTCAAATCAACCTGGGGCCTAATGTTGGGGATATGACTATTGGGTATGACCCGCCCAGGAGGGGCCGGGTTATCCCAATGGCGGTTCATCAAAACAAAGCCCATGAAGATGTTGAAGATGGCGGTTCATGAAGCAGACTTACTAAAGGCCCAAAGCCCAAAGGCGACTTAAGGCCCATAGGTGTAAACCGCCATATATGTATGGCTTGTATTATAAGGCAAGTGTAATTTGTCACCGGACTGGACACGTTGTTTATGAGCCGGCTGGGACTCTGTATGCCGCTGGGCGTCAACCTGTGTATATAAAGGGACGACCCGGTGGCGGCTTAGGGTGAGAAACAACATATCGAAAGCTAGGTTAAGCGTATTCGCTCCCTGGTAATCGAGATATAAGCAATACCACCTCAAACTGGATTAGGCCTTTACCTTCACCACAAGGGGCCGAACCAGTATAAACTCCTTGTGTCCTTTATCCCGTTTAACCCCTTTAAGCTAACCCTGTTGCGATGGCTCCACGACTAAGTCCTTCTGCTAGGACATCTGCCGTGACAATTCCACGACAAGAACGCACACCCTAAACACATCCATAAGGCAGAACCCTCACCTCTGGAGTGATCCTGAGGTGGGATTGGCAAGGGGGAGATTTCCATCTCCACCACCAAGTGCAAGGGGACGTCAACATCAACACCATTGCCATCATCATCTTCATCCACATCCACCTCATCTCGTTGTAACATCAGGAACCATAGTGGATCGTCCTTTGTCTTATGTGTGTGTGATTCATTCATGTTTACCATTGTCATCCTCATGATGCTTGTTGTCTCCATGTGTGAGTAGACCCCCCTAGTTCTCGGGGATATGGATGAACCTTGGTATGATACGATCTGAAACGTAATATTGGATATGAGATCCTCTTTTGAATGCTTAGTTTTATAAACTTGGTGAATGTTGTGAAGGGGCCCCACTCAGCATCACCGTCGAAAGGCCATGAAGTGTATCACTACTGTTGTAAAGGTTATGATGTGAATGTAATTCGAGGTGAAAATAAAAGCCTTTGCTCCTAGCTTTTGCAATTGATAGGGGATTTACGAAGAAGCCTTAGAGAGGCCGCTTCCACATGGTAACCATTATTTACCATAGTTATAACCTGCAGGGTGAGACTATGGTAGTGGCATGCGTGGCCCGAAGTCTACCTAGAGTAGAATATGTTCTGTACCCGGCCCCGCCCAACATAATCATCATGAGTGGCTCAAGTATCTAGACTATATTATGCGGTTGCGTATCTTGCGTTAGGAACATACCAATGGAAATTCAAGACTCCCTGAGAAAGCCTTACTCCTTGCCAATTCCACTTGTTACTCATGTTGTTGATGTCTTATTAATTTTATGTTATTTACTTTCAGTTCACTCTACATGAAAACAACTTCTTATTTTCGCCCTCACTTTGTCTCGAGTCTACAATTACTTGCAGGCACAAATCCATAATTCACTACAAGAGGCGACACTTAATTCATGTGCTCCCTATGGGATCAACAATCTTACTTCGAAAAGGCTACAATTAAACCCCGTGCATTTGCAGGCCATCACTACCATCTCGAGAAAGCTCCTCAACCCCCAAAGCACCATGGAATGTAAGGTTCTGCTTACCACATACCAGATTGGAAGATTCAAGGGTCTCATTAGATCCCGTAGTAGCATGATTTCCTTTACCTACAGAGGTTTTCCTAACACTATTTCTAGGGGGAATTTTCACCACATTAGCCTTGTCCAGTTGATCAATAGCATGATAACTGTCAAAGAGATTTTCCTCCTGGATATCATCTAAAATATCCTTTGCTTGGTTACCATCATCATTATCCAATAATGAAAATTTTCTTCTTCATTTGAATAAGCCTTTCAAAAAGAATTTTAGTTGGATCCCTACAAGCAATCTTGATCATAACATGTGCAAAGAAACTCTTGAACATCCCATTCCAGTCCACATCAGCTAAAATTCCAAAGAGAGAAGCAATTTGAGCAAACACCTTCCATGTACACCATTTGGGAGGTATTCCCTCAATGATTACCCAGGCTTCTACTAGGTCCCCAAAAGGGCCAATAACTCCTTTGCTCCGGTTTTGATTTTTTTTCCAGTGTTTTGGTTTTAGGAATATATGTATTTTCCAAACGTTTGAAAAATACGAGAAAATCTTGCAGGCATTTTTACATGAGAAAAGGGGCTGCGCAAGAAGATGGACCTTGGGGTGAGTGTAGGGGTGGGACATGCTGCCAGGCCTTGTGGAGCCATGGGCACCATCTCCTATTGGTTTGCCAGTCCCTATCTCATGAATAACGCATGCTAAGGTTGGATGCATCCCCACTTAGGCCATAGAAAAATTAAAGTCTATCTGCAATTTTATGTTTACTAAGGAGTGAATAAATATAAACCTGAAGAACAGGGTTGTTAAATACTAACTATGAAACAAACTTTGAGGATGCACTTGATAACACTATCGGCAACGTGACACCTTACACGGCTCACAGGCCATTTTGGACGACCGTATGCTATGCGCCGCACCTGGCACACTAGCCTTTTGGGCCGACCACTTCACGGTCGCGCGGAATTGAGTGATGGCACTGGATTGACCATGTGCAATTGAGGGTCTTGTTAGACATGGTTGTTAGTAGTGCGCACCAAAGACGACCTGTAGCAGGCCACACACACGCCATGCGGGTGAGTGCCATCATACCCACTGCAACCCACTATTCCACCTTCAGAGGCAGGGTCATTGTCCCATACTGAGGCCACAACAATGGTGGTGAGAATTTTGAAGTGGTGAACGAGACTGCATGGTACACCATCAACATGCGATACAATGTGATAGGGTGACAATGCATCTTTATAGCAAGGGCGAGCGGCTGAATTGTGCTTGCTGGGCTTAATGGGCAATGATCGTGCACCCCATTCACATTGCGGATTCTTGGAATTTTGTTTAAAATGGTATAACATGTGAGAACTTCAGTTTTTTAAAATCATGTACTCCCTCCGATCCATATTACTTGTCGCTCAACAAGTAATATGGATCGGAAAGTGTCTTATTAAAATATTTGCACAAATAAAACAGATTAATGCACACTAAAAAATGTTCATGTAATTTAATAAATATTCACGCATTCTTTAAATCCCGTAATTGAAAAGTACTTATATATTGTTACAAAAAAAGTTCATGTACTGGTAAATAAGTGTTCTCATATTTTGAAATAATGTTCGCGTAACTCAAAATTGATCACATATCCCAAAAGTGTTCAGTTATTTTATAGAGTGTTCCTAGAATACTAGAAATGTTCGCATTTTTTAATAATGTATATATTTATACAAAAAATGTTCATGTAATCTACTATTTTTAAATAGTTGATTCTCATTAACTCTAATTCTCTCAACGCGCGACCTTGCACCTCACCAAGTGTGCAACGCCAACATCCACTAACTCCATTTTGTGGCCGCATGCAAACTACACGCATACCTTTTGTTCACACACGGTGCAAGTATTTCTACATTTCAAAAGAAGTAACTTTTGATTTAGATCATTTTCTTCATACATAATTCAACTGAAATTAATCTTTAAATTCCCACCGCAACGCACGGGGAAATCATCTAGTTTTAGAAGTGAGCATGCTTTTTAAGAACCATTCTAGTATTTACGAAAAACATTTATATGTCAGAAATAAAAGGAACCATAAAAAGAATAGAAACCGTAAAAGGAAAATTAAAATATACAAAGGGAAACGAGATAGAAAAGCAAAAACAAAACTGTAAAGACCGAGAAAGGTGATTTGGAGCTCGGCCCAGGATGGGAGCCCGTGGCCGTTGGCAGCAAAAATAACAGTTGGGCAATGTGATGTCGCAAATGCGGCCAATTTTTATTCCGCGCGTTAAGTGCCAGATACAAGCAGGGCGCGACTACGTCTCGCCTTCAGCGAGGGTAGGAACCCTCGCTGAAGGGAGACATGGGCGGGACCAGGAGTGCAGGAGGCCACAGCCTCCTTTTTATGGTTTCTTACATTTCATTTCTTTTTTTATTTTTTTATAATTTAAAATATTATAAATTTATATTATAAAATAACTCTAAGACATTTGAAAAAATGTTGACCAAGCATTTGGAAAATGTTGAATGTGTATACATAATATGTTTATGTACGAAAAATGTATAGAAATGTGTATAAATTTATTGATAATGTACTTAAACAATATTAATCAAGCATTTGAATTTTTTAACAAGTATTTGAGAAATGTTGACAATGACTTGAAAATTGTGACATGTGCATACCAAAAATGTTGACCCTGTATTGAAAAATATGGATTTTTTATCATCTATGTAAAATGTTAATCAAGGATTTGAAAATATATTGATCAAGTATTTGAATTTTTTTTAATGTGTATAGAAAAAATGTTGACCATATATTAAAAATGATGAATTTTTTATCATGTATTTAAAAATGTTGATCAAGCATTCAAAAATGTTAAATTCAGATAGAAAAAAATGCTGATCGTTTATTAAAAAATGTTGATTTTTTATAATGAATATAAAAAATATATTAAGGATTTGAAAATGTTTAACCAGTATTTCAAAAATGTTATTCAAAAGTTTAGAAAATGTTCAATGTCTATGGAAAAAAAGTCAAACATGTGTTAAAAATATTAAATATTTCATTCAGAAAATATTACTAAAGCATTTCAAAAAATATCAAATGCGCATACAAATTTTTTAATCTTGTATTTGAAAAATGTTTAAAATGTGTATAGCAAAAATGTTGAGTAAGAAAAAGAAAAGAAATGATAGAAAGCAAAAAAGCAGTGAAAACCGAAGAAACAAATGGAAAAAAGAATGAAAAAAGAAAAAATAGAAAAGGAAAAAACCAATGAAACCGAATAACTCGGAAGGAAATGAAAAAAACAGAGAATAATAAAAAAATAGAAACATAAAACCAAAAATGATATAAATAAATGGAAGCAAAGAAAAATGAATAAAAGTAAAGAAAAAACCGATTGAAATCAGAGAAAAAACAGTGAAAACTAAAAAGAAAAACTTAGGAACAAACCGAGAAGGAACGGTGCAAAACCCGGCTTATTTCAACTTAACTATACCCGCGCTACTTGTTTATCATGAATGCGGAGCAAATCTAGTGGTTAGCCGTTCTCTCCCTCAACCTGCTGACCACAGTCTGAATCCCCTTCCCCCTCCTTTTTCTTCTCTTTTTTTCCTTTCTGCGCAGATGATGCGAGATATAGCACTCGCATTACACGCATCCCCGTACGTGTCCTATAACCCAAATCGAACACTAGAGGCAACTAGGCCGGCCTATAACAATGAATCTTTTTGGTCTTCGTGTACCTTCTGTGTTGTTTTGGAAACCTTCTAGTAGCTTTTGACCATTTTTATTTCAGTTTTTCATTATTCTATTTCCAATTTTCATAAAAAAAAGTATACCAACAATTTTTTCATAAAATTCATTATTTTTTCAAGTTCTCAAAATTTTCCAATTTCCCATACACGTTTTATGAATCTTTTCAAACTCACAATTTTTTTGAATAACTATGTACATTTTCAAATTCATGAACATTTTTATTTTATTTTTAATTTTAAGTTTATGATTTGTTTCCAAATTTGTGAAGTTTATTCACACTGACACTGTTTTTTCTAATTTATGCAAGAAATTTGCGATATTTTTCAAATTCGGTTTTAAATAAACTTATCAGTTGTCAACCACTCTATCAGTCAAACGAGCAAACAAAAGGGCGGGAGTCACCGAGCGAGCGAGTTGGTCGTGTAGTTGGGCTGGCCAGCACGGGCGCGCGCATGAGTGCTGGCTTTGCTGACCGGTGCTGACTAGTCTCTTAAATGGATCCTCCTGTTTCACACTTATTTTTTAGGCTACAAATAAACCGACTGATTTCCCAGCAAATCAGTCGGCTAGCGGGCCGTTGGATCTTTCCCTCGCATCCGTTGGATCGACCAACACACGTTGTGTCACATCTAAGCAACATCACCAGTCGTCGCCCAAGCAGAGTCCCACCCCCTGTCAACAGAGCTGGGCGTTCTGCTGGAATTTAGTCTATTTTGGGCAGCCCAATAACTATTTCAAAAATTTCTAATAAATTCTAGAGGCCCACTTAGCCCATTTGTGCAAGGTAAGAGATACTACTAAAGTTTAGTCCCACATTGCTAATTTAGTGGGAGTTGGACCTCCTTATAAGGGGGGTTCTTTTCCCACTTGTACGAGCATGAGAACAACAGGGATATCCACGCGCGCTCCTTCTCCGTCGCCCGCCTCGCCACGCCTCGCCACGACGCGCCGCGGGTTGCGGGAATGAGTGAAAAGATTTTTGCGAAAGTGGAGTTTGAATGCGAACGGTGCAGCCCTTCGGCTGCTGGCTGTTCGCTTTGCCTCCATCTGTTCGTTTCAGCTCCCGGCACAACCTCTCGCCTCCTTCTCTTGCGCCTATAAAAGGGAGGTCGCTCCTCTCAGAGAGACGCACCAGAATCTCTTCCTCCTCTCGCCACAAGTTCCTGAGCACTTCACTGCTGCTACAATCTTCCCCATCCCGGCTTGCGGCGTGCACTGCAGGTCGGGGCAGTAGGCCTCCGAAACCGCACCTCTTTGAGTCCTGTGCGGGAGAAGAGTGATAAGGTTTTTGGGGAGCGCTCTGCGTGACTGCTGACTGACTCCTTCGTCACGGACGCCCCGGACTCCGACGACTTCTTCCCCGACGTCGACAATCTCCTCGACGACATGGCTGGCGAGGACACCGACCCCAAGTCCAGTGCTACTGCTGCTGCTATCCCGTATGTCTTCTCCTTTCTGTTAGATGTCCTGTCACAGTTTCTCGTACTAGTACTTGTCCTACATATGTTAGGTTCTACTTCATATATGCAACTAGTTCTACTGTCTGTTATAGATATGTTAGGCTACGGTTTGTATATGCAGAAGCTATTTACCTTCTCTCTGTCAGAACGCATGACTTGTTTTATCTCTACTATATTAGTCATGCTTTATATAGTACTTCTGTTAATAAAATCATTTGGTAAATTGCTCATATTTCCAACAATCCAAAAACCTTATTATAGGCAATTTACCCCAAGTGGTTTTGCTGCTTCCATGAGACCTTCTATGTTTGAGGGTATCCACTATAAGAGGTGGCGTGTGAGAGCAGTCTTATGGTTTCAAACCATGAGTTGCTATGACGCCACTCTCGGCAAACCTGAAGGAGAGCTTGATGCTCAACAGGCACAAGCTTTTCAGAAAATGGATACTCTGTTTAAGGCTGCTCTCTTGAGTGTTCTTGGTGAGAACATAGTTGATGCTTATGCGTCAATTGATAATGGAAAAGATATGTGGGATGCACTCAAGGCCAAGTTTGGGGTCTCGGATGCTGGCACTGAGTTGTACATCATGGAGCAATTCTATGATTACAGGATGACTGAAGAGCGCTCCGTGGTTGAGCAAGCTCATGAGATACAGTCATTTGCTAGAGAACTTGAGCACTTCAGTTGTATGCTACCGGACAAGTTTGTTGCCGAAGGTATCATCACTAAGCTTCCTCCTTCATGGAGGAACTTTGCTACCTTGCTGAAGCATAAGAGGCAGGAGTTTTCCGTCCCGGATCTCATTGGCACTCTTCATGTGGAAGAAAAGGCGAGAGCAAAGGACACACGTGCTCGAGGTATTGAGGGAGGATCTAGTGCCAATGTGGTACAGAAGCAGAACTTCCAGCCCAACAAGTTCAAGAATAAGGGGAAGTTTGATGGAAAAGCAAAGTTTGATGGGAAGAACAAGGTTGTGCAACACACGAACTTCAAGAAGAAGAATGGCAAGAAGAAAGGTGCTTGTCATGTGTGTGGGGATCCTGATCATTGGGCTCCTAGTTGCCCTAATCGCTATGACAAGCATCATCCTGGGAAAGGCGGTAAGACCGCTAATGTTGTCATTGGAGACACTGACATGAAGGATGCTGGGTATGGTATATTTCCCACTATTCTTTCAGTATGTCATTCTCCTGATTGGTTGATTGACACGGGTGCTAATGTGCATGTATGCGGTGATATTTCCATGTTTTCATCTTATCAGACCGCAGGGACTTCAACCGTGCTGATGGGCAATGGTTCAAGTGCTTCTGTTCATGGTGTTGGCATGGTCTATTTGAAGTTTACTTCGGGGAAGATCGTGCGGCTGAAGAACATGCATTATGTCCCCTCCGTCAATAAAAATCTTGTTAGCGGATCTCTTCTGTGTAGAGATGGCTACAAGCTTGTCTTTGAGTCGAATAAATTTGTAATATCCAAGTATGGAACCTTTGTTGATAAAGGCTATGAGTCAGGAGGCTTGTTTCATTTATCCTTATCAGACATTTTCAATAAAGTTGTTAATCATATTTGCAACAATAGTGAATCCAATGTGTGGCATTCATGTCTTTGTCATGTTAACTTTGGTTGCATGTCGCGACTAGCGAAGTTGAACTTAATCCCTAGTTTCACCACCGTCAAGGGATCTAAGTGTCAAGTGTGTGTGCAAGCTAAGCAACCTCGTAAGTCTCACACGACTGCGGAAATAAGAAATCTTGCACCACTAGAGCTCATACATTCAGACCTATGTGAAATGAATGGTGTGTTAACAAAAGGTGGAAAGAAATATTTCATGACGTTAATTGATGACTCCACTAGATACTGCCGTGTGTATCTTCTGAAATCTAAGGATGAGGATTTGAACGTTTTCAAGATCTATAAAGCTGAAGTGGAAAACCAACTTGATCGAAAAATCAAGAGGCTTAGGTCCGACCGTGGTGGAGAGTATTTTTCCAATGATTTTGATGCTTTTTGTGCGGAACATGGTATAATCCATGAGAGGACTCCTCCTTACTCACCTCAGTCAAATGGGGTGGCCGAAAGAAAGAATCGTACTCTAACTGATTTGGTTAATGCCATGTTAGATACATTGGGTCTCTCCAAAGCATGGTGGGAGGAGGTGATATTGACAGCATGTCATGTCCTGAACCGAGTCCCCACAAAGAACAAAGATATAACTCCATTCGAGGAATGGGAGAAGAAAAGGTTAAAACTCTCTTATCTGCGAACATGGGGTTGTTTGGCGAAAGTCAATGTTCCAATTCCAAAGAAGTGGAAGCTTGGACCAAAGACTGTGGATTGTGTTTTCCTGGGATATGCTTTTCATAGCATTGGCTATAGATTCTTGGTTGTAAAATCTGAGGTACCTGACATGCATGTCGGTATGATCATGGAGTCGAATGATGAGAGTTTCTTTGAAGATATCTTTCCCATGAAGGATATGGCTACCTCATCTAATCAGGAGATGCCTAGTTCATCGAATCAGGAACCAGTTACAATTACCGAACCCACAATTTCGATGGAACACTTTGAAAGTCCTGTGAAGGAGAACAATGAAGTTCCTATTAGGAGCAAGAGACAGAGGACTGCAAAGTCCTTTGGTGATGATTTTCTTGTGTATCTCATAGATGACACTCCCAGTTCTATTTCAGAGGCCTATGCATCTGAAGATGCTGACTACTGGAAGGAAGCGGTTCGTAGCGAGATGGATTCCATCTTGGCGAATGAAACCTGGGAGATAACTAATCGTCCTTATGGGTGCAAACCTATAGGATGCAAATGGGTATTCAAGAAGAAGCTTAGGCCTGATGGTACTATTGAAAAGT
This sequence comes from Triticum monococcum, assembly GCA_034509565.1. Lineage (NCBI taxonomy): Eukaryota > Viridiplantae > Streptophyta > Magnoliopsida > Poales > Poaceae > Triticum > Triticum monococcum. The sequence goes on from CM067843.1 coordinate 78,207,920, forward strand.
ACAAGGCTCGGCTCGTGGCTAAGGGTTATACCCAAAAGGAAGGTGAAGACTTCTTTGGTACTTACTCACCTGTGGCTCGACTGACCACTATTCGATTTCTACTTTCACTAGCTGCCTCACATGGTATTCTCGTTCATCAAATGGATGTTAAGACTGCTTTCCTAAATGGAGAGTTGGACGAGGAAATTTATATGGAACAACCAGATGGGTTTGTACTAGATGGTCAGGAAGGGAAAGTGTGCAAGTTGCTGAAGTCTTTGTACGGACTTAAGCAAGCACCCAAACAGTGGCATGGGAAGTTTGAAAGAACTTTAACAGCTGCAGGCTTTGTTGTGAACGAAGCTGACAAATGTGTGTACTATCGCCATGGCGGGGGCGAGGGAGTTATCATGTGCTTGTATGTTGATGACATACTGATTTTCGGAACCAGTATGAATGTTATTAAGGAGGTCAAGGATTTCCTATCTCGTTGTTTTGAGTGAAGGATTTAGGAGTGGCTGATGTCATTCTGAACATCAAGTTGTTGAGAGACGATGATGGTGGGATTACATTGCTTCAATCTCATTATGTGGAAAAGATCTTGAGTCGCTTTGGCTATAGTGACTGCAAGTCCTCTCCAACACCATATGATGCTAGTGTGTTGCTTCGAAAGAATCGAAGAATTGCTAGACCAATTGAAGTATTCTCAGTTTATTGGCTCGCTTATGTACTTAGCCAGTGCTACAAGACCTGACATCTCTTTTGCTGTTAGCAAACTGAGTCGGTTTGTTTCAAAACCAGGAGATCTGCATTGGAAAGCTCTAGAGAGAGTTTTGCGTTATTTGAAAGGCACTGCAAATTATGGAATTCACTACACCGGGCATTCAAAGGTGCTTGAAGGGTATAGTGACTCAAACTGGATCTCAGATGCTGATGAGAGAAAGGCCATGAGTGGTTATGTATTCACTCATGGAGGTGGCGCTGTTTCTTGGAAGTCTTGCAAGCAGACCATCTTAACGAGGTCAACAATGGAAGCAGAACTCACAGCACTAGATACAGCTACAGTCGAAGCAGATTGGCTTCGTCGGTTCTTGAATGACTTACCGGTTGTTGAGAAACCTGTACCGGGTGTCCTTATGAACTGCGACAATCAAACTGTGATCACGAAAGTGAGCAGCTCAAAGAATAACATGAAGTCATCAAGACATGTTCAGAGAAGGTTAAAGTCTGTCAAGAAAATGAAAAACTCCGGAGTTATTGCATTGGATTATATCCAAACGTCTAAAAATCTGGCAGATCCTTTTACTAAGGGTCTATCACGTAATGTGATAGATAATGCATCGAGGGAGATGGGTATGAGACCCACAATATGAGTTGTTCACAGTGGTAACCTATTCTTTGTGATCGGAGATCCCATGAATTAGATGTGGAAGACAAGCTGTTGGTCAACTGAGAGGAGAGTATCCTTACTATTCACAATACCACTCCATGAAGATGCAATACTCTCCTTATCTGCATGGCAGGTTGATGTATATCTTAATGTGTTCTAAGTGGCTTATTTAAGCAGAGATGTTATCCTGCAGAACATCTTTTGAAGAACACACCTATATGAGTCTGATTGTCAAACGTCGCAGTCTATGAGAGTAGGGTTCTTTCTAGTAAACTCATGAAAGGTCACAGAGTATGACGCATAAGCTCCACCCGCGGGGAAGACCCATGGTAGCCACGTATCGGTCAAGGCTTTATGTAAAGCTAGTTTCGCAGAAAACTTGCAGTTCAAGGCCCAGTCCACTGTTCAAGTTGCTTACAGTGTAGCATAGAGTTATAGGTGGAAGTTCAACTTAACAGTCTCCACTGCAGTACCGGTATATAAAACAGTGTTTTGGAACCAAAGGCAAATTTCTGTGTGCCTCTGGGATCTGGTGGGGGATTGCTAGAATTTAGTCTATTTTGGGCAGCCCAATAACTATTTCAGAAATTCCTAATAAATTCTAGAGGCCCACTTAGCCCATTTATGCAAGGCAAGGGATACTACTAAAGTTTAGTCCCACATTGCTAGTTTAGTGGGAGTTGGACCTCCTTATAAGGGAGGTTTTTTCCCCACTTGTACGAGCATGAGAACAACAAGGATATCCACGCGCGCTCCTCCTCCGCCGCCCGCCTCGCCACGCCTCGTCACGACGCGCCGCGGGTTGCGGGAATGAGCCGATATCTAAATTTTTGCCACGCACTACGGGTATATGAAATGTCACACGGAAGCTGAAAAGATTTTTGTGAAAGTGGAGTTTGAATGCAAACGGTGCAGCCCTTCGGCTGCTGGCTGTTCGCTTCGCCTCCGTCTGTTCGTTTCAGCTCCCGGCACAACCTCTCGCCACCTTCTCTTGCGCCTATAAAAGGGAGGTCGCTCCTCTCAGAGAGACGCACCAGAATTTCTTCCTCCTCTCGCCACAAGTTCGTGAGCACTGCGCTGCTGCTACAATCTTCCCCATCCCGGCTTGCGGCGTGCACCGCAGGTCGGGACAGTAGGCCTCCGAAACCGCACCTCTTTGAGTCATGTATGGGAGAAAGGTGATAAGGTTTTTGGGGAGCGCTCTGCGCGACTACTGACTGACTCCTTCGTCACGGACTCCCCGGACTCCGACGACTTCTTCCCCGACGTCGACAATCTCCTCGGCGACATGGCTGGCGAGGACACCGACCCCAAGTCCAGTGCTACTGCTGCTGCTGTCCCGTATGTCTTCTCCTTTCTGTTAGATGTCCTGCCACAGTTTCTCGTACTAGTACTTGTCCTACATATGTTAGGTTCTACTTCATATATGCAACTAGTTCTACTGTCTGTTATAGACATGTTAGGCTACGGTTTGTATATGCAGAAGCTATTTACCTTCTCTCTGTCAGAACGCATGACTTGTTTTATCTCTACTATATTAGTCATGCTTTATATAGTACTTCTGTTAATAAAATCATTTGGTAAATTGCTCATATTTCCAACACGTTCGGCAGCGACGAGCAGCGCGGTGATGCTCCATTGTACGCCAACACCGGCCCGACGGTGCTCCAACGCAGCCCCGGCAGCCCATCGCAGCTCTGGCGGTGCTCCATTGCAGCTGCGACACTGGCGCGCTGTGCTCCAACGTAGCTCCGGCGGCCCGTCGCAACTCTGACCATGCTTCAATGTAGCCGTGACACCCGCACGTGGTGCTCCAACGCAGCCCCGGCAGCCAGTCGCCGCTCCGGCCATGCTTCAATGCAGGCACGACACCGGCACGCGGTGCTCCAACGCAGCATCGGCGGCCGCATCGCAGCTCCGGCCATGCTTCAATGCAACCGTGACATCGGCATGTCGTGCTCCAACGCAACACCGACGGCTGCACCGCTACATCGGTGCGCAGTGCTCCAACGCAGCACCGGCGGCCCATCACCGTACCGCATCGTCGGCAACACCAAAAACGAGTGGTTGCCCTCCCGCCTGTGTCGCAGAAGTGTGCCGAGCGTCACCTCCGCGGGGTCGCAGCACCACGGCGGTGGCGTGCGGGGCTTCATCCGCCTTCGATTGCGGTGAGAATCCAACTGGTGGTGCGCACCATCGCTCCTCTCTGGTTCGCAGCAGCGTCGCGGAGGTGGTGGTGTTGCCATAGGAGCTCTCGCGCGGGGACGAACAAAGATGGGCAAGGAAAATCTTGTGTGGAGGAAGAAGAACGCGAAGAGATAAGGTCGTTGGAGGGGAAAGCGGTGGATGTGCCCAGGGGCACGTGTCAAGCGCAGCGCGCGGCTTAAGCACGTGATAAATCAGTCGGTTTATTTTTATACTTTTCCTATTTTTATGGCATATACTCTCTTCGTTCCGAATTACTTGTCGTAGGTATGGATGTATCTAGATGTATTTTAATTTTAGATATATCCATTTTCGCGACGAGTAATTTGAAACGGAGGGAATACCTATTTGATGCTTAACCCGTCCGTTATAGCATGCTTCGTAGCGAGGAGTCAATGATGTTTGACGGGTCGGCCCACCACAGCTCCCTTCGGCCCCAATTTCACGATTTTTTTTCAAATCCAAGATATGTTTCATGTGAGAACTGTTTTCAATTTTGTGTAATTTTTTAAATTAGCGAACTTTTTCAAGCCTGTGAACATTTTTTAAAATTCAAGAAATTGTACTAATTTCCTGTACATACTTTAAACTGCAAACTATTATTTGTGAACATTTTAAAATTCATGAACAATTATTAAAATTTGCCAACATATCCTGTATTAGCAACAATTTTTTAATCGATGAACAATACTTTGTATCTGCTGAGAATTTTTTAATACACTAATAATGTTCTGAATGCACAAATATTTTTTGTATTGGAATTCATGAACAATTTTACGAATACACATACTTTTTAATATTCCGAACCATATTTGTATGTAGGAACAATTTTTTTAGTACGCGATATCTTTTTGACTTTTGAAAGAATTTATTATTTCATGAACTTTTTTCTTCCAAATTAGGGAATATTTGTAAAATTCTCATAAAAATGTTTGTAAAAATTTCAAATATTTTGCAAACGAAGTTTAAACCGGGTGGTTTTCTACATCAGACCAACCATAGTAAATACGAGCAAAAAATATCAGCGAGTGAGTGCACGGGCGAGTGAACGAGCAGGCGAGGGAGCCTAATGAAGGGAGTGATCGGGAAAAATTAGTGGACCGGCCGGTTCTTCAGCTATAGGTACCGATTAGGAGGTCTCACCTTTAAGCGATGTAGTGGTGGCAAAATTCCATGTTGATGGCGGGCTATCCAGGAATGGTATTTATCTGCCGGGAACACACTGGTATTTACCTTGGATCGTCGGCTATGGTATTTGTTGGCATCACATACCCCCGCTACGCTAGAAGCCCTTTCTTGCCGGGAGGCTCTATCACTAGATCTTGATCTATCTTTGGATCAAGTAGTTATTACATGCGATTGTAAAACCAGTGGTTGATGACATAGATAAGGGGTCTGATGGGACGTATGGCATGATCATTAAGGAGATCAATGCTAGAGCTAGAGAATTCACTAGCTAGCTGCAAGTTTGTGTTTGAAGGGAGAGCCAACAATGTTGAAGCTCATAGTTTAGCTAAATTTTCATCTTCATTAGATACGGGTCGTCGCATGTGGCTGGGGCCACCCTATGAACCTTTTGTAATCCCTATGAACATCCTTGTTTATCAATAAAGTTGGATTACTGCTAAAAAAACAAACCTTTAAGCGATGAAATACTGCTAAATCGAACGGATGGGCAAAGCGTAAACAACCATTGCTCCAGTAGTTACGCTAGCTTACCTAGCAAATCATCTTCATTGTGATACTGATCGACGAAACGCCTAAGGTGACTTCGTAAATCTTAAAATTATATGTCGGCTCGGTCTTTTGAAGGTGCTCATAGGGATCATGTGTGTGCGTGTTCATATGGGTGATTATGTACGCATATGTAGGAGCGCTTGCGTCTGTATTGATATTAAAAAAAATATCTTCATTACGTTGTGATCCCTGTACTCGGAAAAAAAAGAGCAATTTGATAAAATGACACATATTTCCTGGTAGTTTGATTCAGTGACACACTTTTCCTTTCCTTGGATAAAATGGCACATGTTTGATTGAGAGTTTGACAAAACGACACAAGTATATATTTTTCCTCCATTTCCATGTTGGAATATTACTTTGGACAATTTTACCCTTCCTTCTTTTACCCCTGGTTCGACTGTTCGATCAGATCTACAGAAACAGAAACAGGTGCAAGAGACAGAGGCGAGGAAGAACAGCGCCGCCGCCTCGCCGTGCTTCTTCTCCCCCGATGGTGCGCCCATTTCCACGCCACCACCTCGCTCCAGCTTCTCCCCCGTGTCTCCAGCGAAACTCGCCCCAGCTCAAGGTACACCCATAGCCCCTACAGGCAGCAGCGACGAAGTACTTTGATACTTCAAGCTACACCCATAGGCCATAGCCCCTACAGGCCTCGAACAGCCAGCCACTCAAAGCCATGCCACACGGCGGAGGAGGTAGACCGAGAGGACTCAGGTCTGGGTGCCATGGCGGAGCAGGGTGGCTTCCCTCGCGTGAGACGACTCGTCTCCAGTGTCGGCACACCGCCGCGCACCGTCGGCAGCGTCAACCGCTTGAAGCCCTCCAGCAGCATGTTGACTGCTTCTTGGCCACCGTCATCTGCTGCTTGCTCCTTCCCCTGCAGCTGCAGCTTGCAGGTGAGTGCGCCGCGACGAGTCGGAACTCCCGCGCCGCACCCTCGAGCTCAGCATCGCCGAGCCGCGTCGGTACCGCTACAGTTCGCCGTTAAACTGGTGGAGCACAAGGTGTAGAATAATTACGGCGAGGAGGTAGCACAAGACGGCGGAGCGTCCGGAGCAGGAGGAAGCACGCGCCGTGCCGGGCTGCCGGCGGCATGCTTCTGCCTCGATCTGGTTGACCGAGGAGTCAATCGAAGCAGAGGAAGAAAGAGGACAAAATCGTCCAAAATATATATGACGGGTGGGCCACACCTGAAAATAGAGGGGGAAATTCTATTTGTGTCATTTTGTCCAACTCCCAATCAAACATGTGTCGTTTTATCAAAAGAAAGGAAAAGTGTGTCACTAAATCAAAGTACCAGGAAATGTGTGTCATTTTATCAAATTGCTCGAAAAAAAAGTGATCCCTGTAACGTGACAACCAGGCCGGGCCGGCGTCAACAACCACTCCTACAAATTAGGCAGTACTTGCAACAAACTGTAGCTAACGATTGATCCTAATTCTCAAAAAAAAAAGCTAACGATTGATCCTGCAATTGTGCAAGCAGATTGACTATATACCCGCATAGCTATAGCTACGGGCACACTACCTTCCCTCGCCCGCCGCAAAAATTCCCGGCTGGCTATCGATCTCTTCTCCAACACCACATAGCTAGCTAGAACCGACCGAGATGGCCGACTTGGAGAACCCACCTGACCCCAACCAGCTGCTGCTTGACGACGACCTCGGGGTGGCGGAGCCCGACAAGTGTAGCAGGCGCATGCTCAGATGCTTCGACGATCTCATCGATATCCTGATATGCGGAATCTTCGTCGCCCTGGTACAGTTGTTCGTTTCCGATCTGTGGAGCATGCTTGGTGTCGGCGTGCCTGCCATGGGGATTCTTTTTGCAAGACTCTATTGCAACATCAATCTCAATATGAGGTTGGAGGACCTCGAATTTGGGCATCCAGAGTGACATAGACTTTCGGATAGATGGACCTAGCACTGTATGTCGATAAGCAATCTGATCGAGCCACCACAGTCTCCCAGTTGCTTGCATGGCAAAATTATTATTCTCCTTTCAGCTTATACAGAACTGTTTTAGCTTACTCATATGAAGAGACATCATATCCGCAAATTGTTTGATTAGCTGCGATTGTAGTTCCTGGATGAGAAATATTTGTGCCATTCAAGAAAACTCAAAGTTTTTGTGGCGATCAGTGCTACAAATTAGTAGGCTGAGGCCACCTTTGTACTGAATAAAAGCTTCAGTTTTGATGTTTTCGGTGTTTTTGATTTTAGGAAAACATGTATTTTCCGAGAAAAAACCTGAGAAAATCATGTAGACATTTTTACATGAGAAAAGGGGCTGCACCACAAGATGGACCTTGGGGGTGGGTGGAAAGGAGGGGATGTATCCGGTGCACCCGCACTTGTGGTGCTATCGGTGCACCGGATGCCATAGAATATATTTTTAAATCTGATAAAAATTCTAGCATGTTAACACAATATCAATGTATGATGTCATAAAATTTCATATGAAAAATTGTAATATTTTTTTAGATACAAAAATGAGAAATTTGATATGAATGTGATAATAGGCCAAATCTAGGACCCAAACCTACCTAGCTGTTGAATTTGTCATTTTTTTCTGTAGTCATGTTACGAATTTTGACTTGAAACTTTGTGATAACCTACATTGATGTTGCATAAGTGTGCTTAATTTTTTTTAAAAATTAAACATTTTAAAAGCAGAATGTAAGTTCGATGCACCAGTAGCACCACAAGCTTCAGTGCACGAGAAATTTTCCCGGTGGGTAGGGATGGGGCATGTTGCCAGGCCCTGTGAAGCCATGGCAGCCCTCTTGGTTTGCCTCGTGAATAAAAGCATCTCAAAGTTGGATGCACCCACTTCGGCCAGAGAAAAATTAAAGTGTATCTGCAATTTGAGGGTTACTAAGGTGCTAATAGATTTATATAACCCTCAAAAACATAGTAGTTAGGGCATCTTTAAGGTAGACCCGCAAACCTTCTGTAACTGTCCGTATTGCGTTGTCTGAACCATGGAAGTCATTTAACGTGGTCATGTATCGTTCCGCGAGACGGTTCGGAAGCGATTTCTCCCACAAACCGAAGACAAACGTGGTGGCTTTACGGGAGTCCGGGCCGATCCCACGCCCGCTTCTGACCGCCCTGGCCCACCAAAATCCCTCCTCCCTCTCCCACGCGCGTCCCCGCCCAGCACCAGCTGCTCGCGTTCATGCCGTTGTACATTGCGCCGCTCAACTTTGAAGACGGCTCAAGACGGACACGTCCTCTCACTGATTCTACTTTTGAAGTGGCGCACCCGCCGAGGGAGCCGCCTGCCACGCATCTCCGGTGTCCGCGTCTGTTCAACGTCGGAGACGCGTGACTGGACGAGACGGGATGGATATCTACCACGCCCGTCAATGCCGCTGTCTTTCATATGCCAATATTAACCAGGCTTAACGGCCAAGAAACCCACTCCGGCCCACGCATTGACGCACCTGGACGCCTCGCCATAGCGGAATCCACTATAAAAAGGCGGCTACACCCGGCTAACTCTGCACCACAACACAAGACCATCCCCATCCTCCTCCCTTGCACTGCATCCGCCATGACCGCAGGCGGCGAAGCTTTGTGGAAGAGCCTTTCCACGGAAATGAAGCATGATGTGGCCGCCCTTGCCGTCGTCCAGCAGAGCCGCTGTGCCCGGTGGATCGAGGCTGGCTTGCCGGCTAGCTCGCCCTAGGGCTCCAAAGGCGAGGACGAGACCACGATGGAGACGGGCTCCGACGACACCGCCCAGCTCCCGCGCCTCCTGTACACGTCGTCTTCATGATGGAACAAGCGCAGGCGCACTACAACGTCGCCATGGCGGAGGTGCATCTTGCGCCGACACCTTTATCGGCGTTCCGGCAGGTGTAGGAGGAACAACGGTACAACATGTTCCTCCTGGAGCAGCACCGGTTGGCAGAGGGCTAGATCTACAACGAGCGAGCGAGGAGGCCGTGGTGGCCATGGCCACGACAAACTCCAACTTCGTCGTGGATCAGCGTGCCATCTACAATGTTGTTCGCGCTCAAGCCGTCGCTCGCAAATAAGCGACTGCCGCGGAGGCGCAGTTGCAGACGATCACGGAGGAGAACAACGCCAGCTGCGTCGCCAACGAACCATCAACCGACCCGATAGGACGAGGACAGTGCCGACGCCACCATTTCCATCATGGACCTCACGTCCAATGGCGACCGACAGGTCACGGACTCCTCCGAGTATGAGTAGGCCACGGAAGGCGGCAGGGCCTGGTGTCGCATGGAGACGGCGAATGGAGGACGACAAGGGTTTGGACGCCGAGCGCCGCCCCATAGGATAAATCTATGGTCGGGTCCTTTTTTGTTCTAGATGTCCGAAATGTAATGAAATCTGCCGTGTTTATATGAAATTCGTCATATTTGTATGAAACCCAGCCGTTTTGCATGAACTTCATTCGTTTCAATTTGTTGGAGAAGAGTTTGAAATGTATGCGGCTAGCGTTGGATGGCGTCCTCCCGCATCCGTGTATGCAGACTTGATCCCCCTGTCCGCGGACGGATGCGGGAGAAAATTTACAGGTTGCCATTGAAGATACCCTTAAACACTAACTACGAGTATACTTTGAGGGTGAACTTGATAACACTATCGCCAATGAGACACCTTACACCGCTCACAAGCCATTTTGGACGCTGCACCCGGCACTAGCCTTTTGTCCTACCACTCCCCAGTTGTGGAACATTGAGTATGCATGTCTCATAGTTATTTAGTAGATGGTACTTAACCATGTACGGTGGGGATTTAATGGACAATTCCTAAAAGTGTGTTAGATTATGTGATGATTTTTGGGCAAGGAAAATTGATTTGAAATGCTTGAACTCCACATCATTAAGGAAGATTTCTATATATTATGTGATGATTTTTTGGCAAGGAAATTTGATTTGAAATGCTTGAACTCCTCCCTAACTACATTCCTCCCGAAGAAGCTCACTCTAGAGATGGTTAATGACTTTCGCCCAATATCTATGTTGAACTGCGTTATGAAAGTCATAACAAAAATTTAGCTCAAAGACTACAACGCTGGATACTAAAGATTGTACACCAAGAAGACCCGCCCTCTCGTTGGCTTCAACTTATGCACATCCCGCATGTAAGCCCCTCCGCCACCGGCCCGGCTACCGACCGCTTGGCTGTGGCTTCCCACCACTAATCGGCGCCGTGTTCCAATCCGGGCATGGCGGACACCCTCCACAAGATCAAGATGGCTCTTGCAGATATAAATTTCGACAAAGGTCAAGACTTTGTGTCAGAGGTATGGAGAAAGTGGGGAGTGCCCATCAATTTTGAGGGTGGCATAGATCTCCAGGAATTCATCTTGGTGGCGGATTTCACTCATTCTAGGATTCGGCTCACTATGGAATTGGTGGCCACAATTCTCCTAGCATGCTTTGGGGGTCGTGCTTCCTTGTCCAAAGTTTAGCTGTGTAAGTGCATCTAGTGCCCCTTAGTGATTTTGGTGTATTGAAGACTTATAGGTTAAGGGACTAATGTGTTTATGAGTGTACACAGGTCTATAAGTCTATGAGGAGTTTGATATTTACACAGAAAGTCGACCCCTAAAAATGAAGTTCTTCGACTGAAGACTTTGGATTTCTGAAGACTTTGAAAGTGAAGAAATTGGTGCAATCCTGAAGACTTGGTATTCATTCGAGGAACATGAAGCATGAAGACTTTTGTTTTCGTAGTTTCTTTTTCTCTTTGTTGAGTCATAGGAAACACCGTACTGTTAAAGGGGGTCGAGGAAATACTAAGGAAAAATTTCCATCTGATGCTCAACTCAAAATCCTACACCTACCAATCCCTTCGAGTGAAGCCATTGGAAATGTCATACAGTTCAGTCATATTCTTCAGTGACAGAGACGAAGTTCTTCTGGTCTCTAAGGAATTTGTTCTGACTGAGGAGTTAGGAATTTGCCAGTGCGGATTGCCTACACAGTGAGGAACATGATAGCCCTGAGGAATTTGATACTCAAATTTCTGACCGTTGTTGTGCTATGCGCCAGCTGTCCCAAAATATCTACCCACCTAACGGTCATATCATTGAAGGGCACTTATGTCTTATCATGTCGGGCTGCTCCCTAGGCTATAAATAGCCGCCCCCTACAACCACTAGCTGGTTGGCTGCTCCAACAGAAACTGACACTTGTCATTTGAGAGCATCCCATCCTCCGAGAACTTTGAGTGAAAATCATCAAGTGAGGAAAACCCAAACCCAATCAACTACAAACCCAAAGTGATTGAGCATCACTGAAGAGATTGATCATGTGTGGATCCGACGCTTGTTACCTTTGAAGACTGTGCCTCTTCCAGACGGTTAGGAGTCATGGCCTAGAGCATCCAAGAGGAATTGTGGATCGCCGAGTGACCAAGTTTGTGAAGGTTCGGAAGTCACCTGAAGACTTACCACAAGTGATTAGGCAAGGTCTGTGTGACCTTAGCTCAAGGAGAATACAGTGAGGACTGTGTGTCCTCAGGTTTAAATACCTAGCCACTCCAACCAGATGTACAACAGAGACAGCAGTTGGAACTGGTCTACCAAATCATTATCTTCACCAAGCTCACTGGTTCTATTTCCTCAACTCTTTCATTTCCTCATAACTATGTTGAGTGCTTGTTCGTATCTGTGTTTGAAGACTTTGACCGAAGACTTTCTCAACTTCCTCAGTTCAATTTCTTCAGTCTGTTTATCTTCATCCTGTGTTATCCTGTGTTTATGCTTTCTGTACTCTGTGCTTGTCTTTATTTCATCATGATGACTATGCTTGTGTTCTGTTATGTTTACTTTTGAGTACTTATTCTGCTGCTAGTAGTTCTTCGCTAAGGAATTTCCTCACCTGCAAATTCCTCAGTGAAGAATTCATAAAAATCGCCTATTCACCCCCTCTAGTCGATATAATGCACTTTCAATTGGTATCAGAGCCAGGTTCTCCCTTGTTCTGTGTGATTTTGGTTTAACCGCCTGGATTTTTAGTTATGTCGACCACAGGTATGATCAAGGTCTTTGCTGGGTGTCCTACCTTCGATGGGACAGACTACGCCTACTGGAAAAATAAGATGCAAATGCATATTGAGGCAATTGATAACGATCTCTGGTATGTTGTGTAAAATGGTGTTCCCTCAGTCACACCTTCTCCGAATGCTGCTGATGTGAAGAGATTCAAGCAACTCGACCTTTAAGCGAAGAATATCATATATTGCCATCTGAGCAAAGGACAGTATGGAAGAGTGAGTGCTTTCGAAACTGCTAAGCTTATCTGGGATAGGCTGCCCAAAGTCAATGAAGGAGTCTCAACACAGTGTGACTCTCGAGTTGATGTTCTTCGCAATCTCTTCAACCGCTTCAAAAGACTCGACAATGAAAATGTTCAGCAAACCTTCGATCGCCTCACTGACATCTCAAATGAGCTTCAAGCACTTGGTGCCACTAACATCACCGACCATGAGGTGGTGAAGAAATTGCTGAGATCGTTTGATTCCTCATTTGATACTCTGGCATTGATGATACAAGAACGTGCTGATTACAAGTCACTTGATCCCGCTGATATCCTTGAGAGGCTAAATACTCATGAGTTCCAGCTTGCTGAGAAGAGAGATCTCTATGGTTCATGCTATGGCAGATCACGTGCCCTGAAGGCCAAGGCAGTGTCTGGATCTGAAGATGAAGATTCTGGTAGCAGCCTTGGTGATCCTGAAGAACTGAGCCATGAGCTAGCACTGCTCGTGAAGAAATTCCAGAAGTTCTCAAGACGTGGTCGCTTTGGAAAATCCTCAAGGAGCAATGATTCCTCATCCAGTGACTACAAGAAGAGGCTTTGTCACAAATGCAAGAAACCTGGACACTATATTCAAGATTGTCCTCAGTGGGAAAATGAATCAAAGAAGAAGAAATACAAGGATTACAGTTCTGATGATGCGAAGAAAAAGAAGAAATCATCAAAATCGTCATCATCAAAATCCTCGAAGTCTTCATCTTACAAGAAGATCAGCTCCAAGAAGGCTCGGGCGTTCATTGGCAAGGAAATGGACTCTGAGGCTGAATCTGAGGAACATGAGGAAGAGGAGGCATCTAAGGAGTCTGAGTCTGGTGTGGCGAGCTTGGCTCTCGCTACTGCTTTCGTCAGCAAGTCCATCTTCAACTCTGAAGAAAATGGCTTCACCAACAAGGCTGATGGAAACAATGATGACTACGCTCCCACCTACTCTAAAGAAAATGGCTTCACCAACAAGGCTGATGGAAACAATGATGACTACACTCCCACCTATTGCTTCATGGAAAAAGGTGCCAAGGTACTCAAATACCCCTCCTCTGAATCAAGTGAGAATGAATCTGATGAAAACCTCAAACCCAGCTACTCCAAACTTGCTAAGATTGCTGTAGAACAACAAAAGGCTTTTGAAAAGGTTCAAAACATGCTAGACAAAAGTGATGATATGTTGGGTGAAGAAATGGATCACACTAAAACCTTGACTGAAAATCTTCAGAGACTTCAGTCTAGGTTTGACAACCTTTAAGGTCATCATAACACTCTTTTATCTGATCATGAGAAGCTTTCATATGAATTTATTCAAAGAAAGCAAGATCTTGAAAAGCTAAGAGTGAGTTATGAAGATCTTCAGAAGGAGTGTGCTTCATTACTTGCTCAACAAATCAGTGCTTCTCAGGAAGAATTTGTTCCTCCATGCTTGAAGTGCATTGAACGTGAATCTGCTAATTCTTCACCTGAATATTCAAATGCTGCTAATGTTTCAAATTCTTCACCTGCCTCTGCTATCACTAACTACTCATCTAAGGACATTGCTAGTATCACTGACGATGCAGGGCTGAAGGAATCGTACATGACAGGCATGTACAAAAGCCTCAAAGGGCATCAGACTCTTTGTGATGTGCTTAAAAAGCAGATCCTCAACAGGAACCCTAGGAAAGAGGGTATTGCCTTTGAGAGGAAACTCAATGCTGATGGTACATATTGGAAGCCTGAGAAGTACCCCAAAACATCATGGGTTGATGCAAAGGGACCTCCGGTTGATCCATCTAACTTATCTGGCTTTGCATGTGAATCTCCTCGTTCTAATGATGAGTCATTTGACTCCAACTATAATCTGTTCAAAAATCAGAATGGTGAAGTATTTGCTAGATATGTTGGCACTAATTGCAGGAACGGTCCTCCTATGAAGAAAATATGGGTTCCCAAAAAGTGCCTTGAAAGTCTTCAGGTGAATGTCCTCAGGACACCACCTGTGAAGAATAGGAACCCCAGATCCAATTCTTCATATGGACCAAATTCCTCAGAAGGATCAAAGTCCTCATATGAATATCATCGTGCTAACAACTCTGTTTCGCATGAAAGAGCCAAGGGCTATGAATATGAGCATTATTCTTCTAATCATTATGTTCGTAAGTCCTCAAAGAATTTCTCTGCTTATTCATATGCTTATCCTAACCCCTCTTATGTGAAACGAAATGGACTGGCTTCTATGCCACCTTTCTCGTATGGAGCTCGCAGAGTGATGAACTCTTTGCCACCCCTTCAGATATGGGTGGTGAAGAAAAAGAATTAATCTCTTATGCAGGGTCAGGTCTCCAGACGTACGTAATCGTCTGAAGAATTTGCTGGAGACCCGAGTGTGCCTGAAAGGACGTAGGCTAATCATGAAGAAATGAACTTTCATTTCTCACGTCCTCATACTGCTTTATCTGTTCTGTTGCTTGATGAAATTGATCTGATGAATTGATGTCATATTCTTCACTGATGAAGTATATGAAGTTCGTAAGTTGCACTAATTCATCTAAAGGATGATCAACCCAAAGCCACTAAGTGGGTCCTCGATAGTGGATGTACAAATCACATGACTGGTGACAAGAATCTATTGATGGATGCTCCCTTATCACCATCGCATCTGAAGCATATCATCTTCGCTAACAAAGGCAAAAGTCAGTTATTGGGTCTAGGTAAGGTTGCGATCACAAAGGATCAACACATGGACAAAGTCATGCTTCTCGAGTCCTTAGGATACAACCTCATGTCTGTCTCAATGCTTTGCGATCTTGATATGGTTGTTGTCTTTGGCAAGTACCGTTGTGTTGTGGTTATGGAAGCTGACAATTTCAAAGTCTCCGAAGGCTTTAGGAGAGGATACTTGTATATTGTTGATTTCTTTACAGGACCGCAACCAGCCGTGTGCCTACTTGCAAAAGCTTCAAAAGGCTGGCTCTGGCATCGAGGACTTGGTCATGCAGGCATGAGGAATTTGCACGCGCTTGCGAAGAAGAAGCATGTCATTGGCATTGAGAATGTCAAATTCCTCAAGGATCACTTATGCGGAGCCTGTGAAGCTGGGAAGATGACAAAGGCTAAGCATCCAGCAAAGACTATCATGACCACCACTCGTCCATTTGAATTGCTTCACATGGATCTCTTTGGTCCTAACCATTATTCTGTAGTCTCAAATGATGCATCACAATATGGATTTGTTATTGTTGATGATTACTCTCGATACACATGGGTACACATTGTTACTTACAAATATGAAGTGCAGGAAGTCTTCAAACGATTTTCCTCGAGGGCTTCAACCAACTTTGGTGTGAAGATCAAGCACATTAGAAGTGACAATGGAACTGAGTTCAAGAATTCTGGTCTTGATGACTATCTTCATGAACTTGGTATTACTCATGAGTTATCTGCTCCTTATACTCCTCAGCAGAATGGCGTCGTGGAGCACAAGAACAGGACTCTTGCTGAGATGGCTTGCACTATGATTGATGAATACAAAACGCCTTGTCGTTTCTGGAGTGAGGCAATTGATACTGCATGCCACATCATCAACAAAGTATATCTTCACAAATTCTTCAAGAAGACTGCCTATGAACTCCTCACTGACAAGAAACCCAATGTAAGTTATTTCAAAGTCTTCGGTGCTAAATGTTGGATTAGAGATCCTCATCACAACTCAAAATTTGCACCGAAAGCACATGAAGGTTTCATGCTTGGTTACGGAAAGGACTCGCACACCTACAGAGTCTTCAACAACGTTCTTCACAAGGTTGTTGAAACTGTAGATGTGCGGTTCGATGAAACTAATGGCTCGCAAAGAGAGCACCTACCTTCTGTGATAGATGAACCAGCACCTGAGGAAACTATCAAGTTCAAGGCTACTGAGGATGTCATTCCTACCGAAGAATCTGCTGAAGAATTCATTCCAGAACATGAAGAATGTCGAGCTAATGCACCTGAAGAAAATACTAAAGAAAATGGTGTAGAAGAAAATGCTGATCAAATTCCTCCACGACAACTAGCTCATCCTCGCGTTGCAAAAGAAGTGCAAGTTGAAAAGATCATCAATGACATTAAAGCACCAGGTCCTCTCACACGCTCAAAAGCTTCACATTTATCTAAATTTTGTGGGCACTATGCTTTTGTCTCTATCACAGAGCCCACTAAGGTAGATGAAGTATTTCTAGAGCCTGAGTGGATTCAGGCCATGCAATAAGAATTACATCAGTTCGAGCTCAACAACGTCTGGGAACTGGTCAAACGTCCAGATCCTTGCAAGCACAATATCATTGGCACAAAGTGGATCTATCGCAACAAGCAAGATGAAAATGGCCTTGTGGTAAGGAATAAGGCACGACTTGTAGCTCAAGGCTACACACAGGTTGAAGGAATTGATTTCGATGAAACTTTTGCACCTGTTGCTAGACTTGAGGCTATTCACATATTACTTGCTTATGCTAACCATCATGATATCACTCTATATCAAATGGATGTAAAAAGTGCATTCCTCAATGGTAAGCTTGAGGAAGAAGTATATGTTGCTCAACCCTCAGGTTTTGAAGATCCAAAGCATCCTGACAAAGTCTTCAGACTCAATAAGGCCCTCTATGGCCTCAAGCAGGCCCCTAGGGCGTGGTATGATACTTTGAAGGAATTCCTCATGAAGAAAGGCTTCAAACCCGGTTCACTCGACCCTACTCTTTTCACTATATCTTATGATGGTGAATTGTTTGTGTGCCAAATATATGTTGATGATATTATCTTTGGCTGTACTGACCAACGTTATAGTGATGAATTTGCCTATATGACGAGTGAAGAATATCAAATGTCTATGATGGGAGAATTGAAATTCTTCTTAGGTCTTCAAATTCGTCAACAACGCAATGGCATATTCATATCTCAGGAGAAATACCTCAAGGATGTACTGAGGAAATTCGACATGCAAGATTGCAAAGGCGTCAAAATCCCTATGCCCACAAATGGCCATCTATGCACTGATGAAAATGGTATTGACTTCGATCAAAAGGTATACCGCTCCATGATTGGTTCCTTATTGTACTTATGTGCATATAGGCCAGATATTATGCTTAGTGTTTGCATGTGTGCCCGATTTCAAGCTACACCGAAGGAATCACACCATAAGGCTGTGAAGCATATTCTTTGATATCTAGCTCACACACCAACACTTGGATTATGGTACCCCAAGGGCTCGGCTTTTGATCTCATTGGATATTCTGACTCTGACTATGCTGGTGATCGTGTGGACCGCAAGTCAACATCTGGTACATGTCATTTCCTCGGACGATCTTTGGTCTGTTGGTCCTCGAAGAAATAGAATTGCGTATCACTATCTACTACTGAAGCTGAGTACATTGCCGCTGGTTCTTGCTGTGCTCAATTGCTATGGATGAAGCAAACTCTCAAGGGCTACGACGTCAACGTGAAGAATGTGCCTCTCTTCTGTGACAATGAGAGTGCATCAAGATTGCTCACAACCCAGTTCAGCACTCGAAGACAAATCACATTCAGATTCGTCATCATTTTCTTCGTGATCATGAGTTGAAGGGCGACATTTCTATTGAGCATGTGAAGACTGAAGAACAGCTAGCCGATATCTTCACAAAGCCCTTGGATGAGAAGAGATTTAGCAAGTTGTGGTGTGAGCTAAATATCTTAGAGTCTTCGAATGTTCTTTGAAAAGCACACTCATCCTAACACTTATGCAAAATTGATGACTTAGATGTGCAACACATGAAGAAAACGTTTTTCTTCAATCAATGAAGAATAACACTCTAAGTGTGAAGAAATTAACAAAGAATTTGATTCTCAGAACCCTACAAGAATTGTACGCGGTGTCTGAAATCATCATTCTTATACGGTGTGTCACGCCACCACCAAAGTTGAAAATCTTCAATTTGAGTTTTTCCTCAGTCTTGAAATTCCTCAGTTGTTCAAATTATTCAACTTTGCATTGTCTTCACTATTTCCGTCGTTTTCCTTCATTGGCTATATATATATATATATATATATATATATATATATATATATATATATATATATATATATATATATATATATATATAGGGCTGGACTATTCTGTTACCCTTGCCCCCTATAAGGCGTGACGCGTCCACGACCGATCCAGCCCCAATCCGACTCGCTTCCTACCACTGGAGGCAGCCGTCGCGGGCGCAGCCGGAGCGAGAGAGCCCACGGCGCCGTGATTGGCCGGTGACGGATGCGCCGCCGCCTCCTCGTTCCTTCCGTCGCCGGATCCATCGTTGGGGTCGTCATCCCTGCCTCCTGCCTCCTTCCATCGCCGGATCCATCGTCGGGGTCATCATCCCTGCCTCCTACCTCCCTCCGTCGCCGGATCCATCGTCGGAGTCGTCATCCCTGCCTCCTGCCTCCCTCCGTCGCCGGATCCATCATCGGGGTCGTCATCCCTGCCTCCTGCCACCCTCCGTCGCCGGGTCCATCGTCGGAGCCGTCATCCCCACCTCCTGCCTCCCTCCGTCGCCGGGTCTCCTTCTCCGGGGCAGTTATCCCCGCAAGGTGCTTCCTCTATGAACCTCTTCGCCAGACGTCCACCACAAGCAGGTGCTGCGTCAATGGTGCCGCCTCGCAAGAACATGCCAGTAAGACGCCCACGAGAGGTAGAAGAAGAAGACAGTACACTGGAGGTAATGTCTGCTCCCCACATTTGTGTCACTCCATCAGTTCGTCAGTCCTGCTATGAAGAAGAACCCGATGGTACATTGCAAATGCTAGCATCAGTTCATTGACACCCCTGCTACTTGATGCACGATTAGGATGTCGAGGTTACTGTCAGTGCATCTAATATGCTATCTTCAGTTCAAGTTAAAAGAAAAATAACACATATGCGTCAGTCCAGGTATTGTGACAAGGTTCAGCTACCGCTGAGAGTTATATGTTGTTATTCCTAAGAGTACAAGTCATGTAATTGCGTCAGTTCGAACGAGTAACAAAACTGTTACAAAAAAAAAATAAAATTGCTACACAATAAGTTCAGTGATACATAAGCTAGCAGTACTTGTAATGTATATGCATTGATGCACGATTAGGATGTCAAGGTTACTGTCAGTGCATCTAATATACTATCTTCAGTTCAAGTTAGAAAAAATAGCACATATGCGTCAGTCCAGGTAGATAGTGACGAGAGAGTGCCACAATTACACAGTAAGTTCAATGATACATAAACTAGGAGTACTTCAAGTGTAGTTGCATAAGTTACAGAAGAACAAAGGAGAAGTCATGCATGAGTTCAATGTCTAGTTTACAAAACAGTGCTAAAAAACAGTACATCAGTACATCCGTGTTTGAACATGAACGTTCATCAGTTCGACTGAAAAACGAAACCAATTAATCCCAAAAACTTTTGAATGTTGTTTGCAGAAGCATGCAAGGCGGCGCACGCAGCAAGCATTTCATGAGCAAAACAGATATGGGGCACCACCTGGTTGGGTAACACCAGAAATACCGCCTGGATATTTCAACAGTACAGGCAGATTTGAAGATACACTGCAATCATCAGAAGCACGGACAGGTCCTTCTATACAGCAAACAGCAATGTCTGGGAATGCAAGCTTTGCCGCTACTGGGTTGCAACTAGGCCAACAATATCACCAACAACAAATGTTTTCCTTCCCCAGCGCATGCAAAAAGCCAAGGACAAGAAGGCTTCCACCAGTCGCTCCATCAACATCAATCATCCGTGCTGCAAAAGCAGTTGCGACGGGAAGACCAGGGCAAAAAGACAGAAATTTTGGCCACTCTAGCAGGTTCAAAAGTACAAGATATGTGCCATATAGACAGGAGCAACATCACAATGAATCTGAGGAGAGACGTCCGTACAACGAGAAACGGAGATCTTCGTCATCGTTGCTCCCTCCAAGAGATGCATTGCTGCATGTGCCAAGGGTGACACCACCGGCGCCCATAAACCAGGGAGAACAACAAACACCAGAGGCAGCCCAGAGCTATACACATGTAAGTATCCATATAGAAAAAAATACAAGCACAATCCATACCATGGTGCTGTGACCACCCCATCTAACATTTTTGTTTTGTCATTGTTGTGTGCAGCCACCTGACATTGAAGCTTATGTTCTGCCAAGGCTAGAGATGAGGTTTGAAACTTTCGAAGAAACTAAGAACTTCTACAACGTATATGCGAAGCACGCTGGTTTTGCTATCAGGGAAGGCCCCAAGTTTAAGACCAGAGCCTACCTTTATTGCACGTGCCATGGAGTTTATGAATCAAAGGTGTCTGAAGCAAATAGACAGCAGAACAAAACGACAGCCAGGACTAACTGCGGGGCTAAAATGAGACTGAAGATTGAAAAGGATGGAACACTTGTCGTAAAAGAGATAGTCTGGGAACACAACCACAGGCTACAGCTCACTCCGCAAATGCTTGTCTTCTTGCACTCCCACAAAAACTTTGACAAAACAATCTTGGAGTACGTCAAGTACCTGCAGTTCAAAGGCATTGAACACACGCAAAGCATGAGCATTCTAGGCGGTGATGACCCTGGTAGCTACTTCCTCGAAATGAATGCCAAAGACCTGATTAACATGTAAGTACAAACTTGTTCTCCTCCCATAAACCGCCTACGTCTTTTTTCCTCTGTCAGTACAAACATATCAAGCAACGCATCACCTGACGCTAGTTCAACGTGCATTTTTTAATGAAACTTTTTATATGCAGGAAAGCAAAGAATTCAAGGATTGATGATGTGGATGATGTCCTAAAGACTGTCAACTTCTTTAGGGAGATGAAAGCTATAAACAGGGAATTCTTCTGTGACATGCAACTCGATGAGTCCGACGGAGTTAAGAACATATTCTGGGCAAACGCAAGCTACCGAGGCGCATATCAGGACTTCGGTGACTGCGTAACATTTGACACCACGTACAAGACGAACAAGTACCATATGCCACTTGGGGTGTTTGTCGGTACTAACAACCACTTACAGACTACATTCTTTGGTTTCGCCCTGATAAGAGACGAGGATGCAGAATCATTCAGATGGCTGTTCAAGACGTTTTTAAGGTGCATGAGAGGGAAGGCTCCTACATGCATCCTCACAGGTACAACCGCGAAAACCACCCCCAACCACCACCACCACCCCCTACCCCCCAAAAAAATAAAAGGAAATTAACACGGTAAAAAATGTTGTGTCAGTTCTATTTGTATATATGCACCACCATATGCTGACCACTCCGAGTCTATTTTCTCATTACCAGACCAGTGCCAGGCAATGGCTTTGGCGATCGCAGATGTTTTCAAGAACACAATACATAAGCTATGTCGCTGGCACATTATGAAGAACTACAAGGAACACCTCGCGTACCTATATTTCCTGCACGAGGACCTTAAGGATGAATTCACATCAATTCTCAACTGGCCCCTCATGCCAACTGAGTTTGAGGATGCCTGGAAAAGACTCATGGATAAGTACAACCTCCACGATGATGCCACAATGGTGGGCAGGTGGAACGAGCGTGAGAAATGGATATCAGCCTACTTCAAAGAAATTTTCTGCGTCAAAATGACATCCACACAACGAAGTGAGAGCATGAACTATGTGCTCAAGAAGAACTACGTAAATGAGAGACATAACCTACACCGGTTTGTCAGCCAGATAAACTCCTGCGTCAAAAGCAGGAGGCAGACAGAGAACCAGGAGACAATGGGTAACCGGGTATAGCTCTATCACTTGTCGTAAGACAAAAAATTACATGCTTACTAAAGTAAAAACTTTACTAGAAGTTTTTCCTATGAGAAAACTAACAATTTGGTCATCATTCTTGCATATGCAGACGGAACAAAACACGCTGACCTTCTATGGGTTTGACACCCAGATGGCAAAGCTGTACACGCGAGCTGTGTACAGCAAGATCAGAGATAGGCTAAAACTGAGCACTCTCTTCATGGCGACAGAGACGGAAGAGCCCACAAAGTACCTAGTGCACTACAACCACCCGCACAAACTGTCTGTGTGGGCTCAGCACGCGTTCCAGGTGGTTGCAGACCTCGTGGGAGAAACATATGAGTGCGAGTGCAGGCTATGGGACCACACAGGTGAGGACTACAACAAAGATGTTACATACTGTACTACTTTTTTTGCAAAGTTTTTGTCCGAATGAAATGACAAAAAACATGCACCTCTTCCAAAAACAAATACAGGTCTTTTCTGCGTGCATGTCCTGTGCATGATGCAGACAATTAAGGCTCAAAGCGTTCCAGAGAAATACATACTCAGGAGATACACCAAACGACCGAATATCCAGCCAACATTTGACAGAAATGACTTGAGGACAGTAGCGTCAAACAAGGCATCCCAATACTGCATTGAAAGCTCACTACTGACGCTGAACATGAGGGTGCACAGAAAAAGCTTGAGAAGCCAAGAGCAAATGGCAAGGACGCGGGTCGTCATGGACAAACTTGAACAAGAACTCGACACCATGCATTCTGCTGACAATGGGGGTGTCGCGGACAATGAAGCCATTGAGCAGGATATTGCTACAATGTTGTCCGAGATGAACCATATGGGAGATATTGACCCGTTTGAGAACAAGGAAGAGGAGCAGCAGCAACCGGAGCTTGCACGTGTGGACACTCAAGAGCACCGACAAACTCACATGCGAGATCATGAGCTTGATGGTGCTATAGGCGAACGACATGACAATAGCACATCCTACAAGCAGCAGCAGGAAAGGGTGATTAAACCCCCAATATTCTCAAACACAAAGGGGAGGAAGAGCAAGACGCAAGCAGCAGCCAAAAAGCCACCACGCCCCATCAAGCACGTGGAATTTGGCCCGGACAGCAAACCCCTCGGGGTAAGGGCATGCGGATTCTGCAACGTCGTGAGCAACCATAACTACCGCACATGCCCACTCCGCATAGATGCCATTGTCAACAAGAACAAGCAGATTGGAGGCACCCAGCTTTCTACCAATGGAGACAACACACGTAACAGCTACACTTGCTGCAAGTGTGGCGAAACTGACAGACATAATGCCCGCACATGCAAAGTGGGAAAGGAGGTCAGTGGAGCTGAACATAAACAGGGCAAGGTACAGAGTTCCAAGCAATCAAATGAAGACGATGAAGAAGAAGAGTTTGATGAGAATGACGGCCAATCAGACGAAGGCAATGAAGATGACAGTGTCGGGGGCGAGGAAACTGAAACTGACGATGAAGCTGCCAAGGCTCAACCTGGAAAGAGCGCCGGCAAGGCACAACATTCGGGGACAGTTAGGAGAAGCTCAAGACTGAACAATACATAGTGGTTATCCTGCTGCGTCAACTAAAAAATAACCGTGTAGTCTTAGTTGAATCAGCACACAATGAGGAAGCATTTCACAAAAACACTGTCATTTACCAAAACTTATTTAGCTTTATCGTCAATTTCTCGATCAGAACTAAAGTTACTTTTTAGTTTCTGATTTGTGCCCGCTGGAGCAGTGACATTATTGTGTAAACCATTTGACAATCATTTTGAATGCAGTCACAAAATACGTTTGAAAAAACTTATCTAGATATATGCGACGCAAAAGGCTACTGTGAACCAGTAACTTAGGAAAAAAATATGTCAAGGAAAATTTTAAACTCTTGTAGCATATTAGTACTGATAACTATCAGTCGTCAGTACAAGGCAGAGTACACATCAGTACTGATATAATTTCTGATTTGTGCCCGCTGAAGCAGTGACATTATTATTTAAACCATTTGATAATCCTTTTGAATGCAGTCAAAAATAAAATTGGAAAAACTTATCTTGATATATCTGACGTAAAACTATGCCTGCTCCTACAAGTCCCAATTCAGAAAGACCATCAGTACATAAAAATAATTACATCAAGCAAAATGCGAATATAATACATCCTGTACTGGTGAAAATCTAATTTATCTGTAAAAAATACTCACATGTTATCTTGATATAAACAATCCTTTAAAAAATACGAAAATTGTTTTAAAAAAACATTAGCACCACACATAGTATCGCTGGTATTTGGTATGTTCAATTACACTTCAATCACCTGTCCGAGTACGACACTAGAGGAGTTCAGACCTCCACCAACACCGACGCTGACACGTGCAAGTGGGATAAGCAGTTGATAAGTACAGCTTGACTATACGAATTGGTGCCACAGTAAAATGCCATCATCACCACCGCAGAGACGTGCAAGTGGGGTTTTGCAGGTCATAAGTACAGCTACACAAGACTAGTCAGTTCAACAGTAAAAACCATTTAACTTGGACGGTTAGTTCTTCCAGGCCACCACTCGCGCCACCCACTGCGCGGTTGCCACGACGCACTGCAAACGGCGACCCCCACGACCACTACACACATGCCCCCGACGAACCGCCTCCCACACAGCACCGTCGGCGCACTGCAAAAAAACCCCATTGTCTTCCATCTCTCCATCGTTCCCACATAGCACCATTGCCGCTTCCATTTCCACTGCACACAAACCTCCAGCAGCTCTCTCCAAAGCCCACAGTCGCCGGAGGAAGGCCATGGCGGAGGAACCGTCCGCCAAGCATCATCATGCCGAGACGTCGGACAAGTGGAGCAACCTCGTCGACATTAACGTCCCCGGCGAGAAGCGCGACTACACCAAAACGCTCAAAGGGGTTGAGCTCCACGACAAGGAGACGCTGGAGATCGTCTGCACCAGCGAACCAGACAAGGCCGACGAGGTGATCTCCAGGCTCTGGAGGAAGCTTGGCGGCAGGATTCGTAGGATCGTCGGCGTTGGTGTGCACTACACCAACGAAGATGAACCTCCCCAGATGGCGGCAGTCCTGCAGTTGTGCGTCGACGAACTCTGCTTGGTGTACCACATTGCAGCGGCCACAAAATGGTGAGCAATCCTACTCATTTGCCCTGCATATGGTTTATCTGTTTTATTAGTACTGTATCCTGAAAATTTAATCACACTTGTTTCCCAACTAGATGTACTAGTGTGGTTTGTGAAAAGTGGATGCACTACTGCATTTTCTCAAGTAGATATACTATAAAATGTATTTTTGAACCTGATACACTGGATTACTA
Source organism: Triticum monococcum (assembly GCA_034509565.1). Classification (NCBI taxonomy): domain Eukaryota; kingdom Viridiplantae; phylum Streptophyta; class Magnoliopsida; order Poales; family Poaceae; genus Triticum; species Triticum monococcum. The sequence goes on from CM067843.1 coordinate 78,233,632, forward strand.
TTTGAAAAATCTTGCGGAAGATTAAATTCTGAAGTTGATCGACTAGTGTAGTTTCTGGAGTTGATACAATAGAGTAGTCTATGTACTCGATGTATTAAAAAAGATATTTCTGAACTTGATGTAGTGAAGTATTTTCTGAATTTGATGCAATGTTATTTTCGTAAGAAAATAAACTATGGACTTGGTGAAGCACTGGTTCTGTGTTATCCTATTTCAACAAAAGTAGAATAAACTAGTACCAATGCGGAACATACAACATTGACTGAAACTATGTATAATCCAAGAAGAACAATACCATGATATACTTAATTTAATTTCAGAACTTTCTTTACTAGTTTTTGAAGTACATTCATCCATTGTTTATCCTACATAAACAACTACTTCATGGATTCATCACTTGTAAAACAAAACAAAAAAGGATAATTCAAACATCAAAGTAATGCTAATATTCAAAATGTCTCTGCCCTTGCAGGCCCAAGCGCCTGACCGACATGCTGCACCATGACAAGTTGTTCACATTTGCCGGTTTCAGCATTGAAAGCGACAAAGAGAAGCTGAAGTTGTCCGGTATGGAGATCAACCCCAACAAGTTCATCGACATTCAGCGCAAGTGGAGAGTTCCATACACCGGAAAAGAGTATGACTCCTTGACTGATGTTGCAGCCAATGTCATCCACCCATTCTACAAAGGCATGAAGAACAAGATCAACACGCAGGAAGACTACAAACTGTGGGGGACAAGCGAGCTGCCAGACAACCTCATCGAGTACTGTAACATCCTAAATTTTCAATTTGGAATGTTATACACTAGATCATCATGCATATCATATTTACTTGCATTTTGGTTGATCCTAGAAATTTCACGCAACTCAAGGACCCTCGGAGAGAGTTGGAGATTTCGTCTTTTTCATATTTGAGTCTTCTCAAATTTTGAAGAAAGGATCATTGGTTTTGTCGGAGTTTATTTGCCTTTTATTTGGATAGGGAAAATGTGCGTTTTTAAAAATTTGCATTTTAGGCCCGGAGAAAAGTTCATTTTGTTCGACTCATTTTTAGGAGTCGGGGAAAATTTACTTTATTAGATTTGGAGTTCGTTTAGATCTCCTTCTGTTTTTTTTCCGAGCGCGGAACCGTTTTAAAAAAAATGTTCCAGCGACTTGGGCCAAAGGCCCAAGCCACCAAGCCAGCCGGCCGGCCAGGCCAAAGGCCATCGCCCCGCGCGCGCCGCGCCTCAGGCGCCAGAGGCCGCCGCCGCTACTTCTTTTGGGAAGTCATAGTAGGACTTTTGTCCTACTTCCGTTATTCCGTTTTTTTGTTTCTAGATCTTTCCTTCCCTCTTTTCTTTCCTACTCCTATTCTAATTCCTTGTCCCCTACCCCAAGCAACCCCCCTCCCCAATATAAATACCCAAGCACCCCCCTCTAAACCCATCAAACCAAAGCCCCAAGCACACCGCGCCTCACCCCGCGCTGCGCCACCCCACACCCGCGCCGCGCCGCCCTAGTGCCCCACCGCCGCCGCGCCACCCCACACCCGCGCCGCCGCCACCCCACCACCGCGCCGCCGCCGCACCTTGCCACCGCGCCGCCGCCGCCCCACGCCCACACCGCCGGAGCCCCTCACCGGAGACCTCGCCGGAGGTAGCCCCGCACCGCATCTCCTCTTTTTCATCGGATCGTTTTCTACTAATCGTTCTGATTCTTCTTCTCCGATTCGTTTTTCTTCACGAAACCGCTCCGGTTTTCTAGATCGGTTTCCGTTCGGTTTTCTTTTCTCGAAACCCTAGATCGGATCCGTCTTCTTTTCCGATTTAGTTGCCTCAAGACCGTTCGCCGGACCATTCGTCCTAACGAACGTGATCACCGGTTTATTCTTCTAGGTTAACGAACGACCGTTCGTTCAACCGTTCTTCTTTTTCTTTTCGTCGAATTTATTCCGCGATCGCGATCTCAGATCCGATCTTCTTTCTAGTCTATCTTCTCGCTCATTTATCGGAATCAGGTGATTCAAGCGCCTGGAGTTTCATTTTGAAACCGCCGTTCCGACTAATCAACTTTAGCTAAGTTTTTGCTACTGTAAAACTTGACCTAGTTTCAACTTGCTAGAACCGAGTTGTTTTCTTCCGCCGTTTGTTTTTGGTTTCTTTGTTCGGTTCTTTCTCTCTTTGCAACCGGAGTTCTTAAGTTGAACTATCTGGTTAGATCTCTTGTTCGAGTTTTACCTGTGCATTAGATGAGTACTTATTGTATGCTTGTTATTTGTCTGTGATAGATTACCCGGATTGCGCCGCCTGTTACTTCGAATCTCTAGGACTCGTGGATCATCAGCAAGGCAAGTAACACTTTGATCATACCTTTTCTACAACCCAGTTTTATTGCATTAGATCCATCCTCACACATTGCATGATTAGGATCTAATTAAATTGTGGGATGGGAAGTAGATGAGGTAGTACCTATCACCTGTATATTATGAAACCTTTGGGAGTTACTTCTACGTTTGCTTATTATGCCATGCTATGCTAGTAGACGTGGATTGGGTGAGTGATATCCATGACAGATGTGAGATTGATAATTTTAATGGTTTATCTAAGGTGGAAACTTAAACACACATCTGGGTGGATTGAGGCACCTGATGTCTATCAGGACTTGCCTTTTTTGGACCGCCACCCAGGCTCAAAGGGATCATAAGATCTTTCATGCTAAATACTTACGTGTGCAGCCACAAGCCAATATGGGCTCTGGCATAGTTGACTAAGTCGTGCGAACTCTTACAGGGTAGACTAGCAGATGTAGGGGAAAGTAGGTATACCGGTCTATCCATCGTAAGGTGCTAGCGCTTCTGAAAGACTGTGTCTCGGTCATCCGTTTCTCAAACACCAGTAGTGCGAGAAATCCAACGGAGGCGATTGAGTCTTGTGGGGAAAAGTGCGCAAACCTCTGCAGAGTGTAACAAACTAATCATGATTAGACGTGTCCCCGGTTATGGACAATCTTGAGTATCTAGTACTTGAATATCATGTGAATCTCATCATGTTACTTCTAATTAATATTGTTGGGTTATTTATGATTACTTTTAATTGGGATTGAGAATGCTGTCAACCATTCTCAATGTTTAACAACCACCATGATAGTTAAATAAATTTATTCCTTTGCAGTAGGGAAAAATTGGCTTTACGCAAAACAGTAACCATAGAGCTTTCCACCAGCCAAATATGCATGTAGTATAGCTGTTTCATTCCATTACTCTCTATGTGTTACTTTGCCAGCATATTCCATGTGCTGACCCGTTTCGGGCTGCAACGTTAATGTTGCAGACTTTTCAGACGATGATTAAGGTGCTTTTAGGTCATGGTTCTATACTCAGTGATGCCGTTGGAGTTGATGGACCCATTTATCTTCCAAGTCTTCCGCTGTTATCGACACTAGATGGCCTTAAGCCATATTTGTGTATTAAGTTCTCTTTGGAGACAATGTTGTAATAAGTGTGTGATTGCCACTCTGCTACAAATCCTTCGAAGTATTGTGTGGTGTCAGCATTACTGATCCAGGGATGACACCGGAGCACAGAGATCGGACTGTTTGAGGTCTGGTCGCTACAGAGATGGTATCAGAGCACACGCTGACTGTTGGACACGACCACTAAGTAAAAGCCATAGATCACTATTCTCTCCTCATTTTCTAACTCCTCATCTTTTCTACTCTTTAGGATGAAGGACGCGAAGATTAAGTACGCTCAACCGGATGAAGGCACACCTTTTGGATTTCACTTGAAGGAAGTCACCAAGTACCTAAACATTGGATTACCAAGTTTCATGGGAACCTTCAACGCCACGTTGCCTGAAGAGGAGCGCTGGAAGATTCAAGATCACGTTCCGGGAAGGACATTCGCGCCAATCACGAAGCCCATAGATAGTGTTTTCAATGCACCAACCTAGAGTCTAGGAAGGAGCATGGCAGCCCATATCACCATAGGACGCATTGGAGAAGTTTATCAAGAAGACCTCAAGGACACTATCTACCAGATTTGCGGACGCCGAGATGAACTATGGGAGTTAGTCACCACCAAGAAGGATAGATCCATTGCAGCATTCATCCAGGAGTTAAACCAGCACATTCGACGCCACGAGAACCAGATGTGCAATGATATGATGGAGCTGAAGAATGCGAAGACTAGGATCATCGAGCTGGAAGGAGAACTGAAGGCTACACGCAAGGACTACATGGACGAGATCGTAGCTCTAGCAAGACACAACGTCGATCTTAAGCAAGAGATTGAAGAACTCAAGAGGAAGTTAGCATCCAAGGAGGAAGATGAGTACGTCGCATGCCCGGATAATTACATCATCATCGACGACATTGATTTGGATCCAAGTGAACCCGAATTTGAAGACGAAGCTGGAGCGGACATCATGGAGTCTTCCGTCGGTTTAAATTTCTAGATGACCACCAAATATTAGTAGTATTTTCCCCCATGTAAACACTATAGTTCGAGCACTTCTGCGATAGCTAGATCGATTGTATGCCCTTGTTTGATTGAATGAAGTGATTTTGTGTGAATTTTCTCATGTGCATTTGGGGTAGTGTTTTCTCTTTAGACCTCATTCTATTCTTATATCTCTTCTTTTCTAAACCCTCAGATGCCTCCGAGACGTGACAATGGATTTCCACCGGAGCTCACTCAGTTGATCCAACAGCAAAATCAGTTGATGCAGATGTTAGTTCAGAATCAGCAGAACAACAACAACAACCCACCACCACCACCACCCCCTGTTGACCACTTAGCCCGTTTCCTTAGGCTAAATCCGCCGGTGTTTTCTAGTAGCATCGAGCCGATAGTAGCAGACGATTGGCTCCGCAAGATAGGAAGGGAGTTGACCACTGCAGGATGCACGGATGGTGTGAAAGTGAAGTTTGCCGCACATCAGTTAGAAGGACCCGCGGCAGCATGGTGGGAGAATTTCACAGCCACTTTCCCAGTTGACACTGTCACATGGGATCAGTTCCAGCAAGCTTTCCGCACTGCACATGTTTCAGCAGGAGCTATGGCCATGAAGAAGCATGAGTTCCGCAACTTACGCCAAGGAGGAAGGACAGTTGGCAAGTACGTTGACGACTTCAGCAAGTTAGCACATTATGCCCCAGATGACGTTGCTACAGATGCGGCTAAGTAGGAGAAGTTTCTGGAAGGGCTGAATGATGAGTTAAGTATGCAGTTGATGGTAGCGAGTTTCAGAAACTACCAGGAGTTGGTAGATCGTGCCATCATGATTGAAGGGAAGCAACAACAGATTGAGAACCGCAAGAGGAAGTATGGACAGGGGAAGTATAACTCTGGAGCCCAGCAGAAGCCCCGTTTTACCCCTAAATCGGGATTTCAGTTTCAGCATACCCATGGAGGAGGTAGTTCGCACAACCACAATGGCCACAAGAATGGTACTGGGAATGGAGGAAGCAACGGCCAGAACCGGACCACCCCATCAACCCCATCCAAGAGAGACCCGAGCCAAGTCACCTGTTTCAAGTGTTCCAAGACTGGACATTATGCCAATGAATGTCCTGAAGGCCAGAATGGTAATGGCAATGGAAGCTCAGGGAAGAAGCCGAACCCTTTTAATAGGGGACAAGTGAACCACGTTAGCGTGGAGGAGGTTGAAGATCAGCCAGATGCAGTGATCGGTAAGTTTTTGGTTAAGTCATTTACCGCACTCGTTCTTTTCGATACTGGTGCATCGCATTCATACATATCAAGGGGATTTGTGGAAAAATATAGCCTGCCCACTAGGATTCTTAAAACACCTATGCTAGTAAGTTCGCCAGGAGCAGAATACATGGCCAGTCAAGGATGTTTTCAAGCGCCATTAAGTATAGGAAGGCATGTTTTCCCAACGGATTTGATTATTCTGGAATCTCAAGGATTGGATGTGATATTAGGCATGGATTGGTTGTCGATGTATGGAGGAAACATCGACTGTGCTAGTAAGTCAATTTTGCTTACAACGCCAGAAGGAAGAAGGATCAAGTATGTATCCCGGCATGTGCCAAATAGGACACAAGTGAATTTCCTGACAGGAGTAGTGTAGGAGGAAGTACCAGTGGTAAAGGATTTTCCTGATGTATTTCTGGAAGAGTTGCCAGGCATGCCACCGGATAGAGACATTGAGTTTTTGATTGAGCTACTGCCAGGTACTGGGCCAATATCAAAGAGACCATACCGGATGCCAGCAAAGGATTTGGTAGAAATTAAGAATCAGATTAAGGAGTTGTTGGAGAAAGGTTACATTCGCCCAAGTTCTTCGCCTTGGGGATCACCCGTACTTCTAGTGGAGAAGAAGGATGGATCATTAAGGATGGTTGTTGATTACCGTGGATTGAATGAAGTAACCATCAAGAACAAGTACCCACTGCCAATGATTAATGATCTGTTTGATCGTTTGCAAGGAGCTAAAGTGTTTTCCAAGATCGATTTGCGATCAGGGTACCACCAGTTGAAGATTCGAGAACAGGATATTCCTAAGACAGCTTTCACCACGAGATATGGACTGTATGAGTATACCGTTATGTCATTTGGATTGACTAACGCGCCTGCCTATTTTATGAACATGATGAACAAGGTGTTTATGGAGTTTTTGGACAAGTTCGTCGTAGTGTTCATTGATGATATCCTGGTTTATTCAAAGAATGAAGAAGAGCATAAGGAACATTTGCGTTTGGTTTTGGAGAAACTAAGGGAACATCAGTTATATGCCAAATTTAGCAAATGTGAGTTTTGGTTGAAGGAAGTAGGATTCCTCGGACACGTTATATCCGGAGAAGTGATAGCAGTTGACCCCACAAAGGTTGAGACCGTAACCAAATGGGAAGCACCAACGACAGTTGGAGAGATCCGGAGTTTTCTTGGACTCGCAGGATACTACCGGAGATTCATTGAGAACTTTTCAAAGATTGCGAAGCCTATGATGGAGTTGTTAAAGAAGGATACTAAGTTCAATTGGACTGAGGAGTGTGAGGCTAGTTTCCAGGAGTTGAAGAAATGATTGGTTACCTCACCAGTGTTGATTTTGCCAGATCAGACCAAGGATTATGAGGTATATTGCGACGCTTCACATCGAGGACTTGGAGCAGTGCTTATGCAGGAAGGAAGAGTTGTTTCGTATGCTTCACGACAACTGAAGCCTCATGAGTTGAATTATGCCACACATGATTTGGAGTTAGCAGCCGTAGTGCATGCATTAAAGACATGGAGACATTTCCTCATTGGAAATCATTGTGAGGTGTACACGGATCACAAGAGTTTGAAGTACATTTTCACGCAGAAGGAGTTGAACCTCAGACAAAGGAGATGGTTGGAGCTCATCAAGGATTATGATATGAGACTGCATTGCCATCCCGGTAAAGCTAATGTAGTAGCTGACGCATTGAGCCGTAAGAGCCATGTCAATACGTTAATGACGGGAAGTATACCAAAGGAGTTAGCAGAAAACCTTCGTGAACTATGTTTGGAGATAGTTTCGAAAGGCTATGTAGCAGCATTGGAGATTCAGTCAACATTGATGGATAAAATCAGAGAGGCTCAGAAATCTGACAAGGAGATTGCTGCTATAAAGGAGAAACTAAGCAAAGGAAAAGCAAAGGGATTTCGTGAGGATGAGCACGATACCCTATGGTTTGAGGACCGTGTTTACGTGCCAAATGACCCAGAGATCAGGAAGTTGATTTTGCAAGAGGCACATGATTCACCATATTCGATTCACCCAGGAAATACCAAGATGTATTTGGATTTGAAGGAGACATTCTGGTGGACTGGAATGAAGAAGCATATTGCAGCATATGTAGTAGTTTGTGACGTATGCCATAGAGTAAAGGCAGAGCATCAGAAGCCAGCCGGATTGTTGCAGCCATTGCCGATACACGAATGGAAGTGGGAGAAGATAGGCATGGATTTTATCACAGGACTACCCAGGACGAAAGCAGGATATGACTCGATATGGGTAGTAGTTGATCGTTTGACAAAGGTAGCACATTTCATTCCAGTTAAGACCACTTACACCAGTGCTAAGTTGGCAAAGATATACATGACTAGGATCATTTGTTTGCATGGAGTTCCAAGGAGTATTGTATCAGACAGAGGAACCCAATTTACCTCAAAGTTTTGGAATCAGTTGCATGAAACTTTGGGAACTAGGCTAGAGTTCAGCACAACTTTTCATCCGCAGACAGATGGACAGATAGAGCGAGTCAATAAGATTTTGGAGGATATGCTGAGAGCCTGTGCACTAGATTAGGGATCTAGTTGGGACGATAATTTTCCGTATGCGGAGTTTTCGTATAACAACAGTTACCAAACCAGTCTGAAGATGGCACCTTTCGAAGCTTTATACGGAAGGAGGTGCAGGACACCGTTGTCATGGGACGAAGTTGGAGACCGTCAGTTGTTTGGACCCGATTTGATTAAAGAGTCTGAACGGAAGGTGAAGTTGATTCGCGATAGGCTCAAGGTAGCCCAGTCCAAGCAGAAGAGCTATGCAGATTCTAAATGCAAGGAGACAGTTTACGAAATCGGAGACAGAGTGTCTCTCCGAGTATCCCCACTTCGAGGAGTTAGGCGCTTTGGAGTTAAGGGAAAATTAGCACCGCGTTTCGTTGGACCATATAAGATCTTGCAACGTATGGGAGAAGTCGCTTATAAGTTGGAATTACCAGAGGGACTGTCAGGAGTTCATGATGTATTCCATGTTTCTCAGCTGAAGAAATGTCACGCCGAGATGCCGGTGGTACCGTTAAAAGATACAGTACCGCTAGAAGCGATTCAGTTGAAGGATGATTTAACGTATGAAGAGAAACCAGTCAAGATTCTCGAGTTTGCCAGCAGAGTTACCCGCAGTAAGGTTATCAATTTTTGCAAAGTTCAGTGGAACCACCACTCAGAGGATGAAGCCACCTGGGAGAGAAAAGAAGATTTGCTCAAGGACCACCCTCACCTATTTTCTAGCCAACCCAAATCTCGAGGGCGAGATTCATCTTAAGGGGGGTAGGTTTGTAACATCCCAAATTTTCAATTTGGAATGTTATACACTAGATCATCATGCATATCATATTTACTTGCATTTTGGTTGATCCTAGAAATTTCACGCAACTCAAGGACCCTCGGAGAGAGTTGGAGATTTCGTCTTTTTCATATTTGAGTCTACTCAAATTTTGAAGAAAGGATCATTGGTTTTGTTGGAGTTTATTTGCCCTTTATTTGGATAGGAAAAAATGCGCGTTTTTAAAATTTTGCATTTTAGGCCCGGAGAAAAGTTCATTTTGTTCGACTCATTTTTAGGAGTCGGGGAAAATTTACTTTATTAGATTTGGAGTTCGTTTAGATCTCCTTCTGTTTTTTTCCGAGCACGGAACCGTTTTAAAAAAAATGTTCCAGCGACTTGGGCCAAAGGCCCAAGCCACCAAGCCAGCCGGCCGGCCAGGCCAAAGGCCATCGCCCGCGCGCGCCGCGCCTCAGGCGCCAGAGGCCGCCGCCGCTGCTTCTTTTGGGAAGTCCTAGTAGGACTTTTGTCCTACTTCCGTTATTCCGTTTTTTTGTTTCTAGATCTTTCCCTCCCTCTTTTCTTTCCTACTCCTATTCTAATTCCTTGTCCCCTACCCCAAGCAAACCCCCCTCCCCAATATAAATACCCAAGCACCCCCCTCTAAACCCATCAAACCAAAGCCCCAAGCACACCGCGCCTCACCCCGCGCCGCGCCACCCCACACCCGCGACGCGCCGCCCTAGTGCCCCACCGCCGCCGCGCCACCCCACACCCGCGCCGCCGCCACCCCACCACCGCGCCGCCACCGCACCTTGCCACCGTGCTGCCGCCGCCCCACGCCCACGCCGCGGAGCCCCTCACCGGAGACCTCGCCGGAGGTAGCCCCGCACCGCATCTCCTCTTTTTCATCGGATCGTTTTCTTCTAATCGTTCCGATTCTTCTTCTCCGATTCGTTTTTCTTCGCGAAACCATTCCGGTTTTCTAGATCGGTTTCCGTTCGGTTTTCTTTTCTCGAAACCCTAGATCGGATCCGTCTTCTTTTCCGATTTAGTTGCCTCAAGACCGTTCACCGGACCGTTCGTCCTAACGAACGTGATCACCGGATTATTCTTCTAGGTTAACGAACGACCATTCGTTCAACCGTTCTTCTTTTTCTTTTCGTCGGATTTATTCTGCGATCGCGATCTCAGATCCGATCTTCTTTCTAGTCTATCTTCTCGCTCGTTTATCGGAATCAGGTGATTCAAGCGCCTGGAGTTTCGTTTCGAAACCGCCGTTCCGACTAATCAACTTTAACTAAGTTTTTGCTACTGTAAAACTTGACCTAGTTTCAACTTGCTAGAACCGAGTTGTTTTCTTCCGCCGTTTGTTTTTGGTTCTTTATTCGGTTCTTTCTCTCTTTGCAACCGGAGTTCTTAAGTTGAACTATCTGGTTAGATCTCTTGTTCGAGTTTTACCTGTGCATTAGATGAGTACTTATTGTATGCTTGTTGTTTGTCTGCGGTAGATTACCCGGATTGCGCCGCCTGTTACTTCGAATCTCTAGGACTCGCGGATCATCAGCAAGGCAAGTAACACTTTGATCATACCTTTTCTACAACCCAGTTTTATTGCATTAGATCCATCCTCACACATTGCATGATTAGGATCTAATTAAATTGTGGGATGGGAAGTAGATGAGGTAGTACCTATCACCTGTATATTATGAAACCTTTGGGAGTTACTTCTACATTTGCTTATTATGCCATGCTATGCTAGTAGACGTGGATTGGGTGAGTGATATCCATGACAGATGTGAGATTGATAATTTTAATGGTTTATCTAAGGTGGCAACTTAAACACACATCTGGGTGGATTGAGGCACCTGATGTCTATCAGGACTTGCCTTTTTTGGACCGCCACCCAGGCTCAAAGGGATCATAAGATCTTTCATGCTAAATACTTACGTGTGCAGCCACAAGCCAATATGGGCTCTGGCATAGTTGACTAAGTCGTGCGAACTCTTACAGGGTAGACTAGCAGATGTAGGGGAAAGTAGGTATACCGGTCTATCCATCGTAAGGTGCTAGCGCTTCTGAAAGACTGTGTCTCGGTCATCCGTTTCTCAAACACCAGTAGTGCGAGAAATCCAACAGAGGCGATTGAGTCTTGTGGGTAAAAGTGCGCAAACCTCTGCAGAGTGTAACAAACTAATCATGATTAGACGTGTCCCCGGTTATGGACAATCTTGAGTATCTAGTACTTGAATATCATGTGAATCTCATCATGTTACTTCTAATTAATATTGTTGGGTTATTTATGATTACTTTTAATTGGGATTGAGAATGCTGTCAACCATTCTCAATGTTTAACAACCACCATGATAGTTAAATAAATTTATTCCTTTGCAGTAGGGAAAAATTGGCTTTACGCAAAACAGTAACCATAGAGCTTTCCACCAGCCAAATATGCATGTAGTATAGCTGTTTCATTCCATTACTCTCTATGTGTTACTTTGCCAGCATATTCCATGTGCTGGCCCATTTCGGGCTGCAACGTTAATGTTGCAGACTTTTCAGATGACGATTAAGGTGCTTTTAGGTCATGGTTCTATACTCAGTGATGCTGTTGGAGTTGATGGACCCATTTATCTTCCAAGTCTTCCGCTGTTATCGACACTAGATGGCCTTAAGCCATATTTGTGTATTAAGTTATCTTCGGAGACAACGTTGTAATAAGTGTGTGATTGCCACTCTGCTACAAATCCTTCGAAGTACTGTGTGGTGTCAGCATTACTGATCCAGGGATGACACCGGAGCACAGAGATCGGACTGTTTGAGGTCTGGTCGCTACAGTACGCAGGAGTAGATGCGTATGCTGCGTATAAGTCATGGTTCATGATCGACTACATCACAGATGGTTCAGAAATTGCGAAAGAGCGGGAGGCTAATAACTACTACAACCACCCCTATTGCCCATTTGCGGGATGAAGATACATCAGAGCCCGCCTTCGTCTTACTTCCGCTTGTGCTTGCCTTTTATCTTGTTGTTTCAAACTAGTAGTTTGCTCTTGTTGGGTTGAACCAGTATGATTATGTCGTGCTTGTCATGTTTGAACAAGTTTAGTTATGTCGTCAAGTACAATGTTTTGCTTATCTCATTATATAAGTTTGGTTTGGTAGCTTCGTATGTTGTTAATCCATCATTTCAGAATTGAAAAAGTAGCTTCTGAATGGAACTTTGTCGTTGCTCTAAAGTACTAGTTGCGATGCAACTAATCACACAACGTTGTTCCATGTCAGTACAACTCAGTACACTTGATCGGACATTACATACTTACTACAATAAAAAGTACAAAGAAGCATCAGTCCGTAAGCGCTACTATGAATGCACTATCAGTACAACTCAGTCTACATGCAAGTACCATAGTTCTGAAAATGACACCAGAAGACACTTGAGAATAATCACAAAAACAAACACAAAAAAGAAGGCAAAAAACTCAAATGAAAAAGATTACACTCACACAAAACTGACAACAGCTAGAACAAAAAGTACCAGTCCAAGTTACTGGTGTAGTCAAGTACTAGATTCAAACAAAACAAAAAAATTGACCACCCAAGGTCAGGAGCAGGCCCTGACAATGCTAGATACTTGAACTCGAGCCCGTGGGCGAATCCCTAGTAATCCGCACGATGCAGGACCCGTCGACCAGGGCCCACAGGTCAAGAGAGAGAGCGAGCGCCGTGTATAAGCACTCAGGTAAGTGTTCAGATGAGTTTGACTGGTGAGCGTCGGCTGTGCTTATAAACAGGTCCGAAGCCCCCTCGACTAGCGAGGTGGGACTAAACCCAGAGCGCACGCGCACGACGCACTGCACAGGCGCGCGGACGAGCTATCTGGGCCGGAAAACGGCCCAATAGCCTCTACATCGTCAACAAAACACCCCACCAAATAAGCCCAGCTATACAAACCATAGGGCGGGACAAAAGAAATATAAACCACAAGAAAAATGTTTGTCAATTAACCTCTACAAGAAAAAAGGAAAAAAATATGATACAAAAACAATGAACCTCTAAAAAGAACAAAACTTAATAGCCTTTCTGTTAAATGTACATAATTTAAAAAACAGAATTAAATATTACTTTCAAGTTCAACTACTAAAACTAAAAAAGTTCAAAACATATAATGTTTGTCAATTATGCTAAAATCTTGTTTATATAAAAACTGACAAGTTCAACTACTAAAAATCTAAAAGTTCAAACATATAATGTTTGTCAATTATACTAAATTTCTTATTTATATAAAAACTGATTATTCAACTACTAAAATTCAAAAAGTTCAAATGGAATTTATTTGTCAATTCTGCTAAATTTATTATTTATATATAATCTGTCCACACCATAACGAACGATCTGCTCGTAAAATAATCTCAAACCCCCACCCCCAACCCAAGTTATAAAAAAAATCAGTTGAAACATACATACAACATCAGTGCTAAAACAACAGGATCAGTCAGGCCACTCGCACCACCGTGACATCAAATTTCAAACCCATGCGTTGTTTGAAATTACAATTCAGTTCACACAGTACTAAAACATAAGTGCAGTAAAAATGAGAATACAAAAACTATAAAGACCTAACTTAGGTTTGTACAGATGAAAATAAAATAAGTACAAGTTTTGAGCAACAACTCCCAGGGCGCTGAAAAAAATGTTTTGACATACACTAGTGTATAAAGGCTTCAATAGAAAAACAATACTTAAACATCCACACGGAAAAACATCACAGATCCATACGTCACCTAAACAGTGCAAAATGCCATCATCACAACCACAGAGACGTGCAAGTGGGATTTAGCAGATCGTAAGTACAACTTGACAAGACTAATCAGTGCACCAGTAAAAAACATTTGTCTTGGATGGTTAATTCTTCCAGGCCACCACCCGCACCACCCACTGGGCGGTTGCCACGACGCACTTCAAACGGCGACCCCCACGACCACTACACACACGCCCCCGACGAACCGCCGCCCACACACCACCGTCGGCGCACTGCAAAAAAACCCCATTGTCTTCCATCTCTCCATCGTTCCCACATAGCACCATTGCCGCTTCCATTTCAACTGCACACAAACCTCCAGCGGCTCTCTCCAAAGCCCACAGTCGCCGAAGGAAGGCCATGGCGGAGGAACCGTCCGCCAAGCGTCATCATGCCGAGACGTCGGACAAGTGGAGCAACCTCGTCGACATTAACGTCCCCGGCGAGAAGCGCGACTACACCAGAACGCTCAAAGGGGTTGAGCTCCACGGCAAGGAGACGCTGGAGATCATCTGCACCAACGAACCAGACAAGGCCGACGAGATGATGAGCAGGCTCAAGATGAAGGGCGGCGGCTTGTATCCAAGCTTCATCGGAGTTGATGTGGAGTACACCGACGAGGAAAAACCTCCACATATGGCGGCAGTCCTGCAGTTGTGCATCAAGGAACTCTGCTTGGTGTACCACATCACAGCGGCCACAAAATGGTGAGCAATCCTACTCATTTGCCCTGCATATGGTTTATCTGTTTTATTAGTATTGTATCCTGAAAATTTAATCACACTTGTTTTCCAACTAGATGTACTAGTGTGGTTCGTGAAAAGTGGATGCACTACTGCATTTTCTCAAGTAGATATACTATAAAATGTATTTTTGAACCAGTACTATTCATTCATCTGTTGTACCAGTACTAGTCACTAAAAACTTAATTAAAAATTGTTTCCTAACTAGATGAACTACTATAGTCTATGAAGTGGATACACGATTACATGTTTATCAAGTTAAATGCATTTCTGAAACTGTGAAGTGGATTGTTTCACCAGATTAGCATCTAAAAAAAGGTTATAGCATTCTGAACTTTATGCACCAAATTAATTTCTGAACTTGATGAACTAGCATAGATTCTGATCTTGATGCACTAGTATAGTTTATAGAATTTATGTATTAAAAGATCTTTGGTGAAGTGGTATAGGTCCATATCTTCATGCAGATGTTTCTCAAACTAATTTTTGGACTTGATATAGAATTAATGCACAAAGATGTATAAAGCACTGGTATAGGTCTTTTATTCAACAAAAAAGAAAACAAAACTTGAATCAAGCAACGCATCTATCATTGACTCTGGTAAAATGATTCTCTAATTTGGTGAAGCATTTGGTAAATCAAAGAAGATAGAAAAAAGAAAAAATAACACGGTGTAGTTGAATTTAATTTCAGGACTTTGTGTACTAGTTTCTGAACTACATTCATGCATGACTCATAATATATAAGCATCTACCTCATGGATTATCACTTGTAAAACAAAAAAACAGAAGAATTAAATCCTCAAAAAAGAAGACTAATCTATAAATGTGTGTCTCCCCCCTTGCAGGCCCAAGCGCCTCAAAGACTTCCTGCGGGAGGAGAAATTGTACACATTTGTTGGTTTCAGCATTGGAGGTGACAAGCGGATGCTGTAGGAGTCTAGTTTGGAAATCAACCCCAACAACTTCATCGACATGCAGCGCAAGTGGAAAGATCCAAAGACCAACAAATACTACGACTCCTTGGCCGATGTTGCAGGCGGCGTCATCCACCCATTCTACGAAGGCATGAAGAAGAAGATGAACAGGGCAGACCACAAACTGTGGGGGAACAACCCGCTGCCAGACAACCTCATCACGTACGCAGGAATAGATGCGTACGCAATGTACAAGTCATGGAATACAATTGACAACATCGTGACAGGTTGGGAAATTTCAAAAGAGCAGGAGGCTGACCCCTACTACCACTGCAACTTCGCGGATGAAGATGCATGAAAGTCTGCATTTGTTATGTTGAACCAGCTACCTTATGCTGTGTATGTCCTTAGTATTGTTGTTTCAGATTTGTAGTTTGCTTTCGTTATGTTGAACCAGCTACCTTATGCTATGCTATGTGTGTCAGGGTTTGAACAAGTTTCCTGTGCCTATCAAGTACATCGTTTGCTTATGTCGTTCAACAAGTTTGCTAGCTTCCTATTTTGTTCATCCATCATTTGAAGTTGAAGTAGGTTGAAGTTGAAACTTGATGGCTGCCACGCAGCACTAGTGATGGAGAAAAAAGTGGCAGAGTAACTAAGGACAAAAGCAAATAGTAGCCTTCGATGCTCAGTACAGCTTAGACATGAACGGTAGTACTATCACGCTGAAAAAAAATCAGTTTTTAGTTTCAGACGAACACTAAAAAGACTAAGTTTCGGCCGAGGACAACATTCAGTACTAAAAAGCATCCTGGTAAAAAGTACTGCATTAGGAAAAGCAAAGAAACACCAGTACGTATTTCCTAGTCACTAGCATCCTAGGGCTGAAAAGTTCTGGTACAGTTGAACACACGATACGTTCATTGTACAAAAATATAAAAAGGAACGGGAAGCTTCAGTTTGCATTCCTTAAAAACAGTGGCATACTAAGAATTAATAGTGGGAATACAACTGAAATCTCAGTACAACTTAGTCTATACAGCAAGTGCTAGGATTATACCAAACATTGCCTAGAGAAGAACCACAGCCTAGAAAAAAAGAAGGCCAAAAACTAAATCAAAAAAATATAAGTTCGTCAAAAGAGAAAAATCACAAGAAACACAACAGAAGACATACTAGCATCAAACAACACAAACAATAAATAATTAATCAAAAGTACTAGCACAATTGGAATCTCAGTACAACTAAGTTTATTTGGTAAGTGCTATGATGATACCAATTAATGCATTGAGAAAGAAAATAGTTTTGAACTTAATAGGAATACGTATTAAACGTAGCTAATTTAAACCAGTACATTAACTCTTACTATCAAGTTCAACTACTAAAGTTCAAGAAGTTCAAAAAGAAATTTGGCACTAAAATTTTGAAAGCCTTATGCTGAATGAGACTTCAAATCAGTACTAACAGAACTATATCATAAGTACAAGAAAACGAGAGTACATAAACTATAAAGGTCCAAGTTAGGATGGAATCACATAAAAAATGATTTCAGTTCAACTACTATATAAGTCTTCAGTACAAAAAAAACTTAACCAAAACGAATTCCCAATGAAACATTGTGCCACACTTAAAACACAACACAAAATATACTAGTTATTACATAGTACTCGACAACACATCAAACACTACAAAATATAGCCTACAATGTTTTCAAGAGATATATCACACAACTATCCAATTCACTATGCAAATGATGACCATTTATCCTATGCATCAGGAGCCAAAGCCTGAACCTCCTTGGGAAGCTCCGTCACCATAAGATGGTTATTACGGTTGAACACAACTCTATACAGATCCTTAGCGTTCCAATCAACAATGCGTGGCTGCAAAACAATAAAACAAATTATCAAAAATCATGGCACATAAAAAAAGGATGCACAATAAGCCAAAAACAGAAAGTGAAAAGCTCAACAGGAAACCCACGTCATTATCTCGAATGTTCTCAACGATCTTTTCACCATCATAGCATCCCGCATACTTCAGAGTATAATGGCCACATTCATTCGGCCCTTGAAGTGGAACCTTGACAAACGTTGGTTTCTTTGCAAACAGCTCCCAATTGGGCTGCTTGCTCACATTGCACTGAGCATCACCATACACAGCCTTCATTACTTTGACCAATCTAGAAATCTGTAAAAAAACAAAACAACCCACACAGTTTTAGATCTTAGAAACAACAGAAAACAAAGATGCAGAAAATATTAATCCAGTACAGATAATAAATGTCACTCACAATCTTCTCGCAGTCTTTGTGATAGGTGTTCTTCGAAGGACGGCGGTTCTTCGGATAAGGTAAAGAGTCAAGGATGTCAACGCTACTTCGGTACCGATTCATGACATATAAGGAATAGTGGCTCACTTTCTTATCCTTTGATAAAACCATAGGCTTGAATAGAGGCATCATGATCTAAAAACAAATGACCAAAAAAGAGATGTTAAATATTCAAAGTAAAAAGAAGCATCACAACAAACAAATAAAAACCAAAAATCAGCTAGTAGATCTCACAAGGTCGGCACTGAGCAAGTCTTCATTAGCTTTAACATAGCTCTTGAAATATCTCGCTGCACTCTCCACATTAAACACTTTATTTTCATCCTCATAAGACGAATAGTCAAGCACAACCTGCAAAAAAGCCAAAATAGAAAATAGACAGCGGAAAAAGAATCAACAAGAAAAGTATTATTAAAAATCGTAAAAACAATAGACAGTCTTGTTCAACATAAAGAAACCGATCTGATTGATTACCGTGATGAAATATGGACTCAGTAATATCCTTTTCCCAGATGCGAAATCAGCATTTCTATCGGGATCTTGCTTCCAATCATCAATGAGGAAGTCAATTACATTACCCTCCATCATTTGCCCAGTGAAAAAACTTCCCAGATGCGATTCCCAGTGAAGTTAGTTACGTGTCCATCAGGCTGAGGTATCATTGAGAATGTATTCCTGCAGCACACACAAGAACAAAAAGAAGGAGAAGCAAGATAAGGCATTCATAGCAGTTCAAGTTGTATAAAAAGGAACAGTCCAGGCCATATTTATCTAGCAGTTACAACAAAAGAAAAGGAAGAGGAAAAAATAATGAGAGATACTCACTCACCATACTTCTCACGCCATTCATTACTAAACAACAGACTATACAACCTGCGAGCCTTGTCCAGGTGAGGGAATTTATAAGGGTGAAGCTGCTGCACAGGGGAGCAAAACTTTATAGGAGCTCTGGGCGCACACTTTGTGCTTACAACATTGCCAGAATCCAAAGCGGGATCTTTCCTAGTAGCACCAGCTCTACGAGCCACTATTCCAGCAAGGGGAGATAAACCTTTGGCAGCAGCGCTCCTCGTGACTCTTCCAACGCCAACAATCTTGTCAAACACATCATCATCACTCTCTATCAATTCCACAATGGGATTCTTGGGTGTAGTAGGGCTATCTGCACAAGCAGCCGTAAAACCTCTCAGAGCTCCCAACCGCCCCTTCATAACACCAGATCTTGTCTTTTCGGGAGAACGCCCCTGGCTAAGATCAATAGCTACGCGCTCGAGCTCCAAGAACTGGCTACCAAAGAACCTGTAGTCAGCCTCACCAAGATCTAGCCACTCACCTGAAAAAAAGAAGACCGCACAAAGCATAAGTTCAAATACATATTTCATGAAAGTACTAATAGAGAAGTACAAGCTGCAAAACAATTACAAAAGTCCATGCACACGTACAGGGTTCGATGCCAAACAAACCCCGGAAGTCAACATCAAACACATCGCTAGTTGCGCAGGTATACAGCAAAGTCTTCCTAATGTCCAAAATGTCTTCATGGCTGTAATCGGCCATTTCAATTACACCATCCTCCCGGCAATAATAGGTCTTGCAGTTTTGTAGCATAAAGAATCCACAATCATGCCTGTAAACAAAGGAAAAATCAAAAAAATGGTACAACACAAAATCCAAAAAATACAGGAACAACATCCTCCAGCAACAAAAACAACCAGCAAAAATCATTAAAAACGGATACTCACGTGTTTTCCTGCTGAGGCACCCGCACAAACTCACAAGAGAAACCATCAATATGCACCGGTGAGAACGGTTTGGCCCTGTCTACACTGGACTCCCTCCAAAGCTTCTTTATATTATCTGTCATATTCCATAAAAATCTAACTGCATCACCCCAGGTTTCATCACGGAGTGAATCAAGACACTCGAAACGACGGAACTTCAAATTCAGAACAACCAAGAACCAATGCCCAGATACTTCACTAGGCTTCATGGTAGCCACAAATGACGGCGGATCAAATGTAGGGAAAATAAGCTGGAAAAAAATCGCAGAGGAAAAATGAATTTACCAAACAATACAATAAAAGAGGGAAATTGAAATTCATAAGTACAAACAAAAAATCAAATAATCATAAAGAAATTATATCCACCGCCCAAAATTGAGGAACAATCATATCAGTTCAATTCCCTTGCAACAATAAGTACATCTTTAATAAAAGAAGCACAGATCAAGTTCATTCCCCACACCTCCCAAAACTTCAAAGAAAACATGGCAGTTCTAGTTAATGAGTACAAAAAGTCCAAGTTCACCTACTTGGTCAAAACCATCAGCACCTGATCTTGTGAACCAATTTAGCACATTGGAATCAATATTTCCATCACGGATCTTGGTCTGTTGTACAAAAAGAACAACAATAGTTAGAAAATTGGCAAAACAAGTTATCATCCTATTTACAAAAAAAGCAAAAATACTGACCGTCACCCATTTGGGAACTATCAACTTGTCAGTGCCTCGGTACTTCTGACGTAGAGAATATAAAACAACATCAGCACTGTCTGAGTTGAGCATGCCAGTGGGGATAAACGCTTTAGCAATAGAACCAACACTGGCATCACATTCTTTATTTTGAAACATCGGCTTGTGACTAGAAAAACACAAAAGATTACATGAATTAAAACTACTGCAACAACAACAATAATCACACTAGAGAAAGAAAAAGAGACAAAAATGGTACGAGCAAAATCCCAAACTAACCATTTCGTACGGTTCGTGCGCAACCTCGTAACAGCGAAGAAAAACGTATCAACCTTAACAACATTACCACTTTCTGCTTGCAGAAAATGATGAAAAATAATAAGTTCAACAACTATAAGAGAACATGTCCAAAATGCCAAAATTGAGAAGTACACCCCATTTACAAGTCCTTACCTGGACTATCAGGGTTTGACGACGACGGTAGTTCCTGTGATGAGACCATTATGCCTCCAGTTTCAGGGTTTGACGATGGGACATCTTGAGAGGACACCAATATTGATGCGCTTTCAGGGTCTGTAGAAAGAAAATCCTGGGATGACAAGAGCGTCTCCTGCATCAAGTGGTCAGAAGAAATTGACAGAAGTAAATCATCATCCTCGGATGGCACCTCCTCCACGCTAGAAGCATATTACAATGCATCACCGTAATCAACACCTCCAGGCGGGAAATTCTCCGGCGGCAAATCTTCACAACCAGAAACATTTTCATTCCCAGTAATACCAACACCAGGCGATTTGGCATCAAGTATGCTGGCGGCACCAGCATCCTCATCAACAACTTTGGTACCAACATTGCACCCACTACTCAATGGAACATCATGAGCATCATCTCCACCACTAAGGACAACCTCATGCTCAACAATAGTAATCTGATGAAAATAAAAATTTAGAAAAAAGTAAATAATATGAACAAAACTAACAATAAAAAATAAGCTACCAATAGGTGCCCAGAAAAATAAACCTTGGAAGCATTCACAGCAACATCATCGAACTTGCTACTTCTAACATTCAAAGCGACATCACCAACAGGCAAACAAGGCTCATCGCCAACAATAGGACCCTGATTCAAATGTAATGAGACAAAAAAACAATGCTATTATGAGCAACAATAAACGATGTGGGATAGAAAAATGAACAAGCAAGACACATCAGTGCGCATGAAATTTTAAGAAAATATTAATAAACACAATGAAAATAAAAATAACCTTGTAGTTATCATTAGATAGATCATTAACTCCACCGTCAAAAGCAGCCTCAACATTATGACTGGTCTCCTACATGAAAAGAAAAATTAATAAATAGATGTAGATCAGGAAGTTCAACTACAATACTGACAGCAGAACAACATAGTAAAAACATACAAACAATGAGGACTGACTCACATCAACAACAGGGTGCTGCGAGCCAACATCGTTCGTACGCTGATCAGAAACATTAGCCTCAGTACCATCATCAGCCCTGCTATCGGTGCCAGCAGCCTCATCGTGATCAATCTGCATGAAAGAAAATTATTAATAAATAGATGAACATGAGGAAGTTCAACTACAACACTTACATCAGGACAACAACATAAAAATTGCAAAACACCAAGGACTAACTCACATCAACATCAGGACGCTCAAAGCCAACATCATTCGTTTCATGGTTAAAAACATTAGCCTCAGTACCATCACCAGCCCTACTGTCGGTGGCAGCAGCCTCATCCTGCTCAAACTGCTTGATAACAACATTTGCACTTTCTTCATGTGGCTTGCAGCGAGAGTTTTGCATAGTTCTAAAACGCTTCATGTTGTTCAACAGGCGAACCGAGCTCTGAACTAGATTAGCGGCACCGTCGCGCATATCACCGATTAAAATTTTCTCCATCTCAATGTAGTCAACAGATTCCTCAGCGTTAAATTGATGACCTTCAGGAAGGATACCATTGATACAGCTCAAACGCTCAACTGTCGTTGGGACCTTTCGCAGCTCAGAACACACATTACTTAAGATATGCTCAACGCGCTCCAACGCTGAAACAGCAACATCAATACCAAAACCCTGCCTTTGTGAAGCACTAGCATTACTAGGGCCAGGGGGCATAACCAGCACCCTCAACACCACGGCAATCCCTCAAATCATCCGGCAGAGATGAAAACTTCGGAACCTGAGACGACGACATCTCCAGGACTAGCCGTTTATACACTCAAAAAAACAACCTCCTCTTGAGTTTTCCACTACAAACAAAAGGAAAAAATAGTTAATCAATCAACGTAACACATAGGGAAAAATAAATCATGATATTAACAGATTTAAAATCAACACCGCTAATAAAACTTTAACTGTCATTGCCAATTTATTAGTATTTACCAACAGGCCAGTTGAACAAAGTTATTCAGTTCAACCAAACATGAAACAACAGTACTAAAAATCCATACCTAAACCATACAAAATATAAACAGACAACTCTACAGTACAAACATGTCCACTACAACAAAAAATAGCTATACCTAAAAACAAAAAAAGGTCTGCAAGAGACAAAACAAACAAAACTCACCGGAAGCTTCCCAAACACCCAAGTCTTTGGATCTGCGTTGCCTTTTTTTATCAAATCTGCATCAACCAGATCAAAAAGCTTGGCAGGATCCATATAACATATGCGGGGGACTCGCATGTCAGGCTCCGCAGTTTTGCCACGGATAAGGCAGTCAAGGCACATTAGTACAGGCCCTATGGCACATCCTGTGATTGCCTTCCCCATGGTATTACCACTTTGGTACTTGGCAACAGCCCTTCTAAGCTCATCAACCATCAGCTGGCAATAATCCATATTAGCCATGTCCTCAAAGACGAGACCCTCAAACATTCCTGCCTCTCTGGAAACACGCGGGGCAGATCCAGGCAACACAACCTTCATAAACACAATAATGGAGAACACTTTCAGAGCAAGGTCATCTTTGCTAGGATCCTTGACGAGCACCTTGAGCTTATTCCTCAAATCCTTTGTCTTAATATCTTTGTCCCTGCTAATGTCAAGCTCCGATCTTAACTTCATCAAAGCGTCATCATATCCGTCCTCTGGCGGCCTTGGCGCAGAACGACCACCACGAGGGAAACCAAATAATTGTTGTATACCATCGCTAGTGATGCAAAGCTTCTTATTAGCCTCACCCATGTCAAGAGTCATTGTATCACAATCTATCCTCAGGTACAAAACTCCCATCAGAGGGCGGGAAATGTTAGACTTCACCCTCCACCCGAAGATAGAATCAAAACCAGATGCATGAACCCTAGCCACATGCCGACTCTCGAGAAATTTAGCACAATCTTCAACCTCTCTCAACGAACATCGCACAGTTAAGTTCAATTTCCGTTGGTCACCTTCATCCAAGGCAACTTTTCCGGCATTGCCTCCTACCGGCTTGACCGGACTCCTGACGCTAACAGGCTGTAAATGAAAACAAAAAGCCACACCTTAAAAAAATGAATATAGAAAACAACAAAAGCATATGAATGCAAGTAAAAAGAAAAAGAAAAGATTGCACAAGTTCAACTATTAAAACAACATCAGTACCACCCCTCAATTGATGCAAACAATGATCAGCCTAACCTGGCCGCAATACCAGCCGAAACACAATTAAATCATTGCAAGTACAACTAGTAAGTCACATGCAGTACAAAACACAAACCACTGCAAACAATGAATATAGAAAACAAAACAAGCATACGAATGTAAGTAAAAAAAGATTGCACAAGTTCAACTATTGAAACAACATAAGTACCACAATCAAAATAGATGCAAAACAATGACCAGCCTCACCTGGCCAGCTACCAACCCAAACACAATTAAATCATTGCAAGTACAACTAGCAAGACACATGCAGTACAAAACACATACCACTGCAAATTCATCTTCTGAATCAACTTCAATATCATCTTCTTCAGATGCAGAATCTTCAACTTCAACACGAGCATGCTTCTTCACGTCTTTGTTCACTTTCGCAGGATGAACTTTACGCTTCTTATTTTCTTTCAACAAAGACCGCTCTTGAAGAGGAGACGAAGAAGGCTTCTTATTTGTCAAACCTCGTGGACTCCGACGAACAGAGGAGCCACCAAGTTTGCTTGGACCAATTTTCACAGCAAAACTATCCGCATCAGCTATGCTATTACCAGGTTGGGAAACAGCTTTCACACGTGGACTACGCCTCTATGTGCCATCAGGAATTCGATCTGACATCTTCCTCTTCAAAACAGCTTTCTTCTCCTTAACTCCATCACGATCAAACACTTGCGTCAAACGAGTTTGCATCAAGTTTGTCTTACAGGCATGTCACTTCCATGAGATCCGACATGAACAGTTGAAAAACCCGCGTCACCACCTTCGTCGCCTACACATTTAGGAGCTTGAGCAACATCAACATCACTTTCTGGCACACAGGCAACCTTTTGACGCCGTTCCAATTCCTTTCTCTTCTGGAATTCATACTTCTTCTTTCTTATCCTTTCATCCTCGAGCTATAACTGCATAGGAACATCCTCAGCTTGGGTAACAGGCTCAGTGCCATCAACACTTTGAGACTGAGTAACAGACAACTGCAAGCTGCCACCAGTATCATCAACGTTAAGTGAATACATTCCATCATTAATATCTTTAACAACATCAGCAATGTCCTCTGGAACACCATGGCTGTCATTAACCGCATAAACCAATAACATAACCACGCACATAAAAAATTAAAACACAATTAACATTGCAGACACAAAAGATAAATAAAGCGCATTGCATCAGACACAAAACAAAACGGAACAACTGATGTAACTAAGCATATATATGTATTAAAGGCTGATAAAAATAGAGCAAATATAAGGGAAACACTAGCAACATTCGCAAGTTCTTCTAGAGGATTTGGTGTCTCAAAAATAACATTCACAAGATATTGAAAGCGTTCTGATTTGTCAGAATCAGGAGGCACCGGCACTCCAACATCTGCAACAACATCATAATTAGCAAAAAAGTACAAGAACAATCAATCAGTTCAACTATGTGAACACTACAAGTTCACCGAATAAAACAAATATGAACCCACCACTTGCAGAACAAACTTCAGAAAACACAACTCTTTCAACACCATACTAGTTCCTCATTGACTACTACAACCTATTCAAATGCCAGGACAACAGTTCAAAATACACATGGTCATAAGTACTACATCATGTCTGCACATTGCATCAACTGCCAAAACCATACACGCCATACAATCCAGGACAAAATTAACACATATCAAAATACATACAACTTATAAAGTCGATAAGACAACAACTGTACAACATAAAAACCATATCTATTAAAACATCATCCAAAATACAGGGAAAATCATCTGCATTTAATTTGTGCGGACTGGATGATGTACCCATTGAGATCTACAGTCCTAAAATCGGCCGAACCAGATCTGTAAGACACATGAACAAAAATTAGGGATTTGAACTATTTCAGAAATGAAGCACGCCATACAAAAGCAAAACTCTTACCAGCAAACACACAATCCGCCACGCAATCCAGTATCACTGCCGCCAAATGCTCATTCAACAGCAAAGGAACCCTAGCGAGTGCAGCCTGGGACAGCAAAGAGAGCAAGAGAGTAGAAATAGAGAGAAAAATCTGAACATAAGAAGACGCAAGAAAAGTCAATGGCAGAGCAAAAAGGACAAAAAAGAGCACCCGGACCTCCACCCCTAGGGTTGAACCCTCCGGCTGACGCTCCCGCGGCAAAACAGGAGAAACAACTCCCGCTCCGAGAAGAGAAGAAGAGGGGAATGAAGACGGAATCGATTTGGGGACAGGAGAGGAGCGGAACGGGGAAGATAGGAGGTTAAAAGGTGAGTGGGAGGGTTAAAAGATGACTAGGAGAAAATGGACGCCTAAAGCCCACAACCGTGGCGAAGCCCACTATCTCTAGCCAGTTACAATAGATAAAACCAAAAATCAAATACAAATAAAAAGAATTAATATAGATGGTGAAAACAAACGGATAAAGTACAAATAATAACTCACAACAGTACAAATTTTTTTATCAAAAAATACAAATGTAAAAACAATTCATAATGGTGAAATTTTTCCCCTATGAAATAAAAAAGATAAGATAATGGGGCAAGTCATGTTACGGACTCGCCTCCGCATGTGACGCCGCGGCACGCCGCGTCGTCGCCTGCTATGGCTCGTTCCTGGCTCGGCCTCGCCGGGATGGGGGAGGGGGGGGGGGGGTCCCGACCCCCCTCCCCCCGACTCGGCCTCGCGCTAACGCGGCAGTGCGCTCGTTTGACAGGCGCAGTGCGGTTATTCTGTTTCCCCCCACTCTAAACCCACGCACCCACACCCCCTAAGATAGATAATGGGGCAAAGTCCATACAAGGAAGATGTGTCAGTACAACTATGCCCCTCGGTACAGTTCGGTGCGGGGGCAAGTCATGTTTCCCCCACGCACCCACACCCCTAAAAAAGATAGAAAACGCAGTTATTCTGTTTCCCCACGCACCCACACCCCTAAGAAAAAAAAAGATAAGATAATGGGGCAAGTCATGTTACGGGCTCGCCTCCGCATGCGACGCCGCGGCACGCCGCGTCGTCGCCTGCTACGGCTCGTTCCTGGCTCGGCCTCGCTGGGATGGGGGAGGGGGGTCCCGACCCCCTCCTCCCGGCTCGGCCTCTCGCTAACGCGGCAGTGCGCTTGTTTGACAGGCGCAGTGCGGTTATTCTGTTTCCCCCCACCCTAAACCCACGCACCCACACCCCCTAAGATAGATAATGGGGCAAAGTCCATACAAGGAAGATGTGTCAGTATAACTATGCCCCTCGGTACGGTTCGGTGCGGGGGCAAGTCATGTTTCCGCCATGCACCCACATCCCTAGAAAAGATAGAAAACGCGGTTATTCTGTTTCCCCACGCACCCACACCCCTAAGAAATAAAAAAGATAAGATAATGGGGCAAGTCATGTTATGGACTCGCCTCCGCATGCGACGCCGCGGCACGCCGCGTCGTCGCCTGCTACGGCTCGTTCCTGGCTCGGCCTCGCCGGGATGGGGGAGGGGGGGGGGGTCCCGACCCCCCCTCCCCCCCGGCTCGGCCTCGCGCTAACGCGGCAGTGCGATTGTTTGACAGGCGCAGTGCGGTTATTCTGTTTCCCCCCACTCTAAACCCACGCACCCACACACCCTAAGATAGATAATGGGGCAAAGTCCATACAAGGAAGATGTGTTAGTACAACTATGCCCCTCGGTACGGTTCGGTGCGGGGGCAAGTCATGTTCCCCCCACGCACCCACACCCCTAAAAAAGACAGAAAACGCGGTTATTCTGTTTCCCCACGCACCCACACCCCTAAGAAATAAAAAAGATAAGATAATGGGGCAAGTCATGTTACGGACTCGCCTCCGCATGCGACGCTGCGGCACGCCGCGTCGTCGCCTGCTAAGGCTCGTTCCTGGCTCGGCCTCGCCGGGATGGGGGAGGGGGGTCCCGACCCCCCCTCCCCGGCTCGGGCTTGCGCTAACGCGGCAGTGCGCTCGTTTGACAGGCGCAGTGCGGTTATTCTGTTTCCCCCCACCCTAAACCCACGCACACACACCCCCTAAGATAGATAATGGGGCAAAGTCCATACAAGGAAGATGTGTCAGCACAACTACGCCCCTCGATACGGTTCGGTGCGGGGGCAAGTCATGCCACAGTACTATATTCAAACTAACAAAAAAAGAAAAAGAAAAAATTGACAGCACAAGGACAAAAAAGTACCAGTCCAAGTTACTGGTGTAGTCAAGTACTAGATCCAAAAAAACACAAAAAAATTAACCGCCCAAGGACAGGCGCAGGCCCTGACAAACGCTAGATACTTGAACTCGAGCCCGTGGGCGAATCCCTAGTAATCCGCATACCGGCAGGGCCTGCCGTACAGGGCCCACGGGTCAAGAGAGAGAGAGAGAGAGAGAGAGAGAGAGAGAGAGAGAGAGAGCACCGTGTATAAGCGCTCAGGTAAGTGTTCAGAGGAGTTCGACTGCTGAGCATCGGCTGCGCTTATAAACAAGTCTAGAGCCCCCTCGACTAGCGAGGTGGGACTAAACACATAGCTCACGCGCACGCCGTGCTGCACATCCGCGCGAGAGAAGCTATCCGGGCCGAATACAACGACCCAGGCCGATGGCCCAACAAAGTACTTCGCCCCATTACAAAAATCTAGTAGATCACGCACGACAAAAAAAATGAAAATAAATTTTAAATAAATCACAAGAAAAAAATCAGTTAATAAACAAAAATATTGTGAAAAAGTTCAAACACATCTTAATGGTAAGAAGTAAAAAAAAATATATACATATATAAAACTGAAAATTAAAATTTTAGAAACGAATTTACAAAAAAGTTCAACTACTACAATTCATAAGGTTCAAGTACAAAAATAAAAAGAAAGTACTATGCAGCGAACATTAATTTTTTTTATTTTATAAAATACCAAAACTATCATTATTCATCTATAAAAAAGAAAAAAAACATGCTCCAAAATTCATGAAAAAAAGTAAGAAAAAAATTATACAACAAACAAATTTGATTGGTAATTGACACCCTAAAATAGAGCAGTACTATCATTAACAGAATGTAAGTTCAGCAAACTCAATAACAAAAATAGGGTTCAAAAAAATCATCAGCGTATAGCACCGTCTCCGAGTTATGAACATGAAAAATATACCAGCCAAAACAAAGGATGCCCATCAGTTCAACTATAGAAAATGTTCCAGTACTAGTATAAATAATGTATAAATAAAACCCTTATAATTGAGCAGAACAATAGGAAAAACATTAGATAACTAGTTCCATACCATTCTGATAAAACCATACAATTCAACCATCTCACATGCAAATGTTTTAAAAGAAAAAATACTGCAACATAATCAACCATACACAAATCTCAAAGCCGGCGTCATTTGCCACATTTAAACCTACTGCACATAAATTCTGAACGTTAGAGAGTCGTCTTCTCTCAAGAACACAACCATAACCACATCACCATCCTCAAATCCAGACTCAGCCGCAAACTCCTTCCACCCAGTACTTAGGTTGATGCAACCATCAAAGTCGATGTGGTAGGCAACATCCATCAACTGATACCCATTCTTGTCTGAAGTCTCCATCTTCAGAACACCAGAACTAGGAGCAACAATCCTGATCCTGGGTGACATTTTCTGCAAATGGACATGGGAGTACAAAACAAAATGAACACCTGACATAACTGAATTTTTACACAGATATAGGAACGATTTGCATAAGAAACTAAAATGGAAAAAATCTGAACCAAAACAATAACACAAAACTAACTAGACATGTGAACTGACTAAACTGAAAAATATACATATCAATACACCTACAGTAAAAACATCTATTCATAAACAGATCATGTATTATACAAAAAATGGTTTAAATATTGTTAAGTAATGAACAAATACACACAGAAATCCCTACTGTTAAAAATCCAACAAAACCAAATTAAAAAAATATAGACAAGCTATTCATAAGACAAAACTGCAGATCCCATCCATGGGTTTCGAACAGAATACAACAAGAAAGTAGAAAACAAAATGAATAGAAACACATACCCATGATTCCTTCAAGTCACCATCCGTCAGGCGACAAACATAGGGTGTACGAAACCCATGGTTGCCGTACAGCAAACAAGAAAGTTGCCCACGCCACTGAGCCTGACTGAGCTCCAAACCAGACTCGTACAAACAGCCGTCAGCTATGCGCGCCATCTTTACCAGGCATCCGCATGAACAATCCTCCATCGCACACACAGGAACAGAGAAAAAGGCATCGAAGAGAAGAGAGAGGAACCTAGATCTGATTCTGGAAGAATGAATAAAAGGGATGGGGAAGACTTGGCCACACACCACACATAGATGGATAACGTTTATAGTCAGGGACACTCGCAGATTATAAAAATAATAAATAGGCAGATGGGCAGCCAGCTGGTAGGAAATAGTTATTACACAAGCCATCCAACATTTGACCGCAGATCAGTCCAACTTCAGAAAACCAAGCAGTTCAAAGGTGCACATGTCGAACATATGCAGACAAAACAACACATTCAGAGACAAAAAACAAAGTTGAATTCATTTAGTCATTCGAACATCTGCTCCCTCACAACAAAAATCTTAAAAACATAATATTCACTACTCCAGTCATAACGATCAAAGAAACGATGCCATTTTGCCCTGGTGGATGGATGTGGAGCCGTGGCTGCTCTCGCCCTAGCCCAACTAATGATCTGAATATGGTTCCTTCCCCTGCCCTCTGGGAAAAGAAGCTCCAATTCATTGGAGTTGCAAGTATCCATCACCTCACGCGCAAGTCGTTTGTTGAACTCTGCCTCCAGTTCCTGCTCGGCAGCACGTCGCGCCATCTGCCTGCGCCTGCGCCTCCTCCTCCTCTGCTCCGCTACTGCAGCCCTAACATCCATGGCGTCCCCCTCCTCCTCTGTAACCTCTCCCAGCTCAGGATCCATCTCCCTTTTCTTTGGTTGCAGCTCGTAGAATGAAACTGACAGAGGGCTCGGGCTTTATAATCAAAGTGCAGAGCCATCTGTGCGGCTCCCATGTCAACACACAGTAACAAAACTTTGACACGGCAGTAGTCCAACTACACATACGGGCATCAATTCAAAACAACACTGAAAAACACGCAACTTAACTACACAATTTGACCAGATTACCCGAAATCGCAGCTTAAAGTCAGCCGCCATACACAACCTCCGCCAACGACAAAATAACATGGGAATCCGGGGTAGAAACAACTCAAAAAAGCAAAATTGACAACGCAAATCTTTTCATACAGTCCTTATATCTCTCCCGGCAATACCAATTCGAAAGTAAAAACAACAGAAAAAGAAGAACAGATTTCCATGGCGGGCGTGGAAAACGACCAAGAACACAAAAACCTGTAATCATAAATTACAGATGAAAAAAATCTCAAAAAACTATAACATACCGATAATTCTCACATCAAAAACGACAAACACAACGTAAATTGAGGCCCACGAACACCACAGTAAACACTGACGCCCAAAATCACGTCCGGCGCAAAAAATGCACACGCCGTCACCTCCGGTGACTACAGATCGCAAAACTCATCCAGCTGAGCGCGCGGACGTGCGGAACCCCTTACACGTCTCCTCTAGCAACGAATGGCCCGCAGCATCGCGCCGGGGAACGACCGGAAGCTCCATGTTGCATGCCTTGTTTCAGTCCGTCGTGCATGTAGGAAGATCAGTTCTTGTTAAAAAAACACGTCAGTCCAAACTGCGAACCACGTTAGTTCAAAAAGGGTAACAGAATAATATTCTGTTACGCGTAACAGAATAGCCCAGATGTATATATATATATATATATATGAGTTTATGTCCTCTACAACATTCACTTATGGCTATTTCTTCAAGTTGGTTTTTCTGCTAAGTGAATGTGATCGGACCCTTCCCCCTCTATGCTATACTCCACCCAATCTGTTCACAAATTCTTCGTGTGCGTTCTATTTGAAACTCATTCAAAATCTTCATTGTGTCCTTGTCAGCTGAAGAAATTGCGAACAGAACATTAAAACCTATCTTATCTAAATTTCGGCTTCACCCTCAAACCGTTCCGCATCACACGATATACTTATCTATTCACCCATGATCACACATGATATCCACTTCTCAGTACATGGGTGACACATGTCAAGCGAATGAGAAGGGTCAGGGGCACATTCGTCCAAATTCTTCGGGCTAACAGTTTTTCACCATGGCTATAAATACCCCCTTCCCCTTCCTCACTTCATTTACTCCGCTCGACCTCTCTCCAGCTCGAGCTTCTCAAACCCTAGTGCCGCTGCTACATCATCGTCGCCGGTGAGGAAGAGCTTCACTGCCTCGACCTCTTCACCGTCGTACTCGCACCGGCCGCGGAAATCTTCACTCCGTCGCCGCCGTAGCCGTCTTCCTCCGTCGAGTTAGGGCGTGGAAGATCTGCACTGACGAACTTCACATCTCCACATTCCAGTTCATCGTGTTCTTCGTCCAGGGTAATTAAAAGTTACTTTTACTGCCCTCTTTGATTAAAATGATCTCTACAAAATCATCAAAGGTGTTTATTCTTTAAAATACTTCACACACTAATCACCTCACATGTCATCTGATATTGACTCATTTCTCTAAGCTATAATTTCTCTTCAAGATTCCTCAATTGTGCGGATTTCTGATCTGTACAACTCTGGAACCTAAGACTAAGAACGCTTAGTGAAATTCTTCAAGACTCGTCTGGTCAAATTCCTCAAACTTGTTCTTTTTGAAAAATCTTATGAGAACGCATATGACCTCTCCAAATTCCTCGCAACTATGTCCGCTGCTGAATCACTAGGTTCTCATCAACTTAACTCATTTGCAGCATTCCTTGAAGAAAAGTTGGATACTTCTTCAGACAATTAAATTGTTCAAATTCCTCAACTGAAGAAAATGGCTGATGGAAAGAAGCCACAGAAAGAAGGAAAGAGGCCTGAGGTCAACACTGCCTTTGAAATCCCTGAGGACATCATTGCTGGGTGATGAAGCTATGTACCTAGGGTAGGGTCATGGACCTATCCAAGATATCCTCCCCAAGGACATCTCTAAAGGAGCCAGAAGCATTCGAAGAAAAATCATCATCCACTCGACCATGAAGCTATGTTCCACTCAACAGTCTCGAAGACACTCGACCGTATGGACAATCACTCAACTACCAGAAGATCTAGAGCCACTCCACTCTTCAACGGTCGGGAATTAAGTCATAGCTTTAATGGTCATTATGTATCTTTATTGCAGGCATTACCAGTAACGTCCCCATCTTTATGTACCTCAAACCCTTTATAACTGAGGGCGGGAGGGGTCTGGCGAACTCTATATAAGCCACCCCCCTACTCAGGGACATGGGTTCGCACCCCTTGTAACATACACACATATAATCTAGTCGACCGCCTCTGGGCTCCAAGACGTATGGCTGTTACTTCCTCCGAGAAGGGCCTGAACTCATAAAACTCGCGTGTACAACTCCTCCATAGCTAGGATCTTGCCTCTACATTCCTACCCCCATTCTACTGCCAGACTTAGAACCACGACAGTTGGCGCCCACCGTGGGGCAGGTGTCTTAGCGACTTGTTGGAGAATTTATGATTTTTCCGATCCCCATCAACATGGTTTCAAGCGGAGGTTTTGCCAAGGGCCACCAGATCCGTCTCGGTGCGCTCGTATTCATCACCGGTGACTCCGCTTGGCTCCAGGAAGCGCCACTCGACGTCGAGGCGCTCCCCGTCCGCGGGGCAATGCACTTTCGCGCATGCGTCCGTGGCGTCCTCCTACGGCAGTCGTTGACTCAGTATCGGTCGGCTCTCGTGCCGACCTCCCTTCCTGTAGCCCGCCGGAGCAAACGTTCCGATCGGTCGAGGCTTCAGCGGTGGGTGAGGCATGCGGTGGCTCGCCAATCGGCCACCACCCAGGTCGCGGCAATCGAGCCCGACGAAACTCTCTACGGCCTGTTCAACTTGTCGACTAGCTTCGTAGAGATTGCATTCGAGTGCAACAGCAGCTACCCTGCGGCGGAAGTTTTGATGGTCAATGTACCACGTAGTCCTCCTGGCTTCACCCGTGAGGACGGAGGCGACGGTGGCGGTGATCCGTCGCGTGTCCACGAAGAGTGCCGACCCGAACCCCTCTCTTCACAGAGGAGGGAGGAACTTCGCCGCCGGAACATGGATGCACTTCACACTCCTATTGTTGGAGAAACCCCTGAGGCCCAGGCCTTGGAGGAGGCGCGCCTGGACAACTTGGCTGAATGCACTCGACTGGATAACCTCCAGCGCGCACTCGACGAGCGTGCTCGGCAGCGTGCTCCTGAATCCAGTCGACGTCAACTTTTTCCACCTCCGACTCAGGTATACCGAACTCCAATCCAGAATCTCGCAGCTATGGCACGAATAGCGGAATCAATTCAACCTTCCCAGTCAGAAGCTGGTCGAGGTTTGGTGCAGATCCGGGCCTTGCTCCGAGCCGCCGGAGAGCAGAATACAGTAGTATCTCAGTCACGGAATAGGATTCACAGCAGATCCGTGGTTGCAGACACAGTCCAGTCGGCTCACAGCCCAAGATCGCCCCTGAGGCGTGAGGGACGTGGATACCGACGAGATCAGTACAGAAACCATGAGCAGTATGATCACCGACTCGATCACGATGATCGTCGTCGAATGCCCACACCTTCCCCAAAGAGTGGATCATACGTGCCTCGGCAGCAGGATGATAGACGCCCTCACAGTGGTGGGTGAAGGATTCCAGTCGACCCCAGGGAACCTGGCTTTGATGAGAGATCTATTCTCGTTCAGGGTCTGGTCGACAGAAACAGAGCTCACAGAGAAGGCCCCGACAGAGATTTTCCAACCAGCAGCAGAGTGCATGTCTCAGGCCCAGAGTGCTTCAGCAGAGCCATCAGGGTTGCGGTGATTCCTCCCAACTTTAGGTTGGCGACTGGAGTCAATAAGTTCACTGGTGAGTCCAAGCCTGACACTTGGCTTGATTATTACCGAGTGGCTGTATAGATCGGTGGCGGCAACAATGAAGTGGCCATGAAGCACCTTCCTTTGATGCTAGAGAGCTCGGCCAGGGCGTGGCTGAATCTGTTAGCTCCTGGTAGTATCTATACTTGGGAAGATCTTGCTCGAGTATTTGTCAGAACATTCGAAGGTACTTGCAAGTGGCTAGCAGGGTTGACGGAACTACAGTGTTATGTTCAGAAACCGAATGAAACTTTGAGGGATTATATCCAGAGATGGATCACGTTGCACCACACAGTGGAGAATGTGTCAGATCACCAAGCAATTTGTTCCTTCAAAGAAGGCATTAAGTATCGGGAGTTGAATTTGAAATTCGGTCGAACAAGAGATATGACTCTGACTCAGATGATGGAGATTGCCACCAAGTACGCCAATGGTGAAGAAGAAGACCGACTCTGGAGTGGCAAGCACAAAACAGTCGCCCACGAAACCGGAGGGGGGGAACTCTAGACGGAAGCAGAAGCGCAAAGCCGAGCCAGCTGCTCCTGGAGAAGCCTTGGCCATAACTCAAGGGAAGTTCAAAGGGAAACCCAAAGGACCGTGGAACCCCAAGAAAGTAAAAGATCAATACGGAAATGATGTGCTGGATTTACCATGCCACATTCACACCAAGAAAGATGAAGAGGGTAATTTCATTTACCCAAAGCATACCACTCGACAGTGTCGACTCCTAATCCAGCAATTCCGAGAGAAACAACCCAAGGAAAAAGAGAAGGAAGCAGACAAAGTTGAGGATGATGAGGAGGACGATGATGGTTACCCCCACGTCAATTCCGCTATGATGATTTTCCTGACGTTGAGAGTAAGAGTCGACTGAAAGTCATCAACAGAGAAGTGAACATGGTTGCTCCGGTGACACCCACTTATTTGAAGTGGTCTCAGACTGCCATTACATTCGACCAGTCTGATCACCCAGCGCACATAGCCACCCCTGGGAGGCAAGCACTGGTAGTCGACCTGGTAGTCGAAGGCACTCAATTGACCAAGGTTCTGATGGATGGTGGCAGTGGTCTGAATATACTATATGTAGAGACGTTGAAAGGAATGGGCATTCCGATGTCCAGACTCAGCGAAAGTAATATGAGTTTCCATGGAGTCATTCCTGGCAAGAAGGTTGCATCACTCGGCCAGATCGCTCTCGATGTAGTGTTCGGTGACTCCAAGAATTACCGCAAAGAAAAGTTGACATTTGAAGTTGTGGATTTCCAGAGTGCTTATCACGCTATTCTAGGCAGGCCAGCTTCTGCACGTTTTATGGCTCGACCATATTACATGTACCTCAAATTGAAGATTCCTAGTCCTAAAGGGGTGATCACTATCACTGGCAGTCGAAAGAAGGCAGAAGAGTGCTTCTAGAAGGGCTCAAAGATCGCCGATGCACAGGTGGCAGCAGTGGAGTTGCAAGAGTATCAAAAAAATACAGATCCAGTGATTTGTTGTGAGCTAAGAAGCCTGCCACTGATTCAGCATTCCAGTCGTCTGGTGAAACGAAGCCGATTCATATTCATCCCACGGATCCCAATGCTGCTCCGACTCACATTTCAACAACACTCGACTCCAAATAGGAAGAAGCGCTCATCCAGTTCCTCCGTGAGAACTGGGACATCTTTGAATGGAAACCTTCTGACATGCCAGGTGTTCCCAGGGGACTTGCTGACCATCATTTGCGAGTCGACCCAAAGGTGAAACCAGTCAAAGAACATCTTCGACGGTCCGCCGTACAGAAGAGGAAGACAATCGGTGAAGAAGTGGCTCGACTTCTGGCAGCTGAGTTTATCCGAGAGATTTACCATTCCGAGTGGTTAGCTAATGTTGTCATGGTCCCAAAGAAGGATGACTCACTTTGCATTTGCATCGACTTCAAACATATCAATCGGGCCTGCCCGAAAGATCACTTTCCTCTCCCTCGCATCGACCAAATAGTAGACTCGACTGTGGGGTGTGAGCGTTTGTCCTTTTTGGACGCTTATTCCGGGTATCATTAGATCCGTCTGTACGGACCCGATGAGATAAAAACAGCTTTCATCACCCCATTTGGGTGCTTGTGTTATGTCACTATGCCATTCGGTTTGAAGAACGCCGGGGCCACATTCATGAGGATGATCCAGAAGTGTCTGCTCACTCAAATCAGTCGGAATGTGGAAGCATACATGGATGACATTGTGGTCAAGTCACGAAAAGGTTCCGACCTACTGGCTGACCTTGCTGAAACCTTTGCCAACGTCAGAAGGTATGATATCAAGCTTAATCCATCAAAGTGCATGTTTGGGGTTCCAGGCGGAAAATTACTCGGTTTTCTCGTTTCCGAACGGGGGATCAACGCTAACCCAGAGAAAGTGGGTGCCATACTCCAGATGAAACGCCCTGTGCGTGTGCATGATGTCCAGAAGCTTACTAGTTGTTTGGCCGCCCTAAGTCAATTCATTTCTCGCCTCGGTGAAAAGGCACTGCCTCTTTACCGACTGATGAAAAAGTCAGATAAGTTCGAGTGGACTCCTGAAGCTAATGCAGCATTTGCAGAGATCAAAGCCCTGCTTTCCACCCAGTCGGTGCTTGCCGCTCCAATCAGCAAAGAGTCTTTACTGCTTTACATTGCAGCCACTGGACAAGTCATCAGTACAGTACTTACGGTCGAACGGGAAGAAGAAGGAAAAGCTTACAAAGTTCAGCGCCCAGTATACTATGTCTCTGAGGTTTTGACTCCATCATAGCAAAGATGTCCACATTATCGGAAGCTTGTTTATGGGATTTATATGACCATGAAGAAGGTTGCACATTACTTCTCTGATCACTCCATTACAGTCATCAGCGATGCTCCATTATTAGAGATTCTGTAGAATAGAGATGCAACTGGTCGAGTGGCAAAGTGGGCGACTGAACTCCTTCCCTTAGATATCAAGTTCGAGGCAAAGAAAGCTATCAAGTCCCAAGCAATAGCAGATTTCCTCGCCGAGTGGATTGAACAACAATTGCCGACTCAAGTTCACTCAAAGCACTGGACCATGTTCTTTGATGGTTCCAAGATGCTGAATGGTTCCGGTGCTGGGGTGGTACTGGTATCCCCCCGAGGAGACAAGCTCAGATATGTCCTCCAGATTCACTTTGATTCCTCCAATAATGAAGCAGAATATGAAGCACTCTTGTATAGGTTGCGTATGGCCATTTCACTCGGCGTCCATCGCCTCATGGTCTATGGTGACTCAGATTTGGTAGTCAATCAAGTGATGAAGGAGTGGGACGTCAGAAGCCCAACCATGACTCGTTACTGCAATGCGGTGAGGAAGTTGGAAAAGAAGTTTGAGGGGTTAGAGCTCCATCATGTACCCCGACTGGAAAATCAAGCAGCAGATGATTTAGCAAAGATAGGCTCCAAGAGAGAGGCTATTCCCAGCAATGCGTTCCTGGAGCATATTCATGCACCTTCAGTTCAAGAAGATCCCTTCGCTGAAGAGCCCCCGCAGCCTAGGAGTGCCACAGATCTGACTGAAGTCGAGGTCCCAGCCGTGGTCGACTTAATCATGGAGGTGTTGGTCATCACTCCCGACTGGACAGTGCCATACATTGCATATATCCTTAGGAAAGAGCTCCCATAGGATGAAGAAGAGGCTCGACAGATCGTCCGTCGATCCAAGGCCTTTACTGTAATAAGAGGTCAACTATTCAGAGAAAGTGCAATTGGGGTCAGCCAGAAATGCATAACACCAGAAGAAGGCCGAGTGATCCTCCACGACATCCATTCAGGAACCTGTGGTCACCATGCGTCCTCTCGGACCATTGTGGCTAAAGCATACCGAGCTGGATTTTATTGGTCACGAGCAAATGAAATGGCGAAAGATATAGTCGACAAATGTGAAGGCTGCCAGTTCTACTCCAATATGTCGCACAAACCTGCATCAGCCCTGAAGACCATCCCACTCATCTGGCCCTTTGCTGTTTGGGGATTGGACATGGTTGGTACACTGAGGACTGGTAGGAGCGGCTTCACTCATGTGCTTGTAGCAGTCGACAAGTTTACCAAATGGATCGAAGCCAAGCCTATTAAGAATCTTGAAGCTAGTACTGCTGTCAGCTTCATCACAGAGTTGATTTTCAGATATGGGGTTCCGCACAGCATCATCACTGACAACGGATCGAACTTCGATTCTGATGAGTTCAGAACCTTCTGCGCCTCACAAGGCACACGAGTCGACTATGCATCAATCGCCCATCCCCAGTCGAATGGACAAGCAGAAAGAGCAAATGGCCTGATTCTCGAAGGACTGAAACCCTGATTGATGCGAGATCTCAAGCACGCAGCGGGCGCCTGGGTTGATGAACTTCCATCAGTTTTCTGGGGATTGAGGATAACTCCTAATCGGTCGACTGGCCGAACTCCATTCTTCTTGGTCTATGGGGCTGAAGCTGTTCTACCGAGTGACTTGCTTCATAATGCACCATGAGTTGAGCTCTTCTCTGAAGATGAAGCAGAACAAGCTCGGCAGGACGCAATCGAACTCCTAGAGGAGGAAAGAGAGATGGCCTTGATCCGGTCGACCATTTATCAACAAGACTTGTGTCGATTCCATGCTAGACACGTGAAGGGTCGAGCCTTTCAAGAGGGAGACTTGGTTCTTCGAGTGGATCAACAGAAACCACACAAGCTCGCCCCAGCTTGGGAAGGTCCCTTCGTTGTCACCAGAGTGCTCCACAATGGACCATACCACCTTACAGTGTCGAGCATAAGAAGGACGAGCCATGGGCTTGGAATGCGGAGCTGCTCCGCCCCTTTTATACTTAAGTACTCATTCGAATAAAATGTAATAAGAAATAGCTTTGTAATTTGTTTATCAAAGATAAGAGCTTTATACTCCTCTGGCACGATTGTTGTTGCTTTTGTTTACATCTGAAAACCCCCAGTGGGTGACTTAGCTACGAATCCGTTTCGCCTAAGTTCGAAAGAAAATCCTACCGAGTGGTGAGCAAGCCTCTCACTCGGGGGCTTAGCTGTGAACCCGTTTCGCCTAAGTTTTCAAAATCCTACCGAGTGGTGAGCCAGCCTCCCACTCGGGGGCTTAGCTAGAGTCCAGTACTTGCCTAAGTTTAAAAAATCCTACCAAGTGGTGAGCAATCCTCCCACTCGGGGGCTTAGCTCCAGTCCAGTACTCGCCTACGTTTAAAAAATCCTACCGAGTGGTGAGTCAGCCTCCCACTCGGGGGCTTAGCTGCAGTCCAGTACTCGCCTAAGTTTAAAAAATCCTACCGAGTGGTGAGCAATCCTCCCACTCGGGGGCTTAGCTGCAGTCCAGTACTCACCTAAGTTTAAAAAATCCTACTGACTGGTGAGCAACCCTCCCACTCGGAGGCTTAGCTGCAGTCCAGTACTCGCCTAAGTTTTCAAAATCCTACCGAGTGGTGAGCAATCCTCCCACTTGGGGGCTTAGCTGCAGTCCAGTACTCGCCTAAGTTTAAAAAAATCCTACTGAGTGGTGAGCAATCCTCCCACTCGGGGGCATAGCTGCAGTCCAGTACTCGCCTAAGTTTAAAAAATCCTACCGAGTGGTGAGCAACCCTCCCACTCGGAGGCTTAGCTGCAGTCCAGTACTCGCCTAAGATTTCAAAATCGTACCGAGTGGTGAGCAATCGTCCCACTCGGGGGCTTAATTGCAGTCCAGTACTCGCCTAAGTTTAAAAAATCCTACCGAGTGGTGAGCAACCCTCCCACTGGGAGGCTTAGCTATAGTCCAGTACTCGCCTAAGTTTTCAAAATCCTACCGAGTGGTGAGCCAGCTTCACATTCGGGCGCTTAGCTGCAGTCTAGTATTTGCCTATGTTTGTAAAATCCTACCGAGTGGTAAGCAATCCTCCCACTCGTGGGCTTAGCTGCAGTCTAGTACTCGCCTAAGTTTGTAAAATCCTACCGAGTGGTGAGCAATCCTCCCACTCGGGGGCTTAGCTACAGTCCAGTACTCGCCTAAGTTTGTAAAATCCTAGAGAGTGGTGAGCAATCCTCCCACTCGGAGGCTTAGCTGCAGTCTAGTACTCGCGTACATTAAAAAATCTTACCGAGTGGTGAGCAACCCTCACACTCATAGGCTTAGCTGCAGTCCAGTACTCGCCTAAGTTTAAAAAAATCCCACCGAGTGGTGAGCAACCCTCCCACTCGGGGGCTTAGCTGCAGTCTAGTTGAAAGGATCAAGATGGACCTAGAGGGGGGGTGAATAGGTACAAATACAAATTTTAATTGTTACTTGGCAATTTTAGGCAATAGTGCGGAATATGAAAGTGAGCCTAACAATTGCAAGTGTGATGCTAAGAGCTAAATAAGATAATCAAGTAATACAAGTAGATGAGTAAGCTAACACAATATGATTTAGGTAAGTGCGGGTGAGACAAGTAACCACAAGCAGAGATTTAAGGTTAGGGATAACCGCAACTCCGAGAGACGAGGATGTAAGCCTATGTTCACTTCCTTGGAGGGAAGCTACGTCACCGTTTAGAGAGGTGGGTGTTACCACGAAGGCACACCAACGCCACGAAGGCTCACCCTATTCTCTCTTTGAGACAACACCACGAAGGCGTTTCTCAACCACTAGTGGTAGATCTTGGGGTGGTCTCCAAACCCTCACAAAATTTTCCGGGGGTAATCACAAGGGTCGATTCCTCTCCGAAAGACTCCTACCGCCTAGGAGTCTCCAACCTCCAAGAGTAACAAGAACGATGGGAAAAAGCTCAAGACTTGCTCAAGTCACAAATTCCTTTGGTGCAAAGAAGGGGAAGGAGTGGATCTATCACTTGATCGGACAACTTCTCTCAAATGCTCTCAAATCCCTTGGGGATCTAAGATTTGGTGTGGAGGAGTGAGAGAGAGTGTAATGTGTTCTAGGGTTTGTTCAAAGTGAGTGGTCAACCATATCTAGAGGGGGAAGAAAGGCTATATATAGTGGTCGTGAAAAGCTAGCCGTTTGGCCACTTAAGGCACAGGAGCTGCCGGACGTCCGGTGGGTATCGGACGACCGGTGACACAGATCGGACCGGACGTCCGGTCGGGCAGCCGGTCGTCCGCTCACTGGAGTATAAATCTAACTGCAAAAACAGCACAGGTAGCGGACATCCGGAAGGCGCCGGTTGTCCGGTGCCCGGACGTCCGATGTTGTCGGAAATCCGTTAATTGTAGTTCTATTGGAGTGCACCGGATATCCGGAGATGAGCGG
Source organism: Triticum monococcum (assembly GCA_034509565.1). Lineage (NCBI taxonomy): Eukaryota > Viridiplantae > Streptophyta > Magnoliopsida > Poales > Poaceae > Triticum > Triticum monococcum. The sequence goes on from CM067843.1 coordinate 78,275,799, forward strand.
ACGTCCGGTGACCGGACATCCGGTGAGACCGGTCTTCCGCTAATATCAGTACTGTGAAGACTCATCGGACGACTAGAGAGAGTCGGATGTCTGGTTGGTTGAGAGAGGCCAGACGTCCGTAGACTTTGGACGTCCGGTGAAAGTTGGACCTTTTAGCTTAGAAACATACTACCATTTTTGCACAAGTTAGAGGAAGAATTTAGAGATGGTGTGAGAGGAATTTTGTGGTTTTGAGCAAGTTCTTTCGCGAAATCCATCGATCCCCTCTTAATAGTGCGGGATCCCTACACTCAAGAGCAAACCGAAAACAAGAAGCCGAAGCTTTTTATCTTTGTCTTGTGTCTCTACTCTTGAGTGATATATGTTTTATGTCCGTAGTCGTGATCCACACACACACACATAGCCCTTGAGACAAAATCATGAGAAATACTCGATAAACACGATTAGTCCCAATATGCATGTTGTCATCAACATCAAAATATGATTAAGTTCATGATTGCACTTTCAATCTCCCCCTTTTTGGTAGTTGATGACAACATACATGCACTTTTTTGAATAAAACTTTGAATATCGAAAGAATTTAAAAAGCATTGAATATCGAAGGATTTGTTGTGGAGCTCCCCCTTAATATGTGCAATAACTAATAGGTAAGCATGAAGAGAGCTCCCCCTCAATATGATACCAACACAACCGAAACTCATACACAAGATAATAAGATAACATCAGATTTAGAATAGGCTTCACAAAGATTCATCACTCATAGCATATAACATAGGTCGATACAAAACATATCATAAGTTCAGTAACAGGTTAATCACATAGCATGAGTTTGATAACAAGATAATAAGATAGTATCATAGCATCATATCACATAAAGAAGTGCCTACTCCCCCTTGGCAGCAAATACCCAAAAGGAGGTGTCATAACAGCATCAAAGAGCATCATCGTCATCATCATCGTGAGCACCACTACCACCAGCCTCGTCAAGGAAGTCAGCCCACTCAGGACCCGAAGGAAAGCCGAAGTCAGAAGGTGGATCATCAGGAAGACGTTCATCGTCACTCACATCGTAAACTCCAGAGTCTCTCAGACGAGCCTTCAAAGCATTCTTGGAGGTGACCAAGCGTGTGACAATGTCGTGATTTTGAGAGCAATGAAAGGTAAACATCTTCATCATGGCAGAGTGAGCTTTCCCAAGAAAGCGAGAGATGCGACCAAAAGGTGCGGAGCCGGAAGAAGTAGACTAAGTGGCAGAAGAGGGAACACTAGATGGGGTACGACGAGTAGGAGCAGAAGAGTCCTTGGGAACCCAATCATCCGCCATGTGAGATGGAATGACCCACCGTTCGTGCAAGTGAGTGCGGGCAATGGGAAATGGAGCAACACTCTTGATAAATGCCTAAAGAAAGGGGGCATGAGAAAGGCTCGCTTGTGTTGAAAACAGGCCAGACGGATCTCATGCCACAGAAAATGAGGGATATTTATCTTCCCTGTGGGAGACACATAGAGGCGATGCATGAGATCAATGCAGTAGCTGTTACATGACCCCTTGTCACCCATCTTGGGATATATGGTGCGAATAACACACTGAAAAATGGTGTAGAAGGGTGAGCGCCAAATTGAAACTTGGTTCAGGCCCTTTTGTTTCTCCTGATCAGACATTTCACTTATGGGCTTGAGAAGATCCGCACAGACCTCTATGCCCTTGGGCTTATGGTTAGGGTCATCCTTATGGATTTTGAACCCTGTGTCAGGAAAACCAAGAGCAGCAACAAATTGAGCATATGATGCCTTGAGCATGGTGTCGGAGGTCATCCAAGTGACAATTTTATCAGGACCAAAGTAACAAGTGGCATAGAATTGATGAATTGCAGGATGGTTAAAATCATGTTGGAATTCAAATGGTGCAGCAAGACCGGAGGACTCAATGAGCTCAATAGCTCCTGGATATTTCGCCGGATGAGTGCGGATATGCTCTAAGTCGATGCACATATGGATAGATAAACCTTTAGGAATGATTATAGTGGTGAAAATGTCGGCTTGGACATTTGTGCGAAAATGAGCATCCTGTGAATCGCTAAGAACAGTGAATTGATCTACATCACGACGAAGCTTAAGGTAAGAAGCAACGGGAACCTCATTGAGCCGTTTAACGATGCGGCCGTGAGGGAGTGGAGGTTCAAGAGAGATGCGACGGGCAGCACCTTGAGGTTGTACCGGAGGAGGCTTGAATGTGGGCCGACGAGTTCCAGGCTTGGGTGCAGTGGTGCGAACAGCAACATAAGCGGGTTCCTCAATTTCTTCCAATTCATCCTCATAGTCAGATTCTTCCATCGAAGAGGCGCTAGTGGAGATGCGAGGGTGAGCGACACACTTTCAAGGACGAGCGCGCTCCTGCGAATCATCGGACCCACCATGACGAGATGGACGAGAGCCCCCAGCGGTGACCTGCTTGCGAGCGGAGCGCTTTGTCCGTGGCATTGCTACCTAGGGAAGGAGGAGACTCCACATCTTATGAATCGCCATAGATCAAGAAGGTTACAGCAATGGGGGGGAAGGAAAATAGCAGTTGCTACCTCGGGAGGGCGAGGAGAAGATGCGATGTTTCCCCCGAAGCCGGCCAGGTCGAGAGAAGGGCGGCTGGAGGCGCGACGACAGCCGGAAGGGCCGAACAGGGTCCCGGCGGCGTGAACGCAACAAGGAGAGAGTGCGGCGGCGGCGGCGAGAGGAGTGGAGAGAAATTAGGTTTTAGATACGACCGGATCGCACGCCCCAGTATATATAGGCGGGCGAGAAACGTACCAGACATCCGGTGTGAACCGGACGTCCAGGACCTGAAGGGCAAACTGATACGAGAAGTAGCGGACGACCGGCAAAAATGAACGTCCGACGCGTTTAGACAGAGCAGTAATTAACGGAAGTCCGGTTACAGCGGACGACCGACAATAGGGCACCAGAGAGGATTTGACGGACGTCCGGTGGCATTTAATTAACGGAAGTCCGGTTATAGCGGATGACCGGCAATAGGGTACCGGAGAGGATTTGACAGACGTCCGGTGGCATTTTTTCTCTTTTTTTAATTTATTTATTTAATATCTTTTTGAGGAAGACTAGGGTGCCATAGTTGGTGCTAATGACAATGATGGAGAGATGATGAGTGAAATATGTAGTAGGATGCAAGGACACCCTAGATGAAACAATGAGTTTCCTAAACCAACAATAATAAACACACATACTGCTCACATGTTGTTCTAATGACAAGGCGGTGGCTGATGCCACCATGTATGAGTATACGTGACATGACACTGCAAAGATTTGAACTTTGGGTCCATAATCACTACCCCATCATTGAAAGCACCATAGTTAGAGTAACATGGTAGCTTTGAGAGTGTTTGTTCTTTTTATGCATTTCATAGGGTGAGAGAACACATGAGTTGAGTGCCCCCCCCCTAAATATATGCCTACATAGAGACATGACATTATGATAATGCATGCATGATGTCGGAGTAAATAGCCATGGGTAGCCTAGCCGGCTTCCCCTGGCCCATCAGAAAATATTACAAGCCTGGCCGACTTTCAAGAAGATTCAAGACCTAGGGCCGCCTCCCCCCTCAGCCGGCTACCTCCTTGGCCAGCTTTGGGGGCGGCCCACCATTTACCCTCATGAAGAAAGCTGTGGAGGGCCGACTACGAGAAGCCGGCTGCAGCAAGGCCGGCTGCGAGAGGCCGGCTCCCATAAAGCAGTCAAAGTCGTACCCGCAATGTACGCGTCCACCCTGCGATGATGAAGTGGGGCGTGGCTACAGTGGAGCCTGCCACCCCCAAGACCCGGAGCACGCCTGGTACAGTGCGCCGTACGGGTGGCCACGACCCGTCCGGCGCGGCACTGTTGCCACGGCGGCTCCGACGCCGTCCACGACGGGCCGCCAGCGTGGCCCCCGAGGCGGTGGGCCCCTTCGAGCAGAGAGATACCGAAGGCGGCCGCACCTCCTCTCAAGCCGGCAAGATAGAGGGCCGGCTTCCCATAGCCGGCCTGCCACTCTCCTCGAAGGAGACGCCCATTAAGGAGACAAGATACGGCGGGGCTACAGTAATTGCCCGCCAAGGCGGCGTTACTGTAGCCACGCTTACCCCGACCAAGCCTGCGTCAACAGCCCGGAGCAATAGTAACCAGCCACCGACCAGGCCCCGGCCTGTGGGGCCTGCCTGTCGACCAAGGAGCCGGCAGGCGGCGGGCCCCAGCAGCCGGCGCAGAAGCCGGCAAGCATAGCCACAGACAGCTGGGCCCCGCGCCCAGCTGGATTACCATTGTACCGCCGGGGGGTAGGCCTATATAAACCCCCCGGTGCACCCATGCAAAGGGTTGGACTCTCAAGTTAGACCTAGACACCACACAAAGAGAGGAAGCAAGCTAGCTGAGCCCTTCTTCCTCCTTCCACCCAAAACAGCTCAAGGAGCATTGTAGCTACTTGTTCATTTAGTAACCATGCGGAGACCCCGCAGAGCAGCAGTAGGGTGTTATCTCCCCGGAGAGCCCTGAAGCTGGGTAAGATTCGCCGGCGTGCATGTCTACGCCTTATCCCGTTTCCAGGCACCGGCGATGTTTTATTGGCTCCCACAATGATAAGCCACCCGTTGGCATATGTCGCTCCTACCACCCGACATTTGGCGCCCACCGTGGGGCCAGGTGCACCGTCGTCCGGAGACCTGTTCTGGACGGGAACCCTTTTCCTTCCCCGCGAGTGTAGCCAGCCCGGCTCCCCCGATGGCGCTTGCCACGACGCGCTGCATGGCGTCACCAACATCTGCGCGGTGAGCGGTCTTGCCGACCTCTTCGACAAGGCCCGCATCTCCGACGAGCTTGCCTCTGATGTGGGCACCGATCATCTCGCCAACCTCCTCGGCCAGCTCCACGTCTCCAGCGAGCCCGCTGCGGACTTGGAGTCGGTTGGCTCCACCGACCTGATGCCTGTCGATTCCGACACGGCATCCTACGATACCTTCCCCACCAACGTCACGATCTACAACGACCCGCTCCCTCCGGCTGGTGATCGCGATTCTGACACTACCGAGGTGATGGTTATCGGCCTCGACGGCCCGACTGACGAGGGCGCCCGCGACGCCCCACGCGCAGCGGCCCACGACTTGTCCGCCCCCCTTCCGGCTGATGCCAACGACGAAGTACTGGAGGCACGCCGCCTTGCCCTCCTCGCGGAGGGCCGGCGGCTGGCCTCCGTAAGACGCCTCACCGAGGCCTACCAGCGCGAAGCTGACCGCGCCGGCTCCGGCTGGCCCAAGCCGGGCTGGTGCTGTCAGGCAACGCGGCGCCGTCATCGCCAACACGCTTGGAGTCGATCGCTCGGTCTACGCCACTCTGCTCGAGAATCTGCGCGCCGCCCAGGCGGCCGTAGACGAGCTGGACGACTTGGAAGCCGAAGACCTCCCCCACATGACGCGGCGCATACAGCAACTAATCGATGCAGCCACTCGGCGGCACGAAGCCGATGCCTGCGCGGGGAGCCCTCCCCCGCGCTGCGACCACGGCGTGACTTCCCGATCGCCGACTACGAGCAACACACGCGCACGGCGCGAGAAAGAGCCGGCTTCCAGCCAAAGCCGGACCCAGATCTCCATCGAGCGAGACACGGACGGCCGCCCCCGAGCCATGGAATGGCGGGGCACCCCGCCTCCGCCTCGAGCTCGCGGAGAGAGATATCCCACCCCGCCTCCAGTGGCGCACCCGACTCTCAGCGGCCGGCTTGGTCGCCGCGAGGGAGTCGGCGAAAACGACGCCCGCCACCGGATCGACCGCCTGGCCCGATCCCTGGCGCTAGAAGAAGAAGATGATGTCGGCCCGCCTTGCTTTGGCCCCCGCATCCGCGACGAGCCCTTTCCCAAAGGGTTCTCGCTCCCAAGAGACACGCCCAAGTACAACGGCTCGGCGAAGCCGGAAGACTGGCTGACCGACTACTCCACAGCCGTCAGCATCGCCAATGGCAACCGGCGCGTTGCCATAAAGTACGTGCCCCTCATGCTGCAAGGCACGACACGGACTTGGCTTAACAGCCTCAAGCCTCTCAGCATCAACAGCTGGGTGGATTTCACTGAAGCCTTCGTTCGCAACTTCACCAGCACCCACAAGCAGGCTCCCAAGCCCAGATAGCTCTCCCTGTGCGTACAGGGCCCAGCCGAGTCCACTCGCGACTACCTCACGCGTTGGGCCGAGCTCCGCAATTCCTGGAAGGGGTGCACGAGGTGCAAGCCATTGAATACTTCACTGCCGAGTGCCGGGAGGGCACCCTCCTCAAGCACAAGCTTCTCTGCGATGGGCCGACTACCCTCGACGAGCTCCTGAACATCGCCGACAAGTACGCCACCACCGACTCCTCGATGAAGACCGAGCTCCGGGTGGACGCGTCCGAAAAAGTGCTCAATCCGGCGCCCCAAGCACCGGCTGGCGATTCCGGCCGACACCAACACCAGAACGATCAGAAGCACGAAGGCCCTGCGCCGCCTCCCGCTAGCCGGCAGGTGGCCACGGTCAAAGATATGCCGCCTGAGGGGCGGCCCGCGCCCAAGAAACCCAAGGGCGGCCGGCCGGCTTGGCAGCCGGCCTTCTCCTACGAGCAAACCCTTGATGCCCCGTGCAAGTTCCACAGCGGCGCGAAGCCGTCCAACCATACGACCCGCAAATGTAACTGGCTCGCCAGAATCTCCAAGGGCGAAGGGCTCATGCCGACTCCACCTGCCGGCCCGCCGCCTCCGGCTCCGCCGCCCAAGGCCGCTCGGCCCGCGGTCGACGCCGTGCAGGACGAGTTCCCCGATGAGCAAGCATCTTATGTTGTCTTCACGAGCCAGCCCGAAGACCGGCGCAGCAAGCGCCGAGAGCAACAAGTAGTCAATGTGGCCGCCGCCCACCCAGCCGGCCACATGCATTGGTCAGAGAAATCCATCAGTTGGAGCCGGGCCGACCACCCAGAGGTGATGCCGTCCCCCGGCTCCTACGCTTTGGTCCTGGAGGCCACCCTTGCGATGGACACGCGTGCCTCCCGTTTCTCCCGCGTGCTGATCGACGGTGGAAGCAGCATCAACATCCTATACCGCGACACCATGGAGAAGTTGGGTGTCAAGGCAAAACAACTTGTGCCGACTCGAACGGTGTTCCATGGCATCGTACCCGGTTTGTCCTGCGCCCCCATCGGCAAGATCAAGATCGATGTACTCTTTGGGGGCAAGGATCATTTCCGCCGGGAAGCAATCTGGTTCGAGGTGGTGGACCTGGAGAGCCCTTACCACGCCTTGCTTGGCCGACCCGCCTTGGCCAAGTTCATGGCGGTCCCCCACTACGCTTACCTAAAGATGAAGATACCAACCTCCAAGGGCGTCATCACCATTGCTGGTGACTACAAGAAGTCCGCCGACTGCGCCGCGGCCAGCAGCCGGCTGGCCGAATCCCTCGTGATTGCCGAGGAGAAGAAGACGCTGAACAGGGTCGTGGCCCTGGCCAGCAAGCAGCTAAACCAACCCGCCGACTCCAAGGAGTATGATGCCCAAGGATCTTTCCAGCCGGCCAAGGAGACCAAGAAGATACAGCTCGACCCCGAGCACCCCGAGAGGTTTGCCGTCATTGGGGCGAGCCTGGATAGCAAATAGGAAGGTGAGCTCGTCGATTTCCTCCGTGAGAATCGGGATATCTTTGCATGGTCCCCCAAGGACATGCCGGGTGTTCCAAAGGATTTCGCCGAGCACAAATTACATGTGCGGGAGGATGCCAAACCAGTTAAGCAGCCTCTCCGCCGACTGTTAGAGGAGAAGAGAAGGATCGTAGGGGAGGAGATAGCCCGGCTTCTCGCAGCCGGCTTCATCATGGAAGTTTTCTTCCCCGAGTGGCTCGCGAACCCGGTTCTCGTGCTGAAAAAGAATAACAAGTGGCGCATGTGTATAGATTACACAAGCCTCAACAAAGCCTGCCCAAAAGATCCCTTCGCTCTGCCCAGAATTGATCAGGTGATAGACCCCACAGCCGGATGCGAGCTGTTGAGCTTTTTGGATGCTTATTCGGGATACCACCAGATAAAGCTGAACCCGGATGACTGACTGAAGACCGCCTTCATCACGCCGTTTGGAGCCTTCTGCTACCTGACCATGACGTTCGTCTTGAGGAATGCCGGCGCCACTTTACAGCGTTGCATGCAGAAGTGCCTCCTCACGCAGCTTGGCAAGAACGCCCACGTCTACGTGGATGATGTTGTGGTGAAGACGGAGAAGCGTGGTACTCTGCTGGAAGACTTGAAGGAGACATTCGAGAACCTGCGCCGGTTCCGAATCAAGCTCAACCCTGAGAAATGCGTGTTTGGAGTGCCAGCCGGCCAGCTCCTAGGCTTTCTGGTCTCCGAACGCGACATAGAGTGCAACCCTGTGAAGATCAAGGCCATCGAGAGGATGGCGGTCCCAACCAAGCTTAGAGAGATTCAGAAGTTCAGCGGGTGCCTAGCCTCTCTGAACCGCTTCATCAGCCGGCTTGGAGAGAAAGCTCTCCCTCTCTACCGCCTCATGAAGAAGAGTACCCACTTTGAGTGGAATGACCAGGCCGACCAAGCTTTCCACGAGCTGAAGAAAATGCTGTCCACGCCGCCTGTCTTGGCGGCACCGACTGAGAAAGAGCCCATGCTCCTTTATATTGCCGCCACTAGCCGGGTGGTCAGCACCATCATTGTGCTCGAACGCCCCGAAGAAGGCCGAGCCCAGCCGGTCCAGAGGACGGTTTATTACCTGAGCGAGGTGCGGTCCGCCTCGAAACAAAATTACCCGCACTACCAGAAGATGTGCTACAGCGTGTACTTCGCCGCCAAGAAGCTGAAGCCGTACTTTCAAGAACATCCCATCACGGTCGTATGCACTGCCCCGCTGGCCGAGATCATAGGCAGTCGGGATGCATCCGGCCGGGTGGCTAAATGGGCCATCGAGCTGGCCCCCTACACGATCTTCTACCAGCCCCGCAGCGCCATCAAGTCGTAAGCACTGGCCGACTTCCTCGTCGACTGGGCCGAGACCCAGTACTTACCGCCAGCTCCCGACTCCACCCATCGGCGCATGCACTTTGACGGATCCAAGATGCGCAGCGGCTTGGGAGCCGGCGTCGTCCTTACCTCTCCCAAGGGCGACAAGCTCAGATACACGCTGCAGATCCACTTCGCCGCCTCCAACAATGTAGCTGAGTACGAGGCGCTCATACACGGGCTCCGGCTTGCCAAGGAACTTGGCATCCGCCGGATCCTGTGCTATGGCGACTCAGATTTGGTGGTGCAGCAATCTTCTGGCGACTGGGACGCCAAGGATGCAAACATGGCGAGCTACCGCTTACTAGTGCAGCAAATCAGCGGATACTTCGATGGATGTGAATTCCTCCATGTGCCGCGAGCCGACAACGAGCCAGCAGATGCCCTGGCCCGAATAGGCTCCACGCGGCAAGCAATACCAACCGGCGTCGCCCTACAACGCCTCCTCAAGCCATCCATCCAGCTGTCTCCAGAATCCGACTCCATCTTCGTGCCGCCTAACCCCGATGGGGCCAGGTCCGGCTCAAAGAATCAAGCAGCCGGCCCGGGGACTTCAATACTCGGCTCGGGGACTGCAGTAGCCGGCTCGGGGACTGCCGCACCCGGCTCGGGGACTGCGGTAGCCGGCCCGGGGACTTCTTCAGCACAGCAAGCGGCGGCCGACTCCAGCACTTCATTACCCAGCCGCCCACCCTGGTGGCTCTAGCCACATTGGTGGCAGGGGAAGTCGCAGCTCCGTCATGGGCCCAAACCATCCGCAACTTTCTGGTGAACCAAGATCTGCCGGCTGACGAAACCGAAGCGAGACAAGTCCAGCACCGAGCCGGAGCATACACAATCGTCAACAAAGAGCTTGTCAAGCGCAGCGTCACCGGAGTCTTACAGTGATGCGTCGAGCAGGAGAAAGGCATTGCAATCCTCAGAGATATACACCAAGGAGAGTGCGGCCACCACGCAGCATCAAAATCACTTGTTGCCAAAGCCTTCCGCCACGGTGTCTTCTGGCCGACTGCTTTGGACCACGCCAAAGAGCTAGTCAAACACTGTAAAGGCTGCCAGCTTTTCAGCACCAAGCAACACATGCCGGCTTCGGCACTTAAGACCATTCCCATCACCTGGCCCTTTGCCGTCTGGGGATTGGATATGGTGGGCCCATTCAAGACGGCGCGCGGCGGCATGACACATTTGCTCATCGCCGTCGACAAATTCACCAAGTGTATTGAGGCGAAGCCGATCAAGAAGCTGAATGGGCCGACTGCGGTGACTTTCATCGCAGATATAACAACCCGGTACGGCGTACCGCACAGCATCATCACCGACAACGGCACGAATTTTGCCAAAGGTGCCTTGGCACGGTTCTGCGCTGCACAAGGTATCCGGCTGGACCTTGCGTCAGTCGCCCACCCGCAGTCAAACGGCCAAGTGGAGCGAGCAAATGGCCTCATCCTATCCGGCATCAAGCCCCACTGGTCGTACCTCTGGAGCGTTCAGCCGGCTGTTGGCTCGATGAGCTGCCGGCTGTCTTATGGAGTCTGCGTACTACCCCCAACAGATCAACCGGCTTCACCCATTTCTTCCTTGTATATGGTGCCGAGGCAGTCATCCCAACAGATATCGAGTTCGACTCGCCTCGGGTAACCATGTACACGGAAGCGGAAGCCAAAGAAACAAGAGAAGACGGCGTCGACCTGCTGGAAGAAGGCCGGCTGTTAGCCCTCAGCCGATCTGCCATCTACTAGCAGGGTTTGCGCCGCTACCACAGCCGGAGGGTCCGACCAAGATCCTTCCAGGAGGGCGACCTTGTGCTCCGGCTGATCCAGCGAACAGCCGGCCAGCACAAGCTCGCAGCCCCCTGGGAGGGCCCCTTCGTCGTCAGCAGAGCTCTAGGCAACGATGCCTACTACCTCATCGACGCGCAGAAGCCGAAGGCACGCAAGAGAGACGACTCCGGCAAGGAGTCGGAGCGACCATGGAATGCAAATATTCTTCAGAAGTTTTACAGTTAAAATGTAGTATGTATTATGCCCACTTTTGCATTAAGTACGAAACAATAGGCTCCCCGAGGAGGACTCGGGGACTGCCATCCTTTATTTTATGAATGAAAGTTATCATGCGTATGATATCGCCTGTTCATTTATTTTATCCGGCACCGGGTTCGACGAGTCGGCCCGGGGACTAGCCGACTGGAGTTATATTAGGAGCCTTACCCGCAGTCAGACAAGTAATGTGCCGACACCCAGGCTTGGCTCTTGCCAAAATCGCAGTTCGAAGAACCGACTGCCCGGCTGGCAAGAGTCATAAGCCGGAAAGGGTGCGCACACGAAAAACGGCTTGGGACTAACGTGCTTACATATAACAAAAGCCGGCTTGCCGCCTCCCGCCGACCGACCACCAGAGTAGCCGGCCGGCCGGCTTACATTCAGTCTGCTTCAAATCCAAGAAAGCTCGAGTACTTGCCTTCCCAAAGAGGGAAGGCGGCAAAGGAAAAAGCCTAAGGATAAAAAAGAGCACTTGAATGGAAGCCAACACATGCATACATTAATATTTACACAAAGGACCTCCAGAGAGGTCAACATCCAACATTGTTCGATACACCCCCAGTGGGTGGAATTGCGGAAACTTAAAATTGTTCGAAAAAGCAAAAGCAGGAACAATAGGAACGGCAGATCAAGCCGGCGGGGCCGCTGACGAGTCGGGCTGGGCGGTGGAGGCGGTCGTGCCGGCTGAAGGAGCGGCCGGCTGGCCAACTTTGGCCTGATCATCGCCTCCGGCAGAGGGCGCGCTCCCACGCGGCTCGTTGCTGGAGGCACGGTCGGCTTGAGGGCGGTCGGCCGTCTCACCAGTCGGCTCGGCGTCTCCGCCGTCTTCTTCCTCGTCGTCCTTGCCCTCGTCGCTGGAGGCGATCTCCTCGGCCGAGTCCTCGGCTTGAGGGCGACGCCGTCATCACTGAGTTCCAGCGCGAAGACGCTGGTGTCGGTGCACTCAGCGATCGTCGAGGTGCGCTGCGCGATCGCCGGCCGCACCTCCTCCAGTTCCGCGTCGGCCTCCAACCGCCAAGTCCACAGCTGGTCCAGGCTCAGCCCTGGGTACCACGCGCGGACGAACTCCAGCACACGCCCGGCTCCGAGACGGGCTGCGGACGCCTTCCAAGCCTCAAAGCGGCCGACTGCAACTTCTAGCCAGTCGGCAGTCTGGCTTGGGGTGCGGGGAATCGTCTGGCCGGGCCAGAGCGCGGCCAGCACCTGCGCCCCGGCACGTTGGAGCCGGCGGAGCATCCGATGGGCCGGCTGCAGTCGCGCTTGGATGGCGACGAGCTGCTCCGACAGCGTTCGATTCGCATCCGGCGGGATAACAACTCCGGCCTGACGACGCGCCTCGCGGTGGGCCTCGATGGCTTGGGCGGCGAGGACGGAGTGGCCGGGAAAGTATTCTGCGCAAAGAAGCAAGCACAAGTCAAAACAAAACCTCAGGCGGCCGGCAGGTGGAGGAAGGGCAAGAAAGGCGGCTTACCATCGATCAGATCCTCGATTCGGCCGAAGCCTTCTTCCAGCGCCTGGCGCGTCTCGGCCTAGCTCGCCTCCCTAGTTTCGAACTCCGCCTTCAGGGCAGCCTCGCCGTCCTGCACCTTCTGCAGGCCCGCCTTATGGCTTTCCTCCTGGTCGGCCAGTTTCTTGACCAGGCGGTCGCGCTCCTGAACCAAGTCGGCGTACTCGGTGTCCCTGGCACGAAGAGCGGCCTGCACTTTGCCGAGTTCCCTCCGCAAGTCGGCGTTGGCCTCTACACGAGCAAAAGACAAAGAGAAAAAGTCAGCAAGGAAAAAGTCGTCAAGGAAGATCCGACCCGACTGCTCTGCAGTCGGCCCGAATCTTGGGGACTACACCCAGTGGGTGCGCTGTCGCGCCCCCACGAGAAACAGATAAAAGCAATACACTTACGTCGGCTGCTGGCCAGGTCTTCGGTCCTCCGGCTTAGCTCTCGAGCCTGGGAGTTGAAGGCGGCGGCACGAGAGTTGTGATAATCCTAAAGATCAGACAGAAAACAGTTAAGATAGTCGTCGAGTAAGATCCGAGCCGACTGCGCTGCAGTCGGCCCGGATCTCGGGGACTACACCCAGTGGGTGCGCTAGCGCGCCCCCACGGAAAAAATCAGAGGAACAGAACGGTCAACAAATAAAAAACTTACTCGGATTGCAGACCGCGTCGACAGAAACTCCTGAGTAAATTGCCTCAGGAGGCCAGCCTGTGCCTGCAGCCGGCTCCGAACCCCTTGGGCCGCGACGTTCAGCTCGCTGCTTCCTCCACTGGGAGTCCACCCGGACGTGGCGGAGCTGGCCGCCTCCAAGGCGTCTGCCGTCTGGTCGGCACCCGCGGCTCGGCGCATGTCCGGCGGGGCCGTGCTCCCTCCGGCGTGCTGGCTCACCGCCAGCTCGATTTCAAGACCGGCTCCGGCCTCGGGTGCGGCCCGGGCCGGCTCCTCCGGCACCGCCGATGACTGGCCGCCTTCGCCTGCTCCGGCTGGCGCTGCCGGCGGCGTCCTCTCTGCGAAGATCTCGAAGAGTTCATCCCTCTGCACCGGCGGCTGATCGGGGGTGATCTCCTCCGCCGTGGGCAGCGGGATGTCCGGGTCCAAGGTGTGGAGGGGGATGGCGAGCAGCGGAGGCCGGCTATGCGTGCCCTCCGCCTCCGTCTCCGCGGCCGCCCGCTCCGAGGGAGTCTCGGCCGCCACGTTCGCTCGCTCCGTCGCTGCCCGGGCGGCCTCCCGCTCCGCCGCCTCCCTCTCTTGGCGCGCCTCGCGGGCGTTCTGCTCCGTGGCTTCTGCAAGATCGGCGCAGGGGTCCATGCGGCGGGGCCCTGAAGATCCAGCACCCGGCCCGACCACAGAGCCGCCTGGGCCTCGCTCGAGGGAAAGCGGCGCCCTGCTCAGAAATCGGAGAAGAATTAAAACAAAGGAAGACAACAAAGTAACAAGCACGCAAGCGGTCGGAGGGCTTACGCGGAAACTGCTGGAGGCTTCTTCACCGCCTTCCGGAAGCGGGCCGCCTTCGCCGCCGCTTCGTCTCGCTTCGTGGCCGCGGCGGAGGCCCTCATCTTTTTCGGCCGGCTGCCGATGAGGGGAAGCGCGGCCCGGCGTTTCACCTTTCCACCACCGGCAGTCGGCGCGGCGGACGAGCCCGCGCCATAGCGATCGGCTGCCGGCTGGTGGCGCGGGATTTCTTCAACATCGGCGTCATCCGGCCAGTCGTCAAAGCTGGCTGAGAGCCCCATGCCTCCGGGCTCGGCGACGTCCCCCGTGGCGGCGTCCTCCATGGCGACTGCGGCCAAGTCCGGGTCGTCGAGGTCGTCTACCATGCGGTCTGGGGCATACTGGCGTTCGACTCCTGCCGCCCCGGCTGGCGGCGGGAGAAGAGGGTTCTGATAAAAGAGAAAAGAGAAGAGCCGCCTGGTCAGAAGCCGGCCGACTCAAGCCGGCTGATGACAGAAAGAAGGACTCACCACGGGCGGAGGATGGGCGTGGGAGTACGGCGCCTTGCCGTATTGCCAGTCGTCGGCGAGCTTGAGGTTGGCGACGTAGTTCACCATGAGCGCTACGTCGGCATGGGGCATCTCCCATGTGCTCAGCCGGCAGGGGTCGAAGCGGCCGCTCATCTGGCATAGCATGTGGGGCCGGCTCTGAAGGGGAAGGATCTGGCGCTCGACGAAGGCGGCCACCAAGTCGGCTCCGCGCAGGCCTTCCGACTGGATCATCACCCGAAGCCGGGAGATGGCGGCGTTCCCGGCCTGAGACAAGGACTTGGCCCGGAAGCCCCAGGACGGCCGCCTCCCAGCCGGCGGGCCGGCTACGTAAGCCGGCAGATTCACGTAGTCTCCTTGCGGGGCGACGTTCTTGACGTAGAAATAAGATTTTTGCCAGAGTTTGACAGATTGGATTAGAGGAATGTGCGGGAAGGGGTTGTTGTCGCTTGCCCTCTTCATCGTGATGAAGGCCCCGCAGGGGGCGGGCACGCCGGCGGAGACGGTGCCGAGCTTGTTTTGGAAGAGCTCAGCCCAAAGCTCCAGCGTCGGCAGCACGCCCAAGAAACCTTCGCAGAGAGAGACGAAGGCCGACAACTGCATCACCCTGTTGGGCGTGAGGTGATGCGGCTGGAGATGGTAGAAGTCGAGGAAGGATCGCATGAAGCCGCTTGCCGGGAAGCCGAAGCCACGCAAGAAATGCATGCAGAAGACGACGCGCTCGCCTTCCTCTGGCGCCGGCGAAATCTCCGTCTCCGGCGCCAGGCGAGCCTGCACGAGGTTGGCGGCGGGCAGGCGCCGGGTCTGGCGGAGAAATTCGATGTGGTCTTCATGGACATTGGACCCGTCCCATGAGCTTGACAGCGCCATGGACATGGCGGCGTAGGCGGGCTGCGATGGAGGCTGCGTCGGGCGCGAGGAAGAAGAAAGGAGGGAAGAAGAGCAAGGAGGGACGGGGAGCGGGGGAGCGAACGAGCCTTTGTCTCTCCCCCTCCCCCTCCTACTTGTAGGCTCGTGCGCCGGAGCCGAGGAGGCGCGGCGTGGGGGATCGTGGGGATCGATCGTGCCCATCTCCCCCACGCACCGCGTTAATTACGCGCCTTGAAGACACAAAGAAACGACCGCGGGGAGGCGAGCAGTCCCCTCGGGCCGCAGAAGATCTGCGCCCGGGCCGAGGCCAAGGAGTGGCGGGCCCGGGCCTGCGGCGGCGTCCCGTCGCGCGCGTGCGACGGCAGGACTTCTCCGCCACGTGGCCCGTCATGGGGCCCGCGGCCAGCCCGCGGGTCAGCCACGGTCATATTAATAAACAAGGAAGCTCTCCGAAGTCGGCTTACAACGGCGAAGTCGGCTCCTCAGGGTATGAAGCTGACCAAGCTTCTCGTTCCTCTGTCCGCCGTGAAGCTCGCCCAGCTTCGGGGACTACTGTCGGAGTAAATAGCCATGGGTAGCCTAGCCGGCTTCCCCTGGCCCATCAGAAAAAATTACAAGCCTGGCCGACTTTCAAGAAGATTCAAGACCTAGGGCCGCCTCCCCCCTCAGCCGGCTACCTCCTTGGCCGGCTTCGGGGGCGGCCTGCCCTTTACCCTCATGAAGAAAGCTGTGGAGGGCCGACTACGAGAAGCCGGATGCAGCAAGGCCGGCTGCGAGAGGCCGGCTCCCATAAAGCAGTCAAAGCCGTACCCGCAATGTACGCGTCCACCCTGCGATGATGAAGTGAGGCGTGGCTACAATGGAGCCTGCCACCCCCAAGACCCGGAGCACGCCTGGTACAGTGCACCGTACGGGTGGCCACGACCCGTCCGGCGCGGCACTGTTGCCACGGCGGCTCCGACGCCGTCCACGACGGGCCGCCAGCATGGCCCCCGAGGCGGTGGGCCCCTTCGGGCAGAGAGATACCGAAGGCGGCCGCACCTCCTCTCAAGCCGGCAAGATAGAGGGCCGGCTTCCCATAGCCGGCCTGCCACTCTCCTCGAAGGAGACGCCCATTAAGGAGACCAGATACGGCGGGGCTACAGTAATCGCCCGCCAAGGCGGCGTTACTGTAGCCACGCTTACCTCGACCAAGCCTGCGTCAACAGCATGGAGCAACAGTAACCAGCCACCGACCAGGCCCCGGCCTGTGGGGCCTGCCTGTCGACCAAGGAGCCGGCAGCCGGCGGGACCCACCAGCCGGCGGGCCCCAGCAGCCGGCGCAGAAGCCGGCAAGCATAGCCACAGACAGCTGGGCCCCGCGCCCAGCTGGATTACCATTGTACCCCCGGGGGGTAGGCCTATATAAACCCCCCGGTGCACCCATGCAAAGGGTTGGACTCTCAAGTTAGACCTAGACACCACACAAAGAGAGGAAGCAAGCTAGCTGAGCCCTTCTTCCTCCTTCCACCCAAAACAGCTCAAGGAGCATTGTAGCTACTTGTTCATTTAGTAACCATGCGGAGACCCCGTAGAGCAGCAGTAGGGGTGTTATCTCCCCGGAGAGCCCTGAAGCTGGGTAAGATTCGCCGGCGTGCATGTCTACGCCTTATCCCGTTTCCAGGCACCGGCGATGTTTTATTGGCTCCCACAATGATAAGCCACCCGTTGGCATATGTCGCTCCTACCACCCGACACATGAGTACTAGTTTTCACATAATGTTGTCAAGCTCCAAGATACCAAGTTCACGCCTAAGTTGACAAAATCTTGCCTCATCCAATGGCTTGGTGAAAATATATGCAAGTTGCATATCTGTGCCAACATGAGCAATGTCAATATCACCCTTCTCCACATGATCTCTCAGGAAGTGGTACCTAATGTCAATGTGCTTGATGCGGGTATGATCTTTGGGGTTCTCAGCAATATTGATGGCACTTTCATTATCACATAGAAGAGGCACATGTCTATAGGTGATACCGTAATCCTTCAAAGTTTGCCTCATCCATAGTAACTGAGTTGCACAACTGGCGGTTGCAATATATTCAGCTTCGGTAGTGGAGAGGGCAACACAATTTTGCTTCTTCGAGGACCAACTTACCAAGGAGCGTCCAAGAAATTGACATCCACCGGAGGTGGATTTACGATCCACTTTGTCTCCAGCCCAATCCACATCCGTGTACCCAATGAGATCAAACTTAGCATCCTTGGGGTACCATAGACCCAACTTTGGGGTGTGAACAATGTATCTAAGAATATGCTTAGCCACCTTATGATGGCTTTCCCTCGGGGAAGCTTGAAATCTAGCACACATGCATACACTAAACATGATGTCTGGTCTAGATGCACAAAGATAAAGCAATGAACCAATCATAGAGCGGTATTTAGATGGGTCAAAGGGGATACCGTTTGAGTCTTCAGTGAGTACAGTTTTGGTTGGCATGGGGGGTCTTACATGGGGTGGCATCAGACATGCCAAATTTTGCTAGGATATCCTTGAGGTATTTGGCTTGGGACAAGAAAATTCCTTCTCGAAATTGTTGAATTTGAAAGCTGGGGAAGAACTTCAAATCCGCATTGAGTGACATTTCAAAATTCTTGGTCATTGATGCCACAAACTTCTTGCATAAATGAATGTTAGGAGAACCAAAAATGATATCATCTACATAGATTTGGCATAAGATCAAATCACCTTTGTCCCTCTTAGTAAAAAGAGTGGGATCGATCACCCCTCTCGCAAAACCATCATCGAGTAGAAACTTCTTAAGATGATCATACCAAGCACGAGGTGCTTGTTTTAGGCCATACAAAGCCTTATGAAGTATACACAAAGTGTTTGTGATCGGGGTCAACGAACCTAGGTGGTTGTGATACATATACTTCTTCTTGTAGAGGACCGTTAAGGAAAGCACTCTTCACATCCATTTGACGTAATGTAAAACCATTGAAAGCAGCATAAGCAAGTAAGATGCGAATGGATTCAAGACGGGCAATGGGGGCAAAGGTCTCACCAAAGTCCAAACCTTCAACTTGTGAGTACCCTTGTGCCACTAACCTTGCCTTGTTGCGGATGATTACGCCATTCTCATCTTGCTTGTTCTTGAAAATCCACTTTGTTCCAATGACGTTGTGTTCCGTAGTTGGCCTCTTGACTAATGACCACACTTGATTGCGCTCAAAACTATTCAAATCTTCTTGCATAGCAATAAGCCAATCGTTGTCTATCAACGCATCTTGTACCTTGAGAGGCTCAACACTAGACACAAAAGAGAAGTGAGCACAAAAGTTTGTCAATTGTTTACGAGTGACTCTACCTTCTGATATGCCGGTGAGGATTTTATCAACATCAACACGACCGGCCACTCGAGGCATGATGGAGGTTAAGGTTTCGCGAGGTTCAACTTCATGTCCATCATCCACGTCCTCAACATATGGATCATTAATGTGTGGTGGAAAATCTTCTTCTTCTTGCATTTGTTGAGGTTCATTGTCAATGATTGCACTTTCTTGTTCTTTCCCTTGAGGATGATCTTGTTCTTGATGATTATCATGAAGAGGAACTTGATCATCATCTTGTACTTGGACTAAGGGCATTGATTTAGTAATAGGTGCTTGTGGTGGTATGGGTGTGGAAGTAGTTTGATGGCGTGTGAGGCCATCATCTTCTTCTTCATCATCACGAGGGTCTTGTTCCATTGGAAGAAGTGCACCAACACCCATCATCAAGATATCTTGAGAAGAATCTTCTTCACCTACATCACTTAGATCAACTTGCTCCCCATGTGAGCCATTAAATTCATCAAACACCACGTCACAAGTTTATACAACACATCCATTGGATTTGTTGTAGACTCTATAGGCGTGAGAGTTTCATCCATAACCAACAAATATGCCCTCAATGGTTTTAGATCGAAATTTTCCTAACCGCTCTCTTTTGTTGAGGATGAAGCATTTACACCCAAATACACGAAAGTACTTGACATTTGGCTTGTTCCCGGTTAGGAGCTCATATGGAGTCTTTTCCAATATCGTGCGGAGGAAGAGCCGGTTTGAAGCATGACATGCAGTGTTGACGGCCTCGGCCCAAAAACTATGTGGCGACTTGTATTCATCCAACATGGACCTTGCCATCTCCACAAGGGTGCGGTTCTTCCTTTCTGCAACACCATTTTGTTGGGGAGTGTATGGAGCTGAATATTGATGCTCAATCCCTTCATCACTAATAAATCCTTCCAAGGTGTAATTCTTGAACTCGAAACCATTATCACTTCTTATTGCCATGATTTCTTTGTCAAACTTGCGTTGTGCTTGCTTGGCAAAATCAATGAAGGTGATCTTCATCGATGGAGTACCATGCATGGCAAGATGTTTTGTAGCATTTGCCTTTGACTCTTCAAATAGTTGGAAAGTGGATATGATGTCATCTGTAGTCATTTCCTTGAAGGCATGGTGTTGTCTTATGTCCCATACCATCTGATGGTGATATGGAGCAAGAGCATGGAGCAACTTGTCCACAAGGAATCGCTTAGTCATGTTAAATCCATCTTGTGTCTTGTCACGTTCACATGACTCAATATCAGCGGTGAGAGTCATGAGACGCTGAAGGAGTTGATTTGTAGTTTCACCTTTCTCCATACAAAAGTTTTGCAATTGCCCTTTGGCAATTTCATATTGAGCACCCCGGAGGGTGGAGGTACCGGTCCTGGATCTTATAATACTTTACCATAATTCCTTGGCACTTGTGATGTGTATGAAAGGTTTCCTTTGCTTTTCAACCATACCTCTCCTTATAAACATGATTGTCGTGTCATTGAGATTCTTGTCATAAATTTCTCTTGGTGTAGGATTCTTTGGATCAACCACATGGTAACCATACTCCAAGATCTCTAGCATCTCATCATTTTCAAATCGAAGGTGATCCTGCATAGCAACTCTCCACAAAGCAAAATCGGAAGTGGAGTCAAGTAAAGGAGGTTTGCCTTGAGAATTATATTTTGGTTTCTCAACTTGGGGTCTTGCATAAAGCCAAGGAACAGTAGAGTGTTCATTGCTAGGAGGTTGTTGACCAAGTGATGGAGTAGGCACAGTTGGTCTCGAAGCCGCACCACCCGAAAGTGGTGGAAGCACCATGGACAATGTGGCTATCCTCATTTGGACCAAGGCCTCTACAGAAGCATCATGCTCCTCCTTTTTCTTAGCAAGGGCCCGTTCTAGATCCTCAGAAGTAAAGGTCTTGACTTCAGAAGAAGCCTCGCCTTTATCCTTTGGATCTACAACAAGGGGAGTCCCATCGGGGTTCATCTCGCTCTAGGGCGGTTAAGCCACAAGAATAGAGCACGAGGCTCTGATACCAATTGAAAGGATCGAGATGGACCTAGAGGGGGGGTGAATAGGTACAAATACAAATTTTAATTGTTACTTGGCAATTTTAGGCAATAGTGCGGAATATGAATGTGAGCCTAACAATTGCAAGTGTGATGCTAAGAGCTAAAGAAGATAATCAAGTAATACAAGTAGATGAGTAAGCTAACACAATATGATTTAGGTAAGTGCAGATGAGACAAGTAACCACAAGCAGAGAGTTAAGGTTAGGGATAACCACAACTCCGAGAGACGAGGATGTAAGCCGATGTTCACTTCCTTGGAGGGAAGCTACATCACCATTTAGAGAGGTGGGTGTTACCACGAAGGCACACCAACGCCATGAAGGCTCACCCCATTCTCTCTTTGAGACAACACCACGAAGGCGTATCTCAACCACTAGTGGTAGACCTTGGGGTGGTCTCCAAACCCTCACAAACTTTTCCAGGGGTAATCACAAGGGTCGATTCCTCTCCGAAAGACACCTACCACCTAGGAGTCTCCAACCTCCAAGAGTAACAAGAACGATGGGAAAAAGCTCAAGACTTGCTCAAGTCACAAATTCCTTTGGTGCAAAGAAGGGGAAGGAGTGGATCTATCACTTGATCAGACAACTTCTCTCAAATGCTCTCAAATCCCTTGGGGATCTAAGATTTGGTGTGGAGGAGTGAGAGAGAGTGTAATGTGTTCTAGGGTTTGTTCAAAGTGAG
This sequence comes from Triticum monococcum, assembly GCA_034509565.1. Lineage (NCBI taxonomy): Eukaryota > Viridiplantae > Streptophyta > Magnoliopsida > Poales > Poaceae > Triticum > Triticum monococcum. Next base: position 78,297,346 of record CM067843.1, read on the forward strand.
TGGTCAACCATATCCAGAGGGGGAAGAAAGGCTATATATAGTGGTAGTGAAAAGCTAGCCGTTTGGCCACTTAAGGCACACGAGCTGCCGGACGTCCGGTGGGTATCGGACAACCGGTGACACAAATCGGACCGGACGTCCGGCCGGGCAGCCAGTCGTCCGCTCGCTGGAGTATAAATCCGTTAATTGTAATTCTGTTGGAGTGCACCGGATATCCGGAGATGAGCGGACGTCCGGTGACCGGACGTCCGGTGAGACCGGTCTTCCGCTAATATCAGTACTGTGAAGACTCATCGGACGACTAGAGAGAGTCGGATGTCTGGTTGGTTGAGAGAGGCCGGACGTCCGTAGACTTCGGACGTCCGGTGAAAGTTGGACCTTTTAGCTTAGAAACATACTACCATTTTTGCACAAGTTAGAGGAAGAATTTAGAGATGGTGTGAGAGGGAATTTTGTGGTTTTGAGCAAGTTCTTTCGCGAAATCCATCGATCCCCTCTTAATAGTGTGGGATCCCTACACTCAAGAGCAAACCGAAAACAAGGAGCCGGAGCTTTTTATCTTTGTCTTGTGTCTCTGCTCTTGAGTGATATATGTTTTATGTTCGTAGTCGTGATCCACACTTGAGACATAATCCTAAGAAATACTCGATAAACATGATTAGTCCCAATATGCATGTTGTCATCAACATCAAAATATGATTAAGGGCATGATTGCACTTTAACCAGTACTCGCCTAAGTTTGTAAAATCCTACCGAGTGGTGAGCAACCCTCCCACTCGGCGGCTTAGCTGCAGGCCAGTACTCGCCTAAGTTTGTAAATTCTACCGAGTGGTGAGCAATCCTCCCACTCGGAGGCTTAGCTACAGTCCAGTACTCGCCTAAGGTTTAAAATCTGCCCTCATCTGCAAGGACGACGAGGTGCAGGTCGACTACAACCTTCTCCTTTGGAGCTGCGCCACAGAAACAACGTATGCTCCATCCCTACCCATAAGGGCGTCGAGGTGCAGATCGACCGCGGCCTTCTTCTCCGAGCTACGCCACAAATACAACGTGCACTCCATCTCCATCCGCAAGGACGACGAGGTGCAGGTCGACCACGGCCCTCTTCTCCGAGCTACGCCACAAATACAACATGCGCTCCATCCTTGTCCGCAAGGACGATGAGGCACAGGTCGAGTGCAACCTTTTTCTTCGAGCTACGCCATAAATACAACATACGCTCCATCCTTGTCCGCAAGGACGACGAGGCGTTGGTCGACTGCAACCTTCTCCTTCGAGCTACGCCATAGATACAACGTGTGCTCCATCCTTGTCGGCAAGGAAGACAAGGCACAGTTCAATTGAAGTCTCCATTTCAAGGCTGCATCTCAAACATGAAGTTCATTCCAAATAGGGAGCAGATTCCAAAAGCAATCGCAAGCATACTCAAAAGCAGTTCGGATAAATCCTAAAGTTCCAAGCGACAAATCAAAATTATTCGAGCATCAAGCCCGAAGGAGTTTAATGGTTACATCAACCACTCGGCTTTCTGAGGCAAATTTAAGACAGGTTTAAATCTCATAGTTTGTTCACTCGGCAGGAGGAGGGCTGGCGGGTTCAACGAATTCGTCCAAGTCGATTCCATTTGCGATCTGAGTGGCAGCAGCGATGAAAGTCTCCATAAAGGACTGGAAGTCGTGCCTTTTGGTGTTGGCGACCTTGATTGCCGCCAGCTTGTCTTCACGAGCTTCCTTGCAGTGGACCCTTACCAAGGACAACATCGCGTCAGCACCACACCGGGCAGAGGACTTCTTCCACTCTTGCACTCGACCAGAAATCTCGTTGAGCCGAGTCATCAGAGATTCGAGGTCACTTTTAAGCGTCACCCTTGGCCAGAGTGATGAGTCGATTCATGAAACTGCCATCTTCGAGCGAGGTAACTTGTGACGCTGGCGACATGGGATTCCAGTCGAAGCACATTCATGGCAGCCTCGTCGCCGACCGGAGAAACGATAGGGTCTAAACCCGTCTCGATCCGTCCAGTTTCCTCATCAAAGTTTTGGCAGAATTCTGTACTCAAAGAGTTGGTGAGTCGACTGGACAGGATTAACTTGCAAGCAATAAAGCAGTCGGATTAAAAGGAGTACCTTCCAGCATAAGATAGAGCTTCTTGGCAAGAGTTCTCAGATAGGCTTCCGTGTCATTTCTCTTACGGACCGCGGACTCCAGCTTCTCATTCAGAGCAATCTTATCCTTCTTCAGATGAGTTACCTCTCGGTTGGACTCATTGAGAGAGGACTTCAGCTTGTTTACTTCTCCTTCCAACACTCCGACCGAAGCCAGCTTCTGGTCTGCAAGGGCAGCCTTATCTTGAGCTTCCTTCTGCGCAGCTGCAAGGTCCAAGTCCTTCTTCTCCAGAGCCAACCTCATTTTCTCTGCAAAAGAAGCAATCGGATCAAACAAGAGATCGAAGAAATATCTTAAAAGACGATCGACGTGAACAGTCGACAGGCAGTTACCTGCCATACCAGCAGCTTCATCTTGAGCTTTCTTCAACTTTTGTTGGGCCAGCTCCAAGTCGAGGTTGAGTTGCCTCTGCTTCTCCTCAAAATCGGCAAACATAGAAATGAGAGTACAAGATTTCTGCAGAATGTAAAAGACATGTCAATTGACAAGATCAAAGATTATTTACTTCTGAGTGAATAAAACTTAAAAGTTTACTCAGACCTCAGTCGACTGCCCGCAGTCGACTGCGGTCTCGGGGACTACACCCAATGGGTGCACTTGGCGTGCCCCCACTGATTCAGACCCCGCTTGACTAGTCCACTTGGGTCGAGTTAAAAAAAGGGGGAACTATTCAAACCTCGGCCGACTGCCAGCAGTCGACCGCGGTCTCGGGGACTACACCCAGTGGGTGCACTCAACGTGCCCCCACTGGTTCAGATCCCACTCGGCTGGTCTGCCCGGGTCGAGTGGAAGAAAAGAAAGTAAAAAGTACTCAGACCCTAGTCGACTGCCCGCAGTCGACTACGGTCTCGGGGACTACACCCAATGGGTGCACGTAGCATGCCCCCATCGGTTCATATCCTACTCGCCCAAGCCGAGTGGAAGAGCGCAAGTGCTAGAGACAACAAAACACCCACTGGGTGTACAGATTCGACGCAAAGAATAAGAGATTGTATGAAAGAAAATATTTAAGGTAGCATATCCTAACAGAACAAGGTCAGTCGAAAGTCTACTTACCTGGACATTGGCCCGAAGAGCCGCGCTGGCATCGTAAGCAGCCTGGCTGTTCTCGTGCACCGTCTTCATCCGCTCCATCATCACGTTAGCCTGACGGATGGCCTCTGCAGCCGCGCCTGACTGGTTTTCCGGAACATGGTAGTTGGTGAAGAAGGGGGCAGACAACCCAGGTGCGGCAGCTTGGAGCTCCGAAACATGAGGTTGGACGATTGAAGGAAACACCGGAACAATCGATGGTGCAGGGCACTCACTTGACAATGGGACAGTGAAAGTTACACAGGCCCCACCTCCATCTTCAGATTGCCGGACGGTTGGTGTTGTCATCGGTCCCTGCTGAGACGCCTTGCCAGTTGCTACTTTTTTGTTCTTTCTGGGCCTAGGGGCCACATCTTCATCATCATTCGGAAGATCGATGACGTTGAGTGGGGCTGCAAATAAATCAGTCGACCCAAAGTGAATCACCAGAATTTAATCGACCAAATAATCAAGAAAGAGATCATGAGAGTTTTACCTGGGTTGGAGGTAACCGCGTCTTCATTTCCTCGTCTCGGTATTGGTAGGAAGAAGTTCCAGATGTAGCAGCACTGCAAATGTCAACATTCAGTCGGTTATGTTCTATTGCTCGAGTCGACCAAAAGATCGGGTCAGATGATTACCCGGAGATGGTGGGGATGGTCACTTTGATTCTGGGCAAAGCCATCGGTGGTTTGGAGGAGGTGGCCTTCAATGCTTTCGGCGCAGGAGGCGGCGTAGTCATGAGCTGTTTCGATACCTTCTCAGTCAGCACCGGAGAAGACGTCCGAGGGCGCTTCGAAGATTGCCCAGTCGGTGCGGCCGCCAGGTCAGGGGTGCTCGCCGGGTCATGAGCGTTCTTGGACCTTATCTCTCTGCGAGGAGGCGAGTCGACCTCTTCTTGATCACTCGAGTCGTCGCTCTCCTCGTCCTCCTCTGCATCCGAGTGCCACTCGCCACTCTCGCCCCCGCTCGCCCCTTCCTCGACATTTTGCTCCAGCACTCCATCGGGCATTGAGTACATATCAATAAGAGCCTGAAAAGACAATGAACAAAAGAAATACAGTCGACCATCAACAAGATGTTACACAGTGAATCAAGAAGATACTTGGCAATACAGAATTGTACCTGTTCCGGCTGGCGCAAATGGTCGAATGGAATCACCCTCCTAGACCCCCGGGGATTATCTTTGTTGCCGGTGATTCTTCTCAGCCACTTCTCCATCGTGTCTTCACTAACGTCCTCCGGGTGGATCCGAGTGGAATCCTCGAGTCCCGAGTACATCCACATAGGATGGTCACAGGCTTGGAGTGGTTGGATGCGTCGACTGAGAAAGACCTCCAGCAGGTCCATACCAGTCACTCAGTCACGGACAAGTTGGACGACCCGCTCGACCAACACCTTCACATGCGCCTTCTCTTCCGGGATCACCCTCAAGGAGGAGGGCTTCTCCACTCGAGCCAAGGAAAAGGGGGGAAGTCCAGTCGACTGACCCGGGGTCGGCTGGTCCTTGCAGTAAAACCAGGTCGACTACCAGCTCCGGACCGAGTCGGGAAGGATCATAGCTGGGAAGGTTCTCTTGTTCCTCATTTGAATTCCAAGGCCCCCGCACATCTGTAGCACGTGTGTCCTCTCGTCACTCGGGTTGGCCTTCTTGACCGTCTGGGAGCGACACGTGAATATGTGCTTGAAGAGATCCCAGTGCGGTCGGCAGCCCAAGAAATTCTCGCGCATGGACACGAAAGCAGCGAGATACATGATGGTGTTTGGAGTAAAGTGGTGGAGTTGAGCCCCAAAGAAGTTCAAGAAACCACGAAAGAAAGGGTGGGGAGGCAAAGAAAACCCGCGGTCAACATTAGTGGCGAGGAGGATGCACTCACCCTCCTGCGGCTGCGGCTTGGTCTCGTTCCTCGGGAGCCGCGCCGATTGGTGAGGAATCAGTCCCCCCTCAACCAGGTCGTCAATGTCGTCTTGACTGATTGTCGAGCGGATCCAGTCGCCCTGGATCCAGCCAGGCAGCAAGCCGGACCTCGACGAAGATCCTCCCATGCTGGTCTTCTTCCCTTTCGCCTTCGTCGTCGCCTTCTTTGCAGGCTCCAACGCCACCTTCTTCTCCTTCCCCATGGCAGCGAATCAAGTCCGAGCGGGGCTACGACACCGAGAGCGGAAGCAGGCGCAGCGGAGAAATCTTAGGAAGAAGAAGGAGAATGAGGGCGCACTGTTCAAAAGCCCGGTCCGGTGCCTTTTATAAGGACACTTCCGAGTGACTGACTTGTAGGCCCGGACGATCTTATCAAATCCCGCAACAGTCGCGCGCGCGATACGTCGCAAAAAAGGTGGCACGGGGATCGAGGCAACCTACTTAATCTGTCCCGATTACCTCGGCCACCCCCGCCCGGCGCGCTTCCCAAAATTCGAATCCCGCGAAATCTGCGGACAAGCAGAACAACTTGACAGACGGAAGGCATCCTCCGCATCATCACTCGGAACTCTTCAGTAAAAGTTCACTCGACAAAAACTAAGAATGGATCAAGGCGACTGAAAAAGAAGTTGGTGTCATCACCTCAGCTCATTGATCCAGAACAAGATATACTCATAGCACGAAAAATGAGTCGGAAGTGTTCTCAACTCCTTCCTCACTCAAACCCTGATCCATTCGGGGGCTAATGATGAAGCTATGTACCTAGGGTAGGGTCATGGGTCTGTCCAAGATATCCTCCCCAAGGACATCTCTAAAGAAGCCAGAAGCATTCGAAGAAAAATCATCATCCACTCGACCATGAAGCTATGTTCCACTCGACAGTCTCGAAGACACTCGACCGTATGGACAATCACTCGACTACCAGAAGATCTAGAGCCACTCCACTCTTCAACGGACGGGAATTAAGTTATAGCTTTAATGGTCATTATGTATCTTTATTGCAGGCATTACCAATAACGTCCCCATCTTTATGTACCTTAAACCCTTTGTAACTGAGGGCGGGAGGGGTCTGGCGAACTCTATATAAGCCACCCCCCTACTCAGGGACAAGGGTTCGCACCCCCTGTAACATACACGCATATAATCCAGTCGACCGCCTCTGGGCTCCAAGACGTAGGGATGTTACTTCCTCCGAGGAGGGCCTGAACTCGTAAAACTCGCGTGTACAACTCCTCCATAGCTAGGATCTTGCCTCTACATTCCTACCCCCCATTCTACTGTCATACTTAGAACCACGACACTAGGTACTGCACACCCCCTGAGGAAGATAAAAATCAACGCAAGTTGCGCATTCAAAAGATTGAGAGGAGATGGGCAAGAGAGTGGAGGGAGTACAGATATGTTACTCCCAAATATACCAAGAAATTTGCACTAAATCCTCCATGCCCAAGACCTCCGTTGGCACATGGTCAAATAGCTGATCCCACTAGCCTCAAGCGTGGTGAGGATTATCCTGATGAATGGGCCAAGCGCCAGGCCAAGTTGGCCAAACAAGCAAAAGAGGAAGTCAGGAAATTCAACGAAGACTTTGTTGCCGCTGCTGCTGTTGAGGCCTCTAGAAAGCCGAAGAAGGCCATGCCAAAGAAGCCTGCTCACAAGTCCAGTGCTTCACCAGCAATGCCCTCACGGCCGAGTTCCTCAGCTATGCCCTCACGGCCAGATTCCTCAAAGCCCTCACAGCCAATTCCTCATGCTGCTCCTGCTCCTACAAAATCTTCAGCTCCTCCACCAAAGTCTTTGACTGCTCCGACCAAATCCTCAGCACCTGTGCATCTCGCCACGTGCCAAAGGACCACAGGCATATCTATTGCCTCAGGAGCCTCTGCAAGTTCCTCGGCTGCTCCCACTCTTCTGAAGAAGAAGACCACTGCTGGACGAGGTCCTCGACCAAGTCCTCACAAGAAACAAGTTTCTTTCTAAGTGCCCTCTAATGATGATGAGGCTGATGATGAAGAACTAGCAGAAATCATCAGAGACAGGCAAGTCAGGGCCGCTACAGCCAAGGGCACAAGTGTGCCTATGCTTTTGGATCCAAAGTTGATCCTTGAGTAGACTTATGGCACAAGGACCCAAATACTCCCATGCCTGATTTCAAGCTGACACCTGGCCAAAGTCATATGTTGACTCATTTCATAGAAGAAGAAAAATGGAAGTTTGAGAAGGCCAAGCAGATCAAGAAAGCGCAGTACAAAAAGGAGCGCTACCTGAAGAAAAATGTTGTCTCTATGACAACCGAAGAACTCGTCAATATACAGTCTGAGATCAAGAAACTCGGTGATGAATTTGACGCATACCATGCTGGTTGGCTGGGAGCCAAGGTTCGTTTTGTGAGACTTGCTGACAACTTCACCTCAAATGTTGCAGCCCCAACGCAACAGGAAATTCCTCAGGCTAAAGCATCTACTCAGCCGACTGAAGAAAATGCTAGCACCGCTGATGACAATCAGGCTACTGAAGAAAATGTGAGTTCTAGGGCTAATGACTGCATTCCAGCCGCTGAAGAAATTGCTAGGGCATCCACTGGTGGTGCGCCTGAAGAAAATGAAGAAGTCAGGGCAACTGCATCAGTTGCGCCTGAAGAAATTCAACCCAATTCCTCTGCTCCTGCGCCTACACCAACTCCGATCCTTCCATCTGCATCAGATGTGAAGAAAACTAAGGCTGCAGAGCATGTAGCGGTGAAGAAAAGGAAGGCATCAGCTGCATCAGATTCTTCAGCTCAGAAGAAGATGAAGCCATTGACTAGCTCGTTTGCAAATCCAATTGATGTTGTTCCTATCTCAACCATGCCATCAAAGTACCTTGTTCCTTTTGATGAAGAATATGTGATTCCAAGTGAATCCGATGAAGAGAATCCCTCTACTGCTTCGTCAGAGCAGATGGATGAAGAAATTAAAGTAGATACAATCCCTTCAACACCAGTTGTCTCCTCGCCTATGCCTCAGTTTACTGCTGAAGAGGCCGGCGTTGAAGAAATGGAAGATGAAGATGTGGACATTGGTTGTACCACACCAGTGCTAAGTGATGAATTTTGGGAAAGTCAGCACCCCAACTCTCCACTCTTCACACCATTGTAACAAATTCCTCAGTCCCCAGTAACTACTATACGCATGGGATCTGATGAACCACATGCCACACCATCTGTCCATGAAGAAATTCCAGCCACTAGTGCTGAAGAACATGTAAAGGAAGAATTGAAGTCCCGGGCTGCCACTGAAGCAACACCTGAAATTCCTGACCCTGTGGAACCTCAGATCGAGATCTCGGAGGTTGTGATGCAATTGACTGACACTCCTCTCCCCAAGCCAAAGGATCCATTCTCAAAGAAGCAGAAATTCAAGGCTGATGATTTCTTCAGCGAGCATGTGTTCTTCACTGACTACAATCCTTATGACTCTGCTCATCTAAGAATGTTGACATTCTGGGAACGGGGGTCCCTAGACTTGCCTGCCTGCGGCGTGGCTCAAGTGGGGCCCCAGCGCGGCCCATCTTCATCAGCTCAAGCTCAAGACCCTCGCGAGGGGCCAAGCCTCGCGGGGCAGACGACGGGAAGCTTGCTCAAAGGCAGCCTCGTCAGGCAGGCTCGCGAGAAGGCGGAGAGATCAAGGCAGGGGTACCTCGCGAAGAGCCCATGACGCAAGCCATGACGATCAAGACCAGGCGGGCGCCAGGCAGGCGCCGGCCTGCGCAGTGTCCTTGTTTCCTCTTTGGTGCAAAGGGGGCAAGCACGGGCCAAGGCATCAGGCAAAGGTTGCCATTCCGGTGCAACGAGACCAAGACTAGCAGAGCGGCAGGACGGACGTCACCGTGGAGCCCAAGACGGCGTCATCACCAGTGCTTTTGGCAGCCGAAGACCACCTTTCGTCAGGATAACTTGTACTATACGCTCCCCTTCAAAATGGCCAATTGTTGGCGCCCTTCCCGCTCATTATTTGTGGAGAGGCCCAGGGCCTCTATAAATAGAGCTAACCACCACAGAGTAGAGACATCTAGAAAACACCCAGAGATCTGGTAGAGCCCTAGCAGAGAGAGAGAGAGAGGCGACTGAACTCACCCTAGCAGTTCATCGCACCAGCTCAAGAGCACCTCTCGCGAGGCTGTTCTTCCTTTGTACTGTTCATCATCAGCCCCCTGAGGAAATCCACCGCACCACACACTGGAGTAGGGTATTACACCACAACGGTGGCCTGAACCAGTATACACCTTGTGTCCCTTGTGTTGTTCGTTGTTTCCAGCTCAAATCACGCGAGGAGATTGGACGTAGATCGGTAGGGGAGAGATCTCCGTGCGCACCCCAGTGTTCAAACCTCAAGGGTCTGCCAGAACCCGAAATCCGACATTTGGCGCGCCAGGTAGGGGTGCGCCGGAATCTTTCTTCCGTTGTTCGCGTGTGATCTTCCGTCGTGTCCATGGCTGATGCTCATCGGGCTCGCGCCGAGCGCCGGGCTGCTCTCGCCACCCGCGTCGCCCAGACGGCGCCCGTCGGTGGACGTCCTCGTCGTTCCCCATCGCCTGCCGCCAACGCCGCCACCGGCCCGGTGGGGAACGAGCAGCAGGCCTCGTCCCAGCATCCTTTGGTACGGCAGGAAGGCCGCACCGCCACACCGTCGCTGACTCCAGCTGCTTCGTCGTCCCACGCCCGACGCGCCCCCACGGACGCGCACGCCGTGCTGCTCCTGGCAAGAAAACTCTTGCACTACCGCCCCGTCGACGACCTCTACGAAGACTGGCTCGCCCGCATCACCGAGCTCGTCAGTGCCACAGGCGCTCCCCCTTGCCATCCCTCTTGCTGCCTCGCCCTCCATTCCGTGCAGGAGGCGAGGATCAGGAGGTGCCTCCACCACATCCTCCCCAAGGAGGCGCCCTGGCTCCAAGGCGCGCAGCCCCGGGGCGAGACCCTCCACGTCCAGCGCCTGCGCAGCAAGAAAGGAGCTGCCAAGAGATTCCTCATCCTCAAGAAGGTGCTCGCGCGCTCCCAGCACCGGCACGCCAAGATCACGTCCATGCACCTCCCCGCCAAGACCCCGCGCAGCTCCAAGCGGCGGCGCGCGGTAATCCCCATGAGCAAGCCCAGTACCAGCAAAAGGCACCGGTGGCCACAACAGGCTGCCGTGCCCTCACCCCCGAGCTACGCGGTGTCGTATGGCCAGGCAAGTTCAAGCCTGACCTGCCCCCTCGCAACGATGGCACGGCGGACCCGGCGGAGTTCCTGCAGCGCGGCGTCGAGGCCGCCAACGGAGACGAAAGGGTCGGCGGAAGAAAACTCATCCAAGGGCAGCCGGTACTGCGTGTACCACGACCTCCACACCCACAACACCAACGAATGTCAAGAGCTCAGGGCCGTGAGAGATGGACGTGTCGGCCGACGCCCCGAGCGCAATGATAGGGGCTATGGCCGAGGAGGAGGAAGAGGTGGCGGGCGATGGGAAGACCGTGGCCCTCACCAAGGGTGGCGTGACCGACCTCGCGAGGATCACTGGCAGGACCAGCCTCACGAGGGAGGCTGGAGAGATCAGCCTCATGAGGATCGCCCGCGCGGCAACGCAGGCCTTCCTCATGTGCCACCGCCGCCGAGGAGGAACGAAGACCAACATCAGGATGAGGGGGCTGGGGGCTTCCAGGAGCCATGCGCGATCGCTTGCATCTTGGGTGGCGCGCAGGCCTCGGCCTCACAACGCATCTTCAAGCAGTTTGCTCGCAAGGTGAATGCAGTCCTCCCCAAGCTTGAGGCCACGCGCCCTCTCAAGTGGTCCGCGTGCGCTATCACGTTCAGCTCAGCGGATCAGCTCAAGTGTGCGACAACAGCCGGAGTCGTCCCTATGCTTTGCTCCCCAGTCATCAGCAACGTGCAGGTCACCAGGACCCTCATTGACGGTGGAGCAGGACTCAATGTCCTGTTCGTCGAGACGTTCTACAATCTCCAAGTGTCGTACGATCAGCTTCAGCCAACCAAGCCCTTCTCAGGAGCCACCGATGGTTCCACTATTCCGATAGGGCAGGTTCGCCTTCCAGTCACCTTCGGGCAGCGCAACAACTACCGCACCGAGCTCATCGACTTCGATGTCGCCCACATCCGTCTGCCATACAATGCCATCCTAGGCTACCCAGCCCTGGCAAAGATCATGGCAGTGACTCACCATGGATACAATGTCCTCAAGATGCCAGGAAGAGGTGGAGTCATCACCGTATCCTGTGAAGAAAGGGACGCAGTGTGTTCGCTTGAGCGCGCGTTCCAAGCCGCGGCAATCGAAGACCCAGACCGCGGAAACAGAAGACTTCCTGAGGCGACCCCCAAGAAGAAGAAGGCTTCGCCTGGCCCAAGCCATCAGGAGGCAGGCGCCTCCGGAGGTGTTGGGTCAGGATCTGTGCCCAATCAGGGAGCGCCACCCTCTCTCGCATAGGAAAGCGCATCCGACGCCTCCTCAGGCAGGGCTCGAGGGCTCTTTCTTAGAGAGCCACCGACTTTGCCAAGGTCGAGAGGGAGGCGCTCGGGCACCACTTGGAGGGCTGCTTCCAGGAATGTTTCCCTCAGGAAGGTACAAGGCAAGGAAGACCAAACCCCAAGGAGTTCATCGCAAGCAACACTCAGGAGCTACAGGAGTCGAGAGTCATGCGCGGCAGCCGCCGCTCGCCCACCATGGCCCCACATCTAGGTGAGGATGGTGGGCTGCGCGTCTGCATCAACGTGCCAGGGCTCAACCGAGCCGCGTCTCAGGAGCGCCTCTGGCCTTCGCGCGTGGGGCGTTGCGAGGGCCCGCCTCACAGCTACGTTCGCATGCCTTTCGGCCGGCCGAATGCAGTCGCCGCTCATCGGCGCCTGCTGAGGAGCATTCTGGAGGCTCAGGAGATCAGGCATGGTACAGTCCTGGCGGAGATGGAGATGGCTCTCGGAGACCCACATGTGCCCCCGGAGCCTCCCGAGGCTCCTGGGCCTGGGGGCTCGTGAGGGTCGACGTCTTCATCGCGCATCGCCCGCTTCTTCAGCATCACTTCATCTTCAACGGCACCAGGTGACATCTTTCCAAGTTCCGTTTTTAGCTGGGAGCGCCCACAGGGCTGCATCATTCCCAGGCCGCGTGGGTCCGTCCCTGCGGCATGTATCCGTTTTGCTTATGCTCTTTACTTACCTTGTCGGGGGCGCCCCTCGGGCTACATCATCCCCGAGCCGCTCGGGCCTGGCCCTGCGGCGTCTGCTTTTCCCGCGTCTACTTAAAATGAATTTGCTCTTTCGCGCTCAACTGTCACCTGCTGCTTATCACGGACTTCTCCGCTTTCATGCAAAGCGCTTGCACATTAAAAGGGGGGTACCTGAGCATCGCGACTCATGGACTCCTACTGGCTCTCCAGCCCTCACCCCCTGGCCTTGACCCACGGCATCGCGACCTGTCACACCAGCGGCGGCTGAGCTCGCTCGAGGGCCGGGACCTGAGGACGTAGAGCATTTGCATTCTAACCACCCTGCAGGAACACACCGTTGATAAAGGCCTAGAGCCAGGCGCAACCCGCCTCGAGGTAGGGCCTCGTGAGTCCCGCGCTGGCTCACGAGTGCCCAGATACACCTCTCCTAGCCCTACTGTGTCGGCCACATGTCAGGGCAGGGTTGTACACACCCCGGGGGCCCCTCCTATGTACTAGTGGAAGCACCATGCTCCGCGCTGGCTGACGACACTACCGAGGAGCGGCTATGCCCGTACACATACGGAAGCGCTATGCTCCACGCTGGTGATAAACAACTGAGGGCAGCCCACGGCCGTACCAACCTCAGGGAGCCCAGAGCTCAGTGTCCGGCACCATCGCAACGCCTCCCCTCGGGAGCGCCGCGCGAGGGGGCTAGACATGGGGGCTACGCCCGGGCCTCGCCCGAGCGCACGCCACCCAGCCAGGTCCCCCGGACCTGGTCGTCACGCGCCCCTCCCCGAGCAGAGCCAAGGTATGGAAACTCGTTTGAACGTCAAGGGGGACTCCTGAGCATCGCAACTCAGGAGCCTAACTTGCCCCGTAGCCCCTCACTCCTTAGTCACATCCTGGTTTCCGGTCGGGGCTAACGCTGGGTGAGGTACGCGCGGGGCCGGGCCCTGCCGACGCAGAACGATCAATCCACTCCTTGTTTCCCCCCTTTCCTACTTGTTGCTTGTGCGTCAAGGGGGACTCCTGAGCATCGCGACTCAGGAGCCTAACTTGCCACATAGCCCCTCACTCCTTAGTCCCGTCCTGGTTTCTGGTCGAGGCTAACGCTGGGTGAGGTACGCGCGGGGCCGGGCCCTACCGACGTAGAGCACGAGCAAGTGGGGGAGAAAAAAATGCAAATTCCAGGAAATTCAAAGCAAATATTACAAGCCATAGATTGTTTCACGACGTCAAACACAAGTCTAAACGCCTCCACGAGGCATGGTGCATGTTGCAGGAATAAAAACAGGACAGAAGCCACGAAGGGATCACTCTCCAGTGGCGCCGCCTCCTTGGGCCGCGGAGCTGGCGGCACCGCGCCCGGGCAAGATGCCGAAGGCGCGAAACCTCCCCAGCAAAGCTTTGGCTCGGCCTTTCACGGCCTCAGCGGCAGCAGCGGCAAGGTCGCCGCTCACAGGCTCTAGCAGGTTGTCGAGGTCGACGTTGGGGTCGCGCAGGTAGACGTGGCTGAGGACACGCGTCAGCGCCGCCGAAGACTGGGCATACACCTCGGCCTCGGCTGTGGGGCCAAGGCCGTCTACGACATCTTCAAGCGCACGGACCAGGAAGGGGAGCAGCTTGGCGGGGCCGTCCTCCGCGCCGGCCAGCGGCTCCTCCAAGTCGCTCTCGTAGAGCGTCTTCAGCGCGGCACGAGCCCTCTTCTCCATCTTCGCGAAGGCCACCCGATCCTCCGCCAGGACCTTCGCCTTGGCGTCCAGCTTGGCCCTCTCCGCCTGCAGCGACCGCTCCAGCGTCTCCAGTTCGCCGTGGCGGTCATCGAGCTTGGCATCCTAGTCCTTGACAGCAGCCTCCTGAGGCTTCATCTCCTTCTCCTGGCGGCCGTGGACCTCCTTGGCGATCTCGTCGCGCAGGCCTTGCAGCTCGATCTCCAGCTCCTTGCAGCGAGCCTTGGCAGCTGCAGCATCGCCCAGGGCAGCGTCGCGGGCGGCCTTGGCTTGGTTGGCGGCCTGCTTCTCACCATCGGAGGCCGCCACGGCCTGGCTTAGTGCTGCTCGGATAGAGGCAGTAGAACGGGCCCTGCCAAAAGCTAGCTCCAGGCGCCCGGCCGCTAGGCGAGGGTCCACGCTCAAAAGATCCTCCCGCAGCTGGTTCAGCTCGCTGGCGACCTGGTCCAGCACGGCGGCAGAGGAAGCAGAAGAAGCAGGAACCGGCAGAGCAGGCGAAGAAGACGGCGATGTGACCACGGATTGGCAGGAAGGAACCCCCTGGGCCTTGGTCGCCACGGCTGCAGCATCAAGCGCAGTCGACTCCAGGGTCAGCGGGGCCATGGGGGCTAACTCCTCGCCATAGCGCCCCAGACGGCCTCGCAAGGACGATCAGACCAGGGAGGCGCGAGCCGCGCCATCTTCCCCCCCAGCGGACGAAGGCACCACCCCGGCAGATGGACTCGCCCCAAGCAGAGCCGAAGAAGCCCCTCTCAACCTCTTCACCGCAGGCGCCGGCCTGACAAGAGAATATGGACGTCAAGCCTCGGCGGCAGAAACCAAGCAAAGCGGGAGTCAAGCACTTACTGGTCGTCGCTCGCAGATCCAAGCAACTTCCGGCCGAACTTGAAGCCCGAAAGCCTGGAGCTTGGGTTAGCCTCGGGAGGCCCGGAAGCA
Organism: Triticum monococcum; assembly: GCA_034509565.1. Classification (NCBI taxonomy): domain Eukaryota; kingdom Viridiplantae; phylum Streptophyta; class Magnoliopsida; order Poales; family Poaceae; genus Triticum; species Triticum monococcum. The sequence continues at coordinate 78,312,349 of CM067843.1, forward strand.
GAAGCCACATCGGGAGGGTTGGGGCTGGCTTCAGACTGCCCAAGGATCGGAGCAGACCCTGGGGGAACCAGCCCCGACCTACCCTTCCTTGTGACCAAGGGAGAGTCCTCCCCTCCTCGCCCGGCGTCGGCATCCTCGTCATCTGGCATGGAGCGGAGGGCCCGAGACCTCAGTCGAGGGAAGGACTCCCCTGACTCCTCGCCAGTCGCCTCGAAGACGGACTCTTCCTCCTCCGCCTCTTCTTCCTCCTCACTCTCGCTGGAGCTGCCGGAGGACACGTCCACCATCGCCAGCATCGCAAGATCCTCGGGAGCTACCGTGGGCACTAGCCCCTCACCGTTGAAGGTAGGCATGGCGTTCACCACCTGCTCCCAGTCGTCGCGAAGGAACAGGGGGACGTGGGCACCCACCGGCTTCGCCACGTCTCCCCCAACCAAGGCATCGAGGGTCGCGACCAGATTCTCGTCGGCCGGGGCCTCCGAGCTCAGGCGCAAGGTGGTGTCCGCTTCCCCAAGCCTCCACAACGGGAGCGAGTGCTCCTGGAGTGGAGCCACCCGGTGCTCCAAGAACTCCCTCAGGAGCGTGGCTCCAGTCAGCTTCGCCGCCCCCAAGTTACTTGGCCTCAGGTCCACGTCCATCCTCTTCAGCACCGCCCTCGCACGGGGGTCGACAAGCTCCGCACGAGTCCACGCGTCGACAGCCTTGGGCTGCCCCGTAGGTAGCACCAGACGGGGGTGGAGACGCCCGACGTCCACCATGACCCACTTGCTCCGGAAGCCTTCGATCCTCTTCCCAGGCTTCGAGATGGCATTGGAATTGGAGTACGCGATGAAGCTCGCACATGCGGAGACATGGACACCAGAAACCCGGAGGGAAAAGTAGTGGCGCAGCAAGGCCACCGAGGGCTTTATCCCGACATGAGCCTCACAGTAGTAGGCAAAGATCGCCAGGAGAAGAACAGAGTTGGGGTGGAGATGCAGAGCCTGCAAGTTGTACTGGCGGAGAACAGCAAAGAAGAACTCAGAGAAAGGAGGCACCAGACCGGCGACAATGGCGCTCACAAAGAGCGGACAGAAGGTGCTCCCCTTGACTTCAGGCTGGTCGGAGCCGGCCTTGAGCACAGTCGCCCCCTTGCTGCCCTACGCCACTGTCATCAGGCGCGTAAGGGCGAGGTTCTTCTCCGACAGGTTCGGGGAATCCAGGGCCGGTGAGTACCAGGCCTCGGTCAAGGACTTGCGAGGTGCCATGGTGTGCCGGATGAGAAGGATTGAGACAGATCTGGAGGATTTCGGAAGCAAGAAGGATGAGAGCGAGAAAGGGGATCTGGAGTGAGGCGAAGGAGAACAAAGCAAGTAAGTCTGGCCCGGGCACCTCTTTTGTCAGATGGACAGTTGCCAAGGCGTCGTGGGGAAGCGCAGTCGCCCACTCCAATCAATCGTCGCACGGCGCCCAAGGTCGCAGGCTGTTAGGGCCCATGGCGCTTCGCGCTCGCCCCTTCGCTTTCCTGCTAGGCCAATCTCGGGCGCGCCTTGGGCCCAGGGGCTACTGTCGGCGTTCTGGGAACGGGGGTCCCCGGACTTGCCTGCCTACGGCCTGCGGCGTGGCTCAAGTGGGGGCCCAGCGCGGCCCATCTTCATCAGCTCAAGCTCAAGACCCTCACGAGGGGCCAAGCCTCGCGGGGTGGACAACAGGAAGCTTCCTCAGAGGCAGCCTCGTCAGGCAGGCTCGCGAGGAGGCAGAGAGATCAAGGCAGGGGTACCTCACGAAGAGCCCGTGACGCAAGCCATGACGATCGAGACCAGGCGGGCGCCGGCCTGCGCAGTGTCCTTGTTTCCTCTTTGGTGCAAAGGGGGCAAGCACAGGCCAAGGCATCAGGCAAAGGTTGCCAATCCGGTGCAACGAGACCAAGACCAGCAGAGCGGCAGGACGGAGGTCACCGTGGAGCCCAAGACGGCGTCATCAACAGTGCTTTTGGCAGTCGAAGACCACCTTTGGTCAGGATAACTTGTACTATGTGTTCTCCTTCAAAATGGCCAATTGTTGGCGCCCTTCCCGCTCATTATTTGGGGAGAGGCCCAGGGCCTCTATAAATAGAGCTAGCCACCACAAAGTAGAGACATCTAGAAAACACCCAGAGATCTGGTAGAGCCCTAGCAGAGAGAAAGATAGAGGCGACTGAACTCACCCTAGTAGTTCATCGCACCAGCTCAAGAACACCTCTCGCGAGGCTGTTCTTCCTTTGTACTGTTCATCATCAGCCCCCTGAGGCAATCCACCGCACCACACACTGGAGTAGGGTATTACACCACAACGGTGGCCCGAACCAGTATAAACCTTGTGTCCCTTGTGTTGTTCGTTGTTTCCAGCTCAAATCACGCGAGGAGATTGGATGTAGATCGGTAGGGGAGAGATCTCCATGCGCACCCCAGTGTTCGAACCTCAAGGGTCTCCCGGAACCCGAAGTCCGACAAAGGAGGAAGCGTTTCTCGACTGCAAGCCAGGCCAACTTCTATTCTTCACTGCTTTTCAACAAAGACAAAATCTTCTACCATGAGCATATTCCTCACGTGGACATGGAATCATTACCTTCCTTCTCTCCTGTGCTCAGTGTTCTTCATGATGCATGCCTCCTCAACTTTTGCTCTGACATTGTTGATTGGAATGAAGAGCTTATTCTTCAGTTCTACGCTACATTGCATATCATAGGTGATCCTAAAGATAGCAACACCTGGGTCTTGGACTGGGTGACCAACAATACTCACTATAAGGCGCCGGCCTCTGAATTGCTTCACGCCCTACCCATTAGTCCACCCAGTGAAGGAGCTCGCTGCCTGTATCTTGAACCAAAACTCACAGCTCATTACATGCAAGTATTAATGAAGCCTCTGAAGCCCGGTCAAGCCCCAAGGACCAAATTCCTTGTGAAGGATTTACTCTATGTGCCCAGAACCGTCTATCGCATTCTGACGAGGACAATGAGTCCCATCAAAGGCCACGGCTCATCTGATGAGGAAATAGTTGGGATCATGAAGAATCTGCTATTCAATATCATTCATAGCATTCCTATCAATTATCACGCTTTCTTCATGAGGACTCTGGCAAATGCTGCACTTTCTCCGCTTGAGCTGAAACCTTATGCACCTTGGATTATGAGATTCCTCGAGACAAGGTCTTCACTCAACTACAAGGCTGATTTTTAGAATCACCTTAGCTATCTGCCCCCGATTGAAGTCCTCAAGCAGGCTTTTACTTCAACTGATGAAAAGGGCAAGGCTCCTACTGTCGTTGATAAAGGCATTCATCCATTGGATGGTCAGTTTTGCAAAGCTGCATCTTATTCCACCAATGATGACTCTGCCACACATGACTCTGCTGCCAATGCACCCAAGTCTACTCCTCAAGCCACTGCTCCTCGTGTGATGATTGACTGTGAGCTTCTACTTAGTATTCACCAGAAGGTGGATCGAAACCATACATGGGTTAAGCGTCAGTGTCGGTGTCAAAACCGGTGGATCTCAGGTAGAGGGTCCCGAACTGTGCATCTAAGGCGGATGGTAACAGGAGGCAGGGGACACGATGTTTTACCCAGGTTCGAGCCCTCTTGATGGAGGTAAAACCCTACGTCCTGCTTGATTATTCTTGATAATATGAGTAGTACAAGAGTTGATCTACCACGAGATCAGAGAGGCTAAACCCTAGAAGCTACCCTATGGTATGATTGTATGTTGTCCTACGGACTAAAACCATCCGGTTTATATAGACACCGGAGGAGGCTAGGATTACACAAGGTCGGTTAGAAAGGAGGAGATATGCATATCTGTATTGCCTAGCTTGCCTTCCACGCCAAGTAGAGTCCCATCCGGACACGGGACGAAGTTTTCAATCTCGTATCTTCATAGTCCAATAGTCCGGCCAAAGGATATAGTCCGGCTGTCCGGAGACCCCCTAATCTAGGACTCCCTCAGTAGCCCCTGAACCAGGCTTCAATGACGATGAGTCCGGCGTGCAGTGTTGTCTTCGGCATTGCAAGGCGGGTTCCCCCTCCGAATACACCACGGAATAGTTTGAATACAAGGATAGTGTCTGACCATGCAAAATAAGTTCCACATACCACCGTAGAGAGAATAATATTTCCACAAATCTAATCTGCTGACACGTTTTGGCAGCATGACATCACGCCATGGCCCGGTAATTATTTGAACCGTTTTTCTTTAACCAGCCCTACACATAACGCGAGGCGGTTAATTGACACATCTTGTCAAAGCAGAGATCGTGTTCCCCTTATCACGGGATTCTCATCAATACAAACATGGGTAACCCAACTGTGCCTTTTGGTATGACTCCTAGATATTAGGTAAGTCTCGAACGACCACGAGGAGGACGCCTGATATTCATCCCCTTCATAAAGGGATAAGGCTTTTTCTTTTTCCCTCCCGTGCTCAATTGAATCCTTCCCCTGCCTCGAGTTCTAACACCCAAAGCCCAGGTCAGGAGCTTCGGACCTTCAATCATGTCCGGATCCAGCCTTCAAGGCCGATGGATGCCTTCCTCCATCATGGAGGAGGACATCAAGAACTTGAGGGAGGCTAGATATCTGACCGCCGAAATTTCGCATAGGCTGCCCGCCCGAGGGCAGGTCCTCCCTACTCCCGAACCCAATGAGAGCATTGTGTTCGTCTCCCACTTCCTATGAGGACTAGGCCTTGCTATAGATCCCTTTGTTAGGGGTCTTATGTTCTATCACGGGCTGGATTTTCACGATCTGGCCCCGGATTCCCTTCTTCACATCTCGTCATTTATTGTCGTTTGTGAGGCCTTCCTCCGCATTACCCCTCACTTCGGCATGTGGCTCAAGACCTTCGATGTGAAGCTGAATATGGTCGAGGGGCAGTACGCAGCGTGCGGAGGTGCTCTAATAAGCAAAATTGCTGACGCTCCATGTCCAAAGTGTTCCTTTCCAGAGGTGTCCGGATAGTGGCAATGGGAGTGGTTTTACGTCACAGCTCCCCGAAGTGCCAAGTGGGTGGCTGCCCCCACCTTTCGCTCGGGCCCTCCACCACAACTGATGTCATGGATCGGCAGGGGGCTGAGCTGGGGTCCAGCCAAGGACGTGCCAATACTGCAGAGCCGTATTCGAGATCTCTTCGAGGGAGATTTCAGTCTGGTTATGGTAATGCAAGTTATGCTGGTTTGTCGAGTCCAGCCTTGCAAACGCCGGCCCCTCCGTATGTGGGAATTCAACCTGGAAGGACCACGCGCTATTCAGAATTTCCTCGGCATGACGCACGAGGATATGTACAAATCATTCTTCGGACCCCAAATAGAGTGTCCGGACACTAGCGAGGACGTGGGCCTGAGCTGCAACCGCCCCGCTGCCCAAGTAAGTAATCCCATGGCCGAACACACTGTCCTTTTATTTATCATGACATCATTCTGAAGAATCGCTCTTTGACCAGGACTGGATAACAAAGGCGAAGATGATCCGGTGTTCGGCCCCCCTTCCTGAAGGCTTGGACAATCCGGTGTTGGAAAAGATGCTCGAGCCAGCACCTTGTCTAGTGCCCTCAAAGGAAGATGAAGGGGGGAATAAAGAGGACGAAAGCGGGCCTCCACCGCTACCTATTCCAATCGAGGGAATAAGCGCCTCCGCGAGGGAGGATAACCAAGGGGAAGAATCTGACATTCTCTCTCCCTGGGGAAGGAAGAGGACTACCTCTGAAGATCCGGAAACTAAGGTTTCCAAACGGGAGACGAAATCTCCGCCAGAGGGTCCTGCCTCGAAGGGTATTCTTGCCGCACAATGTTCGCGCGGGGATCAGCCCTCTACCGAGCTGTAAGTAATCAAAAAGTACTTAATAGTGAAGATATCCTACCTTGCTTCCAAAGACAATAACCGATGCTTGTAAATTGTAGTCCGGATCGCAGCCCTTCTCGACAGAGTTCATCTTCGGGGGATCTTCTTCCAGAGATGATGGAGAGCGAAACGCCTCCCCCGGACTCCCCAGCTCAAGAAGCGGGCGACCTTGAAGTGTCGTCGCGAAGGGTATCTCCGGATCCAATATCGCCAGAGGATAACCCTTTGGCTGCCCGGCATCCCCAGTATCCGGCTCCTGAGGAGAGCGACAGCAAGGGTCCGTACTATGTGCGGACGGACGCGCTGAAGGATCTTCTGGGGAAAGATGTCGTCTCGGAAGCGCATCATACGCTAATGGGTATGGTAATTGAAAGGATTTCATCCGCCGAAAGCGGTTTAACCGAAGCTTTTATGAGTCTGCTGAAAGGCTTCGAGGTACAGAAAATAATGTATGCCTTTAATAGTATCGCATACGTTAGGTATGCCCATGCAGATAGTAGCCCCTGAGACTCTGGTTGTCGTCGAGAACAGCGGCAAACAGAGGATCATAGTCCCAGGAAATGACCAGACCGCCTTTATGTGCAGATGGTTGAAGCTCCGGTGGCTAGCCGGACTGACGGGTTTACCAAACTAAAGCGGCAACTGGATGCGGCAGATGCCGACATCGTGCTTGTCAACAAGCTGCTTGACGAGGCACAGGGTGAGTGATTTTTCTGGTGATCGTCACATAATAAGAGCAGCATGATGCCAGTATCTTTAATATGTTGTGACTGCAGATGGAGCGGCCACCATGGAGACCCTTCGGGCGGAGCTTTCCTGAGCCAAGGAGCAAGCAAGGAGTAGCAATGCGGCCACTTTATAGGTGGCCAAAGAGTTAAGGGCCGAACAAGCCGCACATTGCGAGAGCAAAGAAAAAATTGCCAAGATGGCCGTGGAGTTAAAAGATGCTGCTGACCGTTACCGGCTTCTTGAAGAGGAAAACCGGGTGAAGGCGACGGACCTGGAGAAGGCCCGGGTGGCTGCAAAGGAAGCCCGCTCCCAAATTAGAGCGACGAAGGAGGAGCTGAATCAAGCTGCAGATATCGTGTCTGGGAAGCCCTTCTTGTTGCGGACTAAGTTCAGAGATCCTAAGTATGCTCCTCTGGACCGATTATGGAGTTCTGCAGACGCGTACATGGATTTGTCTGTAAGTGCTGCTGATGCAGCCGAGTACTTCAAGGATCAGAAAGGTCCCTAAGTGGAAAAGTTGTTCTGGTCACAGTTTCACGCTCCAGTCCGTCCGCTACTGCTGAATGAGCGATTGACCGGTTGGGCCGAGCTCCATAGGTTGTCCGGACTTTCTGTGAGGTCCGTTGTGGATCACCTGTGGGCGGGAGGGCCAAGGCCGAGTAGCTACTTTAGCTTAGTGCAACAATTCCTTGAAGCTGCGCCACGCATCGATGCTGTAAAGAGATCAGCGTGCTTAGAAGATGCGCGGATGGCCCTTGCCCGTGTCAAAACATACTGGGCGGAGATGGAGGCCACCACTGTTGCGGCACAGGGTTTGGCCATAGGCCGAGTGGCTGCCGAGCACTACTTTGAAGAAGTCCTTGAAGGCGCTCGTTCGATAGAGGCTCAGTGCTCGAAGAATATTATTTTCCAGTGACATGTAGTCCCATTGTACAAACAATGTTTTATTGAATTTATCAAGGCTGTATTTATACTTTTTCCCAAAAGTGTTATGATGCCTCCTGTGCGGCCGTTTATGTATATATGTATATAACCTGAAAGATGGCAGACGTCGGCTTTAGCCCCCACACATATAATGCGGGGGTGTTCGCAGAAGACGCATGTTCACACTTGATCCAACGTCTTCGTCCATTAAGGAGGTGATAGCGCAGCGAACTAGGCAAACGGACTATAATGCTTTAACACTTTCACTGAGCCAGAGGAGTTTGACAGTGGGGCTACTATATAGCCCCTGGTGGCTCCGCGCTCATCCGGATTCGAGGCGCGTACATGCCTGGCCGGGAAATGGCCCTTCGTTAAGGCGGAGGAATCCCGAAGATTCCGCTAGGTCATCGAGTGGTTGACCAGTCTCACGCTATATCATGACAGTCAGTTTTTGGCTTTCTCTACTGAGGTGCTCCTCCGGATGAACCAGGACACAATCGCAGCAGTTCTCCTGGTGCCGCTTTAGCCGATAGAGCAGAACGTAAAGCAGCAAAACACAGGAGCCGGGCAAACCCAACATTTAACCAAAGACATGACTCGGAGCTGATGCATATAAAGCCAAACTCGCGACGTCGAACACTCCCTAGGGTATTCGGTCTTTATGTTGTAAACCGGGCTTAAGCAGTGCCCTTTGTAATAAGCCCTTGGTGTCCAGGTACGTTCAATATTCTGACGTGGCCACATGCCAATACGTCAGCATTCTTCTCAATTGTACTGAGAATCCGGGGGATGTGTATCAACAAGAGACAGTAAAAAAGGTTTACGCAGGGTCTTAATCTAAAAAGAATCCTTGGAACGGGTCCCTGCTGCACGTCTGCGCCTGTGTCTCCGTTGTGCCGTATCCTGAACGGGTGTAGCACGATGGCCATCTGTAAAAGAAAGGAACTTAGTTGAAAAGTTGTCGTGCAAAAAGGTAGGCTATACTAAATAAACTATATACAATTCAAGATGAGTAAAGTTGAGCCTAATTGCCACTTGTTTGCGCACGTTGAGCCCCTTGTATTGTAATAGGGTTATAGCCATCAAACCTGTATCAAGTACATATAGTTATGCCGGACTCGTCTAACCGCGTGCGTGGTTTTAATGACTTGGCAGATGCATTAGTTGGTGAGGCCGTTTAGTGTGCGGCTGCCAAGGCAGCCGCACGGTCTTCCGCGCGCAAGGAGCGCTCAATATTTCCATTTACTGTAATGATGCCGCGTGGACTGGGCATCTTAAGCATGAGAGAAGCATAATGTGGTATTGCGTTAAAGCGAGCGAAAGCTTCGCGTCCGAGTAGTGCTTGATAGCCACTTTAGAACGGAGCGATGTGGAAGGTTAACTTTTCGCTGCGGAAGTTATCGGGAAAGCCGAATATAACCTCTAGTAGCAGGGAGCCCGTGCAATGGGCTTCTGGGCCTGGCGTTACTTCTTTAAAGGTAGTACTAGCAAAAATACCCGTGCGCTGCAATGGGAGAAAATAACTTTCATAACATAAAATAATATAATTATTATTATTTAATTTTTGATCGACGTGAATTATTTCCAACATAAAAAAGATTTGTGTTTTCAACCATATTGTGTTTGCAAAAAACAATTAATGCGTTCATGGATTTCCTAGTTCTAGAAGGAAAGGGGTTGAAGGAGTAGTGGAGTAATGTCAACTATTGATGTTCTGTTCATGGTGTGAGAGAGCTTTGAAACTGCAATAACTTGAGGCTCACTGATCTAAACTCTTACAAACCAGTCTAACAAAGTGACACGAAATATTACATAGGAGCGACATTTCAATGACTATGTCGAGGTGATGATAGAATTTGCAACCTCTAGTTCATGTCCGTGGATGGTATGGACCGCGGTGCACGGGAACAAGAATAACGGTCGGACTTGGGACATAGTCTAGGAGGTTGATGACATCTGGATGAGTATATTGGTGTGAGTAATTAAAAAATCATAAATTAAATGCGACGTAGGCTTGAGACTATTGACATAGAATGAAAGGCAAAACTAATCATTCACGAAGCGCGAGCCAAGCTCTTGTTTATCTGAATGGATTTTTATTGTTGTTGTGGTCGTATGTGTTCGGCTAAAAGATGTCTAACAATCCTTCATTATAGCCCAAAGACAGCCACAATTCCGTTTGACCATAAAGATCCTTCCTTCCTTCCTTTATACCCCCTCATCACAAGGGAGCCCATAATCTTCACTTTTAATAGCCTCATTCTTCCTTTTTTTTTAATACCCCAAAGACAGCCCGCAATTTTGTTAAATATGGAGATATATTTTTCGTTCATACCGACAATTCACACTGTTATCTACTGTATAAGGCTTCTTGTTGATATTACGTGAAGCATGTATGTCCTATATAAACTGGTATAAATATATCTAAATGGGCGAGGTGGTATTATTGAATATCAAATAACGATAGCTCAGTTGGTCGTAGCCGCTGCCTATTTGATAGGGCTTGAAGTCACAGGTTCAATCTCCAACTTTAACATTTTTTTCCAGCGTGGCTCACGGTCCAAAATAAAAGGCCCATCCCATGGCCCATAAAAGAGGCCACCGTGGAGAGATTTGAGGGCCCAGCAGACTGTTTGATCAACATGGATGTAAATTTTGATCGAGACTGACTTCACGTATATAAAGTAACTGGTATAACGGTTTTTTAGTACCACCTCACGTATATGTTTTAAATTCAAACCGAAAGCGTAAATTCACGGGAAGAAGCGTATTGTGACGGTGAACCCACGGAGTCAATCCGTGCTTTATTATTACTAGAAACTAGAAAAATTGCCCGTGTGTTGCAACGGGAGAAAATATATATCATATGCCCAACCTAATAAATATGGCTCGAGGATCCCTCCCTCGGCACACATATGTCCACGTCATTACTTATCCTCCTTCCCGCCCTCGTTGACGGTGCCCACGATGCTAAACGTGATCAATCCCAACACAATGTGCTTGGTCGCCACATGACACACCTTACCGTTATCAACACCCAGTGTCCTAGGCTCAAATCTTCGTTCTGTCCTTGGCTTGGCTTCTCCTCCATTCCTCCTCCTGTTGACATTAACAAAACCAAATTCCAATCAATCGTCCACCCTATTTGACCCTTCTCAAGGCATTCGACCGATTGGCAACAAAGCACACTTCTCAAGGCATCCGACCTATTGGCAACAAAGCACAGGCGCTCAGCCGCTCATATTTCCACAGTGAAAGAAGAGACTTCATGGTTTAACAGATCCGAGATGTCTTGAACAAGAGCATAAAACAAGCTAAGCATATGTTCTTACCAACACCAAACAGAGGATATAATTTATAGCTACCAAGATGTATATTCGCAATTATACAGAAAATTTTAAAAACTGTTGTTGACAGATATAACACCACCGTTACAATAAAAAAGATTGCAGGTGATTCAGTTATTCGAGTATTTGCCCATTAGCCTAGTAAGAATACACCACGTATCATCCGTGATTGGTCACTGGGACATCCTTTGTGCTTCATAAGGCTAACGCAGGCATACAAATGGATAAAAACCAATATTGTATTTCCTTTCCGTCCGAAATAAGACTCCCTAGTAGTAATAGGTAGCTGCCGACACCCCAAGCTGAAGAACAAGAGAGCAGAATGTATGTTCCCTAACACCATATCACAAAAAGGAATTAACTCAAAATAGATCAAGCAAAACTGAACTAATCACAACATCCCACTACGACAGAAATTAAACACACTTCTCTAAACATCATCATAAAAAAAATTGATTGGTAAGTGGAGAGAGGTATCCTTGACATGTGATGTTACTGGAACCAACTCATCAGTCTGCAAACTACCATCTGTTCGAATACTACAGAAGCAATCTACATTTCAAGATACAATGCAGGAGTATAGATTGTTAGGACTTCACCTGTTTTTGGTAAAAAAATAGGTATCTTGGGACACAGCAAGCTGAAATTATCCGATGTATAAATAGTCAATTAGGATGTAAGGCATATTACAGTTTTATGAGGTTCATAGAAAAGCATCTATCTAGAATACAAGTCCGAATAATTATGTAGTCATGAGCAAAAGGGGGGCCGAACAAAGAACCTCATATATGCTAATTAAATTCAATAAATATATATCCATACTAATAACCTTTTCATACAGAATTAGGAAATTGTCCTACTGAATGATGAAAAAAATTGGAAGACAATATGTTGTTCATATGCACCTGATTTCTCCATCAAGTCATGTCTTCCATTCCTATTGGCCGTCAGCTTCAAGCTCTCTTGTAGTACCGATTCCCTGCGCCACAAACCAGCGGCTCATTTGTGATCAAGGCCGGAGTGTTATGGAGTCTTGCATAAAGAACAACATAAAGATTTGGGCTTAGGGTAGGATATAAAATTTATAAAGCTTTACATGTTTTGCCTTTTCCCCCTCAAATTAGCAATAATAATACCGAAGGATATAGGCCAAAAGATTCATTAAATACGTGTGTAGTTGCTATTTTTATCCTAACAATGGCCAATCGCTTTACAGGAGGGTAGTAGAGATGCCGCTGTATTAGAAAAAACAATATGACAGATACAATTCGAAATTGCCAACCTGTAAAGAGAGGTGTGTATTTTAAGTTTTACAAACTTTCCAGATTTCTCAAGATGATTTTTAATATTGTGTATAATCTATCTTTGGCAGATCTGCAGTAAGCTTTTCAAATTGTCGCCCATGCAAAAATTAAGCTAGATGTATGGCGTACCTGAGCTATATAGGTTTTGTTTACATCACGTACATGTAACGTGTGCACACAACCCGCCTATATTTCAACTCCAATGTATGTGCTTTAATAATCGGATAATCCTGATCCGAAAAAACACATGAATAACTCAAAATGAATTATGGATTTATTACATACTTTTAAAGATAGAAATACCATACCTCATGTATATGAGATCAACCACAAGGTGCTGACTCGGATAATCCTGATCCCCAATAAACACAGGAATAACTCAAAATGAATTGTGGATTTGTTACATACTTTTAAGGATAGAAATACCATACCTCATGTATACGAGATCAGCCACAAGGACGCTGACTCCAGCAAAGACACTTGCTCTAAAACAAGAAAAGGAAATCATAAATTATGATAAATTTCTCTCTGATTAATCAAGCAACCGTAGCACACAGCCCCAACTCCCAAGTATTGATCCAGTCTCTCTCTGATTAATCAAACAACCCTGATGTCTCTGAAAGATCCTAATCAACCAGCACACCAGTCCACTGATAAATCAAGCAGTCCGATCGCTCTGAAAAATCCTCAATTTACATGTTCTCCTTCCTTCCCAGCCATGGCCAAGACTATACTCCTCCTTCCATTGAAGGGACTTTCTCAGCCATGTCATTTATCTACAATCAGAAAAATCAAGGTAAACAATACAGATCTATTTTCTTCAACAGATAGTATAACATGGAACAATCAGATGGACAGAAAGATGTTGTACTCACAGCAAACATAAAGCTCATGAACATTGGCTCGGACAAACACACAAACACCTTGTGTGCAAAAAACAACAGAGAACATCCACAGGCTATAACCAGCTAAATCATCAGTTGAGGTGGAGGGCAGTACAGAGGGGACAGTGAGGTCGCCGACGAGTGCAACGATGACCGGCTGGCGAGCGCGAGCCCTCCAGGGTGGCGCTTAGCGAGGAGCTCGGGGGCACGGATGAGAGGAGCAGCTGAGGTGGAACGGTGGTGCAGGGTGCTGCGATCTGGCGTCGGTTGGCCGCTGGCGTGACACCGGGTCGAGCATCGCGCAGGGTATGCCGGTTGGACGCAGAGGTGGTCGGGGTAGGCCTTGGCACGGCTGGGCCTTGTGCTCGCTGCGCTGGAGGCGCGTCTCCCTCGAGCACAGGAACAGGAGGCAGGGGACGAGCTACATGAGCTCCATGGTGGAGGTCATGGCGGGTTGGGCGGCCCTGGATCGGGTAGAGGAGGTGGAGGGCGCGCGGATCCCGGACGGAGGCCCCGGATCTGGCCAGTGGAGGTCCCGTGGTTCGAACCTCAAGCTCGAGGACTGGGCATCCATGGCCCTGGCGCTGAGCTCCTGGAGAGAAGGAGATAAAAGGAGATTAGAGAGAGAGGGGAAAGAGAGAAGGCAGGGGAGCGGCGGCGTGACCTGGGTGGTCGCCGGTGACGGCGCCGGTCGCCGGACGACGCGCGAGGGAGGCAGGGGAGGAGGCGCACGGGAGGAGCTCGGGGTCGGGCGCTGGTGGCGGCGGCGTACGGGCGGCGACAGCGCTCGGGCCTGGGCGGGCCGGATCTCGCCTCGAAACGTTTTCTCACTTTAAAAGGACCGCGGGTTGAATTTCGAAAACCGCAGGGACTCTTTTGCAAAAGCGGCCCGACGGTGAACCCGACAGATTCACTCCGTGCTTTATTATTAGGGAGAGACTAGCTAAGTGTCCGTGCGTTGCCACGGACTAACATATATATATATATATATATATATATATATATATATATATATAAAGAGAAAATTCATGTGACATAAGAGTCAAAGGCCATTTTTATGGGATGATATCTCATGGTCATGATCTAGTAGGTACATACATCTCATCATTGTCTTTCTTCCACACTCCATGTCTGAGCTACCACGCGACACTCGACTTTCTTCTCCCACCATGCATGCTTTTATCTCCTATTTCTCCTACCTCTACCTTGCACAACAGTACCAAGTTTCTTGTCCAATTATCATAATCTTCTCCGGTAAGGCACCCCCTTAGATTATTACTGACTTGTACATGTTGCAAATAAGATCAACGAAAATGGATACTAAATTTCTGATGAGAAATGAGAATTCAGGGCAATATCTTCCCAAGAAAATAATAATTCCAAGACAATCTTTTTATACCTTCTGTCAACATTGGGACACACATTCCACATAATAAGCATGCAATGATGTTGATACTTGATTAATTGTCAATATATGTCTACAGTAAAGATAACTTTACTCAAAACATGTTTTTCTAAGAAGGAAGGATAATTCATATTAGAAAAAAAATAAAGGTTTGGGTTCATCCCACCAATGTTTCTCTTGTGCAACTCATCTCCGCACCTGCTCACGAGATTGGCGTGTCTCGAGCACATCACTCCCACACACACCCTCACAAGAGCGGCACAACCAATCTCTGAGTGCCACTGACACACATGCATGGAGCGCTCACTCCAAGCCTCACTATACACATTCCCACAGTAGCCGAATTCAAAGAGAATCAACAGGGCATCATCCACTGCTTTCTCAGGGTCCTATTCATCATGAAATCATAGACCAAGATATTCCTCCCATCCATTTTTTAGGGAAAGGATTTTTCTCGATGTTCCTCTCATCTTCATGGTAGTAATAACCTAAAAACGCCACCAGTCAACTCCGAAGAACATGCAACATTGTGAGAGTCAAAGCTATGGTCAGTTAACTCCGTCAAGAATTTCAAATTATGTGCTATCCAATACG
Organism: Triticum monococcum; assembly: GCA_034509565.1. Taxonomy (NCBI): domain Eukaryota; kingdom Viridiplantae; phylum Streptophyta; class Magnoliopsida; order Poales; family Poaceae; genus Triticum; species Triticum monococcum. Next base: position 78,327,390 of record CM067843.1, read on the forward strand.
TACTTGTTGCCGATGGAACTACCACATGGATAGCTCCTACAATCTTCATGCAGGTTGCACAAAATTACGCCATAGGAGGTTTCAAACCTTCAATGGGCCACCCTTGGCCATCCAGCCGGTGGTTTTCCATCCTTCCTTACGCCTGACGTCTTGTGGAACCAGGCGCATCCCAGATCCACCGCCTTCCATTCAGGCCGCCACACAGAGAGGGAAAATAGAGTAGGCGGTGGCGCGGAGGAGGAGGCGGTGATTTTCTATGTCACTGGTGTTTGTGTAGTTGTGCGTTGGAAATTCACAAAAACCGCCTACCTTAGCCAAATCAACAAATCTCTCTTATTAATGCAATTTTCTTTAGGAAACAAATAATAGATTCTTTCCTACCTTAGCCAAATCAACAGATCTCTTTCATTAATGCAATTTGCTTTAGCAAACAAATAATAGATTCTTTCCTACCTTAGCCAAATCAACGGATCTCTCCCATTAATGCAATTTGCTTTAGGAAACAAATAATAGATTCTTTCCTACCTTAGCCAAATCAACGGATCTCTCCCATTAATGCAATTTGTTTTAGGAAAGAAATAATAGATTCTTTCCTACCTTAGCCAAATCAACGGATCTCTCTCATTAATGCAATTTTTCTTTAGGAAACAAAGAATAGATTCTTTCCTACCTTAGCCAAATCAACGGATCTCTTCCATTAATGCAATTTGCTTTAGCAAACAAATAATAGATTCTTTCCTACCTTAGCCAAATCAACGGATCTCTCCCCGGTTCGCTGGGCGCGTTTCGGTGGGTGGGCGTGGGGGTGGGGGTAATTTGATGGAAAAAAAACCGGTTGAAAATAAACCAGTTGAAAGTTGGGGGGGGGGACTATTCAACCAAGTCGTCCATTAGGAGTAGAGATAGATCGCATGGCTGTGTTGTAAATGAATAGGAACTGGTGCACTAAACATCTGTAAAACCAGGCCTGGTCGTGAGAGCTTAACGATAATACATCAAATCTACCCGGTACCAATATGTAACGATGACATCAATATTAATCAAAAAAATTCACGGCTACGTGTTCCAGACTGAAAATTAAGACAACCCAATAATGCACAAGGAACCAGAGGAGGAGACATGGAGCATCTACCAGTGGGGCCCAACAAATCTAACCAGATCTCTTCACGCACCTCTCTAGGGTCTTCGGCAGCGACAAGCTTGAACTGCCGCCACTTCCATCTTCGTCGCGCCCCCTGCCTGCTCTGCAGTCTCACCATCCAGCTCGTAGTTGGTTCCGAGGTCGAATTGCGTCTCGTCGAGCTCAAGCACGAGCCCCTCGCCATGGTCAAGCTTAGCAGCCTCATACACGTCGCGGGGTGTTCTGGAACCTGCCAAGCATACGAACGACGCGGCGTACCCACCGACGCCATACTCATCGGAGGTGAGTCGGGCGATGGGGGAATCGACCCCGCCAAGATGGGCGGGGTCGTTGACGTAGGAGAGGGCGAGGGCCGGCTCGAGGGGCTCCTCAACCTCCTCGGCATGGCTGACGCAGGCGTGGATGCGCCGGCGGCGCTTGAGCGCGAGGACGTCACGAAAGCGGGTGCAATCATCGAGGTCGTAGAGGCGAACGCGCAGGGCGTCGGTGGCGGCAGCGAGGGGTGCGCGGGGGCATCAAAGAAGAGGTTGCGTTGGGCGTCGTTGCATAGCAGGCGGTGCGCGGCGGGTGAGTCCTAGCCCACGGTCGAGGCTGGGCCTATATTTTTGTGCGTGCAGGAGAGGACGCGAGAGAATCGATCGTGATGGTAGAAAACAGCAGGTGGGATTGGTGGAGCGAGGTGGTCATAGGAAGAAGTTAATTATGCGATGTAGATTATGATTGTGATTGATTTTGGAGTAATTATTTATGCGATTGATTCTGGAGTAAATGGTATGCGATGGAGATTACCATCCTTATGTATAGGAACATTCCTTTTGAATTTATTCTGTTACCAAATCTCTTGGCAGGTTTGAGATTAACTGCCGACCGTGATATGATTTATTCCCGTATGACTTTTATTGCATTACCAAAAATTGATAACCGGCTTAAACCAGTGGGAGGGGAGATTTGTAGATAGATAAAAAACCAGTAGTACGGAGTGGTGGGAGGTGGGACGAAATAAAACCGAACGAAAATAAAACCGGAGTACCAGGCTACCAACTGCTCCATTAAGAATAGAGATATGCCGTGTGTTGCAACGGGCTCCTCATCTATATTGTAACGTCTCCATAGGGCACGACAGCCTCGATGACCGCATGACCCCGGCGCCCTACTCCTCCACTCAACAATTCATCATAGGGGAATGTAGCATGCAAACGATGCCACTGGGGATGAGGAGACCAAAAACCATGATATGCAAAAAAAAATGTTTTTATCTAGATTCCATGCAATGGCGTACTTATCAAGATGCGAGGGCAAGGAGGCAATCATCTGCGTTCATGTTTTTTACCCCAAGAACGAATGCACGTACATGTCCTATGGGTAATAGATGCAATGCCCTAACCTTAGGAAAGACATTTGCTTGCATTATCTTTGGCACACCATATTTATTCCATTAAGAATGAATACTTACCCTAACTTTATTTCTCTCAATACTAAAGCCAAAATGACACGAAAATAAGTGTTAGATTCTACTCTTTGTTATACTGCCTTTTACTTACAAGAACTTCAGATAGATACCTTGAATTTATTATGCATGCCTCAAGTTAATCATCTATTTATTTTTAAACATAATATATTGAACTGGGGATTTCTAAATATTTTGGTGTAAGATGTATATTTACTCACATAACATTGAAGTATACAAATACTTGGACATACATATATACCCAGCCATGTAAATATGAGAAGTTCGTTATGCGTCATCTATAGTGATAGCTCTGTTTTCTTCTCTATTTGTAGACGAATTTCAAAATTTAATAATGTTGCCAATTCTGACCAATCCATTGTTACATGCATGTACGTACACATATGTATGAGCCATTATGCTAAAAAGGCTAATTTAATAGAATCATTAGCCGAGACAGCATGATGCCATTGTTATTACCTTTGCTGCCTGTAGAAATTCAGTCAAATATAAATAGGCACTATATGCTAGACTACATGATGCCATTGTCATTGCCTTATTGCACACATGGCTCTGGCTGCATGCATACTACTGTGCCCAAGGCCAAGAGTAGCTCTCGTTGAGGCAGTCCTCTTCTGGTGTCATCGATCTACCACCAATACAAATCTCTTTTGCTGAAGACAATCTCACCATAATCTTCAGGACTTCTATTAAAAATGGGCATTCATGTTAGCACATAGAGAGGGAAACGTGATGTCGTAGTATATATGAAGAGGTGTATAACTGACAATATACAATAATGAGCTAATTACTACGATGAGTTATTTCCAGCGCTGCATCCCCTCCTGAACATAGGAATTTTGTTAATTCAGTACGAATGGAAGGCAAGAGCGCCAGACATAAAAACTGACAATACATATGCCTGTCGCTAAACTCAGGTACTAATAAGATGAGATGGATCATTGAACTTCTAAACAAATTAATGGTAGGTGATGCAAGAAGGCACCTGTCAATGGCAATGCACCATTTAATGTTGATAAAATCTGGAAGAGTTAACAGAGTCTGCAATGCAGACTTCCCTTGTTGACTCTGGTGCAACTCCTGCAGTGATAACCAGAAATCTTAGTAAAATAAAATTGAAAAGTGGACAGAACACACATTATGAGTGAACCATGAACAATACTTGATGCTAGAAAATCTTGTATTGATGTGCTCAAGGTAATTATATGCTATGTCTTTCACCGAAGAATGAAGTATTCGCTAGCTAGTTGTGCATTGTAAGCTTCTTCTTTGAAAGAATTACTCAATGCAAACTTCTTACTGAAATGGATACTGCAGAACTTGTGCTGCATCATCAATCAATTCATACTATCATAAAAAAAATGTATCACAGCCTTCGGCATGAGCAGCAGCACATCATTCTCGCCTGGAGCAGTTACCTGAATAAAAATGTATCAAAACTGCAGGAGATATTGTCCATGCATTTAGATCTACAGCTTTACTATGCCTCAGCATGTTTGTGTTTCCAGACGGTCGGGTCCCCTACCACTAGTCCGGCTAGCCTTCTTTCGGGCAGGAAGCAGGCCTAAACAACGGGCCCTGTAAGCCCACACCTGTGTAGAGTAGATCGTTCAACACCTGCGGCACAAACCCATTTTGTACCAATTGGTCATATTTCTGTATCCTTCGATTCCCGGGACTTCTTTTCCTGGACCTCTACTTCCCTAATGAACACGATGGCTTATGATTGTGGTAGCCTCATGAGATTGGGAGAGAACACTACCATGTGAGACACGAAACCCTCATCCTCAGGGAAGGTCAAACTAAATAAGATATGTGATTGTTATGGCGCTGCTAGAAGGAGGGCGCGAGAGGACCGGCCGGGGGCCTTTCTGCCCACGGCCGGGCAAGAGGGAAGGGATTTCCTTCTTAATTCTTGCTTTATTAGATTGATACATCTCCTCTCTTTATATAAAGAGGTTTACTTGACTCCCAAGTAAGGCTTACTTGACCCCTAAGCAAGCGACTCTTATCTCTAATTAACCCTAAGACTAACGGGCCCATTAGGCCCATTACGTACTCTAACACTACACCCCACCTGGACATGCAGCTTGTCCTCAAGCTGCAGCCTAACCAACTTATAACCATGACTTGAGGCAACACAAACCTAACACCTAAAAACAAGCCTTTTACATCTCGGCTTGTTTTATTACTCTCAACCTGAAATGGACTGGGATGATTTATTTTGGACCTCTTAACAAAAAGTGGATACCATCCGCACGTCGGACGTGCACGTGTACAGCCACCTGGATCCCATGGACACCATCTGGACAAAAGGAGTGCATGTGTATGGCCACCTGGAAGTGGTCGCAAGAGCGACCAGCAGAGGCGCCCTCGCGGCGGTCGCCGGCGGAATGCAGTGGTGCTACGCGGTGCGCTCTTGTCGGTGACACCATGCCTTCTCCCCGCCGGACGGCAGTTGGTCGGCACCGCACATAAAAGAGTGGAGGGTTGTCGATGGACAATGGCGAGGAGGGGTGCGCCTCCCCAACCGCCGATGTCGCAGACTTTGAGGGCGTTGTCCGTGGGGAAAACAGCATGCCCAAGATCCCCGACGCAGTGGACGAGATCGAGGTCCTTTGCGCAGCGAAGCGCAACTGGGAGGAGCGGCAGCTGCAGACCACGCAACTCCCGCACACGCCGACGCGCTAGGAGGCCGCGTGCAGTAGCCTGCAGCCTCACCGTCGCCGACACGTGGCGGGTAGTGATCCAAGCTGGAAGCAGTGATGGCGACAGCGGAAGCTTGATCTGTTGGATGGGGACGCCCTGGGGAAGCAGTGATGGCGACGGCGGGAATTTGATTTGGTGGATCGGGACTTCCGTCGGCGCGGTCGATGCGGGGCCGGAGCTGACCGGTGATGGCTGCTGCAGTTGCAGCGGCTGCTGCGGCGGAGCGCCGGGCGCGGCAGAGGTCGCCAGGAGCGGTGGCTGCCACTGCAGCCAGGGCAGGGCGGTGGATGGCAACTTCTGCAGCGGCCCGATGAGCGTGGCGGAGGCCACCTGGTGCGGCAGCTGCCACGGCAGCCAGGACGGGGCGGTGGTGGCGGTGGATGGCAGTTGCAGCGGCTGCTGCAGCAGCCCGACGAGCGCGGCGGAGGCCGCCTGGTGCGGCGGCTGCCACGACAGCCAGGACAGGGCGATGGATGGCAGCTGCAGCGGCTGCTGCAGCAGCTCCGCGAGCGCGGCGGGGGCCGCTTGGTGCGGCGGCTGCCACGGCAGCCACGGCGGCACGGTGGCGGTGATGGGCGGCGCAGCCGGGTGCGGCCCATAGGACCCGGCCAAGAACAGGTGGATCTCCTGGACCGCCTGTGTTAGGTCCCGCAGCGCCCCAGACACCTCCGGGGTGAGGACGACGGGGGCGGGCGCGACGGAGGATCCCGGCGCGGGCAGGAGCGGGGCGACGGTCGTGACCGGCAGCGGAAGAGACGGATTGGGCGGCGATGAAGACATGATCGAACCGAAGCTAGCTGATACCAAATTGTTATGGCGCTGCTAGAAGGAGGGAGCGAGAAGACCGGCCGGGGGCCTTTCTGCCCACGGCCGGGCAAGAGGGAAGGGATTTCCTTCTTAATTCTTGCTTTATTAGATTGATACATCTCCTCTCTTTATATAAAGAGGTTTACTTGACTTCCAAGTAAGGCTTACTTGACCCCTAAGCAAGCGACTCTTATCTTTAATTAACCCTAAGACTAACGGGCCCATTAGGTCCATTACGTACTCTAACAGTGGTAATATGGACGTTGAAGACGATGCTTAACAGCCAGCAGTCAGGTTGACGTCACTATTGTGTGCACCAACCCCATCGCCGGCGCAACCGGCCATGGCCTTGTGCACCTTCTGTCTGCATGACCAACCAATTTCAGTTAAAAGCATTGTACAAAAGTAGGCCCAAATTAGTAGAACGAAAGTGGAAAGGAGTAAATACTGGAATATATAACTGTTGATATTGATTTAGCTATTAAAACAGGAATCCACACCAAGTAAGTTCGTAAAGAAAATCCACACCAAGAGATAAGAGACCTTATATGGACATGATCTTTTTTTGTAACTGAATCCAGTTTATATGGTTTCTTTGTAACAATATATGGCCGACTGCTGCATTAGAAGTGGTAGTTTGAAGGATCTGTTCGTCGCAACATAGTAGGATCTGTTCATTGATCTGTATTAGATAGCACACCTTTAGCTTGTAGTGCAGATTTATTGAAATTGACAGTGCCACACTCCAAAATCAGTTATAGAATCTAATTTTAGCTCCATATATTCATGTAACTGAAGAAGTAGTACATCTGCGGCAGCATGCCTCTTTTTGGCCCTTACATAATTTGCTGAATTGAATTGCAATCATGGTACTAAAAGGACACATGAGGACATCCAGTTTGCATGAAAAGTTTTCTGTAAGAATAAATCATACACTCTGATTTCCATCTAATCACAGGAGCTGGTGCCTAGGCAGGATCATCCACCTCATTCACAGGCTCAGTGGCATCACACGTGAACACACTTGACCAAATTGCACAAATAAGGTAATTCCAATCAAAGGTGATGGTGTTACTATTGCTATGGGCAAGCAGGATGCATAGTGCATGAAATCGTGATATCAGGAAGAAGTTCTGATAGCAGCCACGCCACAACCGAGGTCTCAGAATAACAGAGTAGATGGGGAGGGTACCTGGGTCATTCGGGAGAGGGAGATCGAGAGTGACCACTGCTAGGGCATAGGGGACGTCCGGTTCTTGCAGTTACGGATGCCGACGAGAGGATCCGGCGACAAATTATTGAACGCCGGCGAGGCGATTGAGGGAGACGATGGTCTCCATCCCGCCGGTGCTCGTATTCCCATGAGACGATGGTCTCCATGCCGCCATGGTCCCCATGCATCTCCTGGACTTGGGACGGGAGGAAGGCCGCCGAGCAGTTCGGGGCTCGAGGGAGAGGGAGGCGTCGGAGGGATGTATACCGCTGCTCCCGGCGTGGAGTTCGGCCACGGACTCAGCGAGGAAGGCGGCGGCACAGGAAGGGGATCGTGGCGTGATGTGTCTGTTGAAAGGATTGCGGGCTGAATGTACTAAACTACAGGGACGTTTCTGCAAAAAACGAAACGCTACCTCAAATTGGCCACTTAGAAAGGATTGCGGGTTCAATTCCTAAAAAGCACAGGGACCTTTGTGTAAAAACGCCGCGACGATGAACCCGGAGATTCAATCCGTGCTTTATTATTAGAAAGAGATTGCTATGGCTAATTTTTGTTGGGTCTATCCCCATTTTGCGCACTGCGTCCTGATATATCAGGTTTAAACTACTGCCGACGTCCATCAAGACTCGTGTGAAGTGGTATCCGTCAATTATCGGGTCTAACACCAAGGCAGCCCATCCTGCATGCCGGATACTTGCCGAGTAATCCCGATGGTCAAAGATGATCGGTTGGGACGACCAGTGGTATAACTCCGCGGTGATAGGCCCTGACCGGTGGGCCTTCATGGAGGGCTTCATATGACCAAAGGGTTGAACCCTAAAAGCCTGAAATGTGCAAACATCACACGGGCGTGTAGTTACTTGAGCCAGTGCCGAACTGGTCCTTTGAGCTTGAGGGGTAAGTACTTGATGGCGTGGAGATCGTCTCCTCGAGCCATATGGATATGAAGGATGTAGTCCTCAATCCAGACCCCAGGGTCTGTCGTTCCGTCGTACGCCTCTATGTTTACGGGTTTGAATCCCTCTGAAAATTCGTGGTCCAGCACCTCATCGGTGAAACATAGGGGGTGTGCGGCACCCCTGTATTTGGCTGTACCGTGGTGTTGGGATGTTTGTTGTGTTGCATTGCATACTGGAGCGCGCTTGCGTGGCCCGTAGATGGATCTGGTTACGCCGTCCTTTTTATGCGAGCCCTCACGCGGATCGCGTACTGGCTTATGTGCGGCTTTGTTTGCCGCTCTATGTTGGCCAACGAGGTCATCTATCCGACCGGATGGCCGTTTTGTTTTTTGATTACGGGGGATCTAAGGCCTCCTCATCGAATTCAGGTAGCAACTTTCGCTTCGAGTAGCTCTTGGTGTGGTGATTACCGCCGTACTTCGCTTCAGTGTTGAGTACTTCACTCCATCTGATTCTGAGTGTGTCTTGTGCAGTCCTGAGCCTTTGCTTCTGCTTTTTCAGACTCCTCGCAGTGGCAACAAGCCTTTTATGGGTATTCTGTTGCTCCGGGTGACTGTCCGGTGTGATGTTATCCGGACTATTATCTTCGACGGAGTCGGGTTGTTCAGTTTGATTCTCCGTGTTGCCGTGGTCGGACGATGGTTCAATGCCGTGTTTGTCGTCCGCTGGCTCGCCTTGCTCTATCGCTGGGTTTATATGATCGCTGCTTCTACCGAGGCGGGATTTGGAGCGGCGCTTATGCAGCCGCTTTGACTGCTTCTCGAGGGAACAACCCTTCGCTGCGTCCTTCCGTTCTTCGTCGTTGTTTTCTTTGGGTGTGTTCACCATGTATACGTCATATGATGAAGTGGGCGTCCAGTGCCCTCTGGGCAGTGGTTCCTGTTCGTCTCCTGCATTGTCGTCCATACCGTCGATGCCTTCGGAGTCGAAGTCGAGCATGTCGGTCAAATCGTCGACAGTGGCTACTAAGTGGGTGGTGGGTGGGCGGCGAATTTCTTCGTCATCTGCATCCCAATTCTGCCGGACATGGTTCGGCCAGGGTGATGTCTACTACACAACCTTCTTCTTGTAGACGTTGTTGGGCCTCCAAGTGCAGAGGTTTGTAGGACAGTAGCAAATTTCCCTCAAGTGGATGACCTAAGGTTTATCAATCCGTAGGAGGCGTAGGATGAAGATGGTCTCTCTCAAGCAACCCTGCAACCAAATAACAAAGAGTCTCTTGTGTCCCCAACACACCCAATACAATGGTAAATTGTATAGGTGCACTAGTTCGGCGAAGAGATGGTGATACAAGTGGTATATGGATAGTAGATAAAGGAATTTGTAATCTGAAATAATAAAAACAGCAAGGTAGCAAATGATAAAAGGGAGCGTAAACGGTATTGCAATGCGTTGAAACAAGGCCTAGGGTTCATACTTTCGCTAGTGCAAGTTCCCTCAATAATAATAACATAATTGGATCACATAAATATCCCTCAACATGCAACAAAGAGTCACTCCAAAGTCACTAATAGCGGAGAACGAACGAAGAGATTATGATAGGGTACGGAACCACCTCAAAGTTATTCTTTCCAATCAATCCGTTGGGCCATTCCTATAAGTGTCACAAACAGCCCTAGAGTTCGTACTAGAATAACACCTTAAGACACAAATCAACCAAAACCCTAATGTCACCTAGATGCTCCGATGTCACCTCAAGTATCCGTGGGTATGATTATACGATATGCATCACATAATCTCAGATTCATCTATTCAAGCAACACATAGGACCTCAAAGAGTGCCCCAAAGTTTCTACCGGAGAATCACGACAAAAACGTGTGCCAACCCCTATGCATAGGTTCATGGGTGGAACCCGCAAGTTGATCACCAAAACATACATCAAGTGAATCACGTGGCATCCCATTGTCACCACAGATACGCACGGCAAGACATACATCAAGTGTTCTCAAATCTTTAAAGACTCAATCCGATAAGATAACTCCAAATGGAAAACTCAATTCATTACAAGAGAATAGAGGGGGAGGAGAAACATAAGATCCAACTATAATAGCAAAGCTCGCGATACATGAAGATCGTATCATCTCAAGAACACGAGAGAGAGAGAGAGAGAGAGAGAGAGAGAGATCAGACACATAGCTACTGGTACATACCCTCAGCCCCGAGGGAGAACTACTCCCTCCTCGTCATGGAGAGCACCGGGATGATGAAGATGGCCACCGGAGAGAGATTGCCCCCTTCGGCAGGGTGCCGGAGCGGGTCTAGATTGGCTTTCGGTGGCTATGGAGGCTTCTGGCGGCGGAACTCCCATTCTATTGTTCTCCCCGATGTTTTTAGGGTATATGGAGATATATAGGCGGAAGAAGTACGTCAGGGGGCCACGAGGGGCCCACGAGGGTGGAGGGCGCGCCCAAGGGGGGTGAGCGTGCACCCCTACCTCGTTGTCTCCTTGAAGCTTCCCTTACGTGCACATCAAGTCTTCTGGGCTTCTTTCCTTCCAAAAATGGGTTCCGTGAAGTTTCAGGTCAATTGGACTCCGTTTGGTTTTCCTTTTCTTCGAAACCCTAAAACAAGATAAAAACAGAAACTGGCACTGGGCTCTGGGTTAAAAGGTTAGGCCCAAAAATAATATAAAACTGTATAATAAAGCCCATAAACATCCAAAACAGATGATAATATAGCATGGAGCAATCAAAAATTATAGATACGTTGGAGACGTATCACAGGGCTCTCCTGACAGAGAGAGAGAGAGAGAGAGAGAGAGACCTTAATGAGTTCAGTATGTCGCCGAAGGGCGAGTGCTGAAAGATATCCGCGGAGGTGAACTCCATGATCGACGCCTAGTTGGATTCGATAGGCACGGGCGCAGGCGGTTCGGAGTCCGTGGCCGCGGAAGAATCTGACAGTTTGGCGTCACGGCTCTCGTGAAGGGTAAGGTCGATACTCGGCTCGATCGCCGATGAGAGTGCGGCCTCCGCGGCAGGTTCTATCCACCCGTCACTGGATGGCGCAATTGGTTCCGATTTGAGGATCGGAGCGGTCGCTAGTGCGATCTCCCGAATATTTGTCCGATGGTAGAGCTAAGTCGTGCTCATCGTGACCGTGTAACGCACTCGGCAAGGGCTCGAATCCGTCGAAGATCAAGTCTCCGTGGATGTCGACTGTGTAGTTCAAGTTTCCAAATCTGACCTGATAGCCAGGGGCGTAGCTCTCGATCTGCTCTAGATGGCCAAGCGAGTTAGCCCGCAGTGCGGAGCCGCCGAATACAAAGATCTGTCTGGGGAGAAAAGTGTCACCCTGGACTGCATCGCTATCGATGATCGAAGGAGCCATCAAGCCTAACGATGACGACATAGAGGAACTCTCAATGAAAGCACCATTGTCAGTGTCAAAACCGGCGGATCTCGGGTAGGGGGTCCCGAACTGTGCGTCTAAGACGGATGGTAACAGGAGGCAGGGGACACGATATTTTACCCAGGTTCGGGCCCTCTTGATGGAGGTAAAACCCTACGTCCTGCTTGATTATTCTTGATAATATGAGTAGTACAAGAGTTGATCTACCACGAGATCAGAGAGGCTAAACCCTAGAAGCTAGCCTATGATATGATTGTATGTTGTCCGACGGACTAAAACCCTCCGGTTTATATAGACATTGGAGGAGGCTAGGGTTACACAAGGTCGGTTACAAAGGAGGATATATGCATATCCGTATTGCCTAGCTTGCCTTCAACGCCAAGTAGAGTCCCATCCGAACACGGTACGAAGTCTTCAATCTCGTATCTTCATAGTCCAACAGTCCGGCCAAAGGATATAGTCCGGCTGTCCGGAGACCCCCTAATCCAGGACTCCCTCAGTCAGTTTGGTTCATTTCTTCACAACATGACTGCTACACACAATGCAGTGAAGAAAAACCATTACTACCTCCATGAAATCTTCGGCCGCACCTGGGCTATTCTATCACATCTGTATGGGGAAGAAGATATCAAGAAAATGGGTGTCAAGGAAGATTTTGACTGGTCTGCACCTCCATCGAAGAAATTCAAGAAGGTCAAGGTTCCTTCTTTGGTGTCCAGCTCATATTCTTCATCATGTGATACCGACGAGTATGAAGACTTGGACGACACTGTGGCAGGCCCGTCAACGACAAACGACCCCAACAACGCTGGCGCTCCTTCATCAATTTGATATTCTTTAGGGGCATTAGTCCTCATTTTCGATCCTTTTGGTCATTCGATGACAAAGGGGGAGTATTTTGAGTTAGTCTTCAAGCGGGTCTATCTATATGGGCGTTTTTTGTGCTAAGTTACAACTCTCATTCTTCTGAAACTTTATTGGATCGAGTTGTAAACTTAAACCCGATGGTGCTCTGATACTCTTGATGCATTTCTCTGCATGCTTATTCCTCATATATGTTAATGCACGCATGCTGAATTACATCAGTCATCATATTTCATCATGCATTTCAAATTCTTCATTATGATATGTCAAATGTGTGTAATGAATTACAAGATATAGGGGGAGATCTCCATGATTCTATTCTTCAAAGTGTGCAATGCTTCAAAAGCAAATTCCTCACTATGCACATCTTCAGGGGGGGTTCTTCTATATCTTGCAATCAAATTCCTCAACATCAGTATTTACACTTCATATGTTTATCCCCATTGAAAACTTAACCTATATTGTCATCAATCACCAAAAAGGGGCAGATTGTAAGTGCATCTAGTGCCCCTTAGTGATTTTGGTGTATTGAAGACTTATAGGTTAAGGGACTAATGTGTTTATGAGTGTACATAGGTCTATAAGTCTAAGAGGAGTTTGATATTTACAGAGAAAGTCGATCCCTAACAATGAATTTCTTCGACTGAAGACTTTGGATTTCTGAAGACTTTGAAAGTGAAGAAATTGGTGCAATCCTGAAGACTTGGTATTCATTCGAGGAACATGAAGCATGAAGCCTTTTGTTTTCGTAGTTTATTTTTCTCTTTCTTGAGTCATAGGAAATACCGTACTGTTAAAGGTGGTCGAGGAAATACTAAGGAAAAATTTCCATGTGATGCTCAACTCAAAATCCTACACCTACCAATCCCTTCGAGTGAAGCCATTGGAAATCTCATACAGTTCATTCATATTCTTCAGTGACAGAGACGAAGTTCTTCTAGTCTCTGAGGAATTTGTTCTGACTGAGGAGTTAGGAATTCGCCAGTGCGGATTGCCTACACAGTGAGGAACATGATAGCCCTGAGGAATTTGATACTCAAATTTCCGACCATTGCTGTGCTTTGCGCCAGCTGTCCCAAAATATCTACCCACCTAACGACCATATCATTGAAGGGCACTTATGTCTTATCATGTCGGGCTGCTCCCTAGGCTATAAATAGCCGCCCCCTACAACCACTAGCTGGTTGGCTGCTCCGAGAGAAACTCACACTTGTCATTTGGGAGCATCCCATCCTCCGAGGACTTTGAGCAAAAAACATCAAGTGAGGAAAACCCAAACCCAATCAACTACAAACCCAAAGTGATTGAGCATCACTGAAGAGATTGATCCTGTGTGGATCCAACGCTTGTTACCTTTGAAGACTGTGCTTCTTCCAGACGGTTAGGCGTCATGGTCAGAGGAATTGTGGATCGCTGAGTGACCAAGTTTGTGAAGGTTCAGAAGTCACCTGAAGACTTACCATGAGTGATTGGGCGAGGTCTGTGTGACCTTAGCTCAAGGCGAATACGGTGAGGACTGTGTGTCCTCAGGTTTAAATACCTAGCCGCTCCAACCATATGTACAACTGAGACAGCAGTTGGAACTGGTCTACCAAATCATTGTCTTCACCAAGCTCACTGGTTCTATTTCCTCAACTCTTTCATTTCCTTATAACTGTGTTGAGTGCTTGTTCGTATCTGTGTTTGAAGACTTTGACTGAAGACTTTCTCAACTTCCTCAGTTCAATTTCTTCAGTCTGTTTGTCTTCATCCTGTGTTATCCTGTGTTTACGCTTTCTGTACTCTGTGCTTGTCTTCATTTCATCATGATGACTATGCTTGTGTTCTGTTATGTTTACTTTTGATTACTTATTCCATTGCTAGTAGTTCTTCGCTAAGGAATTTCCTCACCTACAAATTCCTTAGTGAAGAATTCATAAAAATCGCCTATTCACCCCCCTCTAGTCGATATAATGCACTTTCAAGCTACTCCAAAACTGGTCCTTCTGGTTCTCTGTCTCCTCGAAAGAAGTGGGTTTCTCAATCATAAAAGGAGGTAGCATTTCACTTCCTGAGCTCAACATCAATTTTCCTCTTTGGGGTTCATGAGGTCCAAATTCATGCTAGGAATTAGATCAGTATCTCCAATAAAAGGAAGATGAATGGACGCATGTTTTCCATAATCATACCAGAAAATCTTACCTTCAAGCTCTTAGATATCCTACCACGTTCCGAAATCATGATCAGCCTTCAGGCAACACTCAGAAGGATCATGCTAATAACTCGCGAGCCTAATAAGTAGGCCGTGATCACCGTCTGGTTCATACACAGTTACTAGGAATGGCGCGGGATCCCCGCTGGTTCAAAATTTAGTTAATGGGTTGTTCTGCATCCGCTGCCTCCTCACAGGCCACCTTAGGCCCAGTTGCATGCATCACATCAAATGTCGTAACTGCAAGAGATGGGGGCACATTGCTCGTGACTGCTATTCATCTGGTCTGGGGTGTTGCTGATGTTCCCAACCGGCCTAGCACTACTCAAGCCCAAAACCCAACAAGCTCTAGACAAAATCCCACTGTTCTCACGATTACAACTAATTAGTCGGTCATTCCTACCGCCACTCATGGAAACAGAGGGAACTCCTCGATTTCACCCCCTGTAGTTGGTATACGCCATTACGCCGCCCCCTCCACTTCCATAGCACAGAGACTTGGTGCCTATGTCTGTCAATCCAGCGCACAATCCCTCTCCACGCGCCTCTCCATGTAGATTCCACCTCCTTCAAGAGAATCGACAATGGCGTCCTTCCCATTAGACCCCATGCCTTTCGTCCCGCATGGTCACCAGCGTATCGATGTGGTGGGCAGGCCTGGTAGGGTCTGCATCTTAGCAGGAGCAGTACCTACAACGCACGAGGAATGAGCAATCACAATGATTGTGTACATGCCCAATCTTCATGTCCAATTCAATACAATCTGAGAGGTACTATCTTATGTTCTCACTGATGTCAAGCAGTTCAGTTTCTCTAAGATCTCGCCCTGTCCGTTCGGTCAAGCTTTTGTCAAGCTCAATAGTGTATTTGACAGAGAGGAACTAGTAAGCAATAGCCCTCATAAGTTCACAAATGTTCATGTGATCTTTGAAAAACATAACTGATACGTCTCCAACGTATCTATAATTTTTGATTGTTCCATGCTATTATATTATCTGTTTTGGATGTTTATGGGCTTTATTATGCACTTTTATATTATTTTTGGGACTAACCTATTAACCTAGAGCCCAGTGCCAGTTTCTGTTTTTTCCTTGTTTTAGAGTATTGCAGAAAAGGAAAATCAAACGGAGTCCAGTTGACTTGAAACTTCACGGAACTTATTTTTGGAACGGAAGCAATCCAGAAGACTTGGAGTGTACGTAAGGGAAGCAACGAGGAAGGCACGAGGCAGGGGGCGCGCCCACCCCCCTGGGCGCGCCCTCCACCCTCGTGGGCCCCTCGTGGCTCCCCTGATGTATTTCTTCCGCCTATATATATCCATATACCCTAAAACTATCAAAGACGAGAATAGATCGGGAGTTCCGCCACCAGAAGCCTCCATAGCCATTGAAAACCAATCTAGACCCGTTCTGACACCCTGCCGGAGGGGGGAATCCCTCTTCGGTGGCCATATTCATCATCCCGGTGCTCTCCATGACGAGGAGGGAGTAGTTCTCCCTCGGGGCTGAGGGTATGTACCAGTAGCTATGTGTTTGATCTCTCTCTCTCTCTCTCTCTCTCGTGTTCTTGAGGTGGTATGATCTTGATGTATCGCGAGCTTTGCAATTATATTTGGATCCTATGATGTTTCTCCCCCTCTATTCTCTTGTAACGGATTGAGTTTTCCCTTTGAAGTTATCTTATCGGATTGAGTCTTTAAGGATTTGAGAACACTTGATGTATGTCTTGCGTGGGATACCCGTGGTGACAATGGGGTATTCTATTAATCTACGTGATATATGTTTTGGTGACCAATTTGCGGGTTTTGTGACCTTGGGAATCTATGCATAGCGGTTGGCACACGTTTTCGTCTTGACTCTCCGGTAGAATCTTTGGGGCACTCTTTGAAGTACTTTGTGTTGGTTTGAATAGAAGAATCTGAGATTGTGTGATGCATATCGTATAATATACCCACAGATATCGTATAATATACCCACAGATATCGTATAATATAGCGGTGACATTGGAGTATCTGGGTGACATTAGGGTTTTGGTTGATTTGTGTCTTAAGGTGTTATTCTAGTACAAACTCTATGATAGATTGAACGGAAATAATAGCTTCATGTTATTTTACTACGGACTCTTGAATAGATAGATCAGAAAGGATAACTTTGAGGTGGTTTCATACCCTACCATAATCTCTTCGTTTGTTCTCCACTATTAGTGACTTTGGAGTGACTCTTTGTTGTATGTTGAGGGACAGTTATATGATCCGATTATGTTATTATTATTGAGAGAACTTGCACTAGTGAAAGTATGAACCCTAGGCCTTGTTTCAACACATTGCAATACCGTTTGTGCTCACTATTATCATTAGTTACCTTGCTGTTTTTATATTTTCATATTACAAAAACCTTTATCTACCATCCATATACCACTTGTATCACCATCTCTTCGCCGAACTAGTGCACCTATACAATTTACCATTGTATTGGGTGTGTTGGGGACACAAGAGACTCTTTGTTATTTGGTTGCAGGGTTGCTTGAGAGAGACCATCTTCATCCTACGCCTCCCATGGATTGATAAACCTTAGGTCATCCACTTGAGGGAAATTTGCTACTGTCCTACAAACCTCTACACTTGGAGGCCCAACAACGTCTACAAGAAGAATGTTGTGTAGGAGACATCAATAACCAAGGTATGAATTGGAGTAGATTAGAGCTAGTAGAGAAGTATGGATCCTTGTTTGTGGCTTTCCGTTCGATAGGAGAAGCATTCATGAGATTAATTATGCTGTGAGTAAGTATGGGAAAGTTGTCATGTGGGACAGGAATAAGAGTACTCATGCTAACTTGATGGTTAAGGTTAAGGTTTAAGAGATAAGGAACATTCCTAACAGTATCATCATTGGGGAGGGAGATAAAACTGTCACTTTAACGGTTCCTGTAGTGATACTGCAAGATACAATGCTTGGCAGGGAAGCACTAGATGAAGATCCAATCATTTTGTTTGGTAATCCACACTCGGTACCCGCTCAAGCTAATTTCCATCAGAATCAGCAGAATCACTTTTTAGGTCCTCTTCAACATCATGAACAAGAGAACCTAGATCAACACCCTCAGAACAACCTGAACCTTCAGTTGGCTCTCAATGACAATTGAATGCTGGAAGTAGACAATGATGTGGAGGATGGTGACCTCCCTGGCTGGGGCCATTGGGCTATTCCCGAAGAAAATCAGCTTGTGGATCAAGAACTACATGATGGGGAATTTTTGAAAATAAATGAGTTAATGGAGCCCATGGAAAAAGTACGGGACCCTCAAGGTTTAGTTGGTCAGGCTAACAACAACATTACTGTCTCACAGGAACCTCCAAATGATAGTGTAGAAACTGCAGCCTTTGCAAATGGGCATTTGGCGCCAGCCCCTCCTACTTTGCCAGATTTGAATGTGGTCGTTGGGCCACCAGAATAGTTGGCACAATTTGAGCCCAACTGGGCCTAGGTGCCTCCTACTGATTTGAGGATTGCTGGTTTGCATGGGCCTCTTTGATGATATGTATGTTGTGATTCCCTTAGTGGTGTTATGTGAACGTCGACTACATGACACTTCACCATCTTTTGGGCCTAAGGGAATGCATTATAAAGTAGTTATTAGATGATCGGTTGCAAGACTGACATGAGCTTAAATCCTAGTTTATGGGTTATTCCGTAAGGGGCTGATTTGGATCCATACGTTTAATGCTATGGTCAGATTTTATCTTAATTCTTCTTTCATAGTTGCGGATGTTTGCGAGAGGGGCTAATCATAAGTGGGAGGTTTGTTCAAGTAAGAACAACACCCAAGCACTGGTCCACCCACATATCAAATTATCAAAGTAGCGAACGCGAATCAAACCAACATGATGAAAGTGACTAGGTGAAATTCCCGTATGTCATCAAGAATGCTTTGCTTACTATAAGAGATTGTTTTGGCATGTCCTTTGCTACAAAAAGGGATTCGGATACCATGCCACACCTATTGTTACTATTGCTACTTATTGCTTGTTACAGATTATCTTGCTATCAAACTACCTATTACCAACAATTTCAGCGCTCGTGGAAATTACCTTGCTGAAAACCGCTTGTCATTTCCTTCTCCTCCTCGTTGGGTTCGACACTCTTACTTGTCGGAAGGACTGCGATTGATCTCCTATACTTGTGGGTCATCACCTCCTTACTACTCAGATCCACACCTCAAAATAATATACTCATATCAACCCTGCTGACATCTAGGACCCACAACATTATCAAGGTATAGTGTATTAACGAGATAATTGCACAAGGAATGGCTCACATCTAGGATCCAGTAGCTCTAGCAGTTTTTTTCAGACGGAGTAGGGTACGAACTGGGTTGTGCGGTGTCTGTGGTCTGTCTAACAACATGACCATCCAACTTTTTTTTCTTTGTGAAAATGGGTAGCCCACCATACTTTCTTTTGAAGAATACCTAACCCAGGTCAAGTTGTTTTCTCTGACTTGCTGGACTACAAATCTTTCAAGACGAGGAGAGATACTTTCGGTCTGGCCAAAAATATGGTGCAAATCTTAAAAGTAATATGCAATGGGTTGTAAATGATAAAAAACAGAGGAAATGGGCAATTAGTTTCATATTTTGCATTTTCTTGTTCTTTGAGATTTTCAATTTCATTGGATTTGAACATAGTATTAATTTATTTTGAAATTAATTTGAATCTAGATAGAAATTTTAGGATTAAAAATAGTTCGAACCCCACCAAAATATACGGAATTTTGAAAATTTCACATATTTTTTCATAGAAACGTTTAACCATCGTCCTGACAAAAAAGGGCAGTAATTCTAAAAGAAGAAAATGGGCTTCAATAAATTCTATATGAATTAGTAAATGGGATATAAATTATAAAAATAATAACAAAACGGGTTGTACACGCAACATATTTCAAAGCTGACTTGTGGGCCTACTAAGTTGGCGCGTACGCATGGTTTTGTCAACTTATAGTGAACACACAGTTCTACCAGCAGTGACTGTTTGGTGTCCATCCAATGGCTTCGTGTTTCATCAATCTGTGGTCCTCTCGTTTCAGCCTCCCAAACCAGTGTTGGTGGGACTGCCTGCTCCCGTCTCCCGTGGGCGACTGTGCTGTCGCGCCGTCCTCACCGCCCGATCCTACTCCCACCATTGGCCAGGCCATCCCTCTACCCACCCACACTTCCTCTTGTTTTCCAGCCACGGCAGCCTCACCACTAATAACACACAAGTATAGGTGATCGCGACAGTTTTCGAGGGTAGAGTATTCAACCCAAATTTATAGATTCGACACAAAGGGGAGCCAAAGAATATTTGAACGTATTAGCAGCTGAGTTGTCAATTCAACCACACCTGGAGATTAATTATCTGCAACAAAGTGATCAGTAGCAGGGTAGTTTGATAGTTTTGATAGTAGTTACAGTAGCAATGGAAGCAGTAACAGTGATAGCAATATTTTGTAGCAAGTGTAACAATGATGATAGCAGTAGTAACGCAGCAAAATCAATAAGGATAAATTCGTAGGTCGGTGACTTGTTGGATGATATTCATCATGATACAGTTATAACCTAGGGCGATACGGCACTAGCTCCAGTTCATCGATACAATGTAGGCATGTATTCCGTAAATAGTCATGCGTGCTTTATTAAAAGAACTTGCATGACATATTTTGTCCTACTCTCCCGTGGCAGCGGGGTCCATATTGGAAACTAAGGGATATTAAGGCCTCCTTTTAATAGAGAACCGAAATAAAGCATTAACACATAGTGCATACATAAACTCCTCAAACTACGGTCATCACCGGGAGTGGGCCCGGTTGTTGTCACTCCGGGGTTGCCGGATCATAACCGTAGTAGGTCATTATAACTTGCAACATCGGATATAAAACATGGATATAATGATGAATTCATAAACGGTTCAGATCTGAAATCATGGCACCCGGGACCAAAGTGACAAGCATTAAGCATGGAAAAGTCATAGCAACATCAATCTAAGAACATAGTGGATACTAGGGATCAAGCCCTAACAAAACTAACTCGATTACATGATGAATCTCATCCAACTCCTCACCGACCAGCGAGCCTACAAAAGAATTACTCACTCCCGGTGGGGAGCATCATGGAATTGGCGATGGAGATAGGTTGGTGATAACGAAGAAGGAAGATCCCCCTCTCCGGAGCCCCAAACGGACTCCAGATCTGCCCTCCCGAGGAAGAACAGGGCTTGGCGGCGGCTCCGTCTCGTGGATCATGATAATTCTTTCTCCTTGATTTTTTTTCTGGAATAATGTGAATTTATAGTATCAGGGGGTCGTCAACGGGGCCACCAGGTGGGTACAACCCACCTGGGCGCACCAGGTGTCGGGGGTTGGGTGCGACATATGCCAAAGGATGGCTTATCATGGTGGGGGCGAGTAGAACGTCGCCGGTGCCTGGAAACGGGATATGGCAAAGACATGCACGCCGGCGAATCTTACCCAGCTTCGGGGCTCTCCGCGGAGATAATACCCCTACTGCTGCTCTGCGGGGTCTCCGCATGATCACTATGGCAAAGGGTGTACACAGTTGCTCCTTGAGCTGTTTCCTGGAGGTAGGAGAAGGCTAGGCTAGCTCTCTCCTTCCTATCTCATCTATCTAGTGCTAATGGATTCGAACCCTTTGCATGGGTGCCGTGGGGGGTTTATATAGGCCTACCCCCCAGGGGTACAATGGTAATCCGGCCAGGCACGGGCCCAGCCATCAGTCTCTCTGGCCGCCATCTTATCCGCCGACTCCTGGGGCCCGCCGACTGGTGGGCCCCGCCAACTGGCTCGGTACGGAGCCGACAGGCCGCGTCCGCCGCGGGCGGGTCTTGCCGGCTGTGGATTACTATAACCGTGCCTCTAATGACGCGGGCTCGGTCATGAGGTCGTGGCGACAGCTCCGCCGTCTGGCGGGCGATCACTGTGGCCACTCCCTGTCGCGTCTGATTAATGGCGCGTGGGGCCTGTGGGAGGGGCCGGCCGACTCCTGGGGGCCGACTCCCATCTGGGCCGACTGGTGGCGCTCTCGCCATCTTCTGGACTCCCGCCGACTGGTGGGACCCGCCGCCCCAGGGTCGTACAGACAAGTCGTCGTGGGCGCAGGACTCTGCCCACTGGTGCTGATGTCAGGGCTGGCATGGCAACAGTGCCGCGCCGGACGGAGATCTCTGCTGGTACGGCGTGATGTGGCCATGTCTGCCTTTGAAAAGGGGTGGGAGTGGGCTTTACTGTAGCCACTCCCCGTCCTGTCCCTCTTGATGAGGGCATGGGGTTTGTTGGAGTCGCGGGCCGGCTCCCATGGCCGGCTTCTATGGAGGTTGCTAGTTAGGAGTCGGCTCATCCTGAAGTCGTCCCCGGGACTCGGCCGCGAGTGGGCAGTCGGTTGCCTTGCCGCCGACTTCTTAGAAGGCGACTCTTCGTCCTAGGGTCTTGAGGGGCGCAGCCTGCCCCGATGTCTTGAAAGGTTCAGGGACTCGGGTTAGCCTACCCGTGGCCCATTACTCTGACAGTAGTCCCCGAAGCTGATGAGGCGCCGTAGACGATCGGCCGAGGAGCCTCAGCAGTTTCTCTTTCCGGGTGCTCGAGACATGGATCTTGCTTGACTTCTGCCGGGCCGACTAGAAGGAGTCGGACTCGCTCAACTCTGACTTGTACAATATTTCGAACGCCGCGGCGGGATCCAAGTGGAGTGTTGGCTAAGCTTCCAGGCCGCCGCCCGTTCCGGGCCTGTCACGTGGCAACACGTGGCCGGGCCAGTCTGCCTGCCCACGCACGTGACGGGACAGGCCCGCAGGCGGGGCCCGCCACTACCACGCCTCAGCGCACGAGCGGATCCGCCGCGGCCCGAGCGGATGGTTGGGATTCCCGTAAAGTTACTGCACGCAGTAACTTTAGCGTGGAAACGTGGGGGTCGTGGGGTCGCGGGCGTAGTAAATCCCACGACCGCCCCCTTGGCTTCGCAGCCCATGAGGCTATAAGTAGGGGGAGGAGGGGGGCGCAGCAGAGCATGCGCGCCCCTCATCCACGCTACTCCTTGCTCTTCTTCTTGTTCTTCCTCGCACCGCCGCCGCCCAAGCTCTGCCGAACGCCGCGGCGATCCGCTCACGATGAGCTCTTCCTCCGCCGCTGCGCCACCCTCGGTGCATTCCGGCACCTGGGACGGTTCAGAGGTCCATGACGACCACATCGAGTTCCTCCGCAAGACTCGTCGGCTCCCCGGCGAGGATTATGTGCGGGTACGCCTTGCGCCGAGGGGGAGATCTCTTCGGCGCCGGAGGAGGGCGAGCGGGTTATCTTCCGCTTGCACTGCTTGCGCGGCCTGGGGCTGCCGGCGAGTAGCTTCTTCCGCTCCTTTCTGGAGTTCTACGACCTCCAACCGCACCACCTCACGCCCAACACGGTGGTGCTGCTGTCTGCCTTCGTTGCCCTGTGCGAAGGCTTCCTCGGAGTCCTCCCCACCATCGAGCTCTGGGGAGAGTTCTTCTACTCCAAGCTCGGCACCCAGGCCGCAGGCGTGCCGGCTCAGTGCAGCGCGTTCATCGCCGTGTGGAGGTCGGGGGCCGACAACCCCTTCCCCACCATCAAGCTGATAAAGTCGGTGAAGATGTGGCAGCGATCGTACTTCTACGTGAAGAGCGTCTTCGCGGAGGGCGATTGGGTCAATCTGCCGGCTTTCGAAGCCGGCCCGCCGGCTGGGAGGCTGCCCAACTGGTCGTATCGGGCCAAGTCGCTGACGCTTGCGGGAGCCGGCGTCGTCACCCGACTCCGAAGTGCTGACGCAGTCGGAGGGCTTGACTGGTCCGGATCTGCTGGCCGCCTTCGTGGCGCGCCGAGTTCTCCCGCTCCAAGGTCGCCCTCACATGATATGCCAAATGAGCGGGCACCGTGACCCGAGTGGATGTGCACCAAGGACATGCCTCACGAGGAGGTGGCCTACATGGTGAACTACCTCTCAGACAGCAAGCTCCTGGAGGATTGGCGGTTCGGCAAGGAGCCGTACTCTCGCGCCAACCCCCCGCCCGTAGTGAGTTGCCTTTTTCCTTCTTTCTTTGAATTGTCTTCTTTCTTGCCGAGTTTGTCTTGTCCGACCTGACCAGTCAGCTTTGGTCAGAATCCCCTCCTCCATCCATCAGCCGGCACCGCGGGGCCGGCCTGCGAGTTCCTCACCGACCGGGCGGAGAGCAACGTCGACGACCTCGATCTGGGGGCGGCGGCTTTGGAAGACGACACCGAGGAAGGAGGCGGCCCGCGGCTCGGGGCCAGTCTAGAGGACTGGCCTGATGATGATGAGGAGGTTGCCCCCCGCCACCGGCCAGGAGTCGGCCATCCCGGCGCGGGCTCTTCTGTCGCGCCGGGCGCTCCATGCAGCGGGAAGAAGCGCAGGGCCATGCCGACCTTGTTCGGCAGTCGGCCGAAGAAGCCCAAGAGTTCGGCTGCGGCGACCAAGCGGGACGAGGCGGCCGCGAAGGCCATCCGCTTCCGCAAGGAAGTAAAGAAGCCGCCACTGGTCTCCGCGTGAGTATTCCATCTTAACGCCTTTATTCCTTCTTTGTGGCTTTTGTCTGAGTCTTTACTTGCTTCCCTTGCTTCAGGGCTCCCCTCACTCTTGAGAGGGTCGTCACCGCCTCCGTCATGGGGTCGGCGGAGACGTCCGCCACCACTCGGCGGATTGACCCCCGCCGCCGACCTCCGGGAGGCGGCGGAGCGGAACGCGCGGGAGAAGCGCGACGAGGAAGAGGCCGCCCGCCTGGAGAAGGTGGAGGCCGAGAAGGCGGAGGCCTCCACCGAGAAGAAGCTGGCGGAGGCCGAAGCCGCTGTCGTGGCGAGGTGGCAGGTTGAGGAGGCCGCGCACCGCCAATCGGCGGTGTTCGTCACCTCGCTGAACTCTGCGCCGCCGCCTTCGGAGTTCACGGGGCAGACTGGGGGAACCGGCGGCGAGAACCCCATCATGGAGAGGGAAGGCGGCGACGCCTCCATGCCGGACGTGATCGTTCCGCCGCCGCCTCCGCCGCCGTCTGGGAGCGCGCAAGGCAAACAGCCGGCGGACCCGCCGGTGCCGTCGACTGAAGACGAGGCCGTGGCGAGGCTTCTCCTTCAAGTCGGCTCACCAACGCGCCGCCGTCTTGAGAAGGCGACTTCGGCGCCACGCCCCTTGGAGACCGGCACCACCAGCTCGGCGATCCCAGACGCCGAAGCGACGAGCGCCACGCCCATTGGGTGGGTGCGAGGAGGCGGCACGGGCCCGCTGAACCAGGCGCTTCTGGACGTCCAAACAAAGCTGCGAGCTGAGGGCGACGCCATCCCAGAACTGCACCAAGGCGTACCTGGCGTCGCGGGCAGCCGTCCGGGTATGCTTTCTCTTTTGTCCTTGTTTTCTTGTTCCTCTCTGTGGGGGCGCGCCAGCGCACCCACTGGGTGTAGTCCCCGAATTTCGGGCCGGCTGCTGAGCAGGCGGCCCGGAACTCCAATTGGTGAGTTCCGGGTACTAACTTTTGTCTGAAATACTTGTCGCAGCACTATCACAACCTCCGTGTCACCGCCTTCAACCGCAATGTCGAAGAGTTGGGCAAGCGGACCGCCGACTTGTCGGAGAGCCGGAGTGAGTCCTTTTTCTTCTTTGCGGGGACGCGCTGGCGCACCCGCGGGCTGTAGTCCTCGAGATTCGGGCCGACTGCTAAGCAGTCAGGCCGGATCTCCCCGGCGACCTTCTTTGTTGATGACTTAACGCCTTCTTTCTTCTTTCTCTTCAAAGGCCAACACCGCTCTTCAACAGCAGCTGAGCGAAGCCAACTCCGCGTTGCGCGCCAAGGGGGAGGAGTGCAGCAAGCTCGTCGCAGAGCGCGATCTGTTGGCCGCACAATTGGCAGAGCAGAAGGAGCTGCTTAAGAAGACGCAGAAGGAGGCGGAAGAAGCAGAGACCGCCCTCCTGGCCGAGTTCACAAGCGAGCGCTCCTCCTAGTCCAACAAGGAGGCATTGCTGGCCTCCGGCTTCCACGAGATTGAGGACATCGTTGATGGTGAGCTTCTTTACTTTCTTTCTTCGAGATGCCGACTATAGGTCGAGCCGACTCCTGACTTTTGACTTGCTTCTTCATTCTTTTTGTCTTGGTAGACTTCTTCCCTGGCCACTCGCAGGCCGCTAACCAAGACATCGAGGCTGACCGTGAAGGGTGAAGGGCGGAAGGCGTAGAGATCACCGCCGACGCCCCCCGAACCCTTGACGAGCAGCTCCTGAGCATCGAGGCTCGCCTTCGGCCGGCTCACCGGATGTTGCGCCGGCTTCAACGTGTCGGCGCCCAGGCGATCGCTGCCCTGTGGCCAGACATGCAGGCTCCGCGCACCCCCAGTCGGACTGCCGACTGGCTGGAGGTCGCGGCTGGCCGTCTTGAGGCCTGGAAAGGTTCCTCGGCCCGGGCTGGAGCGCGCCGAGCCTTGGAATTCGTCAAGGTGTGGTATCCGGGGCTGGACCTAGACCGGCTGGCCACACTCCGGTCAGAGGCCCAGCCGGAGCTGGCAGCCGCGGAGGACGCCCTCGCCAAGCGCGCCGTGGCGATCGCCGAGTACACAGACACCAGCATCTTCATCCCCGAGCGGGCTGAAGACGGCGAGGAGGTACCGCCGGAGTGGTTTGGGATGAACCCAGGCTACGGCGAGGACTCGGCGGAGGTGATCGGCTCCAGCGTCGAGGAGGAAGGCGAGGCGGAGGACGGAGGCGAGATGGAAGCTCCAGAAGGCGGAGCGGATGGCCAGCCTCAGCTCGACCGTGCCTCTAGCAACAAGCCGCGTGCGGCCGAGCCGACTGCCGCCGTAGGCGATCAAGCCGAGACTGCCTAGCCGGCCGCCCCAACGCCTGACACCGCCGTCTCCTCTGACCCTCCGAATCCGTCTGCCGCTTCCTAGGCTGCCGCCTTATCTTTATTTTATCTGCTTTAGTAGTCTTTGAAAAACTTGTTAATTCGCACAATTCCACCCGCGGGGTGTATTTTGAACTTCTGCTCGAAGATTCGGCCAAGGGCCTATGTTATGTAAATATTTATCCGAATTCTATCTTTTCTTGCTCATTGCTCCTTTGGCTTTTTCCTTTGCCGCCTTCCCTTAGTTGCCGTCTTGCCAGTCGGACAGCCGCTCTGCGGACTGCCGCTGGATCAAATGCTTGGCTACTTTTGGGAAGGCAAGTACTTAGCCGTTTTAGAGTTTTTTAGCAAGTTGAATAGAAGGCGGCGAGCCGACTACTCAATAGTCGGTTTGCGAAAAAAGGCTGGAAGCCGGCTTAAGCTATGTTTTATGCTTTGAGTCCTTAGCCATTTTTCATGCGAACACCCATTCTACCTTACTCCTGCCCACCGGACAGTCGCTCTGCGGGCTGCGGCTTCTGACAGGAGATGGCTTAGGCGCCACACACTACTTGTCCGACTGCAGGAAGCATTTCATAGCGCAAGGCGGCAAGTCCCCGGGCTGACTAGTCGAACCCGGTGCCAAGCGGCATAACAAAGAGTAACACACTCGCAGGCATAATTCTTATCATATAGATAAAAGAGGGCAGTCCCCGAGCTCGTCTCGGGGGCCCCGAAGTCTTGGTACTTTAATACAAAAGGTAGCATGGTACATACTGCATCAACTGTAAAATCTTCGGAGGAGATTTGCATTCCATGGCCACTCTGTTTCTTTGCCGGAGTCGTCCCTCTTGCATGCTCGGGGCTTCTGAGCGTCAATCATGTAGTAGGAGTCATTGCCCAACACTTTGCTGATGATGAAAGCGCCTTCCCAAGGCGCCGACAGCTTGTGCTGGCTGGCTGTTCGTTGGATCAGTCGGAGCACAAGGTCACCCTCTTGGAAAGATCTCGGCCTGACCTTCATGTTGTAGTATCAGCGCAGGCTCTGCTGGTAGATGCTGGACCGGCTGAGTGCCAACAGCCGGCCCTCTTCTAGCAGATCGGTGCCGTCTTGACATGCTTCTTCTGCTTCCTCCTCGGTGTATATGGTGACTCGCGGGGAGTCGAACTCTATGTCCGTTGGGATGACGGCTTCAGCACCATAGACGAGGAAGAAAGGCGTGAAGCCAGTTGACTTGTTTGGAGTCATGCGCAGACTCCAGAGGACGGCTGGCAACTCGTCAAGCCAACATCCGGCCGAACACTCCAGCGGTTCGACTAGTCGAGGCTTGATGCTGGACAGGATGATGTCGTTTGTTCACTCCACCTGGCCGTTTGACTGCGGATGGGCAACAGACACTAAGTCCAGTCGGATGCCCTATGTTGCGCAAAAACGGGCCAAGGCGCCTTTGGCAAAATTGGTGCCGTTGTCGGTGATGATGCTGTGTGGTATGCCGTACCGAATTGTGATGTCGGAGATGAAAGTCACGGCAGTCGGACCATTCAGTTTCTTGATTGGCTTCGCTTCTATCCACTTGGTGAACTTGTCCACCGCGACAAGTAAGTGAGTTAATCCACCTCGTGTCGTCTTGAATGGTCCCACCATGTCTAGGCCCCAAACTGCGAAGGGCCAGGCAATGGGGATGGTCTTGAGTGCAGAAGCCGGCTGATGTGGCTTGGAGTGGAACTTCTGGCACCCTTTGCATTTTTGGACCAATTCCTTGGCCTCTTCTAAGGCCGTTGGCCAAAAGAAACCGTGTCGGAAGGCTTTGGCGACGAGTGTTCTGGAAGCCGCATGGTGGCCGCACTCGCCTTGATGGATGTCTTTGAGAATTGCTTGGCCTTGCTCTGGCTCTACGCAGCGCTGGTAGACACCAGTGACGCTGCGCCTGACCAGCTCTCTGTTGACTATGGTATAGGCTGCCGCTCGGTGTTGTACTTGCCGAGCTAAGGTCTCATCAATCGGCAGCACTTTGCTCACCAGGAATTTGAGGATGGGCTGGGCCCATGAGGGTGCTACTATTTCTTCGACTGCCAGAACTGCGACTTGGACGAGGGCGGCTGGCCGGGAGGCGGCGAGCTGGAGTCAACAACCTCTTGCTAGATTAATGAAGTCCTTGGACCGACTGGTGCAGCCCTCGGGACAAGTTCTGGAGTCTTCGGGCTGGGCGCCACAGTCCCCGGGCCGGGTTCTGCACTCCCTGGGCCGGCTTCGACTGTGGCGGCTTTGGAGCCATCTGCAAAAATCCTCGTACCGTCTGCCGGGGCTCTGGAGTCGGATCCGACTTCTTCGGGGGGAGTGTTGGCACAAAGATGGAGTCTGATTCTGGTGAAGGCTTGACAGACGGCTTGAGGAGGCGCTGAAGGGCGACGCCAGATGGTATTGGTTGGCGGGTAGAGCCGATTCGTGCCAGGGTGTTTGCTTGGTCGTTGTCGTTTCTTGGTACATGGAGGAACTCGGACCCCTCGAAATATCCACTGAGTTTCTGCACAAGGAAACGGTAACTCGCCATGTTTGCATCTTTGGCATCCCAGTCGCCAGACGACTGCTGGACCACTAAGTCCGAGTCGCCATAACACAGGACCCGGCGAATGCCAAGTTCTTTGGCAAGCCGGAGCCCGTGAATGAGCGCATCGTATTCGGTGATGTTGTTGGAGGCGGCGAAGTGGATTTGTAGTGTGTGTTTGAGCTTGTCGCCTTTAGGAGAAGTGAGGACAACGCCAGCTCCCAAGCCGGTGCGCATCTTGGAGCTGTCGAAATGCATCCGCCAATGGGTGGAGTCGGGCGCTGGTGGTAGGTACTGGGTCTCGGCCCAGTCGATGAGGAAGTCGGCCAGTGCTTGTGATTTGATGGCAGTGCGGTGCTGGTAGTAGATGGTGTAGGGAGCCAGCTCTATGGTCCATTTGGCCAATCGGCCAGAAGCATCTCGACTTCCGATGATCTCGGCAAGTGGGGCCGTCCAGACCACAGTGATTGGATGCTCTTGAAAGTAAGGCTTCAACTTCTTGGCAGCAAAGTGCACGCCATAGCACAATTTCTGGTAGTGAGGGTAGTTCTGCTTGGAGGTCGACGTCACTTTGCTCAGGTAATATACCGGTCTCTAGACAGGTGGTGCCTTGCCTTCCTCCTTGCGTTCCACTACAATGACTGTGCTGACTACCCGGCTGGTGGCGGCGATGTACAGGAGCATGGGCTCCTTAGGAGTCGGAGCCGCCAGAACGGGTGGAGTAGTCAACATCTTCTCCAACTGAAGAAAGGCTTCGTCCGCCTTGTGGTTCCACTCGAAAAAAATGGTCTTCTGCATGAGCTGGTATAAGGGGAGAGCTTTCTTGCCCAGCCGACTAATGAATCGGCTAATGGACGCCAAGAAGCCAGTGAACTTTTGCACGCCCAGCAGTCAGCTGGGTATCTCCATCCTCTCAATGGCCTTGATCTTTGCAGGGTTGCACTCTATGCCGCGTTCAGAGACCAGGAAGCCAAGGAGTTGGCCGACTGGTACTCCAAAGACGCACTTCTCAGGGTTGAGCTTGA
This sequence comes from Triticum monococcum, assembly GCA_034509565.1. Lineage (NCBI taxonomy): Eukaryota > Viridiplantae > Streptophyta > Magnoliopsida > Poales > Poaceae > Triticum > Triticum monococcum. Next base: position 78,357,546 of record CM067843.1, read on the forward strand.
TCTGGAATCGGCGCAGGTTCTCAAAGGTCTCCTTGAGGTCTTCCAGCAGTGTTCCACGCTTCTCCGTCTTCACCACCACATCGTCCACGTAGACGTGGGCGTTTCTACCGAGTTGCTTGAGGAGACACTTCTGCATGCAACGCTGAAAGGTGGCACTAGCATTCCTCAAGCCGAACGTCATGGTTAGATAGCAAAAGGCTCCAAACGGTGTGATGAAGGCGGTCTTCAGTCTGTCAGCCAGGTTTAGCTTGATCTGGTGATATCCCGAATATGCATCCCAGAAGCTCAGCAGCTCGCATCCGGCTGTGGAGTGTATCACCTGATCGATTCTCGGCAAAGCAAACGGGTCCTTGGGGCAAGCCTTGTTGAGGCTTGTGTAGTCAATACACATTCGCCACTGCTTGTTCTTCTTCAGTACCAGGACCGGGTTGGCTAGCCACTCTGGAAAGAACACTTCCATAATGAAGCCGGCTGCTACGAGTCGTGCTATCTCTTCTCCGACAACTCTTCTCTTTTCTTTCGATAAGCGGCGCAAGGGCTGCCTGACTGGCTTTGCATCAGATCGGACATGTAACTTGTGCTCTGCGAATTCCGTCGGTACACCTGGCATGTCTTTGGGGGACCATGCAAAGATGCCCCGATTCTCACGGAGGAAATCGACGAGCTCGCCTTCCTATTTGCTGTCGAGGTTTGCGCCTACGCCAACGTACCTCTCTGGGTGCTCCGGATCCAAGGGTATCTTCTTTGTCTCTTTGGCCGGCTTGAACGAACCCTCAGCCTCCGACTGCTTGGGGTTAGGCAACACCTCTAGCTGCTTGCTTGCCATTGCCACAACCCGGTCAAGGAGCCGCTTCTCGGCCGCGGTCACCAGGGACTCGGCCAACCGACTACTCTTAGCCGCACAGGCAGACGACTTCCGGTAGTCGCCGGCTACGGTCAGAATCCCCTTGGAACTAGGCATCTTCATCTTGAGGTAGGCGTAGTGGGGGACCGCCATGAACTTGGCCAGGGCGGGTCGGCCAAGTAGTGCATGGTATGGGCTCTCGAGATCCACCACCTCAAACCAAACTGACTCTCGGCGGAAGTGATCTTTTTCTCCAAAGAGGACGTCCATCAGGATCTTGCCTATTGGTGAGCAGGAAAGACCAGGAACAATGCCGTGGAACACAGTCCGGCTGTTCTGAAGCTGTCTTTGCTTGATTCCCAACTTCTCCATGGTGTCCTTGTACATGATGATGATGTTGCTGCCTCCATCTATCAGAACTCGCGAGAAACGAGCAGCTCGTCTATCCGTGGCAAAGGTGGCATCCAAGACCAAGGCATAAGAGCCCAGACTCAGCATCACCTCTGGGTGATCAGCCCTGCACCAGCTGATGGGCTTCTCAGACCAGTGCATGAATTCTGTTGTCCCTGATGCTACTGCATTCACCTCTTACTACTGCAGCCGCCTGCTGTGTCGATCGTCAACCACACTGGTAAATATCACGTAGGCTCTGTGCTCTTCAGGGTACTCGTCTTGTACTGCGCCGACTGGCCTGACAGTCGGCTGGTGGGGTGGAGGCGGAGGATGCTGCCCAGCAGGCGGGGGAGGCAGGAGGCCGTCTCCTTTGGCGATCCTGGTGAGCCAGTGGCACTTCCGGGTGGTGTGATTCGACGGCTTCGCGCCCCTATGGAACTTGCAAGGACCATCCAGAGTCTGCTCGTATGAGAAAGCCGGCAACTAGTTGGGCTTGCCGCCTTTCTGTTGCTTGGGTGGAGGCTGCCCTTCCGGCTGCTGGTCTTCGACTGTCGCCACCTGCCGGCTGCTGGAAGCCGGCTGTGGGGCCTTGTGCTTCTGGTCGCTCTGCTGTTGTAGCCGACTGGCGTCTCCAGCCGGAGTTCTAGGAGCCTGAGGGGCCACTTTGCTAGTCGCACTGACTTGAATTTCCGCCTTCATGGAGGAGTCGGCCGTGGCATATTTGTCTGCTATGATTAGCGGCTCGTCGAGGGTTTCTGGCTCGTCGCAGAGGAGCTTGTGCTTGAGGAGGGTGCCTTCTCTGCACCCAGCGGTGAAGTACTCGATAGCCTGCACCTCGTGCATGCCCTCACAAGAGTTCCGGAGCTCGGTCCAACGCGTGAGGTAGTCGCGAGTTGACTCGTTGGGGCCTTGCACGCACAAGGAAAGCTGACGAGGCTTGGGAGGACGCTTGTACGTGCTTGTGAAGTTGCGGGCGAATGCATCGGTGAAGTCGACCCAGCTGTTGATGCTGCGGGGCTTCAGGCTATTCTGCCATGTCCGGGCCGTGCCATGGAGCATGAGCGGAACGTATTTCACGGCAACACGCTTGTTGCCGTTCGCTATGCTGACGGTAGTGGAGTAGTGAACTAGCCAGTCCTCCGGCTTCACGGAGCCGGTGTACTTGGGCATGTCTCTTGGGAGCATGAACCCTTTGGGAAAGGGCTCGTCTTGAATGCGGGGCCCGAAACAAGGCGGACCCAACTCATCTTCTTCTTCCAGCGCCAGGGATCGGTGAAGTCGGTCCATCTGGTGGCGGGCGTCGTTTTCTCTGACTCCCTCTCGGCGGTCGAGGCGGTCGCCGAGAGTCGGATGGTCAACAGGCGGCGGGGAGACTCGCCTTTCCTTGCGAGGAGGAGGAGGCGGACAGTCGTCCCGTCGTTCCACTGCTCTCGGGCGGCCGTCTTGGTCGCGCTCTATGGTAATGCGAGTCCGGCTGTGGCTGACAGCCGGATCCTTGTCTTTCCTTCCTCGGGCGCCGCTAGTCGGCATCCGAGACATCGCGCCTTGATCTCGGCGTGGAGGCGGGTCGTCGTTTTGTCGCAGCGGCGCCTCTGTGCGGCAGCCGGCCTCATTCTGTGCGGCAGCGGCGTCGAGGAGCCGCTGGACTCGCTCCGTCATCAGGTGGCGCTCTTCGCCCTCGAAGTTGTCCAGCTTGTCCGCCGCCGTCTGGGCAACTTGAATGTTCTCCGCAGGCATGGCGTACACAGGGCGATTTGCCCCGAACAAGTTGGCGATGGCCACGCCGCGCTGCTGGACCGCACCTAGGCGGCTGGGCCTAGATGGGGCTGGCGAGCCACCCACAGCGCGATCCATCTCACGCTGGTAGGCTTCTGACAAGCGTCTCATGCTAGCCAGCTTTCTCGCGCCTTCGACGAGCTGAAGGCGGCGTGCCTCCAACATCTCCGCGTCAGTGTCTTCCGGAATGGGCGCAGTCAGGTCTTGCAGTGCCGCGCCAAGTAGGTCATGTGCTCCTCCGCCGGGAGGCTCGTCATGACCGATGACGAGCACCTCAGTGACGGTGCTTCCGTCGCTCTCCGTGCGAGGGAGCGGCTCGTCGTAGACCACCATGTTGGTGGGGAACGCGTCGAGCGACGCGGTATCGGAGTCGACCAGCATCGGGTCGGTGGAGCCTACAGACTCCAAGTCCATGGCAGGCTCGCCGGTGACGTGGAGTTGGTCAAGGAGGCCTGCGAGGAGGCTCTCGGGGCCGCCCGTGCCTGCGTCGGATGCAGGTTCGTCGGAGAGGCGAACCTCGCTGACAAGATCGGCGAGGCAGCTGGCTGCGCAGGTGATCTCAGCGCCGTGTAGTGCGTCGGCGCAAACTCCGTCTGCCGTGCCGGGCTGGCTGCGCTCGCCAGGGAGGAAAAGGGTTCCCGTCCAGAGCAGGTCTTCGGACGATGGTGCACCAGGCCCCACGGTGGGCGCCAAATGTCGGGGGTTGGGTGCGACATCGGATATAAAACATGGATATAATGATGAATTCATAAACGGTTCAGATCTGAAATCATGGCACCCGGGACCAAAGTGACAAGCATTAAGCATGGAAAAGTCATAGCAACATCAATCTAAGAACATAGTGGATACTAGGGATCAAGCCCTAACAAAACTAACTCGATTACATGATGAATCTCATCCAACTCCTCACCGACCAGCGAGCCTACAAAAGAATTACTCACTCCCGGTGGGGAGCATCATGGAATTGGCGATGGAGATAGGTTGGTGATAACGAAGAAGGAAGATCCCCCTCTCCGGAGCCCCAAACGGACTCCAGATCTGCCCTCCCGAGGAAGAACAGGGCTTGGCGGCGGCTCCGTCTCGTGGATCATGATAATTCTTTCTCCTTGATTTTTTTTCTGGAATAATGTGAATTTATAGTATCAGGGGGTCGTCAACGGGGCCACCAGGTGGGTACAACCCACCTGGGCGCACCAGGTGTCGGGGGTTGGGTGCGACATATGCCAAAGGATGGCTTATCATGGTGGGGGCGAGTAGAACGTCGCCGGTGCCTGGAAACGGGATATGGCAAAGACATGCACGCCGGCGAATCTTACCCAGCTTCGGGGCTCTCCGCGGAGATAATACCCCTACTGCTGCTCTGCGGGGTCTCCGCATGATCACTATGGCAAAGGGTGTACACAGTTGCTCCTTGAGCTGTTTCCTGGAGGTAGGAGAAGGCTAGGCTAGCTCTCTCCTTCCTATCTCATCTATCTAGTGCTAATGGATTCGAACCCTTTGCATGGGTGCCGTGGGGGGTTTATATAGGCCTACCCCCCAGGGGTACAATGGTAATCCGGCCAGGCACGGGCCCAGCCATCAGTCTCTCTGGCCGCCATCTTATCCGCCGACTCCTGGGGCCCGCCGACTCCTGGGGCCCGCCGACTGGCTCGGTATGGAGCCGACAGGCCGCGTCCGCCGCGGGCGGGTCTTGCCGGTTGTGGATTACTGTAGCCGTGTGTTGACACCTGATTTTGGCAAGATACAGATTGCAATGAAGATGGTCTCAAGTGAACGGGTTTTCAGCATAAAAAGATTCACGTCGCCGAGTGGAACAACTTTGATGTTTCGGTTATATTCATTCGACCTTATCTTACGGACCGAAACTATACTCAGAGTGACATAATTCAATGTTCCGAGTGGTTTTTGGCCAATCACGTCTTCAAGATGACATCGGATGAAGGAGCACTCTTAAGGAATTGTCTTCATCTCGTTGAGGCAATCAATTTTGATATATAAATCATCTCAATCCGAGTTCATATGCAAAAGTTACAGTTAATACGGTCTGGACAGGCCAGAGACCAAAATATTACGCTTGACACCAGACACATGTTGATGAGTGTCTGATGCAATGCGTGAGCAATTCGGCCCTCAAGACGGCCTTGAATTGAAAAACCTTCAACACAGAAAAGTTTCTTCTCGTCGAGCCGATCGATTTTCATATATAATTTGTCTCAATCCGAGGTCGTATGCAACCTGGAGAGGCAAATCAAGATCAGGGTGTGTTTTCAGTCGGGAAATCCGAGTGAAAAGTTTACCATCCGAGTGAAAACCTACCGATCGAGTAAAACGTCGAGTGAGAACTTATCGATCGAGTAAAAGATTGGCTTCCGAGTGAAAATATAGTAATCCGAGTGAAATTATCATCCGAGTGAAGTTATTCCGAGTGAAAAGATTACCGTCGGAATGAAAACTTGACGTTCGAGTAAGATATGGCCTTCCGAGTGAAATATAGTCATCCGAGTGAAAGGTTGTCTTCCGAGTGAAATTATAGTCATCCGAGTGAAAGATTGTCTTCCGAGTGAAAGACTTTAACATCCGAGTGAAAAGGTCCAGTCGGACGAAAAACTCTAATATCCGAGTGGATGAGCTCGGATCCGAGTGAAAATGAAGATGTGCCCGAAAGGTAATCCAGATGACCTCGGATGGAAAAGTGATCAACACGGAAGTTGTGCGCATCGTCAAAATGGTGAAATTTTGTTTTGGAGTCATTATCATCTGAGATAGTATACGGCATGTAAGTTCACTACGAGACTCAGACAATCCAGTCTGTTACATGACCGAGTCCGACTGGATATTAAAGATGGCTTCGTAGAATATTCAAGATGGTCTTATTTGGAAAAGTGTTCAATATAAGAATTGTTCGTCTCGTCGAGGCGCACAAGTTTCATATTTGGGCCGTCTTGATCGGAGGTCATATGCAAGCTCGGCGGCCTGCGCAAGGAGGAAGACAGAAGTTGGGCCAGATTCAGACTGAATCCGAGTTGGAATAGAACTAGGACTCTAGGACGTGAATTGATGTAATTTTTTGTAAGGAAAGCCTAGATGAATCCTTTGCTTGTACGGGAAGTCCAGCAGCCTCTTATATATGCTGGGGGTGATGGTCGATTGAACAACACCAATCGAACCAATCAATCTATTACACTTTTGTGTTCATCTATCTTTATCCCCTACCCTTGTATCTTTCTTTCTCGTTCTTCGTTCGTTCTTCGCGTTGGAGGGCAGCGACCCACGAGGCTCTAGGGGCGAGCGAATCGACCTGGACCAGCCCATAGCCACCGCGAGCCCTGACGGGGTCCCTCCCGGGCAAGCGGGGCTTCGGGTCTACAAAAGCGCCCACCGACTGTCTTGCGTATCGCACTGTCGGTCGGGTCTCCATCGACGTGAGCTGCGGTGCATCACCCCCGGCGTCGAGGGTACATGGTGACGTCTTCGTGTGTGACCGTGCCTCTAATGACGCGGGCTCGGTCATGAGGTCGTGGCGACAGCTCCGCCGTCTGGTGGGCGATCACTATGGCCACTCCCTGCCGCGTTTGATTAATTGCGCGTGGGGCCCATGGGAGGGGCCGGCCGACTCCTGGGGGCCGACTCCCATCCAGGCCGACTGGTGGCGCTCTCGCCATCTTCTGGACTCCCGCCGACTGGTGGGACCCGCCGCCCCAGGGTCGTACAGACAAGCCGTCGTGGGCGCAGGATTCTGCCCACTAGTGCTGATGTCAGGGCCGACATGGCAACAGTGCCGCGCCAGATGGAGATCTCCGTGGGTACGGCGTACTGTGGCCATGCCTGCCTTTGGAAAGGGGTGGGAGTGGGCTTTACTATAGCCACTCCCCGTCCCATCCCTCTTGATGAGGGCATGGGGTTTGTTGGAGTCGCGAGCCGGCTCCCATGGCCGGCTTCTCTGGAGGTCGCTAGTTAGGAGTCGGCTCATCCTGAAGTCGTCCCCGGGACTCGGCCGCGAGTGGGCAGTCGGTTGCCTTGCCGCCGACTTCTCAGAAGGCGGCTCTTCGTCCTAGGGTCTTGAGGGGTGCAGCCTGCCCCGATGTCTTGAAAGGTTCAGGGACTCGGGTTAGCCTACTCGTGGCCCATTACTCCGACACCAGGAGAGGGGGGGCGCCCTGGTGGGTTGTGCCCACCCAGGTGCCCCTCTCCAGCAGGTCTTGGCTCCAGAAATTCCCTTTATTGATATAAAAAATCCTCAAAAAGTTCCGTTCCATTCCGAGAACTTTTATTTCTGCACAAAAACAACACCATGGTAGTTGTGCTGAAAACAGCATCAGTCCGGGGTTAGTTTCATTCAAGTCATGCAAATTAGAATCCAAAACAAGAGGAAAGGCGTGAGAAAAAGTAGATACGTTGGAGACATATAAACTCCCCCAAGCTTATGAAGGAAATATGCCCTAGAGGCAATAATAAAGTTGTTATTTATATTTCCTTATATCATGATAAATGTTTATTATTCATGCTAGAATTGTATTAACCGGAAACTTAGTACATGTGTGAATACATAGACAAACAGAGTGTCACTAGTATGCCTCTACTTGACTAGGTCGTTAATCAAAGATGGTTAAGTTTCCTAGACATGGACAAAGAGTGCCATTTGATGAATGGGATCACATCATTAGAGAATGATGTGATTGACTTGACCCATCCGTTAGCTTAGCACGTTGATCGTTTAGTTTACTGCTATTGCTTTCTCCATAACTTATACATGTTCCTATGACTATGAGATTATGCAACTCCCGAATACCGGAGGAACACTTAGTGTGCTATCAAACGTCACAATGTAACTGGGTGACTATAAAGATGCTCTACAGGTATCTCCGATGGTGTTTGTTGAGTTGTCATAGATCGAGATTAGGATTTGTCACTCCGTGTATCGGAGAGGTATCTCTGGGCCCTCTCGGTAATGCACATCACTATAAGCCTTGCAAGCAATGTGACTAATGAGTTAGTTACGGGGTGTTGCATTACGGAACGAGTAAAGAGACTTGCCGGTAACGAGATTGAACTAGGTATTGAGATACCAACGATCGAATCTCGGGCAAGTAACATACCGATGACAAAGGGAACAACGTATGTTGTTATGCGGTTTGACCGATAAAGATCTTCATAGAATATGTAGGAACCAATATGAGCATCCAGGTTTCACGATTGGTTATTGACCGGAGATGAGTCTCCGTCATGTCTACATAGTTCTCGAACCTGTAGGGTCCGCACGCTTAACGTTCGGTGACGATCAGTATTATGAGTTTATGTGCTTTGATGTAACGAAGGTTGTTCGGAGTCCCGGATGTGATCACGGGCATGACGAGGAGTCTCGAAATGATCGAGACATAAATATCAATATATTGGAAGCCTATGTTTGGACATCGGAATGGTTCCGGGTGAGTTTGGGCATTTTCCGGAGTACCAGGGGGGTTACCGGACCCCCCCCCCCCAGGGATGGGCCTTATTGGGCCTTAGTGGAATAGAGGAGAGGAAGGCCAAGGTGGAGGGCGCCCCCCTAGCCCAATCCGAATTGGGTGGGGGGCTGGCCCCCCTTCCTTCCCTCTTTCTACCCCTTCCATCTCTCCTACTCCAACTAGGGAAAGGGGGGAATCCTACTCCCGGTGGGAGTAGGACTCCCCCTAGGGCGCGCCATAGAGAGGGTTGGCCCTCCCCTCCTCCACTTCTTTATATACGGGGAAGGGGCACCCCATAGACACACAAGTTGATCTCTTAGCCGTGTGCGGTACCCCCTTCCACAGATTTCCATCTCGGTCATATCATTGTAGTGCTTAGGCGAAGCCCTGCGTCGGTAACTTCATCATCATCGTCATGACATTGTCGTGCTGACAAAGCTCTCCCCCGCCACTCAACTGGATATAGAGTTCGTGGGACGTCACCGAGCTGAACATGTGCAGCTCGCGGAGGTGCCGTACCTTCGGTGCTAGGATCGGTCGGATCGTGAAGACGTACGACTACATCAACCGCGTTGTCATAACGCTTCCGCTTACGGGCTACGAGGGTACGTGGAGAACACTCTCCCCTCTCATTGCTATGCATCACCTAGATGGATCTTGCGTGTGCGTAGGATTTTTTTTTGAAATTACTGCATTCCCCAACAGCTTAAACCTTTGCTTGTCCTCAAGCAATTCAGTTGATAAACTGAAAGTGAGAAAGAAAAACTTTTACGAACTCTTTTGCTCTTGTTTGCATAAATAAGCTTAAACAGCACCCAGGTTTTCAGCCAGCATTATAACTAACCATGTCGACAATAACTTTTAAAGATTATAATGATTCATATCAATGACATAATCAGCTAGCGAGCAATAATAAGATATCTCAAATGGCAACACGTTGTCAAAACAACCATGATATAATATGACAATAATGTTATCTCGCTAGCCCTTTCCGAGACTGCAAAACATAAATGGAGAGCACCTTCGAAGTTCAAGCAGCGACTAAACATTGTAATTCATGGTAAAAAAAGATCCAGTCATGATGCACCCAACATTAGGTACACACAATGCATAAATCATGACCGCTGTGCGCTACTCAGTTTTTGGCGCTTATTTATAGAAGGTGAGGACACAACATAATAGTAAATAGAAAGTTCCTTTGCACAGGGAATCGTTGATTTGCAGAGGTGCCAGAGCTTAATTTTTAAAACAAAGATTAATGAAATTTTGAGACATGCACCCTTCTCATTCACTTCACGACTATCAGTTATCAACATCTTCCATGCTAAGCACGCTAGTGGCGGTTCCCAAGCGACAAAAGTAAAGGTTTATTCCCCCTTCACTAACAATCACATTTCACGGCTTGTCTGAAACAACAGGTGCCGTCCAAACCAACAAAAGGCCCGAGGGAGTTTTGTTTAATTATTTGCATTTTTGAGTTCGGGACTGGGAATCCCTATTACCGCCCATTTCCTCGTGCGATGGCGAGTGAATAAACACTCGACCCGAGGATAACCTACTTAGCACGGAAGATATCGACCACCTCCTGCCATTCCATGAACGATCCACACACACAAAACGGATTATTTTTTAGAAGTTTTTAGAGGTGGCACATGCAAATTTACTTAGGACGGCAGGGTAATACCGTATATAGGTAGGTACTAGCACATATGCCCATGCGTTGCAACGGGGGATAAAATAGTATGCATTTAAAGTCAGTGAAAATCATATGTGCAAGCAAAACCCTGTGTGCATAAAAAAACATTTAGCTTCTCGGTTTCGCCGCGTGTGAAGGAATCAGTCTACTATTTTTTTCATTCATTGATTGAGGGCATTTAAGAGTTTTGTTACGTCATCGTACGCGACAGAAAGGCCATGAGTTATTCAATCTACTCTTCCTTTCAATCCATTCATTCAAGGGGAATTTAAGGTATGAAGTTTCTGAATAATTTAGAAAACATGAACAAATTTTCCAAATCCTGAACAGTTTTTTTTGCAAATTATGTACATTTTCAAAAAAACGCGAACAAAATACGAAAGGGAACATCTTTTAAAGTTTGCAAACATTTTGTTAAAACACAATATTTTTTTATAAAAACATGAACATTATTTGAATTTTTGATTAATTTTTTAAAACGGAAACATGTGTTAAAAATTTAAAAAGATTTTTAGAAAATATGTATCTTTTATACACGAACATAATTTTTAATTTTGAAAATTTCACTAAAACATGAATATTTTTCAAATTTGGAGCATTATTTGAAATGCCATTTTGTTTTTAGAAATCACAAACTATTTTGAAAAAAAAATACAAAATTAGGAAAATGGGCAACTTTTTGCAAGTTCCAAATATTCTCAAAATAGCAACGAAATTTTGGAATTCTGAATATTTTCCAAAATTTGTTTTTTTTATTCTGAACGTTTTAAACAATTTTTAAATTTTAATTTACAAAATATATTTTAAAATAAAAATAAACATGGAAGGGAAAAAAAGAGATTGAGAAGGAGAATAAAAATAGAAGTAAAACACATAAAAATGAAAAATGGGCCAGCTCATTACTGGTTGTCCTGTGCGAAACTCCGACTATATATCGCCCAGCGCGGTAAATAAAGTTTCCCAGCTACGTGGGCAGAAAAATAAGTGGGCTGGCTTCGCTGGTCCATGGCGCGTGGCCCACGTACGAAAATTCTTTTTCTAGCAATCAAACACATAAGAATTTAGTACCACCTCGGATAGGAAAAAAAAATTCGAGGGTGAACGGATGAAAAAATTGACGAAACACATCTTACTTTATTAGTAGGTATAGATGGTGGTGTAACATCCCAAATTTTCAATTTGGAGTTATAAATAAGTCATTCATGCATATCATATTTTATTGCATTTTGTTTTGCGATCCTAGAAAATCCTAACTAACTCAAGGATCCACGGAGAGAGTTGGGGATTTCATGATTTTCATATTTGAATTTTTTTCAAATATCGAAACAAGGATCATTTTGGTTTTAATTATTCTTCGAAAATATTTCATATTAAAATATATGAGAGGTGATAATATGACTTCTCCAAAATAAAAGAAATATTGGAGGAAAATGTTAAAATCAAATAAATAATTTTATTTGGATTTTATTGCTATTTTATTTTGAATTAGGAAAAAATATGCGTTTTTGAAAATTGCATTAATGGCCCAAATAAATGTTCACTTTGTCCGCAATATTATTAGAGGACATTGAAAATTTATTTCAGGATTTTTGGACTCCGTTTAGTATTTCTTTTATTAGTTTTTCCGCGTCAGGATTATTTAAAAAAAGTCAACCGTCCGATCGGGCCGTGCCCGAGCCAGACTCGTCCGAGCTCAGGCTTTATAAGCCCAAGCCCGAGGCGCCCCGAGGCCCAGCCGCCGCCGCCCCAAACCCTAACCCTAGCGCCGCCTAGCCGCCGCAGCCACGCATGCAGCCCGCCGCCGCGCTGCCTCCCGCGCCGCCGCCCGTCGCCTCGCCGCCGCCGCGCTGCCTCCCGCGCCGCCGCCCGCCGCCGCCGCGCTGCCTCCTGCGCCGCCGCTCGCCGCCTCGCCAGAGTTCGTGCCGCCGGTTTTCTTCGCTAGTTGTCGACGGTTTTCTTTTCAGTAAAACCCTAGATTGGTTTTATTTTTTTGATCGGTTTTTGTTCGGTTTAGTTAAATAGCGGAGGTTCGTCCGAACATTCATTTTAACGAACGTTGTTCGTCAGTTAGCCGCAGACATCGAACGTTCGTTGGTTAGCCTGTTCGTCTCATTTTCTTTTCCAGGGTTTTTCCACGATTATTTTCGATCGTGATTTCCGCCCTGATCTTCGTTTTAGTTTATCTTTTCGCCCGTTTATCCAAATCAGGTGAAACAAGCGCCTAGATCTTCGTCTCGAAGCCCTCTTTCTGTTTAACCAACTTGAACAAGATTTTGGTACTGTAACGTTTGACTTTAGTCCAGATTAGTAAACGGATCTTGTTTCTTTCGTAGTTTGACTTTCGTTGCTCCGTTTGATTTGATTCTTCTTGCAAACCGGAGTTCTTCAGTTGAAATTTCTGGTTATATCTTCTTATTTGAGTTTTAGCCGTGCATCTTTGCTTCAGTGCTTATGTATGCTATTGTTTGTTTGCGATAGAATTCCCGGAGTGCGAAGCGTGCTACTACGAGTCACTAGGTTTTGCGGATTGTCAGCAAGGCAAGTAACACATTGAACATACTCTTTTCATACCCAGTTTTTATGCATTAGTTACAATCCTCAAACACTGCATGATTAGGATGTGTTTAACTTGTGGGTATTGGGAAGTAGATGATGAGGCAGAACCTATTACCTGTTTTATTATCAAACCTTAGGAGTTACTTATACGTTATGCTCATATTGCTATGCTATGCTCGTAGACGTGGATTGGGTTTGAGTGTATCCATGACAGATGTGAGATTGTTAACTAATGGTACAACTTAAGGTGGCAACTTTAATACACATCTGGGTGGATTGTTGGTTTGGGCACCTGGGGTTATACCAGTGTTGTTCTAGGAGATCTCGGGGTTATACCGTGTGATCCTCCTATGATCCGCCACCCAGGCTCAAAGGGATCATAAGATTATTCATGCTAGAAACTTCCGTGTGTAGCCACAAGCTATTATGGGCTCTAGCATAGTTGAGTATGTTGCATGACCTCTTCCAGTGATAGGCTAGCAGATGTAGGGGATGTAGGTTGGTACTGTCTACCCGGGGTTAGAGTTAATGCTTCTAAAAGACTGTGTCTCGGTCATCCGTTTCTCAAACACCATGTAGTGCGAGAAATCCTACGGAGGAGATCGAGTCTTGTGGGGAAAAGTGCGCAAACCTCTGCAGAGTGTACACACTAATCATGGTTAGCCGTGTCCCCGGTTATGGACAACTTGAGTATCTGGTACTTGAATTATTGGTTTGATCTCATCACTCTAAATTAATTTGTTGGATTGCTAATGTACACCTTTTAATTGGGATTGAGATGGGGGGGTACCATTCTCAATGTTTCAACCATAATGATAGTTAAATAAAATATATTCCTTTATTGTAGGAAAAAATTGGCTTTTCGCAAAAACATTATAACCGTAGAGCCTCCACCAGCCATATATGCATATAGTGATAGCGTTTATCTGTTCATTGCTCTACTGTGTTATATTGCCAGCATATTCCATGTGTTGACCCGTTTTTAGGATGCAACATATCATGTTGCAGACTTTTCAGACTAGGAGTAAGGTGCGCTAGGTCATTTGTCATGCACTCAGCTATGCCGTTGGAGTTGATGGACTCACTTTATCTTCGAAGCCTTCCGCTGTTATCTTATCTAGATGGCCTTAAGCCATATTTATTGTAATAAGTTCTGATGTAATAAGTGTGTGATTGCTACTCTGTAATAGATCCTTCGAGTATTGTGTGTGTCAGCATTACCAATCCAGGGATGACACTAAACACAGAGATTTGACCGTTTGAGGTCAGACCGCTACAGGTGGACTCATCTGGAATAACTTTGGGTTCAAGGTTTTTGATGTACAAGCAGAATCCCCACTTAGTACAGGCGAAGGCTAGCAATTTTAAGATTGGGAAGCGGCCAGCTAGAGAGCAACAATGATCATGACCAGTCATTATGCATAAGTAACATTGGACACTAGCATGAGTAGGATATGAACACCATGAACACAAACATTATAGAAGCTATGTTGGTTTTGATTCAACTACATGCATGAACATGTACCAAGTCAAGCCACTCGAACATTCAGAGGAGGATACCATATCATCATACTACATCACAATCATTTTAACTGTCTATTGGTATCCAAGATAAATCATTATCCACTCCCAGCTACTTATGCATGGCATGAGAAACTGTAATCTCTAATTTTCATTGCAAACATGTTTAATCATAACGGGCTGAATCACGGGCACTAGGTTAAACATATTTACACAAACAAGACAACTCGAGTTCATACCAGTTTCTCCTTGTCACGGCCAGTGAAGGAAATATGCCCTAGAGGCAATAATAAAGTTATTATTTATTTTCTCATTTCATGATAAATGTTTATTATTCATGCTAGAATTGTATTAACCGGAAACATAATACATGTGTGAATACATAGACAAACAGAGTGTCACTACTATGCCTCTACTTGACTAGCTCATTGATCAAAGATGGTTATGTTTCCTAACCATAGACATGAGTTGTCATTTGATAAACGGGATCACATCATTAGGAGAATGATGTGATTGACTTGACCCATTCCGTTAGCTTAGATCATGATCGTTTAGTTTACTGCTATTGCTTTCTTCATGACTTATACATGTTCCTATGACTATGAGGTTATGCAACTCCCGAATACCGGAGGAACACTTTGTGTGCTACCAAACGTCACAACGTAACTGGGTGATTATAAAGGTTCTCTACAGGTGTCTCTGATGGTGTACGTTGAGTTGGCATAGATCAAGAATAGGATTTGTCACTCCGGTTGTCGGAGAGGTATCTCTGGGCCCTCTCGGTAATGCACATCACTATAAGCCTTGCAAGCAATGTGACTAAATGAGTTAGTTGTGGGATGATGCATTACAGATCGAGTAAAGAGACTTGCCAGTAACGAGATTGAGCTAGGTATTGAGATACCGTCAATCCAATCTCGGGCAAGTAACATACCGATGACAAAGGAAACAACATATATCGTTATGCGGTTTGACCAATAAAGATCTTCATAGAATATGTAGGAACCAATACGAGCATCCAGGTTCCGCTATTGGTTATTTACCAGAGACATGTCTCGGTCATGTCTACATAGTTCTCGAACCCGTAGGGTCCGCATGCTTAAAGTTCTGTGACGATCGGTTTTATGAGTTTTTGTGTTTTGATGTACCGAAGGTAGTTCAGAGTCCCGTATATGTTCACAGACATGAAGAGGAGTCTTGAAATGGTCAAGACGTAAAGATCGATATATTGGACGACTATGTTCGGACACTGGAAGTGTTTCGGGAGGTTTCGGACATATACCAGAGTACCGGGGGATTACCGGAACCCCCCAGGGGATGTAATGGGCCTATTGGGCCTTAGTGGAGAAGAGGAGGGGCGGCCAGGGCAGGCCGCGTGCCCCCTCCCACTCTAGTCCTAATTGGAAAAGGAGGGGGTGGTGATGAAGCTATGTACCTTGGGTAGGGTCATGGATCTGTCCAAGATACCCTCCCCAAGGACATCTCTAAAAGAACCAGAAGCAGTCGAAGAAAAATCATCATCCACTCGACCATGAAGCTATGTTCCACTCGATAGCCTTGAAGACACTTGACCGTATGGACAATCACTCGACTACCAGAAGATCTAGAGCCACTCCACTCTGCAACGGTCGGGAATTAAGTCATACCTTTAATGGTCATTGCGTATCTTTGTTGCAGGCGTTACCAGTAACAACCCATCTTTATGTACCTTAAATCCTTTGTAACTAAGGGCCGGAGGGGTCTGGTGAACTCTATATAAGCCACCCCCCTCCTCAGGGACAAGGGTTCGCACCCTCTGTAACACACACGCATATAATCTAGTCGACCGCCTCCGGGCTCCGAGACGTAGGGCTGTTACTTCCTCCGAGAAGGGCCTGAACTCGTAAAACTCGCGTGTACAACTCCTCCATACTTAAGATCTTGCCTCTACATTCCTACCCCCCCCATTCTACTGTCAGACTTAGAACCACGACAGTTGGTGCCCACCTTGGGGCAGGTGTCTTAGGGGCTTGTTGGAGAAGTTGTGCTTTTTCCGATCCCCATCAACATGGTTTCAGGCGGAGGTTTGGCCAAGGGCCATGAGATCCGTCTCGGTGCGCTTGTATTCATTGCCGACGACTCCGCTTAGCTCCAGGAAGCGCCACTCGACGTCGAGGCGCTCCCCGTCCGCGGGGCAATGCACTTTCGTGCGTGCGTCCTTGGCGTCCTCCTACGGCAGCCGTCGACTCAATATCGGCCGGCTCCCGTGCCGATCTCCCTCCCTGCAGCTCGCTGGGGCAAACATTCCGATCGGTCGAGGCTTCAGTGGTGGGTGAGGCATGCGGTGGGTCGCCAATCGGCTACCCCCCAGGTCGCAGCAATCGAGCCCGACGAAACTCTCTACGGTCTATTCGACTGGCTCCATAGAGGCTGCATCCGAGTGCGACAGCAGCGACCCCGCGGCGGAATTCTTGATGCTCAATGGACCACGTAGTCCTCCTGGCTTCATCCGCGAAGACGGAGGCGATGGTGGCGGTGATCCATCGCGTGTCCACGAAGAGTACCGACCCGAACACCTCTCTTCGCAGAGGAGGGAGGAACTTTGCCGCCGGAACATGGATGCAAGGTCCAGGCCTTGGAGGAGGCGCGCCTGGCCAACTTGGCTGAGCGCACTTGACTGGATAACCTCCAGCGCGCACTCGATGAGCGTGCTCGACAGCTTGCTCCCGAATCCAGTCGACGTCAACTTTTTCCACCTTCGACTCAGGTATACCAAACTCCAATCCAGAATCTCGCAGCTGCGGCCCAAATAGCGGAGTCAATTCTACCTTCCTAGTCAGAAGCTGGTCAAGGTTTGGTGCAGATCCGGGCCTTGCTCCGAGCCGCGGGAGAGCAGAATACAGTAGTATCTCAGTCGCGGAATAGGATTCACAACAGATCCGTGGTTGCAGACACAGTCCAATCGGCTCACAGCCCAAGATCGCCCCCGAGGCGTGAGGGACATGGAGACCACGAGATCAGTACAGAAACCGTGAGCAGTATGATCACCGAGTCAATCACGATGATCATTGTCGAGTGCCCACGCCTCCCCCAAGGAGTGGATCATACGTGCCACGGCAGCAGGATGATAGACGCCATCACAGTGGTGGGTGAAGGATTCTAGTCGACCCTAGGGAACATGGCTTTGATGCGAGATCTATTCTTGTTCAGGGTCTGGTCGACAGAAACAGAGCTCACAGAGAAGGCCCCGACAGAGATTTTCCAACCAGCAGCAGAGTGCATGTCTCAGGCCCAGAGTGCTTCAGTAGATCCATCAGGGCCGCAGTGATTCCTCCCAACTTCAGGTTGGCGACTGGAGTCAATAAGTTCACTGGTGAGTCCAAGCCTGACACTTGGCTTGAGGATTACCAAGTGGCTGTACAGATCGGTGGCGGCAACGATGAAGTGGCCATGAAGCACCTTCCTTTGATGCTAGAGGGCTCGGCCAGGGCATGGCTGAATCAGTTAGCTCCTGGTAGTATTTATACTTGGGAAGATCTTGCTCGAGTATTTGTCAGAACATTTGAAGGTACTTGCAAGCGGCCAGCAGGGTTGATAGAACTACAGTGTTGCGTTCAGAAACCGAATGAAACTTTGAGAGATTATATCCAGAGATGGATCACAATGCACCACACAGTGGAGAATGTGTCAGATCACCAAGCAATTTGTTCCTTCAAACAAGGCGTTAAGTATCGGGAGTTGAATCTGAAATTCAGTCGAACAGGAGATATGACTCTGACTTGGATGATGGAGATTGCCACCAAGTATGCCAATGGTGAAGAAGAAGACCGACTCCGGAGTGGCAAGCACAAAACAGTCGCCCACGAAACCGGAGGGGGGAACGCCAGTCGGAAGCAAAAGTGCAAAGCCGAGCCAGCTGCTCCTGAAGAAGCCTTGGCCGTAACTCAAGGGAAGTTCAAGGGGAAACCCAAAGGACCGTGGAACCCCAAGATAGTAAAAGATCAAGATGGAAATGATGTGCTGGATTTTCCATGCCACATTCACACCAAGAACGATGAAGAGGGTAATTTCATTTACCCAAAGCATACCACTCGACAGTGTTGACTCCTAATCTAGCAATTCCGAGAGAAACAACCCAAGGAAAAGGAGAAGGAAGCAGACAAAGTTGAGGATGAGGAGGAGGACGATGATGGTTACCCCCACGTCAATTCCACTCTGATGATTTTCGCTGACGTTGAGAGTAAGAGTCAACTGAAAGTCATCAATAGAGAAGTGAACATGGTCACTCCGGTGACACCCAGTTATTTGAAGTGGTCTCAGACTACCATTACATTCGACCAGTCCGATCACCCTGCGCACATAGCCACCTCTGGGAGGGAAGTGTTGGTGGTCGACCCAGTAGTCGAAGGCACTCTATTGACTAAGGTTCTGATAGATGGTGGCAGTGGTATGAATATACTATATGTAGAGACGTTGAAAGGAATGGGAATTCCGATGTCCAGACTCAGCGAAAGTAATATGAGTTTCCATGGAGTCATTCCTGGCAAGAAGGCTACATCACTCGGCCAGATCACTCTCGATGTAGTGTTTGGTGATTTCAAGAATTTCCGCAAAGAAATTTTTTCATTTGAAGTTGTGGGTTTCCAGAGTGCTTATCACGCTATTCTAGGCAGGCCAGCTTATGCGTGTTTTATGGCTCGACCATGTTACGTGTACCTCAAATTGAAGATGCCTGGTCCTAAAGGGGTGATCACTATCACTGACAGTCGAAAGAAGGAAGAAGAGTGCTTCCAGAAGGGCTCAAAGATCGCCAATGCATAGATGGCAGTAGTGGAGTTGCAGGAGTATCAAAAAAAATGCAGATCCGAGTGATTTGTTGTGAGCTAAGAAGCCTGCCACTGATTCAGCATTCCAGTCGACTGGTGAAACGTAGCCGATTCATGTTCATCCAACGGACCCCAATGCTGCTCCAACTCACATTTCAACAACACTCGACTCTAAATAGGAAGAAGCGCTCATCCAGTTCCTCCGTGAGAACTGGGACATCTTTGCATGGAAACCTTCTGACATGCCAGGTGTTCCCAGGGGACTGGCTGAGCATCATTTGCGAGTCGACCCAAAGGTAAAACCGGTCAAAGAACATCTTCGACGGTCCGCCGTACAGAAGAGGAAGGCAACCGGTGAAGAGGTGGCTCGACTTCTAGCAGCCGAGTTTATCCGAGAGATTTACCACTCCGAGTGGTTAGCGAATGTTGTCATGGTCCCAAAGAAGGACGACTCACTTCGCGTGTGCATCAACTTAAAACATATCAATCGGGCCCGCCCGAAAGATCACTTTCCTCTCCCTCGCATTGACCAAATTGTCGACTCGACTGCGGGGTGTGAGCGTTTGTCCTTTTTGGACGCTTATTCCGGGTATCATCAGGTCCGTCTATACGGACCCGATGAGATAAAAACAGCTTTCATCACCCCATTTGGGTGCATCTGTTATGTCACGAAAAGGTTCCGACCTACTGGCTGACCTTGCTGAAACCTTTGCCAACCTCAGAAGGTATGATATCAAGCTTAATCCATCAAAGTGCACGTTTGGAGTTCCAGGCGGAAAATTACTCGGTTTTCTCATTTCCGAACGGGGGATCGACGCTAACCCAGAGAAAGTGGGTGCCATACTCCGGATGAAATGCCCTGTGCGTGTGCATGATGTCCAGAAGCTTACTGGTTGATTGGCCGCCCTAAGTCGATTCATTTCTCGCCTCGGTGAAAAGGCACTACCTCTTTACTGACTGATGAAGAAGTCAGATAAGTTCGAGTGGACTCCTGAAGCTGACGCAGCATTTGCAGAGCTCAAAGCCCTGCTTTCCACCCAGCCGGTGCTTGCTGCTCCAATCAGCAAAGAGCCTTTACTGCTTTACATTGCAGCCAGCGGACAAGTTGCTAGTACAGTACTTACGGTCGAACGGGAAGAAGAAGGAAAAGCTTACAAAGTTCAGCGCCCAGTATAGTATGTCTCTGAAGTTTTGACTCCATCAAAGCAAAGATATCCACATTATCAGAAGCTTGTTTATGGGATTTATATGACCACGAAGAAGGTTGCACATTACTTCTCTGATCACTCCATTACAGTCGTCAGCGACGCTCCATTATCAGAGATTCTAAACAATAGAGATGCAACAGGTCGAGTGGCAAAGTGGGCGATTGAACTCCTTCCCTTAGATATCAAGTTCGAGGCAAAGAAAGCTACCAAGTCCCAAGCAATAGTAGATTTCCTCGCCGAGTGGATTGAACAACAACTGCCGACTCAAGTTCATTCGGAGCACTGGACCATGTTCTTTGATGGTTCCAAGATGCTGAATGGTTCCGGTGCTGGGGTGGTACTGGTATCCCCTCGAGGAGACAAGCTCAGATATGTCCTACAGATTCACTTTGATTCCTCTAATAACAAAGCAGAATATGAAGCACTCTTGTATGGGTTGCATATGGCCATTTCACTCGGCGTCCATCGTCTCATGGTCTATGGCGACTCAGATTTGGTAGTCAATCAAGTGATGAAGGAGTGGGACGTCAGAAGCCCAGCCATGACTGGTTACTGCAACGCGGTGAGGAAGTTGGAAAAGAAGTTTGAAGGGTTAGAGCTCCATCATGTACCCCGACTGAAAAATCAAGCAAAAGATGATTTAGCAAAGATAGGCTCCACGAGAGAAGCTATTCCCAGCAACGTGTTCCTGGAGCACATTCATGCACCTTCAGTTCAAGAAGATCCCTTCGCTGAAGAGCCCCCGTAGCCTCGGAGTGCCACAGATTCGACTGAAGTCGAGGCCCCAGCCGTGGTCGACTTAAGCATGGAGGTGTTGGTCATCACTCCCGACTAGACAGTGCCATACATTGCATATATCCTTAGGAAAGAGCTCCGAGAGGACACTACAAAAAATACTCTTCCGTGATGATACGTGTTTGTCACAGTAGGTCGCTTTTTTGTCATGCATGTACATCCATGACAAATTTATGACAGAATCAAGATAGTCATACCTGTGCTGTCGTAGAAGTGTTCCATGACATTACCAAAATTATCATCACGGAAGTGTCCACTTCCATGACAATAAATCGCGCGTCATAGAAGTGCTTTCGTCAAGGGTGACCGACATGTGGCATCCACTGTAACGGAACGCCAATAAGCTATCGGGTCGGGTTTTGGATCCGATAACCCGTTAACAACCCCGACCAATGGGAAATTTCCACGTGTAAAATTTTTATTGGCCGGACGAAACACGTGTCTGCTCGTCAGT
Source organism: Triticum monococcum (assembly GCA_034509565.1). Lineage (NCBI taxonomy): Eukaryota > Viridiplantae > Streptophyta > Magnoliopsida > Poales > Poaceae > Triticum > Triticum monococcum. The sequence continues at coordinate 78,379,038 of CM067843.1, forward strand.
GGGTCAGATAGGCGCCTATGATACGTCGACACATGGCACGACCCAACAGAGGCCCATTCCTGTGTAAAGGCCGGCCCGTTTGACTTGGTCAAAAGCTGGCGGGACGGCCCATGGAAAGCCTGTTAACGGCCTGTTCAAATATAGCCCATTTACAGCCCGCTAACCCAAGGCCCATTATGCCCTATCCAAATTAGGCCCAGTAGCGTCATCTGGGCCATCCAATTTGATTCCAGCCCATTTTCACTTCTGGCCCATGTATGGCCCATGATGTCTTTCGGCCCATATGAGGCCCTATGTAACTCTTGGCCTACTAACGGCCCGTGGTGAAACTGGCCCGTAATGAACAGTGTATCACTTTACACCCATTAACGCCCCGTGGTGAAACTGGCTCGTGATGAACAGTGTATCACTTTATACCCATTAACGGCCCGTTATTCCGTTGGGCCGTTTCTAGCCCATGTTATCTTTTGGCCTTCTCAGAGCCCATTTATTCTTGGGCTCATTTCCAGCATTCGTTTACTTACGGCCCATTACTGTCATTTTCTGCTTATGGGCCAAATTCAGCCCGTGGTTACAGTCGGCCCGTTTGTGGTCCGTTAATACGTTGGGCCGTTTTCATAGCGTCATCAAATACGGCCTATTAACGATGGCCTGTTATGGTCGGCCCATTCCAACTCTAGCCCGTTTACGGCCATAATGCGGCCTATTATTGGCCCATGTTTGGCCATCGATCATAATGCCCATATAAGGCCCGTTGATGATACGACCCGTAGAAGGCCCATTGTTTCTACGACCCGTAGAAGGCCCATTGTTTCTATGACCCGTAGAAGGCCCACTGTTTCTACGGCCCGTAGGAGGCCCAGTGTCACTACAGTAAATATTAGCCCATGGCTATTGTGGCCTAGTTTTAAAAAATTGGTTAATGCAGCCACTAGCAAACCGCGGAAAAAGAACTGCAATGACTAGAAGCAAACAAATAAACAGGACAACGAAGAAATAAATAAGCAAGAAACTTACGCTAGGCTATCACACATATTACATCCACTGGGCATCAAAGTTCGCCACCAGTGCAAATAAACGCGCCGACAAAAGAATTTACAAAACTGAGAGCACTTCAGAAGGCACTAGGCCTGGCCAGGTCGGCCCCCCCCCCAAACAGCTGAAGAATCTGAGTAGACCTCAGTTGTGTCAATGATAGATGCATCAACACTAGATTTAAGGCATGATGGTGCACACGGCAGTCCTCTGACATGTTCATTGCATCTTTGACTTCAAGTCGGAGCTGAGCTGAAGCAAGCCTTTCTGCTTTAAGTTGAGACTGAAGAAGTCGAACTGATTGAGGCAGCGACTGCACAGAGGTTGTCTCACACCTGGTGGTGAGTAGCTTCAACTCACCGTCTTCATCAAGACAGGACCTTGGGGTCATCTCGCTGTCCTCAAAATGGTTTGGCTCGCTATCTTCCCTAAAGTTCTGCCTGGCGTAAGAGATATGAGTCTGAAAGAGAAATAAGGAGACACGTAACAGGTTTCAAAATTATATAAGCAAATAAATGGATCTGTTCTGCATAAGGAACATGTTTTTACAACTACAATTTGAAACTGGTAGTTGTTGCAAACATCCAATCAGATGTAAACAGTAAAGCAAACAGTAGTGGAGGAAATGATGCCTATCCTAATCTATACTGGAACAAAGTTTGAAGGCTTGAGAAGGATGAACTTACATTAGATGTTAACACGGGCTGGACAAAGCCCTTCTCCATGTTGATGGAAGGATAATTCAATAAATTCCCCAAAGAAAATTCTTTATAAGCATTGCCATTATTCTACATTTTGCAAAGAGTAAATATAGATCAAATAATATTGGAAGAAACAGAGGATAATGAAGCTCAGGTGCAGACTGATGATACATAATCAAATAGCAATTAATAAAGTACAGCGTCACAAGGCAAAAGGGAGAGAGGTACTGACAAGAGCAATGCAGAGCCCATTATTGTTTTGAGATCGTATGATCCTTTGAGCAAGGAGATTCATATGAAATTAGTTTTCATACAAGAGAGAAGGTAAGGCACAAGCAGAAATGTAGGAGTTCAAATTTTGAATTGATATCATAGACAGTACCTGACGCTGGGCTCCCAGCAGTTCTAATAGGGGTTTGGCCACTGGAGTGGGGTAAAGTGTGGTACAGTTGGGCCTGTGTTTTCTATGGCTGCTGATCTATCTGATTCAACAGGTATCACTACCTTTTACAAATACCTAGTTTGTACTCCTTGACGACCTGCACTCACCCTCTTCCTTTTGGACACCTATTACGAAAGAACAACATCTGACTGGAAAAACATATTGTGACGACACATGGAATAGGTACAGAAAATGGATAGGTATGGCATATACTCATATATGATGCTTAAACTAAGCAGATGGTGTAACAAAGTAGAAGTAATGCAAGAGGTTAGATGCAAAATATGTGCGACCAATACAACTTTGCAAAGTTAGAGCAAGCACCTTGATGGGTGAATAAGATAGGCCATCCTCCACCATGCCAAGTTTGATAGCCAGTGGATCGTTCCGCAATATTCCTCTTGTGCGCCCATTCTTATATTCATTTTGATAATGTTCAATATCTGACATGCATGAAAACATAAAAACAAGTGAGATTTTCTTTGTAATGCAGAAGTGATTCTAATCCAATACTGCCTCCCTGTGAAACCCTTTGTGCTATCTCTGGAATTCTTTTAAAAGATGCCATGCGTGCTGTAATTTGTTGTGTGCATTAATATAATGTGGCCTACTGCTCAGAATATGAGAGCTCCAGAAGTGATGACACTTCGCAGATGATAGCTTCAACATATAGTAAAGAAGAACAAGTCGACCTGACCTGACAGATTCAAAATATACTAAGGGAGAACAACTTGACCTGACTAGTCGACCGCAAGAGAAGAGTATCATCTTAAAGAAGAGCAGAAGAGCAAGTAGATTGAAGATATTACAAGTCTTTTAATACAATGTCGGTTGGCCACCCATGATGAACCAGAGCGCACAGAGAAATACTATTCTTTCCGGTCTCTCCATATGTGGCTCACATGCATTTTGAAACTAAAGTAGGAACATTTAGCTAACCAATTAAACATCTCTCAGTTTTACTAATATCAGCAATAATATCAGATATGAATTTGTACAACTAAGCTTGTTTAGCTCGATGGGTGGAGCAGTGCTATTACGACACGAACCACGTAGGCTGATTGTGGTCATCATAAAATGGGGAAAACATAAGCATGATGAGTACAGTGTTGACCGTGGCAGTGGGATGGCAGATCTGAAGCTGCAAACCGCGCAAAGGGTAGTTAGCAACCGATGTCTGCTTTGAAATAACAACTAAGATTTGGTATGGACAAGAAAGTACGGTCAACAAGTGACAAAGAAATGCAATTATGCTGTCTCTCTATATGTCGCGACATGCATTTGGAAACTCAAGTGGGACCTTTAGCTAACCAATTAAATGTGTGGATTAACTAATATCAGTATCATATCACAATCATATTTGAACAACTAAGCTTTGGAATTCTGAGTGTTGTGTTGTTTAGCTTCAAGGGTGGAGTAATGCTAGTACGACAGAAAGCACCTACACAGATCATAGTAGAGTATATAAAAGGGGAAAACCGTAAGCATCAAGAGAAAAAATCAGGAAAGTGGAACTAGCTAGACCAGTGGGTGGCGCACATGCTTTTCGAAACGAATATAGGAACATTAGGTGACCAATTAAACGCTCTCTGTTTTAGTGATATTAGCATCATATCAGATTCGTATTTCAACACGTAAGCTTTGGGTTGAGGTCTTGAGGAGCAGTGCTAGCACGACATGAAGCACCTACAATGATGGTAGTGAATATGAAGGGGGAAAACCATAAGCTTTACGAGTATAGTGCCTGTGCCATGGCGGATCTGAAGGTGCAAACTGGACAAAGCTACTTTGCAACCAATGTTTGCTTTCAACTAGCCACTACGATTTGGTACGGACAAGAAAAGTACAGTAAACAAATTACGATCTATTTTCTGGGTGAGATTAGTAACTTAAGCACATACGGAAGAGTACCAGCTCTCTTGCGACGCCGTGTAGGCCTATGCTGATACGTTGAGGGTGCTGCGGGTGCGATGGCTGTCGGCGGCGGGGAAGAGGACTTTAGACGGCAGACGGCCGGGTCGGGGGATATATCCTGTTGCCGTGGACGAGGCGGTTGTAGGAGTGGCAATGTTAAGGTGGATGACGACGCCGATGAAGCGAGAGGAGGCAATGAAAGGATCCTGGTCCAGCATCGTGGATGAGAGACGTCCATCTCTTGCAGTGGATGACGGGGTAGGGGTAGCGGCTCCGGCAAGGTGGAGGATGGGGTGGCGGACGGAGGAGGCTGGCCTTAGTGCGAAGGTTGTCGTGCCGCCGACGGTGTATGAATGGGGAAATGGAGGGGAGGATCTCAAACTTTGGGACGCTCTTCTCTGAAATGGGGGAAAGTTACGAACTTATCCCCCGTTTAAAATTTCAGACATCGCATCGGTTGGGGATAGGACGATAATCTCGCATCTCCCAAATATTTGCCGGTAACTATTTCGGGCGAGGAGAGGGTGTTTTGCCGCCCATGGTTGGCGCCCACGGTGTATGAATGGGGCTGACAGGTAGGGCGGTTGTGTCACGTCTGATGGAAGTTACACATCTGCCCCTATTTAAAATATAAGCCTACATCGATTTCGGACGAGGAGAGTTTGTTTTGCCGCCCACCGTGTATGAATGGGGAAATGGAGGAAGAGACACATGTCTTTCGGACGAGCTTGAATCAAATGTGTTTTGCCACCCACGTTTGGTGCCCACCGTGTCTGAATGGGCTCAGAGGCTGTCGTGTCATGTCTGATTGAAGTTACTAGTCTACCCCTATCGACATCAGTGTAAATCATGTCGATAAGGATGTCAAGTGTCAGGGGTAGAAAGTAATTTCCATCTCGCAAACACTTGCTTCGGGCAGCCCACAAATTATAGTGGGTGTTTAGCCGCTTCGTTCAAAACTTGGGAGAATTAGAATTCACGTTTGCCCTGGGACCTGGCAAACTAAATTCAAATCCAATTTGTATTCGATTACGAATATCCACAGATAATTATACGTTTTGTTATTTATTTCTTCAAAACCACAACAAAGATTTATTCCACCTTTATATATGATTATGATTTAGAAATGCCGTGATCTTCGAATTCAGTAGGTTGGATACACTCTGAGTCAAATAGTTATTTCATCCAATACAATATGCTCACACGAAAAATAGTTCACCTTATGTCAATCATACAAGTACTGAGGATTACCTCGCCTAAAAAATTCGGATCATTACAACACATGGACAACATAAGGGGTCTTGCAACATAATCCATTCAGAGACATGACACAACATGCAAGTACAATAATCTAATGAAAATTTCAACTGGTATCTAAAGAAGAACCGGAATTATCTTGGGCTTCAGATAGCAGAAACAGCAGGACCTCCTCAGTCTTCAAATGCAACATTCTTACTTCCTCCAATTCTTGGGTTGCTTGCATAATGCGTGCCGCTAATTCCGTAATTTCCAGCCTCAAGATAAAGATTACCTCATTCATGGCAGCCACACCATCTCTTTCTGCCTCTAGTAGAGCCTCAAGCACTATAATATCTGTGCTCAGACTGCTCTCCGGCGGTGTTGCCTCTGAACTGCTACCATCTGGTAACATGGATGGCGCACTGCTTCCACAAATAGATTCTGGGGTTGTACATTGTGTCCTAGTGTGAACGGCATCCTGAAAGGTTTCCGCTGGACATCAGTAAGAGATAGTTATCGTATGATCCAGGCAGTAAACTTACATGGTAAACGACGGACAAATTATTGCCGAGCATGGCAAACTATATTTAAATGGTTCTAAGCAGCATCAGCCAAAAAGAAATTAAAATGGTAAGATGAAACTAGGGATGTAAGTGGCAAATAAACGAAATCCGCCAGTCCCATCTAGTTAGTTTTTTCTACCTCCCTAGTTCATTTTCCTCAAAAAAACAAAAACTCTTTTGAACTATCATACCACTAGTGGACTTTAATCGGGATTAAACCGGACCCAGTTGACATCCCTAGTTGAAAGGGAGTGTACAACCGTTATATTTAAGTTGCCAAGGCATCTAAGCAGTAGAAATAATCTGAAAAAGCACTTAACAGTGTGGCCTCATATAAACTATGAAGACAGTCTTGTGATGAAGTTGAGAGGAAAAGTTAAGGACTCAAATGAAATAGGCATGCATTTCTTTATGATAGTACAACAGGCACTGCTGACATATTGGCCAACTCAGGTATAGCGTCACAACAAATAAGCATTCGAATCAAGCAATACAACAAAGCAGACAACTGAACTATTTGTAATTTGGTAGGATTACACGTTGAGGGCACAAGCCAAGAAAGCAGCCCACTCGCATTACATTTCACATGTACTAAAACACACTGGCTTACCATATGTTGCTGTGAAGCCTAGCTGCTGTTGCAATGTTCTTTGAAGATATCGCCAGCATCCCGTGGTTGCAAATCTAGTTGTTGTAGTTTATTCTGCACCATCTATTTAGGTAAAATTAATTTTAATCGCATGCACTGGTCCGAATTGATCATCAATGGTTCATCTAAACTAATGAAAGAAGGGTGTGTGCATACACGACAATACTCCCTCCGATTCTTTTTACTTTGCGTATAACTTTTTCTCAGTTTTCTCGTATTAGTCTGCGCGTTGCCGATTCCTAGCGCTGGTTTCCTTTTGTGCCCCGCCCCATCCGCCTCTGCCCTAATTAATTGGCAAATTAGTCCAGAAAAATTATACCAGTGCCCTCCTTGGTATGCGGGTCAAGAGTTATGCGTAGAGTAAATAGAATCAGAGGGAGTATATCTGCTTCCCTATATTTTTATGCTTGTTCGAGGTGCCAGCCCCAAAAGAACAAATATTTTTCTTGATGGGGTTCGCAGCTCCATAATTAATAGAAGCATCAAATTAGTCATGCAACTTGGGAAGATCAAGAACACACAAACAAGTAATGAACAGAGGCTCGGAGCAGTGATATAATAGCTAGCATCAGAAAATGTAGGGTAAAACAAACAAAAAGCAGCGGAACCACATGCTAGTTTGCTGATGTGTAATTAAGCATAGAGAACATTAAGCAGTCTGATGGAACCAATAGGTGGCATCAGAACAAAACTAAAGCATATTAACTATATGTGCACTGGTATGTAATTTAGCACATGTAACATGTTCACTGCCAGAAGTATGGCCCTACAGGTGCAAGCAGAATAACGCATCTCATGAAAAACTGAATGATGCCCTGAAGAAATTCAAAGGTGCGCTGCTTATGCTAGAAAATTGGACGTAGGCGCCGGCCGTGGGATAATAGTACCTGATTCTCGGCGGAGTATGGGTATCGTTGTCATACTTGATAGCTAAGGATCGTCGATGGTGCTCGTGTTGCGGTTGAGTTTGGGCCAGCTGTCGCGGTCGCTGAAGTGGCTCCGGTGCTACGGTTGCGGCGCCTGTCGACATACAAGAAAGCTCATCTGTGGTAAGTGAATAGTTGCACGATAAAGATAAAAACCAAAAGGAGTACAAATCGAAATAACCTGATGAGGCTGCGGCGTCGGTAAAGCAGGGTCGGTGGAGTTGAATATGGCGCCCGTGGAGCGGGTCCGGTGCAGTGGACGAAGGCTTCGGCCGGCGCGTTGTAAAGTGCTTTTGGTGAGGCGGATCTGTTGCGGCGGACGAGGGCTTGTATGAAGGGCCAGCAAAGGGGCGAACGAGGGAGTCGGTGAAGGGCCTACGCTGTGGTGGACGAGGGCGCCGGTTAAGCAGATCCGGTGCGGTGGACCATGATGGCGGTCAAGGAGATCTGGAGCGGTGGACAAGCCAGTCGCTGAAGCGGCTCCGGTGAAGTGGTGAGTTGGCAGTTGGGGGTTCCAAGGTGCGGAAGGTAGATCCGGCGGGGTGTGAGGTCCACCGCTGCGGCGGAGGACTAAATTCGGCGGCTTGCCGTGGTTGGGGGGGGGGGTCGGGGAGGGGAAGGGGAGGGGCTCTGGGGAAGAATGTTGAGGGCAAAGAGGGGAAAACAATGGAGTTACCAAAGCAGCCCTTTTCCGTTCATGTGGCAGGGGTAAAACAGGAATATCGCAGGGCTAAACTTTCGGGCGCGTGATATTTCGATGTGAGCGGGAAGTTTGAAAGCTTTTGGCACCTAAAATTATAAGTATTCTGCTCTCGTACGACCGAGTATGATATCATGGCCGACAATTTGTTTGTTTTGCACGCAAAAAAATGTGCATGTTTTGAAAATCAATGTCTCCAACTCGAAACTTAGATTGTCCATTCAATTCAAATATGGATCATTGAGCTACTACAAGCAAATACCATCATACGGTCCAATTCAAATGAAATTCCAAATGTGTTTATCCTAAATATGATGACAAAAGCAAAAATGTGTATGTGTATGAATAAAGTGGATGATTATAAAGTTTGAACACGCCCGTATGTGTATATCTCTAGGTTTGATATATGAATTTGAAATCATGAAATCCTGGCTTAAAAAATGTACCTCCGTTTAAATGAATTACAAAAGCTAATGATGGAGTCGAATTCCAAAATTCCAATCTTAGGTTTGTAATTCTGGTACATCAAGGTATATCACACATGTTCAAAAGTATCGTTATCTCATAGTACAAACTGTGAAACAAATTGACCAACCATGAGTGCACAATATCTCAATTACGCTAAAGTCCCTCAAATATAGACACCTCACTCTTTATCTGAAGTCAACCCCCACCACACACACACACACACACACACACAGAAGTCGTTCTCTCCCCCAAACACCAACACACGAGCACATTAACACCCCTCTCTCTTGTAAAGTCCGGACCCCAACATAGGTCTCTATCACTTTGTCTCTCGGGCATGCACACATCTCTTCCCTCACTCTCTAGGTCTCCCGCTATCTCTCTTACCCAAGCACACACACTATGTAGAGTGTATATTTCCCATACAGACAAAACGTCACTCCCAAACGTCTATCTCCCTAGTAATGTGGTTCTCGCGCACTCACCTCACACACCACCCCCACTGCAAACAAGCACACTTTGTCTCCTTGTGCACCACTCTCCTCTTTCTATCTCTCCCACATGCGGACCCGCCCCAGCTCTTTCCCCGTATACATATATGTCGTGACTCTTTGCATAGCTCCCTAATGTATAATCGTTCTCGATTTCGCACATTGTTCTCTACACCATCTATTGTAGATCTCTAATGAAGTCCCTATCACACACACGATGACTTGCTTCCCTTGCGTCTCCATTCATAGGCCAATTTCGGACAACATCAACATTGTCTCCCTACCTATACGCCATTTATGGACACAAACGACCCCTCTCGCCCCCTCTCTTCCTCTCACTCTCTCTCTATCCGTCGCTCTCTCTCTTTCTCTCGCTCTCACACCCCTCTCCCAAACACACACTCGATGTCTCTTCCAAATAGTGTGCTCCCCCCGCCCGCACCCGTGCTATCTCGCGACTACACATGTCACACCATCCCCCTTCCCTTATACTAGGTTTACATCATCAGTGGTCTCTCTACTCCACATACAATCTCTGCCTCTCACACACAAACGCGTGCACAAACACACACAGACACGCACAAACACCCATTTACCTGGATCCTCATCTCTCCTCATGTCCGCATGTGTATCTACCACACTCACTCTCTAATTATGTATATGTGTCTCCACGTTACACAACACAAATCCCCATGTACATGTCTCTCTCTATCCTCCACACACATAGACACAAAGAATCTGTTATCATTGCCTCAGTCTCTAACATATCACACACGCACTCTCTCTCTCTCTCTCTCTCTCTCTCGCAAACACGCTCAACAAGGGTTTCCCCGTGAATAACTTACCATCTATTCATGAACAGTCGTGGCAGTACGGCGAACACGAGACGTGAAAAAGAATAAATCTACACGTGCTTAGACCACCTAGTATGACTACTAGGACTAGAGCAAGCCAAAAAGCGCGTCGCCGTCACCCCCTCCTTGTCGGCGACGGGAAAATCTTCGTTTTACACAGTCGAGAGGTCATTGTGCTAAGGCCCCACATGTCGAGGCATTGAATAGAATGTAGATGCTAGTTTACGGAAGCAAGTATCGATAATACATTTGTATCTCCATACTTATATTTCTTCTCTTATAAAAAACCGAGTTGGTGATGATGGTACGTGTGCCATCTTGCAATATAGACCGTCCGATCTATATCTGACGGATGGAAATTAAACTAAAAGATACCCGCACCCCTCTCCACATTTGCAGACAAGGCCTTCCCTCGTTCATCCTTATCTCCAACAAACCTCATTGTTGAGCAATTAATAAAGGAAGCCTCTAGAACAAACTGGCCTGGTGGCCGCTGCCGGCGTCGTCAATCCCCATGCCTCCGCTCAGTCCAACCACTAACCACCACCACACCCCACTCCTCTTCACCTTATCTCATATTTCTCGAGATATCATTAGTTTTTACACACGAGATTACTCCCACAAGGGTCAATCACAACAAGTGTTTTATAAAAAAATGCATCTTGATGTTCCGTGCAATGCACGGATCTTGCTAGTACTCCTACACAAGACTAAGTTGGTGATGCTGGTGTGTCTGCCATCCGTCGTTTCTGACCATTAGATCTACATCTAATGATTGTGAGGTAAGTTGTTGCCTTTTCTCACCAACATCCCCCTTGTCTACCAATTTGCAGAAAAACCCATAATTAGTATCTTAAAACCAACCACATCCCTCCCTGACCTCACCAAAACAGCCCAAGGAATATATTCTAATTGAAACATAATATATCTCTAGTGACATATGTATATCAAAATTAGAGTGTTTTGTACCAAGTTTGTGAATAAGTATTATTCTAATTGTGATTCGTTGCAACGGACATGAACATTGCTAGTATTTCCAACCATGCATTTCTTTTCCTAGTATTCCATAGTTTCGAGTTTTCCATCAAGATATTAGTCACTCATGGTTGATATTTACTTTCAATCATGTACACATATGCACTATGTAACTAGCCTTCTTATTGGCTTCCAAAGCTTAACTTTCACTCCTACTTACAATATGTCGAGTATTTAATAAAAAACTACCACTTTCAACCAGCCCTAGGAGGAATCTATTGTACAAAAAATAGCAAAAACATACCCAAAATTTCTTAATCCACACAAAAAACAACTTAGTACTCCTACCGATTAGGTTCGTTTTAACCCATTTATGACAGGGTTGGCCCACATGTCCGTGCTGACGAGGCAGCTTAAACCAACACATTTTGTTTGACCATTGACACGAGGGACCCACATCTGACCTTCTATCCTGTTATTCCCCCTCAAATCATTATTTTTCCTGAACATTACTTCAAACAGTATTGATGCGTGGTCGTCGGTGGCGCCGGTGATGAGCGAGTTGGCCGTCGCTCCGTCGGACGGGCCGGACGCCGCGCTCGCCTCCGCACGGGTTGGCAGGCTGGCCCGAGCGTGACTCACGAGCGAGCAAGCCACCACGCTGGCCTTCACTCGAGCCAGATGGCTGGCCTTAGCGCGGCGCGCGCGAGCAAGCCGCCGCGCTGCCGTGCCAATCTAGCTAGCAAACCTTGCAGACAAGCAGCTGGACGGAGCTGTCTTGGCTAGCTAGTTACCGCGAGCGCCGGACGGAGCTGGCATCCGGGCTGCCGTAACATGGGCTCCGCACCGCCGGCGGTTTTGACCTCGCCTTCTGCCGGCGGTGGTAGCTGCGTCCCATGGTCAAGGATGACTAGGTGGACGGGCCGGAGGTAGGAGGTCACTCGAGGATTTTTGTTGGTAAGAGGAGTACAATGGTTGATAAGGTAGTCTTATCTTAAGTCTGCCATGTATGCAAGTGGTAGTAGTTTCTTGGCATTTTAGTGGTTTCTTGCATTATTAGAGAAAGTACAATAGAGCTGAGTCAGCGGGCTATAAGAAATAAACTACTACTACATGTTGGCTATAAGATGGGCTGTAGATGACATGGCATTGGCTTATAGCCACCAGCTGGCTATACTATTAACCATGCTCTTAGGGGTTTCTTGTAAGGAATAATGTACGTACTACTAGCGACAAAAGACGATTCTAGATTGCGTTGTACTCCAATGAGTACTACTACTGGTCGCGGGAGTGTATACCTCGCTTCGTGGGTTCGATCCCGGCCGAACGCACGGCGGCCTTTTTTTAAATAGTATACTATCTAGATACATTGCATGAATGAATGTATCTAGAACTAAAATACATCTAGATACATTCATACCTGCGACAAGTAATTCGGAATGGAGGGAGTACTACACTTCGCTGCGAGCCAATATTTTACACGGGTAGTTTGAGTTTTGAAGTCAAATGGACGTGCGGCCCCACAATCTGGGTGCACTGGAGTCTGGACAGCCTAGCCACGTGAACGAGTTTTCCTTCCCAGCATCCCATGGCTCGCGTGCTCGCCCTAGCCGCACCTCGCTTGCAGCTTCCAGCTAGTAGCATATTTAAACTAGCGCCTCCCAATTAAGCCCAAGGATTCGGAAAAGCCTGGCCGGGCATTGGGAACTATGCAATATGGCTCTGTACGTAAAGTGCTCTACTACTACTATGTAGCTTGTGGCATTGCATGCATGGACTTCACTCCATTATCGGCTCTACTATAAAAGAAATTCCTCTTGACGTGTTTTTTTTGAAACGGAGGCAAAAGCTTTGCTTCATCTCATTCATAAAGAAGGAACTACTAACAAAGTTCGACGAGATCCATTACACCTCCACAAATGGAAGCAAAAAGCCTAGTCTCGTTGTATCAAATAACTCAAATGTTCTGCCCTCGCAGTAACCGTCGCTGATAAACAGGCTGCTAGTGTGTGTGTGAGAGGAGCGGATGAGTAGGCCAGCTACGTGAGAGGAGCGGCTGAATAGAGCATCGAGAGTACCCACTAGGCCACTACGCAAGTGTACTTCCCCTGCATTGATAGTACATCGATGGTTCTAGAGAACAGTAGTACCCTCCACTTCCAACTGTAGCTCCTTGGCCTTGAGATTCAAGAGTTCAAAACTGGTGCACTATACAAGACTAGACTAGAAGTACGGTACTCCCTCCTTTCCGGTTTATAGGGATCATCTCAAAATTTTAGTTTTTCCATTTTATAAGGATCAATTTGGTTGTTTCCCATCACATGTTCAGATTCCAAGGTGCATTAAATCATTGCATGCAAGTATTAAGAGAAAATTGACCAATGAATGTATTTTATGCATGCATGCATTGCAATTAATGCATTGGTAAACATACTTTTTTGAGGAAAACAAGAGCATTAATTGGGTGCTTTTTTGAGGAGTAGTTGAGAAAAGTAGTACTAGTGCTACTACAGTACGAGTACGTACTCCTCCGTCACATAATGTACGACGTTTTTTGACAGTAGTTGGCGTGTACAAAAAATGGCAAAAACATACCCAAAATTTCTTAACCCACGCCAAAAACTACTACCTAGTGCCAATTTTTTTACTAGTGCTATTATTTACAGTATAATGCAATCCCATAATGTTCCATAATGCTAGTACTAGTACTCCATGGTACCAAAAACTACTACCTAGTGCCAAAAAAATTCTTACTAGTGCTATTATTTAGAGTAGTAAATAATAGCCTCACCCCTTCGCTGAGGAACGATCTATAGTTGGAAGGGACGAGGCCCTGCGGTTACTATGCTCTTATCTCCTCCTCGCCAGTTCCCCTCCCCCCGAAGAGAAGGAAGTTCGTCGCTGCTCCCATGGATTCGCCAGGCGGTTCTCCTCCTCGTCGGGGCTGGGAGACCTTGGACGATGATTCTCTGGGAGAACTCGCACGCCGCTCCGACGTCCTCACCGCCGCAAGACTCGGTGCTTCCTGCACCAACTTTTTCAAGACGCTGCTTAAACAGGCTTGGGAAAAGGCCATGCTTGTTGGTTCTTCTATGGGACAATTCTTCGAACAGTCCACCGCTCCCTGGCCATGGTTGCACGTTGACTCCGCTAGAGTTGACGATGTTGAGAGGTAGTCGGATTTTGTCCGATGAGCAGGTCAGTAATGGAGTTTGATCATGTAGTACTTAGTTATTCCATTTCCATCCCATAAATTCTCCGCTGCCCACAGTCTTATATATAGGTCTGGGTCGGTGCCAACGAAGATTGGCTTGCATACCTCGGGCCAGATACCACCATGATTTCGCACAACATCCACATCAGTGCGGCCGTTCTGGTAGACCCCTTCTCCACCATTGGGATTGGCCTTCCGGACTGGTTGGGAAAGAATATGTATGATGATGCCTACATGAGATTGAAGAAGATAGCAATTGCGGACCCGCCGACAAAGCGATGCGGCTACGACGATTACTATCTCATCGCCGTGTTCGACATAAGGATTGCCATCAATGCAGGAGGCAGTAACGGCAGAGGCTGGCGCATGTTGGCGGCGGCAGATTTGTACCCCTACATGTTCGAAGACGCCGTGCGCCGTCTAGGCCGCATCTTTGCGGAGACAAGCCAGGGGACTTGTTTCATCTGGTTGACATCCTACGGTACGGGAGATTACAAACGAAATGCACAAACCATCATTTGCATCCCTAACGGTACTCCATTATTTTGCAAGGACCAGTCATCCCCCAATCAAAATAAGATCGCCGATCCTGGATGTGCATTTGCATTCGCGATTTGGTCTAACCTGGAACCTTGTAGCTGACTTTGCCATATTGGGATCAACTATCTTAGCAGTCGTTACCCATGGTACCACTGATGTGCAACATGGTCACATAATCTACCACGATCGGACCATCACCATCTACCCAGGTATTCCATTTTTTAACCCTCTCGCCTTCTCTTTCATTGTTGTACTAGTAGTATACTTTGTAGTACTAGCTAGGCCCGTGAAGACTTGAACCCACCAACTGCCACCATTTTTGTTTTTCCATGTCCTACTATCTCATCCATGTAGCCAAGAGTGGCTATATATAATAAGCCGGTTATTTTACTTCCTCTATACCGGAGTAGTACCATTTGCTGCACAGTATTACTGACCGCCACATTTGAGCACAACATTATTATGCATGGACCTTGACTATGTACGTCACCATGTGTCCAGATCTGGGATGCCGCGTGTACCAGATGAACGGCGCTGAGTTCGACCCCTGTGATGCTACGTGGGTGCCGAGGAACACTCTTGGAGAGTACTCACTTTTCATCGGGGACAACTACCCCATTGTGAAGCGGATGCCACCTTCCGTGCACGACACGGAAGGCCTGCTGTTCATGTAGCATGGTTGTGTCTTCAGTGCGCACCGCCGGATGAACGACATGCTGGGACACGCTATCCCTGATTTATGCCGCTTCAGCTTGGATGAGTCTCCATCGTGTGGAACCGGACTAGAAAGCTGCGACAATGATTCCCGTTGCCCACCGCTATGGATCGTGCCATCCATGAAGAACACCTGGGACTGGAACCTGGAGGAGGACATGTAGCCCATCTATAACGTGTAAGTGGAGTACGGTAATTGTGAACGGTAGCGCTGATAATATATGTAGACTCACTACAAAAAAATACACTTCCGTGATGATACGTGTTTGTCACAGTAGGTCGCTTTTTTTGTCATGCATGTACATCCATGACAAATTTATGACAGAATCAAGATAGTCATACCTGTGCTGTCATAGAAGTGTTCCATGACATTACCAAAATTATCATCACAGAAGTGTCCACTTCCATGATGATAAATCGCGTGTCACAGAAGTGCTTTCATCAAGGGTGACCGACTCGTGGCATCCACCGTAACGGAACGCCGTTAAGCTATCAGGTCGGGTTTTGGATCCGATAACCCGTTAACAACCCCGACCAATGGGAAATTTCCACGTGTAAAATTGTTATTGGCCAGACGAAACACGTGTCAGCTCGTTAGTGGGTCAGATAGGCGCCTATGATATGTCGACACATGGCACGGCCCAACAGTGGCCCATTCCAGTGAAAAAGGCCGCCCAGTAAAAATTAGCAGGCCGGCCCATATAAGGCCTACTTGTGTCAAGTCCATTTAAGCCCACGGCCCATACGAGATGTGCCAATTCGGCCCGTTAAAGATTTGACACCATTGCAGCCCATCGTCAGTTCGAGCCCGTTAACAACGCGCTATATACTTGGGCTCAATATCGGCCTGATGAGATTTCGGCCTGTTAACGGCCCATTTAATGGATGGGCCAATTTTTAGGATGTACATCTTTCGGCCTTTTAGCGACCCATTTAAATGTTGGGCTAATTTCCGGCCCGGTGTGTCTTTCAGCCTGTTGACGGCCCATAAATCAGTTGGGCCAATTTGTAGTCGGACCTGAGTTTTGGCCTCTTAACGGCCCATGCCCTTCATGGTCCAATACCAGCCCGGTTTCTCTTTCGGCCTGCTAAAGGCCCACAACACAGTTGGGCCCTTTACAATACGACCTGACTTTCGGCCTCTTAGCGGCCCATGCTCTTCATGGTCCAATACAAGCCCACTGTCTCTTTCGGCCTGCTAAATGCCTACAGTATAGTTGGGCCATATGTAGCCCAAACTTAGTAACGGCCTGTTAACGGCCCATGAAATAAATTGGGGCCACCTGTTGCCCGCTTCGATGTCGGCCTGTTAACGACCCGGGAGGTAAGAGGGTCGACCATTAACTTTCGGCTTAGTAACGGCCCATTAACTCAATAGGCCCACTAAAGTTCGTTCATGTCTTTAGGTCAAATTAGATAATTTGAGCCCATTATGACGAACAAAGGTACGGCATACAGGGAATAACTTTGCACATCCAGAATATATTACAGGAAATTACATCCACTGGGAAATCAAAGATTGATGCCAGTGCAAATAAATGAGAAGAACCTAACCATCTACAACGTCGCAATCTGCAACCTCAGCACAGATGACGCCCATAAGCATGTGGGCAAGTTCTTGCTGCTTTGCCACACTGTCTCTGAAAACATTGATCAGTTGTTGTGTCGCACGACTCTGCACCTCTGATTCATCCACCATTTCCATCATTGCTTCAACCATTAATTGGTTCACAAACATACATTTATTCCATTGCATTCGAGACAGAGGATACTGAACAGATTCAGATGGCGATTTTGGCAGGCTTGTATTATTGATAGTGGAGAGTGTCTTGACCACTGCATCATGACGTAAATTAGGATGGGAACCAAACAGATTAATCATGAGTTATTGCCATATTACCTGGCCTAGATTTACTGGAAAGAAACAATGGGGTTGCCTTGCTATTTTCAAAGTTTGTCCTCTTATCTTCAGCAGCCTGCACAAAATTAACACACTAGTATTGCTATCATTGGCCAAGTCAGATAATAGGAAAGCAACATTGACACAACGAACGTTTGGGCAACTAGCCTACACCAAATTAACACAATATGCCACAGCTATCATCAGCCAGGTAAGGTAATACGAAAGCAACATTGACACAATGAATGAATGGGCAACCAGAGAAGCACTACAATTCAGTAATGTGCGTGATATGAGATAGCACATTCATGCAGCTCAGTACGCAAAACTACCAGGCAGTTTTCCTTACAAAAATCAACATTGGCGCCTTTAACATTTTGCTACAACTAATTTTAGATCATATAAAGGTTAGCTTCATGCCGATTAACAAAATACATGCTGATGTAAAAATATAGTGATATACAACAGGTACTTACATCAGCACTGGAGCACAGAGAATTCCCGCAAGATATTTTCCTCAAATACGATCCCAATGGAGGAAGTATTGTATCGTTTAACCTTATTTTCTAAAAGAGAGACGGGTCAGAAACATGTAGAAAATATGATCAGAATGCTATAAAATTTCATGATGCGAGGATACGCACATGCTTCTTAGAATGGAGTTGACATTCTTTTGCTGGACTGGAGTGGACTAGTTCTTTGGCCACTGGAACCTGCTTATTACCAGTGGGAGTTGGGTTTCTTTGTGCTGGAGCAGTATCTATGAAAAATGGAGTTGGTTTATTATCTCCTAGCATTTGGATCTTTTGCAAAGACCTGGTTTGTAACCCTTCAGATTCTAACATAGCTGTCTTCCCCTTGCATGCCTTATATAGAAGAATGGTGATTTAGTTATAAAACATGCTACAACAGAGATGGAATAGGTACTGAAGAATAGAAAGGCATGACATATTGACATGTATTCACTCCATCCGGAAATAAATGGATGGGTCTAGGCGTATTTCAGTTCTAGATACATCAAGTTTTATCCATTTCTGCGACATTTAATCCGGACGGAGGGAGTATGATGTAAGAGCTAGGGATACAATAGGACAACACAGTAAAAAAAACTGAAAAACCCACTGCAGAACCAAAGTATTCAAACCCACTGATATGAGATAGTACACTCATGCAGCTCAGGATGCAAAACTACCAGCCAGTTTTCCTTGCAAAAATCAACATTGTGGCCTTTAATCATACATTTTGCTACAACTAAATTTAGATCAGATAAATCTTGGATTCACGCGTATTAACAAAATACATGTTGATGTAAAAATATAGTGATATACAACAGGTACTGACATCTACATTGGAGCACAGAGAATTCCGGCAAGAATCTTTCCTCATAAACGATACCATTGCAGAAAATCTCCTATCTGTTAAGCTTATTTTCTAAAAGAGAGATGGGTAAGAAACATGTAGAAAATATGATCAGCATGCTATAAAATTTCATGATGCAAGGATACGCACACACTTCTTAGAATTGAGTTGACATATTTTTTCTAGACTGGAGCGGACTAGTTCTTTGGCCACTGGAATCTTCTTATTATCAGTAGGAGTTTGGTTTCTCTGTGCTGGAGCAGTATCTATAAAAACTGGAGTTGGTTTATTATCTCCTAGCGTTTGGATCTTTTGCAAAGGCCTTGTTTGTAACCCTTTAGATTCTAACATAGTCGTCTTCCCCTTGCATGCCTAGTATAGAAGAATGGTGCTTTAATTATAAAAGATGCAGCAACAAAGAGATGGAATAGGTACTGAAGAATAGAAAGGCATGAAATATTGACATGTATTCCCTCCATCCGGAAAAAATGGATGGGTCTAGGCGTATTTTAGTTCTAGATACATCCTTTTTTATCCATTTCGGCAACATGTAATCCGGACGGAGGGAGTATGTTGTAAGAGCTAGGGATACGACAGGACAACACAGCAAAAAAACACTAGTTGAATGTAAAACTGTATTGTTAGCGGAATGTAAAACAGGAAGGCATGACATATTTACATGCATGATCAGCATGCTAAGCACATGGCATTGCAACAGAGTAGATACACTCCAAGACATTATATGCATGTTCTACCCATATCACAGGATAAGTTAGAGCAAGGACCTTCTGGGGTGAAGAGGATTCATCATCTTTCTGCAAGTCTTCTGAAGAACTGCCTTTACATGTTCCATCATATTGGGTATCATTGACATCAAGTTTATTGGCCTTTACATTGCTCCGTGAGGTTCTTGTGGATATATCAGTGTGTGCAATTATATCTGACATGCATGGAAGACAACTAGTAGTTAGATTTATGTAATGAGTGCCTGTAGGAGATGACATAAATAGTAGGACCGGGGTTAACTAGCAGCAACAGGTCTCATAAACTAAAGGGAGAACACAGATGAAAGCTACAGAATATGTATTGTTTGTACTCGAGATTAACTAGATGGCACACAAAAGTATTAAAGAACAACATAGGAAATACTAGAAGTGGTATAATACTATAATCACCAGCCTGTGGGATAGCATTGGCTGATGGATGATAACTATGGAACAGTGTTACCTAAAGACCAAGTATCTTAGCTGAACTATGGAACAACATTAACTCCTGAACAAGACCCATAAGTGATCAGCATGAATATACAGTGAAATGTGATGATCTATTTTCCATGCTTAGATGAATAACAAAGCCATAAATGTTGCACACAAGTAAGATGAGGGTACAACCTATCGGGCTGCCATCCATAGGAGTGAGCATCATGTGCTGACTTGTCGATGGCCCTGCAGTTGTTGTGGTTGTGCATGTCGGACACGCGCATTCGATGCAGGGAACTGTTGAGTGGGGACTATAGCTCCCTTCTAGTGTATGCTTCCCTTGTTGGAGCAGCTGCGGTGAGTCGGAAGACGGTGTGTCTGAAGATGCAGATAACGCATAATGTTAAGAACGACATATCTCTTTGATCTGAAGAAATACACTAAGAGATCAACAACAAGGTACGAGAGTGGTCACATGTCTGTTGACTGAAGACTAAATTGGGGTCACATGATTTTTATTTTATTTTGGTACTGTCCGATCTACGCCAGATGGCTGGCCGCCTTGTGCCTCCCGGCTGACACTGTTCGGAATCTTCCCCGAAGGGCCAGCGACCAACGGCAGAGCAGCCTGCCTCCGCCGTCCGTGGCCCCGGCCAAAACCCCGCTCCCCGCCCCACCGCACTGCTGTGGTTGCGCCGCCCCCGGGCCAATCCATAAAGACTCCCGTCATCCAGATCTGGTGGCGGCAGTACCTTCAACCCATGCAACTCTAAAAGATAGCCATCTAAGCGCTTACAGCGAACTTGCGGCACCGCACCCTTACGTTAGACACCAGCCAACCGGCAGCCTAGGAGCTCTGCCGACTCGAGGGGTGCTGCTTCCCATTGCAAATCGATTGGCCCAGAATAAAAATTCAGACAACTGACGCCTAAATAAAGTGATTTGAGATGAGGGTGCGACCTATCTGGCGGCATGGTGAAGTAGGCAGGTCCAGCTGCCGAGTCGGTGAGGCTGGCGCGGTTGCGGTGGCGACCGGCGGCAGGGAAAGAGCGATGTCGCGATGGTCGAGGCTACGCCGAAGCAGCGCCAGGACTCTGGATGGATCCGAAGTTGGAGCCTCTCCGGCGCCGTGAACAACGGCGGGGGTGAATCGGCTCCGGTACGGTTCACGCGGCCATCGTCGAGGCAGCACCAGCAGCACGGAGTAAGAGGCACACGGCCCAGTGCACGCCGGCAAATGGACAACGTCTCCGGCATTAGGGAGGAGGGCGGCTGTGAAATTGGTGCGGTGGGGGCGCCATGGAGGTGGGGCTGAGGTTTCGCGGCTCGGAAGAAGGGAGCTTCCCGGCGAGAAGGTGATTTGGCGCCCATGAGGTATGAATGGGTGCGGGCGGGGGCGAATTGGGAGGGGAGTGGAACCATGTCTTACGTACGCATTTGTCTGAAATGTGAGGGGAGCTATAGCTCTACCCTTTCCTACGGGCTTCTCGGCTTGGGTCTGTGTACTGAGGGTCGGGGATAGTAGAGTAACTTTGTTTCTCCCCAAATAGTGGGCGGGAGCGATTTCTGGCGAGGAGGGCGTGTTTTGAATTATAGTGGGCGCGAGCGATTTCGCGCGAGGAGAGCGTGTTTTGAAATAGTGGGCGCGAGCTATTTCGGGCGAGGAGAGCGTGTTTTGCCGACCATGGTTTATGAATTATTCGGCACATGTCATTTCGGCCGAGGAGAAGGCACGCTTGGATGAAGTTACGAACCTACCCTCGATGTACAACGGGCCAATTGATGCGTGTCCCACATAGGACGGTAATTTCGCGTCTCCCATTTATTTGCTCGGGCGAATTCCACCGAGCAGAGAGGATGTTTAACGGTTCGTTCAAATTTTGGGAGAACGAGCATTCACGTCTACCTTACCAAGTCGATTCGGATCAAATTTTGAAATATTAGCTTGCCACTTCTTTTTTAGATGGAGAGATGATGCTTGGGAGTAATGTGTTTTTACATGCTCGTTGCTAGCGATTTACTATATGACAAATAGTTGACCCACTCAAAAACGCGAATCAAACCCAAAATGAAATACCTCAATTCAATGAAATAGCTCGTTCAGTAGGTCAAAATAGTGAACTAAATCCAAAATTGAACACCTCAATCGAGTAGGATGTTGTACAGTATTATAGTACTCCATGAACATGTTGAAATTCAAATTAATGAACTTGTTTGATATACGCATATATCCGTTCATGTGTGGATTGCAAATAACATGTTCTCCAATTTAAACATTTGAATGCAAGTTTATATAGAAACATGGTTTATATCAGTCTTTGATGCATAAAACGCGACC
The DNA here is from genome assembly GCA_034509565.1 of Triticum monococcum. Lineage (NCBI taxonomy): Eukaryota > Viridiplantae > Streptophyta > Magnoliopsida > Poales > Poaceae > Triticum > Triticum monococcum. Next base: position 78,401,259 of record CM067843.1, read on the forward strand.
TCTCCCTCTCCCGGACTCCTGTTCTCTCTCTCTCTATCCCTCGCCGACAATCTTCAATTCTGTCGCAGGCATCCGACACAAAAACCTTGTTGGTCCCTCTCCCTTTCTCTCCATCTCTCTCTCTCTCTCTCTCTCTCTCTATCTCTCTCTTTGTGTGTGTGTGGGGGGGGGGGTCTTTCTAGTTCGCATGCATATATACACCATCTGTAGGTCTCTCTCGCACACTATGTATGATACTCTAGCTAGTCCAAGCTAGATATCTTGGGTGCACTCATCGTACGCACATAGATTCCTTGCATCTTTGCCTGTAACTCTCTCATGCACCACTATGTCGTTTCGGAGCTCTTTCCTCCCCTCTCTCAAACTCTCCATCCACCTGGGTCACACATACACATGCATATCTCACTCGCACTCGATAGGCCCATCTAAAACTCTATCTCTCCCCCACGTTCTCTCTCCATCTCACATGCGCACACACACAATCTCATGCCTAGCTAGCCAAGTATGATGGTCTCTCACTCAATTTTAGGCACACGCAGTCCCCCCTATATGTATATGACTAGCTAATCTTAGTCTCCATGACAAACATGTGCATGGTCTATCTCGATTTCTCTCGGGGCATCTTTCTATCGCGCATGCACTCCCTCGTCTCCCACCCATATAGTCCCCACATGATCTCAACGGGATCTCTCTATCACAAACACACCCTCTCTCCCTCCCCATGCGTCCATGCCATCCATGTGTCCCTATCGGCCTTTGTTCCTTGTTGGCCACACCTCTATTGGACATGTGCTACAGGGGTGTCTCTCTCCGTTTCAAATAATCACACACTAGCTATCTTCGTGTATCTCCTCGCCTTGCTTTTCCATCTCGGAGATGTATGTGTGATATGTTCACATAAGAAACGAAAAAACACACTCTCTTTCTAATTTATCGCTTGTTGTCCCTTTCTCTTTCACACGCATACTATTTTTACACACTTACTCATTCTCCTTCACACGCACTTGATCTGTCTCGACTGAGGCACTCTCCTCAGTCCATAGCATACCGATTTATTGAAAAGTCAAACATCACAAAGTTTGACCATGTACGTGGAGAAAAAGAATTACATCTAGTACGGTAAACAGATACCATTAGATTCACCATGAGATGTAGTTTTGTATGATGTATCATTGGTATTGTAGATATAAATAACATTTGCGTAAACCTGATCAAAGTTTCCAAAGTTTGACTTCTAAAAAATGTACATGCACTGCATTATCGAGCAGATGGAATATCTCTTTCCCCCTCTCAGCTATCTGACGCACCACTCAGCCTTATCGGGGCTCCTCAATCTCTCTCAAACTTTTTTGGTCAGTTTGATTCGTGACCTGACCCTCATGCCTTGATGGCCGGTACTGCCTGGTGTGGACGTGAGATGTAAAATATTTCTGCCTGGCCAGGCTTGTGTGGTGCTGAAGCGTTTGGTTCATGCCTAGGCCAGGCAAAGCATCAACGTCCCATCAATCAATCCATGCATCAATTATTTAATGCTAATATCCATCCATGTTGTTGTTAGCCTCGTGGCCACACGACCAGGCATGTCCAGGCGTTCGAAATCGGTCGCTTGGGCCAGGCTACTTGCAGTGTCTGGAGTTCAGCCAGGCTATTTAAAGTGCAAGGGAACCCAGGCCAGGCGGGCTTTCTTTTTCACAGGGTAGCAACCAAACAAGCGTGCATGAAATCCAGCCACAACCCCAGGCCAGGCAAAAGATGCTCAGGACGCAAGCCAAACTGGCCTTATATCTCCCTGGTTCACACATACACATGTCTCACTCACGCTATACATATATACCCATCCAACACTCTCCGCCCTTGTTCTCTCTCCATGTGACACGCACCCCCCTAAGTACCATAATCCCTCAATCCATCATAGGCGCAAGCACTCCCCCCCCCCCTCGATCCTAAGTATGATTATCTCTTACCAGCCATCAGGAACACACGTATTGTCTCCTTCCATCCATATGTCTATCTCGATATCTCTCGGGGCATCTTCTATTGCGCACACACCTTGTCACTCAATCACCCACCCATGTAGTCCCATCACGATCTCCAGGGGATCTCTCTATGACAAACATACACTCTCTCCTCCCCATGTCTGCATTTTCTCCGTACGTCTCTCTCGACCTCTCTCCCTTGTTTGTCAGACCCCTCTTGGCCACGTGCTAGGGGTCTTGCTCTCTCGGTTCCAAACAACCACACACTATCTCCTCACTTTGCCTCCTTTGTCGAAGATGCATGTGTGATATGTTTGCATAAGACACGTACGCTTTTTCTCTACTTTTACCGTGTGTTGTCCATGTCTCTTTCACACACGCACAAACACTTTTCTCTCTCTCTCTCTCTCTCTCTCTCTCTCTCTTGTTAGGGACTTTGTCACGTCCATAAGCATATGGATGTTTTGAAAAGTCAAACCTCAGAAAATTTTGACCAGGTATATGTGGAGAAAAACATTTACATCTGGAATGATCATTAGATTCATCACAACATGTACTTCATACTATCATTTATCTTTGGTATTGTAGATATAAGTAATTTCTTTATAAACTTGGTCAAAGTTTCAAAAGTTTGACTTAAAAAAATGTTGGAACTACATTATCGAACGGAGGGAGTAGCTCTTTCTCTCTCTCTCTGCTATCTCTCACGGGCCTCCCCACTCACTCGAACTCTCTATGCCGACGGATTATACGCTCACTTTGTCAATGTATAGCTCTGTATATTGTTTAGTTGACCGGTCAACCAATCCAAATGCTGCCTTATCAGCTTGTGTTATGTATCTTCGTGTGCTGGCCCATGTGGCAGTGGGTGAAAATAAGTAAACTAGAGGCCCATCTGACACGCGGTGAAGTAAACAAAGTTGAAACCACTCGGGGTAGCACCCCACACGCTAGTAAATTGAGGCGCATTGAGGACAAACTTCTTGCGCGGGAAGGACGCACTCGCGCACAATTCACCACTGCGCGGCGGCATGCATAGAAGGACGCACTCGTGCACACCCAGCACACAACACACACCAGCACATGTGTACACCGGCGTCGCCGCCGGTTGAGATGCATGGCGACGCAGCCAACAAGCGGAGGCGGCTCGAGCCAAAACCGCATCCGGTGAGACTGGACTTCATCAGGAGCCTCCCCGATGACACACTGCTCGTCATCATCGGCCTCCTCCCCACCAAATCTGCTGTGCGGACCGCCCTGCTCTCCCGGCGGTGGAGCCCCCTCTGGCGCTGCGTCCCCCTCAACCTCACCGTCGACAGCTGCCTCTACGACGGGGATTGCAAACGCATGGGCGCAGTCTCCAAGATCCTTTCATCGCACCCTGGGCCAGCCAAACGCCTTGACATCCGCATGTTCAGTACCAACTGCAAGGTCCAACCCAAGTTCGACGAGTGGTTCTTATCGCCCGCCCTAGATCAGCTCGAGGAGCTCAGCTTTGAAGCTGGACGATGTCACTCTCTACCGCCGTCCGCGCTCTGCCTCACGGCAACGCTGCACCGCGCCAGCTTCAGCTCCTGCTATCTTCCCCAGATTAATGTTGCGCCCGCTGTTCTTCTCCCTCAACTCAAGCAGCTCAACCTCTTCGACGTTGTCATCTCGAAGAAGGCTATGGAGCACCTACTCCGCAGCTGTACTGCGCTCGAGTACCTTCGTCTTGAGCAGATCCACGGGTTCATTAGCCTCCACATCGCCTCGACGAATCTCTGATGGATTTATGTGTCTTGCTGGCCCCGCAACAAGACATCAATTGGGAAGAGATCACTCCAGCTGTTCCACGTTATGGTCATTGAGAATGCGCCTTTCCTTGAGAGATTGCTTGTATCGGATCTAGAAGGTCCAACAAAAATCAGGGTCATTGACGCGCCGAAATTGATAGCATTGGTGTACTCGTCTGCCAAATTCTCCGAACTCTTTATTGGATCCGTAATCGTTCAGGTACAGCACTCATCTTCTTCTCCGTCTTCTTGAAATTCACATTTTTAAATTTCTTCTTGATGTATTTCCGACCGTCTTCCAGAAAATGATTCCCGCAAGCTTGACCCAGTCCATGCGCAAAGTGAAGATCTTAGCACTAAAATCTATCGGCCCCAATCTGGATCAAGTTGTTGGATTCCTTACATGCTTTCCGTGCACGGAGAAGCTACTCATCGAGGTGAAACTTCTTTCCTATAAGTAAACGGTAATCACAATGTAGCTCAATTTTTTTCACAATTTTCCCAAATTACTATGACAAGTGTAGTGTTCAAAACTGCATCTACGCACTGCACCGAAAGAAATGTTTTTAGTATTTTTTTCTCACGTGATCACCTGCATCGTTTTTATGCTGTACTACTATAGTAGCCTAGGCTAGTCATAGTGGAAAGTAACTTATGGTTACCCTAAGAGCAAGTACTACATCCGTCCTGGTTTACTCTTCCAATTTTGTAGTATCAAAATTTGACCATAGATTTAACTGAAAAAATGTTAATGCATGTCACTAAGAACTATATCGTTGGATTCGTATTTGAACATAATTTCAAATGGTGTAATTTTTAGTGACATGCATTGGCATTTTCTTAGGTAAATATATGGTCAAAAATTTATAGTAAATACGAGGTAGTATTACAAAAGTGGGCTATGTAGGCCAAAACATGTGCCAAATTCACTTGTGATGCATTTGGCATCGATGCCCCTCCATTGCTCACCTGGTGTCCCAATCTGGATCACCTACGTTGCTCCGGTGCCAAATTAACTCACGCAATGAAAAAACACTATGTGGGAGAGAGAGAGGACTGAGGCAATAAAAAACACTTGTTTGGGAGAGTGAGAGGCTGGTGTAGTTGGTTTGATTGATTTGTTTATACATGTGGGTCTGTGTGCACAGCGGTGCCAACTCTCTCACATCGCGAGAGCGGTGCCAAAATCTTTTGATTTGACATCGATGCATATTATGTGGCATACTTTTGCGAAATATGGCATCGGCCACATAGTGGAAGGCAACAAATGCCCAAGATCTTCACGTGCTCCTAGTTAAATGAGAGGAAACAGAGAGAGAGAGAGAGAGAGAGAGAGAGAGAGAGAGAGAGAGTGAAAAAATATCACTAGCCAGCCAACCCTATCGTATGAGCAAATGATATTGGTACCTCTTGATGACACGGCAATCTTATGCAGCCAGCTGCTCTAATATGTTCTCTTCTTTTGCAAATAAAAAAAGACCCAAAAGTGAAAAATGTGCTGCACTATAACAATCTCATCGAATGCCTTGATCTCCATCTTACAAAAATTGATTTGATCGACTACCGAGGCAGCACATCTGAGATTAAATTGGCCAGGTTCTTTGTTCTGGAGGCAAGTGTGCTCAAGGTAGTGAGGTTTGGCGTTCTCTGGCGCAACAATGAATGGCGTGCTGATCACCACAAGCGTCTAAGCCTAAATAACAAAGTCTCCTCAGAAGCTGAATTTGTTTTTGAAACATCAAGTGGCCAAAGACTCGAAAACTTATTTGCCCATTAGTGACTTGTCAGGGCGGTGGATTTTAGTTTGTACGATAATGCTACATCCACCTAAAGTAACGGAAGTTCTTACATAAACTTCCTAGTAATTCCCTCTTCGTAGGTGCAACATTACTCCTAACATTTGTAATATCAGTTTGAAACTTGTAATATTGCCATGTCCTATTCCCGCGTTTTCAAAATCCTGCGAATCAAACAGGTCCTGAGTTGGTGATGATGTCGTGCCTCCCATCTTTCACCAATAGCCATCGGATCTAGATCTGACGCATACAAACCAAGCTTCTCCATTTTTGCAAAAAGATGCCCGCACTTGTTCCCTATTTACAAACAACTCCTTGTCTCTCACAATCAGCCTCATCTCCTCCCCACCACATCTAGGAGTAGAAGGCCGTGGAAAAATCTGGCGGGATGGCCACTGCCGGAGCCGTCCACCCCCAGTCTTGGTGTTCCGTGCAATGCACGGGCATCTACGCACGGAAAATTATGTCGAACAGGGCTAGTTGTAAGCAGGCTAGCTCTACAGCCATGATGATAGTGACTGCAGACGGTGAGGCTGACTATGGTATGCCGAACACGGCGCCTATACTCAGGTGTCATCTCCGACGCAGGGTCTTGTCACTTCACTATGAGGAGCAACACGTAATAATTTGACCAACGGGTAGTACAGTGCTAGTACTCCTACTACTACATTTGTAATACTACTACGAGTACTAGTAGCACCACCGTCTGGATTTAGCAGTAGTACCACGTCCATCTGGATTTTAGTATTGACTAGCAATATCTAGTAATGGATGTCACCAAAAATGTACTACTCCCTCTGTAAATAAATACATGGTGTTTTATTCCTATCGGCGAGAGAACTTAATGTTTTTGCTAACTAGAGTATTGTAATAGGATTACATGCAATGAACTAAACACTGCATGTCATGTTTGGTACTAGTCTCAAGTCATTGAAAGCATGCACGGCCCACATCTCTCATTGGTTGATATGTCATGAAATAAGAAACAAGGAGGGAGTTAATGCACCGTCCCTAAGTATTTTGGGATTATTTGGTTTTCGTAAGGTGACTTACACAACATTTTTGTTTACATGCATTAACATTTTATTAGTTAAATCAAAGGTCAAAACTTGGCGCAAAATGCAAAGGGGACCAATAAACCAGTAAACATCAAACTTCTCTCGTTTGGCCCCAACTAGAGGTCCGATGAGATGACTATACTGCACCGGCACGGAGGGGGGCGCAGCTTCATTGACTTACGACAACTGCCTTTGGGTGAATGACACGTGGCCCCAGGGGGTGGCTGGCCCACCTATCATACAGCCAAAGGCAGGTGCAGTAGAGGGCCGAGGAGTAGTACGAAATCCTACGCACCTACGCACGCTAACCAGGGGCTGAGTGATCACTCGAATTGCAAGATCAGTTGACTAGAAGCTACGCTAGACCCATGGAGGCGAAGAGCGCGAGCATCAGCCGGCTGTGCCAGATGGTCCATGACGTCGGCCTGCGGCCCGGCAGGTAGTATTGCTTGAGGCCGCTAGGGCGAGGGGCTGCTTGGATGACAGCTTCGCATCCTTGTTCAACGAGGTCCTCGTCGGTTTCCTCGACAAGTTCACCGTCGTCAAGAAGCTTGCGGACGACTTTGACGTAAGCCTCCAGCCGACGCGCCTAGGCTCTGCGATGCCCGCCACCCGGACACTATGGTAACAACCTCTTCGACCCACTGGTGGCCCTGCGACTGCCCGCCGTCGTGCCGGAGAATGTCCACCTTGAGGCCGCGCTCGCCGCGCAGTGCCTGGCACAGCAAGACACCATCGACATAATCACCCACGTCTACGCGCAAATCGTCCACAAGGACTAGTACATGCAAGAGGAGGACGATAGGACGCTGGCCTTCTTGGAGCGTAGGGCAACCTTGGACGGCACTGTTCAAAAGCACGTTGAGCTCGCCGCCAACGCCGCTGCTCCTCACACGTCGGTTGGTGACCCGACGCACTAGGGCATGAGCATGTCGTTGAACGTTGATGGATCCATATGTATTTTTATCCTTCCGTCAAATCCATGTAGTAGTATATGATACTACAGTAATTATCTTACCTTTCGCATCAACTTCATAATTTTCGTACGTACTCCATGCATGAACGGCGCCAGAAGCAAACTTCTCATTACTCTAGGCAAAATCGTTATTTTCTATCTATCGGTCACGCCATGGTGCAGAACCAAATTTTACAAGTTACGAGTTCAAAAGGAAAAGCCTGCCGTGTTCGCGTCGCACCCCCACATGGTTGGTCCGGCACGCCGCTCAAGCGGGAATGCGTGCGGTGTTGCATTTTCACTTACAAGTGGGATCGCAGTTGAGCAAACCGACTATCGACAAACCCCACCCCGCCCACCGCGCGATGGCTGAGAAAAGAGGACAGCAGGGAGAAGAGATGGCTGTAGCACGGACTCCAAGAAAATTGGTGTCGGATGGGACTCGTGTGGGTGGCGTGTGTCGTACTGCTAGACTCGAATGCTAGTTATGGCCCATGCCACCCCACTATATCGAGCCTATATCGAGGTATGTAGAACAAATTTCCTGTAGTCCGTGCTCAGCCCTCCTCTATCTCTCTTCTCAGCCAGCCAGTGGACGCGCGGAGCCCATTGTCTGTTTGCTCACATGCGGCTCCACATGTCAGTGAAAACGCAAGAGGACCCACTGAACCTGTACATCTTTCACCTCGACGTGCTGGTGATGAAAAACAGATCCAATAAAGATCTTCGGTGGCCGCTTTTGGAGTAAGATTTTATTTACAGTTTAACCCAAGATGCAGATCTTGTGGCTTCAACTACCACTCTATTTTCTTTCATGACACGACTTGGATGCTGGATGTCCCACGTGTCGGCAAAAGGAGGAAGAACCCGACCAAATCTTCGGTTTTGCTCTCAGATTGGACTAGTTGTGCTAACTTAAAAATTTTATTGTGTACTCCCTCCGTTCCAAAATACTTGACTTCCATTTGTCCAAAAATGGATGTACCTATATACTAAGACATGTCTAGATACATATATATTTTGACAAATAGAAGGCATGTAGTATTGTGCAACGAAGGGAGTAGAATGGATGCAAGTTTTTGTATTGGGAAGAAGAGTACATCCATATATTGATAGAGCGCAATTTAGTAGATGTTCTATCACTTTTAGCTAGTATAGAATAGAGGCTAGACATGAGACTAGATGCGAGGAAGCAACGTCTACTTCTTTACACTCGAAGAAGAAATAAGCATGCAAGATCGAGCCTCCGCAGATCAACAATGAATGCATCGAGAAGGCACTAATCCAACTTACTATAGGAGTAGTCAAAATTATCGTTGGAGTTCGTGCAAAACGGAGGTCCATTTGGGGTCGTGTGTTGGAGTTGGCCTTACAAGTGGGACCGCAGTTAAGGAAACCGACTATCGGCAAACCCCCACCTCGCCCGCCACACGATGGCTAAAGTTAGAGAAACGACGAGGTTGAAGAGATTGCTCTCGCACGGACTCCAAGAAATAATATGGTGTCAGATGGATGTCGTGGTGGTGGCGTGTGCCGTACTCATGGACGTGAATGCTTGTTCTGGCCCATGCCACCCTACTACTTACTCCTACTATATACTATACTACTAGTATATCGAGGATTCGAGGTGCTGGTTACGTACAACGAACACATTAACATATGGCTACAGTAAAAACACCCGCCCGACACGCGAAGCATGTGAAGCTAGTACAAATAGTGTACTACTATTGTTGATTGGCCTCATCCGATAACCTGTTGCAATGCACGTACAATTATGTATTCGGAAAATATTTTTTTTCCTCGTCGCACCACTCACTCAGAGAAGCGACTCGAAAGCCATTCATAAATTTAGTAAGTTTATCACAGGCATATCATTTTATTACATAGTACAACAGGTCATCAACCCACATTGACAACGAGGATACATTATAAATACTAAAGTTTTCACCACACAACAAATAACAAGCCATGAAATGAACTTCAACTCAACCATTCCGCGGCGTTGGAAACGCTTGCTTTGAACCACAAGTTATTCTCTGGGATGAGCCATGCATTGTCGATCTGGAGACCAACGCAGGACTGATCATCCAGGCTGAAGCGGCCTACTATATCAGTACCAGGGTAGGGAACCACGCAAATGTCCGAGGTATAGACAGAGTTGCTTCTCATAAATGTGTCAACAGCGGTTGGATCGCCTTTCACCATCATCGGATAGTTTCGTCCAAGGAAGAGCGAGTTTTCTCCAAGACTATCAGTTCTGTGCCAGGGAGAAGGAGTTGCCGCTAGCACACTAGTATCCATCCCGAATACCATGCAACAGGTGTTGGAATAGGTCCAGAGAGTGCGACCATGGGAGACTACACCTGCTTCCTTAGCAGTAACATCATCAGTGGGCTGTATACACACAAGAAGAGGTGATCCATCGAAATTAGTTGCCAGGCGCCACAGAGTATGTCGATGCTGCACATCCTCATGCTCGTGATCATCACCATCGTCATCTCCCCCTTGGTTATAAAAATCTTCAAGTATAGGTGGTGGGATGTCCACAGGACCTTGGAAACACAAGAAGAAGGTTAATTAGTAACGGGAAAGTTGCTAACCCGCATGCATGTGGATGAAACAATTATAATTACGGTGGAAGACAAACGTACCGAAAAAACGAGGATCCCATGCAAAATACATGCCACGAGAGGTGGCAGCAAACACAAGATCCTTGTATTCAATTGCATCACAGTACACATCCGTGTATAGAAACTGATTTTTGAGTAATATCCATCCAGTCGAACCACGAAGGACGGCAACTAGCTTGTCGAAGATAACAACAACATCATAGTTTTTGTATTTCCCAGAGAGGTTGGGAACTCGAGAAATTGCTACCTTCAGTACATGACAGTCACCATGATCATATTTGAACATATGTAGATCATCTGTGTGCTCAACCTCAGGGCACTCGGAGATTTTTGGAAGTGGAATCCGCTGACGAGTGTACACATTCACAAGTTCCCACTCGCAATTGTACCCAATATAAACAACCCAATATCCATTTGCGCCAGCCCAGGACTTACCCTTAAGCGATGGCATCTTGATATCACACGTGTCATTATCAAGCGGCATCATCTTGCACAAGGCGAGGTCTCCGTCGTCCGCTCGCCAGCGAGCAGGGTCATGGCGAAGAAGATAGGGGAGATCAAACCGCTCCTTGACCCTTGGGTTCCTTGCAACTGTTATTAGTTGAGTCGAGAATGGGCTGGAACGAACCTGCCATGCTAGCCGAGGTGATGACGTCGCACCGATCAATGAGTTCCTCCACCACGTCATCTTTCAGATCGGGGCAAGAATAACGAGGTATAAGGCATTCTAATGCTGTTGCACAACCAGTATACCAACGATGAAACTTGTTACTCCCGTCAGATTTTTGCATTGTTAATGCGTATAGATTACATACCTCACTTTCATGAGATAAGTTAATTTTTTTGTACAGTGTCACCAAAATGCCAAGGCGCTGATGTCATTTTATTTTAGTTAAACTGCACAGACAATTAGAAGACAAGAGGAAAGGTCAAGAGTGGGCACCTCCTCCTTCGGCTATTTTTCTTGAGGAGGTCTGTATGTTTGTCTCTAATGCCTGTCGACTACATACCTGACATCATGATGTAATGTTAAGTCATTTCCTTTTGTACAGTGTCACTGAATTGTCAAGGCGGTGATGGCATTTTATTTTAGTAGAACTGCACAAAATTTGCTTAAAAGAAGAGGAAAGGTCAGGAATGACTCATTTTCCAGAAAAAATGATGTATGCCTTCCTCACATCAGCCACTGTTGCTTTATTTATTCCTTCAAACAGGTGGTTAGAAACAGTCTTGCTACCTTTTCCCATTAAGAATTTGGAATGCTTATAGTTGTGAGTCTATGCTTCAACTAGTGCCACTTTTAGAGTAATCACACTTACAATATCTATGCAAACAAGGATGCTCGATTTTAGTGGAACTGCACAAAAAGTCCAACTGGTTCAACATTAGGAGCATGTTTTTCCCAACCTTTATATCCAATTGGTGGCACTATGAGCTGTTCATTACGAAGGTACATGGTTTTCTACTATCTTGCTACTCTTTTTGTACTGTCATTAGATAGTAATACTAGTGGTTTGCATGTGAATTTATTGCCAGGGTGGACCTACATTGGAGGTGCAGGACAGGATTCAATGATTGGATGCTCAATTTCGGTTGTATCGATTTCACCTCTTCCATCACTGCGAACATGGATATCCTTGGTCCGATGAAGAATAGGCGCTATATTTCTGCTCTGAACCAGCAAATCAATTCAGTATGTAATTGTCCAGGGCAAAACATAATTGTATCAGATTGTCCAGTGCAGAACATGATAGATGCTAAGCAGAAGAGACATGTTTAAACCGAAAATACAAGGTGTGGTATATGTTTACTAGCTGCTTGATATTTGTGCAGATAGAGATGTCTGCCTATTGCTATTTGGCAAACCAACAAAGTGCCCGCAATTTTGGTTGAACTGCACAAGAGAATAGTATAGGCACTCCATGCAGTGCCATTTGGAAATAGACACAGAAAGATTGGATAGTCACTTCATGGACTGCAGAAAAGTAGTACTGTACTATTTATTGGCCAACACTAGTGCTTCATTGCTTTGGTCTGATTATACAACGGGCATCATTTTGCCTAAGTTAAAGTTTGTATTCCGAAAATAGTCTCGCTGTGTGATCGAGAGAAGACCAAATCATATTGCAGTGGATGTTCCTCCATCATGTCTGGTTCATTCTCATGGTTCCAGCTGTTGGTGAAACCACTTACGTAAGCAAGAGGAATAGTAGACTTCACAAACAAATTTGTATTTCAGTCGGTACTGAATGTTGGCCAAGAGAAGCATCCATGTTAGTAGGAAGAACAGATGTTTTTTCTAGATCTTTGCTTTTGGAGCTACATATTTGTATATGATCTGTGAGTCATTGAGATGCATTAACATGTTGATCTTATGTATGGGAATCATACTAGTTAGTTTTAGTTGCGACGCAAGATCCGAAGTGGCTGATCTTTGCTTTTGGAGCTACATATTTGTATATGATCTGTGAATCATTGAGATGCATTAACAGTTACTTATTTCTATTCGCTCAGTGTTTACAAGTTACTGATCGGTCACTAGCTAGCCTACAAATGCGCTCCTGGCAGTTTTATTTGCGACGCAAGATGCGAAGTGGCAGTTTTTTGAATAAAAGTGCCTACCTATGAAGAAACTGACAAGCTACACTATCGATCCTACACGGATAAAAATGCCTACCTCTGAAGAAACTGACAAGCTACAATATCGATCCTACACGGATAAATAGCGGATCACGCACGTACTACCTCCTTTCTGGTTTGCAGGGCTCAATTCAAGAAACGACCTACTCGATCCTACACGAATAAATAGAGGATCACGCACGTACTAGTACCTCCTTTCCGGTTTGCAGGGCTTAATTCAAACCTCTCACCAACCAAGGTACTCCCTCCGTCCGGGTTTATTAGTCCCGTGAGCAAAGCAGCAAGACCAAGGCATGTCAATAATTAACGGCATGCAGAAGGTTAAGCCTAATAAATTCCAGCAATTTAAGTGGATGCATGCATGCCCTCGGCATGAAGAAGTTTTAGCCTAAATAATTCCGGCGATTTAAGTGGCTGCATGCTGCTTCGCGTACTGCCTACGAGCGATTCTGAGTGCCTGCATGCAGCCGACCGTAATTAAGGCAGCTAACTGATGCGAAAAAAGATATGGTTTAAATCCATGGAATCATTATTGACAAGGAGGGAGATGATTTGAGTGCACTCGTTTGACCGCCATGCCGGCGTGCGACCCAGATGGGACGGGACGGCACAGTCATAATTTCAGTTTCTCTAGTTTTCCACGGCAAGCTGGCGCGCTAAGCCATTATGCATTGAATTCCGATGACCGTCGCGCTACCTTCCGCCTATAAGTACTGTTTCCCGGCCTTCTCAGGTGCCACCGTGACCCAACTCGCCATATCCTCATAAGCCCCCGCCATATAGTGTTCAGGTTTTCACCGGAAGGCAGACGGAGGGAGGAGGTATTCTATTTGTCTTTAGATGGCAATGCGGAGATCGAGGAGTTGTTGGAGCGCGACCACATGGCGGAGGAGCAGGAGTTGTTGGAGCGCGACCACCTGGCGGAGGAGCAGCGTCTCGCCGATTTGTGCCGCCAGCGGGACATGGAGTAGCAGCGCACCGATGCTCTGAGTCGCGAGCAGAGCGCCCGCAACTGGGCCGACTACGTGGAGGCCGGCGCCCGGCAAATAGCCCTGGAGGCTGTCAGGCACGCACGCATTCGCGACGCTGATTTTTAATACCAGCTCGTCAAGTGGGTTTCCCGCTTGGAAGCCGAAGCTTCGGTGGACCACGCCGGCATGGAAAGGGCCAACGCGCGCGAGCAACGCGCCCAATCACACCTCTGGCAAGTCCGAGGTGAGGCGAAGGACGCCGGTGCCGGCATTTAGCATGGACAGCAGATGGCGGCCGGCATCGTCTAGTTAGCAAAGAGTAAGTTAGTACTTGTACGCTACTAGAGTGTTAGTGGGAGTAGATAGTTCACTTGGCTATGACGGTTGTCAACGTGGAAGTTCAGTACTCTATATGTGGATCAGACCTGTTACTTTGCTTTGAATGTTGAACTTTCCATTTGAACGTATGGAATGGGCTGTTATTTTTTTAAATGGGTTGTATTTGTCCTCCATGGTTTAGAGGCTGACTTGTGGGCCTAGCAAGTTGACGTGTACACAATCAAGAGATGATTATACGTGGAGAGGATGATAGTAGGGACCCGCCAAGGTCATGGCAGTACGCAAGCAAGTGCCTCCTTATTTCAGGCCAATAAAAAATGGATCCTCCTAGTGGATTTCTGACATCTGGGTCCCATGCCATTGTCAACGTAGTCAATAAACGAGAGAATTGCACAACGAGCGGCTGACACCCGGGACCCAGTAGCTCGCCCAGTTATTTTTGTTTTGGGTTAATTTGATAAATGTCACTCCAAATCTGGTGTATCCGAGAAAGGCCACTGAGATTTCCAAACTTTGAAAAATGCCATTTCATGCCATTTCTGGTGGCATTTTTCGAAGTCTGGAGTGGCGTTTTTCAAAGTTTGCAAACTGCAGTGGTGTTTTTCAAAATTTGCAAAAATTGCAGTGGCATTTTTCAAAGTTTGGAAATTGCAGTGGCATTTTTATGAATCGCCATAATTGGAGTGGCATTTATCTAATCTGTTTTTTGAGACGGAAGCAGGGTGTCAACTGGGCTGTGTGGGACACTCTGGCCTGTCTAGATAGCCTTTTCTTTTATATTTACCACAGACCAGCCCAGTAGTTTTTTTTCTTTCTGAAAATGGCTAGCCCATTTTTTTTGTCAAGTAATTCGCTTTATCAGGCCTGCTGGGCTGCAAATCTTTCAAGACGAGGAGAGTGGCCTATCAGTAATGAGAAATGGGCTGTAATTTTTTAAACACATCAAACTGGCAATTATTTTCAAATATCTTTTTTTTTCGAGATTTAAATTGCATCGATTTTTATGCGTGGACAATTTATTGGATTTTATATTGATATACATTTATTTTTAAAATCAGTCTGAATGTGACTCGAAATTTCGGGATTAAAAACAGTTTAGACCCCACCGACATATGCAAAATTTCGTATAATTTTTTAACCGTGGCCACAATATGGGCTGTAATGCTATCATAAAGAATATGGGCTCCAAAAAACCCCGTAAGAATTAGCAAATGGGCTGTAAATTATTTGAAATAATGGCAGATGTGATGTACGCTGTTTTCCACAGATTTTAGGCTTTCCACATATGGCCTGTATACTATTAGATGTCCATCCAATAGCTGTCGTGCTTCTTCAATCTCTGTTCTTCGTGCTCCAGCCGCTCAAACAAGCGCCGGCGGGACTACCTGCTCCCTCCTCCCCGCGGCCGGCTGTGCTTCCGCGCAGGCCTCACTGCCCCACAGTACTCCCATCGCTGGCCTACCATCCCTCTACTCACCCACACCTGCTGTTATCCCTCGTACAGTCGTACTCCCCTCCGCGTGGGAAACAAAAACAACGGCCGAGTCTTCCTTGCCTCCGTGTCGTTCCCTTCCTAGGCCTCGCCGTCGTCCACCGCCCTGGTGCTCTCGGCGTGGCGTGGTCAGCATGGTCAACGACCGACATGCATCTGAAGTGGACTGTACGTGGAAAGGCTGACAGCTGGGTCCACAGCCGCACGCAAGGAAATGCCTCCTTATTACGCGCAAAATAATGATTTCCTCCACCTGACATCTGGGACCCACCGAAATGGCCTCTGTATTTCGTGAAAAAAAGTTATCGC
The DNA here is from genome assembly GCA_034509565.1 of Triticum monococcum. Lineage (NCBI taxonomy): Eukaryota > Viridiplantae > Streptophyta > Magnoliopsida > Poales > Poaceae > Triticum > Triticum monococcum. Next base: position 78,417,200 of record CM067843.1, read on the forward strand.
CGCTGATAGCTCGGACCCACCAGCTATATCTTCGCACGCAAGGAAGTGCCTCCTTATTACGCACACAAAAATGAATACCCCCTGCTAGCTGGGACCCAGTATAGTGGGCCTACTAAGTTGACAGGGACGAAGGGCTTTGTCAACTTAGTCAATATGCACGATTCTAGCTCGACTGACCGTACAATGTCCATCCAATGGTCGTAGTGCTTCTTCAACCTCTGGTCTTCTTGCTCCAGCCGCCCAAACCAGCGCCTGTCGTGCCGCCTGCTCCTGCCTCCCGTGGCAGGCTGTGCTGCCGCGGAGGCGTCACCGTCCCCATACTACTCCCACCGCTGGCCAGACCATCCCTCCACTCCACTCACCCACACCCCCTGTTATTCTGCGGCGACGGCAGCGCAGCCGAACCAGTGAACCCTCGTACTCCTCTCCGCGTGGGCATCCACTGCCGCGTCTTCCCCGGCTCCGCATCGTCCCCTTATGAGGCCTCACCGTCGTCCACCACCATGGTGCTGTCGGCGCGCCGTGGTCAATGTGGTCAACGACCGAATTCCATTGGAAGAATACTGTACGTGGACAGGCTGACAGCTGGGTCCACGGCAGTCGCAAGGAAGTGCCTCCTTATTACGCGGAAAATAATTATTCCTCCAGCTAACAGCAGGGACCCACCAGATAGGCCACCCGTATTTTGCGAAAAAAATCGTTTCCCCCTGACTGCTGGGACCCACCGGACGGGCCACCGTATTTCGCGAAAAAACGTTCCCCCCGCTGTCAGCTCGGACCAACCGGAAGTGCCTCCTTATTACGCACAAAAAATGAATACTCCCCTAGCTAACTGGGACCCACCTAGGTGGGAGGCAGACTTGTGGGCCTACTAAGTTGACGGGGACGAAGGGCTTTGTTAACTTAGTCAATATGAACGATTCTAGCTCTAGTGACTGTACGATGTCGATCCAACGGCCGTAGTGCTTCTTCAACCTCTGGTCTTCTTGCTCCAGCCGCCCAAAGCAACGCCGGTCGTGCCGCATGCTCCTGCCTCCTGTGGTCGGCTGTGCTGCCGCGGAGGACTCACCGCCCCCTACTACTCCCACCGCTGGCCAGGCCCTGCGGCGACGGCAGCCTCACACCGCAGCCGAACCAGTGAACCCTCGTACTCCTCTCCGCGTGCGCGGGCTTCCACTGCCACGGGTTCCCCGGCTCCCCGTCGTCCCCTTCCTAGGCCTCGCCGTCGTCCACCGCCCTGGTGCTCTTGGCGCGGCGTGGTCAACATGGTCAAGGAACGCCTTCCATCGGACGTGGACTGTACGTGGAGAGGCTGACAGCTGGGTCCATGGCCGCAGCAAGGAAGTGCCTCCTTATTACGTGCAAAATAATTATTCCTCCACCTAACAACAGGGACCCACCGGACGAGACGCCGTATTTCGCCCCCCTGACTGTTGGGACCCACCAGCTACATCTTCACAGGCAAGGAAGTGCCTGACAGTCGGGACCCACCTGGTCGAAGCGTATGTAGCGTTGTCATTCTGGTCGCGAACGTGTACGTACATATATATTGGTGGATGTAGAGGCGCGCACGTGTCGTAGTAGAGGCAGCTAGGGTGCAAGAAAGAAAATACGGCCACGTATGTGTACATACGGGCGGGGTCTCGAACGCCTACTCGCGCATACGTACGGCGAGGGCTCGTGTACACGGCTAGGTCGGAACGGAGAACCAGCGTCGTCGTCGTGTTCATGGGTCGAAACAGAATGCGTGGTCGTGTTCATCGGGAGGGCTTGGATGGAAGAGGCATGGAAACGAGGCCTGGCGTACCGCACAACGGAGGAAACGGACCTCCTACGGTCAAAACGGGGGTCCTTTTGATCGGGAGGGGTGTGGCGTACCGCAAAACGGAGGAAACGGACCTCCAACGGTCGAAACGGGGGTCCTGTCGATCAGGAGGGGTGTGGCGTACCGCAAAACGGAGGAAACGGACCTCCTACGGTCGAAACGGGGGTCATGTTGATCGGGAGGGGTGTGGCGTACCGCAAAATAGAGGAAACAGACTTGTGTTGGAGCGCTACGGTCGAAACGGGGGTCCTGTTCATCGGGAGGGGTGTGGCGTACCGCAAAACAAGACTCCACGGGATACTGTTCATCTCCACCGTCGACCCCCTCCAACCTCCACGGGCTACTGTTCATCCACCGTCGACCTCCTCCAGCCTGCACGGGCTCCTGTTCATCCAGCCTCCACCACGCGCTACTCCATCGGCTACTGTTCAACCACCCCTCCACCGTCTACTGTTCATCCGGCCCTCCACACCATGGGGTCCTGTTCAACCACCCCTCCACGGGCACCTCTCCACCGTCTACTGTTCATCCTGCCCTCCACACCACGGGGGTCATGTTCATCCACCCCTCCATCGTCTACTGTTCATCCAGCCCTCCAAAACACCACGGGGTCCTGTTAATCCAAAGGCAATGCCACCGCTCACTGTTCATCCAACCCCCCCCCCCCGCAACGCTCACTATTCATCCCATCGATCGGCTTCAATTAGCAGTAGTAGCCAAGGAATCGCTTGATCGGGTTCAGTTAACAGCCATCGATCGATCGCTCGAGTTCAGTAACGCGTAGCCTGCCGTGCAATCGCTCGGATTCAGTTAGAGCCCAATGCCTTGCTCGGGTTCAGTTAGAGCCAACGCCTCGCACACACGCGCGTACGTGTATGAAAGAAACGCGCATCGCTCCGCCCCGACCTCCCACCGTAACCAGGAACTCCCCGAAATTTTCCTCCCCCTCGCTTCTACCACGGTTTTTTCCGTCATCGACGGCCCAAAGAATGTCATGCAGCTGCGTCTCTGGCCCGCCCAGGACGAAAAGCCCATTTTATATCATGATTTTTTGTCATAGAAGTAGGAGCCCACCACATCTATGATGATACCGGGTTTTGTCACAATTATCGTCATAGAAGTGTCATATGTATGACAGGAAAAAAATTCGTTCGGCCCAAAATGTCACGGATGTGTCTTTTTTTTGTTGTGACTAGTCGTGCACAAATTTATCACATGAGTTGGAGATGAACTTGTGTGGCATACTTGCATTTGTCCTTTAGAATTTATTACTAGTTAATGTGTTATGTCTACGTGCAACTTGTGTGGTTGTTGCACGGGCTCCAACACGCTCTTTGAGAAAAAAGGTGGCACAGCTTTGGATATACGTGACGTGGCGGCATCATACAGTAGCATCGTTCGCTATAGTTGTACTAGTACACTCCTACTAGGACGACAACTCCTATAAAACCTTGTGCTTGGCTCTTTGCCTCTTCGGGAGGTTCAACAGTTTGTACTCGTGTGAACCTTGCACTTGGCTATTCGCCTCTTCGGAAGGTCCAACAATGATGATACTACAGTACAATATGCTTCTGGCAATCTGACACCGATTGAACTGCTGCTCGTCCACCGCGAGGGCGAGGGAGAGGGAGAGGGCGCTGTAGTCAAAACCCTCCCCTCGTCCTGTGAACCACCGCACGCGTGGGCGAGGGAGAGGCGTAGTAAGAAAGCTTCTCCTCGTTCGGCGAGTTGACGGGACACATCAAAGCAGTACTACTAGTAGTAGTAGTCCATATTGCGTCCTTTCCGATTAATATGGCTTAATTTGAAACAAGAGAAATACACTGGCGGTCAACGTATGTAACAGTACGCTCTTTACGGTCATTATATATAGTATTGCGGCGGATATGAGATCACTAGCTCATCATAGAGCACCGTATTGCACCCTACTGACCGACCACATACTCGACGTGGCACTTTGTTGACTGGTTAAATTGTCACCTGGTTTCTGGGTCCCACCTGTCAGTTGGTAGAGCAAAGAAATCAGTTAATCAAAACTTTACACAGGCGCGACACGAGTCCAACCCTTGCGCGAAAACCGCCCTGGCTGTGTATGTGAGTGCATGCACGTGTCCTCCCTCGGTCTTCCAACAAAGGGTGTACTACACGATGTACATCTACACTTCCAATGCATTTAGCCTTTAATCTACTAAATCGATATTGATTGACTAATGCACCAACTTGTGCTGTAGGTATAGGCTACATGTCTATCCTTAATTATAGCATGCAACGGCCTTCATTTAATCTTCTTATCTCAATGGTCGCATGCACACATAAGTCTGCTACTTTTGGGCGTTAATTATGCCCTGGTCAATGTGTAAATCTCTAAATGTACACTCTTTCATGGACGTAGGGAGTAGGTTGAGCACTTGAGCGTGAGCATGTGTGCTGCGTCATGTGCTGTGTGCCGCATGGGTGCGTGCGTGTTGCTTGCGTCCATGTGTACGTGTGAGTGTTGCATGTTGCATGCATGCTGTTGGCGTTCTGGGAACGGGGGTCCCCAGACTTGCCTGCCTGCGGCCTGCGGCGTGGCTCAAAGGAGGCCCAGCATGGCCCATCTTCATCAACTAAAGACTCAAGACCCTCACGAGGGGCCAAGCCTCGCGGGGCGGACAACACGGCGCATCCTCAGGCGCAGCCTCCTCAGGCTGGCTCGTGAGGAGGCGGAGAAATCAAGGCGGGGTACCTCGCGAGGTGCCCCTGACGCAAGCCATGACGACTCAGGGCGCCAGGCGGGCGCCAACGCGCGCAGCGTCCTTCTTTCCTCTTTGGTGCAAAGGGGGCAAGCGCAGCCGCTGAGTACCGAGGCGTTAAGCAAAGGTTGCCATTTCGGTGCAACAAGACCAAGACCAGGAGGACTACGAGACGGAGGTCACCATGGAGCCCAGCACGGCGTCACCGTAGAGCCTTTCGCGGGCTAAGACCAAGTTTAGTCAGGATAAGTGTACTTGCTGTCCCCCATCAAATTAGCCCGCCATTGTTGGCGCCCTTCCCGCTCAATATTTGGGAAGAGGCCCAAGGCCTTTGCCTATAAATAGGACTAGCCACCCCCAGGGTAGGGGCATCCAAAAAGGGGGCGAGGAAAAGAGAGAGAGAGAGAGAGAGAGAGAGAGAGAGAGAGAGAGAGAGAGAGAGAAGGGTGACTGAACTCCTCCTAGCAGTTCATCGCCCCAGCCAAGAACAGACCCTCGCGAGGCTGTTCTTCCTTGTATTGTTCATCATCACCAGCCCCAGGAGGCAATCCACCAACCACACACTGGAGTAGGGTATTACACCACAACGGTGGCCCGAACCAGTATAAACCTTGTGTCTCTCGTGCAGTTCTTTTAGTAGTTTAGATCTTTGTGGGACGGGGAGGTAGAAGGCGTGATCCCCACGCGCACCCAAGTGTTCGAGCCTTAAGGGTCTGCCGGAACCCGTGAATCCGACATTTGGCGCGCCAGATAGGGGTGCGCCGGAATTTTCCTTCCTACCGCTCCGCCCCCGGTCGCATCGTCATCACCATGTTCGGCGACCAGGCGGGCAACCAAGGTCCATGGGCGGCGTGGCCCACCTGCGCGGAGCCGCCCGCCTCGGGCGGCCCCGCGCCCCAGGCAGCTCACGGTCCGCAGGGCGCTGCGGGCCGTGGGTGACGCGGACAGGCCTCCGCAACCCTCACACCGCGGCAAGCGCGGTCGGCGGCAAGGGCCTCCAATCACGCCGCAACCACGACGCCGTACACCCGCCGGGAGCAGGCGAATTCAAGGGCCGCGCTCACGGTGGCCCGGGAGCTGCTGCGGTGTAGACTGCCGGAGGGCGGCCACGACGTGCTGCTGGAGCGAGTGGCGTAGCTCCTAGGCTTCGCTGCCTCGGGGGCTCATCCCTTCTCCACCCAGCTCCCATCTCAAGCCCAGGGCGACCCGCGCGGGGGCTCCGCATGCGCTCGCGGACTCCAAGGCTACTCCGATGCCAGCGAAGCTGTCAGCACCAGACCGGCGGCGGCGCTGCCCCTGCCCCCGACCCGCGAAGAAGAAGGACTCGACGCGGCCCGCAGCCCCGGAGGGCGGCCGCGCTGCCACCCCGCAGTAGGCATGACAGGTGGGACCGCGTGGCATGCGGGGCATCATGGCATGGCACTCGGGATGACGGCGACGGAGGAATACGTGCCCCTCATGCTGGACCAAGGACACCCTCGCGAGAGCAGGCAAGGCTCGCTCCTCGGCCCAAGCTGGGGGGACGAGGCAGTGGAAGCTGAGCCCTTCCAGGAGGCCATGGACGAACCCGCTGGCCACGCTGGAGGCAACGACTATCGGGCACCGCTAACTCTTCAGGGGCAGGTATATGCTAACCATGGATCGCAGGAGGTGCAGGTCGCCGCGGCAAGTAGCTGCCCTGTCCCTACAGTCTCCTGCCCCTCGGGAGGAGGGCGTAGGGGGCTGCAGGAGAGGGGCCGGGATCCTACATCACCACCGCGGCGTTCGGAGCAAGGCGTTCTCAGGAGGTAGGCCCTCTGCTGGGGAGGTGCCTCAGGGCCTGCCCCTGGCAGAGGACCCGTGGTCGTCGGGGGAACCGCTGGCGACCACTCTACCCCATCGGGCGGCGTCCTGGGTTCCGGTCGTTGCTGATGGCACTCGTCTGGCGATATGAAGCAAGGCCAGTACCTGTGAAGAAGGCCCAGTGCTTGTGAAGCTCGCCGCCCCGTGACACTCTCACGTAATAATGAGTGGGGCTGTACACGCCCCGGAGTCTCAGGGGTGCCGGCCTCAGGCCCTGGGGCTCCCTCCCACGCCCAGTGGACAGCACTTAGCTCCGCGCTAGTGAGAAGACGTCCAAGACTAGATTAGGTGCCGGAAGCGGCTTTTTGTCTGCTTTTCGTTGCCTTTCCCCTTGGCTGTTGCTTTCCTCCGCTGGATTTAAGTTGGATTCGAATTTGAGATTTGCGTGTGTTCGGGGAAGGGGTGCCTATTCTCGCTCAAGCCATTTCTCGCGTTCTGGTTACCGCTTCGCCGCAGCTGCCTCCCCTCGCGAGCCCCTCGCGAGTCCGGTCAGGCCTGGCTCGTGCGCGACCTGAATTGCTGTTGTTGCTCCCTCTCGGGAGGATCTTCGGGTGCCTGCGGAGGTTGCCCCGTTCTGAAAAGGCCCAGAGCCTGTGAAGCAAGGCGAGTGCCTGTGAAGCCCTCGTGTTCTGAAAAGGCCCAGAGCCTGTGAAGCAAGGCGAGTGCCTATGAAGCTCTTGCGTTTAGAAAAAGGCCCGGAGCCTGTGAAGCAAGGCGAGTGCTTGTGAAGCTATCGCGTTCTGGAAAAGGCCCAGAGCCTGTGAAGCAAGGCGGGTGCCTGTGAAGCTATCGCGTTCTGGAAAAGGCCCAGAGCATGTGAAGCAAGGCGAGTGCCTGTAAAGCTATCGCGTTTAGGAAAAGGCCCAGAGCCTGTGAAGCAAGGCGAGTGCCTGTGAAGCTCTTGCATTTAGAAAAAGGCCCGGAGCCTGTGAAGCTATCGCGTTCTGGAAAAGGCCCAGAGCCTGTGAAGCAAGGCGAGTGCCTGTGAAGCTATCGCATTTAGGAAAAGGCCCGGAGCCTGTGAAGCAAGGCGAGTGCCTGTGAAGTCATTGCGTTAGGAAAAGGCCTGGAGCCTGTGAAGAAGGCGAATGCCTGTGAAGTCATTACGCTCAGGAGAAGGCCCAGAGCCTGTGAAGAAGGCCAACGCCTGTGAAGTTTTTCATCAGCAACGATCTCACATCCTGAGGACCCAACTAGAGAGCACCCAAGGCGTCGCGCGCTCCTGCAGGCCGCCTCGGGGCCAGCGTGGGGCAAAGGTAAACCAGCCCACCGTCAGGCACGCGCGCAATTTGACTTCTACTGATATGATGGAAACAAGTTTTTATATGAGGGGCATCCCCTCCCAAAATGCTCTCACGACCATCAGGCCAAACACCTGAGTTCTATTCATGCAGGGTAAAAGACAGGAGAAGTACATGGTTAGTCTGGCAAATCCCCCAACGCATCCTCGGGGGTGCCTCCCGAGCTGTCGTTGGCATCACTGAATTCGCCCTCGTTGTCTGCGCCACCACCAGCGGCGTCGGGGCCATCCACCACACCGCCTTCGTCAGTAGCCACGACCACGTCGTCGTCATCCGAAGTGAAGGCTCGGACGAGAGCATCCACGTTGTTCTCCACCCAATCCGCCAGGTCGCCTCGGACGGCCTGGGGAACTGGGGCGATGGCGGCGTCAAAGTCGAAGTGGGGATCCATGTTCCGGAGATGGCTGAAGACACGGGAAAAGGCGCGCCCGAGCAGGGCGCGGCTCCTCTCCTCCAACAACCTGTCGGCCCTGACTGACCGAGCCTCCAGCTGCGTTACCACAGCAGTGAAGAACTGCAGGTTGCCGACATAGTTACTCGTGTGTGGCTCGCCGACGGCTGCCTCACAGATGTTGCCCAAGGCTGCATTAGCCCTCACTCTGAGCGTGGTGAGCATGGGGCCGTGCGCGTGCTCCAGGACTCGCCGCTGGCGTATTTCATCGGCATTCTGACGCTCAACAGCCTCAACCTCTTCCATCCGCTGGCGAAGACGGAGCACCTTGGCCTGGGAGGCGGCCAGCTCCTTTTGCGCTGCCTCAAGGGCGGCCCGGGAGGCGTCGACCAGCCGCGTCGCCTCATCCCATTGGGCCCTCAGGGCTGCGGTTCTGCCCTCGGCTTCGACCCGGATCATCCCCAGCTTCCCCTCGAACTCATGCTCGAGGCCTTGGCGCGCCGTCGCCACCCGACGACAAACCTCCTCCAGGACACGCACTTCCCGTGCAGCGACATCGTCTTCCTCCTGCGTCACTAGGCGCTCCCTCGTCTCCAGCCGCTCGTACTCGCGAGTGCATTCAGCGGCTTCCAGCGTCAATGCTTCTTCGCGCCTCTGGAGCTCGGCTGGGTCCCCAGAGGCCACCCGCATCGACGCAAGGGCCAGCTCACGCAGCTCCACTTGCTCCTCCAGTGAGTGGCATCGGGCCAGGAGCTCGCGAGCCCGCTCCTCCGCTTCCTCTCGCCATCGGTCAGCTCTCCGGGCCTCCTCGGTGGCCTGGGATCGGGCCACTCGAGAGGCCTCCAGCGACGCCTTCGCCTCTTCATTGTCAAGATCGCGCTGATGACGCGCGAGGGCGATGGCGGCCTCCAGCTCGTGCCTCCCTGCGGCCAGGCGCAGGCCCTCGGCCTCCAGGCGAGCGTCTTCGTCGGCAAGCTCCTCCCCAAGCAAGTCCACCACGTCGGCTGCTCTTTGAAGGAACCCTTAGCGGCGAGCGCGTCGCTCCCGGGCACGCTCAAGGACATCTTCCACACCATCATCCGCCTCAAGCAAGCACCGGGGGCCGCGAATCATCGTTCCTCCTTCGGACAGGGGCTGGGGGCTAGCGCCCTCGCGATGGCTGGGTGCGCTGCATCAGAAGCCCGGCCTAGGGCCAGCCTTTCCCCAGATGAGGGGCGCAGGAGGCGCCTCAACCAGTCGCAGCCCGTGACCAGACGAGAGGCCCATGGCAGGCTGGCTATGCCAAGAGAGGGCCCGTGGAAGGAGATCGCGGGGATAGAGGGGCCGCCGTGCGTTACATGATGGTCCACCTCATCATTCACCCTCACCACAAGGGCAGTGTTGCTCGGGACACTCAGGGGCGACGGAGGAGACGAAGCCAAGGGAGGTGGCACCTCGGCGACTTCCGCGAGCTCAGTCGGAAGGGGCCTGCGGAGCAAGGATCAGCGGAAGCAAGAAGAGGATCAGGAGCCAGAGAGAAAGAGGACTTACTCGTAAGTGGCGAAGTACTTCCTGCGATTCAGCACGCGACAAGGGAAGTCATCACCCAGGGCTTCCCTCTTCCTCCGGAGGGCCTCAAAGTCCGGACTGGAAGCACAGACGTTTGTGCCATGAGGGAACGTTCCTGTGGCCCGACGAGGACGTCGGTTCCTCTGAGTGGGGGTGTATGTGATAGCCTGGCTTATTAGGGATGATAGACTACTCATATCAATAAGGAATTCCTTCTTTTCCGGGAGCCCATTCGGACAGAACTCCAAAGTTAAGCATGCTCAGCTTGGAGTAGTGTCAGGATGGGTGACCGACCGGGAAGTTGCTCCCGGGTGCGCACGAGTGAGGACAAAGTGCGCAGAAAAGACTAGTATTGATCTGTGGGGCCAGTCTAGATCCCGCCAGAAGTAATGACCACCGGCGGGTGTGTCCGGGGCGTTACAAGTTGGTATCAGAGCCAACCCTCGCAGTTACACGGATGGTTGCGGACAGGTGCGTGGTCATGTTGTTCATGACGTTTGTGACCCGTCGTGGCACCCGGCATGGCACATGTACCGGACTGGAAGCATAGACGTTTGTGCCAAGAGGGAACGTTCCTGTGGCCCGACGAGGACGTCGGTTCCTCTGAGTGGGGGTGTATGTGATAGCCTAGCTTATTAGGGATGATAGACTACTCATATCAATAAGGAATTCCTTCTTTTCCGGGAGCCCATTCGGACAGAACTCCAAAGTTAAGCGTGCTCAGCTTGGAGTAGTGTCAGGATGGGTGACCGACCGGGAAGTTGCTCCTGGGTGCGCACGAGTGAGGACAAAGTGCGCAGAAAAGACTAGTATTGATCTGTGGGGCCAGTCTAGATCCCGCCAGGAGTAACGACCACCGGCGGGTGTGTCCGGGGTGTTACATAACCCAAGGCCCGTTACGCCCTATCCGAATTAGGCCCAGTAGCGTCATCTGGGCCGTCCACTATGATTCCAGCCCGTTTTCACTTCTGTCCCATGTATAGCCCATGACGTCTTTCGGCCCATATGAGGCCCTTTGTAACTCTTGGCCCATTAGCGGCCCGTGCTGAATCTGGCCCGTAATGAATAGTGTATTACTTTACACCCATTAACGGCCCGTGGCGAAACTGGCCCGTAATGAACAGTGTATCACTTTATACCCATTAACGGCCGTTATACCGTTGGGCCGTTTCCAACCCAAGTTAACTTTCGGCCTTCTGAGGGCCCATTTATTCTCAGGCTCATTTGCAGCATTCAGTTACTTACGGCCCGTTACTGTCATTTTCTGCTTGTGGGCCAAATTCAGCCCATTGTTACAGTCGGCCCGTTCGTGGACCGTTAGTCTGTTGGGCCATTTTCATAGCATCACCAAATACGGCCTATTAACGGCCCATTATGGTCAGCCCATAAGACGTACAATTTCTATTAAAGGCCCGTACAAGACCCATAAATGTGTCGGCGGCCCATGGATCCTACGAGACGTACAAGGCCCATGGATCCTATGACACGTAGAAGGCCCATGGAACCTACGAGACGTAGAAGGCCCATGGATCCTACGAGACGTAGAATGCCCATGGATCCGACGGCCCGTGAAGGGCCATGGTCGGGCGAATTGGCCCCCGTTTGAACGATATAGCATATTCAAAGAATTATCCTACTCAATACTATCACCTCTAAAAAGACTACACTATTACAACAAAGAGATCAAGGCAAAGAGAGGTAGAATAATCCTACACTATACAATAAAGAAATTACAGCCGATTATACCCACTGGGCATTATGGTTCGGCATAGGTGATAATAAAGATACACAAACAGCAAATTACATACACTGGGCAAATACAGCTCATACATCATGGACGCGCATCAACTTAACTCCATTTGAACTATAATCTCTTCAGAAAATAGGATTGGCCGGATTCAGATAGCACAAATTTCAGTCTGCAAAATCTCCAATTCCTTCATGGTTACCTCAGTGTCTTGTTTCATTTTTTTGACTCCTGCATCTAATACCTGCATGTCCAGTCTCAACTTGTTGATTATACATTGACAATCATGTACACGTTGTCTTGCCACCTCTAGTTGATGCTCGAGAACATCAGCACATTCCAATTCCAATCCATAATCATTCGGTAACGGCCATGCCGCACTTCTCGCAGATCTTCGTGTTGATGCCGCTTCATCCTGAAATGTTTCTGTAAGTACACATGACTTGGGCAAAAATATAGTTACAACAGTGAAGCAAACAAGACATTATTTTGTACTACATGACAAAACAAGACTAACAATAATGTTACATGCCACTTAAAAAAATGTTACACGTCATGAAGCATAAGCAGGTGATATTTTAAAAATTATAAAAAAGATAGTATGCGCAGCCTGCATACAGAAATCCATCTTAGCTCACCAGAGGAGCATGATGTTGGGGCCCAATCGAAAACACAGACAAGTTACAAATTTAGACAGCACGTTGCGTATAAGTAAGCAAGCAGTTGGCCATTCTGTGCCTCAGTTAAAGTCTTAGGGAGCATAATGAACAGCAGAGGGTTTCATACAAACATACTACAGCAGGCAAAACTATGCAATCATTAGCGTAGTATAAACTAGATTGTGAGCCTCATGCAATAATAGTTGGTTAATAGACTTCAAAGCTTCAGGCACACTTCGGCAGTGTAATTAAATGGTAAGGCCTTTAATTATGTCAGCTAATAGTGATACAAGTACCGAACATCAGGCATGATTATTTGGGCATCTCATTAACTGAGGACAAATAAAGCAATTGAAAAGAGAAAATTAACTATGCCTGAAACAAACAAGGAATTGAACTGTTGAGTTGCATACAGTGACTTACCTTAGCAGGTTGAAGAGGCTCAGCACAGCTCCTACTTCTCTTGCAAGGCTCCTTCCTAACATCTTGTACTTGGAAATCCTCAATCTTATCTTCATTGCAGCCCCTCTGCAAGGTGACACAAACTAGTTACTTGTCTCCTTGGAAGATAAATATGCATACTTTCCAGTCTGTGAACACAAAATGATGAGATTATAACAAAACAACACCACATAATGGAACCTGACGCATCTCTTGCACTTGCACACAATGAAATGAGCATTTACTATGTATGCACTATGTAAAAACTAGGCATACATTCGAACTGGATCTCCAAGTACTCTTGGAGAGCCTAATGTAGTGTACAGCCAAACCTTTATGTCACCTATGAGTTAGACAAGGCCCCACTACAGCAGCCCCTAGTGTTGGAGTGTTAGGTCAAGAACAGCAAGTAATCAAAGCAAACAGTCCTAGTATGGCTGGCTGATGCAAACAAGCAATTGAACAGAAGTGTGAGCAAATCTTACATATCAACAAAACAAGCAAAGAAGGAGGCTTAAAGACCATCACTTGACTGACCAAATTTAAGGGGCATTTAAACATCATGTGCAACGTATGAACTAACATAAACATTGCATATTCCAGATTCTACAATGGAATGCACATGTATTAGGTTATGCCATGTATGATGATGCCTAAATGTATAGATAGCAGGCAGGAGTGATTCATCATTGCACGCACAATTGAATTGCAGGTTAAGGGCTAGTTCGATTCCGCCTTTTCAGGGCATATTGTCAAAATAAGCCATAAAAGATGTAAAGAAGTCATTTTTGAGTTATGGGCTTGGGCTTAACTAATTTCGCTTTGGAGGGGGGGTGTTTCGAGTAGAACCTCACTAAACATTGAAGGGAAGGGGAATAGTGAAATGACTCTGTTGTCTGCCTATATTACACTCAAGATGCAACTGCTGACGCCCGTGTCACACCTGACCTTCAAGTAAAAACAAACACGCAAGCATTCATTGCCCTGCCCGCTTGCATCTCCTCTCCCCTTTCCCTCTACCTCGATCCCCTGCCTGCAGCACTAGGGTTCCTCCAGCGAGCCGTCGCCACGGGTCCCATCTGGCCTTGTCCTCGACGATGCTATGTCCAGCTAGGCTACATGGCCAGCGGGTAGGGGCAAATCTCCCTGGCTTCTCCTCCCTCTGGCGCCGCCCCTCATTCTCATGGTCTCCAGTAGCTACTCCACTGTGGTTCGTCTAACGCACTACTCCAGTGGGCGCTGCACAACTACGGCTGATGCCACACTGTGACAGAAGGCACCTTATTCCCCCTCCCCTCCTCCCAGGCCATGGCCTTGAGGTGCTGTTGAAGGATGAGCTCATCCAACAAGGTGAGGATCTCCTCTGATTTTTTGCCAAATTTTCATTCTGATCCACTATACGATGAATTGCTATGAGCTGCTTCTACTGCTGCTATATGATGCATTGCTATGAGCTGCTCCTGCTGCTGCTATATGATGAATTGCTATGAGCTGCTGCTGCTGTATGATGAGTTGCTATGAGCTGATGTTGCTGCTATATGATGAATTGCTATGAGCTGCTGCTGCTGCTGCTATATGATGAGTTGCTACAAGCTGCTGCTGCTGCTATATGATGAGTTGCTACAAGCTGCTCCTGCTGCTGCTATATGATGAATTGCTATGAGCTGCTCCTACTGCTGCTATATGATGAATTGCAATGAGCTGCTCCTGCTGCTTCTATATGATGAATTGCTATGAGCTGCTGCTGGTATATGATGAATTGCAAACTGATGCTGCTGTATGATGAGTTGCTATGAGCTACTGCTGCTGCTATATGATGCTTTCAGGTGGTGCTGCTATATGATAATAATCAGCCACTTGGACCATCGAATTTCAATAAATAATTGTTCTTCATTTAAATGTGGGTCATGCGTTCTTTGTTTAAATTAGGCAATGGGATCTCTATGGAAAACATTGACCAAAGTAGATTGTGCCAAGTAGATGGTATCTTTGTATTTGCATTTTGAGCAAATAGTGATGGTCTGTTTTCCTATCATATTAATTACTGCACTGGGTTCAATTTGTGATGTTTTCAAGTCAAACTAATTTCCATATGGGCAGCAAAATGAAAAAAATATAATGCAATCTAGACTTTCCACTGATCGTACCAAAGATAAGCTGAAAACGTAAATAAAAGAACTGGTTGGCTTATTACATGGAACTTATATTCACAGGTGCTTATTTTCTTAGGATAACTCATAACCCTAAGAAACTTGGCTAATAGAACTGGCATACAAATAACATGTCACGATGATTGCAATGGAGGAGTGACGTACCATAGCACACTGTATAGGCTCACCGCTGCCTCTCCTTTTTTTGCGATGTTCCATGAAATTGCCACATACATCTTGCAAGTTGACACGGCTAATTTCAGACATCTCTACATGATACTACATTGCATATCCATTGTGCATATTTAAACCACCAATTAACAATTGTGTGCATACCATAAACTAGCCATGACTCTGTATGCTGGACTAGCAGGCACTCTAAGGGAGCCTAATGTAGTGCACTGGAATTCCTACATGCCACCTACGATTTTGTGTAATGTACTGCCCCTGTTCCTAAATATATGTCTTTGTAGAGATTCCAGTATGGACCACATACATATGTATATAGATGCATTTTCGAGTGTAGATTCACTCATTTTGCTCCGTATGTAGCCTATAGTGGAATCTCTAGAAAGACTTATATTTAGGAACGGAGGTACAAGGTAGTATCATGTATGACATCTACATATCTAATTTAGCAGCCAGTAGTAGGAATCATTGTCTGCATAAAGGGATTACTGGTCGAAAATCCTAGCAAAGCACGCTGGCAAGCACAGAACAATACAAGAGAGAGAGACGCGCTTACAAGATCATAGCAATGCCTCAGTCCAGGATCTTGGTTCGCCAAGCTGTTAGATCCAGAAGAAACATCGTCCTTGCAGTTTTTGCCAGCTGCATAACAGGTAACAGCGACCGGTTAGTATATTTGAAGTACATCGGGCAGGTGATGCTGGACGGGTTTAAAGGTGACAAGTACCTAGGCCGTGGCGGGTGCTTGGCATCTCTCCAGACTGTGGGAATCAGGTTAAAAATGTCGAGGGTGATGACGCTGCGCTGGCTGTCAGGGTCCGGTAAGGAGATCTAGAACCGTCGAGTAGGGTGTTTGTGGAGCGGCTCTGGTAGGGTGGACTATGGTGTGGGCGAAGCGGATGTATGGCCGTGGACGAGGGCGTAGGTGAAGATGCTCCGGTGGTTGGGTTAAGGATGGTGTCGATGATGCGGATCTGCGGCTGTGGACGGGGCGTCAGAAGCTGCTCCGGTGGTTGGGTTAAGGGTGGTGTCGACGATGCGGATCTGCGGCCGTGGATGGGGCATCAGAAGCTGCTCCGGTAGGTTGGATGAGGTTGCGAGGAAGCGGATCTGAGGCCGTGGACTTGTGAGTTGGCAAAGCGGCCCCGGTAGGGTTGAGAATGGTATAGGCGGAGCTACTCCGGTAGGGTTAAGGAAGGTGTCGGCGAAGCGGCTCCGGTAGGGTTGAGGAAGCTGTCGGCGAAGAGGATCAGAGGCCATCGACGAGGGCGCCGGTGGGGAGTACGAATGAGCCGCTGCAGATGCGTGGCGGTTGACGAGAGTACCGGCGAAGCAGATCCGGCGCCGTGGACAAGGCCGACACTGAATTGGCTGTGGTACAGTGGTGGATGAGCAGTCTACTTGTTTCTTGGGGAGGTGGGAGGGGTAGATGCGGCCGTAGAAGCAGATCCGGCGAGGTGGACGCCGCTGGCAGAATGGGCTATGGTACGCCGGTGGATGAGCAGTCTAGGGTTTCGAGATGGGAGGGGAGAAAGGGGGATGAAGTACGGACGGCGTTCCATGTAGTTAGTCGTTTTTGCGGGAGGGGGAGAGGAAATGGGAGTGCCATGTAGTGGGGGAACCGGAAGTTACCAAAGCAGCCCCGACCTATCATGTAGATAAGGGCGGTATTGTAACTGTTGGTCTCCGTGCACCAAGGACAAAAGTGGGATTTCGCATGCTAAAGACTAAGGTGACGGAAATTTTAGAAGGAGGCGGGAGATTTTGCCGCCCACGGGATCGTTCGTATCCTGTTTCAACTAATTTTGGACCGTGCAAGAGGGAAAGTCATGCTAGACTGTGTACACGGGGCACGCGTCAGCAGTTAATAACTGGTGTGAAGTCCACCCCGGAAAAAGACAATAACTCGGGATGATGCGCCGATAACTTGGACGTTCACACGGGCGCGCCCAATCGTACGGGTGTAGTGGCGCGTTCACAAAAAAAGGGATCAAACGCTCAGCCTATGTATTTCTCGTGTAAATAGATAATTTAGTGCCATTGGTTATTTACTTTAAACATAATGCATTGACGTGTTAGTGTAGAGGCGCACAAAAAGAAATGGATATTGTAGTCAGCTACTTAAAAGTGTTACCTCATATGATTACATAGCCTCCATTTCATAAATTGTGTACCCGTTGAATTCATATATGAATATTACATATATTACTTCAAAATAGAAACTTAAATCATCCAAGACTAATGAATTTGAATGCAAGAGTAACAATGGTGCATGTTCATGATAGCTACATTGGTTGTTTGAAGAAACATCATTGTAACTTTGGCATGCACAACTAAAAGGCTTATTTAAATAGAAAAAATGTGATATGTGAGTGTCCAATCTTTATAGCGTTGAATCGATATCGTACCTTTGGCCACGATACGAAGTAGATATTGACTTATGTTCAAGCGATGCACGTCCACGATCGCTGGATAGTGATACGTCAATGAATTGTGCAATCTCTCTCACACGCATACATATCTCATTTCCCTGTGGGCATCGGAATCACACACGTGCACTTCATGTATTTCTCTCCCTCCGTCAGGGTTAAATTCGTCTTTCTACCCCGTCCTACAAGTCTCTCACACAAAAACACACACGCTCTCTATGTCTAACACGCCCACCCCTTTAATTCCGCCCACCCACAGCCACTAATGTCTCTCACACATATGCTATCTACCTATCCCTTAATATAGCTAGATATGTGTCACACAAACTCCTTCTCCCTACTAGCAAGATGCCCATGCGTTGCACGGAACATCAAGATGCATTTGTATGAGAAGTTTATCTTGTGGGAGAAAAGGATGAACGAGGGAATGCCTTATTTGAAATGCGGAGAGGGGTGTTGGTATCTTTTTGCAAAATTGCCATAGTTTCCTTCTTGTCCGTCGGATATAAATCAGATGGCCTATATTGCAGGATGGCAGGAACACCATCATCACCAACTCTGTTTTTTTATAAGAGTGGAGATATGTGAGTGTCACTGCCCCCCCCCACACACACACCCACACTTCCCAACACCGAAGGAGTAGGGTGACACCTCGATCTTGATACTAATATATCGATTGGCTTCTCTCTCAGACATACACACACACACACACACACACACTACCCGGCACCGAAGGAGTAGGGTGGCACATCGATCTTGATAATATCGATCTACTCCTCTTTCGAACACACACACACACACACACTCGCTAGTTGTGACTCTGTGTCTACCGCACACACTCTCAATACGTCTTTCTCTCCCTCCCCCCCAACAATGACAGCAGAAGGGTGACAACTCGATCTGATCATAATCTGTCAATTGGTTTCTCTCTCAAACATTGTGTCTCGGTGCCTCGCTCGGTAGCCCCCTCAATATGTAGACTGCTCGCGCGCGCGCGGCTGTAGTGACGATGACGCTGAACCCAGTGTGCCTTGTTTTTACCGGCCTCATGTGATAGTTTTCACCCTGTTTCTATTAATTAACAAGGCAACCTTTTCTTTGTTACTACTAGAGAATCTGAAGTCATTCGGGGCAGACATAAAATATATCACTTCAACTCAACTATCGCAACAACTATTTTAAAAGAAATTAGCTAGTTTCCCGTGCATTGCACAGAACATCAAGATGCATTTGTATGAGTAGTTTATCTTGTGAGAGAAAGGGTTGAACGAGGGAAGGCCTTATTCGCGAATGTGGAGAGACGTGTGGGTATATTTTTTGCAAAATTGCCATAGTTTCTTTCCTATTCGTTAGATATAAATCTGACGACCTAATTGGAGGATGGCACGCACACCATCATCACCAACTATGTTTCTACTCCCTCCGTCTGAAAATACTAGTCATCAAAATGGATAAAAAGAGATGTATCTAAAACTAAAATACGTCTAGATACATTTCCTTTTATCCATTTTGATGACAAGTATTTTCGAACGGAGGGAGTATCTGTCTTTTTAGAGATTTCAACAAGTGACTATGACCGGACCTTACCGACATACTCAAAAAAGTAGTCCATAATTTTGATGTTACCCCCTTTTCTTGGCGGTGCAGTGCCATCTGGATACCTCATAAATAAATCAAGGACAAATCTGACCCCCTTCCTGAAAAGACATACGGAGCAATATGAGTGAATCTACACTCTAAAATATGTCTACATCCACATCCGTATGTGGTAGTCCATTTGAAATCTGAAAAAGACAAATATTTAGGAACGAATGGAGTATATATAAGAGTAGACATGGAGATATATCTCCAGCATGGTCTACAACAAAAATGTGCTGGGCTGGTTAGCGCCGGATGCTCGCAACGCGATGACATGAGTTCGTATTCTGTCTTTTAACTTTATATTTTTATATTATATATTACTCTACTTATTTGATATATACTTCTTTCGCCATTGTACTAGCAGTGGAACCCACAGAGTACTTAGAATACAAGATTAAGGATGGACTTGTTTCTTTTTAACTTTCTGTACGAAGCTGTAGCCACCCTGCAAGTCACGTGTACACTGTGCATACAATTAACTTTTTATAGAGGGGCAATCATACAGGCAATTAGCTCAAATGGATTTGATGTCACTCTATTATTTCCAGCATAAAGAGCATCTCCAACGGCAGCTGGCAAACTTCCCCCCGCTTCCTTAAGCGGAGGACGACATCAAACGCCAGCGGCATATATTTTTACAACTCTAACCAACCAGATGAAATTCGTGCAAACACTGACTGATTTCATATAAGCATGAAGGATTTCATATAAAAAAGCCAGATCTTCATATAAACATCATGGATTTCATTACATTTACATGACCTAAGAGCTGCCAATCCGGCTCTCTTGTATAATTAATACTCCCTTCGTCCGGAAATACTTGTCCTAGAAATGGATGTATCTAGACTTATTTTAGTTGTAGATACATACAATTTATCCATTCTTAGAACAAAAATTCCCCGCCAGCTGGAGAGGGAGTACATGATCCAAATGGCCGCCCGCGGATCCCTTTGTCTTCCTCATGTCCGTCAGACACTTGCGGGGTCGACGAAGGTCCTCGGAAGAGACGAAGCAGCAAAGAAACCACCTGAATCTGCGGTCGTCGCCTCGGCGGTGGCCTTCATGAGTCCCAAGTGGCGGCGGCCTCCGTGTTCTACTTCTCCTCGATGATGGCGGCGGACACGGAGAAGCTGGACACGAACTCGTCGCTCTCCACGCACTCGGCTTCTATCTCTGCCTGCATGGCGCTGCCGCAGGCATGGGAGGCGCACCCACAGACACGGGAGGCGCGACCACCACAGACACTGGTGGTGCGGTACGACGCGGCAGCGACAGCGCCCGTACCGGCGTCCTCGCCGCCGTGCCAGCGTGGAGCAAGTTGCCACTCCTCATCGAGCTGAACTGGAGCGGCGAGTTGCTGAACCATGTGCCTGCTTGGGGCGGCAACTGGCTCCGTCGGGCCAAGCGAGGTTGGTGAAGCATGGAGCGGCCTCACCCGTATCCGGAGGGCTCGGCGGGCCACCCAGCCGGGTAATATGCCGGAGAACGGCTCATCGGAAGCCATCGGAGGAGTGGAGAAAATGGTGAAGGAGGACATGGGGGAGCGGCGGAGGGGTGCGATTCTTGCCCGCTGTCTATCTGGCCTCGTGTAAATAGAGGGCGGGCGGTAGGACCTTGGCCGGCGTCTAGCCTCATTTAAACTAAGGGCGGACGGGAGGAGCTTGGCCGGTGTTGCGTTTAATTCCGGCCCGCTCATGAACGGACATGTGGCCGGAGTAGGATTCTCGGTTTGCATGCGGGTTTAATGGAGGGGTTTAATGCAGGCGTCGGGCATGCAGCGGGCGGCGCAGTACTATTTGATTTGACAGCAGTAATGAGTCGTCAAATCACAAAGGCCCTCGCCTCTCGTGAAACCGACCGAGCTAGACTGCCCCGCCCTCTAGCCTTTCAAAAAATGTATATACTCCACTTTTGTACAGTAGTAGTATCGATGGATTGCGCCATGGAGCAAAACTTGAAATTAAAAAAAGGTGGTACATATAGAGAGCACTCGTCGCCAAATTATGCATATAGTACTATTAAAAAGGCTTATCACAATAATGGTGTCCAGCACAAGTGCACAACCCACCCCTCAAATAAAACTAAGCACCTTGGAATTCTTTGACAAAACTAAGCACCCTGAAATTCTTTGACAACTAAACTGCTGGCTATATGATGTTGGCCATATATATTGTACGTATATAATGTCAAGAAACGAGTGGTAGTACTGTACCAACTAAAAGATGAAATGTAAGAAATACTTGTATGTACGTACTAAAGAGTTAAAGTAACAAGAAGAAACATAACATAGTTCTGCTGGGGGCTCAGCACAACACACCCCTCAAATTAAATTAAGCACACCTGAAATTAAACTTTGCAACTATTCCGGTAGACACTGCATTAGAACCACCATGAGCAACAATAATGCCACCTTACTCGGAGTCCTCGTCCACGTTCTCGACTTCGTCCTTGTCCCTCTTCCTCTTGGCCGATACTTCTTTGTTTGAACCGAACACTTGGCTGTTTCTCTTCATCCAACCCTTGTAGATATTGAAGCAAAGGTAGCCATCCATTGCAGCGTACTAGATGTGGTCTATATCTAGTACATTCCGCTGCCATGCATGACGATGAAACGTGTATGGAGGTTTCTCTAGTTTACCGTACGAAGGATGAACCATGGCTCCTGCCAGGGTCAGCATTAAAGGCTGAAGAGAGGACACCAGCCGATTCTTCTGGGGATCGAAGGTGTTGCCAACAACGAGGCCTACCCGATGCAGGACTTCTTTGTCGTTACCAAGGTCTACAGTAACGAATTTGACTAGGTTGCTCCCGAGGAAGTCCTTAAAATCCTGGCACTCAACGTCGGCATGGCATATGTGGTAGACCAAGCATAAGTCATGCACGCAAACCTGGATCACAGCGGGCTTCTTCCTCTCTTCGTCCTTTAGATCCTTCTCTCATCCTAGGACTGTGGTGTACTCAACATCTAGCCCAGCGACCCACTCATCATCTGAGTTTTCGAACATGTGTCTAAAGTGAGAAAGGCATCATTTCACCGTCGCGGAAGAACGGGTGTAGATGATGTGGAACTCATCGCCGGTGATGGTTCTAACCTTGTACTCACCGCCGATCCTGGAGATTTGGGACGCCATGGATTTGGGAGGAGGGTTAGGATTAGTGGAACTGCCGTAATGTGAATGGACGGGACGACTAGGAGCGAACCGTCGTAGTATTGAAGGACGTGCGGGGACGAGTAGGAGCGAACTGCCAGTGTGCGAACGGCGGGGTAGTGGCTTTCCATTCTCCCATGATAAGGGCTTCCGAGAGCCCTTGGATCTGAGATCGAACGGTTGCATGGCGTGATTCTAGACCTATGGGTGAATATCCTATCCTGGAGGGTTATTCTACAAATTTTCAGCAACTTAGCATGCGACCGTTTGATCTCAGATCCAAGGGCTACCAGCAGCCCATATCTTGGTCGCGCCTACCACGACCGTCGCGTCGCTCGTGCGATCGCGCCCTTGGAGATTTAACACGGTGTGTTAGGCTATCTGATGTTTGGCATGTTATACATAGTCATCACTTAGTCACTCATACTACAACAAGGTTGGCTATAAGTGTATTTTTTACTCCTCTCTATCTCTTTCTTCGTACTCCCTCCGCCCCATAATATAAGAACGTTTTTGACACTAGTGTAGTGCCAAAAACGTTCTAATATTATGGGACACATGGAGTACTAGTATTTATTGCATTTTCCCAGGAGTGACCTCTTCCAATGAAATGGTGTTGCTAAGTTTGCTTCATTTAATTAGCTATAGACTCAAAATTGTCTTTTCACCTAGGTACACGGCTCAGCACCGTTTCTTCCTTGGGTCACCAAACTACTCTCTCTCTTCTTGAATAACTTGCCACATCAGACTTTATGCCTATGTGGCAAGCTTAAGCACATGTAGGAGCAAGTAAAAGTAAGTACAATAGTGCGCTTTACATGGCATTTTTGCATATGTGGAGGAAATAGAGGCAAGGAAAAAGTGGAGAAGTGGGCTCTCATGCAAGAGCCAGCCTCTACTACATGGTGGAGCATTGGGAGAGGCACCTGTATGGAGGTGGTCAGGAATCTGGGAGACTCACTCCGGTCGTAGCACCGCTGTTAAAATGATAATGGCAAGTCAAATCACGGGCCCCCACCTGTCCAGCAGTAACTCGCTGTCAAATCACACAGCCCTACGTTTGCAGCAGCCTACTCCCTCGTCTTCTCGCGTCTCTGTCGAAGCGACTAAAGCGCTATGTTACAGTAACATATTATGTTACCATAAGCACCTCTTTCCTCATGAAATAGTTTCCACATAAGCAAAATTGTCTTGGGATGTATTAAGTTACTACCTAAGTTACTACCACTATGGCTAGCCTAAGAAACAACGTGAGAGTTAATGCACCATGCCTATGTGTTTACTATTTGGTTTTCGTAAGATGACTTAATACTCACCTAGACGGAGGGAGTATTCGATTTGAAAGCGGGATGGCGCAGTTCCCGATACGACTTTAATTTAGACGAGGGAGGGAGTAGCGGTTCCCGATATGTTGAATGGCCAATGCATCCTCCTCAATTAATGCATGAGGGAAGTAATGGGAGGAGGTCCGGGAAAAGAGGCTACACGATGTGAATGCAACACAGTTTGCCCTCATTGCCCTCATATAAAGGCGCCCCTCCATTCCAATGCATCTACCACATCGTACGCACCTAACCATTTGCCTAAGCACCTACACTAAGCGCAAAAGACCTCACTCCAGACCCATGGCGGCGATGCGCGTGAGCGGCCAGCGGCTGCGCATGATGGTCCACGACACCTGCCTGCGGCATGGCGCCGAGGATCGTCTCCAGACGGTGTTGGAGACCGGCTAGTGGATGGCCACCGTCGACGCCAACTACGACTCTCAGTTGGACCAGATGATCGTTGATACCAGCAACAAGTTCACCGTCATCAAGAAGCTCGCGGACGACATCACCGTACTCCTCCAGCCCGCGCGCCCGGGCTCCTCATTGCCTGCCACCCTAATCGGCCTCCATGGCCGGAACCTCTTTCAAGCACTGGTGGCCCTACGACTGCCCGCCGACGCCACGAAAAATGTCCACCTGGAAGTTGCGCTCGCCGCGAGGCGCCTCGCCCTGCAAGAATTCATCGACCTACACATCCACGTGTACGAGCAAATCGTGTACATGGGTATCTACAATGCCAGTGAGGACGCTACGAGGTTGGCCTTCTTCAACCGGCTAGAAGCCTTGGATGCCTTTGCTGAGAAGCACCTCGACCTCGCCACAAAAGCCGCCACTCCTTAGCCGCCGGTCGGTGGCCCGGCGCACTAAGTTGAGGAGGAGGAGGTCGTATGTACGTGGATCCATCTTTCTTCTTGCCTTCTATAACCACCACTGCGATCGCATCATCGTGGCCTTAATTCTTATTGTACTGTTGCATTCTCGTTCCAGTCAATACCGACATGTGCGATCCCTTTGCTTAATTATATACATCACTGTAACTAGTACTCGATCCGTCAATTTATAAGTTGTGCTTACCTTTTCCATTAACTTCGTGCAACGCGCGGGCATCTTGCTAGAAACACTAGAATATGTCTATATAATCCGTATGTGATAGTCCACTTGAAATCTGAAAAAAGATAAATATTTAGGTACCGAGGGAGTAATATATTAGGAGTATATCATGCACACAAAGGCAAAGGAGCAGTGGGGCCGAGAGTGATAGGGGCACGTCGGGGGGATGAGGATCACCTGATGCGAACAATCCTACCATTCTGTCACTGACATGTGGGACCCATAAGCGTGGGTCCCACCTGTCAGCGAAGGAAAGGCAGGGCAAGGCAGTGATAGCCATGTCAGAGGATCCATGTCCACGTCGGGGGACGTCGTGCCGTGGGTTGGAGCCGCGTCGTGGGAATCGCGTGTGGGTGTGGCAGTGGTAGAAACAAGAAACGTGATGGTCGCTGTGGTTCAACTTCCATGGACAAGCTGTCATGTCTGCTGAGACATGTATATCAAAACTAGAGTGTTTATATTTCAAGCACATGAACAAGTATTATTCTACTACTTTGGATCCGTTGCAACGCACGGGCCAGCACATTGGTAGTAGTAGTGTCCATCTCTATCTCTAGAGGCCTTCCCTCATTCATCCTTTTCTCTCACAAGATAAACTACTCATACAAATGCATCTTGATGTTCCGTGGAACGCATGAGGATGTTTCCTTGGGGGTCTCTCCAGCGCGGCGTGGCCATAGTTGCAAGTTGACGCCCCTTGAGATGCCGGCGTTGAGGAGCACTCGGATTTCCTCCGATGAGCAGGTAAGATGAGTTTGATCACGTAGTAAATGCATTCTAAAGACTACTTCCGTGTCCATTTCCTAATTCTCCCCCTGCCCACTGTTTCACAGGTTAGGCTCGGTGCGAGTGGAGATTGGCTTGCATATGTACGGGAGGGTACCAACATCAATTTGCACAACATTTACAACGGTGACACCGTTCCCGTAGAACCTTTGTCCAACATTGGGATCAGCCATGCAACGGGCCACCGCATGAATTGGTACGATGGAACCACGGTGAGATTGAATAAGAAAGCACGAACCTTGCACATGGCGGTCAAAGGCGGACCATGCTGTCTGCGGCCGATTTGATGCCGTACGAGTAGGAAGACATTGTGCTCCTTTCTAACCGCATCTTCGTGGTGACAAACCAGGGGACTTATTTTGTATGGGACACAACCTACGATATACTCCCTCTCTCCCACTTTATTTGTTTTGAATCTTTTCGTTTTGTAAGTTTCAAATTCAAATTTAGAGCTCCCCATCACATGTTGAGACTACAATGTCCATTAAATCGTTGCGTGCATGTATAGTAAAGAAACAAATCTCGAGTTTGGCATGAGTTCGTGCTGCGGGAGCACCACAAGCCCTGGCGCAGGAGTTACATTTCCCTCTCTGGGCCGTCGGGACTGAGCTTCAGCGCCTTACTACACCTACCTTTGAGTCAATAACATGTGGACCCGATAGGTGACTGGTCCACATGTAATGCTCCCATAGGCAGAGGGGCAGTGGGGCCAAGAGGGGTGAGCCGCAGGTCGGGGGACGTGTGGTTTCATGGGTTCAAGCGGCGTCGTGGGAATCGCGGGTGGCTATGGTAGAAACTTGATGCTTGCCGCATTTTAGGTGGCCCACATGTAATGCACACAAAGGCAGAGGGGCGGTGCGGCCGAGAGGGGTGAGGCGCACGTCGGGGGGCGTGGTGCCGTGGGTTGGAGAGGCGTCGTGGGAATCGCGAGATGAAACGTGATGGTCGTCGTAGTTGAACTTCCATGGACAAGCTGTCATGTCTACGGACACATGCACTGCATACCGATCACTGGAAGGAGTAGCAGAGAAAGATATATATGCGGATAAATAGTTCCTTATAGTCAAGCGGACCCATGCTACTACTCTGTTCCAAAGACATGCACACCATTGAAATAGTCCATCTATATCAATATACACCGAGAGGGAATAATTTTTTTACAAGAGAGGAAATAGTTCATCCATCCATAATGCCCTCCTGCTGGTGCAGCCTTTTCTTCTTCTTCTTCTTCTTCTTCTTCTTCTTCTTCTTCTTCTTCTTCTTCTTCTTCTTCTTCTTCTTCTTGTTCTCATTCTCTGTGGGAGACAGCTTCGCAACAAGCTCTTTGGACCTTGCAGCTATCTCGAAACTCACACGGGCATCGAGGGCAGCATATTTTATCCGCTCGTACGTCAAGGGATAATTCTCCCATCCAGACGACCTTAATGCCACCGTCTCATCACCCTTCTGAAGATTTGTACCGAGCACAAAATTTGCTACGTCGAATAGGGATGGTGTCTGTTTATCACAAACTTCTACATGAATTTTGATTCTGGTTTGTAGGTCAGCGATGCTTTTCAAATCAAGGTTGTACGGCTCCAGCTTCTGTTTCTCCCCTTCGATGGCTGCCCCACAGAAGTATACGTCCTCCCGAGACAAGAAATCGTGAATCTCATCTGGTATGGAGGGCGAGTGTATAATTTGGTACACCAAAACATCATCTTTGAGGCACACCTGAAGTATGGCGGCGCGCTGGATCTTCCCAGGGGCACGCTCCGTGTACTCTGCGTCGAGACTGATGACCCTCGTCTCTACCTTTTCGAGGGAGTTGGATACATTGTTGATCCACTGCCGAACAACCCTTGGGTGGACGGTGACGGTGGCAACTATGCACATCGAGCCTTCGACGAGGACATGTTGGACGCTAAAAACGTGCATCTCGATCTCTTTCGCCATTTGGAACCGCTAGAACGGAGGGCTATGGTTTGGAGAATTAGGATTAGATGGCTAGTCTAACTGAAGTAGTAGATGATTATTTAAAGAGGTTAAAACAATGTGAACGCAGTGGGGTTTGGATGCAAATGAAGACGAAGGGGAGGTGAAGAACCGAGGAGAATCGGTTCCCGATGGAGAAGGAGTAAATGGGAGAAGTGGCATGCAAGCAGTTGATTAGACGGCTAGGTAGACTAAATGAAAAGGCTATGCGGGTAGACTGATGAGTTGTACCTGTTCGTGTACGTGCCCATCCTTCCTGATAGGTGGGACCTATGCAAACAGATAAAAAAATGTGTCGTAGTTTTTTTTGAGCACGTGAGTGGGAGACACAACATTCTCTGGTTAAGGAATACTCCCTCCGTTGAGGTCAGTATAAGTCACCTCATGAAAATAAGGTTTTCCCAAAACCTTTAGGTGTGGAGCATTAACTTCCTGCTCGATCCCCTCCCAGCCTTGTTAGCCAGCGTTCTCTTCCTCTGCTGCCGTGTTCTACATTTCCATTTTTCCTCTTCTCAAGTGTGGAACGATCTGCATGCCGTCCTTGATGCACCAGAACGACCACTGCATGCATCGCGGCAGAGCGTTGATTGGGCATGCACGAGAATTTGGTTCTGCTCGCAATATGGATGATACCTGAACGATGAAGTGAACAGCCATGCTAGCACGGGAGACCTATTTACGCTATACAATACTGGAGTACTCATGTACCTACTACTACTACTACTAGTAGTAGTAGTAGTAGTAGTAGTAGTAGTAGTAGTAGTAGTAGTAGTAGTAGTAGTAGTAGTAGTAGTAGTAATAGTAGTACAACTGTGGTACACTTGATGGTCAAAATACTATTCATCCGGTCCTCACAGTGAAGTGACAACATCCTGCGCCTGACACTAGTCCAGGCGGCATGTTCGGGTTACCAAAGTCAGCCTCACCTTGTGCACAGTGCAGTCTGTCACCGCCGCTGTACAGCACATCGGCGCCTCGCCTCGTCTCCCTCTCTGCTCCCATAGCACCACTCCATCTCCATCTCCTTCTCCGTCTCCATCTCACTGTGCCCCCGTGTACCGTCGCCTCACTCGCCTCCCAGTACCACTATTCCCTCGCTAGCTGCTCCAGCACCGACATCCTTCTCCCCCGTAAATCAAGCCCCCTTCCAAACTCCACCATGGCCGAACGCGAACCGCGCAGCATCCATATGAGCCGCAATTGGAGCAATCTCCCCAGTGACATCCTCGACCTCTGTTGTTCGTGTATGGATATGTTGAGCGCCCTGCGGCTGGCTGCATGCTCGAGGGACATGCACACGGCCATCGTCGAAGCGAGGCCTAAGCTTTTCAAGACACCCTGCTTGCTGCTATCTGGTCTTGCGAGATTTGCTCACCATGATATGGAGGCGTGCATGATGCCCCTCGACTTCAATCCGATCTCCATTAGCCAAAACTTCTTTGCAGGTATGTCGTGGGTCGCCGTACATCATTTCCCTCGACATCGATCCGATCACCATCGTCCGAAACTTCTTGGCAGGTATGTACTGGGTCGGCATGAACTCCCACTAGATGGCTGCCTTCAGAGAAGACGGTAAAAAGTTGGTGCTCGTGAACTTCCAGACCTCCCATGAGATTATACTTCCTCCGTTGGATTATATAGAGTATTACCATTGCGGTCCAAGTCATCTAGATTACTACGTCAGTTGGACGGACCTTGTTTTGCAGAAGATTGTAATCTGCCAAGTGCCCACACGACATGCGAATTACGCAGACTTCAAGCTAATTGCCTTGTTCGACCGCGGACTCGCCTATCTTTACGCCGGTGCCTTCTTTAGCTGGAGACAACTCGGCTCGCAGTGGATCATCGTCAAAGCTGATACACACTTCTGTGAAGCTATTGAACACAATGGCATCATCTACGCGATCGACAAAGCAGATGGCACCACGTATTGCTGGGATGGCGCGTGTAAGTTGTTTCCTCTCATGTTAGTTTCCTCATTTTCATGATGTAGAAACATGCACCACACTTATGGTTTCATCTAACCATACATTAGGGAAGTAATTGTGCATATGGAGAACTCTATATTTGGAAGTAGTGAAATCCTGCAATGCTTACCATGTGTACATACCTATATTCGCCCTTCAGCAATCAATGGCTAGAATAATATCCTCATAAAAAATTTGCTCACAGAACACGAGTATATAACAATGCATGGTCTGTTAGTTACCTTGAAGAAATTTGTTTGTGAGGACAGAACATGATTACATAACATGCATGACATGGTAGTTTCCTGTGAAGAATTGATTGCGAGATAACATGAGTATAACCATGAATGGCAATTCTATATTTTCGAACCCAGTATACATTTCCCTGTATTTTCCTCCCAGTTCCAACAAGGACATATCAATGCGGTTTCTTGCATTATCCTACTCATACTCTGAACAATGATGATCTTACATTAACAATGCCTGTCATTTTTGCATGATGCAGTGTCCCTACAGTTACCGCCCTTTGTAATCACACCACCTTTGACAAAAATAGGGAAGCACAACTGTTCCTTGCTCGATCAGACAATGGCAAAATACTGATGATCATTCGGACACATGAGCCGGAAAAGTTATATTGCAAAAACCCCACTGTATACAAGAACCGTGTAATACGTGAGTATCCGGACAGTGGCTGTTACGTCTGTGAGCAGGATACCAGCTTGTTGGGGCCTTTAGGATTTTTTTAGTTGGAGGCGGGTAAACAGCCGTGGTTCACACTCTCTGTTTCTCGGACACAATTATCCGATTAACCAGGAGATCACCGTTGGCAAGGACCTTGATGGCAGAGAGGCTCTGTTTGCTATGGAAAACTGTGTCTACACGGTGAGCCCTAGGAGTTCGGGAGAAAACTACCCTGATTGTCAATGATACAGCCTGCAGCCAAAAGAAGGCGAGAATGACAAAGGCATCCGGATTAACTTTGCTCCTTGGATGTCTCAATTACGACGGGCAGTGATGTGGTTTGAGCCTTCGGGTTGATAGGTAATTGGGCTGTTGCATCGAAAGGGTGGAGTACTGGTGTCTCCGGATCACTGGTCGCTGAAGCGGGGCTGCAAATTATGATGGTGTTGGATCATCTCTTCGAATGACTTTGTTGTCTTTGCTGCTGGTTCTGGATGGGTAGTTCTTTCTTTTGTTATGCATATTACTTGTCATTTGGTCATCCTCGTCTATGTCACTCTTACTATGTAATAGTTACTTCTATTTAGAATGTAATTCTCGTCTGGATCACGAGAGTCTGAGCGCTGCAGATGGGTGTGTTTTGGTGGTGTAGCAAGACTTCTTATGAACTATCATTTCTTGTTGTTTATGTCAGTAGTAGTTACTAGTCAGTGTTTGAATGTTGTATATACCGTTGTTTCGAACTGTTTATTATCTCGAACTACTGGTGGGCTAAATGAGGGCATCACCATTGTCCAGTGTTCAAAGTATATCTCCTTTTTCCAAGTTATATAATTTGAGCTCAGTGTCTTTTCGATGATGTACACTTGTTTGGGCCAGTGAGGTGTCATTGAATATGGGCTGAGTAGTAACGCAATGCCAAACAGGTCAATTATGACTCTCGGGCCGGGCTCTCAAAAGATCCTGAAAAAAAGGCCGGGCTCTCCAAAAAAGAAAGAATAAGGACTCTTAGGCCGACATGTGGGCGCCACCGGTGTTTTCGTGCGCTTGCACGCCGAGAGCATATTGGCGCGTGCTCGAAATCCATGCTACCTTTTCATCCCCAGTCTCCCGCCCCTCCCCCACCTCTGGAATCTCGATTCCTACTCCAGTTCCCCCAAATCCCCCTCCTGTACTCCCTGTACTCAAGCGCACTATCATGTCACCGGTCAACGCGGATCTCCGAGCCAGAGATCCTGAGGTCTATCCTGCCTTCGGTCGCTGTGTGCCGTCGCTCAACAGTGGCATGGCGGCGCTTGACGACCAGTTTGCCGGCAAAGTGCTGATGGTAACCATCAACGGCGACCGGCCTCCCGTCTCGCCGGATGACCTTGTCAAAGCTCTTGGCATTGCGCACGGCAACCAAATAAGTGACTTGCTCGTCGAAGTCTGTCTGCCACCGGCTAATTTCTTCGTCAGGTTCCGGACAACTTTCGACTGCAGTCGTGTGTTCGAATCTTCCCGGCGTTTGTTCTGCGATGGCGCGCTGGTGAGCTTTGATCGATGGCACCCAGGATGGGGCTTGGTGCCCTCTGAGCTTGAGTTTTTAACAAAGCTTACCTTCCATGGCATGCCTCGATGTGCTCGGAACAGCAAGTCCATGAACGAGCTTATCAACGACCTTGGAGGTGAGCTCATAAGTATGTTTGTTCCTCCAGACAGCTGGGCTCTGACGGTTATGGCATGGCTGAAGAAGCCGTCCACCATACCGAAGGTGATTGGTGTTGAGATACTGGTGCAGGAACCGGGGTTGTACTATTCGTCGCCACCAAGGCCGCCGCGGACCACGTTAGGGATGTACCTGTATCGAGTGTTCGTGCATGTCGAAGAAGTGGTCAATCCATCAATCGAAGTCCTGCCGCTGCCGCTGGTGCCAGGGTCCGTCGACGACGTCCATTACAGGAGTCAACGTCAGACTTTCCCTGTGTTGCTCGGAACGATGGATGTCACAAGGCCTACTCCATTGTGCAGCGGAGGCCACTGCTTCTTTGGGAGAAGAGGCGGGGTTGGCTGCCTAGATGTGCTCTAATTTGAGGTAACAACTAAATCTTGTCAGATACTAGTTAAATCCGAGGTGTGGGTGTGAAGCACTGATATGCAAGTACATTTGATTGTGACCTGTTCTAATTTTGTACCTGAACTTTTTTTAGAAAGGGCTGTACGTCAACTTAATGTGCTAGCAGAACTTATTGTGTTGTCTGTCTGTTTTCTTTGCACAACATTCAAGATATTTCTCCGTCATTGATAAAGACAATGAACCGTTATGTACGACTTCGTTGGTTTCAACATAGCCCTTCCCGTAGCGATCCACTGCTTCCATCCTGATTGTGCCGCCTGCGTGAAATTTTTGTATGCAAGTTCAGTGTGCTATGATGTTCTATATGATTGTGTCAACTATATAAGTTTTTACTAAGCATCAGCAATGCATATGGCTGAAAGATGTATTTATGAGCATCGGCCGATGGGTCTCTCTCTCTCACACACACACACACACACACGCACACGCACAAGAGGGACCCATTGAATTATTTATTTGCTCGTGACAGCTTTTAATTAGGTTCCACTGTAATCTAACTTTTTCTTAACTTATTAATTGAGCTCAGTGACTTCAAAAAGTTGTACAGAAGCCTTGTTTGGGCCTTTCCGGCGTCGCTGAATGTGGGGTGAGTAACCATGTTAGGTTGTACTGTACTACACAGGCCTTTTTCGTTATTTTTTAAATAATACATTTTTTATTAATTTTCATAAATATTACGCTGGGTAAATTTTTTTCAAAAATAATACACCGTCGGCCCGCTGCAGGCCGACTGGGCCTAGTCGGCCCACAGCCGGCCAATTGGATTCCAGTCGGCCTACAGCTGGCCGACTGGCCCCTGTCGGCCCACTGTGGGTTGATTGGGTCCTGTCGGCCCACTGTGAGCCGACTAGAGCTAATTGGCTCGCTGTGGGCTAATTGTTTCTGCAAAAGTGTTAATCATGTATTTAAAAAATATGTGTATTGTGACCTCCTCCGCTCGCTGTGGGCCCACTGTTGACTAAAAAATATGCTTTAAAAAGTGTTAATCATGTATTTAAAAAATATGTGTATTGTGACCTCCTCCGCTCGCTGTGGGCTCACTGTTGACTAAGAAATATGTTTTAAAAAGTGTTAATCATGTATTTAAAAATTGTTAAATGTGTGTATAAAAAATGGTCCTTATCTATACAAATTTTTTTAAATGTGTGTATAAAAATAGCTTTTTTTCAACATCAGAAATGCAACTGGGCCGACAGTTGTACACAATATCCGGGTCACTTGTTATTCTCCGCCCCGCTGGGCTGCAAACTTTCCTAGGAGGTATGCATTAGGCTTAACAAGAAAATGGACTTTAAGAAATAATAAATGGGATGTAATTATAATAACTAGACAATTACTATGCACCAAACACGTAATTAGTTTGAAAAATATATTATTTTTGGAATTTGAAAATTTTAATTTCATTACTTGTTGCGCACGCAATATTTCATTGGATTTTAACGTCATACAACTTTATTTTGAAATTATATTTAACCTGACTAGAAATTTCGGATAAAAATATTTCGGATCCCATCAAAATGTGGGAATTTTTTTTAATTCTGTTTTGAGCGGTTGTTTGAAATTATTAATCGTTGTCCTAGCTAGAAGTTCGGATGTACTTTTAACAAACTATAAATAGGCTGTAGTAAATTCCATTAGAATTAAAAAATGGGTTGTACATTCTTACAAATCGAAAATGGGCTATATGTTCTCTGCCAAATCCGAGCTGTGGGCCTACTAAGTTGGCGCGTACCAAGGGCTTTGTCAACTTAGTCAATATAAACGATTCTAGCTGCAGTGATCGTACGATGTCCATCCAACGCCGTAGTGCTTCTTCAACCTCTGGTCTTCTTGCTCCAGCCGCCCAAAGCAGCGCCGGTAGTGTCGCGTGGTCCTGCCTCCCGTGGCCGGCTGTGATGCTGCGGAGGCCTCACCGCCCTGTACTACTCCCACCGCTGGCCAGGCCATCCCTCTACTCACCCACACCCCCTGTTATTCTGCGGCGACAGCATCCTCACACCGCAGCCGAACCAGTGAACCCTCGTACTCCTCTTCGCGCGGGCTTCCACTGCTGCGTCTTTTCCGGCTCCGCGTCGTCCCCTTCCTAGGCCTCCTCGTCGTCCACTGCCCTGGTGCTCTTGGCACGGCGTGGTCAACATGGTCAAGGAACAAGTTCCATCGGATGTGGACTATACGTTGAGAGGCTGACAGCTGGGTCCACGGCCGCAGCAAGGAAGTGCCTCGTTGTTACGCGGAAAATAATGTTTCCTCCACCTGACAGCAAGGACCCACCGGACGGGCCACCGTATTTCATGAAAAAAACGTTTCCCCCTGACTGCTGGGACCCACCAGTTACACCTTCGCACGCAAGGAAGTGCGTCTGGGCAAAAAAATGATTCGCCGCCCTGACTGCTGGCACCCAGCAGCTACATCTTCATACGTAAGGAAGATCGTCCGGGCAAAAAAACCAAAACGATTCGCCCCCCTGACTGTTGGGACCCACCAGCCCCCCGACTGCTGGGACCCACCAGCTACATCTTCGCATGCAAGGAAGTGTGTTCGGGAAAAAAATGATTCGCCCCCTGACTGCTGGGACCCACCAGCTACATCTTGCAGGCAAGGAAGTGCCTGACAGTCGGGACCACCTGGTCGAAGCGTACGTAGCGTTGTCATTCTGGTCGCGAACGTGTACGTACATATATATTGGTGGATGTAGAGGCGCGCACGTGCCGTAGTAGAGGCGCGCACGTAGCATGTACACGTACGTACAACGGTCAGGGTGCAAGAAAGAAAATACGGCCATGTATGTGTACATACGGGCTGGGTCTCGAACGCCTACTCGCGCATACATACGGCAAGGGCTCGTGTACATGGCTGGGTCGGAACGGAGAAACATCGTTATCGTCGTGTTCATGGGTCGGAACGGAATGCGTGATCGTGTTCATCGGGAGGGCTTGGACGGAAGAGGCGATGGAAACGAGGCCTGGCATACCGCACAACGGAGGAAAATGGACCTCCTACGGTCGAAATGGGAGTCCTGTTGATCGGGAGGGGTGTGGTGTACCGCAAAACGGAGGAAACGGACCTCCTACAGTCGAAACGGGGGTCATGTTGATCGGGACGGGTGTGGCGTACCGCAAAACGGAGGAAACGGACTTGTGTTGGAGCGCTATGGTCGAAACGGGGGTCCTGTTCATCGGGAGCGGTGTGGCGTACCGCAAAACGGGACTACACGGGATACTGTTCATCTCCACCGTCGACCCCCTCCAACCTCCACGGGCTACTGTTCATCCACCGTCGACCTCCTCCAGCCTCCACGGGCTCCTGTTCATCCAGCCTCCACCGCGCACTACTCCATCGTCTACTGTTCAACCACCCCTCCACCGTCTACTGTTCATCCAGCCCTCCACACCACGGGGTCTTGTTCAACCAACCCTCCACGGGCACCCCTCCACCGTCTGCTGTTCATCCTGCCCTCCACGGGGTGGTCCTGTTCATCTAGCCCTCCATGGGGTCCTGTTCATCCAGCCCCAACTGGCTCGATCGATCGGGGTCCTGTTCATCCAGAGGCAACACCACGGGGTCCTGTTCATCCACCCCCACCGGGAACTGTCCCCCCCCCCTCGCAACGCTCACTGTTCATCCAGAGGCAGCATTGATCGGCTTCAGTTAGCAGCAGTAGCCAAGGAATCGCTCGATTGGGTTCAGTTAACAACCATCGATCGATCGCTCGGGTTCAGTAACGTGTAGCCTGCTGTGTAATCGCTCGGGTTCAGTTAGAGCCCATGCCTCGCACACACGCGCGTACGTGTACGAGAGACACGCGCATCGCTCGGCCCCCGACCTCCCACCGTAACCGGGAACTCCCCGAAATTTTCCTCCCCCTCGCTTCTACCACGGTATTTTCCGTCATGGACGGCCCAAAGAATGTCATGCAGCTGCGTCTCCGGCCCGCCCAGGATGAAAAGCCCATTTTTTATCATGATTTTTTGTCATAGAAGTAAGAGCCCACCACATCTATGATGATACCAGGTTTTGTCACAATTATCCTCATAGAAGTGTCATATGTATGACAGAAAAAAAATTCGTTCGGCCCAAAATGTCACGGATGTGTCTTTTTTTTAGTGGATGGCCTTGATTCGGTCGACCATTTATCAACAAGACTTGCGTCGATTCCACGCTAGACACGTGAAGGGTCGAGCCTTTCAAGAGGGAGACTTGGTTCTTTGAGTGGATCAGCAGAAACCACACAAGCTCGCCCCAGCTTGGGAAGGTCCCTTCATTGTCACCAGAGTGCTCCACAATGGAGCATACCACCTTTACAGTGTCGAGCATAAGAAGGATGAGCCACGGGCTTGGAACACGGAGCTGCTCCGCCCCTTTTATACTTAAGTACTCGTTCGAATAAAATGTAATAAGAAATACCTTTGTAATTTGTTTATCAAAGACAAGAGCTTTACAATCCTCTGGCATGATTGTTGTTGCTTTTGTTTACGTCTGAAAGCCCCCAGTGGGTGACTTAGCTGCGAATCCGTTTCGCCTAAGTTCGAAAGAAAGTCCTACCGAGTGGTGAGCCAGCCTCCCACTCGGGGGCTTAGCTGCAGTCCAGTACTCGCATAAGTTTGTAAAATCCTACCAAGTGGTGAGCAATCCTCCCACCCGGAGGCTTAGCTGCAGTCCAGTACTCGCCTAAGTTCAAAAAATCCTACCGAGTGGCGAGCAATCCTCCCACTCGGGGGCTTAGCTGCAGTCCAATACTCGCCTCAGTTTGTAAAATCCTACCCAGTGGTGAGCAATCCTCCCACTCGGAGGCTTAGCTGCAGTCCAGTACTCGCTTAAGTTCAAAAACTCCTACCGAGTGGTGAGCAACCCTCTCACTCGTGGGCTTGTTTAAAATCTATCGAGTGGTCAGCAATCCTCCCACTCGGGGGCTTAGCTGCAGTCCAGTACTCGCCTAAGTTTGTAAAATCCTACAGAGTGGTGAGCAATCCTCCCACTCGGAGGCTTAGCTGCAGTCTAGTACTCGCCTAAGTTCAAAAAATCCTATCGAGCGGCGAGGCTTAGCTGCAGTCTAGTACTCGCCTAAGTTCAAAAAATCCTACCGAGTGGCGAGCAATCCTCCCACTCGGGGGCTTAGCTGCAGTCCAGTACTCGCCTAAGTTTGTAAAATCCTACTGAGGGGTGAGCAATCCTCCCACTCAGAGGCTTAGCTGCAGTCTAGTACTCGCCTAAGTTCAAAAAATCCTACCGAG
The DNA here is from genome assembly GCA_034509565.1 of Triticum monococcum. Taxonomy (NCBI): domain Eukaryota; kingdom Viridiplantae; phylum Streptophyta; class Magnoliopsida; order Poales; family Poaceae; genus Triticum; species Triticum monococcum. The sequence goes on from CM067843.1 coordinate 78,454,440, forward strand.
TGGTGAGCAACCCTCTCACTCGTGGGCTTGTTTAAAAAATCCTACCGGGTGGTGAGCAATCCTCCCACTCGGGGGCTTAGCTGCAGTCAAGTACTCGCCTAAGTTTGTAAAATCCTACTGAGTGGTGAGCAATCCTCCCACTCGGGGGCTTAGCTGCAGTCTAGTACTCGCCTAAGTTTAAAAAATCCTACCGAGTGGTGAGCAATCCTCCCACTCGGTGGCTTAGTTGCAGTCCAGTACTCGCCTAAGTTCAAAAAATCCTATCGACTGGTGAGCAACCCTCTCACTCGTGGGCTTAGCTGCAGTCCAGTACTCTCCTAAGTTTGTAAAATCCGACCGAGTGGTGAGCAATCCTCCCACTCAGTGGCTTAGCTGTAGTCCAGTACTCGCCTAAGTTCAAAAAATCCTACCGAGTGGTGAGCAACCCTCTCACTCGTAGGCTTAGCTATAGTCCAGTACTCGCCTAAGTTTAAAAAATCCTACCGAGTGGTGAGCAACCCTCCCACTCGGCGGCTTAGCTGCAGTCCAGTACTCGCCTAAGTTTAAAAAATCCTACCGAGTGGTGAGCAATCCTCCCACTCGGGGGCTTAGCTGCAGTCCAGTACTCGCCTAAGTTTGTAAAATCCTACCGGGTGGTGAGCAACCCTCCCACTCGGTTGCTTAGCTGCAATCCAGTGCTCGCCTAAGTTTGAAAATTCTACCGAGTGGTGAGCAATCCTCTCACTCGGAGTCTTAGCTGTAGTCCCGTACTCGCCTAAGGTTTAAAATCTGCCCTCATCTGCAAGGACGACGAGGTGTAGGTCGACTACAACCTTCTCCTTTGGAGCTGCGCCACAAATACAACGTATGCTCCATCCCTACCCGCAAGGGCGACGAGGTGCAGATCGACCACGGCCTTCTTCTCCGAGCTACGCCACAAATACAAAGTGTGCTCCATCTCCATCCGCAAGGACGACGAGGTGCAAGTTGACTGCAATCCTTTCCCTAGGAGCTACACCACAAGTACAACGTACGCTCCATCCCTACCCGCAAGGGCGATGAGGTGTAGGTCGATCGTGGCCCTCTTCTTTGTGCTACGCCACAAAAACAACGTGCGCTCCATCCTTGTCCGCAAGGACGACGAGGCGCAGGTCGACTACAATCTTCTTCTTCGAGCTACGCCACAAATACAACATACGCTCCATCCTTGTCCGCAAGGACGACTAGGCGCAGGTCGACTGCAACCTTCTCCTTCGAGCTACGCCACAGATACAACGTGCGCTCCATCTTTGTCCGCAAAGACGACAAAGCGCAGTTCGATTGAAGTCTCAATTTCAAGGTTGCATCTCAAACATGAAGGTTATTCCAAATAGGGAGCAGATTCCAAAAGCAATCGCAAGCCTACTCAAAAGCAGTTTGGATAGATCCTAAAGTTCCAACCGACAAATCAAAAGTATTCGAGCATCAAGCCCGAAGGAGTTTAATGGTTACATCAACCACTCGGCATTCCGAGGCAAATTTAAGAGAGGTTTAAATCTCATAGTTTGTTCACTCGGTAGGAGGAGGGCTGGCGGGTTCGATGAATTCGTCCAAGTCGATTCCATCTGCGATACGAGTAGCAGCAGCGATGAAAGTCTCCATAAAGGACTGGAAGTCGTGCCTTTTGGTGTTGGCGACCTTGATCGCCGCCAGCTTGTCTTCACGAGCTTCCTTGCAGTGGACCCTTACCAAGGACAACGCCACGTCGACACCACACCGGGCAGAGGACTTCTTCCACTCTAGCACTCGACCAGGAATCTCATTGAGCCGAGTCATCGGAGATTCGAGGTCATTTTGAAGCGTCCCCCTTGGCCAGAGTGATGAGTCAATCCGTGAAACTACCACCTTTAGACAAGCAAGATAACTTGTGACGCTGGCGACATGGGATTCCAGTCAAAGCACATTCATGGCAGCCTCGTCGCCGATCGGAGAAACGATAGGGTCTAAACCCGTCTCGATCCGTCCAGTTTCCTTGTCAAAGTTTTGGCAGAATTCTGTAGTCAAAGAGTTAGTGAGTCAACTGGACAAGATTAACTTGCAGGCAGTAAAGCAGTCGGATTGAAAGGAGTACCTTCCAGCATAAGATAGAGCTTCTTGGCAAGAGTTCTTAGATAGGCTTCCAGGTCATTTCTCTTACGGACCGCGGACTCCGGCTTCTCATTCAGAGCAATCTTATCCTTCTTCAGATGAATTACCTCTCGGTTGGATTCATTGAGAGAGGACTTCAGCTTGTTTACCTCTCCTTCCAACACTACGACCGAAGCTAGCTTCTGGTCTGCAAGGCCAGTCTTATCTTGAGCTTCCTTCTGCGCAGCTACAAGGTCCAAGTCCTTCTTCTCCAGAGCCAACCTCATTTTCTCTACAAAAGAAGCAATCGGATCAAACAAGAGATTGAAGAAATATCTTGAAAGACGATCGTTGTGAATAGTCGATAGATAGTTACCTTCCATACCAGCAGCTTCATCTTGAGCTTTCTTCAACTTTCGTTGGGCCAGCTCCAAGTCGAGGTTGAGTTGCCTCTGCTTCTCCTCAAATTCGGCAAACTTAGAAATGAGAGTACAAGATTTCTGCAGAAGGTAAAAGACGTGTCAATCGACAAGATCAAAGATTATTTTACTTTCAAGTGAATAAAACTTAAAAGTTTACTCAGATCCCAGTCGACTGCCCGTAGTCGACTGCAGTCTCGGGAACTACACCCAGCGGGTGCACTTGGCGTGCCCCCACTGATTCAGACCCCGCTCGACCGCCCGCCCGGGTCGAGTAACAAAAAAATATTCAGACCCCGGCCGACTGCTAGCAGTCGACCGCGGTCTCGGGGAGTACACCCGGTGGGTGCACTTGACATGCCCCCACTGGTTCAGATCCCACTCGACCGGTCCGCCCGGGTCGAGTGGAAGAAAAGAAAGTAAAAAGTACTCAGATCCCAGCCGACTACACCCAGTGGGTGCACTTAGCATGCCCCCACCGGTTCAGATCCCACTCGACCAGGCCGAGTGGAAGAGCGCAAGTGCTAGAGATAACAAAACACCCAGTGGGTGTACAGATTCGACGCGAGATCGTATGAAAGAAAATATATCAGGTAGCATATCCTAATAGAACAAGGTCAGTCGAAAGTCTACTTACCTGGACATTGGCCTGAAGAGCCGCGCTGGCATCGTAAGCAGCCTGGCTCTTCTCGTGCACCGTCTTCATCCGCTCCATCATCATGTTAGCCTGACAGATGGCCTCCGTAGTCTCGTCTGACTGGTTTTCCAGGACATGGTAGTTGGTGAAGAAGGGGGCAGACGACCTAGGTGCGGCAGCTTGGAGCTCCGAAGCATGAGGTTGGACAATTGAAGGAAACACCGGTACAATCGACGGTGCAGGGCGCTCACTCGACAATGGGACAGAGAAAGTTACAGAGGCCTGATACGTCTCCAACGTATCTATAATTTTTGATTGCTCCATGCTATATTATCTACTATTTTAGACATTATTGGGCTTTATTTTCCACTTTTATATTATTTTTGGGACTAACCTATTAACCGGAGGTCCAGCCCAGAATTGATGTTTTTTGCCTGTTTTAGGATTTCGAAGAAAAGGAATATCAAACGGAGTCCAAACGGAATGAAACCTTGGGAAACGTGATTTTCTCATCAGATAAGATCCAGGAGACTTGGACCCTCCGTCAAGAAAGCCACGAGCTGCTCATGAGGGTAGGGACACCCCCCTGCCCCGAGGGCCCCTCGAAGCTCCACTTACGTACTTCTTCCTCCTATATATATCCACGTACTCCCAAACGATCGGGGACGGAGCCAAAAACCTAATTCCACCGCCGCAACTTTCTGTATCCACGAGATCCCATCTTGGGGCCTGCTCTAGAGCTCCGCCGGAGGAGGCATCGATCACGGAGGGCTTCTACATCATCATCCAAGCCCCTCCAATGAAGTGTGAGTAGTTTACTTCAGACCTACGGGTCCATAGCTAGTAGCTCGATGGCTTCTTCTCTCTTTTTGGATCTCAATACAATGTTCTCCCCCTCTCTCGTGGAGATCTATTCGATGTAATCTTCTTTTTACGGTGTGTTTGTTGAGAGCGATGAATTGTTGGTTTATGATCAAGTTTATCTATGAATAATATTTGAATCTTCTCTAAATTCTTTTATGTATGATTGGTTATCTTTGCAAGTCTCTTTGAATTATTAGTTTGGTTTGGCCTACTAGATTGGTTGTTCTTGCCATGGGAGAAGTGCTTAGCTTTGGGTTCAATCTTGCGGTGTCCTTTCCCAGTGACAGAAGGGGCAGCAAGGCACGTATTGTATTGTTGCCATCCAGGATAACAAGATGGGTTTTTTATCATATTGCATGAAACTATCCCTCTACATCATGTCATCTTGCTTAAGGCGTTACTCTATTTTTAACTTAATACTCTAGATGCATGCTGGGTAGCGGTCGATGAGTGGAGTAATAGTACTAGATGCAGAATCGTTTTGGTCTACTTGTCTCGGACGTGATGCCTATATACATGATCATACCGAGATATTCTCATAACTATGTGCTACGTCTTGAGCTTGCGTTGGTTTTCCCCGAAGAAGAAGGGATGATGCAGCAGAGTAGCGTAAGTATTTCCCTCGGTTTTTGCGAACCAAGGTATCAATCCAGTAGGAGGCCATGCTCAAGTCCCTCGTACCAGCACAAAACGATAGCTACTCGCAACCAACGCGATTAGGGGTTGTCAATCCCTTCACGGTCACTTACGAGATTGAGATCTGATAGATATAATATTTTTGGTATTTTTGGTATAAAGATGCAAAGTAAAAAGTAAAGGCAAAGTAAAAAAGCAAAGCAAGATTAAAGTGATGGAGATTGATATGATGAGAATAGACCCAGGGGCCATAGGTTTCACTAGTGGCTTCGCTCAAGAGCATAAGTATTCTACGGTGGGTGAACAAATTACTGTTGAGCAATTGACAGAATTGAGCATATTTATGAGAATATCTAGGCATGATCATGTATATAAGCATCACGTCCGTGACAAGTAGACTGAAACGATTCTGCATCTACTACTATTACTCCACTCATCGACCGTTATCCAGCATGCATCTAGAGTATTAAGTTAAAAATAGAGTAATGCCTTAAGCAAGATGACATGATGCAGAGAGATAAATTCATGCAATATGAAATAAACCCCATCTTGTTATCCTCGATGGCAACGATGCAATACGTGCCTTGCTGCCCCTTCTGTCACTGGGAAAGGACACCGCAAGATCGAACCCAAAGCTAAGCACTTCTCCCATGGCAAGAACTACCAATCTAGTTGGCCAAACCAAACGGATAATTCGAAGAGACTTGCAAAGATAACCAATCATACATAAAAGAATTCAGAGAAGATTCAAATATTATTCATAGATAGACTTGATCATAAACCCACAATTCATCGGTCTCAACAAACACACCGCAAAAAGAAGATTACATCGAATAGATCTCCACAAGAGAGGGGGAGAACTTTGTATTGAGATTCAAACAAAGAGAAGAAGCCATCTAGCTACTAACTATGGACCCGAAGGTCTGAGGTAAACTACTCACACTTCATTTGAGGGGCTAGGATGATGTAAAAGCCCTCCATGGTGACGGCCCTCTTTTGGCAGAGCTCCGGAACAGGCCCCCAGATGGGATCTCGTGGATACAGAAAGTTGCGGCGGTGGAATTAGGTTTTTGGCTCCTGTTCTGATCATTTGGGGGTACGTGTGTATACATAGGAGGAAGGAGTATGTCGGTGGAGCACCGAGGGATCCACGAGGCAGGGGGCGCCCTAGGGGGGCGCGCCCCCACCCTCGTGACCTCCTCTTTGACTCCTTGGAGTAGAGTCCAAGTCTCCAGGATCACGTTCGGTGAGAAAATCACGTTCCCGAAGGTTTTATTCCGTTTGGACTCCGTTTGATATTATGTTTCTCTGAAACACTGAAATAGGCAAAAAAACAGCAATTCTGGGCTAGGCCTCCGGTTAATAGGTTAGTCCCATAAATAATATAAAAGTGGAAAATAAAGCCAAATATAGTCCAAAACAGTAGATAATATAGCATGGAGCAATCAAATATTATAGATACGTTGGAGACGTATCACTATGCTCAATTCTGTCAATTGCTCAACAGTAATTTGTTCACCCACCGTAGAATACTTATGCTCTTGAGAGAAGCCACTAGTGAAACCTATGGCCCCCGGATCTCTTTCTCATCATATCAATCTCCATCACTTTACTATTGCTTTGCTTTTACTTTGCATTTACTTTATTTACTTTGCATCTCTATACCAAAAAAATATTATTTATCATCTCTATCAAATCTCACTTTCGTAAGTGACTGTGAAGGGATTGACAACCCCTAAGCGCGTTGGTTGCTTTGAGCTATTGTTTTTGTGTAGGTACGTGGGACTCGAGCGTAGCCTCCTAATGGATTGATACCTTGGTTCTCAAAAACTAAGGGAAATACTTACGCTACTTTGCTGCATCATCCCTTCCTCTTCGGGGAAATCCAACGCAGTGCTCAGGAGGTAGCAAGAAGAATTTATGGCGCCGTTGCCGGGGAGTCTGCGCAAAAGTCAACATACCAAGTACCCATCACAATCCCTATCTCCCGCATTACATTATTTGCCATTTGCCTCGTTTTCGTCTCCCCCACTTCACCCTTGCCGTTTTATTCGCCCTCTCTCTCTCTCTCTCTCTCTCTCTATCCTCCCTCTCTATTTGCCTCTTTTACCCGTTTGCTCTTATTTGCTCGTGTGTTGGATTGCTTGTTTGTCCCATTGGCTCAAGATAATACTAAATTGTGTGATCATATGTCTCCAACGTATCTATAATTTTTGATTGCTCCATGCTATATTAACTACTGTTTTGGACTATATTGGACTTTATTTTCCACGTTTCTATTATTTTTGGGACTAACCTATTAACCGGAGGCCCAGCCCAGAATGGTTGTTTTTTGCCTATTTCAGTGTTTCGAAGAAACGGAATATCAAACGGAGTCCAAACGGAATAAAATCTTTGGGAACGTGATTTTCTCACCGAACGTGATCCAGGAGACTTGGACCCTACTCCAAGGAACAAAAGAGGCGGTCACGAGGGTGCCCCCTCCCCCCGCCTAGGGCGCGCCCCGCTACCTCGTGGGCCCCTCGTTGCTCCTCCGGCGTACTTCTTCCTCCTATATATACACACGTACCCCCAAACGATCAGAACATGAGCCAAAAACCTAATTCCACCGCCGCAACTTTCTGTATCCACGAGATCCCATCTTGGGGCCTGTTCCGGAGCTCTGCCGGAAGAGGGTTGTCATCACGGAGGGCTTCTACATCATCATAGCCTCTCCGATGAAGTGTGAGTAGTTTACCTTAGACCTTTGGGTCCATAGTTAGTAGCTAGATGGCTTCTTCTCTCTCTTTCAATCTCAATACAAAGTTCTCCCCCTCTCTTGTGGAGATCTATTCGATGTAATCTTCTTTTTGTGGTGTGTTTGTTGAGACCGATGAATTGTGGGTTTATGATCAAGTCTATCTATGAATAATATTTGAATCTTCTCTGAATTCTTTTATGTATGATTGGTTATCTTTGCGAGTCTCTTCGAATTATCTGTTTGGTTTGGCCAACTAGATTGGTAGTTCTTGCCATGGGAGAAGTGCTTAGCTTTGGGTTTGATCTTGCGGTGTCCTTACCCAGTGACACAAGGGGCAGCAAGGCATGTATTGCATCGTTTCCATCAAGGATAACAAGATGTGGTTTATTTCATATTGCATGAATTTATCTCTCTACATCATGTCATCTTGCTTAAGGCGTTACTTAGTTTTTAACTTAATACTCTAGATGCATGCTGGATAGCGGTTGATGAGTGGAGTAATAGTAGTAGATGCAGAATTGTTTCGATCTACTTGTCACGGGCGTGATGCCTATATACATGATCATGCCTAGATATTCTCATAACTATGCTCAATTCTTTCAATTGCTCAACAGTAATTTGTTCACCCACCGTAGAATACTTATGCTCTTGAGAGAAGCCACTAGTGAAACCTATGGCCCCGGGTCTATTCTCATCATATCAATCTCCATTACTTTAATCTTGCTTTGCTTTTTTACTTTGCTTTTACTTTTTACTTTGCATCTTTATACCAAAAATACCAAAAATATTATATCTATCAGATCTCACTCTCGTAAGTGACTGTGAAGGGATTGACAACCCCGAATCGCGTTGGTTGAGAGTAGCTATTATTTTGTGTAGGTACGAGGGACTTGAGTGTGGCCTCCTACTGGATTGATACCTTGGTTCTCAAAAACAGAGGGAAATACTTACGCTACTCTGCTGCATCATCCCTTCCTCTTTGGGGAAAACCAACGCAAGCTCAAGATGTAGCAAGAAGGATTTCTGGCGCCATTGCCGGGGAAGTCTACACAAAAAGTCAACATACCAAGTACCCATCACAATCTCTATCTCTCGCATTACATTATTTTCCATTTGCCTCTCGTTTTCCTCTTCCCCCCCCCCCAATTCACCCTTGCCATTTTATTCGCCCTCTCTCTCTATCCGCCCTCTCTATTTGCCTCTTTTTGCCCGTTTGCTTTTCGTTCGCTCATGTGTTAGATTGCTTGTTTGTCGTGATGGCTCAAGATACTACCAAATTGTGTGACTTCACCAACACCAATAATAAGGATTTCCTTAGCACTCCGATTGCTCCTCTTACCGATGCTGAATCTTGTGAAATTAAGGCTACTTTGTTGAATCTTGTTATGAAAGATCAATTCGCCGGCCTTCCTAGTGAAGATGCCGCTACTTATCTGAATAGCTTCGTTGATTTATGTGATATGCAAAAGAAAAAAGATGTCAATAAAGATGTCGTTAAATTGAAGCTATTTCCTTTTTCGCTTAGAGATCGTGCTAAAGCTTGGTTTTCTTCTTTGCCTAAAAATAGTATTGATTCATGGAACAAGTGCAAAGATGCTTTTATCTCTAAGTATTTTCCTCCCGCTAAGATCATCTCTCTTAGAAACGATATTATGAACTTTAAACAACTTGATCATGAACATGTTGCACAAGCTTGGGAGAGGATGAAATTAATGATACGTAATTGCCCTACTCATGGTTTGAATTTGTGGATGATTATACAAAAATTTTATGCCGGATTGAATTTTGCTTCTAGAAATCTTTTAGATTCGGCTGCGGGAGGCACTTTTATGGAAATCACTTTAGGAGATGCTACTAAACTCCTAGATAATATTATGGTTAATTATTCTCAATGGCATACTGAAAGATCTTCTAATAAAAAAGTGCATGCGATAGAAGAAATTAATGTTTTGAGTGGAAAGATGGATAAACTTATGAAATTATTTGCTACTAAGAGTGTTTCTTCTGATCCTAATGATATGCCTTTGTCTACTTTGATTGAGAATAACAATGAATCTATGGATGTGAATTTTGTTGGTAGGAATAATTTTGGTAACAACGCTTATAGAGGGATGAGGGAGTCCTGGATTAGGGGGTGTCCGGATGGCCGGACTATACCTTCAGCCGGACTCCTGGACTATGAAGATACAAGATTGAAGACTTCGTCCCATGTCCGGAAGGGACTTTCCTTGGCGTGGAAGGCAAGCTTGGCGATACGTATATGTAGATCTCCTACCATTGTAACCGACTTTGTGTAACCCTAACCCTCTCCGGTGTCTATATAAACCAGAGGGATTTAGTCCGTAGTACAACATACAGAACAACAATCATACCATAGGCTAGCTTCTAGGGTTTAGCCTCTCCGATCTTATGGTAGATCTACTCTTGTACTACCCATATCATCAATAATAAACAAGCAGGACGTAGGGTTTTACCTCCATCAAGAGGGCCCGAACTTGGGTAAAACTTCGTGCCCCTTGCCTCCTGTTACCATCCGGCCTAGACGCACAGTTCGGGACCCCCTACCCGAGATCCGCCGGTTTTGACACCGACATTGGTGCTTTCATTAAGAGTTCCTCTGTGTCGTTGCCGTTAGGCTTGATGGCTCCTACGATCATCAATAGCGATGCAGTCCAGGGTGAGACCTTCCTCCCCGGACAGATCTTCGTCTTCGGCGGCTTCGCACTTCGGGCCAATTCACTTGGCCATCTGGAGCAGATCGAAAGCTATGCCCCTGGCCGTCAGGTCAGATTTGGAAGTTTAAACTACACGGGTGACATCCGCGGGGACTTGATCTTCGACGGATTCGAGCCACTGCCGAGCGCGCCGCACTGTCAGGACGAGCATGATCTAGCTCTGCTGCTGAACAGTGCCCTAGAGGCCGCACCCGCATCGGCTTGGACCCTTAATTCGGAGCAACTGCGCCGATCGAGGATGGGTGGTTGCACGCCGCCTCGGGGGCTGCGATCCCAGCGGCGATCAAGCCGAACACCAGCCCCACACTCCGCGAGACTCGTGACTCCAAGGAGCCGGACTCCTCTCCGGACTCCGAACCCTCAGCGCCCCTGCCGATCGAATCTGATTGGGCGCCGATCATGGAGTTTACTGCCGCGGACATCTTTCAGCACTCGCCTTTCAGCAATATTTTGAAGACACTAAAGTCTCTCTCTTTATCAGAAGAGCCCTGGCCGGACTACGGTCAGCAAGGTTGGGATACGGACGATGAAGAAATTCAAAGCCAACCCACCACCCACTTTGTAGCCACAGTCGATGATTTAAATGACATGCTCGACTTCGACTCCGAAGACATCGACGGTATGGACGCCGATGCAGGAGATGATGAAGAACCAGCGCCTATTGGGCCCTGGAAAGCCACCTCGTCATATGACATATACATGGTGGACACCCCAAAATAAGGAGATGGCGAAGGAACAGCGGAGGATGACCCCTCCAAGAAACAGCCTAAGCACCGGCGTCAGCGGCGCCGCTCAAAATCCCACCAAAGCAAATACGGTGATTCCAGCACGAGAGATAATAATACTCCGGAGAGTGCCGAAGAAAACCACCTCCAGCAAGATTCAGCACAGGAGGATGGAGAAGCCAGCCCTCATGAGAGAGCAGCAGACAAAGAGGTCAAGGACGATAATTGTATGCCTCCCTCCAAAGACGAGGCAAGCCTCGACGACGACGAATTCGTCGTGCTAGAGGATCCCGTCGAGCAAGAGCGTTTTCAACGCAGGCTTATGGCCACGGCAAGAAGCCTCAAGAAAAAATAGCAACAGCTTAGAGCTAATCAAGATTTGCTAGTCGACAGATGGCCTGAAGTCCTTGCGGTCGAAGAGCATAAACTCGAACGCCCCTCCAAGAGCTACCCAAAGCGCAGGGTGCTACCCTGATTAGAGGAGGAAGCACTTAAACCTACATCCCCAGCACTTGATACGGCTGACCGGCCACCTCGTGGCCGCGACAGAGAGGCCTCCCGGCCCTCCACTCAAGCCACACCCCGTACCAAGGCACGGGAAAATGCGCCAGACCTGCGAGATATGTTGGAGGACAAGGCAAGGCAAACAAGATCGATCTACGGATCGCGTGGGCGCCCCACGACTCGAGACGGTAACCGTCACGCGGGACACAAATCGTTAGGGCCGAACACAGTAGACAAAGCTCATTGGAGCTACGTCGTGATATAGCCCAGTACAGAGGCGCCGCACGCCCACTATGCTTCAAAGACGAAGTAATGGATCATCAAATCCCCGAGGGTTTCAAACCCGTAAACATCGAATCATATGATGGCACAACAGATCCTGCGGTATGGATCGAGGATTATCTCCTTCATATCCACATGGCCCGCGGCGATGATCTCCACGCCATCAAATACCTCCCACCCAAGCTTAAAGGACCAGCTCGGCATTGGCTTAACAGCTTGCTAGCAGGATCAATCGGTTGTTGGGAGGACCTGGAAGCCGCATTCCGCGACAATTTCCAGGGCACCTATGTGCGACCACCAGACGCCGATGACCTAAGCCACGTAATTCAGCAGCTAGAGGAATCGGCCAGGCAATTCTGGACACGGTTCCTAACAAAGAAAAATCAAATAGTCGACTGTACGGACGCAGAGGCCCTAGCAGCCTTCAAGCACAATATCCGTGACGAGTGGCTTGCCCGGCACCTTCGACAGGAAAAGCCGAAATCTATGGCAGCACTCACGACACTCATGACCCGCTTTTGCGCGAGAGAAGACAGCTGGCTTGCTCGTAGCAACAATATGACCAAGAACCCTGGTAATTCAGATACTAGGGACAGTAGTGGCAGGTCGTGTCGCAACAAGCAGAAGCGCCGCATTAACGGCGACAATGCTGAGGATACGGCAGTTAATGCGGGATTTAGAGGCTATAAATCCGGTCAGCGGAAAAAGCCATTCAAAAGAAATCCTAGGGGGCCGTCCAGTTTGGACCGAATACTCGACCGCTTGTGACAGATACATGGCACCCCTAAAAAGCCGGCCAATCACACCAACAGGGATTGTTGGGTGTTCAAGCAGGCAGGCAAGTTAAATGCCAAAAATAAAGACACGGGGCTGCATAGTGATGACGACCAAGAGCCCCGGCCGCCGAACAACAGTGGACAGAAGGGTTTTCCCCCACAAGTGCGGATGGTGAACATGATATACACAACCCACATCCCCAAGAGGGAGCGGAAGCGCGCGTTAAGGGACGTATACGCGGTAGAGCCAGTCACCCCAAAGTTCAACCCATGGTCCTCCTGCCCGATCACCTTTGATCGAAGGGACCATCCCACTAGCACCCGTCATGGCGGATTCGCCGCATTGGTTCTAGACCCAATCATTGACGGATTTCATCTCACTAGAGTCCTTATGGACGGCGGCAGCAGCCTGAACCTGCTTTACTAGGATATAGTGCGGAAAATGGGCATAGATCCCTCAAGGATTAAGCCCACCAAAACGACATTTAAAGGCATAATACCAGGTGTAGAGGCCAACTGTACAGGCTCAGTCACACTTGAAGTGGTCTTCGGATCTCCGGATAATTTCCGAAGCGAGGAGTTAATCTTCGACATAGTCCCATTCCGCAGTGGCTATCACGCACTGCTCGGGCGAACCGCATTCACCAAGTTCAATGCGGTACCGCACTACGCATACCTTAAGCTCAATATGTGAGGCCCTCGAGGAGTAATTACGGTCAATGGAAACACCGAACGCTCTCTCCGAACGAAGGAGCACACGGCGGCCCTTGCTGTGGAAGTACAAAGCAGCCTCTCCAGGCAGTTCTCCAGTCCAGCCATTAAACGTCCGGACACCGTCAAGCGCGCGCGGAGTAACCTACAACAAGACTGCCTGGCACGTTCCGAGCAGGCGTAGCAATGCGGCCCCAACCCCAGCCCTCGCAAAAATGCGACACTAGTACTTCGCGTACATAACTACGCTCTAGAAATACCATGGGTACAGGGGGAGGGGCCCATCACGGAACGCCCGAAACACGGCTTATACCGCACCAGGGGCTGCCGATTCTTTAATTTTCTCTTACTTTCAGGACTCCACTCTTCGGAAGGCCTGTTCGGCAGTTCAATTGCCGCACAAATGATGCAAGAACGAGGGAAGCCGACAAGCCATGCCGCATTACGGAACTCCCAGGTGGTCTCTATCACGAGCAGTATACCTGTTTCGCATACCATTCCGCAGCCTGCCCCTGGAACGGACATGTTAAATAGTCCAACCTTTTGCTTATCGCATTATTTGTATCATTCCACTTTGATCGCAGCCCTTTTTAATAAACAATGCATAGCTTTTGTCTCTTTTTGCATTACTCTTTTTTTTACAAATATATGTTCCTAAACGACATGTTGCACCCGTACACTTTGGTACGGCCAAAATATGCCAGGGGCTTTAGTACCCATCAATATGGTGTGAGAAGTCCGAACACTTTAACAAGTGCGGCACCCCGAACTTATAGCATTATATGCATCGGCTCCGAATCATTTCTTGGGTCAATAGTTTGGTTTGCCCGGCTCCTTTGTTTTGGTGCCTTACGTTCCGCTATATCGGCTAAGGTAGCACTAGGAGAACTACTGCGATTGTGCCCCAGTTGAGCTGGGTTGAGCACCTCAGTAGAGAAAGCTAAAACTGACTGTCATGATGAAGCGAGAGCCGGTCACTGTTCGAGAGGTTTTTCGAGTCCCTAAAGACTTATGCCGCTTAGAGCAAGGAGTCGGCTCTGTCCGGCCAAGGCGTGGATAGCGCCCCGAACTCGGTCTTCCGAATACCAGGGGCTTCGCCGAAATTCAAAATTATAGAATTCTATGGCTAAGTGAGAGTGTTCACACATTATAGTCCGATTGCCTTGTTCGTTGTGCTGAGCGCCTCCCTCGAAGGACCCAAACATGGGAAAAAGAGCGCTCAGGTTTATCCCCGAACACCCCAGCACTAGCGGCACGGGGGCAGAAGCCGACGACTCGCCATCTCTTAGAATTGATAAACAACCGCACAGAAGGTAATATTTTAAATTCCAACAGCACTGCTTAGCGCATATGAACAAGTTTTCAGCGCACAGGACAAAACGAGCGAGTTTTACTCAAAAATTACATCCCTGGAACATTCATCCGCCACAAGGCAGGCACCCTTCAGAACATCCGTATAATAATTCTCGGGCTTGCGATGCTCTTTCCCCGGCGGTGGCCCGTCCTTCACAAGCTTCTCAGCATCCAGAGTGCCCCAGTGGACCTTAGTACGGGCAAGGGCCCTACGGGCACCTTCAATGCAGACGGAGCGCTTGATGACTTCGAGCCTTGGACAGGCCCCCACCAGCCGCCGCACCAGCCCGAAATAGCTCCCAGGCAGAGCCTCTCCAGGCCACAGCCGAACTATGAGGCCATTCATGGCCTGTTCGGCCGCCTTGTGGAGCTCGACCAGTTGCTTCAGCTGGTCGCTCAAGGGCACGGGGTGTCCGGCCTCAGCATACTGAGACCAGAACACCTTCTCTGTCGAGCTGCCCTCCTCGGCTCGATAGAATGCGGCGGCATCGGACACGCTACGGGGAAGATCTGTGAATGCTCCTGGAGAGCTCCGGATTCGGGTAAGTAACAAGTAACTCATGCTTATGTGTTTGCTTTGCATAAAGAATGCCTTACCCGTCGCTATCTTTTTCACCGCATTCAACTCCTGGAGGGTCTTCTGGGATTCGGCCTTGGCAGACTTGGCATTTTCAATAGCTATCGCGAGCTCGGACACTCGCGTCTTTGAGTCAAGCTCCAAACTCTCATGTTTTTTCATGACAGCCTGGAGCTCTTGCTGCACCTTGCCAACCTGGGCCTCATACTTCTCCCGCTCGGTGCGCTCCGTGGCTGCCCTCTTCTCGGCCTCGACCAACGCTTGCTTAAGGGTCACCACCTCCGACGTGGCCCCTACAATAGCCATGATAATCATGTCATTTTTTGCAATTCACCTTTTTTGTATATATTTAAACAAGGTATTTCTTACCTACTTTGTCCTCAAGCTGCTTCTTGGCACGCCCGAGCTCTTGCTCGGACTGCTCGAGGTTCTGCTTTAGCGTGTCCACTTCCGCAGTCAGTGCGGCGGACGCCAGCAGAGAAGCCTGCATACGCATATTGACTCTTTTTTGTTAGACTCCTACGAATTTTATTTGATCCTCTCTTCGGCTTTTCTTCCCGAAAGCCAAACAAAGCATCTATGCGGTAATATTATTTACACATTCTTTACTTACCTCAAAGCCTGTTAAAAGGCTAGTACAAGCTTCAGTCAGTCCGCTCTTGGTGGACTGAACCTTCTGGACCACCGCACTCATAATGGTGCGGTGCTCCTCGTCGATGGAGGCGCCTCCGGTTGGATGGGGGTTACCGGCACGGTGGGCTTGCTCCTCTTGGAAGGAGGTCACCTGCTGGACTCTGGAACCTTTGAAGGTTCCGGAGTGGTGTCCGGCCTAGAGCCGGACTTGGAGCCCTGGGGGGGTTTTATCCCCTTTACTCCTGGAGTCCGGGAGGTCGCCTTGCGGCGCCTCCAGGACCACCTCCTCCTGGCTTGGAACCTCTTGGGACAACACTTCGGCATCGTCCGTATGGCGGGGGGAGGAAGCCGTCGGAAGCAAATTCACATCCGACGAGTCCAGTGAACCACTCGACGACGCGTCGAGCCGGTCTTTGGGTGGGTTGCATAAACATATTTGACATAAGGGAAAGTTGTGCAATAAAGGAATACTATGAATTACTCTGATATCCGGATACTTACGATTTCGCCAGGGGCTTGGCCCTGAGCGACCACTCCTCTCCGCCGTCGTCGGCGTCGGTGGAGTAGTCCGGAGGAAGGGTTTTTTCCCTTCTTGGACCCTTCGGCCTCCCCGGTGAGGGTGGCCTTCCTTTTCTTCTCTCCCCCCGCTGGAGGGGGAGAGGTCTCTTCTTCCTCCTCCTCGTCTTCACGGGAGGAATGCACCTTCGAGCCATCGGATGATGAACCCGACACCTCCCGGCGCCGGGCACTTTTTCGAGTCCCCGTGGCCTTCTTCGTGGCCTTCTTCTCCGGCACCACAAAGGGTGCCGGAACCAGCAACTTCGCCAAGCGGGCATCGGCTGGGTCTTTGGGCAAAGGAGCCGGACAGTTGATCTGTCCGGACTTCGCCTGCCAAACCTGTCAAAGATAAGGGAGCTTAGATCCCGCATAGAGTTAAACTATGAAAAACTAATACCCTGTAAAAGGCACAAACAACTTACCGCGCTGGCGTGACGCTGCGCGCTGAATCCGCGATCCTCGGTAGCGGATGCGGGAGCCTCGGCGCCCTTGAAAAGCACCTTCCAGACATCTTCGTACGTCGTGTCGAAGAGCCTACTCAGAGTTCGGTGCTGCGCCCGGTTGAACTCCCATAGATTGAAGGCCCATTGTTGACACGGGAGGATCCGGCGGATGAGCATGACCTGGACTACGTTGACAAGCTTGAGCTGCTTGTCCACCAGGGTTTGGATGCATGTTTGTAGTCCAGTCACCTCTCCTTTGCTGCCCCACGACAGGCCCGTCTCTTTCCAAGATGTGAGCCGCGTTGGGGGTTCGGACCGGAACTCGGGGGCTACGACCCACTCAGGGTCGCACGGCTCGGTGATGTAAAACCACCCCGATTGCCACCCCTTCAAGGTCTCCACAAAGGAGCCCTCGAGCCATAAGACGTTGGGCATCTTGCCCACCATGGCGCCTCCGCACTCCGCCTGGTTGCCGCGCACCGCCTTCGGCTTGACATTGAAAGTCTTGAGCCATAGGCCGAAATGGCGGCGGATGCAGAGGAAAGCTTCGCACATGACGATAAACGCCGAGATGTTGAGGATGAAATTCGGGGCCAGATCATGGAAATCCAAGTCGTAGTAGAACATGAGTCCCTGGATGAATGGGTGGATAGGAAAGCCTAGTCCGCGGAGGAAGTGGGGAAGGAACACTACCCTCTCATGGGGCCTTCGGGTTGGGAGGAGCTGCCCCTCTTCGGGAAGCCGGTACACGATGTCGTTAGACAAGTATCCAGCCTTCCTCAGTTTTTTTATGTGTCCCTCCGTGACGGAGGAGACCATCCACCTGCCTCCTGCTCCGGACATGGCTGGAGAAGGTTGAGGAGGGGAGTGAGGACTTGGGCGCTGGAGCTCGAGTGTGCGAAAATGGATAGGCAAAGGAGGAAGAAGGCGTAGGTGAAAAGGTGGATCCTTATCCCCTTATATGGGTGGACACAACTACGTGTCCCCACCAGCCTGGTAAAACTCACTTATCTCCAAGCGCCGTAATCAATGGCGCAGTTGGGTTACCCACGCCCGTATTGATGAGAATCCCGGAATAAGGGGACATGATCTCTGCTTTAACAAGACGTGCCAAGGAAACTGCCTCGCATGACGCGCTGAGGTGGGATAATAAAACGATTCGAATAAAGGCTTGGTCGTGGTGCGTCACACTACGGAATACGTCAGCAGATTATATTTGTGTAAATATTATTCTCTCTATGGCAATATGTGGAAACTTATTTGGCAGAGCCGGGCACTGTCTTTGTGTTCAATATCTTATATGAAGTACTTGGAGGAGGAACCCGCCTTGCAATGCCAAAGACAATATGCGCGTCGGACTCGTCGTCATTGAAGCCTGGTTCAGGGGCTACTGAGGGAGTCCTGGATTAGGGGGTGTCCGGATGGCCGGACTATACCTTCAGCCAGACTCCTGGACTATGAAGATACAAGATTGAAGACTTCGTCCCGTGTCCGGAAGGGACTTCCCTTGGCGTGGAAGGCAAGCTTGGCGATACGGATATGTAGATCTCCTACCATTGTAACCGACTTTGGGTAACCCTAACCCTCTCCGGTGTCTATATAAACCGAAGGGTTTCAGTCCATAGGACAACATACAGAACAACAATCATACCATAGGCTAGCTTCTAGGGTTTAGCCTCTTCGATCTCGTGGTAGATCTACTCTTGTACTACCCATATCATCAATATTAATCAAGCAGCACGTAAGGTTTTACCTCCATCAAGAGGGCCCGAACCTGGGTAAAACTTCATGTCCCTTGCCTCCTGTTACCATCCGGCATAGACGCACGGTTCGGGACCCCCTACCCGAGATCCGCCGGTTTTGACACCGACAAGGGATTTTAATCCTAGGCCACATCCTAGTAATCCTTCTAATAATTATGGGAATTCCTACAACAACTCTTATGGAAATTATAATAAGATGCCCTCTGAATTTGAGAATAGTGTCAAAGAGTTTATGAATTCACAAAAGAATATTAATGCTTTGCTTGAGGAGAAATTGCTTAAAGTTGATGATTTGGCTAGAAACGTTGATAGAATTTCTCTTGAGGTTGATTCTTTAAAGCATAGATATATTCCTCCTAAACATGATATCAATGAGTCTATCAAAGCCATGATAATTTCCATTGATGAGTGCAAGGAAAGAACCGCTAGGATGAATGCTTCCAAAGATGCCTTTATTAAAGCGTGTTCCTCCAATTCCTATGAAAATCAAGATGAAGATCTAAAAGTTATTGATGCCTACCCTATTAAATCTTTGTTTTGCAATATGAATCTTGATGAAACTGAATATGATATTCCTTTACCTAGAAGGCGTTCTAAAAATTCGGAGTATTTAGATCTTAATGATGAAATTGATGAAAATGAGATTGAAAGAAATAAAAATCTAGATGTTGCTAAAACCACTATATTGGATTTTAAGGAATTTAATTATGAAAGTTGCTATTTAATTGATTATATTTCCTTGTTGCAATCCGTGCTAAATTCTCCACATGCTTATAGTCAAAATAAAGCCTTCACCAAACATATTGTTGATGCCTTGATGCAATCTTATGAAGAGAAACTTGAGTTGAAAGTTTCTATCCCTAGAAAACTCTATGATGAGTGGGAACCAACTATAAAAATTAAAATTAAATATCATTAGTTTTATGCTTTGTGTGATTTGGGTGCTAGTGTCTCTACTATTCCCAAGACTTTGTGTGATTTGCTAGATTTCCATAATTTTGATGATTGCTCTCTAAACTTGCATCTTGCGGATTCAAATATTAAGAAACATATGGGAAGGATTAATGATGTTCTTATTGGTGCAAATAGGAATTATGTGCCCGTAGATTTCGTTGTTCTTGATATAGATTGCAATCCTTCTTGCCCTATTATTCTTGGTAGACCTTTCCTTAGAACGGTTGGTGCGATTATTGATATGAAGGAAGGGAATGTTATATTTCAATTTCCATTAAAAAAGGGCATGGAACACTTTCCTAGAATGAAAATAAATTAACATATGAAACTATCATGAGAGCCACTTATGGATTGCCTACCAAAGATGGCAATACCTAGATCTATCCTCGCTTTTATGCCTAGCTAGGGGCATTAAACGATAGCGCTTGTTGGGAGGCAACCCAATTTTATTTTTATTCCTTGCTTTTTGCTCATGATTAGTAATAAATAAATTATTTAGCCTATGTTTTGGTTGTTTTTTGTGTTTAATTAGTGTTTGTGCTAAGTAGAACCGTTGGGAAGACTTGGGGAAAGTCTTGTTGAACTTGCTGTAAAAACACAGAAACTTTAGCGCTCATGAGAACTGCTGTCAGTTTTATTTGAAGAGTGATATTTAGTTAATTATTTTTGCATATGATTAATAGATAAATTCCTCACGTCCAGCTATTTATTTTAGAATTTTTGGGGTTCCAGATCTTGCGCTAGCTACAGATTACTACAGACTGTTCTGTTTTTGACAGATTCTGTTTTTCGTTTGTTGTTTGCGTATTTTGATGAATCTATGGCTAGTAAAATAGTTTACAATCCATAGAGAAGTTGGAATACAGTAGGTTTAACACCAATATAAATAAAGAATGAGTTCATTACAGTACCTTGAAGTGGTCTTTTGTTTTCTTTCGCTAACGGAGCTCACGAGTTTTCTATTTTGAGTTTTGTGTTGTGAAGTTTTCAAGTTTTGGGTGAATTCTTTTGATGGATCATGGAACAAGGAGTGGAAAGAGCCTCAGCTTGGGAATGCCCATGGCACCCCCAAGATAATCCAAGGACACCAAAAAGTCAAAGCTTCGGGATGCCCCGGAAGGCATCCCCTCTTTCGTCCACTTCCATCGGTAATTTACTTGGAGCTATATTTTTGTTCACCAACATGATATGTGTTTTGCTTGGAGCATCTTGTATTATTTGTGTCTTTGTGTCTTAGTATGCCACAATAATCCTTGCTATACACACCTTTTGAGAGAGACATACATGAATTAAAATTTGATAGAATGCTCTATGTGCTTCACTTATATCTTTTGAGCTAAGTAGTTTTGCTCTCTGCGCTTCACTTATATCTTTTGAGCGTTATAATTTTGCTCTATGTGCTTCACTTAGATCTTTTAGAGCATGGTGGTGGATTTGTTTTAAATAAACTATTTATCTCTCATGATTCACTTATATTATTTTGAGAGTCTCTTAATAGCATGGTAATTTGCTTAATAATAATATGCTTGGCATTCAAGATTTGTGAAACTTTCTTTTGAGTGTGTTGAATACTAAGAAACGATTGAAGCATGATAATTGGTTTGAGATATGGAGGTGATAATATTAAAGCCATGCTAGTTGAGTAGTTGTGAATTTAAAGAATACTTGTGTTAAAGTTTGTGATTCCCGTAGCATGCACGTATGGTGAACCGTTATGTGATGAAGTCGGAGCATGATGTATTTATTGATTGTCTTCCTTATGAGTGGCGGTCGGGGACGAGTGATGGTCTTTTCCTACCAATCTATCCCCCTAGGATCATGCACGTAATACTTTGCTTTGATAACTTCTAGATTTTTGCATTAAGTATATGAGTTCTTTATGACTAATGTTGAGTCCATGGATTATACGCACTCTCACCCTTCCACCTTTGCTAGCCTATCTAATACCACGCACTTTTTGCCAGTATCATACACCTACCATATACCTTACTCAAAACAGCCACCATACCTACCTATTATGGCATTTCCATAGCCATTCCGAGATATATTGCCATGCAACTTTCCGCCGTTCCGTTTATCATGACACACTCCATCATTGTCATATTGCATATCCCGGTACACCACCGGATGTATTCACAAAGAGTCATATTTTGTTCTAAGTATCGAGTTGTAATTGTTTAGTTATAAGAAAAATAAAAGTGTGATGATCATCATTATTAGAGCATTGTCCCAAGTGAGGAAAGAATGATGGAGACTATGATTCCCCCATAAGTCGGGATGAGACTCCGGACGAAAAAAAAAGAGGCCAAAGAAGCCCAAATAAAAAGAGGCCATAAAAAAAGAAAAAAGGCCCAAACAAAAAAATTAGAGAAAAAGAGAGAAGGGACAATGTTACTATCCTTTTACCACACTTGTGCTTCAAAGTAGCACCATGATCTTCATAGTAGAGAGTCTCTCATGTTATCACTTTCATATACTAGTGGTAATTTTTCATTATAGAACTTGGCTTGTATATTCCAATGATGGGCTTCCTAAAATTTCCCTAGGTCTTCATGAGCAAGCAAGTTGGATGCACACCCACTTAGTTTCTTTTTGAGCTTTCATATACTTATAGCTCTAGTGCATCCGTTGCATGGCAATCCCTACTCACTCACATTGATATCTATTGATGGGCATCTCCATAGCCCGTTGATACGCCTAGTTGATGTGAGACTATCTTCTCCTTTTTGTCTTCTCCACAACCACCATTCTATTCCACCTATAGTGCTATATCCATGGCTCACGCTCATGTATTGCATGAAGATTGAAAAAGTTTTGAAAAAATTTAGAGTATGAAACAATTGCTTGGCTTGTCATCGGGGTTGTGCATGATTTAAATATTTTGTGTGGTGAAGATGGAGCATAGCCAGACTATATGATTTTGTAGGGATAACTTTCTTTGGCCATGTTATTTTGAGAAGACATAATTGCTTTATTAGTATGCTTGAAGTATTATTATTTTTTGTGTCAATATAAACTTTTGTCTTGAATCTTTCTAATCTGAATATTCATACCACAATTAAGAAGATTTGCATTGAAATTATGCCAAGTAGCACTCCGCATCAAAAATTCTCTTTTTATCATTTACCTACTCGAGGACGAGCAGGAATTAAGCTTGGGGATGCCTGATACGTCTCCAACGTATCTATAATTTTTGATTGCTCCATGCTATATTATCTACTGTTTTGGACTATATTGGGATTTATTTTCCACTTTTATATTATTTTTGGGACTAACCTATTAACCGGAGGCCCAGCCCAGAATTGTTGTTTTTTTGCCTATTTCAGTGTTTCTAAGAAACGGAATATCAAACGGAGTCCAAACGGAATAAAATCTTCGGGAACGTGATTT
The DNA here is from genome assembly GCA_034509565.1 of Triticum monococcum. Taxonomy (NCBI): domain Eukaryota; kingdom Viridiplantae; phylum Streptophyta; class Magnoliopsida; order Poales; family Poaceae; genus Triticum; species Triticum monococcum. The sequence goes on from CM067843.1 coordinate 78,477,225, forward strand.
TCTCACCGAACGTGATCCAGGAGACTTGGACCCTGCTCCAAGGAACAAAAGAGGCGGTCACGAGGGTGGGGGGCGCCCCCCTAGGGCGCGCCCCCATCCTCGTGGGCCCCTCGTTGCTCCTCTGGCGTACTTCTTCCTCCTATATATACACACGTACCCCCAAACGATCAAAATAGGAGCCAAAAACCTAATTCCACCACCGCAACTTTCTGTATCCACGAGATCCCATCTTGGGGCCTGTTTCGGAGCTCCGCCGGAAGAGGGCCGTCATCACGGAGGGCTTCTACATCATCATAGCCTCTCCGATGAAGTGTGAGTAGTTTACCTCAGACCTTTGGGTCCATAGTTAGTAGCTAGATGGTTCTTCTCTCTCTTTGAATCTCAATACAAAGTTCTCCCCCTCTCTTTTGGAGATCTATTCAATGTAATCTTCTTTTGCGGTGTGTTTGTTGAGACCGATGAATTGTGGGTTTATGATCAAGTCTATCTATCAATAATATTTGAATCTTCTCTGAATTCTTTTATGTATGATTGGTTATCTTTGCAAGTCTCTTCGAATTATCTGTTTGGTTTGGCCAACTAGGTTGGTAGTTCTTGCCATGGGAGAAGTGCTTAGCTTTGGGTTCAATCTTGCGGTGTCCTTACCCAGTGAAAGAAGGGGCAGCAAGACACGTATTACATCGTTGCCATCGAGGATAACAAGATGGGGTTTATTTCATATTGCATGAATTTATCTCTCTACATCATGTCATCTTGCTTAAGGCGTTACTCTGTTTTTAACTTAATACTCTAGATGCATGCTGGATAGCGGTCGATGAGTGGAGTAATAGTAGTAGATGCAGAATCGTTTCGATCTACTTGTCACGGACGTGATGCCTATATACATGATCATGCCTAGATATTCTCATAACTATGCTCAATTCTTTCAATTGCTCAACAGTAATTTGTTCACCCACCGTAGAATACTTATGCTCTTGAGAGAAGCCACTAGTGAAACCTATGACCCCGGGTCTATTCTCATCATATCAATCTCCATTACTTTAATCTTGCTTTGCTTTTTACTTTGCTTTTACTTTTTACTTTGCATCTTTATACCAAAAATGCCAAAAATAGTATATCTATCAGATCTCACTCTCGTAAGTGACCATGAAGGGATTGACAACCCCTAATCGCGTTGGTTGCGACTAGCTATCGTTTTGTGCAGGTACGAGGGACTTGAGTGTGGTCTCCTACTGGATTGATACCTTGGTTCTCAAAAACTGAGGGAAATACTTACGCTACTCTGCTGCATCATCCCTTCCTCTTTGGGGAAAACCAATGCAAGCTCAAGACGTAGCATGTGACTTCACCAATACCAACAATAATGATTTCCTTAGCACTCCGATTTCTCCTCTTACCGATGCTGAATCTTGTGAAATTAATACTGCTTTGTTGAATCTTGTCATGAAAGATCCGTTCTACGGCCTTCCTAGTGAAGATGCCGCTACACATCTTAATAGCTTCGTTGATTTGTGTGACATGCAAAAGAAAAAAGATGTCGATAATGATATTGTTAAATCGAAGCTATTTCCTATTTTGTTAGAGATCATCCTAAAGCTTGGTTTTCATCTTTGTCTAAAAATATTATTGATTCATGGAACAAGTGCAAAGATGATTTTATCTCTAAGTATTTTCCTCCCGCTAAGATCATCTCTCTTAGAAACGATATTATGAATTTTAAACAACTTGATCATGAACATGTTGCACAAGCTTCGGAGAGAATGAAATTAATGATACGTAATTGCCGTACTCATGGTTTGAATTTGTGAATGATTATACAAAAAATTTAGGTCGGATCGAATTTTTCTTCTAGAAATCTTTTAGATTCGGCCGCGGGAGGCACTTCCATGGAAATCACTTTAGGAGAAGCTACTAAACTCATAGATAATATTATGGTTAATTATTCTCAATGACATACTAAAAGATCTACTAAAAAGGTGCATGCGATAGAAGAAATTAATGTTTTGAGTGGAAAGATGGATGAACTTATGAAATTATTTGCTAATAAGATTGTTTCTTCTGATCCTAATGATGTGCCCTTGTCTACTTTGATTGAGAATAATAATGAATCTATGGATGTGAATTTTGTTGGTAGGAACAATTTTGGTAACAACGCGTATAGAGGAAATTTCAATCCTAGGCCTTACCCGAGTAATCCCTCTAATAATTATGGTAATTCCTACAACAATTCTTATGGAAATTATAATAAGATGCCCTCTGATTTTGAATCTAATATTAAAGAATTTACTTCTTCGCAAAAGAATTTTAATGCTATGATTGAAGAAAAATTACTTAAGATTGATGATTTGGCTAGGAATGTTGATAGAATTGCTCTTGATGTTTATTCTTTGAAACTTAGATCTATTCCACCTAAGCATGATATCAATGAGTCTCTCAAAGCCATGAAAATTTCCATTGACGATTGCAAAGAAAGAGCCGCTAGGATGCGTGCTAAGAAAGATGCCTTTATAAAAGCATGTTCTTCTAGTTCCTATGAAAATAATGATGAAGATCTAAAATTTATTGATGTGTCCCCTATTAAATCTTTGTTTTGCAATATGAATCTTGATAATGATGGGACTGAATATGATCCACCTTTACCTAGACGGCGTTCTAAGAATTCGGAATTTGCTGATCTTGATGCTAAATTTGATAAAAGTGAGATTGAAGAAATTAAAACCCTAGATGTTGCTAAACCCACTATTATGGATTTCAAGGAATTTAACAATGAAAATTACTCTTTGATTGATTATATTTCCTTGTTGCAATCCGTGCTAAAATCTCCTCACGCTTATAGTCAAAATAAAGCGTTTACTAAACATATCGTTGATGCCTTGATGCAATCTTATGAAGAAAAACTTGAATTGGAAGTTTCTATCCCTAGAAAACTTTATGATGAGTGGGAACCAACTATTAAAATTAAAATAAAAAATTATGAGTTTTATGCTTTGTGTGATTTGGGTGCTAGTGTCTCTACTATTCCCAAAACTTTGTGTGATTTACTAGATTTCTGTGATTTTGATGATTGCTCTCTAAACTTGCATCTTGCGGATTCCACTATTAAGAAACCTATGGGAAGAATTAATGATGTTCTTATTGTTACTAATAGGAATTATGTGCCCGTAGATTTTGTCATTCTTGATATAGATTGCAATCCTTCTTGCCCTATTATTCTTGGTAGACCTTTCCTTAGAACAGTTGGTGCAATTATTGATATGAAGGAAGGGAATATTAGATTTAAATTTACATTAAAAAAGGGCATGGAACACTTCCCTAGAAAGAAAATGAAATTACCATATGAATCTATCATGAGAGCCACTTATGGATTGTCTACCAATGATGGCAATACCTAGATCTATTCTTGCTTGTTATGCCTAGCTAGGGGCGTTAAACGATAGCGCTTGTTGGGAGGCAACCCAATTTTATTTTTATTCCTTTCTTTTTGCTCCTGTTTAGTAATAAATAAATTATCTAGCCTCTGTTTTGGTTGTGTTTTTTGTGTTTAATTAGTGTTTGTCCCAAGTAGAACCGTTGGGAAGACTTGGGGAAAGTCTTGTTGAACTTGCTGTAAAAAACAGAAACTTTAGCGCTCACGAGAACTTCTGTCATTTTTATTTGGAAAGTGATATTTAGTTAATACTTTTTGAATATGATTAATAGATAAATTACTCACGTCCAGCAATTTATTTTAGAATTTTTGGGGTTCCAGATCTTGTGCTAGCTACAGATTACTACAGACTGTTCTGTTTTTGACAGATTCTGTTTTTCGTGTGTTGTTTGCTTATTTTGATGAATCTATGGCTAGTAAAATAGTTTATAATCCATAGAGAAGTTGGAATAAAGTAGGTTTAACACCCATATAAATAAATAATGAGTTCATTACAGTACCTTTAAGTGGTCTTTTGTTTTCTTTCGCTAACGGAGCTCACGAGTTTTCTACCTTAAGTTTTGTGTTGTGAAGTTTTCAAGTTTTGGGTAAAGATTTGATGGATTATGGAACAAGGAGTGGCAAGATCCTAAGCTTGGGGATGCCCATGGCACCACCAAGATAATCTAAGGACACCTAAAAGCCAAAGCTTGGGGATACCCCGGAAGGCATCCCCTCTTTCGTCTACTTCTATCGGTAACTTTACTTGGAGATATATTTTTATTCACCACATGATATGTGTTTTGCTTGGAGCGTCTTTTATGATTTGAGTCTTTGCTTATTATTTTAACACAATCATACTTTCTGCACACACCTTTTGAGAGAGCCATACATGATTTGGAATTTGATAGAATACTCTATGTACTTCACTTATATCTTTTGAGCTTTATAGTTTTGCTCTAGTGCTTCACTTATATCTTTTAGAGCACGGTGGTGGATTTATTTTATAGAAACTATTGATCTCTCATGCTTCACTTAGATTATTTTGAGAGTCTTAATAGCATGGTAATTTGCTTAAAATCCTAATATGCTTGGTATGCAAGATTAATAATAAAACTTTCGTATGAGTGTGTTGAATACTAAGAAGAAATTGATGCTTGATAATTGTTTTGAGATATGAGGATGGTGATATTAGAGTCATGCTAGTTGAGTAGTTGTGAATTTGAGAAATTCTTGTGTTAAAGTTTGTGATTCCCGTAGCATGCACGTATGGTGTACCGTTATGTGATGAAGTCGGAGCATAATTTATTTATTGATTGTCTTCCTTATGAGTGGCGGTCGGGGACGAGAGATGGTCTTTTCCTACCAATCTATCCCCCTAGGCGCATGCGTGTAATACTTTGCTTTGATAACTTCTAGATTTTTGCAATAAGTATATGAGTTCTTTATGACTAATGTTGAGTCCATGGATTATACGCACTTTCCTTCCTTCCACCATTGCTAGCCTCTCTAACACCGCGAACTTTTCGCCGGTATCATACACCCACCAAATACCTTCCTCAAAATAGCCACCATACCTACCTATCATGGCATTTCCATAGCCATTCCGAGATATATTGCCATGCAACTTTCCACCATTCCGTTCATTATGACACGCTCCATCATTGTCATATTGCTAGGATGATCATGTAGTTGACATCGTATTTGTGGCAAAGCCACCATTCATAATTATTTCATACATGTCACTCTTGATTCATTGCACATCCCGGTACACCGTCGGAGGCATTCATATAGAGTCATATTTTGTTCTAAGAATCAAGTTGTAATTCATGAGTTGTAAGCAAATAAAAGTGTGATGATCATCATTATTAGAGCATTGTCCCAGTGAGGAAAGGATGATGGAGACTATGATTCCCCCACAAGTCGGGATGAGACTCCAGAAAAAAAAGAGGCCATAAAAAGGAGAAAGGCCCAAAAAATGAGAGAAAAAGAGAGAAGGGACAATGTTACTATCCTTTTACCACACTTGTGCTTCAAAGTAGCACCATGATGTTCATGATAGAGAGTCTCTTATTATATCACTTACATATACTAGTGGGAATTTTTCATTATAGAACTTGGCTTGTATATTCCAATGATGGGCTTCCTCAAAATTCCCTAGGTCTTCGTGAGCAAGCGAGTTGGATGCACACCCACTTAGTTTCTTTTGAGCTTTCATATACTTATAGCTCTAGTGCATCCGTTGCATGGCAATCCCTACTCACTCACATTGATATCTATTGATGGGCATCTCCATAGCCCATTGATACGCCTAGTTGATGTGAGACTATCTTCTCCCTTTTTGTCTTCTCCACAACCACCATTCTATTCCACCTATAGTGCTATATCCATGGCTCACGCTCATGTATTGCGTGAAGATCGAAAAAGTTTTGAAAATGTCAAAAGTATGAAACAATTGCTTGGCTGTCATCGGGGTTGTGCATGATTTAAATACTTTGTGTGGTGAAGATAGAGCATAGCCAGACTATATGATTTTGTAGGGATGGCTTTCTTTGGCCATGATATTTTGAGAAGACATGATTGCTTTGTTAGTATGCTTGAAGTATTATTATTTTTATATCAATATGAACTTTTGTCTTGAATCTTTCGAATCTGAATATTCATACCACAATTAAGAAGATTTACATTGAAATTATGCCAAGTAGCACTCCGCATCAAAAATTCTGTTTTTATCATTTACCTACTCGAGGACGAGCAGGAATTAAGCTTGGGGATGCTTGATATGTCTCCAACGTATCTATAATTTTTTATTGTTCCATGCTATATTATCTACTGTTTTAGACATTATTGGGCTTTATTTTCCACTTTTATATTATTTTTGGGACTAACCTATTAACCGGAGGCCCAGCCCAGAATTGTTGTTTTTTGCCTGTTTTAGGGTTTCGAAGAAAAAGAATATCAAACGGAGTCCAAACGGAATGAAACCTTCGGAAACGTGATTTTCTCATCAGATAAGATCCAGGAGACTTGGACCCTCCGTCAAGAAAGCCACGAGGTGCTCACGAGGGTAGCCCCCCCCCCTAGGGCGCGCCCCCTGCCTCGTGGGCCCCTCAAAGCTCCAACGACGTACTTCTTCGTCTTATATATATCCACGTACCCCCAAACGATCAGGGACGGAGCCAAAAACCTAATTCCACCGCCATAACTTTCTGTATCCACGAGATCCCATCTTGGGGCCTGTTCCGGAGCTCCGCCGGAGGAGGCATCGATCACGGAGGGCTTCTACAACATCATCCAAGCCCCTCCGATGAAGTGTGAGTTGTTTACTTCAGACCTATGGGTCCATAGCTAATAGCTAGATGGCTTCTTCTCTCTTTTTGGATCTCAATACAATGTTCTCCCCTTCTCTCGTGGAGATCTATTCGATGTAATCTTCTTTTTGCGGTGTGTTTGTTGAGACCGATGAATTGTGGGTTTATGATCAAGTCTATCTATGAATAATATTTGAATCTTCTCTGAATTCTTTTATGTATGATTAGTTACCTTTGCAAGTCTCTTCAAATTATCAGTTTGGTTTGGCCTACTAGATTGGTTGTTCTTGCCATGGGAGAAGTGCTTAGCTTTGGGTTCAATCTTGCGGTGTCCTTTCCCAGTGACAGAAGGGGAAGCAAGGCACGTATTGTATTGTTGCCACCGAGGATAACAACATGGGGTTTTTATCATATTGCATGAAACTATCCCTCTACATCATGTCATCTTGCTTAAGGCGTTACTCTGTTTTTAACTTAATACTCTAGATGCATGCTGGATAGCGGTCGATCAGTGGAATAATAGTAGTAGATGCAGAATCGTTTCGGTCTACTTGTCTCGGAAGTGATGCCTATATACATGATCATACCTAGATATTCTCATAACTATGTTCAATTCTGTCAATAGTTCAACAGTAATTTGTTCACCCACCGTAGAATACTTATGCTCTTGAGAGAATCCACTAGTGAAACCTATGGCCCCGGGTCACTTTCTCATCATATCAATCTCCATCACTTTACTATTTCTTTGCTTTTACTTTGCTTTTACTTTATTTACTCTGCATCTCTATACCAGAAATACCAAAAAAATACTATTTATCATCTCTATTAGATCTCACTTTCGTAAGTGACCGTGAAGGGATTGACAACCCCTAAGCGTGTTGGTTGCGTTGAGCTATTGTTTTTATGTAGGTACGAGGGACTCGAGCGTAGCCTCCTACTGGATTGATACCCTGGTTCTCAAAAACTGAGGGAAATACTTACGCTACTTTGCTGCATCATCCCTTCCTCTTCGGGGAAATCCAACGCAGTGCTCAAGAGGTAGCAAGGCCCCACTCGCGTCTTCAGATTGCCGGACGGTTGGTGTTGTCATCGGTCCCTGCTGAGATGTCTTACCAGCTGCTACTTTTTTGTTATTTCTGGGCCTAGGGGGCACATCTTCATCATCATCCAGAAGATCGATGACGTTGGGTGGGGCTGTAGATAAATCAGTCGACCCCAAGTGAATCGCCAGAATTTAATCGACCAAATAATCAAGAACAATATCATGAGAGTTTTACCTGGGTTGGAGGTAACTGCATCTTCCATTTCCTTGTCTCGGTATTGGTAGGAAGAAGTTCCAGATGTAGCAGCACTGCAAATGTCAACATTCAGTCGGTTATGTTCTGTTGCTCGAGTCGACCAAAAGATCGGGTCAGATGATTACCCGGAGATGGTGGGGATGGTCACTTTGATTCTGGCCGAAGCCTTCGGTGGTTTGGAGGAGGTGGCCTTCAATGCTTTCGGTGCAGGTGATGGCGCAATCTTGAGCTGTTTCGATACCTTCTCAGTCGGCGCCAGGGAAGACGTCCGAGGGCACTTCGAAGATTGCCAAGTCGGTGCGGCCACCAGGTCAGGGGTGCTCGCCGGGTCGTGAGCGTGCTTGGACCTTCTCTCTCTGCGAGGAGGCGAGTCGACCTCTTCTTCATCACTTGAGTGGTCGCTCTCCTCGTCCTCCTCTGCATCCGAGTGCCACTCGCCACTCTCGCCCCTGCTCGCCCCTTCCTCGACATTTTGCTCCTGCACTCCATTGGGCATCGAGTACATATCAATTAGAGCCTGAAAAGACAATGAACAAAAGAAATGCAGTCGACCATCGACAAGAAGTTACATAGTAAATCAAGAAGATACTTGACAATGCGGAACCATACCTGTTCCGGCTGGCGCAAATGGTCGAAAGGAATCACCCTCCTAGACCCCCGAGGATTATGTTTGTTGCCGGTGAATCCTCTCGGCCACTTCTCCACCGTGTCTTCACTAACGTCCTCCGGGTGGATCTGAGTGGAATCCTCGAGTCCCGAGTACATCCACATCGGATGGTCACGGGCTTGGAGTGGTTGAATGCATCGACTGAGAAAGACCTCCAGCAGGTCCATACCAGTCACTCCGTCGCGGACAAGTTGGACGACCCGCTCGACCAACACCTTCACCTGCGCCTTCTCTTCCGGGATCACTCTCAAGGAGGAGGGCTTCTCCACTCCAGCCAAGGAAAAGGGGGGAAGTCCAGTCGACCAACCCGGGGTTGGCTGGTCCTTGCAATAAAACCAGGTCGACTGCCAGCCCTGGACCAAGTCGGGAAGGATCATAGCTTGGAAGGTGCTCTTGTTCCTCATTTGAATTCCAAGGCCCCCGCACATCTGTATCATGTGCGTGCTCTCGTCACTCGGGTTGGCCTTCTTGACCGTCTGGGAGTGGCACGTGAATATGTTCTTGAAGAGACCCCAGTGCGGTCGTCAGCCCAAGAAATTCTTGCACATGGACACGAAAGCAGCGAGATACACAATGGTGTTTAGAGTAAAGTGGTGGAGTTGAGCCCCGAAGAAGTTCAAGAAACCACAAAAGAAAGGGTGGGGAGGCAAAGAAAACCCGCGGTCGACATGAGTGGCGAGGAGGACGCACTCACCCTCCTGCGGCTACGGCTCGGTCCCGTTCCCCGGGAGCCGCGCCGATTGGTGAGGGATCAGTCCCCCCTCAACAAGGTCGTCGATGTCGTCTTGACTGATTGTCGAGCGGATCCAGTCGCCTTGGATTCAGCCAGGCGGCAGGCCGAACCTCGACGAAGATCCGCCCCGGCTGGTCTTCTTCCCTTTCGCCTTCGTCGTCGCCTTCTTTGCGCGCTCCAACGCCACCGTCTTCTCCTTCCCCATGGCAGTGAATCGAGTACGAGCGGGGCTACGACGCCGAGAGCGGAAGCAGGCGCAGCAGAGAAATCTGAGGAAGAAGAAGGAGAATGAGGGCGCATTGTTCAAAAGCCCGGTCCGGTGCCTTTTATAAGGACACTTCTGAGTGACTGACTTGTAGGCCCGGACGATCTTATCAAATCCCGCAACAGTCGCGCGCGTGATACGTGGCAAAAAAGGTGACGCGGAGATCGAGGCGACTTCTAATCCGTCTCGATTACCGCGCCTCCCCCGTCCGACGCGCTTCCCAAATTTCGAATCCCGCGAAATCCGCGGACAGCAGAAGAACTTATCAGACGGAAGACATCCTCCACATCATCACTCGAAACTCTTCAGTAAAAGTTCACTCGACAAAAACTAAGAATGGATCAAGGCGACTGAAAAAGAAGTTGGTGTCGTCACCTCAGTTCATTGATCCAGAACAAGATATACTCATAGCACGAAAAATGAGTCGGAAGTGTTCTCAACTCCTTCCTCACTCAAACCCTGATCCATTCGAGGGCTAATGATGAAGCTATGTACCTAGGGTAGGGTCATGGATCTGTCCAAGATACCCTCCCCAAGGACATCTCTAAAAGAACCAGAAGCAGTTGAAGAAAAATCATCATCCACTCGACCATGAAGCTATATTCCACTCGACAGCCTTGAAGACACTCGACCGTATGGACAATCACTCAACTACCGGAAGATCTAGAGCCAGTCCACTCTGCAACGGTCGGGAATTAAGTCATAGCTTTAATGGTCATTATGTATCTTTATTGCAGGCGTTACCAGTAACGTCCCCATCTTTATGTACCTTAAATCCTTTGTAACTAAGGGCGGGAGGGGTCTGGCGAACTCTATATAAGCCACCCCCTCCTCAAGGACAAGGGTTCGCACCCTCTGTAACACACACGCATATAATCCAGTCGATCACCTCCGGGCTCCGAGACGTAGGGCTGTTACTTCCTCCAAGAAGGGCCTGAACTCGTAAAACTCGCGTGTACAACTCCTCCATAGTTAAGATCTTGCCTCTACATTCCTACCCCCCCCCCCCATTCTACTGTCAGACTTAGAACCACGACAGGCGGCGCCCCCCTTTACTTCCTCCTCTCTCCTTCCCTTTCCCCTTCTCCTACTCCTACTAGGAAAGGAGGAGTCCTACTCCCGGTGGGAGTAGGACTCCCCCCTTGGCGCGCCCTCCTCTTGGCCGGCCGCCTCCCCCCTAGCTCCTTTATATACGGGGGCAGGGGGCACCCCATAGACACAACAATTGATCATTGATCTCTTAGTCGTGTGCGGTGCCCCCTCCACCATAATCCACCTCGGTCATATCGTAGCGGTGCTTAGGCGAAGCCCTGCAACGGTAGCTTCATCAACATCGTCACCACGTCGTCGTGATGACGAAACTCTCCCTCGAGCTCTACTAGATCGTGCGTTCGTGGGACGTCACCGAGCTGAACGTGTGCTGAACACGGAGGTGCCGTCCATTCGGTACTAAGGATCGGTCGATCATGAAGACGTATGACTACATCAACCGCGTTGTCATAACGCTTCCGTTTAACAGTCTACGAGGGTATGTGGACAACACTCTCCCCTCTTGTTGTTATGCATCACCATGATCTTGCATGTGCGTAGGATTTTTTTGAAATTACTACATTCCCCAACAGCCAGTTCATTGAATGTCGTCATTATTGCCTTTCACTTGGACGACCAAATGATATGAAAATAATAATAGTGCAAGAGTGCCATGGACTAAGCTGGAATCTGCAAACATTTTATTCAACAGGAGAAGACAAGGTAAAATGGGCTCTTATTAGTTCAATAGTTATTCATATGAGAGCCATTCAACATTTCCATCATGGTCTTCTCCTTGGTAGACTCGAATAAAAGAAAAGAAATTCAGAGAAACACACCGAAATATTTTTGGAGTTTTTGGTTTTCTTCAGCAAGTAAATAAAAAGCAAAAACGAGGAAAACTATTTACACGGGAAAGCTCCCAACAAGCAAAAGAAGGACAAGGAAATATTTTTGGGTTTTCTTTTTAGTGCTACTACTAAGCATGCATAGAAAGTAAATTACTACAACTAATTTTTTTGGTTTTTTTTCTAAAGTTGTTCAAACACACAAGAAGAAAGCAAGAAAATAAATCTAAGCATGGATGATACAGTGAAAAAGTGTGAACACCGACATATGAAATGATATGTGAACATGAATATAATGTTGGTGAGAACACGTACTCCCCCAAGCTTAGGCTTTTGGCCAAACTTGGTAGTGAATCAGTAGCCTAGAGGGTAGTATGGATCCTGAGGAGTAGGCATCCACACTCATCCCACTACTGAGGAGAGGGCATCCACTGATCCCACTAGGGAGGTGCCTGTGCAGCCTCTGCAGCAGCGTGAGTGTTCCAGTAGGCGAGGATGTCTGCAGGCATAATCCGGTATCCACCCCTGGCAATAGAATCAAACAAAGCAGGTGTAGGCAACGGGATAACATCACGAGTGTCAATGTTATAGACCAAGTTATAAGGAATGGTAATGTCAGGACGATCATGTGCAAGAAACTGATGGTGATCCATGGTTGCACGGTCTAGGTAAACTGTGGTAAGAGGGAAATCATGAGGGCATATCTCAACCTCGAAGTGAGCCGCCAAGCGAGTAGCATAAATCCCACCGTGTATTTTGCCCTGAGATTTATTAAGATGGAGGCGACGAGCAACGATAGCTCCCAAGCTATACGTGTTGTCGCCCTCAATTGCACGACGTAAAACAACAAGGTCTGGTGAACTAAGTGCACCCACCTTCTCCCTAGCAAGCAAGCATTTGGTAATGAAATATGTAAAGTAACGAACAGTAGGAAAATGTAAACCACCGACAGTGATGGCTGACACTCTCCTCTCATCACCCACTGTCAAAGTGCGACAAAAATCCTCAAACTCGGCCGGCCTAGGCTTGGCCAAGCTCCCATCAGAAGGGATCAAGCATATGTCACAAAACTCAGTAAGTGGTATCTAATGATTTTCAACATATAAATCAAAGCTTGGGAGCTTTGAACAAACATATTTGTGAGGATTTGGTGCTGCTCACAGTCATCTGCGATGAAGTCAGTGAGACCGGCATTTGCAATGAATTGCATTAACTCCTCATGAATTCCAGCTTCTTGCAGGAACGGGATGTGCATCCATTTGCACAGCCATACCTCTGCCAACCTCCGAGGGTGGAGATCATTGTCGGAAGACTCCCCAATAACACCCTTGGTGTTCTTCCTTGAGCCATATTTCCTGAAGATATTCATGTCCGTGTACAATTTTCTGAAAATAAAAATGTTTGATTGACAAAATTTTGTCAACAAAACTTTGTAAGATTGATGGCAACTACTTATAGGGATACATAGAGGCCATAACAAGCATTCAATCAACTTAGAACACTAAGAATTCAACATGCAAGCACATCTACAGCAGCACTGAGGGAGTCCTGGATTAGGGGGTATCCGGACAGCCGGATTATATCCTTTGGCCAGACTGTTGGACTATGAATATACAAGATTGAAGGCTTCGTCTCGTGTCCAGATGGGACTCTACTTGGCGTGGAAGGCAAGCTACGCAATACGGATATGTATATCTCCTCCTTTGTAACCGACCTTGTGTAACTCTAGCCCCCTCCGGTGTCTATATAAACTGGAGGGTTTTACTCCGTAGGACAACATACAATCATACCATAGGCTAGCTTCTAGGGTTTAGCCTCTCCGATCTCGTGGTAGATCAACTCTTGTAATACTCATATCATCAAGAATAAATCAAGCAGGACGTAGGGTTTTACCTCCATCAAGAGGGCCCGAACCTGGGTAAAACATTGTGTCCCCTGCCTCCTGTTACCATCCGCCTTAGACACACAGTTCGGGACCCCCTACCCGAGATCTGCCGGTTTTGACACCGACATTGGTGCTTTCATTTAGAGTTCCTCTGTTTCGTTGCCGTTAGGCTTGATGGCTCCTACGATCATCGATAGCGATGCAGTTCAGGGTGAGACTTTTCTCTCCGGACAGATCTTTGTGTTCGGCGGCTTCGCACTACGGGCCGACTCGCTTGGCCATCTGGAGCAAATCGAAAGTTATGCCCCTGGCCAGCAGGTCAGGTTTGGAAGCTTAAACTACACGGCCGATATCCGCGGAGACTTGATCTTCAACGGATTCGAGCCCCTGCCTTGTGCACCACGCGGTCATGATGAGTATGATTTAGCTCTAGCATCGGACCGTATTTAGGAGATCGCACCGGCAGCCGCTCCGACCCTCAATTCGGAGCCAGTTTCGCCATCTGTGGACGGGTGGATAGACCCCATCACGAAGGCCGTATCCCCTGCGGCGATCGAGCCGAATATCGACCTTACCCTTCGCAAGAGCCGTGTTGCCAAACTAGCGGACTCTTCTCCAGCCACGGACTCCAAACCGCCTGCGCCCGTTCCTATCAAATCCGATTGGGCGCCGATCATGGAGTTTACCTCCGCGGATATTTTCCAACACTCGCCCTTCGGCGACATACTGAACTCATTAAGGTCTCTCTCCTTGTCAGAAGGATCCTGGCCGAACTATGTCCAGCAGGATTGGGATACGGATGACGAAGAAATTCGCCGCCCACCCACCACCCACTTAGTAGCCACTGTTGATGAATTAACCGACATGCTCGACTTCGACTCTGAAGACATCGATGGTATGGACGACTATGCGGGAGTCGAAGAGGAATCACGGCCCACAGGGCACTGGATAGCCACCTCATCATACGATATATACATGGTGGACACACCCAAAGAAGGCAATGGCGATGAGACAACGGAGGATGACCCCTCCAAGAAGCAACCCAAGCGCCGGCATCAGCAGCACCGCTCTAAGTCCCACTATCGGTGTCAAAACCAGCGGATCTCGGGTAGGGGCTCCCGAACTGTGCGTCTAAGGCGGATGGTAACAGGAGGCAGGGGACACAATGTTTTACCCAGGTTCGGGCCCTCTTGATGGAGGTAAAACCCTACGTGCTGCTTGATTAATATTGATGATATGGGTAGTACAAGAGTAGATCTACCACGAGATCGGAGAGGCTAAACCAAGGTTGTCAGAATCGCAATTCTATTGTATGATTTTACGACTTTATGATCCAAACTAAACCCCCTGATTCTATGATTTTGGTCTCTAGAATCTACGTCTCTACGATCCTGATAGTGAAGATTCTGCGATTTGCGATCTTACCATCGGAGCTCCGATCCGATTCAGAATCACGATTCTGACAACCTTGGGCTACGATTGTATGTTGTAGTTGTTGTTGTCCTACAGACTAAAACCCTCCGGTTTATATAGACACCGGAGAGGGTTAGGATTACACAAGGTCGGTTACAAAGGAGGAGATACACATATCCACATTGCCTAGCTTGCCTTCCACACCAAGTAGAGTCCCATCCGGACACGAGACGAAGTCTTCAACCTTGTATCTTCATAGTCTAATAGTCCGACCAATGGAGATAGTCCGGCTGTCCGGAGACCCCCTAATCCAGGACTCCCACAATAGCCCATGAACCAGGCTTCAATGACGATGATTCTGGCGCGCAGTATTGTCCTCGGCATTGCAAGGCGGGTTCCTCCTCCGAATATACCACGGAAGAATTTGAATATAAGGATAGTGTCCGACCTTGCAAAATAAGTTTCACATACCACCATAGAGATAATAATATTTTCACAAATCTAATTTGATGACTTGTTTTGGCAACACAACATTATGCCATGGCCCGGTGATTATTCGAACGGTTTCCTTTAACTAGCCACGCACATAACGCGAGGCAGTTTTTTGACACGTCTTGTCAAAGCAAAGATTGTGTCCCCTTAGTACGGGATTCTCATCAATACGGGCGTGGGTAACCCAACCATGTCTAGGACTCCTAGATTATAGGCAAGTCCCAAACGGCTACGGAGAGGATGCTTGATATTCACCCTGTTTATAAATGGACAAGGCTTTTACTTTTTTCCCTCCCGTGCTCAATCGAATCCTTCCCCCGCCTCGAGTTCTAACACCCAAAGCCCAGGTCAGGTGCTCCGGATCTTCAATCATGTCCGGATCTAGCCTTCAAGGCCGGTGGATGCCCTCCTCCGTTACAGAAGAAGACATCAAGAAGTTGAGGGAGGTCAGATACCTGACCGCCGAGGTTTTGCATCGGCTGCCTGCCCAAGGGCATGTCGTCCCTACTCCTAAACCCAATGAAGACGTCGTGTTCATCTCCCACTTCCTCCGAGGACTAGGCTTCACTCTGGATCCCTTCATTAGGGGGTTGATGTTTTATTACGGGCTAGATTTCCATGATCTAGCCCCGGACTCCTTTCTCCACATCTCGACATCGTGTGTGAGGCCTTCCTCCGCATTACCCCTCACTTCGTCCTGTGGCTCAAGACCTTTGACGTGAAGCCGAAGATGGTCGAGGGGCAGTACGCAGCGTGCGGAGGCGCATTAATAAGCAAGATAGCAGGAGCTCCGTGGCCCAAAGGTTCCTTTCCAGAGGTGTCCGGATTATGGCAACAGGGGTGGTTTTATATCACAGCTCCCATAAGTGCCAAGTGGGTGGCTGCCCCTGCTTTCCTCTCAGGCCCTCCACCACAACTGATGTCATGGATTAGGAGAGGGTTGAGCTGGGGTCCTGCCAAGGACGTGCCTGTAGTGCAAAGCCGCATCCAAAATCTCTTCGAAGGAGATTTCAGTTTGATTATGGTGGCGCAAGTCATGCTAGTTCATCGAGTCTAGCCTTGCAAATGCCGGCCCCTCCACATGTGGGAGTTCAACCCAGAAGGGTCGCATACTATTCAGAATTTCCTCGGCCTGACGCACGAGGAGATGTACAAATCATTCTTCGGACCCCAAATAGAGTGTCCGGATACCATCGAGGACGTGGGCCTGAGCAGCAACCGTACCGCCGACCAAGTAAGTGATCCTTCAGCCGAACACACCATCTTTTGTTTACCACGACGTCATTCTGAGAAATCGCTCTTTGACCAGGACTGGATAACAAAGGCGAAGATGA
The DNA here is from genome assembly GCA_034509565.1 of Triticum monococcum. Taxonomy (NCBI): domain Eukaryota; kingdom Viridiplantae; phylum Streptophyta; class Magnoliopsida; order Poales; family Poaceae; genus Triticum; species Triticum monococcum. The sequence continues at coordinate 78,493,906 of CM067843.1, forward strand.
TTCAGTGTTCGGCCCCCCTTCCTGAGGGTTTGGAAAATTCGGTATTGGAAAAGATGCTCGAGCTAGCACCTTGCCCGGAGCCCTCAAAGGAAGACAAAGGGGGGAATAATGAGGGCGAAAGTGGACCTCCAGCGCTACCCATTCCGACCGAGGGAACGAGCGCCTCCGTGAGGGAGGATAACCGAGGGGAGGAATCGGACATTCTCTCACCCCGGGGAAGGAAGAGGACTACCTTTGAAGATCCGGAAACCAAGGTTTCCAAGCGGGAGAAGAAATCTCTGCCAGAGGGTCCTGCCTTGGAGGGTGCTCTTGCCGCACAAAGTCCGCGCGGGGATCAGCCCTCCAACAAGCTGTAAGTAATCAGAAAGTACTTTAATAGTGGAGATATACTACCTTGCCTCTGAGGAAAATAACCGAAGTATTCATTGCAGTTCGGATCTTAGCCCTTCTCAGCAGAGCTCATCTTCGGGGGATCTTCTTCCGAAGATGATGGAGAGCGAAACGCCTCCCCCGGAATCCTCCGCTCAAGAAGCGGGCGACCTTGAAGTGTCGTCACGGAGGGCCTCTCCGGATCCGGTGAGGCCAGAAGATAATCCTATAGTCACCCGAAGTCCCCAGTGTCCGGCTCTCGAAGAGAGCAAACAGAAGAGTCCGGCACCGTATGGTATGCGGTCGGACATACTAAGAGAGCTGTTGGAGCGAGCGGCCATCTCAGAAGAACACCGTACATTGATGGGTACGGTGATGGAAAGGGTCTCATTCACCGAAAGCAGGTTGCATGATGCCTTTATGAGTCTACTGACGGGCTTTGAGGTATGTAAAATGATGTACATTTGTGATGGTACCGCACATTTTTAGGTGTGCCCTGTGTAGATAGTAGCCCCTGAGACTCTGGTTGTCGCCGAGAACGGCGGAAAATAGAGGATTGTAGTCCCAGGCAATAACCATACCACTTTAATGTGTAGGTAGTGGGAGCTCCGGAGGTTAGCCGGACTCAAGAATTTTCTGAACTGAAGCGGCAACTGGATGCGGCGGATGCTGACATCGAGCTTGTTAACAAGAGGCTTGACGAGGCATAGGGTAAGTGTTATTTTCTGGTGAATGCCACATAGTAAGAGCAGCATGATGCCAGTATCTTTAATATGTTGTGACCGCGGATGGAGTTGCCACCGTGGAAACCTTGCGGGCGGAACTTGCCTGAGCCAAAGAACAAGCAAGGATTAGTAATGCGGCTGCTTTGAAGGCGGCCGAAGAGTTGAAAACCGAGAAGGCCGCGCATTCCGAGAGCAAAGAGAAGATGGCCAAGATGGTCGTAGAATTAAAATACACTGCCGACCGTTGCCAGGTCCTTGAGAAAGAGAACCGATTGAAGGCAGCATACCTTGAAAAGGCCACGATGGCGAACAAAGACACCCACTCTGCTATGAGAGCGAAGAAGGAGGAGCTGCGTGAAGCCGGGGATGTTGCGGCTGGGAAGTCGTTCATGCTATGGAGAAAGTTCGGAGATCCATGGTATGCCCCTCTGGATCGGCTGTGGAGTTCGGCAGACGCATATATGGACTTGGCGGCGAGCGCTGCCGATGCAGCCAAATACTTCCAAGGTCAAACAGATCATGAAGTGGACAAGCTGTTCTGGTCGCAATTCAATGCTCCAGAGCGTCCGCTTCCATTGACTGATCAGCTAGCCGAATGGGCCGAACTGAATAGGTTGTCCGGACTCGCCATGAGGTCTGTCGTGGATCAGCTGTGGCCGGAAAAGCCGAAACCGAACAGCTATTTCAGCTTAGTGCAGCAGTTCCTTGGTGCGGTGCCACGCATCAATGCGATGAAGAGGTCGGCGTGCATAGAAGGCTCGCAGATGGCCCTTGCCCGTGTTAAAGCATACTGGGCGGAGATGGATGCTACCACTGTTGCGGCGCAGGGCTCGGCCATAGGCCGAGTGGCTGCCGAGCACTATTTCGAAGAGGTTCTCGAGGGTGCTTGTTTGATAGAGGCCCAGCGCTCGAAGAATATTATGTTTGAGTGACATGTATTCCCATTGTAAACACAATATTTTTATGAAATTTATTAAGGCTGTGTTTATACTTTTGCCTGAAAGTAATATGATGCCTCATGTGCGGCCGTTTATGTATACATCTGTATAACCTGAAAGATTGCAGTCATCGGCTTCAGCCCCCACGCATATAATGCGGAGGTGTTCGCCGAAGACGCGTGTTCACACTTAACCCAATGTCTTGGTCCTATTAAGGAGGTGATAGCGCAGCGAACGAGGCAACCAGACTATAATGCTTTAACACTTTCACTTAGCCATAGGAGTTTGACGGTGGGGCTACTATATAGCCCCTGTTGGCTCCGCACTCTCCTGAATTCGGGGTGCGTACATGCCTGGCTGGGAAATGGCCCTTCGTTAAGGCGGAGGAATTCTAACATTCCAATAGGTCATCGAGTGGTTGACCAGTCTCACGATATATCATGACAGTCAGTTTTCGGCTTTCTCTACTGAGGTGCTCGTCCAGATGACCCAGGGCACAATCGCAGTAGTTCTCCTAGTGCTACCATAGCCGATAGAGCGGAACGTAAGGTACCAAAACATAGGAGCCGGGCAAACCCAACATTTGACCAAAGACATGATTCGGAGCTGATGCATATAAGGCCAAACTCGCGACGCCGAACACTCCCTAAGGTATTCGGTCTTTATGGTATAAACTGGGCCTAAATAGTGCCCTTTGTAAGAAGCCCTTGGTGTCCAAGTACGTGCATTATTCTGACGTGGCCACATGCCAAGATGCCAGCATCCTTCTCAATTGTACTGAGAATCCGAGGGATGTGTATCAACAAGAGACAGTAAAAAAGGTTGATGCAGGGTCTTAATTTAAAAAGAATCCTTGGGGCGGGTCCCTGCTGCACGTCTGCGCCTGTGTCTCCGTTGTGCCGTATCCTGGACGGGTGTAGCACGATTGCCATCTGTAAAAGAGAGAAACTTAGGTGAAAAGTTGTCGTGCAAAAAGGTAGGTTTGAAGAAACCATGAATAATTCAAGATGAGTAAAAACTGCCACTTGTCTGCGCGCTTTGAGCCCCTTGTATTTGTAATAGGGGTGTGGCTTTATCAAACCTGTGTGAGTTACATATGGCTGCGCCGGACTCGTCTAACCGTTTCCGTGGTCTTGACGACCTGTCAAATGCTTTAGCTGGTGAGGCCCTTTTTATTGTGCGGCTGCCAAGGCAGTCGCACTCTCTTCGGCGCGCAGGGATTGCTTAATATTTCCATTTACTGTAATGATGCCACGTGGACCGGGCATCTTAAGCGTAAGGGAAGCATAGTGCGGTATTGCATTAAAGCGAGCGAAAGCTTCACGTCCAAATAGTGCTTGATAGCCACATTGGAACGGAGCAATGTGGAATGTTAAATGTTCACTACGGAAGTTATCAGGGAAGCCGAATATAACCTCTAGTAGCAGGGAGCCCGTGCCATGAGCCCCTGGGCCTGGCGTTACTCCTTTAAGGGTAGTATTGCTTAGGCAAATTTTCGTTGGGTCTATCCCCATTTTGTGGATTGTATCCTGGTATATCAGGTTTAAACTGTTGCCACCGTCCATCAGGACTCGTGTAAAGTGGTATCCGTCAATTATTGGTTCTAATACCAGGGCAGCCCATCCTACACGCCGGATACTTGCTGAGTAATCCTGATGGTCAAAAGTGATCGGTTGAAATGACCAGTGGCAGGACTCCGCGGTGATAGGCCCTTGGGCATGTTTATCTGGGAGTGCCGCTTTGTTTCTCCCCTTTATCACGTGTAACACGTTTACTGTTTTGGCTTCTAGTGGAAATTTTCTTTGTTCCCAAGTGTCTTGCTTGAGAGGCTCATCCTCGTCTTCGCTTGGTGTATCTTCCCCCTTGTGTACGGCGTTGAGCTTGCCAGACTACTTGAAGACCCAACATTCTCTGTGGGTATGATTAGCAGGTTTACCTGGGGTGCTATGGATCTGACATACTTGGTCCAGAATTTTGTTTAGGCTATACAGTTCGTCTCTGGCGCCTTTAGAGGGCGGCTTTTGCTTACTTGGCCGAGAGCTTTTGAATCCGGCGTTTACTGCCGTGCTCTTTGTGTTGTCTTCTTTATTCCCGTGTTTATTATTGTTGTTGCGCCATGATTTCCCGTTTCCATCTCTAACTTCGGATGTACTGGGGTCGCTGGTGCTGCATCTGGCTAGCCAGCTATCCTCACCCGCGCAAAAGCGGGTCATGAGGCTTGTTAATGCTGCCATTGTTCTCGGCTTTTCTTGGCCAAGGTGTCTGGCAAGCCATTCGTCACGGACGCTATGCTTAAAAGCTGCCAGGGCTTCGGCGTCCGGACAGTCGACTATTTGGTTCTTTTTAGTAAGGAACATGTTCCAAAGCTTTCGGGCTGACTCTCCGGGCTATTGAGTTATATGACTCAAATCGTCCGCGTCCGGAGGTTGGACATAAGTCCCTTGAAAATTTGCCCGAAAAGTGTCTTCAAGCTCTTCCCAGCTTCCAATGGAGCTTTCGAGGAGGCTTTTAAGCCAGTGCCGAGCTGGCCCTTTGAGTTTGAGGGGTAAATACTTAATGGCGTGGAGATCATCTCCTCGAGCCATATGGATATGGAGGATATAGTCCTCAATCCAGACCCCAGGGTCTGTTGTTTCGTCGTATGGCTCTATGTTTACGGATTTGAATCCCTCTAGAAATTCCTGGTCTAGTACCTCGTCGGTGAAACATAGGGGGTGTGCGGCACCCTTGTATCTGGGTGTACCGTAGTGTTCGGATGTTTGTTGTGTTGCATCATATCCTGGAGCGCGCCTGCGTGGTCCATAGATGGATTTGGTTGCGCCGTCCTTTTGATGCGAGCCCTCGCGTGGATCACGTATTGGCTTATGTGCGGCATTGCTTGCCGCTCTATGTTGGCCGTGAGGTCTTCTATCCGGCCAGGTAGCCATTTAATTTTTGGTTGCAGGGGATCTAAGGCCTCCTCATCGAATTCGGGTAGCAACTTCCGCTTTGGGTAGCTCTTGGTGGGGCGATTACCGCCGTACTTCGCTGCTGCGTTGAGTACTTTGCTCCATCTGATTCCGAGTGTGTCTTGTGCAGCCTTGAGTCTTTGCTTCTGCTTTTTTAGACTCCTTGGTGGCAACAAGCCTTTGACGGGCATTCTGTTGCTCCGGGTGTTTGTCCGGTGTGAAGTCGTCCGGACTATTATCTTTGACAGAGTCAGGTTGTTTGGCTTGATCCTTCGTGTTGCCGTGGTCCGGCAATGGTTCCCCTGCTCTAACGCTGGGTCTGTATGATCGTTGTTTTTGTCGAGGCGGGATTTGGAGTGGCGTTTATGCCGCCGCTTTGAATGCTTCTCGAGGGGACAACCCTTTGTTGCGTCCTTCCGTTCCTCGTCGTTGTTTTCCTTTGGTGTGTTCACCATGTATACGTCATGTGGTGAAGTGGGCGTCCAGTGCCCTGTGGGCAGTGGTTCCTCTGCGTCTCCCGCATCATCGTCCATACCGTCGATGTCTTCGGAGTCAAAGTCGAGGATGTCGGTTAAGTCATCGACAGTGGCTACTAAGTGGGTGGTGGGTGGGCCGCGAATTTATTTGTCGTCCGCATCCCAGTCCTGCCGGACATAGTTCGGCCAGGATCCTCCTGACAAGGAGAGAGACCTTAATGAGTTCAGTATGTCGCCAAAGTGCAAGTGCTGGAAAATATCCGTGGAGGTAAACTCCATGATCGGCGCCCAATCGGATTCGATAGGAACGGGCGCAGGCGGTTCGGAGTCCGTGGCTGGAGAAGGATCCGGAAGTTTAACAACACGGCTCTCATGTAAGGTAAGGTCGATGCTCGGCTCGATCGCCGCTAAGGGTAAGGCTTCCGTGGCAGGGTCCATCCACTCGTCCGCGGAAGGTGCACCTGGCTCCGAATTGAGGGTCGGAGCGGTTGCCTGTGCGATCTCTTGAACACTATCCGATGGTAGAGCTAAATCGTACTCATCATGACTGCGTGACGCACAAGGCAGAGGCTCGAATCCATCGAGGATCAAGTCTCCACGGGTATCGGCCGTGTAGTTTAAGCTTCCAAACCTGACCTGGTGGCCACGGGCGTAACTTTCAATCTGCTCCAGATGGCCAAGCGAATTGGCCCACGGTGCAAAGCCGCCGAACGCGAAGATATGTCCGGGGAGAAAAGTCTCACCCTGGACTGCATCGCCATCGATGATAGTAGGAGCCATCAAGCCTAACGGCGACGACACAGAGGAACTCTCAATGAAAGCACCAATGCCGGTGTCAAAACCGGCGGATCTCGGGTAGGGGGTCCCGAACTATGCGTCTAAGGCAGATGGTAACAGGAGGCAGGGGACACAATGTTTTACCCCGGTTCGGGCCCTCTTGATGGAGGTAAAACCCTACATCCTGCTTGATTAGTATTGATGATATGGGTAGTACAAGAGTAGATCTACCACGAGATCGGAGAGGCTAAATCCTAGAAGCTAGCCTATGGTATGATTGTATGTTGTAGTTGTTGTTGTCCTACGGACTAAAACCCTCCGGTTTATATAGACACCGGAGAGGGTTAGGGTTACACAAGGTCGGTTACAAAGGAGGAGATACACATATCCGCATTGCCTAGCTTGCCTTCCACGCCAAGTAGAGTCCCATCCGGACACGAGACGAAGTCTTCAGTCTTGTATCTTCATAGTCTAACGGTCCGGCCAATGGAGATAGTCCGGTTGTTCGGAGACCCCCTAATCCAGGACTCCCACACCCGCCAAGGCAAAAGTGGTGATACCGGCACCGGAGATAATAGCACTCCGGACAGTGCCGAAGACAACAACAATCCCCTCCATCAAGATTTAGAGCAGGACGATGGAGGAGCCAGCCCTCCTGAGAGAGCGGGAGATGGAGAGGCGGAAGATGATAATTACATGCCTCCCTCCGAAGATGAGGCAAGCCTCGGTGATGACGAATTCATCGTGCCAGAGGATCCCGTCGAACAAGAGCGCTTCAAGCATCGGCTTATAGCCACGGCAAATAGCCTTAAGAAAAAGCAGCAGGAGCTTCAAGCTGATCAAGATTTGCTAGCTGACAGATGGACTGAAGTCCTGGCGGCCGAGGAATATAAACTCGAACGCCCCTCCAAGAGTTACCCAAAGTGCAGGTTGCTACCCTGACTCGAGGAGGAAGCACCGAAACCTACATCCCCGGCGTATGACGCGGCTGATCGGCCACCTCGTGGTCGCGATAGAGAGACATTCCAGCCAAAAGCTCAGCCCGCACCCCGACGTCATTCAAATAAAAAGGCAGGGGGAAATACGCCAGACCTGCGAGACGTATTGGAGGACAAAGCAAAACATGCAAGATCGATCTACGGATCACGAGGGCGCGCCACTATGCGAGACGATGATCGTCACGTCGGACACAGTAAAAGTAAGTCCGGCCGGGCCGAACACAACGGGCAAGACTCATTCGAGCTGCGTCGCGATATAGCCTAGTACAGAGGCGCCACACACCCCTTATGCTTCACAGACAAAGTGATGGATCATCAAATCCCAGAGGGTTTCAAACCCGTGAATATAGAATCATACAACGGCACAACATATCATGCGGTATGGATCGAGGATTTCTTCCTGCACATCCACACGGCCCGCGGTGATGACCTACACACCATCAAATACCTCCCACTTAAACTCAAAGGACCAGCTCGGCATTGGCTCAACAGCTTGCCAGCAAAGTCCATTGGCTGTTGGGAAGATCTGGAAGCCACATTCCTCGACAACTTTCAGGGCACTAATGTGCGACCACCAGATGCTGATGACTTGAGCCACATAATTTAGAAGCCAGAGGAATCGGCCAGGCAATTCTGGACATGGTTCCTACCAAAGAAAAATCAAATTGTCGACTGTCCGAATGCAGAGGCCCTAGCAGCTATCAAGCACAACATCCGCGGTGAGTGGCTAGCCCGGCACCTTGGTCAGGAAAAGCCGAAATCTATGGCAGCCCTCACGACACTCATGACCCACTTTTGCGTGGGAGAAGACAGTTGGCTGGCTTGCAGTAATAACATATCAAAGAACCATGGCACTTCGGATACCAAGGACGGTAATGGCAGGTCATGTCGCAACAAGCATAAGCGCTGCAGTAACAGCAACAATACCGAGGATACGGCAGTCAATGCCGGATTCAAAGGCTCTAAACCCGGTCAACGGAAAAAGCCATTCAAAAGAAGCACTCCAGGCCCATCCAGTTTGGACCGTATACTCGATCGCTCGTGTCAAATACACGGCACCCCCGACAAGCCAGCCAACCACAACAATAGGGACTGTTGGGTGTTCAAGTAGGCCGGCAAGTTAAATGCCGAAAACAAAGATAAGGGGTCACATAGCGATGACGAGGAGGAGCCCCGGCAGCCGAACACCAGAGGACAGAAGAGGTTCCCCCCACAAGTGCGGATGGTGAACATGATATACACAACCCACATCCCCAAGAGGGAGCGGAAGCGTGTGCTCAAGGACGTATATGCGTTGGAGCCAGTTGCCCCCAAATTCAACGCATGGTCCTCCTGTCCAATCACCTTTGATCGCAGGGACCACCCCACTAGCATCCGTCATGGCGGATTCGCTGCACTGATCCTAGACCCAATCATTAACGGATTTCACCTCACTCGAGTCCTAATGGACGGCGGCAACAACCTAAGCCTGCTTTATCAGGACACAGTGCACAAAATGGGTATAGACCCCTCAAGGATCAAACCCACTAAAATGACCTTTAAAGGCGTCATACCAGGTGTAGAGGCCCATTGCACAGGCTCAGTAACACTAAAAGTGGTCTTCGGATCTCTGGATAACTTCCGAAGCGAAGAGTTAATCTTCGACATAGTCCCGTTCCGCAGTGGCTACCATGCACTGCTCGGGTGAACCACATTTGCAAGATTCAATGCGGTACCGCATTATGCATATCTCAAGCTCAAGATGCCAGGACCTCGGGGGGTCATCACAGTCAATGGAAACACAGAGCGCTCTCGCCGCACGGAGGAGCACACTGCAGCCCTCGCAGCAGAAGCGCAAAGCAGCCTCTTAAGGCAATCCACTAGTTCAGCGATTAAGGACCCGGACAACTTCAAGCGCGCCCGGAGTAATCAGCAACTGGACCGCCTGGCACGTCCCGAGCTCGCATAGCAATGCCCCCCCCCCCCCCCGATCCCAGCCAAACAGCAAAATTCGTGCCACGCGTACATAATTACGCATTAAAAATACCATTGGCACAGGTGGGAGGGGGCACAACTAGGGCATGCCCCAATACGCGGCTTAAACCACACTAGGGGCTTCCCACTTTGTTATTTTTCTCTTTCAGGACTTCAATATCTGGAAACCCTGTCCGGCAGCGTGATTGCCGAACACATGATGCAGCAACCAAGGAGGCAGAAAGCTACGTCACACCACGGAACTCCCAGGTGGATTACGATAACGAGTGAAATATTTGCTTTAATACTATTCCTCAGCTTGCCCTTGGAAGGGACATGTCAAACAGTCCTACTTTTTGCTTCTCGCACTACTTGTATCATTCTGCTTTAACACACCTTTTTGAATAAAAAAACGCATGGCATTAAGACTATTATTGCATTCTTCCCTTTTATATATATGTTCATTTATGACATCCAGCACCCCTACACTCTGGTACGGCCAATACGCTAGGGGCTTAAGCATACCCCATAATACGGCGTAAGAAGCCCAAACACTTTCGACAGTGCGGCACCCCGAACTTATAGCATTATATGCATCAGCTCCGAATCATGTCTTGGGTCAATAGTTGGGTTTGCCCGGCTCCCATGTTTTGGTACCTTACGTTCCGCTATATCGGCTAAGGTAGCACTGGGAGAACTACTGTGATTGTGCCCCGGTTCTGCTGGGCTAAGCACCTCAGTAGAGAAAGCTAAAACTAACTGTCATGATAAGGCAAGAGAATGGTCGCTGTTCGAGAGGTTTCGAGTCCCTAAAGGCTTATGCCGCTTAGAGCGAGCAATCGGCCCTGTCCGGCTTAAGCCGTGTATCGCGCCCCGAATTCAGCCTTCCGAATACTAGGGTGTCGGTGTCAAAACCGGCGGATCTCGGGTAGGGGGTCCCGAACTGTGCGTCTAGGCCGGATGGTAACAGGAGGCAGGGAACACGATGTTTTACCCAGGTTCGGGCCCTCTCGATGGAGGTAAAACCCTACGTCCTGCTTGATTAATATTGATGATATGGGTAGTACAAGAGTAGATCTACCACGAGATCAAGGAGGCTAAACCCTAGAAGCTAGCCTATGGTATGATTGTTGTATATGGAGTTGATTGTTTTGTCCTACGGACTAGAACCCTCCGGTTTATATAGACATCGGATAGGGTTAGGGTTACATAGAGTCGGTTACAATGGTAGGAGATCCTGAATATCCGCATCGCCAAGCTTGCCTTCCACGCCAAGGAAAGTCCCATCCGGACACGGGACGTAGTCTTCAATCTTGTATCTTCATAATCCTGGAGTCCGGCTGGAGGTATAGTCCGGCTACCCGAACACCCCCTAATCCAGGACTCCCTCAGTAGCCCCTGAACCAGGCTTCAATGACGACGAGTCCGGCGCGCAAATTGTCTTCGGCATTGCAAGGCGGGTTCCTCCTCCAAGTCCTTCATAGAAGATTGTAAACACCAAGAGTAGTGTCCGGCTCTGCAAAATAAGCTTCCACATATTTCCATAGAGAGAATAATATTAACACAAATCAAATCTGCTGACGTATTCCGCAGTGCGCCATCACACTACGGCCAAGTCCTTTACTCGAATCGTTTTTACTTTTCCACCTCAGCGTGTTTTGCAAGGCGGTTTCCTTGGCATGTCTTGTCAAAGCGGAGATCGTGTACCCCCTTTACGGGATTCTCATCAATACGGACGTGGGTAACCCAACCGCATCGCTTATCACGGCGCTTGGGAGGCAAGCGAGTTTTACTAGGCAGGTGGGGACGCACAACCGCATCCGCCCATATAAGGGGATAAGGATCCACCTTTTTACCTACGCCTTCTTCCTCCTTTGCCTACCCATCTCCTACGCACTCGAGCTCCAGCGCCCAAGCCCGCACTTCCCACCTCAACCTTCTCCAGCAATGTTTGGAGCGGGAGGCAAGTGGATGGTCTCCTCCACCACGGAGGGCCAAGTCAAGAAGCTAAGGAAGGCCGGATACCTGTCCAAGGACATCGCGCACCGGCTTCCCAAAAAGGGGCAGCTTCTCCCCACCCCAAGGCCCCATGAGAGGGTAGTATTTCTCCCCCACTTCCTTCGCGGGCTGGGTTTTCCACTTCACCCATTTGTCCGGGGGCTCATGTTCTACTACGGCCTGGATTTCCACGATCTGGCCCCGAACTTCATCCTCAACATCTCGGCGTTTATCGTCGTGTGCGAGGCTTTTCTCCGCGTCCGCCCTCATTTCGGCCTCTGGCTCAAGACCTTCAACGTCAAGCCCAAGGTGCTGCGTGGCAGCCAGGCGGAGTGCGGAGGCGCCATGGCGGGCAAGATGGCCAACGTCCTATGGTTCGAGGGCTCTTTTGTGGAGACCCTGAAGGGGTGGCAATCTGGGTGGTTTTACATCACCGAGCCACGTGATCCGAAATGGACCGCAGCCCCCGAGTTCCGATCCGGACCCCCCACGCGGCTTGTGTCCTGGAAAGAGACGGGCCTGTCGTGGGGTGACGAAAAAGAGGTGACCGGATTGCAAACATGCATCCAGTCCCTGGCGAACAAGCCAGTCCGGCTTGTTAATGTAATCCAGGTTATGCTCGTCCGCCGGATCCTTCCGTGCCAACAACGGGATTTTAATCTGTGGGAGTTCGACCTGGCGCAGCATCAAACCCTCAACAGGATCTTTGACACGACGTACGAAGACGCCTGGAAGATGCTATTCAAGGGCGCCGAGGCTCCCGCATCCACTTTCGAGGACCGCGGATACAGCTCGCAGCGTCACGCTAGCGAGGTAAGCCATCTACACCTTTTACAGGATGTTAAGCTTTTTCCATAGTTTGACTCTATGCGGGATCTAAACTCCCTTACCTTTGACAGGCTTGGCGGGCAATATCCGGACCGATTAACTGTCCGGCTCCGCTGCCCGAAGACCCAGCTCCAGCTCTACTAATGAAGCTGCTGGCTCCGGCGCCTTATGTGGTGCCGGAGAAGAAGGCCAAGAAGAATAAGACCATGGGGACTCGAAAGAGTGCCCGAAACATGGTAGTGTCGGACTTGTCATCTGATGAGTCCGAGACGCCCTCCGCCCGTGAAAACGAGGAGGAGGAAGAAGAAGACTCTCCCCCCCCCAGCAGAGAGAGGAGAGAAGAGGAAGGCCGCCCCAACGGGGGAGGCCGAGGGGTCTAGGACCCGATGCCGAAGAGGGTGAAGAGGAGTGGCCAAACAGGGCCAAGCGTCCAGCGAAATCGTAAGTTCAGATATCAGAGTAACTCATGATGTTCCTTTGTTGCACAGCTTTCCCTAATGTCGAATGTAATTATGCAGTCCGCCCCGGGCCAAAGTCGACGAATCGTCGGGCGGCTCCCTAGACTCATCGGACGTGAACTCAGTTCTGCCCGTTGTCTCCCCCCGCACTGCGGATGACACCGAAGTGGCATCGCGACAACCCCGGGGTAGGAGGTGGTGGTCCAGGAGGAGCCGCAAGGCAACCTCCCGGACTCCAGGAGTGAAGGGGACAAGACCCCCCAGGGCTCCAAGTCCGGCTTTGAGCCGGACACCCACCGGAATTTACAACAGTTCCGGACCGCGGTAGGCGAACTCCTTCCAAGAGGAGTAAGCCTTCTGAGCCGGCAGCCTTCGTCCAACCGGAGGTGCCGGACAATCTGCTGGAGGTGCTTGACGGCGCCTCCATCGACGAGGAGCACCGTACTATTATGAGTACGGTGATCCAGAAGGTTCAGTCAGCCAAGAGCAGACTGAGTGAAGCTTGTGCTAGCCTTCTAACAGGCTTCGAGGTAAGTAATAAATATGTAAAAATATAACCGCATAGACAGTAGCCCTTGATGCTCTATTTGGCTTTCGGAAAGAAAAGCCGAATAGAGGATCTATTAAATTTCGCAGGAGTCTAACAACAAAGAGTCAATATGCGTATGCAGGCTTCCCTGCTGGCCACCGCCGCGCTGACTGCGGAGGTGGGTGCCCTGAAATAGGGCCTCGAGTGGACCGAGCAAGAGCTCGGCCTTGCCAAACGGCAGCTCGAGGAGAAAGAAGGTAAGAAATACCTTACAGAAAAAGTGCCTATAGAAAGGCTTGATTGCAAAAAGAATAACAGGATTGTACTCCTTATTGTAGGGGCCATGACTGAGGTGGCGACCCTTAAGCAAGCGCTGTCTGAGGCCGAAAAGAAAACGGCCGCGGAGCACACCGAGCGAGAGAAACTTGAGGCCCAGGTCGGCGAGGTGCAGCAGGAGCTTCAGGCTCTCAGGAAAAAACATGAGAGTTTGGAGATTGAGCCCAAGACGCAAGCGTCCGAGCTCGCGGCGGCCCTTGAGACTGCCAAGTCCGCCAAGGCCGAAGCCCAAAAGGCCCTCCAAGAGTTGGAGGAGATGAAAAAGATAGTGGCGGGTAAGGCATTCTTTATGCAAACAGAAGTATAAAAGTAAAGTACTTGTTACTTACCCAAATTCGGAGCTCTCCAGGGGCATTCGCAGATCTTCCCCGCAGCGTATCCGATGCCGCCGCATCCTACCGAGCCGAAGAGGGCAGCTCGACGGAGAAGGTGTTCTGGTCTCAGTATGCTGAGGCCGGACACCCTTTGCCCTTGATCGACCAGCTGAAACAGCTGGTCGAGCTCCACAAGGCGGCCGAACAGGCCATGAAGGACTTCATAGTTCGGCTATGGCCCGGAGAGGCCCTGCCTGGGAGCTACCTCGGGCTTGTGTGGCGACTGGTGGAGGCCTATCCAAGGCTCGAGGTCATCAAGCACTCCGTCTGCATCGAAGGTGCCCGCAGGGCCCTTGCCCGTGCAAAGGTGCACTGGGGTAAGATGGACAGTGAGAAGCTTGTGAGGGACGGGCCGCCGCCGAGGAAGGAGCATCGCAAGCCCGAGAACTACTATAAGGATGTTCTTGCGGGTGCCCGCCTTGTGGCGGATGAATGTACCAAGGATGTAATTTTTGAATGAACTCGCTCGTGTTTATCCTGTGCGCTGAAAACTTGTTCATATGCGCCAAGCAATGCTTATTGAATTTAAAATATTACTTTATGTGTGGCCGTTTATCAAAAGTTGAGAGATGGCCAGTCATCGGCTTCTGCCCCCATGCCACTAGTGCTGGGGTGTTCGGGATAAACCTGAGCGCTCTTTTCCCATAGTTGGGTCCTTCGAGGGAGGCGCTCAGCACAACGAACCAGGCAATCGGACTATAATTCTTGAACACTCTCACTTAGCCATAGAACTCTATAATTTTAAATTTCGGCGAAGCCCCTAGTTCGGAAGACCGAGTTCGGGGTGCTATCCATGCCTTGGCCGGACAAAGCCAGCTGCTCGCTTGAAGCGGCATAAGCCTTTAGGGACTCGAAAAACCTCTCGAACAACGATCGGTCTCTCGCCACATCATGACAGTCAGTTTTAGCTTTCTCCACTGAGGTGCTTAACCCAGCTCAACCGGGGCACAATCGCAGTGGTTCTCCTAGTGCTACCTTAGCCAATATAGCGGAACGTAAGGCACCAAAACATAGGAGCCGGACAAACCCAACTATTGACCCAAACATGATTCGGAGCTGATGCATATAGTGCTATAAGTTCGGGGTGCCGCACTTGTGAAAGTGTACGGACTTCTCACGCCATATTTATGGGTACTAAAGCCCCTGGCGTATTTTGCTGTACCACAGTGTACGGGTGCAACATGTCATAAACATATATATGAAAAGATGATAATGCAAAAAATAGACAGAAAGCTATGCATTATTTATAGAGAGGCTATTTATCAAAGCCGAACGATACAAATAGTGCGGTAAGCAAAAGATATTGGACTATTTAGTATGTCCTGACCAGGGGCAGGCCGTGGAATTGTATTTAAAACAGGTATACCACTCGTAACAGAGACCACCTCGGAGTTCCATAATACGGCATGGCTTTCTTGCCTCCCTGGATCTTGCATCGTTTGTGCGGCAGTCGAATAGCCGAACAGGTCGTCCGAAGTATGGAGTCCTGAAAGTAAGAAAAAATTAAAAAAGAATCTGGCAGCCCCTAGTACGTTTTAAGCCGTATTTTGGGCATGCCGTTACTGTGCCCCTTCCCCTATGCCCATGGTATTTCAAGGGCGTAGTTATGTACGCGAGGTACTGGTTTCGCTATGTCGCGAGAGCTAGGGTTGGGGCCGCATTGCTACGCTTGCTCATAGTGTGCCAGGCGGTCCTGCTGTGGGTTGCTCCAGGCGCGCTTGGCAGTGTCTGGCTTTTTAACGGCCGGACTGGAGAATTGCCTAAGAAGGCTACTTTGTACTTCCGCTGCGAGAGCCGTCGTGTGCTCCTCCGTACGGAGGGAGCGTTCGGTGTTTCCGTTGACCGTGATTACTCCTCGAGGGCCTGGCATCTTGAGCTTGAGATATGCGTAGTGCGGCACCGCATTGAACTTTGCAAATGTGGTTCGTCCGAGTAGGGCGTGATAGCCACTGCGAAACGGGACTATATCGAAGATTAACTCTTCGCTTCGGAAATTGTCCGGGGATCCGAAGAGCACGTCAAGTGTTACTGAGCCTGTACAGTTGGCCTCTACACTTGGTATAACGCCTTTAAAGGTCGTTTTTGTGGGCTTAATCCTTGAGGGATCTATGCCCATTTTCCGCACTGTATCCTGATAAAGCAGGTTCAGGCTACTGCCGCCGTCCATGAGGACTCTTGTTAGATGAAATCCGTCGATGATTGAGTCGAGAACTAATGCGGCGAAGCCGCCATGACGGATGCTAGTGGGATGGTCCTTTCGATCAAAAGTGATCGGGCAGGAGGACCATGGGTTGAACTTTGGGGCAACTGGCTCCATCGCGTATACGTCCCGTAGCGCACACTTCCGCTCCCGCTTGGGAATGTGGGTTGCGTATATCATGTTCACCGTCCGCACTTGCGGGGGAAAGCCCTTCTGTCCATTGTTGTTTGGCGGCTTGGGCTCCTCCTCGTCGTCGCTGTGCAGCCCCTTGTCTTTGTTTTCGGCTCTTAATTTGCCTGCCTGCTTGAACACCCAACAATCTCTGTTAGTGTGATTGGGTGGCCTTTCAGGGGTGCCATGTATCTGGCACAAGCGGTTGAGTATTCAGTCCAAACTGGACGGGCCCTGAGTATTCTTTTTGAATGGCTTTTTCCACTGACCGGATTTATAGCCTTTGAATCCGGCATTGACTGCCGTGTCTTCATTGCTGTCACTTCTAACGCGGCGTTTTTGCTTATTCCGACGTGTCCTGCCACTTTTGTCCTTGGTATCCGAATTACCAGGGTTCTTTGATAAGTTGTTACTATGAGCTAGCCAGCTGCCTTCTCCCGCGCAAAAGCGGGTCATGAGTGTCGTGAGGGCTGCCATAGATTTCGGCTTTTCCTGTCCCAAGTGCCGGGCAAGCCATTCGTCGCGGATGTTATGCTTGAAGGCTGCTAGGGCCTCTGCGTCCGGACAGTCGACTATCTGGTTTTTCTTTGTTAGGAACCGTGTCCAGAATTGTCTGGCCGATTCCTCTGGCTGCTGAATTATGTGTCTTAAGTCGTCGGCGTCCGGTGGTCGCACATAAGTGCCCTGGAAGTTGTCGAGGAATGCGGCTTCCAGGTCCTCCCAAGAACCGATTGAGTCTGCTTGCAAGCTGTTAAGACAATGCCGGGCCGGTCCTTTAAGTTTGAGCGGGAGGTATTTGATGGCATGTAGATCATCGCCGCGTGCCATGTGGATGTGAAGGAGATAATCCTCGATCCATACCGCCAGATTTGTTGTTCCATCGTATGATTCGATGTTTACGGGTTTGAAACCCTCTGGGATTTTATGATCCATTACTTCATTCGTGAAGCATAGCGGGTGTGCGGCGCCTCTGTACTGGGCTATATCACCACGCAGCTCGGAAGAGCTATGTCTGTTGTGTTCGGCCCGGCCGGATTTGTTGTATCCGGAGTGAAGATCATCGTCACATGCTGTAGGGCGCCTGCGCGATCCGTAGATCGATCTTGTTTGTCTTGCCTTATCCTCCAGTACGTCTCGCAGGTCTGGCGCATTTTCCCGTGCCTTAGTCGAGCGGCGTCGGGGCATGGCTTGGGTGGAGGGCCGAGAGGCCTCTCTGTCGCGGCCGCGAGGTGGCCGGTCTGCCATGTCATGCGTTGGTGATGTAGGTGCTTCCTCCTCTGATCGGGGTAGCGGCCTGCGCTTTGGGTAACTCTTGGAGGGGCGTTCGAGTACTCTTCGGCCGCAAGGACTTCAGTCCATCTGTCAGCTAGCAAATCTTGGGCAGCTCTAAGCTGCTGCTGCTTTTTCTTGAGGCTGCTTGCTGTGGCTAAAAGCCTGCGTCTAAAACGCTCTTGTTCGGGGGGGTCTGATGGTATGATGAATTCGTCGTCATCGAGGCTTGCCTCGTCTTTGGAGGGAGGCATATAGTTATCATCCTCGACCTCTCGGTCTGCCGCTCTCTCATGAGGGCTGGCTTCTCCATCTTCCTATGCCGAATCTTGCTGAGGTGGGTGTTCTTCGGCGCTATCCGGGGTAGTATTATCTCCCGTGCCAGAATCACCGTTTTTGCTTTGGCGGGATTTAGAGCGGCGGCGCTGACGCCAGCGCTTTGGCTATTTCTTGGGGGTGTCATCCCCCACTGTTCCATCGCCGTCTCCATCTTTTGGAGTATCCACCATATATATGTCATATGACGAGGTGGCCTTCCAGCGCCCTACAGGTGTTGGTTCCTGTTCGTCTCCTACATCGTCGTTCATACCGTCGATGTCTTCGGAGCCGAAGTCAAGCATGTCGGTTAAATCGTCGATAGTGGCTACAAAGTGGGTGGTGGGTGGGCTTTGAATTTCTTCGTCGTCCGTATCCCATCCTCGCTGACCGTAATCCGGCCAGGGCTCTCCTGATAAAGAGAGAGACTTAAGAGAATTCAGGATGACACCAAAAGGCAAGTGTTGAAAGATGTCTGCGGCGGTGAACTCCATTATCGGCGCCCAATCGGATTCAATCGGCAGGGGCGCGGGGGGTTCGGAGTCCGGGGAGGAGTCCGGATCCG
Organism: Triticum monococcum; assembly: GCA_034509565.1. Taxonomy (NCBI): domain Eukaryota; kingdom Viridiplantae; phylum Streptophyta; class Magnoliopsida; order Poales; family Poaceae; genus Triticum; species Triticum monococcum. The sequence continues at coordinate 78,512,133 of CM067843.1, forward strand.
CAGAGTCACGGGTCATGCAGAATGCGGGGCTAGCGTTCGGCTCAATCGCCTTTGAGATCGCAGCCCCCGAGGTGACGTCCAACCGCTCGTCCTCGATTGGCGCAATAGGCTCCGCGTTAGGGGTCGGAACCGATGCGTGTGCGGCCTCCAGGGCACTGTCCGGAGGAAGAGCTAGATCATGCCCCTCGAGATAGTGCGGCGCGCTTGGCCGTGGCTCGAACCCGTCGAAGATCAAGTCTCCGCGGATGTCAGCCATGTAGTTTAAGCTTCCAAACCTGACTTGATGGCCAGGGGCGTAGCTTTCGATCTGCTCCAGGTGGCCGAGCGAATTGGCCCACAGAGCGAAGCCGCCGAAGACGAAGACCTGTCCGGGGAGAAAAGTCTCACCCTGGACCGCATCGTTGTTGATGATCGAAGGAGCCATCGGGCCTAAAGGCGACGACACAGAGGAACTCTCAATGAAAGCACCAATGTCGGTATCAAAACCGGCAGATCTCGGGTAGGGGGTCCCGAACTGTGCGTCTAGGCCGGATGGTAATAGGAGCCAGGGAACACGATGTTTTACCCAGGTTTGGGCCCTCTCGATGGAGGTAAAACCCTACGTCCTGCTTGATTAATATTGATGATATGGGTAGTACAAGAGTAGATCTACCACGAGATCAAGGAGGCTAAACCCTAGAAGCTAGCCTATGGTATGATTGTTGTATATGGAGTTGATTGTTTTGTCCTACGGACTAGAACCCTCCGGTTTATATAGACACCGGATAGGGTTAGGGTTACATAGAGTCGGTTACAATGGTAGGAGATCCTGAATATCCGCATCGCCAAGCTTGCCTTCCACGCCAAGGAAAGTCCCATCCGGACACGGGACATAGTCTTCAATCTTGTATCTTCATAATCCTAGAGTCCGGCTGAAGGTATAGTCCGGCTACCCGAACACCCCCTAATCCAGGACTCCCTCATAGGGGCTTCACCAAAATTTAAAATTACAGAATTATGTGGCTAAGTGAGAGTGATAACGCATTATAGTCCGATTGCCTTGTTCGTTGTGCTGATCACCTCCCTCGAAGGACCCAACAATGGGAACAAGAGTGCTCAGGTTTATCCCGAACACCCCAGCACTCGTGGAGTGGGGGCAGAAGCCGACGACTAGCCATCTCTCAGATTTGATAAACAGCCAAACAGAAGGTAATATTTTAAATTCAAACAAGCGTTGCATAGTGCATATGAACAAGTTTTCATAACTACAGGATTACACGAGCAAGTTTACTCAAATATTATATCTTTCGTACACTCATCCTCTACGAGGCGAGCACCCTTCAGGACACCCTCATAGTACATCTCGGGGTGGCGATGCTCCTTGCCCTCTGGCGGCCCTTCCTTAATAAGCTTCACGGCGTCCAGCTTGGCCCATTGCACCTTCACACGAGCGAAAGCCCGGCGTGCACCTTCAATGCAGAGAGACCGCTTGATGACTTCCAGCCGTGGGCAGGCATCCACAAGCCGCCTCACCATGCCGAAGTAGCTGTTGGGAAGGGCGTCGTCAGGCCACATCCGGACTATAAAGGCCTTCATGGCCTGTTCGACCGCCTTGTGCAGCTCGACCAGTTGCTTCAGCTGGTCGCTCAGAGGCATCGGGTGTTCGGTCCCAGTATACTAAGACCAGAACAACTTCTCCGTTGAGCTTCCCTCCTCGGCCTGGTAAAACTGTGCGGCATCCGACACGCCGCGGGGCAAATCTGCTAATGCTCCTGGAGAGCTCCGGATTCGGGTAAGTAACAGGTAATTTACTTTCACATGCTTGCTTTGCATACAGAATGCCTTACCCGCCGCTATCTTCTTCATCGCATCAATCTCCTGGAGGGCCTTTTGGGCTTCGGCCTTGGCACTCTTCGCGCTCTCGAGGGCCACGGCAAGCTCAGACTCTCGCGTCTTCAAGTCAAGCTCCAACGCCTCGTGCTTCGTCACGAGAGCATGGAGCTCTTGTTGCACCTCGCCCACCCGAGCCTCATGCCTTTCCCGCTCGATGCGCTCCGTGGCCGCTTTGTTTTTGGCCTTGGATAGCGCTTGCTTCAGGGTTGCCACCTCGATCGTGGCCCCTGGCAAATTTATGATGATCCTGTCATTTCCCAATCGCATTCTTTTTATATATATCCATAGACTAGGTACTACTTACCTTTGTTCTCCTTGAGCTGCCTCTTGGCAAGGCCGAGCTCTTTCTTGGACCCTTTGAGGTCCTGCTTCAGTGTGGCGACCTCCGCAGTCAGTGCGACAGAGGCCAACGGCGAAGCCTGCATACACATATAGACATACTTATATTAGACTCCTGCGATATTGTTTGATCCTCTGTTTGGCTTTTCTTCGTGAACACCGAACAGAGCATCAGGGGCTACTGTCTATGTGGCAATATTTTTCCTATATACTTACCTCAAAGCCTGTTAGAAGGCTGGCACAGGCTTTAGTCAGTCCGCTCTTGGTGGACTGAACCTTCTCGACCACCGCACTCATAATAGTGTGGTGCTCTTCGTCGATGGAAGTGCTGCGAAGCGCTCCCAGCAGAGTGTCCGGTGCCTCTGGATGGACAGAGGTCACCAGCACAGGCGTCTTGCCCCTTTTGGAAGGAGGCCGCCTGCCTGAGTCCGGAACCACTGGAGGTTCCGGCGCTGTATTCGGCTGAGGGCCGAACTCGGAGCCCTCGGGAGCCTTGCTCCCTCTGCTCCCGGAGCCCGGAAGGTCGCCTTGAGGCGCCTCCGGGACTGTCTCCCCTTGACTCGGTGCCTCTTGAGACAATACCTCGGCGTTGTCCATAGGGCAAGGGGAGGTGGCGGTCGGAAGTGGATCGCTATCCATATCCGACGAGCCCAGGGAGCCGTCCGACGATACATCAATACGGGCTCATGGTTGTCTGCATAATCATAATTCGGTGTTAGAAGAAACAGTGCGCCAAATGTATGCTATGAGTTACTCTGGCATATGAATACTTATGACTTTGCCAGGGGCTTGGCCCTGAGCAGCCACTCGTCTTCGCATTCGACGGCGGTGGTGGAGTAGTCCGGAAGGAGAGTCCTTCCCTTCTTGGACCCTTTGCCCCCCCCCCCCCGGTTGGGGCGGCCTTCCTTTTCTTGTCTCCCCGACTGGAGGGGGAGCATCTTCATCTTCCTCCTCATCTTCGGGGGAGGAGTGCATCGCGGAGTTATCGGACGATGAGTCTGATAACACCTGGCGTCGGGAACTCTTCCGGGTTCCCGAGGCCTTCTTGGTCTTCTCCGGCACCTTGTAAGGAGCCGGAGTCAGCATCTTCGTCAGAAGAGCGTCCGCAGTGTCTTCGGGCAGAGGGGCCGGACAATTAATCTGCCTCGACGTCTCCACCCAGTCCTGTCAAAGGCATGGAGCTCAGACCCCGCACATGATTAAGCTAGGGGAAATAAATATCCTACGGATGTATAGAACTCACCGAATGCGCTTGGCGCTTCACGCTTAGCTCGCGGTCCTCGGTGAGGGAGGGAGGGACCTCGGCGCCCTTGAACAGCACCTTCCAGACGTCCTTGTGCGTCGTGTCCAAGAGCTCGCTCAGAGTCTGGTGCTGGGCCGGGTTGAACTCCCACAAGTTGAAGTCCCGCTATTGGCACGGGAGGATCCGGTGGATGAGCATGACCTGGACTATGTTGACAAGCTTGAGCTTCTTGCTAGCCATATTCAGGATACATTTCTGGAGTCCGTCCAGCTCTACCGATGAACCCCAGGACAGGCCCTTCTCTTTCCAGGAGGTGAGTCGCGTGGGGATTCCGGATCGAAACTTGGGGGCAGCCACCCATTTCGTGTCGCGCGGCTCGGTGATGTAGAACCACGCTGATTGACACCCCTTTATGGTCTCCACGAAGGAGCCTTCGAGCCATATAACGTTGGGCATCTTGCCCACCATGGCTCCGCTGCATTCTGCTTGTTGGCCGCCCACCACCTTTGGCTTGATATTGAAGGTCTTTAGCCACAGGCCGAAGTGGGGCCGGATACGGAGGAAAGCCTCACACACGACGATGAACGCTGAAATGTTGAGGACGAAGTTCGGGGCCAGATCATGGAAGTCCAGCCCGTAGTAGAACATGAGACCACGAACGAATGGATGGAGGGGAAACCCCAGTCCGCGGAGGAAGTGGTGGAGGAAAACTACCCTCTCGTGAGGTTCAGGGGTAGGAATGATCTGCCCCGCAGCGGGCAGTCGATGCGCGATATTCGCGGCCAAGTATTCGGCTCACGCGCATCTTCTTGATGTGTCCCTATGTAACGGAGGAAGCCATCCATTTGCCTCCCGCTCCGGACATGATTGGAGAAGGTTGAGGGGAAGGATGTGTTGGGGAACGTTGCAGAAAACAAATTTTTTTCCTACTCGTTTCACCAAGATCCATCTATGAGTTCATCTAGCAACGAGTCATCGGATGCATCTACATACCTTTGTAGATCGCGAGCAGAAGCGTTCAAAGAACGGGGATGATGTTGTCGAACACGACGTGATCCAAATCACCGATGACCAAGCGCCGAACGGACGGCACCTCCGCGTTCAACACACGTACGTGACGGGAGACGTCTCCTCCTTCTTGATCCAGCAAGGGGGGAAGGAGAGGTTGATGATGATCCGGCAGCATGACGGCGTGGTGGTGGATGCAGGGCGTCACAGTAGCAGGGCTTCGCCTATACTACGAGAGAGAGAGACGTAACAGGGAGAGAGGGATGCACCAAAGGCTGTGTTCTGAAATCCCTCCTCTCCCCCACTATATATAGGGGTGCCTAGGGGGGTGCCGGCCCTAGGAGATGGGATCTCCTAGGGGGTGCGCGGCCTAGGGGTGGGGCTTGCCCCCCAAGCAAGGGGGCGCCCCCTTTGGGGTTTCCCCTCAACCCTAGCCGCATGGGCCCTAGGGGAGTGGCGCCCCAGCCCACTTTGGGCTGGGTCCCTTCCCACTTCAGCCCATGGGGCCCTCCGGGATAGGTGGCCCCACCCGGTGGACCCCCGGGACCCTTCTGGTGGTCCCGGTACAATACCGGTGACCCCGAAACTTGTCCCGATGGCCGAAATAGCACTTCCTATATATAATTCTTTACCTCCGGACCATTCCGGAACTCCTCGTGACGTCCGGGATCTCATCCGGGACTCCGAACAACATTCGGGTTACTGCATATACATATCTTCACAACCCTAGCGTCACCGAACCTTAAGTGTGTAGACCCTACGGGTTCGAGAGACATGTAGACATGACCGAGACGACTCTCCGGTCAATAACCAACAGCGGGATCTGGATACCCATGTTGGCTCCCACATGCTCCACGATGATCTCATCGGATGAACCACGATGTCGAGGATTCAATCAACCCCTTATGCAATTCCCTTTGTCAATCGATATGTTACTTTCCCGAGATTCGATCGTCGGTATCCCAATACCTCATTCAATCTCGTTACTAGCAAGTCACTTTACTTGTCCCGTAATGCATGATCCCGTGACCAGACACTTGGTCACTTTGAGCTCATTATGATGATGCATTACCGAGTGGGCCCAGTGATACCTCTCCGTCATACGGAGTGACAAATCCCAGTCTTGATCCATGTCAACACAACAGACACTTTCGGAGATACCCGTAGTCTACCTTTATAGTCACCCAGTTACGTTGTGACGTTTGGTACACCCAAAGCACTCCTACAGTATCCGGGAGTTACACGATCTCATGGTCTAAGGAAAAGATACTTGACATTGGAAAAACTCTAGCAAACGAACTATACGATCTTCATGCTATGTTTAGGATTGGGTCTTGTCCATCACATCATTCTCCTAATGATGTGATCTCGTTATCAATGACATCCAATGTCCATAGCCAGGAAACCATGACTATCTGTTGATCAACGAGCTAGTCAACTAGAGGCTTACTAGGGACATGTTGGTGTCTGTTATTCACACATGTATTACGATTTCCGGATAACACAATTATAGCATGAATAAAGACAATTATCATGAACAAGGAAATATAATAATAATGCTTTTATTATTGCCTCTAGGGCATATTTCCAACAGTCTCCCACTTGCACTAGAGTCAATAATCTAGTTACATTGTGATGAATCGAACACCCATGGAATTCTGGTGTTGATCATGTTTTGCCCTAGGGAGAGGTTTAGTCAACGGATCTGCTACATTCAGGTCTGTATGTACTTTACAAATCTCTATGTCTCCATCTTGAACATTTTCACGAATGGAGTTGAAGCGACGCTTGATGTGCCTTGTCTTCTTGTGAAACCTAGGCTCCTTGGCAAGTGCAATAGCTCCAGTGTTGTCACAGAAGAGCTTGATCGGCCCCGACGCATTGGGTATGACTCCGAGGTCGGTGATGAACTCCTTCACCCAAATTGCTTCATGTGCTGCCTCCGAGGCTGCCATGTACTCCGCTTCACATGTAGATCCCGCCACGACACTCTGCTTGCAACTGCACCAGCTTACCGCCCCACCATTCAAAATATACACGTATCCGGTTTGTGACTTAGAGTCATCCAGATCTGTGTCGAAGCTAGCGTCGACGTAACCCTTTACGACGAGCTCTTCGTCACCTCCATAAACGAAAAACATCTCCTTAGTCCTTTTCAGGTACTTCAGGATATTCTTGACCGCTGTCCAGTGTTCCTTGCCGGGATTACTTTGGTACCTTCCTACCAAACTTACGGCAAGGTTTACATCAGGTCTGGTACACAGCATGGCATACATAATAGAACCTATGGCTGAGGCATAGGGGATGACACTCATCTCTTCTATTTCTTCTGCCGTGGTCGAACTTTGAGCCGAGCTCAATTTCATACCTTGTAACACAAGCAAGAACCCCTTCTTAGATTGATCCATATTGAACTTCTTCAATATCTTCTCAAGGTATGTGCTTTGTGAAAGACCTATGAGGCGTCTTGATCTATCTCTATAGATCTTGATGCCTGATATATAAGCAGCTTCTCCAAGGTCCTTCATTGAAAAACTCTTATTCAAGTAGGCCTTGATGCTGTCCAAGAGTTCTATATCATTTCCCATCAAGAGTATGTCATCTACATATAGTATGAGAAATGCTATAGAGCTCCCACTCACTTTCTTGTAAACGCAGGCTTCTCCATAAGTCTGCATAAACCCAAACGCTTTGATCATCTCATCAAAGCGAATGTTCCAACTCCGAGATGCTTGCACCAGCCCATAAATCGAGCGTTGGAGCTTGCACACCTTGTCAGCATTCTTAGGATCGACAAAACCCTCCGGCTGCATCATATACAATTCTTCCTTAAGGAAACCATTAAGGAATGCCATTTTGACGTCCATTTGCCATATCTCATAATCGTAGAATGCGGCAATTGCTAACATGATTCAGACGGATTTAAGCTTCGCTACCGGTGAGAAAGTCTCATCATAGTCAACCCCTTGAACTTGTCGATAACCCTTAGCGACAAGCCGAGCTTTATAGATGGTCACATTACCATCCGCGTCTGTCTTCTTCTTAAAGATCCATTTATTTTCTATGGCTCGCCGTTCAATGGGCAAGTCAGTCAAAGTCCATACTTCGTTTTCATACATGGATCCTATCTCGGATTTCATGGCTTCTAGCCATTTGTCGGAATCCGGGCCCGCCATCGCTTCTTCATAGTTCGAAGGTTCACCGTTGTCTAACAACATGATTTCCAAGACAGGGTTGCCGTACCATTCTGGTGCGGAACGTGTCCTTGTGGACCTTCGAATTTCAGTAGGAGCTTGATCAGAAGTATCTTAATCATTATCATTAACTTCCTCTCTAGTCGGTGCTGGCACCTCAGGAACATTTTCTTGATTTGCGCCATTTTCCGGTTCAAGAGGTAATACTTCATCAAGTTCTAATTTCCTCCCACTTACTTCTTTCGAGAGAAACTCCTTCTCTAGAAAGGATCCATTCTTGGCAACAAAGACCTTGCCTTCGGATCTGAGGTAGAAGGTATACCCAATAGTTTCTTTTGGGTATCCTATGAAGACGCATTTTTCTGACTTGGGTTCGAGCTTTTCAGGTTGCAGTTTCTTGACATAAGCATCGCATCCCCAAACTTTTAGAAACGACAGCTTAGGTTTCTTCCCAAACCATAATTCATACGGTGTCGTCTCAACGGATTTCGACGGAGCCCTATTTAAAGTGAATGCGGCAGTCTCTAAAGCATAGCCCCAAAAAGATAGCGGTAAATCGGTAAGAGACATCATAGATCGCACCATATCTAATAGAGTGCGATTACGACGTTCGGACACACCGGTATGCTGAGGTGTTCCAGGCGGCGTGAGTTGTGAAACTATTCCACATTTTCTTAAGTGTGTGCCAAATTCGTGACTCAAGTATTCTCCTCCACGATCTGATCGTAGAAACTTGATTTTCCTGTCATGTTGATTCTCAACCTCACTCTGAAATTCCTTGAACTTTTCAAAGGTTTCAGAGTTGTGTTTCATTAAGTAGATATACCCATATCTACTCAAGTCATCAGTGAGGGTGAGAACATAACGATAGCCGCCGCGAGCCTCAACACTCATTGGACCGCACACATCAGTATGTATGATTTCCAATAAGTTGGTTGCTCGCTCCATTGTTCCTGAGAACGGAGTCTTGGTCATTTTACCCATGAGGCATGGTTCGCACGTGTCAAATGATTCATAATCAAGAGACTCTAAAAGTCCATCTGCATGGAGCTTCTTCATGCGTTTGACACCTATGTGACCAAGGCGGCAGTGCCACAAGTATGTGGGACTATCATTATCAACTTTACATCTTTTGGTACTCACATTATGAACATGTGTAGCATTACGTTCGAGATTCATAAAGAATAAACCATTCACCATAGGAGCATGACCATAAAACATATCTCTCATATAAATAGAACAACCATTATTCTCAGATTTAAATGAGTAGCCATCTCGAATTAAACGAGATCCCGATACCCCGTATGCAATTCCCTTTGTCAATCGATATGTTACTTGCTCGAGATTCGATCGTCGGTATCCCAATACCTCGTTCAATCTCATTACTGGCAAGTCACTTTACTCGTACCGTAATGCATGATCCCGTGACCAGACACTTGGTCACTTTGAGCTCATTATGATGATGCATTACCGAGTGGGCCCAGTGATACCTCTCCGTCATACGGAGTGACAAATTCCAGTCTTGATCCATGTCAACCCAATAGACACTTTCGGAGATACCCGTAGTCTACCTTTATAGTCACCTAGTTACGTTGTGACGTTTGGTACACCCAAAGCACTCCTACGGTATCCGGGAGTTACACGATCTCATGGTCTAAGGAAAAGATACTTGACATTGGAAAAACTCTAGCAAACGAACTATACGATCTTCATGCTATGTTTAGGATTGGGTCTTGTCCATCACATCATTCTCCTAATGATGTGATCTCGTTATCAATGACATGCAATGTCCATAGCCAGGAAACCATGACTATCTGTTGATCAACGAGCTAGTCAACTAGAGGCTTACTAGGGACATGTTGGTGTCTGTTATTCACACATGTATTACGATTTCTGGATAACACAATTATAGCATGAATAAAGACAATTATCATGAACAAGGAAATATAATAATAATGCTTTTATTATTGCCTCTAGGGCATATTTCCAACAGGATGTGGGCTTGGGCGTTGGAGCTCGAGTGTGCAAGAGTGGATGAGCAAGGAGGAAGAAGGCGTGGGTATAAAAAGGTTAAACCTTGTCCCTTTATAAGGGCGGTCGAAACTATGCGCCCCCACTAGCCTGGCAAAACTCGCTTATCCCCCAAGCGCCGTAATCGATGGCGTGGTTGGGTTACCCACGCCCGTATTGATGAGAATCCCGTAATAAGGGGGACACGATCTCTGCTTTGACAAGACGTGTCAAAAAACTACCTCGCATTATGTGCGGGGCTAGTTAATGGAAAACGGTTTGAATAATCACCGGGCCATGGCATAATGTCATGTTGCCAAAACAAGTCAGCAGATTAGATTGGTGGAAATATTATTCTCTCTACGGTGGTATGTGGAACTTATTTTGCAGGGTAGGACACTATCCTTGTATTCAAATTCTCCCGTGGTGTATTCGGAGGAGGAACCCGCCTTGCAATGCCGAAGAAAATACTGCGCGCTGGACTCATCGTCATTGAAGCCTGGTTCTGGGGCTACTGAGGGAGTCCTAGATTAGGGGGTATCCGGACAGCCGGATTATATCCTTTGGCCGGACTGTTGGACTATGAATATACAAGATTGAAGACTTCGTCTCGTGTCCGGATGGGACTCTACTTGGCGTGGAAGGCAAGCTAGGCAATATGGATATGTATATCTCCTCCTTTGTAACCGACCTTGTGTAACCCTAGCCCCCTTCGGTGTCTATATAAACCGGAGGGTTTTAGCCCGTAGGACAACATACAATCATACCATAGGCTAGCTTCTAGGGTTTAGCCTCTCCGATCTTGTGGTAGATCAACTCTTGTAATACTCATATCATCAAGAATAAATCAAGCAGGACGTAGGGTTTTACCTCCATCAAGAGGGCCCGAACCTAGGTAAAACATCGTGTCCCCTGCCTCCTGTTACCATCCGCCTTAGACGCACAGTTCGGGACCCCCTACCCGAGATCCGCCGGTTTTGACACCGACAAGCACCAAGAGTAACTATTTATTCAAAGTATAAACCACTAAAATAAAAACTAATTGGACAAATGGTGGAGTCACATGCCAAGCAACAATCTCCCGAAACATTTTTGGAAGTGGAGCTTCGAGCAAAGAGATCGAAATTGGCACCAAAATGAGCAAGAACACGGGAGAGAGAGGGAGAGTGATTTTTTCTGGAGGTAGGTGACAATGTGGGCTAAAGAGATAAGTGAGAGGGCCCACGTGGGGACCACAACCCCCCTAGGTGCGCCAGGGGGTGCTGGCGCACCTAGGTGGGTTGTGCCCACCTGGTGCACCCCCCTATGGTTATTTTTGCACCAAAAATTCTTAAATATTCACGAAAAAATCATATAAAAATTTCAGGGCATTTTGGGAACTTTTATTTTTGGGTCATTTTTTATTGCACGGGAAATTCAGAAAACAGACAAAACATGGCATTTTATTTCATTTAACTAGTAAAAACAGAGAATAAAAGGTAAGGACAGGAAGTATTGCTTACTAAATTCATCAACTTCATACCGTTCAAAAATGATTCATTAATAAGGTTGATCAAGTCTTACTAACAACCACTTACGATTAGTATGAAAGAGAAGAACTTTCGCAAATCACTAAGTTACCTCAATGGGGATATGCATTTTCCCAACAATAAGCATTTCATATTTCTTTTTGACAGTAGGTAGAGGTATTTGAAAACTTCCAATAGTGATTGTCGGAGATTTTTCAATAACATTAATACCATTCACTTGGAATTGTTTCTTCGGAAAATGCACCGTATGCTCATTGCCATTAATATGAAAAGTGACCTTGCTTTTATTGCAATCAATAACTGCTCCTGTAGTATTCAAGAAGGGTCTACCAAGGATAATCGACATGTTGTCGTCCTCGGGCATCTCAAGTATAACAAAGTCAGTCAAAATAGTAACATTAGCAACAACAACGGGCACATCCTCACAGATACCGATAGGTATGGCAGTTGATTTGTCAGCCATTTGCAAAGATATTTCAGTAGGTGTGAGTTTACTCAAGTCAAGTCTTTTATATAAAGAGAAAGGCATAACACTAACACCAGCTCCTAAATCAAACAAAGCAGTTTTCACATAATTCTTTTTGATAGAGCAAGGTATAGTTGGTATTCCCGGATCTCCAAGTTTTTTAGGTACTCCATCTTTAAAAGTATCATTAGCAAGCATAGTGGAGATTTCAGCTTCCAGAATTTTTCTCTTATTTGCGATGATGTATTTCATATACTTTGCATAAGGAGGCATTTTCAGGATATCAGTCAAGCGAGTACGCAAAAAGGCTGGCCTCAGCATTTCAGCAAAGTGTTCAAATTCTCCATCGTCATTCTTTTTAATTGACTTGGGTGGAAAAGGCATGGGTTTTTGAACCCACGGTTCTCTTTCTTTACCGTGTTTCCTATCCCCAAAGTCTCTTTTGTCATATCTTTTATTTTTAGATTGTGGGTTATCAAGATCAATAGGTGGTTCTATCTCAACATCATTATCTGGTTCTTTACCATTTGTTGGTTGAGAGTCTTCATGAACCTCATCATTATCTTTTTCATTATTACTAGGTGAGTGTTCATTTCCAGATTGAGTTTCAACATCTAAGATAGAAACTTCATTTTCATTATCACGATATTTTTCTATTTCAGGTTCACTAGAAGTGTGCAAAGTCCTATCATTTTTATTTTTCTTTCTAGAAGGACTAGGTGCACTAGTGTTATTTCTTTGTGAATCTTGTTCAATTCTTTTAGGGTGTCCCTCGGGATAAAGTGGTTCCTGAGTCATTTTACCTCCTCTAGTTGCAACTCTAACAGCAAATTCATGCCTATTATGATTCATTTCATCAAGCAATTCTCTTTGAGATTTAGCAACTTGTTCTAATTGAGTTTGAACCATAGAAGCATGCTTTCCAACACCTCTAACATCATTTGATATTCTAAATAACAAGTCACTCAAGCGAGCAATCATATCAGAATTGTATTTCAATTGTTTCATAACATTTGCATTGAAGTGATCTTGTTTTCTAATATAGTTTTCAAACTCATAAAGGCATTGACTAGGATGCATATTGTGAGGATTATCATTTTCATTAAACTTCATAAGAGAATTTACCTCTACCACCTTAGGCATTGGTGGTGTATTAAGCCCATGTATTTCTTCAATAGGAGGTAAATTTTTAACATCCTCAGCTTTAATACCTTTTTCCTTCATAGATTTCTTTGCCTCTTGCATATCTTCAGGACTGAGATATAATATACCCCTCTTCTTCGGAGTTGGTTTAGGCGTGGTTCAGGAATAGTCCAATCATCATAATTTTTCAATATGTTATTCTATAATTCTTCAGCCTGAGCAATAGTTCGTTCTCTGAAAACACAACCAACAGAACTATCTAGGAAGTCCCTAGAAGCATCGGTTAGTCCATTATAGAAGATACCAAGTATTTCATTTTTCTTAAGAGGATGATCAGGCAAAGCATTAAGCAATTGGCAAAGCCTCCCCCAAGCTTGTGAGAGACTCTCTTCTTTAGTTTGCACAAAGTTAAATATTTCCTGTAAGGCAGCTTGTTTCATATGAGCAGGAAAATATTTTTCAGAGAAGTAATTAACCATATCCTAGGGACTACGCACACAACCAGGAGCAAGAGTGTTGTACCAAGCTTTAGCATCACCCCTTAATAAGAAAGGAAATAATTTGAGAATAAAGTAATAACGTGTTTTCTCATCATGAGTAAAAAGGGCAGCTATGTCATTCAACTTAGTAAGATGTGCCATAAAGTTTCAGCTTCATAACCATGGAAAGGATCAGATTCAACCAAAGTAATTAACTCTAGGTCGATAGAGCATTCATAATCCTTATCATCAATAAAGATAGGTGAAGTAGCAAACTTAGGATCACATTTCATACTAGCATTCAGAGATTTTTCTTTATACTTGTGTAGTAATTTCTCTAGATCATCTCTATCATTACAAGCAAGAATATCTCTAGTTGTTTTTTCACTCATAACATAACCTTCCGGTATCTTAGGAAATTCATATCTAGGAAGGCTAGTTCCAGCAGGTGTTTCAGGAGTTTCAGTCTCAAGCTCATCATCAGATTCAACAACATCATGTTGTATAACTCTAGCAATTTGTCTATCAAGAATTCACCAAGTGGCACATCTTCATTACCAAGCAAGGTACTAGCATCATTCATAGTAGAAGTAGCATCATCAATAACTTGTGACATATCAGGATTAATAGCATGTGGTGGTGTTGCAAGTTTACTCATAACAGAAGGTGAATCTAAAGCAGAACTGGATTGCAGTTCCTTACCTCCCCTCGTCCTTGAGGGAAATATCTTAGTCTTTGGATCCTTCAGATTCTTCATGGAGATAATATGATAATAATCCCAAGTGACTCAACAAATATAGCTATGCTCCCCGGCAACGGCGCCAGAAAAAGGTCTTGATAACCCACAAGTATAGGGGATAGCAACAGTTTTCGAGGGTAGAGTATTCAACCCAAATTTATAGATTCGACACAAGGGGAGCCAAAGAATATTTGAAGGTATTAGCAGCTGAGTTGTCAATTCAACCACACCTGGAGATTAATTATCTGCAACAAAGTGATCAGTAGCATGGTAGTTTGATAGTTTTGATAGTTGTGACAGTAGCAACGGTAGCAGTAACAGTGACAGCAATATTTTGTAGCAAGTGTAACAGTGATGATAGCAATAGTAACACGGCAAAATCAATAAGGATAAATTTGTAGGCATTGGATTGGTGACTTTTTGGATGATATTCATCATGAGACAGTTATAACCTAGGGCGATACAGCACTAGCTCCAGTTCATCGATATAATGTAGGCATGTATTCCGTAAATAGTCATACATGCTTTATTAAAAGAACTTGCATGACATCTTTAGTCCTAGACTCCCGTGGCAACGGGGTCCATATTGGTAACTAAGGGATATTAAGGCCTCCTTTTAATAGAGAACTAGAATAAAGCATTAACACATAGTGAATACATGAACTCCTCAAACTACGGTCACCACCGGGAGTGGGCCCGATTGTTGTCACTCCGGGGTTGCCGGATCATAACCGTAGTAGGTCACTATACTTGCAAGATCAGATCTAAAACATGGATATAATGATGAATTCATAAACGGTTCAGATCTAAAATCCTGGCACCCGGGCCCAAAGTGACAAGCATTAAGCATGGCAAAGTCATAGCAACATCAATCAAAGAACACATTGGATACTAGGGATCAAGCCCTAACAAAACTAACTCAATTACATGACGAATCTTATCCAACTCCTCACCGACCAGCGAGCCTATGAAGGAATTATTCACTCCCGGTGGGGAACATCATGGAATTGGCGATGGAGATAGGTTGGTTATGACGAAGATCAAAGATCCCCCTCTCCGGAGCCCCAAACGGACTCCAGATCTGCCCTCCCGAGGAAGAACATGGCTTGGTGGCGGCTCCGTCTCGTGGATCGCGATAATTTTTCTCCTTGATTTTTTTCTGAAATAATGTGAATTTATAGTATTAGGGGGGTCGTCAGCGGGGCCACCAGGTGGGTACAACCCACCTGGGCGCGCCAGGAGAGGGGGACGTGCCCTGGTGGGTTGTGCCCACCCAGGTGCCCCTCTCCGGCAGGTCTTGGCTCCAGAAATTCTCTTTACTGACATAAAAATCCTCAAAAAGTTTCATTCCATTCCGAGAACTTTTATTTCTGCACAAAAACAACACCATGGTAGTTCTGCTGAAAACAGCGTCAGTCTGGGGTTAGTTTCATTCAATTCATGCAAATTAGAGTCCAAAACAAGAGAAAAAGCGTGAGAAAAAGTAGATACGTTGGAGACGTATCAACCACACAAATGAACCAGTCAACCCATGTACTACCCTCCCCGTGGGCATCTACTATCGCGTCTTCCTCGACTCCATGTCGTTTCCTTCCTAGGCCTTGATGATGTCCACCGTGTTGGTGCTCTTAGTGCAGCATGGTCAATGTGATAAAAAACAACAACCATCCGAAGAGGGGTGTACATGGAGAGGCTGACAGTAGTGCCTTCTAATTACACGAAAAAATGATTCCTCCCCTGGCGGTTGGGACCCACCAGCTCCATCTTTGCATGCAAGGAAGTGTCTTCTTATTATGGGGGAGAAATGTTTCCTTCCCCTGGTAGCTGTGACCCATCAACTGCATCTTCGCATGCAAGAAAGTGTCTCCTTATTACGCGCAAAAAAGTGATTTCTCTATTTGATAGCATGTATCCACCAGCTATATCTTCGCACACAAGGAAGTGCCTCCTTATCTCCCCTGACAATTGGGACCCACTAGGTCTCCGCATACATAGCGTTATTTGTCTGGTTGCAAACATGTGCGTACATACTGGTCGATCGGTCTCTCTGCAACAATGAACCGTGGCCGAGTAAAGAGCGGCACGTATCGTAATAGAACCCCCGACGTAGCAGCTCATGCACTCCCGTCTAAATCATATACACGTACGTACAGTCTTGCTGCAAGAAAAGACAGCCACGTACGTACATACGGGCGGGTCTCATGTACATAGAGAGATAACGTGATAGAGCCAATGGACATCAACAAAGGCGTCATGTTCATCGAAGGCCAACCTGGGTCGAAAAGGAGAAATAACGTAGTGTTCATCGGGAGGCAACCGATTGGGCCGAAATGCGTCATGTTCATCCGAAGCCAACCGGTTTGGACGGAACAGCCAAAACAGGGCCTTGTTCATCGACCCCCCCCCCATCAACTGGGATTCTACCGCCTATGATCGAAACGGGGTCATGTTCATTGGGAGGGGTCTGGCGTACCGCAATACGAAGAAACAAGACTTCTGTTCAACCATCTATTGTCGAAACGGGGTCCTATTCATCGGGAGGTGTCTAGCGTACCACAAAACGGAACTCCACGGGCTACTATTCATCCACCAACCACTCGCTCCAGCCTCCACGGACTACTGCTCATCCACCGCCAACTGCCTACGGCCTCCATGGGGCCATGTTCATCCACCCCAACCGGCTAGGGTGTGGCGTACCAAGACACGACCTTCTCTGGGTCCTATTCATACAGAATTAACTACCTACACGGCTGGGGTCCTGTTCATGCAACCCCCACCGGCTGGGGTGGGGCGTACGAGTGGGCGGTAGCAATGAAAACTGTTCAACAATGGCCAACCAGCCGGCTAGGTCTCACCACGTATCGCGCAAGGGGCTTGAGCGAGTCCTGGACTAAGGGGTCCTCGGGCGTCCGACCTGTTAGCCATGGGCCGGACTGATGGGCTATGAAGATGCGAAGACCGAAGACTGTACCCGTGTCCGGATGGGACTCTCCTTGGCGTGGAGGGCAAGCTTGGTGACCGGATATGTAGATTCCTTTCTTTGTAGCCGACCTTGTGTAACCCTAGATCCTCTCGGTGTCTATATAAACCGGAGGAATTAGTCCGGAGAGAGATTCATTATGATAGCCATATAAGCTAGTCCTCTAGGGTTTAGCCATTACGATCTCAAGGTAGATCAACTCTTGTAATACTCATATTCATCAATATCAATCAAGCAGGACATAGGGTATTACCTTCGTAGAGAGGGCCCGAACCTGGGTAAAACATCGTGTCCCTTGTCTCCTGTTACCATCGACCTTAGATGCAAAGTTCGGGACCCCCAACCCGAGATCCGCCGGTTTTGACACCGACATTGGTGATTTCATTGAGAGTTCCACTGTGATGTCGCCAAAAGGTTTGATGGCCCCTTCAATCGTCAATAATGACGCTGTCCAAGGAGAAACTTTCCTCCCCGGACAAATCTTTGTGTTCGACGGCTTCGCATTGTGGGCCAATTCGCTTGGCCAACTGGAGCAGATCGAAAGCTACGCCCCTGGACATCAGGTCATATTTGGGAGCTTGAACTACTTTGCGGGCATTCATGGAGACTTGATCTTCGCCGGATTCGAGACCGCGGCTGCCACCCCCGGTCACCCCGATGATCATGGCCTAAATCTGTCATCAGACCGCATCCAGGAGATCGCCCCTATAACCGCTCTGGCCTTAGAGCCGGAGCAGACTGTGCCATCCAAGGATGGGAGGATCAACCCCACCACAGAGGCCACAGATTCCACGGCGTTGGAGCCGCACATAGACTTAACCTCTCACGCTGCCTTTGTCGCTGGAACTCTGGACTCGTCTCCGGCCGTAAGTTCCGAACCAAGCGGGCCCGCGGACGCCGAGCTTGATCGTTTATCGATTTTCGAGTTCAGCGTCGCAGACATCCTCCAGCACTCGCCTTTGGGCGACATGCTAAACTCATTAAAAACATGTCCTTAGCAAAGGACCCGCAACCGAACTATATCTAGTTTGAACTAGGGGCTGATGATGGGGAATTTCGCTCCCCACCCACCACCCACTTCATAGCCATTGTCGACGACTTAACCGACATGCTCGATTATGGCTCCGAAGACATCGACGGTATGGACGACGATGCGGAGGAGGAACACGGCCAAAACCCGCCGCTTATCGGATGCCGTACGGCCACTCATGTCTACTACACAACCTTCTTCTTGTAGACGTTGTTGGGCCTCCAAGTGCAGAGGTTTGTAGGACAGTAGCAAATTTCCCTCAAGTGGATGACCTAAGGTTTATCAATCCGTAGGAGGCGTAGGATGAAGATGGTCTCTCTCAAGCAACCCTGCAACCAAATAACAAAGAGTCTCTTGTGTCCCCAACACACCCAATAAAATGGTAAATTGTATAGGTGCACTAGTTTGGTGAAGAGATGGTGATACAGGTGGTATATGGATGGTAGATAATAGTTTTTGTAATCTGAAAATATAAAAAAAGCAAGATAACTAATGATAAAAGTGAGCGTAAACGGTATTGCAATCCGTTGAAACAAGGCCTAGGGTTCATACTTTCACTAGTGCAAGTTCTCTCAACAATAATAACATAATTGGATCACATAACTATCCCTCAACGTGCAACAAAGAGTCACTCCAAAGTCACTAATAGCGGAGAACAAACAAAGAGATTATGGTAGGGCATGAAATCACCTCAAAGTTATTCTTTCCAATCAATACGTTGGGCTATTCCTATAAGTGTCACAAACAGCCCTAGAGTTCGTACTAGAATAACACCTTAAGACACAAATCAACCAAAACCCTAATGTCACCTAGATACTCCAATGTCACCTCAAGTATCCGTGGGTATGATTATACGATATGCATCACACAATCTCAGATTCATCTATTCAACCAACACATAGAACCTCAAAGAGTGCCCCAAAGTTTCTACCGGAGAATCACGACGAAAACGTGTGCCAACCCCTATGCATAGGTTCATGGGCGGAACCCGCAAGTTGATCACAAAAACGTACATCAAGTGAATCACGTGGTATCCCATTGTCACCACAGATACGCACAGCAAGACATACATCAAGTGTTCTCAAATCTTTAAAGACTCAATCCGATAAGATAACTTCAAAGGGGAAACTCAATTCATTACAAGAGAGTAGAGGGGAAAGAAAACATCATAAGATCCAACTATAATAGCAAAGCTCGTGATACATCAAGATTGTATCACCTCAAGAACACGAGAGAGAGAGAGAGAGAGAGAGAGAGAGAGAGAGAGAGAGAGATCAAACACATAGCTACTGGTACATACCCTCAGCCCCGAGGGAGAACTACTCCCTCCTCGTCATGGAGAGCACCGGGATGATGAAGATGGCCACCAGAGAGGGATTCCCCCTCCGGCAGGGTGCTGGAACGGAACTAGATTGGCTTTCGGTGGCTACGGAGGCTTCTGGCGGTGGAACTCCCGATCTATTGTGCTCCCCGATCATTTTAGGGTATATGGAGATATATAGGCGGAAGAAGTATGTCAGGGGAGCCATGAGGGGCCCACGAGGGTGGAGGGCGCGCCCAGGGGGTGGGCGCGCCCCCTGCCTCGTGGCTTCCTCGTTGCTTCCCTTGCATGGACTCCAAGTCTTCCGTGTTGCTTTCCTTCCAAAAATAAGTTCCGTGAAGTTTCAGGTTAATTGGACTCTGTTTGATTTTCCTTTTCTGCGAAACACTGAAACAAGGGAAAAAACAGGAAGTGGCACTGGGCTCTGGGTCAATAGGTTAGTCCCAAAATTAATATAAAAGTGGATAATAAAGCCCAATAATGTCCAAAACAGTAGATAATATAGCATGGAGCAATCAAAAATTATAGATACGTTGGAGACGTATCAGCCACTTCTTCGTACAACATATACATGGTGGACACACCTAGAGAACCTCACGACAATCACAAAGAAGATCCAGTTGAGGATAAACCTCCTGCGACACAGCCTAGACACCGGCGTCAGCAGTACCACTCTAAGTCACATCGTGCAAAAGACAGCAACACCGGCATGGGAGAAAATAATACTCCGGACAATACCGAAGACAATGAAGGCCCCGTTGGGGAAACGTCCGAACAGAATGAATGGGAAGACGGGCACGATAGCCCTGATGAACAGGCCATATACGAAGACTCGGAGGATAGTAATTATCTTCCGCTCTTCGAGGATGAGGAGAGCCTCGGTGACGAGGACTTCATCGTGCCTGAGGAACCTCTCGAGCAGGAGCGCTTCAAGTGCCAGCTAATAGCCACTGCAAGAAGTCTGAAAAAGAAGCAGCTGCAACTTCAAGCTGATCAAGGTCTGCTAAATGATAGATGGACTGATGTCCTAGCAGCCGAAGAATACGGCCTTAAGCGCCCAGCCAAAAGTTACCCGAAGCGTAAATTACTACCTCAGTTCGACGATGAGGCGCTAGAGCTCATACCATCATCACGCAATGGGGCTGACAGAATACCACGCGGTCGGGATAAAGCGGCAACTCTAGCCGAGCACCAGCCCGCCCCGCCTTATTATAAAGGCAAAGACAACTCTCGGTCACAAATATGACCTCCGGCAGGACCGAAATAACAGAGCGGGGCATACCAGATCGATCTATGGATCACAAGGACGTGCCTCGACATGCGGCGATGGCTACTTATTCGGACGTGACAAACCTAGCCACACCCGGGCGGAAGACCGCAAACGGACTCCGTCGGAGGTACGCCGCGGTGTGGCCCAACATAGAGGCGCCGCACACCCGCTTTGCTCCACAGACGAAGTAATGGAGCATGAATTCCCAGACGGGTTCAAACCCATGAATATCGAATCATGCGACGGAACAACTGATCCCGCGGTATGGATTGAGGACTTCCTCCTCCATATCCACATGGCCCGCGGAGATGACCTTCATGCCATCAAATACCTACCACTAAAACTCAAAGGACCAGCTCGGCACTGGTTAAACAGTCTGCTGGAAAATTCTCTTAGCAGCTGGGAAGATTTGGAGGATGCCTTTCGCGACAACTTCTAGGGAACATATGTCTGGCCACCGGACGCCGATGACTTAAGCCACATTTTCCAGCAGCCCGGAGAGTCAGTCATCAAGCTCTGGACTAGGTTCTTAGTTAAAAAGAACCAAATCGTTGATTGTCCGGACGCGGAAGCCCTTGCGGCCTTCAAACACAGCGTCCGGGATGAATGGCTTGCACGCCACCTCGATCAAGAAGGACCTAAATCCATGACAGCCCTCACCGCTCTAATGACTCACTTTTGCGCGGGAGAAGACAGTTGGCTCGCTCATAGAAGCAACTGCGCCAGCGACTCGGGCACCTCCAAAATCCGAGACGGCAATGGCAAACCACGACGAATCAAACACAATGGTCGCAATGATAATGACAGATCACGCGACGCAGTGGTCAACGCCGGATTCAGCAATCCCAAACCCGGTCGACAGAAAAAGCCATTCAAGGCGACCCGAGACAGACCATCCAACCTAGACAGGATATTGGACCGACCCTGCCAAATTCACGGACACCCCAAACCAGCTAATCATACCAATAGAAGCTATTGGGTCTTCAAGCAGGCCGGCAAGCTCAACGCCGAACACAAGGGGAGGGGGCCGTCAGGCGATAGGAACGACGGAAGCGTTCACCAACCAAATACCAGGGGTCAGAAGCAATTTCCCCCTGAGGATCGATCAATCACGGAGCGGAAATAGCAGTTCGGCTTTCACCGCCCACTTCATATACCCGCAAAATTTGTAATGTGCATACATCATTACGCACTCAAGATACCATGGGCATTGGTGGAAGCACAATACGGACAAGCCTGCAAGCATTCCAGTAACATTTTTATCTACTTTCCTTTTTCTTTCTTTTCTCTTAAAAACAGGTGTCTCAAAGGACAAACATATAAACTGACTCCATCAGAGTTCGGGTCCGTACACTCACCTAAGGGGCTATTCTCGTCAAGGAGTCCCTTCACCGAGGACAGGCGGCGCACACGTGCGACAGGAGGTCCAAAATTACTTTTTGTAGACCGCACTCTCTATTTCGAGCCTGTAAAATGTCTTTTTCCTCCGCCTTCGACCCCGAGCATATTAAATAGTCGGGGTTGCGACTTTGTTATCTATATACATGATTGACACAGCACTCAGATCCCAGTAAAAATAATGCATTCTTTTTCTAAAGGACTGAGTTGTGCCCCCATGGTTTTTTCAACCATACACCTCGGCATAACTTGCCAGGGGCTCGGTATGGGAACAAGCGAGTTGCCGACAAGTCCGAACAGCTCTATAGCGTACTTCGGCGTCCTGAGTTTGGCCTTATATGCATTAGCTCTGAATCATGTCTTGGGTCAATAGTTGGGTTGCCCGGCTCCTGTGCTTGCTATCCTACGTTACGATCTATTGGCTAGGGTAGTAAAGGGAGAACTACTGCGATTGTGCTTCCGGTTCACCTGGTTAAGCACCTCAGTAGAGAAAGCCGAAAACTGACTATCATGATGCAGCGAGAGCTGGTCAACCACTCGATGACTTATCGGAATCTTTAGCGATTCCTTTGTGTTACACGAAGGACCTCTTTCTGGTCAAATATGTAAACGAATCGTACGAGTAAGCCACATACATACTAGGGGCTATGTCGTAGACCCACCATAAAACTCCTATGGCTAAGTGAAAGTGTTAACGCCCTATAGTCTGGTTGCCTGGTTCACCGCATTGACACCTCCTTCACGGGCCAACACGTTGGGTCAAGAGTGATCAGATGCTTTTTTCGAACACCCCCGTACTTCCTACGAGGGAACTGAAGCCGACGACTGGAAAACTTTCAGATTATATACAAACGGCCGCACAGGAGGAACAAAAGCCTTTAGGTAAAATCAAAAATATAGACTGATTACAACAATTGTCTTTTACAATTCGTAAAGAATTCACTCGAATATTATGCCTTTCGAACATTGACCCTCTATCAGACGGGCAACCTCTAAGATGTCCTCAAAGTAATGATCCGATGCGTGATGGTCCTTGCCCTTGGGTGGACCCTGCGCTGCAACATCAACGGCCTTCATCTTCCCCCAGTATGTCTTGACTCGGGCAAAGGCCATCCGTGCACCTTCAATGCACGCCGACCGCTTTACGGCGTCGATACATGGCACCGCATCAGCAAGGCGCCGCACCAAGCCAAAATAGCTATTCGGAATCGGCTCGGTCGGCCATAGCTGAAGTATGACGTTCTTCATGGCAGCACCAGACATCCTGTTAAGCTCGGCCCATTGGGACATCTGTTCATTCAGTAGCAGAGGTGTTTTGATACGTCGAACTGTGACTAGAAAAGCTTCTCCATTGCATACCCCTCTTGCGCTTGGTAAAACTGCGCCGCATCAAATGAACTCTTCGGCAGGTACAAAAACATGTCTGGAGAACTCCACACTTGGTTAAGCTGAGCATAATTCGGATCTCCGAACTTAGTCTGTAATAAAAAGGGCTTACCGGCCTCAATCTCCCTAGCTTACCGGATCTCCTCACGAGCTGCTCTGGATTCAGACCGCGCTTCTCTTGCCTCTCGTAAGGCCTTGTCAAGTTCAGCCGTTTTGGCTTCATTTTCCTTCTCAAGAAGTTCACAGCGGCTAGCAGCATTTTTCAGTTCGAGCGCCATCATGGATATCTTCTCCCCGTCTTTGCGCCGAGCAGCTTGTTCAGCCGATGCCTTTTCGGCAGCTGCATCACTAAATCGGGCCCGCTCCTTGGCCCGGGCCAGCTCCGCTCGAAGAATTTCAACGGCGGCAGCACCATCTGCAGTCATGCATATTCCAGTATATAACTTTCAGCGTCATGCTTATATCACAAAAATGTACGTAAAGGGACTACACCGAATACATACCTTGCGCCTCGTCAAGATGCATATTGATCAACGCAATGTCATCTCCGGCCACGTCAAGCTTCCACTGCAGCTCGGTAATATCCGTAGTCTGGGAAGTAGCCAGGGGGGAGGCAGCCTGTGTTCAAGTTAATCAGATTAGTCCTTGAATATTTCTTTTTTATCCCCCGTCCGCCTCCCATGGGAAGCCAACCCGAGTCTCAGGGGCTACTACCTATACATAGGTGCATCTTTGCAAATAAAATATAGTTTAAAACATTACATCACAAACCTCGAAGCCTCTCAGCAGGCCCACGAAGGCCTCATTCAATCCGCTTTTCGCGGACAGGATCTTGTCGACCACTTTGTCCATCAAAGTACGATGTTCCTGTGAGACGGACGACTGTCGCAGCATGTTCCTCAATATATCCGGCGCCTCTGGGTCTCCGGAGGCTGCTGTAGGAGTACGTCCTCCCGTTGAAGGGATCCATTCATTCGTATCCAGTTGTAGACCAGACTGTCCGGGGCCTTCATGGTTGGTCCCCGGACCCTGGGCCACCGAAGTGTCACCTTCGGGCAATGTCTTCATCATTCCTCGCACCACCTGTTGGTCGCGGGAGACCCTCCGTGACGACACCTCGAAGTCGTCCGCCCTATTGGGCGGAGAGGCCGGTGGAGGCGTCTCGCTTTTCATCATCTCTGGGAGAAGGTCCCCCGAGGAAGAGGATTGTTGAAGAAGACTGCACGCCGGACTGCAAAAAATATATATTCTAAGCATTGCGAGAACAGAACGGGGTATGTTTAAAACATTCTTGTTCACTTACGATTTGGCATGAGGCTTGTCCTCATTATGAGACTATGCTTCGACGTCCTTCAAGCCCGAGCCATCCAACAGAGGCATCTTGCCTCGCTTAGGAGCTCGTTTCTCCGAATCTTCGGAGGCGGCCCTTTGCTTCCCATGAGGGGAAGGGACAATGCCCCCCCCCCTTCTCTTTTGTCTTTGGATGGGTGAATTTTGATTCCTCCGGACACAATGTCTGATGTACCCTTGGAATAGGGGTCATCTTTGGTCTTTCCACTCTCCGCCTTGCCCTCCTTCACAAGCATCTGGTATGATGCCGGGGCTAGCATCCTTATTAAAACAGGATTTGCTGGGCCTTCGGGTAGAGGGGCCGAACACATAATTAGTTTCGCCTTCTTTATCCAGCCCTGGAGAAGATAGCCTGCTCAGTACCGTATTACTATATGCGTAATTACAAAGTGTTCGGAAGGCAAGTGCTTACCAGGGTATCCGGACGGTTGCAGTTAAGGCCAGCGTCATCGGTAGTGTCCGGCCAATGTTTTCGCTTCCCAAAAAAACAACTTCCACATCCCTTCGTGTGTAGTGCCGAAGAAGTGTTGGAGGGTTCGTGGTCCTTCCGGATTGAGCTCCCACATGCGGCGAGACCGGCGCTGGCAGGGCAGGATTCGGCGAACCAGCATCACTTGAATCACGTTGACAAGAACGATGTCTCTCTCAAGGAGGGTTCAGATGCGGCTCTGTAGAGTCTGCACTTCATCAACTGATCCCCAGTCCAGCCCTTTGTTAATCCATGATGCAAGCTGTGGTGGAGGGCCGGAACGGAACGTAGGAATAGCTGCCCACTTAGTGTTGCGGGGTTCCTAGACATAAAACCATTCTCGCTGCATTGGTGGGAGGTTTCAGTGAAAGAGCCTTTTAGCCAGAGAGTGTTGGTAAGCTTGCTCACTACAACACCGCCACACTCCGCCTGTTCCCCGTCAACTACCTTCGTCTTCACACTGAAGGTCTTGAGCCATAAGCCGAAGTGTGGGGGGATTCGGAGGAAGGCCTCGCATGTAATGATAAACGCCGAGACGTGGAGGATAGAGTCTAGGGCTAGATCATGAAAATCTAGTACGTAATAAAACATTAGCCCCCGGACGAAGGGGTGAAGAGCGAACCCTAGCCCTCGGAGGAAGTGAGAGATGAATATGACCCTCTCGCCTGATCTGAGGGTCGGAATAACCTGTCCTTGAACAGGAAGCTTGTGGTGGACCTCCGCGATCAAATATCTGGCCGCCCATCGGCCTTGAGAGCTGGATCCAGACATGATGGGGGGCTTGAAACAATGAAGTCGAACCTTGGGTGCAAGAACTCGAGGTTGGGAAGGCTGAGGAGAGGTTTGGCATAAAAGGATGGCCCTTGGTTCCTTTATAAAGGCAACGGGTATTGAACGCCTCCTCCTAAGCCTAAGAACATGCCTATTCCTAAGGAATCTTTCCCGCGAGACGGTTGGGTTACCCACGCTTGTATTTATGAAAATCCCGCAATTAGGAGACACGACCTTTGCTTCGACAAAACGTGTCAATAAAAACCACGCCCCGAAACGTGGAACGGCGGGACGGGAAAACGGTTTGAAATAATGACCGGGAAGCGTGACGTCACATTACTTAAGTTGTCAGCTGATTGGATTCGTGGAATACTATACTCTCTACGACTGTGTGTTGCAGATCCGGACACGTTTGTTTCATCCGAAGACCGTTTTGGAGTTCGGAAGGAGGAACCCGCCTTACAATGCCGAAGACACAACTACGTGTCGGATATCTTGTCATTGAAGCCAGGTTCAGGGGCTACTGAGGGAGTCCTGGACTAAGGGGTCCTCGGGCGTCCGGCCTGTTAGCCATGGGCCGGACTGATGGGCTGTGAAGATGTGAAGACCGAAGATTGTATCCGTGTCCGGATGGGACTCTCCTTGGCGTGGAGGGCAAGCTTGGCGACCGGATATGCAGATTCCTTTCTTTGTAACCGACCTTGTGTAACCCTAGATCCTCCCGGTGTCTATATAAACCGGAGGATTTAGTCCGGAGAGAGATTCATTATGATAGCCATACAAGCTAGTCCTCTAGGGTTTAGCCATTATCATCTCAAGGTAGATCAACTCTTGTAATACTCATATTCATCAATATCAATCAAACATGACATAGGGTATTACCTCCATAGAGAGGGCCCGAACCTGGGTAAAACATCGTGTCCCTTGTCTCCTATTACCATCGACCTTAGACGCATAGTTCGGGACCCCCTACCCGAGATCCGCCGGTTTTGACACCGATGGGGCTCCATCGTTGCAAGTCTCGACTCGATCTACTACGTGTATCGCGTGCGCGGAAGTAGCAGACACTGTTCATCGAGAGGCAACCAACCAGCTAAGTCAACTCACGCCTCGCGCGGAGGCATTGCATCGAACGATCGGCTTCAGTAAGCAGCAACGAAGGGATCGATCGCTCGGGTTCGGTAAGAAGCAGCGAAGGAATCGATCGCTCGGATTCAGTTATCAGCTAGAAGAGATTGCTCGTGTTTAGTACTAGTGCGATCACTCGTATTCAGTACGTAGCAAGTGCAAGGCGTCGATCGATTTCTCGGGTTCAGTAAGCGAACGGCTTGCTCGGGTTCAGTAAGCAAACGGCTCGCTCGGATTCAGTTAGCGAAGGGCTCGCACACGAGCTCGTGCGAGGGAAACGTGCAACGACTGCATCGCTCGAACCCGACCAACCACCTTATATCGGAACTCCCCGAAAATTTTCTCGCCCCCACTTCTACCATGACCTTTATCATCATGGACGGTTCAAAGAATGTTATGCAAGTCCACCTTCAGCCCACCCAGGTCGTAAAGCCTGCTAGGTCCGATATAAGGCCGACATAGGGCCTCGCCCACTCCAATTGCTTACTATTTTTCAAGAGAGAAGACACAGCCGAGTCTGAGAAGGACTTGCACCTTGCCCGACTTTGAATTAACAAAACCATTAACCGGTGAGGATACAACTGCAGCATACAGCTGACAAGAACAAATTGGAAGCGAAAAGATACAAAGGTGCTAAAAAGCAACTAACAAAGCCTCAGACGCTTCGCACAAGAAGGGTATACAAAGAAAGTAAGAGCTGAAAACGTGGAGGTCCTCTTTCGCAGCCGAACCATAGCAGGACTAGCATGCCGGCATTGGAGTAGAAACGTGGAGGTCCTGTTTCTTCTTTCTCTCTTCCCGAATTGTTCCCTTTTGCACTCAATGAGAAACAGATTGTTCATTGATCTTCACCCTGTTTTCGTCAAGTTGCACGCAAGGATCGTACCACTCGAAGCGTTAAGTCCGCTGTCTCTCGTGACGCTCTGCACGGAAGAAGCAGCACCGCCCACTGTCGGATGGAGGATCCCCTGCGCTGAGGAGCCAACCATCAATCAACAATCCTCCTCATGCATGCATCGCTGGCCTGCGCTGGCAGAGATCACTGCTCGGAGCCGTACGTGTGACCCCTTAATCGGCCGGGCGCTGCACTTTACTCCATATGCACATGTCTCCAGCAGGGGAGCAGGTCGCCCACAGCCGTGACACGGCGACAGTCAAGATGGCCCTGCATCCATCCACCTGTTCACCATAGCTCCATAGCCCCATAGGGACGTCAATGCCCGCCGTCGGTGGATCCAAAGCAGCCACAGTGATCGCCAACACGGAGGCCGGCCGTCTCACGAACCCCAGCTCCATGCATGTTCGCCGCAACCGTTTTCGCCGGTGCACCGCGACGTGTCCCGGACCGGGGCGCGTCTCGTCCCCACTTTTCACGTGCCACGGCGCGCCTTTCCCTCCGTGCGACCCGACGACAAGCGCGCGCCCCATGCAGCCCCGAGACGACGCCGCGCGCCGGCTCGTGAGCGGCACACGTACGCCCGGCGGCATCGCGTCGTCTGGAACCCTGGCGACGTGTGCCGCTCGCACATGCATGGCGCGCGGGGGCGCATGTGGTGTGATCCCCGGCCCGCGGCACGTACGTACGGCCCGTCGCTTTACGCTCTCGCTAACCCTGCTGACTCACCGCCATGGCGCCATTACGTGGTCGCTAACCCCTCCTCGAATCTCGGGCCAACTAATTAAACCGTCCTTAACTGACCGGCCCCGTACTGGCCAACGCTATTTTATCCCGCCGGAGAGCGACGTGTGCGTGGCCGCACAGCGACTGGCCGATAGAATAGTCGGGTCGTGCCGTGTCTCGTCTGGTACAAAAAAAAAAGCCATTTGTAGAGCTTGCAATTGCGAGAAAAAGGCATATCGACATTCCATCTGCAGCTAGCTGCTTTAGCTAACAAGATTAGGTTATCCCGTACAGTACCCTTTTCCTTTTCGGTCTAAAAAGCAAAGCAGAAGCAGGTACGGGTCGGTCTCGTGAGGTTGAGACCTGAGCGCGCTGGCCGGCAGCTTTGCTTGGGTTACAATCCATAATGCGGCCCCTAATGATGCGCTTTATGGCGTATCAACAGTACTGGGAAGAACCGATTAGGCTAATATAAACACACGCGCGCGAGAGCTTTCGTTGCCATGGATCTTATCCGGAGCAGATGCTGCAGGGGCGCCACGTTGGCAGGGGGTGTTCGTTCATTCATACCCATCGGTTTGGTAGGTGGGATTCGCTTGTCACATGCCAACATGCACGGCCTCAACGGCATCCGGTTGCGAACTTGAGCTGATTTCCAGCCCGGGGCTGGTGCATCAGAACGATGGTGCTGCGTCACAGTGTCAAGCACAAGCCCCCAACTAATTCCCTTTTAACAGTCACCATCTTGGGCCTTAGGCCAACTTCACCGCGCGACTCCACACGGACGTCCGTTTTGTCCGGATTCTATCCGTTTGGATAGCGATTTGGGGTCGTGTCCGGGCGCGTCTTGGGAAGCGGTGGCCGTGCGCCCAGCGCGCGGCCGCATCCTTTTGTCCTATCCTATCTGTGTCTATTTAGAAAACTAGTAGCAACGTTTCAAATGTCAAGCCCTAGTTCAAGCCAGCGGCCCCGGTTCAACACGCTGGCAACAGAGCCAGCGGCCTACATGTCCATCGCCGGCATCAGCCAGCGGCCGGCAACACAGCCAGCCTCCAAAATGATTAGTTGTCCTCGCCGGCAACACAGCCGGCCACCAAAATGAATGTTTTCTCGCCGGCACACAGTCAGCGGCCCAGCGGGCGGGCGGCACCCATGCCAGCCTCCAAAAAGAACGGCCACGGCCGATCGGACGACCTAGTTCAGGCCTTCGGCTTCGAGCATCTCTTTCTGCTTGGCCTCGAACCAGGCCCTCGTCTTGTCGCTCATCTTCGACAAGTCCATGCTCATGATCGCAAGGGCCACCTCCTTCGCTTTGGTGGCGGCGTTCGTGGCCTCGATGTCGAGCTGCCTCTGCCTGGCCTTGACGTTGTCGGCCTCGATGTCGAGCTGCCTTTGCCGGGCCGCCTCCTTCATGTCGATCTTCCTCCTCTTGGCCGCCTCCTCCATCTCAAGCTTCTTTGTTTTAAGGTCTAGGTATTGCTTCATTTGCTCCTCCTTGCTTTGCCGCTTCTTCTCGTCCCTCACATCCTTTTGGACATCATGCCATGCAAAGTGTCATGCAATGCCATGGATGAGGTATCACGTATGTCATCAACCTTGGAGTTGGTCTTGCCCCTCGGCCTCTTCAAGGCCTCGCCATCTCCACCTCCGGCGTACTTGGCCGTCTTTAGTCCTCTCTTCCTTTGTAGTTCACGGTATTGGTCCTTGAACTTAAGGCAATTGTTGATAATCGTCCAACAATGCGTAAGAGTGAATGGCTTGTCATTGTGCCGGGCCTTGAATGCCTCCAAAGATTGAAATGCCTAAATCACATGATCAACAACAAGTGAACATGCAAACATATACACGGCCGAAGTGTCATGGCCGTAGCAAGGAAAGTGCTAGGAAGAGGAGAGCATAACATGTCCCCAACGCCGAGACCACTCACGGGCCGTGCTTCAACGCTCTCTAATGCGGCGCAATACTTGTTGCACTCTTGTTGGATGAACAACCATCTTTTTTGAATCGAGTTGATGCCACGGTTGCTTGTAAATTGGTAGGGCTCAAACATCTTCCTTTCATGGAATGTTTTGTGGACTCTCGTCCAAAAAACAATGCCCTTTTGTTGCGCGCCGGTCCAGGGATCTTGGCTAATCTCCATCCAAGCTTGGCAAATCAACTTGTCCTCATCTTGTGTGTATGAACCCGTGCGAATGCTCTTCCTCTTCTTTTGTACTTCCGCTCTTTGGGTGAGCTCGTCGATGAACAATAGCTCGCCACTAATATCAACGCCATTACCTTCTTCTTCATCACCTTCGACATAGATGTCATCGTCTTCATGCCACGAGTCACCATGGTCGTAGTCAGCACGGTCGTCGGCCTCTTCATCGGGCACGTACTCGGCGCGGCCATCCTGACTTTGGGTCTCCTCGGGGTCGTAGGCACGGCCATGCCCACTCTCGAAGATCACGTCCTCCATGTACTGGCTGTAGAAGGCGTCGTCGACCGTTGGCGTTGGGGTTGGCATTCCGTCAAACAAGACGCGGGGGGGCGGCATGGTGCCCGTGAATGGTGCCCGTGCCTGCTTTCTTAGCATCTCGACGGACGGCTGCCCGCCGCTGCTGGACCCAGGCGTGACGTTGAGGTCGATGACGGTCGCGGGGCGCGGTGTGGACGGTGTGAACAAGCCCACGTCCGGTGACGCAGAGAAACGGGTCTGGCCGTCGTGCCTTGGCGGAGGAAAGCCGGGGAAGATGGGCACGGCGCGCGACGTCGGTGACTGGCAGTGCGTAGGCTGGGCGACCGACGAGCCTGTGCTCGCCGGGCCGACGGCCGCTGCAGGGAACCCGGCCGGACGGCCCATACCGCCAAGCATGAGGATGGCATGCGCTTTGTTGACAAGGTCCTCCTTCTCGTCGGCAGCGGCCTTACGCCGCGCGGCCTCCAGCTCCTCGCGTTGGGCGGCGAACTTGGCAGCGGCGGCATTGACCTTGACGGCCGCTCTCCGTTCCCTCCTCTTCACCGATTTCGCGTCCAATTTGGCGATCTCCTCCAGCGTGCACTCCGACCGTGGCTTCCTTGGAGCCTTCTTCTTCACCTTTGTGGGCGGGTCGACGGCCAAGCCGCCGGTAACTCGGCGGGGCGTCGGCCATGGCCGGGGGAGAGAGGGGCGGCGGGAGGGACGTGGAAGGGTTTGGGGGAAATGGCGGCAAATGGGCATGGGTGGGTTTTGGTTTCTCCCACCGACAGGCGGGCCAGGGGAGGACAAGCGCGCGCGTCCCGCCCGTCCGCGCGCATCCCGCAAATGAGCGTGGGTGGGTTTTGGCTTTCCAGGTATGCTTGGCAGCATAGATTGTATGCACTGGGAGTGGAAGAACTGTCCATTTGCTTGGCAGGGCCAGTACAAGGGGCATGTTAACGGGTGCATTGTCATATTAGAAGCGGTGGCATCACAAGATCTTTGGATATGGCATTCTTTCTTCGGCATGGCAGGTTCTCACAATGATATTAACGTGCTACAGCGTTCTCCAGTCTTCGCGAGGCTTGCAGAAGGCCACTCCCCATCTGTCAACTTTGAGATCAACGGCCACCATTACAACAAGGGATACTATCTAGCAGATGGTATATATCCTCAGTGGTCAACTTTTGTGAAGACAATCTCGAAACCCCAAGGTGAGAAGAGAAAGAGATTTGCCCAAATGCAAAAGAGTGTTAGAAAGGATGTGGAATGTGCTTTTGGTGTGCTTCAATCCCGGTGGGGTATCGTTCGAAACCCTGCACTGTCATGGGATGAAAGGAAGCTTTGGGAGGTGATGGCTACTTGTGTGATCATGCACAACATGATCGTCGAGGACGAGCGTGATGAGAGTATCTTCGACCAAGGATTTGATTATCAAGGTGAAAATATTGAGCCCCTGCATCAAGACCCGGCCACATTTGAACAGTTTGCCCAATTCCACCGTGAGATGCGTGATTGGCACATTCATGTGAATCTTCAAAATGACTTGGTTGAGTACGTGTGGGATCACGTTGGCAACCAATAGATGTATTTGTCCATTTTATGACTTGATTGTAAAACTGTTTTAATTTTCAAACAAATATTTGGGTTCGAAATTAGTTTTAATGCAAATTTGGGCAATTCTTGGCCTTGATGGACACGATGGGGCAAAAGGATGCGGCCGCGCGCTGGGCGCACGGCCACCGCATCCCAGGACAGGCCCGGACACAACCCCAAATCCTTACCCAAAAGGATAAAACAGGACAAAATGGACGTCCATTTGGGATCGCACGGTGGAGTTGGCCTTACTTACCAACTTGCATTACACGCAGCAGAGTAGCACGTCGATCAAATTTATCTGGGCGCCGACAAATGGAATTCGGTGAGCTATGCATGCGGTGCAGCACACAGAGAGACAACCAAAAACACGCTAAGCCCTAGGCGACAAAACTAGTTGTTGTGCATGCCCTGTTGGCCTGAATCACCCTTCGTGTGCATGCCTGCGCTACCACGCAAGTGTTTCCAGGCTTAACAGAAAAGTCAGCCATACTTACTCGAGTGCGCCGCCGTCGATCGAGCAAGTAGCTAAGCGAGAACGAAAGTGACCAGCCGGCACAAGTATTTCGACATCACTGTCCGCATACGAGCATATCTATCCTGTCGCCGGTTGAGTATCCCCGCGCCCGCAGTATTCTACTCCGCTAACGTAGTTGACGTTGTGTCTGTCTGTCTGGTCTCTCCGCAACAACGACCGCCTTCTTATCCATCCCGGCTTAGCATAACAGGACTTGCCTGATTAAATCGTCAGCATGTCGCTGTTACTTGATCCACAAATTAAGTCTCGAGCTCGGCTAGCCCTAGCCATATCTATCATCATCGTCTCTTGCATATAATTGGGCCATGCATGCACGAATGTCAGCAGCCATTGGGCACGGGCTTGGACTTACGCGTGCTTGGATTTGATCTCGACAGCGTCGCCGATCAACTAAGCAGCACGGTTTTACGTGCTTCGGTTACTTTGCTGTAGATATCTTCTTCTTTGCGCGCAAATCGGGGTGCCTGTTCTTCTCTTGTCTAGTGGAGAAAGCAGGCATCATCGCAACTTGCAAAGATAGGCCATCAAACAAGTCGACCTGCGTGAAAAGATGAGGCTAGTTAGCTCCCAAGTCCAGCGGAAATTACAGAATATGTATCGCTCCCTTTTGCAGTAGCAGCCTATTGGCGCCAGAAATGGAGCTTTATTAGCTTCGCTTGCCGTAGCAATTTGCGCATGAGATGGCCGGGTTTCCACTGGGGCACCGTATCGTCCAAGAATCATAGGGTCGACAACCCAGCAAGATAGCACACTTGGCGTCTTCTTTATGAGCTTGCAAGCATAGACCATATTAAGATACTCATTAGGGTTAGGCCATATCATGAGGGAGGATAAGGCAGAATCTAGTCACTGTACTTTGTCTGAGATGCTAAGCATGCCCGTGCACACGTGCTGCAGCCTCAGGATCCCGGGGCGGAGGCGAACCACCGGGCAGGCGAATGCGTGGTTTCTATTCCTAGTTGACACTAAACAATGGTTCTTGATGCGTTGCTTTTGTTCGGAGCGTTCGTCGCTTAACATTTTATGTACTACCGTACGCATGGCGCTGTCAAGTTGAGCAGGGCCATGTGAGGGGCAACGAGACCCTAGGCATTATAGAAAGCCGCTGCGGTTCGCTCATCTTTATCGGCTGCGGGGAGGAAAGGAGCCGGTCAAACCTTGGGCCCTAAGCACCTTGCAAGACTTCCAAATGACTCATCGACCTGCCTTCTTCTTTCCCCCTCTGCTTTTGAGGAGAGCTTGAGAGAAATCTGGTAGCAATGGGGGGCTAGCTGCATGCCTGTTGGAACACGAAGAAATGTTAGGCGATCGGTGTGCTGATCCGTGAAAGGCACGACAGGGTCAAAGTAAGGCTAAAACTTAATGACCAAGAGGTGGAGTTGCAGTATGTTAACATGACCTACTGAACCTAGCTTGAATAGATCAATGGTAGGGAGCTTGGAGGTACTAGGGTGAGGACAAGTTCGTGGTTGCATGTGCACCCCGATCAATTCGTCCCCTCGTACTTTTTTTTTTGGTTGGATGCATTGATATTTATTAACGCAATACGAATGTAGACGCTCATACATACATGCATAGATCCATTCTATAGACGCATGCTTACACACCCTATCGCTATGAGCACCTCCGAGGGATTGAGCCGGCACATCATGTTGAGACTAACGAAGTCGCCACAGACGTCTTCATAGTCGACGGGAATGTCTCCTCCCACCGAATATACATCGCCGGGAGGCTTGAAATAAATATAGAAAAATGCAAGCACCAGTGTCAAATCTAGAACTTGAACCCTGATGGATTACGGATATTACTGTCCTCATAATCATCCAACCGCAGGTTGGTTCGGCATTACTATCTATTATTTCCGGCCCATCCCCTGAATTTGTACATCACAAATCCTTTTTTACTCTAAAAGTTATTCCTAAGACATCCACCTTAAGGCAATTTCAATAATTCCTCATGATGCATTGATATCTATTATTTCCGGCTCACCCACTGAATTTGTACATTGTAAATCCTTTTATGTTCTAATATTTAGTCCTGAAACATCCACATTAAGGCGATTTCAGCGAATCCTCGTTACACTAAAAATAGAAATTTTATAAGTAAATAATTCAAAATTAACTTTCTGAAAAGATCTAATGGTACCGCAACAAAGTATAAATCTCAAGACGATGTGCCGGCTTAGTCTTTCGAAGGTGCTTATAGGGGTAGGGTGTACGTGTGTGCGTTTATAGGGGTGAGTGTATGCGTGTGTTTATGAGCGCTTGTGTCTGTACTGATGCTAAAAAACAAAGTATGGGCTTCACACTGAGAGTGGCGTTTTGGCACATGGGAGCGCCCGCTCCTGATTTTTAAAATGTGTTTTAAACATATTTTGAAATGTCAAAAAAATTCAAACAAAAACATGACGCTTACATATTGATATTTTACATGTTCACAAAGTCGTTTCGCAAAAACCGATAATTTATGTGTCGCATGTGAAAAAGACAAAATCCAGTCTTAAAAAATAATTTTCACAAGACACCATTTTGTCTTTTTTACACAAGCCACAAAAAATATTGATTTTTCTCCAAAACTTGACGTGCACACATATGATGTCGAGATATATGCGCCAAAGTTTTGTTTGAATTTTTTTTCACATTTTAAAATACATTTTTCACGTGCAGGAGCGCGCGCTCCTAGGAGCACCAACGGATTTCCCCTTTACACTAATTTACTTAGAGCAAGAACGTCTCTATCAGTTGTGGTTTTGCTAGTCAATCTTTGGAGAATTGGAGGGTGTGCGGTGGTCATGTAATTCAAGTACACTAACGGCTTGGGTGTGTTGTGGAGCTGGGGTTCATCACGAGCGATCATGTAATTAAACCACGAGCGATCGTCCGGAAGGGAGGAAAAGGTATGACCGCAGGAGATGCCACGCATCAGCGTCGTACGCGCGGGCGCCCTCCTGAACGGTGTCGAAGACTTCAAAACGGAGCCGCATGCCGCCGCTCGACCGAATCTCAGCGCAGTAGGTACCGGACGGACGCACGCGGACGCCGCGATAGTCCGTACCTCCCCAGTGGCGAGGTGGCATGATGGCGCGATGATGGCGTGTCGGCGGTAGAGGGCGATGGAGAGATGGGAAGAGCGGCAAAGGGCGCTGCAATTTATAGGCACGCCGGACACGGCGCCAAATGTAGCGCGACTGATGCCGCCTTTTCTCGTGCGCGCTAGTTTCACGCCATCGCTGAAGCGCGCGAAAACGTCCCGCACGCGCTAAAAAGTAAATTCACCGCGCGCGTGTCTTTTGTCGCGGCTGTTGAAGATGCTCTCACATCATTTTCCTCGCGTCCCTTTTCTAGGAATTCATGCGTCACATTCCATTTCGGAAAGAAAATAACTCATAGTGTCGGCATTCCTTCCTTCGCAAATTACCAAATCATGGGACATAACCTATGTTGATACATCCAGAGTGTCCTCTAACTCCTTGAGTCGGATCCTCGAATGCATCAGTCAGGTGGCACCAATACATTGAAGGCCATTGCCCCTTCTAAAACATGGATATATTCACTTTTGATATGTATTTCTAGTAAAGCTATGTACTTGACACCATATGCAAGTAAGAACATCACTAATTATATATTATAAAATTGTACATTTCT
Organism: Triticum monococcum; assembly: GCA_034509565.1. Taxonomy (NCBI): domain Eukaryota; kingdom Viridiplantae; phylum Streptophyta; class Magnoliopsida; order Poales; family Poaceae; genus Triticum; species Triticum monococcum. Next base: position 78,549,094 of record CM067843.1, read on the forward strand.
TGACCTTTTTCTTGAATATTAGGCAATTGCTTCCATCTCTGTTACCAGCAAATGCATGTATTGTTATGACTGTTGTCGCTGCATTATGTAGTCAATTCTATTTGTATGATTTTTTTACTTTGATGTGCTTTTGTTTAATTTCTAAGATGTGGTGTGTGTGGAGAGCGCATTGCACTAATAGAAAACGGGGCTTTGGTTTTTGTCAGATCAGAGCAACAGTCCCGGTCGACTTATGAACCGGAACTAATCGGAGCAACAGTCCCGGTTTGAGCGGCCAGGGTGCCAGCCGGGCCTCGGCGCGCACCAGTCCCGGTTCGGCTGGTACCTTTAGTTCCAGTTCCAGCCAGCAACTGGGACTAAAGGGCCTCGCTCCTGGCGCAACCCCTTTAGTCCCGATTTGACATGTACGTTTCTAATGTTGTGGGCCACAAAAAATTGATTTTAAAAATATGTGATTGTGTCATGAATATTTACACGCACAGAGGAAAATATGGGATGTAACATTCAGAATTGTTTAAAATTCTCCTTCTATTTTTCGGATTTCGCTTGTGCATAGCATGAACTCGGGATTAGAAGGAAATTTTGGCTACATTGGACTTTTTTTTTGTTATAGTATTATTTTTGTAAAACCAATTGAAAACATAATTCCTAGTCGACGGGGACATATGTGCTCCATTAGTATATGAAATGCAAAATATAGTCCTCGTACTTGTAAGTGTGAGTACACATCTAAAAGTTGCATGATTCGAACTATTCTATTCTACGAACCCAATAATTCAATAGCCATGTCCTTCGTGGTTCTCCGTACGGGGACGCAGCTGGCGGCACCCTAACGTGGCCACGAACAAATCTGGGCAAGCATTTCCCCCAGCTCGACGGAACAAAATGGCTAAGCTAAGAATAAAGAGCACACAACACAATTGCCTCTTGTGGCTCCACTCTGAATAATAAAGCAGCAAGGAGCACTGTACCTGGATGCAGATATGGACGGCTCGTCTCCTCGTCCGGTGCCCGGTCCACGTCCACCGCACCGCTCCACCCCGGGTACGCGACACACGGAGGCGCTCTTATCCACACGACGGACTGGACGGGTCGACAGAGGCCCGTCGTGCTCGTGCATGCACGCGCCGTGCACCGTTGCACGTGAAAAAACAACCGTGCGTAGCACGTACCCGTGCAGTACCATCGTACTACGTATTCGCACGGTCATGTACTATTGTGGTAACAGTAACAGTACTGCTGTTACTTGGCTCGGGAGGAAGCAAAAAAGGTGAGTTCACATAGCCATAGCCAAAGCCAAAGGAAAGGTGGCGCGACATGCACCGATCGCTTGCTCGTACACACGTCCGTGAAGCAAAGGAGAGCCGGGCATGTGTCGGAAGAACGCGGAATTTTTCCTGAAACGTCCGGGCAAGTGTAGATTCGGGAGACACGGCTCCGCGCAAGCAACCACCTGCACGCATGTGTGCGTCACCGGCAGTACCGCTTCTGTACTCTCACCGGCCAGCCTTGTGTATCAAGCTGCAGATCATCGGCCACGCTCACGCCCGTGGGTGGATGCAGCGGTGCAGGGATAAAGATTGGGAAAGAGAGACAAGATGCAAAGGAGAGGGAGGGAAGGGGAGCTCAGAGCGAACGGGTCGGCATGATGAGGACTGGCTAGAGCATGGCCAGGGAGTGAGGGGACAGGCTCTAGGGAGGGAGCAATGCCAGCCAGCCAGCCAACCAAAGGTGCCTTGCTTGCTATTGCTGTTGCTGGATACGTCACTGCTAATTAAGCCAAAGCTAGGTGCTTGGCGAAGCCTCTACCGGCTAGGGCGCTAGGCAGGTTGTTCGCGTGTTCTAGGCACATCGCATACCATCCAAGGTCTATCTAAAGTGTATATAATGTTCAAGCTCATCTCTAGCTTTCCGCGTCGTGTGCATGGTCATCGTGTAACACGTACGAATTGCAAAGTAGTAACTAGTGCCTTGTAAAACTTATCTTAACAAACAAAAGTCGACCTTTGTTTCATGTTCATGTCTTGTAAACTTTGCACGCACTTTTTTCGCGTTCATTATTACAGTAGGAAATTAGCGCAAGACAACGGTGTCGGTCGTATTTTGACGCACCTTGTTTAATCACAATATAAAGCAAGGGAGCTATACAAACGGGGAGCAGGATGAAGTGCCCCGACGGAGCTCGATCCGCGAGCATAGTTAGTGAAGCGGCAAATTTGAGAGATGAGCACTGAACATGGCCCCAATCTTAATGTTGGCGCTGCTGCGCTCCAGCTATCCACCCACAGTTATCTCGGGTTGTCCGATTTATGGCAGCACGGTGCGTCTGTGTTACCGACTCTGACGGAGCCGCACAGTGTCGGTTCTGTCAATTCCAAGGGCGTGAACCTCGTGCACCGCCACTGCTGGGAGCGAGAGAGAGAGCTGAGCCTATCCCTTGAGATGCGGAAACTCCGGAAGTGAGCAGAGCACCGAGAGCGACCAGGAAGACATTTGAGTTCAAAGAACGAGCGGCGTAAAACGAGGCCAGATGATCGTAAACAGTGGAGAGAGGCCGAAGCGGAGAAACGACAGGCAGAGAGACGTGCGCCACGAGGGCTAAGGTTCATGCATGCAACAACAGCGGGGTCGCAGCGCAGTGGCGCCGGGAGGAGCGCGGGGCCCCGGCCGTACCCCCGCGCGCCACATCTCGTGATGCGCCGCGCCGCGTGGAGCGACGTCGTACGCCTCCGGCTGCCCTCCCCCCCCTACCTCGCGTCGAGCGATCCCTTTCCTCCTCGCCTCTCTCCTCTATCCCCTCTGCCCTGCTGCTCGGATTAGATCTCCATCATGGCGCGACGCAGGCCGTCTGCGGCAGATCTGTTCCGCCCTGTTACCGGCACTGTAAATGAGGATAAGAAGGCGGCATGCGCGGCCATCCTGCCGGTGGCCCGGCTGCGCGTGCGTGCACGTTCGCTCTCGACCGCCGGATCAGCAGAAAATCGCATGCATGCATGCCCGCGAGATAAACATGGCGTTTCGCCGTTCATCAGCGCCATTTCGAGATTTACAGACCACTGTTCCTCGCTCGCTGCACCCTGCAGCTCCAGAGTTTTCGCGCCGTGCGGCGGAATGCCTCGCTTTGTCGCGTTCCGTCTCGTTTCCCAACGGCGTAGCGTATGTGGCGTTCCATCCCGACCTTGTCGTCGCACCGCACGACGCCTTGCTGTGCTCACGACCATCAATGCGGTCTGTTGCATCCGTTTCGGCGGGAGGAGCGCGTCGTGTCCGGCCGGCCGCAGCCGTGATCGGCTGGCGGCACGGTGCACGGCTCCGCGACCGGTCGGCGGGCGGTTTCGGTTCCCTTCCCCCACGCCACGCGTGTCCAAACAGACATCGCCGCTACTACTACCAGCTACTCCACCCGTAAAGCGTAAAGTGTAGCGTACTCATGCTCTTGCAGCACTTCCGTAACTCAATTGGCATGCCTATTTTATTACAGTAGATCAGTAGTACGTCCTTTTTTTGAATCTCTATTAGCATGTCCTTGTCAATACGAGGATTCCAAACCTGGGCGAAAAATCGGGACATGGTGGTTAAGCCGGCGACTTGCCTAATCTGTTGGCTCCGAAACTTTCGAAGGTCACGCTACCTCCGTGGCGACGCAGACGCGCGCCGGGGTGGCCGCGGTATGGAACTATGGATGATTGCAGCGGCGCCTACGTGTGGTGTGGCGCATGGTTTCCCGCCCGAATGTTTGGCGCTTGCGGGCGCTGTCCCAACTGGGACCGCCTCCCTTGGATTGCGTGGCAACTTTCACTTTCTTGAAACTTGATCACAAACAAATCGTTTCGGTCGGGATAAGAGCATGTATAATAAGATACAATCAGCCGGCGGTAAGAATTAAACTATTATATTTTTATTGAGTTGGATAAAAGAGAATAGAAAAGAGAAGAGAAGCAGGCTGCAGATTAACAGCCGGCTGTAGCACGTGTTCCAAGAAACAATGCAAGAATGTAAAGTGTTCTTAACAACTTGCTACTATACATGTTGGCTATTAGGTTGACTATATGTGACATGGCAACCCCACATAGCTGATAGTTGGCTATACTATTAACCATGCTCTAATGAGTTGTTGGTCCTATTACGGTATTAGTATTTTTCTAAAAAATATGGTTTCTCCAAAACAAGCACATCATAAATAAGGCCATTCAAAGAACACTTGATTACAGATTCAAACAGCAAGACAAGAAATTTCGAAACAAAAATGGCAAGTTACTACTAACATCAGGACTTCCGCCATCGTAAGGGCATCTTCAATGTCAACCCCCGAAACACTATTTGTAGGTGGACATGGAATTCAGGAGCCGGCCTTTCGACCATGTCACTTAAACGTTTGTCTTTGTATAAATCTTGTACGCGGATATGTATCTCTAACATAGCTTTTTTAGGTCCGGAATTTCACATGCCGGCAATCTCACTCTTCATATAAAATCTTGTAAATTAAGATAGAAAAGGCATTAAATTTGCTTCATAAAGTGTTATATTGATTAAAAATATTATAAACAACAGTAGAAAACATTATGCAAAATGAACGTATCAGTCAGCCCGGACATTTGAGTCCTGTTTGAGGCGCCTGTCTGGTTCAGATTTTCGGGACCAGTCAGTGACCGGGAGGGCCGCCCGGCCATTTGTGCAGCCCGCCCGGCGTTTGTGCAGGGTTTGGGACGCCCGGGTGTAGATGCTCTTATAAAAAACAACATAATTCTTTCATAAATAACATGCGGATATTCCTAGTACAACAATAGTTCAAATATAAATATTACATCTGAAATATTTGGATGTTCAACCAGTTTTTTGAATTCATTGATTTCAAATTCAACGACACTGGAGTCATAATCCACACATGTTGTCCCACGCACTATGCCCCTTGAGTTTCATCCAATAATTTATGAACATACATGACCTGCCCATGGTTCTGTGGTATAGCTAAACCTGATCATTGGTCGGGTCGGGTCGGGTTCGGGCCGGGCTTGGCAAAGCCTGAAGAAAAAATCCCAAGCCCGAGCCCGGCCCGAAGTACATGAGCAGTGACATTTTTAATTAAATTAAATAATTAATCATATTTGGGATATTATTTTAATTCATTATACCTATATTTCGAGTAAAATATGTTTATATATACATTTCAGGCTTTTGGGCTAGGCTTGGGTCAGAAAGCGGAGCCCGAGCCCGGCCTGAATGTCGGGCTTCGGGGTTCGTACCTCCTGGACGGGTTGTCCATGAACAGGTTTAGAATAGACACCAACGTGTCAGGGCTATACAATGTGATGATTATCAAGTTGCAACGTTCGATGCCGCCCAATGACGGGTGGAGCGGACGCGACAGGCGGTCCATCCGTCTTGGACCGTCCAGCGGGGTAACCCAGGCGTGAGTCGTCTACGCAGATTTAATGGCTCGCGTTGACCTTGAGTGTCTCCCACGACACATGACCGTGCGATGGAGGTCCAGGAGCCTCTCTTCGCACGCGGAGAACCCATGGAGATGGGCACTCCAACATGCTTTATAGGAGTCATTGGTATACTTATGGACTCAATGCGATCTTTAATCACTCAAGTACAAAATAAAGATGAACGCAAAAAAAAGTACAAAATAAAGAGTCTTGAGGGTTGATCTTACCCTTGTCCGTAGCTCATCCTTAGCTCTAGAGGGGTTCACCTTCACTTCCCAAGTTGTACATATAAGAACCATACCTGAACTATACTGAAGGAAATCACTAGTTCAAGGATATGTATGTTGGTATGAATTATCAAAACCACCAAAGAGATTGGATGTGCTTTCATAGTCATCGTAATAGGATGGAGAAACAACTAAGAGTCCCTATTATAGCATCCATGATGAGGCTGATGAACCCAACACCCTCGTACGGCGGAGCAGAGGCTTTGATGCCATGATGGCTTGCAGTTAACATGGTGGTAGATCGACGAGAGCTCCTCCCACCGCCATCCTCGAGTTGCAAATTGGCTTGAAGGGCATGATAACTAGTGCTTTTCTTTGCGAAAATGAACAAGAGGAAGATCGACGAGAGCTCCTGCCACCGTCATTCTCGAGTTGCAAAGTGGCTTGAGGGCGATAACTAGTACTTTTCCTTGCGAAGATGAACAAGAGGAAGATCGACGAGAACTCCTGCCACCGCCATTCTTGAGTTTCAAAGTGGTTGAAGGGCATGATAACTAGTGCTTTTCTTTGAGAAAATGAACAAGAGGAAGATCGACGAGAGCTCCTACCACCGCCATTCTCGAGCTGCAAAGTGGCTTGAGAAGCACGATAACTAGTGCTTTTCTTTGCGAAAATGAACAAGAGGAAGATCGACGAGAGCTCCTGCCACCGCCATTCTCGAGTTGCAAAGTGGCTTGAGGGGCATGATAACTAGTGCTTTTCCTTGCGAAGATGAACAAGAGGAAGATCGAAGAGAACTCCTGCCACCGCCATTCTCAAGTTGGAAAGTGGCTTGAGGGGCATGATAACTAGTGCTTTTCCTTGCGAAGATGACCAAGAGGAAGATCGAAGAGAACTCCTGCCACCGTCATTCTCGAGTTGCAAAGCGGCTTGAAGGGCATGATAACTAATGCTTTTTTTTGCAAAAATGAACAAGAAGAAAATCGACGAGACCTCCTGCCACCGCCATCTCGAGTTTCAAAGTGGCTTGAAGGGTGGGATAACTAGTGTTTTCCTTTGCGAAAATGAACAAGAGAAAGAAAGGTGTGTGGTTGTCGGTGCGCGTATGCTTAGATATTTTGTTATTTCTGTCTTTTTTTCTTCAGAAAAGTACAATATGCCCATTTTATTAACTAACTAATTGAGGTTAAGTTTATTTTTAATCTACGATCTTTTATTAGGAAGCCAAAACAGTTGGCAAGCATTCAGACCTAGCCAAAGCTGCAGGCCAGATCATCAAGCAGGCAACCAAAAGGGCTGTCTGCGGAACGTCTAACACAGTTGAAATATACAGACCCTAGGACACGAACACAAGAAGACAAAACTAAGGTTATAAGTATCTAACGTACAATTCAATTATTAAGGCTTACATAGACGTCGACAGCGTAGAAACTTTCCCCCTACCTCTAATCCTCGCAGCCCACACAAATATCTAGTTCTGCTCCCTTAGATATTTGTGATTATTTTTTAACAAATATTTTGTACCCGTGGAAAATCCTCGCAAATTACACTCGGGAGAACGCTCATGGATTACGCTGGTTTTCAACAAGTACTTTACTAGCAAATTTACGGACGTTGACGGCCGAACAAATTCCTCCCCACACATACATACATACATACATACATACATACATACATACCAGCAGCTCACAGAAACACACATACACCATAGTAGTTCCTCCTACGCTAAGTGGAAAGGCAGGATAATTCTAAACTCGGAAGCAGCCAAACAGGCGACAATCACATGCGAGGTCAGGGGAAAGAAAGGAAAAAAAAAGGCGAGCAGCCCACTGCCCACACGCCCCCACCTCACCACCCATCTGCATGCGCGCATCTGTCCAGCCCGCGCCACCACCAGTCCCTACCCCAGGTTTCCAGAAACTACACGAACGAATATCTTCCCTCCCTTCCACGGTTCCACCCGACGGACGCGACGACGGACCGGACCCCAAACCCCAAACCCGCAATCTATACACGTAGGGCAAAACAAAAAAATAAATAAAGATCGTCGTAGGGCTCCCTCCCCTCCCCTCCCCACGCCACGACGTGTCCCCGGCCCAACGCCCCCGCGAGACACCTCGCCTCCCGCATGCCTGACACCGTGCCTCCCCGCCCGCCGCGTGTAACGCTCCGTACCCCGCCTTTATCCCCGCCTCCCGTCGTCCCCTCTCGCTGACGGTGGGCCGGGGCGTTGGGGTGGGGGTGAAGTGTCAGTGGGTGGCGAGGGGTGGCAGCCCCGCTAACGGCGTCAGTTAGTTCGTACGACCGCGCTGTTACTCCGGCCGTGGCCTGGGTGTTTATAAGCGCGCGCCGCTTGGTGTTCTTCTCCACAATCCGTCCCACACCCACCCACAACAAGGCCACAAGCCTCCGCCTCAGTCCTCCACTAGCAGATCTCTTCTTCCTTCCCCTAGAGCAGACCGAGCAGAGCAAGCAGAGCAGCGCCAAGACATGATGATGATGAGCGAGGGAGTGAGCGTGCCGCCGTGGGGCAACCACCTGCCCGTGAGCGGCGTCGACGCCGGCGGCGGCGGCGCAGGCGACGAGACGCCGTTCCTGTTCGCGGCGCTGCGCCAGTACCTGCCGTGCAACGACGTGTTGGGCGGCGCGGGCGCGGGCGCCGAGGACGAGGACGAGGCGGCGGCCATGGCGGCCGCGGTGGACGCCTACGCCTGCGACGAGTTCCGCATGTACGACTTCAAGGTGCGCCGCTGCGCGAGGGGCCGCAGCCACGACTGGACCGAGTGCCCCTTCGCGCACCCGGGGGAGAAGGCGCGCCGCCGCGACCCGCGCAAGTACCACTACTCCGGCACCGCCTGCCCCGACTTCCGCAAGGGCGGCTGCAAGCGCGGGGACGCCTGCGAGTACGCGCACGGCGTCTTCGAGTGCTGGCTCCACCCGGCGCGCTACCGCACGCAGCCCTGCAAGGACGGCACCGCCTGCCGCCGCCGCGTCTGCTTCTTCGCCCACACCCCGGACCAGCTCCGCGCCATGCCGTCCCAGCACTCCAGCCCCCGGAGCACGCCCCTCTCGCCGCTCGCAGAGTCCTACGACGGCTCGCCGCTCCGTCGCCAGGCGTTCGAGAGCTACCTCAGCAAGAGCATCATGTCCTCCTCGCCCACCAGCACCCTGCTCTCCTCGCCGCCCAAGTCGCCCCCGTCCGAGTCGCCGCCATTGTCTCCCGACGGGGCCGCCTCCTTCCGCCGCGGTTCCTGGCCCGGCGTCGGGTCGCCCGTCAATGACGTCCTCGCCTCGCTCCGCCAGCTGCGCCTCGCCAAGGCGCAGGCGTCCCCGTCCGGCGGCTGGTCCGGCTACCCCACCTCCCCTGCCGCCTACGGCTCGCCCAAGGCCGCCGGCCTCTATAGCCTCCCCACCACCCCCATGGGCACCCAGACTAGCGCCTCCAGCTTCATGGCCAACCTGGAGCCACTGAACCTCCGCTTCATCGACGACGAGGAGCCAGTCCAGAGGGTGGAGTCCGGGAGGGCGCTCCGCGAGAAGGTGTTCGAGCGGCTGAGCCGAGACGGTGCCGCGCCCCGCAGCTGCGAGGTCGTCGGTGCCGGAGCAGGAGGCCCCGACGTCGGCTGGGTCTCCGACCTGATCAACTGAGGCAGGCCGCCGTTCTTGCAAGTTCATTTTGTGACGAGGCGCTCGACAAGATTTCACGGCGGAGGTGGCGGTAAGAAGAGAAGAAAAATGGCCCCCCAAAAAAATATCCCCGAGTTTCTTTTGCTATTTCCAGTTGCTGCAAATTCCTGTACATAGCTGCTATCTATCTCCCATGTGAATATTCCCGGTTGGTTGGCGGAAGGGAGGCAAGATGAAGATGAAGATGGATGGATGGGTGGATTTGTTTTGGGGTTCTTGAGGAAGTGTAGGAATTTACCCAAAAAAATGTTACCAAAAAAAGGAGGGAAGAGATGGATTGGAACTTGGATGGTGGCGGTGGTCCGTCCTCTCTGTGGATAGGTGCTGAAGCATGGATGGATGGATGGATGGTGAAGATGAGGTTGGAAGGTGGACTTGATTCCTGTGATTACCGGTGCTGATGTTTGTTTATCGTTGTCCGAAGACCGATTTCGACCGCCCTCTAGTTGATTTCACATTTTGTTAATTATTAATGTAATCTCCTTCGTAAGGATGATGATCCCCCACAGCATATTTTGTACCTTGGCTGCTTAGCGGCCTTTAATCCCTGTTCGTCCAATGGCGATGAACGAACCCCCCAATGTATTTGTGTAATCCTTTGCTATTATCAAGTAAATGATGTTTATCTATATCTACCTATCAGTGAAGTAATTTTCCCGGTTACTCTTTACCCCTTTTTTCTTGTGTTGCACGTCTTGCTACATCTATCTATCTCTTCTTTCCAGCAAGTAAAAGTGGGAATGAAACGTAATGGTTTGAGTGTGATCGTTGTTGGCGCTTGCGGTGACGTGTTGGTGACCGGCGCGCGTGTCCGGCGACGGTTGAGGCGGCATGGTCGACAATGGTGGCTGTGGAGCTCGGATGGCTGGGAGCAGTATGGGGGCGATGTGGGCGTGGAACCCCCCATGAGAGAGACCGGCGGGCGCGACGGCACCGGAGTGGCCACCTGGTCGTTTTCCCCTCGGGTGCGCTGGCCCTGCCGGGAGGGGATTGGTACAGCCGGCGGCGTGCGCGTCGTCCCTGTCGCCGTCGCACATGCCAGCCAAAGATCTTCCTTTTCTCGGGCTCGATCGGGCATCGTAGTACATGGCGGACTTTCTTTGGTAGTGCTCCGCTTCCTTTTCTCGGTTGTACTCCGCTCGGAGTGGTACGTTTCTGTTTCGCCTTATTTGGTTGCTCTTGCGTCACGTCACGTATAGTTATGGCGTCGTAGATTCATTCGGTAGTTCTTTCGCGACCGGGCTTGATCCGGACCTCTTCTCGCGTCGCTCCTTGCCGGACATGTGTTCGTCTCCGACGACGACGACGACGACGACGTAGCGGAGTCGGAGTGATCGAGCGACCGGACCGGGGCCGGAGGAATGTCGCGCCACCACCCCAAATCTCGGAGATCTAGCGCCATCAGAGGGGAGGAGGTGGAATGATGGGATGGTGGCGTGTCCCGAGCCGGAGAGCGACGTGATGGGCGCGGCGACTCTTCCTCACTCGCCCCGCGCCGCGCGGCACTCGATCGATCGGATCGGTTCGGCTTGGCCTGGCCTGGAGCAGCAGTACTGGAGTGGGGCCTCCCAGCACTCCCGCGGCGTGGTGCGGGCGTCCTCGGCGACTTTTGCATCGTGTGGTCGAGGAGACCCCGAGGCCTGTCCGGTTCTACGAGACAGCGGCCAGAGGCAGAGCCTTCTTTATCTTCTTTTCCTTCCGCCCCCTCTGTTCCTTCTCCAGCTTTCATTCCTCGGTTTCGAGCTCCTTCTTTTTCTCCAAAAATCGTTCCGTCGCGCTCACGCACCAGCCTGCTGCAAACATCGTAGTAGTAGTAGTAGATGGCGACGATTCAGGTTCCATCTGTATCTCATAGCAGCCTCTCGTACGATTGTAAACATCTTTCCGAACACAGTACCTGGCTGCTGTTCTCGCCATCCGGGGGCTCCGTTCCATCCTTGTGAATGGAGCAAGGCCACGAGAAAACCTGAGGTGGAACTGAACTGAACGCGACCCTTCTTTTCAGTTCAGATGCCGAAGCCACGCCATCATCAAAACGGGCAGACGGGAGGGGCCCTACGGCGAGTGCCGATCTGATAATTACCTGCAGCCAAAGGCCAAAGCCGAAGATAATTACCTGCAACGAAAGCCAAAGGCAAAGTAACAGTGGACGCAGCAGGCACAGCATCGGGGAAGTGATAGTCATTTGCAGGAAAAGAGAGAGAAAATGATGCTAGTGGTTCAGATGCAGACGCCTGCTCGATTGCTCTGCTCACCACGGGTTCTTTCCCTTTCCTCGGTCGCCACATTCACGGCGTTTGGTTGTGGCGTTGATGCAGTCTCGTCTTTTCGCTCGCTGGGTTGAAATGCGTAGGCCCCCCTTCACCTACCGCGATCAGTCGATTGCTTGCTGCTCCGTTGAGCGCCTCTTTGGTTCACTGTAGTGGTGAGGAACACTTGAATGGAAAAAACACATGATTGTTGTGCTGCATCCACCTGAATCCTGCATTATTGAATGGGTGTTTGGTAGTGCACATCAAAAGGACACAGAATTATTTCTGTTAGGTTGGAGCAGAGGGGAATTTTCCTGTAAATTTACTAGTGTAAATGGATTCTGAGGGGGAAATTCTTATAGATCATAATCCTACGAAACAAACAAAACAGGAGGAATTTCTAAGGATCTGAATCTTCCTAAAATTAGACAGGTCCGTCCATTTATCACTAGTATAATTTATTCTTCGTTGTTTCAGTTAAGAATCTTCATTTTGTATTTGTTAGATAATAACGAGAAATAAACGAGACAAAGAGACACGGATTTTTACGTGGAAACCCTTGCGGGAGAAAACCACGGACGCACGAAGGTGCAATCACTATGATGGAGGAGTATTACAAGCACGAGACGACATGCCGTCTGAGATGCGACTACATGGGGTATATAAGAGGGGCAACCCATAGGAGTCCTTGTAGGACAAGTAAACGAATTGTACTCGCACGCGTCGACGCCAACGCAAAAGCCCACACCGGTTGTACTACGTCTAGTCCAACCCGGTACTAGAATTTGGATCACAATTTAACAATCTCCACCTTGATCCAAATTCCCTTTAATAGTCGAAGAAAGTAAATAACTCCATCCAAATCAGTTTAAACACCTTGTGCGTCAAAATCCATAGGACTAGTGAGAAATACCAACTAAGCCTGAGCAAAGCTCAAACTTATTGGTCGGAACTAGCTTTGTCATCATATCAGCAGGATTATCATGAGTACTTATCTTGCATACCTTCAAATCGCCTTCAGCAACAACATCTCGAATATAATGAAATCTGACATCAATGTGCTTTGTCCTCTCATGATACATTGGATTCTTTGTAAGATATATGGCACTTTGACTATCAGAAAATATGGTAGGGCAAGATGAATCTCCACAAAGCTCAGTGTACAAACCTCTCAACCAGATAGCTTCTTTGCATGCCTCAGAAATAGCCATATATTCGGCATCAGTAGTGGAACAAGCCACAATAGACTGCAAAGTTGCTCTCCAACTCACAGCACAACCACCAATGGTGAAAACATAACCTGTGAGTGATCTTCTCTTATCCAAATCACCAGCAAAATCAGAATCAACAAAACCAACAAGTCCATCTCTAGTTTTCCCAAACTGTAAATAAGCATTAGAAGTACCACGCAGGTATCTGAAAATCCACTGAACTGCTCTCCAATGCTCTTTTCCAGGATTAGCCATGTATCTACTGACAACACTCAATGCATATGATAAATCCGGACGAGAACAAACCATGGCATACATAAGTGAACCAACTGCACTTGAATAGGGAACTCTAGACATGTACTCAATATCTGCATCTGACTTAGGACATAAAGCTGATGATAATTTAAAGTGTGAAGCTAACGGAGTACTTACTGGCTTGGCATTATGCATATTAAAACGACGAAGAACTTTATCAATATATCCCTTCTGACTGAGATACACTTTTCCAGATGGTCTATCTCTGGATATTTCCATGCCAAGTATTTTCTTTGCTGCACCCAAATCCTTCATCTCAAATTCATTACTCAATTGCTTCTTTAGTTCATTAATCTCTGACATACTCTTTGCAGCAATTAGCATATCATCAACATAAAGGAGCAAATAAATAGTTGAACCTTTGACAGTTTTCAAATAAACACAACTATCATAATTAGACCTTTTGAAACCTTGAGAGAGCATAAAGGTGTCAAATCTCTTGTACCACTGTCTAGGGGATTGCTTCAATCCATACAGAGATTTCTTTAACTTACAGACAAGCTTTTCTTTTCCAGGAATAACAAAACCTTCAGGTTGTTCCATATAAATATCCTCTTCTAATTCTCCATGTAAGAATGCAGTTTTAACATCCAATTGTTCAAGCTCAAGATCATGCATGGCAACAATACTGAGTAAAGTGCGAATAGAGCTATGCTTCACAACAGGAGAAAAAACTTCGTTATAGTCAATACCTGGAATCTGACTGTAACCTTTAGCAACTAACCTTGCTTTATATCTTGTCTCATCATTAGGAGAAACACCTTCTTTCCTCTTGAAAACCCACTTGCAACGAATAGGTTTCTTCTCTCTAGGTAATCTTACTAAATCCCAAGTGCCATTCTTTTCAAGTGATTCCATCTCATCATGCATAGCGGTCATCCACTTATTACTATCACTAGAAATAATAGCCTCGGAATATGAAGAAGGCTCAGCATTACCTTCAATTTCTTCTGCAACAGATAAAGCAAAAGAAACAATATTGCACTCTTCAATTAACCTGTCAGGTTTGTTAGTACCCCGCCTAACTCTGTCACGTGCAAGATTCCAACTGGGTGGAACAATAGGCTGATTTGGAGTGGGAGTGACATGATCATCATTAACGACGGGTTCATCATGTGCATCAACAATTTCATTACGAGATGTATCACCTGAATCAATAACATGCTCCACCTGAACAGTAGGCTCCTGAACAATAGGCTGCTGTTCACTCTCAACGGGAACATTAGTAGATGAAACATCATGTAACATAGCAGATTCATTAAAGATAACATTTCTGCTAATAACAACCTTCTGGGTTTCAGGATTCCATAATTTAAAACCTTTAACACCAGACTTATAACCAAGAAAGATGCACTTAACAGCCCTAGGCTCCAACTTTCCATTATCAACATGAGCATAAGCAGTGCAACCAAAAACTCTCAACTGTGAATAATCAGCAGGTGAACCAGACCATACCTCAATTGGAGTTTTCTTATTAAGAGCAATAGATGGTGAACGGTTAATGAGATAACAAGCAGTGGAAGCGGCCTCAGCCCAAAAATGCCTATGCAAACCTGCATTGGACAACATGCAACGGGCTCTGGAAATAATGGTCCTGTTCATACGCTCAGCAACACCGTTTTGTTGAGGAGTATAAGGAACGGTGTAATGTCTGACAATGCCTTCAGACTTGCAATAATTCTTAAATTGCTTAGAACAGAATTCCATACCATTATCAGTGCGAAGTATCTTTACCTTCTTTTCAGTTTGTCTTTCAATCATAATCTTCCACTCCTTAAATGCTGAGAATGCTTCATATTTATGCTTCAAGAAATAAGGCCAAACTTTTCTCGAATAATCATCAATAATAGTCAGCATGTAACTAGCACCACCTAGTGATTTCTTGCGAGATGGTCCCCATAAATCAGAATGCACATAATCAAGAATACCTTCGGTTGTATGAGTCGAAGTATTGAACTTCACCCTCTTGTGCTTGCCGAAGATACAATGCTCACAAAATTTCAATTTACCAGGTTCATATCCATCAAGAAGACCTCTCTTATTTAACTCTGCTAAACCAAGTTCACTCATATGTCCAAGACGCATATGCCAAAGGTTAGCAGCATCACAATCAGAATTCTTTGAAACAACTGGAGTAGCGTTACCTGAAACTGTAGAACCTCGAAGGTAATAAAGACCATTGGTCGAACTTAAATCACCTTTCATCACAATAAGGGAACCTTTAGTGACTTTCAAAACACTATCTCCACCTGAATACTTGTATCCCTTTGCATCAAGGGCACTCATAGAAATAAGATTTCTCTTCATCTTCGGAATATACCGAACATCTGTCAAAGTTCTGATTATGCCATCAAACATCTTGATTCGAATAGAACCTATGCCTTCAATCTTGCATGGTGAATTATCAAAACCCAAAACGGAACCAGCAGAAGTAGTGGAATCAAAAGTATTAAACCAATCTCTATGTGGACACATATGAAAAGTGCATGCGGTGTCAAGTACCCACTCATCATTGGTCTCAGCACATCCAGCAATAACGACAAGAGCATCATCGGAACTATCATCACGAGCAACGTTAGCAGAATTTTCACCTGGTTTGTTACCTTTCCTCTTTTCTTTATTCTGCAATTTGAAACACTCTGAGATGTCATGCCCGTCTCTCTTGCAATACCTGCAATACTTCTTGTCTCTGGATTGCGACCGGCCCCTGTAGCCGTTCTTACTTTTGCCTCTGTTTCCATTATTGGAGTTCTTCTCCTTTGTCCTGCCACGAACAGATAATCCCTCTGCTTGGGATGAACTTGAACCATCATGAGGCACCATTAATTTCATCTTCTCCTTAGAGTTCAAAGCTTCATAAACTTCATTAAGCGTGAGAGTATCGCGACTGTATAATATGGTGTCTCTAAAATTGGTATAAGAACTTGGCAGTGAACAAAGTAACATTAAAGCAGTATCTTCCTCTTCATACTTAACCTCCATTGCAGCTAGATCAGATATAATCTCCTTAAATTCTGAAATATGATTCAAAACATTACCTCCCTCGGGTAACCTATGCAGGAATAATTTTTGCTTTAGATGCATCTTGCTGGTGAGATCTTTAGTCATGCAAATCCCTTCCAGCTTTAACCATAGAGCGGCGGCAGTTTTCTCGCTCAGAACTTCCTGCAAAATATTATTATGCAAATGGAGTTGGATTTGTGACAAAGCCTTACAATCAATTCTTTTCTCCTCAGCAGTCCAGTCCTCAATTCGCTTCTTCCCAAAACTATCCAATGCTTCATCATAGTCGGACTGTGCCAACAACGCCCGCATCTTGACTTGCCATAGGGTAAACCTTGTGTCACGGTCCAGCAGCGGGAGATCGTACTTCATGGATGCCATGAGTATATTAATCTGTGTGCACAAAGTAGTACAAGCCGGTAGAAAAATCCTTGATAGAATTAATATGTGGAGCAAACAAAAAAAAAGATAAATAGCACCTGGATATTATACTGGGCAGAGGACGTAGCAAACGGACAGAGAACAAAAGAAAATCTGGTGATAGACGGCTTCACGTGCAACTAGTATTAGCACTTGAGGATCAAGCCTCTGGACAAGAGCCTTCCGTTTGACGTGGAGTACTAGCAGCAACGTAGGCTCGTAATAGTTGTAGCGATCGATTAAAAAATCGCGTCAGTTGAAAACGCAGCAGTGCCTGACCTCCTCGAGACTTGATCCAGCAGCGGCGGCGTATATCAGGTTTGTAACCGATTGAATTGATCTCCTGTCGAACTCGGCTTCCAGCGGCGCAGCAAAAATCGACCCCAACGGAAATCGATCCGGACGGATTCCTCCGGCCGCGTGCGGGCAGCCGCAGAACACGCAACCCTAATCTCCCGATCTCAAATCTCGTACGTGTAAACTTGGCTCTGATACCACTTGTTAGATAATAACGAGAAATAAACGAGACAAAGAGACACGGATTTTTACGTGGAAACCCTTGCGGGAGAAAACCACGGACGCACGAAGGTGCAATCACTATGATGGAGGAGTATTACAAGCACGAGACGACATGCCGTCTGAGGTGCGACTACATGGGGTATATAAGAGGGGCAACCCATAGGAGTCCTTGTAGGACAAGTAAACGAATTGTACTCGCACGCGTCGACGCCAACGCAAAAGCCCACACCGGTTGTACTACGTCTAGTCCAACCCGGTACTAGAATTTGGATCACAATTTAACAGTATTCATTGTAAAACCTGAATGGATCGGAAACTTTCTAGCTATTAGATTGGATTTTAATTTTTCTGATAGTAGAAATTTCAGGAAGGGAAACAAATACAGACACAAACATATCAAAGAGTTAATTGCATGGATAAAAAATCCTAGACTTTCCAGTACATAAAGACAAGGCCCGACGAGTCACATTTATTACATTCATAGTCCAAAAGAACATTTCCATCATAACTAAAGGCCTGTTCGGCTTTCCGCCAGCGTATTTTCCAGCTTCACTATTTCAGCCTGCAGCTCCGCGAGCTGAGTCTGGAGCAGAGGGACTCCGAACGCTCCCTAAGTAAATTCTTGATGTTGTAGTCTTTGGTGTGAGTAATCCTCGCACATTGGGGCCACCTTCTCCTTGTTCGTGCCCTCATTGTCTCCCTTCTTCTTTGGATTGGAAAGTTTCTTCTCAGTAGTATCCTTGGGAGCAATTTTCAAAATGGTAGTGTTCAAGTCCGTAACTATTTTCCCAGCAATATGACGAGGATTAGAATTACAAGCCACAGAACAAACATTGATTTTGGAGGAAATTTGGATATGAAGATAATGGGTCCGCCTTGACATCAAGAAATAAAGTTGGGAGTGATTCTAAGAAAGTGCAATTTGGCAAAATGTAGGTGGGAGGGGAGTATACGATGTTTAATGGAATGACGTTAGGGTCGAAGAGGAAGGTCGTCTTTGGCGAGCTCACCGGAGAGATAACCCTGGATGGGGAAGGTGGGGAAGCACAAGAGTGGGGAGCAGTATGCGAGGTACGTAGGTGTCCTGCAGTAAAAGACCTCAAATCACCTGCAATGGGTCTAGGGCAGCTCTATTCGCCGTCTCGGAGGGGGCAAACGTTGATTACTCCCATTAGCCATAATCTCGAAAGCAATGGGCTGATTTGGAACAATATAGAAAGGAGCCGAAATCATAATCTCCCAGTGGCCATTCTTGGACCGACAATTGGCAATAACATGACCCTACCATTTACAACCCCTACATTTGATCTGATTTTGGTATCTGGGCCTCAAGTGACCATAATCCAAACACCGGACAAAGAAATCCCTACATGGGTCTGGGCCAAACCAAGAGAGGTAAGGTGAGGCTTGAGAGCATTCAGGGCAGAATTTTGAAAACCCTGAGATCCCGCCCGACCCAAGGTGATGTTGTTGGGAGTAGTTAAAGTTGACAAAACAAAAACTTGATGACCATCGAAGTGGTCAAAAACTGAATTATCCTGATTAACGCTAGAGCTTGCAACAATGGTTGATCACCGAACATTCTAGGAACTTGGACAACATCTGCATATTATCTATGATCTTTAGACCTTGAAATAACCTTCCATCCTTGACCAAATTCATGTTGACAAAACTGATAATCACTCCTAGCGTCTCGATCATGAGATCCCTAGAGGAAAAAAATCTCAAACTAAACAAATCTTTGGAAATATTACACCCTTTGATGATAGAAAAACCCACGTTGCAAGAAGAAACACGGAGTTTAAAAGACCAAATTTGGAGACTCTCTGCTTTGAAACGAGAAGCATGACCACCAAAGTTAGATTGCAGAATGAGACTAACCGAGTCTCTATTTAGTTACATGGCAGCCTTCATAGGGTTTCTCTTTCCCTCCTGCATCTCTTGGTGGCTAGGACAAACTTTCCCCTCCAAACTTGCCAGCGAGCCCGTGGATTCGCTCTCCCTTTTGCCTGCCGCTCCGGCAGCCGATGGCGGGGAGGGGAATCCTGGTGCACAAGCTCCGGTTAGTAGTTTAGGTTAGGTTTTTAGTCCTCGTAGGTGCGGCGCTCGGGTGAATGGCGGTGCTTCTTCTTTGAGTTTTGTCTTCCGGGCTTTGATCCTTCTCGAGTTCGTCCATCTGAACGTGGTCAAGGAGCTCCGGCGTAGATTCCTATCATCTTCTTAGGGTGGTGAGGTTAGGGTTTTTCGTCACGTGGCGAGATTCTGCGTCAGTTATATCAGATCTATTCAAGGGTTCGACGACGACGACGACTGCAACGTGCAAGAAGACTTCCCGGCTGTCATCGACAAGGTCAGGCCGGCTCCGATAGGGGAGCGGCGACAGCGGCACGTCGGCGGCTTGTTTTGGTGGCGGTAGTGATTGTTTGATGGTCTCGGTATTTTGATGTAATTTTTATTACGTTTGAGGTGCTTTGTACTTTCAGAGAACTTTGATTATAGATCTGAATGATTTAAAAAAAAGTATATTCAGTTGTTGTTTCGATCACGAGAACTGTGCCACCAGCGAAAAACCCATGTAATTATTCCCCTCAATGGAACGACAAGCCAAGAGGAAAGGACGAGGGATCAAAGCTGAATTGGGTGTAAACCTGAGAATGGTTATTAAAAAACTGGGTGAAACGGTCCGGTTCTTACTTTGGGTTTGATTGGTTATGGTTTTATTGGGCTGAATCTTTTTTAGTTTGGTTTTGGTTTGGGTATGTGAAGAAACCAATTTGGATATAGTTGGTTATGGGCTTAAACAATTTGGTTATTAACGGTTATAAACTATGGGTCCAAACCGGTTTTTGGGTATTGGTTATGTGCAATAAGCAAGGACGCATCGACAACGAGTATCTTTAATCCGCGTACATGCTGCGATGCATTATGTAATTCTGTATTATGGGGAATACCACATGCAAATCAAACGTGTTTGCTTGTGCTTTAGCTAAACAATTGGTTTCAATACACTTGTCAGTGAGCTTTTCAGTTGTGGGCATTGTCTTTTCGACTCTTGCTGTGTGTTGACCGTATCTCAACGATAACTTTGTTCTCAAACTGTTGTAGATGCACTTATGCCTTTTCTATGTCATTTTTTGTTTCTTAACATGTCGATTTGTGCAATCATATATACATTGAAGCAAACCCATAATTATGTATTGGGTTTAAACCCACGGTTATGTATTGGGTTTAAATTGGTTTGGGTGAAAAAAATAGATGGTTTAGTTTTGATTGGTCTGAAAATGGCATTAAACGAGTATGGTTCAAGTATGGTTTTGAGAGAGATATATGGGTATGGTTCAAGTATGGTTTAAGTATGAAATCATTTTCAGATTTAATTGGGTGGCTGCCGTGATCAGGGTGATCAACGGCAGGAAGCGGTGGCCGCTACGGTCGAAGTGGCCAGCGACGCTAGGCAGAGGAGGAGGCACTATTTCAACTCGTCTTTGCTCTCAACTATTAATGACAAAGTTCGCTCGTTGGAACATTGCTAGAGGTCACACTGCCGTGGTTCAGTGAACACAAAGATTACACAGAATGGTTTGTGCATAGTTTGGTCTTGCCGATGGCCACCGTTCAGTCGCCCCTGGCCGTGCGTATGGCGCCGCGTACGAGAGAGATGGATGCATCTTCTTGAAGATAACTCGGATCGTCTGTTTATCTGAAAATAATAATACTCAGATCATCTCTTAAAAGAAACCTGTTACATTAAACATATAAACTTGTTGAGAGCTTCCGGATTACATATCCTGAGAGTTGGGATCATCTGACTTGGCTTGAATGCAGGCCAGCGGGGATGCGATAAAGCCGCGTAAATTCTGGCGTGCGAAGAACGTGACCCAAGTCGGCACCGACGCGCAGTACATACCCCCGATTGATTGCCGCGCTTGTGGCCACGATTTGGTTGCCGCTGGATGTGCGACAAACTGCAAGGACGGAGGAGCCTACCCCATCCCATGTACGGAGTACGCGCCAAGAAAAGATCTCGACACCGCGCCACGCAAGCCCCCAGCTAAAGATCTCTGGAGCCGAGGTTATCCACACCCATCCATCCATCCACCACCCCACTTGCCGGTGAGGGGGTCGCCGTCACGTGAGACGGCGAGAGCAACGGCGGCGCTTTCCGCCGTGGCACCACCACCCAGCGTACGGCACCTTGTTCGTTTCCCCGGCCCGGCCGGCCGGGAAAGCAAGCAGATCTCCCTCCCTCTGATTTCCCTACCTGATGAAGATTTGGAGTAGTTTGGATTCCAACGAACTTCAAACCTTTCATGGCGATAATAATCAAGTGATTAATAGTGAAATCTTCCACCTCTTTTCATTGAACAGAACCTGTATTCTGCTGCATGCTACACACTCCCCAGCAACTGTAAGCAGAGTTGATGCCTTGGCAAAATATCTGCTGCTCCGTGAGTCTTTGCTTTAAGTAACGAGCATAGCATCGCATCGGTCACGTGCGAGGGTGGTTCGGGCGGTACGTCTATCTACTTAACCATCATCGCCGGCCTTAATACGCTCCCCGGCCGATTCGAGCAAGGCGACAAAGCACGTACAATTTGACCAAGTTGCCTTGCGGTTGCAGGCCTACCACCGCTCCGGAAAAGCAAAGCTCACGCGCTGGATCGAGGACGCCCTAAAAAGGATCTAGAAATGTCTTGGGTCGATGGGGCTGTGCTGCCACGGTACCGGCACCATGCCTTTACGTACGCACCGCACCAGCCATGCACCACCCATGGCGCTTTGCTCGGCTTGTCGCGTTGCGTAGACGCGAGCCGTACGCGCACGCGGCCCGGCACAGTTGGTGTACCGGATAAGGCCTGGTTGAGCCAGTGAACATGGACAACAATGGCGATGGATGGATGGAGCGTCGGGTGCCCGCACCCGTACTCCTGTAGATGGATAGGCTGGGCCATGGTCACGCACTCATGTGACATCGACTAGGACGGCCTTCCGCAACCGGCGCGCGCAACGCTACAAAACTTTCTCTGTGTCACTGTGCCAGCCGTGGCATGGCGTCGTCGGGAGCGTCGTGTACGCGCCGTGCGGAGCCGCGGAAACAACGGCGAGATCATGACAAAACCGTGTACTACGTAGGTACGTACCGGGAGCCGCTCGACGACCCATGCGATGGGATAAGATCGAGCTGCAGTTCGATGCGCTTTTGCAGGGATATGGTTTGACTTGGAGTAGCCATCCTGTCCTGTTCGGCCGAAGACGAGGTGGACACATCTCTTGGCAACTCCGCCAGACCGCCTCGATCGGCCTCCAATGGGTTTTGCGCTCCAACTGGTCGAACGCTAATAAAAAATAATAATAGTAGAACACACGATTTGATCGACTCGTGACCAATGAGCCTGTACGTACGTACAGCAGCCGCACATTTCGCCTTCGCTGGTGGTTGGCATGAGTCCAGAGCAAGCCGGAGAAGATGGGTTCCTTGCTCCCTGAATCTCGACCGGCGTCCGTCAAATCGCACGAAATCTGGCTGCTGCAGAGATTGTATACCGCACTGCCCAAAAGATTTCGTGGTTGGCAGCTGGAGTACTCCTCTTGTGGTAGTGGAGTAGGCTGTGTGTGTCTGATGGGATGGACTGGAAAAGACACGCACCACAAATGCACTAGTAGGAGAATACACAAATGCACGACGCCTCCAGACAAGACAGCGCCTACGATCATGACCAGCCCAGACAGTGCATAGGCTTGCGCACGCAAGGAGCAGGCAGTTGCATCCGGGGTTCTCAACTTCCCCGTCGTGGGTCTGTACGGTCTGCACTGGTTCATGCTCAAGGGTTTCCAGGGGTCTCAACTCAAGTAGGTACTTGGGGGCTGTGTGGTTCTAGGCCTGACATTGCCATATTTTGCCACATATTTTTGCCAATTTTATTTAAAAAAATCTTGTCATATTTTTTGTGTGTATGTCATGTGGAACTCAAATGTGGCTTGTCTAAGGTGTGGTTTGAACCAAACACTCACCTAAGTTAGTCAAATTTCCCTAACTTTAGATATGGCAACCTTTGACAAAGTTAGTCACAAATTAAACAACCCCTTCATCTCCAAAAAGAAAAAGAAAAAACTCAAATAGGTATTTCGGTCAAAAGCCTCGTGACTGACCAGTGGCCTTGTTTCCTTTTTAATCTTTGTGAGCTATGACCAATGGCGCTGCTAAAATTACGCAACTATTGTATCCGTACTATATAGTCTACTAAAAAATTGAAGTATTCGCCACAAATCGAACGCCCGACTTTTTTAGCATGGTAAACGAACATTTTTCATGATAAATTATAATATCATGACTCATGAGAATGTCAATTCTCTTTAGTAAATAAATTATGGCAAATACTTGCCATGTTCTGTTTTTTCCTCGAATTTGCCTTGCTTGCTAAAAGAATTTGTCATCCTCACGACAACATAATTTGCCATAGAAAGCGTTCAATTTGCTATGGTAAAATAAAAAACTGACGTTAGAGTTATAACATTTGCGTAATTTTAAATAGTGGTTTTTGAAAGGCGTTTTTTAAAAGGTAGTCCTTCGTAAAAAAATTAAAAGCGTTCAGATCACTATACTACCTTCAAATAGTGTTTGTTGATGTATTCTTATCTTGTGGTATAAAAGCACCAAAATTCGATATTGTCAACCGTTGGATCAACTTCTTGGCCGTACCGGATTATGTAAACGTCCAAAGCAAGTTCTAAACCTCAAGCTTTGTCACGCTTGCAAGAGTAGCATAGCACACTCACCGTGCATTCTCGCCTCCTACTGCCTTAGGGCATCTTAAACAGCGATTCATAAATTTCCTCCTGCATTTGTGTGGATAGAAATGACCAGTCCACAGACACAGATGCGGGAGGCCGCCATCTAACGTTGTCCGTATACATTTTAACAATAACCGAAATCAGCAGGACGAAATTCGTGCACACCGGGCAGATTTTGATATAAACACAGTGGATTTCATTGAAACTAGGATAATTTGTACATATCGTCCGATGAACTAAAACACATTAAAATAAAACGCTAAACTAGATCCCAGCCCCCTCAAAAAAATTCCGGGGAACGTCAGAAGACAGCAACGCACCCGCCGTGCGCTACTCCGGCGCCGGCGTCCACCGCGCCTAGGCGCTCTCGCCGCAGCCACTCCGACTACGGCGACCACCTCCCCGCCGTCCGGCGGCCACCTCTCGCCGCCCCGCCCCCCTCCCTGCCCCCTTTCCTCCCATGGCCACCAGCCCCAGATCTGTGACCTCGTCGTTCCGGCCGCAGGGAGAGCGCCCTGTGGTATCGGGACTGGGGATCTTCTCCGGCTCCGAGGGCTCGGACGCGCATGGGCCGGCCATGGCGGAGGTCGACGCCCCCGCTCCGGGGCAAGGGCAGGCCCCGTGGGAGCATCCGCCTCCCTCCAAGAAAGAGCTCTGGAGGATGAGGCGTAGCCCGGATGGCCCGAGCGGGCGCCAGCCGCCTGCGTGGCCTACGTCGCCGCCCGTCGTGGTCTCACCGGAGATGAGAGATAAGTGCTTCAAGTGTTTGGAGAAGGGCCACTACAAAAAGGAGTGCACCAACCAGATCGTCTGCTTCAGATGCGGCTTGCCTGGCCATGGCTCCAAGGACTGCAAACGGCCGCGGAGTCCTTCATCAGTGAACGACCTCCGTCGGGAGGCGATGGCCAAGGTGGCGCGCCGCTCCACTCCCCCACCACGGCCGGTGCCCGCGTCCACGTCCCACGCCGCCAACCTGCTGATCCAGCCCGCGGCGTTGGGCGTCGGCTTGGAGTGGCCACCTCTGGCTCCGCCGCGTCTGCAAGTGGAGAGTAGGGTTGAGGAGGCGCCTGCGGAGATCTGCGTCGTCAGGCGCTCTGCCGTCGTGTCCGACCTGGAGCGGCGCCTCCAGTTCGCCATGGTGGCATACGTGGCTGGTCAAAGACAGGTTCTTGCACCAGCGCGTGTGAAGGAGATCCTCGTCGGGAAGCTTGACATCGCTCCTGAGCTCTTGTCGATGCATCGCTACAGGCCAGAGGACTTTCTGGTGGTTTTTGCGTCTGCGGAGGTGCGCAACAGAGTGGCGGCGTGCCCCTCGGTGGAGTTCGAAGGTGATCGTTTGATTTTCAGGCCGTGGAATCGGCAATCGCAGGCAGTCCATTCAGTGTTCGGCTTCAAGGTGTGGCCGGAGATTGAGGGCATCCCCCCTCATGCTTGGGATCGCTTCGTGGTGGAGGAGTTGCTCGGGTCTGTAGGGGAACGTAGTAATTTCAAAAAAAAATCCTACGCACACGCAAGATCATGGTGATGCATAGCAACGAGAAGGGAGAGTGTTGTCTACGTACCAACGCAGACCGACTGCGGAAGCGATCACACAACATAGAGGAAGTAGTCGTACGTCTTCCCGATCTGACCGATCCAAGCACCGTTACTCCGGCACCTCCGAGTTCTTAGCACACGTTCAGCTCGATGACGATCCTCGGACTCCGATCCAGCAAAGCGTCGAGGAAGAGTTCCGTCAGCACGACGGCGTGGTGACGATCTTGATGTACTACCGACGCAGGGCTTCGCCTAAGCACTGCAACAATATGATCGAGGTGGAATTTGGTGGCAGGGGGCACCGCACACGGCTAAGGAACGATCACCAAGGATCAACTTGTGTGTCTAGAGGTGCCCCCGGCCCCCGTATATAAAGGATCCAAGGGGGAGGGCTGACCGGCCAAGGAGGAGGGCGCAGGAGAAGTCCTACTCCTACCGGGACTAGGACTCCCCCCTCAATCCTATTCCTAATAGGATTCCGAGAGAGAGAGAGAGAGAGAGAGAGAGAGAGAGAGAGAGAGAAAGAGAGAGAGAAGGGGGCCGACCACCTCTCCTAGTCCTAATAGGACTAGGGGAGGGGGGGGAGCCGCGCAGCCCACCTTGGGCTGCCCCTTTCACCTTTCCACCAAGGCCCAATAAGGCCCATATGGTTCCCGGGGGGTTCCGGTAACCTTCCGGTACTCCGGTAAAATCCCGATTTCACCCGGAACACTTCCGATATCCAAATATAGGCTTCCAATATATCAATCTTTATGTCTCGACCATTTCGAGACTCCTCGTCATGTCCGTGATCACATCCGGGACTCCGAACAATCTTCGGTACATCAAAATGCATAAACTCATAATAACTGTCATCGTAACGTTAAGCGTGCGGACCCTACGGTTCGAGAACAATGTAGACATGACCGAGACACGTCTCCGGTCAATAACCAATAGCGGGACCTGGATGCCCATATTGGCTCCTACATATTCTACGAAGATCTTTATCGGTCAGACCGCATAACAACATACGTTGTTCCCTTTGCCATCGGTATGTTACTTGCCCGAGATTCGATCGTCGGTATCCAATACCTAGTTCAATCTCGTTACTGGCAAGTCTCTTTACTCGTTCCGTAATACATCATCTCACAACTAACATCTTAGTTATAATGCTTGCAAGGCTTATGTGATGTGTATTACCGAGAGGGCCCAGAGATACCTCTCCGACAATCGGAGTGACAAATCCTATTCTCGAAATACGCCAACCCAACATCTACCATTGGAAACACATGTAGTACTCCTTTATAATCACCCAGTTACGTTGTGACGTTTGGTAGCACCCAAAGTGTTCCTCCGGCAAACGGGAGTTGCATAATCTCATAGTCATAGGAACATGTATAAGTCATGAAGAAAGCAATAGCAACATACTAAACGATCGGGTGCTAAGCTAATGGAATGGGTCATGTCAATCAGATCATTCAACTAATGATGTGACCTCGTTAATCAAATAACAACTCTTTGTTCATGGTTAGGAAACATAACCATCTTTGATTAACGAGCTAGTCAAGTAGAGGCGTACTAGTGACACTCTGTTTGTCTATGCATTCACACATGTATTATGTTTCCGGTTAATACAATTCTAGCATGAATAATAAACATTTATCATGATATAAGGAAATAAATAATAACTTTATTATTGCCTCTAGGGCATATTTCCTTAAGTCTCCCACTTGCACTAGAGTCAATAATCTAGATTACACAGTAATGATTCTAACACCCATGGAGCCTTGGTGCTGATCATGTTTTGCTCGTGGAAGAGGCTTAGTCAACGGGTCTGCAACATTCAGATCCGTATGTATTTTGCAAATCTCTATGTCTCCCACCTGGACTAGATCCCGGATGGAGTTGAAGCGTCTCTTGATGTGTTTGGTCCTTTTGTGAAATCTGGATTCCTTTGCTAAGGCAATTGCACCAGTATTGTCACAAAAGATTTTCATTGGACCCGATGCACTAGGTATGACACCTAGATCGGATATGAACTCCTTCATCCAGACTCCTTCGTTCGCTGCTTCCGAAGCAGCTATGTACTCCGCTTCACATGTAGATCCCGCTACGACGCTTTGTTTAGAACTGCACCAACTGACAGCTCCACCGTTTAAAGTAAACACGTATCCGGTTTGCGACTTAGAATCATCCGGATCAGTGTCAAAGCTTGCATCAACGTAACCTCTTACGGTGAGCTCTTTGTCACCTCCATATACGAGAAACATATCCTTAGTCCTTTTCAGGTATTTCAGGATGTTCTTGACCGCTGTCCAGTGATCCACTCCTGGATTACTTTGGTACCTCCCTGCTAAACTTATAGCAAGGCACACATCAGGTCTGGTACACAGCATTGCATACATGATAGAGCCTATGGCTGAAGCATAGGGAACATCTTTCATTTTTTCTCTATCTTCTGCAGTGGTCGGGCATTGAGTCTGACTCAACTTCACACCTTGTAACACAGGCAAGAACCCTTTCTTTGCTTGATCCATTTTGAACTTCTTCAAAATCTTGTCAAGGTATGTGCTTTGTGAAAGTCCAATTAAGCGTCTTGATCTATCTCTATAGATCTTTATGCCTAATTTGTAAGAAGCTTCCCCGAGGTCTTTCATCGAAAAACTTTTATTCAAGTATCCCTTTATGCTATCCAGAAATTCTATATCATTTCCAATCAGCAATATGTCATCCACATATAATATCAGAAATGCTACAGAGCTCCCACTCACTTTCTTGTAAATACAAGCTTCTCCAAAAGTCTGTATAAAACCAAATGCTTTGATCACACTATCAAAGCGTTTATTCCAACTCTGAGAGGCTTGCACCAGTCCATAAATGGATCGCTGGAGCTTGCACACTTTGTTAGCTCCCTTTGGATCGACAAAACCTTCTGGTTGCATCATATACAACTCTTCTTCCAGAAATCCATTCAGGAATGCAGTTTTGACATCCATCTGCCAAATTTCATAATCATAAAATGCGGCAATTGCTAACATGATTCTGATAGACTTAAGCATCGCTACGGGTGAGAAGGTCTCATCGTAGTCAACCCCTTGAACTTGTCGAAAACCTTTTGCGACAAGTCGAGCTTTATAGACAGTAATATTACCGCCAGCGTCAGTCTTTTTCTTGAAGATCCATTTATTTTCAATTGCTTGCCGATCATCAGGCAAGTCAACCAAAGTCCATACTTTGTTCTCATACATGGATCCCATCTCAGATTTCATGGCTTCAAGCCACTTTGCGGAATCTGGGCTCACCATCGCTTCTTCATAGTTCGTAGGTTCATCATGATCTAGTAGCATGACTTCCAGAATTGGATTACCGTACCACTCTGGTGCGGATCTCACTCTGGTTGATCTACGGGGTTCAGTAGTATCTTGTCCTGAAGTTTCATGATCATCATCATTAGCTTCCTCACTAATTGGTATAGGTGTCGCAGAAACAGTTTTCTGTGATGTACTATTTTGCAATAAGGGAGCAGGTATAGTTACCTCGTCAAGTTCTACTTTCCTCCCACTCACTTTTTTCGAGAGAAACTCCTTCTCTAGAAATGATCCATTCTAAGCAACGAATGTCTTGCCTTCGGATCTGTGATAGAAGGTGTACCCAACAGTCTCCTTTGGGTATCCTATGAAGACACATTTCTCTGTTTTGGGTTCGAGCTTATCAGGTTGAAGCTTTTTCACATAAGCATCGCAGCCCCAAACTTTAAGAAACGACAACTTTGGTTTCTTGCCAAACCATAGTTCATAAGGAGTCGTCTCAACGGATTTTGATGGTGTCCTATTTAACGTGAATGCGGCCGTCTCTAAAGCATAACCCCAAAACGATAGCGGTAAATCAGTAAGAGACATCATAGATCGTACCATATCTAGTAAAATACGATTATGACGTTCGGACACACCATTACGCTGTGGTGTTCCGGGTGGCGTGAGTTGCGAAACTATTCCACAATTTTTCAAATGTACACCAAACTCGTAACTCAAATATTCTCCTCCACGATCAGATCGTAGAAACTTTATTTTCTTGTTACGATGATTTTCAACTTCACTCTGAAATTCTTTGAACTTTTCAAATGTTTCAGACTTGTGTTTCATTAAGTAGATATATCCATATCTGCTTAAATCATCTGTGAAGGTGAGAAAATAACGATATCCGCCACGAGCCTCAATATTCATCGGACCACATACATCGGTATGTATGATTTCCAACAGATCTGTTGCTCTCTCCATAGTACCGGAGAACGGTGTTTTAGTCATCTTGCCTATGAGGCACGGTTCGCAAGTACCAAGTGATTCATAATCAAGTGGTTCCAAAAGCCCATCAGTATGGAGTTTCTTCATGCGCTTTACACCGATATGACCTAAACGGCAGTGCCACAAATAAGTTGCACTATCATTATCAACTCTGCATCTTTTGGTTTCAACATTATGAATATGTGTATCACTACTATCGAGATTCATCAAAAAATAGACCACTCTTCAAAGGTGCATGACCATAAAAGATATTACTCATATAAAATAGAACAACCATTATTCTCTGATTTAAATGAATAACCGTCTCGCATTAAACAAGATTCAGATATAATGTTCATGCTCAACGCTGGCACCAAATAACAATTATTTAGGTCTAATATTAATCCCGAAGGTAGATGTAGAGGCAGCGTGCCGACCGCGATCACATCGACTTTGGAACCGTTTCCCACGCGCATCGTCACCTCGTCCTTTGCTAGTGTCCGCTTATTCCGTAGTCCCTGTTTCGAGTTGCAAATATTAGCAACAGAACCAGTATCAAATACCCAGGTGCTACTGCGAGCTCTAGTAAGGTACACATCAATAACATGTATATCACATATACCTTTGTTCACCTTGCCATCCTTCTTATCCGCCAAATACTTGGGGCCGTTCCGCTTCCAGTGACCAGTCTGCTTGTAGTAGAAGCACTCAGTTTCAGGCTTAGGTCCAGACTTGGGTTTCTTCTCCTGAGCAGCAACTTGCTTGCTGTTCTTCTTGAAGTTCCCCTTCTTCTTCCCTTTGCCCTTTTTCTTGAAACTAGTGGTCTTGTTAACCATCAACACTTGATGCTCCTTCTTGATTTCTACCTCCGCAGCTTTCAGCATTGCGAAGAGCTCGGGAATAGTCTTGTTCATCCCTTGCATATTATAGTTCATCACGAAGCTCTTGTAGCTTGGTGGCAGTGATTGGAGAATTCTGTCAATGACGTAATCATCTGGAAGATTAACTCCCAATTGAATCAAGTGATTATTATACCCAGACATCTTGAGTATATGCTCACTGACAGAACTGTTCTCCTCCATCTTGCAGCTATAGAACTTATTGGAGACTTCATATCTCTCAATCCGGGCATTTGCTAGAAATATTAACTTCAACTCCCGGAACATCTCATATGCTCCATGTCGTTTAAAACGTCGTTGAAGTCCCGATTCTAAGCCGTAAAGCATGGCACACTGAACTATCGAGTAGTCATCAGGGTGCTTCCAGGACGTAATTCTTCTGTGCAGCAATGAGGATAATCCTCAAGTTACGGACCCAGTCCGTGTAATTGCTACCATCATCTTTCAACTTTGCTTTCTCAAGGAATGCATTAAAATTCAACGGAACAACAGCACGAGCCATCTATCTACAATCAACATAAACAAGCAAGATACTATCAGGTACTAAGTTCATGATAAGTTTAAGTTCAGTTAATCAAATTAGTTAAGAACTCCCACTTAGATAGACATCCCTCTAATCCTCTAAGTGATCACGTGATCCAAATCAACTAAACCATAACCGATCATCACGTGAGATGGAGTAGTTTTCAATGGTGAACATCGTTATGTTGATCATATCTACTATATGATTCACGCTCGACCTTTCGGTCTCTGTGTTCCGAGGCCATATCTGCATATGCTAGGCTCGTCAAGTTTAACCTGAGTATTCTGCGTGTGCAAAACTGGCTTGCACCCGTTGTAGATGGACGTAGAGCTTATCACACCCGATCATCACGTGGTGTCTGGGCACGACGAACTTTGGCAACGGTGCATACTCAAGGAGAACACTTCTTGATAATTAAGTGAGAGATCATCTCATAATGCTACCGTCAATCAAAGCAAGATAAGATGCATAAAAGGATAAACATCACATGCAATCAATATAAGTGATATGATATGGCCATCATCATCTTGTGCTTGTGATCTCCATCTCCGAAGCACCGTCATGATCACCATCGTCACCGGCACGACACCTTGATCTCCATCGTAGCATCGTTGTCGTCTTGCCAATCTTATGCTTCCACGACTATCACTACCGCTTAGTAATAAAGTAAAGCATTACACCGCGATTGCATTGCATACAATAAAGCGACAACCATATGGCTCCTGCCAGTTGCCGATAACTTGGTTACAAAACATGATCATCTCATACAATAAAATTTAGCATCATGCCTTGACCATATCACATCACAACATGCCCTGCAAAAACAAGTTAGACGTCCTCTACTTTGTTGTTGCATGTTTTACGTGGCTGCTACGGGCTTAAGCAAGAACTCATCTCACCTACGCATCAAAACCACAACGATAGTTTGTCAAATAGACTCCATTTTAACCTTCTCAAGGACCGGGCGTAGCCACACTCGGTTCAACTAAAGTTGGAGAGACAGTCGCCCGCAAGCCATCTATGTGCAAAGCCCGTCGAGGGAACCGGTCTCGCGTAAGCGTACACGTAATGTTGGTCCGGGTCGTCTCGTCCAGCAATACCGCTGAACCAAAGTATGACATGCTGGTAGGTAGTATGACTTGTATCGCCCACAACTCACTTGTGTTCTACTCGTGCAAATAACATCAAACCATAAAACCTAGGCTCAGATGCCACTGTAGGGGAACGTAGTAATTTCAAAAAAATTCCTACGCACACGCAAGATCATGGTGATGCATAGCAATGAGAAGGGAGAGTGTTGTCTACGTACCAACGCAGACCGACTGCGGAAGCGATCACACAACATAGAGGAAATAGTCGTACGTCTTCCCGATCCGACCGATCCAAGCACCGTTACTCCGGCACCTCCGAGTTCTTAGCACACGTTCAGCTCGATGACGATCCTCGAGCTCCGATCCAGCAAAGCGTCGAGGAAGAGTTCCGTCAGCACGACGGCGTGGTGACGATCTTGATGTACTACCGACGCAGGGCTTCGCCTAAGCACTGCAACAATATGATCGAGGTGGAATTTGGTGGCAGGGGGCACCGCACACGGCTAAGGAACGATCACCAAGGATCAACTTGTGTGTCTAGAGGTGCCCCCTGCCCCCGTATATAAAGGATCCAAGGGGGAGGGCTGGCCGGCCAAGGAGGAGGGCGCAGGAGAAGTCCTACTCCTACCGGGAGTAGGACTCCCCCCCTCAATCCTATTCCTAATAGGATTCCGAGAGAGAGAGAGAGAGAGAGAGAGAGAGAAGGGGGCCGGCCACCTCTCCTAGTCCTAATAGGACTAGGGGAGGGGGGAGCCGCGCAGCCCACCTTGGGCTGCGCCTTTCACCTTTCCACCAAGGCCCAATAAGGCCCATATGGTTCCCGGGGGGTTCCGGTAACCTCCCGGTACTCCGGTAAAATCCCGATTTCACCCGGAACACTTCCGATATCCAAATATAGGCTTCCAATATATCAATCTTTATGTCTCGACCATTTCGAGACTCCTCGTCATGTCCGTGATCACATCCGGGACTCCGAACAATCTTCGGTACATCAAAATGCATAAACTCATAATAACTGTCATCGTAACGTTAAGCGTGCGGACCCTACGGTTCGAGAACAATGTAGACATGACCGAGACACGTCTCCGGTCAATAACCAATAGCGGGACCTGGATGCCCATATTGGCTCCTACATATTCTACGAAGATCTTTATCGGTCAGACCGCATAACAACATACGTTGTTCCCTTTGTCATCGGTATGTTTCTTGCCCGAGATTCGATCGTCGGTATCCAATACCTAGTTCAATCTCGTTACTGGCAAGTCTCTTTACTCGTTCCGTAATACATCATCTCACAACTAACATCTTAGTTATAATGCTTGGAAGGCTTATGTGATGTGTATTACCGAGAGGGCCCAGAGATACCTCTCCGACAATTGGAGTGACAAATCCTATTCTCGAAATACGCCAACCCAACATCTACCATTGGAAACACATGTAGTACTACTTTATAATCACCCAGTTACGTTGTGACGTTTGGTAGCACCCAAAGTGTTCCTCCGGCAAACGGGAGTTGCATAATCTCATAGTCATAGGAACATGTATAAGTCATGAAGAAAGCAATAGCAACATACTAAACGATCAGGTGCTAAGCTAATGGAATGGGTCATGTCAATCAGATCATTCAACTAATGATGTGACCTCGTTAATCAAATAACAACTCTTTGTTCATGGTTAGGAAACATAACCATCTTTGATTAACGAGCTAGTCAAGTAGAGGCATACTAGTGACACTCTGTTTGTCTATGCATTCACACATGTATTATGTTTCCGGTTAATACAATTCTAGCATGAATAATAAACATTTATCATGATATAAGGAAATAAATAATAACTTTATTATTGCCTCTAGGGCATATTTCCTTCAGGGTCCTCTTGCAAAGTTGATGCGGTGGCGCCAAAGACTGCCTCCCGCTCCGACCTGTCCTCGTTCAAGCTTATGGCATGGACGCCGAGCCCGGAGGAGATTCCGGTTCTCAGATGGCTTGCCGTACCGGAGCCCGGCTTGGAGGCGCCGCCCGCGCTTCTGCAGTATAAGGTGGTCATTCACATTGACATGGTCTTGGATCTGAGAGAGGCTGGCGAGCCTTGGTTCTTTGGGAGTTCGTCGGCAGCGGCCAGAGCGGTCTCCCTGACGATGATGGTGGTGATCTCGCGGGCGGCGGACCCAGGCCGCGCAGGTTGGTTTGGCAGTTTGGTGTTCCTGACTCTCGCGCCGGCGGCCATGGCGGCTCTCCGCTGGTGGTGGGGGTGGGGCCTGGTCTAGGCCGATGGGGCATGATTGGCGCCTCCCCCCCATGGAGGCCCCGCCAGTCGTTGCGCCGGTGGGCCCACCCATCCCCATCCTGAGCAGGCTGACGAGGCGGGTTTCAGCTTTTCAGCGTTTGATTGGTCAGCCCAGGAGTGAGGCTTCGAATCACGCGGCAATCGTTAATCCTGATAGGAGTGGTGGAGTGGTTCAAATTTCAAACAGGAGTGGTGGAGCGGTTCCGGAAGTGGCGGTTACTCCCCCGCCTCGGATACTAGAATCTGAGCAGAGAATAGAAGGGGAAGACACGCGCGTCACGTTCATGCAGACTGGAACGCCACCAGTGGGGCCGTGGGCGACAGCCCCGGTGCCTTCGGTCGCTCCGGATCAGGTGGGGCCAGTCCTCGAGCTGGCGGCCACTAAGGAAGGTGGGCAAGGATCCCGAGACGATGTAGTGATTGGGCACTTGGATGCGGCCAAATTGTCCACAACCCTGGTGCCTCCTGTAGCTTCGGAGCAGGTGGGGCCAGTCCCAGAGCTAGCAGCCATTGTGGGTGGAGAGTTTGGATCCCAAGAAGGCATGGCGATTGGGCACCAGGATGCGGCCACTATTCCTGTCGCGTGCGGGCTGAGAAGATGCGCTCGGTGGAGGACGCGGCCCTCGAGGCCATGCAGGGTGCGGCGATACTCGAGGCCACGGTAGAGACGCAGCTTGAGGCGACACCTGGCCATTTGTCGCTGGGTGTGTGCTCGCAGCCGGTGGATGGCCACATGCAGACTGGGCCCCGCATTGATGGGAATCATGCAGATCATGCATGCGATCTGATTCACGTACCCGAGCCAATAGAGGTGCATGCGGGTAGTGTGCTGCCCGTTTAGAGTCCAACTGAAGACCGAGCCAAGGGGACGTGCATGGAGATTGTCCTGGCTAATGCTCCAGCAGCAGGTTTGTCAACCAAGGAGGCGGAGATGTACGTAAAGCTCAAGGCATTTTGTTCAAGCATTGTGAAGAATCTTGCTCCACCAATCCTTAAGGAGGTTCAGGCCTCCGCCTTACGGGTCGAGGCTGAGCCATTCACTCCCAGGAGAACCACCCGGGCAGCCAAGAAATCGGCGGTACACGCAGCACCAAGGGCCACGCCAGCGGAGAATGTGCTCTTGCGCACATTGGGACTCATACCGGAAGATTTGGAGGTGGAAGACACGACCGTGCAAGAGCTCAAGTTGCTGTTTGACTCGCCTCTTCGCGAGCAACATGTGCGCGTGATTGCAGCCCTATTCGGCAAGGAGCTGCTAGGGCAGCTCAGCGGTACTTATTCAGGAGCTTCAGGGGCTGCGACTGGGATCAGCACTCACTGAGCGCGTCTCATGCAGGGCGTCGGGTGCACATCCGTTCTATGGATTTAAACCCATCGGTGACGTGTTGGAATGTCCGAGGTTTGAACAATCCTACGAAGAGACAAGCAGTCAAAGATTTCCTAGTGTCGGTGCTACCTAACTTAGGGTGCTTACAAGAAACTAAGCTTGATGTAGTGGATAATTTTCTTATAATGCAATGTTGTGGGCCGTCCTTAGACAGTTTTGCTTACTTGCCGGTGGTTGACACGAGAGGTGGGATCATTTTAGCTTGGGATACCACTGTGATGACTGTTGATAACATCACACGCGACACATACTCCCTCACTGGCTTGGTACACCCTAAGTCGGGGGACGGTTGGTGGATCACAGTGGTCTACGGGCCACAAGGAGATGATCTCAAGACTCTATTCCTTGAGGAGCTGAACACGAGGCGAGCCGCATGCCCAGGGCCGTGGGTGGTCCTGGGTGACTTCAACTTAATCCTTCGAGCCTCGGAGAAGAATAACATGAACCTAAATCGGGCCATGATGAATAAATTCAGAAGTTTTGTTGATAACAATGAGCTGAAAGAGCTCTACATGCATGGACGTTGTTTCTCATGGACGAATGAGAGAGATGCCCCGATCATGACCAAAATTGACAGGATCCTCGTTTCTGTGGACAGGGAAATGGCGCGCCCAGATTTATTCATCTTTTGACCTGATCATGCCCCGCTACACCTTTCGACCAACGCAACCTTCTGGCCGAAGAAAAGATTTTGATTCGAGAGCTTCTGGGTCAAGCTTGAGGGTTTTGAGCAGGCTGTGAGGGAGGCCTGGGTTTGTGATCATTCCATTGTGGACCCATTCAAGAGACTCGACACACTCTTTCGTAATGCAGTGGTGGCGCTTCAAGCTTGGGGTCAGAGGAAAGTTGGGAACATAAAACTCCAAATTGCCATTGCCACTCTAGTAATCCTTCGGCTGGATCAAGCAATGGAAACCAGAGGGCTCTCTGAGTTAGAGACATGGCCGAGAAGAACGCTCAAGCTCGCACTCCTGGGGCTTGCGTCGCTTGAACGAACGATCGAGCGGCAAATATCTAGACATCGATGGCTTCGCGAGGGAGATGCCAACACCAAGTTTTTTCAGCTGATTGCGAACGAAAGGAGAGCCAAGAACTTCATACCGCAGGTTAGATGAGGGGAAGAGATCGCCACTGATCAGATTCATAAAGAAGAGATCTTCACAAAGGCTTTCCAAAACTTGCTTGGCACGGCTTAGGCCAGAGAGCACACGCTCAATCTACATGCGCTGGGCTTGACCCCGCAAGACTTGAGCAATCTTGACGCACTGTTCACTGTCGAGGAGGTCTGGTCTGTCATTAAGGAAATGGCCCCGGACCGGGCCCCAGGGCCGTATGGATTCACGGCAGAATTCTACCAAAGAGCTTGGTCTATTATCAAGGACGACATCATGGCTGCACTCCTTAAGCTTTGTGTTGGAGATGATCGAGGGTTTGCAAGGTTAAATCGTGCTTTGATCGTCTTGATACCCAAGAAGTCGGATGCCATGGAGGTGGGGGATTACAGGCCGATCATTTTACCGCACAACTTCGCTAAACTGTTCGCCAAACTATTGGCCAATCGTATCAGACCGTGCATGAAAGACTTAGTGGCCGCCAATCAGTCTGCGTTCATCCGTGGAAGAAACTTGCATGAGAACTACCTCTTAGTGAAGCAAGTGGCGAGGAAGATCTATGCTAGGAAGAATAGAGGTGTCTTCCTAAAGCTAGACATATCCCGTGCTTTTGATTCCTTGTCCTGGCCTTTCTTGTTTGAAGTTCTTCGTGCCAAAGGTTTTGGCGGGAGATGCCTCAAGTTGATAGTTGTCTTGCTGCAAACTTCGAGCACAAAAGTGTTGGTTAATGGAGTCCCGGGAAAGAGGATTTGGCATGCTAAAGGACTGCGACAAGGGGACCCGGTCTCCCAGCTACTTTTTGTCATTGCCATGGAGGCTCTCACGGCCATGGTCTCCAAGGCCATGACAGATGGAGTTCTGAGCTCTTATACCGGAATCTCGGCGACCCAGCGACTATCTATCTACGCGGATGACGTGGCCCTATTCGTCAAGCCGAAAAATTTGGACCTTTTGTTCGTCAGAATCGCGCTGCAGCTATTTGGAGAAGCTTCGGGACTGAGGGTCAATTACAGAAAATCTTCGGCAATCCTGATCTCAGAGGACCAGGACGACAAAGTGAGAGTTCAGACTTTGCTGCAATGCCCCATCGGCGAATTCCCGTGCAAATATCTCGGGTTGCAGCTGGCCATAAAGCATCTCACTAAGGCTCATTGGCAACCTCTTTTGGACCAAGTTCGGCATTGCCTCCCGGCTTGGCAAAAAGGTCTACTGCAGAGATCAAGTCGGCTTGTGCTTGTGAAATCGGTGCTAGCAGCGAGACCTGTACACCAATTGCTTGTGATGAAGGCCCCTGGCTGGGTTCTTGAGGATATTGATGGTTGGATGCATGCATTTTTTTGGTCTGGGAAAGATCAAGTGAATGGAGGTCAATGTCTAGTGGCATGGAGCGCGATTTGCAAGCCAACTTGCTTCGGAGGTCTGGGAGTGAAAAATCCGAGTCTGCAAGCACTAGCACTTAGGGTGCGATGGGAGTGGATGCGGCGCACAGACTCGCAAAGGCCATGGGACGGGCTAGGGCTTATGGTGGATGATGACGCCAGACAAGTATTCAACAGCTTGGTGTAGATCACATGGGCAAAGGAGACAAGGTCCTGTTCTGGAGGGATAGGTGGATCCACGGATTTTCTGTCAGGGACATTGCGCCAATGTTGGTGGCTGGAGTGGAAAAAAGGATCAGGAACCCCCGCACGGTGGCCCAGGCCTTAACTGGTGAAAGGTGGGCACTCGACGTCCAACCACAGACATCCTTTGGAGCGCTGCTACAAACAGTTCATTTGAGATATGCTATCGCGACCGTGCCTAGAGACGTGCAAATGGAGGACTCATTCTTTTGGCCGCATGATCCATCGGGTTTATACACGGCAAGATCCACCTATATGAGGCTCAACCAAGGATCGATCGGATCGCCGACAGCTGGGGCGATATGGCGTAGTTGGGCGCCGTTGAAGTGCAAGATCTTTGTCTGGCTTGCGGTGCAGCACCGCTTATGGACATCTGACAGACGGGCACGACATGGTCTGCAGGACAACCCCTCGCCTTGTTACACTTGTTTGTAGGACGAGGAGACGGTTGAGCATATCGTAGTGCAATGTGTCTACGCAAGACAGGTGTGGCACACGTGTTTCGACTCCCTGCAAATCAACATCCTACCCCCCAACAACACGGACACTTTTTCCGAATGGTGGTTAAGGGCACGAGCTGGCTTTCAAGGGAAGCAAAAGCGAGGCTTTGACTCACTTGTCATTGCTGCGGCTTGGTTGTTATGGAAGCAGAGGAATGCTAAGGTGTTAAACCGACCGGAACAAGTCAAGGATTACAATGAGTTAGCTAGAGCCATCCTTGACGAAATTCAAGAATGGCATAGTGCAGGTGTAGGAGTGGGTGGCTTAGATTGTTTTGTGAGAGATCCCGTTTGATCTTCCTGTAGGTGTGTGTGGGTGCTCGGGTGATCGATGTTCGCATTGATCGCACGAATCTTGTAATTTTTTTCTCCCTTCTATAAAAATATGGTACGCTATTAGCGTACTCTTGAAAAAATGCTAAACTACTCTATACTTGACGGTGACCTTGTAAGCCATGTCGGACTTGCCGACGGCTCCTCCTCCATCATCGTCGCTCAATCCGGCGTTGGAGTCGGGTTTCGGGCGGCGAAAGATGGCGCCGTGATGGCAGGGCTTCCCGGCAGCCGCCTGACGCTCGCGGACGATCCTCTCCGCTTCCTCCTGCGCATGTGACCATCGAGAACGTGGGCCGGGGGAGAGGACGGCGGTCCTTTGAGGAGGCAACATTGCCGGCGGCGATCTCGCTGAGAGACCATTCCTCACCGTACTTGGTCATCTCCCCGTCAAGGCGGCGGAGACGACACTTGGCCGTCTCCTATGTCGTCAAGGAGCGGTCCAAGGCCCATACGTACACCAGTTCCGTGTCTGCCATGATATGTGGCAACGGGATGTCGGAGTCCGTGAATTTGGACCCGCGCACCGCGTTGCTCCTGTCCCACCGACGCTGCTCCCTGTCGGTGTACTCCTGTGCCATCATGGCGCTCTGGAACGACGAACAGTTGCCGCCGCCCCCGCCGTTGTCGAGGTTGTGGAGAATGTGATCGCGCGCCTTCGTCGCAATCGCATTGGACAGGGGCGGCGGCGCGCAGTGCTCCTCCTTGACGTGTCGGGCCAGCGGAGAGAGTCGCTCCTCCTTAACACGCAGGGATGGCGGCAAGAGGCGCTCTTCCTTCATGCGGCATCCGATTTGGACGCCAGGATTGCACGACGGAGAGCGTGGAGGGGATGCTGGCTCCGGCTTCAGGGGAACGAGCGTCCCCGATGGCGGAGCCTGGTCGTTCAGATGGAGCACGGAGCGATGGAGCATCAACTCCATCTACTCCTCGTACTCCGCATCACTGGCGGCGTACACCTGGCCCGCCACCGCCGACGCGGACTGCTGCTGTTGCGACGGTTGGTCCTCCTTGTCGCCGGGTAGATGACAAGCTCCGCCTTCGTCGAGGAGCCGCTCGCCGATGAGGACGACGACCCCGGAGTTCGAGAGCAGCGTCGCCATGATCCGCCGGAGCGTGTCCCGGAACCGCCGCCTGCCAGTGGCCCACGACTTGCCCATCGCCGGAGTTGTGGAGGGAGATGGGCGGGGAGAGGGGAGGAAGAAGAGGAAGAGCGGATAGATTGCAATGTGGACGACACCTGAGCATGGCTTTTATAGCTGCGGGAAGGCCCAACGAAGGGTCAGTCAACCCTTGCCATGTGGCGCAGCGGCCGTAGTTGGTTCCTCAGGAAGTTGCATCCGCATTGAAGCGGCGGCTCTCAAGAGGCCGATGATCAACGCCGCCCTCCCTCTGGTCACATCACAGCATCAATGCTGTCCACGGCGTGCTCTGAGTCGGCATGAATGCAACACGATGAGCGGTGCGTGCATCGAAAGGAGAGCGCATGGGCGGGTGGGGGTTTGGGTGGGCCAGGGTAGTCAGAAGCAGGCGTGGGTGCTGCCCGGACGCCCATAGAGCCCCCCCTTTGTCTCCGGTTTGCGGGAGAAAATATGCCCAGGCCATGCCGCGAACCGATACAGGACCACATTGGATGGTATTCGCGGTCCGGACGTATGCGAGTGGTTTGAGGGTCCCCATTGGAGATGCCCTTTTTTGTGAAAATCTTGTTGTCTCACTCGATGCCGAGTTAGCTGCTCTCAGTGAGGGAACATGACTAAGACAGAATTCATAAAAGTGGGTTTAAGGTAGGCAATGAGAGGACTACGAGCATGTAGAATGGGGATATGCCACTAGTTCTACAATACCCAGTGTATATAATATTGCGCAACAGAAAGAGGTGTTTGTTTGCACAATATTGAGGACATATGAAGTTTCGACATGCCTTAGTTGGGGATACGTTTTTAGTTCGTCGGTTGATATCAATTGATTTAATTAATGAGACAGATTCATTCCAATGGCGTTTGCAACCATCTGGTGTATTCTCGATCAAATTCATGTATATGGATTTTATCAATACTGGACCATCTTCCATAGACACCATATATGGAAAACTAAGGTTTCACTCAAGATAACAAAAATATGATTCTTACACATAGGTGTTATGTTAACAATGGACAATCTAACAAAACACAGGTGGCAAGGTAGTAGAAAACGTTGTTCTGAGCAAGAGGAAAAACTATCATATTGTACTTCCCTTGGTCGCTCTTATTTGGCATAGAATCTGTGTAGCCTTTAATTAGTCACCACCATCCACGATGGTGAACTTGTTTGTAACTGGTTGCGTGAGATTGGCTCCAAGTTTAAGACACATTTCCTTGTGAGGGTGTGTGCTTTTCTTTTGGCATTATGAAACTGCATAAATCATTGTATTTCTAATAGAACAAATATTCACAACTTTTTGCAGGTCAGTTACACGACTATCAGACAGATTTAAATGTGGTCCTTACATTAACACGCGTTAGTGCAGGCGTATAAGGTGTTTGTGTGCAATCGATGAAAGACGGTAGCAGAAAGTACATTCAACCAGTTTAAATGATGACCCAACAATAGGTTATGTGTATGGATTTTATCTTATGTGTTTGCGATGTATTGAATGGTGATACTGTTGGGAAACGTAGTAAAAAACAAAAAGAAATCGCCCTACGATCACCCATGAACAATATGAAGATGCATCAGGTTTGGATCAACGATCGTTTACCGACTCGGGAGTTGTAGCAGAAGTAGACGAGTTTGTGTAGATCGTACTTCAAGTCCCTCGAACCGTTGATGAAGATCCTGTTGGGGAACGTACTAATTTCAAAAAAATTCCTACGCACAGGCAAGATCATGGTGATGCATAGCAACGAGGGGAGAGTGTGATCTACGTACCCTAGTAGATCGACAACGGAAGCGTTCGGTTGATGTAGTCGTACGTCTTCACGGCCCGACCGATCAAGCACCGAAACTACGGCACCTCCGAGTTTTAGCACACGTTCAGCTCGATGACGATCCCCAGACTCCGATCCAACAAAGTGTCGTGGTGACGATCTTGATGTACTACTGTCACAGGGCTTCGCCTAAGCACCGCTACAATATTATCGAGGACTATGGTGGCAGGGGGCGCCGCACACGGCTAAGAATAAGATCATGTGGATCAACTTGTGTCTCTAGGGTGCCCCTTGCCTCGGTATATAAAGGATGGAGGAGGAGGAGGCCGGCCAAGGCAATTGGTGCGGCCAGGATGTGGAGTCCTACTAGGACTCCAAGTCCTAGTAGGAGTCCACCAAGAGGGGAGGAAGGGAGAAGGAAGTAGAGGAGAAGGAAAGGTGGCCGGCCCCCTTTTCCCTAGTCCAATTCGGACTAGAGGGGAGGGGGGGGGGGCGCAGCAGCCCCTTGGC
The DNA here is from genome assembly GCA_034509565.1 of Triticum monococcum. NCBI lineage: Eukaryota > Viridiplantae > Streptophyta > Magnoliopsida > Poales > Poaceae > Triticum > Triticum monococcum. The sequence continues at coordinate 78,591,919 of CM067843.1, forward strand.
CTTTTCTCCTCTTCCCACTAAAGCCCATCAAGGCCCATTGCTTCTCCCGTAACTACCCGGTACTCCGAAAAATACCCGAATCACTCGGAACCTTTCCGATGTCCGAATATAGTCGTCCAATATATCGATCATTACGTCTCGACCATTTCGAGACTCCTCGTCATGTCCCCGATCTCATCCGGGACTCCGAACTCCTTCGGTACATCAAAACTCATAAACTCATAATATAACTGTCATCGAAACCTTAAGCGTGCGGACCCTACGGGTTCGAGAACAATGTAGACATGACCGAGACACGTCTCTGGTCAATAACCAATAGCGGGACCTGGATGCCCATATTGGCTCCTACATATTCTACGAAGATCTTTATCGGTCAGACCGCATAACAACATACGTTGTTCCCTTTGTCATCGGTATGTTACTTGCCCGAGATTCGATCGTCGGTATCCAATACCTATTTCAATCTCGTTACCGGCAAGTCTCTTTACTCGTTCTGTAATACATCATCTCGCAACTAACTCATTAGTTGTATTGCTTGCAAGGCTTAAGTGATGTGCATTACCGTGAGGGCCCAGAGATACCTCTCCGACGATCGGAGTGACAAATCCTAATCTCGAAATACGTCAACCCAACATGTACCTTTGGAGACACCTGTAGAGCACCTTTATAATCACCCAGTTATGTTGTGACGTTTGGTAGCACACAAAGTGTTCCTCCGGCACACGGGAGTTACATAATCTCATAGTCATAGGAACATGTATAAGTCATGAAGAAAGCAATAGCAACATACTAAACGATCGGGTGCTAAGCTAATGGAATGGGTCATGTCAATCAGATCATTCATCTAATGATGTGATCCCGTTAATCAAATAACAACTCTTTGTCCATGGTTGGGAAACATAACCATCTTTGATTAACGAGCTAGTCAAGTAGAGGCATACTACTGACACTCTGTTTGTCTATGTATTCACACATGTATTATGTTTCCAGTTAATACAATTCTAGCATGAATAATAAACATTTATCATGAAATAAGGAAATAAATAATAACATTATTATTGCCTCTAGGGCATATTTCCTTCAGTCTCCCACTTGCACTAGAGTCAATAATCTAGTTCACATCGCTATGTGATTAACACCAATAGTTCACATCTTTATGTGATTGGTTCACATCTCCATGTGACTAACACCCAAAGGGTTTACTATATTCAATAATCTAGTTCACATCGCTATGTGATTAACACCCAAAGAGTGATCATGTTTTGCTTGTGAGAGAAATTTAGTCAACGGGCCTGCCAAATTCATATCCGTATGTATTTTGCAAAATTCTATGTCTACAATGCTCTGCACGGAGCTACTCTAGCTAATTGCTCCCACTTTCAATATGTATCCAGATTGAGATTTAGAATCATCTAGATCAGTGTCAAAAACTTGCATCGACGTAACCCTTTACGGCGAACCTTTTTGTCACATCCATAATCGAGAAACATATCCTTATTTCACTAAGGATAATTCTAACCGCTGTCCAGTGATCTACTCCTAGATCACTATTGTACTCCCTTGCCAAATCAGTGCAGGGTATACAATAGATCTGGTACACAGCATGACATACTTTATAGAACCTATGGCCAAGGCATAGGGAATGACTTTCATTCTCTTTCTATCTTCTGCCGTGGTCGGGCTTTGAGTCTTACTCAACTTCACACCTTGTAATACAGGCAAGAACTCTTTCTTTGACTGCTCCATTTTGAACTACTTCAAAATCTTGTCAAGGTATGTACTCATTGAAAAAACTTATCAAGCGTCTTGATCTATCTCTATAGATCTTGATACTCAATATGTAAGCAGCTTTACCGAAGTCTTTCTTTGAAAAGCTCCTTTCAAACACTCCTTTATGCTTTACAGAATAATTCTACATTATTTCCGATCAACAATATGTCATTCACATATACTTATCAGAAATGCTGTAGTGCTCCCACTCACTTTCTTGTAAATACAGGCTTCACCGCAAGTCTGTATAAAACTATATGCTTTGATCAACTTATCAAAGCGTATATTCCAACTCCGAGATGCTTGCACCAGTCCATAAATGGATCGCTGGAGCTTGCATATTTTGTTAGCACCTTTAGGATTGACAAAACAATCTTGTTGCATCACATACAACTCTTCTTTAATAAAGCCATTAAGGAATGCAGTTTTGTTTATCCATTTGCCAGATTTCATAAAATGCGGCAATTGCTAACATGATTCGGACAGACTTAAGCATAGATACGAGTGAGAAACTCTCATCGTAGTCAACACCTTGAACTTGTCGAAAACCTTTTGCGACAATTCTAGCTTTGTAGATAGTAACACTACTATCTGTGTCCATCTTCCTCTTGAAGATCCATTTATTTTTTATGGCTTGCCGATCATCGTGAAAGTCAACCAAAGTCCATACTTTGTTCTCATACATGGATCCCATCTCAGATTTCATGGCCTCAAGCCATTTCCCGGAATCTGGGCTCATCATCGCTTCCTCATAGTTCGCAAGTTCGTCATGTTCTAGTAACATGACTTCCAGAACAGGATTACCGTACCACTCTGGTGCGGATCTCACTCTGGTTTACCTACGAGATTCGGTAGTAACTTGATCTGAAGTTACATGATCATCATCATTAGCTTCCTCACTAATTGGTGTAGTAGTCACAAGAACAGATTTTTGTGATGAACTACTTTCCAATAAGGGAGCAGTTACAGTTACCTCATTAAGTTCTACTTTCCTCCCACTCACTTCTTTCGAGAGAAACTCCTTCTCTGGAAAGGATCCATTCTCTTGCCTTCGGGTCTGTGATAGAAGGTGTACCCAACATTTTCTTTTGGGTATCCTATGAAGACGCACTTCTCCGATTTGGGTTTGAGCTTATCAGGATGAAACCTTTTCATATAAGCATCGCAACTTCAAACGACAACTTTGGTTTCTTGCCAAACCATAGTTCATAAGGCGTCGTCTCAACGGATTTTGATGGTGCCCTATTTAACGTGAATGCAGCTGTCTCTAATGCATAACCCCAAAGTATAGTGGTAGATCGGTAAGAGACATCATAGATCGCACTATATCTAATAAAGTATGGTTATGACGTTCGGACACACCATTACACTATGGTGTTCCAGGTGGCGTGAGTAGTGAAACTATTTCACATTGTTTTAATTGAAGGCCAAACTCGTAACTCAAATATTTTACCTCTGCGATCATATCGTAGAAACTTTTATTTTCTTGTCACGATGATTTTCCACTTCACTCTGAAATTCTTTGAACTGTTCAAATGTTTCAGACTTATGTTTCATCAAGTAGATATCCCCATATCTGCTCAAATCATCTGTGAAGGTCAGAAAATAATGATACCTGCTGCAAGCCTTAATATTCATCGGACCACATACATCAGTATGTATGATTTCCAACAAATCTGTTGCTCGCTTCATTGTTCCGGAGAACAGAGTCTTAGTCATCTTGCCCATGAGGCATGGTTTGCAAGCATCAACTGATTCATAATCAAGTGATTCCAAAATCCCATCAGCATGGAGTTTCTTCATGCGCTTTACACCAATATGACCTAAACGGCAGTGCCACAAATAAGTTGCACTATCATTATTAACTTTGCATCTTTTGGCTTCAATATCATGAATATGTGTATCACTACGATCGAGATCCAACGAACCATTTTCATTGGGTGTGTAACCATATAAGGTTTTATTCATGTAAACAGAACAACAATTTATTCTCTTACTTAAATGAATAACCATATTGCAATAAACATGATCAAATCATATTTATGCTCAACGCAAACACCAAATAACACTTATTTAGGTTCAACACTAATCCCGAAAGCATAGGGAGTGTGCGATGATGATCATATCAATCTTGGAACCACTTCCAACACACATCGTCACTTCACCCTTAACTAGTCTCTGTTCATTCTGCAACTCCCGTTTCGAGTTACTAATCTTAACAACTGAACCAGTATCAAATACTGAGGGGTTGCTATAAACACTAGTAAAGTACACATCAATAACATGTATATCAAATATACTTATGTTTACTTTGCCATCCTTCTTATCCGCCAATCACTTGGGGTAGTTCCGCTTCCAGTGACCAGTCCCTTTGTAGTAGAAGCACTTAGTCTCAAGCTTAGGACCAGACTTGGGCTTCTTCACTTGAGCAACAACTTGCTTGCTGTTCTTCTTGAAGTTCCCCTTTTTCCCTTTGCCCTTTTCTTGAAACTAGTGATCTTGTCAACCATCAACACTTGATGCTCTTTCTTGATTTCTACCTTCATTGATTTCATCATCATGAAAAGCTCGGGATTCGTTTTCGTCATCCCTTGCATACTATAGTTCATCATGAAGTTCTACTAACTTGGTGATGGTGACTAGAGAATTCTGTCAATCACTATCTTATCTGGAAGATTAACTCCCACTTGATTCAAGCGATTGTAGTACCCAGACAATCTGGGCACATGCTCACTAGTTGAGCGATTCTCCTCCATCTTTTTAGCTATAGAACTTTGTTGGAGACTTCATATCTCACAACTCGGGTATTTTCTTGAAATATTAACTTCAACTCCTAGAACATCTCATATGGTCCATGACGTTCAAAACGTCTTTGAAGTCCCGATTCTAAGCCGTTAAGCATGGTGCACTAAACTATCAAGTAGTCATCCTACTGAGCTAGCCAAACGTTCATAACGTCTGCATCTGCTCCTGCAATAGGTCTGTCACCTAGCGGTGCATCAAGGACATAATTCTTCTGTGCAGCAATGAGGATAAACCTCAGATCACGGATCCAATCCGCATCATTGCTACTAATATCTTTCAACACAATTTTCTCTAGGAACATATCAAAATAAACACAAGGAAGCAACAACGCGAGCTATTGATCTACAACATAATTTGCAAAATACTACCAGGACTAAGTTCATGATAAATTTAAGTTCAATTAATCATATTACTTAAGAAACTCCCACTTAGATAGACATCCCTCTAATCCTCTAAGTGATCACGTGATCCAAATCAACTAAACCATGTCCGATCATCACGTGAGATGGAGTAGTTTCATTGGTGAACATCACTATGTTGATCATATCTACTATATGATTCACGCTCGACCTTTCGATCTCCGTGTTCCGAGGCCATATCTGTATATGCTTGGCTCGTCAAGTATAACCTGAGTATTCCGCGTGTGCAACTGTTTTGCACCCGTTGTATTTGAACGTAGAGCCTATCACACCCAATCATCACGTGGTGTCTCAGCACGAAGAACTTTCGCAACGGTGCATACTCAGGGAGAACACTTCTTGATAACTTAGTGAGAGATCATCTTATAATGCTACCGTCAATCAAAGCAAGATAAGATGCATAAAAGATAAACATCACATGCAATCAATATAAGTGATATGATATGGCCATCATCATCTTGTGCCTGTTATCGCCATCTCCGAAGCACCGTCATGATCACCATCGTCACCGGCGCGACACCTTGATCTCCATCGCAGCATCGTTGTCGTCTCACCATGTTTATGCTTCCATGACTATCGCTACCGCTTAGTGATAAAGTAAAGCATTACAGCGCGATTGCATTGCATACAATAAAGCGACAACTATATGGCTCCTGCCAGTTGCTGATAACTCAGTTACAAAACATGATCATCTCATACAATAAAATTTAGCATCATGTCTTGACCATATCACATCACAACATGCCCTGCAAAAACAAGTTAGACGTCCTCTACTTTGTTTGTTGCAAGTTTTACGTGGCTGCTACGGGCTTAAGCAAGAACCAATCTTACCTACGCATCAAAACCACAACGATAGTTTGTCAAGTTGGTGCTGTTTTAACCTTCGCAAGGACCGGGCGTAGCCACACTCGGTTCAACTAAAGTTGGAGAAACTGTCACCCGCATGCCACCTATGTGCAAAGCACGTCGGGAGAACCGGTCTCGTGTAAGCGTACGCGTAATGTCGGTCCGGGCCGCTTCGTCCAACAATACCGCCAGACCAAAGTATGACATGCTGGTAAGCAGTATGACTTATATCGCCCACAACTCACTTGTGTTCTACTCGTGCAGATAACATCAACACATAAAACCTAGGCTCGGATGCCACTTTTGGGGAACGTAGTAATTTCAAAAAAATTCCGACGCACACGCAATATCATGGTGATGCATAGCAACGAGGGGAGAGTGTGATCTACGTACCCTAGTAGATCGACAACGGAAGCGTTTGGTTGATGTAGTCATACGTCTTCACGGCCCGACCGATCAAGCACCGAAACTACGACACCTCCGAGTTTTAACACACGTTCAGCTCGATGACGATCCCCGAACTCCGATCCAGCAAAGTGTCGGGGAAGAGTTCCGTCAGCACGACGGCGTGGTGACAATCTTGATCTACTACTGTCGCAGGGCTTTGCCTAAGCACCGCTACAATATTATCGAGGACTATGGTGGCAGGGGGCGCCGCACACGGCTAAGAATAAGATCACGTGGATCAACTTGTGTCTCTAGGGTGCCCCTTGCCTTAGTATATAAAGGATGGAGGAGGAGGAGGCCGGCCGAGGCAATTGGTGCGGCCAGGATGTGGAGTCCTACTAGGACTCCAAGTCCTAGTAGGAGTCCACCAAGAGGGGAGGAAGGGAGAAGGAACTAGAGGAGAAGGAAAGGTGGTCGGCCCCCTTTTCCCTAGTCCAATTCGGACTAGAGGGGAGGGGGGGGGGGGGGGCGGCGCAGCAGCCCCTTGGCCCTTTCTCCTCTTCCCACTAAAGCCCATCAAGGCCCATTGCTTCTCCCGTAACTACCCGGTACTCCGAAAAATACCCGAATCACTCGGAACCTTTCCGATGTCCGAATATAGTCGTCCAATATATTGATCTTTACGTCTCGACCATTTCGAGACTCCTCGTCATGTCCCTGATCTCATCCGGGACTCGGAACTCCTTCGGTACATCAAAACTCATAAACTCATAATATAACTGTCATCGAAACCTTAAGCGTGCGGACCCTACGGTTTCGAGAACAATGTAGACATGACCGAGACATGTCTCCGGTCAATAACCAATAGCGGGACCTGGATGCCCATATTGTCTCCTACATATTCTACGAAGATCTTTATCGGTCAGACCGCATAACAACATACGTTGTTCCCTTTGTCATCGGTATGTTACTTATGCGAGATTCGATCGTCGGTATCCAATACCTAGTTCAATATCTTTATCGGCAAGTCTCTTTACTCGTTCCGTAATACATCATCTCGCAACTAACTCATTAGTTGCATTGCTTGCAAGGCTTAAGTGATGTGCATTACCGAGAGGGCCCAGAGATACCTCTCCGACGATCGGAGTGACAAATCCTAATCTCGAAATACATCAACCCAACATGTACCTTTGGAGACACCTGTAGAGCACCTTTATAATCACCCAGTTATGTTGTGACATTTGGTAGCACACAAAGTGTTCCTCCGGCACACGATAGTTACATAATCTCATAGTCATAGGAACATGTATAAGTCATGAAGAAAGCAATAGCAACATACTAAACGAGCGGGTGCTAAGCTAATGGAATGGGTCATGTCAATCAGATCATTCATCTAATGATGTGATCCCGTTAATCAAATAACAACTCTTAGTCCATGGTTGGGAAACATAACCATCTTTGATTAACGAGCTAGTCAAGTAGAGGCATACTACTGACACTCTGTTTGTCTATGTATTCACACATGTATTATGTTTCCGGTTAATACAATTCTAGCGTGAATAATAAACATTTATCATGAAATAAGGAAATAAATAATAACGTTATTATTGCCTCTAGGGCATATTTCCTTCAGATCCCGCAAACCGACCTCGAACGGAAGACCGAAAGCATTGTCTCTCTACTTGGTTGCAAGCGTACGGTCTTCACGATCTGGCAGCGCTTCACCGTCCAGAGGTAATCATCGCCGGAGAATTAGGGGGAGGAGATTAGAACCACACTAGCCTTCTAGTTATGAGGATTAGAGAAACTAGACCAAGTTCTAATTAGTCAAGTAGGACCAACTAGAACTAGGGCTAGATGAACTAGAGGAGGCTCCAAAACCTGTGTTGAGAAAAGATGCAAATCCTGTAATATATATAGATTGGAGGGGAGAGGGAGGGGCTCCACAAGGAGGGAAAGGACTCCCCTCCTTGACCGGCCAAGAGGAGGGGGAGCCCCCCCCCCCCAATTCAGTCCCCCTCCCTTCCCCAAGTGGAAGGAGGGCGCCACCTCTACTTGGGCTCAAGTAGCGTTCCACCACCTGGCCTTTTTAGGCCCGTTGATATTCAATTAAATATAATATAAAAGCCCTCTAACAATTACTAGAGCATATCATATATAATTTAACATCACCAGAAACATTTTCCAACTATATATTTATTGGGGAACGCAGTATTTCAAAAAATTTACCTGTGATCACGCAAGATCTATCTAGGAGATGCATAGCAATGAGCGGGGAGAATGTGTCCACGTACCCTCGTAGACCGAAAGCGAAAGCGTTTAGTAACGCGGTTGATGTAGTTGAACGTCTTCGCAATCCAACCGATCCAAGCACCGAATGTATGGCACCTCCGCGATCAGCACACGTTCAGGTCGATGACGACCCTCGAACTCTTGATCCAGTTGAGGCCGAGGGAGTGTTCTGTCAGCACGACGGCATGGCGAAGATGATGATGAAGTTACCAGCGCAGGGCTTCGCCTAAGCACTACGACGATATGAGCGAGGTGTGTAACTGTGGAGGGGGCACCGCACACGGCTAAGAGAAGACTTAGTGTATCTTTGGGGTGCCCCCCTGCAACCTCTTGAGCATGCATTGGTTTTCCCTTGAAGAGGAAAGCATGATCCAGCAAAGTAGCATAAGTATTTCTCTCAGTTTTTGAGAACCAAGGTATCAATCCAGTAGGAGACAACGCATAAGTCACCTAGTACCTGCACAGACAATCAAGAACCTTGCAACCAACGCGATAAAGGGGTTGTCAATCCCTTCAGGTCACTCGCAAAAGTGAGATCTGATAAAGATAGTAAAGTAAATATTTTTGGTATTTTTGTTGTATAGATTGAAAAGTAAAGAATTCAAAATAGTAAAGGAGATGCGATGTAAATAAAAGAGATGCAATATAATAAGAAAGAGACCCGGGGGCCATAGGTTTCACTAGTGGCTTCTCTCAAGATAGCATGTATTACGGTGGGTGAACAAATTACTGCCGAGAAATTGATAGGAAAGTGCATAGTTATGATAATATCTAGGCAATGATTATGAATATAGGCATCATGTCTGTGTCAAGTAGATTGAAACGATTCTGCATCTACTACTATTACTCCACACATCGACTGCTATCCAGAATGCATCTAAAGTATTAAGTTCATAAGAACAGAGTAACGCTTTAAGCAAGATGACATGATGTAGAGGGATAAACTCAAACAATATGATATAAACCCCATCTTTTTATCCTCGATGGCAACAATACAATACGTGCCTTGCTGCCCCTACTATCACTGAGAAAGGACACCGCAAGATTGAACCCAAAGCTAAGCACTTCTCCCATTGCAAGAAAGATCAATCTAGTCGGCCAAACTAAACCGATAATTCGAAGAGACTTGCAAAGATATCAAATCATGCATATACGAATTCAGATATGAACCAAATAATATTCATAGATAATCTTGTTCATAAACCCACAATTCATCGGATCTCGGCAAACACACCGCAAAAGAATATTACATCGAATAGATCTCCAAGAACATCGAGGAGAACTTTGTATTGAGAATTAAAGAGAGAGAAGAAGCCATCTAGCTAATAACTATGGACCCGAAGGTCTGTGGTAAACTACTCACGCTTCATCGAAGAAGCTATGGTGTTGATGTTAAAGCCCTCCGTGATCGATTCCCCCTCCGACAGATCACCGAAAAAGGCCCCAAGATGGGATCTCACGGGTACAGAAGGTTGCGGCGGTGGAAAAGTGGTTTCGTGGCTCTCTGCGATCGATCTAGGGTGTAAGAGTATATATAGGAGAAAGAATTATGTCGGTGGAGCTACATGGGGCCCATGAGGGTGGGGGCGCGCCTACCCCCCTGGGCACGCCCTCCTGCCTCATGGCTGCCTCATGGAGTTCCAGACTTCAACTCCAAGTCTACTAGTTTGCTTTCGGTCCAAGAAAGATCATCGCGAAGGTTTCATTCCGTTTGGTATTCCTTTTCTGCGAAACTCTAAAATAGGCAAAAAACAGAAACTGGCACTGGGCCTTCGGTTAATAGGTTAGTCCCAAAAATAATATAAAAGAGCATATTAAAGCCTATGGGCCTCCGGTTAATAGGTTAGTCCCAAAAACAATCAAAAATTTAGATACGTTGGAGATGTATCAAGCATCCCCAAGCTTAATTCCTGCTCGTCCTCGAGTAGGTAAATGCTAAAAACAGAATTTTTGATGTGGAATGCTACCTAACATAATTATCAATGTAATTTTCTTTATTATGGCATGAATGTTCAGATCCGAAAGATTCAAAATAAAAGTTTAATATTGACATACAAATAATAATACTTCAAGCGTACTAATAAAGTAATCATGTCTTCTCAAAATAACATGGTCAAAGAAAGCTATCCCTACAAAATCATATAGTCTGGCTATGCTCTTCATGACACAAAATATTTAAATCATGCACAACCCCGATGACAAGCCAAGCAATTGTTTCATACTTTTGATGTTCTCAAACTTTTTCAATCTTCACGCAATACATGAGCGTGAGCCATGGACATAGCACTATAGGTGGAATAGGATGGTGGTTGTGGAGAAGACAAAAAGGAAAAAATAGTCTCACATCAACTAGGCGTATCAATGGGCTATGGAGATGCCCATCAATAGATATCAATGTGAGTGAGTAGGGATTGCCATGCAATGGATGCAATAGAGCTATAAGTGTATGAAAGCTAAAAAAGAAACTAAGTGGGTGTGCATCCAACTTGCTTGCTCACGAAGTCCTAGGGAATTTTGAGGAAGCCCATCATTGGAATATACAAGCCAAGTTCTATAATGAAAAATTCTAACTAGTATATGAAAGTGACAAAATAGGAGACTCTCTATCATGAAGATCATGGTGCAACTTTGAAGCACAAGTGTGGAAAAAGGATAATAGCATTGCCCCTTCTCTCTTTTTCTCTCATCATTTTTTATTTGGGACTTTTCTCTTTAGCCTCTTTTTTTCTCTTTTTTTGTCCGAAGTCTCATCCCGAGTTGTGGGGGAATCATAGTCTCCATCATACTTTCCTCACTGGGACAATGCTATAATAATGGTGATCATCACACTTTTATTTAGTTACAACTCAATACTTAGAACAAAATATGACTCTATGTGAATGCCTCCGACGGTGTACCGGGAGGTGCAATGATTCAAGCGTGACATGTATGAAAGAATTATGAATGGTGGTTTTGCCACAAATACGATTCAACTACATGATCATGCAAAGCAATATGACAATGATGGAGCGTGTCATAATAAACAGAACAGTGGAAAGTTGCATGGCAATATATCTCGGAATGGTTATGGAAATGCCATAATAGGTAGGTGTGGTGGCTGTTTTGAGAAAGGTAAATGGTGGGTCTATGGTATCGGTGAAAGTTGCGCGGTACTAGAGAGGCTAGCAACGGCGGAAGGGTGAGAGTGCGTATAATGCATGGACTCAACATTAGTCATAAAGAACTCACATACTTATTTTAAAAATCTATTAGTTATCGAAACGAAGTACTACGCGCATGCTTCTAGGGGTATAGATTGGTAGGAAAATACCATCGCTCGTCCCCGACCGCCACTCATAAGGAAGACAATCAAAAAATAAATCATGCTCCGACTTCATCACATAATGGTTCACGATACGTGCATGCTACGGGAATCACAAACTTTAACACAATTATCTCTCAAATTTACAACTACTCAACTAGCATGAATCTAATATCACCATCTTCATATCTCAAAACAATCATAAGGAATCAAACTTCTCATAGTATTTAATGCACTTAATATGAAAGTTTTTATTATACCCATCTTGGATGCCCATCATATTAGGACTAACTTTATAGCCAAAGAAAAATACCATGCTGTTCTAAAAGACTCTCAAAATAATATAAGTGAAGCATGAGAGATCAATAATTTCTATAAAATAAAACCACCACCGTGCTCTAAAGAGATATAAGTGAAGCACTAGAGCAAAATTATCTAGCTCAAAAGATATAAGTGAAACACATAGAGTATTCTAATAAATTCCAATTCATGCATGTCTCTCCTGAAAGGTGTGTACAGCAAGGATGATTGTGGTAAACTAAAAAGCAAAGACTCAAATCATACAAGATGCTCCAAGCAAAACACATATCATGTGGTGAATAAAAATATAGCCTCAAGTAAAGTTACTGATAGACGAAGACGGAAGAGGGGATGCCTTCCGGGGTATCCCGAAGCTTAGGGTTTTGGTTGTCCTTGAATTTTACCTTGGGGTGCCTTGGGCATCCCCAGGCTTAGGCTCTTGCCACTCCTTATTCCAAAATCCATCAAATCTTTACCCAAAAATTTGAAAACTTCACAACACAAAACTCAACAGAAAATCTCATGAGCTCCGTTAGTATAAGAAAATAAACCACCACTTTAAGGTAGTGTAATGAACTCATTATTTATTTATATTGGTGTTGAACTTACTGTATTCCAACTTCTCTATGGTTCATACCCCCCGATACTAGGCATAGATGCATCAAAATAAGCAAACAACACGCGAAAAAACAGAATCTGTCAAAAACAGAACAGTGTGTAGCAATCTGTTTCAAATACTTTTGTAACTCCAAAAATTCTGAAAAATTAGGACGACCTGTAGAATTTGTATATTGATATACTGCAGTTGGAATTGGTATTTTATGGCTCTCTGGTAAAAAATAAAAATTATTTTCGTGAGCGCATACTTTCTGTTTTTATCAGCGAGATCAAACAACAATCATCCAAGAGGTGCCTCTGGGGGTCTGTTAACTGCGTGGCGATCAAACATGTTTCATGGCAGTCTGCTAGAAGTTAAACCCTACGCTATTGTTATGTAGTTTACCTCAGTGCATAATAATGAATAGTGGTTTCTAGTTAATGTTTATGGTCCATGTCAGGGTGAGTTGCGTGATGAGTTTGTGTCTTGGATCTATAATTTGGATATTGATCCGAATCAGAAGTGGATGTTGATGGGGGATTTCAACTTTATTCGTTCATTTGAAAATAGGAACCTCCCTAGTGGCGATATCAATGATATGTTTATTTTGAATGAAATTATTGGCCATTTGGGATTGTTGGAACTTCCTTTAAAAGGAAGAAAGTTTACTTGGTCTAACATGCAGGACATGCCACTTTTGGACCAACTAGATTGGGTTTTTACCTCTGCCAGTTGGATTAATCTATACCTCATGACGCAAGTGAATCCTTTGGCTAAGACTACGTCTGATCATGTGCCTTGTCTGGTTACCATTAGTACATCAATTCCTAAGGCGCATATTTTCAGGTTTGAATTTTTTTTTGGGTCCATCAGGCTGGTTTTATGGATTGTGTGCAGGAGGTTTGGACTCGTACTTCTCATAAGACACATATCTCAACAATCATTGTTGATAAATTAAAGGCTTTGCGGTTTGCGTTGAAAAAATGGCAGGAAGGTTTATCACATATTAAAAGGTTAATTGAGAAGTGCAACTGAGTATTTCTTTGGTAGGATAATCTTGAGGACATGAGATCCCTTTCCAGACTTGAGAGCAATTTCAGGAAAGTTACTAAACTACACCATGAGCATCTGCTGCACATGCAATATCTATACTGGAGGAAGAGATGTACCATCAGGTATATCAAAGTGGGAGAGGAAAACTCCAAGTTCTTTTAGGCAATGGCAACTGAGAGATACAGAAAGAATTCTATTGCTTGCCTATTATTGTCTAATGGCTCTGTCATGTCAGATCATGAGGAAATGGCCAAAGAGTTCTTATCTTCCTTCAAAAACAGAATGGGGACTGTTCGGCCAATAACTTTAGATGAGAGCATCTTGTCTTTAATACCTAGGGTTCAGGGCTTGAAGGTGCTCACAAAACCTTTTGATCTAAAGGAAATTGAATAGGTTAGTAAAGAAATGCCCACTGATAAGGCACCCGGACCTGATGGCTTCAATGTACTTTTTTTCTAAAAAAGTGTTGGCACATCATATCTGCTGATTTTATGCGGTTGGTTCGTGAGTTTCATGCTGGAAGAGTTCAACTAGAAAATCTTAATGATGCATACATCACTCTGATCCCAAAGAAACAGACACCTGAGAGTGTGGGAGACTTTAGGCCTATTTCACTCACTAGTGTTGGTCTGAAATTTCTTACAAAGCTTGCTGCTAACAGATTTCAACAGGAGATCATCAAATGTGTGCATAAAAATCAGTATGGTTTCATAAAATCAAGAACAATCCAGGATTGCCTTGCTTGGACCTTTGAGTATATCCATCAGTGTAATCAATCTAAATGGCCCATCCTTTTGCTTAAGTTAGACTTTGAAAAGGCTTTTGATTCTATCCAGCATGAGGCTATCATGAGGATTCTTGTTGCAAAAGGTTTTGACAATAGATGGATTACATGGATTAAGCAGTTGTTGTCATCGGGAACTTCTTCTGTGTTGCTTAATGGAGTTCCGGGTAACCATTTCAAATGCAAATGTGGAGTTAAACAAGGAGACCCAATCTCTCCTTTGCTTTTTGTCATTGCTGCTGAGATCTTGCAGACTTTGATCAACAGTCTTCTTCAGCAGGGTTCAATAAGCAGACCGCTGCCAACCCATGACCCAGATTTCCCTGTTGTTCAATATGCTGATGACACACTGCTCTTCTTAAACGCTGACAAGGGTCAATTGGAGGCACTGAAATCAGTGTTATATTCTTTCTCAGAGGCAACTGGTCTGCAGATTAACTTCCATAAATCCTCCATGTATCCTATTAATGTGAATGACCATGTTGCTACTGATCTTGCTGCCTTTTTTGGATGTAAGTTAGGCAAAATGCCTTTCACATATCTAGGTCTGCCAGTGGGGACCACCAGGCCTAAGATTGCGGATCTACTTCCCCTAGTGGATTGTCTGGAGAGAAGATTGACAGCAAGTTCTTGGTTTTTGCCTCAAGGGAGCAGATTGCAACTAGTAAACTCTGTCATTTCCTCTTTGCCTATCTTCTTCCTTTGGAGCTTGTCAATTCCTCAGGGTATTCTGAAGCAGCTGGAAAGGATTCAGAGGCAGTGTTTATGGAGAAAATATGGTCAGGAGAGAGGCCATTCTCTAGCTGCCTGGCCACTTGTTTGCAGGCCTAAATTGAAGGGGGGACTTGGAATCTTAAATCTTGGTTTGGAAAATGAAGTACTCCTTATGAAACATCTGAATAAATTTTATAATAAAATGGATGTGCCTTGGGTTCAGTAAGTTTGGGATTCTTACTATTTCCAAAGGATCCCACATGATACTATTCTTTGTGGCTCTTTTTGGTGGAGAGATGTCAGCAAGTTGATGGATAATTTCAGAGCAGTTACATCGGTTGATGTTCATAGTGGAGATACTGTGCTGTTCTGGTCTGATCATTGGCAAATTGGAAACAGTGGTGTCCCTCTTCAAGATCGATTTCCTAGGCTCTATTCCTTTTGTCTCCACAAAAACCTTTCAGTGAGGGAAGTCTTTCAGACCAGTAGTTTCCAAGACCTATTTTACTTGCCTCTTTTTGAACAAGCCTTTCAGGATTTACAGCAGCTCTTGCCCTTAATGGGGTCTTTCCATACAAACAGTGCCTGCCATAACTCTTGGGGTGGAGGCATGGCAAGAAGTCTGAATATACTGCCAAAAAGTTTTATGACTATGTCTATCAGCCAATGGTAGCAAACCCCATCCTGGGGTGGATCTGGAAAAGTTGCTGTACCACGTCAATCAAGATGTTTGCTTGGCTTGTTATAATGGACATGGTTAAAACTAAGGACATGATCCAGAGGAGACACTGAAAGATTAATGATGGGCCTGAATGTGTACTGTGTCCAACTGGGACACTGGAGGACAGAAACCACCTCTTTTTCGAGTGCAATTTTAGTGTTCGGGTGTGGATTTATCTGCAAATTATATGGAAAGACAGTGATGACATGGTGGAGATTGCATGCCATGCTAGAAAGGATTTCAACAAACCTTTCTTTAGGGAGGTGGTATTCACTGCCTGGTGGAATATTTGGAAGGTCAGGAATGACAGAGCTTTCAGGAACATCAAACCCTCCTTCAGGGCGTGGAGAAATGGCTTCATTCATGACCTCACACTGCTCTCTCACCGAATCAAAAGGAAGTATAGGGAGGCCTTACTTAAGTGGATTGATTTCCTACCTCCTTGAGGAGAGTTGGTTATGTAACATTGTAATTAGTAGGTAGAGTACTTCCCTCCCTTGTATAGCCTTCTTTAGGTTCCTGTTTTTCTTTTTTTTCTTTCCTCACCTTGAGGAAGCATTGTTTTGTTCCTACTTTTTTATTTAATAAAATGTTGTGGGGTGTAAGCCTTGCAGTCTTCAAGGTAAAAAAAACAATCATCCATGAAGATCCTAAAGGCTTTACTTGGCACAAACACTAATTAAAACATGAAAAAAAATCATAACAAAGGCTAGATGAATTATTTATTACTAAACAGGAGCAAAAAGCAAATAACAAAAATAAAATTGGGTTGCCTCCCAACAAGCGCTTTCCTTTAAAGCCTTTTATCTAGGCATTGAGATTTCAATGATGCTCACATGAAAGACAAGAATTGAAGCACAAAGAGAGCATCACAAAACACATGACAAACACATCTAAGTCTAACACACTTCCTATGCATAGGCATTTTATAAGCAAACAAATTATCAAGACAAGCAAAAACTAGCATATGGATGGAAGAAAAAAAGAAACAATAGCAATCTCAACATTACAAGAGGTAATTTAGTAAAGTGAAAGTTTCTACAACCATATTTTCCTCTCTCATAATAATTACATGTAGGATCATAATCAAATTCAACAATATAGGGAATTCAGAGAAGAACCATATTTTCCTCTCTCATAATCAAATCATGCATATAAGAATTCAGAGAAGAACCAAATAATATTCATAGATAATCTTGTTCATAAACCCACAATTCATCAGATCTCAGCAAACACACCGCAAAAGAATATCACATCAAATAGATCTCCAAGAACATCGAGGAGAACTTCGTATTGAGAATCAAAGAGAGAGAAGAATCCATCTAGCTAATAACTATGGACCCAAAGGTCTGTGGTAAACTACTCACGCTTCATCGGAGAGGCTATGGTGTTCATGTAGAAGCCCTCCGTGATCGATTCCCCCTCCGGCAGATCACCGGAAAAGGCCCCAAGATGGGATCTCACGGGTAGAGAAGGCTGCAGCGGTGGAAAAGTGGTTTCGTGGCTCACTGCGATCGATCTAGGGTATAAGAGTATATATAGGCGAAAGAAGTACGTCGGTGGAGCTACGTGGGGCCCATGAGGGTGGGGGCGTGCTGTTGGGGAACGTAGTAATTTCAAAAAATTTCCTATGCACACGCAAGATCATGGTGATGCATAGCAACGAGGGGGAGAGTCTGATCTACGTACCCTTGTAGATCGCAACGGAAGCGTTGACACAACGTAGAGGAAGTAGTCATACGTCTTCTTCCCGATCCGACCGATCCAAGCACCGTTACTCCGGCACCTCCGAGTTCTTAGCACACGTACAGCTCGATGACGATCCCCGGGCTCCGATCCAGCAAAGCTTCGGGGAGGAGTTCTGTCAGCACGACGGCGTGGTGACGATCTTGATGTTCTACCGACGCAGGGCTTCGCCTAAGCACTACAACAATATGATCGAGGTGGAATATGGTGGCAGGGGGCACCGCACACGGCTAAGGAACGATCTCAATGATCAACTTGTGTGTCTAGAGGTGCCCCCTGCCCCCGTATATAAAGGATCCAAGGGGGAGGAGCTGGCCGGCCAAGAGGAGGGCGCAGGAGGAGTCCTACTCCTACCGGGAGTAGGACTCCCCCCCAATCCTATTCCAAATAGGACTCCCAAGTGGGAAAGAGAGAGAGAGAGGTGGCCGGCCACCTCTCCTAGTCCTAATAGGACTAGGGGAGGGGGGAAGGCGCGCAGCCCACCATGGCAGCCCCTTTCACCTTTCCACTAAAGCCCAATAAGGCCCATATGGCTCCCGGGGGGTTCCGGTAACCTCCCGGTAATCCGGTAAAATCCCGATTTTACCCGGAACACTTTCGATACCCAAAAATAGGCTTCCAATATATCAATCTTTATGTCTCGACCATTTCGAGACTCCTCGTCATGTCCGTGATCACATCCGGAACTCCGAACTACCTTCGGTACATCAAAATGCATAAACTCATAATAACTGTCATCGTAATGTTAAGCGTGCGGACCCTATGGTTCGAGAACAATGTAGACATGACCGAGACACGTCTCCGGTCAATAACCAATAGCGGGACCTGGATGCCCATATTGGCTCCTACATATTCTAGGAAGATCTTTATCGGTCAGACCGCATTACATCATACGTTGTTCCCTTTGTCATCGGTATGTTACTTGCCTGAGATTCGATCGTCAGAATCCAATACCTAGTTCAATCTCGTTACCGGCAAGTCTCTTTACTCGTTCCGTAATACATCATCCCACAACTAACATATTAGTTGCAGTGCTTGCAAGGCTTATGTGATGTGCATTACCGAGAGGGCCCAGAGATACCTCTCCGACAATCGGAGTGACAAATCCTAATCTTGAAATACGCCAACCCAACATCTACCTTTGGAGACACCTGTAGTACTCCTTTATAATCACCCAGTTACGTTGTGACGTTTGGTAGTACCCAAAGTGTTCCTCCGGCAAACGGGAGTGACATAATCTCATAGTCATAGGAACATGTATAAGTTATGAAGAAAGCAATAGCAACATACTAAACGATCGGGTGCTAAGCTAATGAAATGGGTCATGTCAATCAGATCATTCAACTAATGATGTGATCCCGTTAATCAAATAACAACTCTTTGTCCATGGTTAGGAAACATAACCATCTTTGATTAACGAGCTAGTCAAGTAGAGGCATACTAGTGACACTCTGTTTATCTATGTATTCACACATGTATTATGTTTCTGGTTAATACAATTCTAGCATGAATAATAAACATTTATGATGATATAAGGAAATAAATAATAACTGTATTATTGCCTCTAGGGCATATTTCCTTCAGTCTCCCACTTGCACTAGAGTCAATAATCTAGATCACATCACCATGTGATTAACATCGATAGTTCATCTCATCATGTGATTAACACCCATAGTTCACATCGCCATGTGACCAATACCCAAAGGGTTTACTAGATTCAGTAATCTAGTTCACATCGCTATGTGATTAACACCCAAAGAGTACTAAGGTGTGATCATGTTTTTGCTTGTGAGAGAATCTTAGTCAATGGGTCTGCCACATTCAGATCCGCATGTATTTTGCAAATTTCTATGTCAACAATGCTCTGCATGGAGCTACTCTAGCTAATTGCTCCCACTTTCAATATGTATCTAGATTGAGACTTAGAGTCATCTGGATTAGTGTCAAAAACTTGCATCGACGTAACCCTTTACGACGAACCTTTTTTGTCACGTCCATAATCGAGAAACATATCCTTATTTCACTAAGGATAATTCTGACCGCTGTCCAGTGATCTACTCCTAGATTACTATTGTACTCCCTTGCCAAATCAATGCAGGGTATACAATAGACCTGGTACACAGCATGACATACTTTATAGAACCTATGGCCAAGGCATAGGGAATGAGTTTCATTCTCTTTCTATCTTCTGCCGTGGTCGGGCTTTGAGTCTTACTCAACTTCACACCTTGTACTACAGGCAAGAACTCTTTCTTTGACTGCTCCATTTTTGAACTACTTCAAAATCTTGTCAAGGTATGTACTCATTGAAAAAAAAACTTATCAAGCGTCTTGATCTATCTCTATAGATCTTGGAGCTCAATATGTAAGCAGCTTCACTGAAGTCTTTCTTTGAAAAACTCCTTTCAAACACTCCTTTATGCTTTACAGAATAATTCTACATTATTTCCGATCAACAATATGTCATTCACATATACTTTATCAGAAATGCTGTAGTGCTCCCACTCACTTTCTTGTAAATACAGGCTTCACCGCAAGTCTGTATAAAACTATATGCTTTGATCACACTATCAAAACGTTTATTCCAACTCCGAGAGGCTTGCACCAGTCCATAAATGGATCGCTGGAGCTTGCACACCTTGTTAGCTCCCTTTGGATCGACAAAACCTTCCGGTTGCATCATATACAACTCTTCTTCCAGAAATCCATTCAGGAATGCAGTTTTGACATCCATCTGCCAAATTTCATAATCATAAAACGCGGCAATTGCTAACATGATTCGGACAGACTTAAGCATCGATACGAGTGAGAAACTCTCATCATAGTCAACACCTTGAACTTGTCAAAAACCTTTTGCGACAATTCTAGCTTTGTAGATAGTAACACTACTATTCGTGTCCGTCTTCCTCTTGAAGATCCATTTATTATCTATGGCTTGCCGATCATCGGGCAAGTCAACCAAAGTCTACACTTTGTTCTCATACATGGATCATATCTCAGATTTCATGGCCTCAAACCATTTTGCGGAATCTGGGCTCATCATCGCTTCCTCATAGTTCGCAAGTTCGTCATGGTCTAGCAACATGACTTCCAGAACAGGATTACCGTACCACACTGGTGCGGATCTCACTCTGGTTTACCTACGAGATTCGGTAGTGACTTGATTTGAAGTTACATGATCATCATCATTAGCTTCCTCACTAATTGGTGTAGTAGTCACAAGAACAGATTTTTGTGATGAACTACTTTCCAATAAGGTAGAAGGTTCAATTACCTTATCAAGTTTTCTACTTTGCTCCCACTCACTTCTTTCGAGAGAAACTCCTTCTCTAGAAAGGATCCATTATAAGCAACGAATGTCTTGCCTTAGGATCTGTGATAGAAGGTGTACCCAACAGTCTCCTTTTGGGTATCCTATGAAGACATATTTCTCCGATTTGGTTTTGAGCTTATCAGGATGAGACTTTTCACATAAGCATCACAACCCCAAACTTTACGAAACAACAACTTTGGTTTCTTGCTAAACCACAGTTCAGATTGTGTCGTCTCAACGGACTTAGATGGTGCCCCTTTTTAACGTGAATGCAACTGTCTTTAATGCATAACCTCAAAAACGATAGTGGTAAATCGGTAAGAAACATCATAGATTTGCATTATATCTAATAAAGTACGGCTATGACGTTCGGACACACCATTATGCTGTGGTGTTCCGGGTGGCACGAATTTGTGAAACTATTCCACATTGTTTTAATTGAAGACCAAACTCGTAACTCAAATATTTGTCTCGATATTATGATTATGTGTATCACTACGATCGAGATCCAACAAACTATTTTCATTGGGTGTGTAACGATATAAGGTTTTATTCATGTAAACAGAACAACAATTTATTCTCTTACTTAAATGAATAACCGTATTACAATAAACATGATAAAATCATATTCATGCTCAACGCAAACACCAAATAACACTTATTTAGGTTCAACACTAATCCCGAAATTATGGGGAGTGTGCGATGATGATCATATCAATCTTGGAACCACTTCCAACACACATCGTCACTTCACCCTTAACTAGTCTCTGTTTATTCTGCAACTCCCATTTCGAGTTACTAATCTTAGCAACTGAACTAGTATCAAATACTGAGGGTTTGCTATAAACACTAGTAAAGTACAAATCAATAACATGTATATCAAATATACTTATGTTCACTTTGCCATCCTTCTTATCCGCCAATCACTTGGGGTAGTTCCGCTTCCAGTGACCAGTCCCTTTGCAGTAGAAGCACTCAGTCTCAGGCTTAGGTCCAGACTTGGGCTTCTTCACTTGTGCAGCAACTTGCTTGCTGTTCTTTTTGAAGTTCCCCTTCTTCCCTCTGCCCTTTTCTTGAAACTAGTGGTCTTGTCTACCATCAACACTTGATGTTTTTCTTGATTTCTACCTTCATCGATTTCATCATCATGAAAAGCTCGGGAGTCGTTTTCGTCATCCCTTGCATACTATAGTTCATCACGAAGTTCTACTAACTTGGTCATGGTGACTAGAGAATTCTGTCAATCACTATCTTATCTGGAAGATTAATTCCCACTTGGTTCAAGCGATTGTAGTACCCAGACAATCTAAGCACATGCTCACTAGTTGAGCGATTCTCCTCCATCTTTTAGCTATAGAATTTGTCTGAGACTTCATATCTCTCAACTCGGGTATTTGCTTGAAATATTATCTTCAACTCCTGGAACATCTCATATGGTCCATGACGTTCAAAACGTTTTTGAAGTCCCGATTCTAAGCCATTAAGCATGGTGCACTAAACTATCAAGTAGTCATCATATTGAGCTAGCCAAACGTTCATAACGTCTGCATCTACTCCTGCAATAGGTCTGTCACCTAGCGGTGCATCAAGGACATAATACTTCTGTGCAGCAATGAGGATAAACCTCAGATCACGGATCCAATCCACATCATTGCTACTAACATCTTTCAATACAATTTTCTCTAGGAACATATCAAAGTAAACACAGGGAAGCAACAACGCGAGCTATTGATCTACAACATAATTTGCAAAATACTACCAGGACTAAGTTCATGATAAATTTAAGTTCAATTAATCATATTACTTAAGAACTCCCACTTAGATAGACATCCCTCTAATCCTCTAAGTGATCACGTGATCCAAATCAACTAAACCATGTCCGATCATCACGTGAGATGGAGTAGTTTCATTGGTGAACATCATTATGTTGATCATATCTACTATATGATTCACGCTCGACCTTCCGTTCTCCGTGTTCCGAGGCCATATCTGTATATGCTTGGCTCGTCAAGTATAACCTGAGTATTCTGCGTGTGCAACTGTTTTGCACCCGTTGTATTCGAACGTAGAGCCTATCACACCCGATCATCACGTGGTGTCTCAGCACGAAGAACTTTCGCAATGGTGCATACTCAGGGAGAACACTTCTTGATAATTAGTGAGAGATCATCTTATAATGCTACCGTCAATCAAAGCAAGATAAGATGCATAAAAGATAAACATCACATGCAATCAATATAAGTGATATGATATGGCCATCATCATCTTGTGCTTGTGATCTCCATCTCCGAAGCACCGTCATGATCACCATCGTCACCGGCACGACACCTTGATCTCCATCGTAACATCATTGTCGTCTCGCCAATCTTATGCTTCCATGACTATCACTACCGCTTAGTAATAAAGTAAAGCATTACATCGCGATTGCATTGCATACCATAAAGCGACAACCATATGGCTCCTGCCAGTTGCCGATAACTTGGTTACAAAACATGATCATCTCATACAATAAAATTTAGCATCATGCCTTGACCATATCACATCAAAACATGCCCTGCAAAAACAAGTTAGACGTCCTCTACTTTGTTGTTGCAAGTTTTACGTGGCTGCTACGGGCTTTAAGTAAGAACCAATCTCACCTACGCATCAAAGCCCACCATGGCAGCCCCTTTCACCTTTCCACTAAAGCCCAATAAGGCCCATATGGCTCCCGGGGGGTTCCGGTAACCTCCTGGTAATCCGGTAAAATCCCGATTTTACCCGGAACACTTCCGATATCCAAATATAGGCTTCCAATATATCAATCTTTATGTCTCGACCATTTCGAGACTCCTCATCATGTCCGTGATCACATTCGGGACTCCGAACTACCTTCGATACATCAAAATGCATAAACTCATAATAACTGTCATCGTAACGTTAAGCGTGCGGACCGTACGGTTCGAGAACAATGTAGACATGACCGAGACACGTCTCCGGTCAATAATCAATAGCGGGACCTGGATGCCCATATTGGCTCCTACATATTCTACGAAGATCTTTATCGGTCAGACCGCATAACAACATACGTTGTTCCCTTTGTCATCGGTATGTTACTTGCCCGAGATTCGATCATCGGTATCCAATACCTAGTTCAATCTTGTTACCGGCAAGTCTCTTTACTCGTTCCATAATACATCATCCCACAACTAACATATTAGTTGCAGTGCTTGCAAGGCTTATGTGATGTGCATTACCGAGAGGGCCCAGAGATACCTCTCCGACAATCGGAGTGACAAATCCTAATCTCGAAATATGCCAACCCAACATCTACCTTTGGAGACACCTGTAGTACTCCTTTATAATCACCCAGTTACGTTGTGACGTTTGGTAGTACCCAAAGTGTTCCTCCGACAAACGGGAGTTGCATAATCTCATAGTCATAGGAACATGTATAAGTTATGAAGAAAGCAATAGCAACATACTAAACGATCGGGTGCTAAGCTAATGAAATGGGTCATGTCAATCAGATCATTCAACTAATGATGTGATCCCGTTAATCAAATAACAACTCTTTGTCCATGGTTAGGAAACATAACCATCTTTGATTAATGAGCTAGTCAAGTAGAGGCATACTAGTGACACTCTGTTTGTCTATGTATTCACACATGTATTATGTTTCCGGTTAATACAATTCTAGCATGAATAATAAACATTTATCATGATATAAGGAAATAAATAATAACTTTATTATTGCCTCTAGGGCATATTTCCTTCACGTGTCTACCCCCCTGGGCGCGCCCTCCTTGTTCGTGGCTGCCTCACGGAGTTCCAGACTTCAACTCCAAGTCTTCTGGTTTGCTTTCGGTCCAAGAAAGATCATCGCGAAGGTTTCATTCCGTTTGGATTCCGTTTGGTATTCCTTTTCTGTGAAACTCTAAAATAGGAAAAAAATAGAAACTAGCACTCGGCTAATAGGTTAGTCCCAAAAATAATATAAAAGAGCATATTAAAGCCCATTAAACATCTAAAACAAATAATATAATAGCATGGAACAATAAAAAATTATAGATATGTTGGAGACGTATCACCCCGTCCCACGTATATAAAGGTGGGGAGGAGAGGTGGCCGGCCAAAGGGGGGGGGGGCGCGCCATGGGGGGAGTCCTACTTGGACTCCCCCCTTTCCTTTCCGAAGAAGGGGAAGGAGGAAAGAGAAGGAGGAGAAGAAGGAAAGGGGGGTCTCCCACCAACCCTAGTCCAATTCGGATTGGGCTTGGGGGGGGGCAAACGCCTCCACCTGGCCGCCACATCCTCTCTTCCACTAGGGCCCATTAACCCCCCCCCCCCCCCCCCCGGGGGGGGGGGGGGGGTCCGGCAACCCCCCGGTACTGCGGAAAATGTCTGAACGTATCCGAAACCTTTCTGGTGTCCAAACATAACCTTCCAATATATCAATATTTATGTCTCGACCATTTCGAGACTCCTCGTCATGTCCATGATCATATCCGGGACTCCGAACAAACTTCAGTTCATCAAATCACATAACTCATAATACAAATCGTCATCAAACGTTAAGCGTGCGGACCCTACGGGTTCGAGAACTATGCAGACATGACTGGGACACATCTTCGGTCAATAACCAATAGCGGAACCTGGATGCTCATATTGGTTCCTACATATTCTACGAAGATCTTTATCGGTCAAACCGCATGACAACCAGTAGAGCTTGTCATACCTAACTGTGCCATCTGTACAAACTTGAGGTTTGAAATACTGTGTTGTAATCGTGTTCATCGAGTCGGCACATCAAGAGCTGCGGGTACATGTAGCACAGAAGATCCGCCGAAAGGGGGAGAATCCGCACGTGATCCCGTGTTAGCACGTGATCCCATAGCAGATATCTCGCCAGCGATAGAGGATCTCTCATCTTGTCGGGGCAGATCAGGCAGATCGGCGCGGGAGTCCATGCGCACGTCTCCCTCGCTCGGTTGGCCCACCCGGCGGCCCGCGAGAGGAGAGCCGGTTGGCCCACCCGACAAAACGCTGTCGGGAGATCCAGCGGGCGATCTAGCGCGCGCCACGCCGTGGTTCCCTGGACGGTGTCTGCGTGGCCGAGGCAGATTCGCCCCCTGGGCCGCCTGCGCCACCTGCGCCCGAGGCAGATTCGCCCCCTAGGCCGCCTGCGCCACCTGCGCCCGCTGACGCTGCAGTCTCGGGATCACTGCCCACAGCACCCGAATCCTCCTCGTGTTCCGCAGCGTTTTTGTCTTGTTCTGGCTGCATAAATCATGCACAAAAACTGGATTTTCTCCACTGTTAGCAACAGGATTAGTGCGAAAATTAGTCTGTTGATCAACTATAGGTTCGTCCCCATGATCAAGACACTAGTGCAGAACCGGGCTTTAGCGCCGGTTCGTAAGGGCCTTTAGTGCCGGTTCTACAACCGGCACTAAAGAGTGGAGACTAAAGGCTAAGGGAGTCCTGGATTGGGGGGGGGGGGGTCCTCGGACAGCCGGACTATATGCTTTGGCCGGACTGTTGGACTATGAAGATACAAGATTGAAGACTTCGTCCCGTGTCCGGGTGGGACTCTCCTTTGTGTGGAAGGCAAGCTTGGCAGTTCGGATATGTAGATCTCCTCCCTTGTAGCCGACTCTGTGTAACCCTAGCCCCCTCTGGTGTCTATATAAACCGACGGGTTTAGTCTGTAGGACAAGAACAATCATAATCATATGCTAGCTTCTAGGGTTTAGCCTCTATGATCTCATGGTAGATCAACTCTTGTAATACTCATATCATCAAGATCAATCAAGCGGGACGTAGGGTATTACCTCCATCGAGAGGGCCCGAACCTGGGTAAACATTGTGTCCCCCGTCTCCTGTTACCGTCCGCCTTAGACGCACAGTTCGGGACCCCCTACCCGAGATCCGCCGGTTTTGACACAAACATTGGTGCTTTCATTGAGAGTTCCACTGTGTCGTCACCGTAAGGCTTGATGGTTCCTTCGATCATCGGCAACGATGTGGTCCAGGGTGAGGTTTTTCTCCCCGGACAGATCTTCGTATTCGGTGGCTTCGTACTGCAGGCCAACTCGCCTGGCCATCTGGAGCAGATCGAGAGCTACGCCCCTGGCCATGAGGTCAGGTTTGGAAGCTTGAACTATACCGCCGACATCCGTGGAGACTTGATCTTCGACGGATTCGAGCCCATGTCAGGTGCGCCGCACCATCGTGATGAGCATGACTTAGCTCTGCCGTCGGATGGTGTTCATGCGATCACCCCTGTGGCTACTCCGGCCTTCAATCGGGAGCAGATCATGTCGTCCGAGGACAGGTGGATGGACCCCGCCACGGAGGCCGCACACTCAAAGGTGATAGAGCCGAATACTGACTTCACCCCCTATGAGACTTGTGTTGCCAGACCCTTGGATTTGTCCCCGGCCACAGGCTCCGAACCGCCTGCGTCCGTGCCTATCGAATCTGATTGGGCACCGATCATGGAGTTTACCTTCGCGGATATTTTTCAGTACTCGCCCTTGGGCGACGTACTAAATTCATTGAGGTCTCTCTCCTTGTCAGGAGACCCTTGGCCGAACTATGTCCGGCTTGAGTGGGAAGCGGACGACGAAGAAATTCATTCCCCACCCACCACCCACTTAATAGCCACTGTCGACGACTTAACCGACATGCTTGATTTTGGCTCTGAAGATATCGATGGTATGGACGACGATGCAGGAGAGGAACAGGAACCATCGCCCACAGGGCGCTGGAAAGCCACTTCATCACACGATATATACATGGTGGATACACCCAAAGAAAATAATGACGAGGAATGGAAGGATGCAGCGGAGGATAATTCCCTCGAGAAGCAACCAAAGCAAAGACGTAGGCGCCGCTCCAAATCCCGCCTCGGCAAAAACAACGATAACAACGCAAGAAAGAATAATACCCCGGTCGACTCCAAAGAAAGCGACAACCACATGGACTCAGCGACAGAGTAGGATGAACCAGCGGACGGCAAACATAGTACGGAGCCGCTGTCCGATCACGGCGATGCCGAGGGTAAAGCTCATCAACCTGTCTCCGGAGAGGAGAACAGTCTGGACGACGAGGCACACATCATCCCGGAAAGGAACTCAGAGCAAGAGGACCTCCATAGAAGGCTTATTGCCACCGCGAGGAGTGTGAAGAAGCAGAAGCAAAGGCTTAAGGCTGCGCAAAATACACTCAACAATAGATGGATCAAAGTGCTCGACATTGAAGAAAAGTACGGGGGAAGCCGCCACACAAATATCTTTCCAAAGCGCAAGCTGCTGCCTGAATTCGATGACGAGGCCTTAGAGCCTATAAAGCCGAAAAATAAAACGGCCGATCAGCCGGATCGACCACCCCGTGGCCGCGATAGGGCGGCTAACGATGTCACACATAAGTCGGCACACGATTTACATGAGGACTTGCACCAAAAAGCCGGTATGACCAGGTCCATCTACGGATCTAGGAAGCGCGCTCCGACGCAGAATCAAAACCGAACATTACAACCGTCAGAATGCCATGACACATCCATATACAGGGGTGCCGTGCACCCCCTATGCTTCACCGATGAGGTTCTGGATCACGAATTCCTAGAAGGATTCAAACCCGTGTACATAGAGGCATACGACGGAATGACAAACCCTGGGGTCTGGATTGAGGACTTTATCCTTCATATCCACATGGCTCGCGGAGATGATCTCCACGCCATCAAATAGTTGCCCCTCAAGTTGAAAGGACCAGCTCGGCACTAGCTAAAGAGCCTCCCCGAAAACTCAATTGGAAGTTGGGAAGAGCTTGAGGATGCTTTTAGGGCTAATTTCCAAGGGACCTATGTGCGACCTCCGGATGCAGACGATTTAAGTCATATAATTCAACAGCCCGGAGAGTCAGCCCGAAAGCTTTGGAACAGATTCCTCACTAAGAAGAATCAAATCGTCGACTGCCCGGATGCCGAAGCCTTAGCGGCTTTCAAACACAGTGTCCGGGACGAATGGCTCACCAGACACCTCGGCCAGGAAAAACCGAGGACAATGGCAGCCCTAACAAGCCTTATGACCCGCTTTTGCACATGCGAAGACAACTGGCTGGCCCGTAGCGACACCAGCGACCCAGGCACATCCGAAGTCAGGGATGGCAATGGAAAACCACGACGCAATAAAATCAAGCGTTGAAACAATGAAGACATCCAAGACAACACGACAGTAAACACCGAATTCAGGGGCTCTCGACCCAGTCAACGAAAAAAGCCATTTAAACGCAGCAGAGATGGACCATCCAGCCTAAACAAGATTCTAGACAGATTATATCAGATTCATGGCACCTCCGACAAACCGGCAAATCACACCAACAGAGAATGCTGGGTCTTCAAGCAGGCTGGCAAGCTAAACACCGAACACAAGGGGAGGGAGACACCAAGCGAAGACGAGGATGAGCCTCGCCAGCCGAACACTAGGGGACAGAAAAAATTCCCACCAGAGGTCAAAACAGTGAACATGATTCACGTAACAAAGAGAAGGAGCAAACGCGCACTCCGAGACGTATGCACCGTGGAGCCCGTCACCCCCAAGTTCAACCCTTGGTCGGCCAGCCCGATCACTTTTGACTGCAGGGATCACCCGACTAGTATCTGGCACGAAGGATCGGCTGCCTTGGTACTGGACCCAATAATTGACGGATACCATCTCACCCGAGTCATTATGGACGGCGGCAGTAGTCTTAATCTGATATATCAGGACACAATCCGCAAAATGGGGATAGACCCGACAAGAATCAGCCAAAGCAATACTACCTTTAAAGGAGTAATACCAGGCCCAGAGGCCCGCTGCACGGGCTCTCTAGTACTAGAGGTTGTATTCGGTTCTCCCGACAACTTCCGAAGTGAAAAGTTAACCTTCGACATCGCTCCATTCCGAAGCGGCTATCAAGCACTACTCGGAAGAACGGCCTTTGCTCGTTTTAATACAATACCGCATTACGCTTATCTTAAGCTTATGATGCCCGGTCCACGAGGCATCATCATAGCTAGCGGAAACACAGAACGTTCCTTACGTGCGGAAGAATGTGTGGCGGCTTTAGCAGCCGAACACTGAGCGCCCCCTCCAACCAGAATAAATGATAGGTCGTCAAGACCGCGGACATGGCTAGACGAGTCCGGTGCACAATTAGCTGTAACAGCTCAGATAAACCTAAGACTGGGTCGATGGATATACCCCCATAGGTGGTGCTAGGGTCTTCCCACATGCAAAAAGGACTACAGTTCAGCTTGATCTTATTTAGATTGAATTTTAAAGGTTTATTAAGAATAACCATTTTTTCGCATGAAAACTTTCACCTGGGCTTTTCTCTCTTACTGATGATCATCGTGCTACACCCTTCCAGGATACGGCACAATGGAGACACAGGCGCAGACGTGCAGCAGGGCCCCGTTCAAAGGTTTCTTTTTAGCTTAAGACCCTGTGTAAACCTTTTTTACTGTCTCTTGTTGCTTCACCCCTCAGGATACTCAACATAACCAAGAGGGATGCTGGCGTTATTGACATTTCATTGATGCGTCTCCGTCATATCTACTTTTCCAAACACTTTTGCCCTTGTTTTGGACTGTAACTTGTATGATTTGAATGGAACTAACCTGGACTGACGCTATTTTCAGCAGAATTGCCATGGTGTTGTTTTATGTGCAGAAAACAAATATTCTCGGAATGACCTGAAACTCCACTGAACATCTTAGAAAAAATAATAAAAAATCCTCGCCAAAGATGAAGACCAGGGGGCCCACACCCTTCTCACGAGGGTGGGGGGCGCGCCCCCTACCTCATGGCCCCCCTGAAAACCCTTCGACGCCAACTCCAACTCTATATATTTGCTTTCGGAGAGAAAACAATACGAGAGAAGAAATCATCGCGTTTTACGATACGGAGCCGCCGCCAAGCCCTAAAACCTCTCGGGAGGGCTGATCTGGAGTCCGTTCGGGGCTCCGAAGAGGGGGATTCGTCGCCGTTGTCATCATCGACCATCCTCCATCACCAATTTCATGATGCTCACCGCCGTGCGTGAGTAATTGCATCGTAGGCTTGCTGGATGGTGATGGGTTGGATGAGATTTATCATGTAATCGAGTTAGTTTTATTAGGGTTTGATCCCTAGTATCCATTATGTTCTGAGATTGATGTTGCTATGACTTTGCTATGCTTAATGCTTGTCACTAGGGCCCGAGTGCCATGATTTCAGATCTGAACCTATTATGTTTTCATGAATATATGTGAGTTCTTGATCCTATCTTGCAAGTCTGTAGTCACCTACTATGTGTTATGATCCGGCAACCCCAAAGTGACAATAATCGGGACCACTCCCGGTGATGACCATAGTTTGAGGAGTTCATGTATTCACTATGTGCTAATGCTTTGTTCTGGTTCTCTATTAAAAGGAGGCCTTAATATCCCTTAGTTTCCAATAGGACCCCGCTGCCACGGGAGGGTAGGACAAAAGATGTCATGCAAGTTCTTTTCCATAAGCACGTATGACTTAATACGGAATACATGCCTACATTACATTGATGAATTGGAGCTAGTTCTGTGTCACCCTATGTTATGACTGTTACATGATGAACCGCATCCGGCATAATTATCCATCACTGATCTGGTGCCTACAAGTTTTCCATATACTGGTTTACGCTTATTTACTTTCCCGCTGCTACTTTTACAATCACTACAAAATACCGAAAACATTACTTTTGTTGTCTTTACTTTAGTTGCTGCTACCACCACTATCATATTACTTTGCTACTAAACACTTTGCTGCAGATACTAAGTTTCTATGTGCGGTTGAATTGACAACTTAGCTGCTAATACTTGAGAATATTCTTTGGCTCCCATTGTGTCGAATCAATAAATTTGGGTTGAATACTCTACCCTCGAAAGCTGTTGCGATTCTCTATACTTGTGGGTTATCAAGACTAATTTATGGCGCCATTGCCGGGGAGCATAGCTCTATTATTTGAGTCACTTGGGATTTATATCTGCTGGACACTATGAAGAACTCGAGAGATCCAAAAACCAAGATCTATCCCTCAACTACGAGGGGAGGTAAGGAACTGCCATCTAGCTCTGCACTTGATTGACCTTCTGTTATGAGTAAGTTTGCGATACCTACACCTGCTTCTACTATTCGTTCTGATATGTCGCATGTTATTGATGATGCCACTTCTGCGATGCATGATACTTATGATGAAACTGCTTCTATGCCTGATACTACTGTGTCGCTTGGTGAATTTCTTGATTAACAAATTGCTAGGGCTAGAGAAAAAGAAATTATTGAATCTGAATACGATGATGATAGTGATGATGAAAATATGCCTGTTATTCTTGAGGGTTATCTTTTTGATATGGAATCTTCTGCCGCTATTTTTGCTTGCAAAGATAGATATGATCTTAAGATGTTATTAATTAAATGGAACAAAGAATCACTTAGAGATAAAATGAGACCCGACCCTGCCTTTGCTACTTCACCTATATGTGTTCCTGATAAGGATTATGAATTCTCTGTTGATCCTGATATAATTACTTTGGTTGAATCTGATCTGTTTTATGGCTATGAATCTGAAACTGTTGTGGCACATCTTACTAAGTTAAATGATATAGCTGCCCTGTTCACTAATGATGAGAGATCACGTTACCTTTATATACTCAAAATATTTCCGTTCTCATTAAAGGGTGATGCTAAGATATGGTTTAACTCTCTTGATCCTGGCTGTCTGTGTTGTCCCCAGGATATGCTTTATTACTTCTCTTCTAAATATTTCCCTGCTCATAAGAAACAAGCTGCTTTGAGGGAAATATACAACTTCGTGCAAATTAAAGAAGAGAGTCTCCCACAAGCTTGGGGGAGGCTTCTCAAGTTACTTAATGCTTTGCCTGATCATCCTCTTAAGAAACCCGAAATACTTGATATCTTTTATAATGGACTAACCAATGCCTCCAGAGATTACGTGCATAGTTGTGCTGGTTCTCTTTTCAGGGAAAGAACACCGGATGAAGCTGAAATTCTATTGAATAATATGTTGAAAAATGAAAATAATTGGGCACCTCCTGAGCCAGCTCCTGAGCCAACTCCTGCTCCAATTACTGAGCCTATTCTCAAACCAACTCCGAAGAAGAGAGGTATTCTATTTCTCTGTCCCGAAGATATGCAAGAGGCAAAGAAATCTATGAAAGAAAAAGGTATTAAAGCGGAAGACGTTAAGAATTTACCTCCTATTGAAGAAATACATGGTCTTAATATACCGCCTATTGAAGAAACATATGATCTCAATTCTTTATTTACTGAAGAACCTCCTAATCCCGATATCCCGACACAGGTAGTAAAGGTAAATTCTCTCTATAGATATGATAAAGTTGAAGTCCCTCCTACTAAAATTGCTAGTCAGTGCTTGGATGAGTTTGATAACTTTATGTTTAAGCAAGACGACTTCAATGCTTATTTTGGTAGACAATTAAAAGAAAATGCTTATATGATTAGACGCTTGGGTGATTATATGGCTGATATTAAAGGTGAACTTAAACTTGTTAGCAAACATGCTTCTATGGTTACCACTCAAGTAGAACAAGTACTTAAGGCTCAAAAAGAAGTGCTTGATGAAATGAATAGTAAGAAAAATGATTATGCTGTTAGAGTGGCTACTAGAATTGGTAGAATGACTCGGGAACCTTTGTATCCCAAAGGCCACCCTAAGAGAATCGAGCAAGATTATCAAAGAAATAATATTGATGTTCCTAGTTCTTCTAAAAAGAAGAAGAAGAAAAATGATAGAACTGTGCAAACTTCTAGTGAACCTATTGCTGAACCACCTGATAATCCAAATGATATATCTATGTATGATGCTGAAACACAATCTGGTAATGAACATGAACCTAGTAAAAATATTAATGATGATGTTCATGATGATGCTCAACCTAGTAATGATAATGATGTACAAATTGAACATGCTGTTGATCTTGATAACCCATAATCAAAGAATGAACGTTATGATAAAAGAGACTTTGTTGCTAGGAAACATGGAAAAGAAAGGGAACCTTGGGTTCAGAAACCCATGCCTTTTCCTCTGAAACCATCCAACAAAAAGGATGATGAGGATTTTGAGCGCTTTGCTGAAATGATTAGGCCTATCTTTTTGCGTATGAGAATAACTGATGTGCTCAAAACAAATCCTTATGCTAAATATATGAAGGATATCATTACTAATAAAAGAAAGATACCGGAAGCTGAAATTTCCACCATGCTTGCTAATTATACTTTTAAGGGTGGAATACCAAAGAAACTTGGAGATCTCGGAGTACCTACTATACCTTGCTCCATTAAAAGAAATTATATTAAAACTGATGTATGTGATCTTGGAGCCGGTGTTAGTGTTTTGCCTCTTTCTTTATATCGTAGACTTGACTTGAATAAGTTGACACCTACTGAAATATCTTTGCAAATGGCTGATAAATCAACTGCTATACCTATCGGTATCTTTGAGGATGTGCCTGTTTTGGTTGCAAGCGTTACTATTTTAACGGACTTTGTTATTCTTGATATTCCCGAGGATGATAGTATGTCTATTAATCTTGGGAGACATTTCCTTAATACTGCAGGGGCTGTTATTGATTGCAACAAAGGCAATGTCACTTTCATGTTAATGGTAATGAGCATACGGTACACTTTCCGGGGAAACAACCTCAAGTTCATAGTATCAATTCTATTGGGAAAATTCCATCGATTATATTTGGAGGTTTTGAATTTCCTCTCCCTACTGTCAAGAAGAAATATGATGTTCTTATTATTGGGGATGTGCATATCCCCGTTGAGGTAACTTAGTGTTATTCGAAATTTTTCCGGTTTCATGGTTATCGGAATGAGTTTGTTAACAAGACTTGATCAACCTTGTTAGTGGATTCTTTTTGATGAGCATGAGATGGATGAAACTAGAAGCACAAACTTCTGTACCCCACCTATACTTTCTGTTATTTATATTAAATAAAGTAAAAATAGTATTTTCCTGTTTGTATCTTGACTTATCTGTGCAATATAAAAATAGCCCGAAAATAAAAGTCCTCAGAATGACATGCCAATTTAATATGATCTTTTTCGGGAATATTTGAGGATTTACTGTGCAAAAATTACCGCGGGAGGAGCTGCCACCTGGCCATGAGGGTGGTGGGCGCGCTCCCTGCCTCGTGGGCCCACGGCGGCCCTCCTCCACTTATCCCAGCACCCATCTTCTTCCTCTGTCTCATACAAACCCAAAAAACCAAGTCAAGCACGAGTTCCAGCCACTTTTGCTGTGATTTTCGATCTCCTTGCTCAAAGCACCTCTCGCAAAACTGCTTGGGGAGATTGTTCCTTGGTATGTGACTCCTCCATTGGTCCAATTAGTTTTTGTTATAGTGCTTTATTCCTTGCAAATTTGTGCTGCATAGGTGACCCTGTTCTTGAGCTTGCATGTCAAATTTATATGGTTCCAAGTAGTTCTAATGCTTGATATAGGCTCTAGGCACTTGTAGGAGTAGTTGCTATCAATATTATTGAAGTTGGTTCACTTTTGTTTGAAGTTACTAAAAATTTCAGAATCTTTCAGAGAAAAACAATATGCTTAGGAAGATGTTCCAAGGTGGTTCCTCTAAGAAGCAAGGACCCAGGATTGCTATGCGCGATGCTGACGAGGATCCACCAAGAGACACTCCGGTACGGCCTTGCGAATGGCCACCGGAAAATTTTATGGACCGTGCGGGAATCAAAGAAGAATTCAAAGCATATTTGCACAATGCCGGTCTTGAAGATTTTGAGACTAACAAATGGCCCCAGTATCATGATCTCACAAGTTCATTTGTGAGGAGGTTTGAGTATTCATCTTCGCGTAATTCTCCTTCAGTCATGTTTGATCTTTATGACAAATCTTATACCATGGACTTAGAGGATTTTACTTCTGCTTACAAACTTCCATCATGGGGTAGTGTTAGGGATCCCCCAAAATCTGAATTTAGAAATTTTCTTGCTAGTATAACTGTGGGGGAATCTAGAGATATAACGCAGGCTACCATAGGGAGCATTCACTTTCCTGCTATACATCATTTTTCTCTCTTCATCGGTAAATGCATAAATGCTAAGGATGAAGCATGTAACATGTGTGTCCCTGATCTTAGCATTCTTAGGAGTGCTGTGTTAGGAGACCAATCTTATCATATGGGAGCCATTGTAGCTCGTAGGTTGCATTATAATAGACATAATGGAGATTTCTTTGGAGGAATTTATGCAACCCGCTTAGCTCATTTTCTTGAGATAGACATTCGAGAGGGTGATATGGAGTTGCCTCCTGCATATTTATATTATGATTCTATGGCTTCGCACCAGTTTGTCGAGAGGCCTGAATCACCTATCTTATATCATTTAATTTTGGATAAATGGCGTGTTTTCCGTATTACTCTCCCTGCTCTTGCCTTCTTTGATTCACAGACAAAAGGAAGATATGTTATTACCAGAGAGGAGACAGAAGAGTACGAGAGGAGAGCGGAGGCAGCTCGACTCCATGCTGCAGCTCAGCAGGCGACAACCGCTGCACATCAGTATGATCCCAACTATTCTTCCTCATCACAGTACGACCCCAACAACTATTATTATGGATATCCGCCAGGCCAGCCGTGGCCATAGACCAACTTAGGCCAAAAGCCTAAGCTTGGGGGAGTACGTATTTCTCACCGACATTACATTTATGTTCACACACACTCATTGCCAGATGTCGGTGCTCATACTTATTCACTGTAATATACATGCTAGTTTATTTTCTTTTTCCTGCTTTCTTCTTCTGTGTTTGTTAAACCTTAAGAAAAACCAAAAAAATTAGTAGTTGTTTATTTTTCTGCTGTAGTAGTAATAATTAAAAAGAAAACCCAAAAATATTTCCCGTTCTTCTTTTGCTTGTTGGGAGCTTTCCCGTGTAAATAGTTTTATTTCTTTTCTTTTCTTTGGGGGTCAGTAGGAGAAGGCCATAATTAAATTGTTGAAGTGGCTCTTATATGCATTATTGTTGAATTAACCCAGAGCCCATACTGCCTTGTCTTCTCCTGTTTATTGAATGCTCGCAGATTCCAGCTTAGTCCAAGGCACGTACACTCTTATTATTATTCACACCGTTCGATCATGCAAGTGAAAGGCAATTATGGTGATATATGATGGACTGACTGAGATGAGAAAAGCTGGTATGAACTCGACCTCTTTTGTTTTTGTAAATATGATGAGTCCCTCGTTCTTGATTCAGCTTATTATGAATAAACATGTTTGCAATGATAATTAGAGATCATAGTTGCTTGTGCCATGCTTGATTAGCTATGAGTTATAATGATTTACCTTGTATGCCAACATGCTATTGAGATGATTATGATGTGGTATGATGGGGTGGTATCCTCTTTTGAATGATTTAAGTGACTTGACTTGGCACATGTTCACGCATGTAGTTGAAACAAAATCAACATAGCCTTCATGATATTTATGTTCATGGTGGATTATATCCTACTCATGCTTGCATCCAATGTTTATTAATATTAATGCATGTACATGGTTGTTGTCGCTCTCTAGTTGGTCGCTTCCCAGTATTTTGCTAGCCTTCACCTGTACTAAGCGGGAATACTGCTTGTGCATCCAATCCCTTAAACCCCAAAGTTATTCCAGATGAGTCCACCATACCTTCCTACATGCGGTATCTGCCTGCCGTTCCAAGTAAATTTGTATGTGCCAAACTCTAAACCTTCAAATAAACATTTTGTTTTGTATGCTCGAATAGCTCATGTATCAACAAAGGTTGTCCTTATCTTCCGTGTTAGGCGGGTTATTCTCAAGAAGAGTGGACTCTGCTCCTCACTCACGAGAAAATGGCTGGTCACCGGGATGCCCAGTCCCATGCTTTATGCAAACTAAATCAAAATTAATTGCAAACAAAACTCCCCCTGGGTCCTGATGTATGTTGGAGGCACTCGTTGTTTCGAGCAATCCATGGATTGATGCTTGTTGGTGGAGGGAGAGTATAAACTTTACCATTCTGTTTGGGAACAGCCTATAATGTGTTTAGCATGGAATATATCGCCATCTCTTAGTTGTTACGTTGACAATGAAAGTATACCGCTCAAAATACAATTTATCTCTATTTCAAAATCGAGCTCTGGCACCTCTACAAATCCCTGCTTCCCTCTGGGAAGGGCCTATCCATTTACTTTTATGTTGAGTCATCACCCTCTTATTAAAAAGCACTAGCTGGAGAGCACAGCCTTCATTTGCATTCATCACTGTTAATTTATATTAGGTATAACGATGATTGGATCTCTTTTACCATGAATTACAATGTCTAGTCAGTCCTTGATCTTTAAAGGTGCTCTGCATTTATGTTTTGCGGTCTCAGAAAGGGCTAGCGAGATACCATCTTGTTATATCATATTATGATTGTTTTGAGAAAGCGTTGTCATCCGAGATTTATTATTATGACTTGCTAGTTGATTATGCTATTGATATGAGTAATTGTGAGACCTGAGAGTTATTGCAAATGTGGTTAGTTACGATCTATGCTGAAAACATGAATGTTGGCTTGACATAGTTAGAACAACAAGAGCAAATAGAGTTTGTAAAAGTTTTTCTTTCTTTCAGTTTGTCAACTGAATTGCTTGAGGACAAGCAAGGGTTTAAGCTTGGGGGAGTTGATACGTCTCCGTCGTATCTACTTTTTCAAACACTTTTGCCCTTGATTTGGACTTTAACTTGTATGGTTTGAATGGAACTAACTCGGACTGACGCTGTTTTCAGCAGAATTGCCATGGTGTTGTTTTATGTGCAGAAAACAAATATTCTGAGAATGGCCTGAAACTCCACGGAACATCTTAGAAAAAATAATAAAAAATCCTCGCCAAAGATGAAGACCAGGGGGCCCACACCCTTCTCACGAGGGTGGGGGGCGCGCCCCCCTACCTCATGGGCCCCCTGGAAACCCTCCGACGCCAACTCCAACTCTATATATTTGCTTTCGGAGAGAAAACAAATAAGAGAGAAGAAATCATCGTGTTTTACGATACGGAGCCGCTGCCAAGCCCTAAAACCTCCCGGGAGGGCTGATCTGGAGTCCGTTCGGGGCTCCGGAGAGGGGGATTCATCGCCGTCGTCATCATCAACCATCCTCCATCACCAATTTCATGATGCTCACCGCCGTGCGTGAGTAATTGCATCGTAGGCTTGCTGGAGGGTCATGGGTTGGATGAGATTTATCATGTAATCGAGTTAGTTTTGTTAGGGTTTGATCCCTAGTATCCATTATGTTCTGAGATTGATGTTGCTATGACTTTGCTATGCTTAATGCTTGTCACTAGGGCCCGAGTGCCATGATTTCAGATTTGAACCTATTATGTTTTCATGAATATATGTGAGTTCTTGATCCTATCTTGCAAGTCTATAGTCACCTACTATGTGTTATGATCCGGCAACCCCGAAGTGAAAATAATCGGGACCACTCCCGGTGATCACCATAGTTTGAGGACTTCATGTATTCACTATGTGCTAATGCTTTGTTCCGGTTCTCTATTAAAAGGAGGCCTTAATATCAAGGAGGCCTTAATATCCCTTAGTTTCCAATAGGACCCCGCTGCCACGGGAGGGTAGGACAAAAGATGTCATGCAAGTTCTTTTCCATAAGCACGTATGACTAAATACGGAATACATGCCTACATTACATTGATGAATTGGAGCTAGTTCTGTGTCACCCTATGTTATGACAATTACATGATGAACCGCATCCGACATAATTATCCATCACTGATCCGGTGCCTACGAGTTTTCCATATACCGGTTTACGCTTATTTACTTTCCCGATGCTACTGTTACAATCACTACAAAAAACCAAAAACATTACTTTTGCTGTCTTTACTTTTGTTGCTGCTACCACCACTATCATATTACTTTTCTACTAAACACTTTGCTGCAGATACTAAGTTTCCTGGTGCGGTTGAATTGACAACTCAGCTGCTAATACTTGAGAATATTCTTTGGCTCCCATTGTGTCGATTTAATAAATTTGGGTTGAATACTCTACCCTCGAAAGCTGTTGTGATCCCCAATACTCGTGGGTTATCATTCATCACGTCAGACTAATGCACGTACCTAGAAATTCAGGGCTTATTATTGAGGGCGTTACTCAGCCCAGTATACATTGTAAAGACCGAATACCTTAGGGAGTGTTCGGTGTCGCGAGTTTGGCCCTA
This sequence comes from Triticum monococcum, assembly GCA_034509565.1. Taxonomy (NCBI): domain Eukaryota; kingdom Viridiplantae; phylum Streptophyta; class Magnoliopsida; order Poales; family Poaceae; genus Triticum; species Triticum monococcum. The sequence goes on from CM067843.1 coordinate 78,632,246, forward strand.
TATGCATCAGCTCCGAATCATGTCTTTGGTCAATAGTTGGGTTTGCCCGTCTCCCGTGTTTTGCTACCTTACGTTCCGCTCTATTGGCTAAGGTGGCACCGGGAGAACTACTGCGATTGTGCCTTGGTTCATCTGGACGAGCACCTGAGTAGAGAAAGCCGAAAACTGACTGTCATGATAAAGCGCGAGACTTGTCAACCACTCAAGGACTCAGCGGAATCTTTGCGATTCCTCCGCATTAATGAAGGACCGGTTTCCCGGTCATGTATGTACACGCACTGCATTCGGATAAGCACGGAAGTACCAAGGGCTATATAGTAGCCCCACTGTCAAACTCCTATGGCTAAGTGAAAGTGTTAAAGCAATATAGTCCGATTGCCTTGTTCCCTGCGCTATCACCTCCTTAATGGACCAAGACGTTGGATCAAGTGTGAATACGTGCTTTTTCGAACACCCTCGCATTATATGCGTGGGGGCTGAAGCCGACGACTGCAAACTTTCAGGTTATATACATACATAAAACGGCTGCACAGGAGGCATCATAATACTTTCAGGCAAAAGTATAAACACAGCCTTTTATAAGCCAAATAGCATTGTTTTTACACATTGGGATACATGTCACTGGAACATGATACTCTTCGAGCACCGAGCATCTATTAAATGAGTGCCTTCTAGGATTTCTTCAAAATAGTGGTCGGACGAGACCTGGCCTACGGCCGACCCCGGGTTGCAATAGCGGTGGCATCCATCTCTGCCCAGTATGTCTTAACACGGGCAAGAGCCATCCGCGCACCCTCTATGCACGCCGACCTCTTCACAGCGTCGATATGCGGCACAACACCAAGGAATCGTTGCACTAAACCAAAATAACTATTCGGCCTTGGTCCTTCCGGCCAAAGATGATCCACGACAGACCTCATGGCAAGCCTGGACAACCTATGGAGCTCAGCCCACTCTGGCATTTGCTCATTTAACAGCAGCGGACGCGTTGGAGCACTGAACTATGACCAGAACAACTTTTCCACTTCGTGATATTTTTTATCTTTGAAAAACTCCGTCGCATCAGCAACACTCATTGCCAGGTCCGAATACGCGTCTACAGCACTCCATAATTGATCCAGAGGGACATACTTCGGATCTCCGAACTTCGTCCGCAACAAAAAGGGCTTCCTAGCCGTGATATCTCCGGCTTGACGAAGCTCCTCTTTGGCCGCTCTGATTTTAGAGCGGGTCTCCTTGGCTGCTACCATGGTTTTCTCCAGGTCCGCCGCTTTCGCTTGGATTTCCTTTTCAAGAAGCTCATACCGGCCGGCGGCATCCTTTATCTCAATAGCCATCTTGGCTATTTTATCTTTGCCCTGGCGACGAGTAGCCTGTTCGGCTCTTAACTCTTCGGCCGCCTTTAGGGCAGCCGCATCACTCCTCCTGGCTTGTTCCTTGGCTTGGGAAAGTTCCGCCCGAAGGGTCTCCACGGCGGCAGCTCCATCTACAGTCACAGCATATTATAGATACTAGCATCATGCTCCTCTTAATGTTTGTTGACCACCCGAAAATACATACCCTGTGCCTCATCAAGCCGCTTGTTCACAAGCGCGATGTCAGCATCTGCCGCGTCAAGTTGCCGGCTAAGTCCGGCAAATTCAGCAGTCCGGCCAGCCACCGGACCGTCAGCCGCCTGCAAATGAAAGCAGCACGATCATTACCTGGGACTACGATCCTCTGTTTGCCGCCTCCGGACAGCAACCAGAGTCTCAGGGGCTACTATCTCTATAGAGCACACCTAGCGTGTGCGGTACCATCAAAAAATTTATATATTACTTTGCGTACCTCAAAGCCTCTTAGCAGGCTCGTAAAAGCTTCATGCAACCCACTTTTGGCAGATGAGATCCTCTCAACCACCGTGCCCATTAAAGTACGATGCTCCTTCGAGATAGCCGCTTGCCCCGGAAGACCCATCAATACGTCCGGTTGTGCACTGATACGTCTCCAACGTATCTATAATTTTTTATTGTTCCATGCTATTATATTATCAACCTCGGATGTTTTATATGCATTTATATGCTATTTTATATGATTTTTGGGACTAACCTATTAACCTAGAGCCCAGTGCCAGTGCCAGTTTCTGTTTTTTCCTTGTTTTAGAGTATTGCAGAAAAGGAAAATCAAACGGAGTCCAATTGACCTGAAACTTCATGGAACTTATTTTTGGAATGGAAGCAATCCAGAAGACTTGGGGTGTACGTAAGGGAAGCAACGAGGAAGGCACGAGGCAGGGGGCGCGCCCTCCACCCTCGTGGCCCCCCTGACGTATTTCTTCCTCCTATATATATCCATATACCCTAAAACCATCGGAGGGCACAATAGATCGGGAGTTCCGCCGCCAGAAGCCTGTGTAGCCACCGAAAACCAATCTAGACCCGTTCCGGCACCCTGCCGGGGGGGGGGGGATCCCTCTCCGGTGGCCATCTTCATCATCCCGGCGCTCTCCATGATGAGGGAGTAGTTCTCCCTCGGGGCTGAGGGTATGTACCAGTAGCTATGTGTTTGATCTCTCTCTCTCTCGTGTTCTTGAGGTGGTACAATCTTGATGTATCATGAGCTTTGCTATTATATTTGGATCTTATGATGTTTCTCCCCCTCTACTCTCTTGTAATGAATTGAGTTTTCCCTTTGAAGGTATCTTATTGGATTGAGTCTTTAAGGATTTGAGAACACTTGATGTATGTCTTGCGTGGGATACCTGTCGTGGGTTTGTCACGGCAGATGTCCTCGTGTAAGGACTTAGTCGTGGAGCCATTGCTACGGGTTAGCTTAAAGGGGTTAAACCGGACAAGGGGACACGAAGGATTTTATACTAGTTCGGCCCTTCGATGAAGGTAAAGCCTACGTCTAGTTGTGATTGGTATTGCTTGGGTTTCGATGACCAGGGAGCGAATCCGCTTTGCCTGGTGATACGTCTCCAACGTATCTATAATTTTTTATTGTTCCATTCTATAATATTATCAACCTTGGATGTTTTATATGCATTTATATGCTATTTTATATGATTTTTGGGAATAACCTATTAACCCAGAGCCCAGTGCCAGTGCCAGTTTTTGTTTTTTCTTGTTTTAGAGTATCACAGAAAAGGAAAATCAAACGGAGTCCAATTGACCTGAAACTTCACGGAACTTATTTTTGGAAGGAAAGCAACCCAGGAGACTTGGAGTCCACGTAAGGGAAGCTTCGAGGAGGCCACGAGGTAGGGAGGCGCTGTAACGCCCCAAGACCGGAGCTTCAGATGCCTTCCATGTTTCCGAGTGTTGTCGGGTGATTCGTTTTGGTTCGTTGCATCATGTGCATTGCATCATGTCATCATGTCATAAGTCTTTTGCATCTCAACTAAATAAATCGTATGGATTTTCAGTCCATTTAAACCGAGGGAGTTCACCTGGTGATTTCTCTATATAACATATCCTCCTAATAATTATGGAGCTATTATTAAATATTCCATTATTTTGGAATTAACCATTGACACACTTGCACATAAATCCCAATGCCTTGGTTATCTCAATTCTTGGTCTCCGACTTCTGCTCATTTTCTTTTATCGTTTTATCAAGGCTCTTCCTAGAGGTTCAACATTTTTGGAAACTTCGGATCCCTACTCCTTCCAAATGAGTTGAATTAAATTCAAATACATTTGAATTTATTCTTTCAATCTTGGTCTTTCCTAATTTTCTCAGTCCTAACATATTTTTGTGAGTCCGGGAAAACTATCTGCGCGTCCAACTTCGTCACCTATCCTCTCTTTCTTTTCTTCCTTATCTTTTTTTTCTCTTTTGAGTGGGAGAGAGGGTGCCCAACAGGCCATTCAGGCCCAGCTGCACCTCAGGCCGGCCCGCTTCCTAGTCCCGCAGCTAACCCTAGCGCCAGGGAGCTTCTCCCCTCGCGCCGCCACAGGGAGAGCGTGCCCGATCCCTTTCCTCCTCCCGCTCGATACCCTGGCCTCTCCCTCTCGTTCGGTCCCTCGTTCCAGCGCCGTCAGAGAGAGAGAGAGATCGACAGCGCCAGGAGGAGCCCGATCCCCATCCCCACACTCGCAGGCCCCTCTGCTCGATGCCATTTCTCTCCCTCGCGCCACGCTTGCCTCCCCTTGCGATCGCTCTCTTCCATCCATCCTCCTTCCGCCACCACGCACACACACAGAGAGGAGCGAGAGCTCCTCGCGCTCGATCCCCTTGGCGCCTCATGCAGAAGCCGGCTGCGCGACCCACCTACCGCGACGAGCTACGTGCCCTTCTCCTCCCTCTCCTGCGCGCCTCGCTGCTGTCTCCTCCGCCGCTGCGCCAGTTCGCCACTGCGCCAACGCCGCCGGTGACCATCCCGGCCAACCTTCATCGCCGGTCGTCCTCCAGCAAGCCCCGTCTACGCGCCCTGCATCCTCGACCTTCCCGGAGCACCAGTCGACGCTGATGTCCCCTGGTTTCCCTCTGTCTCATCTGTGCTCTCCTTGGAACATAGCACCATGGCGCCTGATCCGCTCCAGCCGCTGCCGGATTCTTCGCTGCTGCTGCTGCTTTGCTTCTGTTGCTGCATCTCCGGCCGTCCCCGTCGTTCGCAGACGACCGAGCCCGTTGGCTCCTGCAATGCTTGCTGCTGCCGCTGTTTTCCTAGTTCAAACGAACACACCTCCACTGGAGGCCGCCAAGACCTTCCAGGATTCGCCAAGTACAACGCCGTCGGTGCCCCTCCAAGTTTGGTGTTGGAACGTGCACGACCACACGGATTCGTCAAGGACCACTATGAGATGTGCAACTACTTCCACGATGCAACGAGAACAACTACCACCGTTGAAGGCCGTCAAGTGAACATCTACCCACGACGTGTACGACCTAATCCATGAACGTGTACTGCTACCCCCACCGAACGTCTTCAGAACATGCACCGTCAACCCTCGAAGACCCGTGGACGGCAAGTTCCTTGTTGACCCCGAACACCTACGGAGTGTGAACATCTACGCAGCGAGAACGACTACTTCCACTACCGCCGTCGTGAGAATGCCTATTTCCCTCTATGAACTTGATCCGTTCCGACAATGCACGCGTCGAAAAGGTATAACCCTGAGACGACGTCCGTGAACGAATGATTGCGATGTTCGAGATGCTCATGTTTGCACTGTGTCCAATTTGTCACTCGTTTCCTTGTCGCCAACTCGTGGGACACCCTGTATCTGGGAGCGCCCCACCATCTTCTGCACGCAAATGCACACTTCTCCTTTGCATCCGTATCTCAATCGAGTTACCGGAGCCAGAACGTTGCCGTGGCACCGTTTTCGTTACCGTTGCCGTGGCATCCCTTTTCTTTCCGCCACGATGGCAAATGCTTCGTAATGCTCTTGACAACTTTTAATAAAAATTGCGTAAAACTTGCTCATGTCATCCGCATCATGATAACAACAATTAAAATGTTTAAATTGTTGTTGCATTAAATTACTAACGCATATGGGGAGTTACCGGATTTGTTGTTTGTTATATCCGACCCCATTTAAATTGTTTAGATAGTATAGTTTTGTTATGCTTCACCTCTTGCCATGTTAACCAACTTTTAATATTGTTGAGTACCTAACCGGGAGAGAACTAAATAATTAATGTGGTGTTCCGTCAATATGCAACTCTTTGCATATTGAGCTCCACTTAATTTGTAGAATTTGCTTGTGCACTTTGCCATGCCATGCATATTTAAACCAGACATGCATCATACTTGGTTGTGCATTGTGCCATGTTTATGTGGTGGTTGTTTACCATGTTGTTTACTTCTTTCCAGTGATGCTTCTTCGGGCTAGTTCCGATAACGTCGCGTTTGTGAGGAACCGTTCGGCTATGTCCGTTTGTCTTCTTCTTGGACTCGTTCTTCTTCCTTGCGGGTTTTCAGGCAAGATGACCATACCCTCGAAATCACTTAGATCTTTGCTTACTAGTTGCTCGCTCTTTTGCTATGCCTATGCTACGATACCGACCACTTGCTTATCATGCCTCCCATATTGTTAAACCAAACCTCTAACCCACCTTGTCCTAGCAAACCGTTGCTTGGCTATGTTACCGCTTTGCTCAGCCCCTCTTATAGCATTGTTAGTTGCAGGTGAAGATTGAAGCTTGTTCCATGTTGGAACATGGATATTTTGTTGGGATATCACGATATATCTTATTTAATTAATGCATCTATATACTTGGTAAAGGGTGGAAGGCTCGGCCTTATGCCTGGTGTTTTGTTCCACTCTTGCCGCCCTAGTTTCCATCATATCGGTGTTATGTTCCCGGATTTTGCGTTCCTTACGCGGTTAGGTTATAATGGGAACCGCTTGACAGTTCGCTTTGAATAAAACTCCTCCAGCAAGGCCCAACATTGGTTTTACCATTTGCCACCTAGCCTTTTTCCCTTGGGTTAGGCTAGCCCAAGGGTCATCTTTATTTTAAACCCCATGGGCCAGTGCTTGTCTAAGTGTTGGTCCAAACTAGAGCCCCTTGCAGCGCCACCTCGGGGAAACTCGAGGGCTGGTTTTAGTTGTACGAATTGCTTATCCGATGTTGCCCTCAGAAGGAGATATGTGCAGCTCCTATCGGGATGTCGGCGCATCGGGTGGTCTTGCTGGACTTGTTTTACCATTGCCGAGGATGTCTTGTCACCGGGATTCCGAGTCTGATCGGGTCTTCCCGCTAGAAGGAATATCCTTCGTTGACCGTGAGAGCTTGTGATGGGCTAAGTTGGGACACCCCTGCAGGGTTTTGAACTTTCGAAAGCCGCGCCCGCGGTTATGGGCAGATGGGAATTTGTTAACGTCCGGTTGTAGAAAACCTGATGTTGACCTTAATTAAAATACATCAACCGCGTGTGTTACCATGATGGTCTCTTCTCGGCGGGGTCCGGGAAGTGAACATGGTGTTGGAGTTATGTTTGACGTAGGTTGTGCTAGGATCACTTCTTGATCATAGCTTCTCGAACGTGCTTTGCCTTCTCTTCTCGCTCTCATTTGCGTATGTTAGCCACCATATATGCTAGTCGCTTGCTGCAGCTCCACCTCATACCACTACCTTACCTTAAGCTTAAATAGTCTTGATCGCGAGGGTGTGAGATTGCTGAGTCCCTGTGGCTCACAGATACTTCCAAAACCAGTTTGCAGGTGCCGATGTTACCTAGCAGGTGACGCAACCAAGCTCAAGGAGGAGCTCGATGAAGATCTTGTCCTTTATGTTGTTTCGTTCTAGTTGATCAGTAGTGGAGCCCAGTTGGGGTCGATCGGGGACCTTGTCGCATTTGGGGTTCTTCTTTTATTTTGGTTCCGTAGTCGGACCTTGATTGTTTTGGATGTTGTAATGCATTATTCATGTAATTGTGTGAAGTGGCGATTGTAAGCCAACTATGTACCTCTGTCCCTTATGTATTACATGGGTTGTGTGAACATTACGTCACTTGCGACACTGCTTTCAATGCGGTTATGCCTCTAAGTTGTGCTTCGACACGTGGGAGATATAGCCACATCGAGGGCGTGACAAGTTGGTAATCAGAGCCTTCCCCGACCTTAGGAGCCCCACTGCTTGATCGAATTAGCTGCCGTTGTTGAGTCTAGAAAAATGTTTTGAGTCATTAGGAATTATATATCTGAGAGTTTAGGAATTCTTTTTACTCCCCAGTCCCTTCATCGCTCTGGTAAGGCATCCTGACGTAGAGTTTTGACTCTTCTCTTCTCAAATTTCACTAAAAATTTTTAGGATCACGCGGGTATCTTGGAATCGTTTCGATGGATTTGTGACGAGAACATTGTTCTTGGTGCCTCCTATCATTTAGGGGTTGTGGCAGTGTCCCGGGGAGTTGAGCTCCGAGGTGTTGTCATCACAATTTTATCGTTGCAATTTTGGAATACCTGAGTTTAGTTTCGCCGACATCAAAAATCTCTTTTATGCAGTTGTTGGTGAGATAACCTCGATGCCACCCAGTACTGGGGCGGGAGTTCGGGAGTATTGCCATAACTTGTATAACGGATGCTTTTCGAAGGTTGAGGTAGATGATTTCCGAAGGTTTCTTGGTTACGTGTTGAAGTATGGATACAACTGGATGTAGGATTTGTTAGTTTTGGGTGAGATATTATGCTGCCCCTGTATCCCCAACACCCGATTGCATAACCGGAAAATTTCGGGAGTTTATAAGTGGGAATTCAAGTAGCTCTTAGGATATCTTTCCAACAGATGTATGATACGAAATTGGGGTTCAACGTCTAGTGGTCCGCCTATTCACGGTCGGTTTTACAGTGGTCTCGTTGTGTCTTAAAGAGTCCTTGGCTATGCCGACTCTGGGACGCTTCATATGTCATGTGCACTGCCTTGTACATGATGGTGCTGTACGATCGAGCCCGTCTAGGCCCCACCATGAAAACTTCGGACGAAATCTCTATCGTATGTTTGTTCCGGCTGTATCCATCCTTCTCCAAGTTGCCTTTGTTTTCCCGCCCACCCACCCTTTTTCCTCAAGGACTCGGATTTCTTAATCAAGCATCCTTTTATTCTTGTGAAGTCTCTTGATTCTTTTCTTTGAATGTTCTATCCGGTGGTTCACATGAAGATGCTCTTCTAGTTCGTCATTCCTCACTCATTTTTCATCTCCGGTGGTTTCAAGTCAAGCTTTGTTGATCATATCCTTTCCTCGTTTCAATGTTTTCTCATGCCGGTGCAATTCTTAATCATTCACCTCTCGCTATTCAATTGTTCCGGAGTGCCGAAGATATCTTAGAAGGATCGTCTTGTCATTCAAGATCCGTTAATCCTATTTTGAGGATGTTTATCTCATTCAAGCCTTTTAATTCAACCGGTGCAACCTGTCTTTCAAATCATTCAACAGTGTATCTTTTGAGTGGGCCCTAACCCACAGGTCTTTTCCCAGGATCTTACCTGACTCTTCTTATTTTCCCGGAGCTATCCTCAAATTTCTTTTTGAAGTTTGACGTAAGAATGATTTATCATCAGTCAAATGCTTTTCTCCAAGATCGGTTAAATTCTTTCATCGTTGGCTCAACCTCTTCGCTTTTGATTCTTCCGGAGAGTCTAAACAATTCATGGTGGTGTCTCTCGTCGTCATTCTCGGATTTTGAAGAGCGAAGAAGAGTTTTAGCTTCATATCTTATCCGTTCTCTCAAAGATTCGTGGTTCTAGCGTTATGCCATCCTCTCATAATTGTTTTGATTGTGAAAATTCTTTTTACCTATCCGGAGCAATTCAAGAGCCTTCTTAGTTTGTTATCCGGAGTCCATCAATTCAGGTTTATTCATTCTCAGCTGTCAGTTATCATTCTCCAATCTTACCGGTGCATCGTTCAAATATCCTCTAATCAGTTCATGATCTCTTCGTTCTTTTGTATCTAAACTCTCTCATGTATCTTCGTTCATTTGCTAATTCTTCCCGGTGTTTTCTTTATGTTATCTTCTTTCATTCAATTCTACTGGGAGTTCGTTGTAGGTTTTCCCAAGTTTCCGCTATATCTATCTTAATCCTTTCTACGAGAATAAGTAGTGTGCCAAATCCATTGTTTGGCATCAATTTAATTGGTGAAGGATACACATAATGTAATTCTTATTCTTGTTTCATCCAAGTGATTTAATTCCTTATTCCGGAGGTTCATCAAAATTTTTGATTTCTTTTGTTCATCTTTCTTTTCCGTAGCTCCAAGTTAATTCAATTATACCACCATGGAGATTCATCTAAATCGTCGCAAGGCTTCGCTTGTGTTTTCAACTTCTCTTTCCGTTCTGATCATCCTTTTATTACCAGAGTTCTTCATGGAGGTCTACATGATGGTTCATCAAGGATTTAATTCCTTTTCAAAGGGTTCATCAACATTCTTTTCAGAGGAGCTCAAGCATTCTTCATCTTGCATTCCAAAGTGTGATTCTTTCTTTCTTATATTTTGAGGTGGTGTTATGTCACTCTTGACAATTTCCGTTCGTGTTTCATGATTCACATGTTTTCAAGAGTGAGGTATTTAAATCCATCATTTTCTCTTTGCTCAAGTCATCTTTCCAACCAATCAACCTCTTCTTTGGAGTTATCTTGGGTTATATTTCACCTAAAGCTTTCCCTAAGGATTTTGCTATTTATGGTGCTTATAAATGATCCAAGTTCTTCTTTATCCTCCCGGTGAAATAAGTTTCTCGTCTCCTTGTTGATACCAATCCAATATATTATTTTTCGTTAGTGGCAGAATTTCACCTCATAGTTTTGAGATGTTTTCCATAAGCCCACAACAAGCTTACTCTTTTCATTGTTGGTTCTCCAACAACTCCGTTCAAATTTTTCTTCGTAGGCATGCTCTTTCAATTCTATTTGCGAGAGTTGTCATTTCTTTCTCCGATGTCTTATTCTGACGATCTACCTTCTTTTCTTTCGTTCCGGAGGCATTGTGACGTTGCTCTCTTCGTCCTATCATCTCATTTGCCAAGATCATTTTTTCCTTGCTTATCCATCCAAGTGGAGTGTCGTTCCCCTTTTCAAGTTCTTTCATCTTATCAAGTCTTTTATCTCTTTTCAACCGGAGTGCTACCCGAATCGGTTCTTTCTTATTCCTCTTTCTTAATGGAGTGTTTGCAACTTTGTTCGCGTTGCATTCTTCCTTTCAATTTGTTCGACCTCTCAAGGTTCAAGGTTTCACTTATTGGTCAAAGAAGCAACTTAGTTCTACCTCTTCTCTTTCTCTTCCGTTTTTCCCTCCGGTGCAATTTTAGATCTCGGGTCGAGATCCTCTCGTAGTGGTGGAGTGTTGTAACGCCCCAAGACCGGAGCTTCATATGCCTCCCATGTTTCCGAGTGTTGTCGGGTGATTCGTTTTGGTTCGTTGCATCATGTGCATTGCATCATGTCATCATGTCATAAGTCTTTTGCATCTCAACTAAATAAATCGTATGGATTTTCAGTCCATTTAAACCGAGGAAGTTCACCTGGTGATTTCTCTATATAACATATCCTCCTAATAATTATGGAGCTATTATTAAATATTCCATTATTTTGGAATTAACTGTTGACACACTTGCAAATAAATCCCAATGCCTTGGTTATCTCAATTCTTGGTCTCCGACTTGTCCTCATTTTCTTTTACCGTTTTATCGAGGCTCTTCCTAGAGGTTCAACATTTTTGGAAACTTCAGATCCCTACTCCTTTCAAATGAGTTGAATTAAATTCAAATACATTTGAATTTATTCTTTCAATCTTGGTCTTTCCTAATTTTCTCGGTCCTAACATATTTTTGTGAGTCCGGGAAAACTATCCGCGCGTCCAACTTCGTCCCCTATCCTCTCTTTCTTTTCTTCCTTATCTCTTTTTTTCTCTTTTGAGTGGGAGAGAGGGTTCCCAACAGGCCATTTAGGCCCAGCTGCACCTCAGGCCAGCCCGCTTCCCAGTCCCACAGCTAACCCTAGCACCAGGGAGCTTTTCCCCTCGCGCCGCCACAGGGAGAGCGTGCCCGATCCCTTTCCTCCTCCCGCTCGATACCCTGGCCTCTCCCTCTCGTTCGGTCCCTCCTTCCAGCGCCGTCAGAGAGAGAGAGAGAGATCGACAACGCCAGGGAGGAGCCCGATCCCCATCCCCAACACTCGCAGGCCCCTCTACTCGATGCCATTTTTCTCCCTCGCGCCACGCTTGCCTCCCCTTGTGATCGCTCTCTTCCCTCCATCCTCCTTCCGCTGCCACGCACACACACAGAGAGGAGCGAGAGCTCCTCGCGCTCGATCCCCTTGGCGCCTCGTGCAACAGCCGGCCGCGCGACCCACCTACCGCGACGAGCTACGCGCCCTTCTCCTCCCTCTCCTGCGCGCCTCGCTGCCGTCTCCTCCGCCGCTGCGCCAGTTCGACATTGCGCCAACGTCGCCGGCGACCATCCCGGCCAACTTTCGTCGCCGGTCATCCTCCAGCAAGCCCCGTCTACGCGCCCTGCATCCTCGACCTTCCCGGAGCACCGGTCGACGCCGATGTCCCCTGGTTTCCCTCTGTCTCGCCTGTGCTCTCCTTGGAACATAGCACCACGGCGCCTGATCTGCTCCAGCCGCTGTCGGATTCTTCGCTGCTGATGCTGTTTTGCTTCTGTTGCTGCATCTCCGGCCGTCCCCGTCGTTCGCAGACGACCGACCCGTTGGCTCCTGCGATGCTTGCTGCTGCCGCTGTTTTCCTAGTTTAAACGAACACACCTCCACCGGAGGCCGCCAAGACCTTCCAGGATTCACCAAGTACAACGCCGTCGGTGCCCCTCCAAGTTTGGTGTTGGAACGTGCACGACTACGTGGATTCGTCAAGTACCACTATGAGATGTGCAACTACTTCCACGACGCAACGAGAACAACTACCACCGTTGAAGGCCGTCAAGTGAACATCTACCCACGACGTGTACGACCTACTCCGTGAACGTGTACCGCTACCCCCGCCCGAACGTCTTCAGAACATGCACTGTCACCCCTCGAAGACCCGTGGACGGCAAGTTCCTTGTTGACCCCGAACACCTACGGAGTGTGAACATCTACGCAGCGAGAACGACTTCTTCCACTACCGCCGTCGCGAGAACGCCTATTTCCCTCTATGAACTTGATCCGTTCCGACAATGCACGCGATGAAAAGGTATAACCCTAAGACGACGTCCGTGAACGAATGCTTGCGATGTTTGAGATGCTCATGTTTGCACTGTGTCCAATTTGTCACTCGTTTCCTTGTCGCCAACTCGTGGGACACCCGGTATCCGGGAGCGCCCCACCATCTTCTGCACGCAACTGCACACTTCTCCTTTGCATCGGTATCTCAATTGAGTTACCGGAACCAGAACGTTGCCGTGGCACCGTTTTCGTTACCGTTGCCGTGGCATCCCTTTTCTTTCCGCCACGATGACAGATGCTTCATAATGCTCTTGACAACTTTTAATAAAAATTACATAAAACATGCTCATGTCATCCGCATCATGATAACAACAATTAAAATGTTTAAATTGTTGTTGCATTAAATTACTAACGCATATGGGGAGTTACCGGAGTTGTTGTTTGTTATATCCAGCCCCATTTAAATTGTTTAGATAGTATTGTTTTGTTATGCTTCACCTCTTGCCATGTTAACCAACTTTTAATATTGTTCAGTACCTAACCGGGAGAGAACTAAATAATTAATGTGGTGTTCAGTCAATATGCAACTCTTTGCATATTGAGCTCCATTTAATTTGTAGAATTTGCTTGTGCACTTTGCCATGCCATGCATATTTAAACCGGACATGCATCATACTTCGTTGTGCATCATGCCATGTTTATGTGGTGGTTGTTTACCATGTTGTTTGCTTCTTTCCGGTGATGCTTCCTTGGGCTAGTTCCGATAACGTCGCGTTTGTGAGGAACCGTTCGGCTATGTCTGTTTGTCTTCTTCTTGGACTCGTTCTTCTTCCTTGCGGGATTTCAGGCAAGATGACCATACCCTCGAAATCACTTCTATCTTTGCTTACTAGTTGCTCGCTCTTTTGCTATGCCTATGCTACGATACCGACCACTTGCTTATCATGCCTCCCATATTGTTAAACCAAACCTCTAACCCACCTTGTCCTAGCAAACCATTGTTTGGCTATGTTACCACTTTGCTCAGCCCCTCTTATAGCGTTGTTAGTTGCAGGTGAAGATTGAAGCAATTTCCATGTTGGAACATGGATATTTTGTTCGGATATCACGATATATCTTATTTAATTAATGCATCTATGTACTTGGTAAAGGGTGGAAGGCTCGGCCTTATGCCTGGTATTTTGTTCCACTCTTGCCGCCCTAGTTTCCATCATATCGGTGTTATGTTCCCGGATTTTGCGTTCCTTACACGGTTGGGTTATAATGGGAACCCGTTGACAGTTCGCTTTGAATAAAACTCCTCCAAGAAGGCCCAATATTGGTTTTACCATTTGCCACGTAGCCTTTTTTCCCTTGGGTTAGGCCAGCCCAAGGGTCATCTTTATTTTAAACCCCACGGGCCAGTGCTTGTCTAAGTGTTGGTCCAAACTAGAGCCCCTTGCAGCGCCACCTTGGGGAAACTCGAGGGCTGGTTTTAGTTGTACGAATTGCTTATCTGGTGTTGCCCTGAGAAGGAGATATGTGCAGCTCCTATCGGGATGTCGGCGCATCGGGTGGTCTTGCTGGACTTGTTTTACCATTGTCGAGGATGTCTTGTAACCGGGATTCCGAGTCTGATCGGGTCTTCCTGCTAGAAGGAATACCCTTCGTTGACCGTGAGAGCTTGTGATGGGCTAAGTTGGGACACCCCTGCAGGGTTTTGAACTTTCGAAAGCCGTGCCCGCGGTTATGGGCAGATGAGAATTTGTTAACGTCCGGTTGTAGAAAACCTGAAGTTGACCTTAATTAAAATACATCAACCGCGTGTGTTACCGTGATGGTCTCTTCTCGGCGGGGTCCGGGAAGTGAACACGGTGTTGGAGTTATGTTTGACGTAGGTTGTGCTAGGATCACTTCTTGATCATAGCTTCTCGAACGTGCTTTGCCTTCTCTTCTCGCTCTCATTTGCGTATGTTAGCCACCATATATGCTAGTCACTTGCTGCAGCTCCATCTCATACCACTACCTTACCTTTAAGCTTAAATAGTCTTGATCGCGAGGGTGTGAGATTGCTGAGTCCCTGTGGCTCACAGATACTTCCAAAACCAGTTTGCATGTGCCGATGTTACCTAGCAGGTGACGCAACCAAGCTCAAGGAGGAGCTTGATGAAGATCTTGTCCTTTATGTTGTTTCGTTCTAGTTGATCACTAGTGGAGCCCAGTTGGGGTTGATCGGGGACCTTGTCGCATTTGGTTTCTTTTATTTTGGTTCCGTAGTCGGACCTTGATTGTTTTGGATGTTGTAATGCTTTATTCATGTAATTGTGTGAAGTGGCGATTGTAAGCCAACTATGTACCTCTGTCCCTTATGTATTACATGGCTTGTGTGAAGATTACCTCACTTGCGACACTGTTTTCAATGCGGTTATGCCTCTAAGTTGTGCTTCGACACGTGGGAGATATAGCCGCATCGAGGGCGTGACAAGTTGGTAATCAGAGCCTTCCCCGACCTTAGGAGCCCCACTGCTTGATCGAATTAGCTGCCGTTGTTGAGTCTAGAAAAATGTTTTGAGTCATTAGGAATTATATATCGGAGAGTTTAGGAATTGTTTTTACTCCCCAGTCCCTTCATCGCTCTGGTAAGGCATCTTGACGTAGAGTTTTGACTCTTCTCTTCTCAAATTTCACTAAAACATTTTAGGATCACGCGGGTATCTTGGACTCGTTCCGATGGATTTGTGACGAGAACATTGTTCTTGGTGCCTCCTGTCATTTAGGGGTTGTGGCAGTGTCCCGGGGAGTTGAGCTCCGAGGTGTTGTCGTCACAATTTTATCGTTGCAATTTTGGAATACCTGAGTTTAGTTTCGCCGACATCGAAAATCTCTTTCATGCAGTTGTTGGTGAGATAACCTCGATGCCACCCAGTACTGGGGCGGGAGTTCGGGAGTATTGCCATAACTTGTATAACGGATGCTTTTCGAAGGTTGAGGTAGATGATTTCCGAAGGTTTCTTGGTTATGTGTTGAAGGATGGATATAGCTGGATGTAGGATTTGTTAGTTTTGGGTGAGATATTATGCTTCCCCTGTATCCCCAACACCTGATTGCATAACCGGAAAATTTCGGGAGTTTATAAGTGGGAATTGAAGTAGCTCTTAGGATATCTTTCCGAAAGATGTATGATACGAAATTGGGGTTCGACGTCTAGTGGTCCGCCTATTCACGGTCGGTAGTACAGTGGTCTCATTGTGTCTTAAAGAGTCCTTGGCTATGCCGACTCGGGGACGCTTCATATGTCATGTGCACTGCCTTGTACATGATGGTGCTGTACGATCGAGCCCGTGTAGGCCCCACCATGAAAACTTCGGACGAAATCTCTATCGTATGTTTGTTCCGGCTTATTTTGCAAGCCAATCCTTTGTTTTGTTTTGAGTTGTGGTATTCGAGTTGCTTCGAAGTAAAATGTTGATTCCATACCTTTCCAAAACGGTGTTCTCATACTCCTATGTGAATACTAAACCTTCATGATAATCGAGACTGTCATGTCAATCCTTTTCAACTGGTGTGCTTCTCTTCAAGTGGATCCTATCATTTCAACTTCCGCAAGGTCAATTATCACTTCTTCTCAACGGTGTTTGTTTCATCCGTCTCCAAGTTGCCTTTGTTTTCCCGCCCACCCACCCTTTTTCCTCAAGGACTCGGATTTCTTAATCAAGCATCCTTTTATTCTTGTGAAGTCTCTTGATTCTTTTCTTTGAATGTTCTACTCGGTGGTTCACATGGAGATGCTCTTCTAGTTCGTCATTCCTCACTCATTTTTCATCTCCGGTGGTTTCAAGTCAAGCTTTGTTGATCATATCCTTTCCTTGTTTCAATGTTTTCTCATGCCGGTGCAATTCTTAATCATTCACCTCTCGATATTCAATTGTTCCGGAGTGCCGAAGATATCTCAGAAGGATCATCTTGTCATTCAAGATCCGTTAATCCTATTTTGAGGATGTTTATCTCATTCAAGCCTTTTAATTCAACCGGTGCAACCTCTCTTTCAAATCATTCAACGGTGTATCTTTTGAGTGGGCCCTAACCCACAGGTCTTTTCCCAGGATCTTACCTGACTCTTCTTATTTTCCCGGAGCTATCCTCAAATTTCTTTTTGAAGTTTGACGTAAGAATGATTTATCATCAATCAAATGCTTTTCTCCAAGATCGGTTAAATTCTTTCATCGTTAGCTCAACCTCTTCGCTTTTGATTCTTCCAGAGTGTCTAAACAATTCATGGTGGTGTCTCTCGTCGTCATTCTCGGATTTTGAAGACCGAAGAAGAGTTTTACCTTCATATCTTATCCGTTCTCTCAAAGATTCGTGGTTCCAGCGTTATGCCATCCTCTCATAATTGTTTTGATTGTGAAAATTCTTTTTACCTATCCGGAGCAATTCAAGAGCCTTCTTAGTTTGTTATCCGGAATCCATCAATTCAGGTTTATTCATTCTTAGCTGTCAGTTATCATTCTCCAATCTTACCGGTGCATCGTTCAAATATCCTCTAATCAGTTCATGATCTCTTCGTTCTTTTGTATCTAAACTCTCTCATGTATCTTCATTCATTTGCTAATTCTTCCTGGTGTTTTCTTTATGTTATCTTCGTTCATTCAATTTTACCGGTAGTTCGTTGTAGGTTTTCCCAAGTTTCCGCTATATCTATCTTAATCCTTTCTACGAGAATAAGTAGTGTGCCAAATCCATTGCTTGGCATCAATTTAATTGGTGAAGGATACACATAATGTAATTCTTATTCTTGTTTCATCCAAGTGATTTAATTCCTTATTCCGAGGTTCATCAAAATTCTTGATTTCTTTTGTTCATCTTTCTTTTCCGGATCTCCAAGTTAATTCAATTATATCACCACGGTGATTCATCTAAATCGTCGCAAGGCTTCGCTTGTGTTTTCAACTTCTCTTTCCGTTCTAATCATCCTTTTATTACCGGAGTTCTTCATGGAGGTCTACATGATGGTTCATCAAGGATTTAATTCCTTTTCGAAGGGTTCATCAACATTCTTTTCAGAGGAGCTCAAGCATTCTTCATCTTGCATTCCAAAGTGTGATTCTTTCTTTCTTATATTTTGAGGTGGTGTTATGTCACTCTTGACAATTTCCCTTCGTGTTACATGATTCACATGTTTTCAAGAGTGAGGTATTTAAATCCATCGTTTTCTCTTCGCTCAAGTCATCTTTCCAACCAATCAACCTCTTCTTTGGAGTTATCTTGGGTTATATTTCACCTAAAGCTTTCCCTAAGGATTTTGCTATTTATGGTGCTTATAAATGATCCAAGTTCTTCTTTATCCTCCCGGTGAAATAAGTTTCTCGTCTCCTTGTTGATACCAATCCAATATATTATTTTTCATTAGTGGCAGAATTTCACCTCATAGTTTTGAGATGTTTTCCATAAGCCCACAACAAGCTTACTCTTTTCATTGTTGGTTCTCCAACAACTCCGTTCAACTTTTTCTTTGTAGGCATGCTCTTTCAATTCTATTTGCGAGATTTGTCATTTCTTTCTCCGATCTCTTATTCTGACGATCTACCTTCTTTTCTTTCGTTCCGGAGGCATTGTGACATTGCTCTCTTCGCCCTATCATCTCATTTGCCAAGATCATTTTTTCCTTGCTTATCCATCCAACTGGAGTGTCGTGCCCCTTTTCAAGTTCTTTCATCTTATCAAGTCTTTTATCTCTTTTCAACCGGAGTGCTACCCGAATCGGTTCTTTCTTATTCCTCTTTCTTAACGGAGTTTTTGCAACTTTGTTCTTCTTCGTTGCATTCTTCCTTTCAATTTGTTTGACCTCTCAAGGTTTGTGGTTTCACTTATTGGTCAAAGAAGCAACTTAGTTCTACCTCTTCTCTTTCTCTTCCATTTTTCCCTCCGGTGCCATTCTAGATCTCGGGTCGAGATCCTCTCGTAGTGGTGGAGTGTTGTAACGCCCCAAGACCGGAGCTTCATATGCCTTCCATGTTTCCGAGTGTTGTCGGGTGATTCGTTTTGGTTCGTTGCATCATGTGCATTGCATCATGTCATCATGTCATAAGTCTTTTGCATCTCAACTAAATAAATCGTATGGATTTTCAGTCCATTTAAACCGAGGGAGTTCACCTGGTGATTTCTCTATATAACATATCCTTCTAATAATTATGGAGCTATTATTAAATATTCCATTATTTTGGAATTAACCGTTGACACACTTGCAAATAAATCCCAATGCCTTGGTTATCTCAATTCTTGGTCTCCGACTTGTCCTCATTTTCTTTTATTGTTTTATCGAGGCTCTTCCTAGAGGTTCAACATTTTTGGAAACTTCGGATCCCTACTCCTTTCAAATGAGTTGAATTAAATTCAAATACATTTGAATTTATTCTTTCAATCTTGGTCTTTCCTAATTTTCTCGGTCCTAACATATTTTTGTGAGTCCGGGAAAACTATCCGCGCGTCCAACTTCGTCCCCTATCCTCTCTTTCTTTTCTTCCTTATCTTTTTTTCTCTTTTGAGTGGGAGAGAGGGAGCCCAACAGGCCATTCAGGCCCAGCTGCACCTCAGGCCGACCCGCTTCCCAGTCCCACAGCTAACCCTAGCACCAGGGAGCTTCTCCCCTCGCGCCGCCATAGGGAGAGCATGCCCGATCCCTTTCCTCCTCCCGCTCGATACCCTGGCCTCTCCCTCTCGTCCGGTCCCTCCTTCCAGCGCTGTCAGAGAGAGAGATCGACAGCGCCAGAGAGGAGCCCGATCCCCATCGCCAACACTCGCAGGCCCCTCTGCTCGATGCCTGTTTTCTCCCTCGCGCCACCCTTGCCTCCCCTTGTGATCGCTCTCTTCCCTCCATCCTCCTTCCGCCCCCACGCACACACACAGAGAGGAGCGAGAGCTCCTCGCGCTCAATCCCCTTGGCGCCTCGTGCAACAGCCGGCCGCGCGACCCACCTACCACGACGAGCTACGCGCCCTTCTCCTCCCTCTCCTGCGCGCCTCACTGCCGTCTCCTCCGCCGCTGCGCCAGTTCGCCACTGCGCCAACGCCGCCGGCGACCATCCCGGCCAACCTTCGTCGCCGGTCGTCCTCCAGCAATCCCCGTCTACGCGCCCTGCATCCTCGACCTTCCCGGAGCAACGGTCGACGCCGATGTCCCCTGGTTTCCCTCTGTCTCGTCTGTGCTCTCCTTGGAACTTAGCACTACGGCGCCAGATCTGCTCCAGCCGCTGTCGGATTCTTCGCTGCTGCTGCTGTTTTGCTTCTATTGCTGCATCTCTGGCCGTCCCCGTCGTTTGAAGACGACCGAGCCCGTTGGCTCCTGCGATGCTTACTGCTGCCGCTGTTTTCCTAGTTCAAATGAACACACCTCCATCGGAGGCCGCCAAGACCAACCAAGATTCGCCAAGTACAACACCGTCGGTGCCCCTCCAAGTTTGGTGTTGGAACATGCACGACTACGCGGATTCGTCAAGTACCACTATGAAATGTGCAACTACTTCCACGACGCAACGAGAACAACTACCACCATTGAAGGCCGTCAAGTGAACATCTACCCACGACGTGTACGACCTACTCCGTGAACGTGTACCGCTACCCCCGCCCGAATGTCTTCAGAACATGCACCGTCAACCCTCGAAGACCCGTGGACGGCAAGTTCCTTGTTGACGCCGAACACCTACGGAGTGTGAACATCTAGGCAGCGAGAACGACGACTTCCACTACCGCCGTCGCGAGAACGCCTATTTCCCTCTATGAACTTGATCCGTTCCGACAATGCACGCGTCGAAAAGGTATAACCCTGAGACGACGTCCGTGAACGAATGCTTGCAATGTTTGAGATGCTCATGTTTGCACCGTGTCCAATTTGTCACTCGTTTCCTTATCGCCAACTCGTGGGACACCCGGTATCCGGGAGCGCCCCACCATCTTCTGCACGCAACTGCACACTTCTCCTTTGCATCGGTATCTCAATCGAGTTACCGGAACCAGAACGTTGTCGTGGCATCGTTTTCGTTACCATTGCCGTGGCATCCCTTTTCATTCCGCCACGATGACAAATGCTTCGTAATGCTCTTGACAACTTTTAATAAAAATTGCATAAAACTTGCTCATGTCATCCGCATCATGATAACAACAATTAAAATGTTTAAATTGTTGTTGCATTAAATTACTAACGCATATGGGGAGTTACCAGATTTGTTGTTTGTTATATCCGGCCCCATTTAAATTGTTTAGATAGTATAGTTTTGTTATGCTTCACCTCTTGCCATGTTAACCAACTTTTAATATTGTTGAGTACCTAACCGGGAGAGAACTAAATAATTAATGTGGTGTTCCGTCAATATGCAACTCGTTGCATATTGAGCTCCACTTAATTTGTAGAATTTGCTTGTGCACTTTGCCATGCCATGCATATTTAAATCGGACATGCATCATATTTGGTTGTGCATCATGCCATGTTTATGTGGTGGTTGTTTACCATGTTGTTTGCTTCTCTCCGGTGATGCTTCTTTGGGCTAGTTCCGATAACATCGCGTTTGTGAGGAACCGTTCGGCTATGTCTGTTTGTCTTCTTCTTGGACTCGTTCTTCTTCCTTGCGGGATTTCAGACAAGATGACCATACCCTCGAAATCACTTCTATCTTTGCTTACTAGTTGCTCGCTCTTTTGCTATGCCTATGCTGCGATACCGACCACTTGCTTATCATGCCTCCCATATTGTTAAACCAAACCTCTAACCCACCTTGTCCTAGCAAACCGTTGTTTGGCTTTGTTACCGCTTTGCTCAGCCCCTCTTATAGCGTTGTTAGTTGCAGGTGAAGATTGAAGCTTGTTCCATGTTGGAACATGGATATTTTGTTGGGATATCACGATATATCTTATTTAATTAATGCATCTATATACTTGGTAAAGGGTGGAAGGCTCGGCCTTATGCCTGGTGTTTTGTTCCACTCTTGCCGCCCTAGTTTCCGTCATATCGGTGTTATGTTCCCGGATTTTGCGTTCCTTACACGGTTGGGTTATAACAGGAACCCCTTGACAGTTCGCTTTGAATAAAACTCCTCCAGCAAGGCCCAACATTGGTTTTACCATTTGCCACCTAGCCTTTTTTCCCTTGGGTTAGGCCAGCCCAAGGGTCATCTTTATTTTAAACCCCACAGGCCAGTGCTTGTCTAAGTGTTGGTCCAAACTAGAGCCCCTTGCAGCACCACCTCGGGGAAACTCGAGGGCTGGTTTCAGTTGTACGGATTGCTTATCCGGTGTTGCCCTGAGAACGAGATTTGTGCAGCTCCTATCGGGATGTCGGCGCATCGGGTGGTCTTGCTGGACTTGTTTTACCATTGTCGAGGATGTCTTGTAACCTGGATTCCGAGTCTGATCGGGTCTTCCCGCTAGAAGGAATATCCTTCGTTGACCGTGAGAGCTTGTGATGGGCTAAGTTGGGACACCCCTGCAGGGTTTTGAACTTTCGAAAGCCGTGCCCGCGGTTATGGGCAGATGGGAATTTGTTAACGTCCGGTTGTAGAAAACCTGAAGTTGACCTTAATTAAAATACATCAACCGCATGTGTTACCGTGATGGTCTCTTCTCGGCGGGGTCCGGGAAGTGAACACGGTGTTGGAGTTATGTTTGACGTAGGTTGTGCTAGGATCACTTCTTGATCATAGCTTCTCGAACGTGCTTTGCCTTCTCTTCTCGCTCTCATTTGCGTATGTTAGCCACCATATATGCTAGTCTCTTGCTGCAGCTCCACCTCATACCACTACCTTACTTTAAGCTTAAATAGTCTTGATCGCGAGGGTGTGAGATTGCTGAGTCCCTGTGGCTCATAGATACTTCCAAAACCAGTTTGCAGGTGCCGATGTTACCTAGCAGGTGACGCAACCAAGCTCAAGGAGGAGCTCGATGAAGATCTTGTCCTTTATGTTGTTTCGTTCTAGTTGATCAGTAGTGGAGCCCAGTTGGGGTCGATCGGGGACCTTGTCGCATTTGGGGTTCTTCTTTTATTTTGGTTCCGTAGTCGGACCTTGATTGTTTTGGATGTTGTAATGCTTTATTCATGTAATTGTGTGAAGTGGCGATTGTAAGCCACCTATGTACCTCTGTCCCTTATGTATTACATGGGTTGTGTGAAGATTACCTCACTTGCGACATTGCATTCAATGCGGTTATGCCTCTAAGTCGTGCTTCGACATGTGGGAGATATAGCCGCATCGAGGGCGTGACAGGCGCGCCCACCCCCTGGGAGCGCCCTCCACCCTCGTGGCCCCCTCGTGGCTCCCCTGACGTACTTCTTCCGCCTATATATCTCCATATACCCTAAAAACATCGGGGAGCACAATAGATCGGGAGTTCCACCGCCAGAAGCCTCCGTAGCCACCAAAAACCAATCTAGACCCGTTCCGGCACCCTGCCGGAGGGGGCAATCCCTCTCTGGTGGCCATCTTCATCATCCCGGTGCTCTCCATGATGAGGAGGGAGTAGTTCTCCCTCGGGGCTGAGGGTATGTACCAATAGCTATGTGTTTGATCTCTCTCTCTCTCTCTCGTGTTCTTGAGGTGATACGATCTTGATGTATCGCGAGCTTTGCTATAGTTGGATCCTGTGATGTTTTCTTCCCCCTCTACTCTCTTGTAATGGATTGAGTTCCCCTTTGAAGTTATCTTATCGGATTGAGCCTTTAAAGATTTGAGAACACTTGATGTATGTCTTGCCGTGGATATCTGTGGTGACAATGGGATATCACGTGATTCACTTGATGTATGTTTTGGTGATCATCTTGCGGGTTCCGCCCATGAACCTATGCATAGGGTTGGCACACATTTTCGTCGTGATTCTCCGGTAGAGACTTTGGGGCACTCTTTGAGGTTCTATGTGTTGGTTGAATAGATGAATCTGAGATTGTGTGATGCATATCGTATAATCATACCCACGAATACTTGAGGTGACATTGGAGTATCTAGGTGACATTAGGGTTTTAGTTAATTTGTGTCTTAAGGTGTTATTCTAGTACGAACTCTAGGGCTGTTTGTGACACTTATAGGAATAGCCCAACGGATTGATTGGAAAGAATAACTTTGAGGTGGTTTCATAACCTACCATAATATCTTCGTTCATTCTCCGCTATTAGTGACTTTGGAGTGACTCTTTGTTGCATGTTGAGGGATAGTTATATGATCCAATTATGTTATCATTGTTGAGAGAACTTGCACTAGTGCAAGTATGAACCCTAGGCCTTGTTTCCTAGCATTGCAATACCGTTTATGCTCACTTTTACCATTAGTTATCTTGCTGTTTTTATATTTCCAGATTACAAAAACTATTATCTACTATCCATATACCACTTGTATCACCATCTCTTCACCGAACTAGTGCACCTATACAATTTACCATTCTATTGGGTGTGTTGGGGACACAAGAGACTCTTTCTTATTTGGTTGTGGGGTTGCTTGAGAGAGACCATCTTCATCCTACGCCTCCTACGGATTGATAAAGCTTAGGTCATCCACTTGAGGGAAATTTGCTACTGTCCTACAAAGCTCTGCACTTGGAGGCCCAACAACGTCTACAAGAAGAAGGTTGTGTAGTAGACATCAAGCTCTTTTCTTGCGCCGTTGCCGGGGAGGTGAGTGCTTGAAGGTATATCTTTAGATCTTGCAATTGAGTCTTTTAGTTTCTTGTTTTATCACTAGTTTAGTTTATAAAAGAAAACTACAAAAAATGGAATTAAGTTTGTCTCATACGCTTCACCTTTTTAATATCTTTCGTGAGTATGATGGAAAGGATAATTGTGCTCAAGTGCTAGAATAATAAATCTATAAAATGTTTGGCACTAAATATTTGAATGATGAGCATGATTTCAATGTTGTTAGTACGAATTCTTTGAATATCCATGATACTTATGATGATTGCACTAGTTATAATGAAAACGTCTCCTATAAACATGTCAATTTTTGTGGAGTACATTGGGTTTGTAAGTACACATCAAATAGGGAAGATAGATATTGCAAGAGGCATAAGTACTTAGAAACTTAATTGTTGCAAGAAAGTCTTGATGATTGTGCTGAAAAATTCAATATTTTTCGCGCCCCTTGTGAACTTTGCAATGAACGTGGTCATTTAAATCTCCAATGCAAATTGTTTCATGACCGAATCGTATCCAAAAATTGTGATAATTTGATTACCCTTGAGCATCATAAAGAGCTTAGTCTTCTTTTGGGGTATGAGGAAATGAAACGTATAACTGAGGGTATTCCAAAGTTTAATCTTGATAAATTTCTTGATTTTGATCTAGAGAAAATTTATATGTATTGTGCGGTGAATTGTATTGAAAATCCTTATATTGCCAACTACATAAAGAAAAGAAAACAAATAGAAGATGAAGAGAATACTAATGAAAGGGAAGAGACTTCCCAGTATCCTCCTATTATTTCTTATGATGAATCAGATAACGAGGAGGAGCCTCCTATTCAACCAATCTCATTAATAAGGAGCTCCAAAAAGAGGATTGAACCCACACATGATGTGGTAAAGAAGAATAAAAGAAAAAGGAAGAGAGGTAAAAAGATATCTCTCCCAAATAATGCTGCTCCTATTACTATTGTGCCTCATGAAAATATAATTGTGGAAGATAATGATACTTCTTATGATCTTGAAAATCTTTTTGGCACTTGCTTGGAAGAATATGATAATTGCTATACTATTGTCGCAAGATGATGTTTATGATATTAATGCTTATGATATGAAAAGGCCCAAGCTTGGGGATGCTATGTTTGATGAAGATGATGTTGTTGAGAATATATTTGCTGCAATTAATGTTAGTCCCAAGCTTGGGGATGCTACGTTTAATGAAGATGATATTTTTAGTCTCCCAAGTTTTGATATGCAAATTTATAATGATGATAGCATGCCTCCTACTTATGATGATTATTGTGATGATACTTATGCTATAAAAAGTAGTGATTATATTTATAAAATTGTCATGAATATGGTTACCCCTTTTCTGAACATTACTCTTTTAATGTGGAAAAAAATTATAGTATTCGAGTCTCTTATGATACTCCTACTATTCCGAATGAGAAGAATTTTGCTTATGTGGAGAGTAATAAAATTTCTATGAAAGTAGATCATGAAAAGAATGCTTTAGGTGCTGGTTATATTGTTGAATTCATTCATGATAATACTGAAAATTATTATGAGGGAGGAACATATGCTTGTAGGAATTGCAATAATATCAAGTTTCCTCTCTATGTGCTTAAAGTTTTGAAGTTATGCTTGTTTTGCCTTCCTATGCTAGTTGATTATTGTTCCCATAAGTTGTTTGCTCACAAAATCCCTATGCATAGGAAGTGGGTTATAATTAAATGTGCTAGTCATATTCTTCATGATGCTCTCTTTATGTTACAATTCTTATCTTTTATGTGAGCATCATTGAAATCATCATGCCTAGCTAGGGGCGTTAAACGATAGCGCTTGTTGGGAGGCAACCCAATTTTATTTTTGTTTCTTGCTTTTTTCTCCTGTTTAGTAATAAATAATTCATCTATCATCTTTTATGGTTGTGTTTTATGTGTTTAATTAGTGTTTGTGCCAAGTAGAACCTTTGGGACGACTTGGGGAAAGTCTTTGCGATCATGCTGTAAAAAAAAGAAACTTTAGCGCTCACGAGAATTGCTGCCAGTTTTTTTGGAGAGTGCTATTTAGCTAATTATTTTTTTAAGATGATTAATAGATAAATTACTCACGTGCAGAAATTTATTTGAGAATTTTATGAGTTCCAGAAGTGGTCAAAACCTACAGATTACTACAGACTGTGCTGTTTTTGACAGATTCTGTTTTTCGTGTGTTGTTTGCTTATTTTGATGATCTATGGCTAGTAAAATAGTTTATAAACCATAGAGAAGTTGGAATACAGTAGGTGTAACACAAATATAAATAAATAATGAGTTCATTACAGTACATTGAAGTGGTGTTTTGTTTTCTTTCGCTAACAGAGCTTACGAGTTTTCTGTTAAGTTTTGTGTTGTGAAGTTTTCAAGTTTTGGGTAAAGATTCGATGGACTATGGATTAAGGAGTGGCAGGAGCCTAAGCTTGGGGATGCCCAAGGCACACCAAGGTAATATTCATGGACAACCAAAATACTAAGCTTGGGGATGCCCCGGAAGGCATCCCCTCTTTCGTCTTCGTTCATCAGTAACTTTACTTGGAGCTATATTTTTATTCGCCACATCATATGTGTTTTTCTTGGAGCTTCATTTTATTTTATTTAGTTTTGATTTATGTTTGAATAAAATAACAAGATCTGAAATTCTTAAATGTTAGAGAGTCTTCACATAGTTGCATAATTATTCGACTACTCATTGATCTTCACTTATATCTTTCGGAGTAGTTTGTTGTTGCTCTAGTGCTTCACTTATATCTTCTTAGAGCATGGTGGTAGTTTTATTTTATAGAAATAATTGATCTCTCATGCCTCACTTATATTATTTTGAGAGTCTTTAGAACAGCATGGTAGTTTGCTTTGGTTATGAAACTAGTCCTAATATGATGGGCATCCAAGAGGGATATAATAAAAACTTTCATATAAAGTGCATTGAATACTATGAGAAGTTTGATGCTTGATAATTGTTTTGAGATATGAAGATGGTGATATTAGAGTCATGCTAGTTGATTAGTTGTGAATTTGAGAGATACTTGTGTTGAAGTTTGTGATTCCCGTAGCATGCACGTATGGTGAACCGTTATGTGATGAAGTCGGAGCATGATTTATTTATTGATTGTCTTCCTTATGAGTGGCGGTCGGGGACGAGCAATGGTCTTTTCCTACCAATCTATCCCCCTAGGAGCATGCGCGTAGTACTTTGCTTCGATAACTAATAGATTTTTTCAATAAGTATGGGAGTTCCTTATGACTAATGTTGAGTCCATGGATTATACGCACTCTCACCCTTCCACCATTGCTAGCCTCTCTAATACCATGCACCTTTCGCCGGTATCATACACCCACCATATACCTTCCTCAAAACAGTCACCATACCTACCTATTATGGCGTTTCCATAGCCATTCCGAGATATATTGCCATGCAACTTTGCACCGTTCCGTTTATTATGACACGCTCCATCATTGTCATATTGCTTTGCATGATCATGTAGTTGACATCGTATTTGTGGCAAAGCCACCGTTCATAATTCTTCCATACATGTCACTCTTGAGTCATTGCACATCCCGGTACACCGCCGGAGGCATTCATATAGAGTCATATCTCGTTCTAAGTATCGAGTTGTAATTTTTGAGTTGTAAGTAAATAAAAGTGTGATGATCATCATTATTAGAGCATTGTCCCAGTGAGGAAAGGATGATGGAGACCATGATTCCCCCACAAGTCGGGATGAGACTCTGGAAAATAAATAAATAAATAAAAGAGGCCAAAGAAGCCCAAATAAAAAAATAAAAAAAGAGGCCGTAAAAAAAGAGAAGGCCCAAATAAAAAAATAAAAAAAATGAGAGAAAAAGAGAGAAGGGGCAATGCTACTATCCTTTTACCACACTTGTGATTCAAAGTAGCACCATGATCTTCATGATAGAGAGTCTTCTATGTTGTCACTTTCATATACTAGTGGGAATCTTTCATTATATAACTTGGCTTGTATATTCCAATTATGGGCTTCCTCAAAATGCCCTAGGTCTTCCTGAGCAAGCGAGTTGGATGCACACCCACTAGTTTATTTTGTTGAGCTTTCATACATTTATAGCTCTAGTGCATCCGTTGCATGGCAATCCCTACTCACTCACATTGATATCTATTGATGGGCATCTCCATAGCCCATTGATACGCCTAGTTGATGTGAGACTATCTTCTCCTTTTTGTCTTCTCCACAACAACCATTCTATTTCACCTATAGAGCTATGTCCATGGCTCACGCTCATGTATTGCGTGAAGATTGAAAAAGTTTGAGAACATCAAAAGTATGAAACGATTGCTTGGCTTGTCATCGGGGTTGTGCATGATTTAAATATTTTGTGTGGTGAAGATGGAGCATAGCCAGACTATATGATTTTGTAGGGATAGCTTTCTTTGGCCATGTTATTTTGAGAAGACATGATTGCTTTGTTAGTATGCTTGAAGTATTATTATTTTTATGTCAATATTAAACTTTTTTCTTGAATCTTATGGATCTGAATATTCTTGCCACAACAAAGAAGAATTACTTAGAGAAATATGTTAGGTAGCATTCCACATCAAAAATTCTGTTTTTATCATTTACCTACTCGAGGACGAGCAGGAATTAAGCTTGGGGATGCTGATACGTCTCCAACGTATCTATAATTTTTCATTGTTCCATGCTATTATATTATCAACCTTGGATGTTTATATGCTATTTTATATCATTTTTGGGACTAACCTATTAACCTAGAGCCCAATGCCAGTTTCTGTTTTGTCCTTGTTTTAGAGTATCGCAGAAAAGGAAAATCAAACGGAGTCCAATTAACCTGAAGGTTCACGGAACTTATTTTTGGAAGGAAAGCAACCCGGGAGACTTGGAGTCCACTTAAGGGAAGCATTCGAGGAGGCCACGAGGTAGGGGGCGCGCCCACCCCCTGGGCACGCCCTCCACCCTCGTGGGCCCCTCGTGGCTCCCCTGGCGTACTTCTTCCGCCTATATACCTCCATATATCCTAAAAACATCGGGGATCACAATAGATCGGGAGTTCCGCCGCCAGAAGCCTCCGTAGCCACCAAAAACCAATCTAGACCCGTTCCGGCACCCTGCCGGAGGGGGCAATCCCTCTCCTGTGCCCATCTTCATCATCCTGTTGCTCTCCATGACGAGGAGGGAGTAGTTCTCCCTCAGGACTGAGGGTATGTACCGGTAGCTATGTGTTTGATCTCTCTCTCTCTCTCTCGTGTTCTTGAGGTGATACGATCTTGATGTATCGCGAGCTTTGCTATTATAGTTGGATCCTATGATGTTTTCTTCCCCCTCTACTCTCTTGTAATGGATTGCGTTTCCCTTTGAAGTTATCTTATCGGATTGAGTCTTTAAAGATTTGAGAACACTTGATGTATGTCTTGCCGTGGATATCTGTGGTGACAATAGGATATCACGTGATTCACTTGATGTATGTTTTGGTGATCAGCTTGCGGGTTCCGCCCATGAACCTATGCATAGGGGTTGGCACACATTTTTGTCGTGATTCTCCGGTAGAAACTTTGGGGCACTCTTTGAGGTTCTATGTGTTGGTTGAATAGATGAATCTGAGATTGTGTGATGCATATCGTATAATCATACCCACGGATACTTGAGGTGACATTGGAGTATCTAGGTGACATTAGGGTTTTGGTTGATTTGTGTCTTAAGGTGTTATTCTAGTACGAACTCTAGGGCTGTTTGTGACACTATAGGAATAGCCCAACGGATTGATTGGAAAGAATAACTTTGAGGTGGTTTCGTACCCTACCATAATCTCTTCGTTCGTTCTCCGCTATTAGTGACTTTGGAGTGACTCTTTGTTGCATGTTGAGGGATAGTTATATGATCCAATTATGTTATTATTGTTGAGAGAACTTGCACTAGTGAAAGTATGAACCCTAGGCCTTCTTTCCTAGCATTGCCATACCGTTTATGCTCACTTTTACCATTAGTTACCTTGCTGTTTTTATATTTTCAGATTACAAAAACTATTATCTACTATCCATATACCACTTGTATCACCATCTCTTTGCCGAATTAGTGCACCTATACAATTTACCATTGTATTGGGTGTGTTGGGGACACAAGAGACTCTTTGTTATTTGGTTGCAGGGTTGCTTGAGAGAGACCATCTTCATCCTACGCCTCCTACGGATTGATAAAGCTTAGGTCATCCACTTGAGGGAT
The DNA here is from genome assembly GCA_034509565.1 of Triticum monococcum. Lineage (NCBI taxonomy): Eukaryota > Viridiplantae > Streptophyta > Magnoliopsida > Poales > Poaceae > Triticum > Triticum monococcum. The sequence goes on from CM067843.1 coordinate 78,662,726, forward strand.
ATTTGCTACTGTCCTACAAACCTCTGCACTTGGAGGCCCAACAACGTCTACAAGAAGAAGGTTGTGTAGTAGACATCACCTGGCTCTCGAGTAGTTGTTTCTTGTGCCTAAACCGCGGCCGGGTCGTCCCTTTATATACATAGGTTGACGCCCGCCGGTTCACAGAGTCCCGAGGCCGGATCATAAACATGTCCGGCTCGGTCTCTATTCCTTTAACTTACAATACAAGTTACATGAAAGAGCCGGTTTACATCTACAAGCTTTAACCCGCCTTTGGGCCTTGGGCCTTCGTAAAGCACCTCCAACCTGACGTCTTCATGGGATTCTATCTTCATGGAGCTAACCGGGCCACTCCTAGCCGTTTTACCTCTAGTAATCATATCCCCAACATTAGGCCCCAGATTGATTTGAACTTGTTCATGTCAATCTTCAATAGTTATAAAAATTCTTGCCCTCTTATTGATACGTCTCCAACGTATCTACAATTTTTGATTGTTCCATGCTATTATATTATCTACTTTGGATGTTTTATATGCCTTTATATGCTATTTTATATGATTTTTGGGACTAACCTATTAACCTAGAGCCCAGTGACAGTTTCTATTTTTTCCTTGTTTTAGAGTATCACAGAAAAGGAAAATAAAACGGAGTCCAATTGACCTAAAACTTCACGGAACTTATTTTTGGAAGGAAAGCAACCCGGGAGACTTGGAGTCCACGTAAGGGAAGCAACGAGGAAGCCACGAGGCAGGGGGCGCGCCCACCCCCTGGGCGCGCCCTCCACCCTCGTGGGCCCCTCGTGGCCCCCCTGACGTACTTCTTCCGCCTATATATCTCCATATACCATAAAACGATCGGGGAGCACAATAGATCGGGAGTTCCGCCGCCAAAAGCCTTCGTAGCCACCGAAAGCCAATCTAGACCTGTTCCGGCACGCTGCCGGAGGGGGAATCCTTCTCCGGTGGCCATCTTCATCACCCCGATGCTCTCCATGACGAGGAGGGAGTAGTTCTCCCTCGGGACCGAGGGTATGTACCAGTAGCTATGTGTTTCATCTCTCTCTCTCTCTCTCTCTCTCGTGTTCTTGATTTGGCACGATCTTGATGTATCGCGAGCTTTGCTATTATAGTTGGATCTTATGTTTCTTCTCCCCCTCTACTCTCTTGTAATGAATTGAGTTTGAGTTTCCCCTTCGAAGTTATCTTATCGGATTGAGTCTTTAAAGATTTGAGAACACTTGATTTATGTCTTGCTGTGCGTATCTGTGGTGACTATGGGATACCACGTGATTCACTTGATGTATGTTTTGGTAATCAACTTGCGGGTTCCGCCCATGAACCTATGCATAGGGGTTGGCACACGTTTTCATCGTGATTCTCCGGTAGAAACTTTGGGGCACTCTTTGAGGTTCTATGTGTTGGTTGAATAGATGAATCTAAGATTGTGTGATGCATATTGTATAATCATACCCACGGATACTTGAGGTGACATTGGAGTATCTAGGTGACATTAGGGTTTTGGTTGATTTGTGTCTTAAGGTGTTATTCATTATGAACTCTAGGGCTGTTTGTGACACTTATAGGAATTGCCCAATGGATTGATTGGAAATAATAACTTTGAGGTGGTTTCGTACCCTACCATAATCTCTTCGTTTGTTCTCCGCTATTAGTGACTTTGGAGTGACTCTTTGTTGCATGTTGAGGGATAGTTATATGATCCAACTATGTTATTATTGTTGAGAGGACTTGCACTAGTGAAATTATGAACCCTAGGCCTTGTTTCAACACATTGCAATACCGTTTGTGCTCACCTTTATCATTAGTTACCTTGTTGTTTTTATATTTTCAGATTACAAAAACCTTTATCTACCATCCATATACTACTTGTATCACCATCTCTTCGCCGAACTAGTGCACCTATACAATTTACCGTTGTATTGGGTGTGTTGGGGACACAAGAGACTCTTTGTTATTTGGTTGCAGGGTTGCTTGAGAGAGACCATCTTCATCCTACGCTTCCTACGGATTGATAAACCTTAGGTCATCCACTTGAGGGATATTTGCTACTGTCCTACAAACCTCTGCACTTGGAGGCCCAACAACGTCTACAAGAAGAAGGTTGTGTAGTAGACATCAGTTACCTTCATACAGATCTGGTAAACCGCCGTGATGTCATCCTTTAAATCTGTAGTAAACTGCTCTGACGTCATCTATTCGTTGAAGCCGAAGGTGCCCTTCATTAATGAATATCCAACCATCGAGGCGACATCCTTATTAACTATCCATTTTTGAGCTCCTTCATTCCCGCACTTGTCGCTTATCGCTTCGCCTTATAAATAGGACCACGGGCCCTTCTCTTTTTCCCCTTCGTCTCCTTCACTTCTTCTTCCTCCTTGCGACACCTTTGCCCCTGAGCACCGCCGCCGTCACCGAGCTTCGCCTCCATCTCTCCGCCGGCCGCTGCATCAACCTGGTTGTACCAGAGAGCCGCGGCATACCTCCGCTGCTTCAACAGCAACTGTAAGTCCCTTCCTTTCTCCGTTGTAGATCTACCAAGGGTTTCTTTGTTCGTCGAAGTTCATCGAGGCTCTGACGCTGTTCTTCCCTTGTTTCTTTCTAGTCCATGGATAAAAACTTCAAACTTGATGTATTCCACGAAATGGCTTATCTTCTGTTACCAAAACAAACATTTACGCGCATAAAACACTGATCTGGTCCCTTGTGAACTGCTTCGGGATCAACCTTTTAGGTCTTAATCCTTTTATTTTCCTATCTTACGGTACATCCAAAATTTCCCTGCAACCTTATGAAATCTGTTTTTACCTTACTTAGTCGTTCTTGCCTTAGATCTGTATCCTCTTTACCACATCGGCGGTTTACCTTTGTAAAAGCAATCTATCATATACCATTAGCCCCCTGGTGAACCGGACAAGCCTTTTACCTCTGTTGTTATACTCCAGTTTAACAACATGTGCATACCTTTGTTCTGATATTGCCTTGTCATTCATTATTGTATCAGCCTCCGGTTTACGCAATTTACATACCTGTATGTCTTTGTTCCGTCACATCTTATGTATCACCATGAATGATTTGTAAACCGGCATTTCCTTTCAGTTTTTTGCTTGCAATGGCCAAACAGTTTTATGCTTGCAACTGGGCTCCTTCCTGGGTTACCGAAGAACAGCTTAACGGAATGGTCAGGATTGGTACCTTGCCAAAAAAGAATGAGATCCGGTGGCGAGTTCCTGGATCGGAGAATCCTCCTACCCCTAAGCAGGGTGAGGTAGTGGTATTTGTTGACCACATAAGCCGTGGTTTCAAACCGCCCAGGTCAAAGTTTTTCCGAGATGTACTTGCCAGTTTCTAGCTCCACCCTCAAGATATTGGACCTAACTCAGTATCCAATATATGCAATTTCCAAGTCTTTTGTGAAGTGTACCTATAGGAAGAACCAACTGCTGAGCTGTTCCGGGATTGTTTACATTTGAACCGGCACACTGAATTTGTAGACGGACCCAACACTGAACTTGGGGGTGTCTCAATTCGAAAAAGAAAAGAGGTCGAATTTCCTCATGCCAAGCTGCACAGCCACCCCAAAGATTGGAACCAAACTTGGTTCTACTGTAAAGATACCTCCCCTGAAGACGAGAACCCTCTGTCGGGCTACCATGCCCACCGGCTCTCCAACACTCATCCACTGCCGCAACGTCTAAGCTCTACGGAACGGGCCTCATATGCCCCTCAAATCGCCAAGCTCCGAGCCTTTATGGCCAACGGTTTATCAGACGTCGACTTTGTGCGTTGCTGGATATCCTGGAGCATCTTGTCATTAAGCCGTCGCTCCGGTTTAATCTGTGAGTACACTGGTGAGGTAGAAGACTCCCAACGTCACATCAACATCCAGTTAACTGATGAAGAAGTTACTGAGGGTGTCAAGAAGATTTTGAACGAATCAGAATCTGTCTGCCACCAAACCGGCTTAAACCCCTTTTACACACAAAAAAACCGCCTGCTGTAAGTATTGTCCTTCCTTTTTACCTTTGACATCTTTTTAAACTATTCAACCTGTGAATATACTTCTACTTGTTTACAAACAGGGTGATGATCCATTCTGGAAGAAGAAACCTGCAGAGAAAGTGGTAAAGCCATCCCGTCCTAAAACAAAAGCCATCAAGAGAACCTCAAAGCAAAAGGCAACTGAATGCATCAGCATGGAACTAGATGATGACGTGGATGAACCGGAAGTTGAGGTAGAACTTGATTCAATTGGCTCCCTTTTCATGCATCGCATTAACAATGATACTTATCAGGAGGACGTGGAGGGCAGCCAAGCCGACGATGTAGAGGTAATTGTCCTTTCCTCTGGTTCAGACTCTCTGCCAACACAAAAAATACGTCAAGCGATCTGGAAAGTAAGCTTTTCACATCCTCTTGCTCACTTGGATCCAACATTTATTTTGAAGAAGCAGCAGCACGAGGCTCGCCGTACAACCCGCCATAGCGGCCAAAAGGTCACCTCGACCGGTTTACCAGACACCCCGGTTCGAAAGCGCCGATCTGAGGTCTCACCTCCTTCTGACAATTCTTACCCCAAGGCAGGTTATTTCTGACAACCTCTTAATTCGTCTGATTCAAATTATTAGGTGACACCTCCCTCATCATCTGGCAAGTCAACAGCAACCCAATTCCCTCCTCTCAAAATTGTTGCTGGGTAAGTACTTCAACCCCTTATTTGTTTGCATACCTTGTATACCATGCTTAATTTTCACATTTTTTTGTTTGTAGAGCCAAAGCCAGACCCAGCAAAAAAGCTCGGGTGAACAATCTGTCTGAAGACCAGGTGGTTCTTGAACAGGAGCAAACAGGTGAACTAGACCAAACTGGTAAACTGGAGGGTCCCAATCCTGAAGTCACCTTTGATGAGACACCCCCTCAAGATCACAATATCAATGAACAACCAGAAGCTGATACTGTTCTGCCTGATACTGAACCGGCAGATCCAATCCGGGCTAGTCCATTGAGAGCTACTGAAACTCCATCAACTCCAGACAAAGCTGCTGGAGATAAAGAAGGTGAGGTTACCATTACTGGTTTTGGTCACACCTCTCCTGGCCATCCTGTAATCTTGGCCCAACATAGTGCCAAGGAAGAGTGTGCTGCCATGGAAAAAGGCAAATGGAGCACTGACCTGTCAAGCTACGCTCATCTCAGCGCTCAAGAACTCCACTCCGGTTTTCTAAACCGCCTGCACCCAAACCGTGATTATGAAGCCGGTTTGGTGAACCTGATGAAAGAACGCTATGAGGTATTTTCATTACCTTTCCTTTCTTGATTTCAAAATATAAACATCAGCCCAAATAGCCCCCAAGGGCCGGTTTAGCTTTTACGAGGTAAACTGGGTCTTTGTAATATCTTAATCCTTGCATGTTGATCCTCCATATGTGAAATCATTGTTTAGAAACAAATCGGTACTTTATCATTGTACTCATGTAGTGTTCATTGGTGTAGCCCCCAAGGGCCGGTTTAGCTTTACAAGGTAAACCGAGTCTTTAATCAACGCGTCAGATTTGAACAGATGTACATTAGCCCCCAAGTGTTAAGGATAATGCTTGGATTGTACTTAAGACTTGCGAAAAATATGTTGATGATAAAGCAAATAGGCATTAGCCCCCAAGTACAAAGTGCATAACTTGTTATACGCTTGGTACTTAGAAAATTCACATCTCATTGTTGATATATCTTCGCCTTTGTAGTCCGAGCTGAGTAAAAGGGATGCTCAAACCACTGATCTTCAAGAGAACGTGAAGTCTCAACAAGCAGAGGCTTCAAAAGCCAAAGAGGAGCTGACCAATGCCCTGGTAGCTATGGATAAGTTGAAAGAGACCTTCAACAAGGAGCATGCTGACTGGGAAACAGAAAAGACCGGTTTGATAAAAAAAGGCCGAGGACGCAGATGCAGCCTTAAAACCGGTAGTGGAAGAACTGTCTGGCTTAAAGCGGCAGATTGACGCCATGACATCCGCTGTATTTGGTAAGTGCTCTCTCGTGCAGTTTGTCTAATCATAAGATTTTATCAATGGCCGGTTTACTGATGCTGAACCATGACAGGGACCCGCATTGCTCATCTGGGCTGTGACATGCGGATGAAGCTTAAAGCGGCGTACACCTTGATGGAACATCTATACTCTGGATCCCAGCATGTTATTTGCACTGCAGCATATAACAAGACGGCGCCATCGTTGATAAAGGAAACACTTGAGAAGCTGGCCATGCTACCTGCCCGGATCACTGAATTGAAGAGATCGGCCGCAAGATCAGAAGCGCTGACCGCGCTAATCCAGGCCAAGGCATGGATTCCGGATCTTGAACCGGCAGATATCATCAAAGGATATCCTGGCGTGAAAGAAGACGACTCAGACTTCAATAATGATGATCTGCGAAGGCTGACAAAGGAGATGCGGATAATAGCAAGCAAACTGGCGGAGGACACCAATTTATCTCACTTCCAACTTGTTTATGATGCTGAAGGAAAGGGACAGCCTGCCATGATCCATGATGTTGAAGAACTTGTGCCTCCAGTCCGTAAGCATACTTACGCTCCTAACATTAACCCCTCCAGCCTTATCCATGAAGAGGACGTGTTTCATGCTTTAACCGGAATCGATTGGTCAATGGTTGATTTCCAGCGTCTGGGAGGGATGAAGAGGATGTGACTGCACAAGATGACCCTCAATCGTCAAGCCGTCCCGATGAAGCATCTTAGACCGGCGACCGGTTTATCAGCTACAGTCTACCATTGCTTGAAAACAATTATTCAATTTGGGCCGTTTTGAAGCTCCTTGTAATAGGATAGCAGAAACACCTTTATCTGCCATGCCATCGAGCATGCTTGTGTTGCTCGATATTTTGAAAACTTGTTCCACTTTTGGGATCGATTTATGCATAGTAGATTATACTTTGTGTTCCTGCATATAAGAACTTGAAAGCGTCCTAGTGATTTACCACTGGACGGGTCATGATACCCAAAAAATATATACATAACTTGGATGGATATCCAAGATTTATATTAATCAGATAAAATAAATAATATCTGTGACATACCTCGTTGGCTGACCAACTGCTTGTATGGTAAAGGTGAAAACACATCAATCCGGAGTGTTGACAACTCCTTGCCCTGTTGCCGGTTCATACAGAAACCATATTGGGCTATAATAGCCGCATAATGCCGGTGACACCTAGTCAAAAACCAGACCGGAAGAATATACTACCGATTTAAAACTGATCATGTACTGACAACTAAGCATTGAAAGTCATGCTGGGTTGTAATGAACACCGGTTTATCAGAAAATATTCATAAATCCCTTATCATAAAAAACAGCAAAGACAAGAAATATGCAAGGCTTTTCATGGGCTTCCAGGTCCTAAATCAAGGATTTTCATGGGCTGCCAGGCCGCTGAGTTAAACCATTTTGCAAAGCCTGTTAAGATGGACCTCAATCTTTAACCAATCACCGTTTTAACTTTGACAAGTTCAGGGTCCATGGGATTGACTTGTCAAACGTTCGATGAGTCATACCAGGTTTACTTGGATAGAGTGGCTTACTTAAAGAGGCAGGATAACCCGGGGTTTTAGGTGAACACACCTGGCTTCTAAGCCTGGCTTGATAGCCTATTACAAGGGTGCAAGCTCGTTGTTCTTTGAGAAGCAAGAAGCCCACAGGTAATATTTGAGCTATGCTCATTGGTTACCTATGTTTGAGCTATGCTTAATGCAACAGGCTCTCTTTGGTTCCACATAATTTACTTTTGGCTTGAAGCCTATCAAGAGGTGTCGCTATGGTGTGAAGACAACCAAGCCCCCTAGTGATATCCCTTTTTGGTTTTAAACCGATCAAGAGGTGTAGCTACGGTTTGGATACGACCAAGCCCCCTAGTGATTTTCTTTATATCTGTGGGGCCGTATAGGCCGGGTTAATAAAACACCGCTTTGTCAGTAGAAGCTCCTGTAGGCTCACACACGATGTAAAAAGAACATGGACTCCGCTTTATTCGAGGCTCCGGTTTATTATATAATATATGCATTGTCATAAGTATGTACATGCGAAGAGTGTGTGGCTCAAGTATAGTAAGGCCGAAGAACAGCTATATTTCACGGCCGCTTGGTCTCCTCCTCCGATTTACGTTAGTCTCTGTGCTCTCAAACATCAATGAGGTAGTATGACCCGTTGTGCAGATTTTTGCTGACCACAAAGGTCCTTCCCAAGGTGGGGATAACTTGTGCATATCAGTCTGATCCTGGATGAGCCGGAGCACCAGATCGCCCTCTTGAAAAGTTCTGGTCTTAACCCATCGACTGTGATAACGTCGGAGATCTTGTTGATAAATTGCCGAACGTGCTGCTGCAAGATCATGCTCCTCATCTAGGAGGTCCAGTGAGTCCTGACGTGCCTTCTCATTGTTAGCTTCAACGTAAGCCGCCACACGGGGCGAGTTGTGATGGATGTCACTGGGAAGAACCGCCTCTGCTCCATAAACCATGAAGAAAGGCGTGTAACCCGTAGATCTGTTAGGTGTGGTGTTGATGCTCCATAACACACAAGGTAACTCCTCCACCCGACAACCCGATGTCCGCTGTAAAGGAAGCATAAGCCGGGCTTTAATACTTCTCAAAATTTCTTGATTTGCTCTCTCTGCTTGACCATTAGACTGGGGGTGAGCCACTGATGCTACATCAAGCCGGATGTGCTCTCGTTGTCAAAATTCCTCCATCTCACCCTTTGACAGATTAGTACCATTGTCAGTTATAATACTGTGTGGGAAACCAAACTGGAATATCACCTTTTTGATGAATTGAACCGCCGTGGCTGCATCACACTTACTGACTGGCTCTGCCTCCACTCACTTGGTGAACTTGTCCACTGCCACTAATAGGTGGGTCTTTTTGTCTTTGGATCTCTTAAAGGGTCCAACCATATCAAGCCCCCAAGTTGCAAATGGCCAAGTTATTGGAATCATCCTCAACTCCTGAGCCGGAACATGAGTGCGGCGTGCAAATTTTTGACAATCGTCACACCTTTTGACTAAATTCTTAGCATCAGCATGGGCTGTCAACCAATAGAAACCGTGACGAAAAGCCTTTGCCACCAAGGATTTTGAATCGGCGTTGTGACCACAATCTCCTTCATGGATTTCTCACAAAATCTCACAACCCTCTTGAGGAGATACACAACGCTGAATTGCCCCTGTGACGCTGTAACGATCTAACTCCCCGTTGATTAGGGTCATTGACTTGGAACATCGGATTATCTGCCGAGCCAAGGTTTCATCCTCAGGTAACTCGCCCCGGTTCATGTAAACCAAGTACGGGACTGTCCAATCCGGTATAACATGCAAAGCTGCCACCAATTGGGCCTCCGGGGTCAGGAATAGCTAACTCCTCCTCTGTTGGTATCTTAACCGACGGATTGTGTAGGACGTCGAGGAAAACATTAGGTGGGACCAGTTTACGCTGAGAGCCAAGGCGACTTAAAGCATCCGCCACTTCATTCTTTTGCCGGTCTATATGGTCAACTTGATAACCCTTGAAATGACCAGCCGCTATGTCCACTTCTCGTCGATACGCAGCCATGAGTGGGTCCTTAGAATCCCAAGTGCCAGATACCTATTGAGCCACTAGGTCCGAGTCACCGAAGCACTTAACCCGGCTTAAGTTCATCTCCTTAGCCATCCGAAGACCGCGGAGTAAGGCCTCGTACTCAGCTGCATTGTTAGTACAAGGGAACATTAAGCGAAGAACATAACAAAACTTTTCACCTCGTGGGGAAGTTAATATGACTCTAGCCCCCGAGCCTTCTAATTGGCTACACCCATCAAAGTGAATAGTCCAATACATGTTATTTGGCTTTTCCTCTGGTGCCTGCAACTCTGTCCAATCATTGATGAAGTCCATGAGTGCTTGGGGTTTGATCGCTATGCGAGGTGTATATTTGAGCCCGTGAGGTCCAAGCTCAATAGCCCACTTAGCAATCCGGCCAGTTGCTTCTCTATTTTGAATCATATCTCCCAGAGGGGCTGAACTGACCACTGTGATAGGATGACCCTGGAAATAATGTTTGAGCTTCCATCTTGCCATAAACACCCCATACACCAGCTTCTGCCAATGTGGATACCTCTGCTTTGATTCAATAAGCACCTCACTGATATAATAAACCGATCGTTGAACCGGATATTCCTTTCCGGCCTCCTTGCACTCCACAACAATAGCCACACTAACAGCCCTGGCATTAGCAGCCACATATAACAGTAAAGGATCTTTATCGATCGGAGCCGCAAGCACAGGCGGTTCAGCTAACTGCCTCTTCAGATCCTCGAACGCTTTATCAGCCGCATCGCTCCAAACAAACTCATCCGTTTTCTTTAACATCTGATATAAAGGGATAGCCTTCTCCCCTAGACGACTGATAAACCGGCTCAAAGCCGCAATCCGGCCTGCCAAACGCTGAACATCATTGATACATGCCGGTTTAGCCAAAGAGGTGATAGCTTTGATCTTCTCCGGGTTGGCCTCAATGCCCCTGTTAGACACCAGAAAACCCAAGAGCTTGCCTGCCGGAACACCAGACACATTTGTATGCATTAAGCATCATCTTATAAACCCGGAGGTTATCAAAGGTTTCTCTTAAGTCATCTATCAATGTTTCCTCCTTCCTGGACTTTATCACGATATCATCCACATATGCATGAACATTGTGCCCAATCTGCTTATGAAGACAATTCTGAACACAATGTTGATAAGTCGCCTGGGCACTCTTGAGCCCAAAGGGCATGGAGACATAGCAGAAGGCTCCAAAGGGAGTTATAAAAGTTGTCTTCTCTTGGTCCTTAACCGCCATTTTTATCTGATGATAACCAGAATAAGCATCCAAAAACACAAGCGGTCACAACCCGCCGTAGCATCAATAATCTGATCAATACGAGGGAGGGCAAAGGGATCTGCTGGGCAAGCCTTGCTCAAGTCTGTGTAGTCCACACACATACACCAAGTGCCATTTTTCTTGAGAACCAGCACCGGATTAGCCAGCCACTCTGGGTGAAATACCTCCACGATAAACCCTGCGGCCAACAACCGAGCTACCTCTTCACCAATAGCCTTGCGCCTTTCTTCGTTGAAGCGGCGGAGAAACTGTCTGACCGGTTTAAACTTAGGATCTATGTTAAGTGTGTGCTCAGTGAGTTCCCTCGGTACACCTGGCATGTCAGAAGGCTTCCATGCAAAGATGTCCCGGTTCTCACGGATGAACTCGATGAGCGCACTTTCCTATTCGGGGTCCAGGTTAGCACTGATGCTGAACTGCTTGGATGAATCACCAGGAACAAAATCAACCATCTTAGTGTCTGTGGCCGATTTAAACTTCAACGCCGGATCATGCTTCGTAGTTGGCTTTTCCAAAGAAGTCATGTCTGCCGGATCAACCTTGTCTTTGTAAAACTTCAGCTCTTCCATGGCACAAACCGACTCAGCGTAAGCCGCATCACCTTCCTCACATTCCAAAGCGATTTTCTTGCTCCCATGTACTGTGATGGTCCCCTTATGACCTGTCATCTTAAGCTCTAGATAAACATAACACGGCCTCACCATGAACTTGGCATAAGCCGGTTGCCCAAACAGAGCGTGATACAGACTCTTAATTTTCACTACCTCAAAAGTCAATGTTTCTGACCTTGAATCATGATCATCTCCAAAGGCCACCTCTAGGGCTATCTTGCCCACTGGATATGTAGAATTACCGGGCACCACACCATGAAAAACGGTGTTCGATGGTTTAAGATTCTTATCTGTCAACCCCATACGGCGGAAGGTGTCATAGTAGAGAATATTGATACTGCTTCCCCCATCCATGAGCACCTTGGTGGACTTATACCCCCCCAACTTGAGGTGCCACCACTAGAGGCAGATGACCTCGATTATCAACCCAGGGTGGGTGATCCTCTCTACTCCATAAAATGGGTTGCTCAGACCAGCACAAATACTGAGGCACTACCGGTTCAATAGAGTTCGCAGCCCTCTTATGAAGTTTCTGATCACGCTTACACTAGCTAGTGGTGAAGACATGATACTGCTCACTATTCAACTGCTTCGGATTGCTCTAATAACCTGAGTGCTGCTGCTGCTGATTCCCCTGATGGTTATAACCTCCTTGGTTGCCCTGGTTCCCTTGATTGCTATATCCGGTTTGATTGCCTTGAAATCCTGAACCGGAGCTACTGCCTCCATAACCTAGCCCATGGAATCCACCTCTTGAACCGCTGGGTGGGCCATTGTCGTACTGAAACATAATGGAGTTCTTGAATTCTCGCATGATATAACAATCCTTCCAAAGATGTGAAGCTGGCCTCTCCTTTGAGCCATGCTTTGGACAAGGTTGATTTAGCAGGCGCTCCAGATTGGGGCCTGAACCTCCACCCTTTGGGGTTGTTTACCCTTACGACGCTGACCGTTATCCTGAGCATTAGTGTTAGCCACAAAGTCCAAACTATTGTCTGCCTTGCGCTTACCATTGTTCCCATGACCTGCCGGGTTATGTTGCTGTCCCTTGGTGTTGCCGTTCTTCTTCCCCTTCCCTGGTTGTCCTCCTCTAACTCAGGGTCCTTGGTATTATCTGAATCGGCATATTTAACCAAAGAGGCCATAAGCGTTGCCATATCATTGCAGTGACGTTTGAGCCTTCCTAACTTCTGTTTTAGCGGTAGAAACCGGCAATTGCCCTCCAACGTTAACACTGCTGTGTCCGCATTGATGCGATCCGATGAATGCAGAATAGCTGAGACCTGCTTTACCCAATGGGTTGTAGACTCACCATCCTCTTGAACACAAGCGGCCAGGTCCACAATCGACATAGGCTGCTTACAAGTATCCTTAAAATTCTGGATAAACCGGTGTTTTAACTCGGCCCATGATCCGACAGAGTACATTGGTAAGCTGTTTAACCAAGTACGAGCTGTCCCCTCCAACATCATGGTGAAATATTTAGCGCACACTGCTTCATCCACATCCAACATCTCCATAGCCATCTCATAACTTTCAACCCATGACTCTGGTTTCAAATCGGCAGTGTAATTGGGCACCTTACGAGGGCCTTTGAAATCCTTGGGCAGTCGCACATTACGTAAAGCGGGGGTGAGACACGTGTAACGCCCCGAGACCGTTACGCCAGGTGTCTTCCAGTTATTCGCTGTTTTTGCCATGTCATTCGCTTGCGTCCTGCATCTTTTCATGTCATCATGTGCATTGCATCATCATGTTTTCAAAACTTGCATCTGTCCCGGTCTCCCAGTTCCTTCCGTTGTCCGTTCTGAGCCCAGACACACTTGCACGCGCCCGCGGCACGTCCGAAATATTATTTTATAAGTGGCTGGAAAATGTTCTCAGAATGGGATGAGAGTTGGTGTGTGGTCTTGTTATGTTTTAGGTAGGCCGTCTGCCAAGTTTCATCGCATTCGGAGCTCGTTTGATAGGCCAACCGTTAAACTTATAGCGGCATTATAACCGGTCTAACGTCGGACGTTTTCGATCTCCGGAAACAGTCGACGGGTCTCTCTCTCTCTCTCTCTCTCTCTCTCTCTCTCTCTCTTCTCTTCTCTTCTCTCAGCCTGAGGCCTTCTGCACAGCCCACTACCTACCGCCAGGCCTAGCCTAAGCTCTCTCGTCAGCCCGCGGCCCTCCTCGCGCGCGCGTCCGAGAGCTGTCCCGGACCCGAACCGGGCAGTCGTCACCGTTGGATCCGGATCATCCCCAAATGTGTACAAAACGTCTCCGTTTTTTTAATTGGGCTCCCTGACCCATTTATTCGCAACCACTCGATTTCGATCGAAGGGTCCTAACTGCCCTAAAATGATTTGTTTTGCTATATATAGACCTCCTTGTCCATTTATAGACCAAACCCTAAATTCTAGGATGTTTGTTCCCCCTAGCCGCCGCCACCTACAGCTTCCCCCCTCCTTGGATCTGCCGCCGCCACCCGCTCACCAAATCTTCCCCTGGGATCCCCTCCCGATCCAGCCAGCCAACCAGCAACCCCCACCTCTCCCTCTCACATCGACCCCACGCTCGATCCCGAATGAATCAAGGCGTTGCCTTCGCTCCCACATCTCCTCTGGATTCATCCTGAGACCAACCAGGCCCCGAGCGACCTCGCTCCCCTGCCGTTGCCGGCAACCGTATGACCAGGATCCAGCAAGGCCTCAAGCTCCTCGCGCCGACCAACCCTCCTGGCCGCCTCCCTCCTCCCGTGCTTCAAACATGGGCGGGTTGGAACCAGTGCTTGAGCCCTCCTGTACCTCTCCTCGAGCACTGTCGCCTCAACGTCGTCCTCCCCTTTGTCTTCTCCTTCCATTCCTTCCTTCCTCCTTCCATGCCGTAACTCCCTCCAACTCCCGCTGTTTTTCTTTCACAGGGAGAACAAGACACGCCGGCCTCCATGGGTTTCGCACCGAAGCTCCATCCGCGCCGGATCCCCCTCTTCGACCTTCACCGACTTCGTTCCGCGCCTCCCTGTGCTCGCCGGGGCCTCCAAGTCCCCTACTTCACCCGCTGCCGCCTGCTTCGTCTTGGTCAAGTAGAATGCTCACCCAGCACCACTGCTTCCTCTCCGTCCTGCTCGTTCGTGACCCCTGCACCCGTCCCGTCCGCCCTCGACCTTCCCTTGCCCGTCGCCTGCTTTCATAGGAGTCCAGGGCCGATGCTAGCTCCTGCTTCGAGCACGAGATCAAGGATGAAGACGCACCTGCTCCCGTTGACCGTGCGCTCTCCCATCGCCTCGCTGGGCCACTACCAAGATCCACCCTACTTCCCCAGATCCGGCCTGCTGTAGCCTCTTCCCAACTGGGCCCCAGCCTAATGTGAGCCACCCCAGTGCCCCACCTTTGTTTTCTTCTTTTTTGGGCCCTGTTTCAGATCCGGCCCGTGTAGGTTTTTTTAGGATCTGCAATTTAGTTATTTTCCAGAGTTTACAGATTTGCGGAAAAACCCCTAAGCTCCATGCATATCATAACTCACCAACCAGGCATCTTTTGCAAATAACTTATATATGAAAAATGCTTAGAATTGCATCTAGTTTCATAATATGTCTTTTTCATCCATGGTTAAACTGTTTAAAATGTTGTTTATTTAAATTTGCTCAAATAACTTGTTAAAATGATTTAATTCATAACTATTTAACCGTAACTCGGAATTTAATAAACTTTATGTGTAAATGGGGTAGAAAAATGCCTAGTTTAACATGGTGGCATCACTTTGCATGTTTAACAACTCTAAAATTGTGTTTTGGGAAGAACAGTACCATAACCAAAATATGCACATGAGGATTTTTTTGGACTTGTTGCTTGTTGTTCCGGCCTCATTTAAACTTGCCTAGATAGGTAGTTTTCATTTGCTTCACCCTCTTGCCATGTTTAACAACATTTAATATTGTTGGTTACATAACCGAGATCGAACTAAATAACTTGAATGCGGTGTTCCGTCAATATGCAACTCGTTGCATATTGAGCTCCACTTAATTTGTAGGATTGTTTGTGCACTTTGCCATGCCATGCTTCATTAGACCGGACATGCATCATACTTGATTGTGCATCATGCCATGTTCATGTGGTGGTTGTTTAATGTGTGGTTTGCTTCTTTCCAGTGTTGCTTCTTTGGGTTGGTTCCGATAACATCGCGTTTGTGAGGAACCGTTCGACTGCGTCCGTTTGTCTTCTTGCTGGACTCGTTCTTCTTCCTTGCGGGATGTCAGGCAAGATGATCATACCCTCGAAATCACTTCTATCTTTGCTTGCTAGTTGCTCGCTCTTTTGCTTTGCCTATGCTATGATACCTACCACTTGCTTATCATGCCTCCCATAGTTTCATGTCAAACCTCTAACCCACCTTGTCCTAGCAAACCGTTGTTTGGCTATGTTACCGCTTTGCTCAGCCCCTCTTATAGCATTGTCAATTGCAGGTGAAGATTGGAGCTTGTTCCATGTTTGGAACATGGTTATTTTGTTGGGATATCACAATATATCTTATTTACTTAACACATCTATATACTTGGTAAAGGATGGAAGGCTCGGCCTTATGCCTGGTGTTTTGTTCCACTCTTGGCGCCCTAGTTTCCGTCATATCGGTGTTATGTTCCCGGATTTTGCGTTCCTTACACGGTTTGGTTATAATGGGAACCCCTTGACAGTTCGCCTTGAATAAAACTCCTCCAGCATGGCCCAACATTGGTTTTACCATTTGCCACCTAGCCTTTTTTCTTTCCCTTGGGTAGGCCTGCCTAAGGGTCATCTTTATTTAACCCCCCCGGGCCAATGCTCCTCTGAGTGTTGGTCCGAACTAAGCTGCCTGCGGGGCCACCTCGGGGAAACTTGAGGGTTGGTTTTACTCGTGGCTAGTCTCATCTGAGTGTGCCCTGAGAACGAGATATGTGCAGCTCCCGTCGGGATTTGTCGGGACATTCGGGTGGCTTTGCTGCTCTTGTTTTACCATTATCGAAATGTCTTGTAACCAGGATGCCGAGTTTGATCAGATTGTCTTGGGAGAAGGAATATCCTTCATTGACTGTGAGAGCTTGTGATGGGCTAAGTTGGGACACCACTGCAGGGTTTTGAAGTTTCGAAAGCCGTGCCCGCGGTTATGGGCAGATGGGAATTTGATAATGTTCGGTTGTAGAAAACCTAAAACTTATCTTAATTAAAATGCATCAACCGCGTGTGTAACCATGATGGTCTCTTTCCGACGGAGTTCGGGAAGTGAACACGGTGTTGGAGTTATGCTTGACGGAAGTAGTCTTGGATCACTTCTTGATCATAGTTTCTCGACCGTGCCTTGCCTTCTCTTCTCGCTCTCATTTGCGTTTGTTAGCCACCAAATATGCTAGTCGCTTGATGCAGCTCCACCTCATACCTTTTACCCTTCCTATAAGCTTAAATAGTCTTGATCGCGAGGGTGTGAGATTGCTGAGTCCCCGTGACTCACAGATACTTCCAAAACCACTTTGCAGGTGCTCGATGATATCGTGCAGGTGACGCACCAAGCTCAAGGAGGAGCTCGATGAAGTTCGTGTTCGTTATGTTGTTCCGTTGCTGGTTGATCAATAGTGGAGCCTAGTTGGGTCGATCGGGGATATGTGTAGCATTTGGGGTAGTCTTCTTTTATTTTGGTTCCGTAGTCGGACCTTGATTGTATCTGGATGATGTAATGCTTTATTCATGTCTTGTGTGAAGTGGCGATTGTAAGCCAACTATGTATCTCTTTCCCTTATGTATTAGATGGGTTGTGTGAAGATTACCTCACTTGCAACATTGCTTTCAATGCGGTTATGCCTCTAAGTCGTGCTTCGACATGTGGGAGATATAGCCGCATCGAGGGCGTTACAACACGACACCCCTAAGGAATTGCAGACCACACCTGGCTCCACTGAAGCGATAGTGCGAACCGGAGTAGGTTGACGAGCTGCATGCAAAGCTGCTAACTCGGCCTCTAGACGTACACGACCATGATCCACCACATCCTGCGCATTAGCACCTCCACCTGTCGGGTTGTGTCTTCGCGGCGAGTTACGGTGACGTGCACTGCTCGATACAGCCGGTTCATCCTCCATGTTCCTGATGTAGCTCCGGCTTGGATGGGGCGGGAGGGGGTGTAGTGAATCCTCTCGCGAGTATGCGAATACGCCTGCTGCTGGTTTAAAGCTTTTTGAAGGAGCTCTTTGGCCCGTCGTGTCTCAATCGCAACTGGTGACTCACCGTCGGTCGGGAGGGTTGCCAATCGTGAAGCGGCGGCCACAATGTAGTCGAACGGGTTGGAGTAATGCCCCCGGGGCGTCGGAACATAGTGTGGCACAACGTTGTTCTGACGAGGCGGGTCCATCGTGCGTGGCTGAACCGTCGCTCTTCTTCCCGGCGCCTCCGTCCGGTTTACCACTGGCTGGTTACTAGTTCCTGCTCCAGGCATGTTGAAGAGATTTCTTGGCTCATAGCCCGGCGGGAGGTGCGACCGGTATTTTCTCCTCATGACCTCATCTGAAGCGTTCTGGTCCAACCTAAGCCGGTGGGCATGAGCTTCCAGCACGGCCCGTTGTGTAGCCATCCTGGCGTTCTCTGCTGCCAAGTCCGCTTTAGCCTGAGTTATCTGGTCTTTTACCTTTGCAATCTCCGCATTGTGCTGATCCCGGGCTGCGGCGTCGACCTCTGCTGCCATCAACATTGCTAAAGCATCGAACAAATCAGACAAAACCTGGGCTGGAGGCAGCACAGAGCCCCCTGCCCCTGCCGGCGTTGCTGTTGCTGAACCGGAGAGCATTGCCATGGCGGTGGAGGAGTGATGCGCTGGTTGTGTACCGGCCATGAAAACGGTGACCCGGTTTGGCAGATCGAGGGGGTCCGGAATACTGTTACCGTCTGAACCTCCGCTAATCCGACCGTCCTGCAGTTGATACAACGATTCGGTCTCCCCAGTTGAAGACTCATCATCAGAACAGACAATGGTTTCTCCATCAGATGCCGGTCTGTTCTCATATTCCGCCCCATGGATGACGCCTACGAAAACATGCCTTGCTGCGGGCTGAACCAGGGAAGGGCTTGCACATTGAGCCGTCTTGATGATGTGGGTGCAGGTGTCCGGCTCAGGGCCTGGTTCACAGATCTTGCCGATGAAGATGTGAATCCCACCAAAGGGGACCCGGTACCCGTGTTCGATCGAACCGGCCTCGGGACCCCATCCTGCGTCGTTGATGTAGAGCTTGCCGCGACGACTCTTTGTCATTCGGCCCACAACGTATCCCTTGAGTCCATCAAAGCTTCCCTTCAAGAACTCGAAACCATCGTGCGATAGCCCCACGGTGGGCGCCAACTGTCGCGGGTTTGTCACTGTAGATGTCCTCGTGTAAGGACTTAGTCGTGGAGCCATCGCTACGGGTTAGCTTAAAGGGGTTAAACCGGACAAGGGGACACGAAGGAGTTTATACTAGTTCCACCCCTTCGATGAAGGTAAAGCCTACGTCTAGTTGTGATTGGTATTGCTAGGGTTTCGATGACCAGGGAGTGAATCTGCTTTGCCTGGCTCTCGAGTAGTTGTTTCTTGTCCCTAAACCGCGGCCGGGTCGTCCCTTTATATACATAGGTTGACGTCCGCCAGTTCACAGAGTCCCGAGGCCGGATCATAAACGTGTCCGGCTCGGTCTCTATTCCTTTAAATTACAATACAAGTTACATGAAAGAGTCGGTTTCCATCTACGGCCTTAACCCGCCTTTGGGCCTTGGGCCTTCGTAAAGCACCTCCATCCTCACGTCTTCATGGGCTTCTATATTCATGGAGCTAAACTGGCCACTCCTAGACCGTTTACCTCTAGTAATCATTTCCCCAACAAAAAACCGTGGTGACAATGGGGTATTCTATTGATCCACTTGATGTATGTTTTGGTGATCAACTTGCGGGTTCCGCACATGAACCTATGCATAGGGGTTGGCACACGTTTTCATCTTGACTCTCCGGTAGAATCTTTGGGGCACTCTTTGAAGTACTTTGTGTAGGTTTGAATAGATGAATATGAGATTGTGTGATGCATATCGTATAATCATACCCACGGATACTTGATGTGACATTGGAGTATCTAGGTGACATTAGGGTTTTGGTTGATTGTGTCTTAAGGTGTTCTTCTAGTAAAGGGCTGTTTGTGACACTTATAGGAATAGCCCAACGGATTGATTGGAAAGAATAACTTTGAGGTGGTTTCGTACCCTACCATAATCTCTTCGTTTGTTCTCCGCTATTAGTGACTTTGGAGTGACTCTTTGTTGCATGTTGAGGGATAGTTATGTGATCCAATTATGTTATTATTGTTGAGAGAACTTGCACTAGTGAAAGTATGAACCCTAGGCCTTGTTTCCTAGCATTGCAATACCGTTTATGCTCACTTTTACCATTAGTTACCTTGCTGTTTTTATAATTTTAAATTACAAAAACCTTTATCTACCATCCATATACCACTTGTATCACCATCTCTTCGCCGAACTAGTGCACCTATACAATTTACCATTGTATTGGGTGTGTTGGGGACACAAGAGACTCTTTGTTATTTGGTTGCAGGGTTGCTTGAGAGAGACCATCTTCATCCTACGCCTCCTACGAATTGATAAACCTTGGGTCATCACTTGAGGGAAATTTACTACTGTCCTACAAACCTCTACACTTGGAGGCCCAACAACGTCTACAAGAAGAAGGTTGTGTAGTAGACATCAAGATCTTTTCTGGCGCCGTTGCCGGGGAGGTTAGCACTTGAAGGTATATCTTTAGATCTTGCAATAGAATCTTTTTGTTTCTTGTTTTAGCACTAGTTTAGTTTATAAAAGAAAACCAAAAAATGGAATTGAGTTTGCCTCATACGCTTCATCTTTTTAATATCTTTCGTGAGTATGATGGAAAGGAAAATTGTGCCAAAGTGTTAGAATAAGAATGCATTAAAATGTTTGGCACTAAATATTTGAATGATGAGCATGATTGCAATGTTGTTAGTATGAATACCTTGAATATCCATTATCCTAATGATATGCAAAGCCACAAGCTTGGGGAAGCTATGTTTGATGAAGATGATATTTTTTGTTCCCCAAGTTTTGATGAGCAAATTTATTATGATGAAAGCATGCCTCCTATTTATGATGATTATATTGATTAAAGTGGATTTGGAGAGGTCATGACTTTATTTTGTGATGAATCCACTATTCCGGAAGAGGTTCCAATTGATTATGAGAACAAAGTTGCTATCTATGATGATTATTGTGATGACTTGTATGCTATAAAGAATAACGATATCCATGAAACTTGTCACCATGATTTTAGTTTTCAATTGGATTATGCCTCACATGATAATTATTTTGTTGAGTTTTCTCCCACTATTATTCATCAGAAGAATTTTGCTTGTGTGGAGAGTAATAAAATTTCTATGCTTGTAGATCATGATAAGAATGCTTTAGGTGCTAGTTATATTGTTGAATTCATTCATGATGCTACTGAAAATTATTATGAGGGAGGACTATATGCTTGTAGGAATTGCAATAATATCAAGTTTCCTCACTATGTGCTTAAAGTTTTGAAGTTATGCTTGTTTTACCTTCCTATGCAAGTTGATTCTTGTTCCCACAAGTTGTTTGCTCACAAAATCCCTATGCATAGGAAGTGGGTTAGACTTAAATGTGCTAGTCGTATTCTTCATGATGCTCTCTTTATGTTACAATTCTTATATTTTATTTGAGCATCGTTGAAATCATGATGCCTAGCTAGGGGCGTTAAATGATAGCGCTTGTTGGGAGGAAACCAAATTTCAATTTTGTTGCTTGCTTTTTGCTCATGTTTAGTAATAAATAATTTATCTAGCCTCTGTTATGATTGAGTTTTTATGTTTTAGTGAGTGTTTGTGCCATGTAGAACCGTTGGGAAGACTTGGGGAAAGTCTTGTTGATCTTGCTGTAAAAAACACAAACTTTAGAGCTCACCAGAATTACTGCCATTTTTATTTGCAAAGCGCTATTTAATTAATTCCTTTTGCATATGATTAATAGATAAAATCCTCACGTCCAGAAATTTATCTGAGAATTTTAGGAGTTTAAAAAGTATACGTTTGATCCATATTACTACAGACTGTTCAGTTTTTTTACAGATTCTGCCTTTCGTGTGTTGTTTGCTTATTTTAGTGAATCTATGGCTAGTAAAAGAGTTTATAAACCATAGAGAAGTTGGAATACAGTAGGTTTAACACCAATATAAATAAAGAATGAGTTCATTACAGTACCTTGAAGTGGTGCTTTGTTTTCTCTCGCTAACGGAGCTTACAAGTTTTCTGTTAAGTTTTGTGTTGTGAATTTTTCAAGTTTTGGGAAATGATTCGATGGACAATGGAATAAGGAGTGGCAAGAGCCTAAGCTTGGGGATGCCCAAGGCACCCCAAGGCAATATTCAAGGACAACCAAGAGCCTAAACTTGGGGATGCCTCGGAAGGCATCCCCTCTTTCGTCTTCATTCATCGGTAACTTTACTTGGAGCTATATTTTTATTCACCACATGATATGTGTTTTGCTTGGAGCGTCATTTTATTTTATTTAGTTTTGCTTTCTGTTTGAATAAAATACCAAGATCTGAAATTCTTAAATGTTAGAGAGTCTTCATATAGTTGCATAATTATTCGACTACTCATTGATCTTCACTTATATCTTTCGGAGTAGTTTGTTGTTGCTCTAGCGCTTCACTTATATATTTTTAGAGCATAGTGGTGGTTTTATTTTGAAGAAATAGATGAACTCTCGTACTTCACTTATATTATTTTGAGAGTCTTTAGAATAGAATGGTAGTTTGCTTTGGTTATGAAACTAGTCCTAATATGATGGGCATCCAAGAGGGATATAATAAAAACTTTCATATAAAGTGCATTGAATACTATGAGAAGTTTGATACTTGATGATTGTTTTGAGATATGGAGATGGTGATATTAGAGTCGTGCTAGTTGAGTAGTTGTGAATTTGAGAAATGCTTGTGTTGAAGTTTGTGATTCCCGTAGCATGCACGTATGGTGAACCGTTATGTTAAGAAGTCGGAGCATGATGTATTTATTGATTGTCCTCCTTATGAGTGGCCGTCGGGGACGAGCGATGGTCTTTTCCTACCAATCTATCCCCCTAGGAGCATGTGCATAGTACTTTGTTTCGATAACTAATAGATTTTTGCAATAAGTATGTGAGTTCTTTATGACTAATGTTGAGTCCATGGATTATACGCACTCTCACCCTTCCACCATTGCTAGCCTCTCTAGTACCGCGCAACTTTCGCCGGTACCATAAACCCACCATATACCTTCCTCAAAACAGCCACCATACCTACCTATCATGGCATTTCCATAGCCATTCCGAGATATGTTGCCATGAAACTTTCCACCGTTCCGTTTACTATGACACGCTCCATCATTGTCATATTACTTTGCATGATCATGTAGTCGACATCGTATTTGTGGCAAAGCCACCGTTCATAATTCTTCCATACATGTCACTCTTGATTCATTGCACATCCCGGTACACCGCTGGAGGCATTCATATAGAGTCATATCTTGTTCTAGTATCGAGTTGTAATCATTGAGTTGTAAATAAATAGAAGTGTGATGATCATCATTAATAGAGCATTGTCCCAAAAAAAGAAGAAAAAAAGAAAGGCCAAAAAAGAGAAAGGCCAAAAAAAGAAAAATAAAAAGAAAAAGAAAGGCCAAATAAAAAAGAAAGGCCAAATAAAAAAATAAAAGGGACAATGCTACTATCCTTTTTTTCCACACTTGTGCTTCAAAGTAGCACCATGATCATCATGATAGAGAGTCTCTTGTTTTGTCACTTTCATATATTAGTGGGAAATTTTCATTATAGAACTTGGCTTGTATATTCCAACAACGGGTCTGCTCAACTGCCCTAGGTCTTCGTGAGCAAGCAAGTTGGATGCACACTCACTTAGTTTCTTTTGTAGAGCTTCCATACATTTATAGCTCTAGTGCATCCGTTGCATGGCAATCCCTACTCACTCACATTGATATCTATTGATGGGCATCTCCATAGCCCGTTGATACGCCTAGTCGATGTGAAACTATCTTCTCTTTTTTGTCTTCTTCACAACCACCATTCTATTCCACCTATAGTGCTATATCCATGGCTCACACTCATATATTGCGTGAAGATTGAAAAGGTTTGAGAACATCAAAAGTATGAAACAATTGCTTGGCTTGTCATCGGGGTTGTGCATGATTTAAATACATTGTGTGGTAAAGATGGAGCATAGCCAGACTATATGATTTTGTAGGGATAGCTTTCTTTGGCCATGTTATTTTGAGAAGACATAATTTCTTAGTTAGTATGCTTGAAGTATTTGTCTTGAATCTTATGGATCTGAATATTCTTGCCACAATAAAGAGAATTACATGGATAAATATGTTAGGTAGCATTCCACATGAAAAATTCTGTTTTTATCATTTACCTACTCGAGGACGAGCAGGAATTAAGCTTGGGGATGCTGATACGTCTCCAACGTATCTATAATTTTTGATTGTTCCATGCTATTATATTATCAACCTTGGATATTTTATATGCATTTATATGCTATTTTATATGATTTTTGTGACTAACCTATTAACCTAGAGTCCAGTGCCAGTTTCTGTTTTTTTCTTGTTTTAGAGTATCGCAGAAAAGGAAAATCAAACGTAGTCCAATTGACCTGAAACTTCACGGAACTTATTTTTGGAACGGAAGCAATCCAGAAGACTTTGGTTGTACGTAAGGGAAGCAACGAGGAAGGCACGAGGCAGGGGGCGCGCCCACCCCCTGGGCGCGCCCTCCACCCTTGTGGGCCCCTCGTGGCCCCCCTAACATATTTCTTCCTCCTATATATATCCATATACCCTAAAACCATCGGAGGGCACAATAGACCGAAAGCCAATCTAGACCCGTTCCGGCACCCTACCGGAGGGGGAAATCCCTCTCTGATGGCCATCTTCATCATCCCGGTGCTCTCCATGACGAGGAGGGAGTAGTTCTCCCTCGGGGCTGAGGGTATGTACCAGTAGCTATGTGTTTGATCTCTCTCTCTCTCTCTCTCTCTCTCTCTCTCTCTCTCGTTCTTGAGGCGGTAGGATCTTGATGTATCGCGAGCTTTGCTATTATATTTGGATCTTATGATGTTTATCCCCCTCTACTCTCTTGTAATGAAGTGAGTTTTCCCTTTGAAGTTATCTTATCGGATTGAGTCTTTAAGGATTTAAGAACACTTGATGTATGTCTTGCGTGGGATACCCGGGGTGATAATGGGGTATTCTATTGATCCACTTGACGTATGTTTTGGTGACCCACTTGCGGGTTCCGCCCATGAACCTATGCATAGGGGTTGGCACACTTTTTCGTCTTGACTCTCCGGTAAAATCTTTGGGGCACACTTTGAAGTACTTTGTGTAGGTTTGAATAGATGAATCTGAGATTGTGTAATGCATATCGTATAATCATACCCACGGATATTTGAGGTGACATTGGAGTATCTAGGTGACATTAGGGTTTTGGTTGATTTGTGTCTTAAGGTGTTATTCTAGTATGAACTCTAGGGCTGTTTGTGACACTTATAGGAATAGCCCAACGGATTGATTGGAAAGAATAACTTTGAGGTGGTTTTGTACCCTTCCATAATCTCTTCGTTTGTTCTCCGCTATTAGTGACTTTGGAGTGACTCTTTGTTGCATGTTGAGGGATAGTTATGTGATCCAATTATGTTATTATTGTTGAGAGAACTTGCACTAGTGAAAGTATGAACCCTAGGCCTTGTTTCCTAGCATTGAAATACCTTTTACGCTCACTTTTACCATTAGTTACCTTGCTGTTTTATAATTTCAGATTACAAAAACCTTTATCTACCATCTGTATACCACTTGTATCACCATCTCTTCGCCGAACTAGTGCACCTATACAATTTACCATTGTATTGGGTGTGTTGGGGACACAAGAGACTCTTTGTTATTTGGTTGCAGGGTTGCTTGAGAGAGACCATCTTCATCCTACGCCTCCTACGGATTGATAAACCTTAGGTCATCCACTTGAGGGAAATTTGCTATTGTCCTACAAACCTCTGCACTTGGAGTCCCAACAACGTCTACCAGAACAAGGTTGTGTAGTAGACATCATGCACCGGACTATGCGAGACTCTTTCTGCTGCTCTCCTTAGGAGCCGAATACTCCGGACTTCGGGTGGCCGAAGGGTTACCTTCTGGCCCTGGCAAATCAGGAGAAATCCTCCGTGATGACACCTCAGGGTCGTCCGCCCCAGGAGACAGGGAGACACGGGAAGGCGTTTCGCTCTCCATCAGCTCCAGAAGAAGATCCCCCGAAGACGAACTCTGTTGAGAAGGGCTACGAGCCGCACTGCAAGATATGTGTCTTGGTTATTGTCCTCGGAGATAAAGCAGGTTATATTTACCAGAAGTACTCTTGATTCATTTAAAGCTCGATGGAGGACTGGCCCCCTTGCGGGCACTATGCGGTAAGGACGCCCTCCAGGGCAGGGCCCCCTGGCAAAGGCTTCTTCCCTTGTTTGGAAACTTTCATTTCCGAGTCATCAGAGGCAGTCCTTTTCCTTCCTTGGGGAGAGGGGATTCTAGATTCTTCTCCCGGATTATCCTCCTTCGCGGAGATACCAATTCCCCTGGTTTGGATGAGTAATGAGTGAGGCCCGCTTTCGGCTTCTTTATCCCTCCCTTTATCTTCCTCTGATGGCGCCTGATAAAGTGCGTGCTCAAGCATCCTGGCTAGTACAGGATCCGGTGAGCCTTCGGGAAGGGGGGCCGAGCACCTGATCATCTTCGCCTTTCTTACCCAGTCCTGGCCAAGAGCAATATTTTTAGAATGATATAATGACAAATGAAAAGACGACGTGTTCGGCCGCAGAATTACTTACATGGGTATCTGGACGATCGTAGTTTAGACCCGCATGCTCGGTGGTGTCCGGACACTTTATCCATGATCCGAAGAATAATCCATACATCCCTTCAAGTGTCATGCCGAAGAATTGCTGAATAGTTCGCGGTCCTTCCGGGATGAACTCCCACATACAGAGGGATCGACGTTGGCTTGGCAGGACCGGCGAACTAGCATAACTTGCATTACCTTGACAAGACTGACATCCCTCCTAAGGAGATCTTGGATGCGACTCTGCAATGTCGGCACGTCATTAACTGGCCCCCAGTCCAGCCCCTTGTTGACCCATGATGCCAGTTGTGGCAGGGGGGGCGGGGGGCGGGGGGGGGGGGGGACGGAAAGCGGGGGCGGCTACCCACTTGGTACTTTGGGGAGCCGTGATGTAAAACCTCTCCCGCTGCCATAAGTTGGACACATCCGGGAAGGAACCCTTCGGCCATGGAGCATCGATGCCTTTGCTTATTATGGCACCTCTGCATTCTGCATGTTGCCCATCGATCATCCTCGGCTTCACATTGAAGGTCTTGAGTCATAAGCCGAAGTGTGGGGTGATGCGGAGGAAGGCCTCACATACGACGATAAACGACGAGATGTGAAGGATGGAATCCGGGGCTAGATCGTGGAAATCGAGCCCGTAATAAAACATGAGCCCTCTGACAAAGGGATCAAGACTAAAGCCTAGCCCTCGGAGGAAGTGGGAAACAAATACGACACTCTCGTTGGGTTCGGGAGTGGGGATGACGTGCCCTTGAGCAGGCAGCCTGTGCGAGATTTCGGCGGTCAGGTACCTGGCTTCCCTTAGCTTCTTGATGCCCCCCTCTCTGACAGAGGAGGCCATCCACCGACCTTGAAGGTTGTATTCGGACATGGTTGAAGGTCCAAATCGCTTAGCCTGAGCCTTGGGTGTTGGAACTCGAGGTGGGGGAGGGGAAGGATTGAGCACGAGGAGAAAAGGACAGGCCTTGGCCCCTTTATAAAGAGGGCGAATATCAAGCGTCCTCCGCGTGCCCGTTTGGAACTTGCCTAAAATCAAGGAGTCACACCAGCAGGCGCAGTTGGGTTACCCACACATGTATTGATGAGAATCCCGTGATAAGGGGACACGATCTCTGCTTCGACAAAACGTGCCAAGAAAACCGCCTCGCAATACGTGTAGTAGCTGGTTGAGAAAAACGGTTCGAATAATGACCGGGCCATGGCGTGATGTCATGTTATGAAAAGTTGTCAGCAGATTAGATTTGCGGGAATATTATACTCTCTACAGTGGTATGTGGAATTTGTTTTGCAGAGCCGGACACGATCCTTGTGTTCAAAATCTTCTATGGAGTATTCGGAGAAGGAACCCGCCTTGCAATGCCGAAGACAATCTGCGCGCCGGACTCATCGTCATTGAAGCCTGGTTCAGGGGCTACTGAGGGAGTCCTAGATTAGGGGGTCCTCGGACAGCTGGACTACATGCTTTGGCCGGACTGTTGGACTATGAAGATACAAGATTGAAGACCTCGTCCCGTGTCCGGGTGGGACTCTCCTTTGCGTGGAAGGCAAGCTTGGCAGTTCGGATATATAGATCTCCTCCCTTGTAACCGACTCTGTGTAACCCTATCCCCCTCCGGTGTCTATATAAACCGGAGGTTTAGTCCCTAGGACAAGAACAATCATAATCATAGGCTAGCTTCTAGGGTTTAGCCTCTACGATCTTGTGGTAGATCAACTCTTGTAATACTCATATCATCAAGATCAATCAAGTAGGACGTAGGGTATTACCTCCATCGAGAGGGCCCGAACCTAGGTAAACATTGTGTCCTCTGTCTCCTGTTACCATCCTCCTTAGGCGCACAGCTCGGGACCCCCTACCCGAGATCCGCCGGTTTTGACACCGACAAAGGCCCCCCTTTACTATCGGTTCGGTACGAACCGGCGCTAAAGTGCCACCACGTGGCACGAGCCAGGCCCGGGTGCTGGTAGACCATTAGTACCGGTTGGTAACACCAACCGGTACTAAATGTTTTGAGTGGTTTTGGTTTTATTTTTTTATTTTTCCAATAATTTTGTGTTTTCCATTTAATTCTTTTTTGTTTGCTAGTATTTTACAATACTATGTATTGTACACGTTATGCATATATATATAAAAAGATTTTCTCGTAGAACCGATCATATATATATATATATCATCGAATGTCTCACAACCACCATTAATTATTCACACATACACATGTATATATATATATATGTACAATTTCTCCTACATGTTGCCTTGGTGCCTTCGGAGCACGATGACAAGTGGTTCATGGGGGCGGTAGCGGGTAATAGTATTCTCCTTTGGGATCTATGACCTGGTTGAGCAAAAATCCCGCTATTTCCTCTTGAAGTGCTAATATGCGCTCCGTTGGTAGGAGCTTCTCCCGCACCTCTTTGAACTGTTAAGAAGGAGATCAATATGCATGTGTATTTGTTGTGTGACTAGATATCGATAATGATGTAAATATTGTGAATAGTGTTCTGGCAAACATACCCATTCCTGTCTTTGAGATTTTCTCCTTTCGGACGCCATCATGCGAATGTTCTCGCAAACGTAGTATGCACACAGACCAGTCCCCGGAGCCTGCTTTAGGGCCTTTACGAGAATGGAATGTAATCAAATAATAATTAATCAAGCATGATAATTAATTAATGGTATTGAAACAAGAACTAAATTGATGGTAAGATAGCCAGTAATAATTAATTACTTACCTTGGGTCGAAACCAATACAGCTTTTGTCGCCATTTGCCTGGAGTCACCTTGATGTACTTTGCCCAAGCCCTGCCCGCCATCAAAGAAAATGAATAAAGGGGTTATTAAATAGTTGATATCAGGAAATGAAGAACTAATTAAATAGGATGAGATATATTTAATAATGATTGAAATTACCTGCCGACTATTCCCTTCACGATGACGAAGTCACTTTCTTCCTTAAGTAGTGAGTCCAGTACTTCAACTGTTCCTTTATCAACTTTAATGACTAACAAGATCCAGTGCTAACTGCATGCGCACACGTTTGCATGTCTTAATTAAGTGGGCATGTGCACAACACTAATCAACTAGCCTAAACCCTATACACTTAATTATTAACATCTAGCTAGCTAGTAAGCAAAAACAGAATTTGTAGTACAAGACAGTGAGACTCACAGGAAGTTGTAAGGAAGTAGTATATCTTCATTGCTATTGAGGCACTTGAAGAACTCTAGCATGCTTTCGTCTAAACTTGCTCGACAATTTGGAATATTCCATGTGTATTCATTAACGGTATTTGGGTCAATGAACCCAATGCCATAGCGTCCAGATTTTTTCATTTCATACATCTTCATCCTGCACAATACCACAGAAAAGAATATAGTGAGGATAATTACAGGTAATGATTGATCAAAATGATCACTACAGCTAGCTTGAGACTTAAATTACAGAAAGAAATCACTTACAGACAATAGGAACTGACGAGAGATTTGTCGAGTGTGTCTTGATTGTATAACTGAAATAGTTCTCAATACTCAATGGACAGAGGTTTCTCATGAAAGTAATGCTCCTCCTTGACATTCACCATGAGGGACTCTTGATTGGAAATCTTGGTAATGTTCATGTACCACTGATGCAATTCATACATTCTCGTTGGGAGGTTCTTGACCTCCTCGGGCTTGACCAAAGGTTGGCCCCGAACATATTTTCGTTTTATTTCCTCCTCTCTAAGAGGAGACATGGGCTCGATCTCGAGGAGTTGTCCAACACTGATGTTGAGCATTTTAGCCGTGCTTATATGCTCCTCGGTTATTACCAGATTGTTCAGCTCGGGAACTGTTTGCCCATAATAATATAGGGCGCGCATACTCTCATGTGTTGTTGGCACAACAAGCGGGGGGATTGATTGTGCCGCCTGTTCTCCCAGCTGGGCAACGGTTTTCCCGCATTTTTTGCAGCTGCTTGTTGTCTCGAGCTCGAGCTCCCTTCCTTCTGTAGTCGTGCTCAGTGTGCCTTCCTGATTTGGTGCTCATAGTGTGAGTCAACAGGCTTGGGAGCTGGTGGTCTAACCATACGCATGAAGTGGTCAATCTTTTCCTTAGGCACTTTCTCCCTTGGCGGCGGTGCCGGTTTCGGTCCAAAATGAGCGTCCACTTGGGCCTTCACTACGGCTTCGTTTTGCTCCTCGGTCATGTCGTAAGGCCTCTGAGGAAGAGGAGCGAGGCTGCTTGGACCATATTTATATCGCTTGGCTCCGCCTGTACCTCCTGTACTACCTTGACTCGTACCACTACGCACCATAGCCGCGGCGTGTCTCTTCTGCGATTGCTGAGGCGGCGGAGACTGCTGACGTGGCTGAGTTGGAGCAGGAGTCTGCTCACGCATTGGTGGACTTGGAGGAGCGGGAGTCTGCTGACGCGGTGGCGGACTTCGAGGAGGAGTCGGCTCACGCGTTCGTGGAGTTGGAGGAGCGGGAGTCTGCAGACATGGTGGCGGACTTCGAGGAGGAGTCGGCTCACGCGTTCGTGGACTTGGAGGAGCGGGAGTCCCCTGACTTGGTGGGGGACTTCGAGGAGGAGTCGGCTGACGCGGTGTCGGTGGCCTTCGAAAGATGATGCAATCCTTTCTCCATCGGATGATACGATGCATGGCCTCTCCCAGTGTGTGCTCGTCATCACCTCCACGAATGTCAAGCTCTAGCCCTGAATATTGGTCCACCACCTCATCAACCAAGACACGAGCATAGCCCGCTGGAATCGGGGTGCAATGGAAGGTTGCTTCGGGGGTATTTGTAAAAGCAAGGGCGCCTGCCACCTTCATGGATATGTTCTTTGTTTTGAAGTGTAGCTCACAGTTAGTGTTCTCTATGATGTCATCCATGGGGTATGTATCCAGCAGTGCGTTGCCCAGGGCGGAACCAACGCTACTTCTCGGCATGGATGGGACAGTGCTATCCAATGCTGGACGATCATCTGCTTGCTGCTGCCGCTGCTGAGACCCCCTTTCCTGGCTAAGTGACTCGATCTGCTGCTGCTGATGCTGGAATTTGAGTGGCAAGTCCGCGTGCCTTGCTTCTAGGCCTTGAAGGAGTTCTGCATCCTGCTTCCTCTGCTCCTCCTCCAGCTTCCTCTTCTTCTCCTCCTCCCTCTTCTTTCTTGCACGGGTCCTGTAGTCGTCGTTCCATTCCAAAAAGCCCTCATACCAGGGAATAACGCCCTTGCCTCATGTTCTTCCCGGGTGTTCAGGATTTCCCAGGGCGCGCGTAAGCTCGTCGTTCTCTCTGTTGGGCATGAACACCCCCTTTCGAGCATCTTCTATTGTGTCAAGTAACTTTTGTTCGGCTCCTTTTAGACTTGCCTTCTTCGAAACCTTGCCTGTCTTCGGGTCCAACTCCCCCCATGCACATAGAACCAAGTTCTGCACCTGGGGGGGGGGGCAGCTCCTAGTAACCGGAGTGACCCCTGCATCCTCCATATCTTGCTCAGACTTATCCCACTTAGGCATTGCCACTGCATAGCCACCTGGCCCCACCCTATGGAACTGCGTCTTTTTTGCGGCATTGTCCTTGTTTTTTCTCGACCGTTCCTTAGATAATTCTCATTCCTTGAATTCCATGAAAGTGGGCCAGTGTTCTCTTTGCTTCTCCAGTGTTCCCGTGAATTCAGGAGTCTTCCTGTCTGCAGCGAGGTAGTTAGCACATACAATTTTCTTGTGGGTGTTGAATGCAATTGCCATCTTCTTAAGAGCAACGTCCTTGACTTTCTGCACATATGCATCAGTGAAATGATCTGGTAGGGTGAAATGTTCCATCAAAGATTCCCAAAGATTGTCTTTTGCTCTGTTGTCGACCCAAGTAACATCTAGACGTTTAGTTTTTGGCTCTTTCCATTCTTGAATGGAGATCGGGAGTTAGTCCTTCACAAGAACTCTGCACTGACGAAGAAACTTGTTCGCAATGTTCTTAGGTGAAAGGGGTTCACCACAAGCTTTGATGGAATCGATGTTGTACTTTACACCCTCCTTCAACTTTTTGCCCGGGCCTCGCTTTCTCCTGCTATCTGTACAAGCAGATTTGCTCGATCCGGAGGGCTGAAAGAAGAAAGATCGATTCGTTAATATATCTTCAAATAAAAAAACATGTGATGATCACTAGATGCCTGCTTATATAAATATACCTCGCCGGTAGTCTTTGTTATTTCAAGATCAACATTGTCTGTGTCATCATAATCATAATCATAATCACAGTTCATGACTTCATCAGCTCAGTCGTCCTGATCGACTATCTTATCATCACCCTCCCCGGTATTGTTCAGATATTGGGAGCCGTCATCTGCTTCATTCAGATCGTTTGGCCTGGTAGGGCTGCGTATGATCTCGAACATGGCCTCTTCTCCCTCTCTGCCAGTATTATCCACCATAGCTTTTATTTAACACTAATCCAGAAGAAATATAAAACAATTTAGTTTTCAAATTACAATGCATGGATGCAATCAATAAGGAAAAACTGAATCACATAGTACATAATATGCATTGTCTCGAATAATAAATAATCTCGAATACATCGTCTCGAATAATATATAATCTCGAATACATCGTCTCGAATAATATATAATCTCAAATACATTGTCCCGAATAATATATAATCTCGAATACATCGTCTCGAATAATCACTGGCTAGGTAGATAATAAATATCGAATACTACAGAAGAATCACGTGGACATCCAAAGAGAAGGAACCATCACATGATCATATCTCCGGTCATCTTCCCAAAGAACCTGCCAGGTATTGGAGAACCTGACGTCCATAGCAGCCATGTAGCGATGGACGTGCTCGTCGTCCTCCCTGACACGGCGACGCACCACCTCCGGCGGGGCCGGCTCCCTCTGCACCGAATGTGGCCCACGTGAACGCCACCAAAGGAGATCAGGGTCGACGACGGGACCCGGGTTCCTCACCAAGCGGCGAGCCCCTAAAGGTAGCACCTCCCTGTGCCAGCCCGGCGGAGCCCAGTCCCGGACATGGGTCCTCTGAAGCAGGACGTCATCACGAACGGGTCGACGGCGAGGATGCGGACCGGGCATCGTCGAGAAAAAAAATACTATATGCCGCAAAAGTAACATTTTTTAAATTATTGGATTGTGATTTCTTATATACAAATTTAAAAATGTTATCATTGCATATGTCAAAATTCTATATGCAATTTCATACTAATTAAGCATCTAACACTAAAAACAGAAAAAACAACTTCTATACATCCATTAAAAACAGAAAAACAACATTATGTAAGAAAATTCATACTAATGAAGCACTAGTTATATCCATCTAACATGCATTCATACATATATACTAGTGAAAAAATAATAATCTAAAACATGTAAACTAATTAAACATACAAAAATATGTATATACTAATTAACTTAAGGAAATGTGTGTGTGTGTTCATCATGCTTGTATGTGTGTATGGGCTCTAGGAGGGGAGGCGCCCATGGTGGCCGCCGGGGGCGAGGGAGAGGGGGGAGAGCTCACAGCGGGGCGACGGCGAGGCAACGACGACGGCCGAGGGCGGCGACGGGGGGGGGGGGGGGACGCGGCGTCGGGCCGGGGGCAGCGACGAAGATGAGGGCGGCTACGGGGATGGGGGCGGCTACGGCAACGACGCGCAACGGGGGCGGCGACGGGGACGGCGCGGGACGGGGGCGGGCAATGGCATCGATCAATCGGGGCAGGCGGTGCTTCGATGGTGAAACAAAGGGAGAATGAAATTTTTTCAAGTGCTGCTTATATAGAAGGCACCTTTAGTACCGGTTGGAGCCACCAACCGGTACTAAAGGTCTGTTTTGGCCAGGCGAAGCGGCGGGAACTGCACCCCCTTTAGTACCGGGTCGTGGCGCCAACCGGTACTAAAGCCCCCCCCCCCTTAGTACCGGTTGGAGCCACGACCCGGTACTAAAGGGTGTGTGCTGCCAGGCGAGGGGCGTAGAAGTTTAGTACCACATTGCTAGCCGAGGGGCACTCACACCTGCTTATAAGCCCCGCCGTCGCTGCTGTCTCGAGCTCCTCTCTAAAGCAGGCCTTCTGGGCCTACCTCTGCTGCGATGCCCTGTTGGGCCTACTAGGCTAGCGGGCCTGCATCCTAGCCCAACTAGAATTTGGGTTTCTAGTCGTATGCAGGCCACTGTGGCCCAGTAGGTGGGCTTTTTTCATTTAGTTTTTCTTTTTTTCTTTTCTGCTTTATTTATTTTTAGTTGTTTTTTGCTGTATTTTGAGTTTCTTTGTGAATATTTTTGCTTTAGGTACAAAAAATTACAAACTTTCTATTAGTTCCCGTAGTTTTCAAATTTGAAACACAGAAGAAAGTGATGATAGTGAAGCCGATCACATTCCAGATCTTTGGGTGTGAAACTTTTTCTTCGCGTGTGTCCCTTTGCGCCGTAGCCATGGAAATTCTTCATCATTTAACGGGATGCTCGGGTCAATATTCACTGTGAATGGAGCAATTTCATCAAACTTTTCATAATCTTCTGACATGTCTGTCTTGTCATCCACTCCCATGATGTTTCTCTTTCCAGAAAGAACTATGTGGCACTTTGGCTCATCGTATGATGCATTCGCTTCCTTATCTTTTCTTTTTCTGGGCTTGGTAGACATGTCCTTCACATAGAAAACCTGTGCCACATCATTGGCTAGGACGAACGGTTCGTCTGCATACGCAAGATTGTTGAGATCCACTGTTGTCATTCTGTACTGCGGGTCTTCCGTTACCCCACCTCGTGTCATATTGACCCATTTGCACTGAAACAAAGAGACCTTCAAACCACGTCCATAGTCAAGTTCCCATATATCCTCTATGTAACCATAATATGTTTCCTTTCCCGTCTTGGTTGTTGCATCAAAGCAGACACCACTGTTTTGGTTGGTGCTCTTCTTATCTTGGGCGATCGTGTAAAATGTATTACCATTTATCTCGTACCCTTTGAAAGTCATTATATTAGAAGATGGTAACTGGGACAGTGAGTACATGTCATCTTCAATAGAGGCGTCATGCATAGTACGTGTCTGCAACCAGCCGGTGAAACTCCTGGTTTGTTCATGTGTAATCCAGTCATCAGACCGCTCCGGGTGTTTGGAGCATAGAAAATTCTTGTGTTTGTCCATATACGGAGCCACCAAGGCGGAATTCTGTAGAACTGTGTAGTGTGCTTCAGTGAGAGAATGTCCGTCCATACATATTATTTGATTCCCTCCTAGCGTGCCTTTTCCATCCAGTCTGCCCTTATGCTGCGATTCAGGAATACCAATCGGCTTAAGGTCGGTAATAAAGTCAATACAAAACTCAATGACCTCATTTTCATGGCCCTTGGAGATGCTTCCTTCTGGCCTAGCACGGTTATGAACATATTTCTTTAAGACTCCCATGAACCTCTCAAAGGGGAACATATTGTGTAGAAATACAGGACCCAAAACGTTAATCTCTTCGCATAGGTGAACTAGGACGTGCGTCATGATGTTGAAGAAGGATGGTGGGAACACCAACTCGAAACTGACAAGACATTGCACCAAATCATTCTCTAACCTTGGTATGATTTCTGGATCGATTACCTTCTGAGAGATTGCATTGAGGAATGCACATAGCTTCACAATGGCTAATCGAACGTTATCCGGTAGAAGCCCCCTCAATGCAACCGGACACAATTGCATCATAATCACGCGGCAGTCATGAGACTTTAGGTTCTGGAACTTTTTCTCTGCCATGTTTATTATTCCCTTTATATTCGACGAGAAGCCAGACGGTATCCTAATACTGAGCAGGCATTCAAAGAAGATTTCCTTCTCTTCATTGGTAAGAGCGTAGCTGGCATGACCCTGATGTATGCCATCTTTTCCGTGCATACGTTGCTGGTCCTCCCGTGCCTTAGGTGTATCTTTTGTCTTCCCATACACGCCCAAGAAGCCAAGCAGGGTCACGAAAAGATTCTTTGTCACGTGCATCACGTCGATTGCGGAGCGGACCTCTAGGTCTTTCCAATAAGGCAGGTCCCAGAATATAGATTTCTTCCTCCACATGGGTGCACGCCCGTCAGCGTCATTCCGAACAGGTTGTCCGCCAGGACCCTTTCCAAAGACTACCTTCAAATCCTTGACCATATCATGTACATCAGCACTAGTACGGTGGCCAGGCTTCGTCCAGTGATCCACCTCACCTTTGAAATGCTTGCCTTTCTTTATTACGGGATGCCTGCTCGGAAGAAATCGATGGTGTCCCAGGTAGACATTCTTCCTACAATTATCCAAATATATATTGTCGGTATCATCCAAACAGTGCATGCATGCGCGGTATCCCTTGTTTGTCTGTCCTGAAAGGTTACTAAGAGCAGGCCAATCATTGATGGTCACGAACAGCAACGCATTTAGGTCAAATTTTCCCCCATGTGCTCATCCCATGCACGTACGCCTGCTCCGTTCCACAGCTGTAAGAGTTCTTCAACTAATGGCCTTAGGTACACATCAATGTCGTTGCCGGGTTGCTTAGGGCCTTGGATGAGCACTGGCGTCATAATGAACTTCCGCTTCATGCACAACCAAGGAGGAAGGTTATACAAACATAGAGTCACAGGCCAGGTGCTATGGTTGCTGCTCTGCTCCCCAAAAGGATTAATGCCATCTGCGCTTAGACCAAACCATACGTTCCTCGCGTCACCTGCAAACTCCTTCCCGTACATTCTCTCGATTTTTCTCCACTGCGACCCGTCAGTGGGTACTCTCAACTTTCCGTCTTTCTTACGGTATTCTCTGTGCCATCACATCGCCTTGGCATGCTCTTTGTTTTGGAACAACGTTTCAACTGTGGTATTATAGGAGCATACCACATCACCTTGGCAGGAATCTTCTTCCTGGGCCGCTCGCCCTTGACATCACCAGATTCATCGCGGCTGATCTTATAGCGCATTGCACCGCATACCGAACAAGCGTTCAAATCCTCGTACTGATCACCGCGGTAGACGATGCAGTCATTAGGGCATGCATGTATCTTCTGCACCTCTATCGAACGCTAGAGGGAAGACAACCTGCTTTGCTTCGTACGTACTCTCGGGAAATTTGTTGTCCTTTGGAACCATATTCTTTATCATTACCAGCAACTTTCCAAATCCCTTGTTAGATACACTATTCTCTACCTTCCGTTGCAGCAATTCCAGTGTGGTGCCCAACTTTTTCTTGTCAACTTCGCAATTCAGGTACAACAATTTCTTGTGATCCTCTAACATGCACTGCAACTTTTTCTTCTCCAGATCACTTGCGCAGTTTCTCTTTGCATCGGCAATGGCCTGACCTAGATCATCAGCGGGCTCATCTGATGCCTCTTCTTTAGCTTCTTCCCGCATTGTCGGCTCAGCTTCTTCCCCCATTGTTGTATCATCGTATTCAGGGAACCCATCATGGCCAGGATAGCTGTCGTCGGCCTCTTCTTCTTCATTGTCTTCCATCATAACCCCTCTTTCCCCGTGCTTGGTCCAAACATTATAGCGGGGCATGAAACCGGACTGAAACAGGTGGACGTGAATGGTTCTTGACTTAGAGTAATTGTTATCATTCTTACAGCCAGCACATGGACATGGCATAAAACCATCCGCCCTCTTGTTTACCTTAGCCCCAAGTAGAAAAGTTTGCACGCCATTAATGAACTCGAGAGAGCATCGGT
Source organism: Triticum monococcum (assembly GCA_034509565.1). Taxonomy (NCBI): domain Eukaryota; kingdom Viridiplantae; phylum Streptophyta; class Magnoliopsida; order Poales; family Poaceae; genus Triticum; species Triticum monococcum. Next base: position 78,700,927 of record CM067843.1, read on the forward strand.
CATCGTACATCCATTGTCGGGTCATCTTCATTACACAACACCGAAAAGACCAAATTAATACAAGTTCATACATAAAGTTCATACAACACTCAAATGCAACAAACAAATAACTCTGTAGCTAAAGAATTTAAATGCAACAACAAATGAGATCAAGATCGCAACTAAGGTAACAATTGATCCAACAGCATAATGATACCAAGCCTCATTGTGAATGGCATATTTTCTAATCTTTCTAATCTTCAAGCGCATTTTCTCCATCTTAATCTTGTGATCATCGACGACATCGGCAACATGCAACTCCAATTTCATCATCTCCCCCTCAATTCTTTTCAATTTTTCTTTCAAATCCTCATTTTCTTTTTCAACTAAATTTAACCTCTCGACAATAGGGTCGGTTGGAATTTCCGGTTCACATACCTCCTACATACAAATATCTATGTCAACTTGATGGGCATAATTTGTCAAAAACACGAAATGCAACAAATAGTTTTAAAAGAGAATATACCACAGCCAAATCATAACCCGGACGAGGGCCGACGGGGACGGATATCAAAACCATGGCACTATGTATAACAAACAACGTACGGGTAAGATAATTATAGGAGTAACTATATATCCAAATCACACAAACATCAATTTTTTATATAAAACATTCATGAACAAGAGGCTCACCACAAGGTGGTGCCAGCGACGGGACATTGCGGGCGATCGACGGTGGTTACGACGGAGATTTAGAAGGCACTAAGTAAACCACACCTACATATGCAAACTAAGTGTTATTTTTGACCTCAAATTGCATATAAATCAAATATTAGCACATATATGCAATTCCTCCCAAATTACTAAACTCACAAGTCAATCACTATATAAAGCATTGCAAGCTCTAGCAATGCGAGATGAAAGGACAAAGTTTCTCACCTTTGTGATCATGTGAATGGATGGGGGCCTTCAAATCTTGACAAATTTTGGGCAAAATATGTGATGAGCTTGAGAGGAAGAGGGGAAGAACAGAGAGGAGAGGGGAAAGGGGAAGAACAGAGCGAGCTCGGGTGGACGGAGGGTTTATGTAGGACGACCTTTAGTACCGATTCATGATATGAACCGATACTAAAGGTGCTGGAGGGGCCCCAGACTGACAACATCCTGCCACCACTCACTTTAGTACCGGTTTGTGGCACGAACCGGTGCTAAAGGTTCGCCACGAACCGGTACTAATGAGAGCGGCCGGCTAGCCGTTGGAACCGGCACTAATGCACACATTAGTGCCGGCTCAAAATCAAACTGACACTAATGTGCTTCACATTTGACCATTTTTCTACTAGTGAGAGGTGCAGACTCGGGAAGTAAAAGGACTTTCGACCGGAGAGGGTGCCTACATTTGGATTTAAAGATGCAAAGGGAAAAACTGTTTCATCAAAAATAACATCACGGGATATATAGACTCGTCCAACAACAACATCTAGGCATTTAAATCCTTTGTGAAGGTTGTTGTAGCCAAGGAATACGCACTGTTTGGAACAAAATTCCAATTTTTTGGAATTATAAGGGCGAAGATTCGGCCAGCATGCACATCCAAAGACTCGAAGAGAATGATAATTGGGTTGTTCTTGAAACAAACGTGTTAGAGGATTTCAAAATTAATCACTTTCCTAGGGGTGCGATTTATCAAATATGTGGCAGAGAGGAAAGCCTCATCCCAAAACTTCAAGGGCATGGAGGCATGGGCTAAGAGAGAGATCCCTACATCAACAATATGTCGATGTTTTCTTTCTGCTGGCCCGTTTTGCTGATGAGCATGGGGACAGGAGACATGGTGAATGATTCCTAATTGACGAAAGAAGGAATTTAGGTGTTCATATTCGCCACCCCAGTCTGTTTGCATAGTGATTTTTTGTTGAACAACCTTTCAACAAGAGTTTGAAATTCATGAAAGACTTTAAACACTTCGGATCGGTGTTTGTGTAGATATATCCACGTGAATTTGCTGTAATCATCAATGAAAGAAACATAATAATGTTTTCTATTGATAGAATCACGGGCAGGCCCCCATACATCGGAGAAAATTTCCTCTAAAGGAGCTTTAGACACACTGTTTGAACCAGGATAAGGAAGTTGGTGACTTTTGCCCATTTGACATGCATCACAAACACCTTCTTTATTCAACTCACTACTAGAAAAAGGAATATCATTCTGGCTAATAACATGATGCACTATGGTAGATGACGGATGCCCTAGCCGACTGTGCCACCTTTCAATAGGGAGTTTATTTGCACCAAACGCTTGCTTGCTTGAACTAAAAGGAGCTGATGATATGGGGTAGAGGCCTTGTCTACACCTACCGCACAGAAGGGTTTTCCTCGTTCCCTGTTCCTTGACGAGAAAGAAATTTGGGTGAATTTCAAGGAAAGTATGATTATCAGTGGATAAACGATGAGCAGAGATGAGGTTTTTGGCGGCATCGGGCACATGCAAGATATTCTTTAGATGAAGATCACGAGTAGGGGTACGAACGGTAGTGTGACCAATATGACTAATTTCTATACCTTCTCCGTTGGCAGTGTGGACTTGATCATTGCTGTGGTACTTGTTGTGGACGGTCAACTTGTCGAGCTCGCTGGTGATGTGGTGGGTGGCGCCGGTGTCCAGATACCAGTTGGTATCTACTCCATAGGACGAGGTTGTGGCAGATCCGGCGCTCTTCTCGTTTTTGGTGTAGGAGATGTCGAAGCGACGGTAGCATTCAAGGGCGGTGTGGTTCGGCCTCTTGCAGATTTGGCAGACGGCCTTAGGAAGATCATCGCCTCCTCCGTTGCCGTTGCCGTTGCCACGGCCACCGGCTCCATTGCTACGGCCTCTGTTGCCGTGGCCACCTCCTCCATTGCCGCGGCCACCATTGCCACGACCACCTCCAGCGCGGCCAAAACCACCACGGCCACGAGAGATAGCATTGGCTGAGGACTGGGAGGAGTGGTTGCCACCTTCGGACATAGCAAGACGCTTTTCAAAACCGATCAACTGAGAGTAAAGTTCAGCTACCTTGATTGGTTCAGTCCTCGCGGCACAGATGGACGAGACAAACGAGATGTAGTCGTAGTCTAATCCTGCGAGGATGTAGGAGACCATGTCATCATCGTCGAGCGGCTTGCCTGCTGAAGCCATCTCGTCGCCCAGCGCTTTCATGCGCCCGATGTAGTCGGCGATGGTCGAAGTGCCCTTTTTGCTGGTGGAGAAGGCGATCCGCGTGTTGACGATGTTGGCCTGCGTCTGGGAGAGAAACATCTCCCTGATGGCGGTCCATGCCGCAGCGGCCTTGGTGCAGTTGGCGACTTAGATCATCACAGGTGGCGAGATCAAGTTGAAGATGAAACTCAGCACCTGCGAGTCTTGCGCCAGGGTGACAAGATACTCCGGGTTTGGTACATCCGTCGGCTTATCATCTTTGTCGGCAAGCTTGGGCTCCGGGAACTGGTGATCAGGGTTGAGATGATCAATCAGCTACGCTCCGCGGATGGTGGCTAGGGCTTGCGCGCGCCAGACCAGGTAGTTACCCCGGTGCAGCTTATCAGCGATGGGAATGAGGGCAAAAGCGGCGGCGGCGGAGCTGGAGCTAGCCATGACTAGGGTTGGATATTGGAGAGGAAGTTGGCTCTGAATACCATGAAAGAATGGATGAAGCATATGCCTCTGGCAGGGACGCGTTGCATGTTTTATAGGCAAAGAGGTTTACAAGATTTGGTAGTTCGGTTGTGTTGGATTGATCCTCAAGAAAGGCTATACAAAGAGATGAGGATAAATCCTAACAACCACGACTACCTGATTACAATGACCACGCAACACGCTATCCTACCGGGCATATATACGGTTTATAATCATACCACATATACATGTTACAATATATTCTATCAGGAGAGAGATACACATCAAGAGGTGAAAGAAAGTGAATCATGAACTATCATATCTGATGCCATATGAAAGCCAGAGAGTGCGGTCGGGGAGGCCACCGACGCAGGCCCTAGTTGTTCACTTGGCTCCTAACACCCCCCTTAAAATTTATGACCGATGCCAGATTTATCAGTTGTGCAAAGCATAGTAGCCGTCGTCAGTATACTTCACAAACGAGGCACCGGGAAGTCGGGAACGAAATTTCTCTACCCTTCAGTTTTGCGTGAAAATTAATAAATTTGCACCTGTTATGAAACTTTGGCATAAAATGAACCTGGTGTAATTTTTTTCTTCACAAAATAACCCTTTTTTCATGATGCCCGGGAATGGGACACTATGATAGACAGCATGGCGCCCAGCCTCAGGCCCAGGTCCAGGCATCATGCAAATGGGTCATCTTGTGAAGAAAAAAAATTGAATTAGGTTCATTTTGTGTCGAAGTTTTGCGACAACACTGATAGACTGATACACATGAACTACAAGCGTCCACAGCAACATTGCAGTCATTTCACTTGAAGTTTTTGTTGCTGCTGCTTGAATATGTCTGTCTCCGGTTCGCGAACACCTGTGACTGCGTAGCGAGCAGAAATGTCAAATGCTGTCAATGAGCAAGGAAGCCCTGTGAATACTATTACTAATCACTGATGCATACAACTGGGTTGCTTAGTTAGTCTGGCCTCAAGCATGAGGAAAGCATCGTTGTTAGGTAAATCCCAGCACTAATCAGTCGACTCCACCAGGCGAGGGAGGAAAGTGACCACTGGTTGGTGGCCATCCGCTATCGCGGTGTGATGATGTCGAGACAGGGATACATTGGGCGCGACACACATGAATACGCTTGTACTACTCACACCTTTGGCGTTACTCCCAGAATTCCAGTACAAGGGAGCCATTGCAAATTATGATTCATGGTACGGATCGTGGAAGGACCCAAGAAACCGCCAAACGGATGGATTAGCGACACGTATGGGTAAGTAGCCATTCTCACCCGTTCCGTGCTTTCGTTTGGTGCCGCGTTGCATCGTTGGTTTCGGCCGCTGGCCGCTGGCGCAGCTCTGCCCGCTGTGGTCGGCACATCCGTTAGGGTGTGGCCACCGTCGTTTTCCGACGAGGTACGTGGGGTGCACGCTGAGCGCGTCAAAAGCACCAATCATGCGAAGGCTAGTGCCCCCTGTGCTCCCAGCTACCCGGTGTCATGGCGTCGTCCGTCGGCTTGTGGTTGTGGCTGGGCAGGGCTTTGACGACGCCGACATGCATGCACTGATGCACCCAGGTGGCCCAACGGCGAGGAGCCGAGGACGTGGGTTGCTCCCAATAATTCCGTCCCTTTTCCTAACCTGGTTTCATGAGCAAATTGCATCACGGTATAACCGTATAAGTAGCCATTCCCACCCATTCCGTACTTTTATTTGGCGCGGCTTGCATGGTTGGTTTCGACTGCCGCTGGCACTGCTCTGCCCATTGTGGTCGGCATCTGCACACCGTTGTTTTCCGGCGATGCATAGGGTCGTACGTCGGGCGCATACTGAGCACGTGAAAGGCACCCATTATGCGGAGGCGTGCATGCAGAAGCTAGTGCGATACTGCTAGATCGAGTACCATCTCACACTAGAGGATTATTAGGATGAACCGGCCCAGCTAATGATCTACCAAGTGGTTTTACAAAGGTTCTAAGCACCGGTTCTTGGAATCTTTCATCGGTTTCAACCAATTTTGAGAGGTTCCACATAATTTGATTTTTCTCTCTCTGTATTTTTCTTTACGATTTTCATATATTTTCTTATTGTCTTTATTTTTCTTGTTTTTCCTTGTTTTCTTTCATTTTTCTTTTTATCGAATACATGCCGACTTTTTCAATACATGTTGTACATATTTGGTATACATGTTGATTTGTTTTTTCATGCAAGTTGAATATTATTCAAATGTATGATGGACATTTTTTTCAAATGTATGGTGAACATTTTTCATACATGTTGAACATTTCTTCTAATACACATTGAATATTTTATGAATAAATTTTTAGGACACACCTTGATCATGTTTTGACACAAGCCACACGGATGAGCCCACACACACATGTTTTTCACGTCTTCGTTTTGAAACCTGCTTGCGGTGAGTGTTTCTTAGAGCGGTTGGTCTTTCTGGTTTTTTGGTCTTCTGGAACCTATTTTTATTGATCTTTTGCCTTTTCCAAAACGATTTTGGTGTTTATATGATTTTTGTTATATTTGTTAATACACGGTGACATTTGTTTAAATACATGATGAACATTTTTCGAAAACCACGCACGGGCCTCATTCACTTGCAGGTTGCAGAGGCTGTAAGTAAACCAGGCCCAATGAGCCGGCTGCTGATGGCTGTTGGTCATGACTACTACAAAAAAGTGAAGATGAATCTTTCTATTTTACATGGAGGAGTGTGTCTTTTGATACCTTATGTTCACTTCTTGTCACGGAAGCCTGTATATTGTCTGATGCATGATAGAAAAATTACGACATACGATGAACATTTTTTAATACACAATAAACATTTTTGTAAATACATTTTTTAATTTTTTTATAAAAGGAGGAAGACCCTGGCCTCTGCATCTGGGCGATGCATACAGCCACAATTTTTGTAAATACATGGTGAACATTTAAAAAAATATGCAACGGACATATTTGGTACCTGATGAAATCTCTACTGCTCGGTTAAAAATACTTAATATTTCCTCTCCCGTCGAACATGTGTTTCGCTTGTCCCTTCGTCCTCCCTCAAACATCTTTGGTAACCCAATAAATATCACTAAATTTATGGTTTGTAAGCAAATAAAAATCAATCAATCTCTTATCTTTAGTAACCCAATAAAGCAGAGCAATCATGAGCACATATCTATTTGGTCAGTTTATGAAATAGCAGAAAATGAATACTTTATAACCAAACCAAATCCTATTTTGTCTATTTGTTTTGTATTAAAAAGATTCACATGGTCCTCTTATTGTGCTCAAAAAATGGTTTCCGTAACAATATACAGGCACATACCTAATCTCTATATCTCTATACTACTTAAAAAGAATGTAAGATTTCATCTTTCACTTTTCATACCACCACCCTAATCTGTCACCGTAATTTACGTACATTTTAAACCAATTCCATTTTCATTTACTTAAGAAACATGTCATAATCAGGGTCAAAATTTGGTAAACATTTATTTGCACAAATTGCATTAGTATGGGCAGGTAAACTACAAAGTAAGGTACTAAAATATTTATATCCCGCTGCAACGCATGGGCATTGTCCTAGTTTTCTAAAAAGCACAATGAAAATTTGTGAGAAATATGATGAATTTTCTTTAGAACACGATAAAAAAATTAGTACATAGTGAACACGCGGTGAACATTTTTGTCAATGTGTATGTAAATGTCCAGAATGTGTAAAAAAATTCACCATGTATTAAAAAATCACCATGGTTCCTGAAATTGAAAAGATAAACAAAAGGAGCAAAAAACGGAGGAAAGGAAAAATAAATAAAAAGAAAGGAAAAATGTAGCAAAACCAGAAAGAACCAAAAGAATACGGCAAACTAAACGAAATCCAGAATAGATACACTAAAGCTGAGAGAAACCAGGAATAAATGCACTAAAACCGAAAGTGACTAGGGGAAAAACAGTACAGGAAAACCAATCTTGAAAACCAGCTTCTCAAAAAACAAAAGAAGGAAGCCAGTTGGCCGTAGCTCACATCGGTCACACCGGAGCTGAGTACTTGCTCTACCCCACGGTTGACGAGGTGAGAACTCCTGTTCGACGCATTTGACGCCAGTTAGTGAGCTGGCTCTCGCCCCTCCTCATGCATGGCTGACCCATCAAGCCAGCGCTCGCACACTCCTCGCCCATGGTTTTTTCTTGAGCGTGATGATGACCCATAAGTATAGGGGATTTATCGTAATCCTTTCAATAAGTAAGAGTGTCGAACCCAACGAAGAGTAGAAGGAAATGACAAGCGATTTTTAGCAAGATATTCTCTACAAGCATTGAAATTATCGGTAACAGATAATTATGTGATAAGATAATTCGTAACAAGTAACAAGCAAGAGTAACTAAGGTGCAGGAAGGTGGCCCAATCTTTTTTGTAGCAAAGGACAAGCCTAGACGAACTCTTATATAAAGCAAAGCGCTCCTGAGAACACATGAGAATTACTGTCAAGCTAGTTTTCGTCATGCTCACATGATTCGCGTTCGTTATTTTGATAATTTAATATGTGGGTGGACCGGTCCTTGGGTGTTGTCCTTCCTTGAACAAGTTTCCCATTTATGATTAACCCTTTTTGCAAGCATCCGCAACTACGAAAGGAGAATTAAGATAAATCTAACCATATCATGAAATATATGGATCCAAATCAACCCCTTACGAAGCAACGCATAAATTAGGGTTTAAGCTTCTGTCACTCTAGCAACCCATCATCTACCCATTACTTTCCAATGCCTTCTCCTAGGCCCAAATAATGGTGAATTGTCACGTAGTCGACGTTCACATAACACCACTAGAGGAGAGACAACATACATCTCATCAAAATATCGAACGAATACCAAATTCATGTGATTATAACAAGATTTCTCTCATGTCCTCAGGAACAAACGTAACTACTCACAAAGCATATTCATGTTCATAATCAGAGGAGTATTAATTATCATGAAGGATCTTAACATATGATCTTCCACCAAATAAACCAACTAGCATCAACTACAAGGAGTAATCAACACTACTAGCAACCCACAGGTACCAATCTGAGGTTTTGAGACAAAGATCGGATACAAGAGATGAACTAGGATTTGAGAGGAGATGGTACTGGTGAAGATGTTGATGGAACCCCCTCTTGATGAGAGGATCGTTGGTGATGACGATGATTTCCTCCTCCAGGAGCGAAGTTTCCCTGGCAGAACAGCTCCGCGAGAGCCCTAGATTGGTTCTGCCCAAGTTCCGCCTCGAGATGGCGGTGCTTTGTCCCGAAAAGCTTCCTCTTGATTTTTCCTGGTCAAAACACACCATATAGCAGAAGATGGGCACCAGAGGCCTGCCAGGGGGCCCACAAGGCAGGGGCGCGCCCCCACCCTTGTGGATGGCTTGTGGCCCCCTTTGATGCTTTCTTCGCCCAATATTTTTTATATTATTCAAAATAATTCTCCGTGAAGTTTCAGAACTTTTGGAGTTGTGCAGAATAGGTCTCTCGGATTTGCTCCTTTTCCAGTCTAGAATTCCAGCTGCCGTCATTCTCCCTCTTCATGTAAACCTTGTAAAATAAGAGAGAAAAGGCATAAGTATTGTACCATAATGTGTAATAACACCCCATAATGCAATACATATCAATATAAAAGCATGATGCAAAATGGACGTATCAACTCCCCAAGCTTAGACCTCGCTTGTCCTCAAGCGAAAGCCAAAATCGATAAATATGTCCACATGTTTAGAAATAGAGGTGTCAATAAAATAAAATACGTACATGAGGGCATCATGATCATATTTAGAACAACAACATATATTGTCATATACTTTCTTATGCTAAAGTAACAATTCGTTCACAAGGTAAAGTATGAATCAGAAACTTTATTGAATACTAACAAACTATTATCTCAGTCATTGAAGCAATTACAATTTATCATAACATCAGAAAGAGTCAATATAAAATCTTTTCAGCAATTCCACATACTCAACTATCATTTAGTCTTCACAATTGCTAACAGTCACGTGATACTTATGGGTTTAAAGTCTCAATCAGACACAGAGAAAGATAGAGGCTTATAGTTTTGCCTCCCAATATTTTACCTCAAGGGTAATGTCAAAAATAGTACTTTATGAAAACCTACATCCAAGTGAATATATATGTAGATCTTTCTCCAACACATAATGCTTGCCAAAAATAAAAAGTGTAAAAAGGAAAGGTGCAGATCACCACGACTCTTGTATAAGGGTATAAGGTAAAAGTAAAAGATATTGGATGCACAAAATATTAATGCAAAAGAACGTCACTTTATATTGCCGCTTGTGATAAAGAACTTTATTATGTAGTCTGTCACTTTTATTTCTTTCATATCACAAGTTTGTATAAAGCTTATTTTCTTCACACTAATAGATCATACATATTTTAAGAGAGCAATTTTTATTTCTTGCACTGATGACAACTTACTAGAAGTATCTTACTCAATCCATAGGTAGGTATGATGGACACTCATGGCAAAACTGGTTTAAGAGATGTTTGGAAGCTTGAGTAGTATATCTATTTGGTGCAAAAGATTTGGCTAGCATAAGAGGGAAAAGCAAGCTCAACATGTTAGAGGATCCATGGCAGTATAACTTCTATTCGGATATAAGAAAACATAACTGCTACCTCTCGAGCATTGCATTGGTTTTCCCTTAAAGAGGAAAGGGTGATGCAGTAAAGCAGCGTAAGTATTTCCCTCAGTTTTTGAGAACCAAGGTATCAATCCATTAGGAGACCACGCGCGAGTCACCTCGTACCTACACAAACAAATAAGAACCTCACAACCAACGCGATAAAGGGGTTGTCAATCCCTTCACGGCCACTTGCAAGAGTGAGATCTGATAGAGATGATAATAATATGATAAATATTTTTGGTATTTTATGATATAGATTGAAAGTAAAGATTGCAAAATAAAATAGATTGGAAACTTTTATGATGGAAAATAGACCCGGGGCCATAGGTTTCACTAGTGGCTTCTCTCAAGATAGCATAAGTATTATGATGGGTGAACAAATTACTGTTGAGCAATTGATAGAAAAGTGAATAATTATGAGAATATCTAGGCATGATCATGTATATAGGCATCACATCCGTGACAAGTAGACATAAACGATTCTGCATCTACTACTATTACTCCACACATCGACCGCTATCCAGCATGCATTTAGAGTATTAAGTTCATAAGAACAGAGTAACTCCTTAAGCAAGATGACATGATGTAGAGGGATAAACTTATGCAATATGATGTAAACGTCATCTTTTTATCCTCGATGGCAACAATACAATACCATACATGTCGTTTCCCTTTCTGTCACTAGGATCGAGCACCGCAAGATTGAACCCAAAGCTAAGCACTTCTCCCATTGCAAGAAAGATCAATCTAGTAGGCCAAACCAAACTGATAATTCGAAGAGACTTGCAAAGATAAACCAATCATACATAAAAGAATTCAGAGAAGATTCAAATATTGTTCATAGATAAACTTGATCATAAACCCACAATTCTTCGGATCTCGACAAACACACCGCAAAAAGAAGAGTTACATCGAATAGATCTCCAAGAGAATCGAGGAGAACTTTTTATTGAGATCCAAAGAGAGAGAAGAAGCCATCTAGCTACTAGCTATGGACCCGAAGGTCCAAAGTAAACTACTCACACATCATCGGAGGGGCCATGGAGTTGGTGAAGAGGCCCTCCATGATCAATGCCCCCTCCGACGGAGCTCCAGAAAAGGCCCCAAGATGGGATCTCTTGGGTACAGAAGGTTGCAGCGGTGGAATTAGGTTTTCGTGGCGCTCCTGGATGTTTGCGGGGTACGTGGATATATATAGGCGGAAGAAGTAGGTCGGTGGAGAAACGAGGGGCCCACGAGGGTGGAGGGCGCGCCCAGGGGGGTAGGCGCCCCCCTGCCACATGGCCTCCTCTTTGATTGCTTGACGTCCACTCCAAGTCCTCTGGATCATGTTTGTTCCAAAAATCACGTTTCCGAAGGTTTCATTCCGTCTGGACTCCCTTTGATATTCCTTTTCTACGGAACACTAAAATAGGCAAAAAGCAATTTGGGCTAGGCCTCCGGTTAATAGGTTAGTCCCAAAAATAATATAAAAGTGTAAAAGAAAGCCTGTTATCATCCAAAACAGATAATATAATAGCATGGAAAAATCAAAAATTATAGATACATTTGAGACGTATCAATAACCCATTATGTTGTCTTCCTTGTCCAATGACATTGATACGTCTCTAACATATATATAATTTTTTATTGTTCCATGTTGTTATATTATCATTCTTGGATGTTTTACAATCAATTTATAGTCATTGTATATCATTTTTTGGTACTAACCTATTGACATAGTGCCAAGTGCCAGTTGCTGTTTTTTGCATGTTTTTTACATCGCAGGAAATCAATACCAAACGGAGTCCAAACGCAGCGAAACTTTTTCTGGATTTTTTTGGACTAGAAGACATCCAATGGGCCGGAGAAGCACCTAGGGGGTGCTCCGAGAGGAGCACAACTTACCAGGGAGCGCCTGGAGGCCCAGGCACGCCCTGGTGGGTTGTGCCCACCTCGGGTGCCTCCTGAACTTCTTTACTCTATACATAGCCCAATATTCCAGAAACCCTAGGGGAGTCGATGAAAATCAATTCTAGACACCTCAAGTTCCAAAAACACCAGATCCAATCTAGACACCATCACGGAGGGGTTCATCATGTCCATTGTTGCCCCTCCGATGATGCGCGAGTAGTTCTTTGTAGACCTTCGGGATCCGTAGTTAGTAGCTAGATGGCTTCGTCTCTCTCGTTTGATTCTCAATACAATGGTTTCTTGGAGATCCATATGATGTAATTCTTTTTGCGGTGTGTTTGTTGGGATCCGATGAACTTTGAGTTTATGATCAGATCTATCTTTTTATCCATGAAAGTTATTTGAGTCTTCTTTGATCTCTTATATGCATGATTGCTTATAGCCTCGTATTTCTTCTCCAATATTTGGGTTTTGTTTGGCACACTTGATCTATTTATCTTGCAATGGGAAGAGGTGCTTTGTGATGGGTTCGATCTTACGATGCTTGATCCCAGTGACAGAAGGGGAACTGACACGCATGTATCGTTTCCATTAAGGATAACAAGATGGGGTCTATTTCTACATAAATAGATCTTGTCTACATCATGTCATCGTTCTTATTGCATTACTCCGTTTCTCCATGAAGTTAATACACTAGATGCATACTGGATAGCGGTTGATGTGTGGAGTAATAGTAGTAGATGCAGGCAGGAGTCGGTCTATTAATCTTGGACATGATGCCTATATAATAATCATTGCATGGATATCGTCATGATTATTTGAAATTCTATCAATTTCCCAACAGTAATTCGTTTACCCACCATTTGCTATTTTTCTCGAGAGAAGCCACTAGTGAAAACTACGGCCCCCGGGTCTCTTCTTTAATATATTTGCCTTTGCAATCTATTTTCCATTGCTTTTATTTTCAGACATATTAAACTAAAAATACAAAAACACCTTGCTGTAATTTATTTTATTTGGCGTTTGATCTATCAACTTATTACAACTCTCTCACGTCCGTTTGCCAATTTCTGGCGCCGTTACCCGAAAGGGATTGACAACCCCTTTAACACGCAGGGATGCGAGTATTTATTATTTGTGTGCATGTGCTGTTTACGTAGTGTTGCTTGGTTCTCCTACTGGTTCGATAACCTTGGTCTCATCATTGAGGGAAATACCTACCGTCGATGTGCTGCGTCATCCCTTCCTCTTTCGGTAAATACCGACGTAGTTCTAGCAGACATCGAACATCAACTTTTTAGCATGGCATATTTTAACGAGTGCTCACAATGACAAAAGATGTCCATGATAGTATATTTATATGTGAAGCCTCTCTTTCTTTATTACTTCCTATTAATTGCAACAATGACCAAAACTATGTTTGTCAACTTCCAACAAATTTTATTCATCATACCCTTTATATGTGAAGTCATCACTCTCCATAAGATCATTATATGATCTTTTTATTTATTTTTGTTCTTTCTCTTATTTAATTCCCTCAAGATCATAGCAAGAAAGCGAATCCCTCAACTCAAAACTACTCTTTATTATATAACTCATAGACTCGATTACATAGATAGGGATCAAAACAAAACTCAAAGCTAGATCATACTAAAAACTTTTACTCTACTAGATCGAGATATAACCAAAAGGATCGAACTAAGAAAAGCGATGAAGGTAAAGATGTGATGGTGATACGATATCGGGCACCTCCCCCAAGCTTGGCACAAGCCAAGGGGAGTGCCCACACCCATGTATTTAGATCTCTTTCTTTGGAGGTGGTGATGGTGAAGTTGTTGATGATGATTTTTTACCCCTTTTCCTCAGCTTGCGCTTGAGGATGAGATTTTCCTCCCTCAAATCATCAACCTCCTGTTCCAGTGTTAATATCTTTTTGCATAATTATTGCTTGTTCTCTTGCAAAATACGGAAAGGGATAAACTCGATCTTAGGTTTCTTTGTCTTTTTAGGGAGACTTGACTTTTTGAACTCCATGTGTATGTCCCCAGGTTGGGGTAATGGGGCTTCATCTTCATTTGAGCTTTTCTCCTCCTTTCCGTTTGGATCGTAGTCTTCTTCTTCCATGGTCCAACCATTATGATCCACGTCCCCATAGGCCTTTGGGTTTGTGATATAATCACCTACATAGCTCTCTTCCTCTGAATCTTGGGGCGACATATTTTCAGATCTGTCAGGAAAAACAACAGAAACAAGAACATGGTTTTTTTGCATGGTACGGTGGTCAAAACCTTCGGGAGATTATATAATGAATTTTTACCGACCAAAAGAAGTATTGTGCAAGAAAATGGAGTCCGAAGGGTACACGAGGTGGCCACAAGGGTGGGAGGCGCGCCCAGGGGGTAGGTGCGCCCTCCTGCCTTTTCGCCTCCTCGTGCGCTCTTCGGACTACTTTTAATTTTCCTAATTTTTTAATTATTCCAAAACAGAGAAAAATTGTTGTTGGAAACATTTTGGAGTCGGTTTACTTACCGTACCACATACCTATTCCTTTTTGGAGTCTGAAACATTCTGGAAATTATCCCTTATGTACTCCTCCGATGTTATGGTATTAATTATATTTGTCTCAACATTAATGGGAGTACTTGAAATATAATGTTTGATTCTTTGACCGTTTACCACCTTAGGATTAGTGCCTTCGGGGTTGTTGATCTTGATGGCACCGGAATGATAAACCTCCTCGATAATGTAAGGACCTTCCCAATTAGGGAGAAGCTTTCCTGCAAAAAATCTTAAATGAGAGTTGTATAGCAAAAAATGATCACCTACATTAAACTCATGCTTTTGTATTCTTTTGTCATGCCATCTTTTAACCTTTTATTTAAACAACTTGGCATTCTCATAGGCTTGGGTTATCCATTCATCAAGCCAGCTTATGTCAAATAACCTCTTCTCACCGGAAAGTTTGAAATCATAGCTGAGCTCTTTGATTGCCCAATATATAAGCCTTATGTTCTAGTTCAAGAGGTAAGTGACATGCTTTTCCAAAAACCATTTTATAAGGAGACACACCCATAGGATTTTATAAGCAGTTCTATAAGCCCATAATGCATCATCAAGTTTCTTAGACCAACACTATTAGAAAAAGGCCCATTTGTCCCAGTTCGTAAGGCCCATTTGTCCCGGTTTGGGAACCGGGAATAAAGGGTCGGTAATAAAGCCCAATACCTTTAGTCCTGGTTCCTATACAAACTGGGAGAGACGGGGCTCCACGTGGCCGCTGCAGCTTGCCCAGGCAAGGGGGGCCTTTTGCCCCAGCTGGTAGCACCAACCGGGACCAAAAGGCATCCACGCGTCAACAATTCGGGGGCTGGGGTTTTTGTTTTTTTAAGGGGGGGGGGGGGGGTTGGGGGTTTTGGGGGTTTTGTAGGGTTAATGTAGGGGTTTCATGTATTAATTATGTTTGCTAGCTAATAGAGATAAGTGTCCTCTCTTATCTCCATTCTTGGTCTATGCTACGTACTATATGTATAGAGAGGACTCGACACGCTAGCTAGTAAGCAAATGAAGGAAACCATTAAGTACAAAAGATCGTCATGAACATATACAGAGAGAAGTGATCGACCTCTCCTTCTCCAAGAGATTGGTCGAACAACAAGTTTTCTTATATCTATCCGATGCTACTGGCTACATATATACAATATTAAGATCTCGTACAATGCCCTAACTTCTGAACTCAAGTTCCACATGGTATTCTCCGGCTTTACTGATGATGTGGTCAAGAAAGAATCCTGCCAATTCCTCTTGAATTGCTCGTATGCGATCTTGTGGTAGGAGTTCATCCCGCATCTGCCACGTCTAATTTGAAGAAGGGGGTCAATACATATATATGAATGAAACTCAACACAAATGGTGGTATAATAAAATGAAAATTTGAATATTATTGCTTACACACTTCAAATTGTCTTTTAGAGTAGCCACGCTTATTTTTGCAAGTCTCGTTGTAGATGAACTCGCAAAGGTAGTATCCACAGTAATTATTCCCGGGTTCCTGCCACAAGCACTTTACAAGAAATAGAGGTCAATCAAACTGATAATGAAACATTATAAATGGTATTGATGAAAGTAGCTAGAATCAACAGGAGATGCGCAGAACTAGCTAGCTAGTAGTACTTACTTTCGGGTGTGTAAATCGCAGCTCCCCCGGCAGTCTCGGAGCTTGTGCGGTGAATACTTTCCAAACCCTGCGGGAAAAAGAAAACAATTACTTGATATCAGGAAATGAACAAAGTTGCGGATATGGTGCGATAATGATCGATTGAACTTACTTCTCGAGCATTTTAGTCATGTCCGCATAGTCCTCTGGATTTTTTCATCTCGAGTCTAAGACGGTTACTAGTCCCTGCTCAAGCTTAATCTCTAGGAGAATAAAGTGGAAGCTGCACACGCATGCATAACTCATCAATTACATTACTATAACCTCGAATAATACTGGAAACCGAATATGCACAAGACAGTAACACTCACTTGAAGTTGTAAGGAAAGAGTATTTTATCTTTGTTTTGATTTTGAAGCAACGATTTTAGCAAGTTGGCCTCGGCTTCTTTGGCATCATGTTTAACCGTCCATTCATCTACGATATTTGTGTTAATGAACCCAATATCATAGATTTCTGCCTTTCTGCATTCAACGATCTTCAATCTGCATAATATAGTGAGGATAATTATATATACATGCAATGAAAGAGCTGAGCTATATATAGAGACTTAATTATAGAAGTAGTACTTACAGACAGTAGCAAGTGATGATTATTTTATCAAGGGCCTTTTGATTGAAAAACTGGAAGAACTCCTCAAAAGGAACAGACAAGAGATCAATTCCAACGAGGTCATGCTCCTCTTTAACTCTCAAAGTCAAAGTATCCTGCCCAGACTCGTTGTAGGTTTTCATGTACCAGTCTTGGAATCTTCGCGTCATTGTTGTTAGAGGAGGATGACCAGGTTTGACGAGAGGCTTTCTATTCCGGTATTTGAAATCATCCACATCCATTGTGTCAAAATGTGCATTGTTGGGCAGGTAATCTCCAGGATTGGTACCGGGCAGCATGCTCGGATGATTAGCGATGATATCGCTAGACACCTTGAGCGGGGGGCATGATTGGTTAGCTTGTTTGCCGAGCAGGGGAATTGTTTTCCCGCTTCTTCATTCCGCTAACCTTTGATCACTGCAAGTACTTCCCAACAGGTCCGCTTCAATATATGACCTTTCAATAATGCGCTCATAGTTGTTTTTCGGCAGAGACCGTGGTGGTCGCTTCAGGGCATCCAAAGTGCGCCGAACTTTCACCTTATCTATCTTCTCCTCCGGAGGTGGATGTTTCTTAGCTCTTTGCATTTCAAAGAAGTCCTTCACTTGGGCAGCACAGTTCTTCGCGTTTTCCTCCTCGGTCATCTCGTATGGTAACCTCTCTAGAGGCTTGAGAGATGGACCGAATCTGTATTGCCTCCCGCCTCTGGCTATATTGCTAGACGCCGGAGCAGCCGGAGCGGCTGCGGCTGTCTTCTTTCGTTGCTTATGAGGTAGAGAAGAAGGAGGCGGAGTGCTACGATGCGCCAGAGCAGCCAGAGCGGCGGCGACTATCTTCCGCTTTTGCAGGCGGAGAAGGAGGCAGAGTGCCGCCATGCACTGGAGAAGGAGGCGGAGTGCCCTGATCACCCGTCGGAGGAGGAGGCGGAATGCCCTGACTCGCCGGAGGATGAGGAGGAGGCGGAGGCGTCCAGTTCGGAAGGTTGATGAGCTCCATCTGCCATAGACATGGAGTCTTCAGAGCAAGACCCAGCCGAGTCTCCCCTTCACCGGTAGGGTGGTCAAGCTCGAGGTCCTCAAATCCCTCCGTTATTTCATCCACCATCACAGCAGCATATCCTTCTGGAATTGAACGACAGTGAAAAGTTGCGCCGGGTTCAGGAGGTGCAACAGAGCCGACAGCCGCCTTGACTTTGAAGTTCTGCCATTGCGTCATAAGGTGGCAAGGTTGAGCCTCCATGATAACATCCACGGGGTAGCTAGCATGAGCCATGAAGTCAGGCTACTGAAGGAGCTCGGTGTAAGCCACGCTACTTCTCTGCTGAGATGGCGGGGTAGCTTCTGGGGTAGCTTCGACACGTCACTGCTGTCATTTCCCTCTAGCGCTTGTACCCTTGCAAGCAGCTTCTGTAGTTGGGTCTGCTCCACTTTTCTCTTCCTCTCCCGGGTTTTGTAACCGCCTGCCTCGGGAAACCCAGCCTTCCATGAAATGGAGCCTGGTGTGCCTCGTGTCCGTCCAGGGTGCTCAGGATTCCCGAGGGCAAGTGTGAGCTCACCGTTCTCTCTATCGGGAACGAACGTCCCTTGCTGCGCTGCGGTGATATACTCCTGAAGCTTCGTGATGGGTATATTCAGTTGCTGGTTCGTCCAATGGCACTTCCCCCATTTCAGGGTCCAAGGTTCCCCCAATCCCGAAGAACCAAGTCCTTGAACAGTCTGGCCAGTGCAATGTCTCTGGTTTGACCCCTTTATCAAGCAGGTCATTCTCATCCTTGTCCCACAACGACCGGGCTTTGAGGTAGCCACCTGACCCCGTGCGATGGTGAAGCTCCTTCTTTGCAGCATTTTTCTTGGTTGTCGCTGACATCTTCTTGCTCTTCTCCGATGTCTTGTGGGCCACAAATGCGTCCCAGTGATATCTTATCTTCTCAATTCGGTCGGTGAATTCTAGAGTCTTTTCTTTGTCGACAAAAGTTGTTTTCAACTCATTCTTCCACCTCCTGAACAGATCTGCCATCTTCTTAAGACCATGAGCCTTGACCAATGGCTCCATGAGAACCCACAAGTATAGGGGATCACAATAGTTTTCGATAAGTAAGAGTGTCGAACCCAACGAGGAGCTAAAGGTAGAACAAATATTCCCTCAAGTTCTATCGACCACCGATACAACTCTACGCACGCTTGACGTTTGCTTTACCTAGAACAAGTATGAAACTAGAAGTACTTTGTAGGCGTTTTCGGAAAGGCTTGCAAGAAAGTAAAGAGCACGAAAATAAAACTAGGGGCTGTTAAGGTAAAGAAGCAACTAAAGTAAATATAGCGAGTGTGGAAAAGTGGTGGTAGGAGTTGTGAAATTGTCCCTTAAGCAATTGACTACTTTACTAGACCGATAGCAAGTATTATGTGGGAGAGGCCACTGCTAGCATGTCATCCCTGACTTGGAATTTTATGCACTTATGATTGGAACTATTAGCAAGCATCCGCAACTACTAACGTTCATTAAGGTAAAACCCAACCATAGCATTAAGATAAATTGGTCCCCCTTCAATCCCGTATGCATCAATTTCTATGCTAGGTTGAAGCTTCTGTCACTCTTGCCCTCCAATACATAGTCCTATCAACATACAACTAACCCTATGGTGTGATCTACGCGCACGCTCATATGATGGGCACCAAAGGACAACAACATAACCACAAGCAAATTAAATCAATCATAGCAATTCATCAACCACCGATAGGAAACAAAAATTTACTCAGGCATCATAGGATGGCAACACATCATTGGATAATAATATGAAGCATAAATCACCATGTTCAAGTAGAGGGTACAGCGGGTTGCGGGAGATTGGACCGTTGTAGATAGAGGGGGGAAGGTGATGGAGGAGGTGGTGGAGGTGTTGGTGAAGATCGCGATGATGATGATGATGGCCACGGCGGCGTTCCGGCGCCACCGGAGGAGAAGGGGAGAGGGGCCCCCTTCTTCCTCTTCTTCCTTGACCTCCTCCCTAGATGGGAGAAGGGTTTCCCCTCTGGTCCTTGGCGTCCACGGTATGGGAGGGGCGAGAGCCCCTCCGAGAATGGATCTATCTCTCTGTTTCTCTCTGGTTCTGCGTTCTATCTGGCTCTGTTTCACCATTTCGTATATATATGGAGATCCGTAACACCGATTGGCCTGAAACCTTCGCCGTGATTTTTTTTCCGAATATTAGCTTTCTTGCGGCAAAATAAGAGCGTCAACCGCCTTACGGTGGGCTCACGAGGGTAGGGGCGCGCCTTGGGGGGGGCCCTGCCTCGTGACCACCTCGGGCACTGGTTCGCGTTGATTTTCCTTCCAAATTTTCCATATTTTCCAAAAATAAGCTCTGTCCGTTTTTATCCCGGTTGGACTCCGTTTGATATGGATATTCTGCGAAACCAAAAACATGCAACAGACAGGAACTGGCACTGGGCACTGGATCAATATGTTAGTCCCAAAAATAATATAAAAAGTTGCCAAAAAGTATATGAAAGTTGAATAACATTGGCATGGAACAATCAAAAATTATAGCTACGACGGAGACGTATCAGCATCCCCAAGCTTAATTCCTGCTCGTCCTCGAGTAGGTAAATGATAAAAAACATAATTTTTGATGTGGAATGCTACCTAGTATAATCTTGATCATATGTCTAATCATGGCATGAATATTAATACACGAGTGATTCAAAGCAATAATCTATCCTTTGACATAAAGACAATAATATTTCAAGCATACCAACCAAGCAATTATGTCTTATTGAAATAACATAGCCAAAGAAAGCTCATCCCTACAAAATCATATAGTCTGGCTATGCTCCATCTTCACCACACAAAGCATTCACATCATGCACAACCCCGATGACAAGCCAAACAATTGTTTCATACTTTGACGTTTCTCAAACCTTTTGAACTTTCACACAATACATGAGCGTGAGCCATGGACATAGCACTATAGGTGGAACAGAATATGATGGTGGGGGTTATGTGGAGAAGACAAAAAAGGAGAAAGTCTCACATCAACTAGGTGTATCAACGGGCTATGGAGATGCCCATTAATAGATATCAATGTGAGGAGTAGGGATTGCCATGCAACGGATGCACTAGAGCTATAAGTATATGAAAGCTCAAACTGAAACTAAGTGGGTGTGCATCCAACTTGCTTGCTCATGAAGACCTAGGGCATTTGAGGAAGCCCATCGTTGGAATATACAAGCCAAGTTCTATAATGAAAATTCCCACTAGTATATGAAAGTGATAACTCAAGAGACTCTCTATATGAAGAACATGGTGCTAGTTTGAAGCACAAGTGTGGAAGAAAGGAATAGTAGCATTGCCCCTTTTAATTTTTTTTAATTTTTTTGCAGGCTTCTTTGGCCCCCCTTTTTTATTTAGGCTTCTTTGGCCTCTCTTTTTTTGGCAATGCTCTAATAATGATGATCATCACACTTTTATTTACTTACAACTCAATATTACAACTCGATACTATAACAAAGATATGACTCTATATGAATGCCTCCGGCGGTGTACCGGGATGTGCAATGATCTAGCATAGCAATGGCATCAAAAAACGTACAAGCCATGAAAACATCATGCTAGCTATCTTACGATCATGCAAAGCAATATGACAATGATGCTCAAGTCATGTATATGATGATGATGGAAGTTGCATGGCAATATATCTAGGAATGGCTATGGAAATGCCATGATAGGTAGGTATGGTGGCTGTTTTGAGGAAGGTATTTGGTGTGTTTATGGTACCGACAAAAGTTGCACGATACTAGAGAGGCTAGCAATGGTGGAAGGGTGAGAGTGCGTATAATCCATGGACTCAACATTAGTCATAAAGAACTCACATACTTATTGCAAAAATCTATTAGTCATCGAAACAAAGTACTACACGCATGCTCCTAGGGGGATAGATTGGTAGGAAAAGACCATCGCTCGTCCCCGACCGCCACTCATAAGGAAGACAATCAATAAATAAATCATGCTCCGACTTCATTACATAACGGTTCACCATACGTGCATGCTACGGGACTTGCAAACCTCAACACAAGTATTTATCAATTTCACAATTACTCGACTAGCATGACTCTAATATCACCATCTTTATATCGCAAAACTATTGCAAGGAATCAAACATACCGTATTCAGTGATCTACAAGTTTTATGTAGGATTTTATGACTAACCATGTGAATGACCAGTTTCTGTCATCTCTCTAAATAGATATAAGTGAAGCAAGAGAGTTTAATTCTTTCTACAAAAGTTATGCCCATGCTCTAACTAATCTAAGTGAAGCAAAAGAGCATTCTACAAATGGCGGTTTTCTATGTAAAGAGAAACAGACAATCCAAACTTCAAATGATATAAGTGAAGCACATGAAGCATTCTATAAAGCCATACTCAAAAGATATAAGTGAAGTGTAAAGAACATTCTATAAATCAACCAAGGACTATCTCATACCAGCATGGTGCATAAAAAGAAAAATAAAAACCTAAATTCAAAATACGCTCCAAGACTTGCACATATCGCATGAACGAAACGAATCCGAAAACATACCAATATTTGTTGAAGAAAGAGGGGATGCCTCCCCAGCATCCCCAAGCTTAGATGCCTGAGTCTCCTTGAATATTTACTTGGGGTGCCTCGGGCATCCCCAAGCTTGAGCTCTTGCCTCTCTTCCTTCTTCTCACATCGAGACCTTCTCAATCATCGAACACTTCATCCACACAAAACTTCAACAGAAAACTCGGTAAGATCTGTTAGTATAATAAAGCAAATCACCACTATAAGTACTGTTGAAAACCAATTCATATTTTGTTTTTGCATTGTGTCTACTGTAGTATAACTTTTTCATGGCTTAATCCACTGATATAAATTGATAGTTTCATCAAAACAAGCAAACTGTGCATCAAAAACAGAATCTGTCTAAAATAGAACAGTCTGTAGAAATCTGAACATTAACCATACTTCTGTTACTTGAAAAATTCTGCAAAAATTAGGGAAAATAAAATTTTTTATAGGAAGACAGTGCAAAAAGAATCAGAACCATTTGACGTTCCAGCTAAAATGTAAAATCGCGCACTACAGCCAAAGTTTCTGTCCTACACCGCACAAACCAACAAGCATCGTAAACATCCTAAAGGCAAACCTTGGCACATTATTTTTATAATACAATGGAATTGTACAAGGGGATAATTATTTTTGTTGAAAAGTTTTTGTAATCAAGATTCACAAAGTTGTCGTGAGCATGAACAAAGTTCAATGAGCTCTCCCACTTCAACAGTGCTTGTCTTTCTCACTTTCACTTTCCTTTTTGAAAAAGTTTTGGGTTCCCATCTTTATTTTTGTTGTTTTTAAACTATATGAAAGCACTCAACAGAAATAAATGACTCTCTAAAACTTCCGGGTTGTCTCCCTGGCAGCGCTTTCTTTAAAGCCATTAAGCTAGGCATATAGTGCTCAAGTAGTGAATCCACCCGGATCCCAAGGTATATCAAAGCCAATTTTAATTAACAATGATTTGTAATTTAGTAGTGAGCACAAAGCAACATATATCAAGCAATGACGAAGTCTAACTCTCTTCCTATGCATCGCCATGTCATAAAAGAACAATTCATGCACACCTAGTAAAGGCCAATGCATGGTATAAACAGTTTCTTGCAATTTTATCATGTTGGAAACATAGAGAGGTGGAGATATAGTTCCTCTCTCATAATAATTGCAAGTAGGAGCAGCAAGCGCATGCATATTATATTTATCGAAATCATCATGTGCAACGGTAAAAGGCAACCCATCAATATAATCCTTAATAAGTGCAAACTTCTCCGGTATAGTATAATCGGGAGAATTCAAAAAGATAATAGGACTATCATGCGTGGGTGCAATAGCAACAATTTCATGTTTAACATAAGGAACTATAGCAAGTTCATCTCCATAGGCATAATTCATATTGGCAACTTGGCCATAAGCATAGCAAGCATCATCAAAAAGGGATATTTTAAGAGAATCATAGGGATCATAACAGTCATCATAGCAATCATCCTTCGGTAAGCACGAAGGGAAATAAACAATGTATGAGTTGAAGAGTTACTCTCATTAGAAGGTGGGAGGGTGATCAATCCGCTCGTCCTCCTTTTGTTCTTCACTCTCCTCCTCATCATTTTGATCCAATGAGCTCACAGTTTCATCAATTTCTTCTTCCATAGACTCCTGCAAAATATTAGTCTCTTCTTGGACAGCGGAGTAGTCCTCAATATATAGTTTAACATAAGCATTAGAAGCATAATTCTCATAACAATATTCAAGTATGGCAAAATTTTAAGATTTGTGAAGAGTATCATCATACTTTTCAATGAAAGAAGCAATTTCAGAAGCACCCTTAAAATCAACAAATTCTTCAATTTGTTGAACATCATAGTAATTATAAACACCCTTAGCATACGAAGATACAATTCCATTATTACTAAACTCACATTGATAGGGAAGGTGTTTCTTAGGGTTTTCAGACCAACAAGTAAAATCATATATTTCACATAAATTCCAAGCATAGCATTGCAAACATTGAATTTGACTCCATAATAGTTTCCCTTTTTCAGATATACGGCGTCGCACATAACAAGCATGCTCATCTAAAGATTTGCCCTCAACTAAGCTAGTTGGGGTTTCGGCATGAGCACATAGGGATCGAAGATGATCCAAGTAATAAGCTTCAGTAGTTTGACAGATTTTGATTGGTTCTTCAACCATTGGTTTAGTAGGTACAACTATTTTTTTTGGTATTTTGCGTTTCCTACCCATAAATAAAGATAGAAAACAACTAAGAACAACAAATAAAAATTACTTAGTGATAAACCAAACAAGCACACACGAGAATATTCACCCCACGCTATTGCTCCCCAGCAACGGCGCCAGAAAAAGGTCTTGATAACCCACAAGTATAGGGGATCGCAACAGTTTTCGATAAGTAAGAGTGTCAAACCCAACGAGGAGCTAAAGGTAGAACAAATATTCCATCAAGTTCTATCGACCACCGATACAACTCTACGCACGCTTGACGTTCGCTTTACCTAGAACAAGTATGAAACTACATGTACTTTGTAGGTGTTTTCGGAAAGGCTTGCAATAATGTAAAGAGCACGAAAATAAAACTAGGGGCTGTTAAGGTAAAGAAGCAACTAAAGTAAATATAGCGAGTGTGGAAAAGTGGTGGTAGGAGTTGTGAAATTGTCCCTTAAGCAATTGACTACTTTACTAGACCGATAGCAAGTATTATGTGGGAGAGGCCACTTCTAGCATGTCATCCCTGACTTGGGATTCTATGCACTTATGATTGGAACTATTAGCAAGCATCCGCAACTACTAACATTCATTAAGGTAAAACCCAACCATAGCATTAAGATAAATTGGTCTCCCTTCAATCCCATATGCATCAATTTATATGCTACGCTGAAGCTTCTATCACTCTTGCCCTCCAATACATAGTCCTATCAACATAAAACTAACCCTATGGTGTGATCCATGCGCGCGCTCATATGATGGGCACCAAAGTACAACAACATAACCACAAGAAAATTAAATCAATCATAGCAATTCATCAACCATCGATAGGACAACAAAAATCTATTCAGACATCATAGGATGGCAACACATCATTGGATAATAATATGAAGCATAAAGCACCATGTTCAAGTAGAGGGTACAGCGGGTTGCGGGAGAGTGGACCGCTGTAGATAGAGGGGGGAAGGTGATGGAGATGTTGGTGAAGATGGCGGAGGTGTTGGTGAAGATCACGGTGATGATGATGATGGCCAAGGCGGCATTCCGGCGCCACCAGAGGAGAAGGGGAGATGGGCCCCCTTCTTCCTCTTCTTCCTTGACCTCCTCCGTAGATGGGAGAAGGGTTTCCCCTCAGGTCCTTGGCCTCCATGGCATGGGAGGGGCGAGAGCTCCTCCGAGATTGGATCTATCTCTCTGTTTCTCTCTGGTTCTGCGTTCTATCTGGCTCTGTTTCACCGTTTCATATATATATATATATGGAGATCCGTAACTCCGATTGGCCTCAAACCTTCGCCGTGATTTTTTTTCCGAATATTAGCTTTCTTGCAGCAAAAGAAGAGCGTCAACCGCCTTACGGTGGGCTCACGAGGGTAGGGGGCGCGCCCTAGGGGGCGGGGGCGCCCCCTGCCTCGTGACCACCTCGGGCACTGGTTCGCGTTAATTTTCCTTCCGAATTTTCCTTATTTTCCAAAAATAAGCTCCTTCCGTTTTTATCCCGTTTGGACTCCGTTTGATATGGATATTCTGCGAAACCAAAAACATGCGACAGACAGGAACTGGCACTGGGCACTGGATCAATATGTTAGTCCCAAAAATAATATAAAAAGTTGCCAAAAAGTATATGAAAGTTGAATAACATTGGCATGGAACAATCAAAAATTATAGATACGACGGAGACATATCACTCCATAGCTGGCTTCTCCGGATCCTCCTTTGGCGGTAGGGTGAAATTTGCCTTCGGTGCGGTCCAAAGATCATCTTTCTGCCTATCGTTGACAGAAGACACCTGAGGGTATTTGTTCTTAGGCTTATACCATTGGTGGATGTTGATCGGGATCATGTCCCTAACAAGAACCCCGCACTAAGCAGAAAATGCTTCCTTGGTCCGGATGGGTTCAATCGGTTGGCCATCGCACGTGATTGCTGTGATCGTGAACCTTTCATCCTGCTGCAACTTTTTCTTCGGGCCTCATCTCGTTACCGAAGTTTTGGTTGATACGGAGGGCTGGAAAAGAAGAAAGAAGAGAGTTAATATGTGTACGTACCAAAACAATTAATGCATCAATTAGCTATAGTCAGGATAGGCTTAATTAATATATATACCTGGCCGGACTCCGTTCGGTGACCAGAGCCATCATCACGGTCTCCTTCTTCCACCGGCATTCGGTCACCGGAACAATCATAATCATGTCCTTCCTCCTCCATTGTTCGATCACCGTAGCCTGCTTCACCCTCTCCTTCCAGACCATCGGGGTCGTTGAGATAGTATGAGACATCACCTCTGGCCGCGAATATGTCCCCCAACACCTATTCTGCTTCCAAGTCTCGGTGCTCCATAGTTTCTGCAAATATTACAACATGGCAATTATTATACAAAACATGACAGATGGATATATTAGTGGCAAACGTAGACCTAGCTAGCTAATCACAACAAGGAATCATATTAGTGGCCTCGACGCTTCTCTAGGGTTTGGGGTGGCCTCGGCAACGCTTCTAGGGTTCAGGGTGGCCTCAACGACAACGCTCTTTTAACTTGGTAAATTTGGGTGGCCTAAGCAGCGCTTCTAGGGTTTGGGACGGACCGCCTCTCTCATGATTGTCCGACATCCGGACCGACAAGGGATTTAACAAAATGGTGCCATTCTGGATGTGTAGAAAATGGTCCATATTTTTCCTGATCTCATCTACCCTTCTATGTGACATGTTTGACTAGTGTCAAAGGATTCAACAAAGCCATGTTTTCATCATTAGGTGAAAGTAACAAAAAGGCGTATTATCCTATCCGGGACTCCGTTCCAGAACAACTTTGGAGAGCTTCGTACCATCATGCCCCGATTACTTCCGGCTAATGATGAAGCAATGGATTTCTTCAATACTTAGACACAAGGCAACCTGTCGACCCCTTGACGATCCTCGACCCTCGACCCCTTGACGACCCTCGACCGCTCGACGATCCACGACCCTCTACCCTAGTTCCCGACCCTCGACCCCCTCATGTCATGTTTTCATAGTGTCAAAGGATTCAACAAAACCATGTCTTCATCATTAGGTGAAAGTAACAGGCGCATGATGGTACGAAGCTCTCCGAAGTTATTTTGGAACGGAGTCCCAGATAGGATAATTCGCTTTTTGGTACAAAGTTCAACAAGAACCTTCCGAATATCGCTATTTGGAAGGCTTTTGCTGAAATTCGTACCAAAAGATGAATTACCCTATCCGGGACTTCGTTCCAGAATAACTTTGGAGAACTTTGTACCATCATGCCTTGGTTACTTCCGACGAATGATGAAGCCATGGATTTCTTCAATACTTTGACACTAGGCAACTTCTTGACCCCTCGTTGATCCTCGACCCTCGACCCCTCGACGACCCTCGACCCCTCAACCCTGGAACCCTCGGCGACCCTCGACCCTCTACCCTAGTTCCCGACCCTCGCCCCTCGAACCCTCGGCGACCCACCCCTCATGTCGAAGTTATCAGGGAGGGGGTATATCGACAACGACATACCCGATAAAAAATAAGAAGATGAAGAAGAAGAAAAAAAGAGGAGAAGAAGAAAGGAATAGAGGAGAAGATCGAAGAAAAAAAGAAACAAAAGAGGAGAAGAAGAAAGGAATAGTGGAGAAGAAGAAAAAATAGAATATATATGAACACATAAATTCCTTTCTTCTTCTCCTCTTTTTTTTGCTTCTTTTTTCCTCTTCTTATTTATTTATCCTCTTCTTCCTCTCCTCTTCTTCTCCTTCTTCCTCTTCTTATTTTCCTTTCCCCTCTCCTTTTTCTTGTAAATATGAACACATAAATTGACAAAAAACATGCACAAAAACATATACATAAAATTTCCTATACATACACAATTTTTTTACAAATATGTACATATATGTGAACATATACATAAATTGATAAAAACTACATTTATGAAAAAAATGCTATGAACATGTACACACATATATACACATATACACACATATACATAAAAAAATACATTTACGAAAAAATGCAGGGCAGGGGCGGCGGGGCGGCGTGCGGCGCCAGCGCAGGGCAGGGGCGGCGGCACGGCGGCCGCGCAGAGTAGGGCGGCGCGCGGTGGCAAATAAGGGCAGGGGTGGTGGTAGCGCGCGGCGGCGACGTCAGCCAGTACAAGGAGGAGGAGGAGGGGATCGGGGCGGCGCTCACAGCGAGGAGGCGTCGGCGACGAGGATCGGGCTCGGGGGCGGCGGATGGCGACAGCGCGCTCGGGGGCGGGGGCAGGGGCGTGCGGGCTCTGGGGCGATGTCGGCGACGGCGACGAAGACGGCGACGATGAGGCACGGGCGACAGCGGACGGCGACGGTGCGCTCGAGGGCGACGGCAGGGGTGTTGGACGGTGTCGTGGATCTAAGACTGACAGTAGAATATGGGGACCATGAACTGAGCAGGAAAGCGCCTGAGGTTCAGGTTCCTCAGTCGACACTGATGCCTGGGACGGCGGTGGAGCGATCCGTAGATCTGTCTCACACCAACGTCTCTTTTGCTATCCCGCTGTCGACTGACTATCCATCAGGGTCAGCTGCTCAGACCCCTGTTGCTCCAGTACAACTCCACGCATCAGACCCAGCGGGTGCTTCGACTGTTCTGCCATCATCTCTTTTCACTGCGTACCAAACTCCAGACGACCCACCGAGTGCTTGATGTCTACTACACAACCTTCTTCTTGTAGACGTTGTTGGGCCTCCAAGTGCAGAGGTTTGTAGGACAGTAGCAAATTTCCCTCAAGTGGATGACCTAAGATTTATCAATCCGTAGGAGGCATAGGATGAAGATGGTCTCTATCAAGCAACCCTGCAACCAAATAACAAAGAGTCTCTTGTGTCCCCAACACACCAAATACAATGGTAAATTGTATAGGTGCACTAGTTCGGCGAAGAGATGGTGATACAAGTGCAATATGGATAGTAGATAAAGGTATTTGTAAACTGAAAATATAAAAACAGCAAGGTAACTAATGATAAAAGTGAGCGTAAACGGTATTGAATTGCGTTGAAACAAGGCCTAGGGTTCATACTTTCACTAGTGCAAGTTCTCTCAACAATAATAACATAATTGGATCACATAACTATCCCTCAACATGCAACAAAGAGTCACTCCAAAGTGACTAATAGTGGAGAACAAACGAAGAGATTATGGTAGGGTACGAAACCACCTCAAAGTTATTCTTTCCAATCAATCCGTTGGGCTATTCCTATAAGTGTCACAAACAGCCCTAGAGTTCGTACTAGAATAACACCTTAAGACACTAATCAACCAAAACCCTAATGTCACCTAGATACTCCAATGCCACCTCAAGTATCCGTGGGTATGATTATACGATATGCATCACACAATCTCAGATTCATCTATTCAACCAACACATAGAACCTCAAAGAGTTTCCCAAAGTTTCTACCGGAGAATCACAACGAAAACATATGCCAACCCCTATGCATAGGTTCATGGGCGGAACCCGCAGGTTGATCACCAAAACATACATCAAGTGAATCACGTGGTATCCCATTGTCACCATAGATACGCACGGCAATACATACATCAAGTGTTCTGAAATCTTTAAAGACTCAATCCGATAAGATAACTTCAAAGGGGGAACTCAATCCATTACAAGAGAGTAGAGGGGGAGAAAACATCATAGGATCCAACTGTAATACCAAAGCTCGCGATACATCAAGATCGTATCACCTCAAGAACACGAGAGAGAGAGAGAGATCAAACACATAGCTACTAGTACATACCCTCAGCCCCGAGGGAGAACTACTCCCTCCTTGTCATGGAGAGCACCAGGATGATGAAGATGGCCATCGGAGAGGGATTGCCCCCTCCGGCAGGGTGCCGAAACGGTTCTAGATTGGTTTTCGGTGGCTACGGAGGCTTCTGGCGGCGGAACTCCCGATCTATTGTGCTCCCCGATTGTTTTAGGGTATATGGATATATATAGGTGGAAGAAATACATCAGGGGAGCCACGAGGGGCCCGCGAGTGTGGAGGGCGCGCCCAGGGGGGTGGGTGCGCCCCCCTGCCTCGTGGCTTCCTCGTTGCTTTCTTGACGTGGACTCCAAGTCTCCCGGGTTGCTTTCCTTCCAAAAATAAGTTCTGTGAAGTTTCAGGTCAATTGGACTCCGTTTGATTTTCCTTTTCCGCGATACTCTAAAACAAGGTAAAAATAGAAACTGGCACTGGCTCTAGGTTAATAGGTTAGTCCCAAAAATCATATAAAATAGCATATAAAGGCATATAAAACATCCAAGGTTGATAATATAATAGCATGGAACAATCGAAAATTATAGATACGTTGGAGACGTATCGGCATCCCCAAGCTTAATTCCTGCTCGTCCTTGAGTAGGTAAATGATAAAAACAGAATTTTTGATGTGGAATGCTACCTAACATATTTCTCTAAGTAATTCTTCTTTGTTTTGGCATAAATGTTCAGATCCATAAGATTCAAGACAAAAGTTTAATATTGACATAGAAGCAATAATACTTCAAGCACACTAACTAAGCAATCATGTCTTCTCAAAATAACATGGCCAAAGAAAGTTCATCCCTACAAAATCATATAGTTTGGTCATGCTCCATTTTCGTTACACAAGAATGCTCCCATCATGAACAACCCCGATGACAAGCCAAGCAATTGTTTCATACTTTAGTAATCTCAAACCTATAAACTTTCAGGCAATATATGAGCGCGAGCCATGGACATAGCACTATGGGTGGAATAGAATATAATGAGGGGGTTATGTGGAGAAGACAAAAAGGAGAAAGTCTCACATCGACGCGGCTAATCAATGGGCTAGGGAGATGCCCATCAATTGATGTCAGTGTAAGGAGTAGGGATTGCCATGCAACGGATGCACTAGAGCTATACATGTATGAAAGCTCAACAAAAGAAACTAAGTGGGTGTGCATCCAACTTGCTTGCTCACGAAGACCTAGGGCACTTGAGGAGGCCCATTGTTGGAATATACAAGCCAATTTCTATAATGAAAAATTCCCACTAGTATATGAAAGTGACAAAACAAGAGACTCTCTATCATGAGGATTATGGGCCTACTTTGAAGCACAAGTGTGGCAAAGGATAGTAGCATTGTCCCTTCTCTCTTTTTCTCTCATCTTTTTGGGCCTTCTTTTTCATGGCCTTTCCCTTTTTCTGGGCCTTCTCCTTTTTTATGGCCTTTCTCTTTTTTTATTCCGCACTTGGGACAATGCTCTACAAAATGATGATCATCACACTTCTATTTATTTACAACTCAATGATTACAACTCGATACTAGAACAAGATGTGACTCTATATGAATGCCTCCGGCGGTGTACCGGGATTGCGATGAACCAAGAGTGAAATGTATGAAATAATTATGAACGGTGGCTTTGCCACGAATACTGTGTCAACTACATGATCATGCAAAGCAATATGACAATGATGAATGTGTCATGCTAAACGAAATGGTGGAAAAGTTGCATGGCAATATATCTCGGAATGGCTATGGAAATGCCATAATAGGTAGGTATGGTGGATGTTTTGAGGAATATATAAGGAGGTTTATGTGTGAAAGAGTGTATCATATCACGGGGTTTGGATGCACCGGCCAAGTTTGCACCAACTCTCAATGTGAGAAAGGGCAATGCACGGTACCGAAGAGGCTAGCAATGATGGAAGGGTGAGAGTGTGTATAATCCATGGACTCAACATTAGTCATAAAGAACTCACATACTTATTGCAAAAATCTACAAGTCATCAAAAACCTCGGCACTACGCGCATGCTCTAGGGGGATAGATTGGTAGGAAAAGACCATCGCTCGTCCCCGACCGCCACTCATAAGGAAGACAATCAAATAACACCTCATGTTTCAAATTTGTTACACAATGTTTACCATACGTGCACGCTACGGGACTTGCAACCTTCAACACAAGCACTTCTCAAATTCACAACTACTCAACTAGCACGACTTTGATATTATTACCTCCATATCTCAAAACAATCATCAAGCATCAAACGTCTCTTAGTATTCAATGCACTTATATGAAAGTTTTTATTATACCCATCTTAGATGCCTATCATATTAGGACTAGATTCATAATCAAAGCAAACTACCGTGCTGTTCTAAAGACCCTCAAAATAATATAAGTGAAGCACGAGAGTTCATCTATTTCTTCAAAATAAAACTGCCACCATGCTCTAAAAGATATAAGTGAAGCACTAGAGCAAACAACAAACTACTCCGAAAGATATAAGTGAAGATCAATGAGTAGTCGAATAATTGTGCAACTATATGAAGATTCTCTAACATTTAATAATTTCGGATATTGGTATTTTATTCAAACAACAAGCAAAACTAAATAAAATAAAATGACGCTCCAAGCAAAACACATATAATGTGGTAAATAAAAATATAGATCCAAGTAAAGTTACCGATGAACAAAGACGAAAGAGGGGATGCCTTCCGGTGCATCCCCAAGCTTAGGCTTTTGGTTGTCCTTTAATATTACCTTGGGGTGCCTTGGGCATCCCCAAGCTTAGGCTCTTGCCACTCCTTATTCCATAGTCCATCGAATCTTTACCCAAAACTAGAAAACTTCACAACACAAAACTTAACAGAAAACTCGCAAGCTCCGTTAGTATAAGAAAATAAATCACCACTTCAAGGTACTGTAATGAAATCATTATTTATTTATATTGGTGTTAAACCTACTGTATTCCAACTTCTCTATGGTTTATAAACTCTTTACTATCCATAGATTCATCAAAATAAGCAAACAACGCACGAAAAACAGAATATGTCAAAAACAGAACAGTCTGTAGTAATCTGGATCAAACGTATACTTCTGGAACTCATAAAATTCTCAAATAAATTTCTGGACGTGAGTAATTTATCTATTAGTCATCTGAAAAAATAATTAACTAAATATCACTCTCCAATAAAAAATGGCAGCAATTCTCGTGAGCGTTAAAGTTTCTGTTTTTACAGCAAGATCAACAAGACTTTCCCCAAGTCTTCCCAAAGGTTCTACTTGGCACAAACACTAATTAAAAGCATAAATCCACATCTAAACAAAGGCTAGATAAATTATTTTATTTCTAAACAGGAACACAAATAAAATTGGGTTGCCTCCCAACAAGCGCTATCGTTTAACGCCCCTAGCTAGGCATGATGATTTCAATGATGCTCACGTAAGACATACGAATTGAAACATAAATAGAGCATCATGAAGAATATGACTAACACATTTAATTCTAACCCACTTCCTATGCATAGGGATTTTGTGAGCAAACAACTTGTGGGAACAAGAATCAACTTGCTTAGGAAGGTAAACAAGCATAACTTGAAATTTTTAAGCATATAGAGAGGAAACTTGATATTATTGCAATTCCTACAAGCATATGTTCCTCCGTCATAATAATTTTCAGTAGAATCATGAATGAATTCAACAATATAACCAGCACCTAAAGCATTATTTTCATGATCTACAAGCATAGAAATTTTATTACTCTCCACACAAACAAAATTCTTCTCATGAATAATAGTGGGAGCAAACTCAACAAAATAATTATCATGTGAGGCATAATCCAATTGAAAACTAAAATCATGATGACAAGTTTCATGGATATCATTATTCTTTATAGCATACAAGTCATCACAGTAATCATCGTAGATAGCGACTTTGTTCTCATAATCAATTGAAACCTCTTCCGGAATAGTGGAATCATTACTAAATAAAGTCATGACCTCTCCAAATCCACTTTCATCAATATAATCATCATAAAGAGGAGGCATGATTTCATTATAATAAATTTGCTTATCAAAACTTGGGGGACAAAAAATATCATCTTCATCAAACATAGCTTCCCCAAGCTTGTGGCTTTGCATATCATTAGCATCATGGATATTCAAGGAATTTATACTAACAACATTCCAGTCATGCTCATTATTCAAATATTTAGTGCCAAACATTCTAATGCATTCTTCTTCTAGCACTTGAGCACAATTATCGGAATCCTTATTATTACGATAGATATTAAAAAGATAAAGCGTATGAGGCAAACTTAATTCCATTTTTTAATTTTCTTTTATAAACTAAAGTAGTGATAAAACAAGAAACTAAAAGACTCAATTGCAAGATCTAAAGATATACCTTCAAGCACTCACCTCCCCGGCAACGGCGCTAGAAAAGAGCTTGATGTCTACTACACAACCTTCTTCTTGTAGACGTTGTTGGGCCTCCAAGTGCAGAGGTTTGTAGTACAGTAGCAAATTTCCCTCAAGTGGATGACCTAAGGTTTATCAATCCGTAGGAGGCGTAAGATGAAGATGGTCTCTCTCAAGCAACCCTGCAACCAAATAACAAAGAGTCTCTTGTGTCCCCAACACACCCAATACAATGGTAAATTGTATAGGTGCACTAGTTTGGCGAAGAGATGGTGATACAAGTGCAATATTGATAGTAGATAAAGGTATTTGTAAACTGAAAATATAAAAACAGCAAGGTAACTAATGATAAAAGTGAGCGTAAACGGTATTGCAATGCGTTGAAACAAGGCCTAGGGTTCATGCTTTCACTAGTGCAAGTTCTCTCAACAATAATAACATAATTGGATCACATAACTATCCCTCAACATGCAACAAAAAGTCACTCCAAAGTCACTAATAGCGGAGAACAAACGGAGAGATTATGGTAGGGTACGAAACCACCTCAAATTTATTCTTTCCAATCAATCCGTTGGGCTATTCCTATAAGTGTCACAAACAACCATAGAGTTCGTACTAGAATAACACCTTAAGACACAAATCAACCAAAACCTTAATGTCACCTAGATACTCCAGTGTCACCTCAAGTATCCGTGGGTATGATTATACGATATGCATCACACAATCTCAGACTCATCTATTCAACCAACACATAGAACCTCGAAGAGTGCCCCAAATTTTCTACCGGAGAATCACGACGAAAATGTGTGCCAACCCCTATGCATTGGTTCATGGACAGAACCCGCAAGTTGATCACCAAAACATACATCAAGTGAATCACGTGGTATCCCATTGTCACCACAGATACGCACGGCAAGACATACATCAAGTGTTCTCAAATCCTTAAAGACTCAATCCGATAAGATAACTTCAAAGGGGAAACTCAATCCATTACAAGAGAGTAGAGGGGGGAGAAAACATCATAGGATCCAACTGTAATAGCAAAGCTCGCGATACATCAAGATCGTATCACCTCAAGAACACGAGAGAGAGAGAGAGAGAGATCAAACACATAGCGACTGGTACGTACCCTCAGCCCCGAGGGAGAACTACTCCCTCCTTGTCATGGACAGCACCGGGATGATGAATATGGCCGCCGGAGAGGGATTGCCCCCTCCGACAGGGTGCCGAAACGGGTCTAGATTGGTTTTCAGTGGCTACGGAGGCTTCTGGCGGCGAAACTCCCAATCTATTGTGCTCCCCGATCGTTTTAGGGTATATATATATAGGCGGAAGAAATACATCAGGGGAGCCACGAGGGGCCCACGAGGGTGGAGGGCGTGCCCAGGGGGGTGGGCGCACCCCCTGCCTCGTGGCTTCCTCGTTGCTTTATTGACATGGACTCCAAGTCTCCCGGGTTTTTTTCCTTCCAAAAATAAGTTCCGTGAAGTTTCAGGTAATTTCGACTCCGTTTGATTTTCCTTTTCTGTGATACTCTAAAACAAGGTAAAAATAGAAACTGGCACTGGGCTTTAGGTTAATAGGTTAGTCCCAAAAATCACATAAAATATCATATAAAGGCATATAAAACATCCAAGGTTGATAATATAATAGCATGGAACAATAAAAAATTATAGATACGTTGGAGACGTATCAGTGCCACCAAGGAAACTCTTCTTCACTTGAATCTTGTGATGGGACAGATGAAAGTGGTGCAAGAGGCCAAACAGGTGGCCTTCAATGTCGGCGCTGCTCTGCAGACCAATGTCCACGTTAGTTGGTTTTATGACTGATCTTACTTCTCATCCACCCACCAGGGTTTGTCCGCTCTAAAGTCGTATAGGTCTTCCACTTCACTCGACTTGGATTTTTGAACTAGTGGGGGAACGCTGAGTGCACCCATTGGGTGTAGTCCCAGAGACTATAGTTGAGTGCGGGCAGTCGACTGTGGTCTGAAACTCTGAATTTTCTCACTTGATCTGGGTGGGTCATGTCGAGTGACAATCTAAACCAGTGGGGGCACATTAAGTGCACCCACTGGGTGTAGTCCCTGATATTGTGGTGGACTGCGGGCAGTCGACTATGGTTTGAGAACAACTGTCTTTGCTTTTTTTTTGACTCGAGTTGGGCAGACCATGCCAAGTGTTGAATCCAACCAGTGGGGGCACGCTAAGTGCACCCACTAGGTGTAGTCCCCGAGACTGCCGTTGAATGTTTGATTCGGCGATAGTCTTAGAGTAACTTTCACTGTGATGCTTTTTTGTTTCTGTCAGCTGATATGTCTTATATATTGACTGTAGAAATCTTGTAATCTTGGGGCTCAACTTTCTACACTGAACAAGCAGCAAATCATCCTCAACCTTGATCTAGAATTGGCCAATTAGAATCTCAAGACTGCTCGTGACGAAGTAGCTGCCATGGGAGGTAACCAATCGACAATTGTCCATCTTATGACTAGCACTTTTCCTTTCCATTTTTTTGAACCGAGTGATTTCACTCAAGCAGATGTACATAGTGAAAATCGTCAACTCCAAGCTTGTCTGAAGAATGTTATTTCTTTAGCGAAAATGAAGCAGGCTCTAGAGAAGGAGGATCTGGATCTTGCTGCCGCACAGAAGGAGGTGCGAGAGAAAACAACACTTGCTGACAAGAAGCTTGCTTCAGTCGGCAAGTTAGAAGAAGAGAACTCCAAACTGAAGACTGCTGTCCCTGACACCAATCGGGAGGTCAAGCGACTAAAGAAGGACAAGGACAAGCTGTCTGACAAGATTGGGAGCCTCAAAGCCAAGAAGGTCGAGTTGGAGTCTTATCTGGGCCAGATTGCTGCTCATCTGGTCTTAAAACTTGAAGGTACTGAAGTTCGACTGACTTGTTATGGTCGATTGACAGGTCTTATTATATTGTCGACTCACCATTCATCCGACTATGCAGAGCTTTGCCAGGACTTTGAAGCGGAAACTGGGCGGGTCAAGATGGGTCTCGACCCCATAAATGTTCTGCGATTGGAATCTCCAATGGACATCCCAGTTGCTTATCTTGCCCGCTTGAAGGCGGCGATGACTCGGTTGATGTTGAACTCTGGCCTCAAGCAGAAGTTTCTCAAGATCTCGAGTCTCTGATGGCCCGACTGAATCAAATACCAGAGCGAGTGCACGAATGAAAGAAGTCATCTGCTCGCTGTGGCGCTGATGTCGCTCTGTCCCTGGTTTGAGTGCACTGCAAGGACGTCAAAGAGGACAAGCTGGCGGAGCTCAAGGTTGCTAACACAAAATGGCACACTTTCCAGTCCTTTATGGACACTTTCCTTGATGCCGCCACTCGCATCGCAGACAGCATAGACCTTGACAGTTTCTACGATCCAGCCAGCCCTCCTCCTGACGAGTGACCAAATACATTATGCTTCACCTTTATTTGCCTCGGAATGCCGAGTGATTGTGTAATTTTTATACTTCTTCGGGATTGATGCTCGAGTATTTTGGATCCGTAGTTCGGAACTTTGGGGTTTATCTGAACTTGGTTTATCTCCGAATATGCTTGCGTTTGTCTTCGAGTGGAACTTGTTCTTCACTCAGAATAATCTTTGTATTTGTGACGCAGCTCCGAAGAAAAGGTTGCAGTCGACCTACACCTCGTCGTCCTTGCGGATAGGGATGGAGCGCACGTTGTACTTGGGGCGCAGCTCCGAGGAGAGGATTACAGTCAACCTGCACCTCGTCGTCCTTGTGGATATGGATGGAGCGCACGTTGTACTTGTGGCGCAGCTCTAAGGAGAGGAATATAGTCGACCTGCACCTCATCATCCTTGCGGATAGGGATGGAGTGCACGTTCTACTTGTGGCGCAGCTCCGAGGAGAGGATTGCAGTCGACCAGCACCTCTTCGTCCTTGTGGATAGGGATGGAGCACACGTTGCACTTGTGGCGCAGCTTCGAGGAGAGGATTACAGTCGACCTGCACCTCGTCGTCCTTGCGGATAGGGACGGAGCGCACATTGTACTTGTGGCGCAGCTTCGAGGAGAGGATTATAGTCGACCTGCACCTCGTCTTCCTTGCGGATAGGGATGGAGCGCACATTGTACTCGTGGCGCAGCTCCAAGGAGAGGGTTTCAGTCGACCTGTACCTCACCGTCCTTGCGGATAGGGATGGAGCGCATGTTGTACTTATGGCGTAGCTCCGAGGAGAGGATTACAGTCAACCTGCACCTCGTCGTCCTTGTGGATATGGATGGAGCGCATGTTGTACTTGTGGCGCAACTCTGAGGAGAGGAATACAGTCGACCTGCACCTCATCGTCCTTGCGGATAGGGATGGAGCGCACGTTCTACTTGTGGCGCAGCTCCGAGGAGAGGATTGCAGTCGACCAGCACCTCTTTGTCCTTGTGGATAGGGATGGAGCACACGTTGCACTTGTGGCGCAGCTCTGAGGAGAGGATTACAGTCGACCTGCACCTCGTCGTCCTTGCGAATAGGGACGGAGCACACATTGTACTTGTGGCGCAGCTTCGAGGAGAGGATTACAGTCGACTTGCACCTCATCTTCCTTGCGGATAGGGATGGAGCGCACGTTGTACTTGTGGCGCAGCTCCAAGGAGAGGGTTACAGTCGACCTGTACCTCGCCGTCCTTGCGGATAGGGATGGAGCGCATGTTGTACTTGTGGCGTAGCTCCGAGGAGAGGATTGTAGTCCACCTGCACCTCGTCGTCCTTGCGGATAGGGGTGTTTTTCAAACTTAGGCGAGTACTGGACTGCAGCTAAGCCCCTGAGTGTGAGGTTTGCTCATCACTCGGTAGGATTTTTTAAACTTAGGCGAGTACTGGACTGCAGCTAAGCCCCCGAGTGTGAGATTTGCTCATCACTCAGTAGGATTTTTCAAACTTAGGCAAGTACTGGACTGCAGCTAAGCCCCCGAGTGTGAGGTTTGCTCATCACTTAGTAGGATTTTTTAAACTTAGGCGAGTACTGGACTGCAGCTAAGCCCCCGAGTGTGAGGTTTGCTCATCACTCGGTAGTATTTTTTAAACTTAGGCGAGTACTGGACTGCAGCTAAGCCTGCGGGTGAGAAGCTTGCTCACCACCCGGTAGGATTTTTCAAACTTAGGCGAGTACTGGACTGCAGGTAAGCCTCCGAGTGAGAGGCTTGCTCACCACTCGGTAGGATTTTTCAAACTTAGGCGAGTACTGGACTGCAGCTAAGCCTCTGAGTGAGAGGCTTGCTCACCACTCGGTAGGATTTTTCAAACTTAGGAGAGTACTGGACTGCAGCTAAGCCTCCGAGCGAGAGGCTTGCTCACCACTCGGTAGGATTTTTCAAACTTAGGCGAGTACTGGACTGCAGCTAAGCCTCCGAGTGAGAGGCTTGCTCACCACTCGGTAGGATTTTTCAAACTTAGGCGAGTACTGGACTGCAGCTAAGCCTTCGAGTGAGAGGCTTGCTCACCACTCGGTAGGATTTTTCAAATCTAGGCGAGTACTGGACTGCAACTAAGCCTTCGAGTGAGAGGCTTACTCACCACTCGGTAGGATTTTTCAAACTTAGGCGAAACGGATTCGCAGCTAAACCCCCGAGTGAGAGGCTTGCTCATCACTCGGCATGATTTGTTAAACTTAGGCGAAACAGGTTCGCATCTAAGGCACCCACTTGGGGATTTGTTAAACTTAGGCGAAACGGATCACATCTAAGGCACCCACTGGGGGATTTAGAACATAAAAAAACAACGATCTTTTATGAGACAACTAAGGAATATTTCTTATTACATCTCAGCAGTCTGAATGCTTAAGTGTAAAAGGGGCGGAGCAACTCCGCATTCCAAGCGTGTGGCTCATCTTTCTTATGCTCGATGTTGTAGAGGTGGTACACTCCATTGTGGAGCACTCTGGTGATGATGAAAGGACCTTCCCAAGTAGGGGCGAGCTTGTGTGGTTTCTGCTGACCCACTCAAAGAACCAAGTCTCCTTCCTAAAATTCTCGACCCCTCACGTTTCTGGCATGGAATCGACGCAGGTCTTGCTGATAAATGGTCGATCGGATCAGAGCCATCTCTCTTTCCTCATCTAGAAGATCAACTGCATCTTGCCGAGCCTGTTCTGCTTCATCTTCTGAGAAAAGCTCGACTCTGGGTGCATTGTGAAGCAAGTCACTCGGAAGCACAGCTTCAGCTCCATAGACCAAGAAGAATGGAGTTCGACTAGTCGGCCGATTCGGAGTCGTCCTCGGACCCCAAAGTACTGACGGAAGTTCATAGACCCAGGCGCCTGCCACATGCTTGAGATCACGCATCAGTCGGGGTTTCAGTCCTTTGAGGATCAACCCGTTTGCTCTTTCAGCTTGTCCATTCGACTGGGGATGGGCGACTGAAGGATAGTTGACACGAGTTCCTTGGGAAGCACAGAAGGCTCTGAACTCATCCGAATTGAAGTTTGAGCCGTTGTCAGTGATGATGCTGTGCGGAACACCATATCTGAATGTTAACTCTCTGATGAAACTGACCGCAGTACTGGCTTCAAGACTTTTGATAGGTTTGGCTTCAATCCATTTGGTGAATTTGTCGACTGCCACGAGTACATGAGTGAAACCGCTCCTGCCCGTGCTCAGACG
This sequence comes from Triticum monococcum, assembly GCA_034509565.1. Classification (NCBI taxonomy): domain Eukaryota; kingdom Viridiplantae; phylum Streptophyta; class Magnoliopsida; order Poales; family Poaceae; genus Triticum; species Triticum monococcum. The sequence goes on from CM067843.1 coordinate 78,742,540, forward strand.
TCCAACCATGTCCAAACCCCAAACATCGAAGGGCCAGATGAGTGGAATGGTCTTCAGGGCTGACGCAGGCTTGTGAGACATGTTGGAGTAAAACTGGCAACCTACACATTTGTTGACTATTTCTTGTGCCATGTCATTTGCCCGTGGCCAATAAAATCCTGCTCGGTATGCTTTGGCCACAATGGTCCGAGAGGATGCATGGTGACCACAGGTCCCCGAGTGGATGTCGTTGAGGATCACTCGACCTTCCTCTGGTGTTATGCATTTTGGCTGACTCCAGTTAAACTTTCTCTGAATAGCTACCCTCTTATCACAGTAAAAGCTTTGGATCGGCGGATGATCTGTCGGGCCTCTTCTTCGTCCTCTGGGAGTTCCTTCCTGAGGATGTACGCAATGTACGGCACTTTCTTGTCGGGAGTGATGACTAAAACCTCCATGATCAAGTCGACCATGGACGGGACTTCGACTTCAGTCGGATCAACAGTGCTCTTTGGCTGCAGGGGCTCTTCAGTGAAAGGATCTTCCTGGACTGAAGGTGTATGAATATGCTCCAAAAACTCATTACTGGGAATGGCTTCTCTCTGGGAACCTATCTTCGTCAAATCATCTGCTGCTTGATTTTTCAGTCGGGGTATATGGTGGAGTTATAAACCCTCAAACTTCTTTTCTAACTTTCTCAGCACATTGTAGTAGCCAGTCATAACTAGGCTTCTAACGTCCCACTCCTTCATTACTTGCTTCACCACCAAATCTGACTCGCTGTAGACCATGAGGCGACGGGCGCCGAGAGAAATGGCCATACGCAACCCGTCAAAAAGTGCTTCATATTTAGCTACATTGTTGGAGGAATCGAAATGAATTTGGAGAACATAGCGGAGCTTGTTACCTTAGGGGGATACCAATACCACCCCAGCACCAGAACCATTCAGCATGTTGGATCGATCAAAGAACATGGTCCAGTGGTCCGAGTAAATCTGAGCGGCAGTTGCTGTTCGATCCACTCGGCGAGGAAATCCTCTATTTCCCGGGACTTGATAGCTTTCTTTGCCTCAAACTTGATATCCAAGGGAAGGAGTTCAATCGCCCATTTTGCCACTCGACCAGTTGCATCTCTATTGTTCAGAATTTTTGATAATGGTGCATCACTGACGACTATAGCAGAGTGATTAAATAAATAATGTGCAACCTTCTTCGTGGTCCTGTAAATCCCATAAACAAGCTTATGATAATGTGGATATCTTTGCTTGGATGGAGTTAAAAATTCAGAAACATAGTATACCGGGCGCTGAACTTTATAGGCTTTTCCTTCTTCTTCCCGCTCGACCGTGAGTATGGTACTCACAACTTGTCTAGTGGCTACAATATAAAGCAATAAAGGCTCTTTGCTGATTGGGGCAGCGAGCACCGGCTAGGTGGAGAGCAGGGCTTTGAGATCTGCAAACGCTGCATCAGCTTCAGGAGTCCACTCGAACTTGTCAGATTTCTTCATCAGTCGGTAAAGAGGCAATGCCTTTTCACCGAGGTGAGAAATGAATCGACTCAAGGTGGCCAAACAACCACTAAGCTTCTGGACATCATGCACGCGCACAGGGCGCTTCACCCGGAGTATGGCACCAAGTTTCTCTTGGTTCGTGTCGATCCCTCGTTCGGAAACGAGGAAGCCGAGTAACTTTCCGCCAGGAACTCCAAAAGTACACTTTGATGGGTTAAGCTTGACATCATATCTTCTCAGGTTGGCAAAGATTTCAGCAAGGCCAGTCAGCAGGTCGGAACCTTTGCGTGACTTTACCACAATGTCATCCATGTATGCTTCCACATTCCAGCTGATTTGGGTGAGCAGACACTTCTGAATCATCCTCATGAATGTGGCCCCAGCGTTCTTGAGACCGAATGGCATGGTGACATAACAAAAGCACCCGAATGGAGTGATGAAAGTTGTGTTTATCTCATGGGGTCCATACAGTCGGATCTGATGGTACCCGAAAACGGCATCTAGGAAAGACAAACGCTCACACCCTAGAGTAGAATCGACAATTTGGTCGATGCGAGGGAGAGGAAAATGATCTTTCGGGCAGGCCCAATTGATATGCTTGAAGTCAATGAACATGCGAAGTGAGTCATCTTTCTTGGGGACCATAACAACATTGGCGAGCCACTCGGAGTGGTAAATCTCGCGGATGAACTCAGCTGCCAGGAGCCGAGCCACTTCCTCACTAATTGCTTTTCTCTTCTGTACGGCAGACCGTTGAAGATGTTCTTTGACTGGTTTCACTTTCGGGTTGACTCGCAAACAATGCTCAGCCAGTCCCCTGGGTACACCCGGCATGTCAGAAGGTTTCCATGCAAAGATGTCCCAGTTCTCACGGAGGAACTGGATGAGCGCTTCTTCCTATTTGCTGTCAAGTGAAGTTGAAATATGAGTAGGAGCACCATTAGGATCGGTCAGGTGAATGTGAATCGGATTGGTTTCACCGGACGACTGAAATGCAGAATCAATGGTAGGCTTCTCGGAGCGCAGCAAATCACTTGGATCTGCATTTTTCCGGTATTCTTGCATTTCAAGTGCCGCCATTTGTGCATCGGCAATTTTTAGCCCTTATGGAAGCACTCTTCTGCTTTCTGCCGATTGCGAGTGATAGTGATCACTCCTCTAGGACCAGGATTTTCAATTTGAGGTATACATAACATGGTCGAGCCATGAAACGTGCATAGGTAGGCCTACCGAGAATGGCATGATAAGCACTCTTGAAATCCACTACTTCAAATGTCAACTTCTCTTTGCGGTAATTCTTGGAATCACCGAAAACCACATCAAGGGCGATCTGGCCGAGTGATTCAGCCTTCTTGCCGGGTATAATGCCATGGAAACTCATATTACTTTCGCTGAGCTTGGAAATCGGAATCCCCATTCCCTTCAAGGTTTCAGCATAAAGGATATTCAGGCCGCTACCACCATCCATCAGCACTTTAGTCAGTCGAGTGCCTTCAACAACTAGGTCGACCACCAACGCTTGCCTCCCAGGGGTGGCTATACGTGCTGGATGGTCAGACTGGTCGAATGTGATGGTAGTCTGGGACCACTTCAAATAACTTGGTGTTGCCGGAGGAACCATGTTCACTTCTCTGTTGATAACTTTCAATCGACTTTTGCTCTCAACATCAGCAAAAATCATCAGAGTGGAGTTGACGTTGGGAAAACCGTCATCATCCTCTTCCTTGTCCTCATCCATGTCCGACTCCTTTTCCTTCTCCTTGGGTTGCTTCTCTCGAAATTGCTGGATCAGGAGTCGACACTGTCGAGTAGTGTGCTTGGGATAAACCAAATTACCCTCTTCATCTTTCTTGGTGTGAATGTGACATGGTAAATCCTACACATCATGTCCGTCTTGATCTTTCACTTTCTTGGGATTCCAGGGCCCTTTGGGCTTCCCCTTGAACTTTCCTTGAGCCACAACTAAGGCCTCGCCAGGAGCAATTGGCTCGGCCTTACGCTTCTGTTTTCAATTGGAAGTACTTCCACCGGTGTCCTGGGCGACTGTTTTGTGCTTGCCACTCCGGAGTCGGTCTCCCTCTTCGCCGTTAGCGTATTTGGTGGCAATCTCCATCATCCGAGTCAGAGTCATATCCCCTGTCCGATGAAATTTCAGATTCAACTCCTGATACTTAACGCCTTCCTTGAAGGCACATATTGCTTGGCGATCTGACACATTCTCCACTATATGGTGTAACATCATCCATCTCTGGATATAGTCTCTCAAGGTCTCATTCGGTTTCTGTACACAACACTGCAATTCTGTCAACCCTGCCGGTCGCTTACAAGTACCCTCGAAAGTTCTAACAAACACTCTGGCGAGTTCTTCCCAACTTTATATGCTGCCAGGTGCTAATTGGTTCAGCCACGCCCTGGCCAAGCCTTCCAACATGAGAGGGAGGTGCTTCATTGCCACTTTATCATTGCCACCACCAATTTGCACAGCCACTCGGTAATCTTCAAGCCAAGTGCCAGGCTTAGACTCACCGCTGAACTTGCTGACTCCAGTCGCCAACCTGAAGTTGGGAGGAATCACTGCGACCCTGATGGCTCTGCTGAAACACTCGGGACCGGAAACGTGCACTCTGCTGCCAGTCGGATAATCTCTGTCATGACCTTCCCTATGCGCTTTGTTCCTGTCAACCAGACCTTGAACGAGAATAGATCTCGCATCAAAGCCTGGCTCTCTTGGGTCGACTGGTACCCTTCGCTCTCCACTGTGGGGGCGCCTATTATCCTGCCGCCGAGGCACGTATGACCCACTCCTCAGAGGAGGCGTGGGCACTCGACGACGGTCATCATGGTCAAGTTGGTGATCATACTGCTCGCGGTTTTTGTACTGATCATGCCGGTGCCCACGTCCCTCACGCCGCGAAGGTGATCTTGGGCCGTGAGCCGACTGGACTGTGTCCGGCACCACAGACCTGCTATGAATCCTATTCTACGACTGAGATACTGATGTATTCTGTTCTCCAGCTGCTCGAAGCAAGGCTCGGATCTGCATCAAACCCCTGCCTGCCTCTCACTGGGAAGGCTGGATTGACTCTGCTATTCAGGCTGTGGCTGTGAGATTTTGGATCGGAGTGCGGTATACCTGAGTTTGAGGTGGAAAAAGTTGCCGTCGACTGGATTCAGGGATCCGCTGCCGAGCACGCTCGTCGAGTGCATGCTGCAGGTTCTCCAATCGAGTGCGCTCATCCAAGTTGCCCAGTTGTGCTTCTTCCAAGGCCCGGGCCTCAGGGGTTTCTCCAACGATAGGAGTGTGAAGTGCATCCATGTTGCGGCGGCGAAGCTATTCCGGGACGGTACTCCTCGTGAACGCGCGGTGGATCACCCCCGCCATCGCCACCGTCGTTGCGGGGGAAGCCAGGAGGACTGGTGGTCCGTCGACCATCAAGACTTCTATCGCGGGATCGCTGCTGTTGTATTCGGATGTTGTCTCGATGGAGCCAGTCGAACAGGCCGTAGAGATTTTCGTTGGGCTCGATTGCGCGACATGTGAGGTGGCCGACTGGCGGGCCACCGCATGCCTTACCCACCGCTAGAGTCGCGACCGACCAGAACGCTTGCGCCGGCAAGTGGCAGGGGATGAAGACACCATAGGAACCGACCGATACTGGGTCGACGGTTGCCGGAGAAGGACGTCGTGGATGCACGCGCGAAAGTGCGTCGCCCCGTGGACGGGGAGCGCATCGACATCGAGCGGAGCTTCCTGGAGCCAGGCGGAGTCGTCGGTGATGAACACGAGCACGCTGAGACGGATCTTGCGGCCCTCAACCTGTCCGCTGGCGGAAACCATGACAATGAGAATCAGAAAAATTGCAACTCCACCAGAAAGTCGCTAAGACACCTGCCCCACAGTGGGCGCCAACTATTGTGGATCTAAGACTGATAGTAGAATGGGGGTAGGTATGAGGAGGCAAGATCCTAGCTATGATGAAGTTGTACACACGAGTTTTACGAGTTCAGGCCCTTCGCGGAGGAAGTAACCGCCTTACGTCTCGGTGCCAGGAGGCGGTCGACTAGATTATGTATGTGTGTGTTACAGAGGGTGCGAACCCTTGTCTCAGTGGAGGGGGTGGCTTATATAGAGTGCGCCAGGACCCCAGCCAGCCCACATTACAAGGAGTTTAAGGTACATAAAGAGATGGCTTTACTGCTAACGGTAGCCTTAAATGCCTTAATGGCCTTAAAGGTTACAGGGTGGACGCTTGCCCGTTGATGTTCTCGACGGCTCTTGGTCTTCAAACAGGTCGAATGGATTCTTGTATGGTCGACTGATTGTGTGGTCGAGTGACTCAAAGAAGGAGGAGTCTCCGAGTGACTGGTAGGTCGAGTGGATTGTACTCGACACCTTTGTTGGGCCCTCCCTGTTGTCTCTTGAGCTTCTTTGCTTCTAAGATAGTGACCTTGGAGGGTCTATGTCCAGGTCTATGTCCTCATCAGACGAAATCGGGGCAGCCTGGCGGCGTCGAGGAGGTCGGCGTCATCGGGGGCAACTAGCGATGAAAACCAAAATTTTCACAAGTGTTTCTTATATAGCAAACCCTTTGGTCCCGGTTCATGGCACCAACCCGGACCAATGCCCCCCTTTAGCCCCGGTTGGTGCCACCAACCGGGACCAAACGTCTCTTTTTAGCAACCCAAAGGGCGGGAAGCAGAGGCCTTTGGTCCCGGTTGGTGCCACCAACCGAGACCAAAGGCCTTGTGTTGCCTGCGTCACGGCCAAGAGTTTAGTCCCACCTCGCTAGTTGAGAGAGCTTGAGAGTGGTTTATAAGCGCTGCTGCGCCCACCCTCTCGAGCTCCTCTCAACTATAGGCTTTCGGGCCTAATCTGTCACTGTGTGCCTATGGGCCTACTGCGGTCCTGGATCCTGGCCCATGTTTGCGTTTCTAGTCGTATTCAGGTTGTGGTGGCCCAGTAGGTGGCACTTTTATTTATTTATCTTTGTTTTCTTTGTTGCTTTATTTATTTTATTTCGTTTTTTCTTACGACAAAATACTTACTATTTCTACTTTTATTTATTTTATTGAAGTTTATTTATTTTTTCTTTAATAAAGTTTATTTTGTTTCTACTTATTTATTTTATTAAAGTTTATTTTATTTTATTTTGTTTCTGCTTATTTATTTTATTTTGTTTTGTTTCTACTTATTTATTTTATTTTGTTTTTTTGCTTTATTTATTTATTTATTTTATGAAAATTCTTTTTGCTTTTAATGTTTTGAACAGAAAATACTTTGATAATTTTAGTCGCATAAATTTTATATAGTTTTAGTTTCAATACTGCTAGAGGTTTATCAAAGCTTTTTAGTTGACTTCTTTAGCTATTAGAGTCTCATTAAAGTTTTCTAGTTCATTATTTTTTCTATTAGAGTTTCATTAAAGTTTTCTAGTTCATTCTTTTAGTTTATTATTTTTGCTATTAGAGTTTAATAAAAGTTTTCCAGTTCATTCTTTTTTATATTAGTTCATTCTTTGAGCTAAATGACCCTGAAATTGAAAAAGCGCTTTAGATGAACTCTGAAGAGGTTGAAAGTTGGCATGGTATCATTATTTCACCCGCATAGCATGTGGTAAAAAGTTGAGAGCGTTACGTCAAAACTGGATGCACTTCGTGTACAAAATGGACAATCTCTTTCGAAGTATCAAGGTTCCATACGGAAACTCATCTGTTACAAAGGATTTCATTTTTGAACTTATTTGAACTCCAGACTCTTTGTGTGATCAAAATGCACCATTCAAAGCCACATCATGAATTTTCAACCCTTTCTGACTTCATTTGTTATTTTTCATGCATTTACTGATTTTTTGTAGCTATATGACCCTGAAAATGAAAATCGGTACAAATGAACTCTGAATGGGTTGAAAGTTGGCATGGTATCATCATTTCACCCACATAGAATATGGTAAAAAGTTGAGAGGGTTACGGAAAAAACTGGATGCACTTCGTGTACAAAATGGACAATCTCTTCTGAAGTATCAGGGTTTCATATGGAAACTCGTCTGTTACAAAGGGATTTCATTTTTTTGAACTTATTTGGACTCCAGACTTTTTGTGTGTTCAAAATGCACCATTCAAAGACGCATCATCAGTTTTCAACCCTTTCTGACTTCATTTGTTAGTTTTCATGCATTTACTGATTTTTTGAGCTATATGGCCCTGAAAATGAAAATCACTACAAATGACTCTAAAAAGGTTGAAAGTTGGCATGGTATCATCATTTCACCCACATAGCATGTGGTAAAAAGGTGAGAGGGTTACGATAAAAACTGGATGCACTTCGTGTACAAAATGGACAATCTCTTTCGAAATATCAGGGTTTCATACGGAAACTCATGTGTTACAAAGGGATTTCATTTTTTTGAACTTATTTGAACTCTAGACTTTTTGTGTGTTCAGAATGCACCATTCAAAGCCACATCATCAATTCTCAACCCTTTTTGACTTCATTTGTTATTTTTCATGCATTTACTGATTTTTTTGAGCTACATGACCCTGAAAATGAAAATCACTACAAATGAACTCTGAAAAGGTTGAAAGTTGGCATCGTATCATAATTTCACCCCACATATCATGTGCTAAAAAGTTGAGAGGGTTACGGCAAAAACTGGATGCACTTCGTGTACAAAATGGACAATCTCTTTCGAAGTATCAGGGTTTCATACGGAAACTCATTTGTTACAAAGGAATTTCATTTATTTGAACTTATTTGAACTCCAGAGTTTTTGTGTGTTCAATATGCACCATTCAAAGCCACATCATAAATTTTCCACCCTTTCTGACTTTATTTGTTATTTTTCATGCATTTACTGATATTTTGAGCTATATGACCCTGAAAATGAAAATCACTACAAATGAACTCTGAAAAGGTTGAAAGTTGGCATGGTATCATCATTTCACCCACATAGCATGTGCTAAAAAGTTGATAGGGTCACAACAAAAACTGGATGCGCTTCGTGTACAAAACGGACAATCTATATCAAGGTATCAGGGTTTCATACGGAAACTCGTGTGTTACAACAGGCATTTTATTTCTTCACATGTAACTGCAGTGATATTCTAGATCAAAGGCATCATCATAATAGTTGTGTGGAGAAATTCTTCACTTTTTTCGCTTGTGTCCTTTGCTTATTGCGTCGTAACCATGGATATTCTTCATCGCTTAACAGGGTGCTTGGGTCAGCCTTGACTTTGAAGGGAGGAATTTCATGAAACTTTTCATAATCTTTAGACATGTCTGTCTTGCTCTCCAATCCCACGATTTCTCTTTTTCCTGAAAGAACTATGTGGCGCTTTGGCTCATCATATGATGTATTCACTTCCTTATCTTTTCTTTTTCTCGGTTTGGTAGACATGTCCTTCACATAGGAAACCTGCGCCACATCATTGGCTAGGACGAATGGTTCATCTGTGTGCCCAGGATTGTTCAGATCCACTGTTGTCATTCCGTACTGTGGGTCTAGCTGTACCCCGCCTCTTGACAGATTACCCATTTGCACTTAAACAAAGGGACCTTAAAATCATGTCCGTAGTCAAGTTCCCATATGTCCAGTATGTAACCATAATATGTGTCCTTTCCCCTATTGGTTGCTGTATCAAATCGGACACCGTTGTTTTGGTTGGTGCTCTTTTGATCTTGGGAGATTGTGTAAAATGTATTCCCATTTATCTCGTATCCTTTGGAAGTCAGTACAGTCGAAGATGGTCCCCTGGACAATGAGTACTGCTCATCAGAAATAGTGTTGTCACCTCTGAGATGTGTTTCCAACCAACTGCCGAAAGTCCTGATGTTTTCACATGTAATCCAGTCGTCACACTGCTCCGGGTGTTTGGAGCACGGACTGTTCTTGTGTTCATCGATAGACGGGGTCACCAAGGTAGAGTTCTTTAGAACTGTGTAGTGTGCTTGAGACCAAGAATGCCCGTCCCTACATATTATTGAGTCCCCTCCGAGTGCGCCTTTTCCAGTCTATCTCCCCTCATACCGTGTGTTGGAAATATGCCCTAGAGGCAATAATAAAATGGTTATTATTATCTCTCCTTGTTCATGATAATTTTCTATTGTTCATGCTATAATTGTGTTATCCGGAAATCGTAATACATGTGTGAATACATAGACCACAACATGTCCCTAGTGAGCCTCTAGTTGGATGTCATGGTTTCCTGACCATGGACATTGGACGTCATCGATAACGGGATCACATCATTAGGAGAATGATGTGATGGACAAGACCCAATCCTAAGCATAGCGCAAGATCGTGTAGTTCGTCTGCTAAAGCTTTTCTAATGTCAAGTATCTTTTCCTTAGACCATGAGATTGTGCAACTCCCGGATACTGTAGGAATACTTTGGGCGTGCCAAACGGGACAACGTAACTGGGTGACTATAAAGGTGCACTACGGGTATCTCCGAAAGTGTCTGTTGGGTTGGCACGAATCGAGACTGGGATTTGTCACTCCGTATGATGGAGAGGTATCTCTGGGCCCACTCGGTAAGACATCATCGTAATGAGCTCAATGTGACTAAGGGTTGGTCACGGGATGATGTGTTACGGAACGAGTAAAGTGACTTGCCGGTAACGAGATTGAACGAGGTATTGGGATACCCATGATCGAATCTCGGGCAAGTAACGTACCGATTGACAAAGGGAATTGTATACAGGATTGCTTGAATCCTCGACATCATGGTTCATCCGATGAGATCATCGTGGAACATGTGGGAGCCAATGTAACACCCTCGATGCGACTATATCTCCCACGTGTCGAGGCACGACTTAGAGGCATAATCGCATTGAAGGCATAAGTCGCAAGTGAGGCAATCTTCACACAACCCATGTACATATAAATATAAAGGGGGAATAATAAGAATAGTTGGCTTACACTCGCCACGTCACATCAAGGTACATAAATAGCATTCATCATACAAACACTCATGGCCCGACTACGGCGCCAAAAAGAAAAGACTCCCCAACATACGACTAAACCCTGAATCGAACCCCGAGCAGGCACCACTACTGATCATCAGGAAAAGAAACATAGTATCGCTGAGAGTCCTCGTCGTACTCCCACTTCAGCTCGAACGCGCCATCCGGAGGAGTATCATCGGTCCCTGCATCTGGTGTAATAGTAATCTGTGAGCCACAAGGACTCAGCAATCTCGCACCCTCGCGATCAAGACTATTTAAGCTAAATAGGTAAGGAAGGGGTAATGTGAGTGGAGCTGCAGCTAGCGGCTAGCATATATGGTGGCTAACTTATTCGCAAAGGAGAGCGAGAAGAGAAGGCAAAGCACGAGCGGAAACTACCTAGAGGCGACTACGCAAACATAACTCCAACACCGTGTCCACTTCCCGGACTCCGCCGAGAAGAGGCCATCACGGCAACACACGCAGTTGATTCATTTTAATTAATTAAGTTCAAGTTGTTTACAACCGGACATTAACAAATTCCCATCTGCCCATAACCGCGGGCACGACTTTCGAAAGATCAATCCCTGCAGGGGGGTCCCAACTTAGCCCATAACAAGCTCTCACGGTCAACGAAGGAATAGACCTCCACCCAGGACCCACCGATCAGACTTGGTATCCCGGTACAACAAGATGATTCGACAGGTCAAAACTAGTCCAGCAACACCGCCCGAATGCACCGACAAATCCCGATAGGAGCTGCACATATCTCTTTCTCAGGGCACACTCAGATTGTCCAAACTTCCGGTAGGCCAGCCCAGAGTTGCCCCTGGTGGCCACCGGCGGCTGACGTTCCGGACCAACACTCAGAGGAGCACTGGCCCGTGGGGGGGCTAAAATAAAGATGACCCTCAGGCTCCGGAAACCCAAGGGAAAGAAAAGGGTAGGTGGCAAATGGTAAAACCAATGTTGGGCATTGCTGGAAAAGCTTTAATCAAGGCGAACTATCAAGGGGTTCCCATTATAGCCCAACCGCGTAAGGGACGCAACAATCCGGGAACATAACACCGATATGACGGAAACTAGGGTGGCAAGAGTGGAACAAAACACTAGGCGAGAGGCCGAGCCTTCCACCCTTTACCAAGTATATAGACAAGTAAAGATAACATAGCAATATAATGATATCCCAACAAGTAAAATAAATGTTCCAACAAGGAACGGCTCCAATCTTCACCTGCAACTAACAATGCTATAAGAAGGGCTGAGCAAAGCGGTAACATAGCCAATCAATGGTTTGCTAGGACAAAGGTGGGTTAGAGGCTCAATCATGGCAATTGGGAGGCTAATAAGCAAGTGGTAGGCATCATAGCATTGGCAAAGCAAAAGAGCGAGCAAACTAGCATATCAAAGATAGTAGTGATTTCAAGGGTGTGATCATCTTGCCTGCACAGTTGTCAGAATTGACTGGATCCTCAAAAGCAAACTCAACGGGCTCCTCGTTAGCGAACTCGTCTCCCAGCTCTACCCAACAACACAAACAAGAAACAAGGATACAATCAACCACGTGCAAAGGCAACCAATAAGATGCAAAGATGATATGCTATGCGGGATGCAAAATGCAAGATGTAACAGGAAATGCATGAACCTGGCCTCAACTTGGAAATCCAAGTGTGCCACTGGATAGAGGGGAAGAAATCCCCTGAAAACGATATAAAGATCATGGCAATCGGAGCTACGGTTAAGAAATGGCAAGCGTTTTACTAAACGAACCGATCTGCGATTTACAGCAAGTAGGCTCCTAAATGCAACAAAATGAACATGCCACAGCCACCCAACATGTAAACAAATTGCATGGCAGTGATGTACTCATTAAGCTTAACAAATCATCATGACTGAGGCATAGGAAAATTCATCCATTAAGGGCTTCAAACAAGCATGGCAAAACTGAATAAGCAAAACAGATTTCAGACTTAGCGAAATTAACGCTAGTCTGAAATTTCAGACCACGATGCTCTCTTTGGAGCAGCAAAACAACATGAAGGCAAACCTGAACATGGCAAGTAAGAGCATGGCATGGAGCTACTCAACAAGCTTAACAAAACACCCAAAATGACCTGGGGCCAAAAGGGTTCACAAAATACTCTACCGAGCACACGAACATTGATGAAACACAAATAGTTTTTAGACTTAGTGAAAACTGGGACATGCTGAAATAATAACTCACGGAGGCATGTAAACGAGCTCGATGCTCTCACTACGGTGCAAGTCATGGCAAGGCAAGCATATATCCATTAAGAAGGCACAAAATGTTAGCTAGACATGGCAAGAACAATGGCATAGCATGCATGGATCACTAGCAATCACTCCGGCAAAATCGCAAAAGAGTTAGCGATCTGCCCAAAACAGCAACTATCCAATAGTTGAGCTCGATTGAGTCAACCTAGGGTGCTCCAACATAACAAGTAAAGACATGGATGGATTAAGCACAACAAGCATAACAATTCACTCTTACTGATCATCCTCAAAATAGGCACGGATCACTAGGAAACAAGCCGGACATATAGCATCGTGAACTAAAACGGCTCAGACTTAGTGATTTTCAATAAGTCCCTGAAATCGATAATCTCAGGTAGCCCTCTTCGCAAGCTTGCACAAGACAACACACACATCCTAAAAATACATGGAAGGCACCTCTAGAAAGAAGACAACATGCTTAACAATTCATCCCAAAGGGGCACAAGCATATCATGCACGGATTAAATATGGCAAAAATGACAAAAGTGCATGTTGGATTAACGGATCTGCAATTTAACTCAACATGCCTCCTTCCAACAGCATTTTGGGCAACAAGATAACCTCAAATGCAAATGATGCAATGGAATGAAATGATGTACTCATCGAGACGAAGATTTTGACATATCATACGCCCAAATCGGAGCTACGGATGCAAAGTTATGGCAGGTCAAACATTGCACGAAAATTAGGGTTCGGGGAAGAAAAAGTCAACCGAGAGAATTTCAGATCCAGATCCAGCCGGGATCACTGTAGCAGGGCGCGACCTTCGAGGTTCGCCGGCCCGGATCCGAGGTCGCCGGTGAGGTAGACAAGGCCGGGGCGGTGGGGCGAGGTCCGGCGGTCGGCGGGGCGGCGACGAGGCCCGCGGCGAACTTGGCGGCGAGGGCGCGGACCCGGGCGGTGGCGCGGATGCCGCGGCGAGCCGGCGCGGCGGCGACCGGCGATGGCGGGCGCGGTGGCCGGTGCTACTCCGGCCACCGGAGCGGAGGACGGCGGCGGCGGGGAGCTGCGGGACCGGGCGGCGCGAGGCGGCGGAGGGCGCGGGCTCGGAGGGCCGGCCGTGGGTCTTCGGGCCCGGCGGCGCGGTAGGTGTGGCGGCGCCACGTGGCAGCCCGGACTGGCGGGGGCGCGGCGGACGTTGTCCGGCTCCGCCCGGACACGTCCGTCGGCGGCGGATCCCCTTTTTTTTTTAAAAAAAAATAGGGTTTCGAGGTGGGAGACGGGATCCGAAAATGGAGGGGGGTATAAATAGGCATAGAGGGAGCTAGGAGAGTCCAAATGAGGTGCGGTTTTCGCCCACACGATCGTGATCGAACGATCGAGACGATGGAGCTGAGTTTGGTGGGTTTTGGGCCAAAATGGAGGGGTGTTGGGCTGCACACACACGAGGCCTTTTCGGTCCCTCGGTTAACCGTTGGAGTATCAAACGAAGTCCAAATGACCCGAAACTTGACAGGCGGTCTACCGGTAGTAAACCAAGGCCGCATGGCAAGTCTCGGTCCAATCCGGAAATGTTTAATCCCCACACACGAAAGAAAGCTAGAAATGGCCACCGGAGGAGAACGAAGCGCCGGAATGCAAAACGGACAACGGGGAAAATGCTCGAATGCATGAGATGAAGATGTATGCAAATGTGATGCACATGATGACATGATATGAGATGCACGAAAAACAAAACAACACACGGAGACAAAGACCCGAACCCGAGAATTAAATATAACTTAATGCCGGAAATGGCAAGGGTTGGAGTACAATTGGGGAAGGTTACATGTGGGGCGTTACAGCCTATCCAGATCCTGCTGTTGGTTATTGACCGGAGAGTTGTCTCGGTCATGTCTGCATGGTTCCCGAACCCGTAGGGTCTACACACTTAAGGCCCACTCGGTAAGACATCATCTGTAACGCCCCGAGACCGATTTGCCAGGTGTCCTCCAATATTCGCTATTCTTGCCTTGTCTTTGCTTGTGTGTCATGCATTGCATATCATGTCATCATGTGCATTTCATTTGCATACATGTTCGTCTCATGCATCCGAGCATTTTCCCCGTTGTCCGTTTTGCAATCCGGCGCTCCTATGTCATCCGTTGTCCCTTTCTACCTCTTTTCATGTGCGGGTGTTAAATGTTTTCGGATTGGACCGAGACTTGTCATGCGGCCTTGGTTTACTACCGGTAGACCGCCTGTCAAATTTCATGCCATTTGGACTTCGTTTGATACTCCAACGGTTAACCGAGTGACTGAAAAGGCCTCATGTGTGTTGCAGCCAACACCCCTCCAAAGTGGCCCAAAACCCATCCAAACCCCTTCCATCATATCGGTCGTTCGATCACGATCGCGTGGCCGCAAACCGTGCTCAATTTGGAGCCCCCTAGCTCCTCCTACCTATAAAAAGGTCCTTCCCTTCAAAATCCCGGGCCATTTCGCACCCTAACCCTAAAATCTGCTCCTCCGTCACCGGACATGTCCGCCACCTAGCCGGACGCTCGCCCCCGCCCACTCTTGTCGTGCCACATGGCACGCCGGCGACCTCCCACCGCGTGGCCCGCTGGAGCCCGCCGCGGGCCCTCCCGGCCCGCTTCGTCTCCACTACGCCCCGACGCCCGCGCCTCCTCGCCGCGCCGCCCGCTCTTCGCCCCGACCTCCCGACGCCACCGCGCCTCTCGCCGCCCGGCGACGGCACCAGCATCGCTGGCCACCGAGGCGCCATCGTCGCCTCGCTGCCACCGCGGCCGGAACCGCCGCAGGGGACACCGCCCCCGCCGTCCGGCCTCCCCTCGTCGCCGGCGCACCACCGACCTCGTCGGCCTCCTCTTCTCCGGCCTCCCCCTCGGTTTTCCTCACCGGAGCAGCGACCTTCTCGACGGAGATCCTCCTTTTCCGCGTTGCTACAGTACCTCCCGATCCGATCCAGATCTGGATCTGAGAATTTACCCCGTTGACTTTTCCCCCTAAACCCTAATTTTTATGCAATCTTCATCATGCTATAACTCTGCATCCGTAGCTCCATTTTGCGCGTGTAGCATATCAAAATGTTCGTCTCGACGAGTACATCATTTCATATCATTGATTAATTTTATTTTGAGCTCATCTTGATGCCCGAAATGCTGATGGAAGAGGGTTATTTGATGAATTTGTCAGATCTGTTTCAGCAAATGGCATTTTGTCATTTTTGCCATGATTAATGTGTGCATGCTATGATCCTGAGCTTTACATGAGTTTTGTTATATGCCATGTCATCTTTACAGTGGTGCTTGCCATGTATTTTTGTGCTATTTGTGGTGACTAGCACAAGCTTGCAAAGTAGCATAATCGGTAATGCTGATTTCAGGGACATAGAATTTCTCTAAGTCCTTGTCCTGATTTTGTCGGTATGCCATATGTTCATGTTGTTTCCTAGTGATCCGTGCCTCTTTTGAGGATGATCAGTAAGGATGTTTTGTTAAAATTGTGGTGCTCTATCCATCCATGTCTTTTTTTGCATTTATGGAGCACCCTAGCTTGAGTCAATCGAGCTCTACTTTTGCTATAAAATAATCCTGGCAGATTTTTGACATGTTTAGCGATTTTGCCGGGGATGTTGTTATTGATCCGTGCATGCTATGTTGTTGTTCTTGCCATGTCTAGCTTCTATGCCTTGTATTCTTGATGGTTGTATGTTTAGTTTGTCATGCCATATTTCATAGTGAGTGCATCGAGCTCGTAAACATGCCTACCCGATAACTGATTTGCATGCTCCAGTTTTTCACCAAGTCTGAATCTATTTATGTTTTTGCCATGTTCACATGCTTGCAATTGTATTTTCTGATCCCTTTTGGCTCAAGGACACTAAGGGACTTTTGTTAAGTGCTTTGAGTAGCTTCATGGCATGCCTTGCTTTGCCATGATATGTTTCTGTGGCATATAATTATCATGCTCTAAACATTGCTTCCTGATGATAAATTTCACTAAGTCTGAAACCTGTTATCATTTGCACTTTTGCCATGCTTGTTTGAACCTGTTAATGGATGAATTAGCCGTAGCTCAGTGTTCATCTTTTGTCAAGCATCATGAGTGGATCCCTGCCATGTATTTTGTTCCCATGTTTGAGTGTTGTAGCATATTTATCTTGATGCATTTAGTTGGTCACTTGCTGTTTATCGCAGACCGGTGCCATAGTTGTTTTGCTTGCCATTTCCAACCGTGCATCCGATTCCGGCGATCTTTATATCGATTTCAACCGAAATCACCTCACCTTTACAATGGCACTCTTGGATTTCCAAATTGAGGCCAGGTTCAATATTTCCTTTGCAAATCATGCATATGCATCACATACCGCATCTCGCATATCATACCATGTTCGTGTGTTGGTTATTTACTATGTTGTGTGCTTCTTTCCGGTGTTGCTTCTTCGGGTTGGTTCCGATAACGTCGCGTTTGTGAGGATCTGTTCATCTACGTCCGTTTGTCTTCTTCATGGACTCGTCCTTCTTCCTAGCGGGATTTCAGCGAGATGACCATACCCTCGAAATCACTTCTATCTTTGCTTGCTTAGTTGCTCGCTCTTTTGCTATGCCTATGCTGCGATACCTACCACTTGCTTATCATACCTCCCATATTGTTAATCCAAGCCTCTAACCCACCTTATCCTAGCAAACCGTTGTTTGGCTATGTTACCGCTTTGCTCAGCCCCTCTTATAGCGTTGTTAGTTGTTGGTGAAGATTGAAGTTGTTCCTTGTTGGAACATGGAGATGTTGTTCCTTGTTGGAACATGTTTACTTGTTGGGATATCACAGTATCTCTTATTAAATTAATGCATCTATATACTTGGTAAAGGGTGGAAGGCTCGGCCTTATGCCTGGTGTTTTGTTCCACTCTTGCCGCCCTAGTTTCTGTCATATCGGTGTTATATTCCCGGATTTTGCGTTCCTTACGCGGTTGGGTTATAATGGGAACCCCTTGACAGTTCGCCTTGAATAAAACTCCTCCAGCAATGCCCAACCTTGGTTTTACCAGCTGCCACCTAGCCTTTTCTTTTCCCTTGGGAGTCGCACTCCCGAGGGTCATCATTATTTTAAACCCCCCGGGCCAGTGCTCCTCTAAGTGTTGGTCCAACCTGTCAGCCGCCGGTGCCCACCAGGGGCAACTCTGGGTTGGCCTACCGGAAGTTTGGACAATCCGGTGTGCCCTGAGACCGAGATATGTGCAGCTCCTATTGGGATTTGTCGGCACATTCGGGTGGCTTTGCTGGTCTTGTTTTACCATTGTCGAAATGTCTTGTAACCTGGATGCCGAGTCTGATCGGAATGTCTTGGGAGAAGGAATATCCTTCGTTGACCGTGAGAGCTTGTGATGGGCTAAGTTGGGACACCCCTGCAGGGTTTGAACTTTCGAAAGCCGTGCCCGCGGTTATGGGCAGATGGGAATTTGTTAATGTCCGGTTGTAGAAAACCTGAAGTTGATCTTAATTAAAATACATCAACCGCGTGTGTAACCGTGATGGTCTCTTTAAGGCGGAGTCTAGGAAGTGAACACGGTGTTGGAGTAATGCTTGACGTAGGTTGTTCTAGGATGACTTCTTGATCATAGTTGTTCGACCGAGCTTTGCCTTCTCTTCCCGCTGTCATTTGCGTATGTTTTTTAGCCACCATATATGCTACTCACTTGCTGCAGCTCCACCTCATACCTTTACATTACCCATAAGCTTAAATAGTCTTCATCGCGAGGGTGTGAGATTGCTGAGTCCCCGTGACTCACAGATACTTCCAAAACCAGTTTGCAGGTGCCGATGTTACTGAGAAGGTCACGCAACCTAGCTCAAGGAGGAGTGTCAGTGTCAAAACCGGCGGATCTCGGGTAGGGGGTCCCGTACTGTGCGTCTAGGTCGGATGGTAACAGGAGGCAGGGGACACGATGTTTTACCCAGGTTCGGGCCCTCTTGATGGAGGTAAAACCCTACGTCCTGCTTGATTAATATTGATGATATGGGTAGTACAAGAGTAGATCTACCACGAGATCAGAGAGGCTAAACCCTAGAAGTTATCCTATGGTATGATTGTTGTTCGTCCTACGGACTAAAACTCTCCGGTTTATATAGACACCGGAGAGGTCTAGGGTTACACAGAGTCGGTTACAATGGTAGGAGATCTACATATCCGTATCACCAAGCTTGCCTTGCACGCCAAGGAAAGTCCCTTCTGGACACGGGACGAAGTCTTCAATCTTGTATCTTCATAGTCCAGGAGTCCGGTCGAAGGTATAATCCGGCCATCCGGACACCTCCTAATCCAGGACTCCCTCAGTAGCCCCTGAACCAGGCTTCAATGACGACGAGTACGGCGTGCAGATTGTCTTCGGCATTGCAAGGTGGGTTCCTCCTCCAAGTACTTCATAGAAGATTTTGAACACAAAGGTAGTGTCCGGCTCTGCAAAATAAGTTTCCATATATTGCCATAGAGAGAATAATATTTACACAAATCTAATCTGCTGACGTATTCCGTGGCGTGACATCACACCACGGCCAAGTCTTTATTCGAATCGTTTTATTGTTCTACCTCAGCGCGTTTAGCGAGGCGGTTTCCTTGGCATGTCTTGTTAAAGCAGAGATCGTGTGCCCTTATTCCGGGATTCTCATCAATACGGGCGTGGGTAACCCAACCACGCCATTGACTATGGCGCTTGGGAGACAAGCGAGTTTTACCAAGCTGGTGGGGGCGCATGGTCGCGTCCGCCCATATAAGGGGATAAGGATCCACCTTTTCATCCTCGCCTTCTTCCTCCTTTGCCTATCCATTTCCGCGCACTCGAGCTCCAGCGCCCATGTCCGCACACCCCACCTCAACCTTTCTAGCCATGTCCGGAGCAGGAGGCAAGTGGATGGTCTCCTCCGTCACGGAGGGACACATCAAAAGATTGAGGAAGGCCGGATACTTGTCTAACGACATTGTGCACCGGCTCCCCGAAGAGGGGCAGCTCATCCCCACCCCTAGGCCCCATGAGAGGGTGGTGTTCCTCCCCCATTTCCTCCGCGGACTGGGCTTCCCTCTCCACCCTTTTGTCCGGGGGCTGATGTTCTACTATGGCCTGGATTTCCATGATCTGGCCTCGAATTTTGTCCTCAACATCTCGGCATTTATCGTCGTGTGCGAGGCTTTCTTCCGCATCCGCCCCCATTTCGGCCTATGGCTCAAGACTTTCAATGTCAAGCCGAAGGTTGTGCGCGGCACCCAAGCAGAGTGCGGAGGCGCCATGGTGGGCAATATGCCCAACGTCCTATGGTTTGAGGGCTCCTTCGTGGAGTCCCTAAAGGGGTGGCAGTCGGGGTGGTTTTACATCACCGAGCCGCGTGACCCTGAATGGGTCGCAGCCCCCGAGTTCCGATCTGGACCCCCTACGCGGCTCGCCTCCTGGAAAGAGACGGGCCTGTCGTGGGGTAAAAAAGGTGAGCTGAGTGGACTCCAAACATGCGTCCAAACCTTGGTGGACAGGAATCTCAAACTTGTTCACGTAGTCCAGGTTATGCTCATCCGTCGGATCCTCCTGTGTCAACAATGGGCTTGCAACCTGTGGGAGTTTGACCCGGTGCGGCAGGCACCGAACTCTAAGCAGGCTCTTCTACATGACGTACGAAGATGCCTGGAAGGTGCTTTTCTAGGGCGCAGAGGCCCCCGAATCCGCTACCGAGGATCGCAGATTCAGCACGCAGCGCCACGCTCGTGCGGTAAGCTATTTTCACCTTTTACAGGGTATTAGTTTTTCATAGTTTGACTCCATGCAGGATCTAAGTTCCCTTACCTTTGACAGGATTGGCAGGAGATGTCCGGACAGATCAACTGTCCGACTCCTTTGCCCGAAGGCCCAGCAGACGCTCGCTTGGCGAAGCTGCTGGTTCCGGCACCTTACGTGGTGCCGGAGAAGAAGGCCAAGAAGAAGGCCACGGGGACTCGAAAGAGTGCCCGGCGCCATGAGGTGTTGGATTCACCATCCGACGACTCCAAGGCACGCTCCTCCCATGAAGACGAGGAGGAGGAAGAGGAGACCTCTCCCCCCCAGCGGGGGGAGGGAAGAAAAGGAAGGCCGCCTCAACCGGGGAGGCCGAAGGGTCCAAGAGGGGGAAGACCCCTCCTCCAGACTACTCCACAAACGCCAATGACGGTGAAGAGGAGTGGCCGCACAGGGTGATTCATAGTATCCGGATACCAGAGTGATTTATAGTATTCCCCCATTGCACAGCTTTTCCTTACGTCGAACATGATTGTGCAGTCCGCCCAAGGCCGGGCTCGACGAGCCGTCGAGCGGCTCCCTGGACTCATCGGAGGTGAATTCGCTTCCGACGGCTTCCTCCCCCCACCCTACGGACGGCGCCGAGGTGGCGTCCCAACAGGTTCCAAGCCAGGAGGTGGTGGTCCTGGAGGCGCCGCAAGGCAACCTCCCGGACTCCAAGCGTAAAGGGGATAGAACCCCCAAGGGCTTCAAGTCCGGCCTTGAGCCGGACACCGCGCCGGAACCTTCAATGGTTCCGGACTCCGGTAGGCAGCCTCCTTCCAAGAGGAGCAAGCCTACCGAGCCAGTGACCTCCGTCCAACCGGAGGCACCGGACAATTTGCTGGAGACGCTTAACGGCGCCTCCATCTACGAGGAGCACCGCACTATTATGAGTGTGGTGATCTAGAAGGTTCGGTCCGCCTAGAGCGGACTGACTGAAGCCTGTGCCAGCCTCTTAACAGGCTTTGAGGTAAGTAAATAATATGTAAAAATATTACCACATAGATAGTAGCCCCTGATGCTCTGTTCGGCGTTCAGAAAGAAAAGCCGAATAGAGGATCTAATAATCACAGGAGTCTAACATAATCAAGTCAATATGCGTATGCATGCTTCGCTGCTGGCCTCCGCCGCACTGACTGTGGAGGTGGATACGCTGAAGCAAAACCTCGCGCGGTCCGAGAACGAGCTTGGCCATGCCAAGAGGCAACTCGAGGAGAAGGAAGGTAAGTAATACCTTGCGCAATTATATAGAAAAGATGTGGTTGCAAAAAATGACAGGATCAACGTGCTATTATAGGGGCCACGACCGAGGTGGCAACCCTTAAGCAAGCGCTATCCGAGGCCGAAAACAGGGTGGCCGCGGAGCGCACAGAGAGAGAGAGAGAAGCAGGAGGTGCGGGTGGAGGAGGTGCAGAAAGAGCTCTGGGCTCTCGTGAAAAAACACGAGAGTTTGGAGCTTGACTCAAAGACACAAGCGTCCGAGCTTGCGGCAGCCCAGCGCGAAGTCTGCAAAGGCCAAAGCCCAGAAAGCCCTCAAAGAAATTGACGCGATGAAGAAGATAGCGGCGGGTAAGGCATTCATTATGCAAAGCAAGCACGTGAAAGTGAATTACTTATTACTTACCCGAGTCATGAGCTCTCCAGGAGCGTTCGCAGATTCGCCCCGCAGTGCGTCGGATGCCGCCGCCTACTACCGAGCCGAAGAGGGGAGATCGATGGAGAAGGTGTTCTGGTCTCAGTATGCTGAGGCCGGACACCTGGTGCCTTTGAGCGACCAGCTGAAGCAAATGGTCGAGCTCCACAAGGTTGCCGAACAGGCCATAAAGGGCCTCATAGTTCGGTTGTGGCCTGGAGAGGCTTTGCCTGGGAGCTACTTCGGGCTGGTGAGGCGGCTGGTGGATGCCTGTCCACGGCTTGAATTAATCAAGCGCTCCATCTGCATCGAAGGTGCCTGTAGGGCGCTTGCCCGTGCTAAAGTGCACTGGGGCAAGATGGATGCGGAGAAGCTGGTGAAGGACGGGCCGCCGCCGGGCAAGGAGCATCGCGTCCCAGAAGCATATTATGAGGGCGTCCTGAAGGGTGCCCGCCTTATAGCGGATGAATGCCCCAAAGATGTAATTTTTGAGTAAACTCACATTTGTGATCCTGTACGCTGAAAACTTGTTCATATGCGCTAAGCAACGCTTTTGAATTTAAAATATTACCTTCTGTGTGGTCGTTTATCAAATTTGAGAGATGGCGAGTCGTCGGCTTCTGCCCCCCATGGCACGAGTGCTGGGTGTTCAGGATAAACATGAGCGCTCTTTTTCCCATTCTTGGGTCCTTCGAGGGAGGCGCTCAACACAACGAACAAGGCAATCGGACTATAATGCTTGAACACTCTCACTTAGCCATAGAATTCTATAATTTTAAATTTCGGCGAAGCCCCTAGTGTTCGGAAGACCGAGTTCGGGGCGCTATCCATGCCTAGGCCGGACAAAGACGACTCCTCGTTCTAAGCGTCATAAGTCTTTAGGGACTCGAAAACCTTTCGAATAGCGACCATCTCCCGCCTCATCATGACGGTCAGTTTTAGCTTTCTCTACTAAGGTGCTTAGGCCAGCTCAACTGGGGCACAATCGCAGTAGTTCTCCTAGTGCTACCTTAGCCGATATAACAGAATGTAAGGTACCAAAACATAGGAGCCGGGCAAACCCAACATTTGACGCAATAAATGATTCGGAGCCGATGCATATAATGCTATAAGTTCGGGGTGCCGCACTTGTGAAAGTGTTCGGACTTCTCACGCCATATTGTGGGGTACTTGAGCCCATGGCGTATTGGCCATACCAAAGTGTACGGGTGCAACATGTCATTAATGAACATATATTCGTAAAAAAATAGGTAATGCGATAATAGACGGAAGCTATGCATTGTTTATTTAAAAAAGCTGTGATCAAAGCAGAACGATACAAATAGTGCGATAAGCAAAAGATGGGACTATCAAATATGTCCTTTCCAGGGGCGAGCTGCGGAATGTTTATGCGAAACAGGTATACTTCTCATTATAGAGACCACCTTAGAGTTCCGTAGTGCGGCGTAGCTTTCTGCTTCCCTGGTTGTATCGTTTGTGCGGCAATTGTACTGCCTGACAAGCCTTCCGAAGAATGGAGTCCTGAAAATAAGAGAAAATTAAGAAATCGGCAGCCCCTAGTGCGGTTTAAGCCGCATTTCTGGCGTGCCGTGATGGTGCCCCTCCCCCTGTGCCCATGGTATTTCCAGAGCGTAGTTATGTACATGCAGCACTGGTTTCGCAAGTTCGCGAGGGCTGGGGTTGGGGCCGCATTGCTACGCTTGCTCTGAACGTGCCCGGCGGTCTTGGTGTAGGTTACTCCGGGCATGCTTGACGGTGTCCGGACGTTTAATGGCCGGACTAGAGAATTGCCTTGAGAGGCTGCTTTGTACTTCTGCCGCGATAGCCGCCGTATGCTCCTCCGTTCGGAGAGAGCGCTCGGTGTTTCCATTGACCGTGATGATGCCTCGAGGGCCTGGCATCTTGAGCTTGAGGTATGCGTAGTGCGGCACCGCATTGAACTTGGCAAATGCGGTTCGCCCGAGCAGTGCGTGATAGCCACTGCAGAACATGACTATGTCGAAGATTAACTCCTCGCTTCGGAAATTATCCGAAGATCCGAAGACCACTTCAAGTGTAAATGAGCATGTACAGTTGGCTTCTACACCTGGTATGACGCCTTTAAAGGTCGTTCTGGTGGGTTTAATCCTCGAGGGATCGATGCCCATTTTCCGCACTGTATCCTGATAAAGCAGGTTCAGGCTGCTGCCGCCGTCCATAAGGACTCTAGTGAGGTGAAATCCGTCAATAATTGGGTCTAGAACCAATGCGGCGAATCCGCCATGACAGATGCTAGTGGGGTGGTCCCTTCAATCAAAAGTGATCAGGTAGGAAGACCATGGGTTGAACTTTGGGGCGACTGGCTCCATCGCGTATACGTCCCTTAGCACACGCTTCCGCTGCCTCTTGGGGATGTGGGTTGCCTATATCATGTTCACCGTCCGCACTTGTGGGGGAAAACCTTTCTGTCCACTATTGTTCGGCGGCCGGGGCTCCTCCTCGTCATCGCTATGCAGCCCCTTCTATCAGCATTTAACTTGCCTGCCTGCTTGAACACCCAACAATCCCTGTTGTTGTGATTGGCTGGTTTTTCGGGGGTGCCATGTATCTGGCATGAGCGGTCGAGTATTCGGTCCAAAATGGACGGGCCCGGAGTATTTCTTTTGAATGGCTTTTTCCGCTGACCAGGTTTAGAACCTCTGAATCCGGCATTAACTGCCGTATCCTCAGCATTGTCGCCGTTAATGCGGCGCTTTTGCTTGTTGCGACGCGACCTGCCACTGTTGTCCTTGGTATCCGAATTACCAGGGCTCTTGGTCATCTTATTGCTGCGAGCTAGCCAACTGTCTTCTCACGCGCAAAAGCGGGTCATAAGTGTCGTGAGGGCTGCCATAGATTTCGGCTTTTCCTGTCCTAGGTGCCGTGCAAGCCACTCGTCGCGGATGTTATGCTTGAAGGCTGCTAGGGCCTCTGCGTCCGGACAGTCGACGATTTTATTTTTCTTGGTTAGGAACCGTGTCCAGAATTGTCTGGCCGATTCCTCTGGCTGCTGAATTATGTGGCTTAGGTCATCGGCGTCTGGTGGTCGCACATAAGTGCCCTGGAAATTGTCGAGGAATGCGGCTTCTAGGTCCTCCCAACAACCAATTGATTCTGCTGGCAAGCTGTTGAGCCAATGCCGAGCTGGTCCTTTAAGCTTGAGTGGGAGGTATTTGATGGCGTGTAGGTCATCACCGCGGGCCATGTGGATATGAAGGAGATAGTCCTCGATCCATACCACAGGATCTATTGTGCCATCGTATGATTCGATGTTCACGGGTTTGAAACCCTCGGGGATTTGATGATCCATTACTTCATCTGTGAAGCATAGTGGGTGTGCGGCGCCTCTGTATTGGGCTACATCATGACGTAGCTCAAACAAGCTTTGTCCATTATGTTCGGCCCGGCCGGATTTACTGTATCTGGCGTGACGAGTACCATCTCGTGCCATGGGGCGCCCACATGATCCGTAGATCGATCTTGTTTGCATTGCCTTATCCTCCAATATATCTCGCAGGTCTGGCGCATTTTCCCATGCCTTGGTAGTTTTTGAGAGGCGCCGGGGTGCGGCTTGAGTGGAGGGCCGAGTGGCCTCTCTGTCGCGGCCACGGGGTGGCCGGTCGGCCGCATCATGCGCTGGTGATGTAGGTTTAGGTGCTTCCACCTCTAATTGGGGTAGCAACCTGTGCTTTGGGTAGCTCTTGGAGGGGCGTTCGAGTTCATACTCGTCGGCCGCAAGGACTTCAGTCCATCTGTCGGCTAGCAAATCTTGATCAGCTCTAAGTTGTTGCTGTTTTTTCTTTAGGCTGCTCGCCGTGGCCATAAGCCTACGTTTGAAACGCCCTTGTTCGACGGGATCCTCCGGCACGACAAATTCGTCGTCGTCGAGGCTTGCCTCGTCTTCGGAGGGAGGCATATAATTATCGTCCTCGACCTCTCTATCTGCCGCTCTCTCATGAGGGCTGGCTTCTCTATCCTCCTGTGCTGAATCTTGCTGGAGGTGGTTGCCTTTGGCACTGTCCGGGGTGTTATTACCCCCCGTGCTGGAATCACCGTTTTTGTTTTGGCGGGATTTAGAGCAGCGCCGCTGACGCCGGTGCTTAGGCTGCTTCTTGGAGGGGTCATCCTCCGCTGTTCCATCGCCATTGCCTTCTTTTGGGGTGTCCACGATGTATATACAATACAACGAGGTGGCTTTCCAGTGCCCTATAGGCGCTGGTTCTTGATCGTGTCCTTTGGCGTCCATACCGTCGATGTCTTCGGAGTCGAAGTCGAGCATGTCGGTTAAATCATCGACAGTGGCTACGAAGTGGGTGGTGGGTGGGCTTTGAATTTCTTCATCATCCGCATCCCAACCTTGCCGACCATAGTCCGACCAGGGCTCTCCTAATAGAGAGAGAGAGAGAGAGAGACTTTAGTGAATTCAGAATATCGCTGAAGGGCGAGTGCCGAAAGATGTCCGCGTTGGTGAACTCCATGATCGGCGCCCAATCGGGTTCGATCGGTCGAGGCGCAGAGGGCTCGGAGTCCGGAGAGGAGTCCGGCTCCTTGGAGTCACGGGCTTCGTAGAGAATAGGGCTGGTGTTCGGCTTGATCGCCGTAGAGATTGCAGCCCCCGAGGTGGTGTCTAACCACCCATCCTCGGTTGGTGTGATCGGCTCCGAGCTAGGGGTCGGAGCGGACACGGGTGCTGCCTCCAGGGCACTGTTCGGCGGCAGAGCTAAATCATGCCCATTGTGACAGTGCGGAGCGCTCGGCTGTGGCTCGAATTCGTCGAAGATCAAGTCTCCGCGGATGTCGGCCGTGTAGTTCAAACTTCCAAATCTGACCTAATGGCCAGGGGCGTAGCTTTCGATCTGCTCCAGATGAGCAAGCGAATTGGCCCGCAGTGCAAAGCCGCCGAATACGAAGATCTGTCCGGGGAGAAAAGTCTCACCCTGGATCGCATCGTTGTTGATGATCGGAGAAGCCATCGGGCCTAAAAGTGACGACACAAAGGAACTCTCAATGAAAGCACCCATGTCGGTGTCAAAACCGGCGGATCTCGGGTAGGGGGTCCCGAACTGTGCGTCTAGGTCGGATGGTAACAGGAGGCAGGGGACACGATGTTTTACCTAGGTTCGGGCCCTCTTGATGGAGGTAAAACCCTACGTCCTGCTTGATTAATATTGATGATATGGGTAGTACAAGAGTAGATCTACCATGAGATCAGAGAGGCTAAACCCTAGAAGCTAGCCTATGTATGATTGTTGTTCGTCCTACGGACTAAAACTCTCCGGTTTATATAGACACCGGAGAGGGCTAGGGTTACACAGAGTCGGTTACAATGGTAGGAGATCTACATATCCGTATCGCCAAGCTTGCCTTCCACACCAAGGAAAGTCCCTTCCGAACACGGAACAAAGTCTTCAATCTTGTATCTTCATAGTCCAGGAGTCCGGTCAAAGGTATAGTCCGGCCATCCGGAAACCCCCTAATCCAGGACTCCCTCAAGGAGCTCGATGAAGATCTTCCCCTTTGTGTTGTTTCGTTCTTGTCGATCAGTAGTGGAGCCCAGTTGGGGTCGATCGGGGATCTGCGTAGCATTTGGGGTAGTCTTCTTTTATTTTGGTTCCGTAGCTGGACCTTGATTGTATGTGGATGATGTAATGTTTTATTCATGTAATTGTGTGAAGTGGCGATTGTAAGCCAACTATGTATCTCTTTCCCTTATGTATTACATGGGTTTTGTGAAGATTACCTCACTTGCGACATTGCTTTCAATGCGGTTATGCCTCTAAGTCGTGCTTTGACACGTGGGAGATATAGCCGCATCAAGGGCATTACAAGTTGGTAATCAGAGCCTTCCCCGACCTTAGGAGCCCCCTGCTTGATCGAATCGCTGGCGTTATTGTGTCTAGAAATGTTTTGAGTCATTTAGGAATTATATATATCGGAGAGTTAGGAATTCTTTTTACTCCTCAGTCCCTTCGTCGCTCTGGTGAGGCATCCTGACGTAGATTTTTGACTATTCTCTTCTCAAATTTCACTAAAAAAATTTAGGATCACAGGGGTATCTTGGAATCGTTCCGATGGTTTTGTGACGAGAACATTGTTCTTGGTGCCTCATATCATTTAGGGGTTGTGGCAGTGTCCGGGGGAGTTGAGCTCCGAGGTGTTGTCGTCACAATTTTATCGTTGCAGTTCTGGAATACCTGAGATTAGTTTTGCCGACATCGAAAATCTCTTTTATGCAGTTGTTGGTGAGATAACCTCGACGCCACCCAGTACTGGGGCGGGAGTTCGGGAGTATTGCCATAACTCGTATAACGGATGCTCTTCGAAGGTTGAGGTAAATGATTTCAGAAGGTTTCTTGGTTATGTGTTGAAGGATGGATACAGCTGGATGTAGGATTTGCTAGTTTTGGGTGAGATATTATGCTTCCCCTGTATCCCCAAAACCTGATTGCATAACCGGAAAATTTCGGGAGTTTATAAGTGGGAATTCAAGTAGCTCTTAGGATATCTTTCCGACGGATATATGATATGAAATTGGGGTTCGACGTCTAGTGGTCCGCCTATTCACGGTTGGTTTTACAGTGGTCTCATTGTGTCTTAAAGAGTCCTTGGCTATGCCGACTCGGGGACGCTTCGTATGTCATGTGCACTGCCTTGTACATGATGGTGCTGTATGATCGAGCCCGTGTAGGCCCCACCACAAAAACTTCAGACGAAATCTCTATCATATGTTTGTTCCGGCTTATTTTGCAAGCCAATCATTTGTTTTGTTTTGAGTTGTGGTATTCGAGTTGCTTCAGAGACAAGTGTTGATTCAATACCAATCCTAAGCGGTGTTCTCATACTCCGATGTGAATACTAATCTTTCTTGATAATCAAGATTGTCATGTAAATCCTGTTCAACTGGTGTGTTTTCTCTTCAAGCGGATCCGTTTATTTTCAACATCCGCAAGATTCAATCTCAGCTTTCTCAACGTTGTTCATTTCATCCATCCCAAGTTGTCTTTGTTTTTCCCACCCACCCACCCTTTTTATTCAAGGACTCAGAGTTCTTTATCACTATCCATTTTATTGATGGGAAGTCTCTCCATGTTTTCCGTCAATGTTCTTATCCGGTGATTCTCATGAAGATTCTAACGGAGCTTCAAGTTTGTCACTCTTCACTCGTTTTCTCCTCCGGTGGATTCAATTCAAGTTTTGTTGTTGATCATATCCTTTTTCTCCTTTCTAATACCTTCTTATGCCGGTGCACCTCTTAATCTTCCACTTCTGGATATTCTTTTGTCCCGGAGTGCTGAAGATATCTCGAAGATTCATGTTTCCACTCTACTTTTGTTCAAGATCTTTCGAGGATGTTCTCTCATTCATGTCTTTTAATTCAACCGGTGCAACCTCTCTTTTAAATCGTTCAATGGTATTTCTTTTGAGTGGGCCCTAACCCACAGGTCTTTTTCCAGGATCTTACCTGACTCTCTAATTTTACCGGAGCTATTCTCAAATCTTTCAAAGTTTGACGTAAGAATGAATTATCATCAGTCAAATGCCTTCTCCTAGATCTTTCACAATTCTTTTGATAGTTGGCTCAACGTCTTCGCTTTTTGATTCTTTCGGAGTGTCTAAATAATTCTTGGTGGTGTTTCTAGTCGTCATTCTCGGTATTTGAAGACCAAAGAAGAGTTTTCCCTCCATATTTTATCCGTTCTCTCAAGATTCATGGTTCTAGCCTTTTGCCATCCTCTCATAATTTATTTCGTTTGTGAGAATTCTTTTCACCCATCTGGAACAATTCAGGAGTTTTTTCAGTTTGATAATCCAGAGGCCATCATTTCAGAAGAATTATTCATTCTAGCTTTCAGCTATCGTTCCCCAAATCTTACCGGTGCATCGTTCAAGTGATCTCTAATCAGTTCGTGATCCATTCGTTCTCATGTATCTAGATTGTCTCAAGTATCTTCCTTCATTTCACAATTCTTACTCGGTGATTCATCCCTTTGTTTCGTTCATTTTTAATTCTTATGGTGGTTCGTTCAAGAGTTCATCTTCCTTCGTTTATCATATCAATTCATTCATTGTTTCAATTCTACCGTAGTTCATTGAATACCTTCCCAAGTCTGACGCGATATCTATCTTAATCCTTTCTTCGAGAATAAGTAGTATGCCAAATCCGTTGTTTATCATCAATTTAAATTGGTGAAGGTGGCGCATAACGTAATCCTTACTCTTGTTTCATCGAGTGAATTCAATTCCTTATTCCGGAGACTCATCAAATTCTCGGTTTCACTTGTTTCATCTTTTCTTTCCCGGAGTTCCGAGCTCTAATTATCACGGAGATCCATCTAAATCATTGCAAGGATTCACCTTGTGTTTTCAATTTCTCTTTCTTTTCATTCCTTTGTTTACCGAAGTTCTTCATGGAGGTTCTAGATGATGGTTCATCAAGGATTTAATTCCTTCTCGAAGTTTTTCATTGAGATTCTTTTCAGAGGAGCTCAAGAATTCTTCATCTTGCAATACGGAGTGCAATTCTTCCTTCCGTATCATTGGAGGTGGTATTATGTCATTCTTGATATTTTGAGTCATGCTTCATGATTCACTTGTTGTTAAGAATGAGGTATATTAAATCCATCAACCTCTTTGTTGGAGTTATCTTGTGTCTTGTTTATGGTGCTCATAAATGACCCAAGTTCTTCTTTTATCCTCCCGGTGTAATAACTTTCTCGCCTCCTTGTCCATATCAATTCAATTCTTCTTCCCGTGAGTGGCAGTTGGTCACCTCATAATCTGAGATGTATTCTATAAGACCATATCAAGTTTATTCTTTTCGTTGTTGGTATTCCAACAACTCCGTTTGACTTTTCTCCTGAGGATGCCTTTTCAAGCTCATATGTGGCAGAAGTTGTCATTTTCTTCTCAATTCCTTCTTTTTCAATTACCCATCTTCTATTTCTTCCTTCCGGAGGAATGGTGATCTTGCTCTCTTCGATCCATCATCTTGTTTTGTCAAGATCATGTTCTTTTCATGCTTATCCTTTTAACCGGAGTGTTGTGCCCTACTCAAGTTCTTTTCTTCTTATCAAGTTTCATATCACTTTTCAACGGGAGTGATGTTCGAATTTGTTCTTCCTTGTTCCTTTTCCTAACGGAGTGCTTTCAACTTTGCTCTTTCTCGTTGCAGTCTTTCTTTCAATTTTTCAACCTCTCAATGTTCTTTGGTCTCAATCGTTTGTCAAAGAAGCAACTTAGTTTTACCTCTTCTCTTTCTCTTCCGTTTTCCCTTCGGTGCCATTCTAGATCTCAGGACGAGATCCTCTCGTAGTGGTGGAGTGTTGTAACGCCCCGAGACCGATGTGCCAGGTGTCCTCCACTATTCGTTGTTGTTGCCTTGTCTTTGCTTGCGTGTCATGCATTGCATATCATGTCATCATGTGCATTTCATTTGCATACATGTTCGTCTCATGCATCCGAGCATTTTCCCCATTGTCCGTTTTGCAATCCGGCGCTCCTATGTCATCCGGTGTCCCTTTCTACCTGTTTTCGTGTGCGGGTGTTAAACGTTTTCGGATTGGACCGAGACTTGTCATGCGGCCTTGGTTTACTACCGGTAGACCGCCTGTCAAATTTTGTGCCATTTGGACTTCGTTTGATACTCCAATGGTTAACCGAGGGACCGAAAAGGCCTCGTGTGTGTTGCAGCCCAACACCCCTCCAGAGTGGCCCAAAACCCATCCAAACGCCTTCCATCACCTCGGTCGTTTGATCACAATCGCATGGCCGCAAACCTTGCTCAATTTGGAGCCCCCTAGCTCCTCCTACCTACAAAAAGGTCCTCCCCTTCAAAATCCCGGGCCATTTCGCACCCTAACCCTAAAATCTGCTCCTCCGTCGCTGGACATGTCCGCCGCCTAGCCGGACGCTCGCCGCCGCCCACTCCCGTCGCGCCACGTGGCATGCCGGCCACCTCCCACCACGCGGCCCGCCGGAGCCTGCCGCGGGCCCTCCTGGCCCGCTTCATCTCCACTGCGCCCCGACGCCCGCGCCGCCCGCTCTTCTCCCCGACCGCCCGACGCTGCCGCGCCTCTCGCCGCCCGGCGACGCCGCCGCCATCGCCGGCCACCGTGGCGCCATTGTCGCCTCGCCGTCTCCCCTCGTCGCCGGTGCACCACCGACCTCGCCGGCCTCCTCTTCTTCGGCCTCCCCCTCGGTTTTCCTTGCCGGAGTAGCGACCTTCTCGCCGGAGATCCTTGTTTTCCATGTTGCTACAGTACCCCCCGATTCGATCCAGATCTGGATCTGAGAATTTCCCCGGTTGTCTTTTCCCCCTAAACCCTAATTTTTATGCAATCTTCATCATGCTATAACTCTGCATCCGTAGCTCCGTTTTGCGCGTGTAGCATATCAGAATGTTCGTCTCGACGAGTACATCATTTCATCGCATTGCATCATTTTCTTTTGAGCTCATCTTGATGCCCGAAATGCTGTTGAAAGAGGGTTATTTGATGAATTTGTCAGATCTGTTTCAGCAAATGGCATTTTTTCATTTTTGCCATGATTAATGTGTGCATGCTATGATCCTGAGCTCTACATGTGTTTTGTTATATGCCATGCCATATTTACAGTGGGTCTTGCCATGTATTTTTGTGATATTTGTGGTGACTAGCACAAGCTTGCAAAGTAGCGTAATCGATAATGCTGATTTCAGGGACTTAGAATTTCTCTAAGTCCTTGTCCTGATTTTGTCGGTATGCCATATGTTCATGTTGTTTCCTAGTGATCTGTGCCTCTTTTGAGGATGATCAGTAAGGATGTTTTGTTAACATTGTGGTGCTCTATCCATCCATGTATTTTTTTTGCATTTATGGAGCACCCTAGCTTGAGTCAATCGAGCTCTACTTTTGCTATAAAATAATCCTGGCAGATTCTTGACATGTTTAGCGATTTTGCTGGGGATGTTGTTATTGATCCGTGCATGCTATGTTGTTGTTCTTGCCATGTCTAGCTTCTATGCTATGTATTCTTTATGGGTGTATGCTTAGTCTGTCATGCCATGCTTCGTAGTGAGTGCATCGAGCTCGTAAACATGCCTACCCATTAACTGATTTGCATGCTCCAGTTTTTCACGAAGTGTGAATCTGTTTATGTTTTTGCCATGTTCACATGCTAGCAATTGTATTTTCTGTTCCCTTTTGGCTCAAGGTCACTAAGGGACTTTTGTTAAGTGCTTTGAGTAGCTTCATGCCATGCCTTGCTTTGCCATGATATGTTTCTATAGCATATAGTTATCATGCTCTAAACATTGCTTCCTGGTGATAAATTCCAGACTTGTGTTAATTTCACTAAGTCTGAAACCTGTTATCATTTGCACTTTTGCCATGGTTATTTGAACCTATTAATGGATGAATTAGTCATAGCCCAGTGTTCATCTTTTGTCAAGCATCATGAGTGGATCCTGCCATGTATTTTGTTCCCATGTTTGAGTGCTGTAGCATATTTATCTTGATGCATTTAGTTGGTCACTTGTTGTTTATTGCAGACCGGTGCCATATTTGTTTTGCTTGCCATTTCCAACCGTGCATCCGATTCCGGCGATCTTTATATCGATTTCAACCGAAATCACCTCACCTTTACAGTGGCACTCTTGGATTTCCAAATTGAGGCCAGGTTCAATCTTTCCTTTGCAAATCATGCATATGCATCACATACCGCATCTCGCATATCATACCATGTTCGTGTGTTGGTTGTTTAGTATGTTGTGTGCTTCTTTCCGATGTTGCTTCTTCGGGTTGGTTCCGATAACGTCGCGTTTGTGAGGATCCGTTCGTCTACGTCCGTTTGTCTTCTTCATGGACTCGTCCATCTTCCTTGCGGGATTTCAGGCAAGAAGACCATACCCTCGAAATCACTTCTATCTTTTCTTTCTTAGTTGCTCGCTCTTTTGCTATGCCTATGCTGCGATACCTACCACTTGCTTATCATACCTCCCATATTGTTAATCCAAGCCTCTAACCCACCTTAGCCTAGCAAACCGTTGTTGGCTATGTTACCGCTTTGCTCAGCCCCTCTTATATCGTTGTTAGTTGCTGGTGAAGATAGAAGTTTGTTCCTTGTTGGAACAAGGGGATGTTGTTCCTTGTTGGAACATGTTTACTTGTCGGGATATCACAATATCTCTTATTAAATTAATGCATCTATATACTTGGTAAAGGGTGGAAGGCTCGGCCTTATGCCTAGTGTTTTGTTCCACTCTTGCCGCCCTAGTTTCCGTCATATCGGTGTTATGTTCCCGGATTTTGCGTTCCTTACGCGGTTGGGTTATAATGGGAACCCCTTGACAGTTCGCCTTGAATAAAACTCCTCCAGCAATGCCCAACCTTGGTTTTACCATTTGCCACATAGCCTTTTCTTTTCCCTTGGGAGTCGCGCTCCCGAGGGTCATCATTATTTTAAACCCCCTGGGCCAGTGCTCCTCTGAGTGTTGGTCCAACCTGTCAGCCGCCGGTGGCCACCAGAGGCAACTCTGGGCTGGCCTACCAGAAGTTTGGACAATCCGGTGTGCCCTGAGAACGAGATATGTGCAGCTCCTATCAGGATTTGTCGGCACATTCGGGTGGCTTTGCTGGTCTTGTTTTACCATTGTCGAAATGTCTTGTAACCTGGATGTCGAGTTTGATCGGAATGTCTTGGGAGAAGGAATATCGTTCGTTGACCGTGAGAGCTTGTGATGGGCTAAGTTGGGACACCCCTATAGGGTTTGAACTTTCGAAAGCCGTGCCCGCGGTTCTGGGAAGATGGAAATTTGTTAATGTCCGGTTGTAGAAAACCTGAAGTCGATCTTAATTAAAATACATCAACCGCGTGTGTAACCGTGATGGTCTCTTTCCGACGGAGTCCGGGAAGTGAACACGGTGTTGGAGTAATGCTTGACGTAGGTTGTTCTTGGATCACTTCTTGATCATAGTTGTTCGACCGTGCTTTGCCTTCTCTTCCCGCTCTCATTTGTGTATGTTTTTTAGCCACCATATATGCTACTCGCTTGCTGTAGCTCCACCTCATACCTTTACCTTACCCATAAGCTTAAATAGTCTTGATCGCGAGGGTGTGAGATTGCTGAGTCCCCGTGACTCACAGATACTTCCAAAACCAGTTTCCAGGTGTCGATGTTACTGAGCAGGTGACGCAACCAAGCTCAAGGAGGAGCTCGATGAAGATCTTCCCCTTTGTGTTGTTTCGTTCTAGTCGATCAGTAGTGGAGCCCAGTTGGGGTCGATCGGGGATCTGTGTAGCATTTGGGGTAGTCTTCTTTTATTTTGGTTCCGTAGCCGGACCTTGATTGTATGTGGATGATGTAATGTTTTATTCATGTAATTGTGTGAAGTGGCGATTGTAAGCCAACTATGTATCTCTTTCCCTTATGTATTACATGGGTTGTTGGAAGATTAGCTCACTTGTGACATTGCTTTCAATGCGGTTATGCCTCTAACTCGCGCTTCGACACGTGGGAGATATAGCCGCATCGAGGGCGTTACATCATCGTGATGAGCTGAATGTGACTAAGGGTTGGTCACGGGATGATGTGTTACGGAACGAGTAAAGTGACTTGCCGGTAAAGAGATTGAACGAGGTATTGGGATACCAAAGATCGAATCTCGGGCGAGTAACGTACCGATTGACAAAGGGAATTGTATACGAGATTGCTTGAATCCTCGACATTGTGGTTCATCCGATGAGATCATCGTGGAACATGTGGGAGCCAACATGGGTATCCAGATCCCGCTATTGGTTATTGACTGGAGAGTTGTCTCGGTCATGTCTGTGTGGTTCCCGAACCCGTAGGGTCTACACACTTAAGGTTCGATGACGCTGGGGTTATTAGGAAGACTTGTATATGATTACCGAATGTTGTTAGGAGTCCCGGATGAGATCCGGGACGTCACGAGGAGTTCCGGAATGGTCCAGAGGTGAAGATTTATATATAGGAAGTTGTCATACGGTCACCGGAAAGGTTCGGGGGCATATCGGTATTGTACCCGGGCCACCGAAGGGGTTCCGGGTGTCCACGGGGACGGGCCACCTCTCTCGGAGGGCCTCATGGGCCATATAGGACAGGGAACCAGCCCCAAGTGGGCTGGGCGCATCCCCCCTTGGGCCCATGCGCCTAGGGTTGGGGGTGACCCTAGAGGGGGCGCCCCCTTGCTTGGGGGGAAAGCCACCCCCTTGGCCGCTGCCCCCCCTCTAGATCTCATCTAGAGGGGGTCGGCCCCCTTCCTCCTTCCCCTATAAATAGAGGGGCAAGGGGAGGGCTTCAGACGACATCAAAGGCGCAGCCCCTCCCCTTCCCAACACCTCTCCTCCTCCGTTAAGAGCTTGGTGAAGCCCTGCCGGAGTACTGCCGTTCCACCGCCACCACGCCGCCATGCTGTTGTTGGAGCTCTCTTCCTCCATGTCTCCCTCCTCCTTGCTGGATCAAGGTGTGGGAGACGTCTCCGCTCCATACGTGTGTTGAACACGGAGGTGCCATCCGTTCGGCGCTAGGATCATCGGTGAATTGGATCACGTCGAGTACGACTCCATCAACCCCGTTCTCTTGAACGCTTCCGCTCACGATTTACAAGGGTATGTAGATGCACTCCTCTCCCTCTCGTTGTTAGATGACTCCATAGATTGATCTTGGTGATGCATAGAAAAGTTTAAATTTCTGCTACGATCCCCAACGCCGTGATTTAGGGAGAGCAATCTTCTTAAGGCCAGGAATGAAGTCAACACAAAACCCAATGACATCCTCTGTTTGATGGCCCATGGAGATGCTTCCTTCTGTCCTAGCGCAGTTACTGACATATTTCTTTAGTACTCCCATGAACCTCTCAAAGGGGAACATATTGTGTAGAAATATGGGGCCCAGAACGACAATCTTGTCGACTAGATGAACTAGGACGTGCGTCATGATATTGAAGAAGGATGGTGGGAACACCAGCTCGAAACTGATAAGACATTGCACCACATCACTCCTCAGCCTTGGTATGATTTCTGGATCAATCACCTTCTGAGAGATTGCATTGAGGAATTCACATGGCTTCACAATGGCTAATCAGACGTTTTCTAGTAGAAGCCCCCTCAATGCAACCGGAAGCAGTTGCGTCATAATTATGTGGCACTCATGAGACTTTAGGTTCTGAAACTTTTTTTGGCATATTTATTATTCCCTTTATATTTGACGAGAAGCCAGACGGGACCGTCATACTAAGCAGGCATTCAAAGAAGATTTCCTTCTCTTCTTTGGTAAGAGCGTAGCTGGCAGGACCTACATACTGCTTTGGAGGCATGCCGTCTTTTTCGTGCAAATGTTGCAGGTCCTCCCGTGCCCCCGGTGTATCTTTTGTCTTCTCATACAAACCCAAGAAGCCTAGCTGGTTCACACAAAGGTTCTTCGTCACGTGCATCACGTCGATTGAAGAGCGGACCTCTAGGTCTTTCCATTAGGGTAGGTCCCAAAATATAGATTTCTTCTTCCACATGGGTGCGCGTACCTCAGCGTCATTCGGGACAGATAGTCCGCCGGGACCCTTTCCAAATATTACGTGTAAATCATTGACCATAGCAAGTACGTGATCACCGGCACACATGATGGGCTTCTTCCGATGATCTGCCTTGCCTTTGAAATGCTTGCCTTTCTTTCGACATTAATGGTTGGTCGGAAGAAATCGACGATGCCCCAGGTACACATTCTTCCTGTATTTGTCCAGGTATATACTTTCGATTTCAGCTAAACAGTGTGTGCATGTGTGGTATCTCTTGTTTGTCTGTCCTGAAAGGTTACTGAGAGCGGGACAATCGTTGATTGTTAAAAACAACAACGCATGCAGGTTAAATTCCTCCTTTTTGTGCTCATCCCACACACGTACACCGTTTCCATTCCACAGCTGTAAAAGTTCTTCAACTAATGGCCTTTGGTACACATCAACGTCGTTGCCGGGTTGCTTAGGGCCTTGGATGAGAACTGGCATCATAATGAACTTCTGCTTCATGCACATCCAAGGAGGAAGGTTATACATACATAGAGTCACGGGCCAGGTGTTGTGATTGTTGCTCTGCTCCCGGAAAGGATTAATGCCATCCGTGCTTAAACCAAACCATGCGTTCCTTGGGTCACCTGCAAACTCAGTCCGATACTTTCTGTCAATTTTTCTCCACTGTGACCCGTCAGCGGGTGCTCTCAACTTCCCGTCTTTCTTACGGTCCTCTCTGTCCCATCGCATCAACTTGGCATGCTCTTCATTTGTGAACAGACGTTTCAACCGTGGTATTATAGGAGCATACCACATCACCTCGGCAGGAACCCTCTTCCTGGGGGGCTTGTCGTCAACATCACCAGGGTCATCTCGTCTGACCTTATACCGCAATGCACTGCATACCGAGTGTCGGTGTCAAAACCGGCGGATCTCGGGTAGGGGGTCCCGAACTGTGCGTCTAGGCCGGATGGTAACAGGAGACAAGGGACACGAAGTTTTACCCAGGTTTGGGCCCTCTCGATGGAGGTAAAACCCTACGTCCTGCTTGATTAATATTGATGATATGGGTAGTACAAGAGTAGATCTACCACGAGATCGAGGAGGCTAAACCCTAGAAGCTAGCCTATGGTATGATTGTTGATGTGTATGTTCTCCTACGGACGAAAACCCTCCGGTTTATATAGACACCGGATAGGGTTAGGGTTACATAGAGTCGGTTACAATGGTAGGAGATCTTCATATCCACATCGCCAAGCTTGCCTTCCACGCCAAGGAAAGTCCCTCCCGGACACGGGACGAAGTCTTCAATCTTATATCTTCATAGTCCAGTAGTCCGGCTGAAGGTATAGTCCGGCCATCCGGACAACCCCTAATCCAAGACTCCCTCAGTAGCCCCTGAACCAGGCTTCAATGATGACGAGTCCGGTGCGCAGATTGTCTTCGGCATTGCAAGGCGGGTTCCTCGTCCAAGTACTTCATAGAAGATTTTGAACACAAAGATAGTGTCCAGCTCTGCAAAATAAGTTTCCACATATTGCCATAGAGAGAATAATATTTACACCAATCTAATCTGTTGACGTATTCCGTAGCATGACACACCGCGGCCAAGCCTTTATCCGAGTCATTTCATTATCCCACCTCAGCGTGTTATGCGAGGCGGTTTCCTTGGCACGACTTGTTAAAGCAGAGATCGTGTCCCCCTTATTCCGCGATTCTCATCAATACGGGCATGGGTAACCCAACTGCTTCTAGGACTCCTAGATTGTAGGCAAGTCCAAACGGACACGGAGAGGACGCTTGATATTCACCCTCTTTATAAAGGCGACAAGGCTTCTATTTTTCCCTCCCGTGCTCAATCGAATCCTTCCCCCACGTCAAGCTCAAACGCCCGAAGTTCAGGTCAGGCGCCCCGAACCTTCAGTCATGTCCGGATCTAGCCTTCAAGGCCGATGGATGCCTTCCACCGTCACGGAAGAAGACATCAAGAAGTTGAGGGAGGCCAGATATCTGACCGCCGAGATTTTGCATCGGCTGCCTCCCCGAGGGCAGGTTGTCCCCACCCCTGAATCTAACGAGAACGTCGTGTTCGTTTTCCACTTCCTCCGAGGCCTAGGCCTTGCCCTGGATCCTCTCGTCAGGGGTTCAATGTTTTACTATGGGCTAGATTTTCGTGATCTAGCTCCGGACTCCTTTCCTCATATCACGACATTTATTATCGTGTGCGAGGCCTTCCTCCGGGTTACCCCTCACTTTGGCCTATGGCTCAAGACCTTTGAAGTGAAGCCGAAGTTGGTCGAGGGGGAGCATGCAGCGTGTGGACGTGCCTCAATACGCAAGATGAAGGGAGCTCCGTGGCCCAAAGGTTCCATCCCAGAGGTGTCTGAATTGTGGCAACATGAGTGGTTCTACATCACGGCGCCTAGAAGTGCCAAGTGGGCGCCCCCTTGTTTTCCGCTCGGGCCCCCCACCACAACTGATGTCATGGATAAGCAGAGGTCTGAGCTGGGGGCCATCCAAGGACGTGCCTATACTGCAAGGCCGCATTCGAGATCTCTTTAATGGAGATTTCAGTTTGGTTGCGGTGATACAGGTTATGCTGGTTCGTCAAGTTCAGCCTTGCAAACGCCGGCCTCTTCGTCTGTGGGAGTTCAATCCCGAGGGACCGCGTGCCATTCAAAATTTTCTCGGCCTGACGCACGAGGAGATGTACAAATCATTCTTCGGACCTCAGACGGAGTGTCTAGAAATCACCGAGGACGTGGGCCTGAGTAGCAACCGCACTGCTGAATAGGTAAGGCATCTTCTGGCCGAACATACTTTCTCTACTTTGTTACGAAGTTATCTCTGAGAGTTCGCTTTTTGACCAAGGCTGGCTAACAAATGCGAAGTTGATTTGGTGTTCGGCCCCCCTCCCTAAGGGTTTGGAAAATCCGGTATTGGAAAAGATGCTCCAGACCACACCTTGCACGGAGCCCTTGAAGGAAGATACTGTGGACGATAATGCGGGCGGACGCGGGCCCCCAACGCTGCCCATTCTAGCCGAGGGAGCAAGCGTCTCCATGAGGGAAGGCGACCAGAAGAGGAAAAGGATTGCGCCCGGGGATTCGGAAGCCGAAGCTTCCAAACGGGAGAAGAAGTCTCCCACAGAGGGTCCCACCTTGGGGGGGCGTTGTTGCCGCACAAACTCCGCGGGGGGATCAATCTTCCCACGAGTCGTAAGTGACCCGAAATACCTTTGATAGTACAGATATGCCATCTTTTTCTTCTGAGAAGATAACCACCGCATATATTTTTGCAGTTCGGGCCTTAGCCCCTCTCAAATGAGCTCATCTTCGGGGGATCTTCTTCCAGAGATGATGGAGAGCGAAACGCCTCCTCCGGACTCCTCCGCTCCGGAAGCGGGCGACCCTGAAGTGTCGTCGCGGAGGGCCTCTCCGAGTCCGGTGAGGCCAGAAGATAATCCCGTTGACCCCCGAAGCTCCCAATGTCCGGCTCCCGAAGAGAGCAGACGAAAGAGTCCGGCACCATCTAGTGTGCGATCGGATGTTCTGAGGGAGTTGGTGGGGCGAGCGGCCATCTCACATGAACACCGTGTGCTGATGAATACGGTGATGGAGAATATCGTCCGCCGAAAGCGGATTGCATGAAGCTTTTATGAGTCTACTGACAGGCTTTGAGGTACGTAAAAGAATGTATGATAGTCCTGCACATGCTAGGTGTGCCCTGTGTAGATAGTAGCCCCTGAGACTCTGGTTGTCGTCGGAAACGGCGACGAACAAAGGATCATATTCCCAGGTAATAACCATACTGCCTCTATGTGCAGGTGATGGAAGCTCTGGCGGCTAGCCAGACTAGCGAGTTTGCCCATGTAGAACGGCAGTTGGATGCAGCACACGCCACATCGAGCTTGTTAACAAAAGGCTTGACGAGGCACAAGGTAAGTGTGAATATCTGGTAAACGCCACATAGGAAGAGCAGCATGATGCCAGTATCTTAAATATGTTGTGACTGCAGATGGACCTGCCACTGTTGAAGCCTTGCGGGTAGAACTTACCCGAGCCAAGGAACAAGCGAGGTTAGGTAATGTGGCTGCTGTGAAGGTGGCCAAAGAGTTGCAAGCCGAGAAGGCCGCGCATGGCAAGACCCGAGACAAGATGGCCAAGATGGCTGTGGAATTAAAAGCTGCCGCCGACCGTTGCCGGGTTCTCGAAAAGGAAAACCAAGCGAAGGCATCGGACCTTGAGAAGGCTGCTGCGACGAAAAAGGATCTCCGCTCTGCTACGAGGGCAAAGAAGGAGGAGCTGTGGGAAGCCGGGGATATTGTAGCTGGGAAATCCTTTATGTTGTGGAGGAAATTCGGAGATCCATGGTATGCCCCTCTGGATCGGCTATGGAGTTTGGAGGATGTGTACATGGATTTGGCGGCGAGCGCTGCCGATGCGGCCAAGTACTTCCAGGGTCAGACAGACCGTGGAGTAGACCAGCCATTTAGGAGACAATTCCATTCTCCCGAGCGTCCACTTTCATTGACTGACCAATTAGCCGAATGGGCTGAACTAAACAGGTTGTTCGGACTCTCTATGAGGTCTATTGTGGATCAGCTGTGGCCGGGAAGGTCAAAACCGAACAGCTATTTCAGCTTGGTGCAGCAGTTCCTTGACGTGGTGCCACGCATTAATGCGATGAAGAGGTCGGCGTGCATAGAGGGCACATGGATGGCCTTTGCCCGTGTTAAGGCATACTGGGCGGAGATGGATGATACCAATGTTGCAGCGTGGGATTCGGCTATAGGTCGAAAGGCTGCTGAGCACTATTTTAAAGAAGTTCTTGAGGGTGGCCGTTTGATAGAGACCCAGTGCTCAAAAAATATTATGTTTGAGTGATATGTAATCTCATTGTAAGCGAAATGCTTTTATAAAATTTTATAAGGCTATTTTTATACTTTTGCCTGAAAGTAATATGATGCCACTTGGGCGGCCGTTTACGTATACATGTGTATAACCTGAAAGATTGCAGTCGTTGGCTTCAGCCCCCACGCATATAATGCGGACGTGCTCGCAAAAACACGCGTTCACACTTAACCCAATGTCTTGGTCCTATTAAAGAGGTGATAGCGGAGCGAGCGAGGCAACCGGACTATAATGCTTTAGCACTTTCACTTAGCCATAGGAGTTTGACAGTGGGGCTACTAGATAGCCCCTGGTGGCTCCGCACTCTCCCGGTTCCGGGGTGCGTACATGCCTGGCCGGAAAACGGCCCTTCGTTAAGGCGGAGGAATTCTAACATTCCCACAGGTCATCGAGTGGTTGACCAGTCTCACGCTATATCATGACAGTCAGTTTTCGGCTTTCTCTACTGAGGTGCTCATCCGGATGAACCAGGGCACAATCACAGAAGTTCTCCTGGTGCTACCTTAGCCGGTAAAGCGGAATGTAAGGCACCAAAACACAGGAGCCGGGCAAATCCAACATTTGACCAAAGACAATGATTCGGAGCTGATGCATATAGGGCCAAACTCGCGACGCCGAACACTCCCTACGGTATTCGGTCTTTGTGGTATAAACCAGGCCTAAGTAATGGCCTTTGTAAGAAGCCCCTTGTGTCCAGGTACGTGCATTGTTCTGGCGTGGCCACATGCCAAGACGTCAGCATCCTTCTCAACGGTGGATATGTATCAACAAGAGACAGTAAAAAAGGTTTACGCAGGGTCTTAATCTAAAAAGAATCCTTGGAGCGGTTCCCTGTTGCACGTCTGCGCCTGTGTCTCCATTGTGCCATATCCTGGACGGGTGTAGCACGATGATTGTGTGTAAAAGATAGGAAGTTAAGTGAAAAAGTTGTCGTGCAAAAAGATAGTTTTTAAAGAAACCATGTGTAATTCAAGATGATAAGAAATTGCCACTTGTCTGCACGCATTGAGCCCCTTGTATTGACAAATAGGGGTGTGGCCACTTATTTCCGTATAAATAGCGGCGCCGGACTTGATTAGTTGTATCTGAGGTCTTGACGACCTATTGGATGCTTTCGTTTGTCCGGGCGCCTTTAGTGTGCGGCGGCCAAGGCAGCCTCACTCTCTTCGGCGTGCAGAGATCGCTTGATGTTTCCGTGCACTGTAATGATGCCACGTGGACCAGGCATC
The DNA here is from genome assembly GCA_034509565.1 of Triticum monococcum. NCBI lineage: Eukaryota > Viridiplantae > Streptophyta > Magnoliopsida > Poales > Poaceae > Triticum > Triticum monococcum. The sequence goes on from CM067843.1 coordinate 78,786,305, forward strand.
TTGAGTGTGAGGGAGGCGTAGTGTGATATTGCATTAAAGCGAGCGAAAGCTTCGCGTCCGAGCAGTGCTTGATAGCCAGTTTGAAACGGAGCGATGTGGAAAGTTAAATGCTCGCGACGGAAGTTATCGGGGGAGCCGAATATAACTTGTAGTAAGAGGGAGCCCGTACAATGAGCCCCTAGGCCTAACGTTACTCCTTTAAAGGTATTATTGCTATGGCGAATTTGTGTTGGGTCTGGCCCCATCCCGCGTATTGTATCCTGATATATTAGGTTTAGGCTACTGCCGCCGTCCATCAAGACCCTTGTGAAGTGATATCCGCCAATTACTGGGTCTAATACCAGGGCAGCCCACCCTGCATGTCGGATACTTGCTGAGTAATCGCGATGGTCGAAAGTGATCGGTTGAGATGACCAGTGGCAGGACTTCGTAGTGATAGGCACTTGGGTATACTTTCCTGGGAGTGCCGTATTGTTTTTCCCCTTGATTATGTGTAACACGTTTACTGTTTTGACTTCTGGTGGAAATTTTTTTGTTCCACCGTGTCTTGCTTGGGAGGCTCGTCCTCGTCTTCACTTGGTGTATCCCCCCCCTTATGTACGGCGTTGAGCTTGCCGGACTGCTTGAAGACCCAACATTCTCTGTGGGCATGATTAGCAGGTCTACCAGGGGTACTATGGATCTGACATACTTGGTCCAGAATTTGGTTGAGGCTGGACAATTCATCCTTGATGCCTTTAGGTGGCTTTTGACCTGGCCGAGAGCTTTTGAATCCGGCATTTACTGCCGTGCCCTTCGTGCTGTCTTCTTTATTCCGGCATTTGTTATTGCTGTTGCGCCGTAATTTCCTGTTTCCATCTCTAACTTCAGATGTACTGGGGTCGCTGGTGCTGCATCTGGCTAGCCAGCTGTCCTCCCCCGTGCAAGCGGGTCATGAGATTTGTTAATGCGACCATCGTTCTCGGCTTATTTTGGCCAAGGTGTCTGGCGAGCCATTCGTCACGGACGCTATGCTTAAAAGCTGCTAAGGCTTCAGCGTCCGGACAGTCGACAATCTGGTTCTTTTTAATGAGAAACCTGTTCCAAAGCTTTCGGGCTGACTCTCCGGGTTGTTGAGTTATATGACTCAAATCGTCCGCATTCGGAGGTCGGACATAAGTCCCTTGAAAATTTGCCCGAAAGGCATCTTCGAGCTCTTCGCAACTTCCGACGGAGCTTTCGGGGAGTCCTTTGAGCCAGTGACGAGCTGGCCCTTTGAGCTTGAGGGGTAGGTACTTGATGGCGTGGAGATCATCTCCTCGAGCCATATGGGTATGAAGGATGTAGTCCTCAATCCAGACCCTAGGGTCTGTTGTTCCGTCGTATGCCTCTATGTTTACGGGCTTGAATACTTCTGGAAATTCGTGGTCCAGAACCTCATCGGTGAAACATAAGCGGTGTGCGGCACCCCTGTTGCTGGGTGTACTGCGTTGTTCGGATGTTTGTTGTATTGCATTGTATGCTGGGGCGTGCTTGCGTGGTCCATAGATGGATATTGTTACACCGTCCTTTGGGTGCGAGCCCTCGCATTGGTTGCGTGTTGTATGGTGAGCGGCATTGTATGCCGCTCTGTATTGGTAGACGGGTCATCTATCCGACCAGGTGGCTGCTTCGATATTTGGTTGTGGGGGTTCTGAGGCCTCCTCATCGAATTCGGGTAGCAGCTTCCGCTTCGGGTAGCTCTTGAAGGGGCGATTGTCGCCGTACCTTGCTGCAGTGCTACGTATTTTACTCCATCTAAATTGGAGTGTGTCTTGCGCGGCCTTGAGCCTTTGCTTCTGCTTTTTCAGGCTTCTCGCGGTGGCAACAAGACTTTTAAGGGCAGTCTGTTGCTCCGGGTGTCTGTCCGGCGTTATGTCGTGCGGACCATTATCCTTGATAGGATTTGTTTGTTCGGTTTGATTATCCGGATAGTCGTTGTCCGGCAGTGGTTCGCCTTGCTCCAGCGCTGGGTCTGTGTGATCGCTATTTCTGTCGAGGCGGGATTTGGGGCGGCGCTTGCATCGCCGCTTTGACTGCTTTTTGAGGGAACAAGCCTTCGATGCGTCCTTCCGCTCCTCGTCGTCATCTTTTGGTGCGTCCACCATGTATACGTCATATGACGAGGTGGCGTTCCAGGGCCCAATAGGCACTGGTTCTTCATCGTCTCCTTCATCGGCGTCCATACCGTCGATGTCTCCGGAGTTGAAGTCGAGCATGTCGGTTAAATTGTCGACAGTGGCTACAAAGTGGGTGGTGGGTGGGCTTTGAATTTCTTCATCATTCGCATCCCAATCTCGCTGACCATAGTCCGGCCAGGGCTCTCCTGATAAAGAGAGAGACTTCAATGACTTCAGGATATCGCCCAAAGACGAGTGCTGAAAGATGTCTGCGGCAGTGAACTCCATAATCGGCGCCCAGTCGGATTCGATTGGCAGGGGCGTGGAGGGTTCGGAGTCCGGCTCCTTGGAGTCACGAGTCTCGCAGAGTACGGGGCTGGTGTTCGGCTCAATCACCATTGGGATCGCAGCCCCCGGGGTGGCGTCCAACCGCCCATCCTTGATCGACGCAGTTGGCTCCGAATTAAGGGTTGGAGCCGACGCGGGTGCGGCCTCCAGGGCATCGTTCGACGGCAGAGCTAGATCATGCTCGTCGTGACAGTGCGGCGCGCTCGGCAGTGGCTCGAATCCGTTGAAGATCAAGTCCCCGCGGATGTCAGCCATGTAGTTTAAACTTCCAAATCTGACCTGATGGCCAGGGGCGTGGCTTTCGATCTGCTCCAGATGGCCAAGTGAATTGGCCCGCAGTGCGAGGTGGCCGAAGCCGAAGATCTGTCCAGGGAGGAAGGTCTCACCCTGGACTGCATTGCTATTGATGATCGTAGGAGCCATCGAGCCTGACGGCGACAACACAAAGGAACTCTCAATGAAAGCACCAATGTCGGTGTCAAAACCGGCGGATCTCGGGTAGGGGGTCCCGAACTGTGTGTCTAGGCCGTATGGTAATAGGAGACAAGGGACACGAAGTTTTACCTAGGTTCGGGCCCTCTCGATGGAGGTAAAACCCTACGTCCTGCTTGATAAATATTGATGATATGGGTAGTACAAGAGGAGATCTACCACGAGATCGAGGAGGCTAAACCCTAGAAGCTAGCCCATGGTATGATTGTTGATGTGTATGTTGTCCTACGGACTAAAACCCTCCGGTTTACATAGAAAACAGATAGGGTTAGGGTTACATAGAGTCGGTTACAATGGTAGGAGATCTTAATATCCGTATCGCCAAGCTTGCCTTCCACGCCAAGGAAAGTCCCTCCTGGACACGGGACGAAGTCTTCAATCTTATATCTTCATAGTCCAGGAGTCCGGCTGAAGGTATAGTCCGGCCATCCGGACACCCCCTAATCCAGGACTCCCTCACCGAGCATGCGTTCAAATCCTCGTACGCACCGCAGTAGAGGATGCAATCATTAGGGCATGCATGTATCTTCTGCACCTCCAATCCTAGAGGGCATACGACCTTCTTTGTTGCGTACGTACTGTCTGGCAATTCGTTATCCTTTGGAAGCTTCTTCTTCAATATTTTTAGTAGCTTCTCAAATCCTTTGTCAGGCACAGCATTCTCTGCCTTCCACTGCAGCAATTCCAGTACGGTACCGAGCTTTGTGTTGCCATCTTCGCAATTGGGGTACAACCCTTTTTTGTGATCCTCTAACATGCGATCGAACTTCAGCTTCTCATTTTGACTTTCATAGTGTCTCCTTGCATCAACAATGACCCGGCGGAGATCATCATCGGGCACATCGTCCGGTTTCTCTTGATCTTCAGCAGCTTCCCCCATTGCAGCATCACCGTATTCAGGGGGCACATAGTTGTCATCATCCTCTTGTTCTTCGTTGTCTTCCATCATAACCCTATTTCTTTGTGCTTGGTCCAAAAATTATAGTGTCGCATGAAACCCTTATAAAGCAGGTGGTTGTGAAGGATTTTCCGGTCAGAGTAAGACTTCGTATTCCCACATATAGGGCATGGACAATACATAAAGCCATTCTGCTTGTTTGCCTCAGCCACTTCAAGAAAATTATGCACGCCCTTAATGTACTCGGAGGTGTGTCGGTCACCGTACATCCATTGTCGGTTCATCTACGTGCATTATATATAATTAAGTGTGTCAAAAACCATTATAGAACATCATGGATAGATAAGTGACCAAATTAATAGAAGTTCATCATCACATTACAACCAAATTACATACATAGTTCTCATTGAACAACATATAGCTCTCCAGAGCATCTAATTAAATCATACATTGAAACTATGTAAAACATGTCAATGCAACAACAAATGCGATCATAATCGCAACCAAGCTAACAATTCATCCAACGGCATAATGATACCATGCCTCGGTATGAATGGCATATTTTCTAATCATTCTAATCTTCAAACGCATTGCATCCATCTTGATCTTGTGATCATCGACGACATCCGCAACATGCAACTCCAATATCATCTTCTCCTCCTCAATTTTTTTATTTTTTCCTTCAAGTAATTGTTTTCTTCTTCAACTAAATTTAACCTCTCGACAATAGGGTCGGTTGGAATTTCTGGTTCACATACCTCCTAGATAAATAAAATTTATGTCACGTTGGTCGGCATAATTGTCATAAACAATAAATGAACCAAATAGTTATAAAAGATAATATATACGACATCCGATCATAGATAGGACGAGGGCCGACGGGGGCGGATACCAAAACCATCGCATTATATAATAACAAGCAATAATAAAAGTAAGAATATTAGACAAGTATCTATCTAATCATACAAGTAATATTTTTTTTCTTTAAGAAAGAAGATAAGAACAAGAGGCTCACCACGGTGGTGTTGGCGGCGAGATCGGCACGGGTGATCGACGGCGGTGAAGACGGGGACGGGATGTGACGGACCGCTAAACCTAGACAAATCTTGAGGAAAATGGAGCTTGGAGGTCGAGCTTTGAGAGGAGAAAGCTTAACTAGTGTGGCTCAGGCATTTCATTGAAAAACCTCATGTGCATAGGAGGTGAGCTAGAGCACCACAAAGTTCTCCCCTCACCAGCCAGAAAAACAGAGCAGTGGAGTGCTCTGCTCGCGGGTGAGGGGTATATATAGCCACCTCATTGGTCCCAGTTCATGGCTGGAATCGGGACTAAAGGCCCCCCTTCTGTCCTGGTTCCAGCATGAACGGGGAACAATGGATGTGGGCTAGGAGTGAGGACCGTTGGTCCCGGTTCGTGTCTCGAACCGGGACAAAAGGGTCCAGACGAACCGGAGCCAATGCCCCATGAGGCCTGGCCGGTTGAGGGAGTCCAGGACTAAGGGGTCCTCGGGCGTCCAGCCTGTTGGACATGGGCCGGACTGTTTGGCCATGAAGATACAAGACTAAAGATTCTCTCACCCGTGTCCGGATGGGACTCTCCTTGGCGTGGATGGCAAGCTTGACGTTTGGAGATGAAGATTCCTTTCTCTGTAACCGACTTTGTACAACCCTAGTCCCCTCCAGTGTCTATATACACCGGAGGGTTTAGTCCGTAGAGACAATCATAATCATATAGGCTAGACGTCTAGGGTTTTAGCCATTACGATCTCGAGTAGATCACCTCTTGTAACCCCTATACTCATCAATATTAATCAAGCATGACGTAGGGTATTACCTCCATCAAGAGGGCCCGAACCTGGGTAAAACTTCGTGTCCCTTGTCTCCTATTACCAACAACCTCAGACGCATAGTTCGGGACCCCCTACCCAAGATCCACCGGTTTTGACACCAACATTGGTGCTTTCATTGAGAGTTCCACTATGGTGCCGTCAGAAGGTTCGATGGCTTCATCCATGACCTGCAACGATGCTGCCCCAGGGGAGGTTTTTCTCCCCGGCCAGATCTTCGTATTCGGCGGCTTCGCACTGCGGGCCAACTCGCTTGGCCATTTGGAGCAGATCGACAGCTACGCCCCAGGTCACCAGATTAGTTTTGGAAACTTGGATTATGTTGCTGATATCCAAGGAGACTTGATCTTCCAAGGATTCATGATCCCAACCTCTGCTCTGGCCTTAGAGCCGGAGCGCCTCACCAGTACCGAAGACGGGATTTCTAAACCTGCCGGACTCTCTATGGCCACTAAGCTCAGCACGGGAGAGTCAGAGGAAGCAGTGTCAACGACGTCCATCACCAAGCTGGACTCTTCCCTGGACGCCGGCTCTGAAATCTCAGAGTCAGCATCGTGTGAGCTCGACCAAGGAATTCCCTTCCCGCCATACTCCACGAATTATTTTCTCCCTCAACAACCCTCGCCTTTAAGAGAGGCTCTCGACTTGATGCGATCCCTCGTGATTACGGAGGAGCAACATCAGAACTGCGCCCAGCCCGGACTAGGGGCTGAGAGCGGGGAATTTTACGTCCCACCCACCACCCACTTCATCGCCATAGTAGAGGACTTAACTGACATGCTTGATTACGTCTTCGAAGACATCGATGGAATGGACGACAATGTCGGAGAGGAGCAAGCCGAAAACTACCATTTACCGGACGCTGGACGGCCACCTCTTCTTATGACGTGTACATGGTGGATGCACCCAAGGAGGGTGGTAGCAATAAAGAGAAGAATCCAGTAGAGGACAAACCTACCGAGATACAACAAAAGCGCCGACGCCGCCGCTCTAAATCACCTCGCAGCAAAGACAACAATACCGGCACGAGAGAAAACAACACCCCGGATGATGCCGAAGACCAAGAAAATCCCGTCGAGCAAAACTCCGAACAAGACGGTCAGGAGGATGGGCGAGTTAGCCCTGATGAACAGGCTACAAACGAAGACTCGGAGGACAGTAATTATCTTCCACCCTCCGAGGATGAGGTGAGCCTCGGCAACGAAGACGTTATCGTGCCTGATGAACCTCTCGAACAGGAGTGCTTTAAGAAACGACTAATAGCCACTTCAAGGAGCCTAAAAAAGAAGTAGCAGCAGCTTCAAGCTGATCAAGATCAACTCAACGATAGATGGACTGACGTCCTGGCAGCAGAAGAATACGACCTTGAGCGCCCAACCAAAAGTTACCCGAAGCGTAAACTGCTACCTCAATTCGATCATGAGGCACCTAGAGCCCATACCATCAGTGCATAATGCAGCTGATCGATCACCGGGACACAACGGCAACTCAAGCCGAACACCCGCCCGTCCTACATCGTCGTAAAGGCAGAGACAAAACTGCTCAGGGATACACATATGACCTGCGGCAGGACCTGAAGAATAAAGCAGGTCAAGACAAATCGATCTACGGATCGCAGGGCGTGCCCCGACACACGACCACAGCTATCAAGCCGAACATGGCAAGCACAATCACGTCCAAGCCAAAAGCCGCAGAGGGACTCCATCTGAACTACATCATGATCTGGCCCGATATAGAGGAACCACACTCCCCCTCTGCTTCACTGATGAAGTAATGGAACATGAATTCCCAGAAGGGTTCAAACCCGTGAATATCGAATCATATGATGGAACCACAGATCCCGCGGTATGGATTGAAGACTTCATTCTCCATATTCATATGGCCTGCGGCGATGATCTTCATGCCATCAAATACCTCCCCCCTAAAACTCAAGGGGCCAGCCCGGCACTGGCTGAACAGCCTGCCTGAAAACTCCATTGGCAGGTGGGAGGACTTAGAAGAAGCCTTCCTTGACAACTTCCAAGGTACATATGTTCGACCTCCAGATGCCGACGACTTAAGTCACATAATTCAACAGCTCGGTGAGTCAGCCAGGAAATTCTGGATTAGGTTCTTAACCAAAAAGAACCAGATTGTCGACTGCCCGGATGCCGAAGCCCTAGCGGCCTTTAAACATAGCATCCGAGACGAATGGCACGCCCGACACCTCGGCCAAGGAAAGTCGAAGTCCATGGCAACCCTCACGGCGCTTATGACCCGCTTTTGCGCGGGCGAAGATAGCTGGCTAGCCCGTAGCAATAACAATGCAAGCGAACCTGGCACTTCGGAAGCCAGAAATAGCAACGGCAAGCCCCGACGCAACAGACACAAGTGTCGAAGCAACGGTGGCAATACCGATGACAGGGCGGTCAACGCCGGATTCAGTGCCTCCAAGTCCGGTCAGCGGAAGAAGCCATATAAAAGAAATAATCAGGGCCCTTCCAGCCTAGACCGCATACTCGATCGTCCATGTTAGATCCATGGCACCCCTGATAAACCAACCAATCATACTCACCGGAGTTGTTGGGTCTTCAAACATGCCGGCAAGTTAAATGCCGAAGACAAGGAGAAGGGGTCGCAAAGCGAGAATGACGACGAGGAGCCCGTCCACCGAACACAGGGGGCCAGAAGAAGTTTCCCCCTCAAATCAAAACGGCGAACATGATATACGCTACCCATATCCCCAAGAGGGAGCGCAAGCGCGCGCTGAGGGACGTCTATGCGATAGAGCCAGTCGGCCCAAAATTCAACCCATGGTCGTCATGCATGATCACCTTCGATCGTAGGGACCATCCGACCAGTATCCGTCATGGTGGTTCAGCCGCACTGGTCCTCATGGACGGCGGCAGCAGCCTCAACCTGCTTTATCATGATACAGTGCACAAAATGGGCATTGATCCATCAAGGATCAAGCCCACCAAAACTACCTTTAAAGGAGTTATACCAGGTGTAGAGGCCTGCTACTCGGGCTCAATCACATTGGAGGTCATCTTCGGATCTCCGGACAACTTTCGAAGCGAAGAGCGAATCTTCGATATCGTCCCCTTCCACGGCGGCTATCACACATTGCTCGGACGAATCGCCTTTGCCTGATTCAATGCGGTGCCGCACTATGCTTATCTCAAGCTCAAGATGCCCGGACCACGCGGTGAAACACGGGGCACTCCCTCCGTACCGAGGAGCACACCACTGCCCTGGAAGCAGAGGTACAGAGCGGCCTTCATAAGCACAACCTTAATTCGGCGGCCACGCTCTCGGACACTGTTAAACAAGTCCAGGCCACTCTGTGGCAGAACAGTCCAGCTCGTTAGGAGCTCGATTAGCAGTTCGACCCCCGTCTCAGTCCCGACCAAGTGACGGCATACGTACCTCGCGTACATAACTACGCACTAAAAATACTATGGGTAGACACGGAGGCATAACCAGACTGTGGTCCGCAATATGTCTCGACCTTCCTTGGACACACATACTTTTACTTTTCTTTTTATCCTTTTCAGGTTTCTTTTCCGCAGGCTAATGTCTACTACACAACTTTCTTCTTGTAGACGTTGTTGGGCCTCCAAGTGCAGAGGTTTGTAGGACAGTAGCAAATTTCTCTCAAGTGGATGACCTAAGGTTTATCAATCCGTGGGAGTCATATGTCGGCGTTCTGGGAACGAGGGTCCCCAGACTTGCCTACCCGCGGCCCATGGCGTGGCTGTGCTGGTAGGTCTGTACGACCCATCATCATCAACAAGGCATTCAAGACCCTCGCGAGGTGCCAAGCCTCGTGAGGCGGACGACGCAAGACCTCCTCAGGAGCGGCCTCACCAGGCTGCCTCGCGAGGGGCGAAGATATCAAGGCGGGGCGAACCTCGCGAGGCTCACATGACGTGAGCCATGACGATCGACACCAGGCGGGTGCCAGCGCGTGCGGCGTCCTTGTTTCCTCTTTGGTACCATGGGGGCAAGCGCAGGCGCTGAGTACCGAGGCATAAGGAAAAGGTTTCCATATCACTACAACGAGACCAAGGCCAGAAGGACGGCAGGACGGGGGTCACCATGGAGCCCAGGACGGCGTCACTACTAGAACCTTTGGCAGGCGAAGACCACCTTTTGTCAGGATAGCTTGTACTAGCTGTCCCCTTTCAAATTGGCCGCCATTGTTGGCTCCCTTCCCGCTCAATATTTGGGGAGAGGACCAGGGCCTATATAAGTAGAACTAGCCACCACCGTAGGGGGAGATTTCAGAGACATCTCACCCAGACCCTTAGCACACCAAGCACAAGAATACCTCAACCTCAGGAGGTTGTTCTTCCCCCTGTACTGTTCTTCATCAGCCCAAAAGGCAATCCATCACCACCACACTGGAGTACGGTATTACACCACAACGGTGGCCCAAACCAGTATAAACCTTGTGTCTTTGTGTTGCGAGTGCGTCGAGTTCGTCCGCGAGACATTAGCATGCTAGGACATAGATCGGCAGGAGGGAAAGAACTTCACGCGCACCCCAGAGTTCGAACCTCAAGGGTCTGTCGGAACCCGTGATCCGACATTTGGCGCGCCAGGTAGGGGTGCGCCGTAGTTCCCTTCCGTCGGTCGGTGCTCCATCGCTCCGTCGTTCCGTCGTCTCCATGGCAGATGCTCGCCGCGCTCGAGCTGAACGCCGGCCTGCCCTTACTGCCCGTGTTGCTCAGACGGATCCCGTTGGTGAGCCACCTCGTCATTCTTCGTCGCCTACCACCAACGCCACCATCGACCCAGTGGGGAACGAGCAGCAAGCGTCCTCGCTGCACCGAACAGTGCAGCAGGACGACCGCACCGCCACCCCATAGCTGACCCCGGCCGGTTCCTTGTCCCACGCACGTCGCACTCCCATGGACGCGCAGGCCTCACTCCTCATGGCAAACGAGCTCCTGCGCTACCGCCCAATCAATGACTCCTACGAGGACTGGCTCGACCGCGTCGCCGAGCTTGTCCGCGCCGCAGGTGAGGGAGTCCTGGATTAGGGGGTCCCCGGACAGCCGGACTATATCCTTTGGCCAGACTATTGGACTATGAAGATACAAGATTGAATACTTCGTCCCGTGTCCGGGTGGGACTCTCCTTTGCGTCGAAGGCAAGCTTGGCAATTCGAACATGTAGATCTCCTCCCTTGTAACCGACTTTGTGTAACCCTAGCCCCCCCGGTGTCTATATAAACCGGTGGGTTTAGTCCGTAGGACAACAACAATCATAATCATAGGCTAGCTTCTAGGGTTTAGCCTCTACGATCTCGTGGTAGATCAACTCTTGTAATACTCATATCATCAAGATCAACAAGCAGGAAGTAGGGTATTACCTCCATCGAGAGGGCCCGAACCTGGGTAAACATTGTGTCCCCCGCCTCCTGTTACCATCTGCCTTAGACGCATAGTTCGGGACCCCCTACCCGAGATCCGCCGGTTTTCGGTTTTGACACCGACATTTGTGCTTTCATTGAGAGTTCCACTGTGCCGCCACGATAAGGCTTGATGGCTCATCTTGTTTTCAAGGACAACATTTGTCGGATTTTGGGTTCTGGCAGACCCTTAAGGTTCGAACACTGGGGTGCGCGCGGAAATCTCACCTTCAACCTCTCCCTCTCAATGGGATCTAAACTACTAAAAGAGCTGCACGAAAGACACAAGATTTATACTGGTTCGGGCCACCGATGTAGTGTAATACCCTACTCCAGTGTGTGGTGGATGGATTGCCTCCTGGGGCCGGTGAGGATGATCAATACAAGGAAGAACAGCCTCGCGAGGGTCTGTTCTTGGTTGAGGTGATGAACTGTTGTGAAGAGTTCAGTCACCCTCTTTCTCTCTCTCTCTCTCTCTACTTGTGCACCAAATGAACCAACGGACCTCTTGCTATGTGGGTGGCTAGTCATATTTATAGAGGCCCTGGTCCTCTCCCCAAATATTGAGCAGGAAGGGATCCAACAATGGCGGGCTAATTTGAAGGGGGACAGCGAGTACATCTCTCCTGAAAAAAGCAGTCTTCGCCTGCCAAAGGCTCTGGTGATGACGCCGTGCTGGGCTCCATGGTGACCTCCGTCTCGTAGTCCTCCTGGCCTTGGTCTCGTTGCACCGAAGTGGCAACCTTTGCCTGATGCCTCGGTACTCTGCTGATACGCTTGCTCCCTTTGCACCAAAGAGGAAAGAGGGACGCTGCGCGCGCTGGCACCCGCCTGGTGCCCCGTGTCGTCATGGCTTGCGTCATGGGCACCTCGCGAGGTACCCCGCCTTGAACTCTCCGCCTCCTCGCGAGCCAGCCTGACGAGGCTGTGTCTGAGGATGCGCCATGTCGTCCGCCTCGCGAGGCTTGGCCCCTCACGAGGGTCTTGAGCCTCGTGTTGATGAAGATGGGCCGCGCTGGGCCCCCACTTGAGCCACGCCGCAGGCCGCAGGCAGGCAAGTCTGGGGACCCCCATTCCCAGAACGCCGACAGTAGCTCCCGGGCCCAAGGCGCGCATGGGCTTGGCCGTGCCGAGAGGCGAAAGGGCAAGGGCGAAGCGCCGCGAGCCCTAACAGCCTGCGGCCTTGGACGCCGCGTGGCGGTTGATTGGACGTGGTCCTCCGCTTCCCCACGACGCCTTGGTGATCATGCGAGTTGGACAAGTCCTTGCATGCAGAATGTGATATGATTACCTGTGATCGTGGAGACCGGTAGTTGGCCTTCGCTGGCTATAAGTACGGCACCACTCGTGCCCGTCAAGTCCATCTTCTCTTGCTCCCTCCTGCGCCTCAGTTCTTGCTCCGTCTTGGTGTGATGGCTCCATCGAGGAGGTACTCGGCCGCAGAGAAGGGGAAGGCCCTCCAGGTCGGTCCTGCCTCTCCCCCATCCAAGCGTGGTTGCGGGCTCCCCCAGAAGCACCCGATGGCCGCCCCGGCAGTTCCCAGCGGCCGTGGGGGGGCTCCCAGCGTGGCGGCGGGTAAGCCGTCATAGCTGGAGGGTGCGCCTGGGTTGCGCACCCCCCAAGGCCGCGCTTTCGCACCGGGCAGGCGCCGCCGGAATTCGTCGTTTGGTCGGCGGAGCCAGCTCGCGCCCGGCTCCCGCTCCCTTGCTTCCTCCTTGGCGAACTCCCGGCCGGCGCTCCTGGCGGCCTCTGGCTCCAGGCAGAGGGCTGCTGCAGCAGGTCCTCGTGGGTCGTGCTGGAGGTCTCCGCCAGCGGGGGCTTGGTCTTCACTCACGGCTGGCAGGCGTTTGCCCACGCTCGCGGCCTGGAGCATCGGTGCACTCTGCACTTCAGGTTCGATGGCGACGCCACCCTCTAAGTGAGGGTGTTTGGGGAAGATGGTCGCCACGCGGGGTGCTGCCCTGAGGACGGTGACCGCGTCCGCGGGCCCCGCTCCGATGGTGATGGGGGAGATAGCGCCCGAGCGGGCGGCGGCGTCACCGACTCCCCCAGCCTCATCAGCTCTTCCTCAAGCGACTCCTCCAGTGGTGGCAGCAGATCTCCCCTGCGTCGTCGGATCTGCCTAGGAGGTGGTGGTTTGTCCGCCCGCCGTCGTGCCCTGGCACAGCGCGAGAGGGGGTCCGCCTGAGGCCCCGGGGCAGCCTGTGTCACCACCGTGGGCCGACGCGGGAGGGGCGGCACCAGGCTCGTCTTTTTCCCTTCTCTTTTGTTCCCTGTGTAAGACAGAACAATTGCATGGAGCCCCCTGGGGGCGTGTTGGGAAATGTTGCCGCTTCAGCTATTACCTTGATCTCATTTTTGTACTTCCTGATTTCACGCCTGTGCGTAGATAGCTTTCGACCCCTGCTGGGGAATGGGGCGACCGACCCAGGCCCTGTGCGCGCGTCGTGGTACCCGAGGGGCGCGGACTAGGAGGGGTGCTCCTATAATGCGCCAGGGCCATGAAACCCTCCTGGGGCTAGGGCAGAAACCCTCGCGAGGGCGCCTGAGCACCATCCCTCGCGAGGTTGTTCACGAGAGAAACCAAAGCGAGGGGCGAAAATCGACGAACCATAAATCAGCAACAGTGATAACTACAATAAGACTCCAAATGCAAACGAACACGTCAACTACGGAAAGCAAATGGGAAAGCAGCGTCCGACACCTAATCTAGTCTTCGACGTCTTCTCACCAGCGTGGAGCTAAGTGCTGCCACTGGGCGTGGGAGGGAGCCCCAGGGCCTGAGGACGGCGCTCCTGAGACTCCGGGGCGTGTACATCCCCACTCATTATTACGTGCGAGTGTCACTGGGCGGCAAGCTTCTCAGGCATTGGCCTTGCTTCACAGGCTCTGGGCCTTTTTCCAAAGCGATGATCTTCACAGGCACTCGCCTTGCTTGACAGGCTCTAGGCCTTTCCAAAAAGAGATGATCTTCACAGGCACTCGCCTTGCTTCACAGGCTCTGGGCCTTTCCAAAACGCGATAGCTTCACAGGCACTCGCCTTGCTTCACAGGCTCCGGGCCTTTCCAAAACGCGATAGCTTCATAGGCACTCGCCTTGCTTCATAGGCTCCGGTCCTTTCCAAACGCGATAGCTTCACAGGCACTCGCCTTGCTTCACAGGCTCCGGGCCTTTCCAAAACGCGATAGCTTCATAGGCACTCGCCTTGCTTCACAGGCTCTGGGCCTTTTCAGGGGTAGAACCTCCGGAGGTGCTGGATGTTCCACGCATTCTGGATTGGCACTCCCTCCTGAGTCTCCAAGCGCTCGGAGCCGGGCCTGGAAACATGAACAACCTTGAACAGGCCCTCCCACATGGGAGAGAGCTTGTGCAACCCCTCCCTGGAGAGAACCCGCCTGAGCACGAGGTCTCCTACCTCGAGAGTCCTGGGGCGGATGTTGCGGCAGTGATATTGCCGCAGCGCCTGCTGATACCTCGCCGCTCGCAGCATGGCTTCCCGTCGTCGTTCCTCCCCCAACACGAGGTCCGTCCCCCGCATGGCGTCCTGCTGCGCCTCGTCGAACGCCAGGACCCGCGCGGAGCGATGTCTGACCTCGTGAGGGAGGACGGCCTCTGCTCCATAGACCAGGAAGAATGGGGTCTCCCCAGTCGGCTTGGTTGCGGTGGTGCGGATGGACCACAACACGGATTGGAGCACGTCATACCAACCTCGGCCGCAGGCCTCCAGCTTCTTCTTGAACGTCCTGGTCTTGAGGCCTCTCAGGACCTCCGCGTTGGCTCGTTCGGCCTGGCCGTTGCTTCGTGGGTGCGCCATAGAAGCGTAGCATATCTGCATTCCAAGGTTAGCATAGTATGTTTTGAAGAGGTTACTGGTGAACTGCAAACCGTTGTCTGTGATGATGCGGTTCGGCACCCCGAACCGGCTCACGATGCCCCTGATGAACTTGACCGCGGAGCCCGCGGGGATGGTGCGGACGGCCTCCACTTTAGCCCACTTGGTGAACTTGTCCACGGCGACGTAGAGGTAGCGGTAGCCCCCTGGCGCCCGAGGGAACGGGCCCAGGATGTCTAGCCCCCAGACTGCGAACGGCCATGAAAGGGGTATAGTCTGCAGGCCTCCGGCCGGCTGATGGATTTGCTTGGCGTGGAACTGGCAGGCCTCACAAGCTTTCACCAGCTCTACGGCGTCAGTGAGTGCGGTAGGCCAATAAAACCCGCTGCGGAACGCCTTACCGACGAGGGTCCGCGATGATGAGTGGTGCCCGCAGTGTCCGCAGTGTATGTCCTCCAATAGTTCCTTTACTTGCTCTCGGGAGATGCAGCGCAGGGATACATCATTTGGTCGCTTCCGGTAGAGCTCTCCATCCTTGATGCAGTACGCCGTGGCCTGCCGCGCCACACGCTCCGCGTCCTCCTCCTTCTCCGGCAAGGTCCCTTGAGTTAAGTAGCTCCGGAGCTCCGTGATCCAGCACCCCTCCTGAGGTTCCACCGTCAGGAGCAGGCGTGCTCTCGAGGCCGGGCCACAGACCGGGGCTCCTGAGGCAGGTGGCTGGGGGAGCTCCTCCCGAGGTTGAGCCGTGTTTGACAACGACGGCAAGGCTGAAGGCTTGAAGAGCCGCTCCTCGAAGACACCAGGCTCCTGAGGCAACCGCCTTGACGCCCGTTTGGAGATGTCGTCGGCCTCCTGATTGGTGCCACGGGGCACATGCTGCAACTCCAACCCCCAGAACTGCTTCTCCATCGGGCGGACCTCCGCAAGGTAGGCTTCCATGTGCTCGTCTTTCGGCTCGTACACCTTGTTGGAGAAGTTCACGAGGAGCTGTGAATCGCCCTTAATGGTTAGGCGCTTCACCCCCAGGGCTGCCGTGGCCTTCAGGCCTGCTATTAGACCCTCGTATTCTGCTATGTTGTTGGAGACCTTTTCACCTTGTTGGAAGCAGAGCTCTACGGCATAGTAGAGCTTGTCCTGAGTGGGCGATATAAGCACCGCTCCTGCCCCAGCACGATGTCTAGAGAACGCCCCGTCAAAGTGCATGACCCAGCCTTCTGGTGCCTCGCTCCCCGAGAAGAGGGACCGATCCTCGTCGACCTTGAGGCCTGGTGCCTCTGTCCATTCTGCCACAAAATCCGCCAATGCTGCTCCTTTGATGACCCTGGTTGTGCTGAACTTGAGCTAAAATGCCTGCAGCTCTATGTTCCATTCAGCGACCCTTCCGGCTGAGTTAGGGCTCCTGAGCACCCTCTCCAGGGGGTATGATGAGACGACCTTGATGGGGTCAGCCTGGAAGTAGTGACGCAGCTTGCGCGAGGCTACCAGTAGCGCGAGGAGGAGCTTCTGAGGCATTGGGTACCGGGCCCTCGCGTCCCGTAGCACCGTGCTAACAAAGTAAACTGGGTGCTCGATAAGGCTAGGAGCATCTGGGGTTGCTGCGCCCTCGGGAGGTAAGGGCGCCTCACGGGGCGTCGTGGCCTCGGGAGGTGGACCATCTGGTCGGGCGGGCTCTCCTGCCCCCAGTGCATTCCTCGGCAGCTGACCCTCCTCAGCTGCGGTTGCGGCTTCTGCAGTCTTTCCTTGTTCCTGTTTTGTCCCGCCTTGGGCTGCCACTGCGGCCTTGACTTGGCGCTCCTCCCTAACCGCCACCAGGGCCGCGCTGGCGGAGTAGGGTGTGGCGGCGAGGTACAGCAGCAGGGGCTCCTGAGGGTGCGGAGCCACCATGACCGGGGGACTGGTCAGGTATCTCTTGTTATCTTGAAACGCCTTATCTGCTTCTTCAGTCCACTCAAAGGCCCCTTTCTTCTTCATCAGCTGGAAGAAAGGCAGCGCTCGCTCCCCCAGTTTCGAGACGAAGCGCCCTAGCGCGGTCACGCGCCCCGTGAGCTTCTGCATTTCTCTAAGGGTCTTTGGCGGCCTCATGTCCTCGACCGCTTTGACCTTCTCGGGGTTGGCCTCGATGCCACGATGGGACATGAGGAACCCCAAGAGCTTGCCCGAGGGGACGTCAAACACACATTTCTCCGGGTTGAGCCGCAGGTTTACTGCATCGAGGCTCGTGAAGGTCTCCTCCAGGTCTTGTATCAGGGTCTTGGCCTCCCGAGACTTCACCACTATGTCATCGACGTAGGCCTCGACATTCCTTCCGGGCTGCTGACCCAGGGTGATGTGCATCAGTCGCTGAAAGGTTGCCCCCGTGTTACGTAACCCGAATGGCATGCACGTATAGCAGTATACCCCGCATGGGGTCAAGAAAGCAGTCTTCTCGACATCTTCCACGGCCATCTTGATCTGGTGATACCCGGAGAAGGCATCCAGGAAGCATAGCAGGTCGCACTCCGCAGTGGAATCGACAATCTGGTCGATACGGGGGAGCGGGAACGGATCTTGCGGGCATGGCTTGTTGAGGTTGGTGAAGTCGACACACATGCGTTCTTTCCCCCCCTTCTTGGGCACAACGACAGGGTTGGCCAACCAGTCCGGGTATCGGACCTCGCGAATGACCCCTGCAGCCTCTAGCTTGCGGGTCTCTTGGGTGATGAAAGCATGCTTCTCCGTGGACTGCCGCCTGGCCTTCTGCTTCACGGGGCGTACATTTGGGCATACATTGAGGTGGTGCTCGATGACACTTCTGGGGATCCCCGCCAGCTGATCCGGCTCCCAAGCAAATACCTTCTTATTCGAGCGCAGGAACTTGACCAAGGCCTCCTCCTGCTCGGGCTCTAGGTTGGCGCCTATGGTGAAAGTGGCGCCGGAGGACCCGTCCTCGTCGACGGGGATCTGCTTGGTCTCTGCTTTGTCCTGGGTGAACAGCTGCTTCTTCTTGGCGGGCGTAGCCCCCTTGGGTTCTGGGGCCTCCACGTTGGCGGGCCGTGCCGACGCCACTGTGTTGAAGGCGAGCCCGAGCACTCGCAATGCGTCCCCAGTGTCCCCGCGCACAATGAGGGTACCATTGCTCCCGGGCATCTTCATGAGGTTGTACGCCGGATGCGTGGCGGCCAAGAACTGGCCCAGTGCCGGGTAGCCGAGGATGGCATTGTAAGGAAGGCCGATGGGGGCGATGTCCAAGTCGACTGTCTCCGTGCGGAAGTTGTCGTAGGTGCCGAAGGTCACCGGGAGCCGGATCTGCCCCAGGGAGTCGGACGATCCACCCCCCGACGCCCGAGACGGATCGACTGGGTCGCAGCCGCTCCCGGGGTATGCGGAAGAGGTCGAAAGTCTCAACCGAAAGCAAGCTGACGCCCGCGCCACCGTCGACGAGGGTCCGGGTGACGGCCACCTGGCAGATGGTGGGGGTGCACAACAAGGGGAGCGCGCCTGAGCTGACCGGGTTGGTGGGGTGGTCCTCCGAGCTGAAGGTCAGATCGACCTCGCTCGCCGCCCAGTCTGGGGGAGCCCCCTACCGCGCGGCAGCGGTGCTAACCCGGCGGGCAAAAGGCTTGATGTGGTGACTTGTGGGCGGCGCCTGCGAGCCGCCCAGGAGGGCCGCAACGACCGGAGGCGCCGGTGCCGCGGTGCAGTTGCTCTGTCGCGTAGGCCGACGCTGGGGTGGAGCTTGTAGCTCGTTACCCGCCGAGCCGGTGGCGGTGTTGACGGTGGGCGGCAGGGGACAACGAGAGCGCCCACCGGCGAGGGCCGCCGGGGCGGCGCGATCCCGGCTGGCGCCCCGCATGGTTGCAGCGGCCGAAGGAGGGCGGAGCGGTGGAAGACGTATCCCGGCACACCCCTACCTGGCACGCCAAATGTGGGATTTCGGGTTCCGGCAGACCCTTAAGGTTCGAACACTCGGGTGCGTGCGGAAATCTCACCTTCAACCTCTCCGTCTCAATGGGATCTAAACTACTAAAAGAGCTGCACAAAAGACACAAGATTTATACTGGTTCGGGCCACCGATGTGGTGTAATACCCTACTCCAGTGTGTGGTGGATGGATTGCCTCCTGGGGCCGGTGAGGATGATCAATACAAGGAAGAACAGCCTCACGAGGGTCTGTTCTTGGCTGAGGTGATGAACTGTTGTGAAGAGCTCAGTCACCCTCTTTCTCTCTCTCTCTCTCTCTACTTGTGCACCAAACGAACCAACCGACCTCTTGCTATGTGGGTGGCTAGTCATATTTATAGAGGCCCTGGTCCTCTCCCCAAATATTGAGCGGGAAGGGATCCAACAATGGCGGGCTAATTTGAAGGGGGACAACGAGTACATCTCTCCTGACAAAAGCAGTCTTCGCCTGCCAAAGGCTCTGGTGATGACGCCGCGCTGGGCTCCATGGTGACCTCCGTCTCGTAGTCCTCCTGGCCTTGGTCTCGTTGCACCGAAGTGGCAACCTTTGCCTGATGCCTCGGTACTCTGCTGATACGCTTGCTCCCTTTGCACCAAAGAGGAAAGAGGGACGCTGCGCGCGCTGGCACCCGCCTGGTGCCCCGTGTCGTCATGGCTTGCGTCATGGGCACCTCGCGAGGTACCCCGCCTTGAACTCTCCGCCTCCTCGCGAGCCAGCCTGACGAGGTTGTGCCTGAGGATGCACCATGTCGTCCGCCTTGTGAGGCTTGGCCCCTCGCGAGGGTCTTGAGCCTCGTGTTGATGAAGATGGGCCGCGCTGGGCCCCCACTTGAGCCACGCCGCAGGCCGAAGGCAGGCAAGTCTGGGGACCCCCGTTCCTAGAACGCCGACAACATTACTTCGGGCGGAGCCCTGGCTGTAGGACAAACTATCCGACTAGGCGGCTTTGTCATGACCGCCCGTTCGGCCGTCACGCCGACGATGACTTGTCGGGTCATCAAAAACAACCTCCACGTCGGCTCAGGATTCGCCGAGCAGATGGATCCAATAGAGCTCTCTTCCTTGAACGATCTCTTGGATCGCATCGCCGCCCTGGGTGTCGCAATAGACTATGATCGGATCGGGCTTAAACCCGACCAAAGGGAGATTAACTCTCCGATGGTCACCCATCAGATAGAAATGGTGGAGGAGCAATGTAGCAATTCTTCCTCTATTTTGAGGACAAACTATGTCCGGATTCCCAAGCTCTCCAAGTCGGATACCCGTCCACGGGAGGACATGGCCCAAGCTTCGAACCTATAATCAGACAGCCTGCCAGAACTATTGGGCAACATCCCAGAGTCTGAACTGCCAAGCTCAGAAACTCCTCCGCCCCTAGGTTTCAGATCGGGTCAGGGTTCGGACCTAAATCTGCCCACCCACCCAGACTCAAGTGATCTTTCCCACATTAGACAAGAGCCCCAAGAGACAGCACGTCACTATTGGGACAGATTCCTCCTTGTAATGATCAAGGTCAAGGACTGTCGCGAGGAAGACGCAATTTCATTCTTTTGCAAAAATTGCACGGACAAGGGAATCCTCAATGCCATAAGTCGCCGTGACATAGCACACTTTGCTGACTTGGCGGCCATAGTACAGATATACTATGTGATGGAAAGCGCATGGAAAACCCAAACAAAATTCTGGGACCCTTCGGCTCTCACTAAACCCCCTCGTCCGAACTAAAAGGGTGTACTCTCGTAACTCACCCGATTCAATTACAAAGAAACAAAAGCCCACTACAAGGCGTAGAACTGTATTGAAGGGATGGCTCAATGGGCCATGCAAAATTCACAGTACAGTGGATACCATGCCAACACACAGCCATAGAGCATGTCGGATACTCCGGCAGGTGGCAAGAGCGGCGAGGTAATCCTCATCAACAATACAACAGATCACCATCCCGTGGAAAATAACAATACAGTATTGAAAGTCTTCAAGACCTTCGCCTCAAATAATAGGCACAAGTGAACACTCCGCAGTGTTGCCAAAGCCTGCCACGTTGCAGCAATAAATCCATGGAACGACATGGCCATAACCTTCAATGCCATTGACGAACCTCAATTCCGAACAGCCCGAGCACCAGCCGCTTTGGTCCTTAGTCCAATTGTGGACGGTTTCCGGCTTACTAAAGTGCTCATGGACAGTGGCAGCGGATTAAACCTCATCTACGAGGAAACTGTTAGCAAAATGGAAATAGACAAGAGCCTTATTGAGCAAAGCAGCACGGCCTTCAGAGGAATCATGCTTGTCGGGAGGCACGATGTGCAGGAAAAATCACACTAGATGTGGTATTCGGCACGCCGGAGAATTATAGGTCCGAAGAAATCACATTCCAAGTGGCCTCGTTCAGTAGCGGATACCACGCCCTTTTAGGGCAGGAGGCATGCACGATCTTCCAAGCTATACCCCATTACGGTTGAAGCAATGCCCAGGCCCAATGGAATCATCACTCTGGCTAGTGATCCGGGCATAGCACTCCGCGCCGAAAATAAAACCGCCGCACTAGCCCTGGAGGCGTTATCCGAAGCCCTTACGGCCGAAGAACTAACTGCGCTACGCTCCACGGTAGACAGGGATGATGTGATACTCGACAAAAGACCCAAGTCCACCCCTTTCAAACTAGCAGATGAAATAGTCAAATTCCAGGTCCACCCAACGGACCCAACAAAAACAGCATCCATCGGGGCACAACTGAAGCCCACAACAGATGCCGCACTGCGGGAGTTCTTGCGCGAGAATTGGGACAACTTCGCCTGGCATCCTTCAGACATGCCAGGAATCCCACGTAGGCTGGCCGAGCATAGTCTTAACATCCTAAAGGGGTTCAAGCCGGTCAAGCAGACTCTTCGGCGTTTCTCTGAGCCTAAGCGACAAGCCGTGGTAGAAGAGCTAGGCAAGTTACTCGAGGCCGGATTCATTAGAGAAATAAAACATCCGGACTGGCTAGCAAACCTGGTGATGGTACCAAAGAAGGAAAAATCCTAGCGCCTATGTGTCGATTTCAAGGACCTTAACAAAGCTTGCCCCAAGGATCCCTTCCCCCTCCCCCGCATCGATCAAATTATCGACGCTACCGCAGGACACGACTCATTGTGCTTCCTCGACGCATACTCCGGATACCATCAAATTAAGATGGCGGAGCCCGATCAAGCCATCACTCCATACGGCCCCTTCTGTTTTAACACCATGCCTTTCGGGCTCAAAAACGCCGGTGCAACCTATCAACGCATGATTCAGACATGCCTGGAAACACAAATCGGCAAAATAGTGGAGGCATACGTGGACGATGTGGTCATTAAAACAAGACACGTCGAATCCTTAATAGACGACTTGAGGCTCATGTTCGACAATCTCCGAACATATGACATCAAGCTCAATCCAGAAAAATGCGTTTTCTGCGTGCCCGCCGGAAAGCTCTTAGGCTTCATCGTCTCCAATAGAGGAATTGAAGCAAATCTGGCTAAAATCCGAGATTTGTCACAGTTGGCTATCCCAAAAGACCTCAATCAAATCCAGAAGTTAACTGGATGCGTGCCTGCCTTAAGCCACTTTATCTCCCGATTAGGAGAAAAGGCACTACCTCTTTATCGCCTTGTTCGACGCACCGAACACTTTGAGTGGACGGATGCGGCCACGGACGGATTGGAAGAAATAAAATCCTTATTGGCCACCAACCCGATGTTGGCTGCGCCAAATGTTGGTGAACCAATGCTGTTATATATAGCGGCAACACACCAAGTTGTAAGCGCGGTGCTCATCGTCGAACGAGAGACGGACGGACATAAGTTCCTGCTTCAAAAGCGGGTATACTACGTATCCACCGTCCTCACTCCATGCAAATCACGGTACTCACATTATCAAAAGATATCATACACGGTCTTCATGGCATCCCGGGAACTACGACACTACTTTCAAGAGTGTTCGATTATGGTGGCCTCCGAAGTACCACTCAATGACATAATAAATAACCGTGATGCCACGTGCTAGATTGCTAAATGGGCTATCGAGCTCCTCCTGTTCGACATAACATATAAACCACGGCGAGCCATTAAGTCGCAAGTAATGGCTGATTTCGTCGCTGAATGGATGGAAGCCGAACTCCCTAAAGAGTACGACGCGTACTCCAATTAGGTCATGCACTTTGACAGCTCTAAGATGCTGGCTGGTTTGGGGGCAGGCGTCGTCCTGACATCCCCCACCGGAGATACAGTCCAATACATACTCCAAATATATACACAGACTCCAACAATGCAGCAGAATATGAGGCCCTGTTGCATGGTCTCCGGATGGCAGTCTCCATGGACATTCAACGCCTAGAGGTGCAGGAGGATTCGGACCTCGCAATATCTCAAATAAATGGGGACTTTGACGCCAAGGACCCAAAAATGGCGGCTTACCGCAACGCCGTCCTCAAAATGTCAGCTTGGTTCGAGGGCCACGAATTCCACCTTGTGGCCCGAGAAAACAACAAGCGGCGGATATCCTCGCCCGCATCGGTGCGAAGCGCGACCCTGTCCCACCTAATATATTCTTGGAAAGGCTGTTTAAGCCATCCGTGGTATGTAAAGGGGAGACAGGCAAAAACATTCCAGATCTGGCCACAACACCAGATCCCGAACACTCTGACATAATCGGAGGCTCTACCACCGAAATAACACCTTCGGCCCACGTGATTATGGCTGTCATCGCCCCATGGACATATCCCTTCTTGGCTTACCTAACTAGGCAAGAACTCCCTGATGACCCAAACGAGGCACGTTGCATTGTGCGGCGGTCTAAAGCCTACAAGGTCCACAAGGGAGAGCTTTATAATAAAAGCACTACCGGAGTACTTCAAAGGCGCATGTCCGGAGAGGAAGGACGGCAACTTTTGGCAGAAATTCATGTTGGACTTGGCGGCCACCACGCCGCAGCTCGGGCCCTTGTAAGCAAGGCCTTCCTTACAGGTTTTTACTGGTCGACGACCCGAGCAGACACACAGGACCTCGTTCAACGTTGCGTTGGTTGCCAGCTTTTTGCAAACCAAAGCCATATGCCACCTACCGGTCTCCAAACAATCCCCATTACTTGGCCCTTTGCGGTCTGGGGGCTTGGGCTTGATATGGTCGGACCCCTTAAAGGGGGAAGCCATAAGAAAAAATACCTATTGGTCATGGTGGATAAATTCACCAAATGGATAGAAGCCAAACCAATTAAAATGGCCGAGTCCGGACCAGTGATAGACTTCATATCCGGGATTGTACACCGTTACGGTGTCCCCAACAGCATCATCACCAATAACGGCTTGAACTTTACAGCCGACGATGTAAAAACTTGGTGCAGCGACATGGGCATTAAGCTCGATTATGCCTCTGTCTATCACCCGCAAACTAACGGTCAAGTTGAGTGAGAAAATGGTCTTATCATGAGCGGCATTAAACCCAGATTAGTGTGATCCTTGAAGAAATCAGATACGCACTAGGTGGAGGAGCTTGACTCCGTACTATGGGGGCTGCAGACCATGCCGAATCGCACTACCGGATACACACCGTTCTTTATGGTGTACCGCTGTCGGATTTCGGGTTCCGGCAGACCCTTAAGGTTCGAACACTAGGGTGTGCGCGGAGATTACGCCTTCTACCTCCCCGCCTCACAAAGATCTAAACTACTAAAAGAACTGCACAAGGGACACAAGATTTATACTAGTTCGGGCCACCGTTGTGGTGTAATACCCTACTCAAGTGTGTGGTTGGTGGATTGCCTCCTGGGCTGATGATGATGAACAATACAAGGGAGAACAGCCTCGCGAGGGTCTGTTCTTGGCTGGGGTGATGAACTGCTAGGAGGAGTTCAGCCACCTTTCTCTCTCTCTCTCTCTCTTATTCTGCTTCCTGCCGATCGAATGAACCGAACCGAACCCCCCTCCGCTCTGTGGGTGGCTGGTCCTATTTATAGAGGCCCTGGTCCTCTTCCCAAATATTGAGCGGGAAGGGAGCCAACAATGGTGGGCTAATTTGAAGGGGGACAGCAAGTATCAACTATCCTGACAAAAGCAGTCTTCGCCTGCGCAAAGCTCTGGTGATGACGCCGTCCTGGGCTCCACGGTGACCTCCGTCTCGTAGTCCTCCTGGTCTTGGTCTCGTTGCACCAAAATGGCAACCTTTGCCTGATGCCTCGGTACTCTGCGGCTGCGCTTGCCCCCTTTGCACCAAAGAGGAAAGAAGGACGCTGCACGCTGGCGCCCGCCTGGCGCCCTGAGTCGTCATTGCTTGCGTCACGGGCACCTCGCGAGGTACCATGCCTTGATCTCTCCGCCTCCTCGCGAGCCAGCCTAACAAGGCCATGCCTGAGGAAGCTCCGTGTCGTCCGCCTCGCGAGGCTTGGCCCCTCGCGAGGGTCTTGAGTCTTGTGTTGATGAAGATGGGCCATGCTGGGCCTCCTTTGAGCCACGCCGCAGGCCACAGGCAGGCAAGTCTGGGGACCCCCGTTCCCAGAACACCGACAGTAGCCCCCGGGCCCAAGGCGCGCCCGGACTTGGCCGTGCCGAGAGGTGAAAGGGCAAGGGCGAAGCGCCACGGGCCCTAACAGCCTGCTGCCTAGGGCGCCGTGTGGCGGGTGATGGGACGTGGGCGTCTACACTTCCCCACGACGCCTCGGTGATCGCGTGAGTTGGACAAGTCCCTGCATGCAAATCGTGCCATGATTACCTGTGATCGTGGAGGCCGGCGGTTGGCCTTCGCCGGCTATAAGTACGGAGCTGTGCGTGCCCTTCTAGTCCATTCCTCCTTGCTTCCCCTTCTTCCCGATCCTTGCTCCGTCTTGCAGCGATAGCTCCGATCCGCCGATTCTCTGCAGCGGAGAAGGGGAAGGCCCCTCGAGAGGGACCAGACCCGCTCCTGCCGAAGAAGCGGCTCGCCCTTTGCAGCCGGGACGAGGAGGACCGTGAGGCGGCGCCGAGGACCTGGTGCAAGCGGGCTCCGCCGGGGTTCCCACTTCCCTTGTATGCCCATGTCGAGGGCCCCGGATGTGTCGATGCCGATCCCCGCGGTCAGCGCCGTCGTCGGCGCCGTCGGGTCACGAAGGCGTGGGTTGTTCCTCCTGGGGTTCACGCCGAGAGCTCCTCCCAAGAGTTCGTGCTCCACGTCGCCATTCCTCTCCAGTCTTGGATTCGTCTGCCTCCCTTCTTCGCCTCCATCATCCCTCCGGGGGAGCCCCTGGAGCTCTGGCTGCAGCATGCCGGCTGTAGTACCCTCGCGACCGAGGCAGAGGTCGTGGTCGCTGGCCCGGGCGAGGTCTACATGTCTCATGGCTGGAGAGAAATCGCCCGGGTCTGCAGGGAAAGGGGCGTCTTCGCGGTCCACTTGGAGTACGATCGTGCTTCGGCGATGTTCTACAAGGTCTTCGACACGAACGGGCGCCGGCTGGAGTGTTGCCCCGGGAGAGGTGGCCAGGACCTTGCCCTGGTGAGGGCTAGGCCCGTCGACCGCTCCCTTGGCGGAGGCGCCGGAGGGTCCAGTGACTCCAGCGAGATCTTTGCGACTTTGGAGACGAGCGACGACAGCTACGAGCCCCCGAGTCGGCGCCGCTCCCAGAGCAGGGCGGGCTCGTCTGGCCGTCGCCGACCCTGATCTGGATGGGGTTGGCGCCGGCGCTTGACGGCCCACTGTTGATGATGGCATCTTTTGCAGGAGCTCGTGTAGTTAGCATCCCTTAGGATCCATTCCCTGTGAGGAATCAAAATGCGCCCCACGGGGGCTTGTAAGGTGCCTGTAGTCCCGTTTGTTAATACATAACCTTTGCTGCAGAGCTGTACGAGTTGCTGATTCCGTCTTAGCTCAATTTTCCCTTTCGAACCTCGCGAGGGCTTGGTGCTCTGCGCCGACAGGTCCAAGTCCCAAGGCGGCGTCAGCCGTCGCTGGTATGCCAGGTCGCGATGCCGTGGTCAAGGCCAGGAGGTGAGCGACCCGGGGTCCGGTAAGAGCCCCTGAGTCGCGATGCTCAGGAGGTCCACTTTGGCGCCCAAGCAGCCGTCGTTCGGCGAGAAAGGAGAGCGGCGTCGCTGACACGGAATTGCATTAGGTGTGAGGGTAGTGCTGCGATAGCTGGTGCTTTCAGGCGGTGACTTATCTTGAGAGTCGGGGATCATTCCTGTTGTGTCATCGGGTTCGTGTGTCGGCAGGAGCGGAATCGCTCGGCGCGGTCCTCGCGTGCCCCTTCTCCCCCGCCTTTGCTCCCCTTTCTGCTCTACGTCCTCGGGTCCCGGCCCTCGAGCTTGTCTCAGCCGTCGCTGGTATGCCAGGTCACGATGCTGTGGTCAAGGCCAGAGGGTGAGGGCTGGAGAGCCAGTAGGAGCCCCAAGTCGCGATGCTCAGGCACCCCCCTTTAACATGCAAGCGAGGGCCTTGCCTGGTGCAACTCCCTTAGGGGATCCTGTAAACTCATCATAGAAGGAAGAAAAGGTTGCCATGACAACTATCAGTCTGCCGTTAGTTGCTTCCGAGGGGAGGTGAGGCACTGGAGGCTTGACGAGGTGGCGCCATGCGGGGCTGCCCCGGCCAGAGCTCAGCCATTCAGGTTTGTCGGCGTTGCAGGGACGGACCCATGCGCAAGCGTCATGCCGTTGTGGGAGCAATTCCGTCAGTCGGCGTCAGTTGAGCAGGCAACTAGATCAAACACGTTAGCCACGAAGGAGGGGATTCATACCGCAGGGACAGACCCACGCGGCCTGGGAATGATGCGGCCCTCGGAGGGCGCCCCCAGCTGGAAATGAAACTTGTAAGATGTCACCTGAGGGTGTCGAGGGCGAAGGGGTGTTTGTGCAGCAGACTCGGGAGGCTGCGAAAGCCGATCCTCACGAGCCCCCAGGCCCAGGGGCCTCGGGAGGCTCCGGAGGCACTGGTAGCTCTTCACGAATCATCTCCATCTCCGCCAGGGCTGCGGAACGCCTGTCTTCTTGAGCCTCCATGATGCCCCTCATGAGGCGTTGGCGCGTAGCAACCGCGCTCGGCAGGACGTAAGGCATGCGAACGTAGATGTGGGGCGGACCCCCGCAGCGCCCCACTCGCGAGGGCCAGAGGCGCTCCATCGTAGCGGCTTGGTTGAGCCCTAGTACATCGACGCAGACGCGCAGCCCACCATCCTCGCTTGGATGGGGAGCCACAGCCGGCAGACGGCGGCAACCTCTCATGATCCTTGATTCCTGTAGTTCTTGAATGGCCTTGTCGACGAACTCCTGCGGATCTGACCTTCCTTGCCTTGCTCTTTCTTGAGGGAAACGTGCTTCAAAGCACGCCTCCACGTGGTGCCCATGCGCCTCCCTCATGATCCTGGCCAGGTCGGTGGCCCTCCAGGGGAGAGCCCCCGAGCCCTGCCCGAGGAGGGCACTGGGCGCGCTTTCCTATGCGATGGAAGGAGGCTCCCCCTGGACAGACACGGGCCTTGAGGGGCCTGCCTCCCGAGGGGCCGGTCCGGACGATGTCTTCTTCTTCTTGGGGGTGGTCTCGGGAAGCCTCTTGCTTCCGCGATCTGGGTCTTCCAGTGACGCGGCCTGGAAGGCTCGCTCCAGGGAACATACTGCATCCCTCTCTTCACAGGGCACCGTGATGACTCCGCCACTCCCTGGCATCTTGAGGACGTTGTAGCCATGGTGAGTCACGGCCATGAACTTTGCCAGCGCTGGGTACCCGAGGATGGCATTGTACGGCAGGCGGATGTGGGCGACGTCGAAGTTGATGAGCTCGGTGCGGTAGTTGTCACGTGCCCCGAAGATGACAGGGAGGCGGACCTACCCAATTGGGACCGTGGAGCCGTCGGTGATTCCGGAGAAGGGCTTGGTTGGCTGAAGCTGGTCGTAGGGCACTTGGAGATTGTTGAACGTTTCCACAGACAGGATGTTGAGCCCTGCCCCACCATCGATGAGGGTCTTGGTGACCAGTACATTGCTGATGACTAGGGAGCAGAGCATCGGGAGGACGCTAGCTGTGGCTGCACACTTGAGTTGATCCGCTGAGCTGAATGTGATGGCGCACGCCGACCACCTGAGAGGGCGCGTTGCTTCGAGCCTGGGGAGGGCTGCGTTCACCTCGCGGGCAAACTGCTTGAAGATGCGTTGGGAGGCTAGGGCTTGAGCTCTGCCTAGGATGCAGGCGATTGCACGTGGCTCCTAGAAGCCCCCAGCCCCCTCGTCTTGATGGCGGTCCTCGTTCCTCCTTGGCTGAGGCGGTAGTGGAGGGAGGCCTTCGTTGCCTTGTGGGCGATCCTCACGAGGCTGATCCCTCCAGTCCCCCTCGCAAGTCAGGTCTTGCCAGCGATCCTCGCGAGACTGATCGCGCCACCCTTGGCGCGGGCCACGGTCTTCCCAGCGTCCTGCGTTTCTTCCTCCTCCTCGGCCATAGCCCCGATCGACGCGATCAGGACGACGACCGATCCTTCCTTCTCGCACGGCGCGGAGTTCTTGGCATTCGTTGGTGTTGTGGGTGTGGAGGTCGTGGTACACACAGTACCGGCTGCCCCTGGAGGACTCAGGCAGATCGTTGCCCCGCTTGGTGTCTGGTTCTGCTGCGAGCACGGCAGCCCCTTGCGCTTCACGTCCTTGGCCTTGGGCTTTTTCTCCTCTGGTTCTGCGGCAGGCAGCTCAAGGAGGGAGAGGCGTCCCTCCTCAGCCCTGGCGCACTTGGTCGCCAAGTTGAATAGCTCCAGGGAGGTGCATAGGTCTTCATGCATCGCCAGCTCCTCCTTCATCTTGACGTCGCGCACACCATCGGAGAAGGCCGAGATGATGGCCTCCTCGGACACCTTGCGGATCTTGAGGCACGCGCTGTTGAAGCGCTGGATGTACTTTTGCAGGGTCTCTCCAGGTTGTTGCTTGATGCGGCGCATGTCGCTCACGGCGGGTGGCCGGTCGCGAGTACCTTGGAAGTTGGCGATGAAGCGGGTGCGCATCTGGTCCCAGGAAGAGATCGTGCCTGGAGCTCGATTCAGGAGCTAGGTGCGAGCTCCTTCCTTGAGTGCCATGGGGAACCAGTTCGCCATGACCTTATCGTCCCCGCTGGCAGCTTTGATGCCCAACTCATAGAGCTGGAGGAACTCCGCAGGGTCAGTCGTGACATCGTAACGAGGAGGCAGGTCTGGCTTGAACTTGCCGGGCCACGCGACGCTACGCAGCTCGGTGGTGTAGGCACGGCAGCCTGCGGTGGCCACGAAAGGCCTCGACTGGTGGAGAGCTTGGTCTTGAGGGTCCCCACGCACTGCAGCTTGGAGCAGTGCGGGGTCTTGGCATGCCGAAACTGGAGTAGGGTCGCGGCGTGCCGAAGCAGGGAGCGCCCGGGCAGCCCCTTGCGGGCGTGGGATCTCTTGGCAGCTCCGTTCTTGCTGCGCTGGCACTTAACGGAGCGGGTTCCGCCCAGGGGCCACGCACCTTGGAGCCATAGCGTCTTCTTGGAGAGGAGGCGGGTGGTACGCCTCCGGAGCTTCGCTGCCCGCGCGGGGCGGGGTGTGGCGCAGAGGAACGGACGGCGCGGGAGAGCCCCCTGCGGCGCGGACAAGCTCGGCGACGCGGTCGAGCCACTCCTCGTAGACGTTGTCGATGGGACGGTAGCGCAGGAGCTCGTTTGCTGTGAGGAGCGCAGCTCGAGCCCCCATGGGTGCGCGGAGCGCGCGGGACGAAGAACCAGCTGGTGCGAGCGATGGAGTAGCGGTGCGGTCGTCTTGCCGCACGGATGGATGCTGGGACGATGCTTGCTGCTCGCCCCCCGCCGGGCCGGTGGCGGTGTTGACGGCGGGCGACGGGGAACGACGAGGATGTCCCCCGACGGGCGCCGTCTGGGCGACGCGAGAAGTGATAGCGGCCCGGCGCTCGGCGCGGGCCCGACGAGCGTCGGACATGGATGCGACGGTCGGAGGAGAACGGAGTGGTGAACGACGAATTCCGGCGCACACCTACCTGGTGCGCCAAATGTCGGATTTCGGGTTCCGGCAGACCCTTAAGGTTCGAACACTGGGGTGCGTGCGGAGATTACACCTTCGACCTCCCCGCCTCGCAAAGATCTAAACGACTAAAAGAACTGCACAAGGGACACAAGATTTATACTGGTTCGGGCCACCGTTGTGGTGTAATACCCTACTCCAGTGTGTGGTTGGTGGATTGCCTCCTGGGGCTGATGATGATGAACAATAAAAGGGAGAACAGCCTCGCGAGGGTCTGTTCTTGGCTGGGGTGATGAACTGCTAGGAGGAGTTCAGCCACCTTTCTCTCTCTCTCTCTTATTCTGCTTCCTACCGATCGAACGAACCGAACCGAACCGAACCCCCCTCAACTATGTGGGTGGCTGGTCCTATTTATAGAGGCCCTGGTCCTCTTCCCAAATATTGAGCGGGAAGGGAGCGAACAATGGCGGGCTAATTTGAAGGGGGACAGGAAGTATCAACTATCCTGACAAAAGCAGTCTTCGCCTGCGCAAAGCTCTGGTGATGACGCCGTCCTGGGCTCCACGGTGACCTCCGTCTCGTAGTCCTCCTGGTCTTGGTCTCGTTGCATCGAAATGGAAACCTTTGCCTGATGCCTCAGTACTCCGCGGCTGCGCTTGACCCCTTTGCACCAAAGAGGAAAGAAGGACGTTGCGCTCGCTGGCGCCCGCCTGACGCCCTGAGTCGTCATGGCTTGCGTCACGGGCACCTCGCGAGGTACCCTCCCTTGATCTCTCTGCCTCCTCGCGAGCCAGCCTCACGAGGCCGTGCCTGAGGAAGCTCTGTGTCGTCTGCCTCGCGAGGCTTGGCCCCTCGCGAGGGTCTTGAGTCTTGTGTTGATGAAGATGGGCCATGCTGGCCTCCTTTGAGCCACGCCGCAGGCCGCAGGCAGGCAAGTCTGGGGACCCCCGTTCCCAGAACGCCGACAACCGCGCAGAGGCGGTACTGCCCTGCGACATCATTCATGACTCACCTCGAGTGCGCATGTACGGAGAGAAAGAAGCTGAGCTTGATCGGCAGGACAGTTTGGACGCCCTGGATGAGGAGCGTGACGTGGCAAATGCCCACTCCGCATTCTATTAGCAACAGGATCGGCGGTATCAAAGCAGAGAAGTACGGGCCAAAACTAATAACATTGGCGAACTCGTTCTACGCCTACCGGAGAAGAAAAAGAACAAGCTCAAGCCCAAGTGGGAAGGTCCCTTCGTTATTGACAAAGTTCTAACCGGTGGAGCGTGTCGTCTTCGAGATGCATCGGACAATCGACTCGAGCCAAACCCATGGAACGCAGCCAGAATCTGAAGGTTCTGCGCCTAGTGCCGGACTCTGTGTTCGTCTCCTTACCTCCGTCAATTTTTTATATATCCGTTATCTGTCTTTTCTTTCTTTCTTCCCTTTTTCTTCACGGCCTTAAAAGGTTAAAATGTGTCTTGACTACACAATCTTGACATGCTAGGCATGCTCATTATACCTGGGGGCTTCTTATACAGAAGCTTAATATAACTATGTTCCGGGCTCTATGCCCCCCGCACATGTGTTACTTTTCCACATGTACCTTTTCTTCGCCATTATATGCATCGATATGACTTAAGTTTTCGCCAAGCTGGGTTGCCTGGCTCTTGTGTTTATGCCCTACATTCCTATTAATTCGGCTAGGGCATAAGGGGAGCACCTCTGCGATTGTTACTGCCGGGTCAGCCAGATGTGTACCTCAGACTGGGTGAAGCTAAAAGCTAGCGTTCTTAAGGGAATATTCGGTCGGTGAACAAAAGTTGACTTTTATTTATTGTAATACATGCCCCAGATGTTTATATCCTGTGTCTCTTTTCGCAGTTCGGACATGCACATTAATGGATGTGTACCCAGGGAAAGGAACCCTTAACGGAACTATTCTCCCTGGAAGATGTTTCTTACTATCCATGTAATATAACATAGCTAGTTGGATACTTGTGTGTTCAAACCCTTATGACCCCTACGCCTGGTTTCCACGTGTACCCCGGTTTTTACATAACTGAGCAGGTATTCGGATACACTCCGGACTGTCGGGTCCGGAGGTCGAAGCAAAAAGGTCCGCCATGACAAATGATTTACAATCCGGCTAGAGACAACATATGTCACTTGAAGTACACAGTCACTTAGACTGACTAAATTCTTGTTCTATACCATCCAACAGGCCGTCTAGCCTACAATCCTGTTGGGAATACTTTGCGGCTAATTTCTCCTGGTCATACACCAAACTGACGGGGATGTCTTTCCCATCAGACCCCATGGGTCCGACCTCGGCCATGTGGTTCGGGTCAGCCTTGGTATATCGCGTCTTCACCATGGCCCAGGCTTCCCTTGCGCCTTGTCGGCAGGCTCATACCTTCCATAATTGGAAGCGCTGCCGTGCTCCCTTGAGCATCTCTACAAGCTCCCCCATGCCTCCTGGCAGGGAGGCGGATGGCCACAAGGCTTGGGCAATGCCCTGCATCACCTGCCGAACTTGTTCGTGCAGTTGTGAGAGCTCTGGCAGAAGATCACCCGCAGACCCGGGCATCTCCTGCGTGGGATGACCCATCAGCATACCTACAGATATAACTCTGTTAGCCGGTTTCTTCGCCGAACTCTATAAAAGTTCATCCAAGCACTTACTAAAAATGCCGCGTCAAAGCCTCTTATTCTCCTTTACGGAGTCAGCAAGCTGGGCCCGAACATCTTTCAATTCAACGCCCAGCCGGGTATTGGCATCTTGGAGATTGTTTTCCTCCCGCCTAACCTGAGTAAGCACGCGCTCGCCAGCCTTTAGCTGTCGTTGAGCATGTTGCTCATCCCCTCGCATGACCTCTGGATTCACTCCGGGATCATCTGCAGAATCTATTGATAGATTTGCATGCATGCCGAATACTAACTGGTACATGTCATTCTTTTAGATAGAAACAAGTGTTACTAGATGGGGCCTTCTCGGACTCCTTTATTGCGGCAACTGCGGCCCGTAGCTGGGCTTTGCACTCCTCCAGCTCTTGAGACAACTGGGTATTCTTCTCCGTAAGAACCTATGTACACAATGATCCTTAAATCAGTTGTGCCAACTGTTTCAAGTCTCAGGGGCTACTGATATACATAATTATTAGATTTTCTTACCCGTATATCCTTTACATTCTGGTCCGTGGCTCGGGCAAGACCATTTTGAGCAGCTTGGATGTACGCATCTCCTGAGTTGAAGGCGTCAAACGCCTCTTGAGAGAAACAAGCGTCGTGGAGTACGGCCCAACGACGCCTGTGATTCATGGCACTCTCCACTTCGGAATTCGTAGCGGACAGCCTATCCGCATCCTATGTAGGAGGAACATCCGGTGTTGGCCCCGCGTCAGCATGTGCCTCTAAGTCCGGCTCTGGAGCCAGGCCGGTGGAGGCTTGGCCAGCAGGCTCTCCGGATATGGTCCGGCGAGCATTTTTCCTGCCAGGAACCATGGATGTTATTATATTTTAATAGACGACAACCACGGAGCGGGGGTCTTTTTCATACCTCTGCAACGGCGTCTCAGTCCTAACCGCCTTCCTTTTAAACCTACCCGGCTTCGGTGCCCCTTGTTGGTGAGTCACTTCGGGTTTGGCATGGCGTCTCGAGGGCCTTCCCTGTAAGACACCATATGTGTGCCATAGGTGAAGTGTCGAAAAAAGGGGATGCTTCTCGGAAGTTGGGACTCCGGTTTTACTTACATGCGATGCAGGGAGCAGTCCAGGATAATCGGCTATGATGGCCACCAAGGCATTGTTGTAGCTTAATTGATAAAACGTCCTGTCAATGAGCTCCACAAATTTGTCTGGATCTTCTTCGAGTCCAGGGTTGAGGGCCCGGTCAGGGTCCTCTGGTTGTGGAGACGGGATGTGGACCTCCCTCACAGCTTTTCTCAGTTCCTGCTATGAAATAGCAAGGTAAATACTTATGACGAAGAATGCGGGAAGGTCTAGAGTGGAAAGTAGTAGCTCACCCAGTTTGGGGGTTGTACATGGAGAATCCATCCCGTGGCTTAATGTGGATGAACTCCTCTTCCTCTCCTTTATATAAATCGGACAGTATTTTCGCTAGAGCATCGACGGAGTCCGGTCCCGGTCCCTTACGACCGCAGCGGGTGGCATCGTCTTCTCCATTAAAGTGCCACATGGGTTGTCCCCGATATTGAAGTGGCTGCCCCCCCCCCCGCATTATACATATTGACATAACCTCGATTATTTTCAATCCTGATTTGGCCAGCGTTTTTATCCGGCCCATCAGGTAAAGACCTCTCTGTTATCTTCCTCGTGGGGGCTCTGAGAGCGCCAGCTGCGGCGTTTCTTCAAAGGGGCGTTATTGAACTTAGGAAGGCCCATCCGAAAAGGGTCCGGAAGGGGGACGTCCTCCATATAAAACCACTCCGAAGGCTAGTCTTCAGATGTCTTCTTCGGAGTACCGGACAGGTATCCGGTCTCGGCGATGCACCATATCTCGGCTCCGCCCACTTGATATATTGACCCCTCCTGTGTACGGGGTACGAGGCCGAATAGCCTTTTCCATAGCTCGAAATGAGTTTCGTAGCCCAAAAACAGCTCGCAAAAGGCGACGTAGCCAGCGATGTGTAATATGGAGGCGGGAGTAAAGTTATGCAGCTGGAGGCCCTAGAACTCCAGGAGCCCATGGAGGAACAGATGGATTGGAAATCCAAGCCCCCTTAATAAGTAAGGGACAAGGCATACCCGCTCCCCCATGGATGGGTTGGGAAAGCTCTCTGCTTGCTCCCTGCGGTTGTAGGTGGCAAGTCCGGCTCGAACGGGGACCATATACACTGGAGGGAGAAACCCCTAGGTCTGTAACACTACTAATTGGCTGTGGGGGACGGAACACTTCTTCCAATCGCTTGACTTAGGGCTATGGGAGCGAGAGGAGGAGCTGCGATGGCGGCCATGATGGGATGGACTTTTTCCGGGAGCGCTCCGATGGATACTCGCTGTGGGAGGATGGTGTGATCTGGATCTGAGGATCCCCGTCTCTTTAAATAGACGATTTACTCACATGGTTAGGGTGGCAAGTGTAAAAATGCCCCGACTTCTCGCATTCGCTCGACACGTGGAGGATAGCCATTATTAGGCGTAGAAGCCAAGGAGTGCAACATTCATTGGAAGTCGAACACTACTCGACAGGTATTCAGAATTTGGAAAAGAACCCGCCTTGCAATGCCGAAGACGATCTCCGTGCCGGACTCATTGTCATTGAAGCCTGGTTCAGGGGCTACTGAGGGAGTCCTGGATTAGGGGGTCCCCGGACAGCCGGACTATATCCTTTGGTCAGACTGTTGGACTATGAAGATATAAGATTGAAGACTTCGTCCCGTGTCCGGGTGGGACTCTCCTTTGCGTGGAAGGCAAGCTTGGCAATTTAGATATGTAGATCTCCTCCCTTGTAACCGACTCTGTGTAACCCTAGCCCCCTCCGGTGTCTATATAAACCAGTGGGTTTAGTCCGTAGGACAACAACAATCATAATCATAGGCTAGCTTCTAGGGTTTAGCCTCTACGATCTCGTGGTAGATCAACTCTTGTAATACTCATATCATCAAGATCAATCAAGCAGGAAGTAGGGTATTACCTCCATCGAGAGGGCCCGAACCTGGGTAAACATTGTGTCCCCCGCCTCCTATTACCATCTGCCTTAGACGCATAGTTCGGGACCCCCTACCCGAGATCCGCCGGTTTTCGGTTTTGACACCGACATTGGTGCTTTCACTGAGAGTTCCACTATGCCGCCACGATAAGGCTTGATGGCTCGTCTTGTTGTCAAGTACAACATTACTTCGAGCGGAGCCCTGGTTGTAGGACAAACTATCCGACTAGGCGGCTTCGTCATGGCTGGCACAGTTCAGGATGCCCTACCTGAGATCCGCTGGTTTTGACACCGACAACACGGGGCTCCCCAGCGCCAACCCCCTCTCTGCCTCGCCCTCCTCTAGCCACAAGCGACGTGGCTCGTGGAGTGCCACCACCACCTTTGCCCCAAGACGGTGCCTTCGCGCCAAGACGTGCGGCCCCACGGCGCGATCCACCATGCCCGGTGCCCGTGCGCGAAGAGAGAAGTTGCCAAGAGATTCCGCGGCCGCGAGAAGCTGCACCTGCGCTCCCCACGCCGCCTTGCCAAGCCCGCGTGCCACCCACGGCAGTGGTGCACGGGCCTCATCAAATCCAAGCTCCACCTCCGAGACGGGCCCCGGCGACCACGGCCGGCTGCCGCGCCTTCACCCCCGAGCTGCGTAGTGTCGCCTGGCCGGGCAAGTACAAGCCGGATCTGCCTCCTTGCTACGACAGCACCCCCGACCTCGCGGAGTTCCTGCAGCTCTACAAGCTGAGCATCGAAGTGGCCAATGGCCACGAGAACGTCATGGCGAACAGGGGGTTGTGCTCGGGCCACGCCCAAGCACAAGCCGCTCAAACAGGTCTCCTGGACCTGGTCGTCGCACGCCCCTCCCGAGGCCTCGGCGAGGGCAGGTGTGGAAATGGTTTGTGCGTCAAGGGGGATTCCTGAGCATTGGGACTAAGGAGCCTAACTGGTCAGGTAGCCCCTCACTCCTTGGTTCATCCTGGTCTCCGGTCGGCCCAATGGCGGTTGAGGTACGCGCGGGGCCGGGCTCTGCCGACGTAGAACATTAAGCCATCCTCACGTACTCTTCCGGTAAGCTGTTTGCGCGTCAAGGGGGACTCCTGAGCATCGCGACTCAGGAGCCTAACTGGTCACGTAGCCCCTCACTCCTTGGTTAGTCCTGGTCTCCGGTCGGACCAACGACGGTTGAGGTATGCGCGGCGCCGGGCTTTGCCAAAGCAGAACACAAAGCGGATAGGAAGAAAATTGCAAAACCTCGAAGCAAATATTACAAAGCATATTGTCCTCGCAATACCAAATGAAAGTTTAACGCCTCCATGAGGCATGATGCATATTACAGGAGTGAAACAGGAGAGTAGTTGCAGGTCACCCCTGGACACCGCCATCGCCTGCAGAAGGAGCTCCTCCTTGGGTAATGTCGCCTGCACCTGCACCACCAGCCGTAGGATCGGTGGCATCGCTGGACAAGGGTGCAGAGGCAAAGCTGCGGAACCTCTTCAGTAGGGCTTCCACCTGGCCTTGACCATGGCATCGCGACCTGGCATACCAGCGACGGCTGCGGCCTGCCTGGGGACCAGGACCTGTCAGCGTAGAGCACCAAGCCGTCACGAGGATAGAAAGGGGAGACCGAGCCGGAGCGGGCCTTACTCTTTCCGCTGCCCTGCTGTGGTGATACTCTCTTCCTTTCCCATTCTAAGGCAGCCACTTGAGCGCTAAAGGGGACCTCCTAAGCATCGCGCCTAAGGGGCTCTTACTGGACCTCGGGCCAATCACCTCCTGGCCTTGACCACGGCATCGTGACCTGGCATACCAGCGACGGTTACAGCCTGCCTGGGGACCGGGACCTGTCAGCGTAGAGCATCAAGCCGACGCAGGATTGGAAAAGGGAGGTCGATCCTCGGCAGGATATGCACCAACGCGATTCCATAA
Organism: Triticum monococcum; assembly: GCA_034509565.1. Lineage (NCBI taxonomy): Eukaryota > Viridiplantae > Streptophyta > Magnoliopsida > Poales > Poaceae > Triticum > Triticum monococcum. The sequence continues at coordinate 78,824,721 of CM067843.1, forward strand.
CAAGGACCATATATATGCAAAAGACATTACAGACCCTTTACATGCCCCCACGGGGTACTTCATGATTCTTCGCAGGGAACCAGAACAAGAACTAAGAGGAATCCTGTCTACACCCTCCCGTGGCGGACGTCATCATCAACAGTGGGCCACGGGAGGCCAGCGCCGACCCCATCTAGATCAGTGGCGTCGGCTGGGCGCCACGGCCCTGCTCCGGGCTCGGTGGGAGCTTGGCGCACGTAGCTATCGTCGCTCGTCTCTGGAGGCGTCAAGGGCTCAGGAGAGTCACTGGACCACCATGAGTCATCGCTGTCGCTGGAGGAGCTGCAGGCAGGACCAGTGGAGGGCCCCACGCCTGCCGCGATGTCGTCCTGGTGACCTCCTTCAGGGCAGCACTCCATGCGGCGGCCTTCCTCGTCGAAGACCTTGAAGAACAGCATGGAGGCGCCGTCGTACTCGAAGTGGATCGCGAGGGCGCCCTCCGCACGGCAGACCCAGGCAATCTCGCCCCAACCTCGGGTCAGGAAGATCTCCCCAGAGGCGACGGTTCCAATCTCTGCTCTGGTTACTGGGGCGTTGCAGTCGGCATGCTGTAGCCAAAGTTAACAAACGCCCCTCAGCGGCGCCTCGGCGGCGAAGAACGGAGGGAGGTGTATCCAGGTGCTTGGTGGCATCGCCTCCCACAGCACGAACTCACGCGACGAGTCCGTGACATGGATCCCTGGGGCGATGGCGTGTGTCCCCACGGTGCGGCGACCATGGTCGCGGCGCGGGCGCCGCCACTCGTCGCTCCACCTTCCTGAGCCCTCGGCTCTGGCGCACAAGGGTAGCGGATACCCTGGAGGAGGCCGCTCACACCAGGGCCTCGTCACCACTTGCATCGTCGCTTCGTTGCGACGGTGAACCGACCTCTTCTTCGGTGGAAGCAGCTCTGGATCATCACGGGGGGCCTTTCCTTTCACTTCGGCGGAGAACCTTCGGATGGGCGCCATTGCTACAAGCGGAGGAGCAAGGAGGAGGAAATCAATGAACCAAGAAGAGATGGGCGATGGGGGCTCCGCCTCCCCTCCCCATTTATAGCGGAAGAAGGCCAACCGGCGTCTCCCACGATCACATGTAATGATGATTTTCCTTGCATGTCACAGGGACTTTTCAAGTTGGGCAATTGCTGAGGCGGCGTGGGGAAGCGGAGACGCCCACGACCAATCAACTGCCATGCGTCAACCGAGGCCACCGGCTTTTGGGGCCCGCGGCTCTCCGCGCTTGATCCTTTGGCTTCGCCTCGAAGCCAAGCCCAAGCGCGCCTTGGGCCCGGGAGCTACTGTCGGCGTTCCGGGAACGGGGGTCCCCAGATTTGCCTGCCTGCGGCCCATAGCGTGGCTGTGCTGGCATGTCTGTATGGCCCATCATCATCAACAAGGCATTCAAGACCCTCGCGAGGGGCCAAGCCTCGCGAGGCGGACGACGCAAGACCTCCCCAGGAGCGGGCTCACTAGGCTACCTCGCGAGGGGCAGAGATATCAAGGCGGGGCAAACCTCGCGAGGCTCACATGACGTGAGCCATGACGATCGACACCAGGCAGGCGCCAGGCGGGCACCAGTGCACGCATCGTCCTTTTTTCCTCTTTGGTACCAAGGGGAAAAGTGCAGGCGCGGAGTACCGAGGCATCAGGCAAAGGTTTCCATATTGGTGCAACGAGACCAAGGCCAGAAGGACGGCAGGACGGGGGTTACCATGGAGCCCAGGACAGCGTCACCACCAGAACCTTTGGCAGGCGAAGACCACCTTTTGTCAGGATAGCTTGTGCTAGTTGTCCCCTTTCAAATTGGCCGCCATTGTTGGCTCCCTTCCCGCTCAATATTTGGGGAGAGGACCAAGGCCTATATAAGTAGAACTAGCCACCACCGTAGAGGGGAGATTTCAGAGACATCTCACCCTGACCCTTAGCACACCAAGCACAAGAACACCTCAACCTCAGGAGGCTGTTCTTCCCCTTGTATTGTTCTTCATCAGCCCAAGAGGCAATCCATCACCACCACACTGGAGTAGGGTATTACACCACAATGGTGGCCCGAACTAGTATAAAGCTTGTGTCTTTGTGTTGCGAGTGCGTCGAGTTCGTCCGCGAGACCTTAGCGAGCTAGGATGTAGATCGGTAGGAGGGAAAGAACTTCACGCGCACCCCAGAGTTCGAACCTCAAGGGTCTGCCAGAACCCATGATCCGATAGCATAGGATGAAGATGGTCTCATTCAAACAACCCTGCAACAAAATAACAAAGAGTCTCTTGTGTCCCCAACACATCCAATACAATGGTAAATTGTATAGGAGCACTAGTTCGGTGAAGAGATGGTGATACAAGTGCAATATGGATGGTAGATATAGGTTTTTGTAATCTGAAAATATAAAAACAGCAAGGTAACTAATGATAAAAGTGAGCAAAAATGGTATTGCAATGCTAGGAAGAAAGGCCCAGGGTTCATACTTTCACCAGTGCAAGTTCTCTCAACAATAATAACATAATTGGATCATATAACTATCCCTGAACATGCAACAAAGAGTCACTCCAAAGTCACTAATAGAGGAGAACAAATGAAGAGATTATTGTAGGGTACGAAACCACCTCAAAGTTATCCTTTCTGATCGATCTATTCAAGAGTCCGTAGTAAAATAACACGAAGCTATTCTTTCCGTTCAATCTATCATAGAGTCCGTACTAGAATAACACCTTAAGACACAAAGCAACCAAAGCTCTAATGTCACCTAGATACTCCAATGTCACCTCAAGTATTCGTAGGTATGATTATATAATATGCATCACACAATCTCATATTCATCTATTCAGCCAACACAAAGAACTTCAAAGAGTGCCCCAAAGATTCTACCGGACAGTCAAGATGAAAACGTGTACCAACCCCTATGCATAAGTTCATGAGGTCACGGAACTCGCAAGTTGATCACCAAAACATACATAAAGTGGGTCACGTGATAACCCATTGTCACCACAGATAAGCACATGCAAGACATACATCAAGTGTCCCCAAATCCTTAAAGACTCAATCCGATAAGATAACTTCAAAGGGAAAACTCAATCCATTAACAAGAGAGTAGAGGGGGAGAAACATCACAAAATCCAACTATAATAGCAAAGCTCGCGATACATCAAGATCGTGCCAAATCAAGAACATGAGAGAGAGAGAGAGAGAGAAAGAGAGATCAAACACATAGCTACTGGTACATACCCTCAGCCCCCAGGGAGAACTACTCCCTCCTCGTCATGGAGAGCGCCGGGAGGATGAAGATGGCCACCGAAGAGGGATTCCCCCTTCCGGTAGGGTGCTGGAACGGGTCTAGATTGGTTTTCGGTGGCTACAGAGGCTTGTGGCGGCGGAACTCCCGATCTATGTTATGTTCTAGAGTTTTCAGTATATATAAGAGGTTTTGGCGTCGAGAACAAGTCAGGGGAGTCTCCGGGCTGTCAAGGAGGTAGGGAGGCGCGCCTAGGGGGGTGGGCGTGCCCCCTACCCTCATGGGCAGCCCGGGACTCTTCTGGCCCAACTCTTTTACTCTGTGTCCTTCTTTTGGTCCAAAAATAGGTTCCGTGAAGTTTCAGGTCAATTGGACTCCGTTTGGTTTTCCTTTTCTGCGAAACTCAAAACAAGGAAAAAAAACAGAAACTGTCACTGGGCTCTAGGTTAATAGGTTAGTCCCAAAAATCATATAAAATAGCATATAAATGCTTATAAAACATCCAAGGTTGATAATACAATAGCACAGAACAATCCAAAATTATAGATACATTGGAGACGTATCAAGCATCCCTAAGCTTAATTCATGCTCGTCCTCGAGTAGGTAAATGATAAAAATAGATTTTTTTGATGTGGAATGGTACCTAACATATTTATCAATGTAATCTTTTTTGTTGTGGCAAGAATATTTAGATCCATAAGATTCAAGACAAAAGTTTAATATTGACATAAAAACAATAATACTTCAAGCATACTAACTAAGGAATTATGTCTTCTCAAAATAACATGGCCAAAGAAAGTTCATCCCTACAAAATCATATAGTTTAGTCATGTTTCATTTTCGTCACACAAGAATGCTATCATCATGCACAACCCCAATGACAAGCCAAGTAATTGTTTCATACTTTAGTAATCTCAAACCTATAAACTTTCACGCAATATATGAGCGCGAGCCATGGACATAGCACTACGGGTGGAATAGAATACAATGAAGGGGGGTTATGTGGAGAAGACAAAAAAGGAGAAAGTCTCACATCAACGAGGCTAATCAATGGGCTATGGAGATGCCCACCAATTGATGTTAATGAAAGGAGTAGGGATTGCCATGCAACGGATGCACTAGAGCTATAAATGTATGAAAGCTCAACAAAAGAAACTAGTGGGTGTGCATCCAACTTGCTTGCTCACGAAGACCTAGGGCACTTGAGGAGGCCCATTGTTGGAATATACAAGCCAAGTTCTATAATGAAAAATTCCCACTAGTATATGAAAGTGATAACATGAGAGACTCTCTACTATGAAGATCATGGTGCTACTTTGAAGCACAAGTGTGGTAAAAGGATAGTAACATTGTCCCTTCTCTCTTTTTCTCTCATTTTTTTGGGACTTCTCTTTTTATGGCCTTTCTCTTTTTGGGGGGGGGGGATTCTCTTTTTTTATGGCCTTTATCTTTTTTATTTATTTATTCCTCACATGGGACAATGCTCTAATAATGATGATCATCACACTTCTATTTATTTACAACTCAATGCTTACAACTCGATACTAGAACAAAGATGACTCTATGTGAATGCCTCCGGCGGTGTACCGGGATATGCAATGAACCAAGAGTGACATGTATGAAAGAATTATGAACGGTGGCTTTGCCACAAATACTATGTCAACTACATGATCATGCTAAGCAATATGACAATGATGAATGTGTCATGATGAACGGAATGATGGAAAGTTGCATGGCAATATATCTCGGAATGGCTATGGAAATGCCATAAAAGGTAGGCATGGTGGCTGTTTTGAGGAAGATATAAGGAGGTTTATGTGTGAAAGAGCGTATCATATCACGGGGTTTGGATGCATCGGCGAAGTTTGCGCCAACTCTCAGTGTGAGAAAGGGCAATGTACGGTACCGAAGAGGCTAGCAAGGATGGAAGGGTGAGAGTGCGTATAATCCATGGACTCAACATTAGTCATAAAGAACTCACATACTTATTCCAAAAATCTACAAGTCATCAAAACCTCAGCACTACGCGCATGCTCCTAGGGGGATAGATTGGTAGGAAAAGACCATCGCTTGTCCCCGACCGCCACTCATAAGGAAGACAATCAAATAACACCTTATGTTTCAAATTTGTTGCATAACGTTTACCATACGTGCATAACGTTTACCATACGTGCATGCTACGGGTCTTGCAAACCTCAACACGAGTATTTCTCAATTTCACAACTACTCAACTAGCATGACTTTGATATTATTACCTCCATATCTCAAAACAATCATCAAGCATCAAACTTTTCTTAGTATTCAACACACTCATACGAAAGTTTTATTATTAATCCTGCATACCAAGCATATTAGGATTTTAAGCAAATTACCATGATATTAAGACTCTCAAAATAATCTAAGTGAAGCATGAGAGTTCAATAGTTTCTATAAAACAAATCCACCACCGTGCTCTAAACTATATAAGTGAAGCACTAGAGCAAAACTATAAAGCTCAAAAGATATAAGTGAAGCACATAGAGTATTCTATCAAATTCCAAATCATGTATGGCTCTCTAAAAAGGTGTGTACAGCAAGGATGATTGTGTTAAACTAATAAGCAAAGAATCAAATCATAAAAGACGCTCCAAGAAAAACACATATCATGTGGTGAATAAAAATATAGCTCCAAGTAAGGTTACCGATAGAAGTAGACGAAAAAGGGGATGCCTTCCGGGGCATCCCCAAGCTTTGGCTTTTAGTTTTAGGTGTCCTTAGATTATCTTGGGAGTGCCATGGGAATCCCCAAGCTTAGGATCTTGACACTCCTTGTTCCATAATCCATCAAATCTTTACCCAAAACTTGAAAACTTCACAACACAAAACTTAAAGTAGAAAATCTCGTGAACTCCGTTAGCGAAAGAAAACAAAAGACCACTTCAAGGTACTGTAATGAACTCATTCTTTATTTATATTGGTGTTATACCTACTGTATTTCAACTTCTCTATGGATTATAAATTAATTTACTAGCCATAGATTCATCAAAATAAGCAAACAACACACGAAAAACAGAATCTGTCAAAAACAGAACAGTCCGTAGTAATCTGTAGTTAGCGCAAGATCTGGAACCCCAAAAATTCTAATATAAATTTCTGGACGTGAGGAATTTATCTATTAATCGTCTGCAAAAATAATTAACTAAATATCACTTTCCAAATAAAAATGACAGCAGTTCTTGTGAGCGCTAAAGTTTCTGTTTTTTACAGCAAGTTCAACAAGACTTTCCCCAAGTCTTCCCAACGATTCTACTTGGCACAAACACTAATAAACACAAAAACACAACCAAAACAAAGGCTAAGTAATTTGTTTATTACTAAACAGGATCAGAGAGCAAGGAATAAAAATAAAATTGGGTTGCCTCCCAACAAGCGCTATCGTTTAACGCCCCTAGCTAGGCATAACAAGCAAGAATAGATCTAGGTGTTTCCATCTTTGGTAGGCAATCCATAACTGGCTCTCATGATAGATTCATATGGTAATTTTATTTTCTTTCTAGGGAAGTGTTCCATTCCCTTTTTTAATGGAAATTGAAATCTAGCATTCCCTTCCTTCATATCAATAATTGCACCAACCGTTCTAAGGAAAGGTCTACCGAGAATAATAGGGCAAGAAGGATTGCAATCTATAACAAGAACGATAAAATCTACGGGCACATAATTCCTATTTGCAACAATAAGAACATCATTAATTCTTCCCATAGGTTTCTTAATAGTGGAATCCGCAAGATGCAAGTTTAGAGAGCAATCATCGAAATCACGGAAATCTAGAAAATCACACAAAGTTTTGGGAACAGTAGAGACACTAGCACCCAAATAAAACTCATAATTTTTAATTTTAATTTTAATAGTAGGTTCCCACTCATCATAAAGGTTTCTAGGGATAGAAACTTCCAATTCAAGTTTTTCTTCATAAGATTGCATCAAGGCATCAACGATATGTTTAGTAAACGCTTTATTTTGACTATAAGCATGAGGAGATTTTAGCACGGATTGCAACAAGGAAATACAATCAATCAAAGAGCAATTTTCATAGTTAAATTCCTTAAAATCCATAATAGTGGGTTTAGCAACATCTAGTGTTTTAATTTCTTCACTCCCACTTTTATCAAATTTAGCATCAAGATCAACAAATTCCGAATTCTTAGAACGCCCTCTAGGTAAAGGTGGATCATATTCAGTCCCATCATTATCAAGATTCATATTGCAAAACAAAGATTTAATAGGGGACACATCAATAACTTTTAGATCTTCATCATTATTTTCATAGGAATCCGGTTTAGCGGCCATCTTATTAAGTAAGGTAGCTTGCATATCCGAAATTTCAGCAGTTAATTTTTCAAGATGGGTAATTTGGGACCTTATACCATCAAATTCTTTAGACATATCATCGAGCTCTTTATTCATATAATTCATGAAACTTTTTTGTTCCTTAAGCTCATTTCTAAAGAAATTATCATGCTCAAATTGCAAAACCATAAACTTCCTGACATTGTTTTTGATCTCCTCTAACCTTTTAAGGTGGAGATCACCAAATTTAGGTAGAGTCATCGCGACAAGCAAGCAAACTAACACACGAGCAAACAAAGAGCAAACGGGCAAAAGAGGCAAGTGGAGAGGGAGGATAGAGAGAGAGATGGAGAATAAAATGGCAAGGGTGAAGTGGGGGAGAGGAAAACGAGAGGCAAATGGCAAATAATAGTTTGGCTATACTTCATTTTCGTCACACAAAAATGCTCCCATCATGCACAACCCCAATGACAAGCCAAGCAATTGTTTCATAATTTAGTAATCTCAAACTTTTTTCAACTTTCACGCAATACATGAGCGTGAGCCATGGAAATAGCACTATGGGTGGAATAGAATATAATGATGGGGGTTGTGTGGAGAAGACAAAAAAGGAGAAAGTCTCACATTGACGCAGCTAATCAATGGGCTATGGAGATGCCTATCAATTGATGTCAATGCGAGGAGTAGGGATTGCCATGCAACGGATGCACTAGAGCTATAAATGTATGAAAGCTCAACAAAAGAAACTAAGTGGGTGTGCATCCAACTTGCTTGCTCATGAAGACCTAGGGCATTTGAGGAAGCCCATCATTGTAATATACAAGCCAAGTTCTATAATGAAAAATTCCCACTAGTATATGAAAGTGACAAAACAAGAGACTCTCTATCATGAAGATCATGGTGCTACTTTGAAGCACAAGTGTGGAAGAAGGATAGTAGCATTGTCCCCCCTTTTTTGACCTTTTTTGCCTTTATTTTTTCTTTTTTTATTTGGCCTTTCCTTTTTCCCTTTTTTCGGGACAATGCTCTATTAATGATGATCATCACACTTCTATTTATTTACAACTCAAAGATTACAACTCGATACTAGAACAAAATATGACTCTATATGAATGCTTCGGCGGTGTACCGGGATGGGCAATGAATCAAGAGTGACATGTATGAAAAATTATGCATGGTGGACTTGCCACAAATACGATGTCAACTACATGATCATGCAAAGCAATATGACAATAATGAAGTGTGTCATAAATGAAACGGTGGAAAGTTGCATGGCAATATATCTCGGAATGGCTATGGAAATGCCATAATAGGTAGGTATGGTGGCTGTTTTGAGGAAGATATAAGGAGGCTTTTGTGTGACAGAGCGTATCATATCACGGGGTTTGGATGCACCGGCGAAGTTTGCACCAACTCTTGAGGTGAGAAAGGACAATGCACGGTACCGAAGAGGCTAGCAATGATGTAAGGGTGAGAGTGCGTATAATCCATGGACTCAACATTAGTCATAAAGAACTCATATACTTATTGCAAAAATCTACAAGTCATCAAAAACCAAGCAATACGCGCATGCTCCTAGGGGGATAGATTGGTAGGAAAAGACCATCGCTCGTCCCCGACCGCCACTTATAAGGAAGACAATCAAAGAACACCTCATGTTTCAAATTTGTTACACAACGGTTACCATACGTACATGCTACGGGACTTGCAAACCTCAACACAAGTATTTATCAAATTCACAACTACTCAACTAGCATGACTCTAATATCACCATCTTCATATCTTAAAACAATCATCAAGTATCAAACTTCTCATAGTATTCAATGCACTTTATATGAAAGTTTTTATTATATCCCTCTTGGATGCCCATCATATTAGGACTAAATTCATAACCAAAGCAAATTACCATGTTGTTCTAAAAGACTCTCAAAATAATATAAGTGAAGCATGAGATTTCAACAATTTCTTCAAAATAAAACTACCGCCATGCTCTAAAAAGATATAAGTGAAGCACTAGAGCAAATGACAAACTACTCCGAAAGATATAAGTGAAGATCAATGAGTAGTTGAATAATTATGTAACTATGTGAAGACTCTCTAACATTTAAGAATTTCAGATCTTGGGATATTATTCAAACAGCAAGCGAAACAAAATAAAATAAAATGACGCTCCAAGCAAAACACATATCATGTGGTGAATAAAAATATAGCTCCAAGTAAAGTTACTGATGAACAAAGACCAAAGAGGAGATGCCTTCCGGGGCATCCCCAAGCTTAGGATTTTGGCTGTCCTTGAATATTACCTTGGGGCGCCTTGGGCATCCCCAAGCTTAGGCTCTTGTCACTCCTTATTCCGTAGTCCATCGAATCTTTACCCAAAACTTGAAAACTTCACAACACAAAGCTTAACAGAAAACTTGTAAGCTCCGTTAGTATAAGAAAATAAATCACCACTTAGGTACTGTTGTGAACTCATTATAAATTCATATTGGTGTAATATCTACTGTATTCCAACTTCTCTATGGTTCATACCCTCCGATACTACACATAGATTCATCAAAATAAGCAAACAACACATAGAAAACAGAATCTGTCAAAAACAGAACAGTCTGTAGTAATCTATATCAAACGTATACTTCTGGAACTGAAACAATTCTGAAATAAATTGGTGAACGCGAGGAATTTGTCTATTAATCATCTGCAAAAAGAATCAACTTAATCCCACTCTCCAGTAAAAATGGTAGCTAATCTCGTGAGAGTTAAAGTTTCCGTTTTTTACAGCAAGATCACAAAGACTTCACCCAAGTCTTCCCAAAGGTTCTACTTGGCACAAACACTAATTAAAACATAAAACAACATGTAAACAGAGGCTAGATGAATTATTTATTACTAAACAGGAACAAAAAGCAAGGAACAAAAATAAAAATTGGGTTGCCTCCCAACAAGCGCTAACGTTTAACGCCCCTAGCTAGGCATGATGATTTCAATGATGGTCACATAAAAGATAAGAATTGAAACATAAAGAGAGCATCATGAAGAATATGACTAGCACATTTAAGTCTAAGCCACTTCCTATGCATAGGGATTTTGTGATCAAACAACCTATGGGAACAATAATCAACTAGCATAGGAAGGCAAAACAACCATAACTTCATAACTTTAAGCACATAGAGAGGAAACTTGATATTATTGCAATTCCTACAAGCATATGTTCCTCCCTCATAATAATTTTTGCTCCCTCTTGAGCACTGCGTTGGTTTTCCCTTGAAGAGGAAAGGGTGATGAAGTAGCACAGCGTAAGTATTTCCCTCAGTTTTTGAGAACCAAGGTACCAATCCAGTACGAGGCCATACACTAGTCCCTCGCACCTACACAAACAAATAAACTCCTTGCAACCAATGCGATAAAGGGGTTGTCAATCCCTTGACGGTCACCTATGATAGTGAGATCTGATAGATATGATAAGATAATATTTTTGGTATTTTTATGATAAAGAGAAATAAAAATGCAAGTAAAATAAATGGAAAAGGAAATAACTAAGTATTGGAAGATTAATATGATGTAAAATAGACCCACGGGCCATAGGTTTCACTAGAGGCTTCTCTCGAGAGCATAAGTATTACGGTGGGTGAACAAATTACTGTTGAGCAATTGACAGAATTGAGCATAGTTATGAGAATATCTAGGTATGATCACGTATATAGGCATCACGTCCGAGACAAGTACACCGACACCTGCCTGCATCTACTACTATTACTCCACACATCGACCGCTATCCAGCATGCATCTAGAGTATTAAGTTCAAGAGAACAGAGTAACGCTTTAAGCAAGATGACATGATGTAGAGGGATAAACTCATGCAATATGATATAAACCCCATCTTGTTATCCTCGATGGCAACAATCCAATATGTGCCTTGCTGCCCCTACTGTCACTGGGAAAGGACACCGCAAGATTGAACCCAAAGCTAAGCACTTCTCCCATTGCAAGAAAGATCAATCTAGTAGGCCAAACCAAACTGATAATTCGAAGAGACTTGCAAAGATAACCAATCATAGATAAAAGAATTCAGAGAAGATTCAAATATTGTTCCTAGATAAACTTGATCATAAACCCACAATTCATCGATCTCAACAAAAACACCGCAAAAGAAGATTACATCGAATAGATCTCCACAAGAGAGGGGGAGAACTTTGTATTGAGATCCAAAAAGAGAGAAGAAGCCAACTAGCTAATAACTATGGACCCGTAGGTCTGAAGTAAACTACTCACACTTCATCGGAGAGGCTACGGTGTTGATGTAGAAGCCCTCCGTGATCGATACCCCCTCCGGCGGAGCTCCGGAAAAGGCCCCAAGATGGGATCTCGTGGATACAGAAAGTTACGGCAGTGGAATTAGGGTTTTGGCTCCAAATCTGGTATTTTGGAGTACGTAGGTATATATAGGAGGAAGTAGTACGTCGGTGGAGCAACGTGGGCCCCATGAGGGTGGAGGGCGCGCCTGGGGGGGTAGGCGCGCCCCCTACCTCGTGCCCTCCTGGTTGCTTTCTTGACGTAGGGTCCAAGTCCTCTGGATCATGTTCGTTCCGAAAATCACGTTCCCGAAGGTTTCATTCCGTTTGGACTCTGTTTGATATTCTTTTTCTGCGAAACTCTGAAATAGGCAAAAAAACAGCAATTCTGGGCTGGGCCTCCGGTTAATAGGTTAGTCCCAAAAATAATATAAAAGTGTATAATAAAGCCCAATAATGTCCAAAACAGGATATAATATAGCATGGAACAATAAAAAATTATAAATACGTTTGAGACGTATCAAGCATCCCCAACCTTAATTCCTGCTCGTCCTCGAGTAGGTAAATGATCAAAACAGAAATTTTGATGTGGAGTGCTACTTGGCATAATTTCAATGTGATTCTCTTAATTATGGCATGAATATTCAGATCCAAAAGATTCAAGACAAAAGTTTAATTTTGACATAAAATAATAATACTTCAAGCATACTAACTAAGCAACTATGTCTCTTCAAAATAACATGGCCAAAGAAAGTTATCCCTACAAAATCATATAGTCTGGCTATGCTCCATCTTCACCACACAAAATATTTAAATCATGCACAACCCCGATGACAAGCCAAGCAATTGTTTCATACTTTTAGTGTTCTCAAACTTTTTCAATATTTACGCAATACATGAGCATGAGCCATGGACATAGCACTATAGGTGGAATAGAATGGTGGTTGTGGAGAAGAAAAAAGGGAGAAGATAGTCTCACATCAACTAGGCGTATCAATGGGCTATGGAGATGCCCATTAATAGATATCAATGTGAGTGAGTAGGGATTGCCATGCAACAGATGCACTAGAGCTATAAGTATATGAAAGCTCAACAAAAAGAACTTAGTGGGTGTGCATCCAACTTGCTTGCTCACGAAGACCTAGGGCATTTTGAGGAAGCCCATCGTTGGAATATACGAGCCAAGTTCTATAATGAAAAATTCCCACTAGTATATGAAAGTGGTAGCATAGGAGACTCTCTATCATGAAGATCATGGTGCTACTTTGAAGGACAAGTGTGGAAAAAAGGATAGTAGTATTGTCCCTTTTTATTTATTTTATTTTTTGGCCTTTCTCTTTTTTTGGGACAATACTCTATGAATGATGATCACCACACTTCTATTTATTTACAACTCAATGATTAGAACTCGATACTAGAACAAAGTATGACTCTATATGAATGCCTCCGTCGGTATACCAGGATAGAAATGATGCATGAGTGACTTATATGAAAGAATTCTGAACGGTGGCTTTGCCACAACTAAAATGTCAACTACATGATCATGTGAAGCAATATGACAATGATGGAGTGTGTCATAGTAAACGGAACGGTGGAAAGTTGCATGGCAATATATCTCGGAATGGCTATGTAAATGCCATGATAGGTAGGTATGGTGGCTGTTTTGAGGAAGGTATATGGTGGGTGTATGATACCGGCGAAAGGTGTGCGGTATTAGAGAGGCTAGCAATGGTGGAAGGGTGAGAGTGCGTATAATCCATGGACTCAACATTAGTCTTAAAGAACTCACATACTTATTGCAAAAATATATTAGTTATCAAAGAAAAGTACTACGTGCATGCTCCTAGGGGGATAGATTGGTAGTAAAAGACCATCGCTCGTCCCCGACCGCCACTCATAAGGAGGACAATCAATAAATACATCATGCTCCGACTTCTTAACATAACGGTTCACCATACATGCATGCTACAAGAATCACAAACTTCAACACAAGCGTTTATCAAATTCACAACTACTCAACTAGCACGACTGTAATATCACCATCTCCATATCTCAAAACAATTATCAAGCCTCAAACTTCTCATAGTATTCAACACACTCATAAGAAAATTTTATTTATTAATCTTGAATGCCTAACATAATTAAAGCAAATTACCATGCTGTTTTGTAGGACTCAAAATAATCTAAGTGAAGCATGAGAGAACAATGGTTTCTATAAAACAAATCTACCAACGTGCTCTAAAAGATATAAGTGAAGCACTAGAGCAAAAACTATATAACTCAAAAGATATAAGTGAAGCACATAGAGTATTCTAACAATTTCCAAATCATGAGTGTCTCTCTCAAAAATGTGTGTGCAGAAAGGATGATTGTGGAAAACTAACAAATAAAGACTCAAATAATACAAGACGCTCTAAGCAAAACACATATCATGTGGTAAATAAAAATATAGCTCCAAGTAAAGTTACCGATAGAAGTAGACGAAAGAGGGGATGCCTTCTGGGGCATCCCCAAGCTTTGGCTTTTAGGTGTCCTTATATTATCTTGGGGGTTCCATGGGCATCCCCAAGCTTAGGCTCTTGCCACTCCTTGTTCCATAATCCATCAAATCTTTTACGCAAAACATGAAAACTTCAAAACACAAAACTTAAAGTAGAAAATCTCGTGAGCTCCGTTAGCGAAACAAAACAAAACACCACTTCAAGGTACTGTAATGAACTCATTATTTATTTTTATTGATGTTAAACCTACTGCATTCCAACTTCTCTATGGTTTATAAACTATTTTACTAGCCATAGATTCATCAAAATAAGCAAACAACACACGGAAAACAGAATCTGTCAAAAACAGAACAGTCTGTAGTAATTTGTAGCTAACGCAAGATCTGGAACCCCAAAAATTCTAAAATAAATTTCTGGACGTGAGGAATTTATCTATTAATCATCTGAAAAAATAATTAACTAAATATCACTTTCCTAATAAAAATGGCAGAAGTTCTCGTGAGTGCTAAAGTTTCTGTTTTTTACAGCAAGATTAAAAAGACTTTCCCCAAGTCTCCCCAACGGTTCTACTTGGCACGAACACTAATTAAACACAAAAAACACAACCAAAACAGAGGCTAGATAAATTATTTATTACTAAACAGGAGCAAAAAGCAAGGAATAAAAATAAAATTGGGTTGGCCCCCAACAAGCGCTATCGCTTAACGCCCCTAGCTAGGCATAAAAGCAAGGATAGATCTAGGTATTGCCATCTTTGGAAGGCAATCCATAAGTGGCTCTCATAATAGATTCATAAGGTAATTTAATTTTCTTTCTAGGGAAGTGTTCCATGCCTTTCCTTAACGGAAATTGGAATCTAATATCCACTTCCTTCATATCAATAATTGCACCAATCGTACTAAGGAAAGGTCTACCAAGAATAATATGACATGAAGGATTGCAATCTATGTCAAGAACAATAAAATCTATGGGCACATAATTCCTATTAGCAACCATAAGAACATCATTAATTCTTCCCATAAGTTTCTTAATAGTGGAATCCGCAAGGTGCAAGTTTAAAGAGCAATCATCAAAATCACGGAAACCTAGCAAATCACACAGTCTTTGGAATCGTGGAAACACTAGAACCCAAATCACACAAAGCATAGCACTAAAGATCTTTAATCTTAATTTTAATACTAGGTTCCCACTCATCATAAAGTTTTCTAGGGATAGAAACTTCCAACTCAAGTTTTTCTTCATAAGATTGCATCAAAGCATCAACGATATTTTTCGTAAAGGCTTTATTTTGACTATAAGCATGAGGAGAATTAAGCACGGATTGCACCAAGGAAATACAATCTATCAAAGAGAAATTATCATAATTAAATTCCTTGAGATCCAAAATAGTGGGTTCATCGATATTTAAAGTTTTGACTTCTTCAATCCCACTTTTAACAATTTTAGCATCAAGATCTAAAGACTCCGAATTTTTGGAACGCCTTCTAGGTACGTGGATCATATTCAGTCCCATCATTATCAAGATTCATATTACAAAACAAAGTTTTAATTGGGGACACATCAATAACTTTTAGATCTTCATCTTTGTTATCATGGAAACTAGAAGAACACGCTTTTATAAAGCAATCTTTCTTAGCACGCATCCTAGCGGTTCTTGCTTTGCACTCATTAATGGAAATTATCATAGCTTTGAGAGACTCATTGATATCGTTCTTAGGAGAAATAGATCTAAGTTTCACAAAATCAACATCAAGATAAATTCTATCAACGTTCCTAGCCAACTCATCAATCTTAAGCAATTTTTCTTCAATCAAAGCATTGAAATTCTTTTGCGAGGTAATAAATTCTTTAATGTTAGATTCAAAATCAGAGGGCATATTATTAAAATTTCCATAAGAATTGTTGTAGGAATTACCATAATTATTAGAGGAATTACCAGGATACGGCCTAGGATTAAAGTTTCCTCTATACGCGTTGTTACCAAAATTATTCCTACCAACAAAATTCACATCCAAAGATTCATTATTATTCTCAATCAATGTAGACAAAGGCATATCATTAGGATCAGAAGAAACACTTTTATTAGCAAATAATTTCATAAGTTCATCCATCTTACCACTCAAAACATTAATTTCTTCTATCACATGCACTTTCTTATTAGTAGATCTTTTAGTGTGCCATTGAGAATAATTAACCATAATATTATCTAGGAGTTTAGTAGCTTCTCCTAAAGTGATTTCCATAAAAGTGCCTCCCACGGACGAATCTAAAAGATTTCTAGAAGCAAAATTCAATCCAGCATAACTTTTTTGTATAATCATCCACAAATTCAAACCATGTGTAGGGCAATTACGTATCATTAATTTCATCCTCTCCCAAGATTGTGCAACATCTTCATGATCAAGTAGCTTAAAATTCATAATATCGTTTCTAAGAGAGATGATCTTAGAGGGAGGAAAATACTTAGAGATAAAAGGATCTTTGCACTTATTCCACGAATCAATACTATTTTTAGGCAAAGAAGAAAACCATGTTTTAGCACGATCTCTAAGCGAAAAAGGAAATAGCTTCAATTTAACAATATCATTATCCACATCTTTCTTCTTTTGCATATCACCCAAATCAACAAAGTTGTTTAGATGGGTAGCGGCATCTTCACTAGGAAGGCCAGAAAACGGATCTTTCATGACAAGATTCAGCAAAGCAGCATTAGTTTCACAAGATTCAGCATCGGTAAGAGGAGCAATCGGAGTGCTAATAAAATCATTGTTGTTGGTATTGGTAAAGTCACACAATTTGGTATTATCTTGAGCCATCTGACAAGCAAGCAATCCAACACACAAGAAAACAAGAAATGGGCAAAAAGAGGCGAATAGAGAAAGAGAGGGAGGACGGAGAGAGAGAGGGCGAATAAAACAGCAAGGGTGAAGTGGGGGGAGAGGAAAACGAGAGGCAAATGGCAAATAATGTAATGCGGGAGATAAGGGTTTGTGATGGGTACTTGGTATGTTGACTTTTGCGTAGACTCCCCGGCAATGGCGCCAGAAATCCTTCTTGCTACCTCTTGAGCACTGCGTTGATTTTCCCTTCAAGAGGAAAGGGTGATGCAGCAGAGTAGCGTAAGTATTTCCCTCGGTTTTTGAGAACCATGGTATCAATCCAGTAGGATCACACACGAGTCCCTCGCACCTAGACAAACAAATAAACTCTTTGCAACCAACGCGATAAAGGGGTTGTCAGTCCCTTCACGGTCACCTACGAGAGTAAGATCTGATAGATATGATAAGATAATATTTTTGGTATTTTTATGATAAAGAGAAATAACTAAGTATTGGAAGATTAATATGATGGAAAATAGACCCGGGGGCCATAGGTTTCACTAGAGGCTTCTCTCAAGAGCATAAGTATTACGGTGGGTGAACAAATTACTGTTGAGAAATTGACAGAATTGAGCATAGTTATGAGAATATCTAGGTATGATCATGTATATAGGCATCATGTCCGAGATAAGTAGACCGACTCCTGCCTGCATCTACTACTATTATTCCACACATCGACCGCTATCCAGCATGCATCTAGAGTATTAAGTTCAAGAGAACAGGGTAACGCTTTAAGCAATATGACATGATGTAGAGGGATAAACTCATGCAATATGATATAAACCCGATCTTGTTATCCTCGATGGCAACAATACAATACGTGTCTTGCTGCCCCTACTGTCACTGGGAAAGGACACCGCAAGATTGAACCCAAAGCTAAGCACTTCTCCCATTGCAAGAAATATCAATCTAGTAGGACAAACCAAACTGATAATTCGAAGAGAATTGCAAAGATAACCAATCATACATAAAAGAATTCAGAGAAGATTCAAATATTGTTCTTAGATAAACTTGATTATAAGCCCACAATTCATCGATCTCAACAAACACACCGCAAAAGAAGATTACATCGAATAGATCTCCACAAGAGAGGGGGAGGACTTTGTATTGAGATCCACAAGAGAGGGGGATAACTACGGACCCGTAGGTCTGAAGTAAACTACTCACACTTCATCAGAGAGGCTATGGTGTTGACGTAGAAGCCCTCCGTGATCGATACCCCCTACGGCGGAGCTCCGGAAAAGGCCCCAAGATGGGATCTCGTGGATACAGAAAGTTACGGCGGTGGAATTAGGGTTTTGGCTCTGTATCTGGTAGTTTGGGGGTACGTAGGTATATATAGGAGGAAGGAGTACGTCGGTGTAGCAACATGGGCCCCACGAGGGTGGAGGGCGCGCCTGGGGGGTAGGCGCGCCCCCCCTACCTCGTGCCCTCCTGGTTGCTTTCTTGACGTAGGGTCCAAGTCCCCTGGATCATGTTCCTTCCTAAAATCACGTTGCCGAGGGTTTCATTCTGTTTGGACTCCATTTGATATTCTTTTTCTGCGAAACTCTGAAATAGTCAAAAAACAACAACTCTGGGTTGGGCCTCTGGTTAATAGGTTAGTCCCAAAAATAATATAAAAGTGTATAATAAAGCCCAATAATGTCCAAAACAGGATATAATATAGCATGGAACAATCAAAAATTATAGATACGTTGGAGACGTGTTAATTTTCAGTAGCATCATGAATGAATTCAACAATGTAACCATCACATAAAGCATTCTTTTCATGATCTACAAGCATAAAAAATTTACTACTCTCGACATAAGAAAAAATTCTTCTCATTCGGTATAGTGAGAGTATCATAAGAAACTCGAATACTATAAATTGTTTCCACATTGAAATAATAAAATTCAGAAAAAGGGTAATCATAATCATGACAAGTTTTATAAATATAATCATCACTACTTTTATAGCATAAGTATCATCACAATAATTATCATAAGTAGCAACTTTGTTCTCATCATAATCGATTAAAGCCTCTTCCAAGATAGTGGAATCATTACTAAATAAAGTCATGACCTCTCCAAACTCACTTTCATAATTGTCACAATAAGATTCAACACCCTCCAAAATAGTGGGATCATTACTCCCTAAAGTTGACACTCTTCCAAACCCACTTTTATCAATATAATCATCATAAATAGGAGGCATGCTATCATCATAATAAATTTGCATATCAAAACTTGGGAGGTTAAAAATATCATCTTCATAAAACATGTCATCCCCAAGCTTGTGCCTTTGCATATCATTAGCATCTTGCATATTCAAAGAATTCATACTAACAACACTGCAATCATGCTCATCATCCAAAGATTTAGTGCCAAACATTTTAATACATTCTTCTTCTAACACTTTGGCACAATTATCAGAATCCTTATTTTCACGAAAGACATTAAAAAGGTGAAGCATATCAGGCGACCTTAATTCCATTTTTTTGTTGTTTTCTTTTATAGACTAAACTAGTGATAAAACAAGAAACAAAAAGATTTGATTGCAAGATCTAAAGATATACCTTCAAGCGCTAACCTCCCTGGCAACGGCACCAGAAAAGAGATTGATGTCTACTACACAACCTTCTTCTTGTAGACGTTGTTGGGCCTCCAAGTGCAGAGGTTTGTAGGACAGTAGCAAATTTCCCTCAAGTGGATGACCTAAGGTTTATCAATCTGTGGGAGACGTAGGACGAAGATGGTCTCTCTCAAACAACCCTGGAACCAAATAACAAAGAGTCTCTTGTGTCCCCAACACACCCAATACAGTGGTAAATTGTATAGGTGCACTAGTTCGGCGAAGATATGGTGATACAAGTGCAATATGGATGGTAGATATAGGTTTTTGTAATCTGATAATATAAAAATAGCAAGGTAACTAATGATAAAAGTGAGCGAAAATGGTATTGCAATGCTAGGAAACAAGGCCTAGGGTTCATTGAGGGAGTCCTGGATTAGGGGGTGTCCGGATGGCCGGACTATACCTTCAGCCGGACTCCTGGACTATGAAGATACAAGATTGAAGACTTCGTCCCGTGTCCGGAAGGGACTTTCCTTGGCGTGGAAGGCAAGTTTGGCGATACAGATATGTAGATCTCCTACCATTGTAACCGACTTTGTGTAACCCTAACCCTCTCCGGTGTCTATATAAACCAGAGGGTTTTAGTCCATAGGACAACATACAGAACAACAATCATACCATAGGCTAGCTTCTAGGGTTTCGCCTCTCCGATCTCGAGGTAGATCTACTCTTGTACTACCCATATCATCAATATTAATCAAGCAGGACGTAGGGTTTTACCTCCATCAAGAGGGCCCGAACATGGGTAAAACTTCATGTCCCTTGCCTCCTGTTACCATCCGGCCTAGACGCACAGTTCGGGACCCCCTACCCGAGATCCGCCAGCTTTGACACCGACATTGGTGCTTTCATTGAGAGTTCCTCTGTGTCGTCACCATCAGGAAGGATGCCTCGCCCCGTATTTAAAGACGGCACCGTTGCTAAGGGAGTTTTTGCTGTCGGTCAAACCCTCCGGCTAGGTGGTTTTCTTATGACCGCCTGTTCGGCTTCTGCGCCGACGATGACCTCTCAAGCCATCGAAAACAACCTTCATGTCAGCTCGGAACTCGCCGAGCAGTTAGATCCAATGGAGCTCTCCTCCATAAACGAGCTCTTGGATCGCATCGCCGCCCTGGGAGTCGCTACGGATTACGACTAGATTGGGCCTAAACCCGATCTGAGAGAGATTAACTCTCTCCAAGTCACCCATCACGTTGCGGTGGTAGAGGGATAGTGCGGCGACCCTTCATCTATCTTAAGGACTAGCTACGTCCGGATTCCCGATCCCTCCAAGCCGGATACCCGCGGAGGGGAGGATATCACTCAAGACCTGAACTTAGAGTCAGGCGACGGGCTGGATTCATTGGACAACATCCAGGAATCCAAATTTTCGAGTTCAGAAATTCCTCAGCCTCTGAGCCTCAGATTGGGTGAGGTTTCAGATTTCATTTCACCCACCCACCCGAACATAAGCGATCTATCCCAAATCAGGCAAGAGCCCGATGAAATAGTACATCATTACTGGGCCAGATTCCTCCTAGTTAGGAATAGGATAAGGGACTGCCGCGAGGAAGACGCAATCTCAACTTCTGCAATAATTGCATGGACAAGGGAATCCTCAATGCCATAAGTCGCCATGATATTACACACTTCACTGACTTAGCGTCCATTGTACGAAAGTACTGTGCGATGGAAAGTGCCTGGAAAACCGAAATAAAATTTTGGGACGATCCGGCCCTGAATACAAACCCAGTCTGAAATAAAAGGGTGCATCATCGCCAGACACCCGGGTCAAACACCAAAAAGCAAAAACCCTCTACAGGGCATGGAACCGTACTGGAAGGATGGCTCAATGGACCCTGTAAAATTCACAGTACAGAAGACGCCACATCAACTCACGGCCTTAGAGCATGTTGGATACTCTGGCAGGTGGCCAAAATTGGCGAAGATCTCCTGATTCCGGAGGCCATAGAAAGCCACCCCAGAGACACCAATACGGTATTAACAGTCTTCGAGACTTCCGCATCAAATAATATGCAAAAAAGGACACTCCGCAGCCTTGCCGAAGTCTACCAAGTAGCAACAATAAACCCATGGAGTGACGCGGCTATTACCTTTAACGCCAGTGATGAACCTAAATTCCGAACAGCCCGAGCACCAGCCGCATTGGTCCTCAGTCCAATAGTGGACGACTTTCGTCTTACCAAGGTACTCATGGACGGTGGCAGCGGATTGATCCTCATTTATGAGGAAACCCTTCAAAAAATGGAAATAGACTAGAACCGCATTGAGCGAAGCAGCACAACCTTTAGAGGAATAATCCCCAGTCGGGAAGCGCGCTGTACAGGAAAAATCACACTAGATGTGGTGTTCGGCACGCCGGATAATTACAGGTCCGAAGAGGTCACGTTCCATGTGGCTCTGTTCAGCAGCGGTTATCACGCTCTGCTAGGGCGGGAAGCGTTTACAATCTTCCAAGCAATACCCCATTACGGGTACATGAAGCTCAAGATGCCCGGGCCTAACGGGATCATCACTCTCGCTAGTGATCCGGACATAGCACTCCGCGCCGAAAACAAGACAGTCGCACTGGCCCTCGAGGCACTATCCGAAGCCCTAGCGGCTGAGGAACTGACGGCGCTGCCCTCCATGGTGAATAGGGACGATGTGGTACTCAACAAAAGATCCAAGTGGACCTCCTTTAAACCGGCGGACGAAATAGTCAAATTCCAGGTCCATCCAACGGACCCCAATAAAACAGCTTCCATCGGGGCACAGTTAAACCCTGATGTAGACGCTGCACTGCGAGAGTTCCTACAAGAGAACTGGGACATTTTCGCCTGGCACCCTTCAGACATGCCAGGAATCCCACGCAGGCTGGCCGAGCACAGCTTAAATATCCTAAAAGGATTCAAACCTGTCAAACAAGCTCTTCGGCGTTTTTCCAAACCTAAGAGACAGGCCATGAGAGAGGAGCTAGCAAAGTTATTGGAGGCCGGATTCATCAGAGATATAAAATATTCGGACTGGCTAGCAAACCTGGTGATGGTACCAAAGAAGGACAAATCCTGGCGCCTGTGCGTTGATTTTAAAGACCTTAACAAGGCTTGCCCAAAGGATCCCTTCCCCCTCCCACGCATCGATCAAATTATCGACGCTACCGCAAGACACGATTCATTGTATTTCCTCGACGCATATTCCGGCTACCATCAAATCAAGATGGCAGAATCAGACTAACCCGCAACGACATTTATCACACTATACGGCCCATTCTGCTTCAACACAATGCCCTTCGGGTTCAAAAATGCCGGCGCAACATATCAGCGCATGATTCAGACATGTCTGGCAAACCAGATCAGCAAAACAGTGGAGGCATATGTAGATGATGTGGTCGTCAAAACAAGACATGTCGAATCTCTAGTAGACGAATTGAGGCTCACATTTGATAACCTCCGAACATACGACATCAAGCTCAACCCGAAAAAATTCGTTTTCGACGTCACAGTCGGAAAGCTCTTGGGCTTCATTATATCCGGTAGAGGAATTGAAGCAAATCCAGCCAAGATCCGAGCTCTGTCACAATTGGATATCCCAAAGGACCTCAAACAAATACAAAAGTTAACTGGATGCGTGGCGGCTCTAAGCCGCTTTATCTCCCGCTTGGGAGAAAAGGCCCTACCCCTTTACCGCCTCCTTCGGCGAACCGAGCACTTCGAATGGACGGATGCAGCCACGGCCGGACTCAACGAAATAAAAGCCATATTGGCAACAAACCCAGTCCTGGCCACGCCAAACATTGGCGAACCAATGCTATTGTACATTGCAGCAACACATTAGGTTGTAAGCGCAGTGCTCGTCGTCGAACGAGAAACGGACGGACACAAATTCCCCCTTCAAAAGCCGATCTATTATGTGTCCACTGTCCTCACTCCATGCAAATCACGGTACCCGCATTATCAATTGCGTACGCGGTATTCATGGCATCCCGGAAGCTACGACACTACTTTCAAGAGTGTTCAATAATAGTAGCCTCGGAAGTACCACTTAACGATATTATAAACAACCATAACGCAACGGGCCGGATTGCAAAATGGGCCATTGAGCTCCTCCCGTTCGACATAACTTATAAGCCACGGCGAGCCACCAAGTCGCAAGTTTTGGCCGACTTCGTCGCAGAATGGATGGAGGCCGAACTCCCCAAAGAGTACGGCACATATTCAAATTGGATCATGCATTTCGATGGCTCCAAGATGTTGGCCGGACTAGGGGCTAGTGTCGTTTTGATGTCCCCCACAGGAGACATAGTTCAATACGTACTCTAGATTATGTACACAGACTCCAACAATGCAGCCGAATATGAGGCCCTTTTACATGGTCTCCGGATGGCAATATCCATGGGCATTCAACGCCTAGAGGTGTGCGGGGACTCGAACCTCGCAATATCCCAAATAAATGGATACTTCGATGCCAAGGATCCAAAAATGGCAGCTTACCGCAACGCCATCCTAAAAATGTCAGCTCGGTTCGAAGGGCTTGAATTTCACCATATAGCCCAGGAAAATAATCAGGCGGCAGATGTCCTGGCACGCATCAGCGCAAAACGTGATGTAGTCCCACCCCCCCCCCAACATCTTCTTGGAAAGGTTGTTCAAGCCATCCATAGTATGGGAAGGGGAGCCGAATAATAACAGCCTGGACCCAACCGCACTGCCCGACACCAAACATTCTGACACAATTGGAGGCTCTGCTAATGAAATAACACCTTCAGCCCACGTAATAATGGCCGTCATCACCCCGTGGACAGAACCATTCCTCGCCTACCTTACTAGGCAGGAGCTCCCCGAGGACCGAAATGAGGCCCGCTGCATATTGCGGCGATCCAAAACCTACAAAGTCCACAAGGGAGAGCTTTATAAGTAAAGCACTACCAGAGTCCTTCAAAGGTGCATCTCCGAAGAGGAAGGGCGGAACCTCCTGGCTGAAATTCATGCCGGACTCGGCGGGCATCACGCTGCAGCTTGGTCCCTTGTAAGCAAGGCCTTCCATACAGGCTTTTATTGGCCGATGGCCCGGGCAGACGCCCAAGACTTAGTCCAACGATGCGCCGGCTGCCAGCTCTTTGCAAACCAAAGCCATATGCCACCCACTGCCCTCCAAACTATCCCCATCACTTGGCCCTTCGCGGTCTGGGGGCTTGACATGGTTGGACCCCTTAAAGGCGGAACCCACAAGCAAAAATACTTACTGGTCATGGTGGATAAGTTCACCAAATGGATAGAAGCCAAGCCTGTTAAGACGGCCGAATCCAGACCGGTGATAGACTTTATATCCGGGGTTGTACACCGTTACGGCGTCCCCCACAGCATCATAACTAATAACGGCACGAACTTTACGACCGACGAGGTAAAACTCTGGTGCAAAAACATGGGCATCAAACTCGATTATGCTCCCGTCTATCACCCACGAACTAACGGCCAGGTCGAACGTGCAAATGGTCTTATCATGAGCGGCATCAAACCCAGATTATTGTGGTCCCTCAAGGAATCTAACACGCACTGGGTAGAGGAGCTCGACTCCGTACTCTGGGGGTTGCGGACCATGCCGAATCGCACCACCGGATACACACATTCTTTATGGTGGACGGTGCAGAGGCAGTTTTTCCTTGCGACATAATTCATGACTCACCTCGAGTGCGCATGTACGAAGAAAGAGAAGCCGAGCTCGATCGGCAGGACAGTTTGGACGCATTGGAGGAGGAGCGTGATGTGTTAAAAGCCCGTTCCGCATTCTATCAACAGCAGGCTCAAAGATACCAAAGCAGAGAAGTACGGGCCAAAAATTACAATGTTAGCGAATTAGTTCTACCCCTGCCGGACAAGAAAAAGGACAAACTCAAGCCCAAGTGGGAAGGTCCCTTCATAATAGACCAAGTCCTGACGGGTGGAGCGTACCACCTGCGAGATGCATCGGATAATCGACTCGAGCCGAACCCATGGAACGCAGCCCATCTCCGAAAATTCTATGCCTAGCGCCGGACTCTGTGTTCGTCTCCTTCCTCTGTCCATTTTTTATATACTGTCTGTCTTACATTTCTCTCCTTCTCCCCTCCCTTTCTCTTATAGCCTTTAAAGGCTCATCAAATGACGTGCTATTCGCACTCATTAAACCTGGCGGCTTCTTTTAACAGAAGCTTATTTATACGGGCTTCATGCCCAACACATGTGTTACACTTCCACATGTACCTTTTATTTCACCATTATATGCATCGATATGACTTAAGTTTTGGCCAAGCTGGGTTGCCTGGCTCCTGTGCTTACCCCTATGTTCCCGATTATTCGGCTAGGCGGTAAAGGGAGCACCTCTACGATTGTTACTGCCGGATCAGCCGGATGTGTACCTCAGACTGGGTGAAGCCGAAAGCTAGCGTTCTTAAGGGAATATTTTGTCGGTGACCTAAAAGATGATCTTTTCACTTTTTATTTATGCGCCCCCAGATGCTTTTTCCCGTGTCTTTTTCGCAGAATGGGCATGCACTTTAGGGCATACCTCCCAGGGAAAGGAACCCCTAACGGAACTATTCTCCCTGGAAGATGTTTCTTACTAACCATGTAATATAACATAACTAGTCGGGCACTTGTCTGTTCACGCACTAATGACCCCTACGCCTGGTCTCCATGCATTCCACGGTTCTTATATAACCGCATGGGAATTCGGACACACTCCGGACTGTTAGGTCCCAAGGCTGAAGCGAAAAGGTCGGCCATGACAAACGATCTACAATCCGGCTAGAAGGCATTATAAATGTCAATTAAATTACATACTCATTCTGACTGATTGTATTCCTCTTCAATACTATCTAACAGGCTGTCAAATTTACAGTCCTGCTGGGAATACTTTGCGGCCAATTCTACTTGGTCGTATACTAAGCTTACAGGGATCTCCTTCCCATCGGGCCCCACAGGACCGACCTCGGCCATGTGGTTGGGGTCAGCCTTTGTGTACCGCATCTTCACCATGGCCCAGTCCTCCCTAGCGCCTTGACGGCAGGCCGATATCTTCCACAATCGGAAGTGCCGCCGTGCTCCCTTTAGCTTCTCCGCAAGCTCTCCAAGACCTTCGGGCATGGAGATGGATGGCCACAAGGCCTAGGCGACGCCTTGCACCGCTTGCCGAACTCGCTCGAGCAATTGCGAGAGCTCGGGAAGAAGGTCACCCATAGAACCGGGCATCTCCTCTGCAGGACGACCTGTTAGCACACCTACAGACATTACTCTGTTAGTCGACTTCCCCGCCGAACTTTTTTTCAAAGCTTCGTTCAAGCACTTACTAAATATGCCGCACCGAAGCCGCTGATTCTCCTTAACGGAGTCTGACAGCTGGGACGAACATCTTTCAGGTCGACGCCCAGCTTGGTGTTGGCATCTTGGAGATCGTTCTTCTCCCGCCTCACCTTTGACAGCACCTTCTCACCAGCCTTTAGCTGGCGTAGGAGTTGTTGCCTTTCCGGACTCAATCCGGCACCATCTGCAATTTCATTTGTCAGATTCGCACCCATGTCGTGCTTTGCAAAATACTTATCTTTCGAAGTGTATATTACCAGAGGGGGTCTCCTTGGGCTCCCCTGCCGTGGCTAGTGTGGCCTCAAGTTGGGCTTTGCACTCTTCCAGCTCCTGGGACAGTAGGGAATTCTTTTCTGTAAGAACTTGCACAACAAATGATCCTTAAATCAGTTATTCTAACTGTTTCAAGTCTCAGGGGCTACTGGTATATATATATAATTACCAAAATTTTCTTACCCGTATGTCTTTTACATATTGCTCCGTGGCTCTGGCTAGACCATTTTGAGCGGCACGGAGGTACGCATCTCCCGAATTGAAGGCATCTAATGCCTCTCGGGAGAAACAAGCGTCGCGAAGAATTGTTCGGCGACGCCTGTGGTTCATGGCACTCTCCACCTCAGAGTTGGTGGCAGACAACCTGTCCACATCCTCCGTCGGAGGAGCGTCCGGTGCGCTCCTTGTGTTCGCCTCCGCCTCCAGACCAGGCTTTGGAGCCTGGCTAGTGGAGGCATGATTGGCAGCCTCTCCGGATATAGTCCGGCAAGGTCTCTTTGTCCTGAAGAGAGCACGAGTGTTAATATGCCTTGAAGGTATAACACCTGGGATAAGGGGGCGCGCCATACCTTTGCACTGACGCCTCGGTCCGGACTGCACCTCTTTTCTGCCCACAGGGCCCTGCGGCCCCTCGTTGGCTTGTTGCCGCAGGTTCGGCCTCCCATCTCAAAAACCTCCCCTGCAAAGCTCGGTTGTAATCAGGAAACTGAAAACACGAGAGGACGGACCCCTATTTGGGGTACTGGGACTTCGATCTGAGTTACTTGGGAGGCCGGGATTAGCCCTGGGTAATCGGCCGTAATGGCCACCAAGGCATTGTCCTTGCTCAATTGATGGAACACTCCATCAATCAGCTCCACAAATAAGTCCGGATCCTCTTGAGAGGCCGGGTCGAGGGTCCGTCCTGCGTCCTCGGGTTGTGGAGGAGAGATGTTTATTTCTTTGACGGCCTGGCGCAGTTCCTGCGTTAAAGTCGTTAGACTGAATATTTAACAATGGGAATATAAAACGGATGGGCAAGTAGACCACTTACCCAGCTTGGGGGATTGTACATAGAGAATCCACCCTGTGGGTTGACGCGGAGAAATTCCTCCTCTTCTCCCTTGTACAAAGCGGACAAGGTCTTTGTTAGGGCCGCAGCCGAATCCGGTCCCTTACGGCCGTAGCGGGTGGCGTCGTCCTCCCCGTTGAAATCCCACATGGGGTGGCCTCTCTACTGTAGCAGCTGCACCCCTCGCATGATGCATGCGGCCATGACCCCGACCATGGTCAGTCCGGAATGAGCTAACAGTCTTATCCGGCCCATCAGGTAACGGACGTCCTTGTCACTTTCCCTCTGAGGGCTCCATGGACTCCAACTTAGGCGCTTCTTTAGTGGAGCACTGTCGAACTCAGGGAGGCCGATCCGGACAGGATCCGGCAGCGGGACGTCCTCTATGTAAAACCATTCCGAAGGCCAGTCCTTGGACGCCTTCTTCGGGGTTCCGGATAGATATCCGGTCCCGGCGATGCGCCACACTTCGGCTCCGCCCACTTGAAATATCAACCCCTTCTGAGAACGGGGCACAAGGCAGAATAGCTCTTTCCACAGCCCGAAATGAGCCTCAACACCCAAGAACAGCTCGCAGAGGGCTACGAAGCCCGCGATATGCAATATGGAGGCAGGCGTGAGATTGTGTAGCTGGAGGCCATAGAACTCCAGGAGCCCCCGGAGAAATGGATGGATTGGAAATTCGAGCCCTCTTATTAAATAAGGGACGAGGCACACCCGCTCTCCTTTGGAGGGATTAGGGGCACTCTCCGCTTGCTCTCCGCCATTATAGATGGCAAGACCGGCTCGAACTGGGACCATATAGGCCGGGGGGAGAAATCCCTTGGTCTGGAGCGTCACTAGCTCACTATGCGGGATGGACCATCTCTCCCAATATCCAGGCTGAGGGCTGGAAGGGCGAAAGGAGGAGTTGCGACGGCTGGCCATGGTGGTATGGACCTTTGTCGGATGCGCTCTGATGAACACTCACGAAGGGGAGAAGGTGTGGTTTGGATCTAAATCCTCGTCCCCTTAAATGGGCGGCTCATTTACGCGGCTAGGGGTGTGGATGTAAAAACACTCAGACTTTTCGTATTCGTTTGACACGTGGGAGATGGCCATTATTGGGCGTAGAAGCCAAGGAACGCAACATTTACAAGAAACCATACTTTATTCAACAGGTACACGGAATTTGGAGGAGAACCTGCCTTGCAATGCCGAAGACAATCTGCGCGCCGGACTCATCGTCATTGAAGCCTGGTTCGGGGGCTACTGAGGGAGTCCTGGATTAGGGGGTGTCCGGATGGCCGGACTATACCTTCAGCCGGACTCCTGGACTATGAAGATACAAGATTGAAGACTTTGTCCCGTGTCCGGAAGGGACTTTCCTTGGCGTGGAAGGCAAGCTTGGCGATACGGATATGTAGACCTCCTACCATTGTAACCGACTTTGTGTAACCCTAACCCTCTCCGGTGTCTATATAAACCGGAGGGTTTTAGTCCGTAGGACAACATACAGAACAACAATCATACCATAGGCTAGCTTCTAGGGTTTAGCCTCTCCGATCTCGTGGTAGATCTACTCTTGTACTACCCATATCATCAATATTAATCAAGCAGGACGTAGTGTTTTACCTCCATCAAGAGGGCCCAAACCTTGGTAAAACTTCGTGTCCCTTGCGTCCTGTTACCATCCGGCCTAGACGCACAGTTCGGGACCCCCTACCCGAGATCCGCCGGTTTTGACACCGACATTCAAACTTTCACTAGTGCAAGTTCTCTCAACAATAATAACATAATTGGATCATATAACTAACCCTCAACATGCAACAAAGAGTCACTCCAAAGTCACTAATAGCGGAGAACAAACAAAGAGATTATTGTAGGGTACGAAACCACCTCAAAGTTATCCTTTCTGATCGATCTATTCAAGAGTCTGTAGTAAAATAACACGAAGCTATTCTTTCTATTCAATCTATCATAGATTTCGTACTAGCATAACACCTTAAGACACAAAGCAACCAAAACCCTAATGTCACCTAGATACTCCAATGTCACCTCAAGTATCCCTGGGTATGATTATACGATATGCATCACACAATCTCATATTCATCTATCCAGCCAACACAAAGAACATCAAAGAGTGCCCCAAAGTTTCTACCGGAGAGTCAAGACGAAAACGTGTGCCAACCCCTATGCATAAGTTCGCGAGGTCACGGAACTCGCAAGTTGATCACCAAAACATACATCAAGTGGATCACGTGATATCCCATTGTCACCACAGATAAGCACATGCAAGACATACATCAAGTGTTCTCAAATCCTGAAAGACTCAATCCGGTAAGATAACTTCAAAGGGAAAACTCAATATATTACAAGAGAGTAGAGGGTGTCGGTGTCAAAACCGGCGGATCTCGGGTAGTGGGTCCCGAACTGTGCGTCTAGGCTGGATGGTAACAGGAGGCAGGGAACACGATGTTTTACCCAGGTTTGGGCCCTCTTGATGGAGGTAAAACCCTATGTCCTGCTTGATTAATATTGATGATATGGGTAGTACAAGAGTAGATCTACCACGAGATCAAGGAGGCTAAACCCTAGAAGCTAGCCTATGGTATGATTGTTGTATATGGAGTTGATTGCCTACGGACTACAACCCTCCGGTTTATATAGACACCGGATAGGGCTAGGGTTACATAGAGTCGGTTACAATGGTAGGAGATCTTGAATATCCGCATCGCCAAGCTTGCCTTCCACGCCAAGGAAAGTCCCATCCGGACACGGGACGAAGTCTTTAATCTTGTATCTTCATAGTCCAGGAGTCCGGCTGAAGGTATAGTCCGGCTACCCAAACACC
Organism: Triticum monococcum; assembly: GCA_034509565.1. Classification (NCBI taxonomy): domain Eukaryota; kingdom Viridiplantae; phylum Streptophyta; class Magnoliopsida; order Poales; family Poaceae; genus Triticum; species Triticum monococcum. The sequence goes on from CM067843.1 coordinate 78,856,058, forward strand.
CCTAATCCAGGACTCCCTCAGTAGCCCCTGAACCAGGCTTTAATGAGGACGAGTCCGGCGCGCAAATTGTCTTCGGCATTGCAAGGCGGGTTCCTCCTCCAAGTCCTTCATAGAACCAGGCTTTAATGAGGACGAAGTCTTCCACATATTGCCGTAGAGAGAATAATATTAACACAAATCAAATCTGCTGACGTATTCCGTATTGCGTCATCACACTACAGCCAAGTCCTTCACTCGAATTGTTTTCACTTTTCCACCTCAGCGTGTTTTTCGAGGCGGTTTCCTTGGCACATCTTGTCAAAGCAGAGATCGTGTACCCCCCCCCCCTTACGGGATTCTCATCAATACGGACATGGGTAACCAAACCATGCCACTTATCATGGCGCTTGGGAGGCAAGCGAGTTATACTAGGCAGGTGGGGACGCACAACCGCATCCGCCCATATAAGGGGACAAGGATCCACCTTTTTACCTACGCCTTCTTCCTCCTTTGCCTATCCATCTCCTGCGCACCCGAGCTCCAGCGCCCAAGCCCGCGCTTCCTACCTCAACCTTCTCCAGCAATGTCCGGAGCGGGAGGCAAGTGGATGGTCTCCTCCGCCACGGAGGGTAAAGTCAAGAAACTAAGGAAGGCCGGATACCTGTCCAAGGACATCACACACCGGCTACCCGAAGAGGGGCAGCTTCTCCCCACCCCAAGGCCCCATGAGAGGGTAGTATTTCTCCCCCACTTCCTCCACGGACTGGGTTTTCCACTCCACCCATTTGTCCGGGGACTCATGTTCTACTACGGCCTGGATTTCCACGATCTGGCTCCGAACTTCATCCTCAACATCTCGGCGTTTATCGTTGTGTGCGAGGCTTTTCTCCGCGCCCGCCCTCATTTCGGCCTCTGTCTCAAGACCTTCAATGTCAAGACCAAGGTGGTGTGTGGCAGCCAGGCGGAGTGCGGAGGCGCCATGGCGGGCAACATGGCCAACGTCCTATGGTTCGAGGGCTATTTCGTGGAGACCCTAAAGGGATGGCAATCCGGTGGTTTTATATCACTGAGCCGCGTGATCCGAAATGGACCATAGCCCCCGAGTTCCGATCCGGACCCCCCACGCGGCTTATGTCCTGGAAAGAGACGGGCCTGTCGTGGGGTGATGAAAAAGAGGTGACCGGATTGCAAACATGCATCCAGTCCCTGGTGAACAAGCCAGTCCGGCTTGTTAATGTAATCCAGGTTATGCTCGTCCGCCGGATCCTCCCGTGCCAACAACGGGATTTTAATCTGTGGGAGTTCGACCCGGCGCAACATCAAGCCCTCAGCAGGCTCTTCGACACGACGTATGAAGACGCCTGGAAGATGCTATTCAAGGGCGCCGAGGCTCCCGCATCCGCTTCCGAGGACCGCGGATACACCTCGCAGCGTCACGCTAGCGAGGTATGCCATCTACACCTTTTACAGGATGTTAAGCATTTTTCATAGTTTGACTCTATGCGGGATCTAAACTCCCTTACCTTTGACAGGCTTGGTGGGCGATATCCGGACCGATTAACTGTCCGGCTCCGCTGCCCGAAGACCCAGCCGCAGCTCTACTAGTGAAGCTGCTGGTTCCGGCGCCTTATGTGGTGCCGGAGAAGAAGGCCAAGAAGAAGAAGACCACGGGGACTTGAAAGAGTGCCCGCAACGTGGTGGTGTCAGACTCGTCATCTGACGAGTCCGAGACGCCCTCCTCCCGCGAAAACGAGGAGGAGGAAGAAGAAAACTCTCCCCCCCCAGCGGAGGGAGGAGAGAAGAGGAAGGCCGCCCCAACGGGGGAGCCCGAGGGATCTAGGAAAAGGAAGACCCCTTCGTCGGACTACGCCCCCAACGTTGAAGAGGGCAAAGAGTGGCCAAACAGGGCCAAGCGTCCGGCGAAATCGTAAGTTCGGATATCAGAGTAACTCATGATGTTCCTTTGTTGCGCAGCTTTCCCTAATGTCGAATGTAATTATGCAGTCCGCCCCGGGCCGAATTTGACGAATCGTCGAGCGGCTCCCTGGACTCATCGGATGTGAACTCAGTTCCGCCCGCTGTCTCCCCCCGCACTGCAGACGACGCCGAAGTGGCGTCGCGACAAGCTCCGGGCAAGGAGGAGGTGGTCCCGGAGGAGCCGCAAGGCAACCTCCCGGACTCCGGGAGTGAAGGGGATAAGGCCCCCCAGGGCTCTCAGTCCGGCTTTGTGCCGGACACCGCGCCGGAATCTTCCACAGTTCCAGACCGCGGTAGGAGAACTCCTTCCAAGAGGAGCAAGCCTTCTGAGCCGGCAGCCTCCGTCCAACCGAAGGTGCTGGACAATCTGCTGGAGGTGCTTGACGACGCCTCCATCGATGAGGGGCACCGTACTATTATGAGTACGGTGATCCAGAAGGTTCAGTCCGCCAAGAGTGGACTGACTGAAGCTTGCGCTAGCCTTCGAACAGGCTTCGAGGTAAGTAAAAATATGTAAAAAATATTACCGCATAGACAGTAGCCCCTGATGCTCTGTTTGGCATTCGGAAAGAAAAGCCGAATAGAGGATCTCTTAAATTTCGCAGGAGTCTAAAAAAGAGTCAATATGCGTATGCAGGCTTCGCTACTATCCACCGCCGCACTGACTGCGGAGGTGGGTGTCCTGAAGCAGGACCTCGAGCGCACCGAGCAAGAGCTCGGCCTTGCCAAGCGGTGGCTCGAGGAGGAAGAAGGTAAGAAATACCTTACAGAAAAAGTGCCTATAAAAAGGCTTGTTTGCAAAAAGAGTAACAGGATTGTACTGCTTATTGTAGGGGCCACGACTGAGGTGGCGACCCTTAAGCAGGCACTGTCTGAGGCCGAAAAGAAAACGGCCACGGAGCGCACCGAGCGAGACAGACTTGGGGCTCAAGTCGGCGAGGTGCAGCAAGAGCTTCAGGCTCTCATGAAAAAACATGAGAGTTTGGAGCTTGAGTCAAAGGCGCAAGCATCCGAGCTCGCGGCGGCCCTTGAGACTGCCAAGTCTGCCAAGGCCGAAGCCCAAAAGGCCCTCCAAGAGTTGGAGGAGTGAGGAAGATAGCAGCGGGTAATGCATTCTTTATGCAAAGCAGAAATATAAAAGTGAACTACCTGTTACTTACCCGAATCCGGAGCTCTCCAGGGGCATTCGCAGATCTTCCCCGCAGCGTATCCGACGCCGCCGCATTCTACCGAGATGGAGAGGGTAGCTCAACGGAGAAGGTGTTCTGGTCTCAGTATTCTGAGGCCGGACACCCTGTGCCCTTGAGCGACCAGCTGAAACAGTTGGTCGAGCTCCACAAGGCGGCCGAGTAGGCCATGAAGGGTTTCATAGTTCGGCTGTGGCCCAGAGAGGCCCTGCCTAGGAGCTATTTCGGGCTGGTGCGGCGGCTGGTGGAGGCTTGTCCGAGGCTCGAGGTCATCAAGCGCTCCGTCTGCATCGAAGGTGCCCGTCGGGCCCTTGCCCGTGCAAAGGTGCACTGGGGTAAGCTGGACGGTGAGAAGCTTGTGAAGGACGGGCCGCCACCGGGGAAGGAGCATCGCAAGCCCGAGAACTACTACAAGGATGTTCTTGCAGGTGCCCGCCTTGTGGCGGATGAATGTACCAAGGATGTGATATTTGAATGAACTCGCTTGTGTTTCTCCTGTGCGCTGAAAACTTGTTCATATGCGCTAAGCAATGCTTATTGAATTTAAAATATTACTTTCTGTGCAGCCGTTTATCAAAAATTGAGAGATGGCCACTCGTCGGCTTCTGCCCCCGTGCTACTAGTGCTGGGGTGTTCGGGATAAACCTGAGCGCTCTTTTTCCCATAGTTGGGTCCTTCAAGGGAGGTGCTCAGCACAACGAACCAGGCAATCGGACTATAATGCTTGAACACTCTCACTTAGCCATAGAACTCTATAATTTTAAATTTCGGCAAAGCCCCTAGTTCAGAAGACCGAGTTCAGGGCGCTATCCACGCCTTGGCCGGACAAAGCCAGCTCCTCGCTCGAAGCGGCATAAGCCTTTAGGGACTTGAAAAACCTCTCGAACAGCGACCGGTCTCTCGCCACATCATGACAGTCAGTTTTAGCTTTCTCCACTGAGGTGCTTAACCCAGCTGAACTGGGCCACAATTGCAGTGGTTCTCCTAGTGCTACCTTAGCCGATAGAGCGGAACGTAAGGCACCAAAGCATAGGAGCCGGGCAAACCCAACTATTGACCCAAATCATGATTCGGAGCCGATGCATATAGTGCTATAAGTTCGGGGTGCCGCACTTGTGAAAGTGTACGGACTTCTCACACCATTATGAGGGGTACTGAAGCCCCTGGCGTGTTTGCCGTACCATGGTGTACGGGTGCAATCATGTCATTTAATAAACATAAATGTGAAAAGAAGATAATGCAAAAAATAGACAAGAAGCTAAGCATTGTTTATAGAGAGGCTATTTATCAAAGCCGAACGATACAAATAGTGTGGTAAGCAAAAGATATTGGACTATTCAGTATGTCCTGACCAGGGGCAGGCCGCGGAATTGTATTTAAAACAGGTATACCGCTCGTAACAGAGACCACCTGGGTGTTCCATAATGCGGCATGGCTTGTCTGCCTCCCTGGATCTTGCATCGTTTGTGCGGCAGTCGAATTGCCGAACAGGTCATCCGAAGTATGGAGTCCTGAAAGTAAGAAAAAATTAAAAAAAGAATCCGGCAGCCCCTAGTACGTTTTAAGCCGTATTTTGGGCGTGCCGTTATTGTGCCCCTTCCCCTGTGCCCATGATATTTCAAGGGCGTAGTTATGTACGCGAGGTACTGGTTTCGCTATGTCGCGAAATCTGGGGTTGGGGCCGCATTGCTACGCTTGCTCAGAGTGTGCCAGGCGGTCCTGCTGTGGGTTACTCTGGGCGCGCTTGGCAGTGTCTGGCTTTTTAATGGCCGGACTGGAGAATTGCCTGAGAAGGCTACTTTGTACCTCCATTGCGAGAGCCGCCGTATGCTCCTCCGTACGGAGGGAGCATTCGGTGTTTCCGTTGACCGTAATTACTCCTCGAGGGCCTGGCATCTTGAGGTTGAGATATGCATAGTGCGGCACCGCATTGAACTTTGCGAATGCGGTTCGTCCGAGCAGGGCGTGATAGCCACTGCGAAACGGGACTATATCGAAGATTAACTCTTTGCTTCGGAAATTGTCCGGGGATCCGAAGACCACGTCAAGTGTTACTGAGCCTGTACAGTTGGCTTCTACACCTGGTATAACGCCTTTAAAGGTCGTTCTTGTGGGCTTAATCCTTGAGGGATCTATGCCCATTTTCCGCACTGTATCCTGATAAAGCAGGTTCAGGCTACTGCCGCCGTCCATGAGGACTCTTGTGAGATGAAATCCGTCGATGATTGGGTCGAGAACCAATGCGGCGAAGCCGCCATGACGGATGCTAGTGGGATGGTCCCTTCGATCAAAAGTGTTCGGGTTGGAGGACCATGGGTTGAACTTTGGGGCGACTGGCTCCATCACGTATACGTCCCGTAGCGCATGCTTCCGCTCCCGCTTGGGAATGTGGGTTGCGTATATCATGTTCACCGTCCGCACTTGTGGGGGAAAGCCCTTCTGTCCATTGTTGTTCGGCGGCTTGGGCTCCTCGTCGTCGCTGTGCAGCCCCTTGTCTTTGTTTTCGGCCCTTAACTTGCCTGCCTGCTTGAACACCCAACAATCCCTGTTAGTGTGATTGGCTGGCCTTTCGGGGGTGCCATGTATCTGGCACAAGCGATCGAGTATTCGGTCCAAACTGGACGGGCCCTGAGTATTCTTTTTGAATGGCTTTTTCCGCTGACCGGATTTATAGCCTTTGAATCTGGCATTGACTGTCGTGTCTTCATTGCTGTCGCTGCTAATGCGGCATTTTTGCTTATTCTGACGTGTCCTGCCACTTTTGTCCTTGGTATCCAAATTACCAGGGTTCTTTGATAAGTTGTTACTACGAGCTAGCCAGCTGTCTTCTCCCGTGCAAAAGCGGGTCATGAGTGTCGTGAGGGCTGCCATGGATTTCGGCTTTTCCTGTCCCAGGTGCCGGGCAAGCCACTCGTCGCGGATGTTATGCTTAAAGGCTGCCAGGGCCTCTGCGTCCGGACAGTCGACTATCTGGTTTTTCTTTGTTAGGAACCGTGTCCAGAATTGTCTGGCCGATTTCTCTGGCTGCTGAATTATGTGGCTTAAGTCGTCGGCATCCGGTGGTCGCACGTAAGTGCCCTGGAAGTTGTCGAGGAATGCGGCTTCCAGGTCCTCCCAAGAACCGATTGAGTCTGCTGGCAAGCTATTAAGCCAATGTCGGGCCGGTCCTTTAAGTTTGAGCGGGAGGTATTTGATGGCGTGTAGATCATCGCCGCGTGCCATGTGGATGTGAAGGAGATAATCCTCGATCCATACCGCCGGATTTGTTGTGCCATCGTATGATTCGATGTTTACGGGTTTGAAACCCTCTGGGATTTTATGATCCATTACTTCATTCGTGAAGCATAGCGGGTGTGCGGCGCCTCTGTACTGGGCTATATCACGACGCAGCTCGGAAGAGCTATGTCTGTTGTGTTCGGCCTGGCCGGATTTGTTGTATCCGGAGTGAAGATCATTGTCACATGCCGTAGGGCGCCTGTGCGATCCGTAGATCGATCTTGTTTGTCTTGCCTTATCCTCCAGTATGTCTCGCAGGTCGGGCGCATTTTCTCGTGCCTTAGTTGAGCGGCGTCGGGACATGGCTTGGGTGGAGGGCCGAGAGGCCTCTCTGTCGCGGCCGCGAGGTGGCCGGTCTGCCATGTCATGCGCTGGTGATGTAGGTGCTTCCTCCTCTGATCAGGGTAGCGGCCTGCGCTTCGGGTAACTCTTGGAGGGGCGTTCGAGTTCATACTCTTCGGCCGCAAGGACTTCAGTCCATCTGTCAACTAGCAAATCTTGGGCAGCTCTAAGCTGTTGCTGCTTTTTCTTGAGGCTGCTTGCCGTGGCTAAAAGCCTGCGTTTAAAACGCTCTTGTTCGGTGGGGTCTGATGGTATGACGAATTCGTCGTCATCGAGGCCTGCCTCGTCTTCGGAGGGAGGTGTATAGTTATCATCCTCGACCTCTCAGTCTGCCGCTCTCTCATGAGGGCTGGCTTCTCCATCTTCCTGTGCCGAATTTTGCTGAGGTGGGTGTTCTTTGGCGCTATCCGGGGTAGTATTATCTCCCGTGCTGGAATCACCGTTTTTGCTTTGGCGGGATTTAGAGCGGCGCCGCTGACGCTGGCGCTTTGGCTGTTTCTTGGGGGCGTCATCCCCCACTGTTCCATCGCCATCTCCATCTTTTGGAGTATCCACCATATATATGTCATATGATGAGGTGGCCTTCTAGCGCCCTACAGGTGCTGGTTCCTGTTCGTCTCCTACATCGTCGTCCATGCCATCGATGTCTTCGGAGCTGAAGTCAAGCATGCCGGTTAGATCGTCGACAGTGGCTACAAAGTGGGTGGTGGGTGGGCTTTGAATTTCCTCATCGTCCGTATCCCACCCTCGCTGACCGTAGTCCGGCCAGGGCTCTCCTGATAAAGAGAGAGACTTAAGAGAATTCAGGATGTCGCCAAAAGGCGAATGCTGAAAGATGTCTGTGGTGGTGAACTCCATTATTGGCGCCCAATCAGATTCGATTGGCAGGGGCGCGGGGGGTTCGGAGTCCGGGGAGGAGTCCGGATCCTCGGAGTCACAGGTCGTGTAGAGTGCGAGGCTAGCGTTCGGCTCGATCTCTTTCGGGATCGCAGCCCCTGAGGTGACGTCCAACTGCTCATCCTTGATTGGCGCAATAGGCTCCGACTTAGGGGTCGGAACCGATGCGTGTGCGGCCTCCAGGACACTGTCCGGGCGCAGAGCTAGATCATGCCCCTCGAGGTAGTGCGGCACGCTTGGTCATGGCTCGAACCCGTCGAAGATCAAGTATCCGCGGATGTCAGCCATGTAGTTTAAGCTTCCAAACCTGACTTGATGGCCAGGGGCGTAGCTTTTGATCTGCTCCAGGTGGCCGGGCGAATTGGCCCGCAGAGCGAAGCCGCCGAAGACGAAGATCTGTCCGGGGAGAAAAGTCTCACCCTGGACCGCATCGTTGTTGATGATCAAAGGAGCCATCGGGCCTAAAGGCGACGACACAGAGGAACTCTCAATGAAAGCACCAATGTTAGTGTCAAAACCGGTGGATCTCGGGTAGTGGGTCCCGAACTGTGCGTCTAGGCCGGATGGTAACAGGAGGCAGGGAACACGATGTTTTACCCAGGTTCAGGCCCTCTTGATGGAGGTAAAACCCTACGTCCTGCTTGATTAATATTGATTATATGGGTAGTACAAGAGTAGATCTACCACGAGATCAAGGAGGCTAAACCCTAGAAGCTAGCCTATGGTATGATTGTTGTATATGGAGTTGATTGCCTACGGACTACAACCCTCCGGTTTATATAGACACCGGATAGGGCTAGGGTTACATAGAGTCGGTTACAATGGTAGGAGATCTTGAATATCCGCATCGCCAAGCTTGCCTTCCACGCCAAGGAAAGTCCCATCCGGACACGGGACGAAGTCTTCATTCTTGTATCTTCATAGTCCAGGAGTCCGGCTGAAGGTATAGTCTGGCTACCCGAACACCCCCTAATCCAGGACTCCCTCAGAGGGGGAGAAACATCATAAGATCCAACTATAATAGCAAAGCTGGCGATACATCAAGATCGTGCCAAATCAAGAACACGAGAGAGAGAGAGAGAGAGAGAGAGGTCAAACATATAGCGACTGGTACATACACTTAGCCCCGAGGGAGAACTACTCCCTCCTCATCATGGAGAGCGCTGGGATGATGAAGATGGCCACAGGAGAGGGCTTCCCCTCTCCGGCAGGGTGCCGGAATGGGTCTAGATTGGTTTTCGGTGGCTATAGAGTCTTGCGACAGTGGAACTCCCGATCTAGGTTATGTTCTGGAGGTTTCAGTATATATAAGAGGTTTTGGCATCGAGAACAAGTTAGGGAGTCTCCGGGTTGTCCATGATGTAGGGAGGCGCGCCCAGGGGGTGGGCGCGCCCCCCACCCTCATGGGCAGCCCGGGACTCTTCTGGCCCAACTCTTTTACTCCATGTGCTTCTTCTGGTCCAAAGATAGGTTCCGTGAAGTTTCAGGTCAATTGGACTCCGTTTGGTTGTCCTTTTCTGCGAAACTCAAAAACAAGGGGAAAATAGAAATTGGCACTAGGCTCTAGGTTAATAGTTTAGTCCCAAATATCATATAAAATAGCATATAAATGCATATAAAACATCCAAGGTTGATAATATAATAGCATGGAACAATCAAAAATTATAGATACGTTGGAGACATATCACAGGCCCCTCTCGACGGCCTCATAATCGGTCCTTTCGAAGGATGGATATACCAAGGTGGCAAGTAGCACCGACGTGTGGGGGAATATCTAGATGTTCTTCTTAACGATCATTCTACCTGCTTTCAGAACCCGTACACAGCTCCTCCTTGGTCTTGGCATATTAAATAGCCACTGTCGCTTATCCCACTATTTATACAAAATACGCTTTGACGTATTAATCAAACTATGATGGAAATAGTTTGCGGCCCAACTTTTGCAGCACTAGCTTGCTACTTCATTTTTTCTTGATAATCTTATCAATTGCACCCGGACACTTTGGTACGCCTTAAATCGTCAGGGGCTTCATTGCACCCCATACTACGGCAATAAAGTCCGAATACTTTTTATAGTATAGTCCGGCACCCCAAATTTTAGCATTATATGCATTGGCTCAGAATCATGTCTTTGGTAAATAGTTGGGTTGCCCGGCTCCTGTGCGTACTACCTTACATTCCGCTCTATCGGCTAGGGTAGTAAAGGGAGAACTAATATGATTGTGTCCTAGTTTATCCGGATGAGCACCTCAGTAGAGAAAGCTGAAAACTGACTGTCATGATGCGGCGTGAGCCAGTTAGCTGTTCGGAGGTTAGAAATCTTTTGCGATTTTTTCTGCATCATGCGATGAATTAGTCTTTACCTGATCAGGTGTTTACAGCATCCTAGTTCGGACAAACGAATACTAGGGGCTACGCCTAAAATTCTATTGTCAAACTCCTATGGCTAAGTGAGGGTGATAAAGCCCAATAGTCCGATTGCATGCTTCGTTGCGCTAAACACCTCCTTCAAGGACCAAACTTTTGGGTAAAGAGTGTTTTAGGTTCATCCCGAACACCCCCGTACTACCTACGTGGGGGCTGAAGCCGACGACTGGCCAACTCTCAGACTTAATAAAACGGCCGCACATGAGGAAAATTTTTAAATAATAAATAGCAAAGCATTATATTACATATCAGCCTTGTTTTCATCATACAAGAAGGGACAATATGAATGATTTCATTCAAAGATAATGTCTTTTGAACACTGCGCTTCTACAATACGGGATCCCTTCAGGACATCTTCAAAATACTGCTCGAGCGTGCCCTGCTCCTTGCCCGCGGGCGGTCCTTCGGTCGCGAGCTTGACGACGTCCATCTTCGCCCATTGTATCTTGACACGGGTGAAGGCCATCCGTGCACCTTCTGTGCAGACCGATCGCTTGATGGCATCAAGCCGAGGGCAGGCATCGACCAACCGCTTCACGAGCCCGAAGTAGCTGCTGGGTGTGGCTTCGGCAGGCCACAGCCGGATTATCAAATCCTTCATGGCTAGTTCGGCCACCTATGGAGCTCGACCAGCTGTTTAAGCTGATCGCTAAAGGGCGCCGGATGTTCTGGCGCAAGGTATTGCGACCAGAACAACTTCTCCGTTGAGCTCCCTTCTTCAGTTCAGAAGAATTCCGCAGCGTCAGAAACACTGCATGGGAGATCCGCAAACGCCCCTGGAGAACTCCAAATCCGGGTCAGTAAGAGATACCTCTTCTTCACATACTTGCTTGGCATAATGAATGCCTTACCCGCCGCGGTTTTCTTGGCCTCTTGGATTTCTTGGATGGTGCCTTGCGCTTAAGTCTGGGCCTCTTGTGTGCTTTGGCAGGCCTTAGCGAGTTTGGACTCTTGGTCCGCATTCTGGCGCTCCAAGGACTCGCATTTCTTCACTGCGTCCTAGAGCTCCGGCTGGACCTCATCAACCCTATCCTCACGCCTTTCGCGAGCGACTTGTTCCTTTGTCGCTCTATCCTCTTCCTCGGTCCGCTGCAGCCTCTGCTTCAGTCCGGAGAATTCAGCAGCATGAGAAGTCACGGCTAGGAGCGACGCCTGCTTATTCACAAAAACATATACGGTTAGTCTCCTGCAAAAGACTATCTGATCCTCTGTTCGGCTCTTCTTTCCGAACACCGGACAGAGTCTCGGGGGATACTGTCTATACAGTAACTTTCTTTTCACATAAATGCAGTGCTTACCTCAAAGCCTGTTAGAACGCTTGCGCATGCTTCGGTCAGTCCGCTCTTCACGGACTGAATCTTCTCAATCAACGCATCCATGAGGGTATGGTGTTCCTCGACAATGGAAGCACTTTGCAGTGCTTCCAATAGAGTATTCGGTGCCTTTGGTTGGACAGAGGTCACCGGCGGAATAGGCATACCTCCTTCTATCGAGCGAGGCTTCTTGCCGGATTCCGGAGCCGTATAGGTCTCCGGGGCCGTATTCGGCTGGGGGCCGAATTGGATATGGCCCCCATCACCAGTCTCCATGGGGATTCGCTCTCCCATGTGTCCGGCGGCCGAGATTTCACCCTCTGGCACCGCCCTGACGGCCTCCTGCTCTCTCCCTGGCCTGGTGTCCTTCGAGACAGTACCTCGGTGTCATCCATGGCCCTGTGAGAGGAGGCCGCCGGAAGGGACCCGTTGTCCATCACCTTCGGGTCCAGCGAATTCCCCAAAGATGAGGATCGCTCGAGGTCGGAACGAGCCAGACTGCAAGTGCACAATTCAACATGTCAAAACTATGAAGTAAGGAGGCTGATATATGAATGCGTCAAGGTCTCTGAATACTCACAATTCGTCCAGGGGCTTATCTCGGGGGCGCCATACTAGACTGCTATAGATGTCCCATGCAGAGTTATCCGCGAGGGAGACTTTCCCCTTCTTGGACGCCTCTGCTTCCAGAGTTGTGGAAGCCGCCCTCTTCTTCCTTTCCCCCTCAGGGGGAGAGTTGCTTTCCTCCTCCTCGTCGTCATCTTTGGTGACGGAGGAGTGAGTTTCAGCGTCTTCGGACGTCATGTCCAAAGTACCCTTGTATCGGAGGCCACCTCTAGTCCCCTTGGCCTTCTTCTCCGACGCCTGGTAGGGCGCCGGAACCAGCATCTTCGTCAGAAGCGGGATGGCTAGTTCCTCGGGCGGTGGAGCCGGACACTGAATCCGCTCCGCCTTCTTTGTCCAGCCCTGAATATATATATATATAGGACGGCTTAGGCCCCTTCTCAGAAAAAGCAAGTAAAGGATGCACCTTGAAATGCGAAAGTCTTACGGGACTGGCGGGATGGGCCAGGTTGTGCCCACGGTCCTCGGTCATCTTCGGCCACATCTCGTTGGCCTTGAAGAGCACCTTCCGGATATCTTCGTGCATAGTTCCAAAGAACCGCTGCAAGGTCTGGTGCTCGGCCAGATCGAACTCCCATAGATGGCAAGCCCGGCTCTGGCACGGAAGGATCCAGCGAGCTAGCCTCACCTGAATCACATTGACAAGTTTGACGTTCTTGTCCACGATGCGCTGGATGTGCATCTGTAGCATTGTCAGCTCATCTGACGAAACCCAATTTAGGCCCTTCTCTAGCCAGGAGGTGAGCCGCATTGCGACGCCGGACTTAAATTCTGGAGCCGCGACCCAGGTGGCGTCACGGGGCTCTGTGATATAGAACCATAGTTGCTGCCACCCTTTGATGGTCTCCACGAAGGAGCCTTCGGGCCATGTGACGTTGGGCATCTTGCTCACCATGGCGCCTCCGCACTTTGCGTGTAGGCCACCCACCACCTTCGGCTTCACGTTGAAAATCTTTAGCCACAATCCGAAATAGGGTGGGATGCGGAGGAAAGCCTCGCACACGACGATAAATGTCGAGATGTTGAGGATGGAATTTGGGGCTAGATCATGGAAGTCTAGCCCATAATAGAACATAAGTCCGTGGACGAATGGATGGAGTGGAAATCCCAGCCCGCGGACGAAGTGGGGGGGTAAAAACTTCCCTATCGTGGGGCTCCGGGGTAGGGACGATCTGTCCCTCGGTCGGAAGCCGATGGGCGACTTCCTTGGCCAAATATCCGGCCTCCCAAAGCTGTGTGATGTTGAAAGTTCACCTATCCTTGGGTGATTTTGGTAATTCCTAACAACATATAGCTCATTGAGCTAATGCTACTTGAAGATAAATATTTCAGGAAAAGCTCAATGACTGGCATGGCAAGGATTAGAAAGTTGACCCCTCAAAATGCTAAGGACAAAAGATTGGCTCAAGCTCAAAGCACAAGACTCTACATTTTACTTTGAGTGATCCAAGATCACATTGAGTCCATAGGAAAAGCCAATACTATTAAAAGGGGTGAGGTGTTGCTTAATGAGTTGCTTGATCAAAATGCTTAGAGATATGCTCCAAAAACCCTCAACTACTTTCTCATATCCACATATGTCCCAAACCAAAAGTCAAACTCGGCCCCACCGAAATCTTCTATCCGACGCCACCGAGTTCACTTGACATAGCTACTGCCAGAAACCCTAGTCACTTCGGTCTCACCGATAGGGATCTCGGTCTCACCAAGATGGGATTGCAAACTCTCTGTTTCCGTTCATAACGTTTTGGTTCAACTGAGATGAGCGATCGGTCCCACCGAGATTGCAATGCAAACTCTCTGTTTCCCCTTCGTAACATTTCGGTCTAACCAAGATGAGTGAATCGGTCCCACCGAGTTTGCCTGGCCAACTCTCTGTTTGCCTATTACCAAAATTGGTCCCACCGAGTTTGTGTAATCGGTCTCACCAAGATTACGTTATGCCCTAACCCTAATGGAATCGGTCCCACCGAAAATCCTAATGTTCACATTTTGAACTAAATCGGTATGACCGAGTTATATGATTCGATCCCACCGAGTTTGGTGATTTGTGTGTAACGGTTAGATTTTGTGTGGAGGCTATATATACCCCTCCACCCACTCTTAATTCAAGGAGAGAGCCATCAGAATATGCCTACACTTGCAACATACATTTTCTAAGAAAGAACCACCTACACTTGTGTTGAGGTCAAGATATTCCAATCCAACAACATAATCTTGATCTCTAGCCTTCATCAAGTTGCTTTCCACTCAAATAATTTTTCTACCAAATCAAATCCTATGAGAGAGAGTTGAGTGTTGAGGAGACTATCACTGGAAGCACGAGAGCAAGGAGTTCATTATCAACACACCATCTATTACCTTTTGGAGAGTGGTGTCTCCTAGATTGGTTAGGTGTCACTTGGGAGACACCGTCAAGATTGTGGAGTTGAACCAAGGAGTTTGTATGGGCAAGGAGATCGCCTACTTCGTGAAGATCTACCCTAGTCAGGCAACTCCTTCGTGGGTGATGGCCATGGTGGGATAGACAAGGTTGCTTCTTCGTGGACCCTTCGTGGGTGGAGCCCTCCGTGGACTCGCGCAACTATTACCCTTCGAGGATTGAAGTCTCCATCAACGTGGATGTACGATAGCACCACCTATCGGAACCACGCCAAAAATATCCTTGTCTACATTGCGTTTGCTCCCTCCAAACTCCTCCCTTTACCTTCATATGCAATTGTTTTACATTCCTCTGCTATACTCTTAGAATTGCATGTGTAGGTTGATTACTTGATTTGTGCTGAGTTGCTAAAATCTGCCAAGACATGAAATTGTGAAAAGGCTAGATTTTATTTGGTCAAGTAGTCTAATCACCCTCCCTCTAGACATACTTTCGATCCCACAAGTGGTATCAGAGCTTTGGTCTCCATTTTCCTTGATTTCCATAGCTTTGGTGATCATAGCCTTGGTTTCACAACCTAGGAGAGTATGGCGTCTAGTGAGGGAAATTACCACCGTAGAGGTCCTTACTTTGATGGTACTAATTTTGCTAGGTGGAAGCATAAGATGAAAATGCATATTCTTGGACATAACCCCACCGTTTGGGCTATTGTGTGTATTGGCTTGCAAGGTGAATTCTTTGATGGGAGAGAACCGAACCGTGAGGCTAGCGCGGAAGAGTTGAAGATGCTGCAATACAATGCTCAATCTTGTGATATTCTCTTCAACTGATTGTGCCTCGAAGAATTCAACAAAATGAGTCGTCTTGAGAATGCAAAGGAAATTTGGGATACTTTGATTGATATGCACGAAGGTACTGACTCCGTCAAGGAATCCAAATTGGATGTGCTTCAAAGTCAACTTGACAAGTTGAAAATGAAGGATGGTGAAGGTGTCGCTGAAATGTACTCTAGGCTTGCTCTCATCACAAATGAGATTGTCGGCTTAGGAAGTGAAGAGATGATCGATAGATTCATCATCAAGAAGATCCCAAGAGCCTTGGATGAAAAATATGATACCGTGTGCACATTGATCCAAATGATGCCCAATTACAAAGATCTCAAGCCAACGGAAGTCATTGGAAGGATTGTTGCCCATGAGATGTCACTCAGGGATAAGGAAGAGCTTCACAACAAGTCAAGTGGTGCTTATAGAATCTCATGTGATGCTCCCACATCATCAAGTGAGAAACAAAACTTCAATGAAGAATTGAGCCTAATGGTGAAGAACTTCAACAAGTTTTACAAGAATAGAAGCAAGGAAAGAAGTTCCAAGTCAAGGTCCTACAATGACAAAAGATCTTCAAGTCGTGAACGCAATTGCTATAATTGTGGAAGACCCGAACACTACTCCAATGAGTGTACGACTCCCTACAAAAGAAGAGAAGATTCTCCCAAAAGAAGGAGTAGGAAAGAAGAATCACCACCAAGAGAGAGAAGGAGTAGAGATGACCATTATGAACGAAGAACATCACAGAGAAGCAATGATTCGGAAAGGAAGGACAATCATCAAGGAGCTACACAAAACGAAGACATCAAGCTCACGTTGGTGAATGGGTATCCGGCTTCGACTCCGACGATCACTCCGAGAGAAGTTATCACTCCGAATCCGAATATACTCAAGATGAAGGTGTTGCCAGTCTAGCACTTGTGTCAAGCAACTCCTACGACATATTTGAGTCACCATATGAAGGAATTGGAAGATGCTTCATGGATAAAGGCCCAAAGGTATCACACCCCGAGTATGTTGATTTCAATAGTGATGAAGATGACTTGCTATGTGATGATGATTTACTTGTTGACAATTCTAGTGATGAAAACTATGATGAACTTGCTATTAATCATGCTAATCAAGACAAAACGAATGACGATGATAAGAAGGAGATTGACCGTCTAACTAAAGAGCTAAACACTCTTAAGTGAGCTCATGAAACTACCTTGGAAAATCACCGAGAGCTTTTAAAGACTCATGAGAAGTTACGGTTCGAAAAGCTCAACCTTGAGCAACAGCATGGGTTCTTAAAAGC
Source organism: Triticum monococcum (assembly GCA_034509565.1). NCBI lineage: Eukaryota > Viridiplantae > Streptophyta > Magnoliopsida > Poales > Poaceae > Triticum > Triticum monococcum. The sequence continues at coordinate 78,872,587 of CM067843.1, forward strand.
GATTAATGATGATCTTCGCAAGAAAAGTTCTTCTTACATTGCCAAGCGTTTACTCTTGTCTACTTACATGCCACAAGTTAAATCTAGAACAAGAGTAAGAAAGATTCTTCTTCTAGTAGTAACAATAATCATGCTAAACCCAATGATGTTGCTTCTAGTAGTTCTCTTGATTCCACTAATGATTCTCTTAGCCAAGTTACACTTGAGCAAGAAAATAGCTTATTTAAGGGAATTATAGAGAAAGGTTTTTACAAGAGCCTTGCCAGAAGTAAGCAATTTGAGGAAATTGTACGCAAGCAAGGAAGACACCGGAAGAATCACGGTGTTGGTTTTGAACGAAAGTTCAATGCCAATGGATTTGAGTGGGAAGAAGATCAATACCCCAAGACGAAATTTGTTTCTCAACAAGAGAAGTATGATCCTACTTCTTTCCAAGTAACACAAGCTCAAGATGATCTTCCACCACAAGACCACAAGCAAAAAGGCAAGGATAAGCTTCAAGAGGAGATTGATGCATTTGAGGAAGCTCCCAAAGCCTTGGTCAAGTGGGTTCCCAAGACTACATCAAGTTCTACTTCATCGAGTATGACTACAACTCCAACGATTCCCATCAAGATGGTGTGGATCTCTAAGATAAAGAACTAGAGAGCTCTTGAGGGTGACTCCTCGAACATACTTCACTCATATCATTTTGGCGAGGATAAGTGCAAACAACTTCCATATCTTGCACTAGTTCAAGGAGTCACAAACCCTCTTGTTGGTAAGACAAGGGACAAGGTAACATAATGCATTCGTGGACATCATTTCATGTGAATATCACTCTATGTCTACGGATATCCTTGTTTGTTCCTTGTGGGATTAACCCGTGTAGGTATTGAAAGTGCAACTCACTCCAAAGGATAGCTCCAAAGGATCTACATCAACATTGAGCATCTACATCTTCAACACCTACATGAAGTCATCATCGACAAAACCCAAGGTTATTTCTTCCCTCTTAGGGGGGATATCACATCTAGGGGAGCTTTACTCTAATCAATTGAGATAAAGCAACTCTAATGGTGTGAACACAACAATGCTTTATGTAAAAGTGGCAACCCAACTTGTGCTTAAACGATGAGTATAATCTATGATCAAATGTTCTCATTTGACTCCTAAGTCAATATACTCATATATAGATGACCTAGTCATCGCCAAATTGCTTTATAGATGCTAGAGTGATTGTGCATGCTTTGTCACATATTTCATTTGCCATCTTATTGTGTGAGCATGTTGGATGCATATTTTACTCATTCGAGGACATCCATTTGTTGCTTTGATTGTTTGGCTTTTTCTCTTTTGCCAAATGGATGGACAAGAATGCCTAAGAACTCCCTCTAGCTATCTATGCTTTTCTCGTCTCAAACTCTACTAATGCTACATCACAAAGTTTGATCAAGTCAGATTCGAACCACTCTGTGTGAGGAGCACTTGGAGTCCCCGATTCGTCATAGACTTAAACTTCCAAAACCTCTTTGTGCATTTCGGTATGACCGAGTCATCCATTTCGGTCACACCGAGATCACTAAGTTGATCTAGGTTTTCAATCTCGGTGCAACCGATTAGAACTTTTCGGTCACACCGAGTTGCAGCAACCGCTTGCGATCCTACATCTCGGTACCACTGAGTTGTTCCACTCGATCACACCGACGGGGTTGGGATATATATACCCACGGGTGAGATTTTGGAAATTCCTTCAAAACCTCTCAGCTCGCGCGTGTCCTGCTCTGCCGCCTCGAGTCTCCGGATCGTCCTCTCGCCGCCAGCGACCTCCCACCACTGGTTTCCGTCGCAGTCAACGGATTTCTGCACCTCCGTTGCCGCTATAGCGAACTCCGCCGAGTTAGGGTATGAGTTCGATCTTTTGTGCTATTCCTTTAACTCCGACTCGTAGCACATTACTTTGCCATGATCATGACCACGTATGCAATCAATCTATCCACTGAAAACATCCTTAGGTTAGGTTTGATTTGAAAATTTAGGGTTAGGTCTCCGCCTGACTCATCTCGGACCGACCGAATTGTAGAAATTGGTCTCACTGATTTGGCTTAGGCCATTGAAGTTGCACTTTCGGTCTGACCGAAAACTGCAAATCGGTGTGACCGAGTTCGATTCTTTATGAAACCCTAGCAGTCTCGGTGCCACCGAACTGTGACTCGGTCTGACCGAGTTCACTAGTTCAGGTTCCAAAAGCTGCTTCGGTATCAACGAGTTCACGAATCGGTAGCTTCGAAATGCTTTCTATGAAGAACTAAAACTAAGTTTTTAAGTCATTCTTTTTGCAAAAACTCTGCACTTTGTGATGCTCATCCACTCTATCTCATCTATATCTATTCAAAGGGTCTGCTGTCAGTAAGTTTGCAGAAATGTCTGACCAGAGCGATGGCCAGAACAAGTCAGAGGAACAGGTACAATTGAGTGAGGGCACTAGTCCCTCCAGCACTTTTTATGATGGCAGCAGGAGCACACCAAGCAACTTGCCCAAGGCAGCCGCCAGAACAAGGAAGAAGAAGACCTCAGATTCTGAAGATGAGGATTATGTGGCTGTTGAGGAGGAAGTCAGCTCCAAGAAGAAGGTGCTGAAGAAGGAGTATGGCACAGTTGCATCAACTAAGCCTGGTTTGCACAAGAAGGCCCCTGCCAAGAGGGTGCCAACCTTAAAGGTGAGAGCCTCAACTGCTGAAACCTCCAAGCCAACTGAAGAGGTTGTTGGAGAAGGAAAGAAAAGGAAGGAAAGGGTCAAGAAGACCACTGCCAGAGTGCTTGGAAGATCCTCCATTATGAGAGATCCAGAAGAAGAGGAGGAGGAAGAGGATGCTGCACCAGCTCCTAAGGCTCAGAAGCTCATGGGAGATGCTATCAAATCAGGGGCTGCTCCATCTAAGCCCAAATCTGCTCCCAAGGCTGCTGCTCAGAAAACCCCAAAGCCCAAGAGGAACACCAGGAGTATACCTGATGAGGAGAAGAACAAGGCCCCAGTTCCTGAAGCTGAAGAAGAGGAAGATGATTCTCTTGTTTTGAGGAAGTTTAAGCCCAAAATTCCTGACCATAATGATGCTCATCCAGTCGCTGAGGACATGCACATCAGGAAAGATGCAGGACTGAGGTTGTGGAGACAGTCTGATCCCTATGCTGTTTGGAGGAGGACTGCTAAAAGTGCAACTATCCCTAGGTGGTTTTGGTAATTCATAACAACATATAGCTCAGTGAGCTAATGCTATTCCAAGATGATTATTTCAGGAAAGCTCAATGATTGGCATGGCATGGATGTGAAAGTAGAACCCTCAAAATGCTAAGGACAAGAATTGGCTCAAGCTCAAAAGTTCAAGACTCTTCATTTTATATTTTAGTGATCCAAGATCACATTGAGTCTTTAGGAAAAGCCAATACTATCAAGGAGGGATGAGGTGTTGCTTAATGAGCCTCTTGCTTTATGTGGTTAGTGATATGCTCCAAAATCCTCAACCACCTTTCCATATCCACAAATGACCTAAACCCTAAGCCAAACTCGGTCATATCGATTCTGTCAATCCGGCGCCACCGAGTTTCACTTGTCATTTGCCACTGCCAAACCCTAGCAATTCGGTCCTACCGATAAGGTTCTCGGTCTCGCCGAGATGGGCATGCAAACTCTCTGTTTCCCTTTCGTAACTTTTTGGTCTCACCGAAAGAGCGAATCGGTCCCACCGAGAATGCAAGGTAAACTCCATGTTTCCTTCTTGTAACATTTCGGTCTCACCGAAAGAGGAAGTCGGTCCCACCGAGTTTGCCTGACCAACTCTCTGGTTTGCTAATTGTCGAACTCGGTCTCACCGAGTTTGTGCGATCGGTCTCACCGAGATTACGTTATGCCCAAACCCTAACCGAATCGGTCCTATCGAGTTGCATCTCAGTCCCACCGAGATTCCTAACGGTCACTAGGTTTACCATTTCGGTCAGACCGAGTTTTCTAATTTGGTCCCACCGAGATTGGTAGATTGTGTGTAACGGTTGGATTTTGTGTGGAGGCTATATATACCCCTCCACCACCTCTTCATTCGAAGAGAGAGCCATCAGAACACATACACCATTCCTACTCATATGTTCTGAGAAAGAACCACCTACTCATGTGTTGAGACCAAGATATTCCATTCCTACCATATGAATCTTGATCTCTAGCCTTCCCCAAGTTGCTTTCCACTCAAATCTTCTTTCCATCAGATCCAAATCCTATGAGAGAGAGTTGAGTGTTGGGGAGACTATCATTTGAAGCACAAGAGCAAGGAGTTCATCATCAACACACCATTTGTTACTTCTTGGAGAGTGGTGTCTCCTAGATTGGCTAGGTGTCACTTGGGAGCCTCCGACAAGATTGTGGAGTTGAACCAAGGAGTTTGTAAGGGCAAGGAGATCGCCTACTTCGTGAAGATCTACCGCTAGTGAGGCAAGTCCTTCGTGGGCGATGGCCATGGTGGAATAGACAAGGTTGCTTCTTCGTGGACCCTTCGTGGGTGGAGCCCTCCGTGGACTCGCGCAACCGTTACCCTCCGTGGGTTGTAGTCTCCATCAACGTGGATGTAGGATAGCACCACCTATCCGAACCATGGGAAAACATCCGTGTCTCCAATTGCGTTTGAATCCTCCAAACCCTTACCTTTACATTCTTGCAAGTTGCATGCTTTACTTTCCGCTGCCAATAAACTCTTTGCATGCTTGCTTGAATTGTGTGATGATTGCTTGACTTGCTCTAAGATAGCTAAAATCTGCCAAGAACTAAAATTGGGAAAAGGCTATGTTTTTAATTGGTCAAGTAGTCTAATCACCCCCCCTCTAGACATACTTTTGATCCTACAAGTGGTATCAGAGCTTTGGTCTCCATTTGGCTTGATCTCCATAGCTTTTGGTGGTCATAGCCTTGGTTTCACAACCTAGGAGAGTATGGCATCTAGCGAGGGAAATTATCACCGTAGAGGTCCTTACTTTGATGGCACTAATTTTGCTAGTTGGAAGCATAAAATGAAAATGCATATTCTTGGACATAACCCCGCGGTATGGGCTATTGTTTGTGTTGGCTTGCAAGGTGAGTTCTTCAATGGGAGGGAACCAAACCGTGAAGCTACCGCGGATGAGTTGAAGATGTTGCAATACAATGCTCAAGCTTGTGATATTCTCTTCAACGGACTGTGCCCCGAAGGTACCGACTCCATCAAGGAATCCAAGTTGGATGTGCTCCAAAGTCAACTTGACAAGTTCAAGATGAAGGATGGTGAAGGTGTCACTGAAATGTACTCTAGGCTTGCTCTCATCACAAATGAGATTGCCGGCTTAGGAAGTGAAGAGATGACCGATAGATTCATCATCAAGAAGATCCTAAGAGCCTTGGATGGGAAATATGAAACCGTGTGCACATTAATCCAAATGATGCCCAACTACAAAGATCTCAAGCCAACGGAAATAATTGGAAGGATTGTTGCTCATGAGATGTCACTCAAGGATAAAGAGGAACTTCACAATAAATCAAGTGGTGCCTACAAAGCGTCATGTGAAGCCCCCACATCATCAAGTGAGAAACAAAGCTTCAATGAAGAATTGAGCTTAATGGTGAAGAACTTCAACAAGTTCTACAAGAGTAGAAGCAAAGATAGAAGCTTCAAGTCAAGGTCCTACAATGACAAAAGATCTTCTAGTCGAGAGCGAAACTGCTATAATTGTGGAAGACCCGGACACTATTCCAATGAGTGTACGGCTCCCTACAAGAGAAGAGAAGATTCTCCAAAAAGAAGAAGCAAAGAATCTCCACCAAGAGAGAGAAGGAGTAGAGATGATCGTTATGAACGAAGATACTCACGGAGAAGCAAGGATTCGGAAAGGAAGGAAAAATCATCAAGGAGCTATACAAAACGAAGACATCAAGCTCATGTTGGTGAATGGGTATCCGGCTCCGACTGCGACAGCCACTCCGAGAGAAGTTATCACTCCGACTCCAAAGATACTCAAGATGAAGTTGTTGCCGGTCTAGCACTTGTGTCAACCAACTCCTACGACATATTTGACTCACCAAATGAAAGAATTGGAAGATGCTTCATGGCCAAAGGTCCTAAGGTAACACACCCCGAGTACGTTGATTTTAATAGTGATGAAGATGACTTGTTAGGTGATGATGATTTGCTTGTTGACAACTCTAGTGAAGAATATTATGGTGAAATATCAATTAATCATGCTAAAACGAATGACAACGATAAGGAGAAGATTGAGGCTCTAACTAAAGAACTAAACACTCTTAAGTTAGCTCATGAAACTATCTTCGAAGATCATCGAGAACTTTTAAGAGCTCATGAGAAATTACGCTTTGAAAAGCTCAATCTTGAGCAAGAGCATGAGTTCTTAAAAGCAATCAATGATGATCTCCGCAAGAATAGTTCTTCTTACATTGCCAAGCGTTTACTATTATCCACTTACATGCCTCAAGTCAAGACTAGTAACAAGAATAAGAAAGATTCTTCCTCTAGTAGTAACAATGATCATGCTAAATCCAATATTGTTGCTTCTAGTAGTTCTCTTGATTCCACTAATGATTCTCTTAGCCAAGTTACACTTGAGCAAGAAAATAGCTTATTGAAGGGAATTATAGAGAAAGGTGTTTACAAGAGCCTTGCCGGAAGTAAGCAATTCGAGGAAATTGTGCGCAAGCAAGGAATGCACCGGAAGAATCAAGGTGTTGGTTTTGAACGAAAGTTCAATGCCAATGGAGTTGAATGGGAAGAAGATCAATACCCCAAGACAAAGTTTGTTCCTCAACAAGAGAAGTATGACACTTCTTTCAAGGGGACACAAGCTCAAGATGATCTTCCACCACAAGACTACAAGCAAAAAGGCAAGGACAAGCTTCAAGAGGAGATTGATGCATTTGAAGAAGCTCCCAAGACCTTAGTCAAGTGGATTCCCAAGACTACTTCAAGTTCCACTACATCAAGTACGACTACAACTCCAAGGATTCCCATCAAGATGGTGTGGATCCAAAAGAAGAAGAACTAGAGAGTTCTTGAGGGTGACTCCGCCAACATACTTCACTCTTATCATTTTGGCAAGAACAAGTGTAATCAACTTCCACATCTTGCACTAGTTCAAGGAGTCACAAACCCTCTTGTTGGTAAGACAAGGGACAAGGTAACCTAAAGTTTTCATGGACATCATCTTGTGTGTGCATCACTCTATGTCTATGGATATCCGTGTTTGTTCCTTGTGGGACTAACCCATGTAGGTATTGAAAGTGCAATTCACTCAAATGGATAGCTCCAAGTGATCTACATCAACATTGAGCATCCACATCTTCAACATCTACATGAAGTCATCATCGACAAAACCCAAGGTTAGTTCATCCCTCTTAGGGGGGATATCACATCTAGGGGGAGCTTTACTCTAAGACTTGAGCTAAAGCAACTCTAAAGATGTGAATACAACAATGCTTTATGTAAAAGTGGTAACCCCACTTGAGCTTAAACAATGAGTATAACCTATGATCAAGTGTTCTCACTTGACTCCTAAGTCAATATACTCATATATAGATGACCTAGTCATCGCAAATTGCTTGATAGATGCTAGAATTGGTTGTGCATGCTTTGCCACATATTTCATTTGCCATCTTATTGTGTGAGCATGTTGGTTGCATATTTTACTCATTCGAGGACATCCACTTGTTGTTTTGATTGTTTGGCTTTCTTCTTTTGCCAAGTGGATGGACAAGAATGCCTAAGAACCTCCTCTAGCTATCTATGCTTTTCTCGTCTCAAACTCTATTCATGCTGCATCACAAAACTTGATCAAGTCAGATTCGAACCACTCTGTGTGAGGAGCGCTCGGAGTCCCCGATTCGTCATAGACTTAAACTTCCAAAACCTCTTTATGAATCTTGGTCTGATCGATACTCCATTTTTGGTCCTACCGAGTTCATTAAGTTGATCTAGGTTTTCAATCTCGGTGCAACCGATTTGAAATTTTCGGTCACACCGAGTTGCAATAACTGCACACAGTTTTGCATCTCGGTGCCACCGAGTTGTTCCACTCGGTCACACCGACAGGGTCGGGCTATATATAGTGATGGGCAAAATTTTGGAAATTTCTCCGAAACCTCTTCGCCCGCGCGATAGCCTGCTTTGCCTTCGTGGTCTTCGGATCATCTTCTTGCCGCAAGCAGCCTCCAGTCGCTGGTCTCCGCCGCCGTCAACGGATTTCTGCCCCGCCGTTGCCACCGTAGTGAGTCTTCGCCGAACTAGGGTATGGACTCGATCTTTGTGCTATTCTCCACTCCGATTCCTAGCACATTGTGATCATTATGATTCTTTCCACGATTGAAACACTCCTATCCAGTCAATGATCTCGTAGAATAGGTTTAATTTGAAAATTTTAGGGTTAGGTTTCCGCCTAAACCATCTCGGACCCACCGAGTTGAAAACCTCGGTCCCACCGATCTGGCTTTTGCCATTGCACAAGTGAAACTCGGTCTGGCCGAGAATAACTTACCGGTGCGACCGATTTTGAAATTCTGTGAAACCCTAGCAGTCTCGGTGCCACCGAACTGTGACTCGGTCTGACCGAGTTCACCAGTTCTGGTGCCAAAACTGCTTCGGTGTCACCGAGTTTGAAAATCAGTAGATCCGAGATGCTTTCTGTGGAAAACTAAAACTAAGTTTTTGAATTAATCTTTTGCAAAAATCTCTGCTTTTTGTGATGCTCATCCACTCTATCTTATCCATAATCTATTCACAGGGTCAGCAGTCAGTGTGCAACATGTCTGATCAAAGTGACAGCCAGAATGTGTCTGAGCAGCAAGTTGTGATGAGTGAGGGCACTAGCCCCTCAAGTTCTTCTGATGATGGCAGCAGGAGCACCCCCAGCAATCTGCCTAAGGCTGCCACACGTCAAAGGAAGAAGAGAACGTCTGATTCTGAGGATGAAGACTATGTGGCAGAGGAAGAGGCCACATCAAAGAGAGCTGAACCAGCTCAAGGAACCAAGCCAGGGCTGAAGATCAAAAGGCCAGCAGGTAGGCAGCCCATGTCAAAGGCTAGGGCTTCAACTGTGAAGCCTGCTCCCACTGAGCCCATTGCTGCTGAGGGCAATAAGAGAAAAGAGAGGGTGAAAAAGACTGTAGCCAGAGTGCTTGGGAAGGCCTCCATCATGGTAGATGAGGAGGAGGAAGAAGAAGAGGTTGCTGCACCAGCACCCAAGGCAGCCAAACTCGTGGGAGATGCTATAAGGTCAGGAACGGCTGCATCCAAGCCCAAGGAAGCACCTAAGGCTGCATCTAAGCCTAAGAGTGCACCAAAGCGAAACACACGAAGCATCCCAGCTGCAGAAAAGAATAAGGCCCCAGTGCCTGAAGCTATCGAAGAAGAGGAAGAGAGTGTCCTTCAGAAGCTCAAGCCCAAGATACCAGACCACAACGATGCTCATCCTGTGGCTGAGGATATGAAGCTCAGGAGAGATTCAGGGCTGAGGAAATGGAGAGAAGCAGATCCGTATGCTTCTAGGAGAAGGACTGCCGTGGATTACAGATTTCACACCAAGGAGCAACAAGATTTCTATGAGATTGTTTTGCTTGACAAGAAGTCAATCGTTTGTGACATGAGATGGGTCAACTGGACCTACATCAAGGACAATGAAGAGCACTACCCCGGTGTTTTTGATAGCTTTAGTGCGTGTGGAGTTGCAGACTTTGTTGGGCAGAAGCTCACAAAGTGGAACGAGGAGCTGATCATGCAATTCTACTCCACAGCACACTTTTATCCGGTTGGCAGGATCACATGGATGTCTGAGGGTACAAGGTACCAATCCACTGTGGAAGAATGGGCGAAGTTGATCAATGCCCCAGAGGAGCAAGCGGATGACTTGGATATCTATGCCAAGAAAAAGATGGATCACAACTCCATGTCCAACATGTACAAGGAGATCCCGAATGAAGCGCTTGACACGTTCAAGTTTGGGTCAGTGCACTATCTGCTCTCAGGATTGCCTACGATCAACTGGATCCTTAGGCACACCCTTCTGCCCAAATCTGGAGATCACAAGATGATCAGAGGTCACGCGATCAACTTGCTTCATGTCTTTGACGTGCCTCAGAAATTCAAGGTCATGAGTCTCATTGTGGAAACAATCAAGAGGACAGCTGCAGACCAGAAGAGGAGTTGTGGGTATGCCCCACAGATTCAGGAGCTCATCAACACCAAGATGGGCATGGGCGTGTATTTATTGGATTAGGAACACCTGCCCATCCGTCCAGATTTTGAGGATAACCAAGTGGTTATGACTAAAAATGAACCCTCATCTGCACATGCACAAGCTCAGAAGGAGAAGGCGAGGAAAGAAAAAGCTGCCAGGATGCCTACTCAAGCAGAGGCATCTGATTACTTCTTGAAGACCAAAGAAGAGCAGCTCGGTTACCTGATAGCGTCCACCCTGCGTATTGAGCAAGGACTTGACACCCTGACTCAGAACCAGGCGAGCCTAGAGAGGATCATGGAACAGAGATTCTATGACATGGACATCAAGGTGACAGAAATACAGACAGCCGTGGAGCAGCTTCAGGAGGACATGAATGAGAGGAGAGGCAGGACCAGAACTGATGCTTTTGCCAGGGTGCCACGAGGTCCGAGGTCGTCTGCACTGCCAGTTGCTGACACTAGAGCTACAATGTCTGCACCAGCTACAGCCTCCATTCCACCAGCTCCAGCATCCACTTCAGCCTCGACTCCGACCACTTCTACTGAAGGCTTCGTCCTTGGCGTGCTCCGGACTCCACCACCACCTGAAGATCAAGCCTGAGCGTCGACTTAGCACTATGCATTTTCTAGGAACTTTTTGGTAACTTTTTGCCAAAGGGGGAGAAGATGTATAAATCATAGGCTTCCAGAGAGAGTGTTGCTTTTATTCTCTCTTGTTTTTATTTGGTGGTTTTTCGAACTTTGTTTGCTTGTGTGTGAGATACTACGTTCTTATGTTCGTGAGACATTGATGATCAAGTGTTTGATCATAAGCTACACTTAATGGTTGCTTAATGCTTGCTATATGTTATCATTCTATCTATTGTCTGTGATCATTCACTATTCTTGGTGATGAGTGCATGTATTTCAATCTTATCATTTTTGAGCGCTCCACCAAGATGTATGTGACATGGAAGAGTAACCCATGATTCTAACTCCATGTGCATTTGCAGTCCAAAGCAAATTTTAAATATGCACAAATTTAGGGGGAGCTCTTATTTGTCACATACTTCTCAAAGTGACGATATATTTCATGCTTATTATCATTTGTCGAAGCTTTGATCTATATGTTGTCATCAATTACCAAAAAGGGGGAGATTGAAAGTGCAACTATCCCTAGGTGGTTTTGGTAATTCATAACAAGATATAGCTCATTGAGCTAATGCTATTCCAAGATGATTATTTCAGGAAAGCTCAATGATTGGCATGGCATGGATGTGAAAGTGGAACCCTCAAAATGCTAAGGACAAGAATTGGCTCAAGCTCAATAGTTCAAGACTCTTCATTTTATATTTTAGTGATCCTAGATCACATTGAGTCTTTAGGAAAAGCCAATACTATCAAGGAGGGATGAGGTGTTGCTTAATGAGCCTCTTGCTTTATGTGCTTAGTGATATGCTCCAAAATCCTCAACCACCTTTCCATATCCACAAATGACCTAAACCCTAAGCCAAACTCGGTCATACCGATTCTGTCAAAACGGCGCCACCGAGTTTCACTTGTCATTTGCCACTGCCAAACCCTAGCAATTCGGTCCTACCGATAAGGTTCTCGGTCTCACCGAGATGGGCTTGCAAACTCTCTGTTTCCCTTTCGTATCTTTTCGGTCTCACCGAAAGAGCGAATCGGTCCCACCGAGAATGCAAGGTAAACTCCATGTTTCCTTCTTGTAACATTTCGGTCTCACCGAAAGAGCAAGTCGGTCCCACCGAGTTTGCCTGACCAACTCTCTGGTTAGCTAATTGCCGAACTCGCTCTCACCGAGTTTGTGCGATCGGTCTCACCGAGATTACGTTATGCCCAAACCCTAACCGAATCGGTCCTACCGAGTTGCATCTCAGTCCCACCGAGATTCCTAACGGTCACTAGGTTTACCATTTCAGTCAGACCGAGTTTTCTGATTCGGTCCCACCGAGATTGGTAGATTGTGTGTAACAGTTGGATTTTGTGTGGAGGCTATATATACCCCACCACCACCTCTTCAGTCGAAGAGAGAGCCATCAGAACACATACACCATTCCTACTCATATGTTCTGAGAAAGAACCACCTACTCATGTGTTGAGACCAAGATATTCCATTCCTACCATATGAATCTTGATCTCTAGCCTTCCCCAAGTTGCTTTCCACTCAAATATTCTTTCCATCATATCCAAATCCTATGAGAGAGAGTTGAGTGTTGGGGAGACTATCATTTGAAGCACAAGAGCAAGGAGTTCATCATCAACACACCATTTGTTACTTCTTGGAGAGTGGTGTCTCCTAGATTGGCTAGGTGTCACTTGGGAGCCTCCGACAAGATTGTGGAGTTGACCAAGGAGTTTGTAAGGGCAAGGAGATCGCCTACTTCGTGAAGATCTACCGCTAGTGAGGCAAGTCCTTCGTGGGCGATGGCCATGGTGGAATAGACAAGGTTGCTTCTTCGTGGACCCTTCGTGGGTGGAGCCCTCCGTGGACTCGCGCAACCGTTACCCTCCGTGGGTTGAAGTCTCCATCAACGTGGATGTAGGATAGCACCACCTATCCGAACCACGGGAAAACATCCGTGTCTCCAATTGTGTTTAATCCTCCAAACCCTTACCTTTACATTCTTGCAAGTTGCATGCTTTACTTTCCGCTGCCAATAAACTCTTTGCATGCTTGCTTGAATTGTGTGATGATTGCTTGACTTGCTCTAAGATAGCTAAAATCTGCCAAGAACTAAAATTGGGAAAAGGCTAAGTTTTTAATTGGTCAAGTAGTCTAATCACCCCCCCCCCTCTAGACATACTTTCGATCCTACAACTGCAGTTGACTACAGGTTCCATACAAAGGAACAACAAGATTTCTATGAGACAATTTTTCTTGACAAGAAGCCCATAGTGTGTGACATGAAATGGGTGGACTGGGAGTTCATCCGGGAAAATGAAGATCACTTCCCTGGAGTGTATGACAGCTTTAAGGCATGTGGAGTTGATGAATTCGTTGGACAAAAGCTCACCAAGTGGAATGATGAGTTGATCATGCAGTTTTACTCCACTGCACACTTCTATCCATATGGAAGGATAGTTTGGATGTCTGGGGGTACTAGGTACCAGTCCACAGTTGAAGAATGGGCGAAGCTAATCAATGCCACCAAAGAACATGAAGATGACTTGGATGTGTATGCAACCAAGAAGAAAGACCACAACTCAATGGCAAACATGTACAAGGAGATCCCTGATAAGGCTTTGGAAAGTCACAAGCTTGGATATGTGCATTTCTTATTGTCTAGTCTGCCTACGATCAACTAGATCTTAAGGCACACATTGCTACCCATGTCAAGAGATCACAAGATGATCCGAGGACACTCCATCAACATGCTGCAAATTTTTGATGTTCCTCAGAAGTTCAAAGTTATGAGTTTGATTGTCGAAACGATCAAGAGGACTACTGCTGATCAAAAGAGGAGTTGTGGATATGCTCCACATATTCAGGAGCTCATCAACTCTAAGATGGGCATAGGGACTTATTTGCTGGATAAGGAGCATCTACCTCGATATCCTGAGTTTGAAGACAACACTATTGTAATGAATGAGGAAGAACCATCATCAGCTCAAGTCCAGGAGAAGAAAGCCAAGGCAAAGGCTGAGAAAGCTGCCCAGATGCCAAGTGTTGAAGAGGCATCTCGAGTCTTCCTGAAGAGCAAGCAAGATCAGTTAGGCTATCTGATTCAAGCTACACTGAGGATTGAGAAGGGCTTGGCCACCCTGACTCAGAATCTGGAGAGCCTAGAGAGGATTGTGGAGACAAAATTCTATGATCTTGATCTGAAGGTGACTGAGATTCATACTGCAGTTGAGCAGCTTCACGAGGAAGCAGAGGGGAGGAAAGGAAAAGCAACCACTGATGCTTTTCAGCGTGTGCTACGAGGTCCAAGGTCTGCTGCAGTGCCAGTCTTAGATGCTAGAGCTTTAGTGTCAGCACCAGCAGCTACAGCTCAAGTGCCACCTCTAGCACCCACTCCATCAGCTCCAACTACATCGTCGGAAGCCTTCGTCCTTGGATTTCTATCTACACCACCTCCCGAAGACCAAGCCTGAGAGACGTATAGCACTATGCATTTTCAAACTTCTTGGTAACTTGTTGCCAAAGGGGGAGAAATATGTATAGATCATAGGCTCAGAGAGAGTGTGTCTTACTTTTATCTCTCTTGCTTTTGGTTGAACTTTTTGTGTGCTTGTGTGAGATACTTTATGTCCTTATGTCCTTGTGAGATACTTATGTGATAATATGGTTGATCATATGCTACATTAATGTTTGGTTGAATGATGCTATCCTTTATATTCCATATATGATCATTCACTTGCTTGGTGATGAGTGCATGCTTTTAATTTCTATCATTTTGAAAGCTCCACCAAGATGTATGTGACATGGAAGAGTAACCCATGATCCTAATCGATTGTGCATTTGCATTCAAAAGAAAATTTTAAATAATGCACAAATTTAGGGGGAGCTCTTGCTTATCACATACTTCTCAAAGCGACGATGTTTTTCAATCTTATAATCATTTGTCGAAGCTTTGATCTATATGTTGTCATCAATTACCAAAAAGGGGGATTGAAAGTGCAACTATCCCTGGGTGGTTTTGGTAATTCCTAACAACATATAGCTCATTGAGCTAATGCTACTTTAAGATAAATATTTCAGGAAAAGCTCAATGATTGGCATGGCATGGATTAGAAAGTGGACCCCTCAAAAATGCTAAGGAGAAAAGATTGGCTCAAGCTCAAAGCACAAGACTCTACATTTTACTTTTAGTGATCCAAGTTCACATTGAGTCCATAGGAAAAGCCAATACTATTAAAAGGGGGTGAGGTGTTGCTTAATGAGTTACTTGCTCAAAATTCTTTGTGGTATGCTCCAAAAACCCTCAACTACTTTCTCATATCCACATATGTCCCAAACCAAAAGTCAAAATCGGCCCCACCGAAATCTTCTATCCAACGCCACCGAGTTCACTTGACATAGCTATTGCCAGAAACCCTAGTCACTTATGTCTCACCGATAGGGATCTCGGTCTCATCGAGATGGGATTGCAAACTCTCTGTTTCCCTTCGTAACATTTCGGTTCAACCGAGATGAGCGATTGGTCCCACCGAGACTGCAATGCAAACTCTCTATTTCCCCTTCGTAACGTTTTGGTCTAACCGAGATGAGCGAATCGGTCCCACCGAGTTTGCCTGACCAACTCTCTGTTTGCCTATTACCAAAATCGGTCCCACCGAGTTTGTGTAATCGGTCTCACCGAGATTACGTTATGCCCTAAACCTAATGGAATCGGTCCCACCGAGTTGGCATATCGGTCCCACCGAAAATTGTAACGTTCACATTTTGAACTAAATCGGTCTGATCGAGTTATATGATTCGGTCCCACCGAGTTTGGTGATTTGTGTGTAACGGTTAGATTTTGTGTGGGGGCTATATATACCCCTCCACCCACTCTTCATTCGAGGAGAGAGCCATCAGAATATGCCTACACTTCCAACATACATTTTCTGAGTGAGAACCACCTACACTTGTGTTGAGGTCAAGATATTCCAATCCAACCACATAAATCTTGATCTCTAGCCTTCCTCAAGTTGCTTTCCACTCAAATCATATTTCTACCAAATCAAATCCTATGAGAGAGAGTTGAGTGTTGAGGAGACTATCACTTGAAGCACAAGAGCAAGGAGTTCATTATCAACACACCATCTATTACATTTTGGAGAGTGGTATCTCCTAGGTTGGTTAGGTGTCACTAGAGAGCCTCCGTCAAGATTGTGGAGTTGAACCAAGGAGTTTGTACGGGCAAGGAGATCGCCTACTTCGTGAAGATCTACCCTAGTGAGGGAAGTCCTTCATGGGCGATGGCCATGGTGGGATAGACAAGGTTGCTTCTTCGTGGACCCTTCGTGGGTGGAGCCCTTCGTGGACTCCCGCAACCGTTACCCATCATGGGATGAAGTCTCCATCAACGTGGATGTACGATAGCACCACCTATTGGAACCACACCAAAAATCTCCATGTCTACATTGCATTTGCTCCCTCCAAACTCCTCCCTTTACCTTCATATGCAATTGTTTTACATTCCACTGCTATACTCTTAGAATTGCACGTGTAGGTTGATTACTTGATTTGTGCTAATTTGCTAAAATCTACCAAGACTTAAAATTGGGAAAAGGCTAGATTTTTATTTGGTCAAGTAGTCTAATCACCCCCCCCCCCCCCCTCTAGACATACTTTCGATCCTATAGATGTCCTTCTCCTTGACGGAGGAGACCATCCACTTGCCCTGCGCTCCGGATTCGGACATGACTGGAGTGCTGTTTGAAAGCAGAAAGGATGGAAGTTTGGGCGCTGGAGCTTGAGAACGGATGGGCAGGGAGAGAGAAGGCATGGGTGAAAGGGGGTGAGTCTTCATCCCTTTATAAAGGAAACGAATATCAAGCGCCTCCCCACTAGCCTTAAAACTCGCTTGTTTCCCAAGGGCCGTGCAGGCGGCACGGTTGGATTACCCACGCCCGTATTGATGAGAGTCCCGTAATAAGGGGACGCGATCTCTACTTTGACAAAACGTGCCAATAAAACTGCATCTCGAAATATGAAGCGGCAGGCCAAAAAACGGTTCGAAATAATGACCGGGTGGTGATGTGGTGTCACGCAACAGAAAGTTGTTAGTGGATTGGACTCGTGAAATATTATACTCTCCGCGGTTGTGTGTGGTGCTTGTTTTGCAGAGCCAAACACGTTCTTTGTGTTCGAAAGCTATTTTGAAGTATTCGGAGGAGGAACCCGCCTTGCAATGCCGAAGACAATCTCCGCGCCGGACACCTCATCATTGAAGCCTGGTTCAGGGGCTACTAAGGGAGTCCTAGACTAAGGGGTCCTCGGGCGTCTGGCCTGTTGGACATGGGCCGACTGTTGGGCCATGAAGATACAAGACTAAAGATTCTCTCACCCGTGTCTCGACGGGACTCTCCTTGGCGTGGATGACAAGCTTGGTGTTTGGATATGAAGATTCCTTTCTCTTTAACTGACTTTGTACAACCCTAGTCCCTCTGGTGTCTATATAAACCAAAGGGTTTAGTCCGTAGAGACAATCATAATCATATAGGCTAGACTTCTAGGGTTTTAGCCATTACAATCTCGTGGTAGATCAACTCTTGTAACTCCTCTACTCATCAATATTAATCAAGCAGGACGTAAGGTATTACCTCCATCAAGAGAGCCTGAACCTGGGTAAAACTTCATGTCCCTTGTCTCCTGTTACCATCAACCTCAGACGCATAGTTCGGGACCCCCTACCCGTGATCCGCCGGTTTTGACACCGACACCGCCCCCCTGGGCTCACGAACCGGGACATATGCCCCCATTGGTCCCGGTTCGTGACTAAACTGGGACAAATGGGCTAGCTAGGCCTCAACTAAAGCCTTGTTTTCTACTAGTGCAATTCTTTCTAGATATATTAACAGTCTTTTGCAAGATCAATTTAATTTCTCTATTGCTCAATTCTACTTCGCCACTAGATTGAGGGTGATAAGGAGATGCAATTCTATGATTAACATCGTACTTATCAAGCAATTTATGGAAAGCACCATGAATAAAATGTGAACCACCATCGGTCATCAAATATCTAGGGACTCCAAATCTCGAAAAAATAACTCCTTTAAGCATATTAATAGAAGTGTTATGATCAGCACTACTAGTTGGAATAGCTTCTACCCACTTAGTAATGTAATCAACATCAACTAAAATATGTGTATACCCATTAGAGGAAGGAAAAGGTCCCATATAATCAAAGCCCTAAACATCAAATGGTTCAATAACAAGTGAATAATACATAGGCATTTCCTGACGTCTACTAATATCACCAATTCTCTGACATTCCTCACAAGACAAGACATACTTACGGGCATCCTTGGAGAGACTAGGCCAATAAAACAGATTGTAATACCTTGTGTCCAGTTCTATCTCCAGCATGGTGTCCTCCGTAGGCCTCGGAGTGGCACTTGCGTAGGATCTGTTCCTGTTCATGCTCAAGTACACAATGTCTAATAACACCATCTACTCCTTATTTATAAAGATGTGGGTCATCCCAAAAGTAATGTCTTAAATCATAGGAAAAACCTTTTCTTTTGCTCGTATGTGAAACTAGGTGGTATAAATTTAGCAACAATGTAATTAGCATAATCAGCATACCATGGAGTATTACGAGAAGCATTTATGACAGCTAATTGCCCATTAAGAAAACTATCATCAATAGGCAGTGGGTCATCAAAAACATTTTCTAACCTAGACAAGTTGTCTGCAACGGGGTTCTCAGCTCCCTTTCTATCAATAATATGCAAATCAAATTCTTGTAACAAGAGAACCCATCTAATAAGTCTAGGTTTCGCATCTTTCTTTTCCATAAGATATTTAATAGCAGTATGATCAGTGTGAACATTTACTTTAGAACCAACAATATAAGACTTGAACTTATCACAAGCAAAAACAACTGCTAAGAATTCTTTTTCAACGGTAGCATAATTTCTCTGGCACTGTCTAGAGTTTTACTAGCATAATGAATAACATTCAACTTCTTATCAACTCTTTGTCCTAGAATAGCACCAACAACATAGTCACTAGCATCACACATGATATCAAAGGGTAAATTCCAATCATGTGGTTGAACAATAGGTGCAGAAATCAAGGCTTTCTTAAATATTTCAAATGCTTCTACACAATCATCATCAAAAACAAAAGGGACATCCTTTTGCAAGAGATTAGTAAGAGGCCTAGAAATTTTAGAGAAGTCTTTAATAAACCTCCTATAGGAACCATCATGATCAAGGAAACTTCTTATACATTGGATATCTTTAGGACACGGCATCTTTTCAATAGCATCTACTTTAGCTTTATCAACTTCAAGACCTCTATCAGAAACTTTATGCCCCAAGACAATACCTTCATTAACCAATGGTGGCACTTCTCCCAATTCAAAACAAGATTAGTTTCTTCACATCTCTGCAAAACTTGATCATGGTTGCTTAAGCAATCATCAAAAGAAGTTTCGTAAATGGAGAAGTCATCCATGAAAACCTCAACAATCTTTCACAAAAGTCGGAGAATATAGCAGTCATACATCTTTGAAAGGTAGCAAGTGCATTGCATAAACCAAAAGGCATATGTCTAGAAGCAAAAGTACCGAAAGGGCAAGTAAAAGTGGTCTTTTCTTGATCCTCTTATGACACGGGTATTTGAGAGAAACCAGAATAACCATCTAGAAAGCAAAAATGTGTATGTTTGGACAATCTTTCTAGCATTTGATCAATAAAAGGTAGAGGGTAATGATCTTTCCTAGCAGCTTTATTTAATTCCCCAAAATCAGTTACCATTCTATAACCTGTAACAATTCTTTGTGGGATCAATTCATTCTTATCATTAGGAATGATAGTAATACCTCCCTTATTAGGGACACAATGAACAGGACTTACCCATCTACTATCAGCAATAGGATAAATTATACCTACCTCCAGAAGCTTTAGTATTTCATTTATTACCACTTCTTTCATTTTTGGATTTAACCATCATTTGTGATCAACAACTGGTTTAGCATCAGGCTCCATATTAATTTTGTGCTCAAATAGAGTGGTACTAATGCCCTTAAGATCATCAAGAATATATCCAATAGCGGCACGGTGCTTCTTCATAGTTTTTAATAATCTCTTTTCTTCATGCTCTAAAAGGTTAGCACTGATAATAACAGGATATATCTTCTTTTCATCAAGATAAGCATATTTCAAAGTATCATGTAATTGTTTAAGCTCAAACACGGGATCACCCTTGGGTGGAGGAGGATCTCCAAGGATTTCAACGGGAAAATTGTGTTTCAAAATAGGCCCTTGATAAAAGAATATTTCATCTAATTCATTTCTTTCATTCATAAACATATCATTCTCATGGTCTAGCAAATATTTTTCTAAAGGATCAGTAGGAGGCACAACAATAGCAGCAAGACCAATAATTTCATCCTTACTAGGCAATTCTTTATCATGAGACATGTCCCCTAAACCGACAGTAACAATATCTTTCTCGCAGTCTATCTTAGCATTAACAGTATTCAAGAAAGGTCTACCAAATATAATGGGACAAATATCATCTTGTGGAGAACCAAGAACAAGAAAATCAGTAGGATATTTTATTTTCCCACACAAGACTTCAACATCTCGAATAATCCCAATTGGTGATATAGCATTCCTGTTGGCAAGCTTAATAGTAACATCAATATCTTCTATTTCAGCAGGTGCAATATCATCCATAATTTCTTGATATAAAGTAAAAGGAATTGCACTCACACTGGCACCCACATCACATAAGCCATGATAACAATGGTCTCCTATTTTAACAGAAACAACAGGCATGCCAACAAGAGGCCTATGTTTATCTTTATCATCAGGTTTGGCAATTCTAGCAGCTTCATCATAGAAATAAATAACATGTCCATCAATATTATCAACCAAGAGATCCTTAACCATAGCAATACTAGGTTCAACTTTAAATTTTTTCAGGGGGTGTAGGTGTTCTAGTATAACTCTTACGTATCACAGTTGAAGCTTTAGCATAATCCTTTATCCTTACAGAAAAAGGTGGTTTCCCAATATAAGCAATCGGAACAACGGGATCAACATTATAAGTAATAGTTTCTTCTTCAACTTTAATAGGTTCTACTACTTTTACTTCAATGGGAGGATGATATTTAAACCACTTCTCCTTGGGGAGATCAACATGAGTAGCGAAAGATTCCCAAAAAGAAGCTACTATCTCGGAGTCAAGTCCATATTTAGTGCTAAATTCATGAAAAGCATTGGTATCCATAAAAGATCTAACACGGTCAAACTTAAGGTTTATACCCGACTCCTTACCTTCATCGAGTTCGCAATCTTCAGAGTTGCGTTTAATTCTTTCCAATAAATCTCATTTGAATTCAATAGTATTCTTCATAAAAGAACGAGTGCAAAAAGTATCGAGCATGGATTGATCATTACGAGAAAGCCGAGCATAGAAGTTCTGAATAATAATTTCTTTTGAGAGCTCATGATTGGGGCATGAATATAAAATTGACTTAAGTCTCCCCCAATATTGAACGATACCTTCTCCTTCACGAGTCCAAAAATTATAAATATAATTCCGATCACGATGAACCAGATGCATAGGATAAAACTTCTGATGAAATTCCAATTTCAATCAGTTGTAGTTCCAAGATCCAATATCAACACAAAGCATATACCATGTAAATGCCTTCTCCTTCAAATATAAAGGGAAGACCTTATTCTTGACTTCATCCTTGGGTAAACCTGCAAGCTTAAATAATCCACAAACTTCATCCACATAGATTAGATGCATATCAGGATGTAATGTTCCATCTCCTGTATAAGGATTAGCTAGCAGTTTCTCTATCATACCCGAAGGAATCTCATAATAAATATTTTCAGTAGGTGCAGTAGGTTGAGGGGTAAATCTTTGCTCTTCCGGTCGGGGTGAAGATACCCCGAACAAACCCCTCAAAGGATTATTTTCCATAGTAACAAGTGACAATAAATTTCAGCACACTATATAAATGTTTCCTTACCAAATTTCACTTACCAAAGGCACCTCACTCCCCAGCAACGGTGACATAAAAGATTATTGATGACGCACAAGTATAGGGGATCTATCGTAGTCCGATAAGTAAGAGTGTCGAACCCACTGAGGAGCAGAAGGAAATGACAAGCGGTTTTCGCAAGGTATTCTCTGCAAGCACTGGAATTATCGGTAACATATAGTTGTGTGATAACCCACAAGTATAGGGGATCGCATTAGTTTTCAAGGGTAGATTATTCAACCCAAATTTATATATTCGACACAAGGGGAACCAAAGAATATTTGAAGATATCAATAGCTGAGTTGTCAATTCAACCATACCTGGAGATTAATTATCTGCAGCAATATGATCAGTAGCAAAGTAGTTTGATAGTTTTGATAGTAGTAACAGTAGCAACGGTAACAGTAACAATGATAGCAGTAATTTTTAGCAAGTGTAACAGTGATGATAGCAGTAGTAACTTAGCAGAAAAAATAAGGATAAATTCGTAGGCATTGGATCGGTAACTTGTTGGATGATATTCATCATGAGACATTTATAACCTAGGGCAATAAGGCACTAGCTCCAGTTCATCGATATAATGTAGGCATGTATTTCGTAAATAGTCATATGTGCTTTATTAAAAGAACTTGCATGACATCTTTTGTCCTACCCTCCCGTGGCAGCGGAATCCATATTGGAAACTAAGGGATATTAAGGCCTCCTTTTAGTAGAGTATTGGAACAAAGCATTAACCGTAGTAGGTGACTATAACTCCTCAAACTACGGTCATCATCGGGAGTGGGCCCGGTTGTTGTCACTCTGGGGTTGCCGGATCATAACCGTAGTAGGTGATTATAACTTGCAAGATCGGATCTAAAACATGGATATAATGATGAATTCATAAACGGTTCAGATCTGAAATCATGGCACCCGGGCCCAAAGTGACAAGCATTAAGCATAGCAAAGTCATAGCAACATCAATCTAAGAACATAGTGGATACTAGGGATCAGGCCCTAACAAAACTAACTCGATTACATGATGAATCTTATCCAACTCCTCACCGACCAGCGAGCCTACGAAGGAATTACTCACTCCCGGTGGGGAGCATCATGGAATTGGCGATGGAAAAGGGTTGGTGATGACGAAGAACGAAGACCCCCCCCCCCTCTCCGGAGCCCCAAACGGACTCCAGATCTGCCCTCCTGAGGAAGACAGGGCTTGGCGGCGGCTCTGTCTCGTGGATCGCAATAATTCTATCTCCCTGATTATTTTTCTAGAATAGTGTGATTTTATAGTATCAGGGGGGTCATCAGCGAGGCCACCAGGTGGGTACAACCCACATGGGCGCCCAGGAGAGGGGGGCGCGCCCTGGTGGGTTGTGCCCACCCAGGGGCCCCTCTTTGGTGGGTCTTGGCTCCAGAAATTCTTATTATTTGTATAAAAAATGCTCACAAAGTTTCATTACATTCCGAGAACTTTTGTTTCTGTACAAAAACAACACCATGGTAGTTCTGTTGAAAACAACGTCTGTCCGGGATTAGTTTCATTCAAATCATGCAAATTAGAGTCCAAAACAAGAGGAAAAGCGTGATGAAAAGTAGATACATTGGAGACGTATCAACTCCTCCAAGCTTAAACCTTTGCTTGTCCTCAAGCAATTCAGTTGATAAACTGAAAGTGAGAAAGAAAAAGTTTTACGAACTCTTTTGCTCTTGTTTGCATAAATAAGCTTAAACAACACCCAGGTTTTCAGCCAACATTATAACTAACCATGTCAACAATAACTCTTAAAGATTATAATGATTCATATCAATGACATAATCAGCTAGCAAGCAATAATAAGATATCTCAAACAGCAACACGTTGCCAAAACAACCATGATATAATATGACAATAATGGTATCTCGCTAGCCCTTTCTGATACCGTAAAACATAAATGCAGAGCACCTCTGAAGTTCAAGCAGCGACTAAACATTGTAATTCATGGTAGAAAAGATCCAGTCATGATGCACCCAACATCGACTATACACAATGCATAAATCATGACCGCTGTGCTCTACTCAGTTTCTGGCGCTTGTTTATAGAAGGTGATGACACAACATAAAAGTAAATAGATAGTCCCTTCGCAAAGGGAAGCAGTGATTTGCAGAGGTGCCAGAGCTCAATTTTTAAAACAGCGATAAATGATATTTTGAGGCATGCACCCTTCTCATTCACTTCACGACCACCAGTTATCAACATCTTCCATGCTAAGCACGGTAGTGGCGGTCCCCAAGCAGAAAGTAAAGGTTTTGACTCCATTGGGAGTTTTTGTTTGATTATTCTAGAGATGAACTCTTTTTGCAGTTTGGGACTGGGCATCCCTATTATCGCCCATTTCCTCGTGCGATGGTGAGTGAATAAACACTCGACCTAAGGATAACATGCTTAGCACGGAAGATATCGACCACCTCCTGTCATTCCATGAACGATCCAGGCACACAAAAAGGATAATTTTTAGAAGTTTTTAGAGGTGGCACATGCAAATTTACTTAGGACGGCGGGGTAATACCGTATATAGGTAGGATGGTGGACTCATCTGGAATAACTTTGGGTAAGGTTTTTGATGTACAAGCAGAATTCCCACTTAGTACAGGCGAAGGCTAGCAATTTAAGATTGGGAAGCGGCCAGCTAGAGAGCAACAACGATCATAACCAGGCATTATGCATAAGTAACATTGGACACTAGCATGAGTAGGATATGAACACCATGAACATAAATATTATAGAGGCTATGTTAGTTTTGATTCAACTACATGCATGAACATGTACCAAGTCAAGCCACTCGAACATTCAAAGGAGGATACCATATCATCATACTACATCACAATCATTTTAACGCTATGTTGATATCCAAGATAAATCATTATCCACTCCCAGCTACTTATGCATGGCATGAGAAACTATAATCTCTAATTGTCATTGCAAACATGTTTAATCATAATGGGTTGAAGCCTAGATACTAGGTTAAACATATTTACAGAGACAGAACAAGTTGAGTTCATACCAGTTTCTCCCTGCCACGGCCAGCTCATCGAATATCGTCATTATTGCCTTTCACTTGCATGACCGAATGATATGAAAATAATAATAGTGCAAGAGTGCCATGGACTAAGCTAGAATCTGCAAAGCATTTTATTCAACAGGAGGAGACAAGGTAAAATGGGCTCTTATTAGTTCAACAGTTATTCATATGAGAGCCACTCAACATTTTCATCGTGGTCTTCTCCTTGGTACAGCTCGAATAAAAAGAAAAGAAATTCAAAGAAACACACTAAAATATTTTTGGAGTTTTTGGTTTTCTTTAACAAGCAAATAGAAATCAAAAACGAGAAAAACTATTTACACGGGAAAGCTCCCAACAAGCAACAGAAGAAGAAGGAAATCTTTTTGGATATTGTTTTAGTATTACTACTAAGCATGCATAGAAAGTAAATTACTAGAACTAATTTTTTTGGTTTTTCTAAAGTTTTTCAAACACACAAGAAGAAAGCGAGAAAAATAAATCTAAGCATGGATGATACACTGAAAAAGTGTGAACACCGACAAATGGAATGATATGTGAACATGAATATAATGTCGTTGAGAAACACGTACTCCCCCAACCTTAGGCTTTTGGCCTAAGTTGGTAATCGATCAGTAGCCTGGAGGGTAGTAGTCGGCGTGGTAGCTCACAGAGGCTCTCGGTGCGGATGCCTCGGCCTGCCGGGCTGCCACCACGGCTGCATTGTGAGCTCGGGCCTCGCTCTCAAGAACAAAATATCTCCCCTTGTTGTGACAATCAAAGAGAGCAGACGCAAGCAAATATGTGCCCACAACATGTGATTGGTTAAACAACAAATTATAAGTGAAGTTATCATCCCTTCCCTTGAGAATCTTATGCTCCTTTAAGGCATCAAAATCTAAATATCGAGTGGGTAGGATAGGGTCAAAGGGCAAAGGTGAAACACCCAGTCCATGTGCTAAACGTGTGGCATAAATTCCACCATAGAACCAGCCACTTTTGGCGTTATGCTGAAGTCTACGTGCAACAATCGCTCCAAGGTTACAATTCCTTTCACCAGTGAGAGCGGTGTGAATGAAGCTCAAGTCTGGCGAACAAAGTATGCTACAGTCTTGCTTGCCTACTATGCATTTCCCGTTAAATAAATTACAGGATTGCGGGAAAGTGAACACTTTTTATTCTTCCTTTTCCCACTCCTCTATTTTCACCATAACAAAGGCTAGTCAATAAGGTCTCATACTCAGCCTTTGCTGGCTCATCAAGCGAACCCCAAAATGGAAGTTTGCAATGGTAAGCATAATTTTCTAGTGGAATAGTAAATGGTTCATCATAAAGCATAAACGACACCCTAGACTCACGTGGAAAATATTTAAATCCTTTGACAAATGATTCAGTGAGAAGATGGTGCTATTCACACTTATCTGAGAGGTAGGTACCGAGACCGGCATTGTGAACATATTGCTCAAATTCCTCCTTGGTGCCCACCTGCACCATATATTCATCGCAAGGCCATAAGCATGTTTTGGTGGCGGCATCTCGCGTGGAACTTTCACTTGGTTCAACGTAAGACCGGCGGGCAGAACTGTCACTAGAGGATACCCCGAGGATCGTCTCCTCAAAGAACTCCTTCCAAATAGGTTCATCATGTCCGCATACAATTTTTTGAATATAAAATTTTTTGGGGTGGCAAAATTTTGTTAACAAAACTTCACAAACTTGATAGCAACTACTCATAGGGATACATAGAGGCCATAACAAGCATTCAAACAACTTAGAACACTAAGAATTCAACATGCAAGCACATCTCAACATCACCAAGAGTTGCTAATTATTCAAAGTATAAACCACTAAAACAAAAACTAATTGGACAAATGGTGGAGTCACATACCAAGCAACAATCCCCCGAAACAGTTTCGGAAACGGAGCTTCGAGCAAAGAGATCAAAAATGGCAGCAAAATGAGCAAGAACACGGGAGAAAGAGCAATGGGGATTTTTTTTTGGAGGTAAGTGATGATGTGGTATGAAGAGGTAAGTGAGGGGGCCACGTGGGGACCATAACCCACCAGGGCGCGCCTAGGAGTGCTGGTGTGCCCAGGTGGGTTGTGGCCACCTGGTGCACCTCCCTCTGATTATTTTTGCACCAAAAATTCTTAAATATTTAGGAAAAATCATATAAAATTTTCAGAGCATTTTAAGAAATTTTATATTTTTGGTCATTTTTTATTGCACGGGAAATTCAGAACATACAAAACATGGCATTTATTTTATTTAACTAATAAAAACAGAGAATAAGAAGTAGGGAAAGAAAGTAGTGCTTACTAAATTCATCAACTTCATACCGTTCAAAAATGATTCATTAATAAGGTTGATCAAGTCTTATTAACAACCACTTTCGATTAGTATGAAACCGAAGAACTTTCGTAAATCACTAAGTTACCTCAATGGGGATTTGCATTTCCCTAACAATAAGCATTTCATATTTCTTTTTGACAGTAGGTAGAGGTATTTGAAAACTTCCAATAGTGATTGTTGGGGATTTTTCAAAAACATTAATACCATTCACTTGGAATTGTTTCTTCGGAAAGTGCACCGTATGCTCATTACCATTGATATGAGAAGTGACCTTGCTTTTATTGCAATCAATAACAACCCCTGCAGTATTCAAGAACGGTCTACCAAGGATAATCGACATGTTGTCGTCCTCGGGCATCTCAAGTATAACAAAGTCAGTCAAAATAGTAACATTAGCAACAACAACGGGCACATCCTCACAGATACCGATAGGTATGGCAGTTGATTTGTCAGCCATTTGCAAAGAAATTTCAGTAGGTGTGAGTTTATTCAAGTCAAGTCTTGTATATAAAGAGAAAGGCATAACACTAACACCAGCTCCTAAATCACATAAAGCAGTTTTCACATAATACTTTTTGATAGAGCAAGGTATAGTTGGTATTCCCGGATCTCCAAGTTTCTTAGGTACTCCATCTTTAAAAGTATAATTAGCAAGCTGTCGGTGTCAAAACCGGCGGATCTCGGGTAGGGGGTCCCGAACTGTGCGTCTAGGCCGGATGGTAATAGGAGGCAGGGAACACGATGTTTTTACCCAGGTTCGGGCCCTCTCGATGGAGGTAATACCCTACTCCTGCTGGATTAATATTGATGATATGGGTAGTACAAGAGTAGATCTACCACGAGATCAAGGAGGCTAAACCCTAGAAGCTAGCCTATGGTATGATTGTTGTATATGGAGTTGATTGCCTACGGACTACAACCCTCCAGTTTATATAGACACCGGATAGGGTTAGGGTTACATAGAGTCGGTTACAATGGTAGGAGATCTTGAATATCCACATCGCCGAGATTGCCTTCCACGCCAAGGAAAGTCCCATCCGGACACGGGACGAAGTCTTCAATCTTGTATCTTCATAGTCCTGGAGTCCGGTTGAAGGTATAGTCTGGCTATCCGAACACCCCCTAATCCAGGACTCCCTCAGTAGCCCCCGAACCAGGCTTCAATGACGACGAGTCCGGCGCGCAGATTGTTCGGCATTGCAAGGCGGGTTCTTCTCCAAATCTTGTGTACCTGTAGGAATAATGTCCGATTTTTGTAATGTAGTGCTCCTCGGCTTCCACACCCAATAATGGCCGTCTTCCACGTGTCAAACGAATGCGAAAAGCCAGGGCGTTTTTACACCCACACCCCTAGCCATATAAACGAGCCGCCTATTTAACGGGATGGGGATTTAGGTCCGAACCACATCTTCTCCTTTCTGCGAGCTATCATCAGAGTGCTTCCAGCAAAGGTCCATTCCAACATGGCCAGCCGTCCTAGCTCCTCCTCTCGCCCTTCCAGTCCTAAACCTGGAGACTGGGAGAGGTGCTCCATCTTGCACAGCGAACTAGTGTCGCTTCAGGCCAAGGGATTTCTCCCTCAGGCCTATATGGTCCCGGTCCGAGCCGGACTCGCCACCTATAATGGTGGAGAGCAAGCAGAGAGCACCCCCAATCCCTCTAAAGGAGAGCAGGTGTGCCACGTCCCCTATCTAATAAGGGGACTGGGATTTCCAATTCATCCATTTCTCCGCGGGCTTCTGGAGTTCTACGGCCTCCAGCTGCACAATCTCATGCCCGCCTCCGTACTGCATATTGCGGGTTTCGTCTCCCTTTGCGAGCTATTTTTAGGCGTTGAGGCTCATTTCGCGTTGTGGAAGAGGTTATTCTGCCTGGTGCCCCGTTCTCAAGAGGGGTCCATATACCAAGTGGGCGGAGCCGAAGTATGGCGCATCGCCGGGACCGGATACCTATCCGGAACCCCAAAGAAGGCGTCCGAGGACTGGCCTTCGGAATGGTTTTACATAAATGACGTCCTGCTACCGGACCCTATCCGGGTCGGTCTCCCTGAGTTCAACAGTGCTCCATTGAAGAAACGCTTGAGCTGGCGTCCGCAGAGCTCTCAGAGAGAAAGCGACAGAGACGTCCTTTACCTGATGGGCCGGATAAGACTGTTGGCTCATTCCGGACTAACCATGATTGGAGTCATGGCCGCATGCATTATGCGGGGGGTGCAGCCGCTTCAATATAGAGGCCACCCCATGTGGGATTTCAACGGGGAGGATGACGCCACCCGTTACGGTCGTAAGGGGCCGGCCTCAGCTGCCGCTCTAGTAAAGATCTTATCCTCTTTGTACAAGGGAGAAGAGGAGGAATTCCTCTGCGTCAACCCGCGGGTCGGATTTACTATGTATGATCCTCCAAGTTGGGTAAGTGAACAATTGCGCTTGCCCGTTTGTTTTATACTCCCACGGTTAGATATGTAGTCTAACGACTTCAGTGCAGGAACTGCGACAGGAGGTAAAGGACATAAACAGCCGCCCTCCACAGCCCAAGGACCCAGAACGGTCCCTCGATCCAGACTTCGAAGAGGATCCGGACATATCGGTGGAGTTTATCGACGGGGTGTTCTATCAGCTAAGCAAAGACAATACCTTGGTAGCCATCACGGCTGATTACCCAGGGTTAATCCCGGCCTCCCAGGTGACAGAAACCGGAGTCTCATTCCCTTGAGAGAGATTCCACTCTCCCGTATTCCGGTGTTTCTGACGACAACCGTCTTTTGCAGGGGAGATTTGCGAGGCAGGAGGCCGAACCTGCGGCGACTAGCCAACGAGGGGCCGCAGGGCCCCGTGGGACAAAAAGGAATGTAGTCCGAACTGAGATGCCGACGCAAAGGTATAGCGCACCCTCTGTTTCCCTGGTGTTATTCTGTCAGGGCATACTAACGTTCGTGCTATCTTCAGAACGACGAGACCTCGCCGGACTACATCCGGAGAGGTTGCCAATCGCGCCTCCACCAGCCAGGCTCCAACGTCTGGCCAGGAAGCGGAGGCGAGCACAAGGCGTGCACCGGACGCTCCTCCGACAGAGGATGCGGACAGGCTGTCTGCCACAAATTCTGAAGTGGAGAGTGCCATGAACCACAGGCATCGCCGGACAATTCTACGCGACGCTTGTTTCTCCCAAGAGGCTTTAGATGCCTTTAATTCGGGAGATGCATACCTCCGTGTCGCTCAAAATGGTTTAGCCAGAGCCACGGAGCAGTATGTGAAAGACATACGGGTAAGAAAATTTTGGTTAAACATATATATGCCAGTAGCCCCCGAGACTTGAAGCAGTTCGAGCAACTGATTTAAGGATCATTTAATATGCAGGTTCTTACAGAGAAGAATACCGTACTGTCCCAGGAGCTGGAAAAGTGCAAGGCCCAACTAGAGGCCGCACTAGCCGCAGCAGGGGAGCCCAAAGAGAACCCCTCAGGTAAGATACACTTCGAAAGATTAGTATTGTGCGGTGTGGGTGAAAATCTGACAAATCATATTGCAGATGGCGCCGGACTCGATCCAGACAAGCAACAACTCTTACGCCGGCTAAAGGCCGGTGAGAGTACGTTGACAAAGGTGAGGCGAGAGAAGAATGATCTTCAGGATGCCAACACCAAGTTGGACGTCGAACTTAAAGATGTTCGTGGCCAGCTGTCGGACTCCACGAAGGAGAATCAGCGGCTTCGACGCGACATTTTTAGTAAGTGCTTGAACGAACTTCGAAAAGAAAAAAAAGTTCGGTGAGGAAGTCGACTAATAGAGTAATGTCTGTAGGTATGCTCACAGGTCGTCCTGCAGAGGAGATGCCCGGTTCTACGGGTGACCTTCTTCCCGAACTCTTGCAACTGCACGAGCGAATTCGGCAGGCGATGCGGGGTATTGCCCAAGCCTTATGGCCTGCCCACTCCATGCCCGAGGGCCTTGGAGAGCTTGCGGAGAAGCTGAAGGGAGCTCGGCGGCGCTTCCGGTTGTGGAAGATATCGGCCTGCCGACAAGGCGCTAGGGAGGCCTGGGCCATGGTGAGGACCCGTTTTACGAAGTATGACCCAAACCACATGGCCGAGGTCGGACCAGTGGGGCCTGATGGGAAGGAGATCCCTGTGAGCTTAGTATACGGCCAAGTAGAGTTGGCCGCGAAGTATTCCCAGCAGGTCTGTAATTAGACAGCCTGTTAGATGGTATAGAAGAGGAATACAATCAGTCAGAATGACTATGTAATTTTGAATTGACATGTGTAATGCCTTCTAGCCGGATTGTAGATCGTTTGTCGTTGCCGACCTTTTCGCTTCAACCTCGGGACCTGACGATCCGGAGTGTGTCCGAATACCCTAGCGGTTATATAAGAACCGGGGTATGCGTGGAGACCAGGTGTAGGGGTCATCAGTGCTTTATTAGACAAGTGTCCAACTAGTTATGTTATATTACATGGTTAGTAAGAAACATCTTCCAGAGAGAATAGTTCCGTTAAGGGTTCCTTTCGCTGGGAAGCATGCCCTAAGGTGCATGTCCGGACTGCATGAAGAGACGCAGAAAAAAAGCATCTGGGGGCGCATAAAATGAGTAAAAATATCATCTTTTATTTCACCGACCGAATATTCCCTTAAGAACGCTAGCTTTCGGCTTCACCCAGTCTGAGGTACACATCCGGCTGACCCGGCAATAACAATCGCAGAGGTGCTCCCTTTACCGCCTAGCCAAACAATCGGGAACGTAGGGGTAAGCACAGGAGCCAGGCAACCCAGCTTGGCCAAAACTTAAGTCATGTCTATGCATATAATGGTGAAAAATGTTGGGGAACGTACTAATTTCAAAAAATTTCCTACGCACACGCAAGATCATGGTGATGCATAGCAACGAGAGGGGAGAGTGTTGTCTACGTACCAACGCAGACCGACTGCGGAAGCGATCACACAACGTAGAGGAAGTAGTCGTACGTCTTCTTTCCGATCCGACCGATCCAAGCACCGTTACTCTGGCACCTCCGAGTTCTTAGCACACGTACAGCTCGATGACGATCCCCGGGCTCCGATCCAGCAAAGCTTCGGGGAGGAGTTCCGTCAGCACGACGGCGTGGTGACGATCTTGATGTACTACCAACGCAGGGCTTCGCCTAAGCACTAAACGGTATGATCAGGTGGAATTTGGTGGCAGGGGGCACCGCACACGGCTAAGGAACGATCTCAAGGATCAACTTGTGTGTCTATGGGGTGCCCCTTGCCTCAGTATATAAAGGATGGAGGAGGAGGAGGCTGGCCAAGGCATAAGGTGCGGCCAGGATGGGAGTCCTACTAGGACTCCAAGTCCTAGTAGGAGTCCATCAAGAGGGGAGGAAGGGAGAAGGAATAGGAGGAGAAGGAGAGGTGGCCGGCCCCCTTTTCCCTAGTCCAATTCGGACCAAAGGGGAGGGGGGCGCAGCAGCCTTTTCCTCTTCCCACTAAAGCCCATCAAGGCCCATTACTTCTCCCGTAACTACCCGGTACTCCGAAAAATACCCGAATCACTCGAAACCTTTCCGATGTCCGAATATAGTCGTCCAATATATCGATCTTTACGTCTCGACCATTTCGAGACTCCTCGTCATGTCCCCGATCTCATCCGGGACCCCGAACTCCTTCGGTACATCAAAACTCATAAACTCATAATACAACTGTCATCGAAACCTTAAGCGTGCGGACCCTACGGTTCGAGAACAATGTAGACATGACCGAGACACGTCTCCGGTCAATAACCAATAGCGGGACCTGGATGCCCATATTGGCTCCTACATATTCTACGAAGATCTTTATCGGTCAGACCGCATAACAACATACGTTGTTCCCTTTGTCATCGGTATGTTACTTGCCCGAGATTCGATCGTCGGTATCCAATACCTAGTTCAATCTCGTTACTGGCAAGTCTCTTTACTCGTTCCGTAATACATAATCCCGCAACTAACTCATTAGTTGCAATGCTTGCAAGGCTTAAGTGATGTGCATTACCGAGAGGGCCCAGAGATACCTCTCCGACAATCGGAGTGACAAATCCTAATCTCGAAATACGCCAACCCAACATCTACCTTTGGAGACACCTGTAGTACTCCTTTATAATCACCCAGTTACGTTGTGACGTTTGGTAGCACCCAAAGTGTTCCTCCGGCAAACGGGAGTTGCATAATCTCATAGTCATAGGAACATGTATAAGTCATGAAGAAAGCAATAGCAACATACTAAACGATCGTGTGCTAAGCTAATGGAATGGGTCATGCCAATCAGATCATTCAACTAATGATGTGACCTCGTTAATCAAATAACAACTCTTTTGTCCATGGTTAGGAAACATAACCATCTTTGATTAACGAGCTAGTCAAGTAGAGGCATACTAGTGACACTCTGTTTGTCTATGTATTCACACATGTATTATGTTTCCGGTTAATACAATTCTAGCATGAATAATAAACATTTATCATGATATAAGGAAATAAATAATAACTTTATTATTGCCACTAGGGCATATTTCCTTCAGTCTCCCACTTGCACTAGAGTCAATAATCTAGTTCACATCGCCATGTGATTTAGCAGCAACAGTTCACATCACCATGTGATTAACACCCATAGTTCACATTGTCATGTGACCAACACTCAAAGGGTTTACTAGAGTCAGTAATCTAGTTCACATCTCTATGTGATTAACACCCAAAGAGTACTAAGGTGTGATCATGTTTTTGCTTGTGAGATAATTTTAGTCAACGGGTCTGTCACATTCAGTTCCGTAAGTATTTTGCAAAATTCTTTGTCTATAATGCTCTGCACGGAGCTACTCTAGCTAATTTCTCCCACTTTCAATATGTATCCAGATTGTGACTTTAGATTCATCTGGATCAGTGTCAAAAACTTGCATCGTCGTAACCCTTTACGACGAACCTTTTTGTCACGTCCATAATCGAGAAACACATCCTTATTTCACTAAGGATAATTCTGACCGCTGTCCAGTGATCTACTCCTGGATCACTATTGTACTCCCTTGCCAAATCAGTGCAGGGTATACAATAGATCTGGTACACAGCATGGCATACTTTATAGAACCTATGAATGAGGCATAGGGAATGACTTTCATTCTCTTTCTATCTTCTGTCGTGGTCGGGCTTTGAGTCTTTACTCAACTTCACACCTTGTAACACAGGCAAGAAACTTTTTCTTTGACTGTTCCGTTTTGAACTACTTCAAAATCTTGTCAAGGTATGTACTTATTGAAAAACTTATCAAGCGTCTTGATCTATCTCTATAGATCTTGAAGCTCAATATGTAAGCAGCTTTACCGAAGTCTTTCTTTGAAAAACTCCTTTCAAACACTCCTTTTATGCTTTACAGAATAATTCTATATTATTTCCGATCAACAATATGTCATTCACATATACTTATCAGAAATGCTGTAGTGCTCCCACTCACTTTCTCGTAAATACAGGCTTCACCGCAAGTCTGTATAAAACTATATGCTTTGATCAACTTATCAAAGCGTATATTCCAACTCCGAGATGCTTGCACCAGTCCACAGATGGATCGCTGGAGCTTGCACATTTTGTTAGCACCTTTCGGATTGACAAAACCTTCTAGTTGCATCACATACAACTCTTCTTTAATAAATCCATTAAGGAATGCAGTTTTGTTTATCCATTTGCCAGATTTCATAAAATGCGGCAATTGCTAACATGATTCAGACAGACTTAAGTATAGATACGAGTGAGAAAAACTCATCGTAGTCAACACCTTGAACTTGTCGAAAACCTTTTTCGAAAATTCTAGCTTTGTATATAGTAACACTACTATCAGCGTCCGTCTTCCTCTTGAAGATCCATTTATTTTCTATGGTTTGCCGATCATCGGGCAAATCCATCAAAGTCCATACTTTGTTCTCATACATGGATCATATCTCAGATTTCATGGCCTCAAACCATTTCGCGGAATCTGGGCTCATCATCGCTTCCTCATAGTTCGTAGGTTCATCATGATCTAGTAGCATGACTTCCAGAAAAGGATTACCGTACCACTCTGGCGCGGATCTTACTCTGGTTGATCTACGAGGTTCAGTAGTATCTTGTTCTGAAGTTTCATGATCATCATCATTAGCTTCCTCACTAACTGGTGTAGGTGTCACAGAAACAGTTTTCTGTGATGTACTACTTTCCAATAAGGGAGCAGGTACAGTTACCTCGTCAAGTTCTACTTTCCTCCCACTCACTTCTTTCGAGAGGAACTCCTTCTCCAGAAAGTTTCCGAATTTTAGCAACAAAAGTCTTGCCTTCGGATCTGTGATAGAAGGTGTATCCAATAGTTTCCTTTGGATATCCTATGAAGACGCACTTCTCCGATTTGAGTTTGAGCTTATCAGGATGAAACTTTTTCATATAAGCATCGCAACCCCAAACTTTAAGAAACGACAGCTTAGGTTTCTTGCCAAACCATAGTTCACACGGTGTCGTCTCAACGGATTTAGATGGTGCCCTATTTAACGTGAATGCAGCTGTCTCTAATGCATAACCCCAAAACGAGAGTGGTAAATCGGTAAGAAACATCATAGATTGCACTATATCCAATAAAGTACGGTTATGACGTTCGGACACACCATTATGCTGTGGTGTTCCAGGTGGCGTGAGTAGTGAAACTATTTCACATTGTTTTAACTGAAGACCAAACTCGTAACTCAAACATTTTACCTCTGCGATCATATCGTAGAAACTTTTATTTTCTTGTCACGATGGTTTTTCCACTTCACTCTGAAATTCTTTGAACTGTTCAAATGTTTCAGACTTATGTTTCATCAAGTAGATATCCCCATATCTGCTCAAATCATCTGTGAAGGTCAGAAAATAATGATACCTGCTGCAAGCCTTAATATTCATCGGACCACATACATCAGTATGTATGATTTTCAACAAATCTGTTGCTTGCTTCATTGTTCCAGAGAACGGCGTTTAGTCATCTTGCCCATAAGGCATGGTTTGCAAGCATCAAGTGATTCATAATCAAGTGATTCCAAAATCCCATCAGCATGGAGTTTCTTCATGCGCTTTACACCAATATGACCTAAACGGCAGTGCCACAAATAAGTTGCACTATCATTATTAACTTCGCATCTTTTGGTTTCAATATTATGAATATGTGTATTATTAAGATCGAGATCCAATGAACTATTTTCATTGGGTGTGTAACCATATAAGGTTTTATTCATGTAAACAGAACAACAATTTATTCTTTTACTTAAATGAATAACCGTATTCTAATAAACATGATCAAATCATATTCATGCTCAACGCAAACACCAAATAACACTTATTTAGGTTCAACACTAATCCCGAAAGTATAGGGAGTGTGCGATGATGATCATATCAATCTTGGAACCACTTCCAACACACATCGTCACTTCACCCTTAATTAGTCTCTGTTCATTCTGCAACTCCCGTTTCGAGTTACTACTCTTAGCAACTGAACTAGCATCAAATACTAAGGGGTTGCTATAAACACTAGTAAAGTACACATCAATAACATGTATATCAAATATACTTATGTTCACTTTGCCATCCTTCTTATCCGCCAATCACTTGGGGTAGTTCCGCTTCCAGTGACCAGTCCCTTTGCAGTAGAAGCACTTATTCTCAGGCTTAGGATCAGACTTGGGCTTCTTCACTTGAGCAGCAACTTGCTTGCCGTTCTTCTTGAAGTTCCCCTTCTTCCCTCTGCCCTTTTCTTGAAACTAGTGGTCTTGTCAACCATCAACACTTGATGTTTTCTTGATTTCTACCTTCGTTGATTTCAGCATCACGAAGAGCTTGGGAGTTGTTTCCGTTATCCATTGCATATTATAGTTCATCACGAAGTTCTGCTAACTTGGTGATGGTGACTAGAGAATTCTGTCAATCACTATCTTATCTGGAAGATTAACTCCCACTTGATTCAAGCGATTGTAGTACCCAGACAATCTAAGCACATGCTCACTAGTTGAGCGATTCTCCTCCATCTTTTAGCTATAGAACTTGTTGGAGACTTCATATCTCTCAACTCGGGTATTTGCTTGAAATATTAACTTCAACTCCTGGAACATCTCATATGGTCCATGACGTTCAAAACGTCTTTGAAGTCCCGATTCTAAGCCATTAAGCATGGTGCACTAAACTATCAAGTAGTCATCATATTGAGCCAGCTAAACGTTCATAACGTCTACATCTGCTCCTGCAATAGGTTTGTCACCTGGTGGTGCATCAAGGACATAATTCTTCTGTGCAGCAATGAGGATAAACCTCAGATCACGGATCCAATCCGCATCATTGCTACTAACATCTTTCAACATAATTTTCTCTAGGAACATATCAAAATAAACACAGGGAAGCAACAACGCGAGCTATTGATCTATAACATAATTTGCAAAATACTACCAGGACTAAGTTCATGATAAATTTAAGTTCAATTAATCATATTACTTAAGAACTCCCACTTAGATAGATATCCCTCTAATCCTCTAAGTGATCACGTGATCCAAATCAACTAAACCATAACCGATCATCACGTGAGATGGAGTAGTTTTCAATGGTGAACATCGTTATGTTGATCATATCTACTATATGATTCATGCTTGACCTTTCGGTCTCTATGTTCCGAGGCCATATCTGTATATGCTTGGCTCGTCAAGTATAACCTGAGTATTCCGCGTGTGCAACTGTTTTGCACCCGTTGTATTTGAACGTAGAACCTATCACACCCGATCATCACGTGGTGTCTTAGCACGAAGAACTTTCGCAACGGTGCATACTCAGGGAGAACACTTCTTGATAATTTAGTGAGAGATCATCTTATAATGCTACCGTCAATCAAAGCAAAAATAAGATATATAAAAGATAAACATCATATGCAATCAAAATATGTGACATGATATGGCCATCATCATCTTGCTTCTTTGATCTCCATCTCCAAAGTACTGTCATGATCTCTATCATCACCGGCATGACACCATGATCTCCATCATCTTGATCTATATCAATGTGTCGTCACACGGTCGTCTCGCCAACTATTGCTCTTGCAACTATTGCTATCGCATAGCGATAAAGTAAAGCAATTATTTGGCGCTTGCATCTTATGCAATAAAGAGACAACCATAAGGCTTTTGCCAGTTGCCGATAACTTCAACAAAACATGATCATCTCATACAACAACTTATATCTCATCACGTCTTGACCATATCATATCACAACATGCCCTGCAAAAACAAGTTAGACGCCCTCTACTTTGTTGTTGCAAGTTTTACGTGGCTACTACAGGCTTAAGCAAGAACCAATCTCACCTACGCATCAAAACCACAACGATAGTTTGTCAAATAGACTCCGTTTTAACCTTCGCAAGGACCGGGTGTAGCCACAGTCGGTTCAACTAAAGTTGGAGAAACAGTCACCTATGTGCAAAGCACGTCGGGGAAACGGTCTCGCGTAAGCGTACGCGTAATGTCGGTCCGGGCCGCTTCATCCAACAATACCGCCGAACCAAAGTATGACATGCTGGTAGGCAGTATGACTTATATCGCCCACAACTCACTTGTGTTCTACTCGTGCATATAACATCAAACCATAAAACCTAGGCTCGGATGCCACTGTTGGGGAACGTAGTAATTTCAAAAAAATTCCTACGCACACGCAAGATCATGGTGATGCATAGCAACGAGAGGGGAGAGTTTTGTCTACGTACCAACGCAGACCGACTGCGGAAGCGATCACACAACATAGAGGAAGTAGTCGTACGTCTTCTTTCCGATCCGACCGATCCAAGCACCGTTACTCTGGCACCTCCGAGTTCTTAGCACACGTACAGCTCGATGACGATCCCCGGGCTCCGATCCAGCAAAGCTTCGGGGAGGAGTTCCGTCAGCACGATGGCGTGGTGACGATCTTGATGTACTACCGACGCAGGGCTTCGCCTAAGCACTACAACGGTATGATCGAGGTGGAATTTGGTGGCAGGGGGCACCGCACACGGCTAAGGAACGATCTCAAGGATCAACTTGTGTGTCTATGGGGTGCCCCTTGCCTCAGTATATAAAGGATGGAGGAGGAGGAGGCTGGCCAAGGCATAAGATGCGGCCAGGATGGGAGTCCTACTAGGACTCCAAGTCCTAGTAGGAGTCCATCAAGAGGGGAGGAAGGGAGAAGGAATAGGAGGAGAAGGAGAGGTGGCCGGCCCCCTTTTCCCTAGTCCAATTCGGACCAAAGGGGAGGGGGGCGCAGCAGCCTTTTCCTCTTCCCACTAAAGCCCATCAAGGCCCATTACTTCTCCCGTAACTACCCGGTACTCCGAAAAATACCCGAATCACTCGGAACCTTTCCGATGTCCGAATATAGTCGTCCAATATATCGATCTTTACGTCTCGACCATTTCGAGACTCCTTGTCATGTCCCCGATCTCATCCGGGACCCCGAACTCCTTCGGTACATCAAAACTCATAAACTCATAATACAACTGTCATCGAAACCTTAAGCGTGCGGACCCTACGGTTCGAGAACAATGTAGACATGACCGAGACACGTCTCCGGTCAATAACCAATAGCGGGACCTGGATGCCCATATTGGCTCCTACATATTCTACGAAGATCTTTATCGGTCAGACCGCATAACAACATACGTTGTTCCCTTTGTCATCGGTATGTTACTTGCCCGAGATTCGATCGTCGGTATCCAATACCTAGTTCAATCTCGTTACTGGCAAGTCTCTTTACTCGTTCCGTAATACATCATCCCGCAACTAACTCATTAGTTGCAATGCTTGCAAGGCTTAAGTGATGTGCATTACCGAGAGGGCCCAGAGATACCTCTCCGACAATCGGAGTGACAAATCCTAATCTCGAAATACGCCAACCCAACATCTACCTTTGGAGACACCTGTAGTACTCCTTTATAATCACCCAGTTACGTTGTGACGTTTGGTAGCACCCAAAGTGTTCCTCCGGCAAACGGGAGTTGCATAATCTCATAGTCATAGGAACATGTATAAGTCATGAAGAAAGCAATAGCAACATACTAAACGATCGTGTGCTAAGCTAATGGAATGGGTCATGTCAATCAGATCATTCAACTAATGATGTGACCTCGTTAATCAAATAACAACTCTTTTGTCCATGGTTAGGAAACATAACCATCTTTGATTAACGAGCTAGTCAAGTAGAGGCATACTAGTGACACTCTGTTTGTCTATGTATTCACACATGTATTATGTTTCCGGTTAATACAATTCTAGCATGAATAATAAACATTTATCATGATATAAGGAAGTAAATAATAACTTTATTATTGCCACTAGGGCATATTTCCTTCAAAAAAAGGGTACATGCGAAAGTTTGACGCATGTGTTAGGCGTGAAGCCCGTATAAATAAGCTTCTGTTAAAGAAGCCCCCAGGTTTAATGAGCGCGAGTGGCGCGTCACTAGGTGAGCCTTTAAGGGGTATAAAAGAAAAGAGGGGAAGGAGAGAAATGTAAGACAGAAAAATGCAAAAAATGGACAGAGGAAGGAGACGAACACAGAGTCCGGCGCTAGGCATAGAATCTTCGGAGACGGGTGGCGTTCCACGGGTTCGGCTCGAGTCGGTTATCCGACGCATCTCGCAGGCGGTACGCCCCACCAGTCAGGACTTGGTCGATTATGAATGGACCTTCCCACTTGGGCTTGAGTTTGTCCTTTTTCTTATCCGGCAGGCGTAGAACTAGTTCGCCAACATTGTAATTTTTGGCCCGTACTTCTCTGCTTTGATATCTTCGGGCCTGCTGTTGATAAAATGCGGAACGGGCTTTTGCCATGTCACGCTCCTCCTCCAAGGCGTCCAAGTTGTCCTGCCGATCGAGCTCGGCTTCTCTTTCTTCGTACATGCGCACTCTAGGTGAGTCATGAATTATGTCGCAGGGCAGAACTGCCTCTGCGCCGTACACCATAAAAAATGGAGTGTATCCGGCGGTGCGATTTGGCGTGGTCCGCAGCCCCCATAGCATGGAGTCGAGCTCCTCTACCCAGTGCGTGTTAGATTCCTTGAGGGACCGCACCAGTCTGGGTTTAATGCCGCTCATGATAAGACCATTTGCACGTTCGGCCT
Source organism: Triticum monococcum (assembly GCA_034509565.1). Lineage (NCBI taxonomy): Eukaryota > Viridiplantae > Streptophyta > Magnoliopsida > Poales > Poaceae > Triticum > Triticum monococcum. Next base: position 78,913,986 of record CM067843.1, read on the forward strand.
GGCCGTTGGTTTGTGGGTGATAGACGGAAGCATAATCGAGCTTGATGCCCATGTTTTTGCACCAGAGTTTTACCTCGTCGGCGGTAAAGTTTGTACCGTTACCGGTTATGATGCTATGGGGGACGCCATAACGGTGTACAACCCCGGATATGAAGTCTATCACAGGTCCGGATTCGCCGTTTTAACAGGCTTGGCTTCTATCCATTTGGTGAATTTATCCACCATGACCAGTAAGTATTTTTTTTCTATCGGTCCCACCTTTAAGGGGTCCGACCATGTCAAGCCCCCAGACCGCAAAAGGCCAGGTGATGGGTATAGTTTGGAGTGCGGTGGGTGGCATATGGCTTTGGTTGGCAAAAAGTTGGCAACCAGCGCATCGTTGGACTAGGTCCTGAGCGTCTGCCCAGGCCGTCGGCCAATAAAAGCCTGTACGGAAAGCCTTGCTAACAAGGGACCGAGCAGCGGTGTGGTGACCACCGAGTCCGGCATGAATTTCAGCCAGAAGGTTCCGCCCTTCCTCTTTGGAGATGCACCTTTGAAGGACTCCGGTAGTGCTTTTCTTATAAAGCTCTCCCTCATGGATTCTATAGGCTTTAGATCGCCGCACTATGCAGCGGGCCTCGTTTTGGTCCTCCGGGAGTTCCTGCCTAGTAAGGTAGGCTAGGAATGGTTCTGTCCATGGGGCGATAACCGCCATTATTACGTGGGCTGAAGGTGTAATTTCATTGGTAGAGCCTCCGATTGTGTCAGATTGTTCGGCGTCGAGTGGTGCGGCTGGGTCCGGGCTGTTATTTGCGGGTTCCCCCTCCCATGCTACGGATGGCTTGAACAATCTTTCCAAAAAGATGTTGGGGGGACTGCATCGCGTTTTGCTCCGATGCGTGCCAGGACATCCGCTACTTGATTGTTTTCTCGGGCTATATGGTGAAACTCCAGCCCTTCGAACCGAGCTGACATTTTTAGGACGGCGTTGTGGTAAGCTGCCATTTTTGGGTCCTTGGCGTCGAAGTCTCCATTTATTTGGGATATCGCGAGGTTTGAATCCCCGCGTACCTCTAGGCGCCGGATACCCATGGATACTGCTATCCGGAGACCATGTAGGAGAGCCTCATATTCGGCTGCATTGTTGGAATCCGTGTACATGATTTGGAGCACATATTGGACTGTGTCTCCTGTGGGGGAAATCAGGACGATGCCAGCCCCCAGTCCGGCGAACATTTTGGAGCCGTCGAAATGCATAATCCAGTTTGAATATGTGTCGTACTCTTTAGGGAGCTTGGCCTCCGTCCATTCTGCGACGAAGTCGGCCAAAACTTGCGATTTAATAGCTCGCCGTGGCTTATGGGTTATATCGAACGGGAGAAGCTCGATGGCCCATTTTGCAATCCGGCCCGTTGCATCGCGGTTGTTGATAATATCGTTGAGTGGTACTTCCGAGGCTACTGTTATAGAACACTCTTGAAATTAGTGTCATAGCTTCCGGGATGCCATGAATACTGCGTATGCAATCTTTTGATAATGCGGGTACCGTGATTTGCATGGAGTGAGGACAGTGGATACGTAGTAGACCGGCCTTTGAAGGGGGAATTTGTGTCCATCCGTTTCCCGCTCGACAACGAGCACTGCGCTGACAACTTGATGTGTTGCTGTAATGTACAATAACATTGGTTCGCCGGTGTTCGGCGCGGCCAGGACTGGGTTTGTTGCCAATATGGATTTTCTTTCGTCAATTTCGGCCGTGGCGGCATCCGTCCACTCGAAGTGTTCGGTGCGCCGAAGGAGGCGATAGAGGGGTAGTGCCTTTTCTCCCAAGCGGGAGATGAAGCGGCTTAAAGCCCCCACGCATCCGGTTAATTTTTTTATTTGTTTAAGGTCCTTTGAGACATCCAATTGTGACAAAGCTCAGATCTTGGCTGGGTTTGCTTCAATTCCTCTACCGGATGCAATGAAGCCCAAGAGCTTTCCGGCTGGAACGCCGAAGACGCATTTTTCTGGGTTGAGCTTGATGTCATATTTTCGGAGGTTATCAAATGTAAGCCTCAAGTCGTTTACTAGGGATTCGACATGTCTTGATTTGACGACTACATCATCCACATACGCCTCCACTATTTTGCTGATCTGATTTGCCAGACATGTCTGTATCATGCGCTGATATGTTGCGCCGGCGTTTTTCAGCCCGAAGGGCATTGTGTTGAAACAGAATGGGCCGTATGGTGTGATGAATGCTGTTGCAGCTTGGTCTGATTCTGCCATCTTGATTTGATGGTAACCGGAGTATGCGTCAAGGAAACACAACGAGTCGTGTCCTGCGGTGGCATCGATAATTTGATCGATACGGGGGAGGGGGAAGGGATCCTTTGGGCAAGCCTTGTTAAGGTCTTTAAAATCGACACACAGGCGCCAGGATTTGTCCTTCTTTGGTACCATCACCAGGTTTGCTAGCCAGTCCGGATGTTTTATGTCTCTAATGAATCCGGCCTCCAATAGCTTGGCTAGCTCCTCTCCCATAGCCTGTCTCTTGGGTTCAGAAAAACACCGAAGGGCTTGTCTGACAGGTTTGAATCCTTTTAGGATATTTAAGCTATGTTCAGCCAGCCTGCATGGGATCCCTGGCATGTCTGAAGGGTGCCAGGCAAAAATGTCCCAGTTCTCTCGTAGGAACTCTCGCAGTGCGGCGTCTACATCAGGGTTCAGTCGTGCCCCGACGGAAGCTGTTTTATTGGGGTCCGTTGGATGGACCTGGAATTTGACTATTTCGTCAGCTGGCTTGAAGGATGTGGGTTTGGATCTCTTGTCGAGTATCACATCATCCCTGTTAACCGTGGAGCACAGCGCAGTCAGTTCCTCGGTCGCTAAGGCTTCGGATAGTGCCTCAAGGGCTAATGCGGCCGTCTTGTTTTCGGCGCGGAGTGCTATGTCCGGATCACTAGCTAGAGTGATAATTCCGTTCGGCCCGGGCATCTTAAGCTTCATGTACCCATAATGGGGTATTGCTTGGAAGATCGTGAATGCTTCCCGCCCTAGTAAAGCGTGATATCCGCTCTTAAACGGGGCCACCTGAAACGTGACTTCTTCGGACCTATAATTATCCGGCGTGTCGAACACCACATCTAGTGTGATTTTTCCTGTGCAGCGCGCTTCCTAACTGGGGATTATTCCTCTAAAGGTTGTGCTGCTTCGCTCGACGTGGTTCCAGTCTATTTCCATTTTTTGAAGGGTTTCCTCATAAATGAGGTTCAGTCCGCTGCCTCCATCCATGAGCACCTTGGTGAGGCGAAAGCCGTCCACTATGGGACTGAGGACCAATGTGGCTGGTGCTCGGGCTGTTCGGAATCTAGGTTCATCACTTGCGTTGAAGGTAATGGCAGTGTCGCTCCATGGATTTATTGTTGCAACTTGATAGACTTCGGCGAGGCTGTAGAGTGTTCTTTTTCGCACATTGTTTGATGCGAAAGTCTCGAAGACTGTGAGGACGGTACTGGTGTCCTTGGGCTGGCTTTCTGTGGCCTACAGAATTAAGAGGTCCTCACCAATTTTGGCCACCTGCCGGAGTATACAACATGCTCTAAGGCTGCGAGTTGGTGTGGCGTCCTCTGTACTATGAATTCTACAGGGTCCATCAAGCCATCTTTCCAGTACGGTTCCATGCCCTGTAGAGGGTTTTGGTTTTTTGGTGTTTATCCCGGGTGTCCTGTGATAATGCACCCTCTTAGTTCGGATGGGATTACTATTCAAGGCCGGATTATCCCAAAAATTTATTTCGGTTTTCCAGGCGCTTTCCATCGCACAGTATTTTTGTACTATGGATGCCAAGTCAGCGAAGCGTGTGATATCACGACGACTTACGGCGTTAAGGATTCCCTTGTCCGTGCAATTACTGCGGAAAATTGAGATTGCGTCTTCCTCGCGGCAATCCTTTATCCTGTTCATAACCAGGAGGAATCTGGCCCAGTAATGATGTACTGTTTCCTCGGGCCTCTGCCTGATTTGGGAGAGATCGCTTATGATCGGGTGGGCGGGTGTCGTTGAATCTGAAACCTCACCCAATCCAAGATTCGGAGGCCGAAGTGTTTCCGAACTCTGAAGTTCGGATTCTTGGATGTTGTCCAGTGAATCTGACCCGTTGCCTGATCCTAAGCTCGGGTCTTGAGTTACATCTCCCCCTCCGCGGGTATCCGGCTTGGAGGGGTCGGGAATTCGGACGTAGCTAGTCCTTAAAATAGATGAAGGGTCACCGCACTGTGTCTCTACCACGACAACATGGTGGGTGACTTGGGGAGAGTTAATTTCTCTTAGATCGGGTTTAAGCCCAACCTGGTCGTAATCCGTAGCGACCCCCAGGGCGGCGATGCGATCCAAGATCTCGTTTACGGAAGAGAGCTCCATTGGATCTAGCTGCTCGACAAGCTCCGAGCTGACATGTAGGTTGCTTTTGATGACCCGAGAGGTCACCGTCGGCGCAACAGTCGAACATGCGGTCATGAGGAAACCACCTAGCCGGAGGGTTTGGCCGACAGCCAAGGTTCCCTTAGCAATGGCGCCGTCTTTAAAGACAGGAGGAGGCATCCTTCCTGATTGTGACGGCACAGAGGAACTCTCAATGAAAGCACCAATGTCGGTGTCAAAACCAGCGGATCTCGGGTAGGGGGTCCCGAACTGTGCGTCTAGGCCGGATGGTAACAGGAGGCAGGGAACACGATGTTTTTACCCAGGTTCGGGCCCTCTCGATGGAGGTAATACCCTACTCCTGCTTGATTAATATTGATGATATGGGTAGTACAAGAGTAGATCTACCACGAGATCAAGGAGGCTAAACCCTAGAAGCTAGCCTATGGTATGATTGTTGTATATGGAGTTGATTGCCTACGGACTACAACCCTCCGGTTTATATAGACACCGGATAGGGTTAGGGTTACATAGAGTCGGTTACAATGGTAGGAGATCTTGAATATCCGCATCGCCAAGCTTGCCTTCCACGCCAAGGAAAGTCCCATCCGGACACGAGACGAAGTCTTCAATCTTGTATCTTCATAGTCCTGTAGTCCGGTTGAAGGTATAGTCCGGCTATCCGAACACTCCCTAATCCAGGACTCCCTCACAAGCATAGTGGAGATTTTAGCTTCCAATATTTTTCTCTTATTTGTGATGATGTCTTTCATATACTTTGCATAAGGAGGCATTTTCAAGATATCAGCCAAGCGAGCACGCAAAAAGACTGGCCTCAGCATTTCAGCAGAGCATACAATTCTTCATCGTCTTTCTTTTTAGTTGACTTAGGTGGAAAAGGCATAGGTTTTTGAACCCACTGTTCTCTTTCTTTACCATGTTTTCTAGCAAAGAAATCTCGTTTTTCATATCTTTTATTTGTGGCTTGTGGGTTATCAAGATCGACATGTGGTTCTATCTCAACATCATTGTCTGGTTCTTTATCATTGGTTGGTTGAGAGTCTTCATGAACCTCATCATTATATTTTTCATTATCATTAGGTGAGTGTTCATTACCAGATTGAGTTTCAGCATCTGAGATAGAAACTTCATTTTCATTATCAGGAGGTTTCTCTATTTCAGGTTCACTAGAAGTGTGCAAAGTCCTATCATCTTTCTTTTTCTTTTTCCTTTTAGAAGGACTAGGTGCACTAGTGTTAGCTCTTTGTGAATCTTGTTCAATTATTTTAGGGTGTCCCTCAGGATAAAGTGGTTCCTAAGTCATTTTATCTCCTCTAGTTGTAACTCTAACAGCAAAGTCATGCATATTATGATTCATTTCATCTAGTAATTCTCTTTGAGATTTAGCAACTTGTTCCAATTGAGTTTGAACCATAGAAGCATGTTTTCCAACACCTCTAACATCATTTGATATTCTAAATAACAAGTCACTCAAGCGAGCAATCATATCAGAATTGTATTTCAATTGTTTCATAACATTTTCATTGAAGTGATCTTGTTTTCTAATGTAGTTTTCAAACTCATAAAGGCATTGACTAGGATGCATATTGTGAGGATTATCATTATCATTGAACTTCATAAGAGAATTTACCTCTACCACCTTAGGCATTGGCGGTGTATTAAGCCCATGTATTTCTTCAATAGGAGGTCAATTTTTAACATTCTTAAGTTTAATACATTTTTCCTTCATAGATTTCTTTGCCTCTTGCATATCTTCAGGACTGAGATATAATATACCCCTCTTCTTCGGAGTGAGTTTAGGCGGTGGTTCAGGAATAGTCCAATCATCATAAGTTTTTAATATGTTATTCAATAATTCTTCAGTTTGAGCAATAATCTGTTCCCTGAAAACACAACCAGCACAATGCTACCTCTTGAGCATGCGTTGGTTTGCCCTTGAAGAGGAAAGGGTGATGCAGCAAAGTAGCGTAGGTATTTCCCTCAGTTTTTGAGAACCAAGGTATCAATCTAGTAGGAGACAATGCACAAGTCACCTAGTACCTGCACAAACAATCAAGAACCTTGCAACCAACGCGATAAAGGGGTTGTCAATCCCTTCACGGTCACTCGCAATAGTGAGATCTGATAAAGATAGTAAAGTAAATATTTTTGGTATTTTTGTTGTATAGATTGGAAAGTAAAGATTGCAAAATAGTAAACGAGATGCGATGTAAATAAAAGAGATGCAATATAAAAAGAAAGAGACCCGGGGCCCATAGGTTTCACTAGTGGCTTCTCTCAAGATATCATGTATTACGGTGCATGAACAAATTACTGCCGAGCAATTGATAGAAAAGTGCATAGTTATGAGAATATCTAGGCAATGATTATGAATATAGGCATCACGTCCGTGTCAAGTAGATCGAAACGATTCTGCATCTACTACTATTACTCCACACATCGACCGATATCTAGCATGCATCTAGAGTATTAAGTTCATAAGAACAGAGTAATGCATTAAGCAAGATGACATGATGTAGAGGGATAAACTCAAGCAATATTATATAAACCCCATCTTTTATCCTCGATGCCAACAATACAATACGTGCCTTGCTGCCCCTACTGTCACTAGGAAAGGACACCGCAAGATTCAACCCAAAGCTAAGCACTTCTCTCATTGCAAGAAAGATCAATCTAGTAGGCCAAACTAAACCGATAATTCGAAGAAACTTGCAAGATATCAAATCATGCATATAAGAATTCTGAGAAGAACCAAATGATATTTCATAGATAATCTTCTTCATAAACCCACAATTCACCGGATCTCGGCAAACACACCGCAAAAGAGTATTACATCGAATAGATCTCCAAGAACATCGAGAAGAACTTTGTATTGAGAATCAAAGAGAGAGAAGAAGCCATCTAGCTAATAACTATGGACCCGGAGGTCTATGGTAAACTACTCATGCTTCATCGGAGAGGCTATGGTGTTGATGTAGAAGCCATCTGTGATCGATTTCCCCTCCGGCAGATCGTTGGAAAAGGCCCCAAGATGGGATCTCATGGGTACAGAAGGTTGCGGTGGTGGAAAAGTGGTTTCGTGGCTCTCTACGATCGATCTAGGGTATAAGGGTATATATATAGGCGAAAGAAGTACGTCGATGGAGCTACATGGGGCCCATGAGGGTGGAGGCACGCCTACCCCCTTGGGCGTGCCCTCCTGCCTCGTGGACGCCTCACGGAGTTCTAGACTTCCACTCCAAGTCTCCTGGTTTGCTTTCATTCCAAGAAAGATCATCGCGAAGGTTTCATTCCGTTTGGATTCCATTTGGTATTCCTTTTCTGCGAAACTCTAAAATAGGCAAAAAAACAGAAACTGGCACTAAGCCTCCGGTTAATAGGTTAGTCCCAAAAGTAATATAAAAGAGCACATTAAAGCCCATTAAACATCCAAAACAGATAATATAATAGCATGGAACAATCAAAAATTATAGATACGTTGGAGACGTATCACACAACTATCTAGGAAGTCCCTAGAAGCATCGGTTAGTCCATTATAGAAGATATCAAGTATTTCATTTTTCTCAACAGGATGATCACGCAAAGCATTAAGTAACTGGCAAAGCCTCCCCCAAGCTTGTGGGAGACTCTCTTCTTTAGTTTGAGCAAAGTTAAATATTTCCTGTAAGGCAGCTTGTTTCATATGAGCAGGAAAATATTTTTCAGAGAAGTAATAAATCATATCCTGGCGACTACGCACACAACCAGGAGCAAGAGTATTGTACCAAGCTTTAGCATCACCCTTTAATGAGAAAGGAAATAATTTGAGAATAAAGTAATAGCGAGTTTTCTCATCATGTGTAAAAAGGGTGGCTATGTCATTCAACTTAGTAAGATGTGCCACAACAGTTTCAGTTTCATAACCATGGAAAGGATCAGATTCAACCAAAGCAATTAACTCTATGTCGACAGAGAATTCATAATCCTTATCATCAATAAATATAGGTGAAGTTGCAAACTTAGGATCACATTTCATTCTAGCATTCAGAGATTTTTCTTTATACTTGTGTAATAATTTCTCTAGATCATCTCTAACATTGCAAGCAAGAATATCTCTAGTTGCTTCTTCACTCATAACACAACCTTCCGGTACCTTAGGCAATTCATATCTAGCAAGGCTAGTTCTAGCAGGTGTCTCAGGAGATTCAGTTTCAAGCTCATCATCAGATTCAACAACATCATGTTGTATAACTCTAGCAATTTGTCTATCAAGAAATTCACCAAGTAGCGCATCATCATTATCAAGCAAGGTACTAGCATCATCATAAGCATCATTCATAGTAGAAGTAGCATCATCAATAACTTGCGACATATTAGGATTAATAGCATGTGGTGGTGTTGCAAGTTTACTCATAACAGAAGGTGAATCTAAAGCAGAACTGGATGGTAGTTCCTTACCTCCCCTCGTCCTAGAGGGAAATATCTTAGTCTTTGGATCCTTCAGATTCTTCATATTGATAATATGATAATAATCCCAAGTGACTCAACAAATATAGCTATGCTACCCGGCAACGGCGCCAGAAAAAGGTCTTGATAACCCACAAGTATAGGGGGTCGCAACAGTTTTCGAGCGTAGAGTATTCAACCCAAATTTATAGATTCGACACAAGGGGAGACAAAGAATATTTGAAGGTATTAGCAGTTGAGTTGTCAATTCAACCACACCTGGAGATTAATTATCTGCAGCAATATGATCAGTAGCAAAGTAGTTTCATAGTTTTGATAGTAGTAACAGTAGCAACGATAGCAGTAACAGTGATAGTGGTAATTTGAAGCAAGTGTAACAGTGATGATAGCAATAGTAACTTAGCAGAAACAATAAGGATAAATTCGTAGGCATTGGATCAGTAACGTGTTGGATGATATTCATCATGAGATAGTTATAACCTAGGGCAATACGGCACTAACTCCAATTCATCGATATAATGTAGGCATGTATTCCGTAAATAGGCATACGTGCTTTATTAAAAGAACTTGCATGACATCTTTTGTCCTACCCTCCCGTGGCAGCGGGGTCCATATTGGAAACTAAGGGATATTAAGGCCTCCTTTTAATAGAGTACCGGAACAAGGCATTAACACATAGTGAGTACATGAACTCCTCAAACTACGGTCATCACCGGGAGTGGGCCCGGTTGTTGTCACTCCGGGGTTGCCGGATCATAACCGTAGTAGTGACTATAACTTGCAAGATCGGATCTAAAACATGGATATAATGATGAATCCATAAATGTTTCAGATCTGAAATCATGGCACTCGGGCCCAAAGTGACAAGCATTAAGCATAGCAAAGTCATAGCAGCATCAATCTAAGAACATAGTGGATACTAGGGATCATGCCCTAACAAAACTGACTCGATTACATGATGAATCTCATCCAACTCCTCACCGACCAGCGAGCCTACGAAGGAATTACTCACTCCTAATGGGGAGCATCATGGAATTGGCGATGGAGAAGGGTTGGTGATGACGAAGAACGAAGATCCCCCTCCCCGGAGCCCCAAACGGACTCCAGATCTGCCCTCCCGGGGAAGAACAGGGCTTGGCGGCGGCTCCGTCTCGTGGATCATGATAATTCTTTCTTCTTGATTTTTTCTGGAATAATGTGATTTTATAGTATCAGGAGGGTCATCAGCGGGGCCACCAGGTGGGTACAACCCACCTGGTGCGCCATGAGAGGGGGGCATGCCCTGGTGTGTTGTGCCCACCCAGGGGCCCCTCTCTGGTGGGTCTTGGCTCCAGAAATTCTTATTATTGGTATAAAAAATCCTCGCAAAGTTTCGTTCCATTCTTAGAACTTTTATTTCTGTACAAAAACAACACCATGGTAGTTTTGCTGAAAACAGCGTGTGTCCAGGGTTAGTTTCATTCAAATCATGCAAATTAGAGTCCAAAACAAGACGAAAAGCATGAGAAAAAGTAGATACGTTGGAGACGTATCATTGTGTGGTAAGATAATTCATAACAAGTAACAAGAGTAACTAAGGTGCAGCAAGGTGGCCCAATCCTTTTTGTAGCAAAGGACAAACCTGGACGATCTCTTATATAAAGCAAAGCGCTCCAAAGGACACATGGGAATTACTGTCAAGCTAGTTTTCATCATGGTCATATGATTCACGTTCGTTACTTTGATAATTTGATATGTGGGTGGACCGGTGCTTGGGTGTTGTCCTTCCTTGGACAAGCCTCCCACTGATGATTAACCCATCTCGCAAGGATCCACAACTACGAAAGAAGAATTAAGATAAATCTAACCATAGCATGAAACATATGGATTCAAATCAGCCCCTTACGAAGCAACACATAAACTAGGGTTTAAGCTTCTGTCACTCTGGCAACCCATCATCTACTTATTACTTCCCAATGCCTTCCCATAGGCCCAAATAATGGTGAAGTGTCATGTAGTTGACGTTCATATATGTAGGATCGAAAGTATGTCTAGAGGGGGGGTGATTAGACTACTTGACCAAATAAAAGCTTAACCTTTTCCCAATTTTAGTTCTTGGCATATTTTAGCTATTTTAGGACAAGTCAAGCAATCATCACACAATTCAAGCAAGCATGCAAAGAGTATATTGGCAGCGAAAGTAAAGCATGCAACTTGCAAGAATGTAAAGAGAAGGGTTTGGAGAATTCAAACTCAATTGGAGACACGGATGTTTTTCCCGTGGTTCGGATAGGTGGTGCTATCCTACATCCACGTTGATGGAGACTTCAACCCGCGAAGGGTAACGGTTGCGCGAGTCCACGGAGGGCTCCACCCACGAAGGGTCCACGAAGTAGCAACCTTTTCTATCCCACCATGGCCATCACCCACGAAGGACTTGCCTCACTAGCGGTAGATCTTCACGAAGTAGGCGATCTCCTTGCCCTTACAAACTCCTTGGTTCAACTCCACAATCTTGTCAGAGGCTCCCAAGTGACACCTAGCCAATCTAGGAGACACCACTCTCCAAGAAGTAACAAATGGTGTGTTGATGATGAACTCCTTGCTCTTGTGCTTCAAATGATAGTCTCCCCAACACTCAACTCTCTCTCATAGGATTTGGATCTAGTGGAAAGAAGGTTTGAGTGGAAAGCAACTTGGGGAAGGCTAGAGATCAAGATTCATATGGTAGGAATGGAATATCTTGGTCTCAACACATGAGTAGGTGGTTCTCTCTCAGAACATATGAGTTGGAATTGTGTATGTGTTCTGATGGCTCTCTCCATGAATGAAGAGGAGGTGGATGGGTATATATAGCCTCCACACAAAATCCAACTGTTACACACAATCTACCAATCTCGGTGGGACCGAATCAATAAACTCGGTCAGACCGAAAAGGTAAACCTAGTGACCGTTAGAGATTTTCGGTGGGACTGACATGCAACTCGGTCGGACCGATATGGTTAGGGTTTGGGCATAACGTAATCTCGGTGAGACCGATTACACAAACTCGGTGAGACCGAGTTTGGTAATAAGCTAACCAGAGAGTTGGTCAGGTAAACTCGGTGGGACCGATTTGCTCTTTCGGTGAGACCGAAAAGTTACAAAAGGGAAACACAGAGTTTACATTGCAATCTCGGTGGGACCGATTCGCTCTTTCGGTGAGACCAAAAAGTTACGAAAGGGAAACAAAGAGTTTGCAACCCCATCTCGGTGAGACCGAGATCCCTATCGGTAGGACCGAATTGCTAGGGTTTGGCAGTGGCTTATGAAAAGTGAAACTCGGTGGCGCCGGATAGAAAGAATCGCTATGACCGAGTTTGGCTTAGGGTTTAGGTCATTTGTGGATATGGGAAAATAGCTGAGGATTTTTGGATCATATCATTAAGCACATGAAGCAAGAGGCTCATTAAGCAACACCTCATCCCTCCTTGATAGTATTGGCTTTTCCTAAAGACTCAATGTGATCTTGGATCACTAAAATATAAAATGAAGAGTCTTGAGCTTTTGAGCTTGAGCCAATCCTTTGTCCTTAGCATTTTGAGGGTTCCACTTTCACATCCATGCCATGCCAATCATTGAGCTTTCCTGAAATAATCATCTTGGAATAGCATTAGCGCAATGAGCTATATGTTGTTATGAATTACCAAAACCACCTAGGGATAGTTGCACTTTCAATATAACACTACTAAAGGAGACAACATACATTTCATCAAAATATCGAACGAATACCAAATCCACATGATTACTTATAACAAGACTTCTCCCATGTCCTCAGGAACAAACGTAACTACTCATAGAGCATATTCATGTTCATAATCAGATGAGTATTAATTATCATTAAGGATCTGAACATATGATCTTCCACCACTTAAACCAACTAGCATCAACTACAAGGAGTAATCAATGCTACTAGCAACCCACAGGTACCAATATGAGGTTTTGAGACAAAGATCGGATACAAGAAATGAACTAGGGTTTGGGAGGAGATGGTGCTGGTGAAAATATTGATGGAGATTGACCCCCTCTCGATGAGAGGATTGTTGATGATGATGATGACGATAATTTCCCCCTTCAGGAGGATAGTTTCCCTGGCAAAACAGTTCCACCGGAGCTCTTGATTGGTTCTGCCCAAGTTCTGCCTCGAGATGGCGACGCTTCATCCCGAAAAGCTTCCTCTTGATTTTTTCCAGGTCAAAACACACCATATAGCAGAAGATGGGCACCGGAGGCCTGCCAGGGGGCCCACAAGGCAGGGGCGTGCCTAGGGGGTAGGGCGCGTCCCCACCCTTGTGGATGGCTGGTGGCCCCCCTCTGGTGGTTTCTTCGCCCAATATTTTTTATAAATTCCAAAATAACTCTCCGTGAAGTTTCAGGACTTTTGAAGCTGTGCAAAATAGGTCTCTTAGATTTGCTCCTTTTTCAGTCCAGAATTCTAGCTACCAACGTTCTCCCTCTTCATGTAAACCTTGTAAAATAAGAGAGAAAATGCATAAATATTGTACCATAGTATGTAATAACAACCCATAATGCAATAAATATCAATATAAAAGCATGATGCAAAATGGACGTATCAGGCGACAAATGTCTCACTTCCAACGAGATAGAGCATCGACTCGCGTCATGTGTCTCCCTAAATGGGCCCAGCGAGTGCGCGGGTGGCACTTCCTCATTTTTTGTATGTTTTTCCTTTCTATTTATACTTCCAAATGTTCTAACCAAAAACACTTAAATAAACATTTAAAAAATGTGAACAGAGCATTTGAAAATATGTAAATGTGTATGGAAAAAAGGTTTCTAACATACAAAAAATGTATCCAAAAAATTAAAAATTATTTAAAAAGTTAGTTGTGTATATAGAAATTTTTAATCAAGTACTTGAAAAATGTTTATCAATCACTTCAAATATATTAAATGTGTATACAAAAAAAGTTTGCCACATGTATGGAAAAATACATTCAAAAAAATTGCAGTGTCTATGAAAATATATTTATTAAAAAAAGTTCCTAATATATACCGAAAATGTACAATGTGTATGCCGAAAGTAGCCATCATTCTATTTTTTTAAAATAATTATTCTCTAAAAAGTTGTTGAACAAGTATAAACAAAATGTTCCTAATGTACACGAAACTTGTACATACCTGTATGAAAAATGTAAAGCTGCATTGGGAAAAAATGAAAAAAAATATAGAAGAAAGAAATAAAGAAAAACAAAGAAAATGATGAAAAGGTAGATGAAAACAAAGGAAACTAAGAAAGAAAGAAAATAATGCAGAAAACCAGTAAAAAACGAGAATGAAACAAAGGAGAAAAGATACAAAGGAAACCGATGAGAAAACAACGAAACCAAAGAAAATAGTAAAAAAACACTGAAGAAACCATCAAATAGAAAAAAATATGAAAAACTCATAGAAAAAAAGAAAGTAAAATGATAAAACCAGTGAAAACCCGAAATAAGCCAAAAAACCAGTGAAGACAAAACGAAAACAGAAAAATGGAAGAAAACCATGAAGAAACCAAGGAAACTGAAAGAAAACGACGAAACAAGAAAGGGAAAAGAGAACATACAAGTCGAAAGAAGCTGCAAGTGCAGCGAGAGATCGAACATGAACGTTGCCAGCGATCGGAAAAAACTGAAACATGTAGGCCCAGTTTACGACGGCGTAAAAAAATGCTTCAAGGTGTAGAAAGCTATACTCGCTATAAGTGATATATAGTCTTTGCTTTCTTTTTGTACGCTCAGTTTATGTGGTTGATCTAGTCGCCCGTCGACAGGTTCACCTGGTTGACCATTGACCCTCTTTTTTTCCAAATGTTCACAAAATTTAATTTTTTGACCAATTTCTAATTTCTTTTGTGAATTCAAAAAAATTTACAAACACAAAAAAAAGTCACAATGTCGTAAAAAGTTCATGAATTCAAAAAACTGTTCACGAAATTGAAAAAATAGCTAATTCAAAAATGTTTCTGAATTCAAAGAAAAATCCGCAAAAAAGTAAAATAATAAGTCCATTTATTCAAAAAGTTCATTAAGTTGTAAAATGACCACATGAATACATGATCGATCGAGCGACATTACGTTTGTACTACTCACACCTTTGGCGTTACTCGCAGAATTCCAAGAGAATTCCAAGAGAAGGATGGTAGCTATGCAGATTATGATTCCTGGTACGGAGTGTGGATGGACACAGGAACCGGCCAAACGGATGGATTAGCGACACGTATGGGTAAGTAGCCCTTCTCACCCGCGCCGTACTTTTGTTTGGCGCGGCGTTGCATCGTTGGTTTCGACCGCTGGCCGCTGGCGCCGCTCTGCCCGCTGTGGTCGGCACAGATCCTGCTGTAGGCTGCAGCCACCGTCGTTTTTCACGTCTGATGTTGCCCATGGCCGTACGTGGGGCGCACACTGAGCGCGTCAAAAGCACCAATCATGCGAAGCCTAGTGCCCCCTGTGCTTGTGCTCCCAGCTACCCGGTGCCGCGCCGTGGCGTCGTCCGTCGGCTTGTGGTTGTAGCTAGGCCGGGCTTGACGACGCCGACATGCATGCACTGATGCACCCAGGTGGCGCAACAGCGAGGAGCCGAGGACGTGGGTTGCTCCCAATAATTCTGTCCCTCCTCCTAACCATAGCTCATGAGCAAATTGCATCACGGTAAGTAGCCATTCCCATCCATTCCGTACTTTATTTGGCGTGGCTTGGATCGTTGGTTCTCACAGCTGCTGGGCACACTGTAGTCGGCGGCTTGTCGGCATCTAGACAACGTTGTTTTCCGACGAGGCATAGGGCCGTACGTGAGGCGTGCCTGCGGGAGCTATGTCTCGCCTACTGCGATACTGCGAGATCGAGTACCATCTCACACTAGATGATTATTCGGGTGAACCAACCCAACTAATGTGATTTACCGAGTGGTTTTACGAAGGTTCTAAGCACCGGTTCTTCGAGCCATTCATCGGTTTCGACCAATTTTGAGACGTTCCACTTTTTTTTTCTCTGTGTTTTTCTTTACGGTTTTCATATATTTTTTCTTACTGTTTTTATGTTCCTGATTTTTCTTTTTGTTTACCGTGTACATGTTGACTCTTTTAATACATGTAAAACCTGTTTGCGGTGAGTGTTTTTCATGTCAAATTTTGATCGCACGCGTGTCTTTCATATCTTTTGTTTTGAAACATGTTTGCGATGAGTGTTTTTTTAGAACATTTGGTCTTTCTGGAACCTATTTTTACTGGTCTTTAGCCTTTTGTAGAATGTTTTTTTGGTGTTTTTATGATTTTGTTGTGTTTGTTAATACACTATGACATTTGTTTAAATACACGACGAACATTTTTCAAAAACCACGCATCAGGCCCCATTCACTTGTAGGTCCCAGAGGTTTTAAGTAAACAATGGCCAATGAGCCGGCTACGGGTGGCTGTTGGTCATGGCCACTACAAAAAAGTGAAGATGAATCTTTCTATTTCACATGGAGTAGTGTGTCCTTTGATACCTTATATTCACTTGTCGTGGAAGCCTGAGTATTTTCTCATGTGTGATAAAAAAATAGAACACACGATGAACATTTTTAATACGCAATAAGAATTTTTCCAAATACGTGGTGAACATTTAAAAAATATATAATACACATATTTCGTACATGATGAAATTTTTGAAAAAGCACGATGAAGATTTGTCTGACGTATGATAGACTTTTGATATACAGAATAATACATGGTGAACACACGATGAACATTTTTGTTAATATAAGATGAACATTAAATAGATACGGAAAATGTTCAATGTGTATATGGAAACTTTTCAACCAGTTTATAAATAATGTTCAAGTGCATTTGACAAATATCTAACATGTATTCGAAAAGTAAAACATGCATTCAAAAAATATTCAAGGTGTATCTAAAAAATATATAGCATGTATATGAAAAATGTTCACCGTATATTTTATAGAAAGTGGACATGTAATTTTTTTTTCTGAAGAGATATAAAAAGAAAGAAATGTTTGAAATGTGTATGAAAAATATCCAAAATGTTATTTTCCCATGTATTTATAAAATCACCACGGATTTAAAAATGAAAAGAAAAAAAAGGAGAAGCACAAAGATAAAAAGAAAAGAAAAAAGAAAAGAAAAAAGTAGCAACACCAGAAAGAACAGAAAGAATATTGAAAAATGAACGAAATGCGGAGTAGATACTCTAAAACTAGGGAGCTCCTACAGGGCGCCTTAAGGGCCGGTTGAGGATCCGGGCGCCCACTGCAGCCCGCTAGTGGGCCGGCCCATAAATACGCTGGCCATTGAAAAAATGTATTTCTGCCGCAAAAAAGAATACTGTGAATCTTTACTCTTGGGAGAATTCGAACCCGCACCAACAAGCAGCAGCGCATGGCCATTGAAAAAATGTATTTCTGCCGCAAAAAAGAATACTGTGAATCTTTACTCTTGGGAGAATTCGAACCCGCACCAACATGCAGCAGCGCATGGTAGGCTTACCACTAGACCAACTATGCCCAACTGAAATAATTACAACGCGAAACATTTAAGAGGTAAAGCTCATCCGCGCTAAATAGAAAACCGTGATTCCTTCTGGAAAAACATTGAACAAAATTTGAATATCCACAGATTTAAAAAAAACATCGCGAAAAAGGAAAAAAAAGTTCATTAAAATGGAAGTTCATCGATTTGAAAATAGTTCATATATTTTGAAAAAAAGTTCACGAATTTTCAAAAAAGTTCACTGATGTTGAAAAAAAGTTCATCGATTTTGAAAAAAGTTCATCGAATTTGAAAAAGAGTTCACCGAATTTGAAAAAAGTTCACCAATTGAAAAAAGTTCACTGATTTTACAATTCATATGATTTGAAAAAAGTTCATCGAATTGAAAAAAGTTCACCGAATTTCAAAGAACGTTCATATAATCCGTTGAACTATTCTCATAGAATTAGAGAAAGGAAAAAAGAATAGGAAAAAGAATAGGAAAAAGAAAAAGAAAAATGAAATGAAAAATGAAATGAAGGAATAATAAAGCAGCAGAAAGGTTGTTTGTAACCACGTCTGATCTACCTGTCGAGTTGGCTAACATAGCTTGCTTGCAAAGCGAGGTCGTAGGTTCGAAACCCGCCGGTCGCACTCTTTTTTGCATCACTTATAGACGGAAAGTGCATCACTTATAGACGGAAAGTGGGAGGCGGTATGGGCCGACCCATCTCAGCGCGGGGGGGGTGTGCGCCCGTTTGCGTACACCGAAGGAACAGGCGCAGAGGGCGCCGTTTAGGGTTTGCCCTAAAACTACGCGAAAGTTGGAATAAATGCACTAAAACCTAAAGTAAACAAACCAACTTCTAGAAAAACAAAAGAAGAAAGCCACTCGGCCGCCGCCCACGACGGCCGCAGCCTACTCTACCTCACGTTAGGCGAGACGAGAGCTGAGACCTCCTATATGGTGCGTGGGGCGCCCCCCTGCGCGTCCAGTTGGATCGCCCATGCGCTGGGCGGCGCCCCCATTTTTTCCGTTTTTCTTTTACATTTTCTTTATATTTTCTTTTTTTTTATTTTATTCTATGTTAACATAATTCGGGATTGCATCTAAAATTTGAAATATTCTGAATTGTCATAAAACAGTCCTTCAATTCAAAAGAATGAACATTTTCTATTTTTAAGGAACATTTTTATATTTCATGAACAAAATTCGAAACATCAATTAATAAATTTTGAGGTTGATGATTTTTTTTCAAAATGATGAAATAATTTGAATTTAGTGAACATTTTTAGGTCGACGAACAATTTTTACATTTTTGGTCAACGTGTTTTAAATCCGATGAACAAAAAGTTGAATTTGATGATCATTTTTTGAACAAAATTTAAATTGAACGAACATTTCATTAAATCAGTGATTTTTTTGAATTGTGGTGAATAGTTTTTAAATCCGATGAACAGAAAAGTTGAATCGATGAACATTTTCTGAAAATGATGAAAAAAATTCGAATTTTATGAATATTCTATTAAGTCTGCTGAACAAAAATTTAATTTTGGTGAACATTTTTTAAATCCCACGTACAAAAAAGTTGAATTTGATGAATTTGTTTTTGAATTTTTGAACTTTTTTTAAATGATAAACATTTTTGAAATTCACTGAACTAAAAAGTGTTCATGAATTTGAAAATAAATTTTGCAAAAAAATGCGAAAAATAAAGAGGAACGAAAACAGAAAAGAAAAGGAAAGGAGAAAAGAAAAAATAAAAAATAAAAAAGTGGGGGAACTCGCGCCCGACATGGGCCGGCTCAGACCGTTAGGGATCTGGCCGTGGGCGCGGCTATTTCTCACTCCCGCCGAGATAGAGCATCGGCTCGCTTCGGGTGCCTTCGAAAATGGGGCCAGCCAGTGCGCGAGAGGCACTTCCTCATTTTTTTATTTGGTTTTTACGTTATATTTTTTCATATTTTTTGTTTGTTTTTCTATTTCTGTTTGTACTTTCAAATATTCTAACCGGAAAATGCTTGTAGAAACTTTTTTAAAATGTTTGCCTAGCACTTAAAAAATGGTTAAATGTGTATAGATAAAATGTTTCTCATGTATACAAAAAATGTAACAAAAAAGTATACATTGTGTAAGAAAACGTTAGTTACGTATTTAGAAAATATTAATTAAGAATTTAAAAATATTAATCAAGTACATTAAAATGCCAATCGAACATTAAAAAATATTAATCAAGTACACAGAAAAAATGTATGTCATGTATCAGAAAAGTATATTAAAGTATGACAATATATTGATCATGTAAGTTTTTAAAGATGTGTATAAAAAATATTCAAGATATATATATGAGAAAATGTAGAACATGTACGAAAAAATTGAACATAAAAACATGTATTTTACAAAATGTTGATTGCGTATCAAAAAAGTTAAATATATATTAAAAGCTGCTAGATATTTATATTAAATATTGCTGATATATGCGAAACATGTAAAATATTTACAAAATAATTAGTCACTCAAACAAAAAATAAGGAAAATTTGTTAATCATCTATTTCAAAGAAATTAAACATGTATAAAAAGTTCTTGATGTATAAGAAAAATATAATACATATATTTAAAAATTGAATGTGAAAACATAAATTTCTAAAAGTGTGGATCATGCATAAAAATGTTAATCATATAATGAAAAATGTTAAACATTTACTAAAAAAGTTCCTGATATAAACAGAAAATTTATAATGTGTATCAAGAAAGTACTCATTATACAAAAAATATATTAAAATGAATTATGCAACTGAAAAGTGTTAAACAGGTATAAATAAAATGTTCCTGGTCTACACAAAGCTTGTATGTATGTGTATGAAGAATCTAAACATGTGTTGACAAAAAATGGAAAAATACAGAAGAAGGAAATAAAGAAAATGAAGGAAACATTGAAAACAAACAAAGAAAGAAAAGCGGAAAGCCTGTGAAAATATTGAAAACTAAAAAAGAAACAAAGGAAAACAAAGAAAGAAAAGGAGAACCACTAAGAACCCTAAAAGAAACAAAGAAAACCTGAAGAAAAAGTAATGAAAAACCATAAAAAAAAGAAAGAAAAAATATAAAACCTGGAAGACCCTGA
Source organism: Triticum monococcum (assembly GCA_034509565.1). Lineage (NCBI taxonomy): Eukaryota > Viridiplantae > Streptophyta > Magnoliopsida > Poales > Poaceae > Triticum > Triticum monococcum. The sequence goes on from CM067843.1 coordinate 78,934,450, forward strand.
AATAACCAAAAAAGCAGAAAACATAAAAAGGAAATAGGAAAACCGAATAAAATCATAAAGAAATAGAGAAAATCGGAAGAAATAGAGAAAACCGAAAGAAAAAGAAGAAACAAACAAAAGAAAAGGAAAACAAACAAGCCGAACGAAGCTACAACTACACTGAGCGATTTAACATGAGCGTTGCAAGCGATCGAAAAAAATTGAAACACACACACCCAGTTTACGAGGACAGAAGAAAATACCGTTGTTCACTCAGTTCATGTGGTTGACCTTGTCGACCATTGACTGGTGTATTAAAAAAATCACAAAAATTGGTGTTTGACCAGTTTCTAAAAATGTTTGTAAATTCAAAAAAAAGTTGATGAACACAAAAAAGTTTGCAAAGTTGTAGAGAGTTCAGGAATTCATGAAAAGTTCACGAAATAGATATCTTATGCCAATATGTTCACTAATTTGAAAAAAAATCATGTATTTGAAGAAAAAAATCATTAATTCAAGATTGTCCAAAAGTTTGCTATATTTAAAAAGGAAATTTTTTATGTAAATTAAGATTATAAAAGAAAAGGAATATGTAAAAAGAAAACAACGAAGCAAAAAAGGAGAAAATGAAACTGGAAAACAGGGCCAAAAGCTTTCAAAAGCATCACAAAACCGGTCTGGAAGAGTCCATAACCGGGGACAGTGTTCGTACAACGAAAACTTACATGGATGGGCCCATTCACAAACGACATTAGCACCGGTTTGCGCAGCATTTCGCTAAAAGCGAGGTTTAGTCGAGACCCAGAGAGCTACTAGTTGAGGCATATTTTGGCGTCAAATAGATGAGCCTATGCTGAAGCACAGCGCAATGGGTTGGCCTGCTCTGTCAAGCTCACTTGAACGCTTTTGTTTTCTCAGTTTTACTCGGAGAAAATTTAGATGATGCACATTTTTACAAAGCTAAATGTTTTGAAATCTTTAAAAAATGTAATATATATTTACCGAATGGACCAAATGTCCATCATATATTTAACAAAAAACAGCATCGTAATATATATTTAGTGCATATATGAAAAGTCTTCACCATGTTTTAAATAATGATCACATATATTAAGAAGTTGTACAACTTAAATTTTAAAAAATGTTCACCATGTTTTGAAAAAATATTGACATATATTTATAGATCATGTATGAAAAGAGGCTAGAAATAAGTAAAAGAACCTGAGAAACCATCCCAAAACCAAAGAAACTGAAATGAAATAAGGTAAACGAAATGAAAGAACACAAAAAAATAATCGAAAAGAAATAGATAATATGACGGCTGGCACTTATGGAGGGTTGGGGTCAGCGTACCAAGACTTTGACGCGGGCCTCCGTCGGTGCTTAGAGCGTTGATACGTCTCCAACGTATCTATAATTTTTTATTGCTCCATACTATATTATCTTCTGTTTTGGACATTATTGGGCTTTATTATTCATTTTTATATTACTTTTGGGATTAATCTATTAACCGGAAGCCCAACCCAGAATTGTTGTTTTTTTTGCCTATTTTAGGGTTTCGAAGAAAAGGAATATCAAACGGAGTCCAAACAGAATAAAACCTTCAGGAACGTGATTTTTGGAACGAACAAGATCTAGGAGACTTGGACCCTACGTCAAGCAACCAACAGGGAGGCCACGGGGTAGGGGACGCGCCAACCCCCCTCCCCCCCAGGCGCGCCCTCCATCCTCGTGGGCCTCCTGTTGCTCCACCGACGTACTCCTTCCTCCTATATATACCTACGTACCCCCAAACTACCAGGTACGGAGCCAAAACCCTAATTCCACTGGCATAACTTTCTGTATCCACGAGATCCCATCTTGGGGCCTGTTCCGGAGCTCCGCCGGAGGGGGCATCGATCACGGAGGGCTTCTACATCAACACCATAGCCCTTCCGATGAAGTGTGAGTAGTTTACCTCAGACCTTCGGGTCCATAGTTATTAGCTAGATGGCTTCTTCTCTCTTTTTGGATCTCAATACAAAGTTCTCCCCCTCTCTTGTGCAGAGCTATTCGATGTAATCTTCTTTTGCGGTGTGTTTGTTGAGACCGATGAATTGTGGGTTTATGATCAAGTTTATCTATGAACAATATTTGAATCTTCTCTGAATTCTTTTATGTATGATTGGTTATCTTTGCAAGTCTCTTCGAATTATCAGTTTGGTTTGGCCTACTAGATTGATCTTTCTTGCAATGGGAGAAGTGCTTAGCTTTGGGTTCAATCTTGCGGTGTCCTTTCCCAGTGACAGTAGGGGTAGCAAGGCACGTATTGTATTGTTGCCATTGAGGATAACAAGATGGGGTTTTTATCATATTGCATGAATTTATCTCTCTACATTATGTCATCTTGCTTAAAGCGTTACTCTGTTCTCTTGAACTTAATACTCTAGATGCATGCTGGATAGCGATCGATGTGTGGAGTAATAGTAGTAGATGCAGGCAGGAGTCAGTCTCCTTGTCTCGGACGTGATGCCTATATACATGATCATACCTAGATATTCTCATAACTATGCTCAATTCTGTCAATTGATCAACAGTAATTTGTTCACCCACCGTAAAATACTTATGCTCTTGAGAGAAGCCACTAGTGAAACCTATGGCCCCCGGGTCTATCTTCATCATATTTACCTTCCAACACTTTGTTATTTTCATTGCCTTTTATTTTACTTTGCATATTTATCATAAAAATACCAAAAATATTATCTTATCATATCTATCAGATCTCACTCTCGTAAGTGACCGTGTAGGGATTGACAACCCCTTATCGCGTTGGTTGTGAGGATTTATTTGTTTTGTGTAGGTGCGAGGGACTGACGCGTAGCCTCCTACTGTATTGATACATTGGTTCTCAAAAACTGAGGGAAATACTTACGCTACTTTGCTGCGTCACCCTTTCTTCTTCAAGGGAAACCAACATAGTGCTCAAGAGGTAGCAAGAAGGATTTCTGGCGCCGTTGCCGGGGATGTTTATGCAAAAGTCAACATACCAAGTACCCATCACAAACCCTTATCTCCCGCATTACCTTATTTGCCATTTGCCTCTCATTTTCGTCTCCCCCACTTCACCCTTGCCGTTTTATTCGCCCTTTCTCTCTTTATCCTCCCTCTCTTTCTCTATTTGCCTCTTTTTGCCCGTTCATCATTTGCTTGTGTGTTGGATTGCTTGCTTGTCACGATGGCTCAAGATAACACTAAATTGTGTGACTTTACCAATACCAACAACAATGATTTTATTAGCACTCCGATTGCTCCTCTTACCGATGCTGAATCTTGTGAAATTAATGCTGCCTTGTTGAATCTTGTCATGAAAGATCCGTTTTCCGGCCTTCCTAGTGAAGATGCCGCTACCCATCTAAATAGCTTCGTTGATTTGTGTGATATGCAAAAGAAGAAAGATGTTGATAATGATATTGTTAAATTGAAGCTATTTCCTTTTTCGCTTAGAGATCGTGCTAAAGCTTGGTTTTCGTCTTTGCCTAAAAATAGTATTGATTCTTGGAATAAGTGCAAAGATGCCTTTATCTCTAAGTATTTTCCTCCCGCTAAATTATCTCTCTTAGAAACGATATTATGAATTTTAAGAAACTTGATCACGAACATGTTGCAAAAGCTTGGGAGAGGATGAAATTAATGATACGTAATTGCCCAACACATGGTTTGAATTTGTGGATGATTATACAAAAAATTTATGCCGGATTGAATTTTGCTTCTAGAAATCTTTTAGATTCGGCCACGAGAGGCACTTTTATGGAAATCACTTTAGGAGAAGCTACTAAACTCCTAGATAATATTATGGTTAATTATTCTCAATGGCACACTGAAAGATCTACTAATAAGAAAGTGCATGCGATAGAAGAAATTAATGTTTTGAGTGGAAAGATGGATGCACTTATGTAGTTATTTGCTAATAAAAGTGTTTCTTCTGATCCTAATGATATGCCTTTGTCTACTTTGATTGAGAATAATAATGAATCTATGGATGTGAATTTTGTTGGTAGGAATAATTTTGGTAACAACGCGTATAGAGGAAACTTCAATCCTAGGCCGTATCCTAGTAATTCCTCTAATAATTATGGTAATTCCTACAACTATTCTTATGGAAATTATAATAAGATGCCCTCTGATTTTGAATCGAATATTAAAGAATTTATTACTTTGCAAAAGAATTTCAATGCTTTGATTGAAGAAAAATTGCTTAAGATTGATGAGTTGGCTAGGAACGCTGATAGAATTTCTCTTGATGTTGATTCTTTGAAACTTAGATCTATTCCACCTAAGCATGATATCAATGAGTCTCTCAAAGCCATGAGAATTTCCATTGATGAGTGCAAAGAAATAACCGCTAGGATGCGTGCTAAGAAAGATTCCTTTATAAGAGCGTGTTCTTCTAGTTTCCATGATAATAAAGATGAAGATCTAAAAGTTATTGATGTGTCCCCTATAAAATCTTTGTTTTGCAATATGAATCTTGATAATGATGGGACTGAATATGATCCACCTTTACCTAGAAGGCGTTCCAAAAATTCGGAGTTTTTAGATCTTGATGCTAAATTTGATAAAAGTGGGATTGAAGAAATCAAAACTTTAAATAGTAATGAACCCACTATCTTGGATTTTAAGGAATTTAATTATGATAGTTGCTATTTGATAGATTGTATTTCCTTGTTGCAATCCGTGCTAAATTCTCCTCATGCTTATAGTCAAAATAAAGCTTTTACCAAACATATCGTTGATGCTTTGATGCAATCTTATGAAGAAGAACTTGAGTTGGAAGTTTCTATCCCTAGAAAACTTTATGATGAGTGGGAACCTACTATTAAAATTAAAATTTAAGATCATGAATGCTATGCTTTGTGTGATTTGGGCGCTAGTGTTTCCACGATTCCAAAGACTTTGTGTGATTTGTTAGGTTTCCGTGATTTTGATGATTGCTCTTTAAACTTGCACCTTGCGGATTCCACTATTAAGAAATCTATGGGAAGAATTAATGATGTTCTTATTGTTGCAAATATGAATTATGTGCCCGCAGATTTTATCGTTCTTGATATAGATTGCAATCCTTCATGTACTATTATTCTTGGTAGACCTTTCCTTAGAACGATTGGTGCAATTATTGATATTAAGGAAGGAAATATTAGATTCCAATTTCCGTTAAGAAAAGGCATGAAATACTTTCCTAGAAAGAAAATTAAATTACCTTATTAATCTATTATGAGAGCCACTTATGGATTGCCTACCAAAGATGGCAATACCTAGATTTATCCTTGCTTTTTATGCCTAGCTAGGGGCGTTAAACGATAGCGCTTGTTGGGAGGCAACCCAATTTTATTTTTATTCCTTGCTTTTTGCTCCTGTTTAGTAATAAATAATTTATCTAGCCTCTGTTTTGGTTGTATTTTTTATGTTTAATTAGTGTTTGTTCCAAGTAGAACCGTTGGAAAGACTTGGGGAAAGTCTTGTTAATCTTGCTGTAAAAAACAGAAACTTTAGCGCTCACGAGAACTGCTGCCATTTTTATTTGGAAAATGCTATTTAGTTAATTATTTTTGCAGATGATTAATAGATAAATTCCTCACGTACAGAAATTTATTTTAGAATTTTTGGGGTTCCAGATCTTACGCTAGTTACAGATTACTACAGACTATTCTGTTTTTGACAGATTCTGTTTTTCGTGTGTTGTTTGCTTATTTTGATGAATCTATGGCTAGTAATGGAGTTTATAAAAATTTTGAATAATCATTTATCTTGAGAGCTCATCATTGGGGCATGAATATAACATTTATTTAAGCCTCCCCCAAGCTTGAGCGATGCTTTCTCCTTCGCGAGGCCAAAAATTATATATATAATTACGATCACGATAAAGAAGATGCATAGGATAAAACTTCTGATGAAATTCTAATTTCAATCGTTTGTAATTCCAAGACCCCATATCATCACATAGCCTATACCATGTCGATGCATCTCCCTTCAAAGATAAAGGGAAGACCTTATTCTTAACAACATCTCCGGATACACCTACAAGCTTAAATAATCCACAAACTTCATCCACATATATTAGATGCTCATCAGGATGCTTTGTTCCATCTCCTAAAAAGGATCAGCTAGCAGTTTTTCTATCATACCCAAAGTAATTTCAAAGCATTCATTTTCATTTTCAGTAGGTTCAGTAGGTTGAGGAGCAACTCTTTGCTCTACTGGTCGGGGTGAAGATACCCCGAACAAGCCCCTTAAAGGATTACTTTCCATAGTAACAAGTGACAGTAAATTTCAGCACAATATATAAATTTTTCCTTACCAAATTCCACCTACCAAAGGCGCTTCATTCCCCGGCAACGGCGCCAAAAAAGAGTCTTGATGAACCACAAGTATAGGGGATCTATCGTAGTCCTTTCGATAAGTAAGAGTGTCGAACCCAACGACGAGCAGAAGGAAATGATAAGCGGTTTCCAGCAAGGTATTCTCTGCAAGTACTGAAATAAGTGGTAACAGATAGTTTTATGATAGGATAATTTGTAACGAGCAACAAGTAACAAAAGTAAATAAAGTGCAGCAAGGCGGCCCAATCCTTTTTGTAGCAAAGGACGAGCCTGGACAAACTCTTATATAGAGAAAAGCACTCCCGATGACACATGGGAATATCATCAAGCTAGTTTTCATCATGCTCATATGATTCGCGTTCGGTACTTTGATAATTCGGTATGTGGGTGGACCGGAGCTTGGGTACTGTCCTTACTTGGACAAGCATCCCACTTATGATTAACCTCTATTGCAAGCATCCACAACTACAACAAAAGTATTAATGTAGACCTAACCATAGCATGAAACATATGGATCCAAATCAGCCCCTTACGAAGCAACGCATAAACTAGGGTTTAAGCTTCTGTCACTCTAGCAACCCATCATCTACTTATTACTTCCCAATGCCTTCCTCTAGGCCCAAATAATGGTGAAGTGTCATGTAGTCGACGTTCACATAACACCACTAGAGGAGAGACAACATACATCTCATCAAAATATCGAACGAATACCAAATTCACATGACTACTAATAGCAAGATGTCGGATTCACGGGTTCTGGCAGACCCTTAAGCTTCGAACACTGGGGTGCGCGCGGAGATCACGCCCTCTACCTCCCCGTCTCACAAAGATCTAAACTACTAAAAGAACTGCACGAGAGACACAAGATTTATACTGGTTCGGGCCACCGTTGTGGTGTAATACCCTACTCTAGTGTGTGGTGGGTGGATTGCCTCTTGGGGCTGATGATGATGAACGATACAAGGAAGAACAGCCTCGTGAGGGTCTGTTCTTGGCTGGGGCGATGAACTGCTAGGAGGAGTTCAGTCACCCTTCTCTCTCTCTCTCTCTCTGATTGCGAACCGAACGAACCAACCCCCTCGCTATGTGGGTGGCCGGTCCTATTTATAGGCAAAGGCCCTGGGCCTCTCCCCAAATATTGAGCGGGAAGGGCGCCAACAATTGGCCAATTCGAAGGGGAACATCTAGTACACTTATCCTGACTAAAGTTGGTCTTCGCCTGCGAAAGGCTCTGCGGTGACGCCGTGCTGGGCTCCATGGTGACCTCCGTCTCGTAGTCCGCTTGGTCTTGGTCTTGTTGCACCGAAATGGCAACCTTTGCCTGATGCCTCGGTACTCCGCGGCTGCGCTTGCCCCCTTTGCACCAAAGAGGAAAGAAGGACGCTGCGCGCGCTGGCGCCCGCCTGGCACCCTCGATCGTCATGGCTTGCGTCATGGGCACCTCGCGAGGTACCCCGCCTTGATTTCTCCGCCTCCTCGCGAGCCAGCCTGAGGAGGATGTGCCGTGTCGTCCGCCCCGTGAGGTTTGGCCCCTCGCGAGGGTCTTGAGTCTTGTGTTGATGAAGATGGGCCATGCTGGGCCTCCTTTGAGCCACGCCGCAGGCCGCAGGTAGGCAAGTCTTGGGACCCCCATTCCCAGAACACCGACAGTAGCCCCCGGGCCCAAGGCGTGCATGGACTTGGCCGTGCTGAGAGGCGAAAGGGCAAGGGCGAAGCGCCGCGGGCCCTAACAGCCTGCGGCCTTGGGCGCCGCGTGGCGGTTGATGGGACGTGGGCGGCACTGTTCCCCCCACGCTCCCTTATTCTGCGCCCTGTCAGGCGGACTTGTGGTTGCACATAGCCGCTCCCCTTCTTGTTGCTCGAGCGTCTCCTGTTCTTCCTTCCTTCAAACGCCTGCTCCCGCCTCCAATCCAATCTCGAATCTTCCCCCTCCTTCCCATCGCCATGGCTCCGACGAGGAAGGAGAGAGGGGAGAAACCCATGCCCCCGTCTTGTGCGCCGCCATCGGTGGCCCCCGTCGCCGGCCAGTCGACCGTACTCAATCAAGAGTGCCTGGGCACGGATAGCTTGGCCCTGGCCACCGTCTTCAATGAGTGCGGGAGGACGACGACCTGGCCCGCGTCCCACTTCTCCATCAACAGGATAGCAACCGAGGTCCCATGTTTCACCGACGCCTTGTGGGCGGGTCTGGTTCCCCCCTTCTCCGATTTCTTCAATGCCGTGCTCTCCCATTATCAGATCCACTTGATGCATCTAAGTCCTGAGTCCATCACCCTCCTTTCGTTCTTCGCCTTCGTTTGCGAAGCCATGGTGGGCATCCCTTCTTCGGTTGCCTTGCTGCACCACTTCTTCTCGCTGCGTCTTGTCGACCCCTCCCAACGCTGGGCGTGCGCGAGCTTTGCTGCCGAGCTTGAGACCGAGGCCTCTGGAATTGACTTCAAACTCCCCCAGCCCGCGGTTGGGTTCCGCGAGCGGTGGTTGTATGTGGACGCAGGGGTGCCCAGCCCCCTACTATTGGAGCCGACCTCGCCTGCTGTCCCCAATTTGGGTTGGGGCCAGGAGACGCTCAAGAGCCCCCGGTTCGTCTTTGTCTGGAGCCGCTTCACGCTCCCGAGGAAGCTCGGCGTGACATCGCCTAAGGTGGTGAAGGAGTTTCTGTTGTGCCGCGTCGCTCCCCTGCAGCGCCACTCTCGCCGGATGTGGGCCTTCCGTGGGTGCAAGGATAACATGAGGCTCCAGGAAGAAGACCTGGCTCCTGCGGCGCTGAAGTCGACGCTCTTGAGTTTGGCCGGGGACCCCAACCCCGGCAACGTTCGGCAGGGAGGGGCCTTGCTGTATCTCTGCCAGAGCAGGGCCGACTTCGTGAAGCAGATGCCTGTCTTTGATGAGTGGGGACTGCGCCCCGCCGGCCTCCAGGGACCTCGCGAGAATCCCATGGTGGTGACTGCCCTTCCACCTGGCCAAGGCGGCTCCTCCTCAAGTGGCGGAGCAGGGAGGCAGGAAGCGCCGGAGGCCAAGGGGGCTCCTGATGAGATGGCAGCGCCGGGTGACGCTCGCGAGGGGACGGCTCCTGGGACCCGTGTTGCTGCGGCTGAAGGTGGCAAGCAGCCGCTCCCGGCGCCCGGGGCTGAGGCCTTGGAGGCCCCAGCCGCATCTTCTGGCGAGGTGATGGACGGCACGCGCCAGGCAGGCACCCCTGACGCGGACCGCTCTGATGCTCCGTCCTCGCCGCAGGTTGGTCCTTGCGATCTTCTCTTGGGCCGCTTCCGTGTGGACTTTGAGGCCCTCCGGAGGAAAAGGGAGGCCCTGGGTGACGACTTCCCTTGTCGCGTGCTGAAGCGCAGGAAGTACTTCGCCACTGACGAGTAAGTCTTCTTCCTCTCTGGCTCCTAAATCTCTTGTTGCTTTCACTGATCCTTGCACCACAGGCCTCTTCTGGTCAAGCTCGCGGAGGTAGCAAAGGTGCCGCCTCCCTTGGCTTCGCCCCCTCTACCGTCCTCAAATGCTCCGAGCAGCTCTGCCCTTGTGGTGAGGGTGAACGACGGGGTGGACCGTCCCGAGGTGCACCGCGGCCCTTCATTCCCCGCGATTTTCCTTCATGGGCCCTCTCGGGGAATAGCCAGTCTGCCGTGGGCTTCTCGTCTGATCGGGGACTACGACTGGTTGGGACGCCTCCTGCGCCCTTCATCTGGAGACGGGCTGGCCCTAGGCCGGGCTTCTGGTGCGACGCGCCCGGCCATCGCGAGGGCACCAGCCCCCAGCCCCCTGCCCGGAGGAGGAACGATGATTCGCTGCCCCCGGCGCTTGCTTGGGGCGGATGATGGTGTGGAAGACGTGCTTGAGCGCGCCCGGGAGCGCCGCGCTCGCCGCCAAGGGTTCCTTCAAAGAGCGACCGACGCGGTGAACTTGCTTGGGGAGGAGCTTGCTGACGAAGACGCACGCCTGGAGGCCAAGGGCCTGCGTCTGGCTGCAGGGAGGCGCGAGCTGGAGGCCGCCATCGCCCTCACGCGCCGTCAGCGGGATCTTGATGATGAAGAGGCGAGGGCATCGCTGGAGGCCTCCTGAGTGGCCCGATCCCAGGCCACCGAGGAGGCCCGGAGAGCTGACCGATGGTGAGAGGCGGCGGAGGAGCGGGCTCGCGAGCTCCTGGCCCGGTGCCACTCACTGGAGGAGCAAGTGGAGCTGCGTGAGCTGGCCCTTGCGTCGATGCGGGTGGCCTCTGGCGACCCAGCCGAGCTCCAGAGGCGCGAAGACGCGTTGACGCTGGAAGCCGCTAAACGCACTCGTGAGTATGAGCGGCTGGAGACGAGGGAGCGCCTAGTGACGCAGGCGGAAGACGATGTCGCTGCGCGGGAAGCGCGTGTCTTGGAGGAGGTTTGTCGTCGGGTGGCGACGGCGCGCCAAGGCCTCGAGCGTGAGTTCGAGGGGAAGCTGGGGATGATCCGGGTCGAAGCCGAGGGCAGAACCGCAGCCCTGAGGGCCCAACGGGATGAGGCGACGCGGCTGGTCGACGCCTCCCGGGCCGCCCTTGAGGCAGCGCAAAAGGAGCTGGCCGCCTCCCAGGCCGAGGTGCTCCGTCTTCGCCAGCAGATGGAAGAGGCTAAGGCCGTCGAGCGTCAGAATGCTGATGAAATACGCCAGCGGAGAGTCCTGGAGCACGCGCACGGCCCCATGCTCACCACGCTCAGGGTGAGGGCTAACGCAGCCTTAGGCAACATTTGTGAGGCAGCCGTCGGCGAGCCGCACACAATTAACTATGCCAGCAACCTGCAGTTCTTCACCACTGTGGTAGCGCAGCTGGATGCTCGGTCGGTCAGGGCCGACAGGTTGGTGGAGGAGAGGAGCCGCACCCTGCTCGGGCGCGCCTTTTCCCGTGTCTTCAGCCATCTCCGGAACATGGATCCCCACTTCGACTTTGATGCCGCCATCGCCCCAGTTCCCCAGGCCGTCCGAGGCGACCTGGCAGATTGGGTGGAGAACAACGTGGATGCTCTCGTCCGAGCCTTCACTTCGGATGACGACGACGTGGTCGTGGCTGCCGACGAAGGCGGTGTGGTGGATGGCCCCGACGCCGCTGGTGGTGGCGCAGACAACGAGGGAGAATTTAGTGATGCCAGCGACAGCTCGGGAGGCGCCCCCGAGGATGCGTTGGGGGATTTGTCAGACTAACCATGTACTTCTCCTGCCTTTTACCCTGCATGAATAGAACTCAGGTGTTTGGCCTGATGGTCGTGAGAGCATTTTGGGAGGGGAAGCCCCTCATATAAAAACTTGTGTCCATCATATCAGTAGTAGTCAAATTGCGCGCGTGCCTGACGATGGGCTGGTTTACCTTTGCTCCACACTGGCCCTGAGGCGGCCTGCAGGAGGGTGCGACGCCTTGGGTGCTCTCTGGTTGGGTCCTCGGGATGTGAGGTCATTGCTGATGAAAAACTTCACAGGCGTTGACCTTCTTCACAGGCTCCGGGCCTTTTCCTAACGCAGTGACTTCACAGGCACTCGCCTTGCTTCACAGGCTCCGGGCCTTTTCAGAACGCGAGGGCTTCACAGGCACTCGCCTTGCTTCACAGGCTCCGGGCCTTTTCAGAACGCGAGGGCTTCACAGGCACTCGCCTTGCTTCATAGGCTCCGGGCCTTTTCCTTAGCGCGTGAGCTTCACAGGCACTCGCCTTGCTTCACAGGCTCTGGGCCTTTTCCTTAGCGCGCGAGCTTCACAGGCACTCGCCTTCTTCACAGGCTCTGGGCCTTTTCCTTAGCACGTGAGCTTCACAGGCACTCTCCTTGCTTCACAGGATCTGGGCCTTTTCCAGAACGCGATAGCTTCATAGGCACTCGCCTTGCTTCACAGGCTCCGGGCCTTTTTCTAAACGCAAGAGTTTCACAGGCACTCGCCTTGCTTCACAGGCTGTGGGTCTTTTCAGAACGGGGCAACCTCCGCAGGCAGCCGAAGATCCTCCCGAGAGGGAGCAACATCAGCAACTTGGGTCGCGCACGAGCCAGGCCTGACCGGACTTGCGAGGGGCTCACGAGGGGAGGCAGCTGTGGCGAAGCGGTAACCAGAACGCGAGAAATGGCTCGAGCGAGAATAAACACCCCTTCCCCGAACACACGCAAATCTCAAATTCAAATCCAACTTAAATCCAGCGAGGGGAAAGCCACAGCCAAAGGGAAAGGCAACGAAAAGCAGACAAAAAGCCGCGTCCGGCACCTAATCTAGTCTTGGACGTCTTCTCACCAGCGTGGAGCTAAGTGCTGTCCACTGGGCGTGGGAGGGAGCCCCAGGGCCTGAGGCCGGCACCCCTGAGACTTCGGGGCGTGTACAGCCCCACTCATTATTACGTGAGAGTGTCACGGGGCGGCGAGCTTCACAGGCACTGGGCCTTCTTCATAGGTACTGGCCTTGCTTCATATCGCCAGACGAGGGCCCCGCCTTGCGCCACACTCTAGTGCCATCAGCAACGACCGGAACCCAGGACGCCGCCCGATGGGGTAGAGCGGTCGCCAGCGGTTCCCCCGACGACCACGGGTCCTCTGCCAGGGGCAGGCCCTGAGGTACCTCCCCAGCAGAGGGCCTACCTCCTGAGAACGCCTTGCTCCGAATGCCGTGGTGGTGATGTAGGATCCCGACCCCTCTCCCGCAGCCCCCTGCACCCTCCTCCCGAGGGGTAGGAGACTGTGGGAGCGGGGCAGCTGCTTGCCGCGGCGACCTGCACCTCCTGCGATCCATGGTTAGCGTATACCTGCGCCTGAAGAGTTGGCGGTGCCCGACAATCGTTGCCTCCAGCGTGGCCAGCGGGTTCGTCCAGGGGCTCCTGGAAGGGCTCAGCCTCCACTGCCTCGTCCCCCCAGCTTGGGCCGAGGAGCGAGCCTTGTCCGCTCTCGTGAGGGTGTCCTTGCTCCATCATGAGGGGCACGTATTCCTCCATCGCCGTTATCCCGAATGCCACGCCGTGATGCCCTGCATGCCACGCGGTCCCTCCTGTCATACCTACTGCGAGGTGGCAGCGCGGCCGCCCTCCGGGGCCGCGGGCCGCGTCAAGTCCTTCTTCTTCGTGGGCCAGGGGCGGGGGCAGCGCCGCCGCCGGTCTGGTGCTGACAGCTTCTCAGGCGTCGGAGTAGCCTTGGAGTCCGCGGGCGCGTGCGGAGCCCCTGCGCGGGTCGCCCTGGGCTTGAGATGGGAGCTGGGTGGAGAAGGGGTGAGCCCCCGAGGCGGTGAAGCCTAGGAGCTCCACCACTCGCTCCAGCAGCACGTCGTGGCCGCCCTCCAGCAGTCTGCACTGCAGCAGCTCCCAGGCCACCGTGAGCACGTCCCTTGAATTCGCCTGCTCCCGGCGGGTGTACGGTGTCGTGGTTGCGGCGTGATTGGAGGCCCTTGCCGCCGACCACGCTTGCCGCGGTGTGAGGGTTGCGGAGGCCTATCCGCGTCGCCCGCGGCCCGCAACACCCTGCGGACCGCGAGCTGCCTGGGGCGCGGGGCCGCCCGAGGCGGGCGGCTCCGCGCAGGTGAGCCACGCCACCCATGGACCTTGGTTGCCCGCCTGGTCGCCGGACATGGTGATGACGATGCGACGGGAGGAGGAGCGGTAGGAAGGCAAATTCCGGCGCACCCCAACCTGGCGCGGCAAATGTCAGATTCACGGGTTCCGGCAGACCCTTAAGGTTCGAACACTGGGGTGCGTGCGGAGATCACGCCCTCTACCTCCCCGTCTCACAAAGATCTAAACTACTAAAAGAACTGCACGAGAGACACAAGATTTATACTGGTTCGGGCCACCGTTGTGGTGTAATACCCTACTCCAGTGTGTGGTGGGTGGATTGCCTCTTGGGGCTGATGATGATGAACGATACAAGGAAGAACAGCCTCGCGAGGGTCTATTCTTGGCTGGGGCGATGAACTTCTAGGAGGAGTTCAGTCACCCTTCTCTCTCTCTCTGATTGCGAACCGAACGAACCAACCCCCTCGCTACGTGGGTGGCCGGTCCTATTTATAGGCAAGGGCCCTGGGCCTCTCCCCAAATATTGAGCGGGAAGGGCGCCAACAATTGGCCAATTCGAAGGGGAACATCTAGTACACTTATCCTGACTAAAGTTGGTCTTCGCCTGCGAAAGGCTCTGCGGTGACGCCGTGCTGGGCTCCATGGTGACCTCCGTCTCATAGTCCGCTTGGTCTTGGTCTTGTTGCATCAAAATGGCAACCTTTGCCTGATGCCTCGGTACTCCGCGGCTGCACTTGCCCCCTTTGCACCAAAGAGGAAAGAAGGACGCTGCGCGCGCTGACGCCCGCCTGGCACCCTCGATCGTCATGGCTTGCGTCATGGGCACCTCGCGAGGTACCCCGCCTTGATTTCTCCGCCTCCTCGCGAGCCAGCCTGAGGAGGCCGCGCCTGAGGATGTGCCGTGTCGTCCGCCCCGCGAGGCTTGGCCCCTCGCGAGGGTCTTGAGTCTTGTGTTGATGAAGATGGGCCATGCTGGGCCTCCTTTGAGCCACGCCGCAGGCCGCAGGCAGGCAAGTCTGGGGACCCCCGTTCCCAGAATGCCGACACAAGACTTCTCCCATGTCCTCAGGAACAAACATAACTACTCACAAAGCATAATCATGTTCATAATCAGAGGGGTATTAATATGCATATAGGATCTGAACATATGATCTTCCACCAAATAAACCAACTAGCATTAACTACAAGGAGTAATTAACATTACTAGCAACCTACTAGCACCAATCCCGGACTTGGAGACAAGAATTGGATACAAGAGATGAACTAGGGTTTTGAGAGGAGATGGTGCTGATGAAGATGTTGATGGAGATTTCCCTCTCCCGATGAGAGGAGCATTGGTGATGACGATGGCGATGATTTCCCCCTCCGGGAGGGAAGTTTCCCCGGCAGAACAGCTCTGCCAGAGCCCTAGATTGGTCCCGCCAAGGTTCCGCCTCGTGGTGGCAGAGTTTTGTCCGAGAAGATGGCTTCTTATTTTTTCTCATCGAAAGACTTCATATAGCAGAATATGGCCACGGAAGGGCCACCAGGGGCCCACGAGGTAGGGGCGCGCCTAGGGGGGTAGGGCGTGCCCCCACCCTCGTGGGCAGGGTGTGGCCCCCCTGGTGAACTTCTTGCGCTCAGTATTTTATATATATTCTGAAAACGTCTTCCGTGAAGTTTCAGGACTTTTGGAGCTGTGCAGAATAGGTCTCTAATATTTGCTCATTTTCCAGCCCAGAATCCCAGCTGCCGGCATTCTCCCTCTTTATATAAACCTTGTAAAATAAGAGAGAATAGGCATAAGTGTTGTGACATAATGTGTAATAACAGCCCATAATGCAATAAATATCGATATAAAAGCATGATGCAAAATGGATGTATCAACTCCCCCAAGCTTAGACCTCGCTTGTCCTTAAGCGAAAGCCGAAATCGAAAAATATGTCCACATGTTTAGAGATAGAGGTGTTGATAAAAATAAATACGAACATGAGGGCATCATGATCATTCTTATAACAACAACTTATATAATTCTTGTCATATGATCTCTTATGCTAGAGTAGTGATTCAATCACAATTTCAAGTATGAATCGTAAACTTCATTGAAAACTAACAAACTATAATCTCAGTCATTGGAGCAATTGCAATTTATCATAACATAGGAAAGAGTCAATATATAAGAGCTTTTTAGCAAATCCACATACTCAACTATCATATAGTCTTTCACAATTGCTGACACTCACACAATACTTATGGGTATGGAGTTTTAATCGGACACAGAGAAAGATAGGGGCTTATAGTTTTGCCTCCCAATGTTTTACCTCAAGGGTAATGTCAACAATAATAGTTCATGAAAACTCACATCCAATTAGCCATATATACCAGGATCTTTCCAACATATTGTGCTTGCTAAAGGATAACATTGTCACATCCCTAGCCCTACTTTGGTTTTGGTCTAGCTTGGTGGCTGCATCATGTCTAAATTTCTTCTAAACTTGAAATGGGGATTGTTCAAACCCTAGCACCAGATCAAATCAAATAGGTTCAACTTAAAATAATCTTCAATGAACCCAAAATGCCTTTGGAAATGTTCATGATTTTTGATAAAGGTGAAAACCTCTGCCAAAAATGATGAGCATATTTCTTGGCCATTTATGGATTTTTGAATAAACTCATATTGTATTTGAATTGGGGCATTTAAATTCTATAAATATTTTAAATGCTCTAATACTTCTGAAAACAATTGGGGGCTTTTGGAAATAATTCAAATAGTGCCCACAATTTTTGTCAGGATTTTACAAAATGAGTTAGTATTTTTACTAATTCAAAACAGATCAAAAAAATAGAAAACAGAATAAATTAGAGAGAGAGAGAGAGAGAGTGCTCACCTGGCAAAGCCCCCCTAGGCCCAGCCCAACGGCCCAGCCCACCAGAGCCAGGCGCCAGTCGTCTCCTTCCTTTGCCAGGAGGACGACGGCGTGGCGCACGCACAGGAGGCGAAGCCACCTCCTGCTTCCACCTCCTGCTTCCTCCCACTTCGATCCGTCGCGTTTGGAAACGCCCGAGCCCCCTGGTCCTTCCCCTCTCTCACAGCTCACTCTCCCCTCCTCTCCCTCGCTCTCTCCCACGACGGCCGACGCGGCCAAGGAAGCGCCGCCGTGAACCACCGCGCTCCCCGACCCCCTCTCGCCTTTCCGGGTTGCGTGGAAGCTCCGCCACTGTCGCCTACACCCTCTGCACCGAGCCAAGCGAGCTGGGAAGCACCGCAACGCCCTCGACGTCGTCGTCTTCACCGACGGGCACCGATGATCGCCGGCCCCGATTCTCCGTCTCCTGGTCGTCCCCGAGCCCGCTGAGTCCTCCCTCGAGATCGTTGTGAGCTCCCACACCTTTCCCCCTCCTCCCCGCACTCGTTCCCACACTCTGGCCGCTCTTTTCACCGGAGCCGTGAGCTCCTCGCCGCCGGTGATGATGCAGACGAGACCAGAGCCACCGCAGCTCACTCCCGAGCACGGCAACGTGCTCCACACCTCACCAGGAGCACGTGGGACCCATCAGTTTCCCCTCCCGTGCACCACAACGCCAAAACCGCAGGTGCCGAACTCCGGCCGCCGCGGAAGTGCTCGCCGCCGTCAACCCCGGCCATCCCTGCTGCTGCCGCTACCACCACTAGATGCGCGAGAATGCCAGGAAGCCGTAGGAGCAAACCCCGCCTCAAACCGTGGCCTGTAGCGAGATCCCGACGATCCCCGCCGCGCGAAATGGTCGTCGCCGGCGAAACTCCGGCGACGGATGACATGGCTCATCATTAGCCACTAATGACCCAGCTAAACCACCTCTAGAGCCACTGCCATGTGGGCCCCTGTGCCAGTTAGGTTAGTTTAATTTTCTGTTTAAAGATTAGTTAAAACCCAGTGGCCCCACGCGTCGGCGTTGACCACGCCGACGTGGCAGTTGACTGGCCCCACCTGTCTATGAGACAAACCGTCACTGGGTCACTGACCAGTGGGTCCCACTGGTCAGGTTTGACTTGGACCGCGCCCATTGACCGCTGACGTCATAGTGACGCAGTGCTGACGCAATAAACTATTTTCTGGGTTTAATTTAAATCAGGAAATTCCAGAAAATACCCAAAACTTCTAAAAATCATAGAAATTCAACCGTAACTCCAAATGAGATAAATTATATATGTAAAATTATCAGAAAAATCCAAGGAATCCATCTGTACCATTTTCATGCATGTTTGAACAATGTTTGTCCTCTGTTTTGGACAAAACAAATAAAGGGCATTTAAATAATCATATATGGGGTTGGAATTTGAATCTTGCACTCAAACCAACCTCATTTAAATCATAGCTAGTTGCATTAGCTCAAACCACAGCATATTGACATGTCATGATCATGCATCATACCGTGCATTGCATTGATTGTATTTCTTTCTCTGTTGCCGGTATATGTCCCCTCTCGATAGACGATGTACCGACACTGTGATCGTTGACACTGATGAAGACTCAATGTTATCTTCAGAAGTGCCAGGCAAGCACAACCCCCTTGTTCATTCCGATACAAGCCCACTCTCTCGCTCCTGCTCTCTTTTACTGCATTAGGACAACAACGATTCATCTGTTACTTGTTGCGGTAGTTGAACCCCTTATCCTCTGCATGACTTGTCATTGCCACAGTAAATAGATGAAACCCACTAGCATGAGTAGGAGTTGTTTGAGCCCTGATGTGCCTACTCATTCATGCTTGTTTGTCATGCCTGCTACTGCTTAGAGTTGAGTCAGGTCTGATTCATCGGGGATGGATCGGAGGTGTGTAAACATGTCCTACTGTGTGTGAGCTAAGTGTGTGAACACGTTTTGGTAAAGGTAGCGGTGAGAGGCCATGTAGGAGTACATGGTGGGTTGTCTCATTGAAACCGTCCTCAGGAACTGAGTTCTGTGTTTGTGATCCATGAAACAGCTACTACCACACGTTGGGCCCTGAAATATGACCCCGCTCGACTTACTGACCCCTCTCATCCTCTGTCCAGGAGTTGCAATTAGTTTCTGGTGTTTATAGGATATGTGTTGGCGGCCGTGCATAGCGCTGACCCTAGGGGTGGGCTATGATGCGGTAGATACACTGTGGCACGGTGTACCGGGCGCCCGTTTGGTGTCTCGGGAACCCTGCACACATCGTTTGGGGCTGTGAGCGAAACTCCGGCCGGATCTCCTCGCGGATGGAACCCGAATAGGCGATAAACCTGGACTAGAGACTTGTGTGGTTAGTCAGGTCGTGGTCTACACCCACGTCGGCTTTCGCTTGAAGTCTGCCGAGCACATGTCGTGTGCAGACGCTAAGTGGTGGAAACATGTGTGACGAAGTACACCCCTGCAGGGTTATAAATGATCTATTCGAATAGCCGTGTCCGCGGTAAAGGACTTCTGGGTTGCCTATAACAGTTCATAGACAAGTGAAAGTGGATACTCTAAAACTCGCAAGATAAGTGTGAGTACTATGGATGGCCTTCTCGTAGGGAGACGAGAGCGGATCCATAGTGGTGTATTGATTGGTGAATATGTGGACTCGTGTGCGCCACCTCAAAAGAGTTGCTCGCAATCGTAGTTTAGGTTAGCCACTGAGTCAAAGCTGGCTTGCTGCAGTTAAACTCCACCACCCCCTTTTGTTGATACCGATGCATATGTAGTTTAGTTCTGATGTAAGTCTTGCTGAGTACCTTTGTACTCACGTTTGCTTAATTTATGTTTTGTAGAGAGACTTCAGTCTCGCTAGTAGTTCCGCGTGGACTTCGACATTTAGCTTGATACCTCAGCTACGATCTTGTGCCCTCGACAGGATCTGGTAGATAGTCAGGCTTCTTAGCCTTTTTCATTTATAGATGTCTGTACTCAGACATGTTAAACTTCCGCATGTGTTTGATTGTATGCTATGATTGTTGGGTCATGAGACCCATGTTTGTAATATCTCGCTCCTCGGAGCCTAATGCATACATACTTGAGTTGTAGAGTTATGTTGTGATGCCATGTTGTATTCACACATATCGAGCATATTGTGTGTATGATTGAAATGCTTGGTATGTGTGGGATCCGACTATCTAGTTGTTTATCCTTGGCAGCCTATCATATGGGGAAATGTAGTCTAGTGCTTCTGAGCGATAGTAGTCCGCTACAGCCCGGATCACCGGAGTCCTGCTAGCCCAGCACTACTGTTCAGGACACTTGACTGGCCGGCATGTGATTCACTTCGTTCCTATGTCTGTCCCTTCGGGGAAATGTCATGCGGTGACATCCGGAGTCCTGCCTAGCCTGCTACAGCCCGGGTTACCGGAGTCCTGTTAACCCAGTGCTTCAGCCCGGATTCACACGCTGTTGACCGACATGCTCGAGGTTGATTCATGTATGCCTGTCCCCATGGGGTAGTGCCGCTTTGGGTTCACGACTAGCCATGTCGGCCCGGGTTCTTTGTCATATGGATGCTAGCGACACTATCATATACGTGAGCCAAAAGGCGCAAACGGTCCCGGGCCAGGTAAGGTGGCACCCGTGGAAATACCGTGCGTGAGGCCACAAAGTGATATGATGTGTTACATGCTAGATCGGTGTGACCTAGGATCGGGGCCCCGACAGCGTTGGTATCAGAGCCTGACTGCCTGTAGGTTTACCAAGCCAAACTGGTCAAAGTTGAGTCTAGAAATGCTTTAGTTATGTAAGGGAATTGATTATGGAAGGGAACGTAAGGCTCTTTTTACTCCTTATACCTCATGCCCATCTGATCTGAGTCAACCTCTTCTTTTCTACGGGGATTAAGAATTAGGCCTTCTCATCTATCTATCAGGATGACGTGTTACTAAACCGTAGTTGCCTAAGATTGTTGGATTTAAGCCAGTTCAGTTTCTACTACTTCGTGGGTTCATAGTTGGTCTCGAACCTTGATTTTGTGCTTCTGAGTGGTTATGCCACCATTTTGCAGGATGTCTCAAATCATTTTGAGCACTTATAGCCGTTATGCTGTCCGAGTCATCCCAGGTTTCTAAATAGTCTGATGCATTTGCAAACCCTTTCCCCTGTTCTTGATGTCCATTTGGGCCAGATTAATCACACTACTTGTCAGTTGGGGTATTCTTTTGCCTCGACATATATGTTGGAATTATTATTATGACCCTAGATGTCTTAGAGTGCCACCTAGTAATCTAGCCATGTTTTGTGTTCCCAGTGTGTGATTCTGGCCATTATTCTCAAAAGCATCCCGTGATGCCATTTAGTTAGTAGGCATTCTATTCCTGGGTTTTGAACCCGAGATTCACCCTACTTACTTCATGTTGATAGTGTTTGCTCGTTCCTTTAGGATATTAGTAACCTTTACAATAGTCCTCGAGGTTCGTGGTACATCCTTCTTCCAATTATCATGAACCATTCTTGGCAGGAGTTCTTTGAACCAAAGGTCACGACAGAGTGCTCTTGATGAGTTCTCCATTCTATATTGTGTCTCTGTCAGTTTTACCTTTCTGCATGGGTTATCCGGAAGAAATATGTTGAACTCGTTTGACATACTAATCTATGCATCCACAACTCAGAAAGTTATATGTTCCTTGAGTTGTCCCTCTTTAGTTGTTTTCTGACCTTCGTCTATCAATTGATAGTCAGAAATAGTTGTGCATTTGTGTTCATCGGTGCCTTTTATTCTTGTGGTCCGTCGAGCCGTTCTATTTTAGAATGACTAGGAGAAACAAACTCCAATACCTCGTCCATATCTAGGGTTGGGTCAAAATAGTTGTATTCCGCAGATCAAAATGCAACCCAGCTTTTGGTTCTGTTCTACCCTGAAGTATTACCCACCTTATGTCAAGAGCGTCGTGAGAATTACACCTTCTCCTATGAATTCTTGACGCAGTGATACTCTCTCCATCATTCTTCATTCCTCGGTCCCGTGTTGTCGCAACCGGAATGCCGGCACGTGAGTCGTGATGTGTGAAATCAATACTCCTAGCAACTGTGTTGCTTGGTAGTTAATGGACACTATCCTCATTCTTAGCGTGTTGGTTATCAAATTATCATTCTAAGACTGATCGTGCTACCTAGTCCATATTTCTGGTGCACACTTCGATCAATGGGTTAGGGTTGTGCCAATCCCTCACTCTTTGATCATATCATCTTGCCCTGAAAAGCAAGGTTGTTCTCGAGCTTAGTAACATACCGGTGGTTTGTGATTTTCCGAATATCTTCTCGGAAGTGTTACCAGGTTGTCACCTGACCGTTATGTTGAGTTCGTGATCAAGTTGGTTTTTCAATAAACCATTTTTCTCTAAGAATCTGTGTTGGATACCCCTGAGCTAGTTGGTTAAGCTTAACAACAACTTGGAGAGTTGGAAGATGAAAACTTGTCCGACTTAGCTCATCTCTAAGGGATATCCTTGTGTGTGTGTGTGTGTGTTGAAGAAATATGATATCTTCACCAATTGGTCCTCGTGATCAGTTTTGGATCTATTATCTTGTCCAAACCTTGATTTGAGCGTGGGCTATTGTCAAATCAAATCAGAACCAACGATGCTCGTAATGTTGTCTTACTTACGGTTGTCCCTCGAGCATACACCATTATATCTTTGGTCTGACCAATACTATCACATTGTTCACATAGTGGTGGAAGTCCAGTGATATGGAAATTCCGATGAGTTGCTGTTGAGCCCATCAGCAGCATTTTGTCTCCCCCATGATTCATGTTGAACGTTACACTAGTATTGGAAACTTTATAAGCATTATCTTCGTGTTTCGTTCATGAAGCATATGTTTGGATGAAAGAAGTGACTTCCTTTAATTCATGTGCACTCGATGTAAGTTGCCGCCATGAATTTGAGAAAGGTTTGTTTTGTTTCCCTTGGAGTCATCCCAAATCTGTCATGCATATGTGCGAAATATTCTATGGTTTGGTAGATTAATTACCTCCACTCCATATGTGTTCCTAGCACACCAAGCCACTGATTGGTTTGTTCAAGGAGAAGAAGTTTCTTCTTAGGAGCTAGACTTACGTAAGGACTTCGATATCCTCGTTGATGGTTCCCTCCTGAACTCGGTAGTGTTTCTTTGTAAGACTACCAGGTGGCCATGCTTGTCTAGGACAATGTGTTCACATGCTTGTAGCAGAGCCGGCTCATGTTTTGGAGCCTACTACCGTAGTTCATTCCCCCGAGAAGCTCGCAACGTCGTCTCGTCGATTTGTGTTGCAAACCTTCATTTTCCTTTCTAGACTCGATGAGTCTGGAATATCCTGACACCAACCAGATCTGAATCTCAGGCAGATATGATGGTTGGAGCATTTTCCAAGAACCATAATATTGGTCTCCTGATAACTGGTAAAGTGGATGTCGTGGCCAACACATCCAGCCGGAAGACCTATTATTGTAGTATCTCGATTGAAGAAAGTTGGCCACCTTCCCATAAGGATTTCGTAGGATTTAATCCAGAAGTTGTTCCTTATGGATCTGTTGTATTCCGAAGTCCGACCACTACTTAGTGGCTATGCCGATGCTTAAAGCATGACCGTGGTAACCAGTACATCAAGGAGAACATTAGAAGCGGAGTGCTAAATGTCTCTCGGTCGATCATCCAGATTTTGTTTCCTTGGCTTCGCTAAGGTGAAATCTGAGAAAGTGTTATCTTCCTTTGCATCTGCATCTTCCACCATTATTCATCATGGTAGCATGTTGTGTTGCCAGGATCCTTGACACGGATATTGGCAGAAGCTTGATGAGTATGGAAATGCTCTAGTTCTTGAGAGCACGCTTAGGCACTAGGTTCTGATGTTGTCGTCAACTGGATTGTGCCTCCGTCCTCTCAGTTGTTCGATAGCCATCCGATTGGTGGAATCACCTTGCCGGTGAACCTTCTCCCCAGTTACTAGAATCATTCCCAACATTTGCATTTTGTTCCCAGCTTGCACCTCAGCAGTTGTTGTTCATGGTCATCTTCAAAAGTGGACTTACCATAGGTCCCATCCATTTCCGATGATAAGCAAAAATCATCCATTGTGTTGTCTTCAACAAGGTAGTCCACATCATCCATCCTAGTCCGAGTATGTCATTCTTTCAAACTCCTTCCACTGATCATTTGTGATTGCCTTAGGCTGGTATAAAGAGTTTCTATGATCTCCGAATCAAAAGTAATTCTTTTTGCCACTTAAGGGAATAATTCTGCGAGTCACCTTCCTTAAGATGTCTCGTTATGGTATCATGGCAATTATCCCTCGCTACTTTGAAACCATGCATCATCCTACTCCAGCGTGGGTTTGTTGCGTACCAAATTGAACCTTTATCATCCGCTTCTTCCCGTCACCCCTGTTGTGTGTTTCGTGTCTCAGCTCAAGAGATGTTTTATATCTCACTCCATGAGTTGATCTTGAGTGCTCGATCTCCGAGGAGATCGATTTCTGTAGAATTTCCTCCTGCCATCATCATGCTGGGTGAAAATCCCGAAAGCAAAGACCTCAAGATCAAGATGACGAAATGAATCAACATCCTCGGGAAGGGCAGTTGGATCGAGAAGACTGCGATAGTTTTGTGACCCCCCTTCCTTCTTACCTCATGTCTTGAATCTCGGGCCGAGATTCTTGTTTAGTGGGGGTGAGCTGTCACATCCCTAGCCCTACTTTGGTTTTGGTCTAGCTTGGTGGCTGCATCATGTCTAAATTTCTTCTAAACTTGAAATGGGGATTGTTCAAACCCTAGCACCAGATCAAATCAAATAGGTTCAACTTAAAATAATCTTCAATGAACCCAAAATGCCTTTGGAAATGTTCATGATTTTTGATAAAGGTGAAAACCTCTGCCAAAAATGATGAGCATATTTCTTGGCCATTTATGGATTTTTGAATAAACTCATATTGTATTTGAATTGGGGCATTTAAATTCTATAAATATTTTAAATGCTCTAATACTTCTGAAAACAATTGGGGGCTTTTGGAAATAATTCAAATAGTGCCCACAATTTTTGTCAGGATTTTACAAAATGAGTTAGTATTTTTACTAATTCAAAACAGATCAAAAAAATAGAAAACAGAATAAATTAGAGAGAGAGAGAGAGTGCTCACCTGGCAAAGCCCCCCTAGGCCCAGCCCAACAGCCCAGCCCACCAGAGCCAGGCGCCAGTCGTCTCCTTCCTTTGCCAGGAGGACGACGGCGTGGCGCACGCACAGGAGGCGAAGCCACCTCCTGCTTCCACCTCCTGCTTCCTCCCACTTCGATCCGTCGCGTTTGGAAACGCCCGAGCCCCCCTGGTCCTTCCCCTCTCTCACAGCTCACTCTCCCCTCCTCTCCCTCGCTCTCTCCCACGACGGCCGACGCGGCCAAGGAAGCGCCGCCGTGAACCACCGCGCTCCCCGACCCCCTCTCGCCTTTCCGGGTTGCGTGGAAGCTCCGCCACTGTCGCCTACGCCCTCTGCACCGAGCCAAGCGAGCTGGGAAGCACCGCAACGCCCTCGACGTCGTCGTCTTCACCGACGGGCACCGAAGATCGCCGGCCCCGATTCTCCGTCTCCTGGTCGTCCCCGAGCCCGCTGAGTCCTCCCTCGAGATCGTTGTGAGCTCCCACACCTTTCCCCCTCCTCCCCGCACTCGTTCCCACACTCTGGCCGCTCTTTTCACCGGAGCCGTGAGCTCCTCGCCGCCGGTGATGATGCAGACAAGACCAGAGCCACCGCAGCTCACTCCCGAGCACGGCAACGTGCTCCACACCTCACCAGGAGCACGTGGGACCCATCAGTTTCCCCTCCCGTGCACCACAATGCCAAAACCGCAGGTGCCGAACTCCGGCCGCCGTGGAAGTGCTCGCCGCCGTCAACCCCGGCCATCCCAGCTGCTGCCGCTACCACCACTAGATGCGCGAGAATGCCAGGAAGCCGTAGGAGCAAACCCCGCCTCAAACCGTGGCCTGTAGCGAGATCCCGACGATCCCCGCCGCGCGAAATGGTCGTCGCCGGCGAAACTCCGGCGACGGATGACATGGCTCATCATTAGCCACTAATGACCCAGCTAAACCACCTCTAGAGCCACTGCCATGTGGGCCCCTGTGCCAGTTAGGTTAGTTTAATTTTCTGTTTAAAGATTAGTTAAAACCCAGTGGCCCCACGCGTCGGCGTTGACCACGCTGACGTGGCAGTTGACTGGCCCCACCTGTCTGTGAGACAAACCGTCACTGGGTCACTGACCAGTGGGTCCCACTGGTCAGGTTTGACCTGGACCGCGCCCATTGACCGCTGACGTCATAGTGACGCAGTGCTGACGCAATAAACTATTTTCTGGGTTTAATTTAAATCAGGAAATTCCAGAAAATACCCAAAACTTCTAAAAATCATAGAAATTCAACCGTAACTCCAAATGAGATAAATTATATATGTAAAATTATCAGAAAAATTCAAGGAATCCATCTGTACCATTTTCATGCATGTTTGAACAATGTTTGTCCTCTGTTTTGGACAAAACAAATAAAGGGCATTTAAATAATCATATATGGGGTTGGAATTTGAATCTTGCACTCAAACCAACCTCATTTAAATCATAGCTAGTTGCATTAGCTCAAACCACAGCATATTGATATGTCATGATCATGCATCATACCGTGCATTGCATTGATTGTATTTCTTTCTCTGTTGCCGGTATATGTCCCCTCTCGATAGACGATGTACCGACACTGTGATCGTTGACACTGATGAAGACTCAATGTTATCTTCAGAAGTGCCAGGCAAGCACAACCCCCTTGTTCATTCCGATACAAGCCCACTCTCTCGCTCCTGCTCTCTTTTACTGCATTAGGACAACAACGATTCATCTGTTACTTGTTGCGGTAGTTGAACCCCTTATCCTCTGCATGACCTGTCATTGCCACAGTAAATATGAAACCCACTAGCATGAGTAGGAGTTGTTTGAGCCCTGATGTGCCTACTCATTCATGCTTGTTTGTCATGCCTGCTACTGCTTAGAGTTGAGTCAGGTCTGATTCATCGGGGATGGATCGGAGGTGTGTAAACATGTCCTACTATGTGTGAGCTAAGTGTGTGAACACGTTTTGGTAAAGGTAGCGGTGAGAGGCCATGTAGGAGTACATGGTGGGTTGTCTCATTGAAACCGTCCTCAGGAACTGAGTTCTGTGTTTGTGATCCATGAAACAGCTACTACCACATGTTGGGCCCTGAAATATGACCCCGCTCGACTTACTGACCCCTCTCGTCCTCTGTCCAGGAGTTGCAATTAGTTTCTGGTGTTTATAGGATATGTGTTGGCGGCCGTGCATAGCGCTGACCCTAGGGGTGGGCTATGATGTGGTAGATACACTGTGGCACGGTGTACCGGGCGCCCGTTTGGTGTCTCGGGAACCCTGCACACATCGTTTGGGGCTGTGAGCGAAACTCCGGCCGGATCTCCTCGCGGATGGAACCCGAATAGGTGATAAACCTGGACTAGAGACTTGTGTGGTTAGTCAGGTCGTGGTCTACACCCACGTCGGCTTTCGCTTGAAGTCTGCCGAGCACATGTCGTGTGCAGACGCTAAGTGGTGGAAACATGTGTGACGAAGTACACCCCTGCAGGGTTATAAATGATCTATTCGAATAGCCGTGTCCGCGGTAAAGGACTTCTGGGTTGCCTATAACAGTTCATAGACAAGTGAAAGTGGATACTCTAAAACTCGCAAGATAAGTGTGAGTACTATGGATGGCCTTCTCGTAGGGAGACGAGAGCGGATCCATAGTGGTGTATTGATTGGTGAATATGTGGACTCGTGTGCGCCACCTCAAAAGAGTTGCTCGCAATCGTAGTTTAGGTTAGCCACTGAGTCAAAGCTGGCTTGCTGCAGTTAAACTCCACCACCCCCTTTTGTTGATACCGATGCATATGTAGTTTAGTTCTGATGTAAGTCTTGCTGAGTACCTTTGTACTCACGTTTGCTTAATTTATGTTTTGTAGAGAGACTTCAGTCTCGCTAGTAGTTCCGCGTGGACTTCGACATTTAGCTTGATACCTCAGCTACGATCTTGTGCCCTCGACAGGATCTGGTAGATAGTCAGGCTTCTTAGCCTTTTTCATTTATAGATGTCTGTACTCAGACATGTTAAACTTCCGCATGTGTTTGATTGTATGCTATGATTGTTGGGTCATGAGACCCATGTTTGTAATATCTCGCTCCTCGGAGCCTAATGCATACATACTTGAGTTGTAGAGTTATGTTGTGATGCCATGTTGTATTCACACATATCGAGCATATTGTGTGTATGATTGAAATGCTTGGTATGTGTGGGATCCGACTATCTAGTTGTTTATCCTTGGCAGCCTATCATATGGGGAAATGTAGTCTAGTGCTTCTGAGCGATAGTAGTCCGCTACAGCCCGGATCACCGGAGTCCTGCTAGCCCAGCACTACTGTTCAGGACACTTGACTGGCCGGCATGTGATTCACTTCGTTCCTATGTCTGTCCCTTCGGGGAAATGTCACGCGGTGACATCCGGAGTCCTGCCTAGCCTGCTACAGCCCGGGTTACCGGAGTCCTGTTAGCCCAGTGCTACAGCCCGGATTCACACGCTGTTGACCGACATGCTCGAGGTTGATTCATGTATGCCTGTCCCCATGGGGTAGTGCCGCTTTGGGTTCACGACTAGCCATGTCGGCCCGGGTTCTTTGTCATATGGATGCTAGCGACACTATCATATATGTGAGCCAAAAGGCGCAAACGGTCCCGGGCCAGGTAAGGTGGCACCCGTGGAAATACCGTGCGTGAGGCCACAAAGTGATATGATGTGTTACATGCTAGATCGGTGTGACCTAGGATCGGGGTCCCGACAAACATGTAAAAAGGATGGGTGAAGATCACCATGACTCTTATGCAATGTAGGAGATAGAAGTAAAAGATAGGCCCTTCGCAGAGGGAAGCAGAGGTTGTCATGCGCTTTTATAGTTGGATGCACAAAACCTTAATGCGAAAGAACGTCACTTTATATTGCCACTTGTGATATGGACCTTTATTATGCAGTCTGTCCCTTTTATTTCTTCCATATCACACGATCGTATAAAGCTTATTTCTCCCACACTAATAAGTCATACATATTTAGAGAGCAATTTTTATTGCTTGCACCGATGACAACTTACTTGGAGGATCTTACTCAATCCATAGGTAGGTATGGTGGACTCTCATGGCAAAACTGGTTTTAAGGGTATTTGGAAGCACAAGTAGTATCTCTACTTGGTGCAAGGAATTTGGCTAGCATGAGGGGGAAAGGCAAGCTCAATCATGTTGGATGATCCATGACAATATAATTTATCTCAGATGTAAGAAAACATAACCCATTACATTGTCTTCCTTGTCCAACGTCAACTCTTTAGCATGTCATATTTTAATGAGTGCTCACAATCATAAAAGATGTCCAAGATAGTATATTTATATGTGAAGACCTCTCTTTCTTTATTACTTCCTATTAATTGCAACGATGGCCAAAACTATGTTTGTCAACTCTCAACAACTTTTATTCATCATACTTTTTCTATGTGAGCTCATTACTCTCCATAAGATCCATATGATCTCTTTATTTCTTTTTGTTTCTTTCTCTTTTCTTTTATTCACTTAAGATCATGGCAAAATAATCAAGCCCTTGACTCAACACTAATCTTTATTATATATAGCTCACAGACTCGATTACTAGATCCTGACATAAACTTTATTCTACTAGATCAAGATATTATCAAAAGGACCGAACTAAGAAAAATAGTAAAGATCAAAGTGATGGTGATACGATACCGGAACACTCTCCCAAGCTTGGCAGTTGCCAAGGGGAGTGCCCATACCCATGTGATTATGTCTCCTTTGTTGGTGAAGAAGGTGGAGTTGTTGATGATGGATAGTCGCACATCGAGCGTAGGAGGTCTTCTAACTTGCGGATAATGCCATTGAGTGCGATGATATGCTCCTTCAACAAAATATTTTCACGTGTGAGATACTTATTTTGTATACGAGCTAACTCGATCATCTTGAAAGCTTCGATCTCAGTTGGGGTAAGAAGATTGTGATCAAGTTGAAAGATGTCTTTTGTTGCCGGAGCTTGGTCCTCCGTGGCCTTCTTGATCCCTTCATCCTTGTTGGTCTCCATGGGTTCTTCTCTCTTCAGCTCTATCTTCATTAGCCAAGCATTGTTGCCCTCATTGTTGGAGGAGGAGGGAGACGACATGATGCTTAGCTTTGACAACCCTAGCAGAAAACAGCTCGAAACAAGAACAAAAGATTTTTGCATGATACGGTGGTCAAAACCTTCGGGAGATTATATAATGAATTTTTACCGACCAAAATACGTGTCGTGTAAGAAAACGGAGTCCGAAAAGCGCACGAGGTGCTCACGAGGTAGGGGGTGCGCCCAGTAGGGTAGGGCGCGCCCTCCACCCTCGTGTCCTTCCCGGACTGCTTCTTATTTTTCTAATTTTCTAAATATTCCAAAACGGAGAAATATTGCCTTAAAAACTGTTTTGGAGTCGGTTTACTTACCGTACCACATACCTATTCCTTTTCGGAGTCTGAAACGTTTTGGAAAGTGTCCCTTTTGTATTCCTCCGGGGTTATGGTTTCAATAACATTGGTTTCAATATTTATGGGATTACCTAAGATATAATGTTGGATTCTTTGACCGTTCACCACCTTCGGATTTGTGCCTTTGAAGTTGTTGATTTTTATGGCACCGGAACGACAGACCTCCTCGATAACGTAAGGACCTTCCCATTTAGAGAGAAGTTTTCCTGCAAAAAATCTTAAACGAGAGTTGTATAGCAATACATAATCACCTACATTAAACTCACGCTTTTATATCCTTTTATCATGCCATCTTTTAACTTTTTCTTTAAACAACTTGGCATTTTCGTAGGCTTGGGTTCCCCATTCATCGAGTGAGCTAATATCAAACAACCTCTTCTCACCGGCAAGTTTAAAATCATAATTGAGCTCTTTAATAGCCCAATATGCCTTGTGTTCTAGTTCGAGAGGTAAGTGACATGCTTTTCCATAAATCATTTTATACGGAGACATACCCATAGGATTTTTATATGCATTTCTATAGGCCCATAACGCATCATCAAGTTTCTTGGACCAATTATTTCTAGACCTATTAACAGTCTTTTGCAAAATTAATTTGAGCTCTCTATTACTCAATTCTACTTGACCACTAGACTGTGGGTGGTAAGGAGATGCAATTCTATGATTAACAACATATTTAGCAAGCATTTTACGGAAAAATAACGTCTTTAAGCATTTTAATAGAAGTGTTATGATTAGCACTACTAGTTGGAATAGCTTCTACCCACTTAGTAACGTAATCAACAGCAACTAGAATATGTGTATATCCATTAGAGGAAGGAAAAGGTCCCATATAGTCAAAGCCCCAAACATCAAATGGTTCAATAACGAGTGAATAGTTCATAGGCATTTCTTGACGTCTACTAATATTACCAATTATTTGACATTCATCACAAGATAAGACAAACTTATGGGCATCCTTGAAGAGAGTAGGCCAATAAAAACCAGATTGCAATACCTTATGTGCAGTTCTATCTCCAACATGGTGTCCTCCATAAGCTTCGGAGTGACACTTGCGTAGGATCTGTTCCTGTTCATGCTCAGGTACACAATATCTAATAACAGCATCTACTCCTTCTTTATAAAGATGTGGGTCATCCCAAAAGTAATGCCTCAAATCATAGAAGAACCTTTTTATTTTGCCGGTATGTGAAACTAGGTGGTATAAACTTAGCAACAATGTAATTAGCATAATTAGCATACCATGGAGCAATTTGAGAAGCATTTATGATATTTAATTGCTGATTAGGAAAGCTATCATCAATAGGTAGTGGGTCATCAAGCACATTTTCTAACCTAGACAAGTTGTCTGCAACGGGGTTCTCAGCTCCCTTTCTATCAACAATATGTAAGTCAAATTCTTGTAGCAAGAGAACCCATCTAATAAGTCTAGGTTTAGCATCTTTCTTTTCCATAAGATATTTAATAGCAGCATTATCAGTGTGAATAGTTACTTTAGAATCAACAATATAAGGTCTGAACTTATCACAAGCAAATACAACTGCTAAGAATTCTTTTTCAGTGGTAGCATAATTTATTTGAGCATTGTCTAGGGTTTTACTAGCATATTGAATAATGTTTAATTTCTTATCAACTCTTTGCCCTAGAACAGCACCTACAGCATAATCACTAGCATCACACATAATTTCAAAGGGTAAATTCCAATCAGGTGGCTGAAAAATAGGTGCAGAGATCAATGCTTTCTTAAGTATTTCAAATGCTTCTACACAATCATCATTAAAGACAAATGGTATATCCTTTTGTAATAAGTTAGTGAGAGGCCGAGAAATTTTTGAGAAGTCCTTAATGAACCTCCTATAAAATCCAGCATGACCAAGGAAACTTCTTGTCCTTGGGACATGGCATCTTCTCAATAGCATCAACCTTGGCTTTATCAACCTCAATACCTCTTTCAGAAACTTTGTGCCCCAAGACAATACCTTCCGTTGGGGATATTACTACTGGACGTAAACCGGCCAGGAGTAGCCGGATTAACTTTATGAAGATGTGAAGATGATGACGCTTTACGAAGGCCCATGGCCCAGAAGTGAGTTAAGGCTTGTAGATGTAAACCGACTTAATCATGTAACTTGCTTTGTAAGATAGGAAGTGTAGAGACCGAACCGGAAACGTTTATGATCCGGCTTTGAGACTCTGTAAACCGATGGGCGCCACCCATGTATATAAGGGGACGACCTGGCAGTGGTTCAGGGGACAGACAACAACTCGAGAGCCAGACAAAGCGAATTCGCTCCCTGGCCTTCGAAACCTAAGCAATACCAATCACAACTAGACGTAGGCTTTTACCTTCAGCGAAGGGGCGAAACTAGTATGAACTCTTCGTGTCCCCTTGTCCGGTTTAACCCCTTTAAGTTAACCCGTTGCGATGGCTCCACGACTAAGTCCTTTCACAAGGACATCTGCCGTGACAAACCCACGACAGTTGGCGCCCACTGTGGGGCTATCGCACGATGGTTTCGAGTTCTTGAAGGGCAGCTTTGATGAACTCAAGGGATACGCTGTTGGCCGGATGACGAAGAGTTGTCGCAGCAAGCTCTACATCGACAACGCAGGATGGGGTCCCGAGGCCGATTCAATTGAATATGGGTACTGGGTCCCCTTTGGTGGGATTCACGTCTTCATCGGCAAGATCGGCGAACCGGCCCCTGAGCCGGGCATCTACACCGACATCATCGAAACGGCTCGGCGTGCAAGTTCTTCGCCGGGTCAGCCCGTGACGAAGCATGTTTTCGTAGGTGTCATCCATGGAGCAGAATACGAGGACGGACCGGCGTCCGATGGAGAAACCGTTGTCTGTTCCGACGACGAGTCTTCTGGAGAGACCGAATCGCTCTGTCAGTTACAAGATGGCCAGATTGGTGGGGGATTCGAGGGCAACAGTATCCCGGACCCCCTGATCTGCCAAACTAGGACGCTATCTTCATGGCCAGGACACAGTCAGCGCCTCACTCATCAACTGCTACAGCAATGCTCTCCGGTTCAACAACAGCCACGCCGGCAGGGGCAGGAGGCTCTGCGCCACCTCCGACTCAGGTCCTGTCTGACCTGTTCGACGCTTTGGCAACGTTGATGGCTGCAGAGGTGGATGCAACAGCCCGGGATCAGCACAATACAGAGATTGCGAAGGTGAAGGATCAAATAGCTCAGGCTAAAGCGGACCTAGCGGCAGAGAACGCTAGGATGGCTACAGAACAGGCCGAGCTAGAAGCTCAGGCCTACCGGATTAGACTGGATCAGAACGCTTCTGAAGAATTCATGAGAGGAAGGTACCGATCGCATCTCCCGTCGGGTTATGAGCCACGAAATCTCTTCAACACACCAGGGACAGGAGCAGGAGCTAGTCACCAGCCATTACTGAACCGGGCGGAGGCACCAGGAACGTGAGCGCTGGTTCAGCCGCGCACAATGGACCCGCCTCGTCAGAACAACATTGTGCCACAGTATGTACCAACACCTCCCGGGCATTATTCCAACCCGTTGGACAATATCGTAGCTGCCGCTTCACGCCTGGCGACCCTCCCAACCGACGGCGAATCACCAGTTGCGATTAAGGCACGTAGGGCTAGAGATCTCCTTCAAACGTCACTAAATCAGCAACAGGCATACTCACACAGTCGCGAGAGGATTCATTCCACTCCTCGTCTGAGCAAGAGCTATAGCAGACACGTGGAGGATGAACCGGCTGTGTCAAGCAGCGCACGTCGCCGTAATTCACCGCGAGGACACAACCTGGCAGGGGGAGGTGCTAATGCACAAGATGTTGTAGATCATGGCCGCGCGCGTCGGGAGGCCGAGTTAGCAGCTCAACACGGGGCACGCCAACATACTCCGGTTCACCCTACCGCGTCAGTAGAACCAGGGGTGGTTTTCAGTTCCTTAGGGGTGCCGTGTCTCACCCCCGCTTTGCGTAATGTGAGACTGCCTAAGGATTTCAAAGGACCTCGTAAGGTGCCCAATTACACCACCGATTTGCAACCAGAGGCGCGGGTTGAAAGTTACGAGATTGCAATGGAGATGCTGGATGTGGATGAAGCGGTATGTGCTAAATACTTCACCATGATGTTGGAGGGAACAGCTCGTACTTGGTTAAAGAGCTTACCAGTTAATTCTTTCGGATCATGGGGCGAATTGAAGCACCGGTTTATCCAGAACTTCAAAGATACTTGTAAGTAGCCCATGTCAATTGTGGATCTGGCGGCTTGTGTTCAGGAGGAGGGGGAGTCCACGACCCATTGGGTCAAGCGGGTCTCGGCGATTTTGCATTCATCGGATCGTATCAATGCAGATACCACAGTACTAACGTTGGAGGGCAATTGCCGTTTTCTGCCGCTTAAACAGAAGTTAGGAAGGCTCAAACGTCACTGCAATGATATGTCAATGCTCATGGCCGCTTTGGTTAAGTACGCCGATTCAGATAATACCAAGGACCCGGACTCAGAGGAGGACAAACTAGGGAAAGGGAAGAAGAACGACAACGCCAAGGGTCAGCAGCCTAATCCGGTAGGCCACGGGAATAGTGGTAAGCGCAAGGCCGACAGCAGCTTGGACTTTGTCGCTAACACCAATGCCAGGAGAACGGCCAGCGCCGCAAGGGCAAGCATCCCCAGAGGGGCAGAGGTGTAGGCCCCAATTTGGAGCGCTTGTTAAATCAGCCATGTCCAAAGCATGGATCAAAGGAGAAGCCAGCATCGCATCTTTGGAAGGATTGTTACATCATGCGGGATTTTAAGAACTCCAATATGTTCCAGTATGATAATGGCCCGCCCGACGGTTCAGGAGGTGGTTTCCATGGGCTGGGTTACAGAGGTGGCAGTTCCGGTTCAGGTTTTCAAGGCAATCAAATCGGGCACATCAATCAAGGGCACCAAGGCAACCAGGTAGGCTACAGCCATCAGGGGAACCAGCAACAGCAGTAGTCAGATTATTAGAGCCATCCTAAGCAGTTAAATAGTGGGCAATATCATGTCTTCACTACTAGCTTGTGTAAATGTGATCAGAAGCTTCACAAGATGTCGCGACCGGTTTTCTGGGCATCTAATTCCCAGAAAATGGCCACTGTGCTCACCAGCCCCAGGATTACTGTTAGCTGGTGAGGCATCAACTTGATACAGAAACTCCAAGCAAAAGACAAAATCTGCAGTACAAGACCATTATGGCCTATGAGTACATCAAATGGTTTTCTAGTGGTCGATGGCGGAAGCGATTTGCGAATCACCAGCGTATGGGACTCCATTTCCCAGGGGAACAGCTGACCAGGTTAACTCCTATCTTCGCGAGGCTGCTATCACCGATGCTTAATTTCCGGGGCTGTCACCGCAACGCTCCTTTCCATGCAATTATCCGGCCAAGACAATAGCCAGGGACAAGCCAGTGAGTACTTTGAATGTACTCGCAAACATTAAGAACACTGGAATAATATAATTGATAATTATGCACTTAAATATTCGATCATCAC
This sequence comes from Triticum monococcum, assembly GCA_034509565.1. NCBI lineage: Eukaryota > Viridiplantae > Streptophyta > Magnoliopsida > Poales > Poaceae > Triticum > Triticum monococcum. The sequence continues at coordinate 78,970,332 of CM067843.1, forward strand.
ATCGTTAGTCACAAATAAAATATCTTTTATGCATGCGAGCGGTTTATTAAAATTGCAACATGAATATGCAATAGAGGAGTGGAAATAAAATGCCGCAGTCGGGCGTCTAAGCGACACCACTTAAAGGGCTTTTTAAAAGAAATGCCATAGTCGGACGTCTGAGCGACATCACAGAAAGGGCTTTAAAAGAAATACCACAATCGGACGTCTGAGCGACATCACAGAAAGGGCTTTAAAAGAAATACCGCAATCGGACGTCTGAGCGACATCACAGAAAGGGTTTTAAAAGAAATGCCACAGTCGGACGTCTGGGCGACATCACAGAAAGGGCTTTAAAAGAAATACCGCAATCGGACGTCTAAGCGACATCACAAAAAGGGTTTTAAAAGAAATGCCACAGTCGGACGTCTGGGCGACATCACAGAAAGGGCTTTATTCACAAGTAAATAATATTCATAATAGATATTCAGTTTCTGATAATAAACGGGTTAGTCCATCTACAGGAATAAACATTTAACCGGGCTTAGAAATAAATAATCATCATGAATATCCAGAGGGTAGGACCATCTCAGGGATATTCGATAATACAAATAATACAACAGGTTAGTCCATCACAAAATAATAATCATGGTCCTCACAAGTCACTGGTCAGTATCCAAGTTTGGTTAACAATTTTACCTCCGAAGACCGACACTAAGACCAACACTTGACCCATCCCAGACTGTAATCCTTAACCATGGACACGGCTATTCGAATAGGTTTTAATCTCTGCAGAGGGTGTACTCTTTACCCATGAGTAACGGATTCCTTTAGTCCATCGGGACTAATTCCGTCTACGGCCTTTTAGTTGAGAACACGCCTAACCTTGCACACACCAGCTTAACTCATCGGTGTCTGGAATCACCCACGACACTTGTCAAGCAAAACTTTAAGTGGGGAGGCTACAACCTCGCGTAGCATGGGATCAAATTTGTATCGCGCGCTCTAAGGGGTGGCCTCCCCTCTCGGTCCCAACCGGTAACACCCATGCCCCCGGACCAGGTGGCATGCCTACTGGCTACAACCGATATCTTCCACCATGGCCTCTCTGTACGGTGTGTGCTAGAAAGGGGTTGACGACTTACTGAACCATACCCTACCTGCAGCAGGGACGAGTGGTAGTACGAGGCAAGTATGGGGGGTTACTGGGACAAGACTCGATCTGCGGTCGACTCAGGAGGTTTATAAGTTCCCTGCATGACATATATATAGCAAATATATCTCAACCAACGAAATCACCACTCAATGCACCTTACCATGCCATACTGGACATAACCGTCCCGACGGGGACTGGTGACAAGCTCACGCCTACCCGAGGCCGAGGCTTTCCCGGATTCCTTTCCGGCATGCATGCAAGGCACATGAGGATGATTTCCTTCACAAAAACATTCATTTCCAAAAGCAAGGCTATCACTAATATGCTTCCATGCATATGACCATATCACATGAAATAACAAGTCCTCCGAAATAAGGTGGTGTTATAAACGTGTCAAATAACACACCAAAAACATTATGCCAGGGTTCAGAATGCTTGCCTTTAATTTGTGGAGGGGTGAGGTGCTCTCCAAAACTTTTGAAAGTTTCTTCTCTCTCTCCAAAATCCTATTTTAAAATATATTTGAATTAACACACATTTCAAAAACAGTACAAAAAAGTTGTTTGGAAAATTTTCAAATAAATCTTAAAATAAACTAGACCAAATTTGAGGAAGGTAGGAAAAAGAATCAACTCATTTGGAGTTATATTTAAAAAGTTATAGGCAGTCAAAGTTTTGGTCAAAATCTGTTATTTAAAATAAAACAGAAAAGAAAACGTTTCAGAAGCAAATACGCTTTCGGTGCAGGGAAAACGCACTGGGGAGTTATACGCTTCCACTTCTCCAGCGTGGACGGCGCGGGGGCGGCACTGGCAGCGGGCCCGCCTGGTCCACTGGTCAGGTTTGACTTGTCGGCCTCCCTCCTCTTCCTCTGCCCCGAGCGGAGGCGGGACTCCGGCGATGCTCGCCGGTGAACGGCGGCACCGTTCGAGACACCCAGGGTGGGGATGGATCCGCGGTTCAAGGGCGGTCCTTCCGGTGGTTGCCAGTCAGGTGGGGATGAAGGGAGTCGCCGGCGGCGAGCTTCGCGGCGGCCGATGACTTCGGGAGTTTTGGGCGTTTGAACTGCGGTGGCTCTCAGTTGGGTTTGAGTAGCTGGGCGGCTCCGCAAGTCGAAGTGGGGTCATTTGGCGGCGTTGGTCGAACGGGAGGGGCTCTGGTTGCGATGAATGGAGCTGGAACGTGGCGGCGGCCGAACCGGCCGGAGTTGGGGAAGACGGCTTTCCCCCGACGATTGCTGGCTGTGGGGGTGCCATGGGGGTGGCCTGAGGTCGCCTGAGTGCTCGGATGATCTCGGGGGCCTCTCTTTATAGTGCAACGAGGTCGGTTCCGCGGCGGTGGATGAGGATGCCGGCGAACCGCCTCTCTGTAGCCTGCAGGGCGACGTGGAGGCGACGAGAGCTAGCCGACGAGCGAGGGGATAAGCTTGCACGGCTCCCAGGGACAGGTGGCGAGCCGGGGTGGCTTGGGCGGCGCCGACCGTGGCAGAGGCGCAATGCGGACGCCGGCGTGCCGCCAAAAGTGCCCTGACGGCGGCGCTGTAGTGTGCCAGGGTGGTCGGGCGGCGTGGTGGTGCTTGGCCAGCTCCAGGGGCTAACGACAGGAGCTAGCGGACGAGGGAGAGAATCGGGATGAGCTCGGGGAAGCTTATCCAGGGGCGCGCTGGCTCGGGCACGAGCACGTGCAAAACGCGCGCGCTGCTCGCGCTCTGGGTGTGCACGGGACGTGCTCGACGCAATGCCAGAGCATGCTACAGAGCTTGGGTGAGGCTGGCATTTAGCAGATCTAGGTTAGGAGTAGTGATGAATCTATTGGACAAGGCAGTTAGGCAAGGGAAGCAAGATCGCAGTGAAAGCTAAGACTCATGTCAAAACGGGTCATGCCTACAGGGTGCTCGACAGAATGCCACATGCACCTAGGCATCTCTTGGGGGTGGCCAAAACTTCCAGAGTGGGGTCTCTTTAGATGCAAGAGAGAGTGGTGAGGTTAGTTTGCCAAAAGAACAAACTTGTTAGTGCAAGTCTTACAAAACTTCTATTCTGGATAGGAAATAAATGGCATTATTTCATGAACCAAAAATGACCCAAAGGGTGCATGCTCCTGGACTTAAGGGTTTAACATGGAGGACTACAAGTAGGAGAAAGAATCAAAGGCTAAAGAGCAGGCAAAAATATGGTTGCTGTACAAACTATCAAGTTGGTCCAGAATGAAAATGAGGTTGATTCACTCAAAATTTGCAAATAACATCATTGGGTTTTTACATAAAGTTGAATCATATGATACTACTAACATCCAAGAATTTTGGTGGAGGCTAGAAAGAATTATTTAAATGGGTTGTAGTGCAAAAATGCCTACTGGACCAGAGAAGAAAAATTTGTTGTAGAACTCAAAATATCTCTGGAAAAGAAGATGTTTTTGCACAAAAGTTATTTAGTAACATCACATGACCTCTCCAAATTTTTGTGGGAATTTTAAGTGAATTTATCAAATGGTTGTAGTTCAAATATGGCCATTTAACCTTGAAAAACCATTTTCAATAAAGCAAGGATTAAGCAAATTAATTATTTAATTAGTTGTATTAAATAAGGAAAAGTTTTTCTTGAGAGATTAAATAAGTCCAATAACATATTTGAAAAAGTTTTCTCTTAGGAAAAAAACCCATCACAAAAGGGAAGAAAATGATTTAAAAAAAATCAAAAATGGAGCTCAGAAATCAAGGTTTTAAATTCCTGGCAAAATTTTAATTCATTAAAACAAGGTCAAAATTTTTGGGGTGTCACAACACTACCCCCCTTAAGAGGAATCTCGTCCTCGAGATTTGTCAAAAGTTGTTTCACGAAAATTTATGGAACAAAGATGTGGCTACAGTGAGAGGGCAATAAGTGGTGTAAAAACCACAGTGTGAAAACTGGTGCTGCGTGGAAAGATCTACGGTTCGGGATGAAAAACATAGGATCCCTAGCTGGATATAAATTTAGAATAATCTCTAAATTTAAATATACGCTGGTCGCACCCGAGAGCACAGTGCTCTCTCTGGCTGACAGGTGGACCCGGGGCCCACAGTCAGCCTCTTCTTCTTCCTCTGGCTCTCTCCACTTCCTCTCTCCCGCGTGCTTTCCCATGCTTTCTCCACCGGCGACGTCTAGCGCGTAGGGCATCTAGGCCGTACCGAGGTAGTGCGCGGCGTGCTAGCTGCCGGTGCAGCGTGCACTCACCTCGCGGGCCAGCATGCTGTCGGCACTGCTCGCGGATTCGACTCCGAACACCGGTGGTCGGCGACGAGCGGCGTTGGTGGACTTCGCCCACCGTACACCGAGCTCGAGCTATAAAACGGCCGAGGTGTCCCTCTCTCCTTCCTCACACCTGGCCTCACTTCTCCTCCTTTCTCCATTACTGCTTACAGAAGCTCGGGTGAGGCTCTAATGGCGGAGGCGATGCCGGACTGGTTTGCGATCCTGATATTTGCGGGGCTGGCGACATTACTGGGGCTCTCTATGCTCCTGTGCGCGATGATCCTCGACGATCGTCGCGACGCTGCTGCTCGGGTGTTGGCTCTCCATGGCGGTGGTGATCACGAGGAGTAGATAGGGTGTGCCGGGTGCTAACTGTTGTTGGGGGGGGGGGTGATTAGCCGGATGTATCACCGTTGCAAAGTTTTTGCAAACATTCTAGGTGTTCGAATGGTAATGGTTGTGAGTCTGCTGCCGTGGTGCTGTGTGAAATTAATTAATCCATGTCGTGAGAAGGTGCAGATGTAGCAACTCAGGAAAAAAAATCTCACTCCAGGGTTTTGTGAGAGAAAAACAATTAATTTAAAAGAGCATAAACCACAACAAAACTACACACATTAGTGGAAGCCAAATAATTGACTTGTCGTACAAACTCAGGGTATCATGCATAAGTCAAACACATAAATAAATGTTGCAATAATAAACACCGCAGCGACGTCTAAAATGGGAATGGTAACTGGACGGGGTCCCTAGAAAACGTCTCTGGTACTGGGATACACTCCTCTTCTATCGTGGAAAGTGGATTGACCAGTCGATGCACGTGTCTCTCTCGGCCGGGCCTTAGTGCTCTGCCGATGGCGATTTGAGGATTTAAATCTGCGAGGCTCTGGAGATAACCCATCACACGCTGGGTTAAACGCTCTTGAGCGATGACGTACTGGACAAGGTTGGCCAGGACTGGGTCTCTCTCAATTCGTCCTTCGGGAAAAGATGTAACTCCTCCGGGTTCTGCACGGCTCAGAAAGTAATAATCCCCTCGTTCGCTGGCATAGGGTACCGCGAATCGAAGGCGAGCAAGCGCTTTGTATGCAGCAGCTTCTACGGCCATCTGTGGGGTTGGCATAGATTTCCCCACGTAGGAGACCTCCGTTGGGTCTTGGTTTGAGTTTACGGGAGGAATGTGCACTGCTGCCCAATATCTTGAGGTGGAAGGGTGATCCTTGATTTGAACAGCTCGTACTGGGGTGGCTGGGTAGCGCCCATGGTACTGCAGGTAAAATCCCACAATATCTTGACAAAACTACCCTGGGTTGCATCTGGGGTTCTCAGGTAAATGCTGGGGCTCGGCATGGCAAAAATTGATTGGGAGGATGGTGCACAAGACGAGGGGTGCTTGGCAAGGTCACTCGGTGGCCTTTTATAGCACTGGAGCTGAGTCCTTTTTACCATGGTGAATGGTAAAGAAAATTTTCAGCTCTGTCCCAAGGTCGGGGTCAAGCCACAGATTCATACATTTCACTATAGTGATGTGTTACTGTTGTTGGAAATATGCCCTAGAGGCAATAATAAAAGCATTATTATTATATTTCCTTGTTCATGATAATTGTCTTTATTCATGCTATAATTGTGTTATCCGGAAACCGTAATACATGTGTGAATAACAGACACCAACATGTCCCTGGTAAGCCTCTAGTTGACTAGCTCGTTAATCAACAGATAGTCATGGTTTCCTGGCTATGGACATAGGATGTCATTGATAACGAGATCACATCATTAGGAGAATGATGTGATGGACAAGACCCAATCCTAAACATAGCATAAAGATCGTATAGTTCGTTTGCTAGAGTTTTGCAATGTCAAGTATCTTTTCCTTAGACCATGAGATCGTGTAACTCCCGGATACCGTAGGAGTGCTTTGGGTGTACCAAACGTCACAACGTAACTGGGTGACTATAAAGGTAGACTACGGGTATCTCCGAAAGTGTCTGTTGGGTTGACACGGATCAAGACTGGGATTTGTCACTCCGTATGACGGAGAGGTATCACTGGGCCCACTCGGTAATGCATCATCATAATGAGCTCAAAGTGACCAAGTGTCTGGTCACAGGATCACGCATTACGGTACGAGTAAAGTGACTTGCCGGTAACGAGATTGAACGAGGTATTGGGATACCGACGATCAAATCTCGGGCAAGTAATATATCGATTGACAAAGGGAATTGCGTACGGGGTTGATTGAATCCTCGACATCGTGGTTCATCCGATGAGATCATCATGGAGCATGTGGGAGCCAACATGGGTATCCAGATCCCGCTGTTGGTTATTGACCGGAGAGTCGTCTCAGTCATGTCTACATGTCTCCCGAACCCGTAGGGTCTACACACTTAAGGTTCGGTGACGCTAGGGTTGTGAAGATATGTATATGCAGTAACCCGAATGTTGTTCGGAGTCCCGGATGAGATCCCGGACGTCACGAGGAGTTCCGGAATGGTCCGGAGGTAAAGAATTATATATAGGAAGTGCTGTTTCGGCCATCGGGACAAGTTTCGGGGTTATCGGTATTGTACCGGGACCACCGGAAGGGTCCCGGGGGTCCACCGGGTGGGGCCACCTATCCCGGAGGGCCCCATGGGCTGAAGTGGGAAGGGACCCAGCCCATAGTGGGCTGGGGCGCCACCCCCTAAGGGCCCATGCGCCTAGGGTTTAGGGGAAACCCTAAAGGGGGGCGCCCCCTTGCTTGGGGGGCAAGCCCCCCACCCCTTGGCCGCCGCCCCCCCTAGGAGATCCATCTCCTAGGGCCGCCCCCCTTGGCACCCCTATATATAGTGGGGGAGAGGAGGGACTTGAGGCTACGGCTTTTGGTGCATCCCTCTCTCCCTGTTACGTCTCTCTCTCGCGTAGTATAGGCGAAGCCCTGCTACTGTGACGCCCTGCATCCACCACCACGCCGTCGTGCTGCTGGATCATCATCAACCTCTCCTCCCCCCTTGATGGATCAAGAAGGAGGAGACGTCTCCCGTCCCGTACATGTGTTGAACGCGGAGGTGCCGTCCATTCGGCACTCGGTCATCGGTGATTTGGATCACGTCGTGTTCGACTACATCATCCCCGTTCTTTGAACGCTTCCGCACGCGATCTACAAAGGTATGTAGATGCATCTGATGACTCGTTGCTAGATGAACTCCTAGATGGATCTTGGTGAAACGAGTAGGAATTTTTTTGTTTTCTGCAACGTTCCCCAACAGTGGCATCATGAGCTAGGTCTATGCGTAGTTCTTCTTGCGCGAGTAGAACACAATTTGTTGTGGGCGTGGATTTGTCAACTTTCTTGCCGCTACTAGTCTTTTCTTGCTTCAGCGGTATTGTGGGATGAAGCGGCCCGGACCAACCTTACACGTACGCTTACGTGAGACCGGTTCCACCGACTAACATGCACTAGTTGCATAAGGTGGCTGGAGGGTGTCTGTCTCTCCTACTTTAGTTGGAGCGGATTCGATGAACAGGGTCCTTATGAAGGGTAAATAGAAGTTGACAAATCACGTTGTGGCTTTCACGTAGGTAAGAAAACGTTCTTGCTAGAACCCTAATTCAGCCACGTAAAACTTGCAACAACAATTAGAGGACGTCTAACTTGTTTTTGCAGCAAGTGGTTTGTGATATGATATGGCCAAAGTTGTGATGAATGATGAATGATCTATATGTGATGTATGAGATGTTCATGCTATTGTAATAGGAATCACGACTTGCATGTCGATGAGTATGACAACCGGCAGGAGCCATAGGAGTTGTCTTTATTATTTTATATGACCTGCGTGTCATTGAGAAACGCCATGTAAATTACTTTACTTTAGTGCTAAACGCGTTAGCCATAGTAGTAGAAGTAATAGTTGGCGAGCAACTTCATGGAGACACGATGATGGAGATCATGATGATGGAGATCATGGTGTCAAGCCGGTGACAAGATGATCATGGAGCCCCAAGATGGAGATCAAAGGAGCTATGTGATATTGGCCATATCATGTCATGTTTATTATTTGATTGCATGTGATGTTTATCATGTTTTGCATCTTGTTTACTTAGAACGACGGTAGTAAATAAGATGATCCCTCATAACAATTTCAAGAAGTGTTCTCCCCTAACTGTGCACCGTTGCTAAAGTTCGTTGTTTCGAAGCACCACGTGATGATCGGGTGTGATAGATTCTTACGTTCACATAAAACGGGTGTAAGACAGTTTTACACATGCAAAACACTTAGGGTTAACTTGACGAGCCTAGCATGTGTATAGACATGGCCTCGGAACACAGAAGACCGAAAGGTCGAGCATGAGTCGTATAGAAGATACGATCAACATGAAGATGTTCACCGACGTTGACTAGTCCGTCTCACGTGATGATTGGACACGGCCTAGCTAACTTGGATCATGTAATACTTAGATGACTAGAGGGATGTCTAATATAAGTGGGAGTTCATTATATAATTTGATTAGATGAACTTTATTATCATGAACATTAGTCTAAAATATTTTACAATATGTCTTATAGATCAAATGGCCCACGTAGTCCTCAACTTCAACGCGTTCCTAGAGAAAACCAAGCTGAAAGACGATGGCAGCAACTATACGGACTGGGTCCGGAACCTGAGGATCATCCTCATAGCTGCCAAGAAAGATTACGTCCTACAAGCGCCGCTAGGTGAAGCTCCCATCCCACAGAACCAAGACGTTATGAACGCTTGGAAGACACGTGTTGACGACTACTCCCTCGTTCAGTGTGGCATGCTTTACAGTTTAGAACCGGGGCTCCAAAAGCGTTTTGAGAGACATGGAGCATATGAGATGTTCGAAGAGCTGAAAATGGTTTTCCAAGCTCATGCCCGGGTCGAGAGATATGAGGTCTCCGACAAGTTCTTCAGCTGTAAGATGGAGGAAAACAGTTCTGTCAGTGAGCACATACTCACTATGTCTGGATTACATAACCGCTTGACTCAGCTGGGAGTTAATCTCCCGGATGATGCGGTCATTGACAGAATCCTCCAGTCGCTTCCACCAAGCTACAAGAGCTTTGTGATGAACTTCAACATGCAGGGGATGCAAAAGACCATTCCTGAGTTGTTTTCAATGCTGAAATCAGCGGAGGTAGAAGTCAGAAAGGAACATCAAGTGTTGATGGTCAATAAACCACTAAGTTCAAGAAAGGAAAGGGTAAAAAGAACTTCAAGAAGGACGGCAAGGAAGTTGCCGCGCCTGGCAAGCAAGCTGTGGGGAAGAAGCCAAAGAATGGACCCAAGCCCGAGACTGAGTGCTTTTATTGCAAGGGAAGCGGTCACTGGAAGCGGAACTGCCCCAAATACTTAGCAGACAAGAAGGCCGGCAAAACAAAAGGTATATGTGATATACATGTAATTGATGTGTACCTTACCAGTAATCGTAGTAGCTCTTGGGTATTTGATACCGGTGCAGTTGCTCACATTTGTAACTCACAGCAGGAACTACGGAATAAGCGGAGACTGGCAAAGGACGAGGTGACGATGCGCGTCGGGAATGGTTCCAGAGTCGATGTGATCGCCGTCGGCATGCTACCTCTTCATTTACCTACGGGATTAGTTTTAAACCTCAATAATTGTTATTTAGTACCAGCTTTGAGCATGAACATTGTATCGGGATATCGTTTAATACGAGATGGCTACTCATTTAAATCCGAGAATAATGGTTGTTCTATTTATATGAGAGATATGTTTTATGGTCATGCTCCTATGGTGAATGGTTTATTCTTTATGAATCTCGAACGTAATGCTACACATGTTCATAGTGTGAGTACCAAAAGATGTAAGGTTGATAATGATAGTCCCACATACTTGTGGCACTGCCGCCTTGGTCACATAGGTGTCAAACGCATGAAGAAGCTCCATGCAGATGGACTTTTAGAGTCTCTTGATTATGAATCATTTGACACGTGCGAACCATGACTTGTGGGTAAAATGACCAAGACCCCGTTCTCAGGAACAATGGAGCGAGCAACCAACTTATTGGAAATCATACATACTGATGTGTGTGGTCCAATGAGTGTTGAGGCTCGCGGTGGCTATCGTTATGTTCTCACCCTCACTGATGATTTGAGTAGATATGGATATATTTACTTAATGAAACACAAGTCTGAAACCTTTGAAAAGTTCAAGGAATTTCAGAGTGAGGTTGAGAATCAACATGACAGGAAAATCAAGTTTCTACGATCAGATCGTGGAGGAGAATACTTGAGTCACGAATTTGGCACACACTTAAGAAAATGTGGAATAGTTTCACAACTCACGCCGCCTGGAACACCTCAGCGTAACGGTGTGTCCGAACATCGTAATCGCACTCTATTAGATATGGTGCGGTCTATGATGTCTCTTACCGATCTACCACTATCTTTTTGGGGCTATGCCTTAGAGACTGCTGCATTCACTTTAAATAGGGCTCCGTCAAAATCCGTTGAGACGACACCGTTTGAATTATGGTTTGGAAAGAAACCTAAGTTGTCGTTTCTGAAAGTTTGGGGATGCGATGCTTATGTCAAGAAACTTCAACCTGAAAAGCTCGAACCCAAGTCAGAAAAATGCGTCTTCATAGGATACCCAAAAGAAACTATTGGGTATACCTTCTACCTCAGATCCGAAGGCAAGATCTTTGTTGCCAAGAATGGATCCTTTCTAGAGAAAGAGTTTCTCTCGAAAGAAGTAAGTGGGAGGAAAGTAGAACTTGATGAGGTGTTACCTCTTGAACCGGAAAATGGCGCAACTCAAGAAAATGTTCTTGAGGTGCCTGCACCGACTAGAGAGGAAGTTAATGATGATGATCATGAAACTTCTGATCAAGTTGCTACAGAACTTCGAAGGTCCACAAGGACACGTTCCACACCAGAGTGGTACGGCAACCCTGTCTTGGAAATCATGTTGTTAGACAATGGTGAACCTTCGAACTATGAAGAAGCGATGGCGGGCCCGGATTCCGACAAATGGCTAGAAGCCATGAAATCCGAGATAGGATCCATGTATGAAAACAAAGTATGGACTTTGACTGACTTGCCCGTTGAACGGCGAGCCATAGAGAATAAATGGATCTTTAAGAAGAAGACAGACGCGGATGGTAATGTGACCATCTATAAAGCTCGGCTTGTCGCTAAGGGTTATCGACAAGTTCAAGGGGTTGACTACGATGAGACTTTCTCACCGGTAGCGAAGCTAAAGTCCGTCCGAATCATGTTAGCAATTGCCGCGTTTTATGATTATGAAATATGGCAAATGGACGTCAAAATGGCATTCCTTAATGGTTTCCTTAAGGAAGAATTGTATATGATGCAGCCGGAAGGTTTTGTCGATCCTAAGAATGCTGACAAGGTGTGCAAGCTCCAACACTCGATTTATGGGCTGGTGCAAGCATCTCGGAGTTGGAACATTCGCTTTGATGAGATGATCAAAGCGTTTGGGTTTACGCAGACTTATGGAGAAGCCTGCGTTTACAAGAAAGTGAGTGGGAGCTCTGTAGCATTTCTCATATTATATGTAGATGACATACTTTTGATGGGAAATGATATAGAACTCTTGGACAGCATCAAGGCCTACTTGAATAAGAGTTTTTCAATGAAGGACCTTGGAGAAGCTGCTTATATATTAGGCATCAAAATCTATAGAGATAGATCGAGACGCCTCATAGGTATTTCACAAAGCACATACCTTGATAAGATATTGAAGAAGTTCAATATGGATCAATCTAAGAAGGGGTTCTTACCTGTGTTACAAGGTATGAAATTGAGCTCGGCTCAAAGTCCGACCACGGCAGAAGAAATAGAAGAGATGAGTGTCATCCCCTATGCCTCAGCCATAGGTTCTATTATGTATGCCATGCTGTGTACCAGACCTGATGTAAACCTTGCCGTAAGTTTGGTAGGAAGGTACCAAAGTAATCCCGGCAAGGAACACTGGACAGCGGTCAAGAATATCCTGAAGTACCTGAAAAGGACTAAGGAAATGTTTCTCGTTTATGGAGGTGACGAAGAGCTCGTCGTAAAGGGTTACGTCGACGCTAGCTTCGACACAGATCTGGATGACTCAAAGTCACAAACCGGATACGTGTATATTTTGAATGGTGGGGCAGTAAGTGGTGCAGTTGCAAGCAGAGCATCGTGGCGGGATCTACATGTGAAGCGGAGTACATGGCAGCCTCGGAGGCAGCACATGAAGCAATTTGGGTGAAGGAGTTCATCACCGACCTCGGAGTCATACCCAATGCGTCGGGGCCGATCAAGCTCTTCTGTGACAACACTGGAGCTATTGCACTTGCCAAGGAGCCCAGGTTTCACAAGAAGACAAGGCACATCAAGCGTCGCTTCAACTCCATTCGTGAAAATGTTCAAGATGGAGACATAGATATTTGTAAAGTACATACGGACCTGAATGTAGCAGATCCGTTGACTAAACCTCTCCCTAGGGCGAAACATGATCAACACCAGAATTCCATGGGTGTTCGATTCATCACAATGTAACTAGATTATTGACTCTAGTGCAAGTGGGAGACTGTTGGAAATATGCCCTAGAGGCAATAATAAAAGCATTATTATTATATTTCCTTGTTCATGATAATTGTCTTTATTCATGCTATAATTGTGTTATCCAGAAATCGTAATACATGTGTGAATAACAGACACCAACATGTCCCTGGTAAGCCTCTAGTTGACTAGCTCGTTAATCAACAGATAGTCATGGTTTCCTGGCTATGGACATAGGATGTCATTGATAACGAGATCACATCATTAGGAGAATGATGTGATGGACAAGACCCAATCCTAAACATAGCATAAAGATCGTATAGTTCATTTGCTAGAGTTTTGCAATGTCAAGTATCTTTTCCTTAGACCATGAGATCGTGTAACTCCCGGATACCGTAGGAGTGCTTTGGGTGTACCAAACGTCACAACGTAACTAGGTGACTATAAAGGTAGACTATGGGTATCTCCGAAAGTGTCTGTTGGGTTGACACGGATCAAGACTGGGATTTGTCACTCCGTATGACGGAGAGGTATCACTGGGCCCACTCGGTAATGCATCATCATAATGAGCTCAAAGTGACCAAGTGTTTGGTCACGGGATCATGCATTACGGTACGAGTAAAGTGACTTGCCGGTAACGAGATTGAACGAGGTATTGGGATACCGACGATCGAATCTCGGGCAAGTAATATATCGATTGACAAAGGGAATTGCGTACGGGGTTGATTGAATCCTCGACATCGTGGTTCATCCGATGAGATCATCGTGGAGCATGTGGCAGCCAACATGGGTATCCAGATCCCGCTGTTGGTTATTGACCGGAGAGTCGTCTCAATCATGTCTACATGTCTCCCGAACCCGTAGGGTCTACACACTTAAGGTTCGATGACGCTAGGGTTGTGAAGATATGTATATGCAGTAACCCGAATGTTGTTCGGAGTCCTGGATGAGATCCCGGACGTCACGAGAAGTTCCGGAATGGTCCGGAGGTAAAGAATTATATATAGGAAGTGCTGTTTCGGCCATCGGGACAAGTGTCGGGGTTATCGGTATTGTACCGGGACCACCGGAAGGGTCCCGGGGGTCCACCGGGTGGGGCCACCTATCCCGGAGGGCCCCATGGGCTGAAGTGGGAAGGGACCCAGCCCATAGTGGGCTGGGGTGCCACCCCCTAAGGGCCCATGCGCCTAGGGTTTAGGGGAAACCCTAAAGGGGGGCGCCCCCTTGCTTGGGGGGCAAGCCCCCCACCCCTTGGCCCCCCCCCTAGGAGATCCATCTCCTAGGGCCGGCGCCCCCCCTTGGCACCCCTAGATATAGTGGGGGAGAGGAGGGAATTGAGGCTACGGCTTTTGGTGCATCCCTCTCTCCCTGTTACGTCTCTCTCTCGCATAGTATAGGCGAAGCCCTGCTATTGTGACGCCCTGCATCCACCACCACGCCGTCGTGCTGCTGGATCATCATCAACCTCTCCTCCCCCCTTGCTGGATCAAGAAGGAGGAGACGTCTCCCGTCCCGTACGTGTGTTGAACGCGGAGGTGCCGTCCGTTCGGCACTCGGTCATCGGTGATTTGGATCACGTCGTGTTCGACTACATCATCCCCATTGTTTGAACGCTTCCGCACGCGATCTACAAAGGTATGTAGATGCATCTGATGACTCGTTGCTAGATGAACTCCTAGATGGATCTTGGTGAAACGAGTAGGAAAATTTTTGTTTTCTGCAATGTTCCCCAACAACCGTGGGGGTTGTCGGGGAAGGTTTTTGGGTAGTTGTGTCCGGAAAAATATGCAACTGGGTGCTGGCATACCATGCAAGGATACTATTTAAAACAGAGGCACGACAACAGGCGGTGTTTTAAAACAAGGCCACATGATTACAAAGCAAGGGTACACTGGGACTCGATATGATTTGGGTGACTTAGTCTACCTCGTTTATATCCAAGCGGGCGTGCCTTGTGGATGTCGAGGCTCCTCTTCGGGTCTCGTCATCTGAATTAACTGGAGTGGTCTGAGGGGCTGCAGGTTCGGGGTAGCGATGATGACCATCTCGAGGATTGTTGGCCACAACCCCGTTGGAGTGTGCTTCCAATATGCGGCGAAGCACTTCTGGGGTTATCGTGGCAACTTGGCCGATGGCTGGGGCAGATCTCCGGGGCTCGATCGGGTGTCCAAACAGCACGACTGGGTTGTTGGTGTTGGGCTCGTTCTCTTCTCTCGCCGTGGTTCGACGAACCAGCTCTCCACGAGCTGTGATTAGATCAATCGTGATTTGATCGCATAGTTCCTCTAGTGCACTTACATAGCGCACTAGGTGCAACAATGCAGGATCTGTCTCGTGATCTCCGTTGACAACTTGGGGTGGTCTACCATACCCTTCACGTCTGGGGTAGTAGTGGAACGAGCGACAGTTAACTCTGGGCGACAGGTGCCGAGGGTGAACTATAGCTTCTCGAGCAGCTAGTTGGATGGCTTGTGGCTCAAAGGAAGTTGTCCTTCCGGTGAACCTGTAGGGGCGCTCGGGCTCTAGTCCCCTACCATAAATGTGCACAGTGGCCCAGAATTGACGGCTCTCACCGCTCATGGGTCCTTGGTACACAACATATTCTGGGGGCTCTTCTAACGCATAGGCACGACGGGTGAGGTTTGCGAGTATGGTCACAAAGCCTCCAAGGTTGGTTGCGGTGGTCTCATTGTGCACGACAGGGCCGGGCATTGTGGCTTGGTTTGGGGGTAGAGGCTGTGCTGTGCTGGGTTGAGGCTAGCGTGCCCTTTTTATAGGAAAAAGGGACGGAGTCTTCCTTCGCACGCTTGCAAAAAAAGGACTATTTAGGACTTGGTCACTGGTGCAAGATTGACAGGTTAGATGGACAGGTTGGGCACCGACTGCCAAAAAGGTGTTGGGTCACGGTGTGGCTATCTTGCAAGGGAAGCTTGACTGGGGTTTGGTCAAGGTCTGGTGGGTTGGTTTACCTAAGTTTAGTGACCTGGCTAAGATAGGATTAGCCAATGGTCAGCCTGGTTCTGATACCAAGTCTGTCGTGACCGGTTTTCCGGGCATCTAATTCCCAAAAAATGGCCACTGTGCTCACCAGCCCCAGGATTACTGTTAGCTGGTGAGGCATCAACTTGATACAAAAACTCCAAGCAAAAGACAAAATCTGCAGTACAAGACCATTATGGCCTATGAGTACATCAAATGGTTTTCTAGAGGTCGATGGCGGAAGCGATTTGCGAATCACCAACGTATGGGACTCCATTTCCCACGGGAACAGCTGACCAGGTTAACTCCTATCTTCGCGAGGCTGCTATCACCGATGCTTAATTTCTGGGGCTGTCACCGCAACGCTCCTTTCCATGCAATTATCCGGCCAAGACAATAGCCAGGGACAAGCCAGTGAGTACTTTGAATGTACTCGCAAACATTAAGAACACTGGAATAATATAATTGATAATTATGCACTTAAATATTCTATGATCACATCGTTAGTCACAAATAAAATATCTTTTATGCATGCGAGCGGTTTATTAAAATTGCAACATGAATATGCAATAGAGGAGTGGAAATAAAATGCCGCAGTCGGGCGTCTAAGCGACACCACTTAAAGGGCTTTTTAAAAGAAATGCCACAGTCGGACGTCTGAGCGACATCACAGAAAGGGCTTTAAAAGAAATACCACAATCGGACGTCTGAGCGACATCACAGAAAGGGCTTTAAAAGAAATACCGCAATCGGACGTCTGAGCGACATCACAGAAAGGGTTTTAAAAGAAATGCCACAGTCGGACGTCTGGGCGACATCACAGAAAGGGCTTTAAAAGAAATACCGCAATCGGACGTCTGAGCGACATCACAGAAAGGGTTTTAAAAGAAATGCCACAGTCGGACGTCTGGGCGACATCACAGAAAGGGTTTTATTCACAAGTAAATAATATTCATAATAGATATTCAGTTTCTGATAATAAACGGGTTAGTCCATCTACAGGAATAAACATTTAACCGGGCTTAGAAATAAATAATCATCATGAATATCCAGAGGGTAGGACCATCTCAGGGATATTCGATAATACAAATAATACAACAGGTTAGTCCATCACAAAATAATAATCATGGTCCTCACAAGTCACTGGTCACTATCCAAGTTTGGTTAACAATTTTACCTCCGAAGACCGACACTAAGACCAACACTTGACCCATCCCAGACTGTAATCCTTAACCATGGACACGGCTATTCGAATAGGTTTTAATCTCTGCAGAGGGTGTACTCTTTACCCACGAGTAACGGATTCCTTTAGTCCATCGGGACTAATTCCGTCTACGGCCTTTTAGTTGAGAACACGCCTAACCTTGCACACACCAGCTTAACTCATCGGTGTCTGGAATCACCCACGACACTTGTCAAGCAAAACTTTAAGTGGGGAGGCTACAACCTCGCGTAGCATGGGATCAAATTTGTATCGCGCGCTCTAAGGGGTGGCCTCCCCTCTCGGTCCCAACCGGTAACACCCATGCCCCCGGACCAGGTGGCATGCCTACCGGCTACAACCGATATCTTCCACCATGGCCTCTCTGTACGGTGTGTGCTAGAAATGGGTTGACGACTTACTGAACCGTACCCTACCTGCAGCAGGGACGAGTGGTAGTACGAGGCAAGTATGGGGCGTTACTGGGACAAGACTCGATCTGCGGTCGACTCAGGAGGTTTATAAGTTCCCTGCATGACATATATATAGCAAATATATCTCAACCGATGAAATCACCACTCAATGCACCTTACCATGCCATACCGGACATAACCGTCCCGACGGGGACCAGTGACAAGCTCACGCCTACCCGAGGCCGAGGCTTTCCCGGATTCCTTTCCAGCATGCATGCAAGGCACATGAGGATGATTTCCATCACAAAAACATTCATTTCCAACAGCAAGGCTATCACTAATATGCTTCCATGCATATGATCATATCACATGAAATAACAAGTCCTCCGAAATAAGGTGGTGTTATAAACGTGTCAAATAACACACCAAAAACATTATGCCAGGGTTCAGAATGCTTGCCTTTAAGTTGAGGAGGGGTGAGGTGCTCTCCAAAACTTTTGAAAGTTTCTTCTCTCTCTCCAAAATCCTATTTTAAAATATATTTGAATTAACACACATTT
Organism: Triticum monococcum; assembly: GCA_034509565.1. NCBI lineage: Eukaryota > Viridiplantae > Streptophyta > Magnoliopsida > Poales > Poaceae > Triticum > Triticum monococcum. The sequence continues at coordinate 78,988,374 of CM067843.1, forward strand.
CAAAAACAGTACAAAAAATTTGTTTGGAAAATTTTCAAATAAATCTTAAAATAAACTAGACCAAATTTGAGGAAGGTAGGAAAAAGAATCAACTCATTTGGAGTTATATTTAAAAAGTTATAGGCAGTCAAAGTTCTGGTCAAAATCTGTTATTTAAAATAAAACAGAAAAGAAAACCTTTCAGAAGCAAATACGCTTTCGGTGCAGGGAAAACGCACTGGGGAGTTATACGCTTCCACTTCTCCAGCGTGGACGGCGCGGGGGTGGCACTGACAGCGGGCCCGCCTAGTCCACTGGTCAGGTTTGACTAGTCGGCCTCCCTCCTCTTCCTCTGCCCTGAGCGGAGGCGGGACTCCGGCGATGCTCGCTGGTGAACGGCGGCACCGTTCGAGACACCCAGGGTGGGGATGGATCCGCGGTTCGAGGGCGGTCCTTCCGGTGGTTGTCAGTCAGGTGGGGATGAAGGGAGTCGCCGGCGACGAGCTTCACGGCGGCCGGTGACTTCGGGAGTTTTGGGCGTTTGAACTGCGGTGGCTCCCGGTTGGGTTTGAGTAGCTGGGCGGCTCCGCAAGTCGAAGTGGGGTCATTTGGCGGCGTTGGTCGAACGGGAGGGGCTCTGGTTGCGATGAATGGAGCTGGAACGTGGCGGCGGCCGAACCTGCCGGAGTTGGGGAAGACGGCTTTCCCCCGACGATTGCTGGCTGTGGGGGTGCCATGGGGGTGGCCTGAGGTCGCCTGAGTGCTCGGATGATCTCGGGGGCCTCTCTTTATAGTGCAACGAGGTCGGTTCCGCGGCGGTGGATGAGGATGCCGGCGAACCACCTCTCTGTAGCCTGCAGGGCGACATGGAGGCGACGAGAGCTAGCCGACGAGCGAGGGGATAAGCTTGCACGGCTCCCAGGGACAGGTGGCGAGCCGGGGTGGCTTGGGCGGCGCCGACCGTGGCAGAGGCGCAATGCGGACGCCGGCGTGCCGCCAAAAGTGCCCTGATGGCGGCGCTGTAGTGTACCAGGGTGGTCGGGCGGCGTGGCGGTGCTTGGCCAGCTCCAGGGGCTAACGACAGGAGCTAGCGGACGAGGGAGAGAATCGGGATGAGCTCGGGGAAGCTTATCTAGGGGCGCGCTGGCTCGGGCACGAGCACGTGCAAAACGCGCGCGTTGCTCGCGCTCTGGGCGTGCACGGGACGTGCTCGACGCAATGCCAGAGCATGCTACAGAGCTTGGGTGAGGCTGGCATTTAGCAGATCTAGGTTAGGAGTAGTGATGAATCTATTGGACAAGGCAGTTAGGCAAGGGAAGCAAGATCGCAGTGAAAGCTAAGACTCATGTCAAAACGGGTCATGCCTACATGGTGCTCGACAGAATGCCACATGCACCTAGGCATCTCTTGGGGGTGGCCAAAACTTCCAGAGTGGGGTCTCTTTAGATGCAAGAGAGAGTGGTGAGGTTAGTTTGCCAAAAGAACAAACTTGTTAGTGCAAGTCTTACAAAACTTCTATTTTGGACAGGAAATAAATGGCATTATTTCATGAACCAAAAATGACCCAAAGGGTGCATGCTCCCGGACTTAAGGGTTTAACATGGAGGACTACAAGTAGGAGAAAGAATCAAAGGCTAAAGAGCAGGCAAAAATATGGTTGTTGTACAAACTATCAAGTTGGTCCAGAATGAAAATGAGGTTGATTCACTCAAAATTTGCAAATAACATCACTGGGTTTTTACATAAAGTTGAATCATATGATACTACTAACATCCAAGAATTTTGGTGGAGGCTAGAAAGAATTATTTAAATGGGTTGTAGTGCAAAAATGCCTACTGGACCAGAGAAGAAAAATTTGTTGTAGAACTCAAAATATCTCTAGAAAAGAAGATATTTTTGCACAAAAGTTATTTAGTAACATCACATGACCTCTCCAAATTTTTGTGGGAATTTTAAGTGAATTTATCAAATGGTTGTAGTTCAAATATGGCCATTTAACCTTGAAAAACCATTTTCAATAAAGCAAGGATTAAGCAAATTAATTATTTAATTAGTTGTATTAAATAAGGAAAAGTTTTTCTTGAGAGATTAAATAAGTCCAATAACATATTTGAAAAAGTTTTCTCTTAGGAAAAACCCATCACAAAAGGGAAGAAAATGATTTAAAAAAATTCAAAAATGGAGCTCAGAAATCAAGGTTTTAAATTCCTGGCAAAATTTTAATTCATTAAAACAAGGTCAAATTTTTTGGGGTGTCACACAAGAGGGCAGTAAACTCTGTTGAACCGGCAGTGCCTCAGTATCTACGCTGGTCTGAGCAACCCATTTTATGGAGCAGAGAGGATCACCCACCCCGGGTTGACAATCCGAGTCACTTGGCCCTAGTGGTGGCCCCTCAAGTTGGGGGATATAAGTTCACTAAAGTTCTCATGGATGGAGGAAGTAGTATCAACATTCTGTATTATGATACATTCCACCGAATGGGGTTGACAGATAAGAATCTTAAACCGTCAAATACAGTTTTTCATGGTGTGGTGCCTGGTAAGTCCGCATACCCAGTGGGCAAGATAGCCTTAGAGGTGGCCTTTGGGGATGATTATGATTCAAGGTCAGAAACATTGACTTTTGAGGTGGTGAAAATCAAAAGTCCGTATCATGCCCTGTTTGGACGGCTGGCTTATGCTAAGTTCATGGCGTGGCCATGTTATGTTTATCTACAGCTTAAAATGCCAGGTCATAAGGGGACTATCACGGTACATGGAAGCAGAAAGATCACTTTGGAGTGTGAAGAAGGTGATGCGGCTTATGCTGAGTCGGTTTGTGCCACAAAGGAGTTGAAATTCTACGAGGAGCAAGTTGATCCGGCCGATATGACCTCTTTGAAAAAACCGACTACGGAGCATGATCCGGCGTTGAAGTTCAAGTCGGCTACAGACACTAAGATGATTGATTTTGTTCCTGGTGACTCATCCAAGCAATTCAGCATCAGCGCTAACCTGGATCCCAAATAGGAAAGCACGCTCATCGAGTTCATCCGTGAGAACCGGGACATCTTCGCATGGAAACCTTCTGACATGCCAGGTGTACCGAGGGAACTCGCTGAGCACACACTTAACATTGATCCTAAGTTTAAACCGGTCCGGCAGTTTCTCCGCCGCTTCAATGAAGAAAGACGTAAGGCTATCGATGAAGAGGTAGCCCGTTTGTTGGCCGCATGGTTTATCGTGGAGGTCTTTCATCCAGAGTGGTTGGCTAATCCGGTGCTGGTTCTTAAGAAAAACGGCACTTGGCGTATGTGTGTGGATTATATAGATTTAAACAAGGCTTGCCCTGCAGACCCCTTTACCCTCCCTCGTATTGATCAGATAATTGATGCTACGACAGGTTGTGACCGTTTGTGTTTCCTGGATGCATATTCTGGTTATCATCAGATCAAAATGGCGGTTAAGGACCAGGAGAAGACAGCTGTCGGTGTCAAAACTGGCGGATCTCGGGTAGGGGGTCCCGAACTGTGCATCTAAGGCGGATGGTAACAGGAGGCAGGGGACACAATGTTTTACCCAGGTTCGGGCCCTCTTGATGGAGGTAAAACCCTACGTCCTTCTTGATAAATATTGATGATATGGGTAGTACAAGAGTAGATCTACCACGAGATCGGAGAGGCTAAACCCTAGAAGCTAGCCTATGGTATGATTGTATGTTGTCCTACGGACTAAAACCCTCCGGTTTATATAGACACCGGAGAGGTTAGGGTTACACAAGGTTGGTTACAAAGGAGGAGATACACATATCCGTATTGCCTAGCTTGCCTTCCACGCCAAGTAGAGTCCCATCCAGACATGAGACGAAGTCTTCAATCCTGTATCTTCATAGTCTAATAGTCCGGCCAATGGAGATAGTCCGGATGTCCGGAGACCCCCTAATCCAGGACTCCCACAGTAGCCCCTGAACCAGGCTTTCAATGACGATGAGTCCGGCGCACAGTATTGTCTTCGGCATTGCAAGGCGGGTTCCTCCTCCGAATATACCACGGAAGAATTTAAATATAAGGATAGTGTCCGACCCTGCAAAATAAGTTCCACATACCACCATAGAGAGAATAATATTTCCACAAATCCAATTTGCTGACTTGTTTTGGCAACACGACATTATGTCACGGCCCAGTGATTATTCGAACCGTTTCCTTTAACTAGCCCCGCACATAACGCGAGGCAGTTTTTTGACATGTCTTGTCAAAGCAGAGATCGTGTCCCCTTATCACGGGATTCTCATCAATACAGGTGTGGGTAACCCAACCGCGCCATTGATTACGGCGCTTGGGGGATAAGCGAGTTTTACCAGGCTAGTGGGGACGCTTAGTTTTGTCCGCCCATATAAAGGGATCAGGATTCACCTTTTCATCCATGCCTTCTTCCTCCTTTGCTCATCCATTTTCACGCACTCGAGCTCCAACACCCAAGTCCACATCCCTTCCCTCAACCTTCTCCAAACATGTCCGGAGCGGGAGGCAAATGGATGGCTTCCTCCGTTATGGAGGGACATATCATGAAGCTGCGCGGAGCCGGATACTTAGCCGCGAATATCGCGCATCGGCTGCCCGCTGCGGGGCAGATCGTCCCTACCCCGGAACCTCACGAGAGCGTAGTTTTCCTCCACCACTTCCTCCGCGGACTGGGATTTCCCCACCATCCATTCGTTCGTGGTCTCATGTTCTACCACGGGCTGGACTTTCATGATCTGGCCCCGAACTTCGTCCTCAACATTTCGACGTTCACCGTCGTGTGTGAGGCTTTCCTCCGCATCCGGCCCCACTTCAGCCTGTGGTTAAAGACCTTCAATATCAAGCCGAAGGTGGTGGGAGGCCAACAAGCAGAATGCGGCGGAGCCATGGTGGGCAAGATGCCCAACGTTATATGACTTGAAGGCTCCTTTGTGGAGACCATAAAGGGGTGGCAATCGGCGTGCTTCTACATCACCGAGCCGCGCGACGCCAAATGGGCGGCGGCCCCCCGAGTTTCGATCCGGATTCCCTACACGGCTCACTTCCTGGAAAGAGAAGGGCTTGTCGTGGGGTTCATCGGTGGAGCTGGATGGACTCCAGAAATGTATCCGGAGTATGGCAAGCAAGAAGCTCAAGCTTGTCAACATAGTCCAGGTTATGCTCATCCACCGGATCCTCCCGTGTCAACAACGGGATTTTAACTTGTGGGAGTTCGACCCGGCCCAGCACCAGACTCTGAGCGAGCTCTTCGATACGATGCACAAGGACGTCTGGAAGGTGCTGTTCAAGGGCGCCGAGGTCCCTCCTCTCGCCGAGGACTGCGGGCTAAGCGTAAAGCGCCTAGCGTGTTCGGTGAGTTCAATACGTCCCGTAGGACATTTATTTCCCCTAGCTTAATCATGTGCAGGGTCTAATCTGCATGCCTTTGACAGGACTGGGTGGAGACGTCGGGGCAGATTAACTGTCCGGCCCCTTTGCCCGAAGACACTGCGGGCGCTCTCCTGACGGAGACGCTGACTCTGGCTCCTTACAAGGTGCCGGAGAAGACCAAGAAGGCCAAGGGAACCCGAAAGAGTTCCCGACGCCAGGCTTCGTCGGACTCACCGTCCGATGACTCTGCGGCGCACTCCTCCCCCGAAGACGAGGAAGAAGAAGAAGATGCTCCCCCTCCAGTTGGGGGAGACAAGGAAGGCCGCCCCAACGGGGGGGGGGGGGCGAAGGGTCCAAGAAGGGAAGGACTCTCCTTTCGAACAGTTCCATCGCCGCTGACGAAGGCGAAGACGAGTGGTTTCCCAGGGCCAAGCCCCTGGGGAGATCATAAGTATTCAGATACCAGAGTAACTCATAGCATTCCTTTGTCGCACTGCTTTCCCTAACGCCGAACATGATTATGCAGGCCGCCACGAGCCAGTATCGATGTATCATCGGACGGCTCCCTGTGCTCGTCGGATATGGATAGCGATCCACTTCCGACCGCCACCTTCCCTTGCCCTGCAGACAACGCAGAGGTATTGTATCAAGAGGCACCGGGTCGAGGGGAGACAGTCCCGGAGGCGCCTCAAGGCGAACTTCCGGACTCCGGGAGCAGAGGGGACAAGGCCCCTGAAGGCCCCGAGTTCGGCCCTTAGCCGAACACCATGCCGGATCCTCCAGTGGTTCCGGACTCGGGCGGGCGGCCTCCTTCCAAGAGGGGCAAGACGCCTATGCCGGTGACCTCTATCCATCCAGAGGCGCCAGACAATCTGCTGGAAACGCTTCGCAGCACTTCCATGGACGAGGAGCACCGTACTATTATGAGTGCGGTGGTCCAGAAGGTTCAGTCCACCAAGAGCGGACTGACTGAAGCCCATGCCAGCCTTCTAACAGGCTTTGAGATAAGTGTTTAAAATATAGGAAAAATATTACCGCATAGACAATAGCCCCTGATGCTCTGTTCGGTGTTCACAAAGAAAAGCCGAACAGAGGATCAAATAATATCGCAGGAGTCTAATATAAGTATGTCAATATGCGTATGGAGGCCTCGCTGCTGGCCTCAGCCGTACTGACTGCGGAGGTCGCCACACTGAAGCAGGACCTCGAGGGGTCCAAGAAAGAGCTCGGCCTTGCCAAGAGGCAGCTCGAGGAGAATAAGGGTAAGTAATACCCTGTCTATAGATATGTATATATAAAAGAAGATGCGATTGCAAAATGACAGGATCGTTGTATATTTGCCAGGGGCCACAACCGAAGTGGCGACCCTAAAGCAAGAGTTGTCCAAGGCCGAAGATAAAGCGGCCAAGGAGCGCATCAAGCGGGAAAAGCAAGAGGCATGGGTGGGCGAGGTGCAGCAAGAGCTCCAGGCTCTCGTGTCGAAGCATGAGGCGTTGGAGCGTGACTCGAAGACGCGAGAGTCCGAGCTTGCCGCCGCCCGTGAAAGTGCCAAGAGTGCCAAGGCCGAAGCACAGAAGGCCCTCCGGGAGATTGATGCGATGAGGAAGATAGCGGCGGGTAAGGCATTCTATATGCAAAGCAAGCATGTGAAAGTAAATTACCGATTACTTACCCGAATTCGGAGCTCTCCAGGAGCATTCGCAGATTTGCCCCGCAGCGTGTCGGATGCTGCACAGTTTTACCAGGCCGAGGAGGGAAGCTCAACGGAGAAGCTGTTCTGGTCTTAGTATACTGGGACCGAACACCCGATGCCTCTGAGTGACCAGCTAAAGCAGCTGGTCGAGCTGCACAAGGCAGCCGAACAGGCCATGAAGGGCCTTATAGTCCGGCTGTGGCCTGGCGATGCCCTTCCGAATAGCTACTTCGGCCTGGTGAGGCGGCTTGTGGATGCCTGCCCACGGCTGGAGGTCGTCAAGCGGTCCGTCTGCATCGAAGGTGCACGCCGGGCTTTCGCCGTGTGAAGGTGCAGTGGGCCAAGCTAGACGCCGTGAAGCTGATCAAGGAAGGGCCGCCGTAGGGCAAGGAGCATCGCACCCCCAAAATTTATTATGAGGGTGTCCTGAAGGGTGCCCGTCTTGTAGCGGATGAATGTTCAAAGGATGTAATATTTGAGTAAACTTGCTCGTGTGATCCTGTATGATGAAAACTTGTTTCATATGCGCTATGCAACGCTTGTGTGAATTTAAAACATTACCTTCTGTTTGGCTGTTTATCCAATCTGAGAGATGGCTAGTCCTTAGCTTCTGCCCCCATGCCACGAGTGCTGGGGTGTTCGGGATAAACCTGAGCACTCGTGTTCCCATGTTTGGGTCGTTCGAGGGAGGTGCTCAGCACAACGAACAAGGCAACTAGACTAATAATGCTTTATCACTCTCACTTAGCCATAGAATTCTATAATTTTAAATTTCGGCGAAGCCCCTGGTATTCGGAAGGCCGAATTCGGGGCGCGATACACGCCTTTAAGCCGGACAGGGCCGGCCCCTCGCTATAAGTGGCATAAGTCTTTAGGGACTTGAAAACCTCTCCGAACAGCGACCAGTCTCTCGCCTTATCATGACAGTCAGTTTTAGCTTTCTCTATTGAGGTGCTTAGCCCAGCAGAACCGGGGCACCATCGCAGTAGTTCTCCTAGCGCTACCTTAGCCGATAGAGTGGAACGTAAGGTACCAAAACATAGGAGCCGGGAAAACCCAACATTTGACCAAAGACATGATTCGGAGCTGATGCATATAATGCTATAAGTTCGGGGTGCCGCTGTCACGCCCTCGATGCGACTATATCTCCCACGTGTCGAGGCACGACTTAGAGGCATAATCGCATTGAAGGCATAAGTCGCAAGTGAGGCAATCTTCACACAACCCATGTACATATAAATATAAAGGGGAAAAGATAATAATAGTTGGCTTACACTCGCCACGTCACATCAAGGTACATAAATAGCATCCATCATACAAACACTCATGGCCCGACTACGGCGCCAAAATAGAAAAGACTCCCCAACATGCGACTAATCCCTGAATCGAACCCCGAGCAGGCACCACTACTGATCATCAGGAAAAGAAACATAGTATCGCTGAGAGTCCTCGTCGTACTCCCACTTCAGCTCGAACGCGCATCCGGAGGGGTATCATCGGTCCCTGCATCTGGTGTAATAGTAATCTATGAGCCACAAGGACTCAGCAATCTCGCACCCTCGCGATCAAGACTATTTAAGCTTAATAGGTAAGGAAGGGGTAATGTGAGTGGAGCTGCAGCAAGCGACTAGCATATATGGTGGCTAACTTATCCGCAAAAGAGAGCGAGAAGAGAAGGCAAGCACGAGCGGTAACTAAATAGAGCAGACTACGCAAGCATAACTCCAACACCGTGTCCACTTCCCGGACTCCGCCGAGAAGAGGCCATCACGGAACACACGCAGTTGATTCATTTTAATTAATTAAGTTCAAGTTATCTACAACCGGACATTAACAAATTCCCATCTGCCCATAACCGCGGGCACGGCTTTCGAAAGATCAATCCCTGCAGGGGGGTCCCAACTTAGCCCATAACAAGCTCTCACGGTCAACGAAGGAATAGACCTCCACCCAGGACCCACCGATCAGACTCGGTATCCCGGTACAACAAGATGATTCGACAGGTCAAAACTAGTCCAGCAACACCTCCAGCTGTGCCGACAAATCCCGATAGGAGCTGCACATATCTCGTTCTCAGGGCACACCGGATAAGCTAAGCGTACGGGAGCCAACGTAACCCAAGTTGCCGAGGGACGGCCCCGCACGGTGCTCTAGGGTGGACCAACACTCAGAGGAGCACTGGCCCGGGGGGGGGGGGCTAAAATAAGATGACCCTCGGGCTCCGGAAACCCAAGGGAAAGAAAAGGGTAGGTGGCAAATGGTAAAACCAATGTTGGGCATTGCTGGAAAAGCTTTAAACAAGGCGAACTATCAAGGGGTTCCCATTATAGCCCAACCGCGTAAGGGACGCAACAATCCGGGAACATAACACCGATATGACGGAAACTAGGGCGGCAAGAGTGGAACAAAACACTAGGCAAGAGGCCGAGCCTTCCACCCTTTACCAAGTATATAGATGAATAAAGATAACATGGCAATATAATGATATCCCAACAAGTAAATAAATGTTCCAACAAGGAACAGCTCCAATCTTCACCTGCAACTAACAACGCTATAAGAAGGGGCTGAGCAAAGCGGTAACATAGCCAATCAAAGGTTTGCTAGGACAAAGGTGGGTTAGAGGCTCAATCATGGCAATTGGGAGGCTGACAAGCAAGTGGTAGGCATCGTAGCATTGGCAAAGCAAAAGAGCGAGCAAACTAGCATAGCAAAGATAGTAGTGATTTCAAGGGTGTGATCATCTTGCCTGCACAGTTGTCAGAATTGACTGGATCCTCAAAAGCAAACTCAACGGGCTCCTCGTTAGCGAACTCGTCTCCCGGCTCTACCCAACAACACAAACAAGCAACAAGGATACGATCAACCACGTGCAAGGGCAACCAATAAGATGCAAGATGATATGCTATGCGGGATGCGATGCGGGATGCAAGAATGCAACATGTAACAGGAAATGCATGAACCTGGCCTCAACTTGGAAATCCAAGTGTGCCACTGGATAGAGGGGAAGAAATCCCCTGAAAACGATATAAAGATCATGGCAATCGGAGCTACGGTTAAGAAATGGCAAGCGTTTTACTAAACGAACCGATCTGCGATTTACAGCAACATGCCTTCTAAATGCAACAAAATGAACATGCTACAGCCACCAATCATGAAAACAAATTACATGGCAGTGATGTACTCATCAAGCTTAACAAATCATCATGACTGAGGCATAGGCAAATTCATCCATTAAGGGCTTCAAACAAGCATGGCAAAACTGAATAAGCAAAACAGATTTCAGACTTAGCGAAATTAACGCTAGTCTGAAATTTTCAGACCACGATGCTCTCTTCGGAGCAGAAAAACAACATGAAGGAGAACCTGACCATGGCAAGTAAGAGCATGGCATGGAGCTACTCAACAAGCTTAACAAAACACCCAAAATGACCTGGGGCCAAAAGGGTTCACAAAATACTCTACCGAGCACACGAACATTGATGAAACACAATCAGTTTTCAGACTTAGTGAAAACCGGGACATGCTGAAATAATAACTCACGGAGGCATATAAACGAGCTCGATGCTCTCACTACGGTGCAGGTCATGGCAAGGCAAGCATATATCCTTTAAGAAGGCACAAAATGATATCTAGACATGGCAAGAACAATGGCATAGCATGCATGGATCACTAGCAATCACTCCGGCAAAATCGCAAGAGTTAACGATCTGCCCAAAACAGCAACTATCCAAAAGTTGAGCTCGATTGAGTCAACCTAGGGTGCTCCAACATAACAAGTAAAGACATGGATGGATTAAGCACAACAAGCATAACAATTCACTCTTACTGATCATCCTCAAAAGAGGCACGGATCACTAGGAAACAAGCCGGACATATAGCATCGTGAACTAAAACGGCTCAGACTTGGTGAAAATCACTAAGTCCCTGAAATCTGTAATCTCAGGTAGCCCTCTTCGCAAGCTTGCACAAGACAACACACACATCCTAAAAATACATGGAAGGCACCTCTGGAAAGAAGACAACATGCTTAACAATTCATCCCAAAGGGGCACAGGCATATCATGCACGGACTAAATATGGCAAAAATGACAAAAGTGCATGTTGAACTAACGGATCTGCAATTTAACTCAACATGCCTCCTTCCAACAGCATTTTGGGCACCAAGATGACCTCAAATGCAAATGATGCAATGGAATGAAATGATGTACTCGTCGAGACGAAGAATTTGACATATCATACGCCCAAAACGGAGCTATGGATGCAAACTTATGGGCAGTCAAACATGGCATGAAACATTAGGGAATTAGGTCAAAAGTCAACCGGAATATTCTCAGATCCAGATCTAGCCTGATGCACTGTTCACGCGCGCGAAAAACGAGGTCGACCGGGGTTGAAGACGACGGCGGCCGGAGTTGGAGGGGTCGCCGGACTCGGCGTGGCGCGCCGGCCGGAGTTGGAGGAGGCAGCGAGGGGCGACGGCGAGGCCCGCAGCGAGCTCGGGCGCGGTGGCGCGCGCCTCGGGCGGCGCGGATGCCGCGGCGAGCCGGCACGGCAGCGGCCGGCGATGGCGGGTGCGGTGGCCGGTGCTACTCCGGCCACCGGAGCGGAGGACGGCGGCGGCGGGGAGCTGCGGGAGCGGGCGGCGCGAGGCGGCGGAGGGCGCGGGCTCGGAGGGCCGGCCGTGGGTCTTCGGGCCCAGCGGCGCGGTGGGTGTGGCGGTGCCACGTGGCAGCCCGAGACTGGCCGGGGCGTGGCGGATTCCTTTTTTTTTTAAATTAGGGTTTCGAGGGGGAGAAGAAGAGATCCGAGATGGAGGGGTATTTATAGGCATAAGTGGAGCTAGGAGAGTCCAAATGAGGTGCGGTTTTCGCCCACACGATCGCGATCGAACGACCGAGACGATGGAGCTGAGTTTGGTGGGTTTTGGGCCAAAATGGAGGGGTGTTGGGCTGCACACACACGAGGCCTTTTCGGTCCCTCGGCTAACCGTTGGAGTATCAAACGAAGTCCAAATGACCCGAAACTTGACAGGCGGTCTACCGGTAGTAAACCAAGGCCGCATGGCAAGTCTCGGCCCAATCCGGAAATGTTTAATCCCCACACACGAAAGAAAGCTAGAAATGGCCACCGGAGGAGAACGAAGCGCCGGAATGCAAAACGGACAACGGGGAAAATGCTCGGATGCATGAGATGAACATGTATGCGAATGCAATGCACGTGATGACATGATATGAGATGCACGAAAACAAAAACAACACACGGAGACCAAGACCCGAACCCGAGAATTAAATATAACTTAATGCCGGAAACGGCATGAGTCGGAGTACAATTGGGGAAGGTTACATGTGGGGCGTTACAACACTCCACCACTACGAAAAGATCTCGTCCCGAGATCTAGGACTGAAAGAACTCCGGGTACTCAGAACGGAGGTGATCCTCGCGTTCCCAGGTAGCTTCACGGTCGGAATGGTGTGACCACTTGACTTTGAGAAACTTTATTGACTTGTTGCGAGTTTTGCGTTCAGTCTCTTCAAGGATTGCAACTGGGTGCTCACGGTAGGAGAGATCTTCTTGGAGCTCAATGTCCTCGAAGTTGACGGTGCGCTTGGGCGTCTTGAAGCACCTTCGAAGTTGCGAGACGTGAAACACATCATGAACATTGGCAAAGGTTGCAGGAAGCTCGAGTTGATAGGCGAGGTCGCCTCTCTTGCTGACGATCTTGAAAGGCCCGACGTATCTGGGGGCAAGCTTCCCTTTGATACCGAAGCGACGGGTCCCTTTCATAGGAGAGACGCGGAGGTAGACATGATCTCCGATCTCGAAGGCCAAATCACGGTGCTTGCTGTCGTAGTAGCTCTTCTGACGAGACTGGGCTGCTTTGAGGTTATCACGAATGACCTTGCACATTTCTTCTGCTTCTGTGATCAGGTCATTACCCAGCAGCCGACGTTCCCCGGTTTCAGACCAGTTGAGAGGTGTACGACACTTCCTACCATACAGAATTTCAAACGGGGCCTTGCCGGAACTTGCTTGGAAACTGTTGTTGTACGAGAATTCAGCATATGGAAGGCAATCCTCCCACTTCATGCCGAAGGAGATAACACAATTTCTGAGCATATCTTCAAGAATCTGGTTGACACGCTCGACTTGACCGCTTGTTTGAGGGTGGAAAGCAGTGCTGAAACGAATGCTGGTGCCCATGGCCTTCTGAAAAGAATCCCAAAACTTGGAGGTAAAGATGCTGCCACGGTCTGAAGATATCACTTGAGGAATACCGTGCAGAGAGACAATGCGAGAGGTGTAGAGCTCCGCCAATTGAGCTGCAGTGATTGACTCTTTGATAGGCAAGAAATGAGCCACTTTGGTCAGCTTGTCGATGACAACGAATATAGCATCATTGCCTCGCTTGGACTTAGGAAACCCAGTCACAAAGTCCATTTCAATGTGGTCAAACTTCCATTCTGGAATGGCGAGAGGTTGGAGGAGACCTGCTGGCCTTTGGTGTTCTGCTTTCACTCTTCTGCAGACATCACATTCATTCACGAATTGAGCGATCTCGCGCTTCATTCGAGTCCACCAATAAGTTTGCTTCAGATCTTGATACATCTTCGTGCTCCCAGGGTGGATGGAGAGGAGAGAGTTATGAGCCTCATTCATGATCACCTTACGAAGTTCACCTTTGGGCACAACAAATCGATCCTCGAAGAAGAGAGTGTCCTTGTCATCAAGTCGGTAGCACTTGTACTTGGACTGACTCTTTGCAATACCAATCTTCACCTTTTTCACCATAGCATCAAGAAGCTGGGCTTGGTGAATCTGGTCTTCCAAGGTAGGAGAAACTTGAAGGTTGGCAAGGAAACCTTGAGGAATAACTTGCAGATTAAGTTTGCGGAAGGCTTCACAAAGCTCGGGTTGATAAGGCTTGAGAATCAGACTGTTGCAATATGCTTTTCTGCTCAAAGCGTCAGCAATCACATTAGCCTTGCCTGGAGTATACTCGATACTCGGATTGTACTCTTGAATCATTTCGACCCATCGAGTCTGCCTGAGGTTGAGATTAGGCTGAGTGAAGATGTACTTGAGACTCTTGTGATCAGTGAAAAATGTCCACTTTCCTTCCCAAGAGAAGATGTCTCCAAGTCAACAATGCATGCACAACTGCCGCCAACTCGAGATCATGAGTGGGGTAGTTCTTCTCATTTGGCTTCAACTGGCGAGAGGTATAAGCAACAACTTTCTTCTCTTGCATCAGTACTACACCGAGACCTTGGAGAGAGGCATCACAAAAGACCTCATACGGCTTGGTTTCATCAGGCGGAGTTAGAACTGGAGCAGTGATCAATTTCTCTTTCAAAGCGTTGAAAGCAACATCACACTCCGGAGACCAAACGTACTTGACGTGCTTCTGAAGAAGATTTGAGAGAGGCTTCGCGATCTTGGAGAAGTTTTCAACGAATCTTCGACAATAACTTGCAAGACCGAGGAAGCTACGGAGTTGCTTCACATTCTGAGGAGGTTCCCAATTAACAATTGCAGACACCTTCTCAGGATCCACGGAAATGCCCTTGGCAGAGATAATATGACCAAGATAAAGAACCTCATCGAGCCAAAACTCACACTTGGAGAACTTGGCATAGAATTGATGTTCCCTTAGCTTGTCAAGAACCAAACGCAAGTGTTTGGCATGATCTTCCTTGTTCTTCGAGAAAACCAGGATATCATCGAGATAGACCAAAACAAGGTCGTTGGTGTAGGGGTTGAAGATGAAGTTCATCATGCGAGAGAACGTCGGAGGAGCATTGGCGAGGCCAAAAGACATAACAGTGTATTCATATGACCCATAGCTTGTTCTGAACGCCGTCTTTGGAATATCTTGTTCACGAATGCGAATTTGATGATAACCCATACGGAGATCAAGCTTGGAGAATACTTGGGCACCCTTGAGTTGTTCGAATAGCTCATTGATGTTGGGAAGTGGATACTTGTTCTTGATGGTCTTCTTGTTCAATGGACGATAATCAACACAAAGTCAGTCCGTTCCATCCTTCTTCTTCACAAAAAGAACACCACAACCCCACGGAGAAGTACTAGGCCGAATAAGACCCATCCTTTCTTGCACATCGAGCTGTTTCTTCAACTCCTTCAACTCTTCGGGGCCGAGCTTGTAAGGCCGTTTGCACACCGATTCCGTACCGGGCTCAAGTTCAATAACGAATTCCACGGGCCGGTTTGGAGGCATGCCTGGGAGTTCTTCAGGGAAGACATCTTGATACTCACAAACAACCGGAATCTGCGAAATAGCATCCAATTCACCCTTTTCATTGAGAGAGAACAACCGGATGGTATTATCCCGAGCAGCAAAGACAATCACTTCCTCAGACGAATGAGTCAGTTGAATCTGCTTGGCTGCGCAATCAAGGTGAGCTTTATGTTTAGAGAGCCAGTCCATCCCAAGAATGAGGTCGATATCAGAATTGCCAAGAACCATTGGAGAAGCCAAGAACTTGAAATCACCCAACATGATAGAAACATCCAGGACTATTGACATAGCCCTCATAGACTTAGCCGGAGAAACCACTCCCATAGGTTTACCCAACATCTTTGAAAGAAAGTCATGCTTGGAAACAAAAGATCTTGACATGAAACAATGCGATGCACCCGTGTCAAAAAGAACTCTTGCAGGAATAGAATTAACTGGAAAGTTACCCATGATCACATGTGACGAATCCTCTGCTTGAGCTGCATTCACCATATTGACCTTGGCGTGCTTGGGATTATGCTTGACCACAGCTGTACTTGCCGACCTGACAGGAGGAGGAGGAGGAAGACGCCTCTGGTTGAAACACTTGTTGGCGTAGTGACCCTTCTGTTGGCACTTGTTGCACGTGGCCTCTGAGAGCGGACGGTGATACGGAGCACTCGATCTTGGAGCTTGAGACGAAGTCTTGTTCTGAAGCCTGGGTTGGGTGGGTGGGACGAACCACTGCCACCTTTGCTCTTCTACTGATACGGCTGACGGAACGGAGGAGGAGGAAGCCAATACTTCTGCTCCTTGGTCACTTGAGTAGAGGACGAAGACGAAGTGTCTCTAACTCGCTTCCTGGAAGCATCACACCTGAGCTGAGCAGCTTCTTGCTTCAGTGCCATGTTGTAGAACTCATCGTATCTCAGCGGCTCGAAAAGGACAAGAGCGAGCTGAATTTCTTCACGAAGACCACCCCTGAACTGATAGATCATGCTCTTCTCATCAGGAACATCCTGCTTGGCAAAACTGGCGAGCTTCTGGAACAACTTGTTGTAGTCATAGACAAACAAAGAGCCTTGCTTCAGATTGCGGAATTCTTCACGTTTGCTTTCAGTCACACTTTGAGGAATGTGATGAGCGCGGAAATCACGACGGAAATCATCCCAAGTGATCAAACGTCCACCTCTGGAATCCCGGTACTGCTGAAACCACTCTGCGGCCTGATCCTTGAGCTGGAAAGACGCGAACTTGACGAAATCTTCAGGTCTGACGTTGCTACATTCAAAATGCTTGCCCAGATCGACTAACCAATCATCAGCATCGGTAGCCTCAACGCAGTTATTGAACGTCTTTGGACCATTTGCGAGGAACTGATTCAGAGTTGCAAACTGGTTCTGGTTGCTGCCTTGGTTCGCTTGACTGCTTTGATTCCGCTCTTGGATGATTTGCATGATCAGCTGGGTATTTGCATTAGTAGCAGCCATCACAGCCTGCCATGCTTCCGGAGGAGGCGAAGGTGGCGGAGGATCTTGATTTTGGTTCTGACTGGTGCTCTTAGCGGGAGCCATCCTGAAGAGGTTGACCACCATTAGCACACAAATAGAGAAATATAGAAGGTGAATCCAACGGAATGAAAAAATGCAACATAAGTCTTCACATCCGAACAAAATGAACGAATGCACATCTCTTGAAGTGGTCACATATTCCTAAATTGCGAAGCCACGAAGAATCATGTAGAAGAGGTGCATCAACGAGGAATGGAATCAACATATGATGTCGAAGAAGAACGAATACCACAACTCGAAATAAAACCAAGGGTTGGCTTGCGGAATAAGCCGGAACAAACACATGATAGAAATTTCGTCCGAAGTGTTCGTGGTAGGACCTACACGGGCTCGACCGTACAGCACCATCATGTACAAGGCAGTGCACATGACATACGAAGCATCCCCGAGTCAGCATAGCCAAGGACTCTTTAAGACACGACGAGGCCACTGTAAAATCGACCGTGAATAGGCGAACCACTAGACGTCGAACCCCAATTTCATATCACACATCTGTTGGAAAGATATCCTAAGGCTACTTGAATTCCCACCTATGAAATTCCCGAAACTTTCCGGTTATGCAATCAGGTGTTGAGGATACAGGGGAAGCATAATATCTCACCCAAGCTAGCAAATCCTACATCGAGCTGCATCCATCCTTCAACACATAACCAAGAAACCTTCGGAAACCAACTATCTCAACCTTCGAAAAGCATCCGTTATACAAGTTATGGCGATACTCCCGAACTCCCGCCCCAGTACTGGGTGGCATCGAGGTTATCTCACCAACGAACTGCATAAAGGAGATTTTCGATGTCGCGCACATATCTCAAGTATGCTAGAATTGCAACGATAGAATTATGATGACAACACCTCAGAGCTCAACTCCCCGGGACACTTCCACTAAACCCCTGACAGGAGGCACCAAGACAGTATTCTCATCATAAGCCATCGGAACAAAAATAAGATACTCGCGTGATCCTAAAATAATTTTTTTAGTGAAATTTGAGAAGAGAAGAGTCAAAACTCTACGTCAGGATGCCTTACCAGAGCGATGAGGAGACTGGGAAGTAAAAAGAATTCCTAAGCTCTCCGATATATAATTCCTAAGGACTCAAAACATTTTTCTAGACACAACTCGGCTGCTAGAAACGATCAAGCAATGGGGGTCCTAAGGTCGGGGAAGGCTCTGATTACCAACTTGTCACGCCCTCGATGCGACTATATCTCCCACGTGTTGAGGCACGACTTAGAGGCATAATCGCATTGAAGGCATAAGTCGCAAGTGAGGCAATCTTCACACAACCCATGTACATATAAATATAAAGGGGAAAAGATAATAATAGTTGGCTAGTTGGCTTACACTCGCCACGTCACATCAAGGTACATAAATAGCATCCATCATACAAACACTCATGGCCCGACTACGGCGCCAAAATAGAAAAGACTCCCCAACATGCGACTAATCCCTGAATCGAACCCCGAGCAGGCACCACTACTGATCATCAGGAAAAGAAACATAGTATCGCTGAGAGTCCTCGTCGTACTCCCACTTCAGCTCGAACGCGCATCCGGAGGGGTATCATCGGTCCCTGCATCTGGTGTAATAGTAATCTATGAGCCACAAGGACTCAGCAATCTCGCACCCTCGCGATCAAGACTATTTAAGCTTAATAGGTAAGGAAGGGGTAATGTGAGTGGATCTGCAGCAAGCGACTAGCATATATGGTGGCTAACTTATCCGCAAAAGAGAGCGAGAAGAGAAGGCAAGCACGAGCGGTAACTAAATAGAGCAGACTACGCAAGCATAACTCCAACGCCGTGTCCACTTCCCGGACTCCGCCGAGAAGAGGCCATCACGGCAACACACACAGTTGATTCATTTTAATTAATTAAGTTCAAGTTATCTACAACCAGACATTAACAAATTCCCATCTGCCCATAACCACGGGCACGGCTTTCGAAAGATCAATCCCTGCAGGGGGGGGTCCCAACTTAGCCCATAACAAGCTCTCACGGTCAACGAAGGAATAGACCTCCACCCAGGACCCACCGATCAGACTCGGTATCCCGGTACAACAAGATGATTCGACAAGTCAAAACTAGTCCAGCAACACCTCCCGCTGTGCCGACAAATCCCGATAGGAGCTGCACATATCTCATTCTCAGGGCACACCGGATAAGCTAAGCGTACGGGAGCCAACGTAACCCAAGTTGCCGAGGGACGGCCCCGCACGGTGCTCTAGGGTGGACCAACACTCAGAGGAGCACTGGCCCGGGCGGGCTAAAATAAGATGACCCTCGGGCTCCGGAAACCCAAGGGAAAGAAAAGGGTAGGTGGCAAATGGTAAAACCAATGTTGGACATTGCTGGAAAAGCTTTAAACAAGGCGAACTATCAAGGGGTTCCCATTATAGCCCAACCGCGTAAGGGACGCAACAATCCGGGAACATAACACCGATATGACGGAAACTAGGGCAGCAAGAGTGGAACAAAACACTAGGCGAGAGGCCGAGCCTTCCACCCTTTACCAAGTATATAGATGAATAAAGATAACATGGCAATATAATGATATCCCAACAAGTAAATAAATTTTCCAACAAGGAACAACTCCAATCTTCACCTGCAACTAACAACGCTATAAGAAGGGGCTGAGCAAAGCGGTAACATAGCCAATCAAAGGTTTGCTAGGACAAAGGTGGGTTAGAGGCTCAATCATGGCAATTGGGAGGCTGACAAGCAAGTGGTAGGCATCGTAGCATTGGCAAAGCAAAAGAGCGAGCAAACTAGCATAGCAAAGATAGTAGTGATTTCAAGGGTGTGATCATCTTGCCTGCACAGTTGTCAGAATTGACTGGATCCTCAAAAGCAAACTCAACGGGCTCCTCGTTAGCGAACTCGTCTCCCGGCTCTACCCAACAACACAAACAAGCAACAAGGATACGATCAACCACGTGCAAGGGCAACCAATAAGATGCAAGATGATATGCTATGCGGGATGCGATGCGGGATGCAAGAATGCAACATGTAACAGGAAATGCATGAACCTGGCCTCAACTTGGAAATCCAAGTGTGCCACTGGATAGAGGGGAAGAAATCCCCTGAAAACGATATAAAGATCATGGCAATCGGAGCTACGGTTAAGAAATGGCAAGCGTTTTACTAAACGAACCGATCTGCGATTTACAGTAACATGCCTCCTAAATGCAACAAAATGAACATGCTACAGCCACCAATCATGAAAACAAATTACATGGCAGTGATGTACTCATCAAGCTTAACAAATCATCATGACTGAGGCATAGGCAAATTCATCCATTAAGGGATTCAAACAAGCATGGCAAAACTGAATAAGCAAAACAGATTTCAGACTTAGCGAAATTAACGCTAGTCTGAAATTTTCAGACCACGATGCTCTCTTCGGAGCAGCAAAACAACATGAAGGAAAATCTGACCATGGCAAGTAAGAGCATGGCATGGAGCTACTCAACAAGCTTAACAAAACACCCAAAATGACCTGGGGCTAAAAGGGTTCACAAAATACTCTACCGAGCACACGAACATTGATGAAACACAATCAGTTTTCAGACTTAGTGAAAACCGGGACATGCTGAAATAATAACTCACGGAGGCATATAAACGAGCTCGATGCTCTCACTACGGTGCAGGTCATGGCAAGGCAAGCATATATCCATTAAGAAGGCACAAAATTCTAGCTAGACATGGCAAGAACAATGGCATAGCATGCATGGATCACTAGCAATCACTCCGGCAAAATCGCAAAAGAGTTAACGATCTGCCCAAAACAGCAACTATCCAAAAGTTGAGCTCGATTGAGTCAACCTAGGGTGCTCCAACATAACAAGTAAAGACATGGATGGATTAAGCACAACAAGCATAACAATTCACTCTTACTGATCATCCTCAAAAGAGGCACGGATCACTAGGAAACAAGCCGGACATATAGCATCGTGAACTAAAACGGCTCAGACTTGGTGAAAATCACTAAGTCCCTGAAATCTGTAATCTCAGGTAGCCCTCTTCGCAAGCTTGCACAAGACAACACACACATCCTAAAAATACATGGAAGGCACATCTGGAAAGAAGACAACATGCTTAACAATTCATCCCAAAGGGGCACAGGCATATCATGCACGGATTAAATATGGCAAAAATGACAAAAGTGCATGTTGAACTAACGGATCTGCAATTTAACTCAATATGCCTCCTTTCAACAGCATTTTGGGCACCAAGATGACCTCAAATGCCAATGATGCAATGGAATGAAATGATGTACTCGTCGAGACGAAGAATTTGACATATCATACGCCCAAAACGGAGCTATGGATGCAAACTTATGGGCAGTCAAACATGGCATGAAACATTAGGGAATTAGGTCAAAAGTCAACCGGAATCTTCTCAGATCCAGATCTAGCTCGATGCACTGTTCACGCGCGCGAAAAACGAGGTCGACCGGGGTTGAAGACGACGGCGGCCGGAGTTGGAGGGGCCGCCGGACTCGGCGTGGCGCGCCGGCCGGAGTTGGAGGAGGCAGCGAGGGGCGACGGCGAGGCCCGCGGCGAGCTCGGGCGCGGTGGCGCGCGCCTCGGGCGGCGCGGATGCCGCGGCGAGCCGGCACGGCAGCGGCCGGCGATGGCGGGCGCGGTGGCCGGCGCTACTCCGGCCACCGGAGCGGAGGACGGCGGCGGCGGGGAGCTGTGGGAGCGGGCGGCGCGAGGCGGCGGAGGGCGCGGGCTCGGAGGGCCGGCCGTGGGTCTTCGGGCCCGGCGGCGCGGTGGGTGTGGCGGTGCCACGTGGCAGCCCGAGAGTGGCGGGGGCGCGGCGGACGTTGTCCGGCTCCGCCCGGACACGTCCGTCGGCGGCGGATTCCTTTTTTTAAAAAATTAGGGTTTCGAGGGGGAGAAGAAGAGATCCGAGATGGAGGGGTATTTATAGGCATAAGTGGAGCTAGGAGAGTCCAAATGAGGTGCGGTTTTCGCCCACACGATCGCGATCGAACGACCGAGACGATGGAGCTGAGTTTGGTGGGTTTTGGGCCAAAATGGAGGGGTGTTGGGCTGCACACACACGAGGCCTTTTCGGTCCCTCGGTTAACCGTTGGAGTATCAAACGAAGTCCAAATGACCCGAAACTTGACAGGCGGTCTACCGGTAGTAAACCAAGGCCGCATGGCAAGTCTCGGCCCAATCCGGAAATGTTTAATCCCCACACACGAAAGAAAGCTAGAAATGGCCACCGGAGGAGAACGAAGCGCCGGAATGCAAAACGGTCAACGGGGAAAATGCTCGGATGCATGAGATGAACATGTATGCGAATGCAATGCACGTGATGACATGATATGAGATGCACGAAAACAAAAACAACACACGGAGACCAAGACCCGAACCCGAGAATTAAATATAACTTAATGCCGGAAACGGCATGAGTCGGAGTACAATTGGGGAAGGTTACATGTGGGGCGTTACAGCCGCACTTGTGAAAGTGTTCGGACTTTTCACACCATATTGTGGGGTACGTAAGCCCCTGGTGTATTGGTCGTACCAAAGTGTACGGTTGCAAGGCGTCATTAATGAACACATATATGTATAACAAGAATGCAATAATAGTCGTAATGTTATGCATTGTTTATTCAAAAAGGTGCGTTTAAAGCAGAATGATACAGATGGTGCGATAAGCAAAGAGTAGGACTATGTCCCTTCCAAGGGCAAGCTGAGGAATAGTATTAAATCAAATATTTCGCTCGTTATTGTAATCCACCTGGGAATTCCGTGGTGTGACGTAGATTTTTGCCTCCTTGGTTGCTGCATCATGTGTTCGGCAATAGTGCTGCCGGGCAGGGTTTTCAAAGATTAAGGTCCTAAAAAAGAGAAAAATATCCAAATGGGAAGCCCCTAGTGCGGTTTAAGGCACGTCTTGGGGTGTGCCGCAGTTGTGCCCCCTCCCCACCTGTGCCCATGGTATTTTTCATGCGTAATTGTGTATGCGTGGCACGAGTTTTGCCGTTTGCCTGGGACTGGGGTGGGGGCCACATTGCTACGCGAGCTTGGATCGCGCCAGGCGGTCTAGTTGCCGATTGCTCCGAGCGCGCTTGAAGGTGTCGGGGTTTTGAAACGCCGAACTGGTGGATTGCCTTGAGAGGCTGCTTTGCGCTTCTGCTGCGAGGGCCGCGGTGTGCTCCTCCGTTCGGAGAGAGTGCTCTGTGTTTCCATTGACTGTAATAACCCCGCAAGGTCCTGGCATCTTGAGCTTGAGGTATGCATAATGCGGTACCGCATTGAATCTCACAAATGCGGTTTGCCCGAGCAGTGCATGATAACCACTATGGAACAGGAATATATCAAAGATTAACTCTTTGCTTCAGAAGTTATCCGGGGATCCGAAGACCACTTCCAGTGTAATTGAGCCTGTGCAATGGGCCTCTACGCCTGGAATGACGCCCTTAAAGGTCGTTTTTGTGGGTTTGATCCTTGAGGGGTCTATACCCATTTTGTGCACTGTGTCCTGATAAAGCTGGTTCAGGCTGCTGCCGCCATCCATAAGGACTCGAGTGAGGTGAAATGCGTCAATGATTGGGTCCAGAACCAGTGCGGCAAATCCGCCATGACGGATACTAGTGGGATGGTCCCTGCGATCGAAAGTGATCGGATAGGAGGACCATGGGTTGAACTTTGGGGCGACTGGCTCCAACGCATATACGTCCCTGAGCACACGCTTCCGCTCCCTCTTGGGGATGTGGGTTGCGTATATCATGTTCACCGTCCGCACTTGTGGGGGAAACCTCTTCTGTCCTCCGGTGTGTGGCTGCCGGGGCTCCTCCTCGTCATTGATATGTGCCCCCTTGTCCTTGTTTTCGGCAATTAATTTGCCGGCCTTCTTGAACACCCAACAATCCCTGTTGGTGTGATTGGCTGGCTTTTCTGGGGTGTCGTGTATTTGACACGAGCGATCAAGTATACGGTCCAAGCTGGTCGGACCCGGCGTACTTTGTTTGAATGGCTTTTTCCGCTGATCGGGTTTAGAGCCTTTGAATCCGGCATTGACTGCCGTATCCTCGGTATTATCGCTGTTAATGCGGCGCTTATGTTTGTTGCGACGTGACCTGCTATTGCCGTCCTTGGTATCCGAAGTACCATGGTTCTTTGATATGTTATTACTGCGAGCCAGCCAGCTGTCTTCTCCCGCACAAAAGCGGGTCATGAGTGTCGTGAGGGCTGCCATAGATTTCGGCTTTTCCTGACCAAGGTGCCGGGCTAGCCATTCGTCGCGGATGTTGTGTTTGAAAGCCGCTAGGGCCTCTGCATCCGGACAGTCGACGATTTGATTTTTCTTTGTTAGGAACCGAGTCCAGAATTGCCTGGCTGATTCTTCTGGCTGCTGAATTATGTGGCTCAAGTCATCGGCATCTAGTGGCCACATATAAGTGCCCTGAAAGTTGTCGAGGAATGCGGCTTCAGATCTTCCCAATGGCTAATGGACTCTGCTGGCAAGCTGTTAAGCCAATGCCGCGCTGGTCCCTTGAGCTTTAGTGGGAGGTATTTGATGGCGTGTAAGTCATCACCGCGGGCCATGTGGATGTGGAGGAGGAAATCCTCGATCCATACTGCGGGATCTGTTGTGCCGTCGTATGATTCAATATTTACAGGTTTGAAACCTTCTGGGATTTGATGACCCATTACTTCATCTGTGAAGCATAAGGGGTGTGCAACGCCTCTATATTGGGCAATATCACGACACAGCTCGAATGGGTCTTGCCCACTGTGTTCGGCCTGGCCGGATTTACTTTTACTGTATCCGGCGTGACGTTTATCGTCTCGCATAGTGGCGCGCCCTCGTGATCCGTAGATCGATCTTGCATGCTTTGCTTTGTCCTCCAATATGTCTCGCAGGTCTGGCATATCTCCCCATGCCTTTTTATTTGAATGGCGTCGGGGTGCAGGCTGAGTTTTTGGCTGGAATGCCTCTCTATCGCAGCCACGAGGTGGCTGATTAGCCGCGTCATACGCTTCTTCCTCCAGTCGGGGTAGCAACCTGCATTTTGGGTAACTCTTGGAGGGGCGCTCGAGTTTATATTCCTCGGCCGTGAGGACTTCAGTCCATCTGCCAGCTAGCAGATCTTGATCAGCTTGAAGCTGCTGCTGCTTTTTCTTAAGGCTATTTACCGTGGCTATAAGCCGGCGTTTGAAGCGCTCTTGTTCGATGGGATCCTCTAGCACGGCGAATTCGTCGTCGCCGAGGCTTGCCTCGTCTTTGGAGGGGGGCATGTAATTATCATCCTCCACCTCTCCATCTGCCGCTCTCTCAGGAGGGTTGGCTCCTCCATCCTCCTGCTCTAAATCTTGCTAGAGGGGATTGTTGTTGTCTTCGGCACTATCCGGAGTGTTATTATCTTCTGTGCCGGTATCACCACTTTTGCTTTGGCGGGACTTAGAGCGACGCCGCTGACGTCAGCGCTTGGGTTGCTTCTTGGAGGGGTCATCCTCCGCTATCTCGTCGCCATTGCCTTCTTTGGGTGTATCCACCATGTATATATCGTATGATGAGGTGGCTGTCCAGTGCCCTGTGGGCGGTGGTTCCTCTTTGTCTCCCGCATCGTCGTCCATACCGTCGATGTCTTCGGAGTCGAAGTCGAGCATGTCGGTTAAGTCATCGACAGTGGCTACTAAGTGGGTGGTGGGTGGGCCGCGAATTTCTTCGTCATCTGCATCCCCGTCTTGCCGGACATAGTTCGGCCAGAATCCTCCTGACAAGGAGAGAGACCATAATGAGTTCAGTATGTCGCCAAAGGGTGAGTGCTGAAAAATATCCACGGAGGTAAACTCCATGATCGGCGCCCAATCGGATTCGATAGGAACGGGCGTAGGCGGTCCGGAGTCCATGGCCGGAGAAGGATCCGTCAGTTTAACAACACGGCTCTCGTGCAAGGTAAGGTCGATGTTTGGCTCGATCACCGCTGAGGGTAAGGCTTCCGTGGCGGGGTCCATCAATCCGTCCATGGACGGCGCAACTGGCTCCGAAATGAGGGTCGGAGCGGCTGCCTGTGCGATCTCCTGAACACCGTCCGATGGTAGAACTAAATCGTACTCATTGTGAGCGCATGATGCACAAGGCAGAGGCTCGAATCCATCGAAGATCAAGTCTCCACGGATATCGGCCATGTAGTTTAAGCTTCCAAACCTGACCTGGTGGCTAGGGGCGTAACTTTCAATCTGCTCCAGATGGCCAAGCGAATTGGCCCGTAGTGCAAAGCCGAACACGAAGACCTGTCCGGGGAGAAAAGTCTCACCCTGGACTGCATCGCTATTGATGATAGTAGGAGCCATCAAGCCTAACGGTGACGTCATAGAGGAACTCTCAATGAAAGCACCAATGTTGGTGTCAAAACCGGCGGATCTCGGGTAGGGGGTCCCGAACTGTGCGTCTAAGGCAGATGGTAACAGGAGGCAGGGGACACAATGTTTTACCCAGGTTCGGTCCCTCTTGATGGAGGTAAAACCCTACGTCCTGCTTGATTAATATTGATGATATGGGTAGTACAAGAGTAGATCTACCACGAGATCGGAGAGGCTAAACCCTAGAAGCTAGCCTATGGTATGATTGTATGTTGTCCTACGGACTAAAACCCTCCAGTTTATATAGACACCGGAGAGGTTAGGGTTACACAAGGTCGGTTACAAAGGAGGAGATACACATATCTGTATTGTCTAGCTTGCCTTCCATGCCAAGTAGAGTCCCATCCGGACACGAGACGAAGTCTTCAATCCTGTATCTTCATAGTCTAACAGTCTGGCCAATGGAGATAGTCCAGATGTCCGGAGACCCCCTAATCCAGGACTCCCACAACAACTTTCATAACTCCCTTTGGAGCCTTCTTCCATGTCTCCATGCCTTTTGGACTCAAGAGTGCCTAGGCAACTTATCAACGCTGTGTTTAGAATTGCGTTCATAAGCAGATTGGGCGCAATGTTCATGCATATGTGGATGATATTGTGATAAAGTCCAGAAAGGAGGAAACATTGATAGATGATTTGAGAGAAACCTTTGACAACCTCCGGGTTTACAAGATGATGCTCAATCCGGAGAAGTGTGTCTTTGGTGTCCCGGCAGGCAAGCTCTTGGGTTTTCTAGTGTCAAACAGAGGCATTGTGGCTAATCCGGAAAAGATTTCAGCAATTACATTTTTGGCTAAACCGGCGTGTATCAATGACGTTCAACGTCTGGCCGGCCGGATTACAGCTTTGAGCTGGTTTATCAGTCGCCTTGGAGAGAAGGCCATCCCTTTATATCAGATGCTTAAGAAAACAGATAATTTTGTCTGGAGCGAGGCAGCCGATAAAGCATTCGAGGATCTAAAGAGGCAGTTAGCTGAACCACCCGTGCTTGCAGCACCGATCGATAAGGGGCCATTATTGCTATATGTGGCTGCTAATGCCCGAGCTGTTAGTGTGGCTATCGTGGTGGAGCACAAGGAGGTTGGCAAGGAATATCCGGTTCAACGGCCGGTTTATTATATCAGTGAGGTGCTCATTGAGTCAAAGCAGAGGTATCCACATTGGCAGAAGCTGGTGTATGGAGTGTTTATGGCAAGCCGGAAGCTCAAACACTACTTTCAGGGCCATCCCATCACAGTGGTCAGCTCATCCCCTCTGGGAGATATCATTCAAAACAGAGAAGCAACTGGCCGGATTGCCAAGTGGGCTATCGAGCTTGGACCTCATGGGCTCAAATATATACCCCGCACAGCGATCAAATCCCAGGCACTCGTGGACTTCATCAATGATTGGACGGAGTTACAGGCACCAGAAGAGAAACCAGATAATACATATTGGACTATTCATTTTGATGGATCCAGGCAGTTGGAGGGCTCGGGGGCTGGAGTCATACTAACTTCCCCACGAGGTGACAAGTTTTGTTATGTCCTCCGATTAATGTTCCCCTGTACTAACAATGCAGCTGAATATGAGGCTTTGCTCCATGGTCTTCGGATGGCTAAGGAGATGAATTTAAGCCGGGTTAAGTGCTTCAGCGATTCAGATCTGGTGGCTCAATAGGTGTCTGGCACTTGGGATTCTAAAGACCCACTCATGGCTGCATATCGGCGAGAGGTGGATACAGTGGCTGGTCACTTGAAAGGTTATCAGGTGGACCACATAGACCGGCGAAAGAATGAAGCAGCGGATGCTTTAAGTCATCTTGGCTCTCAGCGTAAACCGGTTCCACCAAATGTCTTTCTTGACGTATTGCATAATCCGTCAGTAAAGGTACCAATAGAAGAAGAGTTGGCTATTCCTGATCCGGAGGCTCAATTGGTCGCAGCTTTGCACGCCATACCGGATTGGACAATCCCATATCTGGCTTACATGAACCGGGGCGAGTTACCAGACGATGAAATGTTGGCCCGACAGATAATCCGGCATTCCAAGTCCATGACCATACTCAATGGGGAGTTACATCGTTACAGCGTTTCAGGAGCAATACAGCGTTGTGTTTCTCCTCAAGAGGGTTGTGAGATTTTGCGAGAAATCCATGAAGGGGATTGCGGTCATCACGCCGGTTCAAAGTCTTTGGTTGCTAAAGCCTTTCGCCACGGTTTTTACTAGTCAACAGCACATGCTGATGCGGAGGATTTAGTCAAGAGATGCGATGGTTGTCAAAAATTCGCACGCCGTGCTCACATTTCGGCTCAGGAGTTGAGGATGATTCCAATAACTTGGCCGTTTGCGACTTGGGGGCTTGATATGGTTGGATCTTTCAAGCGATCCAAGGACAAAAAGACCCACTTATTAGTGGCAGTTGATAAATTCACCAAATGGGTGGAAGCAGAGCCAGTCAGCAAGTGTGATGCGGCCACGGTGGTTCAATTCATCAAAAAGGTGGTATTTCGGTTTGGTTTTCCACACAGCATTATAATTGATAATGGTACTAATCTGTCAAAGGGAGAGATGGAGGAATTTTGCCAACGTGAGCACATCCGACTTGATATAGCATCCGTGGCTCACCCCCAGTCTAATGGTCAAGCGGAAAGGGCAAATCAAGAAATTTTGAGATGTATTAAACCCCGGCTTATGGTTCCTTTGCAATGGACACCGGGTTGTTGGGTGGAGGAATTACCTTCTGTGTTATGGAGCATCAACACAGAAGGAAATATGCCCTAGAGGAAATAATAAAGTTATTATTTATTTCCTTATATCATGATAAATGTTTATTATTCATGCTAGAATTGTATTAACCGGAAACATAATACATGTGTGAATACATAGACAAACAGAGTGTCACTAGTATGCCTCTACTTGACTAGCTCGTTGATCAAAGATGGTTATGTTTCCTAACCATAGACATGAGTTGTCATTTGATTAACGGGATCACATCATTAGGAGAATGATGTGATTGACTTGACCCATTCCGTTAGCATAGCACTTGATCGTTTAGTTTGTTGCTATTGCTTTCTTCATGACTTATACATGTTCCTATGACTATGAGATTATGCAAATCCCGTTTACCAAAGGAACACTTTGTGTGCTACCAAAAGTCACAACATAACTGGGTGATTATAAAGGTGCTCTACAGGTGTGTCCGAAGGTACTTGTTGGGTTGGCGTATTTCAAGATTAGGATTTCTCACTCCGATTGTCGGAGAGGTATCTTTGGGCCCTCTCGGTAATGCACATCACTTAAGCCTTGCAAGCATTGCAACTAATGAGTTAGTTGCGGGATGATGTATTATGGAATGAGTAAAGAGACTTGCCGGTAACGAGATTGAACTAGGTATTGAGATACCAACGATCGAATCTCAGGCAAGTAACATACCGATGACAAAGGGAACAACGTATGTTGTTATGCGGTTTGACCGATAAAGATCTTCGTAGAATATGTAGGAGCCAATACGAGCATCCAGGTTCCGCTATTGGTTATTGACCGGAAACGTATCCCCGTCATGTCTACATAGTTCTCGGTGAAGGAAATATGCCCTAGAGGCAATAATAAAGTTATTATTTATTTCCTTACATCATGATAAATGTTTATTATTCATGCTAGAATTGTATTAACCGGAAACATAATACATGTGTGAATACATAGACAAACAGAGTGTCACTAGTATGCCTCTACTTGACTAGCTCGTTAATCAAACATGGTTATGTTTCCTAACCATGAACAAAGAGTTGTTATTTGATTAACGAGATCACATCATTAGTTGAATGATCTGATTGACATGACCCATTCCATTAGCTTAGCACCCGATCGTTTAGTATGTTGCTATTGCTTTCTTCATGACTTATACATGTTCCTATGACTATGAGATTATGCAACTCCCGTTTGCCGGAGGAACACATTGTGTGCTACCAAACGTCACAACGTAAATGGGTGATTATAAAGGTGCTCTACAGGTGTCACCAAAGGTAGATGTTGGGTTGGCGTATTTCGAGATTAGGATTTGTCACTCCGATTGTCGGAGAGGTATCTCTGGGCCCTCTCGGTAATGCACATCACACAAGCCTTGCAAGCATTACAACTAATGAGTTAGTTGCGAGATGATGTATTACGGAACGAGTAAAGAGACTTGCCGGTAACGAGATTGAACTAGGTATTGGATACCGACGATCGAATCTCGGGCAAGTAACATACCGATGACAAAGGGAACAACGTATGTTGTTATGCGGTCTGACCGATAAAGATCTTCGTAGAATATGTAGAAGCCAATATGGGCATCCAGGTCCCGCTATTGGTTATTGATCGGAGACGTGTCTCGGTCATGTCTACATTGTTCTCGAACCGTAGGGTCCGCACGCTTAACGTTACGATGACAGTTATTATGAGTTTATACATTTTGATGTACCGAAGTTAGTTTGGAGTCCCGGATGTGATCACGGACATGACGAGGAGTCTCGAAATGGTCGAGACATAAAGATTGATATATTGGATGACTATATTCGGACACCGGAAGCGTTCCGATGAAGTTTCGGATAAAACCGGAACACCGGGGGGTTAATGGGCCTCATGGGCCTAAAGTGGAGAAGAGGAAGGGGCTGCCAGGGCAGGCCGCGCGCCCCCTCTCCCCCTAGTCAGAATTGGACAAGGAGGGAGGGGCGGCGCCCCCCTCTTTCCCTCTCTTCTCCCACCTCTCCTAATTGTACAAGGAAAGGGGGGGAGTCCTACTCCCGGTAGGAGTAGGACTCCTCCTGCGCGCCTCCATAGGGCCGGCCGCACCCCCCCTTGGATCCTTTATATACGGAGGCAAGGGGGCACCCTAGAACACACAAGTTGATCCTCGTGATCGTTCCTTAGCCGTGTGCGGTGCCCCATTCCACCATATTCCACCTCGATCATATTGTTGTAGTGCTTAGGCGAAGCCCTGCGACGGCAGAACATCAAGATCGTCACCACGCCGTTGTGCTGATGGAACTCATCCCCGAAGCTTTGCTGGATCGGAGCCCGGGGAGCGTCATCAAGCTGTACGTGTGCTAAGAACTCGGAGGTGCCGGAGTAACGGTGCTTGGATCGGTCGGATCGGGAAGACGTACGACTACTTCCTCTACATTGTGACAACGCTTCCGCTTCGGTCTACGAGGGTACGTAGACAACACTCTCCCCTCTCATTGCTATGCATCACCATGATCTTGCGTGTGCGTAGGAATTTTTTTGAAATTACTACGTTCCCCAACAGTGGCATCCGAGCCTAGGTTTTATGTTTTGATGTTATATGCACGAGTAGAACACAAGTGAGTTGTGGGCGATATAAGTCATACTGCCTACCAGCATGTCATACTTTGGTTCGGCGGTATTGTTGGATGAAGCGGCCCGGACCGACATTACGCGTACGCTTACGCGAGACCGGTTCTCCCGACATGCTTTGCACATAGGTGGCTTGCGGGTGACTGTTTCACCAACTTTAGTTGAACTGAGTGTGGCTACGCCCGGTCCTTGCAAAGGTTAAAACAGCATCAACTTGACAAACTATCGTTGTGGTTTTGATGCGTAGGTAAGATTGGTTCTTGCTTAAGCCCGTAGCAGCCACGTAAAACTTGCAACAAACAAAGTAGAGGACGTCTAACTTGTTTTTGCAGGGCATGTTGTGATGTGATATGGTCAAGACATGATGCTAATTTTATTGTATGAGATGATCATGTTTTGTAACCAAGTTATCGGCAACTGGGAGGAGCCATATGGTTGTCGCTTTATTGTATGCAATGCAATCGCGCTGTAATGCTTTACTTTATCACTAAGCGGTAGCGATAGTCGTGGAAGCATAAGATTGGCGAGACGACAACGATGCTACGATGGAGATCAAGGTGTCGCGCCGGTGATGATGGTGATCATGACGGTGCTTCGGAGATGGAGATCACAAGCACAAGATGATGATGGCCATATCATATCACTTATATTGATTGCATGTGATGTTTATCTTTTATGCATCTTATCTTGCTTTGATTGACGGTAGCATTATAAGATGATCTCTCACTAAATTATCAAGAAGTGTTCTCCCTGAGTATGCACCGTTGCCAAAGTTTGTCGTGCCCAGACACCACGTGATGATCGGGTGTGATAAGCTCTACGTCCATCTACAACGGGTGCAAGCTAGTTTTGCACACGTAGAATACTCAGGTTAAACTTGACGAGCCTAGCATATGCAGATATGGCCTCGGAACACGGAGACCGAAAGGTCAAGCGTGAATCATATAGTAGATATGATCAACATAATGATGTTCACCATTGAAAACTAATCCATTTCACGTGATGATCGGTTATGGTTTAGTTGATTTGGATCACGTGATCACTTAGAGGATTAGAGGGATGTCTATCTAAGTGGGAGTTCTTAAGTAATATGATTAATTGAACTTGAATTTATCATGAACTTAGTACCTGATAGTATCTTGCTTATGTATGTTTGATTGTAGATAGATGGCCCGTGCTGTTGTTCCGTTGAATTTTAATGTGTTCCTTGAGAAAGCAAAGTTGAAAGATGATGGTAGCAATTACACGGACTGGGTCCGTAACTTGAGGATTATCCTCATTGCTGCACAGAAGAATTACGTCCTGGAAGCACCGCTGGGTGCCAGGCCTGCTGCTGGAGCAACACCAGATGTTATGAATGTCTGGCAGAGCAAAGCTGATGACTACTCGATAGTTCAGTGTGCCATGCTTTACGGCTTAGAATCGGGACTTCAACGACGTTTTGAACGTCATGGAGCATATGAGATGTTTCAGGAGTTGAAGTTAATATTTCAAGAAAATGCCCAGATTGAGAGATATGAAGTCTCCAATAAGTTCTATAGCTGCAAGATGGAGGAGAACAGTTCTGTCAGTGAGCATATACTCAAAATGTCTGGGTATAATAATCACTTGATTCAGATGGGAGTTAATCTTCCAGATGATTGCGTCATTGACAGAATTCTCCAATCACTGCCACCAAGCTACAAGAGCTTCGTGATGAACTATAATATGCAAGGGATGAATAAGACTATTCCCGAGCTCTTCGCAGTGCTGAAAGCTGCGGAGGTAGAAATCAAAAAGGAGCATCAAGTGTTGATGGTCAACAAGACCACTAGTTTCAAGAAAAAAGGCAAAGGGAAGAAGAAGGGGAACTTCAAGAAGAACGGCAAGCAAGTTGCTGCTCAGGAGAAGAAACCCAAGTCTGGACCTAAGCCTGAAACTGAGTGCTTCTACTTCAAGCAGACTGGTCACTGGAAGCGGAACTGCCCCAAGTATTTGGTGGATAAGAAGGATGGCAAGGTGAACAAAGGTATATGTGATATACATGTTATTGATGTGTATCTTACTAGAGCTCGCAGTAGCACCTGGGTATTTGATACTGGTTCTGTTGCGAATATTTGCAACTCGAAACAGGGACTACGGATTAAGCGAACACTGGCAAAGGACGAGGTGACGATGCACGTGGGAAACAGTTCCAAAGTCGATGTGATCGCGGTCGGCACGCTACCTCTACATCTACCTTCGAGATTAGTATTAGACCTAAATAATTGTTATTTGGTGCCAGCATTGAGCATGAACATTATATCCGGATCTTGTTTGATGCGAGACGGTTATTCATTTAAATCAGAGAATAATGGTTGTTCTATTTATATGAGTAATATCTTTTATGGTCATGCACCCTTGAAGAGTGGTCTATTTCTGATGAATCTCGATAGTAGTGATACACATATTCATAATGTTGAAACCAAAAGATGCAGAGTTGATAATGATAGTGCAACTTATTTGTGGCACTGCCGTTTAGGTCATATCGGTGTAAAGCGCATGAAGAAACTCCATCCTGATGGACTTTTGGAATCACTTGATTATGAATCACTTGGTACTTGCGAACCGTGCCTCATGGGCAAGATGACTAAAACACCGTTCTCCGGAACCATGGAGAGAGCAACAGATTTGTTGGAAATCATACATACAGATGTATGTGGTCCGATGAATATTGAAGCTCGTGGCGGATATCGTTATTTTCTCACCTTCACAGATGACTTAAGCAGATATGGGTATATCTACTTAAGGAAACATAAGTCTGAAACATTTGAAAAGTTCAAAGAATTTCAGAGTGAAGTTGAAAATCATCGTAACAAGAAAATAAAGTTTCTACGATCTGATCGTGGAGGAGAATATTTAAGTTACGAGTTTGGTGTACATTTGAAACAATGCGGAATAGTTTCGCAACTCACGCCACCCGGAACACCACAGCGTAATGGTGTGTCCAAACGTCGTAATCGTACTTTACTAGATATGGTGCGATCTATGATGTCTCTTACTGATTTACCGCTATCGTTTTGGGGTTATGCTTTAGAGACGGCCGCATTCATGTTAAATAGGGCACCATCAAAATCCGTTGAGATGACGCCTTATGAACTATGGTTTGGCAAGAAACCAAAGTTGTCGTTTCTTAAAGTTTGGGGCTGCGATACTTATGTGAAAAAGCTTCAACCTGATAAGCTCGAACCCAAATCGGAGAAATGTGTCTTCATAGGATATCCAAAGGAGACCGTTGGGTACACCTTCTATCACAGATCCGAAGGCAAAACATTCGTTGCTAAGACTGGATCCTTTCTAGAGAAGGAGTTTCTCTAGAAAGAAGTGAGTGGGAGGAAAGTAGAACTTGATGAGGTAACTGTACCTGCTCCCTTATTGGAAAGTAGTACATCACAGAAATCTGTTTCTGCGACACCTACACCAATTAGTGAGGAAGCTAATGATAATGATCATGAAACTTCAGAACAAGATACTACTGAACCTCGTAGATCAACCAGAGTGAGAACCGCGCCAGAGTGGTACGGTAATCCTGTTCTGGAAATCATGCTGCTAGATCATGATGAACCTACGAACTATGAAGAAGCGATGGTGAGCCCAGATTCCGTAAAATGGCTTGAAGCCATGAAATCTGAGATGGGATCCATGTATGAGAACAAAGTATGGACTTTGGTTGACTTGCCCGATGATCGGCAAGCAATTGAGAATAAATGGATCTTCAAGAAGAAGACTGACGCTGACGGTAATGTTACTGTCTACAAAGCTCGACTTGTCGCAAAAGGTTTTCGACAAGTTCAAGGGGTTGATTATGATGAGACCTTCTCACCCGTAGCGATGCTTAAGTCTGTCCGAATCATGTTAGCAATTGCCGCATTTTATGATTATGAAATTTGGCAGATGGATGTCAAAACTGCATTCCTGAATGGATTTCTGGAAGAAGAGTTGTATATGATGCAACCGGAAGGTTTTGTCGATCCAAAGGGAGCTAACAAAGTGTGCAAGCTCCAGCGATCCATTTATGGACTAGTGCAAGCCTCTCGGAGTTGGAATAAACGCTTTGATAGTGTGATCAAAGCATTTGGTTTTGTACAGACTTTCGGAGAAGCCTGTATTTACAAGAAAGTGAGTGGGAGCTCTGTAGCATTTCTGATATTATATGTGGATGACATATTACTGATTGGAAATGATATAGAATTTCTGGATAGCATAAAGGGATACTTGAATAAGAGTTTTTCAATGAAAGACCTCGGTGAAGCTGCTTACATATTAGGCATAAAGATATATAGAGATAGATCAAGACGCTTAATTGGACTTTCACAAAGCACATACCTTGACAAGATTTTGAAGAAGTTCAAAATGGATCAAGCAAAGAAAGGGTTCTTGCCTGTGTTACAAGGTGTGAAGTTGAGTCAGACTCAATGCCCGACCACTGCAGAAGATAGAGAGAAAATGAAAGATGTTCCCTATGCTTCAGCCATAGGCTCTATCATGTATGCAATGCTGTGTACCAGACCTGATGTGTGCCTTGCTATAAGTTTAGCAGGGAGGTACCAAAGTAATCCAGGAGTGGATCACTGGACAGCGGTCAAGAACATCCTGAAATACCTGAAAAGGACTAAGGATATGTTTCTCGTATATGGAGGTGACAAAGAGCTCATCGTAAATGGTTACGTTGATGCAAGCTTTGACACTGATCCGGACGATTCTAAATCGCAAACCGGATACGTGTTTACATTAAACGGTGGAGCTGTCAGTTGGTGCAGTTCTAAACAAAGCGTCGTGGCGGGATCTACATGTGAAGCGGAGTACATAGCTGCTTCAGAAGAAGCAAACGAAGGAGTCTGATTGAAGGAGTTCATATCCGATCTAGGTGTCATACCTAGTGCATCGGGTCCAATGAAAATCTTTTGTGACAATACTGGCGCAATTGCCTTGGCAAAGGAATCCAGATTTCACAAAAGAACCAAGCACATCAAGAGATGCTTCAATTCCATCCGGGATCTAGTCCAGGTGGGATACATAGAGATTTGCAAGATACATACGGATCTGAATGTAGCAGACCCGTTGACTAAGCCTCTTCCACGAGCAAAACATGATCAGCACCAAGGCTCCATGGGTGTTAGAATCATTACAGTATAATCTAGATTATTGACTCTAGTGCAAGTGGGAGACTGAAGGAAATATGCCCTAGAGGCAATAATAAAGTTATTATTTATTTCCTTACATCATGATAAATGTTTATTATTCATGCTAGAATTGTATTAACCGGAAACATAATACATGTGTGAATACATAGACAAACAGAGGGTCACTAGTATGCCTCTACTTGACTAGCTCGTTAATAAAAGATGGTTATGTTTCCTAACCATGAACAAAGATTTGTTATTTGATTAACGAGATCACATCATTAGTTGAATGATCTGATTGACATGACCCATTCCATTAGCTTAGCACCCGATCGTTTAGTATGTTGCTATTGCTTTCTTCATGACATATACATGTTCCTATGACTATGAGATTATGCAACTCCCGTTTGCCGGAGGAACACTTTGTGTGCTACCAAACGTCACAACGTAAATGGGTGATTATAAAGGTGTTCTACAGGTGTCTCCAAAGGTAGATGTTGGGTTGGCGTATTTCGAGATTAGGATTTGTCACTCCGATTGTCGGAGAGGTATCTCTGGGCCCTCTCGGTAATGCACATCACATAAGCCTTGCAAGCATTACAACTAATGAGTTAGTTGCGAGATGATGTATTACGGAACGAGTAAAGAGACTTACCGGTAACGAGATTGAACTAGGTATTGGATACCGACGATCGAATCTCGGGCAAGTAACATACCGATGACAAAGGGAACAACGTATGTTGTTATGCGGTCTGACCGATAAAGATCTTCGTAGAATATGTAGGAGCCAATAGGGGCATCTAGGTCCCGCTATTGGTTATTGATCGGAGACGTGTCTCGGTCATGTCTAGATTGTTCTCGAACCGTAGGGTCCGCACGCTTAACGTTACGATGACAGTTACTATGAGTTTATACATTTTGATGTACCGAAGTTAGTTCGGAGTCCCGGATGTGATCATGGACATGACGAGGAGTCTCGAAATGGTCGAGACATAAAGATTGATATATTGGATGACTATATTTGGACACCGGAAGCGTTCCGATGAAGTTTCGGATAAAACCGGAACACCGGGGGGTTACCGGAACCCCCCGGGGGGTTAATGGGCCTCATGGGCCTAAAGTGGAGAAGAGGAAGGGGCTGCCAGGGCAGGCCGCACGCCCCCTCTCCCCCTAGTACGAATTGGACAAGGAGGGAGGGGCGGCGCCCCCCTCTTTCCCTCTCTTCTCCCACCCCTCCTAATTGGACAAGGAAAGGGGGGGGGGAGTCCTACTCCCGGTAGGAGTAGGACTCCTCCTGCGCGCCTCCATAGGCCGGCCGCACCCCCCCTTGGATCCTTTATATACGGAGGCAAGGGGGCACCCTAGAACACACAAGTTGATCCTCGTGATCGTTCCTTAGCCGTGTGCGGTGCCCCCTTCCACCATATTCCACCTCGATCATATTGTTGTAGTGCTTAGGCGAAGCCCTGCGACGGCAGAACATTAAGATTGTCACCACGCCGTTGTGCTGACGGAACTCATCCCCGAAGCTTTGCTGGATCGAAGCCCGGGGAGCGTCATCGAGCTGTACGTGTGCTAAGAACTCGGAGGTGCCGGAGTAACGGTGCTTGGATCGGTCGGATCAGGAAGACGTACGACTACTTCCTCTACGTTGCGTCAACGCTTCCGCTTCGGTCTACGAGGTTAGGTAGACAACACTCTCCCCTCTCGTTGCTATGCATCACCATGATCTTGCGTGTGTGTAGGAATTTTTTTGAAATTACTACGTTCCCCAACACTCGGACCTTTAGGGTCCGCATGCTTAATGCTACGATGACAGTTATATTATGAGTTTATATGTTTTGATGTACCGAAGGAGTTCGGAGTCCCAGATGAGATCGGAGACATGACGAGGAGTCTCGAAATGCTCGAGACGTAAAGATCGATATATTGGACGACTATATTCGGACTTCGGAAAGGTTCCGAGTGATTCGGGTATTTTTCGGAGTACCGGAGAGTGATTCGCCGAGGAGTATATGGGCCTTATTGGGCCATACGGGAATAGAGGAAAGAGACCAAAAGGAAGGAGGCCTGCGCCCCCCCCCCCTCTGGTCGAAATTGGACAAGGGGTGCAGCTCCCTTTTCCTTCTCCCTCTCCTCCTCTTTCCTTCTCTCCTACTCCAACAAGGAAAGGAGGAGTCCTACTCCCGGTGGGAGTAGGACTCCCCCCTTGGCGCGCCCTCCTCCTAGGCCGGCCGCCTCCCCCTTGCTCCTTTATACAGGGGCAGGGGGGCCCTCTAGACACACAAGCTGATCAAGTTGATCGTCTCTTAGCCGTGTGCGGTGCCCCCCTCCACCATAGTCCACCTCGATAATACTGTAGCGGTGCTTAGGCGAAGCCCTACGTCGGTAGAACATCAACATCGTCACCACGCCATCGTGTTGACAAAAGTCTCCCTCAACACTCGGCTGGATAGGAGTTCGAGGGACGTCATCGGGCTGAACGTGTGTTGAACTCGGAGGTGCCGTACGTTCGGTATTTGATCGGTCGGATCGTGAATACGTACGACTACATCAACCACGTTGTGCTAACGCTTCCGCTTTCGGTCTACGAGGGTACATAGACAACACTCTCCCCTCTCGTTGCTATGCATCACCATGATCTTGTGTGTGCGTAGGAAAATTTTGAAATTACTACGTTCCCCAACAGTGGCATCCGAGCCTAGGTTTTATGCGTTGATGTTGTGCATGAGTAGAACACAAGTGAGTTGTGGGCGATATAAGTCATACTGCTTACCAGCATGTCATACTTTGGTTCGGCGGTATTGTTGGATGAAGCGGCCCAGACCGACATTACGCGTACGCTTACGCGAGACTGGTTCTACCGACGTGCTTTGCACACAGGTGGCTGGCAGGTGTCAGTTTCTCCAACTTTAGTTGAACCAAGTGTGGCTACGCCCGGTCCTTGCTAAGGTTAAACAGCACCAACTTGACAAACTATCGTTGTGGTTTTGATGCGTAGGTAAGAACGGTTCTTGCTAAAGCCCGTAGCAGCCACATAAAACTTGCAACAACAAAGTAGAGGACGTCTAACTTGTTTTTGCAGGGCATGTTGTGATGTGATATGGTCAAGACATGATGCTAAATTTTATTGTATGAGATGATCATGTTTTGTAACCGAGTTATCGGCAACTGGCATGAGCCATATGGTTGTTGCTTTATTGTATGCAATGCAATTGCACTGTAATGCTTTACTTTATCACTAAGCGGTAGCGATAGTCGTGGAAGCATAAGATTGGCGAGACGACAACGATGCTACGATGGTGATTAAGGTGTCGCGTCGGTGACAATGGTGATCATGACGGTGCTTCAGAGATGGAGATCACAAGCACAAGATGATGATGGCCATATCATATCACTTATATTGATTGCATGTGATGTTTATCTTTTATGCATCTTATCTTGCTTTGATTGACGGTAGCATTATAAGATGATCTCTCACTAAATTATCAAGAAGTGTTCTCCCTGAGTATGCACCGTTGCCAAAGTTCGTCGTGCCCAGACACCACGTGATGATCGGGTGTGATAAGCTCTACGTCCATCTACAACGGGTGCAAGCCAGTTTTGCACACGTAGAATACTCAGGTTAAACTTGACGAGCCTAGCATATGCAGATATGGCCTCGGAACACTGAGACCGAAATGTCGAGCGTGAATCATATAGTAGATATGATCAACATATTGATGTTCACCATTGAAAGCTACTCCATTTCACGTGATGATCGGTTATGGTTTAGTTGATTTGGATCACGTGATCACTTATAAGATTAGAGGGATGTCTTTCTAAGTGGGAGTTCTTAAGTAATATGATTAATTGAACTTTAATTTATCATGAACTTAGTCCTGGTAGTATTAGCATATCTATGTTGTAGATCAATAGCTCGCGATATTGCTCCCAGTTTATTGTGTTCCTAGAGAAAAATTATGTTGAAAAATGTTAGTAAAAATGATGCGGATTGGATCCGTGATATGAGGATTATCCTCATTGCTGCATGGAAGAATTATGTCCTTAATGCACCGCTAGGTGACAGACCTATTGCAGGAACAGATGCAGACGTTATGAACGTTTGGCTAGCTCAATATGATGACTACTTGATAGTTTAGCGCACCATGCTTAAACGGCTTAGAATCGGGACTTCAAAGACGTTTTGAACGTCATGGACCATATGAGATGTTCCAGGAGTTGAAGTTAATATTTCAAGAAAATACCCGAGTTGAGAGATATGAAGTCTCCAACAAGTTCTATAGCTAAAAGATGGAGGAGAATCGCTCAACTAGTGAGCATGTGCTCAGATTGTCTGGGTACTACAATCGCTTGAATCAAGTGGGAGTTAATCTTCCAGATAAGATAGTGATTGACAGAATTCTCTAGTAACCATCACCAAGTTAGTAGAACTTCATGATGAACTATGATATGCAAGGGATAATGGAAACGATTCCCAAGCTCTTCATAATGCTGAAATCAACAAAGGTAGAAATCAAGAAAAATATCAAGTGTTGATGGTAGACAAGACCACTAGTTTCAAGAAAAGGGCAAAGGGGAAGAAGGGAAACTTCAAGAAGAACGGCAAGAAAGTTGCTGCTCAAGTGAAGAAGCCCAAGTCTGGTCCTAAGCCTGAGACTAAGTGCTTCTACTGCAAAGGGACTGGTCACTGGAAGCGGAACTGCCCCAAGTATTTGGCGGATAAGAAGGATGGCAAAATGAACAAAGGTATATTTGATATACGGATTATTGATATGTATTTTACTAGTGTTCGTAGCAACCCCCCGGTATTTGATACTGGTTCAGTTGCTAAGAGTAGTAACTCGAAACGGGAGTTGCAGAATGAACAGAGACTAGTTAAGGGTGAAGTGACGATGTGTGTTGGAATTGGTTCCAAGATTGATATGATCATCATCGCACACTCCCTATACTTTCGGGATTAGTGTTGAACCTAAATAAGTGTTATTTGGTGTTTGCATTGAGCATGAATATGATTTGATCATGTTTATTGCAATACAGTTATTTATTTAAGTAAGAGAATAAATTGTTGTTCTGTTTACATATATGGTTACACACCCAATGAAAATGGTTTGTTGGATCTCGATCGTAGTGATACACATATTCATAATATTGAAACCAAAAGATGCAAAGTTAATAATGATAGTGTAACTTATTTGTGGCACTGCCGTTTAGGTCATATTGGTGTAAAGCGCATGAAGAAACTCCATGCTGATGGACTTTTGGAATCACTTGATTATGAATCAGTTGATGCTTGTCAACCATGCCTCATGGGCAAGATGACTAAGACTCCGTTCTTCGGACAATGCAGCAAGCAACAGATTTATTGGAAATCATGCATACTGATGTATGTGGTCCAATGAATATTGAAGCTCGCGGTAGGTATCGTTATTTTCTGATCTTCACAGATGATTTGAGCAGATATGAGTATATCTACTTGATGAAACACAAGTCTGAAACATTTGAAAAGTTCAAAGAATTTCAGAGTGAAGTGGAGAATCATCGTAACAAAATAAAAGTTTCTGCGATATGATCGCAGAAGTAAAATATTTGAGTTACGAGTTTGGCCTTCAGTTAAAACAATGTGAAATAGTTTCACTACTCACGCCACCTGGAACACCACAGTGTAATGGTGTGTCCGAACGTCGTAACCGTGCTTTATTAGATATGGTGCGATCTATGACGTCTCTTACTGATTTACCGCTATCGTTTTGGGGTTATGCATTAGAGACAGCTACATTCACGTTAAATAGGGCACCATCTAAATCCGTTGAGACAACACCGTATGAACTATGGTTTGGCAAGAAACCTAAGCTGTCGTTTCTTAAAGTTTGAGGTT
Organism: Triticum monococcum; assembly: GCA_034509565.1. Lineage (NCBI taxonomy): Eukaryota > Viridiplantae > Streptophyta > Magnoliopsida > Poales > Poaceae > Triticum > Triticum monococcum. Next base: position 79,030,972 of record CM067843.1, read on the forward strand.
GCAATGCTTATGTGAAAAAGTTTCAACCTGATAAGCTCAAACCCAAATCGGAGAAGTGCGTCTTCATAGGATACCCAAAAGAAATTGTTGGGTACACCTTCTAACACAGATCCGAAGGCAAGATATTCATTGCCGAGAATGGATCCTTTCTAGAGAAGGAGTTTCTCTCGAAAGAAGTGAGTGGGAGGAAAGTAGAATTTGATGAGGTAACTGTACCTGCTCCCTTATTGGAAAGTAGTTCATCACAGAAATCTGTTCCTGTGACTACTACACCAATTAGTGAGGAAGCTAATGATGATGATCATGTAACTTCAGATCAAGTTACTACCGAACATTGTAGGTAAACCAGAGTGAGATCCGCACCAGAGTGGTACGGTAATCCTGTTCTGGAGGTCATGTTACTTGACCATGACGAACCTACAAACTATGAGGAAGCGATGATGAGCCCAGATTCCGTGAAATGGCTTGAGGCCATGAAATCTGAGATGAGATCCATGTATGAGAAGAAAGTATGGACTTTGATTGAGCCCATTGATCGGCGAGCCATTGATATTAAATGGATCTTCAAGAGGAAGACGGACGCTGATAGTAGTATCACTATCTACAAAGCTAGAATTGCCGCAAAAAGGTTTTCGACAAGTTCAAGGTGTTGACTACGATGAGAGTTTCTCACTCGTATCTATGCTTAAGTCTGTCCGAATCATGTTAGCAATTGTCGCATTTTATGAAATTTGGCAAGTGGATAAACAAAACTACATTCCTTAATGGATTTATTAAAGAAGAGTTGTATATGATGCAACCAGAAGGTTTTCTCAATCCTAAAGGTACTAACAAAATATGCAAGCTCCAGCGATCCATCTATGGACTGGTGCAAGCATCTCGGAGTTGGAATATACACTTTGATAAGTTGATCAAAGCATATAGTTTTATACAGACTTGCGGTGAAGCCTGTATTTACAAGAAAGTGAGTGGGAGCACAACAGCATTTCTGATAAGTATATGCGAATGACATATTGTTGATCAGAGATATTGTAGAATTATTCTGCAAAGCATAAAGGAATGTTTGAAAGGAGTTTTTCAAAGAAAGACCTCAGTGAAGCTGCTTACATATTGAGCATCAAGATATATAGAGATAGATCAAGATGCTTGATATGTTTTTCAATGAGTACATACCTTGACAAGATTTTGAAGTAGTTCAAAATGGAACAGTCAAAAAGGAGTTCTTTCCTGTGTTACAAGGTGTGAAGTTGAGTAAGACTCAAAAACCGACCACGGCAGAAGATAGAGAGAGAATGAAAGTCATTCCCTATGCCTCAGCCATAGGTTCTATAAAGCATGCCATGTTGTATACCAGACCTATTGCATACCCTGCCCTGAGATTGGCAAGGGAGTACAATAGTGATCTAGGAGTAGATCACTGGACATTGGTCAAAATTATCCTTAGTGGAATAAGGATATGTTTCTCGATTATGGAGGTGACAAAAGGTTCGTCGTAAAGGATTATGTTGATGCAAGTTTTGACACTGATCCAGATGACTCTAAGTCTCAATCTGGATACATATTGAAAGTGGGAGCAATTAGCTAGAGTAGATCCGTGCAGAGCATTGTTGACATAGAAATTTGCAAAATACGTACGGATCTGAATGTGGCAGACACGTTGACTAAACTTCTCTCACAAGAAAAACATGATCACACCTAGGTACTCTTTGGGTGTTAATCACATAGAGATGTGAACTAGATTATTGACTCTAGTAAACCCTTTGGGTGTTGGTCACATGTCGATGTGAACTATGGGTGTTAATCACATGGTGATGTGAACTATTGGTATTAAATCACATGGCGATGTGAACTAGATTATTGACTCTAGTGCAAGTGAGAGACTGAAGGAAATATGCCCTAGAGGCAATAATAAAGTTATTATTTATTTCCTTATATCATGATAAATGTTTATTATTCATGCTATAATTGTATTAACCGGAAACATAATACATGTGTGAATACATAGACAAACAGAGTGTCACTAGTATGCCTCTACTTGACTAGCTCGTTGATCAAAGATGGTTATGTTTCCTAACCATAGACATGAGTTGTCATTTGATTAACGGGATCACATCATTAGGAGAATGATGTGATTGACTTGACCCATTCCGTTAGCATAGCACTTGATTGTTTAGTTTGTTGCTATTGCTTTCTTCATGACTTATACATGTTCCTATGACTATGAGATTATGCAACTCCCGTTTACCAGAGGAACACTTTGTGTGCTACCAAACATCACAAAGTAACTGGGTGATTATAAAGGTGCTCTACAGGTGTCTCCGAAGGTACTTGTTGGGTTGGCGTATTTCGAGATTAGGATTTGTCACTCCGATTGTCGGAGAGGTATCTCTGGGCCCTCTCGATAATGCACATCACTTAAGCCTTGCAAGCATTGCAACTAATGAGTTAGTTGCGGGATGATGTATTACGGAACGAGTAAAGGGACTTGCCGGTAACGAGATTGAGCTAGGTATTGAGATACCGACGATCGAATCTCGGGCAAGTAGCATACCGATGACAAAGGGAACAACGTATGTTGTTATGCGGTTTGACCGATAAAGATCTTCGTAGAATATGTAGGAGCCAATATGAGCATCCAGGTTCCGCTATTGGTTATTGACCGGAGACGTGTCTCGGTCATGTCTACATAGTTCTCGAACCCATAGGGTCCGCACGCTTAACGCTACGATGACAGCTATATTATGAGTTTATATGTTTTGATGTACCGAAGGAGTTCGGAGTCCCGGATGAGATCGGGGACATGACGAGGAGTCTCAAAATGGTCGAGAAGTAAAGATCGATATATTGGATGACTATATTCGGACTTCGGAAAGGTTCCGAGTGATTCGGGTATTTTTTGGGAGTACCGGAGAGTTACGGGAATTCGCCGGGGAGTATATGGGCCTTATTGGGCCATACGGGAATAGAGGAAAGAGACCAAAAGGAAGGAGGCCTGCTCCCCCCCCCCTCTGGTCGAAATTGGACAAGGGGTGCAGCTCCCTTTTCCTTCTCCCTCTCCTCCTCTTTCCTTCTCTCCTACTCCAACAAGGAAAGGAGGAGTCCTACTCCCGGTGGGAGTAGGACTCCCCCCTTGGCGCGCCCTCCTCCTAGGCCGGCCGCCTCCCCCTTGCTCCTTTATATACAGGGGCAGGGGGGCCCTCTAGACACACAAGCTGTTCAAGTTGATCGTCTCTTAGCCGTGTGCGGTGCCCCCCTCCACCATAGTCCACCTCGATAATACTGTAGCGGTGCTTAGGCGAAGCCCTGCGTCGGTAGAACATCAACATCGTCACCACGCCGTCGTGTTGACAAAAGTCTCCCTCAACACTCGGCTGGATAGGAGTTCGAGGGACGTCATCGGGCTGAACGTGTGTTGAACTCGGAGGTGCCGTACGTTCGGTACTTGATCGGTCGGATCGTGAAGACGTACGACTACATCAACCACGTTGTGCTAACGCTTCCGCTTTCGGTCTACGAGGGTACGTAGACAACACTCTCCCCTCTCGTTGCTATGCATCACCATGATCTTGTGTGTGCGTAGGAAAATTTTGAAATTACTACGTTCCCCAACAAACACCACACCCAACAGATCGACAGGTTACACACCTTTCTTCATGGTTTATGGAGCGGAGGCGGTTCTCCCTAGTGACATCCGTCACAATTCGCCCCGGGTGGCAGCTTATGTTGAAGCGGATAATGAGACAGCACGTCAAGATTCTTTGGACCTGTTAGATGAAGAACGTGACCTCGTAGCAGCATGTTCGGCGATTTATCAACAGGATCTCTGACGATATCATAGCCGCCGAGTTAAGACCAGAACCTTTCAAGGGGGCGATTTGGTGCTCCGGCTCATTCAGGATCAAACTGATATGCACAAGTTATCCCCACCTTGGGAAGGACCTTTTGTGGTCAGCAAGAATCTGCACAACGGGTCATACTACCTCATTGATGTTCGAGAGCACCAAGACTCACGTAAATCGGAGGAGGAGACCAAGCGGCCGTGAAACATAGCTCTTCTTCGGCCTTACTATACTTGAGCCATAAGCTCTTCATATGTACATATTTATGACAATGTATATATTATATAATAAACCGGAGCCTCCATTCAAGCGGGGCATCTGTTCTTTTTACATCATGTGTGTGCTCACAAGAGTTTATTGACCAAGCGGAGTGTTTTGTTAATCCAATCTCTGCAGCCACACGGATATAAAGAAAATCACTAGGGGGCTTGGTTATATCTGAACCATAGCTACACCTTTTGATCGGTTTGAAACCACGAAGGGATATCACTAGGGGGCTTGGTTGTTATCACGCCATAGCTACACCTCTTGATAGGCGTTTAAGCCACAAAGGAAAATATGTGGGGCCAAAGAGAGTGTTGCACAAAGCACAAACTCAAACATGGGCACCCACTGAGCACAGCTCACAAAGTTACTTGGGGGCTCTTTTTTGCAAAGCAACAAAGAGTTTGAAAGGACCCTTGTAATTGGCTATCAAGCCACGGCTTGGAAGCCTGGTGTATTCACCTAAAAACCCGGGTTAACCTGCCTTCATCAAGTAAGCCACTCCTGTCCAGGTAATCCTGGTATGACCCGCCGAACGTTTGACAAGTCAATCTTTTACAGACCCTAAACTTGTCAAAGTTAAAACGACGATTGGTTAATTGGAGGCCCATCTTAAAAGGCTTTGTTAAATGGACTAACTCAGAGGCCTGGCAGCCCATGAAAAGCCTCGATTTGGAGCCTGGCAGCTCGTAAAAAGCCTTGCATATTTCCTTTTTGAGTCTTATTTGTTGAAGATTTTTTACTTTATAAAAGTTCATAAGTGTCTTCTGATAAACCGACGTCCTTGACCCGGCTTGCCTTTCAACTACAAGTTGTCGGTACATGATCAATTATAAACCGGTGTTCGTTGACCCGGTCTGGTTTGACTAATTCGCCAGTGCTATAAAGAAAACCCGATAATTATTATATCCCGGTACGGTTTACTATCATAATCCGGCATTATAAGGATGTGGTTATCAACGTTCCAGGCTGGTATTGACACCTTTGTCGTATACGCCATTGGTCAACCAATGAGGTATGTTGCACATATTGCTTTTTATAGAAACACTTCGATTATTCATCTACGTATTGGGCATCATGACCCGTCTAGCGGTAAACCGCTAGATACTTTTAAGTTGATGTACCCAGGAACACAATTCATCATGGGATATGCATAAATATATCCCAAAAGGTGGAACAAGTTGTCACGAGGTATTACAAAACATGCTTGATGGCATGACAGATGACGGAGTTTTGGCTATCCTATTACAAGAAGCTTTCAAAGCGGCTCCAATTGCATAATTGTTTTTAAAAGTATCGATACACAATAGACAGTAAACCGGCGACCGGTTTAAGACGCTTTGTCTGGACGGTTTGATGGTTGAGGGTCAGTTGGTGTGGGCACCTCTTCATCCCTCCCCAGACGCTGGAAATCAACCGTCGACCAATCGATTCCCATTAAAGCTTGAAATAATGCCTCTTCATGGATAAGACTGGATGGGTTAATATCAGGAGCATAAGTATGCTTACGAATCGGAGGCACAAGTTCTTCAACTTCATGGATTTTGGCAGGCCGCCTTTTCCCTTCAGCGTCATAAGCCAGTTGAAAATGGGACAAGTCTGTGTCTTCGGCCAGCTTGCTGGCTATTGGTCGCATCTCTTTGGTCAGCCGCCGGAGGTCATCATTGTCGAAGTTTGAAACGTCCTCCTTCACGCCTGGGTATCCTTTAATGATATCCTCCGCTTCAAGGTCTGGAATCCAGGCTTTGGCTCGAATAAGTGTGGTTAAAGCTCCTGATCTTGCAGCTGCCTTCTTCAATTCGGCAATCCGGGCTGGTAACATGGCCAGCTTCTCAAGTGTTTCTTTTATCAGGGTTGGTGCCGGTTTGTTGTAAGCCGCCGTGCAAATAGCCCGCTGAGACCCAGAGTATAACTGTTCAATCAAAGTATACGCCACTTTGAGCTTCAGCCGCATGTCTGTACCAAGATGAGCAATCCGAGTGCCTGCCAAGGGTTTATGTCAATATTCTGGTCAATGATAAGGTTCATTGAATTGCACAAAACACATAAGGAGATACTTACCAAATATAGCAAAAGTCATAGCGTTGATTTTCCCTTTCAAGCCAGCTAGTCCATCTACAATTGGTTTCAGGGCTGCCTCGGCGTCTTCAACTCTTTTGGTTAAACCGGATTTTTCGGTTTCCCAGTCAGCACGATCTTTGTTGAAAGATTCTTTCAGTTTTTCCATTACGGCCAGGACTTGGGTCAGCTCCTCTTTGGCTTTTGTAGCTTCTGCTTGTTGTGACTTCACATTCTCTTGCAAGTCAGAGTTTCGGGCATCTCTATTCCTCAGTTCAGCCTGCAACATTGAAGGTATATTAAACAACAAGATATATATGTTCTAAGTACAAAGCGTATAACAAGTTATGCACTTCATACTTGGGGGCTAATGCCTACTTGCTCTAAAGTACTACATTTTATACAAGTCTCTAGAACAATGCAAGCATTATCCTGGACACTTGGGGGCTAATGTACGTCTATTCTAAAACGGATGCATGGATTAAAACCCGGATTAACTTGCTAAGTTAAACCAGCCTTTGGGGGCTACGCTGCGGAAAGCTATCTAATTGTTAAAAGATGAGTCTTGGTTCTTATTAGAGACCTGACATTTTGAGGATCAATGACGAGAAACTTAAAGTGCTACAAAGACCCGGTTTATGATTAACATCATAAAATGGCCCTTGGGGGCTACTTGGGCTAGTATTTCAACTTTGAATCAACAAACAAAGGGAGATGAAAATACCTCATATCGCTCCTTCATCAAATTCACCAAACCGGCTTCATAGTCCCGGTTTGAGTGAAGACGGTTCAAGAAGCCAGAGTGAAGTTCTTCAACATTGAGATGAGCATAATTTGATAAATCACTACTCCATTTGCCTTTTTCCCTAGCAGCCTGCTCTTCTTTGGCACTATGTTGAGCCAAGATTACGGGATGGCCAGGAGAGCTGTGGCCCATTCCAGTAATGATAACATCGTCTCCTTGGCCTTCAGTGTTTTTGGCTGGTGATAATGGAGTCTCAGCATCTCTCACCAGACTAGCCCGGCTTGGCTCTGCCGGTTCAGTGTCAGGCGCGGCAGGCTCAGCGTCTGTTGGTTCAATAGTGTTTTGGCCTTGAAGGGGCGGGTCGTCAGAGGCGGCTTCAGGATGAGGACCCTCCGGTTCACAAGTTTGGTCCGGGTCACCTCTTGGTTCTTCTTCAAAAGTGGCTGGGTCTTCGGGCGGATTGTTGACCCGAGATTTCTTGCTGGGTCTGGCTTTGGCTCTATAGATAAAATTAAAAAGAGGGTTAACATTTTATTCCAGATTTACAACACATTGAGATGAAAGGTTACAAAGCTTACCCATCCATAGTTTTCAGAGGGGGGAGTTAAGTTGCTGTCGATTCACTAGAGGATGAGGGAGGTGTCACCTGATAATTTGAATCGGACGGATTAAGAGGTTGTCTGAAATAACCTGCCTTGGGGGTAAGAATTGTCAGGAGTAGGAGAGACCTCAGACCGGCGCTTCCGAACCGGGGTGTCAGGTAAACCGGTTGAAGTAACATGTTGACCACTGTGCCGGGTTGTCCAACGAGCTTCATGCCGCTGAGTCTTCAAAATAAATGTTGGATCCAAATGAGCAAGAGGATGAGAAAAAGCTTACTTTCTGGACTGCTTGACGGGTTTTTTGTGTTGGCTTAGAGTCTGAACCGGAGGAAAGGGTAATTACCTCTACATCATTAGCTTGACTGCCTTCTGCGTCCTCCCGAGGAAGATCATTGTTAATGAGATGCATGAAAAGGGAGCCAAGTGAGTCAAGTTCTACCTCAACTTTCGGATCATCAGCATCATCATCAAGTTCCATGTTGATCCGGTCAGCCGTTTTCCGTTTTGACGTCCGTTTGACGGCTCTAGTTTTGGGGCGAGATGGTTTGACCGCTTTATCCCCGGTTGGCTTTACTGCTTTTTCTATGGTTTTCTGTTTCCAGAAGGGATCATCACCCTATACATACATACACAAAAGAAGGATTACAAGTTGCACAAATTAAAGATATCAAAGATGAAAAGGAAGTATAGTGCTTACAGCAGGTGGTTTGTTCTTGGTATAGAAGGGATTCAAGCCGGTTTGACTACAGACTAGTTTCGATTCATTCAAAATTTTCTTTACACCTTCAGTGACTTCTTCATCAGTCACTTGAATGTTGCAATGGCGTTGAGGGTCTTCAACCTCACCGGTGTACTCACACATTAAACCGGGACGCCGGCTTAGCGGCAAGATGCTCCAAGATATCCAACAGCGCACGAAATCAACACCTGTTAAACCATTGGCCATAAAAGCCCGGAGTTTGGCGAGTTGAGGGGCATATTTCGCCCTTTCTGCAGAACTTAAGCGTTGCGGCATCGGATGGGTGCTGGAAAGCCGGTGATCACGAAAGCCTGGGAGGGGATTCTCATCTTCAGGAGAAGTGTCTCTGCAGTAAAACCAAGTCTGGTTCCATTCCTTTGGGTGGCTGTGCAGTTTGGCATGAGGGAATTCAACTTCTTTCCGCTTCTGAATTGAGACACCACCAAGTTCAGTGTTGGGGCCATTTACAAATTCTGTGCGCCGGTTTAAGTGAAAAAAGTCCCGGAACAGCTCCACAATTGGTTCTTCCTATAAGTACACTTCACAGAAGACCTAGAAGTTGCATAGATTGGATACTGAGTTGGGTCCGATGTCTTGAGGATGGAGTTGGAAATTGGCAAGCACATCTCGGTAAAACTTTGACCCTGGCGGTTTGAAGCCACGGCCTATGTGGTCAACAAAGACCACCACCTCACCCTGCCTTGGGGTCGGAGGATTTTTTGCTCCTGGAACTCGCCATTTAATTTCAGTCTTCTTAGGCAAAGTACTAATGCTAACCATATCATTCAATTGTTCCTCGGTGACCCGGGAACGGGCCCAGTTGCAAGCGGTAAATTGCTTGGCCATTTCAGAGCAAAAAAGCTGTGGAAGAAACGCCAGTTTACAAATCACTCTAGATGACACACAAGATATAATGATATCAACATATACTGGTACATAAGATTGCGTAAACCGAAGACTGATATAATAATGAAGGACAAGGTTATATCAAGGATATAGGCATATTGCTAAACCGGAGTTGGCAATTCCATACAAGAATTTATTAAATAAAGGCTATAAGAGGAAGTACATTGGTGGTTCAACAAGGGGACTAATGGTGTATACCGGATTGTCATTCTTGCAAAGTTAAACCGCCTATATTGCTGTGAGGAGTACCGATCTAAAAATTTCTAAGTAAGGGGAAACAAATTTCATAGAGTTATATGAAAATTTCGGATCTAAGGTATGACAGAAACTGGAATATATTCAGGTTCACGCTTCAGATATTTAGACAGTTCAGCAGATTCAGATAAGTTGTTCTTCGTATAAGAGAAAGTCTAATGAGGAGAATATGATTATGGCTACGGTCGCGCAAGGATAACAGGTCCAACCTAGCCTGCTACAGAGAAGAAAAGAGAAGAACAACACTGAGTTTTTTGATGAACTCCGACGAGCAGTGAAACCCTAAAAACAAGATCTAGGGTGGAAGGAAAAAGGGTTACCAATATCACAGGAACGACGGAGAGATGTTGCAGTACTCTGGTGCATTCAGGGTGATGCAGCGGCCGGGGTCGGAGCAGAGGCGACGGTCGACGGTGGTGGCGGAGCTCTGGAGGTTGAGCAGTGCAAGGAAGACGACGCGAAGAGGCACGAGGGGGAAAAAGTGAAAATGACCCCTCGGTCTTATTTATAAAGGCAAGGGATAGGTGCTAGGCGCGAAAATCAAGGAGCCAAAACATAGAAGTGAGGCAGAGCTGTCGCCTCGATTGTCGGAGGACCATTAATGAAGATGTGTCATACGTAGTTTTATAGATGACGTCACGACAGTTTACCATGATCCGAGAAGATGACGTCACGATGGTTTACCAAAGTATGAGAAGATGTGTGAGGGAGTCTTGGATAAGGGGGTGTTCGGATAGCCGGACTATACCTTCAGCCGGACTCCTGGACTATGAAGATACAAGATTGAAGACTTCGTCCCGTGTCCGGGAGGGACTTTCCTTGGCGTGGAAGGCAAGCTTGGCGATACGGATATGCAGATCTCCTACCATTGTAACCGACTCTATGTAACCCTAACCCTATTCGGTGTCTATATAAACCGGAGGGTTTTAGTCCGTAGGACAACATACACAACAACAATCATACCATAGGCTAGCTTCTAGGGTTTAGCCTCTCTGATCTCGTGGTACATCTACTCTTGTACTACCCATATCATCAATATTAATCAAGCATGACGTAGGGTTTTACCTCCATCAAGAGGGCCCGAACCTGGGTAAAACTTCGTGTCTCTTGCCTCCTGTTACCATCCGGCCTAGATGCACAATTCGGGACCCCCTACCCGAGATCCGCCGATTTTGACACCGACATTGGTGCTTTCATTGAGAGTTCCTCTGTGTCATCGCCATCAGGAAGGATGCCTCGCCCCGTCTTTAAAGACGGCACCGTTGCTAAGGGAGCTTTGGCTGTTGGCCAAACCCTCCGGCTAGGTGGTTTTCTTATGACCGCATGTTCGGCTTCTGTGCCGACGATGACTTCTTGAGCCATCGAAAACAATCTTCATGTCAGCTCGGAACTCACCGAGCAGTTAGATCCAATGGAGCTCTCCTCCATAAACGAGCTCTTGGATCGCTTCGCCGCCCTGGGAGTCGCTACGGATTACGACCAGATTGGGCCTAAACCCAATCTGAGAGAGATTAACTCTCCCCAAGTCACCCATTATGTTGCCGTGGTAGAGGGACAGTGCGGCGACCCTTCATCTATCTTAAGGACTCGCTACGTCCGGATTCCCGATCCCTCCAAGGCGGATACCCACGGAGCAGAGGATATCACTCAAGACCTGAACTTAGAGTCAGGTGACGGGCTGGATTCATTGGACAACATCCAGGAATCCAAATTTTCGAGTTCGGAAATTCCTCGGCCTCTGAGCCTCAGATGGTGTAACGCCCTCGATGCGGCTATGTCTCCCACATGTCGAGGCACGACTTAGAGACATAGGCGCATTGAAAGCAATGTTGCAAGTCGGGAATCATTACACAACCCATGTACATATATAATATAAAGGGGTAATAATAATAATAGTTGGCTTACACTCGCCACGTCACATCAAAGTACATAAATAACATCCATCATACAAACACTCATGGCCCGACTACGGCGCCAAAATAGAAAAGACCCCCAACAAGCGACTAATCCCTGAATCGAACCCCGAATAGGCACCACTACTGATCATCAGGAAAAGAAACATAGTATCACTGAGAGTCCTCGTCGTACTCCCACTTCAGCTCGAGCGCGCCATCCAGAGGAGTATCATCGGTCCCTGCATCTAGTGTAATAGTAATCTGTGAGCCACAAAGGACTCAGCAATCTCGCACCCTCGCGATCAGGACTATTTAAGCTAAGTAGGTAGGAAAGGGGTAATGTAGGTGGAGCTGCAGCAAGCGACTAGCATATATGGTGGCTAGCTTATTCGCAAAGGAGAGCGAGAAGAGAAGGCAAAGCACGAGCGGAAACTACATAGAGCAGACTACGCAAACATAACTCCAACGCCGTGTCCACTTCCCGGACTCCGCCGAGAAGAGGCCATCACGGCAACACACGCAGTTGATTCATTTTAATTAATTAAGTTCAAGTTATCTACAACCAAACATTAACAAATTCCCATCTGCCCATAACCGCGGGCACGGCTTTCGAAAGATCAATCCCTGCAGGGGGGTTCCCAACTTAGCCCATAACAAGCTCTCACGGTCAACGAAGGAATAGACCTCCACCCAGGACCCACCGATCAGACTCGGTATCCCAGTACAACAAGATGACTCGACAGGTCAAAACTAGTCCAGCAACACCGCCCGAATGTGCCGACAAATCCCGATAGGAGCTGCACATATCTCTTTCTCAGGGCACACTCAGATGAACACTACGTACAACTAAAACCAACCCTCGAGTTGCCCCGAGGTGGCGCTGCAAGTGGCTCGGTTCGGACCAACACTCAGAGGAGCACTGGCCCGTGGGGGGCTAAAATAAAGATGACCCTCGGGCTCCGGAAACCCAAGGGAAAGAAAATAGGTAGGTGGCAAATGGTAAAACCAATGTTGGGCATTGCTGGAAAAGCTTTAATCAAGGCGAACTATCAAGGGGTTCCCATTATAGCCCAACCGCGTAAGGGACGCAACAATCCGGGAACATAACACCGATATGACGGAAACTAGGGTGGCAAGAGTGGAACAAAACACTAGGCGAGAGGCCGAGCCTTCCACCCTTTACCAAGTATATAGATGAGTAAAGATAACATAGCAATATAATGATATCCCAACAAGTAAATAAATGTTCCAACAAAGAACGGCTCCAATCTTCATCTGCAACTAACAACACTATAAGAAGGGCTGAGCAAAGCGGTAACATAGCCAATCAATGGTTTGCTAGGACAAAGGTGGGTTAGAGGCTCAATCATGGCAATTGGGAGGCTGACAAGCAAGTGGTAGGCATCGTAGCATTGGAAAAGCAAAAGAGCGAGCAAACTAGCATAGCAAAGATAGTAGTGATTTCAAGGGTGTGATCATCTTGCCTGCACAGTTGTCAGAATTGGCTGGATCCTCAAAAGCAAACTCAACGGGCTCCTCGTTAGCGAATTCGTCTCCCGGCTCTACCCAGCAACACAAACAAGCAACAAGGATACAATCAACCACGTGCAAAGGCAACCAATAAGATGCAAAGATGATATGCTATGCGGGATGCGATGCGGGATGCAAAATGCAAGATGTAACAGGAAATGCATGAACCTGGCCTCAACTTGGAAAACCAAGTGTGCCACTGGATAGAGGGGAAGAAATCCACTGAAAACGATATAAAGATCATGGCAATCGTAGCTACGGTTTAGAAATGGCAAGCGTTTTACTAAACGAACCGATCTGCGATTTACAGCAAGTAGGCTCCTAAATGCAACAAAATGAACATGCTACAGCCACCCAACATGAAAAAAAATTGCATGGAAGTGATGTACTCATCAAGCTTAACAAATTATCAGGACTGAGGCATAGGCAAATTCATCCATTAAGGGCTTCAAACAAGCATGGCAAAACTGAATAAGCAAAACAGATTTCAGACTTAGCGAAATTAACGCTAGTCTGGAATTTCAGACCACAATGCTCTCTTCAGAGCAGCAAAACAACATGAGGGAAAACCTGAACATGGCAAGTAAGAGCATGGCATGGAGCTACTCAACAAGTTTAACAAAACACCCAAAATGACCTAGGGACAAAAGGGTTCACAAAATACTCTACCGAGCACACGAACATCGATGAAACACAATCAGTTTTCAGACTTAGTGAAAACTGGGACATGCTGAAATAATAACTCACGGAGGCATGTAAACGATCTCGATGCTCTCACTACGGTGCAAGTCGTGGCAAGGCAAGCATATATCCATTAAGAAGGCACAAAATGCTAGCTAGACATGGCAAGAACAATGGCATAGCATGCATGGATCACTAGCAATCACTCCAGCAAAATCGCAAAAGAGTTCACGATCTGCCCAAAACAACAACTATCCAAAAGTTGAGCTCGATTGAGTCAACCTATGGTGCTCCAACATAACAAGTAAAGACATGGATGGATTAAGCACAACAAGCATAACAAATCACTCTTACTGATCATCCTCAAAAGATGCACGGATCACTAGGAAACAAGCCGGACATATAGCATCGTGAACTAAAATGGCCCAGACTTGGTGATTTTCACTAAGTCCCTGAAATCGATAATCTCAGGCAGCCCTCTTCGCAAGCTTGCACAAGACAACACACACATCCTAAAAATACATGGAAGGCACCTCTGGAAAGAAGAAAACATGCTTAACAATTCATCCCAAAGGGGCACAGGCATATCATGCACGGATTAAATATGGCAAAAATGACAAGTGCATGTTGGACTAACGGATCTGCAATTTAACTCAACATGCCTCCTTCCAACAGAATTTTGGGCAACAAGATGACCTCAAATGCAAATGATGCAATGGAATGAAATGATGTACTCGTCGAGACGAAGATATTGACATATCATATGCCCAAATCGGAGCTAAGGGTGCAAAGATATGGCAGGTCAAAGTATGAATAAAAATCTGAGAGAGGAGAGGAAAGTCAACCCCGAATAGATCTAGGGTTACTGTTCACGGCGGCGGCACTGTTCACCGAGGCGGCGGATCTCGCCGGAATTGCTGCCGGAGAGGAGGGAGAAGGCCGGATCCGAGCGGGGGCTCGCCGGAGATGATCCCGGGCCGCGGGGAGGAGGCGGCGAGGGGCGGCGACCGGGGCGGCGGCGGCGAGGCCCGGCCGCGGTGGAGCTTGGCTCCGGTGGAGGCCGGGGCGAGCGGCGACGAGAAGCTCGCCGGAGACCGTGGTGGCGCGGTGGTCGGCGGCGGGCGACGCGGCCGGCCGCGGGGAAGGAGGCGGCGCGGGATCGGGCGCTGGGAGGCGCGGCTACGGGCTCGCGGGGGCCCGACTTGGGCCTCCCGGGCGGCGGAGGCGACACGTGGCGCGCGGTGAGAGGCCGGGCGAAGTGTCCGGCGACCGGCGGACAATGTCCGTCGGCGCGGATCTGAGCGGGGACGATTTAGGGTTTTTTCGGGGGAGGAGGAGATCCGAAAAACGGGGGGTCTATATATAGGCATAGAGGGAGCTAGGAGAGTCCAAATGAGGTGTGGTTTTCGCCCACGCGATCGTGATCGAACGACCGAGACGATGGAGCAGAGTTTGGTGGGTTTTGGGCCAAAATGGAGGGGTGTTGGGCTGCACACACACGAGGCCTTTTCGGTCCCTCGGTTAACCGTTGGAGTATCAAACGAAGTCCAAATGACCCGAAACTTGACAGGCGGTCTACCGGTAGTAAACCAAGGCCGCATGGAAAGTCTCGGCCCAATCCGGAAATGTTTAATCCCCACACACGAAAGAAAGCTAGAAATGGCCACCGGAGGAGAACGAAGCGCCGGAATGCAAAACGGACAACGGGGAAAATGCTCGAATGCATGAGACGAACATGTATGCAAATGCAATGCACGTGATGACATGATATGAGATGCACGAGAAACAAAACAACACACGGAGACAAAGACCCGAACCCGAGAATTAAATATAACTTAATGCTGGAAACGGAAAGAGTTGAAGTACAATTGGGGAAGGTTACTGTGACGCCCCCGATTTAATCGTACACTAATCATACACGCAAACGTGTACGATCAAGATCAGGGACTCACGGGAAGATATCACAACACAACTCTACAAATAAAATAAGTCATACAAGCATCATATTACAAGCCAGGGGCCTCGAGGGCTCGAATACAAGAGCTCGATCATAGACGAGTCAGCGGAAGCAACAATATCTGAGTACAGACATAAGTTAAACAAGTCTGCCTTAAGAAGGCTAGCACAAACTGGGATACAGATCGAAAGAGGCGCAGGCCTCCTGCCTGGGATCCTCCTAAACTACTCCTGGTCGTCGTCAGCGGGCAGCACGTAGTAGTAGGCACCTCCGGTGTAGTAGGAGTCGTCGTCGACGGTGGCGTCTGGCTCCTGGGCTCCAACATCTGGTTGCGACAACCAGGAGGAAGGGAAAGGGGGAAAAGGGGGAGAAAGCAACCGTGAGTACTCATCCAAAGTACTCGCAAGCAAGGAGCTACACTACATATGCATGGGTATCAAATGGAATAAGGGTATCATATGTGGACTGAACTGCAGAATGCCAGAATAATAGGGGGATAACTAATCCTTTCGAAGACTACGCTTCTGGTATCCTCCATCTTGCAGCAGGAGAAGAGAGTAGATGGAAGTCCTCCAAGTAGCATCGCATAGCATAATCCTAACCGATGATCCTCCCCTCGTCGCCCTGTGAGAGAGCGATCACCGGTTGTATCTGGCACTTGGAAGGGTGTGTTTTATTAAGTATCTGGTTCTAGTTGTCATAGGGTCAAGGTACAACTCCGGGTCGTCCTTTTACCGAGGGACACGGCTATTCGAATAGATAAACTTCCCTGCAGGGGTGCACCACATACCCCAACACGCTCGATCCCATTTGGCCGGACACACTTTCCTGGGTCATGCCCGGCCTCGGAAGATCAACACGTCGCAGCCCTACCTAGGCACAACAGAGAGGTCAGCACGCCGGTCTAAACCCTATGGCGCAGGGGTCTGGGCCCATCGCCCTTTGCACACCTGCACGTTGCGAACGCGGTCGAAAGCAGACCTAGCCTAGTGGCCTTCCAGTCCAATCCGGCGCGCGCCACTCAGTCGCTGACGTCACGAAGGCTTCGGCTGATACCACGACGCCGGGATACCCATAACTACTCCCGCGTAGATGGTTAGTGCGTATAGACCAAATGGCCAGACTCAGATCAAATACCCAGATCTCGTTAAGCGTGTTAAGTGTCCGCGAACGCCGAACAGGGCCAGGCCCACCTCTCTCCTAGGTGGTCGGAACCTGCCCTGTCGCTCCGCCTCAAAGATCCACTCGCGGGTGCTCCTACGAGCCTACCCGTCTTTAGTCACCACATGTATCATGTATAAAGTATATAGTATATACCCGTGATCACCTCCCGAGTGATCACGGCCCGATAGTATAGCATGGCAGACGGACAAGAATGTAGGGCCACTGATGATAAACTAGCATCCTATCTAAGCAGTAGGATAGCATGTAAGGTATCAACAGTAGTAGCAAGGACAGGCTATGCATCAGTATAGGATTAACGGGAAGCAATAACATGCTACTCTACTCTAATGCAAGCAGTATAGAGAAGAGTAGGCGATATCTGGTGATCAAAGGGGGGGCTTGCCTGGTTGTTCTGGCAAGAGAGAGGGGTCGTCAACTCCGTAGTCGTACGGGGTAGCAGCAGCGTCGGTCTCGGTGTCTAGCGAGAGAAGAGGGGGAAGAAACAATAAATATAATGCAAGCATATGCATAGAGATGCATGACATGACAAGTAACGGCGTCAGAGGTGCCCTAACGCGGTAGCAGGTGATACCGGTGAAGGGGGATAACATCCGGGAAAGTATCCCCGGTGTTTCGCGTTTTCGGGCAGAGGAGCCGGAGGGGGAAAGTTGCGTGTTCGCTATGCTAGGGATGCGTGGCGGACGAACGGGCTGCGTATCCGAGTTCGTCTCGTCGTTTTGAGCAACTTTCATGTAGAAAGTATTTTCATCTGAGCTACGGTTTATTTTATATTAATTTTAAAAGATTTAAATCATTTTCAGGATTTATTTAATTATTTTAATACAACATTATCCAAAACAGTGTTTGCTGACGTCATCATGACATCAGCATGACGTCAGCAATTGACCAGGTCAACCTGACATGTGGGTCCCGCTCGTCATACACTGTTAGTTAATTAACAATAGTTAATTAGGTTAATTAGCCATTAGGTTAATTAATCAGGATTAATTAAATTAAGTATTTACTTAATTAATTAATATTTTAATTATCATTTATTTTTATTTTTAACGTTCTGGGGGGGGGCCTGCGGTCAGTGGCATGGCCGGTCCAGTCAGCAAGGCTGACCGGGTCAACAGGCCGGCCGGGCCCCTGGGGCCCACGGGTCAGTGACCCAGGGGTGGCCCCAGGTCGGCCACGTCGGTGGCCGGCATTGGGGAGCTCCGGGGAGCGTTCCCGCGGCGGAGGGGCGCCGGACCTCGCCGGGATTCGCCGTCCGGCGGCAAAAATGGCCGCGGGCGGGTGCGTTCGAACGTGGAGGAGATGCCGCGTCCAACGGTGGCAGAGCCACGGCCGGACTTGGCCGGAAACGACGCCGGCGAGCGGCGGAGGCGGCGGTGGGATTCGGGACCGCGTCGGGATCGTGCTATGGGGCTAACGGGAAAGGCCAGGGGGGTTGCGCGACGCGCTGAGCACAAGGGGCTCGGCCCCGTGACCATTTGGTCACTGGAAGGGCGCCGGCGACGAGATCCGCGACGGGGGCGCTCGGGTACGGAGGGGAATGAGGGGGAAGAGGAGGGGGGGCCTCGACCGAGCGGAGGAGGCACGAGGGGAGGGGGGTACGTGGGGCGCGGTGAGCCGGCGCGAGCCGGAGCGCGACGAGCGCGGCGCCGGAGCGAGCTCCGGCCATGGCGACCGAGCGCGGGGGTCGACCCCTACGGCTACAGAGCGAGGCAGGGAAGGGAAGAGCTCACGGGGGGGAACGCGTGGGGTCTCGGAAGTGAGCTCGGGGGCGGTCGGGGGCGGCCGGCGGGGAGGAGGTCGAGGCGGTGGCCGTCCGGCGATGCGGATCCGGCGAGGTGGGATTCGGGGACGGTCCCGAGGCGACAAGGGGGGGGGGGGGGTTCGGGCGTCCTGCGCGGCCGGTCGGGGAGGAGGGGAGGAGGACGAGCGCCGGTGGGGTGGGGCGCCGGCGTCGGGGGCGACGGGATCGGGCCGATCCCGATCCAGATCGGCGGGGGAGGGAGGAGAAGGGGATCGGGCGGAATGGGGTGTCGGCTAGGGTTTCCGCCGACCGGGGGGTTATGGGAGTGAGGGGGGTGGGCCGGGCCAGGGGCTGGCCGGCTGGGCCAGGTGGGCTTGGCCCAGTTTGGCCAGGGGGGGGGGGGGCTTGCCTCTCCTTTGTTTTATTTTTCTTTTCTTAATTTATTTTCTCTTCTGTTTTATTTCATTTTAAAATACTCAGACACTTTATAAAAATGTGTGCACCCCACCATAATTAACCTTGTAATATTTGACAACCCCCGAACATTTTAGTTTGATTATTTTATTATTTTTTTTAAACTTTTATTACCATCATAATTTTAAATTGAATTTCGAAACCGTTTTGATTTAACCCGAGATTAACTACAGTGACAAAGGTGACGTGGCATCATTAGTGAGGATTACTGTAGCTTAATTACCCGGGCGTCACAGTTACATATGGGGCGTTACAACACTCCACCACTACGAAAAGATCTCGTCCCGAGATCTAAGACTGAAAGAACTCCGGGTACTCAGAACGGAGGTGGTCCTCGCGTTCCCAGGTAGCTTCACGGTCGGAATGGTGTGACCACTTGACTTTGAGAAACTTGATTGACTTGTTGCGAGTTTTGCGTTCAGTCTCTTCAAGGATTGCAACTGGGTGCTCACGGTAGGAGAGATCTTCTTGGAGCTCAATGTCCTCGAAGTTGACGGTGCGCTCAGGCGTCTTGAAGCACTTTCGGAGTTGCGAGACGTGGAACACATCATGAACATTGGCAAAGGTTGCAGGAAGCTCGAGTTGATAGGCGAGTCGCCTCTCTTGCTGACGATCTTGAAAGGCCCGACGTATCTGGGGGCAAGCTTCCCTTTGATACCAAAGCGACGAGTCCCTTTCATAGGAGAGACGCGGAGGTAGACATGATCTCCGATCTCGAAAGCCAAATCATGGTGCTTGCTGTCATAGTAGCTCTTCTGACGAGATTGGGCTGCTTTGAGGTTATCACGAATGACCTTGCACATTTCTTCTGCCTCTGTGATCAGGTCATTACCCAGCAGCTGACGTTCACCGGTTTCAGACCAGTTGAGAGGTGTACGACACTTCCTACCATACAGAATTTCAAACGGGGCCTTGCCGGAACTTGCTTGGAAATTGTTGTTGTACGAGAATTCAGCATAAGGAAGGCAATCCTCCCACTTCATGCCGAAGGACATAACACAAGCTCTGAGCATATCTTCAAGAATCTGGTTGACACGCTCGACTTGACCGCTTGTTTGAGGATGGAAAGCAGTGCTGAAGCGAATGTTGGTGCCCATGGCCTTCTAAAAAGAATCCCAGAACTTGGAGGTAAAGATGCTGCCATGGTCTGAAGATATCACTTGAGGAATACCATGCAGAGAGACAATGCGAGAGGTGTAGAGCTCCGCCAATTGAGCTGCAGTGATTGACTCTTTGATAGGCAAGAAATGAGCCACTTTGGTGAGCTTGTCGATGACAACGAATATAGCATCATTGCCACGCTTGGACTTAGGAAACCCAGTCACGAAGTCCATTTCAATGTGGTCAAACTTCCATTCTGGAATGGCGAGAGGTTGGAGGAGACCTGCTGGCCTTTGGTGTTCTGCTTTCACTCTTCTGCAGACATCACATTCATTCACGAATTGAGCGATCTCGCGCTTCATTCGAGTCCACCAATAAGTTTGCTTCAGATCTTGATATATCTTCGTGCTCCCAGGGTGGATGGAGAGGAGAGAGTTGTGAGCCTCATTCATGATCACTTTACGAAGTTCATCTTTGGGCACAACAATTCGATCCTCGAAGAAGAGAGTGTCCTTGTCATCAAGTCGGTAGCACTTGTACTTGGACTGACTCTTTGCAATACCAATCTTCACCTTTTTCACCATAGCATCAAGAAGCTGGGCTTGGCGAATCTGGTCTTCCAAGGTAGGAGAAACTTGAAGGTTGGCGAGGAAACCTTGAGGAACAACTTGCAGATTAAGTTTGCGGAAGGCTTCACAAAGCTCGGGTTGATAAGGCTTGAGAATCAGACTGTTGCAATATGCTTTTCTGCTCAAAGCGTCAGCAATCACATTAGCCTTGCCTGGAGTATACTCGATACTCGGATTGTACTCTTGAATCATTTCGACCCATCGAGTCTGCCTGAGGTTGAGATTAGGCTGAGTGAAGATGTACTTGAGACTCTTGTGATCAGTGAAGATGTCCACTTTCCTTCCCAAGAGAAGATGTCTCCAAGTCAACAATGCGTGCACAACTGCCGCCAACTCAAGATCATGAGTGGGGTAGTTCTTCTCATTTGGCTTCAACTGGCGAGAGGTATAAGCAACAACTTTCTTCTCTTGCATCAGTACTGCACCGAGACCTTGGAGAGAGGCATCACAAAAGACCTCGTACGGCTTGGTTTCATCAGGCGGAGTTAGAACTGGAGCAGTGATCAATTTCTCTTTCAAAGCGTTGAAAGCAACATCACACTCCGGAGACCAAACGTACTTGACGTGCTTCTGGAGAAGATTTGAGAGAGGCTTCGCGATCTTGGAGAAGTTTTCAACGAATCTTCGGCAATAACTTGCAAGACCGAGGAAGCTATGGAGTTGCTTCACATTCTGAGGAGGTTCCCAATTAACTATTGCAGACACCTTCTCAGGATCCACGGAAATGCCCTTGGCAGAGATAATATGACCAAGATAAAGAACCTCATCGAGCCAAAACTCACACTTGGAGAACTTGGCGTAGAATTGATGTTCCCTTAGCTTGTCAAGAACCAAACGCAAGTGTTTGGCATGATCTTCCTTGTTCTTCGAGAAAACCAGGATATCATCGAGATAGACCAAAACAAAGTCGTTGGTGTAGGGGTTGAAGATGAAGTTCATCATGCGAGAGAACGTCGGAGGAGCATTAGCGAGGCCAAAAGACATAACTGTGTATTCATATGACCCATAGCTTGTTCTGAACGCCGTCTTTGGAATATCTTGTTCACGAATGCGAATTTGACGATAACCCATACGGAGATCAAGCTTGGAGAATACTTGGGCACCCTTGAGTTGCTCGAACAGCTCATTAATGTTGGGAAGTGGATATTTGTTCTTGATGGTCTTCTTGTTCAATCGACGATAATCAACACAAAGTCGGTCCGTTCCATCCTTCTTCTTCACAAAAAGAACACCACAACCCCACGGAGAAGTACTAGGCCGAATGAGACCCATCCTTTCTTGCACATCGAGTTGTTTCTTCAACTCCTTCAACTCTTCGGGGCCGAGCTTGTAAGGCCGTTTGCACACCGGTTCCGTACCAGGCTCAAGTTCAATAATGAATTCAACAGGCCGTTTTGGAGGCATGCCTGGGAGTTCTTCAGGGAAGACATCTTGATACTCACAAACAACCGGAATCTGCAAAATAGCATCCAATTCACCCTTCTCATTGAGAGAGAACAACCGGATGGTATTATCCCGAGCAGCAAAGACAATGACATCTTCAGAAGAATGAGTCAGTTGAATCTGCCTGGCTGCACAATCGAGGTGAGCCTTCTGTTCAGAGAGCCAGTCCATCCCAAGAATGAGGTCGATGTCAGAATTACCAAGAACCACCGGAGAAGAGAGAAACTTGTAATCGCCCAATGTGATGGAAATATCCGGGACACAATTGTTAGAAGTCATTTGCTTGCCCGGAGACACAATCTTCAACGGAACAGGAATCCTTTCGGTCACAATATCATGCTTGGCCACAAATGGAGTTGAAATAAAAGAAAGCGATGCACCAGTATCAAAAAGTACTTTTGCGGGCATGTCATTGACAGGAAGATTACCCATAATCACATCTGGCGAGTCCTCTGCCTGAGCTGCATTCAGCAAGTTGACCTTGGCGGACTTGGAGTTATGCTTGACCACAGCTGTACTTGCCGATCTGATAGGAGGAGGAGGAGGAAGACGCCTCTGGTTGAAACACTTGTTGGCGTAGTGACCCTTCTGTTGGCACTTGTTGCACGTGACCTCTGAGAGCGGACGGTGGTACGAAGCACTTGATCTTGGAGCTTGAGACGAAGTCTTGTTCTGAAAGCCTGGGTTGGGTGGGTGGGATGAACCACTGCCACCTTTGCTCTTCTGCTGATACGGCTGACGGAACGGAGGAGGAGGAAGCCAATACTTCTGCTGCTTGGCCACTTGCGTAGAGGACGAAGACGAAGTGTCTCTGACTCGCTTCCTGGAAGCGTCACACCTGAGCTGAGCAGCCTCTTGCTTCAGTGCCATGTTGTAGAACTCATCGTATCTCAGCGGCTCGAAGAGGACAAGAGCGAGCTGAATTTCTTCACGAAGACCACCCCTGAACTGATAGATCATGCTCTTCTCATCAGGAACATCCTGCTTGGCAAAACGGGCGAGCTTCTGGAACAACTTGTTGTAATCATAGACAGACAAAGAGCCTTGCTTCAGATTGCGGAATTCTTCACGTTTGCTTTCAGTCACACTTTGAGGAATGTGATGAGCTCGAAAATCACGACGGAAATCATCCCAAGTGATCAAACGTCCACCTCTGGAATCCCGGTACTGCTGAAACCACTCTGCGGCCTGATCCTTGAGCTGGAAAGACGCGAACTTGACGAAATCTTCAGGTCTGACGTTGCTGCATTCAAAATGCTTGCCCAGATCGACTAACCAATCATCAGCATCGGTAGCCTCAACGCAGTTGCTGAACGTCTTTGGACCATTTGCGAGGAACTGATTCAGAGTTGCAAACTGGTTCTGGTTGTTGCCTTGATTCGCTTGACTGCTTAGATTCCGCTCTTGGATGATTTGCATGATCAGCTGAGTATTTGCATTAGTAGCAGCCATCACAGCCTGCCATGCTTCCGGAGGAGGCGGAGGTGGTGGAGGATCTTGATTCTGGTTCTGACTGGTGCTCTTAGCGGGAGCCATCCTGAAGAGGTTGACCACCATTAGCACCCAAATAGAGAAATATTGAAGGTGAATCCAACGAAATGAAAATTGCAACATAAAGTCTTCACATCCGAACAAAATGAACGAATGCACTTCTCTTGAAGTGGTCACATATTCCTAAATTGCGAAGCCACGAAGAATCAGGTAGAAGAGGTACATCAACGAGGGATGGAATCAACATATGACGTCGAAGAAGAACGAATACCACAAATCAAAATAAAACCAAGGGTTGGCTTGCGGAATAAGCCGGAACAAACACATGATAGAAATTTCGTCCGAAGTGTTCGTGGTAGGACCTACACGGGCTCGACCGTACAGCACCATCATGTACAAGGCAGTGCACATGACATACGAAGCGTCCCCGAGTCAGCATAGCCAAGGACTCTTTAAGACACAACGAGGCCACTGTAAAATCGACCGTGAATAGGCGAACCACTAGACGTCGAACCCCAATTTCATATCACACATCTGTTGGAAAGATATCCTAAGGCTACTTGAATTCCCACCTATGAAATTCCCGAAACTTTCCGGTTATGCAATCAGGTGTTGAGGATACAGGGGAAGCATAATATCTCACCCAAGCTAGCAAATCCTACATCCAGCTGCATCCATCCTTCAACACATAACCAAGAAACCTTCGGAAACCATCTGTCTCAACCTTCGAAAAGCATCCGTTATACAAGTTATGGCGATACTCCCAAACTCCCGCCCCAGTACTGGGTGGCGTCGAGGTTATCTCACCAACGAACTGCATAAAGGAGATTTTCGATGTCGCGCACATATCTCAAGTATGCCAGAATTGCAACGATAGAATTATGATGACAACACCTCAGAGCTCAACTCCCCGGGACACTTCCACTAAACCCCTGACAGGAGGCACCAAGACAGTATTCTCATCATAAGCCATCGGAACAAAACTAAGATACTCGTGTGATCCTAAAATTTTTTTTATGAAATTTGAGAAGAGAAGAGTGAAAACTCTACGTCAGGATGCCTTACCAGAGCGATGAGGAGACTGGGAAGTAAAAGAATTCCTAAGCTCTCCGATATATAATTCCTAAGGACTCAAAACATTTTTCTAGACACAACTCGGCTGCTAAAAAACGATCAAGCAATGGGGCTCCTAAGGTCGGGGAAGGCTCTGATTACCAACTTGTAACGCCCTCGATGCGGCTATGTCTCCCACGTGTCGAGGCACGACTTAGAGACATAGGTGCATTGAAAGCAATGTCGCAAGTCGGGAATCATTACACAACCCATGTACATATAAAATATAAAGGGGTAATAATAATAATAGTTGGCTTACACTCGCCACGTCACATCAAAGTACATAAATAACATCCATCATACAAACACTCATGACCCGACTACGGCGCCAAAATAGAAAAGACCCCCAACAAGCGACTAATCCCTGAATCGAACCCTGAATAGGCACCACTACTGATCATCAGGAAAAGAAACATAGTATCGCTGAGAGTCCTCGTTGTACTCCCACTTCAGCTCGAGCGCGCCATCCGGAGGAGTATCATCGGTCCCTGCATCTGGTGTAATAGTAATCTGTGAGCCACAAAGGACTCAGCAATCTCGCACCCTCGCGATCAAGACTATTTAAGCTAAGTAGGTAGGAAAGGGGTAATGTAGGTGGAGCTGCAGCAAGCGACTAGCATATATGGTGGCTAGCTTATTCGCAAAGGAGAGCGAGAAGAGAAGGCAAAGCACGAGCGGAAACTACATAGAGCAGACTACGCAAACATAACTCCAACACCGTGTCCACTTCCCGGACTCCGCCGAGAAGAGGCCATCACGGCAACACACGCAGTTGATTCATTTTAATTAATTAAGTTCAAGTTATCTACAACCGGACATTAACAAATTCCCATCTGCCCATAACCGCGGGCACGGCTTTCGAAAGATCAATCCCCGCAGGGGGGTCCCAACTTAGCCCATAACAAGCTCTCACGGTCAACGAAGGAATAGACCTCCACCCAGGACCCACCGATCAGACTCGGTATCCCGGTACAACAAGATGACTCGACAGGTCAAAACTAGTCCAGCAACACCGCCCGAATGTGCCGACAAATCCCGATAGGAGCTGCACATATCTCTTTCTCAGGGCACACTCAGATGAACACTACGTACAACTAAAACCAACCCTCGAGTTGCCCCGAGGTGGCGCTGCAAGTGGCTCGGTTCGGACCAACACTCAGAGGAGCACTGGCCCGTGGGGGGCTAAAATAAAGATGACCCTCGGGCTCCGGAAACCCAAGGGAAAGAAAACGGGTAGGTGGCAAATGGTAAAACCAATGTTGGGCATTGTTGGAAAAGCTTTAATCAAGGCGAACTATCAAGGGGTTCCCATTATAGCCCAACCGCGTAAGGGACGCAACAATCCGGGAACATAACACCGATATGATGGAAACTAGGGCGGCAAGAGTGGAACAAAACACTAGGCGAGAGGCCGAGCCTTCCACCCTTTACCAAGTATATAGATGAGTAAAGATAACATAGCAATATAATGATATCCCAACAAGTAAATAAATGTTCCAACAAGGAACGGCTCCAATCTTCATCTGCAACTAACAACGCTATAAGAAGGGCTGAGCAAAGCGGTAACATAGCCAATCAATGGTTTGCTAGGACAAAGGTGGGTTAGAGGCTCAATCATGGCAATTGGGAGGCTGACAAGCAAGTGGTAGGCATCGTAGCATTGGCAAAGCAAAAGAGCGAGCAAACTAGCATAGCAAAGATAGTAGTGATTTCAAGGGTGTGATCATCTTGCCCGCACAGTTGTCAGAATTGGCTGGATCCTCAAAAGAAAACTCAACGGGCTCCTCGTTAGCGAACTCGTCTCCCGGCTCTACCCAGCAACACAAACAAGCAACAAGGATACAATCAACCACGTGCAAAGGCAACCAATAAGATGCAAAGATGATATGCTATGCGGGATGCGATGCGGGATGCAAAATGCAAGATGTAACAGGAAATGCATGAACCTGGCCTCAACTTGGAAAACCAAGTGTGCCACTGGATAGAGGGGAAGAAATCCCCTGAAAACGATATAAAGATCATGGAAATCGGAGCTACGGTTTAGAAATGGCAAGCGTTTTACTAAACGAACCGATCTGCGATTTACAGCAAGTAGGCTCCTAAATGCAACAAAATGAACATGCTACAGCCACCCAACATGAAAACAAATTGCATGGCAGTGATGTACTCATCAAG
This sequence comes from Triticum monococcum, assembly GCA_034509565.1. Lineage (NCBI taxonomy): Eukaryota > Viridiplantae > Streptophyta > Magnoliopsida > Poales > Poaceae > Triticum > Triticum monococcum. The sequence goes on from CM067843.1 coordinate 79,057,795, forward strand.
CTTAACAAATCATCAGGACTGAGGCATAGGCAAATTCATCCATTAAGGGCTTCAAACAAGCATGGCAAAACTGAATAAGCAAAACAGATTTCAGACTTAGCGAAATTAACGCTAGTCTGGAATTTCAGACCACGATGCTCTCGTCAGAGCAGCAAAACAACATGAAGGAAAACCTGAACATGGCAATTAAGAGCATGGCACGGAGCTACTCAACAAGCTTAACAAAACACCCAAAATGACCTGGGGCCAAAAGGGTTCACAAAATACTCTACCGAGCACACGAACATCGATGAAACACAATCAGTTTTCAGACTTAGTGAAAACTGGGACATGCTGAAATAATAACTCACGGAGGCATGTAAACGAGCTCGATGCTCTCACTACGGTGCAAGTCATGGCAAGGCAAGCATATATCCATTAATAAGGCACAAAATGCTAGCTAGACATGGCAAGAACAATGGCATAGCATGCATGGATCACTAGCAATCACTCCGGAAAAATCGCAAAAGAGTTCACGATCTGCCCAAAACAACAACTATCCAAAAGTTGAGCTCGATTGAGTCAACCTATGGTGCTCCAACATAACAAGTAAAGACATGGATGGATTAAGCACAACAAGAATAACAAATCACTCTTACTGATCATCCTCAAAAGATGCATGGATCACTAGGAAACAAGCCGGACATATAGCATCGTGAACTAAAACGGCCCAGACTTGGTGATTTTCACTAAGTCCCTGAAATCGATAATCTCAGGCAGCCCTCTTCGCAAGCTTGCACAAGACAACACACACATCCTAAAAATACATGGAAGGCACCTCTGGAAAGAAGACAACATGCTTAACAATTCATCCCAAAGGGGCACAGGCATATCATGCACGGATTAAATATGGCAAAAATGACAAGTGCATGTTGGACTAACGGATCTGCAATTTAACTCAACATGCCTCCTTCCAACAGCATTTTGGGCAACAAGATGACCTCAAATGCAAATGATGCAATGGAATGAAATGATGTACTCGTCGAGACGAAGATATTGACATATCATATGCCCAAATTGGAGCTACGGGTGCAAAGATATGGCAGGTCAAAGTATGAATAAAAATCTGAGAGAGGAGAGGAAAGTCAACCCCGAATAGATCTAGGGTTACTGTTCACGGCGGCGGCACTGTTCACCGAGGCGGCGGATCTCGCCGGAATTGCTGCCGGAGAGGAGGGAGAAGGCCGGATCCGAGCGGGGGCTCGCCGGAGATGATCCCGGGGCCGCGGGGAGGAGGCGGCGAGGGGCGGCGACCGGGGCGGCGGCGGCGAGGCCCGGCCGTGGTGGAGCTTGGCTCCGGTGGAGGCCGGGGCGAGCGGCGACGAGAAGCTCGCCGGAGACCGTGGTGGCGCGGTGGTCGGCGGCGGGCGACGCGGCCGGCCGCGGGGAAGGAGGCGGCGCGGGATCGGGCGCTGGGAGGCGCGGCTACGGGCTCGCGGGGGCCCGGCTTGGGCCTCCCGGGCCGCGGCGGCGGAGGCGACACGTGGCGCGCGGTGAGAGGCCAGGCGAAGTGTCCGGCGACCGGCGGACAATGTCCGTCGGCGCGGATCTGAGCGGGGACGATTTAGGGTTTTTTCGGGGGAGGAGGAGATCCGGAAAACGGGGGGTCTATATATAGGCATAGAGGGAGCTAGGAGAGTCCAAATGAGGTGCGGTTTTCGCCCACACGATCGTGATCGAACGACCGAGACGATGGAGCAGAGTTTGTTGGGTTTTGGGCCAAAATGGAGGGGTGTTGGGCTGCACACACACGAGGCCTTTTCGGTCCCTCGGTTAACCGTTGCAGTATCAAACGAAGTCCAAATGACCCAAAACTTGATAGGCGGTCTACCGGTAGTAAACCCAGGCCGCATGGCAAGTCTCGGCCCAATCTGGAAATGTTTAATCCCCACACACGAAAGAAAGCTAGAAATGGCCACCGGAGGAGAACGAAGCGCCGGAATGCAAAACGGACAACGGGGAAAATGCTCGAATGCATGAGACGAACATGTATGCAAATGCAATGCACGTGATGACATGATATGAGATGCACGAGAAACAAAACAACACACGGAGACAAAGACCCGAACCCGAGAATTAAATATAACTTAATGCCGGAAACGGAAAGAGTTGAAATACAATTGGGGAAGGTTACATATGGGGCGTTACAACACTCCACCACTACGAAAAGATCTCGTCCCGGGATCTAAGACTGAAAGAACTCCGAGTACTCAGAACGGAGGTGGTCCTCGCGTTCCCAGGTAGCTTCACGGTCAGAATGGTGTGACCACTTGACTTTGAGAAACTTGATTGACTTGTTGCGAGTTTTGCGTTTAGTCTCTTCAAGGATTGCAACTGGGTGCTCACGGTAGGAGAGATATTCTTGGAGCTCAATGTCCTCGAAGTTGACGGTGCGCTCAGGCGTCTTGAAGCACTTTCGGAGTTGCGAGACGTGGAACACATCATGAACATTGGCAAAGGTTGCAGGAAGCTCGAGTTTATAGGCGAGGTCGCCTCTCTTGCTAACGATCTTGAAAGGCCCGACGTATCTGGGGCAAGCTTCCCTTTGATACCGAAGCGACGAGTCCCTTTCATAGGAGAGACGCGGAGGTAGACATGATCTCCGATCTCGAAAGCCAAATCATGGTGCTTGCTGTCATAGTAGCTCTTCTGACGAGATTGGGCTGCTTTGAGGTTATCACGAATGACCTTGCACATTTCTTCTGCCTCTGTGATCAGGTCATTACCCAGCAGCTGACGTTCACCGGTTTCAGACCAGTTGAGAGGTGTACGGCACTTCCTACCATACAGAATTTCAAACGGGGCCTTGCCGGAACTTGCTTGGAAACTGTTGTTGTATGAGAATTCAGCATAAGGAAGGCAATCCTCCCACTTCATGCCGAAGGAGATAACACAAGCTCTGAGCATATCTTCAAGAATATGGTTGACACGCTCGACTTGACCGCTTGTTTGAGGATGGAAAGCAGTGCTGAAGCGAATGTTGGTGCCCATGGCCTTCTGAAAAGAATCCCAGAACTTGGAGGTAAAGATGCTGCCACGGTCTGAAGATATCACTTGAGGAATACCGTGTAGAGAGACAATGCGAGAGGTGTAGAGCTCCGCCAATTGAGCTGCAGTGATTGACTCTTTGATAGGCAAGAAATGAGCCACTTTGGTGAGCTTGTCGATGACAACGAATATAGCATCATTGCCACGCTTGGACTTAGGAAACCCAGTCACGAAGTCCATTTCAATGTGGTCAAACTTCCATTCTGGAATGGCGAGAGGTTGGAGGAGACCTGCTGGCCTTTGGTGTTCTGCTTTCACTCTTCTGCAGACATCACATTCATTCACGAATTGAGCGATCTCGCGCTTCATTCGAGTCCACCAATAAGTTTGCTTCAGATCTTGATATATCTTCGTGCTCCCAGGGTGGATGGAGAGGAGAGAGTTGTGAGCCTCATTCATGATCACTTTACGAAGTTCATCTTTGGGCACAACAATTCGATCCTCGAAGAAGAGAGTGTCCTTGTCATCAAGTCGGTAGCACTTGTACTTGGACTGACTCTTTGCAATACCAATCTTCACCTTTTTCACCATAGCATCAAGAAGCTGGGCTTGGCGAATCTGGTCTTCCAAGGTAGGAGAAACTTGAAGGTTGGCGAGGAAACCTTGAGGAACAACTTGCAGATTAAGTTTGCGGAAGGCTTCACAAAGCTCGGGTTGATAAGGCTTGAGAATCAGACTGTTGCAATATGCTTTTCTGCTCAAAGCGTCAGCAATCACATTAGCCTTGCCTGGAGTATACTCGATACTCGGATTGTACTCTTGAATCATTTCGACCCATCGAGTCTGCCTGAGGTTGAGATTAGGCTGAGTGAAGATGTACTTGAGACTCTTGTGATCAGTGAAGATGTCCACTTTCCTTCCCAAGAGAAGATGTCTCCAAGTCAACAATGCGTGCACAACTGCCGCCAACTCAAGATCATGAGTGGGGTAGTTCTTCTCATTTGGCTTCAACTGGCGAGAGGTATAAGCAACAACTTTCTTCTCTTGCATCAGTACTGCACCGAGACCTTGGAGAGAGGCATCACAAAAGACCTCGTACGGCTTGGTTTCATCAGGCGGAGTTAGAACTGGAGCAGTGATCAATTTCTCTTTCAAAGCGTTGAAAGCAACATCACACTCCGGAGACCAAACGTACTTGACGTGCTTCTGGAGAAGATTTGAGAGAGGCTTCGCGATCTTGGAGAAGTTTTCAACGAATCTTCGGCAATAACTTGCAAGACCGAGGAAGCTATGGAGTTGCTTCACATTCTGAGGAGGTTCCCAATTAACTATTGCAGACACCTTCTCAGGATCCACGGAAATGCCCTTGGCAGAGATAATATGACCAAGATAAAGAACCTCATCGAGCCAAAACTCACACTTGGAGAACTTGGCGTAGAATTGATGTTCCCTTAGCTTGTCAAGAACCAAACGCAAGTGTTTGGCATGATCTTCCTTGTTCTTCGAGAAAACCAGGATATCATCGAGATAGACCAAAACAAAGTCGTTGGTGTAGGGGTTGAAGATGAAGTTCATCATGCGAGAGAACGTCGGAGGAGCATTAGCGAGGCCAAAAGACATAACTGTGTATTCATATGACCCATAGCTTGTTCTGAACGCCGTCTTTGGAATATCTTGTTCACGAATGCGAATTTGACGATAACCCATACGGAGATCAAGCTTGGAGAATACTTGGGCACCCTTGAGTTGCTCGAACAGCTCATTAATGTTGGGAAGTGGATATTTGTTCTTGATGGTCTTCTTGTTCAATCGACGATAATCAACACAAAGTCGGTCCGTTCCATCCTTCTTCTTCACAAAAAGAACACCACAACCCCACGGAGAAGTACTAGGCCGAATGAGACCCATCCTTTCTTGCACATCGAGTTGTTTCTTCAACTCCTTCAACTCTTCGGGGCCGAGCTTGTAAGGCCGTTTGCACACCGGTTCCGTACCAGGCTCAAGTTCAATAATGAATTCAACAGGCCGTTTTGGAGGCATGCCTGGGAGTTCTTCAGGGAAGACATCTTGATACTCACAAACAACCGGAATCTGCAAAATAGCATCCAATTCACCCTTCTCATTGAGAGAGAACAACCGGATGGTATTATCCCGAGCAGCAAAGACAATGACATCTTCAGAAGAATGAGTCAGTTGAATCTGCCTGGCTGCACAATCGAGGTGAGCCTTCTGTTCAGAGAGCCAGTCCATCCCAAGAATGAGGTCGATGTCAGAATTACCAAGAACCACCGGAGAAGAGAGAAACTTGTAATCGCCCAATGTGATGGAAATATCCGGGACACAATTGTTAGAAGTCATTTGCTTGCCCGGAGACACAATCTTCAACGGAACAGGAATCCTTTCGGTCACAATATCATGCTTGGCCACAAATGGAGTTGAAATAAAAGAAAGCGATGCACCAGTATCAAAAAGTACTCTTGCGGGCATGTCATTGACAGGAAGATTACCCATAATCACATCTGGCGAGTCCTCTGCCTGAGCTGCATTCAGCAAGTTGACCTTGGCGGACTTGGAGTTATGCTTGACCACAGCTGTACTTGCCGATCTGATAGGAGGAGGAGGAGGAAGACGCCTCTGGTTGAAACACTTGTTGGCGTAGTGACCCTTCTGTTGGCACTTGTTGCACGTGACCTCTGAGAGCGGACGGTGGTACGAAGCACTTGATCTTGGAGCTTGAGACGAAGTCTTGTTCTGAAAGCCTGGGTTGGGTGGGTGGGATGAACCACTGCCACCTTTGCTCTTCTGCTGATACGGCTGACGGAACGGAGGAGGAGGAAGCCAATACTTCTGCTGCTTGGCCACTTGCGTAGAGGACGAAGACGAAGTGTCTCTGACTCGCTTCCTGGAAGCGTCACACCTGAGCTGAGCAGCCTCTTGCTTCAGTGCCATGTTGTAGAACTCATCGTATCTCAGCGGCTCGAAGAGGACAAGAGCGAGCTGAATTTCTTCACGAAGACCACCCCTGAACTAATAGATCATGCTCTTCTCATCAGGAACATCCTGCTTGGCAAAACGGGCGAGCTTCTGGAACAACTTGTTGTAATCATAGACAGACAAAGAGCCTTGCTTCAGATTGCGGAATTCTTCACGTTTGCTTTCAGTCACACTTTGAGGAATGTGATGAGCTCGAAAATCACGACGGAAATCATCCCAAGTGATCAAACGTCCACCTCTGGAATCCCGGTACTGCTGAAACCACTCTGCGGCCTGATCCTTGAGCTGGAAAGACGCGAACTTGACGAAATCTTCAGGTCTGACGTTGCTGCATTCAAAAAGCTTGCCCAGATCGACTAACCAATCATCAGCGTCGGTAGCCTCAACGCAGTTGCTGAACGTCTTTGGACCATTTGCGAGGAACTGATTCAGAGTTGCAAACTGGTTCTGGTTGTTGCCTTGATTCGCTTGACTGCTTTGATTCCGCTCTTGGATGATTTGCATGATCAGCTGAGTATTTGCATTAGTAGCAGCCATCACAGCCTGCCATGCTTCCGGAGGAGGCGGAGGTGGCGGAGGATCTTGATTCTGGTTCTGACTGGTGCTCTTAGCGGGAGCCATCCTGAAGAGGTTGACCACCATTAGCACCCAAATAGAGAAATATTGAAGGTGAATCCAACGAAATGAAAATTGCAACATAAAGTCTTCACATCCGAACAAAATGAACGAATGCACTTCTCTTAAAGTGGTCACATATTCCTAAATTGCGAAGCCACGAAGAATCAGGTAGAAGAGGTACATCAACGAGGGATGGAATCAACATATGACGTCGAAGAAGAACGAATACCACAAATCGAAATAAAACCAAGGGTTGGCTTGCGGAATAAGCCGGAACAAACACATGATAGAAATTTCGTCCGAAGTGTTCGTGGTAGGACCTACACGGGCTCGACCATACAGCACCATCATGTACAAGGCAGTGCACATGACATACGAAGCGTCCCCGAGTCAGCATAGCCAAGGACTCTTTAAGACACAACAAGGCCACTGTAAAATCGACCGTGAATAGGCGAACCACTAGACGTCGAACCCCAATTTCATATCACACATCTGTTGGAAAGATATCCTAAGGCTACTTGAATTCCCACCTATGAAATTCCCGAAACTTTCCGGTTACGCGATCAGGTGTTGAGGATACAGGGGAAGCATAATATCTCACCCAAGCTAGCAAATCCTACATCCAGCTGCATCCATCCTTCAACACATAACCAATAAACCTTCGGAAACCATCTATCTCAACCTTCGAAAAGCATCCGTTATACAAGTTATGGCGATACTCCCGAACTCCCGCCCCAGTACTGGGTGGCGTCGAGGTTATCTCACCAACGAACTGCATAAAGGAGATTTTCGATGTCGCGCACATATCTCAAGTATGCCAGAATTGCAATGATAGAATTATGATGACAACACCTCAGAGCTCAACTCCCCGGGACACTTCCACTAAACCCCTGATAGGAGGCACCAAGACAGTATTCTCATCATAAGCCATCGGAACAAAACTAAGATACTCGCGTGATCCTAAAATTTTTTTTTGTGAAATTTGAGAAGAGAAGAGTGAAAACTCTACGTCAGGATGCCTTACCAGAGCGATGAGGAGACTGGGAAGTAAAAGAATTCCTAAGCTCTCCGATATATAATTCCTAAGGACTCAAAACATTTTTCTAGACACAACTCGGCTGCTAAAAAACGATCAAGCAATGGGGCTCCTAAGGTCGGGGAAGGCTCTGATTACCAACTTGTAACGCCCTCGATGCGGCTATGTCTCCCACGTGTCGAGGCACGACTTAGAGACATAGGCGCATTGAAAGCAATGTCGCAAGTCAAGAATCATTACACAACCCATGTACATATATAATATAAAGGGGTAATAATAATAATAGTTGGCTTACACTCGCCACGTCACATCAAAGTACATAAATAACATCCATCATACAAACACTCATGGCCCAACTACGGCGCCAAAATAGAAAAGACCCCCAACAAGCGACTAATCCCTGAATCGAACCCCGAATAGGCACCACTACTGATCATCAGGAAAAGAAACATAGTATCGCTGAGAGTCCTCGTCGTACTCCCACTACAGCTCGAGCGCGCCATCCAGAGGAGTATCATCGGTCCCTACATCTGGTGTAATAGTAATCTATGAGCCACAAAGGACTCAGCAATCTCGCACCCTCGCGATCAAGACTATTTAAGCTAAGTAGGTAGGAAAGGGGTAATGTAGGTGGAGCTGCAGCAAGCGACTAGCATATATGGTGGCTAGCTTATTCGCAAAGGAGAGCGAGAAGAGAAGGCAAAGCACGAGCAGAAACTACATAGAGCAGACTACGCAAACATAACTCCAACGCCGTGTCCACTTCCCGGACTCCGCCGAGAAGAGGCCATCACGGCAACACACGCAGTTGATTCATTTTAATTAATTAAGTTCAAGTTATCTACAACCGGACATTAACAAATTCCCATCTGCCCATAACCGCGGGCACGGCTTTCGAAAGATCAATCCCTGCAGGGGGGGTCCCAACTTAGCCCATAACAAGCTCTCATGGTCAACGAAGGAATAGACCTCCACCCAGGACCCACCGATCAGACTCGGTATCCCGGTACAACAAGATGACTCGACAGGTCAAAACTAGTCCAGCAACACCGCCCGAATGTGCCGAAAAATCCCGATAGGAGCTGCACATATCTCTTTCTCAGGGCACACTCAGATGAACACTACGTACAACTAAAACCAACCCTCGAGTTGCCCCGAGGTGGCGCTGCAAGTGGCTCAGTTCGGACCAACACTCAGAGGAGCACTGGCCCGTGGGGGGCTAAAATAAAGATGACCCTCGGGCTCCGGAAACCCAAGGGAAAGAAAACGGGTAGGTGGCAAATGGTAAAACCAATGTTGGGCATTGCTGGAAAAGCTTTAATCAAGGCGAACTATCAAGGGGTTCCCATTATAGCCCAACCGCGTAAGGGACGCAACAATCCGGGAACATAACACCGATATGACGGAAACTAGGGCGGCAAGAGTGGAACAAAACACTAGGCGAGAGGCCGAGCATTCCACCCTTTACCAAGTATATAGATGAGTAAAGATAACATAGCATTATAATGATATCCCAACAAGTAAATAAATGTTCCAACAAGGAACGGCTCCAATCTTCATCTGCAACTAACAACGCTATAAGAAGGGCTGAGCAAAGCGGTAACATAGCCAATCAATGGTTTGCTAGGACAAATGTGGGTTAGAGGCTCAATCATGGCAATTGGGAGGCTGACAAGCAAGTGGTAGGCATCGTAGCATTGGCAAAGCAAAAGAGCGAGCAAACTAGCATAGCAAAGATAGTAGTGATTTCAAGGGTGTGATCATCTTGCCTGCACAGTTGTCAGAATTGGCTGGATCCTCAAAAGCAAACTCAACGGGCTCCACGTTAGCGAACTCGTCTCCCGGCTCTACCCAGCAACACAAACAAGCAACAAGGATACAATCAACCACGTGCAAAGGCAACCAATAATATGCAAAGATGATATGCTATGCGGGATGCGATGCGGGATGCAAAATGCAAGATGTAACAGGAAATGCATGAACCTGGCCTCAACTTGGAAAACCAAGTGTGCCACTGGATAGAGGGGAAGAAATTCCCTGAAAACGATATAAAGATCATGGCAATCGGAGCTACGGTTTAGAAATGGCAAGCGTTTTACTAAACGAACCGATCTGCGATTTACAGCAAGTAGGCTCCTAAATGCAACAAAATGAACATGCTACAGCCACCCAACATGAAAACAAATTGCATGGCAGTGATGTACTCATCAAGCTTAACAAATCATCAGGACTGAGGCATAGGCAAATTCATCCATTAAGGGCTTCAAACAAGCATGGCAAAACTGAATAAGCAAAACAGATTTCAGACTTAGCGAAATTAACGCTAGTCTGGAATTTCAGACCACGATGCTCTCTTCAGAGCAGCAAAACAACATGAAGGAAAACCTGAACATGGCAAGTAAGAGCATGCCATGGAGCTACTCAACAAGCTTAACAAAACACCCAAAATGACCTGGGGCCAAAAGGGTACACAAAATACTCTACCGAGCACACGAACATCGATGAAACACAATCAGTTTTCAGACAGTGAAAACCGGGACATGCTGAAATAATAACTCACGGAGGCATGTAAACGAGCTCGATGCTCTCACTACGGTGCAAGTCATGGCAAGGCATGCCTATATCCATTAAGAAGGCACAAAATGCTAGCTAGACATGGCAAGAAAAATGGCATAGCATGCATGGATCACTAGCAATCACTCCGGCAAAATCGCAAAAGAGTTCACGATCTGCCCAAAACAACAACTATCCAAAAGTTGAGCTCGATTGAGTCAACCTATGGTGCTCCAACATAACAAGTAAAGACATGGATGGATTAAGCACAACAAGCATAACAAATCACTCTTACTGATCATCCTCAAAAGATGCACGGATCACTAGGAAACAAGCCGGACATATAGCATCGTGAACTAAAACGGCCCAGACTTAGTGATTTTCACTAAGTGCCTCAAATCGATAATCTCAGGCAGCCCTCTTCGCAAGCTTGCACAAGACAACACACACATCCTAAAAATACATGGAAGGCACCTCTGGAAAGAAGACAACATGCTTAACAATTCATCCCAAAGGGGCACAGGCATATCATGCACGGATTAAATATGGCAAAAATGACAAAAGTGCATGTTGGACTAACGGATCTGCAATTTAACTCAACATGGCTCCTTCCAGCAGCATTTTGGGCAACAAGATGACCTCAAATGCAAATGATGCAATGGAATGAAATGATGTACTCGTCGAGACGAAGATTTTGACATATCATATGCCCAAATCGGAGCTACGGGTGCAAAGATATGGCAGGTCAAAGTATGAATAAAAATCTGAGAGAGGAGAGGAAAGTCAACCCCGAATAGATCTAGGGTTACTGTTCACGGCGGCGGCACTGTTCACCGAGGCGGCGGATCTCGCCGGAATTGCTGCCGGAGAGGAGGGAGAAGGCCGGATCCGAGCGGGGGCTCGCCGGAGATGATCCCGGGGCCGCGGGGAGGAGGCGGCGAGGGGCGGCGACCGGGGCGGCGGCGGCGAGGCCCGGCCGCGGTGGAGCTTGGCTCCGGTGGAGGCCGGGGCGAGCGGCGACGAGAAGCTCGCCGGAGACCGTGGTGGCGCGGTGGTCGGCGGCGGGCGACGCGGCCGGCCGCGGGAAAGGAGGCGGCGCGGGATCGGGCGCTGGGAGGCGCGGCTACAGGCTCGCGGGGGCCCGGCTTGGGCCTCCCGGGCCGCGGCGGCGGAGGCGACACGTGGCGCGCGGTGAGAGGCCGGGTGAGGTGTCCGGCGACCGGCGGACAATGTCCGTCGGCGCGGATCTGAGCGGGGACGATTTAGGGTTTTTCGGGGGAGGAGGAGATCCGAAAAATGGGGGGGTCTATATATAGGCATAGAGGGACCTAGGAGAGTCCAAATGAGGTGCGGTTTTCGCCCACACGATCGTGATCGAACGACCGAGACGATGGAGCAGAGTTTGGTGGGTTTTGGGCCAAAATGGAGGGGTGTTGGGCTGCACACACACGAGGCCTTTTCGGTCCCTTGGTTAACCGTTGGAGTATCAAACGAAGTCCAAATGACCCAAAACTTGACAGGCGGTCTACCGGTAGTAAACCAAGGCCGCATGGCAAGTCTCGGCCCAATCCGGAAATGTTTAATCCCCACACACGAAAGAAAGCTAGAAATGGCCACCGGAGGAGAACGAAGCGCCGGAATGCAAAACGGACAACGGGGAAAATGCTCGAATGCATGAGACGAACATGTATGCAAATGCAATGCACGTGATGACATGATATGAGATGCACGAGAAACAAAACAACACACGGAGACAAAGACCCGAACCCGAGAATTAAATATAACTTAATGCCGGAAACGGCAAGAGTTGAAGTACAATTGGGGAAGGTTACATATGGGGCGTTACAGATGGGGTGAGGCTTCAGATTTAATTCCACCCACCCACCCCAACATAAGCGATCTATCCAAAATCAGGCAAAATCCCGATGAAACAGTACATCATTACTGGGCGAGATTCCTCCTGGTTAAGAACAGGCTAAGGGACTACCGTGAGGAAGACGCAATCTCAATCTTCTACAATAATTGCACGTACAAGGGAATACTCAACGCCATAAGTCGCCGTGATATTACACACTTCGCTGACTTGGCGTCCATTGTACGAAAGTACTGTGCGATGGAAAGCGCCTAGACAACCGAAATCAAATTTTGGGACAATCCGGCCCTGAATACAAACCCAGTCCGAAATAAAAGGGTGCATCATCGCCAGACACCCGGGTCAAGCACTAAAAAGCAAAAACCCTCTACAGGGCATGGAACCGTACTGGAAGGATGGCTCAATGGACCCTGTATAATTCACAGTACAGAGGATGCCACACCAACTCACAGCCTCAGAGCATGTTGGATACTCCGGCAGGTGGCCAAAATTGGCGAAAATCTCCTAATTCCGGAGGCCACAGAAAGCCACCCCAGAGACACCAATACGGTATTAACAGTCTTCGAGACTTTCGCATCAAATAATATGCGAAAAAGGACACTCCGCAGCCTTGACGAAGTCTACCAAGTAGCAACAATAAACCCATGGAGTGACATGGCTATTACCTTTAATGCCAGTGATGAACCTAAATTCCGAACAGCCCGAGCACCAGCCGCATTGGTCCTTAGTCCAATAGTGGACGGCTTTCGTCTTACCAAGGTACTCATGGACGGCGGCAGCGGATTGAACCTCATTTATGAGGAAACCCTTTAAAAATGGAAATAGACTGGAACCGCATTGAGCGAAATAGCACAACCTTTAGAGGAATAATCCCTAGTCGGGAAGCACGCTATACAGGAAAAATCACACTAGATGTGGTGTTCGGCACGCCAGATAATTGCAGGACCGAAGAGGTCACGTTCCATGTGGCTCCGTTCAGCAGCGGTTATCACGCTCTGCTAGGGCGGGAAGCATTTACAATCTTCCAAGCAATACCCCATTACAGGTACATGAAGCTCAAGATGCCTGGGCCTAATGGGATCATCACTCTCGCTAGTGATCCAGACATAGCACTCTGCGCTGAAAACAAGACAGCCGCACTGGCCCTCGAGGCACTATCCGAAGCCCTAGCGGCTGAGGAACTGACTGCGCTGCACTCTACGGTGAATAGGGACGATGTGGTACTCGACAAAAGATCCAAGTCCACCTCCTTTAAACCAGCGGACGAAATAGTCAAATTCCAAGTCCATCCAACAGACCCCAATAAAACAGCTTCCATCGGGGCACAGTTAAACCCTGATGTAGACACCCCACTCCGAGAGTTCCTACTAGAGAACTGGGACATTTTCGCCTGGCACCCTTCAGACATGCCAGGAATCCCACGCAGGCTGGCCGAGCACAGCTTAAATATCCAAACAGGATTCAAACCTGTCAAACAGGCTCTTCGGCGTTTTTCCGAACCTAAGAGACAGGCCATGGGAGAGGAGCTAGCAAAGCTATTGGAGGCCGGATTCATCAGAGATATAAAACATCCAGACTGGCTAGCAAACCTGGTGATGGTACCAAAGAAGGACAAATCCTGGCGCCTATGTGTTGATTTTAAAGACCTTAACAAGGCTTGCCCAAAGGATCCCTTCCCCCTCCCCCGCATCGATCAAATTATCGACGCTACCGCAGGACACGATTCGTTGTGTTTCCTCGATGCATATTCCGGCTACCATCAAATCAAGATGGAAGAACCATACCAAGCTGCAACGGCATTTATCACACCATACGGCCCATTCTGCTTCAACACGATGCCCTTCGGGCTCAAAAACGCCAGCGCATGATTCAGACATGTCTGGCAAGCCAGATCGGCAAAACAGTGGAGGCATATGTAGATGACGTGGTCGTCAAAACAAGACATGTCGAATCTCTAGTAGACGACTTGAGGCTCACATTTGATAACCTCCGAACATACGACATCAAACTCAACCCGGAAAAATGCATTTTCGGCGTTCCAGCCGGAAAGCTCTTGGGCTTCATTGTATCCGGTAGAGGAATTGAAGCAAATCCAGCCAAGATCGGAGCTCTGTCGCAACTGGATATCCCAAAGGACTTCAAACAAATACAAAAGTTAACTGGATGCGTGGCGGCTCTAAGCCGCTTTATCTCCCGCTTGGGAGAAAAGGCCCTACCCCTTTACCGCCTCCTTCGGTGCACCGAACACTTCAAATGGACGGATGCAGCCACGGCCGGACTCGACAAAATAAAAGCCATACTGGCAACAAACCCAGTCCTGGCCGCGCCAAACATTGGTGAACCAATGCTATTATACATTGCAGCAACACATCAGGTTGTAAGCACAATGCTCGTCGTCGAACGAGAAGCAGACGGACACAAATTCCCCCTTCAAAAGCCGGTCTATTATGTGTCCACTGTCCTCACTCCCTGCAAATCACGGTACCCGCATTATCAAAAGATCGCGTACGCGGTATTCATGGCATCCCGGAAGCTACGACACTACTTTCAAGAGTGTTCAATAACAGTAGCCACGGAAGTACCACTTAACGATATTATAAACAACCGTGACGCAACGGGCCGGATTGCAAAATGGGCCATTGGGCTCCTCCCATTCGACATAAATTATAAGCCACGGTGAGCCATCAAGTTGCAAGTCTTGGCCGACTTCGTCGCAAAATGGACGGAGGCCGAACTCCCTAAAGAGTACAACACATATTCAAATTGGATCATGCATTTTGACGGCTCCAAGATGTTGGCCGGATTGGGGGCTGGTGTCGTTTTGATGTCCCCCATAGGAGACATAGTTCAATACATACGCCAGATCATGTACACAGACTCCAACAATGCAGCCGAATATGAGGCCCTTTTACATGGTCTCCGGATGGCAGTATCCATAGGCATTCAATGCCTAGAGGTGCGCGGGGACTCGAACCTCGCAATATCCCAAATAAATGGAGACTTCGATGCCAAGGACCCAAAAATGGCAGCTTACCGCAACGCCGTCCTAAAAATGTCAGCTCGGTTCGAGGGGCTTGAATTTCACCATATAGCCCGGGAAAATAATCAGGCGGCAGATGTCCTGGCACGCATCGGCGCAAAACGCGATGTAGTCCCCCCCAACATCTTCTTGGAAAGGCTGTTCAAGCCATCCGTAGTATGGGAAGGGGAGCCGAACAATAACAGCCCGAACCCAACCGCACTGCCCGACACCAAACATTCTGACACAATCGGAGGCTCTGCCAATGAAATAACACCTTCAGCCCACGTAATAATGGTTGTCATCGCCCCGTGGATAGAACCATTCCTCGCCTACCTTACTAGGCAGGAACTCCCCGAGGACCAAAATGAGGCACGCTGCATAGTGCGGCGATCTAAAGCCTACAGAGTCCACGAGGGAGAGCTTTATAAGAAAAGCACTACCGGAGTCCTTCAAAGGTGCATCTCCGAAGAGGAGGGGCAGAACCTCCTGGCTGAAATTCATGCCGGACTGGGCGGTCATCATGCTGCAGCTCGGTCCCTTGTAAGCAAGGCCTTCCGTACAAGCTTTTATTGGCCAACGGCCCGGGCAGACGCTCAGGACTTAGTCCAACGATGCACCGGTTGCCAGCTCTTTGCAAACCAAAGCCATATGCCACCCACCGCCCTCCAAACTATCCCCATTACTTGGCCCTTCGCGGTCTAGGGGCTTGACATGGTTGGACCCCTTAAAGGCGGAACCCACAAGCAAAAATACTTACCGGTCATGGTGGATAAGTTCACCAAATGGATAGAAGCCAAGCCTGTTAAGACGGCCGAATCCGGACCGGTGATAGACTTTATATCCGGGGTTGTACACCGTTACGGCGTCCCCCACAGCATCATCACTGATAACGGCACGAACTTCACGGCCGACAAGGTAAAACTCTGGTGCAAAAACATGGGCATCAAGCTCGATTATGCTTCCGTCTATCACCCACAAACTAACGGCCAGGTCGAACGTGCAAATGGTCTTATCATGAGTGGCATCAAACCCAGATTAGTGCGATCCCTCAAGGAATCTAACATGCACTGGGTAGAGGAGCTCGACTCCATACTCTGGGGGCTGCGGACCACGCCAAATCGCACCACCGGATACACACCATTCTTTATGGTGTATGGCGCAGAGGCAGTTTTGCCTTGCGACATAATTCATGACTCACCTCGAGTGCGCATGTACGAAGAAAGAGAAGCCGAGCTCGATCGGCAAGACAGCTTGGACGCATTGGAGGAGCGTGACGTAGCAAAAGCCCGTTCCGCATTCTACCAACAGCAGGCTCGAAGATACCAAAGCAGAGAAGTACGGGCCAAAAATTACAATGTCGGCAAATTAGTTCTACGACTACCGGACAAGAAAAAGGACAAACTCAAGCCCAAGTGGTAAGGTCCCTTCATAATTGACCAAGTACTGACTGGTGGAGCGTACCGCCTGCGGGATGCATCGGATAACCGACTCGAGCCGAACCCATGGAACGCAGCCCGTCTCCGAAGATTCTATGCCTAGCGCCGGACTCTATGTTCGTCACCTTCCTCTGTCCATTTTTTATATATTTTCTGTCTTACATTTCTCTTCCTCTCTCTCTCTCTCTCTCTCTTATAGCCTTTAAAGGCTCATAAAGTGACGCGCTATCCGCGCTCATTAAACCTGGGGGCTTCTTTAAACAGAAGCTTATTCATACGGGCTTCATGCCCAACACATGTGTCACACTTCCGCATGTACCTTTTATTCACCATTATATCCATCGATATGACTTAAGTTTTGGCCAAGATGGGTTGCCTGGCTCCTGTGCTTACCCCTACGTTCCCGATTGTTCGGCTAGGTGGTAAAGGGAGCACCTCTGCTATTGTTACTGTCGGGTCAGCCGGACATGTACCTCAGACTGGGTGAAGCCGAAAGCTAGCGTTCTTAAGGGAATATTTGGTCGGTGAACTAAAGATGACCTTTTTTATTTTATTTTTCTATACACCCCGATGTTTTTCCTGCGTTTCTTTTCGCAGCATGGGCATGCACCTTAGGGCATGCCTCCCAGGGAAAGGAACCCCTAACGGAACTATTCTCCCTGGAAGATGTTCCTTACTAACCATGTAATATAACATAACTAGTCGGGCACTTGTATGTTCACGCACTAATGACCCCTACGCCTGGTCTCCATGCATTCCCCGGTTCCTATATAACCGTATGGGAATTCAGACACACTCCGGACCGTTAGGTCCCAAGGCTGAAGCGAAAAGGTCAGCCATGACAAATGATCTACAATCCGGCTAGAAGGCATTATAAATGTCAATTAAATTACATAGTCATTTTGACTGATTGTATTCCTCCTCAATACCATCTAACAGGCTGTCTAATTTACAGTCTTGCTGGGAATACTTTGCGGCCAACTCTACTTGGCCGTATACTAAGCTTACAGGGATCTCCTTCCCATCGGGCCCTACAGGACTGACCTCGGCCATGTGGTTGGGGTCAGCCTTTGCGTACCGCGTCTTCACCATAGCCTAGGCCCCCCTCGCGCCTTGATGGCAGGACGATATCTTCCACAATCGGAAGCACCGCTGTGCTCCCTTTAGCTTCTCCGCAAGCTCTCCAAGACCTTCGAGCATGGATACGGATGGCCACAGGGCCTGGGCGACGCCTTGCATCGCCTGCTGAACTCAATTGAGCAGTTGCGAGAGCTCGGGAAGAAGGTCACCCGTAGAACCGGGCATCTCCTCCGCAGGACGACCTGTTAGTACACCTACAGATGTTGCTCTGTTAGTCGACTTCCCCGCCGAACTTTCTTTCAAAGGTTCGCTCAAGCACTTACTAAATATGCTGCGCCGAAGCCGCTGATTCTCCTTAATGGAGTCTGACAGCTGGGCACGAACATCTTTCAGCTCGACGCCCAGCCTGGTGTTGGCATCTTGGAGATCGTTCTTCTCCTGCCTCACCTTTGTCAGCACCTTCTCACCAGCCTTTAGCTGGCGTAGGAGGTGTTGCCTTTCCGGATTCAATCCGGCGCCATCTGCAATTTCATTTGTCAGATTCGCACCCATGTCGTGCTTCATAGAATACTTATCTTTTGAAGTATATATTACCAGAGGGGGTCTCCTTGGGCTCCCCTGCCGCGGCTAGTGCAGCCTCAAGTTGGGCTTTGCACTCTTCCAGCTCCTTGGACAGTAGGGAATTCTTTTCTGTAAGAACCTGCATAACAAATGATCCTTAAATCAGTTATTCTAACTATTTCAAGTCTCGAGGGCTACTGGTATCCATATATAATTACCAAAATTTTCTTACCCGTATGTCTTTTACATATTGCTCCGTGGCTCTGGCTAGACCATTTTGAGCGGCACGGAGGTACGCATCTCCCGATTTGAAGGCATCTAACGCCGCTTGGGAGAAACAAGCGTCGCGAAGAATTGTCCGGCAACGCCTGTGGTTCATGGCACTCTCCACCTCAGAGTTGGTGGCAGACAACCTATCCACATCCTCCGTCGGAGGAGCGCCCGGTGCGCGCCTTGTGTTCGCCTCCACCTCCGGACTAGGCTTTGGAGCCTGGCTGGTGGAGGCGCGGTTGGCAACCTCTCCGAATCCAGTCCGGCAAGGTCTCTTTGTCCTGAAGAGAGCACGAGTGTTAATGTGCCTTGAAGGTGTAACACCTGGGATAAGGGGGCGCGCCATACCTTTGCGCTGACGTCTTAGTCCGGACTGCACCTCTTTTCTGCCCACGGGGCCCTACGGCCCCTCGTTGGCTTGTCGCCGCAGGATCAGCCTCCCGTTTCTGGGAGGCCGGGATTAGCCCTGCGTAATCAGCCGTAATGGCCACCAAGGCGTTGTCCTTGCTCAATTGATGGAACACTCCATCAATCAGCTCCACCGAAAAGTCCGGATCCTCTTGAGAGTCCGGGTCGAGGGATCGTCCTGGGTCCTCGGGTTGTGGAGGAGGGCTGCTTATTTCTTTAACAGCCTGGCGCAGTTCCTGCGTTGAAATCACTAGATTGAATATTTAACAATGGGAATATAAAACGGATGGGCAAGATGTGACCACTCACCCAGCTTGGAGGATTGTACATGGAAAATCCACCCTTTGGGTTGACGCAGAGAAAATCCTCCTCTTCTCCCTTGTACAAAGCAGACAAGGTCTTTATTAGAGTCGCAGCCGAATCCGGCCCCTTACGGCTGTAGCGGGTGGTGTCGTCCTCCCCGTTGAAGTCCCACATGGGGTGGCCTCTATACTGTGGCGGCTGCACCCCTCGCATGATGCATGCGGCCATGACCCTGATCATGGTCAGTCTGGAATGAGCTAGCAATCTTATCCGGCCCATCAGGTAAATAACGTCCCTGTCACTTTCCCTTTGAGGGCTCCGTGGACGCCAGCTTAGGCGTTTCTTTAAGGGAGCACTGTCGAATTCAGGGAGGCTGATCCGGACAGGATCCGGCAACGGGACGTCTTCTATATAAAACCATTCCGAGGGCCAGTCTTCGGACGCCTTCTTTGGGGTTCCAGACAGATATCCGGTCCCGACGATGCGCCACACTTCGGCTCCACCCACTTGATACATTGACCCCTTCTTGGAACAGGGCACGAGGCAGAATAGCTCTTTCCACAGCCCGAAATGAGCCTCAATACCCAAGAATAGCTCGCAGAGGGCTACAAAGCACGCGATATGCAATACGGAGGCAGGCGTGAGATTATGTAGCTGGAGGCCGTAGAACTCCAGCAGCCCCTGGAGGAATGGATGGATTGGAAATCCGAGCCCCCTTATTAAATAAGGGACGAGGCACACCCGCTCTCCTTTGGAGGGATTAGGGGCACTCTCTGCTTGCTCTCCGCCGTTATAGTCGGCAAGACCGGCTCGAACCGGGACCATATAGGTCGGGGGAGAAATCCCTTGGTCTAGAGCGTCACTAGCTCGCTATGCGGGATGGAGCATCTCTCCCAATATCCAGGCTTAGGGCTGGAAGGCAAGGGGAGGAGTTGCGACGGCTGGCCATAGTGGAATGGAACTTTGTCGAATGCGCTCTGATGAACACTCGCGAAGGGGAGAAGGTGTGGTTTGGATCTAAATCCTCGTCCCCTTAAATAGGGCAGCTCATTTATGCGGCTAGGGGTGTGGATGTAAAAACACTCAGACTTCTCATATTCGTTTGACACGTGGGAAGCGGCCATTATTGGGCGTAGAAGCCAAGGAAGCGCAACATCTACAAGAAACCGGACTTTATTCAACAGGTACACGGAATTTGGGGGAGAACCTGCCTTGCAATGCCGAAGACAATCTATGCGCCGGACTCATCGTCATTGAAGCCTGGTTCGGGGCCTACTGAGGGAGTCCTGGATAAGGGGGTGTTCGGATAGCCGGACTATACCTTCAGCCGGACTCGTGGACTATGAAGATACAAGATTGAAGACTTTGTCCCGTGTCCGGGAGGGACTTTCCTTGGCGTGGAAGGCAAGCTTGGCGATACGGATATGCAGATCTCCTACCATTGTAACCGACTCTATGTAACCCTAACCCTATCCGGTGTCTATATAAACCGGAGGGTTTTAGTCTGTAGGACAACATACACAACAACAATCATACCATAGGCTAGCTTCTAGGGTTTAGCCTCTCTGATCTCGTGGTAGATCTACTCTTGTACTACCCATATCATCAATATTAATCAAGCAGGACGTAGGGTTTTACCTCCATCGAGAGGGCCCGAACCTGGGTAAAACTTCGTGTCCCTTGCCTCCTGTTACCATCCGGCCTAGACGCACAGTTCGGGACCCCCTACCCGAGATCCGCCGGTTTTGACACCGACAATGTGGAAGACGAAGTTTTTACTAAGGATTGACATGAAACCTGTTCAAATCAATCCGGGGCCTAATGTTGGGGATATTACTACTGGATGTAAACCAGCCAAGAGTAGCCGGATTAACTTTATGAAGATGTGAAGATGATGACGCTTTATGAAGGCCCAAGTCCCAGAAGTGAGTTAAGGCCTGTAGATGTAAACCGACTTAATCATGTAACTTGCTTTGTAAGATAGGAAGTGTAGAGACCGAACCGGAAACGTTTATGATCCGGCTTCGGGACTCTGTAAACCGATGGGCGCCACCTATGTATATAAGGGGACGACCCGGCAGCGGTTAAGGGGACAGACAACAACTCGAGAGCCAGACAAAGCAGATTCGCTCCCTGGCCTTCGAAACCTAAGCAATACCAATCACAACTAGACGTAGGCTTTTACCTTCATCGAAGGGGCCGAACTAGTATAAACTCTCTGTGTCCCCTTGTCCGGTTTAACCCCTTTAAGTTAACCCGTTGCGATGGCTCCACAACTAAGTCCTTTCACAAGGACATCTGCCGTGACAAACCCATGACACCTTCATTAACCATAAAGTGGCACTTTTCCCAATTCAAGAGAAGATTAGTTTCTTCACATCTTTGCAAAACTCGACGAAGGTTGCTCAAGCAATCATCAAAAGAAGATCCATAGACGGAGAAATCGTCCATGAAAACCTCACAAATCTTTTCACAAAAGTCAGAGAATATACTCATCATGCATATTTGAAAGGTAGCAGGTGCATTACATAAACCAAAAGGCATATGTCTATAAGCAAAAGTACCAAAAGGGCAAGTAAAAGTAGTCTTTGATTGATCTTTGGCTGACACAGGTATTTGAGAGAAACCAGAATAACCATCTAGAAAGCAAAAATGTGTATGTTTGGATAATCTTTCTAGAAATTGATCGATAAAAGGTAAGGGGTAATGATCCTTTTTAGTAGCCTTATTTAATTTGCGGAAATCAATTACCATCCTATAACCTGTAATAATTCTTTGAGGAATCAATTCATCTTTATCATTAGGAACTACAGTAATACCTCCCTTCTTAGGGACACAATGGATAGGACTTACCCACTGACTATCAGCAACGGGATAGATTATACCTGCCCCAAGGAGCTTTAGTATTTCCTTTCTTACCACTTCTTTAATTTTAGGATTCAGCCATCGTTGATGATCACGAACTGGTTTAGCATCTTCTTCCAAATTTATTTTATGTTGACATAGAGTGGGACTAATGCCCTTAAGATCATCAAGAGTATACCCAATAGCAGCACGGTGCTTCTTCAGAGTTTTCAATAATCTCTCTTCCTCATGCTCTGAAAGGTTAGCACTAATAATAACATGATATATCTTTTTCTCATCAAGATAAGCATATTTAAGAGTATCAGGTAAAGGTTTAAGCTCAAACACGGGATCACTCTTGGGTGGAGGAGGATCCCCTAGGATTTCAACAGGCAAATTGTGTTTCAGAATAGGTTCCTGTTTAAAGAATACTTCATCTATTTCCCTTCTTTCATTCATAAACATGTCATTTTCATGGTCTAGCAAATATTGTTCTAAAGGATCACTAGGAGGTACGGCAATAGAAGCAAGACCAATAATTTCATCCTTAGTAGGTAATTCTTCTTCACGGTGTTGTCTACTAAATTTAGAGAAATTAAATTCATGAGTCATATCATCTAAACCGGTAGTAACAACATCCCTTTTGCAATCTATGGTAGCATTAATAGTATTTAAGAAGGGTCTACCAAATATAATGGGACAAAAGCTATCGTGTGGGGAACCAAGAACAAGAAAATCAGCAGGATATTTAGTTTTCCCACACAAGACTTCAACATATCTAACAATTCCCATTGGTGAAATAGTATCTCTATTGGCAAGTTTAATTGTGACATCAATATCTTCTATCTCAGCAGGTGCAATATCATGCATAATTTCTTTGTATAAGGAATAAGGTATTGCACTAGCACTAGCACCCATATCACATAAGCCATGATAACAATGATCTCCTATTTTAATAGAAATAACAGGCATGCCTACCACAAGTCTGTTTTTATCTTTAGCACAAGGTTTAGCAATTCTAGCAGTCTCATCAAGGAAATGAATAACATGCCCATCAATATTATCAGACAAGAGATCTTTAACAATAGCAATATCAGGTTCAACTTTAATTTGCTCATGAGGTGTATAAGTTTTAATATTGCTTTTACGAACCACAGTTGAAGCTTTAGCATGATCCTTTATCCTAATAGGAAAATGTGGTTTCTCAACATAACAAGTAGGAACAATAGGATCATTATAAGTGATAGTCTTTTCTTCAACTTTCATAGGTGCGGCTACTTTCACTTCTATGGGAGCATGATATTTAAACCACTTCTCCTTGGGGAGATCAACATAAGCAGCAAAAGATTCATAGAAAGAAGATACTATCTCAGAGTCAAGTCCATATTTAGTGGTAAATTTACGGAAAACATCGGTATCCATAAAAGATTTAACACAATCAAACCTAGGTGTCATACCTGACTCCTTACCTTTGTCGAGGTCCCAATCTTTAGAGTTATGTTTAATTCTTTCCAATAATCCCATTTGAATTCAATAGTCTTCATCATAAAAGAGCCAGCACAAGAAGTATCAAGCATGGTGCGATTGCTATCACAAAGCCGAGCATAAATTTTTTGAATAGTCATTTCTCTTGAGAGCTCATGATTGGGGCATGAATATAACATTGATTTAAGCCTCCCCCAAGCTTGAGCGATGCTTTCTCCTTCGCAAGGCCAAAAATTATATATATAATTGCGATCACGATGAACAAGATGCATAGGATAAAACTTCTGATGAAATTCCAATTTCAATCGTTTGTAATTCCAAGACCCCATATCATCACATAGCCTATACCATGTCGATGCATCTCCCTTCAAAGATAAAGGGAAGACCTTCTTCTTAACAACATCTCCGGGTACACCTGCAAGCTTAAATAATCCACAAACTTCATCCACATATATTAGATGCTCATCGGGATGCTTCGTTCCATCTCCTAAAAAAGGATTAGCTAGCAGTTTTTCTATCATACCCGGAGGAATTTCAAAGCAGACATTTTCATTTTCAGTAGGTTCAGTAGGTTGAGGAGCAACTCTTTGCTCTACTGGTCGGGGTGAAGATACCCCGAACAAGCCCCTCAGAGGATTACTTTCCATAGTAACAAGTGACAGTAAATTTCAGCACACTATATAAATTTTCCCTTACCAAATTGCACCTACCAAAGGCGCTTCACTCCCCGGCAATGGTGCCAGAAAAGAGTCTTGATGACCCACAAGTATAGGGGATCTATCGTAGTCCTTTTGATAAGTAAGAGTGTCGAACCCAACGAGGAGCAGAAGGAAATGATAAGCGGTTTCCAGCAAGGTATTCTATGCAAGTACTGAAATAAGTGGTAACAGATAGTTTTGTGATAGGATAATTTGTAACGAGCAACAAGTAAAAAAAGTAAATAAAGTGCAGCAAGGTGTCCCAATCCTTTTTGTAGCAAAGGACAAGCCTGGACAAACTCTTATATAGAGAAAAGCGCTCCCGAGGACACATGGGAATATCATCAAGCTAGTTTTCATCACGCTCATATGATTCGCGTTTGGTACTTTGATAATTCGGTATGTGGGTGGACCGGAGCTTGGGTACTGTCCTTACTTGGACAAGCATCCCACTTATGATTAACCTCTATTGCAAGCATCCGCAACTACAACAAAAGTATTAAGGTAAACCTAACCATAGCATGAAACATATGGATCCAAATCAGCCCCTTACGAAGCAACGCATAAACTAGGGTTTAACCTTCTGTCACTCTAGCAACCCATCATCTACTTATTACTTCCCAATGCCTTCCTCTAGGCCTAAATAATGGTGAAGTGTCATGTAGTCGACGTTCACATAACACCACTAGAGGAGAGACAACATACATCTCATCAAAATATCGAACGAATACCAAATTCGCATGACTACTAATAGCAAGACTTCTTCCATGTCCTCAGGAACAAACGTAACTACTCACAAAGCATAATCATGTTCATAATTAGAGGGGTATTAATATGCATATAGGATCTGAACATATGATCTTCCACCAAATAAACCAACTAGCATCAACTACAAGGAGTAATTAACACTACTAGCAACCTACTAGCACCAATCCCGGACTTGGAGACGAGAATTGGATACAAGAGATGAACTAGGGTTTTGAGAGGAGATGGTGTTGATGAAGATGTTGATGGAGATTGCCCTCTCCCGATGAGAGGAGCGTTGGTGATGACGATGGCGATGATTTCGCCCTCCGGGAGGGAAGTTTCCCCGGTAGAACAGCTCTGCCAGAGCCCTAGATTGGTTCCGCCAAGGCTCCACCTCGTGGCGGCGGAGTTTTGTCCGAGAAGATGGCTTCTTATTTTTTTCTCATTGAAAGACTTCATATAGCAAAATATGGCCACCGGAGGGCCACCAGGGGGCCCACGAGGTAGGGGGCGCGCCCAGGGGGGTAGGGCACGCCCCCCACCCTCGTGGGCAGGGTGTGGCCCCCTGGTGAACTTCTTGCGCTCAGTATTTTTTATATATTCTGAAAATGTCTTCCATGAAGTTTCAGGACTTTTGGAGCTATGCAGAATAGGTCTCTAATATTTGCTCATTTTCCAGCCCAGAATCCCAGCTGCCGGCATTCTCCCTCTTTATATAAGCCTTGTAAAATAAGAGAGAATAGGCATAAGTATTGTGACATAATGTGTAATAACAGCCCATAATGTAATAAATATTGATATAAAAGCATGATGTAAAATGGACGTATCAAGAGACACACATGATTCGGAAATTATTAGAATACTCTATGTGCTTCACTTATATCTTTTGAGTTATATAGTTTTGCTCTAGTACTTCACTTATATCTTTTAGAGCACGGTGGTGGATTTGTTTTATAGAAACTATTGATCTCTCATGCTTCACTTAGATTATTTTGAGAGTCTTAAATAGCATGGTAATTTGCTTAAATAATCCTAATATGCTAGGTATACAAGATTAATAAAAAATTTCTTATGGGTGTGTTGAATACTAAGAGAAGTTTGATACTTGATAATTGTTTTGAGATATGGAGATGGTGATATTAAAGTTGTGCTAGTTGAGTAGTTGTGAATTTGAGAAATACTTGTGTTAAAGTTTGTGATTCCCGTAGCATGCACGTATGGTGCACTGTTATGTGATGAAGTCGGATCATGATTTATTTATTGATTGTCTTCCTTACGAGTGGCGGTCGGGGACGAGCGATGTTCTTTTCCTACCAATCTATCCCCCTAGGAGCATGCGGTAATACTTTGCTTTGATAACTTGTAGATTTTTGCAATAAGTATACGCGTTCTTTATGACTAATGTTGAGTCCATGGATTATACGCACTTTTCTTCCTTCCACCATTGCTAGCCTCTCTAATACCATGCACTTTTCGCGGTATCATACACCCACCATATACCTTCCTCAAAAAAGGCACCATACCTACCTATTATGGCATTTTCATAGCCATTCCGAGATATATTGCCATGCAACTTTCCACCATTCCGTTTATCATGACACACTTCATCATTGTCATATTGCTTTGCATGATCATGTAGTTGACATTGTATTTGTGGCAAAGCCACTGTTCATAATTCTTTCATACATGTCACTCATGAGTCATTGCATATCCCGGTACACCGCCGGACGCATTCATATAGAGTCATATCTTGTTCTAAGTATCGAGTTGTAATTCATGAGTTGTAAGTAAATAAAAGTGTGATGATCATCATTATTAGAGCATTGTCCCAGTGAGGAAAGGATGATGGAGACTATGATTCCCCCATAGGTCGGGATGAGACTCCGGATGAAAAATAAAAAAATAAAAAAAGAGGCCATAAAAAAGAGAAAAGGCCCAAATAAAAAATATATATATGAGAGAAAAATGAAGGAAATATGCCCTAGAGGCAATAATAAAGTTATTATTTATTTCCTTATATCATGATAAATGTTTATTATTCATGCTAGAATTGTATTAACCAGAAACATAATACATGTGTGAATACATAGACAAACAGAGTGTCACTAGTATGCCTCTACTTGACTAGCTCGTTAATCAAAGATGGTTATGTTTCCTAACCATGGACAAAGAGTTGTTATTTGATTAACGGGATCACATCATTAGGTGAATGATCTGATTGACATGACCCATTCCATTAGCTTAGCACCCGATCGTTTAGTATGTTGCTATTGCTTTCTTCATGACTTATACATTTTCCTATGACTATGAGATTATGCAACTCCCGTTTGCCTAAGGAACACTTTGTGTGCTACCAAACGTCACAACGTAACTGGGTGATTATAAAGGTGCTCTACAGGTGTCTCCAAAGGTACATGTTGGGTTGGCGTATTTCGAGATTAGGATTTGTCACTCCGATTGTCGGAGAGGTATCTCTGGGCCCTCTCGGTAATGCACATCACATAAGCCTTGCAAGCATTGCAACTAATGAGTTAGTTGCGAGATGATGTATTACAGAACGAGTAAAGAGACTTGCTGGTAACGAGATTGAACTAGGTATCGGATACCGACGATCGAATCTTGGGCAAGTAACATACCGATGACAAAGGGAACAATGTATGTTGTTATGCGGTTTGACCGATAAAAGATCTTCGTAGAATATGTAGGAACCAATATGCGCATCCAGGTCCCGCTATTGGTTATTGACCGGAGACATGTCTCGGTCATGTCTACATTGTTCTCGAATCCGTAGGGTCCGCACGCTTAAGGTTTCGATGACAGTTATATAATGAGTTTATGAGTTTTGATGTACCAAAGGAGTTCGAAGTCCCGGATGAGATCGGGGACATGACGAGAAGTGTCGAAATGCTCGAGAGGTAAAGATCGATATATTGTTCGACTATATTCGGACATCGGAAAGGTTCCGAGTGGTTCGGGTATTTTTTGAAGTACCGGGGAGTTACGGGAATACGGGGGAGAAGTATTGGGCCTTATTGGGCCATACGGGAAAGAGAGAGGGGCTGCCTAGGGCAGGCTGCACGCCCCCCGAAGGCCTAGTCCGAATTGGACTAGGGGGAGGGGCTGCGCCCCCTCCTTCCTTCCCTTCTCCCTTCCCCTTCCTTGTCTCCTACTCCTACTACATGGAAGGACTCCTAGTTGGACTAGGAAAGGGGGAATCCTACTCCCGGTGGGAGTAGGACTCCCCTAGGGCGCGCCATAGAGAGGGCCGGCCCTCCCCTCCTCCACTCCTTTATATACGGGGGCAGGGGCACCCCATAGACACACAAGTTGATCTTCGTAATCGTTCTCTTAGCCGTGTGCGGTGCCCCCTTCCACCATAGTCCTCGATAATATTGTAGCGGTGCTTAGGCAAAGCCCTACGACAGTAGTACATCAAGATCGTCACCATGCCGTCGTGCTGACAGAACTGTTCCCCGACACTTTGTTGGATCGGAGTCCGGGGATCGTTATCGAGCTGAACATGTGCTAGAACTCGGAGGTGCCGTAGTTTCGGTGCTTGATCGGTCGGGCCGTGGAGACGTACGACTACATCAACCAAACGCTTCCGTTGTCGATCTACAAGGGTACGTAGATCACACTCTCCCCTCTCGTTGCTATGCATCACCATGATCTTGCGTGTGCGTAGGAAATTTTTTGAAATTACTATGTTCCCCAATAGTGGTATCAGAGCCTAGGTTTTATGGTTTGATGTTATATGCACGAGTAGAACACAAGTGAGTTGTGGGTGATATAAGTCATACTGCTTACCAGCATGTCATACTTTGGTTCGGCGGTATTGTTGGATGAAGCGGCCCGGACCGACATTACGCGTACGCTTACGTGAGACCGGTTCTCCCGACGTGCTTTGCACAAAGGTGGCTAGCGGGTGACAGTTTCTCCAACTTTAGCTGAACCGAGTGTGGCTACGCCCGGTCCTTGCGATGGTTAAAACAGCACCAACTTGACAAACTATCGTTGTGGTTTTGATGCGTAGGTAAGATTGGTTCTTACTTAAGCCCGTAGCAGCCACGTAAAACTTGCAACAACAAAGTAGAGGACGTCTAACTTGTTTTTGCTGGGCATGTTGTGATGTGATATGGTCAAGACATGATGCTAAATTTTATTGTATGAGATGATCATGTTTTGTAACCAAGTTATCGGCAACTGGCAGGAGCCATATGGTTGTCGCTTTATTGTATGCAATGCAATCACGCTGTAATGCTTTACTTTATCACTAAGCGGTAGCGATAGTCGTGGAAGCATAAGATTGGTGAGACGACAACGATGCTACGATGGAGATCAAGGTGTCGTGCCGGTGACGTTGGTGATCACGATGGTGCTTCGAAGATGGAGATCACAAGCACAAGATGATGATGGCCATATCATATCACTTATATTGATTGCATGTGATGTTTATCTTTTATGCATCTTATCTTGCTTTGATTGACGGTAGCATTAAAAGATGATCTCTCACTAAATTATCAAGAAGTGTTCTCCCTGAGTATGCACCGTTGCCAAAGTTCGTCGTGCCCAGACACCACGTGATGATCGGGTGTGATAAGCTCTACGTCCATCTACAACGGGTGCAAGCCAGTTTTGCACACGCAGAATACTCAGGTTAAACTTGACGAGCCTGTTGTAATGCCCTAGAGGCAATAATAAAAGCATTATTATTATATTTCCTTGTTCATGATAATTGTCTTTATTCATGCTATAATTGTGTTATCCGGAAATCGTAATACATGTGTGAATAACAGACACCAACATGTCCCTAGTAAGCCTCTAGTTGACTAGCTCATTAATCAACAGATAGTCATGGTTTCCTGGCTATGGACATAAGATCTCATTGATAACGAGATCACATCATTAGGAGAATGATGTGATGGACAAGACCCAATCCTAAACATAGCATAAAGATCGTATAGTTCGTTTGCTAGAGTTTTGCAATGTCAAGTATCTTTTCCTTAGACCATGAGATCGTGTAACTCCCAGATACCGTAGGAGTGCTTTGGGTATACCAAACGTCACAACGTAACTGGGTGACTATAAAGGTAGACTACGGGTATCTCTGAAAGTGTCTGTTGGGTTGACACGGATCAAGACTGGGATTTGTCACTCCGTATGATGGAGAGGTATCACTGGGCCCACTCGGTAATGCATCATCATAATGAGCTCAAAGTGACCAAGTGTCTGGTCACGGGATCATGCATTACGGTACGAGTAAAGTGACTTGCCGGTAACGAGATTGAATGAGGTATTGGGATACCGACGATCGAATCTGGGGCAAGTAATATATCGATTGACAAAGGGAATTGCATACGGGTTGATTGAATCCTCGACATCGTGGTTCATCCGATGAGATCATCGTGGACCATGTGGGAGCCAACATGGGTATCCAGATCCCGCTGTTGGTTATTGACCGGAGATTCGTCTCGGTCATGTCTATATGTCTCCCGAACCCGTAGGGTCTACACACTTAAGGTTCGGTGACGCTAGGGTTGTGAAGATATGTATATGCAGTAACCCGAATGTTGTTCGGAGTCCCGGATGAGATCCCGGACGTCACGAGGAGTTCCGGAATGGTCCGGAGGTAAAGAATTATATATAGGAAGTGTTGTTTCGGCCATCGGGACAAGTTTTGGGGTTACCGGTATTGTACCGGGACCACCGGAAGGGTCCCGGGGGTCCACCGGGTGGGGCCACCTATCCCGGAGGGCCCCATGGGCTGAAGTGGGAAGGGGCCCAGCCCTTAGTGGGCTGGGGCGCCACCCCCTAAGGGCCCATGCGCCTAGGGTTAGGGGAAACCCTAAAGGGGGGGCGCCCCCTTGCCTTGGGGGGCAAGCCCCCCACCCTTGGCCGCCCCCCCCCCCACCCTAGGAGATCCATCTCCTAGGGCCGGCGCCCCACCTTGGCACCCCTATATATAGTGGGGAGAAGAGGGACTTGAGGCTACGGCTTTTGGTGCATCCCTCTCTCCCTGTTACGTCTCTCTCTCGCGTAGTATAGGCGAAGCCCTGCTACTGTGACGCCCTGCATCCACCACCACGCCGTCGTGCTGCTGGATCATCATCAACCTCTCCTCTCCCCTTGCTGGATCAAGAAGGAGGAGACGTCTCCCGTCCCGTACGCGTGTTGAACGCGGAGGTGCCGTCCGTTCGGC
The DNA here is from genome assembly GCA_034509565.1 of Triticum monococcum. Classification (NCBI taxonomy): domain Eukaryota; kingdom Viridiplantae; phylum Streptophyta; class Magnoliopsida; order Poales; family Poaceae; genus Triticum; species Triticum monococcum. The sequence continues at coordinate 79,088,949 of CM067843.1, forward strand.
ACTCGGTCATCGGTGATTTGGATCACGTCGTGTTCGACTACATCATCCCCGTTCTTTGAACGCTTCCGCACGCGATCTACAAAGGTATGTAGATGCATCTGATGACTCGTTGCTAGATGAACTCCTAGATGGATCTTGGTGAAACGAGTAGGAAAATTTTTGTTTTCTGCAACGTTCCCCAACAGTGGCATCATGAGCTAGGTCTATGCGTAGTTCTTCTTGCGTGAGTAGAACACAATTTGTTGTGGGCGTGGATTTGTCAACTTTCTTGCCGCTACTAGTCTTTTCTTGCTTCAGTGGTATTGTGGGATGAAGCGGCCCGGACCAACCTTACACGTACGCTTACGTGAGACCGGTTCCACCGACTAACATGCACTAGTTGCATAAGGTGGCTGGCGGGTGTCTGTCTCTCCTACTTTAGTTGGAGCGGATTCGATGAACAGGGTCCTTATGAAGGGTAAATAGAAGTTGACAAATCACGTTGTGGCTTTCACGTAGGTAAGAAAACGTTCTTGCTAGAACCCTAATTCAGCCACGTAAAACTTGCAACAACAATTAGAGGACGTCTAACTTGTTTTTGCAGCAAGTGGTTTGTGATATGATATGGCCAAAGTTGTGATGAATGATGAATGATCTATATGTGATGTATGAGATGTTCATGCCATTGTAATAGGAATCACGACTTGCATGTCGATGAGTATGACAACCGGCAGGAGCCATAGGAGTTGTCTTATTCTTTTATATGACCTGCATGTCATTGAGAAACGCCATGTAAATTACTTTACTTTATTGCTAAACGCGTTAGCCATAGTAGTAGAAGTAATAGTTGGCGAGCAACTTCATGGAGACACGATGATGGAGATCATGATGATGGAGATCATGGTGTCAAGCCGGTGACAAGATGATCATGGAGCCCCAAGATGGAGATCAAAGGAGCTATGTGATATTGGCCATATCATGTCACGTTTATTATTTGATTGCATGTGATGTTTATCATGTTTTGCATCTTGTTTACTTAGAACGACGGTAGTAAATAAGATGATCCCTCATATTAATTTCAAGAAGTGTTCCCCCTAACTGTGCACCATTGCGACAGTTCGCTGTTTCAAAACACCACGTGATGATCGGGTGTTTTATTCAGACGTTCACATACAACGGGTGTAAGACAGATTTACACATGCAAACACTTAGGTTGACTTGACGAGCCTAGCATGTACAGACATGGCCTCGGAACACAGAAGACCGAAAGGTCGAGCATGAGTCATATAGAAGATACGATCAACATGAAGATGTTCACCGACGTTGACTAGTCCGTCTCACATGATGATCGGACACGGCCTAGTTGACTCGGATCATGTTATACTTAGATGACTAGAGGGATGTCTAATCTAAGTGGGAGTTCATTATATAATTTGATTAGATGAACTTTATTATCATGAACATTAGTCTAAAATATTTTACAATATGTCTTGTAGATCAAATGGCCCACGTAGTCCTCAACTTCAAAGCATTCCTAGAGAAAACCAAGCTGAAAGACGATGGCAGCAACTATACGGACTGGGTCCGGAACCTGAGGATCATCCTCATAGCTGCCAAGAAAGATTACGTCCTACAAGCACCGCTAGGTGAAGCTCTCGTCCCACAGAACCAAGACGTTATGAACGCTTGGCAGACACGTGTTGACGACTACTCCCTCGTTCAGTGCGGAATGTTTTACAGTTTAGAAGCGGGGCTCCAAAAGCGTTTTGAGAGACATGGAGCATATGAGATGTTCGAAGAGCTGAAAATGGTTTTCCAAGCTCATGCCCGGGTCGAGAGATATGAGGTCTCTGACAAGTTCTTCAGCTGTAAGATGGAGGAAAACAGTTCTGTTAGTGAGCACATACTCACTATGTCTGGGTTACACAACCGCTTGACTCAGCTGGGAGTTAATCTCCCGGATGATGCGGTCATTGACAGAATCCTCCAGTCGCTTCCACCAAGCTACAAGAGCTTTGTGATGAACTTCAACATGCAGGGGATGCAAAAGACCATTCCTGAGTTGTTTTCAATGCTGAAATCAGCGGAGGTAGAAGTAAGAAAGGAACATCAAGTGTTGATGGTCAATAAAACCACTAAGTTCAAGAAAGGCAAGGGTAAAAAGCACTTCAAGAAGGACGGTAAGGAAGTTGCCGCGCCCGGCAAGCAAGCTGCCGGGAAGAAGCCAAAGAATGGACCCAAGCCCGAGACTGAGTGCTTTTATTGCAAGGGAAGCGGTCACTGGAAGCGGAACTGCCCCAAATACTTAGCAGACAAGAAGGCCGGCAAAACAAAAGGTATATGTGATATACATGTAATTGATGTGTACCTTACTAGTGTCCGTAGTAGCTCCTGGGTATTTGATACCAGTGCAGTTGCTCACATTTGTAACTCAAAGCAGGGGCTGCGGAATAAGCGGAAACTGGCAAAGGACGAGGTGACGATGCGCGTCGGGAATGGTTCCAAGGTCAATGTGATCGCCGTCGGCCCGCTGCCTCTACATTTACCTTCGGGATTAGTTTTAAACCTTAATAATTGTTATTTAGTACCAGCTTTGAGCATGAACATTGTATCGGGATCTCATTTAATTCGAGATGGCTACTCATTTAAATCCGAGAATAATGGTTGTTCTATTTATATGAGAGATATGTTTTATGGTCATGCTCCTATGGTGAATGGTTTATTCTTTATGAATCTCGAACGTAATGCTACACATGTTCATAGTGTGAGTACCAAAAGATGTAAGGTTGATAATGATAGTCCCACATACTTGTGGCACTGCCGCCTTGGTCACATAGGTGTCAAACGCATGAAGAAGCTCCATGCAGATGGACTTTTAGAGTCTCTTGATTATGAATCATTTGACACGTGCGAACCATGCCTTATGGGTAAAATGACCAAGACTCCGTTCTCAGGAACAATGGAGCGAGCAACCAACTTGTTGGAAATCATACATACTGATGTGTGCGGTCCAATGAGTGTTGAGGCTCGCGGTGGCTATCGTTATGTTCTCACCCTCACTGATGATTTGAGTAGATACGGATATATTTACTTAATGAAACACAAGTCTGAAACCTTTGAAAAGTTCAAAGAATTTCAGAGTGAGGTTGAGAATCAACGTGACAGGAAAATCAAGTTTCTACGATCAGATCGTGGAGGAGAATACTTGAGTCACGAATTTGGCACACACTTAAGAAAATGTGGAATAGTTTCACAACTCACACTGCCTGGAACACCTCAGCGTAACGGTGTGTCCGAACATCGTAATCGCACTCTATTAGATATGGTGCGATCTATGATGTCTCTTACCGATTTACCGCTATCCTTTTGGGGCTATGCTTTAGAGACTGCCGCATTCACTTTAAATAGGGCTCCGTCGAAATCCGTTGAGACGACACCGTATGAATTATGGTTTGGAAAGAAACCTAAGCTGTCGTTTCTGAAAGTTTGGGGATGCGATGCTTATGTCAAGAAACTTCAACCTGAAAAGCTCGAACCCAAGTCGGAAAAATGCGTCTTCATAGGATACCCAAAAGAAACTATTGGGTATACCTTCTACCTCAGATCCAAAGGCAAGATCTTTGTTGCCAAGAATGGATCCTTTCTAGAGAAAGAGTTTCTCTCGAAAGAAGTAAGTGGGAGGAAAGTAGAACTTGATGAAGTGTTACCTCTTGAACCGGAAAATGGCGCAACTCAAGAAAATGTTCCTGAGGTGCCTGCACCGACTAGAGAGGAAGTTAATGATGATGATCATGAAACTTCTGATCAAGTTGCTACTGAACTTCGAAGGTCCACAAGGACACGTTCCCACCAGAGTGGTACGGCAACCCTGTCTTGGAAATCATGTTGTTAGACAACGGTGAACCTTCGAACTATGAAGAAGCGATGGCGGGCCCGGATTCCGACAAATGGCTAGAAGCCATGAAATCCGAGATAGGATCCATGTATGAAAACGAAGTATGGACTTTGACTGACTTGCCCGTTGAACGGCGAGCCATAGAGAATAAATGGATCTTTAAGAAGAAGACAGACGCGGATGGTAATGTGACCATCTATAAAGCTCGGCTTGTCGCTAAAGGTTATCGACAAGTTCAAGGGGTTGACTACGATGAGACTTTCTCACCGGCAGCGAAGCTAAAGTCCGTCCGAATCATGTTAGCAATTGCCGCGTTTTACGATTATGAAATATGGAAAATGGACGTCAAAACGGCATTCCTTAATGGTTTCCTTAAGGAAGAATTGTATATGATGCAGCCGGAAGGTTTTGTCGATCCTAAGAATGCTGACAAAGTGTGCAAGCTCCAACGCTCGATTTATGGGCTGGTGCAAGCATCTCGGAGTTGGAACATTCACTTTGATGAGATGATCAAAGCGTTTGGGTTTACGCAGACTTATGGAGAAGCCTGCGTTTACAAGAAAGTGAGTGGGAGCTCTGTAGCATTTCTCATATTATATGTAGATGACATACTTTTGATGGGAAATGATATAGAACTCTTGGACAGCATTAAGGCCTACTTGAATAAGAGTTTTTCAATGAAGGACCTTGGAGAAGCTGCTTTTATATTAGGCATCAAGATCTATAGGGATAGATTGAGACGCCTCATAGGTTTTTCACAAAGCACATACCTTGATAAGATATTGAAGAAGTTCAATATGGATCAATCTAAGAAGGGGTTCTTACCTGTGTTACAAGGTATGAAATTGAGCTCGGCTCAAAGTCCGACCACGGCAGAAGAAATAGAAGAGATGAGTGTCATCCCCTATGCCTCAGCCATAGGTTCTATTATGTATGCCATGCTGTGTACCAGACCTGATGTAAACCTTGCCGTAAGTTTGGTAGGAAGGTACCAAAGTAATCCCGGCAAGGAACACTGGACAGCGGTCAAGAATATCCTGAAGTACCTGAAAAGGACTAAGGAGATGTTTCTCGTTTATGGAGGTGACGAAGAGCTCGTCGTAAAGGGTTACGTCGACGCCAGCTTCGACACTGATCTGGATGACTCAAAGTCACAAACCGTATACATGTATATTTTGAATGGTGGGGCAGTAAGCTGGTGCAGTTGCAAGCAGAGCGTCGTGGCGGGATCTACGTGTGAAGCGGAGTACATGGCAGCCTCGGAGGCAGCACATGAAGCAATTTGGGTGAAGGAGTTCATCACCGACCTCGGAGTCATACCCAATGCGTCGGGGCCGATCAAGCTCTTCTGTGACAACACTGGAGCTATTGCACTTGCCAAGCAGCCCAGGTTTCACAAGAAGACAAGGCACATCAAGCGTCGCTTCAACTCCATTCGTGAAAATGTTCAGGATGGAGACATAGATATTTGTAAAGTACATACGGACCTGAATGTAGCAGATCCGTTGACTAAACCTCTCCCTAGGGCAAAACATGATCAACACCAGAATTCCATGGGTGTTCGATTCATCACAATGTAACTAGATTATTGACTCTAGTGCAAGTGGGAGACCGTTGGAAATATGCCCTAGAGGCAATAATAAAAGCATTATTATTATATTTCCTTGTTCATGATAATTGTCTTTATTCATGCTATAATTGTGTTATCCGGAAATCGTAATACATGTGTGAATAACAGACACCAACATGTCCCTAGTAAGCCTCTAGTTGACTAGCTTGTTAATCAACAGATAGTCATGGTTTCCTGGCTATGGACATAAGATGTCATTGATAACGAGATCACATCATTAGGAGAATGATGTGATGGACAAGACCCAATCCTAAACATAGCATAAAGATCGTATAGTTAGTTTGCTAGAGTTTTGCAATGTCAAGTATCTTTTCCTTAGACCATGAGATCGTGTAACTCCCGGATACCGTAGGAGTGCTTTGGGTGTACCAAACATCACAACGTAACTGGGTGACTATAAAGGTAGACTACGGGTATCTCCGAAAGTGTCTGTTGGGTTGACACGGATCAAGACTGGGATTTGTCACTCCGTATGATGGAGAGGTATCACTGGGCCCACTCGGTAATGCATCATCATAATGAGCTCAAAGTGACCAAGTGTCTGGTCACGGGATCATGCATTACGGTACGAGTAAAGTGACTTGCCGGTAACGAGATTGAACGAGGTATTGGGATACCGACGATCGAATCTCGGGCAAGTAATATATCGATTGACAAAGGGAATTGCATACGGGTTGATTGAATCCTCGACATCGTGGTTCATCCGATGAGATCATCGTGGAGCATGTGGGAGCCAACATGGGTATCCAGATCCCGCTGTTGGTTATTGACCGGAGATTCGTCTCGGTCATGTCTATATGTCTCCCGAACCCGTAGGGTCTACACACTTAAGGTTCGGTGACGCTAGGGTTGTGAAGATATGTATATGCAGTAACCCGACTGTTGTTCGGAGTCCCGGATGAGATCCCGCACGTCACGAGGAGTTCCGGAATGGTCCGGAGGTAAAGAATTATATATAGGAAGTGCTGTTTCGGCCATCGGGACAAGTTTCGGGGTTACCGGTATTGTACCGGGACCACCGGAAGGGTCCCGGGGGTCCACCGGGTGGGGCCACCTATCCCGGAGGTCCCCATGGGCTGAAGTGGGAAGGGGCCCAGCCCTTAGTGGGCTGGGGCGCCACCCCCTAAGGGCCCATGCGCCTAGGGTTAGGGGAAACCCTAAAGGGGGGGCGCCCCCTTCCCTTGGGGGGCAAGCCCCCCACCCTTGGCCGCCGCCCCCCCCCCCCCCCCCTAGGAGATCCACCTCCTAGGGCCGGCGCCCCCCCCCCCCCTTGGCACCCCTATATATAGTGGGGAGAAGAGGGACTTGAGGCTACGGCTTTTGGTGCATCCCTCTCTCCCTGTTACCTCTCTCTCTCGCGTAGTATAGGCGAAGCCCTGCTACTGTGACGCCCTGCATCCACCACCACGCCGTCGTGCTGCTGGATCATCATCAACCTCTCCTCCCCCCTTGCTGGATCAAGAAGGAGGAGACGTCTCCCGTCCCGTACGTGTGTTGAACGTGGAGGTGCCATCCGTTCGGCACTCGGTCATCGGTGATTTGGATCACGTCGTGTTCGACTACATCATCCCCGTTCTTTGAACGCTTCCGCACGCGATCTACAAAGGTATGTAGATGCATCTCATGACTCGTTGCTAGATGAACTCTTAGATGGATCTTGGTGAAACGAGTAGGAAAATTTTTGTTTTCTGCAACGTTCCCCAACAGAGCCTAGCATATGCAGATATGGCCTCGGAACATGGAGACCGAAAGGTCGAACGTGAATCATATAGTAGATATGATCAACATAATGATGTTCACCATTGAAAACTAATCCATTTCACGTGATGATCGGTTATGGTTTAGTTGATTTGGATCACGTGATCACTTAGAGGATTAGAGGGATGTCTATCTAAGTGGGAGTTCTTAAGTAATATGATTAATTGAACTTAAATTTATCATGAACTTAGTCCTGGTAGTATTTTGCAAATTGTGTTGTAGATCAATAGCTCGCCTTGTTGCTTCCCTGTGTTTATTTTGATATGTTCCTAGAGAAAATTGTGTTGAAAGATGTTAGTAGCAATGATGCGGATTGGATCCGTGATCTGAGGTTTATCCTCATTGCTGCACAGAGGAATTATGTCCTTGATGCACCGCTAGGTGACAGACCTATTGCAGGAGCAGATGCTGACGTTATGAATGTTTGGCTAGCTAAATATGATGACTACTTGATAGTTTAGTGCACCATGCTTAACGGCTTAGAATCGGGACTTCAAAGACGTTTTGCACGTCATGGACCATATGAGATGTTCCAGGAGTTGAAGTTAATGTTTCAAGCAAATACCCGAGTTGAGAGATATGAAGTCCCCAACAAAGTTCTATAGCTACAAGATGGAGGAGAATCGCTCAAGCAGTGAGCATGTACTCAGATTGTCTGGGTACTACAATCGCTTGAATCAAGTGGGAGTTAATCTTCCAGATAAGATAGTGATTGACAGAATTCTCTAGTCACCATCACCAAGTTAGTAGAACTTCGAGATGAACTATAGTATGCAAGGGATAACGGAAACGATTCCCAAGCTCTTCGTGATGCTAAAATCGACGAAGGTAGAAATCAAGAAAAACATCAAGTGTTGATGGTTGACAAGACCACTAGTTTCATGAAAAGGCCAAAGGGAAGAAGGGGAACTTCAAGAAGAACGGCAAACAAGTTGCTGCTCAAGTGAAGAAGCCCAAGTCTGATCCTAAGCCTGAGACTAAGTGCTTCTACTGCAAAGGGATTGGTCACTGGAAGTGGAACTGCCCCAAGTATTTGGCGGATAAGAAGGATGGCAAGGTAAACAAAGGTATATTGGATATACGTGTTATTGATGTGTACTTTACTAGTGTTTATAGCAACCCCTCGGCATTTGATACTGGTTCAGTTGCTAAGAGTAGTAACTCAAAACGGGAGTTGCAGAATAAACAGAAACTAGTAAAGGGTGAGGTGACGATGTGTATTGGAAGTAGTTCCAAGATTGATATGATCATCATCGCACACTCCCTATACTTTCGGGATTAGTGTTGAAACTAAATAAGTGTTATTTGGTGTTTGCCTTGAGCATGAATATGATTTGATCATGTTTATTGCAATACAGTTATTCATTAAAGTCAGAGAATAATTGTTGTTCTGTTTACATGAATAAAATCTTCGATGGTCATACACCCAATGAAAATAGTTTGTTGGATCTCGATCGTATTATTACACATATTCATAATATTGAAGCCAAAAGATGCAAAGTTAATAATGATAGTGCAACTTATTTGTGGCACTGTCGTTTAGGTCATATTGGTGTAGGTAAACCAGAGTGAGATCCGCACCAGAGTGGTACGGTAATCCTGTTCTGGAAGTCATGTTACTAGACCATGACGAACTTGCGAACTATGAGGAAGCGATGATGAGCCCAGATTCCGCAAAATGGCTTGAGGCCATGAAATCTGAGATGGGATCCATGTATGAGAACAAAGTGTAGACTTTGGTTGACTTGCCCGATGATCGGCAAGCCATAGAAAATAAATGGATCTTCAAGAGGAAGACGGACGTTGATATTAGTGTTACTATCCACAAAGCTAGACTTGTCGAAAAAGGTTTTTGACAAAGTTCAAGGTGTTGACTACGATGAGAGTTTCTCACTCGTATCTATGCTTGAGTCTGTCCGAATCATGTTAGCAAATTGCCGCATTTTATGAAATCCGGCAAATGGATAAACAGAACTGCATTCCTTAATGGATTTATTAAAGAAGAGTTGTATACGATGCAACTAGAAGGTTTTGTCAATCCTAAAGGTGTTAACAAAATATGCAAGCTCCAGCGATTCATCAATGGACTGGTGCAAACATCTCAGAGTTGGAATAAACACTTTGATAGGTTGATCGAAGCATATAGTTTTATACAGACTTGTGGTGAAGCCTGTATTTACAAGAAAGTGAGTGGGAGCACTACAACATTTCTGATAAGTATATGTGAATGACATATTGTTGATCGGAAATAATGTAGAATTATTCTGCAAAGCATAAAGGAGTGTTTGAAAGGAGTTTTTCAAAGAAAGACCTCGGTGAAGCTACTTACATATTAAGCATCAAGATCTATAGAGATAGATCAAGACGCTTGATAAGATTTTTCAATAAGTACATACCTTGACAAGATTTTGAAGTAGTTCAAAATAGAACAGTCAAAGAAAGAGTTCTTGCTTGTGTTACAAGGTGTGAAGTTGAGTAAGACTCAAAACCCGACCACGGCAGAAGATAGAAAGAGAATGAAAGTCATTCCCTGTGCCTTGGCCATAGGTTCTATAAAGTATGCCATGATGTGTACCAGATCTATTGTATACCCTACACTGATTTTGGCAAGGGAGTACAATAGTGATCTAGGAGTAGATCAATGGACAGCGGTCAAAATTATCCTTACTGGAATAAGGATATGTTTCTCGGTTATGGAGGTGACAAAAGGTTCGTCGTAAAGAGTTACATCGATGCAAGTTTTGTTGGGGAACGTAGTAATTTCAAAAAATTTCCTACGCACACGCAAGATCATGGTGATGCATAGCAACGAGGGGGAGAGTCTGATCTACGTACCCTTGTAGATCGCAACGGAAGCGTTGACACAACATAGAGGAAGTAGTCGTACGTCTTCTTCCCGATCCGACCGATCCAAGCACCGTTACTCCGGCACCTCCGAGTTCTTAGCACACGTACAGCTCGATGACGATCCCCGGGCTCCGATCCAGCAAAGCTTCGGGGAGGAGTTCCGTCAGCACGACGGCGTGATGACGATCTTGATGTTCTACCGACGCAGGGCTTCGCCTAAGCACTACAATGATATGATCGAGGTGGAATATGGTAGCAGGGGGCACCGCACACGGCTAAGGAACGATCACGTGGATCAACTTGTGTGTCTATGGGGTGCCCCCTGCCCCCGTATATAAAGGAGTGGAGGAGGGGAGGGCCGGCCCTCTCTATGGCGCGCCCTAGGGGAGTCCTACTCCCACCGGGAGTAGGATTCCCCCTTTCCTAGTCCAACTAGGAGTCCTTCCATGTATTAGGAGTAGGAGACAAGGAAGAGGAAAAGAGAAGGGAAGGAAGGAGGGGGCGCAGCCCCTCCCCCTAGTCCAATTCGGACTAGGCCTTGGGGGGGGCGCGGCCTGCCCTAGGCAGCCCCTCTCATTCCCGTATGGCCCAATAAGGCCCAATACTTCTCCCCCGTATTCCCGTAACTCCCCGGTACTCCGAAAAATACCCGAATCACTCGGAACCTTTCCGATGTATGAATATAGTCGTCCAATATATCGATCTTTACGTCTCGACCATTTCGAGACTCCTCGTCATGTCCCCGATCTCATCCGGGACTCCGAACTCCTTCGGTACATCAAAACTCATAAACTCATAATATAACTGTCATCGAAACCTTAAGCGTGCGGACCCTACGGTTCGAGAACAATGTAGACATGACCGAGACACGTCTCCGGTCAATAACCAATAGCGGGACCTGGATGCCCATATTGGCTCCTACATATTCTATGAAGATCTTTTATCGGTCAGACCGCATAACAACATACGTTGTTCCCTTTGTCATCGGTATGTTACCTGCCCGAGATTCGATCGTCGGTATCAAATACCTAGTTCAATCTCGTTACCGGCAAGCCTCTTTACTCGTTCCGTAATACATCATCTCACAACTAACACATTGGTTGTAATGCTTGCAAGGCTTATGTGATGTGTATTACCGAGAGGGCCCAGAGATACCTCTCCGACAATCGGAGTGAAAAATCCTAATCTCGAAATACGCCAACCCAACATGTACCTTTGGAGACACCTGTAGTACTCCTTTATAATCACCCAGTTACATTATGACGTTTGGTAGCACCCAAAGTGTTCCTCTGGCAAACGGGAGTTGCATAATCTCATAGTCATAGGAACATGTATAAGTCATGAAGAAAGCAATAGCAACATACTAAATGATCAGGTGCTAAGCTAATGGAATGGGTCATGTCAATCAGATCATTCAACTAATGATGTGACCTCGTTAATCAAATAACAACTCTTTGTCTATGGTTAGGAAACATAACCATCTTTGATTAACAAGCTAGTCAAGTAGAGGCATACTAGTGACACTCTGTTTGTCTATGTATTCACACATGTATTATGTTTCCAGTTAATACAATTCTAGCATGAATAATAAACATTTATCATGATATAAGGAAATAAATAATAACTTTATTATTGCCTCTAGTGCATATTTCCTTCAGTCTCCCACTTGCACTAGAGTCAATAATCTAGATCACATCTCCATGTGATTAACATCGGTAGTTCACATCATCATGTGATTAACACCCATAGTTCACATCGCCATGTGACCAACACCCAAAAGGTTTACTAGATTCCGTAATCTAGTTCACATCGTTATGTGATTAACACCCAAAGAGTACTAAGGTGTGATCATGTTTTGCTTGTGAGAGAATTTTAGTCAACGGGTCTGCCACATTCAGATCCACATGTATTTTGCAAATTTCTATGTCAATAATGCTCTGCATGGAGCTACTCTAGCTAATTGCTCCCACTTTCAATATGTATCTAGACCGAGACTTAGAGTCATCTAGATTAGTGTCAAAACTTGCATCGGCGTAACCCTTTCCGACGAACCCTTTTGTCATGTCCATAATCGAGAAACATATCCTTATTTCACTAAGGATAATTCTGACCGCTGTCCAGTGATCTACTCCTAGATCACTATTGTACTCCCTTGCCAAATCAGTGCAGGGTATACAATAGATCTGGTACACAGCATGACATACTTTATAGAACCTATGGCCAAGGCATAGGGAATGACTTTCATTCTCTTTCTATCTTCTGCCGTGGTCGGGCTTTGAGTCTTACTCAACTTCACACCTTGTAATACAGGCAAGAACTCTTTCTTTGACTGCTCCATTTTGAACTACTTCAAAATCTTGTTAAGGTATGTACTCATTGAAAAAACTTATCAAGCGTCTTGATCTATCTCTATAGATCTTGAAGCTCAATATGTAAGCAGCTTCACTGAAGTCTTTCTTTGAAAAACTCCTTTAAAACACTCCTTTATGCTTTACAGAATAGTTCTACATTATTTCCGATCAACAATATGTCATTCACATATACTTATCAGAAATGCTGTAGTGCTCCCACTCACTTTCTTGTAAATACAAGCTTCACCGCAAGTCTGTATAAAACTATATGCTTTGATCAACTTATCAAAGCGTGTATTCCAACTCCGAGATGCTTGCACCAGTCCATAGATGAATCGCTGGAGCGTGCATATTTTGTTAGCACCTTTAGGATTGACAAAACCTACTGGTTGCATCATATACAACTCTTCTTTAAGAAATCCATTAAGGAATGCAGTTTTGTTTATCCATTTGCCAGATTTCATAAAATGTGGCAATTGCTAACATGATTCGAACAAACTTAAGCATAGATACGAGTGAGAAACTCTCACCGTAGTCAACACCTTGAACTTGTCGAAAACCTTTTGTGACAATTCTAGCTTTGTATATAGTAACACTACTATAGGCGTCCGTCTTCCTCTTGAAGATCCATTTATTTTCTATGGCTTGCCGATCATCGGGCAAATCCATCAAAGTCCATACTTTGTTCTCATACATGGATCATATCTCAGATTTCATGGCCTCAAACCATTTTGCGGAATCTGGGCTCATCATCGCTTCCTCATAGTTCGCAAGTTCATCATGGTCTAGTAACATGACTTCCAGAACAGGATTACCGTACCACTCTGGTGCGGATCTCACTCTGGTTTACCTACGAGATTCGGTAGTAACTTGATCTGAAGTTTCATGATCATCATCATTAGCTTCCTCACTAATTGGTGTAGGTGTCACAGAAACCGGTTTCTATGATGTACTACTTTCCAATAAGGGAGGAGGTACAGTTACCTCATCAAGTTCTACTTTCCTCCCACTCACTTCTTTCGAGAGAAACTCCTTCTCTAGAAAGTTTCCGAATTTAGCAACAAAAGTCTTGCCTTCGGTCATGTGATAGAAGGTGTATCCAATAGTTTCTTTTGGATATCCTATGAAGACACATCTCTCCGATTTTGGCTCGAGCTTATCAGGTTGAAGCTTTTTCACATAAGCATTGCAGCTCCAAACTTTTAGAAACGACAACTTTGGTTTCTTGCCAAACCACAGTTTATAAGGTGTCGTCTCAACGGATTTTGATGGTGCCCTATTTAATGTGAATGCAGCTGTCTCTAATGCATAACCCCAAAACGATAGTGGTAAATCAGCAAGAGACATCATAGATTGCACCGTATCTAATAAAGTACGGTTACGATGTTTGGACACACCATTACATTGTGGTGTTCCAGGTGGCATGAGTAGTGAAACTATTTCACATTGTTTTTAACTGAAGGCCAAACTCGTAACTCAAATACTCTTCTCTACAATCAGATTATAGAAACTTTATTTTCTTGTTATGATGATTTTTCACTTCACTCTGAAATTCTTTGAACTTTTCAAATGTTTCAGACTTATGTTTCATCAAGTAGATATACTCATATCTGCTCAAATCATATGTGAAGATCAGAAAATAATGATACTTGTCGCGAGCCTCAATATTCATCGGACCACATACATCAGTATGTACGATTTCCAACAAATCTGTTGCTCGCTTCACTGTTCCGAAGAACAGAGTTTTAGTCATCTTGCCCATGAGGCATGGTTCGCAAGCATCAACTGGTTCATAATCAAGTGATTCAAAAAGCCCATCAGCATGGAGTTTCTTCATGCGCTTTACACCAATATGACCTAAATGGCAGTGCCACAAATAAGTTGCACTATCATTATTAACTTTGCATCTTTTGGTTTCAATATCATGAATATGTGTATCACTACGATCGAGATCCAATGAACTTGTTTCATTGGGTGTATGACCATCGAAGGTTTTATTCATGTAAACAGAACAACAATTATTCTCTGACTTTAATGAATAACCATATTGCAATAAACATGATCAAATCATATTCATGCTCAACGCAAAAACCAAATAACACTTATTTCGGTTCAACACTAATCCCGAAATTATAGGGAGTGTGCGATGATGATCATATCAATCTTGGAACTACTTCCAACACACATCGTCACTTCACACTTAACTAGTCTCTATTTATTCTGCAACTCCTGTTTCTAGTTACTACTCTTAGCAACTGATCCAGTATCAAATACTGAGGGGTTGCTATAAACACTAGTAAAGTACACATCAATAACATGTATATCAAATATACTTTTGTTCACTTTGCCATCCTTCTTATCTGCCAATCACTTGGGGTAGTTCTGCTTCCAGTGACCAGTCCCTTTGCAGTAGAAGCACTCAGACTCTGGTTTAGGATCAGACTTGGGCTTCTTCACTTGAGCAGCAACTTGATTGCCGTTCTTCTTGAAGTTCCCCTTCTTCCCTTTGCCTTTTTCTTGAAACTAGTGGTCTTGTCAACCATCAACACTTGATGTTTTTCTTGATTTCTACCTTTGTTGATTTCAGCATCACGAAGAGCTTGGGGTTTGTTTCTGTTATCCCTTGCATATTATAGTTCATCACGAAGTTCTACTAACTTGATGATGGTGACTAGAGAATTCTGTCAATCACTATCTTATCTGGAAGATTAACTCCCACTTGATTCAAGCGATTGTAGTACCCAGACAATCTGAGCACATGCTCACTAGTTGAGCGATTCTCCTCCATATTTTAGCTATAGAACTTGTTGGAGACTTCATATCTCTCAACTCGGGTATTTGCTTGAAATATTATCTTCAACTCCTGGAACATCTCATATGGTCCATGACGTTCAAAACGTTTGGAAGTCCCGATTCTAAGCCATTAAGCATGGTGCACTAAACTATCAAGTAGTCATCATATTGAGCTAGCCAAACGTTCATAACGTCTGCATTTGCTCCTGCAATAGGTCTGTCACCTAGTGGTGCATCAAGGACATAATTCTTCTGTGCAGCAATGAGGATAAACCTCAGATCACGGATCCAATCTGCATCATTGCTACTAATATCTTTCAACACAATTTTCTCTAGGAACATATCAAAATAAACACAGGGAAGCAACAACGCGAGCTATTGATCTACAACATAATTTGCAAACTACTACCAGGACTAAGTTCATGATAAATTTAAGTTCAATTAATCAAATTACTTACAGAACTCCCACTTAGATAGACATCCCTCTAATCCTCTGAGTGATCACGTGATCCATATCAACTAAACCATGTCCGATCATCACGTGAGATGGAGTAGTTTCAATGGTGAACATCACTATGTTGATCATATCTACTATATGATTCACGCTCGACCTTTCGGTCTCCGTGTTCTGAGGCCCTATCTGTATATGCTTGGCTCGTCAAGTATAACCTGAGTATTCCGCGTGTGCAACTGTTTTGCACCCGTTGTATTTGAACGTAGAGCCTATCACACCCGATCATCACGTGGTGTCTCGGCACGAAGAATTTTCGCAACGGTGCATACTCAGGGAGAACACTTCTTGATAATTTAGTGAGAGATCATCTTATAATGCTACCGTCAATCAAAGCAAGATAAGATGCATAAAAGATAAACATCACATGCAATCAATATAAGTGATATGATATGGCCATCATCATCTTGTGCTTGTGATCTCCATCTCCGAAGCACCGTCATGATCACCATCATCACCGGCGCGACACCTTGATCTCCATCGTAGCATTGTTGTCGTCTCGCCAATCTTATGCTTCCACGACTATCGCTACCGTTTAGTGATAAAGTAAAGCATTACATCGCGATTGCATTGCATACAATAAAGCGACAACCATATGGCTCCTGCCAGTTGCCGATAACTCGGTTACAAAACATGATCATCTCATACAATAAAATTTAGCATCATGTCTTGACCATATCACATCACAACATGCCCTGCAAAAACAAGTTAGACGTCCTCTACTTTGTTGTTGCAAGTTTTACGTGGCTGCTACGGGTTTAAGCAAGAACCAATCTCACCTACACATCAAAACCACAACGATAGTTTGTCAAATAGACTCCGTTTTAACCTTCGTAAGGACCGGGCGTAGCCACACTCGGTTCAACTAAAGTTGGAGAGACAGTCGCCCGCAAGCCACCTGTGTGCAAAGCACGTCGGGGGAACCGGTCTCGCGTAAGCGTACGCGTAAGGTTGGTCCGGGTCATCTCGTCCAACAATACCGCCGAACCAAAGTATGACATGCTGGTAGGCAGTATGACTTATATCGCCCACAACTCACTTGTGTTCTACTCGTGCAAATAACATCAATCCATAAAACCTAGGCTCGAATGCCACTGTTGGGGAACGTAGTAATTTCAAAAAAAATCCTACGCGCACGCAAGATCATGGTGATGCATAGCAACGAGGGGGAGAGTCTGATCTATGTACCCTTGTAGATCGCAACGCAAGCGTTGACACAACGTAGAGGAAGTAGTCGTACGTCTTCTTCCCGATCCGACCGATCCAAGCACCGTTACTCCGGCACCTCCGAGTTCTTAGCACATGTACAGCTCGATGATGATCCCTGGGCTCCGATCCAGCAAAGCTTCGAGGAGGAGTTCCGTCAGCACGACGGCGTGATGACGATCTTGATGTTCTACCGACGCTGGACTTCGCCTAAGCACTACAACGATATGATCGAGGTGGAATATGGTAGCAGGGGGCACCGCACACGGCTAAGGAACGATCACGTGGATCAACTTGTGTGTCTATGGGGTGCCCCCTGCCCCCGTATATAAAGGAGTGGAGGAGGGGAGGGCCGGCCCTCTCTATGGCGCGCCCTAGGGGAGTCCTACTCCCACCGGGAGTAGGATTCCCCCTTTCCTAGTCCAACTAGGAGTCCTTCCATGTATTAGGAGTAGGAGACAAGGAAGAGGAAAAGAGAAGGGAAGGAAGGAGGGGGCGCAGCCCCTCCCCCTAGTACAATTCGGACTAGGCCTTGGGGGGCGCGCGGCCTGCCCTAGGCAGCCCCTCTCTCTTTCCCGTATGGCCCACTAAGGCCCAATACTTCTCCCCCATATTCCCGTAACTCCCCGGTACTCCGAAAAATACCCGAATCACTCGGAACCTTTCTGATGTCCGAATATAGTCGTCCAATATATCGATCTTTACGTCTCGGCCATTTCGAGACTCCTCGTCATGTCCCCGATCTCATCCGGGACTCCGAACTCCTTCGGTACATCAAAACTCATAAACCCATAATATAACTGTCATCGAAACCTTAAGCGTGCGGACCCTACGGTTCGAGAACAATGTAGACATGACCGAGACACGTCTCCGGTCAATAACCAATATCGGGACCTGGATGCCCATATTGGCTCCTACATATTCTACGAAGATCTTTTATCGGTCAGACCGCATAACAACATACGTTGTTCCCTTTGTCATCGGTATGTTACTTGCCCGAGATTCGATCGTCGGTATCAAATACCTAGTTCAATCTCGTTACCGGCAAGTCTCTTTACTCGTTCCGTAATACATCATCTCACAACTAACACATTAGTTGTAATGCTTGCAAGGCTTATGTGATGTGTATTATCGAGAGGGCCCAGAGATACCTCTCCGACAATCGGAGTGACAAATCCTAATCTCGAAATACGCCAACCCAACATGTACCTTTGGAGACACCTGTAGTACTCCTTTATAATCACCCAGTTACGTTGTGACGTTTGGTAGCACCCAAAGTGTTCCTCCAGCAAACAGGAGTTGCATAATCTCATAGTCATAAGAACATGTATAAGTCATGAAGAAAGCAATAGCAACATACTAAACGATCGGGTGCTAAGCTAATGGAATGGGTCATGTCAATCAGATCATTCAACTAATGATGTGACCTCGTTAATCAAATAACTGTTGGGGAACGTAGTAATTTCAAAAAATTTCCTATGCACACGCAAGATCATGGTGATGCATAGCAACGAGAGGGGAGAGTGTTGTCTACGTACCAACGCAGACCGACTGCGGAAGCGATCACACAACGTAGAGGAAGTAGTCGTACGTCTTCCCGATCCAACCGATCCAAGCACCGTTACTCCGGCACCTCCGAGTTCTTAGCACACGTTCAGTTCGATGACGATCCTCGGGCTCCGATCCAGCAAAGCATCGAGGAAGAGTTCCGTCAGCACGACGGCGTGGTGACGATCTTGATGTACTACCGACGCAGGGCTTCGCCTAAGCACTACAACGGTACGATCGAGGTGGAATTTGGTGGCAGGGGGAACCGCACATGGCTAAGGAACGATCTCAAGGATCAACTTGTGTGTCTAGAGGTGCCCCTGCCCCCGTATATAAAGGATGAAGGGGGAGGCTGGCCGGCCAAGCTGGGAGGTGTAGGAGGAGTCCTACTCCTACCGGGAGTAGGACTCCCCCCTCCAATCCTAGTCCAACTAGGATTCCCCAAAGGGGAAGAGAAAGAGAGAGGTGGCCGGCCCCTCTCCTAGTCCTAATAGGACTAGGGAGAGGGGGAGGCGCAGCCCTATGTGGGCTGCCCTCTCACCTTTCCACTAAGGCCCATGTTGGCCCATTTGGCTCCCGGGGGGTTCCGGTAACCCTCCCGGTAATCCAGTAAAATCCCGATTTCACCCGGAACACTTCCGATGTCCAAACATAGGCTTCCAATATATCAATCTTTATGTCTCGACCATTTCGAGACTCCTCATCATGTGCGTGATCACATCCGGGACTCTGAACAACCTTCGGTACATCAAAATGCATAAACTCATAATAACTGTCATCGTAACGTTAAGCGTGCGGATCCTACGGTTCGAGAACAATGTAGACATGACCGAGACACGTCTCCGGTCAATAACCAATAGTGGGACCTGGATGCCCATATTGGCTCCTACATATTCTACAAAGATGTTTATCGGTCAGACCGCATAACAACATACGTTGTTCCCTTTGTCATCGGTATGTTACTTGCCCGAGATTCGATCGTCGGTATCCAATACCTAGTTCAATCTCGTTACTGGCAAGTCTCTTTACTCGTTCCATAATACATCATCTCACAACTAACATCTTAGTTATAATGCTTGCAAGGCTTATGTGATGTGTATTACCGAGAGGGCCCAGAGATACCTCTCCGACACTCGGAGTGACAAACCCTAATCTCGAAATACGCCAACCCAACATCTACCATTGGAGACACCTGTAGTACTCCTTTATAATCACCCAGTTACGTTGTGACGTTTGGTAGTACCCAAAGTGTTCCTCCGGTAAACGGGAGTTGCATAATCTCATAGTTAAAGGAACATGTATAAGTCATGAAGAAAGCAATAGCATCATACTAAACGATCGGGTGCTAAGCTAATGGAATGGGTCATGTCAATCAGATCATTCAACTAATGATGTGACCTCGTTAATCAAATAACAACTCTTTGTTCATGGTTAGGAAACATAACCATCTTTGATTAACGAGCTAGTCTAGTAGAGGCATACTAGTGACACTCTGTTTGTCTATGTATTCACACATGTATTATGTTTCCGGTTAATACAATTCTAGCATGAATAATAAACATTTATCATGATATAAGGAAATAAATAATAACTTTATTATTGCCTCTAGGGCATATTTCCTTCAGTCTCCCACTTGGACTAGAGTCAATAATCTAGATTACACAGTAATGATTCTAACACCCATGGAGCCTTGGTGATGATCATGTTTTGCTCGTGGAAGAGGCTTAGTCAACGGGTCTGCAACATTCAGATCCGTATGTATCTTGCAAATCTCTATGTCTCCCACCTGGACTAGATCCCGGATGGAGTTGAAGCGTCTCTTGATGTGTTTGGTCCTTTTGTGAAATCTGGATTCCTTTGCCAAAGCAATTGCACCAGTATTGTCACAAAAGATTTTCATTGGACCCGATGCACTAGGTATGACACCTAGATCGGATATGAACTCCTTCATCCAGACTCCTTCGTTCGCTGCTTCCGAAGCAGCTATGTACTCCGCTTCACATGTAGATCCCGCTACGACGCTTTGTTTAGAACTGCACCAACTGACAGCTCCACCTTTTAAAGTAAACACGTATCCGGTTTGCGATTTAGAATCGTCCGGATCAGTGTCAAAGCTTGCATCAATGTAACCTCTTACAGTGAGCTCTTTGTCACCTCCATATACGAGAAACATATCCTTAGTCCTTTTCAGGTATTTCAGGATGTTCTTGACCGCTGTCCAGTGATCCACTCCTGGATTACTTTGGTACCTCCCTGCTAAACTTATAGCAAGGCACACATCAGGTCTGGTACACAGCATTGCATACATGATAGAGCCTATGGCTGAAGCATAGGGAACATCTTTCATTTTCTCTCTATCTTCTGCAGTGGTCGGGCATTGAGTCTGACTCAACTTCACACCTTGTAACACAGGCAAGAACCCTTTCTTTGCTTGATCCATTTTGAACTTCTTCAAAATCTTGTCAAGGTATGTGCTTTGTGAAAGTCCAATTAAGCGTCTTGATCTATCTCTATAGATCTTTATGCCTAATATGTAAGCAGCTTCCCCGAGGTCTTTCATCGAAAAACTTTTATTCAAGTATCCCTTTATGCTATCCAGAAATTCTATATCATTTCCAATCAGCAATATGTCATCCACATATAATATCAGAAATGCTACAGAGCTCCCACTCACTTTCTTGTAAATACAGGCTTCTCCAAAAGTCTGTATAAAGCCAAATGCTTTGATCACACTGTCAAAGCGTTTATTCCAACTCCGAGATGCTTGCACCAGTCCATAAATGGATCGCTGGAGTTTGCATACTTTGTTAGCTCCCTTTGGATCGACAAAACCTTCTGGTTGCATCATATACAACTCTTCTTCCAGAAATCCATTCAGGAATGCAGTTTTGACATCCATCTGCCATATTTCATAATCATAAATTGCGGCAATTGCTAACATGATTCTGACGGACTTAAGCATCGCTACGGGTGAGAAGGTCTCATCGTAGTCAACCCCTTGAACTTGTCGAAAACCTTTTGCGACAAGTTGAGCTTTATAGACAGTAATATTACCGTTAGCGTCAGTCTTTTTCTTGAAGATCCATTTATTCTCAATTGCTTGCCGATCATCGAGCAAGTCAACCAAAGTCCATACTTTGTTCTCATACATGGATCCCATCTCAGATTTCATGGCCTCAAGCCACTTTGCGGAATCTGGGCTCACCATCGCTTCTTCATAGTTCGTTGGTTCATCATGATCTAGTAGCATGACTTCCAGAATTGGATTACCATACCACTCTGGTGCGGATCTCACTCTGGTTGATCTACGTGGTTCAGTAGTATCTTGTCCTGAAGTTTCATGATCATCATCATTAGCTTCCTCACTAATTGGTATAGGTGTCGCAGAAACAGTTTTCTGTGATGTACTATTTTCCAATAAGGGAGCAGGTACAGTTACCTCGTCAAGTTCTACTTTCCTCCCACTCACTTCTTTCGAGAGAAACTCCTTCTCTAGAAATGATCCATTCTTAGCAACGAATGTCTTGCCTTCGGATCTGTGATAGAAGGTGTACCCAACAGTCTCCTTTGGGTATCCTATGAAGACACATTTCTCCGCTTTGGGTTCGAGCTTATCAGGTTGAAGTTTTTTCACATAAGCATCACAGCCCCAAACTTTAAGAAACGACAACTTTGGTTTCTTGCCAAACCATAGTTCATAAGGCGTCGTCTCAACGGATTTTGATGGTGCCCTATTTAACGTGAATGCGGCCGTCTCTAAAGCATAACCCCAAAACGATAGCGGTAAATCAGTAAGAGACATCATAGATCGCACCATATCTAGTAAAGTACGATTACGACGTTCGGACACACCATTACGCTGTGGTGTTCCGGGTGGCGTGAGTTGCGAAACTATTCCACAATTTTTCAAATGTACACCAAACTCGTAACTCAAATATTCTCCTCCACGATCAGATCGTAGAAACTTTATTTTCTTGTTACGATGATTTTCAACTTCACTCTGAAATTCCTTGAGCTTTTCAAATGTTTCAGACTTATGTTTCGTTAAGTAGATATACCCATATCTGCTTAAATCATCTGTGAAGGTGAGAAAATAACGATATCCGCCATGAGCTTCAATATTTATCGGACCACATACATCGGTATGTGTGATTTCCAATAAATCTGTTGCTCTCTCCATAGTACCAGAGAACGGTGTTTTAGTCATCTTGCCTATGAGGCACGGTTCGCAAGTACCAAGTGATTCATAATCAAGTGGTTCCAAAAGCCCATCAGTATGGAGTTTCTTCATGCGCTTTACACCGATATGACCTAAACGGCAGTGCCACAAATAAGTTGCACTATCATTATCAACTCTGCATCTTTTGGCTTCTACATTATGAATATGTGTATCACTACTATCGAGATTCAACAAGAATAGACCACTCTTCAAAGGTGCATGACCATAAAAGATATTACTCATATAAATAGAACAACCATTATTCTCTGATTTAAATGAATAACCGTCTCGCATTAAACAAGATCCAGATATAATGTTCATGCTCAACGCTGGCACCAAATAACAATTATTTAGGTCTAATATTAATCCCGAAGGTAGATGTAGAGGTAGCGTGCCGACCGCGATCACATCGACTTTGGAACCGTTTCCCACGCGCATCGTCACCTCGTCCTTTGCTAGCGTCCGCTTATTCCGTAGTCCCTGTTTCGAGTTGCAAATATTAGCAACAGAACCAGTATCAAATACCCAGGTGCTACTGCGAGCTCTAGTAAGGTACACATCAATAACATGTATATCACATATACCTTTGTTCACCTTGCCATCCTTCTTATCCGCCAAATACTTGGGGCAGTTCCGCTTCCAGTGACCAGTCTGCTTGCAGTAAAAGCACTCAGTTTCAGGCTTAGGTCCAGACTTGGGTTTCTTCTCCTGAGCAGCAACTTGCTTGTTGTTCTTCTTGAAGTTCCCCTTCTTCTTCCCTTTGCCCTTTTTCTTGAAACTAGTGCTCTTGCTGACCATCAACACTTGATGCTCCTTCTTGATTTCTACCTCCGCAGCTTTCAGCATTGCGAAGAGCTCGGGAATAGTCTTGTTCATCCCTTGCATATTATAGTTCATCACGAAGCTCTTGTAGCTTGGTGGCAGTGATTGGAGAATTCTGTCAATGACGCAATCATCTGGAAGATTAACTCCCATCTGAATCAAGTGATTATTATACCCAGACATTTTGAGTATATGCTCACTGACAGAACTGTTCTCCTCCATCTTGCAGCTGTAGAACTTATTGGAGACTTCATATCTCTCAATTCGGGCATTTTCTTGAAATATTAACTTCAACTCCTGGAACATCTCATATGCTCCATGACGTTCAAAACGTCGTTGAAGTCCCGATTCTAAGCCGTAAAGCATGGCACACTGAACTATCGAGTAGTCATCAGCTTTGCTCTGCCAGACGTTCATAACATCTGGCGTTGCTCCAGCAGCAGGCCTGGCACCCAGCGGTGCTTCCAGGACGTAATTCTTCTGTGCAGCAATGAGGATAATCCTCAGGTTACGGACCCAGTCCGTGTAATTGCTACCATCATCTTTCAACTTTGCTTTCTCAAGGAACGCATTAAAATTCAACGGAACAACAGCACGAGCCATCTATCTACAATCAACATAAACAAGCAAGATACTATCAGGTACTAAGTTCATGATAAGTTTAAGTTCAGTTAATCAAATTACTTAGGAACTCCCACTTAGATAGACATCCCTCTAATCCTCTAAGTGATCACGTGATCCAAATCAACTAAACCATAACCGATCATCACGTGGGATGGAGTAGTTTTCAATGGTGAACATCGTCATGTTGATCATATCTACTATATGATTCACGCTCGACCTTTCGGTCTCTGTGTTCCGAGGCCATATCTGCATATGCTAGGCTCGTCAAGTTTAACCTGAGTATTCTGCGTGTGCAAAACTGGCTTGCACCCGTTGTAGATGGACGTAGAGCTTATCACACCCGATCATCACGTGGTGTCTGGGCACGACGAACTTTGGCAACGGTGCATACTCAGGGAGAACACTTCTTGATAATTTAGTGAGAGATCATCTTATAATGCTACCATCAATCAAAGCAAGATAAGATGCATAAAAGATAAACATCGCATGCAATCAATATAAGTGATATGATATGGCCATCATCATCTTGTGCTTGTGATCTCCATCTCCTAAGCACCGTCATGATCACCATCGTCACCGGCGCGACACCTTGATCTCCATCGTAGCATCATTGTCGTCTCGCCAATCTTATGCTTCCATGACTATCACTACCGCTTAGTAATAAAGTAAAGCATTACATCGCGATTGCATTGCATACAATAAAGCGACAACCATATGGCTCCTGCCAGTTGCCGATAACTTGGTTACAAAACATGATCATCTCATACAATAAAATCAGCATCATGCCTTGACCATATCACATCACAACATGCCCTGCAAAAACAAGTTAGACGTCCTCTACTTTGTTGTTGCAAGTTTTACGTGGCTGCTACGGTCTTAAGTAAGAACTCATCTCACCTACGCATCAAAACCACAACGATAGTTCGTCAAATAGACTCCGTTTTAACCTTCTCAAGGACCGGGCGTAGCCACACTTGGTTCAACTAAAGTTGGAGAGACAGTCGCCCGCAAGCCATCTATGTGCAAAGCACGTCGAGGGAACCGGTCTCGCGTAAGCGTACGCGTAAGGTTGGTCCGGGTCGTCTCGTCCAACAATACCGCCGAACCAAAGTATGACATGCTGGTAGGCAGTATGACTTGTATCGCCCACAACTCACTTGTGTTCTACTCGTGCAAATAACATCAAACCATAAAACCTAGGCTTGGATGCCACTGTTGGGGAACGTAGTAATTTTAAAAAAATTCCTACGCACACGCAAGATCATGGTGATGCATAGCAACGAGAGGGGAGAGTGTTGTCTACGTACCAACACAGACCGACTGCGGAAGCGATCACACAACATAGAGGAAGTAGTCGTACGTCTTCCCGATCCAACCGATCCAAGCACCGTTACTCCGGCACCTCCAAGTTCTTAGCACACGTTCAGCTCGATGACGATCCTCGGGCTACGATCCAGCAAAGCGTCGAGGAAGAGTTCCGTCAGCACGACGGCGTGGTGACAATCTTGATGTACTACCGACGCAGGGCTTTGCCTAAGCACTACAACGGTATGATCGAGGTGGAATTTGGTGGCAGGGGGCAACGCACACGGCTAAGGAACGATCTCAAGGATCAACTTGTGTGTCTAGAGGTGCCCCCTGCCCCCGTATATAAAGGATGAAGGGGGGAGGCTAGCCGGCCAAGCTAGGAGGGGCAGGAGGAGTCCTACTCCTACCGGGAGTAGGACTCCCCCCTCCAATCCTAGTCCAGCTAGGATTCCCCAAAGGGGAAGAGAAAGAGAGAGGTGGCCGGCCCCTCTCCTAGTCCTAATAGGACTAGGGAGAGGGGGGAGGCGCAGCCCTATGTGGGCTGCCCTCTCACCTTTCCACTAAGGCCCATGTTGGCCCATTTGGCTCCCAGGGGGTTCCGGTAACCCTCCCGGTAATCCGGTAAAATCCCGATTTCACCCGGAACACTTCCGATGTCCAAACATAGGCTTCCAATATATCAATCCTTATGTCTCGACCATTTCGAGACTCCTCGTCATGTCCGTGATCACATCCGGGACTCCGAACAACCTTCGGTACATCAAAATGCATAAACTCATAATAACTGCCATCGTAACGTTAAGCGTGCGGACCCTACGGTTCGAGAACAATGTAGACATGACCGAGACACGTCTCCGGTCAATAACCAATAGCGGGACCTGGATGCCCATATTGGCTCCTACATATTCTACGAAGATCTTTATCGGTCAGACCGCATAACAACATACGTTGTTCCCTTTGTCATCGGTATGTTACTTGCCTGAGATTCGATCGTCGGTATCCAATACCTAGTTCAATCTCGTTACTGGCAAGTCTCTTTACTCGTTCCATAATACATCATCTCACAACTAACATCTTAGTTATAATGCTTGCAAGGCTTATGTGATGTGTATTACCGAGAGGGCCCAGAGATACCTCTCCGACACTCGGAGTGACAAACCCTAATCTCGAAATACGCCAACCCAACATCTACCATTGGAGACACCTGTAGTACTCCTTTATAATCACCCAGTTACGTTGTGACGTTTGGTAGTACCCAAAGTGTTCCTCCGGTAAACGGGAGTTGCATAATCTCATAGTTATAGGAACATGTATAAGTCATGAAGAAAGCAATAGCATCATACTAAACGATCGAGTGCTAAGCTAATGGAATGGGTCATGTCAATCAGATCATTCAACTAATGATGTGACCTCGTTAATCAAATAACAACTCTTTGTTCATGGTTAGGAAACATAACCATCTTTGATTAACGAGCTAGTCTAGTAGAGGCATACTAGTGACACTTTGTTTGTCTATGTATTCACACATGTATTATGTTTCCGGTTAATACAATTCTAGCATGAATGATAAACATTTATCATGATATAAGGAAATAAATAATAACTTTATTATTTCCTCTAGGGCATATTTCCTTCAATAAAAACTCTTTGTCTATGGTTAGGAAACATAACCATCTTTGATTAACGAGCTAGTCAAGTAGAGGCATACTAGTGACACTCTGTTTGTCTATGTATTCACACATGTATTATGTTTCCGGTTAATACAATTCTATCATGAATAATAAACATTTATCATGATATAAGGAAATAAATAATAACTTTATTATTGCCTCTAGGGCATATTTCCTTCAAGTTTTGACACAGATCTGGATGACTCTAAGTCTCGATCTAGATACATATTGAAAGTGGGAGCAATTAGTTAGAGTAGCTCCGTGCAGAGCATTGTAGACATAGAAAATTGCAAAATACATAACGGATCTGAATGTGAAAGACCCGTTGACTAAGATTCTCTCACAAGCAAAACATGATCACACCTTAGTACTCTTTGAGTGTTAATCACATAGCGATGTGAACTAGATTACTGAATCTAGTAAACCCTTTGGGTGTTAATCACATGATGATGTGAACTATCGATGTTAATCACATGGTGATGTGATCTAGATTATTGAATCTAGTGCAAGTGGGAGACTGAAGGAAATATGCCCTAGAGGCAATAATAAAGTTATTATTTATTTCCTTATATCATGATAAATGTTTATTATTCATGCTAGAATTGTATTAACCGGAAACATAATACATGTGTGAATACATAGACAAACAGAGTGTCACTAGTATGCCTCTACTTGACTAGCTCGTTAATCAAAGATTGTTATGTTTCCTAACCATGGACAAAGAGTTGTTATTTGATTAACGGGATCACATCATTAGGTGAATGATCTGATTGACATGACCCATTCCATTAGCTTAGCACCCAATCGTTTAGTATGTTGCTATTGCTTTCTTCATGACTTATACATGTTCCTATGACTATGAGATTATGCAACTCCCGTTTGCCGAAGGAACACTTTGTGTGCTACCAAACGTCACAACGTAACTGGGTGATTATAAAGGTGCTCTACAGGTGTCTCCAAAGGTACATGTTGGGTTGGCGTATTTCGAGATTAGGATTTGTCACTCCGATTGTCGGAGAGGTATCTCTGGGCCCTCTCGGTAATGCACATCACATAAGCCTTGCAAGCATTGCAACTAATGAGTTAGTTGCGAGATGATGTATTACAGAACGAGTAAAGAGACTTGCTGGTAACGAGATTGAACTAGGTATTGGATACCGACGATCAAATCTCGGGCAAGTAACATACCGATGACAAAGGGAACAACGTATGTTGTTATGCGGTCTGACCGATAAAAGATCTTCGTAGAATATGTAGGAACCAATATGGGCATCCAGGTCCCGCTATTGGTTATTGACCGGAGACATGTCTTGGTCATGTCTACATTGTTCTCGAACCCGTAGGGTCCGCACGCTTAAGGTTTCGATGATAGTTATAAAATTAGTTTATGAGTTTTGATGTACCGAAGGAGTTCGGAGTCCCGGATGAGATCAGGGACATGACAAGGAGTCTCGAAATGGTCGAGACGTAAAGATCGATATATTGGATGACTATATTCGGACATCAGAAAGATTCTGAGTGGTTCGGGTATTTTTCGGAGTACCGGGGAGTTACGGGAATACGGGGGAGAAGTATTGGGCCTTATTGGGCCATACGGGAAAGAGAGAGGGGCTGCCTAGGGCAGGCCGCACGCCCCCCCAAGGCCTAGTCCGAATTGGACTAGGAGGAGGGGCTGCGCCCCCTCCTTCCTTCCCTTCTCCCTTCCCCTTCCTTGTCTCCTACTCCTACTACATGGAAGGACTCCTAGTTGGACTAGGAAAGGGGGAATCCTACTCCCGGTGGGAGTAGGACTCCCCTAGGGCGCGCCATAGAGAGGGCCGGCCCTCCCCTCCTCCACTCCTTTATATACGGGGGCAGGGGCACACCATAGACACACAAGTTGATCTTCGTAATCGTTCTCTTAGCCGTGTGCGGTGCCCCCTTCCACCATAGTCCTCGATAATATTGTAGCGGTGCTTAGGCAAAGCCCTGCGACAGTAGTACATCAAGATCGTCACCATGCCGTCGTGCTGACGGAACTCTTCCCCGACACTTTGCTGGATCGGAGTCCGGGGATCGTCATCGAGCTGAACGTGTGCTAGAACTCGGAGGTGTCGTAGTTTTGGTGCTTGATCGGTCGGGCCGTGGAGATGTACGACTACATCAACCAAACGCTTCTGTTGTCGATCTACAAGGGTACGTAGATCACACTCTCCCCTCTCGTTGCTATGCATCACTATGATCTTGCGTGTGCGTAGGAATTTTTTTGAAATTACTATGTTCCCCAATAAAAAAGAGAGAAGGGACAATGCTACTATCCATTTACCACACTTGTGCTTCAAAGTAGTACCATGATCTTCATGATAGAGAGTCTCATATGTTATCACTTTCATATACTAATGGAAAATTTTCATTATAGAACTTGGCTTGTATATTCCAATGATGGGCTTCCTCAAAATGCCCTAGGTCTTCGTGAGCAAGCAAGTTGGATGCACACCCACTTAGTTTCTTTTTGAGCTTTCATATACTTATAGCTCTAGTGCATCCGTTGCATGGGAATCCCTACTAAAAGGATCGATACGGTCGACTAGAGGGGGGTGAATAGGAGACTACAAATTTTAATCTTT
The DNA here is from genome assembly GCA_034509565.1 of Triticum monococcum. Classification (NCBI taxonomy): domain Eukaryota; kingdom Viridiplantae; phylum Streptophyta; class Magnoliopsida; order Poales; family Poaceae; genus Triticum; species Triticum monococcum. The sequence continues at coordinate 79,118,716 of CM067843.1, forward strand.
CTTGTAGATTTTAAGGCTTAGCGGATAAAAGAGTTCACTAGATATGCAACTAGGTGAATGCAACCTATATGACAAGCAAGCTCCAAGAGAGAAATGCTAGGCAACAAACTACTTAGCAAGACAACAAGCAAACAACAACAAAGAAAGGTGCGGGAAAGGATTAACCACAAGTGAGACGAGGATGTGGATTTTAACCCGAAGCTCACTCTTCCTTGGGGAAGAGCTAATCTCCGTTTGGAGCGGTGCCGGAGCCAAAGCTTGCGGAATGCCACCAAAGGCTCACCGTATTCTCCTTCGAGTCACCCCCAATGGATGAGCCTCAAAACACTCGGGGTTGGTCTTGAAGGCGACCACCACACCTTTACAAACTTCTCCGGAGCACACCACAAGCAAGGAAGCTTCCGGAGGAACCTCTAGCCGCCTAGGAGCCCAAGCTCCAAGAGTAACAAGTCAATGGGGAAGAAATGTTGCAGGGAACGCGATTTGGTTTGGTCAAGTTGTAGATCGGGTCTTGCTCTCCCAATCCCCAAAGTTTCAACAAGTTTGGGTGGAGGGATTGAGAGTATTGAGCAAAATGGGGTGTAGCAATGATGGAGCTCAACAAGACATTAGGATTCAGGGTTGGAGGTGGAAGAAGGGCCGTTAAATAGTATTCATGGGCTGGTGGGGATTTCTGCCCGTTGGACCCCGTGCGCACGGGCTAAGTCAGCCCCGTGCGCACAGGGTACACAGAGACAAACACACCACCCCGTGCGCACGGGGGTCAAAAGATCTCGTGCGCACGGGGTACCTAGAGAGTTTACATAGGACCCCGTGCGCATGGGGGTACCCAGAGAGTTACGCAGTACCCCGTGCGGACGGGGGTCAAAAGACCCCGTGCGCACGGGGTACCCAGTAACTTTCTGTTGCAACTTTCTGAGTACCACAGCACACACACACTAGGTTCTTTTTAGGTGGTCGGAGTGAGAAGGGTAAGAGAGTAAGGCTCGGCAAAGGCATTCCCACACGACATTTATCCACACAAACCCCTCTTAATAGTGCAGTCTTTCCTACGACTCGAAGCAAACCAAAACTAAACCTCTGAAGCGTCGAAAGACCACGCCTTTGCCCTTTTTGAAATGGGGGGTCGCACATCTCCATCACGGGCACTTAGAACCAATAACCTGAGATAAACTTTAGCAACCGATATTAGTTCAACTAACCACATTGTCATCACACCAAAAAATAGCTTAAGTGCCATTAGCACTTTCAATCTCCCTCTTTTGGTGCATTGATGAAAACGTGGTTAGAGCATGACAAAGAGGATAAACAGATAGAAAGCCAAGGAACAAATAATGATCATGATAGCTCCCCCTATATGTGTGCCCGAAAACAAGAATGCATCTAGTACACCCATAGGAGGTTCAACCAAGATCATTATTGTTAAGTCATGAGATTCATCAAAATAAACCTATAACGGTGCCTGGATCTCATGACACAGTGTGGTGAGCAAATAATGTGAGACCCAATAAGCATAAGAGGATAATGGCAAGGTTCACTAATAAAGCTAGAGTCTCACAACCACACAGACGGAAGGTAAATAAGAGTATCTCAAGCCAACTAAAACCAACCAACAGTGAGAAACATGAGGCTTGAGATCTCAACACACCCACGGACGCACCACACACCCACGAACACATCAACACACCCACGAACGCACCACACACCCACGAACACACAAACACACACACCACTCCTCCCCCTTCGTCATTAAGACAACAAAAAGGAGACAAATGGTGACACGAGACCCACTAGACAAGAGGAGGAGCACTCGAGGCATCATCATCATCATCAAAACGCCACCCGGCCATTGGGAAAGACCGAGCAGTGGCCTCACTGTCGACGTCCTCTGAACCTGGACCGACCTCCTCACCAGCAGCAGCCCTTGCTGCCTTCTGCTCACGCCGAACAAGCTTCTCCTTGTTGATTTCCTTGATCTGACGACGCTGAATCGACCGACACATCTTGAACATGTTGCTCAAGGTCTTGAACAATGACTTCTTCTCTCCCTTGGAAAAGATGGCCTCAGAGCCAACAGACTTGGCCTTACCACGAGGGATCCGTGTAATAGAGGACATGCCTGGAGTGTAAGTAGCATGATCCTCGGGCCTAGGGTTGTGCCCCTTCTTGATGGGCACATAGGAAGCAGGAGCAGCTGGGGTCCAGTTGGAGTTGCGCTTGGGAACAACAGTCTTGAAGCTGGCAATGTACTTTGCTGGACAGACGGTCTCAATCAATGCCTATATGAATGGAGCATAGATCAAAGACTTGTTCTCTTGTACACACTGACGCAGCTCGTAGTACATGAAATCCAGAACATCCACTTTCTTCTTCTGATGAAGATACACAAAGACATCAAGCATGGAGCTTCGAATGTTATGGGAATCCCCGGCCTTTGGAGTGAGGGTATACCGCAGGATATGGCGCATGGAGTCATAGAGGGGCAAGAGGTCTTTGATTGACCTAGTGACAAACGACATCTCTTGTTTGTAAGCAAAGGCAATCTCATCCTTAGTGCGCTGCCCACTTTCCCGAACAATGCCAAACTCATCAGAAACAGTCTCTTCATCCATGAACGGGTAGGGAATGATCTCGGAGAACTTTGCCATAGGAGTTGAGCACTGATGCGTTCCGGACATCCATGTGAGGGTGCGAGCAGAATCATTGGAGAAGTATAGAGTGGCAAAGAACTACATCACTAGATCTTCATTGTAGGGGTGGTTGAAGGTGACAAACGGAATCAGACCCAGTCATCCAAGAGCAGAGTACACACCGGGATACAAATGATCATTTTCGCGCAAACTCTTAGTGTTGACTTGCTTGTGAGGAGCAAACTTCTTTGACTTGGTCATAAGAAGCTCATGATAGATCCTTTGCTGAAACCCATTCTTGAAATGGGGATCCACTCCCATACTCGTGGCCTTAACATACGGATGGCTTTGTCTCTCAGCCCAGATCTCTAGCTTGGTCCACTTGACAAGAGGCATATTCCGGAGGTCACGCCTGCCCAGAATGGCTTGCTCCAGACTAGACTCCTCTTCCTCTTCTTCATCTTCCTTACCACGATCATCTTCTTCTTCTATCTCATCATCTTGTGAGTCATATTCTTCCTCAAAATCATCGGAAGCCTCAACAACGGGTCGCTTTGAGGCTGCACGGCGAGCACAGCCCTGACCTGACCCAGACCCCTGACCCATGCCTTCAGATGGCTGACGACAAGCAATGGTGAAGTCCTTTGATCCGCCTTTTGCATGCTTGCGACGAAGCTCAGACCTCTTGACAGCGGAGTCTGAAACACACGCAAACACCCAACAACACAAAGCACAAGACACAAATGAGTACAAGTACAAGATGAATGGCAAGGAGATAGACAAAAATCTAGGCAAAAGTTCCTAGATAGCCCGTGTGCACGGTGCAGGACCGTGGGCACGGGGCCCCGTGCGCACGGGGGTCAAACACCCCATGGACACGGGGGTCTCCCAGTGACAGCCACTACCAGAATGAACTCCGGGAGTGGGTGTAGCAGAGGGACCAAAGGATCTAAGCACTAGACTTATCTACAAGCTAGTTAAGGCCAAACGAATCTAGGGAGCAAAGAAACCCTAAAGCTAGAACAAAAGAAAGGAACTCAAGGAGATAGACCAAGGGGACAAGACCAACCAGAGGAGGACCCCATCTGGATGCAGATCCACGGAGGAGGAACCCCGGCGAAGCCTGGAGGAGCTCCGGCGAGTGGAGGCGACGACGGCGGCGCTGGAGGCTTCCTGGGGAGTGGAGGGGGCGAATGGGTGGAAATGAACCCGAGCCCCCCACGCCCCACCTCTTCAGGACCAGAAACCGCAGACCCCGTGTGCATGGGCTAAGTGAGCCCCGTGCGCACGGTACAGAGCCCATGCGCACGGGGGCCCTGTGTGCACGGTACAGGCCCGTGCGCACGGGGTATTCAGGAACTTTGACATGAGTGGATTTTTAAATACAGGGCTGAGTGTAAACTCTTACCCCTACTTCACAAAGCAATCGGTCTACATTTCTGAATACGCCACGAGGAAAGTCCTATCACTATGGAAATGGTGTATGTGGAGCACTTGTACCAAAAGAGAAGCAAGGAGAACCAACCAAAAAAGAAAAGAAACAACACACCACACAAGTGAAACAAACACGAACACAACCCTCAAGCGAGGGTGGTGGCCGAGGCCACCATGTTTGAGTTTACTTGGTATGGCACCGCGAAGATATGAACCTTGGGCCCAAGACCAATACTCATCTTTGAATCACAAGTACTACCTAAAGTGGCTTATGTGAAAGATTGTGTTTGTTTTATGCACTTCTAGGATAAGATAGCTCATGAGTTGATCTAGCTCCCCCTAGACATGTGCCTACATCTAAGCAAGTTAGTACATGAGTATGTGTGTGTGAGCAAGAGTTTCATCCGAAGTTACTAATATCCACGATATTTAGCTCATGCCTTAACTCGCGGAATCTTGCTTCATCAAGGGGCTTGGTGAAGATGTCTGCTAGTTGATTCTCGGTGTTGACATGGAGTAACTCAATATTTCCCTTGGCCACATGATCTCTAATGAAATGATGACGGATCTCAATATGCTTGGTCTTGCTATGTTGAACCGGATTCTCGGCGATCTTGATGGCACTTTCATTGTCACACCAAAGAGGCACTTTGTCACACTTGACACCGTAATCCATCAAAGTTTGCCTCATCCATAATAATTGGGCACAATAACTTCCCGCAGCAATATACTCAGCTTCGGCTGTGGAGAGATATATACAATTTTGCTTCTTTGAAGACCAACTTACCAACGATCTCCCTAGGAATTGACATGAGCCAGATGTGTACTTGCGATCAACCTTGTCTCCGGCCCAATCCGAATCCGAGTAACCCATTAACTCAAATGATGATCCCTTGGGATACCAAAGGCCCAAGTTTGGGGTATGAACCAAATATCGAAGGATCATTTTCACTGCCGAATAGTGGCTCTCCTTAGGAGCGGATTGAAATCTTGCACACATACACACACTCAACATAATATCTGGCCTAGATGCACAAAGGTAAAGCAAGGAACCGATCATAGAGCGATATACCTTTTGATCCACTTCTTTACCATTTGGATCAAGATGAAGTTGACCATTTGTGGCCATGGGTGTCTTCATTGGCTTGACATTTTGCATTTTGAATCTCTTGAGCATGTATTGGATATAACGAGATTGATTGATGAAGGTTCCGCCTCTCAATTGCTTCACTTGAAAACCGAGAAAGAACTTCAACTCTCCCATCATGCTCATCGCAAATTCCTTAGTCATAAGATTCTCAAACTCAACGTTAATAGCATGGTTAGTTGACCCAAAGATAATATCATCAACATATATTTGGCAGACAAACAACTCTCCTTTTACCCTCTTCGTAAAGAGAGTGGAATCTATTACCCCAATCTGGAACCCCTTCTCCCTTAGGAACGCCGTAAGGTGATCATACCAAGCACGAGGTGCTTGTTTGAGTCCATAGAGTGCCTTATGGAGTTCATAAACGTGAGAGGGATGATCGGGGTCTTCAAAACTGGGAGGTTGCTTGACATACACCAACTCCTTAAGAGGACCATTAAGAAATGCACTCTTAACATCCATTTGATATAATTTGAAATCATTATGAGAGGCATAAGAAAGCAAGATGCGAATGGATTCGAGACGGGCAACGAGGGCAAAAGTTTCACCAAAGTCCAAACCTTCAACTTGGGTGAAACCTTGTGCCACTAACCTTGCCTTGTTCCTTATTACTTGTCCATATTCATCTTGTTTGTTCTTGAAAATCCACTTTGTTTCAATGACATTATGAAATTCCTTGGGTCTTTCTACAAGGGTCCACACTTTGTTGCGTGTGAAGTTGTTGAGTTCTTCATGCATGGCATCTATCCAATCCGGATCGTCAAGTGCATCTTCCACCTTAAGGGGTTCAACACAAGAGACAAACGAGTGATGTTCACAAAAGTTTTCCAAACGTCTACGAGTAGTTACCCCCTTTTTGATGCTTCCATAGATGTTCTCGGTGAGGTGTTGAAGATGTTTCAGCTTGGCGGCCAGTTTTTGCTCTTTGCGGTTAAGCTCTTCTTCACTTGGTTTTGGACTTGATGAAGAAGCTTTCCCTTGAGATTGCTTTAGCCTTGGAGACACTCTTTTCTTTGCAACCACAGGTTCTTGCTCAGTAGGAAGTGATGATGATGAAGACACTTGTGGTTGGGGTTGATCTTGATCTTCATCAGGACTTTGAGCTTGATCTTGAGCCCCAACGATTGGTTCTTCATTATTCGGAAGAGTTTGCTCTTGATCTTGCTCAGGAATATGAGGGTCTTGATCTTGTTCTTGGATAGGTTCATTATTTCCTGAAGCATCTTGTACAAGTGGTGTCGGTGATGACTTCCCTTGTGGAAAATCCTCAAGAGGGGCTCTTACTCCTTCTTCTTCTTCTGCTTGGACATGGGGTGTTTCTTGTGGAAAAATGTGGCCTATCCCCATTGTCCTTATAGCTTGTGAAGGAGCCTCATCACCTACAATACTAGGAACAATTTGCTCCATACGGGAGCCGTTATCTTCATCAAACTCCACATTTACCATTTCCTTAATGCAACCAGTGGATTTATTAAGAACTCGGTAAGCATGAGAGTTTGATGCATATCCAACAAATATGCCCTCATAAGTTCTAGACTCAAATTTAGCTAACCGGGATTTTTTGTTTAAAATGAAACACTTACAACCGAATACCCGGAAGTATTTGACGTTGGGCTTTCTCCCGATTAGGAGCTCATAAGGGGTCTTGTTCTTGAGCTTGCGAAGATAAAGCCGGTTTGAAGCATGGCACGCGGTGTTGATGGCTTCTTCCCAAAGCTTGTATGGTGATTTGTACTCATCAAGCATGGTCCTAGCTATCTCAATAAGAGTCTGATTCTTCCTCTCCGCAACACCATTTTGTTGGGGAGTATATGGTGCGGCATATTGGTGCTTTATCCCCTCTTCACTCAAGAATTCATCCATTGTATAGTTTTTGAACTCCGTGCCATTGTCACTTCGGATTGCCTTGATCTCACAGTTATGTTGACGTTGAGCTTCTTTGGCAAAGTTGATGAAGGTTTCTTGAGTTTCATCTTTAGTCTTGAGAAAGAACACCCAAGTATATCTTGTGAAGTCATCAACAATGACAAGGCAATATCTCCTTCCTCCCAAACTATCATATGTTGGAGGCCCAAATAGATCCAAATGGATGAGCTCGAGGGGCCTCAAGGTGGTGATGATAGTCTTTACTTTATGAGCTTTTTCATGAAGCTTCCCGGCAATGCAAGCACTACAAGGATGATCTTTGGAAAAAGACACATCGGTTAGTCCAAGAATGTGCTCCCCCTTTAAGAGAGCTTGTAAATTTCTCATGCCCATGTGGGCTAGCCTACTGTGCCATAGCCACCCCACGTCAGCCATGGCCATTAGGCATGTTGCAAGATGAGTTTTCTCTTTCGAGAAATCAACCACGTAAAGTTTGTCTTCAACATGCCCAACGAAGACCACTTTGAGATTGCTTCTCTTAAAGACGGCCACATGGAATTCACCAAAATGTGAATCATAACCGGCACGAGCCAATTGAATAGTAGAAAGTAAGTTGTAGTGAAGGGATTGGACAAGCATGACATTTGAAAGAGATGAATCATTAGAGATTACCACCTTGCCCAAACCCAATACCTTGCCCTTGCTATTGTCACTGAAGGAGATGTTCGAAGAGGCCTTGAGTGAATCAACGAACTCCACAAGCATCTCCCTTTCTCCGGTCATATGATTGGTGCATCCACTGTCGACCACCCATTGAGTTCCACCGGAGACATAGTCCTACAATAATCAAGCTTTGGTTATAGGTACCCATTTTGCAATGGGTCCTGGTGAGTTAGCAACGAGGGTCTTGGGAACCCAAATAGTCCAAGCATAATCATCATAGTTAGTTCCAACAAATTTTGCAAAGGTATAGCCATCATCTCCTCTCATGAGAACATATGATGGATTGTTCTTGCCGGCAAAATTCTTGGGAATGGCCTTGTCCCTAATGACCTTTCCATTCCCAACACCCTTCATTTCCTTCTCCTTCTCCTTGTGCCCTTCTTGCACAAACACTACCTTTTGGGGCGGGGAAGGAGTCGGACCGATCTTCTTGTTGTTATTCTTCTTTTTCTTACCACTCTTAGATGTGGGATTAAACCCAACTCCCTCCTTGGAAACACACTCCTTTTGGTTGCCCAAGAGATCGTTTAGGTTTTTCTCCCCTTGGATGCATGATACAAGCCATTTCTCAATTTGAGCTTTCAACTTCTTATTTTCCTCTTGAAGGGAGGTGCAACCATGAGCAAAGTTAGCCGTACATGCATCATCATTTAAATCTATATGAGGTACGGAAGTGAGAGCCTTAATGGATGTAGCTTTTAGTTGAGCATAAGACTCGGTGAGGGCAATGAGGTCACCTTTGACAACCTTGGAACTAATCACAAGGAACTCATGCTCCTCAACAAGTCTTGTATGGTCAACTAGAAGCTTTTCAACTCTAACGTTAAGAGCATCTTTATTCTCAAGAGCAAGTTGCAAAGCATCATTGGTTTTAACAAAGTCAATTTGATGAGCAGATAAGGCTTCCTCAAGTGATGCTCTCATGACACTCTCTTCATTAAGTTCGTGCTCGAGGAGATCAACTCTCTCCTTTTCCTCTATAAGGAGGTTCTCAACGTTCTCAATAAAGTCATTGTGTTCGGCAAGTGACTTAAGGAGATCGCCAAAACGAGCACGAGCTTCACCATGAAGAGTTTTCATGAAAGCCATTAAGGATTCCTCATCATTATCCACACCCTCCTCACACTCATCCTCCACTATCTCACATGAGACATTGGGAGTGTAGGTGTCGGGTTTCTTGGGTTTGGACTTTGTTTTTACCTCTTTGGCCATGAGGCACCGATGAGTGAATGGCTTGTCCTCGTTTGGAGAGTCGATGAGGCCGGTGGTGGAGGAGGAGGTAGTGGCATGCATGGCAAAGGCGGCCGTGCCCACTTGATCATCATCACCATCATCTTCATCTCCAGACATGTATTCTTCATGAACAAGAGCCTTGTCATCCTTCCTCTTTGCAAACTTGGTGAACTTCTTCTTCTTAAGCACAAGCTTCTCGGACTTGTCTTCACGTCTCTCATATGGACAATCATGAACAAAGTGTCTTGGGCTATCACAATTGTAGCATTTCCTTCGTCCAAACGATCTTCCTTGAAGATTTCTTCCTTTGTTTGCCATGGTCCTGGAGTACTTCTTGACTAAGAGAGCCAAGTCTTCTGCAAAATCATTTGCCGGGCACGAGGTATCATTATCCTCCTCACATATCTCTTCACTCACTTCTTCCTCCCTTGAGGATTGGCTCATAACTTTCTTGGCCTTCAAGGCAAGATTGGAGTTCTTGGTTGCTTGAGCTATTGCAAATGTTTTCTTGGACTTGGTTTACAAAAGAACATGGGTAGAGAAGGTGGAAACAACTTGAGCCGAAGTCAACTTGTGATAGTCCGGACGTTGATGAACCATCATGACCATGGTATGTTCTGTGAGAACCATAACATCTATGAACTTGTCCTTGATGAATTCATCATTTGCCCAAGTGCACCCAAAGGTTCTCAAGTTGAGCACAAGGGACTTCAACCTTCGTAAACCTCTTCTGCGGACTCACCCTCATTCCTCACAAAGAGATTGACTTCTTGTTTGAGCAAGGCCAACCGAGATCTTCGAATTGCTTCATCTCCTTCAAGAGCCTCCTCAAGGCAATCCCAAATTTCCTTTGCGGTTTTGAGAAGAGCAATGGAATCACTATAGTCTTCAGTCACAGCATTGTGAAGCATGTTGTGCGTGGTGGCATTGAGTTGATCGTCAACTGCTTCCCTTGGAGTGAGATTCATTGGGTCCTTGGGGTTGAATCCATTGACCACAATCCACCACAATTGAGTTGAAGCACTGCGCATGTGAGACTCCATATCTAGCTTCCACTTAGGAAATGCATTAGCTTTCAAAGGGGCGGAGGCCCAACAGGATTAATGCGGGGATGTTGCAAGGGTTGAGGAGAGTAAAAGGGTTCCACGGCATTGTACTGGGGAACTTGAGTACGAGCCGAAGAAGCAAGAGGTTCCCTCGAGTCATCCGCATCATGAACCTCATTTGGATTAAACGAGATTGATGCGGACGTTGATGGCTTTAAGCGAGCATCAATTTCCTCCTTGACCGAGGCCCGAACCTCTTTCAACATAGAGACTTTGAGGTCCGCAAACATTGAAAGAAGATCGGCCACGGTCAAGGGGACATTCGGGTTAGTAGGAGCGGCGGGAGCAATGACAGGAGCACCAAGTGTCTCGGTCGCGGCGGGGGGTTGGTTTTGACCATCCCCCGCAACGGGTAGGCCACCTCCCTCATTCCCTAGATCGACCATATCCTCTAAGGTTGTAAAACCTTATATTAGAGCACGAGGCTCTGATACCAATTGAAAGGATCGATACGGTCGACTAGAGGGGAGGGGGTGAATAGGAGACTACAAATTTTAATCTTTCTTGTAGATTTTAAGGCTTAGCGGATAAAAGAGTTCACTAGATATGCAACTAGGTGAATGCAACCTATATGACAAGCAAGCTCTAAGAGAGAAATGCTAGGCAACAAACTACTTAGTAAGCCAACAAGAAAACAACAACAAAGAAAGGTGCGGGAAAGGATTAACCACAAGTGAGACGAGGACGCGGATTTTAACCCGAAGTTCACTCTTCCTTGGGGAAGAGCTAATCTCCGTTTGGAGCGGTGCCGGAGCCAAAGCTTGCGGAATGCCACCAAAGGCTCACCGTATTCTCCTTCGAGTCACCCCCAACGGATGAGCCTCGAAACACTCGGGGTTGGTCTTGAAGGCGACCACCACACCTTTACAAACTTCTCCGGAGCACACCACAAGCAAGGAAGCTTCTGAAGGAACCTCTAGCCGCCTAGGAGCCCAAGCTCCAAGAGTAACAAGTCAATGGGGAAGAAATGTCGCGTGGAACGCGATTTGGTTTGGTCAAGTTGTAGATCGGGTCTTGCTCTCCCAATCCCCAAAGTTTCAACAAGTTTGGGTGAAGGGATTGCGAGTATTGAGCAAAATGGGGTGTAGCAATGGTGGAGCTCAACAAGACATTAGGGTTCAGGGTTGGAGGTGAAAGAAGGGCCTTTAAATAGTGTTCATGGGCTGGTGGGGATTTCTGCCCGTTGGACCCCGTGCGCACGGGCTAAGTCAGCCCCGTGCGCACGGGGTACACAGAGACAAACACACCACCCCGTGTGCATGGGGTACCCAGAGAGTTTACACAGGACCCCGTGCGCACGGGGTACCCAGAGAGTTACGCAGTACCCCGTGCGCACGTGGGTCAAAAGACCCCGTGTGCACGGGGTACCCAGTAACTTTTTGTTGCAATTTTCTGAGTACCACATCACACACACTAGGTTCTTTTTAGGTGGTCGGAGTGGGAAGGGTAAGAGAGTAAGGCTCGGCAAAGGCATTCCCACACGACATTTATCCACACAAACCCCTCTTAATAGTGTGGTCTTTCCTACGACTCGAAGCAAACCAAAACTAAACCTCCGAAGCGTCGAAAGACCACGCCTTTGCCCTTTTTGAAATTGGGGGTCGCACATCTCCATCACGGGCACTTAGAACCAATAACCTGAGATAAACTACATTGTCATCACACCAAAATATAGCTTAAGTGCCATTAGCACTTTCACCTACTCACTAACGTTGATATCTATTGATGGGCATCTCCATAGCCCGTTGATACTCCTAGTTGATGTGAGACTATCTTCTTCCTTTTTGTCTTCTCCACAACCACCATTCTATTCCACCTATAGTGCTATGTCCATGGCTCACGCTCATGTATTGCGTGAAGATTGAAAAAGTTTGAGAACATTAAAAGTATGAAACAATTGCTTGGCTTGTCATCGGAGTTGTGCATGATTTGAATACTTTGTGTGGTGAAGATGGAGCATAGCCAGACTATATGATTTTGTAGGGATAACTTTCTTTTTCCATGTTATTTTGAGAAGACATAATTGCTTAGTTAGTATGCTTGAAGTATTATTATTTTTATGTCAATATTAAACTTTTGTCTTGAATCTTTCGGATCTGAATATTCATGCCACAATTAAGAAGAATTACATTGAAATTATGCCAAGTAGCATTCCACATCAAAAATTCTGTTTTTATCATTTACCTACTCGAGGACGAGCAGGAATTAAGCTTGGGGATGCTTGATACGTCTCTAACGTATCTATAATTTTTTATTGCTCCATGCTATATTATCTTCTGTTTTGGACATTATTAGGCTTTATTATTCACTTTTATATTATTTTTGGGACTAACCTATAACCGGAGGCCCAGCCCAAAATTGCTGTTTTTTGCCTATTTTAGGGTTTCGAAGAAAAGGAATATCAAACGGAGTCCAAACGGAATAAAACCTTCGGAAACGTGATTTTTGGAATGAACAAGATCCAGGAGACTTGGACCCTATGTCAAGCAACCAACAGGGAGGCCACGAGGTAGGGGGCGCGCCTACCCCCCAGGCGCGCCCTCCACCCTCGTGGGCCCTTTGTTGCTCCACCGATGTACTCCTTCCTCCTATATATACCTACGTTCCCCCAAACTACCAGATACGGAGCCAAAACCCTAATTCCACCGCCATAACTGTTTGTATCCATGAGATCCCATCTTGGGGCCTGTTCTGGAGCTCCGTCGGAGGGGGCATCGATCACGGAGGGCTTCTACATCAACACCATAGCCCTTCCGATGAAGTGAGTAGTTTACCTCACACCTTCGGGTCCATAGTTATTAGCTTGATGGCTTCTTCTCTCTTTTTGGATCTCAATACAAAGTTCTCCCCCTCTCTTGTGGAAATCTATTCGATGTAATCTTCTTTTGCGGTGTGTTTGTTGAGACCGATGAATTGTGGGTTTATGATCAAGTTTATCTATGAACAATATTTGAGTCTTCTCTGAATTCTTTTATGTATGATTGGTTATCTTTGCAAGTCTCTTCGAATTATCAGTTTGGTTTGGCCTACTAGATTGATCTTTCTTGCAATGGGAGAAGTGCTTAGCTTTGGGTTTAATCTTGCGGTGTCCTTTCCCAGTGACAGTAGGAGCAGCAAGGCACATATTGTATTGTTGCCATCGAGGATAACAAGATGGGTTTTTTTTATCATATTGCATGAATTTACCCCTCTACATCATGTCATCTTGCTTAAAGCGTTACTCTGTTCTCTTGAACTTAATATTCTAGATGCATGCTGGATAGCGGTCGACGTGTGGAGTAATAGTAGTAGATGCAGGCAGGAGTCGGTCTACTTGTCTCGGGCGTGATGCCTATATACATGATCATACCTAGATATTCTCATAACTATGCTCAATTCTGTCAATTGCTCAACAGTAATTTGTTCACCCACCGTAAAATAGTTATGCTCTTGAGAGAAGCCACTAGTGAAACCTATGGCCCCCGGGTCTATCTTCATCATATTAATCTTCCAACACTTAGTTATTTTCATTGCCTTTTATTTTACTTTGCATCTTTATCATAAAAATATCAAAAATATTATCTTATCATATCTATCAGATCTCACTCTCATAAGTGACCGTGTAGGGATTGACAACCCCTTATCGCGTTGGTTGCGAGGATTTTATTTGTTTTGTGTAGGTGCGAGGGACTGACGCGTAGCCTCATACTGGATTGATACCTTGGTTCTCAAAAACCGAGGAAAATACTTACGCTACTTTGCTGCATCACCATTTCCTCTTTAAGGGAAAACCAACGCAGTGCTCAAGAGATAGCAAGCATCGATTCCCAGTTGACCTATAAAACAAACTCTAGTTCGCCCGCGGGAGCTCCTATTCGGTGTTTCAGACGCTAGTGAAACTCCATGGCGGCCAAGTGCCAATGCTGGTGGGTCGGCCATGTAGATTCAATCGTGCGATCACATTGTATTTCCACTGGTGCGCTCGATCGCATTTGAAAAAAATCATTCAATTTTTAAAAATTCCATCGTCTTGAAAAGAAAGTTAGTCAAATTTTAAAAAAATCATCTAATTTGACAAAAAGATCGTCGATTTTGAAAAAAATTCATAGAAATTGAAAATAATTCATGGATTTCTTTTAAAAATAAAAAAATTAAAAGAGTTCGTAGAATCTGAAAAAAATATCATCGAATTGGACATACTAATTCATTAAGTTTGTGAAAAAAGGTTCATCGATTTGAAGAAAGAGTTCACGAATTTGAAAAAAAATCATCGAACCTGGAAGGGAAAAAAAATACAAGACGAAAAAGGGAAAATGAAAAAAGAGAAGAAGAAATATAAACATATAAAAAACATGCGGATAGGTGGATAAGTGGTTACTGTAGCTTACCTCTATGCGGGACATAGCTGGTTAAAATCCTATAAGGCGAACACCCCACTCGAACGCTGGGCATTCATATGGACCGGCTCATGTTCTGTTGTTATCTCTCATTTTTTTTCTTTTTCTTTTCTGTTTCCCTTTTTTCTCTTTTTTCTTATTTACAATTTTACTATTTTTGCGGATTCTATTTTCAAATTCTTGAACTTTATTTTGTTCATCAATGTAAAAAAATGTTCATCAAATTCTATGTTTTTTCATCAGATTTCAAACTATACATCAAATTGGAAATTTATTCATCAAATTTAAAAACTATTCAACCAGTCATCAATTTCAAACAAAATTCATCTAATTAATTTTTTTTCACTGAATTCAAAATGTATTCATCAATTTCACAAATTTTTCATGGAATTGTTTGTTTCTAATTTTTTTTGCATACAAATTTTGTTCATCAAGTTCAAAACATGTTGGTTCAATAAAAATTTAATCTTCACATACAGAAAAATGTTCATCGTTATTATGCAAAAAAATCGAGAAAATTTGTTCATGAAAATAAATAAATGTTCATTCTTTTGAAATCGCGAATATTTTTGAATTAAAGAACTTATTTTCACAATAGACAGTTTACATCTTTTTGAAATTTTAGAATCATTTTGGAAGTCTAAATCTTTTCCTAATAATAAAGCACGAATTGACTCCGTGGGTTGATCGTCACAATACGCTTTCTTCTCGTGTCATAATACGCTTTTACGATTTGTGTGGACAAAATCGTAATATAAACAAGGCGGTACTAATCTTCCAAGCACGCAATTAATCCATATTTTCGTCCATCATCCGAGACAGACCGCATTATTTTCCACTGGCCCATCTAAGCTGGCAAATGATGCAAAAATAGCGGAGGTACTGAAGTCGAACTCAGGTTCTCCCGCTCAACGTATAAAGCTGCAACCAGTTGACGTAGCACATGTTTGTGTGTTGTATGTAAGAGGGTTCGTCCAATTATGAATAGTCCCACCTCGGCCCTCTACATCCAACCATACCAATTTATACAAGTGCAAAACTTGCACATATCCAGAAACTGGCTGCTGGATGATTACCACTTAAGTGGTGAAATAACGGATGTGGGATGTAGGCAGAGATTGCCATGGGTCCACAAGAGACACAAATCGATGCTACATAAAAACCAGGCCAATTAAGACGACGACATGCTGCACGTTGGCTGGAAACAAAAGGCCCTCATGTGATGATGGGGCTGGTCCTCTGATGACCTGATATTCCAAATATTAATAGAATCTTCAAATATCCTCAATGAATTGCTATGCTGGAATAACAAAGAACTAGAAATTTATTTATTTACTTTGCACATGTTGCAAGGTTCTTGGCACATGTTTCTATAAATAGGGTGGAGGCAATTTATACATAGTTCATTTTTCATGTTGAGTAAGGATTTTTGACTGTCGACATGGAGCCAAAATTATGCAGAAGTTGAAAATGTGCATAATCCGGAAAGATTAAAACACACACAAAAAAGGGAGGCGTCCAGCCCTGCAAATTGGCCGGCCCAAATCACGCGCCAGGGGAAGGGAGGCTGCGCATTCGCATGACCCCTGCCACCACAAAAATTAACACGAACAATTTTTAAACTCCAAACTTTTGAAAACAGGAACATCATGAATAAATTTGGGAAAAACGAGAAAAAAAATTAAGGTTCCGAACAAATTTTTTGAACAAAAATTAACATTCCAAACAGTTCTTGAAAAATGATTATTTTTTGGGAAATTAGAACATTTTATGAAATTTATGAACAATTTTTGAATTTATGACCAAAATTTTAAATTCTCATATTTTTTAAAATTTTGAACAGTTTATGGAATTTCCGAACAAAATCTGAAAACCGGGACATTTTTGGAAATTTGATATTTTGAAAAAAAGTTAAATTTGAAATTTCTAAACACTTTTTGAAAAAGGAAAATAAAATTGAAAAAAGAAAAGAAACAGAAAAAAAGAAAAAGAGAAATTAGTAAAAAGCGAAAGGCGAAAGAATGAGAAAAGGAATGACACGTGAAAAAAAGGGTTTGGGGAACGAGAAAAGGAACGGCACATGAAAGAACGAGAAAATAATCTTCTACAAGGTTCCCAATACCTATTGGACGCACTGTGTATACTAGGAGTTAATATATGTAATCCATGCAATTTGTTAAGAAAGAAAATAATTCAGAAAATTGCTGGCCAAAATGTTTTATATTGTGGGATGGAGAGAGTATAACTTTACTGTATCTTTCCTCTCTAAAACCATCTTTTTTGGGGTCAACACGTCCTCAAACCGCAACATGGGCCAAGAGGAATCAGTATGGCCACTTTTTTTGAGAGGGATGATGCGATCGTTTTGGAACATTGTGGATGGAGCAATGATGTACTGTTCACTGCAAATCCCACTCTTTTCAGCCGTTGGATTTAGCACACGAATGGCTAGGATTGATGACCATGCCCAATTCAAAACTGCTACACTATAAGTAGTATAGATATGGAAGCGGGCTGGCCCTTGTAGATCGCTCTCGTCGCTACCCTGTGCAATTACACGAAAGTTCGCCGCACCGAGCGTCAAATAGGGTTTTATGCACTATGGATCTGCAGTTTTGCGGCTAAAAAACCCGAAAAATGGTAGATGGGCTGGCCCAGCACCAATGGTATGCGTGCCCCGGCAAAAATATATGTAAATGTTAAGAATAATGACCAATATTTTTTGTGAATATAGAAAATGTTCATGAATCTGAAAAATGTTCACAAATTTGAAAAATGTTACTAAGACATTTTAAGAATATTTGTGGATCTAAAAAATGTTTGTTGATTTTAACAACGAGGAAGTGGGTTGCTCCCAATAATTTATGGCCCTTTTCATAACTATCAATAATGCTATACATACAAAGAATAATAAAAGTTTACTTAACTTTTCAAACTATAAATCTTTTGCCCCCCTGAATTCAACTAGGTTAGGCCCCTTTATCCCTCTATTACCAATCATATTCCGTTTGTAAAAACATTAAGTAACCTTTGGTAGATGTAGTATTACTCCCTTACTATAGTTCATGAGCAAATTGCATCGCGGTAAGTAGCCATTCCCACCTATTACGTACTTTTGTTTTCGCGTGGCTACGTTGGTTTTGATTATCACTGACACTGGTTTGCCCATTGTAGTCAGTGGCCCCGTCGGCATCTGGACACCGTTGTTTTTCGACGAGGATCGTCGTGGGGTGCATCCTAAGCGCATGAAAGGCATTGATTATGTGGAGGCGTGCTTGCAAGAGCTATGTCTTGCCTACTGCGATACTCCATGCATATGTCTGTATTTCTGACTATTTTCTAAAACTTAAATGAATTTTTATTTTGATTTATTTTCAAAATTCTAGGGCTACATAGAGCCCGAGAGGCAACGATCCACACTCGTCCAACAAACTCCTTTAATTGGACTCTGTACCGTCGTTTGCAGAGTCTCCTTGGAAGACTTTCTGCTTGTCTCTTCTCCTCACTCAAAGCTCATTCTCAATCTGCATCGGTATATACTTAGTTAATTTTCTACCACTACCAAATATGTCTTTCTCAAATCGTCTATTTCTCAACGACAGTTGCAAACATAAAATATAATCAACAATTATGACATGAATCATAAGGATCCAAAGTCTCTTCGTATATTGCTCTAGTCCGAGGATAAAACTAGCATTTAGACATTGCACACATTAGTTTTTTTAGCTCCCTGGACTGTTCTTTTTGTAGTATGAGAAAATCGATATCATGGCCTGGGCTGAACACGTGTCGCTGCCCTTTGAGGCAGGGGGAGACAAAAGCCACAATATTTAGTGTTTTCTTAGACAAAGCCGCACCATTTAGTGGGAGCTCCTAGCCGGCGCGTAGGCCATTGGCATGCATCCAAATACACAGCCCTTTGCGCGTGGCAGGCCCAATACGGATCGCAAGTTTTTATTTTTATTTTTGGACTTTAGTTTTTATTTCCTTTTATTTTTTTTAAATTAAAAAGATTCATCAGAATTTGGAAAATTGTCATTGATTCAAAAAAATTCTAAATTTGAAAAATACTCATGAATTTAGGAAAAAGTGTATGAACTGCGATTATGCAACAATGTTCTCGATTTTGAAAAATTGTTTACAAATACAATTTTTTTTGCAATTTGGAAATAATGAACGTGATTTTGAAAAATATTCTCAATTTCAAAAAAAATCTGCAAAGATGAAAAATGTTCTTAATTAAAAAATATCCACGAGTTCAAAAAGGGCTAGTGAATTCAAAAATCACGCAAATTCGAAAAATGTTCACAAGTTTTTAAAAATGTCCATGACTTCAAAAAATGGTCGCAGATTTGGAAAAAATGTTCATAAATTTTAGGAATGGTCGCAGATTTAAAAGAAAATGTTTGAAATTTTAAAAATGTTAGTGAATTCAAAATAAGGTTGCAATTTCAAAAAAATATTGAATTTGCAAAATATTGTGAATTTGACATAAAGTTTGTCAATTTAAAAAGTTGTTGATGAATTCAAACAAAACCAATCCTAACTTTTTATGAATAGCCAAATAAATATTCATAAATACCTGAAAAGACGGTCATTAACCTTCCCAAAACCGCTAAAGAGAACTACAACGTTGGGTCGGTCTGTTTAGTGGAGCGTTAGAGGCGTGACGGGGCTGCCTCTCGCAATAAGCTAGATATAGCCCCCACACATTTGGTGAGGGCACCGAGGGACGGATCGATCATGGATGCATGTGCGTGAGCAAGGCCCACGGCAGAAATCAGTCCATGACGGCATAGAATCACAAAACCCTCCCCTATACATATTCGCATCCGCATATTCCAAATGCCCACCAATTTAACTCCGATTTGCTCTGATCCCAAAGCGATTTCATATTGTTGCCGCAAAGTGACCTGCACGCATATAGTACTATTACTCTACTAGGTTCCCGATCAAAATATTTGCCCAAACATTGCTTAGGAGGAAAGAAAGATGGCTCAACATGGCACTTGGCAGTGAGGGAATATATCCAAAAAGGGAGGCCCCATGTTCTGTTATTCCCAATCCCACTAACACAAATTCCCCTTGCAACTTCTTTACGGGACCGAATCAAACGACACATGGGAGAGCCTAACAATGTGTTAACTCAGCTAGCTAGATGCATGCGTGTTCTCTTTTCTATTCGTTTCTTTTCTTTTCATCACCAATACTATGTTCTTGTGTGCGCCTGTTAGATGGAAGAGAGAGAGAGAGAGAGAGAGAGAATCCAAGAAGTTGTTTTTCGTTGCAAGCCAAAAGAGAAAGAGAGACAAGCGCTAGCTTTCCCCTACGCACCATACAGCACATGAGAGAGAGAGAGAGAGAGAGAGAGAGAGAGAGAGAGAGAGAGAGAGAGAGAGAGAGAGAGAGAGAGAGTATGAGGGAAAAGGACACAGAATCGATCCCGCAATTGAAAGGGACAGACACGGAGCAATATGCGCGCCACTGATCTATGGTGTTGCATGCATGCATGCACATAGACCAATGGACTGGGCAGCCCATGTGTTTTCTTGTCTGAGCAATACGTATCGTTGAGCCGATTTTCGCCCAGACATGACGACAAACACACCATCTACTTATATATATATATATATATATATATATATATATATATATATATATATATATATATATATATATATGGAAGGAATCACAGCCTGACAGCTGCATGATGCCCATATATAAATAGCCATGCTTTGAAGAAAACCTGGAATCATGTAGTATACTAGAGTTTATTTATTTATCTCTTTTTATGGGTCACTATAAGTAAATTGCAGATATAGTTAATGTGAAACAAACAGGGCAGAAGTGCAAAACAGAACTGCAGGGAATATTGGAATCGCTTACCTAACTCTTTGTACTACAGGGATATATTCTCCCAGCATGCAGCAATTATAGAAGAAGTAGCATTGTGCCCTAGAAAGGCCAACTCCATTAGCCAGCTCGCGCATGTATATATATATATATATATATATGCTATCAGACAAGTGAAGAAGCATCTGCCTAAATCAGATTCGATCGATGCTAGTACTTTGGTAGGTCCTAGGAGGGAGTTGCACGAACTCAATGGAAGAATATGTCTCCTCTCTGCCTCCATTACGAAATGATAGTATATATATAGTACATACGCACGGGAATATGCAGCTATCAGCTTTGCTTGTTTCGTATGCTCCTACGATCGCTGTGCATTTGAACCTTGGAAATAGTAAAGAAACTTTAACCAAGGTATATGCTGCCGGTTAAGATCGAATATTGTCTAATCAATTTATCTTGTGTTATGGGCATCTCCAACGCTGACCCGTAAATTTCTTTCCGCATCCGTTCATGGATAGGGGACCAGTCGCAAACACAGATGCGGCCATCCAATGCTATTATGTATATATCCGTCAGTAAAGTGCACTTTCAAATTCAAATAAGGTCCAATTCATAGCGTGCCGGATCACATGTTCGATCACAACCAAAAAGAAACAAGTATGCTTAAGCTTTTATATGCCCGATCACAAAAAAAAAATCAGTCCGGCAGTCGGCGCAAAAAATTGAGATTTTCTGCCTTACCGGACCGACAATCCGAGCCTCCACGCTCAAGGTGCTGTCGCCGTCACATATGCAGCCTCCGCCTCCTTCTCCGCCACCTCCTCATCCTTCTTGTCCGCCACCTCCAAGTCATCTTTCTGCCGCCGCAACATCTTGTAGCGGACGGCTTGCACGATCATCCTTGCGTCCGCATCCAAAGACTCCAAATTCATGGACAACATCTTGGCGTCCTGCGCATCGGCTGCGATATTCACCTTCTTTACTTTCAGCATCGCCTTCTTCTCCTCGATCATGCCTTCTTTTCTTCAATCATGGCCCTCTTCTCTTCGAGCGCTAGCTTCTTCTCGGTCGTCTTCATCAATAGTTTGAACCTCTTCGCCTTTTTTTCTCCTTGATGTCCGAGCGCTTGACGTATGCCTCCTCCTCCTTGGACAGGATGTCCTCGAACCTCTCTGTCATCTTCACTGCCGCACCTTCTCGCTTCGCCCTCTTCGCCTCCCACTTCTTTCTCCGAAGACCTCTTCTAACCTTCTTGGGTGGTTCTTTTGTTGGATCGGTTGGGTCACCGGTTTCTTCCTCGGTGGCTTGAGCAATGGTCCTGGCTATGAATAGGTTCCACTTCGGTTGCCCATTCAACTTCAACTAGAAATGCATGATGGTGAAGTTATTCTTCGTCAACTTCTTGAACATTGTACACGCACGAGAAGGTTACAAAATGAAACATGATCAACAAAAATATGTATATCCGGCTATTGATCAACAAAACTACGCATATCCGGCCAATGATCAACATACCTATGCATATCAAGCTACCAAGTATGCATATCCAACTAGTGATCAACAAAAGTATGCATATCCGGCTAGTGATCAACAAAAGTATGCATATCCGGCCAATGGTAAACAAACCTATGCATATCTGGCTACAAAAGTATGCATATCCGACTAGTGATCAACAAAACTAGGAATATCCGACTGGTGATCGACAAAAGTATGCATATCCGACCAATGATCTACAAAACTATGCATGTCCGGCTACAAGACTAAGCATATCCGACGAAATGATCTTACTTGCTTGGTGATTTGGGCACCACTAGGCCATCGTGTGATGAGATGCGCCAAGTGGATGCAATACTTCGACATGGCCTCTTGGATGGCGTACTATCGATAGTTGAGGGACTTTGGTTCACGGTTGCGGATGACCGCGCCTGACTAGGCCACAAAATGCTTGTGTTCATGGAACCATGTGTGAATGTTGGCCCAAAAATTTGAGGCCTTTTGCTTCGTGCCATGGATCGTATTGAGGCCAGTGGCCAACCATGCATTGCACAACAACTCATCCTCCTACATGTTGAAGTTTTTCCTCTACCCTTCTTCTTCGAATCGCCAGGAAAATCATCCGGATCATTGTCTACGCCGTCCTCCTCCTCCGTCACCTCCTCATCCTCTGCCCTGTCCGGCGGCCCAATCCTGCTATTGTGTGCCCATGCCGGTCTGTGTGTAGGTTTGATGTGTACTGGTCTGGGTGTAGCCCTGCTGTGTGTGGGTATAGTTGCCTGACTGGGTGGGATCCGAGTCTTCCACCTACCCGTGCTCATAACCTCCTCCTTCGTCTCCATCATAGATGCTGTCGAGCATCTCCTTGTCTACATCATCGTACGCGTTCTCCCTCGCTTTAGGCATATTAGCGAATAGAGTGTGGGCACCCATGTGCTCCCCACCCGCCGTCCACGCCTGGACAAGCTATGGTGAAGAAGACTCCGAGAAGAGCAGTGATATCGCATTGATGTCGACGATCTAAGGCACTCGCCCGGCGGCTGTTGCCATGGACTGCCTACCGTGCTGCTTGGTAGTGTAGTAGTATGGAGCCTTGTAATGCCCCGGCTGTGGAGGCATTTGCACGGTGGGAAAAATCATCAGGCCTGCGTGACCCTGGCTGCGACATCCACCATGTCGACGACCAGCACGCTGATACGTCTCGGTCGTATCTATAATTTTTGATTGTTTCATGCTATTATATTACCAATCTTGTATGCTTTATACACCATTTTATATCATTTTTGGGAACTAAGCTATTAACTCAGTGTCGAGTGCCAGTTGTTGTTTCTGCTTGTTTTTGGTTTTATGGAAAAGCTCTACCAAATGAAGTCCAAACACAATGAAACTTTTTTGACGATTTTTTCTTGACCAAAAGAGACCCTAGAAGCTTCAGGGGGGCGAAAGCCATAAGATTCACGAGGAAGCTACAAGGCAGGGGGTGCGCAGCAGGGGGCACCCTGCCCGCTTGTGGGGCCTCTGCTGCTCTGATTGACATAATTCCTGGTCTATAAATTCTCTAATATTCCAAAAACCCCATAATGAGATCCGAAACAATTCTTCTGCTGCCGCAAGCCTTTGTTATTCCATGATCCCATCTAGAGGCCTTTTCCGGTACTCTGCCGGAGGGGGAATCCATCGCAGAGGCCATCTTCATCAATCTTGCAGCCTCCATGATGATACATGAGTAGTTCCCACAGGACCTACGAGTCCATAGCGGTAGCTAGATGGCTCTCTCTCTCTTTTTGATCTTCAATACAATGTTCTCTTCGGAGATCGATTTGATGTAATCCTTTTGCGACACGTTTGTTGGGATCCGATGAATTGTGGGTTTATCATTAGATTATTCATGGAAATTAATTGAGTATTTTCTGAACTTTGTTATGTGTGATAGCTATAGCTATGTAATTATCTTTGATCTATCCATTTTGTTTGCCCAACTAGATTAATTTATCTTCACTTGGCGAGGTGCATAGTAGCAGGTTCAGTCTTGTAGTGTCCTCACCTCGTGACAGAAGGGGTAGCGAGGCATGTATTTGTATTGTTGCTACTAAGGGTAAAACGAAGGGGTTCGATCATATTGATTGGTCTTACTTTGTCTACATTATGTCATCATGCTCCACGCATTACTTTGTTCGTTATGAATTTAATACCCGAACATGCATGCTGGATAGCGGTCGAGGGGTGGAGTAATAGTAGTAGATGCAAAATCGTTTTGGTCTACTTGTCATGGACGTAATACCTATGTATTGACCATGCCATGAATAACATCATAACTGTGTGCTTTTCTATCAATTGCCTAATAGTAATCTGTCTACCCACCGTTTCTATGTTCATGAGAGACATGTCTCTAGTGAAATCTATGCCCCCCGGGTCCATTCACATCATATTACTAAAACCTTAACTACTTTGCTGCAATTATTTATCTTCTATTTTTTGCAATTTATCTATCTACCATCACCAGAATTAATCCTTGCAATTAATGAGTACAAGGGGATCGACAACCCTCTTTCCCGCGTTGGGTGCAAGTATTTTTTATGTGTGTGCAGATAGAGTTGGGGTAGCACGAATTGAAGAGAAGCTTGTCCAACATCGTCTGAGATGGTTTGGGCATATTCAGCGCAGGCCTTCAGAAGATCCAGTGCATAGCGGGCGGCTAAAGCATGCGGAGAATGTCAAGAGAGGGCGGGGTAGACCGAATTTGACATGGGAGAAGTCCGTTAAGAGAGACCTGAAGGATTGGAGTATCACCAAAGAGCTAGCTATGGATAGGGGTGCATGTAAGCTTGCAATCCACGTGCCAGAGCCATGAGTTGGTTGCGAGATCTTATGGGTTTCACCTCTAGCATACCCCAACTTATTTGGGACTAAAGGCTTTGTGACTGGTTTGATAAACCTTGATTCTCAACCGAGGGAAATACTTTCTGCTACTATACTACATCACCCTTCCTCCTCGGGGAAATCCCAATGCCTATCAAAAGTAGTACATGCCCACCGCCACTGACGCAATCAGCACGCCCTCCGCCGACCTTCCGCTTGATGAGCGTTGCCTCCTTTACAGCCTTCGCTTTATCACACGACGATTTTGCCGCGTCGCGTCGCCGAGTGGATCTTCTGGGCAAGGCTGATGCTCAGATCCTCCTGCACCTCCACCAACTCCATCTCCGGCAGGTTCTTGTCTGGTTGCTTGTGTCGGCGGCGGCATCAAAGAAGAAAGTGGGAGAAAAGGGCGGGAATTGAGTGGATATCGACGGGATGGAAGAAGTGTTAGAAATATGCCCTAGAGGCAATAATATTGTATTATTATATTTCCATATTCATAATTAAGTGTTTATATTTCATAGTATAACTGCTATGATCCTGGAATATGCGATTCAGTGGAAAACTCATATGCATGTGTGAAATGATAAACAGATAAATAAAGGTTCCTAGTCTCACCTCTAATACTAGCTCAAGTGTTCTTGGTGATCACGGTTTCCGGATCTTAGGATATCGTTAAGTGTAACGATAGTCCTAAAGCAACACTGAGATTATGATGTTGGAAGAACTATCATATGGAATCGACCCAAACTTATTTGTTAAGAATTGAGATAATATCATATGTAATCAATTGTAATAACACGGAGTGTTAACATGTGATTTTGTTCCTTAGACCATGAGAGTATCGTAGTCACCTGCTACCGCACAGTGGACTTTGGGGTTGCTCAAACGCCACCTGTAACATGGTGATTATAACAACAACTTACAGGCTCAACAAAAAGTTTGACAATGGACTAGATAGCTCGAGAGTGCGATTTTCTCATCCGATGATAGATATATATTCTTAGGGACCTCTCGGTCTAATGACATCCATCATCGTGTGGCCAAACATAGGTGACTATGTCACGGGGATGCCGGAACACGACAACGAGAAAGAAGAACAAAACTGGTAACAAGGATAACAGTATAGTGAGCATGTGATGACTTAGGAGGATACCGATGCATCCCGGGTTTTGTGAAGTACCACAAAGCAAAGGGGACATCACATGATAACCAAAGATTCACTCGAATATCATTCGTGTACTCATACATGTCGATATGGACGTCCACGGTTCTGCTATCGGTCATTGAATGAATGGTTTCGTTCATGTCTATGAGTTATCGAACCTACAAGGTCACAAACTTAAGGCAATAACGATCTGCCGAGTATTAGTAGGACGGGAGTGATGAGAATATATTTGTGTAACTGTTTCATAAATATTTGAATTTCGAGAGGATCCAAAAGCGTTTATGGGTCACCAGAAGGGTTTCGGAGAGTACTGGGTAATACCGGGTATTACCGATAAATAATATATAGGTGTAAAATGTTTCCGGTGATGATAAATTATATATAAAAGTATCTAGTAATTGTTAGGAGGTTTGTATATTTAATTTAATATCAATGGGCCTAAAAAGGCCAAGTGGTGGAAGGAGAATCGGGCCACCAAGGCCCAGTAGGGGAGGCACCCCCTTTTCCCATAGTGGGGAGGCCGAATTAGACTAGGGAGGGAGGAAGATCTTTCTCCTTGTGTGGCAGCCCCTCCACCGCTCCCGACCTATATATATGATGACCCACAAGTATACGGGAACAATCATAGTCCTTTTGATAAGTAAGAGTGTTGAACCCAACGAGGAGCAGAAGGAAATGACAAGTGGTTTTCAGCAAGGTATTCTCTGTAAGCACTGAAATTATAAGTAACGAGTAGTTTGGTAGCAAGATAATTTGTAACGAGCAAGTAATGGTAACTGCAAATAATATGCAGCAAGGTAGCCCAATCCTTTTGTGGCAAAGGACATGCCAACAGTCTCCTATGATAAGCAAAGCGTTCTTGAGGGCACACAGGAATTTCATCTAGTCACTTTCATCATGTTGGTTTGATTTATGTTCGCTACTTTGATAATTTGATATGTGGGTGGACCGGTGCTTAGGTGCTTTTCTTACTTGAACAAACCTCCTACTTATGATTAACCCCCTCGCAAGCATCCGCAGCTACGATAAAAGTGTTAAGATAAAATCTAACCAGAGCATTAAACTTTTGGATCCAAATCAGTCCCTTACGAAGTAGCGCATAAACTAGGGTTTAAGATTCTGTCACTCTTGCAACCCATCATCTAATAACTACTCCATAATGCATTCCCTTAGGCCCTAATAAGGTGAAGTGCCATGTAGTCGACGTTCACATGACACCACTAAGGGGATCACAACATACATACCATCCAAATATCAAACACATATCAAATTCACATGATTACTTGCAACAAGATTTCTCCCATGACCTTAAGAACAAAAGTAAATACTCACAAATGGCAATCATGCTCAAGATCAGAGGGGTAATAAACAGCATAATGGATCTGAACATATAATCGTCCACCAAATAAACCATATAGTAATCAACTACAAGATGTAATCAACACTACTAGTCACCCACAAGCACCAATCTAAGGTTCCGGTACAAAGATTGAACACAAGAGATGAAGTAGGATTTGAGAGGAGATGGTGTTGTTGAAGATGTTGATGGATATTTCCCTCCCCAAGATGGGAGAGTTGTTAGTGGTGATGATGACGATGATTTCCCCCTCTGGGAGGGAAGTTCCCCCGGCGGAATCGCTCCGCCCGAGTGCAAAAGTGCTCCTGCCCAAGTTTCGCCTCAAGACGGCGGCGCTTCGTCCCGAAAGTCCTCTTTTTTTCTAGATCAAAATGACTTATATACCAGAAGAGGGGCATCGGAGATGGGCCAAGGAGGGCACAGCCCACCAGGGCGCGCCCAGGTGGGTTGTGCCCACCTGGTGGGCCCCCTCAGGTGGTTATTTGCTTCAATAATTCTTATATATTCCATAAAAAATCTCCGTGAAATTTCAACTCATTTGGAGTTGTGCAGAATAGGTGGCCTAACGTAGCTTTTTCAGGTCCAGAATTCCAGCTACCGGTATTCTCCCTCTTTGTGTGAACCTTGCATATTATGAGAGAAAAGGCATTAGGATTACTCCATAAAGCATTATTATGCATAAAAACATCATAAATAACAGTAGGAAAACATGATGCAAAATGTACGTACCAAGTCCCGCAAGCTTAGACCTCGCTTGTCCTCAAGCGAAAACCAAAATCGAGAAAGATGTCCACATGCTTAGAGAGAGAGAGAGGTGTCGATAAAAC
Organism: Triticum monococcum; assembly: GCA_034509565.1. Lineage (NCBI taxonomy): Eukaryota > Viridiplantae > Streptophyta > Magnoliopsida > Poales > Poaceae > Triticum > Triticum monococcum. Next base: position 79,146,792 of record CM067843.1, read on the forward strand.
AAAATATGGACATAGAAGCACCATGTATATTATTATAACAACAACAAACTTTATTATCAAACTTTTATCACATAACTTTTATCATAAACTTATCATGAACAACTAACAATTCATCACATATAAAGCATAAACTCTATTGAAAAGCAACAAACTATGTTCTCAGTCAACTTTGCAACTACAATTCATCATCTTTTTCAGGAAGGGCCACGTATCGGAGCCTTTTGGCAAGTCCACAGATACGTCTCCAACATATCTATAATTTTTGATTGTTCCATGCTGTTATATTATCATTCTTGGATGTTTTACAATCATTTTATAGCAACTTTATATCATTTTTTGGAACTAACCTATTGACATAGTGCCCTGTGCCACTTGTTGTTTTTTGCTTGTTTTTTTACTTCGCAGAAAATCAATACCAAACGGAGTCCAAACGCAGCAAAACTTTTTGGAGAATTTTTCTAGGCCAGAAGACACACGATGGGCCAAATAAGTACCAGAGGGGTGCCCCGAGGGGGCACAACCCACCTGGGCGCGCCTGAGGGTCCAGGCGTGCCCTGGTGGGTTGTGCCCACCTCAGTGGCCTCCCACACCGACTCTTTGCTCTATAATACCCCAATATTCCAGAAGCCCTAGGAGAGTCGATGAAAAACAATTCCAGCCGCTGCAAGTTCCAGAAACAACAGATCCAATCTAGACACCATCACGGAGGGGTTCATCATCCTCATTGGTGCCTCTCTGATGATGCGTGAGTAGTTCATTGTAGACCTATGGGTCCGTAGTTAGTAGCTAGATGGCTTCCTCTCTATTTTTTGATTCCCAATACAATGGTCTCTTGGATATCTATTTGATGTAAATCTTGTTGCAGTGTGTTTGTTGGGATTCGATGAACTTTGTGTTTATGATCATATCTATGTTTTTATCCATGGAAGTTATTTGAGTCTTTTAATCTCTTATGTGCATGATTACTTATAGCCTCGTATTCCTTCTTTGAATCTTTGGTTTAGTTAGGCCGACTAGATCGATTTCTCTTGCCATGGGAAGAGGTGCTTTGTGATGGGTTCGATCTTATGGTGCTCGATCCCAGTGACAGAAGGGGAAACGACACGCCTGTATCGTTGCTATTAAGGATAACAAGATGGGGTTTATTCCTACATGAATAGATATTGTCTACATCATGTGATCGTTCTTATTGCATTATTACGTTTCTCCATGAACTTAATACACTAGATCCATGCTGGATAGCGGTCGATGTGTGGAGTAATAGTAGTAGATGCAGGCAGGAGTCGGTTGATTGCGGCTTGAACTACGTCGGTATTTCCCCAAAGAGGAAGGGATGATCCAGCACAGCGACGGTAGGTATTTCCCTCAGTGATGAGACCAGGGTTATCGAACCAGCAGGAGAATCACGCAACACTTCAAAACAATACCTTCACACAAAGAACAAATACTTGCAACCCGACGTGTTAAAGGGGTTGTTAATCCCTTTCGGGTAACGGTGCCAGAAATTGTCGAGTTGACGGGATAAAAATATGATAGATGGGATAAATAGATCATGAATAAATGCAAAATAAAATAAACTGCAGCAAGGTATTTTTGGTTTTTTTTGTATATATAGATCTGAAAATAAAAGCAAATAAAAATAGATCTCAAAGGCAAATATAATAAAGAAGAGACCCGGGGGCCGTAGATTTCACTAGTGCCTTCTCTCAAGAAAAATAGCAAATGGTGGGTAAACAAATTACTGTCGGGCAATTGATAGAACTTCAAATAATCATGACGATATCCAGGCAATGATCATTATATAGGCATCACGTCCAAGCTTAGTAGACCAACTCCTTCCTGCAACTACTACTATTACTCCACACATCGACCACTATCCAACATGCATCTAGTGTATTAAGTTCATGGAGAAATGGAGTAATGCAATAAGAACGATGACATGATGTAGACAAGATCTATTTATGTAGAAATAGACCCCATCTTGTTATTTGTGTGCAGGTGCCATTCACGTAGTATTGCGTAGCTGTGCTGCATCATCCCTTCCTCTTTGGAGAAATACCAACGTAGTTCAAGCTGCATCAAAAGGAATTTCTAGCGCCGTTGCCGGGGAAACATCATCAAGATCTACTAGGTTCCTAATCACAAATCTCATCTCCTTGCAATTTACATTATTTGCAATTTGCCTCTCGTTTTCATCTCCCCCACTTCACAAAATTTTTCTTTTTATTCACCCTCTTTTTCATTCACCATTTTCTCGTCAGATCTGTTTTTGTGTGCAATTTTGCTTATCACTTTTTGTCGTTATGGATAGTTCTTCTTCTATTGCGTGCATGCCCGAGAACGAGGTTCTTAATTTTAAGCAAAGGGGAGGGGAGAATTTAAAGGATTCTTGGTATAGGATTTGCAATGCTCATAATAGATCTATCCTTAAGCAATCCACCATTCTTCTTCTTCACTGTTTTTATGTGGGCATCACCACTTGGTATAGATTCGTCCTTGATACGATTACCGGTGGAAATTTCTTGATGTGTCCCTCTCTTGATGCTTTTAATGCCATGGGAAATTTAGTGGGGTCACCACCTCTTATGGTTAATGAAACAACTTTAACTCTCGAGCATGTTATGGAAAGGCTAGACGCTATTGAAAATAAAATGCTCACTGAAGAAAATATTGAAAAATTAGATAAAAGGATGCACAATCTTGCTAATAGAATCGGGTCAAAAGTGGGAGATGCTCTTAAAGTACTAAAAGAAAAAGAACCCGTTTTGAACGAAAGAATAGAGGAGAGCCTCGCTAGAATTGATAAGTTAGAAGACATTCTTAGTAATATAAGCATGACTTTTCCTCCGCTAAAACTATTGAAAAACTCCGCTAAAAATTAGCAAGATTACTCAAGCCACTAAAAACAAGGGTGCAACCTCTAATAGTAACAAAGAAGATCTTAAAATGATTAGTATTCACCCGGATTTTGTTGAAGTTGCAAGAGATCCCTTTGATAAGAATGAATTCCTCAATTTTATGCCTATAACTTTTGCTATTCTGCTTGCTAAATCTTCAAAGAAATCTGATTGTGTGATTCAGGAGTTGGAAAATAAAGATGACAATACTTGAATCTTTGCATTATGCCTAACTAGGGTCATAAAACGATAGCGTTTGTTGGGAGGCAACCCAATGAATAAAATTTATTTTTGTCTTTTTCTTTCTATTCTTGAGTGTTTGTACAATTATGCTACTGTTATGATTGTGTTTTTATGTTTTAATTAGTGTTTGTGCCAAGCAAAGCCTTTGGGATCATGTTGGGTGATAGTTGATTTGATCTTGTTGAAAAACAGAAAATTTTGCGTCCAGAAAAGCAATTTTTATTTTTAACAGAAGCGTGATAAAATCCTTATTTTTGTACACATGATTGATATACAAATTTACCATGTTGTCCTAATGTTTCAGAATTTTGGAGTTAGAGAAGTATCGAAAGTTTTCAGATTACTACAAACTGTTTTGTTTTTGATAGATTCTGTTTTCTTTGCGTTGTATGCTTATTTCGATGAGTCCATGGTTTGTATTGGAGGGTATAAGCTATAGTAAAGTTGGAATACAGTAGATATAATGCAAAAATAAATTATGAATGGGTTTGCAACAGTACTTATAGTAGTGATTTGCTTTGTTATACTAACGGATCTCACAAAGGTATTGTTGAGTTTTGTGTGATTGAAGTTTTCAAGTTTTGGGTGAGATCACGATGGATGAAGGAATAATGAGTAAGAGGAGCCTAAGATTGGGGATGCCCCATGGCATCCCAAGCTATTATCTAAAATAGAAGCAAGAAACTAAGCTTGGGGATGCCCGAGTGGCATCCCCTCTTTCTTCTAATGACCATCGGTATTTTACTTGGAGCTATATTTTTATTCGTCACATATCATGAGTTTTGCTTGGAGCGTCTTGTATGATATGAGTCTTTTCTTTTCTTGTTTTGATTTTTATTTTTAGTCAATTATCCTTGCTAGACACACCTATTTGAGAGAGCCAAAATTACGCTATGATTTGTTAGAATTGCTCTCTATGCTTCACTTAAATCTTTATGAGCTATGGAATTTCTCTAGTGCTTCACTTATATCTTTTTTAGCACAGTGTGCTTTGGTATTTTTGAAGAAATGCTCATGATTCACTTAGACTTATTTGAGAGTTAGTAATTTTTTAAGAAATTCTCTCATGCTTCACTTAAATTACTTTGAGAGAAGAAAATTTTCATGCTCATGTTCTTCACTTAGATTTGTTCGAGCTATCAAAAGCAATAGATGAAATTAGTCCCAAAGTGATATATATTCAAGAGGGATATAATAAAAACTTTCATGAAGATCATTGGACAAAATAAACTTGATTCCTTGTAATAGTTTTGCAATATGATGATATAATATGTGAGTCATGTTGATGAGTAATTATGCTTTAGTAAGAATATTGGTGTTAAGGTTTGTGATTCCCTATGCAAGCATGAAAGTCAATAGTTATGCAATGAAATTATATCCTACTTGTGGTGCATTATTCGGTGTTAGTTATGCTTAATGCTCGCTTACGAGATTTTTAGTTTCTTGGTTGGATACTTCTCAATCTTTTGCTAGCCTTCATTTGCACTAAGTATGATCACTACTTGTGCATCCAAAATCCTTAAACCAGTTTTGCCACATGATTCCACTATACCTACCTATATGCAGTATTCTTTTGCCGTTCTAAGAAAATTTGCATGTGCCATCTCTAATTTTCAAAATAAATTTCTCTTTTGTGTGCTTGTACCGCTCATGAAACGATAGGGGATGGCTGATATATTTCCATGCTAGATGTGTTATTCTCAAGATGAGTGTTTATTCACTTGAAATTGCACGAGAGTACGACAAAGGTATTAGGCATGCCCAGTCCTGAAATGAAAAATGAATTTACTTTATGTTGTCAAATAATAAATTCCTTGGAAAGTGTTGGTATGGACGACACCCGTGGATCCGGTTAGCTGTGGAATGTAAAAGTATGGTGGAAAAAGGAATAAACTTTATTTTTTGTTTGGGAACCACCTATGATATATCTAGCATGGAAAGTATTGGGAACTACTCGATCGTTTTCGTTGATAGAAAAGGCATGCCACCCAAAATGTTTTTATCTCTATCTTTTTCGCTTTGAGCTCTGGCACCTCTACAAATCCCTACTCCCCTCCATGAAGGGCCTTTATATTTACTTTATGTAATTTTTATTTTTATTTGAGTCTTCATATTCTCTTATAAAGCACCAACTAAGGGGCACTATGATCGTACTTGAGCATTGGGTGTAGCTAATATGCGAGTGTGTTTCATGAATGGATTAATGATTGAGCATAATGGGCTAGGGATAACTTGCTTTAGTGTTGATATTTTGAAAGATATGGTTGCTTGTTGATATGGTTGAGTATTGAAATCTTCATGTCAAAACTAGACTGTTGCTTTGAATCATATAAAAGTCCAAATGTCCATGCTACAAAGAAAAGAATATGTGATGAATATGTCAGACAACATTCCACATCAAAAGTTCTATTTTTATCATTTACCTACTCGAGGACGAGCAAGAATTAAGCTTGGGGATGCAGATACATCTCCAACATATCTATTATTTTTTATTGTTCCATGCTGTTATATTATCATTCTTGGATGTTTTACGATCATTTTATAGCAACTTTATATCATTTTTTGGGACTAACCTATTGACATAGTGCCTAGTGCAAGTTGCTATTTTTTGCTTGTTTTTTTACTTCGCAGAAAGTCAATACCAAACGGAGTCCAAACGCGGCAAAATTTTTTGGAGAATTTTTCTGGGCCAGAATACACAAGATGGGCCAAAGAAGTACCAGAGGGGTGCCCCGAGGGGGGCACAACCCACCTGGGCACGCCTGGGGGCCCAGGTGTCAGTGTCAAAACCGGCGGATCTCGGGTAAGGGGTCCCGAACTGTGCGTCTAAGGTCGATGGTAACAGGAGACAGGGGACACGATGTTTACCCAGGTTCAGGCCCTCTCTATGGAGGTAATACCCTACATCCTGCTTGATTGATATTGATGAATACGAGTATTACAAGAGTTGATCTACCTCAAGATCGTAATGTCTAAACCCTAGAGGTCTAGCATGTATGACTATGGTAATGAATATCCCTCCTCCGGAATGAGTCCTCCGGTTTATATAGACACCGGGAGGATCTAGGGTTACACAAGGTCGGTTACAAAGAAAGGAATCTACATATCTGATCACCAAGCTTGCCTTCCACGCCAAGGAGAGTCCCATCCGGACATGGGTGCAGTCTTTGGTCTTCGTATCTTCACGGCCCATCAGTCCGACCCATGGCTAACAGGCCGGACGTCCAAGGACCCCTTAGTCTAGGACTCCCTCAGTAGCCCCTGAACCTAGCTTCAATGATGAGGAGTCCGGTGCACAGATTTGTCTTCGACATTGTAAGGCGGGTTCCCTTCTTTCCGAACTCCAAGATAATCTCCAGACGCGATGATTGTATCCGGACCTGTCACACACACCACACACAACCGCAGAGAGAATATAGTACTCCACGAGTCCAATCCGCTGACAACTTTGTACAACGTGACATCACGTCTACCCGATCATAATTTCGGACCGTTTTATGTCTGTCGTTCCATGTTTTGAGACGCGGTTGCCATTGGCACGTCTTGTCGAAGCAGAGTTCGTGTCCCCTTATTGCGGGATTCTCATTAATACGAGCGCGGGTAACCCAACCGTTCCGCTGGAAAGATTCCTTAGGAATAGGCAGACTTTCAGGCTCAGGAGGAGGCGTTTAATCCCCGCTGCCTTTATAAAGGAACCAAGGGCCGTCTTTTTTACGCCAAAATTCTCCTCAGCCCCTCCAACCTCGAGTTCTAGCACCCAAGGTTCAACTTCGTTGCTTCGAGCTTCCCCATTATGTCCGGACCCAGCCCTCAAGGCCGATGGGCGGCTTCCTCCGTCATAGAGGAGGATATTGCAAAGCTTCGAGCGGCCAGATACCTGACCGCGGAGACCCACCACAGGCTTCCCGCTCAAGGGCAGGTTATCCCGACCCCCAGATCTGGGAGAGGGTCATATTCATCTCACACTTCCTTCGAGGGCTAGGGCTCGCTCTTCACCCCTTTGTCCGGGGGCTAATGTTCTATTATGGACTAGATTTTCACGATCTAGCCCCGGAGTCTTTCCTCCATGTCTCGGCGTTCATCATTACGTGCAAGGCCTTCCTCCGAATCCCCCCACACTTCGGCTTATGGCTCAAGACCTTTAGTGTGAAACCAAAGGTAGTCAACGGAGAACAGGTGGAGTGCGGCGATGCTGTAGTCAGCCAGCTCACCAACACTCCTTGGCCAAAAGTCTCTTTTGCCGAAACTTGCAATCAATGGCAGCGAGAGTGGTTTTACGTTACGTAGCCCCGCAACACCAAGTGGTTAGCTGCACCCACGTTTCGCCCTGGCCCACCGTTACATCTTGCATCATGGGCCAACAAGGGGTTGGATTGGGGATCAGTTGATGAAGTGCGGCCTCTTCAAAGCCGCATCCGAACCATCCTCGAGAGGGACATCGATCTTGTCAGTGTGATTCAAGTAATGCTGATTCGCCGAATCCTACCATGCTAGCGTAGGCCTCTCCGTATGTGGGAGTTCAATCCAGAAGGACCACCAACCATCCAACACTTCTTCGACATTCGCACAAAGGGATGTGGCAGTTGTTTTTCGGAAAACAAAAACATTGGCCGGGCACTACTGAGGACACAGGCCTCGACTGTAACCGTCCGGATACCCCGGTAAGCACTTGACTTCCGAACACCCCCTTTTTTTAGTATGCCATAATACATTACTGAGCAAACTATCTCCTTCCAGGGCTGGATAAAGAAAGCAGAGCTGATTAGGTGTCCGACCCCTCTTCCCGAAGACTCAGCAGACCCCGTGTTAACAAGGATGCTGGCACCGGTGAGGGCGTCCTGGATTAGGGGGTCTCCGGACAGCCGGACTATATCCTTTGGCCGGACTGTTGGACTATGAAGATACAATATTGAAGACTTCGTCCCGTGTCTGGATGGGACTCTCCTTGGCGTGGAAGGCAAGCTTGGAAATACGGATATGTAGATCTCCTCCCTTGTAACCGACTTTGTGTAACCCTAGCCCCCTCCGGTGTCTATATAAACCGAAGGGTTTAGTCTGTAGGACAACAGACAATCATACCATAGGCTAGCTTCTAGGGTTTAGCCTCTCTGATCTCGTGGTAGATCAACTCTTGTAATACTCATATCATCAAGAAAAAATCAAGCAGGACGTAGGGTATTACCTCCATCAAGAGGGCCCGAACCTGGGTAAACATCGTGTCCCCTGCCTCCTGTTACCATCCGCCTTAGACGCACAGTTCGGGACCCCCTACCCGAGATCCGCCGGTTTTGACACCGACATTGGTGCTTTCATTGAGAGTTCCACTATGTCGTCACCGTAAGGCTTGATGGCTCCTTCGATCATCGGTAACGATGTGGTCCAGGGTGAGGTTTTCCTCCCCGGACAGATCTTTGTATTCGGCGGCTTCACACTGTGGGCCAATTCGCTTGGCCATCTGGAGCAGATCGAGAGCTATGCCCCTGGCCATCAGGTCAGGTTCGGAAACTTAAACTACACTGCCGACATCCGCGAAGACTTGATCTTCGATGGATTCGAGCCCATGTCAGGTGCACCGCATAATCACGACGAGCATGACGTAACTCTGTCATCGGACAGTGTTCGGGAGATCGCATCTGCAACTACTCCAGCCTTCAATCTGGAGCAAATTACGCCATCCAAGGACGGAGGGATAGACCCCGCCATGGAGGCTGCACTCTCAGTGGCGATGGATTCGGATACTGACTTCACCCCTTACGAGAGCCGTGTCGCCAAACCGCGGGATTCGTCTCCGGCCACGGACTCCGAGCTGCCTGCATCCGTGCCTATCGAATCCGACTAGGCGCCGATCATGGAGTTCACCTCCACGGATATCTTTCAGCACTCGCCTTTCGGCGATGTGCTAAATTCATTAAGGTCTCTCTCCTTGTGAGAAGAACCTTGGCCGAGCTATGTCCGGCTAGAATGGGATGCGGATGACAAAGAAATTCGCTGCCCACCCACCACCCACTTAGTAGCCACTATCGACGATTTAACCGACATGCTCGACTTCGACTCTGAGGACATCGACGATATGGACGATGATGCAGGAGACGAACAGGAACCACCGCCCACAGGGCGCTGGACCGCCACCTCTTCGTATGATATATACATGGTGGACACCCCCAAAGAAGGCAAGGGCGACGAGACATCAGAGGATGACCCCTCCAAGAAGCAACCCAAGCGCCGCCATCAGCAGCGCTGCTCTAAGTCCCGCCATAGCAAAAGTAGTGATACCGACACAAGAGACAATAACACTCCGGATAGTGCCGAAGATGAAAATAATCCCCTCCAGCACGATTTAGAGCAGGAGGGTGAACAAGCTAGCCCTCCAAAGCGGGCAGCATATGGAGAATCGGAGGAGGACAATTACATGCCTCTCTCCGAAGACGAGGTGAGCCTCGGCGATGAAGAATTTATCCTGTCTGAGGATCCCGTCGAGCAGGAGCGCTTCAAGCGCCGCCTTATGGCCACAACAAATAGCCTGAAGAAAAAGCAACAACAGCTTCAAGCTAATCAAGACTTGCTAGCAGACAGATGGACCGAAGTCCTTGCGGCCGAGGAATACGAACTCGAGCGCCCCTCCAAGAGTTACCCAAAACGCAGGTTGCTACCTCACCTCAAGGAGGAAGCATTGAAACCTCCATCACTAGTGTACGATGCGGCTGACCTGCCACCGCGTGGCCAAGCCAGAGAGGCGTTTCAGCCTGAAGTTCAGCCTGCACCCCGCCGCCACTCAATCAAAAATACCAAGGCCCGGGGCAACACATGGGACCAGCGAGACGTACTGGACAGCGGGGCAAAACATGCAAGGTCAATATACGGGTCACGGGGACGCGCGCCAACGCGGGATGATGACCGTCGCACCGGATACACTAAAGGTAAACCCAGCCAGGCCGAATACAGCAAACAAGACTCATATGAACTGCGTCGTGATATAGCCTGGCATAGAGGCGTCGCACACCCCCTATGCTTCACTGATGAAGTTATGGATCACGAATTCCCAGAGGGTTTTAAACCCGTAAACATCGAATCATATGATGGTACAACAGATCCCGCTGTATGGATTGAGGATTTCCTCCTTCACATCCACATGGCTCGCGGTGATGATCTACATGCCATCAAGTACCTCCCACTAAGACTCAAAGGACCAGCTCGTCATTGGCTGAATAGCTTGCCAGCAGACTCCGTCGGCAGTTGGGAGGATCTGGAAGATGCATTCCTTGACAACTTCCAGGGCACTTATGTGCGACCACCGGATGCTGATGACTTGAGCCATATAACTCAGCAGCCAGGGGAATCGGCCAGGCAATTCTAGACACGGTTCCTAACTAAGAAAAACCAAATTGTCGACTGTCTGGATGCAGAGGCCCTAGCGGCATTCAAGCATAACATCCGTGACGAGTGGCTTGCCCGAAACCTCGACCAGGAGAAGCCGAAGTCTATGGCAGCCCTCACGACACTCATGACCCGCTTTTGCGCAGGCGAGGATAGCTGGCTGGGTCGCAGCAACAACACATCAAGGAATCCGGGCACTTCGGATACAAAAGATGCCAACGGCAGACCACGTCGTAACAGACCAAAGCGCCGCAACAACGGCAATAACACCGAGGATACGACAGTCAATGCCGGATTCAGAGGCTCTAGATCCGGCCAGTGGAAAAAGCCATTCAAAAGAAGTAATCCGGCTCCGTCTAGTTTGGATCGCATACTGGACCGCTCGTGTCAAATCCACGGCACCCCCGACAAGCCAACCAATCACACCAACAGAGAATGTTGGGTGTTCAAGTAGGCCGGCAAGTGAAATGCCGAAAACAAGGACAAGGGGCTGCATAGTGATGATGAGGAGTAGCCCCGGCCGCCGAACACGAGAGGACAGAAGGGGTTCCCCCCACAAGTGAAGATGGTGAACATGATATACGCAACCCACATTCCCAAGAGGGAACGAAAGCGTGCACTAAGGGACGTCTATGCGATGGAGCCCGTCGCCCCAAAGTTCAACCCATGGTCCGCTTGTCCGATCACCTTCGATCGCAGGGACCATCCCACTAGTATCCGTCATGGCGGATCCGCCGCATTGGTCCTAGACCCCATCATCGACGGATTTCACCTCACTCGAGTCCTTATGGACGGCGGCAGCAGCCTGAACCTGCTCTATCAGGATACAGTGTGAAAAATGGGTATAGATCCCTCAAGGATCAAACCCACTAAAACCACCTTTAAGGGCGTCATCCCAGGTGTAGAGGCCCATTGCACGGGCTCAATCACACTGGAAGTGGTCTTCGGATCTCCGGACAACTTCCGAAGAGAGGAGTTAATCTTCGATATCGTCCTGTTTCGTAGTGGCTATCACGCACTGCTCGGGCGAACCGCATTTGCAAAATTCAATGCGGTACCGCATTATGCATACCTCAAGCTCAAGATGCTAGGACCTAGGGGGGTCATAACAGTGAATGGAAATACACAACGCTCGCTCCGCACGAAAGAGCACACTGCAGCCCTCACAGCAGAAGCACAAAGCAGCCTTTTAAGGCAAACCACTAATTCGACGATACAGCCCTCGGACACCTTCAAGCGAGTCTGGAGTAAACTGCAACAGGATCGCCTGGATCGTTCAGAGATGGCCTAGCAATTCGGCCCTCGTCCTAGTCCTAGTCACGCGATGAAATCCGTGCCGCACGTACATAATTACGTACTGAAAATACCATGGACATAGGCGGGGGCACAATCAGGGCACGTCCCGCAATGCGGCTTAACCGCCCTAGGGGTTGTATACCTTTATCATCTTTTCTCTTTCAGGACCTAACTCTCTAGAAGCCCTTTCCGGCAGTACGATTGCTGGACACTTTACGAGAAGGAACAACCAAGGATGCAAGAAGCTAAGATTTGCACGGGAACCCTCAGGAGGTCTCTAAAAATAATTGATATACCCGCTTTCTACTATCCATATGCAGCTTGCCCTTGGATAGGACATGTCAAATAGTCCTACTTTTTGCTTATTGCACTACTTGTATCAGTACGCTTCGACGTATTATTTAAATAACAATGCATATCATTAGTCTATTATTGCATTATTCATCCATTTTTATTATATGTTCATTTACAACAATCTGCACCCGTACATTCGGGTACGGTCAGTACGCCAGGGGCTTCCGTTTACCCCATAATACGCCGTGAGAAGTCCGAAAACTTTCGACAATGCGACACCCCGAACTTATAGCATTATATGCATCAGCTCCGAATCATGTCTTGGGTCAATATTTGGGTTTGCACGGCTCCCATGCTTTGGTACCTTACGTTCCGCTATATCGGCTAAGGTAGCGCTGGGAGAACTACTGTGATTGTGTCCCGGTTCTTCCGGACGAGCACCTCAGTAGAGAAAGCCGAAAACTAACTGTCATGATAAGGCGAGAGCTGGTCGCTGTTCGAGAGGTCTCAAGTCCTTAAAGACTTTTTCTGCTTCGGGCGAGGAGTCGGCCTTGCCCGACTTAGGCGTATATAGCGCCCCAAATTTGGCCTTCCGAATACTAGGGGCTTCACTAAAATTTAAAATTGTAGACTTCTATGGCTAAGTGAGAGTGATAAAGCCTTATAGTCCGATTGCCTGGTTCGTTGTGCTGACACCTCCCTCGAAGGACCCAAAATTGGGATAAAGAGTGCTCAGGTTTATCCCGAACACCCCAGTACTAGTTACATGGGGGCAGAAGCCGACGACTGGCCAACTCTCAGATTTTATAAACGGCCGCATAGAAGGTAATATTTTAAATTCAAAAAAGCGTTGCATAGCGCAAATGAACTCGTTTCACATTACAGGATCACATGAGCATGTTCATTCAAAAATTACATCCCTGGCACATTCATCCGCCACTAGGCGGGAACCCTTTAGGACACTCTCATAATACATTTTGGGGGCAGCGATGCTCCTTGCCCTTCGGTGGCCCCTCCTTCACAAGCTGCACGGCGTCTAGCTTCGCCCAGTGCACCTTCGCCCGGGCAAAAGCCCTGCGTGTACCCTCGATGCAGACGGACCGCTTTATGACTTCAAGCCGTGGGTAGGCATCCACAAGCTGCCTCACCAGACCGAAGTAGCTGTCGGGCAGGGGCTCGCCAGGCCACATCCGGACTATAAGGCCCTTCATGGCCTGTTCGGCCGCCTTGTGAAGCTCGACCAATTGCTTTAGCTGGTCGCTCAAGGGCGTTGGGTGTTCGGTCCTAGTATACTGAGACCAGAACAACTTTTCCGTCGAGCTCCCCTCCTCAGCTCGGTAAAACTCCACAGCATCCAGTACATCGCGGGGAAGATCTGCGAACGCTCCTGGAGAGCTCCGAACTCGGGTAAGTAAAAGGAAAGTTTCCTTCACATGCTTGCTTTGCATAATGAATGCCTTACCCGCTGCTATCTTCTTCACCGCATCAATCTCCTGGAGGGCCTTGTGGGCTTCAGCCTTGGCGATCCAGGCGCTTTCAAGCGCCTTCGCAAGCTTGGACTCTTGCGTCTTAGAGTCAAGCTCCAAGGACTCGTGTTTTTTGGTGTGAGCCTCGAGCTCTTGCTGCACCTCGCCTACTCAGGCTTCTTTCTTTTCCCGCTCAATGTGCTCCTTGGCCGCTTTGTCTTCGGCCTCAGACATCGCCTTCTTCAAGGTCGCCACTTCGGTCGTGGCCCCTGGCAAATTCATGATGATCCTATTACTTTACACCTGAACTTCTCTTTCATATAGAGACAAGGTATTGCTTACCTTTGCTCTCCTCGAGCTGCCTCTTGGTAAGGCCGAGCTCGTCCTCGGACCGCTCCAGGTCTTGCTTCAATGCAGAGACCTCCGTAGTACATGCGGCAGTGGCCAGTAGTAAAGCCTGCACATACACATAGACATATTCTGATTAGACTCTTGAGTTATCATTTGATCCTCTATTCGGCCTTTCTTCGCGAATGCCGAACAGAGCATCAGGGGCTATTATCCATGTGGTAATATTTTCTTATATTTTGATTGCTTACCTCAAAGTCTGTTAGGAGGCTGGCGCAAGCTTCGGTCAGTCCGTTTTTGGCGGACTAAACTTTCTCGATCACCGCACTCATGATAGTGCGGTGCTCTTCATCGATGGAAGCGCCGTGAAGCGCTTCCAGCAAGTTGTCCGGTGCCTCTGGATGGACAGAGGACACTAGCATGGGCGGCTTGGCCCCCTTAACGGGGGATTGCCTGCTGGAGTCCGGAACCGCCGAAGGTTTCGGGGCAATATTCGGCTGGGGGCCGAACTTGGAGCCCGTGGGAGTCTTGCTCCCTTTGCGCCTAGGGTCTGGAAGATCACCTCGAGGCGCCCCCAGGACTACCTCCCCTCGGCTCGGTGCCTTTCAGGACAACACCTCGACGTTGTCTGTAGGGCAAGGGGTGGAGGCGGTCGGAAGTGAATCACTATTCATACCCGACGAGTCCAATGAACAGTCCAATGAACAGTCCGATGAATCTACGTCGAGATGAGCTCGGGACGGACTACATAATCATATGCGGCGTAATGAGAACAGTACAATAAGACATACCATGAATTACTATGGTGTCCGGATGCTTACGACTTCGCCAGGGGCTTCTCCCTGGGTAACCACTCGTCGCCGCTATAGGCGGCCGTCGTGGAGCAGTCCGGAGGGAGGGTCCTTCCCTTCTTGGACCCTTAGGCCTCCCTGGTTGGGTCGGCCTTCCTTTTATTGTCTCCCCTGGCTAGGGGGGGAGAACTTTCCTCCTCCTCCTCGTTTTCATGGGAGGAGTGCGCGTCGGAGTCATCGGACGATGAGTCCGATACAACCTTGCGCCGGAGACCCTTTCGGGTCCCCGTGGCCTTCTTCTTGGTCTTCTTCATCGGCACCTCATAAGGTGCCAGAGCCAGCATCTTCGTTAGGAGAGCATCTGCAGGATCTTCAGGCAGGGGGGCTAGGCAATCGAGCTGCTTCGTTGTCTTTATCCAGTCCTGTTAATGACATGGAAGCTTAGATCCCGCACATGATTTAACTGGGGCAAATAAATACCCTGTGAGATATGAAAACTTACCGGATTAGCATGGCGCTTTGCACTGAGTCCGCAGTCCTCGGTGAGGGAAGGAGGTACCTCGGCGCCCTTGAACAGCACCCTCTAGACACTAGTAGAAAAAGGGTCAAACGTGAAGCACATTAGTGCCGGTTTGTATTTGAGCCGGCACTAATGTGCACATTAGTGCCGGTTCGTGGCGGCGATCAATAGTACCGGTTTGTGGCGAACCTTTAGTACCGGTTCGTGGCATGAACCGGTACTAAAGAGGCTGTGTCATCCTGCGGTCAGGCTATGGCCCCACCATCACCATTTAGTGCCGGTTCGTACCACGAACCGGTACTAATGAGCGGTGCCGGTTACGGCAAGCTGTTTTTAGTCCCACCTCGCCAAGAGAGAGGCAGTATGAGCGGTTTATAAGCCGTGAGTGCACAGACAATGACGAAGAGTTGCAATGCTCACCTACATGTTGATTTGCTTCAAGCCTTGCGGAATAGCATAGATTGCACCGAGCTATGTGCAGTGGCTTAGTGCAATCTACACTATTCCGAATGGCTTGAAGCAACTTAACCAGCATTGCACCTCTTTTTTATTTTTTGATAACTTATTTAAACTCCGGACTTCTTTTGTGTTCAGTATGCAGCATTTAAAGCTTGTTATGCCTCAAGGTTGTTGTGGTTTGGAAATTATGGATTTGACAACCATGAATCATAGCTTTTTGTGTAAGTGACTTGGGAAACTCAAGTTTGGCAAACTCTATTGACTAGTAGAAAAACGGTCAAATGTGAAGCACATTATAGTGCCGGTTTGAATTTGAGCCGGCACGAATGTGACCATTAGTGCCGATTCCAACGGCTAGGCGGGCTGCTACCATTAGTACCGGTTCGTTGCCAATCTTTAGCACCGGTTCGTGGCACGAACCGATACTAATGTGCATCCCACCAATCAGGAAGAATCACACGGATCGTGTGTTTCTTTCTAGCTCTTGCGAGTCGTTGGATCAAGGGTGTGTTTCTTCCTAGCTCATGTGAGTCGTTGGATCGAAACTACCACAATCACTTTGTGAGCCAGATGACCCTATATATAGCCCATCTCTCGCCTTCCCTGCATAAGTCTTTCAGTTCATCGACTACATACATCTACCAGTTCATCGACTGCATACATCTACCAGTTCATCGACTGAATACAAATCATTCGGATTCGCCATCATACACCCAACCATGCATTTGATATGCATATATATGCATCACGAGCCACGGTAGGGCTGTATGATGGCGATAACGATTGGTTTGTTCTAGATCCGACATAAAAGGTTTGATACAACTTCTTTTTTGTGACATAAGATCTAACATTATTGCTTCTAGTAGTTCTCTTGATTCCACTAATGATTCTCTTAGCCAAGTTACACTTGAGCAAGAAAATAGCTTATTGAAGGGAAGAATCAAGGTGTTGGTTTTGAACAAAAGTTCAATGCCAATGGAGTTGAGTGGGAAGAAGATCAATACCCCAAGACAAAGTTTGTTCCTCAACAAGAGAAGTATCCTACTTCCTTCACAAGCTCAAGATGATCTTCTACATGTTGATTAGCTTCAAGCCTTGCGGAATAGCATAGATTGCACTGAGCTATGTGCAGTGCAGTCTACACTATTCCGAATGGCTTGAAGCAAATTAACCAGCATTGCACCTCTGTTACATGGCCACTTCAATGTTTTTTAAACTTATTTGAACTCCAGACTTCTTTTGTGTTCAGTATGCAGCATTTAAAGCGACGTCATCAATATCCAACATGTTCTGACATCATTTGTTGTCTTTCGGTCATTTACCTAATTGTTTAGAGAGCTAAATGACCGTGAAATTGAAAATCACTACAAAATGAATCCTGAAAATGTTGAAACTTGGCATGGTATCATCATATCACCCGCATAGCATGCGCGAAAGAGTAGAGAGGGTCACGGCAAAAACTGGACGCACTTCGTGTACAAACTGGACCTACTCTTTCCGAGTATCAGGGTTTCGGACGAGAACTCATCTGTTACATGGCCACTTCAATGTTTTTTAAACTTATTTGAACTCCGGACTTCTTTTGTGTTCAGCATGCAGCATTTAAAGCGACGTCATCAATTTTCAACATGTTCTGACATCATTTGTTGTTTTTCGGTCATTTACCTAATTGTTTATAGAGCTAAATGACCGTGAAACTGAAAATCACTACAAAATGAATCCTGAAAATGTTGAAACTTGGCATGGTATCATCATATCACCCGCATAGCATGCGCGAAAGAGTAGAGAGGGTCACGGCAAAAACTGGACGCACTTCGTGTACAAACTGGACCTACTCTTTCCGAGTATCAGGGTTTCGGACGAGAACTCATCTGTTACATGGCCACTTCAATGTTTTTTAAACTTATTTGAACTCCGGACTTCTTTTGTGTTCAGTATGCAGCATTTAAAGCGACGTCATCAATTTTCAACATGTTCTGACATCATTTGTTATTTTTCGGTCATTTACCTAATTGTTTAGAGAGCTAAATGACCGTGAAATTGAAAATCACTATAAAATGAATCCTGAAAATGTTGAAACTTGGCATGGTATCATCGTATCACCCGCATAGCATGCGCGAAAGAGTAGAGAGGGTCACGGTAAAAACTGGATGCACTTCGTGTACAAACTGAACAAACTCTTTCCGAGTATCAGGGTTTCGGACTATGCAAAAATAAGTAATGCAGAAAAGAAAAGAACTATACAAAAAAATTACTCAAAAATAAATAGAAGAAAATAAATAATGCAGAAAAAAACTATATAAAAAACTACTCAAAAATAAATAAATAATAATAAGTAATGCAGAAAAGAAAAAACTATATAGCAAATTTGTTGGCGCACTGCCCTGTGGGTCTACCAGACCTAGGGTGTGCAAATGCAGGCCCAGAAGGGCCAACAGACTCACAGGGCAGCGCACCCTAATTAATTAGGCCTAGAAGCCTGCTATATAGAGGAGTTCGAAGAGGTAGCCGCAGCTTGGTTTATAAACCAGTGCGGCTGCCCTTCGTCGGGCGAGGTGGGACTAAATTTTGGGGTGGCAGCGCAAACTCTAAATACAGCAAAAAACAACTAAAACAAAATAAATAAAGCAGAAAAGAAAAAACTAAATGAAAAAAGCCCACCTACTGGGCCACAACGGCCTGCATACGACTAGAAACCCAACCTGTTGTTAGGCCAGGATGCAGGCCCGCAAACCCAATAGGCCCCACAGGGCAGAGTAGCACAGGTAGGCCCAGAAGGCCTGCTTTAGAGAGGAGCTCGAGACAGCAGCGGCGGCGGGGCTTATAAGCAGGGGCGTGCGCCCTTCGGCTAGCGAGGTAGGACTAAACTTCTGCGCCCCTCGCCTGGCAGCGCACCCCCTTTAGTACCGGTTCGTGGCTCCAACCGGTACTAAAGGGGGGTCTTTAGTACCGGTTCGTGGCACGAACCGGTACTAAAGGGGTCGTTTCCCGCCGCTTGGCCTGGGGAAATAGGCCTTTAGTACCGGTTGGAGCCACGAACCGGTACTAAAGGCCAATCCTATATATACAGCACTTACGAAAATTTCAGTTTCAACTCGCCACTTCGTCTCCAACCTCCGCCGCGCGCGCTGCTCGATCCCGTCGTCACCGTCCGTCGTCATCGTCGCTGTCCCCGCCGCCGCCCGTCGTCGTCGTCGTCTCGCGCGCTGCCGCCCCGAACGCCGCCGCCGTCCGTCGTCATCGCCGCGGCCGTACGTCTCTCTCTCGCTCCCGCACACACATACACATACACACACACACACACCGGTGGCGCCCCCGCCCCGTACGCCGGCGCCCCCGCTCGTACGTACGGGGCGGCGGCATATGGGGCCGCACACACACACATATACCACACATGCACACACACACGCATGCACACACATACACACATACGTACACACATATACGTATATATACACACACATGCATACACACACACATACACACACACATTTTTTTACTTATTTTCTGTTTTTTAGAAAAGTTAATTAGATGATCAAATGTTAGATTAATGTCGAATGTTAGATGAATTAGCTAGCTAGATAGAAAAATTGTCGAACTAGAGATTAGAACTAGTTGAATAATTAATATAACTAGTTTATTTTTAATAAGGAAATTTAGGTATATGAGATTAGAACTAGTTGAATAATTAATATAACTAGTTTATTTTTAATAAGGAAATTTAGGTATATGAGATTAGAACTAGTTGAATAATTAATATAACTAGTTTATTCTTAGTAAGAAAATTTAGGTATATGAGATTAGAACTAGTTGAATAATTAATATAACTAGTTTATTTTTAGTAAGAAAATTTAGGTATATGAGATTAGAACTAGTTGAATAATTAATATAACTAGTTTATTTTTAGTAAGAAAATTTAGGTATATGAGATTAGAACTAGTTGAATAATTAATATAACTAGTTTATTCTTAGTAAGAAAATTTAGGTATATGAGATTAGAACTAGTTGAATAATTAATATAACTAGTTTATTTTTAGTAAGAAAATTTAGGTATATGAGATTAGAACTAGTTGAATAATTAATATAACTAGTTTATTTTTAGTAAGAAAATTTAGGTATATAGAAAATTTAGGTATATAATTATTATTTGTTAATGAATTAGATAGAAAAGTTAAATATATAGTAATGTCAATTGAATATATAGTTAGATATATTAATGTCAAATGTTAGATGAATATATATTTGGCTAGATATAGGTGTTTAATGTTTCACCTATATGAACATAGGAAATGTCATCTGACGACGAAAAAGATTTTATTATGTGCGAACACTGTGAAGACCAGCGCGGCCTGTGCGACCAAAATTTCCTTGTTGATGGTAGGCGCTTCAGCATCAAGCTGGATGAGACATTCGAAGTTGATACAGTAAGTCACTTTGTCAATTATTATTTGAATGCAAAACTTATGCTTCATTTGCTTCAACTTATAATTTTAAATTTTCACTATTCTACTAGCGCATCCCCTGCCATGCAAGAATTTTTATCTTGGATTAGATAGGTTTCAGTGCTATAGATGATATGGAGGTAAAGAGAGTTTACTTGAAGACGCAGCATGGGTATACTTTCAACGTCAAATTATATAATGGAGACACATACACCCATTTTGAATGCAAAACTTGGCAAGCACTATGCAAGGCTTATGCATTTGAGCCTGATATGGTTATCACCTTTGATATTCGTCCGGAAGATGATATTGAAGGTAATATAGACATCTGGGTCGATGTGCAAACGCCTCCAGTTCTACCATTTGGTGAGTTTTTCTCAACCATGCATGCATATGTTTATGTCTTTCGTACAGTTTATTCAAAAATAGTTGACAACTATTTTGTATTGTCAGCTTATTTCGGTTCAAGCAAACATGTCCGACGCTTGGTAGACAGGACCTACTACTGCCCCGGGGCTCAACTAAACTACGAGGAGATAAGTCATTATGTTTCATGGCTTGAGGATCTTAATACTGTCAAGACAAATTTTTTCCCTACACTTAGAAATGTTAGTACTCAAAACGTGCGACCAATGGTGATCGTATTGAACTACGGTCACATCTATAATCAAAAGATGGTAAGATTTTAAATATTTGTCCTTAATTAGTGCATCTTTTGCATACATTATTTTTGAAGCTAAACTTTCATTGCTTAGTATATTAATTACTATACGATGTTGTTCAACAGGGACTTCCGATGACAGTTGTGCCTCAGTGGATCGAGACAAAAGGTCGCATGCCAATGGTTAGCTTACGACCAAGATTTCCTACATTGCACATGAGTGCATTCAGGATTTCTAAAAGCGAAGAATGCTTAATAGTGAAAGATTGGAGCAAAATTGTTAACAATCGCAGAGAAGTACTAGGGGGCAGTAAGGAGAAGCACAACCCAAGATTAGGAGACAGATTCATCTGCATGCTCCAGTATGATGAATCAGGAGAGCTATGCATGTTCTATGCTATTCTACCTGAGAGGGAGCAGCATGATCAGTAGCTACTCTTCATGCTCTTAATTAGTACTTGTCTCATGGATCCGTGTCCTGAACTTCGATGTTGGTGATGATTGAACTTGATGATATCTCTTTGCTTCTGTTACAAAGTGAATGTTTCCTCTTTAAGCTAGCCAACATTGATGATGAATTACATAGCTAGCGGTAATGACTATGATGATTAAATAGTGGTAATTAGACGACCACGATGATTTTTAGCTAGCTAGAGTTTATTTATTTATTAATATGCGATGATGATGATGACTACAACTCATTATAACGTAAAACAATCCTAAATTAAATTGATAATACAAATTTAATTGAAAAATACAAAATAAAACAAAAACCCACAACCATTTAGTACCGGTTGGTGTTACCAACCGGTACTAAAGGGCTCCCGGCCCCCGGAGCTGGCTCGTGCCACGTGGTTCCCCTTTAGCACCGGTTCGTGCTGAACCGGTACTAAAGGGGGGGGGCCTTTAGTGCCGAAATAATAGTGTCAGTTCCTAAACCGGCACTAAAGGCCCTTATGAACCGGTGCTATTGCCCGGTTTTCTACTAGTGAGACGTCCTCGTGCGTCATGTCGTAGAGCTCTCGCAGCGTCTGGTGCTGGGCCGGGTCGAACTCCCACAAATTGAATGCTCGTCGTTGACACGGGAGGATCCGGCGGAAGAGCATGACCTAGACCATGTTGACGAGCTTGATTTTCTTGCTCATCATGTTCCTGATGCAGGTCTGGAGTCCGGTCAGCTCTACCGGAGAACCCCAGGACAGGCCCTACTCTTTCCAGGAGGTGAGCCGCATAGGGATTCCGGATCGAAACTTGGGGTCCGCCACCCGGTTGGTGTCGCGTGGCTCGATGATGTAGAACCACCCCGATTGCCACCCCTTTATGGTATCCACATAGGTGCCCTCGAGCTAGGTGACGTTAGGCATTTTTCCCACCATGGCGCCTCCGCACTCTGCTTGCTGGCCGACCACCACCTTCGGTTTAACATTGAAGGTTTTCAGCCATAGGCCGAAGTGGGGCCTGATGCGGAGGAAGGCCTCGTACACGACGATAAATGCCGAGATGTTGTGGATGAAATTGGGGGCCAGATCATGAAAATCCAGCCCGTAGTAAAACATGAGCCCGTGGACAAATGGGTGGAGGGGAAATCCCAGTCCACAGACGAAATGGGTAAGAAAAACTACCCTCTCATGGGGTTCGAGCGTAGGGATGATCTGCCCCGCGTCTGGCAGCCGGTGCACAATATCCATGGCCAGATATCCGGCTACCCATAACTTTGCGATGTGCTCCTCCATGATGGAGGAGACCATCCACTTGCCTCCTGCTCCGGACATGCTTGGAGTGATTTGAGAAGAAAATGCGAGCTTGTGCGTTGGAGCTCAAGTGCGTGGGAATGGATAAGCACGGGGGTAGAAGGCGTGGGTAAAAGGGGTGAATCATTGTCCATTTATAAGGGCGGAAGAGGCGATGCGCCTCCCCACTTGCCTGGTAAAATCACTTATTCCCCAGGCGCCGTAATTGATGGCGCGGTTGGGTTACCCATATCCATATTGATGAGAATCCTGTAATAAGGGGGACACGATCTCTTCTTTGACAAGACGTGTCACGAAAACTGCCCCGCGATATATGCGGTGCTAGTTGAGAAAAACGGTTCGAATAATGATCGGGCCATGACATGATGTCATGCTGTCAAAAGTGTCAGTAGATTGGATATGTGGAAATATTATTCTCTCTACGGTGGTATGTGGAACTTGTTTTGCAGAGCCGGACACTATCCTTGTGTTCAAAATCTTCTATGGAGTATTCGGAGGAGGAACCCGCCTTGCAATTCCGAAGATAAAACTGCGCGCCAGACTCATCGTCATTGATGCCTGGTTCAGGGGCTACTGAGGGAGTCCTGGATTAGGGGGTCTCCGGACAGCCGGACTATATCATTTGGCCGGACTGTTGGACTATGAAGATACAATATTGAAGACTTTGTCCCGTGTCCGGATGGGACTCTCCTTGGCGTGGAAGGCAAGCTTGGCAATACGGATATGTAGATCTCCTCCCTTCTAACCGACTTTGTGTAACCCTAGCCCCCTCCGGTGTCTATATAAACCGGAGGGTTTAGTCCGTAGGACAACAGACAATCACACCATAGGCTAGCTTCTAGGGTTTAGCCTCTATGATGTCGTGGTAGATCAAATCTTGTAATACTCATATCATCAAGAACAATCAAGCAGGACGTAGGGTATTAGCTCCATCAAGAGGGCCCGAACCTGGGTAAACATCATGTCCCCTCCCTCCTGTTACCATCCACCTTAGACGCATAGTTCAGGACCCCCTACCCGAGATCCGCCAATTTTGACACCGACAACCGGCACTGCACCAGGCGCCGGCAGGGGAGGGCAAGGTGGAGAGTGAGAAGACCGGGACGACCTTCATTTCGGAGGTAAATTAGATACTGAGTCCAGAGAAATCGACATTTCCTCGCCCGAAGACAAAGGCGAAAGAGAAGCCTCCGAAGGTTGGGAGGGGCGGTTTCCTAAGAGGGGCATGCTACCTCTTGAGCACCTGCGTTGGTTTTCCCTTGAAGAGGAAAGGGTGGTGTAGCAAAGTAGCGTAAGTATTTCCCTCAGTTTTTGAGAACCAAGTTATCAATCCAGTAGGAGGCCACACACGAGTCCCTCGCACCTACACAAACAAATAAATCCTCGCAACCAACGCGATAAGGGGTTGTCAATCCCTACACAGTCACTTACGAGAGTGACATCTGATAGATATGATAAGATAATATTTTTGGTATTCTTGTGATAAAGATGCAAAGTAAAATAAAAGGCAATAAAAATAACTAAGTATTGGAAGATTAATATGATGGAAGATAGACCCAGGGCCCATAGGTTTCACTAGTGGCTTCTCTCGAGAGCATAAGTATTCACGGTGGGTAAACAAATTACTGTTGAGCAATTGACAGAATTGAGCATAGTTATGAGAATATCTAGGTATGATCATGTATATAGGAATCACGTCTGAGACAAGTAGACCGACTCCTGCCTGCATCTACTACTATTACTCCACACATCGACCACTATCCAGCATGCATCTAGAGTATTAAGTTCAAGAGAACAGAGTAACGCTTTAAGCAAGATGACACGATGTAGAGGGATAAACTCATGCAATATGAAATAAACCCCATCTTGTTAACCTCGATGGCAACAATATAATACGTGCCTTGCTGCCCCTACTGTCACTTGGAAAGGACACCGCAAGATTGAACCCAAAGCTAAGCACTTCTCCCATTGCAAGAAAGATCAATCTAGTAGGCCAAACCAAACTGATAATTCGAAGAGACTTGCAAAGATAACCAATCATACATAAAAGAATTTAGAGAAGATTCAAATATTGTTCACAGATAAACTTGATCATAAACCCACAATTCATCGGTCTCAACAAACACACCGCAAAAGAAGATTACATCGAATAGATCTCCAGAAGAGAGGGGGAGAACTTTGTATTGAGATCCAAAAAGAGAGAAGAAGCCATCTAGCTAATAACTATGGACCCGTAGGTCTGAGGTAAACTACTCACACTTCATCGGAAGGGCTATAGTGTTGATGTAGAAGCCCTCCATGATCGATGCCCCCTCCGGCGGAGCTCCGGAACAGGCCCCAAGATGCGATCTCGTGCATACAGAAAGTTATGGCAGTGGAATTAATGTTTTGGCTCTGTATCTGGTAGTTTGGTGGTACGTAGGTATATATAGGAGGAAGGAGTATGTCGGTGGAGCAACAGGGAGCTCATGAGGGTGGAGGGCGCGCCTAGGGGTAGGCGCGCCCCCTACCTCGTGGCCTCCTGGTTGATGTCTTGATGTAGGGTCCAAGTCCTCTGGATCATGTTCGTTCCGAAAATCACATTCCCGAAGGTTTCATTCCATTTGGACTCCGTTTGATATTCTTTTTCTGCGAAACCCTAAAATAGGCCAAAAAACAGCAATTCTGGGCTGGGCCTCCGGTTAATAGGTTAGTCCCAACAATAATATAAAAGTGGATAATAAAGCCCAATAATGTCCAAAACAGAATATAATATAGCACGGAACAATCAAAAATTATAGATCCGTTGGAGACGTATCAAGCGTCCCCACGCTTAATTCCTGCTCGTCCTCGAGTAGGTAAATGATAAAAACAGAATTTTTGATGTGGAATGCTACTTGGCATAATTTCAATGTAATTCTCTTAATTGTGGTATGAATATTCAGATCCGAAAGATTCAAGACAAAAGTTTAATATTGACATAGAAATAATAATACTTCAAGCATACTAACTAAGCAATTATGTCTTTTTTCAAAGTAACATGGCCAAAGAAAGTTATCCCTACAAAATCATATAGTCTGGCTATGCTCCATCTTCACCACACAAAGTATTCAAATCATGCACAACCCCAATGACAAGCTAAGCAATTGTTTCATACTTTTAATGTTCTCAAACTTTTTCAATCTTCACGCAATACATGAGCGTGAGCCATGGACATAACACTATAGGTGGAATAGAATGGTGGTTGTAGAGAAGACAGAAAAGGGGGAAGATTGTCTCACATCAACTAGGCGTATCAACGGGCTATGGAGATGCCCATCAATAGATATCAATGTGAGTGAGTAGGGATTGCCATGCAACGGATGCACTAGAGCTATAAGTGTATGAAAGCTCAACAAAAAGAAACTAAGTGGGTGTGCATCCAACTTGCTTGCTCACGAAGACCTAGGGCATTTTGAGGAAGCCCATCGTTGGAATATACAAGCCAAGTTCTATAATGAAAAATTCCCACTACTATATGAAAGTGATAACATAGGAGACTCTCTATCACGAAGATCATGGTGCTACTTTGAAGCACAAGTGTGGAAAAAGGATGGTAGTATTGCCCTTTTTTGGGCCTTCTTTTTTTTTTCTTTGGCCTTTTTTTGTTTGGGACAATACTCTATGAATGATGATCATCACACTTCTATTTATTTACAACTCAATGATTACAACTCGATACTAGAACAAAGTATGACTCTATATGAATGCCTCCGGCGGTGTACCGGGATAGCAATGATGCATGAGTGACTTATATGAAAGAATTATGAACGGTGGCTTTGCCACAACTAAAATGTCAACTACATGATCATGCAAAGCAATATGACAATAATGGAGCGTGTCATGATAAACGGAACGGTGGAAGGTTGCATGGCAATATATCTCGGAATGGCTATGAAAATGCCATGATAGGTAGGTATGGTGGCTGTTTTAAGGAAGGTATATGGTGGGTGTATGATACCGGCGAAAGGTGTGCGGTATTAGAGAGGCTAGCAATGGTGGAAGGGTGAGAGTGCGTATAATCCATGGACTCAACATTAGTCATAAATAACTCACATAATTATTGCAAAAATCTATTAATTATCGAAGCAAAGTACTACGCGCATGCTCCTAGGGGGATAGATTGGTAGGAAAAGACCATCGCTCGTCCCCGACCGCCACTCATAAGGAGGACAATCAATAAATACATCATGCTCCGACTTCTTAACATAACGATTCACCATATGTGCATGCTACGGGAATCACAAACTTCAATGCAAGCATTTCTGAAATTCACAACTGCTCAACTAGCACGACTCTAATATCACCATCTCCATATCTCAAAACAATTATCAAGTTTCAAACTTCTCATAGTATTCAACACACTCATAAGAAAATTTTATTTATTAATCTTGAATGCCTCAAATAATTAAAGCAAATTACCATGCTGTTTTGTAGGACTATCAAAATAATCGAAGTGAATCATGAGAGAACAATGGTTTCTATAAAACAAATCTACCACCGTGCTCTAAAAGATATAAGTGAAGCACTAGAGCAAAAACTATATAACTCAAAAGATATAAGTGAAGCACATAGAGTATTCTAATAATTTCCGAATCATGTGTGTCTCTCTCAAAAAGGTGTGTGCAGCAAGGATGATTGTGGAAATATAACAAATAAAGACTCAAATAATACAAGACGCTCCAAGCAAAACACATATCATGTGGTAAATAAAAATATAGCTCCAAGTAAAGTTACCGATAGAAGTAGACGAAAGAGGGGATGCCTTCCGGGGCATCCCCAAGCTTTGGCTTTTAGGTGTCCTTAGATTATCTTGGGGGTGCCTTGGGCATCCCCAAGCTTAGGCTCTTGCCACTCCTTGTTCCAATCCATCAAATCTTTACCCAAAACTTGAAAACTTCACAACACAAAACTTAAAGTAGAAAGTCTCGTAAGCTTCGTTAGCGAAAGAAAAAAACCACTTCAAGGTACTGTAATGAACTCATTATTTATTTATATTGGTGTTAAACCTACTGTATTACAACTTCTCTATGGTTTATAAACTATTTTACTAGCCATAGATTCATCAAAATAAGCAAACAACACACGAAAAACAGAATCTGTCAAAAACAGAACAGTCTCTAGTAATCTGTAGCTAACGCAAGATCTGGAACCCCAAAAATTATAAAATAAAATTCTGGACGTGAGGAATTTATCTATTAATCATATGCAAAAATATTTAACTAAATATCACTTTCCAAATAAAAATGACAGCAGTTCTCGTGAGCGCTAAAGTTTCTGTTTTTTACAGCAAGATTAACAAGACTTTCCCCAAGTCTTCCCAACGGTTCTACTTGGCACAAAAACTAATTAAACACAAAAAACACAACCAAAACAGAGGCTAGATAAATTATTTATTACTAAACAGGAGCAAAAAGAAAGGAATAAAAATAAAATTGGGTTGCCTCCCAACAAGCGCTATCGTTTAACGCCCCTAGCTAGGCATAAAAAGCAAGGATAGACCTAGGTGTTGCCATCTTTGGTAGGCAATCCATAAGTGGCTTTCATAATAGATTCATAAGGTAATTTAATTTTCTTTCTAGGAAAGTGTTCCATGCCTTTCCTTAATGGAAATTGGAATCTAATATTTCCTTCCTTCATATCAATAATTGCACCAATCGTTCTAAGGAAAGGTCTACCAAGAATAATAGGACATGAAGGATTGCAATCTATGTCAAGAACAATAAAATATACGGGCACATAATTCCTATTTGCAACAATAAGAACATCATTAATTCTTCCCATAGGTTTCTTAATAGTGGAATCCGCAAGGTGCAAGTTTAAAGAGCAATCATCAAAATCACGGAAACCTAGCAAATCACACAAAGTCTTTGGACTAATGGAAACAGTAGCACCCAAATCACACAAATCATAGCATTCATGATCTTTAATTTTAATTTTAATAGTATGTTTCCACTCATCATAAAGTTTTCTAGGGATAGAAACTTCCAACTCAAGTTTTTCTTCATAAGATTGCATCAAAGCATCAATGATATGTTTAGTGAAAGCTTTATTTTGACTATCAGCATGAGGAGAATTAGCATGGATTGCAACAAGGAAATACAATCTATCAAAGAGCAATTGTCATAATTAAATTCCTTGAAATCCAAAATAGTGGGTTCATTAATATTTAAAGTTTTGACTTCTTCAATCCCACTTTTAACAATTTTAGCATCAAGATCTAAAGACTCCGAATTCTGGGAACGCCTTCCAGGTAAAGGTGGATCATATTCAGTCCCATCATTATCAAGATTCATATTGCAAAACAAAGATTTAATAGGGGACACATAAATAACTTTTAGATCTTCATCTTTATCTTCCAAAAAAAAATTCTGGCTTAGCGGCCATCTTAATTACTAAGGTGGCTTGCTTACCCGAAACTTCAGCTATTAACTTCTCAAGATAAGCTATCTGAGATTTCAAACCATCAAATTCTTTAGACATATCATCGAGCTCCTTATTCATATAACCCATAAAACTTTTTTGTTCTTTAAGCTCATTTCTAAAGAAACTATTATGCTCAAATTGTAAAACCATAAAACTCCTGACGTTGCTTTCGATCTCTTCAAACCTTTTAAGGTGAAGATCACCAAATCTAGGTAAAGCCATCGTGACAAGCAAGCAATCCAACACACAAGCAAACAAGAAATGGGAAAAAAGAGGCAAATAGAGAAAGAGAGGGAGGATAGAGAGAGAGGGTGAATAAAACGGCAAGGGTGAAGTGGGGGGGGAGAGGAAAACGAGAGGCAAATGGCAAATAATGTAATGCGGGAGATAAGGGTTGTGATGGGTACTTGGTATGTTGACTTTTGCGTAGACCTCCCCGGCAACAGCGCCAGAAATCCTTCTTGCTACCTCTTGAGCACTTGCGTTGGTTTTCCCTTGAAGAGGAAACGGTGGTGCAGCAAAGTAGCGTAAGTATTTCCCTCAGTTTTTGAGAACCAAGGTATCAATCCAGTAGTAGACCACGCACGAGTCCCTCGCACCTACACAACCAAATAAATCCTCGCAACCAATGCGATAAGGGGTTGTCAATCCCTACGCGGTCACTTACGAGAGTGACATCTGATAGATATGATAAGATAATATTTTTGGTAATTTTGTGATAAAGATGCAAAGTAAAATAAAGGCAATAAAAATATCTAAGTATTGGAAGATTAATATGATGGAAGATAGACCCGGCGGCCATAGGTTTCACTAGTGGCTTCTCTCGAGAGCATAAGTATTCACGGTGGGTAAACAAATTACTGTTGAGCAATTGACAGAATTGAGCATAGTTATGAGAATATCTAGGTATGATCATGTATATAGGCATCACGTCCGAGACAAGTAGACCGACTCCTGCCTGCATCTACTACTATTACTCCACACATAGATTGCTATCCAGCATGCATCTAGAGTATTAAGTTCAAGAGAACAGAGTAACGCTTTAAGCAAGATGACATGATGTAGAGGGATAAACTCATGCAACATGAAATAAGCCCCATCTTGTTATCCTCGACGGCAACAATACAATAGGTGCCTTGCTGCCCGTACTGTCACTGGGAAAGGACATCGCAAGATTGAACCCAAAGCTAAGCACTTCTCCCATTGCAAGAAAGATCAATCTAGTAGGCCAAACCAAAATGATAATTCGAAGAGACTTGCAAAGATAACCAATCATACATAAAAGAATTCAGAGAAGATTCAAATATTGTTCATAGATAAACTTGATCATAAACCCACAATTCATCGGACTCAACAAACACACCGCAAAAGAAGATTACATCGAATAGATCTCCACAAGAGAGGGGGAGAACTTTGTATTGAGATCCAAAAAGAGAGAAGAAGCCATCTAGCTAATAACTATGGACCCGTAGGTCTGAGGTAAACTACTCACACTTCATCGGAAGGGCTATGGTGTTGATGTAGAAGCCCTCCGTGATCGATGCCCCCTCCGGCAGAGCTCCGGAACAGGCCCCAAGATGGGATCTCATGGATATAGAAAGTTACGGTGGTGGAATTAGGGTTTTGGCTCCGTATCTGGTAGTTTGGGGGTACGTAGGTATATATAGGAGGAAGGAGTACGTGGGTGGAGCAACAGGGGGCCCACAAGGGTGGAGGGCGCGCCCCCTACCTCGTGGCCTCCTAGTTGATGTCTTGACGTAGGGTCCAAGTCCTCTGGATCATGTTTGTTCCGAAAATCACGTTCCCGAAGGTTTCATTCCGTTTGGACTCCGTTTGATATTCTTTTTATGCGAAACCCTAAAATAGGCAAAAAAACATCAATTCTAGGCTGGGCCTTCGGTTAATAGGTTAGTCCCAAAAATAATATAAAAGTGTATAATAAAGCCCAATAATGTCCAAAACAGAATATAATATAGCATGGAACAATCAAAAATTATAGATACGTTGGAGACGTATCAGGGCAAGATGCCACCGTCGAGCGGCTCGGGACTGGAAGGCAACACCGTTGAACAGCTCCGTCATGAGGTCAAGCCCTCAACCAAACCGTAAGTGAATCCAGGGTGCTTTGATAGCGTCCCGCTCCTTTCCTATTGCCGAAGAGATACGTAACGTGCCTGTGTATTTTTATAGTTCGGCAAAAAGTTTTTCTGGGCAATCCTCTTCTTTGGGAGATCTCCTCCCAGAGATGATGGAAAGCGAGATGCCTCCCCCGACCTCCGTGCCCAATAAGGCGGACGACTCCGAAGTGTCATCTCGGAGGGTTTTTCTTGATCAAAAAGCCGTGCAGGGGATGAAAGAGGTAGTACCCGAAGGTGGACCTCCGATCGTTCGGGGTTCGGGGGCCGATAATGAAGGCCCCGGACTGTCTGATTTTCAGCCAACGATGATTCTGGAGACAGGTGAATGGGTTCCCTCAAAGGATGGTCGTGCTCCTATTGCGGCTTCCAGAGACCCGGCAGCACCGGATATATTGAGGGATATGCTGCGAAAAGCATCTGTCTCAGGGGAACAACGTACCTTGATGGGTACGGTGGTTGAGAAGATTCTGTCCGCGAAGAGCGGATTGAATGAAGCCTTCATGAGCCTGCCAACAGGCTTCGAGGTTTGTGATGTAATGTTTTCAACTATATTTTATTTGCAAAGATGCACCTGTGTATAGGTAGTAGCCCCTGAGACTCGGGTTGGCTTCCCATGGGAGGCAAACGGAGGATCAAGAAGAAATATTCAAGGACTAATCTGATTAACTTGAACACAGGCTGCTTCCCCCCTGGCTACTTCCTAGACTACGGATATTGCCGAGCTGCAGCAGAAGCTTGATGTGGCCAGGGATGACATTGCGTTAATCAATATGCGTCTTGACGAGTCGCAAGGTATGTATTCGGGGCAGTCCCTTCACATACATTTTTTGATATAAGCATGATGCTGAAAGTTATATACTGGAATATGCATGGCTGCAGATAGTGCCGCCGCCGTTGAGATTCTTCAGGCGGAGCTGGCCCAGGCCAAGGAACATGCCCGGTTTAGTAATGCGGCTACCGAAAAGGCATCGGCTGAGTTAAAGGCTGAACGAGCTGCTCGGTGCCAGGACGAGGAGAAGATATCCACGATGGCGCTCGAACTAAAAAAATGCTACCGGCCGCTGTGAATTTCTTGAGAAGGACAATGAAGCCAAAACAACTGAACTTGACAAGGCCATACGAGAGGCGAGAGAAGCGCGGTCTGAATCCAGAGCAGCCCATGAGGAGATCCGGCAAGCCGGGGAGATTGCGACCGGTAAGCCCTTCTTTGCTACAGGCTAAGTTCGGCGAGCCGAACTATGCTCAGCTTAACCAAGTGTGGAGTTCTCCGGACGAGTTTTTAGACTTGCCGAAGAGTTCATCCGATGTGGCACAATTTTACCAAGCGCGAGAGGGGTATGCAACTGAGAAGCTTTTCTGGTCACAATTTGGTGCGTCAAAGCGCCCCCTGTTGCTGAATGAATAGATGTCCCAATGGGCCGAGCTTCATAGGATATCCGGCGCTGCCATGAAGAACATCATAATCCGGCTGTGGCCGACTGAGCCTATTCCGAATAGCTACTTCGGCTTGGTGCAGCGTCTTGTTGATGCGGTGCCACGTATCGACGCTGTGAAGCAGTCGGCGTGCATTGAGGGTGCACGGATGGCCTTTGCCCATGTCAAGACATTCTGGGGGAAGATGAAGGCCATCAATGTTGCGGCGAAGAGTCCACCCAAGGGTAAGGACTGTCACACACCGGAGCATTAGTTTTAAGACATCTTAGAGGCCACCCGCTTGATAGAGGGTCAATGCTCGAAAGACATAATATTCGAGTGAGGTGTATGGGAATTGTAAAAGACAATTTTATAGTTAATCTATTTTTATGTTTTGCTCGAAAGCTTGTGTTCCTCCTGTGCGGCCGTTTTTATATAATATGAAAGTTTTCCAGTTGTCGGCTTTAGCCCCCTTGTAGGAAGTACGAGGGTGTTCGGAAAAGCATTTGATCACTCTTGACCCAACGTCTTGGTCCATGAAGGAGGTGATAATGCGGCGAACCAGGCAATCGAACCATAGGGCGTTAACACTTTCATTTAGCCATAGGAGTTTTATAGGGGGGACTACGATATAGCCCCTGGTATGCATACAACTTATTCCAATATGGCGCGTTACATATATGACCTGAAGAAAAAGGGTCCTTCGTGTGATACGGAGGGAATCGCGATAGATTCCGATAAGTCATTGAGTGGTTGACCAGCTCTCGCAGCATCATGACAGTCAGTTTTCGGCTTTCTCTACTGAGGTGCTTGACCAGATGAACTGGAAGCACAATCGCAGTAGTTCTCCCTTTACTACACTAGCCAATAGAGCGTAACGTAGGGTAGCAAGCATAGGAGCCGGGCAACCCAACCATTGACCCAAGACATGATTCGGAGCTGATGCATATAAGGCTAAACTCATGACGCCGAAGTACGCTATAAAGCTGTTCAGACTTTGTTGGAAACTCATTTGTTCCCATACCACGCCCCTGGCAGGTTATGCCAAGGTATATTTGTAAAACAACCATAGGAGCCATATTCATTTGCGAAAAGACACGAATGATTAATTCAGATAATGTTTACTAGGACCTGAGCGGTATGCCAATGGTTACTTTATATATAAAAAGACCTCAACCCCGGCTATTTGACATGCCCGGGGTCGAAGGCGAAGGAAAAGGCATATTACATGCTCGAAATAAAGAGTGCGGTCTACAAAAAGTTTATTTTGGACCTCCTGCCACACGTCTGCGCCGCCTGTCCTCGGCGAGGGGAATCCTTGACGGAAGTAGCCCCTTAGGTGAGTGTACAGATACGAACTCCGATGGAGTCGGTTTGGATGTTTGTCCTTAGCGTCACCTGTTTTTAAGAGATAATGAAGAAAGAAAAAAGGAAAGTAGATAATAAATGTTACGGGAATGCTTGCCGGCTTGTCCGTATTGTGCTTCCGCCAATGCCCATGATATCTTAAGTGCGTAGTGATGTATGCGCGGTACAAATTTTGCGGGTATATGAGGTGGGCGGTGGAAGCCAAACTGCTATTTCCACGCCGGGGTTAATCGATCCTCGGGCGGAAATTGCTTCTGACCCCCAGTATTTGGTTGGTGAACCTCTCCGTCGTCCCTATCGCCTGGCGGCCTCCTCCCCTTGTGTTCGGCGTTGAGCTTGCCAGCCTGCTTTAAGACCCAACATGTTCTGTTGGTATGATTAGCTGGTTTATCGGGGTGGCCGTGAATCTGGTAGGGTCGGTGCAGTATCCTGTCTAGGTTGGATGGTCCGTCTCGGTTTGCCTTGAATGCCTTTTTCCGTTGACCGGGTTTTGGATTGGTGAATCTGGCGTTGACCGCTATGTCGCGTGATCTTTCATTATCATTGCGACTGTTGTTTTTGCTTCGTTGTGGCTTGCCATTGCCGTCTCAGATTTCGGAAATGCCCGAGTCGCTGGCTCTGTTGCTTCTACGAGTGAGCCAGCTGTCTTCTTCCGTGCAAAAGCGGGTCATTAGAGCGATAAGGGCTGTCATGGATCTAGGTCCGTCTTGACCGAGGTGGCGTGCAAGCCATTCATCCCGGATGCTGTGTTTGAAGGCCGCAAGGGCTTCCGTGTCCGTATAGTCAACGATTTGGTTCTTTTTAACTAAGAACCTAGTCGAGAGCTTCCTGGCTGACTCTCCGGGCTGCTGGACAATGTGACTTAAGTCATCGGCGTCCGGTGGCCGGACATATGTTCCTTGGAAGTTGTCACGAAAGGCGTCTTCCAAATCTTCCCAGCTGCCAATATAATTTTCCGGCAAACTATTTAACCAGTACCGAGCTAGTCCTTTGAATTTTAGTGGTAGGTATTTGATGGCATGAAGGTCATCTCCATGGGCCATGTGGATATGGAGGAGGAAGTCCTCGATCCATACCGCGGGATCTGTTGTTCTGTCGTATGATTCGATATTCATGGGCTTGAACCCGTCTGGGAATTCATGCTCCATTACTTCGTGTGTGAAGCAAAGAGGGTGTGTGGCGCCTCTATGTTGGGCCACACTGCGACATACCTCCTATGGAGTCCATTTGCGGTTTTCAGTCCAGGCGTGGCTAGGTTTGTCATGTCCGAATAGGTAGCCGTCGTCGCATGTCGAGGCATGTCCTCGCGATCCGTAGATCGATCTTGCATGTCCTGCTCTACTATACAAGTCCTGTTGGAGGTCATATGTACAACCACGAGCTATTTTATTCTTGCATTTACGGCGAGGTGGGGCGGTCTGGTGTTGTAACATCCCAAATTTTCAATTTGGAATGTTATACATTAGATCATCATGCATATCATATTTTCTTGCATTTTGTTCGATCCTAGAAATTTCACGCAACTCAAGGACCCTCGGAGAGAGAGTTGGAGATTTCGTTATTTTCATATTTGAGTTTTCTCAAATTTTGAAAAGAGGATCATTTGATTTTATTTATTTCATCTTCAATTATTTTCCCAATATCAAAAATATGAGAGAGGGGAATAATATGACTTTCCCAAATTTAGGAAAAATGAAGATGTAATAAATAAATCAAATTTTGGATTTTTCCGGAGTTTATTTGCACTTTATTTGGATTAGGGAAAAATGAGTGTTTTCAAAAATTGCATCTAGGCCCCGTTTAAAGTTCATTTTGCTCGACTCATTTTTAGGAGTCGGGGAAAATTTACTTCGGGATTTTTGGGGTTCGTTTAGATTTTCTTTTCCGCGCGCGAAACTATTTAAAAAAAACCGCGTCACGCCCCGCCTGGGCCAAGGCCCGGCCGGCCCAGCCGCCCTCCTCCTTGTGCGCGCCCGCGCGCAGCGCTGCCCGCCGCCGCCGAGTCCTAGTCGGACTCTGCCGCCGCCGCCCCTTGCCTTGCCCCCTCCCCCAAGTCTCCTCCCCCCTTTAAATACCCAGCCCCCCTCTCCTCCCCACACCACCCTGCCGCCCCGCAGCAGCAGCAGTAGCAGCCGCGCCGCCGCCGCTTGCGCCGCCGCCGCCCGCCGCTCGCGCCGCGCCGCCGCCGCCAGCGCCGCCGCCTGCCGCCGCCGCCCGCCGCCAAGCCCCGCCGCCGGAGCTCCTCGTCGAGGTAGCCGCCACGCCGCGCCATCCCTCCACTTGGTTCAGTTTTTTAAAAACCGTTCCGGTTTCTTTTTGTTTCGTTGTTTCGGTTTTTTCCGAAACCCTAGATCGGTTTTTCGTTTTTCTTTCGGTTTAGTTGTTTAGCGAGCGTTCGCCGGACCGTTCGTCTTAACGAACGTGATCACCGGTTATTCTCGGTTAATGAACGTCCGTTCGTTTAACCGTTCGTCGTTTTCTGTTTCGTCGGATTTATTCCGCGATTTTCTGATCACGATTTCAGATCCGATCTTCGTTCTAGTTTATCTTCTCGCTCGTTTATCGCAATCAGGTGATTCAAGCGCCTGGAGTTTCGTTTCCAAACCGCCGTTCCGACTAATCAACTTAAACAAGTTTTTGCTACTGTAAAATTTGATCTAGTTTCAACTTGCTAGAACCGAGTTGTTTTCTTCCGCCAGTTGTTTTCCGTTGCTTTGTTCGGTTCGTTCTTTCTTTGCAACCGGAGTTCTTAAGTTGAACTTTCCGGTTTGATCTCTTGTTCGAGTTTTACCTGTGCATTAGATGAGTACTTATTGTATGCTTGTTGTATGTCTGCGATAGATTACCCGGAGTGCGCCGCCTGTTACTTCGAATCTCTAGGTGTCACACCCTAGCTAGGTTATGCATTAGAGTGTGCATCATGTCTACTTTCATCAGAAATGGAAATGGGGAAAGCAGAACCCCCAGCACCCCCCCTGAAATCAACTAGGGTTTACTAAAAATAAACTCAATGAACCTGAAATGCCCTTCAGATATGTTCACCCTCTTTGCCTTGGGTTAGAACCCTTGGGAAAAATGGTGCATATATTTTTAGGTCAACAAAAGGGGCATTGACTTAATTCATAAATATTTGAATTTGGGCATTTAAATACTATTAAATAATTCAAATGCTCAAATAATGTTGGAATTATTTTCGGGCCACTGAAATATTTCAGAAAGTGTCCATAAATATTTTCAGGATTTTATAAAATGATTTAGTATTTAAACTAAATCAAAACAGAATAGCAAAAAAATAGAAAACAGAATAAAATTTGAGAGAGAGAGAGAGTAGGCCAGTGGGCCACTTACCTGGCGCCACCAACCGGCCCAGCACGGCCCAGCCCACCAGGCCGTGCCAGTCGTCTCCTTCCTTTGCCAGGAGGACGACGGCGTGGCGCGCGCGCAGGAGGCGAAGCCACCTCCTGCTTCCACCTCCTGCTTCCCCCCCGGCTCTCCTAGCGACGCCACGATGATGTCCCGTGTCCCCTCGCTCCTCTCCCTCACTCGCTCCACTCTCTCTCGCTCCCCTGGCTCTCTTCCCCGAGCTCATCCGAGAGACGCCGTCACCGCCGTTCGCTGCCACCGCGGCCACCGGCCACCCCTCGCCGTGCCGCTGCGCCCAAAAGCTCCGCCTCGACCCACCCTTCCTCCTCACCGCTCCAAGCGACGCCGGGAGCCCTGCAGTGACGCAATTGCCGTCGTCTTCACCGACGGGCACCGAAGATCGCCGGCCCCGATTCTCCGTCTCCAGGTCGTCCCCGAGCCCACCGAGCTGCTCTACGTGCCCCCAGTGAGCTCCTGCTCCGAATCCCCCTCTTCCCCGCTCCAATTGATCGCCGTAGCCGTCACCCCCAAGATGACCGAAGTGCGCCGCCGCCCGAGCTCGCCGTCGACGATGCTCCGGTGACCAAATGGTCACCCTGGAGTGTCGAACCTACTCCCCGCGATGCGTAGCACCCTCCTAGCCCCCTTGCCCCGCTCTTCTACGCACCGAAACGCGACCCC
The DNA here is from genome assembly GCA_034509565.1 of Triticum monococcum. Lineage (NCBI taxonomy): Eukaryota > Viridiplantae > Streptophyta > Magnoliopsida > Poales > Poaceae > Triticum > Triticum monococcum. The sequence goes on from CM067843.1 coordinate 79,184,741, forward strand.
GCGCGCAACCGAACTCCGGCGGCCGCCAAAGAGCTCGCCGCCGTCAACTCCGGCCATCCTAGCTGCTGCTGCTGCCACCACTAGATCCGCGAGAGCGCCAGCAAGCCGTAGCAACAAATCACGCTCAAAATGGAGCCCTATAGAGCATTCCCGAGCCGCTCCGTCGTCTCTGTCGTCGCCGGCGACGAGCCGTGGACCAAGTCTGGCAGGTTTGACCCCGCTGACTGCTGACTGGGTGGGCCCAGTTGACCCCCTGGGTCACTGACGCGTGGGCCCCAGGCCACTAATGAACCAGGATTAGGATTAACTTAAATTAGTTAAACTAATGACCCTGACAGGCGGGACCCACTAGTCAGCCTCTCTCCCTGCCCTGTTACACTGACCAGTGGACCCCACTGGTCAGGTTTGACCTGGAGGCAACCCTGTTGACCAGCTGACGTCACCCTGACGTCAAGCTGACGCAGTAAATCATTTTCTAGTTTAAAAATAATTCAGGAAATTCCAGAAAATACCCAAAACTTCAAAAATTCATAGAAATTCAACCATAACTCCAAATGAGACAAATTATATATGTAAAATTATCAGAAAAATTCAAGGAATCCATCTGTACCATTTTCATGCATGTTTGAACAATGTTTGTCCCCTGTTTTGAACAAAACAAATAAAGGGCATTTAAATAATCATATATGGGGTTGGAATTTGAATCTTGTACTCAAACCAACTCCATTTAAATCATAGCTAGTTGCATTAGCTCAAGACACATCCATATTGCCATATCATAGCATGCATCATATTGTTGCATATCGTCATGTGTTGATTGTGCTCGGTTGTGTTCTTCGTGGTAGGTTCTGCCTCCGAGGATATTCACGAGTATCTGACTGAAGGGCAGTATCCCGTCACCACTCCATCAGGCAAGCAACCATTGATCATTCCGATACAACCCATGTTCTCGCTCCTGCTCTTGTTTAATGCATTAAGACAACACGATTCAAACTGCTGTGTGCTACGGTAGTTGAACCCTTATCCTCTGCATGACCTGTCATTGCCACAGTAACTAGATGAAACCCACTAGCATGTGTAGGAGTTGATTGAGCCATGTTTTGTGATTCCTACCTTGCTATGCCTGCTATGCTTAGAGTTGTGTCAGGTCTGGTTCATCTGGGTGATGGGCTAGAGTGAAATGCTTGTGCCAGTATTATGTGGGATGTGTTGAACATGTTTTGGTAAAGGTATCGATGAGAGGCCATGTAGGAGTACATGGTGGGTTGTTTCATTGAAGCCGTCCCTAAGAACTGAGTTCTGTATGCGTGAATTAAGATTCAGCTACTACCACACATTGGGCCCTGAAATATGACCCCGCTCGACTTACTGACCCCTCTCGCCTCAGTCCAGGAGTTGCAACTAGTTTCTGGTGTTTGTAGGACATGTGTTGGCGGCCGTGCGTAGCGCTGACCCTAGGGGTGGGCTATGTCGCGGTAGATACACCATGGCACGGTGTACCGAGTCACCCGTTTGGTGTCTCGGGAACCCTGTTCACATCGTTCGGGGCCGTTGAGGACACCCCGGCCGGATTTCCTTGCGGATGGAACCTGAATAGGCGATGACCCTGGACTAGAGACTTGTGAGGTTAGTCAGGTCGTGGTCTACACCCACGTCGGTTTTCGCTTGAAGTCTGCCGAGCACATTTCGTGTGCAGACGCTAAGTGGTGGAAACATGTGTGACGAAGTACACCCCTGCAGGGTATAAAACTATTCGAATAGCCGCGTCCGCGGTAAAGGACTACTTGATTGCATATACAGTTCATAGACAAGTTAATGGATACTACTAAAAGACTCAAGATAAGTGTGAGTACCGGGGATGGGCCCCCTCACAGGATACGAGGGAGGATCCTCGGTGGAGTATTGTGATGGTGAGTAGTGGACTCGTGTGCGAAAACTATTTTGCTAAAAGATTCCGTAGGATAGCTTAGCCAAGAGTCAAAGCTGGCTTGCTGCATAAACCCCACCACCTTCTTGAGAATGAGCATGTACAGTAGGTTCTGATGTAAGACTTGCTGAGTACCTTTGTACTCATGTTTGCTTATTTATTGTTTTCAGACGACAACACTGCCCCCTCCGATGGGTTTTACGTAGATCTTGACGTCGACGAGTGACTAGACACCCAGGTGGTGATCCAGGCCATGGAGGGCCTATGTAGATAGACAGGCTTCGAGAAGCCTTCTTTCTTTTTAGAGTCTGTACTCAGACTAGTTGCTTCCGCATGTGCTTGTATGACTGTATGACTTGAGTGTCGGGTCATGTGACCCCTACCTGTATGGATATGGTATGTATGGCTCCCTGGAGCCTTTAAATAAAGTACTTGAGTTGTAGAGTTTTGTTGTGATGCCATGTTGTATGTACTCATATCGAGCATATTGTATGTATGTTTGAAATGCTTGGTATGAGTGGGATCCGACAATCTAGTAGTTTGCCCTTCGCAGCCTTTCTTATGGGGAAATGTAGTCTAGTGCTCCTCGAGCCATAGTAGTCCGCTACAGCCCGGTTCACCGGAGTCCTGCTAGCCCAGCACTACTGTTCAGGACACTTGACTGGCCGGCATGTGTTTCACTTCGTCCCTATGTCTGTCCCTTCGGGGAAATGTCACGCGGTGATCTCCGGAGTCCTGTCTAGCCTGCTACAGCCCGGGATCCCCCGGAGTCCTGCTAGCCCAGTGCTACAGCCCGGAATCACTCGTTGATGACCGACATGTTCGTTGTGATTCATGTATGCCTGTCTCCATAGGTCTGTGCCGCTTTGGGTTCACGACTAGCCATGTCGGCCCGGGTTCTCGGTCATATGGATGCTAGCGACATTGTCATATACGCGAGCCAAAAGGCGCAAACGGTCCCGGGCCATGGTAAGGCGACACCCGTGGGATACCGTGCGTGAGGCCGCAAAGTGATATGAGGTGTTACCGGCTAGATCGATGTGGCTTAGAATCGGGGTCCTGACAGCGTTGGCATCAGAGCCGGACTGCCTGTAGGTTCGTTCAGCCAAACTGGTTGATGTCGAGTCTAGAAATGCTTTAGCTATATGTAAGGGAATTGATTGTGGGAGGGAACGTAAGGTTCTTTTACTACTTTACCCTATGCTTCTGATCTGAGTCATTCTCTTCTCATTCAACGTGGGTTAAGGACTAGGCTCTCTTCTTCTATCAGGTTCACGTGTTACTAATCCGTAGTAGCTCATAGGATTTTTGCTACGAGTTTCAGTCTAGTTTCTACTATTTTAGTACGTGGCTATTTGAATCAGAACCTTGATATGATGCTGTTGAGCGGTATTGTGAACTGTTGTGGATGTCTCAAATCTTTTTCTGAGCATTTACAGCCGTTATGCTGCCCAATTTTCCCTAGGAATTCTGATGTCTTGTCTTGTGGCTGTGCTTTCAGATGGCCAACCAGTCTCAAAACCAAGTGGTTCGCCTGACCAGGTGCTTCGACGTGCCCGGTCATACTGCTATGTTGGTCCAGGTCATGATCGAGACAGGATACCGTTGGTATCCCGAATACACTGTTGAAGAGCAGTTCTGCGACTTTAATCAAAGCCAGTATTTATGCACCGTCAGGATATTTCCTTCCTATCCTGGATCTACCGAGCCCCTTCACTGTTCCTATGGACTCGGAGTTACCATTGAGATGGCTGTGCAGGATGCTGCCTATTCCATGATGACCATCTTGCGAGTCCGGACTGGCCTGCTTCGGAACACTGACTTCCGTTACATGCCAGCTTCACTTCCGGGAGCGCAGGGGTATCTTCAGGCTATCTATGCTGACTCCACTCAGGAGGACTCATTAACTCGTACCACCGCTGAGATGCTCGAAGATAAGGACCGAGAGAATCGGGCCTTGAGGCTGGAGCTCTTCAATACCCGTGCTGATCATTGGGCCACATTGACTCGGTTTGCACCCGCGGTGCAAGCTGGATGTATGGATACCAGGGATCTATATCTTGTGAGAGCAGCTCTGCCAGACATGGTGGATTGGCGTGATGTGGGAGGCCTCACCCCACCCCTTGGTCCCCGCAGGCCACCGTTTGTTGGTCCAAGACCTTATCCTAGCCCCTATGGTCCACAGGCTCCTCAGGACCGTCTGTTTCCAGATGATCACGTTGAACTTCCAGGCTATGGAGGTGACTTCTATGAGGACTACTACGGAGCTATCTGAGTTAGTAGTAGTACCACTAGTATTGTAGTAGTTGTATCTCCACTGTCCTGTGTGACTTGTGGAATACGACTTGGTGTGTAATCGATTCCGGAGGTGTAGACAAATAATGTATAGGGACTCGGAATGCCTCCGATGAGATGTAACGTCTACCTTCATAGTTGTACTGTAGCATGGGCTTGTACTAAACTATGTATGACGAGTATGACCGTTGGTGTATATATGGCAGTTTTATATTACCATGGCATACGAATGAGCATCTCTGCATTCCGCGTTATCCTTTACATTCTGCACTTCCCTGTTAAGTTTGAGCGATCCTTGTCTAAACCGTTGTCTTGTTTTCCCTCCTAGGATGGTCAACACCCGCGGAAACCCTGCTGCCCCGGAGCAGGGGGAAGCCAATGCAGCTAGAGGTGAAAATTTGCCTCACCCGCCTTCCCTGTCCGAAGTGATGCTGGAGGCGGAAAGGAACAAGCGTGAGACCAACCGCCTGCTGGAGCGGATTGAGCAGAACACTGCACGTCACCCACGAAATGCCTTGGTGTCAATCAACGACTTCATCAAGCTGTACCCACCAAAGTTTAACCATTCCGTCGAGCCCCTCGACGCGGATGATTGGCTTCGCAGCATCACCCACAAGCTACGTTCTGCCAACGTAGCTGAAGCCGACAAGGTTACCTATGCTGCTTATCATCTTGAGGGCCCCGCTAGCCATTGGTGGGAAAACTACGAAGCTATGCGCCCGGTCGGCCAAATCACTACCTGGGCTGAGTTCAGCGAGGCTTTCCATGAGCATCACATTCCGGAAGGTCTCATGGATCGCAAGAGGGAGGAGTTCTGCAACTTCACCCAAGGAAGGCTGACTGTGGATGCATATAGCCGAGAATTTGGGAACCTGGCACGCTATGCTCCTGAAGAGGTTTCTACTGACGCCAAGAAGCAGGCAAGGTTCCGTAAGGGACTTAGCCCTGAGCTTCGCCGCGATCTCCGTCTGCACGAGTGCACATCCTTCCAGAAGTTGGTCAATAAAGCTATCAGTGCTGAGACAGGCCAGACTGATTATGACGCTTCACGCAAGCATTCTCGTGATTTTGGGTCTTCATCCGGCTCTGGAGCTCAGAAGCACCGGGTGTGGATTCCAAGCACCGCACTGCCACCCAGATTCACCCCGAGGCCATCCTTTGAGGCGCCTCGTCCCAACCAGCAAATTGCACCGTCCAAGTCCTATGGTGGCCCCGCTGCTAATGTTGCTCCACGCCCCACTATGGTAACATGCTTCAAGTGTGGAGAACCGGGTCACTATAGTCGAGAGTGTCCCCAGAACAACCCCAATCAAGCTGGAAAGTCCGTTGGCCGTGGTAAGCCCGCGGGAAAGACTTTCTACGCCAAGCCGGCCACTACTGCACGTGGCCATGTCAACTACGTCTCAGCCGAAGAGGCTCATGAGGATCCCAACGTCGTCCTTGGTACGCTCCTTGTTAACTGCCATCCGGCATCTGTTCTTTTCGATACTGGAGCATCTCATTCATTCATATCCGAGAATTATGCTCGGTTGCATAACACGACATTCTGTGACATGCCCACTTCCATGGTAATTCAAACTCCGGGTTCCAAATGGCAAACTTCTAGGGTAAGCCATGGGAACGAAATTCTTGTCGATAGGCTTGTCTTCCTTGCATCTTTAATAGCTCTCAAGTCCTCCGACATAAACATCATCTTGGGTATGGACTGGATGTCGGCTCATTGCGCCAAGATCGATTGTGCCACTAGAACCGTTCAACTTACTCATCCCTCGGGCAAGACAGTTAATGTCTTAACTCGAGTGGCCAAGCGCCAACTTTACTCTCTCAATGCCAACCCTCTTCCATACCTTGAGGACGTTCCGGTAGTCCGAGACTTCCCGGATGTGTTTCCGGAAGAACTGCCAGGTGTTCCACCTGACCGGGATGTCGAGTTTGTGATAGACCTTGTTCCAGGAACCGTTCCAATTGCTAGAAGACCCTACAAGATGGCACCCTTAGAACTAGCCGAGCTTAAGAACCAACTCGATGAGTCCTTGAACAAAGGGTTCATCCGTCCTAGCTCCTCTCCTTGGGCTTGCCCCGTCCTCTTCGTCAAGAAGAAGGATGGAACGGATCGAATGGTTGTGGATTACCGACCTGTCAATCTGGTCACCATCAAGAACAAATACCCGCTTCCCAGGATCAACGACCTGTACGATCAGCTCGCTGGATCCTCAGTCTTCTCCAAGATGGATTTGAGGTTGGGCTACCATCAAATCAAAATCAGAAACGGGGACATTCCCAAGACGGCTTTTGTCACTCGTTATGGCCAATACGAGTACACCGTCATGTCCTTCGGTTTAACCAATGCCCCGGCCACTTTCTCCCGGTTAATGAACTCGGTTTTCATGGAGTACTTGGACAAATTCGTCGTAGTATACCTCGATGACATACTCATCTACTCCAAAAATGAAGAGGAACATGCCGAACATCTAAGACTGGTATTGATGAAACTTCGAGAGCATCGCCTTTATGCCAAATTCTCCAAGTGTGAATTTTGGTTGTCAGAAGTGACCTATCTAGGCCATGTAATCTCTGGTATGGGTATTGCTGTCAATCCCGAGCGAGTTCAAGCCATCCTTGATTGGACTCCACCTGTTTCGGTCAAGCAAGTTCGGAGTTTCCTTGGCCTAGCGAGCTATTGCCGCCGCTTCGTCGAGAATTTCTCCAAGGTTGCTAAACCTCTAACTGAACTCCTCAAGAAAGATAAAAAGTTCGAGTGGACTCCACAGTGCGAGTTCAGTTTTCAGGAACTGAAAAGACGCCTGACATCTGCTCCCGTACTGGTACCACCAGATTTCTCCAAGGACTTTATTATCTATTGCGACGCCTCGCGACAAGGACTAGGTTGCATACTCATGCAGGATCGTCAGGTAATTGCCTATGCCTCACGGCAATTACACCCACATGAAGAAAATTATCCCACACATGATCTAGAGCTTGCAGCTGTAGTCCATGCACTCAAAACCTGGCGACATTACCTTCTCGGTAATCGTTGCGAGATCTTCACCGATCACCAAAGCTTGAAATATATCTTCACCCAACCAGATTTGAATCTCAGGCAAAGACGTTGGGTCGAGTTGATCTCGGATTACGACTTAGGAATAACTTACACCCCTGGCAAAGCCAATGTCATGGCTGATGCACTAAGTCGTAAGTCCTACTGTAACAACCTGATGTTACAACAAAGTCAACCACTTCTCCATGAGGAATTTCGTAAGCTTAATCTTCACATTGTTCCTCGTGGATTCCTGTCTACCCTGGTGGCGAAACCTACCCTTATGGATCAAATCATAGCTGCCCAAAAGCGTGATAAGGGCATATCCCAGATTAAGGAAAACATTGCTAGCGGAGTAGCTAAATGTTTTTCCATGGATGAGCAAGGTGCTGTCCTCTTTGAGAACCGCCTGGTGGTTCCCAAGAACCAACATCTACGCCAGATGATCCTTAAGGAAGCTCATGAATCCCCTCTCACCATTCATCCCGGTAGTACTAAAATGTATCAAGACCTACGCCAGAGGTTTTGGTGGACTAGGATGAAGAGGGAAATTGCTCAATACATTGCTAATTGCGACGTTTGTCGTCGTGTTAAAGCAGAGCATCAACGGCCTGCTGGCACCCTTCAACCTTTGGCTATTCCTGAATGGAAATGGGACAAAATCAGTATGGATTTCATCACTGGGTTTCCCAGGACCAAGAGGGGGAATAATGCCATCTTCGTCGTGATCGACCGTCTTTCCAAAGTAGCCCATTTCCTACCTGTTCGTGAGAGTATCACCGCTAGCCAGCTAGCTGACTTATACATCTCCCGAATAGTGTCTCTTCATGGTGTCCCATTGGAAATTAACTCAGACCGTGGAAGTCTCTTCACCTCTCGATTTTGGGAAAGTTTCCAAAATGCTATGGGAACTCATCTCTCCTTTAGCACCGCCTTCCATCCTCAATCAAGTGGTCAAGTAGAGCGAGTAAATCAAATTCTGGAGGATATGCTCCGAGCTTCTGTTATCTCGTTCGGAATGAGTTGGGAGAAATGCCTTCCATTCGCGGAGTTTGCCTATAACAATAGCTATCAAGCTAGTTTGGGCAAGGCTCCCTTCGAAGTTCTCTATGGACGAAAATGTCGAACGCCTCTTAACTGGTCAGAAACCGGGGAAAGACAACTCTTTGGCCCGGATATGATTCAGGAAGCAGAAGAGCAGGTTCGCGTTATTCGTGAGAAATTGAAAACGGCCCAATCTCGCCAAAAGAGTCAATATGATCGTAAGCATAAGCCTATGACATTTGAAATTGACGAGAAAGCTTACCTTCGGGTTACCCCGTTAAAGGGAACCCATCGCTTCGGTATCAAAGGCAAATTGGCTCCTCGTTACATTGGACCCTTTCGCATTATTGCCAAACGAGGAGAAGTTGCCTACCAATTGGAACTACCTCCGCATCTTTCCAGAGTTCACGACGTCTTCCACGTTTCGCAACTCAGGCGTTGCTTCGCGGATCCTATCCGTGGAGTGGACCACGAAACGCTTGATTTACAAGATAACCTTTCTTATCGGGAATACCCCGTTCGTATCCTTGATCAAGCCGAGCGTACCACTCGACGTCATAATATCAAGTTTCTCAAGGTTCAATGGTCACACCATTCCGAGGAAGAAGCCACTTGGGAAAGGGAGGATCGTCTTCGACTCGAGTACCCCGCCTTCTTCCCAGATGATCCTAAATCTCGGGACGAGATTCTATTGAGTGGGGGTGAGTTGTCACACCCTAGCTAGGTTATGCATTAGAGTGTGCATCATGTCTACTTTCATCAGAAATGGAAATGGGGAAAGCAGAACCCCCAGCACCCCCCCCCTGAAATCAACTAGGGTTTACTAAAAATAAACTCAATGAACCTGAAATGCCCTTCAGATATGTTCACCCTCTTTGCCTTGGGTTAGAACCCTTGGGAAAAATGGTGCATATATTTTTAGGTCAACAAAAGGGGCATTGATTTAATTCATAAATATTTGAATTTGGGCATTTAAATACTATTAAATAATTCAAATGCTCAAATAATGTTGGAATTATTTTCGGGCCACTGAAATATTTCAGAAAGTGTCCATAAATATTTTCAGGATTTTATAAAATGATTTAGTATTTAAACTAAATCAAAACAGAATAGCAAAAAAATAGAAAACAGAATAAAATTTGAGAGAGAGAGAGAGAGTAGGCCAGTGGGCCACTTACCTGGCGCCACCAACCGGCCCAGCACGGCCCAGCCCACCAGGCCGTGCCAGTCGTCTCCTTCCTTTGCCAGGAGGACGACGGCGTGGCGCGCGCGCAGGAGGCGAAGCCACCTCCTGCTTCCACCTCCTGCTTCCCCCCCGGCTCTCCTAGCGACGCCACGATGATGTCCCGTGTCCCCTCGCTCCTCTCCCTCACTCGCTCCACTCTCTCTCGCTCCCCTGGCTCTCTTCCCCGAGCTCATCCGAGAGACGCCGTCACCGCCGTTCGCTGCCACCGCGGCCACCGGCCACCCCTCGCCGTGCCGCTGCGCCCAAAAGCTCCGCCTCGACCCACCCTTCCTCCTCACCGCTCCAAGCGACGCCGGGAGCCCTGCAGTGACGCAATTGCCGTCGTCTTCACCGACGGGCACCGAAGATCGCCGGCCCTGATTCTTCGTCTCCAGGTCGTCCCCGAGCCCACCGAGCTGCTCTACGTGCCCCCAGTGAGCTCCTGCTCTGAATCCCCCTCTTCCCCGCTCCAATTGATCGCCGTAGCCGTCACCCCCATGATGACCGAAGTGCGCCGCCGCCCGAGCTCGCCGTCGACGATGCTCCGGTGACCAAATGGTCACCCTGGAGTGTCGAACCTACTCCCCGCGATGCGTAGCACCCTCCTAGCCCCCTTGCCCCGCTCTTCTACGCACCGAAACGCGACCCCGCGCGCAACCGAACTCCGGCGGCCGCCAAAGAGCTCGCCGCCGTCAACTCCGGCCATCCTAGCTGCTGCTGCTGCCACCACTAGATCCGCGAGAGCGCCAGCAAGCCGTAGCAACAAATCACGCTCAAAATGGAGCCCTATAGAGCATTCCTGAGCCGCTCCGTCGTCTCTGTCGTCGCCGGCGACGAGCCGTGGACCAAGTCCGGCAGGTTTGACCCCGCTGACTGCTGACTGGGTGGGCCCAGTTGACCCCCTTGGTCACTGACGCGTGGGCCCCAGGCCACTAATGAACCAGGATTAGGATTAACTTAAATTAGTTAAACTAATGACCCTGACAGGCGGGACCCACTAGTCAGCCTCTCTCCCTGCCCTGTTACACTGACCAGTGGACCCCACTGGTCAGGTTTGACCTGGAGGCAACCCTGTTGACCAGCTGACGTCACCCTGATGTCAAGCTGACGCAGTAAATCATTTTCTAGTTTAAAAATAATTCAGGAAATTCCAGAAAATACCCAAAACTTCAAAAATTCATAGAAATTCAACCATAACTCCAAATGAGACAAATTATATATGTAAAATTATCAGAAAAATTCAAGGAATCCATCTGTACCATTTTCATGCATGTTTGAACAATGTTTGTCCCCTGTTTTGAACAAAACAAATAAAGGGCATTTAAATAATCATATATGGGGTTGGAATTTGAATCTTGTACTCAAACCAACTCCATTTAAATCATAGCTAGTTGCATTAGCTCAAGACACATCCATATTGCCATGTCATAGCATGCATCATATTGTTGCATATCGTCATGTGTTGATTCTGCTCGGTTGTGTTCTTCGTGGTAGGTTCTGCCTCCGAGGATATTCACGAGTATCCGACTGAAGGGCAGTATCCCGTCACCACTCCATCAGGCAAGCAACCATTGATCATTCCGATACAACCCATGTTCTCGCTCCTGCTCTTGTTTAATGCATTAAGACAACACGATTCAAACTGCTGTGTGCTACGGTAGTTGAACCCTTATCCTCTGCATGACCTGTCATTGCCACAGTAACTAGATGAAACCCACTAGCATGTGTAGGAGTTGATTGAGCCATGTTTTGTGATTCCTACCTTGCTATGCCTGCTATGCTTAGAGTTGTGTCAGGTCTGGTTCATCTGGGTGATGGGCTAGAGTGAAATGCTTGTGCCAGTATTATGTGGGATGTGTTGAACATGTTTTGGTAAAGGTATCGATGAGAGGCCATGTAGGAGTACATGGTGGGTTGTTTCATTGAAGCCGTCCCTAAGAACTGAGTTCTGTATGCGTGAATTAAGATTTAGCTACTACCACACATTGGGCCCTGAAATATGACCCCGCTCGACTTACTGACCCCTCTCGCCTCAGTCCAGGAGTTGCAACTAGTTTCTGGTGTTTGTAGGACATGTGTTGGCGGCCGTGCGTAGCGCTGACCCTAGGGGTGGGCTATGTTGCGGTAGATACACCGTGGCACGGTGTACCGAGTCACCCGTTTGGTGTCTCGGGAACCCTGTTCACATCGTTCGGGGCCGTTGAGGACACCCCGGCCGGATTTCCTTGCGGATGGAACCTGAATAGGCGATGACCCTGGACTAGAGACTTGTGAGGTTAGTCAGGTCGTGGTCTACACCCACGTCGGTTTTCGCTTGAAGTCTGCCGAGCACATTTCGTGTGCAGACGCTAAGTGGTGGAAACATGTGTGACGAAGTACACCCCTGCAGGGTATAAAACTATTCGAATAGCCGCGTCCGCGGTAAAGGACTACTTGATTGCATATACAGTTCATAGACAAGTTAATGGATACTACTAAAAGACTCAAGATAAGTGTGAGTACCGGGGATGGGCCCCCTCACAGGATACGAGGGAGGATCCTCGGTGGAGTATTGTGATGGTGAGTAGTGGACTCGTGTGCGAAAACTATTTTGCTAAAAGATTCCGTAGGATAGCTTAGCCAAGAGTCAAAGCTGGCTTGCTGCATAAACCCCACCACCTTCTTGAGAATGAGCATGTACAGTAGGTTCTGATGTAAGACTTGCTGAGTACCTTTGTACTCATGTTTGCTTATTTATTGTTTTCAGACGACAACACTGCCCCCTCCGATGGGTTTTACGTAGATCTTGACGTCGACGAGTGACTAGACACCCAGGTGGTGATCCAGGCCATGGAGGGCCTATGTAGATAGACAGGCTTCGAGAAGCCTTCTTTCTTTTTAGAGTCTGTACTCAGACTAGTTGCTTCCGCATGTGCTTGTATGACTGTATGACTTGAGTGTCGGGTCATGTGACCCCTACCTGTATGGATATGGTATGTATGGCTCCCTGGAGCCTTTAAATAAAGTACTTGAGTTGTAGAGTTTTGTTGTGATGCCATGTTGTATGTACTCATATCGAGCATATTGTATGTATGTTTGAAATGCTTGGTATGAGTGGGATCCGACAATCTAGTAGTTTGCCCTTCGCAGCCTTTCTTATGGGGAAATGTAGTCTAGTGCTCCTCGAGCCATAGTAGTCCGCTACAGCCCGGTTCACCGGAGTCCTGCTAGCCCAGCACTACTGTTCAGGACACTTGACTGGCCGGCATGTGTTTCACTTCGTCCCTATGTCTGTCCCTTCGGGGAAATGTCACGCGGTGATCTCCGGAGTCCTGTCTAGCCTGCTACAGCCCGGGATCCCCCGAAGTCCTGCTAGCCCAGTGCTACAGCCCGGACTCACTCGTTGATGACCGACATGTTCGTTGTGATTCATGTATGCCTGTCTCCATAGGTCTGTGCCGCTTTGGGTTCACGACTAGCCATGTCGGCCCGGGTTCTCGGTCATATGGATGCTAGCGACATTGTCATATACGCGAGCCAAAAGGCGCAAACGGTCCCGGGCCATGGTAAGGCGACACCCGTGGGATACCGTGCGTGAGGCCGCAAAGTGATATGAGGTGTTACCGGCTAGATCGATGTGGCTTAGAATCGGGGTCCTGACACTAGGTCTCGCGGATCATCAGCACGGCAAGTAACACTTTGATCATACCTTTTCTACAACCTAGTTTTATTGCATTAGATCAATCCTCACACATTGCATGATTAGGATCTAATTAAATTGTGGGATGGGAAGTAGATGAGGTAGTACCTATTACCTGTTCATTATGAAACCTTTGGGAGTTACTTCTACGTTTGCTTATTATGCCATGCGATGCTAGTAGACGTGGATTGGGTGAGTGATATCCATGACAGATGTGAGTTGTTAATTTTAATGGTTTACTTAAGGTGGCAACTTAAACACACATCTGGGTGGATTGAGGCACCTGGTTTCTATCAGGACTTGCCTATTTTTCTTTTGGACCGCCACCCAGGCTGAAAGGGATCATAAGATCTTTCATGCTAGAAACTTCCGTGTGCAGCCACAAGCCATTATGGGCTCTGGCATAGTTGATTAAGTCGTGGGAACTCTTACAGGGTAGAGTAGCAGATGTAGGGGAAAGTAGGTGTACCGGTCTATCCATCGTAAGGTGCTAGCGCTTCTGAAAGACTGTGTCTCGGTCATCCGTTTCTCAAACACCATGTAGTGTGAGAATTCAAACGGAGGCGATCGAGTCTTGTGGGGAAAAGTGCGCAAACCTCTGCAGAGTGTAATAAACTAATCATGATTAGCTGTGTCCCCGGTTATGGACATCTTGAGTATCTAGTACTTGAATATCATGTGAATCTCATCATGTTACTTCTAATTAATATTGTTGGGTTTTAATTGTTCACTTAATTGGGATCAGAATGCTGTCAACCATTCTCGATGTTCAACCACCATGATAGTTAAATAAAATTTATTCCTTTGCAGTAGGGAAAAACTGGCTTTACGCAAAACTGTAACCATAGAGCTTTCCACCAGCCAAACATGCATATAGTATAGTTCATTTCGGTACATCACTCTCTATGTGTTACATTGCCAGCATATTCCATGTGCTGACCCGTTTTCGGGCTGCAACTTTAATGTTGCAGACTTTTCAGACGACGAGTAAGGTGCTTTTAGGTCGTGGTTCTATACTCAGTGATGCCGTTGGAGTTGATGGACCCATTTATCTTCCAAGTCTTCCGCTGTTATCGATATTAGATGGCCTTAAGCCATATTTATTGTAATAAGTTCTCTTTTGAGACACGGATGTAATAAGTGTGCGATTGCTACTCTGCTATAAATCGTTCGAAGTACTGTGTGGTGTTAGCATTACTGGTCCAAGGATGACACCGGAGCACAGAGACTTGATCCATTCGGGTTGGGTCGCTACAGAGATGGTATCAGAGCACACGCTGACTGTAGGACACGACCACTAAGTTAAAGCCATAGATCACTATTCTCTTCTCATTTTCTAACTCCTCATCTTTTCCACTCTTCTAGGATGATGGACGTGAAAATAAAATATGCTCAACCGGATGAAGGCACACCTTTTGGATTTCACTTGAAGGAAGTCACCAAGTACCTAAACATTGGACTACCAAGCTTCACCGGGACCTTCAACGCCACTCTGCCTGAAGAGGAGCGCTGGAAGATTCAAGCTCACGTTCCGGGAAGGACATTCGCGCCAATCACAAAGCCCATAGATAGTGTTTTCAGTGCACCAACCTGGAGTCTGGGAAAGAGCATGGCAGCTCATATCACCATGGGACGCATTGGAGAAGTTTATCAAGAAGACCTCAAGGACACTATCTACCAGATTTGCGGACGCCGAGATGAACAATGGGAGTTAGTCAGCACCAAGAAGGATAGATCCATTGCAGCATTCATCCAGGAGTTAAACCAACACATTTGACGCCACGAGAACCAGATGTGCAATGATATGATAGAGTTGAAGAATGCGAAGGCAAGGATCATCGAGCTAGAAGGAGAACTGAAGGCTACACGCAAGGACTACATGGACGAAATCGTAGCTCTAGCAAAGCACAATGGCGACCTTAAGCAAGAGATTGAAGAACTCAAGGGGAAGTTAGCATCCAAGAAGGAAGACAAGTATGTCGCATGCCCGGACAACTACATCATCCTCGACGACACCGATTCGGATCCAAGTGAACCCGACTTTGAAGACAAAGCTGGAGCAGACATCATGGAGTCTTCCACCGATTCAAATTTCTAGATGACCACCAAATATTAGTAGTATTTCCCCCCATGTATATAATATAGTTCGAGCACTTTTGTGATAGTTCTAGACCATTTGTATGCCCTTGTTTGATTTGAATGAAGTGATTTTGTGTGCAATTGCTCATGTGCATTGTGGTAGTGTTCTCTCTTTAGACCTCACTCTATTCTTAATTCTCGTCTTTTTCTAAACCCTTAGATGCCTCTGAGACGTGACAATGGATTTCCACCGGAGCTCACTCAGTTGATCCAGTAGCAGAATCAATTGATGCAATTGTTAGTCCAGAACCAGCAGAACAACAACAACAACAACAACCCTCCGCCGCCGCCACCTGTTGACCACTTAGCCCGTTTCCTTAGGCTGAATCCGCCGGTGTTTTCCAGTAGCACCGAGCCAATAGTAGCAGACGATTGGCTCCACAAGATAGGAAGGGAGTTGACCACTATAGGATGCACAGATGGGGAGAAAGTGAAGTTTGCCGCACACCAGCTTGACGGACCCGCGGCAGCATGGTGGGAGAATTTCACAGCCACTTACCCAGTTGACACTGTCACATGGGATCAGTTTCAGCAAGCTTTCCGCACTGCCCATGTTTTAGCAGGAGCTATGGCCATGAAGAAGCGTGAGTTTTGCAACTTACGCCAAGGAGGAAGGACAGTTGGCCAGTACGTTGACGACTTCAGCAAGTTAGCACGTTATGCCCCAGATGACGTTTCTATGGATGCAGCTAAGCAAGAAAAGTTTCTGGAAGGATTGAATGATGAGCTAAGCATGTAGTTGATGGTAGCAAGTTTCAACAACTACCAGGAGTTGGTAGATCGTGCCATCATGATTGAAGGGAAGCAACAGCAGATTGAGAACCGCAAGAGGAAGTATGGACATGGGAAGTATAACTCTGGAGCCCAGCAGAAGCCCCGTTTTACCCCTAAACCGGGAGTTCAGTTTCAGCATACCCATGGAGGAGGTAGTTCGCACAACCATAATGGCCACAAGAATGGTAATGGGAATGGAGGAAGCAACGGCCAGAATCGGACCATCCCATCAACCCCAGCCAAGAGAGATCTGAGTCAAGTCACCCGTTTCAAGTGTTCCAAGACCGGACATTATGCAAATGAATGTCCTGAAGGCCAGAATGGAAATGGCAATGGAAGCTCAGGGAAGAAGCCGAACCCTTTCAATAGGGGACAGGTGAACCACGTTAATGTGGAGGAGGTTGAAGATCAGCCTGATGCAGTAATCGGTAAGTTTTTGGTTAAGTCATTTACCGCACTCGTTCTTTTCTATACTGGTGCATCGCATTCATACATATCAAGGGGATTTGTGGAAAAGTATAGCCTGCCCACTAGGATTCTTAAAACACCTATGCTAGTAAGCTCGCCAGGAGCAGAGTACATGGCCAGACAAGGATGTTTTCAAGTGCCATTAAGCATAGGAAGGCATGTTTTCCCAACGGATTTAATCATTCTGGAATCCCAAGGTATGGATGTAATTCTCGGTATGGATTGGCTATCGATGTATGGAGGAAACATTGATTGCGCCAGTAAGACAATTTTGCTCACAACGCCAGAAGGAAGAAGGACCAAGTATGTATCCCGGCATGTGCCAAATAGGACACAAGTAAATTCTTTATCAGGAGTTGTGCAAGAAGAAGTACCAGTGGTGAAGGATTACCCTGATGTATTTCCTGAGGAATTTCCAGGAATGCCACCAGATAGAGATATTGAGTTTTTGATTGAGCTTTTGCCAGGCACTGGGCCAATATCAAAGAGACCGTACATGATGCCAGCAAAAGATTTGGTGGAAATTAAGAATCAGATTAAGGAGTTACTGGAGAAAGGTTACATACGCCCAAGTTCTTCGCCTTGGGGATCACCCGTACTTCTAGTGGAGAAGAAGGATGGATCATTACGGATGGTTGTTGATTACCGTGGATTAAATGAAGTAACCATCAAGAACAAGTACCCACTGCCAATGATTAATGATCTGTTTGACCGTTTGTGAGGAGCTAAAATGTTTTCCCAGATCGATTTGCGATCGGGATACCATCAGTTGAAGATTCAAGAACAGGATATTCCGAAGACAGCTTTTACCACGAGATACGGATTGTACGAGTATACCGTTATGTCATTTGGACTGACTAACGCGCCTGCCTATTTTATGAACCCGATGAACAAGGTATTTATGGAGTTTTTGGATAAGTTCGTCATAGTGTTCATTGATGACATTCTGATTTTCTCAAAGAATGAAGAGGAACATAAGGAACATTTGCGTTTGGTTTTGGAGAAACTAAGGGAACATCAGTTATATGCCAAATTTAGCAAATGTGAGTTTTAGTTGAAGGAAGTTGGATTTCTTGGACATGTTATATCCGGAGAAGGGATAGCAGTTGACCCCACAAAGGTTGAGACCGTAACCGAATGGGAAGCACCAACGACAGTTGGAGAGATCCGGAGTTTTCTTGGACTCGCAGGATACTACCGGAGATTTATTGAAAACTTTTCAAAGATTGCAAAGCCTATGACCGAATTGTTGAAGAAGGATACCAAGTTCAAATGGACTGAGGAGTGTGAGGCTAGTTTTTAGGAGTTGAAGAAATGATTGGTTACCTCACCAGTATTGATTTTGCCAGATTAGACCAAGGATTATGAGGTGTATTGCGACGCTTCACGTCGAGGACTTGGAGCAGTGCTTATGCAGGAAGGTAGAGTTGTTTCGTATGCTTCACGACAACTGAAGCCTCATGAGTTGAATTATGCCACACATGATTTGGAGTTAGCAGCCGTAGTGCATGCATTGAAGACATGGAGACATTTCCTCATTGGAAATCATTGTGAGGTGTACACGGATCACAAGAGTTTGAAGTACATTTTCACGCAGAAGGAGTTGAACCTCAGACAAAGGAGATGGTTGGAGCTCATCAAGGATTATGATATGAGATTGCATTACCATCCCGGAAAAGCTAATGTAGTAGCTGACGCATTGAGCCGTAAGAGCCATGTCAATACGTTAATAACGGAAGAAATACCCAAGGAGTTATTAGAAAACCTTCGAGAACTAAGTTTGGAGATAGTTCCGAGAGGCTATGTAGCAGCATTGGAGATTCAGTCAACATTGATGGATAAAATCAGAGAGGCTCAGAAATCTGACTAGAAGATTGCTTCTATAGAGGAGAAACTGAGCAAAGGAAAAGCAAAGGGATTTCGTGAGGATGAGCACGATACCCTATGGTTTGAGGACCGTATTTATGTGCCAAATGACCCGGAGATCAGGAAGTTGATTCTGCAAGAGGCACATGATTCACCCTATTCGATTCACCTAGGAAATACCAAGATGTATTTGGATTTGAAGGAAACATTCTGGTGGACAGGAATGAAGAAGGATATTGCAGCATATGTAGCAGTTTGTGATGTGTGTCATAGAGTGAAGGCAGAACATCATAAGCCAGCCGGATTGTTACAACCCTTTGCCGATACCCGAATGGAAGTGGGATAAGATAGGCATGGATTTTATCACAGGACTACCCAGGACGAAGGCAGGCTATGACTCGATATGGGTAGTAGTTGATCATTTGACGAAGGTAGCACATTTCATTCGAGTTAAGACCACTTACACCAGTGCTAAGTTGGCAAAGATATACATGACTAGGATCATTTGTTTGCATGGAGTTCCGAGGAGTATTGTATCAGACAGAGGAACCCAATTTACCTCAAAGTTTTGGAATCTGTTGCATGAAACTTTGGGAACCAGGCTAGAGTTCAGCACCGCTTTTCATCCGCAGATGGATGGACAGACCGAGAGAGTCAATCAGATTTTGGAAGATATCCTGAGAGCTTGTGCACTAGATTATGGATCTAGTTGGGACGATAACTTGCCATATGCGGAATTTTCCTATAACAACAGTTACCAAACCAGTTTGAAGATGGCACCTTTCGAAGCTTTATACGGAAGGAGGTGCAGGACACCGTTGTCATGGGACGAAGTTTGAGACCGTCAGTTGTTTGGACCCGATTTGATTAAAGAGTCTGAATAGAAGGTGAAGTTGATTCGCGATAGGCTCAAGGTAGCCCAGTCCAGGCAGAAGAGCTACGCAGATTCTAAATGCAAGGAGACAGTTTACGAAACCGGAGACAGAGTTTATCTCCGAGTATCCCCACTTCGAGGAGTTAAGCGCTTTGGAGTTAAGGGAAAATTAGCACCGCGTTTCGTTGGACCGTATAAGATCTTGCAACGTATGGGAGAAGTCGCTTATAAGTTGGAATTACTAGAGGGACTGTCAGGAGTTCATGATGTATTCCATGTTTCTCAGCTAAAGAAATGTCACGCCAAGATGGCGGAGGTACCGCTAAGAGATACCGTGCCGCTTGAAGCGATTCAGTTGAAGAATGACTTAACGTATGAGGAGGAACCAGTCAAGATTCTCAATTATGCCAGCAGAGTTACACGCAGCAAACTTATCAAGTTTTGCAAAGTTCAGTGGAACCACCACTCAGAGGATGAAGCCACCTGGGAGAGAGAAGAAGATTTGCTCAAGGATCACCCTCACCTATTTTCTAGCCAACCCGAAATCTCGAGGGCGAGATTCATCTTAAGGGGGGTAGGTTTGTAACATCCCAAATTTTCAATTTGGAATGTTATACATTAGATCATCATGCATATTATATTTTCTTGCATTTTGTTCGATCCTAGAAATTTCACGCAACTCAAGGACCCTCGGAGAGAGAGTTGGAGATTTCATTATTTTCATATTTGAGTTTTCTCAAATTTTGAAAAGAGGATCATTTGATTTTATTTATTTCATCTTCAATTATTTTCCCAATATCAAAAATATGAGAGAGGGGAATAATATGACTTTCCCAAATTTAGGAAAAATGATGATGTAATAAATAAATCAAATTTTGGATTTTTCCGGAGTTTATTTGCATTTTATTTGGATTAGGGAAAAATGAGTGTTTCCAAAAATTGCATCTAGGCCCCGTTTAAAGTTCATTTTGTTCGACTCATTTTTAGGAGTCGGGGAAAATTTACTTCGGGATTTTTGGGGTTCGTTTAGATTTTCTTTTCCGCAAGCGAAACTATTAAAAAAAACCGCGTCGCGCCCCGCGTGGGCCAAGGCCCGGCCAGCCCAGCCCCCTCCTCCTCGCGCGCGCCCGCGCGCAGCGACGCCCGTAGTCGCCGAGTCCTAGTCGGACTCTGCCGCCGCCGCCCCTTGCCTTGCCCCCTCCCCCAAGTCTCCTCCCCCCCTTTAAATACCCAGCCCCCCTCTCCTCCCCACACCACCCCGCCGCCCCGCAGCACCAGCAGCAGCAGCCGCGCCGCCGCCGCTTGCGCCGCCGCCGCCCGCCGCCAAGCCCCGCCGCCGGAGCTCCTCGTCGAGGTAGCCGCCGCACCGCGCCATCCCTCCACTTGGTTTGGTTTTTTTAAAAACCGTTCCGGTTTCTTTTCGTTTCGTTGTTTCGGTTTTTTCCGAAATCCTAGATCGGGTTTTTGTTTTTCTTTCGGTTTAGTTGTTTAGCGAGCGTTCACCGGACCGTCCGTATTAACGAACGTGATCCCCGGTTATTCTCGGTTAACGAACATCCGTTCGTTTAACCGTTCATCGTTTTCTTTTTCGTCGGATTTATTCCGCGATTTTCTGATCGCGATTTCAAATCCGATCTTCGTTCTAGTTTATCTTCTCGCACGTTTATCGGAATCAGGTGATTCAAGCGCCTGGAGTTTTGTTTCGAAACCGCCATTCCGACTAATCAACTTAAACAAGTTTTTGCTACTGTAAAATTTTATCTAGTTTCAACTTGCTAGACCCGAGTTGTTTTCTTTCGCCGGTTGTTTTCCGTTGCTTTGTTCGGTTCGTTCTTTCTTTGCAACCGGAGTTCTTAAGTTGAACTTTCTGGTTCGATCTCTTGTTCGAGTTTTACCTGTGCATTAGATGAGTACTTATTGTATGCTTGTTGTATGTCTGCGATAGATTACCCGGAGTGCGCCGCCTGTTACTTCGAATCTCTAGGTCTCGCGGATCATCAGCAAGGCAAGTAACACTTTGATCATACCTTTTCTACAACCTAGTTTTATTGCATTAGATCAATCCTCACACATTGCATGATTAGGATCTAATTAAATTGTGGGATGGGAAGTAGATGAGGTAGTACCTATTACCTGTTCATTATGAAACCTTTGGGAGTTACTTCTATGTTTGCTTATTATGCCATGCTATGCTAGTAGACGTGGATTGGGTGAGTGATATCCATGACAAATGTGAGTTGTTAATTTTAATGGTTTACTTAAGGTGGCAACTTAAACGCACATCTGGGTGGATTGAGGCACCTGGTTTCTATCAGGACTTGCCTGTTTTTCTTTTGGACCGCCACCCAGGCTCAAAGGGATCATAAGATCTTTCATGCTAGAAACTTCTGTGTGCAGCCACAAGCCATTATGGGCTCTGGCATAGTTGATGAAGTCGTGCGAACTCTTACAGGGTAGACTAGCAGATGTAGGGGAAAGTAGGTGTACCGATCTATCCATCGTAAGGTGCTAGCGCTTCTGAAAGACTGTGTCTCGGTCATCCGTTTCTCAAACACCATGTAGTGCGAGAATTCAAACGGAGGCGATCGAGTCTTGTGGGGAAAAGTGCGCAAACCTCTGCAGAGTGTAATAAACAAATCATGATTAGCTGTGTCCCCGGTTATGGACATCTTGAGTATCTAGTACTTGAATATCATGTGAATCTCATCATGTTACTTCTAATTAATATTGTTGGGTTTTAATTGTTCACTTAATTGGGATCAGAATGCTGTCAACCATTCTCGATGTTCAACCACCATGATAGTTAAATAAAATTTATTCCTTTGCAGTAGGGAAAAACTGGCTTTACGCAAAACTGTAACCATAGAGCTTTCCACCAGCCAAACATGCATATAGTATAGTTCATTTCGGTACATCACTCTCTATGTGTTACATTGCCAGCATATTCCATGTGCTGACCCGTTTTCGGGCTGTAACTTTAATGTTGCAGACTTTTCAGACGACGAGTAAGGTGCTTTTAGGTCGTGGTTCTATACTCAGTGATGCCGTTGGAGTTGATGGACCCATTTATCTTCCAAGTCTTCCGCTGTTATCGATATTAGATGGCCTTAAGCCATATTTATTGTAATAAGTTCTCTTTTGAGACACCGATGTAATAAATGTGTGATTGCTACTCTGCTATATATCCTTCGAAGTACTGTGTGGTGTCAGCATTACTGATCCAGGGATGACACCGGAGCACAGAGACTTGATCCATTCAGGTCGGGTCACTACAGGTGTTCGGCTTGAGTTGCCGCTTTGTCCGGACCAAGTTGTGGTCGACCTGCCGCGTTGTGCGATGATGGTACGGGCTCGAGCGCCTTGTCATTGCACTGAGGTAGCAACCTACGCTTCGGGTAGCTTTTGGCTGGGCCCCTAAGGCAGTATTCTTCGGCGCCCAGGACTTCAGTCCATCTATCATTGAGTAGATCTTGGTCCGCTTGAAGCTGAAGTTGCTTCTTTCTCAGGCTCCTTGTAGTGGCTATTAGTTGGCGTTTGAAGTGCTCCTGCTCGAGAGGTTCCCCAGGCATGATGAAATCCTCGTTGCCGAGGCTCTCCTCTTCCTCGGAGAAGATAATTACTGTTCTCCAAGTCTCCGTGTATGGCCTGTTCATCAGGGCTAACTTGCCCATTATCCTGCCCCCCTGTTCGTAGGTTACCTTGATGGGGTCTTCATTATTTTTGGCATTGTCCGGAGTATTATTTTTTTCCGGTGCCCGTACTGCAGTCTTTGGAACGACATGACTTAGAGCGGCGTCGAGGAAGTTGGCGCTTGGGCTATCTCTCAGGAGGTTTATCCTCAACTGGATCCTCTTTGTCATCGTTGTTAGTTTTTCCAGGCGTGTCCACCATGTATATGTCGTAGGAAGAAGTGGCCGTCCGTCGTCCAGTGAATGGCGGGTTTTGGCCTTGCTTCTTGTCGGCATCGTCGTCCATACTGGCGATGTCTTCGGAGCCATAGTCAAGCATGTCGGTTAAATCCTCGATAGTGGCTACGAAGCGGGTGGC
Organism: Triticum monococcum; assembly: GCA_034509565.1. NCBI lineage: Eukaryota > Viridiplantae > Streptophyta > Magnoliopsida > Poales > Poaceae > Triticum > Triticum monococcum. The sequence continues at coordinate 79,208,116 of CM067843.1, forward strand.
GGGTGGGAAGCAACATTCTCGATCATCAGCCCCTAGTTCAAACCAGACGGAGTTCGGTTGTGAGTCCCCCGCCAAGGACAGGCTCTTTAATGAGTTTAGCACATCACCCAAAGGCGAGTGCTGGAAGATGTCCGCGGCGCTGAATTCGAAGATCGATGTGCGATCAAGTTCGACGTCCGTGGGCTCACATGGTTCGGAACTTATAACCAGAGACGAGTCCAGAATTCTAGTGACACAGATATTGTGTGAGGTTAAGTCCATGTGCGGCTCCAACACCGGGGAATCTGTGGCCTCCGTGGTGGGGTCGAGCCTCCAATCCTTGGATGTCGCAGTGTGCTCTGGATCTAAGGCTGGAGTGGTCGCAGGAGCTATCTCCTGGGTGCGGTCTGACGACAGATTTAGGTCATGTTCGTCAAGGTGACAAGGGGCGGTCGCCGCGGTCTTGAATCCGGCAAAGATTAAATCTCCACGGATGTCCGCAACGTAATTCAAGCTCCCGAATCTGACCTGATGGCCAGGGGCGTAGCCATCGATCTGCTCCAGGTGGCCAAACGAGTTGGTACGCAGGGCGAAGCCACCGAACACGAAGATATGTCCAAGGAGGAAGGTTTCAGCGTCATTGTTGACGATTGAAGGGGCCATCGAACCTTTCATCGACGGCACAATGGAACTCTCAATGAAAGCACCAATGTCGGTGTCAAAACCGGCGGATCGTGGGTAGGGGGTCCCGAACTGTGCGTCTAAGGTCGATGGTAACAGGAGACAAGGGACACAATGTTTACCCAGGTTCGGGCCCTCTCTATGGAGGTAATACCCTACGTCCTGCTTGATTGATATTGATGAATACGAGTATAACAAGAGTTGATCTACCTTGAGATCGTAATGGCTAAACCCTAGAGGTCTAGCTTGTATGACTATGGTAATGAATATCCCTCCTCCGGACTAAGTCCTCCGGTTTATATAGACACCGGGAGGATCTAGGGTTACACAAGGTCGGTTACAAAGAAAGGAATCTACATATCCGATCTCCAAGCTTGCCTTCCACGCCAAGGAGAGTCCCATCCGGACACGGGTGCAGTCTTCGGTCTTCGTATCTTCACGGCCCATCAGTCCGGCCCATGGCTAACAGGCCGGATGTCCGAGGACCCCTTAGTCCAGGACTCCCTCACCAGGCATGTCCTGGTGGGTTGTGCCCACCTCGGTGGCCTCCCGCACCGCCTCTTTGCTCTATAAATACCCCAATATTCCAGAAGCCCTAGGGGAGTCGACTAAAAACAATTCCAGCCACCGCAAGTTCCAAAAACCATAGATCCAATCTAGACACCATCACGGGGGGGTTCATCATCCCGTTGGTGCCTCTCCGATGATGCGTGAGTAGTTCATTGTATACCTATGGGTCCATAGTCTGTAGCTAGATGGCTTCCTCTCTCTCTTTTGATTCCCAATACAATGGTCTCTTGGAGATCTATTTGATGTAACTCTTTCTGCGGTGTGTTTGTTGGGATCCGATGAAGTTTGAGTTTATGATCAGATCTATGTTTTTATCCATGAAAATTATTTGAGTCTTTTGATCTCTTATATGCACGATTACTTATATATAGCCTCGGATTTCTTCTTCGAATCTTTGGTTTAGTTAGGCTGACTAGATCGATTTTTCTTTCCATGGGAAGAGGTGCTTTGTGATGGGTTTGAACTTACGATGCTCGATCCCACTGACAGAAGGGGAAACGACACATATGTATCATTGCTATTAAGGATAACAAGATGGGGTCTATTCCTACATGAATAGACCTTGTCTACATCATGTGATTGTTCTTATTGCATTACTCCGTTTCTCCATGAACTTAGTACACTAGATGCATGTTGGATAGCGGTCGATGTGTGGAGTAATAGTAGTAGATGCAGGCATGAGTCGGTCTACTAATCTTGGACGTGATGCCTATATAATGATCATTGCCTGGATATCGTCATAATTATTTGAAGTTCTATCAATTTCCTAACAGTAATTTGTTTACCCACCGTATGCTATTTTTCTCGAGAGAAGCCACTAGTGAAATCTACGGGCCCCGGGTTTCCTCTTTATCACATTTGCCTTCGAGATGTATTTTTATTTGCTTTTATTTTAAGATCTATTAATCCAAAAACCCAAAAATACCTTGCTGCAATTTTTATTTATTTATTTTATCTCGTGTTCCCGTGAGATCTATTTGTCCGATCTGCTACAAATTTATCCATCTTTCTACCCGGGAGGGATTGATGATGTCTACTACACAACCTTCTTCTTGTAGACGCTGTTGGGCCTCCAAGTGCAGAGGTTTGAAGGACAGTAGCAAATTTCCCTCAAGCAGATGACCTAAGGTTTATTAATCCGTGGGAGGCATAGGATGAAGATGGTCTCTCTCAAGCAACCCTGCAACCAAATAACAAAGAGTCTCTTGTGTCCCCAACACACCCAATACAATGGTAAATTATATAGGTGCACTAGTTCGGCGAAGAGATGGTGATACAAGTGCAATACGGATAGTAGATAATGGTTTTTGTAATCTGAAAATATAAAAACAGCAAGGTAACTAATGATAAAAGTGAGCACAAACGGTATTGCAATGCGTTGAAATAAGGCCAAGGATTCATACTTTCACTAGTGCAAGTTCCCTCAACAATAATAACATAACTGGATCATATAACTATCCCTCAACATGCAACAAAGAGTCACTCCAAAGTCACTAATAGCGGAGAACAAACGAAGAGATTATGGTAGGGTACGAAACCACCTCAAAGTTATTCTTTCTGATCGATCTATTCAAGAGTCCATAGTAAAATAACACGAAGCTATTCTTTCTGTTCAATCTATCATAGAGTTCGTACTAGAATAACACCTTAAGACACAAATCAACCAAAACCCTAATGTCACCTAGATACTCCAATGTCACCTCAAGTATCCGTGGGTATGATTATACGATATGCATCATACAATCTCAGATTAATCTATTCAACCAACACAAAGAACTTCAAAGAGTGCCCCAAAGTTTCTACCGGAGAGTCAAGACAAAAACGTGTGCCAACCCCTATGCATAAGTTCACAAGGTCATAGAACTCGCAAGTTGATCACCAAAACATACATCAAGTGGATCACGTGATATCCCATTGTCACCACAAATAAGCACATGCAAGACATACATCAAGTGTTATCAAATGCTTAAAGACTCAATCCGGTAAGATAACTTCAAAGGGAATACTCAATTCATTACAAGAGAGTAGAGGGGGAGAAACATCATAAGATACAACTATAATAGCAAAGCTCGCGATACATCAAGATTGTACTGACTCAAGAACATGAGAGAGGGAGATCAAACACATAGCTACTGGTACATACCCTCAGCCCCGAGGGTGAACTACTCCCTCCTCATCATGGAGAGCGCCGGGATGATGAAGATGGCCACCGGAGAGGGACTCCCCCCTTCGGTAGGGTGCCAGAACGGGTCTAGATTGGTTTTCGGTGGCTACGGAGGCTTCTGGCGGCGGAACTTTCGATCTATTCTGCTCCCCGATGTTTTTAGGTTATATGGACATATATAGGCAAAAGAAGTCGGTTAGGGGAGCCATGAGGGGCCCCCGAGGGTGGGGGGCGCGCCTCCCTGCCTCGTGGCCACCTCGAAGCTTCCCTGACGTCAACTCCAAGTCTCTTGGATTGCTTCCATTCCAAAAATAACTCTCCGGAAGGTTTCATTCCGTTTGGACTCCGTTTGATATTCCTTTTCTTCGAAACACTGAAATGGGCAAGAAAACAACAATTTGGGCTGAGCCTCCGGTTAATAGGTTAGTCCCAAAAATAATATAAAAGTGCATAATAAAGCCCATAAACATCCAAAACAGATAATATAATAGCATGGAACAATAAAAAATTATAGATATGTTGGAGACGTATCAAGCATCCCCAAGCTTAATTCCTGCTCGTCCTCGAGTAGGTAAATGATAAAAACAGAAATTTTGATGGGGAATGATACCTAAAATATTTATCAATGTAATCTTCTTTATTGTGGCAAGAATATTCAGATCCATAAGATTCAAGACAAAAGTTTAATATTGACATAAAAATAGTAATACTTCAAGCATACTAACAAAGCAATCATGTCTCCTCAAAATAACATGGCCAAAGAAAGCTATCCCTACAAAATCATATAGTCTGGCTATGCTCTATCTTCACCGCACAAAGTATTTAAATCATGCACAACCCCTATGACAAGCCAAGCAATTATTTCATACTTTTGATGTTCTCAAACTTTTTCAATCTTCACGCAATACATGAGTGTGAGCCATGGACATAGCACTATAGGTGGAATAGAATGGCGGTTGTGGAGAAGACAAAAAGGAGAAGATAGTCTCACATCAACTAGGCGTATCAACGGGCTATGGAGATGCTCATCAATAGATATCAATGTGAGTGAGTAGAGATTGCCATGCAACGGATGCACTAGAGCTATAAGTGTATGAAAGCTCAACAAAAGAAACTAGTGTGTGTGCATCCAACTTGCTTGCTCACGAAGACCTAGGGCAATTTGAGGAAGCCTATCATTGGAATATACAAGCCAAGTTCTATAATGAAAGATTCCCACTAGTATGTGAAAGTGACAACATAGGAGACTCTCTATCATGAAGATCATCTTGCTACTTTGAAGCACAAGTGTGGTAAAAGGATAGTAGCATTGCCCCTTCTCTCTTTTTCTCTCATTTTTGTTTTTGTTTTTTTGGGCCTTCTCCTTTTTTGGCCTCCTTTTTTTTCGTCCGGAGTCTCATCCCGATTTGTGGGGGAATCATAGTCTCCATCATCCTTTCCTCACAAGGGACAATGCTCTAATAATGATGACCATCACACTTTTATTTACTTACAACTCAAGAATTACAACTCGATACTTAGAACAAAATATGACTCTATATGAATGCCTCCGGTAGTGTACTGGGATGTGCAATGACTCATGAGTGACATGTATGAAAGAATTATGAATGGTGGCTTTGCCACAAATATGATGTCAACTACATGATCATGCAAAGCAATATGACAATGATGGAGCGTGTCATAATGAACGGAACGGTGGGAAGTTGCATGGCAATATATCTCGGAATGGCTATGGAAATGCCATAATAGATAGGTATGGTGGCTGTTTTGATGAAGGTAATGGTGGGTGTATGGTACCGGCGAAAGTTGTGCGGCACAAGAGAGGCTAGCAATGGTGGAAGGGTGAGAGTGCGTACAATCCATGGACTCAACATTAGTCATAAAGAACTCACATACTTATTGCAAAAATCTATTAGTTATCAAAACAAAGTACTACACGCATGCTCCTAGGGGGATAGATTGGTAGGAAAAGACCATCGCTCATCCCCGACCGCCACTCATAAGGAAGACAATCAAAAAATAAATCATGCTCCGACTTCATCACATAACGGTTCACCATACATGCATGCTACGGGAATCACAAACTTTAACACAAGTATCTCTAAAATTCACAACTACTCAACTAGCATGACTCTAATATCACCACCTTCGTATCTCAAAACAATCATCAAGTATCAAACTTCTCATAGTATTCTATGCACTTTATATGAAAGTTTTTATTATATCCCTCTTGGATGCCCATCATATTAGGACTAAATTCATAACCAAAGCAAATTACCATGCTGTTCTAAAAGACTCTCAAAATAATATAAGTTAAGCATGAGAGTTCATCTATTTCTTCAAAATAAAACCACCGCCGTGCTCCAAAAAGATATAAGTGAAGCACTAGAGCAAATGACAAACTACTCCAAAAGATATAAGTGAAGATCAATGGGTAGTCGAATAATTATGCAACTATGTGAAGACTCAATAACATTTAAGAATTTCAGATCTTGGTATATTATTGAAGCAGCAAGCAAAACAAAAGAAAATAAAATGACGCTCCAAGCAAAACACATATCATGTGGTGAATAAAAATATAGCACCATGTAAAGTTACCAACGAACGAAGACGAAAGAGGGGATGCCATCCGAGGCATCCCCAAGCTTAGGCTCTTGTTTGTCCTTGAATATTACCTTGGGGTGCCTTGGTCATCCCCAATCTTAGGCTCTTGCCACTCCTTATTCCATAGTCCATCGAATCTTTACCCAAAACTTGAAAACTTCACAACACGAAACTTAACAGAAAACTCGTAAGCTCCGTTAGTATAAGAAAATAAATCACCACTTAGGTACTGTTGTGAACTCATTATAAATTAATATTGGTGTAATGTCTAATGTATTCCAACTTCTCTATGGTTCATACCCACCGATACTACTCATAGATTCATCAAAATAAGCAAACAACACATAGAAAACAGAATCTGTCAAAAACAGAACAGTTTGTAGTAATCTGTATCAAACGTATACTTCTGGAACTCATAAAATTCTAAAATAAATTGTTGGACCTGAGGAATTTGTCTATTAATCGTTTGCAAAAATAATCTACTTAATAGAATTCTCCAGTAAAAATGGCAGCTAATCTCGTGAGCGCTAAAGTTTCTGTTTTTTACAGCAAGATCGCAAAGACTTTCCCCAAGTCTTCCCAAAGGTTCTACTTGGCACAAACACTAATTAAAACATAAAACCAAATCTAAACAGAGGCTAGATGAATTATTTATTACTAAACAGGAGCAAAAATCAAGAAACAAAAATAAAAATTGGGTTGCCTCCCAACAAGCGCTAACGTTTAACGCCCCTAGCTAGGCATGATGATTTCTATGGTGCTCACATAAAAGATAAGAATGAAATATAAAGAGAGCATCATGAAGAATATGACTAGCACATTTAAGTCTAACCCACTTCCTATGCATAGAGATTTTGTGAGCAACCAACTTATGGGAACAATAATCAACTTGCATAGGAAGGTAAAGCAAGCAAAACTTCAAAACTTTAAGCACATAGAGAGGAAACTTGATATTATTGCAATTCCTACAAGCATATATTCCTCCCTCATAATAATTTTCAGTAGCATCATGAATGAATTCAAAAATATAACTATCACATAAAGCATTCTTTTCATGATCTACAAGCATAGAAAATTTACTACTCTCCACATAGGCAAAATTCTTCTCATTCGGAATAGTGGGAGTATCATAAGAAACTCGAATACTACAAATTGTTTCCACATTAAAAGAGTAATATTCAGGAAAAGGGTAATCATAATCATGACAAGGTTTATAAATATAATCATCACTACTTTTTATAGCATAAGTATCATCACAATAATCATCATAAGTAGCAACTTTATTCTCATCATAATCGATTAAGACCTCTTCCAAGATAGTGGAATCATTACTAAATAAAGTCATGACCTCCCCAAATCCACTTTCATAATTATCACAATAAGATTCAACATCCTCCAAAATAGTAGGATCATTACTTCCTAAAGTTGAAACTCTTCCAAACCCACTTTCATCAATATAATCATCATAAGTAGGAGGCATGCTATCATCATAACAAATTTGCATATCAAAACTTTGGAGGCTAGAAATATCATATTCATTAAACATAGCATCCCCAAGCTTGGGACAAACATTAATTGCAGCCAATATATTCTCAAACATGTCATTCTCATCAAACATAGCATTCCCAAGATTGTGCCTTTTCATATCATAAGCATAATCATTCTCATTATTAATAGTATGGATAGCACCAATAGTATAGCAATTATCAATTTATCATCATCACAATGAGTAATAGGGGCAACATCATGTGGGAGGGATACCTTTTCACCTTTACTTCTCCGTCTTTTCTTTTTCTTCTTCACATTATGTGTGGGTTCAATCGTCTTTTTGGAGCTCCTTATTAATGAGATTGGTTGAATAGAAGGCTCCTCCTCGTTACCTGATTCATCATAAGAAATAATAGGAGTATATTGGGAAGCCTCTTCCCTTTCATTAGTATTCTCTTCATCCTCTATTTCTTTTCTTTTCTTTATGTAATTGGCAATATAAGGATTTTCAACGCAATTCATCGCACAATACAAAAAAATTCTTCTAGATCAATATCGAGGAATTTCTCAAGGTTATATTCTGGAATATGCTTAGTTATACGTTTCATTTCTTCATAACCCAAAAGCAAACTAAGTTCATTATGATGTGCAAGGGAAATCAAATCATCACAATTTTTGGATACGATATGATCATGAAACAATTTGCATTTGAGATTTAAATGACCATGTTCATTGCAAAGTTCACAAGTATGGTGAAGAAATTTTAAATTTTCAGAACAAACATCTAGCCTTTCTTGCAACCATTTAGTTTCCAAATACTTATGCCTCTTGCAAAATCTATTTTCCCTAATTGGTGTGTACTTGCAAGATCTATGCACTCCACAAAAATTGACATGGTTGTAAGAGACATTTTCATTATGACTAGTGCAATCATCATTAGTACTAGGGATATTCAAGGAGTTCATACTAACAACATTGCAATCATGCTCATCATTCAAAGATTTAGTGCCAAACATTTTATAGACTTCTTCTTCTAGCACTTGAGCACAATTTTCCTTTCCATCATTCTCATGAAAGATATTAAAAAGATGAAGTGTATGAGGCAAACTCAATTCCATTTTTTTGTAGTTTTCTTTTATAAACTAAACTAGTGCTAAAACAAGAAACAAAAAGATTCGATTGCAAGATCTAAAGATATACCTTCAAGCGCTAACCTCCCCGGCAACGGCGCCAGAAAAGAGGTTGATGTCTACAACACAACCTTCTTCTTGTAGACGTTGTTGGGCCTCCAAGTGCAGAGGTTTGTAGGACAGTAGCAAATTTCCCTCAAGTGGATGACCTAAGGTTTATCAATCCGTGGGAGGCGTAGGATGAAGACAGTCTCTCTCAAGCAACCCTGCAACCAAATAACAAAGAGTCTCTTATGTCCCCAACACACCCAATACATTGGTAATTGTATAGGTGCACTAGTTCGGCGAAGAGATGGTGATACGAGTGCAATATGGATAGTAGATAATGGTTTTTGTAATCTGAAAATATAAAAACAGCAAGGTAACTAATGATAAATGTGAGCACAAATGGTATTGCAATGCGTTGAAATAAGGCCTAGGGTTCATACTTTCACTAGTGCAAGTTCCCTCAACAATAATAACATAACTGGATCATATAACTATCCCTCAACATGCAACAAAGAGTCACTCCAAAGTCACTAATAGCGGAGAACAAACGAAGAGATTATGGTAGGGTACGAAACCACCTCAAAGTTATTCTTTCTGATCGATCTATTCAAGAGTCTGTAGTAAAATAACACGAAACTATTCTTTCTGTTCAATCTATCATAGAGTTCGTACTAGAATAACACCTTAAGACACAAATCAACCAAAACCCTAATGTCACCGAGATACTCCAATGTCACCTCAAGTATCCATGGGTATGATTATACGATATGCATCACACAATCTCAAATAAATCTGTTCAACCAACACAAAGAACTTCAAAGAGTGCCCCAAAGTTTCTACCAGAGAGTCAAGACAAAAACGTGTGCCAACCCCTATGCATAAGTTCACAAGGTCATAGAACTTGCAAGTTGATCACCAAAACATACATCAAGTGGATCACGTGATATCCCATTGTCACCACAGATAAGCACATGCAAGACATACATCAAGTGTTATCAAATGCTTAAAGACTCAATCCGGTAAGATAACTTCAAAGGGAATACTCAATTCATTACAAGAGAGTAGAGGGGGAGAAACATCATAAGATCCAACTATAATAGCAAAGCTCATGATACATCAAGATCGTATTGACTCAAGAACACGAGAGAGGGAGATCAAACACATAGCTACTGGTACATACCCTCAGCCCCGAGGGTGAACTACTCCCTCCTCGTCATGGAGAGCGCCGGGATGATGAAGATGGCAACCGGAGAGGGACTCCCCCCTTCGGTAGGGTGCCATAACGGGTCTAGATTGGTTTTCGGTGGCTACGGAGGCTTCTGGCGGCGGAACTTCCGATCTATTCTGCTCCCCGATGTTTTTAGGGTATATGGACATATATAGGCGAAAAAAGTTGGTCAGGGGAGCCACGAGGGGCCCATAAGGGTGGGGAGCGCGCCTCCCTGCCTCATGGCCACCTCGAAGCTTCCCCGACGTCTACTCCAAGTCTCCTGGATTGCTTCCGTTCCAAAAATAACTCTCCCGAAGGGTTCATTCCGTTTGGACTCCGCTTGATATTCCTTTTCTTTGAAACACTGAAATAGGCAAGAAAACATCAATTTGGGATGGGCCTCCGGTTAATAGGTTAGTCCCAAAAATAATATAAAAGTGTATAATAAAGCCCATAAACATCCAAGACAGATAATATAATAGCATGGAACAATAAAAAATTATTGATATGTTGGAGACGTATCAATTGACAAGCCCTCTTTTACGTGGGGTTGCAAGTATTTGTTCTTTGTGTACAAGTGTTGTTCACGTAGTGTTACTTGGTTACCCTACTGGTTCGATAACGTTGGTCTCATCACTGAGGGAAATACCTACAGTAGTTGTGTTGCATCATCCCTTCCTCTTTGGGGAAATACCGACGTAGTTCAAGCCGCATCATCCACATACTCGACCATCATATAGTCTTCTACAATTGCTAACACTCACCGCATACACATGAGAATTTTTTTTGAACTGGACACATCGAAATATAGGGGCTTATAGTTTCGCCTCCCAACGTATTCACCTCGAGGGTGATGTCAACAATAATAACTCATGCCCACCCATATCCATCTGGATATATGTGCCTAGATCTTTCCTCACCACATGGTTCTTGCCAAAAGAGAAAAATAAAAAGGAATAGAGAGAGATACTTTGACTCTTGCATAAAAGTAAAAGATAGGCACTTCGCAGAGGGAAGCAGAGGTTGCCATGCGCTTTTTCGTTGTATGCTCAATCTCTTAGTGCAAAAGAACGTCATGTTATATTGCCCCTTATGATAGCAACCATTATTATGCAGTCTGTCGCTTTTATTCTTTGGCATCACAAGGTCGTACAACGCTCAATTTTCTCTTACACTAAATGATCGAACACATTGAGAAGAAATTTTTATTGCCTTATTGCACCGATGAAAACTTACTTGAAGGATCTTACTCAATCCATAGGTAGGTACAGTGGACTCTCAAAACAAGATTTGGGTTAAGGGTTTTGGATGCACAAGTAGTATCTCTACTTAGTGCGGAATTTTTGGCTAGCAAAGATGGGGGACAAGCACCACATGTTAAAGGATCAATGACAATATAACTTCTATGTGAATATGAACAAACATAAATCATTACATTGTCTTCCTTTTCCAACATCAACAATTTTGGCATATAATATTTTGATGGGGGCTCACAATCATAAAAGATGTCCAAGATAGTGTATTTGCATGTGAATCTTCTCTTTACTTATTAATTCTTTCATGAATTGCATCATTGACCAATGCTATGTTTGTCAATCTCCAATAAATTTTACTACTTATACTCTTCCTTATGTGATGTCATTACTTACCATAAGATTAGTGTATGATGTTTTCCATTTATTTTCTTTCTTTTTATTGGAACATGAAAGTAAAGAAAGCAAAACTCAAACTAAACTTTATTATATATCTCGCTCACGATTACATTGAAAGATTACTAAGCAAGCACTCGAAAAAGAAAGGTTTGAACTAAACTTTTATTCAACTAAATCAAAAGATAACTAAGGATCGAACTAAGATAAATAAAGGCAAAAGATAGTGGTGGTGATACGCTACCGGGAAACCTCCCCCAAGCTTGGAACAAGCCAAGGGGAGTGCCCATACCTGATACTCAAGTCTCCTTTGGTGATGAAGAAGGTGGCAGTGGTCTTATCTTCAGGTTTCCATGGCAAGGGCTCATCATCATAAGAGGAGGAGTGAGTCTCGCGGGTCCTGCAACTGGCAGCCAAACTCATACCTTTAAACCTTGCCTCATATTCAAAGACTTGGTTTTGGAGATAGTAGATATGGCTTTGGAGAAAGTTGATTTGCTCGTCGAAGATGAAGACGATGTATTTCATGGACTTGCCATCCACCTTGAGATCACATGTGTAGTTTGAGATCATGAGGTGATTGGCATTGAGTCCATGTTCCACCATCCCCTTGCATCTGAAGACCTCCTGCGCCATAGCTTCAAGCCTGGCATCCACGGTTCCCGTCCCCTTGGGCCCCTGCACATCACAGATGTGCAACACCCCTTCATGCATCTCAATAGCTTGAGGGTGCTGCATCACCTCCCGCAAATACGGGTTGATGACATTCTCGAAGAACTTGTCCTTGGAGGAGCTTGAAGTGGCCATGGTGATTTAGATCCGTCAGAAAATAGCAAGAAAAGAAGAAAGGATATTTCTCCGCAATACGGTGGTAAATAGGTTCGGGGGGTATATAAAGATTTTTTATCTTGGGAAACAAGAAGACGGAAGAAAAACAGAGTCCAGAAGGTACCCGAGGTGGGCACAACCCACCTGGGCGCACATGCCCACCAGGGCTGCCTTCCTGTTTGTTTCTTAATTTCCTAATATTTAGTATATTCCAGAACTGACAGAAAATATTTTTGTGGATTTTTCGGAGTCCGTTTACTTACCGTATCACATACCTCCTCTTTTCGGTTATTCTGGAGTGTTCCGGAAGGTTTCTTTTATGTGTTCCTCCAGTGTCATTGTTTGAATAATATTGCTTTCAACATTAATGGGTGTACCTGAGATATAATGTTTTATTCTTTGCCCGTTGACAACATTTGGATTAGTGCCTTCGGAGTTATTTATTTTAATGGCTCCAGATCGATAAACTTCATCGATAACATAAGGTCCTTCCCATTTGGAGAGAATTTTTCCGGCAAAGAATCTGAAACAAGAGTTGTACAGAAGAACATATGCTCCAACTTTGAACTCACGCTTTTGGATTCTTTTGTCATGCCATCTTTTAACTTTTTCTTTAAATAACTTGGAATTTTCATAGGCTCGGGTTCTCCATTCATCTAGTGAGCTAATATCAAATAACCTCTTTTCACCGGTAAGTTTGAAATCATAGTTGAGCTCTTTAATTTCCCAATATGCTTTATGTTCTAACACAAGAGGCAAATGACAAGCTTTTCGATAAACCATTTTATAAGGAGACATACCCATAAGATTTTTATATGCTGTTCTATAAGCCCAAAGTGCATCATCTAATTTCTTAGATCAATTCTTTTGGGACCTATTGACAGTTTTCTATAAAATTAATTTTATTTATCTATTACTAAGTTCAACTTGACCACTAGACTGAGGATGATAATGTGATGCAATTCTATGGTTAACATCATACTTGGCAAGCATTTTACGAAAAGCACCATGAATAAAGTGTGAACCACCATCAGTCATTAAATATCTAGGGACTCCAAACCTTGGGAAAATAACTTCCTTCAGCATTTTAATAGAGGTGTTGTGATCAACACTACTAGTTGGAATAGCTTCTACCCACTTAGTAACATAATCGATAGTAACCAAAATATGTGTATACCCATTAGAGGAAGGAAAGGATCCCATGTAATCGAAACCCCAAACATCAAATGGTTCAACATCAAGAGAATAATTCATAGGCATTTCTTGATGCTTACCGATATTACCAATTCTTTGACATTCATCACAAGATAAAACAAACTTACGAGCATCCTTGAAGAGATTAGGCCAATAAAAACCAGATTGCAATACCTTGTGAGCAGTTCTATCTCCCTCATAATGCCCTCCATAAGCTTCGGAGTGACATTTTCATAGGATTTGTCCCTGTTCATGCTCAGGTACACAACTTCTAATAATACCATCTACTCCTTTATAAAAATGTGGTTCATCCCAAAAGTAGTGTCTTAAATCATAGAAGAATTTTTTCTTTTGTTGGTATGTGAAGCTAGTTGGTATATATTTAGAAACAATATAATTAGCATAGTCAGCATACCAAGGAGTGTTATGAGAAATATTTATGGTAGCTAATTGCTCATCAGGAAAACTATCATTAATAGGTTGTGGGTTATCAAGAATATTTTTTAACCTAGACAATTTATCAGCTACGGGGTTCTCAGCTCCTTTCCTATCAGTGATATGTAAGTCAAATTCTTGTAGCAAGAGAACACACCTAATGAGTCTAGGTTTAACATCTTTCTTTTCCATAAGATATTTAATAGCAGCATGACCAATGTTAACAATCACTTTAGAATCAACAATGTAAGATCTGAATTTATCACAAGCAAACACCAATGCTAATAATTCTTTTTTAGTTGTAGCATAATTTCTTTGGGCATTGTCTAGAGTTTTACTAGTATAATGAATAACATTTAATTTCTTATCAACTCATTGTCCTAAAACAACGCCAACAACATAATCACTAGCATCACACATAATTTTAAAAGGCAAGTTCCAATCAGGTGGTTGAACAATAGGTGCAGAAATTAAGGCTTTCTTAAGTGTTTCAAAGGCTTCTACACAATCATCATAAAAAACAAATGGAACATCCTTTTGTAAAAGATTTGTAAGAGGCCTAGAAATTTTAGAGAAGTCTTTAATAAATATCCTATAGAAACTAGCATGGCCGAGGAAACTACGAATACCTTTATATCTCTGGGACATGACATTTTATCAATTGCATCAACTTTCTCTTTATCCACCTCAATACCTCATTCAGAATTTTTATGTTCGAAGACAATACCTTCATTAACCATAAAGTGTCACTTCTCCCAATTCAAGACAAGATTAGTTTCCTCACATCTCTGCAAAACTCGATCAAGCTTGCTTAAGCAATCATCAAAAGAAGTCCTGTAAGCAGAAACATCATCCATGAAAACCTCAACAATCTTTTCACAAAAGTTCGAGAATATAGCAGTCATACATCTTTGAAAGGTAGCAGGTGCATTGCATAAACCAAAAGGCATACGCCTATAAGCGTAAGTTCCAAAAGGGCAAGTAAAGGTGGGTTTCTCTTGATCAGGTTGTGAAACAGGTATTTGAGAAAAACTAGAATATCCATCGAGAAAACAAAAGTGTGTGCGCTTAGATAATCTTTATAGCATTTGAATAATGAAAGGCAGAGGGTAATGATCTTTTCTAGATGATTTATTTTATTTTCTAAAATCAATTACCATTCTATAGCCAGTGACAATTCGTTGTGGAATAAGTTCATTCTTATCATTAGGAACAACAGTAATACCTCCTTTCTTAGGGACACAATGAACGGGACTTACCCATCTACTATCAGCTATGGGATATATTATACCTGCTTCCAGAAGCTTCAGTATTTCAGTTCTCACCACTTATTTCATTTTAGGATTTAAACATCGTTGGTGATCAACAACAGGTTTAGCATCAGGTTCCATATTAATCTTGTGCTGACAGAGAGTGGGACTAATGCCCTTAAGATCATCAACAGTATATCCAATATTAGCTCGGTACTTCTTCAGAATTTTCAATAATCTTTCTTCTTTTATGTTCTGAAAGGTTACAACTAATAATAACATGATATATATTTTTCTCATCAAGATAGGCATATTTCAAAGTGTCTGGAAATTGTTTTAATTCAAACACGGGATCACCTTTAGGTGGAGGAGGTCCTCCTAGAGTTTTAATAGGCAAATTGTGTTTAAGCAGAGGTTGTTGTTCAAAGAAATTTTTATCTATCTCGTTTCTTTCATGCATATGCATATCATTTCCACGGTGTAGCAAATATTGTTCTAGTGTATCAGTAGGAGTCACGGCAATAGAAGCAAGACCAATTATTTCATCCTTACCAGGAAATTCTTTCTTATGATGTTTTCTTCTAAAATTAGAAAAATTAAACTCATGAGACTCATCACCAAAACTCACACCGACGGTTTGTTTCTCACAATCTATTTTAGCATTAATGGTGTTCAAGAAAGGTCTACCAAAAATAATGGGACAAAAGTCATCTTGTGGGGAACCAAGAACTAGCAAATCAGTAGGATATTTTATTTTCCCACACAAGACTTCAACATCTTTAACAATCCCAAGTGCTGTGATGGTGTCTCTATTAGCAAGTTTAATAGTAACATCTATGTGTTCTATTTTAGCAGGTGCTATATCATTCGTAATTTCTTGATATAAGGTAAAAGGAATAGCACTCACGCTAGCACCTAAATCACATAAACCATGATAACAACGATCTCCTATTTTGACCGAGACAACATGCATGCCAACAACAGGTCTATGTTTATATTTTTCATCGGGTTTGGCAATTCTAGCAACTTCATCACAGAAGTAAATAACATGCCCATCTATATTTTGTACTAGGAGATCTTTAACCATAGCAACAATAGGTTCTACTTTGATTTGTTCAGCAGGTTTAGATGCTCTAATATAGCTTTTATTGACCATGGTTGGGACCTTAGCATGTTCCTTTATCTTAATAGGGAAAGGTGGGTTTTCAATTTAAGCAGTAGGTACAACTGGATCAACATTATAAATAATAGTTCCATCTTTAACCACAATTGGTTCTTTAATTTCTTCATTAATAGGTGGGTGATATATAAACCACTTCTCCTTAGGGAGATCAACATGAGTAACAAAAGATTCACAAAAGGAGGCTACTATCTCAGAGTCAGGTCCATATTTAGTGCTAAACTTTTGAAAAGCATCGGTATTCATAAAAGATTTAACACAATCATAAAAGAAGTATCGAGCATGGATTGATCATTACGAGAAAGCTGAGCATAAAAATTCTGAATAATAATTTCTCTTGACATCTCATGATTGGGGCATGAATATAACATTGAATTAAGCCTCCCCCAAGCTAGAGCGATACTTTCTCCTTCACGAGGCCAAAAATTATATATGTAATCCTGATCATGATGAACTAGATGCATAGGATAATTTTTTAAGTGAAATTCCAATTTCAATCGATTCCAATTCCAAGATACAATATCATCGCATAGCCTATACCATGCCAATGATTTTACCTTCAAATATAAGGGAAAATCTTCTTCTTAGCTACATCTCCGGGTAAACCTGCAAGCTTAAATAATCCACAAATTTCATCCACATATATCAAGTGCATATCTGGATGTTTGGTTCCATCTCCTACGTAAGGATTAGCTAGCAGTTGTTTTGTCATACCCGAAGGAATTTCCTAACCAATATTTTCAGTAGGTGCAGTAGGTTGAGGGAGAACTAATTGTGGTTCCGATCAAGGTGAAGATACCCTGAACAAACCCCTCAAAGGATTGTTCTCCATAGTAACAAGTGACAATAAATTTTAGAACTTAGTAATAATTTTTCCTTACCGATTTCCGCTTACCAAGAGCGCTTCAATCCTCGGCAATGGTGCCAGAAAAGAGCCTTGATGACCCAAAAGTATAGGGGATCAATCATAGTCCATTCGATAAGTAAGAGTGTCAAACCCAACGAGGAGCAGAAGGAAATGACAAGTGGTTTTCGGCAAGGTATTCTCTACAAGCACTGAAATTAGAAGTAACGAGTAGTTTGATAGCAATATAATTTGTAACAAGCAAGTGACGGTAACAACAAATAATATGCAGCAAGGTAGCCCAATCCTTTTGTGGCAAAGGACAGGCCAGAATGGTCTCTTATGGTAAACAAAGCGTTCTTGAGGGTACACGGGAATTTCATCTAGTCACTTTCATCATGTTGGTTTGATTTATGTTCGCTACTTTGATAATTTGATATGTGAGTGGACCAGTGCTTAGGTGCTGTTCTTACTTGAAAAAAACCTCCTACTTATGATTAACCCCCTCGCAAGCATCTGCAACTATGAGAAAAGTATTAAGATAAAATCTAACCATAGCATTAAACTTTTGGATCCAAATCAGTCCCTTACGAAGTAGCGCATAAACTAGGGTTTAAGCTTCTTTCACTCTCGCAATCCATCATCTAATAACTACTCCACAATGAATACCCTTAGGCCCTAATAAGGTGAAGTTCCATGTAGTCGACGTTCACATGACACCACTAAGAGAATCACAACATACATACCATCAAAATATCAAACACATATCAAATTCACATGATTACTTGCAACAAGATTTCTCCCATGACCTCAAGAACAAAAGTAACTATTCACAAATGGTAATCATGCTCAAGATCAGAGGGGTAATAAATAGCATAATGGATCTGAACATATAATCTTCCACCAAATAAACCATATAGTAATCAACTACAAGATGTAATAAACACTACTAGGCACCCACAAGCACCAATCTAAGGTTCCGATACAAAGATTGAACACAAGAGATTAACTAAGGTTTTAGAGGACATGGTGCTGTTGAAGATGTTGATGGAGATTGCCCTTCCCAAGATGGGAGATTTATTGGTGATGATGATGACGATGATTTCCCCCTCCGGGAGGGAAGTTCCCCCGGCGGAATCGCTCCGCCGGAGGGCAAAAGTGCTCTTGCCCAAGTTCCGCCTCGAGACGGCAGCACTTCGTCCCTGATGACCTAGAAGTATAGGGGATATATCATAGTGATATGATTGGAAAAAGATTGCCTGCCGGTCAAAATTCTCATCATCAGTGATGTCCACATCAATGGCTGAGAACTAGATTTGGATCTTGAATCACTCAATATTAATTACGAGAGATATTGGTTTGAGTGGGAGCAAAATTATGTATTAATTTAGTTTAATCACTAGTGCAAATTAAGTATGGACTATGTCTATGTGTAGTTTGCATTATTGTTATAGAATTAAGGCTCACGGTTCCACCTTTGTTGTTGAAGCTGATTGGCTATTATTTAACCGGTTGAATCTTTTATTATTGAGAGGATTGTCCTCTAAGAGTGGTAAGAAGGATTTTTTCCTAGTGCATGCTTGCAGTGCTCTCCCACTAATGCTATGGATGGCGAGACTTACGTTTTTTGATCCAAAAGGTTGAGAATTATATTACAATCTGCTTGTTTCCGAGAAACCTAAACTTCAAAATGTTTGGGATAGTTATGTGATATTCTAGGAACTGAAAATTGTTTTCAGAAACAAACAAAGGTTAAAAGATATATGATATCTAAATAAGTGTTTTGTTTGCAAGTTCTAGTGAAGCGAGACTAAAACGTGTAAGATCCGGAAGAACACCAGTCATGAGTTGATGGTGAGAACATAAAGAGAAAGAACAAAATAAAAGGATGTAATGAGAGTTACATGCCTAGGGAAGTTTGCAGCTCACACCACACTTAAACAGTTAAATTATTCTTCTAATGCCTCAAAGAAATATTGGAAGTAAACCTATAAGAATTTTACAGGCGGAAAGAAAGTAAGACTGGAATGTCCAGCTCAGGTATGAATGTCATACCAGTTATAGATGTAGATAAAGTCAGTCAAGTAAAGTGTGATTCCTGAGAATTGTGATTAAATTTTTAAACACTAAATTCTTCGAAAATTGTGGTTAAAAGTTGATCACAAGGATACCGACTCGATTGTATGTTGATGCAAATTGGTGCAAGAATTACTGCTTCCTAATGACCAACAAATTAATGAGGTTAAAATATGTGTTGATTTTTTATAAAAGTTATGATACTTTTTCATCAACATATTACCTCTGAATTTATTATCATAATTCATTTTAGAGCTTTGTACACTCTGGCCCATCGCATAGAAGTTGCAAAGAGGTTTATCATAATGGAACAATAGTTGTTCGATGTAATGAACAAAAGGGCCATACTCCTACTATGAATAGGATGTAAGTTGTGAATATTGATGACAAAATTGAACATCCATAACATTGACGCTAAATGTCGCAAGACTAAAAGAATACCACATATGTGTGGCACTCCATTTAGTCAGATTGGAGAAATCCACATGAAGACATTCCATAGTGATTGATTTTTGAGTCATATGATTACGAATCATCTGACACTTGCAACTTTCGTCCAAATAGTGAAGTAAACTAAAATACCTTTCACAGGCCACAAAGAACGAGCAACAAAATAATTGGAAATATGCATATTGATGTTTATAGTCCAATAAGTGTTGTTGCAAGCGGGGGATTTATCTATCTTCAAGGATGACTCAAGTAGATATTTATATTTACTAATTGAAACATAAATCTGAATCTTTGGAAATGCTTGAAAAGATTTTTAGAATGAAGTAGAAATTATTGTAACAAGAAAATTATGTTTCTACAATTGGATTGCAGAAAAGAATATTTGATTACAAATTTAGAAAATGTGTGATGAGCTGTGAAAAATATTTTATAGCTTGCACCTCCTAGAAACACTATTAAGAGTAGAGTGTTTTGAGTATATGTAATCAAGCTATGCATGACATGGTGCGATCAAACATGACATTAATTATTTCACCAATATAATTTTTAGTGTGATGCTTTAGAGATAGTGGCTTTTACACTAAAAGAGCGCCATCAAATTTATTGAAATAAGTGCGACTTTGTAGGTTATCCCAAATGGTTGGGTATTCCTCTATCACTATGCCAAGGCAAAGTGTTTTGCTAGAGAGTGCAAATTTTTTGAAGAATTTTTTTTCTACAAAAGAGTGAGTGGGATGACAATGTAACTCGACATGATTGCGGAATCTTTGTGATCAGGTCAAAGAAAAGGAACACTAGAAGTGAGTCTAGAATTTCCTACCACAACGGATACGAAAGACTCTACCTGAGATATAGAGACTTTAGTCGAACTTGCAGTTGAACCATATAGGATGGGAAAATTTGTGCAAGCCTTCATGGTATGTAGACAAAATATTGTTGAAACAAACAATGAACCTATAATGCACAGAGAAGTGTTGATGGGCCCTGACTCCGAAATTGACTATATGAAAAAATAATCCGAGATAGTATCCATACACACAGTTCAAGTTTCGAACTTGATGGACCCTCTCAAAGACTTAAAGTCTAAAGTGAAGTGATGGATCTATAGGTTGCCAAAGATAAAAATGTTTTATAATGCTTGACTCGTTTCAAATAGTTTATGACAAGACCAAGGAGTTGATAATGATGAGATTGTCTCACCATAATAATACTTAAAGTCAGTTCGGACTAAATTAGAAATTACTAAATATTTATTTATGAGATATAATAGATGGATGCCAAATGATTCACATGAGATGGAAATAGAACCAAGGTTGTATATTTGATATGGTCCAAGATAATTTTGTTGATCCAGAGGATGCTAGTAAGTGTGCTAATCTGAAGCAAGCATAGTGGAGATGGAATCTTCTTCCTGATGAAATGGTCAAATAATTCAATTTCGTCGAGGAAAGCGAAGATGCTTGTATTTACAAGAAAGTAAGTGGGAGCATGATAATAGTTCTAAACACTATATGTGCATGACATATTGTTGATTGGAAATTTCTCGACACAGATTAAGACTTTATTGAAACTAGTATTTCAGTAAATTAATTAGGCAATATATAGTCCTAGTATAAGGCATAATGATCCATGGAGATAGTAGTGTCTAATCGGACTTAGGCAAAATACATATTGTCAGAATACTAAATCAGTTTAGTAAGAAATCTCTAAGAGTTTCTTGAGGAAGTCACATGGAAAGAGTTTTAAGTAAGAGTCGGTATTCTGAAATACTGATGAGAGAAATACATGATTTCAATCATGCTTGTATTACTTATATTCCATGGTATGTAAACAACCAGATATATCTAGTACTCTAAGTAAGTTGTGAGTAAAGTTACCAGAATGATCAAATTGTTGATCATAGGACAACGGTAAAATGTTGTTAAATACTAATGACATGTGTCTCGCATACAGAGAAGATTAAGAGATTGTTGTAAGGAGTTACATCAATACATGCTCGTTGTAAGTAGTACTTCGATAAAAACTTCACTAATGCTCCAAGAGATTTTCGATTTCAATTTATGGTGGCATAGTGAGTTGGAATTGGTCCAAAAGATTATTGTGGTGAATTCTACAACAGAAGGCTGGGTATATTGTCACTTTAGAAGTACCAATAGAGGGTGATGAATCAAAAGTTCATTTATGAGCTTGGTATGATTTCTAAATGATTGTGCAAATGGAACACTGTTCTTTATAGTGGCTCCATAACTCAATTTAAGGAATCATAGGTCCTGCTAGTGATTAAATACATACAAAGCCAGTTTCACACAAACTATGAATTTATGTGAAAGTATGATATATGCATTGAAATGCAAATGGTATACACGGACTTAAGATTGTCAGATTTGATGGGACAAAGTCTATACCACAAGCAAAGCATGGTCTGACACCGGATTGCCATTGGTGTAAAAGTTAAAATCGCTGACTAGATTACTCTAGTGCAAGTGAGAGAATGTTGGAAATATGCCCTAGAGGCAATAATACTGTATTATTATATTTCCATATTCATAATTAAGTGTTTATATTTCATGCTATAATTGCTATGATGCTGGAATATCCGATTTAGTGGAAACTCATATGCATGTGTGAAATGCTAAACAGATAAAATAAAGGTTCCTAGTCTTGCCTCTAAGACTAGCTCAAGTGTTGTTGGTGATCACATTTTCCCAATCTTAGGATATCATTGAGTGTAACAATAGTCCTAAAACAACATTAAGATTATGACATTGGAAGAACGATCATATATAATCGACCCAAACTTGTTTGTTGTGAATTGAGATAATATCGTCTATACTCAATTGTAATAACACAGAGTGTTAACATGTGATTTTGCTCCGTAGACCATGAGAGTATCGTAGTCACTTCCTACCACACGGTGGATTTTGGGGTTTCTCAAACCTCACTTGTAACAAGGTGATCATAACGACAACTTACAGGCTCATCGGAAAGTTTGACAAGGGACTAGATAGCTCGAGAGTGGGATTTGCTCCTTCGATGATGGAGAGATATTCCTAGGGGCCTCTAGGTGTAACGACATCCATCATCGTTTTTTCAGAGACAGGTGACTACATCAAGGGGATGCCGGAACACGACAACGAGAAAGAAGAATAAAACCGGTAACGAGGATAACGATATTGTTGGGAACGTAGCATGCAATTTCAAAAAAATTCCTAGGATCATGCAAGATCTATCTAGGAGATGTATAGCAACGAGAGGGGGAGAGTGTGTCCATGCACCCTCGTACACTGAAAGCGGAAGTGTTAACTTAACGTGGTTGATGTAGTTGAACGTCTTCGAGATCCAACCGATCAAGCACCGAACGTACGAAACCTCCGAGTTCAGCACACGTTTAGCTCGATGACGTCCCTCGAACTCTTGATCCAGCAAAGTGTTGAGGGAGAGTTTCGTTAGCACGACGACATGGTGACGGTGACGGTGATGTGATCCGCGCAGGGCTTCGCCTAAGCACTACGACAATATGACCGAAGGAGTAAACTGTGGAGGGGGGCACCGCACACAGCTAAGAGAACAATTGATGTGCTTTGGGGTGCCCCTGCCCCCATATATAAAGGAGGAGAGGGAGGAGGCGGCCCTAGGGGCGCGCCAAGTGGTGGTGGGGAACTGACTTGGACTCCTAGTCCTAGTCGCCCCCCTTCCTTTCTTTCGGAGGGGGAAAGGGAAGGAGAGGGAAAGGGAGAAGGAAAGGGGGCGCGCCCCCTCCCCTTGTCCAATTTGGACTCCCATGGGGGGCGCCACCCCTTGTGGGCTGCCCTCTCTCTCCCCTATGGCCCATGCTGGCCCATTACTTTCCCCGGGGGGTTCCATTAACCCCTCGGTACTCCGATAAATATCTGAAACACTCTGAAAGCATTCTGGTGTCCGAATACTATCGTCCAATATATCAATCTTTACCTGTCGACCATTTCGAGACTCCTCGTCATGTCCGTGATCTCATCCAGGAGTCCAAACAATCTTCGTTCACCAAAAGAAATAATTCATAATACAAATCGTCATCGAACATTAAGCGTGCAGACCCTACGGGTTCGAGAACTATGTAGACATGACCGAGACACATCTCCGATCAATAACCAACAGCAGAACCTGGATGCTCATATTGGTTCCTACATATTCCACAAAGATATTTATCGGTCAAACCGCAATGACAACATACATTATTCCCTTTGTCATCGGTATGTTACTTTCTCGAGATTCGATCGTTGGTATCCTCATACCTAGTTCAATCCTATTACCAGCAAGTCTCTTTACTCGTTCTGTAATGCATCATCCCATAACTAACTCATTAGTCACATTGCTTGCAAGGCTTATCATGATGTGCATTACCGAGAGGGCCTAGAGATACCTCTCCGATACTCGGAGTGACAAATCTTAATCTCGATCAATGCCAACCCAACAAACACCTTCAGAGACACCTATAGAGCATCTTTATAATCACCCGGTTATGTTGTGACATTTGATAGCACACAAGGTGTTCCTACAGTATTCAGAAATTGCATAATCTCATAATCAAAGGAATATGTATAAATCATGAAGAAAGCAATAGCAATAAAACTTGACGATCATTATGCTAAGCTAACGGGTGGGTCTTGTCCATCACATCATTCCCCTAATGATGTGATCCCGTTCATCAAATGACAACACATGTCTATGGTCAGGAAACTTAACGACGTTTGATTAACGAGCTAGTCAAGTAGAGGCATACTAGGGGCACTCTGTTTTGCATATGTATTCACACATGTATCAAGTTTCCGGTTAATACAATTCTAGCAGGATCAATAAATATTTATCATGATATAAGGAAATACAAATAACAGCTTCATTATTGCCTATAGGGCATATTTCCTTTAGTATCCCACTTGCACCAGAGTCAATAATTTAGATTACATTGTAATGATTCTAACACCCATGGAGTCTTGGTGTTGATCATGTTTTTCTCGTGGAAGAGGCTTAGTCAACAGGTCTGCAACATTCAGATCTGTATGTATTTTGCAAATCTCTATGTCTCCCTCCTTGACTTGATCGTGGATGGAGTTGAAGCGTCTCTTGATGTGTTTGGTTCTCTTGTGAAATCTGGATTCCTTCGCTAAGGCAATTGCTCCAGTATTGCCACAAAAGATTTTCATTGGACCCGATGCACTAGGTATTACACCTAGATCGGATATGAACTCCTTCATCCAGACTCCTTCATTTGATGCTTCCGAAGCAGCTATGTACTCCGCTTCACACATAGATCTCTCCATGACACTTTGCTTGGAACTGCACCAACTGACAGCTCCACCATTCAATATAAATACGTATACGGTTTGTGACTTAGAGTCATCCGGATCAGTGTCAAAGCTAGCATCGATGTAACCATTTACAATGAGCTCTTTGTCACCTCCATAAATGAGAAACATATCTTTAGTCCTTTTCAGGTATTTCAGGATGTTCTTGACCGCTGTCTAGTGATCCACTCCTGGATTACTTTGGTACCTCCCTTCTAAACTTATAGCAAGGCACACATTAGGTCTGGTACACAACATGGCATACATGATAGAACCTATGGCCGAGGCATAGGGAATGACTTTCATTTTCTCTCTATCTTCTGTAGTGGTCGGGCATTGAGTCTGACTCAACTTCACACCTTGTAACACAAGCAAGAACCCTTTCTTTGACTTATCCATTTGAACTTCTTCAAAACTATATCAAGGTATGTGCTTTGTGAAAGTTCAATTAAGCGTCTTGATCTATCTCTATAGATCTTTATGCCCAATTGTAACGCCCCGAGACCGATGTGCCAGGTGTCCTCCAGTTATTCGCTGTTGTTGCCTTGCCATTGCTTGCGTGTCATGCATTGCATATCATGTCATCATGTGCATTTCATTTGCATACATGTTCGTCTCGTGCATCCGAGCATTTTCCCCGTTGTCTGTTTTGCAATCCGGCGCTCCTATGTCACCCGGAGTCCCTTTCTACCTCTTTTCGTGTGCGGGTGTTAAACGTTTTCGGATTGGACCGAGACTTGTCATGCGGCCTTGGTTTACTACCGGTAGACCGCCTGTCAAATTTCGTGCCATTTGGACTTTGTTTGATACTCCAACAGTTAACCAAGGAACCGAAAAGGCCTCGTGAGTGTTGCTGCCCAACACCCCTCCAAAGTGGCCCAAAACCCATCTAAACCTCCTCCATTATCTCGGTCGTTCGATCACGATCGCGTGGCCGAAAACCGCACCACATTTGGACTCTCCTAGCTCCCTCTACCTACATATATGTGGCCTTCCCAGAAATTCTCGATGTCCAAACCCTAGCTTCCCCTACCTTGCGCCACCGGACATTTTTCTTCCACACCAGACATGTCCAGCCGCTACACCGGACGAATCCGGGCGCAACACGTCAGCGCCGCCGCTCCTCTCTCTCCTCCCCGCCGCCGGGCCCGAGGGAGCCCAGATCGGGCCCGCCCCGGGCCAGATCGGGCTGCCGCTGCCAAGCGCCTCGCGCGCCTGCCCCGCCGCCCGGCTCTCCACCTGCGCCGCCTCGCTCGACGGCCGCGCCACCCGTGCCGCCACAGCGCTCCGGGCCGGCCGCCGCACCTCCTACCGGCGACGAGCTCGCCGCTGCACCATCGCGCTGGCTGCCCGCGTCTCACCGGAGCTCGCCGCTACCGCAGCGCCTCCGGCCGGATCCTCCTCACTCCGGCGAGCCCTTCCCCAACTACGGCGCCGTCTCCCTCTCCTCCGGTGACCTTCCGGCGAACCTCGTACGGCATGCCCCGAAACCCTAGATCCATTTTGGGAGGTATAATTTCTACCAAGTCCCCGAGATTTCCAGATTCAAATGCCCATGTTCATCATGTCACAACTTTGCATCCGTAGCTCCGTTTTGCGCTTATAGCATATCAAAATGTTCGCCTCAGAGAGTACATCATTTCATCTCATTGCATCATTTTCATTTGAGCTCATCTTGATGCCCGAAATGCTGTTGAAAGAGAGCTATATGAGATAATTGTGAGATCTGCTGCATCAAATAGCTATTTGTCATTTTTGCCATGTTTAATGTGTTCATGATATGCTCCTGAGTTCTACATGAGTTTTGTTACATGCCATGCCATCTTTACAGAGGTTCTTACCATGTATTTTTGTGACATGTGTGGTGACTAGCACAAGTTTGCAAAGTAGTGCATTCGTTAATGCTGATTTCAGGGACTTAAAATTTCCCTAAGTCCTTGATCTATTTTTATCAATATGCCATATGTTCATGTTGTTTCCTAGCGATCCGTGCCTCTTTTGAGGATGATCAGTAAGGATGATTTGTTAAAATTGTGGTGCTGTATTCATCCATGTCTTTGTTTGAATTTATGGAACACCCTAGCTTGAGTTAATCGAGCTCCACTTTTGCTATTTCGTGAATCCTGGCAGATTGTTGACTCATTAGCGATTTTGCCGAGGATGTTGTTATTGATCCGTGCACGCTATGTTGTTGTTCTTGCCATGTCTAGCTTATATGATATGTATTCTTGATGGGTGTATGCTTAGTTTGTCATGCCTTGCATTTTAGTGAGTGCATCGAGCTCGTAAACATGCCTACTCGTTAAGATATTTGCATGCTCCAGTTTTTCACTAAGTCTGTAATCTGATTATGTTTTTGCCATGTTCACATGCTTGTAATTGTATTTTCTGATCCCTTTTGGCTCAAGGTCACTAAGGGACTTTTGTTAAGTGCTTTGAGTAGCTTCATGTCATGCCTTGCTTTGCCATGTTAAGTTCCTGTAGCATATACTTTTCTTGCTCCAAAGTGTGCTACTTGATCTGAAATTCCAGGCTTGTGTTAATTTCACTAAGTCTGGAACCTGTTCACCATTTGCATTTTTGCCATGCTTGTTTGAACCTGTTAATGGATGAATTGGCCATAGCTCAGTGTTCATCTTTTGTCAATCATCATGAGTGGATCCTTGCCATGTATTTTGTTGCCATGTTTGAGTGCTATAGCATATTTATCTTGATGCATTTAGATGGCTACTTGCTGTTTATCGCAGACTGGTGCCATATTTGTTTTGCTTGCCATTTCCAAACCGTGCATCCGATTCCGGTGATCTTTATATCGATTTCAACCGAAATCACCTCATCTTTCCAGTGGAACTGTTGGTTTTCCAAGTTGAGGCCAGGTTCAGTCTTTCCTTTGCAAATCATGCATATGCATCGCATACCGCATCCCGCATATCATACCGTGTTCATGTGTTGGTTGTTTACTATGTGGTGTGCTTCTTTCCGGTGTTGCTTCTTCGGGTTGGTTCCGGTAACGTCGCGTTTGTGAGGACTCGTTCGACTACGTCCATTTGTCTTCTTCATGGACTCGTTCTTCTTCCTTGCGGGATCTCAGGCAAGATGACCATACCCTCGAAATCACTTCTATCTTTGCTTGCTTAGTTGCTCGCTCTTTTGCTATGCCTATGTTGCGATACCTACCACTTTCTTATCATGCTTCCCATATTGTTAAGCCAATCCTCTAACCACCTTGTCCTAGCAAACCGTTGTTTGGCTATGTTTCCGCTTTGCTCAGCCCCTCTTATAGCGTTGTTAGTTGCAGGTGAAGATTGGAGTTTGTTCCATGTTGGAACATGGATATTTTGTTGGGATATCACAATATATCTTATTTAATTAATGCATCTATATACTTGGTAAAGGGTGGAAGGCTCGGCCTTATGCCTGGTGTTTTGTTCCACTCTTGCCGCCCTAGTTTCCGTCATATCGGTGTTATGTTCCCGGATTTTGCGTTCCTTACGCAGTTGGGTTATAATGGGAACCCTTTGACAATTCGCCTTGAATAAAACTCCTCCAGGAATGCCCAACATTGGTTTTACCATTCGCCACCTAGCCTTTTCTTTCCCTTGGGTTTTGCAGACTCGAGGGTCATCATTATTTTAACCCCCCGGGCCAGTGCTCCTCTGAGTGTTGGTCCGACCGAGTAGACTGCGGGGCCACCTCGGGGCAACCTGAGGGTTGGTTTTACTCGTAGGATGTCTCATCTGAGTGTGCCCTGAGAACGAGATATGTGCAGCTCCTATAGGGATTTATCGGCACATTCGGGTGGTGTTGCTGGACTTGTTTTACCATTGTCGAAATGTCTTGTAACCGGGATTCTGAGTTTGATCGGGTCTTCCCGCTAGAAGGAATATCCTTCGTTGACCGTGAGAGCTTGTGATGGGCTAAGTTGGGATACCCCTGCAAGGATTTGAACATTCGAAAGCCGTGCCCGCGGTTATGGGCAGATGGGAATTTGTTAATGTCCGGTTGTAGAAAACCTAAAGTTGACCTTAATTAAAATACATCAACCGCCTGTGTAACCGTGATGGTCTCTTTCCGGCGGAGTCCGGGAGGTGAACATGGTGTTGGAGTTATGCTTGACGTAGGTTGTTCTAGGATCACTTCTTGATCATAGTTTCTCGATCGTGCTTTGCCTTCTCTTCTCGCTCTCTTTTGCGAATAGGTTAGCCACCATATATGCTAGTCGCTTGCTGCAGCTCCACCTCATACCTTTTACCCTACCTATAAGCTTAAATAGTCTTGATCGCGAGGGTGTGAGATTGCTGAGTCCCCGTGGCTCACAGATACTTCCAAAACCAGTTTGCAGGTGCCGATGTTACCGAGCAGGTGACGCAACCAAGCTCAAGGAGGAGCTCAATGAAGATCTTGTCCTTTGTGTTGTTCCGTTTCCAGTTGATCAGTAGTGGAGCCCAGTTGGGGTCGATCGGGGATCTGTGTAGAATTTGGGGTAGTCTTCTTTTATTTTGGGTTCCGTAGTCGGACCTTGATTGTATCTGGTTGATGTAATGCTTTATTCATGTATTTGTGTGAAGTGGCGATTGTAAGCCAACTATGTATCTCTTTCGCTTATGTATTACATGGGTTGTGTGAAGATTACCTCACTTGCGACATTGCTTTCAATGCGGTTATGCCTCTAAGTCGTGCTTCGACACGTGGGAGATATAGCCGCATCGAGGGTGTTACAAGTTGGTATCAGAGCCTTCCCCGACCTTAGGAGCCCCCTACTTGATTGAATCACTGGCGTTATTGAGTCTAGAAATGTTTTGAGTCATTTAGGAATTATATATAATGGAGAGTTATGACTTCTTTTTACTCCTCAGTCCCTTCATCGCTCTGGTGAGGCATCCTGACATAGAGTTTTGACTCTTCTCTTCTCAAATTTCACTAATTTTTTTTAGGATCACGCGGGTATCTTGGAATCATTCCGATGGTTTTGTGATGAGAACATTGTTCTTGGTGCCTCCTGACATTTAGGGGTTGTGGCAGTGTCCCGGGCAGTTGAGCTCCGAGGTGTTGTCGTCACAATTTTATCGTTGTAGTTCTGGAATACCTGAGATTAGTTTCGCCGACATCGAAAATCTCTTTTATGCAGTTGTTGGTGAGATAACCTCGACGCCACCCAGTACTGGGGCGGCAGTTCGGGAGTATTGCCATAACTCGTATAACGGATGCTTTTCGAAGGTTGAGGTAGACGATTTCCGAAGGTTTCTTGGTTATGTGTTGAAGGATGGATATAGCTGGATGTAGGATTTGCTAGATTTGGGTGAGATATTATGCTTCCCCTGTATCCCCAACACCTGATTGCATAACCAGAAAGTTTCGGGAGTTCATAAGTGGGAATTCAAGTAGCTCTTAGGATATCTTTCCGACAGATGTATGATATGAAATTGGGGTTCGACGTCTAGTGGTCCACCTATCCACGGTTGGTTTTACAGTGGTCTCGTTGTGTCTTAAAGAGTCCTTGGCTATGCCGACTCGGGGACGCTTCGTATGTCATGTGCACTGCCTTGTACATGATGGTGTTGTACGATCGAGCACGTGTAGGCCCCACCACGAAAACTTCGGACGAAATCTCTATCATATGTTTGTTCCGGCTTATTCTGCAAGCAAATCTTTTGTTTTGCTTTGAGTTGTGGTATTCGAGTTGCTTCGAAGTCAAATGTTGATTCCATCCCTTGTCTAAGTGGTGTTCTTGTATTCCTACGGGGGTACTAATCCTTCATGATAATCGAGATTGTCATGTCAAACCTTTTCAACCGGTGTGCTTCTCTTCAAGCGGATCCGTCCATTTTCAACATCCGCAAGATCTAGTATCAGTTCTTCTCAACGGTGTTTGTTTCATCCGTCTCCAAGTTGCCTTTGTTTTTCCCGCCCACCCACCCTTTTTCTTGAAGGACTAAGATTTCTTTATCAAGTATCCATGTTAGCGATGGAAGTCTCTCCATTGTTTTCTTTCAATGTTCGCATCCGGTGATTCTCATGAAGATTCTAACGGAGCTTCAAGTTCGTCACTCCTCACTCATTTTTCTTCTCCGGTGGGTCGAATTCAAGTTTTGGTGTTGACCATATCCTTTCCTCGTTTCAAACGTTTTGCCATGCCGGTGCACCTCTTCATTTGTTCGGGTGTGCTGAAGATATCTCGACGGTTCATGTTTCCACTCTGCATTCATTCAAGCTCTTTCAAGATTGTTATCTCATTCAAGCCATTTAACTCAACCGATGCAACCTCTCTTTTAAATCATTTCAACGGTGCTTCTTTTTAGTGGGCCCTAACCCACATGTCTTTTTTTCCAGGATCTTACCTGACTCTTCTAATTCTCCCGGAGTTATTCTCAAATTCTTTTCCAAGTTTGACGTAAGAATGAATTATCATAAGTCTTATGTTTTCTCCAAGATCTGTCAAATTCTTTTCATCGTTGGCTCAATCTCTTCGCGTTTGATCATTCAGGAGTGTCTCAACGATTCATGGTGGTGTTTCTTGTCATCATTCTCAGATTTTGTAGACCGAAGAAGAGTTTCTCTTAAATCTTGCTCCATTCTTTTCAAGATTCGTGATTCTAGCTTGTTGCCATCCTCTCATAATTATTTGTGATTGTGGGAATTCTTTTCACCTATCCGGAGCAATTCAAGAGTCTTCTCAGTTTGATTATCCGGAGTCCATCATTTCAGGGTTTTTTTTCATTCTCAGCTTTCAGCTCTGATCCTCCTAATTTTACCGGTGCATTGATCAAATATCCTCTAAGCAGTGCATGATCTCTTCGTTCTCTCATATATAAATTCTCTCAAGCATCTTCATTCATTTGCTAATTCTTCCCGGTGTTTCTTTATCTTCTCTTCGTTCATTTTTAATTCTTACGGTGGTTCGTTCAAGAGTTCTCGTCATTCGTTATCATATCAATTTATTCGTTGTTTTCAATCCTTCCGGTGGTTCGTTGAAGATTTTCTCGAGTTTATGCAATATCTCTCTTAATCCTTTCTACGAGAATAAGTAATATGCCAAATCCGCTGCTTGTCATCAATTTAAATTGGTGAAGGATACACATAACATAATCCTTATTCTTGTTTCATTGAGTAAATTCAATTCCTTATTCCTGAGGTTCATCAAGTTCTTGGTTTTCAATTGTTTCATCTTTTCTTTCCCGGAGTTCCAAGCTCTCGCATTTATATCACCACGGAGATCCATCTAAATCATTATAAGGCTTCACTTTGTGTTGTCAACTTCTCTTTCTTTTCATCATCCTTTTATTACCGGAGTTCTTTCAGCTTTCCTTTCGTTTGACCATTCTTTTATTATCGGAGTTCTTCGAGAGTTTCTTCATGGTGGCTCATCAAGGATTTAATTCCTTCTCGAAGCGTTCATCGAGATTCTTTTCAGAGGAGCTCATGTATTCTTCATCTTGCAATCCGGAGTGCGATTCTTTTTACCTTATCTTTTGAGGTGGTGTTATGTCATTGTTGATAATTTCCCTTCGTGTTTCATGATTCATAGGTTTTCAAGAGTGACATATCTAAATCCATCATTTTCTCTTTGCTCAAGACATCTTTTCAACCAATTAACCTCTTCAATGGATTTATCTTGGGTTATATTTCACCTAAAGCTTTCCCTAAGGATTTTGCAAATTCTGGTGCTTATAAACGACCCTAGTCTTCATTTATCCTCCTAGAGAAATTAGTTTCTCGTCTCCTTGTTCATATCTATCCAATCTATTGTTTCAGTTAGTGGTAGAATTTCACCTCATAATTTTGGGATGTTTTCCATAAGACCACTACAAGCTTATTCGTTTTGTTGTCGGTTTTCCAACAACTCCGTTCGACCCTTCTCCTAAGGATGCCTTCTCAAGCTCTTTTGTGGCAGAAGTTGGCATTTTCTTCTCCATTCTTTTCTTTCAATTATCTATCTTCTATTTCTTTCTCCCGGAGGCCTTGTGATGTTGCTCTTTTCAACCATCATCCCGAATTTTGAAGATCATGATCTTTTCTTGCTTATCCTTTTAACCGGAGTGTGTGCCCGCTGCTCATGTTCTTTTCATCTTATCAAGTCTTGTATCACTTTTCAAACGAAGTGCTGTCCGAATTGGTTCTTCCTTGTTCCTTGTTCCTAACAGAGTGTTTTCCAACTTCCATCACCTCCGTGGTATTATTCCTTCCAAGTTGTTCAACTTTTTAAGGTTCTTTGGTTTCACTCGTTTGTCAAAGAAGCAACTTAGTTTTACCTCTTCTCTTTCTCTTCCGTTTTTCCTTCCGGTGCCATTCTAGATCTCGGGACGAGATCCTCTCGTAGTGGTGGAGTGTTGTAACACCCCGAGACCGATGTGCCAGGTGTCCTCCAGTTATTCACTGTTGTTGCCTTGCCATTGCTTGCGTGTCATGCATTGCATATCATGTCATCATGTGCATTTCATTTGCATACATGTTCGTCTCGTGCATCCGAGCATTTTCCCCGTTGTCCATTTTGCAATCCGGCGCTCCTATGTCACCCGGTGTCCCTTTCTACCTCTTTTCGTGTGCGGGTGTTAAACGTTTTCGGATTGAACCAAGACTTGTCATGCGGCCTTGGTTTACTACCGGTAGACCGCCTGTCAAGTTTCATGCCATTTGGACTTCGTTTGATACTCCAACGGTTAACCGAGGAACCGAAAAGGCCTCGTGAGTGTTGCAGCCCAACACCCCTCCAAAGTGGCCCAAAACCCATCTAAACCTCCTCCATCATCTCGGTCGTTCGATCACGATCACGTGGCCGAAAACCGCACCTCATTTGGACTCTCCTAGCTCCCTCTACATATATATATGTGGCCTTCCCCGAAATTCTCGCTGTCCAAACCCTAGCTTCCCCTACCTCGCGCCACCGGACATTTTTATTCCACACCGGACATGTCCAGCCGCCGCGCCGGACGAATCCGGGCGCGACACGTCAGCGTCGCCGCTCCTCTCTCTCCTCCCCGCCGCCGGGCCCGAGGGAGCCCAGATCGGGCCCGCCCCGGGCCAGATCGGGCTGCCGCAGCCAAGCGCCTCGCGCGCCTGCCCCGCCGCCTGGCTCTCCACCCGCGCCACCTCGCTCGACGGCCACGCCACCCACGCCACCGCAGCGCTCCGCGCCGGCCGCTGCACCTCCTGCCGGCGACGAGCTCGCCACTGCACCATCGCGCCGGCTGCCCGCGTCTCACCGGAGCTCGCCGCTACCGCAGCGCCTCCGGCCGGATCCTCCTCACTCCGGCGAGCTCTTCCCCAACTCCGGCACCATCTCCCTCTCCTCCGGTGACCTTCCAGCGAACCTCGTACGGCATGCCCCGAAACCCTAGATCCGTTTCGGGAGGTATAATTTCTACCAAGTCCCCGAGATTTCTAGATTCAAATACCCATGTTCATCATGTCACAACTTTGCATCCGTAGCTCCGTTTTGCGCTTATAGCATATCAAAATGTTTGTCTCAGAGAGTACATCATTTCATCTCATTGCATCATTTTTATTTGAGCTCATCTTGATGCCCGAAATGCTGTTGAAAGAGAGCTATATGAGATAATTGTCAGATCTGCTGCATCAAATAGCTATTTGTCATTTTTGCCATGTGTTAATGTGTGCATGATATGCTCCTGAGTTCTACATGAGTTTTGTTACATGCCATGCCATCTTTACAGAGGTGCTTACCATGTATTTTTGTTACATGTGGGGTGACTAGCACACGTTTGCAAAGTAGTGCATTCGTTAATGCTGATTTTAGGGACTTAGAATTTCACTAAGTCCTTGATCTGTTTTTATCAATATGCCATATGTGCATGTTGTTTCCTAGCGATCCGTGCCTCTTTTGAGGATGATCAGTAATGATGATTTGTTAAAATTGTGGTGCTCTATCCATCCATGTCTTTGTTTGAATTTATGGAACACCCTAGCTTGAGTCAATCGAGCTCTACTTTTGCTATTTCGTGAATCCTGGCAGATTGTTGACTCATTAGCGATTTTGCCGATGATGTTGTTATTGATCCCTGCATGCTATGTTGTTGTTCTCGCCATGTCTAGATTATATGATATGTATTCTTGATGGGTGTATGCTTAGTTTGTCATGCCTTGCTCTGTAGTGAGTGCATCGAGCTCGTAAACATGCCTACTCGTTAACATATTTGCATGCTCCAGTTTTTCACTAAGTCTGTAATCTGATTATGTTTTTGCCATGTTCACATGCTTGTAATTGTATTTTCTGATCCCTTTTGGCTCAAGGTCACTAAGGGACTTTTGTTAAGTGCTTTGAGTAGCTCCATGGCATGCCTTGCTTTGCCATGTTAAGTTCCTGTAGCATATAGTTTTCTTGCTCCAAAGTGTGCTACCTGATCTGAAATTCCAGGCTTGTGTTAATTTCACTAAGTCTGAAACATGTTCACCATTTGCATTTTTTCCATGCTTGTTTGAACCTGTTAATGGATGAATTGGCCGTAGCTCTGTGTTCATCTTTTGTCAATCATCATGAGTGGATCCCTTCCATGTATTTTGTTGCCATGTTTGAGTGTTGTAGCATATTTATCTTGATGCACTTATATGGCTACTTGCTGTTTATCACAGACCGGTGCCATATTTGTTGTGCTTGCCATTTCCAAACCATGCATCCGATTCCGGTGATCTTTATATCGATTTCAACCGAAATCACCTCACCTTTCCAGTGGCACTCTTGGTTTTCCAAGTTGAGGCCAGGTTCAATCTTTCCTTCGCAAATCATGCATATGCATCGCATACCGCATCCCGCATATCATACCGTGTTCATGTGTTGGTTGTTTACTATGTTGTGTGCTTCTTTCCGGTGTTGCTTCTTCGTGTTGGTTCCGGTAACGTCGCGTTTGTGAGGACCCATTCGACTACGTCCGTTTGTCTTCTTCATGGACTCGTTCTTCTTCCTTGCGGGATCTCAGGCAAGATGACCATACCCTCGAAATCACTTCTATCTTTGCTTGCTTAGTTGCTCGCTCTTTTGCTATGCCTATGCTGCGATACCTACCACTTGCTTATCATGCCTCCCATATTGTTAAGCCAATCCTCTAACCACCTTGTCCTAGCAAACCATTGTTTGGCTATGTTACCGCTTTGCTCAGCCCCTCTTATAGCGTTGTTAGTTGCAGGTGAAGATTGGAGTTTGTTCCATGTTGGAACATGGATATTTTGTTGGGATATCACAATATATCTTATTTAATTAATGCATCTATATACTTGGTAAAGGGTGGAAGGCTCGGCCTTATGCCTGGTGTTTTGTTCCACTCTTGCCGCCCTAGTTTCCGTCATATCGGTGTTATGTTCCCGGATTTTGCGTTCCTTACGCGGTTGGGTTATAATGGGAACCCCTTGACAGTTCGCCTTGAATAAAACTCCTCCAGCAATGCCCAACATTGGTTTTACCATTCTGCACCTAGCCTTTTCTTTCCCTTGGGTTCTGCAGACCGGGTCTTGTAACCGGGATTCCGAGTTTGATCGGGTCTTCCCGCTAGAAGGAATATCCTTCGTTGACTGTGAGAGCTTGTGATGGGCTAAGTTGGGACACCCCTGCAGGGATTTGAACTTTCAAAAGCCGTGCCCATGGTTATGGGCAGATGGGAATTTGTTAATGTCCGGTGGTAGAAAACCTAAAGTTGACCTTAATTAAAATACATCAACCGCGTGTGTAACCGTGATGGTCTCTTTCCGGCGGAGTCCGGGAAGTGAACACGGTGTTGGAGTTATGCTTTACGTAGGTTGTTCTAGGATCACTTCTTGATCATAGTTTCTCGATCGTGCTTTGCTTTCTCTTCTTGCTCTCTTCTGCGAATAGGTTAGCCACCATATATGCTAGTCGCTTGCTGCAGCTCCACCTCATACCTTTTACCCTACCTATAAGCTTAAATAGTCTTGCTCGCGAGGGTGTGAGATTGCTGAGTCCCCGTGGCTCACAGATACTTCCAAAACCAATTTGCAGGTGCCAATGTTACCGAGCAGGTGACGCAACCGAGCTCAAGGAGGAGCTCAATGAAGATCTTGTCCTTTGTGTTGTTCCGTTTCCAGTTGAGCAGTAGTGGAGCCCAGTTGGGGTCGATCGACGATCTGTGTAGCATTTGGGGTAGTCCTCTTTTATTTTGGGTTCCGAAGTCGGACCTTGATTGTATCTGGTTGATGTAATGCTTTATTCATGTATTTGTGTGAAGTGGCGATTGTAAGCCAACTATGTATCTCTTTCCCTTATGTATTACATGGGTTGTGTGAAGATTACCTCACTTGCGACATTGCTTTAAATGCGGTTATGCCTCTAAGTCGTGCTTCGACACGTGGGAGATATAGCCGCATCAAGGGCGTTACACCAATATATAAGTAGCTTCACCGAGGTCTTTCATTGAAAAATTCTTCTTCAAGTATCTTTTTATGCTATCCAGAAATTCTATATCATTTCCAATGAAAAATATGTCATCCACATATAATATTAGAAATGCTACAGAGCTCCCACTAACTTTCTTGTAAATACATGCTTCTCCAAAAGTCTGTATAAAACCATATGCTTTGATCACACTATCAAAGCGTATATTCCAACTCCGAGAGGCTTACACTAGTCCATAAATGGATTGCTGGAGCTTGCACACTTTGTTAGCACCTTTATGATCGACAAAACCTTCTGGTTGCATCATATACAACTCTTCTTTAAGAAATCCATTAAAGAATGCAGTTTTGACATCAATTTGCCAAATTTCATAATCATAAAATGCGGCAATTGCTAACATGATTCGGACAGACTTAAGCATCGCTACGGGTGAGAAGGTCTCATTGTAGTCAACTCCTTGAACTTGTCGAAAACCTTTCACAACAAGTCGAGCTTTGTAGACAGTAACATTACCATTAGCGTCAGTCTTCTTCTTGAAGAGCCATTTATTTTCTATGGCTTGCCGATCATCGGGCAAGTCAACCAAAGTCCATACTTTGTTCTCATACATGGATCCCATCTCAGATTTCATGGCCTCAAGCCATTTCGCAGAATCTGGGATCATCATCGCTTCCTCATAGTTTGTAGGTTCGTCATGGTCTAGTAACATGACTTCCAGAACAGGATTACCATACCACTCTGGTGGGGAACATACTCTGGTTGACCTACGAGGTTCGGCAGTAACTTGATCTGAAGTTTCATGATCATCATCATTAGCTTCCTCATTAATTGGTGTAGGCATCACTGGAACTAATTTATGTGATGAACTACTTTCCAATTCGAGAGAAGGTACAACTACCTCATCAAGTTCTACTTTCCTCCCACTCACTTCTTTTGAGAGAAACTCCTTCTCTAGAAAGGATCCATTCTTAGCAACAAATATCTTGCCTTCAGATCTGTTATAGAAGGTGTACCTAACAGTTTCTTTCGGGTATCCTATGAAGGCACACTTCTCTAATTTGGGTTCGAGCTTATCAGGCTGAAGCTTTTTCACATAAGCATCGCAACCCAAAACTTTAAGAAACGACAACTTCGGTTTCTTGCCAAACTAGAGTTCATAAGGTGTCATGTCAACGGATTTAGATGGTGCCCTATTTAGCGTGAATGCAGCAATCTCATGCATAACCCCAAAATGATAGTGGTAAATCGGTAAGAGACATCATAGATCGCACCATATCTAATAAAGTATGGTTACGATGCTCGGACACACCATTACACTGTGGTGTTCCAGGTGGCGTGAGTTGCGGAACTATTCCACATTATTTTAAATGAAGACCAAACTCGTAACTCAAATATTCGCCTCCGCGATCTGATCGTAGAAACTTCATTTTCTTGTTACGATGATTTTCCACTTCACTCTGAAATTCTTTGAACTTTTCAAATGTTTTAGACTTATGTTTCATCAAGTAGATATGCCCATATCTGCTCAAATCATATGTGAAGGTCAGAAAATAACAATACCTGCCGTGAGCCTCAACACTTATCGGACCGCATACATCAGTATGTATTATTTCCAATAATTCAGTGGCTCGCTCCATTGTTCCGTAGAATGGAGTCTTAGTCATCTTGCCCATGATGCAGGGTTCACAAGCATCAAGTGATTCATAATCAAGTGATTCCAAAAGCCCATCTACATGGAGTTTCTTCATGCGCTTTACATCAAGATGGCCTAAACGGCAGTGCCACAAATAAGTTGCACCATCATTATTAACTTTGCATCTTTTGACATCAATATTATGAATATGTGTATCACCACGATCGAGATTCAACAAAAATAGACCACTCATCAAGGGTGCATGACCATAAAAGATATTACTCATATAAATAGAACAACCATTATTCTCTGATTAAATGAATAATCATCTCGCATTAAACAAGATCCAGATATAATGTTCATGCTCAACGCTGGCACCAAATAACAATTATTCAGGTCTAAAACTAATCCCGAAGGTAGATGTAGAGGTAGTGTGCCGACGGCGATCACATCGACCTTGGAACCATTTCCGATGCGCATCGTCACCTCGTCCTTAGCCAATCTTCGTTTAATCCGTAGCCCCTGTTTCAAGTTGCAAATATGAGCAATATAGCCAGTATCAAATACCCAGGCGCTCCTACGAGCATTAGTAAGGTACACATCAATAACGTGTATATCAAATATACCTTTCACTTTGCCATCCTTCTTATCCGCCAAATACTTGGGGCAGTTTTGCTTCTAGTGACCAGTCCCTTTGCAGTAGAAGCACTCAATTTCAGGCTTAGGTCCAGACTTTGGCTTCTTCCCAGGATCAGCAACTTGCTTGCTATTCTTCTTGAAGTTCCCCTTCTTTCCTTTGCCCTTTTTCTTGAAACTAGTGGTCTTGTTAACCATCAACACTTGATGCTCCTTCTTGATTTCTACCTCCGTAGCCTTGAGCATTGCAAAGAGCTCGGGAATCATTTTTTTCATCGCTTGCATATCATAGTTCATCACGAAGCCTTTATAGCTTGGTGGAAGTGATTGAAGAACTCTCTCAATGACACTATCATCCGGAAGATTAACTCCCAGCCGAGTCAAGTGGTTATGATACCCAGACATTCTGGGTATGTGTTCACTGACAGAACTGTTCTCCTCCATCTTGCAGCTATAGAACTTGTTGGAGACTTCATATCTCTCAACTCGTGAATTTGCTTGAAATATTAACTTCAACTCCTGGAACATCTCATATGCTCCATGACGTTCAAAACATCTTTGAAGACCCGATTCTAAGCCATAAAGCATGGCACACTGAACCATCGAGTAGTCATTAGATTTAGCTTGCCAGACGTTCATAACGCCAGGAGCTGCTCCTCCAGCAGGCCTTGCACCTAGCGGTGCATCAAGGACGTAATTCTTCTATGCAGCAGTGAGGACAATCCTCAAGTTACAGACCCAGTCCGTGTAGTTGCTACCATCATCTTTCAACTTAGCTTTCTCTAGGAACGCATTAAAATTCAAGGGAACGGTAGCATGGGCTATTGATCTACAACATAGATATGCAAAACCTATCATGAGTAAGTTCATGATAAATATAAGTTCAATTAATCATATTACTTAAAAACTCCCACTTAGATAGACATCACTCGAATCATCTAAATGATCACGTGATCATATCAACTAAACCATGTCCGATCATCACGTGAGATGGAGTAGTTTTCAATAGTGAACATCTCTATGTTGATCATATCGACTATATGATTCATGTTCGACCTTTCGGTCTCAATGTTCCGAGGCCATGTATGTACATGCTAGGCTCGTCAAGTTTAACCCAAGTATTCTGCACGTGCAAAACTATCTTGCATCCGTTGTATGTGAACGTAGAGCTTATCACACCCGATCATCACGTGGTGTCTCAGCACGACGAACTGTCACAACGGTGCATACTCAGGGAGAACACTTATACCTTGAAATTTAGTGAGGGATCATCTTATAATGCTACCGCCGTACTAAGCAAAATAAGATGCATAAAAGATAAACATCACATGCAACCAAAATATGTGACATGATATGGCCATCATCATCTTGTGGCTTTGATCTCCATTTCCAAAGCATTGTCATGATCTCCATCGTCACCGGCTTGACACCTTAATCTCCATCGTAGCATTGTTGTCGTATTGCCAACTATTGCTTCTACGACTATCGCTAACACATAGTGATAAAGTAAAGCAATTACATGGCGATTGCATTTCATACAATAAAGCGACAACCATAAGGCTCCTGCGAGTTGCCGATAACTTTTACAAAACATGATCATCTCATACAATAACGTATATCACATCATGTCTCGACCATATCACATCACAACATGCCCTGCAAAAACAAGTTAGACGTCCTCTACTTTGTTGTTGCAAGTTTTATGTGGATG
The DNA here is from genome assembly GCA_034509565.1 of Triticum monococcum. NCBI lineage: Eukaryota > Viridiplantae > Streptophyta > Magnoliopsida > Poales > Poaceae > Triticum > Triticum monococcum. The sequence goes on from CM067843.1 coordinate 79,249,555, forward strand.
CTACGAGCTTCTAGTAAGAACCGTTCTTACCTATGCATCAAAAACCACAATGATGTTTCGTCAAGTTTGTTGTTTTAACCTTCAACAAGGACCGGCTGTAGTCAAATTCGATTCAACTAAAGCTGGAGAAACAGACACTCGCCAGCCACCTCTATGCAAAACAAGTTGCATGTTTGTCAGTGGAACCAATCTCATGAACATGGTCATGTAAGCTTGGTCCAGGCTGCTTCATCCAACAATACCGCCGAATCAAAATAAGACATTGGTGGTAAGCAGTATGACTATGATCGCCCACAACTCTTTGTGTTCTACTCGTGCATATCATCTACGCATAGACCTGGCTCGGATGCCACTATTGGGAACGTAGCATGAAATTTCAAAAAATTCCTACGATCACGCAAGATCTATCTAGGAGATGTATAGCAACAAGAGGGGGAGAGTTTGTCCACGTACCCTCATAGACCGAAAGTGGAGCTTAACTTAACATGGTTGATGTAGTCAAACGTCTTCATGATCCAACCGATCAAGCACCGTACGTACGGCACTTGCGAGTTCAACACACATTCAGCTCAATTACATCCCTCAAACTCTTGATCCAGCAAAGTGTCGAGGGAGAGTTTCGTTAGCATGACGGCGTGGTGACGGTGATGGTGATGTGATCCATGCAGGGCTTCGCCTAAGTACTACGACAATATGACCGGAGGAGTAAACTGTGGAGGGGGGCACCACACACGGCTAAGAGAATAATTGATGTGCTTTGGGGTGCACCCTGCCCCCGTATATAAAGGAGGAGAGGGAGGAGGCCAGCCCTAGGGGAGCGCTAAGTGGGGGGGGTGACTTGGACTCCTAGTCCTAGTCGCCCCCTTCCTTTTTTCGGAGGGGGGAAAGAGAAGGAGAGGGAGAGGGAGAAGTAAAGGGGCCACGCCCCCTCCCTTGTCCAATTCGGACACCCATGGGGGGCGCCACCCCTTGTGGGCTGCCCTCTCTCTCCCCTATGGCCCATGTTGGCCCGTTACTTTCCCCAGGGGGGTTCCATTAACCCCTCGGTACTCCGATAAATATCTGAAACACTCCAAAAGCATTCTGGTGTCCGAATACTATCATCCAATATATCAATCTTTACATCTAGACCATTTCTAGACTCCTTGTCATGTCCGTGATCTCATCCGTGACTCCGAACAATCTTCGGTCACCAAAACACATAACTCATAATACAAATCGTCATAGAATGTTAAGCATGTAGACTCTACGGGTTCGAGAACTCTGTAGACATAACCGAGACACATCTCCGATCAATAACCAACACCGGAACCTGGATGCTCATATTGGTTCCTACATATTCTATGAAGATATTTATCGGTCAAACCGCAATGACAACTTATGCTATTCCCTTTGTCATCGGTATGTTACTTACTCGAGATTCGATCGTCGGTATCCTCATACCTAGTTCAATCTCGTTATCGGCAAGTCTCTTTACTCATTCCGTAATGCATCATCCCGTAACTAACTCATTAGTCACATTGCTTGCAAGGCTTATCATGATGTGCATTACCGAGAGGGCCCAGAGACACCTCTCTGATACTCAGAGTGACAAATCCTAATCTCGATCTATGCCAACCCAAAAAACACCTTTGGAGACACCTTTAGAGCATCTTTATAATCACCCAATTACGTTATGACGTTTGAAAGCACACAAGGTGTACCTCTGGTATTCGGGAGTTACATAATCTCATAGTCAAAGGAATATGTATAAGTCATGAAGAAAGCAATATCAATAAAACTTAATGATCATTATGCTAAGATAACGGGTGGGTCTTGTCCATCACATCATTCTCATAATGATGTGATCCCGTTCATCAAATGACAACACATGTCTATGGTCAGGACACTTAACCATCTTTGATTAACGAGCTAGTCAAGTAGAGGCATACTAGGGACACTCTGTTTTGTCTATGTATTCACACATGTATCATGTTTCCGGTTAATACAATTCTAGCATGAATAATAAACATTTATCATGAGAGAAGGAAATATAAATAACAACTTTATTATTGCCTCTAGGGCATATTTCCTTGAAATATAGTGAGCATGTGATGACGCAGGAGGATACCAATGCATCCCGGTTTTTGTGAAGTATCGTGAAGCAAAGGGAACATCATATGATAACCAAAGGTTCACTTTAATATCATTTGTGTACTCATAGGGATTGATATGGACGCCCATGGTTCCGCTATCGGTCATTGAACGAATGGTTTCATTCATGTCTATGAGTTACCAAACCTATGGGGTCTCAAGCTTAAGGCAATCACGACCTGTTGAGTGTTAGTAGAATGGGAGTGATGCGAATATATTTGTGGAATTGTTTCACAAATATTCAAAATAGTTCCGAGAGGATCCGGAAGTGTTTCGGGGTCACCGAAAGGGTTTCAGAGAGTATCGGGCAATACCGGGTATTACCAAAAAATATATATATAGGTGGAAAATGTTTTCGGTGATGATAAATTATATATGAAAGGATCTAATAATGGTTACGAGGATTTTATATTTAATTTAAGATCAACGGGCCTAAAAAGGTCAAGTGGTGTAAGGAGAATTGAGCCACCAGGCCCAAATGGGGAGGTGTCTCCTTTCCCCTTAGTTGGGAGGCCGAATTGGACTAGGGGAGGGCTGGCGCACCAAGGAGCAATCTTTCCCTCCTTGTGTGGCAGCCCGTCCTCCCCTCCCAACCTATATATACTAGAGCTTTTGGTGCTATTTGAAACATAAGTTTTGGAGCCTCCTCTAGTCCATCTAGCCCTAGTTCTAGTTGGTCCTAGTTGACTAATTAGAGCTTGGTCTAGTTTCTCTAATCCTCATAATTAGAAGCCCAGTGTGGTTCTAGTCTCCTCTCTCTAATTCACTGGCAATGATTAGCTCAGGACGGCGAAGCGTTGCTGGATCGTGAAGGTTGCACCTTTGCAACCAAGTAGAGATGCCATACTTTCGGTCTTAGGTTGGAAGGACTGTTCATTAGCGGTTCGTGGGATCTTTCATCAACGGTTCGAGGGACTCCAAGTATGATCTACATCGACACAATCTTCTTCCCTTTCAACTCGGTGATGGTAACAATCGTGATACTAACCTGTTATGCATCTTTATATTCATCTTGAGTGTACGTAGGCGCGATTTTTTTTGTTTTCTATCACGTTTCCCAACAAGATGAGAGTGGGGGATTTAGGCGTGGAAACAATGTTGGATGCTACAAAGGGAGGGCTCCACCTTCCTTTTTTGTGGGCCATGGGTGTAAAAGTCTGACGTGTCTCATGTTAGGACTTCCGCAAAGCCCCCACCCCCACGTTTGGTTCCAGTTTGCGGGAAAAACATGGTCCGGACCGCTCGGCGGACCGATACAGGCCCCCGTTGGATGGCTTCCGGGGTCCGGACGTATACGAGCGGTTTGAGGGTCCGCATTGGAGATGCCCTTACAAGGTATTGGTCGGTCAACCAATTATGCTAGCTAGAACCCTTTATACAAGCATTTAACTACAATTTTCCTTAATGTTGTTATTCATCATGAGTTGTTCAAGAGGCACACTTTCTTTTCGATGTGATTTCTATCATATATTTAGGTTCACTTGTGAGCTCATGTTATCTCCACTTTTGCTAGACCAAGACTAGGTTCCTATGTCTTCATTTTTCCTTTCGTCCTACTATTGTGGAGAGGCTAAATGGACATCGATGACCTCTTACGTATGTTTTTTCTTCTACCTGGAATCTTCACATAGACAACCACACAATTATGTATTTAAGATCCAAAAATGTGTGTGGGTGGAAGTGGAAGGGGGATTGTGACTAGATGAACAACCGACATAGGTGGCAAGATTGAATTGGGGAGGCGTATATAGTGGGTGGAGGGTGTATATGCAACACAATTGATGTGAACCACTAAAATATATATGCCCTAGTTGCAATGCTCGATCAATTAGTTAGTATATTACGTATATAGCTAGAAACATGGGTATCAATGAAACATCAACACTACTAAAAATAGCGCCAACACTGACACCTAAACACTAATCAGTGAGTGACCAGTGACCACCCATTAGTTGTGAAGCTTAGCATTGACAGCCTTGTTGGGGAATGTAGCAGAAATTCAAAATTTTCCTACATGTCACCAAGATCTATCTATGGAGAGACCAGCAACGAGGGGAAGAAGAGTGCATCTACATACCCTTGTAGATCGCTAAGCGGAAGCGTTCCAGAGAACGGGGTTGAGGGAGTCGTACTCGTCGTGATCCAAATCACCGGAGATCCTAGTGCCGAACGGACGGCACCTCCGTGTTCAACACACGTACAACCCGGTGACTTCTCCCATGCCTTGATCCAGCAAGGAGAGAGGGAGAGGTTGAGGAAGACTCCATCCAGCAGCAGCACAATGGCGTGGTGGTGATGGAGGAGCGTGGTACTCCAGCAGGGCTTCGCCAAGCACCGCAAGATATGAGGAGAAAGAGAGGGATAGGGCTGCGCCAAGAAAGAGATGAAATCGCGTGTGTTGGGCAGCCCCTAGGCCTCAAGTATATATAGGGGAAGGGGAGGGGGCTACGCACCTTTTAGGGTTCCCACCCCAAGGGGTGCGGCAGCCCCAGATCCCATCTGAGGGAGGCGGCCAAGGGGGAAGGAGAGGGAGGCGTAGGGAGCATGGGCCTTAGAGCCCATCTGCCCTTAGGGTTTGCCCCCCCCCCCCACCTCCCCTTAGGCGCCTTGGGCCTTGTGGGAGGCGCACCAGCCCACTCAGGGGCTGGTCCCTTACCACTCTTAGCCCATGCAAGCCTCCGGGGCTGGTGGCCCTACTTGGTGGACCCCCGGGACCCTCCCGATGGTCCCGGTACGTTACCGATAAAACCCGAAACTTTTCCGGTGACCAAAACAGGACTTCCTATATATAAATCTTTACCTCCGGACCATTCCGGAACTCCTCGTGACATCCGGGATCTCTTCCGGGACTCCGAACAACATTCAGTAACCACATACAAATTTCCTTTATAACCCTAGCGTCATCGAACCTTAAGTGTGTAGACCCTACGGGTTCGGGAGACATGCAGACATGACCGAGATGTTCTCTGGTCAATAACCAACAGCGGGATCTGGATACCCATGTTGGCTCCCACATGCTCCACGATGATCTCATCGGATGAACCACAATGTCAAGGACTTAATCAATCCCGTATACAATTCCCTTTGTCTATTGATACGATACTTGCCCGAGATTCGATCGTCGATATCCCGATACCTTGTTCAATCTCGTTACCGGCAAGTCTCTTTACTCATTCTGTAACACATCATCCTGTGATCAACTCCTTGATCACATTGTGCACATTATGATGATGTCCTACCGAGTGGGCCCAGAGATACCTCTCCGTCACACGGAGTGACAAATCCCAGTCTCGATTCGTGCCAACCCAAGAGACATTTTCGGAGATACCCGTAGTGCACCTTTATAGCCACCCAGTTACGTTGTGACGTTTGGCACACCCAAAGTTTTCCTACGGTATCCGGGAGTTGCACAATCTCATGGTCTAAGGAAATGATACTTGACATTAGAAAAGCTTTAGCGAACGAACTACACGATCTTTGTGCTAGGCTTAGGATTGGGTCTTGTCCATCATATCATTCTCCTAATGATGTGATCCCGTTATCAACGACATCCAATGTCCATGGTTAGGAAACCATAACCATCTATTGATCAACGAGCTAGTCAACTAGAGGCTTACTAGGGACATGGTGTTGTCTATGTATCCACACATGTATCTGAGTTTCCTATCAATACAATTCTAGCATGAATAATAAACGATTATCATGAACAAGGAAATATAATAATCAATTTATTATTGCCTCTAGGGCATATTCCCAACAGTCTCCCACTTGCACTAGAGTCAATAATCCAGCTCACATCGATATGTGATTAACACTCAAGGTCACATCCCCATGTGACTAACACCCAAAGAATTCCGGGTTTGATCATGTTATGCTTGTGAGAGAGGTTTCAGTCAACGGGTCTGCAACATTCAGATCCGTATGTACTTTGCAAAATTTCTATGTCATCTTGTAGATGCAACTACTACGCTACATTTGGAGCCATTCCAAATAACTGTTCTACTATACGAATCCAGTTTACTACTCAGAATAATCTGGATTAGTGTCAAAGTTTGCATCAGCGTAACCCTTTACGACGAACTCTTTAACCACCTCCATAATCGAGAAAATTCCTTAGTCCACTAGTTACTAAGGATAACTTTGACCGCTGTCCTGTGATCCATTCTTGGATCACTCTTGTACCCCTTGACTGACTCATGGCAAGGCACATTTCAGGTGCGGTACACATCATAGCATACTGTAGATCCTATGTCTTAAGCATAGGGGACGACCTTCGTCCTTTCTCTCTATTCTGCCGTGGTCGAGCTTTAAGTCTTAACTTCATACCTTACAACTCAGGCAAGAACTCCTTCTTTGACTGATCCTGTAACATCCCAAATTTTCAATTTGGAATGTTATACACTAGATCATCATGCATATCATATTTTCTTGCATTTTGTTGATCCTAGAAATTTCATGCAACTCAAGGACCCTCGGAAAGAGTTGGAGATTTCGTTATTTTCATATTTGAGACTTCTCAAATTTTGAAGAACGGATCATTGGATTTGTCGGAGTTTCAGTTGCCTTTTATTTCGATAGGGAAAAATGCGTGTTTTCAAAAATTGCATTTTAGGCCCGTAGAAAAGTTCATTTTGTTCGACTCATTTTTAGGAGTCGGGGAAAATTTACTTTAGAAGTTTTGGAGTTCGTTTAGTTCTCTTTTGTTTAGTTTTTCTGCGCGCGAAACCGATTTAAAAAAAATTCCGCAGCGCCCTGGGCCAAGGCCCAGCAGCCGGCCGGGCCAGGCCAAGCCGCGCGCCTGCGCAGGAGGCCGCCGCCGCCGCCCTAGGAGTCCTAGTAGGACTCCGTTTCCTTTTTTTTAGGACTCCCTCTCCTTCTCTTTTTCTTGCCCCCTCCCCCAAGCAAACCCTCTCCCCTCACCTATATAAATACCAACACCCCCCCTCTAAACCCACATCAAACCAAGCCCCAAGCCCCTCACCCCGCACTTGCCCGCCGCCGCTGCCGCCCTAGTGCCGCGCCGCCACCGCACTTGCACGCCGCCGCCGCCAGAGCCCCGTTCGCCGGAGCCTCACCGCGGTTGCCCCGCGTCTCTTTTTCTCCCCGCGGTTCAGTTTTTCTTATAAACCGTTCTGGTTCTTTTCTTCTCTTCCGATTCGTTTTCTAGAACGGTTTTTCGTTTCGGTTTTCTTCTCCGAAACCCTAGATCGATTTCGTTTTCTTTTCCGGTTTAGTTGCCTAGAGACCGTTCGCCGGACCGTTCGTCCTAACGAACGTGATCACCGGATTATTCCCCGGTTAACGAACGTCCGTTCGTTCAACCGTTCTTCTTTTCTTTTCGTCGGATTTATTCCGCGATCGCGATCTCAGATCCGATCTTCGTTCTAGTTTTTCTCCCCGCTCGTTTATCGGAATCAGGTGATTCAAGCGCCTGGAGTTTCGTTTCGAAACCACCGTTCCGACTAATCAACTTTAACTAAAGTTTTTGCTACGGTAAAATTTGACCTAGTTTCAACTTGCTAGAACCGAGTTGTTTTCTTCCGCCGTTTGTTTTCCGTTGCTTTATTCGGTTTTTCTTTCTTTGCAACCGGAGTTCTTAAGTTGAACTTTCTGGTTCGATCTCTTGTTCGAGTTTTACCTGTGCATTAGATGAGTACTTATTGTATGCTTGTTATTTGTCTGCGATAGATTACCCGGATTGCGCCGTCTATTACTTCGAATCCCTAGGACTCGCGGATCATCAGCAAGGCAAGTAACACTTTGATCATACCTTTTCTACAACCCAGTTTTATTGCATTAGATCCATCCTCAAACATTGCATGATTAGGATCTAATTAAATTGTGGGATGGGAAGTAGATGAGGTAGTACCTATTACCTGTTTATTATGAAACCTTTGGGAGTTACTTCTACGTTTGCTTATTATGCCATGCTATGCTAGTAGACGTGGATTGGGTGAGTGATATCCATGACAGATGTGAGTGTGATAATTTTAAGGGTTTATCTAAGGTGGCAACTTAAACACACATCTGGGTGGATTGGGGCACCTTATGTCTATCAGGACTTGCCTGCTTTATTTTGGACCGCCACCCAGGCTCAAAGGGATCATAAGATCTTTCATGCTAGAAACTTACGTGTGCAGCCACAAGCCAATATGGGCTATGGCATAGTTGACTAAGTCGTGCGAACTCTTACAGGGTATACTAGCAGATGTAGGGGAAAGTAGGTGTACCGGTCTATCCATCGTAAGGTGCTAGCGCTTCTGAAAGACTGTGTCTCGGTCATCCGTTTCTCAAACACCAGTAGTGCGAGAAATCCAACGGAGGCGATCGAGTCTTGTGGGGAAAAGTGCGCAAACCTCTGCAGAGTGTAATAAACTAATCATGATTAGCCGTGTCCCCGGTTATGGACATCTTGAGTATCTAGTACTTGAATATCATGTGAATCTCAACACGTTACTTCTAATTAATTTTGTTGGGTTATTGATGACTACTTTTAATTGGGATTGAGAATGCTGTCAACCATTCTCAATGTTTAACAACCACCATGATAGTTAAATAAAATTTATTCCTTTGCAGTAGGGAAAAACTGGCTTTACGCAAAACAGTAACCATAGAGCTTTCCACCAGCCAAATATGCATATAGTATAGTTGTTTCATTCCATTACTCTCTATGTGTTACCTTGCCAGCATATTCCATGTGCTGACCCGTTTCGGGCTGCAACGTTAATGTTGCAGACTTTTCAGACGACGATTAAGGTGCTTTTAGGTCGTGGTTCTATACTCAGTGATGCCGTTGGAGTTGATGGACCCATTTATCTTCCAAGTCTTCCGCTGTTATCGATATTAGATGGCCTTAAGCCATATTATTGTAATAAGTTCTCTTCGGAGACATCGATGTAATAAGTGTGTGATTGCCACTCTGCTATAAATCCTTCGATGTACTGTGTGGTGTCAGCATTACTGATCCAGGGATGACACCGGAGCACAGTAGACTTGATCCATTCGGGTCTGGTCGCTACAGAGATGGTATCAGAGCACACGCTGACTGTAGGACACGACCACTAAGTTAACGCCATAGATCACCATTCTCTCCTCATTTTTTAACTCCTCATCTTTTCTACTCTTTTAGGATGAAGGACGCGAAGATTAAGTACGCTCAACCGGATGAAGGCACACCTTTTGGATTTCACTTGAAGGAAGTCACCAAGTACCTAAACATTGGATTACCAAGTTTCACGGGAACCTTGACGCCACTCTGCCTGAAGAGGAGCGCTGGAAGATTCAAGCTCACGTTCCGGGAAGGACATTCGCGCCAATCACGAAGCCCATAGATAGTGTTTTCAATGCACCAACTTGGAGTCTAGGGAAGAGCATGGCAGCCCATATCACCATAGGACGCATTGGAGAAGTTTATCAAGAGGATCTCAAGGACACTATCTACCAGATTTGCGGACGCCGAGATGAACAATGGGAGTTAGTCACCACCAAGAAGGATAGATCCATTGCAGCTTTCATCCAGGACTTAAACCAGCACATTCGACGCCACGAGAACCAAATGTGCAATGATATGATAGAGTTGAAGAATGTGAAGGCTAGGATCATCGAGCTAGAAGGAGAACAGAAGGCTACACGCAAGGACTACATGGATGAGATCGTAGCTCTAGCAAGACACAACTGCGATCTTAAGCAAGAGATTGAAGAACTCAAGATGGAGTTAGCATCCAGGAAGGAAGACATGTACGTCGCATGTCCGGACAACTACATCATCATCGACGACACCGATTCGGATCCAAGTGAACCCGACTTTGAAGACGAAGCTGGAGCGGACATCATGGAGTCTTCCACCGGTTCAAATTTCTAGATGACCCCCAAATATTAGTAGTATTTTCCCCCATGTATACCTTATAGTTCGAGAACTTTTGCGATAGCTAGATCGATTGTAAGCCCTTGTTTGATTGAATGAAGTGATTTTGTGTGCATTTGCTCATGTGCATTGGGGTAGTGTTTTCTCTTTAGACCTCACTCTATTCTTATTCCTCATCTTTTCTAAACCCTCAGATGCCTCCGAGACGTGACAATGTATTTCCACCGGAGCTCACTCAGTTGATCCAGCAGCAGAATCAATTGATGCAGATGTTAGTTCAGAATCAGCAGAACAACAACAACAACCCACCACCACCACCACCCCCTGTTGACCACTTAGCCCGTTTCCTTAGGCTGAATCCGTCGGTGTTTTCTAGTAGCACCGAGCCAATAGTAGCAGACGATTGGCTCCACAAGATAGGAAGGGAGTTGACCACTGCAGGATGCACGGATGGTGAGAAAGTGAAGTTTGCCGCACATCAGTTAGAAGGACCCGCGGCAGCATGGTGGGAGAATTTCACAGCCACCTTCCCAGTTGACACCGTCACGTGGGATCAGTTTCAGCAAGCTTTCCGCACTGCACATGTTTCAGCAGGAGCTATGGCCATGAAGAAGCGTGAGTTTCGCAACTTACGCCAAGGAGGAAGGACAGTTGGCCAGTATGTTGACGACTTCAGCAAGTTAGCACGTTATGCCCCAGATGACGTTGCTACGGATGCAACCAAGCAGGAGAAGTTTCTGGAAGGATTGAATGATGAGTTGAGTATGCAGTTGAGGGTAGCAAGTTTCAACAACTACCAGGAGTTGGTAGATCGTGCCATCATGATTGAAGGGAAGCAACAGCAGATCGAGAACCGCAAGAGGAAGTATGGACAGGGGAAGTATAACTCTGGAGCCCAGCAGAAGCCCCGTTTTACCCCTAAATCGGGATTTCAGTTTCAGCATACCCATGGAGGAGGTAGTTCGCACAACCACAATGGCCACTAGAATGGTAATGGGAATGGAGGAAGCAACGGCCAGAACCGTACCACCCCATCAACCCCATCCAAGAGAGATTTGAGTCAAGTCACCTGTTTCAAGTGTTCCAAGACCGGACATTATGCCAATGAATGTCCTGAAGGCCAGAATGGGAATGGCAATGGGAGCTCAGGGAAGAAGCCGAACCCTTTCAATAGGGGACAGGTGAACCACGTTAACGTGGAGGAGGTTGAAGATCAGCCTGATGCAGTAATCGGTAAGTTTTTGGTTAAGTCATTTACCGCACTCGTTCTTTTCGATACTAGTGCATCACATTCATACATATCAAGGGGATTTGTGGAAAAATATAGCCTGCCCACTAGGATTCTTAAAACACCTATGCTAGTAAGTTCGCCAGGAGCAGAATACATGGCCAGTCAAGGATGCTTTCAAGTGCCATTAAGCATAGGAAGGCATGTTTTCCCAACAGATTTGATTATTCTGGAATCCCAAGGTCTGGATGTAATTCTCGGTATGGATTGGCTGTCGATGTATGGAGGAAACATCGATTGTGCTAGTAAGACAATTTTGCTTACAACGCCAGAAGGAAGAAGGATCAAGTATGTATCCCGGCATGTGCCAAATAGGACACAAGTAAACTGCCTAACAAGAGTTGTGCAAGAGGAAGTACCAGCGGTAAAGGATTTTCCTGATGTATTTCCTGAAGAGTTGGCAGGCATGCCACCGGATAGAGACATTGAGTTTTTGATTTAGTTATTGCCAGGTACAGGCCCAATATCAAAGAGACCATACCGGATGCCAGCAAAGGATTTGGTAGAAATTAAGAATCAGATTAAGGAGTTATTGGAGAAAGGTTACATTCGCCCAAGTTCTTCGCGTTGGGGATCACCCGTACTTCTAGTGGAGAAGAAGGACGGATCATTACGGATTATTGTTGATTATCGTGGATTGAACGAAGTGACCATCAAGAACAAGTACCCACTGCCAATGATAAATGATCTGTTTGATTGTTTGCAACGAGCTAAAGTGTTTTCCAAGATCGATTTGCGATCAGGGTACCACCAGTTGAAGATTCGAGAGCAGGACATACCTAAGACAGCATTCACCACGAGATATGGATTGTACGAGTATACCGTTATGTCATTTGGATTGACTAACGCGCCTGCCTATTTTATGAACCTGATGAACAAAGTGTTTATGGAGTTTTTGGATAAGTTCGTCGTAGTGTTCATTGATGATATCCTGGTTTATTCAAGGAATGAAGAGGAGCATAAGGAACATTTGCGTTTGGTTTTGGAGAAACTAAGGGAACATCAGTTATATGCCAAATTCAGCAAATGTGAGTTTTGGTTGAAGGAAGTAGGATTCCTCGGACACGTTATATCCGGAGAAGGGATAGCAGTTGACCCCGCAAAGGTTGAAACTGTAACCGAATGGGAGGCACCAACGACAGTTGGAGAGATCCGGAGTTTTCTTGGACTCGCAGGATACTACCGGAGATTCATTGAGAACTTTTCAAAGATTGTGAAGCCTATGACGGAGTTGTTGAAGAAGGATACTAAGTTCAATTGGACTGAGGAGTGTGAGACTAGTTTCCAGGAGTTGAACAAACGATTGGTTACCTCACCAGTGTTGATTTTGCCAGATTAGACCAAGGATTATGAGGTGTATTGCGACGCTTCACGTCGAGGACTTGGAGCAGTGCTTATGCAGGAAGGGAGAGTTGTTTCGTATGCTTCACGACAACTGAAGCCTCATGAATTGAATTATGCTACGCATGATTTGGAGTTAGCAGCCGTAGTGCGTGCATTGAAGACATGGAGACATTTCCTCATTGGAAATCATTGTGAGGTGTACACGGATCACAAGAGTTTGAAGTACATTTTCACGCAGAAGGATTTGAATCTCAGACAAAGGAGATGGTTGGAGCTCATCAAGGATTATGATATGAGGCTGCATTACCATCCCGGTAAAGCTAATGTAGTAGCTGACGCATTGAGCCGTAAGAGCCATGACAATACATTGATGACGGAGGAAATACCCAAGGAGTTACCAGAAAACCTTCGTGAACTAAGTCTAGAGGTAGTTCCGAAAGGCTATGTAGCAGCATTGGAGATTCAGTCAACATTGATGGATAAAATCAGAGAAGCTCAGAAATGTGACAAGGAGATTGCTGCTATAAAGGAGAAACTAAGCAAAGGGATTTCGTGAGGATGAGCACGATACCCTATGGTTTGAGGACCGTGTTTACGTACCAAATGACCCGGATATCAGAAAGTTGATTCTACAAGAGGCACATGATTCACCCTATTCGATTCACCCAGGAAATACCAAGATGTATTTGGATTTGAAGGAGACATTCTGGTGGACCGGAATGAAGAAGGATATTGCAGCCTATCTAGCAGTTTGTGACGTCTGTCATAGAGTGAAGGCAGAACATCAGAAGCCAGCCGGATTGTTGCAACCATTGCCGATACCCGAATGGGAGTGGGATAAGATAGGCATGGATTTTATCACAGGACTACCCAGGACGAAAGCAGGATATGACTCGATATGGGTAGTAGTTGATCGTTTGATGAAGGTAGCACATTTCATTCCAGTTAAGACCACTTACACCAGTGCTAAGTTGGCAAAGATATACATGACTAGGATCATTTGTTTGCATGGAGTTCCGAGGAGTATTGTATCGGATAGAGGAACCCAATTTATCTCAAAGTTTTGGAATCAGTTGCATGAAACTTTGGGAACCAGGCTAGAGTTCAGCACCGCTTTTCATCCGCAGACAGATGGACAGACCGAGAGAGTCAATCAGATTTTGGAACATATGCTGAGAGCTTGTGCACTAGATTATGGATCTAGTTGGGACGATAACTTGCCGTATGCGGAGTTTTCATATAACAACAGTTACCAAACCAGTTTGAAGATGGCACCTTTCGAAGCTTTATACGGAAGGAGGTGCAGGACACCGTTGTCATGGGACAAAGTTGGAGACCGTCAATTCTTTGGACCAGATTTGATTAAAGAGTCTGAACGGAAAGTTAAGTTGATTCGCGATAGGCTCAAGGTAGCCCAGTCCAGGCAGAAGAGCTACGCAGATTCTAAACGCAAGGAGACAGTTTACGAAACCGGAGACAGGGTGTATCTCCGAGTATCCCCACTATGAGGAGTTAAGCGCTTTGGAGTTAAGGGAAAATTAGCACCGCGTTTCGTTGGACCATATAAGATCCTGCAACGTATGGGAGAAGTCGCGTATAAGTTGGAATTACCAGACGGACTGTCAGGAGTTCATGACGTATTTCATGTTTCTCAGCTGAAGAAATGTCACGCCGAGATGGCAGAGGTATCGCTAAGAGATACAGTGCCGCTTGAAGCGATTCAGTTGAAAGACGAATTAATGTATGAAGAGAAACCAGTCAAGATTCTCGATTTTGCCAGCAGAGTTACCCGCAGCAAGGTTATCAAGTTTTGCAAAGTTCAGTGGAACCACCACTCCGAGGATGAAGCCACCTGGGAGAGAGAAGAAGATTTGCTCAAGGACCACCCTCACCTATTTTCTAGCCAACCCGAATCTCGAGGGCGAGATTCATATTAAGGGGGATAGGTTTGTAACATCCCAAATTTTCAATTTGGAATGTTATACACTAGATCATCATGCATATCATATTTTCTTGCATTTTGTTGATCCTAGAAATTTCACGCAACTCAAGGACCCTTGGAGAGAGTTGGAGATTTCGTTATTTTCATATTTGAGTCTTCTCAAATTTTGAAGAAAGGATCATTGGATTTGTCGGAGTTTCAGTTGCCTTTTATTTGGATAGGGAAAAATGCGTGTTTTCAAAAATTGCATTTTAGGCCCGGAGAAAAGTTCATTTTGTTCGACTCATTTTTAGGAGTCGGGGAAAATTTACTTTAGAAGTTTTGGAGTTCGTTTAGTTCTCTTTTCTTTTGTTTTTCTACGCGCGAAACCGATTTAAAAAAATTCCGCAGCACCCTGGGCCAAGGCCCAGCAGCCGGCCGGGCGAGGCCAAACCGCGCGCCGCGCCGCGCCTAGCGCGCCTGCGCAGGAGGCCGCCGCCGCCGCCCTAGGAGTCCTAGTAGGACTCCGTTTCCTTTTTTAGGACTCCCTCTCCTTCTCTTTTTCTTGCCCCCTCCCTCAAGCAAACCCTCTCCCCTCACCTATATAAATACCAACACCCCCCTCTAAACCCACATCAAACCATGCCCCAAGCCCCTCACCCCGCACTTGCCCGCCGCCGCCGCCGCCCTAGTGCCGCGCCGCCGCCGCACTTGCACGCCGCCGCCGCCACCCAACGCTGCCGCCGTCGGAGCCCCGTTCGCCGGAGCCTCGCCGAGGTTGCTCCGCGTCTCTTTTTCTCCCCTCGGTTCGGTCTTTCTTATAAACCGTTCCGGTTCTTTTCTTCTCTTCCGATTCGTTTTCTAGATCGGTTTTTCGTTTCGGTTTTCTTCTCCGAAACCCTAGATCGGCTTCATTTTCTTTTCCGGTTTAGTTGCCTAGAGACCGTTCGCCGGACCATTCGTCCTAACGAACGTGATCACCAGATTATTCCCCGGTTAACGAACGTCCGTTCATTCAACCGTTCTTCTTTTCTTTTCGTCGGATTTATTCCGCGATCGCGATCTCAGATCCGATCTTCGTTCTAGTTTTTCTCCCCGCTCGTTTATCGGAATAAGGTGATTCAAGCGCCTGGATTTCGTTTCGAAACCGCCGTTCCGACTAATGAACTTTAACTAAAGTTTTTGCTACGGTAAAATTTGACTTAGTTTCAACTTGCTAGAACCGAGTTGTTTTCTTCCGCCGTTTGTTTTCCGTTGCTTTATTTGGTTTTTCTTTCTTTGCAACCGGAGTTCTTAAGTTGAACTTTCTGGTTCGATCTCTTGTTCGAGTTTTACCTGTGCATTAGATGAGTACATATTGTATGCTTGTTGTTTGTCTGCGATAGATTACCCGGATTGCGCCGCCTGTTACTTCGAATCCCTAGGACTCGCGGATCATCAGCAAGGCAAGTAACACTTTGATCATACCTTTTCTACCACCCAGTTTTATTGCATTAGATCCATCCTCAAAAATTGCATGATTAGGATCTAATTAAATTGTGGGATGGGAAGTAGATGAGGTAGTACCTATTACCTGTTTATTATGAAACCTTTGGGAGTTACTTCTACGTTTGCTTATTATGCCATGCTATGCTAGTAGACGTGGATTGGGTGAGTGATATCCATGACAGATGTGAGTGTGATAATTTTAAGGGTTTATCTAAGGTGGCAACTTAAACACACATCTGGGTGGATTGGGGCACCTGATGTCTATCAGGACTTGCCTGTTTTATTTTGGACCGCCACCCAGGCTCAAAGGGATCATAAGATCTTTCATGCTAGAAACTTACGTGTGCAGCCACAAGCCAATATGGGCTCTGGCATAGTTGACTAAGTCGTGCGAACTCTTACAGGGTAGACTAGCAGATGTAGGGGAAAGTAGGTGTACCGGTCTATCCATCGTAAGGTGCTAGCGCTTCTGAAAGACTGTGTCTCGGTCATCCGTTTCTCAAACACCAGTAGTGCGAGAAATCCAACAGAGGCGATCGAGTCTTGTGGGGAAAAGTGCGCAAACCTCTGCAGAGTGTAATAAACTAATCATGATTAGTGTGTCCCCGGTTATGGACATCTTGAGTATCTAGTACTTGAATATCATGTGAATCTCAACACGTTACTTCTAATTAATTTTGTTGGGTTATTGATGACTACTTTTAATTGGGATTGAGAATGCTGTCAACCATTCTCAATGTTTAACAACCACCATGATAGTTAAATAAAATTTATTCCTTTGCAGTAGGGAAAAACTGGCTTTACGCAAAACAGTAACCATAGAGCTTTCCACCAGCCAAATATGCATATAGTATAGCTGTTTCATTCCATTACTCTCTATGTGTTACCTTGCCAGCATATTCCATGTGCTGACCCATTTCGGGCTGCAACGTTAATGTTGCAGACTTTTCAGACGACGATTAAGGTGCTTTTAGGTCGTGGTTCTATACTCAGTGATGCCGTTGGAGTTGATGGACCCATTTATCTTCCAAGTCTTCCGCTGTTATCGATATTAGATGGCCTTAAGCCATATTATTGTAATAAGTTCTCTTCGGAGACATCGATGTAATAAGTGTGTGATTGCCACTCTGCTATAAATCCTTCAATGTACTGTGTGGTGTCAGCATTACTGATCCAGGGATGACACCGGAGCACAGTAGACTTGATCCATTCGGGTCTGGTCGCTACAGATCCATCTTGAACACCTTCAAGATCATGTCAAGGTATGTGCTCATTTGAAAGTACCATTAAGCGTTTTGATCTATCCTTATAGATCTTGATGCTCAATGTTCAAGTAGCTTAATCCTATATGCTTTCCAGAAATTCTACGTCATTTCTGATCAACAACATATATTCATCAGAAATTCTATAGTGCTCCCACTCACTTCTTTGGAAATACAAGTTTCTCATAAACTTTGTATACACCCAAAACTTTGATCATCTCATCAAAGCATACATTCCAACTCCGAGATGCTTACTCCAGTCCTTAGAAGGATTGCTGGAGCTTTGCATACTTGTCAGCATCTTTCAGGATTGACAAAACCTTCCGGTTGTATCACATAAAACCTTTCCTCAAAAATCATCGAGGAAACAATGTTTTGACATCCTATCTACAAGATTTCATAAATAATGCAGTAATCGCTAACATAATTCCAACAGACTCTTAGCATCGCTACGAGTGAGAAAGTCTCATCGTAGTCAACTCCTTGAACTTGTCGGAAAACATCTTAACGACAAGTCGAGCTTTCTTAATGGTGATACTTACCATCATTGTCCGTCTTCCTTTTAAAATCCATATGTACCTAACAGCCTTACGACCATCAAGTAGTTCTTCCAAAGTCTACACTTTGTTTTCATATATGGATCCTCTCTCGGATTATATGGCCTCGAGCCATTTACCGGAATCCAGGCCCACCATCGCTTCTCCATAGCTCGTAGGTTCATTGTTGTCTAGCAACATGACTTCCAAGACAGGATTACGTACCACTCTTAAGTAGTACGCATCCTTGTCATCCTACGAGGTTTGGTAGTGACTTGATCTGAAGTTTCATGATCACTATCATAAGCTTCCACTTCAATTGGTGTAGGTGCCACAGGAACAACTTCCTGTGCCCTGCCACACACTAGTTGAAGAGACGGTTCAATAACCTCATCAAGTCTCCACCATCCTCCCACTCAATTCTTTCAAGAGAAACTTTTCCTCGGCAAAGGTCCCGATTCTAGAAACAATCCCTTATTGCTTTCGAATCTAAGACAGGAGGTATACCCAACTGTTTTGGGTGTCCTATGAAGATGCATTTATCCGCTTTGGGTTCGAGCTTATCAGCCTGAAACTTTTTCACATAAGTGTCGCAGCCCCAAACTTTTAAGAAATGACAGCTTAGGTTTCTTTAAACCATAGTTCATACGGTGTCATCTTATCGGAATTACGTGGTGCCCTATTTAAAGTGAATGTGGTTGTCTCTAATGCCTAACCCATAAACTATCGTGGTAATTCGATAAGACACATCATGGTATGCATCATATCCAATAGGGTGCAGTTATGATGTTCGGACACACCATCACACTATGGTGTTCCAGGCTGTATTAGTTGTGAAACAATTTCCACAATGTCTTAATTCTGTGCCAAACTCGTAATTCAGATATTCATCTCTATGATCATATCATAGATATTTTATCCTCTTGTCACGACGATCTTTCAACTTCACCCTAAAATTACTTGAACCTTTCAATAATTCAGACTCGTGATTCATCAAGTAAATATACTCAACATCTACTCAAATCATCTGTGAAGTAAGAACATAACGATATCCACTACACGCCTCAGCACTCATTGGACTGCACACATCAAAATGTATTACTTCCAACAAGTTGCTTTCTAGTTCCATTTTACTGACAACGAGGCTTTCAGTCATCTTGCCCATGTGGTATGATTTGCATGTCTCAAGTGATTCAAAATCAAATGAGTCCAAACGGTCCATTTGCATGGAGTTTCATATACATCAATAGACATGGTTTGCATGTCTCAAACTTTTCAAAACGAGTGAGCCCAAAGATCCATCAACATGGAGCTTCTTCATGCGTTTTATACCGATATGACTTAAGTGGAAGTGCCACAAGTAGGTGGTACTATCATTACTATCTTATATCTTTTGGCATGAACATGTGTATCACTACGATCGAGATTCAATAAACCATTCATTTTAGGTGCAAGACCATTGAAGGTATTATTCAAATAAACAGAGTAACCATTATTCTCCTTAAATGAATAACCGTATCGCGATAGACATAATCCAATCATGTCTATGCTCAACGCAAACACCAAATAACAATTATTTAGGTTTAACACCAATCTCGATGGTAGAGGCAGCGTGCGATGCTTGATCATATCAACATTGGAAACACTCCCAACACATATCGTCAGCTCACCTTTAGCTAGTCTCCGTTTATTCCGTAGCTTTTATTTCGAGTTACTAACACTTAGCAACCGAACCGGTATCTAATACCCTGGTGCTACTAGGAGTACTAGTAAAGTACACATCAACACAATGTATATCCAATATACTTCTATCGACCTTGCCAGCCTTCTAATCTACCAAGTATCTAGGGTAATTCTACTCCAGTGGTTGTTCCCCTTATTACAGAAGCACTTAGTCTCGGGTTTGGGTTCAACCTTGGGTTTCTTCACTAGAGCAACAGCTGAATTGCCGTTTCATGAAGTATCCCTTCTTGCCCTTGCCCTTCTTGAAACTAGTGGTTTCACCAACCATCAACAATTGATGCTCCTTCTTGATTTCTACTTTTGTGGTGTCAAACATCGCGAATATCTCAAGGATCATCATATATGTCCCTGATATATTATAGTTCATCACGAAGCTCTAGCAGCTTGGTGGTATTGACTTCGGAGGAAACATCACTATCTCATTTGGAAGATCAACTCCCACTCGATTCAAATGATTGTTGTACTCAGACTATCTGAGCACAAGCTCAACAATTGAGCTTTTCTCCCTTAGTTTGCAGGCTAAGAAAATCGTCGGAGGTCTTATACCTCTTGACGTGGGCACGAGCCTGAAATCCCAATTTCAGCCCTCGAAACATCTCATATGTTTCGTGACGTTTTAAAACGTCTTCGGTGCCTCAACTCTAAACCGTTTAACTGAACTATCACGTAGTTATCAAAATGTGTATGTCAGATGTTCGCAACATCCACAGACGACGTTCGAGGTTCAGCACACTGAGCGGTGCATTAAGGACATAAGCCTTCTATGAAGCAATGAGGACAATCCTCGGTTTACGGACCTAGTCCACATAATTGCTACTATCAACTTTCAACTAAATTTTCTCTAGGAACATGTCTAAATAGTAGAACTGAAGCGCGAGCTACGACATAATTTGCGAAGACCTTTTGACTATGTTCAGGATAATTGAGTTCATTTTATGAACTCCCACTCAGATAGACATCCCTCTAGTCATCTAAGTGATTACATGATCCGAGTCAACTAGGCCGTGTCCGATCATCACGTGAGACGGACTAGTCAACATCGGTGAACATCTTCATGTTGATCGTATCTTCTATACGACTCATGTTCGACCTTTCAGTCTCTTGTGTTCCGAGGCCATGTCTGTACATGCTAGGCTCGTCAAGTCAACCTAAGTGTTTCGCGTGTGTAAATCTGGCTTACACCCGTTGTATGTGAACGTAAGAATCTATCACACCCGATCATCACGTGGTGCTTCGAAACGACGAACTTTCGCAATGGTGCACAATTAGGGGGAACACTTTCTTGAAATTTTAATGAGGGATCATCTTATTTACTACCGTCGTTCTAAGCAAATAAGATGTATAAACATGATAAACATCACATGCAATCAAATGGCCAATATCATATTGCTCCTTTTGATCTCCATCTTCGGGGCTCCATGATCATCATCGTCACCGGCATGACACCATGATCTCCATCATCATGATCTCCATCATCGTGTCTTCATGAAGTTGTCTCGCCAACTATTACTTCTACTACTATAGCTAACGGTTAGCAATAAAGTAAAGTAATTACATGACGTTTATGTTGACACGCAGGTCATAAATAATTAAGACAACTCCTATGGCTCCTGCCGGTTGTCATACTCATCGACATGCAAGTCGTGATTCCTATTACAAGAACATGATCAATCTCATACATCACATATCATTCATCACATTCTTCTTGGCCATATCACATCACAAAGCATACCCTGCAAAAACAAGTTAGACATCCTCTAATTGTTGTTTGCATGTTTTACGTGGCTGCTATGGGTTTCTAGCAAGAACGTTTCTTACCTACGCAAAACCACAACGTGATATGCCAATTGCTATTTACCCTTCATAAGGACCCTTTTCATCGAATCCGATCCGACTAAAGTGGGAGAGACAGACACCCGCCAGCCACCTTATGCAACTAGTGCATGTTAGTCGGTGGAACCGGTCTCACGTAAGCGTACGTGTAAGGTTGGTCCGGGCCGCTTCATCCCACAATGCCGCCGAATCAAGATTGGACTAGTAACGGTAAGCATATTGAACAAAATCAACGCCCACAACTACTTTGTGTTCTACTCGTGCATAGAATCTATGCAATAGACCTAGCTCATGATGCCACTGTTGGGGAACGTAGCAGAAATTGAAAATTTTCCTACGTGTCACCAAGATCTATCTATGGAGAGACCAGCAACGAGGGGAAGAAGAGTGCATCTACATACCCTTGTAGATCGCTAAGCGGAAGCGTTCAAGAGAACGGGGTTGAGGGAGTCGTACTCATCATGATCCAAATCACCGGAGATCCTAGTGCCGAACGGACGGCACCTCCGTGTTCAACACACGTACAGCCCGGTGACGTCTCCCATGCCTTGATCCAGCAAGGTAAGAGGGAGAGGTTGAGGAAGACTCCATCCAGCAGCAGCACAACGGCGTGGTGGTGATGGAGGAGCGTGGTACTCCAGCAGGGCTTCACCAAGCACCGCAAGATATGAGGAGAAAGAGAGGGATAGGGCTGCGCCAAGAAAGAGATGAAATCGCGTGTGTTGGGCAGCCCCTAGGCCTCAAGTATATATAGGGGAAGGGGAGGGGGCTGCGCCCCCTTTAGGGTTCCCACCCCAAGGGGTGCGGCAGCCCCAGATCCCATCTTAGGGAGGCGGCCAAGGGGGGAGGAGAGGGAGGCGCAGGGAGCATGGGCCTTAGAGCCCATCTGCCCTTAGGGTTTGCCTCCCCCCACCTCCCCTTAGGCGCCTTGGGCCTTGTGGGAGGCACACCAGCCCACTCAGGGGCTGGTCCCTTACCACTCTTAGCCCATGCAAGCCTCCGGGGCTGGTGGCCCTACTTGGTGGACCCCCGGGACCCTCCCGGTGGTTCCGGTACGTTACCGATAAAACCCGAAACTTTTCCGGTGACCAAAATAGGACTTCATATATATAAATCTTTACCTCCGTACCATTCCGGAACTCCTCATGACATCCGGGATCTCATCCGGGACTCCGAACAACATTCGGTAACCACATACAAATTTCCTTTATAACCCTAGCGTCATCGAACCTTAAGTGTGTAGACCCTACGGGTTCGGGAGACATGCAGACATGACCGAGACGTTCTCCGGTCAATAACCAACAGCGGGATCTGGATACCCATGTTGGCTCCCACATGCTCCACGATGATCTCATCGGATGAACCACGATGTCAAGGACTTAATCAATCCCGTATACAATTCCCTTTGTCTATCGGTACGATACTTTCCCGAGATTCGATCGTCGGTATCCCGATACCTTGTTCAATCTCGTTACCGGCAAGTCTCTTTACTCGTTCTGTAACACATCTTCCCGTGATCAACTCCTTGATCACATTGTGCACATTATGATGATGTCCTACCGAGTGGGCCCAGAGATACCTCTCCGTCACACGGAGTGACAAATCCCAGTCTTGATTCGTGCCAACCCAACAGACACTTTCGGAGATACCCATAGTGCACCTTTATAGCCACCCAGTTACGTTGTGACGTTTGGCACACCCAAAGTATTCCTACGGTATCCGGGAGTTGCACAATCTCATGGTCTAAGGAAATGATACTTGACATTAGAAAAGCTTTAGCGAACGAACTACACGATCTTTGTGCTAGGCTCAGGATTGGGTCTTGTCCATCACATCATTCTCCTAATGATGTGATCCCATTATCAACGACATCCAATGTCCATGGTTAGGAAACCGTAACCATCTATTGATCAACGAGCTAGTCAACTAGAGGCTTACTAGGGACATGGTGTTGTCTATGTATCCACACATGTATCTGAGTTTCCTATCAATACAATTCTAGCATGGATAATAAACGATTATCATGAACAAGGAAATATAATAATCAATTTATTATTGCCTCTAGGGCATATTCCCAACAAGCCTGCCATGACCGATCAGTGATGACCATGTCTAGGCTATGTTGGCATGTAAATATTGACGGGCCATGAGTTGACCGGTCAATGATGAGTGGTTCACCCACTCGCTAATAACCCAATCATTACAGATGGTTATCACTGGCATCGCAAAGTTTGGTCGGTCACCAGTGATCAACCCAACCTAGCAACCGATATGTGGTGACAACCACATGTGCTTTTATAACTTTACAACCCCCGTTCCACCTCCCTAACTCTCCATCACATCCATCCCGTGTTGACCACCTCTCGTGTGCGTCTTCCTGTTGTCGGTCGGCCCCTCAACACTACCGCACCCTCCCTGACCTTCCCTATCCTTGCTCCATTCCCTCCCGCCATGAATCTGTCGCACATATCTGTATCTGTCATCGCATCACGACATTGTACTTTCCCTCATTGCCGCAACATGCTTCATCCTTGCCGCTCCTGCCCATGTGCATCATCGTTGGCACATGCTCGTCTCCTTTAACCGATGCCATGCTTGCTCCTTGTCGTGACATTGTCGACTTAGTCGCCCTACAGTGCCTTATCCATGTTGTTGTGTATCGTCGACATCCATCTAGTCGTGCGTTGTGCCACAATACCTACTACCCAAGTTTGTCCCGCTCTGGTGGTGGTGCTATGATGTCCTGCCAACAGGGTCTCACGTGCCACCATGTGCGGTCATAGACCCAACATCGTTATTGTGGTGTTGTTGTTGTGGTGCCTCTGCCCTGTTGTCGGGTTTCCCCCATCGTTGTGCGCAGTTGTAGACCCGACAGTGTTACCAGTTTCTTTTTTCACAGTAACAGCCAGAGCGGCGAGCTCCTTTCCTTTTTATGAATGTATGATAGTTGTCGTGGTGTATTTTGCTATGCATCTTATATGATATTGCTATGGAATGGCTATATATTGTTCATGTTATTTTTCTATGAACATTACAATTGCTACATGCTCATTTTGTTATGCATTTTATATGATATTATTATGTATCATGTTGGATATTGCTAATAAATAGCTATATATGTTTATGATAGTTTGCTATGATTCTTGCAATAGAATTGTGGTATGAATATTGTAGTATTTTGGTATGGATGTTACAATTGCCACATGTTGTATTATTGATATGAATATATCAAAATTTTAGGATGCATGCTTGTATGTTTTATTCTTATCTTTCCTATTATCCTCTTACCTTATTTGTCAATAAATCTTCTCCATCGTACCTATTCCCTTTTGTATATTCTAAACATATATTGTCCACTCTTGGTCTTCTCTCTTAAAAGAAACTCCATAAAAATGTTTATACATTTGAATGAAGCAGAGTACCCAATGATGCCCGTAAAACACTAGAGTTTTTTGTACTGATGGGAACATATGACAACTCTTAGGCTTTAGATGCTCGATGATGACACTTCGTGCGCACCGCGTGGTATCAAAGCCATTGTTGTTTTTTTACCTAATCTTAGGTTTTTCATTGGCAGGTTATATACCTTGGCTGGGCACTCGTTAAATTTTGCAAAACAAGGTTGGATTCACAGATGATGGAAAAACTCATATTGTATATCCTAGTCATTTTTTATACACCCGATTTTCTAAATAATATATTGTGAAGATTCATACCTTCCTTGGAGGCTTCGTCTTAGGACTGCAGGGCGAGGGTGAATCGTTGTGTGGACGCAGGGAAGGTGATGTTGGCTTGGTCTAATTTTCATGGGGATGTAATTCTGTCATTGGTACGATGCCCTCCTTCAGTCACTATGCTCTCCATGACCGGGTGCTCCTTCTTCGTAGGCGTTGGAGGGGGGGGGGGTGCTGTGCGAGAAGGGATAGGGTTCCACTCTCTGACGCAGTGACAGGGTGGTGGTGATGAGAGCTTGGGGTCTCTGTGAGTTCTTGCCTATCATGCTTGTAGTGATGCCCTGCCTTTCTTGACATGTCTTCTTTTGTTGTTCTCGTCCTAAAGCTTGTGTCTTACTAGGTGGGTTGTGTTGTTCGCGGCATCGATGTCCGTGGGTAGCTTGCATATGAGGTGGTCGTGCTCACCATTCTCCCCTTTGGCAACATGTCCATGAGTGTTGCATGGGAGCTCTACATGCAGCAAGAAGACAAAATAAAGGAATATGCATATGCCTCTATTTCTCAAATGTTTGCACAACAATGACACATAATGTCCATGGATACGATATGCCACACAAGCTACATCCTTAAAACAAGCACATATATAGAACTTTTCGACCAACATTTTATTCATGTTACACACTAAAGAAAACAAGGGATATATGATACTCCATGGAACAAAAGAACAAAGTTAACTTTAACATATTATATTAATGAGATATACAACAGACAGTTGCACGAAACTACCACATATATATATATTCTCTAATTAGATTATAACATAGCAAAGCAGTGTTAGTTAGTTCATGGTGTTCCTTTCTTTTGAATGGGGTTATGGGACGCCTATAGATTACTGATTTTTGTTACTTATATTTTGTGAATCTAACATGTAATAAAAGCACTGAATTAACAGTAGTTTTAGGAAAATAATGGTCAGCTAAATACCTTTTGACCAATCCTAAATTATTGTATTTCTGAATCTAACATGCAATACTAATAATGAATTAGCAGCCTTTTACGGCTATGCATAAGAACAGTTTTTAGTATAGAGAGTAGAGTTCAGTTCACAACAAATTAGCATGCCGTAGTAAGTATACGCCATACATATTGTACTTGTCCGGAGCGCTAAAATAAAATAGAAGTATATATGGTAGTGCATAAGTCAGCATAAACAATATATACATCAACATAAATTTATTTCCTGGAAACAATCTCGAATGTGAATCCAACTCGTTACAAAGTAAAGAACAGTAAGCAATTAAAACTAAACAATTTTGCGTCACTAAAAAGAAAAAGAAGCGTCTCAAACTAAGCGAAAAAACAAAGTTAATGTACATGCAAACAGTATTACTTTTTACAATTGAAAAATATCTAATGCACATCAAAAGTTGTGACAAACAATGATGTGCTTATAATCAAACTTGGATTAAGGTTCATTAGTTATGCTTCTATCAGGCTCCATTCTGATGTCAGCACAACAATGCCTTTCCCCAACCGTTCTCCTCCTCTTTCCCCTCAACACCTTTGCAAAGTTAAATTGTATCCTTTTCCCCCCCATTGATAGAGCAAGATCTATGAGATCTCCCGGTTCTTCTCCCAATTAACAGTAGTGCATTCTCCAAGAAAGCAGTACCGTATATTCAAGGAGGGAGAGACCATACTAGCTAGAGAAAGAGGTCGTGGTTGCTTTTGTTTAATCTGGTATTTACCAGTCTTGTTGCTACTATCCATGATGATCTTGGTTGTCAGGAGGCCAGTATGGGTAAGGCCATTCTGTCTCTTGGGAGTGAGGAATCGAAGTCTCCTGCGGTAGAATAAGAAAAGTGGTCAAAAAGGAACAATCCCAGTGAAGTGCAACATTGATTCAAATGAGAAAGCTACGGCACTTGAAAGAGAGCAGGATACATGCATGTCAGCGGATACATTTTTTTTTACATTGTGCGTATATGGATCCAACTGTCTAGCATAACGTTTAAGCTCCAGAAGACATCAAGGTTCAAGTGAGAAAAGACACATAGCAGAGCTGGATTACACGTGAGAGATAAGAAAGCAGTTTGTTCTGTTGGAATATTTAAAGTTTTTTTTTACAGTTTGCAAGCAAGAACCATGTACTATATCTGAGTTGATACCTTGACAAGACTAACCATGAACTGTAATAGGAGAAAACGAACCGATCAATGATAACAAATGCCATGCAAGTTCATGCATGCATGGTTCAATGTGAATGGATTCATAGAAAAGAGAGAGAAAGAACAAGTACTCCGTTTTACTTTGCTCTTTTCACAAGAGATAATGGTAAACAACTCTAGGACATGTAGACCGGAAAACAAGAAGGCCGGGCGACCGACACGGAGTAAAAGCTCTCATTTTCGCCTAGCTATATGGTGATGAAAGCAGGAAAGTATGGCCTTGTTTTTTACGTTGGTCTTTGGGCACCCCTTCCCTTTGGCATGCACTCGAAAGCAAAGCAAAGGGTGGTCCTTGTTTGCATATATTCATGATGTCTCTTCTATCTCACTAGCCAGGAGCAGCACCAAAGCTCTCTCTCGATTTTGTTGGCTTGCATGCTGTAAAAGCGCCTAAAATGGCGAATTTATAAATAGGAAACAAATGGGATAAAAAGCTGTCATGCTGAAGGCCTTGTTCCACAGTACTGCTACGGCCCGGGGACAAAGAAACTGTGAGGCCCCACACTGAAGTTTCCTCTCAGGCCACCCTGGGGCAGTCTTTCTTTTTTATGCCCTCTACCACACAACTTGCAGCTTTCCCACCTATATCTATCTAGGAGTATATGGATCAAGATAACCGAATGTGGATTAACTTATTAGGGACGGATTAATGTGCTTAGCTTATACCCTGTGAAAAGGTCACATGCAGCTCGGCTGATATTTGCATGACTCAAACATATAGTACATCATGGCAAAACTAATACAAGTAATGGAAATTACTTACTCCTTTTGTGCATGTAGACGTGCACCCCATTACCAGTTCTTCCAAGCCAGCAGACCTGCGGTCAATCTTTTGCTGGTGCTGTTGCTGTTGTTGCATGTTCTGTGGTAATAATGTTGAATGAAACAGTAACTAAAGCGTTCTTTTAGTAAAGAGAAAAAAAAAGGTAAAGAGACTATAAAGATAAATATACATAACAATAGTATATTTGAATTAACTGAAAACTTAGGAAGGAATAAACAAATGAGCTGGTATTGCATTAACATCGTTAGATGGAGCAAACATTTTCCATAAATTCCAAATGCATCCATGCATGAAGGACGGAATTATAGAGCGCCATAGTTTAGTGTACTTCAACAAACCAGTGATTTCTCATGCTCTGCTTATAATCAACCTAGAAAGCTGAATATGCTACAACACAAAGAATCCTTCTAAAATTGTCTATCCTCTCCATATATATTCTTGTAAAAAATTGCAACGCATCTTCCACCATAAATTACACGGCATAAAGTTGGTGGAACATATATGTGTGCCGTACCATGAACATTACATATATAGTACCCGTGTGTGTTCAGAAATTCTATGAAACAATCTACCCATGTTTAAAAAAAACAATATCATTTTACATAGGCTGCTTTATTTGTGTAAATTTATGAAAAGACCTTTTAAATGCAAAACAAAAGGACTAGTTATGACATTTTAGTTGTGCTTTTGTAAGTGGAGTTAAATTTATATACAATCTGGAAATTACTTAGTGTATATACTCTACCCCCAACCTAGCTTGAGAATCCCATACAAAATTGATGTGAAATCTTGAGAAAGAAAATGGATGTTAGATTGGGGGGATAATATGTGGTTTTCAGTTGTTAGCAAACCGGTAAGTGCCTAAATTTGTGTAGACAAGAAGCACATAACTAGTTACATTTTTGTTCCATCAATGTGAATAAACACATGCGTTCATACGGTGGTTGCAAACTTGCATTGGAGAGCTCAGTTACTCAAGAATATATACAAGCAACATATATATTCCAGATGAATGTGTACAAGCTAGTAGGATGGAATCACCTGAAATTTGTCGTGGTGGAGAAAAATTGCTGGCACGTGAAACTGATCATGGTCCAGCACGACAGAAGTGTGCTGCAACGGTGGCGGAACGGTAGCTGAGATGGGGTTCGTCGGCCTGCTGACCAGGAAGGCCGTGGCAGGCACGGCCGTCGTTGCAAGGTCCGGCCGGTGAGGCTGCTGTTCCTGGCCAGTATGCTGCTGATGCTCTGATCGTCCAAGCTGATCGGACGTCACCTGGTCGCCGCCGATACCAACCTGTTCAACACATAGATATTAATGCCGAAAATGCATCTTCGTCGTTTCTTATATTTACATATATTTTTAAAACACCTACATGGCTAGTCTCCTTTATATCCCACTCATCAATTCGTGCTCCCTTTCAGTTATGCTGTTACATGCGTGTTTGAGCTTTCTGGAAATCTCTTTTTTCTCTTAGGTAGGAGAGAATGGGACGCATCTATCTACTATTGAAAAGAAACTTGCTGGCACTTCTTGCTTTCACGGTGGGTGTGGATGGTTTCTAGCTAGCGTTGCTTGCAGTTTGAGTAAAATGATGTGAGGCTCGAACTAATTAAAAGGACCGGCGACCCTCTCCCATGCTGTGTGATGTGCATATGCATGCATGTAGCCAAGCTCAGCTTTTGCTCTGCACTGGCGAGTCCATCGATCCTACACATTAGGATTAGGTCAGCTACCCGATCGAACAGCAGCCCATCCATGCATACGCACGCGATCGACAGGCAACTAACCGAACAGAAACCATCGATCTGGAGTATATCCGTAACTCGACACTGTAGCGGCATGCATGCGTGCGTGCATGGGAATGGTCGGACCAACCGAGCAAAAACTGTACTTTCGCGTGATCTGCATGATGGGCTCCTGGACCTACCGGCAGCGTTAGCTGAAAGAATGTCTAGATCTAAGCAAACCGGCGATATGTCGAGATGCAGAGATGAAAGAATGTCTAGTTACCTCCTCGAAGCTCTTCCTGAAAGGCGCGAAGCTGAAATGGTCGCCGGAGTGTTTCAAGTGCTGCATCTCGACGGCGGCCGCCATGGCATACCCGGCCGGGTACGACGTCGCCGACAACGCCTCGTGGTCCCTCGACGAGGAGCTGCCGCTGCCGCTGTCCCTCATACGCTGCTCCTGCACCGTCACTGCCGCGGCGGCGGCAATGGCTACGGCGCCACCGGCACCACCACGGTCTGAGGAGGCGGACCAGCTGCACTGCCTGGGCTGTGTCTGGTAGAAGATCTTGCAAACGACGAGCTCCCCCTCCTTCTCCTCCTCGAGGTCACCGAGGTGGTACTGATGCATCACCCAGTTAGTTTTCTCAGGCTTGCGGTGCTTGCCAAAGTTGGTGTAGAGCACCAGGATCTTCTTGCAGCCCTTCTGCCGGCCGTTGGCCATCACCGGTCGTGTCTTGCCGGTCTTGTGCCACCTCGTCTCCCCCTTATGCACATCGCACTCCGTCTGTATCTTGCGCCGCTTCCTCGTGCCCGTCGTGTACGCCTTGGAAGGGCGATGGAAGAAATGCTTGCTTAGGCCGTCCATTGTCACACCTGCTCATGACGAGATGCAAAAACTAACAGTCAGTATGAGCACGTACGAGTGTGTGGGTGGGTGGCCAGTGTTCTCTTGGCAGATGCAACAAACCTCTGAAAAAGAGAAGGCATGTAAAAGGTAGGAAAGAAACCTATTTGGAAACTTCAGAAGCATCTTACCATCATGACATAGAGAGGAGAGAGAGATATGAGAGACTAGGCACAACTTTCCATAAACAATGATAATTCTCTCTGCATATACCCAAGAGCACATGTGGAGAACACCAGGAGTAGAGGGGGAGCTAGAGCACATCAAGAACAACGAGGGAATATATGCCATATCCCAAATCGAACCACAACCCTCACAATTTATGACGAAATACATGATCCCAACATATGATATACCGATCACCCCATGGAAAGCAAAGCTAAAGTTTGCAAGAAAAGCAAGGAATATACATACATGTGTAATTAATATTTCTGTTCATGGCCAGCATAGTTGTCTAGCTAGCCATCATAAACAGTGTCTCACCTGGAAGTTTCTCAGGATGTGTGTAGCATATGCCGTCCTCGCCGTCTATGGTGGGTATAAACTCATCGATAAGAGGGTGAGATCTCGAGCCTTCTTCCCTCACCTTGGCCTCGAGGTGCTCGATCAGCTCCTGGTCTGTTGGATCGAACTTGACGCCAGCCGGTAGCCCCAACCAATCCTTCTTGCAGTTGACATCGGTTAATTCCATCAAAACTATATGCGGAATTGCACCATTCAAAGAACCCTAATGTGCACCCAGTGGCTAGCACCACCGAGGTGCAAAAAACGCAAAAAAAGAGAGGAATAAATTGACATATGCATACCGGTTTGCAGTCGAGCTTGTGGCGGCAGTTGGGGCAGTGCCTGGCGGTGGAGATCCGGTGTTCCTCGAGCTTGGCGTCGATGAGCTCCGAGCTGCTGATGTGACCCCTGTTCATGTCTCCTGGTTCACGCGCGGCCGCCGGAGACGGTGTCCATGCATGCGCGCGCCCGCTGCAAGGGACCAAGAGAAGCAGAATTCAGGACGCGAGAGGCCATGCCGATGAGATCGAAAATACAGCGAGAAACTGAAGCCGGTGAGCGAACCGAGAGGAGGCGGGTAGAGTTGGAGGGAGTAGGGGAGCGAGCAAGGAAGGAGATCGAGAGCAAACGAGTGAGGGGGAGGGGGCATAGATATAAAAAAAAAAATCGAGGCAGGCAGCCTGCCGCTTTCACCAGTTTTAATAGGAGAGAGGGCAGAATTTCCTCGGCCGCTTTAACTCAAGCCACACCCAGCCCCTTGAGGAAAAGTTAAAGGGCCCCGCTCCTTAGCTTCTCCCGCTTTTCTTCCTCTCTCACCCAAGCACAATGTAGTACGACGCAGCATACACACGCTGACAGGTTAATCTGGCTGTAAAAATTATCACTAATTTTTTTATGGGAACGGCTCGCTGTAATATAAGGTGATGCGATGACAGTGCACATATGCACCATCAGTAAGATGTTTAGCGTTGATGCATGTATGTTTTATAGGACTTGAGGTGGTCAGCAAGCTAGGCTGGTGGTAAAACCAAAAGCAAAAGGCAAGAAGAAGTGCTGTACCGCCACACCGCACACCACACACCACAGCTGTTACTGCAGATTCCACACACTGTACTGCACTCACTCACACGCAGAAGGAAAGAAAGAGAAGGGTGAGCTTAAAGCCCCCCTACGAATGGAGGCTACCTAGCAGCCTAGCAACTATAGTAGGCTCAACGAGAGGTAGCCTTGCCATGCATCTCAAACGGAAACATAATTCTAACAGTCATAATTCTTTTGAAAGCAACTTATATTATTACCTAACCAACATTCTGACGATCATCGCTGAGCATAACATTCACGCAGGAACTACATCGTTCAACACACCTCAACTCATATATAATAACATAGCAATCTCATGGACGACCCCATTAACATTCCTACTGATTTTCTCCCCGCAAAAAAAATTGAAAAACATTCCTACTGATTTTGACCCGGCACATACTCTGTCAAAACATCTTCCTTAAATCTCATCCAAGTTTATCAAAGGAACGTCCAAAAGACAATGTTGAATATACGAAAAGTCTGCCTCAAGAATAGTAGGCCAAAAATAAGCCCACGCCACACGGAGGCCCTTGATGAAATCCCGGAGCTTGGCCTCCCCCATAGAAGAGCATGACAGCAGGAGAGGGGGGTTTTCTACCGTACATGTGACATCCCCTGCATGTATCTACCATATGTCGTCTTTTTAGATTTGTGATTATCTTATTTCAGAGTGTGTTACGTAATGTTTTGTTGGATTTTTTTCCTTGTTCAAAAGTGTATCATAATGTTTCCTCATGTACCAACAAATAAGAGTGCGCTCGTTTCGGATTAGATTTTGTGGTACATTTTGAAAGAACAGAAACTAGTGCAACACTCTAAAACGCGATAAAAATGCCTAATCCGGAAAATATGGCACAAACCTCAGACCAATGGGCACAGTGAATCCATGCACGGGATATCATCGCACGGTAAATCCCACCATGATCTCATACTAGTACAAAAGTAGACTCTAAAGGTGGTCCACAGAGGCAGTTCTGAGTGTTAAAATCAATAGCACCTCAAATAAGGGTGATTCACAAAACAAAAAACCGCCTCCACTCCAATAGCACAATTGGAGGCACCCCCTGTCAGAAACCACCTCCATCTCGGAAGTACTCAAGGTGGTTTCTATATATAGACCACTTCTGTCATGTCCACCACCTATCATGCATATCAGGCGTCCCATGTGTTCGCCCTGCTATTGGTACTCCGAGACCGGCAGTTTCATCGAGCGATGACATATTTGTTCGAAGGGGGGTGCGAGTAGTAGATGAAGATGGTAAGACGCGAGACAGGGAATTTACCCATGTCCATGCCCTCCAGGAGGAGGTAAGACCCCTGCCTTTTGTGATTGTATTGCTCGAGTACTCACCAATGATCGGGAGGATCATCAGAGAGATCTGCTACTTTTTTTGCAACCTCTCGGCCTGGTGGCGGAGAGGAAGGAGATGGTAGTAGGTGAGAACCTTAGCTCTAGGATGATTTAGAATGTCTTGGATGCCTTTCGTACCCCCCGTACTTGCCTTTATATAATCAAGAAAAGCTAGGGTTACGTCTCTCGGGCTGGACCAAGGTGAGCTCGTCCTAGTGGGCTGGCTCGGTTCAGGCCTTGTGCCTGTTGGCTATCTTCCCCAAACACCATAGGGCGACCAAGCCCTGTGCTCGGTTCAGGTGTTTGGCTTGGCCCGATGAAAGGGGTCTTCCTTTGGTCTCCCAAGGGTCTCACGGTCTAGTCGATATATTCTCGGTAGTAGCCCCTGAGTGTCGACTGGTCTATCACCAAGAGATTGCTCGGGACTTACCAGATCCTTGCAAAACAAAGAAGACAAAAGAGAAAGAGTAAGTCAGATGACACCCACTTTGTTAGGTTAGGGTGTTGTGGTGAGGAGCTAATAACGGGTAAGGCCCGGTGATATCTTGTTCTTGCCATCTAGGGGATCTGGACAGTGGCTCGTTGTGGGGCAGATCATAAATTTCATTGGAGTCCTAAGTGATGCTTTGATACGTCTCCGACGTATCTATAATTTATGAAGTATTCATGTTGTTATATTATAATTCTTGGATGTTTTACAATCATTTTATAGCAACTTTATATCATTTTTTGAGACTAACCTATTGACCCAGTGCCCAGTGCTAGTTGCTATTTTTGCTTGTTTTTTACATCGCAGGAAATCAATATCAAACAAAGTCCAAACACCGCGGAACTTTTTGTGGATTTTTATGGACCAGAAGACATCCAGTGGGCTAGAGAAGCACCTGGGGGGTGCCCCGAGGGGGGCACAACCCACCAGGGCGCGCCTGGGGGCCCAGGCGTGCCCAGGTGGGTTGTGCCCACCTCGGTGGCCTCCCGCACCCCCTCTTTGCCCTAGAAATCATCAAATATTCCAAAAACCCTCGAGGAGACCCTAGATCAGAAGTTCCGCCGCCGCAAGGCTCTGTAGCCACAAGAAACCAATCTAGACCCCGTTTCGGCACTCCGCCGAAGGGGGGAATCATCACCAATGGCCATCTTCATCATCCCGGCGGCCACCATGATGAGGAGGGAGTAGTCCAACCTCGGGGTTGAGGGTTTGTACCAACAGCTATGTGTTTAATCTCTCTCTCTCTCTGATGTTCTTGAGATGTCACAATCTTGATGTATCGCGGGCTTTGTTAATATAGTCAGATCATATGGTGTTTTCCCCTCTCTATCTTGTTGTGATGAATTGAGTTTTCCCTTTGAGATCTCGTTTTATCGGATTGAATACTTTTATGGATTTGAGAGCACTTGATATATGTCTTGCATATGAATACTTGTGGTGACAATGGGGTATCGTATTGATTCACTTGATATATGTTTTGGCACTCAACTCGCGGATTCCCAAGGTGACACTGGGGTAATCTACGCATAGGGGTTGATGCACGTTCTTGTCTTTGTTTATCCGATAGAAATCTTGGGGCACTCTTTGAGGTTCTTTGTGTTGGATTGAGTATTATGAATCTAAAATTATTTGGTGTTGTTTTAGTGCGAACTCTTGGATAGATCGGTCGGAAAGAATAGCTTCGAGGTGGTTTCGTACCCTACAAACGATTTCTTCTTACGTTCCCCGCTAGATAAGAACTTTTGAGTGATTCTTCGTTGCACGTTGAGGGATGGTTATGTGATCCAATTATATTAGCATTGTTGAGAGATTGCACTAGCGAAAGTAGGGACCCCAGGCCTTGTTTTCAAGCATTGCAATACCGTTTGTGCTCACTTTTATCGATTGCTACCTTGCTGTTTTTTATTGTTCTTATTACAAAAATCAATATCTACTATCCATATTACACTTGTATCACCATCTCTTCGCCGCACTAGTGCACCTATACAAATTACCATTGTATTTGGTGTGTTGGCGACACGAGAGACTCTTTATTATTTAGTTGCAGCGTTGTTTGAGAGAGACCATCTTCATCCTATGCCTCCCACGGATTGATAAACCTTAGGTCATCCACTTGAGAAAATTGCTACTGTCCTACAAAACTCTGTGCTTGGAGGCCCAACACGTGTCTACAAGAATAAACTTGCGTAGTAGACATCATACTTGAGGGATCTACATGGTTGATCTCAGCTTCTTTTTCCGATAGGAGCACACTTGCAGCTCCTTCCAGAAGCGAGACTCGAGTCATGACGACATACGCCCCTTGCTCGGGAATCAGATCTGTTGGGGAACGCGGTAATTTCAAAAAAAATCCTACGCACACGCAAGATCTATCATGGTGATGCATAGCAACGAGAGGGAAGAGTTTTGTCTACGTACCCTCGTAGACCGTAAGCAGAAGCGTTATGACAACGCGGTTGATGTAGTCGTATGTCTTCACGATCCGACCGATCCTAGTACCGAAAGTACAACACCTCCGCGATCTGCACACGTTCAGCTCGGTGACGTCCCACGAACTCTCGATCCAGCTCAGTGTCGAGGGAGAGCTTCGTCAGCACGACGGCGTGATGACGGTGATGATGAAGCTACCGGCGCAATGCTTCGCCTAAGCACTACGACGATACGACTGAGGTGGATTATGGTAGAGGGGGGCACCGCACACGGCTAAGACAATGATCAACTTGTGTGTCTATGGGGTACCCCCCTGTATATAAAGGAGTGGAGGAGCGGGAGGGCTGGCCTTCTATGGTGGGCCCTAGGGGAGTCCTACTCCCACCGGGAGTAGGATCCCCCCCTTCGAGAACTATGTAGACATGACCGAGACTCATCTCTGGTCAATAACCAATAGCGGAACCTAGATGTTCATATTCGTTCCTACATATTCTACAAAGATCTTTATCGGTCAAACCGCACAACAACATACGTTGTTCCCTTTGTCATCGGTATGTTACTTGCCCGAGATTCGATCGTCGGTATTGATACGTCCATTTTGCATCATGCTTTTATATCGATATTTATTGCATTATGGGCTGTTATTACACATTATGTCACAATACTTATGCCTATTCTCTCTTATTTTACAAGGTTTACATAAAGAGGGAGAATGCTGGCAGCTGGGATTCTGGGCTGGAAAAGGAGCAAATATTAGAGACCTATTCTGCACAGCTCCAAAAGTCCTGAAACTTCACGGAAGATGTTTTCAGAATATATAAAAAATACTGAGCGCAAGAAGTTCACCAGGGGGGCCACACCCTGCCCACGAGGGTAGGGGGCGCGTCCTACCCCCCTGGGCGCGCCCCTACCTCGTGGGCCCCCTGGTGGCCCTCTGATGGCCATCTTCTGCTATATGGAGTCTTTCCATGAGAAAAAAAATCATAAGCCATTTCCTTGGATGAAACTCCGCTGCCACGAGGCGGAACCTTGGCGGATCCAATCTAGGGCTCCGGCAGAGCTGTTTTGCTGGGGAAACTTCCCTCTGGGAGGGGGAAATCATCGCCATCGTCATCACCAACGCTCCTCTCATCGGGAGAGGGCAATCTCCATCAACATCTTCACCAGCACCATCTCCTCTCAAAACCCTAGTTCATCTCTTGTATCCAATTCTTGTCTCCAAGTCCGGGATTGGTACTAGTAGGTTGCTAGTAGTGTTAATTACTCCTTGTAGTTGATGCTAGTTGGTTTATTTGGTGGAGCATCATATGTTCAGATCCTATATGCATATTAATAACCCTCTGATTATGAACATGATTATTCTTTGTGAGTAGTTACGTTTGTTCCTGAGGACATGGGAGAAGTCTTGCTATTAGTAGTCATGTGAATTTGGTATTCGTTCGATATTTTGATGAGATGTATGTTGTCTCTCCTC
Organism: Triticum monococcum; assembly: GCA_034509565.1. Taxonomy (NCBI): domain Eukaryota; kingdom Viridiplantae; phylum Streptophyta; class Magnoliopsida; order Poales; family Poaceae; genus Triticum; species Triticum monococcum. The sequence goes on from CM067843.1 coordinate 79,287,118, forward strand.
TAGTGGTGTTATGTGAACGTCGACTACATAACACTTCACCATTATTTGGGCCTAGAGGAAGGAATTAGGAAGTAATAAGTAGATGATGGGTTGCTAGAGTGACAGAAACTTAAACCCTAGTTTATGCGTTGCTTCGTAAGGGGCTGATTTGGATCCGTATGTTTCATGCTATGGTTAGGTTTACCTTAATACTTTTGTTGTAGTTGCGGATGCTTGCAATAGAGGTTAATCATAAGTGGGATGCTTGTCAAAGTAAGGATAGTACCCAAACACTGGTCCACCCACATACCAAATTATCAAAGTACCGAACGCGAATCATATGAACGTGATGAAAACTAGCTTGATGATATTCCCATGTGTCCTCGGGAGTGCTTTTCCCTGTATAAGAGTTTGTCCAGGCTTGTCCTTTGCTACAAAAAGGATTGGGCCACCTTGCTGCACTTTATTTACTTTTGTTACTTGTTGCTCGTTACAAATTATCCTATCACAAAACTATCTGTTACCACTTATTTCAATACTTGCAGAGAATACCTTGCTGGAAACCGCTTATCATTTCCTTCTGCTCCTTGTTGGTTTCGACACTCTTACTTATCGAAAGGACTACGATGGATCCCCTATACTTGTGGGTCTTCAAGACTCTTTTCTGATGCCGTTGCCGGGGAGTGAAGCGCCTTTGGTAGGTGGAATTTGGTAAGGAAAAATTTATATAGTGTGCTGAAATTTACTGTCACTTGTTACTATGGAAAGTAATCCTCTGAGGGGCTTGTTCGGGGTATCTTCACCCCGACTAGTAGAGCAAAGAGTTGCTCCTCAACCTACTGAACCTACTAAAAATGAAAATGTCTACTTTGAAATTCCTTCGGGCATGATAGAAAAACTGCTAGCTAATCCTTTTGCAGGAGACGGAACGATGCATCCTGATGAGCACCTAATATATATGGATGAAGTTTGTGGATTATTTAAGCTTGCAGGTGTATCCGGAGATGTTATTAAGAAGAAGGTCTTCCCTTTATCTTTGAAGGAATATGCATTGACATGGTATAGGCTATGTGATGATACGGGGTCATGGAACTACAAACGATTGAAATTGGAATTTCATCAGAAGTTTTATCCTATGCATCTTGTTCATTGTGATCGCAATTATATATATAATTTTTGGCCTCGCGAAGGAGAAAGCATCGCTCAAGCTTGGGGGAGGCTTAAATCAATGTTATATTCATGCCCCAATCATAACCTCTCAAGAGAGATGATTATTCATAATTTATATGCTCGGCTTTCTGATAACAATCGCACCATGCTCGATACTTCTTGTGCTGGCTCTTTTATGACGAAGACTATTGAATTCAATGGGATTTATTGGAAATAATTAAACGCAACTCTGAAGATTGAGACCTCGACGAAGGTAAGGAGTCAGGTATGACACCTAAGTTTGATTGTGTTAAATCTTTTATGGATACCGATGTTTTCCGTAAATTTAGCACTAAATATGGACTTGACTCTGAGATAGTAGCTTCTTCATGTAAATCTTTTGCTACTCATGTTGATCTCCCTAGGGAGAAGTGGTTTAAATATCATCCTCCCATAGAAGTAAAAGTAGCTGCACCTATTAAAGTTGAAGAAAAGACTATCACTTATAATGATCCTATTGTTCCTACTTCTTATGTTGAGAAACCACCTTTCCCTGTTAGGATAAAGGATCATGCTAAAGCTTCAACTGTGGATCGTAAAAGGAATATTAGAACTTATACACCTCCTGAACAAGTTAAAGTTGAACCTAATATTGCTATTGTTAAAGATCTCTTATCTGATAATATTGATGGGCATGTTATCCATTTCCGTGATGAGACTGCTAGAATTGCTAAACCTTGTGCTAAAGATAAAACTAGATCTTTGCTAGGCATGCCTGTTATTTCTGTTAAAATAGGAGATCATTGTTATCATGGCTTATGTGATATGGGTGCCAGTGCTAGTGCTATACCTCATGACTTATACAAAGAAATTATGCATGATGTTGCACCTGCTGAGATAGAAGATATTGATGTCACAATTAAACTTTCCAATAGAAATACTATTTCACCAATTGGAATTGTTAGAGATGTTGAAGTCTTGTGTGGGTAAACTAAATATCCTGCTGATTTTCTTGTTCTTGATTCCCCACAAGATAGCTTTTGTCCAATTATATTTGGTAGACCCTTCTTAAACACTGTTAATGCTAAGATAGATTGCAAAAAGGATGTTGTTACTATCGGTTTAGATGATATGTCTCATGAATTTAATTTCTCTAAATTTAGTAGACAACACCGTGAAGAAGAATTACCTAGTAAGGATGAAATTATTGGTCTTGCTTCTATTGCCGTACCTCCTAGTGATCCTTTAGAACAATACTTGCTAGACCATGAAAATGATATGTTTATGAATTAAAGAAGGGAAATAGATGAAGTATTCTTTAAACAGGAACCTATTCTGAAACACAATTTGCCTGTTGAAATCCTAGGGGATCCTCCTCCACCCAAGGGTGATCCCGTGTTTGAGCTTAAACCGTTGCCTGATACTCTTAAATATGCTTATCTTGATGAGAAAAAGATATATCCTGTTATTATTAGTGCTAACCTTTCAGAGCATGAGGAAGAGATATTATTTAAAACTTTGAAGAAGTACCGTGCTGCTATTGGGTATACTCTCGATGATCTTAAGGGCATTAGTCCCACTCTATGTCAACATAAGATAAATTTGGAAGAAGATGCTAAACCAGTTCGTGATCATCAATGACAGCTGAATCCTAAAATGAAGGAAGTGGTAAGAAAGGAAATACTAAAGCTCCTTGAGGCAGGTATAAACTATCTCGTTGCTGATAGTCAGTGGGTAAGCCCTGTCCATTGTGTCCCTAAGAAGGGAGGTATTACTGTCGTTCCTAATGATAAAGATGAGTTGATTCCTCAAAGAATTATTACAGGTTATAGGATGGTAATTGATTTCCGCAAATTAAATAAGGCCACTAAAAAGGATCATTACCCCTTACCTTTTATCGATCAAATGCTAGAAAGATTATCCAAACATACACATTTTTGCTTTCTAGATGGTTATTCTGGTTTCTCTCAAATACCTGTGTGAGCCAAGGATCAATCAAAGACTACTTTTACTTGCCCTTTTGGTACTTCTTCTTATAGAAGTATGCCTTTTGGTTTATGTAATGCACCTGCTACCTTTCAAAGATGCATGATGCATATATTCTCTGACTTTTGTGAAAAGATTTGTGAGGTTTTCATGGATGATTTCCCCGTCTATAGATCTTCTTTTGATGATTGCTTGAGCAAACTTGATCAAGTTTTGCAGAGATGTGAAGAAACTATTCTTGTCTTGAATTGGGAAAAGTGCCACTTTATGGTTAATGAAGGTATCGTCTTGGGGCATAAAGTTTCTGAAAGAGGTATTGAAGTTGATAAAGCCAAGGTTGATGCTATTGAAAAGATGCCATGCCCCAAGCACATCAAAGGTATAAGAAGTTCCCTTGGTCACGCCGGATTTTATAGGAGGTTCATTAAGGACATCTCAAAAATTTCTCAGCCTGTGACTAATTTATTACAAAAAGATATACCATTTGTCTTTGATGATAATTGTGTAGAAGCATTTGAAATACTTAAGAAAGCATTGATCTCTGCACCTATTGTTCAGCCACCTGATTGGAATTTACCCTTGAAATTATGTGTGATGCTAGTGATTATGCTGTAGGTGCTGTTCTAGGGAAAAGAGTTGATAAGGAATTAAACGTTATTCAATATGCTAGTAAAACCCTAGACAATGCTCAAAGAAATTATGCTACTACTAAAAAAGAATTCTTAGCACTTGTATTTGCTTGTGATAAGTTCAGACCTTATATTGTTGATTCTAAAGTAACTATTCATACTGATCATGCTGCTATTAAATATCTTATGGAAAAGAAAGATGCTGAACCTAGACTTATTAGATGGGTTCTCTTGCTACAAGAATTTGACTTACATATTGTTGATAGAAAGGGAGCTGAGAACCCCGTTGCAGACAACTTGTCTAGATTAGAAAATGTGCTTGATGACCCACTACCTATTGATGATAGCTTTCCTGATGAGCAATTAAATGTCATAAATGCTTCTCATACTGCTCCATGGTATGCTGATTATGCTAATTACATTGTTGCCAAATTCATACAACCTAGTTTCACATACCAACAAAAGAAAAAGTTCTTCTATGATTTGAGGCACTACTTTTGGGATGACCCACATCTTTATAAAGAAGGAGTAGATGGTGTTATTAGACATTGTGTACCTGAGCATGAACAGGAATAGATCCTATGCAAGTGTCACTCCGAAGCTTATGGAGGACACCATGCTGGAGATAGAACTGCACATAAGGTATTGCAATCTGGTTTTTATTGGCCTACTCTCTTCAAGGATGCCTGTAAGTTTGTCTTATCTTGTGATGAATGTCAAAGAATTGGTAATATTACTAGACGTTAAGAAATGCCTATGAACTATTCACTCGTTATTGAACCATTTGATGTTTGGGGCTTTGACTATATGGGACCTTTTCCTGCCTCTAATGGATATACACATATTTTAGTTGTTGTCGATTACGTTACTAAGTGGGTAGAAGCTATTCCAACTAGTAGTGCTGATCATAACACTTCTATTAAAATGCTTAAAGAAGTTATTTTTCCAAAATTTGGAGTCCCTAGATACTTAATGACTGATGGTGGTTCACATTTTATTCATGGTGCTTTCCGTAAAATGCTTACTAAGTATGATGTTAATCATAGAGTTGCATCTCCTTATCACCCTCAGTCTAGTGGTCAAGTAGAATTGAGTAATAGAGAGCTCAAATTAATTTTGCAAAAGACCGTCAATAGGTCTAGAAAGAATTGATCCAAGAAACTTGATGATGCATTATGGGCCTATAGAACTGCATATAAAAATCCTATGGGTATGTCTCCGTATAAAATGGTTTATGGAAAAGCATGTCACTTACCTCTCGAACTAGAACACAAGGCATGTTGGGCTATTAAAGAGCTCAATTATGATTTTAAACTTGCCGGTGAGAAGAGGTTATTTGATATTAGCTCACTTGATGAATGGAGAACCCAAGCCTACGAAAATGCCAAGTTGTTTAAAGAAAAAGTTAAAAGATGGCATGATAAAAGGATACAAAAGCGTGAGTTTAATATAGGTGATTATGTATTGTTATACAACTCTCGTTTAAGATTTTTTGTAGGAAAACTTCTCTCTAAATGGGAAGGTCCTTACGTTATCGAGGAGGTCTATCGTTCCGGTGCCATAAAAATCAACAACTTCGAAGGCACAAATCCGAAGGTGGTGAACGGTCAAAGAATCAAACATTATATCTCAGGTAATTCCATAAATGTTGAAACCAATGTTATTGAAACCGTAACCCCGGAGGAATACATAAGGGACACTTTCCAGAACGTTTCAGACTCCGAAAAGGAATAGGTATGTGTTACGGTAAGTAAACCGACTCCAAACCAGTTTTTAAGGCAATATTTCTCTGTTTTGGAATATTTAGAAAAATAAAAAAATAAGAAGCAGTCTAGGAAGGACACGAGGCCTCCACGAGGGTGGAGGGCGCGCCCTACCCTACTGGGCGCGCCCCCTACCTCGTGGGCACCTCGTGCGCTCTCCGGACTCCGTTTTCTTGCACAATACGTATTTTGGTCGGTAAAAATTCATTATATAATCTCTCGGGGGTTTTGACTCCCGTATCACGCAATTATCCTCTGTTTGTGTTTCAAGCTGTTTTTCTGATAGATCCAGGACGTCATGTCGCCGTCAAGTGCCCCCAAGGACCAGTTCTTCGAGAAGGTCATCAACCCCTACCTCGCGGAGGTGCTACAACACCCTCAAACCATTGAGATGCGTGAGGGGTTGTTGCACATCCGCGATGTTGAAGGACCAAGGAAGACCGGAAGCACAGAGGCAAGGCTCAAGGCATTGGAGCAAGATATTTTCAAGTGTCAGGAGATGGTGGAGCGTGGACTCGATTCCAATCACGTTATGATCATGGAGTTCACCAACAACCACAAGCTGGACGTCAAGGACATTGGGGAGGCCATCTTCAAGCTTCATGATAAAATCGAGCACCTCTAAGCCCAGATCTATGACCTGCAAAATCAAAACTGTGAGTATGAATATAGATTCAAGAGGATGAGTTTGGCTGCAGATTTGAGGTTTCAGGAGACTCGATCATCCTTCTATGATGGTGAGCCTATGCCTTGGAAGAAGGACGACAAGCCTACGCCATCAACAAAACCATCACCTTCTCCACCAACAAAGAAGAATTGAGTATCTGGTATGGGCACTCCCCTTGGCAATGGCCAAGCTTGGGGGAGTGCCCCGGTATCGTATCACCATCACTTTTATATTTACCGCTTTTCTTAGTTCGATCCCTTTGGTAATATCTTGATCTAGTAGAATAAAGTTTATGGCATGATCTAGTTTTGAGTTTTGCTTTATGATCCCTCTATGTAATCGAGTCTGTGAGCTATATATAATAAAGATTAGTGTTGAGTCAAGGGCTTGATTATTTTGCCATGATCCTAAGTGGATAAAAGAAAAGAGAAATAAATAAAAAAGGAAACAAAGAGATCATATGGATCTTATGGAGAGTAATGAGCTCACATAGAAAAAGTATGATGAATAAAGGTTGTTGAGAGTTGACAAACATAGTTTTGGTCATCGTTGCAATTAATAGGAAGTAATAAAGAAAGAGAGGTTTTCACATATAAATATACTATCTTGGACATCTTTTATGATTGTGAGCACTCATTAAAATATGACATGCTAAAGAGTTGACGTTCGACAAGGAAGACAACGTAATGGGTTATGTTTTCTTACATCTAAGATAAATTATATTGTCATGGATCATCCAACATGGTTGAGATTGCCTTTTCCCCTCATGCTAGCCAAATTCATCGCACCAAGTAGAGATACTACTTGTGCTTCCAAATACCCTTAAACCAGTTTTGCCATGAGAGTCCACCATACCTACCTATGGATTGAGTAAGATCCTCCAAGTAAGTTGTCATCGGTGCAAGCAATAAAAATTGCTCTCTAAACATGTATGACTTACTAGTGTGGGAGAAAATAAGCTTTATACGACCGTGTGATATGGAGGAAATAAAAGCAACAGACTGCATAATAAAGGTCCATATCACAAATGGCAATATAAAGTGACGTTCTTTCGCATTAATATTTTGTGCATCCAAACATAAAAACGCATGACAACCTCTGCTTCCCTCTGCGAAGGGCCTATCTTTTACTTTTATCTCCTACCTTCCATAAGAGTCTTGGTGATCTTCACCCTTCCCTTTTACATTTTATCCTTTGGCAAGCATAGTATGTTGGAAAGATCCTGGTATATATGGCTAATAGGATGTGAGTTTTCATGAACTATTATTGTTGCCATTACCCTTGAGGTAAAACATTGGGAGGCAAAACTATAAGCCCCTATCTTTCTCTGTGTCCGATTAAAACTACATACCCATAAGTATTGCGTGAGTGTCAGCAATTGTGATAGACTATATGATAGTTGAGTATGTGGACTTGCTGAAAAGCTCTTATATATTGACTCTTTCCTATGTTATGATAAATTGCAATTGCTCCAATGACTGAGATTATAGTTTGTTAGTTTTCAATCAAGTTTACGATTCATACTTGAAATTGTGATTGAATTATTACTTTAGCATAAGAAACCATATGACAAGAATTATGTAAGTTGTTCTTCTAAGAATGATCATGATGCCCTCATGTCCGTATTTTACTTTTATCGACACCACTATCTCCAAACATGTGGACATATTTTTCGATTTCGGCTTTCGCTTGAGGACAAGCGAGGTCTAAGCTTGGGGGAGTTGATACGTCCATTTTGCATCATGCTTTTATGTCGATATTTATTGCATTATGGGCTGTTATTACACATTATGTCACAATACTTATGCCTATTCTCTCTTATTTTACAAGGTTTACATAAAGTGGGAGAATGTCGGCAGCTGGGATTCTGGGCTGGAAAAGGAGCAAATATTAGAGACCTATTCTGCACAGCTCCAAAAGTCCTAAAACTTCACGGAAGACGTTTTCAGAATATATAAAAAATACTGAGTGCAAGAAGTTCACCAGGGGGGCCATACCCTGCCCACGAGGGTAGGGGGCGCGCCCTACCCCCTGGGCGTGCCCCTACCTCATGGGCCCCCTGGTGGCCCTCTGATGGCCATCTTTTGCTATATGGAGTCTTTCGATGATAAAAAATCATAAGCCATCTCCTCGGACGAAACTCTGCTGCCACGAGGCGGAACCTTGGCGGATCCAATCTAGGGCTCTGGCAGAGCTGTTCTACCGGGGAAACTTCCCTCCTGGAGGGGGAAATCATCGCCATCGTCATCACCAATGCTCCTCTCATCGAGAGAGGGCAATCTCCATCAAAATCTTCACCAGCACCATCTCCTCTCAAAACCCTTGTTCATCTCTTGTATCCAATTCTTGTCTCCAAGTCCGGGATTGGTACTAGTAGGTTGCTAGTAGTGTTAATTACTCCTTGTAGTTGATGCTAGTTGGTTTATTTGGTGGAAGATCATATGTTTAGATCCTATATGCATATTATTACCCCTCTGATTATGAACATGAATATGCTTTGTGAGTAGTTATGTTCGTTCCCGAGGACAAGGGAGAAGTCTTGCTATGAGTAGTCCTATGAATTTGGTATTCGTCTGATATTTTGATAAGATGTATGTTGTCTAGCCTCTAGTGGTGTTATGTGAACGTCGACTACATAACACTTCACCATTATTTGGGCCTAGAGGAAGGCATTGGGAAGTAATAAGTAGATGATGGGTTGCTAGAGTGACAGAAGCTTAAACCCTAGTTTATGCGTTGCTTCGTAAGGGGCTGATTTGGATCCATATGTTTCATGCTATGGTTAGGTTTACCTTAATACTTTTGTTGTAGTTGCGGATGCTTGCAATAGTGGTTAATCATAAGTGGGATGCTTGTCCAAGTAAGGACAGTACTCAAGCACCGGTCCACCCACATACCAAATTATCAAAGTACCGAACACGAATCATATGAACGTGATGAAAACTAGCTTGACGATATTCCCATGTGTCCTTGGGAGCGCTTTCCTCTGTGTAAGAGTTTGTCCAGGCTTGTCCTTTGCTACAAAAAGGATTGGGCCACGTTGCTGCACTTTATGTACTTTTGTTACTTGTTGCTCGTTACAAATTATCCTATCACAAAACTATCTGTTACCACTTATTTCAATACTTGTAGAGAATACCTTGCTGGAAACCGCTTATCATTTCCTTCTGCTCCTCATTGGGTTCGACACTATTACTTATCGAAAGGACTACGATAGATCCCCTATACTTGTGGGTCATCAGGTATCTCAATACCTAGTTCAATCTCGTTAACGGCAAGTCTCTTTACTCGTTCTATAATGCATCATCCCGCAACTAACTCATTAGTCACATTGCTTGCAAGGCTTATAGTGATGTACACTAACGAGAGGGCCCAGAGATACCTCTCCGATACTCGGAGTGACAAATCCTAATCTTGATCTATGCCAACTCAACAAGCACCATCGGAGACACCTGTAGAGCATCTTTACAGTCACCCAGTTATGTTGTGACGTTTGATAGCACACTAAGTGTTCCTCCGGTATTCGGGAGTTGCATGATCTCATAGTCATAGGAACATGTATAAGTTATGGAGAAAGCAATAGCAACAAACTAAACGATCATCGTGCTAAGCTAACGGATGGGTCAAGTCAATCACATCATTCTCTAATGATGTGATCCCGTTAATGAAATGAGAACTCATGTCTATGGTCAGGAAACATAACCATCATTGATTCGACGAGCTAGTCAAGTAGAGGCATACTAGTGACACTTTGTTTGTCTATGTATTCACACATGTACTAAGTTTCTGGTTAATACAATTCTAGCATGAATAATGAACATTTATCATGATATAAGGAAATATAAATAACAACTTTACTATTGCCTCTAGGGCATATTTCCTTCAGTCTCCCACTTGCGCTAGAGTCAATAATCTAGATTACATTGTAATGATTCTAACACCCATGGAGCCTTGGTGCTGATCATGTTTTGCTCGTGATAGAGGCTGATACGTCGCCAACATATCTATAATTTTTGATTGTTCCATGCTATTATATATTCTGTTTTGGATTTTTAATGGGCTTATTTATACACTTTTATATTATTTTTGGGACTAACCTATTAACTGGAGGCCCAGCCCAAATTGATGTTTTTTGCCTATTTCAGTGTTTCGCAATAAAAGAATATCAAACAGAGTCGAAACGAAATGAAACCTTCGGGAGCATGGTTTTTGGAACAAACTTGATCCAGAGGACTTGGAGTGGACGTCAAGAAACCAATGAGGAAGCCACGAGGCAGGGGCGCGCCTACCCCCCTGGGCGCGCCCTCCACCCTCGTGGGCCCCTCGTGGCTCCACCGACCTACTTCTTCCTCCTATATATACCTACGTGCCCTGAAAACATCAGGGAGCACCACGAAAACCTACTTCCACCGCTGCAACCTTGTGTACCCATGAGATCCCATCTTCGGGCCTTTTCCGGCGCTCTGCCGAAGGGGGCATTGATCACGGAGGGCTTCTACATCAAAACCATAGCCTCTCCGATGATGTGTGAGTAGTTTACCTCAGACCTTCGGGTCCATAGTTATTAGATAGATGGCTTCTTCTCTCTCTTTGGATCTCAATACAAAGTTCTCCTCGATTATCTTGGAGATCTATTCGATGTAATCTTCTTTTGCGGTGTGTTTGTCGAGATCCGATGAATTGTGGGTTTATGATCAAGATTATCTATGAACAATATTTGAATCTTCTTTGAATTCTTTTATGTATGGTTGGTTATCTTTGCAAGTCTCTTCAAATTATCAGTTTGGTTTGGCCTACTAGATTGATCTTTCTTGCAATGGGAGAAGTGCTTTGCTTTGGGTTCAATCTTGCGGTGCTCGATCCGAGTGATAGTAGGGGAAACGACACATATTGTATTGTTGCCATCGAGGATAAGAAGATGGGTTTTATATCATATTGCATGAGTTTATCCCTCTACATCATGTCATCTTGCTTAAAGTGTTACTCCGTTCTTATGAACTTAATACTCTAGATGCATGCTGGATAGCAGTCGATGTGTGGAGTAATAGTAGTAGATGCAGGCAGGAGTCGGTCTACTTGTCATGGACGTGATGCCTATATACATGATCATACCTAGATATTCTCATAACTATGCTCAATTCTATCAATTGCTTGACAGTAATTTCTTCACCCACCGTAATACTTATGCTATCTTGAGAGAAGCCACTAGTGAAACCTATGGCCCCCGGGTCTATGTTCCATCATACACGTTTCCAATCTATTTTATTTTGCAATCTTTACTTTCAATTTTTATCATAAAAATAACAAAAATATTTATCTTATTATTATTATCTCTATCAGATCTCACTCTTGCAAGTGGCCATGAAGGGATTGACAACCCCTTTATCGCGTTGGTTGCGAGGTTCTTATTTGTTTGTGTAGGTACGAGGTGACTCGCGCGTGGTCTCCTACAGGATTGATACCTTGGTTCTCAAAAACTAAGGGAAATACTTACGCTGCTTTGTTGCATCACCCTTTCCTTTTCAAGGGAAAACCAACGCATGCTCAAGAGGTAGCAGAGGCTTAGTCAACGGGTCTGCAACATTCAGATCCGTATGTATCTTGCAAATCTCTATGTCTCCCTCCTTGATTTGATCGCGGATGGAATTGAAGCATCTCTTGATGTGCTTGGTTCTCTTGTGAAATCTGGATTCCTTTGTGTGGGGACCCTGACTCATAAGTCATCATCACCGAATGCACGTGTACAGTGATCCCAGAGATCAATGCTCACTGAACACACAGAAGCTGAATAACAAGAGCCTTACATCCATACATACCGTATTACACAAGTAGGACCATTATGGTCAAGTCTTGAGTATAACATCGCAGCGGAAATCTTCATTGATAACTTGGACCCATGCCATCTGCCTTAACCCTACAGGCATTCTAACTGGGAAGCGTCCTAGCTCGCATGTTCGTCACCGAAGTATTCTTCATCATATCATGTTCTTTCATGCCCGGCCAATAAAATAACCAGTGGCAAGCCAATGAGTACTTTGAATGTACTCGCAAGCAACCCATGTTTTGGTTCAAGATACAACAATGCATGATATAGGTAAATTTTTGCGGAAAGCTAGTTTTTGAGTGCAATGACATGTTCAACAACTCATAAGACATGCATCGGGAGAATTCAAGTAACCACGAGGACAGGTTACAGATATCAACATAAAAAGAGTGGGCACCAACCCAACTCAATCATGTCAAGTCCTTTGACTTGACCCAAGTAGTGGTATCAACATAAAAAGAGTGGGCACCAACCCAACTCAATCATGTCAAGTCCTTTGACTTGACCCAAGTAGTTCTTCCCACTTATCCGAACACTCACACTGGTTTGAAAACATGTGGACGTAGTTTAAGAAGCACCACCCAACTGTCCTTGACCGTGGACACGGCTATTCGAATGGTTTTACACTCTGCAGAGGTTGCACACTTTACCCACAAGATCCGGGGAACTTCCGTGTCATCCACGACCAGCGGTACCTCAAGTACCCGGGGTAAGCACCCGATCACTACCTTTCCCTAGACGACACTAACAAGGAGTCCACTCGTTGTTCCGTATCCTCACGATGTACATCATACGAGACTCGCTCGAGATCGTAACATCCGAGGGGGGACACAACGGTGTATCCGGTGCCCTATAAAAACAGTCATGGCCGCCCTACCTGGCACGACCCCGTCCCGAGAGAGAGCACCAACTCTCCCCCGTCACTAGTAATGCGGGCTCCAAGCTAGTATCGGCCTAGGTAATCAATAATGCCCTTTCCCATATAAGGGTAGAGTGGTTGCGCATGTAAGGTTGGGACAGTCGATAAATCTTAAATCTAATCCGTTTTTGAAAACAACACACACACTTGCCTTGGTACACCACTTCGTCATCAAGTGGTTACCCATCTCATTGTCTCCCTCGGGCATAAGTGGCACCCGGTGGGGTTTTCGAAAAGTCCTTTGAAAGTACTCGTCTCCATCACCATGCATTTTCCCGTCCCTTTTTGCGTAGCACTACTTTAGCATCCTATCTACTCCCACCGGCATAACCCTCAGAAGGAGGTAGGGTCATGCACAATGCAAGTATCAACAAGGAAGAAATGAAGGCAACCCACCTAAGTGGCTACCCTCTCATCATGATTCCAATGCAACAATAATAAATTGCTATATGAAATGCATAAAAAGGGTTTCATAGACATGGTCAAAGGGCTGCTTGCCTGTTTTAACAAAGTCTTCGAGGTCTTCAAGTATCTCTGGTCCAACTCCGAGCATTTCGTCTACTTCGTCAACTATCATCGAAAGCAATACAATAAGCAACACAACAAGGTAGAAAATAAAAGTGCTCCAAAAATATTGATTTGACTTTTCTAGGACATCTCTGGTTATATGAAAATTAACCAGAGTGGTTTCATTGGAATTGGGTCAGTGCATATTTCTAAACATTTTGATATGATGGAATTAAGGGGTTTATGGAATTGCAAGAAGTGGACAGAAACATATTTTTGAAAAATGAGCAAATACACCCATTTAACAAATCATGATTTTAGAAGCATCTAGGAGTTGGTTTCACTGGATTTGGAGTTCAAATGATTTTCCTATGAATTTACAAGGTTGACAAATATGAGGAAATGGCTCATTATTTTGTGTGGTATAGAAAGTATTGAGAAAAATGTTCATAAACTAAGTTATGAACTTAGAAGCATCCAGGAATTTGAATCATGGCATTTGGATCAAAAATGGGCTCTCTGTGATTTTCTAAAGTTTATGACAGAAATGGAAAAAATGAGATTTTGATAAATATTTGTGAGGAGAAAGTTTTTGGAAAAATGTGCAAATAGCACCGTGTGATAGATCATGATTTGTGGATCCCCTAGAAATTTGAATCATCAAATTTGGATATCATTTGATTTATTTGTGGATTTTACAAGTTACAGAAAAAGAAAAAGGAAAAAGGGGAAGGGTTTTACCCTTATCCTGCGCACTGGGCGAGGGATAGGCAGCGGGCCGGCCCAGCGGCTCAGCTGCCCGGGTGGCAGGGGCAACGTCGAAGGCGGCTTCGCGGGAGTGCGCCTTCGCGCAGGGGAGGCGGATCCGACCGAAGCCGTTTCCACTTAAACGGTGGGGCCCGCCCGCTGGGTCGCTGACGCGTGGGGCCCAACAGCAGGCCATCTTCAACCTCCCGCGCGCGCTCCGACCGTGGGGAGGACCGGCTCCCGACGGCGATTGCCGGGGCTACAGAGCATCTCCGGCGACGCTCTGCCCACCGGCGTGCTCAGGGGACCCGACCGCGTCCAACCGTGGGTGGCACGGTCGCCTAGGAGCACCGGGTCGAGCAGGGTGCTGGCCGCGGCGGACGAGGCCGGCGGTGAGATTTGGGCATGGCGAGGCAGGCACGGGAAGGAAGGAAAGATGTGCGGGTGAGGCTCCTTGGGGCCATGGGGGTCCTATGGTATGGTTCAAGGGGAAGGAGAGGGTCGGGACGACGTGAATTTTGGGGATGGATGGCGGCTCGGCTCCAGCCATGGGAAGCGACGGAGCGGCTCTGGAGAGGAGGAGAGGGGTCCGGGCGATGTACGGGAGGGAGAGAGAGCAGTGGGAGGCGAGAGAAGGCTCGGGGGTGGCCTTATACGGGCGCGGCCGGGAGGTGCCGTAGGCGGGGCGCACGGCCACGGCCAGTGGCGTTGCCAGAGGCCAAAAGGGCGTTCTGGTGCGTGCCTGGGGTGCTCGTGGTCGTGGTCCAGGCCGAGAGGAGAGGAGAGAGGGAGCAGGGCGAGCTTCAGGAGAGCCCCGAGCTCATGCGCCTACTGGCCGAGCTGGGCGGTGTCGAGCGGGCTCGGCAGGGTGAGAAGGAGAGAGGGGAAGGAGGGGGCCGACTAGCTAGCGTGTCGTGGACGTCGAGGCGACCTCGGGAGACACGGACCCGACGTCCAAGGTCGTCGAGTGCCTCGGAATGGGCAAGCTACAGTGCGGGAGTGCACTGTAGCGTGCTCCAGAGCGCGTCCATGGCATGCCATGGCATTTTAATAGTGCCATGGGCATGTCTTATAGTGTCTGGGGTTTTTGGGGGAGAGTAAACAAGGTAGGAGTGGCATTGGATGCCCTAGAGAGCCACTAGATGAGAGGGGAGGTGGAGAGAGAGGTGAACAGTGGCTGTCCAGAGGGGGGAAATGGGATTTTTCACCCCTCAATCATTGAGCTGAGGCCAGGGAAGAGTTACTGGAGATAGGAGAAGACTAGGAGGAGATGTGGTAAAAAGTTGAGCTCAAGGAGATTAGTGGAAGAGGTCAAAATGATGATTTTGGGAAAATGGCAGAAGGTGTTTGTTGTTGGTTTGGCCAAGAAAATTAATTCCACTTGCCATGAGAATTAACAGGATGGAATGGCACATAGAAGTAGGATGTTCCACCAAGTTTGAGCTCATTTGGGCAAAGTAGCCAATGTAACTTTGGTAAACCCTAGAAATCAACAGAAATGGCTTTACCAAGATTTAGTCATGCAAACCTATTCTCCTTGATGCACCACTTGGTTTAATGTCATCATTTGAGGTTATTAACATGTCCACAAAAGTTGAGATCAAAAGGAGAAAGTTGCCAATGTAGAGTTGTTCAAATTTGGTTTTGAACAGGAAGGGTTTTGGGGTACTTTGAGCAAGATAACATTCTCTCCAACTTGTGCCATTTGGTCTAGATGAATAATTAGACCATTTGAGCATGTTCACAAGGTTTGAGAACATTTGGACATGTTTGGCAATGTAGAGTTGCTCAAACTTCAAAATGGACAGAAATGGTTTTGAGGAGATTTCATGGGGTTATACTATTCTCCATGACATGATACTTGGCAAGATCATCAAACATGTCATATGTGACATGCTATAATTTTCTTGGAATTGTTGGGGAATATTTCCTGTAGAAATATTTCAAATCCTTGAAATGGGCAGAGATGGTTTTTGAGGGATTTGACCACTATTTTGAACATGACCATGTGTTGAAACTCTTCTATATGGACAATATATGTCCATTGAGTTTCCCTAAATTTTCTCAAATATTTTTGAAACATTAAAATAATTTTTCCCTATTAAAGACCATTTCTAGCCTTAAGAAAAAGCTTTTAAATAAAATAATAAAATAACTTTTAAAATTATATTTTTGTGGTTTATGGGAGTCCTATATCTAATAGGTTTCAAATATACTTTTTGAAATATTTTTCATACCCCAAATCAGGTACTTGCAGTGCAAACCTTAATCCAGGGGTTTTTGGAAAACTAATTTTTGAAAATACTTTTTGGCCAAATTATTTTTGTAAGAAAATATTATATTTCTCTATACACATGGTATGATCATTGGGAAAAGGTTTTGGATCAAGGAGAAGGAGTATAAGGGTTGGAGGATTTATTTGATTTTTGGAGCACTTGCAAACAACACACAAAATCCAATCAAGCAAAGTCCAAAACACTCAAAAGTTTTTGTAAAACCTCATTTTATCATGATTTAATAGCTTAAGTGTTGTGGCATGAAAATCAGGGTGTGACACTTTGCCAAGGCAATTGCACCAGTATTGTCACAAAAGATTTTCATTGGACCCGATGCACTAGGTATAACACCTAGATCGGATATGAACTCCTTCACCCAGACTCCTTCATTTGCTGCTTCCGAAGCAGCTATGTACTCCGCTTCACATGTTGATCCCGCCACGACGCTCTGCTTGGAACTGCACCAACTGACAGCTCCACCATTTAATAAAAATATGTATCCAGTTTGTGACTTAGAGTCATCCGGATCAGTGTCAAAGCTTGCATCGACGTAACCGTTTATGACAAGCTCTTTGTCACCTCCATAAACGAGAAACATATCCTTAGTCCTTTTCAGGTATTTCAGGATGTTCTTGACCGATGTCCAGTGATCTGCTCCTGGATTACTTTGGTACCTCCCTGCTAAACTAATAGCAAGGCACACATTAGGTCTGGTACACAACATTGCATACATGATAGAACCTATGGCTGAAGCATAGGTATTGACTTTCATTTTCTCTCTATCTTCTGCAGTGTCGGGCATTGTGTCTGACTCAACTTCACACCATGTAACACAGGCAAGAACCCTTTCTTTGCTTGATCCATTTTGTACTTCTTCAAAACTTTATCAAGGTATGTGCTTTGTGAAAGTCCAATTAAGCGTCTTGATCTATCTCTATAGATCTTAGTGCCCAATATATAAGCAGCTTCACGGAGGTATTTCATTGAAAAATTCTTATTCAAGTATCCTTTTATGATATTCAGAAATTCAGTATCATTTCCGATCAGCAATATGTCATCCACATATAATATCAGAAATGCTACAGAGTTCCCACTCACTTTCTAGTAAATACAGGCTTCTCCAAAAGTCTGTATAAACCATATGCTTTGCTCACACTATCAAAGCGTATATTCCAACTCCGAGAGGCTTGCACCAGTCCATAATTGGATCGCTGGAGCTTGCACACTTTGTTAGCACCTTTTGGATCGACAAAACCTTTTGGTTGCATCATATACAACTCTTCTTTAAGATATCCATAAAGGAATGTAGTTTTGACATCCATTTGCCAAATTTCATAATCATAAAATGTGGAAATTGCTAACATAATTCGGATAGACTTAAGCACCGCTACGGGTGAGAAGGTCTCATCGTAGTCAACTCCTTGAACTTGTCGAAAACCTTTTGCAACAAGTCGAGCTTTGTAGATAGTAATATTACCGTCAGCATTAGTCTTCTTCTTGAAGATCCATTTATTCTCTATGGCCTGCCGGTCATCGGGCAAGTCAACCAAAGTCCACACTTTGTTCTCATACATGGATCCCATCTCAGATTTAATGGCCTCAAGCCATTTTGCGGAATCAGGGCTCATCATCGCTTCCTCATAGTTCGTAGGTTCGTCATGGTCAAGTAACATGATCTCCATAACAGGATTACCGTACCACTCTGGTGCGGATCTTGCTCTGATTGACCTACGAGGTTTGGTAGTAATTTGATCAGAAGCTTCATGATCATCATTATTAGCTTCCTCACTTACTGGTGTAGGAATCACTGGAACTGATTTCAGTGATGAACTATTTTCCAATAAGGGAGCAGGTACAATTACCTCATCAAGTTCTACTTTCCTCCCACTCACTTCTTTCAAGAGAAACTCCTTCTCTAGAAAGGATCCATTCTTAGCAATGAATATCTTGCCTTCGGATCTGTGATAGAAGGTGTACCCAACAGTCTCCTTTGGGTATCCTATGAAGACACATTTCTCCGATTTGGGATCGAGCTTATCAGGTTGAAGCTTTTTCACATAAGCATCGCAGCCCCAAATTTTAAGAAACGACAACTTTGGTTTCTTGCCAAACCATAGTTCATAAGGTGTCATCTCAACGGATTTAAATGGTGCCCTATTTAACGTGAATGCTACCGTCTCTAAAGCATAACCCCAAAATGATAGTAGTAAATCAGTGAGAGACATCATAGATCGCACCATATCTAATAAAGTGCGGTTACTACGTTCGGACACACCATTATGTTGTGGTGTTCCAGGTGGCGTGAGTTGCGGAACTATTCCGCATTGTTTCAAATGAAGACCAAACTCATAACTCAAATATTCACCTCCACGATCATATCGTAGAAACTTGATTTTCTTGTTACGATGATTTTCCACTTCACTCTGAAATTCTTTGAACTTTTCAAATGTTTCAGACTTATGTTTCATTAAGTAGATATACCCATATCTGCTCAAATCATCTGTGAAGGTAAGAAAATAACGATATCTACCGTGAGCCTCAATGTTCTTGGACCACATAGATCAGTATGTATGATTTCCAATAACTCTGTTGCTCGCTCCATTGTTCAGGAGAACGGAGTTTTAGTCATCTTACCCATGAGGCATGGTTCGCAAGTACCAAGTGATTCATAATCAAGTGATTCCAGAAGTCCATCAGAATGGAGTTTCTTCATGCGCTTTACACCAATATGACCCAAACGGGAGTGCCAAAAATAAGTTGTACTATCATTATTAAACTTATATCTTTTGGCTTCAATACTATGAATATGTGTATCACTACTATAAAGATTTAGTAAAAACAGACCACTCATCAAGGGTGCATGACCATAAAAGATATTATTCATATAAATAGAACAACCATTATTCTCTGATTTAAATGAATAACCATCTCGCATCAAACAAGATCCAGATATAATGTTCATGCTCAACGCTGGCACCAAATAACAATTATTTAGGTCTAATACTAATCCCGAAGGTAATGTTATTCATCGCAATTAGTAATTTTGTCTTGCTTTGTCCCATACTTTCTAGCTTCCTCCTAATAAGACTCACATTATTTTTTCAACAGATGAGGTTCAAGTTGGATCCGAAAGATGATGCAACTAAACAAGCATGCACTCATGTTTTCCAGTCTGCATTGTGACAGTATCGGTACCACCTTAGAAAATCTCACTTTGAAGGCAAGGCTAACAATGAAATCGCCCAAACATCTCCAGTGGAATATATTACATATGAAGACTAGACAGCCCTCGTTAAACACTGGTCTGATCCAAAGTATCAGATAGGCTATATGTATTTGATCAGACCACATATTGAACTTGTATTTATGTATGTGCCTTACAAGTGTATCTTCTTCTAGGCTAACTGTTTGAAGAACAAGACAAACCGTTCTAAAGTGAAATTCCAACAGACAACAGGATCTCATAGCTATATTGCACACTACGAGGCTCTTGTAAATAGCTGCTACTTCTTTTTTCTGTGCCATATTATCGTATCTATATTGACTTGTTCCAAATGCAGAGGAAAGCCTGTGCGGACCAAAAAGAACCTGAACCAAATGCAGTGCAAATCTTCAAGGATTGCCACACCAGCAAGATGAAGGGCATGAGCACACCAGTTCAAGCCGCTGTTGTAAGTCCTTACTCCTCCTGCCTTTGAACTGATTGGTACTGTGATGTGTTCATTTAACTACTTGGTTTGCAGCCAATGTCAGTTACTCTGTTCACTTTTATACACAGTTGTCTTAACGTATCATTTCACCTTACATGGTTTAAAAGAGATGAAGGATATTCTTTTGGTCTTGATCTGTATTCTAGTTGTTATGTTCACGTGCGCACACAATGATAAAATAGCCTGTTTGTTTTATATCTGTTTGCCCATGATATGAATGATGTCATACTATGTTCATCCTACTTTAAACCATGTCTCTTTATCATTAGATGCCAATGAATGTGAGGAAATAGACAATACAGTAGGCATGCTACATGGACATATGTTCCGAAAGTGATTTCATTATGTAGTTGGCACTACAATACATGCTAATGTATTACAGTAGTTCACCAAAATAAGTTATGTATAAACGTGTAACCTACTTTGTTT
Organism: Triticum monococcum; assembly: GCA_034509565.1. Taxonomy (NCBI): domain Eukaryota; kingdom Viridiplantae; phylum Streptophyta; class Magnoliopsida; order Poales; family Poaceae; genus Triticum; species Triticum monococcum. Next base: position 79,307,703 of record CM067843.1, read on the forward strand.
GTTTTTGTCTCATTAGTAACTTATCTGGTACACTAATCTACAAGTTCAAACCTCCAGGAAGCTATGGAAAAAATGATTGAACAGCCACAACCACCTGAAGGTGACGAGGCTACCACAGGCACAATGTCACCTCTTGCTGCAGTGCGTTAGTATCTCTCCACTAATAGTGCAAAAAGCACCTTCCTGCGTAATTTTGGGTTGGTTGTCAAGGTAACCTCGTCCAAATCGCCTACTGAACAAAATCTTCCTGCTAGACAGAGTGATATATCTTTGCTCCAGACACAAGTCCAATCCCTAATGGACGTCGTTTTGGAAACAAGAATAGTGGTTGACAAATGTCGTCAAGATATGAATGGTTTTGAAACCAGACTATCAGACATTCGCTTCGTTGTTCAAGAGAAATGGCGGAAAAAGGTGAAGATCGTGCTGCTCCATCAGATTCTACAGCCTGAAACATTAGCACTCAGGTCAAATGATCTGTGCTTCTATACATCTGATGGTCCTTTTATCTGCAAGGACTGTAAACTTTATGCCAATAGGCCTTTTGTTGTATGGTTGGAATTTATTTTGTTGTGATACAACACTTATGATGCTGCCAAAAGGTTGCAATAATTACGACGCTATTTTTGTATAGTGTAGGTTTATCTTAGTAATGTATTCGGCCGAAAGCTTCGTAGGAGCCCAACATGCCAACATTCGTCGGGCCCATTCTAATTGGGCTAAAAACGATTATGGGCCAAAATTTGCATGTAGCCCACTAAAAATATCTGGGCCTAAATCAGCATAAGATTTCATATATTTCTGGTAGGCCTATGCCCATAGTGGGCCTTTAACAGGCCTAAACATAATTTGGGCCCTCAGTAACAATAGGTCGTTTATAGGTGTAAATATCTCGAGCCCATAAAAAACATGGGCCTTTAAAAGACCGAAAGTGAGATTGGGCCCTGATTGTGACAAATAACCCACTGGTCTTAGCAGGCCGAAATGGTGGCCCAATTACGATGCGGATCTTTCATAGGCCGAAATTCGGATGGGCCGTAAACGCGCCGACCTAATACACGGGCCTTTAATAGGCCGGAAGTTCGGTCGGGCTAGATTATCGTCCTTTTTATATGGGCCATTAATGGGCCCAATGTGACTTTGGGCCACATATGGCCCATGGATTTCGTCCTACGTTAACAGGTCGAAAGTGGCCCAAATCTATAGTGGGCCTCTAACAGGTCGAATGTCAGACATGGCCGAATATGACCCAAATCCTTCACGGTCATTTATGGGCCAAAAGTTTCAATGGCCTGTAAATGGGCCCAAAATGAAGCAGGACCTTTAATAGGCCGGAAATACACCGGGCCGTAATTCGGCCCATATACTTAGCGGACTGTTGACGGACCAGAAGTGACCATGGGCCGCGATGATGACAAGTTTAGGACAGGCCGTTGACGGGCCGATTTGACACTAGCCGTACGGGCCTTAACTAAGAATGTTGGCCCTTTAGCTGGGCCGGCCCATTATGGTCTGCAAAATCTTCGGGCCTTTAGCTAGGCCGGCCCACAAAATCTCGTGGGCCTTTATCTGGGCTGGCCCATTATGATACGCAAAATCTCGTGGGCCTTTTGCTGGGCCAGCCCATTATGGACCGCAAAATCTTGTGGGCCTTTAGTTGGGCCAGCCCATTTAAACTTTATGGGCCACTTTTGGGCCGATCCACGTGTCAACATATCATAGGCGCATCTCACCCATTGGATGAGTGACACCTGTGCCAACGCAGAGCTGACACGTGTTTCCGTCAGCCAATCAGAATTTTACACATGGAAAATCCCCATTGGTCCGAGCTGTTAACGGGTTATCGGATCCAAAACCGGACCCGATAGCTTAACGGCGTTCCGTTATGGTGGATGCCACGTGTCGGCCACCCTTGACGAAAGCACTTCTGTGATGCGCGATTTATCGTCATGGAAGTGGACACTTCTGTGATGATAATTTTGGTAATGTCATGGAACACTTCTACGACAGCACAGGTATGACTATCTTGATTCTGTCATAAATTTGTCATGGATGTACATGCATGACAGAAAATGTGACCTACTGTGACAAACACGTATCATCACGGAAGTGTATTTTTTTGTAGTGATATCAACTAGAACTACATATGATGATCGTCATCGATATCACCTAGAACTACATATGATGATCGTCGTCGATATGACCTTGTACTGCTTGAGGATGCATTTTGACTATACATGAAATTGTTATCTAGTACTCCCTTTGTTCCAAATTACTCGTCGTGGTTTGAACTAAAACCACGATGAGTAATTTGGAATGGAGGGAGTACTACCAAGTACCTATAATGCTTTATGAAATTGATATCTAGTAGTAGTATCTGGAAATTGTAGTTTATTAAAACTGAAATGGGGTAGGAAGCTGGGAAAATGATGAAAGATCTAGCAGTAGCGAGGGGCTAGGAAATCGCTACAGCTAACTAATAGTAGTGCATTCCATAAAAGCGATGCCGATATAGTCAACAGTAGTAGCGCGGGTGCGGACCGTGCTACTACTAACAGTTAGCTGTAGTGCCATAGTAGTAGCGCGGCTGCCCGCGCTGCTGCTAGCCTCAAAACCCACACTACTACTAGGGTTTTCCCTAGTAGTGATGCCTCATAGGCAAGATGACTAAAACCCCATTTTCTGGAACAATGGAACGGGCAAGTGACTTGTTGGAAATCACACATGCTGATGTGTGCGGTCCGATGAGTGTTGACGCACAGAGTGGATATCGTTATTTTCTCACCTTCACCGATGAATTGAGTAGATATGGGTATATTTACTTAATGAAACATAAGTCTGAAACGTTTGAAAAATTCAAGCAATTTCAGAGTGAAGTTGAGAATCATCATAACAAGAAGATCAAGTTCCTATGATCTGATCAAGGGGAGAGTATCTGAGTTATGAGTTTGGCAATCACTAAAGACAAGGTGGAATCGTTTCACAGTTGACGCCACCTGGAACACCATAGCGTAATGGTGTGTCCGAATGTCGTAATCGCACCCTATTGGATATGGTGCGATCTATGATGTCTCTTACCGATCTACCGCTATCATTTTGGGGTTATGCATTAGAGACAATTACATTCACTTTAAATAGGGCACCATCTAAGTCTGTGGAGATGACACCGTATGAACTTTGGTTTGGCAAGAAACCTACGTTGTCATTTCTTAAAGTTTGTGACTGCGATGCTTATGTCGAAAGGCTTCAACTAGAAAAGCTCTAACCCAAAGCGGATAATTATGCCTCCATAGAATATCCACAGAAGACAATTGGGTATACCTTCTATCTCAAATCTGAGGGCAGAGTGTTTGTCGCTAAGAACATGTCCTTTCTCGAGAAAGAGTTTCTCTCGAAATAATTGAGTGGGAGGAAGATAGAACTTGATGAGGTTGTTGAACCTTCACTTCAACCAGAGAGTTGGGCAGCACAGAAAGATGTTTTTGTGGCACCTTCGTCAGTTGAAGCGAAAGTTAATGATGATGATCATGGAGCTTCAAATCAAGTTAGTATCAAACCTCGTAGGTCGCCAAGGGTGTATGCAACTTCTGAGTGGTAACCCTGTCTTAAAGGTCATGTTGTTGGACAACGCTGAACCTATGAGCTATGGAGAAGCGATGGTGGGCCCTGATTCCAACAAATGGCTAGGATCCATGAAATCCGAGATAGGATCCATGTATGAGAACAAAGTATGGACTTTGGTGGACTTGCCCGATGATCGGCAAGCCATTGAGAATAAATGGATCTTTAAGAAGAAGACAGACGTTGATGGTAATATCACCATTTATGAAACTCGACTTGTCTCAAAGAAGTTTCTAACAAGTTCAAGGAGTTAACTGTGATGAGACTTTCTCAATCATAGTGATGCCAAACTCTGTTAGAATTATGTTAGCAGTTGCTGAATTTTCATTCGCAAAATCTGGCAGATGGATGTCAAAACAAAGTTTCCTTGACGGTTTCCGTGAGGAAAGGCTATATGTGATACAACCAGAAGGTTTTGTCGATCCTAAGGATGCTAAAAGGTATGCAAACTCCAGCGATCCTTCTGTGGACTGGAGCAAGCATCTCGGAGTTGGAACATACGCTTTGATGAGGTGATCAAAGCTTTTGGGTTTATACAAAGTTTGCAAGAAACTTGTATTTGCATGAAAGTGAGTGGGAGCACTACAACATTTTTGATAAGTATATGTGGATGACATATTGATGGTCGGAAATGATTTGGAATTTCTGGAAAGCATAAAGGGTTGTTTGAATGGAGTCTTTCAAAGGAAGACCTGGGCAAAACTACTTACATATCAGGTATCCAGATCTATAGAGATAGATCAAGACACCTGATAAGACTTTCACAGAGCACATACCTTGACATGATCTTGAAGGAGTTCAAGATGGAACAATCAAAGAAGGAGTTCTTGGCTGAGTTGTAAGGTGTGAAGTTAAGACTTGAAGCTCGACCATGACAGAAGAAAGAGAAAGGACGAAAGTCATCCCCTATGCCTTAGCCATAGGCTCTATACGATATGCCATGCTGTGTACCGTGATGTGCCTTGCCAAATGTCTGGTAAGGGGGTATAAGAGTAATCCAGGAGTGGATCATTGGAATGCGGTCAAAATTGTCCTTAGGAATAAGGAAATGTTTCTCGATTATGGAGGTGATGAAGAGTTCGGCGTAAAGGGTTACGTCGATGCAAGCTTTAACACCTATCCGGATAACTCTGAGTAGCAAACTGGATACATATAGTGGAGCAACCATTTGTAATAGCTCCAAGTGGAACATAGTAGCAACATATACAATATGAAATAGAGATTTGTGAAGAGCACACAGATGTGAATGTTGCAGACCCGTTGACTAAAACCTCTCTCGCAAGCATAACATGACCAAACCCTAGAACTCATTGAGTGTTAATCACATGGTGATGTGAACTAGATTGTTGACTCTAGAAAACTCTTTGGGTGTTAGTCACATGGCGACGTGAACTATGAGTGTTAATCACATGGCGATGTGAACTAGATTATTGACTCTAGTGCAAGTGGGAGACTGTTGGAAATATGCCCTAGATGGAATAATAAAATGTTTATTATTATATTTCCTTGTTCATAATAATTGTCTATTGTTCATGCTATAACTGTATTAACCGGAAACCGTAATACATGTGTGAATACATAGATCGCAACATGTACCTAGTGAGCCTCTAGTTGACTAGCTCATTGATCAATAGATGGTTGTGGTTTCCTGACTATGGACATTGGATGTCGTTGATAACGGTATCACATCATTAGGAGAATGATGTGATGGAAAAGACCCAATCCTAAGCATAGCACAAGATCGTGTAGCTCGTTCGCTAGAGCTTTTCTAATGTCAAGAATCATTTCCTTAGACCATGAGATTGTGCCACTCTCGGATACCGTAGGAGTGCTTTGGGTGTATCAAACGTCACAACGTAACTGGGTGACTATAAAGGTGCACTACAGGTATCTCCGAAAGTGTTTGTTGGGTTGGCACGAATCGAGACTGGGATTTGTCACTCCGTGTGACAGAGAGGTATCTCTGGGCCCACTCGGTAATGCATCATCATAATGAGCTCAATGTGACTAAGGAGTTAGCCGCATGATCATGCATTACGGAACGAGTAAAGAGACATGCCGGTAACGAGATTGAACAAGGTATGGGGATACCGACGATCGAATCTCGGGCAAGTAACATACCAATCGACAAAGAGGATTGTATACGGGATTGATTGGATCCCCGACATCATGGTTCATCCGATGAGATCATCGTGGAGCATGTGGGAGCCAACATGGGTATCCAGATCCTGCTGTTGGTTATTGGTCGAAGAGGTGTCTCGGTCATGTCTGCATGGTTCCCGAACCCGTAGGATCTACACACTTGAGGTTCGGTGACACTAGAGTTGTTATGGGGAATAGTATGTGGTTACTGAAGGTTATTCAGAGTCCCGGATGAGATCTCGGACGTGACGAGGAACTCTGGAATGGTCCGGTGGTGAAGATCGATATATTGGACGAAGGGTATTGGAGTCCGGAATTGTTCTGGGAGTACCGGGTGACAACCAGCATGACCAAAAGGAGTTTCGGAGGTCCCGGCAAGCGTTGGGGGCCTTATGGGCCAAGGGGAGGGGCACACCAGCCCACTAAGGGGTTGTGTGCCCCTCCCGCCCCATCTCACATAACCTGGAGAGGTGGGGGCACATCCCCTAGGGCAACTGCCCCTCCCAGCTTGGGGGCAAGTTTCCTAGGGGTGGGGGCGCCCAAACCCATCTAGGGTTTCCGCTGTGGCCGCCGCCCCTCCCCTAGGGAAACCCTAGGGTTCCTCCTCCTCCCCCCTTCCCCCTCTATATAGTGAGGGAGAGAGAGGGCAACCGCACCCCTTCCCTGGCACATCCCCTCCCTCCTCCAACACCTCCTCCTCTGTAGTGCTTGGCGAAGCACTGCTGGAGAACCACAAGCTCCACCACCATGCTGTCATGCTGCCGGAGATCTCCCTTAACTTCTCCTCTCCCCTTGCTGGATCAAGAAGGAGGAGACATCCTCGGGCTGCACGTGTGTTGAACATGGAGGCGGCGTCCGTTCGGCGCTTGGATCGGATCTTCTGCGACTTGAATCGCAACAAGTATGACTCCATCAACCGCGTTCTTGTAACGCTTCCGCTTAGCGATCTTCAAGGGTATGAAGATGCACTCCCTCTCTCTCGTTGCTAGTATCTCCTAGATTGATCTTGGTGACATGTAGGAAAATTTTGAATTATTACTATGTTCCCCAACAGTCGAGTGGATTGCACTCCTTGGTGAACTCAGTCGGTTTCTTTTGTTGTATTTTGAATGTCTTTGACTCTAGGGCAGTGTCCTTGGGTAAGGCGTCTAGGTCAGTGTCAGGACCCTGATTCCAAGTCACATCGATCTAGCCGGTAACACCTCATATCACTTTGCGGCCTCACGCACGGTATTCCCACGGGTGTCGCCTTACCATGGCCCGGGACCGTTTGCGCCTTTTGGCTCACGTATATGATAGTGTCCCTAGCATCTATATGACAAGGAACCCGGGCCGACATGGCTAGTCGTGAACCCGAAGCGGCACTAACCTATGGGGAAAGGCATACATGAATCACATCGAACATGTCGGTCAGCAGCGTGTGAATCCGGGCTGTAGCACTGGCCTAATAGGACTCCGGGAACCCGGGCCGTAGCAGGCTAGGCAGGACTCCGGACGTCACCGCGTGACATTTCCCCGAAGGGACAGACACAGGAACGAAGTGAAACACATGCCGGCCAGTCAAGTGTTCCGGAGCAGTAGTGCTGGGCTAGCAGGACTCCGGTGAACCGGGCTGTAGCGGACTACTATGGCTCATGGAAGCACAAGACTACATTTCCCCATAAGAGAGGTTGCCAAGGATAAACAACTAGATTGTAGGATCCCACACATACCAAGCATTTCAATCATACACACAATATGCTCGACATGTGTAAATACAACATGGCATCACAACAAGACTCTACGACTCAAACATTTATTCATTAGGCTCTGAGGAGCGAGATATTACAAACATGGGTCTCATGACCCAACAATCATAGCATACAAATCAAAGCACATGCAGAAGCTTAACATGTCTGAGTACAGACATCTACAAATGAAAAAGGCTAAGAAGCCTGACTATCTACCAGATCATGCCGAGGGCACAAGATCGTAGCTGAGGTATCAAGCTAAATGTCGAAGTCCACACGGAACTACTAGCGAGACTGACGTCTCTCTGCAAAACATAAAATAGGCAAACGTGAGTACAAATGTATCCAGCAAGACTTACATCAGAACTATCTACATATGCATCGGTATCAATAAAGGGGGTGGTGGAGTTTAACTGCAGCAAGCCAGCTTTGACTCAGTGGCTAACCCGAACTACGACTGCAAGCAACTCTTTTGAGGTGGCGCACACGAGTCCACATATTCACCATTCGATACACCACTATGGATCCGCTCCTGTTTCCCTACGAGAAGGCCATCCATAGTACTCACACTTATCTTGCGAGTTTTAGAGTATCCACTTCAAGTTATCTATGAACTATGCAAGGGGTCCAAGTTTCCATATCCGAGGAATCCGGCTATTCGAATAGATAATGATAACCCTGCAGGGGTGTACTTCTTCACACACGCTCCCACCACTTACCGTCGTTTACACGACATGTACTCGGCAACCTTCAAGCGGAAGCCCAACGAGGGTGTCAGCCACGGCCTACCTAAACACTCAAGTCTCTAGTCCAGGTTTATCGCCTATCCAGGTTCCATCCGTAGGGAGTCCGGCCGAGGTTTCCACATACGGCCCCTAGCGATGTGAACAGGGTTCCCGAGACACCAAACGGGTGCCCGGTACACCATGCCACGGTGTATCTACCGCATCATAGCCCACCCCTAGGGTCAATGCTATGCACGGCCGCCAACACATAACCTACAAACACCAGAAACTAGTTTCAACTCCTGGACAGAGTACTAGGGTGATTAAGAAGCCGAGAGGGTCAATTAAGGATCCCAATGAGTGGTAGTAGCTGTTCATGGATCACAGACACAGAACTCAGTTCCTGAGGACGGTTTCAATGAGACAACCCACCATGTACTCCTACATGGCCTCTCACCGCTACCTTTACAAAAACGTGTTCACACACAGTAGGACATGTTCACACACCTCCGATTCATTCCCGATGAATCAGACCTGACACAACTCTATGCAATAGTAGGCATGACAAACAAGCATGAATGAGTAGGCACATCAGGGCTCAAACAACTCCTACTCATGCTAGTGGGTTTCATCTATTTACTGTGGCAATGACATGTCATGCAGAGGAAAGGGGTTCAACTACCGCAACATGTAACAGTTGAATCGTTGTTGTCCTAATGCAGTAAAAGAGAGCAGGAGCGAGAGAGTGGGATTGTATCAGGATGAACAAGGGGTTTTTTCTTGCCTGGCACTTCTGAAGATATCATTGGGTTTTCATCAGTGTCAATGATCACAACGTCGGTACAACGTCTATCGAGAGGGGACAACCACCGGCAATAGAGAAAGAACCCACGATTAATGCAATGCACAATATGATGCATGATCATGACATGGCAATATGCTTGTGTTCAAGCTAATGCAACTAGAAACCAAATTAAGTAAAGTTGGTTTGAACCCAAGGTTCAAATTCAAACTCCACATGTGGTTACTTAAATGCCATTAACATGTTTTCAGTTATACAGCAGGTATAACTTAGTTTGTCATGCATGAAAATGGTACAGACGGATAGATTGCATTTTTCTGATAATTTTTCATATATAAATTATTTCATTTGGAGTTACGGTTGAATTTCTATGATTTTTGGAAGTTTAGGGGATTTTCTGAAAATAAATAAATCATTTAGATTTATTTAAAATACAAGAAAACATTTACCGCGTCAGCCTTGCATCATGCTGACGTCATCTGGTCAACAGACGCGGTCCAGGTCAAACCTGACCAATGGGACCCGTGTGTCAGTGACTAACTAAACTAACCTAGTTTAATTAGCACTAACCTAGGTTAAACTAATTAAGTTTAAACCTAAACTAGATTAATTAGCTGGGATGGGCGCGCATGTCATAGACCCAGGGGAGGTCAAATTCCCTGGTCAACCGGGGCTAACGCGCCGGCGTTTAGCCGCCGGCGGCAGTAGATGCGGCGGAGGGCGCGGGATTGCTCCTCCGGCGCCCAATCGAGCAGCGGAGGGCACGCACGGGGAGCTGGGGCTCGCCCACATCCAGGGCGACATGCGGCAGCAGCAGGGACGGCCGGAGCTTGCCGGAAACAAGCTCGGGGCGGCGCTGGCATTCGGGTGTTTGTGGCTACGGGGCTGCAGTGGCCGTGGTAGCGCATTCATGGCACCTACAGCAGCTACGCGAGGCGGCGAGCATGTTGGACACGGCGCCCGGGCCAAATGGTCACTGGAGTTGCGTCAGCGACGAGTGCGGCGGTGGCGCAGTCGAGTGAAAGGGGCACAGTGGCTATGGAGTGCAAGAGAGAAAACGGAGAGGGGGAGAATGATCAGCAGCTCACGGTGAACACGAGGAGCGAGTCAGCGAGCTCGGGGTGGGGCTGAAGCGAGCAGGGCGGCGAGGGGGATCTCCGGCATCGGGAGGTTGAAGACTAGCTTGGCGAGGTCGTTCGAGGGCTTCAGGCATCGCGCGGCTCGGTGAGAAGGTCAAGGAAGAAGTGGCGGGGCTTCTGGGCGCGTCGGCGAAGCATGGGGAAGGCGGTGGCCGCGGTTTCACGATGACGCAGACGCGACAGTGTCGGCCATGGCGAGTAGGGGCGAGGGAGAGAGTGAGGGAGAGGAAAGACGGGCCAGGCGGGTTGGGGTCATCGTCGAGGCGGTTCAGCCACGCGTCCAACCGCTCGGCAGCAAGCAGGAGGTGGCCTGCGCGTCGTTGGCGCGCTCCAGCGAGCTGCTTCGTGCGCTGGCTTGGGGAAGAAGACGCTCGTGCCCCTAGTGGGTTTGCTGGGCCAGCTGTGCCGCCAGGTGGGCGCCAGGTAAGGAAACTCTCTCTCTCTGTCCTTCTATTAGTTTTCTGTTTTCTATTTATTTGATACGTTTGGAATTAGTAATAATACTAACTCATTTCCATAAATCCTGGGATATATTTTGGGCTCTATTTGAAATATTTACGACTGCCCAAAATTGTTTCCAGGATTATTCGAGCATTTAAAATATTTATATTGATTAAATGCCCAAATTCAAATACCTAGGGATTTAATTCAAAGCCCAAATGTGTCCAGCAAAAATGCAAATCATCTTGGGTAGATGCTTCCACCTTAAACCAGAGATGATGAACATTTTTAAAAGGCATTTTGAGTTCATTGAAAATATTTTTATTTGGAACTATTTGAATTGCATTTGTGCTAGGGCTTGATCATCCCCATTTCAGAGTTTCATAAAACTTAAACATGATGACATGATGATCATGCAAGGTCAAGCAAAGGCTAAGGCTAGGGCTGTGATAACTCACCCCCACTAAACAAGAATCTCGTCCCGAGATTCAGACGTAGGGTGAGAAGACAGAGGGGATACAAGGTAACACAATCTTCATGACCCCACTACCCTTCTTGAAGATGTTGAATCATTACATCATCTTGAACTTGATGTCATTGCCTTCGAGGGTTTCATCCAACACGATGATGACAGAAAGAAAATCTCTAGGAATCAATCTTTCAAAAACTCGAGCAACTCACGACCAACTCATGGTGTGAGACATGATAACATCTCTTGAGTTGGGACACAAATCACACAATAAGTGGGATGGAGGGAACAGATGTCGAAGGTTCAAATTGGTAGGCAACAATTCCATGCTTATGTAGATGGTGGGTATGTGCCAACATGGCGACGAGATAAGTTCCCACGATTCCATAACGGGGCACCTTAGGGAGGGTGACTCGTAAAACTATTCCCTTAAGTGGCAAAAAGAATTACGTTTGATACTTAGATCATTGAAACTCCCTATACCAGCCTAAGGCGAATCACAAACGATTGTTTGATGGAGTTGGAAAGAATGGCACTCTGACTAGAGTGGACTACCTCTTTGAAGACAACACAATGGAGGATTTCTGCTTATCATCGAGAATGATTAGGACCCAAAGTAAGACCACTTTGAAAATGATCCTAAACAATTATTGAAAGTTGGACCACAGTAGAATGGCACCATGGCGGTGTAGGCTGGGAACAAAATGCAAGTGCTGGGAATGATTCTAGTAACTGGGGAGAGGGTTCACCGGTAGAGGGTGCTTCCACCAGTTGGATAGCTATAGACAATTGAGAGAATGGAGGCACGTTCCAGCTAATGCCAGCGACAAAACTTAGTGCATGAGCGTGCTCTCAAGAACTTGAGCATTCCCATACTCATCAAGGTCTTACCAACATCCGTGACGAGGATCCTGGCAACACATCTTACTACCACGATGACTGGTGGTGGACAATGCAGATGCAAAGGAAGACGACACCTTCCCAGATTTCACCTTAGCAAGGCCAAGGGAACGAAATCCGGACGATCGACCGAGAGAAATTTAGCACTCCGCTTATAATTTCCCCCTTGATGTGCTAGCTTAACCCATTTATAGATATGGTTTGATATCTAGAACATCAAGTACAAGGTCGGACTTCGGGAGCACAAAAATCCATAAGGAATAACTATTGGAGTAAATCCTACGAAATCCTTATGGGGAGGTGGCCAACTTTTCCAATCAAGATACTACAATAACAGGTCTCCCGGCTAGGTGTGTTGACCAAAACATCAACCCTGTCGGGACCTACATCATAGATCTTGGAAAAGTTCCAACCATCATATCTGCCTGAGATTCAGATCTGGTTGGTAATAGGATATTTCATACAGCATGTCTGGAAAAGAAAGTTTGCAACACAAACCGACGAGATGACGTTGCGAAATTCTCAGAAAATGAACTACGATAGTAAGCTCCAAAACATGAGCCGGTTTTGCTACAAACCTATGAACACGTTGTCCCAGAAAAGCATGACCACATAGTAGTCTTATAATAAAACACTACCGAGTCCAGATGGGGAACCATCATCGAGGATATCAAAGTCCTTGCGTAAGTCTAGCTCTTAAGAAGAAACTTCTTCTCCTAGAACAAATCAATCAGTGGCTTGGTGTGCTAGGGATTCATATAGAATGAAGGTTGCAAGTCTCCAGACCACATAATACTTTGCACGTATGCATGACTGACTTGGGATGATTCCAGAGGAAGCGAAACAAACTTTCCCAAATTCATGGCGGCAACTTGCTTCAAATGCATGTGAACTAGAGGAAGTCACTTCTTATACCAAACATATGCTTCATGAGCTAGCATGAGGAAATGCTTTCAAATTTCCAACACTAGCTTAATGTTTAACACGAACCATGGTGGAGACAACACTAGTGCAGAACCGCGCAATAGCACCGGTTCGTAAGGCCCTTTAGTGCTGGTTCCATAACCGGCACTAAAGCCCCCCCCCCTTTAGTACCGGTTCAGCACGAACCGGTGCTGAAGGGCAACCATGTGGCACGAGCCAGCTCCGGGGGCCGGGAGCCCTTTAGTACGGTTGGTAACACCAACCGGTACTAAAATGTTTGGGGGGTTTTTGGTTTTATGATTTCTTTTTCATTTAATTTTGTGTTATCCATTTTAATTCTTTTTCGTTTGCTGGTATTTTACGATACTACACATTGTACACGTTATGCATATATATATATAAATAGAATTTCTAGTAGAACCAATCATATATATATCATCAATGTCTCACAAACCACCATATTAATTCACACATACACACATGTATAGCTATATACAATTTCTCCTACATATGCATGTTGCCTTTGGAGCCAGTGGCATTAGCCTAATTGGTGCCTTCGGAGCACGATGACAATTGGAAGTGGTTCATGACCTGGTCGATGGGGGCGGTAGCGGGTAATAGTATTCTCCCTTTGGATTTATGACATGGTCGAGCAAAAATCCCGATATTTCCTCTTGAAGTGCTTCTACGCGGTCCGTTTGTAGGAGCTTGTCCCGCACCTCTTTGAACTGTTAAGAAGGAGATCAATATGCATGTGTATTAGTTGTGTGACTAGATATCGATAATGGTGTAAAAATTGTGAATAGTGTTCTGACAAGCGTACCCATTCCTGTCTTTGAGATCTGCTCCTTTCGGACGCCATCATGCGAATGTTCTCGCAAACGCAGAATGCACATAGATCAGTCCCCTGCGCCTGCTTCAGGGCCTTTATTACGAGAATGGAATTTAATTTGATCAGATAATAATTAATCAAGCATGATAATTAAAGAGATGGCAGCTAGCTAGCTAGCTAGTACTACTTAATTACTTACCTTGGGTCGAAACCATTTCAGCTGTCGTTTCCACTCGCCTTCCGTGACACTGATGAACCTTGCCCAAGCCCTGCCCGCCGACAAAGAAAATGAATAAAGGGGTTATTAAATAGTTCATATCATGAAATGACGAACTAAATAGGCCGAGATATATAGTTAATAATGATTGAAATTACCTATTGACTATCCCAAACAAGATGTTATAGTCACTATTTGCTTTGAGTAGTGAGTCCAGTATTTCAACTATTCTGGCGTCAACTTTAATGATACACAAGATCCAGTGATATCTGCATGCACACACGTTTGCATGTCTTAATTAAGCGGGCATATGTAAGCAAAGACATGTATCTAGCTAGTAGGCAAAAACAGAGAATTTGTAGTACAAGAAAGTGTGACTCACTGGAAGTTGTAAGGAAGTAGTATATCTTAACGAGGACGAGGGCCGACGGGGACGGATATCAAAACCATGGCACTATATGTATAACAAACAACATACGGGTAAGATAATTATACGAGTAACTATATATCCAAATCACACAAACATCAATTTTTATATAAAATTTCATGAACAAGAGGCTCACCACAAGGTGGTGCCGGCGACGGGACGGTGCGGGCGATCGACGGTGGTTACGATGGAGATTTAGAAGGCACTAAGTAAACCACACCTACATATGCAAACTAAGTGTTATTTTTAACCTCAAATTGCATATAAATCAAATACTAGCACATATATATATATATCCTCCCAAATTACTAAACTCAAAAATCAATCACTATATAAAGCATTGCACGAGCTAATCTAGCAATGAGAGATGAAAGGACAAAGTTGCTAACCTTTGTGATGATTTGAATGGATGGGGGCCTTCAAATCTTGACAAATTTTGGGCAAAATGTGTGATGAGCTTGAGAGGAAGAGGGGAAGAACAGAGAGGAGAGGGGAAAGGGGAAGAACAGAGCGAGCTCGGGTGGACGAAGGGTCTATGTAGGACGACCTTTACTACCGTTCGTGCCAAGAACCGGTACTAAAGGGGCTGGAGGGGCCCCAGTCTGACAACATCCTGCCACCACACTCATTAGTACCGGTTTGTGGCACGAACCGGTGCTAAAGGTTCACCACGAACCGGTACTAATGAAAGCGGCCCAGCTAGCCGTTGGAACCGGCACTAATGTATACATTAGTACCGGCTCAAATACAAACTGGCACTAATGTGCTTCACGTTTGACCCTTTTTCTACTAGTGCAAGATGCTGCTGATGGGATCAACAATAACTCATCGGAATTTTCCATATCACTTGAATTCCACCATTATGTGAACAATGTGATAGTATTGGTCAAACCAAAGGATGTATTGGTGTATGCTCGAGGAACAACCACGAGTACGACAACATTATGAATATCGTTGGTTCTAACTTGATTTGACGATAGCCCACACTCAAATCAAGGTTTGGATAAGACGATAGATTCAGCAACTGATCACAAGGAACAATCGATGAAGATATCATCTCTCGTCAACACACACACACACACACACACACACACACAAGATATCCCCTTTAAAGTGAACTAAGTGGATTAAGCTTTTATCTTCCAACTCTCCAAGTTATTGTTTGGTTTAACCAACTAGCTCAGGGGTATCCAACACAGATTCTTGGAGAATGGGTGGTTTGGAGGAAAACCAACATGATCACGAACTCAACATAGCGGTCAGGTCACAACCTAGTAATACTTCCGAGAAGATATTTGGAACATCGCGAACCACCGATATGTTACTAAGCTCGAGAACAATCTTGCTTTTCAGAGCGAGACGATATGATCAAATAAGCAAGGGGTTGAATAATCCTAACTCATTGATCGAAAAGTGCACCAGAAATAAGGACTAGGTAGCACGATCAATCCTAGAATAGTGTTTCGATAACCAACACGCTAAGAATGATATTAGTGTCCATTAACTACCAAGCAACATGGTTGCTAGGAGTACTGATTTCACACATCATGGTTCACTTGCCGGCATTCCGGTTGTGACAACACGGAACCGAGGAATGAATGATGATGGTGCGAAGACTCACTGCATCAAGAATTCATAAGAGATGGTGCAATTCTCATGACAATCCTGACATAAAGGGGGTAATACTTCAGGGTAGAACAGAAACGAAAGCTTGATTGCATTTGATCTGCGGAATACAACTGCTTTGACCCAATCCTAGAAATGGATGAGGTACTGGAGCTTGTTTCTCCTAGTCATTCTGGAATAGAATGGCTTGACAGACCACAAGAATAATAAGCATTGATAAACACGGATGCACAATTACTCCTGACTATCAACTGATAGATGATGGTCGAAATACAAATGAAGAGGAACAACTCAAGGGGACATATATCTTTTTGAGTTGTGGATTCATAGGTTAATATGTCAAACCAAGTTCAACAGGTTTCTTCCAGATAACCCATGCAGAAAGGTAGAACTGGCAGAATCACAATTATGAATGGAGAACTCCTCAGGAGTACTCTAATCGTGATATTTTGGTTCAAAGAACTTCTGCCTTAATGGTTCATGATATTTGGAAGAAAGAAATAACCTCGAGGACTGTCGCAAGGTTACTAATATCCTAAAGAAACGAGAAAGCACTATCAACAGGAGGTAAGTAGGGTGAATCTCGGGTTCAAGAACCCAGGAATAGAATACCTACTACTAAATGGCATCATGGAATGCTTTCGAGAATGGTGGCCAGAATCATCACACCGGAACACAAAACATGGCTAGATTACTAGGTGACTCCCTAAACACCTAGAGTCATAATAATAGCTCCAACATATATGTCGTGGCAGTAGAGTGCCTCAACTCACTGATTAGTGTAGTTAATCTGGCCCAAAAGGATATCAGGAACGGGAAGAAAGGATTTGCAAATGCATCAGACTATTTAGAGACCTAGGATGACTCAAACAGCATAACGGCTGTAAATGCTCAAAAGATTTGAGACATCCTGCAAAATGGTGGCATAATCACTTAACATCACAATATCAAAGTTCTGAGATGATCTGCCAACACATAGAAGTAGTAGGAACCGAACTCGGGCTTGAATCCAACAATCCTAAGAGTCTGCAGATTAGTATACGTGATCCTGATAGAAAGATGAGAAGCCTAGTTCTTAATCTCCGTAGAAGAGAAGAGGTTGACTCAGATAAGAAGGCCATGAGGTATAAGGAGTAAAAAGAGTCTTACGTTCCCTTCCCCAATCAATTCCCTTACATAACTAAAGCATTTCTAGACTCAACTTCGACCAGTTTGGCTTGGTAATCCTACAGGCAGTCAGGCTCTTATACCAAAGCTGTCAAGACCCCGATTCCAAGTCACATCGATCTAGCCGGTAACACCTCATATCACTTTGCGGCCTCACGCACGGTATTCCCACGGGTGTCGCCTTACCATGGCCCGGCACCGTTTGCGCCTTTTGGCTCACGTATATGATAGTGTCGCTAGCATCTATATGACAGAGAACCCGGGCCGACATGGCTAGTCGTGAACCCGAAGCGGCACTAACCTATGGGGACAGGCATACATGAATCACATCGAACATGTCGGTCAGCAGCGTGTGAATCCAGGCTGTAGCACTGGGCTAACAGGACTCCGGGAACCCGGGCTGTAGCGGGCTAGGCAGGACTCCGGACGTCACCGCGTGACATTTCCCTGAAGGGACAGACACAGGAACGAAGTGAAACACATGCCGGCCAGTCAAGTGTTCAGGAGCAGTAGTGCTGGGCTAGCAGGACTCCGGTGAACCGGGCTGTAGCAGACTACTATGGCTCATGGAAGCACAAGACTACATTTCCCCATAAAAGAGGCTGCCAAGGATAAACAACTAGATTGTCGGATCCCACACATACCAAGCATTTCAATCATACACACAATATGCTCGACATGTGTAAATACAACATGGCATCACAACAAGACTCTACGACTCAAACATTTATTCATTAGGCTCCGAGGAGCGAGATATTACAAACATGGGTCTCATGACCCAACAATCATAGCATACAAATCAAAGTACATGCGGAAGCTTAACATGTCTGAGTACAGACATCTAGAAATGAAAAAGGCTAAGAAGCCTGACTATCTACCGGATCCTGCCGAGGGCATGAGATCGTAGCTGAGGTATCAAGCTGAATGTCAAAGTCCACACGGAACTACTAGCTAGACTGACGTCTCTCTACAAAACATAAAATAGGCAAACGTGAGTACAAATGTACCCAGCAAGACTTACATCAGAACTATCTACATATGCATCGGTATCAATAAAGGGGGTGGTGGAGTTTAACTGCAGCAAGCCAACTTTGACTCAGTGGCTAACCTGAACTACGACTACAAGCAACTCTTTTGAGGTGGCGCACGCGAGTCCACATATTCACCATTCAATACACCACTATGGATCCGCTCCTGCTTCCCTACGAGAAGGCCATCCATAGCACTCACACTTATCTTGCGAGTTTTAGAGTATCCACTTCAAGTTATCTACGCACGGCCGCCAACACATAACGTACAAAACAGCAGAAACTAGTTGCAACTCCTGGACAGAGTACTAGGGTGATTAAGAAGCCGAGAGGGTCAATTAAGGATCCCAATGAGTGGTAGTAGCTGTTCATGGATCACAGACATAGAACTCAGTTCCTGAGGACGGTTTCAATGAGACAACCCAGCATGTACTCCTACATGGCCTCTCACTGCTAGCTTTACCAAAACGTGTTCACACACTTAGCTCACACACAGTAGGACATGTTCACACACCTCCGATTCATTCCCGATGAATCAGACCTGACACAACTCTATGCAATAGTAGGCATGACAAACAAGCATGAATGAGTAGGCACATCAGGGCTCAAACAACTCCTACTCATGCTAGTGGGTTTCATCTATTTACTGTGGCAATGACAGGTCAATAGGAAAGGGGTTCAACTACCGCAACATGTAACAGTTGAATCGTTGATGTCCTAATGCAGTAAAAGAGAGCAGGAGCGAGAGAGTGGGATTGTATCAGGATGAACAAGGGTTTTTTGCTTGCCCGGCACTTCTGAAGATATCATTGGGTCTTCGTCAGTGTCAACGATCACAACGTCGGTACAACGTCTATCGAGAGGGGACAACCACCGGCAGCAGAGGAAGAACACAAAATTAATGCAATGCACAATATGATGCATGATCATGACATGGCAATATGCTTGTATTCGAGCTAATGCCACTAGAAACCAGATTAAGTAAAGTTGGTTTGAACCCAAGGTTCAAATTCCAACTCCACATGTGGTTACTTAAATGCCATTAACATGTTTTCAGTTATACAGTAGGTATAACTTAGTTTGTCATGCATCAAAATGGTACAGATGGATAGATTGCATTTTTCTGATAATTTTTCATATATAAATTATTTCATTTGGAGTTACGGTTGAATTTCTATGATTTTTGGAAGTTTAGGGGATTTTCTGAAAATAAATAAATCATTTAGATTTATTTAAAATACAGAAAAGCATTTACTGCGTCAGCCTTGCATCATGCTGACGTCATCTGGTCAACAGACGTGGTCCAGGTCAAACCTGACCAGTGGGACCCATGTGTCAGTGACTAACTAAACTAACCTAGTTTAATTAGCACTAACCTAGGTTAAACTAATTAAGTTTAAACCTAAACTAATTAAATAGCTGGGCTGGGCCCGCATGTCATAGACCCAGGGGAGGTCAAATCCCCTGGCCAACCGGGGCTAACGCGCCGGCGTTTAGCCGTCGGCGGCAGCAGACGCGGCGGAGGGCGCAGGATTGCTCCTCCGGCGCCCAATCGAGCAGCGGAGGGCACGCACGGGGAGCTGGGGCTCGCCCACATCCAAGGCGGCATGCGGCAGCAGCGGGGACGGCCGGAGCTTGTCGGAAACGAGCTCGGGGCGGCGCTGGCATTCGGGTGTTTGTGGCTATGGGGCTGCAATGGCCGTGGTAGCGCGTTCATGGCACCTACAACAGCTACACGAGGCGGCGAGCATGTTGGACACGACGCCCGGGCCAAATGGTCACCGGAGCGGCATCGGCGACGAGTGCGGGCGGCAGGGTAGTCGGGTGAAGGGGGCGCGGTGGCTACGGAGTGTAAGAGAGAAAACGGAGAGGGGGAGAATGATCAGCAGCTCACGGTGAAACACGAGGAGCGAGTCGGCGAGCTCGGGGAGGGGCTGAAGCGAGCAGGGTGGTGAGGGGGGTCTCCGGCGTCGGCAGGTTGAAGACGAGCTTGGCGAGGTCGTTCGGGGGCTTCAGGCATCACGAGGCTCAGTGAGAAGGTTGAGGAAGAAGTGGCGGGGCTTCTGGGCGCGTCGGCAGAGCATGGGGAAGGCGGTGGCCGCGGTTTCACGGCGATGCAGACGCGACAGCGTCGGCCATGGCGAGCAGGGGCGAGGGAGAGAGTGAGGGAGAGGAAAGACGGGCCAGGCGGGTTCGGGTCGTCGTCGAGGCGGTTCAGCCACGCGTCCAACCGTTCGGCGGCAAGCACGAGGTGGCCAGCGCGTCGTCGGCGCGCTCCAGCGAGCTGCTTCGTGCGCTGGCGCGGGGAAGAAGACGCCCGTGCCCCTGGTGGGCTGGCTGGGCCAGCTGGGCCGCCAGGTAAGGAAACTCTCTCTCTGTCCTTCTATTAGTTTTATGTTTTCTATTTATTTGATATGTTTGGAATTAGTAATAATACTAACTCATTTCCATAAATCCTGGGGTATATTTTGGGCTCTATTTGAAATATTTACGACTGCCCAAAATTGTTTCCAGGATTATTCGAGCATTTAAAATATTTATATTGATTAAATGCCCAAATTCAAATACCTAGGGATTTAATTCAAATCCCAAATGTGTCCAGCAAAAATGCAAATCATCTTGGGTAGATGCTTCCACCTTAAACCAGAGATGATGAACATTTTTAAAAGGCATTTTGAGTTCACTGAAAATATTTTTGTTTGGAACTATTTGAATTGCGTTTGTGCTAGGGCTTGGTCATCCCCATTTCAGAGTTTCATAAAACTTAAACATGATGACATGATGATCATGCAAGGTCATGCAAAGGCTAAGGCTAGGGCTGTGACAGTCAGGCTATGACCCTACCCTAGGTACATGTCATCGTCATTAGCCCCTGAATGGATTGAGGTCCGAGTGAAGAAAGAGCTGAAGTTGATTTCGACTCGATTCCCTACTTCGGACGTATTGCATCTGAGTCTGTGAATCATGTTGGAGCTTTGATCTTGTTTCAGTCGCCTCGATCGATTCAGAGGTTGTCGAGTGAACTAAACTGATAAACCTCGAGTGTTGATATGGTACGAAATCTTCAGCGCGATTGGTTACCCTGCGGTCCCCGGATCTCACGGGATTCGAAATTTCAGGGAAGCACGCGGGACGGAGCGTGCCGCAGTAAACAGAGTGGATAGATGAGGGCACCTCGATGTTCGCGCCACCTTTTCCGCCACGTATTGGGCGAGCGCCTGCCGCGGGATATGATTAGATCACTCGGCCCCACTCGTTAGCCACTCGGAAGTGGGCTCATAAATAGCGCTTGGGCCGATGCAAAGCATAGTGCGTCTCCATCGTCCCCTTCTTTCCCTACTTCTCCACCATGCTCTCCGCCATCTTCATCATCTCCGTTCGCCCATGAGCACTCCGTCACCATGAGCAAGGACAAGACAGCGGTTCTAGAGCGCAAGAAGGCGGTGGCAGTGAAGGGCAAGAAGACGAGTCGGGGGTCGTTGTTAAGGTCCGGTTTGTCGCTTGGTTGGATCTAGGGGGACTGGATTCGATCCACAATCCAGAAGGAAGACTTGGAGGATCTGGCCAGTGGAGGCTTGATTGCCCACGGGTCTTGGAGGTTACCGGGGAACGAGACCGAGCCTCAGCCATAGGAGGGTGAGTGTGTCCTCCTTGCCACTCATGTCGACCGTGGTTTCAGTCTGCCTCCACATCCTTTTTCGGGGTTTCTTCAACTTTTTTGGTGCTCAACTTCATCACTTATCCCCCAACACAGTGACATCCCTCGCTGCACACATCTCTCTATGCGAAAACTTCTTGGGTTGTCGACCGCATTGGGGCTTGTTCAAGCACATTTTTACTTGCCGCTCTCAGACTGAAGGAGGCAAATCCAAATGACGAAAAGACGCACATGATCCAAATGTGTGGGGGCTTAGGAATTCAGACGAGGGGTAGGAGTACTTTTCCAGCTATGACTCTTCCCGATTCAGTTAGGGGGTGGCAGTCGACCTGGTTCTATTGCCAAGACGTTCTGACTCCTGGTCAGTCGACCGGTCTTCCCCCTTCACCATGCATCGAGTCAGCCAACCCTCTTTGCTGATCGTGACTCCAGTAGAGAAGGGAGAGCTGTCTATGCTAGTCGACCGGGTAGTCCAACTGGTCCGTGATGGCATGAATTTGTTCGAAGTGTTTCTCAGCAGACGCATCCAACCTCTTTAATCTTGCGATCATCCGATGTGGATGTACTCGGGCCCTAATGACACCTCTCAGGTTGAACCAGAGGATGTCGCCAAGGAGACGGTGGAGCAGTGGCTGCGGAGCATCACTGGAAACAAGGACAACCCCAGGGGGTCTAGGAGGGTTGCACCATTCGACGCCAAAAATGAGCCACACAAGGTCTGACCTTTGTTTTCGAGTGTATTTTTATTCTGATTCTCGACTGTCCTTGAATCTGATTGACACCTATTTAATTTCTTGCTTTAAAGATTTATACTAAGATGTACTCGATGCCGAACAGGGAGCAAGTCTAGGAGGGAACGGAGAGCACATATGAGAGCGGCGATTGGCAATCCCCCGACGACCATGAAGATCACAGTGACGAATCGGGCAGTGGTGGGGAAGTCGACTCACCACCTCGCTCAGAACATCGATCCAAACAATCTCAAGACCCAGCGGGCAGGCAAGGCAAGGCAGGCCCTCCAAGAGCACAAGTGCAGAAACGCACTCGGACCTCGTCTCCGGGGCCGATTGAAAAGGCCGCCAAGTAGCTCAAGACCGCCCCTTGAAAGCCTCGGAAGACCTTGCCCAAGATCAAGGTGGATGTTCCCGTCACTTCTGCATAAGTATTTTGCTTCTCTTATTCACCTTTAATACCCTCGTCGACTCATCCGTTGCCTGATCGAGTGAGTTTTGGGAATTTCTAGTGCGGCCACTTCTGGGACGTCTATGGACATTGACAAGGAGCAGGATGAGGAGGAGACTGCAGATGCGGCTACCTCCAAAGCGGGTACAACTTCTACGATCATGCTATCATTTTGCCGATTGCACCGTCAGTCGACCAAACTCTTATAGTCGAGTCATTTGCAACACCATCGAATGTCATTGAACTTCCAGACGATGACGAAGATGTGCCTCAAAAGACCACAGGAAGAAAAGGTAGGACTTCGAGCAGGAGGGTGCCTGCCAGCAAGGTGCCTCAGTCGACATCAGCGCCAGAACAAGTGACCTAGCAATCCGGAGATCCAACTCGAGCTTCCGTTTCTTTTGCCGACCCTGTGTCGACTGATTGGCCTTTGGCATCGACCGCCCAAGTCCTTGCCACATCCGTACAACTCCATGCCTCAGATCCTCTGGCTGACTCGACTATTCCTCCATCTCCGCTCTTCATTACCCATCATGTCCCAGAGGACCAGGTAAGCGCTGCTAAGGAAGCTATACGCCAAGCAGGCCTTATGATGGAGCACATGAAGAAGGTGCGCAAGGCCAGCCTGGCTGCTTATGATGCCAGCTCAGCTCTCCAGACCAACGTCCAGGTTAGTTGATTTCCGACTGATCTTTAACTTGACCCTTGCTCTGTTGCACTTGAAAATTGCTGCTTTATTATTCATAAGATGTGTGTGGATGAGCGTTTTGAAACCTTTAATGTGCATCTATCATGTGTCTGCACTTTACATCCGTTCACCACTGGGTATTTTAGCTTTTTCTGAATAGTCCTTCCACCTGAGCCGACCAGGTCGCGTCGAGTGTATCCTTGAAATAGTGGGGGCACGCAGAGTGCACCCACTGGGTGAAGTCCCCGAGGCCGTTGTCGAATGCTTAATTCGGCGGGGGTCTTTGTCAAATGTCGCTTTATAGTTCTTCCACTCGGCCAGACAGGTCGTGCCGAGTGGGATCCAAACCAGTGGGGGCACGCCGAGTTCACCCACTAGGTGTAGTCCCCGAGATCACGGTCGACTGCGGGCAGTCGGCAGTGGTCTGAGAATAAGTGTTGTTTTTTTTACTAGACGGGCCATGTCGAGTGGAAAGTCGAACCAGTGGGGGCACGCCAAGTGCACCCACTGGGTGTAGTCCCCGAGACTACTGTTGAATGTTTGATTTGGCAGTAGTCTTAGAACTCTTTTTGCCGTTACGACTTGAACTTGTATTTTATCGCTCCGAAGCAATCAATCTTTGTTCCTGTCGACTAACTGTCCGCTGACTGCAGAAATCTTGTGAGCTCGGGGCCCAGTTCACTGACTTGGAGAAGAAGCAAATTCAGCTCAGCCTTGATCTAGAACTGGCTAATATGAGAACCTGAAGAAGGCCCAAGAGTAAGCAGCCATCATGAGAGGTAACAACTCTATCGACTGTTAACCTTGCCAACCTTTCTTTTCAATCCTTAAAACGAGTGACTCCACATGAACAGATGTGCATAGTGAAAATTGTCGGTGTCAAACCGGAGGATCTCGGGTAGGGGGTCCCGAACTGTGCGTCTAAGGAGGATGGTAACAGGAGGCAAGGGACGCGATGTTTACCCAGGTTCGTGCCCTCTTGATGGAGGTAATACCCTACGTCCTCCTTGATTGTTCTTGATGATATGAGCATTACAAGAGTTGATCTACCACGAGATCGTAGAGGTAAACCCTAGAAGCTAGCCTATGGTATGATTGTATGTTGTCCTACGGACTAAACCCTCCGGTTATATAGACACCGGAGGGGCTAGGGTTACACAGAGTCGGTTACAAGGGAGGACATCTACACATCTGTATTGCCTAGCTTGCCTTCCACGCGAAGGAGAGTCCCATCTAGACACGAGACGAAGTCTTCAATCTTGTATCTTCATAGTCCAATAGTCCGGCCAAAGGATATAGTCTGGCTGTCTGGAGACCCCCTAATCCAGGACTCCCTCAGTAGCCCCTCAACCAGGCTTCAATGACGATGAGTCCGGCGCGCAGTATTGTTTTCGGCATTGCAAGGCGGGTTCTTCCCCGAATACTCCATAGAAGATTTTGAACACCAGAATAGTGTCCGGATCTGCAAAACAAGTTCCACATACTATCGCAGAGAGAATAATATTTCCACAAATCTAATCTGCTGACGCGTTCTGATAGCACGACGTCATGTCGTGGCCCAGTCATTATTCAAACTATTTTTTCTCAACCAGCACCGCACATAACGCAGGGCGGTTTTCCTGACATGTCTTGTCGAAGCAGAGATTGTGTCCCCTTATTACGGGATTCTCATCAATACGGACGTGGGTAACCCAACTGCACCATCAATTACGGCGCCTGGGGAATAAGCGATTTTATCAGGCAAGTGGGGAGGCGCATCGCCTCTTCCGCCCTTATAAAGGGATAAGGATTCACCCCCTTTTACCCACGCCTTCTACCTCCTTGCTTATCCATTCTCACGCACTCGAGCTCCAGCACCCAAGCTCGCGTTCTTCTCCTCAAGCCACTCCAAGTATGTCTGGAGTAGGAGGCAAGTGGATGGTCTCCTCCGTCACGGAGGAGAACATCGCAAAGTTACGGGCAGCCAGATATCTGGCTGCGGATATCGCGCACCGGCTGCCAAATGCAGGGCAGGTCATCTATCACACCCACGATGCGGCTATATCTCCCACGTGTCGAAGCACGACTTAAAGGCATAACCGCATTGTAGGCATGTCGCAAGAGGGGTAATCTGTATACATCCCATGTACTGAATAAGAAAGGGATAAAGAGTTGGCTTACAATCACCACTTCACACAATACATAAATATAACATTACATCATCCAGAATACAATCAAGGTCCGACTATGGAACCAAAATAAAAGAAGACCACCCCTATTGCTAGATCCCCGATCGCCCCGACTGGGCTCCACTACTGATCAACTGAAACGAAACAACACAACGAACACGATCTTCATTGAGCTCCTCCTTGAGCTTGGTTGCGTCACCTGCACGGTTATCATCGACACCTGCAACTGTTTGAAGCAATATGTGAGTCACGAGGACTCAGCAATCTCACACCCGCGAGATCAAGACTATTTAAGCTTATGGGTAGGAAAAGGGGTAGTGAGGTGGAGCTGCAGCAACCACTAGCATATATGGTGGCTAACTTACGCAAATGAGAGTGAGAAGAGAAGCAAAGCACGGTCGTGAACTAGAAGTGATCAAGAAGTGATCCTAAATCTACTTACGTTCAAACATAACACAAGAACCGTGTTCGCTTCCCGGACTCTGCCGGAAAGAGACCATCACGGCTACACATGCGGTCGATGCATTTTAATTAAGTTAAGTGTAAAGTTCTCTACAACCAGACATTAACAAATTCCCATCTGCCCATAACCGCGGGCAAGGCTTTCGAAAGTTCAAAACCCTGCAGGGGTGTCCCAACTTAGCCCATCACAAGCTCTCATGGTCAACGAAGGATATTCCTTCTCCCAGGACGACCCGATCAGACTCGGAATCCCGATTACAAGACATTTCGACAATGGTAAAACAAGACCAGCAAAGCTGCCCGATGTGCCGACAAATCCCGATAAGAGTCGCACGTATCTCATTCTCAGGGCACACCGGATAGGTCAAGCTACGAGTAAA
Organism: Triticum monococcum; assembly: GCA_034509565.1. Taxonomy (NCBI): domain Eukaryota; kingdom Viridiplantae; phylum Streptophyta; class Magnoliopsida; order Poales; family Poaceae; genus Triticum; species Triticum monococcum. The sequence continues at coordinate 79,334,431 of CM067843.1, forward strand.
ACCAACCCTCAAGTTGCCTCGGGGTGGCCCCGCAGGTTGCCCGTTTCGGACCAACACTCAGAGGAGCACTGGCCTGGGGGGTTTAAAATAAAGATGACCCTTGAGTCTGCAGAACCCAAGGGAAGGTATATGGTGGTAGGTAGGCAAATGGTAAAACCAAGGTTGGGCCTTGCTGGAGGAGTTTTATTCCAGGCGAACTGTCAAGGGGTTCCCATTATAACCCAACCGCGTAAGGAACGCAAAATCAAGGAACATAACACCGGTATGACGGAAACTAGGGCGGTAAGAGTGGAACAAAACACCAGGCATAAGGCCGAGCCTTCCACCCTTTACCAATTATATAGATGCATTAATTAAATAAGAGATATTGTGATATCCCAACAATATCCATGTTCCAAACATGGCACAAACTCCAATCTTCACCTGCAACTAACAACGCTATAAGAGGGGTTGAGCAAAGCGGTAACATAGCCAAACAACGGCTTGCTAGGACAAGGTGGGTTAGAGGTTTGACATGGCAATGTGGGAGGCATGATATAGCAAGTGGTAGGTATCGAGGCATAGGCATAGCAATAGAGCGAGCAACTAGCAAGCAAAGATAGAAGTGATTTCGAGGGTATGGTCATCTTGCCTGAGATCCCGCAAGGAAGAAGAACGAGTCCATGAAGAAGACAAACGGACGAATTCGAACGGATCCTCACAACTCCGGAACGGAACCGAAACTAACAAGAGAAGCAACCCGGAAAGAAGCAAGCAATAAAGTAAACAACCATCACATAAGCATGGCATGATGCGTAAACAAGTATGATGCATGTCCGGTTTAATGAAGCATGGAATGGCAAAGTGCAACAAACAACACTACAAATTAAGTGGAGCTCAATATGCCATGGAGTTGCATATTGAAGAAAACACCAGATGACTTATTTGGTTCTCTCTCGTTTAAGAACCCAACAATATTAAATGTTGTTAAACATGGCAAGAGACGAAGCATAAGTAAAATACACAGTTAGGCAAGTTTAAATGAGGCCGGAAATAACAAACAACAATTCCGGTAATCCCCATATGCATTTAGCAAATTAAAGCAAACAACAATTTAAACATTCTTGATGTTATTATCATGATGCGGAAGACATGTGCAAGTTTATGCAATTTTAAGAAAATGTTGACATGATAAGATATGAGGCATTTGTCATCGTGGCGGAAACGAAAGGGGTGCCACGGCAACGACAACGAAAATGGTGCCACGACAACATTCCGGTTCTGGTAACTCAATTGAGATACCGATGCAAAAGAAGATGTGATGGGAGCGTGTCATGCGAGGAACAGTGGGGTTCTCCCGGATACCGGGTTCCCACATGTCGACGTCAAGGCAACGAGGAACTCGCAAAGAACAACTCGGACATGGTGCAACGACGACCATCTCATACAACAGAAGCAAACGTTCTCGGATGGTCGTCTCGGGGTTATACCTTCGAAGTGCACGGTTCGGGACGGTTCGGGTTCGAAGGGACGTAGACGGAAGTAGGCGTTCTCGCCACCTTCATAGTGATAGTAGTTGTACTCATGCCGTAGTGGAAGTAGTGGTTCACGTCGATGGTAGTGGTACATAGCAATCGTGGACGAACTTGGAGGGTCATCGGTAGTCGTTCACGAGGGTCTTGACGAATCCACATAGTCGTACCCGTTCAAGAAGAAATTTATGCGGCATCGAGGCACTTAGCAATTTCGTGTACTCGGTCTTGCCAGTCTCGGTCTCGACAATATAGTTTTACAAGCGCGCCATCGGACTGGTCAAACCCGTACTGTTCGAGGGCCGTCGTGGTACTTGGCGCTTGCGGGGTGGTGTTTGCCGAAACCAGGGGAACTTGACGAAATCTTCAACAATGGAACTTGGCGATACTCCTTGTTCGGTAGTCGTACAAGGTTCAGAGTGGTACTTGTGTCTTCGGTCAGTAGTCGTTCGACCGTCTGTGGTCTTTCTTGTCGGTGTTCTGGGAACGGGGGTCCCCAGACTTGCCTGCCTGCGGCCTGCGGCCTGCAGCGTGGCTCAAAAGGGGGCCCAGCACGACCCATCTTCACCAACACAAACCCAAGACCCTCGCGAGGGGCCAAGCCTCGCGGGGCGGACGACGCGGAGCTTCCTCAGGCACGGCCTCATCAGGCTGGCTCACGAGGAGGCGGAGAGATCAAGGCGGGGTACCTCACGAGATGCCCGTGACGCAAGCCATGACGACTCAGGGCGCCAGGCGGGTGCCAGCCCGCGCAGCGTCCTCCTTTCCCCTTTGGTGCAAAGGGGGCAAGCGCAGCCGCGGAGTACCGAGGCATCAGGGAAAGGTTGCCATTTCGGTGCAACAAGACCAAGACCAGGAGGACTACGAGACGGAGGCCACTGTGGAGCCCAAGACGGCGTCACCGCCAGAGCTTTGTGCAGGCGAAGACAACTTTTGTCAGGATAGCTGATACTAGCTGTCCCCCTTCAAATTAGCCCGCCATTGTTGGCTCCCTTCCCGCTCAATATTAGGGAAGAGGACCAGGGCCTCTATAAATAGGACCATCCACCCGCATAGCAAAGGGAGGTTTTTTGGTTCTGAGAGGTTGGAGGGAAGAGGCTCTTTAGAGAGGGTCTCGATCAGAGAGAGAGAGAGAGAGAAAGGTGACTGAACTCCTCCCAGCAGTTCATCGCCCCAGCCAAGAACAGACCCTCGCGAGGCTGTTCTTCCTTGTATTGTTCATCATCATCAGCCCAAGAGGCAATCCACCACACCACACACTGGAGTAGGGTATTACACCACAACGGTGGCCCGAACCAGTATAAATCCTGTGTCTCTTGTGTTGTTCTTTCCATAGTTTAGATCCCAGCGTGGCGAAGGGGTGCAGGTAGGTAGGAGGCGAAATCTCCACACGCACCCCAATGTTCGAACCTCAAGGGTCTGCCGGAACCCGAAATCCGACATTTGGCACGCCAGGTAGGGGTGCGCCGGAATTCGTCTTCCACCACCCCATTCTCCTCCGACCCTCATGCCCATGTCTGACGCTCGTCGGGCCCGCGCGGAGCGCCGGGCCGCCCTCGCTTCCCGCGTCGCCCAGGTGGCCCCTATCGGCGGGCGTCCTCGTCGTTCCCCGTCACCTGCCGTCAATGCCGCCACCGGCCTGGCGGGGGACGAGCAGCAAGCATCGTCCCAGCATCTGTCTGTGCGGCAAGACGGCCGCACCGCAACTCCCTCGCTCGCCCCAGCTAGATCTTCGTCCCGCGCGCTCCGCGCGCCTATGGAGGCTCGAGCTGCACTCATCGCGGCAAACGAGCTACTGCGCTACCGTCCCGCCGACGACGTCTACGAAGAATGGCTCGACCGCGTCGCCGAGCTCGTCCGCGCTGCAGGGGGCTCTCCTGCGCCGTCCGTTCCACTGCACCGCACCCTGCCCCGCGCGGGCGACGAGGCTCCGGCGGCGCCCCGGCCGCCTCCTCCTCAAGAAGACGCCATGGCTCCAAGGCACGTGGCCCCTGGGTGGAACCCGCTCCGTCAGGTGCCAGCGCGGCAAGAGTAGAGCTGCCAAGAAGTCCCTCGCTCGCCAGAAGCTGCCCGGGCGCTCCCTGCTCCAGCGCGTCGCGACCATCCTCCTGCTCCCGCGCGTCAAGACCCCGCGCTGCTCTCAGCTGCAGCGCGTGGGGACATGCAAGACCAAGCTCTCCGTCACCCAAGGCCTCCCGTGGCCACAGCAGGCTGCCGCGCCTTCACCACCGAACTACGCAGCGTCGCGTGGCCCGGCAAGTTCAAGCCAGACCTGCCTCCTCGCTATGACGGCACGGCCGACCCTGCGGAGTTCCTCCAGCTCTATGAGCTGGGCATCGAAGCTGCCAACGGAGACGAGAAGGTCATGGCGAACTGGTTTCCCATGGCGCTCAAGGACGGGGCCCGCACCTGGCTCCTGAACCTGGCTCCAGGCACAATCTCCTCCTAGGAAGAGATGCGCACCCGCTTCATCGCCAACTTCCAAGGCACTCGCGACCGGCCACCCGCCATGAGCGACATGCGCCGCATCAAGCAACAGCCCAGGGAGACCCTGCAGAAGTACATCCAGTGCTTCAACAACGCATGCCTCAAGATTCCCAAGGTGACTGAAGAGGCCATCATCTCGGCCTTCTCCGACGGCGTGCGCGATGTCAAGATGAAGGAGGAGCTGGCGATGCATGAAGACTTGTGCACTTCCTTGGAGCTGTTCAACTTGGCAAACAAGTGCGCCAGGGCTGAGGAAGGGCGTCTCTCCCTCCTCGAGCTGCCTGCCGCAGACCCAGAAGAGAAGAAGCTCAAGGCCAAGGATGTGAAGCGCAAGGGGACTGCCATGCTCGCAGCAGAACCACACACCAAGCGGGGCAGAGATCAGCCCGAACCTTCCAAGGGCAGCCGGTACTGTGTGTACCACGACCTCCACACCCACAACACCAACGAATGTCAAGAATTCCGAGCCGTGCGAGAAGGAAGGATCGGCCGTCGCCCCGACCGCGGTGATCGGGGCTACGGTCGAGGAGGAGGAAGGAACGGAGGACGCTGGGAAGACCGTGGCCCGCGCCAGGGGTGGCGCGATCAACCTCGCGAGGATCGCTGGCAAGACCCGCCTCGCGAGGGAGGCTGGAGGGATCAGCCTCACGAGGATCGCCCGCAAGGCAACGCAGGCCTCCCACCACTGCCGCTGCAGCCAAGGAGAAACAAGGACCGCCACCAGGACAAGGAGGCTGGGGGCTTCCAGGAGCCGCGCGTGATCGCCTGCATCCTGGGCGGGGCTCAAGCCCCGGCCTCTCAACGCATCTTCAAGCAGTTCGCCCGCGAAGTGAATGCAGTCCTCCCCAGGCTCGAAGCCACGTGCCCTCTCAGGTGGTCGGCGTGCGCCATCATGTTCAGCTCAGCAGATCAGCTCAAGTGTGCGGCTACAGCCGGAGTCCTCCCAATGCTTTGTTCCCCAATCATCAGCAACATCGTGGTAACCAAGACCCTCGTCGATGGCGGGATAGGGCTCAACGTCCTGTCCGTGGAGACATTCAACAACCTCCAAGTGCCCTACAGCCAGCTTCAGCCAACCAAGCCTTTCTCCGGTATCACCGACGGCTCCACGGTCCCGATTGGGAAGGTCCGCCTCCCTGTCACCTTCGGGGCACGCGACAACTACCGCACCGAGCTCATCGAGTTCGACGTTGCTCACATTCGCCTGCCGTACAACGCCATCCTTGGGTACCCAGTGCTGGCCAAGTTCATGGCCGCAACTCACCACGGCTACAACGTCCTCAAGATGCCAGGAAGCGGCGGAGTCATCACGGTGCCCTATGAAGAGAAGGTCGCGGTGTGTTCCCTGGAACGAGCCTTTCAGGCCGCATCACTGGAAGACCCGGATCGCGGAAGCAGGAGGCTTCCCGAGACCGCCCCCAAGAAGAAGAAGACATCGTCCGGCCCGGCCCCTCTGGGCCCGTGCCTGCCCAGGGGGAACCTCCTTCCATCGCATAGGAAAGCGCACCCGGCGCCCTCCTCGGGCAGGGCTCGGGGGCTCTCCTCTGGAGGGCCACCGACCTAGCTAGGGTCACGAGGGATGCGCTTGGGCACCACATGGAGGCGTGTTTCGAAGCACGCTTCCCTCAAGAAGGAGCAAGGCAAGGAGATCCAGACCCTCAGGAGTTCGTCAGCAAGGCCATCCAGGAGCTACAGGAGTCAAGAGTCATGAAAGGCGGCCGCGCCTACCAGCAGTGGCTCCCCATCCAGGCGAGGATGGCGGGCTGCGCGTCTACATCGACATACCAGGGCTCAACCGAGTCGCCTCCCTGGAGCGCCTCTGGCCCTCGCGAGTGGGGCGCTGCGGAGGTCCGCCCCACAGCTACGTTCGCATGCCTTACGGCTTGCCGAGCGCGGCTGACGCGTACCAGCGCCTCATGAGGGGCACCACGGAGGCACAAGAGGCCAGGCATTCCGCAGCCCTGGCGGAGATGGAGATGGTCCGCGAGGAGCCGCCAGCGCCTCCGGGGCCTCCCGAGGCCCCTGGGCCTGGGGGCTCATGAGGATCGGCTTCCGCAGCCCACCGAGTCTGCTACACCAACACCCCTTCGTCCTCGACGTCATCAGGTGACATCTTTCAAGTTTCACTTCCAGCTGGGAGCGCCCCCAGGGCTACATTATTCCCAGGCCGCGTGGGTCCGTCCCTGCGGCGTGTATCTCCTTTTTATTCCATGTTGTTAGCTTACCTTGTTGGGGGCGCCCCTCGGGCTGCATGACCCCCCAAGTCGCTCGGGCCTGACCCAGTGATGTCCATATTCCCAGCATCTATTTGAACGAATCCACTCCTTTGCGGCTAATGTGTTTTACCTAGTTGCTTGCTCAGCTGACGCCAACTAACGGAGCTGCTCCCAAACGGCACGACGCTTGCGCATGGGTCCGTGCCTGCAACGCCGACAAACCTGGATGGCTGAGCTCTGGCCGCGGCAGCCCCGCATAGCGTCACCTCGTCAAGCCTTCAGTGCCTCACTACCCCTCGGAAGCAACCAACGGCTGACTGTCAATTGTCATGGCAACCCCTTGTTTTTTCTATGATGGACCTGCAGGACCTCCTGAAGGAGCTGCGTCAGGCGAGGCTCTTGCGGTGTCTCCTTCGCTCTCGTCTGCGCGAACCGCTTGCACGTTAAAGGGGGGGTGCCTGAGCATCGCGACTCAGGGCTCCTACTGGCTCTCTAGCCCTCACCCTCTGGCCTTGACCACGGCATCACGACCTGGCATACCAGCGACGGCTGAGACTCGCTCGAGGGCCGGGACCCGAGGACGTAGAGCAGAAAGGGGAGCAAAGGCGAGAGGGGAGAGACACACGAGGACCTCGCCGAGCAACCTCGCGCCTGCCGATGCACGGACCCGGCGACACACCAGAGAGCGGCCCCTGATCCTCGAGATAAGTCATCACCCGGAAGCGCCAGCTACCGTGGCACCATCCCCGCACCTAATGCTATCCCATGTTAGCGACGCCGCTCCCCTTTCTCACCAAACAACGGCTGCTTGGGCGCCAAAGGCGACCTCCTGAGCATCGCGACTCAGGGGCTCTTACCGGACTCCGGGTCGCTCACCTCCTGGCCTTGACCACGGCATCACGACCGGGCATACCAGCGACGGCTGAAGCTGCCTTGGGACTGGGACCTGTCGGCGCAGAGCACCAAGCCCTCGTGAGGTTTGAAAGGGGGGACTGAGCTAAGACGGAATGAGCAACTCGCGCAATTCTACGACAAGGGTTATATTAACAAAACAGGATCACAGGCACCTTACAAGACCCCACGGGGCGCGTCTTTGATTCCTCGCAGGGAACAGATCCTAAGGGGACGCAAACTACGCACATCCCTACAAAAGACGCCATCATCAACAGTGGGCCGTCAAGCATCAACGCCAACCCCATCCAGATCAGAGTCGGCAGCGGCCTGACGAGCCCGCCCTGCTCCAGGAGCGGCACCAGCTCGGGGGCTCGTAGCTGTCGTCGCTCGTCTCCGGAGTCACGAAGGGCTCGCCGGAGTCGCTGGAGCCTCCAATGTCTCCACCGCCTGAGGAGCCACCAAGGGAGCGGTTGGTGAGCCCAGTCCTCGTCGCGGCAGGGTCCTGGCCACCTTCACCGGGGTAGCACTTCAGCCGGCGCCCGCTCGCATCGAAGACCTTGAAGAGCATCACCGAAGCATCGTCGTAGTCCAAGTGGATCATGAAGACGCCCCTTGTCCTGCAAACCCGGGTGATCTCTCTCCAGCCCCGAGTCATGTAGACCTTGCCCGGGGCGACAACCGCGACCTTTGCCTTGGTCGCGAGGGTGCTGCAGCCGGCGTGCTGCAGCCAGAGCTCCAGGGGCTCCCCCTACAGGATGATGGAGGCGAAGAAGGGAGGAAGGCAGATCCAAGACTGAAAAGGAATGGCGACGTGGAGCATGAACTCTTGGGAGGAGCCCTTGGTGTGGACCCCAAGGGGGACGACCCACACCTTCGTGACCCGTCGGCACCGACGGCGGCGCCACCCGTGGAGGTCAGCTTCAGCTCCTTCGGGGCCCTCGACGTGGGCGTACAATGGAAGAGGGAACCCCGGCGGCGCCCGCTCGCACCAAGGCCTCGACACCACCTAAAGGGCCCCCTCGCCCGGGCCACGGGGGACGAGCCATTTCTTCGGCGGGAGTGGGTCTGGTCCCTCTCGGGGAGCCTTTCTCTTCTCTGCCATCGAGAACCGGTGGATCGGAGCCATCGCAGCAAGACGGAGCAAGGATCGGGAAGAAGGAGAAGCAAGGAGGGATGGACTGGAAGGGCGCGCGCCGTTCCGTACTTATGGTCCGCGAAGGCCAACCGCCGACCTCCACGATCGCAGGTAATCATGACCCGTTTTGCATGCAGGGACTTGTCCAATCCGTGCAGTTGCCGAGGCGCCATGGGGAAGTGGAGACGCCCACGTCCAATCAACCACCACGCGGCGCCCAAGGCCGCAGGCTGTTAGGGCCCGCGGCGCTTCGCTCTTGCCCTTTCGCCTCCCTGCACGGCCAAGCCCGGGCGCGCCTTGGGCCCGGGGGCTACTATCGGCGTTCTGGGAACGGGGGTCCCTAGACTTGCCTGCCTGCGGCCTGCGGCGTGGCTCAAAAGGGGGGCCCAGCACGGCCCATCTTCACCAACACAAACCCAAGACCCTCGCGAGGGGCCAAGCCTCGCGGGGCGGACAACGCGGAGCTTCCTCAGGCACGGCCTCATCAGGCTGGCTCACGAGGAGGCGGAGAGATCAAGGCGGGGTACCTCACGAGGTGCCCGTGACGCAAGCCATGACGACTCAGGGCGCCAGGCGGGTGCCAGCCCGCGCAGCGTCCTCATTTCCCCTTTGGTGCAAAGGGGGCAAGCGCAGCCGTGGAGTACCGAGGCATCAGGCAAAGGTTGCCATTTCGGTGCAATGAGACCAAGATCAGGAGGACTACGAGACGGAGGTCACTGTGGAGCCCAAGACGGCGTCACCGCCAGAGCTTTGTGCAGGCGAAGACTACTTTTGTCAAGATAGCTGATACTAGTTGTCCCCCTTCAAATTAGCCCGCCATTGTTGGCTCCCTTCCCGCTCGATATTTGGGAAGAGGACCAGGGCCTCTATAAATAGGACCGGCCACCCGCATAGCAAAGGGAGGTTTTCTGGTTCTGAGAGGTTGGAAGGAAGAGGCTCTTTAGAGAGGGTCTCGATCAGAGAGAGAGAGAGAAAGGTGACTGAACTCCTCCCAGCAGTTCATCGCCCCAGCCAAGAACAGACCCTCGTGAGACTGTTCTTCCTTGTATTGTTCATCATCATCAGCCCAAGAGGCAATCCACCACACCACACACTGGAGTAGGGTATTACACCACAACGGTGGCCCGATCCAGTATAAATCATGTGTCTCTTGTGTTGTTCTTTCCATAGTTTAGATCCCAGCATGGCGGAGGGGTGCAGGTAGGTAGGAGGTGAAATCTCCGCGTGCACCCCAGTGTTCGAACCTCAAGGGTCTGCCGGAACCCGAAATCCGACATTGCTGGAAGGGTACTTGGCGCTTGCGGTCCTACTCCGAGGTCATAGCCGTGTAATCGAACTCCGTCATGGTCGTCGGGGTCTTGGCGGGTTTCAGAACAACATCGGAATGGAGGGAGACGAAGCCGGAGCGGGTGGTCAACGCCCATGGTAGTTCAGGGCGTGGTGCAGGTGTAAGGGCTTATTTATCCCTACGATATTTTGGTGATTGATGACAATGCATTTGCGGACTAATCATGTGCTTTGAGTGCTTTCAGATATTCATCCTTCGGCAAGGAACGATTATTTCCCTTTGGCGCTCTACTCAAGACGGTGTAGTCTATTCCGTGACTTTGTTGGTGGACTAAGTTTCGTAGTAGTCACCGTACTATCAAGAGGGGGTCCGCTTCGGTATGGCTTGGGTGGAATCAACACGTACACGTTCTCATCACACCCTTCGTTTCTTTCCGCACCTATGGGGCCCTTCTTTCCCTCCTTCCTCTGCTTGTCCAGGACCCAGCGGTAGTACCGCGGTCCACAGCGGTAGTGCGGTTGAGACTCCCTAAGCGGTAGTACCGCTCCCGGAGCGGTAGTACCGTTGGGTGGCCTCAGCGGCAGTACCTCTGCGGTTCCGTGCTACTACCGTCCTGTCACTGCGTCTGTAGCGGTAGTACCGCTCCTCGGAGCGGTAGTACCGCTTGCTGGGCTCAGCCGCAGTACCGTGGTGGCATGGTGCTCCTTCCGCTTCGATTCTTGCGCGCATTTTCTCGTGTCGGGTTTTGCGGTACTAGCTGCGGCAGTAGCGGCGGTAGTACTGCTTGAGAGCGGTAGTACAGCTCTACCTCCGCGGGAGTACCGCCCTGGGCCCCTGCCCCAGCCCTTCTCTTCTGGCGCGGTAGTACCGCTGAGGTGGAGCGGTAGTACCGCTTGAGGGCGGCAGTACCGCTCTGCCTCCGTGGCAGTACCGCCCTCTGCGGGGCTGAGTGGGGGGTAACGGTTGACTTGTTTCCCCCACTATAAAAGGGCTCCTTCTCCTCCCTCTTTGCCTTACCTCTTCCCCCAACCTTCATTATTGCCCAAGCACCATTTATTGCTCAAGCTCCATTGAATACCCCAAGCTCCCTTTTGCCCGATCTATCTCCCTAGCCAATCAAACTCGTTGATTTGCTCGGGAGTGGTTGAGAAGGCTCCGATCTACACTTCCACCAAGGGATTTTTGATTCCCCCGTTCATCCTTAGCGGATCTTGTTACTCTTGGGTGTTTGAGCACCCTAGACGGTTGAGGTCGCCTCGGAGCCATATTCCATTGTGGTGAAGCTTCGTGGTCTTGTTGGGAGCCTCCGATTAAGTTGTGGAGTTTGCCCCAACCTTGTTTGTAAAGGTTCGGTCGCCGCCTTCAAGGGCACCAATAGTGGAATCACGGCATCTCGCATCGTGTGAGGGCGTGAGGAGAATACGGTGGCCCTAGTGGCTTCTTGGGGAGCATTGTGCCTCCACACCGCTCCAACGGAGACGTACTTCCCCTCAAAAGGAAGGAACTTCGGTAACACATCCTCGTCTTCACCGGATCCACTCTTGGTTATCTCTTACCTTTACTTGTGCAAGCTCTCTAGTGTTTATTCCCTTGCTTGCTTGTGTGCTTGTTGTTGTTGCATCATATAGGTTGCTCACCTAGTTGCACATCTAGACAACCTACTTTGATGCAAAGATTAATTTGGTAAAGAAAAGCTAAAAATTGGTAGTTGCCTATTCACCCCCGCCCCCTCTAGTCAACCATATCGATCCTTTCAATTGGTATCAGAGCCTCGTCTCTTTATTAAGGACTTTACCGTCCAAAGAGTATGGTTGATACCATAGACGGTGCGGAGGAACACTCCGGTGTGAATCCTATCTCGTCTACGGGCGATGGGGGAACTTCGGTCTCTCGTGAGGAGTTCAATGTAGCCTTGGAGACATTGAAAACCTCCATGACGACCGAAGTTGAAAGCATGTTTACTAAATTCCTTGAGGGGCTTAAACTATCCACCGCACCATTGAAAGTGGGGGATCCCACCAACAAGGTGTCGGATGCTACCCCCGACAAGGGGGAAGCTAGTAGTGAAAAGGCTCCTTCTTTGAGTGGCAAGAATGGCACCGGCATTTTTGCCCACGTGGAACCACCACTTGTTTATGGTGGACCGGTTCCTTCTACTCATTTGAATCATGCCGGTCCTCCTCCTAAGATTGTGAAAAATGAGGACTTTGATTCTTGGGTTTACCGCTTTAAACGTCATTTAAATCATGTGAACACTAACCTTTGGAGAATCATTGAAGAAGGTTTTTACCCACATGATCCAAGCAACCTCACTCCTCGAGAAGCCACGGACAATCAATTCAATGAGAATGCTCTCTTCATCATTCAAGATGCAATTCCACCCGAAGACCTACCTCATCTTCGCCCTTACTCCTTGGCCAAAGATGCATGGCATTGTGTCGTGTCTCTCTACCGGGGAAGCGCAAGCATTCAACGCTCCAACTATGAAGTGGTACAAGATGAGGCCGATGAGTTTGCAATGAAGGAAGATGAAGAGCCTCGTGAGCTTTTTCGGAGAGTCACCAAACTCGCGGTCTCATTACGAGATCACGGGAGCAAGGACACGGATGATAATTGGATCAAGCGCAAATTCCTCAAGGCAATGATGCCCTACCACAAGGCCATGTCCTCCGTCATCCGCCAACGACCGGACTTCCACACTTTGACCTCAAGCGAGGTGTTGGATGAGTTTTTGGCCATGAACATCTTGGACAAGACCGCCGACAATGCGGTGCTCCGGTCTCAACGGGCAAAGAAGCCCAACCTTGCTTTGAAGGCCAAGCTCACCGTGGAAGAAGAAGAAGAGGAAGAAGAGGAGAGCAACCCCGAAGATACAAAGTATGCATATCATGAACACATGGCTCTTGCTTCAAGGCAATTTTGGAGCAAGAAAAACTCGAGGCCCAACTTTAGCAAAAACAACTCAAGTGGGACAAGGGGCAAGCAACGTGTGAGGACTTGCTACAATTGCGGCAATGTGAGTCATTTCGTTGCGGAATGCCCGTATGAGAAGAGGGAAGATAATGGTGGCAAACTCATCCGAAAGGACAAGGCCAAGTCGTTCCCCAACAAGAACAACTTCACCAAGAAGACTCCTCCCAAGGCCTTGGTTGTGCAAGAAGAGTACAATGAGGATGATGACGATGATGAAGATGATGAGACGGTTGCCATGGCCTCCTTTGCCATTGCAACAACGTCACAAGTGTCTCTCTTCGACTCACCCAACGAGAGCACCAACGCCAAGTGCCTCATGGCTAAAGCCACCAACAAGGTAACCCCCAACATCAAAACTACCATCATTAATCATCCTTCCCCATTGGATTGCATGAATGAAGTTGAGGGAGCTAATGTGGAGGCTAACGAGTTTGAGGCCTTTATGGGTAAACTCAAGGGAAAATCCAAGAGGCACTTTGTTGCTCTCTTGGAACAACTTGGTGAGGCCAATGACATGATCGAGGCTCACGAAGACACCATCTCGAAGATGGAAGGGCATAGTCGTGACTATGCCGATGAGATTTCGGATCTTTCCAATGCTCTTGAGGAAGAGCGTGGTCTTCGTTTGGCTCTTGAGGAGTCACACAACATTGATCATGCTAAGTTAGAGAAAGATTATGATCATGTCCTAGTTGTGTCTCGTGTACTAAACTCCGAGAAGGCCAAACTCGGGGTTGATCTTGCTAGACTCAAAGAGGAGTTTGATATACTTGACAAGGCCCACAAGGCCTTGAAGGGTATTCACGCGAGTCTCAAGGAGTCTCAAGATCAACTCCAAGTGAAGCTAACTAAGGAGAAAGCAACTTTTCCTCATATGGTTTTACTTGATAACGCAAATGCTACTAACCCGTGTTGTGAGCATATGCATCTTGTTGAGGAAAATGCATCATTGAAGGCGCAACTTGAGAGAGGCCTTGTGATGTGCATACAAGGCAAGAAGAACCTCAATGATCTCTTGATCAACCAAAAGGGAGGTGTGGCGAAGGAAGGGGTTGGGTACGTCCCCAACTCCAAGAACAAGAAGAAGAATGACAAGACCAAACGACCTCCTCCCCTCATGCAAACTTTTGTGAGGGCGGGAGAGAGTGTTCCCGTGGAGAAGAAGAAGAACAAAGTCAAGAAGGGCAATGTCACCTCACCCAACAAGGCCGGCGATTTTAATCCTTCTTATGTGTTGTGCCATGCTAGTGATGGGCATGTTTATGCCAAATTTGTTGGCTCTTTTCATGAGTACATTGAATGGTCTATTTGGGTTCCTAAGACCCTTGTTACTAACATCAAAGGACCCATTACAAAATGGGTACCTAAAACCAAGCATTGATCTCTTGTAGGTGTTTGCTTCCGGTGGTGGATCATGGTTGCTCGACAGCAGAGCTACAAATCATATGACCGGAAGAAAGGACTTGGTGGTGGACGTGCGCACGGTTCCATCTATGCCCACCAATGTCGAATGGGGTGACGCCTCATCTTCTAAGGTATTGGGACTTGGCAAGGTGGTCATCTCTCATGATCTCACGATCGAGAAGGTCATGCTTGTTGAGTCCCTTGCATACAATTTACTTTCCGTTTGTCAACTTGCAATCATGGGCTTTGCCACTTTCTTTGATATCGATACCGTGGCCCTCTTGTGGAGCAAGACTCTTAAAGTAGCCTTTGTTGGGCATGTCGAGAACGGTCTATATGTGATTAACTTTTCGGAGCGACCCACTAAGACCGCGACATGCCTAATGGCTAAAGTTGATGTGGGATGGCTTTGGCATCGCCGTTTAGCCCATGTCAATATGAGATCTTTGCAAAGTCTCCTAAAGGGGGACCATGTTCGTGGACTAACGAATGTTAGTTTTGCTAAAGATCGTGCTTGCAGTGCCTGTATCGAAGGAAAGCTACATGAGAAGGCTCACCCTCCCACGACTATCATTTATTCAAAAAGGCCTTTGGAGCTCCTTCACATGGATCTCTTTGGGCCTCCATCCTTCGATAGTCTTGGAGGTAGAAAGTATTGCTTGGTGATTGTGGATGACTACTCAAGGTACACGTGGGTGTATTTCTTCAAGAGGAAGAGTGAGACCCAACAAACCGTCATTGACTTTGCAAATGAAGCACAACGTCAACACAATGCAAAGATTTTGACGATAAGAAGTGACAACGGCACCGAGTTCAAGAACTACACCTTGGATGAATTTCTTAGTGATGAGGGAATCAAGCATCAATATTCCGCACCGTACACCCCTCAACAAAACGGTGTTGCAGAGAGGAAGAACCGGACGTTGATGGATGCGGCAAGGACCATGATGGCGGAGTTCAAGTCTCCATACAATTTTTGGGCCGAAGCCATCAACACTGCGTGTCATGCATCAAATCGGCTCTACCTCCGCAAGGGTTTGAACAAGACTCCTTATGAGATACTCACCGGTAACAAGCCCAACCTCAAGTACTTCCGGGTGTTCGGGTGTAAGTGCTTCATTCTCAAAAAGGGTGTTCGTTTGTCTAAATTTGAGGCTAGAGCTTATGAGGGCATATTTGTTGGTTATGCTACAAACTCTCATGCTTACCGTGTCCTCAATAAATCCACGTGACTTATTGAGGAGACGTGTAACGTGGAGTTTGATGAAAATAACGGCTCCCAAGTGGAGCAAAGTGGCACTTGTGATGTAGGTGATGAAATTCCTCCTCAAGCCATAAGAAGAATGGGTGTTGGTTTCATCCTACCCATTGAGGAACCCCTTGTGGCCGAAGGAGAAGGACAATGCTCCACTCAAGTGGAGCCATCACCAACCCAAGGCCCACACGCTTCCGAAGAACAAAGTGAAGGCCCTCAACCTCATGAACAAGACCAAGGGCAACATCATGCTCAAGACGGTGTTGACACACCAAGTGATGCCCAAGGTCAAGTACTCTCCCTCGAGCAAGTTCAAGACCAAGAACAAGCTCATGACGACACTCAAGATAATCAAGTGACCGCTCCTCAACTCACTGCCGAGGAGGAATTAGAGCGTCGGGCCGCCAAGGTTGCTTCCAAGCTCTCCACCAAAGACCATCTCATGACGAATGTGCTTGGAAGCTTAAGAAAGAGGGTAAGCACTCGTAGACAATTAGCAAATTATTGTGAGCATCATGCGTTTGTCTCTTGTGTGGAACCCCACAAGGTTTATGAGGCGCTAGAAGATCCGGATTGGCTTAATGCCATGCATGAAGAACTCAACAACTTCGAGCGCAACAAAGTGTGGAGATTGGTGCCAAGGCCAACGGGGACCCACAATGTTATTGAAACCAAGTGGATATTCAAGAACAAGCAAGATGCCCATGGGATTATCGTTCTCAACAAGGCTCGTTTGGTAGCACAAGGCTACTCCCAAGTCGAGGGTATCGACTACGGTGAAACCTTTGCTCCCGTTGCTCGTCTTGAATCCATTCGCATGTTGATTGCATATGCTTCTCATCATAACTTTAAGTTACATCAAATGGATGTGAAGAGTGCTTTTCTTAATGGTCCCATTAATGAATTGGTGTACATCAAGCAACCCCCCGGGTTCGAGGATCCCTACTTTCCCGATCATGTGTATCAACTCGATAAGGCACTCTATGGCCTTAAACAAGCCCCACGTGCGTGGTATGATCACCTTACCGAGTTGTTACAAGACCGTGGGTTTGAAGTTGGGGTAATCGACCCCACTCTTTTTACTAAGAAGGTCAAAGGGGAGTTGTTTGTGTGCCATCTATATGTTGATGATATTATCTTTGGTTCTCCTAACAAAGCCTTCAATGAGGAATTTGCCGCTCTCATGACCTCAAAGTTCGAGATGTCCTCCATGGGGGAGTTGAGGTTCTTTCTAGGGTTCGAAGTGAAGCAAATAAGAGAAGGAACCTTCATCAATCAATCCAAATACACTCAAGACATGCTCAAGAGATTCAAGCTAAGTGACGTCAAGCCGGCTTCGACCCCAATGCCCACCAAGTGCCAACTTGACCTTGATCCAAATGGTAAAGTGGTGGATCAAAAGGTATACCGTTCCATGATTGGTTCCTTGCTCTACCTTGTGCATCTAGACCGGACATCATGTTGAGTGTGGGAATTTGTGCACGGTTTCAAGCCGCACCTAAGGAAAGTCACTATGTGGCGGTCAAACGAATCTTTCGATATTTGGCTCATACCCCAAACTTTGGCCTATGGTACCCAAGAGGATCAAACTTCAAGCTTGTAGGGTTCTCGGATTCCGATTGGGCGGGAGACAAAGTGGATAGGAAGTCCACTTCCGGAGGATGCCAATTCCTTGGTTGCTCTTTGGTAAGTTGGTCTTCCAAAAAGCAAAGTTGTGTGTCTCTCTCGTCCACTGAAGCGGAGTATGTTGCGGCCGGTAGTTGTTGCGCACAACTCTTGTGGATGAGGCAAACTTTGAAGGATTACGGTGTCACTTGTGACAAAGTGCCTCTTTGGTGTGACAACGAAAGCGCCATCAAGATTTCTCTCAACCCGGTGCAACACTTCAAGACGAAGCATATTGAGATTCGGTATCACTTCATCCGGGATCACATCAGGCGAGGAGAGATCGAGCTCAACTATGTCAACACTCATGACAACCTTGCAGATATTTTCACGAAGCCCTTGGATGAAGCAAGATTTCGCGAGTTAAGGCATGAGCTAAATATCATTGATTCGAGCAATGTTGCTTGAACCCGTGCACACCCTACCTCACTCAATTTGTTGTCTAGTTTAGGTGTAGGCATGGACATAGGGGGAGTGTTGTTCTCTCAATGAACTCTCCCTCCCCCCATTATGCATAAATTGATCTAGTCTTTCTCTTGTTGCCATTGTTGATGGCACGTGTGCTTAAAAGATGAGTTTTGGTCATGGGCCCAAGGTTAAAATCTTCGCGGTGCCATACCTCCTGACTCAAACATAGGTGGCTTCGGCCACCGCCCTCTCTTGGCCTCTTGCTGGTGTGCTTCTTTCTTTTTTTCTTCTTTTCTTCGTTGCGGTTTCTTTTTTTGAGCTAGGCCTTGTGATCCAGTTGTCGCCGTGTGCTGGGGCGGTACTGCCGCTGCTGGCGAGCGGTACTACCGCTGGTAAGCGGTACTACTGCTCCCAGCGCGGTACTACCGCGGTGGGGCGGGGGCCAGGGGTTTTTATAGGGGCAGGGGAGGTTTCTTCCTCCCCATACCCATTCGCTCGCCCCCTCGTGCCTCTCTCTCTCTCCAGCACCGTTCCATCGTGGAAGGGCTCCGCTGGATCTCCTCCTCCGGGGCATCCCTCTCCATTTCCTTCGGTGGAGTCGATCCCCACCTCGTCCTCTTGCCATGGATGCCGGTATTGCCCCCGTTCCTTCTCTCTTTTGGTCTTGTGTTTAGATCTTGTGCTTTAGGGGCAATGTT
The DNA here is from genome assembly GCA_034509565.1 of Triticum monococcum. NCBI lineage: Eukaryota > Viridiplantae > Streptophyta > Magnoliopsida > Poales > Poaceae > Triticum > Triticum monococcum. The sequence continues at coordinate 79,352,365 of CM067843.1, forward strand.
GGTTGCATCTCTAGATTTTTGGCTAAATCTAGGCTTGAGTTAGTTGGAGTAGGCAACTAGATCATCGAGATTGATGTTTGGTAGGATTATGTTTGAATTTGGTAGGCCGGTAGTACCGGATCTGTCCACGGTAGTAGCAGGCCACTGTTTCACCGCCCCAAGCTTTGAAACTGTTGTGCATCCGCCTCAAGCGGTACTACCGCTCCCCCTAGAGCGGTACTACCGCTTGACCTCGCGCGGTACTACCGCTCCCTCTGGGGCGGTACTACCGCTCGGGGCGGTACTACCGCGGGTAGGGCACGGTACTACTGCTGCATGCCAACTTCCACCATTCTCCTACATTGCCTTTGATTTGTTTGTTGGCTTATGCTCGTCTCTTCTATTTGTTTTGCGTCTTTTGTGTGTTTGGCTCCAGGTGATGACACTTCTGAGCAGCATGGTCGCCGTATCAACCCTGGACGTGCCACCTCCAAGCGTTACCGGACCTCAGAGCCTGCTGGTGTTTCTTCCAGCACTCAGCCGCCTCCAGCGAATGCTTCAGCAAGTGTTCCTCCTCCTCCTCAGCACCAGAAGCGAGCCGCCAACAAGCCAAAAGGGAAGACTGTGACTGAGATGAACAACAAGGAGTTCTGGGAGAAGCGTCGTCGCAACCCCTATACGGTGGACCAAGAACCCACTTTGGTCAACCGCCCGTTCTGGAACCGTTTTCAGTTTGCCATCTATTTTGATGTGATCAAGGCCAAGAAGAATCTGTTTGTTGATGTTCGCTCTATTGACGTTGATGCCATGGAGAAGGATCCAGAGTACTTTGGGGAAGCCCTTCAGATGTGCACTCAGCTGAACATTCTCAGGATCATGCAGTTCAACAAGGATTTCGATGCGGATATGTTGGCTCAGTTCTTTGCCACCGTTCACCTTCGAACAGATGGTGACCGGACCCTGACCTGGATGACCAATGGCAAGCTGCTTTCTGTCAAGTGGCGGGCGTTCATGGAGTTGCTTGATGTGGTGGATAACGGGCTTGAGACTCCAGTCGGTTTCCGTCCTCACCGCAATGTTACCTCCACCCATAAGCAAGCCCTTTGGCCCTACTGCACTGTCAAGATCCACCCTATAACTGAGAAGAAGACCTACGAGCTGTGTCCATATCTGGACATTCTTCATCGCATTTTCCGTGAGACTCTCTTCCCTCGCATTGGGAATCTGGATCAGGTTCACTCCTACCTCGTGGACATGCTCCTTTTCTGTCAGCATGAGAAGGAAGCCAGCACTGGAGAGAGCCTAGATATCTCTCATGTCATGTGGTCTGAACTTGTCTCTGCCGTGTCTGAGCGCAAGTGTCCTATCTATGGTCCCTTCATCATGAGGCTCATTGAGAGGGCATGGGCACAGACCTACCCCAGAGTGCTGCTAGAGACTGGAGATTTAGTTTCCCATGAGGTCAAGCGTCTGAGGAAGCAGGACAACTGGTATGCACCTCACACAGGGGGTCCTTCTACTGCTGCCACCAGGGGCCCGTCTGCCGCTGCAACTGCCATGGACACTGAGGGTGGGGATGCTCCTCCTGGCCATGATGAGGACCTTGGCCACTCCAGTGCAGAACCATCATGGGCCCAGAAACTCAAGCGCAAGATGAAGAAGCTCTTCTGTCTGGAGTCCCATGGTCAGTATATGACTCATGTGGCGGAGAAGAATGCCAGGTCGCGCCACAAGGAGCTCATGCGCCAGCTGGGCGCCATAGTTGTCAGTGGATCCGAGGGACAGATCACTGAAGAGGAGGACTAGATACATCAGAACTGCCACTGGACCGACTCCGATGCCGAGCAGTTCTCTCCCCACGATGCAGATGCAGAGATGTGATGATCACCTGGAGTCGTAGTATCTCTCTCGACCTTTTTGGTGTCTCGCTGCCAAAGGGGGAGAGAGTGTAGGGATTTGATTTGCTCGTTTCGCTTCTTGTGTCGTGCTTTGCGTTTAGTCTTGTGCGTTTCCCTTGGTTTGGTTTGTTGTGAAACTTAAGTTTCCGTCATATGGTGTAAGACATATGCTACGTTAGCTATCTTATTTATGCTTATGCCCTCGGTATCTTATAGCTTGCTTATCCTATCTTATATGTTGTTCTCATGTATCTTACTTAGGTTGTTTGGTCTCTAAAATATAGCGGGAGCTGTGATCCTAGTGTGTGTGCCCTTCAGTCCCCAGTACTCATCTAGTTTGCACACATCCAGGGGGAGCCTATCTATATTTTAGAGGCGTGAGCTCTCTTGCATTCTTTGTCATTACTCTTTTTGTGCAAATCCCGTATTGTCATCAATCCACCAAAAAGGGGGAGATTGTAAGGGCTTATTTATCCCTACGATGTTTTGGTGATTGATGACAATGCATTTGCGGACTAATCATGTGCTTTGAGTGCTTTCAGATATTCATCCTTCGGCAAGGAACGATTATTTCCCTTTGGCGCTCTACTCAAGACGGTGTAGTCTATTCCGTGACTTTGTTGGTGGACTAAGTTTCGTAGTAGTCACCGTACTATCAAGAGGGGGTCCGCTTCGGTATGGCTTGGGTGGAATCAACACGTACACGTTCTCATCACACCCTTCGTTTCTTTCCGCACCTATGGGGCCCTTCTTTCCCTCCTTCCTCTGCTTGTCCAGGACCCAGCGGTAGTACCGCGGTCCACAGCGGTAGTGCGGCTGAGACTCCCTAAGCGGTAGTACCGCTCCCGGAGCGGTAGTACCGCTCCCCGGAGCGGTAGTACCGCTGGGTGGCCTCAGCGGCAGTACCTCTGCGGTTCCGTGCTACTACCGTCCTGTCACTGCGTCTGTAGCGGTAGTACCGCTCCTCGGAGCGGTAGTACCGCTTGCTGGGCTCAGCCGCAGTACCGTGGTGGCATGGTGCTCCTTCCGCTTCGATTCTTGTGCGCATTTTCTCGTGTCGGGTTTTGCGGTACTAGCTGCGGCAGTAGCGGCGGTAGTACTGCTTGAGAGCGGTAGTACCGCTCTACCTCCGCGGTAGTACCGCCCTGGGCCCCTGCCCCAGCCCTTCTCTTCTGGCGCGGTAGTACCGCTGAGGGGGAGCGGTAGTACCGCTTGAGGGCGGCAGTACCGCTCTGCCTCCGCGGCAGTACCGCCCTCTGCGGGGCTGAGTGGGGGGTAACGGTTGACTTGTTTCCCCCACTATAAAAGGGCTCCTTCTCCTCCCTCTTTGCCTTACCTCTTCCCCCAACCTTCATTATTGCCCAAGCACCATTTATTGCTCAAGCTCCATTGAATACCCCAAGCTTCCTTTTGCCCGATCTATCTCCCTAGCCAATCAAACTCGTTGATTTGCTCGGGAGTGGTTGAGAAGGCTCCGATCTACACTTCCACCAAGGGATTTTTGATTCCCCCGTTCATCCTTAGCGGATCTTGTTACTCTTGGGTGTTTGAGCACCCTAGACGGTTGAGGTCGCCTCGGAGCCATATTCCATTGTGGTGAAGCTTCGTGGTCTTGTTGGGAGCCTCCGATTAAGTTGTGGAGTTTGCCCCAACCTTGTTTGTAAAGGTTCGGTCGCCGCCTTCAAGGGCACCAATAGTGGAATCACGGCATCTCGCATCGTGTGAGGGCGTGAGGAGAATACGGTGGCCCTAGTGGCTTCTTGGGGAGCATTGTGCCTCCACACCGCTCCAATGGAGACGTACTTCCCCTCAAAAGGAAGGAACTTCGGTAACACATCCTCGTCTTCACCGGATCCACTCTTGGTTATCTCTTACCTTTACTTGTGCAAGCTCTCTAGTGTTTATTCCCTTGCTTGCTTGTGTGCTTGTTGTTGTTGCATCATATAGGTTGCTCACCTAGTTGCACATCTAGACAACCTACTTTGATGCAAAGATTAATTTGGTAAAGAAAAGCTAAAAATTGGTAGTTGCCTATTCACCCCCCCCCCCTCTAGTCAACCATATCGATCCTTTCAGCAGGGCTGCAGGCCGTTGTGGTACTTGTCGGTCTCGGTCATGGCGTTCCTGGTCTTGAGGAGGTCCCCGAGAGAGAGCTTGGCTTCGGGCAGGGGATCGAAGCCTCAAAGGTCAACGAGGATTGCGTGCAAGACTACAGCAGGAGAGGCCGGAGTTGGGTGGACGGCAAACCCGTTCCTGGCAGCGGTGCGGGAAGCTGGCGGTGGCTTGAGGCGTCGGTGAAGGAGGCGGAGCAGAGGCGCGGTGCTGGGATTATGTGATGGTCTGGCTATTAGGGATGATAGACTACTCGTATCAATAAGGAATTCCTTCTTTTCCGGAAGCCCATTCGGACAGAACTCCAAAGTTAAGCGTGCTCAGCTTGGAGTAATTTTAGGATGGGTGACCGACCGGGAAGTTGCTCCCAGATGCGCACGAGTAAGGACAAAGTGCGCAGAAAAGACTAGTATTGATCTGTGGGGCCAGTCTAGATCCTGCCAGGAGTAACGACCACCGATGGGTGTGTCCAGGGTGTTACAAGTTGGTATCAGAGCCGATCCTCGCGGTTACACGGATGTTTGCGGACAGGTGCGCGATCATGTTGTTTATGATGTTTGTGACCCGTTGTGGCACCCGGCATGGCACATGTACTGGACTGGAAGCACAGACGTATGTGCCAAGAGGGAACGTTCCTGTGGCCCGACGAGGACGTCGGTTTCTCTGAGTGGGGGTGTATGTGATGGCCTCGCTTATTAGGGATGATAGACTACTCATATCAATAAGGAATTCCTTCTTTTCCGGAAGCCCATTTGGACAGAACTCCAAAGTTAAGCGTGCTCAGCTTGGAGTAATTTCAGGATGGGTGACCGATCGGGAAGTTGCTCCCGGGTGCGCACGAGTGAGGACAAAATGCGTAGAAAAGACTAGTATTGATTTGTGGGGCCAGTCTAGATCCCGCCAGGAGTAACGACCACCGGTGGGTGTGTCCGGGGCGTTACATCATCCCTACGCCCGAACCCCATGAGAGGGACTAGTATTGATTTGTGGGGCCAGTCTAGATCCCGCTAAGAGTAACGACCACCGGCGGGTGTGTCCGGGGCGTTACATCATCCCTACGCCCGAACCCCATGAGAGGGTAGTTTTTCTTACCCATTTCGTCCACGGACTGGGATTTCCACTCCACTCGTTTGTCCGCGGGCTCATGTTTTACTACGGGCTGGATTTTCATGATCTGGCCCCCAATTTCATCCTCGACATCTCGGTGTTTATCATCGTGTGCGAGGCCTTCCTCCGCATCATGCCCCACTTCGGCCTATGGCTGAAGACCTTCAATGTCAAACCGAAGGTGGTGGGTGGCAAGCAAGCATAGTGCGGAGCCACCATGGTGGACAAAATGCCTAACGTCACCTGGCTCGAGGGCACCTATGTGGATACCATAAAGGGGTGGCAATCGGGGTGGTTCTACATCACCGACCCACGCGACTCCAACTGGGTGGCGGCCCCCAGATTTCGATCCGGAATCCCCACGCGGCTCACCTCCTGGAAAGAGAAGGGCCTGTCCTGGGGTTCTTCGGTAGAGCTGACCGGACTCCAGACCTGCATCAGGAACATGATGAGCAAGAAAATCAAGCTCGTCAACATGGTCCAAGTCATGCTCTTTCGCCGGATCCTCCCGTGTCAACGACGGGCATTCAATTTGTGGGAGTTCGACTCGGCCGAGCACCAGACGCTGCGAGAGCTCTATGACATGACACATGAGGACGTCTAGAGGGTGTTGTTCAAGGGCGCCGAGGTACCTCCTTCCCTCACCGAGGACCGCGGACTCAGCACAAAGCGCCGCGCCAATCCGGTAAGTTTTTATATCTCACAGGGTATTTATTTGCCCCAGATTAGTCATATGCAGGATCTAAGCTTCTATGTCCTCAATAGGACTGGATAAAGATAGCGGAGCAGCTTGATTGCCCAGCCCCCCTGCCCGAAGATCCTGCAGACGCTCTCCTAATGGAGATGCTGACTCTGGCACTTTACGAGGTGCCGGTGAAGCAGACCAAGAAGAAGGCCACGGGGACCCGAAAGGGTCTCTGGCGCAAGGTTGTATCGGACTCATCGTCCAATGACTCCGACGCGCACTCCTCACACGAAGATGAGGAGGAGGAAGAGGAAGGTTCTCCCCCCCCCCCAGCCGGGGGAGGCAAGAAAAGGAAGGCCAACCCAACTGGGGAGGCCGAAGGGTCCAAGAAGGGAAGGACCCTCCATCTGGACTGCTCCACTACGGCCGCCCACAGCGACGACGAGTGGTTCCCCAGGGACAAGCACCTGGCGAAGTCGTAAGTATCCGGATACCATAGTAATTCATGGTATGTTTTATTGCACTGCTTCTACTTATGCTGAATATGATTATGCAGCCCATCCCGAGCCCGAATCGACGTATCTTCGTCGGACGATTCTTTGGACTCGTCGGATATGAACAATGATTCACTTCCGACCGCCTCCACCCCTTGCCCTATGGACAACGCCGAAGTTTTGTCTCAACGGGCACCCGGCCAAGGGGAGGTAGTCCTGGGGCGCCTCGAGGTGACCTTCCGGACCTTGGGCGCAAAGGGAGCAAAATCCCCACGGGCTCCAAGTTCGGCCCCCAGCCGAACACTCCGCCGGAACCTTCGGTGGTTCCGGACTCCAGCAGACGACCCCCCGTTAAGAGGGGCAAGCCGCCCGTGCAGGTGGCCTCTATCCAGCCAGAGGCGTCGGACAACTTGCTGGAAGCGCTTCGCGGTGCTTCCATAAACGAAGAGCACCGCACTATCATGAGTGTGGTGATCGAGAAAGTTCAGTCCGCCAAGAACGGACTGACCGAAGCTTGTGCCAGCCTCCTAACAGGCTTTGAGGTAAGCAATGAAAATATAGGAAAATATTACCGCATGGACAGTAGCCCCTGATGCTCTGTTCGGCGTTCGCAAAGAAAGGCCGAAGAGAGGATCAAATGATAACTCAGGAGTCTAATCCAAAAAATGTCTATGTGTATGTGCAGGCTTCACCGCTGGCCCCTGCCGCACGTACTGCGGAGGTCTCTGCGCTGAATCAGGACCTGGAGCGGTCCGAGGATGAGCTCGGCCTTACCAAGAGGCAGCTCGAGGAAAGCAAAGGTAAGCAATACCCTTGTCTATATATTTAAAAAGAAGTTCGAGTGTAAAGTAATAGGATCATCATGGATTTGCCAGGGGCCACGACCGAAGTGGCGACCCTGAAGAAGGTGATGTCCGAGGCCGAAGACAAAGCGGCCAAGGAGCGCATTGAGCAGGAGAAGCAAGAAGCCCGAGTAGGCGAGGTGCAACAAGAGCTCGAGGCTCTCGCCAAAAAGCACGAGTCCTTGGAGCTTGACTCTAAGACGCGAGAGTCCGAGCTCGCGCAGGCGCTTGAAAGTGTCCGGAGCGCCAAGGCTGAAGCCCACAAGGCCCTCCAGGAGATTGATGCGGTGAAGAAGATAGCAGCAGGTAATGCATTCATTATGCAAAGCAAGCATGTGGAGGAAACTTTCCTTTTACTTACCCGAGTTCGGAGTTCTCCAGGGGCGTTCGCAGATCTTCCCCGCAGTGTACTGGATGCCGCGGAGTTTTACCGAGCTCAGGAGGGGAGCTCGACAGAAAAGTTGTTCCGATCTCAGTATACTGGGACCGAACACCCCGTCCCCTTGAGCGACCAGCTGAAGCAATTGGTCGAGCTTCACAAGGCGGCTGAACAAGCCATGAGGGGTCTTATAGTCCGGATGTGGCCTGGCGAGCCCCTGCCCGGCAGATACTTCAGTCTGGTGAGGCGGTTGTGGATGCCTGCCCACGGCTTGAAGTTACAAAGCGGTCCGTCTACATCGAGGGTGCGCGCATGGCTTTTGCCCGGGCGAAGGTGCACTGGGCGAAGCTGGATGCCATGAAGCTGGTGAAGGAGGGGCCGCCGGAGGGCAAGGAGCATAGCTGCCCCGAAATGTATTATGAGAGTGTCTGAAGGGTTCCCGCCTTGTGGCGGATGAATGTGCCAGGGTTGTAATTTTTGAATGAACATGCTCATGTGATCATGTAATATGAAACGAGTTCATTTGCGCCATGCAACGCTTTTTTAATTTAAAATATTACCTTCTGTGCGGTCGTTTATAAAATCTTAGAGTTGGCCAGTCGTCGGCTTCTGCCCCCATGTAACTTGTACTAGGGTGTTCGGGATAAACCTGAGCACTCTTTACCCCAATTTTGGGTCCTTCAAGGGAGGTGTTCAGCGCAACGAACCAAGCAATCGGACTATAAGGCTTTACCACTCCCACTTAGCCATAGAAGTCTACAATTTTAAATTTTGGCGAAGCCCCTAGTATTCGGAAGGCCGAATTTGGGGCGCTATACATGCCTAAGCCGACAAGGCCGACTCCTCGCCCGAAGCGGAAAAGTCTTTAAGGACTTGAGACCGCTCGAACAGCAACCAGTCTCTCGCCTTATTATGACAGTCAGTTTTCGGCTTTCTCTACTGAGGTGCTCGTCCGGAAGAACCGGGACACAATCGCAGTAGTTCTCCCACCGCTACCTTAGCCGATATAGCGGAACGTAAGGTACCAAAGCATGGGAGCCGGGCAAACCCAACTATTGACCCAAGACATGATTCGGAGCCGATGCATATAATGTTATAATTTCGGGGTGCCGCACTATCGAAAGTGTTCGGACTTCTCGCGCCGTATTATGGGGTAAACAAAAGCCCCTGGCGTACTGACCGTACCCAAATGTACGGGTATAGATTGTCGTAAATGAACATATAAGAGAGAAAAAAGGATGAATAATGCAATAACAGACTAATGCTATGCATTGTTATTTAAATAATACGACGAAGCGTATTGGTACAAGTAGTGCAATAAGCAGAAAATAGGACTATTTGACATGTCCTATCGAAGGGCAAGCTGCGTATAGATAGTAGAAAGCGGGTATATAGATTATTATTAGAGACCACCTGAGGGTTCCCATGTACATCTTAGCTTCTTGCCTCCTTGGTTTTTCCTTCATGTAGTATGTCCGGCCATCGTACTGTCGGACAGGGCTTCCAGAGAGTTAGATCCTGAAAGAGAAAAAATGATAAAGGTATACAGCCCCTAGGGAGGTTAAGCCGCATTGCGGGACGTGCCCTGGTCGTGCCCCCGCCTATGTCCATGGTATTTTTAGTGCATAATTATGTACGTGCGGCACGGATTTCGTTGCTTGACTGGGACTGGGATGGGGGCCGAATTGCTAGGCGAGCTCTGAACGTGCCAGGCGATCCTGTTGCAGTTTAATCCAGACTCGCTTGAAGGTGTCCGGGGGCTGTATCACCGAATTACTGGTTTGCCTTAAAAGGCTGCATTGTGCTTCTGCTGCGAGGGCCGCAGTGTGCTCCTCCGTGCGGAGCGAGCGTTCTGTGTTTCCATTCACTGTTATGACCCCCCCTAGGTCCTGGCATCTTGAGCTTGAGGTATGTGTAATGCGGTACCGCATTGAATTTTCCGAATGCGGTTCGCTTGAGCAGTGCGTTATAGCCACTGCGAAACGGGGCGATATCGAATATTAACTCTTCGCTTCAAAAGTTGTCTGGAGATCCGAAGACCACTTCCAGTGTGATTGAGCCCGTGCAATGGGCCTCTACACCTGGGATGACGCCCTTAAAGGTGGTTTTGGTGGGTTTAATCCTTGAGGGATCTATACCCATTTTTCGCACCGTATCCTGATAAAGCAGGTTCAGGCTACTATCGCCGTCCATAAGGACTCGAGTGAGGTGAAATATGTCGATGATGGGGTCTAGGACCAGTGCGGCGGATCCGCCATGACGGATACTAGTGGGGTGGTCCCTGCGATCAAAGGTGATCGGGCAAGCGGACCATGGGTTGAACTTTGGGGCGACGGGCTCCATCGCATAGACGTCCCTTAGTCACGCTTCTGCTCCCTCTTGGAATGTGGGTTGCGTATATCATGTTCACCGTCTTCACTTGTGGGGGGAACCCCTTCCGTCCTCCCGTGTTCGGCGGCCAGGGCTCCTCCTCGTCGTCACTATGCAGCCCCTTATCCTTGTTTTCGGCATTTAGCTTGCCGGCCTGCTTGAACACCCAGCATTCTCTGTTGGTGTGATTGGCTAGCTTGTCGGGGGTGCCGTGGATTTGACATGAGCGATCCAGTATGCGATCCAAACTGGACAGAGCTGGAGTACTTCTTTTAAATGGCTTTTTCCGCTGACCGGATCTAGAGCCTCAGAATCCGGCATTGACTGCCGTATCCTCGGTGTTATCACTGTTATTGCGGCGCTTTGGTCTGTTATGACGTGGTCTGCCGTTGGCATCTTTGGTATCCGAAGTGCCCGGATTCCTTGATGTGTTGTTGCTGTGAGCCAGCCAGCTATCCTCGCCCGTGCAAAAGCGGGTCATGAGTGTCGTGAGGGCTGCCATAGACTTCGGCTTCTCTTGGCCGAGCTGGCGGGCGAGCCACTCCTCACGGATGTTGTGCTTGAATGCCGCTAGGGCCTCTGCGTTCGAACAATCAACAATTTGGTTTTTCTTAGTCAGGAACCGCGTCCAGAATTGTCTAGTCGATTCCCCTGGCTGCTGAGTTATATGGCTCAAGTCATCAGCATCCGGTGGTCACACATAAGTGCCTTGGAAGTTGTCAAGGAATGCGTCTTCCAAGTCCTCCCAACTACCGACGGAGTCTGCTGGCAAGCTATTCAGCCAATGCCGAGTTGGTACTTTGAGTTTTAGTGGGAGGTACTTGATGGCATGTAGATCATCACCGCGAGCCATGTGGATGTGAAGGAGGAAATCATCAATCCATACAGCGGGATCTGTTGTACCATCATATGATTCGATATTTACGGGTTTAAAAACCCGCCGGGAATTCGTGATCCATAACTTCATCAGTGAAGTATAGTGGGTGTGTGGCGCCTCTGTGCCGGGCTATATCACGGCAGTTCATATGAGTCTTGTCTGTTGTATTCGGCTCGGTCAGATTTACCTTTGGTGTATCCGACGCGACGATCATCGTCCCGCGTTGGCGCACGCGCCCGTGACCCGTATATTGACCTTGCGAGTTTTGCCTTACTGTCCAATACGTCTCGCAGGTCCCGTGTGTTGCCCTGGGCCTTGGTATTTTTGGTTGAGTTGCGGCGGGGTCTGGGCTGAACTTCGGGCTGAAACGCCTCTCCGGCTCGTCCACGCCGTGGCCAGTCAGCCGCATCGTACATTGGTGATGGAGGTTTCAATGCTTCCTTCTCGAGGTGAGGTAGCAACCTGCATTTTGGGTAACTCTTGGAGGGGTGCTCGAGTTTGAATTCCTCGGCCGCAAGGACTTCGGTCCACCTGTCTGCTAGCAAGTCTTGATCTTGAAGTTGTTGTTGCTTTTTCTTCAGGCTATTTGTTGTGGCCATAAGCCGGCGCTTGAAGCGCTCCTGCTCGACGGGATCCTCAGGCACGATAAATTCTTCGTCACCGAGGCTTGCCTCATCTTCGGAGAGAGGCATGTAATTGTCCTCCTCCGGTTCTCCATCTGCTGCCTGCTCTGGAGGGCTAGCTTGTTCATCCTCCGGCTCTACATCATGCTGGAGGGGATTGTGGTTGTCTTCGGCACTATCCGGAGTGTTATTGTCTCCTGTGCCAGTATCACAACTTTTGGTGTGACGGGACTTAGAGCGGCGCCACTGACATCGGCGCTTTGGTTGCTTCTTGGAGGGGTCATCCTCCGTTGTCTCATCGCCATTGCCTTCTTTGGGGGTATCCACCATGTATATATCATATGATGAGGTGGCGGTCCAGCACCCAGTGGGCGGTGGTTCCTACTCATCTCCTGCATCGTCGTCCATACCGTCGATGTCTTCGGAGTCGAAGTCGAGCATGTCGGTTAAATCGTCGACAGTCGCTACTAAGTGGGTGGTGGGTGGGCAGCGAATTTCTTCGTCGTCCGCATCCCATTCTAGCCGGACATAGTTCGGCCAAGGTTCTCCTGACAGGGAGAGAGACCTTAATGATTTTAGCACATCGCCAAAAGGCGAGTGCTGAAAGATATCCACGGAGGTGAACTCCATGATCGGCGCCCAGTCGGATTCGATGGGCATGGATGCAAGCGGCTCGGAGTCCGTGGTCGGAGATGAATCCAGTGGTTCGGCGACATGGCTCTCGTAAGGAGTGAAGTCAGTATCCGGCTCCATCGCCACTGAGAATGCGGCCTCCATGGCGGGGTCTATTCCTACGTTCTCGGATGGCGCGATTTTCTCCGGATTAACGGCCGGAGTAGTTGCAGATGCAATCTCCCAAAAATTGTCCGACGGCAGAGTTACGTCATGCTCGTGGTGACTATGTGGCGGACCTGACATGGGCTCGAATCCGTCGAAGATCAAGTCTCCACGGATGTTGGCAGTGTAGTTTAAGTTTCCGAACCTGACCTGATGGCCAGGGGCGTAGCTCTCGATCTGCTCCAGATGGCCAAGCGAATTGGCCCGCAGTGCGAAGCCGCCGAATACGAAGATCTGTTCGGGGAGGAAAACCTCACCCTGGACCGCATCGTTACCGATGATCGAAGGAGCCATCAAGCCTTATGGTGACAGCAAAGTGGAACTCTCAATGAAAGCACCAATGTCGGTGTCAAAACCGGCGGATCTCGGGTAGGGGGTCCCGAACTGTGCGTCTAAGGCGGATGGTAACAGGAGGCAAGGGACACGATGTTTACCTGGGTTTGGGCCCTCTTGATGGAGGTAATACCCTACGTCCTGCTTGATTGTTCTTGATGATATGAGTATTACAAGAGTTGATCTACCACGAGATCATAGAGGCTAAACCCTAGAAGCTAGCCTATGGTATGATTGTATGTTATCCTACGGACTAAACCCTCCGGTTTATATAGACACGGAGGGGGCTAGGGTTACACAGAGTCGGTTACAAGGGAGGAGATCTACACATCTGTATTACCTAGCTTGCCTTCCACGCCAAGGAGAGTCCCATCCGGACACGGGACGAAGTCTTGAATCTTGTATCTTCATAGTCCAACAGTCTGGCCAAAGGATATAGTCCGGCTGTCCAGAGACCCCCTAATCCAGGACTCCCTCAAAAATCGTCAACTCCAAGCTCGTCTGAAGAATGTTATTTCTTTAGACAAAATGAAGCAGACTCTGGAGAAGAAGGACCTCGACCTTGCTGCAGCGCAGAAGACGATGCGGGAGAAAACTGAACTTGCTGACAAGAAGCTAGCTTCAGTCGACAAGTTGGAAGAAGAAAATGCCAAGTTGAAGACTGCCATTAACGAGGCCAACAAAGAAGTTGTGCAGCTGAAGAAGGACAAGATGGCCCTGTCTGACAAGGTCGGAGATCTCACTCGGAAGAGGGACGAGCTAGAGGCTTATCTGGGAGGACTCGCCAAGAAGATGTTCCTGATGCTTGAAGGTACTTTCTTTTGTTCGAGTGATTAGCAACTGTCGACTCACTATACAACTTTTGACTCACCATTTTTCTGTGTGTGCAGAATTCTGTCAAAACTTCGAGGAAGAGACTGGGCGGATTGAGATGGATCTGGACCCCATTAACTCCCCCGTCAAAGATGAAGCTGCAATGAATGTGCTGCGACTAGAATCTCGCCATGCCAGCGTCACGAACTAGCTTGCTCGACTGAAGGTGGCGGTATCATGGATTGACACAAAGCTCTGGCCAGGAGTGACATTCTAGAATGACCTCGAGTCTCTGATGACTCAGCTCCCTGAAATCCCTGGTCGAGTGCAGGCGTGGAAGAAGTCCTCAGCTCGCTGCGGCGCCGACGTGGCTTTGTCTCTGGTCTGTGTCCATTGCAAAGAAGTTAGAGAGGAGAAGCTGGCTGCACTCAAGGTTGCCAATACCAAGAAGCTTCAATTCCAGTCCTTCATGGAGACCTTCATCGACGTTGCCACTCATATTGCTGATGGAATCGACCTGGACGAGTTTGTCGAGCCAGCTAGCCCTCCTCCTCCCGAGTGAACAAACTTTAAGCCTCACTTTAATTTGCCTCGGAATGCCGAGTGATTTTGTAACCGTTAAACTCCTTCGGGCCTGATGCCTGAGTACTTCCGTTCGTGGTTTCGAACCTTGCTGGATTTATCCGAACTTGGTTTTTCTTTGAATATGGTTGTTCTGTCTTTACCACATTCAGATCTCTTAACTCTAAGTGAAGCTTGATTCTTCACTCGAAATGGTCATCGTACTTGTGATGCAGCTCCGACGAGAGAGGGCCGCAGACATGAGCACCAGGGGCGGCACACGACCTACTCCTCGTCGTCCTTGCGGATCGGGATGGAGCAGACGTCGTATTTGTTACGTAGCTCCAACAAGAGGGCCACAGACACGAGCGCTAGGTGTTGCACATGACCTGCACCTCATCGTCCTTGCAGATCGGGATGGAGCGGACGTTGTACTTGTGACGTAGCTCCAACAAGAGGGCCGCGGACACGAGCGCTAGGTGTTGCATATGACCTGCACCTCATCGTCCTTGCGGATCGGGATGGAGCGGACGTTGTACTTGTGATGCATCTTCGAGTATTTTTGTAACTTAGGCGAATCGGATTCGCGGCTAAGTTCCCGAGTTGGAGGATTGCTCTCCACTCAGAGTGTTTTGTAACTTAGGCAAGTACGAGATCGCAGCTAAGCCACCGAGTGGGAGGATTGCTCTCCACTCAGAGTGGTTTTTTAACTTAGGCGAGTACGGGGTCGCAGCTAAGCCCCCGAGTGGGAGGATTGCTCTCCACCCAAAGTGGTTTTTTAACTTAGGCGAATCAGGTTTGCGGCTAAGCCCCCGAGTGAGAGGACTGCTCTCCACTCGAAGTGTTTTTGAAACTTAGGCAAGTACGGGGTCGCGGCTAAGCCCCCAAGTGAGAGGGTTGCTCTTCACCTGGAGTGTTTTTGAAACTTAGGCGAATTGGATTCGCGACTAAGCCCCCGAGTGGGAGGATTGCTCTCCACTCAGAGTGGTTTTTTAACTTAGGCGAGTACGGGGTCGCAGCTAAGCCCCCAAGTGAGAGAGTTGCTCTTCACTCAGAGTTTTTTTGAAACTTAGGCAAATTGGATTCGCGGCTAAGCCCCCAATTGGGAGGATTGCTCTCCACTCGGAGTGGTTTTTTAACTTAGGCAAGTACGGGGTCATAGCTAAGCCCCCGAGTGGGAGGGTTGCTCTCCACTCGGAGTGGGTTTTTAACTTAGGTGAGTACGGGGTCGCAGCTAAGCCCCCAAGTGAGAGGGTTGCTCTTCACTTGGAGTGTTTTTGAAACTTAGGCGAATCGGATTCGCGGCTAAGCCACCCACTGGGGGATTTGAACACATGTGTTTACGGGATAACAATCATTAAGATACTGCAAAAATCTTGTCTTTTATAAGCAAACTGAAGGATTCTTATTACAACTCATTGATCCGAGTGTTTAGGTATAGAAACGGCGGAGCAGGTCTGCATTCCATGAGCGTGGCTCGTCTTCTTTCTTGGCTATGTTGTAGAGGTGATACGCCCCGTTGTGGATCACTTTGGTGATGATGAAGGGACCTTCCCAGGCCAGAGTGAGCTTGTGAGGTCGTTTTTGATGCACTCTGAACACAAGGTCTCCTTCTTGGAATGCTCGACCTCTGACATTATAGGCATGGAATCGACACAAGTCTTGTTGGTAGATGGTCGATCGGATCAGAGCCATTTCACATTCTTCTTCCAGAGATCAACTGCATCTTGGCGTGCATGTTCAGCTTCAGCTTTTGAGAAAAGTTCCACTCGGGGAGCGTTATGCAGCAAGTCACTCGGAAGCACAGCTTCAGCGCCATACACCATGAAGAAAGGGGTTCGGTCAGTCGACCGGTTTGGAGTTGTTCTCAGTCCCCATAAGACAGATGACAATTCAGTCACCCAGGCTCCAGGAGCATGCTTGAGATCACGCATCAGTCGGGGTTTCATCCCTTGAAGGATCAAAACATTCGCCCTTTCTGCCTGCCCATTCAACTGCGGGTGCGCAAGAGATGCGTAATCGACCCGAGTACCTTGGGAAGCACAGAATGCTCTGAACTCATCAGAATCAAAGTTGGAGCCATTATCTGTGATAATACTGTGAGGGACTCCATATCTGAATATCAGCTCTCTGGTGAAACTGATGGCAGTGCTTGAATCAAGATTCTTGATAGGCTTGTCCTTGATCCATTTGGTGAATTTGTCGACTGCCACAAGCAAATGAGTGAAACCACTTCTGCCGGTCTTGAAGGGCCCAACCATATCCAACCCCCAAACAACAAACGGCTAGACGAGTGGAATAGTCTTCAAGGCAGATGTAGGCTTGTGAGACATGTTTGAGTAGAACTGGCAGCCTTCGCACTTGTCGACTATATCTTTTGCCATCTCAAATGCACACGGCCAGTAGCAGCAGTGGAAGCAGTAGCAGCAGTAGCAGTAGCAGGAGCAGCAGCAGCAGTAGCAGCAGTAGCAGCAGTAGGAGCAGCAGTAGCAGTAGTAGCAGCAGTAGCAGCAGTAGCAGCAATAGCAGTAGTAGCAGCAGTAGCAGCAATAGCAGCAGCAGCAGTAGTAGCAGTAGTAGCAGCAGTAGTAGCGGGAGTAGCAGTAGTAGTAGTAGTAGTAGTAGCAGCAGCAGTAGCAGCAGGAGGAGCAGCAGTAGCAGCAGTAGCAGTAGCAGCAGTAGCAGCAGCAGCAGCAGTAGTAGCAGTAGTAGCAGCAGTAGTAGCAGGAGTAGCAGTAGTAGTAGTAGCAGTAGCAGCAGGAGGAGTAGTAGTAGCAGCAGCAGCAGTAGCAGCAGCAGCAGCAGCAGTAGTAGTAGTAGTAGTAGTAGTAGTAGTAGTAGTAGTAGTAGTAGTAGTAGTAGTAGTAGTAGTAGTAGTAGTAGTAGTAGTATCGATGGCGAAAAAGTGCTACGCCAGGAGTATACGATGAGTGGCCGGAGTGTCAGGCGTATGTGTACCGGTTTTTGGTTTCTGAGTGATAGCCAATAGTTAGTTTAGGTTCACGTTAGTGTGAGAGAGGATACGAACCGACGCCTCAAGAAGTACTACATTATGTATGATGAGACATGTCATGTAACTTGTATAGCTATATCGTGATTATGATGTGACGACATGATTTGTGTTGGATGATATGATGAGACTATTATGTGTATGATACGATGAGCATATTGCATGTTTACGATATGATTACAATACTGTATGAAACCTGTACAGAAACATCACAAATACGTAGCAAAAGATATGAGAAAATATAGTGGTAGCGCTCTTTAGCGCTGGACACGAAAATGCTACTGCTAAAGCACTTAGCAGTAGCACTGGTATGGAAAGCGCTACTGCTAAGTAGGTATAGCAGTAGCGTGTCAAAACATGCTACTGCTAAACATTAGCTGTAGCACCGTATCAGTAGCACGGGTACCCGCGCTACTGATACACCAAATACCCGCACTACTACTAGGGTTTTCCATAGTAGTGTAAGCAAACAATGTGAAACATAAAATGGAAATTAAGTGAACTATTTTAAGGATGTTTCTTTTGAATGGTGTGAAAGTGATTATGTGTGTATTGCATTTGCATCTGCCCCATACATCTACCAACTATTTAGTAGTCGGTCATTGGCATTTTCTCAAAAGCTATTCAATCGTTTTCCCGCGTTGATCAACGAGATTGTAAACTGAGACGCATTCACCTTTCTATTGGGGAACGTAGTAATTTCATAAATTTCCTATGCACACGCAAGATCATGGTGATGCATAGCAACGAGAGGGGAGAGTGTTGTCTACGTACCCTCGTAGACCGGAAGCGGAAGAGTTATAACAACGCGGTTGATGTAGTCGTACGTCTTCACGGCCCGACCGATCAAGCACCGAAACTACGACGCCTCCGAGTTCTAGCACACGTTCAGCTCGATGACGATCCCCGGACTCCGATCCAGCAGAATGTCAGGGAAGAGTTCCGTCAGCACGACGGCGTGGTGACGATCTTGATGTTCTACCGTCGCAGGGCTTCGCCTAAGCACCGCTACAATATTATCGAGGATTATGGTGGAGGGGGGCACCGCACACGGCTAAGAGATCAATGATCAATTGTTGTGTCTATGGGGTGCCCCCCTACCCCCATATATAAAGGAGCAAGGGGGGAAACGGCCGGCCTAGGAGGAGGGCGCGCCAAGGGGGGAGTCCTACTCCCACCGGGAGTAGGACTCCTCCTTCCCTTGTTGGAGTAGGAGAGAAGGAAAGAGGGGGAGAGGAACAAAGAAAAGTGGGCTGCACCCTGAAAGGATCGATATGGTTGACTAAAGGGGGGTGAATAGGCAACTATCAATTTTTAACTTTTCTTTACTAAATTAAACTTTGCATCAAAGTAGGTTGTCTAGATGTGCAACTAGGTGAGCAACCTATATGATGCAATAACAACAAGCATACAAGCAAGCAAGAGAAGTAACATTAAAGGGCTTGCACAAGTAAAGGTAAGAGATAACCAAGAGTGGATCCGGTGAAGACGAGGATGTGTTACCGAAGTTCCTTCCTTTTGAGGGGAAGTATGTCTCCGTTAGAGCGATGTGGAGGCACAATGCTCCCCAAGAAGCCACTAGGGCCACCGTATTCTCCTCACGCCCTCACACAATGCGAGATGTCGTGATTCCACTATTGGTGCCCTTGAAGGCGGCAACCAAACCTTTACAAACAAGGTTGGGGCAATCTCCACAACTCAATCGGAGGCTCCCAACACAACCACGAAGCTTCACCACAATGGACTATGGCTCCGTGGTGACCTCAACCGTCTAGGGTGCTCAAACACCCAAGAGTAACAAGATCCGCTAGGGATGACTGGGGGAATCGAAAATCCCTTGGTGGATGTGTAGATCGGGGCCTTCTCAACCACTCCCGAGCAAATCAACAAGTTTGATTGGCTAGAGAGATAGATCGGGTGAAAATGGAGCTTGGAGCATTTAATGGAGCTTGAGCATTAATGGAGCTTGGGGGAAGAGGTTCGTCAAAGGAGAAGAAGGGGACCCCCTTTTATAGTGGGGGCAACAATCCAACCGTTGCCCCACCAACCAGCCCCGCACAGGGCGGTAGTACCGCTAACGGGGGCGGTACTACCGCTGAGCCAGCGGTACTGCCGTTCCAGCGAGCGGTACTGCCGCTCAGAGAAGAGCAGCAGGGATCTGGACCCAGCGCGGTACTACCGCGGTGGTAAAGGCGGTACTACCACTCCGAAACAGTACTGCCGTCCCTACAACCGCAACTAGTGCCGCAAAACCCGACATGAGAAAAAGAGCCCTCGAGTCGAGGCGGTAGGAGCCAGACAGCCCAGCGGTAGTACAACAGCGGGGTCACAGGCGGTACTACCGCTGCGGAGCGGTACTGCCGCTTGTGACCCTTCGGCGGTACTACCGCTGGTAGTGCAGTACTACCGCTGGGACACAGAAGAGAGAGAGAGAGGATCTCTCCATCGAGGCTGAGGACGAGGTGGTGGTGCCAGGCAGGCCAGCGGTAGTACTACTGTGGAGTCACAGGCGGTACTACCGCTGCGGAGCGGTACTGCCGCTTGTGACTCCTCAACGGTACTACCGCTGGGTTGCGTGGTACTACCGCTGGAACCCAGACAGGACATAGAAGAGAGAAGAGATCTCTCCAATGAAGTGGGAGAGCTTGGAGGATGAGAAGCTGACGTGTACGTGTTGATTCCACCCATGCAATACCCCAGCGGACCCCCTCTTGATAATACGGTGCCCTCTACGCAACTAGTCCACCAAAAGAGAAACGAAAGAGCCACACCGTCTGGAATGACACTCCGAAGGGAAGAAAACGTCTCGTGCCAAGGATGAATCTGTGAACTACTCAAAGCACATGATTAGTCCGCAAACATGTTGTCATCAATCACCAAAACTACCTCGAGAGAGATATGCCTCAACACACCCCTTGTCCAATTCGGACCAAAGGGGGGGCGCGCGCCTCCTTCCTTTTGGCCTCTCTCCTCTATTCCCGTATGGCCCAATAAGGCCCATATACTCCCCGGCGAATTCCCGTAACTCTCCGGTACTCCGAAAAATACCCGAATCACTCGGAACCTTTCCGATGTCCGAATATAGTCGTCCAATTTACCGATCTTTACGTCTCGACCATTTCGAGACTCCCCGTCATGTCCCCGATCTCATCCGGGACTCCGAACTCCTTCGGTACATCAAAACTCATAAACTCATAATATAAATGTCATCGAAACCTTAAGCATGTGGACCCTGCGGGTTCGAGAACAATGTAGACATGACCGAGACACGTCTCCGATCAATAACCAATAGCGGAACCTGGATGCTCATATTGGCTCCCACATATTCTATGAAGATCTTTATCGCTCAGACCGCATAACAACATACGTTGTTCCCTTTGTCATCGGTATGTTACTTGCCCGAGATTTGATCGTCGGTATCTCAATACCTAGTTCAATCTCGTTACCGGCAAGTCTCTTTACTCGTTCTGTAATACATCATCCCGCAACTAACTCATTAGTTGAAATGCTTGCAAGGCTTAAGTGATGTGCACTACCGAGAGGGCCCAGAGATACCTCTCCGACAATCGGAGTGACAAATCCTAATCTCGAAATATGCCAACCCAACAAGTACCTTCGGAGACACCTGTAGAGCACCTTTATAATCACCCAGTTACATTGTGACATTTGGTAGCACACAAAGTGTTCCTCTGGTAAACAGGAGTTTCATAATCTCATAGTCATAGGAACATGTATAAGTCATGAAGAAAGCAATAGCAACAAACTAAATGATCAAGTGCTATGCTAACGGAATGGGTCAAGTCAATCACATCATTCTCCTAATGATGTGATCCCGTTAATCAAATGACAACTCATGTCTATGGTTAGGAAACATAACCATCTTTGATCAACGAGCTAGTCAAGTAGAGGCATACTAGTGACACTCTGTTTGTCTATGTATTCACACATGTATTATGTTTCCAGTTAATACAATTCTAACATGAATAATAAACATTTATCATGATATAAGGAAATAAATAATAAATTTATTATTGCCTCTAGGGCATATTTCCTTCACTTTCTTGGTTACCATCACGTGCGTAGGATCACAATGAGCAACATTGAACACATGGCGCAACGACCATTCGTCTACCAGCGAAGATTCTCACGAGAACGTGTGTGAAGTTGTTCACTCTCCCCTTCCGCGATCATCCGTCCTTTCAGTTTCTCCCAGTTCATCTGAGTGCATCTCCATGTCGTCCAGCCACTCCGTTGCCGCGCAGGAATGGAATAAGAAGGAGTACCGCTCCAACGAGAGCGGTAGTACTGCTCGAGGCGGAGAAACAGCGGTTTCCTACATCACGAGGCGGAGAAACAGTGGTTTCCTACTACCATGGTCAGATCCCGCACTACCGGCCTGCCAAATTCAAAAATATTGCTACCAAACTCTAATCTAGATAGTCTAGTTGCCTTCTCCAATCTACTCAAGCCTAGATTTAGCCAAAAATCTAGAGAGGCAACCACCATTGCCCCTAAGAAACAAGATCTGAAAATGAGACAAAAGGAGAGAAGGAACGGGGGCAATACCGGCATCCATGGCAAGAGAACGAGGTGGGGATTGACTCCACCAAAGGAAATGGAGAGAGACGCCCCGGAGACGGAGATCCGCCGAAGCCCTCCCGCGGCGAGTTGAGGCTGGAGAGAGGAAGAGGAAAGAGGGGGCGAAGCGAATGGGTATGGGGGAGAAGAAACCTCCCCCTGCCCCGATATAACCCCCTGGTCCCGTCCCTTAGCGGTAGTACCGCGCTGGGGGCGGTAGTACCGCGCACCACCAGCAGTAGTACCGCCCAGCACGCCACGGCAACCAAACAACATGGCTTTTGCTCGAAGGAAAAACAAAACAGCAAGAAAAGGGAGCACACCAGCAAACGACCAAGACACACCTCTTCAAGAGAGGGCGGTGGCCGAGGCCACCTATGTTTGAGTCAAGAGGTATGGAACCGCGAAGATTTTAACCTTGGGCCCATGACCAAAACTCGTCTTTGAAACACAAGTACCATCAACAATGGCTAAAGTGAAAGACTTGATCAATTTATGCATAATGGGGGGGGAGAGTTCATTGAGAGAACAACACTCCCCCTATGTCCATGCCTACACCTAAACTAGACAACAAATTGAGAGTGGTGGGGTGTGCAAGGGTTCAAGCCACATTGCTTGAATCAATGATATTTAGCTGCCTTAACTCGCGAAATCTTGCTTCATCCAAGGGCTTCGTGAAAATATCTGCAAGGTTATCATGAGTGTTGACATAGTTGAGCTCGATCTCTCCTCGCCTAATGTGATCCCCGATGAAGTGATACCGAATCTCAATATGCTTCATCTTGAAGTGTTGCACCGGGTTGAGAGAGATTTTGATGGCACTTTCATTGTCACACCAAAGAGGCACTTTGTCACAAGTGACACCGTAATCCTTTAAAGTTTGCCTCATCCATAGGAGGTGTGCACAACAACTACCGGCTGCTACATACTCCGCCTCGGTGGACGAGAGAGACACACAACTTTGCGTTTTGGAAGACCAACTTACCAAAGAGCAACCAAGGAATTGGCACCCTCCG
Source organism: Triticum monococcum (assembly GCA_034509565.1). Classification (NCBI taxonomy): domain Eukaryota; kingdom Viridiplantae; phylum Streptophyta; class Magnoliopsida; order Poales; family Poaceae; genus Triticum; species Triticum monococcum. The sequence continues at coordinate 79,374,879 of CM067843.1, forward strand.
GAAGTGGACTTCCTATCCACTTTGTCTCCCGTCCAATCGGAATCTGAGTACCCTACAAGCTTGAAGTTTGATCCTCTTGGGTACCATAAGCCAAAGTTTGGGGTATGAGCCAAATATTGAAAGATTCGTTTGACCGCCACATAGTGACTTTCCTTAGGTGCGGCTTGAAACCGTGCACAAATTCCCACACTCAACATGATATCCGGTCTAGATGCACAAAGGTAAAGCAAGGATCCAATCATGGAGCGATATACCTTTTGATCCACCACTTTACCATTGGGATCTATGTCAAGTTGGCACTTGGTGGGCACTGGAGTGGAAGCCGGCTTGACGTCACTTAGCTTGAATCTCTTGAGCATGTCTTGAGTGTATTTGGATTGGTTGATGAAGGTTCCTTCTCTTCTTTGCTTCACTTCGAACCCTAGAAAGAACTTCAACTCTCCCATGGAAGACACCTCGAACTTTGAGGTCATGAGAGCGGCAAATTCCTCATTGAAAGCTTTGTTAGGGGAACCAAAGATGATATCATCCACATATAATTGGCACACAAACAACTCCCCTTTGACCTTCTTAGTAAAAAGAGTGGGGTCGATTAGCCCAACTTCAAAACCACGGTCTTGTAACAACTCGGTAAGGTGGTCATACCATGCACGTGGGGCTTGTTTAAGGCCATAGAGTGCCTTATCGAGTTGATACACATGATCGGGAAAGTAGGCATCCTCGAACCCGGGGTCTTGCTTGACATAAACCAATTCATTAATGGGACCATTAAGAAAAGCACTCTTCACATCCATTTGTTGTAACTTAAAGTTATGATGAGAAGCATAAGCAGTCAACATGCGAATAGATTCAAGACAAGCAACGGGAGCAAAGGTTTCACCGTAGTCGATACCCTCGACTTGGGAGTAGCCTTGTGCTACCAAACGAGCCTTGTTGCGAATGATAATCCCATGGGCATCTTGCTTGTTCTTAAATATCCACTTGGTTCCAATGACATTGTGATTCCCCGTCGATCTTGGCACCAATCTCCACACTTTGTTGCGCTCGAAGTTGTTGAGTTCTTCATGCATGGCATTGAGCCAATCCGGATCTTCTAGCGCCTCATAGACCTTGTGGGGTTCCACACAAGAGACAAATGCGTGATGCTCACAATAATTTGCTAATTGTCTATGAGTGCTTACCCCCTTTCTTAAGCTTCCAAGCACATTCGTCATGAGATGATCCTTGGTGGAGAGCTTGGAAGCAACCTTGGCGGCACGACGCTCTAGTTCCTCCTCGGGGGTGAGACGAGGAGTGGTCATTTGATCATCTTGAGCATCGTCTTTGGCTTGTTCTTTATCTTGAACTTGCTAGGAGGAGAGAACTTGACCTTGGGCATCACTTGATGTGTCATCACCGTCTTGAGCGTGATCTTGCCCTTGGTCATGTTCTTGAGGATGAGGGCCTTCATGTTGTTCTTCGGAAGCGTGTGGGCCTTAAGTTGGTGATGGCTCCATTTGAGTGGAGCTTTGTCCTTCTCCTTCGGCCACAAGGGGTTCCTCAATGGGTAGGATAAAGCCAACACCCATTCTTCTTATGGCTTGGGGAGGAATTTCATCACCTACATCACAAGTGCCACTTTGCTCCACTTGGGAGCCGTTATTCTCATCAAACTCCACGTTACACGTCTCCTCAATAAGTCCCGTGGATTTATTGAGGACACGGTAAGCATGAGAGTTTGTAGCATAACCAACAAATATGCCCTCATAAGCTCTAGCCTCAAACTTAGACAACCGAACACCTTTCTTGAGAATGAAACACTTACACCCGAATACCTGGAAGTACTTGAGGTTGGGCTTGTTACCGGTGAGTATCTCATATGGAGTCTTGTTCAAGCCCTTGCGGAGGTAGAGCCGATTGGATGGATGACACGCGGTGTTGATGGCTTCGGCCCAAAAGTTGTACAGAGACTTGAACTCCGCCATCATGGTCCTTGCCGCATCCATCAACGCCCGGTTCTTCCTCTCCACAACACCGTTTTTTTGAGGGGTGTAAGGTGCGGAATATTGATGCTTGATCCCCTCATCACTGAGAAACTCATCCAAGGTGTAGTTCTTGAACTCGGTGCCGTTGTCACTTCTTATTGTCAAGATCTTTGCATTGTGTTGACGTTGTGCTTCATTTGCAAAGTCAATGACGGTTTGTTGGGTCTCGCTCTTCCTCTTGAAGAAATACACCCACGTGTATCTTGAGTAGTCATCCACAATCACCAAGCAATACTTCCTGCCTCCAAGATTATCGAAGGATGGAAGCCCAAAGAGATCCATGTGAAGGAGATACAAAGGCCTCTTTGAGTAAATGATAGTCGTGGGAGGGTGAGCCTTCTCATGTAGCTTTCCTTCGATACAAGCACTACAAGCACGATCTTTAGCAAAACTAACATTCCTTAGTCCACGGACATGGTACCCCTTGAGGAGACTTTGCAAAGATCTCATATTGACATGGGCTAAACGGCGGTGCCTGTTGAGGATCGAAGCAGAAATTTAAAATTTTCTACGCATCACCAAGATCAATCTATGGAGTAATCTAGCAACGAGGGGAAGGAGAGTGCATCTACATACCCTTGTAGATTGCTAAGCGGAAGCGTTCAAGTAAACGGGGTTGATGGAGTCGTACTCGTCGTGATCCAAATCACCGATGATCCTAGCGCCGAACGGACGGCACCTCCGCGTTCAACACACGTACGGAACAGAGACGTCTCCCACGCCTTGATCCAGCAAGGAAGAGGGAGAGGTTGAGGAAGAGAGTCCAACAGCAGCACGACGGCGTGGTGGTGATGGAGTGGCAGTTCTCCAGCAGGGCTTCGCCAAGCTCACGCGGAGGAGGAGAGGTATTGGATGGGAGGGGCTGCGCCAAGTTCAAGGGTGTGGCCGCCCTCCCACCCCTCCACTATTTATAGGTGGGGAGAGAGGGGGGAGGCCCCCCTAGATCCCATCTAGGGTTGGGGGCGGCGGCCAAGGGGGGAGGAGTGGCTCCCAAGTCAAGTGGAGGCCCTCCCCCTTAGGGTTTCCCCTCTCCCATGCACATGGGCCTTAGGGGGGGTAGGTTCCCTTAGCCCATTAAGGTTAGGGCGCTCCCTACAGCCCATGCTGCTGTATTGGACGTGGTGGAACATTTTCCGGACCTCCGGACCCCTCCGGAATCCTCCGGAACCTTCCGGAAGCTTCCCGGTACAATACCGGAAAAAACCAAACTTTTCCCGGAACCCGAACAACAACTTTCCATATATAAATCTTTACCTCCGGACCATTCCGAAACTCCTCATGACGTCCGGGATCTCATCCGGGACTCCAAACAACATTCGGTAATCACATACAAGTCTTCCTAATAACCCTAGCGTCATCAAACCTTAAGTGTGTAGACCCTACGGGTTCGGGAACCATGCAGACATGACCGAGACAACTCTCCGGCCAATAACCAACACCGGGATCTGGATACCCATGTTGGCTCCCACATGTTCCACAATGATCTCATCGGATGAACCACGATGTCGAGGATTCAATCAATCCCGTATTCAATTCCCTTTGTCCAGTGGTATTGTACTTGCCCGAGATTCGATCATCGGTATCCCGATACCTTGTTCAATCTCGTTACCGGAAAGTCTCTTTACTCGTTCCGTAACACATCATCCCATGATCAACTCCTTGGTCACATTGTGCACATTATGATGATGTCCTACCGAGTGGGCCCAGAGATACCTCTCCGTTTACACGGAGTGACAAACCCCAGTCTCGATTCGTGCCAACCTAACAGACACTTTCGGAGATACCTGTAGTGAACCTTTATAGCCACCCAGTTACGTTGTGACGTTTGGCACACCCAAAGCACTCCTACGGTATCCGGAAGTTGCACAATCTCATGGTCTAAGGAAATGATACTTGACATTAGAAAAGCTTTAGCAAACGAACTACACGATCTTGTGCTAGGCTTAGGATTGGGTCTTGTCCATCACATCATTCTCCTAATGATGTGATCCCGTTATCAATGACATCCAATGTCCATGGTCAGGAAACCGTAACCATCTATTGATCAACGAGCTAGTCAACTAGAGGCTTACTAGGGACATGGTGTTGTCTATGTATCCACACATGTATCTGAGTTTCCTATCAATACAATTCTAGCATGGATAATAAATGATTATCATGAACAATGAAATATAATAATAATAACTAATTTATTATTGCCTCTAGGGCATATTTCCAACAGTCTCCCACTTGCACTAGAGTCAATAATCTAGTTCACATCGCCATGTGATTAACACTCACTCGTCACATCGCCATGTGACCAACATCCAAAGAGTTTACTAGACTCAATAATCTAGTTCACATCACTATGTGATTAACACTCAATGAGTTCTGGGTTTGATCATGTTATGCTTGTGAGAGAGGTTGTAGTCAATGGGTCTTGCCATATTCAGATCCCTATGTATTTCGCAAAACTTTTTGTCATATCATAGATGCTGCTACCACGTTCCACTTGGAGCTATTCCAAATTGTTGCTCCATTATACGTATCCGGTATCTCTACTCAGAGCTATCCGGATAGGTGTTAAGCTTGCGTCGACGTAACTCTTTACGTCGAACTCTTTATCACCTCCATAACCGAGAAACATTTCCTTATTCCTCTAAGGATAATTTTGACCGCTATCTGGTGATCCAGTCCTAGATCACCTTTGTACCCTCTTGCCAGACATGTGGCAAGGCACACATTAGGTGCGGTACTCAGCATGGCATACCGTATAGAGCCTATGACAAAAGCATAGGGGATGACCTTCGTCCTTCGTCTTTCTTCTGCCGTGGTCAATCTTTGAGTCTTACTCAACTTCACACCTTACAACTCAGGTAAGAACCCCTTCTTTGACTGATCTATTTTGAACTCCTTCAAAAACATGTCAAGGTGTGCGTTCTTTGAAAGCATCATCAGGTGTCTTGATCTATCTCTATAGATCTTGATGCCCAATATGTAAGCAGCTTTATCCAAGTCTTCCTTTGAAAATCACTCTTCAAACAACCGTTTATGCTTTCCAGAAATTCTACATTATTTCGGATCAACAATATGTCATCCACATATACTTATCAGAAATGTTGTAGTGCTCCCACTCACTTTCTTGTAAATACAAGTTTCTAGCAAACATTGTATAAACCTAAAAGCTTTGATCACTCCATCAAAGCATACATTCTGACTCCGAGATGCTTGCTCTAGTCCATAGAAGGATCGTTGGAGCCAGCATACTTTTTAGCATCCTTAGGATCGACAAAACCTTTGATTGTATCACATACAACTCTTTCTTACGTAAACTAGTAAGAAAACTTGTTTTGACATCCATCTGTAAGATTTCATAATCGAAAAATACACCTAATGCTAACATGATTCCGACGGACTTAAGCATCGCTACGGGTGAGAAATTCTCATCGTAGTCAACTCCTTGAACTTGTGAAAAAACTCTTTCCCACAAGTCGAGCTTTATAGACGGTAACATTACCGCCCACGTTCGTCTTCTTCTTAAAGATCCATTTATCTCAATGGCTTGCCGATCATCGGGCAAGTCCACCAAAGTCCATACTTTGTTCTGATATATGGATCCTATCTTGGATTTCATGGCTTCTAACCATTCGTCAGAATACGGGCCCACCATCGCTTCTCCATAGCTCGTAGGTTCATTGTTGTCTAACAGCATGATATCTAAGACAGGATTACCGTACCACTCAGGAGTAGTACATATCCTTGTCGACCTACGAGGTTCGATAGCAACTTGATCCGAAGCTTCATGATCACTATCATTAACTTCCTATTCAACAGACATAGGCTCCACACAAAACATCTTTTCTGTGTTGCATCACTCTCTGGTTGAAGTAAAGGTTCGGCAACCTCATCAAGTTCTATCTTCCTCCCACTCAATTCTTTCGAGAGAAACTCCTTCTCAAGAAAGGACCCGTTCTTAGCGACAAACAATTTGCCCTCGGATCTGAGATAGAAGGTATACCCAACTGTCTATGAAGATGTGTTTGTCCGCTTTTGGGTTCGAGCTTCTCCGCCTGAAGCCTTAAGCATCGCAGCCCAAACATTAAGAAACGAAAACTTTGGTTTTTTTACACGATGTCTTCTCAACGGACTTAGATGGTGTCCTATCTAAAGTGAATGCAGTTGTCTCTAACGCATAACCTCAAAATGAAAATTGTAGATCGGTAAGAGACATCACAGATCGCACCATATCTCATAAGGTTTGATTATGACGTCCGGACACACCATTTATCTTGTGGTGTTCCAACTGGCTTCAACTGTGAAACAATTCCACAATGTCTTAAGTGATTGCCAAACTCAGAACTCAGAAATTCTCATCGATCAGATCGTAGGAATTTGATCTTCTTGTTATGATGGTTCTTTACTTCACTCTGAAATCGCTTGAACTTTTCAAACATTTCAGACTTGTGCTTCATTAAGCAAATATACCTATATCTACTCAAATCATCAGTGAAGATGAGAAAATAGCGATATCCACCGCATGCTTCAATTCTCATTGGATCACACGCATCGGTATGCATGATTTCCAACAAGTCACTTGCCCGTTTCATTGTACCTGAAAACGGGGTCTTAGTCATCCTGCCCATGAGGCATGGCTCACATGTGTCAAGTGATTCAAAATCAAGTGACTCCAAACATCCATCGACATGGAGTTTCTTCATGCATCTTACGCCAATATGACCTAAGCGGCAGTGCCACGAGAAAGTGGTACTATCATTATTAACTCTACATCTTTTGGCGTGAACATGTGTATTACCACGACCGAGATTCAATGAACCATTCACATAGGGTGCATGACCTTGAAAGGTATTATTCATGTAAACAGAATAACCATTATTCTCTAACTTAAATGAATAATTGTATTGCAATGAACATGATCTAATCATATTCATGCTCAACGTAGACACCTGATAACATTTATCTAGGTTCAATACTAATCCCAAAGGCAGACATAGCGTGCGATGGTGATCTCATCAACTTTGGAAACACTTCCAACACACATCGTCACCTCGCCCTTAGCCAGTCTCCGTTTAGTTCGTAGCTTTTGCTTCCAGTCACCAATAATAGCAACTAAACCAGTATCCAATACCCAGGTACTACTAGGAGTACTAGTGAGGTACACATTAATAACACGTATATACTTTGAAGTTGCCAGCCTTCTTATCTACCATGCATTTGGGGTAATTCCGCTACCAGTGACCGTTCCCCTTACAATAGAAGCACTCAGTCTCGGGTTTGCGTTCAACCTTGGGTTCCTTCACTGGAGCGGCAACTGGTTTGCCATCCATGAAGTTTCCCTTCTAGCCCTTGCCCTTCTTGAAACCAGTGGTCTTGTTAAACCATCAACACTTGATGCTCCTTCTTGATTTCTACCTTTTGCGATCTTAAGCACCGCGAACAGCTCCGGGATCAACTCCATCCCTTGCATGTCATAGTTCATCACGAAGATCTAGTAGCTTAGTGATAGTCGCTAGAGAACTCTATCAATCACTATCTTATCTGGAAGTTTAACTCCCACCTGATTTAAGTGATTGTTGCACCCAGACATTCTGAGAACATGCTAACTAGCTGAGCTATTCTCCTCCATCTTGTTGGCAAAAGAACTTGTCAGAGGTCTCATACATCTCAACACGGGCATGAGCCTGAAATCCCAATTTCAGATCTTGGAACATCTCATATGTCTTATGGCATTCAAAACGTCATTGGAATCCCGATTCTAAGCCATAATGTATGGTGCACTAAACTATCAAGTAGTCATCAGGATGTGTCTGTCAGGTGTTCACAACATCCATAGACGACGTTGTAGGGGTTTGCACATCGAGCGGTGCATCAAAGATGTAAGCCTTCTGTGTAGCAGTGAGGACACTCCTCAGACTACGGACCTAGTCCGCATCATTGCTTACAATATCTTTCAACTTAATATTTCTCTAGGAACGTATTGAAACAGGGAGCTACAACGTGAGCTATTTATCTACAACATATTTGCGAAGACAATTTAGACTATGTTCATGATAATTGAGTTCATCTAATCAAATTAATTTAATGAACTCCCACTCAGATAGACATCCCTCTAGTCATCTAAGTGAAACATGATCCGAATCGACTAGGCCGTGTCCGATCATACGTGAGATGGACTAGTCATCAACGGTGAACATCTCATGTTGATCGTATCTTCTATACGACTCATGTTCGACCTTTCGGCCTTCCGTGTTCCGAGGCCATGTCTGTACATGCTAGGCTCGTCAAGTCAACCTAAGTGTTTCGCATGTGTCCCGAGGCCATGTCTATACATGCTAGGCTCGTCAACACCCGTTGTATTCGAACCTTAGAATCTATCGCACCCGATCGTCACGTGGTGCTTCGAAACAACGAACCTTCGCAACGGTGCACAGTTGGGGAACACTTTTCTTGAAATTTTAGAGAGGGATCATCTTATTTAAGCTACCGTCGTTCTAAGCAAATAAGATGTAAAACATGATAAACATCACATGCAATCAAATAGTGACATGATATGGCCAATATCATTTGCTCCTTTTGATCTCCATCTTCGGGGCTCCATGATCATCATTGTCACCGGCATGACACCATGATCTCCATCATCGTGTCTTCTTGAAGTTGTCTCATCATCTATTACTTCTACTACTATGGCTAATGCTTTAGCAATAAAGTAAAGTAATTACATGACGTTTATGTTGACACGCAGGTCATAAATAAATTAAGACAACTCCTATGGCTCCTGCTGATGAAGCTATGTACCTAGGGTAGGGGCACGGGCCTGTCCAAAAGAGCCCTACCCAAGGACATCCCTAGAACAAGTCATCTTTCAATCGACTTGAAAGTATCTCACTCGACCAAGAAGCTATCACTCGACCATGAAGCCAACCACTCGACTGGCCAGGAGACCTAAAGTCACTCCGCAGGCAAACGATCGGCTATTAAGTAGTCTTTATGTTCATTATAGCATTTTATTACCAGCGTTACCAGTAACGCCCCGCATTAATGTACATTGAACCCTTGGTAACGTGGGCTGGCCGGGGTCCTGGCGAACTCTATATAAGCCACCCCCCACCTCAGTATCAAGGGTTCGCACCCCTGTTATTCACACGCATATAATCCAATCGACCACCTCCGGGCACCAAGATGTAGGGCTGTTACTTCCTCCGCGAAGGGCCTGAACTCGTACATCTTTGTGTGCTTACAACTTCCCAATAGCTGAGATCTAGCCTCTCCATACACACCCCCCTACTTCACTGTCAGAGTTAGAACCACGACAGTTGGCGCCCACCGTGGGGCCGGAATCTTAGCGCTTAATTGGAGAAGTTGCGGTTCTTCCGATCCCTTTGATCATGGTTTCGTGCGGAGTTTTGGTGGAGGGCCGCGAGATCCGTCTCGGCGCGCTCACATTCATCGCAGACGACTCCGCTTGGCTTTAGGAGGCGCCACTCGACATCGACGCGCTCCCCGTCCGCGGCGCAACGCATTTCCGCGCATGCGTTCGTGGCGTCCTCCTGCGGCAGTCGTCGACCCAGTATGGGTCGGCCCCCGTGCCGTCCTCCCGCTCTGTCTCCCACCGGCGCAATCGCTCCGGTAAGTCGAGACTTCAGAGGTGGGTGAGGCATGCCATGCCCCGTCAGTCGGCAGCCCCACAAGTCGCGGCAATCGAGCCCGACGAATCCCTCTGCGGCCTGTTCGACCTGTCGACTGGCTCCGCGGAGACCACATCTGAGTGCGACAGCAGCGACCCAGCGGCTGAGGTTCTGGCTGTCGACGGAGCGCACAGTCCTCCCGGTTTCCCTCGCGCTGATGGAGGCGCGGGTGGGGGCGACCCGTCGCATCCCCACGATGAGTATCTCCCCGAACCTCTCACGTCATTGCAGCAAGAGGAGCTTCGCCGCCGGAACATGGACGCGCTCCACACTCCTATTATCGGAGAAACTCCCGAGGCCCGGGCCTTGGAGGATGCGCGCTTGGCTAACCTGGCTGAGCGCACTCGACTGGAGAATCTCCAGCGAATACTCGACGAGCAAGCGCGTCAGCGAGCTCCCGAGTCCAGTCAACGTCAGCAAGCTCCCGAGTCCAGTCGGCGTCAGCTCTTCCCGCCGCCGCAGGTATACCGAACCCCAGTTCAGAATTTGGCCGCTGCGGCCCGTATAGCAGAATCAATTCAGCCCTCCCAGTCGGAGGCTGGCAGGGGCTTGTTGCAGATCAGAGCGTTGCTCCGGGCGGCGGGAAACCAGAATTCCGCCGTCTCTCAGTCGCGGAACAGGATCCACGGTCGATCTGTCGCAACAGATACAATCGAGTTGGCTCACAGCCCGAGATCGCCCCCGAGGCGTGAGGGACGTGGTGACCGGCATGATCAGTACAAGAGGAATGAGCAGTATGATCACCGATTCGATCGCGATGATCGACGTCGAGTGCCAACCCCTCCCCCGAGGAGTGGGTCGCATGCACCTCGACGGCAAGATGACAGACGCCCTCATAGCGTTGGGCAGAGGATACCAGTCGACCCCAGGGGCCCGGGCTTTGATGCGAGATCCATCCTTGTTCAAGGCTTGGTTGACAGGAACAGAGCTCATCAAGAAGGCCACGACAGAGACGCGCCTGCCAGCAGCAGAGTACGTGCTTCGGGGCCGGAGTGTTTCAGTCGAGCCATCAGAGCCGCAGTGATCCCCCCCCAACTTCAGGCTGGCGACTGGAGTCAGCAAGTTCACCGGTGAATCTAAGCCTGACACTTGGCTCGAAGATTACCGAGTGGCTGTGCAGATTGGCGGTGGCAATGACGAGGTGGCCATGAAACATTTGCCTCTCATGTTAGAAGGCTCAGCCAGAGCGTGGCTGAAACAGTTGGCACCCAGCAGCATCTACACTTGGGAGGACCTTTCTCGATTGTTTGTCACAACCTTTGAAGGAACCTGCAAGCGACCTGCAGGCCTTACAGAGTTGCGGTCCTGCGTACCGAAGCCGAATGAAACACTGAGGGATTACATCCAGAGGTGGATCACACTGCATCACATGGTTGAGAATGTGCTAGACCATCAAGCAGTTTGTGCCTTCAAGGAAGGCGTTAAATACAGAGAGTTGAATCTGAAGTTCGGTCGAACTGGAGAAATGTCTCTGAATCGGATGATGGAGATTGCCACCAAGTACGCTAATGGTGAAGACGAAGACCGACTCCGAAGCCGCAAGCTCAAGGCAGTCGCCCAAGAAACCGGAGGAAACTCCAGTCGGAAACAGAAGCGGAAGGCCGAGCCAGCCGCCCCTGGGGAGGCCCTGGCCGTAGCCCAGGGAAACTTCAAGGGAAAACCCAAGGGCACCTGGAAGCCCAAGAAAGTCAAGGATCAAGATGGGAATGATGTTTTGGATCTGCCATGTCACATCCACACCAAGAAAGATGAAGAGGGTAATTTTATTTACCCAAAGCATACCACTCGACAGTGCCGGCTCCTGATCTAGTAGTTTCAGGGCAAGCAGCCCAAGGATAAGGAAAAAGAGCCAGACAGAGTTGAGGACAAGGATGATAGTGACGATGGATACCCCCAAGTCAATTCCACCTTGATGATTTTTGCTGATGTCGAAAGCAAAAGTCGACTGAAAGTCATTAACCGTGAGGTGAACATGGTTGCTCCGGCAACACCAAGTTACCTGAAGTGGTCTCAGACTGCCATCACATTCGACCAGTCTGATCACCCGACGCACATTGCCACCCCTGGGAGGCAAGCTTTGGTGGTCGACCAAGTTGTCGAAGGCACTCGACTGACCAAAGTCCTGATGGATGGTGGCAGTGGCCTGAACATACTGTACGCCGAAACTTTGAAAGGAATGGGCATTCCGATGTCCAGACTCAGTACTAGCAACATGAGCTTCCACGGAGTCATTCCTGGCAAGAAAGCCGAATCACTCGGCCAGATTGCTCTTGATGTGGTTTTCGGTGATTCAAAGAATCACCGCAAGGAAAAGTTGACCATCGAGGTTGTGGACTTCCAAAGTGCTTATCATGCCATTTTGGGCAGGCCAGCTTATGCACGCTTCATGGCCCGACCATGTTATGTGTATCTCGAATTGAAGATGCCTGGTCCCAAAGGTGTGATCACTATTACAGGCAATCGGAAGAAAGCAGAAGAGTGCTTTCAGAAAGGCTCAAAGATTGCTGACGCTCAGATGTCAGTAGTTGAGATGCAAGAGTATCAGAAGACTGCAGATCTGAGTGAGTTGCTACGAGCTAAAAAGCCCGCTTCACAGTCAGATTTTCAGTCGACCGGTGAAACAAAGGCAGTTCACATCCACCCGACCGACCCCGAGGCTGCCCCAACTCACATCTCAAAGATGCTCGACTCCAAATAGGAAGAAGCGCTCATCCGGTTCCTCCGTGAGAACTGGGACATCTTCGCATGGAAGCCTTCTGACATGCCTGGAATTGGCACCATACTCCGGATGAAGCGCCCTGTGCGTGTGCACGATGTCCAGAAGCTTACAGGTTGCTTGGCCGCTCTAAGTCAATTCATTTCTCGTCTCGGTGAAAAGGCGTTGCCTCTTTACCGACTGATGAAAAAGTCTGACAAGTTCGAGTGGACTCTAGAAGCTGATGCAGCGTTTGCAGACCTCAAAGCTCTGCTATCCACCTAGCCGGTGCTTGCTGCCCCAATCAGTAAAGAGCCTTTGCTGCTTTACATTGCAGCCACAGACAAGTTGTCAGTACAGTACTTACGGTCGAGCGGGAAGAAGAAGGAAAGGCCTTCAGAGTTCAACGCCCAGTATATTATGTGTCTGAAGTTTTGACACCTTCAAAACAAAGATATCCTCATTATCAGAAGCTTGTATACGGGATTTATATGACCACGAAGAAGGTTGCACATTACTTCTATGACCACTCCATTACAGTCGTCAGCGACGCCCCATTGTCAGAGATTCTACATAACAGAGATGCGACTGGTCGAGTGGCGAAGTGGGCGATTGAACTCCTTCCCCTAGATATCAAGTTTGAAGCAAAGAAGGCTATCAAGTCCCAAGCAATTGCAGATTTCGTCGCCGAGTGGATTGAACAGCAGCTTCTGACTCAAGTTCACTCGGAGCACTGGACCATGTTCTTCGACGGATCTAAGATGCTGAATGGTTCCGGTGCTGGGGTAGTCCTAGTCTCCCCCCCCCAAGGAGATAAGCTCAGATATGTTCTCCAGATTCACTTCGATTCCTCCAATAATGAAGTAGAATATGAAGCACTCTTATATGGGTTGCGCATGGCCATTTCACTCGGCATCCGTCGCCTCATGGTCTATGGCGACTCAGATTTGGTGGTTAATCAAGTGATGAAGGAGTGGGACGTCAGAAGTCCGGAAATGACTGGTTATTGCAATGCGGTGAGAAAGCTAGAAAAGAAATTCGAGGGGTTGGAGCTTCATCACATCCCCCAACTGAAAAATCAGGCAGCTGACGATTTGGCAAAGATAGGCTCCAAGAGAGAAGCCATTCCCAGCAACGTGTTCCTGGAACACATTCACTCGCCGTCAGTCCAAGAAGATCCTTATACAGAAGAAGCCCCGCAGCCGAAAAGTGCCACAGATCCGACTGAAGTTGAAGTCCCTGCTGTGGTCGACCTAATCATGGAAGTTTTGGCAAGCACTCCCGACTGGACGATATCGTACATTGCGTATATCCTAAGGAAAGAACTCCCGGAGGACGAGGAAGAAGATCGACAGATCGTCCGCCGATCCAAGGCCTTCACAGTCATAAAGGGACAGTTGTATAGAGAGAGCGCGACTGGAATCGGGCAGAAGTGCATAACTCCAGAAGAGGGTCAGATAATCCTTGATGATATCCACTCGGGGACCTGTGGTCACCATGCGTCCTCTCGAACCATTGTGGCTAAAGCATACCGAGCGGGATTTTACTGGCCAAAGGCAAATGAGATGGCAAAAGAGATAGTCGACAAGTGTGGAGGGTGCCAGGTCTACTCCAACATGTCACACAAGCCTGCATCAGCCCTGAAGACCATTCCACTCGTCTGGCCCTTCGCTGTCTGGGGACTGGACATGGTTGGTCCACTGAGAATAGGCAGGAGTGGCTTCACTCATGTGCTTGTGGCAGTCGACAAATTTACCAAATGGATTGAAGCCAAGCCCATCAAGAATCTTGATGCTTGCACTGCTATCAGTTTCGTTAGAGGGTTAACATTCAGATATGGAGTCCCGCATAGCATCATCACTGACAATGGGTCAAACTTTGATTCAGACAAGTTCAGAGCTTTTTGCGCCTCTCAAGGCACACGAGTCGACTACGCGTCGGTCGCCCATCCCCAGTCGAATGGACAAGCTGAGAGAGCAAATGGTCTGATCCTCAAAGGACTAAAGCCTCGACTAATGCGTGATCTCAAGCACACGGCAGGTGCTTGGGTCGACGAGCTTCCGTCAGTTCTGTGGGGATTGAGGACCACCCCAAACCGGTCGACTGGAAGAGCTCCATTCTTTCTGGTTTATGGAGCCGAAGCAGTTCTGCCGAGTGATCTTCTTCACAACGCACCCCAAGTCGAACTCTATACTGAAGATGAAGCAGAACAAGCCCGGCAAGACGCAGTCGACCTCCTAGAAGAAGAAAGAGAGATGGCCATGATCAAATCGACCATTTATCAGCAAGACTTGCGTCGATTCCACGCCAGGAATGTCAAGAGTCAAGCCTTCCAAGAAGGAGATTTGGTCCTCCGAGTGGATCAACAGAAACCACACAAGCTTGCTCCTACTTGGGAAGGCCCCTTCATCGTCACAAGAGTCCTCCACAATGGAGCATATCACCTCTACAATGTTGATCGTCAGATCGACGAGCCGCGAGCTTGGAATGCGGAACTACTCCGCCCCTTTTACACTTGAGTTCTCCCTTGGACGGGATGTAATAAGAAAAAAATTATGCAGTTCATTTTTATCAAAGACAAGAGTGTTCCAATGATTGCTGTCACTTTTGTTTGCGTACGAAATCCCCCAGTGGGTGACTTAGCTGCGAATCCGTTTCGCCTAAGTTTGAAAAAATCCTACCGAGTGGAGAGCCAGACTCCCACTCGGGGGCTTAGCTGCAGCCCAGTGCTTGCCTAAGTGTTCAAAAATCCTACCGAATGGAGAGCAAACCTCCCACTCGGGGGCTTAGCTGCAGTCCAGTACTCGCCCAAGTTCTCCCGCTAAGAGACTTAGCTGCAGTCAGACACTCGCCTAAGTTTGAAAAAATCCTACCGAGTGGAGAGCAAACCTCCCACTCGGGGGCTTAGCTGCAGTCCAGTACTCGCCTAAGTTCTCCCACTAAGAGACTTAGCTGCAGTCAGACACTCGCCTAAGTTTGAAAAAATCCTACCGAGTGGAGAGCAAACCTCCCACTCGGGGGCTTAGCTGCAGTCCAGTACTCGCCTAAGTTCTCCCACTAAGAGACTTAGCTGCAGTCAGACACTCGCCTAAGTTTGAAAAAATCCTACCGAGTGGAGAGCAAACCTCCCACTCGGGGGCTTAGCTGCAATCCAGTACTCGCCTAAGTTCTCCCACTAAGAGACTTAGCTGCAGTCAGACACTCGCCTAAGTTTGAAAAAATCCTACCGAGTGGAGAGCAAACCTCCCACTCGGGGGCTTAGCCGCAGTCCAGTACTCGCCTAAGTTCTCTCACTAAGAGACTTAGCTACAGTCAGACACTCGCCTAAGTTTGAAAAAATCCTACTGAGTGGAGAGCAAACCTCCCACTCGGGGGCTTAGCTGCAGTCCAGTACTCGCCTAAGTTCTCCCACTAAGAGACTTAGCTGCAGTCAGACACTCGCCTAAGTTTGAAAAAATCCTACCGAGTGGAGAGCAAACCTCCCACTCGGGGGCTTAGCTGCAGTCCAGTACTCGCCTAAGTTCTCCCACTAAGAGACTTAGCTGCAGTCAGACACTCGCCTAAGTTTGAAAAAATCCTACCGAGTGGAGAGCAAACCTCCCACTCGGGGGCTTAGCCGCAGTCCAGTACTCGCCTAAGTTCTCCCACTAAGAGACTTAGCTGCAGTCAGACACTCGCCTAAGTTTGAAAAAATCCTACTGAGTGGAGAGCAAACCTCCCACTCGGGGGCTTAGCTGCAGTCCAGTACTCGCCTAAGTTCTCCCACTAAGAGACTTACCTGCAGTCATACACTCGCCTAAGTTTGAAAAAATCCTACCGAGTGGAGAGCCAGACTCCCACTCGGGGGCTTAGCTGCAGCCCAGTGCTTGCCTAAGTGTTCAAAAATCCTACCGAATGGAGAGCAAACCTCCCACTCGGGGGCTTAGCTGCAGTCCAATACTCGCCCAAGTTCTCCCGCTAAGAGACTTAGCTGCAGTCAGACACTCGCCTAAGTTTGAAAAAATCCTACCGAGTGGAGAGCAAACCTCCCACTCGGGGGCTTAGCTGCAGTCCAATACTCGCCTAAGTTCTCCCACTAAGAGACTTAGCTGCAGTCAGACACTCGCCTAAGTTTGAAAAAATCCTACCGAGTGGAGAGCAAACCTCCCACTCGGGGGCTTAGCTGCAGTCCAGTACTCGCCTAAGTTCTCCCACTAAGAGACTTACCTGCAGTCAGACACTCGCCTAAGTTTGAAAAAATCCTACCGAGTGGAGAGCAAACCTCCCACTCGGGGGCTTAGCTGCAGCCCAGTGCTCGCCTAAGTGTTTAAAAATCCTACCAGGTGGAGAGCCAGACTCCCACTCGGGGGAGCTTAGCTGTAGCCCAGCGCTCACCTAAGTACAGGACACGACTCAATCCGCAAAAGAGTTTCGTCACAGATACGAGGTTATTCCGAGTGAAGATCAAGTTCCACTCGACAGATCAAACCATGAAAATATCCAACGAAGGAATCAAGTTTGATAAAACCTAAAGGTCCCAGACCTCAGATCAAAAGTACTCGAGCCCTCGGCTCGGCAGAGTTTAACGGTTACAAATCCACTCGGCATCCCGAGGCAAATTTAAAGTGGAGCATGAAAGTTTTTCATTCCTCAGGAGGAGGACTGGAAGGGGCGACGAACTCGTCCAAGTCGATCCCGTCTGCAATACGGGTGGCAGCAGCGATGAAAGTCTCCATGAAGTCTTGAAAATTGTGCTTCCTGGTGTTGGCAACTTGGATGGCAGCCAGCTTCTCTTCTCGCGCCTCCTTGCAATGGACACGGACTAGAGACAGAGCGACATCAGCACCACATCTGGCAGCAGATTTTTTTCATTCCGCCACTCGACCTGGGACTTCGTTCAGTCGAGTCATCAGAGACTCGAGGTCGTTCTGAAGCGTCGTCCCGGGCCAGAGTGACGTGTCGATCCGCGACATCGCGACCTTCAGTCGAGCAAGATAATCAACAGCAACGGTAACATGAGACTCCAGTCGGAGCACGTTCATGGCAGCCTCATCCTTCACAAGAGAATTGGCGGGGTCCAAGCCTGGCTCCACTCGACTGGTTTCCTCTTCAAAGTTCTGGCAGAATTCTGCAAACGCGATTCAAGAGTCAGACAGTGGCTCTACATAGGCTTGGCAACTGCAAGGCAGTCAGGGCAGAGTAATTACCTTCGAGCATGACGAACAGCTTCTTGGCGAGTTCACCGAGATAAGCTTCTAGATCGTTCTTCTTCCCCACCAGATCACCTGCCTTGTCGCGCAGAACCGCGTTGTCATTCTTCAGTCGAGTGACCTCTTGATTGGCTACCCCAAAAGCAGTTTTTAGCTTGGAGTTCTCCTGCTCAAGAGCTTCGACCGAAGCCATTTTCTCTTCAGCAAGCTTCGCCCTGCTCAAGACCTCCTTCCGTGCTTCTGCAAGATCTTGGTCCTTCTTCTTCAGAGCTTCCTCCAGTTTATCTGCGGCGCGTCGAGTGAAATCAACATCAAGAATGGACAAGGAACAAAAATCACTCGTTAAGAATAGAGAACCCCACCAGCCATACCTTTTGCTTCCTCTTGCGCCTTCTTCAAGTTCTCTTGAGAAAGCTTCAAGTTTAGGTTGAGCTGGATCTGCTGGTTCTCCAACTCAGTATAGCGAGCTACAAGTTCACAGGATTTCTGCGAAAAGAAAAATCAATGAACAGACGTCCAAGATAAGTTGCTTCCGAGTAACTTAGATACAATGATGGCGTTTCTAAGACTACAGCCGAATCAAAAACATTCGACAGTAGTCTCGGGGGCTACACCCAGTGGGTGCACTCAGCGTGCCCCCACTGTAAAAAAAAGTCGACTGCCTGCAGTCGACAGGATACAGTTCCATTCGACATGGCCTGACCAGACCGAGTGAAGAAATACAGCTACAACAACACAATATAAAGACTACAGCCGACTGCCAGCAGTCCACCGTAGTCTCGGGGACTACACCCAGTGGGTGCACTTAGCGTGCCCCCACTCGTCCAAGAATTGGCAAACACACCCAGTGGGTGTACAGATATAAAGATCTTCGGAAAAGGGTTCTTCAAATAGCAAACAAGACCAAGAGACGAGTCGACTGACCTGGACGTTACTCTGAAGAGCCAAGCTTGCGTCATAAGCTGCTTGGCTGGCCTCCCGAGCCACCTTCACTTGCTCCATCATGATCCCCGCTTGGCGTATAGCCTCTCTTGCAGCAGCCGCTTGGTCCTCAGGGGCAGGGTACGCGGCAAAAAGTGAAGACGGATCCGCAGTCGACGTCGAGGGCCGCACACCCGTCAGAGGAACGGCGAAAGTCATAGAAGCCCGAGTGGTGTCGCCACCATCCCGAGCTACGGCCTCAGACGCCGGAGCAGATTGGGGGGCCTTGTCAGCCGACGCCCTCCTGTTCCTCCTCACTCTCAGCGGTTCGTTGTCATCGTCATCCGGGAGGTCAGTAACATGAGGAGGAGCTACAAGGAAAACATTCAATCGACCAGAGTTGCCATAAATATTCAGTCGACTCAAAACAGAACGTCAGTGATCGTACCAGGGTTGGAGGTGACAGCATCCTCCATCTCTTGGTCGTCGTCCTTGGCGGAGACCTCAGAAGTAGCAGCGCTGCAAACCTCAAAGTCAGTCAATCGGCTCAATGAATCGACCAAGGACCCGTCCACGGTCGACAAAGGAAAGCAAGTTTTGTTATTACCCGGAAACGGTAGGGACAGCCATCTTCATCTTGGGCAGAGCCTTGGGCGGCTTGGACGGCGTCGCGCGTGGGTGCTTGGGAGCCTTCCCAGTCGGCGTCAGAGAAGAGGTCCGAGGGCGTTTCAACGACTGCCCAACAGGAGCAGTCGCCTTGCCACATTCCCGCGCTGGATCGTGCGTAAGTTTGGATCGCCTCTCCGGGCGGGGAGGTTCAGCCTCCTCCTCCTCCTCTTCACTGGAGTCAACGTCGTCGCCTCCCTCTCCTTCACCGTCGGACTCCCACTCGCCTTGATCGTCTCCGCTCTCGCCTCCGCTCGCCTCCCCTTCCTCAGTTAGCTCCTGTACCCCATTGGGCGTTGAGTACATCTCAGTGGTCGCCTGGAAAACAGCAAGACAAAAAGTCAATTGACCAGCTCAAAGAAGACCAATGAAGAAAATAAGATCTCAGTCGGAAGCATAAAGACTAACCTGGTCCACGTCGTATGAATTGTCGAGTGGAATTACCCTCCTGGCTCCTCGGGGGTTGTCTTTGTTCCCCGTGATGCTCGACAGCCACCCCTCCAGCATCTCATCAGTGACCTCCTCCGGGTGGATCCGAGTGGTGTCGTCGTGACCCGAGTACAGCCACATCGGATGGTCACGAGCCTGGAGCGGTTGGATGCGCCTCCGGAGGAAGACCTCCAGCAGGTCCATACCAGTCACGCCCTCACGGACGAGCTCAACCACTCGACCGGCCAGCACTTTGACTTGGGCCTTTTCTTCTGGCGTCACTTTCAGAGAAGCGGGTTTGTTAGCTCGGTCAAGAGAGAAAGGGGGAAGACCAGTCGACTGTCCTGGGGTCGCCTGGTCTCGACAGTAAAACCAGGTCGACTGCCAACCGCGGACCGACTCCGGGAAATTGATGGAAGGAAAACAACTCTTTCCCCT
This sequence comes from Triticum monococcum, assembly GCA_034509565.1. Lineage (NCBI taxonomy): Eukaryota > Viridiplantae > Streptophyta > Magnoliopsida > Poales > Poaceae > Triticum > Triticum monococcum. The sequence continues at coordinate 79,394,923 of CM067843.1, forward strand.
CGTCTGGATCGCCAGGCCCCCACACAGCTGCACCACCTGCGTCCTCTCGTCACTCGACTTGGCCTTCTTAACCGACTGAGAGCGGCAGGTAAAGATATGCTTGAAGAGTCCCCAATGGGGGCGGCAACCCAAGAAACCCTCACACATGGAAATGAAAACAGCGAGGTATACGATGGAGTTTGGAGTGAAGTGGTGGAGCTGCGCTCCGAAGAAGTTCAAGAAGCTCCAGAAAAAAGGATGCGGCGGCAGAGAAAACCCACGGTCGATATGGGTGGCTAGAAGCACGCACTCACCGTCGTGGGGCTGCGGCTCGACCTCTCTCCCCAGGAGACGCGCAGCCTCGTGGGGAATGACTCCCCCCTCGACCATGTCGTCGAGATCCTCTTGCCGGACCACCGACGGCATCCAATCCCCTTGGATCCAGCCCCGGGGCAGAGCAGACCTTGAGGAGGATCCGCCCCGAGCATATCTCTTCCCTTTCCCCTGCGCCGCAGCCTTCTTCACGCGCTCGAGTGCAGAGGTCTTGTCCTTCGCCATCGTCACCGGCAAGTCTCGCACGGGCCTGTGGCGCTGGGGGGAGAGCAGAGGTGGCGGAGGAACTTGCGAAGGTAGAGAGGAAGAAGAAAGCGCACTGGATTAGGAACCCCGAGCCGGTGATTTATAAGAAGCCGCTCCCGAGTGGCTGACTGGTAGGCCCAGGTGATCCAGCCAAATCCCGCAACAGACGCGCGCACGGTACGTGGCGAAAAAGGTGGCGCGGAAATTGAGGAGCTTCCACTTTATCGCTTCCGATTATTGCGGCCGCTCCCGTCCCGCGCGCTTCCCAAAATCCAAATCCCGCGACATCCGCGGGCTGTAGAACAACTTGCCAAAACAGAAAACCCTGCTCGCGCCGGCACTCGGTATGTCACAAGCAAAGAAATTCACTCGACGAAAGGCCTGGAATGGATCAAGGCGACTGAAAGAGGTTGATGATGTCATCTGTGGCAGTCGACCCAAAACGAGGCACTCAGGTAACCCAAAGAACCAGTCGGAAAGATCACCAACTCTTTCCCCACTCTAACCTCGATCCATTCGGGGGCTAATGATGAAGCTATGTACCTAGGGTAGGGGCACGGGCCTGTCCAAAAGAGCCCTACCCAAGGACATCCCTAGAAGAAGTCATCTTTCAATCGACTTGAAAGTATCTCACTCGACCAAGAAGCTATCACTCGACCATGAAGCTAACCACTCGACTGGCCAGGAGACCTAAAGTCACTCCGCAGGCAAACGATCGGCTATTAAGTAGTCTTTATGGTCATTATAGCATTTTATTACCAGTGTTACCAGTAACGCCCCGCATTAATGTACATTGAACCCTTGGTAACGTGGGCTGGCCGGGGTCCTGGCGAACTCTATATAAGCCACCCCCCACCTCAGTATCAAGGGTTCGCACCCCTGTTATTCACACGCATATAATCCAATCGACCGCCTCCGGGCACCGAGACGTAGGGCTGTTACTTCCTCCGCGAAGGGCCTGAACTCGTACATCTTTGTGTGCTTACAACTTCCCAATAGCTGAGATCTAGCCTCTCCATACACACCCCCTACTTCACTGTCAGAGTTAGAACCACGACACCTGCCGGTTGTCATACTCATCGACATGCAAGTCGTGATTCCTATTACAAGAACATGATCAATCTCATACATCACATATATCATTCATCACATCCTTTTGGCCATATCACATCACAAGGCATATGCTGCAAAAACAAGTTAGACGTCCTCTAATTGTTGTTGCAAGTTTTTTACGTGGCTGCTATAGGTTTCTAGCAAGAACATTTCTTACCTACGCCAAAACCACAACGTGATATGCCAATTTCTATTTACCCTTCATAAGGACCCTTTTCATCAAATCCGATCCGACTGAAGTGGGAGAGACAGACACCCGCTAGCCACCTTATGCAACTAGTGCATGTCAGTCGGTGGAACCGGTCTCACGTAAGAGTACGTGTAAGGTCGGTCCGGGCCGCTTCATCCCATGATGCCGCCGAATCAAGATAAGACTAGTAACCGCAAGTAAATTGACAATATCGACGCCCACAACTGCTTTGTGTTTTACTCGTGCATAGAAACTATGCATAGACCTAGCTCATGATGTCACTGTTGGGGATCGAAGCAGAAATTTAAAATTTTCTACGCATCACCAAGATCAATCTATGGAGTAATCTAGCAACGAGGGGAAGGAGAGTGCATCTACATACCCTTGTAGATCGCTAAGCGGAAGCGTTCAAGTAAACGGGGTTGATGGAGTCGTACTCGTCGTGATCCAAATCACCGATGATCCTAGCGCCGAACGGACAGCACCTCCGCGTTCAACACACGTATGGAACAGAGACGTCTCCCACGCCTTGATCCCGCAAGGAAGAGGGAGAGGTTGAGGAAGAGAGTCCAACGGCAGCACGACGGCGTGGTGGTGATGGAGTGGCAGTTCTCCGGCAGGGCTTCGCCAAGCTCACGCGGAGGAGGAGAGGTATTGGAAGGGAGGGGCTGCGCCAGGTTCAAGGGTGTGGCCGCCCTCCCACCCCACCACTATTTATAGGTGGGGAGAGAGGGGGGCGGCCCCCCTAGATCCCATCTAGGGTTGGGGGCGGCGGCCAAGGGGGGAGGAGTGCCTCCCAAGTCAAGTGGAGGCCCTCCCCCTTAGGGTTTCCCCTCTCCCATGCGCATGGGCCTTGGGGGGGCAGGTGCCCTTGGCCCATTAAGGTTAGGGCACCCCCCTACAGCCCGTGCTGCTGTATTGGACGTGGTGGAACATTTTCCGGACCTCCGGACCCCTCCGGGTACAATACCAGAAAAAACCAAACTTTTCCCGGAACCCGAACAACAACTTTCCATATATAAATCTTTACCTCCGGACCATTCCGGAACTCCTCGTGATGTCCGGGATCTCATCCAGGACTCTGAACAACATTCGGTAATCACATACAAGTCTTCCTAATAACCCTAGTGTCATCGAACCTTAAGTGTGTAGACCCTACGGGTTCGGGAACCATGCAGACATGATCGAGACAACTCTCCGGCCAATAACCAACACCGGGATCTGGATACCCATGTTGGCTCCCACATGTTCCACGATGATCTCATCGGATGAACCATGATGTCGAGGAATCAATCAATCCCGTATTCAATTCCCTTTGTCCAGCGGTATTGTACTTGCCCGAGATTCGATCGTCGGTATCCCGATACCTTGTTAAATCTCGTTACCGGCAAGTCTCTTTACTCGTTCCTTAACACATCATCACGTGATCAACTCCTTGGTCACATTGTGCACATTATGATGATGTCCTACCAAGTGGGCCCAGAGATACCTCTCCGTTTACACGGAGTGACAAATCCCAGTCTCGATTCGTGCCAACCCAACAGATACTTTCGGAGATACCTGTAGTGAACCTTTATAGCCACCCAGTTACGTTGTGACGTTTGGCACACCCAAAGCACTCCTACGGTATCCGGGAGTTGCACAATCTCATGGTCTAAGGAAATGATACTTGACATTAGAAAAGCTTTAGCAAACGAACTACACGATCTTGTGCTAGGCTCGGGATTGGGTCTTGTCCATCACATCATTCTCCTAATGATGTGATCCCATTATCAACGACATCCAATGTCCATGGTCAGGAAACCGTAACCATCTATTGATCAACGAGCTAGTCAACTAGAGGCTTACTAGGGACATGGTGTTGTCTATGTATCCACACATGTATCTGAGTTTCCTATCAATACAATTCTAGCATGGATAATAAACGATTATCATGAACAATGAAATATAATAATAATAACTAATTTATTATTGCCTCTAGGGCATATTTCCAACAGTGCCAAAGCCATCCCACATCAACTTTAGGCATTAGGCATGTCGCGATCTTAGTGGGTCGCTCCGAAAAGTTAATCACATATAGACCGTTCTCGACATGCCCAACAAAGGCCACTTAAAAGTCTTGCTCCACAAGAGGGCCACGGTATCGATATCAAAGAAAGTGGCAAAGCCCATGATTGCAAGTTGACGAACGGAAAGCAAATTGTATGCAAGGGACTCAACAAGCATGACCTTCTCGATCGTGAGATCATGAGATATGACCACCTTGCCAAGTCCCAATACCTTGGAGGATGAGGCGTCACCCCACTCGACATTGGTGGGCATAGATGGAATCTTGTGCACGTCCACCATCAAGTCCTTGCTTCCGGTCATATGATTTGTAGCTCCGCTATCGAGCAACCATGATCCCCCACCGGAAGCAAACACCTACAAGAGATTAATGCTTGGTTTTAGGTACCCATTTTGTAATGGGTCCTTTGATGTTAGTAACAAGGGTGTTTGGAACCCAAATAGACCATTCAATGTATTCATGAAGAGAACCAACGAATTTGGCATAGACATGCCCATCGCTAGCACGGCATAACACATAAGAAGGATTAAAGTCACCGGCTTTGATGCGAGGAGTGACATTGCCCCTTTTGACAACGCCACCCTTCACATTGTTCTTCTTCTTCTCCTCGGAGGCACTTTCTCCCTCCTTCACAAAGGTTTGCATGAGAGGAGGAGGTCGTTTGGTCTTGTCATTCTTCTTCTTGTTCTTGGAGTAGGGCACGTACCCAACCCCTTCCTTGGCTACAACTCCCTTTTGGTTGATCAAGAGATCGTTGAGGTTCTTCTTGCCTTGTATGCAAGTCGCAAGACCTCTCTCAAGTTGCCCCTTTAGCTTAGCGTTCTCCTCAACGAGATGCACATGCTCACAACACGAGTTAGTAGCATTTGCATTATCAATTAACATCTTATGAGGGAAAGTGGCTTTTCCTTGGTTAGCTTTACTTGAAGTTGATCATGAGACTCTTTGAGGCTAGCATGAGCACCCTTCAAGACCTTGTGAGCCTTGTCAAGTAGATCAAACTCCTCTTTGAGTCTAGCAAGATCAACCTCAAGTTCGGCCTTCTCGGAGTTTAGCACATGAGAAACAATGAGGACATGATCATAATCTTTCTTTAACTTAGCATGATCAACGTTGTGTGACTCCTCAAGAGCCAAACGAAGACCACACTCTTCCTCAAGAGCATTAGAAAGATCCAAAATCTCATCGACATAGTCACGACTATGCCCTTCCATCTTAGTGATGGTGTCTTCGTGAGCCTCGATCATGTCATTGGCTTCACCAAGTTGTTCCAAGAGAGCAACAAAGTGCTTCTTGGATTTTCCCTTGAGTTTGCCCATAAAGGCCTCAAACTCATTAGCCTCCACATTAGCTCCCTCAAGTTCATTAATGCTATCCGTCAGAGAAGGATGATTAATGATGGTAGTTTTGATGTTGGGGGTTACCTTGTTGGTGGCTTTAGCCATGAGGCACTTGGCGGTGATGCTCTCATTGGGTGAGTCGAAGAGAGACACCCGTGGAGTCGTCGCAATGGCAACGGAGGCCATGGCAACCGACTCATCACCTTCGTCATTGTCATCATCCTCATTGTACTCTTCTTGTACCACCAATGCCTTGGGAGGAGTCTTCTTGGTGAAGTTGCTCTTGTTGGGGAATGACTTGGCCTTGTCCTTTCGGATGAGCTTGCCACCATTGTCTTCCCCCTTCTCATACGGGCACTCCGCAACAAAATGACTCACGTTGCCACAATTGTAGCAAGTCCTTACACGTTGCTTGCTCTTCGTGCCACTTGAGTTGTTTTTGCTAAAGTTTGGCCTCGAGTTTTTCTTGCTCCAAAATTTCCTTGAAGCAAGTGCCATGTGTTCATGATATGCATACTTCGTATCTTCGGGATTGCTCTCCTCTTCTTCTTATTCAACGGTGAGCTTGGCCTTCAATGCAAGGTTAGGCTTCTTTGCCCTTTGAGAACGGAGCACCGCATTGTCGGCGGTCTTGTCCAAAATGGTCATGGCCACAAACTCATCCAACACTTTGCTTGAGGTCAAAGTGTGGAAGTCCGGTCTTTGACAAATGACGGAGGACATGGCCTTGTGGTAGGGCATCATTGCCTTGAGGAATTTGCGCTTGATCCAATTGTCATCTGTGTCCTTGCTCCCGTGATCTCGTAGTGAGACCGCGAGTTTGGTTACTCTCCGATAAAGCTCACGAAGTTCTTCATCTTCTTTCATTGCAAACTCATCGGCCTCATCTTGCACCACTTCATAGTTGGAGCGTTGAATGCTTGCGCTTCCCGGTAGAGAGAGACAACACAATGCCATGCATCTTTGGCCAAGGCGAAGGGACGAAGATGAGGTAGGTCTTCGGGTGGAATTGCATCTTGAATGATGAAGAGAGCATTCTCATTGAATTGATTATCCGCGGCTTCTCGAGGAGTGAAGTTGCTTGGATCATGCGGATAGAAACCTTCTTCAATGATTCTCCAAAGGTTAGTGTTCACATGATTTAAATGACGTTTAAAGTGGCAAACCCAAGAATCAAAGTCCTCATTTTTCACAATCATAGGGGGAGGACCGGCATGATTCAAATGAGTAGAAGGAACCGGACCACCATAAACAAGTGGTGGTTCCACATGAGCAAAGATGTCGGTGCCATTTTTACCACTAGAAGAAGGAGCCTTTTCACTACTAGCTTCCCCCTTGTCGGGGATAGCATCCGTCACCTTGTCGGTGGGGTCACCCACTTTCAACGGTGCGGTGGATAGTTTAAGCCCCTCGAGAAATTTAGTAAACATGCTTTCAACCTCGGTCGTCATGGAGGTTTTCAATGTCTCCAAGGCCACATTGAACTCCTCACGAGAGACCGATGTTCCCCCATCGCCCGTAGACGTGGTCGGATTCACACCGGAGTGTTCCTCCACACCGTCTACGGTATCAACCATACTCTTTGGACGGTAAAGTCCTTAATAAAGAGACGAGGCTCTGATACCAATTGAAAGGGTCGATATGGTTGACTAGAGGGGGGTGAATAGGCAACTACCAATTTTTAACTTTTCTTTACCAAATTAAACTTTGCATCAAAGTAGGTTGTCTAGATGTGCAACTAGGTGAGCAACCTATATGATGCAAAAACAACAAGCATACAAGCAAGCAAGAGAAGTAACACTAAATAGCTTGCACAAGTAAAGGTAAGAGATAACCAAGAGTGGATCCGGTGAAGACGAGGATGTGTTACCGAAGTTCCTTCCTTTTGAGGGGAAGTACGTCTCCGTTAGAGCGGTGTGGAGGCACAATGCTCCCCAAGAAGCCACTAGGGCCACCGTATTCTCCTCACGCCCTCATACAATGCGAGATGCCGTGATTCCACTATTGGTGCCCTTGAAGGCGGCAACCGAACCTTTACAAACAAGGTTGGGGCAATCTCCACAACTTAATCGGAGGCTCCCAATACAACCACGAAGCTTCACCACAATGGACTATGGCTCCGTGGTGACCTCAACCATCTAGGGTGCTCAAACACCCAAGAGTAACAAGATCCTCTAGGGATGAGTGGGGGAATCGAAAATCCCTTGGTGGAAGTGTAGATCGGGGACTTCTCAACCACTCCCGAGCAAATCAACAAGTTTGATTGGCTAGAGAGATAGATCGGGCGAAAATGGAGCTTGGAGCATTTAATGGAGCTTGGGGGAAGAGGTTGGTCAAAGGAGAAGAAGGGGACCCCCTTTTATAGTGGGGGCAACAATCCAACCGTTGCCCCACCAACCAGCCCCGCACAGGGCGGTAGTATCGCTAACGGGGGCGGTACTACCGCTGAGCCAGCGGTACTGCCACTCCAGCGAGCGGTACTGCCGCTCAGAGAAGAGCAGTAGGGATCTGGACCCAGCGCGGTACTACCACGGTGGTAAGGGCGGTACTACCGCTCCGAAACGGTACTACCGTCCCTACAACCGCAACTAGTGCCGCAAAACCCGACACGAGAAAAAGAGCCCTCGAGTCGAGGCGGTAGGAGCCAGACAGCCCAGCGGTAGTACAACAGCGGGGTCACAGGCGGTACTACCGCTGTGGAGCAGTACTGCCGCTTGTGACCCTTCGGCGGTACTATTGCTTGTAGTGCGGTACTACCGCTGGGACACAGAAGAGAGAGAGATGATCTCTCCATCGAGGCTGAGGACGAGGCGGTGGTGCCAGACAGGCCAACGGTAGTACTGATGTGGAGTCACGGGCGGTACTACCGCTACGGAGCGGTACTGCCGCTTGTGACTCCTCAACAGTACTACCGCTGGGTTGCGCGGTACTACCGCTGGAACCCAGATAGGACATAGAAGAGAGAAGAGATCTCTCCAATGAAGTGGAAGAGCTCAGAGGGTGAGAAGCTGACGTGTACGTGTTGATTCCACCCATGCAATACCCCAGCGGACCCCCTCTTGATAGTACGGTGCCCTCTACGCAACTAGTCCACCAAAAGAGAAACGAAAGAGCTACACCGTCTTGAATGACACTCCGAAGGGAAGAAAACGTCTCGTGCCAAGGATGAATCTGTGAACTACTTAAAGCACATGATTAGTCCGCAAACATGTTGTCATCAATCACCAAAACTACCTCGAGAGAGATATGCCTCAACACACCCCTTGTCCAATTTGGACCAGAGGGGGGGCGCGCGCCTCCTTCCTTTTGGCCTCTCTCCTCTATTCCCGAATGGCCCAATAAGGCCCATATACTCCTCGGCGAATTCCCGTAACTCTTCGGTACTCCGAAAAATACCCGAATCACTCGGAACCTTTCCGATGTCCGAATATAGTCGTGCAATATATCGATCTTTATATCTCGACCATTTTGAGACTCCTCGTCATGTCCCCGATCTCATCCAGGACTCCGAACTCCTTTGGTACATCAAAACTCATAAACTCATAATATATCTGTCATCGAAACCTGAAGCGTGCGGACCCTACAGGTTTGAGAACAATGTAGACATGACCGAGACACATCTCCGGTTAATAACCAATAGCGGAACCTGGATGCTCATATTGGCTCCCACATATTCTACGAAGATCTTTATCGGTCAGACCGCATAACAACATACGTTGTTCCCTTTGTCATCGATATGTTACTTGCCCGAGATTCGATCGTCGGTATCTTACCTAGTTCAATATCGTTACCGGCAAGTCTCTTTACTCGTTCCGTAATACATCATCCCGCAACTAACTCATTAGTTGCAATGCTTGCAAGGCTTAAGTGATGTGCATTACCGAGAGGGCCCAGAGATACCTCTCCGACAATCGGAGTGACAAATCCTAATCTCGAAATACGCCAACCCAACAAGTACCTTCGGAGACACCTGTAGAGCACCTTTATAATCACCCAATTACGTTGTGACGTTTGGTAGCACACAAAGTGTTCCTCTGGTAAACGGGAGTTGCATAATCTCAGTCATATGAACATGTATAAGTCATGAAGAAAGCAATAGCAACAAACTAAACGATCAAGTGCTATGCTAACGGAATGGGTCAAGTCAATCACATCATTCTCCTAATGATGTGATCCCGTTAATCAAATGACAACTCATGTCTATGGTTAGGAAACATAACCATCTTTGATCAACGAGCTAGTCAAATAGAGGCATACTAGTGACACTCTGTTTGTCTATGTATTCACACATGTATTATATTTCCGGTTAATACAATTCTAGCATGAATGATAAACATTTATCATGATATAAGGAAATAAATAATAACTTTATTATTGCCTCTAGGGCATATTTCCTTCACTTTCTTGGTTACCATCACGTGCGTAGGATCACAATGAGCAACATTGAACACATGGCGCAACGACCATTCGTCTACCAGCGAAGATTCTCACGAGAACGTGTGTGAAGTTGTTCACTCTCACCTTCCGTGATCATCCGTCCTTTCAGTTTCTCCCAGTTCATCTGAGAGCATCTCCATGTCGTCCAGCCACTCCGTTGCCGCGCAGGAATGGAAGAAGGAGGATGACGCCAAAAAGAATGTAACCAATGATGTCTGGTCGGAGAAAGAGACGATCATAGAAGCAGAGGCAATGAAAGCCGAGGAGGAAGAAGAGAAGCACGCCTTCAACCAAGACAATGTCGATGATAGCCACTTAGTCATCGCACAGACATGTCATGTAACTTGTATAGCTATATCGTGATTATGATGTGACGACGTGATTTGTGTTGGATGATGTGATGAGACTATTATGTGTATGATATGATGAGCATATTACATGTTTATGATATGATTATAATACTGTATGAAACCTGTACAGAAACAAGACATGAGAAAATATAGTAGTAACGCTCTTTAGCGCTGGACGGAAAAACGCTACTGCTAAAGCACTTAGCAGTAGCGCTGGTATGGAAAGTGCTACTGCTAAGTAGGTATAGCAATAGCGTGCCAAAACACGCTACTGCTAAACGTTAGCTGTAGTGTCGTATCAGTAGCGCGGGTACCCGCGCTACTGATATACCAAATACCCGTGCTACTACTAGGGATTTCCCTAGTAGTGTAAGCAAACAATGTGAAACATAAAATGGAAGTTAAGTGAGCTATTTTAAGGATGTTTCTTTTGAATGGTGTGAAAGTGATTATGTGTGTATTGCATTTGTATCTGCCCCATACATCTACCAACTATTTAGTAGTCAGTCATTGGCGTTTTCTCAAAAGCTATTCAATCTTTTTCCCGCGTTGATCAACGAGATTGTAAAACTGAGACGCGTTCACCTTTCTCGGTTACCATCACGTGCGTAGGTTCACAATGAGCAACATTGAACACATGGCGCAACGACCATTCGTCTACCAGCGAAGACTCTCATGAGAACGTGTGTGAAGTTGTTCACTCTCACCTTCCGCGATCATCCGTCCTTTCAGTTTCTCCCAGTTCATCTGGGAGCATCTCCATGTCGTCCAGCCACTCCGCTGTCGCGCAGGAATGGAAGAAGGAGGACGGCGCCAAAAAGAATGTAACCCATGATGTCTGGTCAGAGAAAGAGACGATCATAGAAGCAGAGGCAATGAAAGCCGAGGAGGAAGAAGAGAAGCACGCCTTCAACCAAGACAATGTCGATGATAGCCACTCAGTCATCGCACATGAAGGCAAGGAGCGGGACACCCAAGAAGATCGTGACCCATGGTGTCTGGTCGGACAAAGAGATGATTCTATCGGGGGGCAGATACTAATTAAGGTGGGGGTTTCATTAATTGTTATGGAAGTATCACTTGTTCACCATCTCTCCAACGGAGATTAGCACTCCCCAAGAGTGTGAACTTAGGATTACATCTTTATCTCCATCACTTTCGGTTGTCTCTTAACCCTAGCTTTACGTGTTGTTACTACTTGCTTGTGTAGCTTACTAGCTTGTTGTAACACATCATATAGGGTGTATCACCTAGTTGCATATCTAGAGAACTTACATTTCCACACTAGCCTCTAAAATCAATTAAGAAAAAGATTAAATTTGGTAGTCACCAATTCACCCCCCCCCCCCCCCCCTCTCTAGTCGACATCTACGACATCTTTGATCCTTCAACATCCAAGGTGTCAAATGCACCACCCAAACAAGCCAAGAGGGCCAAGTTGGCGTTGAGAACATCCAAACGAAAGAACTGTCTTCTAAAGAAACCCACTAGATAGAAGCATCATGAGAGAGGGTGTACTGGAGTGTAGAAAATTTCACGAACCTTGGCCCCTGATTAGATTTTTTTTTGACCAGTTTGGCCCCGATTAGATGGCCAGGGGAGAAATCCGAGTGAGCAATGGAGTAGGGATCCTCAGAGAGATCCATGGGGTAGGGTAGGAGAGATCAACCTTCAAGGAAGGACCCATGGAGATGTTCGGTGGAGTCGCCAAGGTGGGGGAGGTGGGAGCGGAGAGCCATCTTTTTATAGAATTGCATTTAGATACACTTCTATAACTTTCCCTTGGTATCAATCTAGATTATGGAGTACAAAATAAAATGTGTAACAACTTTGTGAAATACTACTCCCTCCGTTCACAAATATACGATGTTCCAACTTTTTTAAAATCGGATTTATATGTACACGTTTTAGTGTATTTGTTCACTCATTTCAATCCATATATAGTCCATATTAAAATATCCAAAACATCTTATATTTATGAACAGAGGAAGTATTATATATGTTCATTCTATGTTTGCATGTGTCCGATGATGAGAAATCATATATTTCTATCCAGTGCACAATAGCGGGGCTTGCAAATTGCAGCAGGGAGAAAAACAATATACGAGGAGCTCATAAGAGCTCACATGGGCATACACCGAGAGGAGGGCTTGTGCCCAAATGATGGTACTTTCTGGCATGGGAGTCAGTGATGTTTGTGAGGGAGAGGGAGAGAGGTGAATCCCTGATCTTGCTTCCCACCCAAGGCAGATGGAGCAGTACAACACTTGATGGACCCCAACAGCCAACAGGTCGCATGTAGACAAGCTCAGGGTAGAGGGCATAAAAATAAGCCCGTGTTGCATCGCATGCCGGAGCAGGCCGGGGAGCAAGCTTGTCGTTGAAGCAGGACCCATTTGCTGGATCTCAGACATGGGATGGGAAACCATTCGTGGGTCAGTACAGCACGGCTGTCTAATCCTGTTCCGTTCCGTTCGTCGGATAGGATTAGTGGCGCTAACCATTCCATGGAGGTAATGGTCCTGCGTGACCGGCTTCCACTAGAAGACGATTTTTCTACTAATAATGGTGTGGCCTAGCTGACATATCTATCGGACCAACTAATATATGGTGCAGCGACCACGGCACATTCCAGCCATTATTTAGGTGAATCAAATACTTCCTCCGTTTCAGTTTACAAATCCTATGGATATATCTGAGTTATCAATTTTATCACCCTATATAAACTATATAACACAAAAATTATACCGTTTGAAAGTAGAATATCTGAAGTTTATATTGATATATTTTTTGTAATGTATATAACTTATATTAGGTTGGTTAAATTGACGACCTAAGAATACGCGCACGCGTCCTGTAAACTAAAAGAGAGGGAGTAGGTTATTACTACGAGAGCAGTAGTGTGTGTGGCAATGAAGTAGACACGTATGTAGTACTACGCCTTGATATATACGCGGAACAAACTAGCCGTCTAGTCTAGTCTAGAAAAAAAAAATAAGCAATGAGCTAAGCATGGGTTCGTTTTCCAAGCTGCACGTACGGCTTATTACGGTCTGCGTCGGGCAACAGTGGATCCGATCCCAACTTGGACGCCCTTTCCACCATGAAGTTGTCACCTCAGGACTATCAGGCTGACAGCAGATCCGTCCGTCCCCGACAGTAGGTCCTCAGCCCAGCCCTACCTCACGAGGCTGCGAGCAAATCACACCCGATGAGCCCTACGCACGCAGCCGGGGCCCCGGGCCGGATCGTGCTCATCAGTACTGTTCTACGTCGAGGCTACCATTTGTTCCAGTCATGGGGAGAACCATGGCCCCGCGCCGAGCTGCTGCTGGTGCCCTGGACCCAGGTGAGTCTGGGTTAGCTCGATCAGACGATCAGATCGACGTGCCTGTCCGGACCTCCCTCCAGAGTCACCAGACACCAAGTGGGCGCGACCACGATGGGGCGCGCGCGCGTCGTCGCTGTCAACGCCCGAGGAAGACGGAATACACACACACGGTGGCGACATTGACAAGGACGGCTTGGCCTTGGTTAGGTACTTCGGTTCAGCTACATACATACCAGGAACGAACAACCCTGGACACCCTCGACCCCGGGCCGGTCAGGTCAAGCCCAGCCAGATCGTCTTCGCTTGCGCCACACTCCACCATCCTCCCCGCCTGCTCCGGGGGAGGAGAAGAGTCCGACCCGACCTTTCTGCCCCTCCGTCCACCCATCTACCTCCGCGTGTGTTGCATTGTGCCTCTCATGGCCAAATCAACCCATTATGACCTGACAACCCATCCCAATGTTGACACGACATCCCGCGGGCCGCGACCGGTAAAATCCCGGCCGGTCCTTTCTTGATGCCTGGCACAACACAGGCGAGAGACCCCTCATCGCCACAGTTTGCCTCGCCTCATTGTCATCGCACTGTTGCTAGCACTGATTCAACGAGCAATCTTGGCCAAGCAGGTACTGGCAACAGTAACCTTGTCCTCGGGGTTCATAAGTACCATTTCGTGAACTTCCGATTTTGATTAATCTAGGTGAGTTGTTCGAACAAAAGAAAGAAGGTTTTGCGTCAACCGCGACAGATATGTCGCAAGCTCACAATAATAGCAAATGCATTGCTTCGTATACGTGCAAAACCTGATGCCTAAGTCGCAGCAAACAGGTCAAATACGCACTGCTGCTATACTCCTATTCATTAACTACTAACATGTATTGCTAAGTATCAATCAATCACGTGTCACGGGTTAGGATAAAGTACCTGGAGAAACTTAGAATTCCAGCTTCATCTCTCTCAAGTTGAATTCCACGGGTGCGGTCGCATTCACACATACAGTCTGAAACATATATCTTTCTGAAGAACCGACCGTTCATCTGTAAATATGTGCACAAATAGTGAAAGCCACAGCCCTCGAAGTGGGTAAAAAGCTTTGTGCAACGCAATCTGCAGTTAAAGTCAATTCATATTATCAATCTCTCCACACATTCCGTGAAAACAGATGGCCACCAGGCATCAGCTCCAGCAACAAAATGTTAGCTTGTCGCGGTTCTACAGATGATCAAGTGGTTGATCAGTATGCTACATGAAAAGTTGAAAACAGAGACAGGATGAAGGAGGCAAAAGAATTTGTGGTTGAGCTTTCATGGCTACCAATTATCATGTATGATGTAAATTACACTGCATACAGATGCATTTTCAAAAAATATGTGATGGTCATATACAAAAGAGTACTCAGTATAAAACTACTAGGCGGTTTGCACCTGTTGCGTCCATGCTCATGCCACAAGTAGTACAGACTCCCCTCCCATGCGCCATGAGGACTTTTAAACATCATCATGAACAGGCTTCTCGCACATGCTTCCCTTGATGGTTATTTAAGTATTTACCTACTTGACAAAAAGGGGGGCAGCAACAATCATTAGCTGATCACACCGCAACAGCTGCTTTATCGAAAGAAGCAACATTGCATGAGGGAATGCATCACAAGATTGGTAAATTAGAGAAACAACGGAGACAGCGGTTTGCCAATGCCGGCCAAAACATCCTTTTTCTTTCAGCAATGCTCATACCAAAAACAGACAACCACAGAATAATAGCAGTTCAGTGGGCGGGTTATCTTATAGGAATGTGCAACCGCTTCGGAATATTTTGTTACCACCAACTATGTAGATTCTTCCATCGATCACTTAAACATTGACTCCCAGCAGTGACAACAATGTTAGGTTTGAGCATATGTACATAAATGGAAATGAACTGCTATCTGTATGTTCGGCTCAAATGCCTACCGACAGGCAGCACGATGTGGTGCCTTTTTCAGGGACATAAAAGTAAAACAGAAACATTCTAACAAGGTGGGCATCATCATAGACTCCAAGTGTAAGAGTGCCAATTGCGAAAGCAATTTTACGTCGGCAAATTGAAAGGACAATCACACGAGGAATGGCAGAGAAATATAGGAAAATAATAAACAGAGATTATAACATAACAATGCAAACATTTTTGCTTTTTCTGTGATGCCTATACCAGAAAACAGAAAAACCCAAGAATAATAATAGCAGTTCAGCGGGTGTGTTGCCTTATAGGCATGTCCAAACTGTTCAAGAACATTTTGTTACTTCAAGCTGTGTAGTCCCTTCTTGTCAAAACAGGGGGAATATGGCATGTATGCTCGAAGAACTCAATAGCAACCACTCAAACCTCAACTTCCAACAGTGAGACAAATGGAAATGAATTTCGATACACATGTTTGGCTCAAATGTTATAACCAACAAATGGCACAGAATGGTGTCTGTTATGACCGGCCAGGTCTATGGCCGCCGCGGGCCCAACAGGCAGGCTTAGGCCCGCAAGTTATCTTAGTTTTATTCAGATTAGGCAAGTTATCTCAGGATTGATTCTTCTACAAGTTATCTAGGATATAAATATAGATTGTAAGACTCTTTTTGGATTCAAGCAATAAAGACTATTATTATCTTTTGTTGCCTGGCTTCTAGAGGAGCCGGAAACCCTAGCCGCCGCAGCCAAGCCGCCGCCGCCCTCAACCCTAGCCGCGACGGCGCCCTGCCGCCGGCGCGCCCGTTCCTCGCCGCGCCCACTCCCTCCTTGCCCCTACAACCTACGCAGTAAAGCCGGTAGGAACCCTAGTCCTACCAATTTGGTAATCAGAGACCACGTTGCGATCATGTCGCTGCCACCATCACCGCCGCCGCTGCCCGTCGGTACTACCGCGCCCATGACGATGGTGCCAATCATCACCGCGCCGACCGCATCCGCCGGGACCTCGCTGGCGTGTCCCGTCTCCTCCTCGGCACCACCTGCACCGGCGTCTTCGGGCGCATCTGCACCATCGCCGGTGGCCGCCTTGTCTCCGGAGCAACTCGCCGCCACGCTACATCACCTCGTCACCGCCATCCACGGGCTTCAGCTCCAACAGCAATATGGGGCCGGGGCTTATGCTCACCCGCCGTCGGCCCCGATCGCCGCCCCTGGTCTTCTCCTACAGCAGCAGCCGCAGTACGGGGGCGGGGCGGGCCCCTTCGCGCCACCACCAGGACCGTACCAGGGCGCGCCCGCGTACGGCGGGCCCCCATTCGGGCCGATCCAGGCAGGATTGGCATCCGGGCCAGCGCCGGCCGCGGCGCCCCTCTGGCATTTGCCGCCGGCATCCTCGGCCGCCTCCTGGCTGCAGCAGCTGCCGCCTCCTGGCTGCAGCAGCCGCCGCCCACCGTTTGGCCGGTTCAGTAGACGCCGTCCCCCGCATGGCCGGTCCAGCAGCCGCCGCCGACGGCGTCCCAGGGCTTGCTTCCACCACCGCTCTCCGCGCCCTCATCAGCCGGGACCAGCTCGGGCGCGGCCTCGACTACCGGGTTACCGATCCATCAGGTCCGGTTTCCCCCGTCCCCGTCCCCCTGCCAGCATGGGCGGCGGGGTCTTCGCCTTCACCGGTCTACACCACGACCTCGGTTGAGCCGACTCCGCCCCCGCAGTTCGGCGGGCCATCCGGCCCCGCCGGCCAGTACCCGGACTACTCCGATCAGGCACCCCCGGCTTCACTCTTCCGAGCCCCCGTGCCTGCTCAGCACGGCGGGCCGCAGCAGACACCGCCGCGGTTCGCCAAACTCGACTTCGCCACCTACGAGGGCACGGAGGACCCCCTCAACTGGCTCAACCAGTGCGAACAGTTCTTTTGAGGGCAGCGGACGCTCGCTTCAGATCGTACCTGGCTCGCGTCCTATCATCTTCGAGGCGCGGCGCAGACCTGGTACTACGCCCTCGAGCAGGACGAGGGCGGCATGCCACCGTGGGAGCGCTTCCGGGAGCTCTGTCTTCTCCGTTTTGGGCCTCCTATCCGCGGGAGCCGACTGGCGGCCTCGGCCGTTTACCATTCACATCTACAGTGCAGGACTACGCCGATCGCTTCCAGGCCCTGGTGTGCCACGCGCCGGGCGTCTCCGCGACCCAGCGCGCCGAGCTCTTTGTGGGCGGTCTGCCGGACCATATCCGCGTGGACGTCGAGCTCCGGGATCCCCCCGACCTCCAGACGGCCATGTACTACGCCCGGGCCTTCGAGCAGCGGGCCCAGGCACTGCAGCAGCCACTCGGACGGAGCGGCCACCAGCCCAGTCGACCAGCACCGACTTCCTCAGCCCCGGGTCGGCCTCTCCCAGCCGCGACGGCCACACCCCCGGCCGCCACACGGCCCTTCCGTCGGCTGTCACCGGCCGAGCAGCAGGAGCGTCGCCGTCAGGGTCTCTGCTTCAACTGCGATGAGCCCTATACGCCGACTCATGTCTGCCCCCGCCTCTTTTATTTAGAGACGGTCGACTACACCGAGGAGACCGACTCGCGCGACCCGTTACATCCGCCTGCGGCGCCCGAGGACGCGGCCGCAGATTCAGCAGCGACGGCGTGCGTCGTCTCCCTTCACGCCCTGGCCGGCATCCGGGGCGAGCGGACCATGCTGCTGCCCGTGACGATCCATGGCGAGTGATTGGTGGCCCTGCTGGATACGGGCTCCACACACAACTTTCTGCCCGAGTCGACCATGCGTCGGCTAGCCCTCCCGACGACGGGCGGGGAGCGCCTGCGGATCATAGTGGCGAACGGCGATCGCCTCCGGTGCCATGGGCTAGCCCGCGACGTTCCCATCTCCATCGGCGGCGAACACTTTTCCATCACCTGTGCAGGGATCGATCTCGACTGCTTCGACTTCATCCTCGGGTGGACTTTCTCCGGACCCTCGGTCCCATCCTATGGGATTTCGACGCGCTCACGATGACATTCTGGCGGCAGGGCCGCCGCATCCGGTGGGAGGGCATTGGGGGCGCCGCGCCTGCCGTGCCACACCTCCAGCTGGCTGCCGCGTCCTCGGAGGCCAAGCACCCCCTGCTGGATTCTCTTCTGGAGCAGCACAACGACCTCTTCGACGATCCGCGGGGTCTTCCGCCTGCCCGGGTGTACGACCATCATATTCACCTCGTACCAGGCTCCACTCCGGTGGCGGTACGGCCCTACCGCTACCCCCAGCTGCAGAAGGATGAGTTGGAGCGCTAGTGTGCCCTGATGCTCGCCGCAGGCATCATCCGGATCTCCACGTCACCCTTCACGGCGCCGGTGCTTCTCGTCCGTAAGTCTGACGGCACATGGCGCTTCTGCATCGACTACCGCGCCCTCAACGCACTCACGCTCAAGGACAAGTTCCCTATACCGGTGGTCGACGAGCTCTTGGATGAGCTCCATGGGGCACGCTTCTTCACCAAGCTCGATCTCCGGTCGAGCTATCATCAGGTGCGCATGCATCCGGACGACTTATCTACAGCGCCACCTGGGCCGAACATCTCCGGCACGTCGCCATCGTCTTCAACGTGCTTCGGGCGCACCACCTCCACCTTAAGCGCTCGAAGTGCTCGTTTGGGACACCTACCGTCGCCTACCTCGGCCATGTCATCTCGGCTGACGGGGTGGCTATGGACGCCGATAAGGTGGCGGCCGTCTCCGCCTGGCCGACGCCTCACTCGCCGCGGGCTCTCCGCGGGTTCCTCGGACTCGCCGGCTACTACCGGAAATTTATCCGGGAGTTCGGACTCATCGCGGCGCCCCTCACGCGGTTGCTTCGCCGCGACGCCTTCGCCTGGGACGATGAGGCGACGACGGCGTTCGAGGCCCTCAAGGGGGCCCTCACGACGGGCCCCGTCCTCCAGATGCCCGACTTCGACCGTCCGTTCGTGGTGGACTTTGACGCCTCGGGCACCAGGTTCGGCGCCGTACTTCATCAGGGCGATGGGCCCCTCGCCTTCTTCAGCCGGCCTTTCGCTCCGCGCCATCTTAAGTTGGCCGCTTACGAGCGGGAGCTCATTGGCCTCGTCCAGGCCGTGCGTCATTGGCGGCCATACTTGTGGGGGCGGACCTTCCACATTCGCACGGACCACTACAGCCTGAAGTTCTTGCTGGATCAACGGCTGTCGACCGTTCCGCAGCACCAGTGGATCAGCAAGCTCTTCGGCTTCGACTTCTCCGTCGAGTATCGGCCGGGACGTCTTAACACCATGGCCGACGCGCTGTCCCGTCGCGATTCCGACCTCACGCCACCCGCCGACGCGTCCGCCGGGACGGCCCTGTGCATCCGCTCCGGGCCATCGTTCGGTCTCTTCACCGACATTCGACGCGCCACTGCGACGGCCGATGGCGCCGCACTTCTTCAGCAGCAGCTCGCGGCCGGCGACTTGGAGGAGCCCTGGCGCTTCTCTGACGGACTGCTCCTGCATGGACGCCGGATCTTTGTTCCGGCGCATGATGATCTCCGTCACCAGGTGTTGCAGCTCGCTCATTCGGCGGGCCATGAGGGTGTGCAGAAAACCCTCCATCGTCTTCGCGCCGACTTCTACATCCCTGGCGATCGTGCCCTGGTCCGCGACTGGGTTCAGTCTTGTCAGACTTGCCAGCGCAACAAGACAGAGACCCTGAGACCGGCGGGGCTCCTTCAGCCCTTGGAGGTGCCGTCTTAGGTTTGGGCGGATATCTCCTTGGACTTCATCGAGGGCCTTCCCAAGGTGGGGGGCAAGTCAGTCATCCTCACGGTGGTCGATCGCTTCTCTAAGTACGCCCACTTCATCGCGTTGGGCCATCCGTACATGGCGGCGTCCGTGGCCCGGGCCTTCTTCGACGGCATAGTCCGTCTACACGGGTTCCCGATGTCGATCGTCAGTGATCGGGACCCAGTCTTCACGGGCCATGTCTGGCGCGACCTCTTCAGGATGGCGGGTGTCCAGCTCCGCCTGAGTACGGCGTTCCATCCTCAGACGGACGGTTAGTCTGAGGTGGTTAACAAGGTCATTGCCATGTATTTGCGTTGTGTGATAGGTGATCGACCTCGCGCTTGGGTGGACTGGCTCTCTTGGGCGGAGTACTGCTACAACACTTCTTATCACTCCGCCCTGCGTGCGACGCCATTTGAGGTGGTCTATGGTCGACCACCCCCGCCTATACTTCCGGTCGACCCGGAGACGGCTCGGACAGCGGTTGCGGGTGACCTTATCCGCACCCGTGATGAGATGCTGGCTGAGGTCCGTCAGCGTCTCCTTCAGGCCCAGCAGACGGCCAAGCACTACTACGACGATCATCATCGCGAGGCGGAGTTCGCAGTGGGTGACTGGGTGTGGCTGCGTCTTCTCCACCGCTCTACGCAGTCACTGGACCCGCGCGCAAAGCGCAAGCTTGGCCCTCGCTACGTCGGGCCCTTCCCTGTCGTGGAGCGCATTGGGAAGGTGGCCTATCGTCTTCAGCTTCCAGCCCGCGCCCGCATCCACGACGTGTTCCATGTGGGGCTGCTCAAGCCTTTCCGTGGCGAGCCACCGACGGCTCCTCCGACGCTTCCTCCAACCGCCGATGGTCGCATTCTTCCAGAGCCAGCAAAGGTGCTGCAGGCTCAGCTCCGTCGTGGCGTCTGGTTCATCCTAATTCAGTGGGCGGGCCTTCCGGAGGAGGAGGCTACTTGGGAGCAGCGTGAGGATTTCCGTCAACTCTATCCAGACTTTCAGCTCGAGGACGAGCTGTTTGCACAGGCGGGGAGAGATGTTATGACCGGCCAGGTCTATGGCCGCTGCGGGCCCAACAGGCAGGCTTAGGCCCGTAAGTTATCTTAGTTTTATTCAGATTAGGCAAGTTATCTCAGGATTGATTCTTCTACAAGTTATCTAGGATATAAATATAGATTGTAAGACTCCTTTTGGATTCAAGCAATAAAGACTATTATCATCTTTTGTTGCCCGGCTCCTAGGGGAGCCGGAAACCCTAGCCGCCGCAGCCAAGCCACCGCCGCCCTCAACCCTAGCCGCGACGGCGCGCCCTGCCGCCGGCGCGCCCGTTCCTCGCCGCGCCCACTCCCTCCTTGCCCCTACAACCTACGCAATAGAGCCGGTAGGAACCCTAGTCCTACCAGTGTCAGTTTCAGGACATAAAACAGAAAAAAAAATGTTCTAACAGGGGGAAATTACCAATTCCGGATGCAAGAGAATCAATCTCTGACAAAGTAGTTTTTACGCAATAGAGAAATTATTTTGACATTGCACCAGTAGCAACAATACTAGACAGTGGTGCAAGATGCATTATATAATTATGGAAGAAGCTACTGTAATTAGCAGTTTATAGCAGATATTCCTTTCAGCATATTACCAGGTTTTTTACGCAAAAATGGGAGATTCAAAGCAAGAGATATATTGAGAGATAAAAAAAACATTGTCCGATCACCAAGCCCTTGGCATCAAATAAGCAAATGGTTCGGCACAATTGCTTGCATCGGTAGCGCCAGCCAATATGATAATATGGTCTGACAAAATCTAAGAGCAATAACCACTGAAGAAAATATGATCGACAATACTGAAGTTCCAAAATGACCAAGCACATTCACACCAACGCATGCCAAACACATTTTGTATGAATATCTGGCCATGCCAACTCTTTGTCCTGTACAGTTGTATCCAAACTGCTCAAGAATATTTTGTTGCTTCAAGCTGTGTAGACCCTTCTAGTGAAAACAGGGGGAATATGGCATGTATGCTCAAAGAACTAAAATAGCAACCACTCAAACCTCAACTTCCAACAGTGACACGAATGGTAATTCATTTCGATACACATGTTCGACTGAAATGCTCACCAACAAATGGCACAGAATGGCGTCATTTTCAGGAAATAAAACACACGCAGACATTCTAACAGGGGAAATTTGCTAAATCCAGATGCAAGAGAATCAATTGTGACAAAGTTGTCTTTACATGCGAATTATCATCAGTGCACAAATTGCATTGCCATTGCACTGCCACCAACAATACTATCCGGAGGTGCAACATGCCTTACTATAATCATGAAAGAAGCTAACTAGCAGCTTGTAGCAGCTATTCCATGTCGGCACATCACCGGGTTTTCTCCGGAAAAAAGGGGGCACTCCAAACAAGCGATGAACTGAGAGATGAAAAAGAAAAATACACTCAGTTAGATCACCAATAAGAAAATGGTTGGGCACAGTTGCCTGCATCCCAAGGGCAAGCCCGTCCGACAATGATAATATGGTCTGACAAAATCTAAGAGCAATAACTGCTGAAGAAAATACGATTGACACCACTGAAGTCCCACAATGACCAAGCACCAAGCACCTTCACACACCAACCCTACGCACGCCAAACACATTTTAGATACAGAGCTGTCTGTGCCAACCCTTTGACCTTCATACAAGCAGCTTGAACCATCGGACAGCCCAACAAATTCAGAGAATCTGGTAGCCAAACCTGCTACTCCTTACAACTGAGAGTGGCACTTCATCAAGCAGGTGGACGACGGACCTACACTGCATGTATACACTAACAACGCGAGTAATCTCCACTGGAAACCATCACGGAACAATTTTGCCAAACAAAATTGCAGTTTGCAGATGCGACAGAAAGAACCAGCAAGGTAACAAACGCAACAAAGTCAAAACACATATACCAGAATCCCCGAGGATACGGAGCATACCTAACTGGCATTTGATCAAACAGGTCACCTGCTCGGAGCCAACCACGGCGGCCGGCGCCACTAGAAACTCCGAGCTCCTCGCCGGAGCGATGCAATCTACTGTTCCAATGGCGCGCAACCGAAGCCAATCGCCTCGCCGATTATACCACATCCATCACCCCGCGCGCCGACGTGTGCTGACCAGGCCTCCCCTGACACGGCGGCGGTGATCGCTTTGCCCGTCTCGATGAGCGCGGCGTTTTTTTTTCCTTTTTTTTCTTTTCTTTTAGCGAAGCGCGGTGCTTGGATTTTTTTTATGCGCTACATGATTGGGCCAGATCAACCCAAAGCTTCGAGCCGGCCCGGCCCAACAATACTTTTTTTTCATGTCGACCCAACGATATAAAGTACTAGAAATTCAATGGGGCCCAATCCTAAATGATTTGTGCTTTTATAGGACAAAAATAGCCCGGCTAGGCCCGGCCCGTTAACGAACTGCCTCCGATATCACCCACTTCTATATGCGCAAGCGCAACCAGTCTCTCACGAATTGTCGCGTTCCACTTGTCTCACGTCCTCCGTCCCCATCTCCCCCTCCGCCGCTCCCGCCGCGCCGCCGGCGACGACCCCGTCGAGAGATCTCCACCGGCGCCCTCCATCATGTACCGAGCCGCCTCCGGCCTCGGCGCCCTCAAGGTCAGCCGTCCCCCGCCCGAAACCCTAACCTCCCCTCCCCTCCGTTTCGCTAGATCTAGTGGCTCCATAGCACCCATCACGCTGCGATGCGTCCGATCCGAACGGACACAGCTCACGAGCCGCGTCGCGATTGGTACCGGACTAGCATCCGTGGTGTGGTCACGCGGATTTGATGCGTGAGCGCGTAGTGGGGCCATTCTGGGCGCTGCAAGTAGGAATCGCTGCCTGAATGTTTGCCTTGGTATATCGAATTGGGAAAGCATCGATTTGCGGTGCGAAGATGAGTGTGTGGCGAGTGTTACGTTGCATAGGTTCGTGTAAATAGCATGGGAAGGTTCATCTCTGCGGTTGTTTGCATGTTTGGTTTATTATTGGTGGGATGAGTTGGTTCTGATATGACCAAGTGAGATTACATGATTCATGGGCTTAATGCTATTGCTTTGTCCTTTTTCCTTTGCAAATGTATGCTTTGGATCCAGTACCATTCTAGTTCTTGTGTTCGGTTTCATTAGCTATAGTAATGTTTCATGATGCGCCTAGTCGAATGTATAATTCGGAATGGCTTGTTAAAGTCCCTTTACGTAATCTGTTTCATTTCATCATTTTCATATTACTTTGAAGCTTGAACGGTCATGATATATTTGCCTGTAGCATGTGCTTGATTTTTTTTGTCAGTGTAAGTATTGTTGGGCTTACTGACCGATGATCGTTTTAGCATTAGGTAGAGCCATAACCTTGGATGTAGATATACGTTGTGCGGAGGCAGAATATTTCATCATTGAGACAGCTTGATTTGTTGGGCTTTTAATTGAAGTTGTTCATATTTTAGATCAGCTTTAGCTGCATAATCATAATATCAATTGTTTACCACTTGCAGCAGCATGGGGCGGATACCCAACTGTTGAATATCGCGGTTAGGTCTGCTAGCACAAGTGTTGCACAGAGGTCATCGGGCGGCTTCTTGGGCTGGCTGACAGGTGGACGTTCAAATGTACTACCCCCTCCAGATTTCGCACTCCCAGGAGTCACTATTCCTCCTCCACTAGCTGATCATGTGGAGCCTGGCAAGACAAAAATCACAACACTTTCAAATGGTGTAAAAATTGCCTCTGAAACATCTCCAGTATGTGTTCCTAACTTTTTATAATCTAGTTATTTCATGCATGTTCCTCATGGTGGTCAGTTAGTGATACCAATGTTTTGTATTTTTTATCCAGGGATCAGCATGTTCTGTTGGAGTTTATGTTCACTGTGGGTCTGTATATGAAACACCTGAGACACTGGGTGCCACTCAGTTATTAAAGAAGTTGGCCTTCACAACCACTAGAAACAGGAGCCAGTTGCGTGTTGTTCGTGAAATTGGTGCAATAGGTGGCAGTGCGAAAGCATCAGCCAACCGTGAGCTCATGAGCTACAGTTATGGAGCCCTTAAGACTTACATGCCTGAAATGGTGGAAGTGCTAGTTGATTGTGTGAGAAATCCTGCTTTACTTGATTGGGAAGTCAAGGAAGAGGTATTTCAGCTTAATATTATGCCCTTTCGCTTCTGTACTATAGATTAGTGGAATATGTTCTTTGCTGAATGCAAACTTATTGACTTTGCAGATAATGAATCTAAAGGCAGAGCTTGCAGAAGCTTCAAGTAATCCGGAAACTTTCCTTTTGGATGCTCTTCATTCCAGTGGCTATTCTGGTGCCTTGGCAAACCCATTGATTGCCTCAGAGGCTTCAATTAGCAGATTAAATACCGATGTTCTGGAAGAATTTCTTGCTGTGAGATTCATGCCCTAAAATTCTGTTAGTACTATAGTCGTGTGGGTATTCTTGTTAACATGCTATCTATATTTCTGTTGCATGTATGTCAGTTGAACTACACTTCCCCGCGAATTGTTCTAGCTGCGTCTGGTGTGGACCACGATGAACTTGTATCAATTGCTGAACCACTCCTGTCTGACATTCCCACTGCAACTGGAACAGGAAAGCCAAAATCTGTCTATGTTGGTGGAGAATATAGACGGGCAGCAGATTCATCGGTAGGCTTTATGATTTCTAGTCACTCATCAAGTCATTTATGTGATATGTTTCATGACATACATTTGTTCTTACTTTGGTTTCTTCTCGAAAAATAGAACACAGATCTTGCTTTGGCGTTTGAGCTCCCAGGTGGATGGCTGAAAGAAAAAGAATTTGCTACTGCATCTGTTCTTCAGGTTCGTATTGAATAGAACACTTCTATTGATGTTGCTACAGCATTCTGGTTTAATTCAACAAGAGCTATTTTATCTTTTACAGGCACTTCTGGGTGGTGGTGGCGTCTTTACCTGGGGAAGACCTGGAAAAGGCTTGCATTCACGTCTAAGTAAGCACACGCTGATGAAAATTATGTTGCCAAAAGGGCATTATTCAGTTATCTGGCTGATTGATAGTTAAAGTATCATTTGCTCTTGAGCTGGCTATTCTATAAACTGTAAATTGTGAAAAAAGTGGTCCAACTTTTTACTAAATTCCATTTTTATGGCAACCATTTCAGGCTTGTCGTAACTAATAATGCAGTGTCATGACCACATGCTTTAATTTGATTATTCAGATTCTCGCAGCACAAGAAACTATTTTGTATTTGCATTGGTACTCATATTAGTGCCTGAACTGTGGTATACTTTCTGCAGATCCCCTCGTAAATGAATTTGACCAAATCAAATCGATCTCTGCTTTCAAAAATGTTCACAGTAACACTGGCATTTTTGGAATTCATACATCGACTGTAAGTATCATTTATGATTTGCATAGGAATACTTGAAAATGATCTCCTTTTATGTTTTTTTATTTGTATTTTTTTAGTAGTACTGTTACTGTGCATGCCTTGGAGGGAAATACTTGAAAATAACTTAAATCATGCAACTCACATGTATTATCACTAGATTGGATGAGTTGTTATAGTAATACACAAAAACATAATATTTCATAGTTAAGCTATTGTACTCTGACGACTGATGACTGATGAAGATATCATTTCATAATCAGGAAGCAGCATTTGTTCCTAAAGTTATTGACTTGGCAGCCAGAGAACTCACTTCCCTCGCTACTCCTGGTCAAGGTACCTTAACTATGCTATGTTCATCAGTCATTAAGTTGTTTACGGTTCACTTAATTGCCTGAAACTTCATCTTTTTTTATTGCAGTTGACCAAACCCAACTGGACCGTGCTAAAGCATTTGCAAAATCAGCTATCTTGAAGAACCTGGAATCAAAGGTATGTGTACGCATGTGAAATTTTTATAATCATGGCTGATGCTCCACTAACAATTAAACTCACAGGCATCAACAACTGAAGACATGGGGCGCCAAGCATTGGCATTTGGTGAAAGGTGCACTATTTAAACATTTCTGCTGAACCTTAATATTTTTGCTCGTGCCTATGGTTCTATTCCTTGCAAGGTCGAGAAAAACACATTCTGCACTGGACACATTGTAGAAATTATAGGCTCAGGGATGGTGATGTCTACTTTAAAGTTTCAGTTGGTTGATAGAATAATTAATGGCTTGATGTTCACAGTGCCATTTTAATTTATTGCACATATTGTAATCATATTAGAAACCAGGGAGCCCTCTATCTTTAGATATCACTGTTGGCTGCTGGTAATTGGGTTACTGTTTCTCTGGAAGATGATGCCTACTTGTGTTTTCTATCGGTATGACAAGTGATATCTAGAGGAAAGCATGTTTCTTACGTGGCTTATTAGCCAACTCTACCGTGCTAGCAGAAATTGTAAGTACAGTTAGCAAATGGAAACAAAATATAGTTGTTGATGTTCACAAGATCTATAGTGACTTACTGAGTTAGGAAGATCTCTTTGCCGCCACAGTATTCTTGAAGTTTTTTGGGTGCTTATCTGTATCTTGAAGTGTGTAATGCCTTGTAACAACATAATGGACAAGCTACCGTTTGCTTAATATGTGCTCTTACAATATCATGGACTCGCAAGGCACATCCCATTTTTGCAAGCAAGTAAACTGACATGCATAACCAATGAATGTTATATATACAAGTTGGTGATAAGAAAAAGAGTTCCACATATGGTATCTTATTTCTGTATCCCTGGAATCTGTGTAATGTTTGCCATGTAAAACCTTGCAGGAAACCTGTGGAGCAGCTTCTTAAGGCTGTTGATGCTATAACTCTGGCAGATGTATCAACTGTTGCTGAGAAGATCATCTCGTCACCATTGACAATGGCATCTCATGGAAACGGTGAGCTCCGTGTTACCTACCGAGTCATCTATACCTAATGTGTATGAGTGCACTGTTTCTCATTCAGTCCCCTTTGTTGTGCAGTTCTCAATGTACCAGCCTACGAGACAGTGCGTGGCAAGTTCAGCTCGAAATGAGGAGGCTTCTGAACAAGTTAACTGTTCATATTTATTTTTCTCCAAGACCTGGTCACATTTTTCACAAGAAAAATAAGATGCATACAATTTTGGTCATTAACTCTACTGTGGGATAACTTTGGGATCTTATTTTTTTTCCTCGCAAAACATGTATCCACCTGAGTTTGTTGGTGTGATGTTCTCAAGAGATATGTTCCTGTAAATTCAGTGAAATCATATATGGGTGGCCCTCTTTCGGTGGCAGTCCGGAAGGGTGTACAAAATGTTCCTCCACTTTTTTGGGTTAAAGTCGATGAAACCAGTGTCGGGGCACAGAAATGAATAAAGATTCAATATGACGTGAAATTTTAGATTTGCTTTGCTCTTTTTTTTTTTGCATGCAACAGGGGGTTTGGGGGGGGGGGGGGGGGGGGGGGGGCACATTGGCTTTGACTGCGCCAGCGGTTTTCCGCGACACCAACCAACGGCCGCATCGTGGTTTCCGTACTCCCGTTCTCTGCTTTCTGTGGTGGACCCTCTGATCGGTCGACTGATAGCCACAGCAGGGTATCGCCGACTGATAACCAAGGGACGTTGTTGTATTCGCACCAGCAGGGTTCGCCAGGAGCGATCGGTCGATCAATTTAATTACGAGTAGTTGTATATAATCGACTCATGGAGGCGGCCGGCCATGTTGTCGACGTCTGTATGTAATTTCACGCTTCAATTTTCTCAAATTTGAGACGGAAATGGGTCCGCACGGACACAAAATGGACAGCGGGCGGACGCTGTGTCCGTTTGGGTCGCTCCGTTGGGCAGCTTTTGTGTCCGGATAATCTAAACGGACAAAATGGATCGCCCCATTGGAGTTGCTCTAACAGATATGGGATGCGTTTTTGTCTCGGCTAATCCGACTTTAAAACGTGCTTTAATGTTGCTCATGCTGCATTTGCACGACTAACATACACTCCTAACAAGGCGAATTTGGAGTTGGATTAGGCTAACCAACGCCGTTCGTCTGTTTGGCGACTTGAAAAAGTACTACCAACAATTCAAAGGATCAACAACCATCATTTGGATAGAAATATATTACTACATGTTCACATCTCGACAAGAAGAAAAAGTAAAGAAGGTTGCATCATTTGACCGCACAAAACTTTGAAACTTTTGGAAAAGTGTAAACGTGAATGAACGGGCCATTTTTCTATCCAAACACAGCTTGTCTAAGTGCGGTTGATATGCGCGTGTAACTTTCATGTACTGAATCATCCATTGACACGCCATGATGGAACTTTATACATAGATCAAATCTCTTTCGTGGAGGGGAAAAGGGCATAGATCAAAACTCTTTTTTCAAAAAAACTTCTAATCTATTCATCTTATATGACGATAGTCTAAGTTACTCTCAACTGTGAGCCTTACATGTAGGTCACACGTTTCACAAAGTTTAATATGGGGCTCGAGATTTTTCATTAAATGATGTATTTCATACATCCGAAAGTTAACATAGCAGCTTGGATAGTCATGCTTCATGGTTATTTAGTCCATCTCCAAAGCAGAACCTTAAACCGCCCGCAATCGTTCGGACTGCGAGGTCCAAACATTTTTAGTCAACCGGCGCGGGCATGTATCAGTCTGCCGAGCAGTTCAGACATACTTTTCTCAGCAAACCCGAGACAAACTGGGGGAGGGGGGCTTTGCAGGAGTTCAGACAGCAGCTACGTAGGACTCCGACACTGCCGGCCCACCCAAAACCCCTTCCGGACCCCGTGCCTCCATCCTTTCATTTTTCTCTCCTTCAATTTTTCTCTCTCGCCTTCGCCGCCACGCCATACCCCTGCCAAAACTGGACGAGTATATCGCCTCCAACGGTACACCCAAGCTCCATGCCGCTTCTCCTCCGCCGCCATTGAATACCTCTCCTTTGACTGCCGCGCAGGTAACATCCGCTCCTAAGCTGCTCACCATGCCCGGCAACTGTTCGGTGAATTGCCTGAGCTAATTATTTTGTCCTTTCTTCTTTGAAGCAATGGATTCGGATATGGAGTACATATACGAGCACTATTTTGAGTCGTTCAACGGCTCATCCAACGAGGACTACACGGATGAGACGGTGATGATGCAGGCGGTGCTTGCAGACATGGAGCGTCCGGAGGAGCATGTTCTCAATTTCAAGGGATCGATCAAGGTTCATCAAGTGCTCAACCGCAACCGGGTTCGCGGCCATTCGACGTTGATGGACGACTACTTTTCCGCCAGTGCCCTCTTCGCTGACAATTTTCGCCGGTGTTTTTTGAATGAGCAAAAATGTCTTCGATCGTACCTACCATGGCGTTCGGTCCTTTGATGACTACTTCATCTTGAAGAAGGACGCATTGGGAAGGATTGGGTTCTCTAGTTATCAGAAGTCCATAGCCGCACTGCGGATGCTTGCATATGGCACGACCGCTGATTCAAGGGACGAATACCTACGGATGTTCGAGGGCACATGCGGTTATGCATGGTCAGGTTTGCAACTGCCGTGCTCGAGATGTTTGGAACTCAGTGCCTGAGAGAACCAACTGTGGTAGACACCGAGAGGCTCTTGGCAATCTCGAAAGCAAGAGGGAGGCTAGGTTTGCTTTGATCAGTTGACTGCATGCATTGAAAATGGAAGAATTGTCAGATCATTCTTGAAGAAGTTGCATCACAGAATCTTTGGATTGGACACTTTCTTTGGCAATGCCCGGGGCTCACGATGACATCAATGTGCTGCAGCGATCACAATTGTTTGCTAGGCTGGCTGAAGGAAAAGTTCATCCTTGCCAAATACTATCAATGGGCATGCAGTACATCATGGGTTACTATTTGGTTGACAGTATCTATCCTTCTTGGGCTACCTTTGTGAACACCATCTCTAACCCAGTTGGTCAGAAAAAAATCTACCTTTGCCCAAAGACAAGAAGCAACTAGAAAGGATGTTGAGTGAGCTTTTGGAGTTCTACAGGCACGTTTTGCATTTGTTCGTGGACCTGCTAAACAATGGGATCCGGAGACCTTGTGGGAGGTGATGACCTGTTATGTGATCATGCACAACATGATCATGGAGGATGAGGGTGAGGATGCTACCGCAAGTCTTGAATTTGAGAACATGAATGATCCTATCGAACTTCCCGACCAAAAATCACCCATATTTGAAGAGTTCATTCAAATGCATCAACAAACTCAGCATCGAGCAACTGAATGAAAATCGATTGAGCATCTGTGGGCGGTTAAGGGGGCCAACAAGGTTGGAGTGTAATATTTGAATTTTTTTTAAAAATAAAACTATTGTTGCATCTGAACATTTAAACTATTTTAGACTATATATACGGCTAGTTGAACGTGCAGACTTGAATAAATTAAGATCAGATGCATGTGGGTAGTGTTGGATGGCCGGCTCCTGCATCCATGTCTTTTTTTGCGGGTAGAAATTTGTATTACTCATCCACCAAAGTCCTTACAATCAATCGCAGCTAGTTCCAAAGCCTCAGGAGGACCAGAACCTAACCAAGTCATGGTTCTACCCTCACTACAAGAAAATTTAGCCAAGCTATCACTAACTTTATTTTCGCTATGACTTACATGAGTAATACCGTTTTCACGTAGAGACATAAGATATCTAATCTCCTGGATGATGGATGAATATACCGATCTGTCAACCTCTGAAGCCTGGATCAATTTCACTGCAATTATAGAATCCATGTCGATATGCACTGGTAGCTCACTTCTCTGGATGGAGAAAGATAAACCTTCCATGCATGCACATAATTCAGCTTCAAGTGCATCCCGGCAAGAAAATAACTGCCTACAAGAAGAGAAGATGATGGCTCCCTTGTCATCTCTTAACACCATTCCGCCACCGGCCGATCCATCACAGCAAATGAACTATCAGTACACAACTTAACCCAGCCGGGCTTAGGAGCAGTCCACTTGGGGTCTGCTACGACCATTACCACATGCGGCCGAACTAGAGTATATGTTATGATTGACTTCCCTTTGCTAGGATCAGCAATTAGATCAGTTTTAATGCCAACTAGAGAATCCAAGTAGCTCATCAAGAACCTTCGAGAAGCCTCCATGGGTGGCGGGGATTTATTATGGACAATCTCATTGTGTATGTGCCACGCCCTCCACAATGTCATGGGAAGCATCGAACACTCAATATCTGGCAGAGGAGCAAGTGTTGGGAACGCAGTAATTTCAAAAAAATTCCTACGCACACGCAAGATCATGGTGATGCATAGCAACAAGAGGGGAGAGTATCGTCTACGTACCCTCGTAGACCGTAAGCGGAAGCGTTATGAAAACGTGGTTGATGTAGTCGTACGTCTTCACGATAGACCGATCTAGCACCGAAGGTACGGCACCTCCGCGATCTGCACACGTTCGGCTCGGTGACGCCCCGCGAACTCATGATCCAGTAGAGCTTCGAGGGAGAGCTTCGTCATCACGATGGCGTGATGCGGTGATGATGTTGCTACCGGAAAAGGGCTTCGCCTAAGCACTGCTACGATATTACCGAGGTGGATTATGGTGGAGGGGGGCACCGCACACGACTAAATATCAATGATCAACTTGCGTGTCTATGGGGTGCCCCCATCCCCCGTATATAAAGGAGTGGAGGAGGGGGAGGGGTCGGCCTCCTAGGCGGGCCCCAAGGGGAGTCTACTCCCACCGGGGGGAGTCCTACTCCCACCGGGAGTAGGATTCCTCCCCTTGCCTTGTTGGATTTAGGAGAGAAGGAAGGAGGAGGGAGGAGGAAGGAAAGGGGGGCCGGGCCCCTCCCAATTCGGATTGGGCTTGGGGGGCACGCCCCCTCCTTTGCTCCTTTCCCCTCTCTCCCACTAAGGCCCAATAAGGCTCATATACCTCCCGGGGGGTTCCGGTAACCTCCCGGTGCTCCGGTATACTCCCATTTTCACCTGCAACCATTCCGATGTCCAAACAAAGGCTTCCAATGTATCGATCCTTATGCCTCGACCATTTCGAGACTCCTCGTTATGTCCGTGATCAAATCCGGGACTCCGAACTACCTTTGGTACATCAAAACACATAAACTAGTAGTGCCGATCGTCACCGAACGTTAAGCGTGCGGACCCTACTGGTTCGAGAACTATGTAGACATGACCGAGACATGTCTCCGGTCAATAACCAATAGAGGAACCTGGATGCTCATATTGGTTCCTACATATTCTACGAAGATCTTTATCGGTCAAACCGCATAACGATATACGTTGTTCCCTTTGTCATCGATATGTTACTTGCCCGAGATTCGATCGTCGGTATCTCAATACCTAGTTCAATCTCGTCACCGGCAAGTCTCTTTACTCGTTCCATAATGATACATCCCGTAACTAACTCATTAGCTACATTGCTTGCAAGGCTTATTGTGATGTACATTACCGAGAGGGCCCAGAGATACCTCTCCGACAATCAGAGTGACAAATCCTAATCTTGATCCATGCCAACTCAACAAACACCATCAGAGACACCTGTAGAGTACCTTTATAATCACCCAGTTACGTTGTGACGTTTGGTAGCACACAAAGTGTTCCTCCGATATTCAGGAGTTGCATGATCTCATAGTCATAGGAACGTGTATAATTATGGAGAAAGCAATAGCAACAAACTAAACGATCATTGTGCTAAGCTAACGGATGGGTCAAGTCAATCACATCATTCTCTAATGATGTGATCCCGTTAATCAAATGACAACTCATGTCTATGGTTAAGAAACATAACCATCATTGATTCAACGAGCTAGTCAAGTAGAGGCAAACTAATGACACTCTGTTTGTCTATGTATTCACACATGTACTAAGTTTCTGGTTAATACAATTCTAGCATGAATAATAAACATTTATCATGATATAAGAAAATATAAATAACAACTTTATTATTGCCTCTAGGGCATATTTCCTTCAGTCTCCCACTTGCACTAGAGTCAATAATCTAGATTACATTGTAATGATTCTAACACCCATGGAGTCTTGGTGCTGATCATGTTTTGCTCGTGAGAGAGGCTTAGTCAACGGGTCTGCAACATTCAGATCCGTATGTATCTTGCAAATCTCTATGTCTCCTCCTTGACTTGATCGCGGATGGAATTGAAGCGTCTCTTGATGTGCTTGGTTCTCTTGTGAAATCTGGATTCCTTTGCGAAGGAAATTGCACCAGTATTGTCACAAAAAAATTCATTGGACCCGATGCACTAGGTATGACACCTAGATCAGATATGAACTCCTTCATCCAGACTCCTTCATTTACTGCTTCCGAAGCAGCTATGTATTCCGCTTCACACGTAGATACTGAAGGAAATATGCCCTAGAGGCAATAATAAAGTTATTATTTATATCCTTATTTCATGATAAATGTTTATTATTCATGCTAGAATTGTATTAACCAGAAACATAATACATGTGTGAATACATAGACAAACATAGTGTCACTAGTATGCCTCTACTTGACTAGCTCGTTAATAAAAAATGGTCAAGTTTCCTAACCATAGACATGAGTTGTCATTTGATTAACGGGATCACATCATTAGGAGAATGATGTGATTGACTTGACCCATTCCGTTAGCTTAGCACTTGATCATTTAGTATGTTACTACTGCTTTCTTCATGACTTATACATGTTCCTATGACTACGAGATTATGCAACTCCCGTTTACCGGAGGAACACTTTGTGTGCTACCAAACGTCACAACGTAACTAGGTGATTATAAAGGTGCTCTACAGGTGTCTCCGAAGGTACTTGTTGAGTTGGCGTATTTCGAGATTAGGATTTGTCACTTCGATTGTCGGAGAGGTATCTCTGTGATACGGCTCAAATAGCTTTGAGTCGATTTTGTGGGATGTCCCTGATCTTTCACTGGCGCAAAGAGCTAGCAGAATATACTTGATCGGAGGCAGACGTACTAGAGCAGACAGAGATATATATGTGTAGAGATGTGTACGTGTGGAAGAACTTGGACTAGATGGATCGGAAGTAGTAAACGTGGTGTAGTAGTACTAGAGCTAGATGGAGGGATTAAGCTGATGGCGATTAGCGGCGGCGACGGCGACGAAGTATTTAGCAATAATAAGCACTAGCAGAAGTAGATGGAGAAGACGGGAAGCTAGCTAGATTTACCCTTGTAGATCAAGAATCAAACGACACTTGTGCCTTGGCGATCCAAGCTGCCGAAACACATGCAATTATCAAACCCTAGACAGGGACGCAGAAGTACAGATACGCATCCATCAGATGAGTTTTCTTCCTGAACTAAAACCTCCCCCCTAGACAGAACTGCACCCCTTGCTTATATAGGTTGCGCGTAACACCTGGGCTAAGCCCGACCTAGACTAGGACACGATGAGGACTCCTCATCAATTACAAGTTGTAAATTAGGAAATCTGAACAAACTAGTAAAAACAAATAAAAAGACACACGTACGTATACTTGCATGTATGGTTGCTAGGCCAAAACTAAAATGAACTTGATGGTGCAGCCTTCAAACTTTCATTCTGCTGGTTATGTTGAAGTATTGACAAGGTGTTCTGAACGTGGGCTTCACTTCTTCCTGAGGCACAAGCGTAGAATATGGAACAGGCTTCACACCTAAAATCCCCTTCTGTTCTGTAGCACACATGATCTTCTTATGACGTAGAGCGGGAACCACATACTTTTGCATGTTGCTTTCATAGCGAGCCTCTCGATTGGCTGATATCTTACTTGATAGTAACAGTGGAACGACAAGAGCACCTGTACTGTCCATATCATCCTCTCCCCCTTTAAGCGAAACCGTCCTCGGTTTCAGGGTACTCTTCAAAAAATCGTTGTATACAAACACATGATCAATCTTGATAGGATTGTTACCCATGGGCTGCAGCACACGTTTGATGCCAACATCTCGGAACACGTAAGTGTTCGACCTCCCCTCATGTGTAGCGTTGCGATCATATTGCCACGGATGACCCAATAGCAACTGACACACATCCATTGGCACAACATCGCAAATCACCTCATCGTAATACGTGCCAATATTGAACTTTACGCGTATCTTGTGAGTCACCTTCAAACGTCCGGAGTTGTACAACCACTCAATGCAATGTGGCTGCGGATGTGGCCATGCCTTCAGTCCTAAAGCATCCACCACACGTTTGCTTATGAAGTTGGTGTAGCTCCCTCCATCAATAATCAACTTGCAACACTTGTTTTTGATCTTGCATTGTGACTGAAAATTTTTCCACCGCTGTCCCGAACTTGGAATTTGATCCTCTTTAGCTCGCTGCACCATGATGCATGGCAGGTCATCATAATCTAGAGGATAGCACATGATAGGATTAGATTCACTTTCCCCTTCCTTGGGCTCATCAGACTCTGAGTCAATTTTGTCTTTGGAAACATATCCATCATTAACAAGGAGCACTCTCTTCTTGTTCGGACAATCAATGCGTTTGTGTCCCCTACCTCCACATGTGTAACAAACAATCTCACTAGTACGCATAGCAGACTGCGCACTTGAATCAGCCCTTGAAGCCACTTTGCTCGCGGCCATAGATTCTTTGCTCATCTCCTTGTGATCGGTAGCAGCTGACCTATAGGATGAAGCTGGCTTGACATTATCATCGTCATGCGAATAGGAACGTCGCCCCATGCTGAAATTGGTGCGGCCTTTGGAAACTTGCTTGGCTTTGACCCACTGTTCGGCACGCTCCGCCTGATGAAGAAGCTCTTGCATATCATTATACTGCATCAAATCAACACGGTCACGTATATCCTCATTCAGCCCCTCAAAGAAGCGTGTCATTGTTGCATCATCAAACTCATGCACATTAGTTCTGATCATCAGAACTTGCATCCGTTGGTAATACTCATCCACCGTCATGGCTCCTTGAACAAGAAGGCGAAGCTTTGTGTGTTGCTCCTTCTGAAAATAAGCTGGCACAAAGCAAGCACGCATTATACGCTTCATCTCACGCCATGACTCTGGTCGTGCGTCATTGCGGTTGAGCTGATCCCACCAAATTAATGCATAACCTGAAAATTCAAGAGAAGCAAAACGAATCTTCCGCTCCTCGGAGTAACGGTGATTATCAAAAATCTGCTCCACACGCATCTCCCACTCAAGATACTCCTCGGGACCGGCCTTGCCTGTGAACGAAGGTATAGTAATTTTTATTCTACCAATACCTCCGTCCCCGTCCTCATCGCGGCGCCGCCTTGGTCCATCATCACGGGGACGAGCATCCTGTCGTGGTCGGCGAGGCAAGTCACCGCGAGCATCAGAACCATCCTCGAACTCAGCATCATTGTCGTCGTTGGCAACGTCCGCGTCACAGACATGTCGAGGTGCTCGCTGCTGCAGGGCATGTTGTTCCCTCGCTGGAGCAGCCGCGCTGGTTGCCCTTGCCTCTAGGCGACGGAGGGCTGCTTGCATGGCCTGGAACCTGTCGGTCACCGTCTCGTCGAGGGCCTTCATGCGGTTGTCGAAGTGCTGGTATGTAGCCTTGAACATAGCACGGACACCTGGGTCCAGATCGGGACCATATTGCGGCGGCCCGTCATCCTCCCGCACCTCATCCCCGTCACGCTTGCTTGCGGTTGACATCACGCGCAGTGATAAACCTGGCGCTCTCTGATACCAGTTGATATGGCTCAAATAGCTTTGAGTCGATTTTGTGGGATGTCCCTGATCTTTCACCGGCGCAAAGAGCTAGCAGAATATACTTGATCGGAGGCAGACGCACTAGAGCAGACAGAGATATATATGTGTAGAGATGTGTACGTGTGGAAGAACTTGGACTAGATGGATCGGAAGTAGTAAACATGGTGTAGTAGTACTAGAGCTAGATGGAGGGATTAAGCTGATGGCGATTAGCGACGGCGACGGCGACGAAGTATTTAGCAATAATAAGCACTAGCAGAAGTAGATGGAGAAGACGGGAAGCTAGCTAGATTTACCCTTGTAGATCAAGAATCAAACGACACTTGTGCCTTGGTGATCCAAGCTGCCAAAACACATGCAATTATCAAACCCTAGACAGGGACGCAGAAATACAGATACGCATCCATCAGATGAGTTTTCTTCCTGAACTAAAACCCCCCCTAGACAGAACTGCACCCCTTGCTTATATAGGTTGTGCGTAACACCTGGGCTAAGCCCGACCTAGACTAGGACACGATGAGGACTCCTCATCAATTACAAGTTGTAAATTAGGAAATCTGAACAAACTGGTAAAAACAAATAAAAAGACACACGTACGTATACTTGCATCTATGGTTGCTAGGCCAAAACTAAAATGAACTTGATGGTGCAGCCTTCAAACTTTCATTCTGCTGGTTACGTTGAAGTATTGACAAGGTGTTCTGAACATGGGCTTCACTTCTTCCTGAGGCACAAGCGTAGAATATGGAACAGGCTTCACACCTAAAATCCCCTTCTGTTCTGTAGCACACATGATCTTCTTATGACGTAGAGCGGGAACCACATACTTTTGCATGTTGCTTTCATAGCGAGCCTCTCGATTGGCTGATATTTTACTTGATAGTAACGGTGGAACGACAAGAGCACCTGTACTGTCCATATCACTCTGGGCCCACTCGGTAATGCACATCACTATAAGCCTTGCAAGCATTGTAACTAATGAGTTAGTTGTGGGATGATGTACTACGTAACGAGTAAAGAGACTTGGCGGTAACGAGATTGAACTAGGTATTGAGATACCGACGATCGAATCTCGGGCAAGTAACATACCGATGACAAAGGGAACAACGTATGTTGTTATGCGGTTTGACCGATAAAGATCTTCGTCGAATATGTAGGAGAAAATATGGGCATCCAGATTCCACTATTGGTTATTGACCAGAGAAGTGTCTCGGTCATGTCTACATAGTTCTTGAACCCGTAGGGTCCACACGCTTAACGTTCGTTGACGATATAGTATTTATGAGTTATGTATGTTGGTAACCGAATGTTGTTCGGAGTTCCGGATAAGATCACGGACATGACGAGGAACTCCGAAATGGCCCGGAGATAAAGTTTGATATATGGGATAATAGTGTTTGGTATCCGGAAGGGTTCCGGAAGTCACCGGAAGGGGTTTCGGATGTTTCCCGAAATGTTTGGGTACGATAACACTTTATTTGGGCCAAAAGGGAAAGCCCACAAGGTTTTTGCAAAGCGCAAAAGGAATTTTTGTGGAGTCCAGGGGCCAGACACCAGGGTCCCTGGCGTCTGGGTCCAGACGCCGGGAACCCTGGCATCTGGCCCTGGAGTCCGAGAAGGACTCTTGCTTTTCGGGTGAAACCGACTTTGTGGAGGCTTTTACTCCAAGTTTCGACCCCAAGACTCAACATAAAAATAGAGGGGTAGGGCCAGAAGCCAAGACACATCAAGAAACACTAAGCCGTGTGTCGGCTACCCCGTCCCCTCTAGTTTATCCTCCGTCATAGTTTTTGTAGTGCTTAGGCGAAGCCTTGCGGAGATTGTTCTTCACCAACATCGTCACCACACCGTCGTGTTGCCAGAACTCATCTACTACTTCGCCCCTCTTGCTGGATCGAGAAGGCGAGGACATCATCGAGCTGAACGTGTGCTGAACGCGGAGGTGTTGTACGTTCGGTACTTGATCGGGATGGATCGTGAAGGTGTACGACTACATCAACCGCGCTGATAAACGCTTCCGCTTACGGTCTACGAGGGTACGTAGACAACACTCTCCCCTCTCGTTGCTATGCATCACCACGATCCTGCGTGTGCGTAGGAAATTTTTTGAAATTACTGCGTTCCCCAACAGTGGTATCCGAGCCACATTTCATGCGTAGATGTTATATGCACGAGTAGAACACAAGTGAGTTGTGAGCGATACAAGTCATACTGCTTACCAGCATGTCATACTTTGGTTCGGCGGTATTGTTGGATCAAGCGGTCCGGACCTACATTACGCGTACGCTTACGCAAGACTGGTTCTACCGACGTGCTTTGCACATAGGTGGATAGCGGGTGTCAGTTTCTCCAACTGTAGTTGAACCGACTGTGGCTACGCCCAGTCCTTCAGAAGGTTAAAACAGCACTAACTTGACGAACTATCGTTGTGGTTTTGACGCGTAGGTAAGAACGGTTCTTGCTCAGCCCGTAACAACCACGTAAAACTTGCAACAACAAAGTAGAGGACGTCTAACTTGTTTTTGCAGGGCATGCTGTGATGTGATATGGTCAAGACGTGATGCTATATTTTGTTGTATGAGATGATCATGTTTTGTAACCGAGTTATCGGCAACTGGCAGGAGCCATATGGTTGTCGCTTTATTGTATGCAATGCAATCGCCCTGTAATTGCTTTACTTTATCACTAAGCAGTAGCGATAGTCGTAGAAGCAATAGTTGGCGAGAT
Source organism: Triticum monococcum (assembly GCA_034509565.1). Taxonomy (NCBI): domain Eukaryota; kingdom Viridiplantae; phylum Streptophyta; class Magnoliopsida; order Poales; family Poaceae; genus Triticum; species Triticum monococcum. Next base: position 79,435,418 of record CM067843.1, read on the forward strand.
GACAACGATGTTACGATGGAGATCAAGGTGTCGCGTCGGTGACGATGGTGATCATGACGGTGCTTCAGAGATGGAGATCACAAGCACAAGATGATGATGGCCATATCATATCACTTATATTGATTGCATGTGATGTTTATCCTTTATGCATCTTATTCTGCTTTGTTTGACGGTAGCATTATAAGATGATATCTCACTAAATTTCAAGGTATAAGTGTTCTCCCTGAGTATGCACCGTTGCCAAAGTTCGTCGTGCCGAGACACCACGTGATGGTCGGGTGTGATAAGCTCTACATTCATCTACAACGGGTTCAAGCCAGTTTTGCACACGCAGAATACTCGGGTTAAACTTGATGAGCCTAGCATATGCAGATATGGCCTCGGAACACTGGAGACCGAAAGGTCGAGCGTGAATCATATAGTAGATATGATCAACATAGTGATGTTCACCATTGAAACTACTCCATCTCACGTGATGATCAGACATGGTTTAGTTGATTTGGATCACGTGATCACTTAGATGATTAGAGGGATGTCTATCTAAGTGGGAGTTCTTAAGTAATATGATTAATTGAACTTTAATTTATCATGAACTTAGTCCTGGTAGTATTAGCATATCTATGTTGTAGATCAATAGCTCGCGTTTAGCTCCCCTGTTTTATTTTTGATATGTTCCTAGAGAAAACTAAGTTGAAAAATGTTAGTAGCAATGATGCGGATTGGATCCGTGATCTGAGGTTTATCCTCATTGTTGCACAGAAGAATTATGTCCTTGATGCACCGCTAGGTGACAGACCTACTGCAGGAGCAGATGTAAACGTTATGAATGTTTGGCTAGCTCAATATGATGACTACTTGATATTTTAGTGCACCATTCCTAACGGCTTAGAATCAGGACTTCAAAGACGTTTTGAACGTCATGGACCATATGAGATGTTCCAGGAGTTGAAGTTAATATTTCAAGCAAATACCCGAGTTGAGAGATATGAAGTCTCCAACAAGTTTTATAGCTAAAAGATGGAGGATAATAGCTCAAGCAGTGAGCATGTGCTCAGATTGTCTGGGTACTACAATCGCTTGAATCAAGTGGGAGTTAATCTTCCAGATAAGATAGTGATTGACAGAATTCTCTAGTCACCATCACCAAGTTAGTAGAACTTCGTGATGAACTATAGTATGCAAGGGATGACGAAAATGATTCCCGAGCTTTTCATGATAATGAAATCGATGAAGGTAGAAATCAAGAAAAGCATCAAGTGTTGATGCTTAACAAGACCACTAGTTTTAAGGAAAGGGCAAAGGGAAGAAGGGGAACTTCAAGAAGAATGGCAAGCAAGTTGCTGCTCAAGTGAAAAAGCCCAAGTGTGGACCTAAGCCTGAGACTAAGTGCTTTTACTGCAAAGGGACTAGTCACTGGAAGCAGAACTACCCCAAGTATTTGGCGGATAAGAAGGATGGAAAAATGAACAAAGGTATATTGGATATATATGTTATTGATGTGTACTTTACTAGTGTTTATAGCAAACCCCTCGGTATTTGATACTGGTTCAGTTGCTAAGAGTAGTAACTCGAAACGGGAGTTGAAGAATGAACAAAAACTAGTTAAGGTGAAGTGACGATGTGTGTTGGAAGTAGTTCCAAGAATGATATGATCATCATCGCACACTCCCTATACTTTCGGGATTAGTGTTGAACCTAAATAAATGTTATTTGGTGTTTGTGTTGAGCATGAATATGATTTGATCATGTATATTGCAATACTATTATTCATTTAAGTTAGAGAATAATTGTTGTTCTGTTTACATGAATAAAACCTTCTATGGTCATACACCCAATGAAAATGGTTTGTTGGATCTCGATCGTAGTGATACACATATTCATAATATTGAAGCCAAAAGGTGCAACGTTAATAATGATAGTGCAACTTATTTGTGGCATTGCCATTTAGGTCATATTGGTGTAAAGCGCATGAAGAAACTCCATGTTGATGGGATTTTGGAATCACTTGATGCTTGCGAACCATGCCTTATGGGAAAGATGACTAAAACTCCGTTCTCCGGAACAATGGAGCGAACAACTGACTTATTGGAAATAGTACGTACTGATGTATGCGATCCGATGAGTGTTGAAGCTCGCGGCGGGTATCGTTATTTTCTGACCTTCACAGATGATTTGAGGAGATATGGGTATATCTACTTGAAGAAACATAAGTCTGAAATATTTGAAAAGTTCAAAGAATTTCAGAGTGAAGTGGAAAATCATCGTAACAAGAAAATAAAGTTTCTACAATCTGATCACAGAGGCGAATATTTGAGTTACGAGTTTGGTCTTCAATTAAAACAATGTGGAATAGTTTCACAAACTCATGCCACCTGGAACACCACAGCGTAATGGTGTGTCCGAACGTCATAACCGTACTTTATTTGATATAGTGCAATCTATGATGTCTCTTACCGATTTACCACTATCGTTTTGGGGTTATGCATTAGAGACAGCTGCATTCACATTAAAAAGGGCACCATCTAAATCTGTTGAGACGACACTGTATGAACTGTGGTTTAGCAAGAAACCTAAGCTGTCGTTTCTTAAAGTTTGGGGTTGCGATGCTTATGTGAAAAAGTTTCATCTTGATAAACTCAAACCCAAGTTGGAGAAGTGCGTCTTCATAGGATACCCAAAAGTAACTGTTGGGTACACCTTCTATCACAGATCCGAAGGCAAGATATTTGTTGATGAGAATGGATCTTTTCTAGAGAAGGAGTTTCTCTCGAAAGAAGTGAGTGGGAGGAAAGTAGAACTTGATGAGGTAAGTGTACCTGCTCCCTTATTGGAAAGTAGTTCATCATAGAAATCTGTTTCTGTGACTCCTACACCAATTAGTGAGGAAGCTAATGATGATGATCATGTAACTTTAGATCAAGTTACTACCGAACCTCGTAGGTCAACCAGAGTAAGATCCACACCAGAGTGGTATGGTAATCCTATTCTGGAGGTCATGTTAATTGACCATGACGAACCTACGAACTATGAGGAAGCGATGATGAGCCCAGATTTCATGAAATGGCTTGAGGCCATGAAATCTGAGATGGGATCCTGCTACCTCTTGAGCACTTGCGTTGGTTTTCCCTTGAAGAGGAAAGGGTGGTGCAGCAAAGTAGCGCAAGTATTTCCCTCAGTTTTTAAGAACCAAGGTATCAATCCAGTAGGAGGCTACACGCGAGTCCCTCGCACCTACACAAAACAAATAAATCCTTGCAACCAACGCGATAAGGCGTTGTCAATCCCTACACTGTCACTTACGAGAGTGAGATCTGATAGATATGATAAGATAATATTTTTTGTATTTTTATGATAAAGATGCAAAGTAAAATAAAAGAAATGAAAATAACTAAGTATTGGAAGATTAATATGATGAAGATAGACCCGGGGCCATAGGTTTCACTAGTGGCTTCTCTCAAGAGCATAAGTATTTTACGGTGGGTGAACAAATTACTGTTGAGCAATTGACAGATTTGAGCATAGTTATGAGAATATCTAGGTATGATTATCTATATAGGCATCACGTCCAAGACAAGTAGACCGACTCCTGCCTGCATCTACTACTATTACTCCACACATCGACCGCTATCCAGCATGCATCTAGAGTATTAAGTTCAAGAGAACAGAGTAACGCTTTAAGCAAGATGACATGATGTAGAGGGATAAACTCATGCAATATGATGAAAACCCCAACTTGTTATCCTCGATGGCAATAATACAATACGTGCCTTGCTGCCCCTACTGTCACTGGGAAAGGACACCGCAAGATTGAACCCAAAGCTAAGCACTTCTCCTATTGCAAGAAAGATCAATCTAGTAGGCCAAACCAAACTGATAATTCAAAGAGACTTGCAAATATAACCTATCATACATAAAATAATTCAGAGAAGATTCAAATATTGTTCATAGATAAACTTGATCATAAACCCACAATTTATCGGTCTCAACAAACACATAGCAAAAGAAGATTACATCGAATAGATCTCCACAAGAGAGGGGGAGAACTTTGTATTGAGATCCAAAAAGAGAGAAGAAGACATCTAGCTAATAACTATGGACCCGAAGGTCTGAGGTAAACTACTCACACTTCATCGGAGAGGCTATGGTGTTGATGTAGAAGCCCTCCATGATCGATGCCCCCTCCGGCGGAGCTCCGGAACAGGCCCCAATATGGGATCTCGTGGATACAGAAAGTTACGGCGGTGGAATTAGGGTTTTGGCTCCGTATCTAATCGTTTGGGGGTACGTAGGTATATATAGGAGGAAGAAGTACATTGGTGGAGCAACAGGGGGCCCACGAGGGTGGATGGCGTGCCTGGGGGGCTAGGTGCACTCCCCTACCTCGTGGCCTCCTTGTTGGTTACTTGACGTAGATTCCAAGTCTCCTGGATCTTGTTCGTTCCAAAAATCACGTTCCCGAAGGTTTCATTCCGTTTGGACTCCGTTTGATATTCCTTTTCTTCGAAACCCTAAAATAAGCCAAAAAATAGCAATTCTGGGCGAGGCCTTCGGTTAGTAGGTTAGTCCCAAAAATAATATAAAAGTGTATAATAAAGCCCAATAATGTCCAAAACAGTAGATAATATAGCATGGAGCAATCAAAAATTATAGATACATTGGAGATGTATCAAGCATCCCCAAGCTTAATTCCTGCTCGTCCTCGAGTAGGTAAATGATAAAAACAGAATTTTTGATGCGGAATGCTACTTGGCATAATTTCAATGTAATTCTTCTTAATTGTGGTATGAATATTCAGATCTGAAAGATTCAAGAAAAAAGTTTAATATTGATATAGAAATAATAATACTTTAAGCATACTAACTAAGCAATTATGTCCTCTCAAAATAACATGGCCAAAGAAAGTTATCCCTACAAAATCATATAGTCTGGCTATGCTCTATCTTCACCACACAAAGTATTTAAATCATGCACAACCCCGATGACAAGCCAAGAAATTGTTTCATACTTTTGGTGTTCTCAAACTTTTTCAATCTTCACGCAATACATGAGCGTGAGCCATGGACATATCACTTTAGGTGGAATAGAATGGTGGTTGTGGAGGAGACAAAAAGGGAGAAGATAGTCTCACATCAACTAGGCGTATCAATGGGCTATGGAGATGCCCATCAATAGGTACCAATGTGAGTGAGTAGGGATTGCCATGCAACGGATGCACTAGAGCTATAAGTATATGAAAGCTCAAAAAGAAACTAAGTGGGTGTGCATCCAACTTGCTTGCTCACGAAGACCTAGGGCATTTTGAGGAAGCCCATCATTGGAATATACAAGCCAAGTTCTATAATGAAATTTCCCACTAGTATATGAAGGTGATAACCAAGGAGACTCTCTACTATGAAGATCATGGTGCTACTTTGAAGCACAAGTGTGGTAAAAGGATAGTAGCATTGTCCCTTCTCTCTTTTTCTCTCATTTTTTGTTTGGGCCTTTTCTCTTTTTTTATGGCCTCTTTTTTTATTATTATTTTTGTCCGGAGTCTCATCCCGACTTGTGGGGGAAGCATAGTCTCCATCATCCTTTCCTCACTGGGACAATGATCTAATAATGATGATCATCACACTTTTATTTTCTTACAACTCAAGAATTACAACCCGATACTTAGACCAAGATATGACTCTATATGAATGCCTCCGGTGGTGTACCGGGATATGCAATGACTCAACTGTGACATGTATGAAAGAATTATGAACGGTGGCTTTGCCACAAATACAATGTCAACTACTGAAGGAAATATGCCCTAGAGGCAATAATAAAGTTATTATTTATTTCCTTATATCATGATAAATGTTTATTATTCATGCTAGAATTGTATTAACCGGAAACATAATACATGTGTGAATACATAGACAAACAGAGTGTCACTAGTATGCCTCTACTTGACTAGCTCGTTAATCAAAGATGGTTATGTTTCCTAACCATGAACAAAGAGTTGTTATTTGATTAACGAGGTCACATCATTAGTTGAATGATCTGATTGACATGACCCATTCCATTAGCTTAGCACTCGATCGTTTAGTATGTTGCTATTGCTTTCTTCATGACTTATACATGTTCCTATAACTATGAGATTATGCAACTCCAGTTTACCGGAGGAACACTTTGGGTACTACCAAACGTCACAACGTAACTGGGTGATTATAAAGGAGTACTACAGGTGTCTCCAATGGTAGATGTTGGGTTGGCGTATTTTGAGATTAGGGTTTGTCACTCCGATTGTCGGAGAGGTATCTCTGGGCCCTCTCGGTAATACACATCACATAAGCCTTGCAAGCATTATAACTAAGATGTTAGTTGTGACATGATGTATTACGGAATGAGTAAAGAGACTTGCCAGTAACGAGATTGAACTAGGTATTGGATACCGACGATCGAATCTCAGGCAAGTAACATACCGATGACAAAGGGAACAACGTATGTTGTTATGCGGTCGGACCGATAAAGATCTTCGTAGAATATGTAGGAGCCAATATGGGCATCCAGGTCCCGCTATTGGTTATTGACCGGAGACGTGTCTCGGTCATGTCTAAATTGTTCTCGAACCGTAGGGTCCGCACGTTTAACGTTACGATGACAGTTATTATGAGTTTATGCATTTTGATGTACCGAAGGTTGTTCGGAGTCCCGGATGTGATCACGGACATGACGAGGAGTCTCGAAATGGTCGAGACGTAAAGATTGATATATTGGAAGCCTATGATTGGACATCGGAAGTGTTCCGGGTGAAATCGGGATTTTACCGGAATACCGAGAGGGTTACCGGAACCCCCCGGGAGCTAGATGGGCCATAATGGGCCTTAGTGGAAAAGAGAAGGGGCTGCCCTAGATGGGCTGCGCGCCTCCCCCTTCCCCTAGTCCTATTAGGACTAGGAAAGGGTGGCCGGCCACCTCCTCCTCTTTTCCCCTCCGAGGAATCCTAGTTGGACTAGGATTGGAGGGGGAATCCTACTCCCAGTGGGAGTAGGACTCTCCTGCGCCTCCCCCCTTGGCCGGCCAGCCCCTCCCCCTTGGATCCTTTATATATAGGGGTTGGGGGCACCTCTAGACACACAAGTTGATCCTTGAGATCGTTCCTTAGCCGTGTGCGGTGCCCCCTGCCACCAAATTCCACCTCGATCATACCGTTGTAGTGCTTAGGCGAAGCCCTGCGTCGGTAGTACATCAAGATCGTCACCACGCCGTCGTGCTGACGGAACTCCTCCCCGAAGCTTTGCTGGATCGGAGCCCGGGGATCGTCATCGAGCTGAACGTGTGCTAAGAACTCGGAGGTGCCGGAGTAACGGTGCTTGGATCGGTCGGATCGGGAAGAAGACGTACGACTACTTCCACTACGTTGTGTCAACGCTTCCGTTGCGATCTACAAGGGTACGTAGATCAGACTCCCCCCCTCGTTGCTATGCATCACCATGATCTTGCGTGTGCGTAGGAAATTTTTTGAAATTACTACGTTCCCCAACAGTGGCATCCGAGCCTAGGTTTTATGGTTTGATGTTATTTGCACGAGTAGAACACAAGTGAGTTGTGGGCGATACAAGTCATACTGCCTACCAGCATGTCATACTTTGGTTCGGCGGTATTGTTGGACGAGACGACCCGGACCAACCTTACGCGTACGCTTACGCGAGACCGGTTCCCTCGACGTGCTTTGCACATAGATGGCTTGCGGGCGACTGTCTCTCCAACTTTAGTTGAACCGAGTGTGGCTACGCCCGGTCCTTGAGAAGGTTAAAACGAAGTCTATTTGACAAACTATCGTTGTGGTTTTGATGCGTAGGTGAGATGAGTTCTTGCTTAAGCCCGTAGCAGCCACGTAAAACTTGCAACAACAAAGTAGAGGACGTCTAACTTGTTTTTGCAGGGCATGTTGTGATGTGATATGGTCAAGGCATGATGCTGATTTTATTGTATGAGATGATCATGTTTTGTAACCAAGTTATCGGCAACTGGCAGGAGCATATGGTTGTCGCTTTATTGTATGCAATGCAATCGCGATGTAATGCTTTACTTTATTGCTAAGCGGTAGTGATAGTCGTGGAAGCATAAGATTGGCGAGACGACAACGATGCTACGATGGAGATCAAGGTGTCGCGCCGGTGACGATGGTGATCATGACGGTGCTTCGGAGATGGAGATCACAAGCACAAGATGATGATGGCCATATCATATCACTTATATTGATTGCATGTGATGTTTATCTTTTATGCATCTTATCTTGCTTTGATTGACGGTAGCATTATAAGATGATCTCTCACTAAATTATCAAGAAGTGTTCTCCCTGAGTATGCACCGTTGCCAAAGTTCGTCGTGCCTAGACACCACGTGATGATCGGGTGTGATAAGCTCTATGTCCATCTACAACGGGTGCAAGCCAGTTTTGCACACGCAGAATACTCAGGTTAAACTTGACGAGCCTAGCATATGCAGATATGGCCTCGGAACACAGAGACCGAAAGGTCGAGCGTGAATCATATAGTAGATATGATCAACATAACGATGTTCACCATTGAAAACTACTCCATCTCACGTGATGATCGGTTATGGTTTAGTTGATTTGGATCACGTGATCACTTAGAGGATTAGAGGGATGTCTATCTAAGTGGGAGTTCTTAAAAATTTGATTAACTGAACTTAAACTTATCATGAACTTAGTACCTGATAGTATCTTGCTTGTTTATGTTGATTGTAGATAGATGGCTCGTGCTGTTGTTCCGTTGAATTTTAATGCGTTCCTTGAGAAAGCAAAGTTGAAAGATGATGGTAGCAATTACACGGACTGGGTCCGTAACCTGAGGATTATCCTCATTGCTGCACAGAAGAATTACGTCCTGGAAGCACCGCTGGGTGCCAGGCCTGCTGCTGGAGCAACACCAGATGTTATGAACGTCTGGCAGAGCAAAGCTGATGACTACTCGATAGTTCAGTGTGCCATGCTTTACGGCTTAGAATCGGGACTTCAACGACGTTTTGAACGTCATGGAGCATATGAGATGTTCCAGGAGTTGAAGTTAATATTTCAAGCAAATGCCTGAATTGAGAGATATGAAGTCTCCAATAAGTTCTACAGCTGCAAGATGGAGGAGAAAAGTTCTGTCAGTGAGCATATACTCAAAATGTCTGGGTATAATAATCACTTGATTCAGATGGGAGTTAATCTTTCAGATGATTGCGTCATTGACAGAATTCTGCAATCACTACCACCAAGCTACAAGAGCTTCGTGATGAACTATAATATGCAAGGGATGAACAAGACTATTCCCGAGCTCTTCGCAATGCTGAAAGCTGCGGAGGTAGAAATCAAGAAGGAGCATCAAGTGTTGATGGTCAACAAGACCACTAGTTTCAAGAAAAAGGGCAAAGGGAAGAAGAAGGGGAACTTCAAGAAGAACGGCAAGCAAGTTGCTGCTCAGGAGAAGAAACCCAAGTCTGGACCTAAGCCTGAAACTGAGTGCTTCTACTGCAAGCAGACTGGTCACTGGAAGCGGAACTGCCCCAAGTATTTGGCGGATAAGAAGGATGGCAAGGTGAACAAAGGTATATGTGATATACATGTTATTGATGTGTACCTTACTAGAGCTCGCAGTAGCACCTGGGTATTTGATACTGGTTCTGTTGCTAATATTTGCAACTCGAAACAGGGACTACGGAATAAGCGGACACTAGCAAAGGACGAGGTGACGATGCGCGTGGGAAACGGTTCCAAAGTCGATGTGATCGCGGTCGGCACGCTACCTCTACATCTACCTTCGGGATTAATATTAGACCTAAATAATTGTTATTTGGTGCCAGCGTTGAGCATGAACATTATATCTGGATCTTGTTTAATGCGAGACGGTTATTCATTTAAATCAGAGAATAATGGTTGTTCTATTTATATGAGTAATATCTTTTATGGTCATGCACCTTTGAAGAGTGGTCTATTCTTGTTAAATCTCGATAGTAGTGATACACATATTCATAATGTAGAAGCCAAAAGATGCAGAGTTGATAATGATAGTGCAACCTATTTGTGGCACTGCCGTTTAGGTCATATCGGTGTAAAGCGCATGAAGAAACTCCATACTGATGGGCTTTTGGAACCACTTGATTATGAATCACTTGGTACTTGCGAACCGTGCCTCATAGGCAAGATGACTAAAACACCGTTCTCCGGTACTATGGAGAGAGCAACAGATTTATTGGAAATCATACATACCGATGTATGTGGTCCGATGAATATTGAGGCTCGTGGCGGATATCGTTATTTTCTCACCTTCACAGATGATTTAAGCAGATATGGGTATATCTACTTAATGAAACACAAGTCTGAAACATTTGAAAAGTTCAAAGAATTTCAGAGTGAAGTTGAAAATCATCGTAACAAGAAAATAAAGTTTCTACGATCTGATCGTGGAGGAGAATATTTGAGTTACGAGTTTGGTGTACATTTGAAAAATTGTGGAATAGTTTCGCAACTCACGCCACCCGGAACACCACAGCGTAATGGTTTGTCCGAACGTCGTAATCGTACTTTACTAGATATGGTGCGATCTATGATGTCTCTTACTGATTTACCGCTATCATTTTGGGGTTATGCTTTAGAGACGGCCGCATTCATGTTAAATAGGGCACCATCAAAATCCGTTGAGACGACGCCTTATGAACTATGGTTTGGCAAGAAACCAAAGTTGTCATTTCTTAAAGTTTGGGGCTGCGATGCTTATGTGAAAAAGCTTCAACCTGATAAGCTCGAACCCAAAGCAGAGAAATGTGTCTTCATAGGATACCCAAAGGAGACTGTTGGGTACACCTTCTATCACAGATCCGAAGGCAAGACATTCGTTGCTAAGAATGGATCATTTCTAGAGAAGGAGTTTCTCTCGAAAGAAGTGAGTGGAAGGAAAGTAGAACTTGACGAGGTAACTATACCTGCTCCCTTATTGGAAAATAGTACATCACAGAAAACTGTTTCTGCGACATCTATACCAATTAGTGAGGAAGCTAATGATGATGATCATGAAACTTCAGGACAAGATACTACTGAACCACGTAAATCAACCAGAGTGAGATCCGCACCAGAGTGGTACGGTAATCCAATTCTGGAAGTCATGCTACTAGATCATGATGAACCTACGAACTATGAAGAAGCGATGGTGAGCCCAGATTCCGCAAAGTGGCTTGAGGCCATGAAATCTGAGATGGGATCCATGTATGAGAACCAAGTATGGACTTTGGTTGACTTGCCCGATGATCGGCAAGCAATTGAGAATAAATGGATCTTCAAGAAAAAGACTGACGCTGACAGTAATGTTACTGTCTATAAAGCTCGTCTTGTCGCAAAAGGTTTTCGACAAGTTCAAGGGGTTGACTACGATGAGACCTTCTCACCCGTAGCGATGCTTAAGTCTGTCAGAATCATGTTAGCAATTGCCGCATTTCATGATTATGAAATTTGGCAGATGGATGTCAAAACTGCATTCCTGAATGGATTTCTGGAAGAAGAGTTGTATATGATGCAACCGGAAGGTTTTGTCGATCCAAAGGGAGCTAACAAAGTGTGCAAGCTCCAGCGATCCATTTATGGACTGGTGCAAGCCTCTCGGAGTTGGAATAAACGCTTTGATAGTGTGATCAAAGCATTTGGTTTTATACAGACTTTTGGAGAAGCCTGTATTTACAAGAAAGTGAGTGGGAGCTCTGTAGCATTTCTGATATTATATGTGGATGACATATTACTGATTGGAAATGATATAGAATTTCTGGATAGCATAAAGGGATACTTGAATAAAAGTTTTTCGATGAAAGACCTTGGGGAAGCTGCTTACATATTAGGCATAAAGATCTATAGAGATAGATCAAGACGCTTAATTGGACTTTCACAAAGCACATACCTTCACAAGATTTTGAAGAAGTTCAAAATGGATCAAGCAAAGAAAGGGTTCTTGCCTGTGTTACAAGGTGTGAAGTTGAGTCAGACTCAATGCCCGACCACTGCAGAAGATAGAGAGAAAATGAAAGATGTACCCTATGCTTCAGCCATAGGCTCTATCATGTATGCAATGCTGTGTACCAGACCTGATGTGTGCCTTGCTATAAGTTTAGCAGGGAGGTACCAAAGTAATCCAGGAGTGCATCACTGGACAGCGGTCAAGAACATCCTGAAATACCTGAAAAGGACTAAGGATATGTTTCTCGTATATGGAGGTAACAAAGAGCTCACCGTAAGAGGTTACGTTGATGCAAGCTTTGACACTGATCCGGACGATTCTAAATCGCAAACCGGATACGTGTTTACTTTAAACGGTGGAGCTGTCAGTTGGTGCAGTTCTAAACAAAGCGTCGTAGCTGGATCTACATGTGAAGCGGAGTACATAGCTGCTTCAGAAGCAGCGAACGAAGGAGTCTGGATGAAGGAGTTCATATCCGATCTAGGTGTCATACCTAGTGCATCGGGTCCAATGAAAATCTTTTGTGACAATACTGGTGCAATTGCTTTAGCAAAGGAATCCAGATTTCACAAAAGGACCAAACACATCAAGAGACGCTTCAACTCCATCCGGGATCTAGTCCAGGTGGGAGACATAGAGATTTGCAAGATACATACGGATCTGAATGTTAAGGACCCATTGACTAAGCCTCTTCCACGAGCAAAACATGATCAGCACCAAGGCTCCATGGGTGTTAGAATCATTACTGTGTAATCTAGATTATTGACTCTAGTGCAAGTGGGAGACTGAAGGAAATATGCCCTAGAGGCAATAATAAAGTTATTATTTATTTCCTTATATCATGATAAATGTTTATTATTCATGCTAGAATTGTATTAACCGGAAACATAATACATGTGTGAATACATAGACAAACAGAGTGTCACTAGTATGCCTCTACTTGACTAGCTCGTTAATCAAAGATGGTTATGTTTCCTAACCATGAACAAAGAGTTGTTATTTGATTAACGAGGTCACATCATTAGTTGAATGATCTGATTGACATGACCCATTCCATTAGCTTAGCACCCGATCGTTTAGTATGTTGCTATTGCTTTCTTCATGACTTATACATGTTCCTATAACTATGGGATTATGCAACTCCCGTTTACCGGAGGAACACTTTGGGTGCTACCAAACGTCACAACGTAACTGGGTGATTATAAAGGAGTACTACAGGTGTCTCCAATGGTAGATGTTGGGTTGGCGTATTTCGAGATTAGGGTTTGTCACTCCGATTGTCGGAGAGGTATCTCTGGGCCCTCTCGGTAATACACATCACATAAGCCTTGCAAGCATTATAACTAAGATGTTAGTTGTGAGATGATGTATTACGGAACGAGTAAAGAGACTTGCCAGTAACGAGATTGAACTAGGTATTGGATACCGACGACCGAATCTCGGGCAAGTAACATACCGATGACAAAGGGAACAACGTATGTTGTTATGCGGTCTGACCGATAAAGATCTTCGTAGAATATGTAGGAGCCAATATGGGCATCCAGGTCCCGCTATTGGTTATTGACCGGAGACGTGTCTCGGTCATGTCTACATTGTTCTCGAACCGTAGGGTCCGCACGCTTAACGTTACGATGACAGTTATTATGAGTTTATGCATTTTGATGTACCGAAGGTTGTTCGGAGTCCCGGATGTTATCACGGACATGACGAGGAGTCTCGAAATGGTCGAGACGTAAATATTGATATATTGGAAGCCTATGATTGGACATCGAAAGTGTTCCGGGTGAAATCGGGATTTTACTGGAATACCGAGAGGGTTACCGGAACCCCCCGGGAGCTAGATGGGCCATAATGGGCCTTAGTGGAAAAGAGAAGGGGCTGCCCTAGATGGGCTGCGCGCCTCCCCCTTCCCCTAGTCCTATTAGGACTAGGAAAGGGTGGCCGGCCACCTCCTCCTCTTTTCCCCTCCGAGGAATCCTAGTTGGACTAGGATTGGAGGGGGAATCCTACTCCCAGTGGGAGTAGGACTCTCCTGCGCCTCCCCCCTTGGCCGGCCAGCCCCTCCCCCTTGGATCCTTTATATACGGGGGCAGGGGGAACCTCTAGACACACAAGTTGATCCTTGAGATCGTTCCTTAGCCGTGTGCGGTGCCCCCTGCCACCAAATTCCACCTCGATCATACCGTTGTAGTGCTTAGGCGAAGCCCTGCGTCAGTAGTACATCAAGATCGTCACCACGCCGTCGTGCTGACGGAACTCCTCCCCGAAGCTTTGCTGGATCGGAGCCCGGGGATCGTCATCGAGCTGAACGTGTGCTAAGAACTCGGAGGTGCCGGAGTAACGGTGCTTGGATCGGTCCGATCGGGAAGAAAACGTACGACTACTTCCACTACGTTGTGTCAACGCTTCCGTTGCGATCTACAAGGGTACGTAGATCAGACTCTCCCCCTCGTTGCTATGCATCACCATGATCTTGCATGTGCGTAGGAAATTTTTTGAAATTACTACGTTCCCCAACAACTACATGATCATGCAAAGCAATATGACAATGATGGAGCGTGTCATAGTAAACGGAACGGTGGAAAGTTGCATGGCAATATATCTCGGAATGGCTATGGAAATGCCATGATAGGTAGGTATGGTGGCTGTTTTGAGGAAGGTATATGGTGGGTGTATGATACCGGCGAAAGGTGCGCGGTATTAGAGAGGCTAGCAATGGTGGAAGGGTGAGAGTGCGTATAATCCATGGACTCAACATTAGTCATAAAGAACTCATATACTTATTGCAAAAATCTACAAGTTATCAAAGCAAAGTATTACGCGCATGCTCCTAGGGGATAGATTGGTAGGAAAAGACCATCGCTCGTCCCCGACTGCCACTCATAAGAAGACAATCGATAAATAAATCATGCTCTGACTTCATCACATAACGGTTCACCATACGTGCATGCTACGGGAATCACAAACTTCAACACAAGTATTTCTCAAATTCACAACTACTCAACTAGCATGACTCTAATATCACCATCTCCATATCTCAAAACAATTATCAAGCATCAAACTTCTCTTAGTATTCAACACACTCATAAGAGAATTTTATTATTAATCTTGTATACCTGGCATATTAGGATTATTTAAGAAATTACCATGCTATTTAAGACTCTCAAAATAATCTAAGTGAATCATGAGAGATCAAAATTTTCTATAAAACAAATCCACCGACGCGCTCTAAAAGATATAAGCGAAGTACTAGAGCAAAACTATATAACTCAAAAGATATAAGTGAAGCACATAGAGTATTCTAATAATTTCCGAATCATGTGTGTCTCTCTCAAAAGGTGTGTACAGCAAGGATGATTGTGGTAAACTAAAAAATAAAGACTCAAATCATACAAGATGCTCCAAGCAAAACACATATCATGTGGTGAATAAAAATATAGCTCCAAGTAAAGTTACCGATAGAAGTTGACGAAAGAGGGGATGCCTTTCGGGGCATCCCCAAGCTTTGGATTTTAGGTGTCCTTAGATTATCTTGGGGGTGCCATGGGCATCCCCAAGATTAGTCTCTTGCCACTCCTTGTTCCATAATCCATCAAATCCTTACCCAAAACTTGAAAACTTCACAACACAAAACTTAAAGTAGAAAATCTCGTGAGCTCCGTTAGCGAAAGAAAACAAAAGACCACTTCAAGGTAATGTAATTAACTCATTCTTTATTTATATTGGTGTTAAACCTAATGTATTACAACTTATCTATGGTTTATAAACTATTTTACTAGCCATAGATTCATCAAATAAAGCAAACAACACACGAAAAACAGAATCTGTCAAAAACAGAACAGTCTGTAGTAATCTGTAGCTAGCGCAAGATCTGGAACCCCAAAAATTCTAAAATAAATTGCTGGACGTGAGTAATTATATCTATTAATCATCTTAAAAAATAATTAACTAAATATCACTTTCCAAATAAAAATGGAAGCATTTCTTGTGAGCGCTAAAGTTTCTGTTTTTTACAGCAAGATTAACAAGACTTTCCCCAAGTCTTCCCAACGGTTCTACTTGGCACAAACACTAATTAAACACAACCAAAACAGAGGATAGATAAATTATTTATTACTAAACAGGAGCAAAAATCAAGGTATAAAAATAAAATTGGGTTGCCTCCCAACAAGCGCTATTGTTTAACGCCCCTAGCTAGGCATAAAAAGCAAGGATAGATCTAGGTATTGCCATCTTTGGTTTTAGGGAAAAAAGAGCAAACTTGCTATCTATGGAATTAATCTTTCTATTTTGATAAAGCACATGGCTATTAATGGTAGAAGAAATATTAATTATGTTACGGAAATTTGTACCTAAGCTAGCCTTCATCTCTTTGATAGATTCATTTTGGTAAGAGAGCAAAAGAGATGTAGATTCAACTTTCTCATTCATGGGGTACCCAAATATGGTTTTCATCTTTTCATAAGTGTCTATGGCATCCCCTTCAAGAAATCCTTCTTCAAATATAGAATTTAAGACATGCTTAAAAGAAGAAGGAAGGGCAATATAAAAGCTTTTTAAGTAATTTCAATTTGGTATTGAGGCACATAGCTAGCCCTGATCCTTAATAGTCTATACCAAGCATCTTTCAAAGATTCATCAAGTAAATAACAAAAAATTCCAAAATCATCTTCATCAAAATTATTAAGATTCTCATTGATAACTCCGGTAGGTTTTTCCATAGTATCCTTATTTATAAGCTTAGCAAGAATAGAAGGGTTGTCCAAAGTACTAAAACTCGGGAGAGAACCCCCAGCACTTTTTGATTCAGACATGGCGGAAGAAAGGCGAGCGAGAAAAAGCGAGGGAGGATAGAGAGAGAGAGAGAGAGGGCGAATAAAACGGCAAGGGTGAAGTGGGGGAGAGTAAAACGAGAGGCAAATGGCAAATAATGTAATGCGGGAGATAAGGGTTTGTGATGGGTACTTGGTATGTAGAGGGATTGTGATGGGTACTTGGTATGTAATGCGAGAGTATTAAGTTCAAGAGAACAGAGTAATGCTTTAAGCAAGATGACATCATGTAGAGGGATAAACTCATGCAATATGATGAAAACCCCAACTTGTTATCCTCGATGGCAACAATACAATACGTGCCTTGCTGCCCCTACTGTCACTGGGAAAGGACACCGCAAGATTGAACCCAAAGCTAAGCACTTCTCCTATTGCAAGAAAGATCAATCTAGTAGGCCAAACCAAACTGATAATTCGAAGAGACTTGCAAAGATAACCAATCATACATAAAAGAATTCAGAGAAGATTCAAATATTGTTCATAGATAAACTTGATCATAAACCCACAATTCACCGGTCTCAACAAACACACCGCAAAAGAAGATGACATCGAATAGATCTCCACAAGAGAGGGGGAGAACTTTGTATTGAGATCCAAAAAGAGAGAAGGAGCCATCTAGCTAATAACTATGGACTCGAAGGTCTGAGGTAAACTACTCACACTTCATCGGAGAGGCTATGGTGTTGAAGTAGAAGCCCTCCGTGATCGATGCCCCCTCCGACGGAGTTCCGGAACAGGCCCCAAGATGGGATCTCGTGGATACAGAAAGTTACGGCGGTGGAATTAGGGTTTTGGCTCCGTATCTAATCGTTTGGGGGTACGTAGGTATATATAGGAGGAAGAAGTACGTCGGTGGAGCAACAGGGGGCCCACGAGGGTGGAGGGCGCGTCTGGGGGGTAGGCGCGCCCCCTACCTCGTGTCCCTCCTGTTGGTTGCTTGACATAGGGTCCAAGTCTCCTAGATCTTGTTCGTTCCAAAAATCACGTTCCCGAAGGTTTCATTCCGTTTGACTCCGTTTGATATTCCTTTTCTTCGAAATCCTAAAATAGGCAAAAAGGCAGCAATTCTGGGCTGGGCCTTCGGTTAGTAGGTTAGTCCTAAAAATAATATAAAAGTGTATAATAAAGCCCAATAATGTCCAAAACAGTAGATAATATAGCATGGAGCAATCAAAAATTATAGATATGTTGGAAACGTATCAGATCCATGTATGAGAACAAAGTGTGGACTTTGGTTGACTTTCCCAATGATCGGCAAGCCATAGAAAATAAATGGATCTTCAAGAGGAAGACGGACGCTGATAGTAGTGTTTCTATCTACAAAGTTCGAATTGTCGCAAAATGTTTTCGACAAGTTCAAGGTGTTGACTACGATTAGATTTTCTCACTCGTATCGATACTTAAGTACGTCCGAATTATGTTAGCAATTGCCACATTTTATGATTATGAAATTTGGCAAATGGATGTAAAGACTGCATTCCTGAATGGATTTCTGGAATAAGAGTTGTATATGATGCAACCTGAAGGTTTTGTCGATCCTAAAGGTGCTAACAAAGTGAGCAAGCTCCAGCGATCCATCAATGGACTGGTGCAAGCATCTCGGAGTTTTAATAAACGTTTTGATAGTGTGATCAAAGCATATGGTTTTATACAGACTTGCGGTGAAGCCTGTATTTACAAGAAAGTGAGTGGGAGCACTACATCAATTCTGATAAATATATGTGAATGACATATTGTTGATCGGAAATAATGTAGAATTTTCTGGAAAGTATAAAGGAGTATTTGAAAGGAGTTTTTCAAATAAAGACCTCGGTGAAGCTACTTACATATTGAGCATCAAGATCTATAGAGATATATCAAGACGCTTGATAAGTTTTTTCAATAAGTACATACCTTAACAAGATTTTCAAGTAGTTCAAAATGGAATAGTCAAAGAAATAGTTCTTACCTGCGTTACAAGGTGTGAAATTGAGTAAGACTCAAATCCCGACCACGGCAGACGATAGAAAGAGAATGAAAGTCATTCCCTATGCCTCAGCCATAGTTTCTATAAAGTATGCCATGTTCTGTACCAGATCTATTGTATGCCCTACACTGAGTTTAGCAAGGGAGTACAATAGTGATCTAGGAGTAGATCACTAGACAGCGGTCAA
Source organism: Triticum monococcum (assembly GCA_034509565.1). Classification (NCBI taxonomy): domain Eukaryota; kingdom Viridiplantae; phylum Streptophyta; class Magnoliopsida; order Poales; family Poaceae; genus Triticum; species Triticum monococcum. The sequence goes on from CM067843.1 coordinate 79,454,381, forward strand.
AATTATCCTTAGTGGAATAAGGATATGTTTCTCGATTATGGAGGTGACAAAAGGTTCGTCGTAAAGGGTTACGTCGATGCAAATTTTGACACTGATCCAGATGACTCTAAGTCTCAATCTGGATACATTTTGAAAGTGGGAGCAATTAGCTAGAGTAGCTCCGTGCAGACCATTGTTGACATAGAAATTTGCAAAATACATACGGATCTGAATGTGGCAGACCCGTAGACTAAACTTCTCTCACAAGCAAAACATGATCACACCTTAGTACTCTTTGGGTGTTAATCACATAGCGATGTGAAATAGATTATTGACTCTAGTAAACCCTTTGGGTGTTGGTCACATGACGATGTGAACTATGGGTGTTAATCACATGGTGATGTGAACTGTTGGTGTTAAATCACATGGCGATGTGAACTAGATTATTGACTCTAGTGCAAGTGGGAGACTGAAGGAAATATGCCCTAGAGGCAATAATAAAGTTATTATTTATTTCCTTATTTCATGATAAATGTTTATTATTCATGCTAGAATTGTATTAACCAGAAACATAATACATGTGTGAATACATAGACAAACATAGTGTCACTAGTATGCCTCTACTTCATTAGCTCGTTAATCAAAGTTGGTTAAGTTTCTTAACCATAGACATGAGTTGTCATTTGATTAACGGGATCACATCATTAGGAGAATGATGTGATTGACTTGACCCATTCCGTTAGCTTAGCACTTGATCGTTTAGTATGTTGATATTGCTTTCTTCATGACTCATACATGTTCCTATGACTATGAGATTATGCAACTGCCGTTTACCGGAGGAACACTTTGTGTGCTACCAAACGTCGCAACGTAAATGAGTGATTATAAAGGTGCTCTACAGGTGTCTCCGAAGGTACTTGTTGAGTTGGCGTATTTCGAGATTAGGATTTGTCACTCCAATTGTCGGAGAGGTATCTCTGGGCCCACTCGGTAATGCACATCACTATAAGCCTTGCAAGCATTGTAACTAATGAGTTAGTTGCTAGATGATGTATTACGTAACGAGTAAAGAGACTTGCCGGTAACGAGATTGAACTAGGTATTGAGATACCGACGATCGAATCTCGGGCAAGTAACATACCGATGACAAAGGGAACAACATATGTTGTTATACGGTTCGACCGATAAAGATCTTCGTAGAATATGTAGGAGCTAATATGGGCATCCAGGTTCCGTTATTGGTTATTGACCAGAGAAGTGCCTCGGTCATGTCTACATAGTTCTCGAACCCGTAGGGTCCGCACGCTTAACGTTCGTTGACGATATAGTATTTATGAGTTATGTATGTTGGTAACCAAATGTTGTTCGGAGTTCCGGATAAGATCACGGACATGATGAGGAACTCCGGAATGGTCCGGAGATAAAGTTTGATATATGGGATAATAGTGTTTGGTCTCCGGAAGGGTTCCGGAATTCACCGGAAGGGGTTCTGGATGTTTCTCGAAATGATTGGGTACGAGAACACTTTATTTGGGCCAAAAGGGAAAGCCCACAAGGTTTTTGGAAAGCGCAAAAGGAATTTTTGCGGAGTCCAGGGGCCAGATGCCAGGGTCCCTGGCGTCTGGGTCCAGACGCCGGGAACCCTGGCGTCTGGCCCTGGAGTCCGAGAAGGACTCTTGCTTTTTGGGTGAAACCGACTTTGTGGAGTCTTTTACTCCAAGTTTCGACCCCAAGGCTCAACATATAAATAGAGGGGTAGGGCTAGCACCCAAGACACATCAAGAAACACCAAGCCATGTGCTGGCTACCCCGTCCCCTCTAGTTTATCCTCCGTCATAGTTTTCGTAGTGCTTTGGCGAAGCCCTGTGGAGACTGTTCTTCACCAACACCGTCACCACACCGTCATGCTGCCGGAACTCATCTACTACTTGGCCCCTCTTGCTGGATCGAGAAGGCGAGGACGTCATCGAGCTGAACTTGTGCTGAACGCGGAGGTGCCGTACGTTTGGTACTTGATCGGGACGGATCGTGAAGGTGTACGACTACATCAACTGCGTTGATAAACGCTTCCGCTTACGGTCTACGAGGGTACGTAGACAACACTCTCCCCTCTCGTTGCTATGCATCACCATGATCCTATGTGTGCGTAGGATTTTTTTTTAAATTACTATGTTCCCCAACAGATCCTACCACGACGCTCTGCTTAGAACTGCACCAACTGTCAGCTCTACCATTTAATAAAAACATGTATCCGGTTTGTGACTTAGAGTCGTCCGGAGCTCCCGCTCACTTTCTTGTAAATACAGACTTTCCAAAAGTTTGTATAAAACCATATGTTTTGATCACACTATCAAAGCGCATATTCCAACTCTGAGAGGCTTGCACCAGTCCATAAATGGATCGCTGGAGCTTGCACATTTTGTTAACACCTTCTGGATCGACAAAACCTTCTGGTTGCATCATATACAACTCTTCTTTAAGATATCCATTAAGGAATGCAGTTTTGACATCCATTTTCCAAATTTCACAATCATAAAATGCGGCAATTGCTAACATGATTTGGACGGACTTAAGCATCGCTATGGGTGAGAAGGTCTCATCATAGTCAACTCCTTGAACTTGTCGAAAACCTTTCGCAACAAGTCGAGCTTTGTAGACAGTAACATTACCGTCAACATCAGTCTTCTTCGAAGATCCATTCATTCTCTATGGCCTGCCGATCAGGCAAGTCAACCAAAGTCCACACTTTGTTCTCATACATAGATCCCATATCAGATTTCGTGGCTTCAAGCCATTTTGCGGAATCTGGGCTCATCATCGCTTCCTCCTAGTTCGTAGGTTCGTCATGGTTAAGTAACATGACTTCCAGAATAGGATTACCGTGCCACTCTGATGCGGATCTTACTCTGGTTGACCTACAAGGTTCGGTAGTAACTTGATCAGAAGTTTCATGATCATCATCATTAGCTTCCTCACCTACTGGTGTAGGAATCACTTGGACTAATTTCACTGACGAACTACTTTCCAATAAGGGAGAAGGTACAATTACCTCGTCAAGTTCTACTTTCCTCCTACTCACTTCTTTCGAGGGAAACTCCTTCTCTAGAAAGGATCCATTATTAGCAACAAGTATCTTGCCTTCGGATCTGTGATAGAAGGTGTACCCAACAGTCTCCTTTGGGTATCCTATGTAGACACATTTCTCTGATTTGGGTTCGAGCTTATCAGGTTGAAGCTTTTTCGCATAAGCATCGCAGCCCCAAACTTTAAGAAACGACAACTTGGGTTTCTTATCAAACCATAGTTCATAAGGTGTCATCTCGACGGATTTAGATGGTGCTCTATTTAACGTGAATGCAGTTGTCTCTAAAGCGTAACCCCAAAAGGATAGCGGTAAATCAGTGAGAAACATCATAGATCGCACCATATCTAATAAAGTGCGGTTACGACGTTCGGACACACCATTACATTGTGGTGTTCCAGGTGGCGTGAGTTGCGAAACTATTCCACATTGTTTCAAATGAAGTCCAAACTCATAACTCAAATACTCACCTCCACGATCAGATCGTAGAAACTTGATTTTCTTGTTATGATGATTTTCCACTTCACTCTGAAATTCTTTGAACTTTTCAAATGTTTCAGACTTATGTTTCTTCAAGTAGATATACCCATATCTGCTCAAATCATCCGCGAAGGTCAAAAAATAACGATATCCACCACGAGCTTCAATGTTCATTGGACCACATACATCAATATGTATGATTTCCAATAACTCTATTGTTCGCTCCATTGTTTCGGAGAACGGAGTTTTAGTCATCTTGCCCATGAGGCATGGTTCGCAAGTACCAAGTGATTCATAATCAAGGATTCCAGAAGTCCATCAGAATGGAGTTTCTTCATGCGCTTTACACCAATATAACCTAAACGGCAGTGCCACAAATAAGTTGCACTATCATTATCAACTCTGCATCTTTTGGCTTCAATATTATGAACATGTGTATCACTACTATCAAGATTTAGTAAAACTAGACCACTCATCAGGGGTACATGACCATAAAAGATATACTCATATAAATAGAACAACCATTATTCTCTGATTTAAATGAATAGCCGTCTCGCATCAAACAAGATCCAGATATAATGTTCATGCTCAACGCTGGCACCAAATAACAATTATTTAGGTCTAATACTAATCGCGAAGGTAGATGTAGAGGTAGCATGCCGACGGCGATCACATCGATTTTGGAACCACTTCCCACGCGCATCGTCACTTCATCCTTAGCCAATCTTCGCTTAATCCGTAGCCCCTGTTTCGAGTTGCAAATGTTAGCAACTGAACCAGTATCAAATACCCAGGCACTACTGCAAGCATTAGTAAGGTACACATCAATAACATGTATATCAAATATACCTTTCACTTTGCCATCCTTCTTCTCCGCCAAATACTTGGGGCAGTTCCGCTTCGAGTGACCAGTTCCTGTGTAGTAGAAGCACTAAGTCTCAGGCTTAGGTCTAGACTTGGGTTTCTTCATTTGAGCAGCAACTGGCTTGTTATTCTTCTTGAAGTTCCCCTTCATCCATTTACCATTTTTCTTGAAACTGGTGGTCTTGTTGACCATCAACACTTGATGCTCCTTCTTGATTTCTACCTCCGCAGCCTTTAGCATTGCAAAGAGCTCAGGAATCGTCTTATCTATCCCGTGCATATTATAGTTCATCACGAAACTCTTGTAGCTTGGTGGTAGTGATTGAAGAACTCTGTCAATGACACTATCATTAGGAAGATTAACTCCCAGTTGAGTCAAGTGGTTGTGGTACCCAGACAATCTGAGTATATGTTCACTGACAGAACTATTCTCCTCCATCTTGCAGCTGTAGAACTTATTGGAGACTTCATATCTCTCAATTCGGGAATTTTCTTGAAATATTAACTTCAACTCCTGGAACATCTCATATGCTCCATGACGTTCAAAACATCGTTGAAGTCCCGGTTCTAAGCCGTAAAGCATGGCACACTGAACTATCGAGTAGTCATCAGCTTTGCTCTGCCAGGTGTTCATAACATCTGGCGTTGCTCTTGCAGCGGGTTTGTCACCTAGCGGTGCTTCCAGGACATAATTCTTCTGTGTAGCAATGAGGATAATCCTCAAGTTACGGACCCAGTCCATGTAGTTGCTACCATCATCTTTCAACTTAGCTTTCTCTAGGAACGCATTAAAATTCAATGGAACAACAGCACGGGCCATCTATCTACAACAACATAGACATGCAAAATACTATCAGGTACTAAGTTCATGATACATTAAAGTTCAATTAATCAAATTACTTAAGAACTCCCACTTAGATAGACATCTCTCTAATCATCTAAGTGATCACGTGATCCATATCAACTAAACCATGTCCGATCATCACGTGAGATGGAGTTATTTTCAATGGTGAACATCACTATGTTGATCATATCTACTATATGATTCACACTCGGCCCTTCAGTCTCTAGTGTTCCGAGGCCATATCTGCATATGCTAGGCTCGTCAAGTTTAACCCGAGTATTCGACGTGTGCAAAACTGGCTTGCACCCGTTGTATGTGAACGTAGAGCTTATCACACCCAATCATCATGTGGTGTCTCGGCACAACGAACTGTAGCAACGGTGCATACTCAGGGAGAACACTTATACGTTGAAATTTAGTGAGAGATCATCTTATAATGCTACAGCCGAACTAAGAAAAATAAGATGCATAAAGGGTAAACATCACATGCAATCAATATAGGTGATATGATATGGCCAGCATTATCTTGTGCCTTTGATCTCCATCTCCAAAGCACCATCATGATCACCATCGTCACTGGCTTGACACCTTGATCTCCATCGAAGCATCGTTGTCGTCTCGCCAAGTATTGCTTCTACGACTATCGCTACCGCTTAGTGATAAAGTAAAGCAATTACATGGCGATTGCATTTCATACAATAAAGCGACAACCATATGGCTCCTGCCAGTTGCCGATAACTGTGTTACAAAACATGATCATCTCATACAATAAAATTTAGCATCATGTCTTGACCATATCACATCACAACATGCCCTGCAAAAACAAGTTAGACGTCTTCTACTTTATTGTTGCAAGTTTTACGTGACTGCTACGGGTTGAGCAAGAACAGTTCTTACCCACGCATCAAAAACCACAACGCGGTATAGTGATTGCTTTTTGATCTTCAGAAAGAACCCTGTTCACTGAATCCAATTCAACTAAAGATGGAGAAACAGACACCCACTAGCCACCTGTGTGCGAAGCACGTCGGTAGAACCAGTCTCGCGTAAGCGTACGCATAATGTCGGTCTGGGCCGCTTCATCCAACAATGTCGCTGAATCAAGAATCAACTAGTGACGGCAAGCAATATGTATATACCCACGCCCACAACTCATTTGTGTTCTACTCGTGCATATAATATCTACGCATAAACCTGGCTCGGATGCCACTGTTGGGAACGCAGTAATTTCAAAAAAATTCCTACGCACACGCAAGATCATGGTGATGCATAGCAACAAGAGGGGAGAGTATTGTCTACGTACCCTCGTAGATCGTAAGCGGAAGCGTTATGACAACGCGGTTGATGTAGTCGTACGTCTTCACGGCCGACCGATCTAGCACCGAAGGTACGGCACCTCCACGATCTACACACGTTTGGCTCGGTGACGTCCCGTGAACTCATGATCCAGTAGAGCTTCGAGGGAGAGCTTCGTCGGCACGACGGCGTGATGACGGTGATGATGTTGCTATCGGAACAGGGCTTCGCCTAAGCACTGCTATGATATTACCAAGGTGGATTATGGTGGAGGGGGGCACCTCACATGGCTAAAGATCAATGATCAACTTGTGTGTCTATGGGGTGCCCCCCTCCCCCGTATATAAAGGAGTGGAGGAGGAGGGGGCCGTCCTCCTAGGCGTGCCCCAAGGGGAGTCCTACTCCCACCGGGAGTAGGATTCCCCCCTTGCCTTGTTGGATTTAGGAGAGAAGGAAGGAGGAGCGGGAGGAAGGAAAGGGGGGCGGCCCCCTCCCAATTCGGATTTGGCTGTGGGGGCACCCCTCCTTTTCTCCTTTCCCCTCTCTCCCAATAAGGCCCATATACCTCTGGGGGTTCCGGTAACCTCCCGGTGCTCCGGTATACACCCGTTTTCACCCGGAACCATTCCGATGTCCAAACTGTTGGGTAACATAGTAATTTCAAAAAAAAATCCTACGCACATACAGGATCATGGTGATGCATAGCAACGAGAGGGCAGAGTTATTGGAAATCATACATATTGATCTAATCCTAGATCACCATTGTACTCCCTTGCCAAAAATTCCTACGCACATACAGGATCATGGTGACCGCTGTCTAGTGATCTAATCCTAGATCACCATTGTACTCCCTTGCCAAAAACGGTGTAGGGTATACAATAGATCTGGTACATTGCATGGCATATTTTATAGAACCTATGGCCAAGGCATAGGGAATGACTTTCATTCTCTTTCTATCTTCTGCCGTGGTCGGGCTTTGAGTCTAACTCAGTTTCACACCTTGTAACACAGGCAAGAAATCTTTCTTTGACTGTTCCATTTTGAACTACTTCAAAATCTTGTCAAGGTATGTACTCATTGAAAAACTTATCAAGCGTCTCGATCTATCTCTGTAGATCTTGATGCTCAATATGTAAGCAGTTTCACCGAGGTCTTTCTTTGAAAAACTCCTTTCAAACATTCCTTTATGCTTTGCAGAATAATTCGACATTATCTCCGATCAACAATATGTCATTCACATATACTTATCAGAAATGTTGTAGTCCTCCCACTCACTTTCTTGTTAATACAGGCTTCACCGCAAGTCTGTATAAAACTATATGCTTTGATCAACCTATCAAAGCGTATATTCCAACTCTGAGATGCTTGCACCAGTCCATAGATGGATCGCTGGAGCTTGCATATTTTGTTAGCACCTTTAGGATTGACAAAACCTTCTGGGTGCATCATATACAACTCTTCTTAAATAAGTCCATTAAGGAATGCAGTTTTGTTTATCCATTTGCCAGATTTCATAAAATGCGGCAATTGCTAACATGATTCGGACAGACTTAAGCATAGATACGAGTGAGAAACTCTCATCGTAGTCAACACCTTGAACTTGTCGAAAACCTTTTTGTGACAATTCTAGATTTGTAGATAGTAACACTACTATCAACGTCCGTCTTCATCTTGAAGATCCATTTAATCTCAATGGCTCGCCGATCATTGGGCAAGTCAATCAAAGTCCATACTTTGTTCTCATACATGGATCTCATCTCAGATTTCATGGCCTCAAGCCATTTCGTGGAATCTGGTGAAGGAAATATGCCCTAGAGGCAACAATAAAGTTATTATTTATTTCCTTATATCATGATAAATGTTTATTATTCATGCTAGGATTGTATTAACCGGAAACATAATACATGTGTGAATACATAGACAAACTTAGTGTCACTAGTATGCCTCTACTTGACTAGCTCGTTAATCAAAGATGGTTATGTTTCCTAACCATGAACAAGGTCTTGTTATTTGATTAACGAGGTCACATCATTGGTTGAATGATCTGATTGACATGACCCATTCCATTAGCTTAGCACCCGATCGTTTAGTATGTTGCTATTGCTTTCTTCATGACTTATACATGTTCCTATGACTATGAGATTATGCAACTCCCGTTTGCCGGAGGAACACTTTGGGTGCTACCAAACGTCACAATGTAACTGGGTGATTATAAAGGAGCATTACAGGTGTCTCCAAAGGTAGATGTTGGGTTGGCGTATTTCGAGATTAGGATTTGTCACTCCGATTGTCGGAGAGGTATCTCTGGGCCCTCTCGGTTATGCACATCACATAAGCCTTGCAAGCATTACAACTAATGAGTTAGTTGCAAGATGATGTATTACGGAACGAGTAAAGAGACTTGCCGGTAACGAGATTGAACTAGGTATTGGATACCGACGATCGAATCTCGGGCAAGTAACATACCGATGACAAAGGGAACAACGTATGTTGTTATGCGGTCTGACCGATAAAGATCTTCGTAGAATATGTAGGAGCCAATATGGGCATCCAGGTCCCGCTATTGGTTATTGACCAGAGAGGTGTCTCGGTCATGTCTACATAGTTCTCGAACCCGTAGGGTCCGCACGCTTAACGTTCGTTGACGATATAGTACTATGTGAGTTATGTATGTTGGTGACCGAATGCTGTTCGGAGTCCCAGATGAGATCACGGACATGACGAGGAGCTCCGGAATGGTCCGGAGGTAAAGATTCATATATTGGATGATATGGTTAGGCCAAGGGGTCAAGCCCACAGGGCTATAAGTCGGTGCAAAAGGAGTTTTGCGGAGGCCAGGGGGCCAAACGCCGGAGACCCTGGCGTCTGGCCCTGGGCCAGACGCCGAGGCCCATGGCGTCTGGGCCAGACGCCAAGGTTTGTGGCGTTTGGTCCTGGAGTCCGAGTGGGACTCTTGCCTTTCGGGCAAAACCGACTTTGAGGAGGCTTTTGCTCCAAGTTTCGACCCCAGGGCTCAACATATAAATAGAGGGGCAGGGCTAGCACCAAAGACAGATCAAGAAACACCAAGCCGTGTGCCAGCAACCCTGTTCCCTCTAGTTTATCCTTCGTCATAGTTTTCGTAGTGCTTAGGCGAAGCCCTGCGGAGATTGTTCTTCACCAACACCGTCACCACGCCGTCGTGCTGCCGGAACTCATCTACTACTTCGCCCCTATTGCTGGATCGAGAAGGCGAGGACGTCACCGAGCCGTACGTGTGCAGAACTCGAAGGTGCCGTGCTTTCGGTACTTGGATCGGTCGGATCGTGAAGACGTTCGACTACATCAACCGCGTTGATATAACGCTTCCGCTTGCGATCTACAAGGGTACGTAGATCAGACTCTTCCCCTCGTTGCTATGCATCACCATGATCTTGCGTGTGCGTAGGAAATTTTTTGAAATTACTACGTTCCCCAATAGTGGCATCCGAGCCTAGGTTTTATGGTTTGATGTTATATGCACGAGTAGAACACAAGTGAGTTGTGGGCGATACAAGTCATACTGCCTACCAGCATGTCATACTTTGGTTCGGCGGTATTGTTGGACGAGACGACCCGGACCAACCTTACGCATACGCTTACGCGAGACCGGTTCCCCCGACGTGCTTTGCACACAGGTGGCTTGCGGGCGACTGTCTCTCCAACTTTAGTTGAACCAAGTGTGGCTACGCCCGGTCCTTGTGAAGGTTAAAACGGAGTCTATTTGACAAACTATCGTTGTGGTTTTGATGCGTCGGTGAGATTGGTTCTTGCTTAAGCCCGTAGCAGCCACGTAAAACTTGCAACAACAAAGTAGAGGACGTCTAACTTGTTTTTGCAAGGCATGTTGTGATGTGATATGGTCAAGACATGATGCTAAATTTTATTGTATGAGATGATCATGTTTTGTAACCGAGTTATCGGCAACTGGCAGGAGCCATATGGTTGTCGCTTTATTGTATGCAATGCAATCGCGATGTAATGCTTTACTTTATCACTAAGCGGTAGCGATAGTCGTGGAAGCATAAGATTGGCGATACGACAACGATGCTACGATGGAGATCAAGGTGTCGCACCGGTGACGATGGTGATCATGACGGTGCTTCAAAGATGGAGATCACAAGCACAAGATGATGATGGCCATATCATATCACTTATATTGATTGCATGTGATGTTTATCTTTTATGCATCTTATCTTGCTTTGATTGACGGTAGCATTATAAGATGATCTCTCACTAAATTATCAAGAAGTGTTCTCCCTAAGTATGCACCGTTGCGAAAGTTCTTCGTGCTGAGACACCACGTGATGATCGGGTGTGATAGGCTCTACGTTCAAATACAACGGGTGCAAAACAGTTGCACACGCGGAATACTCAGGTTATACTTGACGAGCCAAGCATATACAGATATGGCCTCGGAACACGGAGACCGAAAGGTCGAGCGTGAATCATATAGTAGATATGATCAACATAATGATGTTCACCGATGAAACTACTCCATCTCACGTGATGATCGGACATGGTTTAGTTGACTTGGATCACGTAATCACTTAGAGGATTAGAGGGATGTCTATCTAAGTGGGAGTTCTTAAGTAATATGATTAATTGAACTTAAATTTATCATGAACTTAGTACCTGATAGTATCTTGCATGTTTATGTTGATTGTAGATAGATGGCTCGTGCTGTTGTTCCGTTGAATTTTAATGCGTTCCTTGAGAAAGCAAAGTTGAAAGATGATGGTAGCAATTACACGGACTGGGTCCGTAACTTGAGGATTATCCTCATTGCTGCACAGAAGAATTACGTCCTGGAAGCACCGCTAGGTGCCAGGCCTGCTGCTGGAGCAACACCAGATGTTATGAACGTCTGGCAGAGCAAAGCTGATGACTATTCGATAGTTCAGTGTGCCATGCTTTACGGCTTAGAATCGGGACTTCAACGACGTTTTCAACGTCATGGAGCATATGAGATGTTTCAGGAGTTGAAGTTAATATTTCAAGCAAATGCCCGGATTGAGAGATATGAAGTCTCCAATAAGTTCTATAGCTGCAAGATGGAAGAGAACAGTTCTGTCAGTGAGCATATACTCAAAATGTCTGGGTATAATAATCACTTGATTCAATTGGGAGTTAATCTTCCAGATGATTGCGTCATTGACAGAATTCTGCAATCACTGCCACCAAGCTACAAGAGCTTCATGATGAACTATAATATGCAAGGGATGAACAAGACTATTCCCGAGCTTTTCGCAATGCTGAAAGCTGCGGAGGTAGAAATCAAAAAGGAGCATCAAGTGTTGATGGTTAACAAAACCACTAGTTTCAAGAAAAAGGGCAAAGGGAAGAAGAAGGGGAACTTCAAGAAGAACGGCAAGCAAGTTGCTGCTCGGGAGAAGAAACCCAAGTCTGGACCTAAGCCTGAAACTGAGTGCTTCTACTGCAAGCAGACTGGTCACTGGAAGCGGAACTGCCCCAAGTATTTGGCGGATAAGAAGGATGGCAAGGTGAACAAAGGTATATGTGATATACATGTTATTGATGTGTACCTTACTAATCCTCGCAGTAGCACCTGGGTATTTGATACTAGTTCTGTTGCTAATATTTGCAACTCGAAACAGGGACTACGGATTAAGTGAAGATTGGCTAAGGACAAGGTGACGATGCGCGTGGGAAACGGTTCCAAAGTCGATGTGATCGCGGTCGGCACGCTACCTCTACATCTACCTTCGGGATTAATATTAGACCTAAATAATTGTTATTTGGTGCCAGCGTTGAGCATGAACATTATATCTGGATCTTGTTTAATGCGAGACGGTTATTCATTTAAATCAGAGAATAATGGTTGTTCTATTTATATGAGTAATATCTTTTATGGTCATGCACCCTTGAAGAGTGGTCTATTCTTGTTGAATCTCGATAGTAGTGATACCCATATTCATAATGTAGAAGCCAAAAGACACAGAGTTGATAATGATAGTGCAACTTATTTGTGGCACTGCCGTTTAGGTCATATCGGTGTAAAGCGCATTAAGAAACTCCATACTGATGGACTTTTGGAACCTATTGATTATGAATCACTTGGTACTTGCGAACCGTGCCTCATGGGCAAGATGAATAAAACACCGTTCTCCGGTACTATGGAGAGAGCAACAGATTTGTTGGAAATCATACATACAGATGTATGCGGTCCGATGAATATTGAGGCTCGTGGCGGATATTGTTATTTTGTCACCTTCACAGATGATTTAAGCAGATATGGGTATATCTACTTAATGAAACATAAGTCTGAAACATTTGAAAAGTTCAAAGAATTTCAGAGTGAAGTGGAAAATCATCGTAACAAGAAAATAAAGTTTCTACGATCTGATCGTGGAGGAGAATATTTGAGTTACGAGTTTGGTGTACATTTGAAAAATTGTGGAATAGTTTCGCAACTCACGCCACCCGGAACACCACAGCGTAATGGTGTGTCCGAACGTCGTAATCGTACTTTACTAGATATGGTGCGATCTATGATGTCTCTTACTGATTTACCGCTATCATTTTGGGGTTATGCTTTAGAGACGGCCGCATTCATGTTAAATAGGGCACCATCAAAATCCGTTGAGACGACGCCTTATGAACTATGGTTTGGCAAGAAACCAAAGTTGTCGTTTCTGAAAGTTTGGGGCTGTGATGCTTATGTGAAAAAGCTTCAACCTGATAAGCTCGAACCCAAATCGGAGAAATGTGTCTTCATAGGATATCCAAAGGAAACTATTGGATACACCTTCTATCACAGATCCGAAGGCAAGACTTTTGTTGCTAAATTCGGAAACTTTCTTGAGAAGGAGTTTCTCTCGAAAGAAGTGTGTGGGAGGAAAGTAGAACTTGACGAGGTAACTGTACCTGCTCCCTTATTGGAAAGTAGTACATCACAGAAAACTGTTTCTGCGACACCTACACCAATAAGTGAGGAAGTTAATGATAATAATCATGAAACTTCAGAACAAGATACTACTGAACCTCGTAGATCAACCAGAGCAAGATCCGCGCTAGAGTGGTACGGTAATCCAGTTCTGGAAGTCATGCTGCTAGATCATGATGAACCTACGAACTATGAAGAAGCGATGGTGAGCCCAGATTCCGCAAAGTGGCTTGAAGCCATGAAATCTGAGATGGGATCCATGTATGAGAATAAAGTATGGACTTTGGTTGACTTGCCCGATGATCGGCAAGCAATTGAGAATAAATGGATCTTCAAGAAAAAGACTGACGCTGACGGTAATGTTACTGTCTATAAAGCTCGACTTGTCGCAAAAGGTTTTCAACAAGTTCAAGGGGTTGACTACGATGAGACCTTCTCACCTGTAGCGATGCTTAAGTCTGTCCGAATCTTGTTAGCAATTGCTGCGTTTTATGATTATGAAATATGGCAGATGGATGTCAAAACTGCATTCCTGAATGGATTTCTGGAAGAAGAGTTGTATATGATGCAACCGGAAGGTTTTGTCGATCCAAAGGGAGCTAACAAAGTGTGCAAGCTCCAGCGATCCATTTATGGACAGGTGCAAGCATCTCGGAGTTGGAATAAACGCTTTGATAGTGTGATCAAAGCATTTGGTTTTATATAGACTTTTGGAGAAGCCTTTATTTACAAGAAAGTGAGTGGGAGCTCTGTAGCATTTCTGATATTATATGTGGATGACATATTGCTGATTGGAAATGATATAGAATTTCTGGATAGCATAAAGGGATACTTGAATAAGAGTTTTTCAATGAAAGACCTCGGTGAAGCTGCTTACATATTGGGCATTAAGATCTATAGAGATAGATCGAGACGCTTAATTGGACTTTCACAAAGCACATACCTTGACAAAATTTTGAAGAAGTTCAAAATGGATCAAGCAAAGAAAGGGTTCTTGCCTGTGTTACAAGGTGTGAAGTTGAGTCAGACTCAATGCCGGACCACTGCAGAAGATAGAGAGAAAATGAAAGATGTATGCAATGCTGTGTACCAGACCTGATGTGTGCCTTGCTATAAGTTTAGCAGGGAGGTACCAAAGTAATCCAGGAATGGATCACTGGACAACGGTCAAGAACATCCTGAAATACCTGAAAAGGACTAAGGATATGTTTCTCGTATATGGAGGTGACAAAGAGCTCACTGTAAGAGGTTACGTTGATGCAAGCCTTGACACTGATCCGCACGATTCTAAATCGCAAACCGGATACGTGTTTACAATAAACGGTGGAGCTGTCAGTTGGTGCAGTTCTAAACAAAGCGTCGTAGCGGGATCTACATGTGAAGCGGAGTACATAGCTGCTTCGGAAGCAGCGAACGAAGGAGTCTGGATGAAGGAGTTCATATCCGATCTAGGTGTCATACCTAGTGCATCGGGTCCAATGAAAATCTTTTGTGACAATACTGGTGCAATTGCCTTGGCAAAGGAATCCAGATTTCACAAGAGGACCAAGCACATCAAGAGACGCTTCAATTCCATCCGGGATCTAGTCCAGGTAGGAGACATAGAGATTTGCAAGATACATACGGATCTGAATGTTGCAGACCCGTTGACTAAGCCTCTTCCACGAGCAAAACATGATCAGCACCAAGGCTCCATGGGTGTTAGAATCATTACTGTGTAATCTAGATTATTGACTCTAGTGCAAGTGGGAGACTGAAGGAAATATGCCCTAGAGGCAATAATAAAGTTATTATTTATTTCCTTATATCATGATAAATGTTTATTATTCATGCTAGGATTGTATTAACCGGAAACATAATACATGTGTGAATACATAGACAAACTTAGTGTCACTAGTATGCCTCTACTTGACTAGCTCGTTAATCAAAGATGGTTATGTTTCCTAACCATGAACAAGGTCTTGTTATTTGATTAACGAGGTCACATCATTGGTTGAATGATCTGATTGACATGACCCATTCCATTAGCTTAGCACCCGATCGTTTAGTATGTTGCTATTGCTTTCGTCATGACTTATACATGTTCCTATGACTATGAGATTATGCAACTCCCGTTTGCCGGAGGAACACTTTGGGTGCTACCAAACGTCACAACGTAACTGGGTGATTATAAAGGAGCATTACAGGTGTCTCCAAAGGTAGATGTTGGGTTGGCGTATTTCGAGATTAGGATTTGTCACTCCGACTGTCGGAGAGGTATCTCTGGGCCCTCTCGGTAATGCACATCACATAAGCCTTGCAAGCATTACAACTAATGAGTTAGTTGCAAGATGATGTATTACGGAACGAGTAAAGAGACTTGCCAGTAACGAGATTGAACTAGGTATTGCATACCGACGATCGAATCTCGGGCAAGTAACATACCGATGACAAAGGGAACAACGTATGTTGTTATGCGGTCTGACCGATAAAGATCTTCGTAGAATATGTAGGAGCCAATATGGGCATCCAGGTCCCGCTATTAGTTATTGACCAGAGGGGTGGCTCGGTCATGTCTACATAGTTCTCGAACCCGTAGGGTCCGCACGCTTAACGTTCGTTGACAATATAGTACTATGTGAGTTATGTATGTTGGTGACCGAATGTTGTTCGGAGTCCCGGATGAGATCACGGACATGACGAGGAGCTCCGGAATGGTCCGGAGGTAAAGATTCATATATTGGATGATATGGTTAGGCCAAGGGGTCAAGCCCACAGGGCTATAAGTCGGTGCAAAAGGAGTTTTGCGGAGGCCAGGGGGCCAAACGCCGGAGACCCTGGCGTCTGGCCCTGGGCCAGACGCCGAGGCCCATGGCGTCTGGGCCAGACGCCAAGGTTTGTGGCGTTTGGTCCTGGAGTCCGAGTGGGACTCTTGCCTTTCGGGCAAAACCGACTTTGAGGAGGCTTTCGCTCCAAGTTTCGACCCCAGGGCTCAACATATAAATAAAGGGGCAGGGCTAGCACCAAAGACAGATCAAGAAACACCAAGCTGTGTTCCGGCAACCCTGTTCCCTCTAGTTTATCCTTTGTCATAGTTTTCGTAGTGCTTAGGCGAAGCCCTGCGGAGATAAACACCGTCACCACGCCGTCGTGCTGCCGGAAGTCATCTACTACTTCACCCCTCTTGCTGGATCGAGAAAGCGAGGACGTCACCGAGCCGTACGTGTGCAGAACTCGGAGGTGCCGTGCTTTCGGTACTTGGATCGGTCGGATCGTGAAGACGTTCGACTACATCAACCGCGTTGATATAACGCTTCCGCTTGCGATCTAGAAGGGTACGTAGATCAGACTCTTCCCCTCGTTGCTATGCATCACCATGATCTTGCGTGTGCGTAGGATTTTTTTTGAAATTACTACGTTCCCCAACATCTGGGCTCATCATCGCTTCCTCATAGTTCGTAGGTTCGTCATGGTCAAGTAACATGACCTCTAGAACAGGATTTCCGTACCACTCTGGTGTGGATCTCACTCTAGTTTACCTATGAGGTTCGGTAGTAACTTGATCTGAAGTTACATGATCATCATCATTAGCTTCCTCACTAGTTGGTGTAGTAGTCACAGGAATAGATTTCTGTGATGAACTACTTTCCAATAAGGGAGTAGGTACAGTTACCTCATCAAGTTCTACTTTCCTCCCACTTACTTCTTTCAAGAGAAACTCCTTCTCTAGAAAGGATCCATTCTCAGCAATGAATATCTTGCCTTCGGATCTGTGATAGAAGGTGTACCCAACATTTTCTTTTGGGTATCCTATGAAGACGCACTTCTCCGATTTGGGTCTGAGCTTATCAGGTTGCAACTTTTTCACATAAGCATTGCAACCTCAAATTTAAGAAACGACAGCTTAGGTTTCTTGCCAAACCATAGTTCATACGGTGTCGTCTCAACGGATTTAGATGGTGCCCTATTTAACGTGAATGTAGCTGTCTCTAATGCATAACCCCAAAACGATAGTGGTAAATCGGAAAGAGACATCATAGATCGCACCATATCTAATAAAGTACGGTTACGATGTTCGGACACACCATTACACTGTGGTGTTCCAGGTGGCGTGAGTAGTGAAACTATTTCACATTGTTTTAACTGAAGGCCAAACTCGTAACTCAAATATTTTACTTCCGCGATCATATAGTAGAAACTTTTATTTTTGTTACAATGATTCTCCACTTCACTCTGAAATTCTTTGAACTTTTCAAATGTTTCAGATTTGTGTTTCATCCGGTAGATATACTCATATCTGCTCAAATCATCTGTGAAGATAAGAAAATAATGATACCTGCCGCGAGACTCAATATTCATCGGACCACATACATCAGTATGTATGATTTCCAACAAATTTGTTGCTCGCTCCATTGTTCCGGAGAACGGAGTCTTAGTCATCTTGCCCATGAGGCATGGTTCGCAAGCATCAACTGATTCATAATTAAGTGATTCCAAAAGCCCATCAGCATGGATTTTCTTCATGCGCTTTACACCAATATGACCTAAACGGCAGTGCCACAAATAAGTTGCACTATCATTATTAACTTTGCATCTTTTGGCTTCAATATTATGAAAATGTGTATCACCACGATCGAGATCCAACAAACCATTTTCATTGGGTGTATGACCATAGAAGGTTTTATTCATGTAAACAAAACAACAATTATTCTCTAACTTACATGAATAACCGTATTGCAATAAACATGATCCAATCATATTCACGCTCAATGCAAACACTAAATAACATTTATTTTAGGTTTAACACTAATCCCGAAAGTATAGGGAGTGTGCGATGATGATCATATCAATCTTGGAACCATTTCCAATACACATCGTCACTTCACCCTTAACTAGTCTCTGTTCATTCTGCAACACCCGTTTCGAGTTACTATTCTTAGCAACTGAACTAGTATCAAATACTGAGGGATTGCTATAAACACTAGTAAAGTACACATCAATAACATGTATATCAAATATACCTATGTTCACTTTGCCATCCTTCTTATCCGCCAATTACTTGGGGTAGTTCCATTTCTAGTGACTAGTCCCTTTGTAGTAGAAGCACTCAGTTTCAGGCTTAGGTCCAGACTTGGGTTTTTTCACTTGAGCAGCAACTTGCTTGCCATTCTTCTTGAAGCTCCCCTTTCTTCCCTTTGTCCCTTTACTTGAAACTAGTGATTTTGTTTACCATCAACACTTGTTGCTTTTCTTGATTTCTACCTTCGTCGATTTCAGCATCACGAAGAGCTTGGGAATCGTTTTCGTTATCCCTTGCATATTATAGTTCATCACGAAGTTCTACTAACTTGGTGATGGTGACTAGAGAATTCTGTCAATCACTATTTTATCTAGAAGATTAACTCCCACTTGATTCAAGCGATTGTAGTACCCAGACAATCTAAGCACATGCTCACTGTTTGAGTTATTCTCCTCCATCTTTTAGCTATAGAACTTGTTGGAGACTTCATATCTCTCAACTCGGGTATTTGCTTGAAATATTAACTTCAACTCCTGGAACATCTCATATGGTCAAAACGTATTTGAAGTCCCGATTCTAAGCCGTTTAAGCATGGTGCACTAAACTATCAAGTAGTCATCATACTGAGCTAGCCAAACATTCATAACATCTGCATCTGCTCCTGCAATAGGTTTGTCACCTAGCAGTGCATCAAGGACATAATTCTTCTGTGCAGCAATGAGGATAAACCTCTGATCACGGATCCAATCCGCATCATTGCTACTAACATCTTTCAACTTAGTTTTCTCGAGGAAAATATCAAAAATAAAACACGGGAGCTAAACGCGAGCTATTGATCTACAACATAGATATGCTAATACCACGAGGACTAAGTTCATGATAAATTTAAGTTCAATTAATCAGACTACTTAAGAACTCCCACTTAGATAGACATCCCTATAATCCTCTAAGTGATCACGTGATCCATATCAATTAAACCATGTCCAACCATCACGTGAGATGGAGTAGTTTCAATGGTGAACATCACTATGTTGATCATATCTACCATATGATTCACGCTCGACCTTTCGGTTTCAGTGTTACGAGGCCATATCTGTTATATGCTAGGCTCGTCAAGTTTAACCTGAGTATTCCGCGTGTGCAACTGTTTTGCACCCGTTGTATTTGAACGTAGAGCCTATCACACCCGATCATCGCGTGGTGTCTCAGCACAAAGAACTTTCGCAACGGTGCATACTCAGGGAGAACACTTGTACCTTGATAATTAGTGAGAGATCATCTTATAAAGCTACCGTCGAACTAAGAAAAATAAGATGTACAAAAGATAAACATTACATGCAATCCAAATATGTGACATGATATGGCCATCATCATCTTGTGCCTTTGATCTCCATCTCCAAAGCATCATCATGATTTCCATCGTTACCGGCATGACCTCCGTCATCTTGATCTATATCAATGTGTTGTCACATGGTCGTGTCGCCAACTATTGCTATTGCATAGCAATAAAGTAAAGCAATTATTTGGCGCTTGCATCTTATGCAATAAAGAGACAACCATAAGGCTTCTACCAGTTGCCGATAACTTCAACAAAACATGATCATCTTATACAACAACTTATATCTCATCACGTCTTGACCATATCACATCACAACATGCCCTGCAAAAACAAGTTAGACGTCCTCTACTTTGTTGTTGCAAGTTTTACATGGCTGTTATGGGCTGAGCAAGAACCGTTCTTACATACGCATCAAAACCACAATGATAGTTTGTCAAATTAGTGCTATTTTAACCTTCTCAAGGACCGGGCGTAGCCATACTCGGTGTTGGGGAACGTAGTAATTTCAAAAAAATTCCTACGCACACGCAAGATCATGGTGATGCATAGCAACGAGAGGGGAGAGTGTTGTCTACGTACCAACGCAGACCGACTGCGGAAGCGATCACACAACGTAGAGGAAGTAGTCGTACGTCTTCCCGATCCGACCGATCCAAGCACCGTTACTCCGGCACCTCCGAGTTCTTAGCACACGTTCAGCTCGATGATGATCCTCGGGCTCCGATCCAGCAAAGCGTCGAGGAAGAGTTCCGTCAGCACGACGGCGTGGTGACGATCTTGATGTACTACCGACGTAGGGCTTCGCCTAAGCACTACAACGTTATGATCGAGGTGGAAATTTGGTGGCAGGGGGCACCGCACACGGCTAAGGAACGATCTCAAGGATCAACTTGTGTGTCTATGGGGTGCCCCCTGCCCCCGTATATAAAGGAGCAGGGGAGGAGAGGCGGCCGGCCTAGGAGTTGGCGCGCCAAGGGGAGTCCTACTCCCACCGGGAGTAGGACTCCCTCCTTCCTTGTTGGAGTAGGAGAAGGGGAAAGATGTGGAGAGGAATAAGGAAAAGGGGGCTGCGCCCCTTGTACAATTTGGACCAGAGCGGGGGCGCAGGCCTCCTTCCTTTTGGACTCTTTCCTCTATTCCCGTATGGCCCAATAAGGCCCATATACTCCCCGGCGAATTCCCGTAACTCTCCGGTACTCCAAAAAATACCCGAATCACTCGGAACCTTTCCGAAGTCCGAATATAGTCGTCCAATATATCGATCTTTACGTCTCGACCATTTCGAGACTCCTCGTCATGTCGCCGATCTCATCCGGGACTCCGAACTCCTTCAGTACATCAAAACTCATAAACTCATAATATAACTGTCATCGAAACCTTAAGCGTGCGGACCCTACGGTTCGAAAACAATGTAGACATGACCGAGACACGTCTCCGGTCAATAACCAATAGCGGGACCTGGATGCCCATATTGGCTCCTACATATTCTACGAAGATCTTTATCGGTCAGACCGCATAACAACATACGTTGTTCCCTTTGTCATCGGTATGTTACTTGCCCGAGATTCGATCGTCGGTATCCAATACCTAGTTCAATCTCGTTACTGGCAAGTCTCTTTACTCGTTCCGTAATACATCATCCCACAACTAACTCATTAGTAGCAATGCTTGCAAGGCTTAAGTAATGTGCATTACCGAGAGGGCCCAGAGATACCTCTCCGACAATCGGAGTGACAAATCCTAATCTCGAAATACGCCAACCCAACATCTACCTTTGGAGACACCTGTAGTACTCCTTTATGATCACCCAGTTACGTTGTGACGTTTGGTAGTACCCAAAGTGTTCCTCCGGTAAACGGGAGTTGCATAATCTCATAGTCACAGGAACATGTATAAGTCATGAAGAAAGCAATAGCAACATACTAAACGATCGGGTGCTAAGCTAATGGAATGGGTCATGTCAATCAGATCATTCAACTAATGATGTGACCTCGTTAATCAAATAACAACTCTTTTGTCCATGGTTAGAAACATAACCATCTTTGATTAACGAGCTAGTCAAGTAGAGGCATACTAGTGACACTCTGTTTGTCTATGTATTCACACATGTATTATGTTTCCGGTTAATACAATTCTAGCATGAATAATAAACATTTATCATGATATAAGGAAATAAATAATAACTTTATTATTGCCTCTAGGGCATATTTCCTTCAGTCTCCCACTTGCATAGAGTCAATAATCTAGTTCACATCGCCATGTGATTTAACAGCAATAGTTCACATCACCATGTGATTAACACCCATAGTTCACATCGTTATGTGACCAACACTCAAAGGGTTTGCTAGAGTCAGTAATCTAGTTCACATATCTATGTGATTAACACCCAAAGAGTACTAAGGTGTGATCATGTTTTGCTTGTGAGATAATTTTAGTCAACGGGTCTGTCACATTCAGATCCGTAAGTATTTTGCAAGTTCTATGTCTACAATGCTCTACACGGAGCTACTCTAGCTAATTGCTCCCACTTTCAATATGTATCCAGATTGAGACTTTAGATTCATCTGGATCAGTGTCAAAAACTTGCATCGACGTAACCCTTTACGACGAACCTTTTTGTCACGTCCATAATCGAGAAACATATCCTTATTTCACTAAGGATAATTCTGACCGCTGTCCAGTGATCTACTCCTAGATCATTATTGTACTCCCTTGCCAAATCAGTGCAGGGTATACAATAGATCCGGTATACAGCATGACATACTTTATAGAACCTATGGCCAAGGCATAGGGAATGACTTTCATTCTCTTTCTATCTTCTGCCGTGGTCGGGCTTTGAGTCTTAATCAACTTCACACCTTATAATACAGGCAAGAACTCTTTCTTTGACTGCTCCATTTTGAACTACTTCAAAATCTTGTCAAGGTATGTACTCATTGAAAAAACTTATCAAGCGTCTTGATCTATCTCTATAGATCTTGAAGCTCAATATGTAAGCAGCTTCACCGAAGTCTTTCTTTGAAAAACTCCTTTCAAATACTCGTTTATGCTTTACAGAATAATTCTACATTATTTCCGATCAACAATATGTCATCCACATATACTTATCAGAAATGTTGTAGTGCTCCCGCTCACTTTCTTGTAAATACAGGCTTCACCACAAGTCTGTATAAAACTATATGCTTTGATCAACTCATCAAAGCGTATATTCCAACTCCGAGATGCTTGCACCAGTCCACAGATGGATCGCTGGAGCTTGCACATTTTGTTAGCACCTTTCGGATAGACAAAACCTTTTGTTGCATCATATACAACTCTTCTTTAATAAATCCATTAAGGAATGCAGTTTTGTTTATCCATTTGCCAGATTTCATAAAATGCGGCAATTACTAACATGATTCGGACAGACTCAAGCATAGATACGAGTGAGAAGCTCTCATCGTAGTCAACACCTTGAACTTGTCGAAAACCTTTTGCGACAATTCTAGCTTTGTAGATAGTAACACTACTATCAGTGTCCGTCTTCCTCTTGAAGATACATTTATTCTCAATTGCTTGCCGATCATCGGGCAAGTCAACCAAAGTCCAAACTTTGTTCTCATACATGGATCATATCTCAGATTTCATGGCCTCAAACCATTTCGCGGAATCTGGGCTCATCATCGCTTCCTCATAGTTCGTAGGTTCGTCATGGTCAAGTAACATGACCTCCAGAACAGGATTACCATACCACTCTGGTGCGGATCTCACTCTGGTTTACCTACGAGATTCGGTAGTAACTTGATCTAAAGTTACATGATCATCATCATTAGCTTCCTCACTAATTGGTGTAGGTGTCACAGAAACTGGTTTTTGTGATGAACTACTTTCCAATAAGGTAGAAGGTACAATTACCTTATCAAGTTTTCTACTTTCCTCCCACTTACTTCTTTCAAGAGAAACTCCTTCTCTAGAAAGGATCCATTATAAGCAACAAATGTCTTGCCTTAGGATCTGTGATAGAAGGTTTACCCAACAGTCTCCTTTGGGTATCCTATGAAGACATATTTCTCCGATTTGGGTTTGAGCTTATCAGGATGAAACTTTTTCTCATAAGCATCGCAACCCCAAACTTCAAGAAACGACAACTTTGGTTTCTTGCCAAACCATAGTTCATAAGGCGTCGTCTCGACGGATATAGATGGTGCCCCCTTTTTTAACGTGAATGCAACTGTCTCTAATGCATAACCCCAAAACGATAGTGGTAGATCGGTAAGAGACATCATAGATCGCACCATATCTAATAAAGCACGGTTATGACGTTCGGACACACCATTACACTATGGTGTTCCATGTGGCATGAGTAGTGAAACTATTTCACATTGTTTTTTAACTGAAGGCCAAACTCGTAACTCAAATACTCTTCTCTACGATCAGATCGTAGAAACTTTATTTTTCTTGTTACGATGATTTTTCACTTCACTCTAAAATTCTTTGAACTTTTCAAATGTTTCAGACTTATGTTTCATCAAGTAGATATACCCATATCTCCTCAAATCATCTGTGAAGTTTAGAAAATAACGATACTTGCCGTGAGCCTAAACACTCATCGGACCGCATACATCAGTATGTATTATTTCCAATAAGTCATTTGCTCGCTCCGGAGAACGGAGTCTTAGTCATCTTGCCCATAAGGCATGGTTCGCAAGCATCAAGTGATTCATAATCAAGTGATTCCAAAATCCCATCAGCATGGAGTTTCTTCATGTGCTTTACACCAATATGACCTAAACGGCAGTACCACAAATAAGTTGCACTATCATTATTAACTTTGCATCTTTTGGTTTCAATATTATGAATATGTGTATCACTAAGATCGAGATCCAATGAACTATTTTCATTGGGTGTGTAACCATATAAGGTTTTATTCATGTAAACAGAACAACAATTTATTCTTTTACTTAAATGAATAGCCGTATTACAATAAACATGATCAAATCATATTCATGATCAACGCAAACACCAAATAACACTTATTTAGGTTCAACACTAATCCCGGAAGTATAGGGACTGTGCGATGATGATCATATCAATCTTGGAACCACTTCCAACACACATAGTCACTTCATCCTTAACTAGTCTCTGTTCATTCTGCAACTCCCGTTTCGAGTTACTACTCTTAGCAACTGAACTAGCATCAAATACTGAGGGGTTGCTATAAACACTAGTAAAGTACACATCAATAACATGTATATCAAATATACTTATGTTCACTTTGCCATCCTTCTTATCCGCCAATCACTTGGGGTAGTTCCGCTTCCAGTGACCAGTCCCTTTGCAGTAGAAGCACTTAGTCTCAGGGTTAGGACCAGACTTGGGCTTCTTCACTTGAGCAGCAACTTGCTTGCTGTTCTTCTTGAAGTTCCCCTTTTTCCCTTTGCCCTTTTCTTGAAACTAGTGATCTTGTCAACCATCAACACTTGATGCTCTTTCTTGATTTCTACCTTCATCGATTTCATCATCATGAAAAGCTCGGGATTTGTTTTCGTCATCCCTTGCATACTATAGTTCATCACGAAGTTCTACTAACTTGGTGATGGTGACTAGAGAATTCTGTCAATCACTATCTTATCGGGAAGATTAACTCCCACTTGATTCAAGCGATTGTAGTACCGAGACAATCTGAGCACATGCTCACTAGTTGAGCGATTCTCCTCCATCTTTTAGCTATAGAACTTGTTGGAGACTTCATATCTCTCAACTCGGGTATTTGCTTGAAATATTAACTTCAACTCCTGGAACATCTCATATGGTCCATGATGTTCAAAACGTCTTTGAAGTCCCGACTCTAAGCCGTTAAGCTTGGTGCACTAAACTATCAAGTAGTCATCATATTGAGCTAGCCAAACGTTCATAACGTCTGCATCTGCTCCTGCAATAGGTCTGTCACCTAGCGGTGCATCAAGGACATAATTTTTCTATGCAGCAATGAGGATAAACCTCAGATCACGGATCCAATCCGCATCATTGCTACTAACATCTTTCAATACAATTTTCTCTAGGAACATATCAAAATAAACACAGGGAAGTAACAACGCGAGCTATTGATCTACAACATAATTTAAAATACTACCAGGACTAAGTTCATGATAAATTTAAGTTCATTTTAATCATATTACTTAAGAACTCCCACTTAGATAGACATCCCTCTAATCCTCTAAGTGATCACGTGATCCAAATCAACTAAACCATAACCGATCATCACGTGAGATGGAGTAGTTTTCAATGGTGAACATCGTTATGTTGATCATATCTACTATATGATTCACGCTCGACCTTTTGGTCTCTGTGTTCCGAGGCCATATCTGCATATGCTAGGCTCATCAAGTTTAACCTGAGTATTCTGCGTGTGCAAAACTGGCTTGCACCCGTTGTAGATGGACGTAGAGCTTATCACACCCGATCATCACGTGGTGTCTAGGCACGACGAACTTTGGCAACGGTGCATACTCAGGGAGAACACTTCTTGATAATTTAGTGAGAGATCATCTTATAATGCTACCGTCAATCAAAGCAAGATAAGATGCATAAAAGGATAAACATCACATGCAATCAATATAAGTGATATGATATGGTCATCATCATCTTGTGCTTGTGATCTCCATCTCCGAAGCACCGTCATGATCACCATCGTCACTGGCGCGACACCTTGATCTCCATCGTAGCATCGTTGTCGTCTCGCCAATCTTATGCTTCCACGACTATCACTACCGCTTAGTAATAAAGTAAAGCATTACATCGCGATTGCATTGCATACAATAAAGCGACAACCATATGGCTCCTGCCAGTTGCCGATAACTTGGTTACAAAACATGATCATCTCATACAATAAAATTTAGCATCATGCCTTGACCATATCACATCACAACATGCCCTGCAAAAACAAGTTAGACGTCCTCTACTTCGTTGTTGCAAGTTTTACGTGGCTGCTACGGGCTTAAGCAAGAACTCATCTCACCTACGCATCAAAACCACAACGATAGTTTGTCAAATAGACTCCATTTTAACCTTCTCAAGGACCGGGCGTAGCCACACTTGGTTCAACTAAAGTTGGAGAGACAGTCGCCCGCAAGCCATCTATGTGCAAAGCACGTCGAGGGAACCGGTCTCGCGTAAGCGTGCGCGTAAGGTTGGTCCGGATCGTCTCGTCCAACAATACCGCCGAACCAAAGTATGACATGCTGGTAGGCAGTATGACTTGTATCGCCCACAACTCACTTGTGTTCTACTCGTGCAAATAACATCAAACCATAAAACCTAGGCTCGGATGCCACTGTTGGGGAACGTAGTAATTTCAAAAAAAATCCTACGCACACGCAAGATCATGGTGATGCATAGCAACGAGAGGGGAGAGTGTTGTCTACGTATCAACGCAGACCGACTGCGGAAGCGATCACACAACGTAGAGGAAGTAGTCGTACATCTTCCCGATCCGACCGATCCAAGCACCGTTACTCCGGCACCTCCGAGTTCTTAGCACACGTTCAGCTCGATGACGATCCTCGGGCTCCGATCCAGCAAAGCGTCGAGGAAGAGTTCCATCAGCACGACGGCGTGGTGACGATCTTGATGTACTACCGACGCAGGGCTTCGCCTAAGCACTAAAACAGTATGATCGAGGTGGAATTTGGTGGCAGGGGGCACCGCACACGGCTAAGGAACGATCTCAAGGATCAACTTGTGTGTCTATGGGGTGCCCCCTGCCCCCGTATATAAAGGAGCAGGGGAGGAGAGGCGGCCGGCCTAGGAGTTGGCGCGCCAAGGGGAGTCCTACTCCCACCGGGAGTAGGACTCCCTCCTTCCTTGTTGGAGTAGGAGAAGGGGAAAGAGGTGGAGAGGAATAAGGAAAAGGGGGCTGCGCCCCTTGTCCAATTCGGACTAGAGGGGGGGGGCGCAGGCCTCCTTCCTTTTGGACTCTTTCCTCTATTCCCGTATGGCCCAATAAGGCCCATATACTCCCCGGCGAATTCCCGTAACTCTCCGGTACTCCGAAAAATACCCGAATCACTCGGAACCTTTCCGAAGTCCGAATATAGTCGTCCAATATATCGATCTTTACGTCTCGACCATTTCGAGACTCCTCGTCATGTCCCCGATCTCATACGGGACTCCGAACTCCTTCGGTACATCAAAACTCATAAACTCATAATATAACTGTCATCGAAACCTTAAGCGTGCGGACCCTACGGTTCGAGAACAATGTAGACATGACCGAGACACGTCTCCGATCAATAACCAATAGCGGGACCTGGATGCCCATATTGGCTCCTACATATTCTACGAAGATCTTTATCGGTCAGACCGCATAACAACATACGTTGTTCCCTTTGTCATCGGTATGTTACTTGCCCGAGATTCGATCGTCGGTATCCAATACCTAGTTCAGTCTCGTTACTGGCAAGTCTCTTTACTCGTTCCGTAATACATCATCCCACAACTAACTCATTAGTTGCAATGCTTGCAAGGCTTAAGTGATGTGCATTACCGAGAGGGCCCAGAGATACCTCTCCGACAATCGGAGTGACAAATCCTAATCTCAAAATACGCCAACCCAACATCTACCTTTGGAGACACCTGTAGTACTCCTTTATGATCACCCAGTTACGTTGTGACGTTTGGTAGCACACAAAGTGTTCCTCCGGTAAACGGGAGTTGCATAATCTCATAGTCACAGGAACATGTATAAGTCATGAAGAAAGCAATAGCAACATACTAAATGATCGGGTGCTAAGCTAATGGAATGGGTCATGTCAATCAGATCATTCAACTAATGATGTGACCTCGTTAATCAAATAACAACTCTTTTGTCCATGGTTAGAAAACATAACCATCTTTGATTAACGAGCTAGTCAAGTAGAGGCATACTAGTGACACTCTGTTTGTCTATGTATTCACACATGTATTATGTTTCCGGTTAATACAATTCTAGCATGAATAATAAATATTTATCATGATATAAGGAAATAAATAGTAACTTTATTATTGCCTCTAGGGCATATTTCCTTCACTCGGTTCAACTAAGGTTGGAGAAACTGACACCCGCCAGCCACCTGTGTGCAAAGCACGTCCGTAGAACCAGTCTCGCGTAAGCGTACGCGTAATGTCGGTCCGGGCCGCTTCATCCAACAATACTGCCGAACCAAAGTATGACATGTTGGCAAGTAGTATGACTTGTATCGCCCACAAGTCAGTTGTGTTCTACTCGTGCATAAAATATCTACGCATAAAACCTGGCTCGGATGCCACTGTTGGGTAACGTAGTTTTTTCAAAAAAAATCCTACGCACACACAGAATCATGGTGATGCATAGCAACGAGAGGGGAGAGTGTTGTCTATGTACCCTCATAGACCGAAAGCGGAAGCGTTATATCAACGCGGTTGATGTAGTCCTACGTCTTCACGATCCGACTGATCCAAGTACCGAAAGCACGGCACCTCCGAGTTCTGCACACGTTCAGCTCGGTGACGTCCTCGCCTTCTCGATCCAGCAAGAGGGGCGAAATAGTAGATGAGTTCCGGCAGCACGACGGCGTGGTGACGGTGTTGGTGAAGAACAATCTCCGCAGGGCTTCGCCTAAGCACTACGAAAACTATGACGGAGGATAAACTAGAGGGGACGGGGTTGCCGGCACACGGCTTGGTGTTTCTTGATGTGTCTTGGGTGCTAGCCCTATCCCTCTATTTATATGTTGAGCCTTGGGGTCGAAACTTGGAGTAAAGGCCTCCACAAAGTCGGTTTCACCCGAAAGGCAAGAGTCCTTCTCGGACTCCAGGGCCAGACGCCAGGGACCCTGGCGTCTGGCCCCTGGACTCCGCAAAACTTCCTTTTGCGCTTTCTAAAAACCTTGTGGGCTTTCCCTTTGGCCCAAATAAAGTGTTCTCGTACCAAAACATTTCGGGAAACATCTGGAACCCCTTCCGGTGAATTCCAGAACCCTTCCGGAG
Organism: Triticum monococcum; assembly: GCA_034509565.1. Lineage (NCBI taxonomy): Eukaryota > Viridiplantae > Streptophyta > Magnoliopsida > Poales > Poaceae > Triticum > Triticum monococcum. Next base: position 79,484,173 of record CM067843.1, read on the forward strand.
TCCAAACACTATTATCCCATATATCAATCTTTATCTCCGGACCATTTCGGAGTTCCTCGTCATGTCCGTGATCTTATCCGGAACTCCGAACAACATTCGGTCACCAACATACATAACTCATAGTACTATATCGTCAATGAAGGTTAAGCGTGCGGACCCTACGGGTTCGAGAACTATGTAGACATGACCGAGACACCTCTCTGGTCAATAACCAATAGCGGGACCTGGATGCCCATATTGGCTCCTACATATTCTACGAAGATCTTTATCGGTCAGACCGCATAACAACATACGTTGTTCCATTTCTCATCGGTATGTTACTTGCCCGAGATTCGATCGTCGGTATCTCAATACCTAGTTCAATCTCGTTACCGGCAAGTCTCTTTACTCGTTCCGTAATACATCATCCCGCAACTAACTCATTAGTTGCAATGCTTGCAAGGCTTATAGTGATGTGCATTACCGAGTGGGCCCAGAGATACCTCTCCGACAATCGGAGTGACAATCTAATCTCGAAATACGCCAACCCAACAAGTACCTTCGGAGACACCTGTAGAGCACCTTTATAATCACCCAGTTATGTTCTAACGTTTGGTGGCACACAAAATGTTCCTCCGGTAAACGGGAGTTGCATAATCTCATAGTCATAGGAACATGTATAAGTCATGAAGAAAGCAATAGCAACAAACTAAACGATCAAGTGCTAAGCTAACGGAATGTGTTAAGTCAATCACATCATTCTCCTAATGATGTGAGCCCGTTAATCAAATGACAACTCATGTCTATGGTTAGGAAACTTAACCATCTTTGATCAACGAGCTAGTCAAGTAGAGGCATACTAGTGACACTCTGTTTGTCTATGTATTCACACATGTATTATGTTTCCGGTTAATACAATTCTAGCATGAATAATAAACATTTATCATGAAATAAGGAAATAAATAATAACTTTGTTATTGCCTCAGGGCATATTTCCTTCACAAACATAGGCTTCCAATATATCGATCTTTACGTCTCGACCATTTCGAGACTCCTCGTTATGTCCCTGATCAAATCCGGGACTCTGAACTACCATCGGTACATCAAAACACATAAACTCGTAATACCGATCGTCACCGAGCGTTAAGCGTGCGGACCCTACGGGTTCGAGAACTATGTAGACATGACCGAGACATGTCTCCGGTCAATAACTAATAGCGAAACCTGGATGCTCATATTGGTTCCTACATATTCTACGAAGATCTTTATCAGTCAAACCGCATAACGATATACGTTGTTCCCTTTGTCATCGATATGTTACTTGCCCGAGATTCGATCGTCGGTATCTCAATACCTAGTTCAATCTCGTCACCGGCAAGTCTCTTTACTCGTTCCGTAATGATACATCCCATAACTAACTCATTATCTACATTGCTTGCAAGGCTTATTGTGATGTACATTATCGAAAGGGCCCAGAGATACCTCTCCGATAATCGGAATGACAAATCCTAATCTTGATCCATGCCAACTCAACAAACACCATCGGAGACACCTGTAGAGTACCTTTATAATCACCTAGTTACGTTGTGACGTTTGGTAGCACACAAAGTGTTCCTCCGGTATTCGGGAGTTGCATGATCTCATAGTCATAGGAACATGTATAGTTATGGAGAAGGCAATAGAAACAAAATAAACGATCATCGTGCTAAGCTAACGGATGGGTCAAGTCAATCACATCATTCTCTAATGATGTGATCCCGTTAATCAAATGACAACTCATGTATATGGTTAGGAAACATAACCATCATTGATTCAACGAGGTAGTCAGGTAGAGGCAAACTAGTGACACTATGTTTGTCTATGTATTCACACATGTACTAAGTTTCCGGTTAATACAATTCTAGCATGAATAATAAACATTTATCATGATATAAGAAAATATAAATAACAACTTTATTATTGCCTCTAGGGCATATTTCCTTCAGCAAGAGCGTGCAACAGCCACTCGACACATGTATTCTGCACGGTAGTAATATTCAGAAGAGTCCATACTTCTGTCATAGCATCCCAGAGAATTCCCGAAAGGGTGCAGCGACATAGTGCATGGAAGCAGTCCTCAGACTCTATCGAACACACCGGGCACAAATCACTAGTTTCCAACCCTCTTGTATGCTTGTTACTTCATGTAGGCAGAGAGTTTGTAGCAACCCGCCATGCGAAATTACAATCTGAGGGAGGAACATCAGTCGACCATATAAATTTCCAGCAGTCCCGACGCCTATCTAGACGTGAGCTGGAGCCCTTCGAGGTGCTTCTGTGAGTTTCCTCAAAGCTGAACTGGTACGCACTTCTCTGGCTCCTGCATCCATGTCTGCGGACTGGCCCTCTGTCCGCAGACGGACGCCTAGAAAATTCGCGGAACAGCGTTGGAGATGCCCTTAGGTAGCTAAGGGTCTGCAACGACAACTCTGCAGCCACCATAAAAACTACTCCCTCCGTTTCTAAATATTTGTCTTTCTAGGCATTTCAACAAGTGACTACATACGGAGCAAAATGAGTAAATCTACACTTTAAAATATGTCTACATACATCCGTATGTAGTAGTCATTTGAAATGTCTAAAAAAACAAATATTTAGAAACGGAGGGAGTATAAAAATGATTAGAGATGTCTAACTTGTTTTTACATAATAAACATGTGATGTGCCATATCATTCAGACGTTTTGATGTCACGTGGGTCTATGTAGTCAATTTTCCGAACTTGTTTGATCAGCAGTGGTGTACGCATACATGAGGTTCTCCTCTTTGGTAAATTCTTGTGTAGTCGATAAACTACACGGTGGCTTCGCCAGTGGTTGAAACTAGTCTTGGGGCACGGGAATGAATAAAGACTTTACGCTTGCTTTTCAGCACACAGTTTTTTCTTCTTCTTTTTTTTGCCGCCGTCCTGAGTTTTGACCGAACAGTGTTACTACTGGGTTCCGTGTGTGTCTGGTTTTACCTGGTTTGTTTTCTTGATCGTGTAGATCAAAATCAAGCACACTGCACACGGAACAAATCGTCTAGAAGCAGCTGGACGTTTCCATTGACATCCTGGTAGTTTCGAAATAGTTTGTACAGGCATGTAGACGAGCGTGATTTCTACACTAGCACCTCTCCTCCGTCGTGCGACTGACTGAGTTCCTCGAAATACTCTTATGTGAGAGGGTGTGCGTGTGTCGACGCAAGAAAAAACAGGTGGCTCCCATCGTTGACTCCTCCGGCGTATCAACCCAGGATGCCCCCATGGATCTGGAACGTCCAGATGGACGATGGCGGACACCGCGTGCGTGCCTCCTGTTTCTCCCAGCCGTCGTTTCCTGACCTGCTCGTGGCGGCGGCCAGAGGTGGCCGGGTTGGCGCCTTGACGGTTGGTGCTAGGAAACAACCTGGGAAGAACAAAAAAGAGCGAACGAGACGCCGGTCGCTGCCGCCTCCTCGGCTCGGCTGGGGCGGCGGAGGTCGGCAGTGGCACATCGGCTTTGACTCCTCCGCGCGCGGCCGCACAAGTATCGGAGGCGCCAGCGTTTTTCCGCGACGCCAACAACCAGCCGCATGCGTCGTGGTTTCCGCGACGCCAACTTGCGCCCTCCCCTTTCTGCGGTGGACGTTCTAGTCAAGGTACCACTGCTCACAGCCAACTGATAGCCACAATAGCGTATCGTCGCATCGTACTACAAAAGAAAAGAGTAGTAGGACATGCATTGGATTTGGTACCGGTATGCTTAAACTTTGGGTGAAGCAGTTACGGGTAGTAAAACTTGGCATGCTTTCTATGTTCATCGCCCACGGACGTACACGAATTTCTGTGTTTTATATCCTCTTCTACCAAGGCGGTACAAAAGTAATAATATTTCTTGGTTGATATTGGTTATGACATACGAGCAAAGCGAGATGTTAGCCACTAGTACTCCATTCATTTCATAAAACGGAGGGAGTAGATTCTAACTAAGGATTTGTTAGTGGTAATGATTAATCGATGGAGGCGGCGATGCTGTCCACATCTGTATGTAATTTACATCCTTCCATTTAAAAATGAACCCGAGGCCGACTGCGTCTTTGCCTCGGCTAATCCGACTTTAAAACGTACTGTAAGGATGTTCATGTTGCACTTGTGCGAACAAGAAATATAACCAAGGCAGATTTCGAGTTGGATTAAGCTAAGCAAGGGTGTTCTTATTTGCGACATGAACAAAATAACATCAATAGAAAAAACAATCGGTCGCCATCATTTGGTATAGAAAAATATCACATGTTCACATCTCCATCTCCACAAGAAGAAGGGAAAAAGGTTACATGCATCATTTGACAGCAGAAACTTTGGATTTTCTTTTACAAAGTGTAGACATCCCTTGGAAAAAGCAGCAATGATTTCTTTACTGGATGATGACACTGGATAATAATCCATTTTATCCTATCCAATAATCCAAACACAGTTTGCCTGAGTGCAATTGATACGTGTGCCTGTAACTTTCAGGTACTGCATCATGCGTTGGTACACCACGGCCGAACTTTATACATAGATCAAGCCTTCAACCAATGGATATATAGGGATGAAGATGGGACAGGGATGGAGGCCAGGTCATGGACCATGCAACCTAACAAGTTGATGTTTGCCCCTATCATTTGGCATATATTATGATGGATCCCCTCTAATCAGATGTGTGCCCTATGGGCTTCTGTTGGAGACCCAGGTAAGCCAATGAATGGGCAAGCTCGACTTTGCCACCAAATAAGTACTATTCCTTTTGTGCTTCTATATAGAAGGAGCATATGAATCTTGCCTTCTTGATTCCATCGGTATGTGTCGCCTTCATGAGCAAGGAGGAAGCAAGTGGACACCAAGTTTCTGGAGGCCATCGATGTTCGTCAGAATATTATTCTCCTTCCGGACAGGGAGAACTTTGAGAAGATTTATATGATTTTTCTAGTATTCTCCGATGGTCAACTATGGAAATTGTCACCCCAATTTCACTCATATTTGCTGAACACCTGATGTTTGAGATGGAAATCCATCAAATTAGAAGAACAATATTGACCGGCACACCTCATATCCAGCACAAATATGGGACGGATATAGGGCGCCCGGGCTGACCGGCACCCCCATATGCAGCCCAAATATGGGGCGGATATGGGAGCGTCCGGCTGACCGGCGCCCCCGGACACGCCCGTCACGTCGGTCTGACGACATGGCCCCATACGGAAACATCCGGAAACCCGGCGGACCGACGGACGCCGCTTTCATCACGCGGTGTGAACGTCGCGTGGCGCCGCTCCGGCTCGCCACCCGAGGCTGTAGCCGGCTATTTAAGTCGTCCGGCGCCCCCAGCCCTAGCACATCCGCCTCTTCCCTCCCTTTGTCACCACTCGAGCCCATTAGCCATGCCCCCACGCCGCTGCTACTACACGATCCAACACCGTCTCTTCCTCCTTGAGCAGGTCCGGATCCGTAGGGAAGCGGGGCTACCTCTGAAACTGAAGGATGATTTCGAGGAGGTGGAGGAAGAGGAGCCGGTGGAGGAGGAAGAGGAGGAGGAGCAGGAGCAGGAGCCGGCGGACGAGAAATAGAAGGAGGAGCAGGAGCCGCCGGAGGAGGCGCCGCCGTTGGATGTGGGGGTGGAGGAGGCGCTGGCGATGGAGGAGGACATGGGCGTGTGGATGGAGCAGCACGCCATCCTGAACTCCATCCGCGTGGAGTCGGCTGCAAAGGCCAGGCGTCGCCGTCGGCGACAGATGGAGGCGGCGAAGGCGGCCCAGGCTTCGGCGCTGGCGGCTCCGGCCTCGGCTCTGGCACAGACGACTCAGGCCATCTACGAGAACAACGAAATTTGAGTAGTATAGAATGTAGTACGCAGCTATATATATGCATGCTTTGGTATGGATTTAGAGGATGAATATGAGAAAGTTGTATGTGAAGAAGGAAATATGATGTGTGTGAAGACGCGTCCGTGGGAAATCCGGGTGTAGATGCTCTTAAGTTGAAGAATAGTTGGCCACCGGCCAACGCCAGCCCATCCCTGCGTCTGCGTAGTGATCCACATTCTACGAATTTATTTCAGCAGAGGAATTGCACTGCACAAGAATATCCGAGGGAAACACGCGGATCCTCCCGTCACCGTCACCGTCACCAAAAACTTGCAGGCATCCCATCCTGCTCATATCTGTCAGCTTATCACGAAACCGGGTGAGAGGTTTATAGCCTATCAAGGCACGGGTCCCCCAGCTTTTGACTCGAGAAAATGCGAGTAGAAGAATATGAGCGGCTGAGGGAGCCAAGACGGATCGCACGTCCACTTGGCACATGCTCACATCACATGGACGAGACTAAGAAAAGGAGTGGTCGGCGGTGGATTATTTTCTTTTTCGTTTGCTGGTGTCTCTGCGTGCATGTAGTTCCCCCCGAGGGCCGGCCTATAGGGCGAGTAAATAGGGCGATCCTCCAAAGTGACCTTAATTCGAATTGGATTGCAATATTATTTGTTAGCTAGGTGAATAAAATTTTGATGATGTAGGTGGGTTATAAGACTTCAAATGAAAAAATTGCTTAGGCTAGTCATAGTAAAAGTAATTTAGGTAGTAACATAACGCACTCCAAGAAAATTTTGCTTATGTGGCATGTAGTTAATGAGAAGAGAGGTGTTTAGAGTAATATAATATAATATGTTACTGTAACATAGCGCTTTTCGAGAAAGAATGAGTTTACAAGCTAATAAATAAAGCCATCTATGACACTAATATTATGTTACTTTGCACTGTAAAGATAGTAACTTATACTAGTGTCATATGTATGACCAGCCTTAGTTGGATGAGAGAGAAGAGAAGCGGGCTACAAACTTGGATCCGGCTATAGCACGAGCTTCAACATCCATTGTGAGAGAAACACGTGGATCATATATTAATGATGTATAGTATACTAGTATGACTAACTATTGTATGAGTGGGCTATAAGATTGGCTATAAGTGACATGGCAAATTCATATAGCCAGATGTTGGCTACACTATTAACCATGTTCTTATGACTATGATCATTCATGATATAATCTCATATAGGCATCTCGTCTGTGATATGTAGACCGTTGTCCAACTGCATCTATGACTAAATACTTCACCCCAAAACCGCTATCCGGCATGCATCTTGAAGTATTAAGTTCATAACAAACAGAGCATTACAATAAGAAAGATGACATAATGTAGGCAGTAAAATATCAAGCAATGTGTCAAGAAACCATCGTTTAATTCTTAGTGGCAACAATAAAATACGTGTCTTGTCCCTTTCTATCACTGGGATATAAAACACCGCAAAATTAGAAGCCACTATAGTGCACCACTCCCTTGAAGCAATACTCATCAAACTTGGCCAAAGAAGATAGATAGATCAGAAAGTATACACAACTACTCAATTATACAACTGAGAAATTTCAAAAGATTCAATTAATTTCAATGAACAATCTAATCATAAATAACTCGTCATATAGCAACTAACACACCACTGATTACATCAATTTGGTCCCAATCATGTGAGGCAGCTCACGGGAACGTGATATTGGAGAACAAGAGAGAGCGAATGTCATCTAACTACTGCTATGGACGCTAAGATCCTAAGGAAACTACTCACACATGGTTATGGAGGCAGCAAAGTTGATGAGAAGCCTCCCGTGGTGGATTCCCCCTCTGACAGAGTGCCGGAACAGGCCCCCAGGATGGATCTTCTCATAACAGGAACTTGCGGCGGAAGAAAAAATCAAAGAAAATTGTTATTAAGGGTTTCGCGAAATATGAGATTTATAGGCGGAAGAATGGACGAAAGGCGGTGGATAGGGGGCATGTGGCCTAGGGGTGTGGGTCAGCCCCTGGCCGCACCCCCTACCGGTGTGGGGCCCCTGTGGGTCCTCTCGCCTGGCTTCGGTAATTTCTCGACTCTTCTCGTGGAGAAAAAAATCATATTAAATCCCCGTGGCTTTTTGACCCTCGTAGATATTGATTTCCAGAAAACCCAAAAACATGTAGAAAGCAATGGTTGGCACTGGGCACTTAATTAACAAGTTAGTTTAGAAAAAATAAAAGTATTCAAAAGTGATAATATAGTACCATAAAACAATAAAAAATTGTAGATGTGTTTGAGACGTACCAAAAATACTTTCTGAGAGTGAAGTACAGACAATATGCCTCCACGCCCTGCACAATGCGCAAGAACAAGGGTTTGCAGTAGTTGTGCGCCAGTGACCCTATCCTTGTGTACAATCCACCCCCCCTCCCGATTAAACCCTTGAAGTTCAAATTATGCTCCACTTCCTTCTGGATGCTCATCGTCGTCATGAATTCTTCATCTGGCAAATCGATGAACTCTTTTTTTAATGAATTCATCAAGCTCATTGTTCTGAAACCCGTCATCTGACAAATCCAATGAATCCATCCTTTTACCTACAAAAAAAATCAAAAAACTCTTCGAGCAATTTGTCAAACACATAAAAGGCAAGGTGTATGGCCGGAGGATCGGGACGTAGCGCAAAGGCTTCTGAAGTGGTGACCGTGTCAGGGGTGGCAAGGATGATGGGTATAGGTTTTGTGCCAGTGGAAATGGAGTTGTGGGGTCGGGACTGCGCGGAGTTAGGGGAGGGTCGGTGTCGGGGATATACCCCGTGGAATGACCCGACCGAAGTATGACCCGACCGGACTTGGCGACTCACTGGTGACCCGCCCTGACTTGGCGACTCACGAAGTGACCCGCCCGGATCTCTCCACTCACTGATGACCCGGCTGGGCCTGGTGACTCATTGGTAACCCGGCAGGTGGGTCAAGAGGAACAACAAGATCCGATGGCCCGACAGGCGGTTCATGGAAGACCGACCTATGTTATGGTGGGCCGGCTTAAGAGGAAAGTATAAGGAATATTTCCTTACAAAGGAAGCAAGACTAGGACTCCACTTGTAATAGAGTAATCCTAATCCTAATAGGACTAGTCATGTAAGCCGCCCCTTCAACATATATAAGGAGGGGAAGGGAGCCCCAAGAGGGACAGATTTCACAAGTTAGGTTTAGATAGACAAGTCAATAGCTTTAAAAATAGAGCACTGTTGGGGATATTACTACTGGAGGTAAACCGGCCTTATGTAGCCGGGTTGACTCCTTGAAGATTAGAAGCCCATGAAGACATAAAGATGCTAGTGCTTTACAGAGGGCCCAAAGGCGAGTTACAATATGTAAATGTAAACCGGCCTAGTCATGTAACTTGTATAGTAAGATAGAAAGAGAGAGGTCGAACCAGATACGTTTATAAACCGGCTTCGGGACTCTGTAGCCCGGCGGGCGTCAACCTATGTATATAAAGGGACGACCCGGCCGCGGTTTAGAGACAGACAACAACAACTCGAGAGCCAGACAAATGGGATTCGCTCCCTGGCCTTCGAAACCCTAGCAATACCAATCACAACTAGACGTAGGCTTTTACCTTCATCGAAGGGTCCGAACTAGTATAAACTCCCGTGTCCCCTTGTCCGATTTAACCCCTTTAAGCTAACCCGTCGCGATGGTTCCACAACTAAGTTCTTTCACGAGGACAACTGCCGTGACAAACCCATGACAGTTGGCGCCCATCGTGGGGCTATCGCACGATGGTTTCGAGTTCTTGAAGGGCAGCTTCGATGGACTCAAGGAATACGCTGTGGGCCGGATGACGAAGAGTCGCCGCGGCAAGCTCTACATCGACAACGCAAGATGGGGTCCCGAGGCCGATTCAATCGAATACGGGTACCGGGTCCCCTTTAGTGGGATTCACGTCTTCATCGACAAGATTGGCGAACTGGCCCCCGAGCCGGACATCCGCACCGACATCATCGAAACGGCTCGGTGTGCAAGTCCTTCGCCGGTTCAGCCCGAGGCAAGGCATGTTTTCGTAGGTGTCGTCCATGGATCAGGGCACGAGGACGGACCGGTGTCCGAAGGAGAAACCGTAGTCTGCTCTGATGACGAATGTTCTGGAGAAATCGAATCGCTTTACCAGTTGCAGGACGGCCGGATTGAGGGAGGATCCGAGGGCAACAGTATTCTGGATTCCCCCGGTCTACCAAACCGGGCCGCCATCTTCATGGCCGGCACACAATTGGCTCCTCATTCATCTACCGCCGCAACAATGCTCTCCGGTTCAACAACGGCCACACCAGCAGGGGCAGGAAGCTCGGCGCCACCTCCGGCCCAAGCCTTATCTGATTTGTTCGACGCTCTGGCAACATTGATGTCCGCGGAGGTAGACGCGGTAGCCAGGGATCAGCATGATGCGGAGATTGCAAAGGTAAAAGATCAGATAGCCCAGGCCAAGGCGGACCTGGCAGCAGAGAACGCCAGGATGGCTAAGGAGCGGGCCGAGTTGGAAGCACATGCTTGCCGGATTAGACTGGATCAGAATGCTTCAGAGGAAGTCATGAGAAGAAGGTACCGGTCACGTCTCCCGTCGGTTTATGAGCCGCAGAATCTTTTCAACACGCCAGGTGCAGGGACTGGTAACCAACCCACGACACTAAACCGGGCGGGGGCGCCGGGAGCAGGAGCGTCGGTTCAGCCGCGCACGACGGACCTGCCTCGCCAGAACAACATTGTATCATCAACGCCGCCCGGGCATTATTCCAACCTGTTGGACAACATTGTGGCCGCTGCGTCGCGGCTGGCGGCCCTCCCAACCGACGGCGAGTCACCAGTGGCAGTGGAAGCACGTCGGGCCAGGGATCTCCTTCAGACAGCACTGAATCAACAGCAAGCATATTCACATAGCCGTGAGAGGATTCACTCCACTCCCCGCCCAAGCCGGAGTTATAGCAGACACGTGGAAGACGAACCGGCCGTGTCCAGTAGTGCACGCCGCTGAAATTCGCCACGAGGGAACAACCCGGCTGGGGGAGGTGCTAATGCACAAGATGTTGTGGATCATGGCCGCGCACGTTGAGAGGCCGAGTTGACAGCTCAACACGAGGCACGACAGCATACTCCGGTTCACCCCACTGCCTCCGTGGAGTCAGGGGCGATGTTCAGTTCCTTAGGGGTACCGTGTTTATCTCCTGCTTTGCGTAATGTGCGACTACCCAAGGATTTCAAGGGACCTCGTAAGTTACCAAATTATACCGCCGATTTGCAGCCAGAGGCGTGGGTGGAGAGCTATGAGATGGCAATGGAGATGTTAGATGTTGACGAGGCGGTGTGTGCTAAATATTTCACCATGATGTTGGAAGGAACAGCTCGCACTTGGTTGAAGAGCTTGCCGACCAACTCTATTGGATCATGGGCCGAATTGAAGCACCCGTTTATCCAGAACTTCAAGGATACGTGTAAGCAGCCGATGTCAATTGTAGATCTGGCCGCTTGTGTCCAAGAGGAAGGGGAGTCCATGACCCATTGGGTCAATCGGGTCTCGGCGATTTTGCATTCGTCAGATCGTATCAACGCAGACACCGCAGTGTTAATGTTAGAGGGTAATTGCCGTTTCAAACCGTTGAAACAGAAGTTGGGAAGGCTCAAACGTCACTGCAACGACATGTAAACACTCATGGCTGCTTTGGTTAAATACGCCAATTCAGATAGTACCAAGGATCCGGATTCAGAGGAGGACAAACCGGAAAAGGGTAAGAAGACCGGCAATGCCAAAGGCCAACAACACAATCCGGCAGGCCATGGAAACACCGATAGGCGCAAGGCCGACAGTGATTTGGACTTTGTTGCAAATACCAATGCGCAGGAGAATGGCCAGCCGTAAAGGCAAGCAGCCCCAGAGGGGTGGAGGTCCAGGCAACAATTTGGAGCATTTGTTAAATCAGCCCTGTCCAAAGTATGGATCAAAGGAGAAACCGGCATCACATCTCTGGAAAGATTGTTATATCATGCGGGATTTCAAGAATTCCAATATGTTCCAATATGACAACGGCCCGCCCGGCGGTTCAGGAGGAGGTTTCCACGGGCCGGGTTACGGAGGCGGTGGTTCCGGTTCAGGGTTTCCAGGCAATCAAACCAGACATGTCAATCAAGGACACCAAGGCAACCAGGGAGGTTACAACCATCAGGGGAGTCGGCAGCAGCAGCAGCAGCAGTCGGGCTATCAGAGCAATCCCAAACAGCTGAACAGCGGGCAATATCATGTCTTCACTACTAGTTTGTGCAAACGTGATCAGAAGCTTCACAAAAGGGTAGTCAACTCTGTTAATCCGACAGTACCTCAGTATTTACGCTGGTCGGAGCAACCTATTTTGTGGAGCAGAGAGGATCACCCGCCCCGGGTTGATAATCCAGGTCATTTGGCCTTGGTGGTAGCCCCTCAAGTTGGGGGATACAAGTTCACTAAAGTGCTCATGGATGGGACAGACTTAAGCATCGCTACGGGTGAGAAGGTCTCATCGTAGTCAATCCCTTGAACTTGCCGAAACCCTTTTGCGACAAGTTGAGCTTTGTAGACAGTAATATTACCGTCAGCATCAGTCTTCTTCTTGAAAATCCATTTATTCTCAATCGCTTGCCGATCATCGGGCAAGTCAACCAAAGTCCACACTTTGTTCTCATACATGGATCCCATCTCAGATTTCATGGCTTCAAGCCATTTTGCGGAATCTGGGCTCACCATCGCTTCTTCATAGTTCGTAGGTTCATCATGATCTAGTAGCATGACTTCTAGAACAGGATTACCGTACCACTCTGGTGCGAATCTCACTCTGGTTGATCTACGAGGTTCAGTAGCATCTTCTTCTGAAGTTTCATGATCATTATCATTAGCTTCCTCACTTATTGGTCTAGGTGTCACAGAAACAGGTTTCTGTGATGCATTACTCTCCAACAAGGGAGCAGGTACAGTTACCTCGTCAAGTTCTAATTTCCTCCCACTCACTTCTTTCGAGAGAAACTCCTTCTCCAGAAAGTTTCCGAACTTAGCAACAAAAGTCTTGCCTTCGGATCTGTGATAGAAGGTGTATCCAATAGTCTCCTTTGGATATCCTATGAAGACACATTTCTCTGATTTGGGTTCGAGCTTATCAGGTTGAAGCTTTTTCACATAAGCAGCGCAGCCCCAAACTTTCAGAAATGACAACTTTGGTTTCTTGCCAAACCATAGTTCATAAGGCGTCGTCTCAACGGATTTTGATGGTGTCCTATTTAACGTGAATGCGGCCGTCTCTAAAGCATAACCCCAAAACGATAGCGGTAATCAGTAAGAGACATCATAGATCGTACCATATCTAGTAAAGTACGATTACGACGTTCGGACACACCATTACGTTGTGGTGTTCCGGGTGGCGTGAGTTGCGAAACTATTCCGCATTGTTTCAAATGTACACCAAACTCGTAACTCAAATATTCTCCTCCACGATCAGATCGTAGAAACTTTATTTTTCTTGTTACGATGATTTTCAACTTCACTCTGAAATTCTTTGAACTTTTCAAATGTTTCAGACTTGTGTTTCATTAAGTAGATATACCCATATCTGCTTCAGTCATCTGTGAAGGTAAGAAAATAACGATATCCGCCACGAGCCTCAATATTCATCGGACCACATACATCTGTATGTATGATTTCCAACAAATCTGTTGCTCTCTCCATAGTACCGGAGAATGGCGTTTTAGTCATCTTGCCCATAAGGCACGGTTCGCAAGTACCAAGTGATTCATAATCAAGCGGTTCCAAAAGTCCATCGATATGGAGTTTCTTCATGCGCTTTACACCGATATGACCTAAACGGCAGTGCCACAAATAAGTTGCACTATCATTATCAACTCTGCATCTTTTGGCTTCAACATTATGAATATGTGTGTCACTACTATCGAGATTCAATAAGAATAGACCATTCTTCAAGGGTGCATGACCATAAAAGATATTACTCATATAAATAGAACAACCATTATTCTCTGATTTAAATGAATAACCGTCTCGCATCAAACAAGATCCAGATATAATGTTCATGCTTAACGCTGGCACCAAATAACAATTATTTAGGTCTAATATTAATCCTGAAGGTAGATGTAGAGGTAGCGTGCCGACCGCGATCACATCGACTTTGGAACCATTTCCCATGCGCATCGTCACCTCGTCCTTAGCTAATCTTCGCTTAATCTATAGTCCCTATTTCGAGTTGCAAATATTAGCAACAGAACCTGTATCAAATACCCAGGTGCTACTGCGAACATTAGTAAGGTACACATCAATAACATGTATATCACATATACCTTTGTTCACCTTGCCATCCTTCTTATCCGCCAAATACTTGGGGCAGTTCCGCTTCCAGTGACCAGTATGCTTGCAGTAGAAGCACTCAGTTTCAGGCTTAGGTCCAGACTTGGGTTTCTTCTCTTGAGCAGCAACTTGCTTGCTGTTCTTCTTGAAGTTCCCCTTCTTCTTCCCTTTGCCTATTTTCTTAAAACTAGTGGTCTTGTTGACCATCAACACTTGATGCTCCTTCTTGATTTCTACCTCCGCAGCTTTCAGCATCGCGAAGAGCTCGGGAATAGTCTTATTCATCCCTTGCATATTATAGTTCATCACGAAGCTCTGGTAGCTTGGTGGAAGTGATTGGAGAATTCTGTCAATGACGCTATCATCCGGAAGATTAACTCCCAGTTGAATCAAGTGATTACAATACCCAGACATCTTGAGTATATGCTCACTGACAGAACTGTTCTCCTCCATCTTGCAGCTATAGAACTTATTGGAGACTTCATATCTCTCAATCCGGGCATTTGCTTGAAATATTAACTTCAACTCCTGGAACATCTCATATGCCCCATGCCGTTCAAAACGTCGTTGAAGTCCCGGTTCTAAGCCGTAAAGCATGGCACATTGAACTATCGAGTAGTCATCAGCTTTGCTCTGCCAGACGTTCATAACATCTGGCGTTGCTCCGGCAGTAGGCCTGGCACCCAGCGGTGCTTCCAGGACGTAATTTTTCTGTGCAGCAATGAGGATAATCCTCAAGTTACAGACCCAGTCCGTGTAATTGCTACCATCATCTTTCAACTTTGCTTTCTCAAGGAACGCATTAAAATTCAACAGAACAACAACACGGGCCATCTATCTACAATCAAACATACATAAGCAAGATACTTATCAGGTACTAAGTTCATGATAAATTTAGGTTCAATTAATCATATTACTTAAGAACTCCCACTTAGATAGATATCCCTCTAATCCTCTAAGTGATTACGTGATCCAAATTAACTAAACCATGTCCGATCATCACGTGAGATGGAGTAGTTTCATTGGTGAACATCACTATGTTGATCATATCTACTATATGATTCACGCTCGACCTTTCGGTCTCTGTGTTCCGAGGCCATATCTGTATATGCTTGGCTCGTCAAGTATAACCCGAGTATTCCGCGTGTGCAACTGTTTTGCACCCGCTGTATTTGAACGTAGAGCCTATCACACCCGATCATCACGTGGTGTCTCAGCACGAAGAACTTTTGCAACGGTGCATACTCAGGGAGAACACTTCTTGATAATTTAGTGAGAGATCATCTTATAATGCTACCGTCAATCAAAGCAAAATAAGATGCATAAAAGATAAACATCACATGCAATCAATATAAGTGATATGATATGGCCATCATCATCTTGTGCTTGTGATCTCCATCTCCGAAGCACCGTCGTGATCACCATCGTCACCGGCGCGACACCTTGATCTCCATTGTAGTATCGTTGTCGTCTCGCCAATCTTATGCTTCCACGACTATCGCTACCGCTTAGTGATAAAGTAAAGCATTATAGCGCGATTGCATTGCATACTATAAAGCAACAACCATATGGCTCCTGCCAGTTGCCGATAACTTGGTTACAAAACATGATCATCTCATACAATAAAATTTAGCATCATGTCTTGACCATATCACATCACAACATGCCCTGCAAAAACAAGTTAGACGTCCTCTACTTTGTTGTTGCAAGTTTTTACATGGCTGCTACGGGCTTAAGCAAGAACCAATCTTACCTACGCATCAAAACCACAACGATAGTTTGTCAAGTTGGTGTTGTTTTAACCTTCGCAAGGACCGGGCGTAGCCACACTTAGTTCAACTAAAGTTGGAGAAACTGTCACCCGCAAGCCACCTATGTGCAAAGTACGTCGGGAGAACCGGTCTCGCGTAAGCGTACGCGTAATGTCGGTCCGGGCCGCTTCGTCCAACAATACCGCCGAACCAAAGTATGACATGCTGGTAAGCAGTATGACTTATATCGCCCACAACTCACTTGTGTTCTTCTCGTGCATATAACATCAACACATAAAACCTAGGATCGGATGCCACTGTTGGGGAACGTAGTAATTTCAAAAAATCCTACACACACGCAAGATCATGGTGATGCATAGCAACGAGAGGGGAGAGTGTTGTCTACGTACTCTCGTAGACCGATAGCGGAAGCGTTATGACAACGCGGTTGATGTAGTCGTACGTCTTCACGGCCCGACCGATCAAGCACCGAAACTACGACACCTCCGAGTTCTAGCACACGTTCAGCTCAATGACGATCCCCGGACTCCGATCCAGCAAAGTGTCGGGGAAGAGTTCCGTCAGCACGACGGCGTGGTGACGATCTTGATGTACTAATGTCGCAGGGCTTCGCCTAAGCACTGCTACAATATTATCGAGGACTATGGTGGAAGGGGGCACCGCACACGGCTAAGAATATGATCACGTGGATCAACTTGTGTCTCTAGGGGGTGCCCCTGCCTCCGTATATAAAGGCTCAAAGGGGGGGCGGCCGGCCAAGAGGAGGCGCGCCAGGAGGAGTCCTACTCCCTCCGGGAGTAGGACTCCCCCCCTTTCCTAGTTGGAATAGGATTCGTCGAGGGGGGAAAGAGGAGAGAGAGGAGGAAGGGGGGCCGGCCCCCTCTCCTTGTCCTATTCGGACCAAGGGGGGAGAGGCGTGCGGCCCATCTCTGGCCACCTATCCTCTCTTCCACTAAGGCCCACTAAGGCCCATATACCTCCCGGAGGGTTCCGGTAACCTCCCGGTACTCCGGTAAAATCCCGATTTCACCCGGAACACTTCCGATATCCAAACATAGGCTTCCAATATATCAATCTTTATGGCTCGACCATTTCGAGACTCCTCGTCATGTCCGTGATCACATCCTGGACTCCGAACTCCTTCGGTACATCAAAACTCATAAACTCATAATATAACTGTCATCAAAACCTTAAGCGTGCGGACCCTACGGGTTCGAGAACAATGTAGACATGACCGAGACTCGTCTCCGGTCAATAACCAATAGCGGAACCTGGATGCTCATATTGGATCCTACATATTCTATGAAGATCTTTATCGGTCAGACCGCATAACAACATACGTTGTTCCCTTTGTCATCGGTATGTTACTTGCCCGAGATTCGATCGTCGGTATCCAATACCTAGTTCAATCTCGTTACCGGCAAGTCTCTTTACTCGTTCCATAATACATCATCCCGCAACTAACTCATTAGTTGCAATGCTTGCAAGGCTTAAGTGATGTGCATTACCGAGAGGGCCCAGAGATACCTCTCTGACGATCGGAGTGACAAATCCTAATCTCGAAATACGCCAACCCAACATGTACCTTTGGAGAAACCTGTAGAGCACCTTTATAATCACCCAGTTACGTTGTGACGTTTGGTAGCACACAAAGTGTTCCTCCAGCACACGGGAGTTGCATAATCTCATAGTCATAGGAACATGTATAAGTCATGAAGAAAGCAATAGCAACATACTAAACGATCGGGTGCTAAGCTAATGAAATGGGTCATGTCAATCAGATCATTCAACTAATGATGTGATCCCGTTAATCAAATGACAACTCTTTGTCCATGGTTAGGAAACATAACCATCTTTGATTAACGAGCTAGTCAAGTAGAGGCATACTAGTGACACTCTGTTTGTCTATGTATTCACACATGTATTATGTTTCCGGTTAATACAATTCTAGCATGAATAATAAACTTTTATCATGATATAAGGAAATAAATAATAACTTTATTATTGCCTCTAGGGCATATTTCCTTCAGGCGATTCATCCAAACAGTTCAGTATCAGCGCTAACCTGGATCCCAAATAGGAAAGCGCGCTCATCGAGTTCATCCGTGAGAATCGGGACATCTTTGCATGGAAACCTTCTGACATGCCAGGTGTACCGAGAGAACTCGCTGAGTACACACTCAACATTGATCTGAAATTCAAACCGGTCCGACAGTTCCAACGTTGCTTCAACGAGGAAAGGCGCAAGGCTATAGGTGAAGAGGTAGCCCGTTTGTTGGCTGCTGGGTTTATTGTTGAAGTTTTTCATCCAGAGTGGTTAGCCAATCCGATGCTGGTTCTTAAGAAAAACGGCACTTGGCGCATGTGTGTGGACTACACAGATTTAAACAAGGCTTGCCTTGCAGACCCCTTTGCTCTCCCTCGCATTGATCAGATAATTGATGCTACGGCGGGTTGTGACCGTTTGTGTTTTTTGGATGCTTACTCTGGTTATCATCAGATCAAAATGGCAGTTAAGGACCAGAAGAAGACAGCCTTTATAACTCCCTTTGGAGCCTTCTGCTATGTTTCCATGCCCTTTGGACTCAAGAGTGCCCAGGCAACTTACCGGCGATGTGTTCAGAATTGCCTTCATAAGCAAATTGGGCGCAATGTCCATGCGTATGTAGATGATATTGTGGTCAAATCCAGAAAGGAGGAGACTTTGATAGATGATCTACGGGAAACTTTTGACAATCTCCGGGTCTACAAGATGATGCTCAATCCGGAGAAGTGTGTTTTCGGTGTCCCGGCAGGTAAGCTCTTAGGCTTTCTGGTTTCAAACAGAGGCATTGAGGCTAATCCGGAAAAGATTGCAGCGATTACGTCCTTGGCTAAACTGGCGTGTATTAACGATGTGCAACGTCTGGCCGGCCGGATTACAGCCTTGAGCCGGTTTATCAGCCGCCTTGGAGAGAAGGCCATTCCATTATATCAGATGCTCAAGAAGACGAATAACTTTGCCTGGAGTGAAGCAGCTGATAAGGCGTTTGAAGATCTAAAGAAACAGCTCGTGGAACCGCCTGTGCTGGCGGCACCGATCGATAAAAAGCCCTTATAATTATATGTGGCTGCTAATGTCCAGGCTGTCAGTGTAGCCATTGTGGTAGAGCGCAAAGAGCCTGGCAAAGAGTATCCGGTTCAACGACCGGTTTATTATATCAGTGAAGTACTCATTGAGTCAAAACAGAGGTATCCGCATTGGCAGAAACTAGTGTATGGGGTGTTTATGGCTAGCCGGAAGCTCAAACACTATTTTCAGGGCCATCCTATCACAGTAGTCAGTTCAGCTCCTCTGGGTGACATCATTCAAAACAGAGAGGCAACTGGCCGGATTGCCAAGTGGGCCATTGAGCTTGGACCCCACGGGCTCAGATATATACCCCGCACGGCGATCAAGTCCCAGGCACTCGTAGATTTCATCAACGATTGGACGGAGTTGCAGGCACCTGAGGAGAAACCAGATAATACATATTGGACTATTCATTTTGATGGGTCTAGACAGCTAGAGGGTTCGGGGGCTGGAGTCGTATTAACTTCCCCACGAGGTGATAAGTTTTGTTATGTCCTCCGTTTAATGTTCCCTTGTACTAACAATGCAGCTGAATATGAGGCTTTACTCCATGGTCTTCGGATGGCTAAAGAGATGAATTTGAGCCGAGTTAAGTGCTTCGGCGATTCAGATCTAGTGGCTCAGCAAGTGTCTGGCACTTGGGATTCTAAAGACCCACTCATGGCTGCATATCGGCGAGAGGTGGACACAGTGGCTGGTCACTTTAAAGGTTATCAAGTGGACCATATAGACCGGCGGAAGAATGAAGCGGTGGACGCTTTAAGTCATCTCGGTTCCCAACGTAAACCGGTTCCGCCCAATGTCTTTCTTGATGTGTTGCACAATCCGTCAGTCAAAATACCAACCGAAGAAGATTTGGCTGTTCCTGATCTGGAGGCTCAACTGGTGGCGGCTTTGCATGCCATACCGGATTGGACGATCCCATATCTAGATTACATGAACCGGGGCGAGTTACCAGCTGAGGAAACGTTGGCTCGACAGATAATCCGGCGTTCCAAGTCCATGACCATACTCAACGGGGAGTTACATCATTACAGTGTTTCTGGAGCGATTCAACGATGCGTTTCTCCTCAAGAAGGTTGTGAGATTTTGCGAGAAATTCATGAAGGGGATTGCGGTCATCACGCCGGTTCAAAGTCGTTGGTTGCTAAAGCTTTTCGCCACGGTTTTTACTGGTTGATGACGCATGCTGATGCGGATGATTTAGTCAAAAGATGTGATGGATGTCAAAAGTTTGCCCGCCGTGCGCACGTTCCCGCTCAAGAGTTGCGGATGATTCCAATTACGTGGCCGTTTGCCACTTGGGGGCTGGATATGGTTGGACCCTTCAAGCGCTCCAAGGACAAGAAGACCCATCTGTTAGTAGCAGTTGATAAATTCACTAAATGGGTAGAGGCAGAGCCAGTCAGCAAGTGTGATGCAGCCACAGCGGTTCAATTCATCAAAAAGGTGATATTCCGGCTTGGCTTTCCACATAGCATTATAACAGATAATTGCACTAACTTGTCAAAAGGAGAGATGGAAGAATTCTGTCAACGTGAGCATATCTGGCTTGATCTAGCATCAGTGGCTCACCCCCAATCTAATGGTCAAGCGGAAAGGGCAAATCAAGAAATTCTGCGGGGTATGAAACCAAGGCTTATGGTTCCCTTAAAGTGGACGCCGGATTGTTGGGTCGAGGAGCTACCTTCTGTGCTATGGAGCATCAACACCACACCCAATAGGTCTACGGGTTACACACCTTTCTTCATGGTTTATGGAGCAGAGGCGGTTCTTCCTAGTGACATCCGTCACGATTCGCCCCGTGTGGCAGCTTATGTTGAAGCTGATAATGAGAAGGCACATCAGGATTCTCTGGACCTGTTGGATGAAGAGCGGGATCTTGCAGCAGCGCGTTCGGCAATTTATCAACAAGATCTCCGACATTATCACAGCCACCGGGTTAAAACTAGAACCTTTCAAGAAGGTGATTTGGTGCTCCGGCTCATCCAGGACCAGACTGATATGCATAAGTTATCCCCCCCCCCTTGGGAAGGACCCTTTGTGGTCAGCGAAAATCTGCACAACGGATCCTACTACCTCATTGATGTTCGAGAGCACGAAGACTCACGTCAATCGGAGGAGGAGACAAAGCGGCCATGGAACATAGCTCTCCTTCGGCCTTACTATACTTGAAGCCATAGGCTTTTTCACCTATACATATTTATGACAGTGTATATACCATATAATAAACCGGAGCCTCCGTTATAAGCGGGGTATCTGTTCTTTCT
The DNA here is from genome assembly GCA_034509565.1 of Triticum monococcum. Taxonomy (NCBI): domain Eukaryota; kingdom Viridiplantae; phylum Streptophyta; class Magnoliopsida; order Poales; family Poaceae; genus Triticum; species Triticum monococcum. Next base: position 79,505,544 of record CM067843.1, read on the forward strand.
TATATCATATGTGTGCTTTTACAAGTTAACGGTCAAAGCGGAGTCTTTGTTAAACCGGATTTAGCAACTGCCTAAAGATAAAGAAAATCACTAGGGGGCTTGGTCATGCTTGAACCACAGCTACACCTCTTGATAGGCATTTCAGCCACACAAGGAAAAATCTGTGGAGCCAAAGAGAGTATTGTGCATTGTACAAACTCAAACATAGGCACACGCTGAGCACCGCTCACAAAGTTACTTGGGGGCTCTTTTTTGCAAAGCAACAAAGAGTTTGAAAGGACCCTCGTAATTGGCTATCAAGCCACGGCTTGGAAGCCTGGTGTATTCACCTAAAACCCTGGGTTAACCTGCCTTAATCAAGTAAGCCACTCCTATCCAGGTAATCCTAGCATGACCCATCGAATGTTTGACAAGTCAATCTTTTACAGACCCTGAACTTGTCATAGTTAAAACGATGATTGGTTAATTGGAGGCCCATCTTAAAAGGCTTTGTTAAATGGTTTAACTCAGAGGCCTGACAGCCCATGAAAAGCCTCGATTTGGAGCCTGGCAGCTCGTAAAAAGACCCGCATATTTTCCTATTTGAATTTTGTTTGTTGACAATCATAAGTATTTTTTGATAAACCGACATCCTTGATCCAGCTTGCTTTCCAACCACCAGCTATTGGCTCATGGTCAGTTATAAACCGGTGGTCACTGACCCGGTATGGTTTGACTAAATCACCAGTGTTATGAAGAAAATCCGGTAGGTATACCGGTCCGGTTTAATAGATAGACCGGCATTATGAAGATGAGATTATCAAACTTGTCGGGTTGGTGTTAAACACCTTTGCTGTATACACATTTTCTCACTCAATGAGGTATGTTCTGTACATTATTTTTTGTACAAACACTTGATTATTCAGCTCAAGTACTATATACTTCTTGGATATTATGACATGTTTAGCGGTAAACAGCTAGACACTTTTAAAGTTTTTTGTACCCAGGAAGGCAAGTCATCATAGACTATGCATAAAATATATCCTGAAGGGTGGCACAAATTGTCACAAAGGGCTATGGCAGATAAACAAAGTTTCAGCTATCCTATTACATGAAGTTTTAAAGCGGCTCAACAGTGCCATTGTTTTTCACAGTAGCCATATAAACCGGTGACCGGATCAGGACTCTTCATCACGACGGTTTGACGGCTGCGGATCAGTTGGAGTACGCACTTCTTCATCCCTCCCCAGCCGCTGGAAATCAGCCGTTGACCAATCGATTCCGGTTAAAGCTCGGAATAATGTTTCTTCATGGATAAGATCAGAAGGGTTAATATCAGGGGCATAAGTGTGCTTACGAATTGGAGGCACAAGTTCTTCGACTTCATGGATCTCGGCCGGCTGTCTTTTCCCTTCTGCATCATAAAACGGTTGAAAATGGGACAAATCGGTGTCTTCAGCTAATTTGCTGGCCGCTGGCCGCATCTGTTTGGTCAACCGCCGAAGATCATCATTGTCAAAGTTTGAACCGTCTTCTTTAACGCCTGGATACCCTTTAATGATATCCTCCGCTTCAAGATCTGGAATCCAGGCCTTGGCTCGAATAAGGGCAGTTAATGCTCCGGCTCTTTCAGCGGCTCTTTTCAACTCGGCAATACGCGCCAGTAACATGCCCAGCTTCTCAAGGGTTTCCTTAATCAACGTTGGCGCAGGTTTGCTATAAGCTACTGTACTAATGGCTCGCTGAGATCCAGAGTATAGTTTCTCAACCAATGTGTATGCCGCTTTGAGCTTCATCCGCATATCTGCACCAAGATGAGTGATCTGAGTTCCTGCCAAAGATTTTTTTTCAACATCGTGGTCAGTTTTAAGATTCATTGACTGATGCAACATACATAAGCAGATACTTACCAAAGATAGCAGAGGTCATAGCATTGATTTGGTGCTTCAAACTGGCTAGTTCTTCAGCCACCGGTTTCAAGGCTTCCTCGGCATCTACGGCTCTTTTGGTCAAACCGGCTTTTTCGGTTTCCCATGCAGCACGATCTTGATTGAAGGATTTTTTTTCAATTTTTCCATTCCGGCCAGGGCCTGGGTCAGCTCCTCTTTGGCTTTTGCAGCTTCAGCTTGTTGTGACTTCACATTTTCTTGCAAGTCAGAGTTTTTGGCATCTTTGCTTCTCAGTTCAGCCTGCAACATTGAAGGTATCTTCAACAAAACAACATATATATGCACTAAGTATAAAGCATATAACAAATTATCCACTTCATACTTGGGGGCTAATGCTTATTTGCTCTCCAATACTACCTTCTATGCAAGTCTCCAGAACAATGCAAGCATTATCCTTGACACTTGGGGGCTAATGTACGTTTGTTCTAAACTGGCGGTGTGGATTAAAAACCGGATTAACTTGCCAAGTTAAACCGGCCTTTGGGGGCTATGCTACAGAATGTTATCTCATTTTTCAAACATGAGTTTTATCTATGATTGAAGACACGCCTTGGCAAGGATTAATGAGGGGATGCTTAAAGTGTTACAAAGACCCGGTTTATGATTGACAATCATAAAACGGCTCTTGGGGGCTACTTGGAATAGTATTTCAGCTATAAATCAATGTGCAAGGGAGAAGAAATTACCTCATATCGTTCTTTCATCAAATTCACCAAACCGGCTTCATAATCCCGGTTTGACTGCAGACGGTTCAAGAAGCCAGAATGAAGCTCATCAGCGTTAAGATGAGCATAGTTTGATAAGTCGCTGCTCCATTTACCTTTATCCCTGGAAATTTGCTCTTCTTTGGCACTATGCTGAGCCAAAATGACGGGATGACCAGGAGAACTGTGGTCTGCTCCAGTAATAATAACATCATCGCCTTGGCCTTCAGGATTTTGGGCGGATGATGATGGAATTTCAGTGTCTTTCATTGGATTAGCCCGGTTTGGTTCTGCCGGTTCAGCATCAGGGGCGGCAGGCTCAGCATCTGTGGGTTCATTAGTATGTTGGCCATCAAGGGGCGGATCATCAAAAGTTATTTCAGGATGAAGGCCTTCCGGTTCACCTGTTTGCTCCGGTTCAACTCTTGGTTCTTCTTCTTCAGCAACAGGGTCTTCTGGCGGATTGGTGACCCGAGCTTTCTTGCTGGGTCTGGCTTTGGCCCTGCAAATAGAATAAAAAGGGTTAACATCATGTTCAAAAGATGTAGGGTGCATTGAAAGGAAAGGTTTTTCGTAAGTCACCCAGCCACAGTTTTCAAAGGGGGGAGTTGAGTTGCAGTCGATTCACCAGAAGAGGAAGGAGGTGTCACCTGATAATTTGAATCGGACGGATTAAGAGGCTGTCTGAAATAACCTGCCTTGGGGTAAGAATGGTCAGAAGTAGGAGAGACCTCAGACCGATGCTTCCGAACCGGAGTATCAGGTAAACCGGTAGAGGTGACCTGTTGGCCACTGTGCCGAGTTGTCCGGCGAGCCTCATGCTGTTGAGTCTTCAAAATAAATGTTGGATCCAAGTGAGCAAGAGGATGAGAAAAGCTTACTTTCCGGATTGTTTCGCGAGGTTTTTGTGTTGGCATAGAGTCTGAACCGGAGGAAAGGGTAATTACCTCTACGTCCTCAGCCTGACTAGCTTTGGCCTCCTCCTGAGGAAGATCATTGTTAACAAGATGCATAAAAAGAGAGCCAAGTGAGTCAAGTTCTACCTCAGCTTCTGGGTCATCAGTATTATCATCAAGCTCCATATTAATCCGGTCAGCCATTTTTCGCTTTGACGTCCGTTTTACGGCTTTGGTCTTCGGGCGGATTGGCTTGGCCACTTGTCTCCAGTTGGCTTTGCCGCTTTATCTATGGATTTCCGTTTCCAGAAGGGGTCATCACCCTATACATATAAAGAAGAAGGGTTACAACTTGTATAAGTCAAAGATATTAGAGATGAAGAGAAAGTGTAATGCTTACAGCAGGCGGTTTGTTCTTGGTGTAGAAGGGACTCAGGCCGGTTTGACTACAAACCAGTTCCGATTCATTCAGAATCTTCTTTACACCTTCAGTAACTTCTTCCTCAGATAATTAGATGTTGCAGTGGCGTTGAGGATCGCCAACCTCACCGGTATATTCGCACATTAAACCGGGACGCCGGCTTAGCGGCAAGATACTCCAGGATATCCAACAGCGTACAAAATCCACACCTGTTAAACCGTTTGCCATAAAGGCCCGGAGCTTGGCGATTTGAGGAGTGTATTTTGCCCTTTCTGAGGAGCTCGGGCGTTGTGGCATTGGGTGAGTATTGGATAATCTATGATCTCGGAAGCCGGGGAGGGGATTCTCATCTTAAGGCGAAGTGTCTCTGCAATAGAACCATGTTTGGTTCCATTCCTTTGGGTGGCTATGGTGTTTGGCATGAGGAAATTCCACTTCTTTCCGCTTTTGAATCGAAACACCACCAAGCTCTGTACTCGGGCCATTCACAAACTCTGTGCGCCGGTTTAAGTGAAAGAAATCCCGGAACAATTCTGCAGTTGGTTCTTCCTGTAAATAGGCTTCACAGAAGACTTGGAAATTGCATAAGTTGGAGACTGAATTGGGACCAATATCTTGTGGATGCAGTTGGAAGCTGGCAAGCACATCTCGGTAAAATTTTGACCCTGGCGGTTTGAAACCACGGCTTATATGGTCAACAAAGATTACCACTTCGCCTTGTCTTGGGGTTGGAGGATTCTCAGTTCCCGGGGCTCGCCATTTGATCTCAGTTTTCTTAGGCAGAGAGCCAATGCTAACCATCTCATCCAGTTGAGCCTCAGTAACCCGGGAACGAGCCCAGTTGCAGGCAGTGAATTGTTTGGCCATTGCAAAGTGAACAAACTGAAAATGAAAGGCCGGTTTTATAAATTATGCATGATCATACACAAGAGACAAGGGAGTAAGAAACATACTGATATAATAAATGGTACAACCCGGAGACTAGTATAATGAGAAAGAAGGTAATGCTAGCGCAGGATTGATCAGACACTGTTAAACCGGAGCGTAATTATGAAGGTAACATGCTCTTTCGGTTTATCAGAGGGCTAATGGCATAGACTATTTATCCAATGTCAAATCGCTTATATTGGTGAGAGGAGAAACAGATCTCATGGTGATGTATAAAACTTTCGGATCTAGAGATAAGACAGAAAAGCAAAAATAATTGGATCTTGAAGGGGGCAGAACTGAAGCAATTTTTGACAGACAGATCAGTTCTTTGCGCATAAAGATTTGTGATGATCATGGTAGGTAAGCTACGGTAAGAGATGTATCAAGCATGAAGTGTCCATCTATGAAAGGAAGAACATGGAAGCATAGCACTGATGAACTTCGGAAGAACTGCGAGGAATATCGAAACCCTAGAACAGATCTATGGTGAAAAAAGCAGAGAACTTACCGGAGCTAGTGAGGAAGCGGAAGGGCGCCGCAGTTCTCTGGTGCGTTCAGGGCGATGCAGCGGCCGAGGTCGGAGCAGAAACGACGGTCGACGGTGGCGGCGGAGTTCCAGAGGCTGAGCGGCGCGAGGAAGAAGATGCGAAGAGGCACGAGGGGGAAACGATGAAAATGACCCCTCGGTCCTATTTATAAGGTGAAGTGAAAAATGGCAAGTGCGGGAATTGAGGAGTCCAAAAAATGGATAAGTTAATAAAGGTGTCGCCTCGATAACTGGATATATATTAAATGAAGGAAATCTCCGATATCAACGGACGGATGACGTCAGGACGGTTTATCGTAATTTTGAAGTATGACGTCACGGTGGTTTACAAGATCAAAAATGAAGACAAGAGAGAGGATTTTTTCTAAAGTGTGGAAGATTGACATGAACAAGTTCAAACCAATCTGGGGCCTAATGTTGGCGATATTACTACTGGAGGTAAACCGGCCTTATGTAGCCGGGTTGACTCCTTGAAGATTAGAAGCCCATGAAGACGTAAAGATGCTAGCGCTTTATGGAGGGTCCAAAGGCGAGTTACAATATGTAAATGTAAACCGGCCTAGTCATGTAACTTGTATAGTAAGATAGAAAGAGAGAGGCCAAACCGGATACGTTTATAAACCGGCTTCGGGACTCTGTAGCCCGGCGGGCATCAACCTATGTATATAAAGGGATGACCCGGCCGCGGTTTAGAGACAGACAACAACAACTCGAAAGCCAGACAAAGCGGATTCGCTCCCTGGCCTTCGAAACCCTAGCAATACCAATCACAACTAGACATAGGCTTTTACCTTCATCGAAGGGGCCGAACTAGTATAAACTCCCGTGTCCCCTTGTCCGATTTAACACCTTTAAGCTAACCCGTCGCGATGGTTCCACAACTAAGTTCTTTCACGAGGACATCTGCCGTGACAAACCCACGACAAGCACCCCTGTAATCGTGATCATCATCATCAATATCAATGAAGCAGGATGTAGGCTTTTACCTCCACCGTGAGGGGCTGAAACTGGGTAAAACCTCGTGTCTCTCGTCCCGATCAACCCCTCTCAAGCTATCACATAGATGTGTTGGCCTCGCGACTAAGTCCTTTCAACGAGGACATCTGCCGTGACAATTCCACGACAGTTGGCACCCACCGTGGACGAGAGAGAACAAAGGAGAAGCAGAGAGTAGGTCGGGCTAGGAGAGAGTTGGGTGTGGGTCTGATATGTCCAGTCCGATGTGGCGGACGCGTCCGGGCGCGCCCGTGCCTCCCTATTTCTGTCCCATATATGGGCTAGGTTTGACACGTGTCGGACATTCTAGACGTATAGGGCCGGATTGAGGGGGCTGGTTGGATCACATTTCTGCGACGGGTCATTGACCAGGCGGTGTGTCCGGATGTATAGGGAGCATTTTGAGGAGCCCGGTTGTGAATGCTCTTGGCTGCCACTTTTTCTTCTTGAGGATTTTTTATATAAATATATATGAAATGTGAAATGTACTTGAAAGGAAATTTCTGCCGATGAGCGAGCTTGCATTCATGCCTTGGTGCTCACGGCGTGAGTTAGAGAGCATTCAAAATGTACACACGTAGAGCCGATGCTTTGTTACACATTGACCGTTCAAAATGTTCATACTGTACCCTCTGTACCTTGGCGTGGATTGGGGAAGGGGCAACAGACGACCAAAATTACAGTAGGCAACTATAGTACTACTAATAGCGAAAAATCGGTGAGAAATTAACACCTTCTTCGTTATGATGCCTCCGGGATTTCTTTCGCGAAAATAATAACCATGCAGCTATCTATCTGCGATTAAAATACCCTTGGACCTCGACCGACCAACGATCCCCTTGCTCTCCGGAGATTTTGAAGCACACAAGAAGTTTGCCCGTTCGACCTAAACTAACATTTTCATCTTTAAAAAGTTTGATAAGAAGCGAATCAATCTGTGGTTGAGTTGGTTAGGTGGACAGTGGTATCCCTAACCTACCAGGGTTCAAATCCTGGTGCTCGCATTATTCCTGGATTTATTTCAGAATTTCCGGCGATGCGCTTTCAGTGGAAGGAGACGTTCCCGTCGGGTAGGGTGTGCGTGTGCGCGTTCATATGGATGAGTGTATGCGCGTATATATGAGCGCTTGTGTCTGTACTGATGCTAAAAAAAAAAGTTTCACAAGAAAAACTCTAGGCTGCTTGGTGTTTCAAAGGAACCAATATATTACGTGCAAGGTTCATTCATTGATTCATTGAGAAAGAAAATAAACAAAATGCGTTGCTACCGCCGCTGGCCCGTGACGTCCGTCGGCACGCGGCCGGCTGGTCAGGGCCGTGGACCCACGTGCCATGCGCGAAGGCGACGGCAATGATCTCCCCTCGCTTGTTTATTCGTCCTCATCTCGAAATAAACCAGGATTTGCCTAAAGAAAACAACATAAAGTGATGCTACAAAAAGTCCGCATTAACCGAATAAACCAAACCAAAACAAACCACTTGTTCTGTTCGGATTCACAAGAACGGATGGAGCAGGGAGAGAGGGCGAAAAAAAAAAGATGTGGTCGGAGACGCACGCCCGTGCCCGTGCCGTCGTGTGTCACCCGATTGTGCACTTTAAAAAAGGCCCCCTTTCTTGTCGCCAGTATTGAATTTCAGAAACTATATATGCTATTTCAGCTTTTTATTTGCTCGTTTCTTTCGCGTTGAGTCGGGTCCCGTGCGTGCACCCACCAACCTTTCTGATGTTTCTAGGCTGACACGCCATGGCGGTTCACGTTACAACTGGGCCTGGAATCCACGTGAATTACAGGCCATGCCATTTTCGTCTTGGTGGTGTTGGTACTGTTCTGCCCCTGCTTCTCCAAAGCTGACACGGTTGGATGACCGCGGGAGAGTTCTTGCCGCTGTTCCCTTGGCCTTGGGCACCTGAGCCATACGTTCCAGAGGAGTTTCCGTTTACGCCCCTCCGGTTTGCGCAGGAAAACGTGTCGTACCGTGTGTGCAAGAGGGGTTCGTCGGGCATTTTGCAGGGAGATCCACGTGGCTCCAAAACGGTGTAGTGCTGCAAGACACGAGGGATTCTGATCCGATTAGGCTAACGAAACTTAGCATATTACGGTACGAGGTTATTATGCTCAACGATTTGCTTGTTGGCCGATCTACCTACCCACAAGCTCCTGCTCAAGCCGGGTCCCGAGTACTATGGAAAATATGTCCGGGCACTGAACCCCGGCACGCTGCACGAGGTTCACACATGACTTTGTAGTTTGTGGGTAGCAGCCTATTTTTCATCGGTTTTGCGAAACTTCAGGTGCCTGAAATTTTTGTTGGCGCCAATCTTTTCTTTTCTTTTCCCTGCGTGAGCGAGATGGAAGGTCAGAAACTCGCCGGATGGGGGAATCGTGAGGAGGAAGAAGGGAGAAAGACGATGAACAATACACGATTTATTTTGGTAGTTGGATGAAGATCTGACGGCCCATATTAGAAGTGACGGATGCACTCGTTTTTTCAGTTAACACAAATAGAGGCTCCCATATTTCATAAGCCATAAGCCATTTCAAGGAAATCACATGGGCACGCGTTTGTTCGACCGTGTCCGACCGCAAGATTGCCTCGCGGTTCATAAACTTATTTGATTTTTCATATTTTTTTGTAGGGTTTACAGTTCTAGTTTCTAAAACTTAGTGAATTTAACATTAATAGTACCAAGTTTTAACAGGTGAAACTTAGTGAAGTTCGAAAAACTTGTTAAATCATATTTTAAATTGGTCATATTTCAAAACCCTCATCATAAGGAACCCAAATATGCAAATTAAACATGAATTAGGCTTTTGATTTGAAATATATAATAGATAAAAATTTAGAAGTCAAAGAAAAACATTAGCCATGGGGTGCATGACCCACACCTTCGTGCCACAAATCGCCTCCCGCCATTTCATCGTAGACACCGTAGTGAGCATGAATGACCGACTCAAATTCCATAAAAGAAACTTGTAGTTTTGAGATCCTTGATTTCCTTCAAAACCTAGTAAATGGCCGACTCACAATTTTAGTCCTCGGAGAATTTCTTAATGGCCAGCCTTTGATCTCCCTGTTTGAGAGTGATGCGCGCGTTGTGCACATTTGTTTCAATTCTTGTAAGCAACATAGCTTAATGACATAATGATAGTTCAACAGATATTTCCACGACGGCCAACAATCTTAGTAGTGCTATGATTTCACTCACTCTTTTGAAGGTGTTTTTATGCTCCCTAATATTTAGCCCTAGATAAAAAGCGAGCATGATTGGTTTGCTATCAATATTTGGTGAGGGAGGCGACTCAATCATCTCCTTGCCACATTAACCATCGCCGCCCTCGGAGGAAGTGCTGGTAAGGAGAAGCTTTGAGTTTTCAGGTGTTGACTAATGATGATTTATTGTGTTGTGCTATGTTCTTTGCCAGTTGAGGATTTATTGTGTTGTTTTTAGTGTTTATTGATTATGACATTTTTTTATGTGCCATTGTGATAGTTGTAGAGGCAGTTTGATGATCCCCATTATGCTTCATGTCAAGATGAGACTTCTTAGTTGGTGAGAGAGAAGATATCCATGGAGGATGTGGTTGCTAGTTTGATTGATGTCAAGGATGTGCTAGATGTCTAGGTAGCAAGTAAAGATCACGTGATACATGAGCTGAGACGTCGGGTGGATGAAGAAACGCCAATTCAAAATGTTGTCGTGTGATGAAGCTCAAGTTCGAGTTGGACAACCCACTTATGATAGAGCTATGTAATACCTTGAAGCAGAGGTAGATGAGAAACAAAGGCAGTGAAGGAACTGGAAGTGCAATAGCTTGCAATGGTTGCCTTGTGTGATCTAGCGTAGTTGTTGCGGGTGGTTTGTAACAGATCATAATGTCATGAGACATTTGTATGAGATATGTATTGAACCTATGATGTATTTTGTGTTGGTAATGGAAATCTGAACCTTTTGACCAATGTGTTGGATAAAATGTGTGTAACTACGTTAGTGTTGTTTTAATTCATTTTTAGGATTTTTTTTAGACATTTACAGGATTTGGTCAAATTTTGTCCAAAGAGGGGCTAAATTGGTATTTTCCTTGTAATTTTTAAATCCGTTTGGCCAAAAATATTGAAACTATTTTTTAAAAGAATATGGACAATTTTCTCGGTCAAAATTTAACTGAAAAAAAAATCAATGAATCATTTAATATGTTTATCCAAACCCGATAAAAAATCCCGATTACTAGAGATAATATTCTTGTTGTTTTAAAAAAATCAAAAAAAATCTTGAGACTTTGTTTTGGGTCAAAATGCCCGGGTCGAGCTTTACTATTGAGGTAGATCTTGGAATGCTTCTAAGAAGCTCAAGCTAGTAATGGAATACTTGTCCAAATTCACCCAGTTTTGACTCTTGCATCCTTCTTGAGACAACTGGCTTGGTCCTCATCATCTTTAATATGTGTACATCAGCAAACATCTCCTGAACTATGGCCCTCAAGTTTTGGACTGGCCAATCAATATTTGACTTGATCAAATTCTTATATTTGTTGGTTATTATCGTGCATGCCACCAACTTATTGTCTCTTCTCTTTGGGCATGTGTGCTCATCAATGAAAGAAGTCATGTGTTAGCTTTCAAACTTGCTTATTTTCCTCGCCAAACAAACTCATTTGCAGGTTGGCCAAGTGTACGTTGCCCTAACCCCGTCACCCTCATCCTCAATGAACTTTATTTCCTTCCTCTTCTTCAGACCATATTCCACTATTGCATCTTTGAACTCTTTCTCTCCAATAAACTTCATTTCCAAAATGAAAATCTTCACCTCAGCCTGACTGGAAAATTTAGGAAACCAAGACTCATGAACCACAAGTTGTCCATCGCTATCCTCACCATATGATTCATCATCTTCATCACTTGAGTCAACCACTATCTTTCTTTTCGACTAGGATTCAGTGGCTTCTCCATATATGTTGTAGTGTTTCCCTTGTCGTTCCTCTTTCTCTTCAAATCCTTGTACTTCTGCCTAATCTTCTCCACCTCATCATCAGACGTTGATGAATCTAACAACACAGAGTCACTATCGGATGAACTATCAATATTGTTTCCCTCAACTCCATCACTTTGAATTCTCTTAACCACCTGCAGGTACTTCATCATCCCAATAACTTTGCTTTGAATTCTCTTTGTCGCATGCAGACCTCATCATCCCAACAACTTTGTTGTTTTGTCTCATTACCAATAATGTCCTCAACATAGATGTCCACTACACCTCCATATGTTACATATAAGAACATAAACTTCACAATTCTACAACCAGTGGCGGAGCCAGGATTCGAGTATAGGGGGGGCCGAGTACGTATATTGATCGAATCTTGTTGATAATTACTAGTTGCTTATACTAAAATTGTTGATCGTTGGGGGGGGGGGGGCAGGCCCTGCTTGTCCCCTGGCTCCGCCCCTGACTACAACTAATGGCATCAATCCATGAAACAATTGTTTTCCAGAGCATAATGAGTGCAACATCATGTTTGCTCCTATCTCAACAACACAATAATGCACTTTTTGCAATCAGGCTTGTTAAGCTCAAAATAAGAAAATCCCTCTCTTCCTTTAACATATTCCAAATCCTGACCATCACACACAAATACTGTTGGAAATATGCTCTAGAGGCAATAATAAATTAGTTATTATTATTATTATTATATTTCATTGTTCATGATAATCGTTTATTATCCATGCTAGAATTGTATTGATAGGAAACTCAGATACATGTGTGGATACATAGACAACAACATGTCCCTATTAAGCCTCTAGTTGACTAGCTCGTTGATCAATAGATGGTTACGGTTTCCTGACCATGGACATTGGATGTCGTTGATAACGGGATCACATCATTAGGAGAATGATGTGATGGACAAGACCCAATCCTAAGCCTAGCACAAGATCGTGTAGTTCGTATGCTAAAGCTTTTCTAATGTCAAGTATCATTTTCTTAGACCATGAGATTGTGCAACTCCCGGATACCGTAGGAGTGCTTTGGGTGTGCCAAACGTCACAACGTAACTGGGTGGCTATAAAGGTTCACTACGGATATCTCCGAAAGTGTCTGTTGGGTTGGCACGAATCGAGACTGGGATTTGTCACTCCGTGTAACGGAGAGGTATCTCTGGGCCCACTCGGTAGGACATCATCATAATGTGCACAATGTGACCAAGGAGTTGATCACGGGATGATGTGTTACGGAATGAGTAAAGAGACTTCCCGGTAACGAGATTGAACAAGGTATCGGGATACCGACGATCGAATCTCGGGAAGTATCATACCGATAGACAAAGGGAATTGTATACGTGATTGATTGAATCCTTGACATCGTGGTTCATCCGATGAGACCATCGTGAAACATGTAGGAGCCAACATGAGTATCCAGATCCCGCTGTTGTTTATTGACTGGAGAGTTGTCTCGGCCATGTCTGCATGACTCCCGAGCCCGTAGGGTCTACACACTTAAGGTTCAATGATGCTAGGGTTATAGGGAAAGTGTGTACGCGGTTACCGAATGTTGTTCGGAGTCCCAGATGAGATCCCGGATGTCACGAGGAGTTCCGGAATGGTCCGGAGGTAAAGATTGATATATAGGAAGTATGGTTTTGGCCACCGGAAGTGTTCCGGGCATCACCGGTAGTGTACCGGGACCACCGGAGGGGTCCGGGGGGTCCACCGGGAGTGGCCACGGGCCCCGGAGACATACATGGGCCAATAGTGGGAAGGGACCAGCCCCTAGGTGGCCTGGGGCACCTCCCACCAAGGCCCAAGGCGCCTCCAAGAGAGGAGGGGGGCAAACCCTAGGGCAGATGGGCCCTAAGGCCCACCCCAGGTGCGCCCCCCCCTCTCCCCCTTGTGGCCGCCACCCTAGATGGGATCTAGGGCTGCCGCACCCCTTGGGGTGGGAACCCTAGGTGGGGGCGCAGCCCTCTCTCTCCCCCTATATATAGTGGAGGCAAAGGGGCAGCCCAACACACGATTCGATCTCCCTGTTGGCGCAGCCCTACCCCTCTCCCTCCTCGTCTCTCGTAGTGCTTGGCGAAGCCCTGCTGGAGTCCCGCTGTAACGCCCCGAGACCGATGTGCCAGGTGTCGTGCAGTTATTCGATGTTGTTGCATTGACTTGTGCTTGCGTGTTGCATCATGTCACATCATCATGTGCATTGCATCATGTCATCATATCATCTTGTCATAATCTTTTGCATCTCAACTAAATAATTCGTATGGGTCTTCGATCCATTTAAATCGAGGGAAGGATGACTTCTCTTTATAATATATCCTCCCAATATTAGGGAGCTATAATAAATATTCCATTCTTTTGGAATTAACCAGAACACACTTGCAAATCCCCACTCCCTTTCTACTTCAAGTTTGGTCCCCAAACTTTGCCAACATCTCTTTTCCCATTTATCGAGGCTCCTCCTAAATTCTCAACATTTTTGGACTCTTCTAAATCCTAGTCCTTGTGCAAAGCTTTTTAATTAAATTCAAATGACTTTGAATTTAATTCTTGCAATCTTGCCCACTTCATTTTTCTCGGAACAAGTGCAATTTTGCGAGTCCGGGAAAATTATTCGCGTGCCCACCTTCTTCCCCTAACCCCCTCTTTCTTTTCTTTCTCTTTAATCGTTTTCTGGAAAATAAGAGAAATAAGAGAAGAGGGAAGGAGAGAGCAGCCCAGCAGGCCTCTGGCCTCTTCTCCCCACGCTGGGCCGGCCTCCCAAGGCCCACTCCTCCAAACCCTAAGGCGCACCCCTGGCCTGATCCCCTCCTCCCTCGCTCTTTCCCTCGCGCCGCCAGGGGTCGATCCCATCTCTCCCCGATCCCATCTCCCTTCGTTCTCCTCCCGCGCCGCCAGAGTACACGCGCGCAGGCGCGGCCCTCTCCCCGACTCCCCCTCGCTCGTCCTCCTCCAGATCCCGTCACCCTCCCCTCCTGCCTGTGCTCTGTCTCCCGGCCACCAGGAGCTCGAGACGCCGCCGCCCCTCACCGGATCCTGCAGACCTTCCCGCGGCCACCTCTCCTCCCCCTGCTCCTCCATGCGGTGCCGACCGGCGACCAAGGCGAACGGGAACCCCGCCGGGGATCCTTCTCTACGCCCTCTCCTGGAGCCACCCGTTGCTGCTCCTCTTCTTCGAGCCGCAAGTCCTGCCGCGGCTTGCTGCTCTGCTCCTGCCCCGTTGGAGACCACCGTGCCGGCCCCAAGCGCGTCGCCCGTGCTCCTTCCCGCCTCAGACGCCTCGCCGCCCGTATTTTCGCTGGAGCCCGAGCTCCGCTGGATCCCCCTCGTCCTCGCCGTTCAACTTCCGGCGTCGCCCTGCTGCTGCATCCATGGCCGACGCCGTGCCTTCTTGCCTCCTCCGGTGACTGTCGTCTAGGACGACCCGCTTCCTCCTATGAGCTCCCGAGGCACCAGCCTCCCATCTGCGAGATCCGGCGATGCCGGCCACCAGGAACCGCTGCTGCTCCCTGCCACGACCCCTTTGTTGGCCGCCAAGACTGCCAGGCTGCTGCTCCGTGCGAGACCGTCAAGTACCAAGTCAGACCGCGAGCTCCACGGATTTGCCAAGTACCACGACATGAGGACCCTCGAACGCGTCAAGTACCCCTTCGGATGCGCCAAGTTCGTCTACACGAGAACGGCAAGTACCTCGACGCCCGATGCATAGAACGACTACCGTCGCCGATGACCCGAGTACCACTACCGTCGACCCTCGAAGACCTCGTGGGCGTCAAGTTCTGTGTCGTTGACCCCGAACCTCTCCGAAAACGTGCACGATTACTTCCGTGGCCGAAGACCCGTGTACAACTACCATGGACAAAGACGGCGAGGGAACGTCTACCCACATCGTGTATTGGACCAAGTTCGATGACGACAAACTCGGATTCACCAAGTTCCTCTACCGTCGCCCCCGGGAACCTTGGATTCGTCAAGTACCTCTCCGAAAACGAACGTGAACCACTACTTCCCTCGATGTCCGAGAACGCCTACTTCCCCTACTTCCCACGACGACCCCGTGTACAACTGCTTCCTCGTCGACACGTGTACCCCTACCGCCGAACTCGATCCGTTTCGATGATGCTCGCTTCAAAGGTATAACCGCCGGAACGATGCCCGTGAACGAATGCATGTGTGATGCATGAGTTGCTCGTGCTTGCACCGTGCTCGATTTGTCGGTGCATGTTGCCCTCTTTTACCTTGTCACCGTCATGTGGGAACCCGGTATCTGGGATCACCCCACCTCCTATCGCGTGTCACGCTCCCGTCACTTTTCCTTTTGCGCCGGTATCTCCGCGAGTTACCGGAACCGATATGTTGCCGTGGCATCATTTTCGGATTCGTTGCCGTGGCACCCCTTTTCCCTTCCACCACGGTGACAATGCTTCATAATGCTCATGTCAACTCTTAATAAATATTGCATAACTTGTTCATGTCATCCGCATCATGATAACAACAATTAAAATGTTTAAAATGTTGTTTGCATTAATTTGCCCCTTTGCCATGCTAAAATGATTTAATTCATATCTAAATAACCGTGGCTCCGAATTAAATAAACTTTATATGTAAATGGGGTAGAATTGTGCCTAGTTTATCATGGTGGCATCACTTTGCATGTTAAACAACTCTAAAATTGTGTTTAGGACAGATCAGGACCAAACCTAATATTTGCACATGAGGAGTTTCCGGATTTGTTGTTTGTTGCTTCGGGCCTCATTTAAACTTGACTAGATAGGTAGTGTTACTTTGCTTCACCCTCTTGCCATATTTTAACAACATTTAATATGGTTGGGTACATAACCGAGAGAGAACTAAATAATTGATGTGGTGTCTTGTCAATATGCATCCCGATGCATATTGAGCCCCACTTAATTTGTAGTGTTGTTTGTTGCACTTTGCCATGCCATGCCTCTTTAAACCGCACATGCATCATACTCGTTTGTGCATCATGCCATGTTGATGTGTTGGTTGTTTACTATGTTGTGTGCTTCTTTTCCGGTGATTGCTTCTTCGGGTTGGTTCCGATAACGTCGAGTTTGTGAGGATCCGTTCGACTACGCCCGTTTGTCTTCTTCATGGACTCGTTCTTCTTCCTTGCGGGATTTCAGGCAAGATGATCATACCCTCGAAATCACTACTATCTTTGCCATGCTAGTTTGCTCGCTCTTTTGCTATGCCATTGCTACGATGCCTACCACTTGCTTGTCAGCCTCCCAAATTGCCATGTTCAGCCTCTAACCCACCATTGTCCTAGCAAACCGTTGATTGGCTATGTTACCGCTTTGCTCAGCCCCTCTTATAGCGTTGTTAATTGCAGGTGAAATTTGAAGTTTGTTCCTTGTTGGAACATGGAGATACCGTTCCTTGTTGGAACATTTATTTACTTGTTGGGATATCACTATATATCTTATTTAATTAATGCATCTATATACCTGGTAAAGGGTGGAAGGCTCGGCCTTATGCCTGGTGTTTTGTTCCACTCTTGCCGCCCTAGTTTCCGTCATATCGGTGCTATGTTCCCGGATTTTGCATCCCTTACGCGGTTGGGCTATAATGGGAACCCCTTGACAGTTCGCCTTAAGTAAAGCTTCTCCAGCAATGCCCAACATTGGTTTTACCATTTGCCACCTAGCCTTTTTCTCCCCTTGAGTCGGCCGGCTCAAGGGTCATCTTATTTTAACCCCCCCCGGGCCAGTGCTTCTCTAAGTGTTGGTCCACCCGAGCGATGTCCGAGGCTACCAGGGGCAACTCTGGGCTGGCTTACCCGGCGTCTGGCTCATCTGAGTGTGCCCTGAGAAAGAGATATGTGCAGCTCCTATCGGGATTTGTCGGCACATTCGGGCGGTGTTGCTGGTTTAGTTTTACCCTGTCGAAATGTCTTGTTGTACTGGGATACCGAGTCTGATCGGAATGTCTCGGGTGGAGGTCTATTCCTTCGTTGACCGTGAGAGCTTGTGATGGGCTAAGTTGGGACACCCCTGCAGGGATTTGATCTTTCGAAAGCCGTGCCCGCGGTTATGGGCAGATGGGAATTTGTTAACGTCCGGTTGTAGAAAACCTAAAGTTGACCTTAATTAAAATGAATCAACTGCGTGTGTAACCGTGATGGTCTCTTTCCGGCGGAGTCCGGGAAGTGAACACGGTTGTTGGAGTTATGCTTGACGTAGGTAGTCCAGGATCACTTCTTGATCATACTTTTACCGACCGTGCTTTGCCTTCTCTTCTCGCTCTCTTTTGCGTATGTTAGCCACCATATATGCTAGTCGCTTGCTGCAGCTCCACCTCATACCTTTTCCTTACCCATAAGCTTAAATAGTCTTGATCGCGAGGGTGCGAGATTGCTGAGTCCCCGTGGCTCACAGATACTACCAAAACCAGCTTGCAGGTGCCGATGAGACCGAGCAGATGACGCTACCAAGCTCAGGAGGAGCTCGATGAAGACCTTGTTCATTTGTGTTGTTTCGTTCTAGTTGATCAGTAGTGGAGCCCAGTTGGGGTAGATCTCGGGGACCTTTGTCGCATTTGGGGTTCTTCTTTTATTTTGGTTCCGTAGTCGGACCATGAGTGCATTTGATTGATGTAATGTTTATTCATGTAATTGTGTGAAGTGGCGATTGTAAGCCAACTATGTAACTCTTTCCCTTATTATATTACATGGGTTGTGTGAAGATTACCTCACTTGCGACATATGCCTTCAATGCGATTATGCCTCTAAGTCATGCCTCGACACGTGGGAGATATAGTCGCATCGAGGGTGTTACACCCGCGCTCCTCCATCACCACCACGCCGTCGTGCTGCTGCTGGACAGAGTCTTCCCCAACCTCTCCTTCTCCCCTTGCTGGATCAAGGCGTAGGAGACGTCACCGGGCTGCACGTGTGTTGAACGCGGAGGCGCCGTTGTTCGGCGCTTAGATCGGAATCAACCGCGATCTGAATCGCTGCGAGTACAACTCCTTCATCCGCGTTCTTGCAACACTTCCTCTTAGCGATCTACAAGGGTATGTAGATGCACTCCCCTTCCCCTCGTTGCTAGATTACTCCATAGATTGGTCTTGGTGATGCGTAGAAAATTTTAAATTTCTGCTACGATCCCCAACAAATACACCATTGAAACGAACCACACAACCAAGAAATCTAGATGACCCATTCAATCTAAAATGGAGACAACAAATTTATCACTACTCTAACCAAAAGTAAAATATGAATAATCAAATTTCAAAGAACTTACCAATAAATTGGGTAAACCCAATCGTAGTCGATGGAAATCACTTGCTCTTTTTCAGCAACACATCTCCATCGTGGCTACGAGATCACCACCACCACCGGTTGCTAGAGCCATGACGTGTACCTGAAAGATTAGGGTTTTAGAGGAGGATTGGGGGAAGCTAATGCAACTGAAAAGGAAAGGTGGAGTAGGGTAGAAGCACTTACCGAGTGTGACAATGGTGAAGTACAACGCCACCGTACGCCAGTTCCGACGTCGGGAGTTGTCAAGGTCACCGAGGGTGGTGACTCTGGTAGGGGGGACATGGCAGGGCTCGAGCTGGCTTGCGGCTACAGACAAGAGGGTGTGAGAGATGTAGTTATGCCGGTTGCTGGCAACGGTGGATGCAAGCCCATCGACGGTTGATGTCGCGGGAGGAGCAGGGGTTCCTGGTCGGGACGTGTGAGACACAAAAGAACGATCCACTTTTTTAGTCCTCTAAACCCTAGGCTGAGTTGGCATTGGCTACTGAGTTGGCATGCCTAATCAGCATTGCATGCGATCAAAACCGGTTTACCAGCACCAAACCGAGACCAGGTGACTAGGTTGAGTTTTCAACCTGTGGTAATTTGGGAGTGTATTTTGACTTGTTCGGAAATTTAGTGTTGTAATTAAACCAAGCGATTAGTTCAGGGATGAAAAATGGAATTTTCTCTAGAAACTACACTCAATTCAAGCAAAAGTGGTGAAGTAACTAACTAAAGAGGAGCGGAGGAGTTGGAGCAGCAGCCAGCCAAGCACACCCGCATTGCTCGTAGTGGTGGCTCGGGGGAACCCTAGTCCCGCTGGCCGCCAGCCCTTGCAACCAACACCACTCCCTCGCCGCCGGCAGCGGCGGGGCCTTCCATCGGTGCGAGTCCTCTCCCTCCCTGGCTGACGGCGGTGCTGCTCGGTGACTGGTGTGGTGGGATGCTGTGCCTGGTGGTGTGCCCCGACTTGCAGCGATGGCTTGGGATACTGATCCCTCCGATCTGATCTGGGTGGGTTGGTGGAGCTCGAACCAAAGTTGCGGTCTGTGGTGTGCCTCGTCGGCTTATGCGGCTTGGGGCTCTGGTCGGCAGGCGGGCTGATCGGGGTGGCGTGGGGGGCCTGCTGCCGTGAAAATAATTGTAGTTGTCCTCGTGCTCTTTTCGCATCATGGCAACGTCCTACATGATCGGTCCTCCTCGATTTGGTCATCGCCGTGTTCCGAAACTGCTGCTTTAGATCTTGGCCAAGATATCTAGATCAGATAGAGTTCGACCGTGCACGCCATACCAGCCTACGAGGTTCCATGATGGCGTGGCGCGAAGCTCTATTGTTTGTTGGCACCATGGGACATGTCAGCTTCTCGATTTCTATAATGTAGGCAGTTGTGGAGAAGGTCATGGTGGCCGAGATCGGAGGATCAGTTAGACAGACAGAGCCTTTAGGTGTTCGATAACTCTCAGG
Organism: Triticum monococcum; assembly: GCA_034509565.1. Taxonomy (NCBI): domain Eukaryota; kingdom Viridiplantae; phylum Streptophyta; class Magnoliopsida; order Poales; family Poaceae; genus Triticum; species Triticum monococcum. Next base: position 79,525,687 of record CM067843.1, read on the forward strand.
AGCGGCAGTGTCAAGTGGGGGCAACATCGTTGGAGGAATTCATTTTTGGTGGTGCTCCTCGGGTACTGAGTTGTGACTTCCGGGGTGAAAAAATAAGGTCCGGCCTTCATTGGTTGTGCCTGGCAATTGCTTTGCTGAAGGAATTATTTTGAGAGCTCGAACTTCTCCAGGATGAAAACCTAATATCTTGGATCGGGCAACGATGGTGCTTGTTCACTGTTTACTTATTGAAGGAGTTGCTTTTAAAGACCTTTTATATTTTTTGGATGTTGTATTTGGTGGTGATTTGTGTGCATCTGCTGAGAGAAGTCAGTCGCTGTGGTGGGACCTTTGTTTTTTTCTTTTCTTTCTTTGCTATTTTTTGTTGTTGTGTGCATCCTGGATGTCGTTGTGACATCTTGTAGGTGCAAAGACCGAATGCAATTGATATCTGCGCGACATTAATATATATTTCACTTTAAAAAAATTCAAGCAAAGTGGCGATCTTTTCGACTCAAACAAATACCAGAAAAGGAGCAACTTCCCCGTGATATATCCCATCGCGTACTGACAAGGCGACCCGGGTGACATTTCTTCTCGCGCAAGGCCAACACGAAATGGCAGGCCCGTAAATAGCCCGAAACCCCGATGCCCCTCCCGGGAACCCCGCGAAGTTTCCCACCTCCCCCCCCCCCCCCCCCCCTCCTCTCCCCTCGTGCGGCCGTCAAACCCCGTCGCCGCCGTCAAACCCAGCGGCTAACGGCGGCGCGGACGACGCTAATCCGAATATATAAACCCCCGCCCCGGCGTCTCTCCTCCCCACACACCAAGAGCAGGAGGATCACTCCCAGAATCACCGGCTAAGCTCAAGCTCCCTCGTGATCTCAAAACCACTTTTTTTTTCCTCTTTCCACCTCGTGCTTACCGACGGGGTCCCTCCCTGCCATGGAGTCCGTCGGCGTCGCCCCTGCCCCCGCGGCAGTGGCGGTGGCGGAGCAGAAGATGAAGCTTCTCGAGCCGCGGAAGGAGCCCCTCGCCTCCTCCGCCGCCGCGGCCGCCGCCAAGGCGCCGTGCAAGTGGGCGATGAAGAAGAAGCTCGTGGGCGGCGACGCCGGCTACGTGCTCGAGGACGTGCCCCACCTCACCGACTACATGCCCGAGCTCCCGGTGCGTGCCATAGCCCCCGTGCTCCTCTCGCCGTCTCCCGTTCCGATCGCTTTGGTGCTCTGGTCTGTTTGATTTCAGCTCGGAGCTGCCAAGTCCCCATGCTTTCCCGGCCCCTGTTTTTGGCGCCCTTCTGTGGATTCTCCACATCTTTATATTTTTCACGATTTTCCATGGATTCGAGGATAAACCGATCGCCATGCAGTCGAGCTGCTCCAACAATTTTGGAACACAGGGAAATCAATCGATCCCCGGAGGGAACTGAAAATTTCAGTTTCTATGCGCGATTTGTTTGCAGATTACAGTTACAGAATCCTTGAATTGAATCGATTGCTCACATCTTATTACCGTTGCTGATCTGCAGACGTACCCGAATCCTCTCCAGGACAACCCTGCCTACTCGGTCGTCAAGTAAGAATTCCCCTCCTTTCTTTGCCCTGCACAGTTCAGTTCCATCCAACCACGCATGTTTCCCGAAGCTGACTTTTCTTCCTGCTCCCACCACGTGTTGCCCATCCCAGGCAGTACTTCGTCAACACGGACGACACCGTCACGCAAAAGGTGAGAAATTTTCTGTGAATTATGTACTTTTGGGCGAACAGAATGCGAGGTGATCTGCCGAGGCTGACTTTGTGGATGGGTTGCAGATTGTTGTTCGTAAGAACAGTGCAAGAGGCACCCACTTCCGGCGCGCCGGGCCGCGGCAGAGGGTCTACTTCCAGCCCGATGAGGTGAACGCGGCCATCGTCACCTGCGGCGGCCTCTGCCCCGGGCTCAACACGGTCATCCGCGAGCTCGTGTGCGGGTTGTATGACATGTACGGTGTCACCAGCGTCGTTGGCATAGAGGTGAGGACTTCCGGAGTCTTCTTCTTGTTTGTTTTGCATTTGTAAATTATCACAATGCTCTGGTTAGTATTTTAGGATTAGCATAGTGCTTTGTTACGATGCTAACGAGGCTAGTTAATTACAGTAACTGATTTTGACTGCTTAGGAAGGTGTGATTTAGAACAATACCGCCTGCGAATACAATATTGATGGCAACACCGATAAGCATTTTTAGCTGTCACCTAATAAGTAATAACATGATGCTGCAATGTTGATAAGCCTGAAACTGCTTAGAAGTGTGTTACTCCCTCTGTAAACTAATATAAGAGCATTTAGAACACTACTTTAGTGATCTAAACGCTCTTATATTAGTTTACAGAGGGAGTACTTCGGAACAAACTCCCTGAGAATACAATATTGATGGTGACACTAATAAGCATTGTTTGCTGGCACTTAACGACATGGTCTTGTCATTAGACTACCCACAGTGGGAGTAACATATGTGGTAACATCACACTTATTTAGGCAAAATAGATGATGTGACATGTAATTAATGAAGAAAGAGAGGCATGTGGTAACATAGCTAGTTACTGTAACATCACACATATCAAGAAAAGATGAGTCTATAACCTAATAAATGAAGTCATGCATGACACAACACATATGTTACTACCCACTGTGGAGGTAGTAACATAAAGTAGTAACATGCGCATGTTACTACTCTAAGTTACTACCCATTGTGACTAGTCTTAGTTAGGCCTGAATATAATACTGCTATTTGTCAACCGTTATGGTTATTCTGTTTTTGTTTTCTGAACCTAATTCTGGATGTGCAATATGCAGGGTGGGTACAAGGGTTTCTATTCTCGAAACACCGTTACATTGACACCCAAATCAGTGAATGACATCCACAAGAGAGGGGGGACCATTCTTGGAACTTCAAGGGGTGGACATGACACTGCCAAAATTGTGGATAGTCTTCAGGACCGTGGCATTAACCAGGTCTACATCATTGGAGGTGATGGTACTCAGCAAGGCGCTTCTGTAATTTATGAGGTAACAAAATTGCTACTGCAGGAAGGTCTCAATCGGACGCTCAATTCCATGTCTCACATACAACTGCTTGAACTTAATTTCAGGAAGTCCGTAGACGGGGCCTCAAATGTGCAGTGGTCGGTGTCCCAAAGACCATCGATAATGATATTGCGGTACTCCCCTCTTTCCTTTGCCCCTGCATTTATGTACAAGAGTGATTGTTTTCCACACTGGTTGTGATTTCAATGTTGAATTGTCCGCACAGGTGATTGATAAATCTTTTGGATTTGACACTGCTGTGGAGGAGGCTCAGAGAGCTATCAACGCTGCTCATGTTGAAGCTGAAAGTGCAGAGAATGGCATTGGTGTTGTGAAGCTAATGGGCCGCAACAGTGGTATGTCTCTTTCCTTGTTACAAACTTGCAGTCACATCTTAAAAGTAATACCTGCTCCTGCATATTCTGAAGGAAAGTGGTTTTAAGTAAATAATAATGAGTTATAAATTATATTGATGCAGGGTTCATCGCAATGTATGCTACTCTAGCTAGTCGTGACGTGGTATGTTGTTATCATTCATTCTATAAGTTCATTACACTAATCAACATAACAGTAATGTCGAGTCGAAGACTGACCACTTTGCTTTGCTTGTTATCTCAGGATTGTTGCTTAATCCCAGAGTCTCCATTCTACCTTGAAGGGAAAGGAGGCCTCCTTGAGTTCGTCGAGAAACGGCTCAAGGACAGTGGTCATATGGTCATTGTGGTGGCCGAGGGTGCTGGCCAAGATCTCATCGCCCAAAGCATGAACTTTGTGGACACTCAGGATGCTTCTGGAAATAAGCTGCTTCTGGATGTTGGCCTTTGGCTATCCCAGAAGATCAAGGTCAGATTTCTGGTCCAAACTTTCCTTTCCCTGTCAATGTGGGGACAAGCAATGCTCTTTATCTCTTTGGCTCATTCAAGTATATTAGTATCAAGTCATGATAGAATCAGCAACAAGCCACTTGTTAGTAGATTGAAAGTTTGAAGCCCAAAGAAAGCCCTGGTCATATTCCACCACTGAATTGCTTGGCTTTCTTCATCATGCAGGATCATTTCAAGAAGAAGACTAACTTCCCCATAACTCTCAAGTACATTGACCCGACATACATGATCCGCGCGGTCCGGTCAAACGCCTCCGACAACGTCTACTGCACCCTGCTTGCGCACAGCGCCCTCCATGGCGCCATGGCAGGATACAGTGGCTTCACCGTCGCGCCCGTGAACGGCAGACACGCTTACATCCCTTTCTATGTAAGTACAGCAGGAAACAGTGATCAACCCTGAGATCTGTCGAACTCCTATCAAACCTTATGCTGATAGTCTAAAATTTTGGCTGCAGAGAATCACCGAGAAGCAGAACAAGGTCGTGATCACTGACAGGATGTGGGCGAGGGTGCTGTGCTCGACGAACCAGCCCTGCTTCCTGAGCCACGAGGATGTCGAGAACATGAAGCACGACGACGATGAGCGCCACCACCTGCACAACACGCAGCTCCTCGACGGCTCACCGGCGAAGTGCTCACCCAACTGCAATGGATCCGCTGGAGCAGAGTGAGAGGCACAAAGCTATTTGGATGGATATATTGAGCATGTGTAATTATAGCTATTCTTTTTTAACCTTCTCTTGTGAGTTTTTAGCTTGCCTTGTAGTAGAGACTTCTCCGGAGAATTACTGTATAACTATATATAATAAGGGTTCCACGATGGCAATCTTTGGTGGTAGAAGCTCGATTTTGTAGATTAGAAAATGCTAAGTTTTGGGTTCGAGCTCTTCGCAACAGAAGCTCTTTTGCAACACTTCATCTGAATCCTGGTTTATTATTCAGTTGTAAAGAATTGCCTTAAAATCACACCCCCCCCCCCTCTTTAGTGTCTTTATCTATTTATTTGCAATGAAGCAAGCCCCTTTTACAGACGTGGAGTTTTACACCTGAGCTCATATGCTCCTTATGTGAACAGTAAAATAAATAAAATAGAAAAAGCATACTTTAAAAATGTTTGTTGTGCATGCAAATTTCATCAAGAAATGACATTGGTGGAAGGCGTGGTAAAAAAGAAAATTGATGCTTACTTTCAAATGCATTTTGAAGCTCTGATGTTGTTTTTTCTTGCCACGGTTTTCAGCAATGTGATTTCGTGATGCAATTTTGCATGCACAACAAACATTTCTTAAAGTAGCTTGTCAGATAACGCATAAGAACACATAACAAACAGTGAAAAGGTGGCACAAACGGAAGAGCGACAAACTAGCTGGGCAGAATCAATCCAAACAAAGGTTTCTGGCATACATAAGTAATGTCTCGGCAAAACTTAGTTTAAACGAAATTAATATAGAAGCATTACACAAAAACTTTTGTCCATTAAAAGGTAAGGTAGGTAACCGAGCGTTGCATAGCCCTCGCTTATCACAGGGATAGAAAACTAGCTAGGACCAAAATAATGTGCCGTTTCATGGTCTGCTTGCTCTATTGAGACTTTAGACCTCAACCAAAGCCGGTGGGCGCAGCTCATCCTCGTCCTTCAGGGGGTGGATGGTGACGAGGTCAGGCAGCGGGGTGGTAGGGCCAAGCTTGCCTTTGGGGTCCCAGTCAAGCATAATCTTCACCTTGATACCAAGAACGCCCTACAAAACCAAGCCAATGTTGAATCATATGTAGTTCCATGAGCAACAAACCGGGAAAAACAAGATTAAGTAAGCAGCACAACAAACAAACATGTCTGAGAAGAACGTGCCTAACTGTAGCATCAATGTACTCGTTGACGGGCTGACCAGATGAGATCATGTACCTGTCCTTGAACTTCATCGACTTGGCTCTCTGGGCCCTGAGCTTGCCGCTCACAATGACCTAGTACAAAATCAAGAGAGTAGTCAACAACTAAACATAGGAAGTGTAAAATAAGAATGTCAGATCACATGTGCAGAGAGTAGTCAGCAACTAAACATAGACGTGGGCTTGCTGAGGCACATGTGATCTCCAAGAGACCGTTGTATTGAGATACAAAGAGAGAAAAAGCCATCTAGTTACTACCTACGGACCCGTAGGTCTGAGTTGAACTACTCATGCATGATTGGAGAGGCATAAATGAGGATGATGAACCCCTTTATGATCGTGTTCCCCTCCGGCAGAGTGCCGGAATAGGGTTCTAGATTGGATCTCATGGTTCTGGAACTTGCGGCGGCTGGAATGAAATTTCGTCGGCTCCCCTAGGGTTTCTGGAGCTGGGAGGTATTTATAGAGCGAAGAAGCGGTGCAGGAGGCCACCGAGGTGGGCACAACCCACATGGGTGCGCTTGAGGGCCCAGGCGCGCCCTGGTGGGTTGTGCCCCCCTCGGTGCACCCCCCAGGTGCTTCTCTGGCCCATCTGGTGTCTTCTGGTCAAAAAAAATCCACAAAAAGTTTCGTTGCATTTGGACTCTATTTGATATTGATTTTCTGCAATGTAAAAAACAAGCAGAAAACAACAACTGGCACTTGGCACTATGTCAATAGGTTAGTCCCAAAAATTAATATAAAATGATTGTAAAACATTCAAGAATGATAATATAACAGCATGAAACAATCAAAAATTATAGATACGTTGGAGACATATCAACGTCCATTTGCCAAATTTCATAATCATAAAATGTAGCAATTGCTAACATGATTCAGACAGACTTAAGCATCGCTACGAGTGAGAAAGTCTCATCATAGTCAACTTCTTGAACTTGTCGAAAACCTTTCACGACAAGTCGAGCTTTGTAGACAGTAACATTTCCATCATCGCCAGTCTTCTTCTTGAAGATCCATTTATTCTCTATGGCTCGCCGATCATCGGGCAAGTCCACCAAAGCCCATACTCTGTTCTCATACATGGTTCCTATCTCAGATTTTATGGCCTCAAGCCATTTATCGAAATCTGGGCTCATCATAGTTTCTTCATAGTTCGTAGGTTCGTCATGGTCTAGTAACATGACTTCCAGAACAATATTACCGTACCATTCTGGTGCGGAATGTGCTCTATTCAACTTACGAGGTCCAGTAGTAACTTGATCTAAAGTTTCATGATCACCATCATTAGTTTCCTCTCTAGATGGTGTAGGCATCATGGGAATGGATTTCTCTGATGAGCTACTTTCCAATTCGAGAGAAGATACTATTACCTCATCAAGTTCTACTTTCCTCCCACTCACTTCTTTCGAGAGAAACTCCTTATCTAGAAAGTTTCCATTCTTGGCAACAAAGGTCTTGCCTTTGGATTTGTGGTAGAAGGTGTACCCAATTGTTTCCTTAGGGTATCCTATGAAGACGCACTTCTCCAATTTGGATTCGAGTTTATCAGGCTGAAGCCTTTTTACATAAGTGTCGCAACCCCAAACTTAAGAAACGACAGCTTAGGTTTCTTGCCGAACCACAGTTCATATGGTGTTGTCTCAACGGATTTAGACGGTGCCCTATTTAACGTTAACGCAGCTGTCTCTAATGAATAAACCCAAAATGATAGTGGTAAATCGATAAGAGACATCATAGATTGCACCATATCTAATAAAATACGGTTACGACGTTCGGACACACCATTACGCTTTGGTGTTCTAGGTGGCGTGAGTTGTGAAACTATTTCACATTGTTTTAAATGAAGGCCAAACTCATAACTCAAATATTCGCCTCCGCGATCAGATCGTAGAAACTTTATTTTCTTGTTACGATGATTCTCCACTTCACTATGAAATTATTTGAACTTTTCAAATATTTCAGACTTGTGTTTCATTAAGTAGATATACCCATGTCTGCTCAAATTATTTGTGAAGGTCAGAAAATAACGATACCCGCCGCGTGCCTCAACACTCATCGGACCGTATACATCGGTATGTATTATTTCCAGTAAGTCATTGGCTCGCTCCATTGTTCCGGAGAATGGATTTTTAGTCATCTTGCCCATGAGGCATGGTTCGCAAGTATCAAATGATTCATAATCAAGTGATTCCAAAAGCCTATCTGCATGGAGTTTCTTCATGCACTTTACACCAATATGACCTAAACGGCAGTGCCACAAATATGTTGCACTATCATTATCAACTTTGCATCTTTTGGCATCAATATTATGAATATATGTATCACCACAATCGAGATTCAACAAAAATAGACTACTCTTCAAGGATGCATGACCATAAAAGATATTACTCATATAAATAGACCAACCATTATTCTCCGATTTAAATGAATAACCGTCTCGCACTAAACAAGATCCATATATAATGTTCATGCTCAACGTTGGCACCAAATAACAATTATTCAGGTCTAGAACTAATCCCGAAGGTTGATGTAGAGGTAGCGTGCCAATGGCGATCACATCGACCTTGGAACCATTCCCGACGCGCATCTTCACCTCGTCCTTAGCCAATCTTCGTTTAATCCGTAGCTCCTGTTTCGAGTTACAAATATGAGAAACCGAACCAGTATCAAATAACCAGGCGCTACTACGAGCATTAGTAAGGTACACATCAATAACATGTATATCAAATATACATTTGTTCACTTTGTCATCCTTTTTATCTGCCAAATACTTGGGGCAGTTACGCTTCTAGTGACTAGTCCCTTTGTAGTAGAAGCACTCAGTTTCAGGCTTGGGTCCAGCTTTGGGCTTCTTCCCGGGAGTAGCAACTTGCTTGCCATTCTTTTTGAAGTTCCCCTTCTTTCCCTTGCCCTTTTTCTTGAAACTAGTGGTCTTGTTAACCATAAACACTTGATGCTCCTGAAGGAAATATGCCCTAGAGGCAATAATGAAGTTGTTATTTATATTTCCTTATATCATGATAAATGTTTATTATTCATGCTAGAATTATATTAACTGAAAACTTAGTACATGTGTGAATACATAGACAAAGAGAGTGTCACTAGTTTGCCTCTACTTGACTAGCTCGCTGAATCAATGATGGTTATGTTTCCTAACCATAGACATGAGTTGTCATTTGATTAACGGGATCACATCATTAGAGAATGATGTGATTGACTTGACCCATCCGTTAGCTTAGCACGATGATCGTTTAGTTTGTTGCTATTGCTTTCTCCATAACTATACATGTTCCTATGACTATGAGATCATGCAACTCCCGAATACCGGAGGAACACTTTGTGTGCTACCAAACGTCACAACGTAACTGGGTGATTATAAAGGTGCTCTACAGGTGTCTCTGATGGTGTTTGTTGAGTTGGCATGGATCAAGATTAGGATTTGTCACTCTGATTGTCGAAGAGGTATCCCTGGGCCCTCTCAGTAATGTACATCACTATAAGCCTTGCAAGCAATGTAATTAATGAGTTAGTTACGGGATGTAGCATTATGGAACGAGTAAAGAGACTTGCCAGTAACGAGATTGAACTAGGTATTGGGATATTGACGATCGAATCTTGGGCAAGTAACATACTGATGACAAAGGGAACAACGTATACCGTTATGCGGTTTGGTCGATAAAGATCTTCGTAGAATATGTAGAAGCCAATATGAGCATCCAGGTTCCGTTATTGGTTATTAACAGGAGACATGTCTCGGTCATGTCTACATAGTTATCGAACCCGTAGGGTCCGCATGCTTAACGTTCGGTGACGATCGGTATTACGAGTTTATGTGTTTTGATGTAGCAAAGGTAGTTCGGAGTCCCGGATTTGATCACAAACATGACGAGGAGTCTCAAAATGGTCGAGACGTAAAGATCGATATATTGGAAGCCTATGTTTGGACATCGGAATGGTTCCGGGTGAAATCGGGAGTATGCAGGAGCACTGGGAGGTTAACGGAACCCCCCAGGAGGTGTATGGGCCTCATTGGGCCTTAGTGGAAAAGAGGGAGAAGAAGAAAAGGAGGGGGCGCCCCCAAGCCCAATCCGAGTTAGGAAGGGGGTCGCCCCCCTTGCCTTCCTTCTTCCTCCTCCTTCCTTCTCTCCTAAAACCAAACAAGGGGAGGGGGAATCCTACTCCCGGTGGGAGTAGGACTCCCTTGGGCGCGCCTAGAGAGGCCGCCCCTCCCCCTCCTCCACTCCTTTATATACGGGGGAGGGGGCACCCCATGGACACACAAGTTGATCATTGATCTTTTAGCCGTGTGCGGTGCCCCCTCCACCATAATCCACCTTGGTTATATCGTAGCGGTGCTTAGGCGAACCCTGTTCCGGTAGCATCATCATCACCGTCATCACACCGTCGTGCTGATGAAACTCTCCCTCGAAGCTCTACTGGATCGTGAGTTTGCGGGACATCACTGAGCTGAACATGTGCAGATCGCGGAGGTGTCGTACCTTCGGTGCTAGATCGGTCGATCGTGAAGACGTACGACTACATCAACCGCATTTTCATAACGCTTCCACTTATGGTCTACGAGGGTACGTAGACGATACTCTCCCCTCTCATTGCTATGCATCACCATGATCTTGCGTGTGCGTAGGAATTTTTTTGAAATTACCGCGTTCCCCAACAGTGGCATCCGCGCCAGGTTTATGAGTAGATGTTATATGCACAAGTAGAACACAAAGGAGTTATGGGAGTGGGTATATACATCTTGCTTTCCGTCACTAGTTGATTCTTGATTCAGCGGCATTGTTGGATGAAGCGGCCCAGACCGACATTATGCGTACGCTTACGCAAGACTGGTTCTATCGACGTGCTATCGCACACAGGTGGCTAGTGGGTGTTTGTTTCTCCAGTTTTAGTTGAATCGGATTCAATGAAAAGGGTTCTTTCTAAAAATCAAAAAGCAATCACTATACCATGTTGTGGTTTTTGATGCGTATGAAAGAACGGTTCTTGCTCAGCCCGTAGCAGCCACGTAAAACTTGCAACAACAAAGTAGATGACGTCTAACTTGTGTTTGCAAGGCATGTTGTGATATGATATGGTCAAGACATGATGCTAAATTTTATTGTATGAGATGATCATGTTTGGTAACACAATTATCGGCAACTGGCAGGAGCCATATGGTTGTCGCTTTATTGTATGAAATGCAATCGCCATGTAATTGATTTACTTTATCACTAAGCGGGAGCGATAGTCGTAGAAACAATATTGGCGAGACGACAACGATGCTTCGATGGAGATCAATGTGTCAAGCCGGTGACGATGGTGATCATGACGGTGCTTTGGAGATGGAGATCAAAGGCACGAGATGATGATGGCCATATCATATCACTTATATTGATTGCATGTGATGTTTATCCTCTGTGCATCTTATTTTGCTTAGTTCAACGGTAGCATTATAAGATGATCTCTCACTAAATTTCAAGGTATAAGTGTTCTCCCTGAGTATGCACCATTGCTATAGTTCGTCGTGCCAAGACACCACATGATGATCGGGTGTGATAAGCTCTACGTTCACATACAACGGGTGCAAGCCAGTTTTGCACACGCAGAATACTCGGGTTAAACTTGACGAGCCTAGCATATGCAGATATGGCCTTGAAACACTGGAGACCAAAAGGTCGAGCGTGAATCATATATTAGATATGATCAACATAGTGATGTTCACCATTCAAAACTACTCCATCTCACGTGATGATCGGACATGGTTTAGTTGATATGGATCACGTGATCACTTAGATGATTAGAGAGATGTCTATCTAAGTGGGAGTTATGATGTAATTTGATTAATTGAACTTTAATTCATCATGAACTTAGTACCTGATAGTATTTTGAATGTCTATGTTGTTGTAGATAGACGGCCCGTGCTGTTGTTCCGTTGAATTTTAATGCGTTCCTAGAGAAAGCTAAGTTGAAAGATGATGGTAGCAATTACACGGACCGGGTATGTAACTTGAGGATTATCCTCATTCCTGCACTGAAGAATTACATCCTGGAAGCACCGCTAGGTGCCAGGCCTACTGCAGGAGCAACGCCAGATGTTATGAACACCTGGCAAAGCAAAGCTGATGACTACTCGATAGTTCAGAGTGCCATGCTTTACGGCTTAGAAACGGGACTTCAACGATGTTTTGAATGTCATGGAGCATATGAGATGTTCCAGGAGTTGAAGTTAATATTTAAAGCAAATGCCCGGATTGAGAGATATGAGGTCTCCAATAAGTTCTACAACTGCCAGATGGACGAGAATAGTTCTGTCAGTGAACATATACTCAAAATGTCTGGGTATAACGATCACTTGATTCAACTAGGAGTTAATCTTTCGGATGATAGTGTCATTGACAGAATTCTTGAATCATTGCCACCAAGCTACAAGAGCTTCGTGATGAACTATAACATGCAAGGGATGGATAAGACAGTTCCCGAGCTCTTCGCAATGCTAAAGGCTGCGGAGGTAGAAATCAAGAAGGAGCATCGTGTTGATGGTCAACAAGACCACTAGTTTCAAGAAAAAGGGTAATGGGAAGAAGGGGAACTTCAAGTAGAACAGTAAGACAATTGTTGCTCAAGTGAAGAAACCCAAGTCTGGACCTAAGCCTAAGACTGAGTGTCGGTGTCAAAACCGGCGGATCTCGGGTAGGGGGTCCTGAACTGTGCGTCTAGGCCGGATGGTAACATGAGGCAAGGGACACGAAGTTTTACCCAGGTTCGGGCCCTCTTGATGGAGGTAAAACCCTACGTCCTGCTTGATTAATATTGATGATATGGGTGTTACAAGAGTAGATCTACCATGAGATCAGAGAGGCTAAACCCTAGAAGCTAGCCTATGGTATGATTGTATGTTGTGATTGTTGTCCTACGGACTAAAACCCTTCGGTTTATATAGACACCAGAGAGGGTTAGGGTTACACAAGGTCGGTTACAAAGGAGGAGATATCCATATACGTATTTCCTAGCTTGTCTTCCACGCCAAGTAGAGTCCCATCCGGACACGAGACGAAGTCTTCAATCTTGTATCTTCATAGTCTAACAGTCCGGCCAATGGAGATAGTCCGGCTGTCCGGAGACCCCCTAATCCAGGACTCCCTCAGTAGCCCCTGAACCAGGCTTCAATGACGATGAGTCCGGCGTGCAGTTGTCTTCGGCATTGCAAGGCGGGTTCCTTCTCCGAATACGTCACAGAAGAATTTGAATACGAGGATAGTGTCCGACCCTGCAAAATAAGTTCCACATTCCACCGTAGAGAGAATAATGTTTTCATGGATCTAATTTGCTGGCTTGTTTTGGCAGCATGACGTTACATCATGGTCCGGTGATTATTCGAACCGTTTCTTTTAACCAGCTCCACACATAACGCGAGGCGGTTTCGTGACACGTCTTGCTGAAGCGGAGATCGTGTTCCCCCAATTACGGGATTCTCATTAATACGGTCATGGGTAACCCAATCGTGTCTAGGACTCCTAGATTATAGGCAAGTCCTAAATGGCTACGGAGAGGACGCTTGATATTCACCCTCTTTATAAAGGGACGGGGTTTTTTCTTTTTCTCTCTCGTGCTCAATCGAACCCTTCATTTGCCTCGAGTTCTAACACCCAAAGCCCAGGTTAGGTGCTCCGGATCTTCAATCATGTCCGGATCCAGCCTTCAAGGCCGATGGATGCCCTCCTCCGTGATGGAAGAGGACATTAAGAAGTTGAGGGAGGCCAGATACCTGACCGCCGAGGTTTCGCATCGACTTCCTGCTCGAGGGTAGGTCGTCCCTACTCCCGAACCCAACGAGAATGTTGTGTTCGTCTCCCACTTCCTCCGAGGTCTAGGCCTCACTCTGGATCCTTTCGTCAGGGGCTTGATGTTCTATTACAGGCTAGATTTCCACGATCTAGCTCTGGTCTCCTTTCTCCACATCACAACATTTATTGTCGTGTGTGAGGCCTTCCTCCGTGTGACCCCTCACTTCGGCCTGTGGCTCAAGACCTTTGAAGTACAACCGAAGATGATCGAGGGGCAACATGCAGCGTGCGGAGGTGCATCAATAGGCAAGATGGCAGGAGCTCCATGGCTGAAAGGTTCCTTTCCAGAGGTGTCCGAATTATGGCAACGGGAGTGGTTTTACATCACGGCTCCCAGAAGTGCCAAGTGGGCGGCTGCCCCCGCTTTCCACCCGGGCCCCCCACCACAACTGATGTCATGGATTAGCAGGGGTCTGAGCTAGGGTCCAGCCAAGGACGTGCCTATACCAAAGCCGCATCCGAGATCTCTTCGAGGGAGATTTTAATTTGGTTGCGGTAATACAAGTTATGCTGGCTCGTCAAGTCCAGCCTTGCAAACACCGTCCCCTGCGCTTGTGGGAGTTCAACCCAGAGGGACCACGTGCCATTCAAAGTTTCCTCGGCCTGACGCACGAGGAGATGTACAAGTCATTCTTCGGACCTCAAGTGGAATGTCCGGATATCACTGAGGACGTGGGCCTGAGCAGTAACCGCGCCGCCGAACAAGTAAGAAATCGTTTAGCCGAACACGCTGTCCTTTATTCGAAGTTATTTCTGAGAGTTCGCTTTTTGACCAGGACTGGCTAGCAAAGGCGAAGATGATTCGGTGTTTGCCCCCCTCCCCGAGGGTTTGGAAAATCCGGTATTGGAGAAGATGCTCGAGGTCGCACCTTGCCCGGAGCCCTTGAAGGAAGATACCGAGGGAGATAATACGGGCGGACGCGGGCCCCCATCGCTATCCGCTCCAACTGAGGGAACGAGCGTCTCCACGAAGGAGGACGACCGGGGGAGGAAAAGGACTACTTCCGAGGATCCGGAAGCCGAAGCCTCCAAACGGGAGAAGAGGTCTCCCACTGAGGGTCCTGCCTTGGGGGGTGCTTTTGCCGCACAGAGTCCGCGGAGGGATCAGCCCTCCAACGAGTCGTAAGTGATCCAAAATATTTTAATAGTAAGGGTATACTATCTTTTTCCTCTGAGAAAATAACCACCGCATATATCTTGCAGTTCGGGCCTCAGCCCCTCTCAGATGAGCTCATCTTCGGGGGTTCTTCTTCCAGAGATGATGGAGAGCGAAACGCCTCCCCCGGACTCCTTCGCTCCAGAAGCGGGTGACCCCGAAGTGTCGTCGCGGAGGGCCTCTCCGGATCCGGTGAGGCCAGAAGATAATCCCGTAGACCCCCAAAGTCCCTAGTGTCCGGCTCCCGAAGAGAGCATACGAAAGAGTCCGGCACCGTCTGGTGTGCGGTCGGACGTTCTGAGGGAGTTGGTGGGGCGAGCGGCCATCTCAGAAGAGCACCATACGCTGATGGGTACGGTGATGGAGAGAATCTCGTCCGCTGAAAGCGGATTACATGAAGCCTTTATGAGTCTATTGACAGGCTTTGAGGTATGTGAGATAATATGTGATAGTACTGCACATGTTAGGTGTGCCCTGTGTAGATAGTAGCCCCTGAGACTCTGGTTGTCGTCGAGAACGGCGGCGAACTAGGATCATATTCCCAGGCAATAACCAAACTGCCTCTATGTGCAGGTGGTGGAAGCTCCGGTGGCTAGCCGGACTAGCGAGTTTGCCCAATTAAAACGACAACTGGATGCGGCAGACGCCGACATCGAGCTTGTTAACAAGAGGCTTGACGAGGCACAGGGTAAGTGTTATTATCCGGTGAACGCCACATAGTAAGAGCAGCATAATGCCAGTATCTTTAATATGTTCTGACTGCAGATGGAGCTGCCACCGTGGAAGCCTTGCGGGCGGAACTTGCTCGAGCCAAGGAACAAGCGAGGATTAGTAATGCGGCTGCTTTGAAGGCAGCCAAAGAGTTGAAAGCCGAGAAGGCCGCACATTGCAAGAGCCAGGAGAAAATGGCCAAGATGGCCGTAGAATTAAAAGAAACTGCCGACCGTTGCCGGTTCCTTGAAAAACAAAACCGAGCGAAGGCAACGGACCTTGAGAAGGCCGTGGCGCGGACAAAGACACCCGTTCTGCTATGAGAGCGAAGAAGGAGGAGCTGCGGGAAGCCGGGGATATTGCGGCTAGGAAACCCTTCATGTTAAGGAGGAAGTTCGGAGATCCTCGGTATGCCCCTCTGTATAAGCTGTGGAGTTCGGCAGATGCGTATATGGATTTGGCAGCGAGCGTTGCCGATGCGGCCAAGTACTTCCAAGGTCAGACAGATCGTGAAGTGGACAAGCTGTTCTGGATGCAATTCCACATTCCAGAGCGTCCGCTTTCATTGACTGACCAGCTAGCCGAATGGGCTGAACTGAATAGGTTGTCCGGACTCGCCATGAGGTCTGTTGTGGATCAGCTATGGCTGGAAAGACCAAAGTCGAACAGCTATTTCAGCTTAGTGCAGCAGTTCCTTGATGCGGTGCCATGCATTAATGCGATGAAGAGGTCGGTGTGCATAGAAGGCTCGCGGATGGCCCTTGCCCATGTTAAAGCATACTAGGCGGAGATGGACGCTACCCCTGTTGCGGCGCAGGGATCGGCCATAGGCCGGGTGGCTGCCGAGCACTATTTCGATGAGGTTCTCGAGGGTGCTCGTTTGATAGAGGCCCGGTGCTCGAAAAATATTATGTTTGAGTGATATGTATTTTCATTGTAAGCACAATGCTTTTATGATTTTTTATAAAGTTATTTTTATACTTTTGCCTGAAAGTAGTATATGATCCCTCTTGTGCGGCCGTTTATGTATACTTGTGTATAACCTGAAAGATTGCAGCCGTCGGCTTCAACCCCCACGCATAAAATGCAGGGGTGTTCGCAAAAAATGCGTGTTCACACTTAACCCAACGTCTTGGTCCTATTAAGGAGGTGATAGCGTAGCGAGCGAGGCAACCGGACTATAATGCTTTAACACTTTCACTTAGCCATAGTAGTTTGACAGTGGGGCTACTAGATAGCCCCTGGTAGCTCCGCACTCTCCCGATCGCGGGGTGCGTACATGCCTGGACGGGAAACGGCCCTTCGTTAAGGCGGAAGAATTCTAACATTCCGATAGGTCACTGAGTGGTTGACCAGTCTCACGCTATATCATGACAGTCAATTTTCGGCTTTCTCTACTGAGGTGCTCGTCCGGATGAACCAGGGAACAATCACAGTAGTTCTCTTGGTGCTACCTTAGCCGGTAAAGCGGAACATAAGGCACCAAAACACAGGAGCCGGGCAAACCCAACATTTGACCAAAGACAATGATTCGGAGCTGATGCATATAAGGCCAAACTTGCGACGCCGAACACTCTCTAAGGTATTCGGTCTTTATGGTATAAATCGGGCCTAAATAGTGTCCTTCGTAAGAATCCCCTTGTGTCCGGGTACATGCATTATTCTGACGTGGCCACATGCCAAGACGCCAGCATCCTTCTCAACTATGCTGAGAATTCGGTGGATATGTATCAACAAGTGACAGTAAAAAAGGTTTACGCAGGGTCTTAATCTAAAAAGAATCCTTGGAGCGGGTCCCTGCTGCACGTCTGCGCCTGTGTCTCCGTTGTGCCATATCCTGAACGGGTGTAGCACGATGATTATCTGTAAAAGAGAGGAGCTTAGGTGAAAAAGCTGTCGTGCAAAAAGATAGTTTTTTAAAGAAATCATGTATAATTCAAGGTAAGTAATAATTGCCGCTTGTCTGCGCACGTTGAGCCCCTTGTATTTGCAATAGGGGTGTGATCATTGATTCGGTAAAAATTGCATATGGCTGCGCCGGACTCGTCTAACCGTGTCTGAGGTCGTGACGACCTGCTAAATGCTTTAGTTGGTGAGGCCGTTTTTAGTGTGCGGCTGCCAGGGCAGCCGCACGCTCTTCGGCGCGTAGAGATCGCTTAATACTTCCGTTCACTGTAATGATGCCACGTAGACCGGGCATCTTGAGTGTGAGGGAAGCGTAGTGTGGTATTGTGTTAAAGTGAGCGAAAGCTTTGCGTCCGAGTAGTGCTTGATAGCCACTTTGAAACGGAGCGATGTGGAAGGTTAAATGTTCGCTACGGAAGTTATCGGGGAAGTCAAATATAACTTTTAGTAGCAGGGAGCCCGTGCAATGAGACCCTGGGCATGGCGTTACTCCTTTAAAGGTAATATTGCTATGGCAAATTTTTGTTGGGTCTATCCCCATTTCGCGGATTGTATCCTGGTATATCAGGTTTAGACTACTGCCACCGTCCATCAGGACTCGTGTGAAGTGGTATCCTTCAATTATTGGGTCTAATACCAGGGCAGCCCATCCTGCACGCCGGACACTTGCTGAGTAATCACGATGGTCAAAATTGATCGGTTGAGACGACCAGTGGCAGGACTCCGCGGTGATAGGCCTTCGGGCATATTTTTCTGGGAGTGCCGTTTTGTTTCTGCCATTGATCACGTGTAACACGTTTACTGTTTTGACTTCTGGTGGAAATTTCTTTTGTTCCCCAGTGTCTTCCTTGAGAGGCTCATCCTCATCTTCGCTTGGTGTATCCTCCCCCTTGTGTACGACGTTGAGCTTGCCAGACTGCTTGAAGACCCAACATTCTCTGTGGGTATGATTGGCTGGTTTGCCAGGGGTGCTATGGACCTAACATATTTGGTCCAGAATTTTGTTTAGGCTGGACAGTTCGTCTCGGGTGCCTTTAGGGGGCGGCTTTTGCTGACCTGGCCGAGAGCTTTTGAATCCGGCGTTTACTGCCGTGCTCTTTGTGCTGTCTCTTTTATTCCGGCGTTTGTTATTGCTATTGCACCATGATTTCCCGTTTCCATCTCTAACTTCAGATGTACTGGGGTCGCTGGAGCTGCATCGGGCTAGCTAGCTGTCTTCACCCGCGCAAAAGCGGGTCATGAGGCTTGTTAATGCTGCCATTGTTCTCGATTTTTCTTGGCCGAGGTGTCGGGCAAGCCATTTGCCGTGGACGCTGTGCTTAAAAGCTGCCAAGCTTCGGCGTCCGGGCAGTCGACAATTTGGTTCTTTTTAGTAAGAAACCTATTCCAAAGCTGTCGGGCTGACTCTCCGGGCTGTTGAGTTATATGGCTCAAATCATCCGCATCCGGAGGTCGGACATAAGTCCCTTGAAAGTTTGCCCAAAAAGCGTCTTCAAGCTCTGCCCAGCTTCCAATGGAGTTTTCGGGGAGGCCTTTAAGCCAATGACGAGTTGGCCCTTTGAGTTTGAGTGGTAAGTACTTGATGGCGTGGAGATCATCTCCTCGAGCCATATGGATGTGGAGGATATAGTCCTCGATCCAGACCCCAGGGTCTGTTGTTCCGTCGTATGCCTCTATGTTTACAGGTTTGAATCCTTCTGGAAATTCATGATCCAGCACCTCATCGGTGAAACATAGGGGGTGTGCGGCACCCCGGTATCTGGGTGTACCGCGTTGTTCGTATGTTTGTTGTGTTATATCGTATGCTGGGGCGCGCTTGCGTGGTCCATAGATGGATCTTGCGCTGTCCTTTTGGTGCAAGCCCTCACGTGAATCGCGTATTGTCTTGTGGGTGGCATTGTTTGCCGCTCTATTATGGCCGTGAGGTCGTCTATCCGGCCAGGTGGCTGTTTTGATTTTTGGTTGTGAGGGGTCTGAGGCCTCCTCAGTGAATTCAGGTAGCAACTTCCGCTTTGGGTAGCTCTTGGTGGGGCGATTGTCGCCGTACTTCGCTGCTGTGTTGAGTACTTTACTCCATCTGATTTGGAGTGTGTCCTGCGCATCCTTGACCCTTTGCTGCTGCTTTTTTAGACTCCTCGCGGTGGCAACAAGCCTGTGACGGGCATTCTGCTGCTCCGGGTGCCTGTCCGGCGTTGTGTCATCCGGACTATTATCTTTGACAGAATTGGTTTGTTCGGTTTGATTCTCCGTATTGCCGTGGTCCGGCAGTGGTTCGCCCTGTCCAACGCTGGGTCTGTGTTATCGTTATTTCTAGCGAGGCGTGATTTGGGGCGGCGCTTGCACCGCCGCTTTGACTGCTTCTCGAGGGAATATGCCTTCGGTGCGTCGTTCCATTCCTCGTCGTCTTCTTTTGGTGTGTCCACCATGTATACGTCATATGATGAAGTGGACGTCTAGCGCCCTGTGGGCGGTGGTTCCTCTTCGCCTCCCGCATCGTTGTTCATACCGTCGATGTCTTTGGAGTCGAAGTCGAGCATGTCTGTTGAGTCATCGACAGTGGCTATTAAGTGGGTGGTGGGTGGGCGTCGAATTTCTTCGTCATCCATATCCCAATCCTGTTGACCATAAGATGGCCAGGGCTCTCCTGACAAAGAGAGTGTCGGCATTCTGGGAACGGGGGTCCCCAGACTTGCCTGCCTGCGGCCTGCGGCTGTTGGGGAACGCAGTAATTTCGAAAATTTTCCTACGCACACGCAAGATCATGGTGATGCACAGCAACGAGAGGGGAGAGTGTTGTCTACGTACCAACGCAGACCGACTGCGGAAGCGATCACACAACGTAGAGGAAGTAGTCGTACGTCTTCTTCCCGATCCGACCGATCCAAGCACCGTTACTCCGGCACCTCCGAGTTCTTAGCACACGTTCAGCTCGATGACGATCCTCGGGCTCCGATCCAGCAAAGCGTCGAGGAAGAGTTCCGTCAGCACGACGGCGTGGTGACGATCTTGATGTACTACCGACGCAGGGCTTCGCCTAAGCACTACAACAGTATGATCGAGGTGGAATATGGTGGCAGGGGGCACCGCACACGGCTAAGGAATGATCTCAAGGATCAACTTGTGTGTCTTGGGGTGTCCCCTGCCCCCGTATATAAAGGTTGGAGGGAGGGGGCCGGCCGGCCAGAGAGAGGGAGGCGCAGGGGGAGTCCTACTCCCACCGGGAGTAGGACTCCCCCCTCCAATCCTATTCCAACTAGGACTCTCAAGGGGGAAAGGAGAGAGAGGGGGGCCGGCCCCTTCTCCTAGTCCTACTAGGACTTGGGGAAGGGGGGGGGCGCCGGCCAGCTATGGGCTGCCTCTTTTCTCTTTTCCACTAAGGCCCAATAGGCCCATTAGTCTCCCTGGGGGGTTCCGGTAACCCTCCCGGTATTCCGGTAAAATCCCGATTTCACCCGGAATACTTCCTATGTCCAAACATAGGCTTCCAATATATCAATCTTTACGTCTCGACCATTTCGAGACTCCTCGTCATGTCCGCGATCTCATCCGGGACTCCGAACAACCTTCGGTACATCAAAATGCATAAACTCATAATAACTGTCATCGTAACGTTAAGCGTGCGGACCCTACGGTTCGAGAACAATGTAGACATGACCGAGACACGTTTCCGGTCAATAACCAATAGCGGGACCTGGATGCCCATATTGGCTCCTACATATTCTACGAAGATCTTTATCGGTCAGACCGCATAACAACATACGTTGTTCCCTTTGTCATCGGTATGTTACTTGCCCGAGATTCGATCATCGGTATCCAATACCTAGTTCAATCTCGTTACTGGCAAGTCTCTTTACTCGTTCTGTAATACATCATCTCACAACTAACATATTAGTTGCAGTGCTTGCAAGGCTTATGTGATGTGCATTACCGAGAGGGCCCAGAGATACCTCTCTGACAATCGGAGTGACAAACCCTAATCTCGAAATACGCCAACCCAACATCTACCATTGGAGACACCTGTAGTACTCCTTTATAATCACCCAGTTACGTTGTGACGTTTGGTAGTACCCAAAGTGTTCCTCCGGTAAATGGGAGTTGCATAATCTCATAGTTATAGGAACATGTATAAGTCATGAAGAAAGCAATAGCAACATACTAAACGATCGGGTGCTAAGCTAATGGAATGGGTCATGTCAATCAGATCATTCTACTAATGATGTGACCTCGTTAATCAAATAACAACTCTTTGTTCATGGTTAGGAAACATAACCATCTTTGATTAACAAGCTAGTCAAGTAGAGGCATACTAGTGACACTCTGTTGGTCTATGTATTCACACATGTATTATGTTTCCGGTTAATACAATTCTAGCATGAATAATAAACATTTATCATGATATAAGGAAATAAATAATAACTTTATTATTGCCTCTAGGGCATATTTCCTTCAGCGGCGTGGCTCGAATGGGGGCCCAACATGGCCCATCTTCACCAACACAAGACTCAAGACCCTCGCGAGGGGCCAAGCCTCGTGAGGCGGACGACACGGCGCATCCTCAGGCGCAGCCTCCTCAGGCTGGCTTGCGAGGAGACGGAGATATCAAGGCAGGGTACCTCGCGAGGTGCCAGTGACGCAAGCCATGACGATCGAGGGCACCAGGCGGGTGCCAGCGCGCGCAGCGTCCTTCTTTCCTCTTTGGTGCAAAGGGGGCAAGCGCAGCCGCGGAGTACCGAGGCATCAGGCAAAGGTTGCCATTTCGGTGCAACAAGACCAGGACCAAGCGGACTACGAGACGGAGGTCACCATGGAGCCCAGCACGGCGTCACCGCAGAGTCTTTCGCAGGCGAAGACCGCCTTTAGTCAGGATAAGAGTACTTGCTGTCCCCCTTCAAATTAGCCCGCCATTGTTGGCTCCCTTCCCACTCAATATTTGGGGAGAGGACCAGGGCCTCTATAAATAGGGACCGGCCACCCACGTAGCAGGGGGTTGGTTCGATCGGTTGGAAGATTAGACACACAGAGTAGAGGGGTTCGGTTCGGCGCGTGGATCCGGCCAGCAAGTAGAGAGAGAGAGAGAGAGAGGTGACCGAACTCCTCCCAGCAGTTCGTCGCCCCAGCTAAGAACAGACCCTTGCGAGGCAGTTCTTCCTTGTAGTGTTCATCACAATCAGCCCCAAGAGGCAATCCATCCACCACACACTGGAGTAGGGTATTACACCACAATGGTGGCCCGAACCAGTATAAATCTTGTGTCTCTTGTGTGATTCCTTTAGTAGTTTAGATCTTTGTGAGACGGGGAGGTTGAGCACGTGATTTCCGCGCGCACCCCAGTGTTCAAACCTTAAGGGTCTGCCAGAACCCGAAATCCGACATTTGGCGCACCAGGTAGGGGTGCGGCGGAATTCGTCTTCCACCGCTCCGTTCTCCTCCGACCATCGCATCCATGTCTGACGCTCGTCGGGCCCGCGCCGAGCGCCGGGCCGCCATCGCTTCTCGCGTCGCCCAGACGGCCCCCGTCGGCGGGCATCCTCGTTGTTCCTCGTCGCCCGCCATCAACGCCGCCACCGGCCCGGCAGGGGGCGAGCAGCAAGCATCGTCTCAGCACCCGTCCGTGCGGCAAGAAGGCCGCATCACCACTCCATCGCTCGCACCGGCCGGTTCTTCGTCCCGCGCGCTCCGCGCACCCTTGGAGGCTCGAGCTGCGCTCCTTGCGGCAAACGAGCTCCTCCGCTACCGCCCTGTCGACGACGTCTACGAGGAGTGGCTCGACCGCGTCGCCGAGCTTGTCCGCGCCGTAGGGGGCTCTTCCGCGCCATCCGTCCCTCTGCGCCACACTCCGCCCCGCTGTAGGACCTTGAAGTAGATGTGTCTAGAGGGGGGTGATTAGACACTTCATGCCAAAGTTGCAATTTTTAAGCTTTTTCGGTTTGAGTGGAGTTTAAGCTTAATTTCAACAACCACAATACATATCAAGCAAGTATGCAAAGTGTATATAGGCAGCGGAAAGTAAAGCATGCAACTTGCAAGAATGTAAAGGGAAGGGTTTGGAGAATTCAAACGCAATCGGAGACACGGATGTTTTTCCCGTGGTTCGGATAGGTGGTGCTATCCTACATCCACGTTGATGGAGACTTCAACCCACGAAGGGTAACGGTTGCGCGAGTCCACGGAGGGCTCCACCCATGAAGGGTCCATGAAGTAGCAACCTTGTCTATCCCACCATGGCCATCGCCCACGAAGGACTTGCCTCACTAGCGGTAGATCTTCACGAAGTAGGCGATCTCCTTGCCCTTACAAACTCCTTGGTTCAACTCCACAATCTTGTCGGAGGCTCCCAAGTGACACCTAGCCAATCTAGGAGACATCACTCTCCAAGAAGTAACAAACGGTGTGTTGATGACGAACTCCTTGCTCTTGTGCTTCAAATGATAGTCTCCCCAACACTCAACTCTCTCTCATAGGATTTGGATCTGATGGAAAGAAGATTTGAGTGGAAAGCAACTTGGGGAAGGCCAGAGATCAAGATTCATATAGTAGGAATGGAATATCTTGGCCTCAACACATGAGTAGGTAATTCTCTCTCAGAAATAGGATGCTGGAAGTGTAGGCTTAGTCTGATGGCTCTCTCTTCGAATGAGGAGGAGGTGGAGGGGTATATATAGCCTCCACACAAAATCCAACCGTTACACACAGTTTTCCAATCTCGGTGGGACCGAATCAACAAACTCGGTCGGACCGAAAAGGTAAACCTAGTGACCGTTAGAGATTTCGGTGGGACCGACTAAATCAACTCGGTGGGACTGATGTGCTAGGGTTAGGGTAAATCCAAAACTCAGTTTGACCGATTACTCAAACTCGGTGGGACCAATTTGGGTAATAAGCGAAACAGAGAGCTGGCCAAGCAAACTTGGTGGGACCGATTGCATATCTCGGTGGGACCGAGAATAATGCAATAGGTAACAGAGAGTTTGCAAGCCCATCTCGGTGAGACCGAGATCCCATCGGTGAGACCGAATCGATTAGGGTTTCTGGCAGTGGCTATGACAAGTGAAACTCGGTGGCGCCGGATAGGAATAATCGGTAGGTCCGAGTTTGGCTTAGGGTTTAGGTCATTTGTGGATATGGGAAAGTAGCTGAGGATTTTGGAGCATATCATTAAGCACTTGAGAAAGAGGCTCATTAAGCAACACCTCATCCCTCCTTGATAGTATTGGCTTTTCCTATGGACTCAATGTGATCTTGGGTCACTAAAATGTAAAATGAAGAGTCTTGAACTTCAAGCTTTAGCCAATCCTTTGTCCTTAGTATCTTGGAGACCTTCCCACAACCTTTAGTCCATGCCACTCCATTGTTGAACTTATCTGAAACATACTAGATGAAAATGTTAGTCCAACAAGAGATATGTTGTCATCAATTATCAAAACCACCTAGGGAGCACTTGTGCTTTCACCCGCGCGGGCAACGAAGCTCCAGTGGCGCACCAGCCGCCTCCCCTCCAAGAAGATGCCATGGCTCCAAGGCGCTTGGCCCCTGGGCGGAACCCGCTCCATCAGGCGCCAGCACAGCAAGAGCGGAGCTGCCAAGAAGTTCCTCGCCCGCAAGGGGCTGCCAGGGCGCTCCCCGCTCCGGCACGCCGCGACCCTGCTCCAGCTCCAGCGTGCCAAGACCCCGCCCTGCTCCTAGCTGCAGCGCGTGAGGACCCTCAAGACTAAGCTCTCCACCAACCGAGGCCTTTCGTGGCCACCGCGGGCTGCCACTCCTACACCACTGAGCTGCGCAGCGTCGCGTGGCCAGGCAAGTTCAAGCCTGACCTGCCTCCTCGCTATGATGGCACAACCGATCCCGCAGAATTCCTCCAGCTCTATGAGCTAGGCATCGAGGCTGCCGGCGGGGATGAAAAGGTCTTGGCGAACTGGTTCCCCATGGCGCTCAAGGAAGGAGCTTGTACCTGGCTCTTGAATCTGGCTCCAGGCATGATCTCCTCCTGGGACCGGATGCGCACCCGCTTCATCGCCAACTTCCAAGGTACTCGCGACCGGCCGCCTGCCGTGAGCGACATGCACCGCATCAAGCAACAACCCGGAGAGACCCTGCAAAAAATACATCCAGCGCTTCAACAGCGCGCGCCTCAAGATCCCCAAGGTGTCCGAGGAGGCCATCATCTCGGCCTTCTTCGATGGCGTGCTCGACGTCAAGATGAAGGAGGAGCTGGCGATGCATGAAGACCTCTGCACCTCCCTGGAGCTGTTCAACTTGGCGAACAGGTGCGCCAGGGCTGAGGAGGGACGCCTCTCCCTCCTCGAGCCGCCTGTCGCAGACCCAGAAGAGAAGAAGCCCAAGGCCAAGGACGTGAAGCGCAAGGGGGCTGCCGTACTCGTGGCAGAACCAGACAGAAAGCGGGTCAAGGACCTGCCCGAACCCTCGAGAGGCAGCCGGTACTATGTGTACCATGACCTCCACACCCACAACACCAACGAATGTCAAGAACTCCGAGCCGTGCGAGAAGGAAGGATCGGCCGTCTCCCCGACCGTGCTGACCGGGGCTACGGCCGAGGAGGAGGAAGAAACCCAGGGCGCTGGGAAGATCGCGGCCCGCGCCCGGGGTGGCGCGACCAGCCTCGCGAGGACCGCTGGCGGGACCTGCCTCGTGAGGGAGACTGGAGGGATCAGCCTTGTGAGGATCGCCCTCATGGCAACGCAGGCCTACCTCCTCTGTCGCCTCCACCAAGAAGGAACGAAGACCGCCATCAAGATGAGGGGGCTGGGGGCTTCCAGGAGCCGCGCGCAATCGCCTGCATCCTGGGTGGAGCTCAAGCCCCAGCCTCCCAACGCATCTTCAAGCAGTTTGCCCGCGAAGTGAATGCAGTTCTCCCCAAGC
Source organism: Triticum monococcum (assembly GCA_034509565.1). Classification (NCBI taxonomy): domain Eukaryota; kingdom Viridiplantae; phylum Streptophyta; class Magnoliopsida; order Poales; family Poaceae; genus Triticum; species Triticum monococcum. The sequence goes on from CM067843.1 coordinate 79,551,998, forward strand.
TCGAAGCAACGCGCCCCCTCAGGTGGTCGGCGTGCGCCATCACGTTCAGCTCGGCAGACCAGCTCAAGTGCGCGGCCACAGCAGGAGTCCTCCCGATGCTCTGCTCCCCAGTCATCAGCAATGTGCTGGTCACCAAGACCCTCATCGACGGAGGGGCAGGACTCAACGTCCTGTCCGTGGAGACCTTCAACAACCTCCAAGTGCCCTATGACCAGCTTCAGCCAACCAAGCCTTTCTCCAGGATCACCGACAGTTCCACACTCCCGATCGGGCAGGTCCGCCTCCCTGTCACCTTCGGGGCTCGCAGCAACTACCGCACCGAGCTCATCGACTTCGATGTTGCCCACATCCGCCTGCCGTACAACGCCATCCTCGGGTACCCAGCGCTGGCCAAATTCATGGCTGCGACTCACCACGGCTACAACGTCCTCAAGATGCCAGGAAGTGGCGGAGTCATCACGGTGCCCTGTGAAGAGAAGGATGCAGTGTGTTCCCTGGAGAGAGCCTATCAGGCCGCGTCGCTAGAAGACCCAGATCGCGGAAGCAGGAGGCTTCCTGAGACCACCCCCAAGAAGAAGAAGACATCGTCAGGCTCGGCCCCTTAAGAGGCAGGCCCCTCAGGGCCTATGTCTGCCCAGGGAGACCCTCCTTCCATCACATAGGAAAGCGCGCCTGGCGCCCTCCTCAGGCAGGGCTCAGGGGCTCTCACCTGGAGGGCCACCGACCTAGTCAGGGTCACGAGGGAGGCGCTTGGGCACCATGTGGAAGCGTGCTTCGCAGCATGTTTCCCCCGGGAAGGAGCCAGGCGAGGAAGGTCAGACCAGCAGGGGTTAGTTGACAAGGCCATTCAAGAACTACAGGAGTCAAGGATCATGAGAGGTTGCCGCCGCCTACCAGCTGTGGCCCCTCATCCAGGCGAGGATGGTGGGCTGCGCGTCTGTGTCGATGTACCAGGGCTCAATCAAATCGCCATGACAGAGCGTCTCTGGCCCTCACGAGTGGGGCGCTGCGGAGGTCCACCCCACAGCTATGTTCGCATGCCCTACGGCCTGCCGAGCATGGCTGCGGCGCACCAGCGCCTCATGAGGGGCATCATGGAGGCTCAGGAAGACAGGCGTTCCGCGGCCATGGCGGAGATGGAGACAGCTCGCGAGGAGTCACCAGTGCCTTCGAAGCCTCCCGAGGCCCCGGGGCCTGGGGGCTCGTGAGGATCGGCTTCCGCAGCCCACCGAGCCTACTGCACCAACGCCACTTCGCCAACGATATTTTTAGGTGACATCTTCCAAGCCTCATTCCCAGCTGGGAGCACCCTCCCAGGGTTGCATCACTCCCAGACCGCGTGGGTCCGTCCCCGCGGCATGTATCTGCATTTACTTTTCGGTCGTTAGTTTGCCTTGATTGGGGGCGCCCCTCGGGCTGCATCATTCCCAAGCCGCTGGGGCCAGGCCCAGCTGCGTGTATCTCCATCGCGTTTATTTCCAACTATGCATTTGCCTATCACGCTTGATTGCATGATGCCCGTCCGTGGCATCCCTTCTTCTCCATGTCGACTACTTGCACGTTAAAGGGGGGGGGGGGTGCCTGAGCATCACGACTCAGGGCTCTTACTGGCTCTCCAGCCCTCACCCTCTGGCCTTGTCCACGGCATCGCGACCTGGAATACAAGCGACGGCTGAGACAAGCTCGAGGGCCGGGACCCGAGGACGTAGAGTACCGGCATCTAACTAAATTTTGCAGGGACACATCTCAAGATACGGCCCAGTGCCAGGCGCAACCCGCCCAGAGGTAGGGCCTCGTGAGTCCCGCGCTGGCTCACGGGTGCCCAGATACACCTCACCTAGTAGCCCTACCGTGCCGGTCACGTGTTAGGGCGGGGCTGTATACACCCCGGGGGCTCCTCCCGGAAGGGAGCCCCCTCCCACGTACCAGTGGAAGCACCATGCTCCGCGCTGGCTAACGACACTGCCGAGGAGCGGCTATGCCCGTACACATACGGAAGCGCTATGCTCCGCGCTGGTGATAAACAACTGAGGGTGGCCTCCGGGCCGCATTAACCTCAGGGAGCCCAGAGCTCAGTGGCTGGCCCCATCGCAACGCCTCCCCTCGGGAGTGTCGCGCGAGGGGGCTAGGCATGGGGGCTACGGCTGGGTCACGCCCAGACGTACGCCGCCCGGCCAGGCCCCTCGGGCCTGGTTCGTCGCGTGTCTCTCCCCGAGCGGAGCCAAGGTATGAAGGCCATTTGTGCGTCAAGGGGGACTCCTGAGCATCGCGACTCAGGAGCCTAACTGGTCCCGTAGCCCCTCACTCCTTAGTTTTGAAAGGCTATGCTGGGTGAGGTACGCGCGGGGCCGGGCTCTGCAGATGTAGAACGGTAGCCACGCTTACATCTCGCCTCATCACCTGCTGTTCGCGCGTCAAGGGGGACTCCTGAGCATCGCGACTCAGGGGCCTAACTGGCTCCGTAGCCCCTCACTCGTTAGTTCCGAAAGGCTATGCTGGGTGAGGTACGCGCGGAGTCGGGCTCTGCAGACGTAGAACGGAAGACACGCCTACATCACTCTTCCCTACTTGTTGTTCGCGCGCCAAGGGGGACTCCTGAGCATCGCGACTCAGGAGCCTAACTTGTCACGTGGCCCCTCACTCCTTTGGTCCCGTCCTGGTTTCCGGCCGGGGCTAATGCTGGGTGAGGCATGCGCGGGGCCGGGCTCTGCCGGTGTAGAACACAAGCAAGTAGGGAAGAAAAGCATAAAATCCAAGGAATTTAAAAGCAAATATTACAGTCCATACTGTCATCTCAATGCCAAACGCAAGTTTAAATGCCTCCCCGAGGCGTGATGCATGTGCAGGAACTGAAAGAAGAGCAGGGATGGAACGGAGTCACTTGTCGGCAGTGGCCTCGCCTCGTGGAACGGCAGGGTCAGCAGCGTCTTGCTTCGGCCTGGTGCTGAAGGCCCGGAACTTCTCCAGCAGCGCCTCTGCGCGCCCCTTCACGGCTTCAACAACAGCGGCAGCACCCTCGCCGCTCACCGGTTCCAGCAGGACGTCGAGGTCGGCGTTGGGATCGCGGAGGTAGATGTGGGCGAAGACCCGCGTCAGCGCAGCCGAAGACAGGACGTGCGCCTCGGCCTCGACCACAAGGCCGATGCCAAGGGTGACATCCCCAAGAGCCTTAACCAGGAAGGGAAGCAGCTTGGCGGGGCCGTCCTCGTCACCAGCTAGCGGGCTGTCCAGGCCGCTCTCGTAAAGCATCTTCAGCGAAGCGCGGGCGTCCTTCTCCATGTCTGCGAAGGCCACACGATCCTCGGCGAGGACCTGAGCCTTGGCGTCCAGCTCGGCCTTCGTCACCTCCATCTCCTTCTTCAACTCGCCTGGGTGGTCGCGGCGTTTCTTGAGCTTGGCTCCCAAGTCCTCGAGCGCCGCCTCACGCGCCTTCGCCCCCTTCTCCTGCTCTTGGCGAAGGCGAACCTCCTCCGCGAGCTGGCCCCGCAAGCCTTGTAGCTCGTCCTCCAACGCCTTGCAGCAATCACGGATTTCGACCACTTCCCCCAGGGCTGCGTCACAAGCAGCCTTCGCCTCGAGGACGGCCTCCCTCTCTCCGTCACAGGCCGTTGAGGCCTGAACCAACGCCGCCCGAATCGAAGCATCAGAGCGAATCCACCCCGAAGCCAGTTCTAGGCGCCCGGCCACCAGGCGAGGGTCGGCGCCGAGAAGGTCCTGCCGCAGCCAGTCCAGTTCAGCAGCGGCACGCTCCAAGATGGAAGAAGAAGACGGAGTAGCATCGGCACGCTCCAGGACAACAGGAGGAGCTAAGGAAGCAACGGCCAGTAGAACGGGAGGATAAGGTAACGGCGGCGAGGCCGTAGTGTCCCGAGGCGGAGCCTGCTGCGCCTCCACAGCCGTAGCAGCGGCGCCAGACGAGGGCACCTCAGGAGTCACTTGGGCCATGGGGGCTGAGCTCGCCCCAGTCAGCTCGGCCAAACCTCGCAAGGATGCGTGGGCAGGAGAGGCCCACGCGTCACGATCTCCCTCCCCTGCAGGCGAAGGCGTCACCGTAGGTGAGACCTCAGGAGCTCCCTTCGGCTTCTTCGCCGCGGGCGCCAGCCTGTTCAAGGGAAGCAATCATCAAGCCTCGTCGGCGGAACAAGAAACAAAAGAACAAGGATCAAGCGCTTACGGGTCGTCGCAGGTGAGATCGGGCAGCTTCCGGCCCAACTTCAAGCCAAACAGCCGGCTAGAAGGGTCGACCTTGGAAGCAGAAGGCCCGACTGCGGACTGCCTCGGGGTAGGGGCAGACCCGCGGGGGATCAGCCCACTCCTGTCCTTCTTCGGGATCGGGGGCGAGCTCCCACTGCCCAGCACATCATCATCATCATCATCATCATCATCATCATCATCATCATCATCATCATCATCATCATCATCATCATCGCTCGGCGAAAGGCGGAGAGTACGGGGCGAGCGCCGAGGGAGGGGAGCCCTCGACTCTCCGTCGGTCGCCCCAGAGTCGGGCCCCTCTCCCCGCTCCTCTTCGCCCTCCTCCTCGCTGGAGTTGCCGGAGGGCACGTCCACCGGTCCTTCAGAAGCCACCACGGGCACGAGCCCGTCCCCGTTGAAAACAGGCATGGACTTCACCACCCGCTTCCAGTCGTCACGAAGGAACAAGGGCTTGGGAGCGCCCTTCGGCCTTGCCACCTCGCCCCCGATCAGAGATTGGAGAACCGCGGTCATATCCTCTTCGTCCATAGCCTCGGGGCACGGATGAGGCCTCCACATTGGAGGAGAGTACTCCCGGAGCGGGGCCAGCTGGTGCTCCAGGAATTCCTTCAGCAGCGACGCACTGGTCAACTTCGCCGTCGCCATGTTGGCCGGCCTCAGGTCCGCGTCCATCTTCTCCAACACCAGTTTCGCGCGGGAGTCGGTGAGCTCCGCTCGGCACCAGTCGCTGGTGCTCACGGGTTGCTCCGTGGGCAAGATTAGCCGAGGGTGGATGCGCCTGACATCTGCCAAGACCCACTTGCTCCTGAAGTCCTCAGTCCTCTTCCCGGGATTCGAGATGGCAATGGTGCTGCCATATGCAACGAAGCCCGCGCACCCAGAAAGAGAGCTGCTGGAGACCCGGAGGGAGAAGTAGTGGCGCATCAAGGCCACCGAAGGCTGCACCCCTACGCGGGCCTCGCAGTAGTAAGCAAAGATCGCCAGGAGAAGGACAGAGTTGAGATGGAGATGCAGAGCCTGCAAGTTGTAGTGCCGGAGGACAGAGAAGAAGAATTCGGAGAAGGGAGGCACCAGGCCCGCAGCAATGGAGCTTACAAAGAGAGGATAAAAGGTGCTCCCTCGGTCCTCAGGGGTGGCGGAGCCGGTCTTGAACACCTCCGTCCCGTCGATGCCACGCGCCGCTGCCATCCGGCGCAACCGAGCAAGGCTCGCCTTGGGCACATTCGGCGGGTCCAGAGCAGGAGAATACCAAGCTTCGACCGAAGGCTGGCGAGGCGCCATGGCTTCCTAGGTCACACAACCGGAGCAGATCTGGAAGTTTGGAGGAAGAAAGGGGAGGCGCAAGAAAGGGGATCTGAGCAGCAACCGGAGAGAACAGGGGTGAAGTCTGGGAAGATGCCTCTCCCTTGTCAACCCACGCAGTTGCTAAGGCACCCACGTCCAGTCAACCGCCACGCGGCATCCAAGGCTGCAGGCTGTTAGGGCCCGCGGCGCTTCGCCCTTGCCCTTTCGCCTCTCGGCACGGCCAAGTCCGTGCGCGCCTTGGGCCCGGGGGCTACTGTCGGCGTTCTGGGAACGGGGGTCCCCAGACTTGCCTGCCTGCAGCCTGCGGCGTGGCTCGAATGGGGGCCCAACATGGCCCATCTTCACCAACACAAGACTCAAGACCCTCGCGAGGGGCCAAGCCTCGCGAGGCGGACGATACGGCGCATCCTCAGGCGCAGCCTCCTCAGGCTGGCTCACGAGGAGATGGAGATATCAAGGCGGGGTACCTCGCGAGGTGCCAGTGACGCAAGCCATGACGATCGAGGGCACCAGGCGGGTGCCAGCGCGCGCAGCGTCCTTCTTTCCTCTTTGGTGCAAAGGGGGCAAGCGCAGCCGCGGAGTACCGAGCCATCAGGCAAAGGTTGCCATTTCGGTGCAACAAGACCAGGACCAAGCGGACTATGAGACGGAGGTCACCATGGAGCCCAGCACGGCGTCACCGCAGAGTCTTTCGCAGGCGAAGACCGCCTTTAGTCAGGATAAGAGTACTTGCTGTCCCCCTTCAAATTAGCCCGCCATTGTTGGCTCCCTTCCTGCTCAATATTTGGGGAGAGGACCAGGGCCTCTATAAATAGGGACCGGCCACCCACGTAGCAGGGGGTTGGTTCGATCGGTTGGAAGATTAGACACACAGAGTAGAGGGGTTCGGTTCGGCGCGTGGATCCGGCCTGCAAGTAGAGAGAGAGAGAGGTGACCGAACTCCTCCCAGCAGTTCGTCGCCCCAGCTAAGAACAGACCCTCGCGAGGCAGTTCTTCCTTGTAGTGTTCATCACAATCAGCCCCAAGAGGCAATCCATCCACCACACACTTGAGTAGGGTATTACACCACAATGGTGGCCCGAACCAGTATAAATCTTGTGTCTCTTGTGTGATTCCTTTAGTAGTTTAGATCTTTGTGAGACGGGGAGGTTGAGGACGTGATTTCCGCGCGCACCCCAGTGTTCGAACCTTAAGGGTCTGTCGGAACCCGAAATCCGACAGAGAGAGACCTTAGTGAATTCAGAATGTCGCCGAAGGGCGAGTGCTGAAAGATATCTGCGGTGGTGAATTTCATGATCGGCGCCCAATCGGATTCGATTGGCAGGGGCGCGGATGGTTCAGTTTCCGGAAGAGAGTCTGGCACCTTGGAGTCACGGGCTGCACGGAGATTTATGCAGGTGTTCGGCTCGATCATCGTTGAGACTGCAACCCCTGAGGCGGTGTCTAACCACCCGTCCTCGATTGGCGCAGTTGGCTCCGAACTAAGGGTCGGAGCTGATGCGGGCGCGGCTCCTGGGATACTGTTCGGCGGTAGAGCTAGGTCATACCCATCGCGACAGTGCGGCGCGCCCGGCTGTGGCTCGAATCCGTCGAAGATGAAGTCCCCACGAATGTTGGCCGTGTAATTTAAACTTCCAAATCTGACCTGATGGCCAGGGGCATAGCTTTCAATCTGCTCCAGATGGCCAAGCGAATTAGCCCGCAGTGCAAAGCCGCCGAATACGAAGATCTGTCCGGGGAGAAAAGTCTCACCCTGGACCGCATCGCTATCGATGATAGTAGGAGCCATCAAGCCTAATGGCGACGACACAGAGGAACTCTCAATGAAAGCACCAATGTCGGTGTCAAAACCGGTGGATCTCGGGTAGGGGGTCCCGAACTGTGCGTCTAGGCCGGATGGTAACAGGAGGCAAGGGACACAAAGTTTTACCCAGGTTCAGGCCCTCTTGATGGAGGTAAAACCCTACGTCCTGCTTGATTAATATTGATGATATGGGTGTTACAAGAGTAGATCTACCACGAGATCAGAGAGGCTAAACCCTAGAAGCTAGCCTATGGTATGATTGTATGTTGTGATTGTTGTCCTACGGACTAAAACCCTTCGGTTTATATGAACACCGGAGAGGGTTATGGTTACACAAGGTCGGTTACAAAGGAGGAGATATCCATATACGTATTGCCTAGCTTGCCTTCCACGCCAAGTAGAGTCCCATCTGGACACGAGACGAAGTCTTCAATCTTGTATCTTCATAGTCTAATAGTCCGGCCAATGGAGATAGTCTGGCTGTCCGTAGAGCCCCTAATCTAGGACTCCCTCACTGAGTGCTTCTACTGCAAAGGAACTGGTCACTGGAAGTGGAACTTCCCCAAGTATTTGGCGGAGAAGAAGGATGACAAAGTGAAAGGTATATTTGATATACATGTTATTGATGCGTACCTTACTAATGCTCACAGTAGTGCATGGGTATTTGATACTGGTTCAGTTGCTAACATTTGCAACTCGAAACAGGGGCTACGGATTAAGCGAAGATTAGCTAAGGATGAGGTGACGATGCGCGTGGGAAATGGTTCCAAAGTCGATGTGATCGCCGTCGGCACGCTACCTCTAAATCTACCTTCGGGATTAGTATTAGACCTAAATAATTGTTATTTGGTGCCAGCGTTGAGCATGAACATTATATCTGGATCTTGTTTGACGCGAGACGGTTATTCATTTAAATCAGAGAATAATGGTTGTTCTATTTATATGAGTAATATCTTTTATGGTCATGCACCCTTGATGAGTGGTCTATTTTTACTAAATCTTGATAGTAGTGATACACATGTTCATAGTATTGAGGCCAAAAGATGCAGAGTTGATAATTATAGTGTAACTTATTTGTGGCACTGCCGTTTAGGTCATATTGGTGTAAAGCACATGAAGAAACTCCATTCTGATGGACTTCTGGAATCACTTGGTACATGCGAACCATGCCTCATGGGCAAGATGACTAAAACTCCGTTCTCCGGAACAATGGAGCGAGCAATAGAGTTATTGGAAATCATACATACTGATGTGTGTGGTCCAATGAACATTGAAGCTCGCGGCGGATATTGTTATTTTCTCACCTTCATAGATGATTTGAGCAGATATGGGTATATCTACTTGATGAAACATAAGTCTGAAACATTTGAAAAGTTCAAAGAATTTCAGAGTGAAGTGGAAAATCATCGTAACAAGAAAATCAAGTTTCTACGATCTGACCGTGGAGGTTAATATTTGAGTTATGAGTTTGGAGTTCATTTGAAACAATGTGGAATAGTTTCACAACTCACTCCACGTGGAACACCACAGCGTAATGGTGTGTCCGAACGTCGTAATCGTATTTTACTAGATATGGTGCGATCTATGATGTCTCTCACCGGTTTACTGCTATCGTTTTGGGGTTACGCTTTAGAGACAGCTGCATTCACGTTAAATAAGGCACCATCTAAATCCGTCGAGACGACACCTTATGAATTGTAGTTTGGCAAGAACCCAAAGTTGTCGTTTCTTAAAGTTTGGGGCTGCGGTGCTTATGTGAATAAGCTTCAACCTGATAAGCCTGAACCCAAATCGGAGAAATGTGTCTTGATACGTCTCCAACGTATCTATAATTTTTGATTGCTCCATGCTATATTATCTTCTGTTTTGGACATTATTGGGCTTTATTATTCACTTTTATATTATTTTTGGGACTAACCTATTAACCGGAGGCCCAGCCCAGAATTGCTGTTTTTTGCCTATTTCAGAGTTTCGCAGAAAAAGAATATCAAACGGAGTCCAAACGGAATGAAACCTTTGGGAACGTGATTTTTGGAACGAACATGATCCAGGAGACTTGGACCCTTCAAGAAACCAACAGGGAAGCCACAAGGTAGGGGGGTGTGCCTACCCCCCAGGCGCGCCCTCCACCCTCGTGGCCCCCCTGTTGCTCCACCGACGTACTCCTTCCTCCTATATATACCTACGTACCCCCAAACGATCAAAGACGGAGCCAAAACCCTAATTCCACCGCCGTAACTTTCTGTATCCATGAGATCCCATCTTGGGGCCTATTCCGGAGCTTCGCCGGAGGGGGCATCAATCATGGAGGGCTTCTACATCAACACCATAGCCTCTCCGATGATGGGTGAGTAGTTTACATTAGACCTTCGGGTCCATAGTTATTAGCTAGATGGTTTCTTCTCTCTTTTTGGATCTCAATACAATGTTCTCCCCCTCTCTTGTGGAGATCTATTTGATGTAATCTTCTTTTGCGGTGTGTTTTGAGGCCGATGAATTGTGGGTTTATGATCAAGTTTATCTATGAACAATATTTGGATCTTCTGAATTCTTTTATGTATGATTGGTTATCTTTACAAGTCTCTTCGAATTATCAGTTTGGTTTGGCCTACTAGATTGATCTTTCTTGCAATGGGAGAAGTGCTTAGCTTTGGGTTCAATCTTGCGGTGTCCTTTCCCAGTGACAGTAGGCGCAACAAGGCACATATTGTATTGTTGCCATCGAGGATAACAAGATGGGGTTTTATCATATTGCATGAATTTATCCCTCTACATCATGTCATCTTGCTTAAAGCGTTACTCTGTTCTCTTGAACATAATACTCTAGATGCATGATGGATAGCGGTCAATGTGTGGAGTAATAGTAGTAGATGCAGGCAGGAGTTGGTCTACTTGCGTCGGACGTGATGCCTATATACATGATCATACCTAGATATTCTCATAACTATGCTCAATTCTGTCAATTGCTCAACAGTAATTTGTTCACCCACCGTAAAATACTTATGCTCTTGAGAGAAGCCACTAGTGAAACCTATGGCCCCTGGGTCTATCTTCCATCATATTAATCTTCCAACACTTAGTTATTTTCATTGCCTTTTATTTTACTTTTCATCTTTATCATAAAAATACCAAAAATATTATCTTGTCATATCTATCAGATCTCACTCTCGTAAGTGACCGTGTAGGGATTGACAACCCCTTACCGCGTTGGTTGCGAGGATTTATTTTTTTTGTGTAGGTGCGAGGGACTCGCGCGTAGCCTCCTACTGGATTGATACCCTGGTTCACAAAAACTGAGGGAAATACTTACACTACTTTGCTGCATCACCCTTTCCTCTTCAAGGGAAAACCAACGCAGTGCTCAAGAGGTAGCATGTCTTCATAGGATACCCAAAGGAGACTGTTGGGTACACCTTCTATCACAGATCTGAAGGCAAGTTATTCGTTGCTAAGAATGGATCCTTTCTAGAGAAGGAGTTTCTCTCAAAAGAAGTGAGTAGGAGGAAAGTAGAACTTGACGAGGTACTTGTACCTTCACCCTTATTGGAAAGTAGTTCATCACTGAAATCAGTTCTAGTGATTCCTACACCAGTAAGTGAGGAAGCTAATGATGATGAACATGAAACTTCTGACCAAGTTACTACCGAACCTCGTAGGTCAACCAGAGTAAGATCCGCACCAGAGTGGTACGGTAATCCTGTTCTAGAAGTCATGTTACTTGACCATGACGAACCTACGAACTATGAGGAAGCGATGATGAGCCCAGATTTCGCAAAATGGCTTGAAGCCATGAAATCTGAGATGTGATCCATGTATGAGAACAAAGTATGGACTTTGGTTGACTTGCTGGATGATTGGCAGGCCATAGAAAATAAATGGATCTTCAAGAAGAAGACTGACGCTGACAGTAATATTACTATCTACAAAGCTCGACTTGTTGCGAAAGGTTTTCGACAAGTTCAAGGAGTTGACTACGATGAGACCTTCTCACCCGTAGCGATGCTTAAGTCCGTCCGAATCATGTTAGCAATTGCCACATTTTATGATTATGAAATTTGGCAAATGGATGTCAAAACTACATTCCTTAATGGATATCTTAAAGAAGAGTTGTATATGATGCAACCATAAGGTTTTGTCGATCCAAAAGGTGCTGACAAAGTGTGCAAGCTCCAGCGATCCATTTATGGACTGGTGCAAGCCTTTCGGAGTTGGAATATACGCTTTGATAGTGTGATCAAAGTATATGGTTTTATACAGACTTTTGGAGAAGCCTGTATTTACAAGAAAGTGAGTGGTAGCTCCGTAGCATTTCTGATATTAGATGTAGATGAATATTGTTGATCGGAAATGATACTGAATTTCTGAATAGCATAAAAGGATACTTGAATAAGAATTTTTCAATCAAAGACCTCGGTGAAGCTGCTTATATATTGGGCATCAAGATCTATAGAGATAGATCAAGACACTTAATTGGACTTTCACAAAGCACATACCTTGATAAAGTTTTGAAGAAGTTCAAAATGGATCAGGCAAAGAAAGGGTTCTTGCCTATATTACAAGGTGTGAAGTTGAGTTAGACTTAATGCCCGACCACTGCAGAAGATAGAGAGAAAATGAAAGGTGTTCCCTATGCTTCAACCATAGGCTCTATCATGTATGCAATGCTGTGCACCAGACCTGATGTGTGCCTTGCTATAAGTTTAGCAGGGAGGTACCAAAGTAATCCAGGAGTGGATCACTTGACAATGGTCAAGACCATCCTAAAATACCTGAAAAGGACTAAGGATATGTTTCTCGTATATGGAGGTGACAAAGAGCTCGTCGTAAACGGTTACGTCGATGCAAGCTTTGACACTGATCCGGATGACTCTAAGTCACAAACCGGATACGTGTTTTTATTAAATGGTGGAGCTATTAGTTGGTGCAGTTCCAAGCAGAGCGCCATGGAGGGATCTACGTGTGAAGCGGAATACATAGCTGCTTCGGAAGCAGCAAATGAAGGAGTCTGGATGAACGAGTTCATAACCGATATAGGTGTCATACCTAGTGCATCGGGTCCAATGAAAATCGTTTGTGACGATACTGGAGCAATTGCCTTGGCAAAGGAATCCAGATTTCACAAGAGAACTAAGCACATCAAGAGACGCTTCAATTCCATCCGCGATCAAGTCAAGGAGGGAGACATACAGATTTGCAAGATACATACGGATCTGAATGTTGCAGACCCATTGACTAAGCCTCTCTCACGAGAAAACATGATCAGCACCAAGACTCCATGCGTGTTAGAATCATTACAATGTAATCTAGATTATTGACTCTAGTGCAAGTGGGAGACTGAAGGAAATATGCCCTAGAGGAAATAATAAAGTTGTTATTTATATTTTTCCTTATATCATGATAAATGTTTATTATTCATGCTAGAATTGTATTAACCGGAAACTTAGTACATGTGTGAATACATAGACAAATAGAGTGTCACTAGTTTGCCTCTACTTGACTAGCTCGTTGAATCAATGATGGTTATGTTTCCTAACCATAGACATGAGTTGCCATTTGATTAATGGGATCACATCATTAGAGAATGATGTGATTGACTTGACCCATCCGTTAGCTTAGCACGATGATCATTTAGTTTGTTGCTATTGCTTTCTCCATAACTATACATGTTCCCATGACTATGAGATCATGCAACTCCCAAATACCGGAGGAACACTTTGTGTGATACCAAACGTCACAATGTAACTGGGTGATTATAAAGGTGCTCTACAGGTGTCTCCGATGGTGTTTGTTGAGTTGGCATGGATCAAGATTAGGATTTGTCACTCCGATTGTCGGAGAGGTATCTCCGGTCCCTCTCGGTAATGTACATCACTATAAGCCTTTCAAGCAATGTAACTAATGAGTTAGTTACGGGATTTAGCATTATGGAACGAGTAAAGAGACTTGCCGGGAACGAGATTGAACTAGGTATTGGGATACCGACGATCGAATCTCGGGCAAGTAACATACCGATGACAAAGGGAACAACGTATACCGTTATGCGGTTTGACCGATAAAGATCTTCGTAGAATATGTAGGAGCCAATATGAGCATCCAGGTTTCACTATTGGTTATTGACCGGAGACATGTCTCAGTCATGTCTACATAGTTCTCGAACCCGTAGGGTCCGCACGCTTAACATCCGATGATGATTGGTATTACGAGTTTATGTGTTTTGATGTATCGAAGGTAGTTCGGAGTCCCGGATTAGATCACGGACATGACGAGGAGTCTCGAAATGGCCGAGACGTAAAGATCGATATATTGGAAGCCTATGTTTGTGAAGGAAATATGCCCTAGAGGCATGATACGTCTCGAACGTATCTATATTTTTTGATTGTTCCATGCTATTATATTATCAACTTTGGATGTTTTATATGCATTTATATGCTATTTTATATGATTTTTGGGACTAACCTATTAACCTAGAGCCAGTGCCAGTTTCTGTTTTTCCTTGTTTTAGAGTATCGCAGAAAAGGAAAATCAAATGGAGTCCAATTGACCTGAAACTTCACGGAACTTATTTTTGGACCAGAAGAAGCCCACACAGTATCGAAGATGGACCAGGAGAGTCCCGGGCTGCCCACGAGGGTGGGGGCGCGCGCCCCTACCTCGTGGACAGCCCAGAGATGCATCAACGTACTTCTTCCTCCTATATATACCCATATACCCTAAAAACTTCAGGGAACACAATAGATCGGGAATTCCACCTCCAGAAGCCTCCGTAGCCATCGAAAACCAATCTAGACCCATTCCGGCACCCTGCCGGAGGGGGGAATCCCTCTCTGGTGGCCATCTTCATCATCCCAGTGCTCTCCATGACGAGGAGGGAGTAGTTCTCCCTCGGGGCTGAGGGTATGTACCAGTAGCTATGTGTTTGATCTCTCTCTCTCTCTCTTTCTCGTGTTCTTGAGGTGGTACGATCTTGATGTATCGTGAACTTTGCTATTAGAGTTGGATCTTATGATGTTTCTCCCCCTCTACTCTCTTGTAATGGATTGAGTTTTTCCTTTGAAGTTATCTTATCAGATTGAGTCTTTAAGGATTTGAGAACACTTGATGTATGTCTTGCGTGGGATACCCATGGTGACAATGGGGTATTCTATTGATCCACTTGATGTATGTTTTGGTGATCAACTTGCGGGTTCCACCCATGAACCTATGCATAGGGGTTGGCACACATTTTCGTCTTGACTCTCTGGTAGAAACTTTGGGGCACTCTTTGAAGTTCTTTGTGTTGGTTGAATAAATGAATCTAAGATTGTGTGATGCATATCGTACAACCATACCCACGGATACTTGAGGTGACATTGGAGTATCTAGGTGACATTAGGGTTTTGGTTGATTTGTGTCTTAAGGTGTTATTCTAGTACGAACTCTATGATAGATTGAATGGAAAGAATAGATTCATGTTATTTTACTATGGACTCTTGAATAGATCGATTAGAAAGGATAACTTTGAGGTGGTTTCGTACCCTACCATAATCTCTTTGTTTGTTCTCTGCTATTAGTGACTTTGGAGTGACTCTTTGTTGCACGTTGAGGGATAGTTATATGATCCAATTATGTTATTATTGTTGAGAGAACTTGCACTAGTGAAAGTATGAACCCTAGGCCTTGTTTCAACGCATTGCAATACCATTTATGCTCACTTTTATCATTCGTTACCTTGCTGTTTTTATATTTTCAGATTACAAAAACCATTATCTACTATCCATATTGCACTTGTATAACCATCTCTTCGCCGAACTAGTGCACCTATACAATTTACCATTGTATTGGGTGTGTTGGGGACACAAGAGACTCTTTGTTATTTGGTTGCAGGGTTGTTTGAGAGAGACCATCTTCATCCTACGCCTCCCATGGATTGATAAACCTTAGGTCATCCACTTGAGGGAAATTTTCTACTGTCCTACAGACCTCTGCACTTGGAGGCCCAACAACATCTACAAGAAGAAGGTTGTGTAGTAGACATCAAGGCAATAATAAAGTTATTATTTATTTCCTTATTTCATGATAAATGTTTATTATTCATGCTAGAATTGTATTAACCGGAAACATAATACAAGTGCGAATACATAGACAAACAGAGTGTCACTAGTATGCCTCTACTTGACTAGCTCGTTGGTCAAAGATGGTTATGTTTCCTAACCATAGACATGAGTTGTCATTTGATAAATGGGATCACGTCATTAGGAGAATGATGTGATTGACTTGAACCATTCCGTTAGCTTAGCACTTGATCATTTTAGTTTACCGCTATTGCTTTCTTCATGACTTATACATGTTCCTATGACTATGAGATTATGCAACTCCTGATTACTGAAGGAACACTTTGTGTGCTACCAAACGTCACAATGTAACTGGGTGATTATAAAGGTACTCTACAGGTGTCTCCGATGGTACTTGTTGAGTTGGCATAGATCGAGATTAGGATTTGTCATTCTGATTGTCGGAGAGGTATCTCTGGGCCCTCTCGGTAATGCACATCACTATAAGCCTTGCAAGTAGTGCACTAATGATTTAGTTGCGGGATGATGCATTATAGAACGAGTAAAGAGACTTGCCGGTAACGAGATTGAGCTAGGTATTGATATACCGATGATCGAATCTCGGGCAAGTAACATACCGATGACAAAGGGAATAACGTATGTTATTATGCGGTTTGACCGATAAAGATCTTCATAGAATATGTAGGAGCCAATATGAGCATCCAGGTTCCGCTATTGGTTATTGACCAGAGGCGTGTCTCGGTCATGTCTACATAGTTCTCGAACCCGTAGGGTCCGCACACTTAACGTTCGGTGATGATCGGTATTATGAGTTTATGCGATTTGATGTACCGAAGGTAGTTCAGAGTCCTGGATGTGATCACGGACATGACAAGGAGTCTCAAAATGGTCGAGACATAAAGATTGATATATTGGACGACTATATTCGGATACCAGAAGTGTTCCGGGTGATTTCGGAGAAAACTGGAGTGCCGGAGGGTTACCGGAACCCCCCGGGAGAAGTAATGGGCCACATGGGCCTTAGTGGAGAGAGAGAGGGCCGGCCAGGGTAGGCCGCGCGTCCCCTCCGAGGGAGTCCTGAACTAAGGGGCCCTTGGGTGTCCGTCCTGTTAGCCATGGGCCGGACTAATGGACTATGAAGAACACGAAGACCGAAGACTGCACCCGTGTCCGGATAGGACTCTCCTTGGTGACCAAATATGTAGATTCCTTTCTTTGTAACCGACCTTGTGTAACCCTAGATCCTCCCGGTGTCTATATAAACCGGATGACTTAGTCCGGAGGAGGGAGATATATTCATTATCATAGTCATACAGGCTAGACTTTTAGGGTTTAGCCATTACGATCTCGTGGTAGATCAACTCTTGTAATACTCATATTCATCAAGATCAATCAAGCAGGACATAGGGTATTACCTCCATAGAGAGGGCCCGAACCTAGGTAAACATCGTGTCCCCTGTCTCCTATTACCATCGACCTTAGACGCACAGTTCGGGACCCCCTACCCAAGATCCGCCGGTTTTGACATCGACATTGGTGCTTTCATTGAGAGTTCCACTGTGCGGTCCTCAAAAGGTTCGATGGCCCCTTCAATCATCAACAATGATGCTGTCCATGGAGAAACCTTCCTCCCCGGACAGATTTTCGTGTTCGACGGCTTCGCACTGCCGGCCAACTCATTTGGCCATCTGGAGCAGATCGATAGCTACGCCCCTGGCCATCATGTCAGATTTGGGAGCTTGAACTACGCCCCGGACATCCGTGGAGATTTGATCTTCACTGGACTCGAGACCGCGGTGATCGCTCCTGGTCATCTCGATGAACATGACCTAAATCTGTCATCGGACCACATTCAGGAGATAGCTCCTGTAACTGCTCTGGCCTTAGATCCGGAGAATACGATGCCATCTAAGGACTGGAGGTTCAACCCCACCACGGAGGCCACAGATTCCCCGACGTTGGAGCTGCAAATGGACTTAAACCCACACAATATTTACGTCACCCGAACCCCGGACTCGTCTCTGGGTGCAAGTTCCGAACCATGTGAGTCCACGGATGCCGAACTTGATCGTTTATCGATCTTCGAGTTCAGCGCTGCAGACATGTTCCAACACTCACCCTTGGGCGATGTGCTAAGCTCATTAAAAAACCTATCCTTGGCGGGGGACTCACAGCCGAACTATATCCGGTTTGAACTAGAAGCTAATGATAGGGAATTTTGCTCCCCACCCGCCACCCACTCGATAGCCACTGTTGAAGACTTAACTGACATGCTCGATTACGGCTCCGAAGACCTCGGCGGTATAGACGACAATGCCGATGAGGAGCAGGGCCAAAACCCGCCATTTACCGGACGTTGGACGATCACTTCTTCATAAGAGGTATACATGGTGGATACACCTAAAGAAACTAACGACGATGAAAAAGAAGATCCAGTCAAGGATAAACCTCCTGAGACACAGCCTAGACGCCGGCGTCAGCGGCGCCACTCTAAGTCACGTCGTGCAAAAGACAGCAATGCCGGCATCGGAGAAAACAACACCCCGGATGACGCCGGAGACAACGAAGACCCTGTTGAGGCAACGTCTGAACATGATGAACGGGAAGACGGGCACGATAGCCCTGATGAACAGGCCATACACGAAGACTCGGAGGACAGTAATTATCTTCTGCTCTCCGAGGATGAGGAGAGCCTCGGCGACGAGGATTTCATCGTGCCTGAGGAACCTCTCGAGCAGGAGCGCTTTAAACGCCGGCTATTGGCCACTGCAAGGAGCCTAAAAAAGAAGCAGCAGCAGCTCCAAGCTGACCAAGACCTTGATACGTCTCCAACGTATCTATAATTTTTGATTGCTCCATGCTATATTATCTACTATTTTAAACATCATTGGGCTTTATTATCCACTTTTATATTATTTTTGGGACTAACCTATTAACCGGAGGCCCAACCTAGAATTGCCGTTTTTTTGCCTGTTTTAGGGTTTCAAAGAAAAGGAATATCAAATGGAGTCCAAACGTAATGAAACCTTCGGAAACATGATTTTCTCATCAGATAAGATCCAGGAGACTTGGACCCTCCATCAAGAAAGCCACGAGGTGGTCACGAGGATAGGGGCGCCCCCCTAGGGTGCGCCCCTACCTCGTGGGCCCCTCGAAGCTTCACCAACGTACTTTTTCCTCCTATATATATCCACGTACCCCTAAACGATCGGGGACGGAGCCAAAAACCTAATTCCACCGCCGCAACTTTTTGTATCCATGAGATCCCATCTTGGGGCCTGTTCCAGAGCTCCGCCGAAGGGGGCATCGATCATGGAGGGCTTCTACATCATCATCCAAGCCCCTCCGATGAAGTGTGAGTAGTTTACTTCAGACCTACGGGTCCATAACTAGTAGCTAGATGGCTTCTTCTCTCTTTTTGGATCTCAATACAATGTTCTCCCCCTCTCTTGTGGAAATCTATTCAATGTAATCTTCTTTTTGCGGTGTGTTTGTTGAGATCGATGAATTGTGGGTTTATGATCAAGTCTATCTATGAATAATATTTGAATCTTCTCTGAATTCTTTTATGTATGATTGGTTATCTTTGCAAGTCTCTTCGAATTATCAGTTTGGTTTGGCCTACTAGATTGGTTGTTCTTGCCATGGGAGAAGTGCTTAGCTTTGGGTTCAATCTTGTGGTGTCCTTTCCCAGTGACAGAAGGTGCAGCAAGGCACGTATTATATTGTTGCCATCGAGGATAACAAGATGGTTTTTTTATCATATTGCATGAAATTATCCCTCTACATCATGTCATCTTGCTTAAGGCGTTACTCTGTTTTTAACTTAATACTCTAGATGCATGCTGGATAGCGGTCGATGAGTGGAGTAATAGTAGTAGATGCAGAATCATTTTGGTCTACTTGTCTCGGACGTGATGCCTATATACATGATCATACCTAGATATTCTCATAACTATGCTCAATTCTGTCAATTGCTCAACAGTAATTTGTTCACCCACCGTAGAATACTTATGCTCTTGAGAGAAGCCACTAGTGAAACCTATGGCCCCCGGGTCTCTTTCTCATCATATCAATCTCCATCACTTTATTATTGCTTTGCTTTTACTTTTACTTTGCATCTCTATACCAAAAATACCAAAAATATTATTTATCATCTCTATCAGATCTCACTTTCGTAAGTGACCGTGAAGGGATTGACAACCCCCAAGCGCATTGGTTGCGTTGAGCTATTGTTTTTGTGTAGGTACGAGGGACTCGAGCGTAGCATCCTACTGGATTGATACCTTGGTTCTCAAAAACTGAGGGAAATACTTACGCTACTTTGCTGCATCATCCCTTCCTCTTCGGGGAAATCCAACACAGTGCTCAAGAGGTAGCAAGAAGAATTTCTGGCGCCGTTGCCAGGGAGTCTGCGCAAAAGTCAACATACCAAGTACCCATCACAATCCCTATTTCCCGCATTACATTATTTGCCATTTGCCTCTCGTTTTCCTCTCCCCCACTTCACCCTTGCCATTTTATTCGCCATCTCTCTCTCTATCCTCCCTCTCGATTTGCCTCTTTTTCCCGTTTGGTCTTTGTTTGCTCGTGTGTTAGTTTTCTTGCTTGTCGCGATGGCTCTACCTAAATTTGGTGATCTCCACCTTAAAAGGTTAGAGGAGATCGAAAACAACGTCAGGAAGTTTATGGTTTTGCAATTTGAGCATAATAATTTCTTTAGAAATGAGCTTAAGGAACAAAAAAGTTTCATGAATTATATGAATAAAGAGCTCGATGATATGTCTAAAGAATTTGATGGTATAAGGTCCCAAATTGCCCATCTTGAAAAATTAACTGCTGAAATTTCGGATATGCAAGCTACCTTACTTAATAAGATGGCCGCTAAACCGGATTCCTATGAAAATAATGATGAAGATCTAAAAGTTATTGATGTGTCCCCTATTAAATCTTTGTTTTGCAATATGAATCTTGATAATGATGGGACTGAATATGATCCACCTTTACCTAGAGGGCGTTCTAAGAATTCGGAATTTGTTGATCTTGATGCTAAATTTGATAAAAGTGGGAGTGAAGAAATGAAAACCCTAGATGTTGCTAAACCCACTATTATGGATTTCAAGGAATTTAACTATGAAAATTGCTCCTTGATTGATTGTATTTCCTTGTTGCAATCCGTGCTAAAATCTCCTCACGCTTATAGTCAAAATAAAGCGTTTACTAAACATATCGTTGATGCCTTGATGCAATCTTATGAAGAAAAACTTGAATTGGAAGTTTCTATCCCTAGAAAACTTTATGATGAATGGGAACCTACTATTAAAAATAAAATAAAAATTATGAGTTTTATTTGGGTGCTAGTGTCTCTACTATTCCCAAAACTTTGTGTGATTTTCTAGATTTCCGTGATTTTGATGATTGCTCTCTAAACTTGCATCTTGCAGATTCCACTATTAAGAAACCTATGGGAAGAATTAATGATGTTCTTATTGTTGCAAATAGGAATTATGTGCCCGTAGATTTTATCGTTCTTGTTATAGATTGCAATCCTTCTTGCCCTATTATTCTCGGTAGACCTTTCCTTAGAACGGTTGGTGCAATTATTGATATGAAGGAAGGGAATATTAGATTTCAGTTTCCATTAAAAAAGGGAATGGAACACTTCCCTAGAAAGAAAATAAAATTACCATATGAATCTATCATGAGAGCCACTTATTGATTGCCTACCAAAGATGGCAACACCTAGATCTATTCTTGCTTATTATGCCTAGCTAGGGGCGTTAAACGATAGCGCTTGTTGGGAGGCAACCCAATTTTATTTTTATTCCTTGCTCTTTGCTCCTGTTTAGTAATAAATAAATTACTTAGCCTTTGTTTTGGTTGTGTTTTTGTGTGTATTAGTGTTTGTGCCAAGTAGAATCGTTGGGAAGACTTGGGGATAGTCTTGTTGAACTTGCTGTAAAAAACAGAAACTTTAGCGCTCACGAGAACTGCTGTCATTTTCATTTAGAAAGTGATATTTAGTTAATTATTTTTGCAGATGATTAATAGATAAATTCCTCACGTCCAGAATTTTTTTTAGAATTTTTGGGGTTCCAGATCTTGCGCTAGCTACAGATTACTACAGACTGTTCTGTTTTTGACAGATTCTGTTTTTCGTGTGTTGTTTGCTTATTTTGATGAATCTATGGCTAGTAAATTAGTTTATAATCCATAGAGAAGTTGAAATATAGTAGGTATAACACCAATATAAATAAAGAATGAGTTCATTACAGTACCTTGAAGTGGTCTTTTGTCTTCTTTCGCTAACGGAGTTCACGAGATTTTCTACTTTAAGTTTTGTGTTGTGAAGTTTTCAAGTTTTGGGTAAAGATTTGATGGATTACGGAACAAGGAGTGGCAAGAGCCTAAGCTTGGGAATTCCCATGGAACTCCAAAGATAATCTAAGGACACCTAAAAGCCAAAGCTTGGGGATGCCCCGAAAGGCATCCCCTTTTTCGTCTACTTCTATCGGTAACCTTACTTGGAGCTATATTTTTATTCACCACATGATATGTGTTTTGCTTGGAGCGTCTTTTATGATTTGAGTATTTGCTTATTAGTTTAACACAATCATCCTTGCTGTACACACCTTTTGAGAGAGCCATACATGATTTGGAATTTGATAGAATATTCTATGTGCTTCACTTATATCTTTTGAGCTTTATAGTTTTGCTCTAGTGCTTCACTTATATCTTTTAGAGCACGGTGGTGGATTTGTTTTATAGAAACTATTGATCTCTCATGATTCACTTAGATTATTTTGAGAGTCTTAATATCATGGTAATTTGCTTAAAATCCTAATATGCTTGGTATGCAGGATTAATAATAAAACTTTCGTATGAGTGTGTTGAATACTAAGAAAAGTTTGATGCTTGATGATTGTTTTGAGATATGGAGGTAATAATATCAAAGTCATGCTAGTTGAGTAGTTGTGAAATTGAGAAATACTTGTGTTGAGGTTTGCAAGTCCTGTAGCATGCACGTATGGTAAACGTTATGCAACAAATTTGAAACATAAGGTGTTATTTGATTGTCTCCCTTATGAGTGGCGGTCGGGGACGAGCGATGGTCTTTTCCTACCAATCTATCCCCCTAGGAGCATGCGCATAGTGCCGAGGTTTTGATGACTTGTAGATTTTTGCAATAAGTATGTGAGTTCTTTATGACTAATGTTGAGTCCATGGATTATACGCACTCTCACCCTTCCATCCTTGCTAGCCTCTTCGGTACCGTGCATTGCCCTTTCTCACATTGAGAGTTGGCGCAAACTTCGCCGATGCATCCAAACCCCGTGATATGATACACTCTTTCACACATAAACCTCCTTATATCTTCCTCAAAACAGCCACCATACCTACCTATTATGGCATTTCCATAGCCATTCCGAGATATATTGCCATGCAACTTTCCATCATTCCGTTCATCATTGAAAGTGCGTTATATCGACTAGAGGGGGGGTGAATAGGCGATTTTTATGAAAGTCTTCAAAACGTGGAAGTTATGAAGACAAACAGAATAGACAAGCCTATCACTATGCAGCGGAAGTTAGATTACACAAGGCAAGCCATGGTCAAGTATTCAATATAGTGAAAGCACAGTGACAAACAACTTCAGTGTAATAAGGATCAGGTAGGAAGAAGTTATGAAGCCAAACAAATCATACAGTCAAGTTGTGAAGACAGAAGATAAAGCAAGCATGCAATGGCTTCACAATGTGTAACAGTAAGTAAAAAGGAGGTGAAGATGAGACCAGTGACACGCTGAAGACAATGATTTGTTGGACCAGTTCCAGTTGCTGTGACAACTGTACGTCTGGTTGGAGCGGCTATGTATTTAAACCAAAGGACACACAGTCCCGGACACCCAGTCCTGAACACGCAGCTCAGGACACCCAGTCCTCACCGTTTTCTCCTTGAACTAAGGTCACACAGACCTCGCCCAATCACTTTGGTAAGTCTTCAAGGTAGACTCCCAAACCTTCACAGACTTCGTTCACCGGCAATCCACAATTTCTCTTGGATGCTCAGAACGCGACGCCTAACCGGTTGGAGGATGCACAGTCCTCAAGTGTAATAAGTCTTCAGATCACTCAGACAAGAAGACTTAAGTGATGCCCAATTTACTCTGGCTCTGGGTGGTTAGGGATTTTCTCCTCGCTAGGAATTTTCTCTCAAAGGCTTCGAGGTGGGTTGCTCTCAAACGACAAAAGCCGTGCACTGAAATCTGAGCAGCCAACCGTTTATGGTTGTAGGGGGTGGACTATTTATAGCCACTGGGCAACCCGACCTGATTTGTCCGAAATGACCCTGGGTCACTAAGGAACTGACACGTGTACCAACGGTCGGATTTCGAACTCACACGACAACTTTACTTGGGCTACAAGCAAAGCTAACTTGTCCATCTCTGGACAAGATTTGCTCTCATAGTCTTTGCTCGAAGATATAGGTTTTGAATTAGGCATCACTTCAGTCATTCTGACTGGTTCTCTTGGACCCCACTTAACAGTACGGTGGTTCCTATGACACAACATAAATGAAGTAAAACCACGAAGGTTCTAAGTCTTCGAGTTCCATCAGCTTCATAGGGAGTCTTCACATGTCATTGTCTTCAATATGAATATCTTCATAAACCACCATTGTCTTCAATGTCTTCATACATTTTTAGGGGTCATCTCTGGTAGTGAAACCGAATCAATGAGGGACTTCTACCTGTGTTATCCTGCAATTCTCACAAACACGTTAGTCCCTCAACTAGGTTTGTCGTCAATACTCCAAAACCAACTAGGGGTGGCACTAGATGCACTTACAATCTCCCCCTTTTTGGTGATTGATGACAAACTAGTTGAAGTTTTCAACGGGGAATATAATTTGTGAAATTGTAAAGGAATTGTCTTCATAAGCTGCAAGGGCTCCCCCCGAAGATGTGCATATAAGTAATTTGTTTCTGGAACGCAAATGCACATGGCAGGTTGTACTTGTGGAAATCCACTTCAACTTATGATGACAATCCACCATGCATGTAAAAGTATATGAAGAGAATGACATGCATAATGAAAAATGGACGTCTGCGAAATGATATAAGTGCGGAAATTATCGTCGTACATGCGGAATTTATCTTCGCAAAAACATAGTGGCAAACAAGTAGCAGACGACCATCAAGTTTAAGTGTTACAACTCAAAGAACCAAATGTAGCAAAACAAGAGTTGTAAGCACGAAGCAAAATGTAGCAAAATATAAAGCACCCGCCCATATTGACCCGCTTGAAGACTATAAACATCATATGCTTCTCCCCCTTTTGTCAGTGATGACCAAAAAGGTTTGAAGACATAGAGTTTTCTACGCGTTCCCAGGCGCAGCAGGGTCGGTGGAGGCGTTTGGTGGTGCTGAAGAGCTTGGTGCAGGGTCGACACGCGCTGAAGAGGGTGGTGGTGATGTAGCGTCGTCTTCTTCTTCAATAATTCGGGCGGACACGGTGGCAGCAGAGGAAGAGAACTCAGAATCTTCAAGAGACGGAGTTCCGCGCAGCACACCTCTTCTGGGGGTGTGGAGTCAAACTTGAATCTCTCTGTGAAGCCATCCTCTTGAAGTTCAGCTTCAGTGCACATCATGGTGAGGCCTTTCCAGGTGCGGCGACAGGTTTCGTGTGTGACGAATGCATTCTTGGTGGCCAGATTTCTGATGCGATTGACGTCTTGCATGATACTTCTCATCTGCCTCTTGAGCCAGTCGTGATGCCTATCTTGCTTTTGGTGAAGAGCCACAAGAAGTTCTCGGTCATTTAGTGCACGAGCGCGTTTCTTGGGTCTCGGTGCAGCTGTGCTGTCAGTGGCTTCAGTGGATGCAGGGGCACGTGTGGTGCCAGCCATTGGATACACTCTTGAGATGGCTTCAACACCTTCATCATTCTGAGTGAAGCTCTGGTGTTCTGCATTCTGAAGACTTAATGGTTGCTTGGCAGGCTCAGGATATATTGCTTCAGCAGAGGTGTCCACATCGGGTAAGAAGATCCTATGGTTGCGGGCCGAGGGCTGATAGGATATAGCAGAGTGAAGCTTGATCAGCCTCATAACCCAAGGAGCATAAAACTTCAAACCAAAGTTGGCGTATAAAGAGATCCTGTGCGTTGAAGCATTTGCCATGCAGGATACAGAAGATGAGAGTCTTCATTGCACCTTCAACCTTGGCATATGGAGAGTGCCCCTTAATGGGCCATAGAGTCCGCCTGACGATGTGATATATGGTTCTGGGCAGGTACTCTAAGTCTTCAACGAAGAACTCAGTTGGATAAGGTGCATCATGAGGCAATGGCTTCATCATTGAGAGCATCTGACTCATATTTGGCTCAGGCCCCTGGAATATGCTCTCAATTGCTTCAGCATGGAGTTGGCAACCTTCTTCGAAGAGTTCGCCAGGAGTGGGTAGGCCGGTAAGCTCAATGATATCGAATGCATTAGCTTCATGATGGACATTGCCGGTCATCCACTCCAGGACCCAAGTCTTCGGATCTCTGTTATAGCCTTTGATATGCAGGGTGGCATAGAACTGGAGCAGAAGCTCTTCATTCCAGTGCTCTTCATCGGTGATAAACGGCAGCAGACCCACTTGCTTGAAGCAATCCAGTGCTTCTTCCAGACCAGGCAGACCAGCAACAGCTTCAACCTCAAGGCGCTGGTGAGGAAAGATGCAGCCTTGGTTGTATAGGATGCATGAATAATAGCTGCGTTGTGGGTAGCTCCAGAACCTATCTGATACAATCCGTTCCCTTGAATAAGGGTTCTTGGAGCGGTTGAAGAACGTGTTATCTGCCCTGAAGCTGTTGATGTTGAAGGAGCCAGGAGCTGATGCAGGACCTGGGAACCTTAGCAGTCGTGGGATCGGCTTCTGGACCTGGGGCCTGTGCGCAACATGATAGTTGAATTGTGGACCGGCAGCTGACTCAGGCACAAAAGGTTCAGGTGCATTAGCTTCAGTGTCTCTTGAAGCTGTTGTTGGAAAGGGCTCCACAATTGCGTCAGTGTTAGTTGTGGCAGCCTCAACGTTTTCAGCCTCAACACGTGTAATGAGAGGGATGGATTCAGGTACGTTCTCCTGGAAAACTGCTTCTTGTTGGTGCGGGGGAGATGGAGCTTGAGGTTCTTCTTCAATATCTTCGGCGGATGCAGCCGGAATGTTGTCAGCAGCCTGAGCCCTTGGCCCTTTGCGAAGCCTACATAATGTAGGCGACGCCGGTGGAGTTGCAGTGGGCTGGGGCTCATTATCTTCCTCCTATGGGCGATCTGCCCACGATGCATCTTGTGTGATTGGTGTCAATGGACGACCAATGCTGATCAGTTTGCTTGTCTCAAGCTGAGGAAGGGCTGTATCATCTTGTACATTGTCTTGGAGACCAATGTCTTCAGCAGCGTTGGGGTCGGCTGCTGGAATGTCTTCAGCGTGCGGAGCCTCTGTGAAAGCAGGCTCATGCACTGTCAACTGACGATCTTCGTCAGGATAGCGGACGGAGAGGGGTTCGACGATCAAGGGCTCTGTGGGAGCAGCCCGAGATTTCTTGGTCTTGCGCTTCTTTTTGGTGGGGTCAGAAGGAGAGGCTTCAGAGTGTTTCCTCTTCCTTGCTTCAGCTTCGGCTGTCCGTGTCTTCTTGAGCTCTGAAGCGGTTGATCGGTTCTTTGGCTTCGAGCCAGTCGTAGCAGTGGGGAAGACAATCGGAACAGCTTCTTGCCTTGGTGCCTCTGGTTCAGCCATAGCAGGCTTCTTCTTTTTCTTCGCGGCCATCCTGGGGTCGATGCCGGGACGCCCAAGTGCCTTGCGCTTCTCGGCCTCATTGTAGGCCTGCACACAACGATCAGCCAGAGTCTTCATTCGCTCCAGCGAACCCTGAGCCTCTGCACGTTTCTTCAGAAAGTTTTCCTTTAACTCGTGCAACATGATCTTGAAGTCCTTGACTTCTTGGACGCTGAGCCTGGCCATATTCTGCTTGAACTGAGCCTTTTCATAGTCAATTTTCTGCTTTAGTTCAACAATGCGCTGGGCAATTGCAAGTTCGGAAGCAATAGCGCCTTGGAAGGCGACGTTGAGGCCAATGGGCAGCTGCAGATCATCGAAGCTGACATTTGGTGTAGCAAACCACTCATCGATGAAGTTGTGGATGATTGCTGCATCAAACAGAGGCAGATTGTTGAAGATTTCAGCCTCCTCCTTGCTCTTGATGAGCTGCTCAAGAGCGTCATCTCCAAGATCTTCGTCACTGGACAGATCAATGGTCTCGCTGCGTAGAATGGCAGCAGCTGTGAGCTCTTTGCCTATGTGTGGCTGAGGCTTCTTGGGGCTTGGAGACTCGTGATAAGTCTTCAGACTGCACACTGGCTTCAGGAGGTGCAGTTGCCAATGGCTTCGCTCTGGAGATTTTGGGAGAAGCGGCTGGCTTTGAAGCTTTTGGCTTCTTCGTCTGCTCCGGCTTCGGTGCAGCAGGAGCGTCATCCGACTCAGTGTCTGCTGGAGGGTCGTTCACGGCAGTCCCTTGGACTAGAATGCGAGTGATGAGGCCTGCGAGATTGGCATACGGCCCGATGATATTGGGATTGGCGTCGCGTGTGCCATCCGCCCTTGGTTTAGAGGGACCAGGGTTGAAGTCCAACCCCAGCTCCTTCTTGTTTTGCTTCGCAGAGTTCTAAGCAAATTGGAAGTTGCGCTTGAACAGATTGTCATCGCGACACCAGAGAAGTGATGACGGATGTGCTTCAGCTGGCTGTGGTCCTCTGACCATGCATGGATAGAAGCCTTGAGCAATGGCTTCGTCTCTGGACCGGGGTACGAGATTTTTGTACAATACGTCTCCCCACGGTCTCTTGATGGCGCACTTTTCTGCATATTCCTGAGTGACGAAGCGGTATTGAAACCACTGCTCTGCCCAATAGCATCGAATCCATTGGATTCGTGTCTTGCGCTGACCGTAGCTCTCTTCAGGATCAGTTTTGTACATTTGTGCCAATTCACCAGGCAGATCTTTGGACGTTTCACCACGTCTCTGTCTGCCTCCCTTCCTTGCTGGTTTTTCTGCTGCCATGAAGCTTAACTTGGAAGGCTTCAGAGCGTTCAAAGGCTTCAAAGGTTTTCTTTTGCTGGACCAACAGGAACTGGCTTCAGGAGAATTGATGTGACGCTGTAAGAACTCTGCAAATGAATGCACACTATGAGAACCAAAAGATTCTCCCACGGACATGTACCTGTGATAGCATTAAGGTGCGAGGGAAGGGGAAGAGGTCATATGCATTCTCAGAAGATTTTGAAGATAAATCAGTTTAGAAGATATTGACCTCATCATGCGAAGACATTCACTTTATAGAAAAGAAGTTGGTTCCAGATTTGTACAAACCCATAGATCAGTACAAGTGAGGAATCTAACTACTTCATGAAGCACAAGTGAATATACTAGGCAAGTTATGAGATGCAGACTGAGACAGTTCTAACTTGTGTGAATAGAAACTTCTTATGGCAGAAAGTGACCGAACTATCGGATCAAAAGAGGCTGTAAAAAGAGGTTTTATTTACCACACTTGGAACTGCTAGACGGAGTGGGAGA
Source organism: Triticum monococcum (assembly GCA_034509565.1). Taxonomy (NCBI): domain Eukaryota; kingdom Viridiplantae; phylum Streptophyta; class Magnoliopsida; order Poales; family Poaceae; genus Triticum; species Triticum monococcum. Next base: position 79,580,995 of record CM067843.1, read on the forward strand.
TGAGGCCGAGCAGTTCGATCGTCCGTGCCCTAACTTGGCGGCGGAAGACACCTACGGCGACGGTGGAGAGAGTGATGTCCGCGGTCGGCGTGAAAACGGCGTCGGAGAGGTTGCGGCAGTGAAGTGCTTCGTCGCCGGCGTCGTCGAGAGCTAGCGGTGGTGCTAGGGTTCGTGCCAGGGTGGAAGAAGAGATAATGACCGCAGTGAATCGTGTATTTATAGGGATAGAGGCGGCACTGTGCTATTACTCAGGTGCCCCTGGCGATTCGCATCTGAACAGCACGTGGCCATCATGCGGTATTTTGGGAGCTGTTCCACATCCCACGCACGCCTTGTTTGTCGGGTGTCGTTCCTACTTCTCCGGATTTCTTGTTGATGAAAAAGCATTGAACACGGTTTTAAAGTTTGTCTCTGTGTCTTCTGCTGACAAGGATGCAGTGAAGACATTCGACAGTTTCAATAGAATGCATACGACTTGGAGAGATAGAGTTTGAGGTAGGAAGCATGGATAGGTTAGGGTCCGATCACATTCACTTAGTTCAAAAGATTCAAACAAGAAGACATAGCTATAAGTGAATGCTGTAGAGGACAGAACACCAGTACATATATATATATATCTATATAATTAACACAGTGAAGATAATCATGAAGACAAATTGATTGAAGCCAAACCAAATGTGAAGACATTGCGAGGTAACGCCATGAGTGAAACACTTCAAATAGAACGTTTGGTGGTGGCATTACCCACCGTATAGGAAGTATTAGACTTTAGACATGGCGCACAATTATCGTGGCGCTCCGCAGTCAAATTCCATGTTAATGTATTCACACTTAGAATGTATGTCTTCATTGATTGAAGATATACGTTACTTCGTGTGTTGCACATCTAAGTCATCAACATGCATAAGTGTTAGGATGTGTGCCTGATCACAGGACATTTGAGGATTCCAAGATATTTAGCTCACACCGTAACTTGCAAAATCTCTTCTCATCCAAGGGCTTGGTGAAGATATCTGCCAATTGCTCTTCAGTGTTGACGTGTATGATATCAATATCTTCCTTTGCAACATGATCTCTGAGAAAATGATGACGAATTTCAATGTGCTTTGTCTTCGAGTGCTGAACTGGGTTGTTGGCGATCTTGATGGCGCTTTCGTTGTCGCAGTAAAGTGGCACTTTCTTCAGATGAATGCCATAATCCTTGAGGGTTTGCTTCATCCATAGAAGCTGAGCGCTGCAGGATCCAGCAGCAATGTATTCAGATTCAGCAGTGGAGAGAGATACACAGTTCTGCTTCTTTGAAGACCAACATACAAGTGATCGGCCCAGAAAGTGACATGTGCCTAACGTGGACTTCCGATCAACCTTGTCACTAGCGTAATCAGCATCCGAGAATCCAACCAGATCAAACTTTGAGCCCTTTGGATACCATAACCCTAGAGTTGGGGTGTGAGCCAAATATCGAAGAATTTGCTTCACAGCTAAGTGATGCGACTCCTTTGGTGCCGCTTGGAATCGAGCACACATGCAAACACTAAGCATAATATCTGGCCTAGATGCACATAAATAAAGCAAAGAACCAATCATGGAGCGGTATACCTTTTGATCGAACTCTTTACCATTGTCGTCAGGACCCAGATGATGTTTGGCTGGCATTGGTGTTGTGAAACCTTTGCAGTCTTGCATACCGAACTTCTTCAGGCAATCTTTGAGATACTTCTCTTGAGATATGAAGATGCCATTGCGTTGTTGCCGTATCTGAAGACCGAGGAAGAATTTCAGCTTCCCCATCATAGACATCTGATATTGCTCTTTGAAAGTGCGTTATATCGACTAGAGGGGGGGGGGTGAATAGGCGATATTTATGAAAGTCTTCAAAACGTGGAAGTTATGAAGACAAACAGAGTGAACAAGCCTATCACTATGCAGCGGAAGTTAGATTACACAACGCAAGCCATGGTCAAGTATACAATATAGTGAAAGCACAGTGACAAACAGCTTCAGTGTAATGAGGATCAGGTTGGAAGAAGTTATGAAGCCAAACAGATCATACAGTCAGGTTGTGAAGACAGAAGATAAAGCAAGCATGCAATAGCTTCACAATGTGTACTGGTAAGTAAAGGGAGGCGAAGATGAAACCAGTGACACGTTGAAGACAATGATATGTTGGACCAGTTCCAGTTGCTGTGACAACTGTACGTCTGGTTGGAGCGGCTAGGTATTTAAACCAAAGGACACACTGTCCCGGACACCCAGTCCTGGACACGCAGCTCAGGATACCCAGTCCTCACCGTTTTCTCCTTGAGCTAAGGTCACACAGACCCCGCCCAATCACTCTAGTAAGTCTTCAAGGTAGACTCCCAAACCTTCACAGACTTCGTTCACCGGCAATCCACAATTCCTCTTGGATGCTCAGAATGCGACGCCTAACCGTCTGGAGGATGCACAGTCCTCAAGTGTAATAAGTCTTCAGATCACTCAGACAAGAAGACTTAAGTGATGCCCAATTACTCTGGCTCTGGGTGGTTAGGGCTTTTCTCCTCACTAAGGATTTTCTCTCAAAGGCTTCGAGGTGGATTGCTCTCAAACGACAAAAGCCGTGCACTGAAATCTGAGCAGCCAACCGTTTATGGTTGTAGGGGTGGACTATTTATAGCCACTTGGCAACCCTGACCTGATTTGTCCGAAATGACCCTGGGTCACTAAGGAACTGACACGTGTACTAACGGTCGGATTTCGAACTCTCACGGCAACTTTACTTGGGCTGCAAGTAAAGCTGACTTGTCTGACTCTGGACAAGATTTTCTCTCATTGTCTTCACTCGAAGACATATGATTTGAATTAGGCATCACTTCAGTCATCCTGACTGGTTCTCTTGGACCCCACTTAACAGTACGGTGGTTCCTATGACACAACATGAATAAAGTAAAACTACGAAGGATCTAAGTCTTCGAGTTCCATAGGCTTCATGGGGAGTCTTCATATGTCATTGTCTTCGACATGAATGTCTTCATGAACCACCATTGTCTTCAATGTCTTCGTACATTTTTAGGGGTCATCTCTGGTAACTAAACCGAATCAATGAGGGACTTCTACCTGTGTTATCCTGCAATTCTCACAAACACATTAGTCCCTCAACTAGGTTTGTCGTCAATACTCCAAAACCAACTAGGGGTGGCACTAGATGCACTTACAATCTCCCCCTTTTTGGTGATTGATGACAAACTAGTTGAAGTTTTCAACGGGGAATATACTTTGTGAAATTGTAAAGGAATTGTCTTCATAAGCTGCAAGGGCTCCCCCTGAAGATGTGCATATAAGTGATTTGCTTCTGGAACGCAAATGCACACAGCAGGTTGTATTTGTGGGAATCCACTTCAACTTATGATGACAATCCATCATGTATGTAAAGATATATGAAGATAATGATATGCATAATGAAAAATGGACGTCTGCGAAATGATATAAGTGCGGAAATTATCGTCGTACATGCGGAATTTATCTTCGCAAAAACACAGTGGCAAACATAGTAGCGGACGACCATCAAGTTTAAGTGTTACAACTCAAAGAACCAAATGTAGCAAAACGAGAATTGTAAGCACGAAGCAAAATATAATAAAGCACCCGCCCTTATTATTGACCCGCTTGAAGACTATGAACATCATATGCTTCTCCCCCTTTTGTCAGTGATCACCAAAAAGGTTTGAAGACATAGAGTTTTCTACGTGTTCCCAGGCGCAGCAGGGTCGGTGGAGGCGTTTGGTGGAGCTGGCGAGCTTGGTGAAGTGACGACGCGTGCTGAAGAAGGTGGTGGTGATGTAGCGTCGTCTTCTTCCTCAATGATTTTTCCAGTCACTGTGGCAGCAGAGGAAGAGAACTCTGATTCTTCAAGCGACGGAGTTCCACGCAACACAGCTCTTCTGGGGGGTGTGGAGTCAAACTTGAATCTCTCTTTGAAGCCATCCTCTTGCAGTTCAGCTTCAGTGCACATCATTGTGAGGCCTTTCCAAGTGCGGCGACAGGTTTCATGTGCGACAAAGGCATTCTTGGTGGCCAGATTCCTGATGCGATTGACGTCTTGCATGATACTGCGCATCTGCCTTTTGAGCCAGTCGTGATGCCTATCTTGCTTTTGGTGCAGAGCCACAAGAAGTTCACGGTCAGTGAGTGTACGAGCACGCTTCTTGGGTCTCTGTGCAGCTGTGCTGTCAGTGGCTTCAGTTGATGCAGGGGCACGTGTGGTGCCAGCCATTGGATAGACTCTGGAAATGGCTTCAACACCTTCATCATGCTGAGTGAAGCTCTGGTGTTCTGCATTCTGAAGACTTAATGGCTGCTTGGCAGGCTCAGGATAAATCGCTTTAACAGAGGTGTCCACATCAGGTAAGAAGATTCTGTGGTTGCGGGCAGAGGGTTGATAGGATATTGCAGAGTGGAGCTTGATTAGCCTCATAACCCATGGAGCATAAATCTTCAGACCAAAGAGATCTGAGCCAGACGCTGCAAGTTGACGTATAAAGAGATCCTGGGCATTGAAGCATTTGCCATGCAGGATGCAGAAGATGAGAGTCTTCATGGCACCTTCAACCTTGGCATATCGAGAGTGCCCCTTAATGGGCCATAGAGTCCGCCTGATGATGTGATAGATAGTTCTGGGAAGGTACTCTAAGTCTTCAACGAAGAACTCGGTTGGGTAAGGTGCGTCAGGAAGCAATGGCTTCATCATTGAGAGCATCTGACTCATATTTGGCTCAGGTCGCTGAAATATGCTCTCAACTGCTTCAGCATGGAGTTGGCAGCCTTCTTCGAAGAGTTCACCAGGAGTGGGTAGGCCAGCGAGCTCAATGATATCAAATGCATTGGCTTCATGATGGACATTGCCGGTCATCCACTCCAGGACCCAAGTCTTCGGATCTCTGTTGTAGCCTTTGATGTGCAACGTGGCATAGAACTGGAGCAGAAGCTCTTCATTCCAGTGCTCTTCATCTGTGACAAATGGCAGCAGGCCAACTTGCTTGAAGCAGTCCAGTGCTTCTTCCAGACCAGGCAGACCAGCAATAGCTTCAACCTCAAGGCGCTGGTGTGGAAAGATACGGCCTTGGTTGTAGAGGACGCAGGAGTAGTAGCTGCGCTGTGGGTAGCTCCAGAACCTATCTGATACAATCCGTTCCCTTGAATAAGGGTTCTTGGAGCGGTTGAAGAAAGTGTTGTCTGCCTTGAAGCTATTGATATTGAAGGTGCCAGGAGCTGTTGCAGGACCTGGGAACCTTGGCAGTCGTGGGATTGGCTTCTGGACCTGGGGCCTGTGCGCAACATGATAGTTGAACTGTGGACCGGCAGCAGACTCAGGCACAGAAGGGTCAGAGGCATTAGCTTCAGTATCTCTCGAAGCTGTTGGCTGGTCGGGTTCCACAAATGCTTCAGTATTGGGTGTGGCAGCCGCAAAGGTGTCAGCCTCATCACGTGTAGTGAGAGGGATGGATTCAGGTGCGTTCTCCTTGAGAACTTCTTCTTGTTGGTGCGGGGGAGATGGAGCTTGAGGTTCTTCGTGCTCTTCTTCATGTTCTTCGGCTGATGCAGCTGGAATGTCGTCAGCAGTCTGAGCCCTTGGCCCTTTGCGAAGCCTATGGAATGCAGGCGACGCTGGTGGAGTTGCAGTGGGCTGGGGCTCATTCTCTTCCTCCTGCGGGCGATCTGCCCACGATGCATCTTGGGTGATTGGCGTCAAGGGACGACCAATGTTGATCATTTCGCTCGTTTCGAGCTAAGGAAGGACTGCATCACCTTGCACATTGTCTTGGAGACCAATGTCTTCAGCAGCGTTGGGGCCGGCTGCTGGAATGTCTTCAGCGTGCGGAGCCTCTGTGAAAGCAGGCTCATGCACGGTCAGCTAACGATCTTCGTTCGGAAAGCGGACGGAGAGGGGTTCAACTATCAGGGGCTCTGTGGGAGCAGCCCGAGACTTCTTGGTCTTGCTTTTCTTGATGGTGGGGTCTGAAGGAGAGGCTTCAGGGTGTTTCGTCTTCCTTGCTTCAGCTTCGGCTGTCCTTGTCTTCTTAAGCTCCGAAGCGGTTGAGCGGTGTTTTGGCTTCGAGCCAGGCTTGGCAGTGGGGAAGACAATCGGAACAGCTTCTTGTCGTGGGGCCTCTTGTTCAGCCACAGTGGGCTTCTTCTTTTTCTTAGCGGCCATCCTGGGGTCGATGCCGGGACGCCCAAGTGCCTTTCGCTTCTCGGCCTCATTGTAGGCCTGCACACAGAGATCAGCCAAATTCTTCATGCGCTCACGTGAACCCTGAGCCTCTGCACGTTTCTGCATAAAGTTTTCCTTCAACTCGTGCAGCATGACTTTGAAGTCTTTGACTTCTTGGATGCTGAGCGTGGCCATGTTCTGCTTGAACTGAGCCTTTTCAAAATCTATCTTCTGCTTCACTTCCACTATGCGCTGGGCAATTGCGAGTTCTGAAGCAATAGCTCCTTGGAAGGCTACGCTGAGGCCAATGGGCAGCTGCAGATCATCGAAGCTGATGTTGGGTGTATCAAACCACTCATCAATGAAGTTGTGGATGATTGCTGCATCGAACAGAGGCAGATTGTTGAAGATTTCAGCCTCCTCCTTGCTCTTGATTAGCTGCTCAAGAGCGTCATCGGCAAGATCGTCGTCACTTGACAGATCAATGGCCTCGCAGCGTAGAACGGCAGCGGCAGTGAGCTCTTTGCCAATATGTGGCTGAGGCTTCTTGGCTTCTTGGGGCTTGGAGACTCGTGATAAGTCTTCAGACTGCACACTTGCTTCAGGAGGTGCAGTGGCCAATGGCTTCGCTCTGGAGATCTTGGGAGAAGCGACTGGCTTGGAAGCTTTTGGCTTCTTCTTCATCTGCTTCGGCTCCGGGGCAGCAGGAGCATCATCAGACTCAGGGTCTGCTGGAGGGTCGTTCACGACAGTCCCTTGGACTAGAATGCGAGTGATGAGGCCTTCGAGATTGGCATATGGCCCGATGACATTGGGATTTGCGTCGCGTGTGCCATCCGCCCTTGGTTTGGAGGGACCAAGGTTGAAGTCCAACCCAAACTCCTTCTTGTTTTGCTTCGCAGAGTTCTGAGCAAATTGGAAGTTGCGCTTGAACAGAGTGTCATCGCGACACCAGAGAAGGGATGGCGGATGTGCGTCAGCTGGCTGTTGTCCCCTGACCATGCATGGAAAGAAGCCTTGAGCAATGGCTTCGCCTCTGGTTCGGGGTACTGGATTTTTGTAGAAGACATCTCCCCATGGCCTCGTGATGGCGCACTTCTCTGCATATTCCTTGGTGACGAAGCGGTATTGGAACCACTGCTCTGCCCAATATCTTCGAGTCCATTGGATTCGTGTCTTGCGCTGACCATAGCTCTCTTCAGGATCAGTTTGGTACATTTCTGCCAAATCTTCAGGCAGATCTTTAGACGTTTCACCACGTCTCTGTCTGCCTCCCTTCCTTGCTGGTTTTTCTGTTGCCATGAAGCTTAACTTGGAAGGCTTCAAGAGATTCAAAGTCTTCAAAGGCTTCCTTTTACTTGACCAACAGGAACTTGCTTCGGGTGAATTGATGTGACGCTGTAGGAACTCTGCAAATGAATGCAGACTATGAGAACCAAAAGATTCTCCCACGGACATGTACCTGTGACAGCATTAAGGTGCGAGGGAAGGGGAAGAGGTCATATGCATTCTCAGAAGATTTTGAAGATAAATCAGTTTCGAAGATATTGACCTCATCATGCAAAGACATTCACTTTATAGAAAAGAAGTTGGTTCCAGATTTGTATGAACCCATTGATCAGTACAAGTGAGGAATCTAACTACTTCATGAAGAACAAGTGAATATACTAGGCAAGTTATGAGATGCAGATGAGAGGGATGAAACTTGTGTGAATGGAAACCTCTTTTGGCAGAAAGTGATGGAGCTATAGGATCAAAAGAGGCTGTAAAAAGACTTGTTATTTACCAGACTTGGAACTGCTAGACGAGGTGAGAGTTGAGGCCGAGCAGTTCGATCCTCCATGCCCTAACTTGGCGACGGAAGACACCTACGGCGACGGCGGAGAGACTGATGTCCGCTGTCGGCGTGAGAACGACGTCGGAGAGGTTGCGGCAGTGAAGCACTTCGTCGCCGGCGTCGTTGAGAGTTAGCGGTGGCGCTAGGGTTCGTGCGGGGGTGGAAGAAGAGATAATGACCGCAGTGAAACGTGTATTTATAGGGATATGGGCGGCACTGCGCTATTACTCAGGTGCCCCTGGCGATTCGCATCTGATCAGTACGTGGCCAGCATGCGGAATTGTGGGGGCAGTTTCACCCCACGCACGCCTTGTTTGTCGGGAGCCGTTCCTACTTCTCCGGATTTCTTGTTGATGGAAAAACATTGAAAGCTGTTTTAAAGTTTGTCTCTGTGTCTTCTTCTGACAAGGATGCAGTGAAGACATTCGACAGTTTCAATAGAATGCATATGACTTGGAGAGATAGAGTTTGAGGTAGGAAGCATGGAGAGGTTAGGGTCCGATCACATTCACTTAGTTCAAAAGATTCAAACAAGAAGACATAGCTATAAGTGAATGCTGTAGAGGACAGAACACCAGTACATATATAATCAACATAGTGAAGATAATCATGAAGACATGTTGAGATTGAAGCCAAACCAAATGTGAAGTCATAGCAAATGTAATGCCATGAGTGAAACACTTCAAGCAGATTTTTTTTGTGGTGGCGCTACCCACTGTATAGGAAGTATTAGACCCAGACACAGCGCACAATTATCGTGGCGCTCCGAAGTCAAATTCCACGTTAATGTATTCACACTTAGAATGTATGTCTTCATTGATTGAAGATATACGTTACTTCGTGTGTTGCACATCTAAGTCATCATCATGCATAAGTGTTAGGATGTGTGCCTGATCACAGGACATTTGAGGATTCCAAGATATTTAGCTCACACCGTAACTTGCAAAATCTCTTCTCATCCAAGGGCTTGGTGAAGATATCTGCCAATTTCTCTTCAGTGTTGACGTGTATGATATCAATGTCTTCCTTTGCAACATGATCTCTGAGAAAATGATGACGAATTTCAATGTGCTTTGTCTTCGAGTGCTGAACTGGGTTGTTGGCGATCTTGATGGCGCTTTCGTTGTCGCAGTAAAGTGGCACTTGCTTCAGATGAATGCCATAATCCTTGAGGGTTTGCTTCATCCATAGAAGCTGAGCGCAGCAGGATCCAGCAGCAATGTATTCAGATTCAGCAGTGGAGAGAGATACACAGTTCTGCTTCTTTGAAGACCAACAGACAAGTGATCGGCCCAGAAAGTGACATGTGCCTGATGTGGACTTTCGATCAACCTTGTCACCAGCGTAATCAGCATCCGAAAATCCAACCAGATCAAACTCTGAGCCCTTTGGATACCATAACCCTAGAGTTGGGGTGTGAGCCAAATATCGAAGAATTCGCTTCACAGCTAAGTGATGCGACTCCTTTGGTGCCGCTTGGAACCGAGCACACATGCAAACACCAAGCATAATATCTGGCCTAGATGCACATAAGTAAAGCAAAGAACCAATCATGGAGCAGTATACCTTTTGATCGAACTCTTTACCATTGTCGTCAGGACCCAGATGATGTTTGGCTGTCATTGGTGTTGTGAAGCCTTTGCAGTCTTGCATACCGAACTTCTTCAGGCAGTCTTTGAGATATTTCTCTTGAGATATGAAGATGCCATTGCGTTGTTGCCATATCTGAAGACCGAGGAAGAATTTCAGCTCCCCCATCATAGACATCTGATATTGCTCTTGCATCATATATCCGAACTCCTCACTGTACTTCTGATTGGTGCAGCCGAAGATAATGTCATCCACATATATTTGGCACACAAACAGTTCACCATCATATGTCTTTGTGAAGAGAGTGGGATCTAGGGAACCAGGTATGAAGCCTTTGCTCTTCAGGAAGTATTTGAGTGTATCATACCAGGCCCGAGGGGCTTGTTTGAGGCCATATAGTGCCTTTTTGAGCTTGTAAACCATGTCAGGATGTTTTGGATCTTCAAACCCAGGTGGTTGTGCAACATACACTTCTTCTTCAATTTTGCCATTGAGGAAGGCACTTTTTACATCCATTTGATTCAGAATTATGTTGTGATGATTTGCATAGGCCAGCAGTATATGGATGGCTTCAAGTCTGGCAACAGGAGCAAATGTTTCATCGAAGTCAATGCCTTCCACTTGAGTATATCCTTGAGCAACGAGACGAGCCTTGTTTCTGACGACTTGGCCATGCTCATCTTGCTTGTTGCGGTATATCCATTTGGCGCCTATTATGTTATGCTTCCGTGGATCAGGACGCTTAACCAACTCCCATACATTGTTCAGCTCAAATTGTTGAACCTCTTCTTGCATAGCTTGAATCCATTCAGGTTCCATAAAGGCTTCATCAATTTTCTTGGGTTCTGTGATTGAAACGAATGCGAAGTGTCCGCAGAAGTTTGCCAGTTGAGTTGCCCTTGAACGAGTCAGTGGACCAGGTGCATTGATGCTATCAATTATTCTGTCAATCTGCACTTCATTGGCAACACGAGGATGTAGGGGTCGAAGACTTTGCTCTTGCTGATCTACGTTGTCATGGGGAGGAATGTCTTCAGGCTGAGCATTGTCTTCATGTGGATCAGGTGCTGAGATGATAAGTTCTTCTTCAGGACGAGCTTCAGAAGGTATAATTTCTCCAGTTCCCATTAGCTTGATTGATTCACTAGCTGGAACTTCATCTAGCACATCTGGTAGTTGCTCTCTTTGTGACCCATTGGTCTCATCGAACCGCACATCCACTGTTTCAACCACTTTGTAGTGAAAGAGATTGAAGACTCTGTAGGAGTGCGAATCCTTTCCATATCCAAGCATGAAGCCCTCATGTGCTTTTGGAGCAAATTTTGAGGTGTGGTGAGGGTCCTTGATCCAGCATCTTGATCCAAATACTCTGAAGTAACTGACATTTGGCTTCTTGCCAGTCAGAAGTTCATAAGATGTCTTGTTCAGCAGCTTGTGAAGATATACACGGTTGATAGTATGGCATGCAGTGTCAATGGCTTCAGTCCAGAATTTTCTTGGTGTCTTGTACTCATCTAACATTGTTCTGGCCATCTCAATGAGTGTTCTGTTCTTGCGTTCGACGATGCCATTCTGTTGTGGCGTGTATGGAGCTGAGAATTCATGAGTGATGCCCAATGTATCAAGATATGTGTCAAGGCCAGTGTTCTTGAATTCTGTGCCATTGTCACTTCTGATGTGCTTTATCTTGGCGCCATAATTGTTCATAGCCCGATTTGCGAAGCGTCTGAAGACATCCTGCACTTCAGTCTTGTAAAGGATTATGTGCACCCAAGTATATCTAGAGTAATCATCAACAATGACGAAACCATAGAGGCAAGCAGTAGTGGAAAAAGTTGAGTAGTGAGTGGGACCGAAGAGATCCATGTGAAGCAGTTCGAAGGGTTGAGTAGTGGTCATGATTGTCTTCGAAGGATGTTTTGCCCTTGTCATCTTCCCAGCTTCACAGGCACCGCATAAGTGATCTTTCTTGAACTTGACGCCCTCGATGCCTATGACATGCTTCTTCTTCGCAAGGGTGTGGAGGTTCCTCACGCCAGCATGCCCAAGTCTTCGATGCCAAAGCCAGCATTCTGACGCCTTTGCGAGAAGACAAACTGCAAGCTGTGGCCCTGTTGAGAAATCTACCACGTACAAATCATCTTTTCGATACCCTTCAAACACCAGAGACTTGTCAGATTCCATTAGTACCAGACAACGATATTTTCCAAAGATTACAATCATGTTCAAATCGCAAAGAATTGAGACAGACATTAAGTTGAAGCCAAGGGATTCAACAAACATGACTTTATCCATGTGTTGATCCTTTGAGATTGCAACTCTACCTAGACCCAGTACCTTACTTTTACCAGTGTCAGCGAATGTGATGTGGCTCTTGTCAGATGGACGTAAGGTTGGGTCCATAAAGAGACTTCTTTTGCCAGTCATGTGATTTGTACACCCACTGTCAATAATCCATTCTGAAGACTCTGAAGTCACTGGTGTCGTACCCTATAGTGCAGTTAGGGGGATAGGCTTCACGAAGAGTGTTGTGAAGCAAAAACATTTGACGAACCAGTGGATTATGAAAGCTTAGATCCAGGTTAGGACAAGTAGGGAGAGTAGCATGCGATTCAGGTATGAAATACATAGTGATGCCATTCGGGCATTTGATCTTGCGCCCCACAAGATTTTTAAGGTCCCCTGCAATAGCATCAGAAGATTTTGGTTTTGTGCTGGAGACCTTTCCCTGCAAAAGAGAGTTAAGCTTTCTTAACCACCCACATCTTCAAGGGTGGCTTAGAAGCAATAAGTCTAAGTGCAGCATCTGAAAATTTTGGCTTTGGAGCCCTAGCAAACAGTCTAGCAGGTGGGCAATAGTACTCATAAGAATAGGCAGAATAGTTTTTGGTCATATGAGAATGGCGGTTTGAAGAACCACTCTCATATGCCTGAGCATGGTTTCCCTGCAAAACATTTGTGTTAGTGCGACTCAAATGAGTCCTCTGCCTGTATGAAGCCTTTGGACCATATGAAGCCTTTGGTCTAAGGTTTGTCTTCTTCATGTGAGGTGTCATGAGGACATTCACAGGAAGATTCTCAAGACACGTTTTTGGAACCCAGATCTTCTTCATAGGCGGTCCATTCCTGCAGTTAGTACCAATGTACCTGGCAAATACTTCACCATTCTGATTTTTAAACAGTTTATAGTTTGCATCAAAGGATTCATCAATGATAATAGGATCAGCACAAGTAAAGCCAGATAGATTGGATGGATCTGCTGAGGATTCCTTTGCAGCAACCCATGTGGTTTTGGGGTACTGCTCAGGTTTCCAGTAAGATCCATCTGCATTAATTTTCCTCACGAACCCAACACCCTCTTTCCTAGGGTTTCGGTTCAGAATCTGCTTCTTGAGGACATCACATAATGTCTGATGTCCTTTGAGACTTTTGTACATCCCTGTTTCAAGCAATGTCTTCAACCTATCATTTTGATCAGCAATAGCAGTGGTATCCTCAGCAGAGGGGTTAGTTACCACTTCAACAGTTGAAGATATTGCAACAACAGTAGCAGTGGAACATTCAGCAACAGAAATAGCATTATCACGCTCAATGCATTTAAGGCATGGTGGTTCAAATCCTTCCTGAGCAGAACTGATCTGTTCGGCTTGAAGTGACTCGTTTTCCTTTTGAAGATCTTCATGATCTGCTCTCAACTTCTCAAGATCTTGCTTCTTTTGAAGATAATCATAGGAAAGCTTTTCATGAGTAGTTGAGAGAGTCTCAAGACGATCTTCGAGTTCCTGATACTTAACATGAAGATTTTTTATGTCTTCAATTAAGGATTCAGAACGAGTCATTTCAGCACCCAACAGATCATCGCTTCTGTCTAACAGTTTTTGAATATGTTCCATGGCCTTTTGTTGTTCAGTTTCAATTTTAGCAAGTGTTTTGTAACTGGGTTTTGAATGACAATCAGACTCATCGTCACTGGATGTTTGATAGTGAGTAGTGCGTGTGTTTACCTTGGCACCACGTGCCATGAAGCAGTAGGTAGGAGTAGAGTCGTCCTTGTCATTTGCATCGGTGTTGGTGATGGAGTTTTGTCTTCAGTGTTGAAGATGGACTTGGCGACGTAGGCTGTAGCCAGACTCGCAATGCCTGAATCAGACTCCTCCTCAGACTCCACCTCTGCCTCCTCAGAAGCGGACTCCTCCTCTGAATCCATTTCCTTGCCAACAAACGCACGAGCCTTGCCAGATGAACTCTTCTTGTGTGATGAAGACTTTGAGGAAGACTTGGACGAAGACTTTGAGTATTTCTTTGTCTTCTTATCGTCAGAGTCATATTCCTTGCTCTTCTTCTTCTTTCTGTTCTCATTGTCCCACTGTGGACACTCAGAGATGAAGTGTCCAGTTTTCTTGCACTTGTGACATGTTTTCTTCTTGTAGTCATGAGCAGAAGCTTCATCATTCCTTGAGCTTGATCGTGAAGACTTTCTGAAGCCTTTCTTCTTGGTGAATTTCTGGAACTTCTTCACTAGCATTGCAAGTTCCCTTCCAATGTCTTCAGGATCATCAGAACTGCTGTCAGATTCTTCTTCAGATGAGGACACAACTTTTGCCTTCAAGGCACGAGTTCGCCCATAGTTTGGACCGTAGATATCTCTTTTCTCAGAAAGCTGAAACTCATGTGTGTTGAGCCTCTCAAGTATGTCAGACGGATCGAGTGTCTTGAAGTCTGTACGTTCTTGAATCATCAGGGCTAGGATGTCAAATGAACTGTCAAGTGATCTTAGCAGCGTCTTGACGATTTCATGTTTGGTGATCTCAGTGGCGCCGAGGGCTTGAAGCTCATTTGTGATGTCAGTGAGCCGGTCAAATGTGTGCTGGACATTCTCATTGTCATTTCGCTTGAAGCGGTTGAAGAGATTGCAAAGAACACTGATTCTCTGATCTCTCTGGGTTGAGATGCCTTCATTGACCTTGGAGAGCCAGTCCCAAACCAGCTTGGATGTCTTCAAGGCACTCACACGGCCGTACTGTCCCTTGGTCAGATGACCACAGATAATATTCTTGGCAGTGGAGTCCAGTTGAGTGAACTTCTTGACATCAGCCGCAGTGACACCTTCTCCAGCCTTGGGAACACCGTTTTCGACGACATACCATAGGTCGACGTCAATGGCTTCAAGATGCATGCGCATCTTATTCTTCCAGTAGGGATATTCAGTTCCATCGAAGACGGGGCACGCAACGGAGACTTTAATTATCCCTGCAGTCGACATAGCTAAAACTCCAGGTGGTTAAACTGAATCACACAGAACAAGGGAGCACCTTGCTCTGATACCAATTGAAAGTGCGTTATATCGACTAGAGGGGGGGTGAATAGGCGATTTTTATGAAAGTCTTCAAAACGTGGAAGTTATGAAGACAAACAGAGTGAACAAGCCTATCACTATGCAGCGGAAGTTAGATTACACAGCGCAAGCCATGGTCAAGTATACAATATAGTGAAAGCACAGTGACAAACAGCTTCAGTGTAATGTGGATCAGGTTGGAAGAAGTTATGAAGCCAAACAGATCATACAGTCAGGTTGTGAAGACAGAAGATAAAGCAAGCATGCAATAGCTTCACAATGTGTACTGGTAAGTAAAGGGAGGCGAAGATGAAACCAGTGACATGTTGAAGACAATGATATGTTGGACCAGTTCCAGTTGCTGTGACAACTGTACGTCTGGTTGGAGCGGCTAGGTATTTAAACCAAAGGACACACAGTCCCGGACACCCAGTCCTGAACACGCAGCTCAGGACACCCAGTCCTCACCGTTTTCTCCTTGAGCTAAGGTCACACAGACCCCGCCCAATCACTCTGGTAAGTCTTCAAGGTAGACTCCCAAACCTTCACAGACTTTGTTCACCGGCAATCCACAATTCCTCTTGGATGCTCAGAACGCGACGCCTAACCGTCCGGAGGATGCACAGTCCTCAAGTGTAATAAGTCTTCAGATCACTCAAACAAGAAGACTTAAGTGATGCCCAATTACTCTGGCTCTGGGTGGTTAGGGCTTTTCTCCTCACTAAGGATTTTCTCTCAAAGGCTTCGAGGTGGGTTGCTCTCAAATGACAAAAGCCATGCACTGAAATCTGAGCAGCCAACCGTTTATGGTTGTAGGGGTGGACTATTTATAGCCACTTGGCAACCCTGACCTGATTTGTCCGAAATGACCCTGGGTCACTAAGGAACTAACACGTGTACTAACGGTCGGATTTCGAACTCTCACGGCAACTTTACTTGGGCTGCAAGTAAAGCTGACTTGTCTGACTCTGGACAAGATTTTCTCTCATTGTCTTCACTCGAAGACATAGGATTTGAATTAGGCATCACTTCAGTCATCCTGACTGGTTCTCTTGGACCCCACTTAACAGTACGGTGGTTCCTATGACACAACATGAATAAAGTAAAACTACGAAGGATCTAAGTCTTCGAGTTCCATAGGCTTCATGGGGAGTCTTCATATGTCATTGTCTTCGACATGAATGTCTTCATGAACCACCATTGTCTTCAATGTCTTCGTACATTTTTAGGGGTCATCTCTGGTAACTAAACCGAATCAATGAGGGACTTCTACCTGTGTTATCCTGCAATTCTCACAAACACATTAGTCCCTCAACTAGGTTTGTCGTCAATACTCCAAAACCAACTAGGGGTGGCACTAGATGCACATACACTCTAGCATCATATATCCGAACTCCTCACTGTACTTCTGATTGGTGCAGCCGAAGATAATATCATCCACATATATTTGGCACACAAACAGTTCACCATCATATGTCTTCGTGAAGAGAGTGGGATCTAGGGAGCCAGGTATGAAGCCTTTGCTCTTCAGGAAGTATTTGAGTGTGTCATACCAGGCCCGAGGGGCTTGTTTGAGGCCATATAGTGCCTTATTGAGCTTGTAAACCATGTCAGGATGTTTTGGATCTTCAAACCCAGGTGGTTGTGCAACATACACTTCTTCTTCAATCTTGCCATTGAGAAAGGCACTCTTCACATCCATTTGATATAAAAGTATGTTATGATGATTTGCATAGGCCAGCAGTATACGGATGGCTTCAAGTCTGGCCACAGGAGCAAATGTTTCATCGAAGTCAATCCCTCCCACTTGAGTATATCCTTGAGCAACGAGACGAGCTTTGTTTCTGACAACTTGACCATGCTCATCTTGCTTGTTGCGGTATATCCATTTGGTGCCTATTATGTTATGCTTCCGTGGATCATGATGCTTAACCAATTCCCATACATTGTTCAGCTCAAACTGATGAAGCTCTTCTTGCATTGCTCGAATCCACTCAGGTTCCATAAAAGCTTCTTCAACTTTCTTCGGTTCTGTGATTGAAACGAATGCGAAGTGTCCGCAGAAATTTGCCAGTTGAGTTGCCCTTGAACGAGTCAGTGGACCAGGTGCATTGATGCTGTCAATTATTCTGTCAATCTGCACTTCATTGGCAACACGAGGATGTATGGGTCGAAGACTTTGCTCTTGCTGATCTATGTTGTCGTGGGGAGGAATGTCTTCAGGCTGAGCATTGTCTTCATGTGGATCAGGTGCTGAGATGATAAGTTCTTCTTCAGGATGAGCTTCAGAGGGTATAATTTCTCCAGTTCCCATTAGCTTGATTGATTCACTGGCTGGAACTTCATCTAGCACATCTGGCAGTTGCTCTCTTTGTGAACCATTTGTCTCATCGAACCGCACATCCACTGTTTCAACCACTTTGTAGTGAAAGAGATTGAAGACTCTGTAGGAGTGCGAATCCTTTCCATATCCAAGCATAAAGCCCTCATGTGCTTTTGGTGCAAATTTGTGGTGAGGGTCCTTGATCCAGCATCTTGAGCCAAATACTCTGAAGTAACTGACATTTGGCTTCTTGCCAGTTAGAAGTTCATAAGATGTCTTGTTCAGGAGCTTGTGAAGATAGACACGGTTGATTGTATGGCATGTAGTGTAAATGGCTTCGGTCTAGAATTTTCTTGGAGTCTTGTACTCATCTAGCATTGTTCTGGCCATCTCAATGAGTGTTCTGTTCTTGCGTTCGATGACGCCATTCTGCTGTGGCGTGTAAGGAGCTGAGAATTCATGAGTGATGCCCAATGTATCAAGATATGTGTCAAGGCCAGTGTTCTTGAATTCAGTGCCAATGTCACTTCTGATGTGCTTTATCTTGGCGCCATAATTGTTCATAGCCCGATTTGCGAAGCGTCTGAAGACATCCTGCACTTCAGTCTTGTAAAGGATTATGTGCACCCAAGTATATCTAGAGTAATCATCAACAATGACAAAGCCATAGAGGCAAGAAGTAGTGGAAAAAGTTGAGTAGTGAGTGGGACCAAAGAGATCCTTGTGAAGCAGTTCGAAGGGTCGAGTAGTGGTCATGATTTTCTTCGAAGGATGTTTTGCCCTTGTCATCTTCCCTGCTTCACAGGCACCGCATAAGTGATCTTTCTTGAACTTGACGCCCTCGATGCCTATGACATGCTTCTTCTTTGCAAGGGTGTGGAGGTTCCTCATGCAAGCATGCCCAAGCCTCCGATGCCAAAGCCAGCATTCTGAAGCCTTTGCCAGAAGACATACTGCAAGCTGTGGCCCTGCTGAGAAATCTACCACGTACAAATCATCTTTCCGATACCCTTCAAACACTAGAGACTTGTCAGATTCCATTAGTACCAGGCAACGATATTTTCCAAAAATTACAATCATGTTCAAATCGCAAAGCATTGAGACAGACATTAAGTTGAAGCCAAGGGATTCAACAAACATGACTTTATCCATGTGTTGATCCCTTGAGATTGCAACTCTACCTAGACCCAATACCTTACTTTTTACCAGTGTCAGCAAATGTGATGTGGCTCTTATCGGATGGACGTAAGGTTGAGTCCATAAAGAGACTTCTTTTGCCAGTCATGTGATTTGTACACCCACTGTCAATAATCCATTCTGAAGACTCTGAAGACGCTGGTGTCATACCCTACAGTGCAGTTAGGGGGATAGGCTTTACGAAGAGTATTGTGAAGCAAAAACATTTGACGAACCAGTGGGTTATGAAAACTTAGGTCCAGGTTAGGACTAATAGGGAGAGTAGCATGCGATTCAGGTACGAAATACATAGAGATGCCATTCGGGCATTTGATCTTGTGCCCCACAAGATTTTTAAGGTCCCCAGCAATAGCGTCAGAAGATTTTGGTTTTCTGCTGGAGACCTTTCCCTGCAAAAGAGAGTTAAGCTTTCTTAACCACCCACATCTTCAAGGGTGGCTTAGAAGCAATAAGTCTAAGTGCAGCATCTGAGAATTTTGGCTTTGGAGCCCTAGCAAACAATCTAGCAGGCGGGCAATAGTACTCATAAGAATAGGCAGAATAGTTCTTGGTCATATGAACATGACGGTTTGAAGAACCGCTCTCATATGCCTGAGCATGGTTTCCCTGCAAAACATTTGCGTTAGTGCGACTCAGGTGAGTCCTCTGCCTGTATGAAGCCTTTGGACCATATGAAGCCTTTGGTCTGAGGTTTGTCTTCTTCATGTGAGGTGTCATGAGGACATTCACAGGAAGATTCTCCAGACACGTTTTTGGAACCTAGATCTTCTTCATAGGCGGTCCATTCCTGCAGTTAGTACCAATGTACCTGGAAAATACTTCACCATTCTGATTTTTAAACAGTTTATAGTTTGCATCAAAGGATTCATCAATGATAATAGGATCAACACAAGTGAAGCCAGATAGATTGGATGGATCTGCTGAGGATTCCTTTGCAGCAACCCATGTGGTTTTGGGGTACTGCTCAGGTTTCCAGTAAGAGCCATCTGCATTAATTTTCCCCACGAACCTAACACCCTCTTTCCTAGGGTTTCGGTTCAGAATCTGCTTCTTGAGGACATCACATAATGTCTGATGTCCTTTGAGACTTTTGTACATCCCTGTTTCAAGCAATGTCTTCAACCTAGCATTCTCATCAGCAATAGTAGTGGTATCCTCAGCAGAGGGGTTAGTTACCACTTCAACAGTTGAAGATATTGCAACAGCAGTAGCAGTGGAACATTCAGCAATAGAGGTAGCATTATCACGCTCAATGCATTTAAGGCATGGTGGTTCAAATCCTTCCTGAGCGGAACTGATCTGTTCGGCTCGAAGTGATTCGTTTTCCTTTTGAAGATCTTCATGATCCGCTCTCAACTTCTCAAGATCTTGCTTCTTTTGAAGATAATCATAGGAAAGCTTTTCATGAGTAGTTGAGAGAGTCTCAAGATGATCTTCAAGTTCCTGATACTTAACATGAAGATTTTTTATGTCTTCAATTAAGGATTCGGAACGAGTCATTTCAGCACCCAACAGATCATCGCTTCTGTCTAACAATTTTTGAATATGTTCCATGGCTTTCTGTTGTTCAGTGGCAATTTTAGCAAGTGTTTTGTAGCTGGGTTTTGAATCACAATCAGAGTCATCGTCACTGGATGTTTGATAGTGAGTAGTGCGTGTGTTTACCTTGGCACCGCGTGCCATGAAGCAGTAGGTAGGAGTAGAGTCGTCCTTGTCATTTGCATCGGCGTTGGTGATGAAGTCATTGTCTTCAGTGTTGAAGATGGACTTGGCGACGTAGGCTGTAGCCAGACTCGCAATGCCAGAATCAGACTCCTCCTCAGACTCCACCTCTGCCTCCTTAGAAGCGGACTCCTCCTCTGAATCCATTTCCTTGCCAACAAACGCACGGGCCTTGCCAGTTGAGCTCTTCTTGTGTGATGAAGACTTTGAGGAAGACTTTGAAGAAGACTTTGAGTATTTCTTCTTCTTGTCGTCGGAGTCATATTCCTTGCTCTTCTTCTTCTTTCTGCTCTCATTGTCCCACTGTGGACACTCAGAGATGAAGTGTCCAGTTTTCTTGCACTTGTGACATGTTTTCTTCTTGTAGTCATGAGCAGAAGCTTCATCATTCCTTGAGCTTGATCGTGAAGACTTTCTGAAGTCTTTCTTCTTGGTGAATTTCTGGAACTTCTTCACTAGCATTGCAAGTTCCCGTCCAATGTCTTCAGGATCATCAGAACAGTTGTCAGATTCTTCTTCAGATGAGGACACAGCTTTTGCCTTCAAGGCACGAGTTCGCCCATAGTTTGGACCATAGATATCTCTTTTCTCAGACAGCTGAAACTCATGTGTGTTGAGCCTCTCAAGTATGTCAGACGGATCGAGTGTCTTGAAATCTGGACGTTCTTGAATCATCAGGGTTAGGATGTCAAACGAACTGTCAAGTGATCTCAGCAGCGTCTTGACGATTTCATGTTTGGTGATCTTAGTGGCGCCGAGGGCTTGAAGCTCATTTGTGATGTCAGTGAGCCGGTCAAATGTGTGCTGGACATTCTCATTGTCATTTCGCTTGAAGCAGTTGAAGAGATTGCGAAGAACACTGATTCTCTGATCTCTCTGGGTTGAGATGCCTTCATTGACTTTGGAGAGCCAGTCCCAGACCAGCTTGGATGTCTTCAAGGCACTTACACGGCCGTACTGTCCCTTGGTCAGATAACCACCGATGATATTCTTGGTAGTAGAGTCCAGTTGAGTGAACTTCTTGACATCAGCAGCAGTGACACCTTCTCCAGCCTTGGGAACGCCTTTTTCGATGACATACCATAGGTCAACGTCAATGGCTTCAAGATGCATGCGCATCTTATTCTTCCAATAGGGATATTCAGTTCCATCGAAGACGGGGCACGCAGCGGAGACTTTAATTATCCCTGCAGTCGA
This sequence comes from Triticum monococcum, assembly GCA_034509565.1. Taxonomy (NCBI): domain Eukaryota; kingdom Viridiplantae; phylum Streptophyta; class Magnoliopsida; order Poales; family Poaceae; genus Triticum; species Triticum monococcum. The sequence goes on from CM067843.1 coordinate 79,602,386, forward strand.
CATAGCTAAAACTCCAGGTGGTTAAACCGAATCACACAGAACAAGGGAGCACCTTGCTCTAATACCAATTGAAAGTGCATTATATCGACTAGAGGGGGGGTGAATAGGCGATTTTTATGGAAGTCTTCAAAACGTGGAAGTTATGAAGACAAACAGAATAGACAAGCCTATCACTATGCAGCGGAAGTTAGATTACACAAGGCAAGCCATGGTCAAGTATTCAATATAGTGAAAGCACAATGACAAACAGCTTCAGTGTAATAAGGATCAGGTAGGAAGAAGTTATGAAGCCAAACAAATCATACAGTCAAGTTGTGAAGACAGAAGATAAAGCAAGCATGCAATGGCTTCACAATGTGTAACGGTAAGTAAAAAGGAGGTGAAGATGAGACCAGTGACACGCTCAAGACAATGATTTGTTGGACCAGTTCCAGTTGCTGTGACAACTGTACGTCTGGTTGGAGCGGCTAGGTATTTAAACCAAAGGACACACAGTCCCGGACACCCAGTCCTGAACACGCAGCTCAGGACACCCAGTCCTCACCGTTTTCTCCTTGAACTAAGGTCACACAGACCTCGCCCAATCACTCTGGTAAGTCTTCAAGGTAGACTCCCAAACCTTCACAGACTTCGTTCACTGGCAATCCACAATTTCTCTTGGATGCTCAGAACGCGACGCCTAACCGGCTGGAGGATGCACAGTCCTCAAGTGCAATAAGTCTTCAGATCACTCAGACAAGAAGACTTAAGTGATGCCCAATTTACTCTGGCTCTGGGTGGTTAGGGCTTTTCTCCTCGCTAGGAATTTTCTCTCAAAGGCTTCGAGGTGGGTTGCTCTCAAACGACAAAAGCCGTGCACTGAAATCTGAGCAGCCAACCGTTTATGGTTGTAGGGGGTGGACTATTTATAGCCACTGGGCAACCCGACCTGATTTGTCCGAAATGACCCTGGGTCACTAAGGAACTGACACGTGTACCAACGGTCGGATTTCGAACTCACACGGCAACTTTACTTGGGCTACAAGCAAAGCTGACTTGTCCGTCTCTGGACAAGATTTGCTCTCATAGTCTTCGCTCGAAGATGTAGGTTTTGAATTAGGCATCACTTCAGTCATTCTGACTGGTTCTCTTGGACCCCACTTAATAGTATGGTGGTTCCTATGACACAACATAAATGAAGTAAAACTAGGAAGGTTCTAAGTCTTCGAGTTCCATCAGCTTCATAGGGAGTCTTCACATGTCATTGTCTTCAATATGAATATCTTCATAAACCACCATTGTCTTCAATGTCTTTGTACATTTTTAGGGGTCATCTCTGGTAGTGAAACCGAATCAATGAGGGACTTCTACCTGTGTTATCCTGCAATTCTCACAAACACATTAGTCCCTCAACTAGGTTTGTCGTCAATACTCCAAAACCAACTAGGGGTGGCACTAGATGCACTTACAATCATGACACATTCATCATTGTCATATTGCTTAGCATGATCATGTAGTTGACATAGTATTTGTGGCAAAGCCACCGTTCATAATTCTTTCATACATGTCACTCTTGGTTCATTGCATATCCCGGTACACCGCCGGAGGCATTCACATAGAGTCATCTTTGTTCTAGTATCGAGTTGTAATCATTGAGTTGTAAATAAATAGAAGTGTGATGATCATCATTATTAGAGCATTGTCCCAAGTGAGGAATAAATAAATAAAAAAGATAAAGGCCATAAAAAAAGAGAAGCCCCCCCCCCTAAAAAAAGAGAAAGGCCATAAAAAAGAGAAGTCCCAAAAAAATGAGAGAAAAAGAGAGAAGGGACAATGTTACTATCCTTTTACCACACTTGTGCTTCAAAGTAGCACCATGATCTTCATAGTAGAGAGTATCTCATGTTATCACTTTCATATACTAGTGGGAATTTTTCATTATAGAACTTGGCTTGTATATTCCAACAATGGGCCTCCTCAAGTGCCCTAGGTCTTCATGAGCAAGCAAGTTGGATGCACACCCACTAGTTTCTTTTGTTGAGCTTTCATACATTTATAGCTCTAGTGCATCCGTTGCATGGCAATCCCTACTCCTTGCATTAACATCAATTGGTGGGCATCTCCATAGCCCATTGATTAGCCTCGCTGATGTGAGACTTTATCCTTTTTTGTCTTCTCCACATAACCCCCCTTCATTGTATTCTATTCCACCCATAGTGCTATGTCCATGGCTCGCGCTCATATATTGCGTGAAAGTTTATAGGTTTGAGATTACTAAAGTATGAAACAATTACTTGGCTTGTCATCGGGGTTGTGCATGATGATAGCATTCTTGTGTGACGAAAATGAAACATGACTAAACTATATGATTTTGTAGGGATGAACTTTCTTTGGCCATGTTATTTTGAGAAGACATAATTGCTTAGTTAGTATGCTTGAAGTATTATCATTTTTATGTCAATATAAACTTTTGTCTTGAATCTTTTGGATCTGAATATTCATACCACAATTAAGAAGAATTACATTAAAATTATGCCAAGTAGCACTCCGCATCAAAAATTCTGTTTTTATCATTTACCTACTCGAGGACGAGCGGGAATTAAGCTTGGGGATGCTTGATACGTCTCCAACGTATCTATAATTCTTGATTGCTCCATGCTATATTATCTACTGTTTTGAACATTATTGGGCTTTATTATCCACTTTTATATTATTTTTGGGACTAACCTATTAACCGGAGGCCCATCCCAGAATTGATGTTTTTGCCTGTTTGAGGGTTTCGAAGAAAAGGAATATCAAACGAAGTCCAAACGGAATGAAACCTTTGGAAACGTGCTTTTCTCATCAGATAAGATCCAGGAGACTTGGACCCTCCGTCAAGGTGGTCACGAGGGTAGGGGGAGCGCCCCCCTAGGGCGCGCCCCCTGTGTCGTGGGCCCCTCGAAGCTCCACCGACGTACTTCTTCCTCCTATATATATCCACGTACCCCCAAACGATCAGGACGAAGCCAAAAACCTAATTCCACCGTCGCAACTTTCTGTATCCACGAGATCCCATCTTGGGGCCTATTCTGGAGCTCCGCCGGAGGGGGCATCGATCACGGAGGGCTTCTACATCATCATCCAAGCCCCTCCGATGAAGTGTGAGTAGTTTACTTCAGACCTACGGGTCCATACCTAGTAGCTAGATGGCTTCTTCTCTCTTTTTGGATCTCAATACAATGTTCTCCCTGACGGTGTCCTGGACTAGGGGGTACTCAACACGTCATCTCCCGATCTATTAGATTGGGCCGAGGACCCCCATGGCCGTATACTCATGGGCCAGTTTGGACAGCTGCCGCATACATGGAAGATTCCACAAGACTTGGTGATCAAGACAAGGACTCCTCCCCACCGGCGTATTCGACTAGGACTCTTGTTATCCTAGGCCTCTGGTGCATTATATAAACTGAGGCCAGGCTAGTCGATAGATCATATACAACAATCATACCAGAGGCTAGCTTCTAGGGTTTTAGCCTCTACGGTCTCGTGGTAGATCAACTCTTGTAATACTCATATCATCAATATCAATCAAGCAGGACGTAGGGTATTACCTCCATCAAGAGGGCCCGAACCTGGGTAAACATCGTGTCCCCTGCCTCCTGTTACCATCAATCCTAGATGCACAGTTCGGGACTCCCTACCCGAGATCCGCCGGTTTTGACACCGACATTGGTGCTTTCATTGAGAGGTTCGCTGTGTGATCGACAAAAGGATCGATGACTTGTCTGCGGATTAACTACGACGTCGACATCTTCGTCACCGGCTCGACTGGTCACCTTGGCTCGACCGAGGACTGCACTCCTTCTCCGATCGTCATGTTCGGATGGGGGCCTTCATCAACATCAACTGTAACATCCCAAATTTTCAATTTGGAATGTTATACACTAGATCATCATGCATATCATATTTTCTTGCATTTTGCCGATCCTAGAAATTTCACGCAACTCAAGGACCCATGGAGAGAGTTGGGGATTTCGTCATTTTCATATTTGAGTTTTCTCAAATTTCGAAAAAGAGGATCATTGGATTTGTCCGAGTTTCTTTTGCATTTTATTTGGATAGGGAAAAATGCGCATTTTCAAAATTTGCATTCTAGGTCCCGAGAAAAGTTCATTTTGTTCGACTCATTTTTAGGAGTCGGGGAAAATTTACTTTAGAAGTTTTGGAGTTCGTTTAGTTCTCTTTTCTTTTGTTTTTATGCGCGCGTAACCGTTTAAAAAAAATTCCAGCGCGCCTGGGCCAAGGCCCAAGCCGCCGGCCAGGGCCATCGCCGCGGCGCGCGCCAGCGCGCAGGGAGCCGCCGCCGCCACCTATAGGAGTCCTAGTTGGACTCCGTTTGTTTTTTTGGACTCCCTCTCCTACTCTTATTTCTTGCCCCCTCCCCCAAGTCTCCTCTCCTCTCCCCTCTTTATATACCCCCACACCCCCCCTCTAAAACCCACACCACCAAGCCCCCAAGCCGCGCCTTGCCCCGCGCCTTGCCCCGCGCCCCCGCCGCACCTTACCCCGCGCCGCCCTGCGTCACCGCCGCCGCCGCCGCCCTTGTGCGTCACCACCGCCGCCGCCTTGCCCTAGCGCCGCTGCCGCTCTTGCTCGCCGCCACCGGAGCCCCCGTTCGCCGGAGACCTCGCCGAGGTTGCCCCGCGTCTCTTTTTCTCCCCTCGGTTCTGTTTTTCTTCTAAACCGTTCCGATTCTTTTCTTCTATTCCGATTCGTTTTCTTTCCGATTCTTTTCTTCTCTAAACCGTTCCGGTTTTCTAGATCGGTTTTTCATTTCGATCTCTTTTCCGAAACCCTAGATCGGTTCCATTCTCTTTTCCGATTTAGTTGCCTCGAGACCGTTCGCGGACCGTTCGTCCTAACAAACGTGATCACCGGATTATCCTAGGTTAATGAACGTCCGTTCCTTTAACCGTTCTTCTTTTTCTTTTCTTCGGATTTATTCCGCGATCGCGTTCTCAGATCCGATCTTCGTTCTAGTTTATCTTCTTGCTCGTTTATCGGAATCAGGTGATTCAAGCGCCTGGAGTTTCGTTTCGAAACCGCCGTTCCGACTAATCAACTTAAACCAGTTTTTGCTACGGTAAAATTTGACCTAGTTTCAACTTGCTAGAACCGAGTTGTTTTCTTCCGCTGCTTGTTTTCAGTTTCTTTGTTCGATTCTTTCTCTCTTTGCAACCGGAGTTCTTAAGTTGAACTTTCTGGTTCGATCTCTTGTTCGAGTTTTACCTGTGCATTAGATGAGTACTTATTGTATGCTTGTTGTTTGTGTGTGATAGATTACCCGGATTGCGCCGCCTGTTACTTCGAATCTCTAGGACTCGCGGATCATCAGCAAGGCAAGTAACACTATGATCATACCTTTTCTACAACCCAGTTTTATTGCATTAGATCCATCCTCACACATTGCATGATTAGGATCTAATTAAATTGTGGGATGGGAAGTAGATGAGGTAGTACCTATTACCTGTTATTATGAAACCTTTGGGAGTTACATCTACGTTTGCTTATTATGCCATGCTATGCTAGTAGACGTGGATTGGGTGAGTGATATCCATGACAGATGTGAGATTGATAATTTAAAGGGTTTATCTAAGGTGGCAACTTAAATACACATCTGGGTGGATTGAGGCACCTGATGTCTATCAGGACTTGCCTGTTTTATATTGGACCGCCACCCAGGCTCAAAGGGATCATAAGATCTTTCATGCTAAATACTTATGTGTGTAGCCACAAGCCATTATGGGCTCTGGCATATTTGACTAAGTCGTGCGAACTCTTACAGGGTAGACTAGCAGATGTAGGGGAAAGTAGGTGTACCGGTCTATCCATCGTAAGGTGCTAGCGCTTCTGAAAGACTGTGTCTCGGTCATCCGTTTCTCAAACACCAGTAGTGCGAGAAATCCAACGGAGGCGATTGAGTCTTGTGGGGAAAAGTGCGCAAACCTCTGCAGAGTGTAACAAACTAATCATGGTTAGCCGTGTCCCCGGTTATGGACATCTTGAGTATCTAGTATTTGAATATCATGTGAATCTCAATATGTTACTTCTAAATTAATATTGTTGGGTTATTAATGACTACTTTTAATTGGGATTGAGAATGCTGTCAACCATTCTCAATGTTTCACAACCACCATGATAGTTAAATAAATTTATTCCTTCGCAGTAGGGAAAAATTGGCTTTACGCAAAACTGTAACCATAGAGCTTTCCACCAGCCAAATATGCATATAGTATAGATGTTGCATTCCATTACTCTCTATGTGTTACCTTGCCAGCATATTCCATGTGCTGACCCATTTCGGGCTGCAACGCTAATGTTGCAGACTTTTTAGACGACGATTAAGGTGCTTTTAGGTCGTGGTTCTATACTCAGTGATGCTGTTGGAGTTGATGGACCCATTTATCTTCCAAGTCTTCCGCTGTTATCGATATTAGATGGCCTTAAGCCATATTATTGTAATAATTTTTCTTCGGAGACATCGATGTAATAAGTGTGTGATTGCCACTCTGCTACAAATCCTTCGATGTACTGTGTGGTGTCAGCATTACTGATCCAGGGATGACACCGGAGCACAGTAGACTTGATCCATTCGGGTCTGGTCGCTACAGAGATGGTATCAGAGCACACACTGACTGTAGGACACGACCACTAAGTTAAAGCCATAGATCACTATTCTCTCCTCATTTTCTAACTCCTCATCTTTTCTACTCTTTAGGATGAAGGACGCGAAGATTAAGTACGCTCAACCGGATGAAGGCACACCTTTTGGATTTCATTTGAAGGAAGTCACCAAGTACCTAAACATTGGATTACCAAGTTTCACGGGAACCTTCAATGCCACTTTGCCTGAAGAGGAGCGGTGGAAGATTCAAGCTCATGTTCCGGGAAGGACATTCGCGCCAATCACGAAGCCCATAGATAGTGTTTTCAATGCACCAACTTGGAGCCTAGGAAAGAGCATGGCAGCCCATATCACCATAGGACGCATTGGAGAAGTTTATCAAGAAGACCTCAAGGACACTATCTACCAGATTTGCGGACGCCGAGATGAACAATGGGAGTTAGTCACCACCAAGAAGGATAGATCCATTGCAGCTTTTATCCAGGAGTTAAACCAGCACATTCGACGCCACGAGAACCAGATGTGCAATGATATGATAGAGTTGAAGAATGCGAAGACAAGGATCATCGAGCTAGAAGGAGAACTGAAGGCTACACGCAAGGACTACATGGACGAGATCGTAGCTCTAGCAAGACACAACTGCGATCTTAAGCAAGAGATTGAAGAACTCAAGATGGAGTTAGCATCCAGGAAGGAAGACATGTACGTCGCATGTCCGGACAACTACATCATCATCGACGACACCGATTCGGATCCAAGTGAACCCGACTTTGAAGACGAAGCTGGAGCGGATATCATGGAGTCTTCCACTGGTTCAAATTTCTAGATGACCACCAACTATTAGTAGTATTTCCCCCCATGTAAACACTATAGTTCGAGCACTTTTGCGATAGTTCTAGATCGATTGTAAGCCCTTGTTTGATTGAATGAAGTGATTTTGTGTGCATTTGCTCATGTGCATTGGGGTAGTGTTTCCTCTTTAGACCTCACTCTATTCTTATTTCTCGTCTTTTCTAAACCCTCAGATGCCTCCGAGACGTGACCCCGGGTTACCATTAAGGATTGGTAACTATGTTTTTCCCTCAGACCTAATAGTATTGGAATCTCAAGGATTGGATGTGATATTAGGCATGGATTGGTTATCAAAGTATGAAGGGAATATTGAGTGTGCTAGTAAGACAATTTTGCTCACAATGCCAGAAGGAAGAAGGATCAAGTATGTATCCCGGCATGTGCCAAATAGGACACAAGTAAATTGCCTGACAGGAGTCGTGCAGGAGGAAGTACCAGTAGTAAAGGATTTTCCTGATGTATTTCTGGAAGAGTTGCCAGGCATGCCACTGGATAGAGACATTGAGTTTTTGATTGAGTTATTGCCAGGTACAGGCCCAATATCAAAGAGACCGTACAGGATGCCAGCAAAGGATTTGGTAGAAATTAAGAATCAGATTAAGGAGTTACTGGAGAAAGGTTACATACGCCCAAGTTCTTCGCCTTGGGGATCACCCGTACTTCTAGTGGAAAAGAAGGATGGATCATTAAGGATGGTTGTTGATTATCGTGGATTGAATGAAGTAACCATCAAGAACAAGCACCCACCGCCAATGATAAATGATCTGTTTGATCGTTTGCAAGGAGCAAAAGTGTTTTGCAAGATCGATTTGCGATCAGGATACCACCAGTTGAAGATTCAAGAGCAGGACATACCTAAGACAGCATTCACCACGAGATATGGATTGTACGAGTATACCGTTATGTCATTTGGATTGACTAACGCGCCTGCCTATTTTATGAACCTGATGAACAAAGTGTTTATGGAGTTTCTAGATAAGTTCGTCATAGTGTTCATTGATGATATCCTGGTTTATTCGAAGAATGAAGAAGAGCATAAGGAACATTTGCGTTTGGTTTTGGAGAAACTAAGGGAACATCAGTTATATGCCAAATTTAGCAAATGTGAGTTTTGGTTGAAAGAAGTAGGATTCCTCGGACACGTTATATCCGGAAAAGGGATAGCAGTTGACCCCGCAAAGGTTGAGACCGTAACCGAATGGGAAGCACCAACGACAGTTGGAGAGATCCGGAGTTTTCTTGGACTCGCGGGATACTACCGGAGATTCATTGAGAATTTTTCAAAGATTGCGAAGCCTATGACGGAGTTGTTGAAGAAGGATACCAAATTCAATTGGACTGAGGAGTGTGAGGCTAGTTTCCAGGAGTTGAAGAAACGATTGCTTACCTCACCAGTGTTGATTTTGCCAGATCAGACCAAGGATTATGAGGTATATTGGGACACTTCACGTCGAGGACTTGGAGCAGTGCTTATGCAGGAAGGTAGAGTTGTTTCGTATGCTTCACGACAACTGAAGCCTCATGAATTGAATTATGCTACGCATGGTTTGGAGTTAGCAGCCGTAGTGCATGCATTGAAGACATGGAGACATTTTCTCATTGGAAATCATTGTGAGGTGTACACAGATCATAAGAGTTTGAAGTACATTTTCACGCAGAAGGAGTTGAACCTCAGACAAAGGAGATGGTTGGAGCTCATCAAGGATTATGATATGAGATTGCATTACCATCCCGGTAAAGCTAATGTAGTAGCTGACGCATTGAGCCGCAAGAGCCATGTCAATACGTTAATGACAGGAGAAATACCCAAGGAGTTAACAGAAAACCTTCGTGAACTAAGTTTAGAGATAGTTCCGAAAGGCTATGTGGCAGCATTGGAGATTCAGTCAACATTGATGGATAAAATCAGAGAAGCTCAAAAATCTGACAAGGAGATTGCTTCTATAAAGGAGAAACTAAGCAAGGGAAAAGCAAAGGGATTTCGTGAGGATGAGCACGATACCCTATGGTTCGAGGACCGTGTTTATGTGCCAAATGACCCGGAGATCAGGAAGTTGATTCTACAAGAGGCACATGATTCACCATATTCGATTCACCCAGGAAATACCAAGATGTATTTGGATTTAAAGGAAACATTCTGGTGGACCGGAATGAAGAAGGATATTGCAGCATATGTAGCAGTTTGTGATGTATGTCATAGAGTGAAGGCAGAGCATCAGAAGCCAGCCGGATTGTTGCAGCCATTGCCGATACCCGAATGGAAGTGGGATAAGATAGGCATGGATTTTATCACAGGACTACCCAGGACGAAAGCAGGATATGACTCGATATGGGTAGTAGTTGATCGTTTGACGAAGGTAGCACATTTCATTCCAGTTAAGACCACTTACACCAGTGCTAAGTTGGCAAAGATATACATGACTAGGATCATTTGTTTGCATGGAGTTCCAAGGAGTATTGTATCAGACAGAGGAACCCAATTTACCTCAAAGTTTTGGAATCAGTTACATGAAACTTTGGGAACCAGGCTAGAATTCAGCACCGCTTTTCATCCGCAAACAGATGGACAGACTGAGAGAGTCAATCAGATTTTGGAAGATATGCTGAGAGCTTGTGCACTAGATTATGGATCTAGTTGGGATGATAACTTGCCGTATGCGGAGTTTTCTTATAACAACAGTTACCAAACCAGTTTGAAGATGGCACCTTTCGAAGCTTTATACGGAAGGAGGTGCAGGACACCGTTGTCATGGGACGAAGTCGGAGACCGTCAATTCTTTGGACCAGATTTGATTAAGGAGTCTGAATAGAAGGTGAAGTTGATTCACGATAGGCTCAAGGTAGCCCAGTCCAGGCAGAAGAGCTACGCAGATTCTAAACGCAAGGAGACAGTTTACGAAACCGGAGACAGAGTGTATCTCCGAGTATCCCCACTACGAGGAGTTAAGCGCTTTGGAGTTAAGGGAAAATTAGCACCATGTTTCGTTGGACCATATAAGATCTTGCAATGTATGGGAGAAGTCGCTTATAAGTTGGAATTACCAGAGGGACTGTCAGGAGTTCATGACGTATTCCATGTTTCTCAGCTGAAGAAATGTCACGCCGAGATGGCGGAGGTACCGCTAAGAGATACAGTGCCGCTTGAAGCAATTCAGTTGCAGGACGACTTAACGTATGAAGAGAAGCCAGTCAGGATTCTCGAGTTTGCCAGCAGAGTTACCCGCAACAAGGTTATCAAGTTTTGTAAAGTTCAGTGGAACCACCGCTCAGAGGATGAAGCCATCTGGGAGAGAGAAGAAGATTTGCTCAAGGACCACCCTCACCTATTTTCTAGCCAACCCGAATCTCGAGGGCGAGATTCATCTTAAGGGGTGGTAGGTTTGTAACATCCCAAATTTTCAATTTGGAATGTTATACACTAGATCATGATGCATATCATATTTTCTTGCATTTTGCCGATCCTAGAAATTTCACGCAACTCAAGGACCCACGGAGAGAGTTGGGGATTTCGTCATTTTCATATTTGAGTTTTCTCAAATTTCGAAAAAGAGGATCATTGGATTTGTCGGAGTTTCTTTTGCATTTTATTTGGATAGGGAAAAATGCGTGTTTTCAAAATTTGCATTCTAGGTCCCGAGAAAAGTTCATTTTGTTCGACTCATTTTTAGGAGTCGGGGAAAATTTACTTTAGAAGTTTTGGAGTTCGTTTAGTTATCTTTTCTTTTGTTTTTCTGCGCGCGTAACCGTTTAAAAAAAATTATAGTGCGCCTGGGCCAAGGCCCAAGCCGCCGGCCAGGGCCATCGCCGCGCCGCGCGCCAGCGGGCAGGGAGCTGCCGCCGCCTATAGGAGTCCTAGTTGGACTCCGTTTGTTTTTTTTGGACTCCGTCTCCTACTCTTATTTCTTGCCCCCTCCCCCAAGTCTCCTCTCCTCTCCCCTCTTTATATACCCCCACACCCCCCTCTAAAACCCACACCACCAAGCCCCCAAGCCGCGCCTTGCCCCGCGCCGCCGCTGCACCTTACCCCGCGCCGCCCTGCGTCACCACCGCCGCTGCCCTTGTGCGTCACCACCGCCGCCGCCCTTGTGCGTCACCGCCGCCGCCGCCTTGCCCTAGCGCCGCCGCCGCTCTTGCTCGCCGCCGCTGGAGCCCCCGTTCGCCGGAGACCTCGCCGAGGTTGCCCCGCGTCTCTTTTTCTCCCCTCGGTTCGGTTTTTCTTCTAAACCGTTCCGATTCTTTTCTTCTGTTCCGATTCGTTTTCTTTCCGATTCTTTTCTTCTCTAAACTGTTCCGGTTTTCTAGATCGGTTTTTCGTTTCGATCTCTTTTCCGAAACCCTAGATCGGTTCCATTCTCTTTTCCGATTTAGTTGCCTCAAGACCGTTCGCCGGACCGTTCGTCCTAACAAACGTGATCACCGGATTATCCTAGGATGATGAACGTCTGTTCGTTTAACCGTTCTTCTTTTTCTTTTCGTCGGATTTATTCCGCGATCGGGATCTCAGATCCAATCTTCGTTCTAGTTTATCTTCTCGCTCGTTTATCGGAATCATGTGATTCAAGCGCCTGGAGTTTCGTTTCGAAACCGCCGTTCTGACTAATCAACTTAAACCAGTTTTTGCTACGGTAAAATTTGACCTAGTTTCTACTTGCTAGAACCGAGTTGTTTTCTTCCGCCGCTTGTTTTCGGTTTCTTTGTTCGGTTCTTTCTCTCTTTGCAACCGGAGTTCTTAAGTTGAACTTTCTGGTTCGATCTCTTGTTCGAGTTTTACCTGTGCATTAGATGAGTACTTATTGTATGCTTGTTGTTTGTCTGTGATAGATTACCCAGATTGTGCTGCCTGTTACTTCGAATCTCTAGGACTCGCGGATCATCAGCAAGGCAAGTAACACTTTGATCATACCTTTTCTACAACCCAGTTTTATTGCATTAGATCCATCCTCACACATTGCATGATTAGGATCTAATTAAATTGTGGGATGGGAAGTAGATGAGGTAGTACCTATTACCTGTTATTATGAAACCTTTGGGAGTTACATCTACGTTTGCTTATTATGCCATGCTATGCTAGTAGACGTGGATTGGGTGAGTGATATCCATGACAGATGTGAGATTGATAATTTAAAGGGTTTATCTAAGGTGGCAACTTAAATACACATCTGGGTGGATTGAGGCACCTGATGTCTATCAGGACTTTCCTGTTTTATATTGGACCGCCACCTAGGCTCAAAGGGATCATAAGATCTTTCACGCTAAATACTTACGTGTGCAGCCACAAGCCATTATGGGCTCTGGCATAGTTGACTAAGTCGTGCGTGTTGGGGAACGTAGTAATTTCAAAATTTTCCTACGCACACACAAGATCATGGTGATGCATAGCAACGAGGGGGAGAGTCTGATCTACGTACCCTTGTAGATCGCAACGGAAGCGTTGACACAATGTAGAGGAAGTAGTCGTACGTCTTCTTCCCGATCCGACCAATCCAAGCACCGTTACTCCGGCACCTCCGAGTTCTTAGCACACGTTCAGCTCGATGACGTTCCTTGGGCTCCGATCCAGCAAAGCGTCGAGGAAGAGTTCCGTTAGCACGACGGCGTGGTGACGATCTTGATGTACTACCGACGCAGGGCTTCGCCTAAGCACTGCAACGGTATGATCGAGGTGGAATTTGGTGGCAGGGGGCACCGCACACGGCTAAGGAACGATCTCAAGGATCAACTTGTGTGTCTTGGGGTGTCCCCTGCCCCCGTATATAAAGGATGAGAGGGGGAGGGCTGGCCGGCCAAGTGGAGGGAGGCGCAGGAGGAGTCCTACTCCTACCGGGAGTAGGACTCCCCCCTCCAATCCTAGTCCAACTAGGAATCCTTAAAGTGGAGAGAGAGAGGTGGCCGGCCCCTCTCCTAGTCCTAATAGGACTAGGGAGAGGGGGGGAGGCGCAGCCCTATGTGGGCTGCCCTCTCACCTTTCCACTAAGGCCCATGTTGGCCCATTTGGCTCCCGGGGGGTTCCGGTAACCCTCCCGGTAATCCGGTAAAATCCCGATTTCACCCGGAACACTTCTGGTGTCCAAACATAGGCTTCCAATATATCAATCTTTATGTCTCGAACATTTTGAGACTCCTCGTCATGTCCGTGATCACATCCGGGACTCCGAACAACCTTTGGTACATCAAAATGCATAAACTCATAATAACTGTCATCGTAACGTTAAGCGTGCGGACCCTACGGTTCGAGAACAATGTAGACATGACTGAGACACGTCTCCGGTCAATAACCAATAGCGGGACCTGGATGCCCATATTGGCTCCTACATATTCTACGAAGATCTTTATCGGTCAGACCGCATAACAACATACGTTGTTCCCTTTGTCATCGGTATGTTACTTGCCCGAGATTCGATCGTCGGTATCCAATACCTAGTTCAATCTCGTTACTGGCAAGTCTCTTTACTCGTTCCGTAATACATCATCTCGCAACTAACTCATTAGTCACAATGCTTGCAAGGCTTATGTGATGTGTATTACCGAGAGGGCCCAGAGATACCTCTCCGACAATCGGAGTGGCAAATCCTAATCTCGAAATACGCCAACCCAACATCTACCTTTGGAGACACCTGTAGTACTCCTTTATAATCACCCAGTTACGTTGTGACGTTTGGTAGTACCCAAAGTGTTCCTCCGGCAAACGGGAGTTGCATAATCTCATAGTCATAGGAACATGTATAAGTCATGAAGAAAGCAATAGCAACATACTAAACGATCGGGTGCTAAGCTAATGGAATGGGTCATGTCAATCAGATCATTCAACTAATGATGTGACCTCGTTAATCAAATAACAACTCTTTGTTCATGGTTAGGAAACATAACCATCTTTGATCAACGAGCTAGTCAAGTAGAGGCATACTAGTGACACTCTGTTTGTCTATGTATTCACACATGTATTATGTTTCCGGTTAATACAATTCTAGCATGAATAATAAACATTTATCATGATATAAGGAAATAAATAATAACTTTATTATTGCCTCTAGGGCATATTTCCTTTCAGTGCGAACTCTTACAGGGTAGACTAGCAGATGTAGGGGAAAGTAGGTGTACCGGTCTATCCATCGTAAGGTGCTAGCGCTTCTGAAAGACTGTGTCTCGGTCATCCGTTTCTCAAACACCAGTAGTGCAATAAATCCAACGGAGGCGATCGAGTCTTGTGGGGAAAAGTGCGCAAACCTCTGTAGAGTGTAACAAACTAATCATGGTTAGCCGTGTCCCCGGTTATGGACATCTTGAGTATCTAGTACTTGAATATCATGTGAATCTCAACATGTTACTTCTAAATTAATATTGTTGGGTTATTAATGACTACTTTTAATTGGGACTGAGAATGCTGTCAACCATTCTCAATGTTTCACAACCACCATGATAGTTAAATAAATTTATTCCTTTGCAGTAGGGAAAAATTGGCTTTACGCAAAACTGTAACCATAGAGCTTTCCACCAGTCAAATATGCATATAGTATAGATGTTGCATTCCATTACTCTCTATGTGTTACCTTGCCAGCATATTCCATGTGCTGACCCGTTTCGGGCTGCAACATTAATGTTGCAGACTTTTCAGACGATGATTAAGGTGCTTTTAGGTCGTGGTTCTATACTCAGTGATGCCGTTGGAGTTGATGGACCCATTTATCTTCCATGTCTTCCGCTGTTATCGATATTAGGTGGCCTTAAGCCATATTATTGTAATAAGTACTCTTCGGAGACATCGATGTAATAAGTGTGTGATTGCCACTCTGCTATAAATCCTTCGATGTACTGTGTGGTGTCAGCATTACTGATCCAGGGATGACACCGGAGCACAGTAGACTTGATCCATTCGGGTCTGGTCGCTACATCAACTCCGATCTCTATCATGATCATAGAGGGATCATCCATGGAGCTCGAGGGCTCAACATCAACATTGCCCTCGGGCGGCCGTGTTGTTTTTCTGGGCAGCGAACTTGTATCCACTGTCACCGCCTCCTCGAGCATCATTTTGACGATTGCTTCGATGGAATGGTGCGGAATTACGTCTACAACAGCCATGCAAAATTTCATCGAGTTCCGATGGAGGAATCTCCGACAAACTACGATACCGGAGCCCTGTCAAATCTATACGGGAATCTGGACGAGTTTAGGGCGTGGTCTCTAGAGCCCATCTCGGAGGTCCTTTGGAAGATCCAACCGTTCATCTACGGTGGAATTCCCATATCTACCACCGCTCCAAATTTCAGCTCGATCCGACGGTTCAAACTCCAAGAATCTTCTGATGAGTGGACCAATTTTTGGATCCGTTTTCTGCGCGAATACGGATCCGATCTGAATTCATGTTTCTTTATGAACATGATATTGGACAACCTTTTTAGAGGAATTATCTTCTAGGGTATTGTGCATTGTTTTTAAACACGTCCCCGTAAATTTTTAAGCCTCCCTGAGGTCATCTTCATCATCATGCTGGTGTCAAACTAGTCCGGCAATATTGCTCCAAGGCTGCCGACCTGCGCTAGACACGTCGTCACTTTGTTGAGCCAAGCTCAACTTCTTCGGATCATCATCTCGGCAAGCCGAACAAGAGTCCGGCATCACGAAGGAAAAATCGTCACCAACATCGTCGCCCCACGGATTACACGGAGCGGGCATACCGGCATCGCCTCACAGTCACTTCATCAAGCCGGCATCTACCACGTCATGACCTGCATCGGCAGGGCCGCACTATTGCTTCCTCAAGCTGGTATCCATCACGCCAACCTACTTCAACTCATCGGCTAACATCGAGGCTTTGACATCTCGGCTGGACCGGGGGCTTCACCATCTCTTCATCAACCTACTCCGGAGACTTCAGCGGCACTAGCCGACCAGCTCCGTCACGTTAGCTGGGCCGAGGGCTTTGCCTCGGCGAGCCAACCTTTGCCAGCATCGCCATACCGTCGCTTTATCGCCCACCAGGCAATGGCTGTGCAGATCGAGTCCCTATTTTCGGAATCACCTTTCTTCGGATTGCTACAACAAATAAACCAGGTGCTATTAATCCTAGTATTTTTTTGCTTGTTCGAGTTCATTTTTCCCAAGAAATTATTACTCTGGTTTGTTCATCATATGTACACAGGTCTATCAAATGATGGCCGCATTAACGAC
Organism: Triticum monococcum; assembly: GCA_034509565.1. Classification (NCBI taxonomy): domain Eukaryota; kingdom Viridiplantae; phylum Streptophyta; class Magnoliopsida; order Poales; family Poaceae; genus Triticum; species Triticum monococcum. Next base: position 79,619,052 of record CM067843.1, read on the forward strand.
GGTCACATGGTGGTTCAGTCAATTTCCGTACATGGTCCGATGAATGCCGCATCCGGAACTCGGACCGACATGTGAATTCAGGCTTTGCCATGCCTTTACCGCATCACGCCGACGCCCTGCGTCGACATTGACTTTGGCGCCAGGCCATATTTCTTTTATTACTGACTTTGCATAAATTATTTATTATGCAACGATTTTTTAATTATTATTGTTATTACTATTATCTCTGGTTTGCACTACATTTTGTGCATAGGAAAATGATCCGGGTTGGGCAGTATCGTCAACTCGGCGTACTTACATACCACGTCACCTCGGTTGGACGGGGGGCTTCGTCAACACTTCATTACCCCATGCCAAGGACTTTGGCATCACTCTGCCGGCCCGCATTGACCGTGCTATGTCACCACTTCAGAGTGCCGAGCTCTTTGCTCTGCCACCTTGGGACCGGCTTGGGGGATGGAACCTTGTCCCGCATCATGCTCGGGCCACGTCATCAACACCGAACACATTAACCAGCTAAGTTGCCTTCATGCTCAAAGTTTTAAATTTTTAACTTGTGTTCGGTTCGACCAAGCATTATACTTTTTTGGAAAAAAGTTGCTTGTAAAAAATTTCCTTGTCCAAACTTTGTTTGTGACGCACAAATTCAAATACCCCGTTTATTTGGGGGCTTCCTTTATGAAGCTTTTCCTCTTGCATATGATTATACTTGTACGGCTTCGTTCCTTGTTCGTGTATTACGCCACAATATGCATCATATTGACTTAAGCAATTTGCAAGCTGGGTTGCCTGGCTCCTGTGCTTACCCCTACGTTCCTGATTATTCTGCTAGGGAGTAAAGGGAGCACCTCTGCGATTGTCACGACCGAGTCCTCCGAGCTCTGACCTCAAACTGGGTGAAGCCGAAAGCTAGCGCTCTTATTGTTTTCAATCATGGTCGGCACACAACGGAACTCATGAGTACAAAAAATCTATTGCACAAGTCTCATAGTAATAATGAGCACCAAAAAAGGTATCGGTGGGGGTAGTATTTTCTTCGAAGATGCTTCTTACACTTCGTCTGTAATATAGCATAAGTTCCCTGAGCGCGCTTTGTCTGTTATAGCATTATGGCTCGGTTGCCTGGTTATCGGAAACACTGTCGATATTCTCGACAGGTGGAGTACATAACACTTTTCGGTCCTTGACCAAAGAGGGAGAAGCCGACGGTCGGTTAAGACGCGTTTAAAGTTCGGGTGACCAAAGATATTAGTACTTCGGTACATACAATCATTATACATAAAATTCTTACCCAAGTCAGTTGGGGTTCTTAAAATTTATATATGAGCTATAAATGTGTTTTCTTCTTGGTCGTTGTCAAAACACGACAGAAGCACAATTTTTTCTTTCTCTTCCAATTTTCGGATTGGCACCGAACACTTGATCTTGTTCGGACGTCATGTTTTTACTGACGGTTTTTGCTTTTCCAAGCTTATGGCACTTTCAAACTATTTGTGTGTTTCCAACACAAGTCTCACAGTGCAATGCCGGACACCTTTATAGATTCGGCAAAAACATTCTCAAATCTCACTATATATGCATTGGTTTCAAATTGTGTCTTCGGTCAATAGTTGGGTTGCCCGGCTCCTGCGCTTGCCTCCTACGTTCCGCTTTGTTAGTCTAGGTGTGCAAAGGGAGAACCACTGCGATTGTGCTTCCAGCTCACATGGTTAAGCACCTCAGTGGACAAAGCCGAAAACTGACTGTCACAATAAGCGTAAACTAGTCAGTGATCCGATGACGGTGTTAAATGACGGGCCATTCATAACAATGGCCGAAGTGTTTACGGCTTGACCTCGACTGTCGCCGAACACTACCGGGGGCTATTAACTGGCCTCAAACTAAATCCTCGATATTTTCTTCTTACATTAGAGCTGAGGTTTCATGATCGTGCATAGCTTGACAACCCAAAGAAAGGAACCGATAGCGAGACTATTTTCTTTGGAAGACATTTATTATGTTAAACAGTAATATAACATATCTCTCTGCGTACCTTTGTTTATAAAACCGTATGGCCAGATTGCCTTGTTTGTCGTAAATCTTTGCCCTCATAAAGGCTTTATAAAGTAGGACAAACACTCCTCGGCTACTAGCCGAGGAGGTGGAAGCGGATGGTCGGTCAACAAAGTTTTGTACAATGCGGATCCGAGCATTAAGGATGTAAAGTACTTGGATACATAGAGTCATTACACATAATTTGTGATTTTACTATGGATATCGATCCTTAATTCGGCCACCCGTGCCCACATTAAGGCTCGGGGGCTACTAGGCTTTGGGATTATTACTTACAAATATTAAAGGGGCACATCGATCCCCTGATCTGGTGTTGCCACCCGACTAGTGTCTCGAGGGCTACTGCATTGCCTGTCCAATGCAGAAAATTTTAAGTGCAATACAGTTTCTGAGGAGATTATGATCCTCAGGTTGGTCGGCCGCACCCAACCCGAGTCTCGAGGGCTGAGCACGCCACTTTTTGTATCCCGAAGTATTCTGCCGAGCTAGGACTTGATCCTCAGGCCGATTTTGCAAATCAACCTGAGGCTCAGCGGCTACTGGGATCAGTGGTCTTACATCATCCTTCAAGTGCATCTCGGGTTTTAAACCGATACACACGTAGAGGGTTACTTTCTATATATCTCGGCAGAGAATAAATTGCACCAATCAAAAATATTGAAAAAAATTGGCCCACAGTCGGGGTGGTGCACCACCTCGGAAGCAGTCCGGCTTAAAGCTCGGGCGCTAGTGGCTGGCTCCATAGAGGGCATTTCCAGCATTAAGCTCGGCTAAACTCCTTCAACTTCTTTGAACCAAGGTGATTTATGACAGTCCGGTGTTGGAGCTTGGACATAGTCCGGCGTTAGAGCTTGGACATAGTCCGGCATTGGAGCTCGGATATAGTCCGGCGTTGGAGCTCGGATACATTCCGGCGTTGGAGCTCAGAAGCGGTCCGGCGTTGGTGCTCGTCTACAAAAGATACCTCGAATGCAGTCCGGCGTTAGAGCTCGGACGCAAGAGCAGACTACCTCCCGGGAACAACTTCAAACCCGAGATGTGGCATAAAAATAACAAGGCATTGATAAAGGACGGAAACTTAAAGGGGCTCCTCGGATACCCGACGTATAAACTCGTCGAATGCATTTCGGCGATCCTCAAGATCGAAGATGAGAAGATTTGTTGAACCAGTTTTCAATACCGACAACCGAAGATGAAGAACAGTTCGGAAGAATCGAGGAGCGTCCCTAACTTGAAGACCGGTTCAGGGGGCTACTGACGGTGTCCTGGACTAGGGGGTACTCAACACGTCATCTCCCGATCTGTTAGATTGGGCCGAGGACCCCCATGGCGTATACTCATGGGCTAGTTTGGACAGCTGCCGCATACATGGAAGATTCCACAAGACTTGGTGATCAAGACAAGGACTCCTCCCCACCGGCGTATTCAGCTAGGACTCTTGTTATCCTAGGCCTCTGGTGCATTATATAAACCGAGGCCAGGCTAGTCGATAGATCATATACAACAATCATACCATAGGTTAGCTTCTAGGGTTTTAGCCTCTACGATCTCGTGGTAGATCAACTCTTGTAATACTCATATCATCAATATCAATCAAGCAGGACGTAGGGTATTACCTCCATCAAGAGGGCCCGAACCTGGGTAAACATCGTGTCCCCTGCCTCCTGTTACAATCGATCCTAGACGCATAGTTCGGGACCCCCTACCCGAGATCCGCCGGTTTTGACACCGACACTCCCCCTCTCTTGTGGAGATCTATTCGATGTAATCTTCTTTTTGCGGTGTGTTTGTTGAGACCGATGAATTGTGGGTTTATGATCGAGTCTATCTATGAATAATATTTGAATCTTCTCTAAATTCTTTTATGTATGATTGGTTATCTTTGCAAGTCTCTTCGAATTATCAGTTTGGTTTGGCCTACTAGATTGGTTGTTCTTGCCATGGGAGAAGTGCTTAGCTTTGGGTTCAATCTTGCGGTGTCCTTTCCCAGTGAAAGAAGGGGCAGCAAGGCACGTATTGTATTGTTGCCATCGAGGATAACAAGATGGTTTTTTATCATATTGCATTATCCCTCTACATCATGTCATCTTGCTTAAGGCGTTACTCTGTTTTTAACTTAATACTCTAGATGCATGCTGGATAGCGGTTGATGAGTGGAGTAATAGTAGTAGATGCAGAATCGTTTCGGTCTACTTGTCTTGGACGTGATGCCTGTATACATGATCATACCTAGATATTCTCATAACTATGCTCAATTGTGTCAATTGCTCAACAGTAATTTGTTCACCCACCGTAGAATACTTATGCTCTTGAGAGAAGCCACTAGTGAAACCTATGGCCCCCAGGTCTCTTTCTCATCATATCAATCTCCATCACTTTATTATTGCTTTGCTTTTACTTTTACTTTGCATCTCTATAACAAAAATACCAAAAATATTATTTATCATCTCTATCAGATCTCACTTTCGTAAGTGACCGTGAAGGGATTGACAACCCCTAAGCGCGTTGGTTGCGTTGAGCTATTGTTTTTGTGTAGGTACGAGGGACTCGAGCGTAGCCTCCTACTGGATTGATACCTTGGTTCTCAAAAACTGAGGGAAATACTTACGCTACTTTGCTGCATCATCCCTTCCTCTTTGGGGAAATCCAACGCAGTGCTCAAGAGGTAGCAGACCTACTCAACGATAGATGGACATACATCCTAATAGCCGAAGAATACGGCCTCAAGTGCACAACCAAGGGTTACCCGAAGCGCAGATTGCTACCTTAGTTTGATGAGGAGGCGCCAGAACCTGTGCCACGCGGTCTGTACAATGCGGTTAACCGACCACCATGCAGCCGGGATAAAGCGACAACTCGAGCCGAACAGCAGCCCGCCTCAACCCAAACAAAAAACAGAGAAAAAACAGCTCGGGATCATACATACGACCCTCGGTAGGACCTGGATACTAGAGCAGAACATACCAGATCGATCTACGGATCGTGAGGACATGCCTCGACGCGGAATGGCGGCTACCTATTCGGACGTGACAAGTCTAGTCATGACCGAGACGAAAACCGCAGACAGACTCCATCTAAGCTACATCGTGACGTGGCCCAATATAGAGGCGCCGCACACCACTCTGCTTCACCGACGAAGTAATGGAGCATGAATTCCCAGAAGGGTTTAAACCCGTGAATATCGAATCATATGATGGAACAACAGATCCCACGGTGTGGATTGAGGATTTCCTTCTCCATATCCACATGGTCCGCGGAGACGACCTTCATGCCATCAAGTACCTCCCGTTAAAACTCAAAGGACCAGCTCGGCACTGGTTAAACAGTCTGCCTGAAAACTCAATTGGCAGCTGGGAGGAGTTGGAAGATGCCTTCCGCGATAACTTTCAAGGTACATATGTCCGGCCACTGGATGCCGATGACCTAAGTCACATTGTCCAGCAGCCCGGAGAGTCCGCCAGAAAGCTCTGGACTAGGTTTTTAGTTAAAAAGAACCAATTTGTTGACTGTCCAGACGTGGAAGCCCTCGCGGCCTTCAAACACAGCGTCCGAGAAGAGTGGCTTGCCCGCCACCTCGGTCAGGAAAAACCAAAGTCTATGTCAGCCCTTACCGCTCTGATGACCCGCTTTTGTGCGGGAGAAGACAGCTGGCTCGCCCATAGAAGCAATAGCGCCAGCGATCCTGGCACCTCCGAAGTGCGGGACAGTAATGGAAAGACACGACACAATAAAAACAAACGTCGCAATAATAATGAGGGCACACAAGACACAACGGTCAACACTGGATTCAGCGGCCCCAAACCCGGCCAACGGAAAAAGCCATTTACGGCAAACAAAGACGGGCCATCCAATTTAGACAAAATACTGGATAGGCCCAGCCAGATCCATGGCCACCCCAATAAACCAGCTAATCACACCAACAGAAGTTGTTGGGTCTTCAAACAGGCCGACAAGTTAAATGCCGAACACAAGGGGAAGAAGCCGCCAGGCGATAGCAACGACGAACAGGCTCACCAATCGAAGAACGGGGGTCAGAAGCAGTTTCCCCCCGACGCAAAAACAGTAAACATGGTATACGTGACACACACCCCTAGAGGTGAGCACACGGAACACTCCCTCTGTACAGGGTGAGCACACGAAGCACTGGCCGACTTCCTCGTCGACTGGGCCGAGACCCAATACCTACCTCCAGCGCCCGACTCCACCCATTGGCGGATGCATTTCGACGGCTCCAAGATGCGCACCGGCTTGGGAGCCGGCGTTGTCCTCACTTCTCCTAAAGGCGACAAGCTCAAATACGCACTGCAAATCCATTTTGCCGCCTCCAACAACGTTGCCGAGTACGAGGCGCTCATTCACGGGCTCCGGCTTGCCAAAGAACTTGGCATTCGCCGGATCCTGTGTTATGGCGACTCGGACTTAGTGGTCCAGCAGTCGTCTGGCGACTGGGACGCCAAAGATGCAAACATGGAGAGTTACCGTTTCCTTGTGCAGCAACTTAGTGGATATTTCGAGGGGTGCGAGTTCCTCCATGTGCCAAGAAACGACAACGACCAAGCAGACGCCTTGGCACGAATCGGTTCTACCCGCCAAGCAATACCATCCGGCGTCGCCCTTCAACGCCTCCTCAAGCCGTCTGTCAAGCCTTCACCAGAATCAGACTCCATCTTTGTGCCGGCTCCCCCCGAAGAAGTCGAATCCGACTCCAGAGCCCCGGCAGACGGTACGGGGATTTTGGCAGATGGCTCCAAAGCCGCCACAATCGAGGCCGGCCCATGGACTGCAGAACCCGGCCCGGGGACTACGGCGACCGGCCTGAAGACTCCAGAACTCGGCCCAAGGGTTGCGCCAGTCGGCCCAGGGACTTCATTAATCCTGCAAGCGGTTGTTGACTCCAGCCCGCCGCCTCCCAGCCTAGCCGCCCTCGTCCAAGTCGCAGTTTTGGCAGTCGAAGAAATTGCAGCACCCTCATAGGCCCAACCCATCCTCAAATTCCCGGTGAGCAAAGAGTTGCCGACTGATGAGACCTTAGCTCAACAAGTACAACGCCGAGTGGCAGCCTACACCATAGTCAACAGAGTGCTGGTCAGGCACAGCGTCACTAGTGTCTACCAGCGCTGTGTAGAGCCAGAGCAAGGCCAGGCAATTCTCAAAGACATCCATCAAGGCGAGTGCAGCCACCATGCGGCTTCAAGAGCACTCGTCGCCAAAGCTTTCCGACACAGTTTCTTTTGGCCAACGACCTTAGAAGAGGCCAAGGAATTGGTCCAAAAATGCAAAGGGTGCCAGAAGTTCCGCTCCAAGCCGCATCAGCCGGCTTCTGCACTCAAGACCATCTCCATTGCCTAGCCTTTCGCAGTTTGGGTCCTAGACATGGCGGGACCATTCAAGACGGCACGAGGTGTCTTAACTCACTTACTTGTCGCGGTGGACAAGTTCACCAAGTGGATAGAAGCGAAGCCAATCAAGAAACTGAATGGTCCGCCTGCCGTGACTTTCATCTCCGACATCACAATTCGGTACAGCATACCACACAACATCATCACTGACAATGGCACGAATTTTGGCAAAGGCGCCTTGGCCCGTTTCTGTGCGACGCAGGGCATCCGACTGGACCTAGCGTCCGTCGCCCATCCACAGTCAAACGGCCAGGTGGAGTGAGCAAATGGCCTCATCTTGTCCGGCATCAAGCCCCGACTGATCGAGCCTCTGGAGCGCTCTGCTGGCTGCTGGCTCGACGAGTTGCCAGCCATCCTCTGGAGTCAGCGCACGACTCCAAACAAGTCAACCAGCTTCACGCCCTTCTTCCTTGTCTACGGTGCTGAAGCCGTCATCCCAACAGACATAGAGTTCGATTCCCCGCGAGTCACCATGTACACCAAGGAAGAAGCAGAAGAAGCACGACAAGACGGCGTCGACTTGCTGGAAGAGGGCCGGCTGTTGGCACTCAGCCGGTCCAGCATCTACCAGCAGAGCTTGCGCAGATACTACAACAGGAAGGTCAGGCCGAGATCTTTCCAAGAGGGCAACCTCGTGCTCCGACTAATCTAGCGAACAGCCGGCCAGCACAAGCTGTCGGCGCCTTGGGAAGGCCCCTTCATCATCAGCAAAGTGCTGGGCAACGACTCCTACTACCTGATCGATGCTCAGAAGCCCCGAGCACGCAAGAGGGACGGCTCCGGCAAAGAGACAGAGCGGCCATGGAATACAAATCTCCTCCAAAAATTTTACAGTTAAACGCAGTATGTATCACGCTACCTTTTGTATTAAAAGTACCAAGACTTCGGGCCCCCCGAGAAGAGCTCGGGGACTGCCCTCTTTTATCTATATGATAAGAAATATGCCTTCGAGTATATTAATCTTTGTTATGCCGCTTGGCACCGGGTTCGACTAGTCGGCCCGGGGACTTGCCGTCCTGCGCTATGAAATGCTTCCTGCAGCCGGACAAGTAGTGTGTGGCGTCTAAGCCGTCTCCTGCCAGAAGCCGCAGCTCGCAGAGCGACTGTCTAGTGGGCAGGAGTAAGGAAGAATGGGCGTCCACATGAAAAATGGCTAAGGACTCAAAGCATAAACATAGCTTAAGGCCGGCTTCCAGCCTTTTTTCGCAAACCGACGCTTGAATAGTCGTCTTGCCGCCTTCTATCCGACTTGTTCAACAACTCTAAAAACGGCTAAGTGCTTGCCTTCCCAAAGTGACCAAGAATTTGATCCAGCAGCAGTCCGCAGAGCGGCTGTCCGACTGACAAAGATGGCAACTGAGGGAAGACGGCAAAGGAAAAAGGCAAAATAGCAATTAGCAAGAAAAGATAGAAGTCGGATGAATATTTACATAACAAGTTCTTCAAAAACTATTAGAACAGATAAAACAAAGACAAGGTGGCAGCCTAGGGGGCGGCAGACGGGTTTGGAGGATCAGAGGAGACGACGGTGTTGGATGTTGGGGCGGCCGGCTGGGCGGTCTCGGCTTGATCACCTCCAGCAGCAGTCGGCTCAGGTGGGCACGGCTCGTTGCTGGAGGCGCGGTCGAGCTGAGGCTGGCTGTCCGCTCCATCTTCCGGTGCTTCCGTCTCGCTTCCGTCCTCCGCCTCGTCTTTCTCCTCGACGCTGGAGCCGATCACCTCTGCCGAGTCCTCGCCGTAGTCGGGGTTCAGCCCAAACCACTCCGGCGGTACCTCCCCGCCGTCTTCAGCCCGCTCGGGGACAAAAATGCTGGTGTCGGTGTACATGGCGATCGCCGCCGCACGCTTGACAAGGGCGTCTTCCGCGGCTGCTAGCTCCGGCTGGGCCTCTGACCGGAGTGTGGCCAGCCGGTCTAGGTCCAGCCCCGGATACGACGCCTTGACGAATTCCAAGGCTCGGCGTGCTCCGGCCCGGGCCGAGGAACCCTTCCAGGCCTCAAGACGGCTAGCCGCGACCTCCAGCCAGTCGGCAGTCCGACTGGGGGTGCGCGGAGCCTGCATGTCTAGCCACAGGGCGGCAATCGCTTGGGCGCCGACATGTTGAAGCCGGCGTAGCATCTGGTGGGCCGGCTGCAGGCGAGCCCCAATGCTCAGAATATGCTCGTCAAGGGTCCGAGGGGCATCAGCGGCGATCTCCGCGCCATCCGCCCTCCGCTCCTCGCGATCGGCCTCGATAGCTTGAATGGCGGCCTGCGAGTGGCCGGGGAAGAAGTCTGCCAAGACGGAAAGAATGAAGAACAAGTCAAAATACCAGGAGTCGGCTCGACCTATAGTCGGCGGCTCGAAGAAGGAAAGCAAAGAAGCTCAGCGTTGACAAGGTCCTCGATCTCATGGAAGCCGGAGGCCAGCATTGCCTCCTTGTCAGTCCAGGAGGAGCGCTCGCTCGCGAACTCGGCCAGGAGGGCGGCCTTCGCCTCTTCCGCCTCCCGCTGCGTCTTCTAAGCAGCTCCTTCTGCTCTGCCAATTGTGCGGCCAGCAGATTGCGCTCTGCGGCGAGTTTACTGCACTCCTCCCCCTTGGCGCGCAACACGGAGTTGGCTTCACTCAGCTGCTGTTGAAGAGTGGCGTTGGCCACTGAAGAAAAAGAAGAAAGAAGGCGTTAAGTTATCGATGAAGAAGGTCGCCGGGGAGATCCGGCCCGACTGCTCAGCAGTCGGCCTGAATCTTGGGGACTACAACCCGCGGGTGCACCAGCGCGCCCCTGCAAAGAAGAAAAAAGACTCACTCCGGCTCTCCGACAAGTCGGCGGTCCGCTTGCCCAGCTCTTCAACATTGCGGTTGAAGGCAATGACACGAAGGTTGTGATAGTCCTGCAACAAGTATTTCAGACAAAGGTTAGTACCCGGAACTCACCAATTGGAGTTCCGGGCGGCCTGCTCAGCAGCCGGCCCAAAACTCGGGGACTACACCCAGTGGGTGCGCTGGTGCGCCCCCATAGAGAGGAACAAGAAAACAGGGACAAAGGAGAAAGCATACCCGGATGGCTGCCCGCGACGCCAGGTGCGCCTTGGTGCAGTTTTGGATGGCGTCGCTCTCAGCTCGCAGCTTCGTCTGGACATCCAGAAGCACCTGGTTCAGCAGGCCCGTGCCGCCTCCTCGCACCCACCCAATGGGCGCGGCGCTCGTCGCTTCGGTGTCTGGAATCGTCGAGCTGGCAATGCCGGTCTCCAAGGGGCGTGGCGCCGAAGTCGCCTTCTCAAGACGGCGGTGCGTTGGCGAGCCGACTTGAAGGAGTAGCCTTGCCACGGCCTCGTCTTCAGTCGGCGGCAAGGGCGGACCCGCCGGCTGTTTGCCTTGCGCGCTCCTAGACGGCGGCGGGGGCGGCTATGGCGGTGCGACCGCGTCCGGCATGGGGGCGTCGCCGCTGCCTCTCTCCACGATCAGGAACTCGCCGCCGGCTTCCCCTGGCTGCCCCGTGAACTCCGGGGGCGGCGGCGCAGAGTTCAGAGGGGTGACGAACACCGCCAACCGCCGGGGCGCGACTTCCTTAGCCAGCCGCTTTGCCGCAGCGGTGGCCTCAGCCACCTCCAGCTTCTTCAGGGCGGAGGCCTCCGCCTTCTCAGCCTCCGCTTTCTCCTGGCGGGCGGCCTCGTCCTCCTCGCACTTCTCCTGCGCGTTCTGCTCTGTCGCCTCCCGAAGGTCGGCGGCGGGGTCAATCCGCCGAGTGGTGGCAGATGTCTCCACCGACCCCATAACGGAGGCGGCAGCAACCCTCTCAAGAGTGAGGGGAGCCCTGAGGCGAGAAAAGCATATGAAAAACTCAAAAAAGATCAACAAAGAGAAAATAAAGATAAGGGACGGAGGTGCTTATGCAGAGACCAGTGGCGGCTTCTTCACTTCCTTGCGGAAGCAGCTGGCTTTCGCGACCGCCTCTTCCCGCCTGGTCGCGGCGGCCACTCCCTTGAACTTTCTTCGACCGGCCACCAGGCGTACTCGGCCCGGCCTGGCGCTTCTTCGCACCGCCTTAAGCGTCCAAGCCGGCAGAGGAACTCGCGCTTGGCTGGCCGGCCTTTGGCTGGCGACGCGGGGCGACTTCTCCCTTGACCTCGTCGTCAGGCCAGTCGGCGAAAGTGGCCGAAGGCCTGGAGCCGCCTCCTTCTCCTCCTCCTCCCTTGGCGTCGGCTTCCATGGCCACCGCCCCCAAGTCAGGATCGTCGACGTCGCTCTCCGCCCGATCGGGGACAAACTGACGAGCCGGCCCCGTGGTGCTGGTCGAAGGAGGGACGAGAGGGTTCTGATTCAAAACAAAAACGGTCAGACTGGACAAGTCGGACTCGGCAACAAAAGAAACAGAAGAAGAAGGAAGACGACTTACAATAGGCGGGGGGTTGGCGCGTGAATACGGCTCCTTGCCGAACCGCTAGTCCACCGAGAGACCGCAGTTCGCGATGTAGTTCACCGTGTTCGCCACCTCCGCATGAGGCATGTCCTTGGAGCACATCCGACTCGGGTCCCGATGACCGCTCATCTGGCAGGTCAGGTGAGGTCGGCCTTGGAGTGGGAGGACTCGGCGCGCCACGAAGGCGGCCAGCAAGTTGGCCCCGGTCAAGCCCTCCGACTGCGTCAGCACTCGAAGTCGCGCGAAGGCGACGACACCAGCGGGAGACAGCGTCTTGGCTCGGTGTGACCAGCTGGGGAGCCTTCCAGTCGGCGCGCCGGCTTCGTAAGCCGGCAGGTTAACCCAGTCGCCTTCTGGGGTGACGTTCTTCACATAAAAATAGGACCGCTGCCACATCTTCACCGACTCAATCAGTGCGATGGTGGGAAACGGATTGTCGGCCACTGATCTCTGCATCGCGATGAATGCACCACACTGGGTCGGCACGCCGGTGACGTGTGTGCCGAGCTTGGACTGGAAGAACTCACCCCAGAGCTCGATGGTGGGGAGAATGCCGAGGAAGCCTTCGCACAGGGTGGCGAAGGCAGCCAGCTGCAGCCCCGTGTTCGGAGTAAAGTGGTGCGGCTGGAGCCTGTGGAACTCCAAGAAGGAGCGGAAGAAGCCGCTCGCCGGTAGCCCCAGGCCGCGCATAAGGTGCGAGCGGAATATGACCCGCTCGTCCTCCTCCGACGCCGGCGATATTTCTCCCTCCGGCGCGAGGCGGACCCACACTAAGTCCCTGCCGGGCAGCCGCCGTGTCTGGCGGAGGATCTCGATGTCGTCATCATCAACCTCGGAGCCATCCCACACTCCGGAGCGTACAGCAGGAGGCGCGGAGGCGGAGGAAGAGCTCATCGCTGCGGGCGCAGCGTGGTTCGGAGCAGCAACAGCGAGAGGAAGAAGAAGCAAGGAGGAGCGAAAGGGAGTGGGGAGAATGGGCGCGCGTGCTTCGCCGCCCCCCTCCCCCGCCTACTTGTAGGCTCGTGGGCTGAGAAGCCGAGGGGGCGGTCGTGGGATTAACTGCGCCCGAGACCCCACAACCCCCACGATTTACCACACGAAGTTACCATGTGCAATAACCGTGCGGGAACCCCAACCATCCGCGTGACCACAACGGATCCGTTCGCATGCCGAGGCACGGTAGTGGCGGGCCCCGTCTGTAGGCCTGTCCCGTCGCGCGCGTGGGTGAGTAGACTAGCTCAGCCACATGGCGGCTCGCGACGGGTCCACCACGGGCGCAACCCGGAAGCTTATCAGGCACACCGCCTGAACTCCGCCGCGATGTTCAAACTTTTTTAGGGGCAAGTCGGCCTTGAGCAAGTCCGACTCCAACCAGTCGGCTTGACAGAGGACGCCTAGCGAGGCCCAGATCCAAGCACCGGAGAGAAGAAACTGTTGAGGCTCCTCGACATGTCGCCCTCGGAGCCTCACCAGCTTCGGGGACTACTGTCGGAGTAATGGGCCACGGGTAGTCTAACCCAGGCCCAGAACCTTTCAAGACGTTGAGGAAGACTGCGCCCCTCGAGACCCCAGGACGAAGAGCTGCCTTCTGAGAGTCGGCGGCGAGGCGGCCGACTGCCCACTCGCGGCCGAGTCCCAGGGACGACTTCAGGATGAGCCGACTCCTGACTGGCGACTTCCAGAGAAGCCGGCCTTGGGGAGTCGGCCCGCGACGCCAACAACCCCCATGCCCTCATAAAGAGGGACGGGACGGGGAGTGGCCATAGTAAGGTCCACTCCCACCCCTTTTCCAAGGGCAGGCATGGCTACACTACGCCATACCCGCAGAGATCTCCGCGCGGCGCGACACTATTGCCAGGCCGGCCCTGACATCAGCCCCAGAGGGCGGAGTCCTGTGCCCACGACAGCCTGCCGGTACGACCCAGGGATGATGGGTCCCACCAGTTGGCGGGCGTACAAAAGACGGCGAGAGCGCCACCAGTCGGCCGGCCCCTCCCACGGGCCCCACGCACCATTAATCAGACACGACAGGTAGTGGCCACAATGATCGCCCGCCAGACGGTGGAGCTATCGCTACACCCTCATGACCGAGCCTGCATCATTAGAGGCACGACTATAGTAATCTGCAGCCGGCAAGACCCGCCCGCGGTGGACGCGGCCTGTCAGCTCCATACCGAGCCAGTCGGCGGGGCCCAACAGTCGACGGGCCCCAGGAGTCGGCGGATAAGACGGCGGCCAGAGAGACTGACGGCTAGGCCCGCGCCCGGTTGGATTACCATTGTACCCCTGGGGGGTAGGCCTATATAAACCCCCCAGGGCATCCATGCAAAGGGTTGGAATCCATTAGCACTAGACCAGATCGTATAGGAAGGAGAGAGCTAGCCTTGCCTTCTCCTACCTCCAGGAAACAACTCGAGGAGCAACCGTGTAAACAATTTGCCATAGTGATCATGCGGAGACCCCGTAGGGCAGCAGTAGGGGTATTATCTCCCCGGAGAGCCCCGAAGCTGGGTAAGATTCGCCGGCGTGCATGCCTTTGCCTTATCCCGTTTCCAGGCACCGGCGATGTTCTACTCGCCCCCACCATGATAAGCCATCCTTTGGCATATGTCGCACCCAACCCCCGACCAATTCAGAGAAGATTCAAATATTGTTCATAGATATATTTGATCATAAACCCACAATTCATCGGTCTCAACAAACACACCGCAAAAAGAAGATTACATCGGATAGATCTCCACAAGAGAGGGGGAGAACATTGTATTGAGATCCAAAAAGAGAGAAGAAGTCATCTAGCTACTAACTATGGACCCGTAGGTCTGAGGTGAACTACTCACACTTCATCGGAGGGGCTATGGTATTGATGTAGAAGCCCTCCGTGATCGATGCCCCCTCCGCCGGATCTCCGAAACAGGCCCCAAGATGGGATCTCATGGATACAGAAAGTTGCGGCGGTGGAATTAGGGTTTTGGTCCGTATCTGATCGTTTGGGGGTACGTAGGTTTATATAGGAGGAAGGAGTACGTCGGTGGAGCAACAGGGGGCCCACGAGGGTGGAGGGTGCGCCTGGGGGGTAGGCGCGCCCCCTACCTCGTGGCCTCCTATTTTGTGTCTTGACGTAGGGTCCAAGTCTCCTGGGTCTTGTTCATTGAGAAAATCACGTTCCCGAAGGTTTCATTCCGTTTGGACTCCGTTTGATATTCCTTTTCTTCGAAACCCTAAAACAGGCAAAAAACAACAATTCTGGGCTGGGCCTCCGGTTAGTAGGTTAGTCCCAAAAATAATATAAAAGTGGATAATAAAGCCCAATAATGTCCAAAACAGTAGGTAATATAGCATGTAGCAATCAAAAATTATAGATACGTTGGAGACGTATCAATGACCCAAACTCTTAAAGATTATGGGATATCTGTGAAACATGTTCCATTACTTTGTGACAATGGAAGTGCTATTAAGATTGCTCACAATCCCGTGCAACATTCTCGAACTAAGCATATTGAAGTTCGTCATCATTTAATTCGAGATCATGTTGCCAAAGGGGACATTAATATTAAGCATGTTGCACCGAAAAGCAGTTAGCTGATATATTCACGAAACCACTTGATGAGAAAATGTTTTGCATGTTAGGAGGTGAATTGAACATCATTGATGCTTCAAACTTGGAGTAGGAACTCCATTTGATACATGCAAGGCATGAGCCTATGACTAATCCTTGATAGTTCTCTTATGTTGACTATCTTATGTCTTGGATATATTTGCACCTTGCATGTTATCTAACCCGTGTAGGTACTTGGATGAATCTAAATCTATGAGATTGCAACTCACTCACATCTTGAGCGATTTCTATATCACCAAGTCTCTACACAATGGTGGATGAAGACAAGGAAGCACACAACCATTCAAATATATCCTTTGACAAATTTTATGTTGAGTTTCATGATTGTCATTTTGGATACACAAGTGCTCTTCCTTGCAAAAACTAACCCATGTAGGTAGATGAACTCAAAATCCAATTGGTGCTCCCAACTCTTGATGAGCTACATCAACCTTGAGCAACCCACACAAGTTCAACTACATGATCATGATCGACGCCACCACCCAAGGTATGTTATTCCATCTTAGAGAAGCTTTACTCCAAGTCATGAGTCAAAGCAACTCAACAAGATGTGAATACATCAAAAAGCTTAAACGAAAAATGGTAACCCCATTTTGAGCTTAAACAATGAGTATGACCTATGATCAAGTGATCTCACTTGACTCCTAACATAGGTGACTTTATCGCCGACCAATTCTAGATGAAGTTCTCTTGTATTCTTTTCTGTGCTCTTACATTTGTCTCATGCATATTTGTTTCCCTCTTCAAAAAAAACCTTCATCTAGACTTCTTTTTAGTTTCTTCTCTTTTATTTTATGTTCTGCATTCCTTGCATCCAATTCATTGCAAATCTTTCAGTTAATTCCTTGCAAATCCTTGTGAGATCTTACTTGTCTAGTGAGCTGAGGTGACAAGTGTTTTCTCTGTGATGAACTCGATCTCATCGGTCTGATGCTTTCGGTCCAACCAAATCCTCTCGGTACAACCGAACCATACAAATCGGTGTCACCGATTTCACTATAGGAAAGACATCTTGCCACTTGTTTCTGCATTCTTTTTGATCCAGCTCCACTCAATGACTCCTGTCCTCGACCAGCATCCCATTCAACTTGCTGCTTTGTTCTGTGACTCAAGGACCAAAACCCATCATGAAAAAAATCCAGAAGAAACCTTCTTGGAAATTGATGTCAAAGGGGGAGAGAGAGATCACATCAAAGCTTAATCATATCTATAGGGGGGAGAATACTCAAGGGAAGAAAGAGTAATCATCAAGGACCCTAGATGCTTGGTGTTCAAGAGGAGAGAAGTCGCATGTCTTCAAGAGGGGAACGACATGTTCATATTTGCTCGTTTGCATTAGCTCTGTTTATTTCCGTTAAGCTCTGATTTTGCTCTAATTTTCTGTTCCCTTTCTTCTCCCAGTATCCCTTGCTAGATTCAGGGGAAGCAAGACATCTAAGGGAAGGAAATCCTTGAATTTATTGCACATCTTTACCTTTGGGGACTTGTCTATATCCAATGTGGTACTTAGTACTCACTCTACATGTCATCCCAGTCTTGGTACTCTTGTGGTTTCCTTTGATTGCTCTGGCCAGTAGGTGTATCTATGTCATCTAACCTTGTTTACACAGGTTCATCCCATCCTAAGCCAACTCAAGACCACAAGGTAAGTATATGAATCACAATCATGTGTATGAGAAATTCTTGCTGATGTACATACTATTTGCAAGAAGGACTCATGAGCATGAAGGTACATTTCTCATGTTCACATCATTTGCTCTGATGCATATAGCCAAGATACATGTAACACATTGCTTACTCTATCATGTTTATGCATTCACATGCTTCTATATTCCATATTCACATGATTGCATACATGTAGGGGGAGCCTATGCATGTTACATGTCTTTCCAAAGCTTCACTTACTATTCTCTATATATTTATCTAAAGCTTTGATGTATGTTGTCATCAATTACAAAAAAGGGGGAGATTGAAAGCACAAGTGCTCCCTAGGTGGTTTTGGTAATTAATGTCAACATATCTCTTGTTGGACTAACACTTTTACCTAGTATGTTTCAGATAAGTTCAACAATGAAGTGGCATGGACTAGAGGATGTGGAACCCCTTCAAGATGCTAAGGACAAAGAATTGGCTCAAGCTCCAAGCTCAAGACTCTACATTTTCTATTTTAGTGATCCAAGATCACATTGAGTCGATAAGAAAAGCCAATACTATCAAGGAGGGATGAGGTGTTGCTTAATGAGGCTCTTGCTCAAAATGCTTAGTGATATGCTCCAAAGCCCTCAACCACTTTCTCACATCCAAATATGTCCCACACCAAATATCCAAATCGGCCCCACCGATTCTTTCTATCCGGAGCCACCGAGTTCAGTTGACATAGCCACTACCAGAAACCCTAATCAGTTCGGTCTCACCGATAGGGATCTCGATCTCACCGAGATGGGCTTGCAAACTCTCTGTTACCTATTGCAATATTTTCGGTCCCACCGAGATATGAAATCGGCCCCACCGAGTTTGCTTGGCCAACTCTCTGTTTTGCTTATTACCTAAATCGGTCCCACCAAGTTTGAGCAATCGGTCAAACCGAGTTTTGGGTTTACCCTAACCCTAGCACATCGGTCCCACCGAGATGATCCAGTCGGTCTCATCGAAAATCCTAACGGTCACTAGATTTGCTGAATCGGTCTGACCGAGTTTATCAATTCGGTCCCGACGAGATTGGCAACTTATGTGTAACAGTTAGATTTTGTGTGGAGGCTATATATACCCCTCCACCTCCTCTTCATTCTAGGAGAGAGCCATCAGAATGAACCTACACTTCCAACTTACTTTTTTTGAGAGAGAACCACCTACACTTGTGTTGAGGCCAAGATATTCCATTCCTACCTTATGAATCTTGATCTCTAGCCTTCCCCAAGTTGCTTTCCACTCAAATCTTCTTTCCACCAAATACATATCCTGTGAGAGAGATTTGAGTGTTGGGGAGACTATCATTTGAAGCACAAGAGCAAGGAGTTCATCATCAACACACCATTTGTTACTTCTTGGAGAGTGGTGTCTCCTAGATTGGCTAGGTGTCACTTGGGAGCCTCTGACAAGATTGTGGAGTCGAACCAAGGAGTTTGTAAGGGCAAGGAGATCGCCTACTTCGTGAAGATCTACCGCTAGTGAGGCAAGTCCTTCGTGGGCGACAGCCATGGTGGGATAGACAAGGTTGCTTCTTCGTGGACCCTTCGTGGGTGGAGCCCTTCGTGGACTCACGCAGTCGTTACCCTTCGTGGGTTGAAGTCTCCATCAACGTGGATGTATGATAGCACCACCTATCAGAACCATGACAAAAACATCCGAGTCTCCTATTGCGTTTGAATCCTCCAAACCCTTCCCTTTACATTCTTGCAAGTTACATGCTTTACTTTCCGCTGCTCATATACTCTTTGCATGCTTGCTTGATATGTCTTGTGTTTGTTAAACTTGTGACAAAACTCCACTTCAACTTAAAGAAATTAAAAACTGCAACTTTTGGGACTTAGTGTCTAATCACCCCCCTCTAGACACCTCTTCTCGATGCTTTCAGTTATGCTGCTGTCCCTTGGTGTTGTCGTTCTTCTTCCCTTTCCCCGGTTTGTCCTCCTCTGAGTCAGGGTCTTCGGTACTATCTGAATCGACATATTTAACCAAAGCGGCCATAAGCGTTGACATGTCATTGCAGTGATGTTTAAGCCTTCCTAACTTCAGTTTTAACGGTAGAAACCGGTAATTGCCCTCCAACATCAAAACTGCTGTATCCGTGTTGATGCGATCCGATGAATGCAGAATAGCTGAGACATTCTTCACCCAATGGGTTGTAGACTCCCCATCCTCTTGAACACAAGCGGCCAGGTCCACAATCAACATAGGCTGCTTACAAGTATCTTTAAAATTCTGGATAAACCGGTGTTTTATCTCAGCCCATGACCCGACAGAGTTAGCCGGTAAGCTCTTTAACCAAGTACGAGCTGTCCCCTCCAACATCATGGTGAAGTATTTAGCACACACCGCTTCATCCACATCCAGCATCTCCATTGCCATCTCATAACTTTCAACCCATGACTCTGGTTGCAAATTGGCGATGTAATTGGGCACCTTATGAGGGCCTTTAAAAATCCTTGGGCAGTCGTACATTACGCAACGCGGAGGTAAGACACGGCACCCCTAAAGAGCTGAAGACCACGCCCGGCTCCACTGAAGCGGTAGGATGAACCGGAGTAGGTTGATGAGCTGTGTGCTGAGCTGCTAACTCAGCCTCTTGACGTGCACGACCATGATCCACCACATCCTGCGCATTAGCACCACCACCTCCCGGGTTATGCCCTCGCCGCGAGTTATGGTGACGTGCACTGCTTGACACGGTCGGCTCATCCTCAACGTGCATGTGTCGGATTTCGGGTTCTGGCAGACCCTTAAGGTTTGAACACTGGAGTGTGCGCGGAGATTATGCCTTCTACCTCCCCGCCTTGCAAAGATCTAAGCTACTAAAAGAACTGCACAAGGGACACAAGATTTATACTGGTTCGGGCCACCGTTGTGGTGTAATACCCTACTCCAGTGTGTGGTTGGTGGATTGCCTCTTGGGGCTAGTGATGATGAACAATACAAGGAAGAACAGCCTCGCGAGGGTCTGTTCTTGGCTGGGGTGATGAACTGCTAGGAGGAGTTCAGCCACCTTTCTCTTTCTCTCTCTCTTTCTCTCCCTTACTCTTACTAGCCAACTGAACGAACGAACCGAACCCCCTGCTACGTGGGCGGCTGGCCCTATTTATAGAGGCCCTGGTCCTCTTCCCAAATATTGAGCGGGAAGGGAGCCAACAATGGCGGGCTAATTTGAAGGGGGACAACAAGTATCAACTAATATGACAAAAGCAGTCTTCGCCTGCGCAAAGCTCCGGTGATGACGCCGTCTTGGGCTCCACGGTGACCTCCATCTCGTAGTCCTCCTGGTCTTGGTCTCGTTGTACCGAAATGGCAACTTTTGCTTGATGCCTCGGTACTCCACGGCTGCGCTTGCCCCCTTTGCACCAAAGAGGAAAGAAGGATGCTGCGCGCGCTGGCACCCGCCTGGCGCCCCGAGTCGTCATGGCTTGCGTCACGGGCACCTCGCGAGGTACCCCGCCTTGATCTCTCCGCCTCCTCGCGAGCCAGCCTGACGAGACCGTGCCTAAGGAAGCTCCGTGTTGTCCGCCTCGTGAGGCTTGGCCCCTCGCGAGGGTCTTGAGTCTTGTGTTGATGAGGGTGGGCCGTGCTGGGCCTCCTTTGAGCCACGCCGTAGGCCGCAGGCAAGCAAGTCTGGGGACCCCCATTCCCAGAACGCTGACAGTAGCCCCCGGGCCCAAGGCGCGCCCGGACTTGGCCGTGACGAGAGGCGAAAGGGCAAGGGCGAAGCGCTGCGGGCCCTAACAGCCTGCAGCCTTGGGCGCCGCGTGGCGGTTGATGGGACGTGGGCGTCTCCACTTCTGCATGATGCCTCGGTGATCGCATGAGTTGGACAAGTCCCTGCATGCAAATCGTGTCATGATTACCTGTGATCGTGGAGGCCGACGGTTGGCCTTCGCCGGCTATAAGTACGGAACTGCGCGTGCCCTTCCAGTCCATTCCTCCTTGCTTCTCCTTCTTCCCGATCCTTGCTCCGTCTTGCAGCGATGGCTCCAATCCGCCGGTTCTCTGCAGCGGAGAAGGGGAAGGCCCCTCGAGAGGGACCAGACCTGCTCCCGCCGAAGAAGCTGCTCGCCCTTTGAAGCCAGAATGAGGAGGACCGTCAGGCGGCGCCGAGGCCTTGGTGCGAGCGGGCTCCGCTGGGGTTCCCACTTCCCTTGTTTGCCCACGTAGAGGGCCCCGAAGGTGTCGATGCCGATCGCCGCAGTCAGCGCCGTCGCCGGCGCCGTCGGGTCACGAAGGCGTGGGTTGTTCCTCCTAGGGTTCACGCCGAGGGCTCCTACCAAGAGTTTGTGCTCCATGTCGCCATTCCTCTCCAGTCTTGGATCCGTCTGCCTCCCTTCTTCACCTTCGTCATCCCGCCGGGGGAGCCCCTGGAACTCTGGCCACAGCACGCCGGCTACAGTACCCTCGCGACCGAGGCAGAGGTCGTGGTCGCTGCCCCGGGCGAGGTCTACATGTCTCGTGGCTGGAGAGAGATCGCCCGGGTTTGCAAGGAAAGGGGCGTCTTCACGGTCCACTTGGAGTACGATGGGGCTTCGGCGATGTTCTTCAAGGTCTTCGACGCGAACGGGCGACAGCTGGAGTGTTGCCCCGGGAGAGGTGGCCAGGACCTTGCCCTGGTGAGGGCTAGGCCCGTCGATCGCTCCCTTGGCGGCTCTGCAGGCGACGGAGGCGCCAGAGGATCCAGCGACTCCGGTGAGGTCTTCGCGACTCCGGAGACGAGCGACGACAGCTACGAGCCCCCGAGCCGGCGCCGCTCCCGGAGCAGGGCGGGCTCGTCTGGCCATCGCCGACCCTGATCTGGATGGGGTTGGCGCCGGCGCTTGATGGCCCACTGTTGATGATGGCGTCTTTTGCAGGAGCGCGTGTAGTTGAAAGTGCAACTATCCCTAGGTGGTTTTGGTAATTCATAACAACATATAGCTCATTGAGCTAATGCTATTTCAAGATGATTATCTCAGGAAAGCTCAATGATTGGCATGGCTTGGATGTGAAAGTGGAACCCTCAAAATGCTAAGGACAAAGAATTGGCTCAAGCTCAAAAGTTCAAGACTCTTCTTTTTATGTTTTAGTGATCCAAGATCACATTGAGTCTTTAGGAAAAGCAAATACTATCAAGGAGGGGTGAGGTGTTGCTTAATGAGCCTCTTGCTTTATGTGCTTAATGATATGCTCCAAAATCCTCAGCTACTTTCCCATATCCACAAATGACCTAAACCCTAAGCCAAACTCGGTCATACCGATTCCTTCATTCGGGCGCCACCGAGTTTCACTTGTCATTTGCCACTGCCAAACCCTAGCAATTCGGTCCTACCGATAAGGATCTCGGTCTCACCAAGATGGGCTTGCAAACTCTCTGTTTCCCTTTCGTAACTTTTCGGTCTCACCGAAAGAGCGAATCGGTCCCACCGAGAATGCAAGGTAAACTCTATGTTTCCTTCTTGTAACTTTTTGGTCTCACCGAAAGAGCAAGTCGGTCCCACCGAGTTTTCCTGACCAACTCTCTGGTTAGCTTATTGCCAAACTCGGTCTCACCGAGTTTGTGCAATCGGTCTCACCGAGATTATGTTATGCCCAAACCCTAACCGAATCGGTCCTACCGAGTTGCATGTCAGTCCCACTGAAATTCCTAACGGTCACTAGGTTTACCATTTCGGTCCGACTGAGTTTTCTGATTCGGTCCCACCGAGATTGATAAATTGTGTGTAACGGTTGGATTTTGTGTGGAGGCTATAAATACCCCTCCACCTCCTCTTCACTCGGAGAGAGAGCCATCAGAACACGTACATCATTCCAACTCATATGTTCTGAGAGAGAACCACCTACTCATGTGTTGAGACCAAGATATTCCATTCAAACCATATGAATCTTGATCTCTAGCCTTCCCCAAGTTGCTTTCCACTCAAATCTTCTTTCCACCAGATCCAAATCATATGAAAGAGAGTTGAGTGTTGGGGAGACTATCATTTGAAGCACAAGAGCAAGGAGTTCATCATCAACACACCATTTGTTACTTCTTGGAGAGTGGTGTCTCCTTGATTGGCTAGGTGTCACTTGGGAGCCTCCGACAAGATTGTGGAGTTGAACCAAGGAGTTTGTAAGGGCAAGGAGATCGCCTACTTCGTGAAGATCTACCGCTAGTGAGGCAAGTCCTTCGTGGGCGATGGCCATGGTGGGATAGACAAGGTTGCTTCTTCGTGGACCCTTCGTGGGTGGAGCCCTCCGTGGACTCACGCAACCGTTACCCTTCGTGGGTTGAAGTCTCCATCAACGTGGATGTAGGATAGCACCACCTATCCAAACCATGGGAAAAACATCCGTGTCTCCAATAGCGTTTGAATTCTCCAAACCCTTCCCTTTATATTCTTGCAAGTTGCATGCTTTACTTTCCGCTGCCAATACACTCTTTGCATGCTTGCTTGAATTGTGTATTGATTGCTTGACTTTTCCTAAGATAGCTAAAAACTACCAAGAACTAAAATTGGGAAAAGGTTAAGTTTTTATTTGGTCAAGTAGTCTAATCACCCCCCCTCTAGACATACTTTCGATCCTACAAGTGGTATCAGAGCTTTGGTCTCCATTTGCCTTGATCTCTATGCTTTTGGTGGTCATAGCCTTGGTTTCACAACCTAGGAGAGTATGGCGTGTAGCAAGGGAAACTATCACCGTAGAGGTCCTTACTTTGATGGTACTAATTTTGCTAGTTGGAAGCATAAAATGAAAATGCATATTCTTGGACATAGCCCCGCCGTATGGGCTATTGTTTGTGTTGGCTTGCAAGGTGAGTTCTTCGATGGGAGGGAACCAAACCGTGAAGCTACCGCGGATGAGTTGAAGATGTTGCAATACAATGCTCAAGCTTGTGATATTCTCTTCAATGGATTGTGCCCCGAAGAATTCAACAAAATCAGCCGCCTTGAGAATGCAAAGGAAATTTGGGACACTTTGATTGATATGCACGAAGGTACCGACTCCGTCAAGGAATCCAAGTTGGATGTGCTCCAAAGTCAACTTGACAAGTTCAAGATGAAGGATGGTGAAGGTGTCGCCGAAATGTACTCTAGGCTTGCTCTCAACCCAAATGAGATTGCCGGCTTTGGAAGTGAAGAGATGACCGATAGATTCATCATCAAGAAGATCCTAAGAGCCTTGGATGGGAAATATGACACCGTGTGCACATTGATTCAAATGATGCCCAATTACAAAGATCTCAAGCCAACGGAAGTGATTGGAAGGATTGTTGCTCATGAGATGTCACTCAAGGATAAAGAGGAACTTCACAACAAATCAAGTGGGGCCTACAAAGCCTCATGTGAAGTCCCCACATCATCAAGTGAAAAGCAAACCTTCAATGAAGAATTGAGCTTAATGGTGAAGAACTTCAACAAGTTCTACAAGAGTAGAAGCAAAGATAGAAGCTTCAAGTCAAGGTCCTACGATGACAAAAGATCTTCTAGTCGAGAGCGAAACTGCTACAATTGTGGAAGACCCGGACACTATTCCAATGAGTGTACGACTCCCTACAAGAGAAGAGAAGATTCTCCAAAAAGAAGAAGCAAAGAATCACCACCAAGAGAGAGAAGGAGTAGAGATGATCGTTATGAGTGGAGATACCCATGGAGAAGCAAGTATTCGAAAAGGAAGGAAAATCATCAAGGAGCTACACAAAACGAAGACATCAAGCTCATGTTGGTGAATGGGTATCCGGCTCCGACTCCGACAGCCACTCCGAGAGAAGTTATCACTCCGACTCCGAAGATACTCAAGATGAAGGTGTTGCCGGTCTAGCACTTGTGTCAACCAACTCCTACGACATATTTGACTCACCAAATGAAGGAATTGGAAGATGCTTCATGGTCAAAGGACCTAAGGTAACACACCCCGAGTACGTTGATTTTAATAGTGATGAAGATGACTTGTTAGGTGATGATGACTTGCTTGTTGACAACTCTAGTGATGAGTACTATGATGAAACATCAATTAATCATGCTAAAACGAATGACAATGATAAGGAGAAGATTGAGGCTCTAACTAAAGAACTAAACACTCTTAAGTTAGCTCATGAAACTATCTTCGAAGATCATCGAGAACTTTTAAGAGCTCATGACAAATTACGCTTTGAAAAGCTCAATCTTGAGCAAGAGCATGAGTTCTTAAAGGCAATCAATGATGATCTCCACAAGAAAAGTTCTTCTTACATTGCCAAGCGTTTACTATTATCCACTTACATGCCTCAAGTCAAGTCTAGTAACAAGAACAAGAAAGATTCTTCCTCTAGTAGTAACAATGATCATGCTAAATCCAATATTGTTGCTTCTAGTAGTTCTCTTGATACCACTAATGATTCTCTTAGCCAAGTCACACTTGTGCAAGAAAATAGCTTATTGAAGGGAATCATAGAGAAAGGAGTGTACAAGAGCCTTGCCGGGAGTAAGCAATTCGAGGAAATTGTGCGCAAGCAAGGAATGCACCGGAAGAATCAAGGTGTTGGTTTTGAACGAAAGTTCAATGCCAATGGAGTTGAATGGGAAGAATATCAATACCCCAAGACAAAGTTTGTTCCTCAACAAGAGAAGTATGACACTTCTTTCAAGGGGACACAAGCTCAAGATGATCTTCCACCACAAGACTACAAGCAAAAAGGCAAGGACAAGCTTCAAGAGGAGATTGATGCATTTGAAGAAGCTCCTAAGACCTTAGTCAAGTGGATTCCCAAGACCACGTCAAGTTCCACTTCATCAAGTACGACTACAACTCCAAGGATTCCCATCAAGATGGTGTGGATCCAAAAGAAGAAGAACTAGAGAGTTCTTGAGGGTGACTCCGCCAACATATTTCATTCTCATCATTTTGGCAAGAACAAGTGCAATCAACTTCCACATCATGCACTAGTTCAAGGAGTCACAAACCCTCTTGTTGGTAAGACAAGGGACAAGGTAACCTAAAGTTTTCATGGACATCATCTTGTGTATGCATCAGTCTATGTCTATGGATATCCTTGTTTGTTCCTTGTGGGACTAACCCATGTAGGTATTGAAAGTGCAATTCACTCAAATGGATAGCTCCAAGTGATCTACATCAACATTGAGCATCCACATCTTCAACATCTACATGAAGTCATCATCGACAAAACCCAAGGTTAGTTCATCCCTCTTAGGGGGGATATCACATCTAGGGGGAGCTTTACTCTAAGACTTGAGCTAAAGCAACTTTAAAGATGTGAATACAACAATGCTTTATGTAAAAGTGGTAACCCCACTTGAGCTTAAACGATGAGTATGACCTACGATCAAGTGTTCTCACTTGACTCCTAAGTCAATATACTCATATATAGATGACCCAGTCATCGCAAATTGCTTGATAGATGCTAGAATTGTTTGTGCATGCTTTGCCACATATTTCATTTGCCATCTTATTGTGTGAGCATGTTGGTGCATATTTTACTCATTCGAGGACATCCACTTGTTGTTTTGATTGTTTGGCTTTATCTTCTTTTGCCAAGTGGATGGACAAGAATGCCTAAGAACCTCCTCTAGCTATCTATGCTTTTCTCGTCTCAAACTCTATTCATGCTACATCACAAAACTTGATCAAGTCAGATTTGAACCACTCTATGTGAGGAGCGCTCGGAGTCCCCGATTCTTCATAGACTTAAACTTCCAAAACCTCTTGGTGCAACCGACTCTTTGTGATTCTTGGTCTGACCGATACCATATTTTCGGTCCTACCGAGATCATTAAGTTGATCTAGGTTTTCCATCTCGGTGCAACCGACTTGAACCACTCGGTCACACCGAGTTGCAATAACTGTATACAGTTTTGCATCTCGGTGCCACCGATTTGTTCCACTCGGTCACACCGATAGGGTCGGGCTATATATAGTGACGGGTAGAATTTTGGAAATTTCTCTGAAACCTCTTCGCCCGCGCATAGCTTGCTCTGCCTCCTGGGTCTCCGGATCGTCCTCCTTGCCGCCAGCAGCCTCAAGTCGCTGGTCTCCATCACCGTCAACGGAATTTCTGCCCCGCCATTGCCGCCGTAGCGAGTCTCCGCCGAACTAGGGTATGGACTCGATCTTTGTGCTATTCTTCAATCAGATTCCTAGCACATTGTGATCATCATGATTCTTGCCACGTTTGATAAACTCCTATCCAGTCAATGAACTTGTAGATTAGGTTTAATTCGAAAATTTTAGGGTTAGGTTTCCGCCAAAACCATCTCGGACCCACCGAGTTGAAAAACTCGGTCCCACCGATTTGGCTTATGCCATTGCACAAGTAAAACTCGGTTTGACCAAGAATTACTTATCGGTGTGACCAATTTTGGAACTCTGTGAAACCCTAGCAGTCTCGGTGCCACCGAACTGTGACTCGGTCTGACCGAGTTCACTAGTTCTGGTGCTAACACTGCTTCGGTGTCACCGAGTTTGAAAATCGGTAGATCCGAGATGATCTCAGTGGGAAACTAAAACTAAGTTTTTGAATTATTCTTTTGCAAAAATCTCTGCATTTTGTGATGCTCATCCACTCTATCTCATCTATAATCTATTCACAGGGTCAGCAGTCATTTTGCATCATGTCAGACCAGAGTGACAGCCAGAACTTGTCAGAGCAGCAAGTACAGTTGAGTGAGGGCACTAGCCCCTCAAGCTCCTCAGATGATGGCAGCAGGAGCACACCCAGCAACCTGCCTAAAGCTGCTACACGTCAAAGGAAGAAGAGAACCTTAGATTCTGAAGATGAGGACTATGTGGCAGAGGAAGAGGCCACATCAAAGAGAGCAGAGCCAGCAGCAGGCACAAAGCTAGGCCTGAAAATCAAAAGGCCAGCAGGCAGGGAGCCCATGTCAAAGGCTAGGGCTTCAACTATGAAGCCTGCTCCCATTGAGCCCGTTGCTGCTGAAGGCAAGAAAAGGAAAGAATGAGTGAAGAAGACTGTGGCCAGAGTGCTTGGGAAGGCCTCCATCATGGTAGATGAGGAGGAAGAAGAAGAGGTTGCTGCACCAGCACCCAAGGCAGCCAAACTTATGGGAGATGCCATAAGGTCAGGGACAGCTGCATCCAAGCCCAAGGCTGCATCTAAGCCTAAGAGTGCACCAAAGAGAAACACTAGAAGCATCCCAGCCACTGAGAAGAACAAGGCCCCAGTGCCTGAAGTTGCAGAGGAAGAAGAAGAAGAGCATGTCCTTAGGAAGCTCAAGCCCAAGATCCCAGACCACAATGATGCTCATCCTGTGGCTGAGGATATGAAGCTCAGGAGAGATTCAGGGCTGAGGAAGTGGAGAGAAGCAGATCCGTATGCTTCTAGGAGAAGGACTGCAGTGGACTACTGATTTCATACCAAGGAGCAGCAGGATTTCTTTGAGACTGTTTTGCTTGACAAGAAGCCAATTGTGTGTGACATGAGATGGGTCGACTGGACCTA
The DNA here is from genome assembly GCA_034509565.1 of Triticum monococcum. Taxonomy (NCBI): domain Eukaryota; kingdom Viridiplantae; phylum Streptophyta; class Magnoliopsida; order Poales; family Poaceae; genus Triticum; species Triticum monococcum. The sequence goes on from CM067843.1 coordinate 79,647,632, forward strand.
CATAAAGGAGAATGAGGAACACTACCCTGGAGTACATGACAGTTTCAGTGCGTGTGGAGTGGCAGACTTTGTTGGGCACAAGCTCACAAAGTGGAACGAGGAGCTAATCATGCAATTCTACTCCACATCACACTTTTATCCGGATGGCAGGATCACTTGGATGTCAGAGGGTACAAGGTACCAATCCACTGTTGAGGAATGGGCGAGGTTGATCAATGCCCCAGAGGAGCAAGCAGATGACTGGGATATTTATGCCAAGAAGAAGATGGACCACAACACCATGTCTAACATGTACAAGGAGATTCCGAATGAAGCACTTGACACATTCAAGTTTGGCTCAGTGCACTATCTTCTTTCAGGATTGCCTACGATCAACTGGATCCTTAGGCACACTCTTCTGCCCAAGTCTGGAGATCACAAGATGATCAGAGGTCACGCGATCAATTTGCTTCATGTTTTTGACATGCCTCAAAAATTCAAAGTCATGAGTCTCATAGTGGAAACAATCAAGAGGACAGCACCAGACCAGAAGAGGAGCTGTGGATATGCCCCATAGATTCAGGAGCTCATCAACTCCAAGATGGGCACGGGCATATACCTCTTGGATAAGGAACATCTGCCCATCCGTCCAGATTTCGAGGATAACCAAGTGGTCATGACTGAGAATGAGCCATCATCTGTCCATGCTCAAGCTCGGAAGGAGAAGGCGAAGAAGGAGAAAGCTGCCAGGATGCCTACTCAAGCGGAGGCATCTTATTACTTCCTGAAAACCAAACAAGAGCAGCTTGGTTACTTGATTGTGTCCACCCTGCGTATTGAACAAGGACTTGCCACCCTTACTCAAAACCAGGCAAGCCTAGAAAGGATCATGGAACAGAGGTTCTATGACATGGACATCAAAGTGACAGAGATACAGACCGCCGTGGAGCAGCTTCAGGAGGACATGAATGAGAGGAGAGGAAGGACCACAACTGATGCTTTTGCAAGGGTGCCACGAGGTCTGAGGTCGTCTGCACTGCCAGTTGCTGACACCAGAGCCACAACGTCTGCGCCAGCCACAGCCTCAGTTCCACCAGCTCCAGCATCCACTTCAGCCTCGACTCCAACCACGTCTACCGAAGGCTTCGTCCTTGGAGTGCTCCGGACTCCACCACCACCTGAAGATCAAGCCTGAGCGTTGACTTAGCACTATGCATTTTCTAGGAACTTTTTGGTAACTTGTTGCCAAAGGGGGAGAAAATGTATAGATCATAGGCTTCGAGAGAGAGCGTTGCTTGTATTCTCTCTTGTTTATTTGGTGGTTTTTCGAACTTTGTTTGCTTGTGTGTGAGATACAATGCCCTTATGTTTGTGAGACATCGATGATCATGTGTTTGATCATAAGCTACACTTAATGTTTGCTTAATGCTTGCTTAAATATTATCATTCTATCTATCGTTTGTGATCATTCACTATTCTTGGTGATGAGTGCATGTATTTCAATCTTATCATTTTTGAGCGCTCCACCAAGATGTATGTGACATGGAAGAGTAACCCATGATTCTAACTCCTTGTGCATTTGCAGTCCAAAGCAAATTTTAAATATGCACAAATTTAGGGGGAGCTCTTATTTGTCACATACTTCTCGAAGCGACGATATATTTCATGCTTATTATCATTTGTCGAAGCTTTGATCTATATGTTGTCATCAATTACCAAAAAGGAGGAGATTGAAAGTGCAACTATCCCTAGGTGGTTTTGGTAATTCATAACAACATATAGCTCATTGAGCTAATGCTATTTCAAGATGATTATCTCAGGAAAGCTCAATGATTGGCGTGGGTTGGATGTGAAAGTGGAACCCTCGAAATGCTAAGGACAAAGAATTGGCTCAAGCTCAAAAGTTCAAGACTCTTCATTTTATGTTTTAGTGATCCAAGATCACATTGAGTCTTTAGGAAAAGCCAATACTATCAAAGAGAGATGAGGTTTTGCTTAATGAGGATCTACCGCTAGTGAGGCAAGTCCTTCGTGGGCGATGGCCATGGTGGGATAGACAAGGTTGCTTCTTCGTGGACCCTCGTGGGTGGAGCCCTCCATGGACTCGCGCAACCGTTACCCTTCGTGGGTTGAAGTCTCCATCAACGTGGATGTAGGATAGCACCACCTATCCAAACCACGGGAAAAACATCCGTGTCTCCAATAGCGTTTGAATTCTCCAAACCCTTCCCTTTATATTCTTGCAAGTTGCATCCTTTACTTTCCGCTGCCAATACACTCTTTGCATGCTTGCTTGAATTGTGTATTGATTGCTTGACTTGTCCTAAGATAGCTAAAAACTGCCAAGAACTAAAATTGGGAAAAGGTTAAGTTTTTATTTGGTCAAGTAGTCTAATCACCCCCCTTTAGACATACTTTCGATCCTACAGTAGTTATCATCCCTTAGGATCCGTTCCCTGCGAGGAACCAAAATGTGCCCCATGGGGGCTTGTGAGGTGCCTGTAATCCCGTTTGTTAATACATAACCTTTGTTGCAGAGCTGTGCGAGTTGCTGATTCCATCTTAGCTCAGTTTTCCCTTTCGAACCTCACGAGGGCTTGGTGCTCTGCGCCGACAGGTCCCAGTCCCAAGGCGGCGTCAGCCGTCGCTGGTATGCCAGGTTGCGATGCCTTGGTCAAGGCCAGGAGGTGAGCGACCCGAGGTCCGGTAAGAGCCCCTGACTCGCGATGCTCAGGAGGTCCCCTTTGGCGCCCAAGCAGCCGTCGTTTGGCGAGAAAGGAGAGCGGCGTCGCTGACACGGAATTGCATTAGGTGCGTGGGTAGTGCTGTGATAGCTGGTGCTTTCGGGCGGTGACTTATCTCGAGAGTCGGGGGTCATTCCTGGTGTGCCGTTGGGTCCGCGCGTCGGCAGGAGCAGAATCTCTCGGCGAGGTCCTCGCGTGCCCTTCTCCCCCGCCTGTGCTCCCCTTTCTGCTCTACGTCCTCGGGTCCCGGCCCTCGAGCTTGTCTCAGCCGTAGCTGGTATGCCAGGTCGCGATGCCGTGGTCAAGGCCAGAGGGTGAGGGCTGGAGAGCCAGTAAGAGCCCCGAGTCGCGATGCTCAGGTACCCCGCTTGAACATGCAAGCGGTTCGCGCGGGCGAGAGTGAAAGGGACGTCGCGAGGGCCTTGCCTGGTGCAACTCCCTTAGGGGATCCTATAAACTCATCATAGAAGGGAGAAAAGGTTGCCATGACAACTATCAGTCTGCCGTTAGTTGCTTCCGAGGGGAGGTGAGGCACTGGAGGCTTGACGAGGTGGCGCCATGCGGGGCTGCCGCGGCCAGAGCTCAGCCATTCAGGTTTGTCGGCGTTGTAGGGATGGACCCATGCGCAAGCGTCGTGCCGTTGTGGGAGCAATTCCGTCAGTTGGCGTCAGCTGAGCAGGCAACTAGATCCAACACGTTAGCCACGAAGGAGGGGATTCATTCAAACAGATGCTGGGAGGTAGACGTCGCTGGGTCGGTCCCGAGCGACTTGGGGACGATGCAGCCAGAGGGGCGCCCCCAACAGAGCAAGCTAACGACATGAAAGTAAAAGGGATACATGCCGCAGGGACGGACCCACGCGGCCTAGGGACGATGCAGCCCTGGGAGGGCGCTCCCAGCTGGAAATGAAACTGGTCAGATGTCACCTGAGGGTGTCGAGGGCGAAGGGGTGTTGGTGCAGCAGGCTCGGCAGGCTGCGGAAGCCTATCCTCACGAGCCCCCAGGCCCGGGGGCCTCGGGAGGCTCCGGAGGCACTGGTATCTCTTCGCGAATCACGTCCATCTCCGCCAGTGCTGCGGAACGCCTGTCTTCCTGAGCCTCCATGATGCCCCTCGTGAGGCGCTGGCGCGTAGCAACGGCGCTCGGCAGGCCGTAAGGCCTGCGAACGTAGCTGTGGGGCGGACCCCCGCAACGCCCCACTCACAAGGGCCAGAAGCGCTCCATGGTAGCGACTTGGTTGAGCCCTGGTACATCGACGCAGACGCGTAGCCCACCATCCTCGCCTGGATGGGGAGCCATAGCCGGCAGACGGCGGCAACCTCTCACGATCCTTGATTCCTGTAGTTCTTGAATGGCCTTGTCGACGAACTCCTGCGGGTCTGACCTTCCTTGCCTTGCTCCTTCTTGAGGGAAACGTGCTTCAAAACACGCCTCCACGTGGTGCCCAAGCGCCTCCCTCGTGACCCTGGTCAGGTCGGTGGCCCTCCAGGCGAGAGCCCCCGAGCCCTGCCTGAGGAGGGCGCCGGGCGCGCTTTCCTATGAGATGGAAGGAGGCTCCCCCTGGGCAGACGGGGCCCTGAGGGGCCTGCCTCCCGAGGGGCCGGTCCGGACGATGTCTTCTTCTTCTTGGGGATGGTCTCGGGAAGCCTCCTGCTTCCACGATCCGGGTCTTCCAGTGACGCGGCCTGAAAGGCTCGCTCCAGGGAGCACACTGCATCCCTCTCTTCACAGGGCACCGTGATGACTCCGCCACTCCCTGGTATCTTGAGGACGTCGTAGCCATGGTGAGTCACGGCCATGAACTTGGCTAGCGCTGGGTACCCGAGGATGGCGTTGTACGGCAGGCGTATGTGGGCGACGTCGAAGTCGATGAGCTCGGTGCGGTAGTTGTCGCATGCTCCGAAGGTGACAGGGAGGCGGACCTACCCAATCGGGACCGTGGAGCCGTCGGTGATTCCGGAGAAGGGCTTGGTTGGCTGAAGATGGTCGTAGGGCACTTGGAGATTGTTGAACGTTTCCACGGACAGGACGTTGAGCCCTGCCCCACCATCGATGAGGGTCTTGGTGACTAGTACATTGCTGATGTTTGGAGAGCAGAGCATCGGGAGGACGCCAGCTATGGCTGCACACTTGAGTTGATCCGCTGAGCTGAATGTGATGGCGCACGCCGACAACCTGAGAGGGCGTGTTGCTTCGAGCCTGGGGACGGCTGCGTTCACCTTGCGGGCAAACTGCTTGAAGATGCGTTGGGAGGCTGGGGCTTGAGCTCCGCCCAGGATGCAGGCGATTGCGCGTGGCTCCTGGAAGCCCCCAGCCCCCTCGTCTTGATGGCGGTCCTTGTTCCTCCTTGGCTGACGAAGCAGTGGAGGGAGGCCTGCGTTGCCTTGTGGGCGATCCTCACGAGGCTGATCCCTCCAGTCCCCCTTGCGAGGCAGGTCTCGCCAACGATCCTGGCGAGGCTGATCGCGCCACCCTTGGCGCAGGCCACGGTCTTCCCAGCGTCCTGCGTTTCTTCCTCCTCCTCGGCCGTAGCCCCGATCGGCGCGGTCGGGATGACGGCCGATCCTTCTCGCACGATGCGGAGTTCTTGGCATTCGTTGGTGTTGTGGGTATGGAGGTCGTGGTACACACAGTACCGGCTGCCCTTGGAGGACTCACGCAGATCTTTGCCCTGCTTGGTGTCTGGTTCTGCTGTGAGCACGACAGCCCCCTTGCGCTTCACATCCTTGGCCTTGGGCTTCTTCTCCTCTGGTTCTGCGGCAGGTAGCTCGAGGAGGGAGAGGCGTCCCTCCTCAGCCCTAGCGCACTTGGTCGCCAAGTTGAACAGCTCCAGGGAAGTGCACACGTCTTCATGCATCGCCAGCTCCTCCTTCATCTTGACGTCGCGCATGCCGTCGGAGAAGGCCGAGATGATGGCCTCCTCGGACACCTTGGGGATCTTGAGGCGCGCGCTGTTGAAGCACTGAATGTACTTTTGCAGGGTCTCTCCAGGTTGTTGCTTGATGCGGCGCATGACGCTCACGGCGGGCGGCCGGTCGCGAGTACCTTGGAAGTTGGCGATGAAGCGAGTGCGCATCTGGTCCCAGGAAGAGATCGTGCCTGGAGCCAGATTTAGGAGCCAGGTGCGAGCTCCTTCCTTGAGCGCCATGGGGAACCAGTTCGCCATGACCTTTTCGTCCCCGCTGGCAGCTTCGATGCCTAGCTCGTAGAGCTAGAGGAACTCTGCAGGGTCAGTCGTGCCATCGTAACGAGGAGGTAGGTCTGGCTTGAACTTGCTGGGCCACGCGACGCTATGCAGCTCGGTGGTGTAGGCACGGCAGCCTGCGGTGGCCACGAAAGGCCTCGGCTAGTGGAGAGCTTGGTCTTGAGGGTCCCCACGCGCTGCAGCTAGGAGCAGCGCGGGGTCTTGGCGTGCCGGAGCTGGAGCAGGGTCGCGGCGTGCCAGAGCGGGGAGCGCCCGGGTGTGGGATCGAAAGTATGTCTAGAGGGGGGGGGTGATTAGACTACTTGACCAAATAAAAACTTAACCTTTTCCCAATTTTAGTTCTTGGAAGATTTTAGCTATTTTAGGACAAGTCAAGCAATCATCACACAATTCAAGCAAGCATGCAAAGAGTATATTAGCAACGGAAAGTAAAGCATGCAACTTGCAAGAATGTAAAAGGAAGGGTTTGGAGAATTCAAACGCAATTGGAGACATGGATGTTTTTCCCATGGTTCGGATAGGTGGTGCTATCCTACATCCACTTTGATGGAGACTTCAACCCACGAAGGGTAACGGTTGCGCGAGTCCACGGAGGGCTGCACCCACGAAGGGTCCACGAAGTAGCAACCTTGTCTATCCCACCATGGCCATCGCCCACGAAGGACTTGCCTCACTAGCGGTAGATCTTCACGAAGTAGGCGATCTCCTTGCCCTTACAAACTCCTTGCTTCAACTCCACAATCTTGTCGGAGGCTCCCAAGTGACACCTAGCCAATCTAGGAGACACCACTCTCCAAGAAGTAACAAATGGTGTGTTGATGATGAAATCCTTGCTCTTTTGCTTCAAATGATAGTCTCCCCAACACTCAACTCTCTTTCATATGATTTGGATCTGGTGGAAAGAAGATTTGAGTGGAAAGCAACTTGGGGAAGGCTAGAGATCAAGATTCATGTGGTTTGAATGGAATATCTTGGTCTCAACACATGAGTAGGTGGTTCTCTCTCAGAACATATGAGTTGGAATGATGTACGTGTTCTGATGGCTCTCTCTCCGAGTGAAGAGGAGGTGGAGGGGTATTTATAGCCTCCACACAAAATCCAACCGTTACACACAATTTATCAATCTCGGTGGGACCGAATCAGAAAACTCGGTCGGACCGAAATGGTAAACCTAGTGACCGTTAGGAATTTCGGTGGGACTGACATGCAACTCGGTAGGACCGATTCGGTTAGGGTTTGGGCATAACGTAATCTCGGTGAGACCGATTGCACAAACTCGGTGAGACCGAGTTTGGCAATAAGCTAACTAGAGAGTTGGTCAGGCAAACTCGGTGGGACCGACTTGCTCTTTCGGTGAGACCAAAAAGTTACAAGAAGGACTGCAAATGATAATAGGCATGAAATATATCGTCGCTTTGTGAAGTATGTGATAAGTAAGAGCTCCCCCTAAATTTGTGCATATTTAAGATTTGCTTTGGACTGCAAATGCACAAAGAGTTAGAGTCATGGGTTTCTCTTCCATGTCACATACATATTGGTGGAGCGCTTAAAAAGATAAGAATGAAATACATGCACCCATCACCAAGAATAGTGAATGATCACATAAGATAGATAGGATAATAGCATTAAGCAAGCATTAAGTGTAGCTTATGATCAAACACATGATCATCAATGTCTCACAGATAATGTGTAGGATCTAGAAGAAGGAGTGTCTAGAGGGGGGGGGGGGGGTGAATAGACACTTAATGCTAAAGTTGCACTTTTTAAGCTTTTTCGGTTTAAGTGGAGTTCGGGCACAATTTTAACATACACAATACATATCAAGCAAGCATGCAAAGAGTATATAGGCAGCGGAAAGTAAAGCATGCAACTTGCAAGAATGTAACGGGAAGGGTTTGGAGGATTCAAACACAATTGGAGACACGGATGTTTTTCCCATGGTTCGGATAGGTGGTGCTATCCTACATCCACGTTGATGGAGACTTCAACCCACGAAGGGTAACGGTTGCGCGAGTCCACGGAGGGCTCCACCCACGAAGGGTCCACGAAGAAGCAACCTTGTCTATTCCACCATGGCCATCGCCCACGAAGGACTTGCCTCACTAGCGGTAGATCGTCACGAAGTAGGCGATCTCCTTGCCCTTACAAACTCCTTGGTTCAACTCCATAATCTTAACGGAGGCTCCCAAGTGACACCTAGCCAATCTAGGAGACACCACTCTCCAAGAAGTAACAAATGGTGTGTTGATGATGAACTCCTTGCTCTTGTGCTTCAAATGATAGTCTCCCCAACACTCAACTCTCTCTCATAGGATTTGGATCTGGTGGAAAGAAGATTTGAGTTGAAAGCAACTTGGGGAAGGCTAGAGATCAAGATTCATATGGTAGGAATGGAATATCTTGGTCTCAACACATGAGTAGGTGGTTCTTTCTCAGAACATATGAGTAGGAATGGTGTATGTGTTCTGATGGCTCTCTCTTCGAATGAAGAGGAGGTGGAGGGGTATATATAGCCTCCACACAAAATCCAACCGTTACACACAATTTTCCAATCTCGGTGGGACCGAATCATCAAACTCGGTCGGACCGAAATGGTAAACCTAGTGACCGTTAGAGATTTCGGTGGGACCGACTGGAACAACTTGGTGGGACCGATGTGCTAGGGTTAGGGAAAATCCAAAACTCGGTTTGACCGATTACTCAAACTCGGTGGGACCAATTTTGGTAATAAGTGAAACAGAGAGTTGGCCAAGCAAACTCGGTGGGACCGATTGCATATGTCGGTGGGACCGAAGATATTGCAACAGGTAACAGAGAGTTTGCAAGCCCATCTCGGTGAGACCGAGATCCGTATTGGTAGGACCGAATTGCTAGGGTTTGGTAGTGGCAAATGACAAGTGAAACTCGGTGGCGCCAGATTGACAGAATCAGTATGACCGAGTTTGGCTTAGGGTTTAGGTCATTTGTGGAAGTGGGAAAGTAGCTGAGGATTTTGGAGCATATCATTAAGCACATAAAGCAAGAGGCTCATTAAGCAACACCTCATCCCTTCTTGATAGTATTGGCTTTTCCTAAAGACTCAATGTGATCTTGGATCACTAAAATATACAAAAAGAAGAGTCTTGAGCTTGAAGCTTTAGCCAATCCTTTGTCCTTGGCATCTTGAAGAGGTTCCACAACCTTTAGTCCATGCCACTCCATTGTTGAACTTATCTGAAATATACTAGGAAAAGGTATTAGTCCAACAAGAGATATGTTGTCATCAATTACCAAAACCACCTAGGGAGCACTTGTGCTTTCAATCTCCCCCTTTTTGGTAATTGATGGCAACATACATCAAAGCTTTAGATAAAGATATATAGAACAACAAGTAAAGCTTTGGAAGGACATGTAACAAGCATAGGCTCCCCCTACATGTATGCACTCATGTGAATATGAAATATAGAGGCATGTGAGGGCATAACCATGACAGAGTGGGCAATGTGTTACATGTATCTTGGCCATATGCATCAGAGTAAAAGATTTTTAAGGAAAATACCTTCATGCTCATGAGTCCTTCTTGCAAACAGTATGTACATAAGCAAGAACTTCTCATACTCATGATTTTGATGCATACACTTACCTTGTAGTCTTTGGTTGACTTAGGATGGAATGAATCTTCACAAACAAGGTTAGATAACACAGGTATATCCACTAGCCAGAGTAAACTGAAGAAACCACAAGAATACCAAGACTGGGATGACATGTAGAGATTAAGTACTAGGTACTGCATTGAATTCAACATGTCCCCAAGAGTAAAGATATGCAATGAATTGGACTGATTTCTTTCCCATAGGTGTCTTGCTCCCCCTGAATCTTATATGGGATATTGGGAGAAGATAGGGAATAGAAAATCAGAGCTGAAAGAAACAAAACAAATGAACATGTCTTTCCCCCTAAAAAGACATGTGACATCTCTCCTCTTGATCATCAAGCATCTGGGATCCTTGAGTATTGTCTCTCCCCCTAGGGATCTCTTTCTCCCCCTTAATACATTATCTGGGACATCTGGGATCCTTGAGATGTTCTCTCCCCCTTTAGTGCTGTGATGTGATCTCTTTCTCCCCGAAGATAAGCTTTGATGTGATCTCTCTCTCCCCCTTTGACATCAATTTCCAAGAAGGTTCTTCTGGAATCCGTCCAAAAGGTTTGGTCCTTGAGACTCAGCATAAAGCAAAGAATAAAATTGGGATGCTTGTAGAGGACAAGATTTATTGAGTGGAGCTGGATTAGAAGAATTATAGGTTATGTGACAAACTATTTTTCCTGTTGCAAAGTCGGTGGCACCGAGTGGTATGATTCGGTGGTACCGAAGGAATTCGGTTGGACCGAAAACTACAATTCGGTGAGACCGAGTTCACACAGAGAAAAACACTTGTCACCTCAGCTCACTAGACATGCAGGATCTCACAAAGATTTGCAATGAATTAAATGCGGAAAATGCAGAATAAAAAGAAAAGAAAAGGAACTGAAGGATCTAGATGAAGTAGAAGGAAACAAATAAACAAGCATGAGACAAATGCAGTAACACAGAAAGAAACACAAGAGAACTTCATCTAGAGTTGGGCGGTGACATAGTCACCTATGTTAGAGTATATTGACTTAGGAGTCAAGTGAGAACACTTGATCATAGGTCATACTCATCGTTTAAGCTCAAAATGGGGTTGCCATTTTTCGTTTAAGCATCTTGATGTATTCACATCTTGTTGAGTTGCTTTGACTCATGTCTTGGAGTAAAGCTTCTCTAAGATGGGATAACATACCTTGGGTGGTGGAGTGGTTCTTGCTGATGTAGTTGAACTTGTGTGGGTGCTCAAGGTTGATGTAGTCCATCAAGAATTTGGAGCACCACTTGGAGTTTGAGTTCATCTACCTACATGGGTTAGTTCTTGCAAGGAAGAGCACTTGTGTATCCAAAAATGACAATCATGAAGCTCAACATAGAATTTTTCAAAGGATATTTTTGAATGGTTTTGTGCTTCCTTGTCTTCAACCACCATTGTGTAGAGACTTGGTGATGTAAAGATTGCTCAAGATGTGAGTGAGTCGCAATCCCATGGAATTAGTTTCAACCAAGTACCTACATGGGTTAGACACATGCAAGGTACAAATATATCCAAGACATAAGATAGTCATCATAAGAGATATATCATGGATTAGTCATAAGCTCATGTCTTGCATGTGTCCAATGGAATTCCTACTCCACGTTTGAAGCATCAATGATGTTCAATTCTCCTCTTAGCCTACAAAATACTTTCTCATCAAGTGGTTTAGTGAATATATCCGCTAATTGCTTGTCAGTGCGAACATGCTTAAGATTAATGTCACCCTTAGCAACATGATCTCGAATGAAATGATGATGAACTTCAATATGCTTAGTTCGGGAATGTTGTACGGGATTATGACCAATTTTGATAGCACTTTCATTGTCACAAAGTAGTGGAACATGTTTCACATAAATTCCATAATCTTTAAGAGTTTGGGTCATCCAAAGTAATTGAGCACAACATGAACCAGCGGCAATGTATTCCGCTTCGGCGGTGGATAAGGATACCGAGTTTTGTTTCTTGGAGGACCAAGACACAAGAGATCTGCCAAGAAATTGACAGGTACCCGAAGTGGACTTCCTATCAACCTTGTCTCCGGCATAATCTGAGTCAGAATAGCCAACAAGATCAAAAGAAGACCTCTTAGGATACCAAATGCCAAAGTTTGGTGTGTGAATTAAGTATCTCACTATCCTTTTCACAGCCTTAAGATGACATTCTTTAGGAGCAGCTTGATATCGTGCAGACATGCATACACTTAGCATAATATCGGGACGTGAAGCACATAGGTATAGTAATGAACCAATCATAGAACGATAAACCTTTTGATCAACCGGTTCACCACCTTTGGTCAAATCATTATGTCCACTAGTGGGCATGGGTGTAGACATACCTTTGCACTCTTGCATATTGAACTTCTTGAATAAGTCCTTGGTGTACTTCGTTTGAGAGACAAATGTACCTTCCTTAGTTTGCTTGATTTGCAAACCAAGAAAGAATTTGAGTTCACTCATCATAGACATCTCATACTTCTCTGACATTAGCTTTCCAAACTTTTCACTAAAGAGAGGGTTAGTTGAACCAAATATGATATCATCAACATAGATTTGACATACAAATAGTTCTCCATTAGCCCTTTTAGTGAAGAGGGTAGAATCAATTTTACCAATTTCAAAACCACTTGCAATAAGGAACTTGGTCAAGCATTTATACCATGCTCTAGGAGCTTGTTTAAGACCATAAAGAGCTGTGTGAAGTTTGTAAACATGATTAGGTTTCTTAGGATTGACAAAGCCGGGAGGTTGTTTGACATAAACTTCCTCCTCTATTTCACCATTTAGAAAAGCACTCTTAATGCCCATTTGGTACAAGGTGATATTATGGTGATTAGCATAGGCAAGTAAGATGCGAATGGACTCAAGTCTAGCAACGGGAGCATATGTCTCACCATAGTCCATACCTTCGACTTGTGTGTACCCTTGGGCGACGAGATCTGCTTTGTTGCGAAACACCCATTTGGTACCGATGATGTTGTGGTTGTTGTCGGGCTTCTCAACCAATGTCCAAACTTGGTTTCTCTCAAAATTGTGTAGCTCTTCATGCATAGCGTTTATCCAATCCGGATCTTCCAATGCTTCTTCAACCTTCATAGGTTCAATGCTAGAGATGAATGAATAGTTTTCACAAAAGTTAGCTAAACGAGTTTTTGAGCGAGTGATTCTCCCGGTTTGTATATCATTGAGGGTTTGCTCGACGGGATGATCTTTGGCAATTCTTGCTCGAACTCGTGAGAGCTTTTGCTTGGGTCTTCATTGAGCATCTTCTTCATCTTGTTCTTCTTCTTGGCCTTCTTCATTGTTGACGTTGTCATTCTCTTGTTGTGGTGGGGAAGGAGGTTGTTGATGTTCGTCTTGATGTACTTCCTCGTCTTCTTCATCTTGGTGTGTCCCACTTGTGGATGCTTCCGTGTCGATTCTTGGTTCACCTTGTCGTGAAGTAGAAGCTTCCACTTGGACGGATGACGTACTCTCCTTCACCTCCGTTGCACGAACTTTGCCAATGGACAAGTCTTGGATTTCTTCTGAAGGGTCTTTGTCTCCTACATCAATTGGCAATTGCTCTACTTGCGAGCCATTAGATTCATCAAACATCACATCTACCGTCTCTTCAACTTTTCGCGTGAAATTGTTGTAGACATGGTAAGTGTGAGAGTTTGAGCCATAACCGAGTAGGAAGCCTTCATGAGATTTAGGAGCAAACTTTGAACGACGATGCTTATCAAGAATGTAGCACTTTGAGCCGAATACTCGAAAGTATCCAACTTGGGGTTTGTTACCGATGAGGAGCTCATATGCTGTCTTGCCGAGTAGCTTGTGAAGATACAAGCGATTTGTTGCGTGACAAGCTGTCTCAACCGCTTCTGCCCAAAAGTGCTTTGGCATCTTGTATTCATCAAGCATCGTTCTTGCCATTTTGATGAGCGTCCGGTTCTTCCTCTCAACAACTCCATTTTGTTGAGGTGTGTACGTAGCCGAGAACTCGTGTGAAATCCCTTCTTCGTCAAGAAAGGTGTCCACATTTGCGTTCTTGAACTCCGTTCCGTTGTCACTCCTAACCTTCTTGATCTTCACTTCAAACTGATTTTGGGCTTTCCTAGCGAAGTTTTTGAAGATCTTCTGGACCTGCGACTTGTCATTAAGAAAGAACACCCACGTAAATCTTGAAAAATCATCAACTATAACAAGACCAAAAGAATTTCCACCGAGACTTTTGTAGGCGTTGGGACCAAAAAGATCCATATGAAGTAGCTCGAGTGGCCTCCTTGTGGTCATGATGTTCTTCACAGGATGCCTTCCTCCAACCTGTTTACCTGCTTGACAAGCACTGCAAAGTCTATCCTTATCAAATATGACATCGTTAACTCCAAGGATATGATTTCCTTTAATAAGCTTGTCAAGATTTCTCATGCCAACGTGACCTAGTCGTCTATGCCACAACCAACCTTTTGAGGATTTAGCAATGAAGCAAGTTTTAGGTTGTGCCTTTTTATACAAATCAACAATGTAAAGATCACCTCTACGCATACCGGTAAAGACCATTTTATGATTGTCTCGACGAAACACTTGGCAATCTACCTCAATAAATAGAACATTTAGGCCAAAATCAGCAAGTCTAGATACTGAAAGTAAATTGTAGCCGAGAGATTCAACGAGCATGACATTTTGAATGGAACTATCATGTGAGATGGCCACCTTACCAAGGCCAACTACTTTACCCTTTGAATTATCACCAAAGGTGACATATTTTCGAGGGCCGTCATTTTCAACAAGCTCACGGAACATCTCTTCATCTCCGGTCATATGATCAGTACATCCACTATCAAGAACCCATTCCTTTCCACCTGACGCATATCCCCGAAGATTTGCCATAAGACCAAAATGTCTCATTGCATCATCAAGATCGAAGTCACTATCATCATCATCATAGTATCCATGTTCATCATGATCTTGTGACTCATCATTTCCTAGAGAGGGTAATTCATTAGATAAATGGTCATCAAAGTGGCCACTTTTATGAATTCTTATAGCTTCAAATATAATATCACTAATGATTCCAACATCTCCTTTAGCATGCTTGAGATTGGTAAGCTCAAATAGACAATCACCAAACTTAGTATCACTAGAGTTCATCTTACTCAAGGCAATAAATTTATGGAGAATTTTATCCAAATTTTTCAAGGAATGATCGGGAAATCGTTCCTCAAGAAATTTCCATATAGTATAGCACAATTAAGAGTAGGCAAACTAGCAATCAAATTTTTGGGCAATCCTCTAATGATGAGCTCAATGGTTCTAAGATTGCGAATCATGTCAATATCTTCATCTAGGGTAGGATGCAAAGGATCAATATGAGGTGCACAAGGGCTAGCAATATACTTGTTTAAATGATATTGATTGAAGATTACAAGCATCTCATTTTTCCACTCATGAAAGTACTCTCCATCAAGAATAGGCACTCTATGTCTAAGACTCCCAAAAGTAGACACATCCATCTTACTCCAATGGTGATTAAACCAAGGCAATGGAGACCAAAGCTCCGATACCACTTGTAGGATCTAGAAGAAGGAGTGTCTAGAGGGGGGTGAATAGACACATAATGCTAAAGTTGCACTTTTTAAGCTTTTTCGGTTTAACTGGAGTTCGGGCACAATTTTAACATACACAATACATATCAAGCAAGCATGCAAAGAGTATATAGGCAGCGGAAAGTAAAGCATGCAACTTGCAAGAATGTAACGGGAAGGGTTTGGAGGATTCAAATGCAATTGGAGACACGGATGTTTTTCCCATGGTTCGGATAGGTGGTGCTATCCTACATCCACTTTGATGGAGACTTCAACCCACGAAGGGTAACGGTTGCGCGAGTCCACGGAGGGCTCCACCCACGAAGGGTCCACGAAGAAGCAACCTTGTCTATTCCACCATGGCCATCGCCCACGAAGGACTTGCCTCACTAGCGGTAGATCGTCACGAAGTAGGCGATCTCCTTGCCCTTACAAACTCCTTGGTTCAACTCCACAATCTTGTCGGAGGCTCCCAAGTGACACCTAGCCAATCTAGGAGACACCACTCTCCAAGAAGTAACAAATGGTGTGTTGATGATGAACTCCTTGCTCTTGTGCTTCAAATGATAGTCTCCCCAACACTCAACTCTCTCTCATAGGATTCGGATCTGGTGGAAAGAAGATTTGAGTGGAAAGCAACTTGGGGAAGGCTAGAGATCAAGATTCATATGGTAGGAATGGAATATCTTGGTCTCAACACATGAGTAGGTGGTTCTTTCTCAGAACATATGAGTAGGAATGGTGTATGTGTTCTGATGGCTCTCTCTTCGAATGAAGAGGAGGTGGAGGGGTATATATAGCCTCCACACAAAATCCAACCGCTACACACAGTTTTCCAATCTCGGTGGGACCGAATCATCAAACTCGGTCGGACCGAAATGGTAAACCTAGTGACCGTTAGAGATTTCGGTGGGACCGACTGGAACAACTCGGTGGGACCGATGTGCTAGGGTTAGGGAAAATCCAAAACTCGGTTTGACCGATTACTCAAACTCGGTGGGACCGATTTTGGTAATAAGTGAAACAGAGAGTTGGCCAAGCAAACTCGGTGGGACCGATTGCCTATCTCGGTGGGACCGAAGATATTGCAACAGGTAACAGAGAGTTTGCAAGCCCATCTCGGTGAGACCGAGATCCGTATCGGTAGGACCGAATTGCTAGGGTTTGGTAGTGGCAAATGACAAGTGAAACTCGGTGGCGCCGGATTGACAGAATCGGTATGACCGAGTTTGGCTTAGGGTTTAGGTCATTTGTGGAAGTGGGAAAGTAGCTGAGGATTTTGGAGCATATCATTAAGCACATAAAGCAAGAGGCTCATTAAGCAACACCTCATCCCTTCTTGATAGTATTGGCTTTTCCTAAAGACTCAATGTGATCTTGGATCACTAAAATATACAAAAAGAAGAGTCTTGAGCTTGAAGCTTTAGCCAATCCTTTGTCCTTAGCATCTTGAAGAGGTTCCCACAACCTTTACTCCATGCCACTCCATTGTTGAACTTATCTGAAATATACTATGTAAAGGTATTAGTCCAACAAGAGATATGTTGTCATCAATTACCAAAACCACCTAGGGAGCACTTGTGCTTTCATAATGACATAGTAACATAGTACTCAAGCACTCAAAAGCAAACAAAGTTCGAAAAACCACCAAATAAAGCAAGAGAGAAAAGCAACAATCTCTCTCTCGAAGCCTATGATCTATACATTTTCTCCCCCTTTGGCAACAAGTTACCAAAAAGTTCCTAGAAAATGCATAGTGCTAGATCGACACTCAGGCTTGATCTTCAGGTGGTGGTGGAGTCCGGAGCACTCCAAGGACGAAGCCTTCTGTAGACGTGGTCGGAGTCGAGGCTGAAGTAGATGCTGGAGCTGGTGGAACTGAGGCTGTAGCTGGTGCAGAAGTGGTGGCTCTGGTGTTAGCAACTGGCACTGCAGATGACCTCGGAACTTGTGGTACTCTAGCAAAAGCATCAGTTGTAGTTTTTCCTCTCCTCTCCTGCATGTCATCTTGGAGCTGCTCCACTACAGTCTGAATCTCTGTCACCTTGATATCCAAGTCATAGAACCTTTGTTCTACGATCCTCTCTAGGCTTGCCTGGTTCTGAGTTAGGGTGGATAATCCTTTCTCAATCCGCAGGGTGGATGCAATCAGGTAACCAAGCTGCTCTTGTTTGGTTTTCAAGAAATATTCAGATGCCTCCTCTTGAGTTGGCATCTTGGCAGCTTTCTCCTTCCTTGCCTTCTCCTTCTTGGCTTGAGCTTGGGCAGACGATGGTTCATTCTCAGTCATGACAACTTGATTATCTTCAAAGTCTGGACGGATGGGCAGGTGTTCCTTGTCCAATAAGTATATGCCCGTGCCCATCTTGGAGTTAATGAGCTCCTGAATTTGTGGGGCATACCCACAGCTCCTCTTCTGGTCTGCTGCCGTCCTCTTGATGGTCTCTACCATGAGGCTCATCACCTTGAACTTCTGTGGCACATCAAAGATATGTAGCAAATTGATCGCATGGCCTCTGATCATCTTGTGATCACCTGACTTGGGCAACAAGCTGTGCCTCAGTATCCAATTGATGGTTGGCAGCCCTGACAGAAGATAGTGTACTGAGCCAAACTTGAAAGTGTCAAGTGCTTCATTTGGAATCTCCTTGTACATGTTTGACATTGAGTTGTGGTCCATCTTCTTATTGGCATAGATATCCAAGTCATCCTCATGCTCTTGTGGGGCATTGATCAGCTGAGCCCATTCAGCAACTGTAGACTGGTACCTAGACAATCCAAACAATTCTCGCATCTGAATAAAAATGTGATGTGGAGTAGAACTGCATGATGAGTTCCTCGTTCCACTTTCTGAGCTTCTGCCCAACAAAGTCCTCTACTCCACATGCCTTGAAGCTGTCCTGCACTCCAGGGTAGTACTCTTCGTTGTCCTTGATGTATTGCCAATCAACCCATCTCATATCACATACAATTGGCTTCTTATCTAGCAGCACTGTCTCATAGAAGTCCTGTTGTTCCTTGGTGTGAAATCTGTAGTCCACAGCAGTCCTCCTCCTTGAAGCATACGGATCTGCTTCTCTACACTTCCGGAGCCCTGAATCTCTCCCGAGCTTCATGTCCTCAGCCATAGGATGAGCACCATTGTGGTCTGGGATCTTGGGCTTGAGTTTTCTGAGAACTTGCTCTTCATCATCTTCTGCAATGTCAGGCACTGGGGCCTTGTTCTTCTCAGCAGCTGGGATGCTTCTTGTATTCCTCTTTGGTTTTGGCTTTGGAGCTGGTTTGGCCTTGGAAGCAGCTTCCCCTGATCTTATGGCATCACCCATCAGCTTGGGTGCCTTTGGTGCTGGTGCAGCTATCTCTTCTTCTTCCTCCTCATCTTCCATGATGGAAGCCTTTCCAAGCACTTTGGCTACGGTCTTCTTGACCCTTTCCTTTCTTTTCTTGCCTTCAGCAGCAACTGGCTCAATGGGAGTGGGCTTCTCAGTTGAAGCTCTGGCCTTTGACATAGGTTGCCTGCCTGCTGGCCTTTTGAACTTTAACCCTGGCTTTGTGCTTTGAGCTGGCTCAACCCTCTTGGAAGTTACTTCCTCTTCTGCCACATAGTCCTCATCCTCTGATTCTGAGGTTCTCTTCTTTCTCTGTCTTGTGGCAGCTTTTGGCAGGTTGCTAGGAGTACTTCTGCTGCCATCATCTGAAGAACTTGAGGGACTAGTGCCCTCACTCATCTGCACTTGCTGCTCTGACAAGTTCTGGCTATCACTTTGATCAGACATGTTGCAAACTCTGACTGCTGACCCTGTGAATAGGTTATAGATGAGATAGAGTGGATGAGCATCACAAAATGAAGAGATTTTTGCAAAAGAATAATTTAAAAACTTAGTTTTAGTTTCCCACTGAAATCATCTCGGATCTATCGATTTTTAAACTCGGTGATACCGAAGCAGTTTTGGCACCTGAACTAGTGAACTCGGTCAGACCGAGTCATAGTTCGGTGGCACCGAGACTGCTAGGGTTTCACAAAGTTCCAAAATCGGTCACACCAATAAGTAATTCTCGGAGGGACCGAGTCTCACTTGTGCAATGGCATAAGCCAAATTGGTGGGACCGAGTTTTTCAATTCGGTGGGTCCGAGATGGTTTCGGCGGAAACCTAACCCTAAAATTTTCAAATTAAACCTAATCTACGAGTTCATTGACTGGATAGAAGGGTTTCAAACGTGGCAAGAATCATGATGATCACAATGTGCTAAGAATCGGATTGGGGAATAGCACAAAGGTCGAGTCCATACCCTAGTTCGGTGGAGACTCGCTACGGCGGCAACGGCGGGGTTGATTCCCGTTGACGGTGACGGAGACCAGCGACTAGAGGCGGCTGGCAGCGAGGGGACGATCCGGAGACCATGTTGGCAGAGCAGGCTATCGCGCGGGCGAAGGGGTTCGGAGAACTTTCCAAATTTTTGCCCGTGACTATATGTAGCCCGACCCTGTCGGTGTGACCGAGTGGAACAACTCGGTGGCACCGAGATGCAAAACTGTATACAGTTGTTGCAACTCGGTGTGACCGAATGGTTCAAATCGGTTGCACCGAGATAGAAAACCTCGATCAACTTAATTATCTCAGTAGGACCGAAAGTAGGATATCGGTCAGACCGAGAATCACAAAGAGGTTTTGGAGGTTTAAGTCTATGACGAATCGGGGACTCCGAGCGCTCCTCACACAGAGTGGTTCGAATCTGACTTGATCAAATTTTGTGATGTAGCATGAATAGAGTTTGAGACGAGAAAAGCATAGATAGCTCGAGGAGGTTCTTAGGCATTCTTGTCCATCCACTTGGCAAAAGGAAGTAAAACCAAACAATCAAAACAACAAGTGGATGTCCTCGAATGAGTAAAATATGCAACCAACATGCTCACACAATAAGATGGCAAATAAAATATGTGACAAAGCATGCACAACCAATTCTAGCATCTATCAAGCAATTTGCGATGACTAGGTCATCTATATATGAGTATATTGACTTAGGAGTCAAGTGAGAACACTTGATCATAGGTCATACTCATCGTTCAAGCTCAAGTGGGGTTACCACTTTTACATAAAGCATTGTTGTGTTCACATCTTTAGAGTTGCGTTAGCTCAAGTCTTAGAGTAAAGCTCCCCCTAGATGTGATATCCCCCCTAAGAGGGATGAACTAACCTTGGGTTTTGTCGATGATGACTTCATGTAGATGTTGAAGATGTGGATGCTCAATGTTGATGTAGATCACTTGGAGCTATCCATATGAGTGAATTGCACTTTCAATAGCTACATGGGTTAGTCCCACAAGGAACAAACAAGGATATCCATAGTCATAGAGTGATGCACACACAAGATGATGTCCATGAAAACTTTTAGGTTACCTTGTCCCTTGTCTTACCAACAAGAGGGTTTTTGACTCCTTGAACTAGTGCAAGATGTGGAAGTTGATTGCACTTGTTCTTGCCAAAATGATAAGAGGTAAGTATGGTGGCGGAGTCACCCTCAAGAACTCTCTAGTTCTTCTTCTTTTGGATCCATGCCATCTTCATGGGAATCCTTGGAGTTGTAGTCGTACTTGATGAAGTGGAACTTGACGTGGTCTTGGGAATCCACTTGACTAAGGTCTTAGGAGCTTCTTCAAATGCATCAATTTCCTCTTGAAGCTTGTCCTTGCCTTTTTGCTTGTAGCCTTGTGGTGGAAGATCATCTTGAGCTTGTGTTCCCTTGAAGGAAGTATCATACTTCTTTTGTTGAGGGACAAACTTTGTCTTGGGGTATTGATCTTCTTCCCACTCAACTCCATTGGCATTGAACTTTCGTTCAAAACCAACACCTTGATTCTTCCAGTGCATTCCTTGCTTGCGCACAATTTCCTCGAATTGCTTACTCCCGGCAAGGCTTTTGTACACTCCTTTCTCTATAATTCCCTTCAATAAGCTATTTTCTTGCTCAAGTGTAACTTGGCTAAGAGAATCATTAGTGGAATCAAGAGAACTACTAGAAGCAACAATATTTGATTGAGCATGATCATTGTTACTACTAGAGGAAGAATCTTTCTTGTTCTTGTTACTAGACTTGACTTGAGGCATGTAAGTGGATAAGAGTAAACACTTGGCAATGTAAGAAGAACTTTTCTTGCGGAGATCATCATTGATTGCTTTTAAAAACTCATGCTCTTGCTCAAGATTGAGCTTTTCAAAGCGTAACTTCTCATGAGCTCTTAAAAGTTCTCGATGATCTTCGAAGATAGTTTCATGAGCTAACTTAAGAGTGTTTAGTTCTTTACTTAGAGCCTCAATCTTCTCCTTATCATTGTCATTCGTTTTATCTTGATTAGCATGATTAATTGACGTTTCATCAAAGTATTCATCACTAGAGTTGTCAACAAGCAAATCATCATCACCTAACAAGTCAACTTCATCACTATTAAAATCAACATACTCGGGGTGTGTTACCTTAGGACCTTTGGCCATGAAGCATCTTCCAATTCCTTCATTTGGTGAGTCAAATATGTCGTAGGAGTTGGTTGACACAAGTGCTAGACCGGCAACACCTTCATCTTGAGTATCTTCGGAGTCGGAGTGATAACTTCTCTCGGAGTGGCTGTCGGAGTCGGAGCCGGATACCCATTCACCAACATGAGCTTGATGTCTTTGTTTTGTGTAGATCCTTGATGATTTTTCCTTCCTTTCCAAATCCTTGCTTCTCCGTGAGGATCTTCGTTCATAACGATCATCTCTACTCCTTCTCTCTCTCGGTGGTGATTCTTTGCTTCTTCTTTTTGGAGAGTCTTCTCTTCTCTTGTAGGGAGCCGTACACTCATTCTCTGTTGAAGCGCTGCATGTACTTTTGCAGGGTCTCTCCAGGTTTTTTCTTGATGCGGCGCATGTCGCTCACGGCGGGCGGCCGGTCGCGAGTACCTTGGAAGTTGGCGATGAAGCGGGTGCGCATCTGGTCCCAGGAAGAGATCGTGCCTGGAGCCAGATTTAGGAGCCAGGTGCGAGCTCCTTCCTTGAGCACCATGGGGAACCAGTTCGCCATGACCTTTTCGTCCCCGCTGGCAGCTTCGATGCCCAGCTCGTAGAGCTGGAGGAACTCTGCAGGGTCAGTCGTGCCATCGTAACGAGGAGGCAGGTCTGGCTTGAACTTGTCGGGCCACGCGACGCTACGCAGCTCGGTGGTGTAGGCACGGCAGCCTGAAGTGGCCGAAAGGCCTCGGCTGGTGGAGAGCTTGGTCTTGAGGGTCCCCACGCGCTGCAGCTAGGAGCAGCGCGGGGTCTTGGTGTGCCGGAGCTGGAGCAGGGTCGCGGCGTGCCGGAGCGGGGAGCGCCCGGGTGTGGGATCGAAAGTATGTCTAGAGGGGGGGTGATTAGACTACTTGACCAAATAAAAACTTAACCTTTTCCCAATTTTAGTTCTACATCCACGTTGATGGAGACTTCAACCCACGAAGGGTAACGGTTGCGCGAGTCCACGGAGGGCTCCACCCACGAAGGGTCCACGAAGTAGCAACCTTGTCTATCCCACCATGGCCATCGCCCACGAAGGACTTGCCTCACTAGCGGTAGATCTTCACGAAGTAGGCGATCTCCTTGCCCTTACAAACTCCTTGGTTCAACTCCACAATCTTGTCGGAGGCTCCCAAGTGACACCTAGCCAATCTAGGAGACACCACTCTCAAGAAGTAACAAATGGTGTGTTGATGATGAACTCCTTGCTCTTGTGCTTTAAATGATAGTCTCCCCAACACTCAACTCTCTCTCATAGGATTTGGATCTGGTGGAAAGAAGGTTTGAGTGGAAAGCAACTTGGGGAAGGCTAGAGATCAAGATTCATATGGTAGGAATGGAATATCTTGGTCACAACACACGAGTAGGTGATTCTCTCTCAGAACATATGAGTTGGAAGTGTATATGTGTTCTGATGGCTCTCTCCACAAATGAAGAGGAGGTGGAGGGGTATATATAGCCTCCACACAAAATCCAACCGTTACACACAATTTACCAATCTCGGTGGGACCGAATCAACAAACTCGGTCGTGCCGAAAAGGTAAACCTAGTGACCGTTAGAGATTTTCGGTGGGACTGACATGCAACTCGGTAGGACCGATATGGTTAGGGTTTGGGCATAACGTAATCTCAGTGAGACCAATTACACAAACTCGGTGAGACCAATTTTGGTAATTAGCTAACCAGAGGGTTGGTCAGGCAAACTCGGTGGGACCGATTTGCTCTTTCGGTGAGACCGAAAAGTTACAAAAGGGAAACAGAGAGTTTACATTGCAATCTTGGTGGGACCGATCCACTCTTTCAGTGAGATCGAAAAGTTACAAAAGGGAAACAGAGAGTTTGCAATCCCATCTCGGTGAGACCGAGATCCCTATCGGTAGAACCGAATTTCTAGTGTTTGGCGGTGGCTTATGACAAGTGAAACTCGGTGGCGCCGGATAGAAAGAATCGGTAGGACCGAGTTTGGCTTAGGGTTTAGGTCAAATGTGGATATGGGAAAGTAGTTGAGGGTTTTTGGAGCATATCACTAAGCACATGAAGCAAGAGGCTCATTAAGCAACACCTCATCCCTCCTTGATAGTATTGGCTTTTCTTAAAGACTCAATGTGATCTTGGATCACTAAAATATAAAATGAAGAGTCTTGAGCTTTTGCGCTTGAGCCAATCCTTTGTCCTTAGCATTTTGAGGGTTCCTCTTTCACATCCATGCCATGCCAATCATTGAGCTTTCCTGAAATAATCATCTTGGAATAGCATTAGCTCAATGAGCTATATGTTGTTTTGAATTACCAAAACCATCTAGGGATAGTTGCACTTTCACCGGGCGGCGCCTTGCGGGCGTGGGATCTCTTGGCAGCTCCGTTCTTGCTGCGCTGGCACCTGACGGAGCGGGTTCTGCCCAGGGGCCACGCGCCTTAGAGCCATAGCGTCTTCTTGGAGAGGAGGGAGCTGGTACGCCTCCGGAGCTTCGTTGCCCGCGTGGGGCGGGGTGTGGCGCAGAGGAATGGACCGCGAGGGAGAGCCCCCTGCGGCGCGGACAAGCTCGGCGATGCGGTCGAGCCACTCCCCATAGACGTTGTCAACGGGACAGTAGCGCAGGAGCTCGTTTGCCGCAAGGAGCGCAGCTCGAGCCTCCATGGGTGCGTGGAGCGCATGGGACGAAGAACCAGCTGGTGCGAGCGATGGAGTAGTGGTGCAGCCGTCTTGCCGCACGGATGGATGCTGGGACGACGCTTGCTGCTCGCCCCCCGCCGGGCCGGTGGCAGCGTTGACGGCGGGCCACGGGGAACGGCGAGGACGCCCGCCGATAGGCGCCGTCTAGGCGACGCGAGAAGCGATGGCGGCCCGGCGCTCGGCGCGGGCCCGACGAGCGTCGGACATGGATGCGATGGTCGGAGGAGAACGGAGCGGTGGACGACGAATTCCGGCGCACCCCTACCTGGCGCGCCAAATGTCGGATTTCGGGTTCCGGCAGACCCTTAAGGTTCGAACACTGGGGTGCACGCGGAGATTACGCCTTCTACCTCCCCGCCTCGCAAAGATCTAAGCTACTAAAAGAACTGCACAAGGGACACAAGATTTATACTGGTTCGGGCCACCGTTGTGGTGTAATACCCTACTCCAGTGTGTGGTTGGTGGATTGCCTCTTGGGGCTGGTGATGATGAACAATACAAGGAAGAACAGCCTCGCGAGGGTCTGTTCTTGGCTGGGGTGATGAACTGCTAGGAGGAGTTCAGCCACCTTTCTCTTTCTCTCTCTCTTTCTCTCCCTTACTCTTACTAGCCAACTGAACGAACGAACCGAACCCCCTGCTACGTGGGCGGCTGGCCCTATTTATAGAGGCCCTGGTCCTCTTCCCAAATATTGAGCGGGAAGGGAGCCAACAATGGCGGGCTAATTTGAAGGGGGACAGCAAGTATCAACTAATCTGACAAAAGCATTCTTCGCCTGCGCAAAGCTCCGGTGATGACACCGTCTTGGGCTCCACGGTGACCTCCGTCTCGTAGTCCTCCTGGTCTTGGTCTCGTTGCACCGAAATGGCTACCTTTGCCTGATGCCTCGGTACTCCGCGGCTGCGCTTGCCCCCTTTGCACCAAAGAGGAAAGAAGGACGATGCGCGCGCTGGCACCCGCCTGGCGCCCTGAGTCGTCATGGCTTGCGTCACGGGCACCTCGCGAGGTACCCCGCCTTGATCTCTCCACCTCCTCGGGAGCCAGCCTGACGAGGTCGTGCCTGAGGAAGCTCCTTGTCGTCCGCCTCACGAGGCTTAGCCCCTCGCGAGGGTCTTGAGTCTTGTGTTGATGAGGGTGGGCCGTGCTGGGCCTCCTTTGAGCCACGCCGCAGGCTGCAGGCAGGAAAGTCTGGGGACCCCCATTCCCAGAACGGTGACAGCATGTTGTAGCTCCGACTCGGGCGGGGGGTGGAATGAATCCTCTCGCGACTATGCGAATAAGCCTCCTGCTGGTTTAAAGCCGTTTGAAGGAGCTCTCTGGCCCACCGTGTCTCAATTGCCGCTGGTGACTCGCCGTCCATTAGGAGGGCTGCCAATCGTGAAGCGGCGGCCATAATGTTATCCAACGGGTTGGAGTAATGCCCTAGAGGCATCGGAACATACTGTGGCATAATGTTGTTCTGATGAGGGGGGTTCATCGTGCGCGGCTGAACCGGCGCTCCTGTTTCCCGGTGCCTCAGTCTGGTTTCCAACCGGCTGGTTACTGGTTCCTACTCCTGGCGTGTTGAAGAGATTTCTTGGCTCATAACCCGGTGGGAGGTGCAACCAGTATCTCCTCCTCATGATATCATCTGAGGCACTCTGATCCAGCCTAAGCCGGTAGGGATGAGCTTCCAATTCGGCCTGTTTTGTAGCCATCCTAGCGTTCTCTGCTGCCAGGTCCGCTTTAGCCTGAGTTATCCGATCCTTCACCTTCGCAATCTCCACATTGTGCTGGTCCCGGGTTGCTGCATCCACCTCTGCCGCCATCAATGTTGCCTAAGCATCGAACAAATCGGACAAAACCTGAGCCGGAGGCGGCGCTGAGCCCCCTGCTCCCGCTGGTGTTGCTGTTGCTGAACCGGAGAGCATTGCTGCGGCGGTAGAAGAGTGTTGCGCTGGTTGTGTACCGGCCATGAAGACTGTGATCCGGCTTGGCAGATCGAGGGGGTCCGGAATGCTGTTGCCATTGGAACCTCCACTAATCCGGCAGTCCTGCAGCTGATACAGCGACTCGGTCTCTCCGGTTGAAGACTCGTCATCCGAACAGACAACGGTTTCTCCATCATATGCCGGTCCATCCTCATATTCCGCTCCATGGATGGCACCTACGAAAACATGCCATGCTACGGGCTGAACCTGTCGGCGTTCTGGGAACGGGGGTCCCCAGACTTGCCTGCCTGCGGCCCGCGGCGTGGCTCAAGTGGGGCCTAGTGTGGCCCTCCCTCATCAGCTAAAGCTCAAGGCCCTCGCGAGGGGCCAAGCCTCGCGGGGCGGACGATAGGAAGCTTCCTTAGAGGTAGCCTCATCAGGCAGGCTCATGAGGAGGCGGAGAGATCAAGGCAGGGGTACCTCACGAGGAGCCCGTGACGCAAGCCATGACGATCAAGACCAGGCGGGCGCCGGCCTGCGCAGTGTCCTTGTTTCCCCTTTGGTGCAAAGGGGGCAAGCACAGGCCAAGGCATCGGGCAAAGGTTACCATTCCGGTGCAACGAGACCGAGACCAGCAGAGCGGCAGGACGGAGGTCACCGTGGAGCCCAAGACGGCGTCATCACCAGTGCTTTTGGCAGCCGAAGACCACCTTTGGTCAGGATAACTTGTACTAGATGTTCCCCTTCAAAATGGCCAATTGTTGGCGCCCTTCCCACTCATTATTTGGGGAGAGGCCCAGGGCCTCTATAAATAGAGCTAGCCACCACAGAGTAGAGGGCAGACATGAAGGGACCGGAAAAGAGAGAGAGAGACAGACAGAGAGGCGAGTGAACTCACCCTAGCAGTTCATTGCACCAGCTCAAGAACACCTCTCGCGAGGCTGTTCTTCCCTTGTACTGTTCATCATCAGCCCCTGAGGCAATCCAGCACACCACACACTAGAGTAGGGTATTACACCACAACGGTGGCCCGAACCAGTATAAACCTCGTGTACCTTGTGTTGTTCGTTGTTTCCAGCTTAGATCACGTGAGGAGATTGGATGTAGATCGGTAGGGGAAAGATCTCTGTGCGCACCCTAGTGTTCGAACCTTAAGGGTCTGCCGGAACCCAAAATCCGACATTTGGCGTGCCAGGTAGGGGTGCGCCGGAATCCATCTTCCTCCGCATCATGTTCCATCGCCTCGCCGTTCATATGTCAAGCGACCCGAGAGCCAACGCTGACTGCTGGGCAGCGTGGCCCGCCCACGCCGTGGCACCAGCCCAGGGCGACCTCAACCTTGCGCCTCAGGCAGCCCGCGCTCCGTAGGGCGCTGCGGAGCGCGGGCGACGCGGCCAGACGCCGCCTGCCCTCACACCACGGCAGGTGCGGGCCGCGGCAAGGGCCTCAGACCATGCTGCGCCCACAGCGCCGTACACCCGACGGGAGCAAAGCGAATTCCAGGACCACGCTCACGGTGGCCCGAGAGCTACTACGGTGCCGACTGCTGGAGGGCGGCCGCGGCGTGTTGTTGGGACGAGTAGCTGAGCTCCTGGATGCCTGTCGGCGTTCTGGGAACAGTGGTCCCCAGACTTGGCTACCTGTGGCCTGCGGTGTGGCTTGAGTGGGGGCCCAACATGGCCCATCTTCATCAAGCACAAGACTCAAGACCCTCGCGAGGGGCCAAGCCTCACGAGGCGAATGACATGGCGCATCCTCAGGCTGGCTCGTGAGGAGACGGAGATATCAAGGCAGGGTTCCTCGCGAGGCGCCCGTGACGCAAGCCATGACGAGCGAGTGCGCCAGGCGGGCGCCAGCGCGCGTAGCATCCTTCTTTCCTCTTTGGTGCAAAGGGGGCAAGCGCAGCCGCGGAGTACCGAGGCATCAGGCAAAGGTTGCCATTTCGGTGCAACAAGACCAGGACCAAGCGGACTATGAGACGGAGGTCACCATGGAGCCCAGCACGGCGTCACCACAGAGTCTTTCACAGGCGAAGACCACCTTTAGTCAGGATAAGAGTACTTGTTGTCCCCCTTCAAATTAGCCCGCCATTGTTGGCTCCCTTCCCGCTCGATGTTTGGGAAGAGGACCAGGGCCTCTATAAATAGGGACGGCCACCCACGTAGCAAAGGGTTCGGTTTTCATAGGGAAGCACACAGAGCAGGCCGATCCGACTAGCAAGTAGAGAGAGAGAGAGAGAGAAGGTGACCGAACTCCTCCCGATAGTTCATCGCCCCAGCCAAGAACAGACCCTCGCGAGGCTGTTCTTCCTTGTATTGTTCTTCATCTTCAGCCCCAAGAGGCAATCCATCCACCACACACTAGAGTAGGGTATTACACCACAATGGTGGCCCGAACCAGTATAAATCTTGTGTCTCTTGTGTGATCCTCTTAGTAGTTTAGATCTTTGTGAGGCGGGGAGGTTGAGGACGTGGTTTCCGCGCGCACCCCAGTGTTCGAACCTTAAGGGTCTGCCGGAACCCGAAATCCAACAACGCCGTCGCCTCAGGAACACCTCCTTTCTGCGTCCAGCTTCCACCCCAGACCCAAGGCGGGCCGCATGGTGGCATCGTGCCCACGCACGCGACTTCCAGTGGACTCCAGGGCCCGTCCAGCGCCAACACCTCCCCCGGCATTGGGCAACAAGTCACGCTAGCCCCCTCTCAGGCAAGCGAAGGGGTGCACGCCGCGGCCTTCTACCTCGGCGGACCGCCGCGCCATCACCCCCAAGATGGCGCTCCAAGCCAGGCTGCATGGCATACAGGGTGCTGCGGCGAGGCACATGAGGCGGTGGCCCCAGAAGCTTATGTGCCCCACATGGTGGATCAGGGGTGCGCGCTGGAAGAAGATCATGGCCCATTCCTCAGGCCAGGCTGGGGCGAGGAGACGCCAGAAGCTGGGCTCTTTCGGGAACCCATGGAGAGCCTCGACCACCGCATCGGCGGCGGCAACTATCGGGTACCACTCATCCCTCGGGAGCAAGCTTATGCTAACCATGGGTCGCAGGAGATACAGGTCTCCGCAGCGGGTGGCTGCCCCAATTCTACAGCCTCATACCCCTCAGGAGGAGGGCATAGGGGGCTGCAGGAGAGGGGCCGAGATTTGGGTTCGTTCCCGCGACGGTCGGAGCAAGGCGTTCTCAGGAGGTAGGCCCGCTGCCGGGGAGGTGCCCCAGGGCCTGCCCCCGGCAGGGGACCTGTGGTCGTCGGGGGAACCGTTGGCGACCGCTCTGCCTCATTGGCGTCGTCCTGGTTTGCGGTCGCCGTTGATGGCGGCAGAGTGTGGCGCAAGGCGGGGCCCTCATGTGGCGATATGAAGCAAGGTCGGTACCTATGAAGAAGGCCCAGTGCCTGTGAAGCTCGCCACCCATGACACCCTCACGTAATAATGAGTGGGGCTCTACATGCCCTGGAGTCTCCGGAGAGCCGCCCTCGGGCCTCGGGGACTCCCGCCCACGCCAAGTGGCAGCACTTAGCTCCGCGTTGGTGATAAGATGTCGAAGACTAGACTATGTAGCGGACGCGGCCTTTTGCTTTTGCCTTTCCTTGTTGACAAGTTCTTCGATTTGGATTTAAGTTGGATTTGAGCTCGATGCTTGCGTGTGTTTGGGGGAAGGGGTGTTTAGTCTCGTTCAAGCAAATCTCTCGCGTTCTGGTTTTGGCTTTGTGTCCAAAGTGAACATCGGCTGCCCCCACTCGCGAGTCCCTCATGAGCCGGGCCGGGCTAGGCACGTTCACAACCAGGACCGCTGTTACCGCACCCTTTCCGAAGATTTTCATCGCGGGATCCACAAGTTAATCAGAAGACACCCGAGGTGCAGCGGCCCCCGCAGGCCCGCTCGGGACTCGTCGGGGTTAGAAGGTACACAAGCCAGCTGACCCATCACTGGGCCAGCGGCTAAGTTCACACGCAACATTATGCTTACCAGGGTACTAATTGCAAACATTTACATGTGGGGCCTCCCCTCCCAAAATGCTCTTACATCCTTCAGTGCCAAGCCCGAACCTTCTTCGTGCAGGTTAAATAGAAGTGACATGCGGTCAGTCGGACATATCACTCACCGCGTCCTCTTGGGCATCCTCGGAGGCATCACTGGCGTCGTTGACATTGCCGCTGCCGCCAGCATCTCCATCAGCACCAGGCTCATCCACAACGCCGCCTTCATTGGCGCCCACAACCACGCTGTCGTCATCAGACGCAAAGGCCCTGACGAGGGCGTCCATGTTGTCCTCCACCCACCGCGCTAGGTCGCCCCGGACGACAATGGGCACGGGTGCGATGGCAGCATCGAAGTCGAAGTGGGGATTCCTGTCCTGTAGATGGCTGAAGATGCGGGAGAAGGCATGCCCGAGCAAGGCTCGGCTCCTCTCTTCGACAAGCCAACGGGACCTCTCGGATCAGTTCTCCAGAAGTGTCACCACATCGGTGAAAAATTAGAGGTTGCCGGCATAGTTGACCTTGTGCGGCTCCTTAGCGGCAGCCTCGCAGATATAGCCCAAAGCTATGTTGGCCCTTTCTCTGAGCGTCTGAAGCATGGGGGCATGCACATGCTCCAGAACCCGCCACCGACGGATCTCGTCCTCATCCCGCTGCGCGACGGTCTCGGCGTCATCAACCCTATGTTGGAGAAGAAGCTACTCGGCCCGAGAAGAGGACAACTTCGCCTGCGCCGCACTGAGGGCGGCTGTGGAGGAGTCCGCACGCCGCGTCACTTCGGTTAGTTTGGCCCTGAGGGTTGCGGTCCTGCCCTCAGGCTCGGCCTTGATCAACCCCAACCTCATCTCGTATTCACGCTCGAAGGCCGAGCGAGCTTCCGCCACGCGGCGATCGACTTCTTCCTGGGCTCGGGCTTCGCGCGCGGCAACGTCATCCTCCGCCCGGGCCACCAGGCGCTCCCTCGTCTCCAACCGCTCAAGGTTAAGGTTGCGCTCGGCGGCCTCCAGCGTCAGCGCCTCCTCGCGCTTCAGTAGCTCCGCCCGATCAACAGGGGCCCCCTCCATCGACTCAAGGGCCGCCCGGCGCAGTTCCACTTGCTGCTCCAGGGAGTTGCCCCATGCTAGGAGCTCCCATGTGCGCTCCTCTGCATTCTTGCGCCGCCGGTCTGCTTCCCGGGCCTCCTTGACGGCCTGGGAGTAGGCCTCCCGCGAAGCTGCCAGCGACACTTCAGCCTTCGCGTTTTTGGGATCACATTGGTGACGTGCGAGGGCGATGGCTACCTTTAGTTTGTGCCTCTCCTCAGCAAGGCGCAAACCTTCGGCCTTGAGGCGCGCATCCTCGTCAGCAAGCTTTGCCCCGATCCGGCTCACCGCCTCCGCCACCCTCTGGAGGAACTCTTCGTGAAGGGCGCGTCACTCCCGAGCGCGCCTGAGCATGTCTTCTGCATCACCCTCTTCCATCGGAGCATGTGGAGGGCCCCGAGGCGGCAAGCCCCCTCTCGGCACGGGACTGGGGGCTGGTGCCCTAGCCATTGCCGAATGGACCTCTCTAGGAATCCGGCCTGGCATCGGCCCACCCACGGAGGAGGATCCGAAGACAGACTTCAGCCATTCACCATCTATGATCAGAGGAGGAACGCGGGGCAACCTAGATGTGCCCCAGGAGGACTCATGAAGAAAAGACAGCGGACGCGCAGGCTCGAGGTGCCCTATGGAACGGACCACTCCACCAACTGGTCTGGCAGTAGGGGTGCCGCTCGAGCTCGCCGAACCCAGGGCCGGCGGAGAAGGCAAAGCTTGGGGGGATGGCTCCCGGGCTGACTCGGCAAGTTTCGCAGGGCAGGGCCTGAAAGGGCCACAATCAGTCACACGGATAGCAAAGTAAATGAGCAAGGAAAGAAGAAGACTTACTCGTCCATGGCAAAGTACTTCCTGCGCTTCAACAAGCGGCAAGGGCGGTTGTTGCCACCCAAGGCCTCCTTCTTCTTACGGAGGGCCTCGAAGTCTATGCGGAACCAACCTAAGCGCCTGGCGCAGGGGTCAGCCTCTGGTGCGGAAGAAGCGTCAAGATGATCAGCGCTGGAGGAGTCAGCCTGGGGGCGCTGTCAGGCGTCGCCTCGCGAGGAACGGCTGGGGGCTCGGGAGCCCCGACCTCAGGAACCATAGGCCGCAACTCCGCACCAGCCGCCGCTCCAGGGCGGGCCTCGGGAGACGCCGCCTTCGAGGCTTCTCGCGGCATCGGCCCTCGACATCGGGCACCTCAACTCTCGTCGGTTCTCGTCTCCCCGCCCTGTTGCCCGAGGAAGGACCGCTGTGGGCGGCAGGAGAAGCAACCACGGCGGCTGGGTTCTCACCGGGCCTCGTGAAGCCAGCCGGGCGCAGTCCCCACTCATCGAAGTCGGGCATCTGCCTCACAAAATCGGCCCTACCGGAGCAAAGATACAAGAGGACAGCATTACTCCGAAGGCTGCCTAAGGAAGGATCGCCAGTCAAGACCCTGAGCACCGTCTGCAGCACTTCAGGCACCAAGTCCTCCTCCTGAAGCCGCATGCGGTCTCTATGCCCCGCAAAGTCCCACATCCGGTGATAGTGGCGCTGAAGAGGAGCAATGCGGCATTGGAGGAACTCCTTCACCACCTTGGGCGTTGTCACATTGAGCGCCCTCAAACTCTGGAAGCGGCGCCAGGCGAAGGCGAGCCGGGTGCTCGCGAGCACCTCATGGTCCCAACCCGCGTGAGGAACAGCATGCGAGGTCGGGTGCGAGAGCAGAGGGTTGGGCACTCCAATGTCCACGTACAGCCACCGCTCTCTCAACCTGGCATCAGAAGAAGGAAGGCCGAAGTCGATCCCTGAAGCGGACGTCTCTGGCACGGCTAGGAAACTCACACCCCCGAAGCACTGAGTGGGATCGCTTAGGCGCAAGGAAAAGAAGTGGCGCAGTAGTGCCACGGAAGGAGGAATGCCTATCATCGCCTCGCAAACAAAAGCAATGACAGCCAGAAGAGTAATGAACTCCGGCCCGAGGTGCATCATGCGGATCTGATAATGGGAGAGCACCGCGTTGAAGAAGGCGGAAAAGGGGGGAACCAGACCCGCCCATAGGGCATCGGCGAAGAATTGGACCTCCGTGACGATCCTATCAAGGGAGGCATGGGACGCAGGCCAGGCCGTGGTCCTGCCGCACTCGTTGAAGATAGTTGCAAGGGCGGAGTAGACCTTGTCCAAAGCTTCTGGATAGAGTATGATCGACCGAGCGACGGCGGGGGTCGCCGCTGCAGGTGTGCGGGGCGAAGGCGCGGGCTTCTTTCCCCTACCTTTCTTCGTCGGTGCCATGGAGGTGAAGAGGAGGAAGAACTCGAGCTGGATTGGCGGCGGAGGCTGGAGCTCAAAGAAGAAGGAAAGGTAGGAGGCGGGCAAGCAGTGGAAAAGGAGGAACAACTGTGTGCAACAACGAGTCCGCTTAGCCGGGCGTGTAACAAGGCGTCGTGGGGAAGCGCAGACGCCCACGTCCAGTCAATCGCCACGCGGCGCCCGAGGCCGCAGGCTTTTTGGGCCTGCGGCGCTTTGTGCTTGCCCCTTCGCTTCGCTACTAGGCCAAGCCCGGGCACGCCTTGGGCCCGGGGGCTACTGTCAGCGTTCTAGGAACGGGGGTCCCCAGACTTGCCTGCCTGCGGCCCGCGGCGTGGCTCAAGTGGAGGCCCAGTGCGGCCCACCTTCATCAGCTCAAGCTCAAGACCCTCGCGAGGAGCCAAGCCTCGCGGGGTGGACGACAGGAAGCTTCCTCAGAGGCAGCCTCATCAGGCAGGCTCGCGAGGAGGCAGAGAGATCAAGGCAGGGGTACCTCGCAAGGAGCCCGTGACGCAAGCCATGACGATCGAGACCAGGCGGGCGCCAGGCGGGCGCCGGCCTGTGCAGTGTCCTTGTTTCCCCTTTGGTGCAAAGGGGGCAAGCACATGCCAAGTCATCGGGCAAAGGTTACCATTCCGGTGCAACAAGACCAAGACCAGCAGAGCGGCAAGACGGAGGTCACCGTGGAGCCCAAGACGGCATCATCACCAATGCTTTTGGCAGCCGAAGACCACCTTTGGTCAGGATAACTTGTACTAGATGTTCCCCTTCAAAATGGTCAATTGTTGGCGCCCTTCCCGCTCATTATTTGGGGAGAGGCCCAGGGCCTCTATAAATAGAGCTAGCCACCACAGAGTAGAGGGCAGACAGGAAGGGACCGGAAAAGAGAGATAGAGAGGGAGAGAGAGAGAGGCGACTGAACTCACCCTAGCAGTTCATCGCACCAGCTCAAGAACACCTCTCGCGAGGTTGTTCTTCCCTTGTATTGTTCATCATCAGCCCCTGAGGCAATACACCACACAACACACTAGAGTAGGGTATTACACCACAACGGTGGCCCGAACCAGTGTAAACCTCGTGTCCCTTGTGTTGTTCGTTGTTTCTAGCTTAGGTCACGCGAGGAGATTGGACGTAGATCGGTAGGGGAGAGATCTCCGCGTGCACCCTAGTGTTCGAACCTCAAGGGTCTGCCGGAACCCGAAATTCGACAGAACCTGGGCAGGGCTTGCACGCTGAGCCGTCTCGATGATGTCGGTGCAGGTGTCCGGCTCAGGGCCCGGTTCACCGATCTTGCCGATGAAGACGTGAATCCCACGAAAGGGGACTCGGTACCTGTATTCAATTGAACCGGCCTCGGGACCCCATCCTGCGTCGTCGATGTAGAGCTTGCCGCGACGACTCTTCGTCATCCGGCGCACAACGTATCCCTTGAGTCCTTCGAAGCTGCCCTTCAAGAACTGGAAACCATCGTGCGGTAGCCCCATGGTGGGCACCAACTGTCGTGGTTTTTTCACGACAGTTGTCCTCGTGAAAGGACTTAGTCGTGGAGCCATCGCTACGGGTTAGCTTAAAGGGGTTAAACTAGACAAGGGACACGAGGGTTTTTATACTAGTTCGGCCCCTTCAATGAAGGTAAAAGCCTACGTCTAGTTGTGTTAGTATTGTTGGGATTTCGATGACCAGGGAGCGAATCTGCTTGCCTGGCTCTCGAGTTGTTGTCTGTTGTCCCTAAACCGCTGACGGGTCGTCCCTTTATATACATAGGTTGACGCCCACCGGTTTACAGAGTCCCGAGGCCGGATCATAAATGTGTCCGGCTTGGTCCCTATCTTTCCTATCTTACAATGCAAGTTACTTAATAAGGTCGGTTTACATCTATAGGCCTTAACTCACCTTTGGGCCTTGGGCCTTCGTAAAGCGCCATCATTCTTACGTTGTCGTAGGCTTCTAATCTTCATAAAGTTAATCCGGCTACTCCTAGCCGGTTTACGCCCAGTAGTAATATCCCCAACAGTGACCACAATCTCCTTCGTGGATCTCACGCAAAATTTTGCGGCCTTCTTCAGGAGATACACAATGCTGAAACGCCCCTGTCACACTACAATGATGTAACTCTCCATTGATAGTAGTCATGGACTTAGACCACCGGATTATCTTCCTGGCCGAAGTTTCGTCCTCCAGTAACTCGCCCCGGTTCATATACGCCAAACATGGAACCGCCCAATCCGGGATAACATGAAGAGCCGCCACCATCTGAGCCTCCGGATCAGGAACAGCCAAATCCTCTTCCGTAGGTAGCTTGACGGACGGATTATGCAGCACATCCAGGAAAACATTGGGTGGAACCAGTTTACGTTGGGAACCGAAGTGGCTTAAAGCGTCCGCCGCTTCATTCTTCAGCCGGTCCACATGGTCGACCTGATAACCTTTGAAGTGACCTGCAATAATGTCCACCTCTCGATGATATGCTGCCATGAGTGGGTCCTTGGAATCCCAAGTACCAGACACTTGTTGAGCCACCAAGTCCGAGTCACCAAAGCACTTAACCCGGCTTAAATTCATCCATCTGAAGACCGTGGAGTAAAGCCTCATATTCAGCTGCATTGTTAGTGCAAGGGAACATTAAACAGAGAACATAACAAAACTTATCACCTCGTGAGGAAGTTAACACGACTCCAGCCCCCGAGCCCTCCAATTGCCTGGACCCATCAAAATGAATAGTCCAATAAGTATGATCGGGCTTCTCTTCTAGCGCCTGTAACTCTGTCCAGTCATTGATGAAGTCCACAAGTGCCTGAGATTTGACCGCCGTCCGGGGCACATATTTTAACCCATGAGGTCCAAGCTCAATGGCCCACTTGGCAACCCGGCCAGTTTCTTCCCTGTTCTGGAATATATCCCCCAAAGGAGTAGAACTGACCACAGTGATGGGATGACCTTGGAAATATTGCTTAAGCTTCTGGCTTGCCATGAAAACTCCATACACCAGCTTCTGCCAATGCGGGTACCTCTACTTGGACTCAATGAGTACCTCACTGATGTAATAAACCGGCCGTTGAAACGGATACTCCTTTCCGGCCTCCTTGCGCTCCACCACAATAGGCACGGTCACCGCTCGGGCATTAGTGGCCACATATAACAACAAGGGATCTTTATCAATAGGAGCAGCAAGGACCGGCGGCTCGGCTAACTGCCGCTTCAAGTCCTCAGACGCTTCATTGGCGGCATCACTCCAGACGAAGTAATCCGTCTTCTTCAGCATCTGATATAAAGGGATGGCCTTCTCCCCAAGGCGACTGATAAACTGGCTCAAGGCTACAATCCAGCCTGCCTGGCGTTGAACATCATTGATACAGTTCGGTTTAGCCAAAGAGGTTATGGCCTTGATTTTCTCTGAATTAGCTTCAATGCCCTTATTAGACACCAGAAAGCCCAAGAGCTTTCCTACCGGTACACCAAAGGCACACTTGGCCGGATTAAGCATCATTTTATAAACCTGGAGGTTATCAAAGGTCTCCTTCAAGTCATCTATCAATGTCTCCTCCTTTCTGGATTTCACCACAATACCATCTACATAAGCATGAACATTGTGGCCGATCTGATTATGAAGACAATTCTGCACACAGCGCTGATAAGTCGCCAGGGCACTCTTGAGCCCAAAAGGCATAGATACATAACAGAAAGATCCAAAAGGAGTTATGAAAGTTGTCTTCTCCTGGTCCTTAACTGCCATTTTGATCTGATGGTAACCAGATTATGCATCCAAAAAGCTCAAATGCTCACAACCCGCCGTAGCATCAATGATTTGATCAATACGAGGGAGAGCAAAAGGATCTGTCGGACAAGCCCTGTTCAAATCTGTGTAGTCCACACACATACGCCAAGTGTCGTTCTTCTTAAGTACCAGCACCTGATTAGCCAACCACTCAGGATGAAATACTTCAATGATAAACCTAGCCGCCAAGAGCCTGGCTACCTCCTCACCAATGGCCTTGCATATTTCTTCACTGAACCGGCGGAGAAATTGCTTAGCTGATTTAAACTTGGGATCAATATTGAGAGTGTGCTCAGCGAGTTCCCTCGGTACACGTGGCATGTCAGAGGGTTTCCATGCAAAGATGTCCCGGTTCTCACGGATGAACTCGATGAGCGTGCTTTCCTATTTCGGATCCAAGTTAGCACTGATACTAAACTATTGAGATGAATCGCCAGGAACAAAATCAACCAGCTTAGTCTCATCAGGCAATTTAAACTTTAAGGCCGGATCATGCTCCGTGGTTGGTTTCTTCAACGAAGTCATATCTGCCAGATCAACATTGTCCTTTTAGAACTTCAACTCTTTTGTTTCACAAACTGACTCAGCATAAGCCGCATCACCTTCTTCACATTCCAAAGCGATCTTACGGCTTCCATGTCCCGTGATGGTTCCCTTGTGACCAGGCATCTTGAGTTGCAGATAAACATAACAGGGCCTTGCCATGAACTTGGCATAAGTCGGTCGTCCAAATAGGGCATGATATGGGCTCTTGATCTTTACTACTTCAAAGGTCAATGTTTTTGATCTCGAGTTATGCTCATCTCCAAAAGCCACCTCCAGAGCTATCTTACCAACAGGATACGCTGATTTACCAGGCACCACACCATGAAAAATGGTGTTTGATGCTTTAAGATTCTTATATGTTAACCCCATGCGACGGAAGTTTCATAATAAAGGATATTGATACTACTTCCTCCATCCATGAGTACCTTGGTGAACTTGTATCCTCCAACCTGAGGTGCTACCACTAATGCCAGATGAGGTGGATAACCCTCTCGAATCCACACAATGGGCTATTCAGACCAGCGCAAGTAACGGGGCACCGCCGGTTCAACGGAGTTCACTGCCCTTTTATGAAGCTTCTGATCGCGCTTGCATAGACTTGTGGTGAAGACATGGTACTGCCCACTATTCAATTGCTTCGGGTTGCTATGGTAACCCGACTACTGTTGTTGCTGCTGACTCCCCTGATGATTATAACCACCTTGGTTGCCCTGATTGCTGATACGTCTCCGTCGTATCTACTTTTCCAAACCCTTTTGCCCTTGTTTTGGACTCTAACTTGCATGATTTGAATGGAACTAACCCAGACTGATGTTGTTTTCACCAGAATTGCCATGGTGTTATTTATGTGTAGAAACAAAAGTTCTTAGAATGACCTGAAACTCTGCGGAGATTATTTTTGGAAATAATAAAAAATACTGGCAAAGAATCAAGGATAGGGGCCCACACCCTAGCCACGAGGATGGGGGCGCGCCTACCCCCTGGGTGCGCCCCCTGCCTCGTGGCCCCCTGGAGCTCCACTGACCTCAACTCCAACTCCATATATTCGTGTTCGGGGAGAAAAAAATTAGAGAGAAAGATTCATCGCGTTTTACGATATGGAGCCGCCGCCAAGCCCTAAACTCTCTCGGGAGGGCTGATCTGGAGTCCCTTCGGGGCTCTGGAGAAGGGAATCCGCCGCCGTTGTCATCATCAACCATCCTCCATCACCAATTTCATGATGCTCACCGCCGTGCGTGAGTAATTCCATCGTAGGCTTGCTGGACGGTGATGGGTTGGATGAGATTTATCATGTAATCGAGTTAGTTTTGTTAGGGTTTGATCCCTAATATCCATTATGTTCTGAGATTGATGTTGCTATGACTTTGCTATGCTTAATGCTTGTCACTAGGGCCCGAGTGCCATGATTTCATATCTGAACCTATTGTGTTATCATGAATATATGTGAGTTCTTGATCCTATCTTGCAAGTCTATAGTCACCTACTATGTGTTATTATCCGGCAACCCCGAAGTGACAATAATCGGGACCACTCCCGGTGATGACCATAGTTTGAGGAGTTCATGTATTCACCATGTGTTAATGCTTTGGTCCGGTAATCTATTAAAAGGAGGCCTTACTATCCCTTAGTTTCCGCTAGGACCCCGCCGCCACAGGAGGGTAGGACAAAAGATGTCATGCAAGTTCTTTTCCATAACCACGTATGACTATATTCGGAATACATGCCTACATTACATTGATGAATTGGAGCTAGTTCTGTGTCACCCTATGTTATGACTGTTACATGATGAACCATATCCGGCATAATTCTCCATCACCGATCCAATGCCTACGAGCTTTTCATATAGTGTTCTTAGCTTATTTACTTTTCTGTTGCTATTGTTATCATCACTACAAAATACCAAAAATATTACTTTTGCTACCATTACCTTTTGCCACTGTTACCACTACTATCATATTACTTTGCTACTAAATACCTTGCTGCAGATATTAAGTTATCCATGTGTGGTTGAATTGACAACTCAGCTGCTAATACTTAAGAATATTCTTTGGCTCCCCTTGTGTCGAATCAATAAATTTGGGTTGAATACTCTACCCCCGAAAACTGTTGCGATCCCTTATACTTGTGGGTTATCAAGACTATTTTCTGGCGCCGTTGCCGGGGAGCATAGCTCTATTCTTTGAGTCACTTGGGATTTATATCTGCTGGTCACTATGAAGAACTTGAAAGACGCGAAAACAAAAATTTATCCCTCAACTACGAGGGGAGGTAAGGAACTGCCATCTAGCTCTAAACTTGATTCATCTTCTGTTTTGAGTAAGCTTGCGACACCTAAACCTGCTTCTGCTATTAATTTTGATATGTCGCATATTATTGATGATGCCACTTCTGCTATGCATGATACTTATGATGAAACTACTTCTATGCTTGATACTACTGTGCCACTTGGTGAATTTCTTGATGAACAACTTGCTAGGGCTAGAGAGAATGAAATTATTGAAACTGATAATATTGATGAAAGTGATGATGAAGGCTCTCCTAATAAATATGAATTGCCTGTTGTGCCTGAGGGCTATGTTATGGATGAAGAAACTAAAAAAGACTTTCTTGCATGCAATGATAGAAGTGATCTTAAGAAATCATTAGCTAAGCTTAAACAAAAAAACTCTGAATGCTAGAATGAAATATGATCCTGCTTATGCTACTTCACATATCTTTGTTACTGATAAGGATTATGATTTCTCTGTTGATCCTGAGATAATTACTTTAGTTGAATCTGATCCTTTCTATGGTTATGAATCTGAAACTATTGTGGCACATCTTACTAAATTAAATGATATAGCCACCCTGTTCACTAATGATGAGAGAACTCTCTACTTTTATATCCTTAAAATATTTCCGTTCTCATTAAAGGGTGATGCTAAGATATGGTTTAATTCTCTTGATCCTGGTTGTGTGCGTAGTCCCCAGGATATGATTTATTACTTCTCTGCTAAATATTTCCCTCCTCATAAGAAACAAGCTCCCTTAAGGGATATATATATAATTTTGTGCAAATTGAAGAAGAGAGTCTCCCACAAGCTTGGGGAGGCTTCTCCAATTACTTAATGCTTTGCTTGATCATCCTCTTAAGAAGAATGAAATACTTTATGTCTTTTATAATGGACTAACCGTTGCTTCCAGAGACCACCTGGATAGTTGTGTTGGTTCTGTTTTCAGGGAAAGAACACCGGATGAAGCTGAAATTCTATTGAATAATATGTTGACAACTGAAAATAATTGGACACTTCCTGAGCCAACTCCTGAGCCTATTCCTAAACCAACTCCGAAGAAAAGGGGTGTTCTATTTCTCAGTCCTGAAGATATGCAAGAGGCAAAGAAATCCATGAAAGAAAAGGGTATTAAAGTTGAAGATGTTAAGAATTTACCTCCTATTGAAGAAATACATGGTCTTAATTTACCGCCCGTTGAAGAAATATATGGTTTTCATCCATCACCTATTGAAGAAACACATGGTCTTGATAACCCGACATAGGTATTAAGGTAAATTCTCTATATAGATATGATAAAGACGAAATCCCTCCTACTAAGTTTGCTAGCCAATGTTTGGATGAGTTTGATAACTTTATGGTTAAGCAAGAAGACTTCAATGCTTATTTTGGTAGACAATTGAAACAAAATGCTTATATGATTGAACACTTGGGTGATTATATGTCTAGAGTTAAAGGTGAACTTAAACTCATTAGTAAACATGCTTCTATGGTTACCACTCAAGTAGAACAAGTACTTAAAGCTCAGAATGATTTGCTCAATGAATTAAGTAGTAAGAAAAACGATAATGCTGTTAGAGTTATGACTAGAGGTGGTAAAATGACTCAGGAACCTTTGTATTCTGAGGGCCATCCTAATAGAATTGAGCAAAATTCTCAGAGAAATAATATAGATGCACCTAGTCCTTCTAAAAGGAAGAAAAAGAAAAATGATAGGACTTTGCATGCTTCTAGTGAACCTGTTATTGACACACCTGAGAATCCCACTGATATCTCTATTTTTGTTGTTGAAACACAATCTGGTAATGAAAATGAAACTAGTGATAATGTTAATGATAATGTTCATGTTGATGCTCAACCTAGCAATGATAATGATGTAGAAGATGAACCTGTTGTTGATCTTGATAACCCACAATCAAAGAATCAACATTATGATAAAAGAGACTTTGTTGCTAGGAAACACGGTAAGGAAAGAGAGCCTTGGGTTCAGAAACCCATGCCTTTTCCTCCTAAGCCATCCAAGAAAAAGGATGATGAGGATTTTGAGCGCTTTGCTGAAATGAATAGACCTATCTTTTTGCATATGTGTTTGACTGATATGCTTAAAATGAATCCTCATGCTAAGTACATGAAAGATATTGTTACTAATAAAAGAAAGATACTGGAAGCTGAAATTTCCACCATGCTTGCTAATTATACTTTTAAGGGAGGAATACCAAAGAAACTTGGAGATCCCAGAGTACCAACTATACAATGCTCCATTAAAAGAAACTATGTTAAAACTGCTTTATGTGATCTTGGAGCCGGTGTTAGTGTTATGCCTCTCTCTTTATATCATAGACTTGATTTGAATAAGTTGACACCTACTGAAATATCTTTGCAAATGGCTGATAAATCAACTGCTATACCTGCGGTATTTGTGAGGATGTGCCTGTTGTGGTTGCAAACGTTACAATTTTAACGGACTTTGTTATTCTTGATATTCCCGAGGACGACAGTATGTCTATTATTCTTAGAAGACCTTTTTTGAATACTGCAGGGGCAGTTATTAATTGCAACAAAGGCAATGTCACTTTTCATGTTAATGGTAATGAGCATACGGTACACTTTCCGAGGAAACAACCTCAAGTCCACAGTATAAATTCTATTGGAAAAATTTCAACAATCACTCTTGGAGGTTTTGAATTTCCTCTTCCTACTGTCAAGAAGAAATATGATATTCTTATTGTTGGGGATGTGCATATCCCCGTTGAGGTAAACTAGTGTTATTCGAAAATTCTCCGGTTTCATGTTACTCGAAATGAGTTTGTTAACAAGACTTGATCAACCTTGTTAGTGGATTCCTTTTGATGAGCATGAGATGGGTGAAGTTAGAAAGCACAACCTTCTGTACCCCCTTTTTACTTTCTGTTATTTAGTTTAAATAAAGCAAAAATAGTAATTTCTGTCTGTTTTCTGATTATCCGTGCAATATAAAAATACCCCGAAAATAAAAGTTCTCCAAATGCCCTGCCAAT
This sequence comes from Triticum monococcum, assembly GCA_034509565.1. Taxonomy (NCBI): domain Eukaryota; kingdom Viridiplantae; phylum Streptophyta; class Magnoliopsida; order Poales; family Poaceae; genus Triticum; species Triticum monococcum. The sequence continues at coordinate 79,690,811 of CM067843.1, forward strand.
TTAATATGATTTTTTCTGGAATATTTGAGAATATCTGGCACTGAGAACACAACAGGGGAGCAAGCACCTGGCCACGAGGGTCCAGGGCGCACCCACCCCCCCTAAGCATCCCCCCCTGCCTCGTGGGCCGACGGTGGCTCCCCTCCACTTATTCCTGCACCCACACACTTCTTCTTCCTCCCAAAAAAATCACCATCCAACTCAAGCACGAGTTCTAGCTCATTTTGCTATGATTTTTGATCTCCTTGCTCAAAGCACCTCTCACAAAACTGCTTTGGGGGATTGTTCCTTGGTATGTGACTCCTCCATTGGTCCAATTAGTTTTTATTCTAGTGCTTTATTCATTGCAAATTTGTGCTGCCTAGGTGACCATGTTCTTGAGCTTGCATGTCAAATTTATATGGTTCCAAGTAGTTCTAATGCATGATATAGGTCCTAGGCACTTGTAGGAGTAGTTGCTATCAATTTTGTTGAGCTTGGTTCACTTTTATTTGAAGTTACTAAAAATTTCAGAATTTCTCAGAAAATAATGAAGAGATTTTTTAGGGGCTCATCGAGCCGAAGCTCGAAGGAAAAGCAAAATGAAGAAGCAGAGAGGCCCAAATATAATCTGCCTCGCACCACGGAGGTTCGGCCGTGTGAATGGCCTTCCAATGATTTCTTGAGAGCAGCCGGGATTTATGATGATTTTAATGAATTGGCTAAGAATGCTGGTCTCAACGACGTCCTCCGCGACCAACGTGAACAGTATCTCTTACTCACCAATACTTTTGCGCAAAACTTCTACTATTATCCTAAGGAATTACCTCCTTCAGTAGAGTTTCATTTATATGATGTGGTTAAGAAGATGTACTATATGAATTTTGCAGGGTTTGTAAAATACCTTTCAAGGGTAGCTTAGAGGAAGCATGTCGTAGAGATGTGGACGGGTTTATTGACACTATTTCCATAGGGGAAACTAGGAAGGTTTCCGATGCAAGAATCACTAGCGTACATTTTCCTGTTTTACGCTACTTTGCAATATTTGCTAGTCATTGCTTAATTGGTCGCGGAAACTGTGGAAACCTTAGTGTTCCTGATATTATTATTTTGTTCCATGGTTTATTCTGTGATGACTCTGTTAGTATGGGCGGTATTATTGCCAAACAGTTAAGTCTGAACCATACAAAGGGCCCCATCTTTGGAGGTGTCTATGCTTCACGCCTTGCTGCATACTATAACATACCTGTTAGGCACTATGAAAAAGAAGAAAAATTGCTGCCTACTGTTTATTTAGATTATAAGAGTATGGTAGCGCATGATTTTATTGTAAAGAATAGGGAAAGGGAGTTTAAATACAAATTGTTCTTTGATAAACATCATCCTGAGACTATTACCCTGCCTGCCCCTTCCTTGTTTGATTTGTCTGCAGGCAAGTACCTTGTTCCTTTGGAGGCCATTCACGCCTACCGAACCCTACATCAGCTATAGAGCCAAAGCTGGAACCACAGTTTGATCCTCCATGACAGTCTGATTACCAGTGCGATCCGGAGATGATTGCCAACTAGTGGCAATTAGGGGCTTCTTCATCATAGTATGACCCCAACTACAACTTTGGATTTCCACCAGGCCATCCATGGCAATAAACCCACTTAGGCCAAAAGCCTAAGCTTGGGGGAGTACGTATTCCTCAGCGACATTACATTCATGTTCACACACTCATTGCTAGATGTCGGCGCTCATACTTTTTCATTGTGTCATCCATGCTAGTTTATTTTCTCTTTTTATGCTTTCTTCTTGTGTGTTTAATAAACCTTAAGAAAAACCAAAAAATTAGTTGTAGCTTTTAGCTAGTTTTAATTTCCATGCTTGTAGTAGTAATTAAAAAGAAAACCCAAAAAGATTTCATGTTCTTCTTTTGCTTGTTGGGAGCTTTCCCGTAAGTTTTATTTCTTTTCTTTTCTCTGGGGGTCGATAGGAGAAGACCATAATTAAATTATTAATGTGGCTCTTATATGCATTATTGTTGATCTGACAAAAGAGCCCATATTGCCTTGTCTTCTGTTGTTTATTGAATGCCTGCAGATTCCAGCTTAGTCCAATGCACGTGCACTATTACTATTATTCACATCGTTCGGTCGTGCAAGTGAAAGGCAATTATGACGATATATGATGGACTGATTGAGATGAGAGAAGCTGGTACAAACGCGACCTCTCTTGTTTTTGTAAATATGATTAGTTCATCCTTCCTGATTCAGCCTATTATGAATAAACATGTTTGCAATGACAATTAGAGATTATAGTTGCTTATGCCATGCTTAATTAGCTAGGAGCTTATAATGGTTTACCTTGCGTGCCAACATGCTATTAAAATGGTTGTGATGTGGTATGATAGGGTGGTATCCTCTTTTGAACGATTCGAGTGGCTTCACTTGGGACATTTCACGCATGTAGTTGAAACAAAATCAACATATCCTCTACGATATTTATGTTCATGGTGCATTATATCCTACTCATGCTTGCATTCGGTGTTGATTAATTTTAATGCATGTTCATGACTGTTGTCGCTCTCTAGCTGGTCGCTTCCCAGTCTTTTTCTAGCCTTCACCTGTGCTAAGCGGGAATATTGCTTGTGCATCCAATCCCATAAACCCCAAAGTCATTCCATATGAGTCCACCATACCTACCTATATACGGTATCTACATGCCGTTCCAAGTAAATTTGTATGTGCCAAACTCTAAGCCTTCAAATAAACATTCTGTTTTGTATGCTCGAATAGCTCATGTATCAACTAGGGTTGTCCGTATCTTCCATGTTAGGCGGGTTATTCTCAAGAGGAGTGGACTCCGCTCCTCATTCATGAGAAAATGGCTGGTCACCGGGATGCCCAGTCCCATGCTTTATGCAAATCAAATCAAAATAATTGCACACAAAACTCCCCCGGGACTATTGTTAGTTGGAGGCACTCGTTGTTTTGAGCAAGCCATGGATTGATGCTTGTTGGTGGAGGGGGAGTATAAACTTTACCCTTCTATTTGGGAACCGCCTATAATGTGTGTAGCATGGAAGATATCGCCATCTCTCGGTTGTTATGTTGACAATGAAAGTATACCGCTCAAAATATTATTCATATCTATTTCAAAACCGAGCTCTGGCACCTCTACAAATCCCTGCTCCCCCCTGCGAAGGGACTATCTATTTACCTTTATGTTGAGTCATCATCCTCTTATTAAAAAGCACCAGTTGGAGAGCACTGCTGTCATATGCATTCATTACTGTTAGTTTACATTGAGTATGACTTGACTGGATCTCTTTTACCATGAATTACAATGTCTAGTCAGTCCTCGGTCTTTAAAGGTGCTCTGCATTTATGTTTTGCGGTCTTAGAAAGGGCTAGTGTGGGTGTGGAACGACACCTATGGGATCACAAGAATCCCTACTACGGTTGGCGGGGCACAGCGTTGCGAGGAGAGCGGGGCTAGTAGACAGCACAAGGATCGTTTACCCAGGTTCGGGCCGTGAGGATGCGTAAAACCCTAGTCCTGCTTTGGTGGGTGTATTTCTGAGAGATCTTGAGCTCTCGAACTAGTTGTGGTCAGCGCGTGGTTCGAAAGAGCCGAACCCCCCTCCTCGTCGCCTCAGGTCTCCTTTTATAGGAAAAAGGGGTTGCCACAGTGTAACACCCACGATGCGGCTATATCTCCCACGTGTCGAGGCACGACTTAGAGGCATAACCGCATTGAAAGCAATGTCGCAAGTTAGGAAATCATCACACATCCCATGTACATAAATAAAATAAAGGGGAGGTACATAGTTGGCTTACACTCGCCATGTCACATCAAAGTACATAAATAACATACATCATCCAAACACTCATGGCCCGACTACGACGCCAAAATAAAAGACAACCCAACAAGCGACATAGGTCCCGATCACCCCAACTGGGCACCACTACTGATCATCAGGAAAAGACACATAGTAACGCTAAGAGTCCTCGCCGTACTCCCACTTGAGCTCAAGCGCGCCATCTGGAGCGGTATCATCTGTCCCTGCATCTGGTGTAATAGTAATCTGTGAGCCACAGGGACTCAGCAATCTCCCACGCTCGCGATCAAGACTATTTAAGCTTAATAGGTAGGAAAGGGGTAATGTATAAGTGGAGCTGCAGCAAGCGACTAGCAGATATGGTGGCTAACTTATGCGCAAAAGAGAGCGAGAAGAGGAGGCAAAGCACGAGCAGGAAACTAGAGAGCAACCTGCGCAAACATAACTCCAACACCGTGTCCACTTCCCGGACTCCGCCGAGAAGAGGCCATCACGGCAACACACTCGGTTGATTCATTTTAATTAATTAAGGTTCAAGTTATCTACAACCGGACATTAACAAATTCCCATCTGCCCATAACCGCGGGCACGGCTTTCGAAAGATCAATCCCTGCAGGGGGGTCCCAACTTAGCCCATAACAAGCTCTCACGGTCAACGAAGGAATAGACCTCCACCCAAGACACACCGATCAGACTCGGTATCTCGGTACAACAAGATGATTCGACAGGTTAAAACAAGTCCAGCAACACCGCTCGAATGTGCCGACAAATCCTGATAGGAGCTGCACATATCTCTTTCTCAGGGCACGCTCGGATAGGTCAAGCTACGAGTAAAACCAACCCTCGAGTTTCCCCGAGGTGGACCCACAGGCTGCCTGGTTCGGACCAACACTTAGAGGAGCACTGGCCCGGGGGGGTTTAAAATAAGATGACCCTCGGGCTCCGGAAACCCAAGGGAAAAAGAGGCTAGGTGGCAAATGGTAAAACCAATGTTGGGCATTGCTGGAAAAGCTTTAATCAAGACGAACTATCAAGGGGTTCCCATTATAGCCCAACCGCGTAAGGGACGCAAATATCCGGGAACATAACACCGATATGACGGAAACTAGGGCGGCAAGAGTGGAACAAAACACTAGGCGAGAGGCCGAGCCTTCCACCCTTTACCAAGTATATAGATGCATTAAGATAACATGGCAATGTAGTGATATCCCAACAAGTAAATAAATGTTCCAACAAGGAACGACTCCAAGCTTCACCTGCAACTAGCAACGCTATAAGAAGGGGGCTGAGCAAAGCGGTAACATAGCCAATCAACGGTTTGCTAGGACAATGGTGGGTTAGAGGCTCAATCATGGCAATTGGGAGGCTGACAAGCAAGTGGTAGGCATCGTAGCAATGGCATAGCAAAAGAGCGAGCAAACTAGCATAGCAAAGATAGTAGTGATTTCGAGGGTATGATCATCTTGCCTGCACAGTTGTCAGAGTTGACTGGATCCTCAAAAGCAAGCTCAATGGGCTCCTTGTTAGCGAACTCATCTCCCGGCCCTACCCAACAACACAAACAAGCAACAAGGATACAATCAACCACGTGCAAACTCAAGCAATAAGATGCAATGATGGTATGCTATGCGGGATGCGATGCGGGATGCAAAATGCAAGACGTGACAGGAAATGCATGAACCTGGCCTTAACATGGAAAACCAAGTGTGCCACTGGATAGAGGGGATGAAATCACCTGAAAACGATATAAAGATCATAGGAATCGGAGCTACGGTTTGGAAATGGCAAGCGTTTTACGAAATGAACTGGTCTGCGATTTACAGCAAGTAGGCTCCTAAATGCAACGAAATGAACATGCTACATCCACCAAACATGACAACAAAAGACATGGCAGGGATGTACACAAGATGCTTAACAAATCACTAGCACTGAGCCACGGCCATATTCATCCATTATGAGGTTCAAACAAGCATGGCAAAAACGCAAATGCATAACAGATTTCAGACTTAGTGACTTAGTGAAACACTAGTCTGAAATTTCAGACCACGATGCTCTCTTCGGAGCAGCAAAACAACACGATACACAACCTGATTATGACAAGTAAGAACATGGCATGGAGCTACTCAACAAGCTTAACAAAACACCCAAAGTGACCTGGGGCCAAAAGGGTTCACAAAATACTCTAACGAGCACACGAACATAGCTCACGCACAATCAGTTTTCAGACTTAGTGAAAACTGAGACATGCTGAAATTTAACTCACGAAGGCATGTAAATGAGCTCGATGCACTCACCATGGTGCAAGTCATAGCAAGGCAAGAATATATCCATAAAGAAGGCACAAAATGCTAGCTAGACATGGCAAGAACAATGGCATAGCATGCACGGGTCACTAACAATAACATCGGCAAAATCGCAAACAAGTTGACAATCTACCCAGATTTACCACGAAGCAAAAGTAGAGCTCGATTGACTCAAGCTAGATCACTCCACATATGCAAACAAAGACATGGATGGATAGAGCATAACATGAATATCAAAACTCCCTTACTGATCATCCTCAAAAGAGGCACGGATCACTAGGAAACAAGCTGAACACACGGCATCATGAACTAAAATATCCCAGACTTTGTGAAATCCACTAAGTCCCTGAAAACAGAATTCTCAGGTGCCTCTCTTTGCAAGCTTGCACAAGTCACCACACACATCCTAAAAATGCATGGTTGGCACCTCTGGAAAGAAGACAAAATGCTTAACAATTCATCCCAAAGAGTCACAGGCATATCATGCGCACAATAATCATGGCAAAAATGACAAAAGTCTATGATGAACTAACGGATCTGCAATTTAACTCACGAAGCCTCCTTCTAACAGCATTTTGGGCATCAAGATGAACTCAAATGCAAATGATGCAATGGAATGAAATGATGTACATGTCGAGGCGAAGATTTTGATATATCATATGTCCAAAACGGAGCTACGGATGCGGAGATATGGCAGGTCAAAGTTTGCATAAAATTAGGGTTTCGGGAGGAGAAATTCAACCGGATCTAGATCTGGAAACACTGTTCATGGGTACTGTTCATCGCCGGGGCACGGAAGCCGAGGTCGCTGGGGACTTGCCGGAAAAGGCGGGGGCGGCGTCCGGAGGCCCTTGGGGGCGCCGGATTTGGCGAGGACGGCGGCGGCAGCCGGGGTCGGCCGGCGTCGCGCTCCGGCGACGGCGACTGGAGCCGAGGCGAGGTGGCGCGGGGCGCTTGTGCGGGCTCCGGCGAGAGCGACCGCGGAGGCGGCGAGCTCCGGCGCCGGGGAAGACGGGCGGCGGTGTGGGCCTCGGGGGCCGGCGCTGGGCCTGCGGGCCCGCGTCGGTGGCGGCGGCAATGCGGTCCCCCGCGGGACAGGTGGCAAGCTGCGATTGGTCCGGGCGGGGCGGCGGACGTGTCCGGCGCGGGCGCGAGGTGGGGATCTAGGGTTTCGGAGAGGGAGAGAGATCCGAAAATAGGAGGGGGTATAAATAGGCATAGAGGGAGCTAGGAGAGTCCAAATGAGGTGCGGTTTTTGGCCACGCGATCATGATCGAACGCTCTAGGACATGGAGCAGAGTTTGGTGGGTTTGGGGCCAAAATGGAGGGGTGTTGGGCTGCAACACACACGAGGCCTTTTCGGTCCCTCGGTTAACCGTTGGAGTATCAAACGAAGTCCAAATGGTACGAAACTTGATAGGCGGTCTACCGGTAGTAAACCAAGGCCGCATGGCAAGTCTCGGTCCAATCCGGAAATGTTTAATCCCCACACACGAAAGAAAGCTAGAAATGGCCACCGGAGGAGAACGAAGCGCCGGAATGCAAAACGGACAACGGGGAAAATGCTCGAATGCATGAGATGAACATGTATGCAAATGCAATGCACGTGATGACATGATATGAGATGCATGAAAAATAAAACAACATACGGAGACAAAGACCCGAACCCGAGAAATAAATATAACTTAATGCCGGAAACGGCAAGAGTTGGAGTACAAATTGAGAAAGTTATATCTGGGGCGTTACAACACTCCACCACTACGAAAAGATCTCGTCCCGAGATCTAGGACTGAAAGAACTCCGGGTACTTAGAACGGAGGTGATCCTCACGTTCCCAGGTAGCTTCACGGTTGGAATGGTGTGACCACTTGACTTTGAGAAATTTGATTGACTTGTTGCGAGTCCTGCGTTCAGTCTCTTCAAGGATTGCATCTGGGTGCTCACGATAGGAGAGATCTTCTTGGAGCTCAATGTCCTCGAAGTTGACGGTGCGTTCAGGTGCCTTGAAGCACTTTCGGAGTTGGGAGACATGGAACACATCATGAACATTTGCAAAGTTTGAAGGAAGATCGAGTTGATAGGCGAGGTCGCCTCTCTTGCTGACAATGTTGAAAGGTCCGACATATCTGGGGGCAAGCTTCCCTTTGATACCGAAGCGACGAGTCCCTTTCATAGGAGAGACGCGGAGGTAGACATGATCTCCGGTCTCGAAAGCCAAATCACGGTGCTTACTATCATAGTAGCTCTTCTGGCGGGATTGGGCTGCTTTGAGGTTATCACGAATTACCTTGCACATTTCTTCCGCCTCTGTGATTAAGTCATTGCCCAGCAGCTGACGTTCACCGGTTTCAGACCAGTTGAGAGGTGTATGGCACTTCCTACCATACAGAATTTCAAATGGGGCCTTGCCCGAACTTGCTTGAAAACTGTTGTTGTATGAGAATTCAGCATAAGGAAGACAATCCTCCCACTTCATGCCGAAGGAGATAACACAAGCCCTGAGCATATCTTCAAGAATCTGGTTGACACGCTCGACTTGACCGCTTGTTTGAGGATGGAAAGCAGTGCTGAAGCGGACGTTGGTGCCCATGGCCTTCTGAAAAGAATCCCAAAACTTGGAGGTAAAGATGCTGCCACGGTCTGAAGATATCACTTGAGGAATACCCTGCAGAGAGACAATTTGAGAGGTATAGAGTTCCGCCAATTGAGCTGCAGTGATTGACTCTTTGATAGGCAGAAAATGAGCCACTTTGGTGAGCTTGTCGATGACAACGAATATAGCATCATTGCCACGCTTGGACTTTGGAAACCCAGTCACGAAGTCCATTTCGATATGGTCAAACTTCCATTCTAGAATGGCAAGAGGTTTGAGGAGACCTGCTGGCCTTTGGTGTTCTGCCTTCACTCTTCTGCAGACATCACATTCATTCACGAATTGAGCGATCTCGTGCTTCATTCGAGTCCACCAATAAGTTTGCTTGAGATCCTGATACATCTTCGTGCTCCCAGGGTGGATGGAGAGGAGAGAGTTGTGAGCCTCGTTCATAATCACTTTACGAAGTTCACCTTTGGGTACCACAATCCGATCCTCGAAGAAGAGAGTATCCTTGTCATCAAGGCGGTAGCACTTGTACTTGGACTGACTCTTTGCGATACCAATCTTCACCTTTTTCACCATAGCATCAAGAAGCTGGGCTTGGCGAATCTGGTCTTCCAAGGTAGGAGAAACTTGAAGGTTGGCGAGGAAACCTTGAGGAACAATTTGCAGATTAAGTTTGCGGAAAGCTTCACAAAGCTCGGGTTGATAAGGCTTTAGAATCAGACTGTTGCAATATGCTTTTCTGCTCAAAGCGTCAGCAATCACATTGGCCTTGCCTGGAGTATACTCGATACTCGGATTATACTCTTGAATCATTTCGACCCATCGAGTTTGCCTGAGGTTGAGATTAGGCTGGGTGAAGATGTACTTGAGACTCTTGTGATCAGTGAAAATGTCCACTTTCCTTCCCAATAGAAGATGTCTCCAAGTCAACAAAGCATGCACAACTGCCGCCAACTCGAGATCATGAGTGGGGTAGTTCTTCTCATTAGGCTTCAACTGGCGAGAGGTATAAGCAACAACTTTCTTCTCTTGCATCAGTACAGCACCAAGACCTTGGAGAGAGGCATCACAAAAGACCTCGTACGGCTTGGTTTCATCAGGCGGAGTCAGAACTGGAGCAGTGATCAACTTCTCCTTCAAAGTGTTGAAAGCAATATCACACTCCAGAGACCAAACGTACTTGACGTGCTTCTGGAGAAGATTTGAGAGAGGCTTCGCGATCTTGGAAAAGTTTTCAACGAATCTTCGGCAGTAGCTTGCGAGACCGAGGAAGCTACGGAGTTGCTTCACGTTCTGAGGATGTTCCCAATTAACAATTGCAGACACCTTCTCAGGATTCATGGCAATACCCTTGGCAGAGATGATATGACCAAGATAAAGAACCTCATCGAGCCAAAATTCACACTTGGAGAACTTGGCGTAGAACTGATGTTCCTTGAGCTTGTCAAGAACCAAACGCAAGTGCTTGGCATGATCTTCCTTGTTCTTGGAGAAAACCAGAATGTCGTCGAGATAGACCAAAACGAAGTCATTGGTGTAGGGGTTGAAGATGAAGTTCATCATGCGAGAGAACGTCGGAGGAGCGTTGGCGAGGCCAAAAGACATGACAGTGTATTCATATGACCCATAGCTTGTCCTGAAAGCCGTCTTGGGAATATCTTGCTCACGAATGCGAATCTGATGATAACCCATACGGAGATCAAGCTTGGAGAATACTTGGGCACCCTTTAGTTGTTCGAACAGCTCATTGATGTTGGGAAGTGGGTATTTGTTCTTGATGGTCTTCTTGTTCAATGCACGATAATCAACACAAAGTCGGTCCGTTCCATCCTTCTTCTTTACAAAAAGAACACCACAACCCCACAGAGAAGTACCTTGCCGAATGAGACCCATTCTTTCTTGAACATCGAGTTGTTTCTTCAACTCGTTCAACTCTTCAGGTCCGAGCTTGTAGGGACGTTTGCACACAGGTTCCGTACCGGGCTCATGTTCAATAACAAATTCAACGGGCCGGTGCGGAGGCATTCCTGGGAGCTCTTCTGGGAAGACGTCTTGATACTCACAAACGACTGGGATTTGCGAAATAGCATCCAATTCACCCTTCTCATTGAGAGAAAACAACCGGATTGTATCATCACGAGCGGCAAAAACAATGACATCCTCAGACGAATGAGTCAGTTGAATCTGCCTGGCTGCACAATCGAGCTGAGCCTTGTGTTTGGAGAGCCAGTCCATCCCGAGAATAAGATCGATATCAGAATTACCAAGAACCATTGGAGAAGCTAGAAACTTGAAATCGCCCATCATGATAGTGACATCTGGCACCTCCAGACTTGCACTCAAGCGTTTGCTAGGAGAAACGATATCCATTTGTTTACCCAAATGAGAAGAAACGAACTCATGCTTGGTAAAAAATGGCTTTGACATGAAACAATGCGATGCACCAGTGTCGAAAAGAACTCTTGCGGGAATAGAGTTAACTGGAAAGTTACCCATGATGACATCTGACGAATCCTCTGCCTGAGCTGCGTTCACCATATTGACCTTGGCGTGCTTGGGGTTATGCTTGACCACAGCTGTACTTGCCGATCTGACAGGAGGAGGAGGAGGAAGACGCCTCTGGTTGAAACACTTGTTGGCGTAGTGACCCTTCTGTTGGCACTTGTTGCACATGACCTCTGAAAGCGGACGGTGGTACGGAGCACTCGATCTTGGAGCTTGAGACGAAGTCTTGTTCCGAAAGCCTGGGTTGGGTGCGTGGGAAGAACCACTGCCACCTTTGCTCTTCTGCTGATATGGCTGACGGAACGGAGGAGGAGGAAGCCTATACTTCTGCTGCTTGGCCACTTGAGTAGAGGAAGAAGGCGTAGTGTCTCTGACTCGCTTCCTGGAAGCATCACACCTCAACTGAGCAGCCTCTTGCTTCAGTGCCATGTTGTAGAACTCATCGTTCCTCAACGGCTCAAAAAGGACAAGAGCGAGCTGAATTTCTTCTCTGAAACCACCCCTGAACTAGTATATCATGCTCTTCTCATCAGGAACATCCTGCTTGGCAAAACGGGCGAGTTTTGGAACAACTTGTTGTAGTCATAGACAGACAAAGAGCCTTGCTTCAGATTGCTGAATTCCTCACGTTAGCTTTCAGTCACACTCTGAGGGATGTGATGAGCTCGGAAATCTCGATGGAAATCATCCCAACTGATCAAACGTCCACCTCTGGAATCCTTGTAATGCTGGAACCACTCTGCAGCCTGATCTTTGAGCTGGAAAGAAGCGAACTTGACGAAATCTTCAGGCCTGACGTTGCTGCATTCAAAATGCTTGCCCAGATCCACTAGCCAATCGTCAGCATCGGTTGCTTCAACACAATTGTTGAACGCCTTTGGACCATTAGCAAGGAACTGCTTCAGAGTAGCAAAATGGTTCTGATTGTTGCCTTGATTCTCTTGACTGCCTTGATTATGCTCTTGGAGGATTTGCATGATCAACTGTGTATTTGCATTGGTTGCGGCCATCACAGCTTGCCAAGCCTCCGGAGGAGGTGGAGGTGGTGGCGGATCAGGGTTCGGAGTCGTGCGCGTTGGAGGAGCCATCCTGAAGAGGTTGACCACCATTAGCACATAGATAGACAAATAATGAAGCTGAATCCAATGGAATGAAAATTGCAACATAAAGTCTTCACATCCGAACAAAATGAACGAATGCACTTCTCTTGAAGTGGTCACATATCCCTAAATTGCGAAGCCACATAGAATTAGGTAGAAGAGGTAAATCAACGAGGGATGGAATCAACATATGACTTCGAAGCAACTCGAATACCACAACTCAAAATAAAACCAAGGGTTGGCTTGCGGAATAAACCAGAACAAACATATGATAGAGATTTCGTCCGAAGTTTTCGTGGTGGGACCTACACGGCCTCGATCGTACAGGACCATCATGTACAAGGCAGTGCACATGACATACGAAGCGTCCTCGAGTCAGCATAGCCAAGGACTCTTTAAGACACAACGAGACCACTGTAAAATCGACCGTGAATAGGTGAACCACTAGACGTCGAACCCCAATTTCATATCATACATCTGTCGGAAGGATATCCTAAGAGCTACTTGAATTCCCACCTACGAAACTCCCTAAACTTTCCGGTTATGCAATCAGGTGTTGGGGATACAGGGGAAGCATAATATCTCACCCAAACTAGCAAATCCTACATCCAGCTGTATCCATCCTTCAACACATAACCAAGAAACCTTCGGAAACCGTCTACCTCAACCTTTAAAAAGCATCCGTTATACAAGTTATGGCGATACTCCCGAACTCCCGCCCCAGTACTGGGTGGCGTCGAGGTTATCTCACCAACGAACTGCATAAAGGAGATTTTCGATGTCGCGAACATATCTCAAGTATTCCAGAATTGCAACGATAAAATTATGATGACAACACCTCAGAGCTCAACTCCCTGGGATACTTCCACTAAACCCCTGACAGGAGGCACCAAGACAGTGTTCTCATCATAAGCCATCGGAACAAATCCAAGATACTTGCGTGATCCTAAATTTTTTTTTGTGAAATTTGAGAAGAGAAGAGTCAAAACTCTACGTCGGGATGCCTTACCAGAGAGATGAGGAGACTGGGAAGCAAAAAGAATTCCTAAGCTCTCCGATATATAATTCCTAAATGACTCAAAACATTTTTCTAGACACAACTCGGCTGCTAAAAACGATCAAGCAATGGGGGCTCCTAAGGTCGGGGAAGGCTCTGATACCAACTTGTAACGCCCTCGATGCGGCTATATCTCCCACGTGTTGAGGCACGACTTAGAGGCATAACCGCATTGAAAGCAATGTCGCAAGTTAGGAAATCATCACACATCCCATGTACATAAATAAAATAAAGGGGAGGTACATAGTTGGCTTACACTCGCCACGTCACATCAAAGTACATAAATAACATACATCATCCAAACACTCATGGCCCGACTATGGCGCCAAAATAAAAGACAACCCAACAAGCGACATAGGTCCCGATCACCCCAACTGGGCACCACTACTGATCATCGGCAAAAGACACATAGTAACGCTGAGAGTCCTCGTCGTACTCCCACTTGAGCTCAAGCGCGCCATCTGGAGCGGTATCATCTGTCCCTGCATCTGGTGTAATAGTAATCTATGAGCCACAGGGACTCAGCAATCTCGCACCCTCGCGATCAAGACTATTTAAACTTAATAGGTAGGAAAGGGGTAATGTATAAGTGAGCTGCAGCAAGCGACTAGCAGATATGGTGGCTAACTTATGCGCAAAAGAGAGCGAGAAGAGGAGGCAAAGCACGAGCGGGAAACTAGAGAGCAACCTGCGCAAACATAACTCCAACACCGTGTCCACTTCCCGGACTCCGCCGAGAAGAGGCCATCACGACAACACACTCGGTTGATTCATTTTAATTAATTAAGGTTCAAGTTATCTACAACCGGACATTAACAAATTCCCATCTGCCCATAACCGCGGGCACGGCTTTCGAAAGATCAATCCCTGCAGGGGGGTCCCAACTTAGCCCATAACAAGCTCTCATGGTCAACGAAGGAATAGACCTCCACCCAAGACACACCGATCAGACTCGGTATCTCGGTACAACAAGATGATTCGACAGGTTAAAACAAGTCCAGCAACACCGCCCGAATGTGCCGACAAATCCCGATAGGAGCTGCACATATCTCTTTCTCAGGGCACGCTCGGATAGGTCAAGCTACGAGTAAAACCAACCCTCGAGTTTCCCCGAGGTGGACCTGCAGGCTGCCTGGTTCGGACCAACACTCAGAGGAGCACTGGCCCGGGGGGGTTTAAAATAAGATGACCCTTGGGCTCCGAAAACCCAAGGGAAAAATAGGCTAGGTGGCAAATGGTAAAACCAATGTTGGGCATTGGTGGAAAAGCTTTAATCAAGACAAACTATCAAGGGGTTCCCATTATAGCCCAACCGCGTAAGGGACGCAAAAATCCGGGAACATAACACCGATATGAGGGAAACTAGGGCGGCAAGAGTGGAACAAAACACTAGTCGAGAGGCCGAGCCTTCCACCCTTTACCAAGTATATAGATGCATTAAGATAACATGGCAATGTAATGATATCCCGACAAGTAAATAAATGTTCCAACAAGGAACGGCTCCAATCTTCACCTGCAACTAGCAACGCTATAAGAAGGGGGCTGAGCAAAGCGGTAACATAGCCAATCAACGGTTTGCTAGAACAATAGTGGGTTAGAGGCTCAATCATGGCAATTGGGAGGCTGACAAACAAGTGGTAGGCATCGTAGCAATGGCATAGCAAAAGAGCGAGCAAACTAGCATAGCGAAGATAGTAGTGATTTCGAGGGTATGATCATCTTGCCTGCACAGTTGTCAGAGTTGACTGGATCCTCAAAAGCAAGCTCAACGGGCTCTCGTTAGCGAACTCGTCTCCCGGCTCTACCCAACAACACAAACAAGCAACAAGGATACAATCAACCACGTGCAAACTCAAGCAATAAGATGCAATAATGGTATGCTATGCGGGATGCGATGCGGGATGCAAAATGCAAGACATGACAGGAAATGCATGAACCTGGCCTCAACTTGGAAAACCAAGTGTGCCACTGGATAGAGCGGATGAAATCACCTGAAAACGATATAAAGATCATAGGAATCGGAGCTACGGTTCGGAAATGGCAAGCGTTTTACGAAATGAATCGGTCTGCGATTTACAGCAAGTAGGCTCCTAAATGCAACGAAATGAACATGCTACAGCCACCAAACATGACAACAAAAGACATGGTAGGGATGTACACAAGATGCTTAACAAATCACTAGCACTGAGCCACGGCCAAATTCATCCATTATGAGGTTCAAACAAGCATGGCAAAAACGCAAATGCATAACAGATTTCAGACTTAGTGAAATTAACACTAGTGTGAAATTTCAGACCATGATGCTCTCTTCGGAGCAGCAAAACAACATGATACACAACCTGATTATGACAAGTAAGAACATGGCATGGAGCTACTCAACAAGCTTAACAAAACACCCAAAGTGACCTGGGGCCAAAAGGGTTCACAAAATACTTTAATGAGCACACGAACATAGCTCACGCACAATCAGTTTTCAGAGTTAGTGAAAACTGAGACATGCTGAAATTTAACTCACGAAGGCATGTAAACAAGCTTGATGCACTCACCATGGTGCAATTCATAGTAAGGCAAGCATATATCCGTAAAGAAGGCACAAAATGCTAGCTAGACATGGCAAGAACAATGGCATAGCATGCACGGGTCACTAACAATAACATCGGCAAAATCGCAAACAAGTTGACGATCTACCCAGATTTACCACGAAGCAAAAGTAGAGCTCGATTGACTCAAGCTAGATCACTCCACATATGCAAACAAAGACATGGATGGATAGAGCATAACATGAATATCAAAACTCCCTTACTGATCATCCTCAAAAGAGGCATGGATCACTAGGAAACAAGCTGAACACATGGCATCATGAACTAAAATATCCCAGACTTAGTGAAATCCACAAAGTCCCTGAAAACAGAATTCTCAGGTGCCTCTCTTTGCAAGCTTGCACAAGTCACCACACACATCCTAAAAATGCATGGTTGGCACCTCTGGAAAGAAGACAAAATGCTTAACAATTCATCCCAAAGAGTCACAGGCATATCATGCACACAATAATCATGGCAAAAATGACAAAAGTCTATGATGAACTAACGGATCTGCAATTTAACTCACGAAGCCTCCTTCTAACAGCATTTTGGGCATCAAGATGAACTCAAATGCAAATGATGCAATGGAATGAAATGATGTACATGTCGAGGCGAAGATTTCGATATATCATATGTCCAAAACGGAGCTACAGATGCGGAGATATGGCAGGTCAAAGTTTGCATAAAATTAGGGTTTCGGGAGGAGAAATTCAACCGGATCTAGATCTGGAAACACTGTTCACGGGTACTGTTCATCGCTGGGGCACGGAAGCCGAGGTCGCCGGGGACTTGCCGGAAAAGGCGGGGGCAGCGGCCGGAGGCGCTTGGGGGCGCCGGATCTGGTGAGGACGGCGGCGGCGGCCGGGGTCGGCCGGCGTCGCGCTCCGGCGACGGCGACCGGAGCCGAGGCGAGGTAGCACGGGGCGCTGGTGCAGGCTCCGGCGAGAGCGACCGCGGAGGCGGCGAGCTCCGGCGCCGGGGAAGACGGGCGGCGGCGCGGGCGACTTGCGGGCGAGGAGGCGGCGGAGGGAGTCGGGCGGCGGTGTGGGCCTCGAGGGCCGGCGCTGGGCCTGCGGGCCCGCGTCGGTGGCGGCGGCGATGCGATCCCCCGCGGGACAGGTGGCGAGCTGCGATTGGTCCGGGCGGGGCGGCGGACGTGTCCGGCGCGGGCGCGAGGTGGGGATCTAGGGTTTCGGAGAGGGAGAGAGAGATCCGAAAATTGGAGGGGGTATAAATAGGCATAGAGGGAGCTTGGAGAGTCCAAATGAGGTGCGGTTTTCGGCCACGCGATCGTTATCGAACACTCTAGGACATGGAGCAGAGTTTGGTGGTTTTGGGCCAAAATGGAGGGGTGTTGGGCTGCAACACACACGAGGCCTTTTCGGTCCCTCGGTTAACCGTTGGAGTATCAAACGAAATCCAAATGGTACGAAACTTGACAGGCGGTCTACCGGTAGTAAACCAAGGCCGCATGGCAAGTCTCGGTCCAATCCAGAAATGTTTAATCCCCACACACGAAAGAAAGCTAGAAATGGCCACCGGAGGAGAAGGAAGCGCCGGAATGCAAAACGGACAACGGGGAAAATGCTCGAATGCATGAGATGAACATGTATGCAAATGCAATGCACGTGATGACATGATATGAGATGCATGAAAAAGAAAACAACACACGGAGACAAAGACCCGAACCCGAGAAATAAATATAACTTAATGCCGGAAACGGCAAGAGTTGGAGTACAAATTGGGAAAGTTATATCTGGGGCGTTACAACACTCCACCACTACGAAAAGATCTCGTCCCGAGATCTAGGACTGAAAGAACTCCGGGTACTCAGAACGGAGGTGATCCTCGCGTTCCCAGGTAGCTTCACGGTCGGAATGGTGTGACCACTTGACTTTGAGAAATTTGATTGACTTGTTGCGAGTCCTGCGTTCAGTCTCTTCAAGGTATGCAACTGGGTGCTCACGATCGGAGAGATCTTCTTGGAGCTCAATGTCCTCGAAGTTGACGATGCGTTCAGGCACCTTGAAGCACTTTCGGAGTTGGGAGACATGGAACACATCATGAACATTTACAAAGTTTGAAGGAAGCTCGAGTTGATAGGCGAGGTCACCTCTCTTGCTGACAATGTTGAAAGGTCCGACGTATCTGGGGGCAAGCTTCCCTTTGATACCGAAGCGACGAGTCCCTTTCATAGGAGAGACGCGGAGGTAGACATGATCTCCGATCTCGAAAGCCAAATCATGGTGCTTACTATCATAGTAGCTCTTCTGGCGGGATTGGGCTGCTTTGAGGTTTTCAAGAATGACCTTGCACATTTCTTCCGCCTCTGTGATTAAGTCATTACCCAGCAGCTGACGTTCACCGGTTTCAGACCAGTTCAGAGGTGTACGGCACTTCCTACCATACAGAATTTCAAATGGGGCCTTGCCCGAACTTGCTTGAAAACTATTGTTGTATGAGAATTCAGCATAAGGAAGACAATCCTCCCACTTCATGCCGAAGGAGATAACACAAGCCCTGAGCATATCTTCAAGAATCTGGTTGACACGCTCGACTTGACCGCTTGTTTGAGGATGGAAAGCAGTGCTGAAGCGGATGTTGGTGCCCATGGCCTTCTGAAAATAATCCCAAAACTTGGAGGTAAAGATGCTGCCACGGTCTGAAGATATCACTTGAGGAATACCGTGCAGAGAGACAATTCGAGAGGTATAGAGTTCCGCCAATTGAGCTGTAGTGATTGACTCTTTGATAGGCAGAAAATGAGCCACTTTGGTGAGCTTGTCCATGACAACGAATATAGCATCATTGCCACGCTTGGACTTTGGAAACCCAGTCACGAAGTCCATTTCGATGTGGTCAAACTTCCATTCTGGAATGGCAAGAGGTTTGAGGAGACCTGCTGGCCTTTGGTGTTCTGCCTTCACTCTTCTGCAGACATCACATTCATTCACGAATTGAGCGATCTCGCGCTTCATTCGAGTCCACCAATAAGTTTGCTTGAGATCCTGGTACATCTTCATGCTCCCAGGGTGGATGGAGAGGAGAGAGTTGTGAGCCTCGTTCATAATCACTTTACGAAGTTCACCTTTGGGTACCACAATTCGATCCTCGAAGAAGAGAGTATCTTTGTCATCAAGGCGGTAGCACTTGTACTTGGACTGACTCTTTGCGATACCAATCTTCACCTTTTTCACCATAGCATCAAGAAGCTGGGCTTGGCGAATCTGGTCTTCCAAGGTAGGAGAAACTTGAAGGTTGGGAGGAAACCTTGAGGAACAATTTGCAGATTAAGTTTGCGGAAAGCTTCACAAAGCTCGGGTTGATAAGGCTTCAGAATCAGACTGTTGCAATATGCTTTTCTACTCAAAGCGTCAGCAATCACATTGGCCTTGCCTGGAGTATACTCGATACTCGGATTATACTCTTGAATCATTTCGACCCATTGAGTTTGCCTGAGGTTGAGATTAGGCTGGGTGAAGATGTACTTGAGACTCTTGTATCAGTGAAAATGTCCACTTTCCTTCCCAATAGAAGATGTCTCCAAGTCAACAAAGCATGCACAACCGCCGCCAACTCGAGATCATGAGTGGGGTAGTTCTTCTCATTAGGCTTCAAATGGCGAGAGGTATAAGCAACAACTTTCTTCTCTTGCATCAGTACAACACCAAGACCTTGGAGAGAGGCATCACAAAAGACCTCGTACGGCTTGGTTTCATCAGGCGGAGTCAGAACTGGAGCAGTGATCAACTTCTCTTTCAAAGTGTTGAAAGCAATATCACACTCCGGAGACCAAACGTACTTGACGTGCTTCTAGAGAAGATTTGAGAGAGGCTTCGCGATCTTGGAAAAGTTTTCAACGAATCTTCGGCAGTAGCTTGCGAGACCGAGGAAGCTACGGAGTTGCTTCACGTTCTGAGGAGGTTCCCAATTAACAATTGCAGACACCTTCTCAGGATTCACGGCAATACCCTTGGTAGAGATGATATGACCAAGATAAAGAACCTCATCGAGCCAAAATTCACACTTGGAGAACTTGGCGTAGAACTGATGTTCCCTGAGCTTGTCAAGAACAAAACGCAAGTGCTTGGCATGATCTTCCTTGGTCTTGGAGAAAACCAGAATGTCGTCGAGATAGACCAAAACGAAGTCATTGGTGTAGGGGTTGAAGATGAAGTTCATCATGCGAGAGAACGTCGGAGGAGCGTTGGCGAGGCCAAAAGACATGACAGTGTATTCATATGACCCATTGCTTGTCCTAAAAGCCGTCTTGGGAATATCTTGCTCACGAATGTGAATCTGATGATAACCCATACGGAGATCAAGCTTGGAGAATACTTGGGCACCCTTTAGTTGTTCGAACAGCTCATTGATGTTGGGAAGTGGGTATTTGTTCTTGATGGTCTTCTTGTTCAATGGACGATAATCAACACAAAGTCGGTCCGTTCCATCCTTCTTCTTTACAAAAAGAACACCACAACCCCACGGAGAAGTACTAGGCCGAATGAGACCCATTCTTTCTTGAACATCGAGTTGTTTCTTCAACTCCTTCAACTCTTCAGGGCCGAGCTTGTAGGGACGTTTGCACACAGGTTCCGTACCAGGCTCAAGTTCAATAACAAATTCAACGGGCCGGTGCGGAGGCATTCCTGGGAGCTCTTCTGGGAAGACGTCTTGATACTCACAAACGACTGGGATTTGCGAAATAGCATCCAATTCACCCTTCTCATTGAGAGAAAACAACCGGATTGTATCATCACGAGCGACAAAAACAATGACATCCTCAGATGAATGAGTCAGTTGAATCTGCCTGGCTGCACAATCGAGCTGAGCCTTGTGTTTGGAGAGCCAGTCCATCCCGAGAATAAGATTGATATCAGAATTACCAAGAACCATTGGAGAAGCTAGAAACTTGAAATCGCCCATCATGATAGTGACATCTAGCACCTCCAGACCTGCACTCAAGCGTTTGCCAGGAGAAATGATATCCATTTGTTTACCCAAATGAGAAGAAACGAACTCATGCTTGGTAAAAAATGGCTTTGACATGAAACAATGCGATGCACCAGTGTCGAAAAGAACTCTTGCGGGAATAGAGTTAACTGGAAAGTTACCCATGATGACATCTGACGAATCCTCTGCCTGAGCTACGTTCACCATATTGACCTTGGCGTGCTTGGGGTTATGCTTGACCACAGCTGTACTTGCCGATCTGACAGGAGGAGGAGGAGGAAGACGCGTCTGGTTGAAACACTTGTTGGCGTAGTGACCCTTCTGTTGGCACTTGTTGCACATGACCTCTGAAAGCGGACGGTGGTACGGAGCACTCGATCTTGGAGCTTCAGACGAAGTCTTGTTCTGAAAGCCTGGGTTGGGTGGGTGGGATGAACCACTGCCACCTTTGCTCTTCTGCTGATACGGCTGACGGAACGGAGGAGGAGGAAGCCAATACTTCTGCTGCTTGGCCACTTGAGTAGAGGAAGAAGGCGTAGTGTCTCTGACTCGCTTCCTGGAAGCATCACACCTCAACTGAGCAGCCTCTTGCTTCAGAGCCATGTTGTAGAACTCATCGTTCCTCAACGGCTCAAAAAGGACAAGAGCGAGCTGAATTTCTTCTCTGAGACCACACCTGAACTGGTATATCATGCTCTTCGCATCAGGAACATCCTGCTTGGCAAAACGGGCGAGCTTCTGGAACAACTTGTTGTAGTCATAGACAGACAAAGAGCCTTGCTTCAGATTGCGGAATTCCTCACGTTTGCTTTCAGTCACACTCTGAGGGATGTGATGAGCTCGGAAATATCGACGGAAATCATCCCAAGTGATCAAACGTCCACCTCTGGAATCCTTGTACTGCTGGAACCACTCTGCACCCTGATCTTTGAGCTGGAAAGAAGCGAACTTGATGAAATCTTCAGGCGTGATGTTGCTGCATTCAAAATGCTTGCCCAGATCCACTAGCCAATCGTCAGCATCGGTTGCTTCAACACAATTGCTGAACGTCTTTGGACCTTTAGCAAGGAGCTGGTACAGAGTAGCAAAATGGTTCTGATTGTTGCCTTGATTCCCTTGACTGCCTTGATTCCGCTCTTGGAGGATTTGCATGATCAACTGTGTATTTGCATTGGTTGCGGCCATCACGGCTTGCCAAGCCTCCGGAGGAGGTGGAGGTGGTGGCGGATCAGGGTTCGGAGTCGTGCGCGTTGGAGGAGCCATCCTGAAGAGGTTGACCACCATTAGCACATAGATAGACAAATAATGAAGCTGAATCCAACGGAATGAAAATTGCAACATAAAGTCTTCACATCCGAACAAAATGAACGAATGCACTTCTCTTGAAGTGGTCACATATCCCTAAATTGCGAAGCCACATAGAATTAGGTAGAAGAGGTAAATCAATGAGGGATGGAATCAACATATGACTTCGAAGCAACTCGAATACCACAACTCAAAATAAAACCAAGGGTTGGCTTGCGGAATAAACCGGAACCAACATATGATAGAGATTTCGTCCGAAGTTTTCGTGGTGGGACCTACACGGGCTCGATCGTACAGCACCATCATGTACAAGGCAGTGCACATGACATACGAAGCGTCCCCGAGTCAGCATAGCCAAGGACTCTTTAAGACACAACGAGACCACTGTAAAATCGACCGTGAATAGGTGAACCACTAGACGTCGAACCCCAATTTCATATCATACATCTGTCGAAAGGATATCCTAAGATCTACTTGAATTCCCACCTATGAAACTCCCGAAACTTTCCGGTTATGCAATCAGGTGTTGGGGATATAGGGGAAGCATAATATCTCACCCAAACTAGCAAATCCTACATCCAGCTGTATCCATCCTTCAACACATAACCAAGAAACCTTCGGAAACCATCTACCTCAACCTTCAAAAAGCATCTGTTATACAAGTTATGGCGATACTCCCGAACTCCCGCCCCAGTACTGGGTGGCGTCGAGGTTATCTCACCAACGAACTGCATAAAGGAGATTTTCGATGTCGCGAACATATCTCAAGTATTCCAGAATTGCAACGATAAAATTATGATGAAAACACCTCAGAGCTCAACTCCCCGGGATATTTCCACTAAACCCCTGACAGGAGGCACCAAGACAGTGTTCTCATCATAAGCCATCGGAACAAATCCAAGATACTCGCGTGATCCTAAATTTTTTTTTGTGGAATTTGAGAAGAGAAGAGTCAAAACTCTACGTCAGGATGCCTTACCAGAGCGATGAGGAGACTGGGAAGCAAAAAGAATTCCTAAGCTCTCCGATATATAATTCCTAAATGACTCAAAACATTTTTCTAGACACAACTCGGCTGCTAAAAACGATCAAGCAATGGGGGCTCCTAAGGTCGGGGAAGGCTCTGATACCCACTTGTAACGCCCTTGATGCGGCTATATCTCCCATGTGTCGAGGCACGACTTAGAGGCATAATCGCATTGAAAGCAATGTCGCAAGTTAGGAAATCATCACACATCCCATGTACATAAATAAAATAAAGGGGAGGTACATAGTTGGCTTACACTCGCCATGTCACATCAAAGTACATAAATAACATACATCATCCAAACACTCATGGCCCGACTATGGCGCCAAAATAAAAGACAACCCAACAAGCGACATAGGTCCCGATCACCCCAACTGGGCACCACTACTGATCATCAGGAAAAGACACATAGTAACGCTGAGAGTCCTCGTCGTACTCCCACTTGAGCTCAAGCGCGCCATCTAGAGCGGTATCATCTGTCCCTGCATCTGGTGTAATAGTAATCTGTGAGCCATAGGGACTCAGCAATCTCGCACCCTCGCGATCAAGACTATTTAAGCTTATTAGGTAGGAAAGGGGTAATGTATAAGTGGAGCTGCAGCAAGCGACTAGCAGATATGGTGGCTAACTTATGCGCAAAAGAGAGCGAGAAGAGGAGGCAAAGCACGAGCGGGAAACTAGAGAGCAACCTGCGCAAACATAACTCCAACACCGTGTCCACTTCCCGGACTCTGCCGAGAAGAGGCCATCACGGCAACACACTCGGTTGATTCATTTTAATTAATTAAGGTTCAAGTTATCTACCACCGGACATTAACAAATTCCCATCTGCCCATAACCGCGGGCACGGCTTTCGAAAGATCAATCCCTGCAGGGGGGTCCCAACTTAGCCCATAACAAGCTCTCACGGTCAACGAAGGAATAGACCTCCACCCAAGACACACCGATCAGGTTCGGTATCTCGGTACAACAAGATGATTCGACAGGTTAAAACAAGTCCAGCAACACCGCCCGAATGTGCCGACAAATCCCAATAGGAGCTGCACATATCTCTTTCTCAGGGCACGCTCGGATAGGTCAAGCTACGAGTAAAACCAACCCTCGAGTTTCCCTGAGGTGGCCTCGCAGGCGGCCTGGTTCGGACCAACACTCAGAGGAGCACTGGCCCGGGGGGGGGGGGGGGTTTAAAATAAGATGACCCTCGGGCTCCGGAAACCCAAGGGAAAAAGAGGCTAGGTGGCAAATGGTAAAACCAATGTTGGGCATTGCTGGAAAAGCTTTAATCAAGACGAACTATCAAGGGGTTCCCATTATAGCCCAACCGCGTAAGGGACGCAAAAATCCGGGAACATAACACCGATATGACGGAAACTAGGGCGGCAAGAGTGGAACAAAACACTAGGCGAGAGGCCGAGCCTTCCACCCTTTACCAAGTATATAGATGCATTAAGATAACAGGGCAATGTAATGATATCCCAACAAGTAAATAAATGTTCCAACAAGGAACGGCTCCAATCTTCACCTGCAACTAGCAACGCTATAAGAAGGGGGCTGAGCAAAGCGGTAACATAGCCAATCAACGGTTTGCTAGGACAATGGTGGGTTAGAGGCTCAATCATGGAAATTGGGAGGCTGACAAGCAAGTGGTAGGCATCGTGGCAATGGCATAGCAAAAGAGCGAGCAAACTAGCATAGCAAAGATAGTAGTGATTTCGAGGGTATGATCATCTTGCCTGCACAGTTGTCAGAGTTGACTGGATCCTCAAAAGCAAGCTCAACGGGCTCCTCGTTAGCGAACTCGTCTCCCGGCTCTACCCAACAACACAAACAAGCAACAAGGATACAATCAACCACGTGCAAACTCGAGCAATAAGATGCAATGATGGTATGCTATGCGGGATGCGATGCGGGATGCAAAATGCAAGACGTGACAGGAAATGCATGAACCTGGCCTCAACTTGGAAAACCAAGTGTGCCACTGGATAGAGGGGATGAAATCACCTGAAAACGATATAAAGATCATAGGAATCGGAGCTACGGTTTGGAAATGGCAAGCGTTTTACGAAATGAACCAGTCTGCGATTTACAGCAAGTAGGCTCCTAAATGCAACGAAATGAACATGCTACAGCCACCAAACATGACAACAAAAGACATGGCAGGGATGTACACAAGATGCTTAACAAATAACTAGCACTGAGCCATGGCCAAATTCATCCATTATGAGGTTCAAACAACCATGGCAAAAACGCAAATGCATAACAGATTTCAGACTTAGTGAAATTAACACTAGTCTGAAATTTCAGACCACGATGCTCTCTTCGGAGCAGCAAAACAACATGATAAACAACCTGATTATGACAAGTAAGAACATGGCACGGAGCTACTCAACAAGCTTAACAAAACACCCAAAGTGACCTGGGGCCAAAAGGGTTCACAAAATACTCTAACGAGCACACGAACATAGCTCACGCACAATCAGTTTTCAGACTTGGTGAAAACTGAGACATGCTGAAATTTAACTCACGAAGGCATGTAAACGAGCTCGATGCACTCACCATGGTGCAAGTCATAGCAAGGCAAGCATATATCCGTAAAGAAGGCACAAAATTCTAGCTAGACATGGCAAGAACAATGGCATAGCATGCACGGGTCACTAACAATAACATCGGCAAAATCGCAAACAAGTTGACGATCTGCCCAGATTTACCATGAAGCAAAAGTAGAACTCGATTGACTCAAGCTAGATCACTCCACATATGCAAACAAAGACATGGATGGATAGAGCATAACATGAATATCAGAACTCCCTTACTGATCATCCTCAAAAGAGGCACGGATCACTAGGAAACAAGCTGAACACATGGCATCATGAACTAAAATATCCCAGACATAGTGAAATCCACAAAGTCCCTGAAAACAGAATTCTCAGGTGCCTCTCTTTGCAAGCTTGCACAAGTCACCACACACATCCTAAAAATGCATGGTTGGCACCTCTGGAAAGAAGACAAAATGCTTAACAATTCATCCCAAAGAGTCACAGGCATATCATGCACACAATAATCATGGCAAAAATGACAAAAGTCTATGATGAAGTAACGGATCTGCAATTTAACTCACGAAGCCTCCTTCTAACAGCATTTTGGGCATCAAGATGAACTCAAATGCAAATGATGCAATGGAATGAAATGATGTACATGTCGAGGCGATGATTTTGATATATCATATGTCCAAAACAGAGCTACTGATGCGGAGATATGGCAGGTCAAAGTTTGCAGAAAATTAGGGTTTCGGGAGGAGAAATTCAACCGGATCTAGATCTAGAAACACTGTTCACGGGTACTGTTCATCGCCTGGGCACGGAAGCCGAGGTCGCCGGGGACTTGCCAGAAAAGGCGGGGGCGGCGGCCGGAGGCGCTTGGGGGCGCCGGATCTGGCGAGGACGGCGGCGGCAGCCGGGGTCGGCCGGCGTCGCGCTCCGGCGACGGCGACCGGAGCCGAGGCGAGGTGGCGCGGGGCGCTGGTGCGGGCTCCGGCGAGAGCGACCGCGGAGGCGGCGAGCTCCGGCGCCGGGGAAGACGGGCGGTGGCGCGGGCGACTTGCGGGCGAGGAGGCGGCGGAGGGAGTCGGGCGGCGGTGTGGGCCTCGGGGGCCGGCGCTGGGCCTGCGGGCCCGCGTCGGTGGCGGCGGCGATGCGGTCCCCCGCGGGACAGGTGGCGAGCTGCGATTGGTCCTGGCGGGGCGGCGGACGTGTCCGGCCGGCCCGGACGTGTCCGGCGCGGGCGCGAGGTGGTGATCTAGGGTTTCGGAGAGGGAGAGAGATCCGAAAATTGGAGGGGGTACAAATAGGCATAGAGGGAGCTAGGAGACTCCAAATGAGGTGCGGTTTTCGGCCACGCGATCGTGATCGAACGCTCTAGGACATGGAGCAGAGTTTGGTGGGTTTTGGGCCAAAATGGAGGGGTGTTGGGCTGCAACACACACGAGGCCTTTTCGGTCCCTCGGTTAACCGTTGGAGTATCAAACGAAGTCCAAATGGTATGAAACTTGACAGGCGGTCTACCGGTAGTAAACCAAGGCCGCATGGCAAGTCTCGGTCCAATCCGGAAATGTTTAATCCCCACACACGAAAGAAAGCTAGAAATGGCCACCGGAGGAGAACGAAGCACCGGAATGCAAAACGGACAACGGGGAAAATGCTCGAATGCATGAGATGAACATGTATGAAAATGCAATGCACGTGATGAGATGATATGAGATGCATGAAAAAGAAAACAACGCACGGAGACAAAGACCCGAACCCGAGAAATAAATATAACATAATGCCGGAAAGGGCAAGAGTTGGAGTACAAATTGGGAAAGTTATATCTGGGGCGTTACAACACTCCACCACTACGAAAAGATCTCGTCCCGAGATCTAGGACTGAAAGAACTCCGGGTACTCAGAACGGAGGTGATCCTCGCGTTACCAGGTAGCTTCACGGTCGGAATGGTGCGACCACTTGACTTTGAGAAATTTGATTGACTTGTTGTGTGTCATGCGTTCAGTCTCTTCAAGGATTGCAACTGGGTGCTCACGATAGGAGAGATCTTCTTGGAGCTCAATGTCCTCGAAGTTGACGGTGCGTTCAGGCGCCTTGAAGCACTTTCAGAGTTGGGAGACATGGAACACATCATGAACATTTGCAAAGTTTGAAGGAAGATCGTGTTGATAGGCGAGGTCGCCTCTCTTGCTGACAATGTTGAAAGGTCCGACGTATCTGGGGGCAAGCTTCCCTTTGATACCGAAGCGACGAGTCCCTTTCATAGGAGAGACGCGGAGGTAGACATGATCTCCGATCTCGAAAGCCAAATCACGGTGCTTACTATCATAGTAGCTCTTCTGGTGGGATTGGGCTGCTTTGAGGTCATCACGAATGACCTTGCACATTTCTTCCACCTCTGTGATTAAGTCATTACCCAGCAGCTGACGTTCACCGGTTTTAGACCAGTTGAGAGGTGTACGGCACTTCCTACCATACAGAATTTCAAATGGGGCCTTGCCCGAACTTGCTTGAAAACTATTGTTGTATGAGAATTCAGCATAAGGAAGACAATCCTCCCACTTCATGCCGAAGGAGATAACACAAGCCCTGAGCATATCTTCAAGAATCTGGTTGACACGCTCGACTTGACCGCTTGTTTGAGGATGGAAAGCAGTGCTGAAGCGGATGTTGGTGCCCATGGCCTTCTGAAAAGAATCCCAAAACTTGGAGGTAAAGATGCTGCCACGGTCTGAAGATATCACTTGAGGAATGCCGTGCAGAGAGACAATTCGAGAGGTATAGAGTTCCGCCAATTGAGCTGCAGTGATTGACTCTTTGATAGGCAGAAAATGAGTCACTTTGGTGAGCTTGTCGATGACAACGAATATAGCATCATTGCCACGCTTGGACTTTGGAAACCCAGTCACGAAGTCCATTTCGATGTGGTCAAACTTCCATTCTGGAATGGCAAGAGGTTTGAGGAGACCTGCTGGCCTTTGGTGTTCTGCCTTCACTCTTCTGCAGACATCACATTCATTCACGAATTGAGCGATCTCGCACTTCATTCGAGTCCACCAATAAGTTTGCTTGAGATCCTGATACATCTTCATGCTCCCAGGGTGGATGGAGAGGAGAGAGTTGTGACCCTCGTTCATAATCACTTTACGAAGTTCACCTTTGGGTACCACAATTCGATCCTCGAAGAAGAGAGTATCCTTGTCATCAAGGCGGTAGCACTTGTACTTGGACTGACTCTTTGCGATACCAATCTTCACCTTTTTCACCATAGCATCAAGAAGCTGGGCTTGGCGAATCTGGTCTTCCAAGGTAGGAGAAACTTGAAGGTTGGTGAGGAAACCTTGAGGAACAATTTGCAGATTAAGTTTGCGGAAAGCTTCACAAAGCTCGGGTTGATAAGGCTTTAGAATCAGACTGTTGCAATATGCTTTTCTGCTCAAAGCGTCAGCAATCACATTGGCCTTGCCTGGAGTATAATCGATACTCGGATTATACTCTTGAATCATTTCAACCCATCGAGTTTGCCTGAGGTTGAGATTAGGCTAGGTGAAGATGTACTTGAGACTCTTGTGATCAGTGAAAATGTCCACTTTCCTTCCCAATAGAAGATGTCTCCAAGTCAACAAAGCATGCACAACTGCTGCCAACTCGAGATCATGAGTGGGGTAGTTCTTCTCATTAGGCTTCAACTGGCGAGAGGTATAAGCAATAACTTTCTTCTCTTGCATCAGTACAGCACCAAGACCTTGGAGAGAGGCATCACAAAAGACCTCGTATGGCTTGGTTTCATCAGGCGGAGTCAGAACTGGAGCAGTGATCAACTTCTCTTTCAAAGTGTTGAAAGCAATATCACACTCCGGAGACCAAACGTACTTGATGTGCTTCTGGAGAAGATTTGAGAGAGGCTTCGCGATCTTCGAAAAGTTTTCAACGAATCTTCGGCAGTAGCTTGCGAGACCGAGGAAGCTACGGAGTTGCTTCACATTCTGAGGAGGTTCCCAATTAACAATTGCAGACACCTTCTCAGGATTCACGGCAATACCCCTGGTGGAGATGATATGACCAAGATAAAGAACCTCATCGAGCCAAAATTCACACTTGGAGAACTTGGCGTAGAACTGATGTTCCCTGAGCTTGTCAAGAACCAAACGCAAGTGCTTGGCATGATCTTCCTTGTTCTTGGAGAAAACCAGAATGTCGTCGAGATAGACCAAAACGAAGTCATTGGTGTAGGGGTTGAAGATGATGTTCATCATGCGAGAGAACGTCGGAGGAGCGTTGGCGAGGCCAAAAGACATGATAGTGTATTCATATGACCCATAGCTTGTCCTGAAAGCCGCCTTGGGAATATCTTGCTCACGAATGCGAATCTGATGATAACCCATACGGAGATCAAGCTTGGAGAATACTTGGGCACCCTTTAGTTGTTCGAACAGCTCATTGATGTTGGGAAGTGGGTATTTGTTTTTGATGGTCTTCTTGTTCAATGGACGATAATCAACACAAAGTCGGTCCGTTCCATCCTTCTTCTTTACAAAAAGAACACCACAACCCCACGGAGAAGTACTAGGCCGAATGAGACCCATTCTTTCTTGAACATCGAGTTGTTTCTTCAAATCGTTCAACTCTTCAGGTCCGAGCTTGTAGGGACGTTTGCACACAGGTTCCGTACCGGGCTCATGTTCAATAACAAATTCAACGGGCCGGTGCGGAGGCATTCCTGGGAGCTCTTCTGGGAAGACGTCTTGATACTCACAAACCACTGGGATTTGTGAAATAGCATCCAATTCACCCTTCTCATTGAGAGAAAACAACCGGATTGTATCATCACGAGCGGCAAAAACAATGACATCCTCAGACGAATGAGTCAGTTGAATCTGCCTGGCTGCACAATCGAGCTGAGCCTTGTGTTTGGAGAGCCAGTCCATCCCGAGAATAAGATCGATATCAGAATTACCAAGAACCATTGGAGAAGCTAGAAACTTGAAATCGCCCATCATGATAGTGACATCTGGCACCTCCAGACTTGCACTCAAGCGTTTGCCAGGAGAAACGATATCCATTTGTTTACCCAAATGAGAAGAAACGAACTCATGCTTGGTAAAAAATGGCTTTGACATGAAACAATGCGATGCACCAGTGTCGAAAAGAACTCTTGCGGGAATAGAGTTAACTGGAAAGTTACCCATGATGACATCTGACGAATCCTCTGCCTGAGCTGCGTTCACCATATTGACCTTGGCGTGCTTGGGGTTATGCTTGACCACAGCTGTACTTGCCGATCTGACAGGAGGAGGAGGAGGAAGACGCGTCTGGTTGAAACACTTGTTGGTGTAGTGACCCTTCTGTTGGCACTTGTTGCACGTGACCTCTGAAAGCGGACGGTGGTACGGAGCACTCGATCTTGGAGCTTCAGACGAAGTCTTGTTCTGAAAGCCTGGATTGGGTGGGTGGGATGAACCACTGCCACCTTTGCTCTTCTGCTGATACGGCTGACGGAACGGAGGAGGAGGAAGCCAATACTTCTGCTGCTTGGCCACTTGAGTAGAGGAAGAAGGCGTAGTGTCTCTGACTCGCTTCCTGGAAGCATCACACCTCAACTGAGCAGCCTCTTGCTTCAGAGCCATGTTGTAGAACTCATCGTACCTCAACGGCTCAAAAAGGACAAGAGCGAGCTGAATTTCTTCTCTGAGACCACCCCTGAACTGGTATATCATGCTCTTCTCATCAGGAACATCATGCTTGGCAAAATGGGTGATCTTCTGGAACAACTTGTTGTAGTCATAGACAGACAAAGAGCCTTGCTTCAGATTGTGGAATTCCTCACGTTTGCTTTCAGTCACACTCTGAGGGATGTGATGAGCTCGGAAATCTCGACGGAAATCATCCCAAGTGATCAAACGTCCACCTCTGGAATCCTTGTACTGCTGGAACCACTCTGCAGCCTGATCTTTGAGCTGGAAAGAAGCGAACTTGGCAAAATCTTCAGGCCTGACGTTGCTGCATTCAAAATGCTTGCCCAGATCCACTAGCCAATCGTCACCATCGGTTGCTTCACCACAATTGTTGAACGTCTTTGGACCATTAGCAAGGAACTGGTTCAGAGTAGCAAAATGGTTCTGATTGTTGCCTTGATTCCCTTGACTCCCTTGATTCCGCTCTTGGAGGATTTGCATGATCAACTGTGTATTTGCATTGGTTGCGGCCATCACAGCTTGCCAAGCCTCCGGAGGAGGTGGAGGTGGTGGCGGATCAGGGTTCGGAGTCGTGCGCGTTGGAGGAGCCACCCTGAAGAGGTTGACCACCATTAGCACATAGATAGACAAATAATGAAGCTGAATCCAACGGAATGAAAATTGCAACATAAAGTCTTCACATCCGAACAAAATGAACGAATGCACTTCTCTTGAAGTGGTCACATATCCCTAAATTGCGAAGCCACATAGAATTAGGTAGAAGAGGTAAATCAATGAGGGATGGAATCAACATATGACTTCGAAGCAACTCAAATACCACAACTCAAAATAAAACCAAGGGTTGGCTTGCGGAATAAGCCGGAACAAACATATGATAGAGATTTCGTCCGAAGTTTTCGTGGTGGGACCTACACGGGCTCGATCGTACAGTACCATCATGTACAAGGCAGTGCACATGACATACGAAGCGTCCCCGAGTCAGCATAGCCAAGGACTCTTTAAGACACAACGAGACCACTGTAAAATCGACCGTGAATAGGTGAACCACTAGACGTCGAACCCCAATTTCATATCATACATTTGTCGGAAGGATATCCTAAGAGCTACTTGAATTCCCACCTATGAAACTCCCGAAACTTTCCGGTTATGCAATCAGGTGTTGGGGATACAGGGGAAGCATAATATCTCACCCAAACTAGCAAATCCTACATCCAGCTGTATCCATCCTTCAACACATAACCAAGAAACCTTCGAAAACCATCTGCCTCAACTGTCAAAAAGCATCCGTTATACAAGTTATGGCGATACTCCCGAACTTCCGCCCCAGTACTGGGTGGCGTCGAGGTTATCTCACCAACGAACTGCATAAAGGAGATTTTCGATGTCGCGAACATATCTCAAGTATTCCAGAATTTCAACGATAAAATTATGATGACAACACCTCAGAGCTCAACTCCCCGGGATACTTCCACTAAACCCCTGACAGGAGGCACCAAGACAGTGTTCTCATCATAAGCCATCGGAACAAATCCAAGATACTCGCGTGATCCTAATTTTTTTTTGTGAAAATTGAGAAGAGAAGAGTCAAAACTCTACGTCGGGATGCCTTACCAGAGAGATGAGGAGACTGGGAAGCAAAAAGAATTCCTAAGCTCTCCGATATATAATTCCTAAATTACTCAAACCATTTTTCTAGACACAACTCGGCTGCTAAAAATGATCAAGCAATGGGGGCTCCTAAGGTCGGGGAAGGCTCTGATACCAACTTGTAACGCCCTCGATGCGGCTATATCTCCCACGTGTCGAGGCACGACTTAGAGGCATAACCGCATTGAAAGCAATGTCGCAAGTTAGTAAATCAACACACATCCCATGTACATAAATAAAATAAAGGGGAGGTACATAGTTGGCTTACAGTCGCCACGTCACATCAAAGTACATAAATAACATACATCATCCAAACACTCATGGCCCGACTACGGCGCCAAAATAAAAGACAACCCAACAAGCGACATAGGTCTCGATCACCCCAACCGGGCACCACTACTGATCATCAGGAAAAGACACATAGTAACGCTGAGAGTCCTCGTTGTACACCCACTTGAGCTCAAGCGCGCCATCTGGAGCGGTATCATCTATCCCTGCATCTGGTGTAATAGTAATCTGTGAGCCACAGGGACTCAGCAATCTCGCACCCTCGCGATCAAGACTATTTAAGCTTAATAGGTAGGAAAGGGGTAATGTATAAGTGGAGCTGCAGCAAGCGACTAGCAGATATGGTGGCTAACTTATGCGCAAAAGGGAGCGAGAAGAGGAGGCAAAGCACGAGCGGGAAACTAGAGAGCAACCTGCGCAAACATAACTCCAACACCGTGTCCACTTCCCGGACTCCGCCGAGAAGAGGCCATCACGGCAACACACTCGGTTGATTCATTTTAATTAATTAAGGTTCAAGTTATCTACAACCGGACATTAACAAATTCCCATCTGCCCAAAACCGCGGGCACGGCTTTCGAAAGATCAATCCGTGCAGGGGGTCCCAACTTAGCCCATAACAAGCTCTCACGGTCAACGAAGGAGTAGACCTCCACCCAAGACACACCGATCAGACTCGGTATCTCGGTACAACAAGATGATTCGACAGGTTAAAACAAGTCCAGCAACACCGCCCGAATGTGCCGACAAATCCCGATAGGAGCTGCACATATCTCTTTCTCAGGGCACGCTCGGATAGGTCAAGCTACGAGTAAAACCAACCCTCGAGTTTCCCCGAGGTGGCCCCGCAGGCTGCCTGGTTCGGACCAACACTCAGAGGAGCACTGGCCCGGGGGGGTTTAAAATAAGATGACCCTCGGGCTCCGGAAACCCAAGGGAAAAAGAGGCTAGGTGGCAAATGGTAAAACCAATGTTGGGCATTGCTGGAAAATCTTTAATCAAGACGAACTATCAAGGGGTTCCCATTATAGCCCAACCGCGTAAGGGACGCAAAAATCCGGGAACATATCACCGATATGAGGGAAACTAGGGCGGCAAGAGTGAAACAAAACACTAGGCGAGAGGCCAAGCCTTCCACCCTTTACAAAGTATATAGATGCATTAAGATAACATGGCAATGTAATGATATCCCCACAGGTAAATAAATTTTCCAACAAGGAACGGCTCCAATCTTCACCTGCAACTAGCAACGCTATAAGAAGGGGGCTGAGCAAAGCGGTAACATAGCCAATCAATGGTTTGCTAGGACAATGGTGGGTTAGAGGCTCAATCATGGCAATTGGAAGGCTGACAAGCAAGTGGTAGGCATTGTAGCAATGGCATAGCAAAATAGCGAGCAAACTAGCATAGCAAAGATAGTAGTGATTTCGAGGGTATGATCATCTTGCCTGCACATTTGTCAGAGTTGACTGGATCCTCAAAAGCAATCTCAACGGGCTCCTCGTTAGCGAACTCGTCTCCCGGCTATACCCAACAACACAAACAAGCAACAAGGATACAATCAACCACGTGCAAACTCAAGCAATAAGATGCAATGATGGTATGCTATGCGGGATGCGATGCGGGATGCAAAATGCAAGACGTGACAGGAAATGCATGAACCTGGCCTCAACTTGGAAAACCAAGTGTGCCACTGGATAGAGGGGATGAAATCACCTGAAAACGATATAAAGATCATAGGAATCGGAGCTACGGTTTGGAAATGGCAAGCGTTTTACGAAATGAACCGGTCTGCGATTTACAGCAAGTAGGCTCCTAAATGCAACGAAATGAACATGCTACAGCCACCAAACATGACAACAAAAGACATGGCAGGGATGTACACAAGATGCTTAACAAATAACTGGCACTGAGCCATGGCCAAATTCATCCATTATGAGGTTCAAACAAGCATGGCAAAAACGCAAATGCATAACAGATTTCAGACTTAGTGAAATTAACACTAGTCTGAAATTTCAGACCACGACGCTCTCTTCGGAGCAGCAAAACAACTTGATAAACAACCTGATTATGACAAGTAAGAACATGGCACGGAGCTACTCAACAAGCTTAACAAAACACCCAAAGTGACCTGGGGCCAAAAGGGTTCACAAAATACTCTAACGAGCACACGAACATAGCTCACGCACAATCAGTTTTCAGACTTGGTGAAAACTGAGACATGCTGAAATTTAACTCACGAAGGCATGTAAACGAGCTCGATGCACTCACCATGGTGCAAGTCATAGCAAGGCAAGCATATATCCGTAAAGAAGGCACAAAATGCTAGCTAGACATGGCAAGAACAATGGCATAGCATGCACGGGTCACTAACAATAACATCGGCAAAATCGCAAACAAGTTGACAATCTGCCCAGATTTACCATGAAGCAAAAGTAGAGCTCGATTGACTCAAGCTAGATCACTCCACATATCCAAACAAAGACATGGATGGATAGAGCATAACATGAATATCAAAACTCCCTTACTGATCATCCTCAAAAGAGGCACGGATCACTAGGAAACAAGCTGAACACATGGCATCATGAACTAAAATATCCCAGACTTTGTGAAATCCACTAAGTCCTTGAAAACAGAATTCTCAGGTGCCTCTCTTTGCAAGCTTGCACAAGTCACCACACACATCCTAAAAATGCATGGTTGGCACCTCTGGAAAGAAGACAAAATGCTTAACAATTCATCCCAAAGAGTCACAGGCATATCATGCACACAATAATCATGGCAAAAATGACAAAAGTCTATGATGAACTAACGGATCTGCAATTTAACTCATGAAGCCTCCTTCTAACAGCATTTTGGGCATCAAGATGAACTCAAATGCAAATGATGCAATGGAATGCACTGATGTACATGTCGAGACGAAGATTTTGATATATCATATGTCCAAAATGGAGCTACGGATGCAGAGATATGGCAGGTCAAAGTTTGCATAAAATTAGGGTTTCGGGAGGAGAAATTCAACCGGATCTAGATCTGGAAACACTGTTCACGGGTACTGTTCATCGCCGGGGCACGGAAGCCGAGGTCGCTGGGACTTGCCGGAAAAGGCGGGGGCAGCGGCCGGAGGCGCTTGGGGGCGCCGGATCTGGCGAGGACGGCGGCGACGGCGACCAGAGCCGAGGCGAGGTGGCGCGGGGCGCTGGTGCGGGCTCCGGCGAGAGCGACCACGGAGGCGGCAAGCTCCGGCGCGGGGAAGACGGGCGGCGGCACGGGCGACTTGCGGGCGAGGAGGCGGCGGAGGGAGTCGGGCGGCGGTGTGGGCCTCGGGGGCCGGCGCTGGGCCTGCGGGCCCGCGTCGGTGGCGGCGGCGATGCGGTCCCCTGCGGGACAGGTGGTGAGCTGCGATTGGTCCGGGCGGGGCGGCGGACGTGTCCGGCCGGCCCGGACGTGTCCGGCGCGGGCGCGAGGTGGGGATCTAGGGTTTCGGAGAGGGAGAGAGATCCGAAAATTGGAGGGGGTATAAATAGGCATAGAGGGAGCTAGGAGAGTCCAAATGAGGTGCGGTTTTTGGCCATGCGATCGTGATCGAACGCTCTAGGACATGGAGCAGAGTTTGGTGGGTTTTGGGCCAAAACGGAGGGGTGTTGGGCTGCAACACACACGAGGCCTTTTCGGTCCCTCGGTTAACCGTTGGAGTATCAAACGAAGTCCAAATGATACGAAACTTGACAGGAAGTCTACCGGTAGTAAACCAAGGCCGCATGGCAAGTCTCGGTCCAATCCGGAAATGTTTAATCCCCACACACGAAAGAAAGCTAGAAATGGCCACCGGAGGAGAACGAAGCGCCGGAATGCAAAACGGACAACGGGGAAAATGGTCGAATGCATGAGATGAACATGTATGCAAATGCAATGCACGTGATGACATGATATGAGATGCATGAAAAAGAAAACAACACACGGAGACAAAGACCCGAACCCGAGGAATAAATATAACTTAATGCCGGAAACGGCAAGAGTTGGAGTACAAATTGGGAAAGTTATATCTGGGGCGTTACACACAGTGGCACACAGGAGGTGGAAAGGTCTACAGTGGCACGAGGTTATCCCTCGTATTACAGGACAAGGTTCATTTAATGCACCGCTTAGGTGTCCTCTTGCTTTATGGGGGACGGGGGCAAGGCCCGGCCCGTCCGTCGCCGCTCCTCCTCACTTCGACACGCGCCTCGGCCAGGGATGCGTGCCGTGCCATGTAGGCAGGCAGGCAGCTGAGTTGGTGCGGTGGTGGAGCCTTCACGAAGATCTGCATGCCGCCAAACAGGCGCTTGATGAGTTGGCCTGGGAGTTTCATGTTGCCACGCAGGTGCCCGACCAGCTGGTTGGGCTGGCAGCTGCATGTGAATGGCGGTGGAAGCTTGATTGACGTCGGCTTGGCAGTGGCCTTGCTGGGTGGCCCGGCAAGGGTCTCGCCGTGGCGTGTTGTCGTCCCCAGCAAGGATCTTGCCGGGGGTTTGGTGGCTTTCCTTGGCAAGGATCTTGCCGAGAATCGTCGTCTTCTAATCTGATCTTGAATATGTCCTCACAAAGATCTATATACCACCACAGAGGTGCCTTCCCTAGCCCTGGCCCCATGCTGATGATGGCACTGGGGGCCGTGGGCTCAAGGGTGGCTCGCTCGGTTGGTGCGGGGCGAGCTGTCCCGGCAAGAGTCTTGCCGACGCCGCTGAGGCCGCCTGGCAAGGGTCTTGCCGAGGGAACTTGCTTCGTCCCTCTACTCTGTGTGGTCTTGGCCTTGTTGTTGCTCTGATTGTCATGGGCTTCGATCTTATCTTGGCTCACCTCCCTCGTTCTGCTTGGTGTGGTCGTGGGCGCGGCTCTGACTGCCCGTGCACAGGAAAAGGGGTACAAAGATGCGCCCCTATTTTTGTACACCGACACAAGCCCCCGGGCCTGGGCCACACATAAGCGCGATGCGTTGTTGGGCCAGGCCCAAAATGGTGCACGGGTAGGTGGGCGGTTTTTAACATGGTAAGATTCTTCGCGCGCTCCGCCTCCCACGACCCGCGCGCGTGGCGCGGCGTGGAGGGGGGCGTGACATGGGCGGCATGTGTGGGACGGTTTCCACACGCCTGCGTCACGTCGCAGTAAAGAGGCAGCTCGCGTCTTCCCCGTAAAAAGAGGGAGGCGTGGAGGCGCGGCTCATTTACTGAGCAGGGTCGGGGTGCGGTCTTCATGGCGTCCACTCCCCACGATCACGGGGTGGGGAGAGGTCGCCTAACCCGTCCCCTCAGTTCTGCACGTCTGCCACACGTCTTTCATGCGCTTATGGTGGCAAACGGTGGAGGCGAGAAGCCGGGCTGCCGCTGGTTGGGGCGACGGGTCGGTCCTGATTCCCCGCGCCTCCGGTGTCTGGATTGGCCAGGCAGGGCAGCTGAGCCTCAACCCCGTTCCTTTATAAAGAGGAGGAAGGGGGGAATGTCACCCCGCATTCTTCCATCTTCTATCGCCCTCTGCTTCTGCTCCTTCCTCTCACCCGCCATGGAGAAAGGGAATCCTGGTCCTTCGACGGTGGCGGCGAGGGTCGCCGCTTGACAGCGCGTCCCTCCCCCTTCTGAACCCATGGTGGTGGAACCGACCGTGAGGGGAAGGGGGGCGAGGCTGTGGGCGAGGCCGGGGCGGAGGCCGTAGCGCTCGGGGAAGAGGAGGACGGGGCGACGCGCCGGCCCCGCCCCTGCCAATGATGCCCTTCCCGATGGAGGGCCATGTTGAAGACCAGCCTTGCGCGTTCTTCATCAGGCTCCGCTGGGCCCTGCGTCGTCGTCTTCGTCTACCCACTCCGTTCGCTCGGGTGATGGAGCGTGCCCCACCCCAGACCCTCAGGTTGCACCTGGCCGCTCCTCCGGCAGAAGCTGCTCGGGGCAGGGCCAGATCCTTGAACCTTGCGAGGCTGTCTCCTTGGGCGGCTGGCGTCGGGAGGCTGCAGAAGAGGAAGAGGGCAGGCGGCAAGGCCATCAACTTGGAGTACGCAGGCATCGACGCCTTCATCGCGTATTGCCGGTCCTGTCGCCTCGTCTTCCAGCTCCTTTCCCGGCACCGTCATCACCGGCCCACTCGTGGGTGGCCACCGAGATGTTCTCTTGGTGCTTTCTGTTGCTCGTAGCTCGCCTAGGCGCCCCTTTTGCCCTTTCGCCTCCTTGACCTGCCTCTGAGGAGAGGGACAAGAAAGGGATTACGGGCATCTTATCTATTTTTTAGTTTGTAAGCATGTGGGCCTTTGTTAATTTTAAAACTTGTAATCCCCTTGCTCATGTTTTTCATCTCACACGAACTGTACCTGTATGGGATGTTTTTAATGAAAACGGCGTGCTTGCCGGGTTTTTCGTTCGCGGGTAAATCCCGCGACAAGGAGCGAATCCTTGTTATTGTTTTGAGATAAACATTTGTTCGCCTGGCAACAGGCCTTGCTGCCCCCCCCCCCCACTCCACTCGACCGTTCTCATGCTCTTGGCGGAGGCAGGGATGAAGTGGGCTTTAGGCTCCTCGTCCCACCTCCTTGCCGCCGCGGCTACAACTGAATCCGGACCCAGGAAATAATCCCTAGGTATAGGAAAAGGGGGAGCACGGCAACCTAGAGATAAAAACGAGGTTTCACATGCCCAGTCCGGTTCTGAAATGCATGACAGAGGATAAAAGACTTATCTGGATCTGCAGCCCTTGGCAATCTCATCTTGCCGCGGTTGGATCCTTGTGCTTGCAGCCCCCGACAACTCTGGCTTGCCGGGGTCAAGGCGTTGGTCCGTTTCCTTCTTTCCGATAGCTCAATAGAAGTGCTCATGTGCCATGCGAACCAAAGGAGGACAGAAAAGGAACAGACAGACGCGCACTCGACCTCTAGGCTAGGGGTTAGTCGCTGCTAAGCACTATCAACCCTAACCAAGGAAGAGACTCGACCTAGCATGCATGCTATAACTTAGGGCGCCAGCGCTTCATTTATTTATGCTTAGGGTCTGCACCTGGCTTTGTACAAAGGGTCACATGCCTTGTCGGCAAAGCTTGTACAAAAGGTGGCTTGCCGGGAGGCCCGGCAAGCCGCGCCTTGTGGGTAAAACTTGCGAAGATGCTCAATGTTCTAGGAGTTGCTCACCGGGACGGCATCTTCGGTCTCCAGGCGGACTGCGCCAGGCCTGGTGAGTCGCATTACCCGATAAGGGCCTCTCCACTTTGGCGTCAACTTGTTGGAATTCTTGGCCGACTGAACGCGCCGAAGAACAAGGTTGCCTTCCTCAAGGCTTCGGGCATGAATCTTGCGGCTATGATAGTGGCGCAAGGCTTGCTGATAGCGTGCCGCTCTCACAGCCGCACGAAGACGATCTTCCTCAAGGAGCGTCGCGTCATCTTGGCGCAACGGCTCTTGCTCAAGCTCATCATAAGCGAGCACTCGAGGTGACCCATATATGAGTTCCGTGGGGAGAATTACTTCTGCCCCGTATACCAGGGCAAAAGGTGTCTGGCTGATGGCTCGATTTGGCGTCGTCCTGATCGACCAAAGAACCACCGGCAACTCATCAATCCAGCGCCTTCCACTCTTGTGCAGCATGTCAAAGGTCTTCGTTCTCAGGCCTTGCAACACTTCAACATTTGCCCTCTCCGCTTGGCTGTTGCTCCATGGATGTGCCACGGAAGCAAAACAGACCTTGTTGCCGAGGTCTTGGATGTACTGCATGAAGGTGTGGCTTGTGAACTGCGTGCCGTTGTCGGTGATGACTCTGTTTGGCACACCAAAATGGCAGATCAGTCCTTTGAAGAACTTGACGGCTGACTGAGCAGTCACCTTCCTCACTGCTTCCACTTCCGACCACTTTGTGAACTTGTTGATAGAGCTCTCTGGCATGTCCTCAATGGTAGCACAACACTCTGAGGAGGTGCGCTTGCCGGAGTGGGTGCGAGAGGTCTTACCGGGCTCCTTTTTCCCTCCCGGGCCATCAGCGGCAGGAGCAGGTGCCTTGACGGCAACTGCTGCAACTGCTTCTCGGTAGAGTTGATCGGCGTAGATCAGCGCGTCCTTCTTGTCGGAGGGGACGGAGATGATGGTCAACGGCCCGGGCATCTTTAGCATGTTGTGGGCATAGTGTGACGCCGCCATGAACTTGGCCAATGCCGGGCGGCCGAGGATCCCGTTGTAGGGCAAGGGGATCTCGGCCACGTCGAAGACGATCCTCTCCGTCCTGTAGTTCAACTCTCCTCCAAATGTCACGGGCAGTGTGACCTTTCCCTTCGGCTGGCTCCTCCCCGGATTGACCCCTTGAAACGTGCCCGTTTCCTCAAGGTCTCCATCAGGGATTTGCAACCTTTGATCACGACAGGCGAGATCAGGTTCAGGCCGGCCCCGCCGTCAACCAACATCTTGTTCTCCCTGAGGTTGCATATTGTTGGCGAGACCAACAATGGCAAACACCTGACCGTGGTAGTGCGGTCAGGGTGGTCCTCGGCGTCAAAGATGAGGGGCGCGCTGGACCACTTCAGCGGCTTCTGAGCGTCGAATGATGGCTCTGCTGTTGTAATCTCACGCGCCCACTGCTTGAGCTGGCGGTGAGAGGTATGCAGAAAGGAGCCGCCATCGACGCACATGGCCTCCGTAGCCTTCTGCAACCCTTGCTCACCAGACTCATCGTCCTCGTCGTGATCATCGTCTTCTTGCTTCTTGTTGCGGCCCCGGGCGGGCCTCTCTTGCTGGTTGTCCTCGCCGGGGCGGCCTCCTTGGCCGCCACGCTTCTTGCCGGATCCCTCAGCACTTTCCTGGTCCTTCTCCTTGTCCCTCCTTTCGTACTTAGCCTGTTGCTTCTCAGCAAGCAGCTCGACTTCTTGGCAGTTCTGGAGGTCGTGGCCCTTGGGGCGGTGGATCTTGCAGTATTGCTTGCCGGAGCTTCATGGCTTGTCGGTAGCCGCCAGGGCCCGGCAGGCGGCGCACCCGGCAATCTCCTTGTCAGGGGCGTCTGCCTTGACCTTCTTGTCGGCATCGGTATCGTCAGATCCCTCAACGGCAAGCACGGCCTTGCCTTTGCATTTCCTATTGTGACGCTGGCTCTTCTTTGTCGGGGTGGCGGCGTCTTCATCAGTAGAGTCGGTTTTCACGCCGGCGTCTTCGCCGGGGTACTTCCTTCCCTCTTCAGCCCGGGTACACCTATCGGCCAAAACGTAGAGCTCGGCCACATCCTTAACCTTGGTCATCGCCAGCTCCTCACGCATCTTGCGATTGCATACGTTCTGGTGGAACGCGCTAATCACAACAGCGGGATGAACGTCGGGGATGTTGTACTGCACCCGGCTGAATCTCTGGATGTACTTGCGCAGGGTCTCCCCTTCCTTCTGGGGAATGATATGTAGATCACTGGCCTGGCCATGAGCTTGGTGGCCTCCTGTGAAGGCGCCAACGAACTCATGGCACAGATCTAACCAGGAAGAAATGGAATCGACCGGCAAGTGCATCAACCAAGACATCACATTGGGCTTGAGCGCCAGTGGGAAATAGTTGGCAAGCACCTTGTCGTCGCGAGCCCCAGCGGCCTGCATCGCGATGGTGTAGATGCTAAGGAACTCAGACGGATGGGTCTTGTCGGTGTACTTCTCGCCGACGTCGGGCTTGAACGTGCGGTGGGACGGCCACTGGAATTGCCTCAGCTCAGGGGTAAAAGTCGGGCAGCCCACCTCGTAAGGTAGGCCGCCGGGCCCCCCCGGTGTCGGGTGGTCCATAGCAGGTCCCGCCCGCTTGTTCGACTGGCGGCGCGTTTCGCGCCGGTGCTCAATGGTGGTTCGAGCGTCTTCGTGAGCTCGCTCCCGAAGGACCTGGCGCTGGTCTCGGAGGGTCCGCGGGTCGGACGATGCTATGGAGATGTTATCACAAGCGTCGTCGCAATGGGCCGACGCCCGTGGCGGCCAGCGAGGAGGAGGAGAGTGCATCGTGGCCGCAGCTCCCCCAGTCCTCCCAGCGCCAGCATGTGGTGCCTCGGTGGAGCGCCGGACCGAGGGCCCGCTGGTCGTGGATCGTCTTTGTTTGCGACGGTGATGAGGCTCCGGATGGTGGCACTCCACTCGTCGAGCTTCTCCGTGGCAGGAGGGAAGTCGAGGAGCAGCTGCACGCGTGCCAGAGCTTCCGCTGGCATGGGCGGCGGCGGCAACTGCGTGGATCGCGGCGCGCTTCGACTTCTAACTATGTTAGAAGGAGCTCTGTCACGGCCCAGCGGCTGTGTGCCATTTTCGCCAGCGCTTCGGCGAGCGTGCTGAACCCCCTCATCTTGCCGATGATGCACAGGGCTCTTCCCACAGCGGTGCCCAGGGTCACCATCATGGTGACACTGCTCGGCACGCACACCATGGGAAGAACACGCGGTGGTCGCCGGTGTAAGCGTCCTGGAGGTCGCCGCGCCGCTCGGAGTTGGCACAACGACGCCCTTGGGGGGGCCCGCCCCGCCTGTAGGGGGGCCCAGCTCCGTCCTTGGATCCAGCGACGTGTAGCCGATCGTTTGGCGCGCGAACAATGCCACTCGCCAGGCTCCGACTGCCTGGGCGATGCTGGTGCTCGCAGGCCGCGGCCCGGGTCCTATCTGCGACCGGTCCGCTACTTGTCCGCCTCAGCATGGGTTGTTCGGCTCCCAACGAATCGACCGCCATGGTCGTCTTCTTCTTAGGGGCCATGGCAACGAAGAACTGCTAGGCTAACTACTAGACCAGATTCTCACAATTGTGCCCCCTACCTGGCGCGCTGATACGTCTCCAACATATCTATAATTTTTGATTGCTCCATGCTATATTATCTACTGTTTTGGACTATATTGGGCTTTATTTTCCACTTCTATATTATTTTTTGGGACTAACCTATTAACCGGAGGCCCAGCCCAGAATTGCTGGGTTTTTTGCCTATTTCAGTGTTTCAAAGAAACAGAATATCAAACAGAGTCCAAACGGAATAAAATCTTTGGGAACGTGATTTTCTCACCGAACGTGATCCAGGAGACTTGGACCCTACTGCAAGGAAGCAAAGAGGTGCTGATGAGGGTAGGGGCCCCCCTAGGGCGCGACCCCTGCCTCCTGGGACCCTCGGTGCTCCACCGACGTACTCCTTC
The DNA here is from genome assembly GCA_034509565.1 of Triticum monococcum. Lineage (NCBI taxonomy): Eukaryota > Viridiplantae > Streptophyta > Magnoliopsida > Poales > Poaceae > Triticum > Triticum monococcum. The sequence continues at coordinate 79,735,342 of CM067843.1, forward strand.
CTCCTATATATACCCACGTACCCCCAAACGATCAGAACAGGAGCCAGAAACCTAATTGCACCGCCGCAACTTTCTGTATCCACGAGATCCCATCTTGGCGCCTATTCCGGAGCTCCGCCGGAGAGGGCCGTCATCATGGAGGGCTTCTACATCATCATAGCCTCTCCGATGAAGTGTGAGTAGTTTACCTCAAACCTTCGGGTCCATAGTTAGTAGCTAGATGGCTTCTTCTCTCTTTTTGGATCTCAATACAATGTTCTCCCCCTCTCTTGTCGAGATCTATTCGATGTAATCTTCTTCTTTTGCGGTGTGTTTGTTGAGACCGATGAATTGTGGGTTTATGATCAAGTCTATCTATGAACAATATTTGAATCTTCTCTGGATTCTTTTATGTATGATTGGTTATCTTTGCAAGTCTCTTCGAATTATCCGTTTGGTTTGGCCAACTAGATTGGTAGTTCTTGCCATGGGAGAAGTGCTTAGCTTTGGGTTCGATCTTGCGGTGTTCTTTCCCAGTGACAGAAGGGGCAGCAAGACATGTATTGTATCGTTGCCATCGAGGATAACTAGATGGGGTTTATTTCATATTGCATGAATTTATCTCTCTACATCATGTCATCTTGCTTAAAGCGTTACTCCGTTTTTAACTTAATACTCTAGATGCATGCTGGATAGCGGTCGATGAGTGGAGTAATAGTAGTAGATGCAGAATCGTTTCGATCTACTTGTCACGGACGTGATGCCTATATACATGATCATGCCTAGATATTCTCATAACTATGCTCAATTCTGTCAATTGCTCAACAGTAATTTGTTCACCCACCGTAGAAAAAATTTTGCTCTTGAGAGAAGCCACTAGTGAAACCTATGGCCCCCGGGTCTATTCTCATCATATCAATCTCCATCACTCTTATATTGTTTTGCTATTTACTTTGCTTTTACTTTTTGCTTTGCATCTTTATATCAAAAATACCAAAATATTCTATCTATCAGATCTCACTCTCGTAAGTGACCTTGAAGGGCTTGACAACCCCTAATCGCGTTGGTTGCGGGTAGCTATCGCTTTGTGCAGGTACGAGGGACTTGAGGTGGGCTCCTACTGGATTGATACCTTGGTTCTCAAAAACTGAATGAAATACTTACGCTACTCTGCTGCATCATCCCTTCCTCTTCGGGGAAAACCAACGCAAGCTCAAGACGTAGCAAGAAGGATTTCTGGCGCCGTTGCCAGGGAGTCTACGCAAAAAGTCAACATACCAAGTTCCCATCACAATCCCTATCTCTCGCATTACATTATTTGCCATTTGCCTCTCGTTTTCCTCTCCCCCCCCCCAAATTCACCCTTGCCGTTTTATTCGCCCTCTCTTTATCCTCCTCCTTCTCCTTCTCCTTCTCCATTTGCCTTTTTCTTGCCTGTCTTCCCGTTGCCATGGCCGAATCAAATAGAACAAAGGGTCCTTTCCAAGGTCTTAGTACCCTGGATGATCCCTCTATCCTCTCTAAACTCAGAAATAATGATGCTATTGAGAGACCCACCGGGGTCACCAATGAGAGTTTTGATAATCTTGATGAAGATGACTCTGGAATTTTTCGCTATTTAATTTATGAGTCTTTAAAAGATGCTTGGGATAAGTTATTAAGGATTAGGGCTAGCTATATACCACAATATCAAATTGAGGTTTACTTAAAAGGTTTTTATGTCGGATTACCTACCTCTTTTAAACAAGTGCTAGATTTTATTTTTGAAGAGGGTTTTCTTGAAGGGGATGCTATAGATACTTATGAAAGGATGAAAACTATATTTGGGCACCCCATGAATGATAAAGTTGAATCTACCACCCTCTTATGCTTCTATCAAAACGAAATTATCAAAGAGATGAAATCTAGTATAGATGCAAATTTCCGTAACATACTTAATCTTACTTCATCCATTAATGGCCATGTGCTTTCCCAAAATAGGAGAATAAATGCCATAGAAAGGAAATTTGCTCTTTTCTTTCCTAATGCCAAATATGGCAATATCTAGATCTATCCTCGCTTTTATGCCTAGCTAGGGGCGTTAAACGATAGCGCTTGTTGGGAGGCAACCCAATTTTATTTTTATTCCTTGCTTTTTGCTCCTGTTTAGAAATAAATAAATTATTTAGCCTCTGTTTTGGTTGTGTTTTTTGTGTTTAATTAGTGTTTGTGCCAAGTAGAACCGTTGGGAAGACTTGGGGAAAGTCTTATTGAACTTGCTGTAAAAACAGAAACTTTAGCGCTCACGAGAACTGCTGTAATTTTCATTTGAAGAGTGCTATTTAGTTAATTCTTTTTGAAGATGATTAACAGATAAATTCCTCACGTCCAGAAATTTATTTTAGAATTTTTGGGGTTCCAGATTTTGCGCTAGCTACAGATTACTACAGACTGTTCTGTTTTTGACAGATTCTGTTTTTCGTGTGTTGTTTGCTTATTTTGATGAATCTATGGCTAGTAAAATAGTTTATAATCCATAGAGAAGTTGGAATACAGTAGGTTTAACATGAATACAACTAAAGAATGAGTTCATTACAGTACCTTGAAGTGGTCTTTTGTTTTCTTTTGCTAACGGAGCTCACAAGTTTTCTATTTTGAGTTTTGTGTTGTGAAGTTTTCAAGTTTGGCGTGAGTTCTTTTGATGGATTATGGAACAAGGAGTGTAAGAGCCTAAGCTTGGGGATGCCCATGGCAGCCCCAAGATAATCCAAGGACACCAAAAAGTCAAAGCTTGGGGATGCCCCGGAAGGCATCCCCTCTTTCGTCCATTTCCATCAGTAATTTACTTGAAGCTATATTTTTATTCACCAACATGATATGTGTTTTGCTTGGAGCGTCTTGTATTATTTGTGTCTTTGTTTGTTAGTGTGCCACAATCATACTTGCTGTACACACCTTTTGAGAGAGTCATCTATGAATTAAAATTTGATAGAATACTCTATGTGCTTCACTTAAATCTTTTGAGCTATGTAGTTTTGATCTATGCACTTCACTTATATCTTTTGAGCGTTATAATTTTGCTCTATGTGCTTCACTTAGATCTTTTAGAGCACGGTGGTGGTTTGTTTTAAAGAAACTATTGATCTCTCATGCTTCACTTAAATTATTTTGAGAGTCTTAATAGCATGGTAATTTGCTTAATGTAAATATGCTTGGTGTTCAAGATATGTGAAATTTTCTTTTGAGTGCGTTGAATACTAAGAGAAGATTGAAGCATGATAATTGTTTTGAGATATGGAGGTGATAATATTAGAGTTGTGCTAGTTTAGTAGTTGTGAATTTAAAGAATACTTGTGTTAAAGTTTGTGATTCCCATAGCATGCACGTATGGTGAACCGTTATGTGATGAAGTCGGAGCATAATTTATTTATTGATTGTCTTCCTTATGAGTGGCGGTCGGGGACGAGCGATGGTCTTTTCCTACCAATCTATCCCCCTAGGAGCATGCGCGTAATACTTTGCTTTGATAACTTCTAGATTTTTGCAATAAGTATATGAGTTCTTTATGACTAATGTTGAGTCCATGGATTATATGCACTTTCTCCCATCCTTCCACCATTGCTAGCCTCTCTAATACCGCACACCTTTCACCGGTATCATACACCCGCCATATACCTTCCTAAAAACAGCCACCATAGCTACCTATCATGGCATTTCCATAGCCATTCCGAGATATATTGCCATGCAACTTTCCACCATTCCGTTTATTATGACACGCTCCATCATTGTCATATAGCTAGCATGATCATGGAGTTGACATCGTATTTGTGGCAAAGCCACCATTCATAATTATTTCATACATGTCACTCTTGATTCATTGCATATCCCGGTACACCGCCGGAGGCATTCATATAGAGTCATATTTGTTCTAAGTATCGAGTTGTAGTTGTTGAGTTGTTAGAAAAATAAAAGTGTGATGATCATCATTTTCTAGAGCATTGTCCCAAGTGAGGAAAGGATGATGGAGATTATGATTCCCCCATAAGTCGGGATGAGACTTCGGATGAAAAAAAAGAGGCCATAAAAAAGAGAAAAGGCCCAAATAAAAAATGAGAGAAAAAGAGAGAAGGGACAATGTTACTATCCTTTTACCGCACTTGTGCTTCAAAGTAGCACCATGATCTTCATGATAGAGAGTCTCTCGTTATGTCACTTTCATATACTAGTGGGAATTTTTCATTATAGAACTTGGCTTGTATATTCCAATGATGGGCTTCCTCAAATTGCCCTAGGTCTTCATGAGCAAGCGAGTTGGATGCACACCCACTTAGTTTCTTTTGATGAGCTTTCATATACTTATAGCTCTAGTGCATCCGTTGCATGGCAATCCCTACTCACTCACATTGATATCTATTGATGGCCATCTCCATAGCCCGTTGATACGCCTAGTTGATGTGAGACTATCTTCCCCTCTTTTTGTCTTCTCCACAACCACCCTTCTATTCCACATAGTGCTATGTCCATGGCTCACGCTCATGTATTGCGTGAAGATTGAAAAAGTTTTGAAAAAGTTAGAGTATCAAACAATTGCTTGGCTTGTCATCGGGGTTGTGCATGATTTAAATAATTTGTGTGGTGAAGATAGAGCATAGCCAGACTATATGATTTTGTAGGGATAACTTTCTTTGGCCATGTTATTTTGAGAAGAAATAATTACTTTATTAGTATGCTTGAAGTGTTATTATTCTTTATGTCAATATGAAATTTTGCCTTGAATCTTTCTAATCTGAATATCCATACCACAATTAAGAAATTTTGCATTGAAATTATGCCAAGTAGCACTCCGCATCAAAAATTCTCTTTTTATCATTTACGTACTCGAGGACGAGCAGGAATTAAGCATGGGGATGCCTGATACGTCTCCAACGTATCTATAATTTTTGATTGCTCCATGCTATATTATCTACTGTTTTGGACTATATTGGGCTTTATTTTCCACTTTTATATTATTTTTGGGACTAACCTATTCACCGACGGCCCAGCCCAGAATTGCTGTTTTTTCCTATTTCAGTGCTTCGAAGAAACGAAATATCAAACGGAGTCCAAACGGAATAAAATCTTCGGGAACGTGATTTTCTCACCGAACGTGATCCAGGAGACTTGGACCCTACTGCAAGGAAGCAAAGAGGTGCTCACAAGGGTAGGGGCGCCCCCCCTAGGGCGCGCCCCCTGCCTCATGGGACCCTCGGTGCTCCACCGACGTACTCCTTCCTCCTATATATACCCACGTACCCCCAAACGATCAGAACAGGAGCCAAAAACCTAATTCCACCGCCGCAACTTTCTGTATCCACGAGATCCCATCTTGGGGCCTGTTCCGGAGCTCCGTCGGAGAGGGCCGTCATCACGGAGGGCTTCTACATCATCATAGCCTCTCCGATGAAGTGTGAATAGTTTACCTCAGACCTTCGGGTCCATAGTTAGTAGCTAGATGGCTTCTTCTCTCTTTTTGGATCTCAATACAATGTTCTCCCCCTCTCTTGTGGAGATCTATTCGATGTAATCTTCTTCTTTTGCGGTGTGTTTGTTGAGACCGATGAATTGTGGGTTTATGATCAAGTCTATCTATGAACAATATTTGAATCTTCTCTGAATTCTTTTATGTATGATTGGTTATCTTTGCAAGTCTCTTCGAATTATCCGTTTGGTTTGGCCAACTAGATTGGTAGTTCTTGCCATGGGAGAAGTGCTTAGCTTTGGGTTCGATCTTGCGGTGTTCTTTCCCAGTGACAGAAGGGGCAGCAAGACACGTATTGTATCGTTGCCATCAAGGATAACAAGATGGGGTTTATTTCATATTGCATGAATTTATTTCTCTACATCATGTCATCTTCCTTAAAGCGTTACTCTATTTTTAACTTAATACTCTAGATGCATGCTGGATAGCGGTCGATGAGTGGAGTAATAGTAGTAGATGCAGAATCGTTTCGATCTACTTGTCACAGACGTGATGCCTATATACATGATCATGCCTAGGTATTCTCATAACTATGCTCAATTCTGTCAATTGCTCAACGGTAATTTGCTCACCCACCGTAGAAAACTTTTGCTCTTGAGAGAAGCCACTAGTGAAACCTATGGCCCCCGGGTCTATTCTCATCATATCAATCTCCATCACTCTTATATTGTTTTGCTATTTACTTTGCTTTTACTTTTTACTTTGCATCTTTATATCAAAAATACCAAAAATATTCTATCTATTAGATCTCACTCTCGTAAGTGACCGTGAAGGGCTTGACAACCCCTAATCGTGTTGGTTGCGGGTAGCTATCGCTTTGTGCAGTTACAAGGGACTTGAGCGTGGGCTCCTACTAGATTGATACCTTGGTTCTCAAAAACTAAGGGAAATACTTACGCTACTCTGCTGCATCAGCCCTTCCTCTTCGGGGAAAACCGACGCAAGCTCAGGACGTAGCACGCGCCAAGGATGTCGGTGTGGAACGACACCTATGGGATCACAATAATCCCTACTACGGTTGTCGGGGCGCAGGGTTGCGAGGAGAGCAGGGCTAGTAGACAGCACAAGGATCGTTTAACCAGGTTCGGGCCGCGAGGATGCGTAAAACCCTAGTCCTCCTTTGGTGGGTGTATTTTTGAGAGTTCTTGAGCTCTCGAACTAGCTGTGGTCAGCGCGTGGTTCGAAAGAGCCGAATCCCCCTCCTCATCGCCTCGGGCCTCCTTTCATAGGAAAAAGGGGTTGGCACGGTGGCACATAGCAGGTGGAAAGGTCTAAAGTGGCACGAGGTTATCCCTCGTATTACAGGACAAGGTGCATTTAATGCACCGCTTAGGTGTCCTCTTACTTTATCGGGGACGGGGGCGAGGCCCGTCCCGTCCATCGCCACTCCTCCAAGCTTCGACACGCGCCTCAGCCAGGGATGCGTGTGGTGCCATGTAGGCAGGCAGGCAGCTGAGTTGGCGCGGTGGTGGAGCCTTCACGAAGATCTGCATGCCGCCACGCAGGCGCTTGATGAGTTGGCCTGGGAGCTGCATGTTGCCACGCAGGTGCCCGCCTAGCTTGTTGGGCTGGCAACTACATGTGAACGGTGGTTGAAGCTTGGTTGACGTGGGCTTGGCGGTGATCTTGCCAACGTCTTTGGCGAGGGCCTTGCCGGGTGGCCCGGCAAGGGTCTCGCCGTGGCGTGTTGTCGTCCCCGGCAAGGATCTTGCCGGGGGTCGGGTGGCTTTCCTTTGCAAGGATCTTGCCGAGAATCGTCGTCTTCTAATCTAATCTTGAATATGTCCTCACAAAGATCTATATGCGACCACAGATGTGCCTTCCCAAGCCCTGGCCCCACGTTGATAATGGCACTGGGGGCCGTAGGCTCAAGGGTGGCTCGCTTGGTTGGTGCGCGGCGAGCTGTCCAAGCAAGAGTCTTGTCGGGGCCGCTGAGGCCGCCCGGCAAGGGTCTTGCCAGGGGAACTTGCTTCGTCCCTTTGCTCTTTGTGGTCTTGGCCTTGGCGTTGCTCTGATTGTCATGGGCTTCGATCTTACCTTGGCTCACCTCACTCGTTCTGCTTGGTGTGGCCGTGGGCGCGGCTCTGACTGCCCGTGCACAGGAAAAGGGGTACAAAGATGCGCCCCTATTTTTGTACACCGACAGGAGCCCCGGGCCTGGGCCACACATAAGTGCGACGCATTCTTGGACCAGGCCCAAAACGGTGCGCGGGCAGGTGGGGCGGTTTTTACCGTGGTAAGATTCTTCGCGCGCTCCGCCTCCCACGACCCACGCGCGTGGCGTGGTGTGGAGGGGCGTGCGTGACGTGGGCGGCAAGCATGGGACGGTTTCCACATGCCTGCGTCACGTCGCAGTAAAGAGGCGGCTTGCGTCTTCCCCGTAAAAAGAGGGAGGCATGGAGGCGCGGCTCATTTACTGAGCGGGGTTGGGGTGCGGTCTTCATGCCGTCCACTCCCCACGATCACGGGGTGGGGAGAGGTCGCCTCACCCGTCCCCTCAGTTCTGCATGTCTGCCACGTGTCTTTCATGTGCTTGTGGTGGCAAACGGTGGAGGCGAGAAGCCGGTCCACCGCTGCATGGGGCGGCAGGTCGGTCCTGATTCCCCGCGCCTCCGATGTCTGGATTGCCGAGCGGGGCGGCCGAGCCTCATCCCCATTCCTTTATAAAGAGGAGGAAGGGGGGAATGGCACCCCGCATTCTTCCACCTTCTATCTCCCTCTGCTTCTGCTCCTTCCTCTCACCCGCCATGGAGAAAGGGAATCCTGGTCCTTCGACGGTGGCGGCGAGGGTCGCCGCTCGACAGCGCGTCCCTCCCCCTTCTGAACCCGTGGTGGTGGAACCGACCGCGAGGGGAAGGGGAGGGGTGAGGCCGTGGGCGAGGTCGGGGCAGAGGCCGTAGCGCTCGGGGAAGAGGAGGACGGGGCGACGCGCCGGCCTCGCCCCTGCCAATGATGCCCTTCCTGATGGAGGGCCACGTTGAAGACCAGCCTTGCGAGTTCTTCATTAGGCTCCGCCGGGCCCCACGTCGAGGTCTTCGTCTCCCCACTCCGTTCGCTCGGGTGATGGAGCGTGCCCCGCCCCAGACCCTCGGGTTGCACATGAGGGGCTGCGGGAACGGGGGCACGCGAGTCGACGTCGACTTCCCGGCTCCTCGAGTTATGTATCTCCGTCGTGGATGGAAGACGTTCGCCCGCATCCACAGCCTAACGGCGGGGCTCATCCTCTACTTCAAGTTAATGGAGGATGGCCTGCTCTCCGTCAAGGTCTTCGGAGATTTTGGAACTCGATTGAAATGCTGCATGAAGAGCTCCTCTGATGGAGATTCTGATGATGGAAGCTCGTCCTCGAGCGAGAGCGACGAGGAGGCCAGCGGGGCGGACAGCGGGGACAAGTCCGACTAGATGTCGGATGCCCCGCGCCTGGGCGGGTGCGGCAGCAGCAGCATTCGCACCTGGCTGCTCCTCCGACAGAAGCTGGCCGGGGGCAGGGCCAGCTCCTTGAACCTTGCGGGGTTGTATCCTTGGGCGGCTGGCATCGGGAGGCTGCGGAAGAGGAAGAGGGTGGGCAGCAAGGCCGTCAACTCGGAGTACGCAGGCACCGACACCTTCTTCGCATATTGCCGGTCCTGCCGCCTCGTCTTCCAGCTCCTTTCCTGGCACCGTCATCACCGGCCCGCCCATGGATGGCCACCGATATGTTCTCTTGGTGCTTTCTGCTACTCGTAGCTTGCCTAGGCGCCCCTTTTGCCCTTTCACCTCCTTGACCTGCCTCCTGAGGAGAGGGACAAGAAAGGGATTATGGGCATCTCATCTCTTTTTTAGTTTGTAAGCCTACGGGCCTATGTTAAATTTAAAACATGTAATCCCCTTGCTCATGTTTTTCATCTCGCACAAACTGTACCTGTATGGGATGTTTTTAATGAAAAAGGGATGCTTGCCGGGTTTTTCATTCGCGGGTAAATCCCGAGACAAGGAGCAAATACTTTTTATTGTTTAAAGATAAATGTTTTTTTGCCCGGCAATAGGCCTTGTTGTCCCCCACTCCACTCGACCGTTCTCGCGCTCTTGGCGGAGGCAGGGATGAAGTGGGCTTTAGGCTCCTCGTCCCACCTCCTTGCCGCCTCGGCTACGACCGAATCCGGACCTAGGAAATAATCCCTAGGTATAGGAAAAAGGGGAGCACGATAGCCTAGAGATAAAAACGAGGTTTCACATGCCCAGTCCGGTTCTGAAATGCATGACAGAGGATAAAAGACTTATCTGGATCCGCAGCCCTTGGCAATCTCATCTTGCCGCGGTTGGATCCTTGTGCTTGCAGCCCCTGGCAACTCTGGCTTGCCGGGGTCGGGGCGCCGGTCCGTTTCCTTCTTTCCAAGTAGCTCATCAGAAGTGCTCATGTGCCCTGCGAACCAAAGGAGGACAGAAAAGGAACAGACAGACGCGCACTCGACCTCTAGGCTAGGGGTTAGTCACCGCTAAGCACTATCAACCCTAACCAAGGAAGAGACTCAACCTAGCATACATGCTATAACTTAGGGCGCCAGCGCTTGAGTTGGTCGACGCAGATCAGCGCGTCCTTCTTGTCGGAGGGGACGGAGATGATGGTCAACGGCCCGGGCATATTTAGCATGTTGTAGGCGTAGTGTGACGCCGCCATGAACTTGGCCAATGTCGGGCGGCCGAGGATCCCGTTGTAGGGCAAGGGGATCTCGGCCACGTCGAAGACGATCCTCTCTGTCCTGTAGTTCAACTCTCCTCCAAATGCACGGGCAGTGTGACCTTTCCCTTCGGCTAGCTCCTCCCCGGATTGACGCCTTGAAACGTGCCCGTTTCCTCGAGGTCTCCATCAGGGATTTGCAACCTTTGATCACAACAGGCGAGATCAGGTTCAGGCCGGCCCCGCTATCAACCAACATCTTGTTCACCCTGAGGTTGCGTATTGTTGGAGAGACCAACAATGGCAAACACCCGACCGTGGTAGTGCGGTCAGTGTGGTCCTCGGCGTCAAAGATGAGGGGCATGCTGGACCACTTCAGCGGCTTCTGAGCGTCGAACGACGGCTCTGCTACTGATATCTCATGCGCCCACTGCTTGAGCTGGCGGTGCGAGGTATGCAGCGAGGCGCCGCCATCGACGCACATGGCCTCCGTAGCCTTCTGCAACCCTTGCTCACTAGACTCGCCGTCCTTGTCGTGATCGTCGTCTTCTTGCTTCTTGTTGCGGCCCCGGGCGGGCCTCTCTTGCTGGTTGTCCTTGCCGGGGCGGCCTCCTTGGCCGCCACGCTTCTTGCCGGATCCCTCAGCACTGTCCTGGTCCTTCTCCTTGTCCCGCCATTCGTACTCAGCCTTTTGCTTCTTAGCAAGCAGCTCGACTTATCGATAGTTCTGGAGGTCGTGGCCCTTGGTGCGGTGGATCTTGCAGTATTTCTTGCCGGAGCTTCCTGGCTTGTCGGTAGCCGCCAGGGCCCGGCAGGCGGCGCACCTGGCAATCTCCTTGTTGGCGGCGTCTGCCTTGACCATCTTGCCGGCATCGGTATCGTCAGATCCCTCAACCGCAAGCACGGCCTTGCCTTTGTGTACCTATTGCGACGTCGGCTCTTCTTCGTCGGGGTGGCGGTGTCTTCATCAGTAGAGTCGGTTTTCGCGCCGGCGTCTTCGCCGGGGTACTTCCTTCCCTCTTCAGCCTGGGCGCACCTATCAGCCAAAACGTAGAGCTCGGCCACATGCTTAACCTTGGTCATCGCTAGCTCCTCACGCATCTTGCGATTGCGTACGTTCTGGTGGAACGCGCTAATCACAGCGGCGGGATGAACGTCGGGGATGTTGTACTGCACCCGGCTAAATCTCTGGATGTACTTGCGCAGGGTCTCCGCTTCCTTCTGGGGAATGATATGCAGATCACTGGCCTGGACATGAGCTTGGTGGCCTCCTGTGAAGGCGCCAACAAACTCATGGCACAGATCTGACCAGGTAGAAATGGAATCCACCGGCAAGTGCATCAACCAAGACATCACATTGGGCTTGAGCGCCAGCGGGAAATAGTTGGCAAGCACCTTGTCGTCCTGAGCCCCAGCGGCCTGCATCGCGATGGTGTAGATGCTGAGTAACTCGGACGGATGGGTCTTGCCAGTGTACTTCTCATCGACGTCGGGCTTGAACATGCGCTGGGACGGCCACTGGAACTGCCTCAGCTCACGGGTAAAAGCCGGGCAGCCCACCTTAGGCCGCCAGGGCCCCCCGGTGCTGGGTGGTCCATAGCGGGTCCCGCCCGCTTGTCCGACTGGCGGCACGTTATGCGCTGGCGCTCGACGGTGGTTCGAGCGTCTTCGTGAGCTCGCTCCCGAAGGACCTGGCGCTGGTCGCAGAGGGTCCGTGGGTCGGACGACGCTATGGAGATGTTATCACAAGCGTCGTCGCGATGGGCCGACGCCCGTGGCGGCCGGCGAGGAGGAGGAGAGTGCACCGTGGCCGCAGCTCCCCCGGTCCTCCCAGTGCCAGCATGTGGTGGCTCGGTGGAGCGCCGGCCCGAGGGCCCCGCTGGTCATGGATCGTCTTTGTTTGCGACGGCGACGAGGCTCCGATGGTGGCCCTCCAGTCGTCGAGATTCTCCGCAGCAGGAGGGAAGTCGAGGAGCAGCTACGCGCGTGCCAAAGCTTCCGTTGGTGTGGGCGGCGGCGACAGCTGCGTGGATCACGGCGCGCTTCGACTTCTAACTATGTTAGAAGGAGCTCCGTCACGACCCAGCGGCTTCGTGCCGTTTTTGCCAGTGCTTCTGCGAGCATGTTGAACCCCCTCATCTTGCCGATGACGCACAGGGCTCTTCCCACGGCGGTGCCCAGGGTCACCATCGTGGTGACGCTGCTCGGCGCGCACACCATGGGAACAACACGTGGTGGTCGCCGGTGTAGGCATCCTGGAGGTCGCCGCGCCACCCGGAGTCGGCACAATGACGCCCCTGGAGGGCCCCGCGTCGCATGCGGGGGGGCCCAGCTCCGTCCTTGGATCCGGCGACGTGTAGCCGGTCGTCTGGCGCGCGAACAATGCCGCTCGCCAGGCTCCGACTGCCTGGGCGATGCTGGTGCTCGCAGGCCGCGGCCCGGGTCCTGTCTGCGACCGGTCCGCTGCTCGTCCGCACCGGCACGGGTCGTTCGGCTCCCAATGAATCGATCGCTGTGGTCGTCTTCTTCTTAGGGGCCATGGCGATGAAGAACTGCTAGGCTAACTACTAGACCAGATTCTCACAATTACGCCCCCTACCTGGCGCGCCAAGGATGTCGATGTGGAACGACACCTATGGGATCACAAGAATCCCTACTACGGTTGCCGGGGCGCAGGGTTGCGAGGAGAGTAGGGCTAGTAGACAGCACAAGGATCGTTTACCCAGGTTTGGGCCGCGAGGAAGTGTAAAACCCTAGTCCTACTTTGGTGGGTGTATTTCTGAGAGTTCTTGAGCTCTCGAACTAGCTATGATCAGCGCGTGGTTCGGAAGAGCCGAATCCCCCTCCTTGTCGCCTCGGGCCTCCTTTTATAGGAAAAAGGGGTTGCCATAGTGGCACACAGGAGGTGGAAAGGTCTACAGTGGCACGAGGTTATCCCTCGTATTATAGGACAAGGTGCATTTAATGCACCACTTAGGTGTCCTCTTGCTTTATCGGGGACGGAGGCGAGGCCTGTCCCGTCCGTCGCCGCTCCTCCTTACTTCGACACGCGCCTCGGCCAGGGATGCGTGCTGTGCCATGTAGGCAGGCAGGCAGCTGAGTTGGCGCGGTGGTGGAGCCTTCATGAAGATCTGCATGCCACCACGCAGGCGCTTGATGAGTTGGCCTGGGAGCTGCATGTTGCCACGCAGGTGCCCGCCTAGCTGGTTGGGCTGGCAGCTGCATGTGAACGGTGGTGGAAGCTTGGTCGACGTGGGCTTGGCGGTGGCCTTGCCGACATCTTTGGCGAGGGCCTTGCCGGGTGGCCCAGCAAGGGTCTCGCCGTGGCGTGCTGTCGTCCCCGGCAAGGATCTTGGTGTTGGAAATATGCCCTAGAGGCAACAATAAAATGGTTATTATTATATTTCCTTGTTCATGATAATTGTCTATTGTTCATGCTATAATTGTGTTATCCGGAAATCGTAATACATGTGTGAATACATAGACCACACCACATCCCTAGTGAGCCTCTAGTTGACTAGCTCGTTGATCAAAAGATAGTCATGGTTTCCTGACTATGGACATTAGATGTCATTGATAACGGGATCACATCATTAGGAGAATGATGTGATGGACAAGACCCAATCCTAAGCATAGCTCAAAGATCGTGTAGTTCGTAAGCTAGAGCTTTTCCGAATGTCAACTATCATTTCCTTATACCATGAGATTGTGCAACTCCCGGATACCGTAGGAGTGATTTGGGTGTGCCAAACGTCACAACGTAACTGGGTGACTATAAAGGTGCACTACTGGTATCTCTGAAAGTGTCTGTTGGGTTGGCACGAATCGAGACTGGGATTTCTCACTCCGTATGACGGAGAGGTATCTCTAGGCCCACTCGGTAATGCATCATCATAATGAGCTCAATGTGACCAAGTGGTTGATCATGGGATCACGCATTACGGTACGAGTAAAGTGACTTGCCGATATCGAGATAGAACAAGGTATTGGGATACCGACGATCGAGTCTCGGGCAAGTAACGTACTGATTGACAAAGGGAATTGTATACGGGATTGATTGAATCCTCGACATCGTGGTTCACCCGATGAGATCATCGAGGAGCATGTGGGAGCCAACATGGGTATCCAGATGCCGCTGTTGGTTATTGACTGGAGAGTCGTCTCGGTCATGTCTGCGTGTCTCCTGAACCCGTAGGGTCTACACACTTAAGGTTCGGTGACGCTAGGGTTGTTGAGATATTAGTATATGGTAACCCGAAAGTTGTTCGGAGTCCCGGATGAGATCCCGGACATCACGAGGAGTTCCGGAATGGTCCGGAGGTGAAGATTTATATATAGGAATTCAAGTTTCGGCCATAGGGAAAGTTTCGGGGGTAATCGGTATTGTATCGGGACCACCGGAAGGGTCCCGGGGGTCCACCGGGTGGGGCCACCTATCCCGGAGGGCCCCATGGGCTGAACTGGGAGGGGAACCAGCCCCTGGTGGGCTGGTGCGCCCCCATTGGCCTCCCCCTTCGCCTAGGGTTGGAAACCCTAGGGGTGGGGGGCCCCCACTTGGCTTGGGGGGCAAGCCACCCCCCTTGGCCGCCGCCCCCCCCCCTTGGAGATCCCATCTCCTAGGGCCGGCGCCCCCCTAGGGGTCCTATACATAGTGGGGGGGAGGGAGGGCAGCCGCACCCTAGCCCCTAGCGCCTCCCTCTCCCTCCCGTGACACCTCTCCCTCTCGCTGAGCTTGGCGAAGCCCTGCCGAGATCACCGTTGCTTCCACCACCACGCCGTCGTGCTGCTGGATCTCCATTAACCTCTCCTTTCCCCTTGCTGGATCAAGTTGTAGGAGACGTCTTCCCAACCGTACATGTGTTGAACGCGGAGGTGTCGTCCGTTCGGCGCTAGGTCATCGGTGATTTGGATCACGACGAGTATGACTCCATCAACCCCGTTCTCTTGAACGCTTCCGCTCGCAATCTACAAGGGTATGTAGATGCACTCCCCTCTCCCTCATTGCTAGATGACTCCATAGATTGATCTTGGTGATGCGTAGAAAATTTTAAAATTCTGCTACGTTCCCCAACAGTGGCATCATGAGCTAGGTTTATGCGTAGTTTCTATGCACGAGTAGAACACAAAGCATTTGTGGGCGTCGATATTCTCAATTTACTTGCCGCTACTAGTCTTATCTTGATTCGGCGGCATCGTGGGATGAAGCGGCCCGGACCGACCTTACACGTACGCTACGTGAGATTGGTTCCACCGACTGACATGCACTAGTTGCATAAGGTGGCTAGCGGGTGTCTATCTCTCCCACTTTAGTCGGATCGGATTCGATGAAAAGGGTCCTTATGAAGGGTAAATAGAAATTGGCATATCACGTTGTGGTTTTGGCGTAGGTAAGAAAATTTCTTGCTAGAAACCTATAGCAGTCACGTAAAAACTTGCAACAACAATTAGAGGACGTCTAACTAGTTTTTGCACCATGTGCCGTGTGATGTGATATGGCCAAAAGGATGTGATGAATGATATATGTGATGTATGAGATTGATCATGTTCTTGTAATAGGAATCACGACTTGCATGTCGATGAGTATGACAACCGGCAGGAGCCATAGGAGTTGTCTTAATTTATTTATGACCTGCGTGTCAACATAAACGTCATGTAATTACTTTACTTTATTGCTAAAGCGTTAGCCATAGTAGTAGAAGTAATAGATGACGAGACAACTTCAAGAAGACACGATGATGGAGATCATGGTGTCATGCCGGTGACGACGATGATCATGGCGCCCCGAAGATGGAGATCAAAAGGAGCAAATGATATTGGCCATATCATGTCACTATTTGATTGCATGTGATGTTTATCATGTTTAACATCTTATTTTCTTAGAACGACGGTAGATTAAATAAGATGATCCCTCGTAATAATTTCAAGAAAGTGTTCCCCCTAACTGTGCACCGTTGCGAAGGTTCGTTGTTTCAAAGCACCACGTGATGATCTGGTCTGATAGATTCTAACGTTCGAATACAATGGGTGTAAGCCAGATTTACACACGCAATACACTTAGGTTGACTTGACGAGCCTAGCATGTACAGACATGGCCTTGGAACACGGAAGACCAAAAGGTCGAGCATGGGTCGTATAGAAGATACGATCAACATGAAGATGTTCATCGATGTTGAGTAGTCCGTCTCACGTGATGCTCGGACACGGCCTAGTTGACTCGGATCATGTTTCACTTAGATGACTAGAGGGATGTCTATATGAGTGGGAGTTCATTGAATAATTTTATTAGATGAACTTAATTATCATGAACTTAGTCTAAAATCTTTACAATATGTCTTGTAGATCAAATGTCCCACGCTAATGTTGCCCTCGACTTCAATGCGTTCCTAGAGAAAACCAAGCTGAAAGATGATGGCAGCAACTATACGGAATGGGTCTGGAACCTAATGATCATCCTCATAGCTGCCAAGAAAGATTATGTCCTAGAAGCACCACTAGGTGACGCACCCATCCCAGAGAACCAAGACGTTATGAACGCTTGGCAGTCACATGCTGATGATTACTCCCTCGTTCAGTGCGGCATGCTTTACAGCTTAGAACCGGGGCTCCAAAAGCGTTTTGAGCAACACGGAGCATATGAGATGTTTGAAGAGCTGAAAATGGTTTTCCAAGCTCATGCCCGGGTCGAGAGATATGAAGTCTCCGACAAGTTCTTTAGTTGTAAGATGGAGGAAAATAGTTCTGTCAGTGAGCACATACTCAAAATGTCTGGGTTGCATAACCGCTTGAGTCAGCTGGGAGTTAATCTCCCGGATGACGCGGTCATTGACAGAATCCTTCAGTCGCTTCCACCGAGCTACAAGAGCTTTGTGATGAACTTCAATATGTAGGGGATGGAAAAGACCATTCCTGAGGTATATTCAATGCTGAAATTGGCGGAGGTGGAGATCAAAAAGGAACATCAAGTGTTGATGGTGAATAAAACCACTAAGTTTAAGAAAGGCAAGGGTAAGAAGAACTTCAAGAAGGACGGCAAGAGGGTTGCCGCGCCTGTTAAGCAAGCTGCCGGGAAGAAGCCAAAGAATGGACCCAAGCCCGAGACTGAGTGTTTTTATTGCATGGGAAGTGGTCACTAGAAGCGGAACTGCCCCAAATATTTAGCGGACAAGAAGGCCAGAAACACTAAAGGTATATGTGATATACATGTAATTGATGTGTACCTTACCAGTACTTGAAGTAGCTCCTGGGTATTTGATACCGGTGCGGTTGCTCACATTTGTGACTCAAAGCGGGAGCTGCGGAATAAGCGGAGACTGGCAAAGGACGAGGTGACGATGCGCGTCGGGAATGGTTCCAAGGTCGATGTGATTGCCGTCGACACACTACCTCTACATTTACCTACAGGATTAGTTTTAAACCTCAATAATTGTTATTTAGTGCAAGCTTTGAGCATGAACATTGTATCAGGATCTCGTTTAATTCGAGATGGCTACTCATTTAAATCTGAGAATAATGGTTGTTCTATTTATATGAGTGATATGTTTTATGGTCATGCCCCGCTGGTGAATGGTTTATTCTTAATGAATCCCAAGCGTAATGTTACACATATTCATAGTGTGAATACCAAAAGATGTAAGGTTGATAATGATAGTCCCACATACTTGTGGCATTGCCGCCTTGGTCATATAGGTGTCAAACGCATGAAGAAGCTCCATGCAGATGGACTTTTGGAGTCTCTTGATTATGAATCATTTGACACGTGCGAACCATGCCTCATGGGTAAAATGACCAAGACTCCGTTCTCAGGAACAATGGAGCGAGCAACCAACTTATTGGAAATCATACATACAGATGTGTGCGGTCCAATGAGTGTTGAGGCTCGCGGTGGCTATCGTTATGTTCTCACCCTCACTGATGACTTGAGTAGATATATGGGTATATCTACTTAATGAAACACAAGTCTGAGACCTTTGAAAAGTTCAAGGAATTTCAGAGTGAGGTTGAGAATCAACGTGACAGGAAAATCAAGTTCTTCCGATCGGATCGTGGGGGGAATACTTGAGTCACGAATTTGGCACGCACTTAAGGAAATGTGGAATAGTTTCACAACTCACGCCGCCTGGAACACCTCAGCGTAATGGTGTGTCCGAATGTCGTAATCGCACTCTATTGGACATGGTGCGATCTATGATGTCTCTTACCGATCTACCGCTGTCATTTTGGGGCTATGCTTTAGAGACTGTCGCGTTCACTTTAAATAGGGCTCCATTGAAATCCGTTGAGATGACACCGTATGAATTATGGTTTGGGAAGAAACCTAAGCTGTCGTTTCTAAAAGTTTGGGGATGCGATGCTTATGTCAAGAAACTTCAACCTGAAAAGCTCGAACCCAAATCGGAAAAATGCGTCTTCATAGGATACCCTAAAGAAACTATTGGGTATACCTTCTACCTCAGATCCGAAGGCAAGATCTTTGTTGCCAAGAATGGATCCTTTCTAGAGAAAGAGTTTCTCTCGAAAGAAGTAAGTGGGAGGAAAGTAGAACTTGATGAAGTATTGCCTCTTGAACCAGAGAGTGGCGCAGCTCAAGAAAATGTTCCTGAGGTGCCTGCACTGACTAGAGAGGAAGTTAATGATGATGATCATGAAACTTCAGATCAAGTTGCTACTGAACTTCGTAGGTCCACAAGGACACGTTCCGCACCAGAGTGGTACGGCAACCCTGTCCTGGAAATCATGTTGTTAGACAATGGTGAACCTTCGAACTATGAAGAAGCGATGGCGGGCCCAGATTCCGACAAATGGCTGGAAGCCATGAAATCCGAGATAGGATCCATGTATGAAAACAAAGTATGGACTTTGACTGACTTGCCCGATGATCGGTGAGCCATAGAAAATAAATGGATCTTTAAGAAAGAAGACAGACACGGATGGTAATGTAACCATCTATAAAGCTCGGCTTGTCGGTAAGGGTTATCGACAAGTTCAAGGGGTTGACTACGATGAGACTTTCTCACCCGTAGTGAAGCTGAAGTCCGTCTGAATCGTGTTAGCAATTGCCGCATTCTATGATTATGAGATATGGTAAATGGACATCAAAACGCATTCCTTAATGGTTTCCTTAAGGAAGAATTGTATATGATGCAGCCGGAAAGTTTTGTCGATCCTAAGAATGCTGACAAGGTGTGCAAGCTCCAACGCTCGATCTATGGGCTGGTGCAAGCATCTCGGAGTTGGAACATTCGTTTTGATGAGATGATCAAAGTGTTTGGGTTTACGCAGACTTATGGAGAATCCTGCATTTACAAGAAAGTGAGTGGGAGCTCTGTAACATTTCTCATATTGTATGTGGATGACATACTGTTGATGGGAAATGATATAGAATTCTTGGAAAGCATAAAGGCCTACTTGAACAAGTGTTTTTCAATGAAGGATCTTGGAGAAGCTGCTTACATATTAGGCATCAAGATCTATAGAGATAGATTGAGACGCCTCATTGGTCTTTCACAGAGTACGTACCTTGACAAGATATTGAAGAAGTTCAATATGGATCAGTCAAAGAAGGGGTTCTTGCCTGTGTTGCAAGGTATGAGATTGAGCACGGCTCAATGCCCGACCACGGCAGAAGATAGAGAAAAGATGAGTGTCGTCCTCTATGCCTCGGCCATAGGGTCTATCATGTATGCTATGATGTGTACCAGACCTGATGTAAACCTTGCCGTAAGTTTGGTAGGAAGGTACCAAAGTAATCCCGGCATGGAACACTGGACAGCGGTCAAGAGTATCCTAAAGTACCTGAAGAGGACTAAGGATATGTTTCTCGTTTATGGAGGTGACGAAGAGCTCATCGTAAAGGGTTACGTCGATGCTAGCTTCGACACAGATCTGGATGACTCTAAGTCACAAAGCGGATACGTGTATATTTTGAATGGTGGGGCAATAAGCTGGTGCAGTTGCAACCAAGGCGTTGTGGTGGGATCTACATGTGAAGCGGAGTACATGGCAGCCTCGGAGGCAGCACAAGAAGCAATCTGGGTGAAGGAGTTCATTACCGACCTAGGAGTCATTCCCAATGCATCGGGCCTGATGATTCTCTTCTGTGACAACACTGGAGCTATTGCCCTTGTCAACGAGCCCAGGTTTCATAGGAAGACCAGGCATATCAAGCGTCGCTTCAACTCCATTCGTGAAAGTGTTCAAAATGGAGACATAGATATTTCTAAAGTACATACAGACCTGAATGTAGCAGATCCGTTGACTAAACCTCTCCCTAGAGCAAAACATGATCAACACCAGAACTCTATGGGTGTTCGATTCATGTCGGGGGTTGGGTGCGACATATGCCAAAGGATGGCTTATCATGGTGGGGGCGAGTAGAACGTCGCCCGTGCCTGGAAACGGGATAAGGCAAAGGCATGCACGCCGGTGAATCTTACCAAGCTTCGGGGCTCTCCGGGGAGATAATACCCCTACTGCTGCTCTAGGGGT
Source organism: Triticum monococcum (assembly GCA_034509565.1). Classification (NCBI taxonomy): domain Eukaryota; kingdom Viridiplantae; phylum Streptophyta; class Magnoliopsida; order Poales; family Poaceae; genus Triticum; species Triticum monococcum. Next base: position 79,755,960 of record CM067843.1, read on the forward strand.
CTCCGCATGATCACTATGGCAAAGTGTTTACACGGTTGCTCCTCGAGCTGTTTCCTGGAGGTAGGAGAAGGCAAGGCTAGCTCTCTCCTTCCTATATGATCTGGTCTAGTGCTAATGGATTCCAACCCTTTGCATGGATGCCCTGGGGGGTTTATATAGGCCTACCCCCCAGGGGTACAATGTTAATCCGGCTGGGCGCAGGCCCAGCCGTCAGTCTCTTTGGCCGCCGTCTTATCCGCCGACTCCTGGGGCCCGCCGACTGGCTCGGTACGGAGCCGACAGGACGCGTCCACCACGGGTGGGTCTTACCGGCTGCAGATTATTGTAGTCGTGCCTCTAATGACGCAGGCTCGGTCATGAGGGCGTGGCGACAGCTCCGCCGTCTGGCGGGCGATCACTGTGGCCACTACCTGTCATGTCTGATTAATGGTGTGTGGGGCCCGTGGGAGGGGTCGGCCGACTCCTGGTGGACGACTCCCATCCAGCCGACTGGTGGCTCTCTCGCCGTCTTTCGTACGCCCGCCGACTGGTGGGACCCATCATCCCTGGGTCGTACCGGCAGGCTATCGTGGGCATAGGACTCCGCCCTCTGGGGCTGACGTTAGGGCCGGCATGGCAATAGTGTCGCGCCACGCGGAGTTCTCTGCGGGTACGGCATACTGTAGCCACGCCTGCCCTTGGAAAAGGGGTGGGAGTGGACCTTACTATGGCCACTCCCCGTCCCGTCCCTCTTTATGAGGGCATGGGGGTTGTTGGCATCGCGGGCCGACTCCCCAAGGCTGGCTTCTCTGGAAGTCGCCAGTTAGGAGTCAGCTCATCCCGAAGTCGTCCCTGGGACTCGGCCGCGAGTGGGCAGTCGGCCGCCTCGCCGCCGACTCTCAGAAGGCAGCTCTTCGTCCTGGGGTCTCGAGGGGCGCAGTCTGCCTCAATGTCTTGAAAGGTTCTGGGCCTGGGTCAGCCTACCCGTGGCCCATTACTCCGACAGTAGTCCCCGAAGCTGGTGAGGCTCCGAGGGAGACATGTCGAGGAGCCTCAACAGTTTCTTCTCTCCGTTGGTTGGATCTGGGCCTCACTAGCTGTCCTCTGTCAAGCCGACTGGTTGGAGTCGGACTTGCTCAAGGCCGACTTGCCCCTAAAAAAGTTTGAACATCACAGAGGAGTTCAGGCGGCGTGCCTGATAAGCTTCTGGGTTGCCGCCCGTGGTGGACCCGTCGCGAGGCTCCATGTGGCTGAGCTAGTCTGCTCACCCACGTGCGCGACGGGACAGGCCTACAGGCAGGGCCCGCCACTACCGCGCCTCGGCATGCGAACGGATCCGTTGTGGTCGTGCGGACGGTTGGGGTTCCCGCGCGGTTATTGCACATGGTAACTTCGTGTGGTAAATCGTGGGGGTTGTGGTGTCCCGGGCGCAGTTAATCCCACGACCGCCCCCTCGGCTTCTCAGCCCACGAGCCTACAAGTAGGCGGGGGAGGGGGCGGCGAAGCACGCGCGCCCATTCTCCCCACTCCCTTTCACTCCTCCTTGCTTCTTCTTCCTCTCGCCGCTGCTGCTCCGAACCACGCCGCGCCCGCAGCGATGAGCTCTTCCTCTGCCGCCGCGCCTCCTGTTGTACGCTCCGGAGTGTGGGATGGCTCCGAGGTTGACGACGACGACATTGAGATCCTCCGCCAAACATGGCGGCTGCCCGGTAGGGACTTAGTGCGGGTCCGCCTCGCGCCAGAGGGAGGAATATCGCCGGCGCCGTAGGAGGGCGAGCGGGTCATATTCCGCTTGCACCTTATGCGCAGCCTGGGGCTGCCGGCGAGCGGCTTCTTTCGCTCCTTCTTGGAGTTCCACGGGCTCCAGCCGCACCACCTTACTCCGAACACGGTGGTGCTGCTGGCTGCCTTCGCCACCCTGTGCAAAGGCTTCCTCGGCGTTCTCCCCACCATCGAGCTCTGGGGTGAGTTCTTCCAGTCCAAGCTCGGCACACAGGTCGCCGGCGTGCCGGCCCAGTGCGGTGCATTCATCATGATGCGGAGATCAGTGGCCGACAATCCGTTTCCCACCATCGCACTGATTAAGTCGGTGAAGATGTGGCAGCGGTCCCATTTTTATGTGAAGAACGTCACACCAGAAGGCGGCTGGGTTAACCTGCCGGCTTACGAAGCCGGCGCGCCGGCTGGAAGGCTCCCCAGCTGGTCACACCGAGCCAAGACGTTGTCTCCTGCTGGTGCCGCCGCCGTCAGGCGACTCTGAGTGCTGACGTAGTCAGAGGGCTTGACCGGGGCCGACTTGCTGGCCGCCTTCGTGGCGCGCCGAGTCCTCCGACTCCAAGGCCGACCTCACATGATCTGCCAGATGAGCGGTCATCGGGACCCGAGTCGGATGTGCTCCAAGGACATGCCTCATGCGGAGGTGGCGAACACGGTGAACTACATCGCGAACTGCGGTCTCTCGGTGGACTGGCGGTTCGGCAAGGAGCCGTATTCACGCGCCAACCCCCCGCCTATTGTAAGTCGTCTTCCTTCTTCTTCTGTTTCTTTTGTTGTCGAGTACGACTTGTCAAGTCTGACCGTTTTTGTTTTGAATCAGAACCCTCTCGTCCCTCCTTCGGCCGGCACCATGGGGCCGACTCGTTAGTTTGTCCCTGATCGGGCGGAGAGCGACGTCGACGATCCTGACTTGGGGGTGGCGGCCATGGAAGCCGACGCCAAGGAAGGAGGAGGAGAAGGAGGCGGCTCCAGGCCTTCAGCCACTTTCACTGACTGGCCTGACGACGAGGCCGAGGGAGAAGCCGCCCCGCGTCGCCAGCCAAAGGCCGGCCAGCCAAGCGCGAGTTCCTCTGCCAGCTTGGATGCTCAAGGCGGTGCAAAGAAGTGTCGAGCCAGGATGAGTACGCTTGGTGGCCGGTCGAAGAAGTTCAAGGGAGCGGCCGTCGCGACCAAGCGGGAAGAGGCGGCCGTGAAAGCCAACCGCTTCCGCAAGGAAGTGAAGAAGCCGCCACTGGTCTCTGCGTAAGCGCCTCCGTCCCTTATCTTTATTTTCTCTTTGTTGATCTTGTCTGACTTTTTCATATGCTTTTCTTGCCTCAGGGCTCCCCTCACTCTTGAGAGGGTTGCCGCCGCCTCCGTTATGGGGTCGGTGGAGACGTCTGCCACCACTCGGCGGATTGACCCCGCCACCGACCTTCGGGAGGCGACGGAGCAGAACGCGCAGGAGAAGCACAAGGAGGACGAGGCCGCCCGCCGGGAGAAAGCGGAGGCCAAGAGGGCAGAGGCCTTCGCCCTGAAGAAGCTGGAGGCGGCCGAGGCCGCTGCTGCGGCAAAGCGGCCGGCTAAGGAAGTCCCGCCCCGGCGGTCGGCGGTGTTCGTCACCCCTCTGAACTCTGCGCCGCCACCCCCGGAGTTCACGGGGCAGTCCGGGGAAGCCGGCGGTGAGTTCCCGATCGTGGAGAGAGGCAGCGGCGACGCCCCCATGCCGGACGCGGTCACGCCGCCACAGCTGCCCCCGCCGCCGTCTAGGAGCGCGCAAGGCAAACAGCCGGCGGGTGCGCCCTTGCCACCGACTAAAGACGAGGCCGTGGCAAGGCTACTCCTTCAAGTCGGCTCGCCAACGCGCCACCGTCTTGAGAAGGCGACTTCGGCGCCACGCCCCTTGGAGACCGGCACTGCCAGCTCGATGATTCCAGACGCCGAAGCGACGAGAGCCGCGCCCATTGGGTGGGTGCGAGGAGGCGGCACGGGCCCGCTGAACTAGGCGCTTCTGGATGTCCAGACAAAGCTGCGAGCTAAGAGCAACGCCATCGAAAACTGCACCAAGGCGCACCTGGCGTCGCGGGCAGCCATCCGGGTATGCTTTCTCCTTTGTCCCTGTTTTCTTGTTCCTCTCTGTGGGGGCGCGCGAGTGCACCCACTAGGTGTAGTCCCAGAGTTTTGGGCCGGCTGCTGAGCAGGCGGCCCGGAACTCCAATTGGTGAGTTCCGGGTACTAACCTTTGTCTGAAATACTTGTTGCAGGACTATCACAAGCTTCGTGTCACCGCCTTCAACCGCAACGTTGAAGAGCTGGGCAAGCGGACCGCCGACTTGTCGGAGAGCCGGAGTGAGTCTTTTTTCTTCTTTGCGGGGGCGCGCTGGCGCACCCGCGGGTTGTTGTCCCCGAGATTCAGGCCGATTGCTGAGCAGTCGGGCCGGATATCCCCGGTGAACTTCTTTGTTGATGACTTAACGCCTTCTTTCTTCTTTTTCTTCAGAGGCCAACGCCACTCTTCAACAGTAGCTAAGCAAAGCCAACTCCGCATTGCGCGCCAAGGGGGAGGAGTGCAGCAAACTCGCCGCAGAGCGCGATCTGCTGGCCGCACAATTGGCAGAGCAGAACGAGCTGCTTAAGAAGACGCAGCAGGAGGCGGAAGAGGCGGAGGCCGCCCTCCTGGCCGAGTTCGCGAGCGAGCGCTCCTCCTGGACTGACAAGGAGGCAATGCTGGCCTCCGGCTTCCACGAGATCAAGGACCTCGTCGGCGGTGAGCTTCTTTGCTTTCCTTCTTCGAGCCGCCGACTATAGGTCGAGCCGACTCCTGGTTTTTTGACTTGTTCTTCATTCTTTCCGTCTTGGTAGACTTCTTCCCCAGCCACTCGCAGGCCGCCATTCAAGCTATCGAGGCCGATCGTGAGGAGCGGAGGGCGGATGGCGCGGAGATCGCCGATGATGCCCCTCAGACCCTTGACGAGCATATTCTGAGCATTGGGGCTCCCCTGCGGATGGCCCACCAGATGTTGTGCCGGCTTCAACGTGTCGGCGCCCAAGTGATCGCCGCCCTATGGCCAGACGTGCAGGCTTCGCGCACCCCCAGTCGGACTGCCGACTAGCTGGAGGTTGCGGCTGGCCTTCTTGAGGCCTAGAAGGGTTCCTCGGCCCGGGCTGGAGTGCACCGAGCCTTGGAATTCGTCAAGGCATGGTATCCGGGGCTGGACCTAGACCGGTTCGCCACACTCCGATCAGAGGCCCAGTCGGAGCTGGCAGCCACGGAAGACGCCCTTGTCAAGCGTGCGGTGGCGATCGCCGAGTACACCGACACCAGCATCTTTGTCCCCGAGCGGGCTGAAGACGGCAGGGAGGTACCGCCGGAGTGGTTTGGGCTGAACCCCGACTATGGCGAGGACTCGGCAGAGGTGATCGGCTCCAGCGTCGAGGAGGAAGACGAGGCGGAGGACGGAAGCGAGACAGAGGCACCGGAAGACGGAGCGGACGGCCAGCCTCAGCTCGACCGCGCCTCCAGCAACGAGCCGTGCCCGCCCGAGCCGACTGCCGCCGGAGGTGATCAAGCCGAGACCGCCTAGCCGGCCGCCCCAACATCCAACACCGCCGTCTCCTCTGATCCTCCAAACCCGTCTGCCGCCCCCTAGGCTGCCACCTTGTCTTTGTTTTATCTGTTCTAATAGTTTTTGAAGAACTTGTCAATTCGCACAATTCCACCTGCGGGGTGTATTTTGAAATTCTGCTTGAAGATTCGGCCAAGGGCCTTTGTTATGTAAATATTCATCCGACTTCTATTTTTTCTTGCTCATTGCTCTTTTGGCTTTTTCCTTTGCCGTCTTCCCTCAGTTGCCGTCTTTGTCAGTCGGACAGCCGCTCTGTGGACTGCTGCTGGATCAAATTCTTGGTCACTTTGGGAAGGCAAGTACTTAGCCGTTTTTAGAGTTGTTTAACAAGTCGGATAGAAGGCGGCAAGCCGACTATTCAAGAGTCGGTTTGCGAAAAAAGGCTGGAAGCCGGCCTTACGCTATGTTTATGCTTTGAGTCCTTAGCCATTTTTCATGTGGACGCCCATTCTTCCTTACTCCTGCCCACCAGACAGTCGCTCTGCAAGCTGCAGCTTCTGGCAGGAGACGGCTCAGACGCCACACACTACTTGTCTAGCTGCAGGAAGCATTTCATAGCGCAGGACGGCAAGTCCCCGGGCCGACTAGTCGAACCCGGTGCCAAGCGGCATAACAAAGAGTAACATACTCAAAGGCATATTTCTTATCATATAGATAAAAGAGGGCAGTCCCCGAGCTCTTCTCGGGGGGCGCGAAGTCTTGGTACTTTTAATACAAAAGGTAGTGTGATACATACTGCGTTTAACTGTAAAATTTTCGGAGGAGATTTGCATTCCATGGCCGCTCTGTCTCTTTGCCGGAGTTGTCCCTCTTGCGTGCTCGAGGCTTCTGAGCATTGATCAGGTAGTAGGAGTCGTTGCCCAGCACTTTGCTGATGATGAAGGGGCCTTCCCAAGGTGCCGACAGCTTGTGCTGGCCGGTTGTTCGCTGGATTAGTCGGAGCACGAGGTCGCCCTCCTGGAATGATCTCGGCCTGACCTTCCTATTGTAGTATCTGCGCAAGCTCTGCTGGTACATGCTGGACCGACTGAGTGCCAACAGCCGGCCCTCTTCCAGCAAGTCGACGCCGTCTTGTCGTGCTTCTTCTGCTTCTTCCTCGGTGTACATGGTGACTCGCGGGGAATCGAACTCTATGTCCGTTGGGATGACGGCTTTAGCACCGTAGACGAGGAAGAAAGGCGTGAAGCCAGTTGACTTGTTTGGAGTCATGCGCAGACTCCAGAGGACGGCTGGCAACTCGTCGAGCCAGCAGCCAGCCGAGCACTCCAGAGGCTCGATCAGTCGGGGCTTGATGCCGGACAAGATGAGGCCGTTTGCTCGCTCCACCTGGCCGTTTGACTGTGGATGGGCGACGGACGCTAGGTCCAGTCGGATGCCCTGTGTCACATAGAAACGGGCCAAGGCGCCTTTGGCAAAATTCGTGCCATTGTCGGTGATGATGCTGTGTGGTATGCCATACCGAATTGTGATGTCGGAGATGAAAGTCACGGCAGTCGGACCATGCAGTTTCTTGACTGGCTTCGCTTCTATCCACTTGGTGAACTTGTCCACCGTGACAAGTAAGTGAGTTAAGCCACCTCGTGCCGTCTTGAATGGTCCCACCATGTCTAGGCCCCAAACTGTGAAAGGCTAGGCAATGGGGATGGTCTTGAGTGTAGAAGCCGGCTGATGCGGCTTGGAGCGGAACTTCTGGAACCCTTTGCATTTTTGGACCAATTCCTTGGCCTCTTCTAAGGTCGTTGGCCAAAAGAAACTGTGTCGGAAAGCTTTGGCGACGAGTGCTCTTGAAGCCGCATGGTGGCCGCACTCGCCTTGATGGATGTCTTTGAGAATTGCCTGGCCTTGCTCTGGCTCTACGCAGCGCTGGTAGACACCAGTGACGCTGCACCTGACCAGCTCTCTGTTGACTATGGTGTAGGCTGCCGCTCGGTGTTGTACTTGACGAGCTAAGGTCTCATCAGTCGGTAGCTCTTTGCTCACCAGGAATTTTAGGATGGGATGGGCCCATGAGGGTGCTGCTATTTCTTCGACTGCCAGAACTGCGACTTGGACGAGGGCGGCTGGGCTGGGAGGCGGCGGGCTGGAGTCAACAACCGCTTGCTGGATTAATGAAGTCCCCAGGCCGACTGGCGCAGCCCTTGGGCCGAGTTCTGGAGTCTTCGGGCCGGCCACCGCAGTCCCCGAGCCGGGTTCTGCAGTCCCTGGGCCGGCCTCGATTGTGGCGGCTTTAGAGCCATCTGCCAAAATCCCCGTACCGTCTGCCAGGGCTCTGGAGTTGGATCCGACTTCTTCGGGGGGAGCCAGCACCAAGATGGAGAATGATTCTGGTGAAGGCTTGACAGACGGCTTGAGGAGGCGTTGAAGGGTGACGCCGGATGGTATTGCTTGGCGGGTAGAACCGATTCGTGCCAACGCGTCTGCTTGGTCGTTGTCGTTTCTTGGCACATGGAGGAACTTCCACCCCTTGAAATATCCACTGAGTTGCTGCACGAGGAAACGGTAACTCGCCATGTTTGCATCTTTGGCGTCCCAGTCGCCAGACGACTGCTGGACCACTAAGTCCGAGTTGCCATAACACGGGATCCGACGAATGCCAAGTTCTTTGGCAAGTCGGAGCCCGTGAATGAGTGCCTCGTACTCAGCGACGTTGTTGGAGGCGGCAAAATGGATTTGTAGTGCGTATTTGAGCTTGTCGCCTTTAGGAAAGTGAGGACAACGCCAGCTCCCAAGCCGGTGCGCATCTTGGAGCCGTCTAAATGCATCCGCCAATGGGTGGAGTCGGGCGCTGGAGGTAGGTACTGGGTCTCGGCCCAGTCAACAAGGAAGTCGGCCAGTGCTTGTGACTTGATGGCGGTGCGGGGCTGGTAGTGGATGGTGTAGGGAGCCAGCTCTATGGCCCATTTGGCCACTCGGCCAGAAGCATCTCGGCTTTCGATGATCTCGGCAAGTGGGGCCCTGCAGACCATAGTGATTGGATGCTCTTGAAAGTAAGGCTTCAATTTCTTGGCGGCAAAGTGCACACCATAGCACATCTTCTGGTAGTGGGGGTAGTTCTGCTTGGAGGTCGACAGCACTTCGCTCAGATAATATACCGGTCTCTGGACAGGTAGTGCCTTGCCTTCCTCCTTGCGTTCCACTACAATGACTGTGCTGACTGTCATGGTTCCAAGTCTGACAGTAGTTTAGGGGGGTAAGTATGGAGAGGCAAGATCTTAGCTATGGAGAAGTTGTAAGAATGCAAGGTTTACGAGTTCAGGCCCTTCTCGGAGGAAGTAATAGCCCTATGTCTCGGAGCCCGGAGGCGGTCGACTGGATTATGAGAGTATGAATTACAGGGGTGCGAACCCTTTACACTGAGGAGGGGGTGGCTTATATAGAATCCGCCAGACCCCTCCGGCCCTCAGTTATGCAGGGTTTTAAGTACATTAAGGTCGGGCGTTACTGGTAACGCCCCTAATAAAGTGCTATGATGACCATAAAAGCTACTTAATGACCGACCGTTAGCGTGCGGAGTGACTTTAGGTCTCCTTGCTGTCGGGTGGTTGGATCTTGGTCGAGTGGTTGCTTCTTGGTCGAGTGTCTTCGAGTCCGTCGAGTGAAACACCGCCAAGTCGATTGAAATGTGATTTCTTCTAGAGGTGTCCTTGGGTAGGTCAGTTTGGACAGGTCCATGGCCCTACCCTAGGTACATAGCTTCATCATTAGCCCCCGAATCGATCGAGGTTTGAGTGGGAAAGGGTTTGAGCACATCTCCGACTCATTTTTCATGTCGTGAGCATACCTTGTTTCAGATCAATGGACCAGAGTGATGACAACAACTTTCTTTCCAGTTGCCTTGATCCATTCTTAGGTTTTGTCGAGTGAGTTCTTGTACTTGAAGAGTTCTGAGTGACGGTGCGGAGGAGATCTTCGGTCCGACGAGTTGTTCTGCTGCCCGCGGATTTCATGGGATCCAAATTTCGGGAAGCGCGCGGGATGGGAGAGGCCGTAGTAAACGGATGGTATAGCGTGGAGCCGCCTCGATCCTTGCGCCACCTTTTTCGCCATGTATCATGCGCGCGATCGCCACGGGATTTGGTTGGGCCGTTCGGGCCTACCAGTCAGCCACTCGGAAGCAGCCTCATATAAGGTGTTGGGCCAGGGCTCTGTTCCGCATGCCACCATTCTCTCTTTGTTTTCTCCCGATTTCTCCGCCACCCTTGCTCCCATCTCGTCGCCGGATCTCCGCTCGAGCTCGAACTACCACCATGGGGAAGGACAAGATGGCGGCGCTGGAACGCGCGAAGAAGGCAACCGCGAAGGCGAAGGGCAAGCGGACCAACTAGGGCGGATCCTCGTCGAGGTCCGGCCTGCCAGCGGGCTGGATCCAGGGCGACTGGATCCGCTCGGCAATCATGCAGGACGACCTCGACGACCTGGTGGAAGGGGGATTTATCCCCCACAAGTCGGCTCGGCTCTCGGGAGACGAAACTGAGCCGCAGCCCAGAGAGGGTGAGTGCGTCCTCTTAACAACTCACATAGATCGTGGGTTCTCGCTGCCTCCCCACCCTTTCTTCTAGGGTTTTTTGAACTTCTTTGGGGCTCAGCTCCACCATTTTACTCCGAATACCATAGTCTATTTGGCCGCTTTCGTGTCGATGTGCGAAAACTTCTTGGGCTGTCGACCGCACTGGGGGCTCTTCAAACATATCTTCACATGTCGTTCCCAGTCGGTCAAAAAGACCAAGTCGAGTGACGAGAGGACTCGGGTGATCCAGATGTGCAGTGGTCTGGGGATCCAGATGAGGAGCAAAAGTACCTTCCCAGCGATGATCCTTCTTGACTCGGTCCGGGGCTGGCAGTCGACTTGGTTTTACTGCAAGGATCAGCCTACCCCTAACCAGTCGACTGGGCTTCCTCCTTTCTCCTTGGCCCGAGTGGAGAAGCTTGCTCCCCTGAAGATAGTTCCAGAAGAGAAGGCGCAGGTCAAGGAGCTGGTCGAACGGGTCATCCAGCTCGTCCGCGAAAGAGTGACCGGGATGGATCTGCTGGAGGTCTTTCTCGGTCGACGCATCCAACCCCTTCAGGCGCACGATCATCCTATGTGGATGTATTCTGGGCTCGAAGATACCACTTGGATCCACCCGGAGGAGGTCAGTGAGGATACCTTGGAGAGCTGGTTGAGAGGAATCACTAGCAACAAAGACAACCCTCGGGGATCCAGGAGGGTGATTCCATTCGACAACTCGCGTCAGCTGGAGCAGGTATGTTGTTGTAAGTAACTTTCCGACTCTCCATGTGATGTCCCGTTTGCGGTCGACTGAATGTCTTTTGATTGTTATTTTTTTAGGCCCTCATTGAAATGTACTCGATGCCCAATGGAGAGCAAGGGCAAGACTTGGAAGGCGAGGCGAGCGGCAGCGACAGTGGCGAGTGGACTTCTGATGGTGAAGAGGATGGAGAAAGCGAAGACTCAAGCGACGAAGAAGAAGTTGAGTCGCCTCCTCTCAGGGAGAGGCGATCCAAACTTGCCCAAGAACGACCGAGCGTCCGTGAAAAGGCGACTGCTCAATCTGGTCAATCTTCAACGCGTCCTCGGATCTCTTCACCAACCCCGACCAAGAAAGTGCCCAAGCACCCCAAAGTTGCGGAGCCGAAAATCCAGAAGGCGTTGCCGAAGATTAAGATTGACATCCCCGTCGCTTCTGCATAAGTGTCTTCCTCTGTATGCACTCGACGCTCAGTGCCGTTTGTTTTTATTGTTTTAACCGGACGAACTATGGAACTGCCAGCGCTGCCACTTCTAGGACCTCAGCTTATAGGGATGATGATGAGGTGATGGAGGATGCGGTCACGTCAAAATTGGTTATGACTCCTGCCATACTGTCTTTATTTTGGTTGATTCAACTGCAATGTGTACCATTGGGTGATGTGATTTTGACGATTGAACTTTGCATAGCTCCCAATGTTATTGACCTCCCTGATGATGATGAAGAGCCCAAGAGGCCTTTGACGAGGAAAAATAGGCAGGCTCCTATAATCAAGGCGCCACAGTCGACGCCAAGGACGGAACCAGTCATTCAGGACACTGGCGACGCCAATCGGGGTTATATTACCTTTGTTGTGCCACTGTCGAGTGCCTTGCCCTCTTCGTCAACTGCTCAGGCTCCCGTCGACCCACCTTCAGTTTTTGCGACCCATCATGTCCCGAGGACGAAGCGAATGCTACCAAGGAAGCCATACGTCAGGCGGGCATCATGATGGAGAAGATGAGGATGGTGCGGGACGCCAGTCAGACTGCCTATGATGCCAACTCGGCCCTCCAAAGCAATGTTCAGGTTAATTGGTCACTGCTTGTTTTGTTAGGATATGTTATCTGAAGACTCTTTTCCGAAAATCTTTGCATCTGTACACCCACTGCGTGCGTCGATTGAAATTTTTGAACTGGTGGGGGCACGCTGAGTGCACCCACTGGGTGTAGTCCCCGAGACTACGGTGGACTGTTGGCAATCGACTATAGTTGTTGTATTTTTTTTGAATGTATAAACCAAACTGGTAGTTTGTCTCTTCCACTCGGTCTGATTGAGTGGGATCAGAACCGGTGGGGGCACGCAAAGTGCACCCACTAGGTGTAGTCCCCGAGACTACGGTGGACTGCTGGCAGTCGACTGTAGTCTGAATCCTACTTTCTCTCTTTCTGCCTTTTTTTACTTCCTGGACTCGACTTCGGCGGGCCGGTCGAGTGGGATCAGAACTGGTGGGGGCACGCAAAGTGCACCCACTGGGTGTAATCCCCGAGACTATGGTGGACTGCAGGTAGTCGACCGTAGTCTTAGTATTTATTGCCTTTGTTGTTTTTTGCTGTAAAATAACTTCTCCTCTTTGATTGCAGAAATCTTGTGATCTGGGAGCTCGCTTTGCTGATTTGGAGAAACAGCAGTTCCAACTGAACCTTGGCTTGGAGCTGGCCAAGACAGAGCTGCAAAAGGCTAAGGATGGTGCCAATGGTAAGACGAGTTTGTCGACTGGTTTGCCTTGGGCTTGAGTACCCTTCTGCCCTTTCTGAATCAAGCACCATTTCTTTGCAGAAAAGCTGAGAGAAGCTCTGGCAAAGAAGGACCAGGATCTGGCTGCTGCCCAAAAGGAAGCTGACGACAGAGTCGCTCTGGCCGAACAGAAGCTGGCTTCGGTCGGCCAGTTGGAAGAAGAGAATACCAGGCTGAAGTCTGCTCTGAATGACTCCAACAAGGAGTGCTTGCGCTGGAAGAAGGTGAATCTCGTCCAGGGCGAGAAAATGGAAAGCATTGCTCGTAGGAGGGATGATCTGGAGAGCTATCTGAGAAGTCTTGCCAAGAAGTTGTTCATCAAGCTTGAAGGTGCACATTCTGTTCTGACTGATTTTTTTTTGTGTCGACTCAGTGTATGAAAATTGACTTATCCTTGAATCGTGAATGCAGAGTTTTGCCAGAACTTTGAAGAGGAGACTGGGCGGATCGAACCAGGTTTGGATCCAATCAACTCTCCCGTGAAAGATGAAACTGCCATGAATCTGCTCCGACTGGAATCTCGCATCGACGGTGCCGTGGACTACTTGGCTCGACTGAAGGTCGCCATGTCATGGATCGACCTGGCACTTTGGCCAGAGGCCACACTCCAAAACGATCTTGAGTCTATGATGACTCGACTTAACGGAATCCCTGACCAAGTGCCGGAGTGGAAGAAGTCTTCTGCTCGGTGTGGCGCTGATGTGGCTCTGTCTTTGGTTCGTGTCCACTACAAGGAGGTGCGACAAGATAAGCTGGCCGCAATCAAGGTCGCCAACACCCAAAAGCACGACTTCCGAACTTTTATGGAGAGTTTCATTGCTGCCGCCGCTCGGATTGCCGATGGTGTCGACCTGGATGAGTTCGTCGAGCCTGCCAGCCCTCCTCCTGTGGAGTGAACAACTTTTATGCCCCACCTTAAATTTGCCTCAGAATGCCGAGTGGTTTTTGTAACTGAGGGAGTCCTGGATTAGGGGGTGTTTGGGTAGCCGGACTATACCTTCAGCCAGACTCCTGGACTGTGAAGATACAAGATTGAAGACTCTGTCCCGTGTCCGGATGGGACTTTCCTTGGCGTGGAAGGCAAGCTTGGCGATGCGGATATTCAAGATCTCCTACCATTGTAACCGACTCTATGTAACCCTAACCCTATTCGGTGCCTATATAAACCGGAGGGTTGTAGTCCGTAGGACATCAACTCCATATACAACAATCATACCATAGGCTAGCTTCTAGGGTTTAGCCTCCTTGATCTCGTGGTAGATCTACTCTTGTACTACCCATATCATCAATATTAATCAAGCAGGACATAGGGTTTTACCTCCATCAAGAGGGCCCGAACCTGGGTAAAACATCGTGTTCCCTGCCTCCTATTACCATCCGGCCTAGACGCACAGTTCGGGACCCCTTACCCGAGATCCGCCGGTTTTGACACCGACATTGGTGCTTTGATTGAGACTTCCTCTGTGTCGTTGCCTTTAGGCCCGATGGCTCCTTTGATCATCAACAACGATGCGGTCCAGGGTGAGACTTTTCTCCCCGGACAGATCTTCGTCTTCGGCGGCTTCGCTCTGCGGGCCAATTCGCTTGGCCACCTGGAGCAGATCGAAAGCTATGCCCCTGGCCATCAAGTCAGGTTTGGAAGCTTAAACTACACGGCTGACATCCACAGAGACTTGATCTTCGACGGGTTCGAGCCACGGCCAAGCGCGTCGCACTATCTCGAGGGGCATGATCTAGCTCTGCCTCCGGACAGTGTCCTGGAGGCTGCACACGCATCGGTTCCGACCCCTAACTCGGAGCCTATTGCGCCAATCGAGGCTGAGCAGTTGGATGTCACCTCAGGGGCTTCGATCTCAAAGGCGATCGAGCCGAACACTAGCCCCGCACTCTGCATGATCCATGACTCCGAGGATCCGGACTCCTTTCCGAACTCCGAACCCCCCGCGCCCCTGCCGATCGAATCCGATTGGGCGCCGATAATGGAGTTCACCGCCGCAGACATCTTTCAGCACTCGCCTTTTGGCGACATCCTGAATTCTCTTAAGTCTCTCTCTTTATCAGGAGAGCCCTGGCTGGATTACGGTCAGCGAGGGTGGGATACGGACGATGAAGAAATTCAAAGCCCACCCACCACCCACTTCGTAGCCACTGTCGACGATTTAACCGACATGCTTGACTTCGGCTCCGAAGACATCGATGGTATGGACGACGATGTAGGAGACGAACAAGAACCAGCACCTGTAGGGCGCTGGAAGGCCACCTCGTCATATGACATATATATGGTGGATACTCCAAAAGATGGAGATGGCGATGGAACAGTGGGGGATGACACCTCCAAGAAACAGGCAAAGCGCCGGCGCCAGCGGCGCCGCTCTAAATCCCGCCAAAGCAAAAAACGGTGATTCTGGCACGGGAGATAATACTACCCCGGATAGCACCGAAGAACACCCACCTCAGCAAGATTCGGTACAGGAAGATGGAGAAGCCAGCCCTCATGAGAGAGCGGTAGACCGAGAGGTCGAGGATGATAACTATACGCCTCCCTCCGAAGACGAGGCAAGCCTCGATGACGACGAATTCGTCATACCATCAGACCCCCGCCGAACAAGAGCGTTTTAAACGCAGGCTTTTAGCCACGGCAAGCAGCCTCAAGAAAAAGCAGCAACAGCTTAGAGCTGCCCAAGATTTGCTAGCTGACAGATGGACTGAAGTCCTTGCGGCCGAAGAGTATGAACTCGAACGCCCCTCCAAGAGTTACCCAAAGCACAGGCCGCTACCCCGATCAAAGGAGGAAGCACCTACATCACCAGCACATGACATGGCAGACCGGCCACCTCGTGGCCGCGACAGAGAGGCCTCTCAGCCCTCCACCCAAGCCATGCCCCGACGCCGCTCAACTAAGGCACGGGAAAATGCGCTAGACCTACAAGACGTACTAGAGGATAAGGCAAAACAAACAAGATCGATCTACGGATCACGTAGGCGCCCTACGGCACGTGACGATGATCTCCACTCCGGATACAACAAATCCGGTCGGGCCGAACACAACAGATATAGCTCTTCCAAGCCGCGTCGTGATATAGCCTAGTACAAAGGCGCCGCACACCCGCTATGCTTCAAGAATGAAGTAATGGATCATAAAATCCCAGAGGGTTTCAAACCCGTAAACATCAAATCATACGATGGCACAACAGATCCGGCAGTATGGATCGAGGATTATCTCCTTCACATCCACATGGCACGCGGCGATGATCTACACGCCATCAAATACCTCCCGCTCAAAATTAAAGGACCGGCCCGGCATTGGCTTAACAGCTTGCCAGCAGACTCAATCGGTTCTTGGGAGGACCTGGAAGCCGCATTCCTCGACAACTTCCAGGGCACTTACGTGCGACCACCGGATGCCGACGACTTAAGCCACATAATTCAACAGCCAGAGGAATTGGCCAGACAATTCTGGACATGGTTCCTAACAAAGAAAAACCAGATAGTCGACTGTCCGGACGCAGAGGCCCTAGCAGCCTTCAAGCATAACATCCGTGACGAATGGCTTGCCCGGCACCTGGGATAGGAAAACCCGAAATCTATGGCAGCCCTCACGACACTCATGACCCGCTTTTGCGCGGGAGAAGACAGCTGGCTAGCTCGTAGTAACAACTTATCAAAGAACCCTGGTAATTCGGATACCAAGGACAAAAGTGGCAGGACACATCGGAATAAGCAAAAACGCCGTGTTAGCAGCGACAGCAATGAAGACACGGCAGTCAATGCCGGATTCAAAGGCTATAAATCCGGTCAGCGGAAAAATCCATTCAAAAAGAATACTCAGGGCCCGTCCAGTTTGGACCAAATACTCGACTGTTTGTGCCAGATACATGGCACCCCCGAAAGGCCAGCCAATCACACTAACAGAGATTGTTGGGTGTTCAAGCAGGCAGGCAAGTTAAGAGCCGAAAACAAAGATAAGGGGCTGCACAGCGACGACGAAGAGGAGCCCAAGCCGCCGAACAAGAATGGACAGAAGGGCTTTCCCCCACAAGTGTGGACGGTGAACATGATATACGCAACCCACATTCCCAAGCGGGAGCGGAAGCGTGCGCTACGGGACGTATATGCGATGGAGCCAGTCGCCCCAAAGTTCAACCCATGGTCCTCCTGCCCGATCACTTTTGATCGAAGGGACCATCCCACTAGCATCCGTCATGGCGGCTTCGCCGCATTGGTTCTCGACCCAATCATTGACAGATTTCATCTCACAAGAGTCCTCATGGATGGCGGCAGTAGCCTGAACCTGCTTTATCAGGACACAGTGCGGAAAATGGGCATAGATCCCTCAAGGATTAAGCCCACAAAAACGACCTTTAAAGGCGTTATACCAGGTGTAGAAGCCAACTGTACAGGCTTAGTAACACTTGGCGTGGTCTTCGGATCCCCGGACAATTTCCGAAGCGAAGAGTTAATCTTCGATATAGTCCTGTTTCGCAGTGGCTATCACGCCCTGCTCGGACGAACCGCATTCGCAAAGTTCAATGCGGTGCCGCACTACGCATATCTCAAGCTCAAGATGCCAGACCCCTCGAGGAGTAATCACGGTCAACAGAAACACCGAACGCTCCCTCCGTATGGAGGAGCACACGGCGGCTCTCGCAGCGGAGGTACAAAGTAGCCTTCTTAGGCAATTCTCCAGTCTGGCCATTAAAAAGCTAGACACTGCCAAGTGCGCCCGGAGTAACCCACAGCAGGACCGCCTGGCGCACTCTGAGCAAGCGTAGCAATGCGGCCCCAACCCCAGCTCTCGTGACATAGCGAAACCAGTACCTCGCTTACATAACTACGCCCTTGAAATACCATGGGCACAGGGGAAGGGGCAGAATAACGGCATGCCCAAAATACGGCTTAAAACGTACTAGGGGCTGTCAGATTCTTTTTTTATTTTTTTCTTACTTTCAGGACTCCATACTTCGGACGACCTGTTCAGCAATTCGATTGCCGCACAAACGATGCAAGATCCAGGGAGGCAGACAAGCCATGCCGCATTATGGAACTACCAGGTGGTCTCTGTTACGAGCGGTATACCTGTTTTAAATACAATTCCGCGGCCTGCCCCTGGTCAGGACATACTAAATAGTCCAATATTTTTTGCTTACCGCACTATTTGCATCATTCGGCTTTGATAAATAGCCTCTCTATAAAAAAATGCATAGCTTTCTGTCTATTTTTTGCATTATCTTCTTTTCACATATATGTTTATTAAATGACATGATTGCACCCGTACACCATGGTACGGCAAACACGCCAGGGGCTTCAGTACCCCTCATAATGGTGTGAGAAGTCCGTACACTTACACAAGTGCGGCACCCCGAACTTATAGCACTATATGCATCGGCTCCGAATCATGATTTGGGTCAATAGTTGGGTTTGCCCAGCTCCTATGTTTTGGTGCCTTACATTCCGCTATATCGGCTAAGGTAGCACTAGGAGAACCACTACGATTGTGCCCCGGTTCAGCTGGGTTAAGCACCTCAGTGGAGAAAGCTAAAACTGACTGTCATGATGTGGCGAGAGACCGGTCACTGTTCGAGAGGTTTTTCGAGTCCCTAAAGGCTTATGCCGCTTCGAGCGAGGAGCTGGCTTTGTCCGGCCAAGGCGTGGATAGCGCCCCGAACTCGGTCTTCCGAACTAGGGGCTTCGCCAAAATTTAAAATTATAGAGTTCTATGGCTAAGTGAGAGTGTTCAAGTATTATAGTTTGATTGCCTGGTTCGTTGTGCTGAGCGCCTCCCTCGAAGGACCCAACTATGGGAAAAAGAGCGCTCAGGTTTATCCCGAACACCCCAGCACTAGTGGCATGGGGGCAGAAGCCGACGACTGGCCATCTCTCAATTTTTGATAAATGGTCGCACAAAAAGTAATATTTTAAATTCAATAAGCATTGCTTAGAGCATATGAACAAGTTTTCAGCGCACAAGATAAACATGAGCGAGTTCATTCAAAAATCACATCCTTGGTACATTCATCTGCCACAAGGCGGGCACCTGCAAGAACATCCTTGTAGTAGTTCTCGGGCTTGCGATGCTCCTTCCCCGGCGGCGGCCCGTCCTTCACAAGCTTCTCACCGTCCAGCTTACCCTAGTGCACCTTTGCACGGGTAAGGGCTCGACGGGCACCTTCGATGCAGATGGAGCGCTTGATGACCTCGAGCCTCGGACAGACCTCCACCAGCCGCCGCACCAGCCCGAAATAGCTCCCAGGCAGGGCCTCTCTGGGCCACAGCCGAACTATGAAGCCCTTCATGGCCTGTTCGGCCGCCTTGTGGAGCTCGACCAGCTGTTTCAGCTGGTCGCTCAAGGGCACAGGGTGTCGGGCCTCAGAATACTGAGACCAGAACACCTTCTCCGTCGAGATACCCTCTTCAACTCGGTAGAATGCTGCGGCGGCGGATACGCTGTGGGGAAGATCTGCGAATGCCCTTGGAGAGCTTCGGAGTCGGGTAAGTAACAAGTAGTTCACTTTATATTTCTGCTTTGCATAAAGAATGCCTTACCCGCTGCTATCTTCCTCATCTCCTCCAACTCTTGGAGGGCCTTTTGGGCTTCGGCCTTGGCAGACTTGGCAGCCTCTAGGGCCGTCGCAAGCTCGGATGCTTGCGCCTTCGACTCAAGCTCCAAACTCTCATGTTTTTTCATGAGAGCCTGAAGCTCTTGCTGCACCTCACCGACCTGAGCCCCAAGTCTGTCTCGCTTGGTGCGCTCCGCGGCCATTTTCTCTTTGGCCTCAGACAGCGCCTGCTTAAGGGTCGCCACCTCAGTCGTGGCCCCTACAATAAGCAGTACAATCCTGTTATTCTTTTTGCAATCAAGCCTTTTTATAGGCACTTTTTCTGTAAGGTATTTCTTACCTTCTTTCTCCTCGAGCCGCCGCTTGGCAAGACCGAGCTCTTGCTCGGTCCACTCGAGGTCCTGCTTCAGGATGCCCACCTCGGCAGTCAGTGTGGCGGTGGATAGCAGCGAAGCTTGCATACGCATATTGACTCTTTTTTTAAGACTCATGTGAAATTCAATAGATCCTCTATTCGGCTTTTCTTTCCGAACGCCAAACATAGCATCAGGGGCTACTGTCTATGTGGTAATATTTTTACATATTTTTACTTACCTCGAAGCCTGTTAGAAGGCTAGCGCAAGCTTCAGTCAGTCCGCTCTTGGCGGACTGAACCTTCTGGATCACCGTACTCATAATAGTACGGTGCCCCTCGTCGATGGAGGCGTCGTCAAGCACCTCTAGCAGATTGTCCGGCACCTCCGGTTGGACGGAGGCCGCCGGCTCAGAAGGCTTGCTCCTCTTGGAAGGAGTTCGCCTACCGCGGTCCGGAACTGTGGAAGATTCCGGCGCGGTGTCTGGCACAAAGCCGGACTTGGAGCCCTGGGGAGCCTTATCCCCTTCACTCCTGGAGTCCGGGAGGTTGCCTTGCGGCTCCTCCGGGATCACCTCCTCCTGCCCCGGGGCTTGTCGCGACACCACTTCGGCGTCATCCGCAGTGCGGGGGGAGACAGCGGGCGGAACTGAGTTCACGTCCGATGAGTCCAGGGAGCCACCCGACGATTCGTCGAATTCGGCCCGGGGCGGACTGCATAATTACATTCGACATTAGGTAAAGCTGCGCAACGAAGGAACATCATGAGTTACTCTGATATCCGAACTTACGATTTCGCTGGACGCTTGGCCCTGTTTGGCCACTCCTCTTTGCCCTCTTCGGCGTCGGGGGCGTAGTTCGGCGGAGGGGTCTTCCTTTTCCTAGACCCCTCGGCCTCCCCCATTGGGGCGGCCTTCCTCTTCTCTCGTCCCTCTGCTGGGAGGGAGAGTTTTCTTCTTCCTCCTCCTCGTTTTCACGGGAGGAGGGCGTCTCGGACTCGTTAGATGACGAGTCCGACACCACCATGTTGTGGGCACTCTTTCGAGTCCCCGTGGTCTCCTTCTTCTTGGCCTTCTTCTCCGGCACCACATGAGGCACCAGAGCCAGCAGCTTCACTAGTAGAGCTGGGGCTGGGTCTTCGGGCAGCGGAGCCGGACAGTTAATCGGTCCGGATATCGCCCGCCAAGCCTGTCAAAGGTAAGGGAGTTTAGATCCCGCATGGAGTCAAACAATGAAAAAAGCTTAACATCCTGTAAAAGGTGTAGATGGCCTACCTCGCTAGCGTGACGCTGCGAGCTGTATCCGCGGTCCTCGGAAGCAGATGTGGGAGCCTCGGCGCCCTTGAATAGCATCTTCCAGGCATCTTCGTACATCGTGTCGAAGAGCCTGCTGAGGGTTTGATGCTGCGCCGGGTCAAACTCCCACAGATTGAAATCCCGTTGTTGGCACGGGAGGATCCGGCGGACAAGCATAACCTGGATTACATTAACAAGCCGGATTGGCTTGTTCACTAGGGACTGGATGCAGGTTTGCAATCCGGTCACCTCTTTTTCGTCACCCCACGACAGGCCCGTCTCTTTCCAGGACATAAGCCGTGTGGGGGGTCCGGATCGGAACTCGGGGGCTGCGGTCCATTTCGGATTGCGCGGCTCGGTGATGTAAAACCACCTGGATTGCCATCCCTTTAGGGTCTCCACAAAAGAGCCCTCGAACCATAGGACGTTGGCCATCTTGCCCGCCATGGCGCCTCCGCACTCCGCCTGGCTGCCACGCACCACCTTGGGCTTGATGTTGAAGGTCTTGAGCCAGAGGCCAAAATGAGGGCGGACGCGGAGAAAAGCCTCGCACACGACGATAAACGCCAAGATATTGAGGATGAAGTTCAGGGCTAGATCGTGGAAATCCAGGCCGTAGTAGAACATGAGCCCCCGGACAAATGGGTGGACTGGAAAACCCAGTCCGTGGAGGAAGTGGGGGGAGAAATACTACCCTCTCATGGGGCCTTGGGGTGGGGAGAAGATGCTCCTTTTCAGGAAGCCGGTGTGCGATGTCCTTGGACAGGTATCCGGCCTTCCTTAGCTTCTTGACTTGGCCCTCCGTGGCGGAGGAGACCATCCACTTGCCTCCCGCTCCGAACATTGCTGGAGAAGGTTGAGGTGGGAAGTGCGGGCTTGGGCGCTGGAGCTCGAGTGCGCAGGAGATGGATAGGCAAAGGAGGAAGAAGGCGTAGGTAAAAAGGTGGATCCTTATCCCCTTATATGGGCGGATGCGGTTGTGCGTCCCCGCCTGCCTAGTAAAACTCGCTTGCCTCCCAAGCGCCGTGATAAGTGGCGCGATTGGGTTACCCACATCTGTATTGATGAGAATCCCGCAAAAGGGGGGTACACGATCTCTGCTTTGACAAGACGTGCCAAGGAAACCGCCTCGCAAAACACGCTGAGGTGGAAAATTAAAACGTTTCAAGTAAAGGACTTGGCCGTAGTGTGATGATGCACTGCGGAATACGTCAGCAGATTTGATTTGTGTTAATATTATTCTCTCTATAGCAATATGTGGAAGCTTATTTTGCAGAGCCAGACACTACTATTGGTGTTTACAATCTTCTATGAAGGACTTGGAGGAGGAACCCGCCTTGCAATGTCGAAGACAATTTGCACGCCGGACTCGTCGTCATTGAAGCCTGGTTCAGGGGCTACTAAGGGAGTCCTGGATTAGGGGGTGTTCGGGTAGCCGGACTATACCTTCAGCCGGACTCCTGGACTGTGAAGATACAAGATTGAAGGCTATGTCCCGTGTCCGGATGGGACTTTCCTTGGCGTGGAAGGCAAGCTTGGCGATGCGGATATTCAAGATCTCCTACCATTGTAACCGACTCTATGTAACCCTAACCCTATCCGGTGTCTATATAAACCGGAGGGTTGTAGTCCGTAGGACATCAACTCCATATACAACAATCATACCATAGGCTAGGTTCTAGGGTTTAGCCTCCTTGATCTCGTGGTAGATCTACTCTTGTACTACCCATATCATCAATATTAATCAAGCAGGACGTAGGGTTTTACCTCCATCAAGAGGGCCCGAACCTGGGTAAAACATCGTGTTCCCTGCCTCCTGTTACCATCCGGCCTAGACGCACAGTTCGGGACCCCCTACCCGAGATCCGCCGGTTTTGACACCGACAGTAACCGTTAAACTCTTTCGGGCTGAATGCCTGAGCACTTTGACCTGTGGTCCGGACCCTTTAGGATTTATCTAAACTTGGTTTATCATTGAATATCTTTATGAATTCCCCGTCGAGTGGAAATAGTTCTTCTTTCGAGACAACTTTTTTGTACTTGTGGCGCGGCTCCGAAGGGGAAGGTAGCAGTCGACCTGCACCTCGTTACTACAGAGCAGGATGGAGTGCACGTTGTATTTGTGGCGAAGCTCTCCAAGAAGGAGGTGGTCGTCGATCTGCAGCTTGTTACTGCAGAGCGGGATGTGTTTCGTACTTAGGCAAGTACCTGACCGCAGCTAAGTCTTCAAATGAGAAAACTTAGGCAAGTACCGGACTGCAGCTAAGCCCCCGAGTGGGAGGACTGCTCTCCACTCGGTACGATTTTTCAAACTTAGGCGAGTGCCTGACTGCAGCTAAGTCCTCAAGCGAGAGAACTTAGGTGAGTACTGGACTGCAGCTAAGCCTCCGAGTGGGAGGGCTGCTCTCCACTCGGTAGGATTTTTTGTTTTTCAAACTTAGGCGAGTGCCTGACTGCAGCTGAGTCCTCAAGAGAGAGAACTTAGGCGAGTACTGGACTGCAGCTAAGCCCCCGAGTGGGAGGGATGCTCTCCACTCGGTAGGATTTTTTCAAACTTAGGCGAGTGCCTGACTACAGCTAAGTCCTCAAGAGAGAGAACTTAGGCGAGTACTGGACTGCAGCTAAGCCCCCGAGTGGGAGGGCTGCTCTCCACTCGGTAGGATTTTTTTCAAACTTAGGGCGAGTGCCTGACTGCAGCTAAGTCCTCAAGCGAGAGAACTTAGGCGAGTACTGGACTGCAGCTAAGCCCCCGAGTGGGAGGGCTGCTCTCCACTCGGTAGGATTTTTTCAAACTTAGGCGAGTGCCTGACTGCAGCTAAGTCCTCAAGCGAGAGAACTTAGGCGAGTACTGGACTGCAGCTAAGCCCCCGAGTGGGAGGGCTGCTCTCCACTCGGTAGGATTTTTTGAAACTTAGGCGAGTGCCTGGCTGCAGTTAAGTCCTCAAGCGAGAGAACTTAGGCGAGTACTGGACTGCAGCTAAGCCCCCGAGTTGGAGGGCTGCTCTCCACTTGGTAGGATTTTTTTTCAAACTTAGGCGAGTGCCTGACTGCAGCTAAGTCCTCAAGCGAGAGAACTTAGGCGAGTACTGGACTGCAGCTAAGCCCCCGAGTGGGAGGGCTGCTCTCCACTCGGTAGGATTTTTTTCAAACTTAGGCGAAACGGATTCGCAGCTAAGACTCCGAGTGGGAGGCTGGCTCGCCACTCAGTAGGAAATCGTTTTTATAAACTTAGGCGAAGCAGATTCGCAGCTAAGCCACCCACTGGGGGATTTCTTACGTAAACAAAAACAATAATAATCATTGGGAAAATTATAATGCTCTTGTCTTTGATAAATAAACTACATGAGTTTTTTCTTATTACATCCTATCTGAATGATAACTCAAGTATAAAAGGGGCGGAGCAGCTCCGCATTCCAGGCTCGTGGCTCATCAATCTGGCGATCGACATTGTAGAGGTGGTATGCTCCATTGTGGAGGACTCTGGTGACTATGAAGGGGCCTTCCCAAGTAGGAGCGAGCTTGTGTGGTTTCTGCTGATCCACTCGGAGGACTAAGTCTCCTTCTTGGAAGGCTCGGCTCTTCACGTTTCTGGCATGGAATCGACGCAAGTCTTGCTGATAGATGGTCGATCAAATCAAGGCCATTTCTCTTTCTTCTTCTAGGAGGTCGACTGCGTCCTGCCGGGCTTGTTCTGCTTCATCTTCAGAGTAGAGCTCGACTCGGGGAGCGTTGTGAAGCAGGTCACTCGGTAAGACTGCCTCGGCTCCGTAGACCAGAAAGAATGGGGTTCTTCCGGTCGATCGATTCGGGGTTGTTCTTAATCCCCAAAGGACTGATGGAAGCTCGTCGACCCATGCACCTGCTGCGTGCTTGAGATCGCGCATCAATCGGGGTTTCAATCCTTTGAGAATCAGGCCTTTCGCCCTTTCTACTTTCCCATTCGACTGGGGGTGAGCGACCGAAGCATAGTTGACTCGAGTGCCCTGAGAGGCGCAAAAGGCCCTGAATTTG
Source organism: Triticum monococcum (assembly GCA_034509565.1). Classification (NCBI taxonomy): domain Eukaryota; kingdom Viridiplantae; phylum Streptophyta; class Magnoliopsida; order Poales; family Poaceae; genus Triticum; species Triticum monococcum. The sequence continues at coordinate 79,780,560 of CM067843.1, forward strand.
TCGGAATCGAAGTTTGACCCATTGTCGGTGATGATGCTGTGTGGAACTCCATATCTGAATATCAACTCTCTGATGAAACTGATAGCGGTGCAAGCATCAAGATTCTTGATAGGCTCGGCTTCAATCCATTTGGTGAACTTGTCGACTGCTACCAGCACATGAGTGAAGCCGCTCCTGCATGTTCTCAGTGGTCCAACCATGTCCATCCCCCAAACAGCGAAGGGCCAGACGAGTGGAATGGTTTTCAGGGCTGACGCGGGCTTGTGCAGCATATTGGAGTAATACTGACATCCTTCACATTTGTCGACTATCTCTTTTGCCATCTCATTGGCTCTTGGCCAGTAGAACCCCGCTCGGTATGCTTTAGCCATAATGGTCCGAGAGGACGCATGATGACCACAGGTCCCCGAGTGGATATCGTTAAGGATCATCTGACCTTCTTCTGGTGTAATACACTTCTGGCCGACCCCAGTCGCGCTTTCTCTATATAACTATCCATTTATGACTGTAAAGGCCTTGGATCGACGGACGATCTGTCGAGCCTCTTCTTCGTCTTCTGGGAGTTCTTTCCTTAGGATGTACGCAATGTACGGTTCTGTCCAGACGGGAGTGATAACCAAGACTTCCATGATCAGGTCGACCACGGCTAGAACTTCAACTTTAGTCGGATCCGTGGCGCTTTTTGGCTGCGGGGCCTCTTCAGTGAAGGGATCCTCCTAGACTGATGGTGTGTGGATGTGTTCCAAAAACACATTGCTGGGAATGGCTTCTCTTTTGGAACCTATTTTTGCCAGATCATCAGCTGCTTGATTTTTCAGTCGGGGTATGTGATGAAGCTCTAACCCCTCGAATTTCTTCTCCAGCTTTCTCACTGCATTGCAATAACCAGTCATGGCTGGACATCTGACGTCCCATTCCTTCATCACTTGATTAACCACCAAATCTGAGTCGCCATAGACCATGAGGCGACGGACGCCGAGTGAAATGGCCATGCGCAACCAATATAAAAGTGCTTCATATTCTGCCTCGTTGTTAGAGGAATCAAAGTGGATTTGAAGAACATATCTGAGTTTATCTCCTCTGGGGGAGACCAACACCACTCCGGCGCCGGAACCATTTAGCATCTTGGAACCATCGAAGAACATGGTCCAATGCTCCGAGTGAACCTGAGTCGGCAGTTGCTGTTTAATCCACTCGGCGACGAAATCCGCGATTGCCTAGGACTTGATAGCTTTCTTTGCCTCAAACTTGATATCTAGAGGAAGGAGTTCAATCGCCCATTTTGCCGCTCGACCAGTTGCGTCCCTATGCAAGATCTCTAACAACGGAGCGTCGCTGATGACTGTAATGGAATGATCAGAGAAGAAGTGGGCAACTTTCTTTGTGGTCATATAAATCCCATATACGAGCTTCTGATAATGAGGATATCTTTGCTTCGATGGGGTCAAGACTTCAGAAATATAATACACTAGGCGCTGAACTTTGAAGGTTTTCCCTTCTTCTTCCCGCTCGACCGTAAGTACCGTACTAACGACTTGTCCTATGGCTGCAATGTAAAGCAGCAAAGGCTCCTTGCTGATTGGGGCAGCAAGCACTGGCTGGGTGGAGAGCAGAGCTTTGAGCTCTGCGAACGCTGCGTCAGCTTCAGGAGTCCACTCGAACTTGTCAGACTTCTTCATCAATCGGTAAAGAGGCAATGCCTTTTCAATGAGACGGGATATGAATTGACTTAGGGCGGCCAAGCAACCAGTAAGCTTCTGAACATCATGCACTCACACAGGACTTTTCATTCGGAGTATAGTACCAACTTTTTCTGGATTGGCGTCGATTCCCCGTTCAAAAACGAGAAAACCGAGTAACATTCCGCCATGAACCCCGAATGTGCATTTTGATGGATTAAGCTTGATATCAAACCTTCTGAGGTTGGCAAAGGTTTCAGCAAGGTCAGTCAGCAGGTCGGAACCCTTCCGTGACTTGACCACAATATCATCCATGTACGCCTCCACATTCCGACTGATTTGGGTGAGCAAACACTTCTGAATCATCCTCATGAATGTGGCTCCGGCATTCTTGAGGCCGAATGGCATGGTAACATAACAGAAGCACACGAATGGAGTGATGAAAGCTGTTTTGATCTCGTCAGGTCCATATAGACGGATCTGATGGTACCCGGAATAGGCGTCTAAAAAAGACAGTCGCTCACATCCCACAGTCGAGTCGACTATCTGGTCAATGCGAGGGAGAGGAAAAGGATCTTTCGGGCAGGCTCGATTGATATGTTTAAAGTCAATGCACATGCGAAGTGACTTGTCCTTCTTGGGGACCATGACAACATTGGCGAGCCACTCGGAGTGGTAGAATTCTCGGATGAACTCCACCGCCAAGAGCCGAGCCACCTCTTCGCCAATGGCCTTTCTCTTCTGGACGGCGGACCGTCGGAGATGTTCCTTGACAGGTTTTACTTTTGAGTCGACTCTTAGGCGGTGCTCAGCCAGCTCCCTGGGAACACCCGGCATGTCAGAGGGCTTCCATGTAAAAATGTCCCAGTTCTCACAGAGGAACTGGATGAGCACTTCTTCCTATTTGGAGTCGAGTGTTGTCGAGATATGAGTTGGAGCAGCGCTGGGGTCGGTCGGGTGGATGTGAGCTGTCTTCGTATCGCCAGTCGACTGAAAAGCTGACTCTGTAGCGGGCTTCTTGGCTCGCAACAAATCACTCAGGTCTGCAGTCTTCTGGTATTCCTGCAACTCCACCACTGCCATCTAAGCATCAGCGATCTTCGAACCTTTCTGAAAACATTCTTCCGCTTTCTTCCGATTGCCCGTAATAGCGATCACACCTTTGGGGCCAGGCATCTTCAATTTGAGGTACACGTAACATGGTCGGGCCATGAAGCGTGCATAAGCCGGCCTCCCCAAAATAGCGTGGTAGGCACTCTGGAAGTCTACAACTTCGAATGTCAACTTTTCTTTGCGGTAATTTTTGGAATCACCGAGAAACCACATCAAGAGCAATCTGGCCGAGTGATTCAGCCTTCTTCCCAGGAATGACTCCATGGAAACTCATGTTGCTGGCACTGAGTCTGGACATCGGAATGCCCACCCCTTTCAACGTCTCAGCATACAATATGTTCAAACCACTACCACCATCCATCAGGACTTTGGTCAGTCGAGTGCCTTCAACAACTGGGTCGACCACCAAAGCTTGCCTCCCAGGGGTGGTGATGTGCGTTGGGTGGTCAGACTGGTCGAATGTTATGGGAGTCTGAGACCATTTCAGGTAACTAGGTGTCGCCGGAGCGACCATATTCACCTCTCGGTTAATAACTTTCAGTCGACTTTTGCTTTCAACATCGGCAAAAATCATCAGAGTGGAATTGACCTGAGGGTATCCGTCGTCACTGTCTTCTTTGTCCTCGACCTTGTCCGACTCCTTTTCCTTACCTTTGGGATGCTTGCCCTGGAACTGCTGGATCAAGAGTCGACACTGTCGAGTGGTATGTTTCGGGTAAATGAAATTACCCTCTTCATCTTTCTTTGTGTGGATGAGACATGGTAAGTCCAACACATCATTTCCGTCCTGGTCTTTAACCTTTTTGGGGGTTCCAAGGTCCTTTAGGTTTCCCTTTAAACTTTCCTTGGGTTAAAGCCAAGGCTTCCCCGGGAGCCGCTAGCTCGGCTTTCCGCTTCTGTTTCCAATTGGAATTTCCTCTGGTTTCTTGGGCGACTGACTTGAGCTTGCCACTCCTGAGTCGATCCTCATCTTCACCATTAGCGTACTTGGTGGCAATCTCCATCATCCGATTCAGGGACATATCTCCGGTTCGACCGAATTTCAAATTCAGTTCTCTGTACTTGACGCCTTCCTTGAAGGCACAAACTGCTTGGTGGTCAGGCACATTCTCCACCGAGTGATGTAACGTGATCCACCTCTGGATGTAATCCCTCAAAGTTTCATTCGGCTTCTGCACGCAAGACCGCAGTTCCGTCAGCCCTGCCGGTCGCTTGCATGTGCCTTCAAATGTGGTGACGAACACTCGGGAGAGATCTTCCCAAGTGTAAATGCTGCTAGGCGCTAACTGGTTCAGCCACGCTCTGGCCGAGCCCTCCAACATGAGAGGCAGGTGCTTCATGGCCACTTCATCATTGTCGCCGCCAATCTGGACGGCCACTCGGTAGTCCTCAAGCCAAGTATCGGGCTTGGACTCGCCAGTGAACTTACTGACTCTAGTCGCCAACCTGAAGTTGGGAGGAATCACAGCGGCCCTGATGGCTCTACTAAATCACTCTGGCCCCGAAACATGTACTCTACTGCTGGTAGGTGCATCTCTGTCGTGACCTTCTCGGTGAGCCCTGTTCCTGTCAACCAAACCTTGGACGAGAATGGATCTCGCATCAAAGCCTGGCCCTCTAGGGTCGACTGGAATCCTTCGGCCACCACTATGAGGGCGCTTGTCATCCTGCTGGCAAGGCACATACGACCCGCTCCTCGCTGGAGGCATGGGCACTCGATGTCGACCGTCACGATCGACTCGGTGATCATACTGCTCATGGTTCCCATACTGGTCATGCCGGTCTCCACGTCCCTCACACCTCGGGGGTGATCTCGGGCTGTGAGCCGACTGGACTGTGTCCGCGGCAACGGATCTACTGTGAATCCTGTTCTGCGACTGAGAAATAGCAGAATTCTGGTCTCCTGCTGCCCGGAGTAACGCTCTGATCTGCAGCAAGCCTCTGCCAGCCTCCGACTGGGAAGGCTGAATCGACTCCGCTATATGGGCCGCAGCTGCTAAATTCTGAATCGGAGTTCTATATACCTGCGGGGGCGGGAAGAGCTGACGTCGACTGGATTCGGGAACCCATTGTCATGCACGCTCGTCGAGTGCTCGCTGGAGGTTCTCCAGTCGAGTGCGCTCAGCCAAGTTTGCCAGGCGTGCGTCTTCCAAGGCCCGAGCCTCGGGGGTTTCTCCAACGATAGGAGTGTGCAGTGCATCCATGTTCCGGCGGCGAAGTTCTTCTCTCTGCAGCGACGTGAGAGGCTCGGGAAGATACTCCTCATGGGGACGCGACGGGTCGCCTCCACCCGCGCCTCCGTCGATGCGGGGAAAACCGGGAGGACTGGGCGGTCCATCGACCATCAGAACCTCCTCCGCCGGATCGCTGTTGTCGCACTCAGATGCGGTCTCTGCGGAGCCAGTCGACTGGTTGAACAAGCCGTAGAGGGATTCGTCAGGCTTGATCGCCGCGACTTGCGGGGTGGCCGACTGACGTGCCACCGCGTGTCTCACTCACCGCTGAAGTCTCGATCGACCGGAGTGCTTGCGCCGGCGGGAAACGGGGAGGGAGGACAACACAGGAGCCGACCGGTAGGGGGTCGACGGTTGCCGCAGGAGAACGCCGCGGACGCATGCGCTAAAGTGCGTTGCCCCGCAAACAGGGAGTGCGTCCACGTCGAGCGGAGCCTCCTAGAGCCAAGCAGAGTCATCGACGATGAACGTGAGCGCACCGAGACGGATCTCGCGGCCCTCCACCAAAACTCCACCGAAAACCATGATGATTCGGGTCGGAAAAGGTCGCAACTCCTCCAACAAACGCTAAAACACCGGCCCCATGGTGGGCGCCAACTGTCGTGGTTCCATGTCTGACAGTAGTGTAGGGGGGTAAGTATGGAGAGACAAGATCTTAGCTATGGAGAAGTTGTAAGAACGCAAGGTTTACGAGTTCAGGCCCTTCTCGGAGGAAGTAATAGCCCTACGTCTCGGAGCCCGGAGGCGGTCGACTGGATTATGAGAGTATGAATTACAGGGGTGCGAACCCTTTACACTGAGGAGGGGGGTGGCTTATATAGAGTCCGCCAGACCCCTCCGGCCCTCAGTTATGCAGGGTTTTAAGTACATTAAGGTCGAGCGTTACTGGTAACTCCCCTAATAAAGTGCTACGATGACCATAAAAGCTACTTAATGACCGACCGTTAGCGTGCAGAGTGACTTTAGGTCTCCTGGCCGTCGGGTGGTTGGATCTTGGTCGAGTGGTTGCTTCTTGGTCGAGTGTCTTCGAGTCCGTCGAGTGAAACACCGCCAAGTCGAAAGAAATGTGATTTCTTCTGGAGGTGTCCTTGGGTAGGTCAGTTTGGACAGGTCCATGGCCCTACCCTAGGTACATAGCTTCATCACTGACTACCCGGCTGGTGGCGGTGATGTACAGGAGCATAGGTTCCTTAGGAGTCAGAGCCGCCAGAACGGGTGGAGTAGTCAGCATCTTCTTCAACTAGAGAAAAGCTTCATCCGCCTTGTGGTTCCACTCGAAAAAAGTGGTCTTCTTCATGAGCCGGTATAAGGGGAGAGCTTTCTCGCCCAGCCGATTGATGAATCGGCTGATGGACGCCAAGCAGCTGGTGAACTTTTGCACGTCCAGCAGTCGTCTGGGTACCTCCATCCTCTCAATGGCCTTGATCTTTACAGGGTTGCACTCTATGCCGCGTTCAGAGACCAGGAAGCCAAGGAGTTGGCCGGCTGGTACTCTGAAGACGCACTTCTCGGGGTTGAGCTTGATCTAGAATCGGCGCAGGTTCTCAAAGGTCTCCTTGAGGTCTTCCAGCAGTGTTCCACGCTTCTCCGTCTTCACCACCACATCGTCCACGCAGACGTGGGCGTTTCTGCCAAGTTGCTTGAGGAGGCACTTCTGCATGCAATGCTGAAAGGTGGCGCCGGCATTCCTCAAGCCGAACGTCACGGTGAGGTAGCAGAAGGCTCCAGACGGCATGATGAAGGCGGTCTTCAGTCTGTCAGCCGGGTTCAGCTTGATCTGGTGATATCCTGAATATGCATCCAAAAAGCTCAATAGCTCACATCCGGCTGTGGAGTCTATCACCTGATCAATTCTTGGTAAATCAAACGGGTCCTTGGGGCAAGCCTTGTTGAGGCTTGTGTAGTCAATACACATTCGCCACTGCTTGTTTTTCTTCAGTACCAAGACCGGGTTGGCTAGCCACTCTGGAAAGAATACTTCCATAATGAAGCCGGCTGCTAGGAGTCGGGCTATCTCTTCTCCGACAACTCTTCTCTTTTCTTCTGATAGGCGGCGCAAGGGCTTCCTGACCGGCTTTGCATCAGATCGGACATGTAACTTGTGCTCGGCGAATTCCGTCGGTACACCTGGCATGTCTTTGGGGGACCATGCAAAGATGTCCCGATTCTCATGGAGGAAATCAACGAGCTCGCCTTCCTATTTGCTGTCGAGGTTTGCACCTACGACAGCGTACCTCTCTGGGTGCTCCAGATCCAAGGGTATCTTCTTTGTCTCTTTGGCCGGCTTGAACGAACCCTCAGCCTCCGACTCCTTTGGGTTAGGCGACACCTCTAGCTGCTTGCCGGCCATCGCCACAACCCGGTCAAGGAGCCGCTTCTCGGACGCGATCACCAGGGACTCGGCCAGCCGACTACTCTCAGCCGCACAGGCAGACGACTTCCGGTAGTCGCCGGCTATGGTCAGAATCCCCCTGGAACTGGGCATCTTCATTTTGAGGTAGGCTTAGTGGGGGACCGCCATGAACTTGGCCAAGGCGGGTCGGCCAAGTAATGCATGGTATGGGCTCTCGAGGTCCACCACCTCAAACTAGACTGACTCTCGGCGGAAGTGATCTTTGTCTCCAAAGAGGACGTCCATCAGGATCTTGCTGATTGGTGAGCAGGAAAGACCAGGAACAATGCCGTGGCACACAGTCCGGCTATTCTGAAGCTGTCTTTGCTTGATTCCTAAGTTCTCCATGGTGTCCTTGTACAGGATGTTGATGATGCTGCCTCCGTCTATCAAAACTCGTAAGAAACGAGCAGCTCGTCTATCCGTGGCAAAGGTGGCATCCAAGACCAAGGCATAAGAGCCCGGACTCGGCATCACCTCTGGGTGATCAGCTCTGCTCTAGCAGATAGGCTTCTCGGACCAGTGCATGAACTCTGGTGTCTCTGATGCTACTGCATTCACCTCTTATCGCTACAGCCGCCTGCTGCGTCGATCATCAGCCACGCTGGTAAATATCATGTAGGCTCCGTGCTCTTCTGGGTACTCGTCTTGTACTGCGCCGACTGGCCTGACAGCCGGCTGCTGGGGCGGAGGCGGAGGCTGCTGCCCAGCAGGCGGGGGAGGTAGGAGGTCGTCTCCTTTGGCGATCCTGGTGAGCCAGTGGCACTTCCGGGTGGTGTGAATCGACGGCTTCGCGCTGCTATGGAACTTGCAAGGACCATCCAGAGTCTGCTCGTATGAGAAAGGCGGCAACTAGTTGGGCTTGCCACCTTTCTGTCGCTTGGGTGGAGGCTGCCCATCCGGCTGCTGGTCTTCAACTGTCGCCACCTGCCGGCTGCTGGAAGCCGGCTGCGGGGCCTTGCGCTTTGTGGTTGTTCTGCTATTGCCGCCGACTGGCGTCTCCTACCGGAGTTCTTGGAGCCTGAGGGGCCACTTTGCCAATCGCGCTAACTTGAATCTCCGCCTTCATGGAGGAGTCGGCCGTGGCATACTTGTCTGCTATGATCAGCAGCTCGTCGAGGGTTTCTGGCTCGTTGCAGAGGAGCTTGTGCTTGATGAGGGTGCCTTCTCCTGCACCCGGCGGTGAAGTACTCGATAGCATGCACCTCGTGCATGCCCTCGCAGGAGTTCCGAAGCTCGGCCCAACACATGAGGTAGTCGCGAGTCGACTCGTTGGGGCCTTGCATGCACAAGGAAAGCTGGCGAGGCTTGGGAGGACGCTTGTATGTGCTTGTGAAGTTGCAGATGAATGCATCGGTGAAGTCGACCCAGTTGTTGATGCTGCGGGGCTTCAGGCTGTTCAGCCATGCCCTGGAGCATAAGCGGAACGTATTTTATGGCGACACGCTTGTTGCCGTTCGCTATGTTGACGGCCGCAGAGTAGTCAACCAGCCAGTCCTCCGGCTTCACGGAGCCGGTGTACTTGGGCGTGTCTCGTGGGAGCGTGAACCCTTTGGGAGAGGGCTCATCTCGAATGCGGGGCCCGAAACAAGGCGGACCCAACTCGTCTTCTTCTTCCAGCGCCAGGGATCGGTGAAGTCGGTCGATCCGGTGGCGGGCGTCGTTTTCTCCGACTCCCTCTCAGCGGCCAAGGCGGTCGCCGAGAGTCGGATGGTCAACAGGCGGCGGGGAGACTCGCCTTTCCTTGTGAGGAGGAGGGGGTGGACAGTCGTCTCATCGTTCCACTGCTCTCGAGCGGCCGTCTTGCTCGCGCTCTATGGTAATGTGAGTCCGATTGTGGCTGACAGCCGGATCCTTGTCTTTCCTTCCTCGGGCGCCACCAGTCGGCGTCCGAGACGTCGCGCCTTGATCTCGGCATGGAGGCGGGTCATCGTTTTGTCGCTGCGGCGCCTCCATGCGGCAGCCGGCCTCGTTCTGCGCGGCAGCCGCGTCGAGGAGCCGCTGGACTCGCTCCGTCATCAGGCGGCGCTCTTCGCCCTCGAAGTTGTCCAGCTCATCCGCCGCCGCCTGGGCGGCTCGAATGTTCTCTGCAGGCGTGGCGTACACAGGGCGATTTGCCCCGAACAGGTTGGCGATGGACACGCCGCGCTGCTGGACCGCGCCAAGGCGGCTGGGCCCAGCTGGGGCTGGCGAGCCACCCACAGCGCGATCCATCTCACGCTGGTAGGCTTCTGACAAGCGTCTCATGCTAGCCAGCTTCTTCGCGCCTTTGACGAGCTGAAGGCGGCGCGCCTCCAACGTCTCCGCATCAGCGTCTTCCGGAATGGGCGCAGTCAGGTCTTGCAGCGCCGCGCCAAGTGGGTCATGCGCTCCTCCGCCGGGAGGCTTGTCATGACCGATGACGAGCACCTCGGTGACGGTGCTTCCGTCGCTCTCCGCGCGAGGGAGAGGCTCGTCGTAGACCACCACATTGGTGGGGAACGCGTCGAGCGACGCGGTGTCAGAGTCGACCAGCATCGGGTCAGTGGAGCCTACAGACTCCAAGTCCACGGCAAGCTTGCCGGCGACGTGGAGTTGGTTGAGGAGGCCCGCGAGGAGGCTCTCGGGGCCGCCCGTGCCTGCATTGGATGCAGGTTCGTCAGAGAGGCGAACCTCGCCAACAAGATCAGCGAGGCAACTGGCTGCGCAGGCAATCTCAGCCCGTGCTGCGCGTCAGTGCAAACTCCGTCTGGCGTGCCGGGCTGGTTGTGCTCGCCAGGGAGGAAAAGGGTTCCCGTCCAGAGCAGGTCTTCGGATGACGGTGCACCAGGCCCCACGATGGGCGCCAAATGTCGGGGGTTGGGTGCGACATATGCCAAAGGATGGCTTATCATGGTGGGGGCGAGTAGAACATCGTCGGTGCCTGGGAACGGGATAAGGCGAAGGCATGCACGCCGGCGAATCTTACCCAGCTTCGGGGCTCTTCGGGGAGATAATACCCCTACTGCTACTCTACGGGGTCTCCGCATGATCACTATGGCAAAGTGTTTACACGGTTGCTCCTCGAGCTGTTTCCTGGAGGTAGGAGAAGGCAAGGCTAGCTCTCTCCTTCCTATATGATCTGGTCTAGTGCTAATGAATTCCAACCCTTTGCATGGATGCCCTGGGGGTTTATATAGGCCTACCCCCCAGGGGTACAATGGTAATCCGGCTAGGCGCGGGCCTAGCCGTCAGTCTCTCTGGCTATCGTCTTATCCGCCGACTCCTGGGGCCCGCCGACTGGCTCGGTACGGACCCAACAGGCCGCATCCGCCGCGGGTGGGTCTTGCCAGCTGTAGATTACTGTAGCCATGCCTGTGATGACGCAGGCTCGGTCATGAGGGCATGGCAACAGCTCCGCCATCTAGTGGGCGATCACTATGGCCAATCCCTGTCGTGTCTGATTAATGGTGCGTGGGGCCTGTGGGAGGGCCGGCCGACTCCTGGTGGCCGACACCCATCCGGGCCGACTGGTAGCGCTCTCGCCATCTTTCGTATGCCCGCCGACTGGTGGGACCCATCATCCCTGGGTCGTATTGGCAGGCTGTCGTGGGCACAGTACTCCGCCCTCTGGGGCTGATGTCAGGGCCGGCATGGCAATAGTGTCGCGCCACATGGAGATCTCTGCGGGTACGGCGTACTGTAGCCATGCCTGCCCTTGGAAAAGGGGTGGGAGTGGACCTTACTATGGCCACTCCCCGTCCCGTCCCTCTTTATGAGGGCATGGGGGTTGTTGGCGTCGCGGGCCGACTCCCCAAGGCCGGCTTCTCTAGAAGTCGCCAGTCAGGAGTCGGCTCATCCTGAAGTCGTCCCTAGGACTCGGCTGCGAGTTGGTAGTCGGCCGCCTCGCCGCCGACTCTTAGAAGGCAGCTCTTCGTCCTGGGGTCTCGAGGGGCAAAATCTGCCTCAATGTCTTAAAAGGTTCTGGCCCTGGGTTAGCCTACCCGTGGCCCATTACTCCGACAATTCATCACAATGTAACTAGATTATTGACTCTAGTGCAAGTGGGAGACTGTTGGAAATATGCCCTAGAGGCAATAATAAAATGGTTATTATTATATTTCCTTGTTCATGATAATTTTCTATTGTTCATGCTATAATTGTGTTATCCGGAAATCGTAATACATGTGTGAATACGTAGACCACAACACGTCCCTAGTGAGCCTCTAGTTGACTAGCTTGTTGATCAAAAGATAGTCATGGTTTCCTGACTATGGACATTAGATGTCATTGATAACGGGATCACATCATTAGGAGAATGATGTGATGGACAAGACCCAATCCTAAGCATAGCTCAAAGATCGTGTAGTTCGTAAGCTAGAGCTTTTCCGAATGTCAAGTATCATTTCCTTAGACCATGAGATTGTGCAACTCCCGGATACCGTAGGAGTGCTTTGGGTGTGCCAAACGTCATGACGTAACTGGGTGACTATAAAGGTGCACTATGGGTATCTCCAAAAGTGTCTATTGGGTTGGCACGAATTGAGACTGGGATTTGTCAATCCGTATGACGGAGAGGTATCTTTGGGCCCACTCGGTAATGCATCATCATAATGAGCTCAATGTGACCAAGTGGTTGATCACGGATCATGCATTACGGTACAAGTAAAGTGACTTGCCGGTAACGAGATTGAACGAGGTATTGGGATACCGACGATCGAGTCTCGGGCAAGTAACGTACCGATTGACAAAGGGAATTGTATACGGGATTGATTGAATCCTCGACATCGTGGTTCATCCGATGAGATCATCAAGGAGCATGTGGGAGCCAACATGGGTATCCAGATCCCACTGTTGGTTATTGACTGGAGAGTCGTCTCGGTCATGTCTGCGTGTCTCCCAAACCCGTAGGGTCTACACACTTAAGGTTCGGTGACGCTAGGGTTGTTGAGATATTAGTATACGATAACCCGAAAGTTGTTCGGAGTCCCAGATGAGATCCCGGACGTCATGAGGAGTTCCAGAATGATCCGGAGGTGAAGATTTATATATAGGAAGTCAAGTTTCGGCCATCGGGAAAGTTTCGGGGGTAATCGGTATTGTACCGGGACCACCGCAAGGGTCCCGGGGGTCCACCGGGTGGGGCCACCTATCCCGGAGGGCCCCATGGGATGAAGTGGGAGGGGAACCAGCCCGTGGTGGGCTGGTGTGCCCCCCATGGGCCTCCCCCTGCGCCTAGGGTTGGAAACCCTAGGGGTGGGGGCGCCCCACTTGGCTTGGGGGGCAAGCCACCCCCCTTGGCCGCCGCCCCCTGATACGTCTCCGTCGTATCTACTTTTCCAAACACTTTTGCCCTTGTTTTGGACTCTATCTTGTATCATTTGAATGGAACTAACCCGGACTGACGCTGTTTTCAGCAGAATTACCATGATGTTGTTTTATGTGCAGAAAACAAATATTCTCGGAATGACCTGAAACTCCACGGGAGGTCTTAGAAAAAACAATAAAAAATCCTCGCCAAATATGAAGACCAGGGGGCCCACACCCTTTCCATGAGAGTGGGGGCGCCCCCCTTCCCCTAGGGCGCGCCCCCTACCTCGTGGGCCCCCTGTTGACCCTCCGACGCCAACTCCAACTCTATATATTTGCTTTCGGAGAGAAGAAAACCAGAGAGAAGAAATCATCGCGTTTTACGATACGGAGCCGCCGCCAAGCCCTAAAACCTCTCGGGAGGGCTGATCTGGAGTCCGTTCGGGGCTCCGGAGAGGGGGGTTCGTCGTCGTCATCATCAACCATCCTCCATCACAAATTTCATGATGCTCACCACCGTGCGTGAGTAATTCCATCGTAGGCTTGCTGGACGGTGATGGGTTGGATGAGATTTATCATGTAATCGAGTTAGTTTTGTTAGGGTTTGATCCCTAGTATCCATTATGTTCTGAGATTGATGTTGCTATGACTTTGCTATGCTTAATGCTTGTCACTAGGGCCCGAGTGCCATGATTTCAGATCTGAACCTATTATGTTTTCATGAATATATGTGAGTTCTTGATCCTATCTTGCAAGTCTATAGTCACCTACTATGTGTTATGATCCGGCAACCCCGAAGTGACAATAATCGGGACCACTCCCGGTGATGACCGTAGTTTGAGGAGTTCATGTATTCACTATGTGTTAATGCTTTGTTCTGGTTCTCTATTAAAAGGAGGCCTTAATATCCCTTAGTTTCCAATAGGACCCCGCTGCCACGGGAGGGTAGGACAAAAGATGTCATGCAAGTTCTTTTCCATAAGCACGTATGACTATATACGGAATACATGCCTACATTACATTGACGAACTAGAGCCAGTTCTGTGTCACCCTATGTTATGACTGTTACATTATGAACCGCATCTGGCATAATTATCCATCACTGATCCGGTGCCTACGAGTTTTCCATATACTGGTTTACGCTTATTTACTTTTCCGCTTTTACTGTTACAATCACTACAAAATACCAAAAACATTACTTTTGATGTCTTTACTTTTCTTGCTGCTACCACCACTATCATATTACTTTGCTACTAAACACTTTGCTGCATATACTAAGTGTCCAGGTGTGGTTGAATTGACAACTCAGCTGCTAATACTTGAGAATATTCTTTGGCTCCCCTTGTGTCGAATCAATAAATTTGGGTTGAATACTCTACCCTCGAAAGCTGTTGCGATCCCCTATACTTGTGGCTTATCAAGACCTTTTTCTGGCGCCGTTGCCGGGGAGCATAGCTCTATTCTTTGAGTCACTTGGGATTTATATCTGCTGGACATTATGAAGAACTTGAGAGATCCAAAAACCAAGATCTATCCCTCAACTACAAGGGGAGGTAAGGAACTGCCATCTAGCTCTGCACTTGATTCACCTTCTGTTATGAGTAAGTTTGTGACACCTACATCTGCTTCTGCTATTCGTTCTGATATGTCGCATGTTATTGATGATGCCACTTCTACTATGAATGATACTTATGATGAAACTGCTTCTATGCCTGATACTACTGTGCCCCTTAGTGAATTTCTTGAAGAACAAATTGCTAGGGCTAGAGAAAGAGAAATTGATGAAACTGAATACGATGATGATAGTGATGATGAAAATATGCCTGTTATTCCTGAAGGTTATCTTTTTGATCAAGATGCTTCTTTAGCTATTTTAGCTTGCAGAGATAGATATGAGCTTAAGAGGTTATTAATTAAATGGAACAAAGAATCACTTAGAGATAAAAGGAAACCCGATCCTGCTTTTGCTACTTCACCTATATGTGTTCCTGATAAAGATTATGAATTCTCTGTTGATCCTGGTATAATTACTTTGGTTGAATCTGATCCATTTTATGGCTATGAATCTGAAACTGTTGTGGCACATCTTACTAAGTTAAATGATATAGCTGCCCTGTTCACTAATAATGAGAGATCACGTTACCTCTATTTACTCAAAATATTTCCGTTCTCATTAAAGGGTGATGCTAAGATATGGTTTAATTCTCTTGATCCTGGTTGTGTGCGTAGTCCCCAGGATATGATTTATTACTACTCTGCTAAATATTTCCCTGCTCATAAGAAAGAAGCTGCTTTGAGGGAAATATACAATTTCGTGCAAATTAAAGAAGAGAGTCTCCCACAAGCTTGGGGGAGGCTTCTCAAGTTACTTAATGCTTTGCCTAATCATCCTCTTAAGAAACCTGAAATACTTGATATCTTTTATAATGGACTAACCGATGCTTCCAGAGATTACTTGGATAGTTGTGTTGGTTCTCTTTTTAGGGAAAGAGCACCGGATGAAGCTGAAATTCTATTGAATAATATGTTGACAAATGAAAATAATTGGGCACCTCCTGAGCCAGCTCCCGCTCCAATTACTGAGCCTATTCCTAAACCAACTCCGAAGAAGAGAGGTGTTCTATTTCTCAGTCCCGAAGATATGCAAGAGGCAAAGAAATCTATGAAAGAAAAAGGTATTAAAGCTGAAGAAGTTAAGAATTTACCTCCTATTGAAGAAATACATGGTCTTAATATACCGCCTGTTGACGAATTATATGATCTTAATCCTTTATTCATTGAAGAACCTCCCGATATCCCGACACAGGTAGTAAAGGTAAATTCTCTCTATAGATATGATAAAGCTGAAGTCCCTCCTACTAAAATTGCTAGTCCGTGCTTGGATGAGTTTGATGACTTTATGTTTAAGCAAGACGACTTCAATGCTTATTTTGGTAGACAATTAAAAGAGAATGCTTATAAGATTAGATGCTTGGGTGATTATATGGCTAATATTAGAGGTGAGCTTAAACTTGTTAGCAAACATGCTTCTATGGTTACCACTCAAGTAGAACAAGTACTTAAAGCTCAAAAAGAATTGCTCCATGAAATGAATAGTAAGAAAAATGATTATGCTGTTAGAGTGGCTACTAGAACTGGTAGAATGACTCAGGAACCTTTGTATCCTGAAGGCCACCCTAAGAGAATCGAGCAAGATTCTCAAAGAAATAATATTGATGCACCTAGTTCTTCTAAAAAGAAGAAAAAGAAAAAGGATAGAACTATGCAAACTTCTAGTGAACCTATTGCTGAACCACCTGATAATTCAAATGATATTTCTATGTTTGATGCTGAAACACAATCTGGTAATGAACATGAACCTAGTAAAAATATTAATGATGATGTTCATGATGATGCTCAACCTAGTAATGATAATGATGTAGAAATTGAACCTGCTGTTGATCTTGAGAACCCACAATCAAAGAATCAACGTTATGACAAAAGAGACTTTGTTGCTAGGAAACATGGGAAAGAAAGAGAACCTTGGGTTCAGAAACCCATGCCTTTTCCTCTGAAACCATCCAAGAAGAAGGATGATGAGGATTTTGAGAGCTTTGCTGAAATGATTAGGCCTATCTTTTTACGTATGCGATTGACTGATGTGCTCAAAACAAATCCTTATGCTAAATATATGAAGGATATCATTACTAATAAAAGAAAGATACCGGAAGCTGAAATTTCCACCATGCTTGCTAATTATACTTTTAAGGGTGGAATACCAAAGAAACTTGGAGATCCCGGAGTACCTACTATACCTTGCTCCATTAAAAGAAATTATATTAAAATTGCTTTATGTGATCTTGGAGCCGGTGTTAGTGTTATGCCTCTCTCTTTATATCGTAGACTTGACTTGAATAAGTTGACACCTGCTGAAATATCTTTGCAAATGGCTGATAAATCAACTGCTATACCTGTCGGTATTTGTGAGGACGTGCCTGTTGTGGTTGCAAATGTTACTATTTTAACGGACTTTGTTATTCTTGATATTCCCGAGGATGATAGTATGTCTATTATTCTTGGAAGACCTTTTCTTAATACTGCAGGGGCTGTTATTGATTGCAACAAAGGCAATGTCGCTTTTCATGTTAATGGTAATGAGCATACGGTACACTTTCCGAGGAAACAACCTCAAGTTCATAGTATCAACTCTATTGGAAAAATTCCATCGATTATATTTGGAGGTTTTGAATTCCCTCTTCCTACTGTCAAGAAGAAATATGATATTCTTATTATTGGGGATGTGCATATCCCCGTTGAGGTAACTTAATGTTAGTCAAAATTTCTCCGGTTTCATGATTATCGGAATGAGTTTGTTAACAAGACTTGATCAACCTTGTTAGTGGATTCTTTTTGATGAGCATGAGATGGATGAAACTAGAAGCACAAACTTCTGCACATTCTTTATACTTTATGTTATTTATATTAAATAAAGTAAAAATAGTATTTTTCTGTATGTTTCCTGACTTATCCGTGCAATATAAAAATATCCCGAAAATAAAAGTCCTCAGAATGCCATGCCAATTTAATATGATTTTTTCGGGAATATTTGAGGATTTACTGTGCAAAAATTACCCCGGGAGGAGCTGCCACCTGGCCACGAGGGTGGTGGGCGCCCCCCCCCTATAGGGCGCGCCCCCTGCCTCGTGGGCCCACAGTGGCCCTCTTCCACTTATCCCAGCACCCATCTTCTTCCTCTGCCTCACACACACCCGAAAAACCAACTCAAGCACGAGTTCCAGCCACTTTTGCTGTGATTTTCGATCTCCTTGCTCAAAGCACCTCTCGCAAAACTGCTTGGGGAGATTGTTCCTTGGTATGTGTCGGATTTCGGGTTCCGGCAGACCCTTACGGTTCGAACACTGGGGTGCGCGTGGAAATCTCACCTTCAACCTCTCCGTCTCGATGGGATCTAAACTACTAAAAGAGCTGCACGAAAGACACAAGATTTATACTGGTTCGGGCCACCGATGTGGTGTAATACCCTACTCCAGTGTGTGGTGGATGGATTACCTCCTGGGGCTGGTGCGGATAAACAATACAAGGAAGAACAGCCTCGCGAGGGTCTGTTCTTGGCTGCGGTGATGAACTGCTATGAAGAGTTCAGTCACCCTCTCTCTCTCTCTCTCTCTCTCTCTCTCTCTACATGCGAACCGAACGAACCAACCCTGAACCCAACCATCGAACCCCTTGCTATGTGGGTGGCTAGTCCTATTTATAGAGGCCCTGGTCCTCTCCCCAAATATTGAGCGGGAAGGGATCCAACAATGGCGGGCTAATTTGAAGGGGGACAGCGAGTACATCTATCCTGACAAAAGCAGTCTTCGCCTGCCAAAGGCTCTGGTGATGACGCCGCGCTGGGCTCCATGGTGACCTCCGTCTCGCAGTCCTCCTGGTCTTGGTCTCATTGCACCGAAGTGGCAACCTTTGCCTGATACCTCGGTACTCCGCGGATACGCTTGCCCCCTTTGCACCAAAGAGGAAAGAGGGACGTTGCACACGCTGGCACCCGCCTGGCGCCCCGTGTCGTCATGGCATGTGTCATGGGCACCTCGCGAGGTACCCCGCCTTGAACTCTCCGCCTCCTCACGAGCCAGCCTGACGAGGCTGTGCCTGAGGATGCACCGTGTCATCCGCCTCGCGAGGCTTGGCCCCTCGCGAGGGTCTTGAGCCTCGTGTTGATGAAGATGGGCCGCGCTGGGCCCCCACTTGAGCCACGCCGCAGGCAGGCAAGTCTGGGGACCCCCGTTCCCAGAATGCCGACAGTAGCCCCCGGGCCCAAGGCGCGCATGGACTTGGCCGTGCCGAGAGGCGAAAGGGCAAGGGCGAAGCGCCGCGGGCCCCAACAGCCTGCGGCCTTGGACGCCGCGTGGCGGTTGATTGGACGTGGCGCCTCCGCTTCCCACAACGCCTTGGTGGTCATGCGAGTTGGACAAGTCCCTGCATGCAGAACGTGTTATGATTACCTGTGATCATGGAGACCGGCGGTTGGCCTTCGCCGGCTATAAGTACGGCACCGCTCGTGCCCGTCCAGTCCATCTCTTCTTGCTCTCTCCTTCGCCTCAGTTCTTGCTCCGTCTTGGTGTGATGGCTCCGATTTGCCGATTCTCTGCAGCGGAGAAGGGAAAGGCTCCTCGAGAAGGGCCAGATCCTCTCCCGCCGAAGAAGCGACTCGCCCATTGCAGCCGGGACGATGAGGACCATCCGGTGGTGGCTAGGCCCTGGGGCGAGCAGGCTCCGCCGGGGTTCCCGCTGCCCTTGTACGCCCACGTCGAGGGCCCCGGAGGTGTTGATGCTGATCCCTGCGGTCAGCACCGTCGTCGGCGCCGTCGGGTTGTGAAGGCGTGGGTGGTTCCTCCTGGAGTCCATGCCGAGGGCTCCTCCCCTGAGTTCGTGCTCCCCGTCGTCACTCCTCTTCAGTCCTGGATCCACCTTCCTCCCTTCTTCGCCTCCATGGTTCTTCTAGGGGGGCCTCCGGAGCTCCAGCTGCAGCACGCCGACTGCGACGCCCCCGCGACTGAGGCCGAGGTCGTCATCGCTGCCCCGGGCGCGGTCTACATGTCCCGCGGCTAGAGGGAGATCGCCCGGGTCTGCAGGGAAAGAGGCGTCTTCACGGTCCACCTGGAGTATGACGGCGTGGCGGTGATGTTCTTCAAGGTCTTCAACGCAATCGGGCGCCGGCTGGAGTGCTGCCGCGGGAGAGGCGGCCAGGACCTCGCCCTGGTGAGGGCTAGGCCCATCGACCGCCCCCTTGGCAGTGGCGCCCGAGGGTCCAGCGGCTCCAGCGAAGGCTTCACGACTCCGGAGATGAGCGACGACAGCTACGAGCCCCCGAGTTGTCGCCGCTCCAGGAGCAGGGCGGACGCGTCAGGCTGTCGCCAACCCTGATCTGGATGTGGTTGGCACCGGTGCCTGATGGCCCACTGTTGATGATGGCGTCTCCCGCAGTAGCTCATGTAGTTAGCGTCCCTTAGGATCCGCTCCCTGCGAGGAATCAGAATGCGCCCCCTTGAGGATCAGGGGCCGTTCCAGGTGTGCCGTTGGGTTCGTGTGTGGATAGGAGCGGAAACGCTCGACAAGGTCCTCGTGAGGCCCCTTCTTCCCCGCCTCTGCTCCCCTTTTTGCTCTATGTCCTTGGGTCCCGGCCCTCGAGCTTGTCTCAGCCGTCGCTGGTATGCCAGGTCGCGATGCGGTGGACAAGGCCAGAGGGTGAGGGCTGGAGAGCCAGTAAGAGCCTGAGTCGCGATGCTCAGGCACCCCCCCCTTTAATGTGCAAGCGGTTCGCGCGGGCAAGGGCGAAGGAAACCTCGTGAGGGCCTCGGCTTGCGCGGTTCCCTCCAGGGATCCTGCTGGGTCATCACACAAAGAAGATGGTGTTGCCACGGCGGCCATTAGTTGATCGTTAGTCACTCAAGAGCTTGCTGGTTGAGGTAGGCGAGGCGTATCTGGGCACCCGTGAGCCAGCGCGGGACTCCCGAGGCCCTACCTCTGGGCGGGTTGCGCCCGGCACTGGGTTGTATCTTGAGATGTGTCCCTGCAAAATTTGGTTAGATGCCAGTACTCTACGTCCTTGGGTCCCGGCCCTCGAGCTTGTCTCAGCCGTCGCTGGTATGCCAGGTCGCGATGCCGTGGACAAGGCCAGAGGGTGAGGGCTGGAGAGCCAGTAAGAGCCCTGAGTCGCGATGCTCAGGCACCCCCCCTTTAATGTGCAAGTGGCCGACATGGGAAGAGAAGATGTCGCGGACGGGCACCATGCAGCTAAGCGTGATAGGCAATGCATAGTTGGAAATAAACGCTAGGGGGATACACGCCGCTGGGTCTGGCCCGAACGGCTTGGGGATGATGCAGCCCGAGGGGCGCCCCCAACAAGGCAAACTAATGACGGAAAGGTAAATGCAGATACATGCCGCGGGGATGGACCCACGCGGCCTGGGAGTGATGCAACCCTGGGAGGGTGCTCCCAGCTGAGAACGGAACTTGAAAGATGTCACCTGACGATGTCGTTGGCGAGGTGGTGTTGGTGCAGCGGGCTTGGCGGGCTGCGGAAGCCAATCCTCACGAGCCCCCAGGCCCCGGGGCTGTAGGATCGAAAGTATGTCTATAGGGGCAGTGATTAGACTACTTGACCAACTAAAAGCTTAGCCTTTTCCCAATTTTAGTTCTTGGCAGATTTTAGCTATCTTAGAGCAAGTCAAGCAATCATCACACAATTCAAGCAAGCATGCAAAGAGTTTATTGGCAGCGGAAAGTAAAGCATGCAACTTGAAAGAATGTAAAGGGAAGGGTTTGGAGGATTCAAACGCAATTGGAGACACGGATGTTTTCCCGTGATTCGGATTGGTGGTGCTATCCTACATCCATGTTGATGGAGACTTCAACCCATGGAGGGTAACGGTTGCGCGAGTCCGCGGAGGCCTCCACCCACGAAGGGTCCACGAAGAAGCAACCTTGTCTATTCCACCATGGCCATCACCCACGAAGGACTTGCCTCACTAGCGGTAGATCTTCACGAAGTAGGCGATCTCCTTGCCCTTACAAACTCCTTGGTTCAACTCCACAATCTTGTCGGAGGCTCCCAAGTGACACCTAGCCAATCTAGGAGACACCACTCTCCAAGAAGTAACAAATGGTGTGTTGATGATGAACTCCTTGCTCTTGTGCTTCAAATGATAGTCTCCCCAACACTCAACTCTCTCTCATAGGATTTGGATCTGGTGGAAAGAAGAATTGAGTGGAAAGCAACTTGGGGAAGGCTAGAGATCAAGATTCATATGGTAGGAATGGAATATCTTGGTCTCAACACATGAGTAGGTGGTTCTTTCTCAGAACATATGAGTAGGAATGGTGTATGTGTTCTGATGGCTCTCTCTTCGAATGAAGAGGAGGTGGAGGGGTATTTATAGCATCCACACAAAATCCAACCGTTACACACAATCTACCAATCTCGGTGGGACCGAATCAGAAAACTCAGTCTGACCGAAATAGTAAACCTAGTGACCGTTAGGAATTTCGGTGGGACTGAGATGCAACTCGGTAGGACCGATTCGGTTAGGGTTTGGGCATAACGTAATCTCGGTGAGACCGATCGCACAAACTCGGTGAGACCGAGTTCGGCAATTAGCTAACCAGAGAGTTGGTCAGGCAAACTCGGTGGGACCGACTTGCTCTTTCGGTGAGACCGAAAAGTTACAAGAAGGAAACAGAGAGTTTGCATTGCATTCTCGGTGGGACCGATTCACTCTTTCGGTGAGACCGAAAAGTTACGAAAGGGAAACAGAGAGTTTGCAACCCCATCTCGGTGTGACCGAGATCCTTATTGGTAGGACCGAATTGCTAGGGTTTGGCAGTGGCAAATGACAAGTGAAACTCGGTGGCGCCGGATTGACAGAATCGGTATGACCGAGTTTGGCTTAGGGTTTTAGGTCATTTGTGGATATGGAAAGGTGGTTGAGGATTTTGGAGCATATCACTAAGCACATAAAGCAAGAGGCTCATTAAGCAACACCTCATCCCTCCTTGATAGTATTGGCTTTTCCTAAAGACTCAATGTGATCTTGGATCACTAAAATATAAAATGAAGAGTCTTGAACTTTTGAGCTTGAGCCAATTCTTTGTCCTTAGCATTTTGAGGGTTCCACTTTCACATCCATGCCATGCCAATCATTGAGCTTTCCTGAAATAATCATCTTGGAATAGCATTAGCTCAATGAGCTATATGTTGTTATGAATTACCAAAACCACCTAGGGATAGTTGCACTTTCAATCTCCCCCTTTTGGTAATTGATGACAACATATAGATCAAAGCTTCGACAAATAATAATAATCATGAAATACATCGTCGCTTTGAGAAGTATGTGATAAGTAAGAGCTCCCCCTAAATTTATGCATATTACAAATTTGCTTTGGACTGCAAATGCACAAGGAGTTAGAATCATGGGTTACTCTTCCATGTCACATACATCTTGGTGGAGCGCTCAAAAATGATAAGATTGAAATACATGCACTCATCACCAAGAATAGTGAATGATCACAAACGATAGATAGAATGATAATATTTAGCAAGCATTAAGCAACCATTAAGTGTAGCTTATGATCAAACACTTCATCATCGATGTCTGACGAATAATGACATAGTATCGCACATGCACGCAAACAAAGTTCGAAAAACCACCAAATAAAACAAGAGAGAATAAAAGCAACACTCTCTCTCAAAGCCTATGATCTATACATTTTCTCCCCCTTTGGCAACACGTTACCAAAAAGTTCCTAGAAAATGCATAGTGCTAAGTCAACGCTCAGGCTTGATCTTCAGGTGGTGGTGGAGTCCAGAGCACGCCAAGGACGAAGCCTTCGGTAGAAGTGGTCGGAGTCGAGGCTGAAGTGGATGCTCGAGCTGGTGGAACTGAGGCTGTGGCTGGCGCAGACGTTGTGGCTCTGGTGTCAGCAACTGGCAGTGCAGACGACCTCGGACCTCGTGGCACCCCCGCAAAAGCATCAGTCGTGGTCCTGCCTCTCCTCTCATTCATGTCCTCCTGAAGCTGCTCCATGGCGGTTTGTATCTCTGTCACCTTGATGTCCATGTCATAGAACCTCTGTTCCATGATCCTCTCTAGGCTCGCCTGGTTCTGAGTCAGGGTAGCTATACTCTGCTTAATCCGCAGGGTGGACGCTATCAGGTAACCGAGCTGCTCTTGTTTGGTCTTCAAGAAGTAATCAGATGCCTCCGCTTGAGTAGGCATCCTGGCAGCTTTCTCCTTCTTCGCCTTCTCCTTCTGAGCTTGTGCATGGGCAGATGAGGGTTCATTCTCAGTCATAACCACTTTGTTATCCTCAAAATCTAGACGGACGGGCAGGTGTTCCTTATCCAATAAATACACGCCCGTGCCCATCTTGGAGTTGATGAGCTCCTGAATCTGTGGGGCATACCCACAACTCCTCTTCTAGTCTGCAGCTGTCCTCTTGATTGTTTCCACAATGAGACTCATGACCTTGAATTTCTGAGGCACGTCAAAGACATGAAGCAAGTTGATCGCGTGACCTCTGATCATCTTGTGATCTCCAGATTTGGGCAGAAGGGTGTGCCTAAGGATCCAGTTGATCGTAGGCAATCCTGAGAGCAGATAGTGCACTGAGCCAAACTTGAACGTGTCGAGCGCTTCATTCGGGATCTCCTTGTACATGTTGGACATGGAGTTGTGATCCATCTTTTTCTTGGCATAAATGTCCAAGTCATCAGCTTGCTCCTCTGGGGCATTGATCAACTTCGCCCATTCTTCAACAGTGGATTGGTACCTTGTACCCTCTGACATCCATGTGATCCTGCCATCTGGATAAAAGTGTGATGTGGAGTAGAATTGCATGATCAGCTCCTCGTTCCACTTTGTGAGCTTCTGCCCAACAAAGTCTGCAACTCCACACGCACTAAAGCTGTCAAATACACCGGGGTAGTACTCTTCATTGTCCTTGATGTAGGTCCAGTCGACCCATCTCATGTCACAAACGATTGGCTTCTTGTCAAGCAAAACAGTCTCATAGAAATCTTGCTGCTCCTTGGTATGAAATATGTAATCCACGGCAGTCCTTCTCCTAGAAGCATACGGGTCTGCTTCTCTCCATTTCCTCAGCCCTGAATCTCTCCTGAGCTTCATATCCTCAGCCACAGGATGAGCGTCGTTGTGTTCTGGGATCTTGGGCTTGAGCTTCCTAAGGACACTCTCTTCCTCTTCTTCGATAGCTTCAGGCACTGGGGCCTTGTTCTTTTCCGCAGCTGGGATGCTTCGTGTGTTTCTCTTTGGTGCACTCTTAGGCTTAGATGCAGCCTTAGGTGCTTCCTTGGGCTTGGATGCAGCTGTTCCTGACCTTATAGCATCTCCCATGAGTTTGGCTGCCTTGGGTACTGGTGCAACAACCTCTTCTTCTTCCTCCTCCTCATCTACCATGATGGAGGCCTTCCCAAGCACTCTGGCTACAGTCTTCTTCACCCTCTCTTTCCTCTTCTTGCCCTCAGCAGCAACGGGCTCAACGGGAGCAGGCTTCACAGTTGAAGCTCTAGCCTTTGACATGGGCTGCCTGCCTGCTGGCCTTTTGATTTTCAGCCCTGGCTTTGTGCCTTGACCTGGCTCAGCTCTCTTTGATGTGGCCTCTTCCTCTGCCACATAGTCTTCATCCTCAAAATCAGACGTTCTCTTCTTCCTTTGACGTGTGGCAGCCTTAGGCAGATTGCTGGGGGTGCTCCTGCTGCCATCATCACAAGAACTTGAGGGGCTAGTGCCCTCACTCATCACAACTTGCTGCTCATACACATTCTGGCTGTCACTTTGATCAGACATGTTGCAAACTGACTGCTGACCCTGTGAATAGATTATGGATAAGATAGAGTGGATGAGCATCACAAAAAGCAGAGATTTTTGCAAAAGATTAATTCAAAAACTTAGTTTTAGTTTTCCACAGAAAGCATCTCGGATCTACCGATTTTCAAACTCGGTGACACTGAATCAGTTTTGGCACCAGAACTGGTGAACTCGGTCAGACCGAGTCACAGTTCGGTGGCACCGAGACTGCTAGGGTTTCACAGAATTCCAAAATCGGTCGCACCGATAAGTTATTCTCGGTCAGACCGAGTTTCACTTGTGCAATGGCAAAAGCCAGATCGGTGGGACCGAGTTTTTCAACTCGGTGGGTCCGAGATGGTTTCAGCGGAAACCTAACCCTAAAATTTTCGAATTAAACCTAATCTACGAGTTCATTGACTGGATAGGAGTGTTTCAATCGTGGCAAGAATCATGATGATCACAAAGTGCTAGGAATCGGAGTGGAGAATAGCACAAAGATCGAGTCCATACCCTAGTTCGACGGAGACTCGCTACGGCAGCAACGGCGGGGCAGAATTCCGTTGATGGCGGCGGAGACCAGCGACTGGAGGCTGCTGGCGGCGAGAAGACGATCTGGAGACCACGAAGGTAGAGCAGGCTATCGCGCGGGCAAAGAGGTTTCGGAGAAATTTCCAAAATTTTGCCCGTCACTATATATAGCCTGACCCTGTCGGTGTGACCGAGTGGAACAACTCGGTGGCACCGAGATGCAAAACTGTGTGCAGTTATTGCAACTCAGTGTGACCAAAAAGTTCAAATCGGTTGCACCGAGATCGAAAACCTAGATCAACTTAATGAACTCGGTAGGACCGAAAATGGAGTATTGGTCAGACCGAGATTCATAAAGAGGTTTTGGAAGTTTAAGTCTATGACGAATCGGGGACTCCGAGCGCTCCTCACACAGAGTGGTTCGAATCTGACTTGATCAAGTTTTGTGATGCAGCATGAATAGAGTTTGAGACGAGAAAAGCATAGATAGCTAGAGGAGGTTCTTAGGCATTCTTGTCCATCCACTTGGCAAAAGAAGAAAGCCAAACGATCAAAACAACAAGTGGATGTCCTCGAATGAGTAAAATATGCAACCAACATGCTCACACAATAAGATGGCAAATGAAATATGTGGCAAAGCATGCACAACCAATTCTAGCATCTATCAAGCAATTTGCGATGACTAGGTCATCTATATATGAGTATATTGACTTAGGAGTCAAGTGAGAACACTTGATCATAGGTCATACTCATCGTTTAAGCTCAAGTGGGGTTACCACTTTTACATAAAGCATTGTTGTATTCACATCTTTAGAGTTGCTTTAGCTCAAGTCTTAGAGTAAAGCTCCCCCTAGATGTGATATCCCCCCTAAGAGGGATGAACTAACCTTGGGTTTTGTCGATGATGACTTCATGTAGATGTTGAAGATGTGGATGCTCAATGTTGATGTAGATCACTTGGAGCTATCCATTTGAGTGAATTGGACTTTCAATACCTACATGGGTTAGTCCCACAAGGAACAAACAAGGATATCCATAGACATAGAGTGATGCACACACAAGATGATGTCCATGAAAACTTTAGGTTACCTTGTCCCTTGTCTTACCAACAAGAGGGTTTGTGACTCCTTGAACTAGTGCAAGATGTGGAAGTTGATTGCACTTGTTCTTGCCAAAATGATAAGAGTGAAGTATGTTGGCGGAGTCACCCTCAAGAACTCTCTAGTTCTTCTTATTTTGGATCCACACCATCTTGATGGGAATCCTTGGAGTTGTAGTCGTACTTGATGAAGTGGAACTTGACGTGGTCTTGGGAATCCACTTGACTAAGGTCTTAGGAGCTTCTTCAAATGCATCAATCTCCTCTTGAAGGTTGTCCTTGCCTTTTTGCTTGTAGTCTTGTGGTGGAAGATCATCTTGAGCTTGTGTCCCCTTGAAAGAAGTGTCATACTTCTCTTGTTGAGGAACAAACTTTGTCTTGGGGTATTGATCTTCTTCCCACTCAACTCCATTGGCATTGAACTTTCGTTCAAAACCAACACCTTGATTCTTCCGGTGCATTCCTTGCTTGCGCACAATTTCCTCGAATTGCTTACTTTCGGCAAGGCTCTTGTAAACACCTTTCTCTATAATTCCCTTCAATAAGCTATTTTCTTGCTCAAGTGTAACTTGGCTAAGAGAATCATTAGTGGAATCAAGAGAACTACTAGAAGCAACAATATTGGATTTAGCATGATCATTGTTACTACTAGAGGAAGAATCTTTCTGATTCTTGTTACTAGTCTTGACTTGAGGCACGTAAGTGGATAATAGTAAACGCTTGGCAATGTAAGAAGAACTTTTCCTGCGGAGATCATCATTGATTGCCTTTAAGAACTCATGCTCTTGCTCAAGATTGAGCTTTTCAAAGCATAGTTTCTCATGAGCTCTTAAAAGTTCTCGATGATCTTCGAAGATAGTTTCACGGGCTAACTTAAGAGTGTTTAGTTCTTTAGTTAGAGCCTCAATCTTCTCCTTATCATTGTCATTCATTTTAGCATGATTAATTGATATTTCACCATAATATTCTTCATTAGAGTTGCCAACAAGCAAATCATCATCACCTAACAAGTCATCTTCATCACTATTAAAGTCAACATACTCGGGGTGTGTTACCTTAGGACCTTTGGCCATGAAGCATCTTCCAATTCCTTCATTTGGTGAGTCAAATATGTCGTAGGAGTTGGTTGACACAAGTGCTAGACCGGCAACACCTTCATCTTGAGTATCTTCGGAGTCGGAGTGATAACTTCTCTCGGAGTGGCTGTCGGAGTCGGAGCCGGATACCCATTCACCAACATGAGCTTGATGTCTTCGTTTTGTATAGCTCCTTGATGATTTTTCCTTCCTTTCCGAATCCTTGCTTCTCCGTGAGTATCTTCGTTCATAACGATCATCTCTACTCCTTCTCTCTCTTGGTGGAGATTCTTTGCTTCTTCTTTTTGGAGAATCTTCTCTTCTCTTGTAGGGAGCCGTACACTCATTGGAATAGTGTCCGGGTCTTCCACAATTATAGCAGTTTCGCTCTCGACTAGAAGATCTTTTGTCATTGTAGGACCTTGACTTGAAGCTTCTATCTTTGTTTCTACTCTTGTAGAACTTGTTGAAGTTCTTCACCATTAAGCTCAATTCTTCATTGAAGTTTTGTTTCTCACTTGATGATGTGGGGACTTCACATGACGCTTTGTAGGCACCACTTGATTTATTGTGAAGTTCCTCTTTATCCTTGAGTGACATCTCATGAGCAACAATCCTTCCAATTACTTCCGTTGGCTTGAGATCTTTGTAGTTGGGCATCATTTGGATTAATGTGCACACGGTATCATATTTCCCATCCAAGGCTCTTAGGATCTTCTTGATGATGAATCTATCGGTCATCTCTTCACTTCCTAAGCCGGCAATCTCATTTGTGATGAGAGCAAGCTTAGAGTACATTTCAGCGACGCCTTCACCATCCTTCATCTTGAACTTGTCAAGTTGACTTTGGAGCACATCCAACTTGGATTCCTTGACGGAGTCGGTACCTTCGTGCATATCAATCAAAGTATCCCAAATTTCCTTTGCATTCTCAAGGCGGCTGATTTTGTTGAATTCTTCGGGGCACAATCCGTTGAAGAGAATATCACAAGCTTGAGCATTGTATTGCAACATCTTCAACTCATCCACGGTAGTTTCACGGTTTGGTTCCCTCCCATCGAAGAACTCACCTTGCAAGCCAACACAAACAATAGCCCATATGGCGGGGTTATGTCCAAGAATGTGCATTTTCATTTTATGCTTCCAACTAGCAAAATTAGTGCCATCAAAGTAACGACCTGTACGGTGATAATTTCCCTCGCTAGATGCCATACTCTCCTAGGTTGTGAAACCAAGGCTATGACCACCAAAAGCTATGGAGATCAAGCCAAATGGAGACCAAAGCTCTGATACCACTTGTAGGATCGAAAGTATGCCTAGGGGGGTGATTACACTACTTGACCAACTAAAAGCTTAGCCTTTTCCCAATTTTAGTTCTTGGCAGATTTTAGCTATCTTAGAGCAAGTCAAGCAATCATCACACAATTCAAGCAAGCATGCAAAGAGTTTATTGGCAGCGGAAAGTAAAGCATGCAACTTGCAAGAATGTAAAGGGAAGGGTTTGGAGGATTCAAAAGCAATTGGAGACACGGATGTTTTCCCGTGGTTTGGATAGGTGGTGCTATCCTACATCCACGTTGATGTAGACTTCAACCCATGGAGGGTAACGGTTGTGCGAGTCCACGGAGGGCTCCACCCACGAAGGGTCCACGAAGAAGCAACCTTGTCTACTCCACCATGGCCATCGCCCATGAAGGACTTGCCTCACTAGCGGTAGATCTTCACGAAGTAGGCGATCTCCTTGCCCTTACAAACTCCTTGGTTCAACTCCACAAACTTGTTGGAGGCTCCCAAGTGACACCTAGCAAATCTAGGAGACACCACTCTCCAAGAAGTAACAAATGGTGTGTTGATGATGAACTCCTTGCTCTTGTGCTTCAAATGATAGTCTCCCCAACACTCAACTCTCTCTCATAGGATTTGGATCTGGTGGAAAGAAGATTTGAGTGGAAAGCAACTTGGGGAAGGCTAGAGATCAAGATTCATATGGTAGGAATGGAATATCTTGGTCTCAACACATGAGTAGGTGGTTCTTTCTCAGAACATATGAGTAGGAATGGTGTATGTGTTCTGATGGCTCTCTCTTCGAATGAAGAGGAGGTGGAGGGGTATTTATAGCCTCCACACAAAATCCAACCGTTACACACAATCTACCAATCTCGGTGGGACCGAATCAGAAAACTCGGTCTGACCGGAATAGTAAACCTAGTGACCGTTAAGAATTTCGGTGGGACTGAGATGCAACTCGGTAGGACCGATTCGGTTAGGGTTTGGGCATAACGTAATCTCGGTGAGACCGATCGCACAAACTCGGTGAGACCGAGTTCGACAATTAGCTAACCAGAGAGTTGGTCAGGCAAACTCGGTGGGACCGACTTGCTCTTTCGGTGAGACCGAAAAGTTACAAGAAGGAAACAGAGAGTTTGCATTGCATTCTTGGTGGGACCGATTCGCTCTTTCGGTGAGACCGAAAAGTTAGGAAAGGGAAACAGAGAGTTTGCAACCCCATCTCAGTGTGACCGAGATCCTTATCGGTAGGACCGAATTGCTAGGGTTTGGCAGTGGCAAATGACAAGTGAAACTCGGTGGCGCCGGATTGACAGAATCGGTATGACCGAGTTTGGCTTAGGGTTTTAGGTCATTTGTGGATATGGAAAGGTGGTTGAGGATTTTGGAGCATATCACTAAGCACATAAAGCAAGAGGCTCATTAAGCAACACCTCATCCCTCCTTGATAGTATTGGCTTTTCCTAAAGACTCAATGTGATCTTGGATCACTAAAATATAAAATGAAGAGTCTTGAACTTTTGAGCTTGAGCCAATTCTTTGTCCTTAGCATTTTGAGGGTTCCACTTTCACATCCATGCCATGCCAATCATTGAGCTTTCCTGAAATAATCATCTTGGAATAGCATTAGCTCAATGAGCTATATGTTGTTATGAATTACCAAAACCACATAGGGATAGTTGCACTTTCAAGGGCCTCAGGAGGCTTCGGAGGCGCTGGTGACTCCTCGTGAGCTGCCTCCATCTCCGCCAAGGCCGCGGAACGCCTGTCTTCCTGAGCCTCCACGATGCCCCTCATGAGGCGCTGGTACGCCGCAGCCATGCTCGGCAGGCCGTAAGGCATGCGAACATAGTTGTGGGGTGGACCTTCGTAGCGCCCCACTTGCGAGGGCCAGAGGCGCTCCATTGTGGCGATCTGATTGAGACCTGGTACGTCGACGCAGACGCGCAGCCCACCATCCTCGCCTGGATGTGGGGCCACGGCTGGCAAGCGGCGGCAACCTCTCATGATCCTTGTCTCCTGTAGCTCTTGAATGGCCTCGTCAACGAACTCTTGCTGGTCTGATCTTCCTCGCCTGGCTCCCTCTCGAGGGAAACATGCTACGAAGCACGCCTCCACGTGGTGCCCAAGCGCCTCCCTCGTGACCCCGGCTAGGTCGATGGCCCTCCAGGTGAGAGCCCCCGAGCCCTGCCTGAGGAGGGCGCCGGGCGCGCTTTCCTATGCGATGGATGGAGGGCCCTCTTGAGGGGGCACGGGCCCTGAGGGGCCTGCCTCCTGAGGGGCTGAGCCTGACGACGTCTTCTTCTTCTTGGGGATGGTCTCAGGAAGCCTCCTACTTCCGTGATCTGGGTCTTCTAGCGACGTGGCCTGAAAGGATCGCTCCAGGGAACACACTGCATCTCTCTCTTCACAGGGCACCGTGATGACGCCGCCACTTCCTGGCATCTTGAGGACGTTGTAGCCGTGGTGGGTCATGGCCATGAACTTGGCCAGTGCTGGGTACCCGAGGATGGCGTTGTGCGGCAGGCGGATGTGGGCGACCTCGAAGTCGATGAGCTTGGTGCGGTAGTTGCTGCGGGCCCCGAAGGTGACAGGGAGGCGGACCTGCCCGATCGGGACTATGGAACCGTCGGTGATCGTGGAGAAAGGCCTGGTTGGCTGAAGCTGGTCATAGGGCACTTGGAGATTGTTGAATGTTTCCACGGACAGGACGTTGAGCCCTGCCCCGCCATCGATGAGGGTCTTGGTGACCAGCACGTTGCTGATGACCGGGGAGCAGAGCATCGGGAGGACTCCTGCAGTGGCTACGCACTTGAGCTGGTCTGCCGAGCTGAACGTGATGGGGCACGCCGACCACCTGAGGGGGCGCGTTGCTTCGAGCTTGGGGAGAACTGCATTCACTTCACGGGCAAACTGCTTGAAGATACGTTGGGAGGCTGGGGCTTGAGCTCCGCCCAGGATGCAGGCGATCGCGTGCGGCTCCTGGAAGTCCCCAGCCCCCTCGTCTTGATGGCGGTCTTCGTTCCTTCTTGGTGGAGGCAGCAGCGGAGGCAGGCCTGCGTTGCCATGAGGGTGATCCTCGCGAGGTTGGTCTCTCCAGTCCCCCTCACGAGGCAGGTCCCGCCAGCGGTCCTCGCGAGGCTGGTCGCGCCACCCCTGGCGCGGGCCGCGGTCTTCCCAGCGCCCTGGGTTTCTTCCTCCTCCTCGGCCGTAGCCCCGGTCAACATGGTCAGGGCGACGGCCGATCCTTCCTTCTCGTACGGCGCGGAGCTCTTGACATTCATTGGTGTTGTGGGTGTGGAGGTCATGGTACACACAGTACCGGCTGCCTCTGGAGGGTTCGGGCAGATCCTTGCCCCGCTTGGTGTCTGGTTCTGCTGCGAGCACGGCAGCCCCCTTGCGCTTGGCGTCCTTGGCTTTGGGCTTCTTCTCTTCTGGGTCCATGGCTGGCAGCTCGAGGAGGGAGAGACGTCCCTCCTAAGCCCTGGCGCACTTGTTCGCCAAGTTGAACAGCTCCAAGGAGCTGCAGAGGTCTTCGTGCATCGCCAGCTCCTCCTTCATCTTGACGCCACGCACGCCGTCAGAGAAGGCGGAGATGATGGCCTCCTCTGACACCCTGGAGATCTTGAGGCGCGCGCTGTTGAAGCACTGGATGTACTTTTGCAGGGTCTCTCCGGGTTGTTGCTTGATGCGGCGCAAGTCGCTCACGGCGGGCGGCCGGTCGCGAGTACCTTGGAAGTTGGCGATGAAGCGGGCGCGCATCTGGTCCCAGGAGGAGATCGTGCCTGGAGCCAGGTTCGCGCCCCTTCCTTCAGCGCCATGGGGAACCAGTTAGCCATGACCTTTTCATCCCCGCCGGCAGCCTCGATGCCCAACTCATGAGCTGGAGGAACTCTGCGGGATCGGTTGTGCCGTCGTAGCGAGGAGGCAGGTCGAGCTTGAACTTGTCGGGCCACGCGACGCTGCACAGCTCAGTGGTGTAGGCGTGGCAGCTCGCGGTGGCCACGAAAGGCCTCGGTTGGTGGAGAGCTTGGTCTTGAGGGTCCCCACGCGCTGCAGCTAGGAGCAGGGCGGGGTCTTGGCGTGCCGGAGCTGGAGCAGGGTCGCGGCGTGCCGGAGCATGGAGCGCCCTGGCAGCCCCCTGCGGGCATGGGATTTCTTGGCAGCTTCTCTCTTGTTGCGATGGCGCCTGGCGGAGCGGGTTCCGCCCAGGGGCCAGTCGCCTTGGAGCCACGGATCTTCTTAGAGAGGAGGCGGCTGGTGCGCCTCCGGAGCTTCGTTGCCCGCACAGGGCAGAGTGCGGCGCAGAGGGACGGACGGCGCGGAAGAGCCCCCTGCGGCGCGGACAAGCTCGGCGACGCGGTCGAGCCATTCTTCATAGACATCGTCGACGGGACGGTAGCACAGGAGCTCGTTTGCCGCGAGGAGCGCAGCCCGGGCCTCCAAGGGTGTGCAGAGCGCGCGGGACGAAGAACCGGCTGGAGCGAGTGATGGAGTGGCGGTGCGGCCGTCTTGCCGCACGGACGGGGAACGACGAGGACGCCCACCGACGGGGGCCGTCTGGGCGACGCGAGAGGCGATGGCGGCCCGGCGCTCGGCGCGGGCCCGACGAGCGTCACACATGGATGCGACGGTCGGAGGAGAGCGGAGCGGTGGAAGACGAATTCCGGCGCACCCCTACCTGGCGCGCCAAATGTCGGATTTCGGGTTCCAGCAGACCCTTAAGGTTCGAACACTGGGGTGCACGCGGAAATCTCACCTTCAACCTCTCCGTCTCCATGGGATCTAAACTACTAAAAGAGCTGCACAAAAGACACAAGATTTATACTGGTTCGGGCCACCGATGTGGTGTAATACCCTACTCCAGTGTGTGGTGGATGGATTGCCTCCTGGGGCTGGTGCGGATGAACAATACAAGGAAGAACAGCCTCGCGAGGGTCTGTTCTTGGCTGCGGTGATGAACTGCTATGAAGAGTTCAGTCACCCTCTCTCTCTCTCTCTCTCTCTCTCTCTCTCTCTACTTGCGAACCGAACGAACCAACCCCGAACCCAACCATCAAACCCCTTGCTATGTGGGTGGCTAGTCCTATTTATAGAGGCCCTGGTCCTCTCCCCAAAGATTGAGCAGGAATGGATCCAACAATGGCGGGCTAATTTGAAGGGGGACAGCGAGTACATCTATCCTGACAAAAGCAGTCTTCGCCTGCCAAAGGCTCTGGTGATGACGCCGCGCTGGGCTCCATGGTGACCTCCGTCTCGCAGTCCTCATGGTCTTGGTCTCGTTGCACCGAAGTGGCAACCTTTGCCTGATGCCTCGGTACTCCGCGGATACGCTAGCCCCCTTTGCACCAAAGAGGAAAGCAGGACGCTGCGCACGCTGGCACCCGCCTGGCGCCCCGTGTCATCATGGCTTGCGTCATGGGCACCTCGCGAGGTACCCCGCCTTGAACTCTCCGCCTCCTCGCGAGCCAGCCTAACAAGGCTGTGCCTGAGGATGCGCAGTGGCGTCCGCCTCGCGAGGCTTGGCCCCTCGCGAGGGTCTTGAGCCTCGTGTTGATGAAGATGGGCCGCGCTGGGCCCCCACTTGAGCCACGCCGCAGGCCGCAGGCAGGCAAGTCTGGGGACCCCCGTTCCTAGAACGCCGACAGTATGTGACTCCTCCATTGGTCCAATTAGTTTTTGTTCTAGTGCTCTATTCTTTGCAAATTTGTGCTGCATATGTGACCATGTTCTTGATCTTGCATGTCAAATTTATATGGTTCCAAGTAGTTCTAATGCTTGATATAGGCTCTAGGCACTTGTAGGAGTAGTTGCTATCAGTTTTATTGAAGTTGGTTCACTTTTGTTTGAAGTTACTAAAAATTTCAGAATTTTTCAGAAAATGATGAGGAGATTATTGAGGGGCTCATCGAGCCAAAGCTCGAAGGAAAAGGCACCGAAGCCTAAGTATAATTTGCCGCGCACCGCGGAGATTCGGCGTGTGAATGGCCTTCTGATGATTTCTTGAGAGCAGCCGGTATCTATGAAGATTTTCATGAATTGGCTCACAATGCAGGCCTCACCGCTTTCCTCCATGACCAATGCGATCAGTATCTCTTACTCACAAATACCTTTGTGCAAAACTTTTATTTTCATCCTAGGAACTCACCACCTACGGTGGAATTTCATTTATATGATGAGCATAAGGAGATGTCACTTTTTGATTTCTGTCATATTTGTTTAGTCCCTTTTGAGGGCAAGACAGAAGAACCACACCATGATGATGTGGAGGGATTTATTAATAATATCACTATAGGAGAAACTAGGAAGGTTTCCGATGCACGAATCACTAGCATACATTTTCCTGTTTTACGTTACTTTGCATTATTTGCTAGTCATTGTTTAATTGGACGCGGAAACTATGGAAACCTTAGTATCCCTGATATAATTATTCTACTCCAAGGTTTATACAGTGATAACACTTTTAGTATGGGCGGTATTATTGCCAGACGGTTAAATATGAACCGTACTAAGGGCCCCATCTTTGGAGGCATTTATGCTACACGCCTAGCCGCACATTTTAACATACCTATTAGGCATGCTGAGAAGGAAGAAAAGGTGCTGCCCCGTGTTTATCTAGATCATAAAAGTATGGTAGCACATGATTTTATTGTTAAGAATAGGGCAGGGGAGCTTAGATATCAATTGTTCTTTAATAAACATCATCCTGAGACTATCACCTTGCCTGCTCCTTCTTTGTTTGATTTGACTGCAGGCACATACCTTGTTCCGTTGACGGCTATTCACGCCTACCGGAACCCTGCACCTACCGAGGAGCCAGAATAGGAACCACACGATGAGCCTCCACGACAATCTATTTATTCTTGGGATCCAGAGATGACTGTCAGCTAGTGGCAGTCAGAGTCTTCATCTTCAACACAGTATGATCCCAACTATTCCTCCTCGTCACAGTACGACCCCAACAACTATTATTATGGATATCCGCCAGGCCAGCCGTGGCCATAGACCAACTTAGGACAAAAGCCTAAGCTTGGGGGAGTACGTATTTCTCACTGACATTACATTTATGTTTACACACACTCGTTGCTAGATGTCGGTGCTCATACTTTTTCACTGTAATATCCATAATAGTTTATTTTCCTTTTCCTGCTTTCTTCTTGTGTGTTTGTTAAACCTTAAGAAAAACAAAAAATTAGTAGTAGTTTATTTTTCTGCTGTAGTAGTAATAATCAAAAAGAAAACCCAAAAATATTTCACGTTCTTCTTTTGCTTATTGGGAGCTTTCCCGTGTAAATAGTTTTATTTCTTTTCTTTTCTTTAGGGGTCAGTAGGAGAAGACCATAATTAAATTGTTAAAGTGGCTCTTATATGCATTATTGTTGAATTAACCAAAGAGCCCGTATTGCCTTGTCTTCTCCTGTTTATTGAATGCCTGCAGATTCTAGCTTAGTCCAATGCACATGCACTCTTATTATTATTCACACCGTTCGGTCGTGCAAGTGAAAGGCAATTATGATGATATATGATGAACTGACTGAGATGAGAAAAGCTGGTATGAACTCGACCTCTTTTGTTTTTGTAAATATGATGAGTCCAGCGTTCTTGATTCGGCTTATTATGAATAAACATGTTTGCAATGACAATTAGAGATTAGAGTTGCTTGTGCCATGCTTGATTAGCTATGAGTTATAATGATTTACCTTGTGTGCCAACATGCTATTGAGATGATTATGATGTGGTATGATGGGGTGGTATCCTCCTTTGAATGATTTAAGTGACTTGACTTGGCACATGTTCACGCATGTAGTTGAAACAAAATCAACATAGCCTTCATGATATTTATGTTCATGGTGGATTATATCCTACCCATGCTTGCATCCAATGTTTATTAATTTTAATGCATGTACATGGCTGTTGTCGCTCTCTAGTTGGTCGCTTCCCAGTCTTTTGATAGCCTTCACCTGTACTAAGCGGGAATACTGCTTGTGCATCCAATCCCTTAAACCCCAAAGTTATTCCAGATGAGTCCACTATACCTTCCTATATGCAGTATTTACCTGCCGTTCCAAGTAAATTTGTATGTGCCAAACTCTAAACCTTCAAATAAACATTCTGTTTTGTATGCTCGAATAGCTCATGTATCAACAAAGGCTGTCCTTATCTTCCATGTTAGGCGGGTTATTCTCAAGAGGAGTGGACTCCACTCCTCACTCACGAGAAAATGGCTGGTCACCAGGATGCCCAGTCCCATGCTTTATGAAAACTAAATCAAAATTAATTGCAAACAAAACTCCCCCTGGGACCTGATGTATGTTGGAGGCACTCGTTGTTTCGAGCAAGCCATGGATTGATGCTTGTTGGTGGAGGGGGAGTATAAACTTTACCATTCTGTTTGGGAACCGCCTATAATGTGTTTAGCATGGAAGATATCGCCATCTCTTAGTTGTTACGTTGACAATGAAAGTATACCACTCAAAATACAATTTATCTTTATTTCAAAACCGAGCTCTGGCACCTCTACAAATCCCTGCTTCCCTCTGCGAAGGGCCTATCCATTTACTTTTATGTTGAGTCCTCTTATTAAAGAGCACTAGCTGGAGAGCACAGCTGTCATTTGCATTCATCACTATTAATCTATGTTGGGTATGACTATGATTGGATCTCTTTTACCATGAATTACAATGTCTAGTCAGTCCTTGATCTTTAAAGGTGCTCTGCATTTATGTTTTGCGGTCTCAGAAAGGGCTAGCGAGATACCATCTTGTTATATCATATTATGGTTGTTTTGAGAAATTGTTGTCATCCGAGATTTATTATTATGGCTTTCTAGTTGATTATGCTATTGATATGAGTAATTATGAGACCTAAGAATTATTGCAAATGTGGTTAGTTATGATATATGTTGAAAACTTGAATGCTGGCTTGACATAGTTACAACAACAAGAGCAAACAGAGTTTGTAAAAGTTTTTCTTTCTTTCAGTTTGTCAACTGAATTGCTTGAGGACAAGCAAGGGTTTAAGCTTGGGGGAGTTGATACGTCTCCATCGTATCTACTTTTTCAAACACTTTTGCCCTTGTTTTGGACTCTATCTTGTATGATTTGAATGGAACTAACCCGGACTGACGTTGTTTTCAGCAGAATTACCATGATGTTGTTTTATGTGCAGAAAACAAATATTCTCGGAATGACCTGAAACTCCATGGGAGGTCTTAGAAAAAACAATAAAAAATCCTCGCCAAATAGGAAGACCAGGGGGCCCACACCCTTTCCACGAGGGTGGGGGCGCCCCCCTACCTCGTGGGCCCCCTATTGACCCTCCGACGCCAACTCCAACTCTATATATTTGCTTTCGGAGAGAAAAAACCATAGAGAAGAAATCATCGCATTTTACGATACGGAGCTGCCGCCAAGCCCTAAAACCTCTCGGGAGGGCTCATCTGGAGTCCGTTCGGGGCTCCAGAGAGGGGGATTCATCGCCGTCGTCATCATCAACCATCCTCCATCACCAATTTCATGATGCTCACCGCCGTGCGTGAGTAATTCCATCGTAGGCTTGCTGGACGGTGATGGGTTGGATGAGATTTATCATATAATCGAGTTAGTTTTGTTAGGGTTTGATCCCTAGTATCCATTATGTTCTGAGATTAACGTTGCTATGACTTTGCTATGCTTAATGCTTGTCACTAGGGCCCGAGTGCCATGATTTCAGATCTGAACCTATTATGTTTTCATGAATATATGTGAGTTCTTGATCCTATCTTGCAAGTCTATAGTCACCTACTATGTGTTATGATCCGGCAACCCCGAAGTGACAATAATCGGGACCACTCCCGGTGATGACCATAGTTTGAGGAGTTCATGTATTCAGTATGTGTTAATGCTTTGTTCCGGTTCTCTATTAAAAGGAGGCCTTAATATCCCTTAGTTTCCAATAGGACCCCGCTGCCATGAGAGGGTAGGACAAAAGATGTCATGCAAGTTCTTTTCCATAAGCACGTATGACTATATACGGAATACATGCCTACATTACATTGACGAACTGGAGCTAGTTCTGTGTCACCCTATGTTATGACTATTACATGATGAACCGCATCCGGCATAATTATCCATCACTGATCCGGTGCCTATGAGTTTTCCATATACTGGTTTACGCTTATTTACTTTTCCGCTTTTACTGTTACAATCACTACAAAATACCAAAAACATTACTTTTGCTGTCTTTACTTTTGTTGCTGCTACCACCACTATCATATTACTTTGCTACTAAACACTTTGCTGCAGATACTAAGTTTCCAGGTGTGGTTGAATTGACAACTCGGCTGCTAATACTTGAGAATATTCTTTGGCTCCCCTTGTGTCGAATCAATAAATTTGGATTGAATACTCTACCCTTGAAAGCTGTTGCGATCCCCTATACTTGTGGGTTATCACCCCCCTTGGAGATCCCATATCCTAGGGCCGGCACCCCCCTAGGGGTCCTATATATAGTGGGGGGAGGGAGGGCAGCTGCACCCTAGCCCCTGGCACCTCCCTCTCCCTCCCGTGACACCTCTCCCTCTCGCTGAGCTTGGCGAAGCCCTGCCGAGATCACCGTTGCTTCCACCACCATGCCATTGTGCTGCTGGATCTCCATCAACCTCTCCTTTCCCCTTGCTGGATCAAGTTGGAGGAGACGTCTTCCCAACCGTACATGTGTTGAACGCGGAGGTGTCGTCCGTTCGGCGCTAGGTCATCGGTGATTTTGATCACGACGAGTACGACTCCATCAACCCCGTTCTCTTGAATGCTTCCGCTCGCGATCTACAAGGGTATGTAGATGCACTCCCCTCTCCCTCGTTGCTAGATGACTCCATAGATTGATCTTGGTGATGCGTAGAAAATTTTAAAATTCTGCTACGTTCCCCAACACTTGCCAGGGGTCTGGTGGCTTTCCTTGGCAAGGATCTTGCCGAGAATCATCGTCTTCTAATCTGATCTTGAATATGTCCTCAAAAAGATCTATATGCCACCACAGATGTGCCTTCCCGAGCCCTGGCCCCACGCTGATGATGGCACTGGGGGCCGTGGGCTCAAGGGTGGATCGCTCGGTTGGTGCGGGCCGAGCTGTCCCGGCAAGAGTCTTGTCGGGGCTGCTGAGGCCGCCCGGCAAGGGTCTTGCCGGGGGAATTTGCTTTGTCCCTCTGCTCTTTGTGGTCTTGGCCTTGGCGTTGCTCTGATTGTCATGGGCTTCGATCTTACCTTGGCTCACCTCCCTCGTTCTGCTTGGTGTGGCCGTGGGCGCGGCTCTGACTGCCCGTGCACAGGAAAAGGGTTACAAAGATGCGCCCCTATTTTTGTACACCGACAGCTAGCGAGATACCATCTTGTTATATCATATCATGATTGTTTTGAGAAAGTGTTGTCATCCGAGATTTATTATTATTGCTCGCTAGTTGATTATGCCATTGATATGAGTAAACATGAGACCTAAATGTTATTGTTAATATGGTTAGTTCACAATCTTTGCTGAAAACTTGAATGTTGGCTTTACATATTTACAACAACAAGAGCAAACAGAGTTTGTAAAAGTTTTTCTTTATCACTTTCAGTTTGTCAACTGAATTTCTTGAGGATAAGCAAAGGTTTAAGCTTGGGGGAGTTGATATGTCTCCGTCATATCTACTTTTCCAAACCATTTTGCCCTTGTTTTGGACTCTAACTTGCATGATTTGAATGGAACTAACCCAGACTGATGCTGTTTTCAGCAGAATTGCCATGGTGTTATTTATGTGCAGAAACAAAAGTTCTCAGAATGACCTAAAACTCCGCAGAGATTATTTTTGGAAATAATAAAAAATATTGGCAAAGAATCAAGGACAGGGGGCCCACACCCTAGCCACGAGGGTGGGGGCGCGCCTGCCCCCTGGGTGCGCCCCCTGCCTCGTGGCCCCCCTGGAGCTCCACCGACCTCAACTCCAACTCCATATATTCGTGTTCGGGGAGAAAAAAATCAGAGAGAAAGATTCATCGTGTTTTACGATACGGAGCCGTCGCCAAGCCCTAAACTCTCTCGGGAGGGCTGATCTGGAGTCCGTTCGGGGCTCCGGAGAGGGGAATCCGTCGTCGTCGTCATCAACCATCCTCCATCACCAATTTCATGATGCTCACCGCCGTGCATGAGTAATTCCATCGTAGGCTTGCTGGACGGTGATGGGTTGGATGAGATTTATCATGTAATCGAGTTAGTTTTGTTAGGGTTTGATCCCTAATATCCATTATGTTCTGAGATTGATGTTGCTATGACTTTGCTATGCTTAATGCTTGTCACTAGGGCCCGAGTGCCATGATTTCAGATCTGAACCTATTGTGTTATCATGAATATATGTGAGTTCTTGATCCTATCTTGCAAGTCTATAGTCACCTACTATGTGTTATGATCCGGCAACCCCGAAGTGACAATAATCGGGACCACTCCCGGTGATGACCATAGTTTGAGGAGTTCATGTATTCACCATGTGTTAATGCTTTGGTCCGGTACTCTATTAAAAGGAGGCCTTAATATCCCTTAGTTTCTGCTAGGACCCCGCTGCCATGGGAGGGTAGGACAAAAGATGGCATGCAAGTTCTTTTCCATAAGCACGTATGACTATATTCGGAATACATGCCTACATTACATTGATGAATTGGAGCTAGTTCTGTGTCACCCTATGTTATGACTGTTACATGATGAACCACATCCGGCATAATTCTCCATCACCGATCCAATGCCTACGAGCTTTTCATATATTGTTCTTCGCTTATTTACTTTTGTATTGCTATTGTTATCATAACTACAAAATACCAAAAATATTACTTTTGCTACCATTACCTTTTGCCACCATTACCACTACTATCATATTACTTTGCTACTAAATACCTTGCTGCAGATATTAAGTTATCCAGGTGTGGTTGAATTGAAAACTCAGCTGCTAATACTTGAGAATATTATTTGGCTCCCCTTGTGTCGAATCAATAAATTTGGGTTGAATACTCTACCCTCAAAAACTGTTGCAATCCCCTATACTTGTGGGTTATCAATTGCCTTGATTGCCATGTCCGCTCTGATTACCATGAAAACCTAAACCGGAACTGCGTCCACCGTAACCCGACCCATGAGATCCGGGGCCTGAATCGCCGCCCGGTCCATGATCATACCAAAAAAATCTGAATTTTTGAACTCCTGCATAATATAACAATCCTTCTAGAGGTGCGTGGCCGGCTTATCTCGCGACCCGTGCTTTGGGCAAGGCTGGTTTAACAGGTGAGACAGGCGCTCCAGATTGGGACTTGGTACTCCACCACGAGGGGGGCAGTTTACCCTTACGACACTGGCCTTTGTCCTACGCGTTGGTATTAGCCATAAAATCTAAACTGCTATCCGCTTTACGCTTACCGCTGTTTCCGTGACCCGCCGGGTTATGCTGCTGCCCTTTGGTGCTGCCACTCTTCTTTCCCTTCACTGTCTTATCGTCGTCAGACTCGGGGTCCTTGGTACTATCAGAGTCGCATACTTCACCAGAGCTGCCATAAGCGTTCACATGTCATTGCAATTGTCGGATTTCGGGTTCCGGCAGACCCTTAAGGTTCGAACACTAGGGTGCGCGCGGAAATCTCGCCTTCAACCTCTCTGTCTCGATGGGATCTAAACTACTAAAAGAGTTGCACGAAAGACACAAGATTTATACTGGTTCGGGCCACCGATGTGGTGTAATACCCTACTCCAGTGTGTGGTGGATGGATTGCCTCCTGGGGCTGGTGTGGATGAACAATACAAGGAAGAACAGCCTCGCGAGGGTCTGTTCTTGGCTATGGTGATGAACTGCTATGAAGAGTTCAGTCACCTTTCTCTCTCTTTCTCTCTCAGATCCCGGACCGAACAACCAGGAATCCAACCCCTTGCTATGTGGGTGGCTAGTCCTATTTATAGAGGCCCTGGTCCTCTCCCCAAATATTGAGCGGGAAGGGATCCAACAATGGCGGGCTAATTTGAAGGGGGACAGCGAGTACATCTATCCTGACAAAAGCAGTCTTCGCCTGCCAAAGGCTCTGGTGATGACGCCGCGCTGGGCTCCATGGTGACCTCCATCTCGTAGTCCTCCTGGTCTTGGTCTCGTTGCACCGAAGTGGCAACCTTTGCCTGATGCCTCGGTACTCCGCGGATACGCTTGCCCCCTTTGCACCAAAGAGGAAAGAGGGACGCTGCGCGCGCTGGCACCCGCCTGGTGCCCCGTGTCGTCATGGGCACCTCGCGAGGTACCCCGCCTTGAACTCTCCGCCTCCTCGCGAGCCAGCCTGACGAGGCTGTGCCTGAGGATGCGCCGTGTCGTCCGCCTCGCGAGGGTCTTGAGCCTCGTGTTGATGAAGTTGGGCCGTGCTGGGCCCCCACTTGAGCCACGCCACAGGCCACAGGCAGGCAAGTCTGGGGACCCCCGTTCCCAGAACGCCGACAGTAGCCCCCGGGCCCAAGGCACGCATGGACTTGGCCGTGCCGAGAGGCGAAAGGGCAAGGGCGAAGCGCCGCGGGCCCCAATAGCCTGCGGCCTTGGACGTCGCGTGGCGGTTGATTGGACGTGGGTGCCTTAGCAACCGCGCGGGTTGATAAGGGAGAGGCATCTTCCCAGACTTCGCCCTTGTTTTCTACGGTTGCTGCTCAGATCCCCTTTCTTGTGCCTCCCCTTTCTTCCTCCAAACTTCCAGATCTACTCCGGTTGCGCGACCTAGGAAGCCATGGCGCCTCGCAAGCCTCCGGCCGAAGCTTGGTATTCCCCTGCTCTGGACCCGCCGACTGTGTCCAAGGCCACCTTTGCCCGGCTGTGCCGGATGGCGGCGGCGCAGGGCGTCGTTGGGACGGAGGTGTTCAAGGTCGGCTCCGCCTCCCCTGAAGGTCGAGGGAGCACCTATTATCCTTTCTTTGTGAGCGCCATCGCAGCGGGCTTGGTGCCTCCCTTCTCCGAGTTCTTCTTCTCTGTCCTCCGCCATTACAACTTGCTGGCTCTGCATCTCCACCCCAACTCTGTCCTTCTCCTAGCGGTCTTCGCTTACTACTGCGAGGCCCACGTAGGGGTGCAGCCCCCGGTGGCCTTGCTGCGCCACTACTTCTACCTCCGGACTACTGGCAGTTCTCCTTCCGCGTGCGCGAGCTTCGTCGCGCATGGCAGCACCATTGCCATCTCGAGTCCCGGGAAGAGGGCTGATGGCTTCCGGAGCAAGTGGGTCTTGGTTGACGCCGGGCGCGTCCACCCTCGGCTGATCCCGCCCACAGAGCAGGCCGTGAGCGCCAGTAACTGGGGCCGGGAGGAGCTCACGGATCCCCGCGCGAAGCCGGTGTTGGAGAAGATGGATGCGGACTTGAGGCCAGCCAACATGGCGACGGCGAAGTTGACTGGTGCGTCTCTGTTGAGGGAGTTCTTGGAGCAGCAGCTGGCTCCACTCCGGCAGTACTCTTCTCCGATGTGGAGGCCTCATCTGAGCCCCGGGCCTGTGGACAAAGAGGACGTGAACGCGGTTCTTCAATCTCTGGTCGGGGGCACGGGGGCAAAGTTCGAGGGTGCTCCCGAGCCCTTGTTTCTTCGCAGCGACTGGAAGCAAGTGGTGAAGTCCATGCCCATTTTCAACGGGGTCGGGCTCGTGCCCGTGGCGCCTTCTGAACGACTGGTGGACGTGCCCTCCGGTGACTCCAGCGAGGAGGAGGACGAAGAGGAGCGGGGAGAGGGGCCCGACTCCGGGGCGACTGACGGAGAGTCGAGGGCTCCCCTCCCTCGGCGCTCGCCCCGTACTCTCCGCCTATCGCCGAGCGATGATGACGATGACGATGTGCTGGGTAGCGGGAGCTCGCCCCCGATCCCGAAGAAGGACAGGACTGGGCTGGTCCCCCGCGGGCCTGCCCCTACCCTGGGGCAGTCCGCTGCCGCGCCTTCTGCTCCCAAGGTCG
This sequence comes from Triticum monococcum, assembly GCA_034509565.1. Lineage (NCBI taxonomy): Eukaryota > Viridiplantae > Streptophyta > Magnoliopsida > Poales > Poaceae > Triticum > Triticum monococcum. The sequence continues at coordinate 79,825,555 of CM067843.1, forward strand.
ACCCTTCCAGCCGGCTGTTTGGCTTGAAGTTGGGCCGAAAGCTGCCCGAGCTCACCGGCGATGACCCGTAAGCGCTTGATCCTTGTTCTCTTGTTTCTCATTGTTGGTGTTCTGGGAACGGGGGTCCCCAGACTTGCCTGCCTGCGGCCTGCGGCGTGGCTCAAGTGGGGGCCCAGCGCAGCCCATCTTCATCAACACGAGGCTCAAGACCCTCGCGAGGGGCCAAGCCTCGCGAGGCGGACGACACGGCGCATCCTCAGGCACAGCCTCGTCAGGCTGGCTCGCGAGGAGGTGGAGAGTTCAAGGCGGGGTACCTCGCGAGGTGCCCATGACGCAAGCCATGACGACACGGGGCACCAGGCGGGTGCCAGCGCGCGCAGCGTCCCTCTTTCCTCTTTGGTGCAAAGGGGGCAAGCGTATCCGCGGAGTACTGAGGCATCAGGCAAAGGTTGCCACTTCGGTGCAACGAGACCAAGACCAGGAGGACTACGAGAGGGAGGTCACCATGGAGCCCAGCGCGGCGTCATCACCAGAGCCTTTGGCAGGCGAAGACTGCTTTTGTCAGGATAGATGTACTCGCTGTCCCCCTTCAAATTAGCCCGCCATTGTTGGATCCCTTCCCGCTCAATATTTGGGGAGAGGACCAGGGCCTCTATAAATAGGACTAGCCACCCACATAGCAAGGGGTTCGGTTTTTGGGGGTTCGATTCCTGGTTGTTTGGTCCGGGATCTGAGAGAGAAAGAGAGAGAAAGGAGACTGAGCTCTTCATAGCAGCTCATCACCACAGCCAAGAACAGACCCTCGCGAGGCTGTTCTTCCTTGTATTGTTCATCTACACCATCCCCAGGAGGCAATCCATCCACCACACACTGGAGTAGGGTATTACACCACATCGGTGGCCCGAACCAGTATAAATCTTGTGTCTTTCATGCAGCTCTTTTAGTAGTTTAGATCCCATCGAGACGGAGAGGTTGAAGGTGAGATTTCCGCGCGCACCCCAGTGTTCGAACCTTAAGGGTCTACCGGAACCCGAAATCCGACATTTGGCGCGCCAGGTAGGGGTGCACCATAATTCGTCTTCCACCGCTCCGCTCTCCTCCGACCATCGCATCCATGTCTGACGCTCGTCGGGCCCGCGCTGAGCGCTGGGCCGCCATAACCTCTCGCGTCGCCCACACGGCCCCCGTCGATGGGCATCCTCGTCGTTCCCCGTCGCCCGCCGTCAATGCCGCCACCGGCCCGGCAGGGGGCGAGCAGCAGGCATCGTCTCAGCACCCGTCCGTGCGGCAAGACGGTCGCACCGCCACTCCATCACTCGCTCCAGCCGTTCTTCGTCCCACGCGCTCTGCGCACCCTTGGAGGCTCGAGCTGCGCTCCTCGTGGCAAACGAGCTCCTGCGCTACCGTCTCGCCGACGACGTCTACGAAGAATGGCTCGACTGCGTCGCCGAGCTTGTCCGCGCCGCAGGGGGCTCTTCCGCGTCGTCTGTCCCTCTGCGCCGCACTCCGCCCCACACGGGCAACGAAGCTCCGGAGGCACACCAGCCGCCTCCTCTCCAAGAAGATGTCGTGGCTCCAAGGCGACTGGCCCCTGGGCGGAACCCGCTCCGCCAAGCGCCATCGCAACAGGAGCGAAGCTACCAAGAAATCCCTGGCTCGCAGGGGGCTGCCAGGGCGCTCCCTGCTCCGGCACACCAAGACCCCGCCCTGCTCCTAGCTGCAGCGCGCGGGGACCCTCAAGACCAAGCTCTCCACCAACTGAGGCCTTTCGTGGCCACCGCGGGCTGCCACGCCTACACCACTGAGCTGCGCAGCGTCGCGTGCCCCGGCAAGTTCAAGCCCGACCTCCATCCTCGCTACGACGGCACAACCGATCCCGCAGAGTTCCTCCAGCTCTATGAGCTGGGCATCGAGGCTGCCGGCGGGGATGAGAAGGTCATGGCTAACTGGTTCCCCATGGCGCTGAAGGAAGGGGCGTGAACCTGGCTCCTGAATCTGGCTCCAGGCACGATCTCCTCCTGGGACCAGATGCGCGCCCGCTTCATCGCCAACTTCCAAGGTACTCGCGACCGGCCGCCCGCCGTGAGCGACATGCGCCGCATCAAGCAACAACCCGGAGAGACCCTGCAAAAGTACATCCAGTGCTTCAACAGCGCGCGCCTCAAGATCCCCAAGGTGTCCAAGGAGGCCATCATCTCTGCCTTCTCTGACAGCGTGCGTGACGTCAAGATGAAGGAGGAGCTGGCGATGCACGAAGACCTCTGCACCTCCCTGGAGCTGTTCAACTTGGCGAACAAGTGCGCCAGGGCTGAGGAGGGACGTCTCTCCCTCCTCGAGCTGCCTGCCGTGGACCCAGAAGAGAAGAAGCCCAAAGCCAAGGACACGAAGCGCAAGGGGGCTGCCGTACTCGCGGCAGAACCAGACACCAAGCGGGGCAAGGATCTGCCCGAACCCTCCAGAGGCAGCCGGTACTGTGTGTACCATGACCTCCACACCCACAACACCAACGAATGTCAAGAGCTCCATGCCGTACGAGAAGGAAGGATCGGCCGTCGCCCTGACCGTGTTGACCGGGGCTATGGCCGAGGAGGAGGAAGAAACCCAGGGTGCTGGGAAGACAGCGGCCCGCGCCAGGGGTGGCGCGACCAGCCTCACGAGGACCGCTGGCGGGACCTGCCTCGTGAGGGGGACTGGAGAGACCAGCCTCGTGGGGACCGCCCTCATGGCAACGCAGGCCTACCTCCACTGCCGCCTCCACCAAGAAGGAACGAAGACCGCCATCAAGACGAGGGGGCTGGGGGCTTCCAGGAGTCGTACGCGATCGCCTGCATCCTGGGCGGAGCTCAAGCCCCAGCCTCCCAATGCATCTTCAAGCAGTTTGCCCGTGAAGTGAATGCAATTCTCCCCAAGCTCGAAGCAACGCGCCCCCTCAGGTGGTCGGCGTGCCCCATCACGTTCAACTCGGCAGACCAGCTCAAGTGCGCAGCCACTGCAGGAGTCCTCCCGATGCTCTGCTCCCCGGTCATTAGCAACGTGCTGGTCACCAAGACCCTCATCGATGGCAGGGCAGGGCTCAACGTCCTATCCGTGGAAACATTCAACAATCTCCAAGTGCCCTATGACCAGCTTCAGCCAACCAGGCCTTCCTCTGGGATCACCGACGGTTCCACGGTCCCGATCGGGCAGGTCCGCCTCCCTGTCACCTTCGGGGCACGCAGCAACTACTGCACCGAGCTCATCGACTTCGACATCGCCCACATCCGCCTGCCGTACAACGCCATCCTCGGGTACCCAGCGCTGGCCAAGTTCATGGTCGTGACCCACCGCGGCTACAACGTCCTCAAGATGCCAGGAAGTGGCGGCGTCATCACGGTGCCCTGTGAAGAGAGAGATGCAGTGTGTTCCTATGACGCCCCCGATTTGACCGTACACTAATCATGCACGCAAATGTGTACGATCAAGATCAGGGACTCACGGGAAGATATCACAACACAACTCTACAAATAAAATAAGTCATACAAGCATCATATTACAAGCCAGGGGCCTCGAGGGCTCGAATACAAGAGCTCGATCATAGACGAGTCAGCGGAAGCAACAATATCTGAGTACAGACATAAGATAAACAAGTTTGCCTTAAGAAGGCTAGCACAAACTGGGATACAGATCGAAAGAGGCGCTGGCCTCCTGCCTGGGATCCTCCTAAACTACTCCTGGTCGTCGTCAGCGGGCAGCACGTAGTAGTAGGCACCTCCAATGTAGTAGGAGTCGTCATCGACGGTGGCGTCTGGCTCCTGGGCTCCAACATCTGGTTGCGACAACCAGGTAGAAGGGATAGAGGGAAAAGAAGGAGAAAGCAACCGTGAGTACTCATCCAAAGTACTCGCAAGCAGGGAGCTATACTACATATGCATGGGTATCAAATGGAATAAGGGTATCATATGTGGACTGAACTGCAGAATGCCAGAATAAGAGGGGGATAACAAATCCTGTCGAAGACTACGCTTCTGGAAGCCTCCGTCTTGCAGCATGTAGAAGAGAGTAGACTGAAATCCTCCAAGTAGCATCGTATAGCATAACCCTAACCGATGATCCTCTCCTCGTCGCCCTGTTAGAGAGCGATCACCGGGTTATATCTGGCACTTGGAAGGGTGTGTTTTATTAAGTATCCGGTTCTAGTTGTCATAAGGTCAAGGTACAACTCCGGGTCGTCCTTTTACCGAGGGACACGGCTATTCGAATAGATAAACTTCCCTGCAGGAGTGCACCACATACCCCAACACGCTTGATCCCATTTGGCCGGACACACTTTCCTGGGTCATGCCCGGCCTCGGAAGATCAACACGTCGCAGCCCTACCTAGGCACAACAGAGAGGTCAGCACGCCGGTCTAAATCCTATGGCGCAGGGGTCTGGGCCCATCGCCCTTTGCACACCTGCACGTTGCATACGCGGCCGGAAGCAGACCTAGCCTAGTGGCTTTCCATCGCCCTTTCTCAGTCACTGACATCACAAAGGCTTCGGCTGATACCACGACGCCGGGATACCCATAACTACTCCCGCGTAGATGGTTAGTGCGTATAGACCAAATGGCCAGACTTAGATCAAATACCCAGGTCTCGTTAAGCGTGTTAAGTATCCGTGAACGCCGACCAGCGCCAGGCCCACCTCTCTCCTAGGTGGTGTGAACCTGCCCTGTCGCTCTTCCACAAAGTAACAGTCGGGGGCCGTCGGGAACCCAGGCCCACCTCTACCGGGATGGAGCCACCTGCCCCTTCAGCCCCCATCTCCAAACAGTATCATAAGGTAACTGTGTAAAGTATATAGTATATGCCCGTGATCACCTCCCGAAGTGATCACGGCCCAGTAGTATAGCATGGCAGACGGACAAGAGTGTAGGGCCACTGATGGAACACTAGCATCCTATACTAAGCAGTAGGATAGCAGGTAAAGGTAACAACAGTAGTAGCAAGGACAGACTATGCATTAGGATAGGAATAACGGAAAGCAGTAACATGCTACACTACTCTAATGCAAGCAGTATAGAGAAGAATAGGCGATATCTGGTGATCAAGGGGGGCTTGCCTGGTTGCTCTAGCAAGAGAGAGGGGTTGTCAACATCGTAGTCGTACTTGGTAGCAGCGGCGTCGGTCTCGGTGTCTAGCGGAAGAAGAGGGGGCAGAAACAATAAATATAATGCAAACAAAAGCATGATGATGCATGACATGACAAAGCGTGATGCTAGGTGTGCCCTAACGCGGTACGAGGTGGTACCGGTGAAGGGGGAAAACATCCGGGAAAGTATTCCCCGTGTTTCGCGTTTTCGGACAAATGAACCGGAGGGGGAAAGTTGCGTGTTCGCTATGCTAGGGATGTGTGGCGGACGAACGGGTTGCATATCCGGATTCGTCTCGTCGTTCTGAGCAACTTTCATGTAGAAAGTATTTTCATCTGAGCTACGGTTTATTTTATATGATTTTCTAAAGTTTTAATCATTTTTAGAATTTATTTAATTATTTAATTTTAACCTTATCCAGAATAGTTCATGCTGATGTCATCATGACGTCAGCAGTTAACAGAGGTGTTGACTGGTCAAACTGACGTGTGGGTCCAATGGGACCCACCTGTCATACTCTGTTTAGGTTAATTAGGTTTTAGTTAAACTAATTACTATTAAATTAAACTAATTAATTAATTAGATTAATTAAACAGGATTAATTAACTTAATTAATTCATTAACTAATTAGTTAATTAATTATTTATTTATTTTATTGTTTTTATTTTTGTTTCTTTTTCTGTAAACGTTCTGGGGGCGTGGGCCCCATATGTCATAGGCTAGAGGTTAGTTAAACAAGTCAGGTAGGTTATTTAGCAGGTTAATTAACTTAATTAATTAATTACTTTTAATCCCTTTTTATTCTCTTTTTCTGTTTCTTTTTCGTTTCTTTTCATGGTGCGGGCCCCACGGGTCAGCGGCCAATGAGGCCAACTGGGGCGGGCGCTATCGGGCGCGGTCGCCGTGCGTGGGTGCTGGACCCGGGCGGCGCGGTGCAGCACCGCGGTGCAGAGGCCGAGCCCCGGGGCTGTACGGGCGTCGGGCGCCGTGCGGCGGAGAGCGCAGTGGGGCGCTGAGGCGAAGCAGGGGGTGCCCGCAGCGGTTCGGCAGAGGCGAGGCAGGGCTCGGGCGCGCATGCGCGGGGGCACGCGCGAGCGGTGCGACGGGCTAGCAGGGAGGCGCGGGCGCGCGCCTGGGCGCAGGGGGACGTCGGCGCGAGGCAGACGGCGGGGGGGGCAGCGAGGGGCGCGGTCGCGGCGAGCACGCATGTGCGGTGGCTAGGCGCGAGCAGAGGGGGTCGCGCGGGTGCCGGCGAGGAAAAGGGCAGGAGGGAGGCGGCCAGGGTCGGGCGGGCACGGAGTCGGGTGCGCAACCGTGTCGCGCGCGGCGAACGGCGTCGGGCAAGGAGGAGAAAAGGGGAAGGACGGCGGCTCACCGGGCCCTGCAGATGTGCGTAAGCGGGCTCGGGGAGGAGGACGAGAACGAGCGAGGTCGAGGCGGCGGTGCTCCGGGGAGGGGGTCCAGCGAGGAGGAGGATGGGGACGACGTGGTTCGATCCGGGCGGCGGCGAGGGGCGACGGAGCGCCGCAGGCAGCGATCGGCGTCGAGGGCGAGGCCCTGGATCCAGAAGGGATCGGGCAGAGGAGGGGCGAGGGGATCGGGGGTGGGGGGGTTGTGCGGTCGTGGGAGGGTGGCGGCGCCAGGAGGGGAGCGAGGGGAGAGAGGGGATCGATCCCGATCCAGGGGGATCGGGGGGAGGGAGTGGGGCGAGTGGGGGTCGTGGGGTTAGGGTTTCCGGGGGGATATGGAGAGTGCGGGGGTGGCCGGTTGGGCCAGTCGGCTGGGCCTTTGCCCAATTGGGCTGGCCAGCTGGGCCACATATGGCCCAGTGGGGGGGTGTTCTCTTTTTATCTTTTTTTTGTTATTTTGTTTTTCTTATCTTTATATTATTGTTTTAATTTTAGTTTCACCTTATCTTAGTTTTATAAACTATAAAAGTAGTCCCTACTTTAGTGTTAATAAATAGGCTACTGCCACATAAGTTTGGGCAACTAATTAACATAGTTTAATATTTTATTTATTGTAAAAGACATTCAACTAATTGTTTTTCTTCTTTTTAAATCATTTTAGAATATTTTACACCTTTAAAAAGTGTGGTTTCTACACCAAAATTACCTATGCAATATTTGGTTCACTCCGAACATTTTAGTTTTATTATTTGAATATTTTTATGGTTTGCTTGATTTTGAATTTGAATTTGAATCTGTTTCGAACTAATGCGAGATTAGCATCGGTAACGGAGGTGACGTGGCATCGTTAACATGGGATCACTGTAGCTTAATTATCCGGGCGTCACAATTCTCCTCCACTACAAGAAATCTCGTCCCGAGATTTAAGAGGGGAGTAAGGGGGAAAAGTTTGATAATGAATCTAGCGAATCTTTTCGGTCTTGGTTGCTCTTCTCGAAGAGGTCGATCCATTACATTGATTTCTTCATTCCTCTGTTTCAGGTCCTCATGATGAAGTCGGCTCTTTTCTTCGAGAACTCCATCGTATTTACGAATAGGTAACGGGGCAGCTTTACGACAATTGAATGGTATAAGGGAAAGTCATCTGGGCGGGGGTATCCCAAGAATGATCATAAGAGTATCTCTCGAGTTGAACAAATGAAAAACACCGAGAGCAAGGTAAGAAGGTACCATAAGAAGTTTCAAGTGGATAGACAATCGTTCGATACCCGTTATAGGGCGTGAAAGCGGTTCAAAACAATCGGGAATAAGTATTGCATCTTATACCAGAATAGATCAACAGGCAGGTGGCACGTGAATTACGTACAAAGTCAAGCGCGAGGAATAACTTTGACAACAGGGTGTACAGGAGAGTCAGGTTTCGATCCTGTGGAACTATGGGTTATGGGCCCACCATGTGGTTAAAAGTAGAAGGAGCGGTGACATCTTGCTCGGTCATGACAGCAAGGCATGTTAACGGGTAGCCTATCAGTTATGTCGGCAACAATGGCGGTACCAAGGGCGAGGGACGAAGAGAACCATTTTCCTGCTCGTTGAACGAGGCGGACCATTAGGCGAAATTCTCGTCCATCGGTGGCTACCGGAATGTCATCAACAATAGTAACAGGGTCATGCTAACAGAATTGTACACCACGGTGTTTACATAAACAGGAGAATATTTCTGCTTGGATCATATAGATCACAAGAAAGGTTAATCAAAACAATGGAAAGGAAAAATGTGATTTTTAGATTAAACAGAAGAATGGAAAGGAAAATGTGATTAAACACATATTTCAGGGGTATATCCTTCCCAAGAACAAGCAGAGTATGATATCCAAGACCGGATAGAAGGTAGAAAACTCTTTTAGGTAGGAGAGACAAATTTCATGACATTACCCATACAACGGTGTTTGGGTAATTTCAATAAGAAACATTTAGCATGGTGCTTCAAATGTTCTTATTGAAAATCGGAGTACCATAGACATGCTTCGAGATAGCGCTGACATGGTCAACAGGTGAAAATCAGACTTTGGAAACAAAAAGGATCCATTAGGAATAACTTGTAGAATAAGTCTTACAGTTTCCTCATGGAAGAATGGATAACATTGCTAAAAGGGAACTATAACAATAGGGCCTCCGGCCAGGTGGGCTAGGTATGATACCACCTTACCGGGTCATTCAAAGACCAACGTTATAACTCTTGGAAATATGTTCCAATCATCATATCTGACCGAGATTCAGATTTGATTGGTGTCAGGATACCTCAGACTCGGGATGCCTGAGAAGAAAAGGTGCAACACAATTTGACGAGATGACATTGTGAGATTCTCAGAAGTGATCTATGTAAGTGAGCTCTGAAACAAGAGGTCATCAGTAAACCAAGGAGAGGATGAGGAGGTGGCTGATAGGCTCAGCAACAAATCACCGAGATTTCCAAAGGATTGATTCCCACAATTATGTGAACAAGGAAATATCATTTGTCGGATCAAATGTCATAATGATGTATGCTCGAGGGAAACATACACAACTGAACAATGATAGAAGGGTGCACCCAGGAATCTGGACTAGGTAGCACGATCGATGTTTGAATGATGATTCAATAATCAATAGACTTAGAATGAAACTGTAGACCAATAACTTCAAGCAATAAGGTTGCTAGAAGTTTAGAATTTACACGGCACAGACCATTTATCGGTATTCCGGTTAAAAACAACACGGAGACCAAGAAATGAACGCAAAAGGCGAGAGATATTACTATATCAAGAATTCTCAAGGGGTGGTAAAATTACCACGACATTCTTGACATAAAAGGTGGTAACATTCCAAGGTAAAGAAGAACAATTGCTGGATAGCAAGGATCTCAAGGTATAACACAAAACACGAATAAGTTTGTGTTAAACGGAAGGCAATAAAGTGGTTGGTGATAATACAAACCATTGAGGGGTGAGGATGGTATTTCTCATCAAGAATTCGATATATATCTTGGAAGAGCTCAGGATGTTGATGATGACCACGACACATTTGTCGAGAAATTTCATGAAGATGTAATCGGTTGGCGATGACATCAAGTCAAATGATGATGCAGCGAAAGTCAAATAATACCTGAAGAAGAACTCATAAGAAGTTATGAAGTTCCGTGATAATCTCGAGATACTAGAGGGGGGTAATACTCGATGACAGGTCAAAGTAGAGGTTGGCCTGGGGTATTGCTCTACAAAAGACAAGCGCTTAAACTTGCACGCGAAATGGTATTTAAAGGAGAACATGGTCGGAACCACGATTGCAAAAGGTCAGATCCCAGATATAAGATGAACTTATACCAAAGGAATAATTTAATTTAAGAGAAGCTTTAACGATAAGATCTACATCGTGTCCATGGGCATGAACACAAGTTCAAGGTCGACTCCCACTTCTCCAATGCATAACCTTTCATTCACTTCTCACTTTCGAAGAAGTTGTAGTGTTTGAAATTTTATCTGGCAAAATACCAGAGGTGTATGACTCGTGAAAGCTTTCGAGTTCACACAGTTTAGAGAAGGAATATGTTCAACCCATAGGGGCTTCTTAGAAATATATACCACAAGTTTCAAGAATAAATAACACCAGCTCGATAGTAGAGCATGTTTGAGAAAGCAGAGGATACAATTTACCAAAGGTATTATGTATCCGAGGAAAGGCTCACAGACTTATTGAATATGAAGGACGCTGTCGGATAAAATCCAGCAAATGATCTGGTGGTCCTCAAGGGATCTGGTGTGAGCATCGGTACTCAATCAGAGGGAGAAACAATGCAAGGAGATCAGACTTTAGAAACAACTGACTAATTCAAGGCTCAAATGCAAAGGAATTATCAATTCCAAGACAAGGGATCAGAAGCAATGCTCTGATCAGGGATGGATAAGTTGAATAGCCTTAAGGGTACAATCGACAGCAATTTGATTGGTCGAGATCCAGCTCATGTTTTAAAATAACGTCTGAGCCGGAAAGATAATTTAAAAGGATCAACTGATGATTGCGTGCATTTGCACTCAAGTTGAATCAATAGGATCAAAAGACGATGCCTAAGGATACTAACGAATATCGCCAGACATATGGAAAGCATCCATAATGCAAGCCGGCAAGTATTGCAGAGCAATAAGCTACTAAGGATTTTTGGAGGATCGAATAGTATTTCGAAGACCATTGTGAAACACATGAACAACTGGGGATGAGTGGATACTCGACAAGTGCGAGGATTTAATTGAAGGGGTATTCATGTGGCAAGGAACTGTTAGGCAGTAGGCACAAAGTATTCTCGGAACAATAGAGAAGACTCCGGGGTATCTTGTAATAACAAGATCAATGGGGGATGATCGTATGAATGGCAAGTGTAAGTAGCTATCCCTAAGGATTTATCGGTGGTCGGGAATAGCAAAAGTGATGGGCACAAAGTCTCGAGAGGAATAGCAAAGAGTATCTTCGGAATCTTCTGGTGAAGCAGGCCATCATCTGGAATGAAGGGGCTCTCCGGGAGAAAGTATTTACGAGATCCTAGAGTCAGAGTTAGTAAATTCATTTTAACCCGAATAGAAGAGAGATCAGAGCCCCAGAGTAATGATCGAGGAGTAAAAGATCCTAATACCACCCAAATGGAGACGTGGGCCCGTAAGCCGCACAGCCATGTTAGTAAAAGTTTTGTAATGTCTAAACTCGACTTCGGCCAAGGAGTGTGGAAGGGGGATTCCTACATGCAGTCGGCTTTGATACCAACTTGTGACGCCCCCGATTTGACCGTACACTAATCATGCACGCAAATGTGTACGATCAAGATCAGGGACTCACGGGAAGATATCACAACACAACTCTACAAATAAAATAAGTCATACAAGCATCATATTACAAGCCAGGGGCCTCGAGGGCTCGAATACAAGAGCTCGATCATAGACGAGTCAGCGGAAGCAACAATATCTGAGTACAGACATAAGATAAACAAGTTTGCCTTAAGAAGGCTAGCACAAACTGAGATACATATCGAAAGAGGCGCTGGCCTCCTGCCTGGGATCCTCCTAAACTACTCCTGGTCGTTGTCAGCGGGCAGCACGTAGTAGTAGGCACCTCCGATGTAGTAGGAGTCGTCATCGACGGTGGCGTCTGGCTCCTGGGCTCCAACATCTGGTTGCGACAACCAGGTAGAAGGGATAGAGGGAAAAGAAGGAGAAAGCAACCGTGAGTACTCATCCAAAGTACTCGCAAGCAGGGAGCTATACTACATATGCATGGGTATCAAATGGAATAAGGGTATCATATGTGGACTGAACTGCAGAATGCCAGAATAAGAGGGGGATAACAAATCCTGTCGAAGACTACGCTTCTGGAAGCCTCCGTCTTGCAGCATGTAGAAGAGAGTAGACTGAAATCCTCCAAGTAGCATCGTATAGCATAACCCTAACCGATGATCCTCTCCTCATCGCCCTGTTAGAGAGCGATCACCGGGTTATATCTGGCACTTGGAAGGGTGTGTTTTATTAAGTATCCGGTTCTAGTTGTCATAAGGTCAAGGTACAACTCCGGGTCGTCCTTTTACCGAGGGACACGGCTATTCGAATAGATAAACTTCCCTGCATGGGTGCACCACATACCCCAACATGCTCGATCCCATTTGGCCGGACACACTTTCCTGGGTCATGCCCGGCCTCGGAAGATCAACACGTCGCAGCCCTACCTAGGCACAACAGAGAGGTCAGCACGCCGGTCTAAATCCTATGGCGCAGGGGTCTGGGCCCATCGCCCTTTGCACACCTGCACGTTGCGTACGCGGCCGGAAGCAGACCTAGCCTAGTGGCTTTCCAGTCCAATCTGGCGCGCGCCACTCAGTCGCTGATGTCACGAAGGCTTCGGCTGATACAACGACGCCGGGATACCCATAACTACTCCCGCGTAGATGGTTAGTGCGTATAGACCAAATGGCCAAACTCAGATCAAATACCCAGGTCTCGTTAAGCGTGTTAAGTATCCGCGAACGCCGACCAGGGCCAGGCCCACCTCTCTCCTAGGTGGTCTGAACCTGCCCTGTCGCTCCGCCACAAAGTAACAGTCGGGGGCCGTCGGAAACCCAGGCCCACCTCTACCGGGATGGAGCCACCTGCCCCTTCAGCCCCCATCTCCAAACAGTATCATAAGGTAACTGTGTAAAGTATATAGTATATGCCCGTGATCACCTCCCGAAGTGATCACGGCCCAGTAGTATAGCATGGCAGACGGACAAGAGTGTAGGGCCACTGATGGAACACTAGCATCCTATACTAAGCAGTAGGATAGCAGGTAAAGGTAACAACAGTAGTAGCAAGGACAGGCTATGCATCAGGATAGGAATAACGGAAAGCAGTAACATGCTACACTACTCTAATGCAAGCAGTATAGAGAAGAATAGGCGATATCTGGTGATCAAGGGGGGGCTTGCCTGGTTGCTCTGGCAAGAGAGAGGGGTTGTCAACATCATAGTCGTACTGGATAGCAGCGGCGTCGGTCTTGGTGTCTAGCGGAAGAAGAGGGGGAAGAAACAATAAATATAATGCAAACAAAAGCATGACGATGCATGACATGACAAAGCGTGATGCTAGGTGTGCCCTAACGCGGTACAAGGTGGTACCGGTGAAGGGGGAAAACATCCGGGAAAGTATTCCCCGTGTTTCGCGTTTTCGGACAGATGAACCGGAGGGGGAAAGTTGCGTGTTCGCTATGCTAGGGATGCGTGGCGGACGAACGGGTTGCGTATCCGGATTCACCTCGTCATTCTGAGCAACTTTCATGTAGAAAGTATTTTCATCTGAGCTACGGTTTATTTTATATGATTTTCTAAAGTTTTAATCATTTTTAGAATTTATTTAATTATTTAATTTTAACCTTATCCAGAATAGTGCATGCTGAAGTCATCATGACATCAGCATGACGTCAGCAGACAACAGAGGTGTTGACTGGTCAAACTGACGTGTGGGTCCAGTGGGACCCACCTGTCATATTCTATTTAGGTTAATTAGGTTTTAGTTAAACTAATTACTATTAAATTAAACTAATTAATTAATTAGATTAATTAAACAGGATTAATTAACTTAATTAATTCATTAACTAATTAGTTAATTAATTATTTATTTATTTTATTGTTTTTATTTTTGTTTCTTTTTCTGTAAACGTTCTGGGGGTGTGGGCCCCATATGTCATAGGCTAGAGGTTAGTTAAACAAGTCAGGTAGGTTATTTAGCAGGTTAATTAACTTAATTAATTAATTACTTTTAATCCCTTTTTATTCTCTTTTTCTGTTTCTTTTTCGTTTCTTTCATGGTGCGGGCCCCACGGGTCAGCGGCCAATGAGGCCAACCGGGGCGGGCGCTATCGGGCGCGGTCGCCGTGCGTGGGTGCCGGACCCGGGCGGCGCGGTGCAGCACCGCAGTGCAGAGGCCGAGCCCCGGGGGCGTACGGGCGCCGGGCGCCATGCGGCGGAGAGCGCAGTGGGGCGCTGAGGCGAAGCAGGGGGTGCCCGCAGCGGTTCGGCAGAGGCGAGGCAGGGCTCGGGCGCGCATGCGCGGGGGCACGCGCGAGCGGTGCGACGGGCGAGTAGGGAGGCGCGGGCGCGCGCCTGGGCGCAGGGGGACGTCGGCGTGAGGCAGACGGCGGGGGGGCAGCGAGGAGCGCGGTCGCGGCGAGCACGCATGTGCGGTGGCTAGGCGCGAGCAGAGGGGGTCGCGCGGGTGCCGGCGAGGAAAAGGGCAGGAGGGAGGCGGCCAGGGTCGGGCGGGCACGGAGTCGGGCGCGCAACCGTGTCGCGCGCGGCGAACGACGTCGGGCAAGGAGGAGAAAAGGGGAAGGACGGCGGCTCACCGGGCCCTGCAGATGTGCGTAAGCGGGCTCGGGGAGGAGGACGAGCGAGGTCGAGGCGGCGGTGCTCCGGGGAGGGGGTCCGGCGAGGAGGAGGATGGGGACGACGTGGTTCGATCCGGGCGGCGGCGAGGGGCGACGGAGCGCCGCAGGCAGCGATCGGCGTCGAGGGCGAGGCCCTGGATCCAGAAGGGATCGGGCAGAGGAGGGGCGAGGGGATCGGGGGTGGGGGGGTTGTGCGGTCGTGGGAGGGTGGCGGCGCCAGGAGGGGAGCGAGGGGAGAGAGGGGATCGATCCCGATCCAGGGGGATCGGGGGAGGGAGTGGGGCGAGTGGGGTTCGTGGGGTTAGGGTTTCCGGGGTGGATATGGAGAGTGCGGGGGTGGCCGGTTGGGCCAGTCGGCTGGGCCTTTGCCCAGTTGGGCTGGCCAGCTGGGCCACATATGGCCCAGTGGGGGGGGGTGTTCTCTTTTTATCTTTTTTTTGTTATTTTGTTTTTCTTATCTTTATATTACTGTTTTAATTTTAGTTTCACCTTATCTTAGTTTTATAAACTATAAAAGTAGTCCCTACTTTAGTGTTAATAAATAGGCTACTGCCACATAAGTTTGGGCAAGTAATTAACATAGTTTAATACTTTATTTATTGTAAAAGACATTCAACTAATTGTTTTTCTTCTTTTTAAATCATTTTAGAATATTTTACACCTTTAAAAAGTGTGGTTTCTACACCAAAATTACCTATGCAATATTTGGTTCACTCCGAACATTTTAGTTTTATTATTTGAAAATTTTTATGGTTTGCTTGATTTTGAATTTGAATTTGAATCTGTTTCGAACTAATGCGAGATTAGCATCGGTAATGGAGGTGACGTGGCATCGTTAACGTGGGATCACTGTAGCTTAATTATCCGGGCGTCACAGTTCCCTGGAGCGAGCCTTTCAGGCCGCGTCGCTAGAAGACCCAGATCGCGGAAGCAGGAGGCTTCCTGAGACCATCCCCAAGAAGAAGAAGACGTCGTCAGGCTCAGCCCCTCAGGAGGCAGGCCCCTCAGGGCCCGTGCCTCCTCAAGAGGGCCCTCCGTCCATCGCATAGGAAAGCGCACCCGGCGCCCTGCTCAGGCAGGGCACGGGGGCTCTCACCTGGAGGGCCACCGACCTAGCCGGAGTCACGAGGGAGGCACTTGGGCACCACGTGGAGGCGTGCTTCGCAGCATGTTTCCCTCGAGAAGGAGCCAGGCGAGGAAGATCAGACCAGCAAGAGTTCGTTGACGAGGCCATTCAAGAGCTACAGGAGACAAGGATCATGAGAGGTTGCCGCCGCTTGCCAGCCGTGGCCCCACATCCAAGCGAGGATGGTGGGCTGCGCGTCTGCGTCGACGTACCAGGGCTCAATCAGATCGCCACAACGGAGCGCCTCTGGCCCTCGCAAGTGGGGCGCTGCGGAGGTCCACCCCACAGCTATGTTCGCATGCCTTACAGCCTGCCGAGCATGGCTGTGGCGTACCAGCGCCTCATGAGGGGCATCGTGGAGGCTCAGGAAGACAGGCGTTCCGCGGCCTTGGCGGAGATGGAGGCAGCTCGCGAGGAGTCACCAGCGCCTCCGGAGCCTCCCGAAGCCCGGGGGCCTGGGGGCTCGTGAGGGTCGGCTTCTGCAGCCCGTCAAGTCTGCTGCACCAATGCCACTACGCCGACGACATCCCCGGGTGACATCTTTCAAGTTCCGTTCTTAGCTGGGAGCACCCTCCCAGGGTTGCATCACTCCCAGGCCGCGTGGGTCCGTCCCCGCGGCATGTATCTGCATTTACCCTTCCGCCGTTAGTTTGCCTTGTTGGGGGCGCCCCTCGGGCTGCATCATCCCCAAGCCGTTCGGGCCAGACCCAGCGGCGTGTATCCCCCTAGCGTTTATTTCCAACTATGCATTGCCTATCACGCTTAGTTGCATGGTGCCCGTCCGTGGCATCTTCTCTTCCCATGCCGGCCGTTTGCACGTTAAAGGGGGGGTGCCTGAGCATCGCGACTCAGGGCTCTTACTGGCTCTCCAGCCCTCACCCTCTGGCCTTGTCCACGGCATTGCGACCTGGCATACCAGCGACGGCTGAGACAAGCTCGAGGGCCGGGACCCGAGGACGTAGAGTACCGGCATCTAACCAAATTTTGCAGGGACACATCTCAAGATACGGCCCAGTGTCGGGCACAACCCGCCCAGAGGTAGGGCCTCGGAGTCCCGCGCTGGCTCACAGGTGCCCAGATACGCCTCGCCTACCTCAACCAGCAAGCTCTTGAGTGACTAACGATCGACTAATGGCCACCGTGGCAACACCATCTTCTTTCTGTGATGACCCTGCAGGATCCCTGGAGGGAACCGCGCAAGTCGAGGCCCTCACGAGGTTTCCTTCGCCCTCGCCCGCGCGAACCGCTTGCACGTTAAAGGGGGGGTGCCTGAGCATCGCGACTCAGGGCTCTTACTAGCTCTCCAGCCCTCACCCTCTGGCCTTGTCCACGGCATCGCGACCTGGCATACCAGCGACGGCTGAGACAAGCTCGAGGGCCGGGACCCGAGGACGTAGAGCAGAAAGGGGAGCAGAGGCGGGGAAGAAGGGGCCTCGCGAGGACCTTGCCGAGCATTTCCGCTCCTATCCACACACGGACCCAACAGCATGCCTGGAACGGCCCCTGATCCTCAAGATAAGTTACCACCCACAGCACTGGCTGCTGCAGCACTACCCCCGCACCTAAAGCAACTCCGTACTAGCGACGTTGCTTCCCTTTCTCACTAAGTGATGGCTGCTTGGGCGCCAAAGGGGACCTCCTAAGCATCGCGACTCAGGGGCTCTTACCGGACCCTGGGTCGCTCACCTCCTGGCCTTGACCATGGCATCTCGACCTGGCATACCAGCGACGGCTGACGCCGCCTTGGGACTGGGACCTGTCGGCGTAGAGCACCAAGCCCTCGCGAGGTTCGAAAGGGAGAACTCAGCTATGACGGAATCAGCAACTCACACAATTCCATAGCAAATGTCATATATTAACAAACGGGACTACAGGCACCTTACAAGCCCCCCATGGGGCGCATTTTGATTCCTCGCAGGGAACGGATCCTAAGGAGTGCTAACTACACGGGCTCCTGCAGAAGATGCCATCATCAACAGTGGGACGTCAGGCACCGGCGCCAACCACATCCAGATCAGGGTCGGCGATGGCCTGACGAGCCCGCCCTGCTCCGGGAGCGGCGCTGGCTCGGGGGCTCATAGCTGTCGTCGCTCGTCTCCGGAGTCGCGAAGATCTCGCTGGAGCCGCTGGACCCTCGGGCGCCATTGCCAAGGGGGCGGTCGACAGGCCTAGCCCTCACCAGGGCAAGGTCCTGGTCGCCTCTCCCGCGGCAGCACTCCAGCCGGCGCCCGATCGCGTCGAAGACCTTGAAGAACATCACCGCCGTGCCGTCATACTCCAGGTGGACCGTGAGGACGCCTCTTTCCCTGCAGACCCAGGCGATCTCCCTCCAGCCACGGGACATGTAGACCGCGCCCGGGGCAGCAACGACGACCTCGGCCTCGGTCGCGGGGGCGCCGCAGTCGGCGTGCTGCAGCTGGAGCTCCATAGGCCCCCCTAGAAGAACCATGGAGGCAAAGAAGGGAGGAAGGCGGATCCAGGACTGAAGAGGAGTGACGACGTGGAGCACGAACTCATGGGAGGAGCCCTCGGCATGGACTCCAGGAGGAACCACCCACGCCTTCACAACCCGACGGCGCCGACGACGGCGCTGACCGCGGGGATCAGCATCAACACCTCCGGGGCCCTCGACGTGGGCCTACAAGGGCAGCGGGAACCCCGGCGGAGCCCGCTCGCCCCAGGGCCTCGCCACCACCGGGTGGTCCTCATCTTCCCGGCTGCAATGGGCGAGCCGCTTCTTCGGCAGGAGAGGGTCTGGCCCTTCTCGAGGAGCCTTTCCCTTCTCCGCTGCAGAGAATCGGCGAATCGGAGCCATCACACCAAGACGGAGCAAGAACTGAGGCGAAGGAGAGAGCAAGAGGAGATGGACTAGACGAACACGAGCAGTGCCGTACTTATAGCCGGCGAAAGCCAACCGCTGGTCTCCACGATCATAGGTAATCATAACACGTTCTGCATGCAGGGACTTGTCCAACTCGCATGATCACCAAGGCGTCGTGGGGAAGCGGAGGCGCCACGTCCAATCAACCGCCACGCGGTGTCCGAGGACGCAGGCTGTTGGGGCCCGTGGCGCTTCGCCCTTGCCCTTTCGCCTCTCGGCACGGCCAAGTCCATGCATGCCTTGGGCCCGGGGGCTACTGTCGGCGTTCTGGGAATGGGGGTCCCCAGACTTGCCTGCCTGCGGCCTGCGGCGTGGCTCAAGTGGGGGCCCAGCGCGGCCCATCTTCATCAACATGAGGCTCAAGACCCACGTGAGGGGCCAAGCCTCGCGAGGCGGACGACACGGCGCATCCTCAGGCACAGCCTCGTCAGGCTGGCTCACGAGGAGGCGGAGAGTTCAAGGCGGGGGACCTCGCGAGGAGCCCATGACGCAAGCCATGACAACACGGGGCGCCAGGCGGGTGCCAGCGCGCGCGGCGTCCCTCTTTCCTCTTTGGTGCAAAGGGGGCAAGCGTATCCGCGGAGTACCGAGGCATCAGGCAAAGGTTGCCACTTCGGTGCCAAGACCAAGGCCAGGAGGACAATGAGACAGAGGTCACCATGGAGCCCAGCGCGGCGTCATCACCAGAGCCTTTGGCAGGCGAAGACTGCTTTTGTCAGGATAGATGTACTCGCTGTCCCCCTTCAAATTAGCCCGCCATTGTTGGATCCCTTCCCGCTCAATATTTGGGGGGAGGACCAGGGCCTCTATAAATAGGACTAGCCACCCACATAGCAAGGGGTTCAGTTTTTGGGGGTTCGATTCCTGGTTGTTCGGTCCGGGATCTGAGAGAGAAAGAGAGAGAAAGGAGACTGAGCTCTTCATAGCAGCTCATCACCACAGCCAAGAACAGACCCTCGCGAGGTTGTTCTTCATTGTATTGTTCATCTACACCAGCCCCAGGAGGCAATCCATCCACCACACACTGGAGTAGGGTATTACACCACATCGGTGGCCCGAACCAGTATAAATCTTGTGTCTTTCGTGCAGCTCTTTTAGTAGTTTAGATCCCATCGAGACGAAGAGGTTGAAGGTGAGATTTCCGCGCGCACCCCAGTGTTCGAACCTTAAGGGTCTGCCGGAACCCGAAATCCGACACTCATTCTGCCGACGAGGCTTGATGATTGCTTCTCTTGAGTAGGCGGGCACCCACGGTGAAGAAACCGAAGCGGGCTCCTGAGGCTCCATCCGCGGCAGCGCCCCCGCCTGTGAAAGGGGGCGATCGCAGTGCGCGGGCTTCTCCTGGTCGGTCGCCCTCAGGAGGTCTGGCCATGCTGGCGGGGGCGAGCTCAGCCCCCATGGCCCAGGTGACTCCTGAAGTGTCCTCGTCTGGCGCCACTGCCACGGCTGGGGAGACGCAGCGAACGCTGGCTCGGGATTCGGCAGCCTTGCCACCGCCACCTTCTCCTCCCGTGTTGCTGGCCACTGCTCCCTCAGCTCCTCCTGTCGTCCTGGAGCGCGCCGAGGCTCCTCCGTCTTCTTCCTCCGTCTTGGAGCATGCTGCTGCTGAACTGGACCGGCTGCGTCAGGACCTTCTCGGCGCCGACCCTCGCCTGGTGGCCGGGCGTCTGGAACTGGCTTCGGGGTGGATTCGCTCTGATGCTTCGATCCGGGCGGCGCTGGTTCAGGCCTCGACAGCCTGCGACGAGGAGGAGCGGGTCGTCCATGAGGTGAAGATTGCTCGTGACGCGGCCCTGGGGAAGCGGTCAAGGCCCGCGACCGCTGCAAGGCACTGGAGGACGAGCTGCAAGGCCTGCGAGGCCAACTTGCGGAGGAGGTTCGCCTTTGCCAAGAGCACGAGAAGGGGGCGAAGGCGCGTGAGGCGGCGCTCGAGGACTCGGAGGCCAAGCTCAAGAAGCATCGCGAGCGTCTAGGCGTGTGGAAGAAAGAGATGGAGGCGACGAAGACCGAGCTGGACGCCAAGGCTCAGGTCCTCGCCGAAGATCGCGTGGCCTTCGCGGACATGGAGAAGGACGCCCGCGCTTCGCTGAAGATGCTTTACGAGAGCGGCTTGGACAGCCCGCTAGCTGGTGACGAGGATGGCCCCGCCAAGATGCTTCCCTTCCTGGTCAAGGCTCTTGGGGACGTCGTCCTTGGCATCGGCCCCGCGGCCGAGGCCGAGGCGCACGTCCTGTCTTCTGCCGCGCTGACACGGGTCTTCGCCCACGTCTACCTCCGCGATCCCAACACCGACCTCGACGCCCTGCTGGAACCGGTGAGCGGCGAGGGTGCTGTTGCCGCTGTCGAAGCCGTGAAGGGGCGTGCGGAGGCGCTGCTGGAGAAGTTTTGGGCCTTCAGCACCAGGCCGAAGCAAGGCGCTGCCGACCCTGTCGTTCCACAAGGTGAAACCAGCGTCGACGAGTGACTCTGTCCCATCCCAGCTCTTCTTTAGGTTCTTGCACATGCATCACGCCTCGGGGAGGCATTTAAACTTGCGTTTGGCATTGAGATTGACAGTATGGACTGTAATATTTGCTTTTAAGCTCCTTGGATTTTATGCTTTTCTTCCCTACTTGCTTGCGTCCTATGCCGGCAGGGCTCGGCCCCGCGCATGCCTCACCCAGCATCAGCCCCGACCGGAAACCAGGACGGGACCAAAGGAGTGAGGGGCCACGTGACAAGTTAGGCTCCTGAGTCGTGATGCTCAGGAGTCCCCCTTGGCGCTCGAACAACAAGTAGGGAAGCGTGATGTAGGTGTGTTTTCCGTTCTACGTCTGCAGAGCCCGACCCCGTGCGTACCTCACCCAGCATAGCCTTTCGGAACTAAGGAGTGAGGGGCTACGGAGCCAGTTAGGCTCCTGAGTCGCGATGCTCAGGAGTCCCCATTGACGCGCGAACAGCGGGTGATAAAGCGAGATGTAAGCGCGGCTACCGTTCTACGTCTGCAGAGCCCGGCCCCGCATGTACCTCACCCAGCATAGCCTTTCGGAACTAAGGAGTGAGGGGCTACGGGACCAGTTAGGCCCCTGGGTCGCGATGCCCAGGGGTCCCCCTTGACGCGCAAACGGCCTTCATACCTTGGCTCCGCTCGGGGAGAGACGCGCGGCGAACCAGGCCCGAGGGGCCTGGCTGGGCGGCGTACGTCTGGGCATGACCCAGCCGTAGCCCCCGTGCCCAGCCCCCTCGCGCGGCACTCCCGAGGGGAGGCGTTGCGATGAGGCCAGCCACTGAGCTCTGGGCTCCCTGAGGTTAACGCGGCCCGGAGGCCACCCTCAGTTGTTTATCACCAGCGCGGAGCATAGCGATTCCGTATGTGTACGGGCATAGCCGCTCCTCGGCAGTGTCTTCAGCCAGCGCGGAGCATGGTGCTTCCACTGGTACGTGGGAGGGGGCTCCCCTCCGGGAGGAGCCCCCGGGGCGTATACAGCCCCGCCCTGACACGTGACCGGCACGGTAGAGCTGGGTGAGGTGTATCTGGGCACTCGTGAGCCAGCGCGGGACTCACGAGGCCCTACCTCTGGGCGGGTTGCGCCCGGCATTGGGCCATATCTTGAGATGTGTCCCTACAAAATTTGGTTAGATGCCGGTACTCTAAGTCCTCGGGTCCCGGCCCTCGAGCTTGTCTCAGCCGTCGCTGGTATGCCAGATCGCAATGCCGTGCACAAGGCCAGAGGGTGAGGGCTGGAGAGCCAGTAAGAGCCCTGAGTCGCGATGCTCAGGCACCCCCCCCTTTAACGTGCAAATAGTCGACATGGAGAAAAAGGGATGCCGCGGACGGGCAACAAGCAATCAAGCGTGACAAGCAAATGCATAGTTGGAAATAAACACGACGGAGATACACGCCGCTGGGCCTGGCCCCAGTGGCTTGGGGATGATGCAGCCCGAGGGGCGTCCCCAATCAAGGCAATCTTACTACCGAAAAGTAAATGCAGGTACATGCCGCAGGGACGGACCCACGTGGCCTGGGAGTGACGCACCCTGGGGGGCGCTCCCAGCTGGGAATAAGGCTTGGAAGATGTCACCTGAGGATGTCGTTGGCGAGGTGGTGTTGGTGCAGCAGGCTTGGCGAGCTGCGGAAGCCGATCCTCACGAGCCCCTAGGCCCCGGGGCCTCGGGAGGCTCCGGAGGCACTGGTGACTCCTCGCGAGCTGTCTCCACCTCCGCCAGAGCCACGGACCGCCTGTCTTCCTGGGCCTCCATAATGCCCCTCATGAGGCGCTGGCACGCCGCAGCCGTGCTCAGCAGGCCGTAAGGCATGCGAACACGGCTGTGGGGTGGACCTCCGCAGCGCCCCACTCGCGAGGGCCAGAGGCGCTCCATTGTGGCGATCTGATTGAGCCCTGGTACATCGACGCAAACGCGCAGTCCACCATCCTCGCCTGGATGTGGGGCCGCAGCTGGTGAGCGACGGCAACCTCTCATGATCCTTGCCTCCTACAGTTCTTGAATCGCTTTGCTAATGAACTCGTGCTGGTCAGACCCTCCTTGCTTGGCCCTTCCTCGAGGGAGACGTGCCTCGAAGCATGCCTCCACGTGGTGCCCAAGCGCCTCCCTCGTGACTCCGGCTAGGTCGGTGGCCCTCCAGGTGAGAGCCCCCGAGCCCTGCCTGAGGAGGGCACCGGGCGCGCTTTCCTGTGCGATGGATGGAGGGCCCTCCTGAGGAGGCACGGGCCCTGAGGGGCCTGCCTCCTGAGGGGCTGAGCCTGACGACATCTTCTTCTTCTTGGGGATGGTCTCAGGAAGCCTCCTGCTTCCGCGATCTGGGTCTTCTAGCGACGCGGCCTGAAAGGCTTGCTCCAGGGAACACACTGCATCTCTCTCTTCACAGGGCACCGTGATGACGCCGCCACTTCCTGGCATCTTGAGGACGTTGTAGCCGTGGTGGGTCACGGCCATGAACTTGGCCAGCGCTGGGTACCCGAGGATGGCGTTGTATGGCAGGCGGATGTGGGCGACGTCGAAGTCGATGAGCTCGGTGCGGTAGTTGCTGCAGGCTCCGAAGGTGACAGGGAGGCGGACCTGCCCGATCGGGACTGTGGAACCGTCGGTAACTCCGGAGAAAGGCTTGGTTGGCTGGAGCTGATCATAGGGCACTTGGAGGTTGTTGAAGGTTTCCACGGACGGGACGTTGAGCCCTGCCCCTCCGTCGATGAGGGTCTTGGTGACCAGCACATTGCTGATGACTGGGGAGCAAAGCATCGGGAGGACTCCGGCGGTGGCTGAGCACTTGAGCTGATCCGCTGAGCTGAACGTGATGGCGCAAGCCGACCACCTGAGGGGGCGCATTGCTTCGAGCCTGGGGAGGGCTGCATTCACCTCACGGGCGAACTGCTTGAAGATGCGTTGGGAGGCCGGGGCTTGAGCTCCGCCCAGGATGCAGGCGATTGCACGCGGCTCCTAGAAGCCCCCAGCCCCCTCGTCTTGATGGCGGTCGTCGTTCCTTCTTGGTGGAGGCGGTAGAGGAGGCAGGCCTGCGTTGCCGTGAGGGCGGTCCTCACGAGGCTGGTCTCTCCAGTCCCCCTCAAGAGGCAGGTCCCGCCAGCGGTCCTCGCGAGGCTGGTCGCGCCACCCCTGGCGCGGGCCACGGTCTTCCCAGCACCCTGGGCTTCTTCCTCCTCCTCGGACATAGCCCCGGTCAGCACGGTCAGGGCGACGGCCGATCCTTCCTTCTCGTACGGCGCGGAGCTCTTGACATTCGTTGGTGTTGTGGGTGTGGAGGTCATGGTACACACAGTACCGGCTGCCTCTGGAGGGTTCGGGCAGATCCTTGCCCCGCTTGGTGTCTGGTTCGGCTGCGAGCATGGCAGCCCCCTTGCACTTCACGTCCTTGGCATTGGGCTTCTTCTCTTCTGGGTCCGCTGCAGGCAGCTCGAGGAGGGAGAGGCGTCCCTCCTCAGCCCTGGCGCACCTGTTCGCTAAGTTGAACAGCTCCAAGGAGGTGCAGAGGTCCTCATGCATCGCCAGCTCCTCCTTCATCTTGACGTCGCGCACGCCATCGGTGAAGGCCGAGATAATGGCCTCCTCGGACACCTTGGGGATCTTGAGGCGCGCGCTGTTGAAGCACTGTATGTACATTTGCAGGGTCTCTCCGGGTTGTTGCTTGATGCGGCGCATGTCACTCACTGCGGGTGGCCAGTCGCGAGTACCTTGGAAGTTGGCGATGAACCGGGTGCGCATCTGGTCCCAGGAAGAGATCGTTCCTGGAGCCAGATTCAGGAGCCAGGTGCGCGCTCCTTCCTTCAGCGCCATGGGGAACCAGTTAGCCATGACCTTCTCGTCCCCGTTGGTAGCCTCAATGCCTAGCTCATAGAGTTGGAGGAATTCCGTGGGATCAGTGGTGCCGTCGTAGCGAGGAGGCAGGTCCGGCTTGAACTTGCCGGGCCACGCGACGCTGCGCAGCTCGGGGGTGTAGGCGCGGCAGCCCGCGGTGGCCACGAAAGGCCTCGGTTGGTGGAGAGCTCGGTCTTGAGGGTCCCCACGCGCTGCAGCTAGGAGCAAGGCGGGGTCTTGGCGTGCCGGAGCTGGAGCAGGGAGCGCCCGGGCAGCCCCCTGTGGGCAAGGGACTTCTTGGCAGCTCCGCTCTTGTTGCGATGGCGCCTGGCGGAGCGGGTTCCGCCCAGGGGCCAGTCGCCTTCGAGCCACGGCATCTTCTTGGAGAGGAGGCGGCTGGTTCGCCACCGGAGCTTCGTTGCCCGCGTAGGGCGGAGTGCGGCGCAATGGGGCGAATGGCGTAGGAGAGCCCCCTGCGGCGCGGACGAGCTCGGTGAGGCGGTCGAGCCACTCCTCGTAGATGTCGCCAACGGGGCGGTAGCGCAGGAGCTCGTTTGCCACGATGAGCGCCGCTCGAGCCTCCAAGGGTGCGCGGAGTGCGCGGGACGAAGAGCCAGCTGGTGCGAGTGACGGGGTGGCGGTACGGCCGTCTTGCCACACGGATGGGTGCTGAGACGATGCCTGCTGGTCGCCCCCCGCCGGGCCGGTGGCGGCATTGACGGCGGGCGACGGGGAACGACGAGGACGCCCACCGACAGGGGCCGTCTGGGCGAAGCGAGAAGCGATGGCGGCCCGGTGCTCGGCACGGGCCCGACGAGCGTCTGACATGGATGCGACGGTCGGAGGAGAGCGGAGCGGTGGGAGACGAATTCCGGCGCACCCCTACCTGGCGCGCCAAATGTCGGATTTTGGGTTCCGGCAGACCCTTAAGGTTCGAACACTAGGGTGCGCGCGGAAATCTCGCCTTCAACCTCTCTGTCTCGATGGGATCTAAACTACTAAAAGAGTTGCACGAAAGACACAAGATTTATACTGGTTCGGGCCACCGATGTGGTGTAATACCCTACTCCAGTGTGTGGTGGATGGATTGCCTCCTGGGGCTGGTGTGGATGAACCATACAAGGAAGAATAGCCTCGCGAGGGTCTGTTCTTGGCTGTGGTGATGAACTGCTATGAAGAATTCAGTCACCTTTCTCTCTCTTTCTCTCTCAGATCCCGGACCGAACAACCAGGAATCGAACCCCTTGCTATGTGGGTGGCTAGTCCTATTTATAGAGGCCCTGGTCCTCTCCCCAAATATTGAGCGGGAAGGGATCCAACAATGGCGGGCTAATTTGAAGGGGAACAGCGAGTACATCTATCCTGACAAAAGCAGTCTTCGCCTGCCAAAGGCTCTGGTGATGACACCGCGCTGGGCTCCATGGTGACCTCCGTCTCATAGTCCTCCTGGTCTTGGTCTCGTTCCACCGAAGTGGCAACCTTTGCCTGATGCCTCGGTACTCCACGTTTACGCTTGCCCCCTTTGCACCAAAGAGGAAAGAGGGACGCTGGGCGCGCTGGCACCCGCCTGGTGCCCCGTGTCGTCATGGCTTGCGTCATAGGCACCTCGCGAGGTACCCCGCCTTGACCTCTCCGCCTCCTCGCGAGCTAGCCTGACGAGGTTGTGCCTGAGGATGCGTCGTGTCGTCCGCCTCGCGAGGCTTGGCCCCTTGCGAGGGTCTTGAGCCTCGTGTTGATGAAGTTGGGTCGCGCTGGGCCCCCACTTGAGCCACGCCGCAGGCCGCAGGCAGGCAAGTCTGGGGACCCCCGTTCCCAGAACACCGACAGTTTACGGCCTGCTGAGCGCGGCTGCGGCGTGCCAGCGCCTCACGAGGGGCATTATGGAGGCCCAAGAAGACAGGCGGTCCGCGGCTCTGGCGGAGGTGGAGACAGCTCGCGAGGAGTCACCAGTGCCTCCGGAGCCTCCCGAGGCCCCGGGGCCTGGGTGCTCGTGAGGATCGGCTTCCGCAGCTCGCCAAGCCTGCTGCACCAACACCACCTCGCCAACGACATCCTCAGGTGACATCTTCCAAGCCTTATTCCCAGCTGGGAGCGCCCCCCAGGGTGCGTCACTCCCAGGCCGCGTGGGTCTGTCCCTACGGCGTGTACCTGCATTTACTTTTCGGTAGTAAGCTTGCCTTGATTGGGGGCGCCCCTCGGGCTGCATCATCCCCAAGCCACTGGGGCCAGGCCTAGCGGCGTGTATCTCCGTCGCGTTTATTTCCAACTATGCATTTGCTTGACACGCTTGATCGCTTATTGCCCGTCCAGGGCATCCCTTTTTCTCCATGTCGACTACTTGCATGTTAAAGGGGGGGTGCCTGAGCATCGCGACTCAGGGCTCTTACTGGCTCTCCAGCCGTCACCCTCTGGCCTTGCCCACGGCATCGCGACCTGGCATACCAGCGACGGCTGGCGCCGCCTTGGGACTAGGACCTATCGGCGTAGAGCACCAAGCCCTCGTGAGGTGCGGAAGGGAAGGCTAAACTATAACGGAGGTAGCAGCTCGCTCAGATCCACGTTAAAAGGTCATACATATTAACAAACAGGACTACAGACACCTTACAAGCCCCCACGGGGCGCATTCTGATTCCTCGCAGGGAGCGGATCCTAAGGGACGCTAACTACATGAGCTACTGCGGGAGACGCCATCATCAAGAGTGGGCCGTCAGGCACCGGCGCCAACCCCATCCAGATCAGGGTTGGCGACGGCCTGACGCGTCCGCCCTGCTCCTGGAGCGGCGACGACTCGGGGGCTCGTAGCTGTCGTCGCTCGTCTCCGGAGTCGCGAAGCCTTCGCTGGAGCCGCTGGACCCTCGGGCGCCACTGCCAAGGGGGCGGTCGACGGGCCTAGCCCTCGCCAGGGCGAGGTCCTGGCCGCCTCTCCCGCGGTAGCACTCCAGCCGGCGCCCGATCACGTCGAAGACCTTGAAGAACATCACCGCCGCGCTGTCATACTCCACGTGGACCGTGAAGACGCCTCTTTCCCTGCAGACCCGAGCGATCTCCCTCCAGCCGCGGGACATGTAGACCGCGCCCGGGGCAGTGACGACGACCTCGGCCTCGGTCGCGGGGGCGCCGCTATCGGCGTGCTGCAGCTGGAGCTCCAGAGGCCCCCTTGGAAGAACCATGGAGGCAAAGAAGGGAGGAAGGTGGATCTAGGACTGAAGAGGAGTGACGACGTGGAGCACGAACTCATGGGAGGAGCCCTCGGCATGGACTCCAGGAGGAACCACCCACGCCTTCATAACCCGACGGCGCCGATGACGGCGCTGACCGCGGGGATCAGCATCAACACCTCCGGGGCCCTCGACGTCGGCGTACAAGGGCAGCGGGAACCCCGGCGGAGCCCGCTCGCCCCAGGGCCTCGCCACCACCGGATGGTCCTCATCGTCCCAGCTGCAATGGGCGAGTCACTTCTTCGGCGGGAGAGGGTCTGGCCCTTCTCGAGGAGCCTTTCCCTTCTCCGTTGCGGAGAATCGGCGAATCGGAGCCATCACACCAAGACGGAGCAAGAACTGAGGCGAAGGAGAGAGCAAGAGGAGATGGACTGGACGGGCACGAGCGGTGCCGTACTTATAGCCGGCGAAGGGCAACCGCCGGTCTCCATGATCACAGGTAATCATAACACGTTCTGCATGCAGGGACTTGTCCAACTCGCACGATCACCAAGGGGTCGTGGGGAAGCGGAGGCACCACGTCCAATCAACCGCCATGCGGCGTCCAAGGCCGCAGGCTGTTGAGGCCCGCGGCGCTACGCCCTTGCCCTTTCGCCTCTCGGCACGGCCAAGTCCATGCGCGCCTTGGGCCCGGGGGCTACTGTCGGCATTCTGGGAACGGGGGTCCCCAGACTTGCCTGCCTGCGGCCTGCGGCGTGGCTCAAGTGGGGGCCCAGCGCGGCCCAACTTCATCAACACGAGGCTCAAGACCCTCGCGAGGGGCCAAGCCTCGCGAGGCGGACGACGCGGCGCATCCTCAGGCACAGCCTCGTCGGGCTGGCTCGCGAGGAGGCGGAGAGTTCAAGGCGGGGTACCTCGCGAGGTGCCCATGACGCAAGCCATGACGACATGGGGCACCAGGGGGTGCCAGCGCGCGCAGCGTCCCTCTTTCCTCTTTGGTGCAAAGGGGGCAAGCGTATCCGCGGAGTACCGAGGCATCAGGCAAAGGTTGCCACTTCGGTGCAACGAGACCAAGACCAGGAGGACTATGAGACGGAGGTCACCATGGAGCCCAGCGCGGCGTCATCACCAGAGCCTTTGGCAGGCGAAGACTGCTTTTGTCAGGATAGATGTACTCCCTGTCCCCCTTCAAATTAGCCCGCCATTGTTGGATCCCTTCCCGCTCAATATTTGGGGAGAGGACCAGGGCCTCTATAAATAGGACTAGCCACCCACATAGCAAGGGGTTCGATTCCTGGTTGTTCGGTCCGGGATCTGAGAGAGAAAGCGAGAGAAAGGTGACTGAACTCTTCATAGCAGTTCATCACCACAGCCAAGAACAGACCCTCGCGAGGCTGTTCTTCCTTGTATTGTTCATCCACATCAGCCCCAGGAGGCAATCCATCCACCACACACTGGAGTAGGGTATTACACCACATCGGTGGCCCGAACCAGTATAAATCTTGTGTCTTTCGTGCAGCTCTTTTAGTAGTTTAGATCCCATCGAGACGGAGAGGTTGAAGGCGAGATTTCCACGCGCACCCCAGTGTTCGAACCTTAAGGGTCTGCCGGAACCCGAAATCCGACATTTGGTGCGCCATGACGACACAGGGCACCAGGCGGGTGCCAGCGCGCGTAGCGTCCCTCTTTCCTCTTTGGTGCAAAGGGGGCAAGCGTATCCACGGAGTACCGAGGCATCAGGCAAAGGTTGCCACTTTGGTGCAACGAGACCAAGACCAGGAGGACTACGAGACGGAGGTCACCATGGAGCCCAGCGCGGCGTCATCACCAGAGCCTTTGGCAGGCGAAGACTGCTTTTGTCAGGATAGATGTACTCGTTGTCCCCCTTCAAATTAGCCCGCCATTGTTGGATCCCTTCCCGCTCAATATTTGGGGAGAGGACCAGGGCCTCTATAAATAGGACTAGCCACCCACATAGCAAGGGGTTCGATTCCTGGTTGTTCGGTCCGGGATCTGAGAGAGAAAGAGAGAGAAAGGTGACTGAACTCTTCATAGCAGTTCATCACCACAGCCAAGAACAGACCCTCGCGAGGCTGTTCTTCCTTGTATTGTT
The DNA here is from genome assembly GCA_034509565.1 of Triticum monococcum. NCBI lineage: Eukaryota > Viridiplantae > Streptophyta > Magnoliopsida > Poales > Poaceae > Triticum > Triticum monococcum. The sequence continues at coordinate 79,855,598 of CM067843.1, forward strand.
CATCCACACCAGCCCCAGGAGGCAATCCATCCACCACACACTGGAGTAGGGTATTACACCACATCGGTGGCTCGAACCAGTATAAATCTTGTGTCTTTCATGCAGCTCTTTTAGTAGTTTAGATCCCATCGAGACGGAGAGGTTGAAGGTGAGATTTCCGCGTGCACCCCAGTGTTCGGACCTTAAGGGTCTGCCGGAACCTGAAATCCGACATTTGGCGCGCCAGGTAGGGGTTCCGGCAGACCCTTAAGGTTCGAACACTGGGGTGCACGCGGAAATCTCGCCTTCAACCTCTCCGTCTCGATGGGATCTAAACTACTAAAAGAGCTGCACGAAAGACACAAGATTTATACTGGTTCAGGCCACCGATGTGGTGTAATACCCTACTCCAGTGTGTGGTGGATGGATTGCCTCCTGGGGCTGGTGTGGATGAACAATACAAGGAAGAACAGCCTCGCGAGGGTCTGTTCTTGGCTGTGGTGATGAACTGCTATGAAGAGTTCAGTCACCTTTCTCTCTCTTTCTCTCTCAGATCCCGGACCGAACAACCAGGAATCGAACCCCTCGCTATGTGGGTGGCTAGTCCTATTTATAGAGGCCCTGGTCCTCTCCCCAAATATTGAGCGGGAAGGGATCCAACAATGGCGGGCTAATTTGAAGGAGGAAAGCGAGTACATCTATCCTGACAAAAGCAGTCTTCGCCTGCCAAAGGCTCTGGTGATGACGCCGCGCTGGGCTCCATGGTGACCTCCGTCTCGTAGTCCTCCTGGTCTTGGTCTCGTTGCACCGAAGTGGCAACCTTTGCCTGATGCCTCGGTACTCCGCGGATACGCTTGCCCCCTTTGCACTAAAGAGGAAAGAGGGACGTTGCGCGCGCTGGCACCCGCCTGGTGCCCCGTGTCGTCATGGCTTGCGTCATGGGCACCTCGCGAGGTACCCCGCCTTGAACTCTCCGCCTCCTCGCGAGCCAGCCTAACGAGGCTGTGCCTGAGGATGCGCCGTGTCGTCCACCTCGCGAGGCTTGGCCCCTCGCGAGGGTCTTGAGCCTCGTGTTGATGAAGTTGGGCCGTGCTGGGCCCCCACTTGAGCCACGCCGCAGGCTGCAGGCAGGCAAGTCTGGGGACCCCCGTTCCCAGAACGCCGATAGCAATGACGTTTGAGCCGTCCCAACTTCAACTTTAGAGGTGCAAACCGGCAATTGCCTTCCAATGTTAAAACTGCTGTATCAGCGTAGATGTGGTCTGATGAATGCAAAATCTCCGAAACCCGACGCACCCAACGGGTTGTTGACTCTCCTTCCTCCTGGACACAGGCAGCTAAGTCCACAATTGACATGGGCCGCTTGCATGTATCCTTGAAATTCTGGATAAACTGGGCCCTTACTCGGCCCATGACCCAATGGAGTTAGCCGGCAGGTTTTTCAACCATGTGCGAGTTGTTCCCTCCAACATCATGGTAAAGTATTTGGCACACGCCGCATCGTCCACATCCAGCATCTCCATTGCCATCTCATAGCTTTCAACCCATGACTCGGGGGATAAATCGGCAGTGTAATTCGGCACCTTACGCGGGCCTTTGAAATCCTTGGGCAGCCGTACATTGCGCGGCGCTGGGACGAGACACGGTACCCCCAAAGAACTGGAGGTAACCCCTGGTTCCACCGACGTTGTTGGACGAACCGGAGTAATTCGGCGGGCTTCATGCTGCGCCGCTAACTCGGCCTCTCGATGTGCCCTAGCGTGATCCACCACATCCTGAGCATCACCACTGCCACCCGCCGGGTTATGGCCACGGGGCGGATTACAATTCCGCGCACTGCTTGATACGGCCGGTTCATCCATATGCCTACTGTAACTTTGGCTCGGGCAGGGAGTAGAATGAATCCTTTCGTGGCTATATGAATAAGCCTGCTACTGAGTCAAGGCCGTCTGAAGGAGCTCCCTAGCCCGTCGTGTCTCAACTACAACTGAGGACTCGCCATCAATCGGGAGAGTTGCCAATCATGAAGCGACGGCAACGATGTTATCCAATGGGTTAGAGTAATGACACGGAGGCGTTGAGATGTGCCGTGATGGGACATCGTTCTGACGAGGCTGAGGGGGCGGATCCATCGCGCGCGGCTGAACCGGTGCCCCAGTTCCAGGTGCCTCCGCCCGATTTACCATTGGCTAGTTGCTGGTGCCTGCTCCTGGCATGTTAAAGAGGTTTCTTCCCTCGTAAACCAGCGACAGGTGAGATCGGTACCTTCTCCTCATGACATCATCTGACGCACTTTGGTCCAGCATAAGCCGATAGGCCTGTGCCTCTAATCCGGCCCGCTCAGCGGCCATCCTGGTGTTCTCCGCTACCAGATCCACCTTAGCTTGAGCTATCTGATATTTCACCTTTGCAATCTTCGTGTTATGCTGATCCCGGTTTGCCGCGTCAACCTCCGCTGCTAGCAACATTGCCAAAGTGTCGAACAAATTGGACAAAACCTGAGCCGGTGGTGGTGCAGAGCCCCCTGCTCCGGCTGGTGTTGCCGCTGCTGAACCGGAAATCACTGCTGCTACGGTAGAAGAATGTTGCACCAATTGTGTACCGGCCATGAAGATCGCAACTCGGATCGGCGGTTCAAGGAGGTCCGGAATACTGTTGCCATCGGAACCACCACTAATCCGGCCATCATGCAGCTAATACAGTGACTCGGTTTCTCCAGTTGAAGACTCGTCATCAGAGTAAATGACAGTTTCGCCACCAGATACCAATCTATCCTCAGATTCCGCTCCGTGGATGACTCCTACGAAGGCACGCTTCACGGCATGCTGAACGCAGGCAGGTCTTGCATGCTGAGCCGTCTCGATGATGTCGGTGCAGACGTCCGGCTCAGGGCCCGGTTCACCAATCTTGCCAATGAAGACGTGTATTCTGCCAAAGGGGACCTGGTACCCGTACTCGATCGAGCCGGCCTCGGGCCCCAGCCTGCGTCGTCAATGTAGAGCTTGCCGCGACGACTCTTGGCCATCCGGCCCACAGCGTATCCCTTGAGTCCTTCGAAGCCACCCTTCAAGAACTCGAAACCATCGTGTGATTGCCCCACGATGGGCGCCAACTGTCGTGGTTTTGTCACGGCAGATGTCCTCGTGAAAGGACTTAGTCGTGGAGCCATTGCAACGGGTTAGCTTGAAGGGGTTAAAGCGGGCAAGGGACGCAAAGAGTTATACTGGTTCGGCCCCTTACGGTGAAGGTAAAAGCCTACGTCCAGTTGTGATGGAATTGCTTGGGTTTCGATGACCAGGGAGCGAATCTGCTTTGCCTGGCACTCGATTTATTGTGTGTTGTCCCTAAACCGCCGTCGGGTCGTCCCTTTATATACATAGGTTGACGCCCGTCAGTTTACAGAATCCCGAGGCCGGCTCATAAACGTGTCTGGCTCGGTCTCTACTCTTTCTATCTTACAGCACAAGTTTACATTTCAATGTCGGTTTATGTCTACAGGCCTTAATCCGCCTTTGGGACCTGGGCCTTCATAAAGTGCCACCATCTTTGTCTTCATGGGCTTCAAACATAATAACTCATTATGGGGATAATCCGGCCTCTCCTGGCCGGTTTATGCCCAGCAGTAATATCCCCAACAATGGTGCTACTCTGAAGCACAAGTGTGGTAAAAGGATAGTAACATTGTCCCTTCTTTTTTATTTTTTTTATTGTTTTCTCTTTTTTATAGGCTTCTTTGGCCTCTATCTTTTTTTGGCGGGGCTTCTTTGGCCACTTTTATTTTGATCATGGGACAATGTTCTAATAATGATCATCATCACACTTTTATTTACTTACAACTCAATATTACAACTCGATACTAGAACAAAGATATGACTCTATATGAATGCCTCCGGCGGTGTACCGGGATGTGCAATGATCTAGCGTACCAATGACATCAAAAAATAGACAAGCCATGAAAATATCATGCTAGCTATCTTACGATCATGCAAAGCAATATGACAATAAATGCTCAAGTCATGTATATGATGATGATGGAAGTTGCATGGCAATATATCTCGGAATGGCTATGGAAATGCCATAATAGGTAGGTATGGTGGCTGTTTTGAGGAAGATATAAGGAGGCTTATGTGTGATAGAGTGTATCGTATCACGGGGTTTGGATGCACCGGCGAATTTTGCACCAACTCTCGAGGTGAGAAAGGGCAATGCACGGTACCGAAGAGGCTAGCAATGATGGAAGGGTGAGAGTGCGTATAATCCATGGACTCAACATTAGTCATAAAGAACTCACATACTTATTGCAAAAATCTATTAGTCATCAAAACAAAGTACTACGCGCATGCTCCTAGGGGGATGGATTGGTAGGAAAAGACCATTGCTCATCTCCGACCGCCACTCATAAGGAAGACAATCAATAAATACCTCATGCTCCAACTTCGTTACATAACTGTTCACCATACGTGCATGCTACGGGAATCACAAACCTCAGCACAAGTATTTGTACAATCCACAACTACCCACTAGCATGACTCTAATATCACCATCTTTATATCGCAAAACTATTGCAAGGAATCAAACATATCATATTTAGTGATCTACAAGTTTTATGTAGGGTTTTATGACTAACCATGTGAATGACCAATTCTTGTCATCTCTCTAAATAGATATAAGTGAAGCAAGAGAGTTTAATTCTTTCTACAAAAGATATGCCCAGGCTCTAACAAATATAAGTGAAGCAAAAGAGCATTCTACAAATGGCAGTTTTCTATGTGAAGAGAAACAGGCAATCCAAACTTCAAAAGATATAAGTGAAGCACACGAAGCATTCTATAAATCCATATTCAAAAGATATAAGTGAAGTGCAATGAGCATTCTATAAATCAACCAAGGACTATCTCATACCAGCATGGTGCATCAAAGAAAAGTGAAAACTAAATGCAAAAGACGCTCCAAGATTTACGCATATCATGTGACGAATAAAAATATAGCTCCAAGTAAAATTACTGATGATTGTTAGAAGAAAGAGGGGATGCCTTCTGGGGCATCCCCAAGCTTGGTTGCTTGGGAGTCCTAGAATATTTCCTTGGGGTGCCTTGGGAGTCCCCAAGCTTAGGCTCTTGCCACTCCTTATTCCTTCATCCATCGTGATCTCTCCCAAAACTTGAAAACTTCAATCACACAAAACTTAACAGAAAGTTCGGTAAGATCCGTTAGTATAATAAAGCAAATCACTACTCTAAGTATTGTTGCAAACCAATTCATATTTTGTTTTTGCATTGTAGATACTGTAATATAACTTTTCCATGGCTCAATCCACTGTTAGAAATCGATAGTTTCATCAAAACAAGCAAACTATGCATCAAAAACATAATCTATCTTAAACAGGACAGTCTGTAGTAATCTGAACATTCACCATACTTATGTTACTCCAAAAATTCTGAAAAATTTAGGAAAAATAAAAAATTTGTATAGAAAGACAGTGCAAAAAGTTTCAGAACCGTTTGACGTTCCAGTAGAAAATGTAAAATCGCGCACTACAACAAAAGTTTCTGTTCTACACCGCACAAACCAACAAGCAATGTAAACATCCTAAAGGCAAATCTTGGCACATTATTTTTATAATACAGTGGAATTGTACAAGGGGGTAATTATTTTTGTTGAAAAGCTTATGTAATCAAGATTCACAAAGTTTCCGTGAGCATGAACAAAGTTCGAGGAGCTCACCCACTTCAACAATGCTTGTCTCTCACTTTCACTTTCCTATTTGAAAAGTTTTGGGTTCCCCTCTTTTTTTTTTAAACTATATAAAAGCACTCAATAGAAATAAATGACTCTCTAAAACTTCCGGGTTGTCTCCTTGGCAGTGCTTTCTTTAAAGCCATTAAGCTAGGCATGAGGTGGTCAAGTAATGAATCCACCCGGATCCCAAGGTATATCAAAGCCAATTTTAATTAACAATGATTTGTGATTTAGTAGTGAGCACAAAGTAACATATATCATGCAACAACGAAGTCTAACTCTTTTCCTGTGTATCGGCATGTCATAAAATAACAATTCATGCACACATAGTAAAGGCCAATGCATAGTATAAGAAGTTTCTTGCAATTTTATCATATTGGAAACATAGAGAGGCGGAGATGTAGTTCCTCTCTCATAATAATTGCAAGTAGGAGCAGCAAGCACATGCATATTATATCTATCAAAATCATCATGTGTAGTAGTAAAACGCAACCCATCAATATAATCCTTAATAAGGGCAAACTTCTCCGATATAGTGTAGTCGGGAGAATTCAAAAAGATAATAGGACTATCATGCGTGGGTGCAATAGCAACAATTTCATGTTTAACATAAGGAACTATAGCAAGTTCATCTCCATAAGCATAATTCATATTGGCATCTTCGCCACAAGCATAGCAAGCATCATCAAAAAGGGATATTTCAAAAGAATCAAAGGGATCATAACAATCATCATAGTAATCATCCTTCGGTAATCACGAAGGGAAATTAAACAATGTATGAGTTGAAGAGTTACTCTCATTAGAAGGTGGGCACAGGTAGCTAATCCGCTCTTCCTCCTTTTGTTCTTCGCTCTCCTCATCATCTTTTTCATCCAATGAGCCCATAGTTTCATCAATTCCTTCTTCCATAGACTCCTACAAAATATTAGTCTCTTCTTGGACAGCGGAGACTCTCTCAATAAAATCATCAATATCGGAATGGAATTCATAATTCTCATAGCAATATTTAAGTGTAGCAAAATTTTCAGGTCTGTAAACAGCATCATCAAGATTTTCACACTCTTTAAACAAAGATTCAATTTCATAAGCACCCATGAAATCAATGAATTCTTCTATTTGTTCCACATCATAGTAATCATATATATCATTAGCATAAGAAGCCAATGTTTTATCATCATTAAATTTGCATGAAAAGGGGAGGTGTGGAGCCTTTAGCCTAGAGCAACAAGTATAATCATATCTCAAGCATAGTTGCCGAGCATACCAATGCAACATATGAATTTGATCCCATAATGGTTTCTCTTTTTCAGTCAAGCGATAATCCCTAAAGTATTCACATTGATCCAACATTTCTCCTGCTACCTCTTGAGCACTACGTTGGTTTTCCCTTGAAGAGGAAAGGTGATGCAGTAAAGCAGCGTAAGTATTTCCCTCAGTTTTTGAGAATCAAGGTATCAATCCAGTAGGAGACCACGCGCGAGTCACCTCGTACCTACACACACAAATAAGAACCTCGCAACCAACGGGATAAAGGGGTTGTCAATCCCTTCACGGCCACTTGCAAGAGTGAGATCCGATAGAGATGATGATAATAAGATAAATATTTTTGGTATGTTTATGATATAGATTGAAAGTAAAGATTGCAAAATAAAGTAGATGGGAAACTTGTATGATGGAGAATAGACCCGGGGGCCATAGGTTTCACTAGTGGCTTCTCTCAAGATAGCATAAGTATTATGGTGGGTAAACAAATTACTGTCGAGCAATTGATAGAAAAGCGAATAATTATGAGAATATCTAGGCATGATCATGTATATAGGCATCACGTCCGTGACAAGTAGACCGAAAAGATTCTGCATCTACTACTATTACTCCACACATCGACCGCTATCCAACATGCATCTAGAGTATTAAGTTCATAAGAACAGAGTAACACCTTAAGCAAGATGACATGATGTAGAGGGATAAACTCATGCAATATGATGTAAACCCCATCTTGTTATCCTCGATGGCAACAATACAATACATGTCGTTTCCCTTTCTGTCACTGGGATCGAGCACCACAAGATTGAACCCAAAGCTAAGCACTTCTCCCATTGCAAGAAAGATCAATCTAGTAGGCCAAACCAAACTGATAATTCGAAGAGACTTGCAAAGATAAACCAATCATACATAAAAGAATTCAGAGGAGATTCAAATATTGTTCATAGATAAACTTGATCATAAACCCACAATCCATCGAATCTCGACAAACACACCACAAAAGAAGATTACATCGAATAGATCTCCAAGAGAATCGAGGAAAACTTTGTATTGAGATCCAAAGAGAGAGTAGAATCCATCTAGCTACTAGCTATGGACCCGAAGGTCTAAACTAAACTACTCACACATCACCGGAAGGGCCATGGAGTTGATGTAGAGGCCCTTAGTGATCAATGCCCCCTCCGGCGGAGCTCCGGAAAAGGCCCCAAGATGGGATCTCTTGGGTACAGAAGGTTGCGGCGGTGGAAATAGGGTTTCATGGTGCTCCTGGATGTTTGCGGGGTACGTGGATATATATAGGAGGAAGAAGTAGGTCGGTGGAGCAACGAGGGGCCCACGAGGGTGGAGGGTGCGCCCGGGGGGTGGGCGTGCCCCCTGCCTCATGGCCTCCTCGATTGTTTCTTGACGTCCACTCCAAGTCTCCTGGATCATGTTTGTTCCAAAAATAACGCTCCCGAAGGTTTCATTCCGTTTGGACTCCGTTTGGTATTCCTTTTCGGCGAAACACTAAAATAGGCACACAAAAACAGCAATTTGGGCTGGGCCTCCGGTTAATAGGTTAGTACCAAAAATAATATAAAAGTGTAAAATAAAGCCCATTAACATCCAAAATAGATATTATAATAGCATGGAGCAATCAAAAATTATAAATACGTTGGAGACGTATCAAGCATTCCCAAGCTTAATTCATGCTCGTCCTCGAGTAGGTAAATGATAAAAACAGAATTTTTGATGTGGAATGATTCCTAACATATTTCTCAATGTATTTTTTTTCTTTATTGTGGCATGAATGTTCAGATCCGAAAGATTCAAGATAAAAGTTTAATATTGACATAGAAATAATAATACTTCAGGCATACTAACTAAGCAATCATGTCTTCTCAAAATAACATGGCCAAAGAAAGTTATCCCTACAAAATCATATAGTCTGGCTATGCTTTATCTTCGTCACACAAAATATTAAATCATGCACAACCCCGATGACAAGCCAAGCAATTTTTTCATACTTTTGATGTTCTCAAACTTTTTCAATCTTCACGCAATATATGAGTGTGAGCCATGGATATAGCACTATGGTGGAATAGAATGGTGGTTGTGGAGAAGACAAAAAAGGAGAAGATAGTCTCACATCAACTAGGCGTATCAATGGGCTATGGAGATGCCCATCAATAGATATCAATGTGAGTGGGTAGGGATTTCCATGCAACGGATGCACTAGAGCTATAAGTGTATGAAAGCCCAACAAAAGAAACTAATTGGGTGTGCATCCAACTTGCTTGCTCACGAAGACCTAGGGCAATTTGAGGAAGCCCGTCATTGGAATATACAGGCCAAGTTCTATAATGTAAAAATTCCCACTAGTTTATGAAAGTGACAACATAGGAGACTCTCTATCATGAAGATCATGGAGCTACTTTGAAGCACAAGTGTGGAAAAAGGATAGTAACATTGTCCCTTCTCTCTTTTTCTCTCATTTTTTTATTTGGGCCTTTTTTGCCTCTTTTTTTTCTTTTTTTCGTCCGGAGTCTCATCCCGACTTGTGGGGGAATCATAGTCTCCATCATCCTTTCCTCACTGGGATAATGCTCTAACAATGATGATCATCACACTTGTTTTTACTTACAACTCAAGAATTACAACTCAATACTTAGAACAAAATATGACTCTATGTGAATGCCTCCGGCGGTGTACCGAGATATGCAATGAATCAAGAGTGACATGTATGAAAAAATTATGAACGGTGGCTTTGCCACAAATACGATGTCAACTACATGATCATACAAAGCAATATGACAATGATGAAGCGTGTCATAACAACCGAACGGTGGAAAGTTGCATGGCAATATGTCTCGGAATGGCTATGGAAATGCCATAATAGGTAGGTATGGTGGCCGTTTTGAGGAAGGTATATGGTGGGTTTATGGTACCGGTGAAAGGTGCGCGGTACTAGAGAGGCTAGCAATGGTGGAAGGGTGAGCGTGCGTATAATCCATGGACTCAACATTTGTCATAAAGAACTCACATACTTATTGCAAAAATCTATTAGTTATCGAAACAAAGTACTACGCGCATGATCCTAGGGGGATAGATTGGTAGGAAAAGACAATCGCTCGTCCCCGACCGCCACTCGTAAGGAAGGCAATCAATAAATAAATCATGCTCCGACTTCATCACATAACGGTTCACCATACGTGCATGCTACGGGAATCAAAAACTTCAACACAATTTCTCAAATTCACAACTACTGGACTAGCATGACTCTAATATCACCATCTCCATATCTCAAAACAATCATCAAGTATCAAACTTCTCTTAGTATTCAATGCACTTATATGAAAGTTTTTATTATGCCTAAAAGCAAATTGCCATGTTGTTCTAAAGGACTCTCAAAATAATATAAGTGAAGCATGAGAGATAAATTATTTCTATAAAATAGAACCACCACCGTGCTCTAAAAGTTATAAGTGAAGCACTGGAGCAAAAACTATATAGCTCAAAAGATATAAGTGAAGCACATAGAGTATTCTAATAAATTCCAATTCATGTGTGTCTCTCTCAAAAGGTGTGTACAGAAAGGATGAGTATGGTAGACTAAAAAGAAAAGACTCAAATCATACAAGACGCTCCAAGCAAAACACATATCATGTGGCGAATAAAAATATAACTCCAAGTAAAGTTACCGATGAACGAAGACAAAAGAGGGGATGCCTTCTGGGGCATCCCCAAGCTTAGGCTTTTTGGTGTCCTTGGATTTACCTTGGGGTGCCTTGGGCATCCCCAATCTTAGGCTATTGCCACTCCTTGTTCCATAATCCATCAAATCTTTACCCAAAACTTGAAAACTTCACAACACAAAACTTAAAAGAAAATCTTCGTGAGCTCCGTTAGCGAAAGAACACAAAACACCACTTCAAGGTACTGTAATGAACTCATTATTTATTTATATTGGTGTTGAACCTACTGTATTCCAACTTCTCTATGGTTTATAAACTCTTTTACTAGCCATAGATTCATCAAAATAAGCAAACAACACACAAAAAACAGAATCTGTCAAAAATAGAACAATCTGTAGTAATCTGTAACTAAGGCAAACTTCTGGAACCCCAAAAATTCTAAAATAAATTGCTGGACATGAGGAATTTATCTATTAATCATATGCAAAAATAATTAACTAAATATCACTCTCCAATAAAAAATGTCAGCAATTCTCGTGAGAGCTAAAGTTTCTATTTTTTACAGCAAGATCAAAAAGACTTTCCCCAAGTCTTCCCAGCGGCTCTACTTGGCACAAAAACTAATTAAACACAACCAAAACAGAGGCTAGATAAATTATTTATTACTAAACAGGATCAAAAAGCAAGGAATAAAAATAAAATTGGGTTGCCTCCCAACAAGCGCTATCGTTTAACGCCCCTAGCTAGGCATAAAAGTGAAGATAGATCTAGGTATTGCCATCTTTGGTAGGTAATCCATAAGTGGCTCTCATAATAGATTCATATGGTAATTTAATTTTCTTTCTAGGGAAGTGTTCCATGCCTTTCCTTAACAGAAATTGGAATCTAATATTCCCTTCCTTCATATCAATAACTGCACCAATCGTTCTAAGGAAAGGTCTACCAAGAATAATAGGACATGAAGGATTGCAATCTATATCAAGAACAATGAAGTCTACGGGTACATAATTCCTATTTGCAACAATAAGAACATCATTAATCTTTCCCATAGGTTTCTTAATAGTGGAATCCGTAAGGTGCAAGTTTAAAGAACAATCATCAAATTCACGGAAACCTAGCAAATCACACAAAGTTTTTGGGATCATGGAAACACTAGCACCCAAATCACACAAAGCATAGCATTCATGATCTTTAATTTGTATTTTAATTGTGGGTTCCCACTCATCATAAAGCTTTCTAGGGATAGAAACTTCCAACTCAATCTTTTCTTCATAAGATTGCATCAAAGCATCAATGATATGTTTAGTAAAAGCTTTATTTTGAATATAAGCATGAGGAGAATTTAGCACGGATTGCAACAGGGAAATACAATCTATCAAAGAGCAATTATCATAATTAAATTCCTTGAAATCCAAGATAGTGGGTTCGTTGCTATCTAAAGTTTTAACCTCTTCAATCCCACTTTTAACAATTTTTGCATCAAGATCTAAAAACTCCGAATTTTTGGGACGCCTTCTAACTAAAGTTGACTCATCTCCAGTCCCATCATTATCAAGATTCATATTGCAAAACAAGGATTTAATAGGGGACACATCAATCACTTTTAGATCTTCATCCTTGTTATCATGAAAACTAGAAGAACACGCTTTCACAAAGCAATCTTTCTTCGCATGCATCCTAGCGGTTCTTTCTTTGCACTCATCAATGGAAATTCTCATGGCTTTGAGAGACTCATTGATATCATGCTTAGGTGGAATAGATCTAAGTTTCAAAGAATCAACATCAAAAGAAATTCTATCCATGTTCCTAGCCAACTAATCAATCTTAAGCAATTTTTATTCAATCAAAGCATTGAAACTCTTTTGCGAACTAATAAATTCTCTAATATTAGATTCAAAATCAGAGGGAATCTTATTATAATTTCCATAAGAATTGTTGTAGGAATTACTAGGAAATGGCCTAGGATTAAAATTACCTCTATATGCATTATTACCAAAATTGTTCCTACCAACAAAATTCACATCCATAGATTCATTTTTATTCTAAATCAAGGTAGACAAAGGCATATCATTAGGATTAGTAGGAGCACTCTTATTAGCAAACAATTCATAAGCTCATCCATCTTTCCACTCAAAACATTAATCTCTTCAATTGCATGCACCTTTTTACTAGTAGATCTTTCAGTGTGCCATTGAGAATAATTAACCATAATATTATCTAGGAGTTTAGTGGCTTCTCCTAAAGTGATTTCCATAAAAGTGCCTCCTGTGGCCGAATCTAAGAGATTTCTAGAAGCAAAGTTCAATCCGGCATAAAAATCTTGTACATAAATTCAAACCATGTGTAGGGCAATTATGTATCATTAATTTCATCCTCTCCCAAGATTGTGCAACATGCTCATGATCAAGTTTTAAAATTAATAATATCGTTCCTAAGAGAGATGATCTTAGCGGGAGGAAAATACTTAGAGATAAAAGCATCTTTGCACTTATTCCATGAATCAATACTATTTTTAGGAAAAGACGAAAACCAAGCTTTAGCACGATCTCTAAGCGAAAACGGAAATAGCTTAAGTTTAACAATATCATTATCCACATATTTCTTCTTTTGCATATCACACAAATCAACAAAGTTGTTTAGATGGGTAGCGGCATCTTCACTAGGAAGGCCAGAAAATGGATCTTTCATGACAACATTCAGCAAAGCAGTATTAATCTCACAAGATTCAGCATCGGTAAGAGGAGCAATCAGAGTGCTAATAAAATCATTATCGTTGGTATTGGCAAAGTCACATAATTTTAGTATTATCTTGAGCCATCATGACAAGCAAGCAATCCAACACACAAGCAAACAAGAAACAATCAAAAGAGGCAAACGGGAAAAGAGATGGGGAACGGAAAAGGAGGGCGAATAAAACGACAAGGGTGAAGTGGGGGAGAGGAAAACGAGAGGCAAATGGAAAATAATGTAATGCGGAGGATAAGAGTTGTGATGGGTACTTGGTATGTCTTGACTTGGCGTAGATCTCCCCGGCAATGGCGCCAGAAATCCATCTTGCTACCTCTTGAGCACTGCGTTGGTTTTCCCTTGAAGAGGAAAGGGTGATGTAGTAAAGCAGCGTAAGTATTTCCCTTAGTTTTTGAGAACCAAGGTATCAATCCAGTAGGAGACCACACGCGAGTCACCTCGTACCTACACACACAACTAAGAACCTCGCAACCAACGCGATGAAGGGGTTGTCAATCCCTTCACGGCCATTTGCAAGAGTGAGATCTGATAGAGATGATAATAATAAGATAAATATTTTTGGTATTTTTATGATATAGATTGAAAGTAAAGACTGCAAAATAAAGTGGATGGGAAACTTGTATGATGGAGAATAGACCCGGGCGCCATAGGTTTCACTAGTGGCTTCTCTCAAGATAGCATAAGTATTACAGTGGGTAAACAAATTACTGTCGAGATATTGCTAGAAAAGCGAATGGTTATGAGAATATCTAGGCATGATCATGTATATAGGCATCACGTCCGTGACAAGTAGACCGAAACGATTCGGCATCTACTACTATTACTCCACACATCGACCGCTATCCAACATGCATCTAGAGTATTAAGTTCATAAGAACAGAGTAACGCCTTAAGCAAGATGACATGATGTAGAGGGATAAACTCATGCAATATGATGTAAACCCCATCTTGTTATCCTCGATGGCAACAATACAATACATGTCGTTTCCCTTTCTGTCACTGGGATCGAGCACCACAAGATTGAACCCAAAGCTAAGCACTTCTCCCATTGCAAGAAAGATCAATCTAGTAGGCCAAACCAAACTGATAATTCGAAGAGAATTGCAAAGATAAGCCAATCATACATAAAAGAATTCAGAGGAGATTCAAATATTGTTCATAGATAAACTTGATCGTAAACCCACAATTCATCGGATCTCGACAAACACACCACAAAAGAAGATTGCATCGAATAGATATCCAAGAGAATCGAGGAGAACTTTGTATTGAGATCCAAAGAGAGAGAAGAAGCCATCTAGCTACTAGCTATGGACCCGAAGGGCTGAAGTAAACTACTCACACATCACCGGAAGGGCCATGGAGTTGGTGTAGAGGCCCTCCGTGATCAATGCCCCCTCCGGCGTAGCTCCGAAAAAGGCCCCAAGATGGGATCTCTTGGGTACAGAAGATTGTGGCGGGGGAAATAGGGTTTCGTGGTGCTCCTGGATGTTTGCGGGGTACATGGATATATATACAGGAGGAAGAAGTAGGTCGGTGGAGCAACGAGGGGCCCACGAGGGTGGAGGGTGCGCCCAGGGGGTGGGCACGCCCTCCTGCCTTGTGGCCTCCTCGATTGTTTCTTGATGTCCACTCCAAGTCTCCTGGATCACGTTTGTTCCAAAAATAACGCTCCCGAAGGTTTCATTCCGTTTGGACTCCGTTTGATATTCCTTTTCGGTGAAACACTAAAATAGGCAAAAAAAACAGCAATTGGGACTGGGCCTCCGGTTAATAGTCTAGTCCCAAAAATAATATAAAAGTTTAAAATAAAGCCCATTAACATCCAAAATAGATAATATAATAGCATGGAGCAATTAAAAATTATAGATACGTCGGAGATGTATCATCTCCCATTATATAATTGAATGGGGTTTTCTCAGGATTATCAAAGTAGTACATAATATCTTTCACATAATGAGCATCGTGGGTTTTAGGAGGTTCCCATCTCCATGAGTAGCAAGTAAACCTATTTTTTGGCATTTCGTGTTCCATATCCATAACTAAAGATAGAGAACAACTTAGAACAGAAAATAAAAATCACTTAGTGATAAAGCAAACAAGCATACACGAGAATATCAACCCCACGCTATTGCTCCCCGGCAACGGCGCCAGAAAAAGGTCTTGATAACCCACAAGTATAGGGGATCAATTGTAGCCTCTTCCGATAAGTAAGAGTGTCGAACCCAACGAGGAGCTAAAGGTAGAACAAAATTCCCTCAAGTTCTATCGACCACAGATACAACTCTACGCACGTTTAACGTTCGCTTTACCTAGAACAAGTATGAAACTAGAAGTATTTTGTAGGTGTTGTTGGATAGGTCTGCAAGATAATAAAGAGCGCGTAAATAAAAAGTAGAGGTTGTTTAGATGAAGACACAACTAAGTTAGTTTTAGTAAAGAGCTTGTTGTCACACAAGAAAGTTATTTGTCCGTAGGCAATCGATAACTAGACTGGTAATCACTATTGCAATTTTATTTGAGGGAGAGGCGTAAGCTAACATACTTTCTCTTCTTGGATCATATGCACTTATGATTGGAACTCTAGCAAGCATCCGCAACTACTAAAGATCATTAAGGTAAAACCCAACCATATCATCATAAGGCATCAAGTCCTCTTTACTCCCATACGCAAACAACCTACTTACTCGGGTCTGTGCTTCTGTCACTCACGCCACCCACCATAAGCAAATCATGAACATATTGCTAACCCTACAGCGGGGATCCCTCACGCTTGCACGACACGGAGAGCACCATAGGACAGCACCAATAATAAAACATGCAACTCAAACCAATCACGATCATCAATTAACACATAGAACAAAACGGATCTACTCAAACATCATAGGATAGCCATACATCATTGGGAAATAATATGTAGCATTGAGCACCATGTTTAAGTAGAGATTACAGCGGGTAAAAGAGGGGTTACACCACTGCATAGAGGGGGGAAGAGTTGGTGATGATGGTGGTGAAGTTGTTGGTGTAGATTGCGATGATGATGATGGCCCCAGCGGCGTTCTAGTGCCACCGGAAGAGAAGGGGAGAGAGCCCTTCTTCTTCTTCTTCCTTGACCTTCTCCCTAGATGGGAGAAGGGTTTCCCCTCTAGTCCATGGCCTCCATGGCATGGGAGGGGCGAGAGCCCCTCCGAGATTGGATTTGTCTCTATGTCTCTCTCTGTTTCTGCGTTCCTGATTCTGCCCTTTCACCGTTTCTTAAATTCCTGGAGATCCGTAACTCCGATTGGGCTGAATTTTGGACATGATTTTATCCATATATTAGCTTTCTTGCGGCGAAATAATGGCACCAACCGCCTTACAGGGTGGCCACGAGGTCCCAGGGCGCGCCTGACCCCTTGGGGCGTGCCCCTGCCTCATGGCCCCCTCGGGCATCGTCTCGCATTGATTCTTCTTCCCAAAAATCACATATATTCCAAAAAAATCTCCATCAGTTTTTATCCCATTTGGACTCCGTTTGATATCGATTTTATGCGAAACAAAAAACATGCAACAAACAGGAATTGGCACTGGGCATTGGATCAATATGTTAGTCCCAAAATAGTATAAAAAGTTGCCAAAAGTATATGAAAGTTGTAGAATATTGGCATGGAACAATCAAAAATTCTAGATACGACGAAGACGTATCAAGACACATCTCTGGTCAATAACCAATAGCGGAACCTGGATGCTCATATTGGCTCCTACATATTCTACGAAGATCTTTATCGGTCAAACCGCATAACAACATACGGTGTTCCCTTTGTCATTGGTATGTTACTTGCCCGAGATTCGATCGTCGGTATCTCAATACCTAGCTCAATCTCGTTACCAGCAAGTCTCTTTACTCGTTCTGTAATGCATCATCCCGCAACTAACTCATTAGTTGCATTGCTTGCAAGGCTTATAGTGATGTGCATTACCGAGAGGGCCCAGAGATACCTCTCCGACAATCGGAGTAACAAATCCTAATCTCGACCTATGCCAACTCAACAAGTACCATCGGAGACACCTGTAGAGCACCTTTATAATCACCCAGTTACGTCGTGATGTTTGGTAGCACACAAAGTGTTCCTCCGGTAATCGGGAGTTGCATAATCTCATAGTCACAGGAACATGTATAAGTCATGAAGAAAGCAATAGGAGTAAACTAAAATGATCAAGTGCTAAGCTAACGGAATAGGTCAAGTCAATCACATCATTATTCTAATGATGTGATCCCGTTTATCAAATGACAACTCATGTCTATGGTTAGGAAACATAACCATCTTTGACCAACGAGCTAGTCAAGTAGAGGCATACTAGTGACACTTTGTTTGTCTATGTATTCACACATGTATCATTTTCTTATTTCATGATAAATGTTTATTATTCATGCTAGAATTGTGTTCCAACGATGGGCTTCCTCAAATGCCCTAGGTCTTCATGAACAAGCAAGTTGGATGCACACCCACTTAGTTCCCAGTTTGAGCTTTCATACACTTATAGCTCTTAGTGCATCTGTTGCATGGCAATCCCTACTCCTCGCATTGACATCAATTGATGGGCATCTCCATAGCCCGTTGATTAGCTGTGTCGATGTGAGACTTTCTCCCTTTTTTGTCTTCTCCACACAACCTCCATCATCATATTCTATTCCACCTATAGTGTTATATCCATGGCTCACGCTCATGTATTGCGTGAAAGTTGAAAAGGTTTCAGAACATCAAAAGTATGAAACAATTGTTTGGCTTATCATCGGGGTTGTGCATGATTTGAATATTTTGTGTGGTGAAGATGGAGCATAGCCAGACCATATGATTTTGTAGGTATAACTTTCTTTGGCCATGTTATTTTGAAAAGACATGATTGCTTTATTAGTATGCTTGAAGTAGTATTGTCTTAATGTCAAACGATAGACTATTGCTTTGAATCACTCGTGTCTTAATATTCATGCCATGATTAGATTACATGATCAAGATTGTGCTAGGTAGCATTCCACATAAAAAATATCTTTTTTATCATTTACCTACTTGAGGACGAGCAGGAATTAAGCTTGAGGATGCTGATACGTCTCCGTCGTATCTATAATTTTTTATTGTTCTAGGCCAATATTCTACAACTTTTAGATACTTTTGGCAACTTTTTATACTATTTTTGAGACTAACATATTGATCCAGTGCCTAGTGCCAGTTCATGTTTGTTGCATGTTTTTTGTTTCATAGAAAATCCATATCAAACGGAGTCCAAACGGGATAAAAACTGATGGAGATTTTTTTGAAATATATGTGATTTTTGGGAAGAAGAATCAACGCGAGACGATGCCCGAGGGGGCCACGAGGCAGGGGGGCGCGCCCTGGGCCCTCGTGGCCACCCCGTAAGGAGGTTGGTGCCCTTCTTTCGCTGCAAGAAAGCTAATATCCGGATAAAAATCGTGTCGAAAATTCAGCCCAATCAAAGTTACGGATCTTCGAGAATTTAAGAAATGGTGAAAGGGTAGAATCAGGAACGCAGAAACAGAGAGAGACAGAGAGACAGATCCAATCTCGGAGGGGCTCTCGCCCCTCCCATGCCATGGAGGCCATGGACCAGAGGGGAAACCCTTCTCCCATCTAGGGAGAAGGTCAAGGAATAAGAAGAAGGGGGGCTCTCTCCCCCTCTCTTCCGGTGGCGCCGGAAACCCGCCGGGGCCATCATCATCACCGCAATCTACACCAACAACTTCACCGCCATCATCACCAACTCTTCCCCCTCTATGAAGTGGTGTAACCTCTCTTTTACCCGCTGTAATCTCTACTTAAACATGGTGCTCACCTCTACATATTATTTCCCAATGATGTATGGCTATCATATGATGTTTGAGTAGATCCGTTTTGTCCTATGGGTTAATTGATGATCGTGATTGGTTTGAGTTGTATGTTTTATTATTGGTGCTGTCCTATGGTGCTCTCCGTGTCGCGCAAGCGTGATGGATCCTCTCTGTAGGGTTAGCAATATGTTCATGATTTGCTTATGGTGGGTGGCGTGAGTGACAGAAGCACAGACCCGAGTAAGTAGGTTGTTTGCGTCTGGGAGTAAAGAGGACTTAATGCCTTATAATGCTATGGTTGGGTTTTACCTTAATGATCTTTAGTAGTTGCGGATGCTTTCTAGAGTTCCAATCATAAGTGCATATGATCTAAGAAGAGAAAGTATGTTAGCTTACGCCTCTCCCTCAAATAAAATTGCAATGGTGATTACCGGTCTAGTTATCGATTGCCTACGGACAAATAACTTTCTTGTGTGACAACAAGCTCTTTACTAAAACTAACTTAGTTGTGTATTCATCTAAACAGCCCCTACTTTTTATTTACACGCTCTTTATTATCTTGAAAACCTATCCAACAACACCTACAAAATACTTTTAGTTTCATACTTGTTCTAGGTAAAGCGAACGTTAAGCGTGCGTAGAGTTGTATCGGTGGTCGATAGAACTTGAGGGAACATTTGTTCTACCTTTAGCTCCTCATTGGATTCGACACTCTTACTTATCGAAAGAGGCTACAATTGATCCCCTATAGTTGTGGGTTATCATGTCTCGGTCATGTCTACACAGTTCTCGAACCCGTAGGGTCCGCACGCTTAACGTTCGGTGACAATCGGTATTATGAGTTTATGTGATTTGATGTACCGAAGGTAGTTCAAAGTCCCGGATGTGATCACGGAGACGACAAGGAGTCTCAAAATGGTCGAGACATAAAGATTGATATATTGGACGACTATATTCGGATACCGAAAGTGTTCCGGGTGATTTCGGAGAAAACCGGAGTGCCGGAGGGTTACCGGAACCCCCCGGGAGAAGTAATGGGCCAGATGGGCCTTAGTGGAGAGAGAGAGAGAGCGCCGGCCAGGGCAGGCCGCGCGTCGCCTCCCCCTCTGGTTTGAATTGGACTAGGGAAGGGGGGCGGCGCCCCCCTTTCCTTCTCCCTCTCCTCCTTCCTTTCCCCCTCCTAGTAGGAGTAGGAAAGGGGAGTCCTACTCCTACTAGGAGGAGAACTCCTCCTCCTGGCGTGCCCTGCAAGGGCCGGCCGGCCTTCCCCTTGCTCCTTTATATACGGGGGTAGGGGCACCCTAGGACACACAAGTTGATTGCTCCAAGCCGTGTGCGGTGTCCCCCTCCACCATAATCCACCTCGATCATATCGTAGCGGTGCTTAGGCGAAGCCGTGCGTCGGTAGAAACATCATCACCGTCATCACGCCGTCGTGCTAACGGAACTCTCCTGTGAACCTCTGCTGGATCGGAGTTCGTGGGACATCATTGAGCTGAATGTGTGCTGAACTCGGAGGTGTCGTACGTTCGGTACTTGGATCAGTCGGATCGTGAAGACGTACGACTACATCAACCGTGTTCTCATAACGCTTCCGCTTACGTTCTACGAGGGTACGTGGACGATACTCTCCTCTCTCGTTGCTATGCATCACTATGATCTTGCGTGTGCATAGGATTTTTTTTGAAATTACTACATTCCCCAACAGTTTGGACATCGGAATGGTTCCGGGTAAAATTGGGAGTATACCGGAGCACTGGGAGGTTTCCGGAACCCCCCAGGAGGTGTATGGGCCTTAGTGGAAAAGAGGGAGAAGAAGCAAAGGAGCCCCCCCCCCCCAAGCCCAATCCAAATTGGGAAGGGCCCCCCCTTTCCTTCCTTCTTCCTCCTCCTTCCTTCTCTCCTAAAACCAAACAAGGGAAGGGGGAATCCTACTCCCGGTGGGAGTAGGACTCCCTTGGGCACGCCTAGAGAGGTCGCCCCCTCCTCCACTCCTTTATATACGGGGGAGGGGGCACCCCATGGACACACAAGTTGATCATTGATCTTTTAGCCGTGTGCGGTGCCCCCCTCCACCATAATCCACCTCGGTTATATCGTAGCGGTGCTTAGGCGAAGCCCTATTCTGGTAGCATCATCATCACCGTCATCACACCGTCGTGCTGACGAAACTCTCCCTCGAAGATCTACTGGATCGTGAGTTCGTGTGACGTCACCGAGCTGAACGTGTGCAGATCACGGAGGTGTCGTACCTTCGGTGCTAGATCGGTTGATCGTGAAGACGTACGACCACATCAACCGCATTGTCATAACGCTTCCGCTTATGGTCTACGAGGGTACGTAGACGATACTCTCCCCTCTCGTTGCTATGCATCACCATGATCTTGCATGTGCGTAGGGATTTTTTTAAATTACTACGTTCCCCAATATCTCCTTCTTGATTTCTACCTCCGCAACTTTGAGCATTGCGAAGAGCTCGGGAATTGTCTTGTCCATCCCTTGCATATTATATAGTTCATCACTTTGTAGCTTGGTGGCAGTGATTGAAAAACTCTGTCAATAACACTATCATCTGGAAGATTAACTCCCAGCTGAGTTAAGTGATTATGATACCCAGACATTTTGAGTATGTGTTCACTGACAGAGTTGTTCTCCTCCATCTTGTAGCTATAGAACTTGTTGGAGACTTCATATCTCTCAACTTGGTCATTTGCTTGAAATATTTGAAGGAAATATGCCCTAGAGGCAATAATAAAGTTATTATTTATTTCCTTATTTCATGATAAATGTTTATTATTTATGCTAGAATTGTATTAACCGGAAACATAATGCATGTGTGAATACATAGACAAACAGAGTGTCACTAGTATGCCTCCACTTGACTAGCTCGTTGAATCAAAGATGGTTAAGTTTCCTAGCCATAGACATGAGTTGTCATTTGATTAATGGGGTCACATCATTAGAGAATGATGTGATTGACTTGACCCATTCCGTTAGCATAGCACTTGATCATTTAGTTTGTTGATATTGCTTTCTTCATGACTTATACATGTTCCTATGACTATGAGATTATGCAACTCCCGTTTACCGGGGGAACACTTTGTGTGCTACCAAACGTCACAACGTAACTGGTTGATTATAAAGGTGCTCTACAGGTGTCTCCGAAGGTACTTGTTGGGTTGGCGTATTTAGAGATTAGGATTTGTCACTCCGATTGTCGGAGAGGTATCTCTAGGCCCTCTCGGTAATGCACAGCACTTAAGCCTTGCAAGCATTGCAACTAATGAGTTAGTTGCGGGATGATGTGTTACGTAACGAGTAAAGAGACTTGCCGATAACGAGATTGAACTAGGTATTGAGATACCGATGATCGAATCTCGGGCAAGTAACATACCGATGACAAAGGGAACAACTTATGTTGTTATGCGGTTTGACCGATAAAGATCTTCGTAGAATATGTAGGAACCAATATGAGCATCTAGGTTCCGCTATTGGTTATTGACCGGAGACATGTCTCGGTCATGTCTACATAGTTCTTGAACCCGTAGGGTCCGCGCGCTTAAAGTTTCGGTGACGATTTGTATTATGAGTTATGTGATTTGATGTACCAAAGATAGTTCGGAGTCCTGGATGAGATCAGGGACATGACGAGGAGTCTCGAAATGGTCGAGACGTAAAGATCGATATATTGGACGACTATATTCGCACATCGGAAACGTTTCGAGGGATTCGGGTATTTTTCGGAGTACCGGGAGTTACGGGAATACGGGGAAGTAGTATTGGGCCTTAATGGGCCTTAGTGGGAAGGAGAGGCAACAGCCAGGAGGTGGCGCGCGCCCCTCCCAAGCCGAGTCCGAATTGGACAAGGGGTTTGGGGCGCGGCCTCCCTCTCCCTTCCTTCTCCACTCCCCTCCTTTCCCCCTTCTCCTAGTTGGACTAGGAAAGGAGGAAACCTACTCCTACTAGGAGTAGGAATCCTACTCCCTTGGCGCGCCCCTCCTAGGGCCGGCCTCCTCCTCCCTTGCTCCTTTATATATGGGGGCAGGGGGCACCCCAAGACACACAAGTTGATCTGTTGATCTCTCCGAGCCGTGTGCGGTGCCCCCCTCCACCATATTCCACCTCAGTCATATCGTAGCGGTGCTTAGGCGAAGCCCTGCGTCGGTAGCAACATCATCACCGTCATCACACTGTCGTGCTGACGAAACTCTCCCGTGAAGCTCTGCTGGATCGGAGTTCGCGGGACGTCATCGAGTTGAACGTGTGTTGAACTCGGAGGTGCCATGTGTTCGGTACTTGGATCGGTCAGATCGTGAAGACGTACGACTACATCAACCACGTTGTGCTAACGCTTCCGCTTTCGGTCTACGAGGGTACGTGGACACACTCTCCCCCCTCGTTGCTATGCATCACCATGATCTTGCGTGTGCGTAGGAAATTTTTGAAATTACTACATTCCCTAACAATATTAATTTCAACTCCTGGAACATCTCATACGTCCATGATGTTCAAAACTTTTTTGAAGTCCCGATTCTAAGTCGTAAAGCATGGCACACTAAACTATCGAGTAGTTGTCAGATCGAGCTTGCCGGACATTCATAACATCAGCATCTGCTCCTGCAGCATGCCTTGTTGGAAATATGCCCTAGAGGCAATAATAAATTGATTATTATTATATTTCCTTGTTCATGATAATCGTTTATTATCCATGCTAGAATTGTATTGATAGGAAACTCAGATACATGTGTGGATACATAGACAACACCATGTCCCTGGTAAGCCTTTAGTTGACTAGCTCGTTGATCAATAGATGGTCACGGTTTCCTGACCATGGACATTGGATGTCGTTGATAACGGGATCACATCATTAGGACAATGATGTGATGGACAAGACCCAATCCTAAGCCTAGCACAAGATCATGTAGTTCGTATGCTAAAGCTTTTCTAATGTCAAGTATCATTTCCTTAGACCATGAGATTGTGCAACTCCCGGATACCGTAGGAGTGCTTTGGGTGTGCCAAACATCACAACGTAACTGGGTGGCTATAAAGGTACACTACAGGTATCTCCGAAAGTGTCTGTTGGGTTGGCACGAATCGAGACCGGGATTTGTCACTCCGTGTAAACGGAGAGGTATCTCTGGGCCCACTCGGTAGGACATCATAATAATGTGCACAATGTGATCAAGGAGTTGATCACGGGATGATGTGTTACGGAACAAGTAAAGAGACTTGTCGGTAACGAGATTGAACAAGGTATCGGGATACCGACGATCAAATCTCGGGCAAGTATCGTACCGATAGACAAAGGGAATTGCATACGGGATTGATTAAGTCCTTGACATCGTGGTTCATCTGATGAGATCATCGTGGAGCATGTGGGAGCCAACATGGGTATCCAGATCCCGCTGTTGGTTATTGACCGGAGAACGTCTCGGTCATGTCTGCATGGTTCCCGAACCCGTAGGGTCTACACACTTAAGGTTCGATGACGCTAGGGTTATAAAGGAAGTTTGTATGTGGTTACCGAATATTGTTTGGAGTCCCGGATGAGATCCCGGACGTCACGAGGAGTTCCGGAATGGTCCAGAGGTAAAGATTTATATATGGGAAGTCCTGTTTTGGTCACCGGAAAAGTTTCGGGTTTTATCGGTAACGTACCGGGACCACCGGGAGGGTCCCGGGGGTCCACCAAGTGGGGCCACAAGCCCCGGAGGGCTGCATGGGCCAAGTGTGGGAGGGGACCAGCCCCAGGTGGGCTGGTGCGCCCCCCACCAAGGCCCAAGGCGCAAGGAAGAGGGGAAGGGGGCAAACCCTAGGGCAGATGGGCCCTAAGGCCCACCCTAGTGCGCCTCCCCCTCTCCCCTCCCCTTGGCCGCCCCTAGATGGGATCTAGGGGGCTGCCGCCACCCCTAGGGAGGGAACCCTAGGTGGGGGTGCAGCTCCTCCCCTTCCCCTATATATAGTTGAGGTTTGGGCTGCCCAATAGACATGAGTTCTTGACCTCTCTGAAAGTGCAACTATCCCTAGGTGGTTTTGGTAATTCATAACAACATATAGCTCATTGAGCTAATGCTATTTCAAGATGATTATTTCAGGAAAGCTCAATGATTGGCATGGCATGGATGTGAAAGTGGAACCCTCAAAATGCTAAGGACAAAGAATTGGCTCAATCTCAAAAGTTCAAGACTCTTCATTTTATATTTTAGTGATCCAAGATCACATTGAGTCTTTAGGAAAAGCCAATACTATCAAGGAGGGATGAGGTGTTGCTTAATGAGCCTCTTGCTTTATGTGCTTAATGATATGCTCCAAAATCCTCAGCTACTTTCCCATATTCACAAATGACCTAAACCCTAAGCTAAACTCGGTCATACCGATTCTTTCAATCCGACGCCACCGAGTTTCACTTGTCATTTGCCACTGCCAAACCCTAGCAATTCGGTCCTACCGATAAGGATCTCGGTCTCACCGAGATGGGATTGCAAACTCTCTGTTTCCCTTTCGTAACTTTTCGGTCTCACCGAAAGAGCGAATCGGTCCCACCGAGATTGCAACGTAAACTCTGTGTTTCCTTCTTGTAACTTTTCGGTCTCACCGAAAGAGCGAGTCGGTCCCACCGAGTTTGCCTGACCAACTCTCTAGTTAGCTTATTGCCAAACTCGGTCTCACCGAGTTTGTGCAATTGGTCTCACCGAGATTACATTATGCCCAAACCCTAACAGAATCGGTCCTACCGAGTTGCATGTCAGTCCCACCGAAATTCCTAACGGTCACTAGGTTTACTATTTCGGTCCGACCGAGTTTTCTGATTCGGTCCCACCGAGATTGGTAAATTGTGTGTAACAGTTGGATTTTGTGTGGAGGCTATATATACCCCTCCACCTCCTCTTCACTCGTGGAGAGAGCGATCAGAACACATACACCATTCCAACTCATATGTTCTGAGAGAGAACCACCTACTCATGTGTTGAGACCAAGATATTCCATTCCAACCATATGAATCTTGATCTCTAGCCTTCCCCAAGTTGCTTTCCACTCAAATCTTCTTTCCACCAGATCCAAATCCTATGAGAGAGAGTTGAGTGTTGGGGAGACTATCATTTGAAGCACAAGAGCAAGGAGTTCATCATCAACACACCATTTGTTACTTCTTGGAGAGCGGTGTCTCCTAGATTGGCTAGGTGTCACTTGGGAGCCTCCGACAAGATTGTGGAGTTGAACCAAGGAGTTTGTAAGGGCAAGGAGATTGCCTACTTCGTGAAGATCTACCGCTAGTGAGGCAAGTCCTTCGTGGGCGATGGCCATGGTGGGATAGACAAGGTTGCTTCTTCGTGGACCCTTCGTGGGTGGAGCCCTCCGTGGACTCGCGCAACCGTTACCCTTCGTGGGTTGAAGTCTCCATCAACGTGGATGTAGGATAGCACCACCTATCCGAACCACGGGAAAAACATCCGTGTCTCCAATTGCGTTTGAATCCTCAAAAACCCTTCCCTTTATATTCTTGCAAGTTGCATGCTTTACTTTCCGCTAACAATATACTCTTTGCATGCTTGCTTGAATTGTGTGATGATTGCTTGACTTGTCCTAAGATAGTTAAAATCTGCCAAGAACTAAAATTGGGAAAAGGTTAAGTTTTTATTTGGTCAAGTAGTCTAATCACCCCCCCCCCCTCTAGACATACTTTTGATCCTACAAGTGGTATCAGAGCTTTGGTCTCCATTTGCCTTGATCTCCATAGCTTTTGGTGGTCATAGCCTTGGTTTCACAACCTAGGAGAGTATGGCGTCTAGCGAGGGAAATTATCACCGTAGAGGTCCTTACTTTGATGGCACTAATTTTGCTAGTTGGAAGCATAAAATGAAAATGCATATTCTTGGACATAACCCCGCCGTATGGGCTATTGTTTGTGTTGGTTTGCAAGGTGAGTTCTTTGATGGGAGGGAACCAAACCGTGAAGC
Source organism: Triticum monococcum (assembly GCA_034509565.1). Classification (NCBI taxonomy): domain Eukaryota; kingdom Viridiplantae; phylum Streptophyta; class Magnoliopsida; order Poales; family Poaceae; genus Triticum; species Triticum monococcum. The sequence continues at coordinate 79,882,783 of CM067843.1, forward strand.
TACCGCGAATGAGTTGAAAATGTTGCAATGCAATGCTCAAGCTTGTGATATTCTCTTCAACGGATTGTGCCCCGAAGAATTCAACAAAATCAGTCGTCTTGAGAATGCAAAGGAAATTTGGGACACTTTGATTGATATGCACGAAGGTACCGACTCCATCAAGGAATCCAAGTTGGATGTGCTCCAAAGTCAACTTGACAAGTTCAAGATGAAGGATGGTGAAGGTGTCGCCGAAATGTACTCTAGGCTTGCTCTCATCACAAATGAGATTGTCGGCTTAGGAAGTGAAGAGATGACTGATAGATTTATCATCAAGAAGATCCTAAGAGCCTTGGATGGGAAATATGATACCGTGTGCACATTGATTCAAATGATGCCCAATTACAAAGATCTCAAACCAACGGAAGTGATTGGAAGGATTGTTGCTCATGAGATGTCACTCAAGGATAAAGAGGAACTTCACAACAAATCAAGTGGTGCCTACAAAGCCTCATGTGAAGTCCCCACATCATCAAGTGAGAAACAAAACTTCAATGAAGAATTGAGCTTAATGGTGAAGAACTTCAACAAGTTCTACAAGAGTAGAAGCAAAGATAGAAGCTTCAAGTCAAGGTCCTACAATGACAAAAGATCTTCTACTCGAGAGCGAAATTGCTATAATTGTGGAAGACCCGGACACTATTCCAATGAGTGTACGGCTCCCTACAAGAGAAGAGAAGATTCTCCAAAAAGAAGAAGCAAAGAATCACCACCAAGAGAGAGAAGGAGTAGAGATGATCGTTATGAACGGAGATACTCACGAAGAAGCAAGGATTCGGAAAGGAAGGAAAAATCATCAAGGAGCTACACAAAACGAAGACATCAAGCTCATGTTGGTGAATGGGTATCCGGCTCCGACTCCGACAGCCACTCCGAGAGAAGTTATCACTCCGACTCTGAAGATACTCAAGATGAAGGTGTTGCCGGTCTAGCACTTGTGTCAACCAACTCCTACGACATATTTGACTCACCAAATGAAGGAATTGGAAGATGCTTCATGGCCAAAGGTCCTAAGGTAACACACCCCGAGTATGTTGATTTTAATAGTGATGAAGATGACTTGTTAGGTGATGATGACTTGCTTGTTGACAACTCTAGTGATGAGTACTATGATGAAACACCAATTAATCATGCTAATCAAGATAAAATGAATGACAATGATAAGGAGAAGATTGAGGCTCTAACTAAAGAACTAAACACTCTTAAGTTAGCTCATGAAACTATCTTCGAAGATCATCGAGAACTTTTAAGAGCTCATGAGAAATTACGCTTTGAAAAGCTCAATCTTGAGCAAGAGCATGAGTTCTTAAAAGCAATCAATGATGATCTCCGCAAGAAAAGTTCCTCTTACATTGCCAAGCGTTTACTATTATCCACTTACATGCCTCAAGTCAAGTCTAGTAACAAGAACAAGAAAGATTCTTCCTCTAGTAGTAACAATGATCATGCTAAATCCAATATTGTTGCTTCTAGTAGTTCTCTTGATTCCACTAATGATTCTCTTAGCCAAGTTACACTTGAGCAAGAAAATAGCTTATTGGAGGGGATTATAGAGAAAGGAGTGTACAAAAGCCTTGCCGGGAGTAAGCAATTCGAGGAAATTGTGCGCAAGCAAGGAATGCACTGGAAGAATCAAGGTGTTGGTTTTGAACGAAAGTTCAATGCCAATGGAGTTGAGTGGGAAGAAGATCAATACCCCAAGACAAAGTTTGTTCCTCAACAAGAGAAGTATGACACTTCTTTCAAGGGGATACAAGCTCAAGATGATCTTCCACCACAAGACTACAAGCAAAAAGGCAAGGACAAGCTTCAAGAGGAGATTGATGCATTTGAAGAAGCTCCTAAGACCTTAGTCAAGTGGATTCCCAAGACCACATCAAGTTCCACTTCATCAAATACGACTACAACTCCAAGGATTCCCATCAAGATGGTGTGGATCCAAAAGAAGAAGAACTAGAGAGTTCTTGAGGGTGACTCCGCCAACATATTTCACTCTCATCATTTTGGCAAGAACAAGTGCAATCAACTTCCACATCATGCACTAGTTCAAGGAGTCACAAACCCTCTTGTTGGTAAGACAAGGGACAAGGTAACCTAAAGTTTTCATGGACATCATCTTGTGTATGCATCACTCTATGTCTATGGATATCCTTGTTTGTTCCTTGTGGGACTAACCCATGTAGGTATTGAAAGTGCAATTCACTCAAATGGATAGCTCCAAGTGATCTACATCAACATTGAGCATCCACATCTTCAACATCTACATGAAGTCATCATCGACAAAACCCAAGGTTAGTTCATCCCTCTTAGGGGGGATATCACATCTAGGGGGAGCTTTACTCTAAAACTTGAGCTAAAGCAACTCTAAAGATGTGAATACAACAATGCTTTATGTAAAAGTGGTAACCCCACTTGAGCTTAAACAATGAGTATAACCTATGATCAAGTGTTCTCACTTGACTCCTAAGTCAATATACTCATATATAGATGACCTAGTCATCGCAAATTGCTTGATAGATGCTAGAATTGGTTGTGCATGCTTTGCCACATATTTCATTTGCCATCTTATTGTGTGAGCATGTTGGTTGCATATTTTACTCATTCAAGGGCATCCACTTGTTGTTTTGATTGTTTGGCTTTATCTTCTTTTGCCAAGTGGATGGACAAGAATGCCTAAGAACCTCCTCTAGCTATCTCTGCTTTTCTCGTCTCAAACTCTATTCAGGCTGCATCACAAAATTTGATCAAGTCAGATTCGAACCACTCTGTGTGAGGAGCGCTCGGAGTCCCCGATTCGTCATAGACTTAAACTTCCAAAACCTCTTTGTGATTCTCGGTCTGACCGATACCATACTTTCGGTCCTACCGAGATCATTAAGTTGATCTAGGTTTTCGATCTCGGTGCAACCGATTTGAACCACTCGGTCACACCGAGTTGCAATAACTGTATACAGTTTTGCACCTCGGTGCCACCGAGTTGTTCCACTCGGTCACACCGACAGGGTTGGGCTATATATAGTGACGGGCAGAATTTTGGAAATTTCTCCGAAACCTCTTCGCCCGCGCATAGCTCGCTCTGCCTCCTGGGTCTCCGGATCGTCCTCCTTGCCGCCAGCCGCCTCTAGTCGCTGGTCTCCGTCGCCGTCAATGGGAATTCTGCCCGGCTGTTGCCGCCGTAGCGAGTCTCCGCCGAACTAGGGTATGGACTCGATCTTTGTGCTATTCTCCAATCCGATTCCTAGCACATTGTGATCATCATGATTCTTGCCACGTTTGATAAACTCCTATCCAGTCAATGAACTCGTAGATTAGGTTTAATTCGAAAATTTTAGGGTTAGGTTTCCGCCGAAACAATCTCTTACCCACCGAGTTGAAAAACTCGGTCCCACCGATTTGAAAAACTCGGTCCCACCGATTTGGCTTATGCCATTGCACAAGTAAAACTCGGTCTGACCCAGAATTACTTATTGGTGTGACTGATTTTGGAACTCTGTGAAACCCTAGCAGTCTCGGTGCCACCGAACTGTGACTCGGTCTGACTGAGTTCACTAGTTCTGGTGCCAAAACTGCTTCAGTGTCACCGAGTTTGAAAATCGGTAGATCCAAGATGATTTCAGTGGGAAACTAAAACTAAGTTTTTGAATTACTCTTTTGCAAAATCTCTGCACTTTGTGATGCTCATCCACTATTCACAGGGTTAGCAGTCAGAGTTTGCATCATGTCAGACCAAAGTGACAGCCAGAACCTCTCAGAGCAGCAAGTGGTGATGAGTGAGGGCACTAGTCCCTCCAGCTCTTTAGATGATGGCAACGGGAGCACCCCCAGCAATATGCCTAAGGCTGCCACTAGACAAAGGAAGAAGAGAACTTCTGATTCTGAAGATGAAGATTATGTGGCAGAGGAAGAGGCCACATCAAGGAGAGTTGATCCAGCTCAAGGCACAAAGCCAGGGCTGAAAATCAAAAGGCCAGCAGGCAGGCAGCCCATGTCTAAGGTTAGAGCTTCAACTGTGAAGCCTGCACCCACAGAGCCAGTTGTTGCTGAGGGCAAAAAGAGGAAGGAAAGGGTCAAGAAGACTGTAGCCAGAGTGCTTGGCAAGGCCTCCATCATGGAAGATGAGGAGGAAGAAGAAGAGGTTGTTGCACCAGCACCCAAGGCACCCAAACTTATGGGAGATGCCATAAGGTTAGGGGAAACTGCATCCAAGCCCAAGGAAGCACCCAAGGCTGCATCTAAGCCAAAGAGTGCACCAAAGAGAAACACAAGAAGCATCCCAGCCACTGAAAAGAACAAGGCCCCAGTGCCTGAAGCTGCAGAGGAAGAGGAAGAGAATGTCCTTAGAAAGCTCAAGCCCAACATCCCAGACCACAACGATGCTCATCTTGTGGCTGAGGATATGAAGCTCAGGAGAGATTCAGGGTTGAGGAAGTGGAGAGAAGCAGATCTGTATGCTTCTAGGAGAAGGACTGCAGTTGACTACAGGTTTCACACCAAGGAGCAGCAGGATTTCTATGAGACAGTGCTTCTAGATAAGAAGCCCATTGTCTGTGATATGAGATGGGTCGATTGGCAGTATATCAAGGACAATGAAGAGTACTTCCCTGGCGTGTATGACAGCTTTAGTGCATGTGGAGTTGCAGACTTTGTTGGGCAGAAGCTCACAAAGTGGAACGAGGAGCTAATCATGCAATTCTACTCCACAGCACACTTCTACCCAGATGGGAGGATCACTTGGATGTCAGAAGGTACGAGGTACCAGTCCACAGTTGCTGAATGGGCTCAGCTGATGAACGCCCCAGAAGAGCAGGATGATGACTTGGACATTTATGCCAAGAAAAAGATGGACCACAACTCTATGTCCAACATGTACAAGGAGATTCCGAATGAAGCACTTGACACTTTCAAATTTGGCTCAGTGCATTATCTTCTATCAGGACTGCCCACTATCAATTGGATACCGAGGCACACCCTATTGCCCAAGTCTGGAGATCACAAGATGATCAGAGGTCACGTGATCAATTTGCTTCATGTCTTTGACGTGCCTCAAAAATTCAAAGTCATGAGCCTCATAGTGGAAACAATCAAAAGGACTGCAGCAGATCAGAAGAGGAGTTGTGGGTATGCCCCACAGATTCAGGAGCTCATCAACTCAAAGATGGGCACGGGCACATACTTGTTGGATAAGGAACACCTGCCCATCCGTCCAGACTTCGAAGATAATCAAGTGATCATGACTGAGAATGAGCCATCATCTGCCCAAGCACAAGCCAAGAAGGAGAAGGCGAAGAAGGAGAAAGCTGCCAGGATGCCTACTCAAGAGGAGGCATCTGAATACTTTCTGAAAACCAAACAAGAGCAGCTTGGTTACCTGATTGCGTCCACCCTGCGGATTGAGCAAGGACTAGCCACCCTAACTCAGAACCAGGCAAGCTTACAGAGGATCATGGAACAGAGGTTCTATGATTTGGACATCAAGGTGACAGAGATACAGACTGCCGTGGAGCAGCTCCAGGATGACATGAATGAGAGGAGAGGCAGGACTACGACTGATGCTTTTTCCAGGGTGCCACGAGGTCCGAGGTCGTCTGCAATGCCGGTTGCTAACACCAGAGCTACCACGTCTGCGCCAGCCACAGCCTCAGTTCCACCAGCTCCAACGTCCACTTCAGCCTCAACTCCGACCACGTCTACCGAAGGCTTCGTCCTTGGAGTGCTCCGGACTCCACCACCACCTGAAGATCAAGCCTGAGCATCGACTTAGCACTATGCATTTTCTAGGAACTTTTTGGTAACTTGTTGCCAAAGGGGGAGAAAATGTATAGATCATAGGCTTCGAGAGAGAGTGTTGCTTTTATTCTCTCTTGTTTTATTTGGTGGTTTTTCGAACTTTATTTGCTTGTGTGTGAGATACTACGTCTTTATGCCTGTGAGACATCGATGATCATGTGTTTGATCATAAGCTACACTTAATGTTTGCTTAATATTATCATTCTATCTATCTTATGTGATCACTCACTATTCTTGGTGATGAGTGCATGTATTTCAATCTTATCATTTTTGAGCGCTCCACCAAGATGTATGTGACATGGAAGAGTAACCCATGACTCTAACTCCTTGTGCATTTGCAGTCCAAAGCAAATTTTAAATATGCACAAATTTAGGGGGAGCTCTTATTTGTCACATACTTCTCAAAGCGACGATATATTTCATGCTTATTATCATTGGTCGAAGCTTTGATCTATATGTTGTCATCAATTACCAAAAAGGGGGAGATTGAAAGTGCAACTATCCCTAGGTGGTTTTGGTAATTCATAACAACATATAGCTCATTGAGCTAATGCTATTTCAAGATGATTATTTCAGGAAAGCTCAATGATTGGCATGGCATGGATGTGAAAGTGGAACCCTCAAAATGCTAAGGACAAAGAATTGGCTCAAGCTCAAAAGTTCAAGACTCTTCATTTTATATTTTAGTGATCCAGGATCACATTGAGTCTTTAGGAAAAGCCAATACTATCAAGGAGGGATGAGGTGTTGCTTAATGAGCCTCTTGCTTTATGTGCTTAATGATATGCTCCAAAATCCTCAGCTACTTTCCCATATCCACAAATGACCTAAACCCTAAGCCAAACTCAGTCATACCGATTCATTCAATCCGGCGCCACCGAGTTTCACTTGTCATTTGCCACTGCCAAACCCTAGCAATTCGGTCCTACCGATAAGGATCTCGGTCTCACCGAGATGGGATTGCAAACTCTCTGTTTCCCTTTCGTAACTTTTCGGTCTCACCGAAAGAGCGAATCGGTCCCACCGAGATTGCAATGTAAACTCTGTGTTTCCTTCTTGTAACTTTTCGATCTCACCGAAAGAGCGAGTCGGTCCCACCGAGTTTGCCTGACCAACTCTCTGGTTAGCTTATTGCTAAACTCGGTCTCACCGAGTTTGTGCAATCGGTCTCACCAAGATTACGTTATGCCCAAACCCTAACCGAATCGGTCCTACTGAGTTGCATGTCAGTCCCACCGAAATTCCTAACGGTCACTAGGTTTACTATTTCGGTCCGACCTAGTTTTCTGATTCGGTCCCACGGAGATTGGTAAATTGTGTGTAACGGTTGGATTTTGTGTGGAGGCTATATATACCCCTCCACCTCCTCTTCACTCGTGGAGAGAGCGATCAGAACACATACACCATTCCAACTCATATGTTCTGAGAGAGAATCGCCTACTCATGTGTTGAGACCAAGATATTCCATTCCAACCATATGAATCTTGATATCTAGCCTTCCCCAAGTTGCTTTCCACTCAAATCTTCTTTCCACCAGATCCAAATCCTATGAGAGAGAGTTGAGTGTTGGGGAGACTATCATTTGAAGCACAAGAGCAAGGAGTTCATCATCAACACACCATTTGTTACTTCTTGGAGAGTGGTGTCTCCTAGATTGGCTAGGTGTCACTTGGGAGCCTCCAACAAGATTGTGGAGTTGAACCAAGGAGTTTGTAAGGACAAGGAGATCGCCTACTTCGTGAAGATCTACCGCTAGTGAGGCAAGTCCTTCGTGGGCGATGGCCATGGTGGGATAGACAAGGTTGCTTCTTCGTGGACCCTTCGTGGGTGGAGCCCTCCGTGGACTCGCGCAACCGTTACCCTTCATGGGTTGAAGTCTCCATCAATGTGGATGTAGGATAGCACCACCTATCCGAACCACGGGAAAAACATCCGTGTCTCCAATTGCGTTTGAATCCTCAAAAACCCTTCCCTTTATATTCTTGCAAGTTGCATGCTTTACTTTCCGCTAACAATATACTCTTTGCATGCTTGCTTGAATTGTGTGATGATTGCTTGACTTGTCCTAAGATAGTTAAAATCTGCCAAGAACTAAAATTGGGAAAAGGTTAAGTTTTTATTTGGTCAAGTAGTCTAATCACCCCCCCCCCCCCCCTCTAGACATACTTTCGATCCTGCACTCTCCCTGGCGCAGCCCTACCTCTCTTTCTCCTCATATCTCGCGGTGCTTGGCGAAGCCCTGCTGGATCACCACCACCACGCCGTCGTGCTGCTGCTGGATGGAGTCTTCCTCAACCTCTCCCTCTCCCCTTGCTGGATCAAGGCATGGGAGACGTCACCGGGCTGTACGTGTGTTGAACGCGGAGGTGCCGTCCGTTCGGCACTAGGATCTCCGGTGATTTGGATCACGACGAGTACGACTCCTTCAACCCCATTCTCTTGAACGCTTTCGCTTAGCGATCTACAAGGGTATGTAGATGCACTCTCCTTCCCCTCGTTGCTGGTTTCTCCATAGATAGATCTTGGTGACACGTAGGAAAATTTTGAATTTCTGCTACGTTCCCCTACAGTGGCATCATGAGCTAGGTCTATTGCGTAGATTCTATGCACGAGTAGAACACAAAGTAGTTGTGGGCGTTGATTTTGTTCAATATGCTTACCGTTACTAGTCCAATCTTGATTCGGCGGCATTGTGGGATGAAGCGGCCCGGACCGACCTTACACGTACTCTTACGTGAGACTGGTTCCACCGACTGACATGCACTAGTTGCATAAGGTGGCTAGCGGGTGTCTGTCTCTCCCACTTTAGTCGGATCGGATTCGATGAAAAGGGTCCTTATGAAGGGTAAATAGCAATTGGCATATCACGTTGTGGTTTTTGCGTAGGTAAGAAACGTTCTTGCTAGAAACCCATAGCAGCCACGTAAAACATGCAAACAACAATTAGAGGACGTCTAACTTGTTCTTGCAGGGTATGCTATGTGATGTGATATGGCCAAGAAGAATGTGATGAATGATATGTGATGTATGAGATTGATCATGTTCTTGTAATAGGAATCACGACTTGCATGTCGATGAGTATGACAACCGGCAGGAGACATAGGAGTTGTCTTAATTTATTTATGACCTGCGTGTCAACATAAACATCATGTAATTACTTTACTTTATTGCTAACCGTTAGCTGTAGTAGTAGAAGTAATAAGTTGGCGAGACAACTTCATGGAGACATGATGATGGAGATCATGATGATGGAGATCATGGTGTCATGCCGGTGACGTTGATGATCATGGAGCCCCGAAGATGGAGATCAAAAGGAGCAATATGATATTGGCCATATCATGTCACTATTTGATTGCATGTGATGTTTATCATGTTTTTGCATCTTATTTGCTTAGAACGAAGGTAGTAAATAAGATGATCCCTCATTAAAATTTCAAGAAAGTGTTCCCCCTAACTGTGCACCGTTGCGAAAGTTCGTCGTTTCGAAGCACCACGTGATGATCGGGTGTGATAGATTCTTACGTTCACATACAACGGGTGTAAGCCAGATTTACACACGCGAAACACTTAGGTTGACTTGACGAGCCTAGCATGTACAGACATGGCCTCGGAACACAAGAGACCGAAAGGTCGAGCATGAGTCGTATAGAAGATACGATCAACATGAAGATGTTCACCAATGTTGACTAGTCCGTCTCACGTGATGATCGGACACGGCCTAGTTGACTCAGATCATGTAATCACTTAGATGACTAGAGGGATGTCTATCTTAGTGGGAGTTCATAAGATGAACTTGTTTATCCTGAACATAGTCAAAAGGATTTTGCAAATTATGTCGTAGCTCGCGCTTTAGTTCTACTATTTAGATATGTTCCTAGAGAAAAATTAGTTGAAAGTTGATAGTAGCAATTATGCGGACTAGGTCCGTAAACTGAGGATTGTCCTCATTGCTTCATAGAAGGCTTGTGTCCTTAATGCACCGCTCAGTGTGCTGAACCTCGAACGTTGTCTGTGGATGTTGCGAACATCTGACATACACATTTTGATAACTACGTGATAGTTCAGTTAAACGGTTTAGAGTTGAGGTACCGAAGACGTTTTGAAACGTCGCGAAACATATGAGATGTTTCGAGGGCTGAAATTGGAATTTCAGGCTCGTGCCCACGTCAAGAGGTATAAGACCTCCGATGATTTTCTTAGCCTGCAAACTAAGGGAGAAAAGCTCAATTGTTGAGCTTGTGCTCAGATTGTCTGAGTACAACAATCATTTGAATTGAGTGGGAGTTGATCTTCCAGATAAGATAGTGATGTTTCTCTGAAGTCATTACCACCAAGCTGCTAGAGCTTCATGATGAACTATAATATATCAGGGACATATATGATGATCCTTGAGATATTCGCGATGTTTGACACCACAAAAGTAGAAATCAAGAAGGAGCATCAATTGTTGATGGTTGGTGAAACCACTAGTTTCAAGAAGGGCAAGGGCAAGAAGGGATACTTCATGAAACAGAAAATCAGCTGCTGCTCTAGTGAAGAAACCCAAGGTTGAACCCAAACCCGAGACTAAGTGCTTCTGTAATAAGAGGAACAGCCACTGGAGCAGAAATACCCTAGATACTTGGTAGATGAGAAGGCTGGCAAGGTCGATAGAAGTATATTGGATATACATTATGTTAATGTGTACTTTACTAGTACTCCTAGTAGCACCATGGTATTAGATACCGGTTCGGTTGCTAAGTGTTAGTAAATTCGAAATAAAAGACTGTGGAGTAAACGGAGACTAGCTAAAGGTGAGCTGGCGATATGTGTTGGAAGTTTTTCCAAGCTTGATGTGATCAAGCATCGCACGCTCCCTCTACCATCGAAATTGGTGTTTGCGTTGAGCATAGACATGATTGGATTATGTCTATCGCAATACGGTTATTCATTTAAGGAGAATAATGGTTACTCTGTTTATTTGAATAATACCTTCAATGGTCTTGCACCTAAAATGAATGGTTTATTGAATCTTGATCGTAGTGATACACATGTTCATGTCAAAAGATATAAGATAGTACCACCTACTTGTGGCACTCCCACGTAAGTCATATCGGTATAAAACGCATGAAGAAGCTCCATGTTGATGGATCTTTGGGCTCACTCGTTTTTGAAAAGTTTGAGACATGCGAACCATGTCTATTGGTGTATATGCATGAAGAAACTCCAGGCAAATGGACCGTTTGGACTCACTTGATTTTGAATCACTTGAGACATGCAAATCATACCACATGGGCAAGATGACTGAAAGCCTCGTTTTCAGTAAAATGGAACTAGAAAGCAACTTGTTGGAAGTAATACATTTTGATGTGTGCAGTCCAATGAGTGCTGAGGCGTGTAGTGGATATCGTTATGTTCTTACTTCACAGATGATTTGAGTAGATGTTGAGTATATTTACTTGATGAATCACGAGTCTGAATTATTGAAAGGTTCAAGTAATTTCAGGGTGAAGTTGAAAGATCGTCGTGACAAGAGGATAAAATATCTATGATATGATCATAGAGATGAATATCTAAATTACGAGTTTGGCACAGAATTAAGACATTGTGGAAATTGTTTCACAACTAATACAGCCTGGAACACCATAGTGTGATGGTGTGTCCGAACATCATAACTGCACCCTATTGGATATGATGCATACCATGATGTCTCTTATCGAATTACCACGATAGTTTATGGGTTAGGCATTAGAGAAAACCACATTCACTTTAAATAGGGCACCACGCAATTCCGATGAGATGACACCGTATGAACTATGGTTTAGAGAAACCTAAGCTGTCATTTGTTAAAAGTTTGGGGCTGCGACGCTTATATGAAAAAGTTTCAGGCTGATAAGCTCGAACCCAAAGCGGATGAATGCATCTTCATAGGACACCCAAAACAAGTGGGTATACCTCATGTCTCAGATCCGAAAGCAATAAGGGATTGTTTCTAGAATCGGGTCCTTTCTCGAGGAAAAGTTTCTCTCGAAAGAATTGAGTGGGAGGATGGTGGAGACTTGATGAGGTTATTGAACCGTCTCTTCAACTAGTGTGTGGCAGGGCACAGGAAGTTGTTCCTGTGGCACCTACACCAATTGAAGTGGAAGCTTATGATAGTGATCATGAAACTTCAGATCAAGTCACTACCAAACCTCGTAGGATGACAAGGATGCGTACTACTTCAGAGTGGTACGTAATCCTGTCTTGGAAGTCATGTTGCTAGACAACAATGAACCTACGAGCTATGAAGAAGCGATGGTGGGCCTGGATTCCAAAATGGCTCGAGGCCATATAATTCGAGAGAGGATCCATATATGAAAACAAAGTGTAGACTTTGGCGGAACGGCTCGATGGTCGTAAGGCTGTTGAGTACAGATGGATTTTAAAAGGAAGACGGACAATGATGGCAAGTATCACCATTAAGAAAGCTCGACTTGTCGTTAAGATGTTTTCCGACAAGTTCAAGGAGTTGACTACGGTGAGATTTTCTCACTCGTAGCGATGCTAAGAGTCTGTTGGAATTATATTAGCAGTCACTGCATTATTTGTGAAATCTTGCAGATAGGATGTCAAAACATTGTTTCCTCACGATTTTCTCGAGGAAAGGTTGTATGTGATACAACCGAAAGGTTTTTTCAATCCTGAAAGATGCTAATAAGTATGCAAAGCTCCAGCAATCCTTCTAAGGACTGGAGTGAGCATCTCGGAGTTGGAATGTATGCTTTGATGAGATGATCAAAGTTTTGGGTGTATACAAAGTTTATGAGAAACTTGTATTTCCAAATAAGTGAGTGGGAGCACTATAGAATTTCTGATGAGTATATGTTGTTAACATATTGTTTATCGGAAATGATGTAGAATTTCTGGAAAGCATGCAGAGTTATTTGAAAAGTGTTTTTCAATGGAAAGCCTGGATTAAGCTACTTGAACATTGAGCATCAAGATCTATAAGGATAGATCAAAACGCTTAATGGTACTTTCAAATGAGCACATACCTTGACATGATCTTGAAGGTGTTCAAGATGGATCAGTCAAAGAAGGAGTTCTTGCCTGAGTTGTAAGGTATGAAGTTAAGACTTAAAGCTCGACCACGGCAGAAGAAAGAGGAAGGACGAAGGTCGTCCCCTATGCTTTTGTCATAGGCTCTCTACAGTATGCTATGTTGTGTGCCGCACCTGAAGTGTGCCTTGCCATGAGTAAGTCAAGGGGTACAAGAGTGATCCAAGAATGGATCACAGGACAGCGGTCAAAGTTATCCTTAGTAACTAGTGGACTAAGGAATTTTCTCGATTATGGAGGTGGTAAAAGAGTTCGTCGTAAAGGGTTACGCCAATGCAAACTTTGACACTAATCCAGATTATTCTGAGTAGTAAACTGGATTCGTATAGTAGAACAGTTATTTGGAATAGCTCCAAATAGAACATGGTAGCTGCATCTAGGAGATGACATAGAGATTTGTAAAGCACACACGGATCTAAAAGATTCAGACCCGTTGACTATAACATCTCTCACAAGCATAACATGATCAAACCCAGAACTCATCGAGTGTTAATCACATGGTCATGTGAACTAGATTATTGACTCTAGTAAACTCTCTGGGTGTTAGTCACATGGGGATGTGACCCTGAGTGTTTATCACATATCGATGTGAACTGGATTATTGACTCTAGTGCAAGTGGGAGACTGTTGGAAATATGCCCTAGAGGCAATAATAAATTGATTATTATTATATTTCCTTGTTCATGATAATCATTTATTATCCATGCTAGAATTGTATTGATAGGAAACTCAGATACATGTGTGGATACATAGACAACGCCATGTCCCTAGTAAGCCTCTAGTTGACTAGCTCGTTGATCAATAGATGGTCACGGTTTCCTGACTATGGACATTGGATATCGTTGATAACGGGATCACATCATTAGGAGAATGATGTGATGGACAAGACCCAATCCTAAGCCTAGCACAAGATCATGTAGTTCGTATGCTAAAGCTTTTCTAATGTCAAGTATCATTTCCTTAGACCATGAGATTGTGCAACTCCCGGATACCGTAGGAGTGCTTTGGGTGTGCCAAACGTCACAACGTAACTGGGTGGCTATAAAGGTACACTACAGGTATCTCCGAAAGTGTCTGTTGGGTTGGCACGAATCGAGACCGGGATTTGTCACTCCGTGTAAACGGAGAGGTATCTCTGGGCCCACTCGATAGGACATCATCATAATGTGCACAATGTGATCAAGGAGTTGATCACGGGATGATGTGTTACAGAACGAGTAAAGAGACTTGCTGGTAACGAGATTGAACAAGGTATCGGGATACCGACGATCGAATCTCGGGCAAGTATCATACCGATAGACAAAGGGAATTGCATACGGGATTGATTAAGTCCTTGACATCGTGGTTCATCCGATGAGATCATCGTGGAGCATGTGGGAGCCAACATGGGTATCCAGATCCCGCTGTTGGTTATTGACCGGAGAACGTCTCGGTCATGTCTGCATGGTTCCCGAACCCGTAGGGTCTACACACTTAAGGTTCGATGACGCTAAGGTTATAAAGGAAGTTTGTATGTGGTTACCGAATGTTGTTCGGAGTCCCGGATGAGATCCCGGACGTCACGAGGAGTTCCGAAATGGTCCGGAGGTAAAGATTTATATATGGGAAGTCCTGTTTTGGTCACCGGAAAAGTTTCGGGTTTTATCGGTAACGTACCGGGACCACCGGGAGGGTCCCGGGGGTCCACCAAGTGGGGCCACAAGTCCCGGAGGGCTGCATGGGCCAAGTGTGGGAGGGGACCAGCCCCAGGTGGGCTGGTGCGCCCCCCACCAAGGCCCAAGGCGCAAGGAAGAGGGGAAGGGGGCAAACCCTAGGGCAGATGGGCCCTAAGGCCCGCCCTGGTGCGCCTCCCCCTCTCCCCTCCCCTTGGCCGCCCCTAGATGGGATCTAGGGGGCTGCCGCCACCCCTAGGGAGGGAACCCTAGGTGGGGGCGCAGCTCCTCCCCTTCCCCTATATATAGTTGAGGTTTGGGCTGCCCAATAGACATGAGTTCTTGACCTCTCCCTGGCGCAACCCTACCTCTCTTTCTCCTCATATCTCGCGGTGCTTGGCGAAGCCCTGCTGGATCACCACGCTCCTCCACCACCACCACGCCGTCGTGCTGCTGCTAGATGGAGTCTTCCTCAACCTCTCCCTCTCCCCTTGCTGGATCAAGGCATGGGAGACGTCACCGGGCTGTACGTGTGTTGAACGCGGAGGTGCCGTCCATTCGGCACTAGGATCTCCGGTGATTTGGATCACGACGAGTACGACTCCTTCAACCCCGTTCTCTTTAACGCTTCCGCTTAGCGATCTACAAGGGTATGTAGATGCACTCTCCTTCCCCTCGTTGCTGGTTTCTCCATAGATAGATCTTGGTGACACGTAGGAAAATTTTGAATTTCTGCTACGTTCCCCTACATGCCTTTCACCTAGCGGTGCATCAAGGACATAATTCTTTTGTGCAGTAATGAGGATAATCCTCAAGTTACGGACCCAGTCCATGTAGTTGCTACCATCATCTTTCAACTTAGCTTTCTCTAGGAACGCGTTAAAATTCAAGGGAACGGTAGCACGGGCCATTGATCTACAACATAGATATGCAAAAACTATCAGGACTAAGTTCATGATAAATCAAGTTCAATTAATCAAACTACTTAAGAACTCCCACTTAGATAGACATCCCTCAAGTCATCTAAATGATACATTCTAAATGATACGTGATCCAAATCAACTAAACCATGTCCGATGATCACATGAGATGGAGTAGTCATCAATGGTGAACATCTCTATGTTAATCATATCTACTACATGATTCACGTTCGACCTTTCGGTATCTAGTATTCCAAGGCCATGTCTGTACATGTCAGGCTCGTCAAGTTTAACCCGAGTATTCCGCATGTGCAAAACTATCTTGCACCCGTTGTACGTGAACGTAGAGTCTATCACACCTGATCATCACGTGGTGTCTCAACAGATGAACTGTAGCAATGGTGCATACTCATGAGAACACTTTTACCTTGAAATTTAGTTAAGGGATCATCTCATAATGCTACCGACGTACTAAGCAAAAATAAGATGCATAAAAGATAAGCATCACATGCAATCAAAATATGTGGCATGATATGGCCATCATCATCTTGTGCTTTTGATCTCCATCTCCAAAGCATCGTCATGATCTCCATCGTCACCGGCTCGACACCTTGATCTCCATCATTGCGTCGTGGTTGTCTCGCCAACTATTGCTTCTACAACTATCGCTAACACATAGTGATAAAGCAAAGCAATTGCATGGCGTTTGCATTTCATACAATAAAGATACAACCATAAGGCTCCTGTCGGTTACCGATAACTTTTACAAAACATGATCATCTCATACAATAACGTATATCACATCATGTCTTGACCATATCACATCACAACATGCCCTGCAAAAACAAGTTAGATGCCCTCTACTTTGTTCTTACAAGTTTTACGTGGCTGCTACGGGCTTCTAGCAAGACTCGTTCTTACCTACGCATCAAACCACAACGGTGTTTCATCAAGTTTATTGTTTTAACATTCTTCAAGGACCGGTCGTACTCAAATTCGATTCAACTAAAGTAGGAGAAACCGACACCCGCCAGCCACCTTTATGCAAAACTAGTTGCATGTCTGTCGGTGGAACCGGTCTCATGTGCGTGGACATGTAAGGTTGGTCCGGGACGCTTCATCCCACAATACCGCCGAATCAAAATAAGACGTTGGTGGTAAGCAGTATGACTATCACCGCCCACAACTCTTTGTGTTCTACTCGTGCATATCATCTACGCATAGACCTGGCTCATGATGCCACTGTTGGGAAATGTTGCATGGAAAATAAAACAATTCTACGCACACGCAATGATCTATCCATGAAGATGCAATGCAACAAGGGGGAGAGTGTGTCTACGTACCCTCGTAGACCGTAAGCGAAAGCGTTTCACAACGCGGTTGATGTAGTCGAACTTTCTTCGCGCTCCACCGATCGAGTACCGAACGTACGACACCTCCGAGTTCTGCACACATTCAGCTCGGTGACATTCCTCGTCTTCTTGATCCAGCAAGGTGTCGAGGTAGTAGATGAGTTTCATTAGGACGACGGCGTGGTGACGGTGATGGTGTAGTGATTCTCGCAAGGCTTCACCTAAGCACCGCGGAAATATGACCGGGGGTGTAAATATGGAGGGGGGCGCCGCACACGGCTAACAATTGATGTTGTGTGTTCTAGGCGCCCCCCTCCCCACATACATATAGGTAGGAGGGGAGGAGAGGCTGCCAGGGGGCACCCCCTTTCCTATTTCCACTGGAGAAGAAAGGAAGGGGGAAGAAGAGAAGGCAGAGGGGGGGGCGAACCCCCTCTTCTCCTTCTCCTATTCGGCCATCTGCCATAGGGGGGGGGGCGCCACCAATTGTGGGCTGGTGTGATCCCCTCTCATGGCCCATATATTCCCCCGGGGGTTCCGGTAACCCCCCGGTACTCCGATAAATATCCGATACATTTTGGAACACTTCCAGTGTTCGAATATTATCATTCTATATATCAATCTTTACTTCTCGGCCATTTAGAGACTCCTCGTCATGTCCGTGAGCTCATCTGGGACTTCGAACAACATTCGATCACCAAATCACATAACTCATACTCCCTCCATTTCTTTTTACTCCGCATATAAGATTTGGTCAAAGTCAAACTACACAAAGTTTGACCAAATTTATATAAAAATATATGAGCATCTACAATATTAAAACTATATAGTATGAAAATACGTTTCATGATGCATCTGATAATGTTGATTTCATATTGTGAATGTTTATATTTTTTAATATAAAGTTAGTCAAACTCTACAAAGCTTGACTTTGACCAAACCTTATATGTGGACTAAAAAGAAACGGAGGGAGTATAATACAATATCGTCATCAGGCGTTAAGCGTGCGGACCCTACGGGTTCGAGGACTATGTAGACATGACCGAGGCACCTCTCCGGTCAATAACCAATAGTGGAACCTGGATGCTCATATTGGCTCCTACATATTCTACAAAGATCTTTATCAGCCGAACCGTTATGACCACATATGTTATTCCCTTTGTCCATCGGAATGTTACTTGCCCGAGATTCAATCGTTGTTATCTTCATACCTAGTTCAATCTCGTTACTGGCAATTCTCTTTACTCGTTTCGTAATACATCACCTCGTGACCAACTCCTTAGTTGTTTGCTTGCAAGCTTTATGATGTGTATTATCGAGAGGGCCCAAAGATACCTCTCCGATACTCGGAATGACAAATCCTAATCTCGATCTATGCCAACCCAACAAACACATTCGGAGATACTTGTAGAGCATTTTTATAATCACCCAGTTACGTTGTGATGTTTGATAGCACACAAGGTATTCCTCCGGTATCTGGGAGTTGCATGGTCTCATTGTCAAAGGAATATGTATTTGACATGAAGAAGGCAATAACAATAAAACTGAACGATCAATATGCTAAGCTAACGGATGGGTCATGTCCATCACATCAATCTCCTAATGATGTAATCTCGTTATCAAATGACAACTCATGTCCATGGTTAGGAAACCTTAATCATCTCTAATCAACAAACTAGTCAAGTAGAGGCTCACTAGGGACACAATGTTTGTCTATGTATTCACACATGTATTTAGGTTTCCGATCAATACAATTCTAGCATGAATAATAAACATTTATCATGAATAAGAATAAAATAAAATAACAACTTTATTATTGCCTTTAGGGCATATTTCCTTCACCCTCCTCAGCATGCGACAGCTCTACAAGCTACACGGCTCCCCCGGGGCTATCGTGTCTGACCATGGCCCAGTTTTTACCAGCCACTTCTGGCAGGAACTGTTTAAGTATGCATGTAACGAGCTGAGGATGAGTACCGCTAACCACCCATAGACCAACGACCAGACAGAAAGGGTGAACCAGTGCATCGAGACTTATCTGTGCTGCTTCGTCCAAGCATGCCCGAAGCGTTGGAGCTTTTGGGAGCCATTGGCGCAGTTTTGGTACAACTCCTCACACCACTCTACCATCGGGATGACACCATTCAAGGCCATGTTCGAGAGGGAGCCGAGGCACTGGGGGTTCACTACATCTACTTCCTAAAGGGTGCCAGCACTGCAAACGTGGCTTGAGGAACGGGCAGTCATGCAAGACTTGATCCAACAGCAACTTCATCGCGCGCGGCAGATCATGTAAGACCAGGCGAACAAGAAACGATCCTTCCGCCAATTCCAAGTCAGCGACCAAGTCTTCCTAAAGCTCCAGCCATATGTCCAGTCTTCGGTGGCTCCTCACGCCAACCAAAAGGTCAACTACAAGTTCTACGGGCCTTTCCCGATCATTACCAAGGTCAACGACGTGCCTACGAGCTCAAGCCGCCACCTCAAGCCACGGTACACCCCGTCTTCCACGTCTTGCACCTTCGTCACGCGCTCCTCCCCGGCATCATCGCGTCGACGGCGCTGCCAACGAGCTCTGAAGACACGACGATCCCGGTCAAGGTGTTGGAATCAAGATGGTGCAACAAGAACAACACGATGATCGAGCAAGTTCGTGTGCAGTGGTCTTCGGGAGCCGGCCTCGACACCACCTGGGAGAACAAGCAAGCACTCCAAGCAAGATTTCCTGATGCAGAGGCTTGGGGGCAAGCCTCTTCCCGAGGAGGATGGAATGTCAACGCCCCTGACGAGTCGACCCCACCAAACAGCAAGACACTGGCACGGCTCGACCGTGCCAGGCGCAACAACCCCCGCTTCTTCGCCCCAGAGTGGCGTTGGCGGACCAACCCATCACCTACTATACTTAAGCCAGGCACCGCCCCCTTCCCTCACCATCCAGTGGATCAGAAACGGCGGCGGCGGCACGAACCGTATTCCCTTTTTCCTGTTCTTTGATTCGTGTATCCCATCTTGTAATTGCAACTCGAGTTGTTATTCCTCAGACAATAGATCGATCCACCTCGCTGTTCCTAACATAAAAGGAAAACAAAAAAGTGAAAAAACAGAAGAAGAAAATGTTTTTTTTTTGAGGGGAAGAAGAAAAAAATGTGCATGTGGCCTCCCGCGAGCTAGGTCGGCCCAGTCTCGCGCTCCCGCCGAGCCCATGGGCCTTGCACTTACAAGTGGGCCTCAGCAAGCCCACGTCTCAGTTCGCATCATCCCCCAGTCCGCAATGCGCACCCACCCAAACCCTACCCTTCTCGCACCAGCTATAAATTCCACCCCCTCGCTTCCCTCCCCCTCTCCCGCCGCCGCCCCTCTTCTCTTCCTCCGCCCACAAAACCCTAGCCGTCGCCTCACAGCTCGCCGCCGACGCAGCGAGCTCTTCCTCCACCGCCGCAACCATGGCGACCCAGATCAGCAAGAAGAAGAAGGTAAGGAACCACCTAGACCCAGCGTATTCCGCCGTCCCCAGCACGATCTATCGGTGGTGCATCAACCGATCTAACGATTTCCCGTTTGCGCTTCCTTAGTTTGTGAGCGATGGCGTGTTCTACGCCGAGCTGAACGAGATGCTGACCCGGGAGCTTGCCGAGGACGGCTACTCCGGCGTGGAGGTACGCGTGACGCCGATGCGCACGGAGATCATCATCAGGGCCACGCGGACGCAGAACGTGCTTGGTGAGAAGGGCCGCAGGATCAGGGAGCTCACCTCCGTCGTCCAGAAGCGCTTCAACTTCCCGGAGAACGGCGTTGAGCTTTACGCCGAGAAGGTCGTCAACCGTGGCCTCTGCGCCATCGCCCAGGCCGAGTCACTCCGCTACAAGCTCCTCGGTGGCCTTGCCGTCCGCAGGTATGATAACGACCAATTCTTAAATGTTTTTCATATATGCGGTTTGTAGATGCTAGTAAATGGTCAGAGCTGTTGTGATACACTTATCATTTGTTTAGATGCTATGCGATCTACATCAAATACTAGTATTTGATGTTTCAGTGTATGTTGTAGTCCTTGAAGTTTGTGGTTAGCTTCATGTTTGTATGCACACTTAGTAAGGAAGTGATTATTGTTGCACCTCTGCTTTACTCTGCCCTGCTTTCTGATCGTGTTTGTGGGGCATTTGCATTGGTGCAAAAAGTAAATGCTGTTCTTTGAAGCAGCAGTGGCCAGACAACCGTAGAGATAGATCCACAGATGAATGGCTGATTTGCTGCTTGTCTACTAGTTCTATCTCATATTTCTATGAATAATTTCCTGTAATTTATTGTCTTAGATTAGTCAGCATTACACAAATATCCAGAATGCAGTGGTTATGTTGCACCTTCTCCTTTGTGTTGTAGCCGTGCTAGTAGGATATATCACTGGTGCAAAAAGGAGAAGCTGCTCCTTGGTCACCAGCGGCTGTTGATATAGATCCACAGATGAATGGCCAACCTGCTGTTTGTCTACTGAACACTGATGCTATCCCTTGTTTCTTCTGTGCAATCTTGACATATTTGCTGTAATATCTGTCTTTTCCAGAACAGCTGTGCATTTTATGGCAAAATGTAGTCGTCAATTTGAATCTATGTTAACTGTATGGTGCTGTTCACTTTAAATTACTGCATATATAATCTGTTCATTTCTGCTCTCTTACTATGATGATTGTGAGAATGGTTCACACATTCCTGCTTCTGTAGCAGTAGTGGCCAGACGACCATTGAGATATGTTGTTTGTGTACTAAATATATCTGGAATCTATTTCTCTTAATGATTTCTTGTTTTGTTTCAACCTTATGCTTTCTGTTGATGTTACATTTCTGCTTGTAGTTTCAATGGAATTGTTGATTTTATTGCAGGGCATGCTATGGTGTTCTTCGCTTTGTTATGGAGAGTGGTGCTAAGGGTTGTGAGGTAAATTTCCTCTGCACATGTGATCTGACATTCTTATCTTGCACTTCCTGTGTTTAGTTGCTGACTGCTCTCTTGATTTTGTACTAGGTCATTGTGAGCGGCAAGCTCAGGGCCCAGAGAGCCAAGTCGATGAAGTTCAAGGACGGGTACATGATCTCATCTGGTCAGCCCGTTAATGAGTACATTGATGCTGCAGTTAGGCACGTTCTTCTCAGACAGGTTTGTTTGCTATGCTGCTTACTTAACCTTGTTTTTCCAGTTTGTTGCTCATGGAACTTCATATGATTCAATATTGGCTTGGTTTTGTAGGGCGTTCTTGGTATCAAGGTGAAGATTATGCTTGACTGGGACCCCAAGGGCAAGCTTGGCCCTACCACCCCGCTGCCTGACCTCGTCACCATCCACCCCCCGAAGGAGGAGGACGAGCTGCGCCCACCGGCTTTGGTTGAGGTCTAAAGTCCCAATAGAGCAAGCAGACCATGAAACGGCACATCATTTTGGTCCTAGCTAGTTTTCTATCCCTGTGATAAGCGAGGGCTATGCAACGCTTGGTTACCTACCTTACCTTTTAAT
Source organism: Triticum monococcum (assembly GCA_034509565.1). Classification (NCBI taxonomy): domain Eukaryota; kingdom Viridiplantae; phylum Streptophyta; class Magnoliopsida; order Poales; family Poaceae; genus Triticum; species Triticum monococcum. The sequence continues at coordinate 79,905,116 of CM067843.1, forward strand.
GGACAAAAGTTTCTGTGTAATGCTTCTATGTTAATTTCGTTTAAACTAAGTTTTGCCGAGACAAGTTACTTATGTATGCCAGAAACCTTTGTTTGGATTGATTCTGCCCAGCTAGTTTGTTGCTCTTCGTTTGTGCCACCTTTTTACTGTTTGTTATGTCTTCTTATGCGTTCATTCTGTATCCACCTTTTTACACTCATAATTTGTTTTTTCAGAATTTTTTAAAATAATAATTTGCTCTTTCATTTATTTTGTTGTTCACATCAGGAGCATATGAGCTCAGGTGTAGAGAAGGTAGTATCGGAAATTCAGTTTTGTTTGAAGCAAGGTTGCTTTTGTTGGTCATTGAATTGGGCATCTTTTGGAGTTGCAGCTATGCGAGTCCTTGAAAGTAAAATCCAAAAAAGAAAATGAAAACAAATTCAAAACATTATGAATTTATTTTGTGTCAAACTTTGATAAAAGGGGTGAATTGTCCGCAAAGATGGTTTGCTTTAGAGATGCAAATGTTAGTACTGGCGAAGTCAATGAAACCTGTTAGACAGTTTCGCAAAGGGCGCACCCTCGCGCGTTCCACCTCATTGTTTTTATCGTGCCAGCGAGAGGAAAAGAAATACTGTGCTAGGTTTGTCTTTCGCAGCCCCACCGCGTTGTTTGCCGCGGCCACCGCCTTGCCTTGTCGGCACATCCCAGGTCCTCCGGCGCCGGCCATCGGAGAAGGAAGCAAACTCAACATCCAGGTGTCCTCCTCTCAACCCAGGCACGTCGCCTCCTTCCCTCCCCTTCCCTCACTCCTTGCCCCTTCTCTGCCGCTCCTACACCTTTCTTTTCTCAATCCGGATCTGTGGAGGTGGCCAGCAGAGAGGACGGTCATGGCAGGAGTGCTCAATGCGGGAGACGGCAGATCGATCCGCGGAGCTGCCTTATGCCTGCTTCCTCACCATGTTGCGACCACCGCCTCCGCATGCCGGTCGTTGATGTCACTCTTCGGCAGAGGTGAGATTGGGTAGGAGCACGGGCGAGTGGGAGGCGTGGTGCTGCGAAGATGTGGGACACGTCACAGACAGGAAGTGGGTGTGGCGTGAGGAGATGGGCGGCGACACCATTCGCTGGCTCCTGTAGCGGCTAAATTTCGTGTTTTGACCCTTTTGATAAACAATTTCAGGATCTAACCCTGGTTTGAAATATTTTCGGGATTTGACCCTTTTGCTACCGCCAGAGCCTCTCGCGGTAGGGTTAGACAGCCTACCGCCAGGGCCCCTGGCGGTAGGGTGTGACGGAGGGGACGGCGGCCGTCACCGCGTGCTGATGTGGATAAGTACCTTACCGACAGGGTCCCTGGCGGTAGGCTGTCTAACCTTACCGCCAGTGCCTCTGGCGGTAAGGTGTGGCAGGGTTTTGCCATGCAGACATTCTGTAACGAAAGATGCAAGGGCCCTGACGGTAGGTTCACCCTACCGCCAGCCCGCATGGTGGTAGAGTCTTGTGTTTTGCCGTATATATCTTCTGTAACGAAATATGAAAGGGCCCTGGCGGTAGGTTGACCCTACCGTCATGGGGGCTGGCGGTAGGTTGTCTCACCCTACCGCCAGGGTGCCTGGCGGTAGGGTCCTCTGTTTTGTTTTTTCAAGTTCATTTGGTTGCTTGTTCTCAAATTCAATATGACAGCAATATCACAACAAGTTTCACAAATATGACAGCAATATCATAGATTTTAAACAATTAAACTTGGGCATCACATAGATCCATATTAAGATAACTTGAAGTGCATAGAACATTTCAAACACATAGATCCACAAATAGAAAACACATAGTTCCACGTAGTTTCACAACCACTAGACAAGTTCAACCACACGAAGTTCAACCGAACTAAAAGAGCCAAGTATCGAAGAGCATAATCAGTTGCTCCTTCCCCTCTTGGAGGTACGGTCCTCGTTACTCTTTGAACGAGTCTCTTCGGTCTTCTTCTTGGGCCGGAGAGGAACTGGTCTCTGGAAAGGGCCCGGACTGAGCAAATCCTTCTTCTTCGGATTCCTCTTCGGCAGCTGAGATGCTTGAGATGTTTGAGTTGGTGGAGGTCCATAATCTTCATCGTACTCCTCCTCCCCGTTGCTCTCCTCCTCCTCCCCTTCTTCATGTGTGGCCTCCTCCTCCTCCTCCCCAACCAACCTAGACGACGAGGGAGCATGGCTCAATGAGCTGATGAGACCCTGTGTGGCTACAGGCTAATAAGTTTCAACTAACCCAGCTCCAGCACACCCAAGCAGCCTTACCAGCTTGCGACAACGCTTCACGAACTTCTGCACTCACAATGAAACAAGGGCATAATAAGTATCAGATCGACTGATTGCAAGTGAACAAGATGCATCTGTTCTGAGGAGGCTGAAATTGTACCTTCATCGTCCCCCTCACTTTGTTCTCAGATTCTATGCTCCCGGGGAGATCACCTAGTGCATCTGAGGCTTCAAAGATGCATCTGTTCAGCTCACCAGACTGCAACGGCATAAGTCAGTCACGATGATGAATAAACTAATTTAAATACAACCGTCGGTTCAAACCTACCACTCTATTGATGAGGGGTGCAAACTCCCTAAATCCACTGTGCATGTCTCTGATGCCGGTCTGGTAGGCCTCTTCCTCGGGGTCATCCCTCTCCAGCTCCGCGATGTCTTCCGCCGTCCACCGAGGCCTGAGACGAAGACGGTGCTTCTGGCCATCATCGTACCACCTCATGTGTCGGCTCAGGTAAGCATCCCAGTCAGTCACTTTCCTCTCCACGTCTTTATGGAACCTTCGTCGGTTCCACTCCGTCACATGAGTTTTATGCTCCTCTCCCTAGTCTGTGATCGACTAATTCGTCTGCCGGCTCATCCTGCAAGGCATAAGCAACAAGAATCATCATAAGCGCAATGAGATCATCATAAGCAACAAGAAACATGATAAGCGTAATGAAATCATGGGCACGGAGAACAAAGCACTCACAGGTGGAGCGCGTGGCCGCCGGTATCGGTGGGCTAGCCCGGTGGGGTATGCTGATAAATCCCAAATTGCGTGGCCACGCGGTGTGGCAAGTGCCACTCGACGGCATACACACAGATCATGGGCACGATGCACTGCCAGAGACCACGGTCCGCGTCGCACATCACGTTCAGATCAAAGCCCCACTGTCGGTCATGATACGGCCACCAGTTTACCTGTTACATATACATTGGTAAGTTCCCACTCTCGTTCAAAAGTGGAATCAAAGACAAAGGTGTTGAGCGAGTTCATATACCTGCGTATGCGTCAAAGCGTCCAACTCGTTGGTGTAGGTCTTGTACGAAGTCTTGTTTAGGCCCGTGTAGAGTTTGACAATGTCCCACTCGTAAGCTACGGTGGGGTGTCGAGTCTCGTCGTCGTCTTCGCTATAGGCACCCCATGGGCGTCTTGGCAACTTCTCCGGACGCCCCACCGCCAGCCGCTCCCACATCTAAATGGAGAAGGCCCAGACAAAGCCACCCATATTGGACTTGTCTCCCGTCCTTTGCGTTGCGTCGTCAAGCTGCAAAACATCAATTGAGGATCAGATATAAGAAAATGCCATGGACACACTTTCGTAGGTAGGTAGGCAATTAGACCCTCTCTTACCGAACGGGATAGGTAGGCGAGAGATGCGGTCCCCCAACTATACCCTGCCTCCCAGTCCGCTAGGAAGAAGAGATACGATCAGTTGGCAGAGTTCCCGGAGCTGTCTGGTAACACGCCCTCCGTGAGAAGATACCACAGGTAGGCCCTCGCGTACCACTCCACGGTCATCTCGTCGGCGCCTCCGGGGCATTTCTGCCGGTGCTCTGAGAGCCAGGTCAACGGCACACCGGTTACCCTTGACAGCAGGGCAGTTGCCGATGAGGGCTGCAACCCTCTGCTGCCAGTTGGTCCTCTCCACTCGCCCGGTGAGTGCATGACCCTCGATCGGCATGGCAGTAATCATCGACCAATCCTCGAGGGTCACCGTCATCTCCCCGCATGGCAGATGGAAAGAATGGGTCTCCGGTCGCCACCGGTCAATCAACGCCGTCAGAGCTGTGTGGACAAGCATCGGCGGCTGACGCTTGAACTGTAACACAAAACCCAACAGATGGGCTCTCTTGAAGAACGGCGCGTAGCGCTCGTCGTAGTCCATATGCCCATGAACCCCGTGACCCCTCATGCGCAGTGGCTGGAGCATCTGTCAAAAAGTGAACGCCAAAAGTTAGGAAATTATTTTCATCAATCCGAAAACTTTCATCAAAATTTCATTCATATCACTTACCTCTCCGTTCTCTATGAACCGGGCACGATGACCCTTGTCGAATGCCCAGTCCAGCATGGAGTACCGTGGGCAGATGTTGTCCACAAGAGGTGGCCGCCTTAATAAAATTTCATAAACAAAACCACCATAAGCATAAAGCATACATAAACAAAAAATGAACTCAAATCATATCAACATGCATCATATCAAAATAAAATTTTAAGCATATTCCTCCAACAACAACTACTACACATGATGGATCAAATCATATCGACATGCATCATATCAAAAAAAAATTCCTCCAACATACATCATATCATCATATTTTTAAATAAAATTTTCCAAACAACATCTTCATATCATCATATCAACATGCATCATCAAACTAGGGTTCATCTTCACACTAGATCATATCATCATATCAACATGCATCATCAAACTAGGGTTCATCCTCATATCAACATTACATCATAATTTTTTTAACAAAAAAATTATGAACTAGGGTTCATCTTCACACTAACATATGAACTGTTGATTAGAGTTCATATCCAATACCACTAGTTACTAAAGAACTAAGAACTACAACTACAATCAATCTTAGGTGAAAAAAGTCCAATCTAAGTTCAAAAATATGAGGGATTTCAAGCAAATAATGCGTCGAATCGGAAGCAAGTTTGCAAAAACTAATTGGAGGGATTAGAGGAGCTTACGTTTCTCTCTTCGGAGCCATCTCGATCCGCAAAAACGATCAACAAACGGTGAAGATCCGAGGGGGGAGTGGAGGAGATGAGAGAGGGAGAGAGGGGCGACTTGGGGGAGAAAAATAAGAACTGCCGACCGGGGGGGGGGGGAGGGAGGGGGAGGGGTGGGGAGATGGGCAGGGGCGGGGGGGGGGGGGGGGGTTCAGCGGAAATAACTGCCCTGGACCCTACCGCCAGAGCCCCTGGCAGTCCTACCGCCAGAGTCCCTGACGGTAAGAAAAAGGGTCAAATCCCGAAAAAATTTCAAACCAGGGTCAGATCCTGAAATTGTTTGTCAAAAGGGTCAAAATACGAAATTTTGCCTCCTGTAGCAGTCGGAGCAGCCTATCATTGCCCCATGGGCACAGGCACGGTGCCCTCGATCGCCACCACCGTCAATGGCTTGCTCCACATCCCATCGACCAATCGAGTCGCCATCGGCCGGAGGGATCAATCTGTTCTTCCTACCCCTGCATTTGTTGTCCCTGTCGAGATGCTAAATCCAGTTGAGCTTTGATTTTCACATGGCACATGTGCTGGTAAGGGTAAAATAGGAGTTTAAGTTTGTACTGTGAAATACACAAACTGACATATGCTCTCTTGTAAAATACAGATTGAACCTGAGCCAATGACCTATCCCCGAGGCCTGGAGAAATTATTTATGATGTATGTAGATAACTATCTCTGTACCAATTGCTGCAGCATGTCCCTACAAGTTCCACTGTTTTTTCTCATTTTGCTTGGTTAATGCAGTTCTATATGAAGACGGGGTTTTGTAAGTTTATTGAAAGATGCAAGTTTCACCATCCAGTTGATTGGTCTGCACCTGATTGCATTGCAAAATGGAAGGAGAGAGGTAACATCAAGAAATAATCCCACTAAACTGTTGTCAATTCAGGATATAAATGTATCCGTGCTTCTTTTTGCGCACATTTGCTGTTTGTTGTATGCTTCAGAATTAGCTTGTGATGTGTTCAGTTTGTAGCAAGCGTTAGCCTGCCCTTTTTACATTAAATATGCACTGCTAATGGTACCATGCTCCAACCTTGTATTCAAATTGAACAATCAAATTCGAATTGCCATCTGCAAGATTGAGTAAATCTGTATATCATCACAACTCAAAGTTTAAAATATTGTTCTGCTAAATACCCCCGATCGTCTCAGTGGTTTGTGGTTCATTAGGATCATCATTTGTGATTCGCATCAAAATTGTTTATGCATGGAGAAAATTACTTGGATCAAGTTGGTTTGGAGTTGGATAACCATACCTTTTGTGCATTTAAGTGTCTTGACATTGATTGGTGTTCCAGTTTCATCTAATTTTCCACGTGTCTGAGTACTGAAAGGATCGATGACCATTTTGTTAAATTAACAAAGATAATTGTTGCATGTAACTGCTGTTGTGTCTTCACCAGTTCCAAATACACGGAGCTGGCTCTATTGTACGAGAAGTACAAGGACCTGGGTATGATTTATTTTATATAATTAGTCCTTGATTTTCAGTTATGATAGATTATGCTAACAATTTGATGTGACTACAGGTTTTAAGAATTGAGATCTTTGATTTCCCATGCAACCAGTTTGGTGGGTAGGTACCAGCTGGCACTGATGAGGAATATTTGCACTCGTAAGTCCGAGTATCCGATTTTTGACAAGGCAAATGTGTGCTTGATACTTCATCCTTCCTTTGTTTTGTTGGTCTCTCTGTTTCAAGCTGAAAGAAACAATTGCTTCAGTGTACAATGTACATTACGACTGCTTCCATGAACAGTTATTATAATGATGTTTGCCCGGGCACTTCTGTTGTCTGCACCCCGTCCCACTGAGGTAACGGCAGCTGGATTTTTTTTTGAATTTTCACCGGGGGGAGAAGAGATCCTCCCTACCCGAATTGTATTCATTTGTTGCCTATAGGCTTTGCAGCCTAATACAAGATAGGGTTCAAGTAAACCAGAAGTACAGGGGGCACAGAAGAGAGAAATAAAGCAAAAACAACACACAAACAACACATGGTGAGGGAGGACACAACACAACAAGAGGGCACCACGGGCGCTCGAACTGCAGCGGCGAGCCGAGACTAAACCAAGACACTGCACCATCGACGCAATCGAAAAGCACCGAGCAACCAAGACTGCACAACGCCGTGACACCACCTGTGTCATGGGGTACATTCGAACGGTCACGCCGAGCCGAAACGACGCCACGGCACCTGTGTGTCACCGGCGTAGTCGGAAGGCATCACCAAGCATAGAACTCCACAGAGCAGACCCAAAACATCACAACAAGGGGGCACCACAAGCGCTCGAACTGCAGCGGTGAGTCAAAACTAAACCGTGACACTGCACCGTCGACGCAATCGAAAAGCACCGGAGCAACCAAGACTGCACAACGCCGCGACACCACCTGTGTCATGGGGCACATTCGAACAGTCACGCCGGGCCGAGACGACGCCACGACACCTGTGTGCCACCGGCGTAGTCGAAGGGCATCACCAAGCATAGAACTCCACTGAGCACACCCAAAACATCACAAGACCGGGGATGAAGACAACGCCATCAAGATAAAAACGACGGGGAGCGTCGCCGCTGTCTCGGCCAGCAGCAGGCCGACCAAGGATTTCTCTCCATCCCCAAACACATCCTCCACGCGACAAGTCACAGAGCAGCCGCCGATAGCGCGGGATAGCGCTGAAGATGGACGGCCCCAGATCCAGATGAATCCGATCGGCGGAGCGACGCCGGCAGACACCCTTGACGCCGAGGGCACCGGTGAGGACCACCGGTGCGGCGCCCCCAGCGGGAAAAGCCACGAACAGCGGCAGCCCACCGGGCGAACTGGGAGGTGGAGGGCTCCAGAGCACAGGAGCCACGACGCCACCTTCGTTGGCGAGTACGCGTAGAAGCACGACGACGATGGGCGGTGGAGGCGAGAGACGTGGCAGTTTGGAACTGCCGGAAGGCGGGAGGCGGAGCGTCCGACAGACAGGCAGCCGACGACGGCGAGCGGTTGAGGATGGGGAGGCGGCGGAAGCCGGCGCAAGGCACGGAGCAGGGAAGCGGGGCGCAGCGCCCAGCCCAGCAGAACGGCGGGATGGAGCCGCCATCAAGGCAGCCACGAGGCCCTGCCACGGGAGCCGCCCCGAGGGCGCCGGAAGCCCCATCCGCGGCGCGCCGGCCGAATCTGGAAGGAGGGCGCCGGGCGACGCCAGGGGAGCGGGCCAGAGGAAGCACGAGGCAGATCCGGCGCCCCCGGCGCGGATGAGGGGAGGGGGTAGCAGGAGCGCCAGATCTGGCGCAGGAGCAGGACCTCCCAGACGCCAAGCGCCGGAAGCAGGGGTCAACTGAGACGCCCCGCCGCCACCTTCCTGGGAGCAGGCACGGGCTTCGCCGGCCGCTCCTCCGGCGGCGGCGAGGTGCGGGGTGGGGGTGGGAGGGGCTGCGGTGGTGTGGGCTAGTGTCCCCCCGCCGCCGCCACAGCAGATGGATTGTATTCATCCAGCCCACAATCAGTTCTCTGTATTGCCAAATCAATCAATCCAACAAGGGTAGGGAGGGATCCTTCACAATTTCATCTAGATCCGCCCATGTATGTGTTAGTGTTCAAGATCACTGAGGTTATTTTTGTCGTACTATCAGGAACTTGTTAATCGGTGGCACTCTTCTTTCAAGCTCGAAAAAATGTCAGGCTCAAGCCTACCTTCTTATGATTGTAATTGAGTAGTTTTTCTTACTAATGGGAGATAATAATTAATAAAAGCTTACTAGTGATTCATGTTTTTCTTACTAATGGTTCATGACTTATTTACTGAAATAGCCGACTATTAGGCAAATTTATCGGTAGATTTGACAATGCTGGTGTATTGGTTGTATTCTGCAGTGTGAGTGTTGTTAACTTGTTGCAGTGTCATACTAGAATAATTTTGCATCACGTCTTGTCCATTCTTTTTATATATTTTAACCGGTCTGTTAAATAACATGCCCTTTGTTAATCTCCATCTGTTTTGCCTTCTTTAAAAAGGTTAGCATATAGAACATGAAATCTGTGAGCAAAGATAGCCAATATGTTGATTCCAACCAAAGATTGCTGGCTACAATGTGTGACCATTTTGGGTCAGTAAACTGTGTGAGATGGGCCAAGGAATGGACGCTATCTTGCTTCGGGATCGGACGATCAAGCTATCCTAATTCATGAAAGGAAAGCTGGTTCCAGTACATCTGAGTTTGGAACTGGAGAGCCGACAGATATAGGAAATTGGAAGGTCGTTATGATCTTAAGGGGGCATACTGCAAACGTGGTAATTATCTTCCAAAGTTTTAGTCTGGCTGTTTTTCTTTCCAATTTTTGGAAACACGATCAGAACTTGAATTGTTACCTGCAATCCTTAGGTCTTTCCTATTAAACATCTTTCTGTTTCTTATGCCTAAAGTAGGTAGATCTCTATGTGGTAATTATCTGCCAAAATTTCAGAGTTGTCTTTCTTCCCCAAATTTTGAATTGTTACAGTGATCCTTAATCTTTTGTATTAATCATATATCTGTTTCTTATATATTTTCATGCAGCTGCAGAAGACAAAGGCGTAGATGTCATTATTTGCAGATGTCATGCGTGTGGCCCTGCGCACAAGAGAATACAGTGAGTCAGCATGTGCTCTCTATTTTGTATGCAATCTAGGTGATATAAACTCTGAACTTGATGTTCGTTATCACAATCGGACTTTAGTTGTACCAACTGTCCGTCACCCCGGCAGTCTCGCCATTAGTGTCCCCGTGCTCCCTTTTGCCCTTGCGGGTCTACTGGATAAGTTGTAGACTGTGTATGGATAAGTATGATATATGTCTGCTAGGTGCAAGTTTGTAATTTTGTTTTAATTGTAGGGACATGTAGGTCCTTTATTTGTATTTCGGGCTCTTCTACTAATGTTCAGGGCAGTGGAAATGTTGTATAATAATCTGTACGTAGTTGAGACTAAGAACAGAACGATGACATGCTTGTTTTTGGGCATAAATTTATCATGGGGTGGGGGTTGTAAAGGAATAAGGGAGGTTGATATTCTTTTAATCTTTTTAATTCAACTCTACCATAGTTATATGGAATGCTCTACTTCCAAACAGTTGCATGGAAATGTCCACTGTCCATACAAAATGAACTCAAGTTTTCTGCAAATATTGTATATTAACCAAAGATGATTTTTATCTCATCCAAATGGTTTTACAGGTACACAACGATGATAAGGTCAGAGCCTTGTTTAAGCAAGTGCAAGGAGAAGTTCCTGGATCGCCTATATTTATTATGAAGGTGGCATCTCAGGTGATACATGATACACTGATAACAGTAATTATTTTCTGTTGTATCTTTGTGTTACTCATGTTCAATATTCAGCGAGTGCTTCTTCTATACTGATAGAGTTTATTTATCTACAATCTTGCCTTTCTGTTCTTTCATTGTAGAGCCAACATCTAGAGGTTCATTTGCTCTGTAACAAGCATGACAATGTGGCAGCACTGCACAGTCGAGACTGTAGTGTTCAAAGAAGGCACCAAAAGGTTAGTTATTCTCCTGAAACATTGTGTTCTTCAATATCAGTTTTGTTGAAATTAGTCTGAGCCAAACATTTGTGTAGTGAGTATTGGTAGATGTTCTACAGCTTCAGGGAATTACAACTTCATTGGACGATGTAGCAATAATACATACTGTTTAGCAAAGTGCAACATGTTGCACGAGCTATACAAAATTTAAGTCTTAGGATTTTCTCCAATGGAATCATTTATTTCTGCCAGTTATACTTATACTGTACTAAATAGTTGGATGTTGCATTTCGAATTCAAGAACAAACTTTTTCTTCCTGTACTGATTCCATTTATGTGTCGGGACGTCGGCCTCTCTCTCCCTAAGCTAGCGCGCCGCCGAACGGCAGGACCCGTCCATTCGGTTTCGATCTGATCGGGGGTTTCCTTATCCTTTGGCTTACGATTCGAGGTGCGCTCGTGCATGCGCACGATTTCGTCTTGGTTTCTGGCGAGCGGCCGAGATCTGCTCTGCTCTGCTCGGTGCCGGAAAACTCGAGGTTTCAATTGAGGTCTGTTCGCTCGTTCGATAGAAGCTGATTCAGTTGAGCCCTTATATTGCTGCTGCGGCTTCCAATAATTGATGCGTAACAATTCTGAGATACACATACTGATGCTCCTTCATGCAAATATTGCTTATTCTTGATTGAAATGGCATCAAATCGAGTAAAAAAGAGTATTCGTTGATCCATGCCACATCTGTTGAATGTGACCTCTTGGTCCTCCCTACTTTTCAATATATTTTTGGTGTTGTTACCAGGTTATGAAAGGCTAAAACTCTGTAGTTAAAATGTCAAATTTAAACCTGAGCTCCATGTAAGTTTCACTGGTATTAAGTTGCTGATAATTGAGTTGTTTATACAAAGTAACTCTATTGTGCAATCCATTTGCCATTTATTGGTTTTTCTATAATGTATTCACCATTTTAATTTTGCAAGTAATTCTCACTTTCTTACCTATACATGATGGTCCTGACTTTCCTTTTTAGATCAGACCCCGTTCCAAATATGATCGAAATGAATCCAATACTAATTATGATTTGCAAACAGGATTTTGAAGTAATAACTATAACTCTACACTCTACAGTAAGGTGTGCAGAGTACAACAATGGTCAAGTCCAAAATAGGCCATTTTAGCTAATGAAGTATTCTTTTACAGCTTACATTCTATAGTACATTTGGTCTAAATAAATGAAGAGACCCCCTGTACAAGCAACTTTTGATAAACACTAATCAAATCATTCTTGTGAAATCCGTAGAGTATTTCTGTTGTTTCTTGATGTAGGCATATTTTATTACCGAGTTATTTTGGTGCTTGTCCAATCTTGTATTTCAAGTTGAGGCATACAATCGGAATTCACAATGTGGCTGGTATTGAGATAGTATGTGGATGTGATTCAGTCGCTTAGTGTCATTCTTGATTTGTGGTTTAATCTACCACAGGGCGTGTTTCTTCCCTCTGCAGGAGAGCGGGAGGACTTAGAGCAGGGCCAACCCGAGCTGGATGACAGGGTGTCATCGGAGGCGGAGGAGAGGTCCGGCGAGAGCAGTGACATGGTGGGGTCCGTCATGATTAATAAGGTGACCCGCGGGGCTTGGCAAGATGGGTGAGACATGGCCGCCGGAGCGGAGCACAGCTTCGGAAGGACGAACAGGCACAGCGATGGCATACACCTCTTTGCCGCCTCAATGTCCTTACATCAGGCCAGTTCAGGCTTCTGAATGGTTTTGATCGATGGCAAGCATGTACATAGCCGTAGCAGAATTCGTTAGACACGGTTACCAGTTGTGCATTCGTTGCAATATCAGTTATATTTGATGTTCGTTCTTGTAGCCTTTGGTTTCTATATATTGATTAAAGGTTGTACCTACGCTTGGCAGCTGGAAAAGAAGGGAGACAAGCTTGGCAATGATTTGTGGAAGAGATTAAGATGAGCAGATAACCTGGTAGTGCAAAAGAACAGTCCTAGGACGGTTGACAACCAGGCAGCACAGAGGAACTGCTCAGGAGGCACGCCATGGGCGCGCCCCCGCCTCTAGTAAAGACAGAGGGTGGTGATTTTCATAAGAAAAATGTTTCTTTCGCTGGATCATTGTAAAGCAGGTTGAATTGTTCGCTGCCCTTGCTATCATTCCGATCACCTGAATGATAATAATAACAGTTACAAGGCACCGGATACAAACTGCGGGAACCTCCAATATATAGACCAAATAGTTGTCCAACAAGAGATACACAGAGTAGGATACACACACCCCCTACACAACATAAACATTCACAACACACACTTGTGACAACTGCTACATGTTGGCTCCAAATCTTCATCGAGTAAAGCTGAAGCTTCAATGAACATTATCGACGCAGCTGCAGGAGCAACAGTGGTGGTAGGTAGTACAGGCACGGCTAACGAAAGCCAGATATGACAACAATGAAATAGCCCCTGGAGCCCTGGATCGAGGCACAGGAGCAGTCAAGACAAGCTCTACCCTCTGTACACGCCCGAGGGGTCGGCGTTTTGGACGATCCAGGGGTGCTCCAGAACCTTGTGGAGGGGTAGGCGGTGAGCCGAGTTCTTCACCAGCATCTGCAACAAGCCAGAACAAACAAGCCATTTGTAAGACAGACGTTCAGCACAGGACATGTCACATAAACTATAGCTATTTCTTGTTGTAATCAGGTACCTGTGAGATGAGGTCCTTCGCAGCAGGAGATACAAACGGTTTCAACGGGAACTTCAGGTCCACTTTTACTATCCTGTATTTTGAACAAGGCAGTTTGAGAGACAGCAGTTGCTTATAAGGGTGCGAAGGGAGCTAAGTAGAGTTGCATGGACTGAATGAATCATGAAGATTTAAACATGTGATTCAATCGAAATAACTTATGGTGCAATGCTGCAAATGTGGTACTATCACTGCTGATGCATACACGAAACCATGAACCTAAAAAAAGCATGCCTAGCCAGCCCTGATCAATGCAACTGTGTGTGTTTCATGTAGAAGCACCACCCATAGTTCAAGAGTATGCTTGTAGAGCAAAATGTACAAATGCCAAAAAGACTACTTTGGACAGAAAATATATGCAAGGCAATAACGTTTGTAAGAGCGTCGAATCAAGAGATGCAAACTGCGAAGGTCATAGTAAAATCAGTTCGTTCATCACGAGTTACCTTCGATAGGTCTCAGAGTGTTCTTTGGCTTCAAAAGGTGGGAGCCCATAAAGGAATTCATAACATAGGATGCCCAAGCTCCATATGTCTACATGGTAATCATGCTCTGTCTTCTCCACTGGACAAATCGCAACAATTTGAGAGGCAATTATACTAGAAAATTTGTGGTATTCTATTTCACCACGAATCAGTTGTGACACTTAAGTAAATGAAAAGGAAAGTACCCATTTCGGGAGGCAGATAATCTAACGTCCCACACATCGTCCTTCTTCGGTTAAAGGTATGAACAGACCAGCCAAAGTCTGCAATCTTTAGCTCTCCCTGTCATGAAAAGCATATACCTATGTAAACACCAGAGAGCATACTATTCCAGATCATAAAAATTGAAGCAAAGTAGAGCCAATACCTGTACTCCAACTAAAAGGTTTTCCGGTTTAATATCTCGATGTATCACGTGCTTCCCATGAAGATAGATGAGGGCACGGGCCAAAGATGCAATGTACTGAAAAGAAAAAACAAGGGAAGTTCAGATATAATACTTTTGAATAGTGGGTAGATGATACATTTACCACGAACACATTCAGAGCATATACTTACAGTAGCCGAGCGTCTTTCAGAAAAATGCTTGCATCTCTGCAACTCCTTGTACAGCTCTCCTTTTGCGGCATGTTCCAAGATTAGGTAAACACGGGTCTGCAAAACGCATATGGAACTGATGATCAGACGAGGGTGAAATGAAGCTATAATGATTCTCCGTGTTATAGTTGGGCCAATCTGTACCTGATCATAAAAATACCCATATAGGCGAAGAATATTGGGGTGTCTAAGGTGACTCTGTATCTCTACTTCGCGCCGTAACTGATGCTCCACCTGTGATTGTTTCAGTTGGCTCTTGAAAAGAACTTTCAAAGCCACAATCTGACTACTCTGTTTCCATGGAAAGAAACTAGTGTAAGACTTGGTTGATTACTCGAGTATTAACAATTCCACTCCTGCCATCTGAGTGTATATAACACCAAACAACCCATTTGTACTACTACGAATGAAAGGTATTCATGAAACTCATAACTTACTATGCATGGCATCAAAATTTCTGCAAAGTAGCTAGACACTTACAAACAAAAGTCAAAAGTAGAGAAAAGAGATGGTAGATATAATAAGCTTCTGGACTCAGTTGGCTGTTGAAAAGAACTTTGAAAGACACAATCTGACTAGTCTGTTTCCATGGAAAGAAAAAACTGTAAGACTTCGTTGATTACTCGAGTATTAACAATTCCAGACTCCTGCCACCTTCAGTATATATAACACCAAACAACCAATTTGTACTAATGAATGAAAAGTGTCCATGAAACTTATAACTTACTACACATAGACATTTAGTAGGGAAAACAGATGGTAGATACAATAAGCTTCTGGACTCAGAACATATGCAATGTAGATGACAGTGTCATTCAATGCTACATTTAGTAGCAGAACAAATAGATCCGAGCTCTAATTATTAAACATTAGCTACACTTGTTATCTAAATCAGCTCGGCGAAACATAAATTCCTTCACTCAAATTATGATACTGGATTATTTGAGATTAGCTAGAGTAGTTACCCTCTTTTCTCTGGCCAAGTAGACATGGCCAAACTTGCCCCTGCCAAGTGCCTTCCCAACATCAAAGTCAGACAACACCCACCGCTTCTCCTCCTGAGAATGCTGCGAAGGCTACAGAGAGGCGACAAAAATACACCATTATTGCTCCACTTCACCGGAAGAGTATCATACTCATGAAGTCCAGGTTGACCAAACAATATATATACATATTACCCACAAGATGCATCTTTTAACCATGCAGTATAAATAAACCATTACAAGAGCTGATAATTTAGGGCTGCCCAGATGGAGAGGAAAACTAAGCATATGCCAAAAATGATGGGTTTGTTTGCTTTACTGGGCCCAAAATATAATCTTGAACCAACCAAGAAGAAAATAGGACCCGGACCATTTCAACGCCTGGACACTACAGCTAGCTAACCCTAACCAGCAGCCCACCCCAAAACGCCAAGGGGAAGCAGAAGTGAACAAATCGCCAACTAAATCCGGCGCCAGAGCACGAGCACACAGCCGCCCCAGGAGCAACCGGGCGCCGGTCCGGCGTCAAATCCCAAGAATCTACCGCTACGCGCCCCCGCCGGGAGCGCCTAGATCGCGCGCAGGAGACGCGGGGATGAGATCCGGGAAGGGGAGGCGGGGGAGGGGCGACGGTGAGCACGCGTACCTTCTCCTCGCCGCGCGAATCGGTGGAGATCGCCATGGCTGGCTGGCTGGCCGCGGGGCGGAGGAGCGGAGGGGGGCGCGGGGGGAGGAGCGGCCGGGCGGGGCGAGGCGGAGTTTGGAATTGGGGAAAGATCCGGATCGCGGATTTTGGAGGTTTAAAGGCTCTTGCGGAGGCAGAGGCAGCGGCTGAGGCCTCAACGGTCGGATTATTTTGCCCTGCTGGCCTGGCCGAGTGCGTGCGTGCCACTCACGTGCGCGGTCGAGAGCCGTTCGATTGCGTTGACAGAGGTTAGAATGGGCTTTGGGCTCGGCCCCGTAGTTGAGAAGCTGAAACGGGCTCGATCGTGGGCAATCGGCCGTGGATGGGCTGAGATGCTGGGCCTCATTGCTTTTGGAAAATCAAAACACCTCGGAATTTGCATGTGTTAACATCAAAGTTTTAACTCGAGATAACCATGTTTTTAAATGTGAAGGTAGACTGTTGGAAAAAGCCGGAGGACGGTTGGGTTAAGGCAAACGCGGACGGTGCGTTGGCGAAGGACCAAGGCAAGGGAGGGGGAGGAGTTGTCCTCAGGGACAACCATGGCGCTTTCCTGGTAGGATCGTGTCATTTTTTTCCATCCTCTCACGATGATGGGGTGGTTGAGCTGCTAGCATGCCGGAGAGCCCTTATTCTGGCTCAAGAATTCAAGTTCACAAGGTGATCCTTGAATCGGATTCTCATGGAGCTGTCGGTAAGATCAAGAATGTGCAAAGGGATTTCTCAACTAATGGGCAACTAGTTGAGGAAATAAAAGGTTTATTGAGTTCTTTTCAGGAGTTTAGAGTTACTTGGGTGCGACGATCAACAAATAAAGTCGCACATGTCCTAGTTAGGTAAGATTGTATTAGATCGCTTTGTAAAACTTGGCTCCATGTGCCCCCCCGAGTGGGTTAGCTCGGAGGTTGCACAAGAAGGAGCTATGAACATTGAATAAAGTGACAACTATTTCCCCCTAAAAAAACTCGAGATAACCTGTCTAAGCGTCGCCATGTGGATGACCCTACTTGTGTGTTCTGTCATGAAAAAAGAAGAATATGTTGGGTATCTATTCTTTGATTGTGTTGTTGCTTCTAACGTGGGGAAGATCATCGAGGAGGTTTTGGACATTTCGGTCCCATACTCTTGGATGACCTTTCAAAGCATTGGAAAAATAAGAAAAATGATGTTTTGAATGCTGCCTCTCATGGACCATGCAAAATGATTTTGTTTTCGGGGAAGGGTTTGGCGGAGTCTAAAGTGTGTCCTGGATCGAGTGAGGTCGCTACTGCATCAATGAAAGGTATTGTGTGTCGATGCTCAGGGTGCACTCCTACTTCGTTGCCCGATGCTCCTTGATCATCGTCGTGGAGAGCTTGTAAGAATAGCTTAGTTTTGAACCTCTCTGAAGTGGCGACTACTGAGCATAAGGCGACAACTCAACTTAGGGACTTCTTTGCGTTTCAACCGTTCTAGATTTAGGTTGTTTATGTTGTTTCCCCTTGTTGTTATGTTGTTTTCCCATGTTGTTGTGTTGTTTGCTCTGGTTATTTGTAGCGTGTGTTCTTGACTGGAGTTATGTTTGTCGCAGTTGCTCCCACGTTTGTGGTTGAGCGTTGTGTAGCGATCCTTGTTGGATGTTTACCTCTCTTCAATAAAAGTTGGGGGGGGGGGATCCCTATTTCTCAAAAAAGGAAGACGTTGAGCCTTAATGATAACTATGTTGTATTGTGGTACAAAATTTTAGTCTCATATCAAACGTCTTTGTTGCTGTCAAACCAATAATCAAAGGTCTTTTTTCACGTCAACAAAATAATAATCAAAACATATTAGTTACCATCTAGGTGAGTATTTGTGTGGCCGCTTGCGTGATAGTCTCTTTCCTCACGTAGATGTGCTATGCAGTTGCTACAGGTCATAACATCGGTCGGGGCGCGGAGGCCAAGGAGGCCGCTCTCACAAACTAGTCAAAAGGGCGTCTCGCAACATGCAAAATATTTGATGTGACGACATGAGAAGCTTCGCTATGGCATCACTTGCCGCTTCGTATTCCACACGATTGAAGGAAATATGCCCTAGAGGCAATAATAAAATTGTTATTTATATTTCCCTTATATCATGATAAATATTTATTATTCATGCTAGAATTGTATTAACCAGAAACTTAGTACATGTGTGAATACATAGACAAACAAAGTGTCCCTAGTATGCCTCTACTTGACTAGCTCGTTAATAAAAAATGGTTAAGTTTCCCGACCATAGACATGTGTTGTCATTTGATGAACGAGATCACATCATTAGGAGAATAATGTGATGGACAAGACCCATCCGTTAGCTTATCATACTGATCGTTTAGTTTTATTGTATTGCTTTCTTCATGACTTATACATGTTCCTCTGACTATGAGATTATGCAACTCCCGAATACCGGAGGAACACCTCGTGTGCTATCAAACGTCAGAACGCAACTGGGTGATTATAAAGATGCTCTACAGGTGTCTCCAATGGTGTTTGTTGAGTTGGCATAGATCGAGATTAGGATTTGTCACTCAGTGTATCGGAGAGGTATCTCTGGGCCCTCTCAGTAATACACATCACTATGAGCCTTGCAAGCAATATGTCTAATGAGTTAGCCACAGGATGATGTATTACGGAACGAGTAAAGAGACTTGCCGGCAATGAGATTGAATTAGGTATGATGATACCGACGATCGAATCTTGGGCAAGTAACATACTGATGACAAAGGGAACAACGCATGTTGTTATGCGGTTTGACCGATAAAGATCTTCGTAGAATATGTAGGAGCCAATATGAGCATCCATGTTACGCTATTGGTTACTGATCGGAGATGTGTCTCGGTCATGTCTACATAGTTCTCGAACCCCGCATGCTTAACGTTCGATGACGATTTGTATTATGAGTTATGTGATTTGATGAACCGAAGTTTGTTTGGAGTCCCGGATGAGATCACGGACATGACGAGGAGTCTCGAAATGGTGGAGACATAAAGATTCATATATTGGGAGGTTATGATTGGACACCAGAATGGTTTCGGAAAGGTTTGGGCATTTTCCGGAGTACCGGGGGATACCGGAACCGCCCGGGGAGTTAATGGGCTTTCATGGGCCCTAGTGGAGAGAGGAGGCGGCCACCAGGTGGTGGCGCACCCAAGCCCAATCTGAATTGGACTAGGGTTGAGGGGGGGGGGGCTTTCCTTCTCTTCTCCTCCTCCTTCCCTCCTCCTAGTGGGAATAGGAAAGGGGGGGGGGACCGAATCCTACTTGGACCAGGAGTCCAAGTAGGACTCCCCCCATGGCGCCCCCCCTTTTGGCCGGCCACCTCTCCTCCCCCTTTATATACGTGGGAGGGGGCACTCCAAAGACACACCAAGTCTTCTCTTAGCCGTGTGTGGTGCCCCCCTCCACAGTAACACACCTCGGTCATATTGTCGTAGTGCTTAGGCGAAGCCCTGCGCCAGTAACTTCATCATCACTGTCTCCACGCCGTCGTGCTGGCGGAACTCTCCCTCATCCTTAACTGGATCAAGAGATCGAGGGACGTCATCGAGCTGAACGTGTGTTGAACACAGAGGTGCCGTACTTTTGGTGCTTGTATCGGTTGGATCGCGAAGAAGTTCGACTACATCAACCGCGTTACTAAACGCTTCTGCTTTCGGTGTACGAGGGTACATGGACACACTCTCCCCGCTCGTTGCTATGCATCTCCTAGATAGATCTTGCGTGATTGTAGGTAAAATATTTGAAATACTACGTTCCCCAACAGTGGCATCCGAGCCAGGTCTATGCGTAGATGTTATATGCACGAGTAGAACACAATGAGTTGTGGGCGATAATAGTCATACTGCTTACCAGCAACGTCTTACTTTGATTCGGTGGTATTGTTGGATGAAGCGGCCCGGACCGACATTACATGACTGTGTTCATGAGACTGGTTCTAATGACGTGCTTCGCACACAGGTGGCTAGCGGGTATCTGTTTCTCCAACTTTAGTTGAATCGAGTTTGACTATGCCCGGTCCTTGTTGAAGGTTAAAACAACACACTTGACGAAAAATCATTGTGCTTATGATGCGTAGGTAAGAACGGTTCTTGCTAGAAGCCCGTAGTAGCCACGTAAAACTTGCAACAACAAAGTAGAGGACGTCTAACTTGTTTTTGCAGGGCTTGTTGTGATGTGATATGGTCAAGACGTGATGATATATAAATTGTTGTATGAGATGACCATGTTTTGTAGAAGTTATCGGCAAATGGCAGGAGCCATATGGTTGTTGCTTTATTGTATGAAATGCAATCGCCATGTAATTGCTTTACTTTATCACTAAGCAGTAGCGATAGTCGTAGAAGCAATAGTTGACGAGACGACAACGATGCTACGATGGAGATCAAGGTGTCAAGCTTGTGACGATGATGATCATGACAGTGCTTTGGAGATGGAGATCAAAGGCACAAGATGATGATGGCCATATCATATCACTTATTTTGATTGCATGTGATGTTTATCCCCTTTATGCATCTTATTTTTCTTACTACGGCGGTAGCATTATAAGATGATCTCTCACTAAATTTCAAGGTACAAGTGTTCTCCCTGAGTATGCACCGTTGCTACAGTTCGTCGTGTCGAGACACCACATGATGATCGAGTGTGATAAGCTCTATGTTCACATACAACAGGTACAAGCCAGTTTTTGCACACGCAGAATACTTGGGTTAAACTTGACGAGCCTAGCATATGCAGATATGGCCTCGGAACACTGAGACCAAAAGGTCGAGCATGAATCATATAGTAGATATGATCAACATAGTGATGTTCACCATTGAAAACTACTCCATCTCACGTGATGATCGGACGTGGTTTAGTTGATATGGATCGCGTGATCATTTAGATGACTAGAGAGATGTCTATCTGAGTGGGAGTTCTTAAGTAATATGATTAAATTGAACTTTAATTTATCATGAACTTAGTACCTGATAGTATTTTGCATGTCTATGTTGTTGTAGATCAATGGCCCATGCTACTGTTCCTTTGAATTTTAATGCATTCCTAGAGAAAGCTAAATTGAAAGATGATGGTAGCAACTACACGGGCTGGGTCCGTAACTTGAGGATTATCCTCATTGCTGCACAGAAGAATTACATCCTGGAAGCACCACTAAGTGCAAAACCCGCTGCAGGAGCAACTCTGGATGTTATGAACGTCTGGCAAAGCAAAGCTGATGACTACTCGATAGTTCAGTGTGCCATGCTTTACGTCTTAGAACTGGTACTTCAATGACGTTTTGAACGTCATGGAGCATATGAGATGTTCCAGGAGTTGAAGTTAATATTTCAAGCAAATGCCCGGATTGAGAGATATGAAGTCTCCAATAAGTTCTACAGCTGCAAAATGGAGGAGAATAGTTCTGTCAGTGAACATATACTCAGAATGTCTGGGTACCACAACCACTTGACTCAACTGGGAGTTAATCTTCCTGATGATAGTGTCATTGACAGAGTTCTTCAATCACTTCCACCAAGCTACAAAAGCTTCGTGATGAACTATAATATGCAAGGGATGACGAAAACGATTCCCGAGCTCTTCGCGATGCTAAGATCAGCGAAGGTAGAAATCAAGAAAGAGCATCAAATGTTGATGGTTAACAAGACCACTAGTTTCAAGAAAAGGGGCAAAGGAAAAGAAAAATGAACTTCAAGAAAGAATGGCAAGCAAGTTGCCACTCCCATGAAGAAACCCAAAGCTAGACCTAAGCCTGAAACTGGGTGCTTCTACTGCAAAGGGAATGGTCACTGGAAGCAGAACTACCCCAAATACTTAGCGGATGGCAAAGTGAACAAAGGTATATTTGATATACATGTTATTGATGTGTACTTTACTAGTGTTCATAGTATCCCCTGGGTATTTGATACTGTTCAATTTCTATGATTAGTAACTTGAAACAGGAGTTACAAAATGAACAGAGACTAGTTAAGGGCAAGGTGACGATGTGTGTTGGAAGTGATTCCAAGGTTGATAAGATCACCATCGCATACTCCCTCTACCTTCGGGATTAGTATTGGACCTAAATAAATGTTATTTGGTGTTTGAGTTGAGCATGAATATGATTGGATCATGTTTATTGTGATACGATTATTCATTTAAGTCAGAGAATAATTGTTGTTCTGTTTACATGAATAAAACCTTCTATGGTCTTACATCCAATGCAAATGGTTTACTAAATCTCGATCGCAGTGATACACATATTGATAATATTGATGCCAAAAGATGCAAAGTTAATAATGATAGTGCAACATGTTTGTGGCACCGCCGTTTAGGTCATATTGGTGTAAAGCACATGAAGAAACACCATACCGATGGGCTTTTGGAATCACTTGATGCTTGCGAACCATGCCTCATGGGCAAGATGACTAAGACTCCGTTCTCTGGAACAATGGAGCAAGCCACTAACTTACTGGAAATAATACAGACCGATGTATGCGGTCCGATGAGTGTTGAGGCTCATGGAAGGTATCATTATTTTCTGACCTTCACAGATGATTTGAGCATATATGAGTATATCTACTTAATGAAACACAAGTCTAAAACATTTAAAAGTTCAAAGAATTTCAGAGTGAAGTAGAGAATCATCGTAACAATAAAATAAAGTTTCTACGATCTGATCGCAGAGGCGAATATTTGAGTTATGAGTTTGGCCTTCATTTAAAACAGTGTGGAATAGTTTCACAACTCACGCCACCTGGAACACCACAGTGTAATGGTGTGTCCGAACACCGTAACCGTACTTTATTAGATATGGTGCGCTATATGATGTCTCTTACTGATTTCCACTATCGTTTTGGGGTTGTGCATTAGAGACAACTGCATTCACATTAAATAGGGCACCATCTAAATCCGTTGAGACCACACCGTATGAACTATGGTTTGGCAAGCAACCTAAGCAGTCGTTTCTTAAAGTTTGGGGCTGCGGTGCTGTAGCGACCCGACCTAAGATGGCCAAGTCTCTGTGCTTCAGTGTCATCCCTGGATCGGTAATGCTGACACACACAGTACTCGAAGGATTTATAACAGAGTGGCAATCACACACTTATTACATCGAATATCTCAAAAAGAGAACTTATTACAATAATATGGCTTAAGGCCATCTAATACGATAACAACGGAAGGCTTGGAAGATAAAGTGAGTCCATTAACTCCAACAGCATAGCTGAGCTGCACGGAAACGACCTAACGAACCTTACTCCTCGTCTGAAAACTTCTCCTGCTTCACGGCATCTGTGGCCACATCATTAGGGGCATAGCGTGATAACTTGCTAAAATCATCCACGTACTGAGCCACAGTACGGTTCCCCTGGCGTAGGTTGCGGAACTCCCGCTTCTTCATCTGCATAGCTCCAGTTGAGACATGGGCCGTGCAGAAAGCTTGCTGAAACTGGTCCCAAGTGACGTTGGCTATGGGAAAAGTGGCTGTGTAATTCTCCCACCATGATGCTGCTGGTCCATCCAACTGATGTGCGGCAAAACGCACCTTCTCAGCATCAGTGCATCCCGCAGTGGTCAACTCCCTTCCAATACGGCGTAGCCAATCATCAGCAACTATTGGCTCGGTGCTACTGGAAAACACCGGCGGTTGTAACCTTAGAAAACGGGCGAGGTTGTCCACTGGGGCGGTTGTTGTTGTTGTTATTTCC
This sequence comes from Triticum monococcum, assembly GCA_034509565.1. NCBI lineage: Eukaryota > Viridiplantae > Streptophyta > Magnoliopsida > Poales > Poaceae > Triticum > Triticum monococcum. Next base: position 79,928,838 of record CM067843.1, read on the forward strand.
CTGGTTCTAGACTAGCAATTGCATCAAAGTATTCTGCTGCTGGATCAACTGGGTGAGCTCCAGTGGGAAAGCAAAACCGGTGTCACGTCTCGGAGGCATCTGATGGGTTTAGATGGAAGAGATCAGAATAGAAAAGGGGTCTAATGAGAAAACACTACCCATATGCACATGAGAAAAACACAAACATTTCGCTCAATCAATCAAGCAAGGGCATACAAACGGTCTAGGACTATTGCAAAGTGCTCATCTATTACTAATTACATGGGGGAATACTACTAATATTTGGTGGTCATCTAGAAATTTTGATCGGTGGAAGACTCCATGATGTCTGCTCCAGCTTCGTCTTCAAAATCATCATCACTAGGATCGGAATCGGTGTCGTCGATGATGATGTAGTCCTCGGGGCGTATCTCCTTGGGTTCTTCTACTTCCTCTTCTATTGGTGCCGGTCCTCCCATGAATACTCCGATCTTCTTGACTAGGTCGTCATTCTTCTCCAGTAGTGTCTTGATTTCCTCCTCATATCCATCGCGTGTAAACTTGAGTTCTTCCTCAAGCTCGATGATTCTAGTCTTCGCCTTCTTCAAGTCCATCATGTCTGCGCACATCTGGTTCTCCCGACGTCGAATGTGCTGGTTTAACACCTGGATGAAAGCTGCAATGGATCTATCCTTCCTGGTGCTGATTACTTCCCATTGCTCGTCTCGGCGTCCACAAATTTGGTAGATAGTGTCCTTAAGCTCCCTGTTGTAGACTTCTCCAATGCGTCCCATTGTAATGTGGGCTGCCATGGTCTTGCCTAGACTCCAGGTAGGTGCTTCAAAAGAAAACTCTATGGGTTTAGAAGTTGGCGAGAACGTCCTTCCTGGAACTTGTACTTGAACCATCCAACGCTCCTCTTTAGGTAAAGTGGCATTGTATGTTCCGGTGAAGCTTGGTATTCCAATGTTTAAGTACCTAGTGACTTCCTTCAAGTGGCGTCCAAAAGGTGTGTCTTCATCTGGTCGTGCAAACTTGTTCTTCATCTCCGTCATCCTAAAGAGTAGAAAATGGAGAGGAGTCAGAAATGAGTAGAGAAGTGTGACCTAGGGTTTATCTTAGTGGTTGTGTCCTACACTCAGCGTGTGCTCTGATACCATCTTTGTAGCGACCCGACCTCAGATGGCCAAGTCTCTGTGCTTCAGTGTCATTCCTGGATCGGTAATGCTGACACACACAGTACTCAAAGGATTTATAATAGAGTGGCAATCACACACTTATTACATCGAATATCTCAAAAAGAGAACTTATTACAATAATATGGCTTAAGGCCATCTAATATGATAACAGCGGAAGGCTTGGAAGATAAAGTGAGTCCATTAACTCCAATGGCATAGCTGAGCTGCATGGCAACGACCTAACGAACCTTACTCCTCGTCTGAAAAGTTTGCAACATAATACATTACAGCCCGAAAACGGGTCAGCACATGGAATATGCTGGCAAAATAACACAGTAGAGCAAGAACTAAATAATGCTATCACTACATGCATATTTGGCTGGTGGAATGCTCTATGGTTATAGTTTTTGCGAAAAGCCAATTTTTCCCTACGACAAAGGAATAGATTTTAATTTAACTATCATGGTAGTTGAACAACATTGAGAAGGTTCCTCCAACTCAATCCCAATTAAAGAGATTAACAACCCAACAGTATTAATTAAGAATGATGAGATACATGTGATAACCCAAATACTAGATACTCAAGAATTGTCCATAACCGGGGACACGGCTAACCATGATTAGATTATACACTCTGCAGAGGTTTGTGCACTTTTCCCCACAAGACTCGATCGCCTCCGTTGGATTTCTCGCACTACAAGGTGTTTGAGAAACGGATGACCGAGACACAGTCTTTCAGAAACATTAACTCTCTACTCCGGACAGACCATACCAAACCTACATCCCACTACCTGCTGGTCTGCCTCTTCAAGAGCTTCACGTAACTTACTCAACTATGCTAGAGCCCATAATAGCCTATGGATGCACACGGAAGTTTCTAGCATGAATCATCTCAGTTCCCTTTGAGCCTGGGTGGCGGTCCATAGGAAGATCACACGGGTACTCTAGGATTTCCAAAAAAATAGAGACAACACTGGGTACTCCAGGTGCCTCAATCCACCCAGATGTTAATTTAAGTTGCCACCTTAAGTTGAACCATTAATTAACAAACTCACATCTGTCGTGGATTTCACTCAAACCCAAACCACGTCTACGAGCATAGCATAGCATAGCAATATAAGCAACGCGTAGAAGTAACTCCCAGGGATTTGAATGTAACAGGGTAATAGGTTCTACCTCATCATCTACTTCCCAACCCATATGTTAATAACATCCTAATCATGCAATGTTTGAGGATTGGAACTAATGCATAAAAACTAGGTGATAAAAGGGATATGATCAAAGTGTTACTTGCCTTGCTGACGGTCTGCGAAACCTAGGGACTCGTAGTAGCACGCTTCGCACTCCGGGTGTTCTATCACAAACAAACAATAACATACATATGCAACAAGCAAAGATGCGCAAGAAAAACGCAAATAAAAGAGGTTGACCAGAAGGTTCAACTTAAGAACTCCGATTCGCAAAAAGAATCAAATCAAACGGAGCAACGAAACTCAAACGGCGAAACAAAGAAGCTTCGTTTATAATCTGAACCTAGGTCAAAATTTTAAAGTGGCAAAAACTTATTTAAGTTGGTTAAACAGAAAGATGGTCTCGAGACGAAGATCTAGGCGCTTGAATCGCCCGATTCCGACTAACGAGCGAAAAGATAAACAGAAACTAAGATCGGATCAGAAATCGTGATCAGAAAACTCGCTGAATAAATCCGATAAAAGAAAACTGATGAACAGACTAACGAACGAGCGTTCGTTAGCTGTAGCTAACGGGCGAAAACCGTTCGTTAAAACGAACGTATGGACGAACGTCCGCTAACTAGAAGAACCGAGAAAAATCGACGATTCGAAAAAAACAAATCTAGGGTTTCCTAAAAAAACCGAACGGTTCTAAAAAAACCGGCGGCTACCTCCGGCGAGGGGCTCCGGCGAGGTGAGGTGGCGGGGCGGCGGATTGCGGGGCGGCATCGGCAAGCGGCGGCGGCGGCGCGGGGCGCGGCAAGCGGCGGCGGCTTAGCGCGGGCGGCGGGGTTGGCGCGGGGCGGCGGCGGTGGTGGTGGTTTGGGGCGGCGGGGGTGGCGGCTATATAAAGGGCGGGGCGGGGCAGCTTGCTTGGAGGAGGGGCAAGCGGCGGCGGCAAGCGGCGTCAGGCTCGGACTCCTAGTCCGAGCGGCGGCGGGGCGGCGCGCGCGCGGGGAGGCGGCGGCGGCTGCGGGCCGGCCTGGCTCGGCTGGGCCTTAGGCCCAGTCGGGCGCGGGAACTTTTTTTAAATAATTCCGTTGACATAAATAAAATCCTAGAAAAATAAATAAAAATCTAAAAATGCCAAAATAAATTTTCATCGTCTAAATAAAATATTTAGAACGAGATGAACATTTTCTTGGCCCTAAAATGCAACTTTCAAAACGTGCAATTTTTCTAATGCAAACAAAAATTGCAATAAAATCCAAATAAAACAAATATTTGATTTTAATATTTTCCTCCTATATTTCAATTATCCTAGAGAAGTCATATTATCTCCTCTCATATATTTTAATATGAAATATTTTCGGAGAGAAAAAAAATTAAAACCAAAATCCTCATTTCAGATTTGATAAAAATCAAATATGAAAACCGGGGAAATCCCCAACTCTCTCCGAGGGTCCTTGAGTTGCTTAGGATTTCGGGGATCGCGAGACGAAATGCAAATAAAATATGATATGCATGGATGACTATGTATAACATTCCAAATTGAAAATTTGGGATGTTACAAACCTACCCCCCCTTAAGATGAATCTCGCCCTCGAGATTCGGGTTGGCTAGAAAATAGGTGCAGGTGGTCTTTGCGAAGATCATCCTCTCGTTCCCAGGTGGCTTCGTCCTCGGTATGGTGGCTCCACTGAACTTTGCAAAACTTGATAACCTTACCGCGGGTGACTCTGCTGGCAAACTCAAGAATCTTTACTAGCTTCTCCTCGTAAGTCAAATCACTGTCCAACTGAATTGCCTCCAAGGGTACTGTATCTCTTAACGGTATATCGGCCATCTCAGCATGATACTTCTTCAGCTGTGAAACATGAAACACATCATGAACTCCTGACAATCCCTCGGGTAATTCCAACTTGTAGGCAACTTCTCCCATCCGTTCCAAAACACGATACGGTCCTACAAATCTCGGAGCTAATTTCCCCTTAACTCCAAAATGTTTCACTCCTCGCAAGGGAGATACTCGCAGATATACTCTGTCCCCAATTTCATAGGTTACCTCTTTGCGTTTTGAGTCCGCATAACTCTTTTGCCTGGACTGAGCAATCTTCAGTCTATCACGAATCAATTTAACCTTCTCCTCAGACTCCTTGATCAAGTCTGGTCCAAACAACTGTCGGTCTCCTACCTCGTCCCACATCAAAGGTGTTCTGCACCTTAGTCCATACAGGGCTTTAAACGGTGCCATCTTCAAACTGGCTTGGTAGCTATTGTTGTACGAGAACTCTGCGTAAGGCAAATTGTCATCCCAACTAGATCCATAATATAGCGCACAGGCTCTCAACATGTCCTCCAAAATTTGGTTCACTCTCTTGGTCTGTCCATCTGTCTATGGGTGAAAAGCTGTACTAAACTCCAACCTAGTCCCCAAAGTCTGGTGTAACTGATGCCAAAACTTTGAAGTAAACTGTGTTCCTCTATCTGATATGATGGTCCTTGGAACTCCATGCAGACATACGATCCTGGACATATAAATCTTGGCCAACTTTGCACTGGTATAAGTGGTTTTCACTAGGATGAAGTGAGCCACTTTGGTCAAGCGATCAACTACTACCCATATGGAATCATATCCTGCTTTAGTCCTGGGCAATCCGGTGATAAAGTTCATGCCAAGTTTATCCCACTTCCATTCGGGTATCGGCATAGGCTGTAATAGTCCTGCTGGCTTCTGATGTTCTGCCTTCACTCTCTGACATACATCACATACTGCTACATACTCGGCAATATCCTTCTTCATACCGGTCCACCAGAAACGTTCCTTCAAATCTAGATACATCTTGGTGTTTCCGGGGTGTATCGAGTATGGTGAGTCATGAGCCTCTTGAAGTATTACCTTCCCGATCTCCTGGTTATTGGGCACATAGACTCGGTCCTCAAACCATAGGGTATCGTGCTCATCTTCACGAAAACCTTTGACCTTTCCTTTGCTCATCTTCTCCTTTATCTCAGCAATCTCCCTGTCATCCTTCTGAGCTTCCCGAATCTTGTCCAGCAATGTCGACTGGACCTCCATTGTTGCAACGGATCCTCTAGGAACAATCTTAACCTCTAGGAACAACGGATCCTCTTCGGAGCAGCAAAACAACATGAACCAAAACCTGAACATGGCAAGTAAGAGCATGGCATGGAGCTACTCAACAAGCTTAACAAAACACCCAAAATGACCTGGGGCCAAAAGGGTTCACAAAATACTCTACCGAGCACATGAACATCGATGAAACACAATCAGTTTTCAGACTTAGTGAAAACTGGGACATGCTGAAATCATAACTCACGGAGGCATGTAAACGAGCTCGATGCACTCACTATGGTGCAAGTCATGGCAAGGCAAGCATATATCCAATAATAAGGCACAGAAAGCTAGCTAGACATGGCAAGAACAATGGCATAGCATGCATGGATCACTAGCAATAACTCCGGCAAAATCGCAAAAGAGTTCACGATCTGCCCAAAACAGCAACTATGCAAAAGTTGAGCTCGATTGAGTCAACCTAGGATGCTCCAACATAACAAATAAAGACATGGATGGATTAAGCACAACAAGCATAACAAATCACTCTTACTGATCATCCTCGAAAGAGGCACGGATCACTAGGAAACAAGCCAGACATATAGCATCGCGAACTAAAAACATCCCAGACTTAGTGATTTTCACTAAGTCCCTGAAATCAGTAAACTCAGGTAGCCCTCTTCGCAAGCTTGCACAAGACAACATACACATCCTAAAAATGCATGGGAGGCACCCCTGGAAAGACGACAACATGCTTAACAATTCATCCCAAAGGGGCACAGGCATATCATGCACGGATTAAACATGGCAAAAATGACAAAAGTGCATGATGAACTAACGGATCTGCAATTTAACTCATGATGCCTCCTTCCAACAGCATTTTGGGCAACAAGATGACATCAAATGCAAATGATGCAATGGAATGAAATGATGTACTCGTCGAGACGAAGATTTTGACATATCATATGCCCAAAACGGAGCTACGGACACGGAGATATGGCAGGTCAAAGTTGCATAAAAAAATAGACGGGGGAGGGGAAAGTCAACCCCTAGGGTTTCAAAACTCCAGATCTGAGATCTACTGTAGCTGCACGCGTCCCGAGGTACGACGGCCGGCAATGGCCGCAGTGGCCGGAGTGGAGGGCGAGGACGGAGGAGGCCGGCGACGGGGCCGCGGTGGCCGGCGTCGGAGGAGCGGTGGCCGGCGTCGGAGCGCACGACAACCGAGGCGGCGGCGTGGTCCGGCCGGCGATGGCTTGTGGCGGCGGGGCGAGGCGGCCGGCGATGGCGCGCCAGGTGGCGGCAGCCGGGAGGAGAGGCGTCGGCCGCGGAGACGACGGGAGGCGGCGCGGTGGAAGGGCGGCGGTGGGCGCGCGGGCCGGGGAGGGCCGGCTCCGGGCTGAGCGGGCCCGCGTGGCGGCGAAGTGGGCACCGGGCGGCAGCGAATGAGATGGCGACACGTGGCGGCGTCGGGTGCAGCGGACACGTCCGGCGCCGGCGGACGTGTCCGGCGGCGGCGGAGATGGGTGGATCTAGGGTTTGAGACGAGGGGATCCGGGATTTCGAGGAGGGGGTCTATATATAGGCATAGAGGGAGCTAGGAGAGTCCAAATGAGGTGCGGTTTTTACCCACACGATCGTGATCGAACGACCGAGACGATGGAGCAGAGTTTGGTGGGTTTTGGGCCAAAATGGAGGGGTGTTGGGCTGCACACACACGAGGCCTTTTCGGTCCCTCGGTTAACCGTTGGAGCATCAAACGAAGTCCAAATGACCCGAAACTTGACAGGCGGTCTACCGGTAGTAAACCAAGGCCGCATGGCAAGTCTCGGCCCAATCCGGAAATGTTTAATCCCCACACATGAAAGAAAGCTAGAAATGGCCACCGGAGGAGAACGAAGCGCTGGAATGCAAAACGGACAATGGGGAAAATGCTCGAATGCATGAGATGAACATGTATGCAAATGCAATGCACGTGAAGACATGATATGAGATGCACGAAAAACAAAACAACACACAGAGGCAAAGACCCGAACCCGAGAATTAAATATAACTTAATGCCAGAAACGGCAAGAGTTGGAGTACAATACGGGAAGGTTACATATGGGGCGTTACAACACTCCACCACTACGAAAAGATCTCGTCCCGAGATCTAGGACTGAAAGAACTCCGGGTACTCAGAACGGAGGTGATCCTTGCGTTCCCAGGTAGCTTCACGGTCGGAATGGTGTGACCACTTGACTTTGAGAAACTTGATTGACTTGTTGCGAGTTTTGCGTTCAGTCTCTTCAAGGATTGCAACTGGGTGCTCACGGTAGGAGAGATCTTCTTGGAGCTCAATGTCCTCGAAGTTGACGGTGCGCTCAGGCGTCTTGAAGCACTTTTGGAGTTGCAAGACATGGAACACATCATGAACATTGGCGAAGTTTGCAGGAAGCTCGAGTTGATAGGCGAGGTCGCCTCTCTTGCTGACGATCTTGAAAGGCCCGACGTATCTGGGGGCAAGCTTCCCTTTGATACCGAAGCAACGAGTTCCTTTCATAGGAGAGACGCGGAGGTAGACATGATCTCCGATCTCGAAAGCCAAATCATGGTGCTTACTATCATAGTAGCTCTTCTGACGAGATTGGGATGCTTTGAGGTTATCACGAATGACCTTGCACATTTCTTCTGCCTCTGTGATCAGATCATTACCCAGCAGCTGACGTTCACCGGTTTCAGACCAGTTGAGAGGTGTACGGCACTTCCTACCATACAAAATTTCAAATGGGGCCTTGCCGGAACTTGCTTGGAAACTGTTGTTGTACGAGAATTCAGCATAAGGAAGACAATCCTCCCACTTCATGCCGAAGGAGATAACACAAGCCCTGAGCATATCTTCAAGAATCTGGTTGACACGCTCGACTTGACCGCTTGTTTGAGGATGGAAAGCAGTGCTGAAGCGAATGTTGGTGCCCATGGCCTTCTGAAAAGAATCCCAAAACTTGGAGGTAAAGATGCTGCCATGGTCTGAAGATATCACTTGAGGAATACCGTGCAGAGAGACAATTCGAGAGGTATAGAGCTCCGCCAATTGAGCTGCAGTGATTGACTCTTTGATAGGCAGGAAATGAGCCACTTTGGTGAGCTTGTCGATGACAACGAATATAGCATCATTGCCACGCTTGGACTTTGGAAACCCAGTCACGAAGTCCATTTCAATGTGGTCAAACTTCCATTCTGGAATGGCAAGAGGTTGGAGGAGACCTGCTGGCCTCTGGTGTTCTGCTTTCACTCTTCTGCAGACATCACATTCATTCATGAATTGAGCGATCTCGCGCTTCATTCGAGTCCACCAATAAGTCTGCTTCAGGTCTTGATACATCTTCGTGCTCCCAGGGTGGATGGAGAGGAGAGAGTTGTGAGCCTCATTCACGATCACTTTACGAAGTTCACCTTTGGGCACAACAATTCGATCCTCGAAGAAGAGAGTGTCCTTGTCATCAAGTCGGTAGCACTTGTACTTGGACTGACTCTTTGCAATACCAATCTTCACCTTTTTCACCATAGCATCAAGAAGCTGGGCTTGGCGAATCTGTTCTTCCAAGGTAGGAGAAACTTGAAGGTTGGCGAGGAAACCTTGAGGAACAACTTGCAGATTAAGTTTGCGGAAGGCTTCACAAAGCTCGGGTTGATAAGGCTTGAGAATCAGACTGTTGCAATATGCTTTTCTGCTCAAAGCGTCAGCAATCACATTAGCCTTGCCTGGAGTATACTTGATACTCGGATTGTACTCTTGAATCATCTCGACCCATCGAGTCTGCCTGAGGTTGAGATTAGGCTGAGTGAAGATGTACTTGAGACTCTTGTGATCAGTGAAAATGTCCACCTTCCTTCCCAAGAGAAGATGTCTCCAAGTCAACAATGCGTGCACAACTGCCGCCAACTCGAGATCATGAGTGGGGTAGTTCTTCTCATTAGGCTTCAACTGGCGAGAGGTATAAGCAACAACTTTCTTCTCTTGCATCAGTACAGCACCTAGACCTTGGAGAGAGGCATCACAAAAGACCTCGTACGGCTTGGTTTCATCAGGTGGAGTCAGAACTGGAGCAGTGATCAATTTCTCTTTCAAAGCGTTGAAAGCGATATCACACTCCGGAGACCAAACGTACTTGACGTGCTTCTGAAGAAGATTTGAGAGAGGCTTCGCGATCTTGGAGACGTTTTCAACGAATCTTCGGCAATAACTTGCAAGACCGAGGAAGCTACGGAGTTGCTTCACATTCTGAGGAGGTTCCCAATTAACGATTGCAGACACCTTCTCAGGATCCATGGAAATGCCCTTGGCAGAGATAATATGACCAAGATAAAGAACCTCATCGAGCCAAAACTCACACTTGGAGAACTTGGCGTAGAATTGATGTTCCCTTAGCTTGTCAAGAACCAAATGCAAGTGTTTGGCATGATCTTCCTTGTTCTTCGAGAAAACCAGGATATCGTCGAGATAGACCAAAACAAAGTCGTTGGTGTAGGGGTTGAAGATGAAGTTCATCATGCGAGAGAACGTCGGAGGAGCGTTGGCGAGGCCAAAAGACATAACAGTGTATTCATATGACCCATAGCTTGTTCTGAACGCCGTCTTTGGAATATCTTGCTCACGAATGCGAATTTGATGATAACCCATACGGAGATCAAGCTTGGAGAATACTTGGGCACCCTTGAGTTGTTCGAACAGCTCATTAATGTTGGGAAGTGGGTATTTGTTCTTGATGGTCTTCTTGTTCAATGGACGATAATCAACACAAAGTCGGTCCGTTCCATCCTTCTTCTTCACAAAAAGAACACCACAACCCCACGGAGAAGTACTAGGCCGAATGAGACCCATCCTTTCTTGAACATCGAGTTGTTTCTTCAACTCCTTCAACTCTTCGGGGCCGAGCTTGTAGGGACGTTTGCACACAGGTTCCGTACCGGGCTCAAGTTCAATAACAAATTCAACCGGCCGGTTTGGAGGCATGCCTGGGAGTTCTTCAGGGAAGACATCTTGATACTCACAACAACCGGAATCTGCGAAATAGCATCCAATTCACCCTTTTCATTGAGAGAGAACAACCGGATGGTATTATCCCGAGCAGCAAAGACAATTACTTCCTCAGACGAATGAGTCAGTTGAATCTGCTTGGCCGCACAATCCAGCTGAGCTTTATGTTTAGAGAGCCAGTCCATCCCAAGAATAAGATCGATATCAGAATTGCCAAGAACCGTTGGAGAAGCCAAGAACTTGAAATCACCCAACATGATAGAAATATCCGGAGCAATGGAGTTAGCCTGCATGCGTTTACCAGGAGAGACGACTGCTAATGGACTAGGCAGAATTTGCTGAGCCAAACCATGCCTAGATGTAAAAGGCCTTGAAATGAAACAATGCGATGCACCCGTGTCAAAAAGAACTTTTGCAGGAATATCATTAACAGGAAGGTTCCCCATGATGACATCTGAAGAATCCTCTGCCTGAGCTGCGTTCATCAAGTTGACCTTGGCGGACTTGGGATTATGCTTGACCACAGCTGTACTTGCCAATCTGACAGGAGGAGGAGGAGGAAGACGCCTCTGGTTGAAACACTTGTTGGCATAGTGACCCTTCTGTTGGCACTTGTTGCACGTGACCTCTGAGAGCGGACGGTGGTACGGAGCACTCGATCTTGAAGCTTGAGACGAAGTCTTGTTCTGAAAGCCTGGGTTGGGTGGGTGGGACGAACCACTGCCACCTTTGCTCTTCTGCTGATACGACTGACGGAACGGAGGAGGAGGAAGCCAATACTTCTGCTGCTTGGCCACTTGAGTAGAGGAAGAAGACGTAGTGTCTCTGACTCGCTTCCTGGAAGCATCACACCTTAGCTGAGCAGCCTCTTGCTTCAGTGCCATGTTGTAGAACTCATCGTATCTCAGCGGCTCGAAGAGGACAAGAGCGAGCTGAATTTCTTCACGAAGACCACCCCTGAACTGATAGATCATGCTCTTCTCATCAGGAACATCCTGTTTGGCAAAACGGGCGAGCTTCTGGAAAAACTTGTTGTAGTCATAGACAGACAAAGAGCCTTGCTTCAGATTGCGGAATTCTTCACGTTTGCTTTAAGTCACACTTTGAGGAATGTGATGAGCGTGGAAATCACGACGGAAATCATCCCAAGTGATCAAACGTCCACCTCTGGAATCCCGGTACTGCTGAAACCACTCTGCGGCCTGATCCTTGAGCTGGAAAGACGCGAACTTGACGAAATCTTCAGGTCTGACGTTGCTACATTCAAAATTCTTGCCCAGATTGACTAACCAATCATTAGCATCGGTAGCCTCAATGCAATTGCTGAACGTCTTTGGACCATTTGCGAGGAACTGATTCAGAGTTGCAAATTGGTTCTGGTTGTTGCCTTGATTTCCTTGACTGCTTTGATTCCGCTCTTGGATGATTTGCATGATCAGTTGAGTATTTGCATTAGTAGCAGCCATCACAGCTTGCCAAGCTTCCGGAGGAGGCGGAGGTGGCGGAGGATCTTGATTCTGGTTCTGACTGGTGCTCTTAGCGGGAGCCATCCTGAAGAGGTTGACCACCATTAGCACACAAATAGAGAAATATTGAAGGTGAAACCAACGGAATGAAAATTGCAACATAAAGTCTTCACATCCGAACAAAATGAACGAATGCACTTCTCTTGAAGTGGTCACATCTTCCTAAATTGCGAAGCCACGAAGAATCAGGTAGAAGAGGTACATCAACGAGGGATGGAATCAACATATGACGTCGAAGAAGAACGAATACCACAACTCGAAGTAAAACCAAGGGTTGGCTTGCGGAATAAGCCGGAACAAACATATGATAGAAATTTCGTCCGAAGTGTTCGTGGTAGGACCTACACGGGCTCGACCATACAGCACCATCATGTACAAGGCAGTGCACATGACATACGAAGCGTCCCCGAGTCAGCATAGCCAAGGACTCTTTAAGACACAACGAGGCCACTGTAAAATCGACCGTGAACAGGCGAACCACTAGACGTCGAACCCCAATTTCATATCACACATCTGTTGGAAAGATATCCTAAGGCTACTTGAATTCCCACCTATGAAATTCCCGAAACTTTCCGGTTATGCAATCAGGTGTTGGGGATACAGGGGAAGCATAATATCTCACCCAAGCTAGCAAATCCTACATCCAGCTGCATCCATCCTTCAACACATAACCAAGAAACCTTCGGAAACCATCTATCTCAACCTTCGAAAAGCATCCGTTATACAAGTTATGGCGATACTCCCGAACTCCCGCCCCAGTACTGGGTGGCGTCGAGGTTATCTCACCAACGAACTGCATAAAGGAGATTTTCGATGTCGCGCACATATCTCAAGTATGCCAGAATTGCAATGATAGAATTATGATGACAATACCTCAGAGCTCAACTCCCCGGGACACTTCCACTAAACCCCTGACAGGAGGCACCAAGACAGTATTCTCATCATAAGCCATCGGAACAAAACTAAGATACTCGTGTGATCCTAAATTTTTTTTAGTGAAATTTGAGAAGAGAAGAGTCAAAACTCTACGTCAGGATGCCTTACCAGAGCGATGAGGAGACTGGGAAGTAAAAAGAATTCCTAAGCTCTCCGATATATAATTCCTAAGGACTCAAAACATTTTTCTAGACACAACTCGGCTGCTAAAAACGATCAAGCAATGGGGCTCCTAAGGTCGGGGAAGGCTCTGATTACCAACTTATCACGCCCTCGATGCGGCTATGTCTCCCACGTGTCGAGGCACGACTTAGAGACATAGGCGCATTGAAAGCAATGTCGCAAGTCGGGAATCATTACACAACCCATGTACATATATAATATAAAGGGGAATAATATCATAGTTGGCTTACACTCGCCACGTCACATCAAAGTACATAAATAACATCCATCATACAATCACTCATGGCCCGACTATGGCGCCAAAATAGAAAAGACCCCCAACAAGCGACTAGGCCCTGAATCTACCCTGAATAGGCACCACTACTGATCATCAGGAAACGACACATAGTAACGCTGAGAGTCCTCGTCGTACTCCCACTTCAGCTCGAGCGCGCCATCCGGAGAAGTATCATCGGTCCCTGCATCTGGTGTAATAGTAATCTGTGAGCCACAAAGGACTCAGCAATCTCGCACCCTCGCGATCAAGACTATTTAAGCTTAATAGGTAGGAAAGGGGGTAGTGTAAGTGGAGCTGCAGCAAGCGACTAGCATATATGGTGGCTAACTTATTCGCAAAGGAGAGCGAGAAGAGGAGGCAAAGCACGTGCGGAAAACTATATAGAGCAGCCTACGCAAACATAACTCCAACGCCGTGTCCACTTCCCGGACTCCGCCGAGAAGAGGCCATCACGGCAACACACTCAGTTGATTCATTTTAATTATTTAAGGTTCAAGTTATCTACAACCGGACATTAACAAATTCCCATCTGCCCATAACCGCGGGCACGACTTTCGAAAGATCAATCCCTGCAGGGGGGTCCCAACTTAGCCCATAACAAGCTCTCACGGTCAACGAAGGAATAGACCTCCACCCAGGACCCACCGACCAGACTCGGTATCCCGGTACAACAAGATGATTCGACAGGTCAAAACTAGTCCAGCAACACCGCCCGAATGCGCCGACAAATCCCGATAGGAGCTGCACATATCTCGTTCTCAGGGCACACTCAGATTGTCTTAGGTACGGGTAGGCCAGCCCAGAGTTGCCCCTGGTGGCCACCGGCAGCTGACAGTTGGACCAACACTCAGAGGAGCACTGGCCCGGGGGGGGGGGGGTTAAAATAAGATGACCCTTGGGCTCCGGAAACCCAAGGGAAAGAAAAGGGTAGGTGGCAAATAGTAAAACCAATGTTGGGCATTGCTGGAAAAGCTTTAATCAAGGCGAACTATCAAGGGGTTCCCATTATAGCCCAACCGCGTAAGGGACGCAACAATCCGGGAACATAACACCGATATGATGGAAAACTAGGACGGCAAGAGTGGAACAAAACACTAGGCGAGAGGCCTAGCCTTCCACCCTTTACCAAGTATATAGGTGAGTAAAGATAACATAGCAATATAATGATATCCCAACAAGTAAATAAAGGTTCCCATAAGGAACGGCTCCAATCTTCACCTGCAACTAACAACGCTATAAGAGGGGCTGAGCAAAGCGGTAACATAGCCAATCAATGGTTTGCTAGGACAAAGGTGGGTTAGAGGCTCAATCATGGCAATTGGGAGGCTGACAAGCAAGTGTTAGGCATCGTAGCATTGGCAAAGCAAAAGAGCGAGCAAACTAGCATAGCAAAGATAGTAGTGATTTCAAGGGTGTGATCATCTTGCCTGCACAGTTGTCAGAATTAACTGGATCCTCAAAAGCAAACTCAACGGGCTCCTCATTAGCAAACTCGTCTCCCGGCTCTACCCAACAACACAAACAAGCAACAAGGATACAATCAACCACGTGCAAGGGCAACCAATAATATGCAAAGATGATATGCTATGCGGGATGCAAAATGCAAGATGTGACAAGAAATGCATGAACCTGGCCTCAACTTGGAAAACCAAGTGTGCCACTGGATAGAGGGGAAGAAATCCCCTGAAAACGATATAAAGATCATGGCAATCGGAGCTACGGTTTAGAAATGGCAAGCGATTTACTAAACGAACCGATCTGCGATTTACAGCAAGTAGGCTCCTGAATGCAACAAAATGAACATGCTACAGCCACCAAACATGAAAACAAATTGCATGGCAGTGATGTACTCAAGAAGCTTAACAAATCACTAGGACTGAGGTATAGGCAAATTCATCCATTAAGGGCTTCAAACAAGCATGGCAAAACTGAATAAGCAAAACAGATTTCAGACTTAGCGAAATTAACGCTTGTCTGGAATTTCAGACCACGATGCTCTTTTCGGAGCAGCAAAACAACATGAAGAAAACCCTGAACATGGCAAGTAAGAGCATGGCATGGAGATACTCAACAAGCTTAACAAAACACCCAAAATGACCTGGGGCCAAAAGGGTTCACAAAATACTCTACCGAGCACACGAACATCGATGAAACACAATCAGTTTTCAGACTTAGTGAAAACTGGGACATGCTGAAATCATAACTCACGGAGGCATGTAAACGAGCTCGATGCACTCACTACGGTGCAAGTCATGGCAAGGCAAGCATATATCCAATAATAAGGCACAAAATGCTAGCTAGACATGGCAAGAACAATGGCATATCATGCATGGATCACTAGCAATAACTCCGGCAAAATCGCAAAAGAGTTCACGATCTGCCCAAAACAGCAACTATGCAAAAGTTGAGCTCGATTGAGTCAACCTAGGATGCTCCAACATAACAAGTAAAGACATGGATGGATTAAGCACAACAAGCATAACAAATCACTCTTACTGATCATCCTCAAAAGAGGCACGGATCACTAGGAAACAAGCCGGACATATAGCATCGCGAACTAAAAACATCCCAGACTTAGTGATTTTCACTAAGTCCCTGAAATCAGTAAACTCAGGTAGCCCTCTTCGCAAGCTTGCACAAGACAACATACACATCCTAAAAATTCATGGGAGGCACCCCTGGAAAGAAGACAACATGCTTAACAATTCATCCCAAAGGGGCATAGGCATATCATGCACGGATTAAACATGGCAAAAATGACAAAAGTGCATGATGAACTAATGGATCTGCAATTTAACTCATGATGCCTCCTTCCAACAGCATTTTGGGCAACGAGATGACCCCAAATGCAAATGATGCAATGGAATGAAATGATGTACTCATCGAGACGAAGATTTTGACATATCATATGCCAAAAACGGAGCTACGGACGCGGAGATATGGCAGGTCAAAGTTGCATAAAAAATAGACAGGGGAGGGGAAAGTCAACCCCTAGGATTTCAAAACTCCAGATCTGAGATCTACTGTAGCTGCACGCGCCCCGAGGTACGACGGCCGGCAATGGCCGCGGTGGCCGGAGTGGAGGGCGAGGATGGAGGAGGCCGGCGACGGGGCCGCGGTGGCCGGCGTCGGAGCGCACGACAACCGAGGCGGCGGCGTGGTCCGGCCGGCGATGGCTTGTGGCGGCGGGGCGAGGCGGCCGGCGATGGCGCGCCGGGCGGCGGCGGCCGGGAGGAGAGGCGTCGGCCGTGGAGACGACGGGAGGCGGCACGGTGGACGGGCGGCGGTGGGCGCGCGGGCCGGGGAGGGCCGGCTCCGGGCTGAGCGGGCCCACGTGGCGGCGAAGTGGGCACCGGGCGGCGGCGAATGAGATGGCGACACGTGGCGGCGGCGGGTGCAGCGGACACGTCCGGCGCCGGCGGAGATGGGTGGATCTAGGGTTTGAGACGAGGGGATCCGGGATTTCGAGGAGGGGGTCTATATATAGGCATAGAGGGAGCTAGGAGAGTCCAACTGAGGTGCGGTTTTTGCCCACACGATCGTGATCGAACGACCGAGACGATGGAGCAGAGTTTGGTGGGGTTTGGGCCAAAATGGAGGGGTGTTGGGCTGCACACACACGAGGCCTTTTCGGTCCCTCGGTTAACCGTTGGAGCATCAAACGAAGTCCAAATGACCCGAAACTTGACAGGCGGTCTACCGGTAGTAAACCAAGGCCGCATGGCAAGTCTCGGCCCAATCCGGAAATGTTTAATCCCCACACACGAAATAAAGCTAGAAATGGCCACCGGAGGAGAACGAAGCACCGGAATGCAAAACGGACAACGGGGAAAATGCTCGAATGCATGAGATGAACATGTATGCAAATGCAATGCACGTGAAGACATGATATGAGATGCACGAAAAACAAAACAACACACGGAGGCAAAGACCCGAACCCGAGAATTAAATATAACTTAATGCCGGAAACGGCAAGAGTTGGAGTACAATACGGGAAGGTTACATATGGGGCGTTACAGTTTAGAAGTTGGCGAGAACGTCCTTCCTGGAACTTGTACTTGAACCATCCAATGCTCCTCTTTAAGTAAAGTGGCGTTGTATGTTCCGGTGAAGCTTGGTATTCCAATGTTCAAGTACCTAGTGACCTTCTTCAAGTGGCGTCCAAAAGGTGTGTCTTCATCTGGTTGTGCAAACTTATTCTTCATCTCCGTCATCCTAAAGAGTAGAAAATGGAAAGGAGTCAGAAATGAGTAGAGAAGTGTGACCTAGGGTTTATCTTAGTGGTCGTGTCCTACACTCAGCTTGTGCTCTGATACCATCTTTGTAGCGACCCGACCTCAGAGGGCCAAGTCTCTGTGCTTCAGTGTCATCCCTGGATCGGTAATGCTGACACACACAGTACTTGAAGGATTTATAATAGAGTGGCAATCACACACTTCTTACATCGAATATCTCAAAAAGAGAACTTATTACAATAATATGGCTTAAGGCCATCTAATACGATAACAGCGGAAGGCTTGGAAGATAAAGCGAGTCCATTAACTCCAACGCCATAGCTGAGCTGCACGACAATGACCTAACAAACCTTACTCCTCGTCTGAAAAGTTTGCAACATAATACGTTGCAGCCCGAAAACGGGCCAGCACATGGAATATGCTGGCAAAATTACACATTAGAGCAAGAACGGAATAATGCTATCACTACATGCATATTTGGCTGGTGGAAAGCTCTATGGTTATAGTTTTTGCAAAAAGCCAAATTTTCCCTACGACAAAGGAATAGATTTTAATTTAACTATCATGGTAGTTGAACAACATTGAGAAGGTTCCTCCAACTCAATCCCAATTAAAGTGATTAACAACCCAACAGTATTAATTAAGAATGATGAGATACATGTGATAACCCAAATACTAGATACTCAAGAATTGTCCATAACCGGGGACACGGCTAACCATGATTAGATTATACACTCTGTAGAGGTTTGTGCACATTTCCCCACAAGACTCAATCGCCTTCGTTGGATTTCTCGCACTACAGGGTGTTTGAGAAACGGATGACCGAGACACAGTCTTTCAGAAACATTAACTCTCTACTCCGGACAGACCATACCAAACCTACATCCCACTACCTGCTGGTCTGCCTCTTCAAGAGCTTCACGTAACTTACTCAACTATGCTAGAGCCCATAATAGCCTGTGGCTGCACACGGAAGTTTCTAGCATGAATCATCTCAGTTCCCTTTGAGCCTGGGTGGTGGTCCATAGGAAGATCACACGGGTACTCCGGGATTTCCAAAAAAATACAGACAACACTGGGTACTCCAGGTGCCTCAATCCACCTAGATGTTAATTTAAGTTGCCACCTTAAGTTGAACCATTAATTAACAAACTCACATCTGTCATGGATTTCACTCAAACCCAAACCACGTCTACGAGCATAACATAGCATAGCAATATAAGCAACGCGTAGAAGTAACTCCCAGGGGTTTGAATGTAACAGGGTAATAGGTTCTACCTCATCATATACTTCCCAACCCATATGTTAATGGCATCCTAATCATGCAATGTTTGAGGATTGGAACTAATGCATAAAAACTGGGTGATAAAAGGGATATGATCAAAGTGTTACTTGCCTTGCTGACGATCTGCGAAACCTAGGGACTCGTAGTAGCACGCTTCGCACTCCGGGTGTTCTATCGCAAACAAACAATAACATACATAAGCAACAAGCAAAGATGCGCAAGCAAAACATAAATAAAAGAGGTTGACCAGAAGGTTCAACTTAAGAACTCCGGTTCGCAAAAAGAATCAAATCAAACGGAGCAACGAAACTCAAACGGCGAAAGAAAGAAGCTTCGTTTACTAATCTGAACCTAGGTCAAAATTTTACAGTGGCAAAAACTTATTTAAGTTGGTTAAATAGAAAGAGGGTCTCGAGACGAAGATCTAGGCGCTTGAATCGCCCGATTCCGACTAACGAGTGAAAAGATAAACAGAAACTAAGATCGGATCAGAAATCACGATCAGAAAACTCGCGGAATAAATCCGATAAAAGAAAACTGACGAACAGACTAACGAATGAGCGTTCATTAGCTGTAGCTAACGAGTGAAAACCGTTCGTTAAAACGAACGTACGGACGAACGTCCGCTAACTAGAAGAACCGAGAAAAACCGACGATCCAAGAAAAACAAATCTAGGGTTTCCTAAAAAAACGAACGGTTCTAAAAAAAACCGGCGGCTCGGATCCGGCGGCTACCTCCGGCGACGGGCTCCGGCGAGGCAAGGTGGTGGGGCGGCGGCGGCGGCGCGGGGCGCAGCAAGCGGCGGCAGCTTAGCGCGGGCGGCGGGGTTGGCGTGGGGCGGTGGCAGCGGTGGTGGTTTGGGGCGGCGGGGGTGGCGGCTATATAAAGGGCAGGGCGGGGCGGCTTGCTTGGAGGAGGGGCAAGCGGCGACGGCAAGCGGCATCCGGCTCGGACTCCTAGTCCAAGCGGTGGCGGGGCGGCGTGCGCGCGGGGAGGCAGCGGCGGTTGCTGGCTGGCCTGGCTCGGCTGGGCCTTAGGCCCAGTCGGGCAGGGGAACTTCTTTTTAAAATAATTCCGCCGACAGAAATAAAATCCTAGAAAAATAAATAAAAATCTAAAAATGCCAAAATAAATTTTCATCATCTAAATAAAATATTTAGAACGAGATGAACATTTTCTTGGCCCTAAAATGCAACTTTGAAAACGTGCAATTTTTCTAATGCAAACAAAAATTTGCAATAAAATCCAAATAAAACAAATATTTGATTTTAATATTTTTTCTCCTATATTTCAATTATCTTGGAGAAGTCATATTATCTCCTCTCATATATTTTAATATGAAATATTTTCGGAGAGAAAAATAATTAAAACCAAAATCCTCGTTTCAGATTTGATAAAAATCAAATATGAAAACCGGGGAAATCCCCAACTCTCTCCGAGGGTCCTTGAGTTGCTTAGTATTTCGAGGATCACGAGACGAAATGAAAATAAAATATGATATGTATGGATGACTATGTATAACATTCCAAATTGAAATTTTGGAACCCAAATCGGAGAAGTGCATCTTCATATGATACCCAAAATAAACTGTTGGGTACACCTTCTATCACAGATCCAAAGGCAAGACACTTATTGCTAAGAATGGATCCTTTCTAGAGAAGGAGTTTCTCTCAAAAGAAGCGAATGGGAGGAAAGTAGAACTTGATGAGGTAGTTGTACCTTCTCCTGAATTAGAAACTTGTTCATCACAGAAATCAGTTCCAGTGATTCTTACACCAATTAGTGAGGAAGCTAATGATGATGATCATGAAACTTCAGATCAAGTTTCTACCGAACCTTGTAGGTCAACCAGAGTATGGTCCGTACCAGATTGGTACGGTAATCCTTTCTGGAAGTCATGTTACTAGACCATGACGAACCTACGAACTACGAGGAAGTGACGACGAGCCCAGATTCCATGAAATGGCTTGAGGCCATGAAATCTGAGATGGGATCCATGTATGAGAACAAAGTATGGACTTTGATTGACTTGCCCGATGATCGGCGAGCCATTGAGATTAAATGGATCTTCAAGAGGAAGACGGACACTGATAGTAGTGTTACTATCTACAAAGCTCGAATTGTCTAAAAAGGTTTTCGACAAGTTCAAGGTGTTGACTATGATGAGTGTTTCTCACTTGTATCTATGCTTACAGTCTGTCCGAATCATGTTAGCAATTGCCGCATTTTATGAAAATTGGCAAATGGATGTCAAAACTGCATTCCTTAAAGAAGAATTGTATATGATGCAACCAGAAGGTTTTGTCAATCCGAAAGGTGCTAACAAAGTGTGTAAGCTCCAGTGATCCATTTATGGACTGGTGCAAGCATCTCAGAGTTGGAATGTATGCTTTGATAGTTTGGTCAAAGCATATGGTTTTATACAGACATTTGGAGAAGCCTGTATTTACAAGAAAGTGAGTGGGAGCTCTGTAGCATTTCTGATATTATATGTAGATGACATATTTTTGATTGAAAATAATACAAAATTTCTGGATAGCATAAAAGGATACTTGAATAATAATTTTTTCAATAAAAGACCTCACTGAAGCTACTTACATATTGGGTATCAAGATCTATAAAGATAGATCAAGACGCTTGATAAGACTTTCGATGAGTACATACCTTGATAAGATTTTGAAGGAGTTCAA
Source organism: Triticum monococcum (assembly GCA_034509565.1). Classification (NCBI taxonomy): domain Eukaryota; kingdom Viridiplantae; phylum Streptophyta; class Magnoliopsida; order Poales; family Poaceae; genus Triticum; species Triticum monococcum. The sequence continues at coordinate 79,950,396 of CM067843.1, forward strand.
AATGGATCAGTCAAAGAAGGAGTTTTTGCCTGAGTTATAAGGTATGAAGTTGAGTAAAGACTCAAAACCCGACCACGGCAGAAAATAGAAAGAGAATGAAAAGTCATTCCCTATGCCTCAGTCATAGGTTCTACAAAGTATGCTATTGTTGGGGAACACAATATTTCAAAGAATTTCCTACGATCACGCAAGATCTATCTAGATGATGCATAGCAATGAGAGGGGAGAGTGTGTCTACGTACCCTCGTAGACCGAAAGTGGAAGCGTTTAGTAACGCGGTTGATGTAGTCAAACGTCTTCGCGATCCAACCGATCAAGTACCGAACGCATGGCACCACCGCGATCTGCACACGTTCAACTCGGTGATGTCCCTCGTACTCTTGATCCAGTTGAGGCCGAGGGTGAGTTGCGTCAGCATGATGGCGTGTTGACGGTGCGGATGAAGTTACCGACGCAAGGCTTCGCCTAAGCACTACGACAATATGACCGAGGTGGAAAACTGTGGAGGGGGGGGGGGGGCACCGCACACGGCTAAAGATCAACTTGTGTGTCTATGGGGTGCCCCCTCCCCCGTATATAAAGGAGGGGAGGAGGATGAGGGCCGGCCTCAAGAGGCGCGCCCAAGGGGGGGATTCCTACTCCTAGTAGGAGTAGGTTTCCCCCTTTCCTAGTCCAAGTAGGAGAAGAAGGAAGGAGATGAAGAAGAGAAGGAAAGGGGGGCCGATCCCCCTAGCCCTACTCCAATTCGGTTTGGTCTAGGGGGGCACCACCTCTTGGCCTGCCTCCTCTCTTCCACCACTAGGCCCATAAGGCCCAATAACTTCCCGGAGGGGGTTCCGGTAACCCCCGGTACTCCGAGACTTATCCGAAATGACCAGAACCATTCTGGTGTCCGAATGTAGCCTTCCAATATATGAATCTTTATGTCTCGACCATTTCGAGACCCATCGTCATGTCCGTGATCACATTCGGGACTCTGAACAACCTTTGGTACATCAAATCACATAACTCATAATACATATCATCATCGAACGTTAAGCGTGCGGACCCTACGGGTTCGAGAACTATGTAGACATGACTGAGACTCGTCTCCGGTCAATAACCAATATTCGAACCTGGATGCTCATATTGGTTCCTACATATTCTACGAAGATCTTTATTGGTCAAACCGCATAACAACATACGTTGTTCCCTTTGTCATCGGTATGTTACTTGCCCGAGATTCGATCGTCGGTATCATCATACCTAGTTCAATCTCGTCACCGGCAAGTCTCTTTACTCGTTCCGTAATGCATCATCCCGTGACTAACTCATTAGTCACATTTCTTGCAAGGCTCATAGTGATGTGCATTACCGAGAGGGCCCAGAGATACCTCTCCGATACATGGAGTGACAAATCGTAATCTCGATCTATGCCAACTCAACAAACACCATTGGAGACACATGTAGAGCATCTTTATAATCACCCAATTACGTTGTGACATTTGATAGAACACAAGGTGTTCCTTCGGTATTCGGGAGTTGCATAATCTCATAGTCATAGGAACATGTATAAGTCATGAGGAAAGCAATAGCAATAAACTAAACGATCATAGTGCTAAGCTAACTAATGGGCCTAGTCCATCACATCGTTCTCTAATGATGTGATCCCTTTCATCAAAGGACAACACATGTCTACGGCTAGGAAACTTAACCATCTTTGATTGATGAGCTAGTCAAGTAGAGGCATACTAGGGACACTCTGTTTGTCTATGTATTCACACATGTACTAAGTTTTTGGTTAATACAATTCTAGCATGAATAATAAACATTTATCATGATATAAGGAAATATAAATAACAACTTTATTATTGCCTATAGGGCATATTTCCTTCAGTCTCCCACTTGCACTAGAGTCAATAATCTAGATTACATAGCAATGATTCTAACACCCATGGAGTCTTGGTGCTGATCATGTTTTGCTCGTGAGAGAGGCTTAGTAAACGGGTATGCAACATTCAGATCCGTATGTATCTTGCAAATCTCTATGTCTCCCTCCTTGACTTGATCGCGGATGAAATTGAAGCGTCTCTTGATGTGCTTGGTTCTCTTGTGAAATCTGGATTCCTTTACCAAGGCAATTGCACCAGTATTGTCACAAAAGATTTTCATTGGACCCGATGCACTAGGTATTACACCTAGATGAGATATGAACTCCTTCATCCAGACTCCTTCATTTGCTGCTTCCGAAGCAGCTATGTATTCCGCTTCACATGTAGATCCCGCCACGACGCTCTGTTTAGAACTGCACCAACTGACAGCTCCACCATTCAATAAAAATACGTATCCGGTTTGTGACTTAGAGTCATCCGGATCAATGTCAAAGCTCACATCGGCATAACCGTTTACGGCGAGCTCTTTGTCACCTACATAAACGAGAAACATATATCCTTAGTCCTTTTCAGGTATTTCAGGATGTTCTTGACCGCTGTCCAGTGATCCACTCCTGGATTACTTTGGCACCTCCCTGCTAAACTAATAACAAGGCACACATCAGGTCTGGTACACAACATTGCATACATGATAGAACCTATGGTCGAGGCATAGGGAATGACTTTCATTTTCTCTCTATCTTCTGCGGTGATCGGGCATTGAGTTCGACTCAACTTCAAACCTTGTAACACAGGCAAGAACCCTTTCTTTGCTTGATCCATTTTGAACTTCTTCAAAACTTTATCAAGGTATGTGCTTTGTGGAAGTCCAATTAAGTGTCTTGATCTATCTCTATAGATCTTGATGCCCAATATATAAGCAGCTTCACCGAGATCTTTCATTGAAAAATTCTTATTCAAGTATCCTTTTATGCTATTCAGAAATTCAGTATCATTTCCAATCAACAATATGTCATCCACATATAATATCAGAAATGCTACGGAGCTCCCACTCACTTTCTTGTAAATACAGGCTTCTCCAAAAGTGTGTATAAAACCATATGCTTTGATCACACTATCAAAGCATATATTCCAACTCCGAGATGCTTGCACCATTCCATAAATGGATCGCTGGAGCTTGCACACTTTGTTAGCACCTTTTGGATCGACAAAACCTTCCGGTTGCATCATATACAACTCTTATTTAAGATATCCATTAAGGAATGCAATTTTGACATCCATTTGCCAAATTTTATAATCATAAAATGCAGCAATTGCTAACATGATTTGGACGGACTTAAGCATCACTACGGGTGAGAAGGTCTCATCGTAGTGAACTCCTTGAACTTATCGAAAACCTTTCGCAACGAGTCGAGCTTTATAGACAGTAATATTACTGTCAGCGTCAGTCTTCTTCTTGAAGATCCATTTATTCTCTATGGCTTGCCGATCATCGGGCAAGTCAACCAAAGTACACACTTTATTCTCATACATGGATCCCATCTTAGATTTCATGGCCTCAAGCCATTTCGCGGAATCTGGGCTCATCATAGCTTCCTCATAGTTCGTAGGTACGTCATGGTCAAGTAACATGACTTCCAGAACAGGATTACTGTACCACTCTGGTGCGGATCTTACTCTGGTTGACCTACGAGGTTCGGTAGTAACTTGATTAGAAGTTTCATGATCATCATCATTAGCTTCCTCACTAATTGGTGTAGGAATCACTGGAACTAATTTCTGTGATGAACTACTTTCCAATAAGGTAGAAGGTATAGTTACCTCATCAAGTTCTACTTTCCTCCCACTCACTTCTTTCAAGAGAAACCCCTTCTCTTGAAAGGATCCATTCTTAGCAACAAATATCTTGCCTTTGGATCTGTGGTAGAAGGTGTACCCAATAGTCTCCTTTGGGTATCCTATGAAGACACATTTCTCCGATTTGGGTTTGAGCTTATCAGGTTGAAGCTTTTTCACATAAGCATCGTAGCCCCAAACTTTTAGAAACGACAACTTGGGTTTCTTGCCAAACCAAAGTTCATATGGTGTCGTCTCAGCGGATTTCGATGGTGCCCTATTTAACGTGAATGCAACCGTCTCTAAAGCATAACCGCAAAACGATAGCGGTAAATCAGTAAAAGACATCATATCTAATAAAGTGCGGTTACGACGTTCGGACACACCATTACGCTGTGGTGTTCCAGGTGGCGTGAGTTGCAAAACTATTCCACATTGTTTCAAATGAAGACCAAACTCATAACTCAAATATTCACGTCCACGATCAGATACTTAATTTTCTTGTTACGATGATTTTCCACTTCACTCTGAAATTCTTTGAACTTTTCAAATGTTTCATACTTATGTTTCATCAAGTAGATATACCCATATCTGCTCAAATCATCTGTGAAGGTTAGAAAATAACGATACCCGCCACGAGCATCAACACTCATCGGACCACATAAATCAGTATGTATTATTTCCAATAAGTATGTTTCTCGTTCCATTGTTCCGGAGAACGGAGTCTTAGTCATCTTGCCCATGAGGCATGGTTCGCAAACATTAAGTGATTCATAATTAAGTGATTCCAAAATCCCATCAGCATGGAGTTTCTTCATGCGCTTTACACCAATATGACCTAAACGGCAGTGCCACAAATAAGTTGCACTATCATTATTAAACTTACATCTTTTGGCTTCAATACTATGAATATGTGTATCACTACTATCGAGATTAAATAAAACTAGACCACTCATCAAGGGTGCATGACCATAAAAGATATTACTCATATAAATAGAACAACCATTATTCTCTGATTTAAATGAATAACCGTCTCACATCAAACAAGATCCAGATATAATGTTCATGCTTAACGCTGGCACCAAATAATAATTATTGAGGTCTAATACTAATCCCGAAGGTAGATGTAGAGGTAGCGTGTCGACGGCGATCACATCGACTTTGGAACCATTTCCCACGCGCATCGTCACCTCGTCCTTAGCCAATCTTCGCTTAATCCGTAGCCCCTGTTTCGAGTTGCAAATATTAGCAACACAACTAATATCAAATACAGGCGCTACTGCGAGCATTAGTAAGGTATACATCAAGAACAAGTATATCAAATATACCTTTCACTTTGCCGTCCTTCTTATCCGCCAAATACTTGGGGCAGTTCTGCTTCCAATGACCAGTCCCTTTGCAGTGGAAGCACTCAGTCTCGGGCTTAGGTCCAGACTTGGGCTTCTTCACTTGATCAGCAACTTGCTTGCCATTCTTCTTGAAGTTCCCCTTCTTCCCTTTGCTCTTTTTATTGAAACTAGTGGTCTTGTTGATCATTAAAACTTGATGCTCCTTCTTGATTTCTACCTCCGCAGCCTTTAGCATTGCGAAGAGCTCGGGAATTGTATTATCCATCCCTCGCATATTATAGTTCATCCTGAAGCTTTTGTAGCTTGGTGGCAGTGATTGAAGAACTTTGTCAATGGCACTATCATCAGGAAGATTAACTCCCAGTTGAGTCAAGTGGTTGTGGTACCCAGGCATTCTGAGTATATGTTCACTGACGGAACTATTCTCCTCCATCTTGCAGCTATAGAACATATTGGAGACTTCATATCTCTCAATTTGGGCATTTGCTTGAAATATTAACTTCAACTCCTGGAACATCTCATATGCTCCATGACGTTCAAAATGTCGTTGAAGTCCTGATTCTAAGCCGTAAAGCATGGCACACTGAACTATCGAGTAGTCATCAGCTTTGCTCTGCCAGACGTTTATAACATCTGGTGTTGCTCCTGCAGCGGGCTTTGCACCTAGCGGTGCTTCTAGGACGTAATTCTTCTATGCAGCAATGAGCATAATCCTCAAGTTACGGACCCAGTCCGTGTAGTTGCTACCATCATCTTTCAACTTAGCTTTCTCTAGGAACGCATTAAAATTCAAAGGAACAGAAGCACGGGCCATTTATCTACAATAACATAGACATGCAAAATACTATCAGGTACTAAGTTCATGATAAATTAAAGTTCAATTAATCATATTACTTAATAACTCCCACTTAGATAGACATCCCTCTAATCATCTGAGTGATCACGTGATCCATATCAACTAAACCATGTCCAATCATCACGTGAGATGGAGTAGTTTTCAATGGTGAACATAAGTATGTTGATCATATCTACTATATGATTCATGCTCGACCTTTCGGTCTTAGTGTTTCGAGGCCATATCTGCATATGCTATGCTCATCAAGTTTAACCCGAGTATTCTCTGTGTGCAAAACTGGCTTGCACCCATTGTATGTGAATGATATGTCTCCAACATATCTATAATTTTTTATTGTTCCATGCTATTATATTATCTGTTTTAGATGTTTAATGGGCTTTGATATGCTCTTTTATATTATTTTTGGGACTAACCTATTAACCAGAAGCCCAGTGCCAGTTTCTGTTTTTGGCCTATTTCAGTGTTTTGCAGAAAAAGAATATCAAACGGAATCCAAACGGAACGGAATGTTCGCAAGGATCTTTCTTGGAACAAACGCAATCCAGGAGACTTGGAGTGGAAGTCAGAGATGCAACGAGGCGGCCACGAGGTAGGAGGGCGCGCCCAGGGGGTAGGCACCCCCACCCTCGTGGGCCCCTCGTAGCTCCACCGATGTACTTCTTTCGCCTATATATACTCTTATACCCTAAAAATATCAAGGGGAGCCACGAAACCACTTTTCCACCATCGCAACCTTCTGTACCCGTGAGATCCCATCCGGGGCCTTTTTCGACGATCTGTCAGAGGGGGATTCGATCACGGAGGGATTCTACATCAACATCATAGCCTCTTCGATGATGTGTGAGTAGTTTACCACAGACCTTCAGGTCGATATTTATTAGCTAGATGGCTTCTTCTTCTCTCTCTCTCTCTCTCTCTCTCTCTTTGGTTCTCAATACAAAGTTCTCCTCGATGTTCTTGGAGATCTATTCGATGTAATATTCTTTTGCGGTGTGTTTGCCGAGATCCGATGAATCGTGGATTTATGATCAATTTTACCTATGAACAATATTTGGTTCTTCTCCGAATTCTTATATGCATGATTTGATATCTTTGCAAGTCTCTTCGAATTATCGGTTTAGTTTGGCCTACTAGATTGATCTTTCTTGCAATGGGAGAAGTGCTTAGATTTGGGTTCAATCTCGCGGTGTCCTTTCCTAGTGATAGTAGGGGCAACAAGGCATGTTTTGTATTGTTGCCATCGAGGATAAAAATATGGGGTTTATATCATATTGCTTGAGTTTATCCCTCTACGCCATGTCATCTTGCCTAATGCGTTACTCTGTTCTTATGAACTTAATACTCTAGATGCATGCTGGATAGCGGTCAATGTGTGGAGTAATAGTAGTAGATGCAGAATCATTTCGGTCTACTTGACACGGGCGTGATGCTTATATTCATGATCATGCCTAGATATTCTCATAACTATGCGCTTTTCTATCAATTGCTCGGCAATAATTTTTTCACCCACCGTAATACATGCTATCATGAGAGAAGCCACTAGTGAAACCTATGCCCCCCGGGTCTACTTTATATCATATAAGTTTCCGATCTACAATTCTTGTTTACTATTTATTTTATTTTGCAATCTTTACTTTCCAATCTATACAAAAAAATACCAAAAATATTTATCTTATTATCCTTATCAGATCTCACTTCTGCAAGTGGCTCTGAAGGGATTGACAACCCCTTTATCGCGTTGGTTGCAAGGTTCTTGATTATTTGTGCAGGTACTAGGCGACTTGTGTGTAGTCTCCTACTGGATTGATACCTTGGTTCTCAAAACTGAGGTAAATACTTACGCTACTTTGCTGCATCACCGTTTCCTCTTTAAGGGAAAACCAACGCATGCTCAAGAGGTAGCAAGAAGGATTTCTATCGCCGTTGCCGGGGAGATCTACGTCAAGTCAAGACATACCAAGTACCCATCATAAACTCTTCTCCCTCGCATTACATTATTTGCTATTTGCCCCTCATTTTCCTCTCCCCCACTTCACCTTTGCCTTTTTCTTTCGCCCTTCTTTCGTTCGATCTTGTGTTACCATGTACCTTCTTTTTGCTTGCATCTTCGCTTGCTAAAAGTTTATGGATCCTCATCCACTTGCTAATCTCTTTAAGAGATCCAATTATGATGAACCTATTGCTAGTGAGTTGAGTGCACTAGATTATCTTTATGAGGTTTTGCTTGAAATTCGTGAATCTAAAAAGTGTGATGAATTACTTTATGAAGCGATTCACGATAGATCTTTGAATAAAAAGCGTGATTGAAATGATTTTATTATAAATTCTATTGATGTAAATTGTGCTAATAATATGCAAAACTCTAAGCTTGGGGATGCTAGTTTTGCTATGTCATCTACTTGTTGCAATGATCACGATTGGGGTGATTCTTCTTATGATCTTGAAAATTTATTTAAGCCCCATGATGAATATGAGATTGATAATAATGTTTGCAATAATATTGAAAGTGGGTTTGGAAGAGTGTCAACTTTAGATCCCACATATTTGGAGAATGTTCAATCTTATGATTTTTTTTTGATAAAAGTGGGTTTGGAGAGGTCATGCCTTTAGTTAATGTTAATCCCACTATTTTGGAAGAGTGTCAACTTTGCATACATGTGGATCATGTTAAGAATATGTTTTGTGATAGCTATATTGTTGAATTTGCTTATGATCCTACATGTTATTATGAGATAGGAAAATATGGTTGTAGAAATTTTCGTGTCACCAAATTACCTCTTGTTATGTTGAGATTGCTATTGTTTCTTTCTCCTTCCTTGCATATGCTAGTCTTTGCTTGTCTTGATAATTTGTTTGATTATATAATGCCTATGCATAGGAAGTATGTTAGACTTAGATGTGATTTTCATATGCTTCATGATGCTCCCTTCATGTTTCAATTGCTATTTTTCATGCGAGCATCATTAAAATTATAGATGCCTAGCTAGGGGCGTTAAACGATAGCGCTTGTTAGGAGGCAACCCAATTTTATTTTTGTTCTTTACTTTTTGTTCCTGTTTAGTAATAAATAAACCATCTATCCTCTGTTATTATTGTGTTTTTATGTTTTAATTAGTGTTTGTGCCAAGTAAAGCCTTTAGGATCTTCTTGGGTGATTGTTGTTTGATCTTGCTGGAAACAACAGAAAGTATGTGCTCATGAGAATAATTTTCAATTTTTTACCAGAGAGCGATAAAATACCAATTTCAACTGAAGTAGATCAATATACAAATTATTTAGGTCTTCTTCATTTTTCAGAATTTTGGTAGTTACAGAAGTATTCGAAACCTCCAGATTGCTACAGACTGTTCTGTGTTGATAGATTCTGTTTTTCGTGTGTTGTTTGCTTATTTTGATGAATCTATGGCTAGTATCGGGGGGGGGGGGGTATGAACCATAGAGAAGTTGTAATACAGTAGGTTTAACACCAATATAAATAAAGAATGAGTTCATTATAGTACCTTAAAGTGGTGGTTTGTTTTCTTATACTAACGGAGGTCATGAGATTTTCTGTTGAGTTTTGTGTTGTGAAGTTGTGGCAACCCGACCCGAATGGATCAAGTCTACTGTGCTCCGGTGTCATCCCTGGATCAGTAATGCTGGCACCACACAGTACATCGAAGGATTTATAGCAGAGTGGCAATCACACACTTATTACATCGATGTCTCCGAAGAGAACTTATTACAATAATATGGCTTAAGGCCATCTAATATCGATAACAACGGAAGACTTGGAAGGTAAATGGGTCCATCAACTCCAACGGCATCACTGAGTATAGAACCACGACCTAAAAGCACCTTAATCATCGTCTGAAAAGTCTGCAACATTAACGTTGCAGCCCGAAACGGGTCAGCACATGGAATATGCTAGCAAGGTAACACATAGAGAGTAATATGAAACAGCTATACTATATGCATATTTGGCTGGTGGAAAAGCTCTATCGTTACTGTTTTGCGTAAAGCCAATTTTTCCCTACTACAAAGGAATAAATTTATTTAACTATCATGGTGGTTGTTAAACATTGAGAATGGTTGACAGCATTCTCAATCCCAATTAAAAGTAATCATTAAAACCCAAAAATATTAATTAGAAGTAACGTGATGAGATTCACATGATATTCAAGTACTAGATACTCAAGATTGTCCATAACCGGGGACACGACTAATCATGATTAGTTTATTACACTCTGCAGAGGTTTGCGTACTTTTCCCCACAAGACTCGATCGCCTCCGTTGGATTTCTCGCACTACTGGTGTTTGAGAAACGGATGACCGAGACACAGTCTTTCAGAAGCGCTAGCACCTTATGATGGATAGACCGGTACACCTACTTTCCCCTACATCTGCTAGTCTACCCTGTAAGAGTTCGCACGACTTAGTCAACTATGCCAGAGCCCATAATGGCTTGTGGCTGCACACGTAAGTTTCTAGCATGAAAGATCTTATGATCCCTTTGAGCCTGGGTGGCGGTCCAAAAAAACAGGCAAGTCCTGATAGACATCAGGTGCCTCAATCCACCCAGATGTGTGTTTAAGTTGCCACCTTAGATAAACCCTTAAAATTATCAATCTCACATCTGTCATGGATATCACTCACCCAATCCACGTCTACTAGCATAGCATGGCATAATAAGCAAACGTAGAAGTAACTCCCAAAGGTTTCATAATAAACAGGTAATAGGTACTACCTCATCTACTTCCCATCCCACAATTTAATTAGATCCTAATCATGCAATGTGTGAGGATTGATCTAATGCAATAAAACTGGGTTGTAGAAAAGGTATGATCAAAGTGTTACTCGCCTTGCTGATGATCCACGAGTCCTAGAGATTCGAAGTAACAGGCGGCGCAATCCGGGTAATCTATCATAGACAAACAACAAGCATACAATAAGTACTCATCTAATGCATAGGTAAAACTCGAACAAGAGATCAAACCAGAAAGTTCAACTTAAGAACTCCGGTTGCAAAGAGAGAAAGAACCGAACAAAGAAACCGAAAACAAACGGCGGAAGAAAACAACTCGGTTCTAGCAAGTTGAGACTAGGTCAAATTTTACCGTAGCAAAAACTGGTTTAAGTTGATTAGTCGGAACGGCGGTTTCGAAACGAAACTCCAGGCGCTTGAATCACCTGATTCCGATAAACAAGCAAGAAGATAAACTAGAAAGAAGATCAGATCTAAGATCGCGATCGTGGAATAAATCCGACGAGAAGAAAAAGAAGAACGGTTGAACGAACGGACGTTCGTTAACCTAGAAGAATCCGGTGATCACGTTCGTTAGGACGAACGGTCCGGCGAACGGTCTATAGGCAACTAAATCGGAAAAGAAAACGAATCCGATCTAGGGTTTTGAGAAAAGAAAACCGAACGAAAAACCGATCTAGAAAACCGGAACGGTTTAGAGAAGAAACGGAATGATTTAGAAGAAAACCGATCCGAGGAAAAGAAAAGAGACACGGCGCGGTACCTCGGCGAGATCTCCGGCAAGGGCTCCGGCGAACGGCGGCGATGCAGGGCGGCGTCGGTGACGCAGGGCGGCGGCGGCGCGGCTATAGAGGCGCGGCGCGGGTGAGGGGCTTGGGGTTTGGTGTGGGTTTAGAGGGGGGGGGGTGTGGGGGTATATAAAGAGGGGAGGGGAGAGGAAACTTGGGGGAGGGGGCAAGAAATAAGAGTAGGAGAGGGAATCCTAAAAAAAAGGCAACCCGAGTCCTACTACGACTCTATGCGGCGGCGGCTCCCTCCTGCGCCAGGCGCGCGGCGCGGCTAAGGCCTGGCCGGCCGGCCTGCTGGCTGGGCCTTGGCCCAAGGCGCGCTGCTGAATTTTTTTTTAAATCGGTTTCGCGCGCAGAAAAAGAAAAGAAAAGAGAACTAAACGAGCTCCAAAACTTCTAAAGTCAATTTTCCCCGACTCCTAAAAATGAGTCGAACAAAATGGACTTTTCTCGGGACCTAGAATACAAATTTTGAAAACGCACATTTTTTCCCTATCCAAATAAAGGGCAAAAGAAACTCCGACAAATCCAATGATCCTCTTTTCAAAATTTGAGAAAACTCAAATATGAAAATGACGAAATCTCCAACTCTCTCTGAGGGTCCTTGAGTTGCGTGAAATTTCTAGGATCGACAAAAATGCAAGAAAATATGATATGCATGATGATCTAGTGTATACATTCCAAATTGAAAATTTGGGATGTTACAAACCTACCCCCCTTAAGATGAATCTTGCCCTCGAGATTCGGGTTGGCTAGAAAATAGGTGAGGGTGGGCCTTGAGCAAATCTTCTTCTCTCTCCCAGGTGGCTTCATCCTCTGAGTGGTGGTTCCACTGAACTTTGCAAAACTTGATAACCTTGCTGCGGGTAACTCTGCTGGCATAATCGAGAATCTTGACTGGTTTCTCTTCATACGTTAGGTCGTCCTTCAACTGAATTGCTTCAAGCGGTACTGTATCTCTTAACGGTACCTCCGCCATCTCGGCGTGACATTTCTTCAGCTGAGACACATGGAATACATCATGAACTCCTGACAGTCCCTCTGGTAATTCCAACTTATAAGCGACTTCTCCCATACGTTGCAAGATATTATAAGGTCCAACGAAACGTGGTGCTAATTTTCCCTTAAATCCAAAGCGTTTAACTCCTCGAAGTGGGGATACTCGGAGATACACCCTGTCTCCAGTTTCGTAAACTGTCTCCTTGCGTTTAGAATCTGTGTAGCTCTTCTGCCTGGACTGGGCTACCTTGAGCCTATCGCGAATCAACTTCACCTTCTGTTCAGACTCCTTAATCAAATCTGGTCCAAACAACTGACGGTCTCCAACTTCGTCCCATGACAACGGTGTCCTGCACCTCCTTCCGTACAAAGCTTCGAAAGGTGCCATCTTCAAACTGGTTTGGTAACTGTTGTTATAGGAAAACTCCGCATACGATAAGTTATTGTCCCAACTAGATCTATAATCTAGTGCACAAGCTCTCAGCATATCTTCCAAAATCTGATTGACTCTCTCGGTCTGTCCATCTGTCTGCGGATGAAAAGCGGTACTGAACTCTAGCCTAGTTCCCAGAGTTTCATGCAACTGATTCCAAAACTTTGAGGTAAATTGGGTTCCTCTGTCTGATATAATACTCCTCGGAACTCCATGCAAACAAATGATCCTAGTCATGTATATCTTTGCCAACTTAGCACTGGTGTAAGTGGTCTTGACTGGAATGAAATGTGCTACCTTCGTCAAACGATCAACTACTACCCATATCGAGTCATATCCTGCTTTCGTCCTGGGTAGTCCTGTGATAAAATCCATGCCTATCTTATCCCACTTCCATTCGGGTATCAGCAATGTTTGCAACAATCCGGCTGGCTTCTGATGTTCTGCCTTCACTCTATGACATACGTCACAAACTGCTACATATGTTGCAATATCCTTCTTCATTCCGGTCCACCAGAATGCCTCCTTCAAATCCAAATACATCTTGGTATTTCCTGGGTGAATCGAATATGGTGAATCATGTGCCTCTTGTAGAATCAACTTCCTGATCTCCGGGTCATTTGGCACATAAATACGGCCCTCAAACCATAGGGTATCATGCTCATCCTCACGAAATCCCTTTGCTTTTCCTTTGCTTAGTTTCTCCTTTATAGAAGCAATCTCCTTGTCAGATTTCCGAGCTTCTCTGATTTTATCCATCAATGTTGACTGAATCTCCAATGCTGCCACATAGCCTTTCGGAACTATCTCTAAACTTAGTTCACGAAGGTTTTCTGCTAACTCCTTGGGTATTTCTGCCGTCATTAACGTATTGACATGGCTCTTACGGCTCAATGCGTCAGCTACTACATTAGCTTTTCTGGGATGGTAATGTAATCTCATATCATAATCCTTGATGAGCTCCAACCATCTCCTTTGTCTGAGATTCAACTCCTTCTGTGTGAAAATGTACTTCAAACTCTTGTGATCCGTGTACACCTCACAATGATTTCCAATGAGGAAATGTCTCCATGTGTTCAATGCATGCACTACGGCTGCTAACTCCAAATCATGTGTGGCATAATTCAACTCATGAGGCTTCAGTTGTCGTGAAGCATACGAAACAAATCTACCTTCCCGCATAAGCACTGCTCCAAGTCCTCGACATGAAGCGCCGCAATACACCTCATAATCCTTGGTCTGATCTGGCAAAATCAACACTGGTGAGGTAACCAATCGTTTCTTCAACTCCTGGAAACTAGCCTCACACTCCTCAGTCCAATTGAACTTGGTATCCTTCTTCAACAACTCCGTCATAGGCTTCGCAATCTTTGAAAAGTTCTCAATGAATCTCCGGTAGTATCTTGCGAGTCCAAGAAAACTCCGGATCTCTCCAACTGTCGTTGGTGCTTCCCATTCGGTTACTGTCTCAACCTTTGTGGGGTCAACTGCTACCCCTTCTCCGGATATAACGTGTCCGAGGAATCCTACTTCCTTCAACCAAAACTCACATTTGCTAAATTTGGCATATAACTGATGTTCCCTTAGTTTCTCCAAAACCAAACGCAAATGTTCCTTATGCTCTTCTTCATTCTTTGAATAAACCAGGATATCATCAATGAACACTACGACGAACTTATCCAAAAACTCCATAAACACCTTGTTCATTAGGTTCATAAAATAGGCAGGCGCGTTAGTCAATCCAAATGACATAACGGTATACTCATACAGTCCATATCTTGTGGTGAATGCTGTCTTAGGTATGTCCTGCTCTCGAATCTTCAACTGGTGGTACCCTGATCGCAAATCGATCTTGGAAAACACTTTAGCTCCTTGCAAACGATCAAATAGATCATTTATCATTGGCAGTGGGTACTTGTTCTTGATTGTTACTTCATTCAATTCACGGTAATCAACAACCATCCTTAATGATCCATCCTTCTTCTCCACTAGAAGTACGGGTGATCCCCAAGGCAAAGAACTTGGGCTAACCCTTCTCCAATAACTCCTTAATCTGATTCTTAATTTCTACCAAATCCTTTGCTGGCATCCGGTATGGTCTCTTTGATATTGGGCCTGTACCTGGCAACAACTCAATCAGAAACTCAATGTCTCTATCCGGTGGCATGCCTGGCAATTCTTCAGGAAATACATCAGGAGAATCCTTTACCACTGGTACTTCCTCCTGCACAACTCCTGTTAGGCAATTTACTTGTGTCCTATTTGGCACATGCCGGGATACATACTTGATCCTTCTTCCTTCTGGCGTTGTAAGCAAAATTGTCTTACTAGCACACTCAATATTCCCTTCATACTTTGATAACCAATCCATGCCTAATATCACATCCAATCCTTGAGATTCCAATACTATTAGGTCTGAGGGAAAAAACATAGTTACCAATCCTTAATGGTAACTCGGGGTCACGTCTCGGAGGCATTTAAGGGTTTAGAAAAGATGAGATATAAGAATAGAATGAGGTCTAAAGAGAAAACACTACCCCAATGCACATGAGCAAATGCACACAAAATCACTTCATTCAATCAAACAAGGGCTTACAATTGATCTAGCTATCGCAAAAGTGCTTGAACTATAGTGTTTACATGGGGAAATACTACTAATATTTGGTGGTCTTCTAGAAATTTGAACCAGTGGAAGACTCCATGATGTCCGCTCCAGCTTCGTCTTCAAATTCGGGTTCACCTGGATCCGAATCGGTGTCGTCGATGATGATGTAGTTATCCGGACATGCGACGTACATGTCTTCCTTCCTGGATGCTAACTCCCTCTTGAGTTCTTCAATCTCTTGCTTAAGATCGCCGTTGTGTCTTGCTAGAGCTACGATCTCGTCCATGTAGTCCTTGCGTGTAGCCTTCAGTTCTCCTTCTAGCTCGATGATCCTCGTCTTCGCATTCTTCAACTCTATCATATCATTGCACATCTGGTTCTCATGGCGTCGAATGTGCTGGTTTAACCCCTGGATGAATGATGCAATGGATCTATCCTTCTTAGTGCTGACTAATTCCCATTGTTCATCTCGGCGTCTGCAAATCTGGTAGATAGTGTCCTTGAGGTCTTCTTGATAAACTTCTCCAATGCGTCCTATGGTGATATGGGCTGCCATGCTCTTTCCTAGACTCCAGGTTGGTACATTGAAAACACTATCTATGGGCTTCGTGATTGGCGCGAATGTCCTTCCCGGAACGTGAGCTTGAATCTTCCAGCGCTCCTCTTCAGGCAGAGTGGCGTTGAAGGTTCCCGTGAAGCTTGGTAATCCAATGTTTAGGTACTTGGTGACTTCCTTCAAGTGAAATCCAAAAGGTGTGCCTTCATCCCGTTGAGCGTACTTAATCTTCGCGTCCTTCATCCTAAAGAGTAGAAAAGATAAGGGGTTAGAAAATGAGGAGAGAATAGTGATCTATGGCTTTAACTTAGTAGTCATGTCCTACAGTCAGCGTGTGCTCTGATACCATCTCTGTGGCGACCCGACCCGAATGGATCAAGTCTACTGTGCTCCGGTGTCATCCCTGGATCAGTAATGCTGACACCACACAGTACATCGAAGGATTTATAGTAGAGTGGCAATCACACACTTATTACATCGATGTCTCCGAAGAGAACTTATTACAATAATATGGCTTAAGGCCATCTAATATCGATAACAACGGAAGACTTGGAAGGTAAATGGGCCCATCAACTCCAACGGCATCACTGAGTATAGAACCACGACCTAAAAGCACCTTAATCATCGTCTAAAAAGTCTGGAACATTAACGTTGCAGCCCGAAACGAGTCAGCACATGGAATATGCTGGCAAGGTAACACATAGAGAGTAATGGAATGAAACAGCTATACTATATGCATATTTGGCTGGTGGAAAAGCTCTATGGTTACTGTTTTGCGTAAAGCCAATTTTTCCCTACTGCAAGGGAATAAATTTATTTAACTATCATGGTGGTTGTTAAACATTGAGAATGGTTGACAGCATTCTCAATCCCAATTAAAAGTAATCATTAAAACCCAAAAATATTAATTAGAAGTAACGTGATGAGATTCACATGATATTCAAGTACTAGATACTCAAGATTGTCCATAACTGGGGACACGGCTAATCATGATTAGTTTATTACACTCTGCAGAGGTTTGCGCACTTTTCCCCACAAGACTCGATCGCCTTCGTTGGATTTCGCGCACTACTGGTGTTTGACAAACGGATGACCGAGACACAGTCTTTCAGAAGCGCCAGCACCTTACGATGGATAGACCGGTACACCTACTTTCCCCTACATCTGCTAGTCTACCCTGTAAGAGTTCGCACGACTTAGTCAACTATGCCAGAGCCCATAATGGCTTGTGGCTGCACACGTAAGTTTCTAGCATGAAAGATCTTATGATCCCTTTGAGCCTGGGTGGCGGTCCAAAAAAAAACAGGCAAGTCCTGATAGACATTAGGTGCCTCAATCCACCCAGATGTGTGTTTAAGTTGCCACCTTAGATAAACCCTTAAAATTATCAATCTCACATCTGTCATGGATATCACTCACCCAATCCACGTCTACTAGCATAGCATGGCATAATAAGCAAACGTAGAAGTAACTCCCAAAGGTTTCATAATAAACAGGTAATAGGTACTACCTCATCTACTTCCCATCCCACAATTTAATTAGATCCTAATCATGCAATGTGTGAGGATTGATCTAATGCAATAAAACTGGGTTGTAGAAAAGGTATGATCAAAGTGTTACTCGCCTTGCTGATGATCCACGAGTCCTAGAGATTCGAAGTAACAGGCGGCGCAATCCAGGTAATCTATCGCAGACAAACAACAAGCATACAATAAGTACTCATCTAATGCACAGGTAAAACTCGAACAAGAGATTGAACCGGAAAGTTCAACTTAAGAACTCCGGTTGCAAAGAGAGAAAGAACCGAACAAAGAAACCGAAAACAAACGGCAGAAGAAAACAACTCGGTTCTAGCAAGTTGAGACTAGGTCAAATTTTACTGTAGCAAAAATTGGTTTAAGTTGATTAGTCGGAACGGCGGTTTCGAAACGAAACTCTAGGCGCTTGAATCACCTGATTCCGATAAACGAGCGAGAAGATAAACTAGAAAGAAGATCGGATCTGAGATCATGATCGCGGAATAAATCCGACGAGAAGAAAAAGAAGAACAGTTGAACGAACGGATGTTCGTTAACCTAGAAGAATCCGGTGATCACGTTCGTTAGGACAAACGGTCCGGCGGACGGTCTATAGGCAACTAAATCGGAAAAGAAAACGAATCCGATCTAGGGTTTCGAGAAAAGAAAACCGAACGAAAAACCGATCTAGAAAACCGGAATGGTTTAGAGAAGAAACGGAACGATTTAGAAGAAAACCGATCCGAGGAAAAGAAAAGAGACGCGGCGCGGTACCTCGGCGAGATCTTCGGCAAGGGCTCCGGCCAATGACGGCGATGCAGGGCGGCGGCGGTGACGTAGGGCGGCGGCAGCGCGGCTATGGAGGTGCGGCGCGGGTGAGGGGCTTGGGGTTTGGTGTGGGTTTAGAGGGGGGGGGGTGTGGGGGTATATAAAGAGGGGAGGGGAGAGGAAACTTGGGGGAGGGGGCAAGAAATAAGAGTAGGAGAGGGAATCCTAAAAAAAAGGCAACCCGAGTCCTACTAGGACTCTAGGCGGCAGCGGCTCCCTCCTGCGCCAGGCGCGCGACGCGGCTAAGGCCTGGCCGGCCGGCCTGCTGGCTGGGCCTTGGCCCAAGGCGCGCTGCTGAATTTTTTTTAAATCGGTTTCGCGCGCAGAAAAACAAAAGAAAAGAGAACTAAACGAGCTCCAAAACTTCTAAAGTCAATTTTCCCCGACTCCTAATAATGAGTCGAACAAAATGGACTTTTCTCGGGACCTAGAATGCAAATTTTGAAAACGCGCATTTTTCCCTATCCAAATAAAGGGCAAAAGAAACTCCGACAAATCCAATGATCCTCTTTTCAAAATTTGAGAAAACTCAAATATGAAAATGACAAAATCTCCAACTCTCTCCGAGGGTCCTTGAGTTGCGTGAAATTTCTAGGATCGACAAAAATGCAAGAAAATATGATATGCATGATGATCTTGTGTATACATTCCAAATTGAAAATTTGGGATGTTACAGAAGTTTTCAAGTTTTTGGGTAAAGATTTGATGGATTTTGGAACAAGGAGTGGCAAGAGCCTAAGCTTGGGGATGCCCATGGCACCCCAAGGTAAAATTCAAGGACAACCAAAAGCCTAAGCTTGGGGATGCCCCGGAAGGCATCCCCTCTTTCGTCTTCGTCTATCGGTAACTTTACTTGAGGCTATATTTTTATTCACCACATGATATGTGTTTTGCCTTTAGCGTCTTGTATGATTTGAGTCTTTGCTTTTTAGTTTACCACAATCATCCTTGCTGTACACACCTTTTGGGAGAGACACTCATGAATCAAAATTTATTAGAATACTCTATGTGCATTACTTATATCTTTTGAGCTAGATAATTTTGCTCTAGTGCTTCACTTATATCTTTTTAGAGCACGGTGGTGGTTTTATTTTATAGAAATTATTGATCTCTCATGCTTCACTTATATTATTTTGAGATTCTTTTAGAACAGCATGGTAATTTGCTTTGGTTATGAAATTAGTCCTAATATGATAGGCATACAAGATGGGTATAATAAAAACTTTCATATAGAGTGCATTGAATACTATGAGAAGTTTGATACTTGATGATTGTTTTGAGATATGAAGATGGTGATATTGGAGTCATGCTAGTTGAGTATTTGTGAATTTGAGAAATACTTGTGTTGAGGTTTGCAAGTCCCGTAGCATGCACGCATGGTAACCGTTGTGTAAAAATTTTGAAGCATGAGGTGTTTCTTTGATTGTCCTCATGAGTGGCGGTCAGGGACGAGCGATGGTCTTTTCCTACCAATCTATCCCCCTAGGAGCATGCGCGTAGTGCTTGGTGATACGTCTCCAACGTATCTATAATTTATGAAGTATTCATGCTATTATATTATCCATCTAGGATGTTTTATATGCATTTATATGCTATTTTATATGATTTTTGGGACTAACCTATTAACCTAGAGCCCAGTGCCAATTTATGTTTTTTTGTTGTTTTTGAGTATCACAGAAAAGGAAAACCAAACGGAGTCCAATTGACCTGAAACTTGACGGAGCTTATTTTTGGACCAGAAGAAGGCCAGGAAGTGAAAGAACTGGGCCAGAAGAGTCTCGGGCTGCCCACTGATACGTCTCCAACGTATCTATAATTTTTGATTGCTCCATGCTATTATATTATCTATTTTGGATGTCAATGGGCTTTATTTTACACTTTTATATCATTTTTGGGACTAACCTACTAACCGGAGGCCCAACCCAAATTGCTATTTTTTTTGCCTATTTTAGGGTTTCGCCAAAAAGGAATATCAAATGGAGTCCAAACGGAATGAAATCTTCGGGAACATGATTTTCTCAACAAACGTGATCCAGGAGACTTGGAGTGGGCATCAAGAAACAAACGAGGAAGCCACGAGGCAGGGGGCGCGCCTACCCCCCTGGGCGCGCCCTCCACTCTCGTGGGCCCCTCGTTGCTCCACCGACGTACTTCTTCCTCCTATATATATCCACATACCCCCCAAACATCCAGGAGCACCACAAAAACCTAATTCCACTGCCGCAACCTTCTGTACCTGAGAGATCCCATCTTGGGGCCTTTTCCGGAGCTTCGCTGGAGGGGGCATTGATCATGGAGGGCCTCTACATCAACTCCATGGCCTCTCCGGTGATGTGTGAGTAGTTTACTTCAGACCTACGGGTCCATAGTTATTAGCTAGATGGCTTCTTCTCTCTCTTTGGATCTCAATACAAAGTTCTCCTTGATCTTCTTGGAGATCTATTCGATGTAATCTTCTTTTGTGGTGTGTTTGTCGAGATCCGATGAATTGTGCATTTATGATCAAGTTTATCTATGAACAATATTTGAATCTCCTCTGAATTCTTTTATGTATGATTGGTTTATCTTTGCAAGTCTCTTCGAATTATCAGTTTGGTTTGGCCTACTAGATTGATCTTTCTTGCAATGGGAGAAGTGCTTAGCTTTGGGTTCAATCTTGCGGTGCTCGATCCCAGTGACATAAAGGGAAACGACATGTATTGTATTGTTGCCATCGAGGATAAAAAGATGGGGTTTATTGTTGGAAATATGCCCTAGAGGTAATAATAAAATAGTTATTATTATATTTCCTTGTTCGCGATAATTGTCTGTTGTTCATGCTATAATTGTGTTATCCGGAAATCGTAATACATGTGTGAATACATAGACCACAACATGTTCCTAGTGAGCCTCTAGTTGACTAGCTCGTTGATCAATAGATGGTTATGGTTTCCTGACCATGGACATTGGATGTCGCTGATAACAGGATCACATCATTAGGAGAATGATGTGATGGACAAGACCCAATCCTAAGCATAGCACAATATCATGTAGTTTGTCTGCTAAAGCTTTTCTAATGTCAAGTATCTTTTCCTTAGACCATGAGATTGTGCAACTCCTGGATACCGTAGGAATGCTTTGGGTGTGCCAAACGTCACAACGTAACTGTGTGGCTATAAAGGTGCACTATGGGTATCTCCGAAATTATCTGTTGGGTTGGCACGAATCGATACTGAGATTTGTCACTCCGTATGACGGAGAGGTATATCTGGGCCCACTCGGTAAGACATCATCGTAATGAGCTCAATGTGACTAAGGGGTTGGTCACGTGATGATGTGTTACGGAACGAGTAAAGAGACTTGCCGTAATGAGATTGAACAAGGTATCGGTATACCGGCGATCGAATCTCGGGCAAGTGCTATATCGGTAGACAAAGGGAATCGTATACAGGATTTATTGAATCCTTGACATCATGGTTCATCCGATGAGATCATCATGGAACATGTGGGAGCCAACATGGGTATCTAGATGCCGCTGTTGGTGTTTGTCCGGACAGATGTCTCGGTCATGTCTGCATGGTTCCTGAACCCGTAGGGTCTACACACTTAAGGTTCGATGACGCTAGGGTTATAGGGAATAGAAGTACGTGGTTACCGAATATTGTTTGGAGTCCCGGATGAGATCCCAGACGTCATGAGGAGTTCCGGAATGGTTCGGAGGTAAAGATTTATATATGGGAAGTCCCGTTTTGGACATCGGAAGTGTTCTGGGCGTTATCTATAACGTACCAGGACCACTGGAAGGTTTCGGGGGTCCACCAGCCCAGGAGGCCTGCGTGGGCCAAGTGTGGGAAGGTACCAGCCCCTAGGTGGGCTGGTGCACCTCCCACAAGAGGCCCAAGGCGCAGGGAAGGGGAGAAAGGGGAAACCATAGGCTTAGATGGGCCTAAGGCCCACCTAGGGTGCGCCCCCTTCTCTCCCCCTCTGGCCGCCCCTAGATGCATCTAGGGCTGGCCGCCACCCCTAGGGGGGGAACCCTAGATGGGGGCGCAGCCCCTCCCCTCCCCCTATATATAGTGGGGGGTTTTGGGGCTGCCAAAGACACGAGTCTCCCTCTCTCTTGGCGCAGCCCTACCCCTCTCCCTCCTCGTCTCTCGCAGTGCTTGGTGAAGCCCTGCTGGAGTGCCACGCTCCTCCACCACCACCATGCCGTCGTGCTGCTGCTGGACGGAGTCTTCCCCAACCTCTCCCTCTCCCCTTGCTGGATCAAGGCGCGGGAGACGTCACCGGGCTGCACGTGTGTTGAACGCGGAGGCACCGTTGTTCGGTGCTTAGATCGGATTCGGCCGCGATCTGAATCGCTTCGTGTACGACTCCTTCATCCGCATTTTGTAACGCTTTCGTTTCGCGATCTTCAAGGGTATGAAGATACACTCCCCTCTCTCTTGTTGCTAGTCTCTCCATAGATTGATCTTGGTGATGCGTATAAATTTTTTAATTTCTGCAACGATCCCCAACAGTGGCATCATGAGCTAGGTCTATGCGTAGTTTCTATGCACGAGTAGAACACAAGTTGTTGCGGGCATCGATTTTGTCAATTTACTTGCCGTTACTAGTCTTATCTTGATTCGGCGGCATCATGGGATGAAGCGGCCCGGACCGACCTTACACGTACTCTTACATGAGATTGGTTCCACCGACTGACATGCACTAGTTGCATAAGGTGGCTAGCGGGTGTCTGTCTCTCCCCCTTTAGTCAGATCGGATTCGATGAAAAGGGTCCTTATGAAGGGTAAATAAAAATTGGCATATCACGTTGTGGTTTTGGCGTAGGTAAGAAACGTTCTTGCTAGAAACCTATAGCAGCCACGTAAAAACTTGCAACAACAATTAGAAGACGTCTAACTTGTTCTTGCAGCATATGCCGTGTGATGTGATATGGCCAAAAGGATGTGATGAATGATATATGTGATGCATGAGATTGATCATGTTGTTGTAATAGGAATCACGACTTGCATGTTGATGAGTATGACAACCGGCAGGAGCCATAGGAGTTGTCTTAATTTATTTATGACCCGCGTGTCAACATAAACGTCATGTAATTACTTTACTTTATCGCTAACCGTTAGCCATAGTAGTAGAAGTAATAGTTGGCGAGACAACTTCATGAAGACACGATGATGTAGATCATGATGATGGAGGTCATGGTGTCATGCCGGTGACGAAGATGATCATGGTGCCCTGAAGATGGAGATCAAAAGGAGCAAAATGATATTGGCCATATCATGTCACTATTTGATTGCATGTGATGTTTATCATGTTTTTACATATTATTTGCTTAGAATGACGGTAGCTTAAATAAGATGATCCCTCGCAATAATTTCAAGAAAGTATTCCCCCTAACTATGCACCGTTGCTAAGGTCCGTTGTTCTGAAGCACCACGTGATGATCGGGTGTGATAGGTTCTAACGCTCGCATACAACGGGTGTAAGCTAGATTTACACACGCAATACACTTATGTTGACTTGATGAGCCTAGCATGTACAGACATGGCCTCGGAACACGAAAGACCGAAAGGTCGAACATGAGTCGTATAGAAGATAGAATCAACATGAAGATGTTCACCGATGATGACTAGTCCGTCTCACGTGATGATCGGACACGGCCTAGTTGACTCGGATCATGTATCACTTAAATGACTAGAGGGATGTCTATCTGAGTGGGAGTTCATTAAATAATTTGATTAGATGAACTTAATTATCATGAACATAGTCTAAAAACTTTGCAATATGTCTTGTAGATCAAATGGCCCACGCTAATGTTGCCCTCAACTTCAATGCGTTCCTAGAGAAAACCAAGCTAAAAGACGATGGTAGCAACTACACGGACTGGGTCCGTAACCTGAGGATTATCCTCATAGCTGCCAAGAAAGCATATGTCCTTGAAGCACCGCTAGGTGAAGCGCCCATTTTCCCAGCAACTCAAGACGTTATGAATGCCTGGCAGTCGCGTAGTGATGATTACTCCCTGGTTCAGTGCGGCATGCTTTACGGCTTAGAATTGGGGCTCCAAAAGTGTTTTGAGCAGCACATAGCATATGAGATGTTCCAAGAGCTGACAATGGTTTTCCAAGCTCATGCCCGAGTCGAGAGATATGAAGTCTCTGACAAGTTCTACAGTTGTAAGATGGAAGAGAATAGTTCTGTCAGCGAGCACATACTCAAGATGTATGGGTTGCACAACCGCTTGTCTCAGCTGGGAGTCAATCTCCTGGATGATGCGGTCGTTGACAGGATCCTTCAGTGCTTCCACCTAGCTACAAGAGCTTTGTGATGAACTTCAATATGCAGGGGATGGAAAAGACCATTCCTGAGGTATATTCAATGCTGAAATCAGCGGAGGTGGAGATCAAAAAGGAACATCAAGTGTTGATGGTGAATAAAACCACTAAGTTCAAGAAAGGCAAGGGTAAAAAAACTTCAAGAAGGACGGTGAGGGAGTCCTGGATTAGGGGGTATCCGGACAGCTGGATTATATCCTTTGGCCGGACTATTGGACTATGAAGATACAAGATTGAAGACTTCGTCCCATGTCCGGATGGGACTCTCCTTGGCGTGGAAGGCAAGCTTGGCAATACGGATATGTAGATCTCCTTCCTTGTAACCGACTCTGTGTAACCCTAGCCCCCCTCCGGTGTCTATATAAACCGGAGGGTTTAGTCCATAGGACCAACAACAACAATCATACCATAGGCTAGCTTCTAGGGTTTAGCCTCTTCGATCTCATGGTAGATCAACTCTTGTACTACTCATATTATCAAGAACAATCAAGCAGGACGTAGGGTATTACCTCCATCAAGAGGGACCGAACCTGGGTAAACATCATGTCCCCTGCCTCCTGTTACCATCCGCCTAGACGCACAGTTCGGGACCCCCTACCCGAGATCCGCCGGTTTTGACACCGACATTGGTGCTTTCATTTAGAGTTCCTCTGTGTCGTCATCATTAGGCTTGATGGCTCCTTCGATCATCGATAGCGATGCAGTCCAGGGTGAGACTTTTCTCCCCGGACAGATCTTTGTATTCGGCGGCTTCGCACTGCGGGCCAACTCGCTTGGCCATCTGGAACAGATCGAGAGTTACGCCCCTGGCCACCAGGTTAGGTTTGGAATCTTAAACTACACGGCCGACATCCGTGGAGACTTGATCTTCAATGGATTCGAGCCCCTGCCGAGTGTGTCGCACGGTCACGATGAGCATGATTTAGCTCTACCATCGGACAGTGTTCAGGAGACCGCACCGGCAACCGCTCCAACCCTCAATTCAGAGTCAATTGTGCCATCCATGGACGGGTGGATAGACCCCGCCACGGAGGCCGTATTCTCAGCGGCGATTGAGCCGAGTATCGACCTTACCCTTCACGGGAGCCGTGACGCCGAACTGCCGGACTCTTCCCCGGCCACGGACTCCGAACCGCCCGCGCCCGTGCCTATCGAATCCGACTTGGCACCGATCATGGGGTTCACCTCCGTGGATATCTTTCAGCACTCGCCCTTCGGTGACATACTGAATTCATTAAAGTCTCTCTCCTTGTCAGGAGAGTCCTGGCCGAACTATGTCCAGCAGGATTGGGATGCGGACGACGAAGAAATTCGCCGCCCACCCACCACCCACTTAGTAGCCACTGTCGATGATTTGACCGACATGCTCGACTTCGACTCCGAAGGCATCGACAGTATGGACGATGATGCAGGAGACGAACAGGAGCCACTGCCCACAGGGCACTGGACGCCCACTTCATCAGATGATGTATACATGGTGGACACACCCGAAGAAAACAACGACGAGGAATGGAAGGACGCAGCGAAGGATCGTTCCCTCGAGAAGCAGTCAAAGAGGCGGCGTAAGCGCCGCTGCAAATCCCACCTCGGCACAAACAACGATCATATAGACCCAGCGATGGAGCAGGGTGAGCCAGCAGATGACAAACACGGCATTGAACCACCGTCCGACCACGGCAACACGGAGAATCAAACCGAACAACCCGACTCCGGTGAAGATAACAGTCCGGATGACATCACACCAGACAGGCACCCGGAGCAACAGAATACCCATCAAAGGCTTGTTGCCACTGCGAGGAGTCTGAAAAAGCAGAAGCAAAGGCTCAAGGCTACACAAGACACACTCAGAATTAGATGGAGTGAAGTACTCAACACTGCAGCAAAATACGGCGGTAGTCACCACAAAAAGAGCTACCCGAAGCGAAAGCTGCTACCTGAATTCGATGTGGAGGCCTTAGATCCCCCGCAATCAAAAAACAAAACAGCCATCCTGTCGGATAGACGATCTCGTGGCCAACATAGAGCGGTAAACGACGCCGCACACAAGCCAGTACGTGATCCACGTGAGGGCTCGCATCAAAAGGACGACGCAACCAGATCCATCTACGGGCCAAGCAAGCGCGCTCCAGCACGCAATGCAACACAACAAAAATCCGAACACCACAGTACACCCAAATACAGGGGTGTCGCACACCCCCTATGTTTCACCGATGAGGTGCTGGACCATGAATTTCCAAAGGGATTCAAACCCGTAAACATAGAGGCATACGACAGAACGACAGACCCTGGGGTCTGGATTGAGGACTACACCCTCCATATCCACATGGCTCGAGGAGACGATCTCCATGCCATCAAGTACTTACCCCTCAAGCTCAAAGGGCCAGCTCGGCACTGGCTTAAAAGCCTCCCCGAAAACTCCATTGGAAGCTGGGAAGAGCTCGAAGACGCTTTTCGGGCAAATTTTCAAGGGACCTATGTCCGACCACCAGATGCAGACGATTTAAGTCATATAACTCAACAGCCCGGAGAGTCAGCCCAAAATCTTTGGAACATGTTTCTCACTAAAAAGAACCAAATAGTCAGCTGTCCGGACGCTGAAGCCTTAGTAGCTTTCAAGCACAGCGTTCGAGACGAATGGCTTGCCAGACACCTAGGCCAAGAAAAGCCGAGAACAATGGCAGCATTAACAAGCCTTATGACCCGCTTTTGCGCGGGCGAGGACAACTGGTTAGCCTGATGCAGCACCAGCGACCCAAGTACATCCGAAGTCAGGGACGGAAATGGGAAGCCACGGCGCAGCAAAAACAAGCGCCAGAATAAAGAAGACAACCCGAAGAGCATGACGGTAAACGCCGGATTCAGAAGCTCTCGGCCAGGTCAGCAAAAGCTGCCCTCCAAAGGCAACAGAGACGAACTGTCCAGCCTAAACAAGATTCTGGACAAAATATGCCAGATCCACAGCACCCCCGATAAACCTGCAAATCATACCCATAGAGAATGTTGGGTCTTCAAGCAGTCCGGCAAGCTCAACGCCGAACACAAGGGGCAGGATACACCAAGCGAAGACGAGGATGAGCCTCGCAAGCAAAGCACTGGGGAACAGAAGAAATTCCCACCAGAAATCAAAACAGTAAACGTGTTACACGTGATGAAGGGGAGAAACAAAATGGCACTCCTAGAGACACGTGCCCCAGGGCCTATCACCGCGGAGTTCTGCCACTGGTTGTCCCAACCGATCACCTTTAATCATCGGGATTACTCGGCAAGTATCCGGCATGCAGGATGGGCTGCCTTGGTGTTAGACCCAATAATTGATGGATACCACTTCACATGAGTCCTCATGGACGGCGGCAGTAGTTTAAACCTGATATATCAGGACACAGTCCGCAAAATGGGGATAGACCCAAAAAAATCAGCCATAGCAATACTACCTTTAAAGGAGTAACGCCAGGCCCAGAAGCCCATTGCACGGGCTCCCTACTACTAGAGGTTATATTCGGCTTTCCCGATAACTTCCGCAGCGAAAAGTTAACCTTCCACATCGCTCCGTTCCAAAGTGGCTATCAAGCACTACTCGGACGCGAAGCTTTCGCTCGCTTTAACGCAATACCGCATTACGCTTCTCTCATGCTTAAGATGCCCAGTCCATGTGGCATCATTATGGTAAATGGAAATATGGAGCGCTCCTTGCGCGCGGAAGACCATGCGGCCGCCTTGGCAGCCGCACACTAAACGGCCTCACTAACTAGAGCATCTGACAGGTCATTAAGACCACGGACGCGATTAGATGAGTCCGGTACAACTATATATAATTGATACAAGTTTGATGGCTATACCCCTATAACAATACAAGGGGCTCAACGCGTGTAAACAAGTGACAATTAGGCTCAACTTTACTCATCTTGAACTGTACATGGTGTCACACCCTGATTTTCATGCCACAACACTTAAGCTAATAAATCATGATAAAATGTGGTTTGACAAAAACTTTTGAGTGTTTTGGACCTTGCCTTGTTTGGATTTTGTCTGTTGTTTGCAAGTGCTCTAAAAATCAAATAAATCCTCCAACTCCTATACCTCATCTCCTTGCTCCAAACTCTTGAACCAATGATCATGCCATGTGTATAGAGAAATATAGTATTTTCTTACAAAAATAATTTGGCCAAAAAGTATTTTCAAAAATTAGTTTTCCAAAAACCCCTGAATTGAGGTTTGCACTGCAAGTACTTAATTAAGGGCAGTAAAAATCTTTCCAAAAATATGTTTGACTCCTATTAGATATAGGACTCCCATAAACCACAAAAATATAATTTTAAAAGTTATTTTCCTATTTTATTTAAAAGCTTTTTCTTAAGGCCAGAAATGGTCTTTATAGGGAAAATTATTTTATTGTTTCAAAAATATTTGACAAAAATCAGGGAAACTCAACGGACATATATTGTCCATATATAAGAGTTTCAACACATGGTCATGTTCAAAATATTGGTCAAATCCCTCAAAAACCATTTCTGCTCATTTCAAGGATTTGAAATATTTCTACAGGAAATATTTTCATCAAAATCCAAGAAAATTCTAACATGTCACATATGACATTTTTGATGATCTTGCCAAGTACCATGTCATGGAGAATAGTATAACCCCATGAAACCCTCTCAAAACCACTTCTGTCCTTTTTCAAGTTTGAACAACTTTGCACTGTCAAACATGTCCAGATGCTCTAAAACTTGGTGCACATGCTAAAATGGTGCTATAATGCATCTAGACCAAATGGCACAAGTTGGAGAGAATGTTATCTTGATCAAAGTGCCCCAAAACCCTCTCTGCCTAGAACCAAATTTGAACAATTCTACATTGGCAACTTTCTCCTTTTTATCTCAACTTTTGTGGACATGTTCATGACCTCAAATGATGACACTACACTAAGTGGTGCATCAAGGAGAATAGATTTGCATGACTAAATCTTGAAAAGTCCACTTTTGCTAATTTCTAGGGTTTAGCAAAGTTGCATTGTCAACTTCCTCCAAATGACCTCCAACTTGGTGATTGTCGGTGTCAAAACCAGTGGATCTCGGGTAGGGGGTCCCGAACTATGCGTCTAGGCCGGATGGTAACAGGAGGCAGGAAACATGACGTTTTACCCAGGTTCGGGCCCTCTTGATGGAGGTAAAACCCTACGTCCTGCTTGATTAATATTGATGATATGGGTAGTACAAGAGTGGATCTACCACGAGATCGAGGAGGCTAAACCCTAGAAGCTAGCCTATGGTATGATTGTTGTCTATGGAGTTGATGAAGTTGTCCTACGGACTACAACCCCCCGGTTTATATAGACACCGGATAGGGTTAGGGTTACATAGAGTCGGTTACAATGGTAGGAGATCTTGAATATCCGCATCGCCAAGCTTGCCTTCCACGCCAAGGAAAGTCCCATCCGGACACGGGACGAAGTCTTCAATCTTGTATCTTCATAGTCCAGGAGTCCGGCTGAAGGTATAGTCCGGCTATCCGAACACCCCCTAATCCAGGACTCCCTCAGTAGCCCCCGAACCAGGCTTTAATGACGACGAGTCCGGCGCGCAAATTGTTCGGCATTGCAAGGCGGGTTCTTCACCAAATCTTGTGTACCTGTAGGGATAATGTCCGATTTTTGTAATGTAGTGCTCCTCGGCTTCCACGCCCAATAATGGCCGTCTTCCATGTGTCAAACGAATGCGAAAAGCCAGGGCATTTTTTACACCCACACCCCTAGCCGTATAAACGAGCCGCCTATTTAACGGGATGGGGATTTAGGCCCAAACCACATCCTCTCCTTTCCGCGAGTTATCATCAGAGCGCTTTCAGCAAAGGTCCATTCCAACATGGCCAGCCGTCCCAGCTCCTCCTCTCGGCCTTCCAGCCCTAAACCTGGAGACTAGGAGAGGTGCTCCATCCCGCACAGCGGGCTAGTGTCGCTTCAGGCCAAGGGATTTCTCCCTCAGGCCTATATGGCCCCGGTTCGAGCCGGACTTGCCACCTATAATGGTGGAGAGCAAGCAGAGAGCACCCCCAATCCCTCTAAAGAGAGCGGGTGTGCCTCGTCCCCTATCTAATAAGGGGACTGGGATTTCCAATTCATCCATTCCTCCGCGGGCTTATGGAGTTCTACGGCCTCCAGCTACACAATCTCACGCCCGCCTCCGTACTGTATATTGCGGGTTTCGTCGCCCTTTGCGAGATATTTTTAGGCGTTGAGGCTCATTTCGCGCTGTGGAAGAGGTTATTCTGCCTGGTGCCCCGTTCTCAAAAGGGGGTCCATATACCAAGTGGGCGGAGCCGAAATATGGCGCATTGCTGGGACCGGATACCTATCCGGAACCCCAAAGGAAGCATCCGAGGACTGGACCTCGGAATGGTTTTATATAGATGACATCCCGCTACCGGACCCTATACGGGTCGGTCTCCCTGAGTTCAACAGTGCTCCATTCAAGAAACGCTTGAGCTGGCGTGCGCGGAGCTCTCTAGAGAAAGCGACAGAGATGTCCTTTACTTGATGGGCCGGATAAGATTGTTGGCTCATTCCGGACTAACCATGATTGGAGTCATGGCCGCATGCATTATGCGGGGGGTGCAGCCGCTTCAATATAGAGGCCACCCAATGTGGGAATTCAACGGGGAGGATGACGCCACCCGTTACGGTCGTAAAGGGCCGGACTCAGCGGCTGCTCTAGAAAAGATCTTATCCTCTCTATACAAGGGAGAAAAGGAGGAGTTCCTCTGCGTCAACCCGCAGGCCCGATTTAGTATGTACGATCCCCCAAGTTGGGTAAGTGAACAATTGCGCTTGCCCGTTTGTTTGATACTCCCGTGGTTAGATAGGTAGTCTAACGACTTCACTGCAGGAACTGCGACAGGAGGTAAAGAATATAAGCAGCCGCCCTCCACAGCCCGAGGACCCAGAACGGTTCCTCGATCCGGACTTCGAAGAGGATCCGGACATATCGGTGGAGCTTATCGACGGGGTATTTTATTAGCTAAGCAAGGAAAATACCTTGGTAGCCATCACAGCTGATTACCCAGGGTTAATCCCAGCCTCCCAGGTGACGGAAACCGGAGTCTCATTCCCTTGAGAGGGATTCCACTCTCGTGTATTTCGGTGTTTCTGACGTCAACCGTGTTTTGCAGGGGAGATTTCCGAGGCAGGAGGCCGAACCTACGGCGACTAGCCAATGAGGGGCCGTAGAGCCCCGTAGGGCAAAAAGGAATGAAGTCCGGACTGAAATGCCGGCGCAAAGGTATAGTGCACCCTCTGTTTCCCTGGAGTTATTCTATTAGGGCATATTAACGCCCGTACTATCTTCAGGACAAAGAGACCTCGCCGGACTACATCCGGAGAGGTTGCCAATCGCGCCTCCACCAGTCAGGCTCCAACGTCTGGCCAGGAAGAGGAGGCGAGTACAAGGCACGCACCGGACGTTCCTCCGACAGAGGATGCGGACAGGCTGTCCGCCACAAATTCATAAGTGGAGAGTGCCATGAACCACAGGCGTCGCCGGACAATTCTACACGACGCTTGTTTCTCCCAAGAGGCTTTAGATGCCTTTAATTCGGGAGATGCGTACCTCCGTGCCGCTCAAAATGGTTTAGCCAGAGCCACGGAGCAGTATGTGAAAGACATACGGGTAAGAAAATTTTGGCTAATTATATATATATGCCAGTAGCCCCCGAGACTTGAAACAGTTAGAGCAACTGATTTAAGGATCATTTAATATGCAGGTTCTTACAAAGAAGAATACTGTACTGTCCCAGGAGCTGGAAAAGTGCAAGGCCCAACTAGAGGCCGCACTAGCCGCAGCAGGGGAACCCAAAGGGACCCCCTCAGGTAAAATACACTTTGAAAGATTAGTATTGTGCGGTGTGGGTGTAAATCTGACAGATCAGATTGCAGATGGCGCCGGACTCGATCCAGACAAGCAACAACTCTTACGCCAGCTAAAGGCCGGTGAGAGTATGTTGACGAGGGTGAGGCGAGAGAGGAATGATCTTCAGGATGCCAACACCAAGCTGGATGTCGAACTTAAAGATGTTCATGGCCAGCTTTTGGACTCCTCGAAGGAGAATCAACGGCTTCGACGCGACATTTTTAGT
Source organism: Triticum monococcum (assembly GCA_034509565.1). Taxonomy (NCBI): domain Eukaryota; kingdom Viridiplantae; phylum Streptophyta; class Magnoliopsida; order Poales; family Poaceae; genus Triticum; species Triticum monococcum. The sequence goes on from CM067843.1 coordinate 79,983,222, forward strand.
AAGTGCTTGAATGAACTTTGAAAAAAAAGAGTTCGGCGAGGAAGTCGACTAACAGAGTAATGTTTGTAGGTATGCGCACAGGTCGTCCTGCAGAGGAGATGCCCGGTTCTACGGGTGGCCTTCTTCCCGAACTCATGCAACTGCACGAGCGAGTTTGGCAGGCGATGCGAGGCGTTGCCCGAGCCTTATGGCCTGCCCACTCCGTGCCCGAGGGCCTTGGAGAGCTTGTGGAGAAGCTGAAGGGAGCTCGGCGGCGCTTCCGTTTGTGGAAGATATCGGCGTACCGACAAGGCGCTCAAGAAGCCTAGGCCATGGTGAAGACCCGTTTTACGAAGTCTAACCCAAACCACATGGCCGAGGTCGGACCAGTGGGGCCTGACGGGAAGGAGATCGCTGTGAGCTTAGTATACGGCCAAGTAGAGTTGGCCGCGAAGTATTCCCAGCAAGACTGTAAATTAGACATCCTGTTAGATGGTATAGAAGAGGAATACAATCAGTCAGAATGACTATGTAATTTTGAATTGACATGTGTAATGCCTTCTAGCCGGATTGTAGATCGTTTGTCGTTGCCGACCTTTCCGCTTCAACCTCGGGACCCGACGGTCCGGAGTGTGTCCGAATACCATAGCGGTTATATAAGAACCGTGGTATGCGTGGAGACCAGGCCTAGGGGTCATTAGTGCTTTATCAGACAAGTGCCCAACTAGTTATGTTATATTACATGGTTAGTAAGAAACATCTTCCAGAGAGAATAGTTCCGTTAGGGGTTCCTTTCGCTGGGAGGCATGCCCTAAAGTGCATGTCCGGACTGCGTAAGAGGACGCAGAAAAAGGCATCTGGGGGAGCATAAAATGGGTAAAAAGATCGTCTTTTGTCTCACCGACCGAATATTCCCTTAAGAACGCTAGCTTTCGGCTTCACCCAGTCTGAGGTACACATCCAGCTGACCCGGCAGTAACAATCACAGAGGTGCTCCCTTTACCTCCTAGCCGAACAATCGGGAATGTAGGGGTAAGCACAGGAGCCAGGCAACCCAGCTTGGCCAAAACTTAAGTCATATCGATGCATATAATGGTGAAAAAAGGTACATGCGGAAGTTTGACGCATGCGTTGGGCATGAAGCCCGTATAAATAAGCTTCTGTTGAAGAAGCCCCCAGGTTTAATGAGCGCGAGTGGCGCGGCACTAGATAAGCCTTGAAGGGCTGTAAATGAAAATAGGGGAAAGAGAGAAATGTAAGACAGAAAAATACAAAAAATGGACAGAGGAAGGAGACGAACACAGAGTCCGGCGCTAGGCGTAGAATCTTCGGAGACGGGTGGCGTTCCACGGGTTCGGCTCGAGTCGGTTATCCGACGCATCTCGCAGGTGGTACGCCCCGCCAGTCAGGACTTGGTCGATTATAAATGGACCTTCCCACTTGGGCTTGAGTTTGTCCTTTTTCTTATCCGGCAGGCGTAGAATGAGTTCGCCAACATTGTAGTTTTTGGCCCGTACTTCTCTGCTTTGATATCTTCGTGCCTGCTGTTGATAAAATGCGGAATGGGCTTTTGCCACGTCACGCTCCTCCTCCAAGGCGTCCAAGTTGTCCTGTCGATCGAGCTCAGCTTCTCTTTCTTCGTACATGCGCACTCTAGGTGAGTCATGAATTATATCGCAGGGCAGAACTGCCTCTGCGCTGTACACCATAAAAATGGTGTGTATGCGGTGGTGCGATTTGGCGTGGTCCGCAGTCCCCAGAGTATGGAGTCGAGCTCCTCTACCCAGTGCGTATTAGATTCCTTAAGGGGTCGCACTAATCTGGGTTTGATGCCGCTCATAATAAGACCGTTTGCACGTTCAACCTGGCCCTTGGTTTGTGGGTGATAGACGGAAGCATAATCGAGCTTGATGCCCATGTTTTTGCACCAGAGTTTTACCTCGTCTGCTGTAAAGTTCGTGCCGTTATCAGTTATGATGCTGTGGGGGACGCCATAACGGTGACCCCGGATATGAAGTCTATCACAGGTCCGGATTCGGCCGTTTTAACAGGCTTGGCTTCTATCCATTTGGTGAATTTATCCACCATGACCAGTAAGTATTTCTTTCTATCGGTCCCGCCGTTAAGAGGTCCGACCATGTCAAGCCCCCAGACCGCGAAAGGCCAGGTGATTGGTATAGTTTGGAGTGCGGTGGGTGGCATATGGCTTTGGTTGGCAAAAAGTTGGCAACCAGCACATCGTTGGACTAAGTCCTGAGCGTCTTCCCGGGCCGGCGACCAATAAAAGCCTGTACGGAAAGCCTTGCTAACAAGGGACCGAGCAGCGGCGTGGTGACCACCGAGTCCGGCATGAATTTCAGCCAGAAGGTTCCGCCCTTCCTCTTAGGAGATGCACCTTTGAAGGACTTCGGTAGTGCTTTTTCTTATAAAGCTCTCCCTCATGGACTCCGTAGGCTTTAGATCGCCGCACGATGCAGTGGGCCTCGTTTTGGTCCTCCGGGAGTTCCTGCCTAGTAAGGTAGGCTAGGAATGGTTCTGTCCACGGGGCGATGATCGCCATTAGTACGTGGGCTGAAGGTGTAATTTCATTGGCAGAGCCTCCAATTGTGTCAGATTGTTCGACATTAGGTGGTGCGGCTGGGTCCGGGCTGTTATTTACGGGTTCCCCCTCCCATGCTACGGATGGCTTGAACAATCTTTCTAAAAAGATGTTGGGGGGGGGGGGGGACTGCATCGCGTTTTGCTCCGATGCGTGCCAGGACGTCCGCTGCTTGATTGTTTTCTCGGGCTATATGGTGATGAAAGGAAATATGCCCTAGAGGCAATAATAAAGTTATTATTTATTTCCTTATATCATGATAAATGTTTATTATTCATGCTAGAATTGTATTAACCGGAAACATAATACATGTGTGAATACATAGACAAATAGAGTGTCACTAGTATGCCTCTACTTGACTAGCTCGTTAATCAAAGATGGTTATGTTTCCTAACCATGGACAAAAGAGTTGTTATTTGATTAACGAGGTCACATCATTAGTGGAATGATCTGATTGACATGACCCATTTCATTAGCTTAGCACCCGATCGTTTAGTATGTTGCTGTTGCTATTCTTCATGACTTATACATGTTCCTATGACTATGAGATTATGCAACTCCCGTTTACCGGAGGAACACTTTGGGTGCTACCAAACGTCACAACGTAACTGGGTGATTATAAAGGAGTACTACAGGTGTCTCCAAAGGTAGATGTTGGGTTGGCGTATTTCGAGATTGGGATTTGTCACTCCGAATGTCGGAGAGGTATCTCTGGGCCCTCTCGGTAATGCACATCACATAAGCCTTGCAAGCACTGCAACTAATATGTTAGTTGTGAGATGATGTATTACGGAACGAGTAAAGAGACTTGCCGGTAACGAGATTGAACTAGGTATTGGATACCAACGATCGAATCTCGGACAAGTAACATACCGATGACAAAGGGAACAACGTATGTTGTTATGCGGTCTGACCGATAAAGATCTTCGTAGAATATGTAGGAGCCAATATGGGAATCCAGGTCCCGCTATTGGTTATTGACCGGAGACGTGTCTCGGTCATGTCTACATTGTTCTCGAACCGTAGGGTCCGCACGCTTAAGGTTTCGATGACAGTTATATTATGAGTTTATGAGTTTTGATGTACCGAAGGAGTTCGGAGTCCCGGATGAGATCGGGGACATGACGAGGAGTCTCGAAATGGTCGAGACGTAAAGATTGATATATTGGAAGCCTATGTTTGGACATCGGAAGTGTTCCGGGTGAAATCGGGATTTTACCGGATTACCGGGAGGGTTACCGGAACCCCCCGGGAGCCAAATGGGCCAACATGGGCCTTAGTGGAAAGGTGAGAGGGCAGCCCACATAGGGCTGCGCCTCCCCCCCTCTCCCTAGTCCTATTAGGACTAGGAGAGGGGCCGGCCACCTCTCTCTCTCTCCCCTTTAAAGGATTCCTAGTTGGACTAGGATTGGGGGGGGGAGTCCTACTCCCGGTAGGAGTAGGACTCCTCCTGCGCCTCCCTCTCTTTGGCCGGCCAGCCCCCCTCCCTCCATCCTTTATATACGGGGGCAGGGGACACCCCAAGACACACAAGTTGATCCTTGAGATCGTTCCTTAGCCGTGTGCGGTGCCCCCCTGCCACCAAATTCCACCTCGATCATACCGTTACAGTGCTTAGGCGAAGCCCTGCTTCGGTAGTACATCAAGATCGTCACCACGCCGTCATGCTGACTGAACTCTTCCTCGATGCTTTGCTGGATCGGAGCCCGAGGAACGTCATCGAGCTGAACGTGTGCTAAGAACTCGGAGGTGCCGGAGTAACGGTGCTTGGATCGGTCGGATCGGGAAGAAGACGTACGACTACTTCCTCTATGTTGTGTGATCGCTTCCGCAGTCGGTCTGCGTTGGTACGTAGACAACACTCTCCCCTCTCGTTGCTATGCATCACCATGATCTTGCGTGTGCGTAGGAAAACTTTCGAAATTACTACGTTCCCCAACAGTGGCATCCGAGCCTAGGTTTTTATGGTTTGATGTTATATGCACGAGTAGAACACAAGTGAGTTGTGGGCGATACAAGTCATACTGCCTACCAGCATGTCATACTTTGGTTCGGCGGTATTGTTGGACGAGACGATCCGGACCAACCTTACACGTACTCTTACGCGAGACCGGTTCCCTCGACGTGCTTTGCACATAGATGGCTTGCGGAAGACTTTCTCTCCAACTTTAGTTGAACCAAGTGTGGCTACGCCCGGTCCTTGAGAAGGTTAAAACGGAGTCTATTTGACAAACTATCGTTGTGGTTTTGATGCGTAGGTGAGATGAGTTCTTGCTTAAGCCCGTAGCAGCCACGTAAAACTTGCAACAACAAAGTAGAGGACGTCTAACTTGTTTTTGCAGGGCATGTTGTGATGTGATATGGTCAAGACATGATGTTGATTTTATTGTATGAGATGATCATGTTTTGTAACCAAGTTATCGGCAACTGGCAGGAGCCATATGGTTGTCGCTTTATTGTATGCAATGCAATCGCGATGTAATGCTTTACTTTATTGCTAAGCGGTAGTGATAGTCGTGGAAGCATAAGATTGGCGAGACGACAACGATGCTACGATGGAGATCAAGGTGTCGCGCCGGTGACGATGGTGATCATGACGGTGCTTCGGAGATGGAGATCACAAGCACAAGATGATGATGACCATATCATATCACTTATATTGATTGCATGTGATGTTTATCTTTTTATGCATCTTATCTTGCTTCGATTGACGGTAGCATTATAAGATGATCTCTCACTGAATTATCAAGAAGTGTTCTCCCTGAGTATGCACCGTTGCAAAAGTTCTTCGTGCTGAGACACCACGTGATGATCGGGTGTGATAGGCTCTACGTTCTAATACAACGGGTGCAAAACAGTTGCACACGCGGAATACTCAGGTTATACTTGACGAGCCAAGCATATACAGATATGGCCTCGGAACACGGAGACCGAAAGGTCGAGCGTGAATCATATAGTAGATATGATCAACATAGCGATGTTCACCATTGAAAACTACTCCATCTCACGTGATGATCGGTTATGGTTTAGTTGATTTGGATCACGTGATCACTTAGAGGATTAGAGGGATATCTATCTAAGTGGGAGTTCTTAAGTAATATGATTAAATTGAACTTAAATTTATCATGAACTTAGTCCTGGTAGTATTTTGCAAATCATGTTGTAGATCAATAGCTCGCGTAGTTGCTTCCCTGCGTTTTATTTTGATATGTTCCTAGAGAAAATTATGTTGAAAGATGTTAGTAGCAATGATGCGGATTGGATCCGTGATCTGAGGTTTATCCTCATTGCTGCACAGAAAAAATATGTCCTTGATGCACCGCTAGGTGACGGACCTATTGCAAGAGCAGATGCAGACGTTATGAACGTTTGGCTAGCTCAATATGATGACTACTTGATAGTTTAGTGCACCATGCTTAATGGCTTAGAATCGGGACTTCAAAGACGTTTTGAACGTCATGGACCATATGAGATGTTCCAGGAGTTGAAGATAATATTTCAAGCAAATACCCGAGTTGAGAGATAAGAAGTCTCCAATAAGTTCTATAGCTAAAAGATGGAGGAGAATCGCTCAACTAGTGAGCATGTGCTCAGATTGTCTGGGTACTACAATCGCTTGAATCAAGTGGGCGTTAATCTTCCAGATAAGATAGTGATTGACAGAATTCTCTAGTCACCATGACCAAGTTAGTAGAACTTCGTGATGAACTATAATATGCAAGGGATGACAAAAGTGATTCCTAAGCTCTTCGTGATGCTGAAATCAACGAAGGTAGAAATCAAGAAAAAACATCAAGTGTTGATGGTTGACAAGACCACTAGTTTCAAGAAAAGGGCAAAGGGAAGAAGGAGAACTTCAAGAAGAACGGCAAGCAAGTTGCTGCTCAAGTGAAGAAGCCCAAGTCTGATCCTAAGCCTGAGACTAAGTGCTTCTACTTCAAAGGGATTGGTCACTGGAAGTGGAATTACCCCAAGTGATTGGTGGATAAGAAGGATGGCAGAGTGAACATAAGTATATTTGATATACATGTTATCGATGTGTACTATACTAGTGTTTATAGCAAACCCTCAGTACTTGATACTAGTTCAGTTGCTAAGATTAGTAACTCGAAACGGGAGTTGCAGAATAAACAGAGACTAGTTAAGGGTAAAGTGACGATGTGTGTTGGAAGTGGTTCCAAGATTGATATGATCATCATCGCACACTCCCCATAATTTCGGGATTAGTGTTGAACCTAAATAAGTGTTATTTGGTGTTTGCGCTGAGCATGAATATGATTTGATCATGTTTATTGTAATACGGTTATTCATTTAAGTAAGAGAATAAATTGTTGTTCTGTTTACATGAATAAAACCTTATATGGTTACACACCCAATGAAAATAGTTCGTTGGATCTCGATCGTAGTGATACACATAATCATAATATTGAAACCAAAAGATGCAAAGTTAATAATGATAGTGCAACTTATTTGTAGCACTGCCGTTTAGGTCATATTGGTGTAAAGCGCATGAAGAAACTCCATGCTGATGGGCTTTTGGAATCACTTGATTATGAATCAGTTGATGCTTGCGAACCATGCCTCATGGGCAAGATGACTAAGACTCTGTTCTTCGGAACAATGGAGCGAGCAACAGATTTGTTGGAAATCATACATACTGATGTATGTGGTCCGATGAATATTGAGGCTCGCGACAGGTATCATTATTTTCTGATCTTCACAGATGATTTGAGCAGATATGAGCATATCTACTTGATGAAACATAAGTCTGAAACATTTGAAAAGTTCAAAGAATTTCAGAGTGAAGTGAAAAATCATTGTAACAAGAAAATAAAGTTTCTATGATCTGATCGTAGAGAAAAGTATTTGAGTTACGAGTTTGGCCTTCAGTTAAAAACAATGTGAAATAGTTTCACTACTCACGCCACCTGGAACACCACAACATAATGGTGTGTCCGAACGTCATAACCGTACTTTATTGGATATAGTGCAATCTATGATGTCTCTTACCGATTTAACACTATTGTTTTTGGGGTCATGCATTAGAGACAGCTGCATTCACGTTAAAAAGAGGCACCATCTATATCCGTCGAGACGACGCCTTATGAACTATGATTTGGCAAGAAACCAAAGTTGTCGTTTCTTAAAGTTTGGGGTTGCAATGCTTATATGAAAAAGTTTCATCCCGATAAGCTCAAAAACTCAAATCGGAGAAGTGCATCTTCATAGGATATCCAAAGGAAACTATTGGATACACCTTCTATCACAGATCTGAAGGCAAGACTTTTGTTGCTAAATTCGGAAACTTTTTGGAGAAGGAGTTTCTCTCGAAAAAAGTGAGTGGGAAGAAAGTAGAACTTGATAAGGTAATTGTACCTTCTCCCTTATTGGAAAGTAGTTCATCACAGAAATCTGTTCCTGTGACTACTACACCAATTAGTGAGGAAGCTAATGGTGATGATCATGTAACTTTAGATCAAGTTACTACCGAATCTCGTAGGTAAACCAGAGTGAGAACCGCACCATAGTGGTACGGTGATCCTGTTCTGGAGGTCATGTTACTTGACCATGACGAGCCTACGAACTATGAAGAAGTGATGGTGAGCCCAGATTCCGCAAAGTGGCTTGAAGCCATGAAATCTGAGATGGGATCCATGTATGAGAACAAAGTTTGGACTTTGGTTGACTTGCCCGTTGATCGGCAAGCCATAGAAAATAAATGGATCTTCAAGAGGAAGACGGACGCTGATAGTAGTGTTACTATCTACAAAGCTAGAATTGTCGCAAAAGGTTTTCGACAAGTTCAAGGTGTTAACTACGATGAGATTTTCTCACTCGTATCTATGCTTAAGTCTGTCCGAATCATGTTAGCAATTGCCGCATTTTATGAAATCTGGCAAATGGATAAACAAAACTGCATTCCTTAATGGATTTGCTAAAGAAAAGTTGTATACGATGCAACTAGAAGGTTTTGTCGATCCTAAAGGTGTTAACTAAATATGCAAGCTCCAGCGATCTATCTGTGGACTGGTGCAAACATCTCGGAGTTGGAATATACGCTTTGATGTGTTGATCAAAGCATATAGTTTTATACAGACTTGCGGTGAAGCCTGAAAGTGAGTGGGAGCACTACAGCATTTCTGATAAGTATATGTGAATGACATATTGTTGATCGGAAATAATGTAGAATTATTCTGTAAAGCATAAAAGGAGTGTTTGAAAGGAGTTTTTCAAAGAAAGACTTCGGTAAAGCTGCTTACATATTGAGCTTCAAGATCTATAGAGATAGATCAAGACGCTTGATAAGTTTTTCAATAAGTACATACCTTGACAAGATTTTGAAGTAGTTCAAAATGGAACAGTCAAAGAAAAAGTTTCTTGCCTGTGTTACAAGGTGTGAAGTTGAGTAAAGACTCAAAGCCCGACCACGACAGAAGATAGAAAGAGAATGAAAGTCATTCCCTATGCCTCATTCATAGGTTCTATAAAGTATGCCATGCTGTGTACCAGATCTATTATATACCCTGCACTAATTTGGCAAGGGAGTACAATAGTGATCTAGGAGTAGATCACTGGACAGCGGTCAGAATTATCCCTAGTGAAATAAGGATATGTTTCTCGATTATGGACGTGACAAAAAGGTTCGTCGTAAAGGGTTACGTCGATGCAAGTTTTTGACACTGATCCAGATGAATCTAAAGTCTCAATCTGGATACATATTGAAAGTGGGAGCAATTAGCTAGAGTAGCTCCATGCAGAGCATTATAGACATAGAATTTTGCAAAATACTTACGGATCTGAATGTGACAGACCCGTTGACTAAAATTATCTCACAAGCAAAACATGATCACACCTTAGTACTCTTTGGGTGTTAATCACATAGAGATGTGAACTAGATTACTGACTCTAGTAAACCCTTTGAGTGTTGGTCACATGACAATGTGAACTATGGGTGTTAATCACATGGTGATGTGAACTATTGCTGCTAAATCACATGGCGATGTGAACTAGATTATTGACTCTAGTGCAAGTGGGAGACTGAAAGGAAATATGCCCTAGAGGCAATAATAAAGTTATTATTTATTTCCTTATATCATGATAAATGTTTATTATTCATGCTAGAATTGTATTAACCGGAAACATAATACATGTGTGAATACATAGACAAACAGAGTGTCACTAGTATGCCTCTACTTGACTAGCTCGTTAATCAAAGATGGTTATGTTTCCTAACCATGGACAAAAGAGTTGTTATTTGATTAACGAGGTCACATCATTAGTTGAATGATCTGATTGACATGACCCATTTCATTAGCTTAGCACCCGATTGTTTAGTATGTTGCTGTTGCTATTCTTCATGACTTATACATGTTCCTATGACTATGAGATTATGCAACTCCCGTTTACCGGAGGAACACTTTGGGTGCTACCAAACGTCACAACGTAACTGGGTGATTATAAAGGAGTACTACATGTGTCTCCAAAGGTAGATGTTGGGTTGGCGTATTTCGAGATTGGGATTTGTCACTCCGAATGTCGGAGAGGTATCTCTGGGCCCTCTCGGTAATGCACATCACATAAGCCTTGCAAGCACTGCAACTAATATGTTAGTTGTGAGATGATGTATTACGGAACGAGTAAAGAGACTTGCCGGTAACGAGATTGAACTAGGTATTGGATACCGACGATCGAATCTCGGACAAGTAACATACCGATGACAAAGGGAACAACGTATGTTGTTATGCGGTCTGACCGATAAAGATCTTCGTAGAATATGTAGGAGCCAATATGGGCATCCAGGTCCCGCTATTGGTTATTGACCGGAGACGTGTCTCGGTCATGTCTACATTGTTCTCGAACCGTAGGGTCCGCACGCTTAAGGTTTCGATGACAGTTATATTATGAGTTTATGAGTTTTGATGTACCGAAGGAGTTCGGAGTCCCGGATGAGATCGGGGACATGACGAGGAGTCTCGAAATGGTCGAGACGTAAAGATTGATATATTGGAAGCCTATGTTTGGACATCGGAAGTGTTCCGGGTGAAATCGGGATTTTACCGGATTACCGGGAGGGTTACCGGAACCCCCCGGGAGCCAAATGGGCCAACATGGGCCTTAGTGGAAAGGTGAGAGGGCAGCCCACATAGGGCTGCGCCTCCCCCCTCTCCCTAGTCCTATTAGGACTAGGAGAGGGGCCGGCCACCTCTCTCTCTCTCTCTCTCTCTCTCTCTCTCTCCCCTTTAAAGGATTCCTAGTTGGACTAGGATTGGAGGGGGGAGTCCTACTCCCGGTAGGAGTAGGACTCCTCCTGCGCCTCCCTCTCTTTGGCCGGCCAGCCCCCCTCCCTCCATCCTTTATATACGGGGGCAGGGGACACCCCAAGACACACAAGTTGATCCTTGAGATCGTTCCTTAGCCATGTGCGGTGCCCCCTGCCACCAAATTCCACCTCGATCATACCGTTACAGTGCTTAGGCGAAGCCCTGCGTCGGTAGTACATCAAGATCGTCACCACGCCGTCGTGCTGACTGAACTCTTCCTCGACGCTTTGCTGGATCGGAGCCCGAGGAACGTCATCGAGCTGAACATGTGCTAAGAACTCGGAGGTGCCGGAGTAACGGTGCTTGGATCGGTCGGATCGGGAAGAAGACGTACGACTACTTCCTCTACGTTGTGTGATCGCTTCCGCAGTCGGTCTGCGTTGGTACGTAGACAACACTCTCCCCTCTCGTTGCTATGCATCACCATGATCTTGCGTGTGCGTAGGAAAATTTTCGAAATTACTACGTTCCCCAACAGGTGAAACTCCAGCCCTTCGAACCGAGCTGACATTTTTAGGACGACGTTGCGGTAAGCTGCCATTTTTGGGTCCTTGGCGTCGAAGTCACCATTTATTTGGGATATCGCGAGGTTCAAATCCCCGCGTACCTCTAGGCGTTGAATGCCCATGGATATTGCCATCCGGAGGCCATGTAGAAGGGCCTCGTATTCGGCTGCGTTGTTGGAGTCCGTGTACATAATTTGGAGTACATACTGGACTGTGTCTCCTGTTGGGGACGTCAAAACGACGCCAGCCCCCAGTCCGGCCAACATTTTGGAGCCGTCGAAATGCATGATCCAGTTTGAGTATGTGCCGTACTCTTTAGGGAGTTCGGCCTTCGTCCATTCTGCGACGAAGTCGGCCAAAACTTGCGATTTGATAGCTCGCTGTGGCTTATAGGTTATATCGAACGGGAGGAGCTCGATGGCCCATTTTGCGATCCGGCCCGTTGCATCGCGGTTGTTGATAATATCGTTAAGTGGTACTTCCGAGGCTACTGTTATGGAGCACTCTTGAAAGTAGTGTCGTAGCTTTCGGGATACCATGAATACCACGTATGCAATTTTTTGATAATGCGGGTACCGTGATTTGCATGGAGTGAGGACAGTGGACATGTAGTAGATCGGCCTTTGAAGGGGGAATTTGTGTCCGTCCGTTTCCCGCTCGACAACGAGCACTGCGCTGACAACTTGATGTGTTGCTGCAATGTACAATAGCATTGGTTCGCCGGTGTTAGGCGCGGCCAGGAATGGGTTTGTTGCCAATATGGCTTTTATTTCATCGAGTCCGGCCGTGGCGGCATCCGTCCACTCGAAGTGTTCGGTGCGCTAGAGTAGGCGATAAAGGGGCAGTGCCTTTTCTCCCAAGCAGGAGATGAAGCGGCTTAGAGCCGCCACGCATCCGGTTAATTTTTGTATTTTTTTGAGGTCCTTTGGGATATCCAATTGTGACAGAGCTCGGATCTTGGCTGGATTTGCTTCAATTCCTTTACCGGATACAATGAAGCCCAAGAGCTTTCCGGCTGGAACGCCGAAGACGCATTTTTCCGGGTTGCGCTTGATGTCGTATTTTCGGAGGTTATCGAATGTGAGCCTCAAGTCGTCAACTAGAGTTTCGACATGTCTTGATTTGATGACCACATCATCCACGTATGCCTCCACTGTTTTGCCGATATGATTTTCCAGACATCTCTGGATCATGCGCTGATATGTTGCACCGGCGTTTTTTAGCCCGAAGGGCATTGTGTTGAAGCAGAATGGGCCGTATGGTGTGATGAATGCTGTTGCAGCTTGGTCTGATTCTACCATCTTGATTTGATGGTAACCGGAGTATGCGTCATGGAAACACAACGAGTCGTGTCCTGCGGTGGCATCGATAATTTGATCGATACGGGGGAGGGGGAAGGGATCCTTCGGGCAAGCCTTGTTAAGGTCTTTAAAATCGACACACAGGCGCCAGGATTTGTCCTTCTTTGGTACCATCACCATGTTTGCTAGCCACTCCGGATGTTTTATGTCTCTAATGAATCCGGCCTCCAGTAGCTTGGCTAGCTCTTCTCCCATAGCCTGTCTCTTGGGTTCGGAAAAACGTCGAAGGGCTTGTTTGACCGGTTTGAATCCTTTTAGGATATTTAGGCTGTGTTCGGCCAGCCTGCGTGGGATACCTGGCATGTCTGAAGGGTGCCAGGCGAAAATGTCCCAATTTTCTTGTAGGAATTCTCGCAGTGCGGCGTCTACATCGGGGTTCAGTCGTGCCCTGATGGAAGCTGTTTTATTGGGGTCCGTTGGATGGACCTGGAATTTGATTATTTCGTCTGCTAGCTTGAAGGATGTGGATTTAGATCTTTTGTCGAGTATCACATCATCCCTGTTAACCGTGGAGCGCAGCGCCGTCAGTTCCTCGGCCGCTAAGGCTTCGGATAGTGCCTCAAGGGCTAATGCGGCCGTTTTGTTTTCGGCGCGGAGTGCTATGTCCGGATCACTAGCTAGAGTGATAATTCCATTCGGCCCGGGCATCTTGAGCTTCATGTACCCGTAATGGGGTATTGCTTGGAAGATTGTGAATGCTTCCCGCCCTAGTAAGGCGTGATGTCCGCTTTTAAATGGGGCCACCTGAAACGTGACTTCTTCGGACCTGTAATTATCCGGCGTGCCGAACACCACATCTAGTGTGATTTTTCCCGTGCAGCGCGCTTCCCGACTGGGGATTATTCCTGTAAAGGTTGTGCTGCTTCGCTCGACGCGGTTCCAGTCTATTTCCATTTTTTGAAGGGTCTCCTCATAAATGAGGTTTAGTCCGCTGCCTCCATCCATGAGCACCTTGGTAAGGCGCAAGCTGTCCACTATGGGACTGAGGACCAATGCGGCTGGTGCTCGGGCTGTTCGGAATCTAGGTTCATCACTTGCGTTGAAAGTAATGGCAGTGTCGCTCCATGGATTTATTGTTGCAACTTGATAGACTTCGGCGAGGTTGCGGAGTGTTCTTTTTCGCATATTGTTTGATGCGAAAGTCTCGAAGACTGTGAGAACGGTACTGGTGTCCTTGGGCTGGCTTTCTGCGGCCTCCCGATTTAAGAGGTCCTCGCCAATTTTGGCTACCTGCCGGAGTATCCAACATGCTCTAAGGCTATGAGTTGGTGTGGCGTCCTCTGTACTGTGAATTCTACAGGGTCCATCAAGCCACCTTTCCAGTACGGTTCCATGCCCTGCAAAGGGTTTTGGCTTTTTGCTATTTATCCCGGGTGTCTTATGATGATGCATCCTCTTAGTTCGGACGGGATTACTATTCAAGGCCGGATTATTCCAAGATTTCGTTTCGGTTTTCCAGGCACTTTCCATCGCACAGTATTTTTGTACTATGGACGCCAAGTCAGCGAAGCGTGTAATATCACGACGACTTACGGCGTTAAGGATTCCCTCGTCCGTGCGATTACTGCAGAAGATTGATATCGCGTCTCCCTCGCGGTAATCTTTTATCCTGTTCATAACCAGGAGGAATCTGGCCCAGTAATGATGTACTGTTTCGTCGGGCCTCTACCTGACTTGGGAGAGATCGCTTATGTTCGGGTGGGTGGGTGTCGTTGAATTTGAAACCTCACCCAATCCAAGATTCGGAGGCCGAAGAGTTTTCGAATTCTGAAGTTCGGATTCCTAGACGTTATCCAACGAATCCGGCCCGTTGCCTGATTCTAAGCTCAGGTCTTGAGTTACATCCTCCCCTCCGCGGGTATCCGGCTTGGAGGGATCGGGAATTCGGACGTAACTAGTCCTTAAAATAGATGAAGGGTCGCCGCACCGCGCCTCTACCACGGCAACATGGTGGGTGACTTGGGGAGAGTTAATTTCTCTTAGATCGGGTTTAAGCCCAACCTGGTCGTAATCCGTGGCGACCCCCAGGGCGGTGATGCGATCCAAGAGCTCGTTTACGGAAGAGAGCTCCATTGGATCTAACTGCTCGACGAGATCCGAGCTGATGTGTAGATTGCTTTTGATGACCCGAGAGGTCACTGTCGGCGCAACAGCCGAACAGGCGGTCATGAGGAAACCACCTAGCCGGAGGGTTTGGCCAGCAGCCAAGGCTCCCTTAGCAACGACGCCGTCTTTGAAGACGAGAGAAGGCATCCTTCCTGATTGCGACGGCACAGAGGAACTCTCAATGAAAGCACCAATGTCGGTTTCAAAACCGGCGGATCTCGGGTAGGGGGTCCCGAACTGTGCGTCTAGGCCGGATGGTAACAGGAGGCAGGAAACACGATGTTTTACCCAGGTTCGGGCCCTCTTGATGGAGGTAAAACCCTACGTCCTGCTTGATTAATATTGATGATATGGGTAGTACAAGAGTGGATCTACCACGAGATCGAGGAGGCTAAACCCTAGAAGCTAGCCTATGGTATGATTGTTGTCTATGGAGTTGATGAAGTTGTCCTACGGACTACAACCCCCCGGTTTATATAGACACCGGATAGGGTTAGGGTTACATAGAGTCGGTTACAATGGTAGGAGATCTTGAATATCCGCATCGCCAAGCTTGCCTTCCACGCCAAGGAAAGTCCCATCCGGACACGGGACGAAGTCTTCAATCTTGTATCTTCATAGTCCAGGAGTCCGGCTGAAGGTATAGTCCGGCTATCCGAACACCCCCTAATCCAGGACTCCCTCAGTAGCCCCCGAACCAGGCTTTAATGACGACGAGTCCGGCGCGCAAATTGTTCGGCATTGCAAGGCGGGTTCTTCACCAAATCTTGTGTACCTGTAGGGATAATGTCCGATTTTTGTAATGTAGTGCTCCTCGGCTTCCACGCCCAATAATGGCCGTCTTCCATGTGTCAAACGAATGCGAAAAGCCAGGGCATTTTTTACACCCACACCCCTAGCCGTATAAACGAGCCGCCTATTTAACGGGATGGGGATTTAGGCCCAAACCACATCCTCTCCTTTCCGCGAGTTATCATCAGAGCGCTTTCAGCAAAGGTCCATTCCAACATGGCCAGCCGTCCCAGCTCCTCCTCTCGGCCTTCCAGCCCTAAACCTAGAGACTAGGAGAGGTGCTCCATCCCGCACAGCGGGCTAGTGTCGCTTCAGGCCAAGGGATTTCTCCCTCAGGCCTATATGGATCTACCACGAGATCGAGGAGGCTAAACCCTAGGAGCTAGCCTATGGTATGATTCTTGTCTATGGAGTTGATGAAGTTGTCCTACGGACTACAACCCTACGGTTTATATAGACACCGGATAGGGTTAGGGTTACATAGAGTCGGTTACAATGGTAGGAGATCTTGAATATCCGCATCGCCAAGCTTGCCTTCCACGCCAAGGAAAGTCCCATCCGGACACGGGACGAAGACTTCAGTCTTGTATCTTCATAGTCCAGGAGTCCGGCTGAAGGTATAGTCCGGCTATCCGAACACCCCCTAATCGAGGACTCCCTCCGTGATCAACCCCATTTCTATATGACAATTGATCCTGTTAATCTCCATATCATTTGGAATCCATTTGCTTTCCCAAACCACCATCAAACACCTTCTGGCAGAAACTTAAAATGCATGTTTCGTCCATCTCCACTAATCTCCATGAGCTCAACTTGTTCCCACAGCCCCATCTGGTCCTCCTCTAACCCCTGCATCTTTCCCTGCCTGAGGGGCCATGATGATGGGGGTGAAAAGCTCTTTTTCCCTCTCTGGACAACACCATTTCTCTCTCTCAACCTCCCTCCTCACTCTAGTGGATCCCCAGGGCATCCAATGCCATTGTCACATTGTTTACTCCCACCTGCAGCTTCCAGACACGAGTGGGCGCGTGAGGACGCGAGAAAAAGCCGCGGGTGCCGGCCATTTGCGCGCTCTGGAGCACGTCAGCGTGCTCCCGACCATTGACGCTGCGCTCCCCCACCACCTCGAGCCTCCCCCTCGCGCCAGTCGAGGTGCCTCGACATCCGCAACACGCCCCCGTGCAGGCCCCCTCATCTCTCCCTCTCTCTCACCTCCTGCGGCGTGTGCCCAGAGCCGCGCAGCTCGGCCAATGCATGGCCTCGCACGCGCGAGCACCAGAGCCTTGGCCCGCTCCTCCTCTCTCTTCTTGGCGCCCCACTCAACTCCCACGGACGCTGTAGACAGCCCCTCGCCCTCTCTCCTGGCCTCCCGAGCCATTGCCGCAGCCACCCGTGCGCCGCGTCCACGGTGAGCCGTGGGTCAGCTACTTAAGGCCACCCCCGAGCCCCCTCTCTACTCCTTTGGACCTCTCTCCCTCCCGTACGTTGCCCAGGCCAACCCATTCCTCCTCTAGTGCCCCCATTCACCTCCATGGCCGGAAACCTTGCCACTGGCCACCGCTCAAATTCGAGCTCTCCGGTGCTCCTCTCTCCCTCCTACCTGCACCAGAACATCACCCACTTCCCCACGACCCTCTCCAGTATTCCATTTCTTCTTCTCCGCGGCCACAACACCGTGCCCCCAACCACACCATCAG
Organism: Triticum monococcum; assembly: GCA_034509565.1. Taxonomy (NCBI): domain Eukaryota; kingdom Viridiplantae; phylum Streptophyta; class Magnoliopsida; order Poales; family Poaceae; genus Triticum; species Triticum monococcum. The sequence goes on from CM067843.1 coordinate 80,000,583, forward strand.
CCTCGTCCGCCGCGGCCGACGCCCTGCTCGACCCGGTGCCCCTGGGCAACCGTGCCACCCACGGTTGGATGCGGCCGGGTCCCCTGAGCACGCCGGTGGCCATATCACTGGAAACGGTGGCCTGTAGTGCCGGCAAGCCTCCCCGTCGACACCGCCCCTGCCTCTGCTCTGCTCGAGCGGGAGGTTGGGGATGAACCAGACAACTGGGCCCCGCGTGTCGGCGACCCTGAGGGCCGGGCCCGTGGGATAAGTGGACATGGCTTCCCTGGGTGCCGTCTCCCCGCGGTGAAGACGTATTCCGGGCAGGCGCCTTTGACGTCGCCGCCTGCACGCGTGCGGCCGAGCCGCTGGGCCGGCCCAGTGCGCTGCGGCGCTATGTTGCGCTCGGTGCGCGGCATAGGTATACCCCCCACTTCCTTTGCCTTTTTCCTTTTCCAGAAATTTGTAAAATCCATACATAGTTCAAATTAACTCCAAATTGGATGATTCAAATTTCTAGTAGTTCCTAAAATCATGCCCTATCACATGGTGCTTTTTGCACATTTTTCTAGCACATTTCCCTTCACACATATTAAATAAATCCTATTTTCTTATTTCTGTGCTGAACTTTAGAAAATCACAAAGAGCCCATTTTTGATCCAAATGCCATGATTCAAATTCCTAGATGTTTCTAAGTTCAAAACTTAGTTTTTGAACATTTTTACTAATACTTTCTGTATCACCTCAAATAATGAGCCATTTCTTCATATTTGTCAACTTTGTAAATTCATAGGAAAATCATTTGAACTCCAAATCCAGTGAAACCAACTCCTAGATGCTTCTAAAATCATGTTTTGTTAAATGGGTGCCTTTGCTCATTTTTCAAAAAATATATTTCTGTACACTTCTTGCAAATCCATAAACCCCTTGATTCCATCATATCAAAATGTTTAGAAATATCCATTGATCCAATTCCAATGAAATCACTTTGGTCATTCCTCACATGACCAGAGGTATCCTAGAAAAGTCAAATCAATATTTTTGGAGCACTTTTATTTCTGCCTTGTTGTGTTGCTTATTATGGTTGCTTTCTACGATAGTTTACAAAGTAGACGAAATGCTTGGAGTTGGACCAGAGCTATTTGAAGACCTCGAAGACTTTGTTAAAACAGGCAAGCATCCCTTTGACCATGATGAACCATTTCACATCATGATTGCATTTTCGTTGCTTCACTGAGTGCATGATATACCTTGAATGGCAACCTTGCTAGGCTTGCCTCCGTTGCATACTCCATTGATACTTGCATTGTTCATGACTCTACCCTTGCTTAGAGTTGTGTTGGTGGGTTGTAGAAATATGCTTTAGTAGATGGCTACGCAAAGTGGGTCAGGGTTATGCATGGAAAGGAACAAGTATGGGTTGACATACTTGCAAACAGCCCAGTGGGTGCCACTAATGCCCCTGGGAGATGATGATGAACAAGGTCACTACTTGGTGGAGAGGTAGTGTACCGAGGCTCGATAAAAGTGTTGATTACAGAGACGGATTAGATTTAAGATTTGTCGACTGTCCCAACCTTATCTTGGTTTCGATGTTGTCATCAACGTAACCGATATGTTGGACCTCTACTATGCCTTGTTAAGGTCATTGCATAAAGGATTACCTACCTGGTACCACCGACGCCTTAGAAGACAAAACGGGATCATCATGACTAAAAAGACAATAGAAGACCAAGTCAATGCCTGCTACGAGGAGCCACCTTCACCCCATCACTTCAACAGGCGAGAAGTTGTTGGAGAATCTTCAGGCCCAACCCGGATCGTTTCATCAAACAACTACAAGAGACATAGCGACACCTGAGGAAAACCCAGAAGACTGCATGAGGCACGGAGCAAAGCACGACTACTAAACATCCGAGAACCCCTAGGGTAGGATGAGTCGTGTACCCCCTATGCGCAGTCGAGTCCGTATGATGGTTCGAATAGAACCATGATTGTGTGTTGCTTGCTTTTACTTATTTGTGTTTTGATATCAGTCGCCCTTTTTGACCTAGGAAACAAGTACGCAACTATATCACGTGCCTTATTTTGTTGTTTTTGTTTGACCCTTCCGGCACTTGTTTGTTGCACTTGCACTATAGAACCCCCTTTAGGCATTCCCCTCCTCTATGCTACTTCTCCCTCTCATCTCTCGCCTCAACCGAAGACCGGCAAGACAAGCTACACCAAGGATTCTGCCTCGGCGACCAACTAGCAATGAAGACTTCTGCTACAATCTCCACGACCAAGTGCAACCCCGTAGAATTATGTTTAACCCTCCAGACTAGAAACCCATTCCTAGACCCTTCGAGACTTTACGAGATACCCCAGCTCGAGTCCCTAACCATGTGCTTAACCCATAGAATTGCAAGAGAACCAGTTAAGTCTCTGTAGACCTTGCACAACACTGGGTTCATTATGGAACTAGTGGACATAGTGAACGAGCACATTATCATCCTAATATAGCACCAGAACTGACGATGCCATAGGGAAGACCAGTTTGAGGATATAGGAATAGAGGACAAATGATTTGATGAGTTTATATCAATGACTTTGAGGAATCATCTGAGACTATTTGGTGGATTATGAGGCTTTCATGTTGGTAGATGAATTTGGTGGGATCATGATTATAGAGTAGCATAGCTTTCATTACCCCTGAGTAGATTGGATTTATAGGACAATTATGATCGCAAGCTGAAACTCCTGGAAGTGCAAGGATTTGACTTGATCAGATGATATTGATAGGAGACAGTTGATATTACATAAATAACTTGAGGGAAACATGTAGGATTCCTCGTTGGACAAGAGATTTGGATTTAAAGAGGTGATCCTAGTTGAGTATAGATGCTGAGTAAGCCTGCAGGATTCGGAGTAAATTGAATTTAGACTGATGATCTTGATCGTGATACCATGTTTCTCGATGGACAATAAACTAGGAGATTGGAATTGATTTAAGGATCTATATAAGCGGGAGGTTGGAAGTTACTTGACCATGATAATGGAAATTGGTGGACCGACTATAGTAGAGATAGCCTTTTCAAGTATTTGGGGATTATAAGGACTTTAGAAGATCATGTGGTACACCATGCATAAACATTGGATTTGTAGAATTAATGGATTGTGTAGTGATTGATGGAAGTTAATGGGCTGCTGGAGTGATTCATAGGAAGGAAACAAGATCTTGGAGTGGCTTACGACGTGTTTCCTTAGGATAGAGGTGCCTTATCTTAGACCTTGGAAGAATAGGATGAGCACTTGGATTGTCCTATTTTATTCCAGCTTGGAAGCTTGTATGCTCTACCCATGGATTTTTAGGGGTAGCCACACATATGAGTTTGGGGATCGTAGACATATATGATTTTGTTAGACCTCCTCGTGGGAGTCATGAGGATATGAATAGCATGAGTGATGATTGGAGTTGACCTATACGAAATGATGCTTTCAGCGATATAAGGTGATCTGTTTGGAGGACTAGATAGAACAATTGGCCTCTCAAAATCTGTGCTCAAGGATAAGATGATAAACATTCACTCGCACACTAGATCCTCGAAACCCTTAAGCCCTACCAAGCTACAACATGGTCGGATCATAACTTCGGGTCTTGACTCTAGATCGAAAACACCTTGGCCCACACTCAACTGTTACCACCACCAATGCCCCAGCCTACCTTACATACCCCATGAACATAAACTTCATGGAGTACTTGGATCATGTTGGTTGTCACTTTTACTTGGTGACCTACTCGTCTAACTGAAGATGGAAAAAGAATCGTTCAGCTGGTTAAGGAACATCTGAAGATCGCCATGACAAGGAGGAAGAACTATACCAACCACCACCGTCAAGAAGTGAACTTCCTCATCGAAGACCGTGCGTATCTACAAACCACTCCTCTCAAGGGAACCGAGCATTTTCATGATAAGGAAACCCACGCCAAGATTCATCGGACCTCTTTGAGATCACTCCAAGATTTAACAACCCCCTCTGAGATCACTACGAGACGAAGAGAAGACAGCTACTAGATGGAGTTGCCACCTGAGTTACCTGATGTGCACAATGCTTTCCATGCATCACAACCCCGGAAGTGTTTCCAACTTCCTAACTTGCCCGATCTCTATGAGGGCGTTAACCACCGAGCCATCGACCCCTAGCGCAATCTAACGTACCGCGAGCTACCCATTAGCAACCCGGATCAAGAAGAGCGTCATACACGAAGCCACACCATCAAGTAATTCAAGCTCAACAGAGCACTACACGGAAGCAGAAGCAACATGAGGACTTGAAGACTACCCCAGATCCAAGTTTCTGTATCCCTTTCCGTGCCTAGTTTGGGAATCTCAGGGACGAGATTCTTGTAAGGGGGGTAGGTCTGTCACACCCTGATTTTCATGCCACAACACTTAAGCTAATAAATCATGATAAAATGTGGTTTGACAAAAACTTTTGAGTGTTTTGGACCTTGCCTTGTTTGGATTTTGTCTGTTGTTTGCAAGTGCTCTAAAAATCAAATAAATCCTCCAACTCCTATACCTCATCTCCTTGCTCCAAACTCTTGAACCAATGATCATGCCATGTGTATATAGCAATATAGTATTTTCTTACAAAAATAATTTGGCCAAAAAGTGTTGGTGTACTAAAGTAGGGGTACCTTAGTATCCCGAACTTGTGCACGGGCAGTCGTAGCACCCCGCGGCAAGGCTTGCCGGGTGACCGCCAAGGTCCTCCGTGGTTCCTTTGGAGCCATTCAAGGACAAAGTATTCAAGCCAAGGCGCAAGGCCCCGGCAAGAGGAGCTTGCCGGGAAGGCCACTCGAAGCACAAAGACCCCAGCAAGAGGAGCTTGCCGGGAAGACCAACCAAGGCATCTCGAGAAGCTTGCTGCGACGCGCTGCGCGTCCCGGCAAGACCCGGTGAGCGACAAGCTCCCGGATGCGAGAAGACCCGGTGAGTGACAAGCTCCCGGACGCGACAAGGCAACACCCGCGGCAAGGCGCTTGCCGTGGCAAGCTACTACTCCGCAGCCCGCACTCCAGCTCACCCACCAACGTGTCGCTCTGGGACCGTTCCTGGCGTACGTGGCGGGAGGCTGTGCAGCCAGGGGCATGCGGTGGCAAGCAGGCGCTGACAAGATAGCCATCGTGGCAAACGGTGGCGCCCCTGACGGTCCCTTTCCGCACCGTCTAGGCGACACAGACAAGCATTTAATGCCTTTGTCCCCTGCCGTCAGGGTTAGGTATGATACAACTGTTGAAAGCGGTGGTGCCAACCACCACCTCTTTTACCTTTTTACCCTCATCTCTATTGCCACCTGTCGGTGACCCCTTTGACATATAAAAGGAGGCCCATGCGCAACAGGGGGGGGGGGGGAGGACGATCATTCTGACGCTCGGTCTCACCAGCCACCCAAGTGTACTGTAGCATTCATCGCTCCCGAGCAAGAACATAATACAAATCAAAGCAGGAGTAGGGTTTTACGCATCCGTGCGGCCCAAACCCGGGTAAACCGATCGCGTCGCTCGTGCGTTCACCTCGATCTGCTCTTCGTGCACTCTCCGCCCCTTGCCGAACCGAAAGGGGCCCCGGTCCGCCGTGGTCCCATAGGTGTCCGTGGGGATCAGTCACCCCCGACATCTTTGGCGCGCCAGGTAGGGGGCGCGTCGAGGTTGTGTGAACCTGATCCGGTGTTCGCACGAGCCAAATCTTCATCCTCTTCATCGACATGCCGCCAAAGAAGAAGGCTTCGAAGATAGCTGCTCCGTCTGCGCTGAGCCCACCATCGCCGGAGCGATCGGCTGGTGGAGTAGGCGCTGGCGGAAGAGCGGGCGCCGACGAGGGGACTCATGGTGCTGCCAGGTCCAAGGACAAGACTGCGCTGCACGTCGGCGGCGCGGTCGGCTCCTACAACGACCGAGCGCACTCCAAGACCTTGGCGTCCGTACACGCTCCGCGCCCGTCCCAAGAGGCGCGGGACCAGCAGCGTCATGGTACTCACGGTACCATACGTTTGCTGGGCCAAGGTCAAGCTGGTGGATCCCGGAGTGCTCAAGACCAGCACGCATGCCAACATGCTGGCACGAGCGTGGCACAGTCGCTTAGACGAGATACTGCTCCTTCTAACGTAGTTAGAAGTCCGAGCATATCTCGCTCCTCGCACCGTTCGCCGCTGCCGCCCGCCACTTCGGCAGAAGCGTTGGCTCGGGCCCAACTGCTCCTAGATTACCCCATGGAACTCGTATACGGGTCGCCGCGAGTGCTTGCTTACGACAAGCTTGAGCAAGAGCAGCTGCGACAAGACGACGCGCTGCTCCTTGAGGAAGACCGTCTTTAGGCTGCTGTGCGAGCCGCTCGCTACCAGCAAGCTTTGCGCCGCTATCATAGCCGCAAAGTTAACGCCAGAAGTCTCGAGGAAGGCGACCTTGTTCTTCGGCATGTTCAGTCCGCCAAGAATTCAAACAAGTTGACGCTGAAGTGGGAAGGCCCTTACCGGGTGAAACGAGTCACTAGGTCTGGCGCTGTCCGCCTGGAGACCGAAGATGGCATCCCAGTGAGCAACTCCTGGAATATTGAGCATCTTCGTAAGTTTTACCCGTAGGGCACGGTTGCCGGAACCCGTTCCGGCAACCACCTTTTGTACAAGTCTTGCCCCTGTTGCATGTAATCCTTTGTGCAAAGCCGGGCGCAGATCCCGTGCATAAAGATTATGTGCTCAGCACACCTTGTCGATTTCATGCTTTTTAAATTTTGCATGTATTATCTGACATTTTGTGCAGCACTTACCCCCGGTAAGCAATAACGAGCCTTAAAGCTCCATATTGTTATTTCGCCCTCTTCCTTTTTCACAAGGAAAAGAAGGTTCCCTAGCGCACAAGTTTGCCGGGGGGGGGGGGGGGGGAGGGAGAAGATACGGTATGGACCAGGCGTCGTTCAAGAAGTTTTCGCCTTGCCGGGAAGCAAGTAACAAAAAAAAGATAAGTTGCCAAAGTCTGGCAATCAAATTTCCTTTAAATTTATAGAGTTATATTCCTTGAACGACCGTCCCTTGTATGGAAAACCTGTGCGCGGAGGAACCAACTCGTAGCTAGTTGCGCCCTTACTGTTGTTTCGAGTCCGCTCAACAACTTAAGTGAGCCGCGACTAGCTCTGCGACAAGGTTTCTTGCCGGCCACGGCACCGCCTGCAGGCTGCTGATGTTCCGCACTCAGCGCTCGCGGCAAGCGCGGAGGAACCAGCTCGCAGCCAGTTGCGCCCTTACTGTTGTTTCGAGTCCGCTCAACAACTTAAGTGAGCTGCGACTAGCTCTGCGACAAGGTTTCTTGCCGGCCGCGGCACCGCCTGCAGGCTGCTGATGTTCCGCACTCAGCGCTCGCGGCAAGCGCGGAGGAACCAGCTCGCAGCCAGTTGCGCCCTTACTGTTGTTTCGAGTCCGCTCAACAACTTAAGTGAGCTGCGACTAGCTCTGCGACAAGGTTTCTTGCCGGCCGCGGCACCGCCTGCAGGCTGCTGATGTTCCACACTCAACGCTCAAAGGTGCCCGCGCCAGCAAGTTCCCTAAAAGCGTAGGATAAAAACATACAAGGGAAGGAATCAAGTAAAGGAAATAACGGAGCAATTACTACCCAGGATAGAGTATATTACAAAATAACTTGTCGCATCTCTAACAGACTGTTTTTCATAAGATGATTGACAGCAACAAGGAAAGAAAAAGATGGATGGCCTAGTCTACACGGTCGCCCTCGACCCTTCTGATTCCGCTCACCCTGTCCACAATAGGTGCGACGAGGGCCTTGAGCTCCTCCAAATCAGCATCTGGCGGCAGGCTTCGAAGGACGTTGGTGAGGCAGAGTCCTGGGTTGCGGAAGGCCACCTTCATTAGCACCTTCTCGAGAGCTCCCGCGCAAATCTTGCGCGATTCGTCGGCAAGCTGCTTTGGGATCTGCTCCCGGAGTCGCTGGAGCACCGTTGCCACGCCCTTGAAGAACAGAGTCAGCTTGGCGCTGGGTTGGAGATTCTCGTTGGAGGAGTACCCGAGATCTACCATCCCCAATTACGCCAGCTCCCTGTCGACGTCCGCGGCGACGTTCACCAGACCCTCTGTCCAGTGCTCCACATTCTCTGGCAAAGTCTTCCGGGCGGCAGCAGCCTTTGCCAGCAGCACCTGGCCGACCTTGACCTCCTCCTTCAGGGCCGTCTCCTGCTCCTTGGCATCGTCCAGAGATTTGGTCAGGGCCGCCAGCTTCACTTTGAGATCGGCGTTGGAGTTCTTGGCGGCGTCCAGTTCCTTGCCCTTCTCGGCGAAAAGGGCCTGCAGCTCCGAGTAGCTGTTGGCGTCCTTCTCACGCTCGAGCTTGAGCGCGGCAAGCTCGTCGCCGCTCGCCTTGAGGCCCGCCTCCAGCTGCACCACCTTCAGCTCCAGCTCAGCCTTGGCAGCCTCGGCAGCTGCGGCGGCGTCTTCGGCCTGCTTGACGGCTCCGCCAACTGCCCGCTCGCGCGCGGCAAGTTCCTCCTTGTGGCTGTCGAGGTGGACCTTCCGCTGCGCCAAGTCACCCTCCTGCGAGGACAACTTCTCCGCGGCAAGGCGTTGGCGCTCTTCGACGTCGGCCTTCTCGAGGAGGAAGGCCTGTTGCGCTTCGGCAAGATCTTCCCGCTCCTTTGCTAGGGAGCGGAGAGCTTCCTGGTTGGCGCCCCGGAGCTCCTCTGCGCGCTTCTCGATATCAGCGCCGGCCTTCGCGACGAGTGCTTCGCGGGACTCCAGCTTGGCCTGCTGGGCACGGTAGAGCGCCACTAGCTTCCGCAACAGGCGCTCCTCTTCAGGTTCGCCGCTGCTGCTGCTTGGCGCGTCGACCAGCTTCAGCCCGGCGGAGGCAAGCACCTCTCCGTCCAGCATCTCCCCCTCGATCGGCGCCCTGGGGCTTGACGCCCAGGGAAGGTTGATGAAGATGTCCTCGCCGGCCTTCAGGTAGACGCCAGGCTGGGGCTCATCGGAGCTTGGCGCGGCGGCTGCGGCGGAGGAGTCGGTGGTCGGAGCAGCGCCTGGCGCTCCTGCGGCCTCCGGGTCGTCAGTACGACTGCCTGACTCCCCGCCCGCTTCTGCGGCGGCACCCCTGGCGGCCTCCTCGCCGGCGCCGGCTGCTTCCTCGGCGGCGACCTCCTTCTCCATCGGCTCTGCAGCAGATGGATCTGACGGCCGGAAGAGGGGAAAAGATTCAAGCAAAACTCGAGCAAAATCCAAGAGAAAGATCAAGAAGAAAAAGAGCCAAGGGGAGTTTGAAGCAAGTACATTACCTGTGCCAGGGTCTGCAGCTGCGGTCTCCGTCACCGGGGGATCACCGACGCAGTCCCTTGCCGGAGATCCCTCCCTTGCCGGGGGCTCCTGCCTTGCCGGGGGCTCCTCCCTTGTCGGGGGCTCCTCTCTAACCGGAGCATCCTCCCTCGCCGGAGAGCTCTCCCTTGCCGGAGATCTCCCCCTCGCCGGAGGACTTTCCCTTGGCGCTTCAGGGGCAGCCTCCGGGTTCTCCTGGTGTGGCTTCTCTGCTCCTGCACGAGTCAAACAAACAAGTATCAGCACAGCAAGGATCTTCGTGCGCACCCAATAGCGGGAAGTAAGCAAGACACTTACGCTGGGGGCTGCTCTGAAGATCAGCCGCCGGGTCCGGCAAGTTTGTCTCAGGCACGTCCCCTGTTGACGTAGTGGGTTCGTCCTCGATGACGATCACCGGCGCCTTGGCTCTCTTGGCCGCTCTCTACGCTAGAGTCCTAAAAAGGAACAGATACAGGGAAAGGCAAGTGAGAAACAAGACAAGACAAAAATAGCAGAAATCAAAGAATTGCAAGTACAATAAGGAGAACTTACTCCTCTTCTTCTTCCTCGTCGGAGCTAAACGCGGAGAAGTAAAAATCCGGCCCGCGTCTGGCGCGGGAAGGTGGACGAGTAGGCTCCCTTGGTCGCTTGGTGGGAGCAGAAGCGGCAGTCCGGGAAGACCCTGCTCCAGTCGAAGCAGCAGCATGGGGTGCTCCCGCGGCAACGGTGCTTGCCGCGGTGGAGCGCGTCATGCAGGGCGGCGACTGCCGGCCCGTCTGCCGCCTCGCTACATTTCTGGCCTTGCGGAGACGCCTTCTTGGTGGAGACGGAGACGCTGCTGGCGGCGTGCTATCGGAGGACAAAGTGGAGGAGGAATCGATCTCCAAAGAGCCGCTCGCATCATCGGCAGGCTCGCTCGGTTCGGCGTCATGCCCGGCAACCTGGCTCGGTTCGGCATCGCGCCCGGCGACCTCCTTCTTGCCGGCAAGATCCTTTTTGCCGGCAAGATCTTCCCGCTCGGCACGGTTTGCCGCCTCTGCCACCGCTGCCTCCTCCAAGGTGAAGCCGAACTCGCCCGCCGCGGCAGCTGCCGCCGCCTCTTCCAACCTGGTGGCGATGTACGCCAACTCCGCCTCGGTGGTGTCGCGGGTGAGGCCGTCCTTCTCGTCGCTGCGGATTGGCACTTCCACCAAGTCGTCGAAGAATTGCTGCACAACCTCGTCCTCTGGCTCTTGCCAAGTTGGCACGATTCTGTGCGAATCGCACAGTGGCATCATCGCCCTGATGCGGTCAAGCGCCGAATTGTTGCACAAAGGGACGATGCCCTGCGGCAACCTGAAGACCTCGGGGTGATCTGGATCGTACTTGAAGAGCTCCTGCAGTATTCCGTTGAGCTCAAGGATGGTGAAATTGTAGTTGAGGCCTGGGCGCAGCCTCATGACGTCTGCCGCGTTCTTGAACTCCCAAGCAGGCCTCCCCCGTTCCTGCAGGGGAGCGATGCGGCGACGAAGAAAGTCTGCGCCGACGGCCCCTACAGTGAGTCCGGCAAGCCTGAGGTGCTGGATCCTGGTGACGGCAATCTTCAGCCTGCTGTCCTCCGGGGCCACGTCGCTCCAGTCACCCCCGCGCACTGCTGCTACTTGACGACGGGCGGTGAATGGCTGCGGGCTCTCCTCGACAATCCAACACCAATCCGCTCTCCACTCCTCCCACTTGCCGCGGAACTCCCCCGTCCAGATAAGATTCCTTTTTGCCGGACCTTGAGATCCAGGTGATTCTACCGGACAGAGGCTCTCCTCTCTCTACCCGAGGAATGAAAAAGTGGCAAAAAAGGGCTACGCTAGGGTGGACCCCGACATAGTTCTCGCAAAGGTGTGCGAAAACGGCCATGGTGAGGACGGCGTTGGGAGTGAAGTCAAGGAGGCAGAGATTGTATGTGTTCATGATATCACAGAAGAACTCAGAAAAAGGCGGGCAGTGCCCGTAGTAGAAGAAGACGCCAAAGAAAGGGTACCCGTCCGGAGCCGTCGTGTGAGCAGCGGCCGGGAGCACCTTGGTCCGCGGGTGAGCTCGCGTCTCCGTCGCCCAAAAGAGATAATAGTACTCCCGCAGCTCCTTCGCGTCGAGCTTTGGGGGGAAAATGGCTCGCTCCTTCCACAGCGCCACGAGCCGCTGCGCCTCGGTCGACTTCACGGCCTTCCCCTTGTCGCCCTTCGGAGCCATGGCGGAAGCAGTGGAGGAGGTCGACGGCGTGGTAGTGCTGGTGGCAATGCGGGGGGCAGGGCGCCGCGCTCTGTGTGCTTTGGGAAGACGGAGGCGGGGCGGAGTTTTTCAAGATTGGAGCAGAATGGGGGCGAGTGGGCGCACTACCCCTGCTTCCCTTTGCTTATAAAGGGGGAGGTGGCGGACGTTTCGCCTTTCCTAATAAAGAAACCGTCCCCTCTACCACGACGTGACGCATGCACGCGGGGCTTAGCCCCGCGCACGCCACCCACGTCACGCACGACGCCGCGTTCAACGCGTGCCATGCGGAGAGGGCGCGGTGGATGCGGAGTCAGATATGGCATGACCCAGGCCGCGCGTGCCCGTGCACTGATTTGGGCCTGGCCCAACAGCGCTCGGCACCGTGTATGGCCCAGGCCCGGGGGCTCCTGTCGGTGTACTAAAGTAGGGGTACCTTAGTATCCCGAACTTGTGCACGGGCAGTCGCAGCACCCCGCGGCAAGGCTTGCCGGGTGACCGCCAAGGTCCTTCGTGGTTCCTTTGGAGCCATCCAAGGACAAAGTATTCAAGACAAGGCGCAAGGCCCCGGCAAGAGGAGCTTGCCGGGAAGGCCACTCGAAGCACAAAGACCCCGACAAGAGGAGCTTGCCGGGAAGACCAACCAAGGCATCTCGAGAAGCTTGCTGCGACGCCCTGCGCGTCCCGGCAAGACCCAGTGAGCGACAAGCTCCCGGACGTGACAGGACCCGGTGAGCGACAAGCTCCCGGACGCGACAAGGCAACACCCGCGGCAAGGCGCTTGCCGCGGCAAGCTACTACTCCGCAGCCCGCGCTCCAGCTCACCCACCAACGTGTCGCCCTGGGACCGTTCCTGGCGTACGTGGCGGGAGGCTGTGCAGCCAGGGGCATGCGGTGGCAAGCAGGCGCTGACAAGATAGCCATCGTGGCAAACGGTGGCGCCCCTGACGGTCCCTTTCCGCACCGTCTAGGCGACACAGACAGGCATTTAATGCCTTTGTCCCCTGCCGTCAGGGTTAGGTATGATACAACTGTAGAAAGCGGTGGCGCCAACCACCACCTCTTTTACCTTTTTACCCTCATCTTTGTTGCCACCTGTCGGTGACCCCTTTGACATATAAAAGGAGGCCCATGCGCAACAGGGGGGGGGGGGGAGGACGATCATTCTGACGCTCGGTCTCACCAGCCACCCAAGTGTACTGTAGCATTCATTGCTCCCGAGCAAGAACACAATACAAATCAAAGCAGGAGTAGGGTTTTACGTATCCGTGCGGCCCGAACCTAGGTAAACCGACCGGGTCGCTCGTGCGTTCGCCTCGATCTGCTCTTCGTGCACTCTCCGCCCCCTGCCGAACCGAAAGGGGCCCCGGTCCGCCGTGGTCCCATAGGTGTCCGTGGGGATCAGTCACCCCCGACAAAAAGTATTTTCAAAAATTAGTTTTCCAAAAACCACTGAATTGAGGTTTGCACTGCAAGTACTTAATTAAGGGCAGTAAAAATCTTTCCAAAAATATGTTTGACTCCTATTAGATATAGGACTCCCATAAACCACAAAAATATAATTTTAAAAGTTATTTTCCTATTTTATTTAAAAGCTTTTTCTTAAGGCCAGAAATGGTCTTTAATAGGGAAAAATTATTTTATTGTTTCAAAAATATTTGACAAAAATCAGGGAAACTCAATGGACATATATTGTCCATATATAAGAGTTTCAACACATGGTCATGTTCAAAATATTGCTCAAATCCCTCAAAAACCATTTCTGCTCATTTCAAGGATTTGAAATATTTCTATAGGAAATATTTTCATAAAAATCCAAGAAAATTCTAACATGTCACATATGACATTTTTGATGATCTTGCCAAGTACCATGTCATGGAGAATAGTATAACCCCATGAAACCCTCGCAAAACCACTTCTGTCCTTTTTCAAGTTTGCACAACTTTGCACTGTCAAACATGTCCAAATGCTCTAAAACTTGGTGCACATGCTAAAATGGTGTTATAATGCATATAGACCAAATAGCACAAGTTGGAGAGAATGTTATCTTGATCAAAGTGCCCCAAAACCCTCTCTACCTAGAACCAAATTTGAACAACTCTACATTGGCAACTTTCTCCTTTTATCTCAACTTTTGGGGACATGTTCATGACCTCAAATGATGAAACTACACTAAGTGGTGCATCAAGGAGAATAGATTTGCATGACTAAATCTTGAAAAGTCCACTTCTGCTAATTTCTAGGGTTTACCAAAGTTGCATTGTCAACTTCCTCCAAATGAGCTCCAACTTGGTGATCAACCCCATTTCTATATGACAATTGATCCTGTTAATCTCCATATCATTTGGAATCCATTTGCTTGCCCAAACCACCATCAAACACCTTCTGGCAGAAACTTAAAATGCATGTTAGGAGATCTTGAATATCCGCATCGCCAAGCTTGCCTTCCACGCCAAGGAAAGTCCCATCCGGACACGGGACGAAGACTTCAGTCTTGTATCTTCATAGTCCAGGAGTCCGGCTATCCGAACACCCCCTAATCGAGGACTCCCGCCGTGATCAACCCCATTTCTATATGACAATTTATCCTGTTAATCTCCATATCATTTGGAATCCATTTGCTTTCCCAAACCACCATCAAACACCTTCTGGCAGAAACTTAAAATGCATGTTTCGTCCATCTCCACTAATCTCCATGAGCTCAACTTGTTCCCACAGCCCCATCTGGTCCTCCTCTAACCCCTGCATCTTTCCCTGCCCGCGGGGCCATGATGATGGGGGTGAAAAGCTCTTTTTCCCTCTCTGGACAACACCATTTCTCTCTCTCAACCTCCCTCCTCACTCTAGTGGATCCCCAGGGCATCCAATGCCATTGTCACATTGTTTACTCCCACCTGCAGCTTCCAGACACAAGTGGGCGCGTGAGGACGCGAGAAAAAGCCGCGGGTGCCGGCCATTTGCGCGCTCTAGAGCACGTCAGCGTGCTCCCAACCGTTGACGCCGCGCTCCCCCACCACCTCGAGCCTCCCCCTCGCGCCTGTCGAGGTGCCTCGACGTCCACAACACGCCACCGTGCAGGCCCCCTCGTCTCTCCCTCTCTCTCACCTCCTGCGGCGCGTGCCCAGAGCCGCCCGGCTCGGCCAATGCATGGCCTCGCACGCGCGAGCACCAGAGCCTTGCCCCGCTCCTCCTCTCTCTTCTTGGCGCCCCACTCAACTCCCACGGACGCCGTAGATAGCCCCTCGCCCTCTCTCCTGGCCTCCCGAGCCATTGCCGCAGCCACCTGTGCGCCGCGTCCATGGTGAGCCGCGGGTCAGCTACTTAAGGCCACCCCCGAGCCCCCTCTCTACTCCTTTGGCCCTCTCTCCCTCCCGTATGTCGCCCAGGCCAACCCATTCCTCCTCTAGTGCTCCCATTCACCTCCATGGTCGGAAACCTTGCCACCGGCCACCGCTCAAATTCGAGCTCTCCGGTGCTCCTCTCTCCCTCCTACCTGCACCAGAACATCACCCACTTCCCCACGACCCTCTCCAGGATTCCATTTCTTCTTCTCTGCGGCCACAACACCGTGCCCCCAACCACACCGTCAGCCTCGTCCGCCGCGGCCGACACCCTGCTCGACCCGGTGCCCCTGGGCAACCGTGCCACCCACGGTTGGATGCGGCCGGGTCCCCTGAGCACGCCGGTGGCCATATCACCAGAAACGGTGGCCTGTAGTGCCGGCAAGCCTCCCCGTCGACACCGCCCCTGCCTCTGCTCTGCTCGAGCGGGAGGTTGGGGATGAACCCAACAAGTGGGCCCTGCGTGTCGGCGACCCTGAGGGCCGGGCCTATGGGATAAGTGGACACGGCTTCCCTGGGTGCCGTCTCCCCGCGGTGAAGACGTATTCCGGGCAGGCGCCTTCAACGTGGCCGCTTGCGCGCGTGCGACCGAGCCGCTGGGCCGGCCCAGTGCGCTGCGGCGCTATGATGCGCTCGGTGCGCGGTATAGGTATAACCCCCCACTTCCTTTGCCTTTTTCCTTTTCCAGAAATTTGTAAAATCCATACATAGTTCAAATTAACTCCAAATTGGATGATTCAAATTTCTAGTAGTTCCTAAAATCATGCCCTATCACATGGTGCTTTTTGCACATTTTTCTAGCACATTTCCCTTCACACATATTAAATAAATCCTATTTTCTTATTTCTGTGCTGAACTTTAGAAAATCACAGAGAGCCCATTTTTGATCCAAATGCCATGATTCAAATTCCTAGATGTTTCTAAGTTCAAAACTTAGTTTTTGAACATTTTTACTAATACTTTCTGTATCACCTCACATAATGAGCCATTTCTTCATATTTGTCAACTTTGTAAATTCATAGGAAAATCATTTGAACTCCAAATCCAGTGAAACCAACTCCTGGATGCTTCTAAAATCATGTTTTGTTAAATGGGTGCCTTTGCTCATTTTTCAAAAAATATATTTCTGTACACTTCTTGCAAATCCATAAACCCCTTGATTCCATCATATCAAAATGTTTAGAAATATCCATTGATCCAATTCCAATGAAATCACTTTGCTCATTCCTCACATGACCAGAGGTATCCTAGAAAAGTCAAATCAATATTTTTGGAGCACTTTTATTTCTGCCTTGTTGTGTTGCTTATTATGGTTGCTTTCTACGATAGTTGACGAAGTAGACGAAATGTTTGGAATTGGACCAGAGCTATTTGAAGACCTCGAAGACTTTGTTAAAACAGGCAAGCAGCCCTTTGACCATGATGAACCATTTTACATCATGATTGCATTTTCGTTGCTTCATTGAGTGCATGATATACCTTGAATGGCAACCTTGCTAGGCTTGCCTCCGTTGCATACTCCATTGATACTTGCATTGTTCATGACTCTACCCTTGCTTAGAGTTGTGTTAGTGGGTTGTAGAAATATGCTTTAGTAGATGGCTATGCAAAGTGGGTCAGGGTTATGCATGGAAAGGAACAAGTATGGGTTGACATACTTGCAAACAGCCCAGTGGGTGCCACTAATGCCCCTGGGAGATGATGATGAACTAGGTCACTACTTGGTGGCGAGGTAGTGTACCGAGGCTCGATAAAAGTGTTGGTTACAGAGATGGATTAGATTTAAGATTTGTCGACTGTCCCAACCTTACATACGCAACCACTCTACCCTTATATGGGAAAGGGCATTATTGATTACCTAGGCCGATACTAGCTTGGAGCCCGCATTACTAGTGACGGGAGAGTTGTTGGTGCGCTCTCTCGGGACGGGTTCGTGCCAGGTAGGGTGGCCATGACTGTTTTCACAGGGCACCGGATACACCGTTGTGTCCCCTCTCGGATGTTACGATCTCGAGTGAGTCTCGTATGATGTACATCGTGAGGATACGGAACAACGAGTGGACTCCTTGTTAGTGTCATCTAGGGAAAGATAGTGATCGGGTGCTTACCCCGGGTACTTGAGGTACCGCGGGTTGTGGATGACACGGAAGTTCCCCGGATCTTGTGGGTAAAGTGTGCAACCTCTGCAGTGTGTAAAACTATTCGAATAGCCGTGTCCACGGTCAAGGACAGTTGGGTGGTGCTTCTTAGACTATGTCCATATGTTTCTGGCAAACAACACGGTTTGGTAAATCTGTTGACGTGATTCGTGAGGAAGTCATGATGAGCTTGAGTATGAGTTGTTCACAACTCTATCCCGATGTTGATGTATGTAACCTCCTGATACTTGTTGCAGACGCATTCATATCCTTGATAAATGTTGATCATATTTGCATGAGAAAAACTAGCTTTCCGCAAAAATGCCAAATTAGCAGTAGTGGCTTGCATAATTATTCTGTTAACACCCTTGGGTTGCTTGCGAGTACATTCAAAGTACTCATTGGCTTGCCATTGGTTATTTTATTTGCCAGGCATGAAAGAACATGATATGAATAAGAATTCTTCGGTGACGAGCATGCGAGCTAGGACGCTTCCCAGTCAGAATGCCTGTAGGGTTAAGGCAAATGGCATGGGTCCACGTTATCGACGAAGATTTCCGCTGCGATGCTACACTCAAGACTTGACCATAATGGTCCTACTTGTGTAATACGGTATGTATGGATGTAAGACTCTTGTTATTCAGTTTCTGTGTGTTCAGTGAGCATTGATCTCTGGGATCACTGTACACGTGCACTCGGTGATCACGACTTATGATTCGGGGTCCCCACACATGGTTTATTTAGTATAACCTACCTTTTGCACGACAACTTTTCAACTAAGTTCCTCTCTTTTATAGATGACCATGGTGCTACACCCATCCAGGATACGACACAACGGAGACACAGGCGCAGATGTGCAGCAGGGACCCATTCTAAGGATTCTTTTTAGATTAAGACCCTGCGTAAACCTTTTTTACTGTCTCTTGTTGATACACATCCCCCTGATTCTCAGTACAATTGAGAAGGATGCTGACGTATTGGCATGTGGCCACGTCAGAATATTGCACGTACCTGGACACTAGGGGCTTATTACAAAGGGCACTGTTTAGGCCCGCTTTACATCATAAAGACCGAATACCTTAGGGAGTGTTCGGCGTCGCGAGTTTGGCCTTATATGCATCAGCTCCGAATCATGTCTTTGGTCAAATGTTGGGTTTGCCCGGCTCCTGTGTTTTGCTGCCTTACGTTCCGCTCTATCGGCTAAGGCAGCACCAGGAGAACTACTGCGATTGTGCCCTGGTTCATCCGGATGAGCACCTCAGTAGAGAAAGCTGAAAACTGACTGTCATGATATAGCGTGAGACTGGTCAACCACTCGATGAACTAGCGGAATCTTCGGGATTCCTCCGCTTTAACGAAGGGCCGTTTCCCGGCCATGCATGTACGCGCCCCGAATTCGGATGAGCGCGGAGCCACCAGGGGCTATATAGTAGCCCCACTGTCAAACTCCTCTGGCTAAGTGAAAGTGTTAAAACATTATAGTCCAATTGCCTAGTTCGCTGCGCTATCACCTCCTTAATGGACCAAGACGTTGGATCAAGTGTGAACATGCGTCTTCTGCGAACACCCCCGCATTATATGCATGGGGGCTGAAGCCGACGACTGCCATCTTTCAGGTTATATACACATATAAATAAATGACCGCACATGAGGCATCATAGTACTTTCAGGCAAAAGTATAAATACAGCCTTGATAAACTCAATAAAACATTGTTTTTACAATGGGAATACATGTCACTTAAACATAATATTCTCCGAGCACCGAGCCTCTATCAAACGAGCGCCTTCAAGAACTTCTTCAAAGTAGTGCTCGGTAGCCACTCGGCCTATGGCCGAACTCTGTGCCGCAACAGTGGTGGCATCCATCTCCACCCAGTATGTTTTGACACGGGCAAGGGCCATCCGCGAGCCTTCTATGCACGCCGACCTCTTTACAGCATCGATGCGTGGCACAACACTAAGGAATTGTTGCACTAAGCTAAAGTAGCTATTCGGCCTTGGCCCTCCTAGCCACAGATGATCCCCAATGGACCTCATGGCAAGTCCGGATAATCTATGGAGCTTGGACCAACCGGTCAATCGCTCATTCAGCAACAGCAGACGGACTGGAGCGTGAAACTGTGACCAGAACAACTTCTCCACTTCAGGACCTTTCTGATCCTTGAAGTACTCGGCCAGATCAGCAACACTTGCAGCCAAATCCATGTACTCGTCTGCAGAACTCCATAGCCGGTCCAGAGGAGCATATTTCGGATCTTCGAACTTAGTCCGCAACAAGAAGGGCTTCCCAGAAACGATATCCGCAGCTTGATTTAGCTCCTCCTTCGTCGCTCTACTTTTGGAGCGGGATTCCTTGGCAGCCACCCGGGCCTTCTCCAGGTCCGTCGCCTTCGCCCGGTTTTCTTCTTCAAGAAGCCGGTAACAGTCAGCAGCATCTTTTAACTCCAGGGCCATCTTGGCAATTTTTTCTTTGCTCTCGCAATGTGCGGCCTGTTCAGCCCTTAACTCTTCGACCGCCTTTAAAGCGGCCGCATTGCTACTCCTTGCTTGCTCCTTGGCTCGGGCAAGCTCCGCCCGAAGGGTCTCCACGATGGCAGCTCCATCTGCAGTCACAACATATTAAAGATACTGGCATCATGCTGCTCTTATTATGTGACAATCACCAGAAAAATCACTTACCCTGTGCCTCGTCAAGCCGCTTGTTAACAAGCATGACGTCGGCATCTGCCGCATCCAGTTGCCGCCTTAGTTCGGCAAACACATCAGTCCGGCTAGCCACTGGAGCTTCAACCACCTGCACATAAAGGCGGTCTGGTTATTACCTGGGACTATGATCCTCTGTTTGCCGCTGTTTTCAACGACAACCAGAGTCTCAGGGGCTACTATCTACACAGGGCACATATAAAAATGTGCGGTACTGTCAAAAATGTACATTATTTCGTGTACCTGAAAACCTGCGAGTAGACTCATAAAGGCTCCATGCAACCCGCTTTCGGTGGACGAAATCCTTTCAATCACCGTACCCATCAATGTGCGGTGCTCTTCTGAGATAGCCGCTTGCTCTAGCAGATCCCTCAGTATGTCCGACCGCACACCAGACGGTGTCAGACTCTTTTGATTGCTCTCTTCAAGAGCCGGATACTGAGGACTTCGGGTGTCAATAGGATTACCTTCTGGCCTTGCCGGATCAAGAGAAACCCTCCGCAATGTCACCTCGGGGTCGCCCGCCTCATGAGGCGGTATGGCAGGGGGAGGCGTTTCGCTCTCCATCATCTCTGGAAGAAGATGCCCTGAAGACGAGCTCTGCTGAGAAGGGCTAAGATCCGAACTGCAAGATAAATGCCTCGGTTATTTTCCTCAGAGGTAAAGCGAGATATTTTCATCATTACGTACCCTTTTACTTACAGCTTGGTGGAGGGCTGATCCCCTTGAGGGCATAGTGCGGCCAGGGTATCCCCCAGGGTAGGACCCCCGGCGGATATTTCTTCCCCCGTTTGGAGACCATTGTCTCCGGGTCCTCAGAGGAAGTTCTCTTCCTTCCCTGGGGAGAGGAAGTTTCAGTTCCTCCTCCCCGGCTAACCTCCTTCGCGGAGGCGCTAGCCTCCTTGTTCCCCCCTTTATCCTCTCCTGAGGGCGCTTGATAAGGCCCGATCTCCAGCATCCTGGTTAGCACGGGATTTGGTGAGGTCTCAGGGAGGGGGGCCGGACACCTGATCAACTTTGCCTTCGCTATCCAATCCTGGTCAAAGAGCGGCTTTTTTAGGGCAATGTTGCGATAAATAAATGGACAGTGTGTTCGGATGCGGGGCTACTTACTTGGGTATCCGGGCAATTGCAGCTCAAACCTGCATCCTCAGTGATGTCCAGACACATTATTTGTGGTCCAAAGAACAATTTGTACATCTCTTCGTGTGTCATGCCGAGAAAATGTTGAATAGCTCGCGGTCCTTCTGGGTTGAATTCCCACATGCGAAGGGGCCGACATTTGCAAGGCTGGACTTGACGAACTAGCATAACTTGCACTACCATAACGAGACTGAAATATCTCTCAAAGAGATCTCGGATACGACTTTGCAGTATTGACACGTCCTTGGCTGGACCCCAGCTTAGCCCCCTGCCGATCCATGACATCAGTTGTGGTGGGGGGCCTGAGCGAAAGGTGGGGGCAGCTACCCACTTGACACTTCGGGGAGCTATGATGTAGAACCACTCCTGCTGCCACAATTCGGACACCTCTGGGAAGAAGACCTCAGGCCATGGAGCTTCAACGATTTTGCTTATTAAAGCGCCTCCGCATGCTGCGTGCTGCCCCTCGATCATCTTCGGCTTCACATCGAAGGTCTTGAGCCACAGGCCAAAGTGAGGGGTAATGCGGAGGAAGGCCTCATAGACGACAATAAATGTCGAGATGTGGAGAAGGGAATCCGGGGCCAGATCGTGAAAATCTAGCCCATAATAGAACATGAGACCCCTATGTGACGCCCCGAGACCGATGTGCCAGGTGTCTTCCAGTTATTCGCTGACATTGTCATGTCATTTGCTTGCGTGTTGCATCTTATCATGTCATCATGTGAATTGCATCATCATGTTTTAAAACTTGCATTCATCCGGGATCTCCGAGTTCTCTCCGTTTTCCGTTCTGAGCCCAACCACACTTGCACGCGGCCGCGGCATGTCCGAAATAGAATTTTATAAGTGGCCAGAAAATGTTCTCGGAATGGGATGAGAGTTGACGTGTCGTCTTATTATAGTGTATATAGACCGCCTGTCAAGTTTCATCGCATTCGGAGATCGTTTGATGCCCCAACGGATAACTATAGTGGCAGTATAGCCGGTCTAACGTCGCACGTTTTCGGTCTCCGGAAACTGTGCCGGGCTGCATCTCTCCCCTCTTCTCTCAGACCAACCCGCTCTTCACAATCCGTTAGGCCCTACCTAACCTCTCTCGTCAGCCTGCGGCCCTCCTCGCGCGCGTCCAAAAATTGTCCCGGACCCGACCCGAGCAGTCGTCACCGTTGTGTCCGGATCATCCCCAAACGTCTACAAAACATCTCCGTTTTGTTAATTGGACTCCCTAGCTATTTTATCCGCGATTGTCCGATAGCGATCGTAGGGTCGAGATAGCCCCTAACCTAATCCGTGATGTATATTTATAGTCCACCCCTAGTCTAATTCCAGACCAAATCCCTAAATTCTATGGATCCTCCCAGCCACCGCTGCCGCACTCATTCCCCAACCATGGGATCTCCTCCCGACCCACCTGCGCCTCTCCTTCCGCGCCCAGCCACTACTCATCTTCAATCCAGATCCGTCCCATGCTTCTCCTCCTCGCCTCGTCGTCCGCCGCCGCCGCCAGGGACCGAACCAGCCAGCAAGATGAGCATCTGTCACGCACCCTTGCTCCTTTCTTCTACCCTCCTGCTTCGTCTCTCTCCCTCCTCTGCTCTAACCTCATCTCTCTCTTCCTCTGCATCTTCCCGCAGGAACCGGAAGGAGCAAGCCATGGCATCCACACCTAGCAAGAGCACACCCAGGAGCACCAACCGACGCAAACATCGTCGGAGATGGACTCCCGCTGCCCAGATCCGCCCGTTTACCCATCATCCACTGGCCTCCCCTTCCTTCTCAGGAGCTGCATCGCCCCTCTGCCGTAGCTGCCTTGGACGAGCGCCCTCGCCTGGGCGTGTTCGTCCTTGCTGCTGCCGTGCCTCTGCTTCGCGTCGTGCCAAGCTGCTGTCGCCTGCATCGTCGTCAAGTGGCCGCTGCTGCATCCTCTCCATCCCGCTCGTCTCGCACCTCCTCTGCATCGATCCGAGCCGCTCCAACGTCCGCTGCGATGACTGGATCGCTGCCGCTCCAGGCCGCCGCACCTGAAGTCCGCCGCCGTCGCCAAGTCCCTCGCGTCGCCGCCCCTTTGCCCCGCTCACCGGAGTTCGACTCCCAGCCGCCGTGCCCCTGGTTCCTCTGCGCCGAAGACAAACTAGCCGAGCACGTTGACCCGCGCGTGTACCGCAGCCACGCCTCGATCCCAAACCGGCCCAGTGCAGCGCCCCTACCGGCCTACCCCCTCCTCCTCAAACGGACCGAAGTCCATGGGTGAGGCAACCCACAGCGCCCCACCTTTTGTTTTTTTCTGTTGGGCTTGTCTCAGTTTTGGCCCATATAGTGTTTTTCCCTGTCTGCGAATTTTAGCTATTATCCAGAGTTTGCCCGTTTTACAGAAAACCTGTCATGGAATTGTCACGGCAGATGTCCTTAGTGTCAGGACTTAGTCGTGAGGCCCACGCATCTATGTGGTAGCTTGAGAGGGGTTGAGCGGGACGAGAGACGCGATGTTTTTACCCAGGTTCGGCCCCTCACGGTGGAGGTAAAAGCCTACATCCTGCTTCATTGATATTGATGATGATGATCATGGTTACAAGAGTGCTCTATCTCGAGAGCTATTGTCTAAACCTAACTTGTTCAACTTGTGGAACTTGTCAATCTTGTCCCCTTTTGGGGAGCCCTGCCCCTCCTTATATATGTTGGAGGGGCGGGTTACATGTAGAGTCCTATTAGGATTAGGACTAGTCTATCTCTAATACAAACCGGATACAAGTCCAGGTCTTAACTCCTTGTAAGATAAATATTCCTCATGCCTTTCCTCTTAAACCGGCCCACCATTAAACGTGAACCGGCCTTCTGGGTCACGGGCCTTGTCATCCGTCTGTCCTGCACGCCGGATCACCAGTGAGTCATAATGACCAGGTGGGTTGCTTGTAAACCACCAGGTCAGGGCGGGTCGCCAGTAACTCGCCAAGTGTCAGCGGGGTCTTCAGATAAACCGCCAAGTCCGGCCGGGTTAACTTCCGGCCGGTTTACACCGTGGGGTATATCCCCGACATTAGCCCCCAGTTTAATTTGGATTTATCCATGTTAAACTGATCCTGTAAAACAAATACAAGAACAAATTTGATAGATTATGCTCCGGGTTAAGAATTCTTGTAAACCGGTACCTGATCACCCTTAAGTCCTTGTTATTTCCTCCTTCTGGGAAGTCCGGGTCAACAGACCAGCTTCATAATAAATTTGCCGACATTGGTTTGCCACCGTGAAATATTGTGAAGAATAACTCCTTTGACTCAGCTCCCAAAACGCCGGTTTAAGAAATATGGGTCTTTGAAATACTTATCTGATATTCACCCGGTTTGAAGATGTAAAACTTGCCGGTTTAATATTACCAAAATGGCCAGTTTATAAATATTGATGGCACCGGGTCATAATTGTTGTCGACACTGGGTCATGTAATTGATCTTCCTGATTTGCTCAAAACTGATAAAATGAAAAATGTTCCTCCTTTATATGCATAATACCTGTAGCCCCCAAGTCTTAAGAGGAGAACATAGTGATAACTTAAGACTTGCTCCAATAAGTGTTTCAACCTTGAAGAAATCCGGTTTATTCATCTCAATCATATAAATTGAATACTCCATATATGTAGCCCCCAAGTACTGGGTTGTCATGCTTGCAGCAACCTAGGACTTGTAATTGCTTATAAAAACTTCAATTAGTGTAACCCCCAAGGGCCGGGTCATTATGCAATAATGAGCAGGGATTTTAGCAGTGATGTGTAGCCCCCAAGGGCCGGCTTAGTAAGATAATACTGAACCGGGACTTGATATATACTTCAATTAAAATAACATCTTATAATGTAGCTTCCATCGTAGGGCTTGAACCCATGTCCACAAGGTTAAGAGTTTTGTGCTTTACCAACTGAGCAATGGATCCTTCAATATTATGGACGAAAACTTGTGTACCTTGAATTGTTGATAGGAGCAATTGGTAGCCCCCAAGGGCCGGCTCATTATAATATGATGAGTCGGATCTTCAATAAGACTAGTAAAAATGACTTTGCATTAGCCCCCAAGTGTCATGGTGCATGCTTTCAGCGACATGAGACTTGCATGTAATCTCAATTTGAATAATGTAGCCCCCAAGTGCCGGGTTGTAAGCCTGCAGCGACTCGTGACTATTCCTTCCATTGTAGAATAAATCATATCCTTTGATAAAATAATAACCATTGCGCTAAAGCGACTTTTGAAAACCTCAATAATACCGGTTATTAATAACCATAAAAATCTAGCCATGTTGGCTGTTCAAGATAACATAATGAAAATCTTATCCATTCAATATCATAATGAAAATTCAGCCAAACTTGGCTATTTGTATAATATAACCCAATGATTTATAAGCGCATGATTCCAATGGCGCAATCCAAATATATATATATATATATATATATATATATATATATATATATATATATATATACTGGCGACTTATAGTCCAAAGCCAGGCCAGTTTAACAAACCTGTTTCTGCATACAACAAGTTTAAAGTGTCCTGGCGGTTTACCGCCGGATGGGTCATAATGCCCAACACATAACCCGGGTTTATAACCAAGGCTGCACTTAAGAATAATCAAATATGAAATATATCATACCTGTGACATTGAATCACATTGTTGGTTTTACCAACTTTTTGTAGTAAGGGTGATAACCCAAATCTTGAGTACTGATAACTCCTTCCATATTGTGCCGGTTTGTGATAAAACCGTGCCGGGTTGTGATAAACACCGGTTTACTCCATAATAGGATGGTAACAGAAAATCAAACCGGGCAGATAGTCTCCGGATTAAGATTTGACCGTGTTCCGTCAATTTGTAATTGACAGTTTGAACCGGTTTAAAACTTTTTCGGTTTAAAAACGCAACAAAAATAAAAGAAACAGTTATCAAGGAAAATATTGAAGCAAATGCAATGATAAAACCATTTGCAAAAAGAGGCTTATTGAGCCGATCAGATGGTGTTACCATGGTCGGACACGACCAAGCTCCCCAATGGTGTAGCTATGGTTCAAGTCAGCCAGGTCCCCAAATGAAACCATGGCATTATGCCGATCAAGAGGTGTGGCAATGGTTCGGGTTCGACCAAGCCCCCAAGTGATTCTATGGCCTTAGGCCGATCAAGAGGCGTGACTGGTTCAGACTTGACCATGTCCCCAAGTGATCTGGTGGCTTTCGCCTATCAAAAGGTGTTGCATTGGTTCGGACACGACCAAGCCCCCAAGTGATGTTTATAAATTTTCAAGGGGTAAACCGGAGGCTGCTTTAAGACAGAACAGCTCCGTGTAACCACACATGATGTAAAAGAATAGAGACCGCGCTTTATGAAGCAGAAGCCCCCATGTGATCAATAATATGTCAGGCCAGTAAGACGGGATACACATGTTTGAACCGCGCATCATGGAAGCAGGTCCTCTTTGGCAATTTTTAACTTTTTGCAAGAGATAAATTCTTCTTGAACCGGGATCTTGAACCGGATATTGAGAGCTTCAAAGCTTTGTGGGAGATATCTTTCCCTTGAACCGGATTTTAAACCGGAATCTTTATTTTTAGCCGGAAATTTTCTGACGGCCTTTAAACTCGAACTTGCGAGAAGTTAATTCCTTTTTGAACCGGACATTGTTAAACCGGATTTGAGCGCTTCAGAGCTTTGTGGGAGAACAGATTTCCCTTGAACCGGATTGTAAACCGGAGTCATTTCTGATGACCTGGAACTTCTTCATCGAACCGGGATTTTATAACTGTCATATGCTTTCTAAGCCAGAAATTTTCTGACAGCCTTTAAATTTTCATCAATATAACAGTAGCCTCCGGGACCGGGTTATCCTTCCCTCCATCGTCCTGGGGTTCTTAAATTTGCTGAAACTGGCAAGATTCGCTG
The DNA here is from genome assembly GCA_034509565.1 of Triticum monococcum. Lineage (NCBI taxonomy): Eukaryota > Viridiplantae > Streptophyta > Magnoliopsida > Poales > Poaceae > Triticum > Triticum monococcum. The sequence goes on from CM067843.1 coordinate 80,027,378, forward strand.
AGTCATGTCATCGTAGCCCCCGAGTCTCAAAGGTGACTCGAGGAGTTGGCTTGAGACTCTCCATATTTGACCATGATATAAACCGGCATAACTTGTATATCATTGGCGTTGATAGCACAATGTGAATCCATACAAGGTTGAAGTGACTGCAGCGGGTTGTAAATGATCCCATATGAGCCGTGTCAGCAACTCGGCCAATTGTTCCTTCCAACTGGCAATTTGAAGTTAATCAAAACTGTAGTGGCGGCGACTTGTGCGCCTGCCCATTGAACCATCCAGTGCAAACGACGATTGATGATAATTTATCTCCAATTTGAAAGAAAACAGGGTTACCCAAGCTGTGACTTGCTCATACCCAATAAACAGCTCATGCAGATAGGTGCGGCCCGGTATGTTGATGTAGACCAGGCCGCGGGGGCAGACGACAAAGATGACCGCAGCATCACAGGCGGCACAGACAGATGAGTCGGCCGCGGTGTTGTAAGCCGGTGCGGACGAGGAGAGTCGGCACTGGTGTTCTAAACCGGTGCGGACGCATGAACCGGCCGCGGGCATTGTAAACTGGCGCGGACGGAGAGTTTGCCGTGGGCATTTGTAAACCGGCGTGAACGGAGAGTTGGCCGCGGGCATTGTAAACCGCTGTGGTCGCGAGAGACGGCCACGACGTTGTAAGCCGGTGTGACCGCGAGAGACGGCCACGACGTTGTAAGCCGATGCGGTTGTCCGTTGAGTAAAGATGTTGGCGTGCCTCCATCTCCGCGGTATAATATCACGTTTTGTCATAAATAATTTCCCTGCATAAACAATATTACATACCAAGGCAAAGATAAACTTGTTGTTTGACAAAAACAACATGTGCTAATTAATCAAACTTGGATGGATAACACCTGATTCATTTGGACGATGGATGATCCATTTATCGCGACAGAGAAGTCTTAGGTAGACCAGCGACTCATTATAGTTCCGGCAGCTCGGGCAGACCGGTGACTTAATATAACCCCAGCGGCTCAAAGCGGCAAGGGCGGCTCAAAGCGGCTCCAGCGGGTTGACGTAGATTAAGCTGCACGGGCAGCGACTTGCGCACACCTGTTCCATCAGTAAGCGGGCGCAGACGCCGGTGCGTGATGATGCTGACGTACGCTTCATAGGCACAACATGGCACCTCCTTTGCTGCACATAAAAATGTACAAACCAAAGTGATTGTTCTTTGATGAAAACCAATAAAATAAACTTAGATGGATATCACCTGATTTGTTTGGATGACCGATGATCCGTATATACCGTCCGTAGATAACCCGATGATGCTCAGGTACCAGGCAAACGTCAACTTTCCCATTTATCAGGGAAGCATGTACTACGAGAAATTCGCTACTTGTTTCCATTAGCTCCACTTAGAAATAATCAATACTTGTCCTCTTCTGATACTTCGGCATGTATCGCATGTGTAGTAGCAGTAGTAACCACTTATCTCTGTGACTGTGCATATAACAACTAAGGTGGCAGGGTGGACTGCAGCTCGGGCAGGCGGGTTTTCCTTCGTCCACAGCAGAGGCCAAGTGTGAGGCTAACGGCGGATTGCAGTAATAGCGAGGTGGCCGGGCCACGCTTGAGACGGAGGCGTTAAGCCAGGGCAAAAGCGGCCGCGCGGTCGAGTGGCTCGACATCGGCCACGTCGGCTCAATGCAGCAGGAGTGGAGGCCATGCAACGGTCCCTGGCAGGGCCAGATTTTGAGGCCGCGAGGGCGTAGACCAGCAGAATGGACGATGGAGGCAAAGGCACTTCGGCGGCTCGTCGACGCAGACACGTGGAAAATCATGGAGGGATGGCGCGGCGGTTGCAGCAGCTTGACGAAGGAGCACCGTAGAGGATGGGGACCCGGCGGCTCAAGGCTGCAGCCACGCACGGCAGAGGCAAGGGCCACTCTGGCGAGGGCGGCTTAACATGGTGGCCCAATGGCGTACTGAGGTGGTGGCGATTCACATATTGTGGCGGAGAACCCGACGCGGCCGGCGAGGCAAGCAATAGTAGTAGTGAGTCGACAATGTGAAGGCTGGATGGAGGGGCTTGGCGACTCGCCGGAGAGGATGCACCGACAGGGTGGCTCGAGGCGGCTCTGGGCCGGACCAATGGGGGCGTCTTAACGCGACCATCGCAGTGAAGGAGTTCAGTGGCTTAAGGTGACGGGTCAGCGGCTCAGTAGTAACAGCTCCCCTGCTGCAATAGCGGCTCTCCCGAGGCGGCGACGACGACAGCTCAAGGCCATGGCGGAGACAGCCGCACAACAAGGTCAGCTTGAAGCGTAACGGTGCTGGTGAAGCACGGAGGCAGCCAGCAAAGGTGTGTGTGGCAGAGGAATCTGGGCCCTAACCGGCTCTGTTTCCGGGTCGTATCCTTATCCACATCCGGGGCGTGACCTTTGAGGAAAAGGCAGAAGCGGAGAGGCACTCGTATGGTGACAGCGCTCGAAAGCTCGACAATGGCAGCTCAATGGAATTTAAGATGAGGCCACAGACAAAAACATGGCGGCGGATCAGCGGCGGAGCCCGAGTCTTGGGGTAAGTCGCTTCCGGGTCATCATTAGGTTCGAGGGGATCTTGCAGCCGACCCGGTTGCTGAATCTTCGCGACTTGTGGCAACCAACAGATCATAACCCTAGTTTCTTAAATTTAAATCTCATAGATTCCAAATCGGAACCGACGAAACTGGAAGTTGATGCAGATCCTTCCAAGAACCATCTTTTCTTTATGCTGGAAATTGCGAACTTCTCTCGATCCCTGAGAAAAATCCCTACAAGAACTCAACACCACCGTGCGCCAACTGTCGTGGATTTGTCACGGCAGATGTCCTTAGTGTCAGGACTTAGTCGTGAGGCCAACACATCTATGTGGTAGCTTGAGAGGGGTTGAGCGGGACAAGAGACGCGATGTTTTTACCCAGGTTCGGCCCCTCACGGTGGAGGTAAAAGCCTACATCCTGCTTCATTGATATTGATGATGATGATCACGATTACAAGAGTGCTCTACTCGAGAGCTATTGTCTAAACCTAACTTGTCCAACTTGTGGAACTTGTCAATCTTGTCCCCTTTTGGGGAGCCCTGCCCCTCCTTATATATGTTGGAGGGGCGGGTTACATGTAGAGTCCTATTAGGATTAGGATTAGTCTATCTCTAATACAAACCTGATACAAGTCCAGGTCTTAACTCCTTGTAAGATAAATATTCCTCATGCCTTTCCTCTTAAACCGGCCCACCATTAAACGTGAACCGACCTTCTGGGTCTTGGGCCTTGTCATCCGTTTGTCCCGCACGCCGGATCACCAGTGAGTCATAATGACCAGGTGGATTTCTTGTAAACCGCCAGGTCAGGGCGGGTCGCCAGTAACTCGCCAAGTGTCAGCGGGGTCTTCAGATAAACCGCCAAGTCCGGCCGGGTTAACTTCCGGCCGGTTAACACCGCGGGGTATATCCCCGACAAAACCCCTTGTACTTCATGCATTTAATAACTCTTGAACTATGCATCACATGTTAAAACTCCAAATATGAAACTTGCTTAGAATTTCATCTAGTTTAATAATATCCAACTTTCATCCATGTTAAAAATGTTAAAAATGCTGTTTGTGTATTTTTGCCATATGCCATGTTAAAATGCTTTAATTCAGAACTAAATAACCGTAGTTCGGATTTTAATTAACTTTATATGTAAATGGGGTAGAAAAAATGCCTAGTTTAACATGGTGGCCTTACTTTGCATGTTTAACAACTCTAAAATCGTGTTTAGGGCAGAACAGTACCAAACCTAAAATATGCACATGAGGAGTTTTCGGACTTATTGTTTTGTTGTTCCGGCCTCATTTAAACTTGCCTAGATGGGTAGTTTCTTTATGCTTCACTCTTGCCATGCTAACAACATTTAAAATTGTTGAGTACATAAATGAGATCGAACTAAATAAGTCATGTGATGTTTCGTCAATATGCATATTGAGCTCCACTTAATTTGTAGGATTGTTTGTGCACTTTGCCATGCCATGCATATTTAAACCGGACATGCATCATACTTGTTTGTGCATCATGACATGATTATGTGATGGTTGTTTACTATGCTGTTTGCTCCTTTCCGGTGTTGCTTCTTCGGGTTGGTTCCGGTAACGTTGTGTTTGTGAGGATCCATTGGCTACGTCCGTTTGTCTTCTTCATGGACTTGTTCTTCTTCCTTGCGGGATTTCAGGCAAGATGACCATATCCTCGAAATCAGTTCTATCTTTGCTTGCTAGTTGCTCGCTCTTTTGCTATGCCTATGCTGCGATACCTACCACTTGCTTTATCATGCCTCCCATATTGATAAGCCAAGCCTCTAACCCACCTTTTCCTAGCAAACCGTTGTTTGGCTATGTTACCGCTTTGCTCAACCCCTCTTATAGCGTTGTTAGTTGGAGGTGAAGATGGGAGCTTGTTCCATGTTTGGAACATGGTTATTTTGTTGGGATATCACAATATCTCTTATTTAATTAATGCATCTATATACTTGGTAAAGGGTGGAAGGCTCGGCCTTATGCCTAGTGTTTTGTTCCACTCTTGCTGCCCTAGTTTCCGTCATATTGGTATTATGTTCCCGGATTTTGCATTCCTTACACGATTGGGTTATAATGGGAACCCCTTGACAGTTCGCTTTGAATAAAACTCATCCAGCAAGGCCCAACCTTGGTTTTACCATTCGCCACCTAGTCTTTTCCCTTGGGAGTCGCGCATCCCGAGGGTCATCTTTATTTTAACCCCCCGAGCCAGTGCTTGTCTAAGTGTTGGTCCAAACTAGAGCCCCTTGCAGCGTCACCTCAGGGAAACTCGAGGGCTGGTTTTAGTTGTACGGATTGCTTATCCGGTGTTGCCCTGAGAACAAGATATGTGCAGCTCCTATCGGGATGTCGGCACATCAGGTGGTCTTGCTGGACTTGTTTTACCATTGTCGAGGATGTCTTGTAACCGGAATGCCGAGCCTGATCGGATTGTCTTGGGAGAAGGAATATCCTTCGTTGACCGTGAGAGCTTGTGATGGGCTAAGTTGGGACACCCCTGCAGGGATTTGAACTTTCGAAAGCCGTACCCGCGGTTATGGGCAGATGGGATTTTGTTAATGTCCGGTTGTAGAAAACCTGAAGTTGATCGTAACTAAAATACATCAACCGCGTGTGTAACCATGATGGTCTCTTCTTGGCGGAGTCCGGGAAGTGAACACGGTGTTGGAGTTATGCTTGACGTAGGTTGTTTCTAGGATCACTTCTTGATCATAGTTGTTCGACCGTGCTTTTGCCTTCTCTTCTCGCGCTCATTTGCGTATGTTAGCCGCCAAATATGCTAGTCGCTTGCTGCAGCTCCACTTCATACCTCTACCTTACCCATAAGCTTAAATAGTCTTGATCGCGAGGGTGTGAGATTGCTGAGTCCCCGTGACTCACAGATACTTCCAAAACCAGTTTGCAGGTGCCGATGTTACTGAGCAGGTGACGCAACCAAGCTCAAGGAGGAGCTCGATGAAGATCTCGTTCATTATGTTGTTCCGTTTCTAGTTGATCAGTAGTGGAGCCCAGTTGGGACGATAGGGGATCTGTGTAGCATTTGGGGTAATCTTCTTTTATTTTGGGTTCCATAGTCGGACCTTGTGTGTATTTGGATGATGTAATGCTTTATTCATGTAATTGCGTGAAGTAGCGATTGTAAGCCAACTATGTATCCTTTTCCCCTTTATTTATGTACATGGGTTATTTGCGAAGATTACCTCACTTGCAACATTGCTTTCAATGCGGTTATGCCTCTAAGTCGTGCTTCGACACGTGGGAGATATAGCCGCATCGAGGGCGTTACAAGTTGGTAATCAGAGCCTTCCCCGACCTTAGGAGCCCCCTGCTTGATCGAATCGCTGGTGTTGTTGAGTCTAGAAAAATGTTTGGAGTCAATGAGGGTTATATATATCGGAGAGTAGGACTTCTTTTTACTCCTCAGTCCCTTCGTCGCTCTGGTGAGGCATCCTGACGTAGAGTTTTGACTCTTCTCTTCTCAAATTTCACTAATTTTTTTAGGATCATGCGGGTATCTTGGAATCATTCCGATGGTTTTGTGACGAGAACATTGTTCTTGGTGCCTCCTAACATTTAGAGGTTGTGGCAGTGTCCCGGGGAGTTGAGCTCCGAGGTGTTGTCGTCACAATTTTATTGTTGCAATTCTGGAATACCTGAGTTTAGTTTCGCCGACATCGAAAATCTCTTTTATGTAGTTGTTGGTGAGATAACCTCGACGCCACCTAGTACTAGGGCGGGAGTTCGGGAGTATTGCCATAACTCGTATAACGGATGCTTTTCGAAGGTTGAGGTAAACGATTTCCGAAGGTTTCTTGGTTATGTGTTGAAGGATGGATACAGCTAGATGTAGGATTTGTTAGTTTTGGGTGAGATATTATGCTTCCCCTATATCCCCAACACCTGATTGCATAACCGGAAAATTTCGGGAGTATATAAGTGGGAATTCAAGTAGCTCTTAGGATATCTTTTCGACAAATGTATGATATGAAATTGGGGTTCGACGTCTAGTGGTCCGCCTATCCACTGTTGGTTTTACAGTGGTCTCGTTGTGTCTTAAAGAGTCCTTGGCTATGCCGACTCGGGGACGTTTCGTATGTCTTGTGCACTGCCTTGTACATGATGGTGCTGTACGATCGAGCCCATGTAGGCCCCACCATGAAAACTTCAGACGAAATCTCTATCATATGTTTGTTCCGGCTTATTTTGCAAGCCAATCCTTTGTTTTGTTTTGAGTTGTGGTATTCTAGTTGCTTTGTTGTCAAGTGTTGATTCCATACCTTCCCCAAATGTTGTTCTCATACTCCGATGCGAATACTAATCCTTCTCGTTTATTGAGATTGTCATGTCAATTCTTCTCAACCGGTGAGATTCCCTCCAAGTGGATCCGATCACCTCAACATTTGCAAGATCCAATCTCAGTTCTTCTCAACGGTGTTCATTTCATTCGTCCCAAGCTGCCTTTGTTTTCCCGCCCTCCCACCCTTTTTCTTCAAGGACTCAGATTTCTTATTCAAGTATCCTTTTCTTGTTGTCAAGTCTCTCCATTCAGTTCCGTCAATGTTCTTATCCGGTGATTCTCAGGAAGGTTCTAACGGAGCTTCAAATTGTCTTTCTTCGTTCCTTTTCTTTTCCGGTGGATTGAAATCAAGCTTTTGGTGTTGATCATATCCCTTTTCCTCGTTTCTAATGCCTTCTCATGCTGGTGCACCTCATAATCATCCACTTCTCGCTATTCTTTTGTTCTGGAGTGCTGAAGATATCTCAAAAGGCTCGTCTTGTCATCCAAGATCCGTTCAACCTATTTTGAGGTCTTATCTTATTCAAGCCATTTAATTCAATCGGTGCTATCTCCTTTTCAAGTAATTGTTCAACGGTGTTTCTTTTGAATGGGCCCTAACCCATAGGTCTTTTTCTAGGATCTTACCTGACTCTTCTAATTCTCCCGGAGCTATCCTAAAAAAAATTCTTTTCAAAGTTTGACGTAAGAATGAATTGTCATCAGTCAAATGCGTTTCTCCAAGCTCTTTCATTTTTTTCATCGTTGGCTCAACCTCTTCGCTTTTGATTCTCCCGGAGTGTCTAAATAATTCATGGTGGTGTTTCTCATCGTCATTCTCGGATTTTGAAGACCGAAGAAGAGTTTTCCTCAAAATCTTAACCATTCTCTCAAAGATGCGTAGTTCAAGCTTGATACCATCCTCTCATAATTGTTTTCGATTGTGAGAATTCTTTTCACCTATCCGGAGCAATTCAAGATTCTGTTCAGTTTGATTATCCGGAGCCCATCATCTAAGATTTATGCATTCTCGGCTTTCAGCTATGGTTCTCCAAATCTTACCGGTGCTTCATTCAAGTGATCTCTAATCAGTTCGTGATCCCTTCGTTCTCATTTATCTAGATTCTCTCAAGAATCTTCGTTCATTTGCAAATTCTTCCCAGTGATTCATTATCTTTTATTCATTCTTTTCAATACTTACGGTGGTTCATTTAAGATTTCTCTTCCTTCCTTATCATACCAATTCATTCGTTGTTTCGATTCCATCGGTGGTTAGTTGAAGACCTTCCCAAGTTGGCGCCATATCTATCCTAATCCTTTCTTCGAGAATAAGTTGTATGCAATCCGTTTGCTCATCATCAATTTAATTAGTGAAGGAGGAGCATAACATAATTCTTATTCTTGATTCACCCAAATGATTAATTCTTTATTCCGGAGGCTCATCAAATTCTCGGTTCGAGATGCTTTATCTATTCTTTTCCCAGAGTTCCAAGTTCTCTCAATTATTTCATCGCGAAGATCCATCTAATCATTGCAAGGATTCACCTTGTGTTTTAAACTTCTCTTTCCTTTCTTTTGATCATTCTTTTATTACCGGAGTTCTTCATGAAGGTTCATCAAGGATTTAATTCCTTCTCGAAGTGTTCATCGAGATTCTTTTCAGAGGAGTTCAAGAATTCTTCATCTTGCCTTCCGAAATGCAATTGTTCTCCCTTATCTTTGGACGTGGTATTATGTCATTCTCGATAATTTTTCCTTCGTGTCTCATGTTTCACAAGTTTCAAGAGTGACCTATTTAAATCCAACATTTTCTCTCCGCTCAAGACATTTTTTCAACCAATCAATCTCTTCGCTGGAGTTATCTTGGGTTATATTTCACCTAAAGCCTTCCCTAAGGATTGTCGCTATTTATGGTGCTCATAAATGACCCAAGTTCTTCATTTATCCTCCCGGTGAAATAAGTTTCTCGTCTCCTTGTTCTTATCAATCAAATCTTTTTCGTGAGTGGCACGTTGTCACCTCATAAATTTGAGATGTATTCCATAAGACCATATCAAGCTTATTCTTTTTGTTGTTGGTTTTCCAACAACTTCGTTCTAGCATTTGTAGTAAGTGTGCTCCCTCAAGATCTTGTTTCCCTTCGTTCATTCCATTCCATTCTTACTTTTGTTCCGGGGGCTTTTTGATGTTGCTCTCTTCAGCCCACCTTTTTGTTTTTTCAGGATCGTGTCCTTTTCTTGGTTTATCCATTTAACCGGAGTGTTGTGTCCTTTTGCTCAAGCTCTTTCATTTTATCAAGTATTTCATCTCTTTTCAACTGAAGTGCTACCCGAATCGGTTCTTTCTTTTCCTCTGTCTTAACAGAGTGTTTTCAACTTCGTTTATCTCCGTTGTATTCTTTTCTTGAAAGGGTTTAACCTTTTCAAGTTTCTTTGGTTTCACTCATTTGTCAAAGAAGCAACTTAGCTTTACCTCTTCTCTTTCTCTTCCGTTTTTCCCTCCGGTGCCATTCTAGATGTCGGGACGAGATCCTCTCGTAGTGATGGAGTGTTGTGATGCCCCGAGACCGATGTGCCAGGTGTCTTCCAGTTATTCGCTGACGTTGTCATGTCATTTGCTTGCGTGTTTCATCTTATCATGTCATCATGTGCATTGCATCATCATGTTTTAAAACTTGCATTCGTCCGGGTTCTCCGAGTTCTCTCCGTTGTCCGTTCTAAGCCCAACCACACTTGCACGCGCCCGCGGCATGTCCGAAATGGTATTTTATAAGTGGCTGGAAAATGTTCTCGGAATGGGATGAGAGTTGACGTGTGGTCTTATTATAGTGTAGATAGACCGCCTGTCAAGTCCATCGCATTCGGAGATCGTTTGATGCCCAAACGGATAACTATAGCAGCAGTATAGCCGGTCTAACGTCGGACGTTTTCGGTCTCTTGAAACCGTGCCGGGCTGCATCTCTCTCCTCTTCTCTCAAACCAACCTACTCTTCACAATCCGTCAGGCCCTACCTAACCTCTCTCGTCAGCCCGCGACCCTCCTCGCGCGCGCGTCCGAAAATTGTCCCGGACCCGACCCGAGCAGTCGTCACCGTTGTGTCCGGATCATCCCCAAGCGTCTACAAAACATCTCCGTTTTGTTAATTGGACTCCCTAGCTATTTTATCCGCGACCGTCCGATTGCGATCGTAGGGTCGAGATAGCCCCTAACCTAATCCGTGATGTATATTTATAGTCCACTCCTAGTCTAATTTCAGACCAAATCCCTAAATTCTAGGGATCCTCCCAGCCGCCGCCGCACTCATTCCCCAACCTCAGGATCTCCTCCCGATCCACCTGCGCCTCTCCTTCCGCGCCCAGCCACTACTCTTCTTTGATCCAGATCATTCCCGTGCTTCTCCTCCTCGCCTCGTCGTCCGGCGCTGCCGCTAGGGACCGGATCAGCTAGCAAGATGAGCATCTGCCGCGCAACCCTGATCCTTTCTTCTACCCTCCTGCTTCGTCTCTCTCCCTCCTCTGCTCTAACCTCATCTCTCTCTTCCTCTGCATCTTCTCGCAGGAACCGGAAGGAGCAACCCATGGCCTCCACACCTGGCAGGAGCACACCCAGGAGCACCAACCGGCGCCACCATCGTCGGATATGGACTCCCGCCGCCCAGATCCACCCGTTTCCCCATCGTCCACCGGCCTCCCCTTCCTTCTCAGGAGCTGCATCGCCCCTCTGCCATAGCTGCCTTGGACGAGCGCCCTCGCCTAGGCGTGTTCGTCCCTGCCGCTGTTGTGCCTCTGCTTCGCGCCGTGCCAAGCTGCTGTCGCCTGCCTTGTTGTCTAGTGGCCGCTACTGCATCCTCTCCATCCCGCTCGTCTCGCACCTCCTCTGCATCGGTCCGAGCCGCTCCAACGCCCGCTACGACGACTGGATAGTTGCCGCTCCAGGCTGCTGCACCTGTAGTCCGCCGCCGTCGCCAAGTCCCTCACCTTGCCGCCCCTTTGCCCCGCTCGCTGGAGTTCGACTCCCAGCCACCGTGCCCCTGGTTGCTCTGCGCCGAAGACGAACTGGCCGAGCCCCTTGACCCGCGCGTGTACCGCTGCCACGCCTCGATCCCAAACCGGCCCAACGTAGCGCCCCTGCCGGCCTACCCCCTCCTCCTCAAATGGGCCGAAGCCCATGGGTGAGGCAACCCACAGCGCCCCACCTTTTGTTTTTTTCTGTTGGGCTTGTCTCAGTTTCGGCCCATATAGTGTTTTTCCCTGTCTGCGAATTTTAGCTATTATCCAGAGTTTGCTCGTTTTACAGAAAACCCCTTGTACTTCATGCATTTAATAACACTTGAACTATGCATCACATTTTAAAACTCCAAATATGAAACTTGCTTAGAATTTCATCTAGTTTAATAATATCCAACTTTCATCCATGTTAAAATATTTAAAAATGCTGTTTGTGTTTTTTTGCCATATGCCATGTTAAAATGCTTTAATTCATAACTAAATAACCGTAGCTCGGATTTTAATAAACTTTATATGTAAATGGGGTAGAAAAAATACCTAGTTTAACATGGTTGCCTTACTTTGCATGTTTAACAACTCTAAAATTGTGTTTAGGGCAGAACAGTACCAAACCTAAAATATGCACATGAGGAGTTTTCGGACTTATTGTTTTGTTGTTCCGGCCTCATTTAAACTTGCCTAGATGGGTAGTTTCTTTATGCTTCACTCTTGCCATGCTAACAACATTTAATATTGTTGAGTACATAAACGAGATCGAACTAAATAAGTCATGTGGTGTTTCGTCAATATGCAACAGAGTTGCATATTGTGCTCCACTTAATTTGTAGGATTGTTTGTGCACTTTGCCATGCCATGCATATTTAAACCGGACATGCATCATACTTGTTTGTGCATCATGACATGATTATGTGATGGTTGTTTACTATGCTGTTTGCTCCTTTCCGGTGTTGCTTCTTCGGGTTGGTTCCGGTAACGTTGCGTTTGTGAGGATCTGTTGGCTACGTTCGTTTGTCTTCTTCATGGACTCGTTCTTCTTCCTTGCGGGATTTCAGGCAAGATGACCATACCCTCGAAATCACTTCTATCTTTGCTTGCTAGTTGCTCGCTCTTTTGCTATGCCTATGCTGCGATACCTACCACTTGCTTTATCATGCCTCCCATATTGATAAGCCAAGCCTCTAACCCACCTTGTCCTAGCAAACCGTTGTTTGGCTATGTTACCGCTTTGCTCAGCCCCTCTTATAGCGTTGTTAGTTGCAGGTGAAGATGGGAGCTTGTTCCATGTTTGGAACATGGTTATTTTGTTGGGATACCATAATATCTCTTATTTAATTAATGCATCTATATACTTGGTAAAGGATGGAAGGCTCGGCCTTATGCCTAGTGTTTTGTTCCACTCTTGCTGCCCTAGTTTCCGTCATATCGGCATTATGTTCCCGGATTTTGCGTTCCTTACACGGTTGGGTTATAATGGGAACCCCTTGACAGTTCGCTTTGAATAAAACTCCTCCAGGAAGGCCCAACCTTGGTTTTACCATTCGCCACCTAGCCTTTTCCCTTGGGAGTCGCACGTTCCGAGGGTCATCATTATTTTAACCCCCCGGGCCAGTGCTTGTCTAAGTGTTGGTCCAAACTAGAGCCCCTTGCAGCGCCACCTCGGGGAAACTCGAGGGCTGGTTTTAGTTGTACGGATTGCTTATCCGATGTTGCCCTGAGAACGAGATATGTGCAGCTCCTATCGGGATGTTGGTGCATCGGGTGGTCTTTCTGGACTTGTATTACCATTGTCGAGGATGTCTTGTAATTGGGATGCCGAGCCTGATCGGATTATCTTGGGAGAATGAATATCCTTCGTTGACCATGAGAGTTTGTGATGGGCTAAGTTGGGACACCCCTGCAGGGATTTGAACTTTCGAAGGCCGTGCCCACGGTTATGGGCAGATGGGAATTTGTTAATGTCCGGTTGTAGAAAACCTGAAGTTGATCGTAACTAAAATACATCAACCGCGTGTGTAACCGTGATGGTCTCTTCTCGGCGGAGTCCGGGAAGTGAACACGGTGTTGGAGTTATGCTTGACGTAGGTTGTTTCTAGGATCACTTCTTGATCATAGTTGTTCGACCATGCTTTTGCCTTCTCTTCTCGCTCTCATTTGCGTATGTTAGCCACCAAATATGCTAGTCGCTTGCTGCAGCTCCACTTCATACCTTTACCTTACCCGTAAGCTTAAATAGTCTTGATCGCGAGGGTGTGAGATTGCTGAATCCCCGTGACTCACAGATACTTCCAAAACCAGTTTGCAACCAAGCTGAAGGAGGAGCTCGATGAAGATCTCGTTCATTATGTTGTTCCGTTTCTAGTTGATCAGTAGTGGAGCCCAGTTGGGACGATCGGGGATCTGTGTAGCATTTGGGGTAGTCTTCTTTTATTTTGGGTTCCGTAGTCGGACCTTGTGTGTATTTGGATGATGTAATGCTTTATTCATGTAATTGCGTGAAGTGGCGATTGTAAGCCAACTATGTATCCTTTTCCCCTTTATTTATGTACATGGGTTGTTTGCGAAGATTACCTCACTTGCGAAATTGCGTTCAATGCTGTTATGCCTCTAAGTCGTGCTTCGACATGTGGGAGACATAGCCGCATCAAGGGCGTTACACCCTAACAAAGGGATCTAGATCGAGCCTAGTCCTTGGAGGAAGTGGGAGACGAACACGGCGCTCTCGTTGGGTTCAGGAGTAGGGACGACCTGCCCTCGGGCGGGCAGCCGATGCGAAATTTCGGCGGTCAGATATCTGGCCTCTCTCAACCTCTTGATGTCCTCCTCCATGACGGAGGAAGGCATCCACCGACCTTGAAGGTTGGATCCGGACATATTTGAAGGTCCGAAGCACGTGACCTGAGCTTTGGGTGTTGGAACTCGAGGCGGGAGGCGGATTTGATTGAGCACTAGAAGGAAAAAAGAAAAAGCCTTGTCCTCTTTATAAAGAGGGTGGATATCAAGCGTCCTCCTCGTGGCTGTTTGGGACTTGCCTAAGATTTAGGGGTCCTACTAATAGGCGCGATAAGGTTACCCACAGCCGTATTAATGGGAATCCCGTAATAAAGGGGACACGATCTCTGCTTCGACAAGACGTGCCAAGGAAAACGCCTCGCGAAACACGCTGAGATTGGTTATGAAAAATGATTCGAATAAAGACCTGGCTGTGGTGTGATGTCACACTATGGGGTACGTCAGCAGATTAGATTTATGGAAATATTATTCTCTCTACGATGGTATGTGGAACTTGTTTTGCAGAGCCGGACATGATCCTCGTGTTCAAAACCTTCTATGAAGTATTCGGAGGAGGAACCCGCTGTTGGGGTTCTGGGAACGGGGGTCCCCAGACTTGCCTGCCTGCGGCCCGCGGCGTGGCTCAAGGGAGGCCCAGCATGGCCCATCTTCATCAACACGAGACTCAAGACCCTCGCGAGGGGCCAAGCCTCACGAGGCGGACGACACGGTGCATCCTCAGGCGCAGCCTCCTCAGGCTGGCTCGCGAGGAGGCGGAGATATCAAGGCGGGGTACCTCGTGAGGTGCCCCATGACGCAAGCCATGACGACTCAGGGCGCCAGGCGGGCGCCAGCGCGCGCAGCGTCCTTCTTTCCTCTTTGGTGCAAAGGGGGCAAGCGTAGCCGCGGAGTACCGAGGCATCAGGCAAAGGTTGCCATTTTGGTGCAACGAGACCAGGACCAAGCGGACTACGAGACGGAGGTCACCATGGAGCCCAGCACGACGTCACTGCAGAGTCTTTCGCAGGCGAAGACCAACTTTAGTCAGGATAAGAGTACTTGATGTCCCCCTTCAAATTAGCCCGCCATTGTTGGCGCCCTTCCCGCTCAATATTTGGGAAGAGGCACAGGGCCTTTGCCTACAAATAGGACCGGCCACCCACGTAGCAAGGGGTTGGTTCATTCGGCTAGCAAGCAGAGAGAGTGAGTGAGAAAAAGAGAGAGAGGGTGACTGAACTCCTGCCAGCAGTTCATCGCCCCAGCCAAGAACAGACCCTCACGAGGCTGTTCTTCCTTGTATCATTCATCATCATCAGCCCCAAGAGGCAATCCATCCACCACACACTAGAGTAGGGTATTACACCACAACGGTGGCCCGAACCAGTATAAACCTTGTGTCTCTTGTGCAGTTCTTTTAGTAGTTTAGATCCTTGTGAGACGGGGAGGTAGAAGGCAAGATCTCCGCGCGCACCCCAGTGTTCGAACTTTAAGGGTCTGCCGGAACCCGTGAATCCAACATTTGGCGCGCCAGGTAGGGGTGCGCCGGAATTTGCCTTCCTACCGCTCCGCCTCCCATCGCATCGTCATCACCATGTCCAGCGACCAGGCGGGCAACCAAGGTCCATGGGCGGCGTGGCCCACCTGCGCGGAGCCGCCTGCCTCAAGCGGCCTCGTGCCCCAGGTAGCTCACGGTCCGCAGGGCGCTGCGGGCGATGCGGACAGGCCTCCGCAACCCTCACACCGCGGCAAGCGTGGTCAGTGGCAAGGGCCTCCAATCACGCCGCAACCACGACGCCGTACACCCGCCGAGAGCAGGCGAATTCAAGGGCCGCGCTCACGGTGGCCCGGGAGCTGCTGCGGTGCAGACTGCTGGAGGGCGGCCACGACGTGCTGCTGGAGCGAGTGGCGGAGCTCCTAGGCTTCGCCGCCTCGAGGGCTCACCCCTTCTCCACCCAGCTCCCATCTCAAGCCCAGGGCGACCCGCGCGGGGGCTCCGCATGCGCCCGCGGACTCCAAGGCTACTCCGACGCCAGCGAAGCTGTCAGCACCAGACCGGCGGCAGCGTTGCCCCCGCCCCCGGCCCGCAAAGAAGAAGGACTCGACACGGCCCATGGCCCCGGAGGGCGGCCGTGCTGTCACCCCGCAGTAGGCATGACAAGTGGGACCGCGTGGCATGCGGGGCATCACGGCATGGCATTCGGGATGACGGCGACGGAGGAATACGTGCCCGTCATGCTGGACCAAGGACACCCTCGCGAGAGCAGGCAAGGCTCGCTCCTCGGCCCGAGCTGGGGAGACGAGGCAGTGGAAGCTGAGCCCTTCTAGGAGCCCATGGACGAACCCGCTGGCCACGCTGGAGGCAACGACTATCGTGCACCGCTAACTCTTCAGGGGCAGGTATATGCTAACCATGGATCGCAGGAGGTGCTAGTCGCCGCGGCAAGCGGCTGCCCCGTCCCTACAGTCTCCTGCCCCTCGGGAGGAGGGCGCAGGGGGCTGCAGGAGAGGGGCCGGGATCCTACATCACCACCACGGCGTTCAGAGCAGGGCGTCCTCAGGAGGTAGGCCCTCAGCTGGGGAGGTGCCTCAGGGCCTGCCCCTGGCAGAGGACCCGTGGTCGTCGGGGGAACCGCTGGCGACCGCTCTACCCCATCGAGCGGCGTCCTGGGTTCCGGTCGTTGCTGATGGCACTAGAGTGTGGCGCAAGGCGGGGCCCTCGTCTGGCGATATGAAGCAAAGATAGTACCTGTGAAGAAGGCCCAGTGCCTGTGAAGCTCGCCGCCCCGTGACACTCTCACGTAATAATGAGTGGGGCTGTACACACCCCGGAGTCTCAGGGGTGCCGGCCTCAGGCCCTGGGGCTCCCTCCCACGCCCAGTGGACAACACTTACCTCCGCGCTGGTGAGAAGACGTCCAAGACTAGATTAGGTGCCGGACGCGGCTTTTTGTCTGCTTTTCGTTGCCTTTCCCTTCGGCTGTTGCTTTCCCCCGCTGGATTTAAGTTGGATTCGAATTTGAGATTTGCGTGTGTTCGGGGAAGGGGTGCTTATTCTCGCTCGAGCCATTTCTCGCGTTCTGGTTACCGCTTCACCACAACTGCCTCCCCTCGCGAGTCCGGTCAGGCCTGGCTCGTGCGCGACCTGAATTGCTGCTGTTGCTCCCTCTCGGGAGGATCTTCGGGTGCCTACGGAGGCTGCCCTGTTATGAAAAGGCCCAGAGCCTGTGAAGCAAGGCGAGTGCCTGTGAAGCCCTCGCATTCTGAAAAGGCCCAGAGCCTATGAAGTCATTGCGTTAGGAAAAGGCCCGGAGCCTGTGAAGCAAGGCGAGTGCCTGTGAAGTCATTGCGTTAGGAAAAGGCCCGGAGCCTGTGAAGCAAGGCGAGTGCCTGTGAAGTCATTGCGTTAGGAAAAGGCCCGGAGCCTGTGAAGAAGGCGAATGCCAGTGAAGTCATTCCGCTCAGGAGAAGGCCCAGAGCCTATGAAGAAGGCCAACGCCGGTGAAGTTTTTCATCAGCAACGATCTCACATCCTGAGGACCCAACTAGAGAGCACCCAAGGTGTCGCGCCCTCCTGCAGGCTGCCTCAGGGCCAGCGTGGGGCAAAGGTAAACCAGCCCACCGTGAGGCACGCGCACAATTTGACTACTACTAATATGATGGACACAAGTTCTTATATGAGGGGCTTCCCCTCCCAAAATGCTCTCACGACCATCAGGCCAAACACCTGAGTTCTATTCATGCAGGGTAAAAGACAGGAGAAGTACATGGCTAGTCTGACAAATCCCCCAACGCATCCTCGGGGGCGCCTCCCGAGCTGTCGCTGGCATCACTGAATTCGCCCTTGTTGTCTGCGCCACCACCAGCGGCGTCGGGGCCATCCACCACACCGCCTTCGTCGGCAGCCACGACCACGTCGTCGTCATCCGAAGTGCAGGCTCGGACGAGAGCATCCACGTTGTTCTCCACCCAATCCGCCAGGTCGCCTCGGACGGCCTGGGGAACTGGGGCGATGGCGGCGTCAAAGTCGAAGTGGGGATCCATGTTCCGGAGATGGCTGAAGACACGGGAAAAGGCGCGCCCGAGCAGGGCGCGGCTCCTCTCCTCCACCAACCTGTCGGCCCTGACCGACCGAGCCTCCAGCTGCGTTACCACAGCGATGAAGAACTGCAGGTTGCCGGCATAGTTAATCGTGTGCGGCTCGCCGACGGCTGCCTCACAGATGTTGCCCAAGGCTGCGTTTGCCGTCACCCTGAGCGTGGTGAGCATGGGGCCATGCGCGTGCTCCAGGAATCGCCGCTGGCATATTTCGTCGGCATTCTGACGCTCAACGGCCTCAGCCTCTTCCATCCGCTGGCGAAGACGGAGCACCTCGGTCTGGGAGGCGGCCAGCTCCTTTTGCGCTGCCTCAAGGGCGGCCCGGGAGGCATCGACCAGCCGCGTCGCCTCATCCCGTTGGGCCCTCAGGGCTGCGGTTCTGCCCTCGGCTTCGACCCGGATCATCCCCAGCTTCCCCTCGAACTCATGCTCGAGGCCTTGGCGCGCCGTCGCCACCCGACGACAAACCTCCTCCAGGACACACGCTTCCCGCGCAGCGACATCGTCTTCAGCCTGCGTCACTAGGCGCTCCCTCGTCTCTAGCCGCTCGTACTCGTGAGTGCGTTCAGCGGCTTCCAGCGTCAATGCTTCTTCGCGCCTCTGGAGCTCGGCTGGGTCGCCAGAGGCCACCCGCATCGACGCAAGGGCCAGCTCGCGCAGCTCCACTTGCTCCTCCAGTGAGTGGCACCGGGCCAGGAGCTCACGAGCCCGCTCCTCCATTGCCTCTCGCCATCGGTCAGCTCTCCGGGCCTCCTCGGTGGCCTGGGATCGGGCCACTCGGGAGGCCTCCAGCGACGCCTTCGCCTCTTCATCATCAAGATCCCGCTGACGGCGCGCGAGGGCGATGGCGGCCTCCAGCTCACGCCTCCCTGCGGCCAGGCGCAGGCCCTCGGCCTCCAGGCGCGCGTCTTCATCGGCAAGCTCCTCCCCAAGCAAGTTGACCGCGTCGGTCGCTCTTTGAAGGAACCCTTGGCGGCGAGCGCGGCGCTCCCGGGCGCGCTCAAGCACATCTTCCACACCATCATCCGCCCCAAGCAAGCACCGGGGGCCGCGAATCATCGTTCCTCCTCTGGGCAGGGGGCTGGGGGCTGGCGCCCTCGCGATGGCCGGGCGTGTCACACCAGAAGCCGGCCTAGGGCCAGCCCGTCTCCAGATGAAGGGCGCAGGAGGCGCCTCAACCAGTCGCAGTCCCCGACCAGACGAGAAGCCCACGATAGACTGGCTATTCCCCGAGAGGGTCCGCGAAGGAAAATCACGGGGAATGAAGGGCTGCGGTGCACCTCGGGACGGTCTACCCCTCCAGACGCCGTCACCACAAGGGCAGAGCTGCTCGGAGTATTTGAGGATGGCAGAGGAGACGAAGCCGAGGGAGGCGGCACCTCGGCGACTTCCGCGAGCTCAGTCAGAAGGGCCCTACGGAGCAAGGATCAGCGGAAGCAACAAGAGGATCAGGAGCCAGAGAGAAAGAAGACTTACTCGTTAGTGGCAAAGTACTTCCTGCGCTTCAGCACGCGACAAGGGAAGTCATCACCCAGGGCCTCCCTCTTCCTCCGGAGGGCCTCAAAGTCCACGCGGAAGCGGCCCAGGAGAAGAGCGCAAGGATCAACCTGCCGCGAGGACGGAGCATTAGAGAGGTCCGCGTCAGGGGCGCCTGCCTGGCGCGTGCCGTCCATCACCTCGCCCGAACACGCAGCTGGGGCCTCCAAGGCCTCAGCCCCGGACGCCAGGAGCGGCTGCTTGCCACCTTCAGCCGCAGCGGCACGAGCCTCAGGAGCTGTCCCCTCGCGAGCGTCACCCGGCGCTGCCATCTCATCAGGGGCCCCCTCGGCCTCAGGCGCCTCCTGCCTCCCTGCTCTGCCACTTGAGGAGGAGCCTCCTTGGCCGGTTGGAAGGGCAGTCACCACCATTGGGTTCTCGCGAGGTCCCTGGAGGCCGGCTGGGCACAGTCCCCATTCATTGAAGACAGGCATCTGCTTCACGAAGTCGGCCCTGCTTTGGCAGAGATACAGCAAGGCCCCTCCCTGCCGGACGTTGCTGGGGTTGAGGTCACCGGCCAAGGTCAACAACGTCGACTTTAGCACCGCGGGAGCCAGGTCCTCCTCCTGGAGCCTCATGTTATCCTCGCGCCCACGGAAGGCCCACATCCGGCGAGAGTGGCACTGCAGGGGAGCGACGCGGCACAACAGAAACTCCTCACCACTTTGGGCGCTGTCACGCCGAGCTTCCTCAAGAGCATGAAGCGGCTCCAGACAAGGATGAGCCGGGGGCTCTTGAGCGTCTCCTGGCCCCAACCCGAATTGGGGACAGCAGGCGAGGTCGGCTCCAATAGCAGGTGGCTGGGCACCCCTGCGTCCACATACAACCACCGCTCGCGGAACCCAACCGCGGGCAGGGGGAGTTTGAAGTCAATCCCAGAGGCCTCGGTCTCAGGCTCGACAACAAAGCTCACGCATGCCCAACATTGGGAAGGGTCGACAAGGCGCAGCGAGAAGAAGTGGCGCAGCAAGGCAACCGAAGGAGGGATGCCCACCATGGCTTCGCAAACGAAGGCGAAGACCGAAAGGAGGGTGATGGACTCAGGACTTAGATGCATCAAGTGGATCTGATAATGGGAGAGCACGGCATTGAAGAAATCGAAGAAGGGGGGAACCAGACCCGCCTACAAGGCGTCGGTAAAACATGGGACCTCGGTTGCTATCCTGTCAATGGAGAAGTGGGACGCGGGCCAGGTCGTCGTCCTCCCGCACTCGTTGAAGACGGAGGCCAGAGCCAAGCTATCCCTACCCAGGCACTCTTGATTAAGTATGGTCGACTGGCCGATGGCGGGGGCCACCGATGGCGGCGCACAAGACGGAGGCGTGGATTTCTCCCCTCTCTCCTTCCTCGTCGGAGTCATGGCGATGGGAAGGAGGGGGAGGATTCGAGATTGGATTGGAGGCGGGAGCCGGCGCGCGAAGGAAGGAAGAACAGGGGACGCTCGAGCAACAAGAAGGGGAGCGGCTGTGTGCAACCACAAGTCCGCCTAGCAGGGCGCAGAATAAGGGGGCGTGGGGGGAACAGTGCCGCCCACATCCCATCAACCGCCACGCGGCGCCCGAGGCCGCAGGCTGTTAGGGCCCGCAGCGCTTCGCCCTTGCCCTTTCGCCTCTCAACACGGCCAAGTCCATGTGCGCCTTGGGCCCGGGGGCTACTGTCGGCGTTCTAGGAACGGGGGTCCCCAGACTTGCCTGCCTGCGGCCCGCGGCGTGGCTCAAGGGAGGCCCAGCATGGCCCATCTTCATCAACACGAGACTTAAGACCCTCGCGAGGGGCCAAGCCTCGCGAGGCGGACGACACGGCGCATCCTCAGGCGCAGCCTCCTCAGGCTGGCTCGCGAGGAGGCGGAGATATCAAGGTGGGGTACCTCGCGAGGTGCCCCATGACGCAAGCCATGACTACTCAAGGTGCCAGGTGGGCGCCAGCGCGCGCAGCGTCCTTCTTTCGTCTTTGGTGCAAAGGGGGCAAGCGCAGCCGCGGAGTACCGAGGCATCAGGCAAAGGTTGCCATTTTGGCACAACGAGACCAGGACCAAGCGGACTACGAGACGGAGGTCACCATGGAGCCCAGCACGACGTCACCGCAGAGTCTTTCGCAGGCGAAGACCAACTTTAGTCAGGATAAGAGTACTTGCTGTCCCCCTTCAAATTAGCCCGCCATTGTTGGCGCCCTTCTCACTCAATATTTGGGAAGAGGCACAGGGACTTTGCCTACAAATATGACCGACCACCCACGTAGCAAGGGGTTGGTTCATTCAGCTAGCAAGCAGAGAGAGTGAGTGAGAAAAAGAGAGAGAGAGGGTGACTGAACTCCTACCAGCAGTTCATCGCCCCAGCCAAGAACAGACCCTCGCGAGGCTGTTCTTCCTTGTATCGTTCATCATCATCAGCCCCAAGAGGCAATCCATCCACCACACACTGGAGTAGGGCATTACACCACAACGGTGGCCCGAACCAGTATAAACCTTGTGTCTCTTGTGCAGTTCTTTTAGTAGTTTAGATCCTTGTGAGACGGGGAGGTAGAAGGCGAGATCTCCGCGCGCACCCCAGTGTTCGAACCTTAAGGGTCTGCCAGAACCCGTGAATCCGACACCCACCTTGCAATGCCGAAGACAATCTACGCGCCGGACTCATCGTCATTGAAGCCTTGTTCAGGGGCTACTAAGGGAGTCCTAAATTAGGGGGTATCCGGACAGCCGGATTATATCATTTGGCCGGATTGTTGGACTATGAAGATACAAGATTGAAGACTTCGTACTGTGTCTAGATGGGACTCTCCTTGGCATGGAAGGCAAGCTTGGCAATACGGATATGTAGATCTCCTTCCTTGTAACCGACTCTGTGTAACCCTAGCCGCCTCCGGTGTCTATATAAACTGGAGGGTTTAGTCCGTAGGACCAACAACAACAATCATACCATAGGCTAGCTTCTAGGGTTTAGCCTCTTCGATCTCGTGGTAGATCAACTCTTGTACTACTCATATTATCAAGAACAATCAAGCAGGACGTAGGGTATTACCTCCATCAAGAGGGCCCGAACCTAGGTAAACATCATGTCCCCTGCCTCCTGTTACCATCCGTCTAGACGCACAGTTCGGGACCCCCTACCCGAGATCCACCGGTTTTGACACCGACAGACGGCAAGGGAGTTGCCGCGCCCGGTAAGATGGCTGGCGGGAAGAAGCCAAAGAATGGACCCAAGCTTGAGACTGAGTGCTTTTATTGCAAGGGAAACGATCACTGGAAGCGGAACCGCCCCAAGTACTTAGCGGATAAGAAGGCCGACAATACCAAAGGTATATGTGATATACATGTTATTGATGTGTACCTAACCAGCGCTCGTAGTAGCTCCTTGGTATTTGATACCGGTGCGGTTGCTCATATTTGTAACTCAAAACAGGAGCTGCGGAATAAGCGGAGACTAGCGAAGGACGAGGTGACGATGCACGTTGGGAATGGTTCCAAGGTCGATGTGATCGCCGTCGGCACGCTGCCTCTACATTTACCTACGGGATTAGTTTTAAACCTCAATGTAAGTGCATCTAGTGCCCCTTAGTGATTTTGGTGTATTGAAGACTTATAGGTTAAGGGACTAATGCGTTTGTGAGTGTACACAGGTCTATAAGTCTACAAGGAGTTTGATATTTACAGGAAAAGTCGACCCCTAAAAATGAATATCTTCGACTGAAGATTTTGGTATTTTTGAAGTCTTTCATGAAGACTTTGAAAGTGAAGAAAATGGTGTGACCATGAAGACTTGGTATTCATTCGAGGAATATGAAGCGTGAAGACTTTTGTTTTTGTAGTTTCATTTTCTCTTTCTTGAGTCATAGCAAACACCGTACTGTTAAAGGGGGTCGAGGAAATACTAAGGAAAAATTTCCATATGATGCTCAACTCAAAATCCTACACCTACCAATCCCTTCGAGTGAAGCCATTGGAAATCTCATACAATTCAGTCAATTTCTTTAGTGACAGAGACGAAGTTCTTCTGGTCTCTGAGGAATTTGTCCTAACTGAGGAGTTAGGAATTCACCAGTGCGGATTGCCTACACAGTGAGGAACATAATAGCCCTGAGGATTTTGCTACTCAAAATTCCGACCGTTGCTGTGCTATGTGCCAGCTGTCCCAAAATATCTATCCACCTAACAGTCATATCATTGATGGGCATTTATGTCTTATCATGTCGGGCTGCTCCCTAGGCTATAAATAGCCGCCCCCTACAACCACTAGTTGGTTGGCTGCTCCGAGAGAAACTGACACTTGTCATTTCAGAGCAACCCATCCTCTAAGGACTTTGAGCGAAAATCATCAAGTGAGTAAAACCAAAAACCCAAAACCCAAACACCTACAAACCCCAAGTGATTGAGCATCACTGAAGAGATTGATCCTGAGTGGATCCGACGCTTGTTACCTTTGAAGACTGTGCTTCTTCCAGACGGTTAGGCGTCATGGTCTAGAGCATCCAAGAGGAATTATGGATCGCCGAGTGACCAAGTTTGTGAAGGTTTGGAAGTCGCCTAAAGACTTACCACGAGTGATTGGACGAGGTCTGTGTGACCTTAGTTCAAGGAGAATACGGTGAGGACTGGGTGTCCTGAGCTGCGTGTTCAGGACTGGGTGTCCGGGACTGTGTGTCCTCGAGTTTAAATACTCAGCCGCTCCAACCAGACATACAACTGAGACAACAGTTGGAACTAGTCCAGCAAATCATTGTCTTCACCAAGTTTACTGGTTCTATTTCCTCAACTCTTTCATTTCCACATAACTGTGTTGTGTGTTTGTTCATATCTGTGTTTGAAGACTTTGACTGAAGACTTTCTCAGTTTCCTCAGTTCAATTTCTTTAGTCTGTTTGTCTTCATCCTGTGTTATCCTGTGATTACGCTTCCTGTACTCTGTGCCTGTCTTCATTTCATCATGATGACTATGCTTGTATTTTGTTATGTTTACTTTTGAGTACTTATTCCGCTGCTAGTAGTTCTTCGCTAAGGAATTTCCTCACCGGCAAATTCCTCGGTGAAGAATTTCATAAAAATCGCCTATTCACCCCCCTCTAGTCGATATAACGCACTTTCAATTGGTATCAGAGCATGGTACTCCCTTGTTCTGTGTGATTTTGGTTTAACCACCTGGAGTTTTAGTTATGTCGACCGCATGTATGATCAAGGTCTCTGCTGGGTGTCCTACCTTCGATGGGACGGACTACCCCTACTTGAAGAATAAGATGCGAATGCATCTTGAGGCAATTGATAACGATCTCTGGTATGTTGTGGAAAATGGTGTTCCCTCAGTCACACCTTCTCTGAATGCTGCTGATGTGAAGAGATTCAAGCAACTCGACTCTCAAGCGAAGAATATCATATGTGGCCATCTGAGAAAATGATAGTATGGCAGAGTGAGTGCCTTGGAGAAAGCAAAGCTTATCTGGGACAGGTTGTCCAACGTGAATGAAGGAGTCTCAACTCAGCATGACTCTCGAGTTGATGTTCTTCACAATCTCTTCAACCGCTTCAAAAGACTCGACAATGAAAATGTTCAACAAACCTTCGATTGCCTCACTGACATCTCAAATGAGCTTCAAGCACTTGGTGCCACTGACATCACCGACCATGAGGTGGTTAAGAAATTGCTGAGATCGCTTGATTCCTCATTTGACACTCTGGCATTGATGATGCAAGAACGTGCTGATTACATGTCACTTGATCCCACTGATATTCTCGAGAGGCTAAATACTCATGAGTTCCAACTTGCTGAAAAGAGAGATCTTTATGGTTCAAGCTATGGTAGAACACATGTACTGAAGGCCAAGGCAGTATCTGAGTCCGAAGATGAAGACTCTGGTAGCAGCCTTGGTGATCCTAAAGAACTGAGCCATGATCTGGCTCTGCTCGTGAAGAAGTTTCAAAAGTTCTCAAGACGTGGTCGCCTTGGAAGATCCTCAAGGAGCAATGATTCCTCACCCAGTGACTACAAGAAGAGGCTCTGTCACAAGTGCAAGAAACCTGGACATTTCATTCAAGATTGTCCTCAGTGGGAAAAGGAATCAAAGAAGAAGAAATACAAGGATTACAGTTCTGATGATGCGAAGAAAAAGAAGAAATCCACAAAATCTTCATCATCAAAATCCTCAAAGTCTTCATATCACAAGAAGAGGAGCTCCAAGAAGGCTAGGGCATTCATTGGCAAGGAAATGGACTCTGAGGCTGAATCTGAAGAAAATGAGGAAGAGGAGACATCTGAGGAGTCCGAATCCGGAGTGGCGAGCCTAGCCCTCGCTACTGCATTCGTCAGCAAGTCTATCTTCAACACTGAAGAAAATGACCTCACCAACAAGGCTGATGAAAGCGATGATGACTACGCTCCCACCTATTGCTTCATGGCAAAGGGTGCCAAGGTACTCAAATATACCTCCTCTGAATCAAGTGAGAATGAATCTGATGAAAACCTTAAGCCCAGCTATTCTAAACTTGCTAAGATTGCTATAAAACAACAAAGGGCTTTAGAAAAGGTTCAAAACATGCTAAATAAAAGTGATGATATGTTGGGTGAAGAAATGGATTGCACTGAAACTTTGACTGAAAATCTTCAGAGACTTCAGTCCAAGCTTGACAAACTTCAAAGTCATCATAACACTCTATTATCGGATCATGAGAAGCTTTCTTATGAATTTCTTCAAAGAAAGCAAGATCTTGAAAAGCTAAGAGTGAGTTATGAAGATCTTCAGAAGGAGCGTGATTCATTACTTTCTCAACAAATCAGCGATTCTCAGGAAGAATTTGTTCCTCCTTGCTTGAAGTGCATTGAACATGAATATGCTGATTCTTCACCTGAATGTTCAAATGCTGCTAATGTTTCAAATTCTTCACATGCCTCTGCTATCACTAATTCCTCATCTGAGGACATTGCTAGTATCACTAATGATGCAGGGCTGAAGGAATTGTACACGACAGGCATGTACAAAAGCCTCAAAGGGCATCAGGCTCTTTGTGATGTGCTTAAAAAGCAGATCCTCAACAGGAACCCTAGGAAAGAGGGTATCGCCTTTGAGAGGAAACTCAATGCTGATGGTACATATTGGAAGCCTGAGCAGTACCCCAAAACTACATGGGTTGCTGCAAAGGGACCTCTAGTTGATCCATCTAACTTATTTGGATTTGCATGTGAATCTCCTCATTCTGATGATGAGTCAATTGACTCCAACTATAAACTGTTCAAAAATCAGAATGGTGAAGTATTTGCTAGATATGTTGGCACTAACTGCACGAACGGCTCCCCGATGAAGAAAATCTGGGTTCCCAAAAGATGCCTTGAAAATCTTCAGGTGAATGTCATCATGACGCCACCTGTGAAGAATAGGAACCCCAGGTCAAATTCCTCATATGGATCAAAGTCCTCATATGAACATCACCATGCTAACCCGTCTGTTTCGCAGGGAAGATCTATGGATTATGGATATGTGCATTATTCTTCAAATCATTATGTCCATAAGTCCTCGAAGAATTTCTCTGCTTACTCTTATGCTTACTCTAACCCCTCTTATGTGAAACGAAATGGACTGGCTTCTATGCCATCCTTCTCGTATGGAGCTCGCAGAATGATGAACTCTTTGCCACCCCTTCAGATGTGGGTGGTGAAGAAAAAGAACTAATCTCTTCTGCAGGGTCAGGTCTCCAAACACGCATAATCGTCTGAAGAATTTGCTGGAGACCTGAGCAATGCCTGAAAGGACGCAGGCTAACCATGAAGAAATGAACTTTCATTTCTCACGTCCTCATATTGCGTTATTAGTTTGTTTACTTGATGAAATTGATCTGATGAATTGATGTCATATTCTTCACTGATGAAGTATATGAGTTTGTAAGCTGCACTAATTCATCTGCAGGATGATCAACCCAAAGCCACTGAGTGGGTCCACGATAGTGGATGTACAAACCACATGACTGGTGACAAGAATCTATTGATGGATGCTCCGTTATCTCCATTGCATCTGAAGCATATCATCTTTGCTGACAAAGGCAAAAGTCAGGTATTGGGTCTAGGTAAGGTTGCGATTACAAAGGATCGACATATGGACAAAGTTATGCTTGTTGAGTCCTTAGGATACAACCTTATGTCTGTCTCAATGCTTTGTGATCTTGATATGGTTGTTGTCTTTGGCAAGTACCGTCGTGTTGTGGTTATGGAAGCTGACAATTCCAAAGTCTTCGAAGGCTTTAGGAGAGGAGACCTGTATATTGTTGATTTCTCTATAGGACCACAACCAGCCGTGTGCTTACTTGCAAAAGCTTCAGAAGGCTGGCTCTGGCATCGATGACTTGGTCATGCAGGCATGAGGAATTTTCACACGCTTGCGAAGAAGAAGCATGTCATTGGCATCGAGAATGTCAAATTCCTCAAGGATCACCTATGCGGAGCCTGTGAAGCTGGGAAGATGACGAAGGCCAAGCATCCAGCAAACACTATCATGACCACCACTCGCCCGTTTGAATTGCTTCACATGAATCTCTTTGGTCCTAATCATTATTCTGCTATTTCAAATGAAGCATCTCAATATGGCTTTGTTATTGTTGATGATTATTCTCGCTACACATGGGTACACCTTGTTACTTACAAACATGAAGTGCAGGAAGTCTTCAAACAATTTTCCTCAAGGGCTTCAACCAACTTTGGTGTGAAGATCAAGCACATCAGAAGTGACAATGGCACTGAGTTCAAGAATTCTGGTCTCGATGACTATCTTGATGAACTTGGTTTTACTCATGAGTTATCTGCTCCTTACACTCCTCAGCAGAATGGCGTCGTGGAGCGCAAGAACATGACTCTTGCTGAGATGGCTCGCACTATGCTTGATGAATACAAAACGCCTCGTCATTTCTGGACTAAGGCAATTGATACTGCATGCCACATCATCAACAGAGTATATCTTCACAAATTCTTCAAAAAGACTGCCTATGAACTCCTCACTGATAAGAAACCCAACGTAAGTTATTTCAAAGTCTTCAGTGCTAAATGTTGGATTAGAGATCCTCATCACAACTCAAAATTTGCACCAAAAGCACATGAAGGTTTTATGCTTGGTTACGGAAAGGACTCGCACACCTACAGACTCTTCAACAATGTTCTTCACAAAGTTGTCAAAACTGCGGTTCGATGAAACTAATGGCTCGCAAAGAGAGCACCTACCTACTGTGATAGATGAACTAGCACCTAAGGAAACTACCAAGTTCAAGGCTACTGAGGATGTCATTCCTACTAAAGAATCTGCTGAAGAATTCATTCCAGAACATGAAGAACGTCGAGCTAATGCACCTGAAGAAAATGTTGAAGAAAATGGTGCTGAAGAAAACGCTGATCAATCTCTTCAACGACAACCAGCTCATCCTCGCATTGCAAAAGAAGTGCAAGATGAAAAGATCATCAATGACATCAAAGCGCCAGGTCCTCTCACACGCTCAAAAGCTTCACATTTGTCTAACTTTTGTGGGCAGTATGCTTTTGTCTTAATTACAAAGCCCACTAAGGTAGATGAAGCATTTCTGGAGCCTGAGTGGATTCAGGCCATGCAAGAGGAATTACATCAGTTCGAACTCAACAATGTCTGGGAACTGGTCAAACGTCCAGATCCTCGCAAGCACAATATCATCGGCACAAAGTGGATCTACCGCCATAAGCAAGATCAAAATGGCGTTGTGGTGAGGAATAAGGCACGGCTTGTAGCTCAAGGCTACACATAGGTTGAAGGAATTGATTTCGATGAAACTTTTGCACCTGTTGCTAGACTTGAGGCTATTCGCATATTACTTGCTTATGCTAACCATCATGATATCACTTTATATCAAATGGATGTGAAAAGTGCATTCCTCAATGGTAAGCTCGAGGAAGAAGTATATGTTGCTCAACCCCCAGGTTTTGAAGATCCAAAGAATCCTGACAAAGTCTTCAAACTCAACAAGGCCCTCTATGGCCTCAAGCAGGCCCCACGGGCTTGGTATGATACCTTGAAGGAACTCTTCATGAAGAAAGGCTTCAAACCCAGTTCACTTGACCCTACTCTTTTCACTAAATCTTATGATGGTGAATTGTTTGTGTGCCAAGTATATGTTGATGATATTATCTTTGGCTGTACTGACCAACGTTATAGTGTTGAATTTGCCTATATGATGAGTAAAGAATATCAAATGTCTAGGATGGGAGAGTTGAAATTCTTCTTAGGTCTTCAAATTTGTCAACAACACAATGGCATATTCATCTCTCAAGAGAAATACATCAAGGATGTACTGAGGAAATTCGGCATGCAAGATTGCAAAGGCGTCAAAATTCCTATGCCCACAAATGGCCATCTGTGCACTGATGAAAATGGTATTGACTTCGATCATAAGGTATACCGCTCCATGATAGGCTCCTTATTGTACTTATGTGCATCTAGGCCAGATATAATGCTTAGTGTTTGCATGTGTGCCCGATTTCAAGCTACACCGAAGGAATCACACCATAAGGCTGTGAAGCATATTCTTTGATATCTAGCTCACACACCAACACTTGGATTATGGTACCCCAAGGGCTCGGCTTTTGATCTTGTTGGATATTCTGACTCTGACTATGCTGGTGATCGTGTGGATCGCAAGTCAACATCTCATACATGTCATTTCCTCGGACGATCTTTGGCCTGTTGGTTCTCGAAGAAACAGAACTGCGTATCACTATCTACTGCTGAAGCTGAGTACATTGCCGCTGGTTCTTGCTATGCCCAATTGCTATGGATGAAGCAAACTCTCAAGGACTACGGTGTCAACATGAAGAATGTGCCTCTCTTCTGAGACAATGAGAGTGCCATCAAGATTGCTCACAACCCAGTTCAGCACTCGAAGACAAAGCACATTCAGATTCGTCATCATTTTCTTCATGATCATGTGTTGAAGGGCGACATTTCTATTGAGCATGTGAAGACTGAAGAACAGCTAGCCGATATCTTCACAAAGCCCTTAGATGAGAAGAGAGTTAGCAAGTTGCGGTGTGAGCTAAATATCCTAGAATCTTCGAATGTTCTTTGAAAAGGACACTCATCCTAACACTTATGCAAAATTGATGACTTAGATGTGCAACACATGAAGAAACGTTTTTCTTCAATCAATGAAGAATAACACTCTTAGTGTGAAGAAATTAATGAAGAATTTGATTCTCAGAACCCTGCGATAATTGTACGCGGTGTCTGAAATCATCATTCTTATACGGTGGGTCACACCACCACCAAAAGTTGAAATTCCTCAATTATTCATATTCTTCAACTTTGCATTATCTTCCCTTGTCCCGTCGTTTTTTCTTCATTCGCTATATATATATATATATATATGAGTTTATGTCCTCTACAGCATTCACTTATTGCTATTTCTTCAAGTTGGTTTTCTACTAAGTGAATGTGATCGGACCCTTCCCCTCTATGCTATACTCAACCAAATCTATTGACAAATTCTTCATGTGCGTTCTATTTGAAACTCGTTCAAAATCTTCACTATGTCCTTGTAAGCTGAAGAAATTGCGAACGGAACTTTAAAACCTATCTTATCGAAATTTTCGATTTTGCCGCTCAAACCGTTCCGCATCCCACGATACACTTATCCACTCACCCACGATCTAACACGATCTCCACCTCTCACTACGTGGGTGACACATGTCATGCGAATGAGAAGGGTTAGGGGCACGTTCGTCCAATTTCTTCGGGCGAGCAGTTTTTCACCGTGGCTATAAATACCCCTCGTTCCCTTCCTCACTTCTTTTACTCCGCACGACCTCTCTCTCCAGCTCGAGCTTCTCAAACCCTAGCGCCGCCGCTACTTCATCGCCGCCGGTGAGGAAGAGCTTCACTGCCTCGACCTCGTCGCCGATGTACTCGCGCCGACCGTGGACATCTTCACTCCGCCGCCGCCGTAGCCGTCTTCCTCCACCAAGTTAGGGCATGGAAGATCTGCACAGACGAACTTCACATCTCCTCCCTCCAGTTCGTCGTGTTCTTTGTCCAGGGTAATTAAAAGTCACTTTTACTACCCTTGTTGATTCGAATGATTATCTCCAAAATCTTCAAAGGTGTTTTTGTTCATAGAGTCACACACTAAAACACCTCACATATTATCCGTTCTTGATTCGTTTCTCTAAGCCATGATTTTCTTCAAGATTCCTCAAATGTGTGGATTTTTAATCTACACATCTCTGGAACCTAAGACAAAGAAAGCTTAGCGAAATTCTTCAAGACTCATCTGGTCAAATTCCTCAAACTTGTTCTTTTTGAAAAACCTTCTGAGAACGCATATGACCTCTCCAAATTCCTCGCAACTATACTCTGTTCACAGGTACACATGTCAGCTGCTGAATCACTAGGTTCTCATCAAGTTAACTCATTTCCAGCATTCCTTGAAGAAAAGTTGCATACTTCTTCAGAGAATTCAATTGTTCAAATTCCTCAACTGAAGAAAATGGCTGATGGTAAGAAGCCACAGAAGGGTGGAAAGAGGCCTGAGGTAAATACAACGTTTGAGATCCCTGATGACATATATGCTGGGTACTGCACACCTACCGAGGAAACCAAGAATGAGCGCAAAGTGCGCAAACAGAGAATAGAGAGGAGATGGGCAAGAGAATGGAAGGAGTACATATATGTCACTCCTAAGTACATAAAGAAATTCGCACTCAATCATCCATGCCCAAGAGCTCCATTGGCACCTGGCCAAATAGCAGATCCCACCAGCCTCAAGCGCAGTGAGGACTATCCTGATGAATGGGCCAAGCGCCAAGCCAAGCTGGCTAAGCAAGCCAGGGAAGCAGTGACGAAATTTAATGAAGACTCTGCTGCTCCTGCTGCCTCTGCTAAGGCCTCTACTGTCAAGCCAAAGAAGGCTATGTCTAAGAAGCCTGCGCGCAGGCCAAGTTCCTCAGCAATGCCCTCACGGCCAGAATCATCAAAGCCCTCACGGCCAATTCCTCATGCTGCTCCTGTTCCTCCAAAGTCCTCAGCTCCTCCGCCAAAGCCTTCAGCTGTTCCGCCTAAAACCTCAGCACCTGTGCGTCTCGCCTCGTGCCAAAGGACTGCCGGCATCTCCATTGCCTCAGGTGTCTCAGCTAGTTCCTCAGCTGCACCAAGTTCCTCAGCTGGCCCCTCACTGCTGAAGACAAAGGCCACTGCTAGAAGAGGTCCTCGCCCAAGTCCTCAAAAGAAGCAAGTCACTTTCCAAGTGCCGTCTGATGAAGACGAAGATGATGATGATGAACTCGCAGAAATCATCAGAGACAGGCAAGTCAGGGCCGCTAGAGCCAAAGGATCAGAGGTGCCACTGCTTTTGGATCCCAAGCTGATCCTCGACTACATTGATGATTGGCACAAGGACCCTAACACTCCCTTGCCTGACCTCAAGCTGACTCCTGGCCAGAGTCACATGCTGACCCACTTCATTCAAGAAGAAAAGTGGAAATTTGAGAAGGCCAGGCAGATCAAGAAAGCGCAGTACAAGAAAGAGCGCTATCTGAAGAAAAACGGTGTCTCTATGACAACTGAAGAACTTGTCACTATTCAGACTGAGATTAAGAAACTCAGTGATGACTTTGACGCATATCGCGCTGATTGGCTTGGAGCCAAGGTTCGTTTTGTGAAACTTGCGGATAACTTCACTTCCAATGTTGCAGCCCCAACGCAACAGGAAATTCCTCAGGCTAAAGCATCTGCTCAGCCTACTAAAGAAAATGCCAGCACCGCTAATGACAATCAGGCTGCTGAAGATAATGTGAGTTCCAGGGCTGATGACTACATTCCAGCCGCTGAAGAAAGTGCCAAGGCACCCACTAGTGGTGTGCCTGAAGAAACTAAAGAACTCAGGGCAACTGCATCAGTTGTGCCTGAAGAAAATCAACCAGATTCCTCAGCTGCTCCTGCACCAACTTCAACTCCAATCCTTCCATCTGCATCAGATGTGAAGAAGACCAAGGCTGTAGAGCGTGCTGAAGTGAAGAAAAGGAAAGCACCAGCTGCTTCAGATTCTTCAGCTCTGAAGAAAATGAAGCCTATGACAAGCTCATTTGCAAATCTGATTGATGTTGTTCCCATCTCAACCAGGCCATCAAAGGACCTTGTTCCTTTTGATGAAGAATATGTGATCCCCAACGGATCTGATGAAGAAACTCCTTCTGCTGCTTCGTCTGAACCATTGGATGAAGAAATTGAAGTGGATGCGATCCCTTCAACACCTATCATCTCCTCGCCTATGCCTCAGTTCACAGCTGAAGAGGCTGGCGTTGAAGAAATGGAAGATGAAGATGTGGACATTGGCTGCTCCACATCCGTAATCAGTTATGAATTCTCAAAAAGTCAACATCCAAACTCACAAATGTTCACCCCTCTACAACAAATTTCTCAGCCCCCCACACAAACTGTACACATGGGCTCTGAAGAAACTCATTCCAATGCATCTGTCAAGGAGGAAATTCCAGCCACTAGCACTGAAGAAACTATTGCTGCTGAACAACCAATGACGCAGACTGCCACTAAGGAGGAACCAGAAATTCCTCAGCCTAAAGAACCTGCGATTGAGATTCCTGAGGTCGTGATGCAACTCACTGACACTCCTCTGCCGAAGCCAAAGGATCCATTCTCACGCAAGCAAAAGTTCAAGGCTGATGATTTCTTCGGTGAGCACGTATTCTTCAAAGATTACAACCCATATGACCCTGCTCGCATTAGGAAGAGGTGTTTCTGGACTGCTAGTCAAGCCAATTTCTATTCCTCAGTGCTGTTCAACAAGGAGAAGATCTTCTACCATGAGCATATTCCTCACATGGATATGGAATCTCTGCCATGCTTTGCACCAGTCCTTAGTGTTCTTCACGATGCTGGACTGCTCAACTTTTGCTCTGGCATCTACGATTGGAATGAAGAACTGATTCTTCAATTCTATGAAGCGCTGCACATCACCGGAGATGCTGAAGATGTGAATTCATGGGTGCTGGACTGGATGTCTGAAAACACTCACTACATTGCACCAGCTTCTGAATTGCTTCGTGCTCTACCACTCAGTCCTCCCCTTGAAGAAGCTCGCTGCATCTACAGTGAACCTGAGCTCACACATCATTACATGCAGGTGCTAATGAAACCTTTGAAACCTGGTCAGGCACCAAGAACCAAATTCCTCGTGAAGGAATTGCTGTACGTGCCTAGAAATGTCTATCGTATTCTTACGAGGACAATCAGTCCCATCAAAGGCCACGACTCATATGATGAGGAAATTGTTGGCATCATGAAGAATCTGGTATTCAACATCGTTCATGGCATTCTTGTCAATTATCATGATTTCTTCATGAGGACTATGGCCAATGTTGCACTGTCTCCGTTTGAGCTGAAGCCTTATGCACCTTGGATCATGAGATTCCTCAGGACAAGGTCTTCACTCAACTACAAAGCTGATTTCCAGAATCACCTCAGCTACTTGCCCCCCATTGAAGTCCTCAAGCAGACATATTCCTCAGTTGATGGAAAGGGCAAGGCACCAGCTGTAATAGATGAGGGCATTCGTCCATTGGATGGTCAGTTTCGCAAAGCTGCATCTTATTCCACCAATGATGACTCTGCCACACATGACTCTGCCAATGCACCCAAGTCCACTCCTCAAGCCACTGCTCCGCGCGTGATGACTGACCGTGAACTTCTGCTTAGTCTTCACCACAAGGTGGATCGAAATCACAAATGGGTTAAGCGTCAGTTTGGTTCACTTCTTCACAACATGACTACCACACACAATGCAATGAAGAAAAACCACTACTACCTCCATCAAGTCTTCAGTCGCACCTGGGCAATCCTGTCACATCTGTATGGTGAAGAAGATCTGAAGAACATGGGTCTCAAAGAAGATTTTGACTGGTCTGCACCTCCACCGAAGAAATTCAAGAAGGTCCAGGTTCCTTCTCTGGTGGCCA
Organism: Triticum monococcum; assembly: GCA_034509565.1. NCBI lineage: Eukaryota > Viridiplantae > Streptophyta > Magnoliopsida > Poales > Poaceae > Triticum > Triticum monococcum. Next base: position 80,062,582 of record CM067843.1, read on the forward strand.
TCTCATATTCTTCATCACGTGACACTGATGAACATGAAGATTTGGACGACACTGCGGCATGCCCTACATCAACAAACGACCCCAACAACACTGGCGCTCCTTCTTCAACATGATTATCTTCAGGGGCGTTAGTCCTCATTTTTGATCCTTTTGGTCATTCGATGACAAAGGGGGAGAAATATGAGTTAGTCTTCAAGCAGGTCTACTATATGGGTGTTTTTTTGCTAAGTTACAACTCTCGTTCTTCTGAAACTTTATTGGATCGACTTGTAATCTTAAACCCAATGGTGCTCTGATACTTTTGATGCACTATGCTCTGATACTTTTGATGTACTATTCTGCATGCTTATTCCTCGTTAATATTATTGCACGCATGCTGAATTTCATCAGGCACCATATTTCATCATGCATTTCAAATTCTTCATATTATATGTTAAATGCGTGTATGAATTACAAGATATAGGGGGAGATCTCCATGATTCAACTCATCAAGTGTGCATTGCTTCAAAAGCAAATTCCTCACTATGCAAATCTTCAGGGGTAGTTCTTCTATATCTTGTAATCAAATTCCTCAATATCAGTATTTACACTTCACATGTTTATCCCCGTTGAAAACTTAACCAATATTGTCATCAATCACCAAAAAGGGGGAGATTGTAAGTGCATCTAGTGCCCCTTAGTGATTTTGGTGTATTGAAGACTTATAGGTTAAGGGACTAATGCGTTTGTGAGTGTACACAGGTCTATACGTCTATGAGGAGTTTGATATTTACAGGAAAAGTCGACCCCTAAAAATGAATATCTTCGACTAAAGATTTTGGTATTTCTGAAGACTTTCATGAAGACTTTGAAAGTGAAGAAAATGGTGTGACCGTGAAGACTTGGTATTCATTCGAGGAATATGAAGCGTGAAGACTTTTGTTTTCGTAGTTTCATTTTCTCTTTTTGAGTCATAGGAAACACTGTATTGTTAAAGGGGGTCGAGGAAATACTAAGGAAAATTTTCCATGTGATGCTCAACTCAAAATCCTACACCTACCAATCCCTTCGAGTGAAGCCATTGGAAATCTCATACAGTTCAGTCAACTTCTTTAGTGATAGAGATGAAGTTCTTTTGGTCTCTGAGGAATTTGTCCTGACTGAGGAGTTAGGAATTCGCCAGTGTGGATTGCCTACACAGTGAGGAACATGATAGCCGTGAGGATTTTTCTACTCAAAATTCCGACCGTTGCTGTGCTATGTGCCAGCTGTCCCAAAATATCTATCCACCTAACAGTCATATCATTGAAGGGCATTTATGTCTTATCATGTTGGGCTTCTCCCTAGGCTATAAATAGCCGCCCCCTACAACCACTAGCTGGTTGGCTGCTTCGAGAGAAACTGACACTTGTCATTTGAGAGCAACCCATCCTCTGAGGACTTTGAGCGAAAATCATCAAGTGAGGAAAAACCAAAAACCGAAAACCCAAACACCTACAAACCCCAAGTGACTGAGCATCACTGAAGAGATTGATCCTGAGTGGATCCGACGCTTGTTACCTTTGAAGACTGTGCTTCTTCTAGACGGTTAGGCGCCATGGTCTAGAGCATCCAAGAGGAATTGTGGATCGCCGAGTGACCAAGTTTGTGAAGGTTTAGAAGTCGCCTGAAGACTTACCACGAGTGATTGGACGAGGTGTGTGTGACCTTAGTTCAAGGAGAATACGGTGAGGACTGGGTGTCCTGAGCGGCATGTTCAGGACTGGGTGTCCGGGACTGTGTGTCCTCGAGTTTAAATACTCAGCCGCTCCAACCAAACGTACAACTGAGACAGCAGTTGGAACTGGTCTACCAAATCATTGTCTTCACCAAGCTTACTGGTTCTATTTCCTCAACTCCTTCATTTCCTCATAACTGTGTTGTGTGTTTGTTCATATCTGCGTTTGAAGACTTTGAATGAAGACTTTCTCAATTTCCTCAGTTCAATTTCTTCAGCCTATTTGTCTTCATCCTGTGTTATCCTGTGTTACGCTTCCTGTACTGTGTGCCTGTCTTCATTTCATCATGATGACTATGCTTCTATTCTGTTATGTTTACTTTTGAGTACTTATTCCGCTGCTAGTAGTTCTTCGCTAAGGAATTTCCTCACCGGCAAATTCCTCAGTGAAGAATTTCATAAAAATCGCCTATTCACCCCCCTCTAGTCGATATAACGCACTTTCATTCAATAATTGTTATTTAGTACCAGCTTTGAGCATGAACATTGTATCTGGATCTCGTTTAATGCGAGATGGCTACTCATTTAATTCGAGAATAATGGTTGTTCCATTTATATGAGACATATGTTTTATGGTCATGCCCTGCTGGTCAATGGTTTATTCTTGTTTAATATCGAACGTGATGTTACACATATTCATAGTGTGAATACCAAGAAGTGTAAAGTTGATAATGATAGTCCCACATACTTGTGGCACTGCCGCCTTGGTCACATTGGTGTCAAACGCATGAAGAAACTACATGCAGATGGACTTTTGGAGTCTCTTGATTATGAATCATTTGACACGTGCGAACCATGCCTCATGGGCAAAATGACTAAGACTCCATTCTCCGAAACAATGGAGCGAGCAACCAACTTATTGGAAATCATAGATACTGATGTGTGTGGTCCAATGAGCGTTGAGGCTCACGGTGGCTATCGTTATGTTCTCACCCTCACTGATGACTTGAGTATATATGGATATGTCTACTTAATGAAACACAAGTCTGAGACCTTTGAAAAGTTCAAGGAATTTCAGAATGAGGTAGAGAATCAACGTGACAGGAAAATAAATTTCTTGCGATCAGATCGTGGGGAGAATATTTGAGTCACGAATTTGGCACGCACTTAAGGAAATGTGGAATTGTTTCACAACTCACGCCGTCTGGAACACCTTAGCGTAATGGTGTGTCCGAATGTCGTAATCGCACTCTATTGTATATGGTGCGATCTATGATGTCTCTTACCGATCTGCCGCTGTCATTTTGGGGTTATGCTTTAGAGACTGCCGCATTCACTTTAAATAGGGCTCCGTCGAAATCCGTTGAGACGACACTGTATAAATTATGGTTTGGGAAGAAACCTAAGCCGTCGTTTTTGAAAGTTTGGGGATGTGATGCTTATGTCAAGAAACTTCAACCTGAAAAGCTCGAACCCAAGTCAGGAAAATGCGTCTTCATAGGATACCCTAAGGAAACTATTGGGTATACCTTCTACCTTAGATCCGAAGGCAATGTAGCGACCAGACCTCAAACAGTCTGATCTCTGTGCTCAGGTGTCATCCCTGGATTAGTAATGCTGACACCACACAGTACTTGAAGGATTTATAACAGAGTAGAAATCACACACTTATTACATCGAGAGTCTCAAAAGAGAACTTATTACAATAAATATGGCTTAAGGCCATCTAATAACGATAACAGCGGAAGGCTTGGAAGATAAGTGAGTTCATCAACTCCAACGGCATCACTGAGTATAGAACCACGACCTAAAAGGCACATTACTCGTCGTCCGAAAAGTCTGCAACATGAAACGTTGCATCCCGAAAACGGGTCAGCACATGGAATATGCTGGCAATGTAACACATAGAGAGTAATGAAAGATTAAGCCTATACTACATGCATATTTGGCTAGTGGAAAGCTCTATGGTTACAGTTTTTGCGTAAAGCCAGTTTTTCCCTACTGCAAAGGAATAAATTTTATTTAACTATCATGGTGGTTGTTAAACATTGAGAATGGTTGACAACATCCTCAATCCCAATTAAACATCATTAAAAAACCCGGCAATAATTAATTATACTTACATGATGAGATTCAGATCATAATCCAAGTACTAGATACTCAAAATGTCCATAACCGGGGACACGGCTAACCATGATTAGTTTATACACTCTGCAGAGGTTTGCGCACTTTTCCCCACAAGACTCGATCGCCTCCGTTGGATTTCTCGCACTACATGGTGTTTGAGAAACAGATGACCAAGACATAGTCTTTCAGAAGCGCTAAGACCTTACGATGGATAGACCGTTACACCTACTTTCCCCTACATCTGCTAGTCTACCCTGTAAGAGTTCGCACGACTTAATCAACTATGCTAGAGCCCATAATAGCTTGTGGCTGCACACGGAAGTTTCTAGTATGAAAAATCTCATGATCCCTTTGGGCCTGGGTGGTGGTCCATAAAGAAAAACAACAAGAATCCTGGAATACCCAGGTACCTCAATCCACCCAGATGTGTGTTTAAGTTGCCACCTTAGATAAAACATTAATTAACAAACTCACATTTGTCATGGATATCACTCACCCAATCCACGTCTACTAGCATAGCATGGCATAATAGGCAAACGTAGAAGTAACTCCCAAAGGTTTGATAATACAACAGGTAATAGGTACTACCTCAACTACTTCCCATCCCACATTTTAATTAGATCCTAATCATGCAATGTTTGAGGATTGATCTAATGCAATAAAACTGGGTAGTAAAGAGGTATGATCAAAGTGTTAATTGCCTTGCTGATGATCCGCGAAACCTAGAGATTCGAAGTAACAGGCGACGCACTCCGGGTATTCTATCGCAGACAAACAAACAAGCATACAGTAAGTATTCACCTAATGCACAGGTAAAACTCAAATAAGAGATCTAACCAGAAAGTTCAACTTAAGAACTCCGGTTTGCAAAAAGAATCAAATCAAACGAAGCAACGAAAGTCAAATGGCGAAAGAAACAAACTTCGTTCTACTAATCTGGATCTAAGTCAAATTTTACAGAAGCAAAAACTTGTTTAAGTTGGTTAAACGAATAGAGGGTTTCGAGACGAAACTCCAGGCGCTTGAATCGCTTGATTCCGATAAACAAGCGAAAAGTTATACTAAAACGAAAATCGGATCAAAAAATAATCACGGAAAACCCGAGAAAAAGAAAGACGACGAACAGATTAACAAACGAACGTTCGTTATCTGGATCTAAGCGACGAATACATTCGTTAAAAGGAACGAACGAGCGAACGCTCGCTAAATAAATAAAACGGGAGAAAAGAAAACCGGTCTATTAAAAAAATAAACCGTGGTTTTAAAAAAAAACTGGGCGGCGAAAACGAGGTTGACCTCGGGCGGCGGGTCCGGCGGCGGCAGGCGGCGCGCGGCTAGGGTTAGGGTTTCGGGCGCGGGTGGGCTGGCGGCGGCACTGATGGGCTGGGGCGGCTCGGGGCGGCGCTATTTAAAGGCTGCCCCCGGGCGGAGTCCCGCTCGGGTACGGCCCGAAGTCGGTTCGCGTTTTTTTAAAATAATTCCACGCAGAAAAGCAAATAAAAGAAATACTAAACGGACTCCAAAAAATCCCGAAATAAATTTTCCCCGACTTCTAAAATCAAGCCGGACAAAGTGAACATTTATTTGGGGCCTAAATGCAATTTTGAAAAACGCATATTTTTCCTAAATTCAAATAAAATATCGAGAAACTCCGAAATAAAATCTTATTTGATTTTATTATTAAATCCTCAATATTTCTTTATTTTGGGAAATTCATTTTATTCCCTCTCTCATATTTTTGTAATAGAAATAATTGATGATAAAATAATTAAAATCAAATGATCCTATTCTCAAAATTTGAGAAAACTCAAATATGAAAATAACGAAATCCCCAACTCTCTCCGTGGGTCCTTGAGTTGCGTAGAATTTCTAGGATCAAAACCAAAAGCAAATAAAGTATGATATGCATTGATGATCTAATGTATAGCATTCCAAATTGAAAATTTGGGATGTTACAAACCTACCCCCCTGAAGATGAATCTCGTCCTCGAGATTCGGGTTGGCTAGAAAATAGGTGAGGGTGGTCTTTGAGCAAATCTTCCTGTCGCTCCCAGGTGGCTTCATCCTCCGTGTGGTGGCTCCACTGAACCTTACAAAACTTGATAACCTTGTTGTGGGTGGATCGGCTGGCAAACTCGAGAATCTTAACTGGTTTCTCCTCATAGGTCAAATTGTTATCCAACTGAATTGCTTCCAATGGCACTGTGTCTCTCAAGGGTATGTCAGCCATCTCCGCGTGGCACTTCTTCAACTGAGAAACGTGGAACACATCATGAACTCCTGACAATCCTTCGGGCAATTCCAACTTGTAGGCCACTTCTCACATACATTCCAATACTCGGTATGGTCCTACAAATCGTGGCGCTAACTTTCCCTTAACACCAAAGCTCTTTATTCCCCGAAGTGGGGATACTCGAAGATAAACTCGGTCTCCGACTTCGTAAACTATATCCTTGCGTTTAGAATCTGCGTAGCTTTTCTGCCTGGACTGGGCTACCTTAAGCCTATCGCGAATCAACTTCACCTTCTGTTCAGACTCCTTAATCAAATCAGGTCCAAACAACTGGCGGTCTCCAACTTCATCCCACGACAATGGTGTCCTGCACCTCCTTCCGTACAAGGCTTCAAAAGGGGCCATCTTTAAACTAGATTGATAGCTGTTGTTGTAAGAGAATTCTGCATATGGCAAATTGTCGTCCCAACTAGATCCATAATCTAGCGCACAAGCTCTCAGCATATCCTCCAAAATCTGATTGACTCTCTCGGTCTGTCCATCTGTTTGTGGATGAAAAGCTGTGCTAAACTCTAGCCTGGTACCCAAAGTTTCATGCAACTGATTCCAGAACTTTGAGGTAAATTGGGTTCCTCTATCTGATACTATACTCCTCGGAACTCCATGTAAGCATACAATCCTGGTCATGTATATCTTTGCCAACTTAGCACTGGTGTAAGTGGTCTTTACCAGGATGAAATGAGCTACTTTCGCCAACCGATCAACTACAACCCAAATCGAGTCATAGCCTGAACGAGTCCTGGGTAATCCCGTTATAAAATCCATGCCTAGCTTATCCCACTTCCATTCGAGTATCGGCAATGGCTGTAACAATCCTACTGGCTTCTGATGCTCTGCCTTTACTCTCTGACATACATCACAAACTGCTACGTACTCCGCAATATCCTTCTTCATTCCGGTCCACCAGAAAGTATCCTTCAAATCCAAATACATCTTGGTATTTCCTGGGTGAATCGAATATGGTGAATCATGTGCCTCTTGCAGAATCAACTTCCTGATCTCCGGGTCATTGGGCACAGAAACACGGTCTTCAAACCATAGGGTGTTGTGCTCATCCTCACGAAATCCTTTAGCCTTTCCTTCGCTCATTTTCTCCTTTATAGAGGCAATCTCCTCGTCAGTCTTCTGAGCTTCTCTGATTCTATCCATCAAAGTTGACTGAATCTCCAATGCTGCTACATAGCCTCTCGGAACTATTTCCAAACATAGCTCATGAAGATCCTCGGCTAACTCCTTTGGTATTTCTCCTGTCATTAGTGTATTGACATGGCTCTTACGGCTCAATGCGTCAGCTACTACATTAGCCTTTCCGGGATGGTAATGCAATCTCATATCATAATCCTTGATGAGCTCCAACCATCTCCTTTGTCTGAGGTTTAACTCCTTCTGCGTGAAAATGTATTTCAAACTCTTGTGATCCGTGTACACCTCACAATGATTTCCAATGAGGAAATGTCTCCATGTTTTCAATGCATGCACTACGGCTGCTAAGTCCAAATCATGCGTGGCATAATTCAATTCGTGGGGTTTCAGTTTACGTGAGGCATATGAAACAACTCTCCCTTCCTGCATAAGCACTGCTCCAAGTCCTCGACGTGAAGCGTCGCAATACACCTCATAATCCTTGGTCTGGTCTGGCAAAATCAACACTAGTGAAGTAACCAAGCGTTTCTTCAACTCCTGGAAACTAGCCTCACACTCCTCGGTCCATATGAACTTGGTATCCTTCTTTAACAACTCCGTCATAGGTTTTGCAATCTTGGAGAAATTCTCAATAAATCTCCGGTAGTATCCTGCGAGTCCAAGGAAACTCCGGATCTCTCCAACTGTTGTTGGTGCTTCCCAATTGGTCACAGTGATAACCTTTGTGGGATCAACTGGTATTCCTTCTCCGGATATAACGTGTCCGAGGAATCCTACTTCCTTCAACCAAAACTCACATTTGCTGAACTTGGCATACAACTGATGTTCTCTGAGCTTCTCAAGTACCAATCGCAAATGTTCCTTATGTTCCTCTTCATTCTTCGAGTAAACCAAAATATCATCAATGAACACCACGACGAACTTATCCAAAAATTCCATAAACACTTTGTTCATCATGTTCATAAAATAGGCAGGTGTGTTAGTCAGACCAAATGACATAACGGTGTACTCATACAACCCATATCTTGTGGTGAATGCTGTCTTAGGTATGTCTTGCTCTCGAATCTTTAATTGATGGTACCCTGATCGCAAATCGATCTTGGAAAACACTTTAGCTCCTTGCAATCGATCAAACAGATCATTGATCATTGGTAGTGGGTACTTGTTCTTGATCGTTACTTCATTCAACCCACGATAATCAACAACCATCCTTAACGATCCATCCTTTTTCTCCACTAGAAGTACTGGTGATCCCCAAGGTGATGAACTTGGGCGAATGTAACCTTTATCCAGTAACTCCTTAATCTGCTTCTTAATCTCCACCAAATCCTTTGCGGGCATTCTGTATGGTCTCTTTGATATTGGCCCTGTGCCTGGAAAAAGCTCAATCAAAAACTCAATATCTCTATCCGGTGGCATGCCTGGCAACTCTTCTAGAAATACGTCACGGAAATCCCTTACCACTGGTACTTCCTCCTGCACAACTCCTGATAAGGAATTTACTTGTGTCCTATTTGGCGCATGCCGGGATACATACTTGATCCTTCTTCCTTCTGGCGTCGTAAGCAAAATTGTCTTACTGGCGGAATCAATGTTTCCCACATACATCGACAGGCAATCCATACCGGGAATTACATCCAAACCTTGGGATTCCAGAATAATTAAATCCGCTGGGAAAATATGCCTTCCTATACTTAATGGCACTTGGAAACATCCTTGACTGGCCATATACTCCGCTCCTGGTGAGCTTACTAGCATAGGTGTTCTAAGAACCTTAGTGGGCAGGTTATATTTATCCACAAATCCCCTTGATATGTATGAATGCGATGCACCAGTATCAAAAAGAACGAGTGCAGTAAATGACTTAACCAAAAACTTACCTATTACTGCATCAGGCTGGGCTTCAACCTCCTCCACATTAACGTGGTTCACTTGTCCCCTGCTGAAAGGGTTCGGCTTCTTCCCAGAGCTTCCATTGCCATTCTGGCCTTCAGGACATTCATTGGCATAATGTCCGGTCTTCTGACACTTAAAGCAAGTGACTTGGCTCAGGTCTTTCTTGGCTGGGGTTGATGGGGTGGTACGGTTCTGGCCGTTGCTTCCTCTATTACCATTACCATTCCTGGGGCCATTGTGATTGTGCGAGCTACCTCCTCCATGGGTCTGCTGAAAATGCCCTCCTGGTCTAGGGGTAAATCGTGGTTTCTGCTGAGCTCCTGAATTGTACTTTCCTTCTGCATACTTCCTCTTGCGATTTTCAATTTGCTGCTGCTTCCCTTCAATCATAAGAGCACGATCTACCAACTCCTGGTAGTTGTTGAAGGTTGCTACCATCAATTGCATGCTCAACTCATCAGTCAGTCCTTCCAGAAACTTCTCCTGCTTAGCTGCATCCGTAGCAACGTCATCTGGGGCATAACGTGCTAATTTACTAAAGTCCTCCACATACTGGCCAACTGTCCGTCCTCCTTGGCGCAAGTTGTGAAACTCTCGCTTCTTCAAGGCCATAGCTCCTGCTGAAACATGGGCAGTTCGAAAAGCCTGCTGAAACTGGTCCCATGTGACAGTGTCGACAGGGAAAGTGGCTGTGAAATTCTCCCACCATGATGTTGTGGGTCCTTCAAGCTGATGTGCGGCAAACTTCACCTTCTCTGCATCTGTGCATCCTGCTGTGGTCAACTCTCTAGCTGTCTTGCGGAGCCAATCATCTGCTACTATCGGCTCGGTGCTACTGGAAAACACCGGCGAATTCAGCCTAAGAAAATGGGCTAAGTGATCAACAGGTGGTGGTGGTGGGTTGTTGTTGTTGTTCCCCTGATTCTGATTCTAGACTAGCAACTGCATCAATGTGTTCTGCTGCTGGATCAACTGAGTGAGCTCCGATGGAAAGGTAAATCCGGGGTCACGTCTCGGAGGCATCTGAGGGTTTAGAAAAGATGAGATTTAAGAATATAGGGGGTCTAAAGAGAAAACACTACCCATATGCACATGAGGCAAAAGCAAACAATTCACTTCATCCAATCAAACAAGGGCATACAATCGATCTAACTATCGCAAAAGTGCTTGGACTACTGTATTTACATGGTGGACTACTACTACTGATGAGGTGGTCTACTAGAAATATTCTTCGGTTGCAGACTCCATGATATCTGCTCCGGCTTCATCAACATAGTCATCATCGCTATCATCTGGATCTGAGTCAGTGTCGTCGATGATGATGTAGTCTTCCGGGTGAATCTCCTTGGGTTCTTCATCTTCATCTACTGGTGTAGGGCCTCCCATAAATATCCCGATCTTCATTGTTAGGTCGGCATTCTTATCCACTAATACTTCAATTTCTTCTTCATAATGTTCACGTGTAGCCTTGAGTCCTTCCTCCAGTTCCTTGATTCTTGTCATTGCCTTCTTCAGGTCTATCATGTCGGTGCACATCTGGTTCTCCTGACGTCGAATGTGCTGGTTTAATTCCTGGATAAAAGCTGCAATTGATCTATCCTTTCTGGTGCTGATCATCTCCCAGTGCTCATCTCGGCGCCCACAAATCTGGTAGATAGTATCCTTGAGATCATTGCGGTAGACTTCTCCAATGCGTCCCATGGCGATGTGAGCTGCCATGCTCTTTCCTAGACTCCAAGTTGGTGCATCAAAAGAAAACTCTATGGGCTCAATGACTGGCATGAACGTCCTTCCTGGAACTTGAACTTGAATCATCCAGCGCTCTTCTTCAGGTAAAGTGGCGTTGTAGGTTCCGGTGAAGCTTGGTACTCCTATGATCAGGTATATAGTGACTTCCTTCAAGTGACGTCCAAAGGGTGTATCTTCATCCGGTTGCGTGAATTTGTTCCTTGCATCCGCCATCCTAAAGAGTAGAAAAGATGGGAGGTCAGAAGAGAAGAGAGTGAGTAGTGATCTAGGTCTTTAGCTTAGTGGTCATGCCCTACAGTCAGTGTGTGCTCTGATACCATCTTTATAGCGACCAGACCTCAAACAGTCTGATCTCTGTGCTCAGGTGTCATCCTTGGATCAGTAATGCTGACACCACACAGTACTTGAAGGATTTACAATAGAGTAGCAATCACACACTTATTACATCGAGAGTCTCAAAAGAGAACTTATTACAATAAATATGGCATAAGGCCATCTAATAACGATAACAGCGGAAGGCTTGGAAGATAAGTGAGTCCATCAACTCCAACGACATCACTGAGTATAGAACCACGACCTAAAAGGCACATTACTCGTCGTTCGAAAAGTCTACAACATGAAACGTTGCATCCCGAAAACGGGTCAGCACATGGAATATGCTGGCAATGTAACACATAGAGAGTAATGAAAGATTAAGCCTATACTACATGCATATTTGGCTAGTGGAAAGCTCTATGGTTACAATTTTTGCGTAAAGCCAGTTTTTCCCTACTTTAAAGGAATAAATTTTATTTAACTATCATGGTGGTTGTTAAACATTGAGAATGGTTGACAGCATTCTCAATCCCAATTAAGCATCATTAAACAAACCCGACAATAATTAATTATAGTAACATGATGAGATTCACATGATAATCCAAGTACTAGATACTCAAAACGTCCATAAACGGAGACACGGCTAACCATGATTAGTTTATACACTCTGCAGAGGTTTGCACACTTTTCCCCACAAGACTCGATCGCCTCCATTGGATTTCTCGCACTACATGGTGTTTGAGAAACGGATGACCGAGACATAGTCTTTCAGAAGCGGTAGCACCTTACGATGGATAGACTGTTACACCTACTTTCCCCTACATCTGCTAGTCTACCCTGTAAGAGTTCGCACGACTTAATCAACTATGCTAGAGCCCATAATAGCTTGTGGCTGCACACAGAAGTTTCTAGTATGAAAAATCTCATGATCCCTTTGGGCCTTGGTGGCGGTCCATAAATAAAACCAACAGGAAATCCTGGAATACCCAAGTACCTCAATCCACCCAGATGCGTGTTTAAGTTGTCACCTTAGATAAACCATTAATTAACAAACTCACATCTCTCATGGATATCACTCACCCAATCCACGTCTACTAGCATAGCATGGCATAATAGGCAAACATAGAAGTAACTCCCAAAGGTTTGATAATACAATAGGTAATAGGTACTACCTCAACTACTTCCCATCCCACATTTTAATTAGATCCTAATCATGCAATGTTTGAGGATTGATCTAATGCAATAAAACTGGGTAGTAAAGAGGTATGATCAAAGTGTTACTTGTCTTGCTGATGATCCGCGAAACCTAGAGATTCGAAGTAACAGGCGGCGCACTCCGGGTATTCTATCGCAGACAAACAAACAAGCATACAATAAGTATTCATCTAATGCACAGGTAAAACTCAAATAAGAGATCTAACCAGAAAGTTCAACTTAAGAACTCCGGTTTGCAAAAAGAATCAAATCAAACGAAGCAACGAAAGTCAAATGGCGAAAGAAACAAACTTTGTTCTACTAATCTGGATCTAAGTCAAATTTTACAGAAGCAAAAACTTGTTTAAGTTGGTTAAACGGATAGAGGGTTTCGAGATGAAACTCCACGCGCTTGAATCGCCTGATTCCGATAAAAGAGCGAAAAGTTATACTAAAACGAAAATCGGATCTGAAATCGCGATCAGAAAATAATCGCGGAAAATCCGAGAAAAAGAAAGACGATGAAAAGATTAACGAACGAACATTCGTTATCTGGATCTAAACGACGAATACGTTCGTTAAAACGAACGAGCGAGTGAACGCTCGCTAAATAAATAGACCGGGAGAAAAAACCGGTCTATTAAAAAAACCGGGCGGCGAAAATGAGGTTGACCTCGGGCGGCGGGTCCGGCGGCAGCGGCGGCGGCTCCGGCGGGCGGCGCGCGGCGCGCGGCTAGGGTTAGGGTTTCGGGCGTGGGTGGGCTGGCGGCGGCGCTAATGGGCTGGGGCGGCTCGGGGCGGCGCTATTTAAAGGCTGCCCCCGGGCGGAGTCCCGCTCGGGTACGCCCCGAAGAAGGTTCGCGTTTTTTTTAAATAATTCCGCGCAGAAAAACAAATAAAAGAAATACTAAACGGACTCCAGAAAATCCCGAAATAAATTTTCCCCGACTTCTAAAATCAAGCCGGACAAAGTGAACATTTATTTGGGGCCTAAATGCAATTTTGAAAAACGCATATTTTTCCTAAATTCAAATAAAATATTGAAAAACTCCGAAATAAAATCTTATTTGATTTTATCATGAAATCCTCAACATTTCTTTATTTTGGGAAACTCATTTTATTCCGTCTCTCATATTTTTGTAATAGAAATAACTGATGATAAAATAATTAAAATCAAATGATCCTATTCTCAAAATTTGAGAAAACTCAAATATGAAAATAACGAAATCCCCAACTCTCTCCGTGGGTCCTTGAGTTGCGTAGAATTTCTAGGATCAAAACCAAAAGCAAATAAAGTATGATATGCATTGATGATCTAATGTATACCATTCCAAATTGAAAATTTGGGATGTTACAGGGAAGATCTTTGTTGCCAAGAATGGATCCTTTCTGGAGAAAGAGTTTCTCTCGAAAGAAGTAAGTGTGAGGAAAGTAGAACTTGATCAGGTACTGCCTCTTGAACCGGAAAGTGGTGCAGCTCAAGAAAATGTTTCTGTTGTGCCTGCACCGACTAGAGAGGAAGTTAATGATGATGATCATGAAACTTCGGATCAAGTTGCTACTAAACTTCGTAGGTCCACAAGGACACGTTCCGCACCAGAGTGGTACGACAACCCTGTCCTAGAAATCATGTTGTTAGACAACGGTGAACCTTCGAACTATGAAGAAGCGATGGCGGGCCCAGATCCCAACAAATGGCTTGAAGCCATGAAATCCGAGATAGGATCCATGTATGAAAATGAAGTATGGACTTTGACTGACTTGACCGATGATCGGCGAGCCATAGAAAATAAATGGATCTTTAAGAAGAAGATAGACGCGGATGGCAATGTGACCATCTATAAAGCTCGGCTTGTCGCTAAGGGTTATCGACAAGTTCAAGGGGTTGACTATGATGAGACCTTCTCACCCGTAGCGAAGCTGAAGTCCGTCTGAATCATGTTAGCAATTGCCGCATTTTATGATTATGAAATATGGCAAATGGACGTCAAAACGGCATTCCTTAATGGTTTCCTTAAGGAAGAATTGTATATGATGCAGCCGGAAGGTTTTGTCGATCCTAAGAATGCTGACAAGGTATGCAAGCTCCAGCGCACAATCTATGGGATGGTGCAAGCATCTCGGAGTTGGAACATTCGCTTTGATGAGATGATCAAAGTGTTTGGGTTTACACAGATTTATGGAGAAGCCTGTGTTTACAAGAAATCGAGTGGGAGCTCTGTGGCATTTCTCATATTATATGTGGATGACATACTATTGATGGGAAATGATATAGAACTCTTGGAAAGCATAAAGGCCTACTTGAATAAGTGTTTTTCAATGAAGGACCTCGGAGAAACTTCTTATATATTAGGCATCAAGATCTATAGAGATAGATCGAGACGCCTCATTGGTCTTTCACAAAGCACGTACCTTGACAAGATATTGAAAAAGTTCAATATGGATCAGTACAAGAAGGGGTTCTTGCCTGTATTGCAAGGTGTGAGATTGAGCACGGCTCAATGCTCGACCACGGCAGAAGATAGAGAAAAGATGAGTGTCATCCCCTATGCCTCGGCCATAGGGTCTATCATGTATGCCATGCTGAGTACCAGACCTGATGTTAACCATGCCGTAAGTTTGGTAGGAAGGTACCAAAGTAATCCCGGCATGGAACACTGGACATCGGTCAAGAATATCCTGAAGTACCTCAAAAGGACTAAGGACATGTTTCTCGTTTATGGAGGTGACGAAGAGCTCGTCGTAAAGGGTTACGTCGATGCTAGCTTCGACACAGATCTGGATGACTCCAAGTCACAAACCGGATACGTGTATATTTTGAATGGTGGGGCAGTCAGCTGGTGCAGTTGCAAGCAAAGCGTCGTGGCAGGATCTACATGTGAAGCGGAGTACATGGAAGCCTCGGAGGCAGCACATGAAGCAATCTGGATGAAGGAGTTCATTACCGACCTAGGAGTTATTCCCAATGCGTCGGGCCCGATGACTCTCTTCTGTGACAACACTGGAGCCATTGCCCTTGCCAAGGAACCCAGGTTTCACAAGAAGACCAGGCATATCAAGCGTCGCTTCAAGTCCATTCGTGAAAATGTTCAAAATGGAGACATAGATATTTGTAAAGTGCATATGGACCTGAATGTCACAGATCCGTTGACTAAACCCCTTCCACGAGCAAAACATGATCAACACCAGAACGCTATGGGTGTTCGATTCATCACAATGTAACTAGATTATTGACTCTAGTGCAAGTGGGAGACTGTTGGAAATATGCCCTAGAGGCAATAATAAAATAGTTATTATTATATTTCCTTGTTCATGATAATTGTCTATTGTTCATGCTATAATTGTGTTATCTGTAAATCGTAATACATGTCTGAATACATAGACCACAACATGTCCCTAGTGAGTCTCTAGTTGACTAGCTCGTTGATCAATAGATGGTTACGGTTTCCTGACCATGGACATTGGATGTCGTTGATAACGGGATCACATCATTATGAGAATGATGTGATGGACAAGACCCAATCCTAAGAAAACACAAGATCGTGTAGTTCGTCTGCTAAAGCTTTTATAATGCCAAGTATCTTTTCCTTAGACCATGAGATTGTGCAACTCCCGGATACCATAGGAATGCTTTGGGTGTGCCAAGCGTCACAACGTAACTGGGTGGCTATAAGGTGCACTACGGGTATCTCTGAAAGTATCTATTGGGTTGGCATGAATCGAGACTGGGATTTGTCACTCCGTATGACGGAGAGGTATCTCTGGGCCCACTCGGTAAGACATCATCGTAATGAGCTCAATGTGACTAAGGGTTTGGTCACGGGATGATGTGTTGCGGAACGAGTAAAGAGACTTGCCGTAACGAGATTGAACAAGGTATCAGTATACCGACGATCGAATCTCGGGCAAGTGCTATACCGGTAGACGAAGGGAATCGTATACAGGATTGATTGAATCCTTGACATCATGGTTCATCCGATGAGATCATCATGGAACATGTGGGAGCCAACATGGGTATCCAGATCCCGCTGTTGGTTATTGGCCGGAGAGATGTCTTGGTCCTGTCTGCATGGTTCCCGAACCCGTAGGGTCTACACACTTAAGGTTCGATGACGCTAGGGTTATAGGGAATAGAAGTACGTGGTTATCGAATGCTGTTCGGAGTCCCGGACGAGATCCCGGACATCACGAGGAGTTCCGGAATGGTCCGGAGGTAAAGATTTATATATGGGAAGTCCCATTTTGGACACCGGAAGTGTTCTGGGCGTTATCGGCAATGTACTGGGACCACCGGAAGGTTTCGGGGGTCCACCGGGAGGGGCCACCAGCCCCGGAGGCCTGCGTGGGCCAAGTGTGGGAAGGGATCAGCCCCTAGGTGGGCTGGTGCGCCTCCCACAAGAGGCCCAAGGCGTAGGGAAGGGGAGACAGGGGAAACCCTAGGCTCAGATGGGCCTAAGGCCCACCTAGGGTGCGCCCCCCCTTCTCTCCCCCTCTGGCCGCCCCCTAGATGCATCTAGGGCTGGCCGCCACCCCTAGGGGGAACCCTAGATGGGGGCGCAGCCCCTCCCCTCCCCCTATATATAGTGGGGGTTTTGGGGCTGCCAGAGACACGAGTCTTCCTCTCTCTTGGCGCAGCCCTACCCCTCTCCCTCCTCGTCTCTCGCAGTGCTTGGCGAAGCCCTGCTGGAGTGCCATGCTCCTCCACCACCACCACGCCATCGTGCTGCTGCTGGATGGAGTCTTCCCCAACCTGTCCCTCTCCCCTTGCTGGATTAAGGCGCGGGAGACGTCATCGGGATGCACGTGTGTTGAATGCGGAGGCACCGTTGTTCGGTGCTTAGATCGGATTCGGACGCGATCTGAATCGCTTCGTGTACGACTCCTTCATCCGCATTTTGTAACGCTTCTGTTTCGCGATCTTCAAGGGTATGAAGATACACTCCCCTCTCTCTCGTTGCTAGTCTCTCCATAGATTGATCTTGGTGATGCGTAGAATTTTTTTTAATTTCTGCAACGGTCCCCAACATTTATATCATATTGCATGAGTTTATCCCTCTACATCATGTCATCTTCCTTAAAGCATTACTCTGTTCTTATGAACTTAATACTCTAGATGCATGCTGGATAGCGGTCGATGTGTGGAGTAATAGTAGTAGATGCAGAATCATTTCAGTCTACTTGTCGCAGACGTGATGCCTATATACATGATCATACCTAGATATTCTCATAACTATGCTCAATTCTATCATTTGCTCGATAGTAATTCGTTTACCCACCATAATACTTATACTCTGGAGAGAAGCTACTAGTGAAACCTATGGCCCCCGGGTCTATCTTCCATCATATTAATCTTCCAACACTTAGTTATTTCTATTGCCATTTATTTTACTTTGCATCTTTATTTCTCTTTATCATAAAAATACCAAAAATATTATCTTATCATATCGATCAGATCTCACTCTCGTAAGTGACCGTGAAGGGATTGACAACCCCTTTATCGCGTTGGTTGCGAGGTTCTTATTTGTTTGTGTAGGTGCGTCGGACTTGAGCGTGATCTCCTACTGGATTGATACCTTGGTTCTCAAAAACTGAGGAAAATACTTATTCTACTTTGCTGCATCACCCTTTCCTCTTCAAGGGAAAACCAACGCAGTGCTCAAGAGGTAGAACCCACGAGGGTGGGGGGCGCGCCCACCCCCTTGGGCACGCCCCCTGCCTCGTGGACAACTGAGAGACCCCCTGCCTTGTTCCCGACTCCAACACCTCTTATATAACCCAAAACTTCCATAAAGAGACCTAGACCGGGAGTTCCGCCGCTAGAAGCCTTCGTAGCCACCGAAAACCAATCTAGGCCCTCTCCGGCACCCTGCCGGAGGGGGCCATCATCACCGAAGGGCATGGAGGAGGATCCCGGAGGGGCCATCATCACCATGAAGGCCAAGGACCAGAGGGGGAACCTCTCCCCATCCAGGGGGAGGCCATGGAGGAGGAAGCACAAGGGGGAGAACCTCTCCTCCTCTCTCTTGGTGGCACCGGAGAGCCATCGAGAGGGGAATCATCGCCGCGGTGATCGTCTTCATCAACATCACCATCCTCATCTCTTTTACGCGGTCCACTCTCCCGCACCCCGCTGTAATCCCTACTTGAACATGGTGCTTTATGCCACATATTATGATCCAATGATGTGTTGCCATCCTATGATGTTTTGAGTAGATATCTTTTGTCTTTGGGTTGATTGATGATCTAGATTGGTATGAGTTGCATGTTTTACTTTGGTGCTGTCCTATGGTGCCCTCCGTGTCGCACAAGCGTGAGGTATTCCCGCTGTAGGGTGTTGCAATACGTTCATGATTCGCTTATAGTGGGTTAGTGAGTGACTAAAACACAAACCCGAGTAAGGGGGTTGTTGCGTACTGGAATAAAGAGGACTTGATGCTTTAATGCTATGATTGGGTTTACCTTAATGATCTTTAGTACTTGCGGATGCTTGCTAGAGTTCCACTCATAAGTGCATATGACCCAAGTAGAGAAATTATGTTAGCTTATGCCTCTCCGTCATATGAAACTTCAATAGTGACTACCGGTCATGTTAACGATTGCCTAGGACAATTCCGCACACTGATCCACCATTATTCCACACTCGCTATTTATAATATTTAGTAATATATTCTAACTTTATGATAACAGCACCTACTTTCATATTTTAGCTCTCCGATATCATGCAAAGTTATCCTCTACATACCCACAACGTAGTTTTATTTCTCGTTTCTAGTTGGAAGCAAACGTTCAGTGTACGTAGAGTCGTATCAATGGCAGATAGGGCTTGAGAGAATATTGATCTTACCTTTAGCTCCTTTTGGGTTAGATACTCCATACTTATCACTTCCACCTTTGGAAATTGCTATGATGATTCCCTGCACTTGGGGATTATCAAGCTCTTTTCTGGCGCCGTTGCCGGGGGGCAATAGCGTGGGGTTGATATTCTCGTGTATGCTTGTTTTCTTTCTTCACTAAGTAGATTTTCTTTTTCCTTTTTGTTTCTGTTTAGTTGTGGGTGAAACATACAATTTTTTTGAAGAATGAAAATACAAAAAAATTACTTGCCTCTCATACCTAAAAAGTTTTTCAAAAAGAGAAGTGATTGGAAAGTTATGCATTGAAGAAGTGAGGGTCGACCTTGAGCACTTGTGTTCATGCTCACAGAAACAATGTAGAATTTTTCATGGAAGTTTATCTGTAAATAATTATCCCCTTATATATATCCATTGCATTATAAAAATAATGTGCCAAGCTTAGGTTTTAGAATGATTAGATTGCTTGTTTACTATGTGCAGAACAAAAACAGAAACTTTGGCTGTAGCGCGTGATTTTAAATTTTTTACTGGAAATTCAAATGGGTATGAAAGTTTTTGCAAATTACTTCTGTATAAAATTTTCAAATTGTCAAATTTATTTCATAATTTTTGGAGTTACAGAAGTTTACTAAACCTCCAGATTACTACAGACTGTCCTGTTTTAGACAGTTTCTGTTTTCTATGTGTTGTTTGCTTATTTTGATGAATCTATGAGTAGTATCGGAGGGTATGAACCATGGATTAGTTGGAATACAGTAGATATTACACCAATATGAATTTAGAATGAGTTCACAACAGTACCTAAAGGTAGTGATTTTCTTTATTATACTAATGGATCTCACAAAGTTTTTGTTAAAGTTTTGTGTGGATGAAGTGTCGAAGAATGAGGAGTTACCGATGTGAGAAGAATAAAGAGAGGCAAGAGCTCAAGATTGGGGATGCCCAAGGCACCCCAAGTAAATATTCTAAGGATACTCAAGCATCTAAGCTTGGGGATGCCCCGGTTGGCATCCCATCTTTCTTCTTCAACAAATTATCGATACACCTCGGTTTTTGTTTTGTTCACATGATTTGTGTCCTTTATGTTCTTTGTTTTTCCTTTAAGAACCATGCTAGTATGAGATAGCCCTTCATTGGTTTATAAAATGCTTCATGTGCTTCACTTATATCTTTTAAGTATGATCTTATAAAATTGCTCTTTGTGCTTCACTTGAATCTTTTGAGTATGGTTTTATAGAATGCTTCTTGTGCTTCACTTATACATTTTGAGCTTGGATATTGGTTAGTCTATATTAACTGTAGAATCCTCCATGAACTTCACTTATATCCTTTGGAGTATGAATAATACTATCATCTAAAGCGGGTTTGGAAGAGTGTCAACTTTAGGAACTAGTGATCCCGCTATTCCGAATGAGAAGAATTTTGCTTATGTGGAGAGTAGAAAATTTTCTATGATTGTAGATCATGAGAAGAATGCTTTATGTGATGGTAATATTGTTGAAATCATTCATGATGCTACTGAAAATTATTATGAGGGAGGAATATATGCTTGTAGGAGTTGCAATAATATCAAGTTTCCTCTCTATGTGCTTAAAGTTTTGAAGTTATACTTGTTTTGCCTTCCTATGCTAGTTGATTCTTGTTCTTATTAATTATGTGCTCACAAAATACCTAGGCATATGAAGAGGGTTATATTTAAATATGCTAGTCATATTCTTCATGATGCTCTCTTTATGTTTCAATTCTTATCTTTTATGTGAGCATCATTGAAATCATCATGCCTAGCTAAAAGGCATTAAAGAAAAGCGCTTGTTGGAAGACAACCCAATATTTACCCTTATTGTTTTGTGTGTTGACATGATTAATCTACTGTAGTAATCATATTTTATAGATTTTGTTTCAATAAAGTGCCAAGTAAGACCTTTGGGAAGACTTGGGTGAAAGTTAATGTGATCTTGCTGTAAAAAACAGAAACTTCGCGCTCACGAGATTAGCTTCCATTTTTTACAGAAGAGTGATTTGGTCCTGATTCTTTTTGAAGAATATTAATAGATGAATTCCTAACGTCCCACAATTTATTCCATAATTGTTTGAGTAGCAGAAGTATGGTTAGTGTTCAGATCATTACAGACTGTTTTGTTTCTGACAGATTCTGTTTTCATTGCATAGTTTGCTTGTTTTCTAGTTTCTATGACTTATATTTCTCAATATAAATTATAGAAATTATATGGTATAGTAGGAATTGCGTGAGAACAATTATGAGTCTTGTCTTTTACAGTACCAAAGTGAATAGTTTACTCTTTATCATACTAACCTATCTCACGAAGTTTCGTTAAGTTTTGTGTGATTGAAGTTTTCAAGCTTTGGGTGAGATATCGATATGAGGAGAATAAGGAGTGGAAAGACCCTAAGCTTGGGGATTCCCAAGGAACCCCAAGGTAATATTCAAGGAAGACTCAAGCGCCTAAGCTTGGGGATGCCCCGGAAGGCATCTGCTCTTTCGTCTTCAAAACTATCGGTATACCTTACTCGGAGCTATATTTTTATTCGTCACATGATATGTGTTTTTCTTGGAGCATATTTTAAATTTTACTTTCTGTTTGAATAAAATCATTGGATCTGAATTATTAAATGAAAAAAAAATCCTCCCATGGCTATTTAATTGTTTGACTACTCAGTGTCCTTCACTATTATCATTTGGAGTAGTTTGTCATTTATTCACGTGCTTCACATATATCCTATGAGTAAATGGTTGAATAATTGAAATATCATAAACCTGAATTTATATATGTTTCATATGCTTATACCATGGGGAGTAATGACTTCACATATAATAGGTATAGGTAGTAAACTTATTGAAAGATTAGCAAACGTAGAATTGGTCACTTAAACAATTCATGAAAGAATATTGAAGGAAGAGAGATTTCACATATAAATATACTATCTTGGACATCTTTTGTAATTGTGATCACTCATTAAAATATGACATGCTAAAAGATTGATGTCGGACAAGGAAGACAATGTAATGGGTTATGTTTTCTTATATCCGAAATAAAGTATATTGTCTTGGATCATCCAACATGTTGAGCTTGCTTTTCCCCCTCATGCTAGCCAAATTCTTTGCACCAAGTAGAGATACTACTTGTGCTTCCAAACATTCCTTAAACCAGTTTTGCCATGAGAGTCCACCATGCCTACCTATGGATTGAGTAAGATCCTTCAAGTAAGTTGTCATCGGTGCATGCAGTAAAAAATTGCCCTCTAAATATGTATGATCTATTAATGTGGGGAAAATAAGCTTTATACGATCTTGTGATGTGGAAGAAATAAAAGCGACGAACTACATAATAAAGGTCCATATCACAAGTTGCAATATAAAGTGATGTTCTTTTGCATTAAGATTTTGTGCATCCAACCATAAAAGTGCATGACAACCTCTGCTTCCCTCTGCGAAGGGCCTATCTTTTACTCTTATCTTCTACCCTTATGCAAGAGTCATGGTGATCTTCACCTTTCCTTTTTACATTTTATCCTTTGGCAAGCACATTGTGTTGGAAAGATCCTGATATATATATATATATATATATATATATATATATATATATCCAATTGGATGTAAGTTATCATGAACTATTATTGTTGACATTACTCTTGAGGTAAAAGGTTGGGAGGCCAATCTATAAGCCCCTATCTTTCTCTGTGTCCGATTAAAACTTTGAACCATTAAATATCACGGGAGTGTTAGCAATTGTGTAAGATTAAATGATAGTTGAGTATGTGGAGTTTGCTAAATCAAAGCTCTGACATAGACCCTTCCTGAAAATAAGATGAATTGCAATTGTTTGATGACTGAGAATATAGTTTGTTAGTTTCAAGAAAGTTTATGATCTATACTTTAACATGTGAATAGCTTGTTACTTGATCATGAAAAGTTTTATGAAGATGAGCTACTGTTATGATATATATATATATATATATATATTGATGCTAGAAAAAGTGATTGGAACTATCATTGATGAAACTTATGCACTTGCTAGCATTCACACTTCATAAATTATTTATTTTATCATTTACCTACTCGAGAACGAGTAGGAATTAAGCTTGGGGATGCGGATACGTCTCCAACGTATCTATAATTTATGAAGTATTCATGCTATTATATTATCCATCTAGGGTGTTTTATATGCATTTATATGCTATTTTATATGATTTTTGGGACTAACCTATTAACCTAGAGCCCATTGCTAGTTTCTGTTTTTTCATTGTTTTTGAGTATCGCAGAAAAGGAAAACCAAACGGAGTCCAATTGACTTGAAACTTGACGGAGCTTATTTTTGGACCAGTAGAAGGCGAGGAAGTGAAAGAACTGGGCTAGAAGAGTCTCGGGCTGCCCACGAGGGTGGGGGGCGCGCCCACCCACCCTGGGCGCGCCCCCCTGCCTCGTGGACAGCACGGAGACCCCCCTGCCTTGTTTCCGACTCCAACACCTCTTATATAACCCAAAACTTCTAAAAAGAAACCTAAATCGGGAGTTTCGCTGCCAGAAGCCTCCGTAGCCACCGAAAACCAATCTAGGCCCTCTCCGGCACCCTGCCGGAGGGGGCCATCATCACCAGAGGGCATGGAGGAGGATCCCGGAGGGGCCATCATCACCATGAAGGCCAAGGACCAGTGGGGAACCTCTCCCCATCCAGGGGGAGGCCATGGAGGAGGAAGCACAAGGGGGAGAACCTCTCCTCCTCTCTCTTGGTGGCACCGGAGTGCCATCGGGAGGGGAATCATCGCCACGGTGATCGTCTTCATCAACATCACCAGCCTCATCTCTTTTACGCGGTCCACTCTCCCGCACCCTGCTGTAATCCCTACTTGAACATGGTGCTTTATGCCACATATTATGATCCAATGATGTGTTGCGATCCTATGATGTTTTGAGTAGACATCCTTTGTCTTTGGGTTGATTGATGATCTAGATTGGTATGAGTTGTATGTTTTACTTTGGTGTTGTCCTATGGTGCCCCCCGTGTCGCGCAGGCGTGAGGGATTCCCGCTGTAGGGTGTTGCAATACATTCATGATTCACTTATAGTGGGTTGGTGAGTGACTGGAACACAAACCCGAGTAAGGGGGTTGTTGTGTATGGGAATAAAGAGGACTTGATGCTTTAATGTTATGGTTGGGTTTTACCTTAATGATCTTCAGTAGTTGTGGATGCTTGCTAGAGTTCCAATCATAAGTTCATATGATCCAAGTAGAGAAAGTATGTTAGCTTACGCCTCTCCCTCATATGAAACTGCAATAGTGACTACCGGTCTTGTTAACGGTTGCCTAGGACAATTCCGCACACTGATCCACCATTATTCCACACTCGCTATTTATAATATTTAGTAATATATTCTAACTTTATGATAACAACACCTACTTTCATATTTTAGCTCTCCGATATCATGCAAAGTTATCCTATTCATACCCACAACGTAGTTTTATTTCTCGTTTCTAGTTGGAAGCAAACGTTCGGTGTACGTAGAGTCGTATCAGTGGCAGATAGGGATTGAGAGAATATTGATCTTACCTTGAGCTCCTTGTGGGTTCGACACTCCATACTTATCACATCCACCTTTGGAAATTGCTACGATGATTCCCTGCACTTGGGGATTATCACTTGGTTTTGATGACTTGTAGATTTTAGCAATAAGTATGTGAGTTCTTTATGACTAATGTTGAGTCCATGGATTATATGCACTCTCACCCTTCCATCATTGCTAGCATCTTCGGTACCATGTGATACGTCTCCAACGTATCTATAATTTTTGATTGCTCCATGCTATTATATTATCTATTTTGGATGTTAATGGGCTTTATTTTACACTTTTATATCATTTTTGGCACTAACCTACTAACCGGAGGCCCAGCCCAAATTGCTGTTTTTTGCCTATTTTAGAGTTTCGCCGAAAAGGAATATCAAATGGAGTCCAAACAGAATGAAACCTTTGGGAACGTGATTTTCTCAACAAACGTGATCCAGGAGACTTGGAGTGGGCATCAAGAAACAATCGAGGAGGCCACGAGGTAGGGGGGCGCCTACCCCCTGGGCGCGCCCTCCACCCTCGTGGGCCCCTCGTTGCTCCACCGACGTACTTCTTCCTCCTATATATATCCACGTACCCCCCAAACATCCAGGAGCACCACGAAAACCTAATTGCACCGCCGCAACCTTCTGTACCCGAGAGATCACATCTTGGGGCCTTTTCCGAAGCTCCTCCGGAGGGGGCATTGATCACGGAGGGCCTCTACATCAACTCCATGGCCTCTCCGGTGATGTGTGAGTAGTTTACTTCAAACCTTCGGGTCCATAGTTATTAGCTAGATGGCTTCTTCTCTCTCTTTGGATCTCAATACAAAGTTCTCCTCGATCTTCTTGGAGATCTATTCGATGTAATCTTCTTTTGCGGTGTGTTTCTCGAGATCCGATGAATTGTGGGTTTATGATCAAGTTTATCTATGAACAATATTTGAATCTCCTCTTAATTCTTTTATGTATGATTGGTTATCTTTGCATGTCTCCTCGAATTATCAGTTTGGTTTGGCCTACTAGATTGATCTTTCTTGCAATGGGAGAAGTGCTTAGCTTTGGGTTCAATCTTGCGGTGTCCTTTCCCAGTGACAGCAGGGGAAGCAAGGCACGTATTGTATTGTTGCCATCGAGGATAAAAATATGGGGTTTATATCATATTGCATGAGTTTATCCCTCTACATCATGTCATCTTACTTAAAGCATTACTCTGTTCTTATGAACTTAATACTCTAGATGCATGCTGGATAGCGGTTGATGTGTGGAGTAATAGTAGTAGATGTAGAATCATTTCGGTCTACTTGTCACAGACGTGATGCCTATATACATGATCATACCTAGATATTCTCATAACTATGCTCAATTCTATCAATTGCTCGACAGTAATTCGTTTACCCGCCGTAATACTTATGCTCTTGAGAGAAGGCACTAGTCAAACCTATGCCCCCCGGGTCTATCTTCCACCATATTAATCTTCCAACACTTAGCTATTTCTATTACCGTTTATTTTACTTTTCATCTTTATTTCTCTTTATCATAAAAATACCAAAAATATTATCTTATCATATCTATCAGATCTCACTCTCGTAAGTGGCCGTGAAGGGATTGACAACCCCTTTATCGCATTGGTTGCGAGGTTCTTATTTGTTTGTGTAGGTGCGTGGGACTCCAGCGTGATCTCCTACTTTATTGATATGTTGCTTCTCAAAAACTGATGGAAATACTTATGCTACTTTGCTGCATCACCCTTTCCTCTTCAAGGGAAAACCAACGCAGTGCTCAAGAGGTAGCAAGAAGGATTTCTAGCGCCGTTGTCGGGGAGATTCGCGCCAAGTCAAGTCAAGATTTGCCTCCCGACAACGAGCCATTTCTGGCACCATTGCCGGGGAGTCTACGCACAAGTCAAGACATACCAAGTACCCATCACAAACTCTTATCCCTCGCATTACATTATTTGTCATTTGCCTCTCATTTTCCTCTCCCCCACTTCTCCCTTGCCGTTTTATTTGCCCTCTCTTTTTCCGTTCGCCTCTTTTTTGCTTGCTTCTTGTTTGCTTGAGTGTTGGATTGCTTGCTTGTCATGATGGCTTAAGACAATACTAAATTGTGTGACTTTACCAATACCAACAACAATGATTTTCTTAGTACTCCGATTGCTCCTCTTACCGATGCTGAATCTTGTGAAATTAATGCTGCTTTGTTGAATCTTGTGATGAAAGATCAATTCACCAGCCTTCCTAGTGAAGATTCCACTACCCATCTAAACAACTTTGTTGATTTGTGTGATATGCAAAAGAAGAAAGATGTGGATAATGATATTGTTAAACTTAAGCTATTTCCGTTTTTGCTTAGAGAGCCTGCTAAAGCTTTGTTTTCGTCTTTGCCTAAAAATAGTATTGGTTCTTGGAATAAGTGCAAAGATGCTTTTATCTCTAAGTATTTTCCTCCCGCTAAGATCATCTCTCTTAGAAAAGATATTATGAATTTTAAGCAACTTGATCATGAACATGTTGCACAATCTTGGGAGAGGATGAAATTAATGATACGTAATTGCCCTACACATGGTTTGAATTTATGGATGATTATACAAAAAATTTATGCCAGATTGAACTTTGCTTCTAGAAATCTTTTAGATTCGGCTGTGGGAGGCACTTTTATGGAAATCACTTTAGGAGAAGCTTCCAAACTCCTAGATAATATTATGGTTAATTATTCTCAATGGCACACAGAAAGGTCTACTAGTAAAAAAGTGCATGCAATTGAAGAGATTAATGTTTTGAGTGGAAAGATGGATGAACTTATGAAATTGTTTGCTAATAAGAGTGCTCCTACCGATTCTAATGATATGCCTTTGTCTACTTTGATTGAGAATAATAATGAATCTATGGATGTGAATTTTGTTGGTAGGAACAATTTTGGTAACAACGCGTATAGAGGTAATTTTAATTTTAGGCCGTTTCCTAGTAATTCCTCTAATAATTATATTAATTCCTACAACAATTCTTATGGAAATTTTAATAAGATGCCCTCTGAATTTGAGACTAGTGTTAACGAGTTTATGAATTCGCAAAAGAATTTCTCTTGAAGAAAAATTGTTTAAGGTTGATGAATTGGCTAGGAACGTTGATAGAATTTCTCTTGATGTTGATTCTTTGAAACTTAGATCTGTCCCACCTAAGCATGATATCAATGAGTCTCTCAAAGCCATGATAATTTCCATTGATGAGTTCAAAGAAAGAACCGCTAGGATGCGTGCTAAGAAAGATTGCTTTGTGAAAGCGTGTTCTTATAGTTTCTATGAAAATAAAGATGAATATCTAAAAGTTATTGATGTGTCTCCTATTAAATATTTGTTTTGCAATATGAATCTTGATAATGATGGGACTGAAGATGAGCCACCTTTACCTAGAAGGCGTTCCAAAAATTCGGAGTCTTTAGATCTTGATGAAAAAATTGGTAAAAGTGGGATTGAAGAGGTCAAAACTTTAGATATCAATGAACCCACTATTTTGTATTTCAAGGAATTTAATTATGATAGTTTCTCTTTGATATATTGTATTTCCTTGTTGCAATCCGTGCTAAATTCTCCTCATGCTTATAGTCAAAATAAAGCTTTTACTAAACATATCGTTGATGCTTTGATGCAATCTTATGAAGAAAAACTTGAGTTGGAAGTTTCTATCCCTAGAAAACATTATGATGAGTGGGAACCTACTATTAAAATTAAAATTAAAGATCATGAATGCTATGCTTTGTGTGATTTGGGTTCTAGTGTTTCCACGATTCCGAAAACTTTATGTGATTCGCTAGGATTCCGTGAATTTGATGTTTGTTCTTTAAACTTGCACCTTGCGGATTCCACTATTAAGAAACCTATGGGAAGAATTAATGATGTTCTTATTGTTGCAAATAGGAACTATGCGCCCGTAGATTTCATTGTTCTTGATATAGATTGCAATCCTTCATGTCCTATTATTCTTGGTAGACCTTTCCTTAGAATGATTGGTGCAATTATTGATATGAAGGAAGGGAATATTAAATTCCAATTTCCATTAAGGAAAGGCATGGAACACTTCCCTAGAAAGAAAGTTAAATTACCATATGAATCTATTATGAGAGGCGGCCACGAGGTAGGAGGGCGCGCCCATGGCGTAGGCACGCCCCCCACCCTCGTGGGCCCCTCTTAGCTCCACCGATGTACTTCTTTCGCCTCTATATACTCTTATACCCTAAAAACATCAAGGGGATCCACGAAACCACTTTTCCACCGCCACAACCTTCTATACCCGTGAGATCCCATCTGGGGCCTTTTCCGGCGATCTGCCGGAGGGGGATTCGATCATGGAGGGATTCTACATCAACATCATAGCCTCTCCAATGATGTGTGAGTAGTTTACCACAGACCTTCGGGTCCATAGTTATTAGCTAGATGGCCTTTTCTCTCTCTTTGGCTCTCAATACAAAGTTCTCCTCAATGTTCTTGGAGATCTATTCGATGTAATATTCTTTTGCTGTGTGTTTGACGAGATCCGATGAATTGTGGATTTATGATCAAGTTTATCTATGGACAATATTTGGTTCTTCTCTGAATTCTTATATGCATGATTTGATATCTTTGCAAGTCTCTTCGAATTATTGGTTTAGTTTGGCCTACTAGATTGATCGTTCTTGCAATTGGAGAAGTCCTTAGCTTTGGGTTCAATCTTGCGGTGTCCTTTCCCAGTGATAGTAGGGGCAGCAAGGCACGTATTATATTGTTGCCATCGAGGATAAAAAGATGGGGTTTATATCATATTGCTTGAGTTTATCCCTCTACATCATGTCATGCATCTTGCCTAATGCGTTACTCTGTTCTTATGAACTTAATACTCTAGATGCATGTTGGATAGCGATCGATGTGTCGAGTAATAGTAGTAGATGCAAAATCATTTCGGTCTACTTGACACAGACGTGATGCTTATATTCATGATCATGCCTAGATATTCTCATAACTACGTGCTTTTCTATCAATTTCTCGACAGTAATTTGTTCACCCACCGTAATACATGCTATCATGAGAGAAGCCACTAGTGAAACCTATGGCCCCCGGGTCTATTTTATATCATATAATTTTCCGATCTACAATTCTAGTTTACTATTTATTTTATTTTGCAATCTTTACTTTCCAATCTATTCAACAAAAATGCCAAAAATATTTATCTTATTATCTTTATCATATCTCATTTTTGCAAGTGGATGTGAAGGGATTGACACCCCCTTTATCGCGTTGGTTGCAAGGTTCTTGATAGTTTGTGCAGGTACTAGGCGAATTGCATGTAGAATCCTACTGGATTGATACCTCGGTTCTCAGAAATTGAGGTAAATACTTACGCTATTTTGCTGCATCACCCTTTCCTCTTCAAGGGAAAACCAACGCATGCTCAAGAGGTAGCAGTGAACGTAGAGCTTATCACACCCGATCATCACGTGGTGTCTCGGCACGACGAACTGTAGCAACGGTGCATACTCAGGGAGAACACTTGTACCTTGAAATTTAGTGAGAGATCATCTTATAACGCTACTGCTGTACTAAGCAAAATAAGATGCATAAAGGATAAAACATCACACGCAATCAATATAAGTGATATGATATGGCTATCATCATCTTGTGCCTTTGATCTCCATCTCCAAAGCACCATCATGATCACCATCGTCACCATCTTGACACCTTGATCTCCATCATAGCATCGTTGTTGTCTCGTCAACTATTGCTTCTACGACTATCACTACCGCTTAGTGATAAAGTAAAGCAATTACATGGCCTGCCACGCTCCGGGCCTAATAGTGGCCCATATGAGATCCGACCCATTAAAATCCTACCACGTTCTGGGCCAAATTACGGCCCAGATCAGGTCCGACCCTTTAAGAGGCTTTGGGCTCAATGATGGCCCATATCAGATTCGGTCCGTCAACTGGACACTATGCTTTTGGGCCCACTTGCTAAAGGCCCACTTAGTAATTCGGCCTAATATTAGTTTTGGCCTGTTAAGGGCCCGTTTAACATTTTGGCCCTATATTAATTTCGGCCTGTTAAAAGCTCGTCATATAGTTGGGCCTAACTACGGCCCGGTTTGCATCCAGCCTGCTCGCAGCCGATATCTGATTGGGCCAAACAAGGACCGAGACAATTTTGGCCTGTTAAAAGCCCATGATTTGATTCACACAATCATGGGCCGGGGTTCATTTCGGGCTGCTGCCGGCCCGTGAGCTGTTCGGCATGTTTCAGGCCCAACCTACATCGTGATTGCATGACGACCCGATTATGTACCATAATTTTACGGTTTGGCCGGTTTACTGCGAAGACAGGACATATATACAGTAAAAATAACTGCAGCATCGTGAATAAGAAAAAACCTAGACTATACAATAAAGAAATTATGGCATATTACATCCACTGGGCATCAAAGTTTGCCACTATGATAATAAAGCACAAGCAGACAGCAGATTACATACACTGGGCATCAAAGATCTCCACCAGTGCAAATAAACATGCCGACAAAATAATATACAAAACCGACAGCACTTCAATAGAGTTCAAGAAAGGTTAGCCCTGCTGGGGAGCTGCAGCGCAAGCAGCTGAGCAAGATGATGAGACTGCGCTTGTTGAACACTTATATCTTCCTCACTCTGAAAGATAAACAAGCAGACAGATGACAGGTTTTGCACATAAAAGTATCAGTGCTGACATTCATCACATTTCTTACTGACGAATAAAGTGACACAGTTTAAAATTGCATTAACACAATATGGTATTGTTCAGGTCAAGACATGGCAGGAAATGACATTGTGAAGGAGTTGGCAGCTTCACGACACCACTGGATTACAGATCAAGTACTCATAAGTATCAATGGTTAGTGTGCTGTCAATTTATACCATTTCAGATTGGCAAATAAAGAGACGATTTAATTAATAGTAGAATGATATGACATTGTTCATAGTTAAGACATTGCAGAATATGACATTGTGCTATAGTGGGTAGGTTCACCACACCACTGGATTACGGATGAAGAATAGAAGCATACATGCAGTGCTAAAGAAGATCACTTGCTCTGTATAGTTTAATTTACATGGTATGAAGAAGGAACTTGGTTGCATAATTGAAAACTTAAATTGAGAGAGGACAAACTTTTGTTTATGAACTACATAATAAACTTTAAACAAGCAATTTGATGCAAACACCAAAAATAAACATCTGTTGCAATCATGCCTAACCAAATATATACAACAAAGTTTGAAGGCTTGAGATGGACAAACTTACATTATTGGTGAAGATAGGCTCTATAAAGGCCTTGTCCATGCCGTTGGGGGGGGGCGGGCAATTCAAGAAGTTTACCACAGAATCTTCTTCAAAAGCATTGCCTTTATTCTACATTTTGTTAAGAGTAAATATAGATGTGATAATATACAAAAAATGGAGAATATTTAAGATAAGATGAAGAGTGATGCTACATAACCAAGTAGCTATAAATGTAAGTGCAGCGATACAGGCAAAAGGTACACCCAAAAGCAATGCACAGCTAAACTTCTTCAGTACCAACCTTATGGTAAGAGTAAATATAGATCTGATGTGTAGAAAATGGAGGGCAAAGGAAAATAAGCTGCAGAGTGATGGTACATGAATAACTACCTGTCATTATAAGTACACTGTTAAAGGACAGCATGTACTTACAAGAACAATGCAGAGCTAAAAAAACATTGGCATTGGATATATTCTACACTAATGTAACCATTCATACAGATCAGATAATTTGGAGCAAACAATTGATAAGCAAGGTATCATGCATACTGCTGTCACATAATGAACCAGGTATGTATGCAAGTACAGTGATACAGGACAACAGGTACTAACAAGAGCAAAGCATCGGGCAACATATTTGCGATATCCTGTCGTTCTTATCAAACCGGAATTCTTCTTCGAGCAGATTTCCTGCAAAAAAGATCCGTAAGGCACATGCGGAAAAGTAGAAGTTCAAATTGTCATGTGATTTCATAGACAGTACCTCATCCTGGGAACGAGACTAGTGCATAACAAGGTTTTTCCATTCAATGTCTTCTAAATTTAGCACAGGAGACTTCACCGGAAATTCGTTTATATACTTGCCACCAAAGTGTGATTTCCTCAGGTAACACCGATACTGCTGCAATGCTTCCTTGGAAAGCACAAGCAAGCTTTGCTCGTCATGACTATCCAGATTGACCCTCGCCTAGTTACAACAATGTAATGTAAATCATTGATGTGTTCAATCAGCGGAAAACAGCAAAATAATAACCATGAATAATAGCACTTACACGTAAGTTGGACAGGAAGATGTGAAAATGGTGTTTGTCTTCACAATAATCTTCCCATGATGGGAATATATGCACGTAGTCCCTAACAACATTGAAAGCATTGTCTTTTAAACTGGGAATAAATGGAATGGGGTTCCAATCTGCAGGAATTGGCCGTCTCTGCAGTTGGGATAGGTCTTCGACCGGTGGACTTGCTGTGCTTTTTGCTGGAGTGGGATTTTTCTGTGGTACAGTTGGTGCTATGGCAAATGAAATTGGTATACCTTTTGCTGGAGTGCAGGTCCTGTGTGGTGGGCCTAGTGGTGTGGCCAGTGAAGTATGGGTACAGTCTGCTGGAGTCGGTCCTACGATTTGTGTCACTAGTTGTACAACTAATATAAGTGGGGTGCTGTCTGATTTCTCCGGCACCACCATGTTTTTCAAGGACTTTGCTAGTGCTCCTTCAGGTTCGGCAATCACCCTCTTCCTTTTTGATGTCTGATGCACAAGAACAACATATGAGTGGAAAACATGGTATGATGACAGATGGAATATGTATTGATAATGGATGGGCATGGTATCTTGACATATATGATGGGTAAACTAAGCACATGACGGTGCAACAAAGTAGAAGAAATGCAAGACAACATATGCAAGATACCCGCAATCAATAAAACATTGCCAAATTAGAACATGCACCTTGATGGGTGAACAGGACAGGCCATCTGCCTTTGACTCCTCGAGGTTAGAATAGTCATTAGGATCATATTCTGAACAAGAATCAACAGGTGGGGAGCGTATGAGTTTCACTGCATTTAGAATGGCACGCAATGCCTTGGTGCCAATTTTGTAAGTCATTGAAGTGTTTAGCTTCAAGAGTGGACTGCTGCTAGTGCGACACAAAGCTGCTACACAGATCATAGTGTAGATATAACAGGAAAACCTTAAGCATCAGAGTAAAATCAGCAAAGTGGAACTTGTTGGAATATATGTGCTAGTATTGCCGGTACGGCTAGTGAAAGTGCGTTATATCGACTAGAGGGGGGGTGAATAGGCGATTTTCATGAAAGTCTTCAAAACGTGGAAGTTATGAAGACAAACAGAGTGAACAAGCCTATCACTATGCAGCGGAAGGTAGATTACACAACACAAGCCATGGTCAAGTATACAATATAGTGAAATCACAGTGACAAATAGCTTCAGTGTAATGAGGATCAGGTTGGAAGAAGTTATGAAGCCAAACAGATCATACAGTCAAGTTGTGAAGACAGAAGATAAAGCAAGCATGCAATAGCTTCACAATGTGTACTGGTAAGTAAAGGGAGGTGAAGATGAAACCAGTGACACGTTGAAGACAATGATATGTTGGACCAGTTCCAGTTGATGTGACAACTGTACGTCTGGTTGGAGCGGCTAGGTATTTAAACCAAAGGACACACAGTCCCGGACACCCAGTCCTGAACACGCAGCTCAGGAAACCCAGTCCTCACCGTTTTCTCCTTGAGCTAAGGTCACACAGACCCCGCCCAATCACTCTGGTAAGTCTTCAAGGTAGACTCCCAAACCTTCACAGACTTCGTTCACCGGCAATCCACAATTCCTCTTGGATGCTCAGAACGCGACGCCTAACCGTCTGGAGGATGCACAGTCCTCAAGTGTAATAAGTCTTCAGATCACTCAGACAAGAAGACTTAAGTGATGCCCAATTACTCTGGCTCTGGGTGGTTAGGGCTTTTCTCCTCACTAAGGATTTTCTCTCAAAGGCTTCGAGGTGGGTTGCTCTCAAACGACAAAAGCCGTGCACTGAAATCTGAGCAGCCAACCGTTTATGGTTGTGGGGGTGGACTATTTATAGCCACTTGGCAACCCGACCTGATTTGTCTGAAATGACCCTGGGTCACTAAGGAACTGACACGTGTACTAACGGTCGGATTTTGAACTATCACGGCAACTTTACTTGGGCTGCAAGTAAAGCTAACTTGTCTGACTCTGGACAAGATTTTCTCTCATTGTCTTCACTCGAAGACATAGGATTTGAATTAGGCATCACTTCAGTCATCCTGACTGGTTCTCTTGGACCCCACTTAACAGCACGGTGGTTCCTATGACACAATCATGAATAAGGTAAAACTACGAAGGTTCTAAGTCTTCGAGTTCCAAAGGCTTCATGGGGAGTCTTCATATGTCATTGTCTTCGACATGAATGTCTTCATGAACCACCATTGTCTTCAATGTCTTCGTACATTTTTGGGGGTCATCTCTGGTAGCTAAACCGAATCAATGAGGGACTTCTACCTGTGTTATCCTGCAATTCTCACAAACACATTAGTCCCTCAACTAGGTTTGTCGTCAATAATCCAAAACCAACTAGGGGTGGCACTAGATGCATTTACAATCTCCCCCTTTTTGGTGATTGATGACAAACTAGTTGAAGTTTTCAATGGGGAATATAATTTGTGAAATTGTAAAGGAATTGTCTTCATAAGCTGCAAGGGCTCCCCCTGAAGATGTGCATATAAGTGATTTGCTTCTGGAACGCAAATGCACATAGCAGGTTGTATTTGTGGGAATCCACTTCAACTTATGATGACAATCCATCATGCACGTAAAGATATATGAAGATAATGATATGCATAATGAAAAATGGACGTCTGCGAAATGATAAGAGTGCGGAAAGTATCGTCGTACATGCGGAATTTATCTTCGCAAAAACACAGTGGCAAACATAGTAGCAGACGACCATCCAGTTTAAGTGTTACAACTCAAAGAACCAAATGTAGCAAAACGAGAGTTGTAAGCACGAAGCAAAATATAATAAAGCACCCGCCCATATTATTGACCCGCTTGAAGACTATAAACATCATATGCTTCTCCCCCTTTTGTCAGTGATGACCAAAAAGGTTTGAAGACATAGAGTGTTCTACGCGTTCCCAGGCGCAGTAGGGTCGGTGGAGGCGTTTGGTGGTGCTGGCGAGCTTGGTGCAGTGACGACGCGCGCTGAAGACATTGGTGGTGATGTAGCGTCGTCTTCTTCCTCAATGATTTTTCCCGTCACTGTGGCAGTAGAGGAAGAGAACTCGGATTCTTCAAGAGACGGAGTCCCACGCAACACAGCTCGTCTGGGGGGTGTGGAGTCAAACTTGAATCTCTCTTTGAAGCCGTCCTCTTGCAGTTCGGCTTCAGTGCATATCATTGTGAGGCCTTTCCAAGTGCGGCGACAGTTTTCATGTGCGACGAAGGCGTTCTTGGTGGCCAGATTCCTGATGCGATTGACGTCTTGCATGATACTGCGCATCTGCCTCTTGAGCCAGTCGTGATGCCTATCTTGCTTTTGGTGCAGAGCCACAAGAAGTTCACGATCAGTGAGTGTACGAGCGCGTTTCTTGGGTCTCTGTGCAGCTTCGCTGTCAGTGGCTTCAGTTGATGCAGGGGCACGTGTGGTGCCAGCCATTGGATAGACTCTGGAAATGGCTTCAACACCTTCATCATGTTGAGTGAAGCTTTGGTGTTCTGCATTCTGAAGACTGAGTGGCTGTTTGGCAGGCTCAGGATAAATAGCTTCAGCAGAGGTGTCCACATCAGGTAAGAAGATTCTGTGGTTGCGGGCTGAGGGTTGATAGGATATGGCAGAGTGGAGCTTGATGAGCCTCATAACCCATGGAGCATAAATCTTCAGACCAAAGAGATCTGAGCCAGACGCAGCAAGTTGACGTATGAAGAGATCCTGGGCATTGAAGCATTTACCGTGCAGGATGCAGAAGATGAGAGTCTTCATGGCACCTTCAACTTTAGCATATCGAGAGTGCCCCTTAATGGGCCATAGAGTCTGCCTGATGATGTGATAGATAGTTCTAGGCAGGTACTCTAAGTCTTCAACGAAGAACTCCGTTGGGTAAGGTGCGTCAGAAGGCAACGGCTTCATCATTGAGAGCATCTGACTCATATTTGGCTCAGGTCGCTGAAATATGCTCTCAACTGTGTCAGCATGGAGTTGGCAGCCTTCTTCGAAGAGTTCGCCTGGAGTGGGTAGGCCGGTGAGCTCAATGATATCAAATGCATTGGCTTCATGATGGACGTTGCCGGTCATCCACTCCAGGACCCAAGTCTTCGGATCTCTGTTGTAGCCCTTGATGTGCAATGTGGCATAGAGCTGGAGCAGAAGCTCTTCGTTCCAGTGCTCTTCATCCGTGACAAACGGCAGCAGGCCAACTTGCTTGAAGCAGTCCAGAGCTTCTTCCAGACCAGGCAGACCAGTAAAAGCTTCAACTTCAAGGCGCTGATGTGGAAAGATGCGGCTCTGGTTGTAGAGGACGCAGGAGGAGTAGCTGCGCTGTGGGTAGCTCCAGAACCTATCTGACACAATCTTTTCCCTTGAGTAAGGGTTCTTGGAGCGGTTGAAGAAGGTGTTATGTGCCCTGAAGCTATTGACATTGAAGGAGCCAGGAGCAGTGGCTGGACCTGGGAACCTTGGCAGTCGTGGGATTGGCTTCTGTACCTGGGGCCTGTGCGCAACATGATAGTTGAACTATGGTCCGGCAGCAGACACAGGCACAGAAGGGTCAGAGGCAGTAGCTTCAGTATCTCTTGAAGCTGTTGGTTGGTCGGGCTCCACAAATGCTTCAGTATTATGTGTGGCAGCCGTAGTGGTGTCAGCCTCCTTGAGAACTTCTTCTTGCTGGTGTGGGGAAGATGGAGCTTGAGGTTCTTCATGCTCTTCTGCATGTTCTTCGGCTGATGCAGCCAGAATGTCGTCAGCAGTCTGAGCCCTTGGTCCTTTGCGAAGCCTACGGAAAGCAGGCGATGCCGGTGGAGTTGCAGTGGGCTGGGGCTCATCCTCTTCCTCCTGCGGGCGATCTGCCCACGATGCATCTTGGGTGATTGGCGTCAAGGGACGACCAATGCTGATCATTTCGCTCGTTTCGAGCTGAGGAAGGACTGCATCACCTTGCACATTGTCTTGGAGACCAATGTCTTCAGCAGCGTTGGGGTCGGCTGCTGGAATGTCTTCAGCATGCGAAGCCTCTGTGAGAGCAGGCTCATGCACGGTCATCTGACGATCTTCATGAGGAAAGCGAACGGAAAGGGTTCGACTATCAAGGGCTCTGTGGGAGCAGCCCGAGACTTCTTGGTCTTGCGCTTCTTGATGGTGGGGTCTGAAGGAGAGGCTTAAGGGTGTTTCCTCTTCCTTGCTTTAGCTTCGGCTATCCTTGTCTTCTTAAGCTCTGAAGCGGTTGAGCGCTGCTTTGGCTTCGAGCTAGGCTTGGCAGTGGGGAAGACAATCGGAACAGCATCTTGTTGTGGGGCCTCTTCTTCAGCCACAGTGGGCTTCTTCTTTTTCTTGGCGGCCATCCTGGGGTCGATGCCGGGACGGCCAAGTGCCTTTCGCTTCTCGGCCTCATTGTAGGCCTGCACACAGAGATCAGCCAAATTCTTCATGCGCTCGCGTGAACCCTGAGCCTCTGCACGTTTTTGCATAAAATTTTCCTTCAACTCGTGCAGCATGACTTTGAAGTCTTTGACTTCTTGGACGCTGAGCGTGGCCAAGTTCTGCTTGAACTGAGCCTTTTCAAAATCTATTTTCTGCTTCAGTTCCACTATGCGCTGGGCAATTGCGAGTTCTGAAGCAATAGCTCCTTGAAAGGCTACGCTGAGGCCAATGGGCAGCTGCAGATCATCGAAGCTGATGTTGGGTGTATCAAACCACTCATCAATGAAGTTGTGGATGATTGCTGCATCGAACAGAGGTAGATTGTTGAAGATTTCAGCCTCCTCCTTGCTCTTGATCAGCTGCTCAAGAGCGTCATCGGCAAGATCGTCGTCACTAGACAGATCAATGGCCTCGCAGCGAAGAACGGCAGCGGCAGTGAGCTCTTTGCTGGTGTGTGGCTGTGGCTTCTTTGCTTCTTGAGGCTTGGAGACTCGTGATAAGTCTTCAGACTGCACACTGGCTTCAGGAGGTGCAGTGGCCAATGGCTTCGCTCTGGAGATCTTGGGAGAAGCGGCTGGCTTGGAAGCTTTTGGCTTCTTCTTCATCTGCTTCGGCTCCGGGGCAGCAGGAGCATCATCAGACTCAGTGTCTGCTGGAGGGTCGTTCACGGCAGTCCCTTGGACTATAATGTGAGTGATGAGGCCTTCGAGATTGGCAAATGGCCCGATGACATTGGGATTAGCATCGCGTGTGCCATCTGCCCTTGGTTTGGAGGGACCAGGGTTGAAGTCCAACCCAAACTCCTTCTTGTTTTGCTTCGCAGAGTTCTGGGCAAATTGGAAGTTGCGCTTGAACAGAGTGTCATCGCGACACCAGAGAAGGGATGACGGATGTGCGTCAGCTGGCTGTTGTCCCCTGACCATGCATGCAAAGAAGCCTTGTGCAATGGCTTCGTCTCTGGTTCGGGGTACGAGATTCTTGTACAAGGCATCTCCCCATGGCCTCTTGAGGGCGTACTTCTCTGCATATTCCTTGGTGACGAAGCGGTAATGGAACCACTGCTCTGCCCAATATCTTCGAATCCATTGGATTCGTGTCTTTCGCTGACCATAGCTCTCTTCAAGATCAGTTTGGTACATTTCTGCCAAATCTTCAGGCAGATCTTTAGATGTGTCACCACGTCTCTGTCTGCCTCCCTTCCTTGATTGTTTCTCGGTTGCCATGAAGCTTAACTTGGAAGGCTTCAAGAGATTCAAAGTCTTCAAAGGATTCAAAGGCTTCAAAGGCTTCCTTTTGCTTGACCAACAGGAACTTGCTTCGGGTGAATTGATGTGACGCTGTAGGAACTCTGCAAATGAATGCAGACTATGAGAACCAAAAGATTCTCCCACGGACATGTACCTGTGACAGCATTAAGGTGCGAGGGAAGGGGAAGAGGTCATATGCATTTTCAGAAGATTTTGAAGATAAATCAGTTTAGAAGATATTGACCTCATCATGCGAAGACATTCACTTTATAGAAAAGAAGTTGGTTCCAGATTTGTACGAACCCATAGATCAGTACAAGTGAGGAATCTAACTACTTCATGAAGAACAAGTGAATATACTAGGCAAGTTATGAGATACAGATGAGAGGAATGAAACTTGAGTGAATGGAAACCTCTTTTGGCAGAAAGTGATGGAGCAATAGGATCAAAAGAGGCTGTAAAAAGGCTTGTTATTTACCAGACTTGGAACTGCTAGACGAGATGAGAGTTGAGGCCGAGCAGTTCGATCCTCCGTGCCCTAACTTGGCGACGGAAGACACCTAGGGCGACGGCGGAGAGACTGATGTCCGCTGTCGGCGTGAGAACGGCGTCGGAGAGGTCGCGGTAGTGAAGCACTTCGTCGCCGGCGTCGTTGAGAGTTAGAGGTGGCGCTAGGGTTCGTGCGAGGGAGGAAGAAGAGATAATGACCGCAGTGAAACGTGTATTTATAGGGATATGGGTGGCACTGCGCTATTACTCAGGTGCCCCTGGCGATTCGCATCTGATCAGTACGTGGCCAGCATGCGGAATTGTGGGGGCAGTTTCACCCCACGCACGCCTGGTTTGTCGGGAGTCGTTCCTACTTCTCCGGAATTCTAGTTGATGGAAAAACATTGAAAGCTGTTTTAAAGTTTGTCTCTATGTCTTCTTCTGACAAGGATGCAGTGAAGACATTCGACAGTTTCAATAGAGGGCATATGACTTGGAGAGATAGAGTTTGAGGTAGGAAGCATGGAGAGGTTAGGGTCCAATCACATTCACTTAGTTCAAAAGATTCAAACAAGAAGACATAGCTATAAGTGAATGCTGTAGAGGACAGAACACCAGTACATATATATACTCAACATAGTGAAGACAATCATGAAGACATGTTGAGATTGAAGCCAAACCAAATGTGAAGACATAACAAATGTAATGCCATGAGTGAAACACTTCAAGCAGAAAAAATTTGGTGGTGGCGCTACCCACCGTATAGGAAGTATTGGACCCAGACACGGCGCACAATTATCGTGGCGCTCCGAGGTCAAATTCCACGTTAATGTATTCACACTTAGAATGTATGTCTTCATTGATTGAAGATATACGTTACTTTGTGTGTTGCACATCTAAGTCATCATCATGCATAAGTGTTAGGATGTGTGCCTGATCACAGGACATTTGAGGATTCCAAGATATTTAGCTCACACCGTAACTTGCAAAATCTCTTCTCATCCAAGGGCTTGGCGAAGATATCTGCCAATTGCTCTTCAGTGTTGACGTGTATGATATCAATGTCTTCCTTTGCAACATGATCTCTGAGAAAATGATGACGAATTTCAATGTGCTTTGTCTTCGAGTGCTGAACTGGGTTGTTGGCGATCTTGATGGCGCTTTCGTTGTCGCAGTAAAGTGGCACTTGCTTCAGATGAATGCCATAATCCTTGAGGGTTTGCTTCATCCATAGAAGCTGAGCACAGCAGGATCCAGCAGCAATGTATTCAGATTCAGCAGTGGAGAGAGATACACAGTTCTGCTTCTTTGAAGACCAACAGACAAGTGATCGGCCCAGAAAGTGACATGTGCCTGATGTGGACTTCCGATCAACCTTGTCACCAGCGTAATCAGCGTCCGAAAATCCAACCAGATCAAACTCTGAGCCCTTTGGATACCATAACCCTAGAGTTGGTGTGTGAGCCAAATAACGAAGAATTCGCTTCACTGCTAAGTGATGCGACTCCTTTGGTGCCGCTTGAAACCGAGCACACATGCAAACACTAAGCATAATATCTGGCCTAGATGCACATAAATAAAGCAAAGAACCAATCATGGAGCGGTATACCTTTTGATCGAACTCTTTACCATTGTCGTTAGGACCCAGTTGATGTTTGGCTGGCATTGGTGTTGTGAAGCCTTTGCAGTCTTGCATACCGAACTTCTTCAGGCAGTCTTTGAGATATTTCTCTTGAGATATAAAGATGCCATTGCGTTGTTGCCGTATCTGAAGACCGAGGAAGAATTTCAGCTCCCCCATCATAGACATCTGATATTGCTCTTGCATCATATATCCGAACTCCTCACTGTACTTCTGATTGGTGCAGCCGAAGATAATGTCATCCACGTATATTTGGCACACAAACAGTTCACCATCATATGTCTTCGTGAAGAGAGTGGGATCCAGGGAACCAGGTATGAAGCCTTTGCTCTTCAGGAAGTATTTGAGTGTATCATACCAGGCCCGAGGGGCTTGTTTGAGGCCATATAGTGCCTTTTTGAGCTTGTACACCATGTCAGGATGTTTTGGATCTTCAAACCCAGGTGGTTGTGCAACATACACTTCTTCTTCAATTTTTCCATTGAGGAAGGCACTTTTTACATCCATTTGATACAGGATTATGTTGTGATGATTTGCATAGGCCAGCAGTATACGAATGGCTTCAAGTCTGGCCACAGGAGCAAATGTTTCATCGAATTCAATGCCTTCCACTTGAGTATATCCTTGAGCAACGCGACGAGCCTTGTTTCTGACGACTTGGCCATGCTCATCTTGCTTGTTGCGGTATATCCATTTGGTGCCTATTATGTTATGCTTCCGTGGATCAGGACGCTTAACCAGCTCCCATACATTGTTCAGCTCAAATTGTTGAAGCTCTTCTTGCATAGCTTGAATCCATTCAGGTTCCATAAAGGCTTCATCAATTTTCTTGGGTTTAGTGATTGAAACGAATGCGAAGTGTCCGCAGAAGTTTGTCAGTTGAGTTGCCCTTGAACGAGTCAGTGGACCAGGTGCATTGATGCTATCAATTATCCTGTCAATCTGCACTTCATTGGCAACACGAGGATGTAGGGGTCGAAGACATTGCTCTTGCTGATCTACGTTGTCATGGGGAGGAATGTCTTCAGGCTGAGCATTGTCTTCATGTGGATCAGGTGCGGAGATGATAAGTTCTTCTTCAGGACAGGCTTCAGTAGGTATAATCTCTCCAGTTCCCATTAGCTTGATTGATTCACTAGCTGGAACTTCATTTAGCACATCTGGTAGGTGCTCTCTTTGTGACCCATTGGTCTCATCAAACCGCACATCCACTGTTTCAACCACTTTGTAGTGAAAGAGATTGAAGACTCTATAGGAGTGCGAATCCTTTCCATATCCAAGCATGAAGCCCTCATGTGCTTTTGGAGCAAATTTTGAGGTGTGGTGAGGGTCCTTGATCCAGCATCTTGATCCAAATA
This sequence comes from Triticum monococcum, assembly GCA_034509565.1. Lineage (NCBI taxonomy): Eukaryota > Viridiplantae > Streptophyta > Magnoliopsida > Poales > Poaceae > Triticum > Triticum monococcum. Next base: position 80,105,888 of record CM067843.1, read on the forward strand.
CTCTGAAGTAACTTACATTCGGCTTCTTGCCAGTCAGAAGTTCATAAGATGTCTTGTTCAGCAGCTTGTGAAGATATACACGGTTGATAGTATGGCATGCAGTGTCAATGGCTTCAGTCCAGAATTTTCTTGGTGTCTTGTACTCATCTAACATTGTTCTGGCCATCTCAATGAGTGTTCTGTTCTTGCGTTTGACAATGCCATTCTGTTGTGGCGTGTATGGAGCTGAGAATTCATGAGTGACGCCCAATGGATATGTGTCAAGGCCGGTGTTCTTGAATTCTGTGCCATTGTCACTTCTGATGTGCTTTATCTTGGCGCCATAATTGTTCATTGCCCGATTTGCGAAGCGTCTGAAGACATCCTGCACTTCAGTCTTGTAAAGGATTATGTGCACCCAAGTATATCTAGAGTAATCATCAACAATGACGAAGCCATAGAGGCAAGCAGTAGTGGAGAAAGTTGAGTAGTGAGTGGGACCGAAGAGATCCATGTGAAGCAGTTCGAAGGGTTGAGTAGTGGTCATGATTGTCTTCGAAGGATGTTTTGCCCTTGTCATCTTCCCAGCTTCACAGGCACCGCATAAGTGATCTTTCTTGAACTTGACGCCCTCGATGCCTATGACATGCTTCTTCTTCGCAAGGGTGTGGAGGTTCCTCATGCCAGCATGCCCAAGTCTTCGATGCCAAAGCCAGCATTCTGAAGCCTTTGCAAGAAGACAAACTGCAAGCTGTGGCCCTGCTGAGAAATCTACCACGTACAAATCATCTTTTCGATACCCTTCAAACACTAGAGACTTGTCAGATTCCATTAGTACCAGACAACGATATTTTCCAAAGATTACAATCATGTTTAGATCGCAAAGCATTGAGACAGACATTAAGTTGAAGCCAAGGGATTCAACAAACATGACTTTATCCATGTATTGATCCTTTGAGATTGCAACTCTACCTAGACCCAGTACCATACTTTTACCAGTGTCAGCGAATGTGATGTGGCTCTTGTCAGATGGACGTAAGGTTGAGTCCATAAAGAGACTCCTCTTGCCAGTCATGTGATTTGTACATCCACTGTCAATAATCCATTCTGAAGACTCTGAAGTCACTGGTGTCGTACCCTACAGTGCAGTTAGCGGGATAGGCTTCACGAAGAGTGTTGTGAAGCAAAAACATTTGACGAACCAGTGGATTATGAAAGCTTAGATCCAGGTTAGGACAAGTAGGGAGATTAGCATGCGATTCAAGTATGAAATACATAGTGATGCCATTCGGGCATTTGATCTTGCGCCCCACAAGATTTTTGAGGTCCCCAGCAATAGCATCGGAAGATTTTGGTTTTGTGCTGGAGACCATTCCCTGCAAAAGAGAGTTAAGCTTTCTTAACCACCCACATCTTCAAGGGTGGCTTAGAAGCAATAAGTCTAAGTGCAGCATCTGAGAATTTTGGCTTTGGAGCCCGAGCAAACAGTCTAGTAGGTGGGCAATAGTACTCATAAGAATAGGCAGAATAGTTTTTGGTCATATGAAAATGACGGTTTGAAGAACCGCTCACATATGCCTGAGCATGGTTTCCCTGCAAAACATTCGTGTTAGTGCGACTCAGATGAGTCCTCTGCCTGTATGAAGCCTTTGGACCATATGAAGCCTTTGGTCTGAGGTTTGTCTTCTTCATGTGAGGTGTCATGAGGACATTCACAGGAAGATTCTCAAGACACGTTTTTGGAACCCAGATCTTCTTCATAGGCGGTCCATTCCTGCAGTTAGTACCAATGTACCTGGCAAATACTTCACCATTCTGATTCCTAAACAGTTTATAGTTTGCATCAAAGGATTCATCAATGATGATTGGATTAGCACAAGTGAAGCCAGATAGATTGGATGGATCTGCTGAGGATTCCTTTGCAGCAACCCATGTGGTTTTGGGGTACTGCTCAGGTTTCCAGTAAGAGCCATCTGCATTAATTTTCCTCACGAACCCAACACCCTCTTTCCTAGGGTTTCGGTTCAGAATCTGCTTCTTGAGGACATCACATAGTGTCTGATGTCCTTTGAGACTTTTGTACATCCCTGTTTCAAGCAATGCCTTCAACCTAGCATTTTCATCAGCAATAGTAGTGGTATCCTCAGCAGAGGGGTTAGTTACCACTTCAACAGTTGAAGATATTGCAACAGCAGTAGCAGTGGAACATTCAGCAACAGAAATAGCATTATCATGTTCAATGCATTTAAGGCATGGTGGTTCAAATCCTTCCTGAGCAGAACTGATCTGTTCGGCTCGAAGTGACTCGTTTTCCTTTTGAAGATCTTCATGGTCCGCTCTCAACTTCTCAAGATCTTGCTTCTTTTGAAGATAATCATAGGAAAGCTTTTCATGAGTAGTTGAGAGAGTCTCAAGACGATCTTCGAGTTCCTGATACTTAACATGAAGATTTTTTATGTCTTCAATTAAGGATTCAGAACGAGTCATTTCAGCACCCAATAGATCATCGCTTCTGTCTAACAGTTTTTGAATATGTTCCATGGCCTTTTGTTGTTCAGTTGCAATTTTAGCAAGTGTTTTGTAACTGGGTTTTGAATCACAATCAGAGTCATCGTCACTAGATGTTCGATAATGAGTAGTGCGTGTGTTTACCTTGGCACCACGTGCCATGAAGCAGTAGGTGGGAGTAGAGTCGTCCTTGTCATTTGCATCGGTGATGGTGATGGAGTCATTGTCTTCAGTGTTGAAGATGGACTTGGCGACATAGGCTGTAGCCAAACTCGCAATGCCTGAATCAGACTCCTCCTCAGAAGCGGACTCTTCCTCTGAATCCATTTCCTTGCCAACAAACGCACGAGCCTTGCCAGATGAACTCTTCTTGTGTGATGAATACTTTGAGGAAGACTTGGACGAAGACTTTGAGTATTTCTTCGTCTTCTTATCGTCAGAGTCATATTCCTTGCTCTTCTTGTTCTTTCTGTTCTCATAGTCCCACCGTGGGCATTCAGAGATGAAGTGTCCAGTTTTCTTGCACTTCTGACAAGTTTTCCTCTTGTAGTCATGTGCAGAAGCTTCATCATTCCTTGAGCTTGATCGTGAAGACTTTCTGAAGCCTTTCTTCTTGGTGAATTTCTGGAACTTCTTCACTAGCATTGCAAGTTCCCTTCCAATGTCTTCAGGATCATCAGAACTACTGTCAGATTCTTCTTCAGATGATGACACAGCTTTTGCCTTCAAGGCACGAGTTCGCCCATAGTTTGGACCATAGATATCTCTTTTCTCAGAAAGCTGAAACTCATGTGTGTTGAGCCTCTCAAGTATGTCAGACAGATCGAGTGTCTTGAAGTCTGGACGTTCTTGAATCATCAGGGCTAGGATGTCAAATGAACTGTCAAGTGATCTTAGCAGCATCTTGACGATTTCATGTTTGGTGATCTCAGTGGCGCCGAGGGCTTGAAGCTCATTTGTGATGTCAGTGAGCCGGTCAAATGTGTGCTGGACATTCTCATTGTCATTTCGCTTGAAGCGGTTGAAGAGATTGCGAAGAACACTGATTCTCTGATCTCTCTGGGTTGAGATGCCTTCATTGACCTTGGAGAGCCAGTCCCAGACCAGCTTGGATGTCTTCAAGGCACTCACACGGCCGTACTGTCCCTTGGTCAGATGACCACAGATAATATTCTTGGCAGTGGAGTCCAGTTGAGTGAACTTCTTGACATCAGCCGCAGTGACACCTTCTCTAGCCTTGGGAACGCCGTTTTCGATGACATACCATAGGTCGACGTCAATGGCTTCAAGATGCATGCGCATCTTATTCTTCCAGTAGGGATATTCAGTTCCATCGAAGACGGGGCACGCAGCGGAGACTTTAATTATCCCTGCAGTCGACATAGCTAAAACTCCAGGTGGTTAAACCGAATCACACAGAACAAGGGAGCACCTTGCTCTGATACCAATAGAAAGTGCGTTATATCGACTAGAGGGGGGGTGAATAGGCGATTTTTATGAAAGTCTTCAAAACGTGGAAGTTATGAAGACAAACAGAGTGAACAAGCCTATCACTATGCAGCGGAAGGTAGATTACACAACACAAGCCATGGTCAAGTATACAATATAGTGAAATCACAGTGACAAATAGCTTCAGTGTAATGAGGATTAGGTTGGAAGAAGTTATGAAGCCAAACAGATCATACAGTCAAGTTGTGAAGACAAAAGATAAAGCAAGCATGCAATAGCTTCACAATGTGTACTGGTAAGTAAAGGGAGGTGAAGATGAAACCAGTGACACGTTGAAGACAATGATATGTTGGACCAGTTCCAGTTGCTGTGACAACTGTACGTCTGGTTGGAGCGGCTAGGTATTTAAACCAAAGGACACACAGTCCCAGACACCCAGTCCTGAACACGCAGCTCAGGACACCCAGTCCTCACCGTTTTCTCCTTGAGCTAAGGTCACACAGACCCCGCCCAATCACTCTGGTAAGTCTTCAAGGTAGACTCCCAAACCTTCACAGACTTCGTTCACCGGCAATCCACAATTCCTCTTGGATGCTCAGAACGCGACGCCTAACCGTCTGGAGGATGCACAGTCCTCAAGTGTAATAAGTCTTCAGATCACTCAGACAAGAAGACTTAAGTGATGCCCAATTACTCTGGCTCTGGGTGGTTAGGGCTTTTCTCCTCACTAAGGATTTTCTCTCAAAGGCTTCGAGGTGGGTTGCTCTCAAACGACAAAAGCCGTGCACTGAAATCTAAGCAGCCAACCGTTTATGGTTGTGGGGGTGGACTATTTATAGCCACTTGGCAACCCGGCCTGATTTGTCCGAAATGACCCTGGGTCACTAAGGAACTGACACGTGTACTAACGGTCGGATTTTGAACTATCACGGCAACTTTACTTGGGCTGCAAGTAAAGCTGACTTGTCTGACTCTGGACAAGATTTTCTCTCATTGTCTTCACTCGAAGACATAGGATTTGAATTAGGCATCACTTCACTCATCTTGACTGGTTCTCTTGGACCCCACTTAACAGTACGGTGGTTCCTATGACACAATCATGAATAAGGTAAAACTACGAAGGTTCTAAGTCTTCGAATTCCAAAGGCTTCATGGGGAGTCTTCATATGTCATTGTCTTCGACATGAATGTCTTCATGAACCACCATTGTCTTCAATGTCTTCGTACATTTTTGGGGGTCATCTCTGGTAGCTAAACCGAATCAATGAGGGACTTCTACCTGTGTTATCCTGCAATTCTCACAAACACATTAGTCCCTCAACTAGGTTTGTCGTCAATACTCCAAAACCAACTAGGGGTGGCACTAGATGCACTTACAGCTAGAAAGGCTTCAGATACCAGCTCTCTTCAAGTGAAGGTGCGGCACTGTTAATATCAGTGTAACTCTCAAAGGCGACACAGCTCCCCGCATTTCCTTGCTATTCTTATAGGATTCAAGTGGGCAGGCCACTACAAATCCTATTCCTATGTTTACAAGATCCTCCGAATCAAAGAGGCTCAAAGTGTCCATCACAACCGACCGTATAGACATCTACACTGCAAATGTCCCTGCTCATCTTCAGTACAAGGAACATATTGTACTACTATCATACTCCCTCCATTCCAAAATATAAGTCTTGGTAGAGATTTCCACTATGGATCACATACAGATGTATCCAGATACATTTTAGAGTGTAGATTCACTCATTTTGCTCCATATGTAGTCCATGGTGGAATCTATACAACGACTTGTATTTAGGAACAGAGAGAGTACATATTAAAGAAGAACGGAAGATGAACATGGTAAAGAAGAGCAAGTAGATTTTGGATAATAAAATGTTGGTTGCGCAGTGCCCACACATGATGAACCAGAGCGCATTAAGAATGCAACTCCCAGCTGTCTCTCGACCATTTCAGGCGGTTCGATCAAGATCCTACGTCTCCTAACCCTTCTTCTTCCCCGTCTCTAATTCTTCCCATACAGAACACCGCACGGGCCGCCGGCCGGACCACCGGCCCCCATCGCATGTGTTCCTCTAGCACCCCAACCCCCGCCCCAAGCCCCACCCGCGTCGAGTTTTCTTCGTTCAGCGAGGCCCCACAACCAGCCGAGCCCCTTCGATCGCATCGGCGAACTCCGGCGAGCTCTGAAAAATTGACTGACCCAATTTTGAAATTTAGTCTACTGTGATTTAACTAGTGTGGAATATAAAAGGGGAAAACCATAAGCATTGCGAGTATAGTGTTGAGCGTGCCATGGCGGATATGAAGGTGCAAACCGGACAAAGGCAACTTCGCAACCAAGACAAGAAATCAGAGTAAAGCAGTGGCGATCTATTTTCTTGTTGTGATAAATAAGTTGAGCAGATACGAAAGAGTACCGCCTCTGGTGCGGCGCCGTGTACGCATTTGCTGAGAATTTGATGGTGCTGCGGTAGCGATGGCTGTTGGTGGCGTGGAAGCAGATCGAGGAGGATAGACGGTGGCGGCGGGGCGCGGTGGACGAGACAGTTGTAGGAGCGGCGCCGGCAAGGTGGACGACGGCGGGGATGAAGCGAGAGGACAGGATGCAAGGATCCCGGTCCGAAGCCGTGGATGAGAGAGGTCGATCTCTTGTAATGGATGGCGGCGTCGGGGTATCAGCTCCGGCATGGTGGAGGAGGACGGCGGTGGATGGGGTGGTGGACGGCGGTGGACGGAGGAGGGTGGGGTGGAGAGGGTGTTTTGGCGCCCACGGAGTATGAATGGGGAAAAGGGAGGTAGAGAGGAAGGGGGAACCATGTATTCAGGGCGCGGTTGTCTCAAATGCAAGGAAATTTACAAACTTAGCCCCCGTTTCAAATTTCTACTACATCACAACAACATTAGTCGGTTGGGGATAGGACGGTAATCTCGCATACACCGAATATTTGCCGACGAGAGTTTGTTTTTGGCGCCCACCATGTATGAATATGAATCGGGGAGGGAGTCGATTTCGGCCGAGGACACACTGTGTTTTGGCGCCCCCCGTGTATGAATCCGGGTGAGAGGCGGTTACGGCATGTTTGGGTGAAATTACAAAACTACCCCTATCGGAACCTATAGAAATCCAGCAGATAGGCTTTGCGTGGCAGGGATAGGCAGTAGTGATTTCCATCTCGCAGATTTTGGTTTCGGGCGGTTACTGTGACTTTCCCCGCTTCATTCAAATTTTGCAGAGTGCACGTTTACCGGGCCAACTCAATTCGAATCCCGTTTGTATTCTATTTTTTCGGGCGGGATCCATTTTCAATTGGAATTACATTCATATACATCATTTTTTATATATACTTTCAAAAGCACAACACCATTTATACATAAATATGGTTTACAAATGGCATGATCTCAGATTCATAAGGTTGTATCCATCAATTTCGATTTTCAAATATTTGAAACCACTTTATGTTGAAATCCAATGTATGCATTCCTCGCTAACTGTCTCCAATTAATGTGTGTTTCATGTGGGTTTTTTGTACTTCTCAAACATGTATAATGTGTCTCACACACGCAACATATAGTGTAATCCCGTTTAGACATTAATTGCATATAAACCATGCATTGTTTGTAATTGAAGAATCTATGCATCACCAATATTGATAAACTATATAACATTGCACGTGTGCCCAAATTCAAATGAATATGCATGTTTGATACACCAATTTGCATTATGATATTATCGATGTCGTGATCTCCAGTTTAAATATCTGAATCCCCTTTAATCCAGATATTCATCTCATATAGCTATCACTCATGCTTATATAGGACTATCTCTCTGGATCTATACACGTTCATCGTCTCTCAGGTATCTCTCGTGGTACTTGTATGTTGACAATGATCTTTTATCTTCGTAACACACTGACGGTTCTCTCCCTCGACCTTCATCACTCTCTCTCTCTCTCTGTAAGTATATCTCGCTCCCTGCTATGTGTCTCTAACTATGATTCTCCATGTGGAATCTCTTTCTCTCACACAAACACAAAACTTTGTCTCCCGGGGTCTCATTTATCTCTACTATTCCCATGTGTGCCACTCGCACACCCCTCATACAGAGATGTCTTTCGCTCCTTAGATATGAGAACCTATGACTCTTCCTCTTCAATATCTCTTTCTCACACACAAACACAAACTCTGTCTCCCAGGGTCTCATATTTCTCCATTGTTCTCTTGTATGTCGCTGACACTCACCCTCTCTCCCTAGAGATATCTTGTGTTCCCTCGTATGTCTCTCTAGCTATCACTCTCGTTGTGAAATATCTTTCTCTCTCGCAGACACAAAACTCCGTCTCTCTGGATCTCATTTCTCTCTGATATCTGTTTGTATGTGACTCACATGCACCCTCTCTCTATCTCTCTCACACCCACACACATAACCCAGCCTTCTGATCCACTCGACTCCTACCTCTAACGCACACTAGCTAGCATCTTTATCTTTCTATTTATCTGTTTCTCCATCATCCTTCTTTCTCGCCCTCACTCTTGATTCCTATCACGCACACTACATATGTTTCTCTCTACATGCAGTCAAGTGCCCTCTCACACACATATATAACTTCACCCTTTGAACCACCTGGCGGTCATCTCCAACACCCAAACTAGCGGATGTCCCTCTAGCTAGCATCTCCATCTCCGTATCTATCTGTAGTTTGTCCGTCAACATTTCTTTCTCGCACGAAGTCTTGCTTCCTATCACCCACACTATATATGTCTCTCCATACATATGCATTTATAGGTTGGTCTCTTTTGCACAATCGTTGCGCCTCACTCCCTCTGCTCGCCATAGATGCATGCTCCAGCCCACGCCACTATCTCTTAAAGACAAAAACACATGCTCAATTGTCGGGCCTTCTTCCCTGCATTCTCACATGCATGCATATTGTCATACCGATCCATCTCTCCCATGTCGTTGATCTTATGACTTATGTCTTCTTTCTTTATCTTGATCATGCGTGCGCGCACACACACACATCCCACGTATACATGTATACCTCTCACACATGCACATTCAAGGTCTCTATGTCTCCATACATAGTTAATTACCCTCAATCCTAATGCCACATCGAGACGTTCTCCCCCCCCCCCCCCCCCGCCTCTCACTCTTCCCCTATATCCCCGAAACCAATAAGACCATCCCTTCGTTTAATTCCCGCCTAGATGCACCATCGATATATAGTAGTCTTCCTCGGTGTCTCTCGAACAAACACGTTCTCTCGATGTCGACTCCTCTCACGCGCACACACCTTCTCTTCCCTCTCTACGGGCATTTTCTCTCTCGCACCCCATCGTTGGTGGCCTTTGCCATACACATCACCTCTCTATGATGAAGCCATGCACACTTAAATTACATCCGCCACATAGGACCCCGCGACACACACACATGCACACACACACGCACCCCCCCCCACACACACACTAACACTCCATCTCTCTCTCTTACACACACGCATGCATGCCCCCCCCCCACACACACACTAAGACTCCATCTCTCTCTCACATACACATACAAAATAAGACTCCATCTCTCTCTCTCACGCACACACACACTAAGACTCCATCTCACACACACATGCTCTAGGCAGAGCATTTGTTCCTACCACCCTTCATCCAACCTTACCCGTATGATAAACAATCACCTTTATTTACTTGCATAACATGGACAAATTCCACTTTACTTTAGTAGTCAGCAAACTTATCATCTGTACCCTTGTAAAAAACGAGTTGGCGGTGATGGTGTGCCTGCCATCTTGTAATACAGACCATATGATCTATATCTGAGGATAGAAAGCAAACTATGATAATTTTACAAAAGATACCCGCACCTCTCTCCACATCATTATCTCCCGCAACCTCATTGCTCAACAATTAAAAAAGGAATAAGTCTCTGGAACAATCTAGCATGCATGGTGGCCGCTGCCGCCTGCCGGCCCCGTCCATCCCCATGCCTCCGCCCATTCCGACCACCAGTCACCACCACGCTCCACTCCTCCTTGCCTTATCTCTCATCTTTCATTTTTTTGATGACATTCTTGAGATACCAGTTTTCCAATAAAATTCTCAAGATATCATTAGTTTTTACACATGGGATTACTCCTGCATGGGTCAATCACAACAGGTGTTTTGTAAAAAAAATGCATATTGATGTTCCCTGCAATGCACGAGAATCTTGCTTGTAATTATATAATGCAAATCACGAGTAGGAAGTGACATTTTTTTGACACAACCACGTTAACATGGCCACGTAAATCACTAGCTAAAGTAAATACCATTATACTTATATCCCGATGCAAAAGGTTGAGTACATGTCCGAAGAGTAGAGTCGCACACACGCACTCTGTTTCTCAGAATCTCTCTCACACACACACCAGTTACGTGACGCCCACTTAAGAAGACACATATGTTACAATTTGTGCACCCGTGGGTACATGTGATGCAGCGCATTTATTTAAGCCGGAAGGCGAACCCAAACAGTAGCTGCATTCATTCCCCTCCCGCCGCCTCTTCTCTGGTCATCGTCGCCCGGTAGCCATGGGTCGGCCAAAGGTAACAACATAGGCCATACTCTCGCCGGAGCGACGCTTTAATATGGAAATTTTAGTGGTCATGCATGCATCTTTTTGTGCTAGCACTCCTATATAAGGGTTGACCAGTCGCTTCCCGCGGATGTGCGTGGGCAGTGGAAGAGGAAGGGGAAGGGAAGCGGGCTGTGGAGTAAAGTTTTCTACCACAATTTCTTAGGAAACTGAGTGCAATAATTGAGTAGTTTTGCAAACTACTAGTACTGCACCTGAAACGGTTCAAAACCTATACTCCCTTGCCAGCGCGCGCTTCCCGTGATAAACGGTCAGCGTCGCCCTGGAGCGTCAGTGCCGCATTAATGCCCGGCCAGAGCGGAGGCGACCTCTCACTGGCTCCGGCTTTGAAGTGGCGCGACGGCCGAGAGAGCGCCGCTTCCTGGTGCACGCGACTGCTCCGCATCGAGACTGGGCATAAGCCTGGTTTGGATCCATGGATTAGAGTTAGTTTGAGCTAGTTGGGGCTCAAATAGCCCTAAAGTATCCAAGCATGAGGGTTTAAAATGGAGCAAGTTGCACCGAACCCACCATAAAAACTATCCCACCCAAGAGGTACTAACTGGAGATAGTTCTCATTGGGACCACTGAAAAATCACTTTTCTCTCTCCATGAAGTGCATTTATTGTCATCTAACCCTGTCACCCAAACACCTCTTTGGCTACAGTTAGTTCAGGGTTAGTCTAACCTCTAGCTAAGTTAGAGTATCAAACAGGAGCAATATAGGACATGCAAGTTGCTCAAAGCATACAGGAAAATTCGTACGTGAAAGGATTTTTTTTTTGAAAACGGGACGTGAAAGGATTTTTTTTAGAATGCTCTTGGCATGTCGCTAACATGTGATAGTTAACCAACCTTAATAGACGGCAGAAACGCCAGCCCGCCACACTTTGATAGAGACGAGGAGGGAGAAGCGATGCGGGCTACTGGATTACTAGAGATAGGTGTCGCACGGAAGCCAAGAAATATGGTGATAGCGTGGGTTAGCCATGTACTAGTATGATGTAACTACACTGGGCTGCCGTGTTTCGTACTCTTCCAGTCCACTGTGGAGATGATTGGTTAATTTTATATCGCCGAATAATATTAAGTATTATGAGTGCAGACGCTCCACGATGAGGTTCCTTGCTCCTTCTCAGTCGTCCAGAATCTATGTTCTTCCACTCTATTTTTTCTACGTGAGCTTTGTTCATCCTTTTGCCAACATGCGAGACATCTAGCATCAAGGTGCACGTGTTATGCAAGGATCGTTCCATCTATATGAAGAACATGTGGGACTGGAACTACGAGACGGACATGTACCCAGGAGTGGACGTACGAACCTGAGTAATGTAGCGCAGTAAGTGAAGTAGAAAGGCACCAATGGTATGAACATGCATGGCATATAGGGTATGTTTGGTTGCGTTCTCGTCTCAGCATAGTTGTTCCCTCTTCATGCATGCTCAACTCAACACCCCTCTTCATGCATGCTCTCTTCATGCATGCTTCTAGTGTATCTGTGCTAAACTAGTGTGGACTCATGCACCCTCCATACACTCTACCAAACACCCAAAAGTAGGCCGAGAAGGGAACTCTTGGGCGACATTTGTCTCCTACTACATACTACCACTAAACGTTGTACGTGTAATGCACGGTGATGTTATGGAGTACATGCCTAAGTACTCTACTACTACTATATTAGTTGGAGGCACATATTAAATTTTATATTTGTTTACGTGTATGCCCTGAGACCTTCCAACTAGACGTGTCTTTCTCTCCAGGTCACACTTTGTATCGTTCATACCACTAAGTACTACTATGTGTGGTCTCCGACCCAGAAGTGGAAGAAGTGGAGACGCTCTACCACGCTGTTTTTTTACGCTGGGCTCTACCACGCTGTTCATGTCCCACTCCTTTCGCTGACGTGTGGGACATCCAGCACGTGTCGTGTTTGGCACCCTTCGTCATAAGAGTTGAAACGCTAGCATTCATCATAAATAAAAAATAAGTATAAATCGGCAGTGATACTATTTTTTTGCGAACCAATCATCAGTGATACTATACCACGCGGTTTCCTTTCTCCTCGATATCGGAAAGAATACTTCCACTCGCCAACATGTGGGACGTCGACCATCCTGGTCCACTTGCCATGCATGCAGAACTCCAAGGGAGAGTCACCCAGGTCGTTGCGCTGCAGTAACAATGACTAATGAGCCGTCAAATCACAGACCCACTTCCCACTTTGAAGTTGCTCGGACAAAGGAACCATCATGACTTCGTTGAATTCTGCTTCTTGAAGAAAACTACTGTACCAGCAGTACTGCTAGCTACAGTAGTTACTCCAACAGAGGCCTCCTTTCATTCATAGGATAGGAATATGAAAATCATAGGAAGTGAGATGACATGCATCTCAATTCCTATAGAGAAAGAGATGCCATTTGATGCTTAGGATAGGAATTTTTCCATTTAGTCTAGGCTAATGTACTGGTAATTTGCTCTAAAAACTACAATAGTAACTAGTAGTATTGGTACATGCTCGTACTCAGACACAGACACACACACACACACTAACTACTAGTACTACTACTTCTCACATGCTGGCCAGACGCCGTCGTTCTCCTTCCCGGCTTTGTCGGCGACACCCCACCGTGCTTGGATCTCCGCCGACCTCTCCGCAGCAGCGCGTGCGTCCTTTTCTTTCTTGCGGCGGAGGGCCTCTCTTTTCTTGAGTGCTTTCTGACTTTTCCGCTCCCTCTGTGCGGCTTTGGCCGCCTCTTGCTCTACCGCCCATTCGGCCTTGGCATCTTCAAATTCCTCCCACATAGTTGTGAGGTCGTGAGCGGCGATGAACTCGCCACGGCGGGATGCCATCGCTTCCCTACCATTTTGTGTGCGGTCGTGGGCGGCGAGGAACTTAGCGCAGCGGGATGCCATCGCTGCCTTACCGGTTAGTGTGCGGCGCGGTGGCATGAACGACGCTTGGTGAGAGCTCTGGGGTGGAGTGGCCGGACAATCGTATAGTGCATTGGTTTGTCAAGAGCTCAAGGACAGAAGACGAAGAAAATTTGGATTCCCCTTCAATCCTGGTCATTTATTACCGAGTAAAATGCATTGGCGGTCATCGAACTTGTCTTGATAGTTTCTTTTTGATCATTGTATACGAGATATGGTGATTATATGGTCACTGGCTCAGTGTATAGCTCCGTATTTGTCTGGTTGAACAGTCAAACAGTCCACATGCGCCTCATCAGCTCGTGTTCTTTATCTATCTACGCGGGCCTACCTGTCAATGGAGAAAGAAATACTGTAAAACCAAAATTATGCGTATGTGGGGAATCAAACCACGGACTCGTCGCTGCAACGCACCCTCGTCAGCCAAATGAAAATGAAATACTTCGCGTCAGACACTCACGCTCACGCTGACAAAGCATGCTAATGCATGCACATCGCCCTCTAAATCAAAGTCCTGCTCATGGCGCAACGCAAACAGCGAGCCCATCACCTGCGCGCCCCGGCGGTGCCTGACATTACTGTTTAGATGTTTGATGGAGGCCTACGCGAACACCGAGCATGTATTCACCTGGCTCAACACCAACGGTCATACTCAGACCGCCTTGCTCATGTATATCGTCCATCACAACGACAATCTATAAAACAGCCTAAGCTAGAGAGGGTACTATGGTAGTATGGTACGGAGTATGTACTATCATGAGCGACCGATCTTAGTGCCACCGCACACCGAAACCCCTTGCATCGCTAGCGCGTGCTTCCCACCTGAAACGGTCACCGTCTCTCCAGAATGTCAATGCCGCATTCACCGGACTTAACTGCAGGTGCAATTGGTGTGTCACTGACATGCGGGCCAGATGCCCGTTGGGCCCACATGTCAGTAACCCAAATGCATCTGCAGTTAAGTCACTGAAGCAGCGTCCCCAATCACGCCCGGCGAACCTACTCTGGCGCCAGTTGTCCATCCGTCTGCCGTGGCTCATTGCCATTCGCCCGCTATATTAACTTGAGCCCCAGCTCCTAGCCATAGCCAAAGACCCACACTTATTCTCCTCCGGTCCCTTCCTTCTGTCGGCACCACTTCAACCATGGCCTCCTGGCGCTCCGAAGCTCTCTTGGACGTACTGTCGCAGGAGCAGACGAGGGACATCGACGGCTCCGCTCCGGGCGCGCTCCAAAGCTCTCTTCGATGTATTGTCGCAGGAGCAAACGAAGGAGATCGCCACGCCCCCCCCCCCCGGCCGCCCTCCGCCGCCACGACCACGAAGTCGGCGCGCATGCGCGGGCGCAGCCGGCAGTGAGGAAGAGTAGTACACAGTAGGTCGCCGCCGCTTTGGTCATGGGAAGGCCACCGCTACTCCACTCAGTCGACGGCAAGCTTGGTGGGGTAAACATCGGTGGCCGATTAGCCACTTGACGGCAACGTGGAGGCGGAAATCTTCATAACCTTGTGCTCCGGAGGAGGAGGTTATCAAGGCAGATGAGGAGGAGGCAAAGGCAATGGCCGTCTTTCTCGAGTTCATGGCCGGACATGGTGGCCGGGCGCCGGCAATCGTTTAGATTAGGTTTATAGTAGGTTTTAGTATGGTTTGTGCGAAATATGTAATGAATTTCGTCCAGTTTGTAGGAAAAGTTTTCGAAATGTAAGCAATTTCATCCGGTTAATTTGAAATTTGCTTTGTTTGCACGAATTTCGTCCGGTTAGTTCATATAGTTGTCGAAAGGTATGCGGGCAGCATCGGATGGCATCCATCAGTGTCCTCGGACAGATGTCGGTGTAAATTTGTGGGCCAACGCTGGAGATGCCCTAACTATCATGCTATAATCGCTAACAATCCTCCATTATTGGCAGGGAATAGTTATCCCTCGATCAAAATCAGATCCGCGGTGTTTCGCACTCCTCCAGCGTAAGAGTGTAAACTCTTGCTTACATAAAAATGGAGCAAGTGGACGGCACTGTAGCACGTCATATCACTCGAACTAGCCCGCCTAACAAGCGGGAAAGCACCGCCCTCGTCATTTTGTTCTGGATTTCTATCGATCGATCGCGCAAAAATGTTATGCTTCACAAGTCCTAAAGGAAAAGGCGGCACACTTACGACTCGTACACGTTGCAACCCCGACAGTCTGGCTCGCACGCCGCTCAACAGAGGAGACACGCGTTCTCTTGCAATTTCATTGACATGTGGGACCGTAATTGAATAAACCGTCGATAGCCGAAATCTAATCGCTCGGCGGGCGTCGGCTGAGAAGAGAGAAACGGGGGAGGGAGAAGAGATTGCCCGCCCACCACGCACGGACTCCAAGAAATATATGGTGATAATGTGAGGTGGGCCATGCTGGAGTCCGGACTGCTTCCGGAGCCCGATGTCACCGCCCTGGCCCCTCAAGACGCCAGCTGCCTGCTGCATGCATGCATAGCAAGTAGTACTCCTCATGTGGAGGAGAGAGAGGCATTGACAAAGTCAAGGAGTGGGCTCTGCAAGAGCCCGTCTCTACACGTGCTCCTAGGTATAAAAAAATAATTCTAAAAAAGGCATAAAAAACAATTGTGTCTTAAAAAATAAAGGTAAAAACATTTGAGAGGAAATAGATAGAGAGAAAGTGAGAAAAAGTTGTAACCTGGGCATTACATGAGGAAGGAGGGAGTGGTGCACATGCCAAGTTCATTGGGTTGCCGTGTTTCACACTCCCCCGTCGTAACAGTGGAGACAATAGCTTTCATCAAAAATAAACAATGAATACTCGTTGCTCGTCCTCTATATCGGAAAGAATACTTTCATTCGCCGACATGTGGGACATCGACCATCCTGGTCCACCTGCCATGCACAAAATTATCCTGGTCTACCCCGGTCGTATCACAGGCCCAACCTTTCCCACTGTAAGTTGTTCGGACGAAGGAACCATCATGACTTCGTTGAATTCCGCTTCTTCAATAAAACTTAATGTACCCGCAATACTGCTACCACACGCGAAGACTGGACGGCACTGTACCACGTCATATCACTGAAACCCACTAGGCCAAACTAGCCCGCCTAGGTCATCTATTTTTGAATGAAGGGAGTACGTCTCTGCACTGCTATGATTTTGTGTTGCACGTTCCCTGTACTTTTGCTATGATTTTCCTACCCTATGAACCAAATGAGGCTTGAATGTATGTCGACTATTGTCTGATCGATCGCCAAGCCTACAATTTTAGGAGCTAGGGCTATTGGTCGATCGACGAGGGATAAGTATAAGCGTACCACGAGCTCATCAGCCCCAACGTTTCTCTTCGGTGAGTGTTTTGCAAGTACTATAGCTCGCACAGTAGCTAGCTTACTAACACCAAGAATCATCAAACAAGCCATGCTGATATGATAAACAGTTCAAACTTACATCTAAGCATGCCATATATTACATCAAAAGCTGGTGAGGATACATCTGTTTCCATAACTCGGAGAGGGTTCGCATGATTCATTGCATGATTCACTATCAAACAAAAGTAGCAATATCCGCCCACACAAGACAGTGCACTAGCCCTAAGATGGTTTGATAACACGCATCATTCTGGTAATTAAACACAGGGCAATGCAAACTACCCTGAAGGATTAGCGTGACCAACTATTTCTTGTCATCGATCTCTCAGGCAATGACCACAGCACGGACAGCGGCATGGGAATCGATTTCTGGGGTAATGTCCACATGACTAACAGCGACATCGGAATCGATCTCTGGGGCGATGTCCACGGGATGGACAGCGGCATCGGAATCGATCTCCGGGGCGATGCCAACAGGACGGGCCACGACATCGGAATCATCAAGGATGTCCACCGGCACCTCCACAACCCTAACATATTAGAAAGCACATTGCAAATAATAAAAAACCACAACTATGGTAACAAGCCATTATTTTTTACCTTCTACAGCTCACCGGGGGATCTCATCCCTCCGGGGGCCATCTCCTCGTCCTCGATGGGGGCCATCACCTTGCCAGGGGAATACTGCTTCTCAACGGTGACTATCTCCTCAAACTCTGTCTTGAGCCTCACATAGGTGGCAATCAGAGTTCCTGGGGTAGGCACGGTGGGGCTCTTGCTATTCTTCCAACTTCCATTGAGGAGTTCGTCCGCCAATGTTCTCAATTCTTTGGCCAGTGCTTGTTTCTTGGAGTTCTTCATCTCCATGGGTTGGCCCGCCAACATGGTCCACTCGTTGGTCGGTGCTCGCTTCCTGGAGATCACTGTCTCCAGTGGGTTGTCCGCCGGCAACTCTTGGCCTAGTGCTCTAGGATCCATCAATGAACTGACAAACAAAAAGAAATCGAAAGGAAACCACAATTGCAATGAAAACGGGAAAAGAATAGGATGTGAGAATCGGTCGGTGCTTCGCAAAAAGAAGATTCTTGGAATGAAAATATAGCAGCATAACTGATTCGCCCACCTTTCCTTCGTCGGTACGGAAGAAAAATGGCAGAAGTGAGTATCCTGGAGTGAGGTTTTATTCAAGAAAGGGAAGAAAGGGCTTGAACGAGCGTTCCAGTGAAATGATGGTTGCTTCGTCCAGTCCAACTTGGAGGCCACCTTACCACTGCTGGTAAAGGTGTGGGTTTTGTGATATGACGGGTCGTGACGGCCACACCTGGGTTACAGGTGAGTCTCGACTATAGCACCTCGCTGTGATTTGGTGGATGGCACGCGGGCCCGGATGCTTTGAAATGTCCCGCATGTAGATAGAGCGGCTAGTCATATAGGAGTGCTCAATATTGTGCACCGCGACCAAGGCGGAGAGGAAAATGAGAGAACTATGTAATTAATGCATGAGTTTAATTAGGGTAGTTTTGTAAAGTACGAGATACATTCCTCTAATTGCAAAATTCCTTTGTTCATGACATTTGAGATTTGAGCCCTATAAACCGGAAGGGAGGGAGTACTGCACACGGTGTAGTCTAGTCACTTGTTGAAATCTCTAGAAAGGCAAATACTCCTTTCCGATTTACAGGGCTATACTACTCCCTCCGTCTAGGTGTGTAAGTCATCTTGCGAAAACAAAATTGTCCCAAAACACTTAGGCGCGGTGCATTAACTTCTACCTTGTTTCTTGTTTCTTGACATATCAACCAATAAGAGATGAGAGGTGTGCATGCTTTTAATGACTTGCAATGGCTAGTTCATTGCATGCAATGCTATTAATTAGCAAATAAACATTGGTGACCCCAGGAGGAAATGGTGCTAAGCATGTGGACCTATGCAAAATGAGTATCAACCAATGGATAATGGAGTTTAATTGTTAAACAATAGTAATTTTGTCTCATGCAAGAGCCTAGCTAGTACTCCAAGGAACCGCACCACGCGAGCGTTCGCAACTACCATGTTTGGGTTACGCTTGGCTCTTCGCCTCTTCGAGAAGACGAACAATGATGTTACTCCTACTTCTACAGTATTGAATCCACTGTTGCAAGTCCGTCCACCTCGTGCGGGAGGGATAGCGTGTAGCGAAAGCTTCTACTTACTGCTCCTGCCTTTGCGTCTATGACAGGTGGGCCCAACAGGTGGTGGTTGGCCCTCCTGTCATGCAGCAAAAGGCAGGTGCAGCTAAGGCATCGGAGCTCAGTCCGCGAGGGAGAGGGTGTTGTAGTAATCAAATTTCTCGGTCTTGTACGAGTTGACGCGACACATCAAAGAACTGCACTTGATATAAGTCTTTTACACATTTCAAGTGGGCTACTTTGTATGTAGGAGTAGACATATTCTGCTTCGTATGTAGTCACTTGTTGCAATCTCTAAAAAGACTTATATTTGGAAACGGAGGGAGTACAACGCATGCATGCATGCCGTGACTTTCCTTTTGATACTTGCATGTGTTGATTTGATGCACCTTGCCAAATTTTGACTATAAATTTAACTAACCAAATTTTCATGCATGTCACAAAAAATTACGGAGCCATTTGGATTGTGACTATGTTTGTCTTATGTTGCCACATTATTTTTCCCACACTTGCCTAACTTGAGTTGCTCAAATTGTTAGACACACTTTGGCTTGCCTAAGGGAATCTTGCCACAATTTTTGTGTCTATGACATGTGGGGTTCACTGCTAATAAAAAAATTCTTGTCTTAGGTGTGGCTAATAAAAAATACATATATTTAGGAACGGAGGGAGTAGAAAATATAAATAATAATGCATGTTGGGGCAACCCACGTTTCTGCTAATTTTAGCCGTGGGCTTGTTCACAATTTTTACGAGGGGGTGGTTGTTCATTTAATGGAGGGACTTGTAGTACCACACTTGAACGATACAAAGTGCTACCTGGCACACCGTAACACCACTTGGAACAAGCGGGTAGCTATCTCAAAAAACAATCAACAACTAAAAAACCGCGACCTGGCATGTAGTAGTACACAATTTTAAACGATTGTTTTGATGGAGTGAAAAAGGGAAACTACCCCACTACGTATATATAGGCCAGAGCCTCCGCGCTTGCTTGCTAGGGTTGCTCTATTCACAGACTATCATCCTCTCCAGATATAAACAAGATAGGGGTAGTAACACTGTCATTCTCCCTTCAAAAAACACAGGTTTTCTATCCTCACTGCTGGTTACAGATCTGGACGTATCCCCCTCTGTCGGTGAAGGGGAGGAGGGGCAGCGTTTAGGCCGTCGTCGACAGCGAGGGAGGAGACCCATTGCTGGCCGCACTGTTATCTATGGCCGAGCACCGGCGCGGAAGCTCCTCCGATCCCTTTGTCGTTGCCTGTGGGCGGATGAAAGTGCAATATTGCACTAAACTGTTTTTGACATTGATGACAACTTCATTTGTATTTCTAACCACATGCTCTAAGTGTTAACATCCCTGATTAAGCTAAAAGTGAAGCATGGATGGTTATTTCCTCTCTTATTGGAACAAGGAAAAGCGGTGCGCTCAAGAAAAGAAGAGTACCTTAAAGTTTTCTTATTTCTTGATTCCTTAGGGCAGCCGCACTATTAAGAGGGTGTGCATCATAAAAACATCCGGGGAATCAACTTACCTTCTCACATTGATCTGAAAATCCTAGTGCCAAGTCTCTGTTCAGGCCGGAACTTCCGGGGACCGGAATGTCCGGGTGGGGTCCGGGAAGCTTCCGGGGTACCCAGAGAAACTGCACTTTTCGTGCGATCTCTCTGTGTAGCCCGGAACTTCGCCGGACCCTGGCCGGAACTTCCAGGCACCGGAACTTCCGTCCCTTGTGTCAGCAGCTTCCGGGGTACTACTGAGTGGTGCAAACCTTCTGTGTAGCCCGGAACTTGTCCGAAACTTGGCCGGAACTTCCGGGATTCGGAACTTCCGTCTGTAGCCGGAACTTCCGGGCTGCGCAGAAATCTGCCTCCAACGACCAGATTTCATCCCTACCTATAAATAGTCTTCTTCTTCCTCACGAAGGAGTTGACGACTCCATTTCTCTCACCTCCATTTTCAGACCTCGATTTCTTGGAGATCTCCCTCCTTAGCCAACCAAAGCTCTTGATCTGTTGAGAAGCAAAGGAGAAGTGCTCGATCTACACATTCACCAAAGCGAAAGTTGATTCCCCCTTGTTTTTGTGGTGCTTCTTGTTACTCTTGGAGGTTGCAGACTCCTAGGCGGTAGGAGTGCTCTGGCGAGAAATCGACCATTGTGATTTCCCACGGAAAGTTTGTGAGGGTTTGGAGACCACCCCAAGGTCTGCCACTAGTGGTTGAGAAACACCTTCGTGGTGTTGTCTCAAGGAGAGAATAGGGTGAGCCTTCGTGGCATTGGTGTGCCTTCATGGTAATATCCACCTCTCTAAACGGTGACGTAGCTTCCCTCGAAGGAAGTGAACATCGGCATACATCCTCATATCTCGGAGTTGCGGTTATTCCTAACCCTTACTATCTACTTGTGGTTACTTGTCTCTTAGCACTTACTTATATCATCTTGTGCTTGCTTACTCATATATATTTGTGTCACTTGTTTATCTTGCTTAGCTCAGTAGTATCATACTTGCAATTGTTAGGCTCACTTTCATTTTCCGCATTATTGCCTAAAATTGCTTAGTAATAATTAAAATTTGTAATTGTACCTATTCACCCCCCTCTAGGTCCATCTCGATCCTTTCAATTGGTATCAGAGCCTCGTGCTCTATTCTTGTGGCTTAACCGCCCTAGAGCGAGATGAACCCCGATGGGACTCCCCTTGTTGTAGATCTGAAGGATAAAGGCGAGGCTTCTTCTGAAGTACAGACCTTTACTTCTGAGGATCTAGAATGGACCCTTGCTAAGCAAAAGGAGGAGCATGATGCTTCTCTTGAGGCCTTGGTCCAAATGAGGATAGCCACGTTGTCCACGGTGCTTGCACCACTTTCGGGTGGTGCGGCTTCGAGGCCAACTATGCCTACTCCGTCACTTGGTCAACAACCTCCTAGCAATGAACACTCCAGTGTTCCTTGGCTTTATGCAAGACCCCAAGTTGAGAAACCGAAATATAACCCTCAAGGCAAACCTCCTTTACTTGATGCCACTTCCGATTTTGCCTTGTGGAGAGTTGCTATGCAGGATCATCTTCGATATGGAAATGATGAGATGATGGAGATCTTGGAGTATGGTTACCATGTGGTTGATCCAAAGAATCCTACACCAAGAGAAATTTATGACAAGAATCTCAATGACACTGCAACCATGTGTATAAGGAGAGGTATGGTTGAAAAGCAAAGGAGACCTTTCATACACATCACAAGTGCCAAGGAACTATGGGAAAGTATTATAAGATCGAAGACCAGTACCTCCACCCTCGGGAGTGCTCAATATGAAATTTCCAAGGGGCAATTGCAAAACTTTTGTATGCAGAAAGGTGAAACTCTCAATCAACTCCTTGAGTGCCTCATGACTCTCACCGCGGATATTGAGTCATGTGAGTGTGACAAGACACAGAATGGATTCAACATGACTAAGCGATTCCTTATGGACAAGTTGCTCCATGCTCTTGCTCCATATCACCATCAAATGGTATGGGACATAAGACAACACCATGCCTTCATGGAAATGACTACAGATGACATCATATCCACTTTGCAACTATTTGAAGAGTCAAAGGAAAATGCTACAAAACATCTTGCCATGCATGGTCCATTGTCAAAGATCAATCTTGCATTGAAGGCTAAGCATGTATGTGAAGATGAGCAAAGTGAATAAGAAGAACAAGATGATGATGATGATGAAGAAGATGGTGATGAGGTTGAATCTGATGAGGGCCCTTCATATGAAGACATGGCTCTCTTTGTCAAGAAGTTTAGCGCAGGAAAATTCAAGGGAAGATCTCAAAAGAAGAAAGTAAGAAAATGCTACAACTGTGAAGAAACCAACCACTTCTCAAACGAGTGCCCTTATGAGAAGTGAGAAGACAAACCAAGGTTTCCCAAGACCTTTCCCAAGAAGAAGTTGCCAAATCCTTTGAACTCCAAGCTCAAGAAGAGAGATGGGAAAGCAATGGTTGCTCAAGAAGAATCCGATCCGGATGATGTTAGTGGTGTTGCTAGAGTTGCTCAAGATTCTCAAAACACATTGAGGCTAGTCAACAAGAGTGGTGAAATTGTCACCTACAACTACATGAAGGATTACAAGGGCAACGCTCACAAGTGTCTCATGGCGAAGGCCGTGGTAGAAGATGGAGAGGACCAATACTCTCCTGACAAGGTCAAGGTAACCCCATGATCAAACCCTCCTCTTTTCGCTCCTCCTACTCTTAGTGATGAGTATCTTGATGCGGAGGATAGTTATGAGGATGATGATATAAATGATCCTATGCTTGCTAAACTAAATAAGTTCATCTGCTCCCTTAAAGGAAAGAAGCTCAGTATGTTTCATATGCTTATGGAGATGGTGAGTAAGCACACCATTTCCATTAAGGAACTCAAAACCCTTGTCACCGAGAAAAGGAAAAATATGAAGTCCTTGAGCGGAAAGTCCTATATAAGGAAGCACGCAATGATGAACTATGCTTAAAAATTGGTGCAAACATTGATGTTCATACTAGAGATCTTGCCTCCTTGAAAAAGGCTATCGACTCTTGCGAAGAGTTGATGAATGATAAAAGTAAGCTTGTAAAGTCTAATGCTTCTCTCTCTAAGGATTGTGAGCTTCTATCTGTGTCCCTCAAGACCAAGGAAGAAGAGCTCACCCTTCTTACAAAGAGTTTTGAGACACTCAAGCTTACTTATCTTGAAACTCTAGCCAAGGCTTACTCTTCTCCTATTATCAATGTTGATGCTTGTACTACTAACTCTAGTAGTGATCTAGCATCTATTCTTGAGGAGAATCGCTTTCTCAAAGCTCAAATCGAGAAAGGGCTCATGACATGTGCTCAAGGGCAAAAGAACATCAATGAGGTGTTGAGCCAACACAATGAAGTGTTTGCCAAAGAGGGACTCGGGTTTGACCCGAGCACAAGCAAGAAGAAGACATCCTCTCAAAAGTGCACCACCCCTCTAAAAGAAACTTTTCTACGAGAAAGGCACAAGGAGAAAGGTAAGGTTGATTGTGGGAAGGCCACAAGGGGCATGCCCACTGTCAACAATCCAAAAGAGTTCAAGCCTCCATCCTATGTTCTTCATAAGACTAAGGATGGAGAAGTTTATGCAAAGTTTGTTGGTCCTCGAAATGCATTTCGGTTTTATGCTATTTGGGTCCCTAAGACCCTTGTGACTAACTTGATAGGTCCCATTGCAAAATGGTTGCCTCTAACCAAGTAATAATTGTGTGTAGGTTGCCTTCTCCGGTGGAGTAAAATGGGTGATTGATAGTGGATGTACCAATCATATGACCGGAGATATCAAATTGCTCTACGACTTCAAGGAAGCTATTCAACCATTTATGAGCATTATGTTTGGTGGAGGATCAAAAGGATAGGTACCCGGTTTGGGTAAGGTGGCTATCACAAATGGCATGTCTCTTGCAAATGTCATGCTTGTCCAATCCCTTAAATATCATTAGCTTTCTGTTCGCCAATTGGCTTATGTTGGTTATGATACACTATTTGGACTAACGGATGTGAAAGTCTTTAAGAGAGATACTCTCGAAGTGGCCTTTGTTGGAGAGTTTGATGGCAACCTTTACACGGTTGATTTCTCGAAAGAGAGCACATTCCATGCAACTTGTCTAATGGCCAAGGCCGACAAGGGGTGGCTATGGCATCGTCGGCTAGCCCATGTCGGCATGAGAAATCTTCAAGATCTCTTAAAGGGAAATCACATCCTTGGACTAACAAATGTCTCTTTTGAGAAAGATCGTGTGTGTAGTGCATGCATAGCCGGGAAGCAACATCAATCAAAGCACCCACCCAAGAATATTGTGTCTACTTCAAGGCCTTTGGAGCTCCTTCATGTGGATCTTTTTGGGCATCCTTCATGGGATAGTCTTGGTGGGAAAAAGTATGGACTTGTCATTGTGGATGATTACTCACGATACACATGGGTGTTTTTCCTCAAGTCTAAAGACGAGATGAAGATCACCTTCATTGATTTTGCCAAGAAAGCACAACGCAAGTTTGACAAAGAAATCATGGCAATAAGAAGTGATAATGGTTCCAAGTTCAAGAATTACACCTTGGAAGGATTTCTTAGTGATGAAGGGATTGAACATCAATATTCCGCACCATACACCCCTCAACAAAATGGTGTTGCAGAAAGGAAGAATCATACACTTGTGGAGATGGCAAGGTCCATGTTGGATGAGTACAAGTCTCCACATAGTTTTTGGGCCGAGGCTGTCAACACCGCATGTCATGCATCAAATCGACTCTTCCTCCACAAAATATTGGAAAAGACTCCATATGATCTCCTAACCGGGAACAAGCCAAATGTCAAGTACTTTCGTGTATTTGGGTGCAAATGTTTCATCCTCAACAAAAAGGAACGGTTAGGAAAATTTCAATCCAAAATAATCGAGGGTATATTTGTTGGCTATGGATCAAACTCTCACGCCTATAGAGTCTACAACAAATCCAATGGATGTGTTGTAGAAACTTGTGATGTGGTGTTTGATGAGTTTAATGTCTCCCATGGGGAGCAAGTTGATCTAAGTGATGTAGGTGAAGAAGATTTGTCTCAAGATATTTTGACCATGGGTGTTGGTGCACTTCTTCCAATGGAACAAGAACCTCATAATGATGAAGAAGAAGATGAAAGCCTCACACATCATCAAACAACTTCAACACCCATACCACCACAAGCCCCTATTACTCAACCAATGCCCATGGTCCAAGTACAAGATGATGATCAAGTTCCTCTTCATGATAATCGTCAAGAACAAGATCATCCTCAAGGGCAAGTACAAGAAGGTGCAATCATTGACATTGAACCTCAACAAATGCAAGAAGAAGAAGAAGATTTTCCACCACACATTAATGATCCATATGTTGAGGACGTGGATGATGGACATGAAGTTGAACCTCGCGAAACCTTAACCTCCATCATGCCTCGAGTGGCCGGTTGTGTTGATGTTGATAAGATCCTCACCGGCATATCTGAAGGTAGAGTCACTCGTAAAAAGTTGACAAACTTTTGTGCAAACTTCTCTTTTGTGTCTAGTGTTGAGCCTCTCAAGGTACAAGATGCGTTGATAGACAACGATTGGCTCATTGCTATGAAAGAAGAGTTGAATAGTTTTGAGTGCAATCAAGTGTGGTCATTAGTCAAGAGGCCAACTACGGAACACGACGTAATTGGAACAAAGTGGATTCTCAAGAAAAAGCAAGACGAGAATGGTGTAATCATCCGTAACAAGGAAAGGTTAGTGGCATAAGGGTACTCACAAGTTGAAGGTTTGGACTTTGGTGAGACCTTTGCCCCTGTTGCCCGTCTTGAATCCATTCGCATCTTACTTGCTTATGCTGCTTTCAATGGCTTTACATTACATCAAATGTATGTGAAGAGTGCTTTCCTTAACGGCCCTCTACAAGAAGTATATGTATCACAACCACCTGGGTTCGTTGACCCCGATCACAAAGACTATGTGTATAAACTTCATAAGACTTTTGTCGGCGTTCTGGGAACGGGGGTCCCAAGACTTGCCTGCCTGCGGCCAGCGGCGTGGCTCAAGTGGGGGCCCAGCGCGGCCCATCTTCATCAGCTCAAGCTCAAGACCCTCGCGAGGGTCCAAGCCTCGCGGGGCGGACGATAGGAAGCTTCCTCAAGAGAGCGGCCTCATCAGGCAGGCTCGTGAGGAGGCGGAGAGATCAATGCAAGGGTACCTCGCGAGGATCCCATGATGCAAGCCATGACGATCAAGGCCAGGCGGGCGCCAGGCGGGCGCTGGCCTGCGCAGGGTCCTTCTTTCCCCTTTAGTGCAAAGGGGGCAAGCACCGGCCAAGGTATCCGGCAAAGGTTACCATTCCGGTGCAACGAGACCAAGACCAGCCGGACGGCAGGACGGAAGTCACCATGGAGCCCAAGACGGCGTCATCACCAGTGCTTTTGGCAGCCGAAGACCACCTTTGGTCAGGATAACTTGTACTAGATGTTCCCCTTCAAAATGGCCAATTGTTGGCGCCATTCCCGCTCAATTATTTGGGGAGAGGCCCAGGGCCTCTATAAATAGAGCTAGCCTCCACAAAGGAAGGAGACACCCAGGAGAGACCGAGAGGAGAGAGAGACAGACAGACAGACATCGAGAGATCTGGTAGAACCCTAGCAGAGAGAGAGAGAGAGGCGATGGAACTCACCCTAGCAGTTCATCGCACCAGCTCAAGAACACCTCTCGCGAGGCTGTTCTTCCCTTGTACTATTCATCATCAGCCCCCTGAGGCAATCCACCACACCACACACTGGAGTAGGGTATTACACCACAACGGTGGCCCGGACCAGTATAAACCTCGTGTCTCTTGTGTTGTTCGTCATTTTCATCGTAGTTTGCATGAGAGGATCGGACGTAGATCGGTAGGGGAGAGATCTCCGCGCGCACCCCAGTGTTCGAAGCTCAAGGGTCTGCCGGAACCCGAAATCCGATATTTGGCGCGCCAGGTAGGGGTGCGCCGGAGTCTTTCTTCCGTTGTTTGCGTGTGATCTTCCGTCGTGTCCATGGCTGACGCTCGCCGGGCTCGCGCCGAGCGCCGGGCTGCTCGCGCCACTCGCGTCGCCCAGACGGCGCCCGTCGGTGGCCCCTACGTCGTTCCCTGTCACCCGCCGGCAACGCCGCCACTGGCCCGGCGGGGAAAGAGCAGCAGGCCTCGTCCCAGCATCCTTCGGTGCGGCGGGATGGCCGCACCGCCACCCCGTCGCTGACTCCAGCTGGCTCGTTGTCCCACGCCCGTCGCACACCCATGGATGTGCACGCCTCATTGCTCTTGGCGCGGGAGCTCCTGTACTATCGCCCCGTCGATGACCTCTACGAGGACTAGCTCGCCCACATCACCGAGTTTGTTAGTGCCGCAGGGGGCTCCACCTTGCGGTCCCTCTCGCTGCTTCGCCCTCGATCCCGTGGAGGGGGCGAGGATCAGGAGGCGCCTCCGCTGCCTCCTCCCCAAGAATGTGCCTTGGCTCCAAGGCGCGCAGCCCCAGGGCGGGACCCTCCACGTCCAGCGCCTGCGCAGCAAGAAGGGAGCTACCAAGAGATCCCACGCCCTCGGGAAGGTGCTCGCGCGCTCCCAGCGCCGGCACTCCAAGATCGCGCCCCAGCGCCCCCACGACGAGACCCCGCACTGCTCCCAGTGGCGGCACATGGTGACCCGCAAGAACAAGTCCAGCACCAGCAAAGGGCGCCGGTGGCCACGGTGGGCTGCCTCGCCTTCACCCCCGGGCTGCGCGGCATCACATGGCCACGCAAGTTCAAGCCTGACCTCCCTCCCCGCTACGATGGCACAGCGGACCCCGCGGAGTTCCTGCAGGTCTACGAGCTGGGCATCGTAGCCGCCAACAGAGACGAAAAGGTCATGGCGAATTGGTTCCCCATGACGCTCAAGAACGGCGCCCGCACCTGGCTCCTGAACCTGGCTCCCGGCACGATCTCCTCCTGGAGCGAGATGCGTACCCGCTTCATCGCCAACTACCAGGGCACACGCGACCGGCCCCCGGCCGTGAGCGACCTGCGCCGCATCAAGCAACAGCCAGGAGAAACCCTGTAGAAGTACATCCAGCGCTTCAACTACGCTCGCCTCAAGATCCCCAAGGTGACTGAAGAAGCTATCATCTCAGCCTTCTCCGACGGCGTGCGCGGCGTGAAGATGAAGGAAGAGCTAGCAATCCATGAAGACCTGTGCACATCCCTGGAGTTGTTCAACTTGGCGACCAAGTGCGCCAGGGCTGAGGAAGGGCGTCTCTCCCTCCTCGAGCTCCCGGCAGCCGACCTGAAAGAAAAGAAGCTCAAGGCCAAAGACGTGAAGCGCAAGGGGACTGCCATGCTAGCAGCGGAACCAGACACCAAGCGAGGCAGGGATCAGCCCGAGTCATCCAAGGGCGGATGGTACTGCGTGTACCACGACCTCCACACCCACAACACCAACGAATGTCAAGAGCTCGGAGCCGTGCGAGATGGGCGAATCGGTCGACGCCCAGAGCGCAACGACAGGGGCTATGGCCGAGGAGGAGGAAGAGGCGGCAGACGATGGGAAGACCGTGGCCTTCGCCAGGGATGGCGTGACCGCCCTCGCAAGGACCATTGGCAGGACCAGCCTCGCGACGGAGGCTGGAGGGACCAGCCTCGTGAGGGCCACCCGCACGGCAACGCAGGCCTCCCTCCTCTGCCACCTCCACCAAGGAGGAAAGAAGACCAACACCAAGGCGATGGGGCTGGGGGCTTCCAAGAGCCGCGTGCAATCGCTTGCATCTTGGGTGGCGCCCAGGCCCCAGCCTCACAACGCATATTCAAGCAGTTTGTGCGCGAGGAGAATGTGGTCCTTCCCAAGCTTGAGGCCACGCGCCCTCTCAGGTGGTCTTCGTGCGCGATCACATTTAGTTCCGCGGACCAGCTTAAGTGTGCGGCAACGGCCGGAGTCCTCCCGATGCTCTGCTCCCGAGTCATCAGCAACGTGTAGGTCACCAGGACCCTCATCGATGGCGGAGCAGGACTCAACGTCTTGTCCGTCGAGATGTTCGACAATCTCCAAGTGCCGTACGACCAGCTTCAGCCGACCAAGCCTTTCTCAGGAGTCACCGATGGTTCCACTGTTCCAATTGGGCAGGTTCGCCTTCTGGTCACCTTCGGGCAACGCAACAACTATCGCACCAAGCTCATCGACTTTGACGTCGCTCACATCCGCCTGCCATACAACGCCATCCTTGGGTACCCAGCCCTAGCCAAGTTTATGGCAGTGACTCACCATGGTTACAATGTCCTCAAGATGCCAGGAAGCGGTGGAGTCATCACCGTACCTTGTGAAGAAAGGGACGCAGTGTGCTCGCTTGAGCGTGTGTTCCAAGCTACGGCAATCGAAGACCCAGATCACGGGAGCGGGAGGCCTCCCGAGGCGACCCTCAAGAAGAAGAAGACCTCACCTGGCCCGAGCCACAAGAGAGCAGGCACCTCCGGAGGTATTGCGTCAGGATTCGCGCCCGATCAGGGAGCGCCACCCTCTCACGCATAGGAAGGCGCGCCCGGCACCCTCCTTAGGCAGGGCTCGGGGGCTCTCGCTTGGAGAGCCGCCGACCTTGCCAAGGTCACAGCGGAGGCGCTCGGGCAACACTTGGAGGGGTGCTTTCAAGCACGCTTCCCTCGGGAAGGTACAAGTCAAAGGAGACCAAACCCTCAGGAGTTCATCGCAAGAAACACCCATGAGCTACAAGAGTCTAGAGTCATGCGCGGCAGCCGCCGCTCACCTGCCGTGGCCCCAGATCCAGGCGAGGATGGAGGACTGTGCGTCAGCGTCGACGTACCAGGGCTCAACCGAGTTGCGTCCCAGGAGCGCCTATGGCCTTCGGCCGTAGGGCGCTGCGAGGGGCCACCTCACACCTACGTTCGCATGCCCTTCGGCCTGCCGAGCGCGGTCGCCGCACATCAGCGCCTGTTGAGGAGCATTCTAGAGGCTCAGGAGGTCAGGCATCGCGGGGTCCTGGTGGAGGTGGCGATGGTCCCCGAAGACCTACATGCGCCACCGGAGCCTCCCGAGGCCCCTGGGCCTGGGTGCCCATGAGGACCGACGTCCTCACCATGCATCGCTCGCTTCCTCAGCATCACTTCATCTTCAACAGCACCAGGTGACATCTTTCAGAGTTCTACTTTTAGCTAGGAGTGCCCACAGGGCTGCACCATTCCCAGGCCGCATGGGTCCGTCCCCGTGGCATGTATCCATTTTGGTTATGCTGTTTACTTACCTTGTTGGGGCGCCCCTCGGGCTGCATCATCCCCATGCCGCTCGGGCCCGACCCAGCGGCGGATGCTTTTACCTGCGCTTGCTTGAAATTGGATTTCCTATCTGCTTAACATACCTGACCTAACCACCTGCTCGATCGACGCCTATCTAAGAGCCGCTCGCTCTGGCACGCCGCGTGCGCATGGGTCCGTCCCTACAGCGTTGTTAAACCTGAGTGGTCGAACTCTGGCCACGGCAGCCCCGCACGGTGCCACCTCACCAGGCCCTCAGTGCCCTGACCGCTCCCTCGGAGTGACCATAGGTTGGCCGGCAACCGTAATGACAGGCCTTGTTTCTCCACATGATTGGTGTGTGCAGGACCTACTCCAGGAGCAACGTTGGGGCATCATGAGCTCTCTCTCCCACTCTTCGGCACAGACCACTTGCATGTTAAAAGGGGGGCGCCTAAGCATCGCGACTCATGGGCTCTTACTGGCTCTCCAGCCCTCACCCCCTGGCCTTGACCCACGGCATCATGACCTGTCATACCAGCGGCGGCTGAGCTCGCTCGAGGGCCGGGACCTGAGGACGTAGAGCGTTAAGGAAAGTGCGGGGGAGTGGGAAGAAGCTCGCGAGGGCCTCACCCAGCAGTACCTCGGCCACCGCCTCTCGGGTCGGGTGCCTCTCCGAGGAACTACATCAGAAGCACAAGATAAGTCGCGCCCTCGCAAGAGCTAGACCAACGTAGCGCTAAATCCCCGCCCAGTGCAACTCTGTCACAGCGACGCTACCTTCCTTTCTCGCCCAGCAAGGATTGCTTGAGCGCTAAAGGGGACCTCCCGAGCATCGCGACTCGGGGGCTCTTACCGGACCTCGGGCCGCTCACCTCCTGGCCTTGACCACAGCATCGCGACCTAGCATACCAGCGACGGCTGAAGCTTGCCTAGGGACTAGGACCTGTCAGCGTAGAGCGCCAAGTCCTCGTGAGGGTAGAAAGGGGGAGCTCAGCCGGGACAGAATGGACACCTCACGCCAATTCATATTAAGGATATAGTATTTACAGAAGGCACGGCAAACGCCTTACATACCCCCATGGGGTGTTGCTTTAATTCCTCGCAGGGAACAAAAGGTGCTAACCCTAAGGAACGCTACTCGCTAGCACCTCCCCAAGCGACGCCATCATCAACAGTGGGCTGCCCAGTGACGGCGCCAATCCCATCCAGATCAGTGGCGCCGGCGGCCCGATGCAGCTGCCCCACTCCAAGCGCGGCGCGTGCTTGGAGGCTCGTAGCTGTCGTTGCTCGTCTCCGGGGTCGCGAAGAGTTCGGGGGAGCCGCGGAAGCCCTCAGTCCCTCCGCTGCTGCCTGAGGAGCTACAGGAGGACCAACAGGCGGGGCTGGCCCTCGCCAGTTCATCACCACTGCCGCTTCCCTTAGGGAAGCATTCCAGCCAGCGTCCTTCTGCATCAAAGACCTTGAAGAGCATCAAGGAGGCGCCATCGTATTCAAGATGGATCACCAAGGCGCCGTCCGCACGGCAGACCCGGGCAATCTCACCCTAGCCCGGGTCATGAAGACCTTGCCCGGAGCGACGACCGCGACCTCCGCTCCGGTTGCAGGGGTGCCATAGTCAGCGTGCTGCAGCCAGAGCTCCAGGGCCCCGCTCGGCGGCATCTCGAAGGCGAAGGAGGGAGGAAGGCGGATCCACGAAGTTGGAGGCATGGCGGCGTGGAGCACAAGCTCGCGAGAGGAGCGCTCCGCGTGGATTCCAGGGGGGACGACGCGCACCACTGTGACTTGCTGGCGTCGGCGGCGACGCTGTTGGTGTTGCTCGGCGCCCTCCACCCTGGGGCCTACGACGCGAGCGTACGAGGGCAGCGGAAACCCAGGCGGCGGCCGCTCGTACCACGGCCTCGACACCACCTGCCAGGCGCCTTCGTCCCGGTGACAGAGGATTGGCCGCTTCTTCGGCGGGAGGGGGTCAGGACCCTCTTTGGGGGCCTTTCCCTTCTCCTCAGCTGAAAATTGGCGGATCGGTGCCATTGGTTCAAGAGGAAGCAAGGATGAGGAAGAAGAAGAGGAGGAGTAACGGAAAGGGGTGAACTGGCGGAGCCCGCACGGCCCCGTACTTAAAGTCGTGGAAGGCCAACCGCCGAGCACCATGACCTCAGGTAATCATGACCCATATCTCTGCATGCAGGGACTCGTCGAGTCGTGCGGTTGCCGAGGCGTCGTGGGAGGCACAAACGCCCACGTCCAATCAACCGCCACACGGCGCCCAAGGCAGCAGGCTATTAGGGCCCGCGGTGCTTCGCGCTTGCCCCTTCGCTTCTCTACTAAGCCAAGCCCGCACGCGCCTTGGGCCCGGGGGCTACTTTCGGCGTTGTGGGAACGAGGGTCCCCAGACTTGCCTGCCTACGGCCTGCGGCGTGGCTCAAGTGGGGGCCTAGCGCGGCCCATCTTCATCAGCTCAAGCTCAAGACCCTCGCGAAGGGCCAAGCCTCGCGGGGTGGACGACAGGAAGCTTCCTCAAGAGAGCGGCCTCATCAGGCAGGCTCGCGAGGAGGCGGAGAGATCAATGCAAGGGTACCTCACGAGGATCCCATGACGCAAGCCATGACGATCAAGGCCATGCGGGCGCCAGGCGGGCACCGGCCTGCGCAGGGTCCTTGTTTCCCCTTTGGTGCAAAGGGGGCAAGCACAGGCCAAGGTATCAGGCAAAGGTTACCATTCCGGTGCAACGAGACCAAGACTAGCCAGACGGCAGGACGAAGGTCACCGTGGAGCCCAAGACGGCGTCATCACCAGTGCTTTTGGTACCCGAAGACCACCTTTGGTCAGTATAACTTGTACTAGATGTTCTCCTTCAAAATGGCCAATTGTTGGCGCCCTTCCCGCGCAATTATTCGGGGAGAGGCCCAGGGCCTCTATAAATAGAGCTAGCCTCCACAAAGGAAGGAGACACCCAGGAGAGACCAAGAGGAGAGAGAGACAGACAGAGAGACATCGAGAGATCTGGTAGAACCCTAGCAGAGAGAGAGAGAGAGAGAGAGGCGACGGAACTCACCCTAGCAGTTCATCGCACCAGCTCAAGAACACTCTCGCGAGGCTGTTCTTCCCTTGTACTGTTCATCATCAGCCCCCTGAGGCAATCCACCACACCACACACTGGAGTAGGGTATTACACCACAACGGTGGCCCGAACCAGTATAAACCTCGTGTCTCTTGTGTTGTTCGTCATTTTCATCGTAGTTTGCATGAGAGGATCGGACATAGATCGGTAGGGGAGAGATCTCCGCGCGCACCCCAGTGTTCGAACCTCAAGGGTCTGCCGGAACCCGAAATCCGACAGCTTTGTATGGCCTCAAACAAGCACCTCGTGCTTGGTATGATCATCTTAAGAAGTTTTTACTCGATGATGGCTTTGTGAGAGGGGTGATCGATCCCACTCTTTTTACTAAGAGGGACAAAGGTGATTTGATCTTATGCCAAATCTATGTAGATGATATCATTTTTGGTTCCCCTAACATTCATTTATGCAAGACGTTTGCGGCATCAATGACCAAGAATTTTGAAATGTCACTCAATGCGGATTTGAAGTTCTTCCTCGGATTTCAAGTTCAACAATTTCAAGAAGGAATTTTCTTATCTCAAGCAAAATACCTCAAGGATATCCTAGCAAAATTTGGCATGACTGATGCTAGCCCATGTAAGACACCCATGCCAACCAAAATTGTACTCACTGAAGACTTAAACGGTATCCCCTTCGACCCATCTAAATACTGCTCTATGATTGGTTCATTGCTTTATCTTTGTGCATCTAGACCAGACATCATGTTTAGTGTATGCATGTGTGCTAGATTTCAAGCATCCCCTAGGGAAAGCCATCATAAGGCGGTTAAGCATATTCTTAGATACCTTGCTCACACCCCAAAGTTGGGTCTATGGTACCCCAAGGATGCTAAGTTTGATCTAATTGGGTACACGGATGCGGATTGGCCTGGAGACAAAGTGGATCGTAAATCCACCTCCAGTGCATGTCAATTTCTTGGACGCTCCTTGGTAAGTTGGTCCTCGAAGAAGCAAAACTGTGTTGCCCTCTCCACCGCCGAAGCTAAATATATTGCAACCGCCAGTTGTGCAACTCAATTACTATGGATGAGGCAAACTTTGAAGGATTACGGTATCACTTATAGACATGTGCCTCTTCTATGTGATAATGAAGGTACCATTAATATTGCTGAGAACCCCAAAGATCATACCCGCACCAAGCACATTGACATTAGGTACCACTTCTTGAGAGATCATGTGGACAAGGGTGATATTGACATTGCTCATGTTGGCACAGATATGCAACTTGCAGATATTTTCACCAAGCCATTGGATGACGCAAGGTTTTGTCAACTTAGGCATGAACTTGGTATCTTGGAGCTTGACAATATTATGTGAAATCTAGTACCTATTCATGCATTTTCATAATGTCGTGTCTAGATGTAGGCATGTATTTAGGGGGAGACATTCAACCCATGAGTTATCTCACCCTATATGATGCATAAACAAAACCAAACACTCTCAAAGTTACTGTGTTCTCACTTTGTGACCTAGTACTTTAAATGATGGAGTTGTTATGTTGGGCTCAAGGTTAAAATCTTCGCAGTACCAAGTCACACATACTCAAACATGGTGGACTCGTCCACCGCCCTCTCTTAGAGAGGCTGGACTTATTCTTCATTTCTACATTTCTTTTTTTGTGTGTTCGTCCGGTGTTTTTCTCTCTATTTGCGGGTTCTCGTTGTTGCTCTTGTGTTTTGCCCCTAGCTTAGGTTCTACTCAAGCCTCTCTCATCTCGAAACCATCTGATATTTATCTAGTGCACAAGCTTCAAATCATCTCCACATAAATGTTGATGTGGTGTGTGGTGTCTTGGGAGCTTTCGGACCCCCTCCCCCTAGTTCTCAAGAGTTCAGAGAGACTGTAATCTATATGGATATCCCGGAACTTCCGGGGTGTGGCCCGGAACTTCCGGCCGCCGGAACTTCTAGCCTTTCCTGGAACTTCCGGGCGTCGTGGGTAGTGGGCACATATTATGGGCAGGGGATATCAAAGGGGTTATTTTGTTTTCCCCTTCTTCTCTGTTCCACTGCTCTCTCTCCCTGCGGCGCCCCTCACCCATTGGCGACTTTCGGGCGAGCTGTCGGCCCCCGGAACCTCCGGCCCCTTCTTCCCTTTCATCGTGCTTGGAGGGGATCTGTCGTCTCCACCATCTCCATGGAGGAAGGTAACCTAAGCTTCTCTCTGCTCTCTCTAGATTCCTAGGGATTGTAGGCTACGCTTATGGTCCTAGGATAAACACAAACCTCACATTCTCAAGCCCTGCATCCACTTTAGATCTGCAGTGCTCCATGAATTCTTTTTCTCAGATTGGTCGATCCATGTTAGTCCCCTGCTGAGGTTCGGAAGGAACCCTGTGACCATGCTGGTCCCCGAAACTTCTGGGCAGGCCGGACCTTCCGGCCTCGCTAGGGTTTCCATGTTCGGGTTGGGTCGGTACTTCCGTTGGCCAGAACTTCCGGGCTCCCCGGAACTTCCGGCTTCCGAAACTTCCATCCACCCCGGAACTTCCGGCCTAAGCAGAGTTCTGTCAAATTTCGACCAGTGAGATTCTTTGATTTTCCTTTTTTTGAGGCTTGTGTACTTATTCTATCCCCATGCTATTCTCTATCTCTGTTAGCAGGAGGGTCCGGTTCGCGTGCTCACTCATCCAAGGTGTATGAACGGAAAACCAAAGCTAGGGTCAAGAAGACAACGGTTGTTGTTTTAGGGCGTGAGAACATGTTTGACTGCCATCTTGAGGAAGATGCTGAGGCTGAAGACAGTGCATCTCCTCCTGCTGCTCCCGCCCACTCCAAGAAGCGGAAGACCACTTCCAAGAAGGCAAAAGCACAAAATGTACAACCTCCTCCTCCTAAGCCAGTCACCATGAAGGAAATGCCCGCACCAGAGTGGATTTCTCTGCGCCGTGTCAATCCCTATCGTCAAGATCGTGATCACTGATTCCAAGTTTTGGACACTTTTCCAGCAACGCAACTATGAAGAGATTTTTTTCTCAGTTCATCAACAAGTGTGTCATTCAGAAGAGTATCAACATTGCTCACTTTGACAAGACTCCAACAAACTCTGCTTACTTTGAGGGGATCCAGAACATGTGTGTGAAGCTCAACCTCCTTCGACTCATGCGCTTTCAACATGATGTGTCTCCGCGTCTTGTGGCTCAATTCTATGCCACTGTGCATTTTGGGACTGATGTGCAGCGCACTCTTACTTGGATGAGTGGTAATGAGAAGTTCTCTGCTCCGTTCTCTGTGCTGGCCGGTCTTCTGGGCTATGAGTATACTGACATTACTGCTAACCGTGGCTACAAGATTCACGACAAAGGGGTCTTCCAAGCTATTCACTTGGCTGATTTGTATCCTCCGTCCAGAAAGGCTGGATCTTTTGGTGATCTTCTGCCTTTCTATGACATCATGCACCGTATCTTTTGAGAGATCCTTGCGGTCAAGTTGGGTGACAAGAACAAGATTCGTGGCCACCTCATCAACCTTCTTCACTACACTTGTCATAACTCCGAGCAGAGCCCCATTGATGTGATGGAATTTATGTGGCATGAGATGTACAGTGTGGTAGTAAACCGCAAGGTTCCTATCTATGATCCATACATTACTGCTTTGATTGCTGAGATTTCTCCTGATGCACTTGCGGGTCGGTGTCTGACTGGCCACTCCAGTGTTAACTTGCTTGTTAAGAAGGGTAAGGCAACTGCTCATGAGGGTGAAGATGAGGAGGAAGAGGAGCTACATGCTGGAAATCCACACCACTTTGAGCTTCGTCCCCGCTCACATACTTTTCATCGTGGGGAGCCCATTGACTCCGGGTCCAAGAAGAGCAACAAAATTTGGCGTCTTCTCAAGAAATGTTTTGTCTTCAGCAAGATATGCATAAGAAGTAGTGGGAGGAGCACAAGTCTAGGAAGGAGAGCATGAAGGCTCTTAAGGATGGTATGCGTGCATCTGGTATGGACATTGCTCACGGCTCCGAGTCTCATGTGACTCCTTTTGAGAAATACCAGTCCCAGTTTGCTCGGTTTGATGTTGAAGCCGGCGATGAAGCCTCTTCTCACTGCCCTCCTGGCCCAGAATCTTCTAGAGAGTCGTCTGGTGACTCTTCTGCGTCCCTCTCCTAGGGGATGTTTGTGGATTCCTCCATCTTTCCTTTTTGCCATCTAGGTGACAACAGGGGGAGATGTTGTGGTGCTTCATAGGGCTTATCGTTTATCCTTGTTTATCTGCCTATTTACCGTTGTCGTTGATCCTTGAACCTTTGCTATTATTTGCCTCCATTTGGATCTGAGCTTGCTATTTGAACCTATTTATGTTCTGTTAATTAATCTATCTGTGTGTGAGAAACTTATGGCAAGGAGGTTACATGGCATATTCTATTTTCTCATATCGTAAGAGATATCTATCAGGCTATGATTATATCTATATCTGTACCCTCACTATGAAGAACAAAGGTTAGTAAAGTGTGCTATGTCTATATATCATTCTTGTGTGGGTATGCATAGTGATAGGGGGAGAATCCTCAAACCATGTCATTTCATTTCAAATGCAATCTTAAAATAAGGCATGGGTTGTGGGGGAGTACCTTCCTGTCATTAAAGTTGCTTAATTCTGTATATACTTTATGAGTTTACCCTCTCAAGCATTGTTGTCATCTATGTCAAAAAGGGGGAG
The DNA here is from genome assembly GCA_034509565.1 of Triticum monococcum. Taxonomy (NCBI): domain Eukaryota; kingdom Viridiplantae; phylum Streptophyta; class Magnoliopsida; order Poales; family Poaceae; genus Triticum; species Triticum monococcum. The sequence goes on from CM067843.1 coordinate 80,144,474, forward strand.
ATTGAAAGTGCAATATTGCACTAAAGTGTTTTTGACATTGATGACAACTTCATTTGTGCTTCTAACCACATGTTCTAAGTGTTAACAGCCCTGATTAAGCTAAAAGTGAAGCATGGATGGTTATTTCCTCTCTTATTGGAACAAGGAAAAGCGGTGCGCTCAAGAAAAGAAGAGTACCTTAAATTTTTCTTATTTCTTGAGTCCTTAGGGCAGCCGCACTATTAAGAGGGGGTGCATCATAAAAACATCCGGGGAATCAACTTACCTTCTCACACAGATCTGAAAATCCTAGTGCCAAGTCTTTGTTCAGGCCGGAACTTCCGGGGACCGGAATGTCCGGGCGGGGTCCAGGAAGCATCCGGGGTACCCAGAGAAACTGCACTTTTCGTGCGATCTCTCTGTGTAGCCCGGAACCTCGCCGGACCCTGGCCTAAACTTCCGTCACCCGGAACTTCCGGGGCAGCCGGAACTTCCGAGCACCGGAACTTCTATCCCCTGTGTCAGCAGCTTCCGGGGTACTACTGAGTGGTGCAAACCTTCTGTGTAGCCCGGAACCTGTCTGGAACTTGGCAGGAACTTCCGTCTATAGCCGAAACTTCCGGGCTGCGCAGAAATCTGCCTCCAACGGCCAGATTTCATCCCTACCTATAAATAGTCTTCTTCTTCCTCACGAAGGAGTTGACGACTCCATTTCTCTCACCTCCATTTCCAGACCTTGATTTCTTGGAGACCTCCCTACTTAGCCAACCAAAGCTCTTGATCTTTTGAGAAGCAAAGGAGAAGTGCTCGATCTACACATTCACTAAAGCGAAAGTTGATTCCCCCTTGTTTTTGTGGTGCTTCTTGTTACTCTTGGAGGTGGGAGACTCCTAGGCGGTAGGAGTGCTCCGGCGAGAAATCGACCATTGTGATTTCCCCTGGAAAGTTTGTGAGGGTTTGGAGACCACCCCAAGGTCTACCACTAGTGGTTGAGAAAAGCCTTCGTGGTGTTGTCTCAAGGAGAGAATAGGGTGAGCCTTCGTGGCGTTTGTGTGCCTTCATGGTAACATCCACCTCTCTAAACGATGATGTATCTTCCCTCCAAGGAAGTGAACATCGGCATACATCCTCGTCTCTCGGAGTTGCGGTTATTCCTAACCCTAACTCTCTACTTGTGGTTACTTGTCTCTTAGCACTTACTTATATCATCTTGTGCTTGCTTACTCATATATATTTGTGTCACTTGTTTATCTTGCTTAGCTCATTAGTATCATACTTGCAATTGTTAGGCTCACTTTCATTTTTCGCATTATTGCCTAAAATTGCTTAGTAACAATTAAAATTTGTAATTGTACCTATTCAGCCCCCCTCTAGGTCCATCTCGATCCTTTAAGCGGATCCGGCCTCCCGCCGCCCACCTATCCACATCCCGACAACCTTCAGGTATATCTTCGTTTGAAACCGCCTTAGCTCTACTTCCCCAGCTCGCTACGTCGCTGCATGTGCATCATTTTCTACCTCTCAGCCCCTCTCGGTCGGATGGTCCAATGTCACATATTTTTTCTTCTTCTATTGTTAGAGGTAAATCTACTTCATGGAGTCGAATCTTGTAGTACTTGGTTCAAACAAGAAATAAAGTGGGGGTGGGGGAATTTATTATGTACATCGGACTTGGTACAAACAGGAAGGAAAGGGGGTGAAAGTAGTATAGACTGGTCATCCAACCGGTCTCTTGGTCGAAAAGGGAAATATAGGGGTAACGTTGTACACAGTGGTATGACCAGGACTAGATTTGCTATCCACACATAGGAGTAGGTGGCTATAGTGAACAAAAATGGGACCAACCCAGATATGTTTCTTGAATGTTTGTTTCTCGGGGCAACAAACTATGAATCACCACTTTATGCCCATGTTTACGTACATGGTGCTGGACTGCTGGTGCACCCACTGTTCTTAATCTAATGTCCCTGGTAAAAATGAAGCCATGCCACTATTATAAGCCATGACAAGTTTAGCCAAATGTTTTTGCCTGTAATTGTTTGAGGCTCTGACTGTTTCCTCTGTGCCTTTTTGTGCAAACAGGGATATCCAATTCACCTAGTTGATGTTGTGACCTTTTGGTGCACTGCACAAAACTCTTCTTAAAAGAAGTGACTTTTGTGCTGTTTAACTGGAATGTCAGAATGCACAGTTGGTTCAGTTTGGTGGAACTACATAAAGGGGAATCTGTGTTCCAATCCTCATCATCCATATTTGCGCCATAATCTTCCTTTAGGTAAGAATGATATTTAATGCATGTGTTCATCTCTATTTTCCGACTGCCATGAGACAATAATGTTGTTTTTTACTAGTACACTTGTACTCCCTCACTGACAAAACCAATTCTGAATTAGAAGGCCAATCATGTACTTGGTTTCACCAACTGGTGAGGAGAAAGAGAAACAGAGCATGAAGAGGAAGAAGAAGAAGAAGAATAAACAGTGCCAAGGCGATCTTGCTGAAGCCAGAGGCCTCAGTCGAGGCCATTCAAGGGCTCCAGTAACGACTACCTTACATGTGAGACGATCCTCCAGGGAGCCCTTCCACTTCCGTTGTCTCACTTAATTAATTAGGAGTACTTAAGTACCACCAATTTATTACTGCCTAATTTTCCTGTTGGAGTTAAACAAATCTTTAGTAGGACCCTATGTTTAATCATGTACGTGTGTATGTTTGTCTATGGAGGTGAATCATGTGGTGGAGCGGGGAGGGAATATTATTAGTGTCATGACATAATAGTGCTATAGTTTTGCATGTCAATTTATTGCCATTGGTTCAACGAGGCAATGTTTTGCATATTGTCCATCATGAATTTGATGCTACTATTTGAGTAATATGCTAATGTCTTCCTATCCTTTCTCACTAAGCTAATGAAGGTTTCACCTTGATCCTACTTGTGCAAACAAGGATCATGTTGTGCCAATCATACATTTTAGTGGAACTACACACGACAATACAATGAACTGTATCCCAGCCGGTGCTTTAACTCTACTGGAAGTTCTTGATAATCTTTCGATATAATCTCAGCACTGGTAAACAAGAGTGATTTCAACCATACATTTGAACTGCACAAAAATATATACTATTGTGTGATTCCAGTGAGTGCTTTATCATCTCTTATGGGACTACATGAATAAGCTTTTTTCTTAGGTTGGTACGGGCCTAAGGCCTTCATCCATATTAGTTTGCTGTCATCTCTATTTGTATCGTGCTACTCTCATGAGAAACTCATTTATCTTTACACGTTAAAGTTTTGCAACCTATGATAAATGGCAATGCTTTGAGTGTTGAGTTGAGCTAATTGGCACTGATTAAATAAACTAATACCTCTCTTTAAGCAAGACTACTATGTTGCTAACTTTACCCATTAAGATAATGAGGGTGCTTCTATTTGTTAGTGTATGTTTCATCAACTAGTCCCACTATTACAGTAATCTCACTCTCTCAATATATGTGCCAACAGGGATGCTCGATTTTGGTGGAACTGCACAAAAACTTTGGGTGCTTCATTGCCTCGACAGCTTCCGTCCTTTCCCGTCAGTCGCTAATCTCTGCTTGCTTTCTTCCTTTGCTGTCAGTCGCTTGGCTTATCTCGGCTTCCAGTCAAAGGAAATAGTAATTGATATGCTACCTCACACAGGTTGGTACTAGTGTTTATCCTGATTATTGTTCCTATCATATGTATTGGTAATTTGGTATTGTGCTACTGTTTTCCAATTTCATAAAGGAGTAATTTGGAGCCTGAACTCGCAGGCAAATCATTACATTGGGTGATTTCAGTAGAACTGCACAAAATGATCAGATGGACAGGTACTTGTGCTGCTGCTATGTACTCCAAAGTTCACTCAGACAAGCATCGATGTTGACAAGAAGTTCCTATATTCATTCGAGTATCAACCGGCGTCAACCAATTTTCAAACTCCAAGTATTAGGAGAGTGAACGCCAAAAATATTGCTTGGTGCATAGCCCAGAAAAACGCAGTCCAGTCTTTGGTCCCAACTTGTGCCTTTTGGTTATCGGCACATATGGTAGCGAACTATATGGCATGGAGTCTAAAGATTCCAGACAAGTTGGTTGACGCGTATATTCATCTGGCACTTAATCAGTCTGCACGCCAAGGATGCTCCATTTCAGTTGAACTGCACAAAAAATTTGGTTGGTTCATTTTTCTCAACTGCCTCCTTTCTCGTCTGCAATGTAGAAATTTGGCGAGATACAGGACCAAGATGAGCCAGTAAACTAGTTGGATGAAAGTAGTGGCCAAGTTGCTCAAACCTCCCTCAGCATGAGGCCACTATTTGAGGATAAACCTACAAGCAAAGTTCAGATTGTCTGTGCTGCCTCTTATGTACTCGAAAGTTTACTCGTACAAGAACTAATTTTAGCAAGAAGTACCTCCGATTGAACACCATTTACCAGTCTGTACCCAAGGTAATTAAAGTTCATCCATGGATCATATTGGCTGTGATCTCAATCATTTGGATGCATAAACATACTGAACATGTGTATATCTAAATCTTTTTGTGAATTATGTATGAATAATGTCGTGTGATCTATCAATAATTTGGATGCATAGATATGCTGAGCTTGCGTATATATGAATCTTTTGAGTTACCGATAGTGAATGTTGGCTACGAATATGAACGTGTCCTATGAACCTGAGTTTGATATGAATGTTTACCTTTTCTATTGTATTTGTGTGTGAACTTGTTAGTATGCCTACTGTGGGGTATAAAACGTAGGTCTCTTATAAAAGTAATGTTGTGTCCAATTTATGTTTTCCCTTCTACCACATTATATATACTAGCATACGGGCCCGTGCGTTGCATCGGGAAAAAATATGGCACACACTTACGTTCTATTCTTCTTTACCGGGTCTGTCATTACATGTGCTCCGGTGTAATAACGTCATAAATTACCAAACTGCCTTAGGAGTTTTTGTCTCAGGCACCACAGTGAGAATGATTGATAATATGAGCATCACCAGCCTGAAGAAAGTTGTTGCTGTTATGACCGGCATGGCCAAGAGGATATATGATGCGCACTGACATCCAACAACAACATTTCTCATGGTTTCGGTTTTTTTTCTGAACCAGTGCTATATTTGATTATTTGGCACAAAAAAGTTGTAATTCTCTCACTCCAACTATGGCCAACATGGCTCGTCATTCTTCCAAAAGATGTCCCTTATGATATTTTTTTCAGAAAAAGGAGTGCATTACCTCCTTGCTGTCGTCTAACTGAAGGAAACTGAATGTGAAAATTTAAGTGTATATAGACTGACCCACTCGGAGTGCATACAAAAATATTTTTATCCAAGTCGTCAGTGCCAACACTGTACCTCCAATGTCCATCTGCATCTACACGGCTAGGTCTAATCTTAAGCAAGAATGAAACTAACAAGCAAACTAAGATAACAGCATGTAGCCGACCCCGGGCAGCAGGTGGTTAGGGATCATCAGCAGAGAAACACGAAGTCGGATGACGACCGCCGAGCATGGCCAGGCCCATCTCGCTCTCGTGGCTGTCGTGGTGTCTCCCGGGCCTCTCCGTGGATCCTCCACTCTGAGTCCACAGCCCGACCTCGGCATTCCGCCTCCATCCTCCTCCGCCCTCTGTCCTGCGTGCTCCTACACACCTCCCTCTCCAAGACGACGGATCCGACCTTCACCACGATCCGCAAGCCACCCTGCCGCCGCGCTCGTGTCCATGTCGTGCGTGGTGTAGAGGTGGCCGGCATGTGGAACAGGCTGCGTCGCAGGCATCTGTGCGCTGCGCCTCTGCTTCCTCACCCCGGCGAGCGCCAGACTGAACAGCTTTGCGCCGGACTGCCGTTTTGTTGTACAATTTCCCTTTGTTCTCTTTCTGTGTTTGTTGATTCAAGAGGCTCGTTGTTGATATGCAATTTTCCAGTTATATAAACTGGTAGACTTTCATGTAAGCAATCGAGGTGGGATTACTCCGAGTACATGTGTGAAAATCAGGTAAGGTACAGATACAGAAGCGTGCATGCAGGCCGAAACATGCGTGCAGGCTCAATAAGAGAATGTGGACGTGGACCAATTGGATGGACAAAGTTTTTAGTACCACCTCGCAGCAATTGGACGGACTGTCGATCAAAACTAACGGAAAAAAACTGAAAGCGTAAATTCACGGAAAGAAGCATATTGTGACGGTGAATCCAAAGAGTCAATCCGTGCTTTATTATTAGGGAAATATTTATATAATTACTATTATCGTATATTTTATAAAGACTTATATATACATTATAAAAACATCCCATGCATTATTAACTTATAAAAGTAAATGTTTAACAGAAGTTGGCAAGGAAAATCCTGGTTGCTTTTGATTCACAGGCATGGAAAATCCTGGTGATTGCGTACAAAAGCTTGCGAAGATTTCAAGGACCAATTTAATAATAACATGCTCATTTTTATTTTGAGCAATAACTCGCTAATTTCTTCATTATATATATATATAATGTGCCTCTCCGGTTTATTCTTTGATATTAATTGCTCCTTCTAACATAACATTATATTGATGGAGAACGTTGCAGAAAACAAAAATTTTCCTACGGTTTCACCAAGATCTATCTATGAGTTCATCTAGCAACGAGTCATCGGATGCATCTACATACCTTTGTAGATCGCGAGCGGAAGCGTTCAAAGAACGTGGATGAAGTAGTCGTTCACGACGTGATTCAAATCACCGGAGATCCTAGCACCGAACGGACGGCACCTCCGCGTTCAACACACGTACGGTCAGCGTAACGTCTCCTTCTTCTTGATCCAGCAAGAGGGAATAAGAGGTTGAGGAAGATGGCTCTAGCAGCAGCACGACGGCGTGGTGATGGTGGAGCTGCAGAACTCCGTTAGGGCTTCGCCAAGCACTATGGAGGAGGAGGAGGTGTTGGAGAGGGAGAGGGAGGCAACCAAAGGCGTGGGAGAAAAGCCCTCCCTCCCCCACTATATATAGGAGGGCCAAGGGGGGGCACCGGCCCTAGGAGATCCAATCTCCTAGGGGGGGCGGCGGCCAAGGGGAGGTTTCCCTCCCCCCCAAGGCACCTAGGGGTGCCTTCCACAAGTGGGACTCTTCCCCTTTGGGAAACCCTAGGCGCATGGGCCCTTGGGCTGGTGCCCTTGGCCCATGTAGGCCAAGGTGCGCCCCCTACAGCCCATGTGGCCCCCACGGGGCAGGTGGCCCCACCCTGTGAACCCCCGGGACCCCTCCGGTGGTCCCGGTACAATACCGATAACCCCGAAACTTGTCCCGATGGCCAAAACAGCACTTCCTATATATAATTCTTTACCTCCGGACCATTCCGGAACTCCTCATGACGTTCGGGATCTCATCCGGGACTCCGAACAACATTCGTGTTACTGCATATACATATCCCTACAACCCTAGCGTCACCGAACCTTAAGTGTGTAGACCCTACGGGTTCGGGAGACAAGCAGACATGACTGAGACGACTCTCCGGTCAATAACCAACAGCGGGATTTGGATACCCATGTTGGCTCCCACATGCTCCACGATGATCTCATCGGATGAACCACGATGTCGAGGATTCAGTCAACCCCGTATGCAATTCCCTTTGTCAATCGGTATGTTACTTGCCCGAGACTCGATCGTCGGTATCCCAATACCTTGTTCAGTCTCGTTACCGGCAAGTCACTTTACTCATACCGTAATGCATGATCCCGTGACCAGACACTTGGTCACTCTGAGCTCATAATGATGATGCATTACCGAGTGGGCCCAGTGATACCTCTCCGTTTATACGGAGTGACAAATCCTAGTCTTGATCCGTGTCAACCCAACAGACACTTTCGGAGATACCTGTAGTGCACCTTTATAGTCACCCAGTTACGTTGTGACGTTTGGTACACCCAAAGCACTCCTACGGTATCCGGGAGTTACACGATCTCATGGTCAAAGGAAAAGATACTTGACATTGGAAAAACTCTAGCAAACGAACTATACGATCTTTAAGCTATGTTTAGGATTGGGTCTTATCCATCACATCATTCTCCTAATGATGTGACCTCGTTATCAATGACATCCAATGTCCATAGTCAGGAAACCATGACTATCTGTCGATCAACGAGCTAGTCATCTAGAGGCTTACTAGGGACATGTTGGTGTCTGTTATTCACACATGTATTACGATTTCCGGATAACACAATTATAGCATGAATAAAGACAATTATCATGAACAAGGAAATATAATAATAATGCTTTTATTATTGCCTCTAGGGCATATTTCCAACATATATATATAACGAGCCCACCTAATACGTGTATTTCAAGGAAGTGCAAATGGGCTGGGATTTCTTAGAAAATATAAATGGGCCTGATGGACGCGAAATTATTTGTTCACCCAGCCCAGCAAATGGACTGTACATTCTAGAAAACATAGGTTAAATATATGCCACATTTTTGCAGGCTGACATGTGGGCCAATAGGTCGAAGCCTACGCAGGGCGTTGTCAACTTGGTCAACAAATGATTGTGTCATCCACAGCCATTGGATTTATATCCAACGGCCGGCATGCACCTTCAATCTCTCGTCTTCTTCCTCCAGCGTCGCCGGGACCGCCTGGTCCGGCCTCCGGCGGCTAGCGGCTCTGCTTAGCACGCATCACTGCGAAGCGCTACGCCACCGCCCGCCAGGCTATCACTCCACCCCTCGACACCTCCTGTTATTCTCCACAGACTACAGCCCTACGTCGCAACAGAACCAGTTATAACCCTTCTCCTCCTCTTAATCTACGACTCCACTGCCGCGTTTTCCCATCTCCGAGTCGTTCTCGTCTGGGGCCTCGTCGTCGTCCAGCGCCTCGCTGCGTACGGTGTGGCGTGGTCAACAAACGAGAGTCATCGGAAGAGGATTGTACGTGGAGAGCCTAACGGCTGGGACCAATGAGGCCCATGGTCGCACGCAAGGAAAGTTCCTCCTTATTAAGCTGAAAAAAATGTTTCCTCCACCTGACAGCTGGGACCCACCGGCTGTATCTTCGCACGGAAGGAAGTGCCTCCTTGTTTTGCGAAAAAATTATCCATCCCGTTGACAGCTGGGACCCATCAGATTTGGTGACTGACTTGTGGGCCTACTAAGCGGACGTGTACGCACGGCTTTGTCAACTTAATCAACAAATGATTCTAGCAGCTGGACCGTTGGATGTTAATCCAACAGCCGTGCTCCTTCTTCAACCTCTGTTCTTGCTCCTGTCTCCCGTGGGCGGCACCGCGGCAGTGCTGCCGCGCACCCGAACCAGTGAAGTTTCCCACTCCTCTCCATCTACGACTCCACTGCCCCGTGTTCCCCATCTCCGGGTCGTTCCAGTCTGGGTGCGCTCGGCACGGTGTGGTCAACATGGTCAACAACCGAGAGTCATCGGAAGATGACTGTACGTGAGAGGCTGATAGTGGGGACGCACCACGCCCATGGACGCATGCATGCAACGGAACGCGGCGAGGTCAACGTGGTCAAGGAACGACTTCCATCGGAAGTATACTGTACGTGGAGAGTCTCAGCTGGGTCCACGGCCACAGCAAGTAAATGCCTCCTTATTACGCGGAAAACAATGATTCCTCCAACTGACAGCAGGGGCCCACTGGACGGGCCACCGTATTTTGTGAAAAAAACATTTGCCCCCTGACTTCTGGGACCCACTTGGCGGGCCACCGTATTTCGTGAAAAAACGTTCCCCCCGCTGTCAGCTCGGACCCACCGGAAGTGCCTCCTTATTACACATAAAAAAATGAATACTCCCCTGGCTACCTGGGACCCACCTTGGTGGGAGGCTGACTTGTGGGCCTACTAAGTTGACTGGGACGGAGGGCTTTGTCAACTTAGTCAATATGAACGATTCTAGCTCCAGTGACCGTACGATGTCCATCCAACGGACGTAGTGCTTCTTCAACCTCTGGTCTTCTTGCTCCAGGCGCCCAAAGCAGCGCCGGTCATGCCGCATGCTCCTGCCTCCCATGGCCGGCTGTGCTGCCGTGGAGGCCTCACCGCCCCCTACTATTCCCACCGCTGGCTAGGCCCTGCGGCGACGGCAGCCTCACACCGTAGCCGAACCAGTGAACCCTCGTACTCCTCTCCACGTGGGCTTCCACTGCCGCGTCTTCCCTGGCTCTGCGTCATCCCCTTCCTAGGCCTCGCCGTCGTCCACCATCGTGGTGCTCTCCGCGCGGCGTGGTCAACGTGGTCAAGGAACGACTTCCATCAGAAGAGTATTGTACGTGGAGAGGCTGACAGATGTGTCCACGGCCACAGCCCAGTTTTTTGTGATTTGCCAAGTAAGACGCTTTGTCAGGCCTGTTGGGCTGGAAGTCTTTCAAGACGAGGAGAGCTTTCATTCGGCTGGCCAAGAAAATGGCCCATCAGTAATGAGAAATGGGTTGTACATTTTTAAAACACATCAAATTGGCAATTAGTTTAAAATATCTTTTTTCATTTCGAGATTTAAAATTACATTAATTTTTATGTGTGGAGAATTTGTTGGATTTTATATTGATATACATTTATTTTTAAAATCAGTTTGAATGTGAGTCAAAATTTCAGGATTAAAAACAGTTCGGACCACACCGAAATATGCAAAATTTCGTATAATTTTTTAAACGTGGCCACAATATGGGCTATAATGCTAACAAAAAGAATATGGGCTCCAAAAAAACCTTAAGAATTAGCAAATGGGCTGTAAATTATTAGAAATAATGGCAGATGTGTTGTATGCTGTTTTAAACAGATTTGAGGCTTTCCTAAAAAAAAGGTTGACGCACAAGCAGTGACTGTTGGATGTCCATCGAACGGCCGTCGTGCTTCCTCAATCTCTGCTCTTCCTGCTCCAGCCGCTCAAACAAGCGCCGGCGGGACTGCCTGCTCCCTCCTCCCCGCGGTCGGCTGTGCTTCCGCGCAGGCCTCACCGCCCCACCGTACTCCCATCGCTAGCCTAGCCATTCCTCTACTCACCCACACCTGCTGTTATTCTCCGGCGATGGCAGACGAACCAGTAAACCCTTGTACAGTTGTACTCCCCTCCGCGTGGGAAACAACTGCCGAGTCTTTCCTGCCTCCGTGTCGTTCCCTTCCTAGGCCTCGCTGTCGTCCACCGCCCAGGTGCTCTCGGTGCGGCCTAGTCAACGTGGTCAATGACCGACATGCATCTGAAGTGGACTGTACGTGGAGAGGCCGACAGCTGGGTCCATGGCCGCACGCAAGGAAATGCCTCCTTATTACGCGCAAAATAATGATTCCTCCACCTGACATCGGGGACCCACCGAAAGGGCCTCTGTATTTCATGAAAAAAAACGTTACCGCCGCTGACAGCTCAGACCCACCAGCTATATCTTCGCTCGCAAGGAAGTGCCTCCTTATTACGCACAAAAAAATGAATACTCCCCCTATTAGCTGGGACCCTGTATAGTGGCAGGCTGACTTGTGGGCCTACTAAGTTGACGGGGACGGAGGGCTTTGTCAACTTAGCCAATATGCATGATTCTAGCTCCAGTGACGGTACGATGTCCATCCAACGGCCGTAGTGCTTCTTCAACCTCTGGTCTTCTTGCTCCAGCCGCCCAAACCAGCACCGGTCGTGCCTCATGCTCCTGCCTCCCGTGGCCGGTTGCGATGCGACGGAGGCCTCATCGCCCCCTACTACTCCCACCGCTGGCCAAGCCATCCCTCTACTCACCCACACCCCCTGTTATTCTGCGGCGATGGCAGCCTTACACCGCAGCGAACTAGTGAACCCTCGTACTCCTCTACACGTGGGCATCCACTGCCGCGTCTTCCCCGGCTCCGCGTCGTCCCCTTCCTAGGCCTCGCCATCGTCCACTGCCCTGGTGCTCTCGGCGCGGCGTGGTCAATGTGGTCAAGGAATGGCTTCCATCGGACGTGGACTGTACGTGGAGAGGCTGACAGCTGGGTCCACGGCCACAGCAAGGAAGTGCCTCCTTATTACGTGCAAAATAATTATTCCTCCACCTGACAGCAAGGACCCACCATATGGGCCACCGTATTTCGCGAAAAAAACGTTTTCCCCCGACTGCTGGGACCCACCAGCTACATCTTCGCGCGCAAGGAAGTGTGTCCGGGCAAAAAATGATTCGCCCCCCTGACTGCTGGGACCCACTAGCTACATCTTCACAGGCAAGGAAGTGCCTGACAGTCGGGACCCACTTGGTCGCGAACGTGTGCATACATATATACTAGTGGATGTAGAGGCGTGCACGTGTCGTAGTAGAGGCGCGTACGTGTCGTAGTAGAGGCGCGCACGTAGCATGTACACGTACGTATAGCGACCAGGGTGCAAGAAATAAAATACGGCCACGTATGTGTACATACGGGCGGGGTCTCGAACGCCTACTCACGCATACGTACGGCCAGGGCTCGTGTACATGGCTGGGTCAGACCGGAGAAACAACGTCGTCGTCGTGTTCATGGGGAGGCAACGGAATGCGTCGTGTTCATGGGGAGGCAACGCAATGCATCGTGTTCATCAGGAGGCAACGGAACGTGTGGGAGCCAACCGGCTGGGTCGGAACGGAATGCGTGGTCGTGTTCATCGGGAGGGCTTGGACGGAACATGCGATGGAAACGAGGCCTGGCGTACCGCACAACGAAGGAAACGAACCTCCTACATTCGGAACGAGGTCTGGCGTACCGCAAAACGGAGGAAACAGACCTCCTACGTTCGAAACGGGGTCCTGTTGATCGGGAGGGGTGTGGCGTACCGCAAAATGGACGAAACGGACTTGTGTTGGAGAGCTATGGTCTAAACGGGGGTCCTGTTCATCAGGAGGGGTGTGGTGTACCGCAAAACGGGAGTCCACGGGATACTGTTCATCTCCACCGTCGACCTCCTCCAGCCTCCACATGCTACCGTCGACCTCCTCCAGCCTCCACGGGCTCCTGTTCATCCAACCTCCACCACATGCTACTCCACCGGCTACTATTCAACCACCCCTCCACGGGCACCCTTCCACCGTCTACTCTTCATCCAGCCCTCCACACCACGGGATCCTGTTCAACCACCCCTCCACGGGCACCCCTCCACCGTCTACTCTTCATCCAGCCCTCCACCACACCACGGGGTCCTGTTCATCCAGAGGCAACGCCACCGCTCACTGTTCATCCAAACCCACCCGCAACGCTCACTGTTCATCCCAGAGGTAGCATCGATCGGCTTCAGTTAGAAGCAGTAGCGAAGGAATCGCTCGATCGGGTTCAGTTAACATCAATCGATCGGTCGCTCGGGTTCAGTAATGCGTAGCCTGCAGTGCAATCACTCGGGTTCAGTTAGAGCCCAACGCCTCGCCGGTTCAGTTAGAGCCAATGCCTTGCACACACGTGCATACGTGTACGAGAGAAATACACATCGCTCGGCCCCCGACCTCCCACCGTAACCGGGAACTCCCCGAAATTTTCCTCCCCCTCGCTTCTACCATGGTTTTTTCCATCATGGACGGACCAAAGAATGTCATGCAGCTGCGTCTCCGGCCCACCCAGGAAGAAACGCCTATTTTTTGTCATGATTTTTTTTCATAGAAGTAGGAGCCCACCACATCTATGATGATACACGGTTTTGTCACCATTATCATCCTAGAAGTGTCATATGTATGACAGAAAAAAATTCATTCGGCCCAAAATGTCACGGATGTGTCTTCTTTTTTTGTAGTGCATGCTGGTAAGTAGTATGACTATTATCGCCCACAACTCTTTGTGTTCTACTTGTGCATATAACATCTACGGATAGACCTGTCTCTGATACCACTGTTGGGGAACGCAGTATTTCAAAACAATTCCTACGATCACGCAAGATCTATCTAGGAGATGCATAGCAATGAGAGGGGAGAGTGTGTCTACGTACTCTCGTAGACCGAAAGCGGAAGCGTTTAGTAACGCGGTTGATGTAGTCGAACGTCTTCATGATCGAACTGATTAAGTACCGAACGCACGGCACCTCCACGATCTGCACACGTTCAGCTCGGTGACGTCCCTCGTACTCTTGATCCAGTTGAGGATGAGGGTGAGTTGCGTCAGCATGACGGCATGTTGACGGTGATGATGAAGTTACCGACGCAGGGCTTCTCCTAAGCACTACGACAATATGACTGAGGTGGAAAACTATGGAGGGGGGGCACCGCACATGGCTAAAGATCAACTTGTGTGTCTATGGGGTGCCCCCTCCCCCGTATATAAAGGAGGGGAGGAAGAGGAGGGCCGGCATCAAGGGGCGCGCCCAAGGGGGGCATTCCTATTCCTAGTAGGAGTAGGTTTCCCCCTTTCCTAGTCCAAGTAGGAGAAGAAGGAAGGAGAGGAAGAAGAGAAGGAAAGGGGGGCCGCCCCCTAGCTCTAGTCCAATTCGGTTTGGGCTAGGGGGGCACCACCTCTTGGCCTGCCTCCTCTCTTCCACCACTAGGCCCATAAGGCCCAATAACTTCCCGGAGGGGGTTCCGGTAACCCCCGGTACTCCGAAACTTATCCGAAACAACCCGAACCATTCCGGTGTCGGAATGTAGTCTTCCAATATATGGATCTTTATGTATCGACCATTTCGAGACTCCTCGTCATGTCCGTGATCACATTCGGGACTCCTAGCAACCTTCGGTACATCAAATTAAATAACTCATAATACATATCGTCATCGAACATTAAGGTTGTGTTTGATAGTAAAGTATTGTAAAAACCAAAGTATCAACAAACCACAGTATTTTAGCATGTAGGTATAACATACCGTGGTTTTGACAAAACAGGGTATTTTGTAGTATTGAAATACACAAGACCTGTTTGGCGCAACCACGTAAAATCAGTTGTAGTGTTAACAGTGCAAACAGGTCAGCGAAGCTAGCCGTTGCATGTAGCAAAATGATTGGCCAAAGAACGGCCATGCACATGGCGAGAGAGCAGCGTGTTACCATCAGCATGCATAAGAAAGAAAGCTTGCACTAAATGAACTCCGCTGAACGGCCATGACCAAAAAGGAGGTCGGCTTCACGGCGTAGCCGGCGACACCAAGCGGCAGAGCTGCACAAGAACTGGTGGCTTGGCCTTCTTCTGCATCTGCGGGCTATAGTAGATGAGAGAACGACGAGCCATGGAGAGAGGCCTGCATGCAGCAGCAGTGAGTCGTCCATCCAACACGAGCGGCGCTGAACGACGTGCGGCAACATCTACAAAGAGCACATGGCGGCGGTGGCGAATAATCTTTGTAGAGGGAGACGAGTTAGCAGGGAAGACGTTGACGATGTGCGATGCCGTTCTTTTTGCCAGCTCAGTTTAAAAAAAGAGGTCTTGGGTTCTTTTTATAAAACAGAGAAAAACATTGTTTTGACAAATATTGTGGTATTAAAATTGTAGTTTTTCAAGGCAACCAAACAGCTCATTGTAAATAAAACTATGGTAATCTAGAAAACTGTAGTATTCTCAGAATACATAGAAAATACTTTGCTATCAAACAAGGCCTAAGCGTGCGGACCCTACGGGTTCGAGAACTATGTAGACATGACCGAGGCTCATCTCCGGTCAATAACCAATAGCGGAACCTGGATGCTCATATTGGTTCCTACATATTCTACGTAGATCTTTATCGGTCAAAACGCATAACAACATATGTTGTTCCCTTTGTCATCGGTATGTTACTTGCCCGAGATTCAATCGTCGGTATCATCATACCTAGTTCAATCTCGTCATCGGCAAGTCTCTTTACTCATTCTGTAATGCATCATGCCGTGACTAACTCATTAGTCACATTGCTTGCAAGGCTCATAGTGATGTGCATTACCGAGAGGACCCAGAGATAACTCTCTGATACACAGAGTGATAAATCCTAATCTCGACCTATGCCAACTCAACAAACATCATTGGAGACATGTGTAGAGTATCTTTATGATCACCCAGTTACGTTGTGACGTTTGATAGCACACAAGGTGTTCCTCCGGTATTCGGGAGTTGCATAATCTCATAGTCATTGGAACATGTATAAGTCATGAAGAAAGCAATAGCAATAAACTAAACGATCATAGTGCTAAGCTAATGGATGGGTCTAGTCCATCACATCATTATCTAATGATGTGATCCCTTTCATCAAATGACAACACATGTCTATGGCTAGGAAACTTAACCATCTTTGATTGACGAGCTAGTCAAATAGAGGCATACTAGGGACACTCTGTTTGTCTATGTATTCACACATGTACTAAGTTTTTGGTTAATACAATTCTAGCATGAATAATAAACATTTATCATGATATAAGGAAATATAAATAACAACTTTATTATTGCCTCTAGGGCATATTTCCTTCAGCTGTGTTGTGTATCAGACCTGTTGTGTACCTCACCGTGAGTTTGACAAGAGGGTACAATAGTGATCCAAGAATGGATCACTGGACATCGGTCAAAATTATCCTTAGTGGAATAAGGACACGTTTCTCGGTTATGGAGGTGACAAAAGATTCGTCGTACAGGGTTACATCAATGCAAAATTTGACACTGATCCGGATAACTCTAAGTCTCAATCTGGATACATATTGAAAGTGGGAGCGATTAGCTAGAGTAGCTCCGTGCAGAGCATTGTAGACATAGAAAATTTGCAAAATACATACGGCTCTGTGTGTGGCAGACCAGTTGACTAAACTTCTCTCACAAGCAAAACATGATCACTCTTTGGGTGTTAATCACATAGTGATGTGAACTAGATTATTGACTCTAGTAAACCTTTGGATATTAGTCACATAGAGATGTGAACTAATCACATAAAGATGTGAACTATTCGTGTTAAATCACATGACGATGTGAACTAGATTATTGACGCTAGTGCAAGTGGGAGACTGAAGGAAATATGCCCTAGAGGCAATAATAAAATTGTTATTTATATTTCCTTATATCATGATAAATTTTTATTATTCATGCTAGAATTGTATTAATCGGGAACTTAGCACATGTGTGAATACATAGACAAACAAAGTGTCCCTAGTGTGCCTCTACTTGACTAGCTCGTTCATCAAAGATGGTTAAGTTTCCTGACCATAGACATGTGTTGTCATTTCATGAACGGGATCACATCATTAGGAGAATGATGTGATGGACAAGACCTATCCGTTAGCTTAGCATAATGATCATTTAGTTTTATTGCTATTGCTTTCTTCATGACTTATACATGTTCCTCCGACTATAAGATTATGCAACTCCCGAATACCAGAGGAACACCTTGTGTGCTATCAAACATCACAATGTAACTGGGTGATTATAAAGATTCTCTACAGGTGTCTCCAATGGTGTTTGTTGAGTTGGCATAGATCGAGATTAGGATTTGTCACTCCGTGTATCGGAGAGGTATCTCGGGGCCCTCTCGGTAATACACATCACTATGAGCCTTGCAAGCAATGTGTCTAATGAGTTAGCCACGGGATGATGTATTATGGAACGAGTAAAGAGACTTGCTGGTAAAAAGATTGAACTAGGTATGATGATACCAACGAGCGAATCTCGTGCAAGTAACATACCGATGACAAAGGGAACAACGTATGTTGTTATGCAATTTGACCGATAAAGATCTTCGTAGAATATGTATGAGCCAATATGAGCATCCAGGTTCCGCTATTGCTTATTAACCGGAGATGTGTCTCGGTCATGTCTACATAATTCTCAAACCCGTAGGGTCCGCACGCTTAACGTTCGATGACGATTTGTATTATGAGTTATGTGATTTGATGAACCGAAGTTTGTTCGGAGTCCTGGATGAGATCACGGACATGACGAGGAGTCTCGAAATGGTCGAGACATAAAGATTGATATATTGGAAGGTTATGTTTGGACACCGGAATGGTTTCGGAAAGGTTCGGGCATTTCCCGGAGTACCGGGGATTACCGAACCCCCCCCCCCCCCGGTGAGTTAATGGGCCTTCATGGGCCCTAGTGGAGAGAGGAGGCGGCTGCCAGGTGGTGGCACCCCCCCTCCAAAGCCCAATCCGAATTGGACTAGGGTTGGGGGCCCCGGACCCCCTTTCCTTCTCTTCTCCTCCTCCTTCCATCCTTCTCCTAGTTGGAATAGGAAAGGGGGGACCGAATCCTACTTGGACCGGGAGTCCAAGTAGGACCCCCCCCATGGCGCGCCCCCCTTTTGGCGGGCCACCTCTCCCCCGTTATATACGTGGAAGGGGGCACCCCAAAGACACACCAAGTCTTCTCTTAGCCGTGTGCGGTGCCCCCCTCCACAGTTACACACCTCGTCCATATCATCATAATGCTTAGGCGAAGCCCTGCACCGGTAACTTCATCATCACCATCGCCATGCCATCGTGCTGAAGGAACTCTCCCTCGTCCTTAACTAGATCAAGAGATCGAGGGACGTCATCGAGATGAACGTGTGCTGAACGCGGAGGTGACGTACGTTCGGTGCTTGGATCGGTTGGATCGCGAAGATGTTCGACTACATCAACTGCAATACTAAATGCTTCCACTTTCGGTCCACGAGGGTACATGGACACACTTTCCCTGCTCGTTGCTATGCATCTCCTAGATAGATCTTGCATGATCGTAGGTAAAATATTTGAAATATTGCGTCCCCAACAACAGTCAAGTTGATCAGTCGGCTGAATGAATGTATCGATTATGTTGCTAGTCCAGTCTCGAACCAAAAACTATGTGCAGGCGACATGATGTAGTTTCGAGCGTACTATTTCTCAAAGAAATACCGAGTGCAAGCCACTCGGTGTAGATCCGTTCTGGTAACGGATGTTGAAACCTTGACTCATCAAGGACATCAAGTCGCATAAGATATCTTCCATGGCAGTGGTTGCTTTTGTCGGGAAGGCCAAATATCCAAATGCGCATACTTGGTTCTTGAGAGAAGGTTTGACAGACGTTCCTCAAATGGGTACTCACTAGCGACAGTCGATTTGTTCGAGCCCAGACCTCACAAACCATCACTCGGAATTCAATGATAAACCATCAGCCAGGCCAGGAGCAATCCTCTTTCGAAGAGATGATACGGGTCTCACCAAGTTTTCCTGATAACTAGCTCAAAACTCGCTTTCCATAGGTATGATCTATTGAGTCTACCAAGGTCTCTCATCTGATAATCAAATGGCACTAAGAGTTCAGCGATCAATCGAAATCATTGCATGCATGACACCTTCAGTTTTCGCAATGAGATAATGACTCCAAGCTCTTTGGCTATGCCACACCAAGCGCTATTGAGACGAGATTGGTGCCGAAGGGTGTTATTCAACAAAATAATATTAGAGCAACGTCGCCGCGACACAAAATTCTTACTAAACAAATTACGCACACAATGGATGAGCGACGAGAATCCTGGCCCCTCCACCGTATGATGCCTAAGCGATGCCCATAGGCAGAAGATATGGGCGATGGATCTGGTGAAGGCTAGGGTTTCTTATAAGGGTTAGCAGTTCTTAGTTGTTCGTGTTGGCAGTGTTAGAGATTGATGTATTCAGTTAACTGTTTTTCATTAAAATGCTAATTATTTACTAGAAAGTGAGTCCAATGTTAAAACAATGTGGTTCAGATGCCCCTTACCCTGAAAAAGTGTGGGAAAGTATCTTCTTTGAAATAGAGCATTGAACATACTTGCAAAGTGATAAGGCTAAGGGCATCTCCAACGTTGACCCATAAATTTGCTCCCACGCCTGTCCGCGAACAGGGAGGATCAGTCCGTGAACACGGATGTGTGAGCCAGCCATCCAATGCTATCCTGTATATATCTGCCAGGAAAAGGCAATTTGAAATTCAAATCTTGTCTGATCCATAGCGCGCGTCGGTGGATCACATGACCGATCACAACCAAAAAGAGGCAAGCATGCTTAAGCTTTTTACATGCCTAGTCACAAAAGAATATCAGTCCGACATTCTGTGCAGAAAAATTAGATTTTCTGCCATGCTAACTGGTAATCCGAGCCTCCGTGCTTAAGGTGCTGCCGCTGCCATGTGGGTAGCCTCCACCTCCGCCTCCGCCTCCTTGTCTACCGCCTACTCATCCTCCTTGCCCGCCACCTCCGACTCATCTTTCTGTCACTGCAACATCTTGTAGCAAACGGCTTGCAAGGTCATTCTCGCGTCAACATTCAAAGACTCCAAATTCAAGGACAATATCTTGGCGTCCTCCACATCGTCTACGACCTTCACCTTCTTTTCTTCGAGCATGGCCTTCTTCTCCTCGAGCATGGTCTTCTTATCTTTGATCATGGCCCTCTTCTCTTTGAGCTTGAGCTTTTTCTCGGTTGTCCATCAACAATTTGAACCTCTCCGCCTTTTTCCTTCTTGATGTCTGAGCGCTTGACGTATGTCTCCTCCTTCTGCATCAAGATGTCCTCGAACCTGTCCATCATCTTGACCACCGCACCTTCTTGCTTCGCCCTCTCCTCCTCTCATTTCTTTCCTCGGAACCCTCTTCTAGCCTTCTTGAGTGGTTCTGTCATTGGGTCGGTTGGGTCACGGGTTTCTTCCTTGGTGGCTTGGTCCATGATTTGGCTATGAATATGTTCCACTTTGTCTGCCATTCAACTTGAACCAACAAATCATGACGATGAAGTTTTTCTTCTCCAACTTCTTGAACATCGTACACGCACAAGAAGGTTACAAAATGAAGTCAACAATGCATATCCGACAAGTGATCAATGAAGCTATGCATACCCGGCTATTGATCAACAAAACTATGCATACCAGCCTAGTGATCGACAAAACTGTGCATACATCAAATGAACTTACTTGCTCGGTGATTTGTGCACCACTTGGCCACCGTGCGATGAGATGCGCCAAGTGGCCGCAATATTTGGACACGGCCTCTTGGTTGGTGTACCATCCATGTGCCCTTTTGCTCCGTGGCATAGATCGGATCGAGGCTAGTGGCCAACCATGCATCGCATAACATTTCGTCCTCCCACACGTTGAAGCTTTCTCCTCTACCCTTCTTCTTCGGATCGCCAGTAGAATCATCAAGATCATCGTCCTTGCAGTCCTCCTCCTCCTGCTACAGTCCAGCAGCCCAATCCTGCTGTTGTGTGCCTGTGCCAGTTTGGGTGTAGGACTGCTGCATGCCCGGCTGAGTGTAGCCCTACTGCGTGTGGGTGTAGTTGCCGGACTAGGTGGGATCCGATTCTACCACCTGCCCGTCCTCATAGCCACCTCCTCGCCCGTCTCCAATGTGGATGATGTTGAACATCTCCCTCTCCCTATCATCGTATGTCTTCTCCCCTGCTTTAGGCATAGCACCGAATAGCGTGCAGACACCTATTTGCTCCCACCCACTATCCGCGTCCGGATGAGTTGTGGCGAAGAACACTAAGAAGAGTGGTGGCACCGTGTTAACGTTGACAATGTAAGGCACTTGGCTGGTGGCAGTTGCCGCGGACTCCTACCGAACTGCTTGGCGCCGAAGAAGTACAGGGCCTTGTAATGCTCCGGCCATGGCGACGTCTATACGGTGGGCGACACCATCGGGGCACCACGGCCCGGGCCACGACATCCACCACGTACGTTCGCGACCAACACGCCACACTGCCACGTCAGCCACCAGCATGACCTCTGCCGACATTCTGCTTCTTGAGTGTTTCTGCTATTGTTGGCCTTCGTTTTGATGCGGCGATTTTGCTACGTTGTTGTCGGTGTACTAAAGTAGGGGTACCTTAGTATCTCGAACTTGTGCACGGGCAGTCGCAGCGTCCCGCGGCAAGGCTTGCTGGGCGACCGCCAAGGTCCTCCGTGGTTCCTTTGAAGCCATTCAAGAACAAAGTATCCAAGAACAAGAAGACAAGACCCCGGCAAGAGGAGCTTGCCGGGAAAGAAACAAGACCCCGGCAAGAGGAGCTTGCCGGGAAGGCCAACCAAGGCCCGGTGAGCGACAAGCTCCCGGATACGACAAGGCAACGACCGCGGCAAGTTCCTTGCCGCGGCAAACCTCCACTCTGTACCTGTGCTCCAGCACATCCACCAACGTGTCGCTCTGGGACCCTTCCAGGCGTACATGGCGGAAGGTTGTGCAGCCAGAGGTACACAGTGGCAAGCGGCGCTGACAAGATTGCCATCGTGGCAAGTAGTGGCGTCCCTGGCGGTCCCTTTCTGCGCCATCTAGGCGACGCAGACAGGCATTTAATGCCTTTGTCCCCTGCCGTCAGGGTTAGGTATGATACAACTGTAGTAGGTGGTGGTGCCAACCGCCACGTCTTTTCCATTTTTACCCTCATCTATGTTGCCACCTGTCAGTGACCCCTTTAACATATAAAAGGAGGCCCATGCGCAACGTAGAGGGGGGACGATCATTCTCACGCTCGGTCTGGCTAGCTGGTGGTGTGTATTGTAGCAATCATCGCTCCCGAGCAAGAAATCAATACAACCACAAAGCAGGAGTAGGGTTTTACGCATCCGTGCGGCCCGAACCTGGGTAAACTGATCGTGTCGCTCGTGCGCTTCGCCTCGATCTGCTGTTTGCGCACTCTCCGCCCCCTGCCGAACCGAAAGGGGCCCGGTCCGCCGTGGTCCCATAGGTGTCCATGGGATCAGCACCCCCGACATCTTTGGCGCGCCAGGTAGGGGGTGTGTCCAGATTGTGTGAACCTGATCCGGCGTTCGCATGAGACAAATCTCCATCGTCTTCATCGACATGCCGCCGAAGAAGAAGGTTTCGGAGGCGGCTGCTCCGTCCGTGCCGAACCCGCCATCGCCGGTGCGAACGGCTGGTGGGGTAGACGCCGGCGAAAGAGCGGGCATCGACGATCGGGCTCATGGTGCTGCCGGGTCCAAGGAAAAGGCTCCGCTGCCCATCGGCGGCGCAGTCGGCTCCCACAACGACCGGGCGCTCTCCAAGACCTCGGCGTCCGTACACGCACCGCGCCCATCTCAGGAGGCGCGGGACCAGCAGCGTTATGGTACCCATGGTACCATACGTTTGCTGGGCCAAGATCAAGCTGGTGGATCCCGGAGTGCTCAAGACCAGCACGCACGTCGACATGCTGGCGCGAGCGGGGCACGGTCGCCGGGATGAGATATTGCTCCTTCTAACATAGTTAGAAGTCCGAGCATATCCCGTTCCTCGCACCGTTCACTGCCCCCGCCCACCACTCCGGCAGAAGCTTTGGCGCGAGCTCAACTGCTCCTAGACTACCCTCCAGCGGCGGACAAGATCGACGACTGGAGGGCCACCATCTAGAATCTCATCGGCTTCGCCAATGGCGACAACCCACGGCAGCTGAGCACATCACAGCCGCGGCAAGTCAGCCAGGCGCGAGCCGGTGGCGACAAGACCGGGGAGGGTGCAACCATTGTGCACTCTCCGCCTCGAAGGCCAAGATCGCCGACTCGCCGAATCCACCACGACAGCGACTCCACCGCATCATCTGATCCATGAGCTCGTCGCGATCGGTGCCAAGTTCTTCATGAACGACAGCAAGAAGACGCTCGTACCCGCATCGAGCGCCGAAGAGAAGCGCAGCGTCAATCAGACCTGCGCGCTGGGCCCTCTGTCGACATGCATGCGCCAGGGGAACCAGGCGACTTGCCGTACGCGGTAGGTTGCCCTGCGTTTACCCGTGAGCTGCGGCAAGTCCAGTGGCCCAGCCAGAAGAATTTCAAGCCAGACGTACCAGAGAAGTACGACGGCAAGTCGCACCTGTCGGAGTTCCTCAGCATCTACACCATCGCGGTGCAAGCTGCCGAGGGGCGAGACGACAAGGTCCTTGCCAACTACTTCCCGCTGGTGCTCAAGCCCGACGTCAGGTCCTGGCTCATGCACTTGCCGGACAACTCCATATCCTCTTGGGCAGACCTGTGCCATCAGTTTGTCAGCGCCTTTACAGGCGGCCACAAACCTCATGGCCAAGAGAGTGACCTTCACCTGCTCGCCCAGAAGGAAGGAGAGCCCCTGCGCAAGTACATTCAAAGATTCAGCCGTGTATAGCGCAACATCCCAGATATCCACCCTGCCGCGGTCATCAGCGCGTTCCATCAGAACGTGCGTAACCGCAGGATGCGGGAGGAGATGGCGATGTGCAGGATCAGAGACGTCAGTGAGCTATATGCCCTGGCCGACAAGTGTGCATGTGCTGAGGAAGGGAGGAAACTCCCCGAAGAGAGTACAGGAGCAGGAGGATCTGACAGTGAGGATGCTGCCCCGACAAAGAAAAACCGGCGGCGCAATAATAGGAAGAAGAAAAGCAAAGATGTGCTAGTCGTCGAGCAGTCCAGCAACGAAGGTGGCGCCAACAAAGCCAAAGTTGGTAGCTCCGGCCAGGAGGTTGCCACATGCACCAACTGCCAGGTTGTGGCGGTCGCCGACAAGCAGGACGGCACCGACAAGCAGTACTGCAAGATCCATCGCACTAAGGGCCATGACCTCCAGAGCTGCAAGAAGGTCGAGCAGCTTGTCCAGCAACAAAAAGCTAAGTACGAGCGGCGCGACAAGGAGAGGGCCCAAGGAGGCGCTGGAGAATTCGGCAAGAAACGCGTCGGCCGGGGAGGACGCCGTGGCAAGGCCAAGCAGCGGCAAGGAGACAGACCTCCCCGCGGCCGCGACAAGGATGAAGACGACGACGACGACGAGGACATGGATGATGTCGAGACCAGTGAGCAGGAGTTCTAGAAAGCCACAGAAGTCTTGTGCGTTGACGGCGGTGCTTCTCTGCATATTTCCCACCGCCAGCTCAAGCAGTGGGCGCGGGAAGTTAATGCAGCGGAAACAGCTGTCGAATCGCGCAAGCTTCTGAAATGATCCAGCACGCCTATCATCTTTGACATTGAGGACCACCCTGATCGCACAACTCCGGTCGGGTGCTTGCCACTGTTGGTTTCACCAACCATACGCAACCTCAAGGTCACTAAGATGCTAGTTGACGGCGGGGCCGGCTTGAACCTGATCTCCTCCGCTGTACTCCAGAAACTCCAGATCCCTGATAGCGAGCTCGAAGAGACCGGCACGTTCCAAGGAATCAACCCAGGAAGGAGCAAGCCGAAAGGGAAGGTCACGTTGCCGGTAACATTTGGCAGCGAAATGAACTTCAGGACTGAGAGGGTCACTTTTGACGATGCCGATTTCCCATTGCCCTACAATGGGATACTTGGTCGTCCGGCACTCGCCAAGTTCATGCCAGCCTCTCACTACGCATACAACATGCTCAAGATGTCAGGCCCGATAAGTGTCATCTCTGTCCCTGGCGACAAGAAGGATGCTCTTATCTGCGCCGACAAGATCTACCGGGACGCAGCAGCCGCTACAGATCGCAAGTCCCTTGCCGCTGAAGCTCCCGGGGGGAAGAAGAAGACCAAGTTCGGCAAGAGCTCTGATGCCCACTCCGGCAAGCGCACCTCTTCGGAGTGCTGCGCTACCGTTGAGGACGCACCATCGAGCTCCACCGGCAAGTGTTAAAAGGCAATGGCGGCTCCGCCACATACCAAGAAGGTATCCGCCAAGGAGGACGGCACTGGTGATACCTTCACCATCAGTGCCACTCTTGACCCTAAATAGGAAAGCGCGCTCATTGCTTTCCTGCGGGCGAACGTCGACGTGTTTGCGTGGCAACCGTCTGACATCCCCGGTGTTCCCAGGAAAGTAATTGAGCGCCACCTTGCCGTTTGTCCTCATGCGCGGCCCATCAAGCAGAAAGTCAGGAAGCAAGCAGTGGAGCGCCAAGAGTTCATAGCAGAAGAAATCAAAAATTGGAAGCAGCAGGCCTTGTCAGAGGAGTGCTCCATCCTACGTGGTTGGCCAATCCTGTAGTCGTGCGCAAAGCAAACGGAAAATGGACACTTTGTATTAACTTTACTGATGTTAATAAAGCTTGTCCCAAAGACCCATTTCCCTTGCCGCGCATTGACCAGATTGTTGACTCCACAGCCGGATGTGATTTGCTTTCATTTCTTGACGCATACTCAGGATACCATCAGATCTTCATGGCAGAAGAGGATGAGGAGAAAACCGCATTCATTACTCCATGTGGCACGTATTGTTTCATATGGATGCCTTTCGGATTAAAGAATGCTGGTTCAACATTTGCAAGAGTGGTCCATGTCGCTCTTGAGCCACAGATGCTAAGAAATGTGGAAGCCTACATGGATGACATAGTGGTCAAGAGCAAGGACAGGGCAACTCTGATCCAAGATTTAGACGAGAGCTTTGCAAATCTGCGCAAGATCGACCTCAAGCTCAACCCCGAGAAGTGTGTGTTTGGAGTCCCCTCCGGAAAGCTTCTCGCGTTCTTTGTGTCTCAGCGGGGAATTGAGGCCAATCCCGACAAGATCAAGGCCATTGAGCAGATCGAAGCACCAAAGCGCGTCAAGGATGTACGAAAACTTGCCGGTTGCATGGCTGCTCTCAGCAGGTTTATCTCTCGGTCTGCTGAGCGCGCCCTGCCATTTTTCAAAATTTTGAAAAAGGCAGGTCCAATGAAATGGACTCCGGAAGCGGAGGCTGCGCTGCAGGACTTGAAGAGATACCTGTCCTCCACTCCAACACTTGTCGCACCTAAGCCACAAGAGAAGTTGCTGCTATATATAGCGGCAACCAATCAAGTGGTTAGTGCTGCATTAGTGGCGGAGAGGGAGGCAGATGACGAGCCAGCAACCGCGGCAAGCGCATCCAGCAACAAACAGGGGGCTTCCCCGGCAAGCTCTGGTCCCGACAAGGATGGATCTGCGCAGGTGCGCGAAGAGATACAGAAGAGAATGGTGCAGCGCCCAGTTTACTTTGTCAGTTCCCTTCTGCAGGGGGCTAGGTCAAGGTACTCTGGTGTGCAGAAATTGCTTTTTGGCCTTCTCATGGCCTCGAGAAAGCTGCGCCATTACTTCCAAGCACATGAGATCACGGTTGTCACTCGCTTTCCGCTGAAGAGGATACTGCAGAATCCAGAAGCGACAGGCAGGATTGTTGAGTGGGCACTAGAACTGTCAAGCTTTGGCCTCAAATTCGAGAGTACTTCAACTACCCAAAGCAGAGCATTGGCAGAATTCATAGCAGAGTGGACGCCAACACCAGATGAAGAAATTCCCGAGACAAGCACCCCCGACATCTTTGGCGCGCCAGGTAGGGGGTGTGTCGAGATTGTGTGAACCTGATCCGGCGTTCGCACGAGCCAAATCTCCATCGTCTTCATCGACATGCCGCCGAAGAAGAAGGTTTCGGAGGCGGCTGCTCCGTCCGCGCCGAACCCGCCATCGCCGGAGCGAACGGCTGGTGGGGTAGACGCCGGCGGAAGAGGTGGCGTCGACGATCGAGCTCATGGTGCTGCCGGGTTCAAGGACAAGGCTTCGCTGCCCATCGGCGGCGCAGTCGACTCCCACAACGACCGGGCGCACTCCAAGACCTCGGCGTCCATACACGCACCGCGCCCATCTCAGGAGGCGCGGGACCAGCAACATTATGGTACTGTAGGATCGAAAGTATGTCTAGAGGGGGGTGATTAGACTACTTAACCAACTAAAAGCTTAGCCTTTTCCCAATTTTAGTTCTTGGCAGATTTTAGCTATCTTAGAGCAAGTCAAGCAATCATCACACAATTCAAGCAAGCATGCAAAGAGTTTATTGGCAGCGGAAAGTAAAGCATGCAACTTGCGAGAATGTAAAGGGAAGGGTTTGGAGGATTCAAACGCAATTGGAGACACGGATGTTTTCCCGTGGTTCGGATAGGTGGTGCTATCCTACATCCACGTTGATGGAGACTTCAACCCACGGATGGTAACGGTTGCGCGAGTCCATGGAGGGCTCCACCCACGAAGGGTCCACGAAGAAGCAACCTTGTCTATTCCACCATGGCCATCGCCCACGAAGGACTTGCCTCACTAGCGGTAGATCTTCACGAAGTAGGCGATCTCCTTGCCCTTACAAACTCCTTGGTTCAACTCCACAATCTTGTCGGAGGCTCCCAAGTGACACCTAGCCAATCTAGGAGACACCACTCTCCAAGAAGTAACAAATGGTGTGTTGATGATGAACTCCTTGCTCTTGTGCTTCAAATGATAGTCTCCCCAACACTCAACTCTCTCTCATAGGATTTGGATCTGGTGGAAAGAAGATTTGAGTGGAAAGCAACTTGGGGAAGGCTAGAGATCAAGATTCATATGGTAGGAATGGAATATCTTGGTCTCAACACATGAGTAGGTGGTTCTTTCTCAGAACATATGAGTAGGAATGGTGTATGTGTTCTGATGGCTCTCTCAACGAATGGAGAGGAGGTGGAGGGGTATTTATAGCCTCCACACAAAATCCAACCGTTACACACAATCTACCAATCTCGGTGGGACCGAATCAGAAAACTCGGTCTGACCGAAATAGTAAACCTAGTGACCGTTAGGAATTTCGGTGGGACTGAGATGCAACTCGGTAGGACCGATTCGGTTAGGGTTTGGGCATAACGTAATCTCGGTGAGACCGATCGCACAAACTCGGTGAGACCGAGTTCGGCAATTAGCTAACCAGAGAGTTGGTCAGGCAAACTCGGTGGGACCGACTTGCTCTTTCGGTGAGACCGAAAAGTTACAAGAAGGAAACAGAGAGTTTGCATTGCATTCTCGGTGGGACCGATTCGCTCTTTCGGTGAGACCGAAAAGTTACGAAAGGGAAACAGAGAGTTTGCAACCCCATCTCGGTGTGACCGAGATCCTTATCGGTAGGACCGAATTGCTAGGGTTTGGCAGTGGCAAATGACAAGTGAAACTCGGTGGCGCCGGATTGACAGAATCGGTATGACCGAGTTTGGCTTAGGGTTTAGGTCATTTGTGGATATGGAAAGGTGGTTGAGGATTTTGGAGCATATCACTAAGCACATAAAGTAAGAGGCTCATTAAGCAACACCTCATCCCTCCTTGATAGTATTGGCTTTTCCTAAAGACTCAATGTGATCTTGGATCACTAAAATATAAAATGAAGAGTCTTGAACTTTTGAGCTTGAGCCAATTCTTTGTCCTTAGCATTTTGAGGGTTCCACTTTCACATCCATGACATGCCAATCATTGAGCTTTCCTGAAATAATCATCTTGAAATAGCATTAGCTCAATGAGCTATATGTTGTTATAAATTACCAAAACCACCTAGGGATAGTTGCACTTTCAATCTCCCCCTTTTTGGTAATTGATGACAACATATAGATCAAAGCTTCAACAAATAATAATAATCATGAAATACATCGTCGCTTTGAGAAGTATGTGATAAGTAAGAGCTCCCCCTAAATTTGTGCATATTTAAAATTTGCTTTGGACTGCAAATGCACAAGGAGTTAGAATCATGGGTTACTCTTCCATGTCACATACATCTTGGTGGAGCGCTCAAAAATGATAAGATTGAAATACATGCACTCATCACCAAGAATAGTGAATGATCACAAACGATAGATAGAATGATAATATTTAGCAAGCATTAAGAAACCATTAAGTGTAGCTTATGATCAAACACTTGATCATCGATGTCTCACGAATAATGACATAGTATCGCACACGCAAGCAAACAAAGTTCGAAAAACCACCAAATAAAAACAAGAGAGAATAAAAGCAACACTCTCTCTCGAAGCCTATGATCTATACATTTTCTCCCCCTTTGGCAACAAGTTACCAAAAAGTTCCTAGAAAATGCATAGTGCTAAGTCGACGCTCAGGCTTGATCTTCAGGTGGTGGTGGAGTCCGGAGCACGCCAAGGACGAAGCCTTCGGTAGAAGTGGTCGGAGTCGAGGCTGAAGTGGATGCTGGAGCTGGTGGAACTAAGGTTGTGGCTGGCGCAGACGTTGTGGTTCTGGTGTCAGCAACTGGCAGTGCAGACGACCTCGGACCTCGTGGCACCCTCGCAAAAGCATCAGTCGTGGTCCTCCCTCTCCTCTCATTCATGTCCTCCTGAAGCTGCTCCACGGTGGTCTGTATCTCTGTCACCTTGATGTCCATGTCATAGAACCTATGTTCCATGATCCTCTCTAGGCTCGCCTGGTTCTGAGTCAGGGTAGCTATACTCTGCTCAATCTGCAGGGTGGACGCTATCAGGTAACCGAGCTGCTCTTGTTTGGTCTTCAAGAAGTAATCAGAAGCCTCCGCTTGAGTAGGCATCCTGGCAGCTTTCTCCTTCTTCGCCTTCTCCTTCTGAGCTTGTGCATGGGCAGATGAGGGTTCATTCTCAGTCATAACCACTTGGTTATCCTCAAAATCTGGACAGATGGGCAGGTGTTCCTTATCCAATAAATACACGCCCGTGCCCATCTTGGAGTTGATGAGCTCCTGAATCTGTGGGGCATACCCACAACTCCTCTTCTGGTCTGCAGCTGTCCTCTTGATTGTTTCCACAATGAGACTCATGACCTTGAATTTCTGAGGCACGTCAAAGACATGAAGCAAGTTGATCGCGTGACCTCTGATCATCTTGTGATCTCCAGATTTGGGCAGAAGGGTGTGCCTAAGGATCCAGTTGATCGTAGGCAATCCTGAGAGCAGATAGTGCACTGAGCCAAACTTGAACGTGTCGAGCGCTTCATTCGGGATCTCCTTGTACATGTTGGACATGGAGTTGTGATCCATCTTTTTCTTGGCATAAATGTCCAAGTCATCAGCTTGCTCCTCTGGGGCATTGATCAACTTCGCCCATTCTTCAACAGTGGATTGGTACCTTGTACCCTCTGACATCCATGTGATCCTGCCATCCAGATAAAAGTGTGTTGTGGAGTAGAATTGCATGATCAGCTCCTCGTTCCACTTTGTGAGCTTCTGCCCAACAAAGTCTGCAACTCCACACGCACTAAAGCTGTCAAATACACCGGGGTAGTACTCTTCATTTTCCTTGATGTAGGTCCAGTCGACCCATCTCATGTCACAAACGATTGGCTTCTTGTCAAGCAAAACAGTCTCATAGAAATCTTGCTGCTCCTTGGTATGAAATCTGTAATCCACGGCAGTCCTTCTCCTAGAAGCATACGGATCTGCTTCTCTCCATTTCCTCAGCCCTGAATCCCTCCTGAGCTTCATATCCTCAGCCACAGGATGAGCATCGTTGTGGTCTGGGATCTTGGGCTTGAGCTTCCTAAGGACACTCTCTCCCTCTTCTTCGATAGCTTCAGGCACTGGGGCCTTGTTCTTTTCCGCAGCTGGGATGCTTCGTGTGTTTCTCTTTGGTGCACTCTTAGGCTTAGATGCAGCCTTAGGTGCTTCCTTGGGCTTGGATGCAGCTGTTCCTGACCTTATAGCATCTCCCATGAGATTGGCTGCCTTGGGTGCTGGTGCAGCAACCTCTTCTTCTTCCTCCTCGTCTACCATGATGGAGGCCTTCCCAAGTACTCTGGTTACAGTCTTCTTCACCCTCTCTTTCCTCTTTTTGCCCTCAGCAGCAACGGGCTCAACGGGAGCAGGCTTCACAGTTGAAGCTCTAGCCTTTGACATGGGCTGCCTGCCTGCTGGCCTTTTGATTTTCAGCCCTGGCTTTGTGCCTTGAGCTGGTTCAGCTCTCTTTGATGTGGCCTCTTCCTCTGCCACATAGTCTTCATCCTCAGAATCAGACGTTCTCTTCCTCCTTTGACGTGTGGCAGCCTTAGGCAGATTGCTGGGGGTGCTCCTGCTGCCATCATCAGAAGAACTTGAGGGGCTAGTGCCCTCACTCATCACAACTTGCTGCTCAGACACATTCTGGCTGTCACTTTGATCAGACATGTTGCAAACTGACTGCTGACCCTGTGAATAGATTATGGATAAGATAGAGTGGATGAGCATCACAAAAAGCAGAGATTTTTGCAAAAGATTAATTCAAAAACTTAGTTTTAGTTTTCCAAAGAAAGCATCTCGAGTCTACCGATTTTCAAACTCGGTGACACCGAAGCAGTTTTGGCACCAGAACTGGTGAACTCGGTCAGACCGAGTCACAATTCGGTGGCACCGAGACTGCTAGGGTTTCACAGAATTCCAAAATCGGTCGCACTGATAAGTTATTCTCGGTCAGACCGAGTTTCACTTGTGCAATGGCAAAAGCCAGATCGGTGGGACCGAGTTTTTCAACTCGGTGGGTCCGAGATGGTTTCGGCGGAAACCTAACCCTAAATTTTTTGAATTAAACCTAATCTACGAGTTCATTGACTGGATAGGAGTGTTTCAATCATGGCAAGAATCATGATGATCACAATGTGCCAGGAATCGGAGTGGAGAATAGCACAAAGATCGAGTCCATACCCTAGTTCGGCGGAGACTCGCTACGGCGACAACGGCGGGGCAGAATTCCATTGACGGCGGCGGAGACCAGCGACGGGAGGCTGCTGGAGGCGAGAAGACGATCCGGAGACCACGAAGGCAGAGCAGGCTATCGTGCGGGCGAAGAGGTTTCGGAGAAATTTCCAAAATTTTGCCCGTCACTATATATAGCCCGACCCTGTCGGTGTGACCGAGTGGAACAACTCGGTGGCACCGAGATGCAAAACAGTGTGCAGTTATTGCAACTCCGTGTGACCGAAAAGTTCAAATCGGTTGCACCGAGATCGAAAACCTAGATCAACTTAATGAACTCGGTAGGACCAAAAATGGAGTATCGGTCAGACCGAGATTCATAAAGAGGTTTTGGAAGTTTAAGTCTATGATGAATCGGGGACTCCGAGCGCTCCTCACACAGAGTGGTTCGAATCTGACTTGATCAAGTTTTGTGATGCAGCATGAATAGAGTTTGAGACGAGAAAAGCATAGATAGCTAGAGGAGGTTCTTAGGCATTCTTGTCCATCCACTTGGCAAAAGAAGAAAGCCAAACAATCAAAACAACAAGTGGATGTCCTCAAATGAGTAAAATATGCAACCAACATGCTCACACAATAAGATGGCAAATGAAATATGTGGCAAAGCATGCACAACCAATTCTAGCATCTATCAAGCAATTTGCGATGACTAGGTCATCTATATATGAGTATATTGACTTAGGAGTCAAGTGAGAACACTTGATCATAGGTCATACTCATCGTTTAAGCTCAAGTGGGGTTACCACTTTTACATAAAGCATTGTTGTATTCACATCTTTAGAGTTGCTTTAGCTCAAGTCTTAGAGTAAAGCTCCCCCTAGATGTGATATCCCCCCTAAGAGGGATGAACTAACCTTGGGTTTTGTCGATGATGACTTCATGTAGATGTTGAAGATGTGGATGCTCAATGTTGATGTAGATCACTTGGAGCTATCCATTTGAGTGAATTGCACTTTCAATACCTACATGGGTTAGTCCCACAAGGAACAAACAGGGATATCCATAGACATAGAGTGATGCACACACAAGATGATGTCCATGTGAAAGTGCGTTATATCGACTAGAGGGGGGTGAATAGGTGATTTTTATGAAAGTCTTCAAAACATGGAAGTTATGAAGACAAATAGAGTAGACAAGCCTATCACTATGCAGCGGAAGTTAGATTACACAAGGCAAGCCATAGTCAAGTATACAATATAGTGAAAGCACAGTGACAAATAGCTTCAGTGTAATGCGGATCAGGTAGGAAGAAGTTATGAAGCCAAACAAATCATACAGTCAAGTTGTGAAGACAGAAGATAAAGCAAGCATGCAATGGCTTCACAATGTGTACTGGTAAGTAAAGGGAGGTGAAGATGAAACCAGTGACACGCTGAAGACAATGATTTGTTGGACCAGTTCCAGTTGCTGTGACAACTGTATGTCTGGTTGGAGCGGCTAGGTATTTAAATCAAAGGACACACAGTCCCGGACACCCAGTCCTGAACACGCAGCTCAGGACACCCAGTCCTCGCCGTTTTCTCCTTGAGCTAAGGTCACATAGACCTCGCCCAATCACTCTGGTAAGTCTTCAAGGTAGACTCCCAAACCTTCACAGACTTTGTTCACCGGCAATCCACAATTACTCTTGGATGCTCAAAACGCGACGCCTAACCGGCTGGAGGATGCACAGTCCTCAAGTGTAATAAGTCTTCAGATCACTCAGACAGGAAGACTTAAGTGATGCCCAATTACTCTGGCTCTGGGTGGTTAGGGCTTTTCTCCTCGCTAGGGATTTTCTCTCAAAGGCTTCGAGGTGGGTTGCTCTCAAAGGACAAAAGCCGTGCACTGAAATCTGAGCAGCCAACCATTTATGGTTGTAGGGGTGGACTATTTATAGCCACTTGGCAACCCGACCTGATTTGTCCGAAATGACCCTAGGTCACTAAGGAACTGACACGTGTACCAACGGTCGAATTTCGAACTCACATGGCAACTTTACTTGGGCTACAAGTAAAGCTGACTTGTCTGACTCTGGACAAGATTTTCTCTCATTGTCTTCACTCGAAGACATAGGATTTGAATTAGGCATCACTTCAGTCATCCTGACTGGTTCTCTTGGACCCCACTTAACAGTACGGTGGTTCCTATGACACAACATGAATGAAGTAAAACTACGAAGGATCTAAGTCTTCGAGTTCCATAGGCTTCAAGGGGAGTCTTCACATGTCATTGTCTTCAACATGAATGTCTTCATAAACCACCATTGTCTTCAATGTCTTCATACATTTTTAGGGGTCATCTCTGGTAGCTAAACCGAATCAATGAGGGACTTCTACCTATGTTATCATGCAATTCTCACAAACACATTAGTCCCTCAACTAGGTTTGTCATCAATACTCCAAAACCAACTAGGGGTGGCACTAGATGCACTTACAATCTCCCCCTTTTTGGTGATTGATGACAAACTAGTTGAAGTTTTCAACGGGGAATATAATTTGTGAAATTGTAAAGGAATTGTCTTCATAAGCTGCAAGGGCTCCCCCTGAAGATGTGCATATAAGTGATTTGCTTCTGGAACGCAAATGCACATGGCAGGTTGTACTTGTGGGAATCCACTTCAACTTATGATGACAATCCACCATGCATGTAAAGGTATATGAAGAGAATGACATGCATAATGAAAAATGAACATCTGCGAAATGATATAAGTGCGGAATTTATCGTCGTACATGCGGAATTTATCTTCGCAAAAACATAGTGGCAAACAAGTAGCAGACGACCATCAAGTTTAAGTGTTACAACTCAAAGAACCAAATGTAGCAAAACGAGAGTTGTAAGCACGAAGCAAAATGCAAAATATAAAGCACCCGCCCATATTATTGACCCGCTTGAAGACTATAAACATCATATGCTTCTCCCCCTTTTGTCAATGATGACCAAAAAGGTTTGAAGACATAGAGTTTTCTATGCGTTCCCAGGCGTAGCAGGGTCGGTGGAGGCGTTTGGTGGTGCTGACGAGCTTGGTGCAGGGTCAACGCGCGCTGAAGAAGGTGGTGGTGATGTAGCGTTGTCTTCTTCCTCAATGATTCTTCCAGTCACTGTGGCAGCAGAGGAAGAGAACTCTGAATCTTCAAGCGACGGAGTTCCGCGCAGCACAGCTCTTCTGGGGGGTGTGGAGTCAAACTTGAATCTCTCTCTGAAGCCATCCTCTTGAAGTTCAGCTTCAGTGCACATCGTGGTGAGGCCTTTCCAAGTGCGGCGACAGGTTTCATGTGCGACAAAGGCATTCTTGGTGGCCAGATTTCTGATGCGATTGACGTCTTGCATGATACTGCGCATCTGCCTTTTGAGCCAGTCGTGATGCCTATCTTGCTTTTGGTGAAGAGCCACAAGAAGTTCACGGTCATTGAGTGTACGAGCGCGTTTCTTGGGTCTCTGTGCAGCTGTGCTGTCAGTGGCTTCAGTTGATGCAGGGGCACGTGTGGTGCCAGCCATTGGATATACTCTGGAAATGGCTTCAACACCTTCATCATGCTGAGTGAAGCTCTGGTGTTCTGCATTCTGAAGACTTAATGGCTGCTTGGCAGGCTCAGGATATATTGCTTCAGCAGAGGTGTCCACATCAGGTAAGAAGATTCTATGGTTGCGGGCAGAGGGCTGATAGGAGATAGCAGAGTGGAGCTTGATTAGCCTCATAACCCATGGAGCATAAATCTTCAAACCAAAGAGATCTGAGCCAGACGCTGCAAGTTGGCGTATAAAGAGATCCTGGGCGTTGAAGCATTTGCCATGCAGGATACAGAAGATGAGAGTCTTCATGGCACCTTCAACCTTGGCATATGGAGAGTGCCCCTTAATGGGCCATAGAGTCCGCCTGACGATGTGATATATAGTTCTGGGCAGGTACTCTAAGTCTTCAACGAAGAACTCAGTTGGATAAGGTGCATCCAGAGGCAAGGGCTTCATCATTGAGAGCATCTGACTCATATTGGGCTCAGGTCGCTGGAATATGCTCTCAATAGCTTCAGCATGGAGTTGGCAGCCTTCTTTGAAGAGTTCGCCAGGAGTGGGTAGGCCGGTAATTTCAATGATATCGAATGCATTGGCTTCATGATGGACATTTCCGGTCATCCACTCCAGGACCCAAGTCTTCGGATCTCTGTTGTAGCCTTGATATGCAATGTGGCATAGAACTGGAGCAGAAGCTCTTCATTCCAGTGCTCTTCATCTGTGATAAACGGCAGTAGACCAACTTGCTTGAAGCAATCCAGTGCTTCTTCCAGACCGGGCAGACCAGCAACAGCTTCAACCTCAAGGCGCTGGTGAGGAAAGATACGGCCTTGGTTGTATAGGACGCAGGAGTAGTAGTTGCGTTGAGGGTAGCTCCAGAACCTATCTGAGACAATCCGTTCCCGTGAATAAGGGTTCTTGGAGCTGTTGAAGAAGCTGTTGTCTTCCCTGAAGCTATTGACATTAAAGGAGCCAGGAGCTGATGCAGGACCTAGGAACCTTGGCAGTCGTGGGATTGGCTTCTAGACCTGGGGCCTGTGCGCAACATGATAGTTGTACTGTGGACCGGCAGCAGACGCAGGCACAGAAGGTTCAGACGTAGTAGCTTCAGTGTCTCTTGAAGCTGTTGGTTGGTCGGGCTCCACAAATGCTTCAGTGTTGGGTGTGGCAGCCGCAATGTTGTCAGCCTCAACACGTGTAGTGAGAGGGACGGATTCAGGTACGTTCTCCTGGAGAACTTCTTCTTGTTGGTTCGGGGGAGACGGAGCTTGTGGTTCTTCTTCATGTTCTTCGGCTGATGCAGCCGGAATGTCTTCAGCAGCCTGAGCCCTTGGCCCTTTGCGAAGCCTACGGAATGCAGGCGACGCCGGTGGAGTTGCAGTGGGCTGGGGCTCATTCTCTTCCTCCTGCGGGCGATCTGCCCACGATGCATCTTGGGTGATTGGCGTCAAGGGACGACCAATGCTGATCATTTCGCTTGTTTCAAGCTGAGGAAGGACTGCATCACCTTGCACATTGTCTTGGAGACCAATGTCTTCAGCAGCGTTGGGGTCGGCTGCTGGAATGTCTTCAGCGTGCGGAGCCTCTGTGAAAGCAGGCTCATGCACTGTCAGCTGACGATCTTCGTCAGGATAGCGGACGGAGAGGGGTTCGACTATCAGGGGCTCTGTGGGAGCAGCCCGAGATTTCTTGGTCTTGTGCTTCTTGATGGTGGGGTCAGAAGGAGAGGCTTCAGGGTGTTTCCTCTTCCTTGCTTCAGCTTCGGCTGTCCTTGTCTTCTTAAGCTCTGAAGCGGTTGAGCGGTGCTTTGGCTTCGAGCCAGTCTTAGCAGTGGGGAAGACAATCGGAACAGCCTCTTGCCTTGGTGCCTCTTGTTCAGCCACAGCGGGCTTCTTCTTTTTCTTCGCGGCCATCCTAGGGTCGATGCCGGGACGCCCAACTGCCTTGCGCTTCTCGGCCTCATTGTAGGCCTGCACACAGAGATCAGCCAAATTCTTCATTCGCTCCCGCGAACCCTGAGCTTCTGCACGTTTCTTCAAGAAGTTTTCCTTCAACTCGTGCAACATGACCTTGAAGTCCTTGACTTCTTGGACGCTGAGCTTGGCCATATTCTGCTTGAACTGAGCCTTTTCAAAATCAATCTTCTGCTTTAGTTGAACTATGCGCTGGGCAATTGCGAGTTCTGAAGCAATAGCGCCTTGGAAGGCTACGCTGAGGCCAATGGGCAGCTGCAGATCATCGAAGCTGATGTTGGGTGTATCAAACCACTCATCAATGAAGTTGTGTATGATTGCTGCATCAAACAGAGGTAGATTGTTGAAGATTTCAGCCTCCTCCTTGCTCTTGATGAGCTGCTCAAGAGCGTCATCGGCAAGATCTTCGTCACTTGACAGATCAATGGCCTCGCAGCGCAGAATGGCAGCGGCAATGAGCTCTTTGCCAGTGTGTGGCTAAGGCTTCTTGGCTTCTTGGGGCTTGGAGACTCGCGATAAGTCTTCAGACTACACACTTGCTTCAGGAGGTGCAGTTGCCAATGGCTTCGCTCTGGAGATTTTGGGAGAAGCGGCTGGCTTTGAAGCTTTTGGCTTCTTCGTCTGCTTTGGCTTCGGTGCAGCAGGAGCATCATCAGACTCAGTGTCTGTTGGAGGGTCGTTCACGGCAGTCCCTTGGACTAGTATGCGAGTGATGAGGCCTTCGAGATTGGCATACGGCCTGATGATATTGGGATTTGCGTCGCGTGTGCCATCCTCCCTTGGTTTAGAGGGACCAGGGTTGAAGTCCAACCCCAACTCCTTCTTGTTTTGCTTCGCAGAGTTCTGAGCAAATTGGAAGTTGCGCTTGAACAGATTGTCAACGCAACACCAGAGGAGTGATGACGGATGTGCTTCAGCTGGCTGTGGTCCTCTGACCATGCATGGAAAGAAGCCTTGAGCAATGGCTTCGTCTCTGGACCGGGGTACGAGGTTTTTGTATAGTACGTCTCCCCATGGTCGCTTGATGCCGCACTTTTCTGCATATTCCTTGGTGACGAAGCGGTATTGGAACCACTGCTCTGCCCAATATCTTCGAATCCATTGGATTCGTGTCTTGCGCTGACCATAGCTCTCTTCAGGATCAGTTTGGTACATTTCTGCCAAGTCATCTGGCAGATCTTTAGACGTTTCACCACATCTCTGTCTGCCTCCCTTCCTTGCTGGTTTTTCTGCTGCCATGAAGCTTAACTTGGAAGGCTTCAAGAGATTCAAAGTCTTCAAAGGCTTCCTTTTGCTTGACCAACAGGAACTCGCTTCGGGAGAATTGATGTGGCGCTGTAAGAACTCTGCAAATGAATGCAGACTATGAGAACCAAAAGATTCTCCCACGGACATGTACCTGTGACAGCATTAAGGTGCGAGGGAAGGGGAAGAGGTCATATGCATTCTCAGAAGATTTTGAAGACAAATCAGTTTAGAAGATATTGACCTCATCATGCGAAGACATTCACTTTATAGAAAAGAAGTTGGTTCCAGATTTGTACGAACCCATAGATCAGTACAAGTGAGGAATCTAACTACTTCATGAAGAACAAGTGAATATACTAGGCAAGTTATGAGATGCAGATGAGAGAGATGAAACTTGTGTGAATAGAAACTTCTTATGGCAGAAAGTAACCGAGCTATAGGATCAAAAGAGGCTGTAAAAAGAGGTTTTATTTACCACACTTGGAACTGCTGGACGAGGTGAGAGTTGAGGCCGAGCAATTCGATCCTCCGTGCCCTAACTTGGCGGCGGAAGACACCTACGGCGACGGCGGAGAGACCGATGTCCGCAGTCGGCGTGAGAACGGCGTCGGAGAGGTTGCGGCAGTGAAGCACTTCGTCGTCGGCGTCGTTGAGAGTTAGCGGTGGCGCTGGGGTTCGTGCGAGGGTGGAAGAAGGGATAATGACCGCAGTGAATCGTGTATTTATAGGGAAAGGGGCGGCACTGCACTATTACTCAGGTGCCCCTAGCGATTCGCATCTGATCAGTACGTGGCCAGCATGCGGTATTGTGGGGGCAGTTCCACACCCCACGCATGCCTTGTTTGTCGGGTGTCGTTCCTACTTCTCCGGATTTCTTGTTGATGTAATAACATTGAAAACGGTTTTAAAGTTTGTCTCTGTGCATTCTGCTAACAAGGATGTAGTGAAGACATTCGATAGTTTCAATAGAATGCATACGACTTGGAGAGATAGAGTTTGAGGTAGGAAGCATGGAGAGGTTGGGGTCCGATCACATTCACTTAGTTCAAAAGATTCAAACAAGAAGACATAGCTATAAGTGAATGTTGTAGAGGACAGAACACCAGTACATATATATATATATATATATATAATCAACATAGTGAAGATAATCATGAAGACATGTTGAGATTGAAGCCAAACCAAATGTGAAGACATAGCAAATGTAACGCCATGAGTGGAACGCTTCAAACAGAAAATTTGGTGGTGGTGTTACCCACCGTATAGGAAGTATTAGACCCAGACACGGCGCACAATTATCGTGGCGCTCCGAAGTCAAATTCCATGTTAATGTATTCACACTTGGAATGTATGTCTTCATTGATTGAAGATATACGTTACTTCGTGTGTTGCACATCTAAGTCATCAATATGCATAAGTGTTAGGATGTGTGACTGATCACAGGACATCTGAGGATTCCAAGATATTTAGCTCACACCGTAACTTGCAAAATCTCTTCTCATCCAAGGGCTTGGTGAAGATATCTGCCAATTGCTCTTCAGTGTTGACGTGTATGATATCAATGTCTTCCTTTGCAACATGATCTCTGAGAAAATGATGACGAATTTCAATGTGCTTTGTCTTCGAGTGCTGAACTGGGTTGTTGGCGATCTTGATGGCGCTTTTGTTGTCGCAGTAGAGTGGCACTTGCTTCAGATGAATGCCATAATCCTTGAGGGTTTGCTTCATCCATAGAAGCTGAGCGCAGCAGGATCCAGCAGCAATGTATTCAGATTCAGCAGTGGAGAGAGATACACAGTTCTGCTTCTTTGAAGACCAACATACAAGTGATCGGCCCAGAAAGTGACATGTGCCTGATGTGGACTTCCGATCAACCTTGTCACCAGCGTAATCAGCATCCGAAAATCCAACCAGATCAAACTCTGAGCCCTTTGGATACCATAACCCTAGAGTTGGGGTGTGAGCCAAATATCGAAGAATTCGCTTCACAGCTAAGTGATGCGACTCCTTTGGTGCCGCTTGGAATCGAGCACACATGCAAACACTAAGCATAATATCTGGCCTAGATGCACATAAATAAAGCAATGAACCAATCATGGAGCGGTATACCTTTTGATCGAACTCTTTACCATTGTCGTCAGGACCCAGATGATGTTTGGCTGGCATTTGTGTTGTGAAGCCTTTGCAGTCTTGCATACCGAACTTCTTCAGGCAATCTTTGAGATACTTCTCTTGAGATATGAAGATGCCATTGCGTTGTTGCCGTATCTGAAGACCGAGGAAGAATTTCAGCTCCCCCATCATAGACATCTGATATTGCTCTTGCATCATATATCCGAACTCCTCACTGTACTTCTGATTGGTGCAGCCGAAGATAATGTCATCCACATATATTTGGCACACAAACAGTTCACCATCATATGTCTTCGTGAAGAGAGTGGGATCTAGGAAACCAGGTATGAAGCCTTTGCTCTTCAGGAAGTATTTGAGTGTATCATACCAGGCCCGAGGGGCTTGTTTGAGGCCATATAGTGCCTTATTGAGCTTGTAAACCATGTCAGGATGTTTTGGATCTTCAAACCCAGGTGGTTGTGCAACATACACTTCTTCTTCAATTTTGCCATTGAGAAAGGCACTCTTCACATCCATTTGATACAGAATTATGTTGTGATGATTTGCATAGGCCAGCAGTATACAGATGGCTTCAAGTCTGGCCACAGGAGAAAATGTTTCATCGAAGTCAATGCCTTCCACTTGAGTATATCCTTGAGCAACGAGACGAGCCTTGTTTCTGACGATTTGACCATGCTCATCTTGCTTGTTGCGATATATCCATTTGGTGCCTATTATGTTATGCTTCCGTGGATCAGGATGCTTAACCAACTCCCATACATTGTTCAGCTCAAACTGTTGAAGCTCTTCTTGCATAGCTTGAATCCATTCAGGTTCCATAAAAGCTTCATCAATTTTCTTGGGTTCTGTGATTGAAACGAATGCGAAGTGTCCGCAGAAATTTGCCAGTTGAGTTGCCCTTGAACGAGTCAGTGGACCGGGTGCATTGATGCTATCAATTATTCTGTCAATCTGCACTTCATTGGCAACACGAGGATGTAGGGGTCGAAGACTTTGCTCTTGCTGATCTACGTTGTCATGGGGAGGAATGTCTTCAGGCTGAGCATTGTCTTCATGTGGATCAGGTGCTGAGATGATAAGTTCTTCTTCAGGATGAGCTTCAGAAGGTATAATTTCTCCAGTTCCCATTAGCTTGATTGATTCACTGGCTGGAACTTCATCTAGCACATTTGGCAGTTGCTCTCTTTGTGACCCATTGGTCCCATCGAACCGCACATCCACTGTTTCAACCACTTTGTAGTGAAAGAGATTGAAGACTCTGTAGGAGTGTGAATCCTTTCCATATCCAAGCATAAAGCCCTCATGTGCTTTTGGAGCAAATTTTTAGGTGTGGTGAGGGTCCTTGATCCAGCATCTTGATCCAAATACTCTGAAGTAACTGACATTTGGCTTCTTGCCAGTTAGAAGTTCATAAGATGTCTTGTTCAGAAGCTTGTGAAGATATACACGGTTGATAGTATGGCATGCAGTGTCAATGGCTTCAGTCCAGAATTTTCTTGGAGTCTTGTACTCATCTAGCATTGTTCTGGCCATCTCAATGAGTGTTCTGTTCTTGCGTTCGACGATGCCATTCTGTTGTGGCATGTACGGAGCTGAGAATTCATGAGTGATGCCCAATGTATCAAGATATGTGTCAAGGCCAGTGTTCTTGAATTCAGTGCCATTGTCACTTCTGATGTGCTTTATCTTGGCGCCATAATTGTTCATAGCCCGATTTGCGAAGCGTCTGAAGACATCCTGCACTTCAATCTTGTAAAGGATTATGTGCACCCAAGTATATCTAGAGTAATCATCAACAATGACGAAGCCATAGAGGCAAGCAGTAGTGGAAAAAGTTGAGTAGTGAGTGGGACCAAAGAGATCCATGTGAAGCAGTTCGAAGGGTTGAGTAGTGGTCATGATTGTCTTCGAAGGATGTTTTGCCCTTGTCATCTTTCCTGCTTCACAAGCACCACATAAGTGATCTTTCTTGAACTTGACGCCCTCGATGCCTATGACATGCTTCTTCTTCGCAAGGGTGTGGAGGTTCCTCATGCCAGCATGCCCAAGCCTTCGATGCCAAAGCCAGCATTCTGAAGCCTTTGCGAGAAGACATACTGCAAGCTGTGGCCCTGCTGAGAAATCTACCACGTACAAATCATCTTTCCGATACCCTTCAAACACTAGAGACTTGTCAGATTCCATTAGTACCAGGCAACGATATTTTCCAAAGATTACAATCATGTTCAAATCGCAAACCATTGAGACAGACATTAAGTTGAAGCCAAGGGATTCAACAAACATGACTTTATCCATGTGTTGATCCTTTGAGATTGCAACTCTACCTAGACCCAATACATTACTTTTACCAGTGTCAGCAAATGTGATGTGGCTCTTGTCAGATGGACGTAAGGTTGAGTCCATAAAGAGACTTCTTTTGCCAGTCATGTGATTTGCACACCCACTGTCAATAATCCATTCTGAAGACTCTGAAGTCACTGTGTCGTACCCTACAGTGCAGTTAGGGGGATAGG
Source organism: Triticum monococcum (assembly GCA_034509565.1). Classification (NCBI taxonomy): domain Eukaryota; kingdom Viridiplantae; phylum Streptophyta; class Magnoliopsida; order Poales; family Poaceae; genus Triticum; species Triticum monococcum. The sequence goes on from CM067843.1 coordinate 80,188,043, forward strand.
CTTCACGAAGAGTATTGTGAAGCAAAAACATTTGACGAACCAGTGGATTATGAAAACTTAGATCCAGGTTAGGACAAGTAGGGAGAGTAGCATGCGATTCAGGTATGAAATACATAGTGATGCCATTCGGGCATTTGATCTTGAGCCCCACAAGATTTTTAAGGTCCCCAGCAATAGCGTCAGAAGATTTTGGTTTTCTGCTGGAGACCTTTCCCTGCAAAAGAGAGTTAAGCTTTCTTAACCACCCACATCTTCAAGGGTGGCTTCGAAGCAATAAGTCTAAGTGCAGCATCTGAGAATTTTGGCTTTGGAGCCCTGGCAAACAGTCTAGCAGGTGGGCAATAGTACTCATAAGAATAAGCAGAATAGTTCTTGGTCATATGAGCATGACGGTTTGAGGAACCGCTCTCATATGCCTGAGCATGGTTTCCCTGCAAAACATTTGCGTTAGTGCGACTCAGGTGAGTCCTCTGCCTGTATGAAGCTTTTGGACCGTATGAAGCCTTTGGTCTGAGATTTGTCTTCTTCATGTGAGGTGTCATGAAGACATTCACAGGAAGATTCTCCAGACACGTTTTTGGAACCCAGATCTTCTTCATAGGCGGTCCATTCCTGCAGTTAGTACCAATGTACCTGGAAAATGCTTCACCATTCTGATTTTTAAACAGTTTATAGTTTGCATCAAAGGATTCATCAATGATAATAGGATCAGCACAAGTGAAGCCAGATAGATTGGATGGATCTGCTGAGGATTCCTTTGCAGCAACCCATGTGGTTTTGGGGTACTGCTTAGGTTTCCAGTAAGATCCATCTGCATTAATTTTCCTCACGAACCCAACACCCTCTTTCCTAGGGTTTCGGTTCAGAATCTGCTTCTTGAGGACATCACATAATGTCTGATGTCCTTTGAGACTTTGTACATCCCTGTTTCAAGCAATGTCTTCAACCTAGCATTCCCATCAGCAATAGCAGTGGTATCGTCAGCAAAGGGGTTAGTTACCACTTCAACAGTTGAAGATATTGCAACAGCAGTAGCAGTGGAACATTCAGCAACAGAAGTAGCATTATCACGCTCAATGCATTTAAGGCATGGTGGTTCAAATCCTTCCTGAGCAGAACTGATCTGTTTGGCTCGAAGTGACTCGTTTTCCTTTTGAAGATCATCATGATCCGCTCTCAACTTCTCAAGATCTTGCTTCTTTTGAAGATAATCATAGGAAAGCTTTTCATGAGTAGTTGAGAGAGTCTCAAGACGATCTTCGAGTTCCTGATACTTAACATGAAGATTTTTTATGTCTTCAATTAAGGATTCAGAACGAGTCATTTCAGCACCCAACAGATCATCGCTTCTGTCTAACAGTTTTTGAATATGTTCCATGGCCTTTTGTTGTTCAGTTGCAATTTTAGCAAGTGTTTTGTAGCTGGGTTTTGAATCACAATCAAAGTCATCGTCACTGGATGTTTGATAGTGAGTAGTGTGTGTGTTTACCTTGGCACCACGTGCCATGAAGCAGTAGGTAGGAGTAGAGTCGTCCTTGTCATTTGCATCGGTGTTGGTGATGAAGTCATTGTCTTCAGTGTTGAAGATGGACTTGGCGATGTAGGCTGTAGCTAGACTCGCAATGCCTGAATCAGACTCCTCCTCAGACTCCACCTCTGCCTCCTCAGAAGCGGACTCCTCCTCTGAATCCATTTCCTTGCCAACAAACGCACGAGCCTTGCCAGATGAACTCTTCTTGTGTGATGAAGACTTTGAGGAAGACTTGGACGAAGACTTTGAGTATTTCTTCGTCTTCTTATCGTCGGAGTCATATTCCTTGCTCTTCTTCTTCTTTCTGTTCTCATTGTCCCACTGTGGACACTCAGAGATGAAGTGTCCAGTTTTCTTGCACTTGTGACATGTTTTCTTCTTGTAGTCATGAGCAGAAGCTTCATCATTCCTTGAGCTTGATCGTGAAGACTTTCTGAAGCCTTTCTTCTTGGTGAATTTCTGGAACTTCTTCACTAGCATTGCAAGTTCCCTTCCAATGTCTTCAGGATCATCAGAACTGCTGTCAGATTCTTCTTCAGATGAGGACACAGCTTTTGCCTTCAAGGCACGAGTTCGCCCATAGTTTGGACCGTAGATATCTCTTTTCTCAGAAAGCTGAAACTCATGTGTGTTGAGCCTCTCAAGTATGTCAGACGGATCGAGTGTCTTGAAGTCTGGACGTTCTTGAATCATCAGGGCTAGGATGTCAAACGAACTGTCAAGTGATCTCAGCAGCGTCTTGACGATTTCATGTTTGGTGATCTCAGTGGCGCCGAGGGCTTGAAGCTCATTTGTGATGTCAGTGAGCCGGTCAAATGTGTGCTGGACATTCTCATTGTCATTTCGCTTGAAGCGGTTGAAGAGGTTGCGAAGAACACTGATTCTCTGATCTCTCTGGGTTGAGATGCCTTCATTGACCTTGGAGAGCCAGTCCCAAACCAGCTTGGATGTCTTCAAGGCACTCACACAGCCGTACTGTCCCTTGGTCAAATGACCACAGATAATATTCTTGGCAGTAGAGTCCAGTTGAGTGAACTTCTTGACATCAGCAGCAGTGACACCTTCTCCAGCCTTGGGAATGCCGTTTTCGACGACATACCATAGGTCGACATCAATGGCTTCAAGATGCATGCGCATCTTATTCTTCCAGTAGGGATATTCAGTTCCATCGAAGACGGGGCACGTAGCAGAGACTTTAATTATCCCTGCAGTCGACATAGCTAAAACTCCAGGTGGTTAAACCGAATCACACAGAACAAGGGAGCACCTTGCTCTGATACCAATTGAAAGTGCGTTATATCGACTAGAGGGGGGTGAATAGGCGATTTTTATGGAAGTCTTCAAAACATGGAAGTTATGAAGACAAACAGAGTAGACAAGCCTATCACTATGCAGCGGAAGTTAGATTACACAAGGCAAGCCATAGTCAAGTATACAATATAGTGAAAGCACAGTGACAAATAGCTTCAGTGTAATGCGGATCAGGTAGGAAGAAGTTATGAAGCCAAACAAATCATACAGTCAAGTTGTGAAGACAGAAGATAAAGCAAGCATGCAATGGCTTCACAATGTGTACTGGTAAGTAAAGGGAGGTGAAGATGAAACCAGTGACACGCTGAAGACAATGATTTGTTGGACCAGTTCCAGTTGCTGTGACAACTGTACGTCTGGTTGGAGCGGCTAGGTATTTAAACCAAAGGACACACAGTCCCAGACACCCAGTCCTGAACACGTAGCTCAGGACACCCAGTCCTCGCCGTTTTCTCCTTGAGCTAAGGTCACACAGACCTCGCCCAATCACTCTGGTAAGTCTTCAAGGTAGACTCCCAAACCTTCATAGACTTCGTTCACCGGCAATCCACAATTACTCTTGGATGCTCAGAACGCGACGCCTAACCGGCTGGAGGATGCACAGTCCTCAAGTGTAATAAGTCTTCAGATCACTCAGACAGGAAGACTTAAGTGATGCCCAATTACTCTGGCTCTGGGTGGTTAGGGCTTTTCTCCTCGCTAGGGATTTTCTCTCAAAGGCTTCGAGATGGGTTGCTCTCAAACGACAAAAGCCGTGCACTGAAATCTGAGCAGCCAACCGTTTATGGTTGTAGGGGTGGACTATTTATAGCCACTTGGCAACCCGACCTGATTTGTCCGAAATGACCCTAGGTCACTAAGGAACTGACACGTGTACCAACGGTCGAATTTCGAACTCACACGGCAACTTTACTTGGGCTACAAGTAAAGCTGACTTGTCTGACTCTGGACAAGATTTTCTCTCATTGTCTTCACTCGAAGACATAGGATTTGAATTAGGCATCACTTCAGTCATCCTGACTGGTTCTCTTGGACCCCGCTTAACAGTACGGTGGTTCCTATGACACAACATGAATGAAGTAAAACTACGAAGGATCTAAGTCTTCGAGTTCCATAGGCTTTAAGGGGAGTCTTCACATGTCATTGTCTTCAACATGAATGTCTTCATAAACCACCATTGTCTTCAATGTCTTCGTACATTTTTAGGGGTCATCTCTGGTAGCTAAACCGAATCAATGAGGGACTTCTACCTGTGTTATCCTGCAATTCTCACAAACACATTAGTCCCTCAACTAGGTTTGTCGTCAATACTCCAAAACCAACTAGGGGTGGCACTAGATGCACTTACACCATGAAAACTTTAGGTTACCTTGTCCCTTGTCTTACCAACAAGAGGGTTTGTGACTCCTTGAACTAGTGCAAGATGTGGAAGTTGATTGCACTTGTTCTTGCCAAAATGATAAGAGTGAAGTATGTTGGCGGAGTCACCCTCAAGAACTCTCTAGTTCTTCTTCTTTTGGATCCACACCATCTTGATGGGAATCCTTGGAGTTGTAGTCGTACTTGATGAAGTGGAACTTGACGTGGTCTTGGGAATCCACTTGACTAAGGTCTTGGGAGCTTCTTCAAATGCATCAATCTCCTCTTGAAGCTTGTCCTTGCCTTTTTGCTTGTAGTCTTGTGGTGGAAGATCATCTTGAGCTTGTGTCCCCTTGAAAGAAGTGTCATACTTCTCTTGTTGAGGAACAAACTTTGTCTTGGGGTATTGATCTTCTTCCCATTCAACTCCATTGGCATTGAACTTTCGTTCAAAACCAACACCTTGATTCTTCCTGTGCATTCCTTGCTTGCGCACAATTTCCTCGAATTGCTTACTTCCGGCAAGGCTCTTGTAAACACCTTTCTCTATAATTCCCTTCAATAAGCTATTTTCTTGCTCAAGTGTAACTTGGCTAAGAGAATCATTAGTGGAATCAAGAGAACTACTAGAAGCAACAATATTGGATTTAGCATGATCATTGTTACTACTAGAGGAAGAATCTTTCTTATTATTGTTACTAGTCTTGACTTGAGGCATGTAGGTGGATAAAAGTAAACGCTTGGCAATGTAAGAAGAACTTTTCTTGCGGAGATCATCATTGATTGCTTTTAAGAACGCATGCTCTTGCTCAAGATTAAGCTTTTCAAAGCGTAGTTTCTCATGAGCTCTTAAAAGTTCTCGATGATCTTCGAAGATAGTTTCATGGGCTAACTTAAGAGTGTTTAGTTCTTTAGTTAGAGCCTCAATCTTCTCCTTATCATTGTCATTCGTTTTAGCATGATTAATTGATATTTCACCATAATATTCTTCACTAGAGTTGTCAACAAGCAAATCATCATCACCTAACAAGTCATCTTCATCACTATTAAAGTCAACATACTCGGGGTGTGTTACCTTAGGACCTTTGGCCATGAAGCATCTTCCAATTCCTTCATTTGGTGAGTTAAATATGTCATAGGAGTTGGTTGCCACAAGTGCTAGACCGGCAACACCTTCATCTTGAGTATCTTCGGAGTCGGAGTGATAACTTCTCTCGGAGTGGCTGTCGGAGTCGGAGCCGGATACCCATTCACCAACATGAGCTTGATGTCTTCGTTTTGTATAGCTCCTTGATGATTTTTCCTTCCTTTCCGAGTCCTTGCTTCTTCGTGAGTATCTTCGTTCATAACGATCATCTCTACTCCTTCTCTCTCTTGGTGGAGATTCTTTGCTTCTTCTTTTTGGAGAATCTTCTCTTCTCTTGTAGGGAGCCGTACACTCATTGGAATAGTGTCCGGGTCTTCCACAATTATAGCAGTTTCGCTCTCGACTAGAAGATCTTTTGTCATTGTAGGACCTTGACTTGAAGCTTCTATCTTTGTTTCTACTCTTGTAGAACTTGTTGAAGTTCTTCACCATTAAGCTTAATTCTTCATTGAAGTTTTGTTTCTCACTTGATGATGTGGGGACTTCACATGACGCTTTGTGGGCACCACTTGATTTATTGTGAAGTTCCTCTTTATCCTTGAGTGACATCTCATGAGCAACAATCCTTCCAATTACTTCCGTTGGCTTGAGATCTTTGTAGTTGGGCATCATTTGGATTAATGTGCACACGGTATCATATTTCCCATCCAAGGCTCTTAGGATCTTCTTGATGATGAATCTATCGGTCATCTCTTCACTTCCTAAGCCGGCAATCTCATTTGTGATGAGAGCAAGCCTAGAGTACATTTCAGCGACACCTTCACCATCCTTCATCTTGAACTTGTCAAGTTGACTTTGGAGCACATCCAACTTGGATTCCTTGACGGAGTCGGTACCTTCGTGCATATCAATCGAAGTATCCCAAATTTCCTTTGCATTCTCAAGGCGGCTGATTTTGTTGAATTCTTCGGGGCACAGTCCGTTGAAGAGAATATCACAAGCTTGAGCATTGTATTGCAACATCTTCAACTCATCCGCGGTAGCTTCACGGTTTGGTTCCCTCCCATCGAAGAACTCACCTTGCAAGCCAACACAAACAATAGCCCATATGGCGGGGTTATGTCCAAGAATATGCATTTTCATTTTAAGCTTCCAACTAGCAAAATTAGTGCCATCAAAGTAAGGACCTCTACGGTGATAATTTCCCTCGCTAGACGCCATACTCTCCTAGGTTGTGAAACCAAGGCTATGACCACCAAAAGCTATGGAGATCAAGGCAAATGGAGACCAAAGCTCTGATACCACTTGTAGGATCGAAAGTATGTCTAGAGGGGGGTGATTAGACTACTAGACAAACTAAAAGCTTAGCCTTTTCCCAATTTTAGTTCTTGGCAGATTTTAGCTATCTTAGAGCAAGTCAAGCAATCATCACACAATTCAAGCAAGCATGCAAAGAGTTTATTGGCAGCGAAAAGTAAAGCATGCAACTTGCGAGAATGTAAAGGGAAGGGTTTGGAGGATTCAAACGCAATTGGAGACACGGATGTTTTCCCGTGGTTCAGATAGGTGGTGCTATCCTACATCCACGTTGATGGAGACTTCAACCCACGGAGGGTAACGGTTGCGCGAGTCCACGGAGGGCTCCACCCACGAAGGGTCCACGAAGAAGCAACCTTGTCTATTCCACCATGGCCATCGCCCACGAAGGACTTGCCTCACTAGCGGTAGATCTTCATGAAGTAGGCGATCTCCTTGCCCTTACAAACTCCTTGGTTCAACTCCACAATCTTGTCGGAGGCTCCCAAGTGACACCTAGCCAATCTAGGAGACACCACTCTCCAAGAAGTAACAAATGGTGTGTTGATGATGAACTCCTTGCTCTTGTGCTTCAAATGATAGTCTCCCCAACACTCAACTCTCTCTCTCATAGGATTTGGATCTAGTGGAAAGAAGATTTGAGTGGAAAGCAACTTGGGGAAGGCTAGAGATCAAGATTCATATGGTAGGAATGGAATATCTTGGTCTCAACACATGAGTAGGTGGTTCTTTCTCAGAACATATGAGTAGGAATGGTGTATGTATTCTGATGGCTCTCTCAACGAATGGAGAGGAGGTGGAGGGGTATTTATAGCCTCCACACAAAATCCAACCATTACACACAATCTACCAATCTCGGTGGGACCGAATCAGAAAACTCGGTCTGACCGAAATAGTAAACCTAGTGACCGTTAGGAATTTCGGTGGGACTGAGATGCAACTCGGTAGGACCGATTCGGTTAGGGTTTGGGCATAACATAATCTCGGTGAGACCGATCGCACAAACTCGGTGCGAACGAGTTCGGCAATTAGCTAACAAGAGAGTTGGTCAGGCAAACTCGGTGGGACCGACTTGCTCTTTCGGTGAGACTGAAAAGTTACAAGAAGGAAACAGAGAGTTTGCATTGCATTCTCGGTGGGACCGATTCGCTCTTTTGGTGAGACCGAAAAGTTACGAAAGGGAAACAGAGAGTTTGCAACCCCATCTCGGTGTGACTGAGATCCTTATCGGTAGGACCGAATTGCTAGGGTTTGGCAGTGGCAAATGACAAGTGAAACTCGGTGGCGCCGGATTGACAGAATCGGTATGACCGAGTTTGGCTTAGGGTTTAGGTCATTTGTGGATATGGAAAGGTGGTTGAGGATTTTGGAGCATATCACTAAGCACATAAAGCAAGAGGCTCATTAAGCAACACCTCATCCCTCCTTGATAGTATTGGCTTTTCCTAAAGACTCAATGTGATCTTGGATCACTAAAATATAAAATGAAGAGTCTTGAACTTTTGAGCTTGAGCCAATTCTTTGTCCTTAGCATTTTGAGGGTTCCACTTTCACATCCATGCCATGCCAATCATTGAGCTTTCCTGAAATAATCATCTTGAAATAGCATTAGCTCAATGAGCTATATGTTGTTATAAATTACCAAAACCACCTAGGGATAGTTGCACTTTCAGGTACCCATGGTACCATACGTTTGCTGGGCCAAGATCAAGCTGGTGGATCCCGGAGTGCTCAAGACCAGCACGCACGTCGACATGCTGGAGCGAGCGGGGCACGGTCGCCGGGACGAGATATTCCTCCTTCTAACGTAGTTAGAAGTCCGAGCATATCCCGTTCCTCGCACCGTTCACCGCCCCCGCCCGCCACTCCGGCAGAAGCTTTGGCGCGAGCTCAACTGCTCTTAGACTACCCTCCAGCGGCGGACAAGATCGACGACTGGAGGGCCACCATCCAGAATCTCATCGGCTTCGCCAATGGCGACAACCCACGGCAGCTGAGCACATCGCAGCCGCGGCAAGTCAGCCAGGCGCGAGCCGGTGGCGACAAGACCGGGGAGGGTGCAACCACTGTGCACTCTCCGCCTCGAAGGCCAAGATCACCGACTCGCCGAATCCACCACGACAGCGACTCCACCGCGTCATCTGATCCACGAGCTCGTCGCGATCAGCGCCAAGTTCTTCATGAACGACAGCAAGAAGACGCTCGTACCCGCATCGAGCGCCGAAGAGAAGCGCGGCGTCAATCAGACCTGCGCGCTGGGCCCTCTGTCGACATGCATGCGCCAGGGGAACCAGGCGACTTGCCGTACGCGGTAGGTTGCCCTGCGCTTACCCGTGAGCTGCGGCAAGTCCAGTGGCCTAGCCAGAAGAATTTCAAGCCAGACGTACCATAGAAGTACGACGGCAAGTCGCACCCGTCGAAGTTCCTCAGCATCTACACCATCGCGGTGCAAGCTGCCGGGGGGCGAGAGGACAAGGTCCTTGCCAACTACTTCCCGCTGGTGCTCAAGCCCGACGTTAGGTCCTGGCTCATGCACTTGCCGAACAACTCCATATCCTCTTGGGCAGACCTGTGCCATCAGTTTGTCGGCGCCTTTACAGGCGGCCACAAACCTCATGGCCAAGAGAGTGACCTTCACCTGCTCGCCCAGAAGGAAGGAGAGCCCCTGCGCAAGTACATTCAGAGATTCAGCCGTGTACAGCGCAACATCCCAGATATCCACCCTGTCGCGGTCATCAGCGCGTTCCATCAGAACGTGCGTAACCGCAGGATGCGGGAGGAGATGGCGATGTGCAGGATCAGAGACGTCAGTGAGCTATATGCCCTGGCCGACAAGTGTGCACGTGCTGAGGAAGGGAGGAAACTTCCCGGAGAGAGTACAGGAGCAGGAGGATCTGACAGTGAGGATGCTGCCCCGGCAAAGAAAAATCGGCGGCGCAACAACAGGAAGAAGAAAAGCAAAGAGGTGCTAGTCGTCGAGCAGTCTGGCAATGAAGGTGGCGCCAACAAAGCCAAAGTTGGTAGCTCCGGCAAGGAGGTTGCCGCATGCACCAACTGCCAGGCTGTGGCGGTCGCCGACAAGCAGGACGGCACCGACAAGCAGTACTGCAAGATCCATCGCACCAAGGGCCATGACCTCCAGAGCTGCAAGAAGGTCGAGTAGCTTGTCCAGCAACAAAAAGCTGAGTACGAGCGGCGCGACAAGGAGAGGGCCCAAGGAGGCGCTGGAGAATCCGGCAAGAAACGCGCCCGCCGGGGAGGACGCCGCGGCAAGGCCAAGCAGCGGCAAGGAGACAGACCTCCCCACGACCACGACAAGGATGAAGACGACGACGACGACGACGACATGGATGATGTCGAGACCAGTGAGCAGGAGTTCCAGAAAGCCACAGAAGTCTTGTGCGTTGACGGCGGTGCTTCTCTGCATATTTCCCACCGCCAGCTCAAGCAGTGGGCGCGGGAAGTTAATGCAGTGGAACCAGCTGTCGAATCACGCAAGCTTCTGAAATGGTCCAACACGCCTATCATCTTTGACATTGAGGACCACCCTGATCGCACAACTGCGGTCGGGTGCTTGCCGCTGTTGGTTTCACCAACCATACGCAACCTCAAGGTCACTAAGATGCTAGTTGACGGCAGGGCCGGCTTGAACCTGATCTCCTCCGCTGTACTCCAGAAACTCCAGATCCCTGACAGCGAGCTCGAAGAGACCGGCACGTTCCAAGGAATCAACCCGGGAAGGAGCAAGCCGAAAGGGAAGGTCACGTTGCCGGTAACATTTGGCAGCGAAATGAACTTCAGGACTGAGAGGGTCACTTTTGACGTTGCCGATTTCCCATTGCCCTACAATGGGATACTTGGCCGTCCGGCACTTGCCAAGTTCATGGCAGCCTCTCACTACGCATACAACATGCTCAAGATGCCAGGCCCGATAAGCGTCATCTCTGTCCCTGGCGACAAGAAGGATGCTCTTATCTGCGCCGACAAGATCTATCGGGACGCAGCAGCCGCTACAGATCGCAAGTCACTTGCCGCTGAAGCTCCCGGGGGAAAGAAGAAGACCAAGTCCGGCAAGAGCTCTAATGCCCACTCCGGCAAGCGCACCTCTTCGGAGTGCTACGCTACCGTTGAGGACACACCATCGAGCTCCACCGGCAAGTGTAAAAAGGCAATGGCAGCTCCGCCACATACCAAGAAGGTGTCCGCCAAGGAGGACGGCACTGGTGATACCTTCACCATCAGTGCCACTCTCGACCCTAAATAGGACAGCGCGCTCATTGCTTTCCTATGGGCGAACGTCGACGTGTTTGCGTGGCAACCGTCTGACATCCCCGGTGTTCCCAGGAAAGTAATTGAGCACCACCTTGCCATTTGTCCTCATGCGCGGCCCGTCAAGCAGAAAGTCAGGAAGCAAGCAGTGGAGCGCCAAGAGTTCATAGCAGAAGAAATCAAGAAATTGGAAGCAGCAGGCCTTGTCAGAGGAGTGCTCCATCCTACGTGGTTGGCCAATCCTGTAGTCGTGCGCAAAGCAAACGGAAAATGGAGGCTTTGTATTGACTTTATTGATGTTAATAAAGCTTGTCCCAAAGACCCATTTCCCTTGCCGCGCATTGACCAGATTGTTGACTCCACAGCCGGATGTGATTTGCTTTCGTTTCTTGACGCATACTCAGGATACCATCAGATCTTCATGGCAGAAGAGGATGAGGAGAAAACCGCATTCATTACTCCATGTGGCACGTACTGTTTCATACGGATGCCTTTCGGATTAAAGAATGCTAGTTCAACATTTGCAAGAGTGGTCCATGTCGCTCTTGAGCCACAGATGCACAGAAATGTGGAAGCCTACATGGATGACATAGTGGTCAAGAGCAAGGACAGGGCAACTCTGATCCAAGATTTAGACGAGACCTTTGCAAATCTGCGCAAGATCAACCTCAAGCTCAACCCCGAAAAGTGTGTGTTTGGAGTCCCCTCCGGCAAGCTTCTCGGGTTCTTTGTGTCTCAGCGGGGAATTGAGGCCAATCCCGACAAGATCAAGGCCATTAAGCAGATCGAAGCACCAAAGCGCGTCAAGGATGTATGAAAACTTGCCGGTTGCGTGGCTGCTCTCAGCAGGTTTATCTCTCGGTCTGCTGAGCGCGCCCTGCCGTTTTTCAAAATTTTGAAAAAGGCAGGTCCAATGAAATGGACTCCGGAAGCGGAGGCTGCGCTACAAGACTTGAAGAGATACCTGTCCTCCACTCCAACACTTGTCGCACCTAAGCCACAAGAGAAGTTGCTACTATATATAGCGGCAACCAATCAAGTGGTTAGTGCTGCATTAGTGGTGGAGAGGGAGGCAGATGACGAGCCAGCAACCGCGGCAAGCGCATCCAGCGACAAGCAGGGGGCTTCCCTGGCAAGCTCTGGTCCCGACAAGGATGGATCTGCGCAGGTGCGCGAAGAGATACAGAAGAGAATGGTGCAGCGCCCAATTTACTTTGTCAGTTCCCTTCTGCAGGGGGCTAGGTCAAAGTACTCTGGTGTGCAGAAATTGCTTTTCGGCCTTCTCATGGCCTCGAGAAAGCTGCGCCATTACTTCCAAGCACATGAGATCACGGTTGTCACTCGTTTTCCGCTGAAGAGGATACTGCAGAATCCAAAAGCGATAGGCAGGATTGTTGAGTGGGCACTGGAACTGTCAAGCTTTGGCCTCAAATTCGAGAGTACTTCAACTATCCAAAGTAGAGCATTGGCAGAATTCATAGCGGAGTGGACGCCAACACCAGATGAAGAAATTCCAGAGACAAGCATCCCCGTCAAGGAAGCAAACAAAGAGTGGCTCATGTACTTTGACGGTGCCTTCTCGCTGCAAGGCGCCGGCGCTGGTGTGCTGCTTGTCGCACCCACCGGAGAGCACCTCAAGTACGTGATCTAGATGCACTTTCCCAAGGAGCAAGCGACAAACAATACTGCAGAGTATGAAGGCTTGCTTGCCGGTCTCAGGATCGCGGCAGACCTTGGGATCAAGAAGCTCATTATCAGGGGTGACTCGCAGCTTGTCGTCCGCCAAGTGAACAAGAATTATCAGAGTCCGTTGATGGAAGCCTACGTTGACGAAGTGAGAAAGCTAGAAGAGCACTTTGACGGCCTACAGATGGAGCATGTCCCAAGAGCTCAGAACGACATTGCCGATGGCCTGTCAAAGTGCGCCGCACTTAAGTTACCTGTGGAACCAGGGATCTTTGTGCTCAAGCTGACTCAACCGTCCGTAACGCCATCAACTGGACAGAGCAAGAAGAGAAAGTTGATTGCTGGCGACTATTTTCCGGCAGAGCTTCCCGAAGCCGCTGCCAAGAAGGTCCCCAAGATCAACACCAAGAGTGCTGAGGAGCAGTCTGCTCCGGCAAACCCTAGGGTTTGTTCCGGTGAAGCAGACGCTCCTGACAAGTTTTGCTCCGGCAAGCTTGCCGGGGAACGTCAAGCTCCGGCAGAGCCGCAGGTTCTTACCGTAGAAGCGGATGTTCCCGTAGCAACAGATATGCCTTTAGTCCTTGTTGTTGAGCCACAAGCTCCAACATGGGCACAACAAATTGTCCGTTTCCTTCAGATAGGAGAACTTCCCGAAGAGCAAGAAGAAGCGGAGAGAGTAGCCCGGCAGTCAAGTATGTACCAGTTTGTCGATAACACACTGTGCAGAAGAAGACTCAACGGTGTGAAATTGAAGTGTATTCCTCGGGAAGATGGACAAAAGCTGTTGGCAGAGATACATGGAGGCATATGTGGTCACCACGTTGGCGCAAGAGCACTTGCCGGCAAAGCATTCCGGTAAGGCTTCTTCTGGCCGACAGCCCTCCAGGATGCAACTGCACAAGTAACCAAGTGTGAAGCGTGCCAGTTCCATTCCAAGCAGATACACCAGCCAGCTTAAGCTCTCTAGACGATCCCTTTATCCTGGCCATTTTCGGTCTGGGGGCTCGACATCCTCGGCCCCTTTCCTCGAGCTGTCGGAGGCTTTGAGTACTTGTACGTTGCAATCGACAAGTTCAAAAAGTGGCCGGAAGTGGAACCAGTGAGGAAGGTGACAGCACAGTCAGCAGTCAAGTTCTTCAGGTTGATTGTTTGCCGTTTCGGGATCCCTAACAGGATAATTACCGACAACGGTACGCAATTTACGAGCCGCACCTTCATGCAGTACGTCCAAGATCTTGGCGCCAAGGTCTTCTTCGCTTCTGTTGCTCACCCGAGAAGCAACGGTCAAGCAGAGAGGGCAAATGCTGAAGTGTTGCGTGGGCTCAAGACCAGAACTTTCGACAGGCTGCACAAGTGCGGAAGAAACTGGATCGAGGAGCTGCCGGTGGTTCTTTGGTCGATAAGGACGACGCCAAATCGAGCCACTGGCCAGACACCTTTCGCTCTAGTCTATGGAGCAGAGGCAGTTCTCCCCACGGAACTCGTATACGGGTCGCCTCGAGTGCTCGCTTACGATGAGCTTGAGCAAGAGCAGCTGCGGCAAGATGACGCGCTGCTCCTTGAGGAAGACCGTCTTTAGGCTGCTGTGCGAGCTGCTCGCTACCAGCAAGCTTTGCGCCGCTACCATAGCCGCAAATTTAACGCCAGAAGTCTCAAGGAAGGTGGCCTTGTTCTTCGCCGCGTTCAGTCCGCCAAGAATTCCAACAAGTGGACGCCGAAGTGGGAAGGCCCTTACCGGGTGAAATGAGTCACTAGGCCTGGCGCTGTCCGCCTGGAGACCGAAGATGGCATCCCAGTGAGCAACTCCTGGAATATTGAGCATCTTCGCAAGTCTTACCCGTAGGGCGCGGTTGCCGGAACTTGTTCCGGCAACCACCTTTTGTACAAGTCTTGCCGCTTTTGCATGTAATCCTTTGTACAAAGCCGAGCGCAGATCCCGTGCATAAATATCATGTGCTCAACACATCTTGTCGATTTCGTGCTTTTTATATTTTGCATGTGTTATCTGACACTTTGTGCAGCACATATCCCCGGTAAGCAACAACAAGCCATAAGGCTCCATATCTTTTTCTCCTTCTTCTTTTTTCTCTCAAGGAAAAGAAGGTTCTCTCGCGCACAAGTTTGCCGGGGGGGAAGGAGAAGATATGGTATGGACTAGGCGTCGTTCAAGAAGGTTTCGCCTTGCCGGGAAGCAAACAACAGAAAAGATAAGTTGCCAAAATTTGAGCAATCAGATTTTTAAAAAATTTAAGTTATCTTCCTTAAACGACTGTACTTTGTATGGAAAAACTGTGCGCAGAGGAACCAACTCGCAGCTAGTTGCGCCCTTACTGATTGTTTTGAGTCCGCTCAACAACTTAAGTGAGCTGCGACTAGCTGCGACAAGGTTTCTTGTCGGCTGCGGCACCGCCAGCAGGCTGCTGACGTTCCGCACTCAGCGCTCACGGCAAAGGTGTCTGCGCCGGCAAGTTCCCTAAAAGCGTAGGGTAAAAACATACAAAGGAAGGAATCAAGTAAAGGAAGTAACATTGCAATCATTGCACAGAATAAAGTTATATTACAGAATAGCTTGTCGCGGCCCTAATAAATTGTTCTCATGACATGACTAGAAGCGACAAGAAAAGAAGAAAATGGGCGGCCTAGTCTATGCGGTCGCCCTCGACCCTCTTGATCCCGCTCATCCTGTCCACAATGGGTGCGACAAGGGCTTTGAGCGCCTCCAGATCAGCATCCGGCGGCAAGGACCTGAGGACGTTGGTGAGGTTGAGGCCCGGATTGCGGAACGCCACTTTCATCAGCACCTTCTGAAGAGCTCCCGCGCAGATCTTGCGTGACTCGTCGGCAAGCTGCTTCGGGATCCCTTCCCGGAGTCGCCGGAGTGCCGTCGCCACGCCCTTGAAGAATGAAGTGAGCTTGGCGCTGGGTTGGAGGTTCTCGTCGGAGGAATACCCGAGATCCTCCATTCCCAGCTGCGCCAGCTCCTTGTCGATGTCGGCGGCAACATCCACGAGCCCCTCCGTCGAGTGCTCCACATTCTCTCGGAATGTGCTCTAGGCGGCGGCAGCGCTCACCAGCAGCGCCTTGCCGGACTTGACTTCCTCCTTCAGGGCCGTCTCTTGCTCCTTGGCGCTGTCCAGTGTCTTGGTCAAAGTGGCCAGCTTCGACTCAAGATCCGCATTGGAATCCTTGGCGGCGTCAAGCTCCTTGCCCTTCTCGGCGAGGCGGGTCTGCAGCTCTGAGTAGCTGTTGGCGTCCTTCTCCCGCTCAAGCTTGAGCGCGGCAAGCTCGTCACCGCCCGCCTTGAGATTGGCCTCCAGCTGCGCCACCTTCGTCTCCAGCTCTTTCTTGGCGGCCTCGCCACCTGCGGCAGTGTCTTCGGCTTGTTTGAGAGCTCCACCAACTGTTCGCTCGCGCGCGGCAAGCTCCTCCTCGTGGCTGTCGAGGTGGACCTTCCGCTGCACCAGCTCGCCTTCTTGCACCGCCAACTTCTTAGCGGCAAGCCGCTGCTGCTCTTCGGCTTCGGCCTTTTCGAGAAGGAAGGCCTTCCGCTCCTCGGCAAGTCGTGCCCGCTCCGCTGCCAAGGATCGAAGAGCTTCCTGATTGGCACCCCGGAGCTTCTCCGCGCGCTTCTCGATATCCTTTCCCGCCTTCGCGACAAGCACTTCGCGGGATTCCAGCTTGGCCTGCCGGGCGTGATAGAGTGATACCAGCTTCCGCAGCAGCCGCTCCTCCTCAGGCTCGCTGCTGCTGCTGCTTGGCGCGTCGACCAGCGCCAGGCCGGCAAAGGCAAGCACTTCCCCGTCGAAGACCTCTCCTTCGACCGGCGCCCTGGAGCTTGACGCCCAGGGGAGGTTGATGAAGATGTCGTCGCCAGCCTTCAAGTAGACGCCAGGCTGGGGCTCTTTGGAGCCTGGCGCTGCGGCAGCGGCGGAGGGGTCGGCGGTCGGTGCAGCGCCTGGCGCTCCTGTGGCCTCCGGGTCGTCAGTACGATCGCCGGACCCCTCGCCTGCTTCTGCGGCGGCAGCCCTGGCGGCCTCTTCGCCGGCGGGCTCGTCGGCGCCGGCTGCTTCCTCGGCGGCAACGGCGTCGTGGACGGCAACTTCGGTCTCCATCGGCTTTGCAGCAGATGGATCTGACAGCCGGAAAAGGGGAGAAGAATCAAGCAAATATCCAAAAAATAAGATCAAAAGAAGAAGAACCCAAGGAAGTTTTGGAGCAAGAGGATTACCTGCGCCAGGATCTGCAGCCGTGTTCTCCGCCGCCGAGGGGCCGCTGGTGCTATCCCTTGCCGGAGAACCCTCCCTTACCGGGGGCTCCTCCCTTGCCGGAGAGCTCTCCCTTGCCGGGGACCTCTCCCTTGCCGGAGGACTCTCCCTTGGCGCTTCGGGGGCGGCCTCTGGGCTCTCCTGGCGGGGCTGCTCTGCTCCTGCACAAGTCAGCAAACGAATATCAGCAAAGCAAGAATCTTCGTGCGCACCCAACATCGGAAAGCAAACAAGATACTTACGCTGGGGGCTGCTCTGGAGATCAGTCGCCGGGTCCGGCAGGATTGTCTCGGGCGCATCCCCTGCTGACGCGGTGGGTTCGTCCTCAATGACAATCACCGGCGCCTTGGTCCTCTTTGCCGCTCTCTAGGCCAGAGTCCTAAAAAGGAAAAAGTTCAGAGAAAAGCAAGTGAGATGCAAGACAAAAACAGCAAGGATTGAAGCACTGCAAGTACAGATAGTAAAACTTACTCTTCTTCTTCTTCCTCGTCGGAGCTGAACGCGGAGAAGTCAAAATCCGGCTCACGCCCGGCGCGGGAAGGCGGAGGAGTAGGATCCCTTGGCCGCTTGGCGGGTGCAGAAGCAGTGGTCCGGGAAGACCCTACTCCAGTTGCCACAGCAGCGTGAGGCGCTCCCGCGGCTACGGTGCTTGCCGCGGTGGAGCGTGTCGCGCGGCGCGGCGACTGTCGACTCGCCTGCCGCCTCGCCACGTCCCCGGCCTTGCGAAGACGCCTTCTTGGTGGAGATGGAGGCTCTGCTTGCGGCGTGCTGTCCGAAGATGAGGAGGAGGAGGAGTCGATTTCCAACGAGCCGCTTGTATCCTGGGCGGGCTCGCTCGGCTCGGCGTCACGCCCGGCAAGCTCTTTCTTGCCGGCAGTCTCCCCTTGCCCGGCAAGATCTTTCTTGCCGGCAGGCTCCTCTTGCCGGGCAAGCTCTTTCTTGCCGGCAATCTCCTCTCGCTCGGCACGGTTTGCCGCCTCTGCTTCCGCTGCCTCCTCCAAGGTGAATCCGAACTCGCCTGCCGCTGCGGCTGCCGCTGCCTCTTCCAACCTGGTGGCGATGCATTTCAACTCCGCATCGGTGGTGTCGCGAGTGAGGCCATCCTTCTCGTCGGGGCGGATCGGCACTTCTACCAAGTTGTCGAAGAACTGCTGCACGACGTCATCTGCAGGCTCTTGCCAAGTTGGCTCAAGTCCATGCGAGTCGCACATCGGCATCATTGCCCTGATGCGATCGAGCGCAGAATTGTTGCACAACGGGACGACGCCCTGCGGCAACCTAAAAACTTCGGGATGATCTGGATCATACTTGAATAGCTCCTGAAGCATCGCATTCAGCTCCAAAACAGTGAAGTTGTAGTTGAGGCCCGGGCGCAGCCTCATGATATCCGCCGCGTTCTTGAACTCCCAGGCAGGCCTCCTCCATTCCTACAGGGGGGCGATGCGGCGGCGAAGGAAGTCTGCGCCAACGGCGCCTACAGTGAGTCCGGCAAGCCTGAGGCATTGGATCCTGGTGACGGCAATCCTCAGCCTGCTGTCTTCCGGGGCCACGTCGCTCCAGTCGCTGCCGCGTACTGCTGCTGTTTGGCGCCGGGCGGTAAATGGCTGCGGGTTCTCCTCAACAATCCAACACCAATCTGCTCTCCACTCCTCCCACTTGCCGCGGAACTCGCCCTCCAGATAAGAATCTTTCTTGCCGGCCCTTGAGACCCAGGCGATTCCGCCGGATAAGGGCTCTCCTCTCTCTACCCGGGGTATAAAGAAGTGGCGGAAAAGAGCTACGTTTGGGTGGGCTCCGACAAAGTTTTCGCAAAGGTGTGCGAAAACTGCCATGGTCAGGACGGCATTGGGGGTGAAATCAAGGAGGCAGAGGCCGTAGGTGTTCATAATGTCGCAAAAGAATTCGGAGAAGGGCGGGCAGAGCCCACAGTAGAAGAATACGACGAAAAAGGGATATCCGTTCGGAGCCATCTTATGAGCAGTGGCTGGGAGTACCTTGGTGCTCGGATGCGCTCGCGTCTCCGTCGACCAGAAGAGGTAGTAGTATTCCCTCAGCTCCTTCGCGGCAAGCTTGGGGGGAAGATGGCTCGCTCCTTCCGCAGCGCCGCAAGCCGCTGCGCCTCGGTCGACTTCACGGCTTTCCCCTTGTCGGCTTTCGGAGCCATGGCGGAAGTGGTGGAGGAGGTCGACGGTGTTGGTGGTGCCGGTGGCGGTGGGGGGCAGGGCGCTGCTCTCTTGTTGCTTTGGGAAGATGGAGGCATGGCGGAGGCTTCTGAGATTGGAGTGGAAAGGGGGCGAGTGGGCGCACTACCCCTGCTTCCCCTTGCTTATAAAGGGGGAGTGGGCGGACGTTCCGCCTTTCCTAATAAAGAAACCGCCCACGATCTCTCCCACGACGCCGCGTTCGACGCGTGCCGTGCGGGGAGGGCGCGGTGGATGCGGAGTGAGATACGGCGTAACCTAGGCCGCGAGTGCCCGTGCCCTGTTTTGGGCCTGGACCAACAGCGCTCGGCACCGTGTATGGCCTAGGCCCGGGGGCTCCTGTCGGTGTACTAAAGTAGGGGTACCTTAGTATCCCGAACTTGTGCACGGGCAGTCGCAGCGTCCCGCGGCAAGGCTTGCCGGGCGACCGCCAAGATCCTCCGTGGTTCCTTTGAAGCCATTCAAGAACAAAGTATCCAAGAACAAGAAGACAAGACCCCGGCAAGAGGAGCTTGCCGGAAAGGAAACAAGACCCCGGCAAGAGGAGCTTGCCAGGAAGGCCAACCAAGGCCCGGTGAGCGACAAGCTCCCAGATACGACAAGGCAACGACCGCGGCAAGGCACTTGCCGCGGCAAACCTCCACTCTGTACCTACGCTCCAGCACATCCACCAACGTGTCGCTCTGGGACCCTTCCAGGCGTACGTGGCGGAAGGCTGTGCAGCCAGAGGTACACGGTGGCAAGCGGCGCTGACAAGATCGCCATCGTGGCAAGTAGTGGCGTCCCTGGCGGTCCCTTTCTGCACCGTCTAGGTGACCCAGACAGGCATTTAATGCCTTTGTCCCCTGCCGTCAGGGTTAGGTATGATACAACTGTAGTAGGCGGTGGTGCCAACCGCCACGTCTTTTCCATTTTTACCCTCATCTATGTTGCCACCTGTCGGTGACCCCTTTAACATATAAAAGGAGGCCCATGCGCAACGTAGAGGGGGGACGATCATTCTCACGCTCGGTCTGGCTAGCTGCTGGTGCGTATTGTAGCAATCAGCGCTCCCGAGCAAGAAATCAATACAACCACAAAGTAGGAGTAGGGTTTTACGCATCCGTGCGGCCCGAACCTGGGTAAACCGATCGTGTCGCTCGTGCGCTTCGCCTTGATCTGCTCTTTGCGCTCTCTCCGCCCCCTGCCGAACCGAAAGGGGCCCGGTCCGCCGTGGTCCCATAGGTGTCCGTGGGATCAGCACCCCCGACAGTTATCGAGTTGATATTTCAGGCAAGTGTGACGTTTGGATCCTCCTGCACCTCCACCACCTCCATCTCCGATGGGTTTTCCTCCGGTTCCACGTGTCGGCGGGGGGGGGGGGGGGAAGAGAGTGGGAGAAAAAGGCAAAAAATGGGTGGAGAGCGACGGGATGGAAGAAGAGAGTGGGGGGTTTTGTCGCGGAAATGGTGCGGGCAGCTGCAAAAATGCAGGCCCTGCCTTCTTTTTGGGTGGGCCATGGGCGTCAGAGTTTGACGTGTCCTGTGCCCGGACTACTGCAAAGCCCCCCATGTTTGGTTCCGATTTACGGAAATATCATGGTCCAAACTGCTCGACGGACGGATAGGCGTCGGCGCTGAATGGCTTCCGCGGTCTGAACAACTACGTCCAGATGGATACTGCCGGTTTGAGGGTGAGCGTTGGGGATGCCCTAAGACTAAGTGCATGTGCATTTTCTTCTCACCATCACTGCCGTTGAAAACCTCCAACTCACCATCACCTAGTTCAAACTCTTTGACAAAAGTGCTCTTGTACTTTATACTGTACTATAACACAATCATTAGCTCAGGTCATCCTTATTCAGAAGGAAAATAAGCCGCCTTGATGTCCTTCCCAAACATATTGTATGCGCAGCGATGCATGCATCCTTGCAGGAAAGCAGTACAGGCTTAACTGGACACACACACACACAAATAACAAAAGATTTTCAGCCGCAACTTGTGCGTAAACATATGCACCATACACGCATGTACACGCAAGCAGGTTCAGGAGTCAGCTTCTCACATTCTCTTCCAGTGCAGATATAGTGCCCGAGTTTGGAATGAAATCATCGTTTGACTTGGTATTCATGGCCAATCAACGATGACTTGGCGTGAGGAGATCTCTGTTCAGGATTGGTGGCTCAAGACGATCAACTCTGGAGGCCACATCAAGAAAGCCATTGCCTCCGTTATGATGCTTGTCTCGTGGGAAATTTGGAAGGAGCGAAATGCGAGAGTCTTCCACAACACGGCCACTCCGACCACTGTCATTGTCGCGAAGAACAAAGAGAAGGCCCGCCTTTGGTCGTTGGCTGGTGCGAGCCACCTGAGTAATCTTATGTCGCGAGAGTAGTTTCTCCTTTGTTTCTATCGTTTTACGGCTTATATCTAAATCTTCTTTTTAATCAATGAAATGGCAAGTCTTTTGCCTTGTTTCAAAAAAAAAGCATGTACACGCATCATATAATGCATGCTGTCCGGTACCACATAAGCCATTCCATGCAGGCCCGGGAAAAACGAGCCTGCTCATCCCGTTATCCCGCATATAGTCCCAATCTAAATCATCAAGTGGATCACGGGATCTAGTTAAGTAATCGGCATTCCCTCCCGTTTTATCATTTTGGGGGCCCAAGTCAGACGTCCAAGCCCCGGCTGACTTTAATCTATCAATGAGCAATCTATATACACGCTCGCGACAGCAACGGGCAAACTGAAATTCCTGGCAATCACTCGATGGACTTGTCGCAGAATTGTGAACGTAGTATACAGAGACTTGATTAACACCAAGCTAGTGAAACAGTCTCACTAACATGGCGTCTCGAGTCTTTTTGACTGGGTGAGCATTTCAGCTTCATTTAGCAGTATTAGTAGCAAGTATAACCGGAGAAACAGCATCTGACTTTGGCGATCGATTAGTGCTTAATTTTACTCTAGCTAATACCTGGAGCCGAATTGGGTCGCTTTCCTTGTGGCGCGGGGAGGGAATATTCAGAACGGAAAGGCCAGCGCCAGGACAAGAGCGCCCGGCCGAGCGAGTTGGCTGTCCGCGTACGGCTGAGACGGACGATGGAGAGCGAACTAGTGCGGTCGCTCTTGCTTAGCCGGACGCTAAGCTCGCTCAAAGCAGCGCGTCTTTTCCCCATCCGGGCGCACTGTCACGGGGCCGAAAAGCGGCTACAGCCCTCCCCGGTTTGGCCGAGCGTGACCTGTCCAGCCGTGTAAAGGGCCAGCAGGGCCTTGGGGTTTTGGGAGGGATAATTGAGCTGCAAGAACCACGATTATATGCTGCTTAATCACGTACAGGGCAGAAGATTATGTGCTGGTTCTCTTGTTTGATCTCTTGTTTTGGAGCGATCATGTGATTGGATCGGAGCGTTTCGGTTTGAAAAATGTGTTGATGTGACCCGTGGGAATGCCGCGGAAATTCATTGAAATGGGGGGTCGTTTTGGCCGCATGTGCAATGCAAGGACCGAATAATTGATTTTTTTTCTGCAATTGCGTAATGTTCTCGCTGTACTTGTACAGGGATTATTCGGGGAAGACAGGCACCATGTAGCAAAGCACGTACAGTGGTACTGCTGATGGACTTACGTGATGGCTTGGGCTGTGTTCCTCTTTTCGCCCCCGCCCCACAGAGCCTCTTTTGCTTTGGTGGGTCTGGGCAGCACGTTCGCACGGCTCGCGGCCCCCCTGGCCGTCCATCTCGTGATGGACGCCTCCCGCTCCGTCCACGTCGGCTTCCTTTTTTGGTTTTGCTTTCGAGCTTCCATCGACACGACAAGAACTGCCGCGGCAGGGATGAGCATCGCACTGCTCCGAGATGATTCTCCTGACAAATCCGAAACGGCCCCAATATCGCCCCCGGCCCCACATCAGTTGCTGTTCATGCCAGGTCACTTTGATCCTCCATCATCATCATTATCATCTCTCAGCCCCTCTAATTATCTTCTGCAGATAAAAGGATCGTACTATCCTCCAGTCGATGTACGTAAATTGTTTCTTTCTGCCAGTCAAGCAAGGATAATATAGACCCTCTGTAAAAAAGAAGCATTTACTTGCGCGCGCGACCTGTCATCAATCAGTCGGAGTCTGCGAACCAGAAAAAAAAGAAAGATGTGCCTCTATCATCACACAAGCGTCGTCATTAGCCCTGCGCTAATCAGCCATCACCCCGGCCAATTTTGTTCTTGGCGTGGGCCATGCCTGTCTGCCCAGCTTTACGAATTTTTCGACCACTTGGCGACCGACCCGACCCGGCGCGCATCATGCAGCGACGGAAGCGAATCTTGAGATCGGTCATGGCTCATCTTCTTTGGCGCCCTCGCCCGGCCCATGCGAATTGCGTGCGACGACCACGGCCTTTCTCATGGACGCCACCAAGCTACATGTGTGTGTGTGTGTGTGTGTGTGTGTGTGTGTAGGATTGATCATCTAGGAGAAGATGAGGATGAGTGGCACAAAATTTCTGCTCAAAGAACTGCACATAGTGAAAAAACGTGGAGATGAAAGCATGCGAATCATAGTGATCAAGATTCAAGAAGCACATTTTCACGTTTCCAACCGTACGAAGATCACCTTCTCATGTGGCAACCGGAGCTTGTATCTGAATTTACTCATGAAGATCGGGTGCTTTTGATAACAAACACGTTTGATCGATCGGTCACGAGGACGCGCGCACGCGCGTGGCGCGTCGATCGGTTGATCTACACTAGTGACAGGGTCGGGTCGAGAGGGTAGTAGAAGCCGCCGAGGAACTGGTCCGCGGCGGCGAGGTCGGCCCCGGCCGCGCAGAAGTCCACGAAGAACCCGCCGGCGTTGTCGACCGCCGACCAGTTGGACCCCGACGACGCGGCGGAGGCCGACGTCGAGCCCTCGCCGGCGAGCGTGTCCGGGAGCGCGGCGGAGGCCGAGGACGAGCCCTCCGCGGCGAACGGGTCCTGGAGCGCGGCGGAGGCCGAAGACGAGCCCTCCGCGGCGAACGGGTCCTGCAGCCCGGCCGTCGGCGCCAGGAAGTCGTCGTAGGTGTACGCCTCGGCCTTCACGGACGGCACGGAGAGCGGGAGCAGCGGCGACGGGTGCGCGTGCGCTGGGGCCGGCGCCGGAGCCGGCAGCGGCATGAAGGACGGGGAGCGGCGAGTGGAGAAGGCGGCGGCCGCGGCGGCGAGGCGCTTCTTGAGCTTGGTGTTCCAGTGGTTCTTGACGTCGTTGTCCGTCCTCCTCTCCAGCTGCGACGCGATCAGCGACCACCTGCGATGCGATGAATGCGCGTCCGTCTCGATCGGTCATGCCGGCCGGGACACGAAAAGGATGCCGCTTACGCGCCTGATGATCGAGAAAGAAGAGAGTGGATGCTTACTTGCTGCCGAGCTGGCTGTAGAGGGAGTAGATGATGGTGTCCTCCTCGTCGGTGAAGCCGCCGTGGCGGATGTCGGGGCGGAGGTAGTTGAGCCACCGCAGCCTGCAGCTCTTGCCGCACCTCTTGAGCCCTACAAGAACGATCAAGCACCCATCAAGAACGATCAAAGGCACGGCCGGGCATGGAAGGGGCAGCGAGCGAGCGGGCGAGCGCGCGAACTCACCGGCTTTGTTGGGGAGGGTGATCCAGCTGCCGGTGTTGCCGTGGCGCTGCATGTAGTCGCGCAGCGCGTCGTCCTCCTCCGGCGACCACGGGCCCCGCTTCACCGCCGCCCTGTCGCAGCACGGCGCCCTCCCCATGGCCCCTGACCCGGCCGCGAGAAGAGACGAGACGAGACGACGGGGGAGGGCACGGAGAGGCTGAAGAGAGAGACCGGACGAGGGCGTGCGACTGGCCGCGCTGCTGCGCTGAGGCCGATGGGCTGCCGCTACTTGTATCGACCCCGCCCGTCGTCGGTGAACAGAGCAGAACACTGCAGGCTCGGTCCTCTGCGGTCTTTAAAAAAACCGTACTCCCGGGGTGAAAAAAGAGCGTCGAGAAGAGAGAGGGGTGGGGCGGGCTGGGCGCCGTGCACCGACCGGGGCGTGGCTTCCCATTTCGATCCTTGATTCTCTGCAGCTGCAGCGGTTGTTCTCTCTTTCACAGTCCCCTTTTGCGGTCACGGGCCCATGTCGATGAGGTCGCATCGCACGCAGAGAACATTGTACGCGACCGAACCAACATTGTTGATTCTCCTGGCAGATGCTGTTTTTTTACTGCTAGTACTTCCTTTTTGTTCCTGGCATGTTACACTTCTTTTTACTGCCTGTTTCGTAGAGGATTTGTGGGGGTGAAAGTTTCGCTCAGCCTTGCAAGACTCGAGCTGAAGCGTCAGTCTGGTGTGCTTTTGGTGAAAGCTTCAAATACCACCTTGCTTTTGCTTTTGTATAATTATTATTACTACATTGAAGATCCCTCTGCATATAGGATTACATTTCGTGAGCGATTCACCTTGCTTTTGCTTTTGCTACTGCACCGAATATCCACCATGCAGCTCTCAGCACCTCTGTTGTTCTTGCTCATTTTGTCACCGATATCTTCTTGGCTTTGACGAATCATTCCGTGACACACACACACACACACACGACGTCGACCTCACCCATGAAGACCATGATTAAGGCGCACTCATGTGATCCGCTTGGGACGATCGGCGCCCATAATCACCATGCCCGTGCTTGATCCCAAAACGGAGAAAGTAGCACTTCTGCTCCGGAAAGTTCGTTCCAAAAGGAGCAGGAAAACCTGCGCAGGGAAGGGCACGAAGGCGGAAATATGGGCCAGTCGTGGAACGGACGGCTGGAGAAAGAAGATGGGCTTTCCTCCTGGTACGTGACGATCCCTTCTTACAAGCAGCCCTAGACACCTTCTGGTCAAGCCCGATCGATGAAAGGATACGGCCTTGTGGCACGGTTTTGCCTGCCGAAAGCTCTTTCACTCCGTCGAGACCCAAAGATCAATAATTAAGAGGTACCTTTTACAAATGTCACTTTCATTTTCTCTGATGGTGACAAGTGATATTCACGAAGGCATGGGTGGGGTTGTTTATGCTTTTTTACAGATTTGTTTTTTCAAAACGATTCGTCTCTTGAACCATGCGCTCGAATCATAAACCATTTTAACCGTTGCATTTCTTGCGTCGTGTTCTTTGAAAACATGCCACATGTTGATAGGTTTCGAAGTAGTAACCTCTGCTTTCAAGTAAACTAACTTGTGCATAATTTTAGGTGAATCACAAAAACATAATGCTTCACTTTTTTGGGCGAAACACTGTTTGTGCTTTACGTGTAAACAAAAAAGTGAGAACAACCAGAAAGACAAGAACCAGTAAACAAACTGAAAAAAATAGGAAAACAAAAATACCTGAAAAAGAAAGAGGAAACTAAGAAACTACGGAAGCACCGATTACTTTTTTGGGAAGCACACAAGCACAGTATGTGCTTCGTGTCGATGCACATTGGTGCTTCACTTTTTTAGACAAGCACAATTATGCTTCACACATTACAGATAATTGTGCTTTTGTGCTTCATGAGAAAAAAACAAAAAAAAAGGAATCCAAAAAAACTGAAAAAAGAAGAAAAATAAAAAAGGGAAAACCCTAGAAAAAACTAGACAAAATCGGAAACCAAAAGGATTCGGAATAAACCCAATGAACACAAAAACCCACGTATCCGTCCTTCAAGTGTGTCCGTTGGAAAGCCCCTCGAGGGAGTACCCGTTGGATACCTCCTGCTCGACACTTGTTTGCGTCAATTAGATAAGGCTTCATCTAAACCGCGCAAATCGGCCGGCCCATTCCGGTGAGTCTCACCTAAACAATTTTTCGTTGTTTTATTCTCTTTGGTTTTATTGTTGCTATTTACTCCCTCCGTCTCTTAATGTAAGTCTTTGTAGAAATTCTACTAGATGGACTACATACGGAGCAAAATGAATATACCCACACCTAAAATGCATCTATATACATCCGTATGTAGTTTATAGTGGAATCTCTACAAAGACTTATATTTAGGAACGGAGGGAGTATTTCACAAAATCCACTATTTGTTTTCAAAGAACCGACTGTTGGTTTTGTTACCAATCTAAATAATTTAAAACTATTTATACATAGGAAATAATATTAAAAAATATTAGGACGTGTTAAAAAAGTTCATTCTGTATTGGAAGCAATCACTGTATCTTAAAAAAAGTTCTCCTTAAACCAAGAAATATATCACTGTATATGGGAAAAGTCCAGACAGTACACAAAAAAATGTTCACCGTATTTGAGAAAAAGTTTATCGTATGTTAAGAAAAATTTGGTTATATACAAAAAAATGTTCACCATATAGTAAATAAATGTTAAATGTGTATTTTAAAAAACAAATCCACAAATATTTATAATGTAAAAACTAAAAGTGCAAAAATGAACAAAAATACAGAATAGAAAAACCTGGAAAAAGAATCAGGAAAAAATAAATGAAAACCTAAAACATAAAACAAAAAAAACTGAAACATAAAAACCAAAAAAAAACAATTTATCAAAAAACAGAAGTGCACAACGATTCCCGGCCTGGGTTGGCCCCTACGACTCGCAGCGGGCGAAGCCACCCCCCCCCCCCCCCCCCCCCCCCCAAGTGCCATACCAAACATACCACGCACTATAGGCGGGATGTACACCAGCTCACATATAACACGCAGTGATTGTCTCAAAAAAAAAAATATAACACGCAGTGAATTGGTCGTCCTAGTAACGAATGCTATATGTTCGGTTTTTCTGTTTGTTTCATTGGTTTCCAAATACATGGTCGTTTTCTTCTATTCATTTCTTCGTTTTTTTCTATGTTTCTCTACCAGCTACTCTGGGTTTTTCGTTTTATTTTCTATTTTCCCTTTTTACTTTTACATGTTTGATTTTTTATGCACATTGTATGTTTTTTCTATGCACTTGAAAGTATATTTTTGACACATGTTAACCACTTTCTAAGTATATGATGTACATTTTTTCCAAATACATCTTTGGAACATTTTTTTGAATACATTTAAACTTTTTTCAAATACATGTTGAACAATTTTTTGAATGGAACAAAACAAGTTTTAAATAGTAAACGAACATTTATTGAAATAGTATAAACAGTTTTCTAAATATCACAAATATATTTTAAAACATATGAACTTTTCTAAAAATGTCACAATTGTTTTAGTAATATTGAACATTTTTTAGAAACTATGTGACAATTTTTTTTACTTCGTTTGAAGATTGTTTTTTTAAATATCACAAACATATTTTTGAAATGGCCATGAACTTTTTTTAGAACTAGGTGATTTCCTGATAGGTGGGAACCCGATGAACGAGTTCATGCCCGAGGGTGGGCCGATCTTCACGTCGTAGGATCGAATCGGGAGGGATAACTAGCTGCAAGCAGCCTGGATAACTAGCTTTATACCTGCCAAGGTTGGATGCAACCCGTACGTTGGGGATGGCTGGCCGAAGCTACAAGAACTCCAACCCGCTGTCCGAACAATCGCAGAACCACAAACCGGGACTAATCCACACAAAACGGCCGAAACCGTAGAGCACGAACTAGAGGGAACTAGAGGAGCACGAACTAGGGGGAACCAGAGGCTCCTTCTCGCGAATCCGAATGAACTCACAAGAGCAAAGGTAGCAAGATCTCTCGGATCTCTGTAGCAGTCTTGCAGCATAAGCTTGTAGCTGAATGGTTTGACAAAAGGTTTCTAAGAGGATGGGGGAGATGGAGTCTTATAGTAGGGACAACCCCCCTTAGCTAGGTGTGAAAATGGTTTTAAAAGTAAGGAGGTTTGCATGGCTTCCTTGGGGGAATAAACAGTCAACTTTGGGAGTTGTTAGAGAGCTCATCGGAAATTCGCGAAGCCCTGACAGCGTGGACACCTTCCACGAGAATGACTAGTACTTTTGACTCACAACTCCAAATGATGTGAGGGTTTTTGCATTCGAAAGATAATTTGATTTAGCTTCTGTTGATGTACCCCTATGGCCCTGTCTCTCAACCATATGGGTGTGACACCACAAAACATCAAAGGTAAAAACTGTCAGCATCAGCTTCACTTGAAACTTGTTTTCTTCAAACTCGTTCCTCCAGACCGGTTGCTTCAAGAGCTCATATGTTGTTGGATTTATTTCATGTGATACCTAAGTTCAAACAAAAACAATGGGGATGAAAGCATAGTTGTGTCATCAAGGTTATAAGGTAAACTTAAGTTAGCATTCACTGGGTCACTTATTAGTTTGACGCGACTTCTTGTGATTGGACCTATAATTGTTGGAGACTTGTTGATGGTTGTGGTGTCCTCATCATCCTCCCCCTCTTGAAAAGGAGTCATCCTCGACTCTGATGGTCCAAAGTATGGAGAGAGGTCAGACACATTGAAAGTTGGACTAACACCATAATCCATCGGAAGGTCAATCTTGTAGGCATCGTCATTTATCTTCGCAAGCACTTTGAATGGACCATCTCCACGTGGCTGCAACTTGCATTTGCGTTGATCTGGAAAACAATCCTTCCGCAGGTGCACCCACACAAGACCACCTTCTTCAAACAACACCTTCTTTCTTCCCTTGTTTGCTCGTTTTGCATATTGTTCAGTCATCTTCTCAATATTTTCCTTGGTCTTCTGATGAATTTTCTTCATGAAGTCAGCACACTTACTTGCGTCAAGATTTGTTCGCTCTTGCAATGGTAAAGGCAAAAGATCTATGGGATCAGCAGGTTTGAAACCATAAACAATTTCAAAAGGATAAAATTTAGTGGTCGAATGTACCACCCTATTGTATGTAAACTCCACGTGGGGGAGACACTCTTCCCACATCTTCAATTTTTCTTTAAAACTGCTCTCAACATCATGGATAGTGTGCGGTTGACAACTTCAGTTTGTCCATCCGTTTGTGGGTGGCATGTAGTGGAAAAGAGAAGCTTTGTTCCTAGATTTGCCCACAACGTTTTCCAAAAATAGCTCAGAAACTTGGTGTCACGATCTGAAACAATAGTGCGTGGTACTCCATGTAGCCGCACGACTTCCCTGAAAAACAAATCAGCAATGTGTGAAGCATCATCGCTCTTATGACACGGGATAAAATGAGCCATTTTAATAAACCTATCAACCACCACAAAAACTGAATCACTCCCCCTCTTAGTGCGTGGTAATCCAAGAACAAAATCCATGGAAATATCTTCCCAAGGTGTACTAGGAATTGATAAAGGCATATAAAGTCCATGGGGGTTTAAACGTGACTTAGCTTTGCGGCAGATCTCACAACGTAGCACGTAGCGCTCAACATCACGCCTCATCCTTGGCCAAAAGAAATGGTCGATCAGCACACTCGCAGTTTTCTTTGCTCCAAAATGTCCCATGAGACCACCAGCATGAGCCTCCTGCAAAAGCAACAAATGAACCGAGCAATCTGGGATGCACAATTTGTTAGCTCGAAACAAGAATTCATCATGCAAGTGAAACTTTTCCCAACCTTTCCCCTCACTACACTTTGAGCGTGGTTCAAAAAAAATATGGGTCATTGGCATACAATTCTTTGATACTTTGCAACCCAAGAATTTTAGTATCAAGTTGTGAGAGTAAAATATGGCGTCTAGACAAAGCATCGGCAATAATATTATCTTTTCCTTTCTTGTAGTTGACAATATAGGGAAAAGATTCTATGAATTCACTCCATTTTGCATGTCTACGGTTCAATTTTTGTTGACCCCTAAGGTGCTTTAAAGATTAATGGTCGGAATGTATCACAAATTCTTTAGGCCACAAATAATGTTGCCATGTTTCCAAAGATCTCACAAGTGCATATAATTCTTTGTCATAAACTGAATAATTTAGAGTTGGACCACTTAGCTTCTCACTAAAATATGCAATAGGCCTACCTTCTTGCATTAGTACGCCTCCAATACCCACACCATTTGCATCACATTCAATTTCAAAAGTCTTACCAAAGTTGGATAGTGCAAGCAATGGTGGAGATGTCAATTTTTCTTTCAACTCTTGGAAGGCCTTCTCTTGTGCATTTTCCCACTTGAAGGGAACATCTTTCTTGGTTAGCTCATTCATTGGGGCAGAAATGGTGCTGAAGTCCTTCAAAAACCGACGGTAGAAACCAGCAAGGCCAAGAAAGCTTTGTACTTGGCTTACATTGTGTGGAGGCATCCACTCACGGATGGCTGTGACCTTCTCCTCATCTACCTCCACACCTTTACCTGAAACAACAATGCCAAGAAACACAACTTTGTGTGTGCAAAATACACACTTTTCCTTGTTAGCATATAATCTCTCCTCTCTTAGGACAGCAAGCACACACCGGATGTGTTCAACATGTCCATCCAAAGTTTTGCTATAAATCAGGATGTCATCAAAGTAAACAACCATAAACTTGCCAATGAACATTCTAAGCACATGATTCATTAATCTCATGAAGGTAGTAGGTGCATTTGTTAATCCAAATGGCATAACTAACCACCCATACAAACCAGATTTTGTTTTGAAAGCAGTTTTCCACTCATCACCCTCTCTCATTCAAATTTGATGGTAGCCACTTTGCAAGTCAATTTTAGAAAAGATGGTGGCGCCAGTAAGTTCATCAAGCATATCATCAAGCCTAGGTATGGGGTGCCTATACCTCACGGTGATATTGTTAATAGGCCTACAATCACAACACATTCGAGAAATTCCATCTTTCTTGGGTACTAAAAGAACAAGCACATCACAAGGAGAGAGACTTTCCCTTCACATAACCTTTGTTTAGTAGCCCATCAACTTGTAGCTGAATCTCCTTGGTTTCCTCCGGGTTTGTGTAGTATGGTGGTTGGTTCGGCAATGGGGCTCCTGGGACCAAATCAATTTGGTGCTCAATGCCTCTTTGTGGTGGCAGCCTCGGTGGTATCTCCTCATGGAACACATCTTCATACCCCTGCAAAATTTTAGCAACAACAATAGGAGCGGTAGAGGATAATTCGTTAGTAGAAAGGAAATTGTCCTAGTACAAAAGTACAAAGAACACGGAATTGGTTTCTCTTAACTCTCTCATATCCCTTTTCCTAGCAATCATAACTAATCCCTGCTTTTCTCATGTCTTGGTCAATTTAAGCTGTGGGGTTTTATTTGGCTTTGGATTCTCTCAATCACTATGTTGGATGTCACTCAAGTGTTTCTCACTCACTCACTCTCTCTCTCTCTCTCTCTCTCTCTCTCCTTTTCAGATCATCCATCAATATTTCTTCGAGTGTCAAAGGGAGCAAAGATATGCGCTCTCCCTCGTATTGGAATGAGAGACATTATTACGACCGCTGATTTGCACATCTTGATCATACAACCAAGGTCCTCCCAACAACAATTGGCATGCTTGCATTGGCACCACATCACATTCCACTTGATCTTGATACTTCCGAGTGGAAAACTGAACGGTGACTATGTTGCTTACTCGAAGTGTACTAAATCACCGAGCCATTGCATCTTATATGGACTTGGGTGCCTTCTTTGTTTCAGTCCCAATTTCTCTGTCAAATGTGAACTTGCAATGTTGTTACAGCTGCCATTGTCAACAATAATTCTGCAAACCTTGTCCTTGATGGTGCCACGAGTGTGAAAAATATTATGTCACTGCACCTAGTGTATTAAGTTAACAAGAATGGAGTAACACCTTAAGCAAGATGGCATGACGTAGAGGGATAGATCCAATCAATATGTATAAACCCCGACTTTTTATCCTTAATGGCAACAACACAAATATGTGCCTCGCTACCCCTTCTATCACTTGGTGAGGAGACCATGTGGCACCCCGGCTCAGAGCAACCGGTTTACCATGCATTGCCAGCCTAGAGACCATGTCTTCTGGCAACACACAACATCTTGGTATAGAAAACAATCGCTTTATTGATGCTAGTGAGTCATAGTTCATATTACAACAGGTGGCGAGGCCAAGCGGCACACATGGTGCAGCTGAACAATATGTACATTATTTAGTGAACAAAAAGGGGCCCTCGATCATAACAACTACGTGGCAGCGGAACAACGTCGTAGCGGAACTCCATAGCACAGGGACACCAATGTGGACATGTTCTAGACTCGGACAACACTCCTTTCCAACGAGACTTTCCTGAAATCTGGCATGACACGCCAGGTCAGTACATTGAATGTACTTGCAAGCTCACAACAAGCATAAACATAATGACAAACAATAATCATGATAATTAACCAATTATTAATAATTCAACCAAATATCCAACATGCTGTGATCATGCTTTTGTGAGAAAAGTCCCTCAGACTGGCTTACCAACGGTGATCGCTCTTGGATCACAAACGTACCAACCTCATGGTCTTAACTAGTGATACCTCGTGATCTTTCCAGCGACCACAACCACGACCAACATTTGGTCTCAAACGGTGATCCTTCCGGCGATCACAACCACGACCAACACTTGGTCTCAAACAGCAAGATGACCTTCCCGACATCATCAACAGTGCAAAGTTCATAACTTAGTGTGAAAGATTTATTAAATGTTGACCCATGGTGTGACCTACTTTCAAGCATGTCCATAACCATGGACTCGGCTATTGATAGATTAATACACTCTGCAAAGGTAGCGCACTGTACCCACACCACGAAACCCATGGCCTCGCACTCCCATTCGGGTGGGCCAACGGCAATCCGACGAAACCCCTCCATTGCCATGACACTCTCCCATCCACTCCGACTCATTCCCCACTGGGCTAGTCCTGGGTGGCCCCGTGTCTACCAAAGACACCACCGACCACCGTCGTGGGCAAAACATAAACGTCCCACACGGGGACACGACACCATAATCTCGACAACGGGCACACAAGGTTATGTCTGCTTACCGGGCCAGGGTACTACACGCCCATAACCTTCCCTCGTTGGAGGCACCGACCAGAGGCATGATAACAGACCGAATAAAGGCCTTCCCATAAAGGCAAATGTGGTTGCACTGGGAAAAACTCGATTCAGTGGCACCATGACCCGGTCAATGATATATTCAAGTTGAGTTATTATCAAGTTCAACTTAAAATGAAAATAACCGGTGTCATAGTATGCCATGAAATGCAACACTAACATATGCATCACATATCAACGGAAATGACTGAGTTAGCTATATCCACACTAAGTATAAACATCAACAACTCATGACACTCCTCTGGTTAGGAGTAAACATCACTTTAAACAGAATCTTTTCTAACAAATTTATCAATTTTACTCAAGAAAATAACTCCAAATAATTACTTATATTCATAACTATATTACTTCTTCATAACAAAATTTACTTCTTGTTTCTTTACCAACTTAGTTAGCTTCAACCTTTCTGTAAACTAAGCATGACAACTTAAACAAGCAACCAATAGAATATAAATAATATAATGGTAATTTAAATGCATGGATTAAATCATTCATTCAAGTTGTAAAATCACAAATATTGTAATGGCACCATGAAAATGTTGATGTGGCTTGCCTTAGTGCAGGTGAGGTTCACAAGCCTCCTGGTGATCCTCAAGACAAGCTTCACTCTCTGAAAATATTTATAAACACAAAAATAAAACATCAAGAACCCTTCTGAAATTCACTAGAAAATCTAGACAGCAGGGAAAAATCCCATTTTTGGTGCGCTGCTAGATTTCTTTACAAAGAACACAATGCAAAAAGAATCAATTCATTTGGACTTATGGTTAAAGAGTTTTGGCTGTTTCAAGCTCTCTGAAAAATATGGAATTTGAATTTAAATAAAAATAGACAGGGGGTGACGTCGAAGGCATCAAGCCTCACGGGCGCCACCACTCGTACCGCTTCGCGTGCGGACTGAGTGGCTGACTAGCGGGCCCCGCTAGTCAGGTGAGGGGGAGGAGAAGGAAACAGAGGACGGCAGGGCTTCGCTGGAGCACATGCCGGCGACGAGGGCTTCTTGGCCAAAATGAGAGGGAGGGATCAAGAGAGGAGTCGGAGGCGCACCTACCCGTACCCATAGAGTAGCTAGGGGTGGTCGGACGGCGTCGGAATCAGCCTCTCTAGCGGAGGCAGAGAGGGGAGGTCGCCGGAGACGAAGACGACGACGAATAGAGGCGACTCCAGGGGCTCCAACTAGGTGAAACAGCACCACCGAAGAGCGGCGGAGGCCCTGGAATGGTTGCCCAGGCCTGGGAGGGGCTGGAGCTACGGAGACGACCCGAGGGGATCGTCGGCGAGCTCGAGCTCGGGGGCGGCGGCCCACGGCATGCCCGGTCGGGCTACGACTTCTACAAGATCGTGGAGTGTGTGGGAGGAGTGGGTGTTGCTCGAGGAGGCTAGGGAGGGCTCTATTTATAGCCGAGCATTGAGGGGGGGTTTGGGCTCTGCCAGTGGACACCTGGACATGACTCCCGGCGACGAGAGGCGTCAGTGAGAGGGGGAGAAGGCGACGCAACTCACGCGAGAATTGTGGGCGAGCGGGGACGAGCACAGGGGCAAGGGGAAGGTGACGAGCACAGTGCATCGTGCACTGTTGCATTGGCCGGACCACGCCCGTGCTCACTGCGGCGAGCTCCAGCATCGGCGAGCGCCAGGAGGGAGTTAAAAGGTTCGGTACAATGATTGTGGCACGTTTTGGCAAGGCTAGGCAGGCGGGGAAGCGAGCACGTGAGCAATAGAAGCTCGGGCGCGACGCAGAGCGCGTCGACATGCAGGTTGGCATCGTGCACACATGTGGTCACCGCGTGAACTTTGCCCTCAGGCCGACCTAAGTCCAAACTTCATGTCTGGCATGTTGTTCGTGGTAGTTTTATAGGTTACCACACTTGGGTTTGATCTCAGGCGCAGTAGAATAGATTTCAACTGCCTGGTAAGTTTCTGATCAGTAACTTTGAGAGTTTACTATGGTCAAACTACTGGGAGTTGGGAGCTGGGCTTTGGAGGTTAGCAATCATCTACTAAGCTGATGATGCACAAGAAAAATCAGCCACAATGGATCAAGTAAAATTGTAGTTGCTATAGAAACTACCATTTTTGTCCAAAACAGAAAATATTTTCTGTAGAAAAAATATTGCAAAAAGTGATGAAATATTTTTGCTCAGGAAGATGCCCTAGGGTTTGAAGAATATTTGTGAATTTTCTCAGATTTTTGTGGGCAAGAAAAATTGGGGTTGCTTTGGAGCACATTGAGCTAGCTAGGGTTTAAGAGAGGGAAATGAATATTTTTCATTTAAGAAAATTATTCAAAATATTATTTTGAGGTGAGCCAGAGAGGGAATGATAGTTAGAGAGGGAAATGAGGCACTTGGGTGAAAGTCAAGGGGTACCCAAGTGTTTAAGTCCATATGAAAAGATTTAAAACTCCAAATTTCAAAATCAAACCAACTGAAAATCAGGCAAATAGAAGAGGGCAAAAACCAGGCTGTCACAAACCTCCCCCACTTAGAATGAATCTCGTCCTCGAGATTCGGTTGCTTGGGAAAACCAGTCTGGATAATGTGCCTTTAGAAATTCTTCCCGTTCCCAAGTTGATTCTGACTCCGTGTGATGCTCCCACTGGACTTTGTAGAATTTCCTTGCTTTATTACGAGTGACCCTTTCCATCTGATCCAAAATTCTAACCGGCCTTTCTTCATATGTTAAATCCTTTGCCAACTCTATTTCAGTCATAGCAGTCTTTTTCTCAGGCGGCGATATGCATCGCCTCAATTGTGAAACATGAAACACGTTGTGCACGTCCGACAATTCAGGGGTAGTTCCAACTGATAGGCAACAGTACCCACTCAGGACATAACTGGAAATGGACCAATAAAATCTGGGTGCCAACTTTCCACGAGTCTGGAATCTCTTGACTCCTTTCATAGGAGTGACTCAGAGGTATACGTGTTCTTTGGGTTCAAAACTGATCTGTCGGTGCTTTGCATCATAATAACTCTTTTGTCTAGATTTGGCCAATTGCAATCTGTCTCTAATTTCCTTAACTTGTTTCTTAGCTTTCATCATGAGATCTATTCCGAAAATACGGCTATCTCCACTTTGAGGCCAATTTAAAGGAGTGCGGCACTTACGGCCATACAAAGCCTCATACGGTGACATCTTTAAACTGGCCTGGAAGCTGTTGTTATAAGAGAACTCAGCATACGGCAGGCAGTCTTCCCATTTAGATCCTTGGGCCAAAGCACATGCTTCGAGTATTTGATTTACCCGCTCTGTTTGTCCATCAGTTTGAGGATGATAAGTGGTACTATATTTTAGCGCTGTCCCCAAGGCTTGATGGAGACGTGACCAAAAAGCGAAGGTAAAACGTGAACCTCGGTCAGAAGTGATGGTTCGGTGTACTCCATGCAGACTAACTATTCTGGATACATACAGTTGTGCAAGTTGATCTGCTTGATATGTAGTTCTGATCGGGATAAAGTGAGCTACCTTGGTTAAGGTGTCTACTATGACCCAGATTGCATCATTGCCTCGCTGAGTCTTAGGTAGTCCCATGATGAAATCCATGCAGACATCATCCCATTTCCATTGTGAAACTGGCAGCGGTTGGAGAAGTCCGGCTGGCTTTTGATGCTCTGCCTTCACCTTGTTGCATATGTCGCAACAGGCCACAAAATAGGCAATGTCTTTCTTCATTCCATCCCACCAGAATATTTGTCGAAGGTCTTCATACATTTTTGTACCTCCAGGGTAAATGGAATACGAAGATTTGTGTGCTTCTGACAGGATTTTCTGCTTTAAATCCGCCTAATTGGGTACACAAATCCTTCCATGGAATCGGAGGGTACCAAATTGGTCCTTTGAGAAATCTGAGGTCTGTCCTGCTACCATATTCTTGGCACGTTTCTGCAGGATGGTGTCAGCTGGCCGGGCCTTGCGGATCTCTTCCTCAAGTGTGGGGGCAACTTCCAAAATATTAGCAAGGCCAGCATCAACTATGACTAGGTTGAGCTGAGCAATCTCCTCTTGAAGTTTAGGAGGTAAGGATTTCAATATGACATTTAGGCTGATAGGCTTTCGACTGAGTGCATCGGCAACCACGTTGGCCTTACCCGGGTGGTAATTTATTCTAAGATCATAATCCTTGACTAACTCAAGCCATCTTTGTTGACGGAAATTTAAATCTGGCTGAGTAAATATATACTTGAGACTTTTGTGATCGGTAAAAATTTGGCACCTCTTCCCGATGAGGTAGTGTCTCCAAATTTTTAGAGCATGAACCACCGCAGCCAATTCTAGATCATGAGTAGGATAATTTCCCTTGTGGGGTCGTAGCTGTCGTGATGCATATGCTACTACCTTGCCGTCTTGCATAAGTACGCATCCAAGTCCTTGTCTGGAGGTGAGGGAGTCCTGGATTAGGGGGTCTCCGGACAGCCGGACTATATCCTTTGGCCGGACCGTTAGACTATGAAGATACAAGATTGAAGACTTCATCTCGTGTCCGGATGGGACTCTACTTGGCGTGGAAGGCAAGCTAGGCAATACGGATATGTATATCTCCTCCTTTGTAACCGACCTTGTGTAACCCTAGCCCTTTCCGGTGTCTATATAAATCGGAGGGTTTTAGTCCGTAGGACAACATACAATCTGTTGGATCACGGGTTCCGGTAGACCCTTAAGGTTCGAACACTGGGGTGCGCGCGGAGATCACGCCTTCTACCTCCCCGTCTCACAAAGATCTAAAACTACTAAAAGAACTGCGCAAGAGACACAAGGTTTATACTGGTCCGGGCCACCGTTGTGGTGTAATACCCTACTCCAGTGTGTGGTGGGTGGATTGCCTCTTGGGGCTGATGATGATGAATGGTACAGGGAAGAACAGCCTCGCGAGGGCCTGTTCTTGGCTGGGGCGATGAACTGCTAGGAGGAGTTCAGTCACCCTTCTCTCTCTCTCGCTCACTCTCTCTCTGCTTTTTTCTCACTTATCGACCGTCTGGTTGAGATCGAATCGAACCCCCTTGCTACATGGGTGGCCGGTCCTATTTATAGGCAAAGGCCCTGGGCCTCTTCCCAAATATTGAGTGGGAAGGGCGCCAACAATTGGCCAATTCGAAGGGGAACATCAAGTACACTTATCCTGACTAAAGTTGGTCTTCGCCTGCGAAAGGCTCTGCGGTGACGCCGTGCTGGGCTCCATGGTGACCTCCGTCTCGTAGTCCGCCTGGTCTTGGTCTCATTGCACTGAAATGGCAACCTTTGCCTGATGCCTTGGTACTCCGCGGCTGCGCTTGCCCCCTTTGCACCAAAGAGGAAAGAAGGACGCTACGCGCGCTGGCGCCCGCCTGGCACCCTGAGTCGTCATGGCTTGCGTCATGGGCACCTCGCGAGGTACCCTGCCTTGGTTTCTCCGCCTCCTCGCGAGCCAGCCTGAGGAGGCTGCGCTTGAGGATGCGCCGTGTCGTCCGCCCCGCGAGGCTTGGCCCCTCGCGAGGGTCTTGAGTCTTGTGTTGATGAAGATGGGCCGCACTGGGCCTCCTTTGAGCCACGCCGCAAGCCGCAGGCAGGCAAGTCTGGGGACCCCCGTTCCCAGAACGCCGACAGTAGCCCCCGGGCCCAAGGCGCGCATGGACTTGGCCGTGCCGAGAGGCGAAAGGGAAAGGGCGAAGCGCCGTGGGCCCTAATAGCCTGCGGCCTTGGGCGCCGCGTGGCGGTTGATGGGACGTGGGCGTCTCCACTTCCCCATGACGCCTCGGTGGTCGCGTGAGGTGGACAAGTCCCTGCATGCAAATCGTGTCATGATTACCTGTGATCGTGGAGGCCGGCGGTTGGTCTTCGCCGGCTATAAGTACGAAGCTGTGCGTGCCCTTCCAGTCCATTCCTCCTGGCTTCTCCTTCTTCCTGATCCTTGCTCCGTCTTGTTGCGATGGCTCCGATCCGTCGGTTCTCTGCAGCGGAGAAGGGAAAGGCTCCTCGAGAGGGGCCAGACCCGCTCCCGCCGAAGAAACGGCTCGCCCTTTGCAGCCGTGGCGAGGAAGACCGTCAGGTGGTGCCGAGGCCCTGGTGCGAGCGGGCTCCGCCGGGGTTCCCACTTCCCTTGTATGCCCACATCGAGGGCGCCGTCGGGTCGTGAAGGCGTGGGTTGTTCCTCCTGGAGTCCATGCCGAGGGCTCCTCCCAAGAGTTCATCCTCCACGTCGCCATTCCTCTCCAGTCCTGGATCCGTCTGCCTCCCTTCTTCACCTCCATCATCCCTCCAGGAGGGCCCCTGGAGCTCTGGCTGCAGCATGCCGGCTGCAGCGCCCTCGCGACTGAAGCAGAGGTCGTGGTCGCTGCCCCGGGTGAGGTCTACATGTCCCGCGGCTGGAGAGAGATCGCCCGGGTTTGCAGGGAAAGGGGTGTCTTCACGGTCCACTTGGAGTACGATGGCGCTGCGGTGATGTTCTTCAAGGTCTTCGACGCGAACGGGCGCCAGCTGGAGTGTTGCTCCGGGAGAGGTGACCAGGACCTTGCCCTGGTGAGGGCTAGGCCCATCGACCGCTCCCTTGGCGGAGGCGCCGGAGGGTCCATTGACTCCGACGAAATCTTCGCGACTCCGGAGACGAGCGACGACAACTACGAGCCCCCGAGTCGGCGCCGCTCCCGGAGCAGGGCGGGCTCGTTGGGCCGTCGCCGACCCTGATCTGGATGGGTTGGCGCCGGCGCCTGACGGCCCACTGTTGATGATGGCATCTTTTGTAGGAGCTCGTGTAGTTAGCACCCCTTAGGATCCGTTCCCTGCGAGGAATCAAAATGCGCCCCACGAGGGCTTGTAAGGTTTCTGTAGTCCCGTTTGTTAATACATAACATTTGCCGCAGAGCTGTGTGAGTTGCTGATTTCGTCTTAGCTTAGTTCTCCCTTTCGAACCTCGCAAGGGCTTGGTGCTCTACGTCGACAGGTCCCAGTCCCAAGGCGGCGTCAGCCGTCGCTGGTATGCCAGGTCGCGATGCCGTGGTCAAGGCCAGGAGGTGAGCGACCCGGGGTCCGGTAAGAGCCCCTGAGTCGCGATGCTCAGGAGGTCCCCTTTGGCGCTGTCGGATCACGGGTTCCGGCAGACCCTTAAGGTTCGAACACTGGGGTGCGTGTGGAGATCACGCCTTCTACCTCCCCGTCTCACAAAGGTCTAAACTACTAAAAGAACCGCACAAGAGACACAAGGTTTATACTGGTTCGGGCCACTGTTGTGGTGTAACACCCTACTCCAGTGTGTGGTTGGTGGATTGCCTCCTGGGGCTGGTGATGATGAACAATACAAGGAAGAACAGCCTCGCGAGGGTCTGTTCTTGGCTGGGGCGATGAACTACCAGGAGGAGTTTAGTCACCCTCTCTCTCTCTCTCTCTCTCTCTCTCTCTCTACTTGCGAACCGAATGAACCAACCCCTTGCTACGTGGGTGGCCGGTCCTATTTATAGGCAAAGGCCCTGGGCCTCTTCCCAAATATTGAGCGGGAAGGGCGCCAACAATGGCGGGCTAATTTGAAGGGGAACAACAAGTACACTTATCCTGACTAAAGTTGGTCTTCGCCTGCGAAAGGCTCTGCAGTGACGCCGTGCTGGGCTCCATGGTGACCTCCGTCTCGTAGTCCGCCTGGTCTTGGTCTCGTTGCACCGAAATGGCAACCTTTGCCTGATGCCTCGGTACTCCGCGGCTGCGCTTTCCCCCTTTGCACCAAAGAGGAAAGAAGGACGCGGCGCGCGCTGGCGCCCACCTGACAACCTGAGTCGTCATGGCTTGCGTCATGGGCACCTCGCGAGGTACCCCGCCTTGATTTTTCCGCCTCCTCGCGAGCCAGCCTGAGGAGGCTGCGCCTGAGGATGCGCCATGTCGTCCGCCCCGCGAGGCTTGGCCCCTCGCGAGGGTCTTGAGTCTTGTGTTGATGAAGATGGGCCATGCTGGACCTCCTTTGAGCCACGCCGCAGGCCGCAGGTAGGCAAGTCTGGGGACCCCCGTTCCCAGAACGCCGACAGGCGCCCAAGCAGCCGTCGCTTGGTGAGAAAGGGAAGCAACGTTGCTAGTACGGAATTGCTTTAGGTGCGGGGGTAGTTCCACTGTAGCCAGTGCTTTGGATGCTGACTTATCTTGAGGATCGGGGATCGCCCCCAGCGCATCGTCGGGTCCGTGGGGTAGTTGGGACGGAGTTGCTCGGCGAGGTCCTCACGCGCCCCTTCTCCCTCACCTCTGCTCCCGTTTCTGCTCTACGTCCTCGGGTCCCGGCCCTCGAGCTGGTCTCAGCCGTCGCCGGTATGCCAGGTCGCGATGCCGTGGACAAGGCCAGAGGGTGAGGGCTGGAGAGCCAGTAAGAGCCCTGAGACGCGATGCTCAGGCGCCCCCCCTTTAACGTGCAAGCGGTTCGCGCGGGCAAGGGTGAAGGGAACTCTGTGAGGGCCTTGGCTAGCGCAGTTCCCTCCAAGGATCCTGCAGGTTCATCACAGAAAGAAGATGGGGTTGCCATGGCAGTCATTAGTCGATCGTTAGTCGCTCAAGAGCTCGCTGGTTGGAGTAGGTGAGGTGTATCAGGGCACCCGTGAGCCAGCGCGGGACTCACGAGGCCCTACCTCTAGGCGGGTTGCACCTGGCACTGGGCCGTATCTTGAGATGTGTCCCTGCAAAATTTGGTTAGATGCCGGTACTCTACGTCGTTGGGTCCCGACCCTCGAGCTTGTCTCAGCCGTCGCTGGTATGCCAGGTCGCGATGCCGTGGACAAGGCCAGAGGGTGAGGGCTGGAGAGCCAGTAAGAGCCCTGAGTCACGATGCTGAGGCACCCCCCTTTAACGTGCAAGTGGCCGACAAGGAGAAGAAAGGATGCCGCGGACATGCATCAAGCAATCAAGCGTGATAGGCGAATGCATAGTTGGAAATAAACGCGAGGGAGATACACGCCGCTGGGCCTAGCCCGAGCGGCTTGGGGATGATGCAGCCCGAGGGGCGACCCCAGCAAGGCAAACTTACGACCGAAAAATAAAAGGGGATACATGCCGCAGGGACGGACCCACGCGGCCTGGGAGTGATGCAACCCTGGGAGGGCGCTCCCAGCTGGGAATGAAGCTTGAAAGATGTCACTTGAGGATGTCGTCGGAGAAGTGGTGTTGGTGCAGCAGACTCGGTGGGCTGCGGAAGCTGATCCTCACGAGCCCCTAGGCCCCGGGGCCTTGGGAGGCTCCGGAGGCACTGGTGACTCCTCGCGAGATGTCTTCATCTCCGCCAAGGCCGTGGAACGCCTG
This sequence comes from Triticum monococcum, assembly GCA_034509565.1. Taxonomy (NCBI): domain Eukaryota; kingdom Viridiplantae; phylum Streptophyta; class Magnoliopsida; order Poales; family Poaceae; genus Triticum; species Triticum monococcum. The sequence continues at coordinate 80,231,212 of CM067843.1, forward strand.
TCTTCCTGAGCCTCCATGATGCCCCTCATGAGGCGCTGGCACACCGCAGCCATGCTCGGCAGGCCGTAAGGCATGCGAACATAGCTGTGGGGTGGACCCCCACAGCGCCCCACTTGCGAGGGCCAGAGACGCTCCATCGTGGCGATCTGATTGAGCCCTGGTACGTCGACGCAGACGCGCAGCCCACCATCCTCGCCTGGATGTGGGGCCACAGCTGGTAGACAGCAGCAACCTCTCATGATCCTTGACTCCTGTAGTTCTTGAATGGCCTCGTTAACGAACTCCTGCTGGTCTGACCTTCCTTGCCTGGCTCCTTCTCGAGGGAAACGTGCTTCGAAGCACGCCTCCACATGGTGCCCAAGCGCCTCCCTCATGACCCTGGCTAGGTCGGTGGCCCTCCAGGTGAGAGCCCCCGAGCCCTTCCCGAGGAGGGTGCCGGGCGCGCTTTCCTATGCGATGGAAGGGGGGTCCCCCTAGGCAGGCACGGGCCCTAAGGGGGCTGCCTCCTGAGGGGCTGAGCCTGACGACGTCTTCTTCTTCTTGGGGATGGTCTCAGGAAGCCTCCTGCTTCCGCGATCTAGGTCTTCTAGTGACACGACCTGATAGGCTCGCTCCAGGGAACACACTTCATCCTTCTCTTCACAAGGCACCATGATGACGCTGCCACTTCCTGGCATCTTGAGGATGTTGTAGCCGTGGTGAGTCACGACCATGAACTTGGCCAGAGCTGGGTACCCGAGGATGGCGTTGTACGGCAGGCGGATGTGGGCGACGTCGAAGTCGATGAGCTCGGTGCGGTAGTTGCTGCGAGCCCCGAAGGTGACAGGGAGGCGGACCTGCCCGATCGGGACTGTGGAACCGTCGGTGATTCCGGAGAAAGGCTTGGTTGGCTGAAGCTGGTCATAGGGCACCTGGAGGTTGTTGAATGTTTCCACGGACAGGACGTTGAGCCCTGCCCCACCATCGATGAGGGTCTTGGTGACCAGCACGTTGCTGATGACTAGGGAGCAAAGCATCGGGAGGACCCCGGCCATGGCCGCGCACTTGAGCTGGTCCGCTGAGCTGAACGTGATGGCGCACGCCGACTACCTGAGGGGGCGCGTTGCTTCGAGCTTGGGGAGAACTGCATTCACTTCGCGGGCAAACTGCTTGAAGATACATTGAGAGGCTGGGGCTTGAGCTCCGCCCAGGATGCAGGCGATTGCGCGCGGCTCTTGGAAGCCCCCAGCCCCCTCGTCTTGATGGAGGTCTTCGTTCCTCCTTGGCTGAGGCGGCAGCGGAGCTAGGCCTGCGTTGCCTTGAGGGTGATCCTCACGAGGCTGATCCCTCCAGTCTCCCTCACGAGGCAGGTCCCGCCAGCGGTCCTCGCGAGGCTGGTCACGCCACCCCTGGCGCGGGCCGCGATCTTCCCAGCGTCCTGGGTTTCTTCCTCCTCCTCGGCCGTAGCCCCGGTCAGCACGGTCAGGGCGACGACCGATCCTTCCTTCCTGCATGGCACGGAGTTCTTGACATTCGTTGGTGTTGTGGGTGTGGAGGTCGTGGTACACACAGTACCGGCTTCCCTTGGAGGGTTCGGGCAGATCCTTGCCCCGCTTGGTGTCTGGTTTTGCGGCGAGTGCGGCAGCCCCCTTACGCTTCACGTCCTTGGCCTTGGGCTTCTTCTCTTCTGGGTCCGTGGCAGGCAGCTCGAGGAGGGAGAGACGTCCCTCCTTAGCCCTGGCGCACTTGGTCACCAAGTTGAATAACTCCAGGGAGGTGCAGAGGTCTTCGTGCATCGCCAGCTCCTCCTTCATCTTGACGTCGCGCACGCCATCGGAGAAGGCCGAGATGATGGCTTCCTCGGACACCTTGGGGATCTTGAGGCGCGCATTGTTGAAGCGCTGGATGTACTTTTGCAGGGTTTCCCCAGGTTGTTGCTTGATGCGGCGCATGTCGCTCACGGCGGGTGGCCGGTCGCGAGTACCTTGGAAGTTGGCGATGAAGCGGGTGCGCATCTGGTCCCAGGAGGAGATCGTGCCCGGAGCCAGATTCAGGAGCCAGGTTCGAGCTCCTTCCTTGAGCGCCATGGGGAACCAGTTCGCCATGACCTTTTCATCCCTGCTGGCAGCCTCGATGCCCAGCTCATAGAGCTGCAGGAACTCTGCAGGGTCAGTTGTGCCGTCGTAGCAAGGAGGCATGTCTGGCTTAAACTTACCGGGCCACGCGACGCTGCGCAGCTCGGTGGTGTAGGCGCGGCAGCCGGCGGTGGCCACGAAAGGCTTCGGCTGGTGGAGAGCTTGCTCTTGAGGGTCCCCACGCGCTGCAGCTAGGAGTAGAGCGGGGTCTTGGCGTGCCGGAGCTGGAGCAGGGTTGCGGCGTGCCGGAGCAGGGAGCGCCAGGTCAGCTCCTTGCGGGCGAGGGACTTCTTGGCAGCTCCATTCTTGTTGCGCTGGCACCTGACGGAGCGGGTTCCGCCTAGGGGCCATGCGCCTTGGAGCTATGGCATCTTCTTGGAGAGGAGGCGGCTGGTGCGCCTCTGGAGCTTCGTTGCCCGCGCGGGGCGGGGTGTGGCGCAGAGGAACGGACGGCGCGGAAGAGCCCCCTGTGGCGCGGACAAGCTCGGCGACGCGGTCGAGCCACTCTTCGTAGACATCGTCGACGGGGCGGTAGCGCAGGAGCTCGTTTGCCGCGCGGAGCGCAGCTCGAGCCTCCAAGGGTGCGCGGAGCGCGTGGGACGAAGAGCCAGCTGGCGCGAGCGATGGAGTAGCGGTGCGGCCATCTTGGCGCATGGACGGATGCTGAGACGACGCTTGCTGCTCGCCCCCCGCTGGGCCGGCGGCGGCGTTGACGGCGGGCGACGGGGAACGACGAGGATGCCCACCAACAGGGGCCGTCTGGGCGACACGAGAAGCGATGGCGGCCCAGCGCTCGGCGCGGGCCCGACGAGCGTCGGACATGGATGCGACGGTCGGAGGAGAACAGAGTGGTGGAGGACAGATTCCGGCACACCCCTACCTGGCGCGCCAAAATGTCGGATCACGGGTTCCGGCAGACCCTTAAGGTTCGAACACTGGGGTGCACACGGAGATCACGCCTTCTACCTCCCTGTCTCACAAAGATCTAAAACTACTAAAAGAACTACGCAAGAGACACAAGGTTTATACTGGTTTGGGCCACCGTTGTGTTGTAATACCCTACTCCAGTGTGTGGTGGGTGGATTGCCTCTTGGGGATGATGATGATGAACGGTATAGGGAAGAACAGCCTCGCGAGGGCCTGTTCTTGGCTGGGGCGATGAACTGCTAAGAGGAGTTCAGTCACCCTTCTCTCTCTCTCTCTCGCTCACTCTCTCTGCTTTTCTCTCACTTATCGACCATCTGGTTGAGATCGAACCGAACCCCCTTGCTATGTGGGTGGCCGGTCCTATTTATAGGCAAAGGCCCTGGGCCTCTTCCCAAATATTGAGCGGGAAGGGCGCCAACAATTGGCCAATACGAAGGGGAACATCAAGTACACTTATCCCGACTAAAGTTGGTCTTTGCCTGCGAAAGGCTCTGCGGTGACGCCGTGCTGGGCTCCATGGTGACCTCCGTCTCGTAGTTCGCCTGGTCTTGGTCTCGTTGCACCGAAATGGCAACCTTTGCCTGATGCCTCGGTACTCCGCGGCCGCGCTTGCCCCCTTTGCACCAAAGAGGAAAGAAGGACGCTGCGCGCGCTTGCGCCTGCCTGGCGCCCTGAGTCGTCATGGCTTGCGTCATGGGCACCTCGCGAGGTACCCTGCCTTGGTTTCTCCGCCTCCTCACGAGCCAGCCTGAGGAGGCTGCGCCTGAGGATGCGCCGTGTCTTCCGCCCCGCGAGGCTTGGCCCCTCGCGTGGGTCTTGAGTCTTGTGTTGATGAAGACGGGCCGCATTGGGCCTCCTTTGAGCCACGCCGCAGGCCACAGGCAGGCAAGTCTGGGGACCCCCGTTCCCAGAACGCCGACACAATCATACCATAGGCTAGCTTCTAGGGCTTGGCCTCTCCGATCTCGTGGTAGATCAACTCCTGTAATACTCATATTATCAAGAATAAATCAAGTAGGACGTAGGGTTTTACCTCCATGAAGAGGGCCCGAACCTGGGTAAAACATCGTGTTCCCTGCCTCCTATTACCATCCGCCTTAGACGCATAGTTCGGGCCCCCCTACCCGAGATCTGCCGGTTTTGACACTGACAGGAGGCGTCGCAGTACACATCAAAACTACGGTAGATATCTGGAAGAGTCAACACAGGTGCGGTCGTCAGCCGTATCTTTATCTCATTGAAACTTTTCTCATAGTCCTCAGTCCATTCAAACTTCTTATCCTTTTTGAGTAGCTCCGTCATGGGTTTAGAAATCTTGGAAAACCCTTCAATGATACGACGGTAATATCCGGCTAATCCAAGAAAACTCCGGATCTATGATACGGTTGTGGGCGGCAACCAATCGAGCACATCCTTTACTTTGCTCGGGTCCACGGCTATACCTTCGGCAGATAGCACATGTCCAAGAAATCCAACTTGCTTGAGCCAAAACTCACATTTACTGAATTTGGCATATAGCTGATGGTCGCCGAGTCATTGTAGCACTGCTCGGAGGTGTTCTTTGTGATCTTCCTCACTTTTTGAGTATATAAGTATGTCATCGATGAAGACTACCACAAACTTATCGAGCAAGTCCATGAATACTTTGTTCATCATATGCATGAAGAAGGCAGGGGCATTGGTGAGACCAAAGGACATAACTATATATTCATAAAGACCGTATCGAGTGGTGAATGCGGTCTTAGGAATATCTTCCTTTTTAATCTTGAGCTGATGATATCCTGCCCATAAATCAATCTTGGAGAATACCTTGGCCCCATTGAGCTGATCAAACAAGTCATCAATCCTTGGCAGCGGATATTTATTTTTGATGGTGACCTCATTCAGCTGAAGGTAATCCACACACATGCGGAGGCTGCCATCCTTCTTTTCCACGAAGATAGCAGGTGATCCCCATGGTGAAGAGCTAGGACGGATGTATCCTTTCTGGAGCATTTTATCAAGCTGTTTTTTTAGCTCCACTAATTCTGAGGAGGGCATCCGGTAATACTTCTTGTATAATGGTGCGGTTCCGGGCACAAGATCTATTGCAAACTCAAGCTCTCGATCTGGTGGCATGCCTGGCAGTTCTTCTGGAAATACATCAGGAAGCTCACTGACCACAGGAATTAATTCCAACTCAGCCACAATGGTGAAGACCATTTCTTTCTTGGGTATGCTTCTGCGAGCATAGAATTTGGTAGTCTGCCCCTTCTGACTGGTCAAAGTGACTTCTCGGGTCGCGCAATTTATGCATACTTGATATTGGGTCAACCAATTCATACCCAAGATAACATCCAACTTAACAGACTCAATGATTATCAAAGAGGTTGGAAAATAGACTCTGTTGATATTGATTTCTAGATTACGACAGACCAAATTGCTCTTAATTAAGGATCGCGGGGTTTGTACCAGCATATTCTTACCCAAAAGCGAACAAGGAATTTTTTGGGCAACAAAACTCCGAGAAATAAAAGAGTGGGAAGCCCCAAAGTCAAATAAAATTACTGTAGGTATGTTATTAACAGAAAACATACCAATGACGACTTCGGGGTTCTCTTGGGCTTCATCTGCGGAGAGGTGATGTACGTGCCCAATAATGTTTTGTTGGTTCGGGCATGACTCCATAAAGTTGACTTGTGGCCTGATTAGTGCACTTGCCTTGCCATTCTTGGGACACTGTCTGGCATAATGTCCGGTTTGCCCACAACTGAAGCAAGAATTGTTGCACTGGCGCTCCTCATGCACTGGGTTGGTCACGACATTCTTGACTTGGGTGGTGGTCTTGTTAACATTCTGTTGCCAATTGGGCTTGTATTCCACCTGAGTCTGCTGCCAGGTACGAGCCTTTTGCACGGGTTGCCCTTCCTTCCTAGGCTCAAACTTGTGCTTGTGGTCGTTGTTAGCAGGCTTGTTATCCGACACGAGCTTGTGCTCCCTTTCGGAAATGAAAGCTTTGTTTACCAGAGTTTGGAAATCTGGGAAATCAAACATACTAAGGGTACACCGGAGTTGCATGTTTAGTCCGCCAATAAATCTGCCAATCTTTCTTTCTTCGGTGGCCACGTCATAAAGGGAGTAACGGGAGAGATGATTGAATTTTTGCAAATATTCACCCACAGACTGATTTCCATGGAGGAGTGCGAGAAATTCATGCTGCTTAGTCTTCATAATTCCGGTAGGGATATGATATTTCCGGAACTGATCCTTGAATTTTGACCAGGTGATTTCTTCATCAGCAGGCCACATGGCTTTTGTATTTTCCCACCATACGGCAGCAGGGCCTTCAAGATAATGAGTTGCAAAGGGAACCTTATCATCTTCTTCAGTACGAGCAATCTCAAGCTTTCTCTCAATGGTTCGTAACCAATCGTCTGCATCCAAGGGATCAATAACCTGATTGAAACTGGGAGGCTTGGTCCTCTGAAAATCTAACAGCTTGGAGTGATGACCGTTCTGATTTCCATTCTGTCCAACCATAGCTTGCACACTTCTTAATATTTAAATCAGATCATTATTCCTCCTTTAACATACGCAAAATTTGCTCGGTGGAGGGCGGATTTGGCGGTGGAGGCGGTGGTGAAACGTACGGCTCGGGGGAGTGTCCTGCCTGTCGTGCAGAACGATGAACAGGAGTACCCTCACAAACGTTGCTACTGCTGCCTTCCCGCGGCATCCTATTGTGGTTTTTCCCAAGACAACGCAACCGAGATGAGAAACATCCAAAAGTAAATTGGGGAAAAGCCAGCAACAAATCCCGAGAGAAACCGAAATAACAAAGAAAATACGGCAAATAAAATAGAGTTCCAACATAATTATACATAGACTCATACATGAAAGATAATCAACATGCCAGGTTCAACTACTCTCATACAGGAAACGAACACATCATGACTCGTGCGACTACATCCGTACACCATCCTGATGACTGCGAATACTCAGAAGCTCTACTGCTCTGCTGGTGCTGTGGAGTCCTCTCCTGAAGAGGACTCGGATCCTGAACTGACGATGTTAACGGAAACCTCTGGGTTAAAGGTAACACGACGATGCTTTCTCGAGGCCTCTCCCTCCGGGACAGGTGTAGGGTGAAGCATCGGGGCTATAGGAGTAGTGAGAAGTGAAACCCACTCAGCAGGAGCACTGAGAGGATTCACGGTCGAGGCGCCCGAGCTACTCGGAGGAGTAACCGGTGAAATAGGGGAACTAGAACTAGCTGGAATATAAGGAGTAAATCCCAGGGAGGATGGAGCAGTGACAGACCTAGTAGAGGCTAAAGCAGTATGAGCACGAGTCAGCTCTCGAGCCAGCTCGTGGATCATAAGATAACTAGAAGTGATATAACAAGAAAGGTGGCTAGCAACACTATCAGACTCCGAATCAATGATAGGGAAACGGACATGAACATTGTCCTGCAGAGAAGGATAGTAGTAGAAACCTGGGTAGTTCTGCATCCGGACCTCGTTGTAGCAAAGCTCGAAAAGGACCTCAAATGCAGCAAACTAGACAACCTGAGAAGCGGTAGAAGCATAACCGCTCCAAGAGGTACGAGTGTAAGTGTTGTAATCAGAACTGGTGCGTAGAGTAACCACTGCGTGATACTCATACACTGAGTCAACTAGACGCTCCTGGTACACACGATAGACTGGGTCGTAACCGAGGGGGTACAGCCAACACCACACATTACGAAGAATATGCGGAAACGTGTACGACATCAGCTGCAATTGGCACGGATACGACACCGGAGCCATCTACACTCACAACCATTAGTAGGTTAGCATAAATATAAAACAAGCGCATGCAATGCAACAACCAGCTACAAATGCTACCGGCACTCAACTTAAACTCGTATCTAACGTCCAATTAACACGTCGTAGTCTAGCGTGGCCTACAGTCAGCGCGGCTCTGATACCAAGCGTTGTGGCACCCCGACTCAGAGCAACCGGTTTACCATGCATTGCCAGCCCATGGACCATGTCTTCTGGCAACACAACATCTTGGTACAGAAAACAACCACTTTATTGATGCTAGTAGGTCATAGGTCATATTACAACAGGTGGTGAGGCCAAGCGGCACACACGGTGCATCTGAATGATGACCCACAATTATAGGGGATCTATCGTAGTCCTTTCGATAAATAAGAGTGTCGAACCCAACGAGGAGCAGAAGGAAATGATAAGCAGTTTTCAGCAAGGTATTCTCTGCAAGCACTGAAATTATAGGTAATAGATAGTTTTGTGATAAGATAATTTGTAACGAGCAACAAGTAACAAAAGTAAATAAAGTGCAGCTAGGTGGCCCAATCCTTTTTGTAGCAAAGGACAAGCCTGGACAAACTCTTATATAGAGAAAAGCGCTCCCGAGGACACATGGGAATTATCGTCAAGCTAGTTTTCATCACATTCATATGATTCACGTTCAGTACTTTGATAATTTGATATGTGGGTGGACCAGTGCTTGGGTGCTGCCCTTACTTGGACAAACATCCCACTTATGATTAACCTCTATTGCAAGCATCCGCAACTACAACAAAAGTATTAAGGTAAACCTAACCATAGCATGAAACATATGGATCCAAATCAGCCCCTTACGAAGCAACACATAAACTAGGGTTTAAGCTTCTGTCACTCTAGAAACCCATCATCTACTTATTACATCCCAATGCCTTCCTCTAGGCCCAAATAATGGTGAAGTGTCATGTAGTCGACGTTCACATAACACCACTAGAGGAGAGACAACATACATCTCATCAAAATATCGAACGAATACCAAATTCACATGACTACTAATAGCAAGACTTCTCCCATGTCCTCGGGAACAAACGTAACTACTCATAAAGCATATTCATGTTCATAATCAGAGGGGTATTCATATGCATATAGGATCTGAACATATGATCTTCCACCAAATAAACCAACTAGCATCAACTACAAGGAGTAATCAACACTACTAGCAACCTACAGGTACCAATCCCAGACTTAAAGACAAGAATTGGATACAAGAGATGAACTAGGGTTTGAGAGGAGATGGTGCTGGTGAAGATGTTGATGGAGATTGGCCCACTCCCGATGAGAGGAGCATTGGCGATGACGATGGTGATGATTTGCCCCTCCCGGAGGGAAGTTTCCCTGGCAGAACAGCTCCACCGAAGCCCTAGATTGGTTCCGCTAAAGTTCCGCCTCGTGGCGGTGGAGTCTCGTCCCGAAAGCTTCCTTATAATTTTTTCCTCCATGAAAGACTCCATATAGCAGAAGATGGGCATCGGAGGGCCACCAGGGGGGCACGAGGCAGGGGGCGCGCCCCCACCCTCGTGGCTGGTGAGTGGCCCCCCTCTGGTACTTCTTGCGCTCAGTATTTTTTATATATTCTGAAAATAACTTCCGTGAAGTTTCAGGACTTTTGGAGCTGTGCAAAATAGGTCTCTAATATTTTCTCCTTTTCCAGCCCAGAATCCCAGCTGCCGGCATTCTCCCTCTTTATGTAAACCTTGTAAAATAAGAGAGAATATGCATAAGTATTGTGACATAATGTGTAATAATAGCCCATAATGCAATAAATATCAATATAAAAGCATGATGCAAAATGGACGTATCAACTCCCCCAAGCTTAGACCTCGCTTGTCCTGAAGCGAAAGCCGAAATCAAAAAATATGTCCACATGTTTAGAGATAGAGGTGTCGATAAAAATAAAATACGGATATGAGGGCATCATGATCATTCTTAGAACAACAACTTATATAATTATTTTCATATGATCTCTTATGCTAAAGTAACAATTCAATCACAATTTCAAGTATAAATCATAAACTTCGTTGAGAACCAACAAACTCTAATATCAGTCATTGAGGCAATTGCAGTTTATCATAACATAGGAAAGAGTCAACATAAGAGCTTTTCAGCAAGTCCACATACTCAACTATCATATAGTCTTTCACAATTGCTAACACTCACGCAATACTTATGGGTATGGAGTTTTAATTGGACATAGAGAAAGATATGGGCTTATAGTTTTGCCTCCCAACGTTTTACCCCAAGGGTAATGTCAACAATAATAGTTCATGAAAACTCACATCCAATTAGCCATATATACCAGGATCTTTCCAACATATTGTGCTTGCCAAAAAGATAAAATGTAAAAAGGAAAGGTGAGGATCACCATGACTCTTATATAAGGTGGGAGATAAAAGTAAAAGATAGGCCCTTCGCAGAGGGAAGCAGAGGTTGTCACGCACTTTTATGGTTGGATGCACAAAATCTTAATGCGAAAGAACGTCACTTTATATTGCCACTTGTGATATGGACCTTTGTTATGCAGTCCGTCGCTTTTATTTCTTCCACATCACAAGATTGTATAAAGCTTATTTTCTCCCACACTAATAACTCATACATATTTAGAGAGCAATTTTTATTGCTTGCACCGATGACAACTTACTTGAAGGATCTTACTCAATCCATAGGTAGATGTGGCGGACTCTCATGGCAAAACTGGGTTTTAAGGGTTTTTGGAAGCACACGTAGTATCTCTACTTGGTACAAAGAGTTTAGCTAGCATGAGGGGGAAAGGCAAGCTCAACCATGTTGGATGATCCATGGCAATATAATTTGTCTTAGACATAAGAAAACATAACCCATTACGTTGTCTTCCTTGTCCAACGTCAACTCTTTAGCATATCATATTTTAATGAGTGCTCACAATCATAAAAGATGTCCAAGATAGTATATTTATATGTGAAGACCTCTCTTTCTTTATTACTTCCTATTAATTGCAACGATGACCAAAACTATGTTTGTCAACTCTTAACAACTTTTATTCATCATACTCTTTATATGTGAGCTCATTACTCTCCATAAGATCCATATGATCTCTTTTATTATTTTTATTTCTTCTCTTTTATTTTATTCCCTCAAGATCATAGCAAAATCATCAAGCTCTTGACTCAACACTAATCTTTATTATATAGCTCATGTACTCAATTACATAGAGGGATCATAAAGCAAAACTCAAAACTAGATCATACTAAAAACTTTTATTCTACTAGATCAAAATATTATCAAAAGGATCGAACTAAGAAAAACGGTAAAGATGAAGGTGATGGTGATACGATACCGGGGCACCTCCCCCAAGCTTGGTAGTTTCCAAGGGGAGTGCCCATACCCATGTGATTATGTCTCCTTTTTTGGGGATGGTGATGTGATATTCTTAGCGATGATGCCCCTCAGGATATGATTCTCCTTGTCGGTGTGAAAACCGGCGGATCTCGGGTAGGGGGTCCCGAATTGTGCGTCTAAGGCGGATGGTAATAGGAGGCAGGGGACACGATGTTTTACCCAGGTTCGGGCCCTCTTGATGGAGGTAAAACCCTACGTCCTGCTTGATTAATATTGATGATATGGGTAGTACAAGAGTAGATCTACCACGAGATCAGAGAGGCTAAACCCTAGAAGCTAGCCTATGGTATGATTGTATGTTGTCCTACGGACTAAAACCCTCCGGTTTATATAGACACCGGAGGGGGTTAGGGTTACACAAGGTCGGTTACAAAGGAGGAGATACACATATCCGTATTGCCTAGCTTGCCTTCCACGCCAAGTAGAGTCCCATCCAGACACGAGACGAAGTCTTCAATCTTGTATCTTCATAGTCCAATAGTCCGGCCAAAGGATATAGTCCGGCTGTCCGGAGATGTAACACCCTCGATGCGGCTATATCTCCTACATGTCGAAGCACGACTTAGAGGCATAACCGCATTGAAAGCAATGTCGCAAGTAAGGTAATCTTCACAACAACCCATGTAAATATATAAAAGGGGAAATGATACATAGTTGGCTTACACTCGCCACGTCGCACAAATACATGAATAACATTACAATCATCCAATACACTCATGGTCCGACTACAGTACCAAAATAAAAGATCAACCCCAGCATGCGACACGGTCCCCGATCGCCCCAACTGGGCACCACTACTGATCATCTGGGAAAGAGCATCGTCTGGAACGGTATCATCGGTCCCTGCATCTGGTTTGGAAGTAATTTGTGAGTCACGGGGACTTAGTAATATCACACCCTCGCGATCAAGAGTATTTAAGATGATAGGTAAAGCAAGGTAATATGTGGAGCTGCAGCAAGCGACTAGCATATATGGTGGCTAACCTGTTCGCAAAAGAGAGCGAGAAGAGAAGGCAAAGCACGAACGAAGAACTATGATCAAGAAGTGATCCTAGAACAACCTACGTCAAGCATTACTCCAACACCGTGTTCACTTCCCGGACTCCGCCGAGAAGAGACCATCACGGTAACACACGCGATTGATTCATTTTAATTAAGTTAAGTTTCATGTTATCTACAACCGGACATTAACAAATTCCCATCTGCCCATAACCGCGGGCACGACTTTCGAAAGTTCAAATCCCTGCAGGGGAGTCCCAACTTAGCCCATCACAAGCTCTCATGGTCAACGAAGGATATTCCTTCTCCCGAGACATTTCGATCACACTCGGCATCCCGGTTTTACAAGACATCCTCGACAATGGTAAAACAAGTCCAACAACACCGCCCGAATGTGCCGACAAATCCCGATAGGAGCTGCACATATCTCGTTCTCAGGGCACACTCAGATAGGTCAAGCTACGAGTAAAACCAACCCTCGAGTTTCCCCGAGGTGGCCCCGCAGGCTGCCCAGTTCGGACCAACACTCAGAGGAGCACTGGCCCAGGGGGTTTAAATAAAGATGACCCTTGGGCTCCGGAAACCCAAGGGAAAAAGAGGCTAGGTGGCAAATGGTAAAACCAAGGTTGGGCATTGCTGGAGGAGTTTTATTTAAGGCGAACTATCAAGGGGTTCCCATTATAACCCAACTGCGTAAGGAACGCAAAATCCGGGAACATAACACCGATATGACGGAAACTAGGGCGGCAAGAGGGGAACAAAACACTAGGAAAAAAGGCCGAGCCTTCCACCCTTTACCAAGTATATAGGTGCATTAATATAACAAGATAATATGGTGATATCCCAACAATAAACAATGTTCCAACAAGGAATGATCTCCAATCTTCACCTGCAACTAGCAACGCTATAAGAGGGGCTGAGCAAAGCGGTAACATAGCCAATCAACGGTTTGCTAGGACATGGTGGGTTAGAGGTTTGACATGGCAATTTGGGAGGCATGATAAGCAAGTGGTAGGCATTGTAGCATAGGCATAGCAAAAGAGCGAGCATCTAGCAAGCAAAGATAGAAGTGATTTCGAGGGTATGATCATCTTGCCTGCAAAGTTGTCAAAGTTGACTTGATCCTCATAAGCAAACTCTACGGGCTCCTCGTTAGCGAACTCGTCTCCCAGCTCTACCCAAACAAGACAAACAAGCAAAAGGAACACAATCAACCACGTGCAATGCTCGAACAACATGATGCAAACATGGTGTGCTATGCGGGATGCGATATGTGATGCATATGCAAGATTTGATAAGGAATGATTGAACCTGGCCTCAACTTGGAATTCCAAGAGTGCCACTAGGAAGGTGAGGTGATTTCGGTTGGAATCGATATAAAGATCACCGGAATCGGATGCACGGTTTGGAAATGGCAAGCAAAACAAATATGGCACCGGTGTGCGATAATCAGCCAGTAGCCATCTAAATGCATCAAGATAATTATGCTAAAGCACTCAAACATGACAACAAAATACATGGCAGGGATCCACTCATGATGCTTGACAAAATATGAACACTGAGCTATGGCCAATTCATCCATTAACAGGTTAAAACAAGCATGGAAAAAGTGCAAATGATAACAGGTTTCAGAGTTAGTGAAATTAACACAAGTCTGGAATTTAACATCAGGTAGCACACTTTAGAGCATGAAAACTACATGCTACAGGAACTTAACATGGCAAAGCAAGGCATGAAATGAAGCTACTCAAAGCACGTAACAAAAGTCTGTCGGATTTCGGGTTCCGGCAGACCCTTAAGGTTCGAACACTGGGTGCGCGTGGAAATCTCGCCTTCAACCTCTCCGTCTCGATGGGATCTAAACTACTAAAAGAACTGCACAAAAGACACAAGATTTATACTGGTTCGGGCCACCGATGTGGTGTAATACCCTACTCCAGTGTGTGGTGGATGGATTGCCTCCTGGGGCTAGTGAGGACGAACAATACAAGGAAGAACAGCCTCGCAAGGGTCTGTTCTTGGCTGCGGTGATGAACTGCTATGAAGAGTTCAGTCACCTTCTTCTCTCTCTCTCAGATCCCGGACCGAGCGACCAGGAATCGGACCTACCAAAAACCGAACCGGAATCGAACCTAAAACCGAACCCCAATCGAACCTAAAACCGAACCCCTTGCTATGTGGGTGGCTAGTCCTATTTATAGAGGCTCTGGTCCTCTCCCCAAATATTGAGCGGGAAGGGATCCAACAATGGCGGGCTAATTTGAAGGGGGACAACAAGTACATCTATCCTGACAAAAGCAGTCTTCGCCTGCCGAAGGCTCTGGTGATGACGCCGCGCTGGGCTCCCTGGTGACCTCCGTCTCGTAGTCCTCCTGGTCCTGGTCTCGTTGCACCGAAGTGGCAACCTTTGCCTGATGCCTCGGTACTCCACTGATATGCTTGCTCCCTTTGCACCAAAGAGGAAAGAGGGATGCTGCGCGCGCTGGCACCCGCCTGGTGCCCCGTGTCGTCATGGCTTGCGTCATGGGCACCTCGCGAGGTACGCCGCCTTGAACTCCCCGCCTCCTCGCGAGCCAGCCTGACGAGGCTGTGCCTGAGGATGCGCCGTGTCGTCCGCCTCGCAAGGCTTGGCCCCTCGCGAGGGTCTTGAGCCTCTTGTTGATGAAGATGGGCCATGCTGGGCCCCCACTTGAGCCACGCCGCAGGCCGCAGGCAGGCAAGTCTGGGGACCCCCGTTCCCAGAACGCCGACAGTAGCCCCCGGGCCCAAGGCGCGCATGGACTTGGCCGTGCCGAGAGGCGAAAGGGCAAGGGCAAAGCGCCGCGGGCCCCAACAGCCTGCGGCCTTGGACGCCGCATGGCGGTTGATTGGACGTGGGTGCCTTAGCAATCACGCGGGTTGACAAGGGAGAGGCATCTTCCCAGACTTCGCCCTTGCTTTCTCTAGTTGCTGCTCAGATCCCCTTTCTTGCGCCTCGCCTTTCTTCCTCCAAACTTCCAGATCTACTCCGGTTGCGCGACCTCGGAAGCCATGGCGCCTCGCAAGCCTCCGGCCAAAGCTTGGTATTCCCCTGCTCTGGACCCGCCGACTGTGTCCAAGGCCACCTTTGTCCGGCTGTGCCGGATGGCGGCGGCGCAGGGCGTCGTCAGGATGGAGGTGTTCAAGGTCGGCTCCGCCTCCCCTGAAGGTCGAGGGAGCACCTATTACCCTTTCTTTGCGAGCGCCATCGCAGCGGGCTTGGTGCCTCCCTTCTCCGAGTTCTTCTTCTCTGTCCTCCGCCATTACAACTTGCTGGCTCTACATCTCCACCCCAACTCTGTCCTTTTCCTGGCGATCTTCGCTTACTACTGCGAGGCCCACGTAGGGGTGCAGCCCTCGGTGGTCTTGCTGCGCCACTACTTCTACCTCCGGATTTCTGGCAGTTCTCCTTTCGCGTGCGCGAGCTTCGTCGTGCATGGCAGCACCATTACCATCTCAAATCCTGGGAAGAGGGCTGATGGCTTCCGGAGCAAGTGGGTCTTGGTTGACGCCGGGCGCGTCCACCCTGGGCTGATCCCGCCCATGGAGCAGGCCGTGAGCGCCAGTGACTGGTGCCGGGTGGAGCTCACGGATCCCCGCGCGAAGCCGGTGTTGGAGAAGATGGATGCGGACTTGAGGCCAGCCAACATGGCAACGACGAAGTTGACCGGCGCATCACTGTTGAGGGAGTTCTTGGAGCAACAGCTGGCTCCACTCCGGCAGTACTCTTCTCCAATGTGGAGGCCTCATCTGAGCCCCGTGCCTGTGGATGAACAGGACGTGGATGCGGTTCTTCAATCTCTGCTCGGGAGCATGGTGGCAAGGTTGGAGGGCGCTCCCGAGCCCTTGTTTCTTCGCAGCGACTGGGAGCAGGTGGTGAAGTCCATGCCCGTTTTCAATGGGGTCGGGCTCGTGCCCGTGGCGCCTTCTGAAGGACTGGTGGACGTGCCCTCCAGTGACTCCAGCGAGGAGGAGGGCGAAGAGGAGCGGGGAGAGGGGCCCGACTCCGGGGCGACTGACGGAGAGTCGAGGGCTCCCTTCCCTCGGCGCTCGCCCCACACTCTCCGCCTATCGCCGAGCAATGATGATGATGATGACGACGATGTGCTGGGTAGCGGGAGCTCGCCTCCGATCTCGAAGAAGGACAGGACCGGGCTAGTCCCCCGCGGGCCTGCCCCTACCCCGGGGCAGTCCGCTGCCGCGCCTTCCGCTCCCAAGGTCGACCCTTCCAGCTGGCTATTTGGCTTGAAGTTGGGCCGGAAGCTGCCCGAGCTCACCGGCGATGACCCGTAAGCGCTTGGTCCTTGTTCTCTTGCTTCTCATTCTGCCATCGAGGCTTGATGGTTGCTTCTCTTGAGCAGGCGAGAGCCCTCGGCGAAGAAACCAAAGCGGGCTCCTAAGGCTCCTCCCGCGGCAGCGCCCCCGCCTGCGAAAGGGGGTGATCGCAGTGCGCGGGCTTCTCCTGGTCGGTCGCCCTTAGGAGGTCTGGCCATTCTGGCGGGGGCAAGCTCATCCCCCATGGCCCAGGTGACTCCTGAGGTGTCCTCGTCTGGCGCCACTGCCACGGCTGGGGAGACGTAGCGGACGCTGGCTCGGGATTCGGCGGCCTTGCCGCCGCCACCTTCTCCTCCCATTTTGCTAGCCACTGCTCCCTCAGCTCCTCCTGTCGTCCTGGAGTGCACCGAGGCTCCTCCGTCTTCTTCCTCCGTCTTGGAGCATGCTGCTGCTGAACTGGACTGGATGCGCCAGGACCTTCTCGGTGCCGACCCTCGCCTGGTGGCCGGGCGTCTGGAACTGGCTTCGGGGTGGATTCGCTCTGATGCTTCGATCCGGGCGGCGCTGGTTCAGGCTTCGACGGCCTGCGACAAGGAGAAGCGGGCTGTCCTTGAGGCGAAGATTGCTCGTGACGCGGCCCTGGGGGAAGCGGTCAAGGCCCGCGACCGCTGCAAGGCGCTGGAGGACGAGCTGCAGGGCCTGCGGGGCCAACTTGCGGAGGAGGTTCGCCTTCGCCAAGAGCAGGAGAAGGGGGCGAAGGCGCGTGAGGCGGCACTCGTGGACTCGGAGGCCAAGCTCAAGAAGCGCCACGAGCGTCTAGGCATGTGGAAGCAGGAGCTGGAGGCGACGAAGGCCGAGCTGGACGCCAAGGCTTAGGTCCTCGCCAAAGATCGCGTGGCCTTCGCGGACATGGAGAAGGACGCTCGCACTTCGCTGAAGATGCTTTACGAGAGCGGCTTGGACAGCCCGCTTGTTGGTGACGAGGATGGCCCCGCCAAGCTGCTTCCCTTCCTGGTCAAGGCTCTTGAGGACATCGTCCTTGGCATCGGCCCCGCGGCCGAGGCCGAGGCGCACGTCCTGTCTTCTGCCACGCTGACACGGGTCTTCGCCCATGTCTACCTCCGTGATCCCAACAACGACCTCGACACCTTGCTGGAACCGGTGAGCGGTGAGGGTGCTGCTGCCGCTGTCGAAGCCATTAAGGGGCGCGCGGAGGCGCTGCTGGAGAAGTTCCGGGCCTTCAGCACCAGGCCGAAGCAAGGCGCTGCCGACCCTGCTGTTCCACAAGGCGAAACCAGCGCCGACGAGTGACTCCGTCCCATCCCTGCTCTTCTTTAGGTTCCTGCACATGCATCACGCCTCGGGGAGGCATTTAACTTGCATTTGGTATTGAGACTGACAGTATGGACTGTAATATTTGCTTTTAAGTTCCTTGGATTTTATGCTTTTCTTCCCAACTTGCTTGTGTTCTACGCCGGCAGGGCCCGACCCCGCGCATGCCTCACCCAGCATCAGCCCCGACCGGAAACCAGGACGGGACCAAAGGAGTGAGGGGCCATGTGACAAGTTAGGCTGCTGAGTCGCGATGCTCAGGAGTCCCCTTTGGCGCTCGAACAACAAGTAGGGAAGCGTGATGTAGGCATGTTTTCCGTTCTACGTCTGCAGAGCCCGACCCCGCGCGTACCTCACCCAGCATAGCCTTTCGGAACTAAGGAGTGAGGGGCTACGGAGCCAGTTAGGCTCCTGAGTCATGATGCTCAAGAGTCCCCCTTGACGCGTGAACAGCGGGTGATGAGGCGAGATGTAAGCGTGGCTACCGTTCTACGTCTGCAGAGCCCGGCCCCGCGCATACCTCACCCAACATAGCCTTTCGGAACTAAGGAGTGAGGGGCTACGGGACCAGTTAGGCCCCTGGGTCACGATGCCCGGGGGTCCCCCTTGACGCGCAAACGGCCTTCATACCTTGGCTCCGCTTGGGGAGAGACGCGCGGCGAACCAGGCCTGAGGGGCCTGGCTGGGCGACGTACGTCTGGGCGTGACCCAGCCGTAGCCCCCGTGCCTAGCCCCCTCGCGCGGCGCTCCCGAGGGGAGGCATTGCGATGAGGCTAGCCACTGAGCTCTGGGCTCCCTGAGGTTAACGCGGCCCGGAGGCCACCGTCAGTTGTTTATCACCAGCGCGGAGCATAGCGCTTCCGTATGTGTACGGGCATATCCGCTCCTCGGCAGTGTCGTCAGCCAGCGCGGAGCATGGTGCTTCCACTGGTACGCTGGAGGGGACTCCCCTCCGGGAGGAGCCCCCGGGGCGTATACAGCCCTGCCCTGACATGTGACCGGCACGGTAGACCTAGGTGAGGTGTATCTGGGCACCCGTGAGCCAGCGCGGGACGCACGAGGCCCTACCTCTGGGCGGGTTGCGCCCGGCACTGGGCCATATCTTGAGATGTGTCCCTGCAAAATTTGGTTAGATGCCGGTACTCTACGTCCTCGGGTCCCGGCCCTCGAGCTTGTCTCAGCCGTCGCTGGTATGCCAGGTCGCGATGCCATGGACAAGGCCAGAGGGTGAGGGCTGGAGAGCCAGTAAGAGCCCTGAGTCGCGATGCTCAGGCACCCCCCTTTAACGTGCAAGTGGCCGACATGGGAAGAGAAGATGCCACGGACGGGCACCATGTAGCTAAGCGTGATAGGCAATGCATAGTTGGAAATAAACACTATGGAGATACACACCGCTGGGTCTGGGCTCAGCGGCTTGGGGATGATGCAGCCCGAGGGGCGCCCCCAACAAGGCAAACTAATGACAGAAAGGTAAATGCAGATACATACCGCGGGGACGGACCCACGCGGCCTAGGAGTGATGCAACCCTGGGAGGGTGCTCCCAGTTGAGAGTGGAACTTGAAAGATGTCACCTGAGGATGTCGTCAGCGTAGTGGCGTTGGTGCGGCATACTTGGCGGGCTGCAGAAGCCGATCCTCATGAGCCCCTAGGCCCCGGGGCCTCGGGAGGCTCCGGAGGCACTGGTGACTCCTCACGAGCGGTTTCCATCTCCTCCAAGGCTGCAGATCGCCTGTCTTCCTGAGCCTCCACGATGCCCCTCACGAGGCACTGGTACGCCGCAGCCATGCTCAGCATGCCGTAAGGCATGCGAACATAGCTGTGGGGTGGACCTCCGCAGCACCCCACTTGCGAGGGCCAGAGGCGCTCCGTTGCGGCGATCTGATTGTGCCCTGGTACATCGACGCAGATGCGCAGCCCACCATCCTCGCCTGGATGTGGGGCCACGGCTAGCAAGCGGCGGCAACCTCTCATGATCCTTGTCTCCTGTAGCTCTTGAATGGCCTCGTCAATGAACTCTTGCTGGTCTGATCTTCCTTGCCTGGCTCCCTCTCGAGGGAAACGTGCTACGAAGCACGCCTCCACATGGTGCCCAAGCGCCTCCCTCATGACCCTGGTTAGGTCGGTGGCCCTCCAGGTGAGAGCCCCCGAGCCCTGCCTGAGGAGGGCGCCAGACGCGCTTTCCTATGCGATGAACGGAGGGCCCTCCTGAGGAGGCACGGGCCCTGAGGGGCCTGCCTCCTGAGGGGCTGAGCCTGATGACGTCTTCTTCTTCTTGGGGGTGGCCTCAGGAAGCCTCCTGCTTCCGCGATCTGGGTCTTCTAGCGACGCGGCCTGAAAGGCTCGCTCCAGGGAACACACTGCATCTCTCTCTTCACAAGGCACCGTGATGACGCCGCCGCTTCCTGGCATCTTGAGGACGTTGTAGCCGTGGTGGGTCACGGCCATGAACTTGGCCAGCGCTGGGTACCCGAGGATGGCGTTGTACGGTAGGCGGATGTGGGCGACGTCGAAGTCGATGAGCTCGGTGCGGTAGTTGCTGCGGGCCCCGAAGATGACAGGGAGGCGGACCTGCCCGATCGGGACTGTGTAACCGTCGGTGATCCTGGAGAAAGGCCTGGTTGGCTGAAGCTGGTCATAGGGCACTTGGAGGTTGTTGAATGTTTCCACGGACAGGACGTTGAGCCCTGCCCCGTCATCAATGAGGGTCTTGGTGACCTGCACGTTGCTGTTGACCGGGGAGCAGAGCATCGGGAGGACTCCTGTAGTGGCTGCGCACTTGAGCTGGTCTGCCGAGCTGAACGTGATGGGGCACGCCGACCACCTGAGGGGGCGCGTTGCTTCGAGCTTGGGGAGAGCTGCATTCACTTCACGGGCAAACTGCTTGAAGATACGTTGGGAGGCTGGGGCTTGAGCTCCGCCCAGGATGCAGGCGATTGTGCACGGCTCCTGGAAGCCCCCAGCCCCCTCGTCTTGATGGCGGTATTCGTTCCTTCTTGGTGGAGGCGGCAGCGGAGGTAGGCCTTCGTTGCAATGAGGGCGGTCCTCACGAGGCTGGTCTCTCCAGTCCCCCTCGCGAGGCAGGTCCCGCCAGCTGTCCTCGTGAGGCTGGTCGCGCCACCCCTGGCGCGGGCCGCGGTCTTCCCAGCGCCCTGGGTTTCTTCCTCCTCCTCGGTCGTAGCCCCGGTCAGCATGGTCAGGGCGACGACCGATCCTTCCTTCTTGCACGGCGCGGAGCTCTTGACATTCGTTGGTGTTGTGGGCATGGAGGTCATGGTACACACAGTACCGGTTGCCTCTGGAGTGTTCGGGCAGATCCTTGCCCCGCTTGGTGTCTGGTTCGGCTGCGAGCACGGCAGCCCCCTTGCGCTTCACGTCTTTGGCCTTGGGCTTCTTCTCTTCTAGGTCCGCGGCAGGCAGCTCGAGGAGGGAGAGACGTCCCTCCTCAGCCCTGGCGCACTTGTTCGCCAAGTTGAACAGTTCCAGGGAGGTGCAGAGGTCTTCGTGCATCGCCAGCTCCTCCTTCATCTTGACGTCACGCACGCCGTCAGAGAAGACGGAGATGATGGCCTCCTCTGACACCCTGGGGATCTTGAGGCGCGCACTGTTGAAGCGCTGGATGTACTTTTGCAGGGTCTCTGTCACATCCCTAGTTCTGGTATGGTCCTAGGCTTGCTTTGTGCATCATGTTTATATTTCAAATGAAATTGAAATGGGGAAGTTGCAAACCCTAGCACCAAAGCAATTCAAATAGGTTCAAATTAAAAGTGGAATTTCAATGAACCCAAAATGCTTCTCAAAAATGTTCATGGTCTTTGGAAAATGTTGGGAATAACAACCAGAGGTGATGCACATTTTTTCTACTCATTTTGGATTTTTGAATCAATGCATAAATATTTGAATTGGAGCTGTTTAAATTATATAAATATTTTTAATAGCTCCAAAAATGTTGGGAATTGGTGAGGGCCTCTAGAATATTATATCTAGATGCCACAATTATTTCCAGCATTTATGGAAATGTTTTAACATTTCTTTTAAATGCAAAACAAATGTCAGAAATAGAAAAAAGAAAATAGGAAGAAAGGAATTACCTGACTTACCCTGAGGCCTGCCTTACCTGGCTGACCCAGATCCTATGCAGCCCAGCTGTGGCCCAGCCTTGTAGCTGGCCTAGCCCAGCCGCCCACCGTCTTCAACCTCCTGCCAGTAGGCAGGAGGGCATGTGCTCGCCGCACGCGCGCCACCTCCACCCTGCCTGGCTGTCCTCCCGTCGCCCTAGACCTTCCCCGCGTCGCCACGCATCTCCCTCGACCCCCTGCATCTCCCCCCTCTCTCTCTGGAACCCCTCCCCCTTCTCCGTGCGTTTCCGAATAGAGCTTGTCGACGCCGCTCGTCGTTGCCGTGGCCACCAAGCCCCCCTCGCCTAGCTAGGATGCCCAGCAGCTCCGCCACCTCGCGCTATGCCTCTCCACGGAAGGAAGCCCGTCGGAGCGCCCCGTAACGCCGCCATCGCCGTCATCCCCTTCTTCGGCCGCCGAAGATTCGCCTCGCCGCCCCGGTGTCATCTGATCCTCCCCGAGCCCACCGAGACGCATGCTGCAACCGCTGTGAGGCCGCCCATCTTTTCCCCCTACTCCCGTTGTCGGTTGCGTCCTCTAGCTGGTAGCCCTGCCGCATCCGTGAGCTCATCGCCGGCGACCCCGTCGCTGCCATCGACCTAGCATGCATTAGACGCGCCCAAGCGCACGGTCGTGCTCCTGGTTACGCTAGGAAGCCGTAGACAACCCCAGTCGGGCTCCTCGTGCTCCGTAGCCTCGTGCCTGTGCACCACCGAACTCCGGCCGCCGCCTCCATGGTCGTGGCCGTCGTCTCCGGCGACCCCGCGGCCACCCGAGCAGCCAGCTAGATGCGGGTGTGTGCGGGCTATCCTCTGGTGGTCTCCGCGCGCTCTTCTGCCGCCTGTAGCGCATTCCGGCGAACCACCGCCGTGTGGTTTGGTCGTCGCCGGCCGAACTCCGGCGAGGCTAACCTGGCGGCTTAATTAGCGCTAATCCCCACCATTAGCCACCCCTCCAGCCGCTGACAGTGGGCCCCAAGGCCAAGTCAAACCTGGTCAGTACGGGTTTGACCCGGGGTTAACCCCAGTGTCACTGACGTGTGGCCCCCACACGTCAGGTTTGACCTGGTCAGCCTGCTGACGCCTCTGTGACGTCATGCTGATGCAGTATTTGTTTTTCTAGATTTTAAATAATTTAGAGAATTTCAGAAAATAGTTAAAACTTCAAAAAATCATAGTAATTCAACCTAACTCCAAATCAAATAAATTATATATGAAAAATTATCAGAAAAATGCAAGGAATCCATTTATGCTAGTTTCATGCATGAAAAACCAACTTATACTTGCTGTATAAGTGAAAACGTAATAATGGCATGTTATATACTTAAATTGGGGTTTGCATATGAACCTTTGGTTCATATGGACTTCAATCAAATTGATGCTAGATGCATTAGGGAAAATCATAGCACCTTTGAATGTCATCTTCATGCATCATATTGTTGCATATGGTTGTTTATTGATTGCCGGCACCGTTCCCTCTCGATAGGTTCTACTCCGGAAGGTGTCCCGAGTACCTGTTTGAGGAGCAGTGCTTCTTCGTGGATCTATCAGGCAAGCAAACCCCCTTGAGCATCTCGATAAAGTCCCACTCTCTCGCTCCTGCTCCTTTTACTGCATTAGGACAACAACGATTCAAACTGCTACTTTCTGCTGCGGTAGCTGAACCCATTCCTCTGCATGACCTGTCATTGCCACAGTAAATAGTTGAAACCCACTAGCATGAGTAGGAGTTGCTTGAGCCTTGATGTGCCTGCTCATCCATGCTTGTTTTCTTTATGCCAGCTATGCTTAGAGTTGTGTCAGGTCTGATTCATCGGGAATGAATCGGAGTGGTGAACATGTCCTACCGGTAAAGGCTAAGTGTGTGAACACGTTTTGGTAAAGGTAGCGATGAGAGGCCATGTAGGAGTACATGGTGGGTTGTCTCATTGGAACCGTCCTTAAGCACTGAGTTCTGTGTATGTTATCCAAGTCCAGTTACTACCACACATTGGGTTCCGGTTATCCGGCCCCTCTCGACTTATTAATCCACTTGATCTCTGTCCAGGAGTTGCAACTAGTTTTTGGCGTTTGTAGGTAGTGCTACTTGTCTACCAGGTGGTGTCCGACGGGACAGGCTTGGGACAGACTAGGCATTGTGGCACTGTGTACCAAGTGGCACCCGGATGGTGGGCTTGGGAACCCTGCACACATCGTTTGGGGCCGTGAGCGACACCCCGGCTGGATCTCCTTGCGGATGGAACCCGAATAGGCGATAAACCTGGACGAGAGACTTGTGTGGTTAGTCAGGTCATGGCCGACACCCCCGCCCAGCTTCCGCTTGAAGGTTGCCGAGGTACATGACGTGTACAGGGCTATAAGTGGCGAGAGCGTGTGTGAAGAAGTACACCCCTGCAGGGTCAATATTATCTATTCGAATAGCCGTTTTCCTCGGATATGGAAACTTGGAGGACTTATGTAGTACATAGACAACTTGAAGTGGATACTCTAAAATACGCAAGATAAGCATGAGTGCTATGTATGGCCTTCTCGTAGGGAGACGGGAACGGATCCATAGTGGAGTATTGATATGGTGAATTTGTGGACTCGTGTGCGTCTTCTCACCTAAAGAAGTTTCTGATACTCGTAGTATAGATTAGCCACTGAGTCAAAGCTGGCTTGCTGCTGTTAAACTCCACCACCCCCTTTGTTGATAATGATGCATATGTAGATAGTTCTGAAGTAAGACTTGCTGAGTACCTTTGTACTCACGTTTGCTTATTTTTGTTTTGCAGTTGGTTACATTAGTGGCTTCGACGAGTAGCTTGTATCCCAGCTACGATCTTGTACCCTTGGGAGGGTCGTGTTTAGTCAGGCTTCTTAGTCTTTTTCTTTTGTAGTTGTCTGTACTCAGACATGTAATGCTTCCGCTTGTTGCTTGTATGCTCTGAATGATGGGTCATGTGACCCCTGTTTGTATTTATGCCATGTGGCTCTTCTGGGCCTTTATCTATATGAGTTTGAGTTATGTTGTGATGCCATGATGTACAGCACATACATGCATGTTATGCGTACGTGTAACGTGTATTGCTATGTGTGGGATCCGACAACCTAGTTGTTTACCTCTGATAGCCTCTCTTATGGGGAAATGTAGTCTTGTGTTTCCATGTGCCATAGTAGTCCGCTACAGCCCGGTTCACCGGACTCCTGTTAGCCCAGCACTACTGCTCAGGACACTTGACTGGCCGGCATGTGTTTCACTTTGTTCCTGTGTCTGTCCCTTCAGGGAAATGTCACGCGGTGACATCCGGAGTCCTGCTTAGCCTGCTACAGCTCGGGTTCCCGGAGTCCTGTTAGCCCAGTGCTACAGCCCGGGTTCACACGCTGCTGACCGACACGCTCGATGTGAATCATGTATGCTTGTTCCCATAGGTTAGTGTCACTTTGGGTTCACGACTAGTCATGTCGGCCCGGGTCCTCTATCATATGGATGCTAGCGACACTATCATATACGTGAGCCAAAATGCGCAAACGGTCCCGGGCCAGGTAAGGTGGCACCCGTGGGAATACCGTGCGTGAGGCCGCAAAGTGATATGAAGTGTTACATGCTAGATCGGTGTGACTTGGGATCGGGGTCCCGACAGCGTTGGTATCAGAGCCTGACTGACTGTAGGATTACCAAGCCAAACTGGTCGAAGTTGAGTCTAGAAATGCTTTAGTGACATAAGGGAATTGATTGTGGAAGGGAACGTAAGGCTCTTTTTACTCCTTTACCTCATGTCATTCTTTCTGAGTCAACCTCTTCTTTTCTACGAGGGTTAAGGCCTAGGCTTCTCCTCTATCTCTCAGGATGATGTGTTACTAAACCGTAAAGTCTTAGGATTGTTGAGTTGTGTCTCAATACCGTTCTACTACTTCTGTGTGTCCTCAGTTTGACCCAGAACCTTGATATTATGATGCTGATTGATTATGCTATTCCTTTGATGAATGTATCAAAAATCCTTTTGAGCATTTACAGCCGTTATGCTGCCGAAATTGTCCCAGGATTTCAAGACTTTCCAATGCTTTTGCATTACATTCCGCATCCCTATGTCGATGCTAATTCCATCCTTGTTTCCTTCGTTTCTGTGTCAGGATGTCGTCTGCTAACCGAGCTTCAGTTGCTCATAGCAAGAACCATGGAGATGGTAGGGATGAGGATCCTCCTGACCAACCTTTGGTGGCAGAGTTCTTGTTAGCATCCGAGAGGAACAAGCGTGAGACTAACCGCTTGCTGGCACAGATTGAGCAGAACACCGCACATCAGCGTAAGAAGTTGGTTTCCATCACCGACTTCATTGGTTTGAAACCACCCACCTTCCATCATTCCATTGAGCCACTCGATGCGGATGACTGGCTCCGAAGCATCACTCACAAGTTGCATTCCGCGAACGTCGCTGAAAGTGACAAGGTCACCTATGCTACATATCACCTGGAAGGACCTGCTAGTATTTGGTGGCAGAGCTTTGAGGCTATGCTTCCAGCTGGTCAGATTCCTACCTGGAAAGATTTCATCGAGGCTTTTCGTGAGCACCACATTCCTCAGGCTCTCTTTGACCGCAAGAGGGAAGAGTTCTGTAATTTTACCCAAGGTAAGCTGCCTGTTGATGCTTACAGTAGGGAGTTTGGAAACCTCGCCCGCTATGCTACAGAAGAAGTGTCCACGGACGCTAAGAAGCAGGCTAGGTTCCGGAAGGGTCTCCACCCTAAGTTGTGTCGTGATCTCCACCTGCATCATTGTGATACTTTCTAGGCTCTTGTGAACAAGGCCATTAATGCAGAGACAGCTCAACTTACTTACGTGGAGTCTCGTAAGCACAACCGTGATCTGGGTTCTTCCTCCCGCTCTGGCTCTCAGAAGCAACGGATTTGGATTCCGAACTCGGCTCTTCCACCTCGATATGCACCGAGGCCATCCTATGTGGCCCCTCACCCAACTCAGCAGCATGCTCCACTCAGGCCTATTAGTGGACCACTTGCCAACGTAGGTCCACGTCCTAGCTCAGGAACTTGCTTTACCTGCGGAGAACCAGGACACTATGCACGTGACTGCCCTCAGTCCAGTTATGCTCCACCCCAGTCTAAGAGGTCTGTTGGCCGTGAAAAGTCATCAGTCAAGATGATCAGTACCAAGCCAGCCTCCATTGAACGAGCATGTGTGCACCATGTCTCAGCTTCAGAAGTTCAAGATGATCCCGATGTCGTACTGGGTACACTTCTTGTCAATTGTCACCCAGCTTCAGTTCTGTTTGATACTGGAGCATCCCACTCCTTCATATCTGAAGGTTACGCTCGGATGCACGACATGTCATTTTGTGATATGCCAACTCCATTAATAATCCAGACTCGTGGTTCCAAATGGCAAACCTCCAAGGTAAGCCATGGTAATGAAATCCTTGTTGATAGACTGGTTTTCCTTGCTTCTTTGATATCTCTCAAGTCCTCAGATATTAACATCATCTTGGGTATGGACTGGATGACAGCTCATCATGCCAAGATCAATTGTTACACCAGATCTGTTCAACTTACACATCCATCTGGCAAAATAGTCACTGTCTCCACTAGAGTTGCAAGGCGTCAACTCTATTCTCTTAATGCCACCCCTCTTCCAAACCTTGGAGATATTCCGGTAGTCCGTGACTTCTCGGATGTCTTTCCAGAAGAACTGCCAGGTGTCCCACCTGACAGAGATGTAGAGTTTGTCATAGAACTTATCCCAGGAACTGTTCCAATTTCTAGGAGACCTTACAAGATGGCACCCTTAGAGCTAGCCGAGCTTAAGAAACAACTCGATGAATCCTTGCAAAAGGGTTTCATCCATCCTAGTTCTTCTCCCTGGGCTTGCCCCGTTCTCTTCGTCAAGAAGAAGGATGGTACGGACCGGATGGTTGTAGATTATCGTCCCGTTAATTTGGTCATGATAAAGAACAAGTATCCGCTCCCCAGGATCAACGACCTGTATGATCAGCTCGCTGGATCCTCAGTCTTTTCCAAGATGGATTTGAGGTTAGGCTACCACCAAATCAAGATCAGAAACGGGGACATCCCCAAAACGGCCTTTGTCACTCGTTATGGTCAATACGAGTACACCGTGATGTCTTTCGGCCTAACCAATGCTCCAGCTACTTTCTCCCGCTTGATGAACTCGATCTTTATGGAGTACTTAGATAAGTTCGTCGTGGTTTATCTCGATGATATTCTTATTTACTCGAAGAACGAGGAAGAGCATGCCGAACATCTTAGGCTTGTGTTAGAAAAACTCAGAGAGCATCGCCTTTATGCCAAGTTCTCCAAGTGTGAATTTTGGTTGCCAGAAGTGACCTATTTAGGCCACGTGATCTCCGGTAAGGGCATTGCTGTAAATCCCGAGAGAGTCAAAGCCGTTCTCGATTGGACTCCACCCGAAACAGTCAAACAAGTTAGGAGTTTCCTTGGTCTAGCCAGTTATTGTCGCCGCTTCGTTGAAAACTTCTCCAAAGTGGCCAAACCCCTCACGGAGCTTCTCAAGAAAGATAAAAGGTTTGAGTGGACCCCACAGTGTGAGCACAGTTTTCAGGAACTGAAAAGACGCCTGACTTCTGTGCCCATACTCGTGCCACCGGATTTCACTAAAGACTTTGTTATCTATTGCGATGCTTTGCGTCAAGGACTAGGTTGCATTCTTATGCAGGATCGTCATGTGATTGCCTATGCATCTCGACAGTTGCATCCACATGAGGAAAATTATCCTACACATGATCTGGAGCTTGCAGCCGTAGTCTATGCACTTAAGACTTGGCGACATTACCTTCTTGGTAACCGTTGCGAAATCTACACCGACCATCAGAGTCTCAAGTATATCTTCACCCAACCGGATCTGAATCTCAGACAGAGACGTTGGTTGGAGTTGATCTCGGATTACGACTTAGGAATCACCTACACCCCAGGCAAAGCCAATGTCATGGCTGATGCTTTAAGTCGTAAATCCTATTGCAACAACCTCATGTTGCAACATTGTCAACCGCCCCTCCATGAGGAATTCTGTAAGCTTAACCTTCACATAGCTCCTCATGGTTTCCTTTCTACCTTGGTGGCGAAACCTACCCTTACAGATCAGATCATAGAGGCTCAGAAGCATGATACGGGAATCTCCCGGATCAAGAAGAATATTTCCAAGGGAGTTGCTGGTTGTTTCTCCATGGATGAACGAGGTGTTGTTTACTTTGGTAACCGTTTGGTGGTTCCCAAATGTCAACAGATGCAGCAACTGATCCTTAAGGAGGCCCATGAATCCCCTCTCACGATTCATCCCGGTAGTACAAAGATGTATCAGGACCTACGCCAGAGGTTCTGGTGGACTAGGATGAAGAGAGAAATCGCTCAGTATATTGCCAACTATGACGTTTGTCGTCGCGTTAAGGCAGAGCATCAAAGACCTGCTGGCACCCTTCAACCTTTAGCTATTCCCGATTGGAAATGGGACAAAGTTGGTATGGACTTCATCACCGGCTTTCCCAGGACCAAGAAAGGAAATAATGCTATCTTTGTAGTCATTGATCGTCTTTCCAAAGTGGCTCACTTCCTACCTGTTCGAGAGAGTATCACTACTAGTCAGCTCGCTGACTTATATATCTCCCGAGTAGTGTCACTCCATGGTGTTCCACTAGAGATCAATTCAGACCGTGGCAGTCTTTTCACCTCTCATTTCTGGGAAAGTTTCCAAACTGCCATGGGCACCCATCTTTCTTTCAGTACCGCTTTCCACCCTCAATCAAGTGGTCAGGTGGAAAGGGTCAACCAAATTCTCGAAGACATGCTTAGAGCTTGTGTTATCTCATTCGGTATGGATTGGGAGAAATGTCTTCCCTTTGCCGAGTTTGCTTATAACAATAGCTACCAATCCAGTCTTAAGAAAGCACCCTTCGAGATCCTGTATGGACGAAGATGTCGAACACCTTTGAACTGGTCAGAAACCGGCGAAAGACAATTCTTTGGACCGGATATGATCCAGGAGGCAGAAGAGCAAGTTCGCATCATTCGTGAGAATTTGAAAACAGCCCAATCTCGTCAAAAGAGCCAGTATGACCGTCGTCATAAGGAAGTGGCTTATGAAGTTGGCGACAAGGCTTACCTTCGGGTTACTCCTTTGAAGGGTACCCATCGTTTCGGTATCAAGGGCAAGTTGGCTCATCGTTACATTGGTCCTTTTCGCATTCTCGCTAAACGAGGAGAGGTTGCCTACCAGTTGGAACTACCCCCACATCTTTCTCGAGTTCATGATGTTTTCCACGTCTCTCAACTCAGGCGTTGCTTCTCGGATCCCATCCGCGGAGTGGACCACGAAACGCTTGATCTCCAAGATAACCTCACTTATCGAGAGTACCCCATTCACATCCTGGATCAAGCAGAGCGTGTCACTCGATGTCATAACATCAAGTTTCTCAAGGTTCAATGGTCTCATCATACCGAGAGAGAAGCTACTTGGGAGCGAGAAGATCGTCTTCGACTTGAGTACCCCGCTTTCTTTCCGCCAACTCCTGAATCTCGGGACGAGATTTCTTCGAGTGGGGGTGAGTTGTCACATCCCTAGTTCTGGTATGGTCCTAGGCTTGCTTTGTGCATCATGTTTATATTTCAAATGAAATTGAAATGGGGAAGTTGCAAACCCTAGCACCAAAGCAATTCAAATAGGTTCAAATTAAAAGTGGAATTTCAATGAACCCAAAATGCTTCTCAAAAATGTTCATGGTCTTTGGAAAATGTTGGGAACAACAACCAGAGGTGATGCACATTTTTTCTACTCATTTTGGATTTTTGAATCAATGCATAAATATTTGAATTGGAGCTGTTTAAATTATATAAATATTTTTAATAGCTCCAAAAATGTTGGGAATTGGTGAGGGCCTCTAGAATATTATATCTAGATGCCACAATTATTTCCAGCATTTATGGAAATGTTTTAACATTTCTTTTAAATGCAAAACAAATGTCAGAAATAGAAAAAAGAAAATAGGAAGAAAGGAATTACCTGACTTACCCTGAGGCCTGCCATACCTGGCTGACCCAGATCCTATGCAGCCCAGCTGTGGCCCAGCCTTGTAGCTGGCCTAGCCCAGCCGCCCACCGTCTTCAACCTCCTGCCAGTAGGCAGGAGGGCATGTGCTCGCCGCGCGCGCGCCACCTCCACCCTGCCTGGCTGTCCTCCCGTCGCCCTGGACCTTCCCCGCGTCGCCACGCATCTCCCTCGACCCCCTGCATCTCCCCCCTCTCTCTTTGGAACCCCTCCCCCTTCTCCGTGCGTTTCCGAATAGAGCTCGTCGACGCCGCTCGTCGTTGCCATGGCCACCGAGCCCCCCTCGCCTAGCTAGGATGCCCAGCAGCTCCGCCACCTCGCGCTACGCCTCTCCACGGAAGGAAGCCCGTCGGAGCGCCCCGTAATGCCGCCATCGCCGTCATCCCCTTCTTCGGCCGCTGAAGATTCGCCTCGCCGTCCTGGCGTCGTCTGATCCTCCCCGAGCCCACCGAGACGCGTGCTGCAACCGCTGTGAGGCCGCCCATCTTTTCCCCCTACTCCCGTCGTCGGTTGCGTCCTCTAGCTGGTAGCCCTGCCGCATCCGTGAGCTCATCGCCGGCGACCCCGTCGCCACCATCGACCTAGCATGCATTAGACGCGCCCGAGCGCACGGTCGTGCTCCTGGTTACGCTAGGAAGCCGTAGACAACCCCAGTCGGGCTCCTCGTGCTCCGTAGCCTCGTGCCTGTGCACCACCGAACTCCGGCCGCCGCCTCCATGGTCGTGGCCATTGTCTCCGGCGACCCCGCGGCCACCTGAGCAGCCAGCTAGATGCGGGTGTGTGCGGGCTATCCTCTGGTGGTCTCCGCGCGCTCTTCCGCCGCTTGTAGCGCATTCCGGCGAACCACCGCCGTGTGGTTTGGTCGTCGCCGGCCGAACTCCGGCGAGGCTGACCTGGCGGCTTAATTAGCGCTAATCCCCACCATTAGCCACCCCTCCAGCCGCTGACAGTGGGCCCCAAGGCCAAGTCAAACCTGGTCAGTATGGGTTTGACCCAGGGTTAACCCCAGTGTCACTGACGTGTGGCCCCCACACGTCAGGTTTGACCTGGTCAGCCTGCTGACGCCTCTGTGACGTCATGCTGATGCAGTATTTGTTTTTCTGGATTTTAAATAATTCAGAGAATTTCAGAAAATAGTTAAAACTTCAAAAAAACATAGTAATTCAACCGTAACTCCAAATCAAGTAAGTTATATATGAAAAATTATCAGAAAAATGCAAGGAATCCATTTATGCTAGTTTCATGCATGAAAAACCAATTTATACTTTCTGTATAAGTGAAAATGTAATAATGGCATGTTATATACTTAAATTGGGGTTTGCATATGAACCTTTGGTTCATATGGACTTCAATCAAATTGATGCTAGATGCATTAGGGAAAATCATAGCACCTTTGAATGTCATCTTCATGCATCATATTGTTGCATATGGTTGTTTATTGATTGCCGGCACCGTTCCCTCTCGATAGGTTCTACTCCGGAAGGTGTCCCGAGTACCTGTCTGAGGAGCAGTGCTTCTTCGTGGATTTATCAGGCAAGCAAACCCCCTTGAGCATCTCGATAAAGTCCCACTCTCTCGCTCCTGCTCCTTTTACTGCATTAGGACAACAACGATTCAAACTGCTACTTTCTGCTGCGGTAGCTGAACCCATTCCTCTGCATGACCTGTCATTGCCACAGTAAATAGTTGAAACCCACTAGCATGAGTAGGAGTTGCTTGAGCCTTGATGTGCCTGCTCATCCATGCTTGTTTCCTTTATGCCAGCTATGCCTAGAGTTGTGTCAGGTCTGATTCATCGGGAATGAATCGGAGTGGTGAACATGTCCTACCGATAAAGGCTAAGTGTTTGAACACGTTTTGGTAAAGGTAGCGATGAGAGGCCATGTAGGAGTACATGGTGGATTGTATCATTGGAACCGTCCTTAAGCACTGAGTTCTGTGTATGTTATACAAGTCCAGTTACTACCACACATTGGGTTCCAGTTATCCGGCCCCTCTCGACTTATTAATCCACTTGATCTCTGTCCAGGAGTTGCAACTAGTTTCTGGCGTTTGTAGGTAGTGCTACTTGTCTACCAGGTGGTGTCCGATGGGACATGCTTGGGACAGACTAGGCATTGTGGCACGGTGTACCAAGTGGCACCCGGATGGTGGGCTTGGGAACCCTGCACACATCGTTTGGGGCCGTGAGCGACACCCCGGCCGGATCTCCTTGAGGATGGAACCCGAATAGGCGATAAACCTGGACGAGAGACTTGTGTGGTTAGTCAGGTCGTGGCCGACACCCCCGCCCGGCTTCCGCTTGAAGGTTGCTGAGGTACATGACGTGTACAGGGCTATAAGTGGCGAGAGCGTGTGTGAAGAAGTACACCCCTGCAGGGTCAATATTATCTATTCGAATAGCCGTTTTCCTTGGATATGGAAACTTGGAGGACTTATGTAGTACATAGACAACTTGAAGTGGATACTCTAAAATACGCAAGATAAGCGTGAGTGCTATGGATGGCCTTCTCGTAGGGAGACGGGAACGGATCCATAGTGGAGTATTGATATGGTGAATTTGTGGACTCGTGTGCGTCTTCTCACCTAAAGAAGTTTCTGATACTCGTAGTATAGATTAGCCACTGAGTCAAAGCTGGCTTGCTGCTGTTAAACTCCACAACCCCCTTTGTTGATAATGATGCATATGTAGATAGTTCTGAAGTAAGACTTGCTGAGTACCTTTGTACTCACGTTTTCTTATTTTTGTTTTGCAGTTGGTTACACTAGTGGCTTCGACGAGTAGCTTGTATCCCAGCTACGATCTTGTACCCTTGGGAGGGTCGTGTTTAGTCAGGCTTCTTAGTCTTTTTCTTTTGTAGTTGTCTGTACTCAGACATGTAATGCTTCCGCTTGTTGCTTGTATGCTCTGAATGATGGGTCATGTGACCCCTGTTTGTATTTATGCCATGTGGCTCTTCTGGGCCTTTATCTATATGAGTTTGAGTTATGTTGTGATGCCATGATGTACAACACATACATGCATGTTATGCGTACGTGTAACGTGTATTGCTATGTGTGGGATCCGACAACCTAGTTGTTTACCTCTGATAGCCTCTCTTATGGGGAAATGTAGTCTTGTGTTTCCATGTGCCATAGTAGTCCGCTACAGCCCGGTTCACCGGAGTTCTGTTAGCCCAGCACTACTGCTCAGGACACTTGACTGGCCGGCATGTGTTTCACTTTGTTCCTGTGTCTGTCCCTTCGGGGAAATGTCACGCGGTGACATCCGGAGTCCTGCTTAGCCTGCTACAGCCCTGGTTCCCGGAGTCCTGTTAGCCCAATGCTACAGCCTGGGTTCACACGCTACTGACCGACACGCTCGATGTGAATCATGTATGCCTGTTCCCATAGGTTAGTGCCACTTTGGGTTCACGACTAGTCATGTCGGCCCGGGTCCTCTGTCATATGGATGCTAGCGACACTATCATATACGTGAGCCAAAATGCGCAAACGGTCCCGGGCCAGGTAAGGTGGCACCCGTGGGAATACCGTGCGTGAGGCCGCAAAGTGATATGAAGTGTTACATGCTAGATCGGTGTGACTTGGGATCGGGGTCAATAGAAGCTAGACATGGCAAGAATAACAACATAGCATGCATGGATCAATAGCAACATCCTCGGCAAAATCGCTAACAAGTCAACAATCTGCCAGGATTCACGAAATAGCAAAAGTAGAGCTCGATTGACTCAAGCTAGGGTGCTCCATAAATGCAAACAAAGACACGGATGGATAGAGCACCACAATGTCAACAAATCATCCTTACTGATCATCCTCAAAAGAGCCACGGATCACTAGGAAACAACATGAACCTATGGCATAATGACAAAATCAGGACAAGGACTTGGAGAAATTCCAAGTCCCTGAAATCAGCATTACCGAATACGCTACTTTGCAAGCTTGTGCTAGTCAGCACACATATCACAAAAAATACATGGTAAGCACCTCTGTAAAGATGGCATGGCATATAACAAAACTCATGTAGAGCTCAGGAGCATATCTTGCACACATTAAACATGGCAAAAATGACAAATATCTATTTGATGAAACAGATCTGCCAAGTTTACCACATAGCCCTCTTCCAACAGCATTTCGGGCATCAACATGAGCTCATATGGAAATGATGCAATGAGATGAAATGATGTACTCTTTGAGACAAACATTTTGATATGCTACACGCTCAAATCGGAGCTACGGATGCAGAATTACGACATGATGAAGATTGCAAAAAAATACTGAAATGGAGGAAAAAGGTCAACCGCTAGGGTTTACTGTAGCTCCCGATCCAGATCTGGCAAAACACTGTAGCGGCGGCGTATCCGAGGTTTTCTCGGCCGGAGTACTCATCGGAATCGCCGGGGAAGGAAGAGGACGACGAGGCGACGGCCGGAGCGGGCGATGTCGGCGGGCGGCGGGGTCGGCGAGCCTTGCCGGCGTCGCGGAAGAAGACGGGGACGGAGGACGCGGCGAGGAGGCGGCAGGGTCGGCGATGGCTCAAGCGGTGGCGCGAGGCAAGTCCGGCGAGGGCGGGCGCCGGCTCGGGGGAAGGGGAAGCGGGCGCGGGCGGCGCTCGGCTCAGGCCGGGGAGGGCCCCTCGCGGGCTTCGGCGGGCCGCAGTGGGAGGCGCCGGCGGAGTGACATGTGGCAGCCTACGAGTGGCTGTGGGCGGTGGCGGAGATGTGTCCGACGCGGGCGGACATGTCCGGCGCGGCGCGAGGAGGATTCTAGGGTTAGGGGGAAGAAGACCCGTGATTTTTGGAGGAGGAGCTATTTATAGGCATAGAGGGAGCTAGGAAGCTCCAAATGGAGTGCGGTTTTCGGCCACGCGATCGTGATCGAACGCTCTAGGTGATGGAAGGGTCTTTGGTGGGTTTTGGGACAAATTGGAAGGGTGATGGGCTGCAACACAAATGAGGCCTTCTCGGTCCCTCGGTTAACCGTTGGAGTATCAAACGAAGTCCAAATGGCACGAAACTTGATAGGCGGTCTACCGGTAGTAAACCAAGGCCGCTTGGCAAGTCTCGGTCCAAGCCGGAAATGTTTAACCCCCACACATGAAAGGAGGTAAAAAGGGGCACCGGAGGAGATTTGAGCACTGGAATGCAAAACGGACAACGGGGAAAATGCTCAGATGCATGAGACGAACACGTATGCAAATGCAATGCACATGATGACATGAAATGAGATGCATGACAAAGGCAACAACACACGGAGACAAAAATCCGAACCCGAGGAAAATAAAATAACTTAGGCCGGAAACGGCAAGAGTTGGAGTACAGATAAGGTAAATTACATCCGGGGTGTTACAGGAGACCCCCTAATCTAGGACTCCCTCAGTAGCCCCTAAACCAGGCTTTCAATGACAATGAGTCCGGCGCGCAGTGTTGTCTTCGGCATTGCAAGGCGGGTTCCTCCTCCGAATACACCACGGAAGAATTAGAATACAAGGATAGTGTCAGACCCTGCAAAATAAGTTCCACATACCACCATAGAGAGAATAATATTTCGGGATTCTCATCAATACGGGTGTGGGTAACCCAACCGCGCCATCGATTACGGTGCTGGATAAGCGAGTTTTACCAGGCTAGTGGGGGGCGCATAGTTTCGACCGTCCGTATAAAGGGATAAGGTTTAACCTTTCTCTACCCACGCCTTCTTCCTCCTTGCTCATCCTGTTCTTGCGTACTCGAGCTCCAATGCCCAAGTCTGCATCCTTCCCCTCAATCTTCTCCAAACATGTCCGGAGCAGGGGGCAAATGGATGGCCTCCTCCGTTACGGAGGAACATATCAAAAAGCTACACGGAGCCGGATACTTAGCCGCAAATATCGCGCATCGGGTGCCCGCTAAGGGGCAGATCATCCCTACCCCAGAACCCCATGAGAGGGTAGTTTTCCATCACCACTTCCTCCGCGGACTGGGGTTTCCCCTTCATCCATTTGTCCGTGGTCTCATGTTCTACTACGGGCTGGACTTTCATGATTTGGCCCCGAACTTCATCCTCAACATTTTGGCGTTCATCGTCGTCTGTGAGGCTTTCCTCCGCATCCGGCCTCACTTCGGCCTGTGGCTGAAGACCTTCAATATCAAGCCGAAGGTGGTGGGAGGCCAACAAGTGGAATGAGGCGGAGCCATTTTGGGCAAGATGCTCAATGTTATATGGCTTGAAGGCTCCTTCGTGGAGACCATAAAGGGGTGGCAATCGGCGTGGTTCTACATCACCAAGCCGCGCGACACCAACTGGGTGCCTGCCCCCGAGTTCCGATCCGGATTCCCTACACGGGTCACTTCCTGGAAAGAGAAGGGATTGTCGTAGGCGTTCATCGGTGGAGCTGGAAGGACTCCAAAAATGTATCCTGAACATGGCAAGCAAGAAACTTAAGCTTGGCAACATAGTCCAGGTCATGCTCATCCGCCGGATCCTCCCGTGTCAACAACGGGATTTTAACTTGTGGGAGTTCGACCTGACCCGGCACCAAACTCTGAGCGAGCTCTTCGACACGACGCACAAGGATGTCTGGAGGGTGCTGTTCAAGGGCGCCGAGGTCCCTCCCTCTCTTACAGAGGACGGCAAGCTAAGCGCGAAGAGCTGAGCGCATTCGGTGAGTTCTATACACCCGGTAGGATTTTTACTTCCCTTTGCTTAACCATGTGCGGGATCTGAGTCTCCATGCCTTTGACATGACTGGGTGGAGACGCCGGGGCAGATTAACTGTCCGGCCCCTCTGCCTGAAGACACTGCGGACACTCTCCTGACGGAGATGCTGACTCCAGCTCCTTACAAGGTGCCGGAGAAGACCAAGAAGGCCAAGGGAACCTGGAAGGGTTCCCGACGCCAGGTGATATCGGACTCATCGTCCGATAACTCCGCGACACACTCCTCACCCGAAGATGAGGACGAGGATGAAGATGCTCCCCCTCTAGTCGGGGGAGACAAGAAAAGGAAGGTCGCCCAAACTGGGGAGGCCGAAGGGTCCAAGAAGGGAAGGACTCTCCTTCCGGACTATTCCGCCACCGCTGCCGAAGGCGAAGACGAGTGGCTGCTCAGGGCCAAGCCCCTGGCGAAGTCATAAGTATTCGGATACTAGAGTAACTCATAGCATTCCTTTGTCACACCGCTTCACCTAACGCCGAATATGATTATGCAGGCCACCACGAGCCCGTATCGATGTATCGTCGGACGGCTCCCTGGCTCGTCGGATATGGATAGCGATCCAGTTCCGACTGCCACCTCCCCTCACCCTGTGAACAACGCCGAGGTATTGTCTCAAGAGGCACTGGGTCGAGGGGAGACAGTCCCGGACGCGCCTCAAGGCGGCCTTCCGGACTCCGGGAGCAGAGGGGACAAGGCCCCTGAGGGCTCCGAGTTCGGCCCTCAGCCGAACACCGTGCCGGAACCTCCAGTGGTTCCGGACTCGGGCAGACGGCCTCCTTCCAAGAGGGGCAAGACGCCTGTACCGGTGACCTCTGTCCATCTAGAGGCGCCGGAAAATCTGCTGGAAGCGCTTCGCAGCGCTTACATCAACGAGGAGCACCATACTATTATTAGTGCGGTGGTCCAGAAGGTTCAGTCCGCCAAGAGCGGACTGACTGAAGCCTGTGCCGGCCTTCTAATAGGCTTTGAGGTAAGTGTTTAAAATATAGGAAAAATATTACCGCATAGACAGTAGCCCCTGATGCTCTATTCGGTGTTCATAAAGAAAAGCCGGACAGAGGATCAAACAATATCGCATGAGTCTAATATAAGTATGTCAATATGCATATGCATGCTTTGCTGCTGGCATCTGCCGCACTGACTGCGGAGGTAGCCATACTGAAGCAGGACCTGAAAGGGTCCCAAGACGAGCTCAGCCTTGCCAAGAGGCAGCTCGAGGAGAACAAAGGTAAGTAGTACCTAGTCTATGGATATGTATAAAAAGAATGCGATTGCAAAATGACAGGATCATCATGAATTTGCCAGGGGCCACGACCGAAGTGGCGACCCTAAAGCAAGCGCTGTTCAAGGCCGAAGATAAAGCGACCAAGGAGCGCATCGAGCGAGAAAGGCAAGAGGCTCGGGTGGGTGAGGTGCAACAAGAGCTCTAAGCTCTCGTGACGAAGCACGAGGCATTGGAGCTTGACTCGAAGACGCGGGAGTCTGAGCTTTCCACGGCCCTTGAGAGCACGAAGAATGCCAAGGCCGAAGCCCAAAGGGCCCTCCAGGAGATTGATGCGATGAAGAAAATAGCGGCGGGTAAGGCATTCTATATGCAAAGCAAGCATGTAAAAGTAAATTACCTGTTACTTACTCGAATCCGAAGCTCTCCAGGAGCATTCGCAGATTTGCCCCGCAGCGTGTCCGATGCCGCACAATTTTACCAGGCCGAGGAGGGAAGCTCCACGGAGAAGCTGTTCTGGTCTCAGTATACTGGGACCAAACACCCGGTGCCAATGAGCGACCAGCTA
Source organism: Triticum monococcum (assembly GCA_034509565.1). Taxonomy (NCBI): domain Eukaryota; kingdom Viridiplantae; phylum Streptophyta; class Magnoliopsida; order Poales; family Poaceae; genus Triticum; species Triticum monococcum. Next base: position 80,270,749 of record CM067843.1, read on the forward strand.
AAGAAGCTGGTCGAGCTACACAAGGCGGCCGAACAGGCCATGAAGGGCTTTATAGTCCGGCTGTGGCCTGGCGACGCCCTTCCGAACAGCTTCTTCGGCCTGGTGAGGCGGCTTGTGGATGCCTGCCCGCGGCTAGAGGTCGTCAAGCGATCCATCTGCATTGAAGGTGCACACCGGGCTTTCGCCCGTGTGAAGTTGCAATGGGTCAAGCTAGACGCCGTGAAGCTGATCAAGGAAGGGCTGCTGGAGGGCAAGGATCATCGCCACCCTAAGATGTACTATGAGGGTGTTCTGAAGGGTGCCCATCTCGTAGCGAACGAGTGCACGAAAGATGTAATATTTGAGTGAAACTTGCTCGTGTGATCCAGTATTTATGAAAACTTGATCATATGCGCTATGCAACGCTTGTTTGAATTTAAAATATTACCTTATATTTTGTTGTTTATCCAATCTGAGAGATGGCTAGTCCTCCGCTTCTGCCCCCATGCCGTGAGTGCTGGGGTGTTTGGGATAAAGCTGAGCACTCTTGTTCCCATTTTTGGGTCCTTCAAGGGAGGTGCTCAGCACAACGAACAAGGCAACCGGACTAATAATGCTTTATCACTCTCACTTAGCCATAGAATTCTATAATTTTAAATTTCGGTGAAGCCCCTGGTATTCGGAAGGCCGAATTCGGGGCGCGATACACGCCTTTAAGCCAGACAGGGCTGGCCCCTCGCTCTAAGCAGCATAAGTATTTAGGGACTCAAAACCTCGCCGAACAGCGACCCGTCTCTCGCCTTATGATGACATTCAGTTTTAGCTTTCTCTACTGAGGTGCTTAGCCCAGCAGAACTGGGGCACAATCGCAGTAGTTCTCCTAGCACTACCTTAGCCGATAGAGCGGAACGTAAGGTACCAAAACATAGGAGCCGGGCAAACCCAACATTTGACCAAAGACATGATTCGGAGCTAATGCATATAATGCTATAAGTTCGGGGTGCCGCACTTGTGAAAGTGTTCGGACTTTTCACACCATATTGTGGGGTACGTAAGCCCCTGGTGTATTGGCCGTACCAAAGTGTACGGTTGCAAGGCGTCATTAATGAACACATATATATATAAAACAAGAATGCAATAATAGTCGTAATGTTATGCATTGTTTATTCAAAAAGGTGCGTTAAAGCAGAATGATACAGATAGTGCGATAAGCAAAGAGTAGGACTATGTCCCTTCCAAGGGCAAGCTCAGGAATAGTATTAAAGAAAATATTTCGCACATTATCGTAATCCACCTGGGAATTCCGTGGTGTGACGTAGCTTTCTGCCTCCTTGGTTGTTGCATCATGTGTTCGGCAATCATGCTGCCGGACAGGGTTTCCAGAGATTAAGGTCCTAAAAAAGAGAAAAAATAACAAAGCGGGAAGCCCCTAGTGTGGTTTAAGCCGCGTCTTGGGGCGTGCTGCAGTTGTGCCCCCTCCCCACCTGTACCCATGGTATTTTTAATGCGTAATTATGTACGCGTGGCACGGATTTCACCGTTTGGCTGGGACTAGGGTGGGGGTCGCATTACTACACGAGCTTAGATCATGCCAGACGGTCTAGTTGCCGATTACTCCGAGCGCGCTTGAAGGTGTCCGGGTTTTGAAACGCCGAACTGGTGGATTGCCTTGAGAGGCTGCTTTCCGCTTCTGTTGCGAGGGCCGCAGTGTGCTCCTACGTTCGAAGAGAGTGCTCTGTGTTTCCATTAACTGTAATAACCCCGCGAGGTCCTGGCATCTTGAGCTTGAGGTATGCATAATGCGGTACTGCATTGAATCTCGCAAATGCGGTTCGCCCGAGCAGTGCATGATAACCACTGCGGAACGGGACTATATCGAAGATTAATTCTTCACTTCGGAAGTTATCCGGGGATCCGAAGACCACTTCCAGTGTAATTGAGCCTGTGCAATGGGCCTCTACGCCTGGAATAACGCCTTTAAAGGTCGTTTTTGTGGGTTTGATCCATGAGGGATCTATACCCATTTTGCGCATTGTGTCCTGATAAAGCAGGTTCAGGCTGCTGCTGCCATCCATATGGACTCGAGTGAGGTGAAATCCGTCAATGATTGGGTCTAGAACCAGTGCAGCGAATCCGCCATGACGGATACTAGTGGGGTGGTCCCTGCGATCGAAGGTGATCGGATAGGAGGACCATGGGTTGAACTTTGGGGCGACTGGCTCCAACGCATAGACGTCCCTGAGCGCACGCTTCCGCTCCCTCTTGGGGATGTGGGTTGCGTATATCATGTTCACCGTCCGCACTTGTGGGGGGAACCTCTTCTGTCCTCCGGTGTTCGGCTGCTGGGGCTCTTCCTCGTCATCGCTATGTGGCCCCTTGTCTCCGTCTTCGGCAATTAACTTGCCGGCCTGCTTGAACATCCAACAATCCCTGTTGGTGTGGTTGGCTGGCTTGTCGGGGGTGCCGTGTATTTGACACGAGTGATCGAGTATACGGTCCAAACTGAACGGGCCCGTAATGCTTCTTTTGAATGGCTTTTTCCGCTAACCGGGTTTAGAGCCTTTGAATCTGGCATTGACTGTCGTATCTTCAGTATTATCACTATTAATGCGGCGGTTATGTTTGTTGCGACGTGACCTACTATTGCCGTCCTTGGTATCCGAAGTACCATGGTTCTTTGTCATATTGTTACTGCGAGCCAGCCAGCTGTCTTCTCCCACACAAAAGCGGGTCATGAGTGTCGTGAGGGCTGCCATAGATTTCGGCTTTCCCTGACCAAGGTGCCGGGCTAGCCACTCATCGCGGATGTTGTGTTTGAAAGCTGCTAGGGCCTCTGCATCCGGGCAGTCGACGATTTGATTTTTCTTTGTTAGGAACTGAGTCAGAATTGCCTGGCTGATTCTTCTGGCTACTGAATTATGTGGCTCAAGTCATCGGCATCTGGTGGTCGCACATAAGTGCCCTGAAAGTTGTCAAGGAATGCGGCTTCCAGATCTTCCCAACAGCTAATGGACTCTGTAGGCAAGCTGTTAAGCCAATGCCGCGCTGGTCCTTTGAGCTTTAGTGGGAGGTATTTGATGGCGTGTAAGTCAGCACCGTGGGCCATGTGGATGTGGAGGAGGAAATCCTCGATCCATACCGTAGGATTTGTTGTGCCATCGTATGATTCAATATTTACGGGTTTGAAACCTTTTGGGATTTGATGATCCATTACTTCGTCTGTGAAGCATAAGGGGTGTGCAGCGCCTCTGTATTGGGCTATATCGCGACGCAGCTCGAATGGTTCTTGCCCACTGTGTTCGGCCTGGCCGGATTTACTTTTACTGTCTCCAGCGTGACGTTTATCGTCTCGCATCGTGGCGCGCCCTCGTGATCCGTAGATCGATCTTGCATGTTTTTCTTTGTCCTCCAATACGTCTCGCATGTCTGGCGTGTTTCCCCATGATTTTTTATTTGAATGGCGTCAGGGTGCAGGCTGATCTTTTGGCTGGAATGCCTCTCTATCACGACCATGAGGTGGCCGATCAGCCGCGTCATATGCTTCTTTCTCCAGTCGAGGTAGCAACCTGCATTTTGGGTAACTTTTGGAGGGGCGCTCGAGTTTATATTCCTCGGCCGCGAGGACTTCAGTCCATCTGTCAGCTAGCAGATCTTGATCAGCTTGAAGCTGCTGCTGCCTTTTCTTAAGGCTATTTGCCATGGCCATAAGCCGGCGCTTGAAGCGCTCTTGTTTGACGGGATCCTTTGGCACGGCGAATTCGTCATCGCCGAGGCTTGCCTCGTCTTCGGAGGGGGGCATGTAATTATCATCCCCCGCCTCTCCATCTGCCGCTCTCTCAAGAGGGCTGGCTCCTCCATCCTCCTGCTCTAACTCTTGCTGGAGGGGGTTGTTGTTGTCTTCGGCACTATCCAGAGTGTTATTACCTCCTGTGCCGGTATCAACACTTTTGCTTTGGCGGGACTTAGAGTGGCGCCGCTGACGTCGGCACTTGGGTTGCTTCTTGGAGGGGTCATCCTCCGCTGTCTCGTCGCCATTGCCTTTTTTGGGTGTATCCACCATGTATATATCGTATGATGAGGTGGCTGTCCAGTGCCCTGTGGGCAGTGGTTCCTCTTCGTCTCCTGCATCGTCGCCCATACCGTCAATCTCTTCGGAGTCGAAGTCGAGCATGTCAGTTAAGTCATCAACAGTGGCTACTAAGTGGGTGGTGGGTGGGCCGTGAATTTCTTCGTCGTCCGCATCCCAGTCCTGCCGGACGTAGTTCAGCCAGGAACCTCCTGACAAGGAGAGAGACCTTAATGAGTTCGGTATATCGCCGAAGGGTGAGTGCTGAAAGATATCCGCGGAGGTAAACTCCATGATCGGCGCCTAGCCAGATTCGATAGGAACGGGTGCAGGCGGTTCGGAGTCCGTGGCCGGAGAAGAATCCGTCAATTCGACACGGCTGTCGTGCAAGGTAAGGTCGATGTTCGGCTCGATCGCCATAGAGGGTAATGCCTCCGTGGCGGGGTCCATCCACCCATCCATGGACGGCGCAACTGGCTCCGAATTGAGGGTCGGAGCGGCTGCCGGTGCGATCTCCTGAACACTGTCTGATGGTAGAGCTAGATCGTACTCATCGTGACCGTGTGATGCACAAAGCAGAGGCTCGAATCCGTCGAAGATCAAGTCTCCGCAGATATCGGCCGTGTAGTTTAAGATTCCAAACCTGACCTGGTGGCCAGGGGCGTAACTTTCAATCTGCTCCAGGTGGCCAAGCGAATTGGCCCTCAGTGCAAAGCCGCCAAATACAAAAATCTGTCTGGGTTGAAAAGTATCACCCTGGACCGCATCGCTAATGATGATCGAAGGAGCCATCAAGCCTAACGGCGATGACATAGAGGAACTCTCAATGAAAGCACCAATGTCGGTGTCAAAACCGGCGGATCTCGGGTAGGGGGTCTCGAACTATGCGTCTAAGGCGGATGGTAACAGGAGGCAGGGGACACGATGTTTTACCCAGGTTCGGGCCCTCTTGATGGAGGTAAAACCCTATGTCCTGCTTGATCAATATTGATGATATGGGTAGTACAGGAGTAGATCTACCACGAGATCAGAGAGGCCAAACCCTAGAAGCTAGCCTATGGTATGATTGTATGTTGTCCTACGGACTAAAACCCTCCGGTTTATATAGACAGCGGAGGGGGTTAGGGTTACACAAGGTCGGTTACAAAGGAGGAGATACACATATCCGTATTGCCTAGCTTGCCTTCCACGCCAAGTAGAGTCCCATCCGGACAAGAGACGAAGTCTTCAATCTTGTATCTTCATAGTCCAACAGTCCGGCCAAAGGATATAGTCCGGCTGTTCGGAGACCCCCTAATCCAGGACTCCCTCACTCCTCCTCGAGCTTATTGAATTGCTGCTTGAGGTCCATTATTTCCTTTAGAAGCTTTCCTGTAACTGCCAAAGCTCCTTGCACCCAAGGGTGTTGCATAGCTGCGGGAGAACAAGTGACACTCTTTTTCATGTTTTCATAAGAAAGAAATCTAACATTGGAAGGGATAACCGAGTTTGGGATAGCCGAGCTCTGTAGTTCCCCCATCGTGAATGTAGCTCGGAAGCGAGAAATGACTTCTTGATCCTCCTCCATGGCATCTATCCTCTTCAAATCAGCCTCCATCTCTTCCTGTGTTGCTGGCCCAAAGTGGTCACCATTGCCGTTTGTCATCGATCTCGATGCCGGATGAGACACCCGGCTCTCCCTGACTGACTCTTGTGAAGACCTCTTGCTCTAATCTGCAGCAGCAACAGCTCAAAACAAAAACAGAGGATAATTGCGTGATACGGGAGTCAAAACCTCTGGGAGATTATATAATGCATTTTTACCGACCAAAATACGTAACATGTAAGAAAATAGAGTCCGGAGAGCGCACGAGGTGCCCACGAGGTAGGGGGGCGCGCCCAGGGGGGGTATAGCGCGCCCTCCACCCTCGTGGAGCTCTCGGGTCCTTCCCGGGCTGCTTCTTATTTTTCTATTTTTGTAAATATTCCAAAACGGAGAAAAATTGCCATTAGAACTGTTTTGGAGTCGGTTTACTTACCGTACCACATACCTATTCCTTTTCGGAGTCTGAAATGTTCCGGAAAGTGTCCCTTATGTATTCCTCCAGGGTTACGGTTTCAATAACATTGGTTTCAATATTTATAGGATTACCTGAGATATAATGTTTGATTCCTTGACCATTCACCACCTTCGGATTTGTTCCTTCGAAGTTGTGGATTTTTATGGCACCGGAACTAAAGACCTCCTCGATAATGTAAGGACCTTCCCATTTAGAGAGAAGTTTTCCTGCAAAAAATCTTAAGCGAGAGGTGTATAACAATACATAGTCACCTACATTAAACTCACGCTTTTGTATCCTTTTGTCATGCCATCTTTTAACTTTTTCTTTAAACAATTTGGCATTCTCATAGGCTTGGGTTCTCCATTCATCAAGTGAGCTAATGTCAAATAACCTCTTCTCACCGGCAAGTTTGAAATCATAGTTGAGCTCTTTAATAGCCCAATAAGCCTTATGTTCTAGTTCGAGAGGTAAGTGACATGCGTTTCCATAAACCATTTTATACGGAGACATACCCATAGGATTTTTATATGCAGTTCTATAGGCCCATAATGCATCATCAAGTTTCTTGGACCAATTCTTTCTAGATCTATTAAAGTCTTTTGCAAAATTAATTTGAGTTCTCTATTACTCAATTCTACTTGACCACTAGACTGTGGGTGATAAGGAGATGCAATTCTATGATTAACATCATACTTAGCAAGCATTTTACAAAAAGCACCATGAATAAAATGTGAACCACCATCAGTCATTAAATATCTAGGGACTCCAAACCTCGGAAAAATAAGTTCTTTAAGCATCTTAATAGAGGTATTATGATCAACACTACTAGTTGGAATAGCTTCTACCCACTTTGTAACGCAATCAACAACAACTAAAATATGTGTATATCCATTAGAGGCAGGAAACGGTCCCATATAACCAAAGCCCCAAACATCAAATGGTTCAATAACAAGTGAATAATTCATAGGCATTTATTGACGTCTACTAATATTACCAATTCTTTGACATTCATCACAAGATACAACAAACTTACGGGCATCCTTGAAGAGAGTAGGCCAACAAAAACCGGATGCAATACCTTATGTGCAGTTCTATCTCCAGCGTGGTGTCATCCATAAGCTTCGGAGTGAAACTTGCGTAGGATCTGTTCCTGTTCATGCTCAGGTACACAACATCTAATAACACCATCTACTCCTTCTTTATAAATGTGTTGGTCATCCCCGAAGTAATGTCGCAAATCATAGAAAAACTTTTTGTTTTGCTGGTATGTGAAACTAGGTGGTATAAACTTAGCAACAATGTAATTAGCATAATCAACATACCATGGAGCAGTTCGAGAAGCATTTATGACATTTAATTGTTCATCAGGAAAGCTATCATCAATAGGTAGTGGGTCATCAAGAACATTCTCTAACCTAGACAAGTTGTCTGCAACGGGGTTCTCAGCTCCCTTTCTATCAATAATATGCAAATCAAATTCTTGTAGCAAGAGAACCCATCTAATAAGTCTAGGTTTAGCATCTTTCTTTTCCATAAGATATTTAATAGCAGCGTCATCCGTGTGAATAGTTACTTTAGAATCAACAATATAAGGTCTGAACTTATCACAAGCAAATACAACTGCTAAGAATTCTTTTTCAGTAGTAGCATAATTTCTCTGGGCATTGTCTAGAGTTTTACTAGCATATTGAATAACATTTAGTTTCTTATCAACTCTTTGCCCTAGAACAGCACCCACAGCATAATCACTAGCATCACACATAATTTCAAAAGGTAAATTCCAATCAGGTGGCTGAACAATAGGTGCAGAGATCAATCCTTTCTTAAGTATTTCAAATGCTTCTACACAATCATTATCAAAGACGAACGATATATCTTTTTGTAATAAATTAGTCAGAGGCCGAGAAATTTTTGAGAAGTCCTTAATGAATCTCCTATAAAAGCCGGCATGACCAAGGAAGCTTCTTATACCTTTGATGTCCTTGGGACACGACATCTTTTCAATAGCATCCACTTTAGCTTTATCAACTTTAATGTCTCTTTCAAAAATTTTGTGCCCCAAGACAATACCTTCATTAACCATAAAGTGGCACTTCTCCCAATTCAAGACAAGGTTAGTTTCTTCACATCTCTACAAAACTCGATCAAGGTTGCTTAAGCAATCATCAAAACAGGATCCATAAACAGAGAAATCATCCATGAATACCTCACCTATCTTTTCACAAAAATCAGAAAATATAGCCATCATGCATCTTTGAAAGGTAGCAGGTGCATTACATAAACCAAAAGGCATACGTCTATAAGCAAAAGTACCGAAAGGGCAAGTAAAAGTGGTCTTAGATTGATCATCAGCTGATACAGGTATTTGAGAGAAACCAGAATAACCATCTAGAAAGCAAAAATGTGTATGTTTGGATAATCTTTCTAGCATTTGATCAATAAAAGGTAAGGGGTAATGATATTTTTTAGTAGCCTTATTTAATTTGCAGAAATCAATTACCATCCTATAACCTGTAATAATTCTTTGCGAAATCAATTCATCTTTATCATTAGGAATGATAGTAATACCTCCCTTCTTAGGAACACAATGGACAGGACTTACCCACTGACTATCAGCAACGGGATAAATTATACCTGCCTCAAGGAGCTTTAGTATTTCTTTTCTTACCACTTCTTTCATCTTAGGATTCAGCCGTCGTTGGTGATCAATAACTGGTTTGGCATCCTTTTCCAAATTTATTTTGTGTTGACATAGAGTGGGACTAATGCCCTTAAGATCATCAACAGTATATCCAATAGCAGCACGGTTCTTCTTCAGAGTTTTCAATATTTTTTCTTCCTCCTCTGAAAGGTTAGTGCTAATAATAACAGGATATATCTTCTTTTCATCAATATAAGCATATTTAAGAGTATCAGGCAATGGTTTAAGCTCAAACACGGGATCACCCTTGGGTGGAGGAGGATCCCCTAATATTTCAACAGGCAAGTTGTGTTTCAGAATAGGTCCCTGTTTAAAGAACACTTCATCTATTTCCCTTCTTTCATTCATAAACATATCATTTTCATGGTTTAGCAAATACTGTTCTAAAGGACCACTAGGAGGTACGACAATATAAGCAATACCAATAATTTCATCTTTACTAGGCTATTCCTCTTCACGGTGTTGTCTACGAAATTTAGAAAAGTTGAACTCATGAGACATATCACCCAAACCAATAGTAACAACATCCTTTTTGCAGTCTATCCTAGCATTAACAGTGTTTAAGAAGGGTCTACCAAATATAATGGGACAAAAGCTATCTTGTGGGGAACCAAGAACAAGAAAATCAGTAGGATATTTAGTTTTCCCACACAAGACTTGAACATCTCTAACAATCCCAATTGGTGAAATAGTATCTCTATTGACAAGTTTAATTGTAACATCAATATCTTCTAACTCAGTAGGTGCAATATCATGCATAATTTCTTTGTATAAGTCAATAGGTATTGCACTAGCACTAGCACCCATATCACAGAAGCCATGATAACAATGATCTCCTATTTTAACAGAAATAACAGGCATGCCTACCACAGGTCTATGTTTATCTTTAGCACAAGGTTTAACAATTCTAGTAGTTTCATCACACAAATAAATAACATGCCCATCAATATTATCATCCAATAGATCCTTAACAATAGCAATATTAGGTTCAACTTTAACTTGCTCAGGAGGTGTATAGGTTCTAACATTGCTTTTATGAACCATAGTTGAAGCTTTAGCATGATCTTTTATCCTAACAGGAAAAGGTGGTTTCTCAACATAAGAAGTAGGAACAATAGGATCATCATAAGTGATACTCTTTTCTTCAACTTTAATGGGTGCAACTACTTTTACTTCTATGGGAGGATGATATTTAAACCACTTCTCCTTAGGGAGATCAACATGAGCAGCAAAAGATTCACAGAAAGAAGCTACTATCTCAGAGTCAAGTCCATATTTAGTGCTAAATTTACGGAAAACATCGGTATCCATAAAATATTTAACACAATCAAACTTAGGTGTCATACCTAACTCATTACCTTCATCGAGATCCCAATCTTCAGAGTTGCGTTTAATTCTTTCCAATAAATCCCATTTGAATTCAATAGTCTTCATCATAAAAGAGCCAGCACAAGAAGTATCGAGCATGGTGCGATTGTTATCAGAAAGCCGAGCATAAATTTTTTGAATAATCATTTCTCTTGAGAGCTCATGATTGGGGCATGAATATAACATTGATTTAAGCCTCCCCCAAGCTTGAGCGATGCTTTCTCCTTCGCGAGGCCAAAAATTATATGTATAATTACAATCACGATGAACAAGATGCATATGATAAAACTTCCGATGAAATTCCAATTTGAATCCTTTGTAGTTCCATGGTCCCATATCATCACATAGCCTATACCATGTCAATGCATCTCCCTCCAAAGATAAAGGGAAGACCTTCTTCTGGATAACATCATCGGGCATACCTGCAAGCTTAAATAATCCATAAACTTCATCCACATATATTAGGTGCTCATCAGGATGTAATGTTCCATCTCCTGCAAAAGGATTAGCTAGCAGTTTTTCTATCATACCCGAAGGAATTTCAAAGTAGACATTTTCATTTTCAGTAGGTTCAGTAGGTTGAGTAGGTTGAGGAGCAACTCTTTGCTCTACTGGTCGAGGGGAAGATACCTCGAACAAGCCCCTCAGAGGATTACTTTCCATAGTAACAAGTGACAATAAATTTTAGCACACTATATAAATTTTTCCTTACCAAATTCCACCTACCAAAGGCACTTCACTCCCCGGCAACGGCGCCAGAAAAGAGTCTTGATGACCCACAAGTATAGGGGATCTATCATAGTCCTTTTGATAAGTAAGAGTGTCGAACCCAACAAGGAGCAGAAAGAAATGATAAGCGGGTTTCAACAAGGTATTCTCTGCAAGCACTGGAATTATAGGTAATAGATAGTTTTGTGATAAGATAATTTGTAACGAGCAACAAGTAGCAAAAGTAAATAAAGTGCAGCTAGGTGGCCCAATCCTTTTTGTAGCAAAGGACAAGCCTAGACAAACTCTTATATAGATAAAAGCACTCCCGAGGACACATGGGAATTATCGTCAAGCTAGTTTTCATCACATTCATATGATTCGCGTTCGGTACTTTGATAATTTGATATGTGGGTGGACCAGTGCTTTGGTACTGCCCTTACTTGGACAAACATCCCACTTATGATTAACCTCTATTGCGAGCATCCGCAACTACAACAAAAGTATTAAGGTAAACCTAACCATAGCATGAAACATATGGATCCAAATCAACCCCTTACGAAGAAACGCATAAACTAGGGTTTAAGCTTCTGTCACTCTAGCAACCCATCATCTACTTAATACTTCCCAATGCCTTCCTCTAGGCCCAAATAATGGTGAAGTGTCATGTAGTCGACGTTCACATAACACCACTAGAGGAGATACAGCATACATCTCATCAAAATATCAAACGAATACCAAATTCACATGACTACTAATAGCAAGACTTCTCCCATGTCCTCAGGAACAAACGTAACTACTCACAAAGCATATTCATGTTCATAATCAGAGAGGTATTAATATGAATATAGGATCTGAACATATGATCTTCCACCAAATAAACCAACTAGCATCAACTACAAGGAGTAATCAACACTACTAGCAACCTACAGGTACCAATCCCAGACTTAGAGACAAGAATTGGATACAAGTGATGAACTAGGGTTTGACAGGAGATGGTGCTGGTGAAGATGTTGATGGAGATTGGCCCACTCCCGATGAGAGGAGCGTTGGTGATGACGATGGTGATGATTTCCCCCTCCCGGAGGGAAGTTTCCCCGGTAGAACAGCTTCGCCGGAGCCCTAGATTGGTTCCGCCAAGGTTCCGCCTCGTGGTGGTGGGGTCTCGTCCCGAAAGCTTGCTTATAATTTTTTCCTCCATGAAAGACTCCATATAGCAGAAGATGGGCATCGGAGGGCCACCAGGGGGCCCACGAGGCAGGGAGGCGCGCCCAGGGGGGTAGGGCGCGCCCCCACCCTCGTGGCTGGTGAGTGGCCCCCCTCTGGTACTTCTTGCGCTCAGTATTTTTTATATATTCTGAAAATAACTTCCATGAAGTTTCAGGAATTTTGGAGCCGTGCAGAATATGTCTCTAATATTTGCTCCTTTTCCAGCCCAGAATCCCAGCTGCCGGCATTCTCCCTCTTTATGTAAACCTTGTAAAATAAGAGAGAATAGGCATAAGTATTGTGACATAATGTGTAATAACAACCCATAATGCAATAGATATCGATATAAAAGCATGATGCAAAATGGACGTATCACTGAACAATATGTACATTATTTAGTGAACAAAAAGGGGGCCTCGATCATAACAACTACGCGGCAGCGGAACAACGTCGTAGCGGAACTCCATAGCACAAGGACACCGATGTGGACACGTTCTAGACTCGGACATCACTCCTTTCCAACGAGACTTTCCTGAAATCTGGCATGACACATCAGGTCAGTACATTGAATGTACTTGCAAGCTCACAACAAGCATAAACATAATGACAGACAATATGCGATCCCAAAATTCTAAATTTTGGAATGTTATAATAAGTAGATTGATTTGATTGAATGTTTGATTGATTGTGTGAAGTTGAGTGAAATTCGAAACTTTTTGAATGTTAAATGAGAGAGAATAAAATGACTTTCCCAAACTTTCATTTTGCTTTTATGATCTACGTGAATTCAAATCCTTTTCACCACAAAACCCTGGAGAGAAGATGACATGACTTCTTCCATTTATTTAAATGAAAAGGGGTTTTGAAAAGATTTGAATTTTATTTGGAAATATTTCAAATTTAGGAACTTTAAGAAAGTCAATGATTTTCACGAGAGGAGATAAAATGACTTCTTCAAATTATGAAATATGAGTTGGGAGTTTCAAGGATCAAATTCAAAGTCCTTTTGAAATTATTTTCAATTTGGAGTTGTTTGAGTTTTATTCAAATTATTTTTCTCCAAAAGTAATATATATGGAAAATAGGGTAACATGATTCCCTACAATAGAAAATTGGAGAGAAATAAACTTGAAATCATTTTGGTTTATTTTGATTTTAATGGATTTTAATAGAGCTGTAGCATTCTTTGTTTTATTTGAATTTGTGTGGATTTTATTTAATGCTAGGAAAATGTTCATGTTGTAGACAATCTTTTCTGAAAATTTTGATATATTATATGCCTATATATTATTTTTATTTTGTTTTTTTCTTTTCTTCTTATTGTTGTTTTTCTGGAAAAATGTTTATTAAAAAAAACCTTCTCTGGACCGGGCCAACTAGGCCGGCCCAAGGCCAACCGCAGCCACGGCCCAGCGCACCCGTGCGCCCCGCTCGTCTCCGATCTCCTCCACCGCCTCGACCTCGCCCCTTCTCCAAGCCCTCCTCCCCTCCCCTATAAAACCCGAGGCCCCGAGCCCCGTTCCTCTCCTCCCCGCTTTTCGCAGCCGCGCCTCGCACCGCATCTCGCGCCACCGCTGCACTTTGCCGCTGCTGCAACCGCCACCTTGCCCACCGCCGCTGCCGCGCCATGCCTCCGCCCGAAGCCCTCCACCAACGCCGCAGCCTTGCCCGCACCGCCGCCGCCCGCTGCTGCCTGCTGCCGCGCCACCTCTCGCTGCCACCGGAGAACGCCGCTGCCGCCTGATCTGCCGCCGCCGCCGACGAACATCCGAGAACTGTGAATAAAACCTCCGGTAACCGCCGACCCGTCGGTTCATCTCGGTTTATTTTATTTTTGGTCCGGTTTTCTTTTTAAAACCGAACTATTTTCTTTTAGATGGATCTATTTAGAGAACGTTCGCGGGTTTGGTTTAGAAAACGAACATTCACTATTTAGATTATTTTCTTTTTTTGTTTATTTACGTAAGGGGCCTATTCGTAATTAGTTTTCTTACCGTTTAGTCCCTGATCTTTAAATGGTCATAACTTTGTACTCGTTTGTCCAAATCCAATGAAACCAACGCCCACTTCTTCGTTATGATCCCCTCTATCCAGTAAACCAACTTAAACATGTTTTTGAAAGTTTAAAATTTGAATTAGACCAGATTTGAATTCAAACTTCATTTGATCATAACTTGAGTTTCGTAGATCCGATTTAGTTGATTCTTTTTGCAAATCGAAGCTCTTGACCTAAACTTTCTGATACGGTGAAAGTGCAACTATCCCTAGGTGGTTTTGGTAATTTATAACAACATATAGCTCATTGAGCTAATGCTATTTCAAGATGATTATTTCAGGAAAGCTCAATGATTGGCATGGCATGGATATGAAAGTGGAACCCTCAAAATGCTAAGGACAAAGAATTGGCTCAAGCTCAAAAGTTCAAGACTCTTCATTTTATATTTTAGTGATCCAAGATCACATTGAGTCTTTAGGAAAAGCGAATACTATCAAGGAGGGATGAGGTGTTGCTTAATGAGCCTCTTGCTTTATGTGCTTAGTGATATGCTCCAAAATCCTCAACCACCTTTCCATATCCACAAATGACCTAAACCCTAAGCCAAACTCGGTCATACCGATTCTGTCAATCCGGCGCCACCAAGTTTCACTTGTCATTTGCCACTGCCAAACCCTAGCAATTCGGTCCTACCGACAAGGATCTCGGCCTCACCGAGATGGGCTTGCAAACTCTCTGTTTCCCTTCCGTAACTTTTCGGTCTCACCGAAAGAGCGAATCGGTCCCACCGAGAATGCAAGGTAAACTCTATGTTTCCTTCTTGTAACATTTCGGTCTCACCGAAAGAGCAAGTCGGTCCCACCGAGTTTGCCCGACCAACTCTCTGGTTAGCTAATTGCCGAACTTGGTCTCACCGAGTTTGTGCGATCGGTCTCACCGAGATTATGTTATGCCCAAACCCTAACCGAATCGGTCCTACCGAGTTGCATCTCAGTCCCACCGAAATTCCTAACGGTCACTAGGTTTACTATCTCGGTCAGACCGAGTTTTCTGATTCGGTCCCACCGAGATTGGTAGATTGTGTGTAACGGTTGGATTTTGTGTGGAGGCTATATATACCCCTCCACCACCTCTTCATTCGAAGAGAGAGCCATCAGAACACATACACCATTCCTACTCATATGTTCTAAGAAAGAACCACCTACTCATGTGTTGAGACCAAGATATTCCATTCCTACCATATGAATCTTGATCTCTAGCCTTCCCCAAGTTGCTTTCCACTCAAATCTTCTTTCCATCAGATCCAAATCCTATGAGAGAGAGTTGAGTGTTGGGGAGACTATCATTTGAAGCACAAGAGCAATGAGTTCATCATCAACACACCATTTGTTACTTCTTGGAGAGTGGTGTCTCCTAGATTGGCTAGGTGTCACTTGGGAGCCTCCGACAAGATTGTGGAGTTGAACCAAGGAGTTTGTAAGGGCAAGGAGATCGCCTACTTCGTGATGATCTACCGCTAGTGAGGCAAGAATTCGTGGGCGATGGCCATGGTGGAATAGACAAGGTTGCTTCTTCGTGGACCCTTCGTGGGTGGAGCCCTCCGTGGACTCGCGCAACCGTTACCCTCCGTGGGTTGAAGTCTCCATCAACGTGGATGTAGGATAGCACCACCTATCTGAACCACGGGAAAACATCTGTGTCTCCAATTGCGTTTGAATCCTCCAAACCCTTCCCTTTACATTCTTGCAAGTTGCATGCTTTACTTTCCGCTGCCAATAAACTCTTTGCATGCTTGCTTGAATTGTGTGATGATTGCTTGACCTGCTCTAAGATAGCTAAAATCTGCCAAGAACTAAAATTGGGAAAAGGCTAAGTTTTTAATTGGTCAAGTAGTCTAATCACCCCCCCTCTAGACATACTTTCGATCCTACAAGTGGTATCAGAGCTTTGGTCTCCATTTGCCTTGATCTCCATAGCTTTTGGTGGTCATAGCGTTGGTTTCACAACCTAGGAGAGTATGGCGTCTAGCGAGGGAAATTATCACCATAGAGGTCCTTACTCTGATGGCACTAATTTTGCTAGTTGGAAGCATAAAATGAAAATGCATATTCTTGGACATAACCCCGCCGTATGGGCTATTGTTTGTGTTGGTTTGCAAGGTGAGTTCTTTGATGGGAGAGAACCAAACCGTGAAGCTACCGCGGATGAGTTGAAGATGTTGCAATACAATGCTCAAGCTTGTGATATTCTCTTCAACGGATTGTGCCCCGAAGAATTCAACAAAATCAGCCGCCTTGAGAATGCAAAGGAAATTTGGGATACTTTGATTGATATGCATGAAGGTACCGACTCCGTCAAGGAATCCAAGTTGGATGTGCTCCAAAGTCAACTTGACAAGTTCAGGATGAAGGATGGTGAAGGTGTCGCTGAAATGTACTCTAGGCTTGCTCTCATCACAAATGAGATTGCCGGCTTAGGAAGTGAAGAGATGACCGATAGATTCATCATCAAGAAAATCCTAAGAGCCTTGGATGGGAAATATGACACCGTGTGCAGATTAATCCAAATGATGCCCAACTACAAAGATCTCAAGCCAACGGAAGTAATTGGAAGGATTGTTGCTCATGAGATGTCACTCAAGGATAAAGAGGAACTTCACAATAAATCAAGTGGTGCCTACAAAGCTTCATGTGAAGTCCCCACATCATCAAGTGAGAAACTAAACTTCAATGAAGAATTGAGCTTAATGGTGAAGAACTTCAACAAGTTCTACAAGAGTAGAAACAAAGATAGAAGCTTCAAGTCAAGTTCTACAATGACAAAATATCTTCTAGTCGAGAGCGAAACTGCTATAATTGTGGAAGACCCGGACACTATTCCAATGAGTGTACGGCTCCCTACAAGAGAAGAGAAGATTCTCCAAAAAGAAGAAGCAAAGAATCTCCACCAAGAGAGAGAAGGAGTAGAGATGATCGTTATGAACGAAGATACTCACGGAGAAGCAAGGACTCGGAAAGGAAGGAAAAATCATCAAGGAGCTATACAAAACGAAGACATCAAGCTCATGTTGGTGAATGGGTATCCGGCTTCGACTCCGACAGCCACTCCGAGAGAAGTTATCACTCCGACTCCGAAGATACTCAAGATGAAGGTGTTGCCGGTATAGCACTTGTGTCAACCAACTCCTACGACATATTTGACTCACCAAATGAAGGAATTGGAAGATGCTTCATGGCCAAAGGTCCTAAGGTAACACACCCCGAGTACGTTGATTTTAATAGTGATGAAGATGACTTGTTAGGTGATGATGACTTGCTTGTTGACAACTCTAGTGATGAGTACTATGATGAAACATCAATTAATCATGCTAAAACGAATGACAATGATAAGGAGAAGATTGAGTCTCTAACTAAAGAACTAAACACTCTTAAGTTAGCTCATGAAACTATCTTCGAAGATCATCGAGAACTTTTAAGAGCTCATGAGAAGTTACGCTTTGAAAAGCTCAATCTTGAGCAAGAGCATGAGTTCTTAAAAGCAATCAATGATGATCTCCGCAAGAAAAGTTCTTCTCACATTGCCAAGCGTTTACTTTTATCCACCTACATGCCTCAAGTCAAGACTAGTAACAAGAATAAGAAAGATTCTTCCTCTAGTAGTAACAATGATCATGCTAAATCCAATATTGTTGCTTCTAGTAGTTCTCTTGATTCCACTAATGATTCTCTTAGACAAGTTACACTTGACCAAGAAAATAGCTTATTGAAGGGAATTATAGAGAAAGGTGTTTACAAGAGCCTTGCCGGAAGTAAGCAATTCGAGGAAATTGTGCGCAAGCAAGGAATGCACCGGAAGAATCAAGGTGTTGGTTTTGAATGAAAGTTCAATGCCAATGGAGTTGAATGGGAAGAAGATCAATACCCCAAGACAAAGTTTGTTCCTCAACAAGAGAAGTATGACACTTCTTTCAAGGGGACACAAGATCAAGATGATCTTCCACCACAAGACTACAATCAAAAAGGCAAGGACGAGCTTCAAGAGGAGATTGATGCATTTGAAGAAATTCCTAAGAGCTTAGTCAAGTGGATTCCCAAGACTACTTCAAGTTCCATTACATCAAGTACGACTACAACTCCAAGGATTCCCATCAAGATGGTGTGGATCCAAAAGAAGAAGAACTAGAGAGTTCTTGAGGGTGACTCCGCCAACATATTTCATTCTCATCATTTTGGCAAGAACAAGTGCAATCAACTTCCACATCTTGCACTAGTTCAAGGAGTCACAAACCCTCTTGTTGGCAAGACAAGGGACAAGGTAACCTAAAGTTTTCATGGACATCATCTTGTGTGTGCATCACTCTATGTCTATGGATATCCTTGTTTGTTCCTTGTGGGACTAACCCATGTAGGTATTGAAAGTGCAATTCACTCAAATGGATAGCTCCAAGTGATCTACATCAACATTGAGCATCCACATCTTCAACATCTACATGAAGTTATCATCGACAAAACCCAAGGTTAGTTCATCCCTCTTAGGGGGGATATCACATCTAGGGGGAGCTTTACTCTAAGACTTGAGCTAAAGCAACTCCAAAGATGTGAATACAACAATGATTTTTGTAAAAGTGGTAACCCCACTTGAGCTTAAACGATGAGTATGACCTATGATCAAGTGTTCTCACTTGACTCCTAAGTCAATATACTCATATATAGATGACCTAGTCATCGCAAATTGCTTGATAGATGCTAGAATTGGTTGTGCATGCTTTGCCACATATTTCATTTGCCATCTTATTGTGTGAGCATGTTGGTTGCATATTTTACTCATTCGAGGACATCCACTTGTTGTTTTGATTGTTTGGCTTTCTTCTTTTGCCAAGTGGATGGACAAGAATGCCTAAGAACCTCCTCTAGCTATCTATGCTTTTCTCGTCTCAAACTCTATTCATGCTGCATCACAAAACTTGATCAAGTCAGATTCGAACCACTCTATGTGAGGAGCGCTCGGAGTCCCCGATTCGTCATAGACTTAAACTTCCAAAACCTCTTTATGAATCTCGGTCTGACCGATACTCCATTTTCGGTCCTACCGAGTTCATTAAGCTGATCTAGGTTTTCGATCTCGGCGCAACCGATTTGAACTTTTCGGTCACACCGAGTTGCAATAACTGCACACAGTTTTGCATCTCGGTGCCACCGAGTTGTTCCACTCGGTCACACCGACAGGGTCGGGCTATATATAGTGACGGGCAAAATTTTGGAAATTTCTCCGAAACCTCTTCGCCCGCGCAATAGCCTGCTCTGCCTTCATGGTCTCCGGATCGTCTTCTCGCCACCAGTAACCTCCAGCCGCTGGTCTCTGCCGCCGTCAACGGAATTCTGCCCCGCCGTTGCTGCCGTAGCGAGTCTTCGCCAAACTAGGGTATGGACTCGATCTTTGTGCTATTCCCCACTCCGATTCCTAGCACATTGTGAACATCATGATTCTTGCCACGATTGAAACACTCCTATCCAGTCAATGAACTCGTAGATTAGGTTTAATTCGAAAATTTTAGGGTTAGGTTTCCGCCGAAACCATCTCGGACCCACCGAGTTGAAAAACTCGGTCCCACCGATCTGGCCTTTGCCATTGCACAAGTGAAACTCGGTCTGACCGAGAATAACTTACCGGTGCGACCGATTTTGGAATTCTGTGAAACCGTAGCAGTCTCGGTGCCACCGAACTGTGACTCGGTCTGACCGAGTTCACCAGTTCTGGTGCCAATACTGCTTCGGTGTCACCGAGTTTGAAAATCGGTAGATCCGAGATGCTTGCTGTGGAAAACTAAAACTAAGTTTTTGAATTAATCTTTTGCAAAAATCTCTGCTTTTTGTGATGCTCATCCACTCTATCTTATCCATAATCTATTCACAGGGTCAGCAGTCAGTTTGCAACATGTCTGATCAAAGTGACAGCCAGAATGTGTCTGAGGAGCAAGTTGTGATGAATGAGGGCACTAGCCCCTCAAGTTCTTTTGATGGTTGCAGCAGGAGCACCCCCAGCAATCTGCCTAAGGCTACCACACGTCAAAGGAAGAAGAGAACGTCTGATTCTAAGGATGAAGACTATGTGGCAGAGGAAGAGGCCACATCAAAGAGAGCTGAACCAGCTCAAGGCACAAAGCCAGGGCTGAAAATCAAAAGGCCAGCAGGCAGGCAGCCCATGTCAAAGGCTAGAGCTTCAACTGTGAAGCCTGCTCCCGTTGCTGCTGAGGGCAAGAAGAGGAGAGAGAGAGTGAAGAAGACTGTAGCCAGAGTGCTTGGGAAGGCCTCCATCATGGTAGATGAGGAGGAAGAAGAAGAGGTTGCTGCACCAGCGCCCAAGGCAGCCAAACTCATGGGAGATGCTATAAGGTCAGGAACAGCTGCATCCAAGCCCAAGGAAGCACCTAAGGCTGCATCTAAGCCTAAGAGTGCACCAGAGAGAAACACACGAAGCATCCCAGCTGCGGAAAAGAACAAGGCCCCAGTGCCTGAAGCTATTGAAGAAGAGGAAGAGAGTGTCCTTAGGAAGCTCAAGCCCAAGATCCCAGACCATAACGATGCTCATCCTGTGGCTGAGGATATGAAGCTCAGGAGAGATTCAGGGCTGAGGAAATGGAGAGAAGCAGATCCGTATGCTTCTAGGAGAAGGACTGCCGTGGATTACAGATTTCATACCAAGGAACAGCAAGATTTCTATGAGACTGTTTTGCTTGACAAGAAGCCAATCGTTTGTGACATGAGATGGGTCGACTGGACCTACATCAAGGACAATGAAGAGTAATACCCCGGTGTATTTGACAGCTTTAGTGCGTGTGGAGTTGCAGACTTTGTTGGGTAGAAGCTCACAAAGTGGAACGAGGAGCTGATCATGCAATTCTACTCCACAGCACACTTTTATCCGGATGGCAGGATCACATGGATGTCAGAGGGTACAAGGTACCAATCCACTGTTGAAGAATGGGCGAAGTTGATCAATGCCCCAGAGGAGCAAGCTGATGACTTGGACATTTATGCCAAGAAAAAGATGGATCACAACTCCATGTCCAATATGTACAAGGAGATCCCGAATGAAGCGCTTGACACGTTCAAGTTTGGCTCCGTGCACTATATGCTCTCAGGATTGCCTACGATCAACTGGATCCTTAGGCACACCCTTCTGCCCAAATCTGGAGATCACAAGATGATCAGAGGTCACGTGATCAACTTGCTTCATGTTTTTGACGTGCCTCAGAAATTCAAGGTCATGAGTCTCATTGTGGAAACAATCAAGAGGACAGCTACAGACCAGAAGAGGAGTTGTGGGTATGCCCCACAGATTCAGGAGCTCATCAACTCCAAGATGGGCACGGGCGTGCATTTATTGGATAAGGAACACCTGCCCATCCGTCTAGATTTTGAGGATAACCAAGTGGTTATGACTGAGAATGAACCCTCATCTGCACATGCAGAAGCTCAGAACGAGAAGGCGAAGAAGGAGAAAGCTGCCAGGATGCCTACTCAAGCGGAGGAATCTGATTACTTCTTGAAGACCAAACAAGAGCAGCTCGGTTACCTGATAGCGTCCACCCTGCGGATCGAGCAGAGTATAGCTACCCTAACTCAGAACCAGGCGAGCCTAGAGAGGATCATGGAACAGAGGTTCTATGACATGGACATCAAGGTGACAGAGTACAGACCGCCGTGGAGCAGCTTCAGGAGGACATGAATGAGAGGAGAGGCAGGACCACGACTGATGCTTTTGCGAGGGTGCCACGAGGTCCGAGGTCGTCTGCACTGCCAGTTGCTGACACTAGAGCTACAACGTCTGCACCAGCTACAGCCTCCGTTCCACCAGCTCCAGCATCCACTTCAGCCTCGACTCCGACCACTTCTACCAAAGGCTTCGTCCTTGGCGTGCTCCGGACTCCACCACCACCTGAAGATCAAGCCTGAGCGTCGACTTAGCACTATGCATTCTCTAGGAACTTTTTGGTAACTTGTTGCCAAAGGGGGAGAAAATGTATAGATCATAGGCTTCGAGAGAGAGAGTGTTGCTTTTCTCTCTTGCTTTATTTGGTGGTTTTTTGAACTTTGTTTGCTTGTGTGTGAGATACTATGTCATTATTCGTGAGACATCGATGATCAAGTGTTTGATCATAAGCTACACTTAATGTTTGCTTAATGGTTGCTAAATATTATCATTCTATATATTGTCTGTGATCATTCACTATTCTTGGTGATGATTGCATGAATTTCAATCTTATTATTTTTGAGCGCTCCACCAAGATGTATGTGACATGGAAGAGTAACCCATGATTCTAACTCCTTGTGCATTTGCAGTCCAAAGCAAATTTTAAAATATGCACAAATTTAGGGGGAGCTCTTACTTATCACATACTTCTCAAAGCGACAATGTAATTCACTCTTATTATCATTTGTCGAAGCTTTGATCTATATGTTGTCATCAATTACCAAAAAGGGGGAGATTGAAAGTGCAACTATCCCTAGGTGGTTTTGGTAATTTATAACAACATATAGCTCATTGAGCTAATGCTATTTCAAGATGATTATTTCAGGAAAGCTCAATGATTGGCATGGCATGGATATGAAAGTGGAACCCTCAAAATGCAAAGGACAAAGAATTGGCTCAAGCTCAAAAGTTCAAGACTCTTCATTTTATATTTTAGTGATCCAAGATCACATTGAGTCTTTAGGAAAAGCGAATACTATCAAGGAGGGATGAGGTGTTGCTTAATGAGCCTCTAGCTTTATGTGCTTAGTGATATGCTCCAAAATCCTCAACCACCTTTCCATATCCACAAATGACCTAAACCCTAAGCCAAACTCGGTCATACCGATTCTGTCAATCCGGCGCCACCGAGTTTCACTTGTCATTTTCCACTGCCAAACCCTAGCAATTCGGTCCTACCGATAAGGATCTCAGCCTCATCGAGATGGGCTTGCAAACTCTCTGTTTCCCTTTCGTAACTTTTCGGTCTCACCGAAAGAGCGAATCGGTCCCACCGAGAATGCAAGGTAAACTCTATGTTTCCTTCTTGTAACGTTTCGGTCTCACCGAAAGAGCAAGTCGGTCCCATCGAGTTTGCCTGACCAACTCTCTGGTTAGCTAATTGCCGAACTCGGTCTCACCGAGTTTGTGCGATCAGTCTCACCGAGATTACTTTATGCCCAAACCCTAACCGAATCGGTCCTACCGAGTTGCATCTCAGTCCCACCGAAATTCCTAACGGTCACTAGGTTTACTATTTCGGTCAGACCGAGTTTTCTGATTCGGTCCCACCGAGATTTGTAGATTGTGTGTAACGGTTGGATTTTGTGTGGAGGCTATATATACCCCTCCACCACCTCTTCATTCGAAGAGAGAGCCATCAGAACACATACACCATTCCTACTCATATGTTCTGAGAAATAACCACCTACTCATGTGTTGAGACCAAGATATTCCATTCCTACCATATGAATCTTGATCTCTAGCCTTCCCCAAGTTGCTTTCCACTCAAATCTTCTTTCCATCAGATCCAAATCCTATGAGAGAGAGTTGAGTGTTGGGGAGACTATCATTTGAAGCACAAGAGCAATGAGTTCATCATCAACACACCATTTGTTACTTCTTGGAGAGTGGTGTCTCCTAGATTGGCTAGGTGTCACTTGGGAGCCTCCGACAAGATTGTGGAGTTGAACCAAGGAGTTTGTAAGGGCAAGGAGATCGCCTACTTCGTGAAGATCTACCGCTAGTGAGGCAAGTCCTTCGTGGGCGATGGCCATGGTGGAATAGACAAGGTGGCTTCTTCGTGGACCCTTCGTGGGTGGAGCCCTCCGTGGACTCGCGCAACCGTTACCCTCCGTGGGTTGAAGTCTCCATCAACATGGATGTAGGATAGCACCACCTATCCGAACCACGGGAAAACATCCGTGTCTCCAATTGCGTTTGAATCCTCGAAACCCTTCCCTTTACATTTTTGCAAGTTGCATGCTTTACTTTCCGCTGCCAATAAACTCTTTGCATGCTTGCTTGAATTGTGTGATGATTGCTTGAGCTGCTCTAAGATAGCTAAAATCTGCCAAGAACTAAAATTGGGAAAAGGCTAAGTTTTTAATTGGTCAAGTAGTCTAATCACCCCCCCTCTAGACATACTTTCAATCCTACATAAGGCCAAATTCACATAATTTTGGTGTGGTTAGAAATTGTTTTATGTTGCAGAGTTATTTGCTCGGTTTTGATGTTTTCCGAATTGTCTTCTTTGTTCTTTCTGATCTTTTGAGTGATTGCTTATGTGTGGTTGCTATTGCTTGCTTACGATAGATTGACCGGAGTGTGAAGAGTAGAACTATCAAGAGTTTTGAGAGCAAATCATCTTCATCAACATTGCAGGCAAGTTCACACTTTGATCATATTCCTCCTACTACCCAGTTTTATTGCATTAGATCAATCCTCAAACAATTGCATGATTAGGATCTAATTGAATTGTGGGTTTTGGGAAGTAGATGAGGTAGTACCTATTACCTGTTTTATTATCAAACCTTTGGGAGTTACTTCTACATTTGCTTATATCGCCATGCTATGCTAGTAGACGTGGATTGGGTGAGTGTATCCATGATAGATGTGAGATTGATAAATTAATGGTTTATTTAAGGTGGCAACTTAAACACACATCTGGGTGGATTGAGGCACTTGGGTATTCCAGCGATTGCCTGTTTTTCTTTATGGACCGCCACCCAGGCTCAAAGGGATCATGAGATTATTCATACTAGAAACTCCCGTGTGCAGCCACACGCTACTATGGGCTCTAGCATAGTTGATTAAGTCATGCGAACTCTTACAGTGGTAGACTAGGAGATGTAGAGGAAAGTAGGTGTAACGGTCTACCCGATCGTAAGGTGCTAGCGCTTCTGAAAGACTATGTCTTGGTCATCCGTTTCTCAAACACCATGTAGTGCGAGAATCCCAACGGAGGAGATCGAGTCTTGTGGGGAAAAGTGCGCAAACCTCTGCAGAGTGTATAAACTAATCATGGTTAGCCATGTCCCCGGTTATGGACGTCTTGAGTATCTAGTACTTGGATTATCATGTGAATCTCATCATGTGACTTTGATTAATTTTGTTGGGTTTTAATGATGATGCTTAATTGGGATTGAGAGGGTGTCTACGCTCTCAATGTTTAACAACCACAATGATAGTTAAATAAAATATATTCCTTTGCAGTAGGGAAAAATTGGCTTTTTTGCAAAAACCTTATAACCATAGAGCTTTTCCACCAGGCAAATATGCATGTAGTGATAGCCATTGTACATCATTCTCTACGGTGTGAATTTGCCAGTACATTCAATGTACTGACCCTTTGTGGCTGCAACGTCTCATGTTGCAGGATTATCTTACGACGAGTGAGTGATACGTTAGGGTTACAATTTCTACACTCAACTTTGCCGTTGGTGTTGATGGGAATCTACAGCCTTTGTTACTTTCGCTATTTGGATTGAGGTAATAGTATTTACGTTATTTTATACATGTGATTTACCTTTGTTATAAATCCTCGAGTACTGTGTGTGTGTCAGCATACCGATCCAGGGATGACACGTAAGCACAAAGACTTGACCGTCTGAGGTCGGGTCGCTACAAGATGGTATCAGAGCACATGTTGACTGTAGGACGTGACCCTAGAAATTGGCAAGCCCACAGGAATGATTTTCTCTACAAATTCATTTTCAAAAGATCTTTTACCTCTCTTCTCTTCTGAGCTTATTTAAATATTCCCTTTTAAATTAGACTATACGCCTTTTCCCTTTGGACCACTCGAAAATTCGACTAATGAGACCACTCCAAGAAGTACAGGATATCGGACAACCGAGACCATTCAGAATGAAGAGGATTTTACCATACATTATGATAATGGAAACTACAACTGTTGAAGACTCTGAAGACTAGGAGAATTGGAGGCTCCGAAGAATTTCCAGATTTGTGTGACCTAGGAAGGCTACCCTTATGGAACTTGGCAGACTATGGAAGTTGTCAATACCCGAGATCAAGGTGTATCGGAGAAAGACCGGAGCATGGAGAGTTAAAAACTCAAAGTTCTGTCAAGGAAAACCCTAAGGCAGGAGATATCAACTATGGAGAGATAGCTCATGGAAATGACAAGAGCAGAACCACGGCTATCCATGAGGTTATTGCCCACTTATGATATTTTCACCGTGCCGAGTTAAGCATGCATATGCATGGAAGGATTGGATGGTAGAAGGCTGATGGAGCACCTATCAGCAAGAGGTGAAGTTTTAACCTTAGCTGATGTAACACCGGGATCTGGAGTACTACATGAAGGATTTTAAGATGGACCTTGAGGAAGCTATATTTGACAAGGAGCATTTCGTGAAGAACTCAGGATCCAGAAGCCGAAAGTAGCCAAGCTAGAGGAGTAAAACCTTGAGATACAGGAGATTCGTCAGGAACTGAAGGACAGTAGGACCATAATTCATGCCAAGGATGTTGAAACCCAGAAGTTTAGAACGCAACTCCAGAAATATTAAAGGATGTCAATAGAGACTTCGCGTCAACAGAAATCTGGCAGAGGAACTTGAGAAGGACAAGCATGATCGGAAGAAGCCATCGGAGACATGAACAAGACTTGAAGAGTTGGATGACATTGAAGATTTATTAACCTTTAGAAGACCCAACTCCTGTTATATGCCTACGTTAGATGCAACGTTTGTGAGCTGTCATTTGTTTGATGTTTTTTGACAGCCACAATAAAATCTGTCTTTTCAAAACTATTGGTTGTATTCTATGTATCCCTCTCTATCTATCTTATCTCACCCCAAACCCATGGACCCAATAGAGGATGAATGAAGACAAGCTTATATTTTCTGGACCGATGAGTCAATTGGAGACGGACCAATGGATTCAAAACATACAGGATCACATGGAGAATAACCATATAGCTGGACCTGATATGACTCAGCATGCTCTTCAGTGCTTTGAAAGAGGTGCCGCTACTTGGTGGAGGATGTACCAAACCATCAATGGATGGCAAGGAGTAACCACTTGGAAAGAATTTAAGTTGACTTTGCCAAAGTCTCGGTTTGTGTCCCAGAAGTTGAAGCCTTATGGAAAGGATATGATGAAACCTTGTGCATGCAAGATTTGTGGAGAAATAGGACACACCCATAAAGAACACAAGGATGAATGCCCTAATTGTGAAGGAAGTCACCCAGTTGAAGAATGCCCAACTAGGCAGATTACTTGTTTCTTCTGTGAAGGGACTACCCACTATCCTACTCAGTGTCACATTTACCCCATGGTACAACGAACCATGCAGCAGAAGAAAGAAGTAATGAAAGAAGCCCTCATGGAAATTTTAGAAGAAACCGTGATGAAGGAAGAGGTGGAGGACACACCCAAAGAAGAACCAATTAAACCCTGCACCAAGTCATGCTATTCATGTGGAGAATAAAGACACATCTCCTAGAATTGTCTGAATGGGGATCTAGTAGCATTCCCAACAGTGGAAGTAGAGTATGACCCACAGGAAATAGAAGCCCTGATTAGAACGGAAAAATCTAGGAAGAGAAATAGATTGGATTCTAGGAAGAACCTGCGCCATATCACCTGTTTCAGGTGCAAGGAGTCAGGGCACTACTTCAGCAGTTGCCAAAAAGGAAACCTCGAGACTTGTCAGAAGTAATATGTTTTCGCTGTAATGAAGCAGGGCATTTTGCGAGGGATTGTCCCAAAGAGAAGGAGGCTAGTGTTAAATAAGTTGAGTCTGTGAGAAGTATAGTAAAAGTAGTGAGAAACATTTTTATATTGAGGTGTTGAGTTGAGGCATGTAATGGAAATACATGAGATTGTAGTAATTGGAGAATCAATAAAGTTATCATCGTTGGACTTATTTGGATCCTATGAGTTGTTACTCTATGAAGAAGGATTTTGACCAATTTCAAGGATATGAGAAATATGGTCTATGGATAAGTTTGTGCATTTCAAGGGTGGTAGTAACTGTGAGAACCCTTGACCTTTGGTAAAGAAAATGATATTCCACGAAGTGGACTTCGGACAAAATAAGTACGAGTTTTTGTCTCAACATGTGTGATACCCCAAGAGTATGTGGGATGAAGTTGGAGACCGTAAATTGTTTGGACCAAATGTGATCAAGGAGTCTGAAGAGAATGTTAAGTTGATTCGAGATAGACTGAAGGTAGCTCAGTCCAGGAAGAAGAGTTATGCAGACTCAAAAATGCAAGGAGGTAGTCTATGAAATTGGAGATAGAGCATGTCTTCGTGTGTCCCTTCTGCGAGGAGTTAAGCAATTTGGAGTTAAGGGAAAGTTAGCCCTGAGATTTTAGGACCATACCGAGTTTTGGAGTGTATGGGAGAAGTGGCCAACAAGTTGGAGTCACCCGAAGGACTGTCAGGAGTTCATGATGTGTTTCACGTTTCCCAATGGAAGAAGTGCCGTGCAGAGATGGCCAATATTACCCTGTGAGAACGCTTGACCCTGGAAAGGATAATGATGTTCCACGAAGTTGAATATGGACTTCATAATAATAAGTTTTATCTCAGTATGTGGGATATCCCACAAGGATGAAGGGATAAATTACTATGGGATATAAAGGAGGTATGATGTCGGAAATATGGAGCAATTGAAACCCCGTGATGAGTTTGAGTAATCACGTCTTTGTTGGTGCCAAAAGAAGGAAGAAGAGACAGTATAATGGGATGGATTTAAGAATACTAGGAAGTTGGAAGTTGGAGTAATGATCAGTTGCCTGATGATAAGTTCAAGGACTACAAGTGATGAGATGGGCCATAACCCACATGCCCCAAGACCTGCCAAGAGGCAAGCACACTCTTGCTGAAGGAAAAACCCCGAAAGGAGTTACGACTTTATCAACCGACGATCTTATAGGAGTTACACAAAACCTGAGGGTTGCGAAGGAATGATAGATATTTGTTTGGCTTGCAGAATCAATGGATTTTTCCGAACCCAGTTCGTCGACAAGCGAAATTCTGCAATGCTTGTGAGGATGACCGAGTGTTAGAATGCGAGATTCGCTAAACCGTATACAAAGTAATGATTTGGGTGCGGGATGGATTGATCACCATACCGACTTACTCTTATTATTCGCCTTGCTATATGGGATGGTAAATCTGAGTGACTTACCTATAGTAGAGAGACGATGTTATTAAACCTTGTTTAAAAACCTTAGAATGGTATAGCAATTTTTCCCTTGTACAAGGCAGCTTTTGCCAACCGTAGGTTATACGGTGAGAATGAAGCCTAGACTCATTTCCTGTAGGAGAAACCATAATTGGATGACCGCCATGAGATATCGATAGTTGTTTCGTATTGGCGCCAGACCCGTCAGCTAAGAAGACCCAGTCTCGGAATAACCTTACCAGGATGAAAGTACAAAAGAATTGTGGTAAAGGTTTTGCCACTACCGGAAGAGCCAGAGGAGGAATTATCTTGAAGATCCGAGAAGACCGGCCCTGTCAAGAATAAGGATGGAGTATATGAGTATTGATGGGACCGTAACGGTGTTTCTAAGGGTGGTAGCACCCCAGACCCCGGTGATGATCGATGGATTTTGAGAAGACCCCCAAACCCTAACCTCTTTCTTGCTAGCCTTTCGGAATCTCAAGGACGAGATTCATATTAAGGGTGGTAGGTTTGTAACATCCCAAAATTCTAAATTTTGGAATGTTATAATAAATAGATTGATTTGATTGAATGTTTGATTGATTGTGTGAACTTGAGTCAAATTCGAAACATTTTGAAAGTTAAGTGAGAGGGAATAAAAGGACTTTCCCAAACTTTCATTTTGCTTTTATGATCTCCATGAATTCAAATTCTTTTCACCACAAAACCCTAGAGAGAAGATGACATGACTTCTTCCATTTATTTAAATGAAAAGGGGTTTTGAAAAGATTTGAATTTTATTTGGAAATATTTCAAATTCAGAAACTTTAAGCAACTCAATGATTTTCATGAGAGGAGATAAAATGACTTCTTCAAATTATGACATATGAGTTGGGAGTTTCAAGGATCAAATTCAAAGTCCTTTTGAAATTATTTTCAATTTGGAGTTGTTTGAGTTTTATTCAAATTATTTTTCTCCAAAAATAAAATATATGGAAAATAGGGTAACATGATTCCCTACAATAGAAAATTGGAGAGAAATAAATTTTAAATCATTTTGTTTTTTTTATTTTACTAGATTTTAATAGAGCTGTAGCACTCTTTGTTTTATTTGAATTTATGTGGATTTTACTTAGTGCTAGGGAAATGTTCACATTGTAGACAATCTTTTTCTCAAAATTTTGATATATTATATGCCTATATAGTATTTTTATTTTGTTTTTTTCTTTTCTTCTTATTGTTGTTTTTCTGGAAAAATGTTTATTAAAAAAAACCTTCTCTAGACCGAGCCAACTGGGCCGACCAAAGGCCAACCGTAGCCGCAGCCCCGTGCACCCGAGCGCCCCGCTCGTCTCCGACCCCGGCCGCAGTCCCGCCCGAGCACGCCGGCGCCGCCGTCTCCGCTCAGGTCTCCTCCACCGCCTCGACCTCGCCCCTTCTCCAAGCCCTCCTCGCCCCCCTATAAAACCCGAGGCCCTGAGCCCCATTCCTCTCCTCCTCGCTTCTCACAGCCGCGCCTTGCGCCGCTGCTGCCGCAACTGCCGCCTTGCCCGCCGCCGCTGCCGCGCCTCGCCTCCGCCCTCCACCAGCGCCGCAGCCTTGCCCGCACCGCTGCCGCCCGCTGGTGCCTGCTGCCTCGCCACCGCTCGCTGCCACCAAAGAACGCCACTGCCGCCTGATCTGCCATCGCCGCCGACGAACATCCGAGAACCGCGAATAAAACCACCGGTAACCGCCGACCCGCCGGTTCATCTCGGTTTATTTTATTTTTGGTCCGGTTTTCTTTTTAAAACCGAACTGTTTTCTTTTAGATGGATCTATTTAGAGAACGTTCGCTGGTTAGGTTTAGAAAACGAGCGCTCGCTATTTAGATTTTTTCTTTTTTCTGTGTATTTACGTCAGGGGCCTATTCGTAATTAGTTTTCTTACCGTTTAGTCCCTGATCTTGAAATGGTCATCACTTTGTACTCATTTGTCCAAATCCAACGAAACCAATGCCCACTTCTTCGTTATGATCCCCTCTATCTAGTAATCCAACTTAAACATGTTTTTGAAAGTTTAAAATTTGAATTAGACCAGATTTGAATTCAAACTTCATTTGATCGTAACTTGAGTTTCGTAGCTCCGATTTAATTGATTCTTTTTGCAAATCGAAGCTCTTGACCTAAACTTTATGATAAGGCCAAATTCACATAATTTTGGTACTGTTAGAAATTGTTTTATGTTGCAAGTGTTTTCCGAATTGTCTTCTTTATTCTTTCCAATCTTTTGAGTGATTGCTTATGTGTGGTTACTATTGCTTGCTTACGATAGATTGACCGGAGTGTGACGAGTAGAACTATCAAGAGTTTTGAGAGTGAATCATCTTCATCAAAATTGCAGGCAAGTTCACACTTTGATCATCTTCCTCCTACTACCCAGTTTTATTGCAATAGATCAATCCTCAAACAATTACATGATTAGGATCTAATTAAATTGTGGGTTTTGGGAAGTAGATGAGGTAGTACCTATTACCTATTTTATTATCAAACCTTTGGGAGTTACTTCTACGTTTGCTTATATCGCCATGCTATGCTAGTATACGTGGATTGGGTGAGTGTATCCATGACAGATGTGAGATTGATAAATTAATGGTTTATTTAAGGTGGCAACTTAAACACACATCTGGGTGGATTGAGGCACCTGGGTATTCCAGCGATTACCTGTTTTTCTTTATGGACCGCCACCTAGGCTCAAAGGGATCATGATATTATTCATACTAGAAACTTCCGTGTGCAGCCACAAGCTACTATGGGCTCTAGCATAGTTGATTAAGTCGTGCGAACTCTTACAGTGGTAGACTAGCAGATGTATGGGAAAGTAGGTGTAACGATCTACCCGATCGTAAGGTGCTAGCGCTTCTGAAAGACTATGTCTTGGTCATCCGTTCCTCAAACACCATGTAGTGCAAGAATCCCAATGGAGGACATCGAGTCTTGTGGGGAAAAGTGCGCAAACCTCTGCAAAGTGTATAAACTAATCATGGTTAGCCGTGTCCCCGGTTATGGACGTCTTGAGTATCTAGTACTTGGATTATCATGTGAATCTCATCATGTGACTTTAATTAATTTTGTTGGGTTTTAATGATGATGCTTAATTGGGATTGAGAGGGTGTCTACGCTCTCAATGTTTAACAACCACTATGATAGTTAAATAAAATATATTCCTTTACAGTAGGGAAAAATTGGCTTTTCGCAAAAACCTTATAACCATAGAGCTTTTCACCAGCCAAATATGCATGTAGTGATAGCCATTGTTCATCATTCTCTATGGTGCGAATTTGCCAGTACATTCAATGTACTGACCCTTTGTGTTTGCAACGTCTCATGTTGCAGGATTATCTTACGACGAGTGAGTGATACGTTAGGGTTACGATTTCTACACTCAACTTTGCCGTTGGTGTTGATGGGAATCCACAACCTTTGTTACTTCCGCTATTTGGATTGAGGTAATAGTATTTACGTTATTTTATACATGTGATTTACCTCTGTTATAAATCCTCGAGTACTGTGTGTCAGCATACCGATCCAGGGATGACACGTAAGCATAGAGACTTGACCGCCTGAGGTCGGGTCGCTACACAATAATCATGATAATTAACCAATTATTAATAATGCAACCAAATATCCAACATGCTGTGATCATGCTTTTGTGAGAAAAGTCCCTCAAACTGGCTTACCAACGGTGATCGCTCTTGGATCACAAACGTACCAACCTCATGGTCTTAACTTGGGATACCTCATGATCTTTCCGGCGACCACAACCACGACCAACATTTGGTCTCAAACGGTGATCCTTCCGGCGATCACAACCACGACCAACACTTGGTCTCAAACGGCAAGATGACCTTCCCGCCATCATCAACAGTGGAAAGTTCATAACTTAGTGTGCAAGATTTATTAAATGTTGACCCATGGTGTGACCTACTTTCGAGTGTGTCCGTAACCGTGGACTCGGCTATCGATAGATTAATACACTCTGTAGAGGTAGCGCACTGTACCCACACCACAGAACCCATGGCCTCACACTCCCATTCGGGTGGACCAACGACATTCCGACAAAACCCCTCAATTGCCATGGCACTCTCCCGACCACTCCGACTCGCTCCCCACTAGGCTAGTCCTGGGTGGCCCCGTGTCTACGAAAGACACCACCGACCACCATCGTGGCCAAAACATAAACGTCCCACATGGGGTCACAGTACCCTAATCTCAACAACGGGCACACAAGGTTATGTCTACTTACCGGACCAGGGTACCGCACGCCCATAACCTTCCCTCTTTGGAGGCACCGACCAGAGGCATGGCAACGGACCGAATAAAGGCCTTCCCATAAAGGCAAATGTGGTTGCACTGGGAAAAAATCGATTCAGTGGCACCATGACCCGGTCAACGATATATTCAAGTTGAGTTATTATCAGGTTCAAGTTAAAATGAAAATAACCGGTGTCATAGTATGCCATGAAATGCAACACTAACATATGCATCACATATCAATGGAAATGACTGAGTCAACTATATCCACACTAAGTATAAACATCAACAACTCATGACACTCCTCTGGTTAGGAGTAAACATCACTTTAAACAAAATCTTTTCTAACAAATTTATCAATTTTACTCATGCAAGAAAATAACTCCAAATAATTACTTGTATTCATAACTATATTACTTCTTCATAACAAAATTTACTTCTTGTTTCTTTACCAACTTAGTTAGCTTCAACCTTTCTATAAACTAAGCATGACAACTTAAACAAGCAACCAACAGAATATAAATAATATAATGGTAATTTAAATGCATGGATTAACTCATTCATTCAAGTTGTAAAATCACAAATATTGTAATGGCACCATGAAAATGTTGTTGTGGCTTGCCTTAGTGCAGATGAGGTTCACAAGCCTCCTGGTGATCCTCAAGACAAGCTTCACTCTCCAAAAATATTTATAAACACAAAAAGAAAACATCAAGAACCCTTCTGAAATTCACCAGGAAATCTAGACAGCAGGGAAAAATCACATTTTTGGTGAGCTGCAAGATTTCTTTACAAAGAACACAATGCAAAAAGAATCAATTCATTTGGACTTATGGTTAAAGAGTATTGGCTGTTTGAAGCTCTCTGGAAAAATATGGAATTTGAATTTAAATAAAAACAGACTAGGGGGGTGACGTCGAAGGCGTAAAGCCTCACAGGCGCCACCACTCGTACCGCTTCACGCACGTACTGAGTGGCTGACTAGCGGGCCCCGCTAGTCAGGTGAGGGGGAGGAGGAGAAGGAAACAGAGGACGGCGTGGCTTCGCCGGAGCACACGCCGGCGACGAGGGCTTCTTGGCCAAAATGAGAGGGAGGTATCGAGAGAGGATTCGGAGGCGCACCTGCACGTACCCGTAGAGTAGCTAGGGGTGGTCGGACAGCGTCGGAATCAGCCTCTCTAGCGGAGGCAGAGAGCAGAGGTCGCCGTAGACGAAGACGATGGTGAACAGAGGCGACTCCAGGGGCTCCAACCAGGCGGAACAGCACCACCGAAGAGCGGTGGAGGCCCTGGAAGGGTTGCCCAGGTCTGGGAGGGGCTGGAGCTATGGAGACGACCCGAGGGGATCGCCGGCGAGCTGGAGCTCGGGGGCAGCGGCCCATGGCCTGTCCGGCCGGGCTACGGCTTCTACAAGATCGTAGAGTGTGTGGGAGGAGTGGGTGATGCTCGAGGAGGCTGGGGAGGGCTCTATTTATAGCCGAGCGTTGAGGGGGCTTCGGGCTCCGCCGGTGGACACCTGGACATGGAGCCCGACGACGAACGGCGTCAGTGAGAGGGGGAGAAGGCGACGCAGCTCACGCGAGAACTGTGGGCGAGCGGGGACAAGCACATGGGCGAGGGGAAGGCGACGAGCACAGTGCGCCATGCACTGTTACGTTGGCCGGACCGCGCCCGTGCTCGCTGTGGCGAGCTCTGGCATCGGCGAGCGCCAGGAGGGAGTTAAGAGGTTCGGGACGATGATTGTGGCACGTTTTGGCAAGGCTAGGCAGACGGGGAAGTGCGCACGCGAGCAACTGAAGCTCGGGCGCGATGCAGAGCGCGTTGACATGCAGGTTGGCATCATGCACAGGCGTGGTCACTGCGTGAACTCTGCCCTCAGGCCAACCTAAGTCCAAACTTCATGTCTGGCATGTTGTTCATGGTAGTTTTAGAGGTTGCCACACTTGGGTTTGATCTCAGACACAGTAGAATAGATTTCAACTGCCTGGTAAGTTTCTGATCAGTAACTTTGAGAGCTAACTATGGTCAAACTACTAGGAGTTGGGAGCTGGGCTTTGGAGGTTAGAAATCATCTACTAAGGTGATGATGCACGAGAAAAATCAGCCACAATGGAGCTAGTAAAATGGTAGTTGCTGTAGAAACTACCATTTCTGTCCAGAACAAAAAATATTTTTTGTAGCAAAAATATTCCAAAAAGTGATGAAATATTTTTGCTCAGGAAGATGCCCTAGGGTTCAAAGAATATTTGTGAATTTTCTAAGATTTTTGTGGGCAAGAAAAATTGGGGTTGCTTTGGAGCACATTGAGCTAGCTAGGGTTTAAGAGAGGGAAATGAATATTTTTCATTTAAGAAAAATATTTAAATATTATTTTGAGGTGAACCAGAGAGGGAATGATAGTTAGAGAGGGAAATGATCCACTTGGGTGAAAGTCAAGGGGTACCCAAGTGTTTAAGTCCATATGAAAAGATTCAAACTCCAAATTTCAAAATCAAACCAACTGAAAATCAGGCAAATAGAAGAGGGCAAAAACTAGGCTATCACACACCACAAGATTGAACCCATTACAAAGCACCTCTCCCATGGAAAGACAAATAAATCTAGTTGGCCAAACCAAATCAATAGATCAGAGAGAAATACAAAGCAATCTTAATCATGCATAAAAGAGTTCAGAGAAGACTCAAATAATATTCATAGATAATCTGATCATAAATCCACAATTCATCGGATCTCAACAAACGCACCGCAAGAGAAGATTACGTCGAATAGATCTCCAAGAACCTCGAGGAGAACAATGTAGTGAAGATCAAAGAGAGAGAAGAAGCCATCTAACTCCTAGCTATGAACCCGTAGGTCTGTGGCAAACTACTCACACATCATCGGAAGGGCAATAAGGTTGATGTAAGGGCCCTCCGTGATCGAATCCCCTCAGGCAGAGTACTTGAACAGGTCTCCAGATGGGATCTCACGAGGACATAAACTTGTGGCAGCAGAAAAGTATTTTTGGTATGCCCTCTGGTATCTGGGAATATTTGGGTATTTATAGAGAAAATATTAGGGTTGGAGGAGCATCAGGGGGCCCAAAAGCTTGGGGCGCCCCCCTTGGGCGTGCCTCCAGGGCTGGTCGCCAACTGATGGCCCCTCTGACCCCCTCTTGATGGTTCCTGGGTGTCTTCTGGTCCAACAAAATCCTCAAAAAGTTTCGTTCCGTTTGGACTCCGTTTGGTATTGATTTTCTATAAAGACAAAAACAAGGAAAAAACAGGAACTGGCACTTGTCACTAGGTTAATAGGTTAGTCCCAAAAAATGATATAAATAGCATAATAATGTATATAAAACATAAAAGATGGATAATATAATAGCATGTAATAATCAAAATTTATAGATACGTTGGAGAAGTATCATACACGCAATGGTAGATCAACTTGTTGATGATATCACTTAAAAATCGGGGAATGATCTCTGTATTGATGAGACATGCCAATGAGAGGACGCCTTGAGCTGCGAAATGTTTTCGTGATAACTGACTCTATCCCATGATGGGTGGTGGTGGTTCAATAAAGTTGTCAGGGTTTGAACCCACTCACGAGTCATGCGTATGAGGCGAGTCTTCAAGACTAAGTTGACTCGAAGACCTCAGATGTGGGTAAATACCTTTGTAAAAGAGGGATTATGTACCTCCCCTACCAAGGATAAGGTTGTAAACATATGGTCGGTGCTATCTTCTATAAAAGTAGACCCGATAATTTGTAAGCTGATGACCCATAAGTATATGGGATCAATTTTAGCTCTTTTCGATAAGTAAGAGTGTCGAACCCAACGAGGAGCAGAAGGAAATGACAAGTGGTTTTCAGCAAGGTAATGTCTGCAAGTGCTAAAATTGTAAGTAACAGAGTAGTTTGATAGCAAGATAATTTTTAACAAGCAAGTAACGATAGTAGTAACAAAAGTGCAGCAAGATAGCCCAATCCTTTTGAGGCAAAGGACAGGCCAAAATGGTCTCTTATGATAAGCAAAGCATCCTTGAGGGTACATGGGATTATCATCTAGTCACTTTCGTCATGTTGGTTTAATTCGTGTTCGGTACTTTGATAATTTGATATGTGGGTGGACCGGTGCTTAGGTGTTGTTCTTACTTGAACAAACCTCCTACTTATGATTAACCCTCCCGCAAGCATCCGCAACTACGAGAAAAGTATTAAGAATAAATTCTAACCATAGCATTAAACTTTTGGATCCAATTGGTCCCTTACGGAATAGCGCATAAACTGGGGTTTAAGCTTCTGTCACTCTCGCAACTCATGATCTAATTGCTACTCCACAATGCATTCCCTTAGGTCCAAATATGGTGAAGTGTCATGTAGTCAACGTTCACATGAAACCACCAAGGGAATCACAACATACATACTATAAAAATATCGAACACATATCATGTTATAAAAGGTTAGCAATAATAATAACAGGATATATCTTCTTTTCATCAAGATAAGCATATTTCAAAGTGTCTGGCAATTGTTTTAATTCAAGCACAGGATCACCTTTAGTTGGAGGAGGACCTCCTAGAGTTTCAATAGGCAAATTGTGTTTAAGCAGAGGGCGTTGTTCAAAGAAAATCTTATCTATTTCATTTCTTTCATGCATATGTAAATCATTTTCATGGTCTAGCAAATATTCTTCTAGTGGATCAGTAGGTGGTACAACAATAGAAGCAACACCAATTATTTCGTCCTTACTAGGAAATTCTTTTTCATGAAGCTTTCTACTAAATTTGGAAAAATTAAACTCATGAGACTCATCACCAAAACTAAGACCGACAGTTTGTTTCTCACAGTCTATTCTGGCATTAACGGTGTTCAAGAAAGGTCTACCAAAGATAATGGGACAAAACTCATCTTGTGGGGAACCAAGAACAAGAAAAATAAGTAGGGTATTTTATTTTCCCACACAAGACTTCAACACCTCTAACAATCCCAATTGGTGATATAGTGTCTCTATTAGCAAGTTTAATAGTAACATCTATGTCTTCTATCTTTGCAGGTGCTATGTCATTCATAATTTCTTGATATAAGGTGTAAGGAATAGCACTCACGCTAACACCTATGTCACATAAACCATGATAACAGTGATCTCCTATTTTAACTGAGACAACAGGCATGCCAACAATAGGTCTATGTTTATCCTTTTTATCAGGTTTGGCAATTCTAGCAACTTGTTCGCAGAAGTAAATAACATGCCCATCCATATCTTCTTACAAGAGATCTTTAACCATAGCAATACTAGGTTTTAATTTGATTTGTTCATCAGGTTTAGGTATTCTAATATAGCTTTTGTTAACAACAGTAGAAACTTTAGCATGTTCCTTTATCCTAACAGGGAAAAGGTGGTTTCTCAATATAAGCAGAAGGAACAACTGGATCAACATTATAAATTATGGTTTCTTCCTTAATTGGTACCGGTTCTTTAATTTTTTTAATAGGTGGGTGCTATTTAAATCACTTCTCTTTAGGGAGATCAACATGAGTAGCAAATGATTCACAGAAGGAAGCTACTATCTCAGAGTCAAGTCCATATTTAGTGCTAAACTTTTGAAAAGCATCGGTATTCATAAAAGATTTAACACAATCGTACTTAAGTTTAATACCTGACTCTTTACCTTCATCGAGTTCCCAATCTTCAGAGTTGCATTTAATTCTTTCCAAAAGATCCAACCGGTATTTAATAGTATTCTTCATAAAAGAACCAACACAAGAAGTATCAAGCATGGTTTGATCATTACGAGAAAGACAAGCATAAAAATTCTAGATAATAATTTATTTTGAGAGATCATGATTGGGGCATGAGTATAACATTGACTTAAGACTCCCCAAGCTAGAGCGATACTTTCTCCTTCACAAGGCCAAAAATTATATTTGTAATTCTGATCATGATGAACTAGATGCATAGGATAATTTTTTTGGTGGAACTCCAATTTCAAATGATTCCAATTCCAAGATCCAATATCATCGCACAGCCTATACCATGCCAATGCTTTTCCCTTCAAAGACAAAGGGGAAACCTTTTTCAGAACTTCATCCCCGGGTAAACCTACAAGCTTGAACAATCCACAAATTTGTTCTACTTATATCAAGTGCATATTAGGATGTTCAGTTCCATCTCTTGCATAAGGATTAGCTAGCAGTTGTTCTATCATACCCAAAGGAATTTCATATTCAATATTTTTAGTAGGTGCAGTAGGTTGAGGGGTAGCTAATTATGGTTTCGGTTGAGGTGAAGAT
Source organism: Triticum monococcum (assembly GCA_034509565.1). Taxonomy (NCBI): domain Eukaryota; kingdom Viridiplantae; phylum Streptophyta; class Magnoliopsida; order Poales; family Poaceae; genus Triticum; species Triticum monococcum. The sequence goes on from CM067843.1 coordinate 80,310,542, forward strand.
AGCCCAAACAAACCCCTCAAAGGATTGTTTTCCATAGTAACAAGTGATAATAAATTTCAACACACTATAGAAATGTTTCCTTACCAAAGGCGCTTCACTCCCCAGCAACGGCGCCAGAAAATAGCCTTGATGACCCACAAGTATATGGGATCAATTGTAGCTCTTTTTGATAAGTAAGAGTGTTGAACCCAACGAGGAGCAGAAGGAAATGACAAGGTTTTCAGGAAGGTAATGTATGCAAGTGCTGAAATTGTAAGCAACAGAGTAGTTTGATAGCAAGATAACTTGTAACGAGCAAGTAACAGTAGTAGTAACAAAAGTGCAGCAAGATAGCCCAATCCTTTTGAGGAAAAGGACATGACAAAATGATCTCTTATGTTAAGCAAAGCGTCCTTGAGGGTACACGCGATTTTCATCTAGTCACTTTCATCATGTTGGTTTAGTTCGTGTTCGGTACTTTGATAATTTGATATGTGGGTGGACCGATGCTTAGGTGCTTCTTGAATAAACCTCCTACTTATGATTAACCCTCCTGCAAGCATCCGCAACTAAGAGAAAAGTATTAAGAATAAATTCTAACCATAGCATTAAACTTTTGGATCCAATCGGTCCCTTATGGAATATCACATAAGCTGGGGTTTAAGCTTCTGTCACTCTCGCAACCCATCATCTAATTGCTACTCCACAATGCATTCCCTTAGGCCCAAATATGGTAAAGTGTCGTGTAGTTGACGTTCACATGACACCACCAAGGGAATCACAAAATACATACTATCAAAATATCGAACACATATCAAGTTCACATGATTACTTGCAACATGATTTCTCCCGTGACCTCAAGAACAAAAGTAACTACTCACAAATGATAATCAGGATCAAGATCAGAGGAGTATTAAATAGCATATTGGATCTGAACATATTATCTTCCACCAAATAAACCATATAATCAACTACAAGATGTAATCAACACTACTAGTCACCAACAAGCACCCGTCTATAGTTCCGGTAACAAGATTGAACACAAGAGATGAACTAGGGTTTGAGATGATATGTGTTGTTGAAGATGTTGATGGATATTGCCCTCCCCAAGATGGGAGAGTTGTTGGTGATGATGATGACGACGATTTCCCCCTTCGGGAGGGAAGTTCCCACAGCGGAACCGCTCCGCTAGAGGGCAAAAGTGCTCCTGCCCAAGTTCCGCCTCGAGACACGGCGCTCCATCCCGAAAGTCCTCTCCTTATTTTTTTCTAGGTCAAAATGACTTATATACCAGAAGATGGGCACCGGAGGTGGGCCTGGGTGTGCACAACCCACCAGGGCGCGCCTAGGCTCCTTGGCGCGCCCAAGTGGGTTGTGCCCACCTGGTGGGCCCCCTCTGGTAGTTATTTGCTCCAATATTCATCATATATTTGATCAAAAAACCTCCATGAAGTTTCAGCTTGTTTGGAGTTGTGCATAATAGGTGGCCTGACATAGCTTTTCCAGGTCCTGATTTCCAGCTGCCGGAATTCTCCCTCTTTGTGTATACCTTGCATATTATCAGGGAAAAGGCATTAGAATTACTCCAAAAAGCATTACTATGGATAAAAACATCATAAATAATAGTAGGAAAACATGATGCAAAATGGACGTATCAACTCCCCCAAGCTTAGACCTCGCTTGTCGTCAAGCGAAAAACCGAAATCGAAAAACATGTCCACATGCTTAGAGAGAGGTGTCAATAAAAACAAAATACGGACATAGAAGCATCATGTTCATTATTATAAGAGCAACAAACTTAAACAGACGACTCTTGTCATAGAACATTTATCATATACTTCTCATGAATAAGTAAAAGTTCATCACACAATCAAAGTATAAAGCAAAAACTCTATTAGAAACCAACAAACTATGTTCTCAGTCAACTTTGCAACTACAATTCATCATCTTTTCAGGAAGGGTCATGTATCGGAGCCTTTAGGCAAGTCGACATACTCAACCATCATATAGTCTTCTATAATTGCTAACACTCACCGCGTACACATGAGCAAAACGTTTCAACCGGACACATAGAAAGAGATGGGCTTATAGTTTCGCCTCCCAACATATTCATCTCAAGGGCGATGTCAACAATAATAACTCATCCTATCTACATTCAACTGGACATATGTGAAGGAAATATGCCCTAGAGGCAATAATAAAGTTATTATTTATTTCCTTATTTCATGATAAATGTTTATTATCCATGCTAGAATTGTATTAACCGAAAACATAATACGTGTGTGAATACATAGACAAACATAGTGTCACTAGTATGCCTCTACTTGACTAGATCATTGATCAAGGATGGTTAAGTTTCCTAACCATAGACATGAGTTGTTATTTGATCAATGGGATCACATCATTAGGAGAATGATGTGATTGACTTGACCCATTCCGTTAGCTTAGCACTTGATCGTTTGTTTACTGCTATTGCTTTCTTCATGACTTATACATGTTCTTATGACTATGAGATTATGCAACTCCCGAATACTGCAGGAACACTTTGTGTGCTACCAAACGTCACAACGTAACTGGGTGATTATAAAGGTGCTCTATAGGTGTCTCCAATGGTACTTGTTGAGTTGGCATAGATCAAGATTAGGATTTGTCACTCCGATTGTCGGAGAGGTATCTCTGGGCCCTCTCGGTAATACACATCACTATAAGGCTTGCAAGAATGATAACTAATGAGTTAGTTACGGGATGATGTATTACAGAACGAGTAAAGATACTTGCCGGTAACGAGATTGATCTAGGTATTGGATACCAACGATCGAATCTCGGGCAAGTAACATACCAATGACAAAGAGAACAACATATAGTGTTGTGCGGTTTGACCGATAAAGATCTTCATAGAATATGTAGGAACCAATATGAGCATCTAGGTTCCGCTATTAGTTATTGACCGGAGACGTGTCTCGGTCATGTCAACATAGTTCTCGAACCCGTAGGGTCCGCACGCTTATAGTTCTGTGACAATCAGTTTTATGAGTTTATATGTTTTGATGTACCGAAGGTAGTTCGGAGTCCCGGATTTGATCACGGACATGACAAGGAGTCTCAAAATGGTCGAGATGTAAAGATTGATATATTGGAAGCCTACATTTGGACATCGGAATAGTTCCGGGTGAAATCGGGATTTTACCAGAGTACCGGAGGGGTTACCGGAACCCCCCGGGGGCTAATGGGCCTTGTTGGGCCATAAGGAAAAGAGAGAGGGGCCGGACTAGGACACGCAACACGCGCCCTTCCCCCTGTCCGAATTGGACTAGGAGAAGGGGGGCCCTTTCCTTCTCTTTCTCTCCCTGCCTTTCCACCTCCTAGTCGGAGTTGGAAAGGGAGGAATCCTACTCCTACTAGGAGGAGGATTCCTCCTCCTAGGCGCGCCAACAAGGGTCGGCCGGCCTCCCCTTGCTCCTTTATATACAGGGGCAGGGGGCACCTCTAGACACACAAGTTGATCACAAAGATCTCCCCCAGCCGTGTGCGGTGCCCCCTCCACCATAATCCACCTCGGTCATACTGTAGCGGTGTTTAGGCGAAGCCCTCCTGCAGAACTTCATCAACATCGTCACCACACCGTCGTGCTAACGAAACTCTTCCCCGAGTTCTACTGGATCGTGAGTTCGTGGGATGTCACCGAGCTGAACGTGTGCTGAACGCGGAGGTATCGTATGTTTGGTACTAAGGATCGGTCGATCGTGAAGACGTACGACTACATCAAACGCGGTGTAATAACGCTTCCGCTTAACGGTCTATGAGGGTACCTGGACAACACTCTTCCCTCTCGTTGCTATGCATCACCATGATCTAGTGTGTGCGTAGGATTTTTCTTTAAATTACTATGTTCCCCAACAATATGTGCCTAGATCTTTCCTCACCACATGATGCTTGCCAAAGGAGAAAAATAAAAAAGGAATAGAAGGAAAACTTTGACTCTTTGCATAAAAGTAAATACATAAAAGTAAAAGATAGGCCCTTCATAGAGGGAAGCAGAGGATGCCATGCACTTATTTGTTTGTATGCTCAACCCCTTAGTGCAAAAGAACGTCATGTTGTATTGCCCCTTGTGATAGCAACCTTTATTATGCAGTCTGTCGCTTTTATTCTTCACCATAACAAGTTCATACAACGCTCAATTTTCTCTTAGACTAAATGATCTCACACTTTTAGAAGCAATTTTTATTGCCTTTTTGCACCGATGACAACTTACTTGAGGGATCTTGCTCATGTTGGGGAACGCAGTATTTCAAAAAAATTCCTATGATCATGCAAGATCTATCTAGGAGATGCATAGCAACGAGAGGGGGAGAGTATGTCTACGTACCCTCGTAGACCGAAAGCGGAAGCATTATGAAACGCAGTTGATGTAGTCGAACGTCTTTGAGATCCAACCGATCAAGTACCGAACGCACAACACCTCCGCGATCTGCACACGTTCAACTCGGTAACGTCCAATGTACTCTTGATCTAGCTGAGGCCGAGGGAGAGTTTCGTCAGGATGACGGCGTGTTGACGATGATGATGAAGTTACCGACGCAGGGCTTCGCCTAAGCACTACAATGATATGACCGAGGTGGAAATCTGTGGAGGGGGGCACCACACATGGTTAAGATCAACTTTGATGTGTTCTAGGGTGCCCCCTTCCCCATGTATATAAAGGAGGGAGGGGGAGGCCGACCAGCCCTCATAGGCACGCCAAGGGGGGAGGAATCCTCCTCCTAGTAGGAGTAGGACTCCCCCTTTCCTAGTCCTACTAGGAGAAGAAGGAAGGAGGGGGGGGGGGAGAAGGAAGGAGGGGGCGCCACCCCTCCCCCTAGTCCAATTTGGACTAGGCCCATGGGGGGCGCGGCCAGCCCCTGATAGCCCCTCTCTCTCTCCCCTAGGCCCAATAAGGCCCATTACTTCTCCGGTGGTTCCGATAACCTTTCCGGCACTCCGATATATATCCGTTGACCCCCGGAACTCATCCGGTGTCAGCATATAGTCATCCAATATATCAATCTTTATGTCTCGACCATTTCGAGACTCCTCATCATGTCCGTGATCACATCCGGGACTACGAACAACCTTCGGTACATCAAAACACATAAACTCATAATACTGATCGTCATCGAACGTTAAGCATGCAGACCCTACGGGTTTGAGAACTATGTAGACATGACTGAGACTCATCTCCGGTCAATAACCAATAGTGGAACCTGGATGCTCATATTGTCTTCCACATATTCTACGAAGATCTTTATCGGTCAAACTGCATAACAACATACGTTGTTCCCTTTGTCATCGGTATGTTACTTACCCGAGATTCGATCATCGATATCTCAATACCTAGTTCAATCTCGTTACCGGGAAGTCTCTTTACTCATTCCGTAATGCATTATCCCGCAACTAACTCATTAGTCACATTGCTTGCAAGGCTTATAGTGATGTGCATTACCGAGAGGGCCTAGAGATACCTCTTCGACAATCGGAGTGACAAATCCTAATCTCAATCAATGCCAACTCAACAAACACCATCGGAGACACCTGTAGAGAATCTTTATAATCACATAGTTACATTGTGACATTTGATAGAACACTAAGTGTTCCTCCGGTATTTGGGAGTTTCAAAATATCGTAGTCATAGGAACATGTATAAATTATGAAGAAAGCAATAGCAATAAACTAAACGATCATAGTGCTAAGCTAACGAATGGGTCAAGTCGATCACATCATTCTCTAATGATGTGATCCCGTTTATCTAATGACAACTCTTGTTCATGGCAAGGAAACTGAACCATCTTTGATTAACGAGCTAGTCAAGTAGAGGCATACTAGTGACACTCTGTTTGTCTATGTATTCACACATGTACTAAGTATCCAGTTAATACAATTCTAGCATGAATAATAAACATTTATCATCATATAAGGAAATATAAATAACAACTTTATTATTGCCTCTAGGGCATATTTCCTTCAGTCTCCCACTTGCACTAGAGTCAATAATCTAGATTACATTGTAATGATTCTAACACCCATGGAGTCTTGGTGTTGATCATGTTTTGCTCATGAGAGAGGCTTAGTCAACGGGTCTGCAACATTCAGATCCGTATGTATCTTGCAAATCTCTATGTCTCCCTCCTTGACATCGCGGATGGAATTGAAGCGGTTCTTGATGTGCTTGGTTCTCTTGTGAAATCTGGATTCCTTTGCCAAGGCAATTGCACCAGTATTGTCACAAAAGATTTTCATTGGACCCGATGCACTAGGTATGACACCTAGATCGGATATGAACTCCTTCATCCAGACTCCTTCATTTGTTGCTTCCGAAGCAGCTATGTACTCCGCTTCACACGTAGATCCCGCCACGACGATCTGCTTGGAACTGCACCAACTGACAGCTCCACCATTCAATAAAAATATGTATCCGGTTTGTGACTTAGAGTCATCCGGATCAGTGTCAAAACTTGCATCGATGTAACCATTTACGACGAGCTCTTTGTCACCTCCATAAACGAGAAACATATCCTTAGTCCTTTTTAGGTATTTCAGGATGTTCTTGACCGCTGTCCAGTGATCCACTCCTGGATTACTTTGGTACCTCCCTGCTAAACTAATAGCAAGGCACACATCAGGTGTGGTACACAGCATTGCATACATGATAGAACCTACGGCTGAAGCATAGGGAATGACTTTCATTTTCTCTCTATCTTCTGCAGTGGTCTGGCATTGAGTCTGACTCAACTTCACACCTTGTAACACAAGCAAGAACCCTTTCTTTGCTGGATCCATTTTGACCTTCTTCAAAACTTTATCAAGGTATGTGCTTTGTGAAAGTCCAATTAAGCGTCTTGATCTATCTCTATTGATCTTGATGCCCAATATATAAGCACCTTCACCGAGGTCTTTCATTGAAAAATTCTTATTCAAGTATGCTTTTATGTTATTCAGAAATTCAGTGTCATTTTCGATTAACAATATGTCATCCACATATAATATCAGAAATGCTATAGAGCTCTCACTCACTTTCTTGTAAATACGGGCTTCTCCAAAAGTCTATATAAAACCATATGCTTTGATCACACTATCAAAGCGTATATTCCAACTCTGAGATGCTTGCACCAGTCCATAAATGGATCGCTGGAGCTTACACACTTTGTTAGCACCTTTTGGATCGACAAAACCTTCTGGTTGCTTCATATACAACTCTTCTTTAAGATATCCATTAAGGAATGCAGTTTTGACATCCATTTGCCAAATTTCATAATGATAAAATGCGGCAATTGCTAACATGATTCGGATGGACTTAAGCATCACTACGGGCAAGAAGGTCTCATCATAGTAAACTCCTTGAACTTGTCGAAACCTTTCGCAACAAGTCGAGCTTTGTGGATAGTAACATTACCGTTAGCGCCAGTCTTCTTCTTGAAGATCCATTTATTCACTATGGCTTGCCGATCATCGGGAAAGTCAACCAAAGTCCATACTTTGTTCTCATACATGGATCCCATCTCCGATTTTCATGGCCTCAAGCAATTTTGTGGAATTTGGGCTCATCATCTCTTCCTCATAGTGCAAGTAACATGACCTCCAGAACAGGATTACCGTACCACTCCGGTGCGGATCTTACTCTGGTTGACCTATGAGGTTCGGTAGTAACTTGATCAGAAGTTTCATGATCATCATCACTAGCTGCCTCACTAATTGGTGTAGGAATCACTGGAACTAATTTCTGTGATGAACTACTTTCCAATAAGGGAGCAGGTACTATTACCTCATCAAGTTCTACTTTCCTCCCAGTCAGTTCTTTTGAGAGAAACTCCTTCTCTAGAAACGATCCATTCTTAGCAACGAATATCTTGCCTTCGGATGTGTGATAGAAGGTGTACCCAACAGTCTCTTTTGGGTATCCTATGAAGACACATTTCTCCGATTTGGGTTCAAGCTTATCAGGTTGAAGCTTTTTCACATAAGCATCGCAACCGCAAACTTTAAGAAATGACAACTTGGGTTTCTTGCCAAACCACAATTCATAAGGTGTCGTCTCAAAGGATTTCGATGGTGCCCTATTTAATGTGAATGCAGCCGTCTCTAAAGCATAACCCCAAAACGATAGTGGTAAATCAGTAAGAGACATCACAGATAGCACCATATCTAATAAATTGCGGTTACGACATTCGGACACACCATTACACTGTGGTGTTCCAGGTGGCATGAGTTGCGAAACTATTCCGCATTGTTTCAAATGAAGACCAAACTCGTAACTCAAATATTCTCCTCCACGATCAGATCATAGAAACTTTATTTTCTTGTTACAATGATTTTCCACTTCACTCTGAAATTCTTTGAACTTTCCAAATGTTTCAGACTTATGTTTCATTAAGTAGATATACCCATATCTGCTTAAATCATCTGTGAAGGTGAGAAAATAACGATGCCCGCCGCGAGCCTCAATATTCATCGAACCACATACATCAGTATGTATGATTTTCAACAAATATGTTGCTCGCTCCATAGTTCCGGAGAATGGCGTTTTAGTCATCTTGCCCATAAGGCATGGTTCGCAAGCATCAAGTGATTCATAATCAAGTGATTCCAAAAGTCCATCAGTATGGAGTTTCTTCATGCGCTTTACACCAATATGACCCAAATGGCAGTGCCACAAATAAGTTGCACTGTCATTATTAAACTTATATCTTTTGGCTTCAATACTATGAATATGTGTATCACTACTATCAAGATTTAGTAAAAATAGACCACTCATCAAGGGTGCATGACCATAAAATATATTACTCATATAAATAGAACAACAATTATTCTCTGATTTAAATGAATAACCGTCTCGCATCAAACAAGAATGTTCATGCTTAACGCTGGCACCAGATAACAATTATTCAGGTCTAGAACTAATCCCGAAGGTAGATGTAGAGGTAGCGTGCCGACGGCGATCACATCGACTTTGGAACCATTTGCCACGCGCATCGTCACCTTGTCCTTAGCCAATCTTTGCTTAATCCGTAGTCCATGTTTCGAGTTGCAAATGTTAGCAACAGAACCAGTATCAAATACCCAGGTGCTACTGCCAGCATTAGTAAGGTACACATCAATAACATGTATATCACATATACCTTTGTTCACCTTGCCATCCTTCTTATCCGCCAAATACTTGGGGCAGTTCCACTTCTAGTGACCATTACCTTTGAAATAGAAGCACTCAGTCTCAGGCTTAGGTCCAGACATGGGCTTCTTCACTTGAGCAACAACTTGCTTGTTGTTCTTCTTGAAGTTCCCCTTCTTCCCTTTGCCCTTCGTTTTGAAACTGGTGGTCGTGTTGACCATCAACACTTGATGCTCCTTCTTGATTTCTACCTCCGCAGCCTTTAGCATTGCGAAGAGCTCGGGAATTGTCTTATCCATCCATTGCATATTATAGTTCACCATGAAGCTCTTGTAGCTTGGTGGCAGTGATTGAAGAACTCTGTCAATGACACTATCATCAGGAAGATTAACTCCCAGCTGAGTCAAGTGATTATGGTACCCAGACATTTTGAGTAGATGCACACTGATAGAACTATTCTCCTCCATCTTGCAGCTATAGAACTTATTGGAGACTTCATATCTCTCAATCCGAGCATTTTCTTGAAATATTAACTTCAACTCCTGGAACATCTCATATGCTCCATGACGTTCAAAACATCGTTGAAGTCCCGGTTCTAAGGCGTAAAGCATGGCACACTGAACTATCGAGTAGTCATCAGCTTTACTCTGCCAAACGTTCTTAACGTTGTCAGCAGCATCTGCAGCAGGCCTGGCACCCAGCGGTGCTTCCAGGATGTAATTCTTCTGTGCAGCAATGAAGATAATCCTCAAGTTACGGACCCAATCCGTGTAATTGCTACCATCATCTTTCAACTTAGCTTTCTCTAGGAACGCATTAAAATTCAACGGAACAACAACACAGGCCATTTATCTACAACAACATAGACATGCAAAATACTATCAGGTACTAAGTTCATGATAAATTAAAGTTCAATTTAATCATATTACTTAAGAACTCCCACTTAGATAGACATCCCTCTAATCATCTAAGTGATCACGTGATCCATATCAACTAAACTATGTCCGATCATCACGTGAGATGGAGTAGTTTTCAATGGTGAACATCACTATGTTGATCATATCTACTATATGTTTCACGCTCGACCTTTCGGTCTCAGTGTTCCGAGGCCATATCTGCTTATGCTAGGCTCGTCAAGTTTAACCCGAGTATTCTGCTTGTGCAAAACTGGCTTGCACCCGTTGTATGTGAATGTAGAGCTTATCACACCCGATCATCACGTGGTGTCTCGGCACGACAAACTGTAGCAACCGTGCATACTCAGGGAGAACACTTGTACCTTGAAATTTAGTGAGAGATCATCTTATAATGCTACCGCCGTACTAAGGAAAATAAGATGCATTAAGGATAAACATCACATGCAATCAAATAAGTGATATAATATGGCCATCATCATCTTGTGCCTTTTGATCTCCATCTCCAAAGCACCGTCATGATCACCATCATCACCGGCTTGACACCTTGATCTCCATCGAAGCATCATTGTTGTCTCACCCACTACTGCTTCTACGACTATCGCTACCGCTTAGTGATAAAGTAAAGCCATTACATGGCGATTGCATTTCATACAATAAAGCGACAACCATATGGTTCCTATCAGTTGCCGATAACAGTGTTACAAAACATGATCATCTCATACAACAATTTATATAATCACGTCTTGACCATATCACATCACAACATGCCCTGCAAAAACAAGTTAGGCGGCCTCTACTTTGTTGTTGCAAGTTTTACGTGGCTGCTATGGGCTTCTAGCAAGAACCGTTCTTACCTACGCATGAAAACCACAACGTAGTATAGTGATTGCTTTTTGATCTTCAGAAAGAGCCCTGTTCATTGAAACCGATTCAACTAAAGTTGTAGAAACAGACACCCACTAGCCACCTGTGTGCGAAGCATGTTGGTAGAACCAGTCTCGCGTAAGCATACGCGTAATGTCGGTCTGAGCTGCTTCATCCAACAATACCGTTGAATCAAGAATCAGATAGTGACGGCAAGCAATATGTATATACGCACACCCACAACTCCTTTGTGTTCTACTCGCGCATATAACATCTACGCATAGACCCGGCTCGGATGCCACTGTTGGGGAACGTAGTATTTCAAAAAATTTCCTACGACCATGAAAGATCTATCTAGGAGATGCATAGCAACGAGAGGGGGAGAGTTTGTCTATGTACCCTGGTATACCGAAAGCGGAAGCGTTATGAAACGCAATTGATGTAGTCGAACGTCTTCGCGATCCAACCGATCAAGTGCCGAACGCACGAAACCTCCGCGATCTTCACACGTTCAGCTCGGTGATGTCCCTCGCACTATTGATACAGCTGAGGCCGAGGGAGAGTTTCGCCAGCACGACGGCGTGTTGGCGATGACGATGAAGTTACCGACGCAGGGCTTCGCCTAAGCACTACATTGATATGACCAAGGTGGAAATCTATGGAGGGGGGCACCACACACGGTTAAGATCAACTTTGATGTTCTAGGGTGCCCCCTTCCCCACGTATATAAATGAGGGAGGGGGAGGCCAGCCGGCCCTCATAGGCGCGCCAAGGGGGGAGGAATCCTCATCCTACACTACAAAAAAGACACATCTGTGATATTTTGTGCCGAATGAATTTTTTCTGTCATACTTATGACACATCTATGACGATAATTGTGACAAAACCCGGTGTCATCATAGATGCGGTGGGCTCCTACTTCTATGACAAAAAATCTTGATAGAAAATGGGCTTTTTGTCCTGGGCGGGCCGGAGATGCAGCTGCATGACATTCTTTGGGCCGTCCATCACGAAAAAACCGTGGTAGAAACAAGGGTGAGGAAAATATCGGGGTGTTCCCGGTTACGGTGGATGGTCGGGGCCGAGCGATGCATGGAGGTTTGCGCGTTTCTCTCGTACACACACGCGCGTGGGTGTGAGGCGTTGGGATCTAACTGAACCTGAGTGAGGCGTTCGCCTACTGAACCTGAGCGATTGCACTGCAGGCTAAGCGTTACTGAACCCGAGTGATCGATCGATGGATGTTAACGGAACCCGATTGAGTGATTCCTTCGTTACTTCTGTGTAACGCCCCGAGACCGATGTGCCAGGTGTCCTCCAGTTATTCGCTGTTGTTGCCTTGTCTTTGTTTGCGTGTCATGCATTGCATATCATGTCATCATGTGCATTTCATTTATATACATGTTCGTCTCATGCATCCGAGCCTTTTCCCCATTGTCCGTTTTGCAATCCGCCGCTCCTATGTCATCCGGTGTCCCTTTCTACATCTTTTCGTGTGCGGGCATTAAACGTTTTCGTATTGGACCGAGACTTGTCATGCGGCCTTGGTTTACTATTGGTAGACCGCCTGTCAAGTTTCGTGCCATTTGGACTTTATTTGATACTCCAATGGTTAACCGAGGGACCGAGAAGGCCTCGTGTGTGTTGCAGCCCAACACCCCTCCAAAGTGGCCCAAAACCCACCTAAGACATCTCCATCATCTCGGTCATTCGACCACGATCGCGTGGCCGAAAACCGCACCTCATTTAGACTCTCCTAGATCCCTCTACCTATATATATGTGGCTCTCCCCGAAATTTCGCGGACGAACCCTAGTCCACTTCCTCCTCGCGCTGCCGGACATGTCCATCCCGTCGCCGGACATGTCCACCGCCGCCGCCACATCATCCAGCCAATCCCGTAGCGCCACCTCAGCCCCGCCGCCCTCCGCAACCAACCACAGCGTGCCACTTGGTGCCCCTTGCCTCGCCAACCGCCGCTCCCTTGCCCCAGCACCGCCGCGGCCCGCCAAGCCCGTGGGAGGCCCGCCCCAGGCCGCAACGGGCCCGAGCCGCCAGCGCGCCTCCACCGCCACACGCCGTTTCCCGCCGCCCTTCGCCGCTTCTCTCGCCGGCGCCCGCGCCACCGAGCCGGATCCCACGCCGCCCGTCCGCTACCCGCCGGCGCTCCGCTCCTGCTCCGACGAGCCGACGTGCTTCGGGCGCCGCACCGCCGCAACGCATCGTCGCCGGAGGCCACCGCCCCGCCGCCCTTCGCCGCTTCGGGCGCCGCCATCGCTCTCTCCGGCGAGCTCCGCGCCCACGCCAACGCCCTCTTCTTCAACTCCGGCAAGAGCTCCGGTGAACTTCGAAGTCCGTGCCGCTACAGTGATCTGAGATCCAAATCTGGATCCATCCTCGTCGGGTTGACTTTCTCCTCCCGAAACCATAGCTTTTTGGCATCTTCATCACATCATAACTCCCTCATCGTAGCTCCGATTTGTGCGTGTAGCATATCAAAATGTTCATCTCGACGAGTACATCATTTCATCTCATTGCATCATTTTCATTTGAGCTCATCTTGATGCCCGAAATGTCGTTGGAAGAGGGCAATGTGATGAATTTGTCAGATCTGTTTCAGCAAATGGCATTTTGTCATTTTTGCCATGATTAATATGTGCATGCTATGATCCTGGTATCTACATCTGTTTTGTTAAATGCCATGCCATCTTTACAGGGGTGCTTGCCATGTATTTTTGTGATATTTGTGGTGACTAGCACAAGCTTGCAAAGTAGCATAATCGGTAATGCTGATTTCAGGGACTTAGAATTTCACTAAGTCCTTGTCCTGTTTTCCTTTTATGCCATATGTTCATGTGGTTTCCTAGTGATCCGTGCCTCTTTTGAGGATGATCAGTGACGATGTTTTGTTAACATTGTTGTGCTCTATCCATACATGTCTTTGTTTGCATTTTTGGAGCACCCTAGCTTGAGTCAATCGAGCTCTACTTTTGCTATTAAGTGAATCCTGGTAGATTATTGACATGTTTAGCAATTTTGCCGAGGATGCTGCTATTGATCTGTGCATGCTATGATGTTGTTCTTGCCATGCCTAGCTTCTATGCCATGTCTTCTTGATGGGTGTATGATTAGTTTTGTCATGCCATGCTCTGTAGTGAGTGCATCGAGCTCGTAAACATGCCTACTCGTTAACTGATTTGCATGCTCCAGTTTTTCACAAAGTCTGAAATCTGTTTATGTTTTTGCTATGTTCACATGCTTGCAATTGTATTTTATGATCCCTTTTGTCTCAAGTTCACTTAGGGACTTTTGCTAAGTGCTTTGAGTAGCTTCATGCCATGCCTTGCTTTGCCATGTTATGTTCTTGTAGCATGTAGTTTTCATGCTCTAAATTTTGCTTCCTGTTGATAAATTCCAGACTTGTGTTAATTTCACCAACTATGAAACCTGTTATCATTTGCACTTTTGCCATGCTTGTTTGAACTTGTTAATGGATGAACTAGCTGTAGCTCAGTGTTCATATTTTGTCAAGCTTCATGAGTGGATCCCTTCCATGTATTTTGTTGCCATGTTTGAGTGCTGTATCATATTTATCTTGATGCATCTAGATGGCTACTTGCTGATTGTCGCAGACCGGTGCCATATTTGTTTTGCTTGCCATTTCCAAACTGTGCATCCGATTCCGGTCATCTTTATATCATTTCAACCGAAATCACCTCACCTTTCCAGTGGCACTCTTGGATTTCCAAGTTGGGGCCAGGTTCAATCATAACTTGCACATCATGCATATGCATCACATACCGCATCCCGCATGTCATACCATGTTCGTGTGTGGTTTGTTTACTATGTTGTGTGCTTTCTTTCCAATGTTGCTTCCTCGGGTTGGGTCCAGTAACGTCGCGTTTGTGAGGATCCGTTCGGCTCCGGATGTTTGTCTTCTTCATGGACTCGTTCTTCTTCCTTGCGGGATTTCAGGCAAGATGAGCATACCCTCGAAATCACTTTTATCTTTGCTTGCTAGTTGCTCGCTCTTTTGCTATGCCTATGCTGCGATACCTACCATCTGCTTATCATGCCTCCCATATTGTTAAGCCAAGCCTCTAACCCACCTTGTCCTAGCAAACCGTTGTTTGGCTATGTTCCCGCTTTGCTCAGCCCCTCTTATAGCATTGTTAGTTGCAGGTGAAAATTGGAGCTTGTTCCATGTTTGGAACATGGATATTTTGTTAGGATATCACAATATCTCTTATTTGATTAATGCATCTATATACTTGGTAAAGGGTGGAAGGCTCGGCCTTATGCCTGGTGTTTTGTTCCACTCTTGCCGCCCTAGTTTCCGTCATATGGGTGTTATGTTCCCCGATTTTGCGTTCCTTACGCGGTTGGGTTATAATGGGAACCCTTGACAGTTCGCCTTGAATAAAACTCCTCCAGCAAGGCCCAACCTTGGTTTTACCATTTGCCACCAAGCCTTTTTCTTTCCCTTGGGTCGGCCAGCCCAAGGGTCATCTTATTTTAACCCCCCAGGCCAGTGCTTCTCTAAGTGTTGGTCCAACCTAGAGCACCGTGCGGGGCCGTCCCTTGGCATCTTGGGTTACATTGGCTCCCGTACGCTTAGCTTATCCGGTGTGCCCTGAGAACAAGATATGTGCAGCTCCTATCGGGATTTGTCAGCACAGCGAGTGGTCTTGCTGGACTTGTTTTACCATTATCGAGGATGTCTTGTAACTGGGATTCCGAGTCTGATCGGGTCTTCCCGCTAGAAGGAATATCCTTCGTTGACCGTGAGAGCTTGTGATGGGCTAAGTTGGGACACCCCTGCAGGGATTTGAACTTTCAAAAGCCGTGCCCGCGGTTATGGGCAGATGGGAATTTGTTAATGTCCGGTTGTAGAAAACCTGAAGTTGACCTTAATTAAAATACATCAACCGCGTGAGTAACCGTGATGGTCTCTTCTCGGTGGAGTCCGGGAGGTGAACACGGTGTTGGAGTAATGCTTGACGTAGGTTGTTCTAGGATCACTTCTTGATCATAGTTGTTCGACCGTGCTTTTGCCTTCTCTTCTCGCTCTCATTTGCGTATGTTAGCCACCATACATGCTAGTCGCTTGCTGCAGCTCCACCTCATACCTTTTACCCTTCCTATAAGCTTAAATAGTCTTGATCGCGAGGGTGTGAGATTGCTGAGTCCCTGTGACTCACAGATACTTCCAAAACCAGCTTGCAGCTGCCGGTGAAGCAACTGAGCTCAGGAGGAGCTCGATGAAGACTTTGTCCGTTGTGTTGTTTCGTTCCAGTTGATCAGTACTGGAGCCCAGTTGGGACGCTCGGGGATCTGTGTAGCATTTGGGGTAGTCTTCTTTTATTTTGGTTCCGTAGTCGGACCTTGATTGTATCTGGATGAGGCAATGCTTTATTCATGTAATTGTGTGAAGTGGCGATTGTAAGCCAACTATGTATCTTTTTGCCTTATGTATTACATGAGTTGTGTGAAGATTACCTCACTTGCGACATTGCTTTCAATGCGGTTATGCCTCTAAGTCATGCTTCGACACGTGGGAGATATAGCCGCATCGAGGGTGTTACAAGTTGGTATCAGAGCCTTCCCCGACCTTAGGAGCCCCCTTCTTGATCGAATCATTGGCGTTATTGAGTCTAGAAATGTTTTGAGTCATTTAGGAATTATATGTCGGAAAGTTCGGACTTCTTTTTACTCCTTAGTCCCTTCGCCGCTCTAGTGAGGCATCCTGATGTAGAGTTTTGACTCTTCTCTTCTCAAATTTCATTAAAAAAAATTAGGATCACGCGGGTATCTTGGAATCGTTCTGATGGTTTTGTGACGAGAACATTGTTCTTGGTGCCTCCTGACATTTAGGGGTTGTGGCAGTGTCCCGGGGAGTTGAGCTCCGAGGTGTTGTCGTCACAATTTTATCGTTGCAGTTCTGGAATACTTGAGTTTAGTTTCGCCGACATCGAAAATATCTTTTATGCAGTTGTTGGTGAGATAACCTCGACGCCACCCAGTACTGGGGCGGGAGTTCGGGAGTATTGCCATAACTCGTATAACAGATGCTTTCCTAAGGTTGAGGTAAATGATTTCCGAAGGTTTCTCGGTTATGTGTTGAATGATGGATACAGCTGGATGTAGGATTTGCTAGATTTGGGTGAGATATTATGATTCCCTGTATCCCCAACACCTGATTGCATAACCGGAAAGGTTCGGGAGTTTCATAGGTGGGAATTCAAGTAGCTCTTAGGATATCTTTCCGACAGATGTATGATATGAAATTGGGGTTTGACGTCTAGTGGTCCGCCTATCCACGGTTGGTTTTATAGTGGTCTCGTTGTGTCTAAAGAGTCCTTGGGTATGCCGACTCGGGGACGCTTCATATGTCATGTGCACTACCTTGTAGATGATGGTGCTGTACGATCGATCCCGTGTAGGCCCCACCACGAAAACTTCGGACGGAATCTCTATCATATGTTTGCTCTGGCTATTTTGCAAGCCAATCCTTTGTTTTGTTTTTGAGTTGTGGTATTCGAGTTGCTTCAGTGTCAAGTGTTGATTCCATGCCTTTGCCAAGTGGTGTTCTCATATTCTTATGTGAATACTAATCCCTCATGATAATCGAGATTGTCATGTCAATCCTTTTAAACCGGCGAGTTTTCTCTTCAAGTGGTTCCGATCACTTCAGCATCCGCAAGATTCAATCTAAGCTCTCAACGTTGTTCGTTTCATTCATCCCAAGTTGCCTTTGTTTTCCCACCCTCCCACCCTTGTTTCTTCAAGGACTCATATTTCTTAATCAAGTATCCTTTTATTCATGTGAAGTCTCTCCATTCTTTTCCTTCATGTTCTTACCCAGTGATTCTCATGAAGATTCTAAAGGAGCTTCAAGTTCGTCACTCTTCACTCGTTCTCTTCTCTGGTGGATTCAGTTCAAGCTTTGGTATTGAGCATAGTCTTTTTATTTTTTCCAATGCTTTTCTTATGCCGGTGCACCTCATAATCATTCCCCGCTTGCTATTCAATTGTTCCGGAGTGCTCAAGATATATCGAAGATTCGTGTTTCCACTCTACTTTCATTCAAGATCTTTTGAGGATGTCACCTCATTCAAGCCTATTAATTCAACTGGTGCAATCTTTCTTTTAAGTCACTCAACGGTGTTTCTTTTGAGTGGGCCCTAACACACAGGTCTTTTCCCAGGATCTTACTGACTCTTCTAATTCTCCCGGAGCTATCCTCAAAAATTCTTTTCGAAGTTTGACATAAGAATGAATTGTCATCAGTCAAATGTCTTTCTCCAAGATCTTTCATTTCTTTTCATCGTCGGTGCAACATTTATATTCGTCATTCCGGAGTGCCTCAACAATTCATGGTGGTGTTTCTCATCTTCATTCTCAGATTTTGAAGACCGAAGAAGATTTTCTCTCAATCATGCTCCATTCTCTTCTAGATTCGTCATTCTGGCTTGTTGGCATCCTCTCATAATTGGTTTTGATTGTGAGAATTCTTTTCACCCATCCGGAGCAATTCAAGATTCTTTTCAATTTGATTCTCCGGAGGCTATCAATTCAGAATTATTCATTCTCAGCTTTTAGCTCCTTTTCTCTAAATCTTACCCATGCATCATTCAAATATCCTCTAATCAGCTCGTGATCTCTTCATTCTCATGTATCTAAATCCTCTCAAGCATCTTTGTTCATTTTATAGTTCTTCCCGGTGTTTCTTTATCTTCTCTTCGTTCATTTTCAATTCTTACGGTGGTTCGTTCAAGAGTTCCTCTTCCTTCGTTTATCATATCAATTCATTCGTTGTTTCAATCCTACCATTGGTTCATTGAAGACCTTCCCAAGTTTACAGTATATCTATCTTAATCCTTTCCACGAGAATAAGTAGTATGCCAAATCCGCTGCTTGTCATCAATTAAATTAGTGAAGGATACAAATAATGTAATTCTTATTCTTGTTTCATCGAGTTTATTCAATTCCTTATTCCGGAGGTTCATCAAATTCCTGAACACATTTGTTCTTCTTTCTTTTCCAGAGATCCAAGCTCTTGCAATTATATCATCACGGAGATACATCTAAATCATTGCAAGGATTCACCTTGTGTTTTCAACTTCTTTTTCCTTCCGTTTGATCATTCTTTTGTTTAACGGAGTTCTTCATGGAGGCTCTACATGATGGTTTATAAAGGATTTAATTCCCTCTCGAAGTTTTCATCGAGATTCATTTCTAGGGAGCTCAAGTATTCTTCATCTTGCTATCCGGAGTGCAATTTTTTTGTTCCGTATAATTGGAGGTGGTATTATGTCATTCTTGATAATTTGAGTTCATGTTTCATGATTCACGTGTTGTCGAGGATGAGATATTTTAAATCCATCAAACTATTCCTTGGAGTTATCTTGGGTTATATTTCACCTAAAGTTTTCCCTAAGTTTTGTTACTGTTATGGTGCTTATAAATGACCCAAGTTCTTCTTTTATCCTCCCGGTGAAATAGCTTTCTCGTCCTTGTTCTTATCAATCCAATTCTTTTCCCGTGAGTGGCAGGTTGTCACCTCATAATTTGAGAGGTATGGCTTAAGACCATATCAAGCTTATTCTTTTAGTTGTTGGTTTTCCAACAACTCCGTGCGACCCTTCTCTTTAAAATGCTTTTCAAGCTCATCGGAGGTAGAAGATGTTGTTTTCTTCTCCGTTTTTTGTTCCGATGATCCAACTTCTATTCTTTCATTCCGGAGGCATTGTGATGTTGCTCTCTTCAACCCTTCTTCTTAATTTTTTGTCAGGACCTTATTCTTTTCATGCTTATCCATTTAACCGGAGTGTTGTGCCATTTTGCTCAAGTTCTTCATTTTATCAAGCCCTGCATATCTTTCCAACCGGAGTGTTCGAATTTGTTCTTCCTTGTTTCCTTTTCCTAACGGAGTGTTTTCCACTTTGTTCATCTCCATTGTATTCTTTTCGCGAAATGGTTTGACCTTTTCAAGGTTCTTTGGTCTCACTCGTTTGTGAAAGAAGCAACTTAGTTTTACCTGTTCTCTTTTTCTTTTCCGTTGTCCCTCCGGTGCCATTCTAGATCTTGGGACGAGATCCTCTTGTAGTGGTGGAGTGTTGTAATGCCCCGAGACCGATGTGCCAGGTGTCCTGCAGTTATTCGCTGTTGTTGCCTTGTCTTTTCTTGCGTGTCATGCATTGCATATCATGTCATCATGTGCATTTCATTTGCATACATGTTCGTCTCATGCATCCGAGCCTTCTCCCCATTGTCCGTTTTGCAATCTGCCGCTCCTATGTCATCCGATGTCCCTTTCTACCTCTTTTCATGGGAGGGCATTAAAATTTTTCGGATTGGACTGAGACTTGTCATGCGGCCTTGGTTTACTACCGGTAGACCGCCTGTCAAGTTTCGTGCCATTTGGACTTCGTTTGATACTCCAACGGTTAACCGAGGGACCGAGAAGGCCTCGTTTGTGTTGCAGCCCATCACCCCTCCAAAGTGGCCCAAAACCCACCGAAGACATCTCCATCATCTCGGTCGTTCGATCACGATCGCGTGGCCGAAAACCGCACCTCATTTGGACTCTCCTAGCTCCGTCTACCTATATATATGTGGCTCTCCCCGAAATTTCACGGATGAACCCTAGTCAACTTCCTCCTCGCGCCGCCGAACATGTCCATCCCATCGCCGGACATGTCCACCGCCACCGCCAGATCATCCAGCCAATCCCGTGGCGCCACCTCAGCCCCGCCACCCTCCGCAACCAACCACAGCGTGCCACTTGGCGCCCCTTGCCTCGCCTACCGCCGCTCCCTCGCCCCAGCGCCGCCGCGGCCCGCCAGGCCCGCGGGAGGCCCGCCCCGGGCCGCAACGGGACCGAGCCGCCCGCGTGCCTCCGCCGCCACACGCCGTTTCCCGCCGCCGCGTGCTTTTCTCGCCGGCGCCCGCGCCAACGAGCCGGATCCCGCGCCGCCCGTCCGCTACCCGCCGGCGCTCCGCTCCTGCTCCGCCGAGCCGGCGTGCTCCGGGCGCCGCGCCGCCGCCGCGCATCATCGCCGGTGGCCACCGCCCCGCCGCCGTTCGCCGCTTCGGGCACCGCCATCACTCTCCTGGCGAGCTCCACGCCCACGACGATGCCCTCTTCTTCAACTCCCGCAAGAGCTCCAGTGAACTTCGAAGTCCGTGCCACTAAGTGATGTGAGATCCAGATCTGGATCCATTCTCCTCGGGTTGACTTTCACCTCCCGAAACCCTAACTTTTTGGCATCTTGTTCGCATCATAACTCCCTCATCGTAGCTCCGATTCATACGTGTAGCATATCAAAATGTTCATCTCTACGAGTACATCATTTCATCTCATTGCATCATTTTCATTGGAGCTCATCTTGATGCCCGAAATTTCGTTGGAAGAGGGCTATGTGATGAATTTGTGAGATCTGTTTCAGCAAATGGCATTTTGTCATTTTTGCCATGATTAATGTGTGCATGCTATGATCCTGAGCTCTACCTGTGTTTTGTTAAATGCCATGCAATCTTTACAGGGTGCTTGCCATGTATTTTTGTAATATTTGTGGTGACTAGCACAAGCTTGCAAAGTAGCGTAATCGGTAATGCTGATTTCAGGGACTTAGAATTTCACTAAGTCCTTGTCCTGTTTTTGCTTTTATGCCATATGTTCATGTGGTTTTCTAGTGATCCATGCCTCTTTTGAGGATGATCAGTGAGGATGTTTTGTTAACATTGTTGTGCTCTATCCATCCATGTCTTTGTTTGCATTTTTGGAGCACCCTAGCTTGAGTCAATCGAGCTCCACTTTTGCTATTAAGTGAATCCTGGCAGATTGTTGACATGTTTAGCGATTTTGCCGAGGATGTTGCTATTGATCCGTGCATGCTATGATGTTGTTCTTGCCATGCCTAGCTTCTTTGCCATGTCTTCTTTATGGGTGTATGCTTACTTTCTCATGCCATGCTCTCGAGCTCGTAAACATGCCTACTCGTTAACTGATTTGCATGCTCCAGTTTTTCACAAAGTCTGAAATCTGTTTATGTTTTTGCTATGTTCACATGCTTGCAATTGTATTTTATCATCCCTTTTAGCTCAAGGTCACTAAGGGACTTTTGTTAAGTGCTTTGAGTAGCTTCATGCCATGCCTTGCTTTGCCATGTTATGTTCTTGTAGCATGTAGTTTTCATGCTCTAAAGTTTGCTTCCCGCTGATAAATTCCAGACTTGTGTTAATTTCACTAAGTCTGAAACCTGTTATCATTCGCACATTTGCCATGCTTGTTTGAACCTATTAATGAATGAAATAGCCGTAGCTCAGTGTTCATCTTTTGTCAAGATTTATGAGTGGATCCCTTCCATGTATTTTGTTGCCATGTTTGAGTGCTGTAGCATATTTATCTTGATGCATCTAGATGGCTACTTGCTGATTATCGCAGACTGGTGCCATATTTGTTTTGCTTGCCATTTCCAAACCATGCATCCGATTCTGGTGATCTTTATATCGATTTCAACCGAAATCACCTCACCTTTACTGTGGCTCTCTTGGATTTCCATGTTGAGGCCAGGTTCAATCATTCCTTTGCACATCATGCATATGCATCACATACCGCATCCCGCATGTCATACCATGTTCGTGTGTGGTTTGTTTACTATGTTGTGTGCTTTATTTCCGGTGTTCCTTCTTCGGGTTGGGTCCGATAACGTCGCGTTTGTGAGGATCCATTCGGCTTCGGACGTTTGTCTTCTTCATGGACTCGTTCTTCTTCCTTGCGGGATTTCAGGCAAGATGACCATACCCTCGAAATCACTTCTATCTTTGCTTGCTAGTTGCTCGCTCTTTTGCTATGCCTATGCTGTGATACCTACCACTTGCTTATCATGCCTCCCATATTGTTAAGCCAAGCCTCTAACCCATCTTGTCCTAGCAAACCGTTGTTTGGCTATGTTACCGCTTTGCTCAGCCCCTCTTATAGCGTTGTTAGTTGCAGGTGAAGATTGGAGCTTGTTCCATGTTTGGAACATGGTTATTTTGTTGGGATATCACAGTATCTCTTATTTAACTAATGCATCTATATACTTGCTAAAGGGTGGAAGGCTCGGCCTTATGCCTAGTGTTTTGTTCCACTCTTGCCGCCCTAGTTTCCGTCATATCGGTGTTATGTTCCTGGATTTTGCGTTCCTTACGCGGTTGGGTTATAATGGGAACCCCTTGACAGTTCGCCATGAATAAAACTCCTCCAGCAAGGCCCAACCTTGGTGCCACCTAGCCTTTTTCTTTCCCTTGGGTCGGCCAGCCCAAGGGTCATCTTATTTTAACCCCCCGGGCCAGTGCTTCTCTAAGTGTTGGTCCAACCAGAGCACCGTGCGGGGCCGTCCCTTGGCAACTTGGGTTATGTTGGCTCCCGTACGCTTAGCTTATCCGGTGTGCCCTGAGAACGAGATATGTGCAGCTCCTATCGGGATTTGTCGGCACATCAGGTGGTCTTGCTGGACTTGTTTTACCATTGTCGAGGATGTCTTGTAACCGGCATTCCGAGTCTGATCGGGTCTTCCCGCTAGAAGGAATATCCTTCGTTGACTGTGAGAGCTTGTGAAGGGCTAAGTTGGGACACCCCTGCAGGGATTTGAACTTTCGAAAGTCGTGCCCGCGGTTATGGGCAGATGGGAATTTGTTAACATTCGGTTGTAGAAAACCTGAAGTTGACCTTAATTAAAATACATCAACCGCGTGTGTAACCGTGATGGTCTCTTCTCGGCGGAGTCCGGGAGGTTAACACGGTGTTGGAGTAATGCTTGACGTAGGTTGTTCTAGGATCACTTCTTGATCATAGTTGTTCGACTGTGTTTTTGCCTTCTCTTCTCGCTCTCATTTGCGTATGTTAGCCACCATACATGCTAGTCGCTTGCCGCAGCTCCACCTCATACCTTTTACCCTTCCTATAAGCTTAAATAGTCTTGATCGCGAGGGTGTGAGATTGCTGAGTCCCCGTGACTCACAGATACTTCCAAAACCAGCTTGTAGGTGCCGTTGAACAGTGCCGGTGATGCAACTGAGCTCAGGAGGAGCTCGATGAAGACTTTGCCCGTTGTGTTGTTTCGTTTCAGTTGATCAGTAGTGGAGCCCAGTTGGGATGATCGGGGATCTGTGTAGCATTTGGCTAGTCTTCTTTTATTTTGGTTCCGTAGTCGGACCTTGATTGTATCTGGATGATGTAATGCTTTATTCATGTAATTGTGTGAAGTGGCGATTGTAAGCCAACTATGTATCTTTTTCCCTTATGTATTACATGGGTTGTGTGAAGATTACCTCACTTGTGACATTGCTTTCAGTGCGGTTATGCCTCTAAGTCGTGCTTCGACACGTGGGAGATATAGCCGCATCGAGGGCGTTAGATGCTGCTAACTGAAGCCGATCGATGCTGCCTCTGGGGTTGGATGAACAGTTCCTGGTGGGGGTGGATGAACAGGACCCCGTGGTGTTGCCTCTGGATGAACAGGACCCCAATCAATCGAGCCGGTTGGGGCTGGATGAACAGGACCCGTGGAGGGCTGGATGAACAGTAGACAGGGAGGGATGGATGAACAGTAGCCTGTGGAGGGGTGGTTGATCAGGAGCCCGTGGAGAGGGCTGGTTGTACAGTAGTCGGTGGAGTAGCGCGCAGTGGAGGCTAGATGAACAGGAGCCCGTGGATGAACAGTTGCAGGTGGAGGCTGGAGGAGGTCGACAGTGGATGAACAGTAGCCCGTGGAGGCTGGAGGGAGTCGACGATGGAGATGAACAGTAACCCAGTGGAGTCCCGTTTTGCGGTAGGCCACACCCCTCCCGATGAACAGTACCCCCGTTTCGACCGTAGCGCTCCAACACAAGTCTGTTTCCTCCGTTTTGCGGTACGCCACACCCCTCCCGATCAACATGACCCTGTTTCGACCGTAGGAGGTCCGTTTACTCCATTTTGCGGTACACCAGACCCCTCCCGATGAACAGGATCCCGTTTCGAACGTGGCCGGTCGAACACAATGCCGTTTCCTCCGTTCTACGGTACGCCAGGCCTCATTTCCATCGGCTGTTCTGTCAAAGCCCCCCAATGAACATGACGATGCATTCCGTTCCGACCAAGCCGGTTGGCTCCCCATGAACACGACGATGACGCAGTTTCTCCGTTCCGACCCATCCATGTACACGAGCCCTGACCGTACGTATGCGTGAGTAGGAGTTCGAGACCCCGCTCGTATGTACGTACGTGGCCGTATTTTCTTTCTTGCACCCTGTTCGTTGTACGTACGTGTACATGCTACGTATGCGCCTCTACTACGACATGTGCGCGCCTCTACATCGATCCGTATGTACGTACACGTTCATGACTACAATGACAACGCTATGTACGCTTCGACCAGGTGGGTCCCGACTGTCAGGCACTTCCATTCGTGCGAACATGTAGCTAGTGGGTCCCAGCAGTCAGGGGGGGGGGATCGTTTTTTTTGCTCGGACGCACTTCCTTGCGTGCAAAGATGTAGCTGGTGGGTCCTAGCAGTCAGGGGGGAAATGTTTTTTTCACGAAATATGGTGGCCCGTCCGGTGGGTCCCTGCTGTCAGGTGGAGGAATAATTATTTTGCGCGTAATAAGGAGGCACTTCCTTGCGGCCGCCGTGGACCCAGCTGTCAGCCTCTCCACGTATAGTACTATTCCGATGGAAGTCGTTCCTTGACCACGTTGACCACGCCGTGCCGAGAGCACTAGCGCGGTGGACGACGGCGAGGCGTAGGAAGGGGACGGCGCGGAGCCGGGGAAGATGCGGCAGTGGAAGCCCGCGCGGAGAGGAGTACGAGGGTTCACTGGTTCGGCTGCGTTGTGAGGCTGCCGTCGGCACAGGGCCTGGCCAGCGGTCGGAATAGTAGGGGGCGGTAAGGCCTCCGTGGCACACAGCCAGCCACGGGAGGCAGGAGCTCACGATCGGCTCTGCTTTGGGAGCCTGGAGTAAGAAGACCAGAGGTTGAAGAAGCACTATGGCTGTTGGATGGATATCATATGGTCACTGGAGCTAGAATCGTTCATATTGACTAAGTTGACAAAGCACTCCATCCCCGTCAACTTAGTAGGCCCACAAGTCAGCCTCCCACCAAGGTGGGTCCCAACTAGGAGGGGGAGTATTGATTTTTTTTGTGCGTAATAAGGAGGCACTTCCGGTGGGTCCGAGCTGACAGCGGGGGGAACATTTTTTTTGCGAAATACGGTGGCCCGTCCGGTGGATCCCGACAGTCAGGGGGGACATTTTTTTCATGAAATACGGTGGCCCGTCCGGTGGGTGCCTGATGTCAGGAGGAGGAATAATTATTTTCCGCGTAATAAGGAGGCACTTCCTTGCGGCTGCCGTGGACCCAGCTGTCAGCCTCTCCACATACAGTACTCTTCCGATGGAAGTCGTTCCTTGACCACGTTGACCACGCCGCACCGAGAGCACCAGGGCGGTGGATGACGGTGAGGCCTAGGAAGGGGACGACGCGGTAGTGGATGCCCACGCAGAGAGGAGTACGAGGGTCCACTGGTTCGGGTGCGGTGTGAGGCTGCTACCGCCATAGAATAACAGGGGGTGTGGGTGAGTAGAGGGATGCCCTAGCCAGTGGTGGGAGTAGTAGGGGCGGTGAGGCCTGCACAGTAGCACAGCTGGCCACGGGAGGCGGGAGCAGGCGATCCCGCCGGCGCTGGATTTGGCGGCTGGAGCAAGAAGATCAGAGATTGAAGAAACACGGCGGCCGTTGGATTTACATCCAACGGTTACGTCTGCTAGAATCTTTTGTTGACGTATATAATAACTAAAAAATCTTGCATACGCGTCAACTTAAAAGGCCCACAAGTCAGACCATTCCCTCTTTTTTCAATAATTTATATATAGCTCATTGCGAGTTCTTATGCAATTTATTGCAGTCCGTTTTTTGGTTGGCCAGGGCCAATTTCGCATATTTCTGTGGGTTCCAAACTATTTTTAATACCGAAATGTTGAGCTAGATTAAGATATATTTTAATTAGGTTAATTCCCAATGAAATATGCATCTGAAAATGTGAAGAAATTCAGCAATTATAAAGTAATTGCCAATTTGTCATCTGTTTTTTATATTTACAACCCATTTCATATTACTTTCAAGATTTGCAGGCGTCTTGAAAGAGTTACAGCCCATCAGGGCGTAGAAAAATAAGTAGGCCTGGATTGGGTATTCTTCAGAAAAAATAAACTGGGCTCATTTTCACAAAGAAAAAATAGCTGGGCTAGTCACATGGTGAACATAAAATATAAGCCTGGGCTAGACGGGCCACAGCCCAGTTCAAACCCTACCCCGTCTCAACAATAACAAAAAAATACTGCTCGAGCAGCTATGGGCCAAGTGCCAGCCGATCTTGTGCTGTTCTCTTGTCTATTGACTATATACGCTCACAATGTCGTGGGTCCCAGATGTCAGGAAAACACTAGGAGGAAGCATTTTATTTTTCCATACGCTGACATGGTGGGCCCCTACTATCATCCTCTCCACGTACTTCTGCCAATTCCTGTTGTTTGTTGACCATGTTGACAACGCGAGAGGGAGGCACCGCGACGAGTGCACCAAAGCGCGCGGAGGACGACAACGAGGCCTCAGACGTCGGCGTTAACGATTTAGGAGACGGTGGGGCGGCGATGCGTGCGCTGAGGCGCAGCCAGCCGTGGGATGCGAAAGCAGGCGGCTCCACTGGCGCTGGTTTGGTTTTGGCGGCTGGAGGAAGACAGGACTAAAGAAACACGACAGACTATAAAAGCAGCAGGAGTACTTAACAACCTTAACTGAAACCAGCAGGGGCACTTAACAACCATAGCTGAAAGCAGTATGAGTACTTATACAGGTTCAACCATACAAAGCACGCCTTGAACAGTGCTACTTTGCCTATGGTAAACCAAGGGTGAGGCCGCCAAGCCCCAGGACAAGGCCCAGGCGCCACCCCACGCATCCACAACCTTCTAAAAGCGGCTGATGTCTACTACACAACCTTCTTCTTGTAGACGTTATTGGGCCTCCAAGTGCAGAGGTTTGTAGGACAGTAGCAAATTTCCCTCAAGTTGATCACCTAAGGTTTATCAATCCGTAGGAGGCGTAGGATGAAGATGCTCTCTCTCAAGCAACCCTGCAACCAAATAACAAAGAGTCTCTTGTGTCCCCAACACACCCAATACAATGGTAAATTGTATAGGTGCACTAGTTCGGCGAAGAGATGGTGATACAAGTGCAATATGGATAGTAGATAATGGTTTTTGTAATCTGAAAATATTAAAACAGCAAGGTAACAAGTTGAAAAAGTGAGCGTAAACGGTATTGCAATGCTAGGAAACAAGGACTAGGTTCAATACTTTCACTAGTGCAAGTTCTCTCAACAATAATAACACAATTGGATCACATAACTATCCCTCCACATGCAACAAAGAGTCACTCCAAAGTCACTAATAACGGAGAACAAACGAAGAGATTATGGTAGGGTACGAAACCACCTCAAAGTTATTCTTTCTGATCGATCCACTCAAGAGTCCGTAGTAAAATAACATGAAGCTATTCTTTCCGTTCAATCTATCCTAGAGTTCGTACAAGAATAACACCTTAGGACACAAATCAATAAAAACCCTAATGTCACCTAGATACTCCAATGTCACCTCAAGCATCTGCGGGTATGATTATACGATATGGATCACACAATCTCAGATTCATCTATTCAAACCAACACAAAGTACTTCAAAGAGTGCCCCAAAGTTTCTACCGGAGAGTCAAGACGAAAACGTGTGCCAACCCCTATGCATAGGTTCATGGGCGGAACCCGCAAGTTTATCACCAAAACATACATCAAGTGGATCAATAGAATACCCCATTGTCACCACGGTTAACCCACGCAAGACATACATCAAGTGTTCTCAAATCCTTAAAGATTCAATCGGATAAGATAACTTCAAAGGGAAAACTCAATCCATTACAAGAGAGTAGAGGGGGAGAAACATCATAAGATCCAACTATAATAGCAAAGCTCGCGATACATCAAGATCGTACCACCTCAAGAACACAAGAGAGAGAGAGAGATCAAACACATAGCTACTGGTACATACCCTCAGCCTCGAGGGAGAACTACTCCCTCCTTGTCATGGAGAGCGGTGGGATGATGAATATGGCCACCGGAGAGGGATTCCCCCTCCAGCAGGGTGCCAGAACAGGTCTAGATTGGTTTTCGGTGGCTACGGAGGCTTCTGGCGGGGGAACTCCTGATCTAATGTGCTCCCCGAAGTTTTTAGGGTGTATGGGAGGAAGAAGTACGCCGGTGGACCTCCGGGCTGTCCACGAGGCAGGGGCGCGTCCAGGGGGTGGGCGTGCCCCCACCCTCGTGGGCAGCCCAGAATTCTCCTGGTCCAACTCCGATACTCCGTGGGCTTCTTCTAGTCCAAAAATAAGTTCCGTGAAGTTTCAGGTCAATTGGACTCCGTTTGATTTTCCTTTTCTGCGATACTCTAAACAAGGAAAAAACAAAAACTGGCACTGGGCTCTAGGTTAATAGGTTAGTCCCAAAAATCATATAAAATAGCATATAAATGCATATAAAACGTCCAAGGTTGATAATATAATGGCATGGAACAATAAAAAATTATAGATACTTTGAAGACGTATCAGCATCCCCAAGCTTAATTCCTACTCGTCCTCGAGTAAGTAAATGATAAAAACAGAATTTTTGATGTGGAATGCTACGTAACATATTTATCCATGTAGTTCTCTTTATTGTGGCAAGAATATTCAGATCCATAAGATTCAAGACAAAAGTTTAATATTGACATGAAAATAATAATACTTCAAGCATACTAACCAAGTAATCATGTCTTCTCAAAATAACATGGCCAAAGAAAGCTATCCCTACAAAATCATATAGTCTGGCTATGCTCTATCTTCACCACACAAAATATTTAAATCATGCACAACCCCGATGACAAGCCAAGCAATTGTTTCATACTTTTGATGTTCTCAAACTTTTTCAATCTTCACGCAATACATGAGCGTGAGCCATGGACATAGCACTATAAGTGGAGTAGAATGGTGGTTGTGGAGAAGACAAAAAGGAGAAGATAGTCTCACATCAACTAGGCGTATCAACGGGCTATGGAGATGCCCATCAATAAATATCAATGCGAGTGAGTAGGGATTGCCATGCAATGGATGCACTAGAGCTATAAATGTATGAAAGCTCAACAAAAGAAACTAAGTGGGTGTGCATCCTTGCATCCTTTCCTCACTAGGACAATGCTCTAATAATGATGATCATCACACTTTTATTTAATTACAACTCAAGAATTACAACTCGATACTTAGAACAAAATATGACTCTACATGAAAGCCTCCCTGTCGGTGTACTAGAGTAGGGGTACCCTAGTATCCCGAACTTGTGCACGGGCAGTCGCAGCGTCCCGCGGCAAGGCTTGCCGGATGACCGCCAAGGTCCTCCGTGGTTCCTTTGGAGCCATTCAAGAACAAAGTATCCAAGACCCCGGCAAAAGGAGCTTGCCGGGAAGGAGACAAGACCCCGACAAGAGGAGCTTGCCGGGAAGGCCAACCAAGGCATCCCAAGGAACTTGCCGCAATGCACCACGCGTCCCGGCAAGGCCCGGTGAGCGACAAGCTCCCGGACGCGACAAGACAGTAACCGCGGCAAGGTGCTTGCCGCGGCAAGCCTCCACTCTGTACCTGCGCTCCATCACACCCACCAACGTGTCGCACTGGGACCCTTTCAGGCGTACGTGGCAGGAAGCTGTGCAGCTAGCGGTACACGGTGGCAAGCGGCACTGACAAGATCGCCATCGTGGCGAACGGTGGCGTCCCTAGCGGTCCCTTTTGCACTATTTGGGTTACGCAGACGGGCATTTAATGCCCTTGTCCCCTGCCGTCAGAGTTAGGTATGATACACCGTAGTAGGCGGCGGTGCCAACCACCATGCCTTTTCCATTTTTACCCTCGTCTATGTTGCCACCTGTCGGTGACCCCTTGAGCATATAAAAGGAGGCCCATGCGCAACATAGAAGGGGGGACGATCATTCTCACGCTCGGTCTTGCTAGCTGCTTGTGTGTACTGTAGCACTCGACGCTCCCGAGCAAGAACACAATACAAATCAAAGCAGGAGTAGGGTTTTACGCATCCGTGCGGCCCGAACCTGGGTAAACTGATCGCGTGCTCGTGTGCTTCGCCTCGATCTGCTCTGCGTGCAATCTCCGCCCCCTGCCGAACCAAAAGGGGCTCGGTCCGCCGGTCCCATAGGTGTCCGTGGGATTAGCACCCCCGACATCTTTGGCGCGCCCGGTAGGGGAGCGTCGAGGTTGTGTGAACCTGATCTGGCGTCCGCACGAGCTAGATCTTCATCATCTTCAGCGACATGCCGCCGAAGAAGAAGGCTTCGGAGGCGGCTGCTCCGTCCGCGCCGAACACACCATCACCAGAGCAAACGGCTGGTGGGGTAGACGCCGGCGGAAGAACGGGCGTCGACGGGGGAGCTCATGGTGCTGCCAGGTCCAAGGACAAGGCTGTGCTGCCCATCGGCGGCGCAGTCGGCTCCCACAACGACCGGGCGTACTCCAAGACCTCGGCGTCCGTACACGCACCGCGCCCGTCCCAGGAGGCGCGGGACCAGCAACGCCATGGTACTCATGGTGCCATGCGTCTGCTGGGCCAAGATCGAGCTGGTGGATCTCGGAGTGTTCAAGACCAGCGTGCACGCCAACATGCTGGCACGAGCGGGGCACGGTCGCCTGGACGAGATACTGCTCCTTCTAACATGGTTAGAAGTCCGAGCATATCCCATTCCTCACACCGTTCGCCGCCGCTGCCCGCCACTTCAGCAGAAGCTTTGGCGCGAGCTCAACTGCTCCTAGACTATCCTCCAGCGGCAGACAAGATCGACGACTGGAGGGCCACCATTCAGAGTCTCATTGGCTTCGCGAACGGCGATAATCCACGGCAGCCGAGTACATCGCAGCCGCGGCAAGTCAGCCAGGCACGAGCCGATGGCGACAAGACCGGTGAGGGTGCAACCACTGTGCACTCTCCGCCCCGAAGGCCAAGATCGCCGACTCGCCGAATCCACCACGACAGCGACTCCACCGCGTCATCGGATCCACGAGCTCGTCGCGATCAGCGCCAAGTTCTTTACGAACGACAGCAAGAAGACGCTCGTACTCGCATCGAGCGCCGAAGAGAAGCGCAGCGTCAATCAGACCAGCGTGCTGGGCCCTCTGTTGACATGCATGCGCTAGGGGAACCAGGCGACTTGCCGTACGCGGTAGGTTGCCCTGTGTTTACCCATGAGCGGCGGCAAGTCGAGTGGCCCAGCAAGAAGAATTTCAAGCCAGACGTACCGGAGAAGTACGATGGCAAGTCGCATCCGTCGGAGTTCCTCAGCATCTACACCATCGCGGTGCAAGCTGCTGGGGGGCGAGACGAAAAGATCCTTGCCAACTACTTCCCGCTGGTGCTTAAGCCCAACGTCAGGTCCTGGCTCATGCATTTGCCGGACAACTCCATATCCTCCTGGGCAGATCTGTGCCATCAGTTTGTCGGTGCCTTTACAGGCGGCCACAAGCCTCATGGCCAAGAGAGTGACCTTCACCTGCTCGCCCAGAAGGAAGGAGATCCTCTGCGCAAATATATTCAGAGATTCAGCCGTGTACAGCACAACATCCCAAATGTCCACCCTGCCGCAGTCATCAGCGCGTTCCATCAGAACGTGCGTAACCGCAGGATGCGGGAGGAGATGGCGATGTGCAAGATCAGAGACGTAAGCGAGCTGTATGCCCTGGCCGACAAGTGTGCACGTGCTGAGGAAGGGAGGAAACTCCCCAGAGAGAATACATGAGCAGGAGGATCTGACAGCGAAGATGCTGCCCCGGCAAAGAAAAACCGGCGGCGGAACAATAGGAAGAAGAAGGGCAAAGATGTGCTAGTCGTTGAGTAGTCCAGCAATGACGGTGGTGCCAAGAAAGCCAAAGTTGGTAGCTCCGGCAAGGAGATTGCCGCATGCAACAACTGCCAGGCTGTGGCGGTCGCCGACAAGCAGGACAACACCGACAAGCAGTACTGCAAGATCCACCACACCAAGGGCCATGACCTCCAGAGCTGCAAGAAGGTCGAGCAGCTTGTCTAGCAGCAAAAAGCTAAGTACGAGCGGCGCGACAAGGAGAGGGCCCAAGGAGGCGCTGGAGAATCCGGCAAGAAACGCGCCGGCCGGGGAGGACGCCGCGGCAAGGCCAAGCAGCGGCAAGGAGACAGACCTCCCCGCATCCGCGACAAGGATGAAGACGACAACGATGACGAAGATATGGAGGATGTCGAGACCAGTGAGCAGGAGTTTCAGAAAGCCACAGAGGTCTTGTGCGTTGACGGCAGTGCTTCTCTGCATACTTCGCACCGCCAACTCAAACAGTGGGTGCGAGAAGTTAATGCGGCGGAACCACCTGTCGAATCGCGCAAGCTTCTGAAATGGTCCAGCACGCCTATCATCTTTGATATTGAGGACCACCCTGATCGCACAACTATGGTCGGGTGCTTGCCGATGTTGGTTTCGCGAACTATCCGCAACCTCAAGGTCACTAAGATGTTAGTTGACGGCGGGGCCGGCTTGAACCTGATCTCCTCCGCTGTACTCCAGAAACTCTAGATCCCTGACAACGAGCTCGAAGAGACCGGCACATTCCAAGGAATTAACCCGGGAAGGAGCAAGCTAAAGGGGAAGGTCACGTTGCCGGTAACATTTGGCAGCGAGTTGAACTTCAGGACTGAGAGGGTCACTTTTGACGTTGCCGATTTTCCATTGCCTTACAATGGGATACTTGGCCGTCCTGCACTCGCCAAGTTCATGGCAGCCTCTCACTACGCATACAACATGTTCAAGATGCCAGGCCCGATAAGCGTCATCTCTGTCCCTGGCGACAAGAAGGATGCCCTTATCTGCGCCAACAAGATCTACCAGGAAGCAGTAGCCGCAACAGATCACAAGTCACTTGCCGCTGAAGCTCCCGGGGGGAAGAGGAAGACCAAGTCCAGCAAGAGTTCTGATGCCCACTCCGGCAAGCGCACCTCTTCGGAGTGCTGCGCTGCCGTCGAGGACGCACCATCGAGCTCCACCGGCAAGTGTAAGAAGGCAATGGCGGCTCCACCAGAGACCAAGAAAGTGTCCGCCAAGGAGGACGGCACTGGTGGTACCTTCACCATCAGTGCCACTCTTGACCCTAAAGAGGAAAGCGCGCTCATTGCTTTCCTGCGGGCGAACGTCGACGTGTTTGCATGGCAACCGTCTGACATCCCCGGTGTTCCCAGGAAAGTAATTGAGCACCACCTTGCTGTTTGTCCTCATGCGCGACCCGTAAAGCAGAATGTCAGGAAGCAAGCAGTGGAGCGCCAAGAATTCATCGCATAAGAGATCAAGAAATTGGAAGCAGCAGGCCTTGTCAGAGGAGTGCTCCATCCTACGTGGTTGGCCAATCCTGTAGTCGTGCGCAAGGCAAACGGGAAATGGAGGCTTTGTATCGACTTTACTGATGTTAATAAAGCTTATCCCAAAGACCCATTTCCCTTGCCGCGCATTGACCAGATTGTCGACTCCACAGTCGGATGTGATTTGCTTTCATTTCTTGACGCATACTCAGGATACCATCAAATCTTCATGGCAGAAGAGGATGAGGAGAAAACCGCATTCATTACTCCATGTGGCACATACTGTTTCATACGGATGCCTTTCGGTTTAAAGAATTCTGGTTCAACATTTGCAAGAGTAGTCCATGTCGCTCTTGAGCCACAAATGCACAGAAATGTGGAAGCCTACATGGATGATATAGTGCTCAAGAGCAAGGACAGGGCAACCCTAATTCAAGATTTAGATGAGACCTTTGCAAATCTACGCAAGATCAACCTCAAGCTCAACCCCGAGAAGTGTGTGTTTGGAGTTCCCTCCGGCAAGCTTCTAGGGTTCTTCGTGTCTCAGCGGGGAATTGAAGCCAATCCCGATAAGATCAAGGCCATTGAGCAGATCGAAGCACCAAAGTGCGTCAAGGATATACGAAGACTTGCCGGTTGCGTGGCTGCTCTCAGCAGGTTTATTTCTCAGTCTGCTGAGCGCGCCCTGCCTTTTTCAAAATTTTGAAAAAGGCAGGTCCAATGAAATGGACTCCGGAAGCGGAGGCTGCGCTGCAGGACTTGAAGAGATACCTGTCCTCCACGCCAACACTTGTCGCACCTAAGCCACAAGAGAAGTTGCTGCTGTATATAGCGGCAACCAATAAAGTGGTTAGTCCTGCGTTAGTGGCAGAGAGGGAGGCAGATGACGAGCCAGCAACCGCGGCAAGCGCATCCAGCGACAAGCAGGGTGCTTCCCCGACAACCTCTGGCCCCGACAAGGATGGATCTGCGCAGGTGCGCGAAGAGATACAGAAGAAAATGGTGCAGCGCCCAGTTTACTTTGTCAGTTCCCTTCTGCAGGGGTCTAGGTCAAGGTACTCTGGTATGCAGAAGTTGCTTTTCGGCCTTCTCATGGCCTCGAGAAAGCTGCGCCATTACTTCCAAGCACATGAGATCACAGTTGTCACTCGCTTTCCGCTGAAGAGGATACTGCAGAATCCAGAAGCAACAGGCAGGATCGTTGAGTGGGCACTGGAACTGTCAAGCTTTGGCCTCAAGTTTGAGAGTACTTCAACTATCCAAAGCAGAGCATTAGCAGAATTCATAGCAGAGTGGACGCCGACACCAGATGAAGAAATTCTAGAAACAAGCATCCCCGTCAAGGAAGCAAGCAAAGAGTGGCTCATGTACTTTGACGGTGCCTTCTCGCTGCAAGGCACCGGTGCTGGCGTGCTGCTTGTTGCACCCACCGGAGAGCACCTCAAGTACGTAGTCCAGATGCACTTTCCCAAGGAGCAAGCGACAAACAATACTGCAGAGTATGAAGGCTTGCTTGCCGGTCTCAGGATCACGGCAGACCTTGGGATGAAGAAGCTTATTGTCAGGGGTGACTCGCAGCTTGTCGTCCGTCAGTGAACAAGAATTATCAGAGTCCGCTGATGGAAGCCTGTGTTGACGAAGTGAGAAAGCTAGAAGAGCACTTTGACGGCCTGCAGATGGAGCGTGTTCCAAGAGCTCAGAACGACATTGCCGATGGCCTGTCAAAGTGCGCCGCACTTAAGTTACCTGTGGAACCAGGGATCTTTGTGCTCAAGCTGACTCAACCGTCCGTAACGCCATCAACTGGACATAACAAGAAAAGGAAGTTGATTTCTGGTGACTATTTTCCGGCAGAGCTTGACGAAGCCGCCGCCAAGAAGGTCCCCATGATCAACACCAAGAGGGCTGAGGAGCAGTCTGCTCCGGCAAGCCCTAGGGTTTGTTCCGTTGAAGCACACGCTCCTGACAAGTTTTGCTCCGGCAAGCTTGCCGGGGAATGTCAAGCTCCGGCAGAGCCGCAAGTTCTCGCCGTAGAAGCGGATGTTCCCGTAGCAGCAAATATGCCTTTAGTCCATGTTGTCGAGCCACAAGCTCCAGCATGGGCACAGCAGATTGTCCATTTCCTTCAGACAGGAGAACTTACTGAAGAGCAAGAAGAAGCGGAAAGAGTAGCCCAGCAGTCAAGTATGTACCAGTTTGTCGACAGCACACTGTACAGAAAAAGACTCAATGGTGTGAAATTGAAGTGTATTTGCCAGGAAGATGGACAAAAGCTGTTGGCAGAGATACATGGAGGCATATGTGGTCACCACATTGGCGCAAGAGCACTTGTCGGCAAAGCATTTCGGCAAGGGTTCTTATGGCCGACAGCCCTCCAGGATGCAACTGCACAAGTAACCAAGTGTGAAGCATGCTAGTTCCATTCCAAGCAGACACACCAGCCAGCTGAAGCTCTCCAGACGATCCCTTTATCCTGGCCATTTTCGGTCTGGGGGCTCGATATCCTCGTCCCCTTTCCCCGAGCAGACGGGGGCTTTGAGTACTTGTACGTTGCAATCGACAAGTTCACAAAGTGGCTGGAAGTGGAACCAGTGAGGAAGGTGACAGCACAGTCAGCAGTCAAGTTCTTCAGGTCAATTGTTTGCCGCTTCGGGATCCCTAACAGGATAATCACTGACAACGGTACGCAATTCACGAGCCGCACCTTCATGCAGTACGTCCAAGATCTTGGCGCCAAGGTCTGCTTCGCTTCTGTTGCTCACCCAAGAAGCAACGGTCAAGCGGAGAGGGCAAATGCTGAAGTGCTGCGTGGGCTCAAGACTAGAACTTTCGACAGGCTGCACAGGTGCGGAAGAAACTGGAACGAGGAGCTGCCGGTGGTTCTTTGGTCGATCAGGACGACACCGAATTGAGCCACTGGCCAGACACCTTTCGCTCTAGTCTATGGAGCAGAGGCAGTTCTCCCCACGGAACTCGTATACGGGTCACCTCGAGTGCCCGCTTATGATGAGCTCGAGCAAGAGCAGCTGCGACAAGATGACGCGCTGCTCCTTGAGGAAGACCGTCTTCAGGCTGCTGTGCGAGCTGCTCGCTACCAGCAAGCTTTGCACCGCTACCATAGCCGCAAAGTTAACCCCAGAAGTCTCGAGGAAGGCGACCTTGTTCTTCGGCGTGTTCAGTCCGCCAAGAATTCCAACAAGTTGACGCCGAAGTGGGAAGGCCCTTACCGGGTGAAACGAGTCACTAGGCCTGGCGCTGTCCGCCTTGAGACCGAAGATGGCACTCTAGTGAGAAATTCCTGGAACATAGAGCATCTTCCCAAGTTTTACCCGTAGGGCGCGGTTGCCGGAACCCGTTCCGGCAACCACCTTTTGTACAAGTCTTGCCGCTGTTACATGTAATCCTTTGTACAAAGCGGGGCGCAGATCCCGTGCATAAAGCTTATGTGCTCCGCACACCTTGTTGATTTCATGCTTTTTATTATTTGCATGTGTTATCTGACACTTTGTGCAGCACTTACCCCCGGTAAGCAACAACGAGCCATAAAGCTCCATATTTTTATTTTCTCCTCTCTCTTTTTTCTCAAGGAAAGGAAGGGTCCCTCGCCCACAAGTTTGCCAGGGGGGGGGAGGAGAAGATAATGATATGGACCAGGCGTCGTTCAAGGAAGTTTTGCCTTGCCGGGAAGCAAACAACAGAAAAGCTAAGTTGCCAAAGTTTGAGCAATCAGATTTCCTTTAAAATTTTAAGTTATCTTCCTTGAACGACCGTACTTTGTATGGAAAACCTGTGCGCGGAGGAACCAACTCGTAGCTAGTTGCGCCCTTATTTTGTTTCTAGTCCGCTCAGCAACTTAAGTGAGATGCGACTAGCAGCGACAAGGTTTCTTGTCGGCAGTGGCACCGCCAGCAGGCTGCTGACGTCCCGCACTCAGCGCTCGCGGCAAAGGTGCCTGCGCCAGCAAGTTCCCTAAAAGCGTAGGGAAAAAAACATACAAAGGAAGGAATCAAGTAGAGGAAATAACATTGCAATCATTACCTGAAATAAAGTTATAATACAAGATAGCTTGTCGCAGCTCTAACAAATTGTTCTCATAACATGACTAGCAGCGACAAGGAAAGAAGAAAACGGGCGGCCTAGTCTACGCGGTCGCCCTCGACCCTCTTGATTCCGCTCATCTTGTCCACAATGGGTGCGACAAGGGTCTTGAGCACTTCCAGATCGGCATCCGGCGGCAAGGACCTGAGGACGTTGGTGAGGTTGAGGCCCGGGTTGCGGAGCGCCACCTTCACCAGCACCTTCTGAAGAGCTCCCGCGCAAATCTTGCGCGACTCATCGGCCAGCTACTTCGGAATCCTCTCCCGGAGTCGCCGGAGTGCCGTCGCCACGCCCTTGAAGAACGAAGAGAGCTTGGTGCTGGGTTGGAGGTTCTTGTCGGAGGGATAACTGAGATCCTCCATCCCCAGCTGCGCCAGCTCCTTGTCGATATCTGCGGCAACATCCACGAGGCTCTCCGTCCAGTGCTCCACATTTTCCCGGAAAGTGCTCTGGGCGGCAGCGGCACTCGCCAGCAGTGCCTTGCCGGCCTTGACCTCTTCCTTCAAGGCCGTCTCCTGCTCCTTGGCGCAGTCCAGCGTCTTGGTCAAAGCGGTCAGCTTCAACTCAAGATCAGCGTTGGAGTCCTTGGCGGCGCTAAGTTCCTAGCCCTTCTCGGCGAGACGGGCCTGCAGCTCCGAGTAGCTATGGGCGTCCTTCTCCCGCTCAAGCTTGAGTGCGGCAAGCTCTTCGCCGCTCGCCTTAAGATCGGCCTCCAGCTGCGCCACCCTCGTCTCCAGCCGCTTCTTGGCGGCCTCGGCAGCTGCGGCAGCATCTTCTGCTTGCTTGAGGGCTCCGCCAACTGTTCGCTCGCGCGTGGCAAGCTCCTCTTCGTGGCTGTCAAGATGAACCTTCCGCTGCACCAGCTCGCCTTCTTGCACGGACAGTTTCTCAGCGGCAAGCCTTTGTTGGTCTTCGGCTTCAGCCTTCTCGAGGAGGAAGGCCTCCCGCTCCTCGGCAAGTCGCGCCCGCTCCACTGCCAAGGATCGGAGAGCTTCCTGATTGGCACCCCGGAGCTCTTCCGCGCGCTTCTCGATATCCTCTCCCGCCTTCGCGACAAGCGCTTTGCGGGATTCTAGCTTGGCTTGCCGGGCGCAGTAGAGCGACACCAGCTTCCGCAGCAGCCGCTCCTCCTCGGGCTCGCCGCTGCTGCTGCTTGGCGTGTCAACCAGCGCCAGCCCGGCGGAGGTGAGCACTTCTCCATCGAAGATCTCTCCTTAGACCGGCGCCCTGGAGCCTGACGCCCAGGGGAGGTTGATGAAGATGTCGTCGCTGGCCTTCAAGTAAACGCCAGGCTGGGGCTCTTCGGAGCCTGGCGCTGCGGCAGCGGCGGAGGGATCAGTGGTCGGTGCAGCGCCTGGCGCTCCTGCGGCCTCAGGGTCGTCAGTGCGATCGCCAGATCCCCCGCCTGCTTCTGCAGCGGCAGCCCTGGCGGCCTCTGCGCCGGTGGGCTCGTCAGCGTCGGCTGCTTCCTCGGCGGCAACGGCGTCATCGGCGGAAACCTCGGTCTCCATCGGCTCCGCAACAGATGGATGTGACAGCCTGAAAGGGGAGAAGAATCAAGCAAATATCCAAAAAAAGAAGATCAAAAGAAGAAGAACCCAAGGGAAGTTTTGAAGCAAGGAGAGTACCTGTGCCAGGTTCTGCAGTTGTGGTCTCCGCCGCCGGGGGCCACTGGTGCTGTCCCTTGCCGGGGAACCCTCCCTTGCCGGAGACGTCTCCCTTGCTGGAGAGCTCTCCCTTGCCGGGGACCTCTCCCTTGCCGGAGGATTCTCCCTTGGCGTTTCGGGGGCGGCCTCCGGGCGTTCCTGGTGGGGCTGCTCTGCTCCTGCACAAGTCAACAGTCAGATATCAGCAAAGCAAGAATCTCCATGCGCGCCCAACAGCGGAAAGCAAACCATATACTTACGCTAGGGGCTGCTCTGGAGAACAGTTGCCGGGTCCGGCAGGGTTGTCTCGGGCGCATCCCCTGCTGACGCGGTGGGTTCGTCCTTGATGACAATCACTGGGGCCTTGGCTCTCTTCGCCGCTCTCTGGGCCAGAGTCCTAAGAAAGAAAAGGTTTAGAGTAAAGCAAATGAGATGCAAGACAAAAATAGCAAGGATTGAAGCACTGCAAGTACAACAAGAAAATCTTACTCTTCTTCTTCTTCCTCGTCGGAGCTGAACGCGGAGAAGTCGAAGTCCGGCCCGCGTCCGGCGCGGGAAGGCGAAGGAGTAGGTTCCCTTGGCCGCTTGGCGGGAGCAGAAGCAGTGGTCCGAGAAGACCCCGCTCCAATTGCCGCAGCA
Organism: Triticum monococcum; assembly: GCA_034509565.1. NCBI lineage: Eukaryota > Viridiplantae > Streptophyta > Magnoliopsida > Poales > Poaceae > Triticum > Triticum monococcum. The sequence goes on from CM067843.1 coordinate 80,351,308, forward strand.
GCGTGGGGCGCTCCCGCGGCAACAGTGCTTGCCGCGGTGGAGCATGTCGCGTGGCGCGGTGACTGTCGCCTCGCCTGCCGCCTCGCTACGTCCCCGGCCTTGCGAAGACGCCTTCTTGGTGGAGATGGAGGCTCTGCTTGTGGCGAGCTGTCTGAGGATGAGGAGGAAGAGGAGTTGATCTCCAACGAACCACTCGTATCCTCGGCAGGCTCGCTCGGCTCGGCGTCACGCCCGGCAAGATCTTTCTTGCCGGCAAGCTCCTCTTGCCGGGCAAGCTCCTTCTTTCCGGCAAGATCCTCTCGCTCAGCACGGTTTGCCGCCTCTGCCTCGTCCAAGGTGAATCCAAACTCGCCCGCAGCTGCGGCTGCCGCCGCCTCTTCCAGCCTGGTGGCGATGGGGGGGGCAGGGCGCAGCTCTCTTTTCAGCTTTGGGAAGAAGGAGGCGGGGCGGAGGCTTCTGAGATTGGAATGGAAAGGGGGCGAGTGGGCGCACTACCCCTGCTTCCCCTTGCTTATAAAGGGGGAGAGGGCGGACGTTCCACCTTTCCTAATAAAGAAACCACCCACGATCTCTACCACGACACCGCGTTCGACGCGTGCCGTTCGGGCAGGGCGCGGTGGATGCGGAGTGAGATACGGCGTAACCCAGGCCGCGCGTGCCCGTGCCCTGTTTTGGGCCTGGCCCAACAGCGCTTGGCACTGTGTATGGCCCAGGCCTGGGGGCTCCTGTCGGTGTACTAGAGTAGGGGTACCCTAGTATCCCGAACTTGTGCACGGGTAGTCGCATCGTCCCGCGACAAGTCTAGCCGGATGCCCGCCAAGGTCCTCCGTGGTTCCTTTGGAGCCATTCAAGAACAAAGTATCCAAGACCCCGGCAAAAGGAGCTTGCCGGGAAGGAGACAAGACCCCAGCAAGAGGAGCTTGCCGGGAAGGCCAACCAAGGCATCCCAAGGAACTTGCCGCAACGCACCACGCGTCCCGGCAAGGCCCGGTGAGCGACAAGCTCCCGGACGCGACAAGACAGTAACCGCGGCAAGGTGCTTGCCGCGGCAAGCCTCCACTCTGTACCTGTGCTCCAGCACACCCACCAACGTGTCGCCCTGGGACCCTTCCAGGCGTACGTGGCGGGAAGCTGTGCAGCTAGCGGTACACGGTGGCAAGCGGCGCTGACAAGATCGCCATCGTGGCGAATGGTGGCATCCCTGGCGGTCCCTTTTGCACTATTTGGGTGACGCAGACGGGCATTTAATGCCCTTGTCCCCTGCCGTTAGAGTTAGGTATGATACACTGTAGTAGGCGGCGGTGCCAACCACCACGCCTTTTCCATTTTTACCCTCGTCTACGTTGCCACCTGTCGGTGACTCCTTGAGCATATAAAAGGAGTCCCATGCGCAACGTAGAAGGGGGGACGATCATTCTCACGCTCGGTCTCGCTAGCTGCTTGTGTGTACTATAGCACTCGGCGCTCCCGAGCAAGAACACAATACAAATCAAAGCAGGTGTAGGGTTTTACGCATCCGTGCGGCCCGAACCTGGGTAAACTGATCGCGTGCTCGTGAGCTTCACCTCGATCTGCTCTTCGTGCAATCTCCGCCCCCTGCTGAACCAAAAGGGGCTCGGTCCGCCGGTCCCATAGGTGTCCGTGGGATTAGCACCCCCGACACTCCGGCGGTGTACCGGGATGTGCAATGACTCATGAGTGACATGTATGAAAGAAGTATGAATGGTGGCTTTGCCACAAATACGATGTCAACTACATGATCATGCGAAGCAATATGACAATCATGAAGCGTGTCATAATAATGGAACACTGGAAAGTTGCATGGCAATATATCTTGGAATGGCTATGGAAATGCCATAATAGGTAGGTATGGTGGCTGTTTTGAGGAAGTTAAATGGTGGGTTTATGGTACCAGTGAAAGTTGCGCGGTACTAGAGAGGCTAGCAATGGTGGAAGGGTGAGAGTGCGTATAATCCATGGACTCAACATTAGTCATAAAGAACTCACATACTTATTGCAAAAATCTATTAGTTATCGGAATAAACCTACTATATTCCAAATTCTCTGTGCTTTATAAACTATTTTACTAGCCATAGTTTCATCAAAATAAGCAAACAACACACGAAAAACAGAATCTGTCAAAAACAGAATAGTTTGCAGTAATCTGTAACTAACGCACACTTCCGGAACCCCAAAAATTCTAAAATAAATTCCTGGACTTGAGGAATTTATCTATTAATCATCTTAAAAAAGAATGAACTAAATAGCACTCCCCAATAATAAAATGGCAGCAATTCTCGTGAGCGCTAAAGTTTCTGTTTTTTTCAGCAAGATCAACAAGATTTTCCCCAAGTCTTCCCAACGGTTCTACTTGGCACAAACACTAATTAAAACATAAAAACTCAATCATAACAGAGGTTAGATAAATTATTTATTACTAAACAGGAGCAAAAAGCAAGGAACAAAAATAAAGTTGGGTTGCCTCCCAACAAGCGCTATCGTTTAACGCCCCTGGCTAGGCATGATGATTTCAATGATGCTCACATAAAAGATAAGAATTGTAACATAAAGAGAGCATCATGAAGAATATTACTAGCAAATTTAAGTCTAACCCTCTTCCTATGCATAGGGATTTTGTGAGCAAATAACTTATGGGAACAATAATCAACTAGCATAGGAGTGCAAAACAGGCATAACTTCAAAATTTTGAGCACATAGAGAAGAAACTTGATATTATTGCCATTCCTACAAGCATATGTTCCTCCCTCATAATAATTTTCAGTAGCATCATGAATGAATTCAACAATATAACCATCACATAAAGCATTCCTTTCATGATATACAAGCATAGAAAATTTACTACTCTCCGCACAAGCAAAATTCTTCTTATGAATAATAGTGGGGGCAAACGCAACAAAATAATTATCACGTGAGGCATAATCCAATTGAAAACTAAAATCATGATGACAAGTTTCATGGATATCATTATTCTTTATAGCATACAAGTCATCACAATAATCATCATAGATAGCAACTTTGTTCTCATAATCAATTGGAACCTCTTCCGGAATAGTGGATTCATCACAAAATAAAGTCATGACCCCTCCAAATCCACTTTCATCAATATAATAATCATAAATAGGAGGCATGCTTTCATCATAATAAATTTTCTCATCAAAACTCGGGGGACAAAAATATCATCTTCATCAAACATAGCTTCCCCAAGCTTGTGGCTTTGCATATAATTAGCATCATGGACATTCAAGGAATTCATACTAACAACATTGCAATCATGCACATCATTAATATATTTAGTGCCAAACATTCTAATGCATTCTTCTTCTAACACTTGAGCACAATTATCGGAATCCTTATTTTCATGATAGATATTAAAAAGATGAAGCATATGAGGTACCCTTAATTCCATATTTTTTGTCATTTTCTTTTATAAACTAAACTAGTGCTAAAACAAGAAACAAAAATATTCGATTGCAAGATCTAAAGATATACCTTCAAGCGCTAAACCCCCCCGGCAACGGCGCCAGAAATGAGCTTGATGTCTACTACACAACCTTCTTCTTCTAGACATTGTTGGGGCTCCAAGTGCAGAGGTTTGTAGGACAGTAGCAAATTTCCTGCAAGTGGATGACCTAAGGTTTATCAATCCGTAGGAGGCGTAGGATGAAGATGGGCTCTCTCAAGCAACCCTGCAACCAAATAACAAAGAGTCTCTTATGTCCCCAACACACCCAATACAATGGTAAATTGTATAGGTGCACTAGTTCAGCGAAGAGATGGTGATACAAGTGCAATATGGATAGTAGATAATGGTTTTTGTAATCTGAAAATATAAAAACAGCAAGGTAACAAGTGGTAAAAGTGAGCGTAAATGGTATTGCAATGCTAGGAAACAAGGCCTAGGGTTCATACTTTCACTAGTGCAAGTTCTCTCAACAATAATAACATAATTGGATCACATAACTATCCCTCAACATGCAACAAAGAGTCACTCCAAAGTCACTAATAATGGAGAACAAATGAAGAGATTATGGTACGGTACGAAACCACCTCAAAGTTAATCTTTCTGATCGATCTATTCAAGAGTCCGTAGTAAAATAACATGAAGCTATTCTTTTTGTTCAATCTATCCTAGAGTTCGTACTAGAATAAAACCTTAAGACACAAATCAATCAAAACCCTAATGTCACATAGATACTCCAATGTCACCTCAAGTATCCGCGGGTATGATTATACGATATGCATCACACAATCTCAGATTCATCTATTCAAACCAACACAAAGTACTTCAAAGAGTGCGCCAAAGTTTGTACCAGAGAGTCAAGACGGAAACGTGTGCCAACCCCTATGCATAGGTTCATGGGAGGAACCCACAAGTTGATCACCAAAACATACATCAAGTGGATCAATAGAATACCGCATTGTCACCATGGTTATCCCACGCAAGACATACATCAAGTGTTCTCAAATCCTTAAAGACTCAATCCTATAAGATAACTTCAAAGGGAAAACTCAATCCATTACAAGAGAGTAGAGGGGGAGAAACATCATAAGATCCAACTATAATAGCAACGCTCGCGATACATCAAGATTGTACCACCTCAAGAACACGAGAGAGAGAGAGAGATCAAACACATAGCTACTGGTACATACCCTCAGCCTCGAGGGAGAACTACTCCCTCCTCGTCATGGAGAGCGCCGGGATGATGAAGATGGCCACCGGAGAGGGATTCCCCCTCTGGCAGGGTGCCAAAACGGGTCTACATTGGCTTTCGGTAGCTACGGAGGCTTCTGGCAGCGGAACTCCCGATCTATTGTGCTCCCCAATGTTTTTAGGGTATATGGGTATATATGGGAGGAAGAAGTACGTCGGTGGACGTCCGGGCTGTCCACGAGGCAGGGGGCGCGCCCAGGGGGGTGGGCGCGCCCCCACCCTCCCGGGGAGCCCGGGACTCTCCTGGTCCAACTCCGATACTCCGTGGGCTTCTTCTGGTCCAAAAATAAGTTCCATGAATTTTCAGGTCAATTGGACTCCATTTGGTTTTCCTTTTCTGCGATAGTCTAAAACAAGGAAAAAACAGAAACTGGCACTAGGCTCTAGGTTAATAGGTTAGTCCCAAAAATCATATAAAATAGCATATAAATGCATATAAAACATCCAAGGTTGATAATATAATAGCATGGAACAATAAAAAATTATAGATACGTTGAAGACGTATCAGCGGCTTCATCTCGCAATGTGGTCAATAAATAGGATATTCGCTTTAGAGCCATGGAAAAGCAGGAACATTGTCTTCTGTCCTATTCTCCAAGATGGAGAAGCCTTCATTATTTGAGACCACCCATGAATAAGTATCTTTTCACCTCCAAGGGGAATGGAGTAGGTCGACATAAACATCATGTTGTGACCAAGCGCAAGTCTGACCCGACCATGGTCAGGCATCTGTATAGGAACAATAGAACTGGGCAGTTTCTGTTTCAAGAAGATCACAACTGTAAAAATTGTGTATAAGCAATAGTTTATGAACAACATATATAACAGAAAACAGCTCGTACCATAAGTTTCTCGACACAGTTGGACCTGTTCATCAAGTGCAATAGTGGCACACATATCCCACGTGGCCTTCCACCATTGAAACGCCCACAAGGACCTCAAAACGATCAATAGAGTGTAGGAACTTGTGGATGTCGTCCTAGTCAACTTTAGTGCCATCAATAACAGCCGAGTTGTTGCAGAATAACAAATGAGCAACCTGCTTGACTCTGGAAAAACCTACACGTGCCACCAATTATAAGAAAATATTAGTTAGAAGTAGCATCTTCGTGAGAGATTCGTTGCTACTTACAAAGTTAAATTGTGATTAGTTAGACAAAATAGGTGGATTAAGAAGTAATCGAGGGAACAAGAAAGAACCAGATACAAAACTAACATGGATGAACAATTGGAACAACGTCGGGGTGGATGATCGCAGTGAAGATGAGACCATGTTCTGCTATTTCCATCAACATTCATGCGCCAACTTTCAGTCCGTAACACTTGAGAAAGTTTACCCAAGTTCGGCCATAAAAAAGCAGCGATCTTCTTGGTTCATGAACCCAACTCGGAACTTATATCCATGGCCTCTGTTCACTGTGACCATTAAACTGGTGTATTCAGTTATGGCAAGGCCGAGCATCTTGAGTACATGTGTTCTGGCAGAGCAAATAATGCATTGCAGGAAAAATAATATGAGAACACAATGTATTCCCTATCCAAATCTAGAAATAACTTCCTCCTTCACGTCACTGTTGACCATCATACTGGTAGTACCTTTTATCCAAATATAGCAATCCAAATTTCCAAATTAGTAGACAACATGTTCAAAACCCCCCCACCCTCCCGGATAGAAAAGAGGATTCTAGGAACATACTATGTGCGTTTTAAAATCCTGTGTTAGGATGAGAAGGAACAAGTGTGGCGTCTCACCGAGGGCGCAGAAACCTGTAGGGTCCTCGCACTTTGGGCACTGCAAATGAAACACACTAGATTCAGTAGGAAGAAAAATGCATAAACGGCGGCGGCTGCCATCCTAGGATTACCCGTGACCAAGGGACTTGGATTTATCGGGATGGATGAAGAATTCATACCTGATTCTCGATGAGAAAACCCTATGCAATTGCCGAGAGGGGTTTTCTCTGAACAAGCAGACTAGGGAGAAGGGGATTCAGGCCTAGTGAAACATCGCCGCTTCGTCCGTCCAGCTTACTGCTAAAGCTGGAAAGGGGGGTTTTGTGATTTGACGGCTCATTGGGCATTACTGCGGCGCTACAACCGGTGTGTGTTTACCATGCAGTTTTGCACTCTAATTTGTGCGTATGGCACGTGGACCCCATTGCCGGATACCCCACATATCAGTGAAAGGAAGTAGAAAGACAGGAGTAACTAGTTACACATAAATATATTTTTGACAGAGAGATACTCCCTTTGTAAAGAAATATACAAATCTTTTATATCACAACTTTATACATAAGAAAAATCAAGGGGAATATATATATAACATATATAATTATAAAAAACATAGTTGTTTTTAACACAGTATAGACGAGTTGGTGATGATGGTGTGCCTGCCATCCTGCAATATAGGTCGTCCGATTTATATCTGACGGATAGGAAGGAAACTATGGCAATTTTGCAAAAAGGTACCCACACAGCTCTCCACAGTTGCAAATAAGGCCTTCCCTCGTTCATCCTATTCTCTCACAAGATAAAATACTCATACAAATGAATCTTGATGTTACGTGCAACGCACGGGCATTATGGGGGTTCAGCTGAGAATATAATACTCAGACAGGCTCACGGTTCTGGACTTTGGGCCGCATGCCCACCTTGCATGTTTGGGGGCCCATGTGTTCTACCTCAGCACTTTTCATATTGCAAGCGATCGGTACGGCGCTAGTTTTAGATGTTGTCGCAAGGCGAATACATAAAATTGAATAAAGCACGACAGCTGTTGGAATGAAATCGAACGACAGTTCCTAACCAGCAATGAGAGTTGCAATTTTATCAATGATATACCTTGTGATGAATAATACTGTCGTATTACTTATACATACAGGACACTTGTTTCACCATGCCAGATTATTACATCAAAATCTCTTGGAGGATAGATCAGTTCGGCAGTTGCGTGCTGCTACTGAAGAATTTCAAAGTTGATTTGGACCAGCTCTCCTTGCCGAGAAAGTTCGATTTTGAGATCACCCCCTACCGCAAGATATGATTTAGATTTGAACCTTGACCATCCTTTAGCATCAATCATCATGCGACCATCCTTTGTACTTACGGTATATTGAGCAGGTTCATTCACACCAAGGCTGCACATGGTAAGAGAGACTTGGCCGATGTCACCTAGATTGTTGAATGACTCCCTCGTTGCTCTAGGAATTCTCTGTTTGCAAGCAAGAAGACATACCCAAACAGTTAGATCAACACAGTGAATCATTTGAAACAACATGGAAAGAAAAAAGAACAAAACACTTGGGCGGCCAATGCTTACCAAGAAGGTGGACATGTCGGTTTTTGTAAGGACTTTGGTATATGCAGTGCGAACTACAGCCCAGTCTATTGTCGGTGGAACTGCTACCACTGCATGGGCCGGAGCAAATGCAAGTGCAAGTGTTGGTGCAGGTGCCAAAGCCACCACTGCTGCCGGAGATGGTGCTCCTTTTAGAGCTGGTGCCGGTGTCGGAGCAGGTGCCGGTGTCGATGCCTGATCCTCCGGTAGATCAGCCTGATCTGCTGACATGGTCGGTGCCCAATCCTTAGCTGGATCAGACTGAGTTGCTGTCGCTGTCAGAGCTAGAGCAACTGTTGGTGCTTGATCCGTTGCTGAAGGTGGTACCGATGTGCAAGACAGCAGCGATCATGTCTGGTCTGCTATGATCAGCTTTCTAACTTGACTAGGCTTCGTGACGGTGATCCAGTTTTTTTCTTCATTTCTTTTAAACGCGAGAACGACTAATTTTGGTGTTTTAGTTAAACCAAACTGCAGTTCATCATAGGGATTCAGCTTGTACTGAGACAACAGACTGATTCAATTTTTTCCAGTAATATAAGTGATGGATAGTGCCTTCGTTACTGACACGACATAAGAAGTGAAACCTGCAAAAATAGCCATCATAGAGCAAACCAAATGGTTTATTCTGTGATGAATGTCACATGGAAAAACCTGCATCATAAAATTGCAGGAAAAGAAAGAAAACATGACATTAAATCAATAAGATGTAGACAACAAATCAACAAGATTTACTTGATGTGACACGAATCAATCCTTACCAGGAAATCACTATGTTGAAGTACTAAACAGAAGATTGATCATCCAACTACGGGTGGCATGCAGGGGCCCCGCCTACTCCCACAAGCAAGACAGTCCAAAGGTCGTGACAAATCGTATGGACTGAACATCCATGGGACTAGAAATCCTAGTGCGTGCGATAAACCCTGCAATGCGTACAGATATTGGAGTGTAACCATAATTGATCAACCGTCCTCAACAAAAAGATGATCTAGATACTTCAAAATATACAGACTGAATTGAGTGGACATACATTAACATAGACCATTCTCAAGACTGACCACACACCAAAAGCAACAGTACCAATAAACAACACAGGGTTCACAAACACAAATGAAGTACTGAACAATAGTACTTACTACAGACAAGCAAAGTTGCACTAATTAAACTCTGCAAACTATTTCTTGCCACCGACCTACGGGATGAACCCCGCATAACTGACTAGGCCATGCACTTCGTGAGATATGTCTACATGCACCATCACCATCTCGTCAACCTTGGAGAACCTAACAAAGTGGTATTTCCACTCATAAACATGATGCTGAAGATAGGCCGCATCAGATTTGTTGGGAAGCTTTACAAGAACCACACCCTTCATAATCGAAGGTACATCCAGGAAATTGTTGTGGTCAAGTATAGCCTCGAAAACACGTCTGACAACAATGCTACAGGAGAACACTAGTTTAGGACACGTGGCGACAAGGACATAGCAGCTGGATAGTTTAGCAGTAGAACTCATCCTCAGGTCTTCCAGCTCACACAGCATGACTTTGAGAACTTCATCTCCACCGCGGACCTGGTTCTAATTCAAACAGAAACCATATTATATTATGACCTCCATTCAGAAATATAAGATGATTTTCGATATTATACTCCATATATGACTACATATACGCACAGAAATGAGTGAACAAAGACATTAGAACATGTCTTCAAAGGCATGAGAGCAGAGGGATTACTTGCAATATCCATAACACAAGTTACTGAGGAAAATATACCCTCTTCAAAGGTAGCATTGATGTACATAAGGTACTCCCTCCGTCTCAAAATTCTTGTCTTTGATTTTTCTAGATACAGATGTATCAAGTCACATTTTAGTATTAGATACATCCGTATCTAGACAAATCTAAGACAAGAAATTTGGGACAGAAGGAGTAGTTGAAAGTAATCTATAAGAAATCAGTGTCAACCTCTCGCATGTTTTGGTCAAAAGAGGAATTTAGAACCGTCATTTGGCACACAAAAATCACATGCAAGATCACCCAGAAAGTTGTACTACTAGTACTAGTACCGCGTGTTAGATGAAAAAACACGATCAAGATCAAGAAGAGATATTACCTGGACTTGCTTAATGAGGGATCCCGGAGAGGGGGGCTTGGATAGGGCGATGGCTTTGAGCTTGTCTGTGGTAGTCTCGGTGGGGTGCTTGCGCTTCTTCGTACCATGAGCCTCGACTATTTTGGCCAGAGCCATAGACATCACTTCGGCCGGTGCTCCAGTGTCCATCAAGAAACTGTCAAATAGAAATAAAAGAAAAGAAACCATAATCACAAACCCAAAAGAAGAACATAGAGGGAGTTATAGGATCAGTCTCGGGGTTGCAAGACCGGGCCTTGGCCAGAATCAACACCATTGATGCGCTCACCTTTCCTTCTTTGGGAGAGAAGAACAATGGCAGAAGCAGGCGAGGGCTTTCTTGAATAAATGAGGAACAAGATGAGGGAGAAGCGAGTTGGGTAGAGAGGAAGCTGAGAGAGAAGAGTGAAATGATGGTTGCTTCGTCCGTCCAACTTACTGCTGGAAATGAGGGGGTTTTGTGATTTGACGGCTCATTGGGCGTTACTGCGGCGCTTCGTTCGGGGTAGTCTACCGTCACTCTGCTACGGAGTAATTTAGTGCATGGCTGGTGGACCCCGATGCTGGCTGTCCCACACGTCAGTGAAAGTGAGTAATTTAGGGCATGGCTGGACGAGGATCCACATGGTAGACCTGAAGGAAATATGCCCTAGAGGCAATAATAAAGTTATTATTTATTTCCTTATATCATGATAAATGTTTATAATTCATGCTAGAATTGTATTAACCGGAAACATAATACATGTGTGAATACACAGACAAACAATATGTCACTAGTATGCCTCTACTTGACTAGCTCGTTGAATCAAAGATGGTTAAGTTTCCTAGCCATAGACATGAGTTGTCATTTGATTAAGGGGATCACATCATCACGAGAATGATGTGATTGACTTGACCCATTCCGTTAGCTTAACACTTGATCGTTTAGTTTGTTGCTATTGCTTTCTTCATGACTTATACATGTTCCTATGACTATGAGATTATGCAACTCCCGTTTACCGTAGGAACACTTTGTGTGCTACCAAACGTCACAACGTAACTGGGTGATTATAAAGGTGCTCTATAGGTGTCTCCGAAGGTACTTGTTGGGTTGGCGTATTTTGAGATTAGGATTTGTCACTCCGATTGTTGGAGAAGTATCTCCGGGCCCACTTGGTAATGCACATCACTATAAGCCTTGCAAGCATTGCAACTAATGAGTTAGTTGCAGGATGATGTGTTACGGAATGAGTAAAGAGACTTGCCGATAACGAGATTGAACTAGGTATTGAGATACCGACGATCGAATCTCGGGCAAGTAACATACCGATGACAAAGGGAACAACGTATGTTGTTATGCGGTTTGACCGATAAAGATCTTCGTAGAATATGTAGGAGCCAATATGAGCATCCAGGTTCCGCTATTGGTTATTGACCGGAGACGTGTCTCGATCATGTCTACATTGTTCTCAAACCCGTAGGGTCCGCACGTTTAAAGTTCGATGATGGTTATATTATGAGTTTATGTGTTTTGATATACCGAAGGAGTTCGGCGTCCCTGATGAGATCGGGGACATGACAAGGAGTCTCGAAATGGTCGAGACATAAAGATCGATATATTGGACGACTATATTCGGACATCGAAAAGGTTCTGAGTGATTCGGGTATTTTCGCGAGTATCGGGGAGTTACGGGAATTCATATTGGGCCTTAATGGGCCATACGGGAAAGGAGAGAAAGGCCTCAAAGGGTGGCCGCACCCCTCCCCATGGGCTGGTCCGAATTGGACTAGGGAAGGGGGGCGCCCCCTTCCTTCCTTCTCCTTTTCCCTTCCCTTTCCTTCCCTCATACTCCTACTACTTGGAAGGGCTCCTAGTTCTACTAGGAAAGGGGGAATCCTAGTCCAGGTGGGAGTAGGACTCCCCTAGGGCACGCCATAGAGAGAGCCGGTCCTCCCCCTCCTCCACTCCTTTATATACGGGGGCAGGGGGACCCCAAAGATACAACAATTGACCTCCGCCGTATGTTCAGTACTTGGATCGGTCGGATCGTGAAGACGTACGACTACATCAACCGCGTTGTGCTAACACTTCCTCTTTCGGTCTACGAGGGTATGTAGACAACACTCTCCCCTCTCGTTGCTATGCATCACCATGATCTTGCGTGTTCATAGGGAAAATTTTGAAATTACTACGTTCCCGAACAGTGGCATCCGAGCCAGGTTTTATGCGTTGATGTCATATGCACGAGTAGAACACAAGTGAGTTGTGGGCGATATAAGTCATACTGCTTACCAGCATGTCATACTTGGGTTCGGCGGTATTGTTGGATGATGCGGCCCGGACCGACATTACGCGTACGCTTACACGAGACTGGTTTTACCGCCGTGCTATGCACACAGGTGACTAGCGGGTGTCAGTTTCTCCAACTTTAGTTGAACCAAGTGTTGCTACGCCCGGTCCTTGAGAATGTTAAAATAGCACCAACTTGACAAACTATCGTTGTGGTTTTGATGCGTAGGTAAGAACGGTTCTTGCTAAGACCGTAGCAGCCACGTAAAACTTACAACAACAAAGTAGAGGACGTCTAACTTGTTTTTGCAGGGCATGTTGTGATGTGATATGGTCAAGACGTGATGAGATATAAGTTGTTGTATAATATGATCATGTTTTGTTGAAGTTATCAGCAACTGGCAGAAGCCTTATGGTTGTTTCTTTATTGCATAAGATGCAAGAGCCAAATAATTTCTTTACTTTATCGCTATGCGATAGCAATAGTTGGCGAGACGACCATGTGACGACACATTGATATAGATCAAGATGATGGGATCATGGTGTCATGCTGGTGACGATGGAAATCATGATGATGCTTTGGAGATGGAGATCAAAGGCACAAGATGATGATGGCCATACCATGTCACATATTTTGATTGCATGTGATGTTTATCTTTTATACATATTATTTTGCTTAGTTCAGCGGTACCATTATAAGATGATCTCTCACTAAATTTCAAGATAGAAGTGTTCTCCCTGAGTATGCACCATTGCCAAAGTTTGACGTGCCCAGACACCACGTGATGATCGGGTGTGATAAGCTCTACGTCCATCTAAAACGGGTGCAAGCTAGTTTTGCACACGCAGAATACTCAAGTTAAACTTGACGAGCCTAGCATATGTAGATATGGCCTCGGAACACTAAGACCGAAAGGTCGAGCGTGAATCATATAGTTGTCGGCATTCTGGGAACGGGGGTCCCCAGACTTGCCTGCCTGCGGCCTGCGGCGTGGCTCAAAGGGGGGGCCCAGCATGACCCATCTTCACCAACACAGACCGAAGACCCTCGCGAGGGGCCAAGCCTCGCGGGGCGGACGACACGGAGCTTCCTCAGGCACGGCCTCGTCAGGCTAGCTCGCGAGGAGGCGGAGAGATCAAGGCGGGGTACCTCATGAGGTGCCCGTGACGCAAGCCATGACGACCAAGGGCGCCAGGCGGGTGCCCGCCCGCGCAGTGTCCTCCTTTCCTCTTTGGTGCAAAGGGGGCAAGCGCAGCCACGGGGTACCGAGGCATCAGGCAAAGGTTGCCATTTCGGTGCAACAAGACCAAGACCAGGAGGACTGCAAGACGGAGGTCACGGTGGAGCCCAAGACGGCGTCACCACCAGAGCTTTGTGCAGGCGAAGACTACTTTTGTAAGGATAGATGGTACTAGCTGTCCCCTTTCAAATTAGCCCGCCATTGTTGGCTCCCTTCCCGCTCGATATTTGGGAAGAGGACCAGGGCCTCTATAAATAGGACCAGCCACCCACGAGAGGTTGGAGAGGGGACAATCGAGAAGAGAGAGAGAAGGGTGACTGAACTCCTCCCAGCAGTTCATCCCCCCAGCGAAGAACAGACCCTCGCGATGCTGTTCTTCCTTGTATTGTTCATCATCATCAGCCCAAGAGGCAATCCACCATGCCACACACTGGAGTAGGGTATTACACCACAACGGTGGCCCGAACCAATATAAACCCTGTGTCTCTCATGTTGTTGTTTCCATAGCTTAAATCTTAGCGAGGCGGAGGGGCGCAAGTAGGTAGGAGGCAAAATCTCCGCGCGCACCCCAGTGTTCGAACCTCAAGGGTCTGCCGGAACCCGAAATCCGACATTTGGCGCGCCAGGTAGGGGTGCGCCGGAATCCACCTTCTACCGCTTCGTGCCCCGTCGCGTCGTCATCACCATGTGCGGCGACCAGGCGGGCAACCCAGATCCATGGGCGGCATGGCCCACCCGCGCAGAGCCGCTCGCCTCGGGCGATCCCGTGCCCCAGGCAGCTCACGGTCCGCAGGGCGTTTCGGGCCGCGGGCGGCACGGACAGGCTTCGACAGCTCTCACACCACGGCAGGCGCGGTCGGCAGCAAGGGCCTCCAATCACGCCGCGACCACGACACCGTACACCCGTCGGGAGCAGGCGAACTCGAGGGCCATGCTCACGGTGGCCCGAGAGCTGCTGCAGTGCAGGCTGCTGGAGGGTGGCCGCGACGTGCTGCTAGAGCGGGTTGCAGAGCTCCTGGGCTTCGCCGCCTCGGGGGCTCACCCCTTCTGCACCCAGCTCCCGTCTCAAGCCAAGGGCGGCCCGCGCAGGTGCTCCGCGCGCGCCCGCGGGCTCCAAGGCTACTCCAACGCCAGCGAAGCTGTCAGCACCGGACCAGCGGCGGCGCTGCCCCCGCTCCCGGTCCGCGAAGAAGAAGGACTCGACGCGACCCGCGGCCCAAGTGGACAGCCGCGCTGCCACCCCACGGTGGGCGCGTCAGGCAGGACTGCGTGGCATGCGGAGCACTACGGCGTGGCCTTCGGGATGACGATGCCAGAGGAATACATGCCCCTCATGATGGAACAAGGACACCCTCATGAGAGCGAACAAGGCTCGCTCCATAGCCCAAGCTGGGGGGACAAGGCGCCAGAAGCTGAGCCTTTCCAGGAGCCCCGGGACGGTCCCACTAGCCATGTTGGAGGCAACGATTATCGGGTACCGCTAATTCTTCAGGAGCAGGCATACGCTAACCATGGTTCGCAGGAGGTGCAGGTTGCCACAGCGAGCAACTGCCCCGCTCCCACAGTCTCCTACCCCTCGGGAGGAGGGCGCAGGAGGTAGGCCCTCCGCTGGGGAGGTGCCTCAGGGCCTGCCCCCGGCGGAGGACCCGTGGTCGTCGGGGGAACCGCTGGCGACCGCTCTACCCCATCGGCGGCGTCCTGGTTTCCGGTCGTTGTTGATGGCACTAGAGTGTGGCACAAGGCGGGGCCCTCATCTGGCGATATGAAGCAAGGCGGGCACCTGTGAAGAAGGCCCAGTGCCTATGAAGCTCGCCGCCCCGTGACACTCTCACGTAATAATGAGTGGGGCTGTACACGCCCCGGAGTCTCACGGGTGCCGGCCTTAGGCCCTAGGGCTCCCTCCCACGCCCAGTGGCAGCACTTAGCTCCGCGCTGGTGAGAAGACGTCCAAGACTAGATTAGGTGCCGGACGCGGCCTTTTGTCTGCTTTCGTTGCTTTTCTCTTTGGTTGTTGCTTTCCCCCGCTGGGTTCAAGTTGGATTTGAATTTGAGATTTACGTGTGTTCGGGGAAGGGGTGCTTAGTCTCGTTCGAGCAATTTCTCATGTTTTGGTTACTACTTCGCCTCAGCTGCCTTCCCTCGTGAGCCCTCGCGAGCCGGGTCAGGCCTAGCTTGAGCGTAGACCAGACTGTCACCGCCGCGTCCTCTCAGGAGGGTGTTTTACTGCAGGTCCTACGGATCCAATCAGGGAACACTCGGGACACCACAACCTCCCACAGGCTACCTCAGGTCCAGCACGGGACAAAGGTAAACTAGCTGACCAGCACGTCGCTTAGGCCAACCACTTGGCGTGGGCGCATGGGCAATGTAGCGTCTACTAATATGATGAACACAAGTTTTACATAAGGGGCTCCCCCTCCAAAATGCTCTCACTGCCATCAGGCCAAAACCTGAGTTCTATTCATGCAGGGTAAGCGAGTAGGAACGATGCACAATCAGTCGGATAAATCCCCCAATGCGTTCTCAGGAGCACCACCTGAGCCGTTGCTGGCATCGCTGTCCGCGTCTCCGCCAGCGGCGTCAGGGCCGTTCACCACGCCGCCCTCATTGGCAGCCACGATCACGTCGTAGTTGTCTGAAGCGAAGGCCCTGATAAGAGCATCCACCTAGTGCGCCAGATTGTCTCGGATGGCCCGGGGGATTGGGGCGATGGCGGCGTCGAAATCGAAGTGGGGATCCATGTTCCGGAGATGGCTGAAGACGCGAGAAAAGGCGCGCCCGAGCAGGGCGCGGCTCCTCTCCTCCACCAAGCTGTCAGCCCTGACCGACCGCACCTCCAGCTGCGTCACCACGTCAGTGAAGAACTGAAGATTGCCGGCGTAGTTGACTACGTGCGGCTTGCCAACAGCCGCCTCGCAGATGTTGCCCAAGGCTGCATTGGCTCTCTCCCGGAGCGTGGTGAGCATGGGGCCGTGCTCATGCTCCAGGATCCGCCGCTGGCGTATCTCGTCCGCATTCTGGCGCGCGACGACCTCAGCCTCCTCCACCCGCTGGCGGAGAAGGAGCACCTCGGCCTGGGAGGTGGTCAACGCACCTTGCGCCACCTCAAGGGCGGCCCGGAAAGCATCAGCCCGCTGCATCGCCTCCTCCAGCTTGGCCCTCAAGGCGGTAGTCCTGCCTTCAGCTTCGGCCCGGATCAACCCCAGCTTCTCTTCGAACTTGTGCTTGAGGTTCAAATGCGCCATCGCCACCCGACGTCCGATCTCCTCCAGGACACGGCTTCCTGTGCAGCGACATCATCCTCCGCCTGCGTCACCAAGCGCTCCCTCATCTCCAGACGCTCGTACTCTTAGGTACGTTCGGCGGCTTCCAGCATCAGCGCCTCCTCAAGCTTTTGGAGCTCTGCTGAGTCACCAGAGACCACCTTCATCGACGCGAGGGCTGCCTCGTGCAGCTCCACCTGCTCATCCAATGAGTGGCACCAGGCCAGGAGCTCCCGAGCCCGCTCCTCCGCTGCCTTTCGCCGCCGGTCGACTTCCCGGGCCTCCTCAGCGGCCCAAGATCGGGCCTCCTGAGAGGCCACCAGCGACGCCTTGGCCTCTGCGTCAGCAAGATCGCACTGACGGCGCGCAAGGGCGATGGCGCCCTCCAGCTCGCACCTCTCTACAGCCAGGCGCAGGCCCTCGGCCTCAAGGCGTGCGTCTTCATCTGCAAGCTCCTCACCAAGCAGGCTTACCGCGTCAGCCGCCCTTTGAAGGAATCCTTGGCGGAGAGCACGACGCTCCCGAGCGCGCTCCAGCACGTCTTCCACACCATCATCTGCCCCAAGCAAGCGCCGGGAGCCACGAATCAGCACTCCCCCTCCAGGCTGGGGGCTGGCACCCTCGCGACGGTCGGGCACGCCGCGCCAGAAGCCCGGCCTGGAGCCAGCCCATACCCAGGTGAAGAGCGCAGGGAGCGCCTCAGCCAATCGCAGTCCACAACCAGGCGAGAAGCCCACGGCAGGCTGGCTATGCCACGAGAAGGCCCGCGAAGGAGGATCGCTATGTGCGCAGGGCCACGATACGCCTCTTCGATCGCCCTCACCACAAGGGCTCCGCTGCTCGGAGCTCTTGAGGACGGTGGACGGGGCGAAGCCAAGGGGGACGGCTCCTCAGCCATCTCCGTGAGCTCGACTGGAAGGGGCCTACGGAGCAAGGGTCAATAAAAGTAACAGAAGTATCGGGAGCTGGGAAAGGAGAAGGCTTACTCATCAGTGGTGAAGTACTTCCTACACTTCAGCAGGCGACAAGGGTAATCATCGCCCAGGGCCTCCCTTCTCTTCCGGAGGGCCTCAAAGTCCATGAGGAAGCGGCCCAAGAGTTGGGCGCAGGGATCAACCTGCGACGAAGACTGAGCGTCAAGGCGATCTGCGTCAGGGGCGCCTGCCTGATGTGCACTGCCAATCGCCTCGCCAAGAGAAGCAGCTGGAGCCTCAGGGGCCTCAGTCGCAAGCGCTGAGGGTAGCTGCTCGTCACCCTCAGCCTCAGCGACATGGGCCCCAAGAGCTGCTCCCTCATGAGCATTGTCCGGCGCTGTCACCCCGTCGGGAGCCCCCTCGGCCTCTGGCGCCTCATGCCTCCTTGCTCCGCCGCTTGAGGAAGAGTCGCCTTGGCTGACTGGAAGGGCAGTCACCATCACTGGGTTCTCGCGAGGCCCTTGGAGGCCGGCGGGGCGCGACCCCCACTCATCAAAGATAGGCATCTGCTTCACAAAATCGCCCCTGCTCTGGCAGAGGTACAACAAGGCCCCTCCCTGCTGGATGCTACCAGGGTTGGGATCCCCAGTCAGGGTCAAGAGCGCTGTCCTCAACACTTCAGGAGTCAGGTCCTCTTCCTGGAGCCTCATATGATCATCATGTCCGCTGAAGGCCCACATCCGGCGGGAGTGGCGTTGGAGAGGAGCAACGCGGCATAGCAGGAACTCCTTCACCACCTTGGGCGATGTCACGCCAAGCGACCTCAAGAATGCGAAGCGGTGCCAGACGAAGACGAGCCAGGGGCTCTCAAGCGTCTCCTGGCCCCAGCCCGAAATGGGGACAGCAGGCGAGGTTGGCTCCGATAGCAGGGGGCTGGGCACCCCTGCGTCCACATACAACCACCGCTCGCGGAACCTAGCCACGGGCAGGGGGAGCTTGAAGTCAATCCCAGAGGCCGCTGTCTCAGACGCAGCAACGAAGCTCACGCACGCCCAACATTGGGTAGGGTCGACAAGGCGCAGTGTGAAGAAGTGGCGCAGCAAGGCAACCGAAGGAAGGATGCCCATCATAGCCTCGCAAACAAAGGCGAAGACCGAAAGGAGGGTGATGGATTCAGGACCCAGATGCATCATGTGGATCTGATAGTGGGAAAGCACGACATTGAAGAAATCAGAAAAGGGAGGAACCAGACCCACCAATAGGGCATCGGCAAAATATGGGACCTCGGTGACTATCCTGTCGATGGAGAAGTGGGACGCGGGCCAGGCCGTCGTCCTCCTGCATTCGTTGAAGATAGTGGCCAGAGCCGAGCTGACCTTGCCCAAGCCCTCGGCGGGGGCCGCCAACGGCGGCGGGCAAGGTGGAGACATGGGTTTCTTCCCTCTTCCCTTCTTCGTCGGAGCCATGGCGATGGGAAGAGGGGGGGAAGGTTCGATATTGGGTTGAAAACAGAAGCCGAAGTTCGAGCGGAGGAAGGGCAGAGGGCGCTCAAGCAATAGAAAGGAGAACGGCTGTGTACGACTACGAGTCCGCCTAGCATGGTGCAAAACAAGGAGAGCGTGGGGGAACAGTGCCACCCACGTTCAATCAACCGCCATGCGGCGCCCAAGGCCGCAGGCTGTTAGGGCCCGCGGCACTTCGCTCTTGCCCTTCCGCCTCCCTGCATGGCCAAGTCCGGGCGCGCCTTGGGCCAGGGGGCTACTGTCGGCATTCTGGGAACGGGGGTCCCCAGACTTGACTGCCTGCAGCCTACGGCGTGGCTCAAAGGGGGGGCCCAGCACAACCCATCTTCATCAACACAGACCGAAGACCCTCGCGAGGGGCCAAGCCTCGCGGGGCGGACGACACGGAGCTTCCTCAGGCACGGCCTCGTCAGGCTGGCTCGCGAGGAGGCGGAGAGATCAAGGCGGGGTACCTCATGAGGTGCCCGTGACGCAAGCCATGATGACCAAGGGCGCCAGGCGGGTGCCAGCGCGCAGTGTCCTCCTTTCCTCTTTGGTGCAAAGGGGGCAAGCGCAACCACGGGGTACCGAGGCATCAGGCAAAGGCTACCATTTCGGTGCAACAAGACCAAGACCAGGAGGATTGCAAGACGGAGGTCACCATGGAGCCCAAGACGGCGTCACCACCAGACCTTTGTGCAGGCGAAGACTACTTTTATCAGGATAGATGGTACTAGCTGTCCCTTTTCAAATTAGCCCGCCATTGTTGGCTCCCTTCCCGCTCGATATTTGGGAAGAGGACCAGGGCCTCTATAAATAGGACCAGCCACCCACGAGAGATTGGAGAGGGGACAATCGAGAAGAGAGAGAGAGAGAAGGGTGACTGAACTCCTCCCGGCAGTTCATCCCCCCAGCCAAGAACAGACCCTCGCGAGGCTGTTCTTCCTTGTATTGTTCATCATCATCAGCCCAAGAGGCAATCCACCACGCCACACACTGGAGTAGGGTATTTGTCGGGGTAAATAGCCATGGGTAGCCCAGCCGGCTTCCCCTGGCCCCTCAGAAAAAATTATGAGCCCATCCGGCTCATAAGAAGACTCAAGACCTGGGCCGCCTCCCCCCTAGCCGACTACCTTCCTAGCCGGCTTCAGGGGCGGCCTGCCCTTTACCCTCATGAAGAAAGCTGTGGAGGGCCGGCTACGGCAGGGCCGGCCATGAGAGGCCGGCTACAAGATGCCGGCTACGACGAGGCCGGCTACAGTCTGGCCGGCTCCCATAAAGCAGTCAACGCCGTACCCGCAATGTATGCGTCCTCTCTCCGATGATGAAGCGGGGCGTGGCTACAGTGGAGCCTGCCACCCCCAAAATCCGGAGCACGCCTAGTACAGCGCGTCGTGCGGGCAGCTGCGGCCCGCCCGGCGCGGCACTGTAGCCACGGCGGCTCTAACACCGTCCACGACGGGCCGCCAGCATGGCCCCCAAGGTGGTGGGCCCCTTCGGGCAGAGAGATGCCGAAGGCGGCCGCACCTCCTCTCAAGCCGGCAAGACAGAGGGCCGGCTTCACATAGCCGGCCTGCCACCCTCCTCGAAGGAGACGCCCATTAAGGAGACAAGATGCGGCGGGGCTACAGTAATCGCCCGCCAAGGCGGCGTTGCTGTAGCCACGCTTACCCCGACCAAGCCGGCGTCAACAACACGGAGCAACAGTAACCAGCTGCCGACCAAGCCCTGGCCGGTGGGGCCGGCCTGTCGACCCAGGAGCCGGCAGTCGGCGGGACCCACCAGCCGGCGGGCCCCAGAAGCCGGCGGAGAAGCCGGCGAGCATAGTCACAGACAGCTGGGCCCAGCGCCCAGTCGGATTACCATTGTACCCCCGGGGGGTAGGCCTATATAAACCCCCCGGTGCACCCATGCAAAGGGTTGGACTCTCATTCTAGACCTAAACATGATACAAGGAGAGGAAGCAGGTTGAGCTGAGCCCTTCTTCCTCCTTCCACCCAAAACAGCTCAAGGAGCATTGTAGCTACTTGTCCACTTAGTAACCATGCGGAGACCCCGCAGAGCAGCAGTAGGGGTGTTATCTCCCCGGAGAGCCCTGAAGCTGGGTAAGATTCGCCGGCGTGCATGTCTCCGCCTCATCCCGTTTCCAGGCACCGGCGATGTTCTATTGGCCCCCGCAATGATAAGCCACCCATTGGCATATGTCGCTCCTACCACCCGACATTTGGCGCCCACCATGGAGCCAGGTGCACCGTCGTCCGGAGACCTGTTCTGGACGGGAACCCTTTTCCTTCCCCGTGAGCGTAGCCAGCCCAGCTCGCCCGATGGCGCTTGCCGCGACGTACTGCATGGCGTCACCAACATCTGGGCGGCTAGCGGCCTCGCCGACCTCTTCGACAAGGCCCGCATCTCCGACGAGCTTGCCTCCGATGCGGGCACTGATCACCTCGCCAACCTCCTCGGCCAGCTCCACGTCTCCAGCGAGCCCGCTGCGGATTTGGAGTCGGTTGGCTCCACCGACCCGATGCCTGTCGACTCCGACACAGCATCCTACGATACCTTCCCCACCAACGTCATGGTCTACAATGACCCGCTCCCTCCGGCTGGCGATCGCGATTCTGACGCCCCCGAGGTGATGGTTATCGGCCTCGACGGCCCGACTGACGAGGGCGCCCGCGACGCCCCACGCGCGGCTGCCCAAGGCTTGTCCGCCCCCCTTCTGGCTGACGCCAGCGACGAAGTTCTGGAGGCACGCCGCCTCGCCCTCCTCACGAAGGGCCGACGGCTATCCTCCGTAAGATGCCTCACCGAGGCCTACCAGCGAGAAGCTGACCGTGCCGCCTTCGGCACGCCGGCTCCGGATGGCCCAAGCCGGGCTGGCGTTGTCAGGCAACGCGGCGCCGTCATCGCCGACACACTTGGAGTAGATCGCCCGGTCTACGCCACCCCGCTCGAGAACCTGCACGCCGCCCAGGCGGCCGTAGACGAGCTGGACGGCTTGGAAGCCGAAGACCTCCCCCATATGATGCGGCGCATCCAGCAACTAATCAATGCAGCCACACGACGGCACGAAGCCGACGCCTGCGCGGGGAGCCCTCCCCCGCGCCGCGAACACGGCGCGACTTCCTGGTCGCCGACTACAAGCAACACCCGCTCGCGGCACGAGAAAGAGCCGGCTTCCAGCCGAAGCCGGACCCAAATCTCCATCGAGCGAGACGCGGACGGCCGCCCCCGAGCCATGGAATGGCGGGGCACCCCGCCTCCGCCTCGAGCTCGCGGAGAGAGATATCCTACCCGACTCCAGTGGCTCACCCGACTCTCAGCGGCCGGCTTGGTCGCCGCGAGGGGGTCGGCGAAAACGACGCCCGCCACCGGATCGACCGCCTGGCCCGATCCCTCGCGCTAGAAGAAGAAGACGATGTCGGCCCGCCTTGCTTTGGCCCCCGCATCCGCGACGAGCCCTTCCCCAAAGGGTTCTCGCTCCCAAGAGACACGCCCAAGTACAACGGCTCGGTGAAGCCGGAAGATTGGCTGACCGACTACTCCACAGCCGTCAGCATCGCCAATGGCAACCGGCGCGTTGCCGTAAAGTACGTGCCCGTCATGCTGCAAGGCACGACACGGACTTGGCTTAACAGCCTCAAGCCCCTCAGCATCAACAGCTGGGTGGATTTCACTGAAGCCTTCGTTCGCAACTTCACCAGCACCTACAAGCGGGCTCCCAAGCCCAGACAGCTCTCCCTGTGCGTACAGGGCCCAACCGAGTCCACTCGCGACTACCTGACGCGTTGGGCCGAGCTCCGCAACTCCTGCGAAGGGGTGCACGAGGTGCAAGCCATCGAATACTTCACTGCCGGGTGCCGAGAGGGCACCCTCCTCAAGCACAAGCTTCTCTGGGATGAGCCGACTACCCTCGACGAGCTCCTGAACATCGCCGACAAGAATGCCACCGCCGACTCCTCAATGAAGACCGAGCTCCGGGTGGACGCGTCCGGAAAAGTGCTCAATCCGGCGCCCCAAGCACCGGCTGGAGACGGCGGCCGACGCCAACACCAGAACGATCAGAAGCGCAAGGGCCCTGCGCCGCCTCCCGCTAGCCGGCAGGTGGCCACGGTCGAAGATGCGCCGCCTGAGGGGCGGCCCGCGCCCAAGAAGCCCAAGGGCGGCCGGCCGGCTTGGTAGCCGGCCTTCTCCTACGAGCAAACCCTTGATGCCCCGTGCAAGTTCCATAGCGGCGCGAAGCCGTCTAACCACATGACCCGCAAATGCAACTGGCTCGCCCGAATCTCCAAGGGCGAAGGGCTCACGCCGACTCCGCCTGCCGGCCCGCCGCCACCGGCTCCGCCGCCCAAGGCCGCCCGGCCCGCGGTCGACGCCGTGCAGGACGAGTTCCCCGATGAGCAAGCATCTTATGTTGTCTTCACGAGCCAGCCCGAAGACCGGCGCAGCAAGCGCCGAGAGCAACAAGAAGTCAATGTGGCCGCCACCAGCCCAGCCGGCCACATGCACTGGTCAGAAAAACCCATCAGTTGGAGCCGGGCCGACCACCCAGAGGTGATGCCGTCCCCCGGCTCCTACGCATTGGTCCTGGAGGCCACCCTTGCAATGGATACGCGCGCCGCACGCTTCTCCCGTGTGCTGATCGACGGTGGGAGCAGCATCAACATCCTGTACCACGACACCATGGAGAAGCTGGGTGTCAAGGCAAAGCAGCTTGCGCCGACTCGAACGGTGTTCCATGGCATCGTACCCGGTTTGTCCTGTGCCCCCATCGGCAAGATCAAGATCGATGTACTCTTTGGGGGCAAGGATCATTTCCACCGGGAAGCAATCTGGTTCGAGGTGGTGGACCTGGAGAGCCCTTACCACGCCTTGCTTGGCCGACCCGCCTTGGCCAAGTTTATGGCGGTCCCCCACTACGCTTACCTCAAGATGAAGATACCAAGCTCCAAGGGTGTCATCACCATCGCCGGCGACTACAAGAAGTCCGCCGACTGCGCCGCGGCCAGCAGCCGGCTGGCCGAATCCCTCGTGATCGCTGCAGAGAAGAAGACGCTGGACAGGGTCGTGGCCCTGGCCAGCAAGCAGCTAAACCAACCCGCTGACTCCAAGGAGTATGATGCCCAAGGATCTTTCCAGCCGGCCAAGGAGACCAAGAAGATACAGCTCGACCCCGAGCACCCCGAGAGGTTTGCCATCATTGGGGCGAGCCTGGATAGCAAATAGGAAGGTGAGCTCGTCGATTTCCTCCGTGAGAATCGGGATATCTTTGCATGGTCCCCCAAGGACATGCCGGGTGTTCCGAAGGATTTCGCCGAGCACAAATTGCACGTGCGGGAGGATGCTAAGCCAGTCAAGCAGCCCCTCCGCCGACTGTCAGAGGAGAAAAGAAGGATCGTAGGGGAGGAGATAGCCCGGCTTCTCGCAGCCGGTTTCATCATGGAAGTTTTCTTCCCCGAGTGGCTTGCGAACCCGGTTCTCGTGCTGAAAAAGAATAACAAGTGGCGCATGTGTATAGATTACGCAAGCGTCAACAAAGCCTACCCGAAAGATCCCTTCGCTCTGCCCCAGGATTGATCAAGTGATAGACTCCACAGCCGGATGCGAGCTGCTGAGCTTTTTGGATGCCTACTCGGGATACCATCAGATAAAGCTGAACCCGGATGAACAACTGAAGACCACCTTCATCACGCCGTTTGGTGCCTTCTGCTACCTGACTATGACGATCGGCTTGAGGAATGCCGGCGCCACTTTTCAGCGTTGCATGCAGAAGTGCCTCCTCACGCAGCTCGGCAAGAACGCCCACGTCTACGTGGATGATGTTGTGGTGAAGACGGAGAAGCGTGGCACTCTGCTGGAAGACTTGAAGGAGACATTCGAGAACCTGCGCCAGTTCCGGATCAAGCTCAACCCGGAGAAATGCGTGTTCGGAGTGCCAGCCGGCCAACTCCTAGGCTTTCTGGTCTCCGAACGTGGCATAGAGTGCAACCCTGTGAAGATCAAGGCCATCGAGAGGATGGCGGTCCCAACCAAGCTCAGAGAGATTCAGAAGTTCACCGGGTGCCTGGCCTCTCTGAACCGCTTCATCAGCCGGCTTGGAGAAAAAGCTCTCCCTCTCTACCGCCTCATGAAGAAAAGCACTCACTTTGAGTGGAATGACCAGGCCGACCAAGCTTTCCACGAGCTGAAGAAAATGCTGTCCACGCCGCCTGTCTTGGCGGCACTGACTGAGAAGGAGCCCATGCTCCTATATATTGCCGCCACTAGCCGGGTGGTCAGCACCGTCATTGTGGTCGAATGCCCCGAAGAAGGCCGAGCCCAGCCGGTCCAGAGGCCTGTTTATTACCTGAGCGAGGTGCTGTCCGCCTCGAAACAAAATTACCCGCACTATCAGAAGATGTGCTATGGCGTGTACTTCGCCGCCAAGAAGCTGAAGCCGTACTTTCAAGAGCATCCCATCACGGTCGTATGCACTGCCCCGCTGCCCGAGATCATAGGCAGCCGGGATGCATCCGGCCGGGTGGCTAAATGGGCCATCGAGCTGGCCCCCTACACGATCTTCTACCAACCCCGCACCACCATCAAGACGCAAGCGCTGGCCGACTTCCTCGTCGACTGGGCCAAGACCCAGTACTTACCACCAGCACCCAACTCCACCCATTGGCGCATGCACTTTGACGGATCAAAGATGCGCACCAGCTTGGGAGCCGGCGTCGTCCTTACCTCTCCAAAGGGCGACAAGCTCAGATACACGCTGCAGATCCACTTTGCCGCCTCCAACAACATAGCCGAGTACGAAGCGCTCGTACACGGGCTCCGGCTTGCCAAGGAACTTGGCATCCGCCGGATCCTGTGCTATGGCGACTCGGATTTGGTGGTGCAGCAATATTCTGGCGACTGGGACGCCAAGGACACAAACATGGCGAGCTACCGCTTCCTAGTGCAGCAAATCAGCGGATACTTCGACGGGTGTGAATTCCTTCATGTACCGCGAGCCGACAACGAGCCAGCAGATGCTCTCGCCCGAATAGGCTCCACGCGGCAAGCAATACCAACCGGCGTCGCCCTACAACGCCTCCTCAAGCCATCAATCAAGCCGTCTCCGGAATCCGACTCCATCTTCGTGCCGCCTAACCCCGAGGAGGCCGGGTCCGGCTCGAAGAATCAAGCAGCCGGCCCGGGAACTTCAATATTTGGCTCGGGGACTGCCGCACCCGGCTCCGGGACTGCGGTAGCCGGCCCGGGGACTGCGGTAGCCGGCCCGGGGACTTCTTCAGCACAGCAAGCGGCGGCCGACTCCAGCACTGCATTACCCAGCCCGCCCACCCTGGTGGCTGTGGCCACATTGGTAGCAGAGGAAGTCGCCGCTCCATCATGGGCCCAAACCATCCACAACTTTTTGGTGAACCAAGATCTGCCGGCTGACAAAAACGAAGCAAGACAAGTCCAGCGCCGGGCTGGAGCATACACAATCGTCAACAGAGAGCTTGTCAAATGCAGCGCCACCGGAGTCTTGCAGCGATGCGTCGAGCAGGAGAAGGGCATCGCGATCCTCAGGGATATACACCAAGGAGAGTGCGGCCACCACGCCGCATCAAGATCACTCGTCGCCAAAGCCTTCCGCCACGGTTTCTTCTGGCCGACTACTTCCGACGACGCCAAAGAGCTAGTCAAACACTGCAAAGGCTGCCAGCTTTTTAGCTCGCAGCAACACATGCCGGCTTCGGCACTCAAGACCATTCCCATCACCTGGCCCTTTGCCGTCTGGGGATTGGATATGGTGGGCCCATTCAAGACGGCGCGCGGCCGCATGACACATTTTCTCATCGTCGTCGACAAATTCACCAAGTGGATCGAGGCGAAGCCGATCAAGAAGCTGAATGGGCCGACTGCAGTGACTTTCATTGCAGATATAACAACCCGGTACGGCATACCGCACAGCATCATCACCGACAACGGCACGAACTTTGCCAAAGGTGCCTTCGCACGGTTCTGCGCCGCGCAAGGTATCCGGCTGGAACTTGCGTCGGTCGCTCACCCGCAGTCAAACGGCCAAGCGGAGCGGGCAAATGGCCTCATTTTGTCCGGCATCAAGCCCCGACTGGTCGTCCCCCATGAGCGTTCAGCCGGCTGTTGGCTCCATGAGCTGCCGGCTGTCCTATGGAGTCTGCGCTCTACCCCCAACAGATCAACCGGCTTCACTCCCTTCTTCCTTGTATATGGTGCCGAGGCAGTCATCCCAACAGATATCGAGTTCGACTCGCCTCGGGTAACCATGTACACGGAAGGGGAGGCCAAAGAAGCAAGAGAAAACGGCGTCGACCTGCTGGAAGAAGGCCGGCTGTTAGCCCTCAGTCGGTCTGCCATCTACCAGCAGGGTTTGCGCCGCTACCACAGCCGGAGGGTCCGACCAAGATCCTTCCAGGAGGGCGACCTTGTGCTCCAGCTGATCCAGCGAACAGCCGGCCAGCACAAGCTCGCAGCCCCCTGGGAAGGCCCCTTCATCGTCAGCAGAGCTTTAGGCAACGATGCCTACTACCTCATCGACGCGCAGAAGCCGAAGGCACGCAAGAGAGACGACTCCGGCAAGGAGTCGGAGCGACCATGGAATGCAAATCTTCTTCGGAAGTTTTACAGTTAAAATGCAGTATGTATTATGCCCACTTTTGTATTAAGTACGAAACAGTAGGCTCCCCGAGAAAGACTCGGGGACTGCCATCCTTTATTTTATGAATGAAAGTTATGATGCGCATGATATCACCTATTCATTTATTTTGTCCGGTACCGGGTCCGACGAGTCGGCCCAGGGACTAGCCGACTAGAGTTATATTAGGAGCCCTACCCGCAGTCAGACAAGTAATGTGCCGACACCCAGGCTTGGCTCTTGCCAAAATCGCAGCTCGAAGAACCGACTGCTCGGCTGGCAAGAGTCACAAGCTGGAAAGGGTGCGCACACGAAAAACAGCTAGGGACTAAACAGGCTCATATATATAACAAAAGCCGGCTTGCTGCCTCCCGCCGACCGACTACCAGAGTAGCCGGCCGGCCGGCTTACATTCAGTCTGCTTCAAATCCAAGAAAGCTCGAGTACTTGCCTTCCCAAAGAGGGAAGGCGGCAAAGGAAAGAGCCTAAGGACAAAAAAGTACACTTGAATGAAAGCCAACACATGCATATGTTAATATTTACAGAAAAGACCTCTAGAGAGGTCGACATCCAACATTGTTCGATACACCCCCAGTGGGTGGAATTGCGGAAACTTAAAATTGTTCGAAAAAGCAAAACAAGGACAAAAGGAACGGCAGATCAAGCCGGCGAGGCCGCGGACGAGCCGGGCTGGGCGGTGGAAGCAGTCGTGCCGGCTAGAGGAGCGGCCGGCTGGCCAACCTCGGCTTGATCATCGCCTCCAGCAGAGGGCGCGCTCCCGCGTGGCTCGTTGCTGGAGGCACGGTCGGCTGGAGGACGGTCGGCCGTCTCACCAGTCGGCTCGGCATCTTCGCCGTCCTCCTCCTCATCGTCCTCGCCCTCGTCGCTGGAGGCGATCTCCTCGGCCGAGTCCTCGCCGTCCGCCGGGTTCAGCCCGAACCATTCCTCCGGCTGGGCGGCGCCATCGTCGTTAAGCTCCGGCGTGAAGACGCTGGTGTCGGTGCACTCGGCGATCGTCGAGGTGTGTTGCGCGATCGCCGGCCGCACCTCCTCCAGCTCCGCGTCGGCTTCCGACCGCCAAGTCCGCAGCTGGTCCAGGCTTAGCCCTGGGTACCACGCGCGGACGAACTCCAGCGCATGCCCGGCTCCAAGACGGGCTGCGGACACCTTCCAAGCCTCGAGGCGGCCGACTGCGACTTCTAGCCAGTCGGCCGTCCGGCTTGGGGCGCGGGGAATCGTCTGGCCGGGCCAGAGCGCGGCCAGCACCGTCGCCCCGGCACGTTGCAGCTGGCGGAGCAGCCGATGGGCCGGCTGCAGCTGCGCCTGGATGGCGATGAGCTGCTCCGACAGCATCCGATTCGCATTCGGCGGAATCACAACTCCAGCCTGACGGCGCGCCTCGCGGTAAGCCTCGATGGCTTGGGCGGCGAGGACGGATTGGCCAGGAAAATACTCTGCGCAAGACAGCAAACACAAGTCAAAACAAAACCGCAGGCGGCCGGCAGATGGAAGAAGGGCAAGAAAGACAGCCTACCATCGATAAGATCCTCGATCCGGCCGAAGCCATCTTCCAGCGCCTAGCGCGTCTCGGCCCAGCCCGCCTTCCTGGTCTCGAACTCCGCCTTCAGGGCAGCCTCGCCGTCCTGCGCCTTTTGCTGGGCCACCTTATGGCTTTCCTCCTGGTCGGCCAGTTTCTTGGCCAGGCAGTCGCGCTCCTAAACCAAGTCAGCGTACTCGGCGTCCCTGGCACGAAGAGCGGCCTGCACTTCGCCGAGTTCCCTCCGCAAGTCGGCATTGGCCTCTGCGCGAGCAAAAGACAAAGAGAAAAAGTCAGCAAGGGAAAAGTCGTCAAGGAAGATCCGACCCGACTGCGCTGTAGTCGGCCCGAATCTCGGGGACTACACCCAGTGGGTGCGCTGTCGCGCCCCCACGAGAAACAAATAAAGACAAAACACTTACGCCGGCTGCTGGCAAGGTCTTCGGTCGTCCGGCTCAGCTCCTGAGCCTGGGAGTTGAAGGCGGCGGCACGAGAATTATGATAATCCTAGAGATCAGAAAAAACAGTCAAGATAGTCGTCGAGTAAGATCCGACCTGACTGCGCTGCAGTCGGCCCGGATCTCGGGGACTACACCCAGTGGGTGCGCTAGCGCGCCCCCATGGAAAAAATTCAGAGGACCAAAACGGTCAACGAGTGAAGACTTACCCGGATTGCAGACCGCGTCGACAGAAACTCCTGAGTGAATTGCCTCAGGAGGCCGGCCTGTGCCTGCAACCGGCTCCGAACCCCTTGGGCCGCGACGTTCAGCTCGCCGCTCCCTCCGCTGGGAGTCCACCCGGACGTGGCGGAGCTGGCCGCCTCCAAAGCGTCTGCCGTCTGCTCGGCACCCGCGGCTCGGCGCGTGTCCGGCGGGGCCGTGCCCCCTCCGGCATGCCGGCCCGCCGCCAGCTCGATCTCAAGACAGGCTCCGGCCTCGGGCGCGGCCCGGGCCGGCTCCTCCGGCACCGCCGACGACTGACCACCTTCGCCCGCTCCGGCTGGCGCTGCCGGCGGCGTCCTCTCCGCGGAAATCTCGAAGAGTTCGTCCCTCTGCACCGGCGGCTGCTCGGGGGTGATCTCCTCCGCCGTGGGCAGAGGGATGTCCGAATCCAAGGTTTGGAGGGGGATGGCGAGCAGCAGAGGCCGGCTACGTGCGCCCTTCGCCTCCGTCTCCGCGGCCGCCCGCTCCGACGGAGTCTCGGCCGCCGCGCTCGCTCGCCCCGTCGCCGCCCGGGCGGCCTCCCGCTCCGCCACCTCCCGCTCCGCCGCCTCCCTCTCTCAACGCGCCTCGCGAGCGTTGCGCTCCGTGGCTGCTGCAAGATCGGCAAGGGGGTCCACGCGGCGGGACCCTGAAGACCTAGCAACCGGCCCGACCATGGAGCCGCCTGGGCCTTGCTCGAGCGAGAGCGGCGCCCTGCTCAAAGAATCAGAGAAGAATTAAAGCAAAAGAAGATTTCAAAATAACAAGCATGTAAGCGGCTAGAGGGCTTACACGGAAACCGATGGAGGCTTCTTCACCGCCTTCCGGAAGCGGGTCGCCTTCGCCGCCGCCTCGTCACGCTTCATGGCCGCGGCGGAGGCCTTCGACTTCTTCGGCCGGCTTCCGAAGAGTGGGAGCGCGGCCCGGCGTTTCCCCTTTCCACCACCGGCAGCCGGCGCGGTGGACGAGCCCGCGCTGCGGCGGTCGGTTGCCGGCTGGTGGCGCGGGATTTCTTCGGCGTCGAAATCGTCTGGCCAGTCGTCGAAACTGGCCGAAAGCCCCATGCCTCCGGGCTCGGCAACGTCCCCCGTGGCGGCGTCCTCCATGGCGACTGCGGCCAGGTTCGGGTCATCGAGGTCATCCACCGTGCGGTCCGGGGCATACTCACGTTTGACTCCTGCCGCCCCGGCTGGCGGCGGGAGGAGAGGGTTCTGAGAGAAAGAAAAAAGAGAAGAGCCGCCTGGTCAGAAGCCGGCTGGCTCAAGCCGGCAGACGACAAGAAGAAGGACTTACCACAAGCGGAGGATGGGCGCGGGAGTACGGCGCCTTGCCGAATTGCCAGTCGTCGGTGAGCTTCAGGTTGGCGATGTAGTTCACCATCAGAGCCACCTCAGCATGGGGCATCTACCATGTGCTCAGCCGGCAAGGGTCGAACCGGCCGCTCATCTGGCACATCATGTGCGGCCGGCTTTAGAGGGGCAGAATCCGGCGCTCGATGAAGGCGGCTACCAGGTCGGCTGCGTGCAGTCCTTCCGATTGGATCATCACCCGAAGCCGGGTGATGGAGGCGTTCCCAGCTGGAGACAAGGACTTGGACCGGTAGCCCCAAGACGGCCGCCTCCCAGCCGGCGGTCCGGCTACGTAAGCCGGCAGATTGACGTAGTCGCCATGCGGGGCGACGTTCTTGACGTAGAAGTAGGATTTATGCTAGAGTTGGACAGACTGGATTAGAGGGATGTGAGGGAAGGGGTTGTCTTCGCTTGCCCTCTTCATTGCGATGAAGGCCCCGCAGGGAGCCGGCACGCCGGCGGAGACGGTGCCGAGCTTGTTCTGGAAGAGCTCCGCCCGGAGCTCCAGCGTCGGCAGCACCCCCAAGAAACCTTCGTAGAGGGATACGAAGGCCGACAGCTGCATCACCGCGTTGGGCGTGACGTGATGCGGCTGGAGGTTGTAGAATTCAAGGAAAGATCGCATGAAGCTGCTCGCCGGGAAGCCGAAGCCACGCAAAAAATGCGTGCGGAAGACGACGCGCTCTCCTTCCTCCAGCGCCGGTGAGACCTCCGTTGCGGGCGCCAGATGCACCTGCACGAGGTTGGCAGCAGGCAGGCGCCGGGTCTGGCGGAGGAATTCGATGTGTTCCTCGTGAACGTTGGACCCGTCCCACGAGCTTGACAGCGCCAGGGACATGGCGGCGTGGGTGGGCTGCGGCGCGAGACTGCGTCGGGCGCGAGGAAGAAGAAGGAGAAGAAGAGGAGCAAGGAGGGACGGGGAGCAGGGGAGCGAACGAGCCTTTGTCTCTCCCCCTCCCCCCTACTTGTAGGCGCGTGCGCTAGAGCCGAGGAGCGCGGCATGGGGGATCGTGGGGATCGATCGTGCCCATCTCCCCCACGCCCGCGTTAATTGCGCGCCTTGATGACGCGAAGAAACGGCCGCGGGGAGGCGAGCAGTCCCCTCGGGCCACAAAAGATCTGCGCCCGGGCCGAGGCCAGGGAGTGGCGGGCCCGGGCCTACGGCAGCGTCCCGTCGCGCGCGTGCGACGGCAGGACTTCTCCGCCACGTGGCTCGTCGTGGGGCCCGCGGCCAGCCCGCGGGTCAACCACGGTCACCGTAATTAACAAAAAAGTGCTCTGAAGTCGGCTGCGACGACGAGGTCGGCCCCTCAGGGTATGAAGCCGGCCAAGCTTCCCGTCCTTCCGTCCGCCGTGAAGCTCGCCCGGCTTCGTGGGCTACTGTCGGGGTAAATAGCCATGGGTAGCCCAGCCGGCTTCCCCTGGCCCCTCAGAAAAAATTATGAGCCCATCCGGCTCATAAGAAGACTCAAGACCTGGGCCGCCTCCCCCCTAGCCGCCTACCTTCCTAGCCGGCTTCGGGGGCGGCCCGCCCTTTACCCTCATGAAGAAAGCTGTGGAGGGCTGGCTACGGCAGGGCCGGCCACGAGAGGCCGGCTACAAGATGCCGGCTACGACGAGGCCGGCTACAGTCTGGCCGGCTCCCATAAAGCAGTCAACGCCGTACCCGCAATGTACGCGTCCTCTCTGCGATGATGAAGCGGGGCGTGGCTACAGTGGAGCCTGCCACCCCCAAAATCCGGAGCACGCCTGGTACAGCACGTCGTGCGGGCAGCTGCGGCCCGCCCAGCGCGGCACTGTAGCCACGGCGGCTCTAACGCCGTCCACGACGGGCCGCCAGCGTGGCCCCCAAGGCGGTGGGCCCCTTCGGGCAGAGAGATGCCGAAGGCGGCCGCACCTCCTCTCAAGCCGGCAAGACAGAGGGCCGGCTTCACATAGCCGGCCTGCCACCCTCCTCGAAGGAGACGCCCATTAAGGAGACAAGATGCGGCGGGGCTACAGTAATCGCCCGCCAAGGCGGCGTTACTGTAGCCATGCTTACCCCGACCAAGCCTGCGTCAACAACACGGAGCAACAGTAACCAGCTGCCGACCAGGCCCTGGCCGGTGGGGCCGGCCTGTCGACCCAGGAGCCGGCAGTCGGCGGGACCCACCTGCCGGCGGGCCCCAGAAGCCGGCGGAGAAGCCGGCGAGCATAGTCACAGACAGCTGGGCCCAGCGCCCAGTCGGATTACCATTGTACCCCCAGGGGGTAGGCTTATATAAACCCCCCGGTGCACCCATGCAAAGGGTTGGACTCTCATTCAAGACCTAAACACGATACAAGGAGAGGAAGCAGGTTGAGCTGAGCCCTTCTTCCTCCTTCCACCCAAAACAGCTCAAGGAGCATTGTAGCTACTTGTCCACTTAGTAACCATGCGGAGACCCCGCAGAGCAGCAGTAGGGGTGTTATCTCCCCAGAGAGCCCTGAAGCTGGGTAAGATTCGCCGGCGTGCATGTCTCCGCCTCATCCCGTTTCCAGGCACTGGCGATGTTCTATTGGCCCCCGCAATGATAAGCCACCTGTTGGCATATGTCGCTCCTACCACCCGATAGTATTACACCACAACGGTGGCCCGAACCAGTATTAACCCTGTGTCTCTCGTGTTGTTCTTTCCATAGCTTAAATCTTAGCGAGGCGGAGGGGCACAAGTAGGTAGGAGGCGAAATCTCCACGTGCACCCCAGTGTTTGAACCTCAAGAGTCTGCCATAACCCGAAGTCCGACAGTAGTAGATATGATCAACATAGTGATGTTCACCATTGAAAACTACTCCATTTCACGTGATGATCGGTTATTGTTTAGTTGATTTGGATCACGTGATCACTTAGATGATTAGAGGGATGTCTATCTAAGTGGGAGTTCTTAAGTAATATGATTAATTGAACTTTAATTTATCATGAACTTAGTCCTGGTAGTATTAGCTTATCTTTGTTGTAGATCAATAGCTCGCGATGTTGCTCCCCGTTTAATTTTTATATGTTCCTAGATAAAACTAAGTTGAAAAATGTTAATAGCAATGATGCGGATTGGATCCGTGATCTGAGGGTTATCCTCATTGCTGCACAGAAGAATTATGTGCTTGATGCACCGCTAGGTGACAGACCTATTGCAGGAGCAGACGCAGACGTTCTAAATGTTTGGCTAGCTCAATATGATGACTACTTGATAGTTTAGTGCACCATGCTTAACGGCTTAGAATCGGGACTTCAAAGATGTTTTGAACGTCATGGAAACATATGAGATGTTCCAGGAGTTGAAGTTAATATTTCAAGCAAATACCCGAGTTGAGAGATATGAAGTCTCCAACAAGTTCTATAGCTAAAAGATGGAGGAGAATAGCTCAAGCAGTGAGCATGTGCTCAGATTGTCTGACTACTACAATTGCTTGAATCAAGTGGGAGTTAATCTTCCAGATAAGAGAGTAATTGACAAAGTTCTCTAGTCACTATCACCGAGTTACTAGAACTTAGTGATGAACTATAATATGCAAGGGATGACAAAAGCAATTCCCAAGCTCTTCGTGATGCTGAAATCGACGAAGGTAGAAATCAAGAAAAGCATCAAGTGTTGATGGTTGACAAAGACCACTAGTTTCAAAAAGGGCAAAGGGAAGAAAGGGGAACTTCAAGAAGAACGGCAAGCAAGTTGCTGCTCAAGTGAAAAACTCAATTCTGGACCTAAGCCTGAAACTGAGTGCTTCTACTGCAAAGGGACTGGTCACTGGAAGTGGAACTACCCCAAGAAATTGGCGGATAAGAAGGATGGCAAAGTGAACATAGGTATATTTGATATACATGTTATTGATGTGTACTTTACTAATGTTTATAGCAACCCCTTAGTATTTGATACTAGTTCAGTTACTAAGAATAGCAACTCGAAACTGGAGTTGCAGAATGAACAGAGACAAGTTAAGGGTGAAGTGACAATGTGTATTGGAAATGGTTCCAAGATTGATATGATCATCATCGCACACTCCCTATACTTTCAGGATTAGTGTTAAACCTAAAATAAATGTTATTTAGTGTTTGCGTTGAGCATGAATATGATTGGAGCATGTTTATTGCAATACGGTTATTCATGTAAGTTAGAGAATAATTGTTGTTCTGTTTATATGAATAAAACCTTCTATGATCATACACCCAATGAAAATGGTTTGTTGGATCTCGATCGTGGTGATACACATTTTTATAATATTGAAGCCAAAAGATGCAAAGTTAATAATGATAGTGCAACTTATTTGTGGCACTGCCGTTTAGGTCGTATTGGTGTAAAGCGCATGAGGAAAATCCATGCTGATGGGCTTTTGGAATCACTTGATTATGAATCAGTTGATGATTGCGAACCATGCCTCATGGGCAAGATGACCAAGACTCCGTTCTCCGGGATAATGGAGCGAGCAACAGATTTTTTGGAAATCATACATACTGATGTATGTGGTCCGATGAATATTGAGGCTCGCGGCAGGTATCATCTTTTTCTGATCTTCACAGATGATTTGAGCATATATGAGTATATCTACTTGATGAAACACAAGTCTGAAACATTTGAAAAGTGCAAAGAATTTCAGAGTGAAGTGGAGAATCATCGTAACAAAAATAAAAGTTTCTACGATATGATCGCAGAAGTAAAATATTTGAGTTACGAGTTTGGGCTTCAGTTAAAACAATGTGAAATAGTTTCACTACTCACGCCACCTGGAACACCACAGTGTAATGGTGTGTCCGAACATCGTAACCGTAATTTATTAGATATGGTGCGATCTATGATGTCTCTTACCGATTTACCACTATCATTTTGGGGTTATGCATTAGATACAACTACATTCACATTAAATAGGGCACCATCTAAATCCGTTGAGACGACACCGTATGAACTATGGTTTGGCAAGAAACCTAAGCTGTCGTTTCTTAAAGTTTGAGGTTGCAATGCTTATGTGAAAAAGTTTCTACCTGACAAGCTCAAACCCAAATCGGAGAAGTGCGTCTTCATAGGATACCCAAAAGAAAATGTTGGGTACACCTTCTATCACAGATCCAAAGGCAAGTTATTCATTGCTGAGAATGGATCCTTTCTAGAGAAGGAGTTTCTCTTGAAAGAAGTGAGTGGGAGGAATGTAGAACTTGATGAGGTAACTGTACCTTCTCCCTTATTGGAAAGTAGTTCATCACAGAAATCTGTTCCTGTGACTACTACACCAATTAGTGAGGAAGCTAATGATGATGATCATGTAACTTCAGATCAAGTTACTACCGAACCTCGTAGGTAAACCAGAGTGGGATCCGCACCAGAGTGGTACGGTAATCCTGTTCTGGAGGTCATGTTACTTGACCATGATGAACCTACGAACTATGAGGAAGCGATGATGAGCCCAGATTCCGTGAAATGGCTTGAGGCCATGAAATCTGAGATGAGATCCATGTATAAGAACAAAGTATGGACTTTGATTGACTTTCCCAAAGATCGGCGAGCCATTGAGATTAAATGGATCTTCAAGAGGAAGACAAACGCTGATAGTAGTGTTACTATCTACAAAGCTAGAATTGTCGCAAAATGGTTTTCGACAAGTACTAGGTGTTGACCACGTTGAGAATTTCTCACTCGTATCTATGCTTAAGTCTGTCCAAATCATGTTAGCTATTGTCGCATTTCATGAAATCTGGCAAATGGATAAACAAAACTGCATTCCTTAATAGGATTTATTAAAGAAGAGTTGTATATGTTGCAACCAGAAGGTTTTGTCAATCCTAAAGGTACTAACAAAATATGCAAGCATATCGGAGTTGGAATATATGCTTTGATAAGTTGATCAAAGCATATAGTTTTATACAGACTTGCGGTGAAGCCTGTATTTACAAGAAAGTGAGTGGGAGCACTACATCATTTCTGATAAGTATATGTGAATGACATATTGTTGATCAGAGATAATGTAGAATTATTCTGCAAAGCATAAAGGAGCGTTTGAAAGGAGTTTTTCAAAGAAAGACCTCGGTGAAGATGCTTACATATTGAGCATCAAGATCTATAGAGATAGATCAAGACGCTTGATAAGTTTTTCAATGAGTACATACCTTGACAAGATTTTGAAGTAGTTCAAAATGGAACAGTTAAAGAAAGAGTTCTTGACTGTGTTACAAGGTGTGAAACTGAGTAAGACTCAAAACCCGACCACGGCAGAAGATAGAGAGAGAATGAAAGTCATTCCCTATGCCTTAGCCATAGGTTCTATAAAGTATGCCATGCTGTGTACCAGACCTATTGTATACCCTGCCATGTGTTTGGCAAGGGAATACAATAGTGATCTAGGAGTAGATCATTGGACATTGGTCAAAATTATCCTTAGTGGAATAAGGATATGTTTCTCAATTATGGAGGTGACAAAAGGTTCGTCGTAAAGGGTTACGTCAATGCAAGTTTTGACACTGATCCAGATGACTCAAAGTATCAATCTGGATACATATTGAAAGTGGGAGCAATTAGATAGAGTAGCTCCGTGCAGAGCATTGTTGACATAGAAATTTGCAAAATACATACGGATCTGATTGTAGCAGACCCGTTGACTAAACTTCCCTCACAAGCAAAACATGATCACACCTTAGTACTCTTTGGGTATTAGTAACATAGCGATGTGAACTAGATTATTGACTCTAGTAAACCCTTTGGGTGTTGGTCACATGACGATGTGAACTATGGGTATTAATCACATGGTGATGTGAACTATTGATGTTAAATCACATGGAGATGTGAACTAGATTATTGACTCTAGTGCAAGTGGGAGACTGAAGGAAACTAGTAGAACGCCCGTGCGTTGCTACGGGCTCCTTGTATATGACAATGGCTCAGCCTCACTTATGTATAATACTCCCTCAGTTCCTAGATATAAGTTCTTTTAGAATCATGCTTATGCCCATTGTCAGCCTTTTTCGATGTAAAGACCCTCTTTCTCACTCTCTGTCTCTCATCCCTGAGCTCTCTTCTTTATCTTTCTTTCTCTCTCCACCCATTTCCCTATTTTTTTTCTCTCTCTCCACCTCCATCCTCTGTAATTCCCTCATTCAGTTATTTAAGTGTTTGATTATACACACAATAATATTTTTCAGTGTAATGTTTCAGGAATAATTAGATTTGCCACCACAATAGAAGGACTTTCGTGGAAATTGTTGTGGGTGACTCGCTCTATCCTTATTCGTTAAAAGTTTTCTGGAGTTATGGAAAATATTTTGTGGAGCACTACAACACACTCCACACACATGGTGATGTAATTTTTCAGTTTTGATAAGAAAACTTACAAAAAGTATTTGTGTGAAGCATAGTCAGCAAGATAATTAGGTCATTGTGGATGCGATGATATGAACAAGAATATCTACAAGTTTAAAAGATTTCATAACAATGATCTATGAACTCTATTTATAATTTATTTTGCACTACCATAAACCAGGTCATTACAAACACTACTTGCCTTCATGCCTTGGTCCATCAAGTATTCTCAAGATTTTAGTGTAATATCAAGTCAACATTGTTTAGAAAACTTAGCCCATTGAATAACCTTAACAAGAACATTTTCACAGAGCAATGTGTTACTATTTATACATCAAAGCTTAACCAGCTGCAGATTTTTCCTGCATCAAAACTAATTACTCGTCTATGAGGTGGTTATTTTACCACATGCAAATTTCTTCTGATTACCGCCAGCACCCCTCATAAGCAGTCCTGCTTTCTATCAAGAAGTTGCATATTCAGCAAATGTTAATGTCTCATTTTCTTCCTTGATGTCTGAATCCGAATACTATTTATTTTCATGGATATAGGATGCTTTGCTTCCACCGTAGTATATATATTCCTGCCATGTCGTTTGTAAAGACATGTCTACTTTGTAGTATGCAATGCATCGTGCACCTGCGTCTTCTCGCTATCTGCAGGCTTTCTCCAGTCACCAGCTCTGACTGTTTCACATACACGCTGATAATTCTACCTTGGTTGTAGGCAAGTATCTGGTATATTCAGCTATCATCAGGAACTCCTCTTCACAACTGTATTTTGGCGGAAAAAAAATCTACTCAGACCAGATGCATAATCATGGAGGTAGCTCAATTTTCAAGGCATAAGATGGGTAAGTTATCCCAAAAAATGAACAACCGTCATGCATATCCATATGGGAACGGAGTATTAATTACTAACCTTGAAAAACTTTTTTCTTGAACCTGATGCTGCGGAATGGTCATTGTGCATGCCCAAATAAAAGGAACTGCTTATAACTTGGAAGATTATGCATACCTAAAAGAGTAACTGAGTAGTGGATGTTCAAGCATCAAAAACTTTTTGACTGGATTTTCCTTACCACACATCAAATCAATCTTAACATTTTTCTGACCCCATGTCTTCTTCCTTCAGCAGCAACTTAAAAGATTTCTGCAGATAGGGTAAAATCATGAAGCACTTGTAAAAGATTGTACTTCATTACAGAATAAATATAAGACATATCAGACTTGAGTATTATAAAAGAATGATGTGAGTCCAGAAAGAAGTCTAATTTAAGCCCATGATGTGTAAATAGTCCAATTTTAGTCCATGATGTGTAAAATAGTCCACAATGTAGTCTGCTTGGCTAGCGAGCTAGTGTCACCGCACCATTTGGCAACCTCACCCTTTGAGCAGCATCACTCTGTCGTGCTCTGGCTTCCTGGATGCCTTGCCTGCCGTCAACCTAGTGCTTCTTGACAGCCAAAACGTCAAGCCCTTCGTGATTGCGCGTTGCCACATGGTAGCAGAGGCAACTGCAAGTAACAACGATAGTCCAAGTAGAACAAATAAGATGATTATTGTCAGCGTTCTGGGAACGGGGGTCCCAAGACTTGCCTGCCTGCGGCCTGTGGCGTGGCTCAAAGGAGGCCCAGCATGGCCCATCTTCATCGACACAAGACTCAAGACCCTCGCGAGGGGCCAAGCCTCGCGGGGCGGACGACACAGCGCATCCTCAGGCGCAGCCTCCTCAGGCTGGCTCATGAGGAGGCAGAGAAATCAAGGCGGGGTACCTCGCGAGGTGCCCATGACGCAAGCCATGACGACTCAGGGCGCCAGCGCACGCAACGTCCTTCTTTCCTCTTTGGTGCAAAGGGGGCAAGCGCAGCCGCAGAGTACCGAGGCATCAGGTAAAGGTTGCCTTTTCGGTGCAACGAGACCAGGACCAAGCGGACTACAAGACGGAGGTCACCCTGGAGCCCAACACGGCGTCACCGCAGAGCCTTTCGCAGGGGAAGACCAACTTTAGTCAGGATAAGTGTACTAGATGTTCCCCTTCGAATTGGAAAATTGTTGGCGCCCTTCCTGCTCAATATTTGGGAACAGGCCCAGGGCCTTTGCCTATAAATAGGACCGGCCACCCACGTCGCAAGTGGTTGGTTCATTCGGTTCGCAAGCAGAGAGAGAGTGAGCAAGAGAGAGAGAGAAGGCTGACTGAACTCCTCCTAGCAGTTCATCGCCCCAGCCAAGAACAGACCCTCGCGAGGCTGTTCTTCCTTGTATCGTTCATCATCATCAGCCCCAAGAGGCAATCCACCCACCACACACTGGAGTAGGGTATTACACCACAACGGTAGCCCGAACCAGTATAAATCTTGTGTCTCTTGTGCAGTTCTTCTAGTAGTTTAGATCCTTGCGAGATGGGGAGGTAGAAGGCGTGATCTCCGCGTGCACCCCAGTGTTCGAACCTTAAGGGTCTGCCGGAACCCGTGATCCGACATTTTGGCGTGCCAGGTAGGGGGGCACCGGAATCTGTCTTCCACCACTCCGCTCTTCTCCGACCGTCGCATCCATGTCTGACGCTCGTCGGGCCCGCGCCGAGCACCGGGCCGCCATTGCTTCTCGCGTCGCCCAGACGGCCCCCGTCGGTGGGCGTCCTCGTCATTCCCCGTCGCCCGCCGTCAACGCCGCCACCGTCCCGGCGGGGGGCGAGCAGCAAGCGTCGTCTCAGCATCCGTCCGTGTGCCAAGACGGCCGCACCACTACTCCATCGCTCGCACCAGCTGGTTCTTCGTCTCGCGCGCTCCGCGCACCCTTGGAGGCTCGAGCTGCACTCCTCATGGCAAACGAGCTCCTGCGCTACCGCCCCGTCGACGACGTCTATGAAGAGTGGCTCGACTGCGTCGCCGAGCTTGTCCGCGCGCAGGAGGCTCTTCCGCGCCGTCCGTTCCTCTGTGCCACACCCCGCCCCGCGCGGGCAACGAAGCTCCAGAGGCGGACCAGCCGCCTCCTCTCCAAGAAGATGCCATGGCTCCAAGGCGCGTGGCCCCTGGGCGGAATCCGCTCCGTCAGGTGCCATCTCAACAAGAATGGAGCTGCCAAGAAGTCCCTCGCCCGTAAGGAGCTGCCCCGGCACTCCCTGCTCCGGCACGCCGCGACCCTGCTCCAGCTCCGGCACGACAAGACCCCGCTCTGCTCCTAGCTGCAGCGCGTGGGGACCCTCAAGACCAAGCTCTCCACCAGCCGAAGCCTTTCGTGGCCACCGCCGGCTGCCGCGCATACACCACCGAGCTGCGCAGCGTCGCGTGGCCCGGCAAGTTCAAGCCAGACCTGCCTCTTCGCTACGACGGCACAACTGACCCTGCAGAGTTCCTCCAGCTCTATGAGCTGGGCATCGAAGCTACCAGCGGGGATGAAAAGGTCATGGCGAACTGGTTCCCCATGGCGCTCAAGGAAGGAGCTCGCACCTGGCTCCTGAATCTGGCTCCAGGCACGACCTCCTCCTGGGACCAGATGCGCACCCGCTTCATCGCCAACTTCCAAGGTACTCGCGACGGGCCACCCGTCATGAGCGACATGCGCCGCATCAAGCAACAACCCGGAGAGACCCTGCAAAAGTACATCCAGCGCTTCAACAGTGCGCGCCTCAAGATCCCCAAGGTGTCCGAGGAAGCCATCATCTCGGCCTTCTCCGATGGCGTGCGCGACGTCAAGATGAAGGAGGAGCTAGCGATGCGCGGAGACCTCTGCACCTCCCTGGAGCTGTTCAACTTGGCGACCAAGTGCGCCAGGGCTGAGGAGGGACGTCTCTCCCTCCTCGAGCTGCCTGCCGCGGACCCAGAAGAGAAGAAGCCCAAGGCCAAGGAAGTGAAGCGCAAGGGGGCTGCCGTACTCGCGGCAGAACCAGACACCAAGCGGGGAAAGGATCTGCCCGAACCCTCCAGCGGCAGCCGGTACTGTGTGTACCACGACCTCCACACCCACAACACCAACGAATGTCAAGAACTCCGTGCCGTGCGAGAAGGAAGGATCGGCCGTCGCCCTGACCGTGCTGACCGGGGCTACGGCCGAGGAGGAGGAAGAAACCCAGGACGCTGGGAAGATCGTGGCCCGCGCCAGGGGTGGCGCGACCAGCCTCGCGAGGACCGGTGGCGGGACCTGCCTCGCGAGGGAGACTGGAGGGATCAGCCTCGTGAGGATCTCCCTCATGGCAACGCAGGCCTACCTCCACTGCCGCCTCAGCCAAGGAGGAACGAAGACCGACATCAAGACGAGGTGGCTGTGGGCTTCCAAGAGCCGCGCGCAATCGCCTGCATCCTGGACGGAGCTCAAGCCCCAGCCTCTCAACGTATCTTCAAGCAGTTTGCCCGCGAAGTGAATGCAGTTCTCCCCAAGCTCGAAGCAACGCGCCCCTTAGGTGGTCGGCGTGCGCCATCACATTTAGCTCAGCAGACCAGCTCAAGTGCGTGGCCACGGCCGGAGTCCTCCCGATGCTTTGCTCCCCAGTCATCAGCAATGTACTAGTCACCAAGACCCTCATCTATGGTGGGGCAGGGCTCAGTGTCCTGTCCGTGGAAACATTCAACAATCTCCAAGTGCCCTACGACCAGCTTCAGCCAACCAAGCCCATCTCCGGAATCACCGACGGTTCCACAGTCCCGATCGGGCAGGTCCGCCTCCCTGTCACCTTCGGGGCTCGCAGCAACTACCGCACCGAGCTCATCGACTTCGACGTCGCCCACATCCGCCTGCCGTACAATGCCATCCTCGGGTACCTAGCGCTGTCCAAGTTCATGGCCGTGACTCACCACGGCTACAACGTCCTCCAGATGCCAGGAAGTGGCGGTGTCATCACGGTGCCCTGTGAAGAGAAGGATGCAGTGTGTTCCCTGGAGCAGGCCTATCAGGCCGCGTCGGTAGAAGGCCCAGATCACGGAAGGAGGAGGCTTCCTGAGACCACCCCCAAGAAGAGGAAGACATCGTCAGGCTCAGCCCCTCAGGAGGCAGGCCCTTCAGGGCCCATGTCTGCCCAGGGGGACCTCCCTTCCATCACATAGGGAAGCGCGCCGGGCGCCCTCCTCAGGCAGGGCTCGGGGGCTCTCACCTGGAGGGCCACCGACCTAGCCAGGGTCAAGAGGGAGGCGCTTGGGCACCATGTGGAGGCGTGCTTCGCAGCACGTTTCCCTCAGGAAGGAGCCAGGCAAGGAAGGTCAGACCAGCAGGAGTTCGTTAACGAGGCCATTCAAGAACTACAGGAGTCAAGGATCATGAGACGTTGCCGCCGTCTACCAGCTGTGGCCCCACATCCAAGCGAGGATGGTGGGCTGGCGTCTGCATCGATGTACCAGGGCTCAATCAGATCGCCACGACAGAGTGTCTCTGGCCCTCGCGAGTGGGGCGCTGCGGGGGTCGACCCCATAGCTATGTTCACATGCCTTACGGCCTGCCGAGCATGGCTGCGGCGTACCAGCGCCTCATGAGGGGCATCATGGTGGCTCAGGAAGACAGGCGTTCCGCGGCCTTGGCGGAGATGAAGACAGCTGGCGAGGAGTCACTAGTGCCTCCGGAGCCTCCCGAGGCCCCGGGGCCTGGGGGCTCGTGAGGATCAGCCTCCGTAGCCCACCGAGTCTACTGCACCAACGCCACTTCACCGACGACATCCTCAGGTGACATCTTTCAAGTTTCATTCCCAGCTGGGAGCGCCCTCCCAGGGTTGCATCACTCCCAGGCTGCGTGGGTCCGTCCCTGCGGCATGTATCCCCTTTTATTTCTCGGTCGTTAGTTTGCCTTGTTGGGGGCACCCCTCGGGCTGCATCATCCCCAAGCCGCTCGGGCTAGGTCCAGCGTCGTGTATCTCCCTCGCGTTTATTTCCAACTATGCATTGCCTATCGCGCTTGATTGCTTGGTGCCTGTCCGCAGCAT
This sequence comes from Triticum monococcum, assembly GCA_034509565.1. Taxonomy (NCBI): domain Eukaryota; kingdom Viridiplantae; phylum Streptophyta; class Magnoliopsida; order Poales; family Poaceae; genus Triticum; species Triticum monococcum. The sequence continues at coordinate 80,396,133 of CM067843.1, forward strand.
ACCTTCTTCTCCATGTCGGCCACTTGCACGTTAAAGGGGGGGTGCCTGAGCATCGCGACTCAGGGCTCTTACTGGCTCTCCAGCCCTCACCCTCGGGCCTTGCCCACGGCATCGCGACCTGGCATACCAGCGACGGCTGAGACAAGCTCGAGGGCCGGGACCCGAGGACGTAGAGTACCGGCATCTAACCAAATTTTGCAGGGACACATCTCAAGATACGGCCTAGTGCCAGGCGCAACCCGCCTAGAGGTAGGGCCTCGTGAGTCCCGCGCTGGCTCACGGGTGCTAGATACACCTCACCTACTCCAACCAGCGAGCTCTTGAGCGACTAACGATCGACTAATGACTGCCATGGCAACCCCATCTTCTCTCTGTGATGAACCTGCAGGATCCTTCGAGGGAACTGCGCTAGCCAAGGCCCTCACGGAGTTCCCTTCACCCTCGCCTGCGCGAACCGCTTGCACGTTAAAGGGGGGGCGCCTAAGCATCGCGACTCAGGGCTCTTACTGGCTCTCCAGCCCTCACCCTCTGGCCTTGTCCACGGCATCGCGACCTAGCATACCGGCGACGGCTGAGACAAGCTCGAGGGCCGGTACCCGAGGACGTAGAGCCGAAAGGGGAGCAGAGGCCAGGGAGAAGGGGCGCGTGAGGACCTCACCGAGCAACTCCGTCCCAACTACCCCACGGACCCGACGATGCACTGGGGCGATCCCCGATCCTCAAGATAAGTCACCATCCAAAGCACTGGCTACCGTGGCACTACCCCCGCACCTAAAGCAATTTCGTACTAGAAACGTTGCTTCCCTTTCTCACCAAGCGACGACTACTTGGGTGCCAAAGGGGACCTCCTGAGCATCGCAACTCAGTGGCTCTTACCGGACCCCGGGTCGCTCACCTCCTGGCCTTGACCACAGCATCGCGACCTGGCATACCAGCGACGGCTGACGCCGCCTTGGGACTGGGACCTGTCGACGCAGAGCACCAAGCCCTCGCGAGGTTCGAAAGGGAGAACTAAGCTATGACAAAATCAGCAACTCACACAGCTCTGCGGCAAAGGTTATGTATTAACAAACGGGACTATAGGCACCTTACAAGCCCCCGTGGGGCGCATTTTGATTCCTCGCAGGGAAAGGATCCTAAGGGGTGCTAACTACACAAGCTCCTACAAAAGATGCCATCATCAACAGTGGGCCGTCAGGCGCTGGCGCCAACCCCATCCAGATAAGGGTCGGCGACGGCCTGACGAGCCCGCCCTGCTCCGGGAGCAGCGCCGACTCGGGGGCTCGTAGCTGTCGTCGCTCGTCTCTGGAGTCGCGAAGATTTCGCTGGAGTCGCTGGACCCTCCGGCGCCTCCGCCAAGGGAGCGGTCGGCGTGCCTAGCCCTCACCAGGGCAAGGTCCCGGCCACTGCTCCCGGGGCAGCACTCCAGCCGGCGCCCGGTCGCGTCGAAGACCTTGAAGAACATCACCGCAGCGCCATCGTACTCCAGGTGGACTGCGAAGACGCCCCTTTCCCTACAAACCCGGGCGATCTCTCTCCAGCCGCGGGACAAGTAGACCTCGCCCGGGGCAGCGACCACGACCTCTGCCTCGGTCACGAGGGCGCTGCAGCCGGCGTGCTGCAGCCAGAGCTCTAGGGGCCCTCCTGGAGGGATGATGGAGGCGAAGAAGGGAGGCAGACGGATCCAGGACTGGAGAGGAACGACGACATGGAGCACAAACTCTAGGGAGGAGCCCTCGGCGTGGACTCCAGGAGGAACAACCCACGCCTTCGTGACCCGACGGCGCCTACGACAGCGCCAACCGCGGAGATCAGCATCGACACCTTTGGGGCCCTCGGCGTGGGCATACAAAGGAAGCGGGAACCCCGGCGGAGCCCGCTCGCACCGGGGCCTCGGCTCCATCTGTCGGTCTTCCTCAGCCCGGCTGCAAAGGGCGAGCCATTTCTTCGGCGGGAGCGGGTCTGGCCCCTCTCGAGGAGCCTTTCCCTTCTCCGCTGCAGAGAACTGGCGGATTGGAGCCATCCTAGCAAGGCGGACCAAGGATCGGGAAGAAGGAGAAGCCAGGAGGAATGGACTGGAAGGGCACACGCCGTACAGTACTTATAGCCGGCGAAGGCCAACCGCCGGCCTCCACGATCACAGGTAATCATGACACGATTTGCATGCAGGGACTTGTCCAACTCACGCGATCATCGAGGCGTCATGGGGAAGTGGAGTCGCCCACGTCCAATCAACCGCCACGCGGCGCCCAAGGCCGCAGGCTGTTAGGGTCCGCGGCGCTTCGCCCTTGCCCTTTCGCCTCTCGGCATGGCCAAGCCCATGCGCGCCTTGGGCCCGGGGGCTACTGTCGGCGTTCTGGGAACGGGGGTCCCCAGACTTGCCTGCCTGCGGCCTGCGACGTGGCTCAAAGGAGGCCCAGCATGGCCCATGTTCATCAGCACAAGACTCAAGACCCTCGCGAGGGGCCAAGCCTCGCGAGGCGGACGACACGGCACATCCTCAGGTGCAGCCTCCTCAGGCTGGCTCGCGAGGAGACGGAGATATCAAGGCAGGGTACCTCGCGAGGTGCCCGTGACGCAAGCCATGATGATCGAGGGTGCCAGGCGGGCGCCAGCGCGCGCAGCGTCCTTCTTTCCGCTTTGGTGCAAAGGGGGCAAGCGCAGCCGCGGAGTACTGAGGCATCAGGCAAAGGTTGCCATTTCGGTGCAACGAGACCAGGACCAAGTGGACTATGAGACGGAGGTCACCATGGAGCCCAGCGCGGCATCACCGCAGAGTCTTTCGCAGGCGAAGACCAACTTTAGTCAGGATAAGAGTACTTGCTGTCCCCCTTCAAATTAGCCTGCCATTGTTGGCTCCCTTCCCGCTCGATATTTGGGAAGAGGACCAGGGCCCCTATAAATAGGACCGGCCACCCACGTAGCAAAGGGGTTCGGTCCGGTTCGGCGTGTGGATCCGACTAGCAAGCAGAGAGAGAGTGTGTGAGAGAGAGAGAGAAGGTGACTGAACTATTCCCAGTAGTTCGTCGCCCCAGCCAAGAGCAGGCCCTCGCGAGGCTGTTCTTCCTTGTACTGTCCGTCATCACTAGCCCCAGGAGGCAATCCATCCGCCACACACTGGAGTAGGGTATTACACCACAATGGTGGCCCAAACCAGTATAAATCTTGTGTCCCTTGTGCAGTTCCTTTAGTAGTTTAGATCTTCGTGAGACGGGGAGGTAGAAGGCCAGATCTCCATGCGCACCCCAGTGTTCGAACCTTAAGGGTCTGCCAGAACCCGTGAATCCGACAAGCGAGCAAACAGCCTCATCCTCTCCGGCATCAAGCCCTGACTGGTCGTTCCACTGGAGCGTTCGGCCGGCTGCTGGCTCGACGAGCTGCCGGCCATCCTCTGGAGTTTGCGCACTACCCCAAACAAATCGACCGACTTCACCCCTTTTTTCCTTGTATATGGTGCCGAGGCCGTCATCCCAACTGACATCGAGTTCGACTCGCCTCGGGTCACCATGTACACGGAGGCGGAAGCCAAGGAAGCACGAGAAGACGGCATTGACCTGCTGGAAGAGGGTCGGCTGTTAGCTCTCAGTCGGTCCACCATCTATCAGCAGGGTCTCCGCCGCTACCACAGCCGGAAGGTCAAGCCAAGATCTTTCCAAGAGGGCGATCTTGTGCTCCGGCTGATCCAGCGAATAGCCGGCCAGCACAAGCTCTCGACCCCTTGGGAGGGCCCCTTCATCATCAGCAGAGCTTTAGGCAACGACTCCTACTACCTAATCGACGCACAGAAGCCGAAGGCACGCAAGAGAGACATTTCCGGAAGGAGTCGGACCGACCTTGGAACGCCAATCTCCTCCGAAGATTTTATAGTTAAAAAGCAGTACGTAGCACGCTACCTTTTGTACTAAGTACGAGTCAAGGGGTGCCTCGAGGAGAACTCGGGGACTACCCTCTTTTATCTATGAAAGATGAGTATCACGCATACGATTATGTTGCTACACTTGCTTTCCTCGTCCGGCACCGGGTTCGACCAGTCGGCCCGGGGACTCGCCGCCTCAAGTTATATCTGAAGTTCCACCTGCAGCCAGACAAGTAGTGTGCCGGCACCCAAGCCCCCTCTTGCCAAAAGTCACAGCTCGAAGAAACGACTGTCCGACTGGCAAGAGCCAAGGGCAGGAAAGGATGCCCACGCGAAAAACAGCTAAGGACTAACGAACTTATATAACACGAGCCGGCCTCCCACCCCGCCAGCCGACTACCAGAGCAGTCAGCTGGCCGGCCTCCCACTCACCTTCCTGCAACTCTGAAAAAGCTCAAGTACTTGCCTTCCCAAAAGGACCAAGTCCTTCTCCGGCCACAGACTGCAGAGCAGCTGTCCGGCTGGGAAGGGGGCGGCCAAGGGAAGGCGGCAAAGGAAAAAGCCAAAGGATAAAAAGCAAACATAAACGGAAGCCAAACACATGCATAATATTTACACAAAAGACCTTTGAAAGGCCAGCATTCAACATAGTCTGAATACACCCCCAGTGGGTGGAACTGCACAAATTTAAAAGATTGTTCAAAGAAGTAACAAGCAGGAAAGCTAGGATGGCACATCAAGCCAGGGGAACAACAGGCGAGTTGGGTAGGTTGGCGGAGTCGGTGGTGCCGGCTGGAGGAGTGACCGGCTGGCGAATCTTGGCATAGTTGTTGGAAGCATGATTGGGCTAAGGCGGGCTGGTTGCTTCACCATCCGGCGCAGCGTCTTCGTCATCCTCTCCCACTTCCTCTTCACCCTCATCACTGGAGGCAATCTCCTCCGCCAAGTCCTCACCTTCGGCCGGGTTCAGCCCGAACCACTCCTCCGGCTGAGCGACGCCAGCGTCATCCACCTCAGGAGCAAAGGCGCTGGTATCAGTATACTCGGTGATCGCCAAGGCGCGCTGGATGATAGCCGGTCGCACCGCCTCCAGCTCCTCGTCAGCCTCCTGCCGCTAGGTGCTTAGCTGGTCCAAGTTCAGCCCAGGATACCAAGCCCGGACAAACTCCAGAGCCCGCCCAATGCCAGAGCGGGCCACTGACACCTTCCAAGCCTTGAAGCGGCCGACTGCGACCTCCAGCCAGTCGGCGGTCCGACATGGGGTGCGTGGAATCACCTCGCTAGGCCAGAGGGCGGCCAGCACTTGCGCTCCGGTGCGCTGAAGACGGCGGAGCATGCGATGGGCCGGCTGCAGGCAGGCTTGAAGCCCCAGAAGCTGCTCCTCAAGTGACCGGCTCGCATTCGGCGCAATCTCGGCCCCCGCCTGCCGTCGCGCGTCGCGGTAGGCCTCGATGGCTTGGGTGGCGGCGGCTGAGTAGCCGGGGAAGTAATCTGCACAAAGAGGAAAGCAGTGACACAAAATCAAAAAATGAATCTGTCGGCGTTCTGGGAACAGGGGTCCCCAGACTTGCTTGCCTGCGGCTTGCGGCGTGGCTCAAAGGAGCCCCAGCATGGCCCATCTTCATCAACACAAGACTCAAGACCCTCGCGAGGGGCCAAGCCTCGCGGGGCGGACGACACGACGCATCCTCAGGCGCAGCCTCCTTAGGCTGGCTTGCGAGGAGGCGGAGAAATCAAGGCGGGGTACCTCGCGAGGTGCCCATGACGCAAGCCATGACGACCGAGGGTGCCAGGCGGGCGCCAGCGCGCGCAGCGTCCTTCTTTCCTCTTTGGTGCAAAGGGGGCAAGCGCAGCCGTGGAGTACCGAGGCATCTGGCAAAGGTTGCCATTTCGGTGCAACAAGACCAAGACCAGGCGGACTACGAGACGCAGGTCACCATGGAGCCCAGCACGGCGTCACCACAGAGCCTTTGGCAGGCGAAGACAAACTTTAGTCAGGATAAGTGTACTAGATGTTCCCCTTCGAATTGGCCAATTGTTGGCGCCCTTCCTGCTCAATATTTGGGAAGAGGCCCATGGCCTGTGCCTATAAATAGGACCAGCCACCCGCATAGCAAGGGGGTTGGTTCGCCCGGTTCGATCTCAACCAGACGGTCGACAAGTGAGAGAAAAGCAGAGAGAGAGTGAGCGTGCGAGAGAGAGAAGGGTGACTGGACTCCTCCTAGCAGTTCATCGCTCCAGGCAAGAACAGGCCCTCGCGAGGCTGTTCTTCCTTGTATCGTTCATCATCTTCAGCCCCAAGAGGGAATCCACCCACCACACACTGGAGTAGGGTATTACACCACAATGGTGGCCCGAACCAGTATAAACCTTGTGTCTCTCGTGCAGTTCTTTTAGTAGTTTAGATCTTTGTGAGACGGGGAGGTAGAAGGCGTGATCTCCGTGCGCACCCCAGTGTTTGAACCTTAAGGGTCTGCCGGAACCCGTGATCCGACATTTTGGCGCGCCAGGTAGGGGTGCGCCGGAATCTGTCCTCCACCACTTCGTTCTCCTCCGACCGTCGCGTCCATGTCCGACGCTCGTCGGGCCCGCGCCGAGCGCCGGGCCGCCATCGCTTCTCGCGTCGCCCGGACGGCCCCCGTCGGTGGGCATCCTCGTCGTTCCCCGTCGCCCGCCGTCAACGCCGCCATCGGCCCAGCGGGGGGCGAGCAGCAAGCGTCGTCTCAGCATCCATCTGTGCGCCAAGACGGCCGCACCGCTACTCCATGGCTCGCACCAGCTGGCTCTTCGTCCCGCGCGCTCCGCGCACCCTTGGAGGCTCGAGCTGCGCTCCTCACGGCAAACGAACTCCTGCGCTACCACCCCGTCGACGACATCGACGAAGAGTGGCTCAACCGCGTTGCCGAGCTTGTCCGTGCCGCAGGGGGCTCTTCCGCGCCGTCCGTTCCTCTGCGCCACACCTCGCCCCGCACGGGCAACGAAGCTCCAGAGGCGCACCAGCCGCCTCCTCTCCAAGAAGATGCCATGGCTCCAAGGCGCGTGTCCCCTGGGCGGAACCCGCTCCGTCAGGTGCCAGCACAACAAGAACGGAGGAACGACGACGTGGAGCATGAACTCTTGGGATGAGCCCTCGGCATGGACTCCAGGAGGAACAACCCACGCCTTCACGACCCGACGGCACCGACCGCGGAGATCAGCATCGACACCTTTGGGGCCCTCGACGTGGGCATACAAGGGAAGTGGGAACCCCGGCAGAGCCCGCTCGCACCAGGGCCTCGGCACCGCCTGACGGTCTTCCTCGCCCCGGCTGCAAAGGCCGAGCCGTTTCTTCGGCGGGAGCGGGTCTGGCCCCTCTCGGGGAGCCTTTCCCTTCTCCGCTGTAGAGAACCGGCGGATCGGAGCCATCGCAGCAAGACGGAACAAGGATCGGGAAGAAGGAGAAGCCAGGAGGAATGGACTGGAAGGGCACGCACAGCTTCGTACTTATAGCCGGCGAAGACCAACCGCCGGCCTCCACGATCACAGGTAATCATAACACGATCTGCATGCAGGGACTTGTCCACCTCGCACGATCACCGAGGCATCATGGGGAAGTGGAGACGCCCACGTCCCATCAACCGCCACGCGGCGCCCAAGGCCGCAGGCTGTTAGGGCCCGCGGCGCTTCGCCCTTGGGCAAGGGCAAAGCACCGCGGGCCCTAACAGCACCGCGTGGCGGTTGATGGGACGTGGGCGTCTCCACTTCCCCACGATGCCTCGGTGATCGTGCGAGGTGGACAAGTCCCTGCATGCAGATCGTGTTATGATTACCTGTGATCGTGGAGGCCGGCCGTTGGCCTTCGCCGGCTATAAGTACGGCACGGCGCGTGCCCTTCCAGTCCATCTCTTCTTGTTTTCTCCTTTGCCTCAATTCTTGCCCCGCCTTGGTGTGATGGCTCCATCGAGGAGCTACTCGGCTGCGGAGAAGGGGAGGGCCCTCCAGGTCGATCCTGCCTCTCCCCTGCCCAAGCGCGGTCGTGGGCGCCCTCGGAAGCATCCGGTGGCCGCCTCGGTAGTGTTTGGTGGTCATGGTGGTGGCTCCCAGCGCGGCGGTGGGCGACCCGCTATGGCCGAGGGACGCGCCTGGGTTGCGCGCTCCCCTAGGCCACGCTTTCGTGCTGTGCAGGCGCTACCGGAGTTCGTCGTCTGGTCGGCGGAGCCGACTAGCGCCTGGCTCCAACTCCCTCGCTTCCTCCTTGGTGAACTCCCGGCCGGTGCTCCCGGTGGCCTTTGGCTCTAGGCAGAGGGCTGCTGTAGCAGGTCCTCGTGGGTCGAGCTGGAGGTCTCCGCCAATGGGGGCTTGGCCTTAACTCGTGGCTGGCAGGCGTTCGCCCGCACTCGCGGCCTGGGGCGCCGGTGCACCCTGCACTTCAGGTTTGACGGCGACGCCACCCTCTATGTGAGGGTGTTTGGGGAAGAAGGTCGCCGTGTGGGGTGTTGCCCTGAGGACGATGACCGCGGCCAGGGGCTCCGCTCCGACGGTGATGGAGGAGATAGCGCCCACGCGGATGGCGGCGCCCGAGACTCCCCAAGCTTCGTCAACTCTTCCTCAAGCGACTCCTCCAGCGGTGGCCGCAGTCAACCCCCGCGCCGTCGAGCTTCCTTGGGAGGTGATGGCTCATCCACCCGCCGTCATGCCCCGGTGAAGCGCGAGAGGGAGTCTTCCTGAGGCCCGGAGGCAGCCCGGGTCGCCTCCGCGGGCTGATGTGGGGAGGGCTGCGTCGGGCTCGCCCTTTCCTTTTCCTTTTGTTTCCTGTGTAAGACAAAACAGCTGCATGGAGCCCCGCTGGGGCGTGTTGAGAATTATTGCCGTTTTAGCCATTACCTTGATCTTATTTTTGAGCCTCTTAACTACACGCCTGTGCGTAGATAGGCTTTGACCCCTGCCGGGGGGGGCGACCGACCCAGGCCCTGTGTGCGCGTCGCGGTGCCAGAGGGGCACGGACTAGAGGGGTGCTCCTGTAACGTGCCTGGGCCATGAAACCTTCAGGGGCTAGAGCAGAAACGCTCGCGAGGACGTTTGAGTACCATCCCTCGCGAGGTCATTTATGAGAGAAACCAAAGTGAGGAGCGAAAATCAACGAACCACAAATCAGCAACAGCGACAACTTCAATAAGACTTCAAATGCAAGTAAACACGTCAACTGCGGAAAGCAAATGAAAATCCGCGTTCGGCACCTAATCTAGTCTTCGACGTCTTCTCACCAGCGCGGAGCTAAGTGCTACCACTGGGCGTGGGAGGGAGCCCCAGGGCCTGAGGCCGGCGCTCCTGAGACTCTGAGGCGTCTATAGCCCCACTCATTATTACGTGAGAGTGTCACGGGGCGGCGAGCTTCACAGGCATTGGCCTTCCTTCACAGGCTCCGGGCCTTTTCCAAAACGTGATAGCTTCACAGGCACTCGGCTTGCTTCACAGGCTCTGGGCCTTTTCCAAAAAGGGAAGGTCTTCACAGGCACTCGCCTTGCTTCAGAGGCTCTGGGCCTTTTCCAAAAAGGGAAGGTCTTCACAGGCACTCGCCTTGCTTCACAGGCTCTGGGCCTTTTCCAAAAAGGGAAGGTCTTCACAGGCACTCGCCTTGCTTCACAGGCTCTGGGCCTTTTCCAAAAAGGGAAGGTCTTCACAGGCACTCGCCTTGCTTCACAGGCTCTGGGCCTTTTCCAAAAAGGGAAGGTCTTCACAGGCACTCGCCTTGCTTCACAGGCTCTGGGCCTTTTCCAAAAAGGGGAAGGTCTTCACAGGCACTCGCCTTGCTTCACAGGCTCTGGGCCTTTTAGGGGTAGAACCTCCAGAGGTGCTGGATGTTCCACGCGTTCTGGATCGGCTCCCCCTCTTGAGTCTCCAAGCGCACGGAGCCTGGCCTGGAAACATGAACAACCTTGAACGGGCCCTCCCACATGGGAGAGAGCTTGTGTAGCCCCTCCCTGGAGAGAACCCGCCTGAGTACGAGGTCTCCTACCTCGAGGGTCCTGGGGCGGATGTTGCGGCAGTGATATCGTCGTAGCGCTTGTTGGTACCTTGCCACTCGCAGCGCGGCTTCCCGGCGGCGTCCCTCCCCTAGTACGAGGTCCATCCCCCTCATGGCGTCCTGCTGCGCCTCATCGAACGCCAGGACCCGCGCGGAGCGATGCCTGACCTCGTGAGGAAGGACTGCTTCGGCTCCATAGACCAGAAAGAACAGGGTCTCCCCAGTTGGTTTGGTTGTGGTTGTGCGGATGGACCAGAACACGGACTGGAGCTCGTCGTACCAGCCTTTGCCGCAGGCCTCCAGCTTCTTCTTGAATGTCCTGGTCTTGAGGCCTCTCAGGACCTCCGCGTTGGCTCGTTCAGCCTGCCCATTGCTTCACGGGTGTGCCACCGAAGCGTAGCATATCTGCGTCCCAAGGTTAGCACAATATGTTTTGAAGAGATTACTGGTGAACTGCGAACTGTTCTCTGTGATGATGCGATTCGGCACCCCGAACCGGCTCATGATACCCCTGATGAACTTGACCATAGAGCCAGCAGGGATGGTACGGACAGGCATCAAGCAATCAAGCGTGATAGGCGAATGCATAGTTGGAAATAAACGCGAGGGATATACACACTGCCGGGCCTAGCCCGAGCGGCTTGGGGATGATGCAGCTCGAGGGGCGCCTCCAACAAGGCAAACTAACGACTGAAAAATAAAAGGGGATATATGCCGCAGGGACGGACCCACGCGGCCTGGGAGTGATGAAACCCTGGGAGGGCTCTCCCAGCTAGGAATGAAGCTTGAAAGATGTCACCTGAGGATGTCGTCAGCGAAGTGGCGTTGGTGCAGCAGACTCGGTGGGCTGCGGAAGCTGATCCTCACGAGCCCCCAGGCCCTGGGGCCTCGGGAGGCTCCGGAGGCACTGGTGACTCCTCGCGAGCTGTCTTCATCTCCGCCAAGGCCGCGGAATGCTTGTCTTCCTAAGCCTCCATGATGCCCCTCATGAGGCGCTGGTACGCCGCAGCCCTGCTCGACAGGCCGTAAGGCATGCGAACATGGCTATGGGGTGGACCCCTGCAGCACCCCACTTGCGAAGGCCAAAGAAGCTCCGTCGTGGCGATTTGATTGAGCCCTGGTACGTCGACGCAGACGCACAGCCCACCATCCTCGCCTGGATGTGGGGCCATAGCTGGTAGACGGCGGCAACCTCTCATGATCCTTGGCTCCTGTAGTTCTTGAATGGCCTTGTTAACGAACTCCTGCTGGTCTGACCTTCCTTTCCTGGCTCCTTCTTGAGGGAAACGTGCCTCGAAGCACACCTCCACATGGTGCCCAAGCACCTCCCTCGTCACCCTGGCTAGGTCGGTGGCCCTCCAGGTGAGATCCCCCGAGCCCTGCCTGAGGAGGGCGCCGGACGCGCTTTCCTATGCGATGGACGGGGGTCCCCCTGGGCAGACACGGGCCCTGAGGGGCTGAGCCTGACGACGTCTTCTTCTTGGGGGTGGTCTCAGGAAGCGTCCTGCTTCCGCGATCTGGGTCTTCCAGTGACGCGGCCTGAAAGGCTCGCTCCAGGGGACACACTGCATCCTTCTCTTCACAGGGCACCGTGATGACGCCGCCACTTCCTGGCATCTTGAGGACGTTGTAGCCGTGGCGAGTCACGGCCATGAACTTGGCCAACGCTGGGTACCCGAGGATAGCGTTGTACGGCAGGCGGATATGGGCGACGTCGAAGTCGATGAGCTCGGTGCGGTAGTTGCTGCGAGCCCCGAAGGTGACAGGGAGGCGGACCTGCCCGATCGGGACGGTGGAACCGTCGGCGATTCCGGAGAAAGGCTTGGTTGGCTGAAGCTGGTCATAGGGCACCTGGAGGTTGTTGAATGTTTCCACGGACAGGACGTTGAGCCCTGCCCCACCATCGATGAGGGTCTTGGTGACCAGCACGTTGCTGATGACTGGGGAGCAAAGCATCGGGAGGACCCCGGCCGTGGCCGCGCACTTGAGCTGGTCCGCTGAGCTGAATGTGATGGCGCACGCCGACCACCTGAGGGGGCGCATTGCTTCGAGCTTGGGGAGAACTGCATTCACTTCGCGGGCAAACTGCTTGAAGATACGTTGAGAGGCTGGGGCTTGAGCTCCGCCCAGGATGCAGGTGATTGCGCGCGGCTCTTGGAAGCCCCCAGCCCCCTCGTCTTGATGGCGGTCTTCGTTCCTCCTTGGCTGAGGCGGCAGCGGAGGTAGGCCTACGTTGCCTTGAGGGCGATCCTCATGAGGCTGATCCCTCCAGTCTCCCTCGCGAGGCAGGTCCCGCCAGCGGTCCTCGCGAGGCTGGTCGCGCCACCCCTGGCGCGGGCCGGGATCTTCCCAGCGTCCTGGGTTTCTTCCTCCTCCTCGGTCGTAGCCCCGTTCAGCACGGTCAGGGCGACGGCCGATCCTTCCTTCTCGCACGGCGCGGAGTTCTTGACATTCGTTGGTGTTGTGGGTGTGGAGGTCATGGTACACACAGTACCGACTGCCCCTGGAGGGTTCGGGCAGATCCTTGCCCCGCTTGGTGTCTGGTTCTGCGGCGAGTACGGCAGCCCCTTGCGCTTCACGTCCTTGGCCTTAGGCTTCTTCTCTTCTGGGTCTACGGCAGGCAGCTCGAGGAGGGAGAGACGTCCCTCCTCAGCCCTGGCGCACTTGGTCGCCAAGTTGAACAGCTCTAGGGAGGTGCAGAGGTCTTCGTGCATCGCTAGCTCCTCCTTCATCTTGACGTCGCGCACGCCATCGGAGAAGGCCGAGATGATGGCTTCCTCGGACACCTAGGGGATCTGGAGGCGCGCACTGTTGAAGCGCTGGATGTACTTTTGCAGGGTTTCCCCAGGTTGTTGCTTGATGCGGCGCATGTCGCTCACGGCGGGTGGCCGGTCGCGAGTACCTTGGAAGTTGGCGATGATGCGGGTGCGCATCTGGTCCCAGGAGGAGATCATGCCCGGAGCCAGATTCAGGAGCCAGGTTCGAGCTCTTTCCTTGAGCGCCATGGGGAACCAATTCGCCATGACCTTTTCATCCCCGCTGGCAGCCTCGATGCCCAGCTCATAGAGCTACAGGAACTCTGCGGGGTCAGTTGTGCCGTCATAGCGAGGAGGCAGGTCTGACTTGAACTTGCCGGGGCACGCGACGCTGCGCAACTCGGTGGTGTAGGCGCGGCAGCCGGCGGTGGCCACGAAAAGCTTCGGCTGGTGGAGAGCTTGGTCTTGAGGGTCCTCGCGCGCTGCAGCTAGGAGCAGAGCGGGGTCTTGGCGTGCCGGAGCTGGAGCAGGGCCGCGGCGTGCCGGAGCAGGGAGCGCCCGGGCAGCTCCTTGCGGGCGAGGGACTTCTTGGTAGCTCCGTTCTTGTTGCGCTGGCACCTGATGGAGCGGGTTCTGCCCAGGGGCCACGTGCCTTGGAGCCATGGCATCTTCTTGGAGAGGAGGCGGCTGGTGCGCCTCTGGAGCTTCATTGCCCGCGCGGGGCGGCGTGTGGCGCAGGGAACGGACGGCGCAGAAGAGCCCCCTGCGGCACGGACAAGCTCGGCAACGCGGTCGAGCCACTCTTCGTAGACATCGTCGACGGGGCGGTAGCGCAGGAGCTCGTTTGCTGCGAGGAGCGCAGCTCGAGCGTGGGACGAGGAGCCAGCTGGTGCGAGCGATGGAGTAGCGGTGCGTCCATCTTGGCACACGGATGGATGCTGAGACGACGCGTGCTGCTCGCCCCCCGATGGGCCGGTGGTGGCGTTGATGGCGGTCGACGGGGAACGACAAGGACGCCCACCGACGGGGGCCGTCTGGGCGATGCAAGAAGCAATGGCGGCCCGGCGCTCGGCGCAGGCCCGACGAGCGTCGGACATGGACGCGACGGTCGGAGGAGAACGGAGTGGTGGAGGACAGATTCCGGCGCACCCCTACCTGGCGTGCCAAAATGTCGGATCACGGGTTCCAGCAGACCCTTAAGGTTCGAACACTGGGGTGCGCGCGGAGATCACGCCTTCTACCTCCCCGTCTCACAAAGATCTAAACTACTAAAAGAATTGCACGAGAGACACAAGGTTTATACTGGTTCGGGCCACTGTTGTGGTGTAATACCCTACTCTAGTGTGTGCTGGGTGGATTGCCTCTTGGGGCTGATGATGATGAACAATACAAGGAAGAACAGCCTCGCGAGGGCCTGTTCTTGGCTGTGGCGATGAACTGCAAGGAGGAGTTCAGTCACCCTTCTCTCTCTCTCACGCTCACTCTCTCTCTGCTTTTCTCTCACTTGTCGACCGTCTGGTTGAGATCGAACCGAACCCTTGCTACTTGGGTGGCCGGTCCTATTTATAGGCAAAGGCCCTGGGCCTCTTCCCAAATATTGAGCGGGAAGGGCGCCAACAATGGCAGGCTAATTTGAAGGGGAACACCAAGTACACTTATCCTGATTAAAGTTGGTCTTCGCCTGTGAAAGGCTCTGCGGTGACGCCGTGCTAGGCTCCATGGTGACCTCCGTCTCGTAGTCCGCCTGGTCTTGGTCTCGTTGCACCGAAATGGCAACCTTTGCCTGATGCCTTGGTACTCCGCGGCTGCGCTTGCCCCCTTTGCACCAAAGAGGAAAGAAGGATGCTGCGCGCGCTGGTGCCCGCCTGGCGCCCTGAGTCATCATGGCTTGCGTCATGGGCACCTCGCGAGGTACCCCGCCTTTATTTCTTCGCCTCCTCGCGAGCCAGCCTGAGGAGGCTGCGCCTGAGGATGCGCCGTGTCGTCCGCCCCGCGAGGCTTGCCCCCTCACGAGGGTCTTGAGTCTTGTGTTGATGAAGATGGGCCATGCTGGGCCTCCTTTGAGCCACGCCGCAGGCCCCAGGCAGGCAAGTCTGGGGACACCCGTTCCCAGAACGCCGACAGGGACCCCTTTACTGACACGTTTACCATGCTTCAACCAGCGAGCATCAGCGCATTGACACCGCGCTGCTCTCTACTCTCCCTCCTCTCTTTCATGGCTGGCACAAGGGATGGGATGAGACTGGCGGGAGGCAACCCCTCTCCTTCTTTCTTTCAAGCTGGTCATGGCGCTACATTTTTACATGAGATTGCAGAGTTAATCACATTGGTTACATGATAATATACTTAATCCTCAGTCTGGTCATGTGTAACTACCGAACATATCAAAATATAGTAATGTTCATGTTTAAAACCAAGATATAGCTGGAGAGAAGTTAAAAATCAATGCTTAGACTAAAATTATAACTTACTGAATGAAAACTTAGTTCGGTTCAGATTATAGATTTGTAGTTTTAGAACGTTAATCACATCAATAACACATGACCATTTATAGCCTTCTACAATTTGGTCTATATCTTCAAAGTACTTTGGACAAACACAACTCGATGTGCAAAAAGAAGGGATACTAATATAAATATTCATTGTACTTGAATGCAAAAAAGATCAACAAAGTCGGAACCGACTGAAAAATAAGAAAAGAGCACCTACAGACTCACCTGTACGCTATGGTACTTCTGCCTCACAGACTTCGTCGACCCGCATAGTTTATGGCAACGACCCTACCTCTTCTGCTGCATCCGGGCTTGGCCACCATGACATCTCCTCCTCCTAGTGCATCCCCTCTCCCAAACTCCACCAGGAGATCCTCCCATGCTTAGTATGCAAAATAGTTGATGAAATATACGAGGCCCGTGTGAAATTGGAGTTTAGTATCTTGGCACTCTATAGTTAACTCTTAACTACAACACTTCATTGATCTAAAAAAGATGCAGCACTTCATAAGTTGAAAGCTTTGAAATTGCTGCAAACAATATAGAAGATGTTTGCACTATAGTCTAGCAATACATTTACTAACACTTGGAAACATATTCTAAATGCTCTACTCTTCATAGTATTGATAGCATAGTCTGAATGCTCTTCTACATAACATGGACTCGTAGACAACCAGTTATATTGACTCCACATTTTCAAGATAAATTAACATAAGCAAAATTACAGTTTTGTGTTCAAATGTGAAAAGTATACCTGAGTATCCCGAGAGAATGTATTACTTTGTATCAGCTAAGAGTTATCACTGTTCTCATTCTGAAACCTTATCCAGAGAAAAACATTGGTTGCATATATGCACGCAGATGCTGCACCCAGAATAGAAAAATTGATAGTCAGATAAGTAGCATTATTCAGAATAGAAGCACATAGAAGACAAATCGAAACATCAGCAAACCACACCAACCATATCAAAAGAGAGAGAGGCGGAAACTGATGTTGAGCACCTTCATAGTGGGCATCCTCACGGCCCCTTGAACATGCAACAGCTTCTCTTTGCATATCCGTCGCTAGATCGTAGCAAACTGCATGCACGCCTGAATCAGACGCGAAGATAAACCAAAGCAGAAGAAGCGGAGGAGGGATTCATACCTGGTCGAGGTCATGGACCACAGGGTGATCTACAACGCCAACGCCAGATCGGTGATCATGGACACGGGCTAGGGAGGCGACGATGACGTCTTGAGGAGGAGGATGAGGGTGCGGGCATGAGGAAGAGGTCATTGCTAGGATACACCTTGCTGGTGTTAGGTGAAGAGCCAGATCGAGGATTGGGGTGGGGCGTCGGCTGCGGCAGCGGCTGGAGACCGGGAGACTGTTATTCCACCTGTCATTCTCGTATTACTCCGGACCAAGACCATCCCATCTATCTCCGATCAGCCTCCTTCCTCTCGTCTCCTCTCCACAATCCCCGCTGCCACCTGCCTTTCTAGAAGATCAGGGCAGAGCAAGGCATCGAGGGATGGTCCAAACCTGTCTTCCAAGGGATCAAGGTCAGGTCGGCCCCTCTGATGTGATGTCGGTGACGGGTGGAGAAGGGAGACGGTCGACGGCCCGAGAGACAGGGACCGAGAGGAGTGGAGTTTCGTGCGGGGGTGGAGTATTTTTGTGCGTGCGTAGGGGGAAGTGGAGATAAAAAAACGACAAATAAACCATACGAAAGTGGGATACAGAAAAAACCTGGGAGGCTATCCCACCAAGTGAGACATTAGGAGTAGAGATCCTTATGGTTTTACACTGAGCATGAAGCCATAAACCATAAAAAACCCGACATGTTTCTTTTACTAAAAGGAAAACTTAAGTCAGCACATAGCAAGTTGTGGTAAGTGTACTTCATATCCAAGTGGTTTGAGTAAGCTTGATTAGTCAGATGAACATGCTCTAGGCTAGGAGGACATTAGCTAAGAAACATAATATTAGCAAAGAAAAGATGGATAATCTTACCTGGACTTCTTGCCATGACGACGCCTTGACAAAGAGCACAACAAAGAGTACTACATCAAAAGAGTACATAATATTAGTGAAGAAAAGATGGATAATCTTACCTGGTTATGTAGTATACTACATCAAACAATGATCACATTCTTTAAAGAAAGATATGTAGTATACTACATGAAACTGCATGAAAATCCCAATCAATATTAGGCAATGTGGTGCGTAAATGAGTGCAGAAACAAGAGTATATTCATTTATATAAAAATAAAATAAATATGCTCTATGAAAATGACTCACACTTGATCTACGATATGGACTTCTGCGCAACATGCTTTATATGAGTCCCCTACTGAATGACTTAAATAAATAAACTATAAAAATTTCAGATGTGTCATGAATAGCTCACAAGAACTCGGTACAAGTTAATGCATTACAAGTGCTTAGAATGCACCCGAAAATATAGTCGATAGAGGAGCAACAACAGACTTGTTTATCAGTGTCTGCATATTGCGAGCCTGTTATGAAAAAACATCATCTTACATACAACTTTTGGTGAAACATCATATATTACAACTTACAACAAGGAGCTGTAAATTTTTTCTTTTATTTTTGCGGGAAAGAAGGAACTGTAACTTAAAGAGCATGTCAACGTAGCTACCTAGAAATGCTTTGAATCCATGATTCAGCGCAGTCATCTCATAGATGTAGCAACCTGAAAATTGCAGATGTTTAGCCAAGAGAATAATGAGAGCAACACATGCAACGGAATGTTAATTAGATTTGAATACTTCCCTAGCAACCATATGTTGGACTTGGAGCCATATGGAATGTTAGCAAGAAGTTCAGAGAACATGTAAATGGTTCCTACAACCTCAGAAGAGACATAATGTATCAAATCATAAGGAACTTAATTAGAACATCTACCTATGGGTTGAGCAAGAACAACTTAATTAAGGGCTCTAATAAATCATCAGAAGTTGATACTTTGGGCGGCCCAAAATCACATGTTTCAGACAATATATTCGAAACACAAGATAATCCCGTTAGTTATTTCAACTATTCATAGTGCAATTATTTTTCAAGTATTTTTCCTATCTGGTTTTAGTAGAGCATACTTACCAATCCATATATTTTGGTCATTGGCAAGAAATATATCCGAACAGTGTAAAAAATACAATGCGTGGTGAGTAATTAGCTAGGATTAACTAAACTATGAATTAAGATAAGGCTGCTACTGTTATCACAAGTTCAACAACTAAAAATGCAAAGACGGACTCACTCAATTTAATAGCGATCCAAGCCATCCAACTAAACTGAACAAGTCAGGTAAGTAGAAGCAGCCAGGCTACTTTTCCTCGGGTTCTGAAACTGATGCATGTGCAATACTAAATCATAGAAACCAGTGAAATTTCGTGAACTCGGGATGGATCATGAGATGCTTACCGTTTTTATCCAGGTGCCAGAACCTGAACGCATGGGTGGCGGCGCCGCTGCTATACGAAACATCAGGCGCATACGAGCCGAAGGGGCTGTCCGCGATGCCATTAGGGGACGTCATGCGACCCTTCTCGCTGCAAGGGTGGAATACGGAGGCACCGCCGCTGCTGATAGTTCAGCGGTGGAGGGAAATGGGAAAGATGGGGTTGGAGGGGATTGGGAACATCGATCTGGTGGTGTGCAGAGGAGAGGCACTTCCAGACCTGGCCGACACTATTCTTGTTCCCGGCAGAGCGGGAGATGAGTAGGCCGCCACCGATCCCGTTTACGGCCTCTTTAGATTTGCCCTCGCACAGCCGACCATGACCGCCTCTCGTTCCCGGTGGCACCATGGAGACTGAACGCAGGAAGACGTGGCACAAGGGGGGGGGGGGGGGGGGCGGGGGCAGCATGGCGGCCGGAGGCGACGACTACTCGCCCGCCTTGGCACCCTCCGCAGCCATCCTCTCCCGGTTCTTGGCGTGCTCGCAGATCAATGCGATGAGGTACTACTGAAAGAGAAGAGACGAAAGGTGAGAACCATAGCCGGGTTAGGGAAGAAATTGGGGAGGGGGTGAAAGCACAAGTGCTCCCTAGGTGGTTTTGATAATTGATGACAACATATCTCTTGTTGGACTAATGTTTTCATCTAGTATGTTTCAGATAAGTTCAACAATGGAGTGGCATGGACTAAAGGTTGTGGGAAGGTTTCCAAGATGCTAAGGACAAAGGATTGGCTAAACCTTGAAGCTCAAGACTCTTCATTTTACATTTTAGTGATCCAAGATCACATTGAGTCCATAGGAAAAGCCAATACTATCAAGGAAGGATGAGGTGTTGCTTAATGAACCTCTTGCTTCATGTGCCTAATGATATGCTCCAAAATACTCAGCTACTTTCCCACTTCCACATATGACCTAAACCTAAAGCCAAACTCGGACCTACCGATTATTCCTATCCGGCGCCACCGAGTTTCACTTGTCATAGCCACTGCCAGAAACCCTAATCAGCTCGGTCTCACCGATGGGATCTCGGTCTCACCGAGCTGGGCTTGCAAACTCTCTGTTACCTATTGCATTATCCTCGGTCCCACCGAGATATGCAATCGGTCCCACTGAGTTTGCTTGGCCAGCTCTCTGTTTTGCTTATTACCCAAATCGGTCCCACCGAGTTTGAGTAATCGGTCAAACCGAGTTTTGGATTTACCCTAACCCTAGCACATCGGTCCCACCGAGTTGATTCAGTCGGTCCCACCGAAATCTCTAACGGTCACTAGGTTTACCTTTTCGGTCCGACCGAGTTTGTTGATTCGGTCCCACCGAGATTGGAAAACTGTGTGTAACGGTTGGATTTTGTGTGGAGGCTATATATACCCCTCCACCTCCTCTTCATTCGTAGAGAGAGCCATCAGACTAAGCCTACACTTCCAGCATCCTATTTCTGAGAGAGAACTACCTACTCATGTGTTGAGGCCAAGATATTCCATTCCTACCATATGAATCTTGATCTCTAGCCTTCCCGAAGTTGCTTTCCACTCAAATCTTCTTTCCACCAGATCCAAATCCTATGAGAGAGAGTTGAGTGTTGGGGAGACTATCATTTGAAGCACAAGAGCAAGGAGTTCATCATCGACACACCATTTGTTACTTCTTGGAGAGTGGTGTCTCCTAGATTGGCTAGGTGTCGCTTGGGAGCCTCCGACAAGATTGTGGAGTTGAACCAAGGAGTTTGTAAGGGCAAGGAGATCTCCTACTTCGTGAAGATCTACCACTAGTGAGGCAAGTCCTTCGTGGGCGATGGCCATGGTGGGATAGACAAGGTTGCTTCTTCCTGGACCCTTCGGGGTGGAGCCCTCCGTGGACTCGCGCAACCGTTACCCTTCGTGGGTTGAAGTCTCCATCAACGTGGATGTAGGATAGCACCACCTATCCGAACCACGGGAAAAACATCCGTGTCTCCGATTGCGTTTGATTTCTCCAAACCCTTCCCTTTACATTCTTGCAAGTTGCATGCTTTACTTTCCGCTGCCTATATACTCTTTGCATACTTGCTTGATATGTATTGTGATTGTTGGAATTATGCTTGAACTCCACTTAAACCCAAAAAGCTTAAAACTTGCAACTTTAGCAAGAAGTGTCTAATCACCCCCCTCTAGACACATGTACTTCAAGGTCCTACAAGTGGTATCAGAGCTTTGGTTTCCATTGCCTTGGTTTAATCACCATTGGAGGAAGATGGATGTGTCTACTTTAGGGAGTCTTAGACATAGAGTGCCTATTCTTGATGGAGAATATTTTCATGAGTGGAAAAATGAGATGCTTGTAATCTTCAACCAATATCATTTGAACAAGTATATTGATAGCCCTTGTGCACCTCATATTGATCCCTTGCATCCTACCTTAGATGAAGATATTGACATGATTCGCAATCTTAGAACTATTGAGCTCATCATTAGAGGATTGCCCAAAAATTTGATTGCTAGTTTGCCTACTCTTAATTGTGCCCATACTATATGGAAATTTCTTGAGGAACGATTTCCTGATCATTCCTTGAAAAATTTGGATGAAATTCTCCATAAATCTATTGCCTTGAGTAAGATGAACTCTAGTGATCCTAGTTTTGGTGATTGTCTATTTGAGCTTACCAATCTCAAGCATGCTAAAGGAGATGCTGGAATCATTAGTGATATTATATTTGAAGCTATAAGAATTCATAAAAGTGACCACTTTGATGATCATTTATCTAATGAATTACCCTCTCTAGGAAATGATGAGTCACAAGATCATGGTGAACATGGATACTATGATAATGATGATAGTGACTTCGATCTTGATGATGCAATGAGACACTTTGGCTTTACGGCAAATCTTCGGGGACATGAATCAGGAGGAAAGGAATGGGTTCTTGATAGTGGATGTACTGATCATATGAACGGAGATGAAGAGATGTTCCGTGAGCTTGCTGAAAATGACGACCCTCGAAAATATGTCAACTTTGGCGATAATTCAAAGGGTAAAGTGGTTGGCCTTGGTAAGGTGGCCATCTCACATGATAATTCCATTCAAAATGTCATGCTCGTTGAATCTCTCGGCTACAACTTACTTTCAGTATCTAGACTTGCTGATTTCGGTTTAAATGTCCTATTTACTGAGGTAGTTTGCCAAGTGTCTCGTCCAGACAATCATAAAATGGTCTTTAACGGTATGCGTAGAGGTGACCTTTACATTGTTGATTTCTCTAAAAAGGCACAACCTAAAACTTGCTTTATTGCTAAATCCTCAAAAGGTTGGTTGTGGCATAGACGACTAGGTCATGTTGGCATGAGAAACCTTGACAAGCTTATTAAGGGAAATCATATCCTTGGAGTTAACGATGTGATATTTGATAAGGATAGACTTTGCAGTGCTTGTCAAGCAGGTAAACAGGTTGGAGGAAGGCATCCCGTGAAGAACATCATGACTACAAGGAGGCCACTTGAGCTACTTCATATGGATCTTTTTGGTCCCAACGCCTACAAGAGTCTCGGTGGAAATTCTTTTGGTCTAGTTATAGTTGATGATTTTTCAAGATTTACGTGGGTGTTCTTTCTTAATGACAAGTCGCAGGTCCAGAAGATCTTCAAAAACTTCGCTAGGAAGGCCCAAAATCAGTTTGACGTAAAGATCAAGAAGGTTCGGAGTGACAATGGAACGGAGTTCAAGAACGCAAATGTGGACACCTTTCTTGACGAAGAAGGGATTTCACACGAGTTCTCGGCTATGTACACACCTCAACAAAATGGAGTTGTTGAGAGGAAGAACCGGACACTCATCGAAATGGCAAGAACAATGCTTGATGAATACAAGACGCCGAAGCACTTTTGGGCATAAGCGGTTGAGACAGCTTGTCACGCAACAAATCGCTTGTATCTTCACAAGCTACTCGGCAAGATGGCATACGAGCTCCTCACCGGTAACAAACCCCAAGTTGGATACTTTCGAGTATTCGGCTCAAAGTGCTACATTCTTGATAAGCATCGTCGTTCAAAGTTTGCTCCTAAATCTCATGAAGGTTTCCTACTTGGTTATGGCTCAAACTCTGACACTTACCGTGTCTACAACAATTTCACCTGAAAGGTTGAAGAGACGGTAGATGTGAAGTTTGATGAATCTAATGGCTCGCAAGTAGAGCAATTGCCAATTGATGTAGGAGACAAAGACCCTTCAGAAGCAATCCAAGACTTGCCCATAGGCAAAGTTCGTCCAACGGAGGTGAAGGAGAGTACTTCATCCGTCCAAGTGGAGGCTTCTACTTCACAACAAGGTGAACCAAGAATTGATACGGAAGCATCCACAAGTGGGACACACCAAGATGAAGAAGACAAGGAAATGCATCAAGACGAACATCAACAATCTCCTTCGCCACCACGACAAGACAATGACAACGTCAACAATGAAGAAGGCCAAGAAGAAGAACAAGAGGAAGAAAATGTTCAACGAAGACCCAAGCAAAAGATCTCACGAGTTCGAGCAAGAATTGCCAAAGATCATCCCATCGAGCAAATCCTCAATGATATACAAACCGGGAGAATCACTCGCTCAAAAACTCTCTTAGCTAACTTTTGTGAAAACTATTCATTCATCTCTAGCATTGAACCTATGAAGGTTGAAGAAGCATTGGAAGATCCGGATTGGATAAACGCCATGCATGAAGAGCTACACAACTTTGAGAGAAACAAAGTTTGGACATTGGTTGAGAAGCCCGACGACAACCACAACATCATTGGTACCAAATGGGTGTTTCGCAACAAGCAAGATGAAGATGGAAAAGTGGTTCGCAACAAAGCACGTCTCGTCACCCAAGGATACACACAAGTCGAAGGTATGGACTATGGTGAGACATATGCTCCCGTTGCTAGACTTGAGTCCATTCGCATCTTACTTGCCTATGCTAATCACCATAATATCACCTTGTACCAAATGGACATTAAAAGTGCTTTTCTACATGGCAAAATAGAAGAGGAAGTTTATGTTAAAAAACCTCCTGGTTTTATCAATCCTAAGAAATCAAATCATGTTTACAAACTTCACAAAGCTCTTTATGGTCTTAAACAAGCTCCTAGAGCATGGTATAAATGCTTGACCAAGTTCCTTATTGCAAGTGGTTTTGAAATTGGTAAAATTGATTCTACTCTTTTTACTAAAAGGGTTAATGGAGAACTATTTGTATGCCAAATTTATGTTGATGATATCATATTTGGTTCTACTAACCCTCTCTTTAGTGAAAAATTTGGAAAGCTAATGTCAGAAAAGTTTGAGATGTCTATGATGAGTGAACTCAAATTCTTTATCGGTTTGCAAATCAAGCAAACTAAGGAAGGTACATTTGTCTCTCAAACAAAGTACACCAAGGACTTATTCAAGAAGTTCAATATGCAAGAATGCAAAGGTATGTCTACACCCATGCCTACTAGTGGACATAATGATTTAACCAAAGATGGTGAACCGGTTGATCAAAAGGTTTATCGCTCTGTGATTGGTTCATTGTTATACCTATGTGCTTCACGTCCCGACATTATGCTAAGTGTGTGCATGTGTGGACGATATCAAGATGCCCCTAAAGAATGTCATCTTAGGGCCGTGAAAAGGATAGTTAGATACTTAATTCATACACCAAATTTTGGCATTTGGTATCCTAAGAGGTCTTCTTTTGATCTTGTTGGCTATTCCGACTCGGATTACGCCGAAGACAAGATTGAT
Source organism: Triticum monococcum (assembly GCA_034509565.1). Classification (NCBI taxonomy): domain Eukaryota; kingdom Viridiplantae; phylum Streptophyta; class Magnoliopsida; order Poales; family Poaceae; genus Triticum; species Triticum monococcum. The sequence goes on from CM067843.1 coordinate 80,420,445, forward strand.
AGAAAGTCAACTTCGGGTACTTTTCAATTTCTTGGTAGATCTCTTGTGTCTTGGTCTTCCAAGAAACAAAACTCCGTATCCTTATCCACCGCCGAAGCGGAATACATTGCCGCTGGTTCATGTTGTGCTCAATTACTTTGGATGACCCAAACTCTTAAAGATTATGGGATCTATGTGAAACATGTTCCATTGCTTTGTGACAATGAAAGTGCTATTAAAATTGGTCATAATCCTGTACAACATTCTCGAACTAAGCACATTGAAGTTCGTCATCATTTCATTCGAGATCATGTTGCTAAGGGTGACATTGATCTTAAGCATGTTCGCACCGATAAGCAATTAGCGGATATATTCACTAAACCACTCGATGAGAAAGTGTTTTGGAGGCTAAGAGGAGAATTGAACATCATTGATGCTTCCAACTTGGAGTAGGAACTCCATTGGATACATGTAAGACATGAGCTTTTGACTAATCCATGATATATCTCTTATGATGACTATCTTATGTCTTGGGTATATTTGTACCTTGCATGTTGTCTAACCCATGTAGGTGCTTGGTTGAATCTAATTCCATGAGATTGCGACTCACTCACATCTTGAGCAATCTCTACATAACCAAGTCTCTACATGATGGTGGTTGAAGACAAGGACGCACAAAATCATTCAAACATATCCTTTGACAAATTCTATGTTGAGCTTCATGAATGTCATTTTTGGGTACACAAGTGCTTTTCCTTGCAAGAACTAATCCATGTAGGTAGGTGAACTCACACTCCAAGTGGTGCTCCCAACTCTTGATGAGCTACATCAACCTTGAGCACCCACACAAGTTCAACTACATGAGCAAGAACCACACCACCACCCAAGGTATGTAATTCCATCTTAGAGAAGCTTTACTCCAAGACATGAAGTCAAAGCAACTCAACAAGATGTGAACACATCAAGATGCTTAAACGAAAAATGGTAACCCCATTTTGAGCTTGAACGATAAGTATGGCCTATGATCAAGTGTTCTCACTTGACTCCTAAGTCAATATACTCTAACATAGGTGACTATGTCACCGCCCAACTCTAGATGAAGTTCTCTTGTGTTCCTTCTTTGTGTTATTGCATTTGTCTCATGCATGTTTATTTTCTTTCTCTTTTTCAAAAAGAAACTTCATCTAGATCTTTCAGTTTCTTCTCTTTTCTCTTTGCTTTTGTTCTGCATTTTCTGCATTTAATTCCTTGCAAATCCTTCAGGTAATTCATTGCAAATCTTTGTGAGCTCCTACATGTCTAGTGAGCTGAGGTGACAAGTGTTTTTATCTGTGTGAACTCGGTTTCACCGACTTGCAATTTTCGATCCAACCGAATCCTTTCAGTACCACCGAAATATGCCACTCGGTGCCACTGACTTTTCAATCAGAAAAACAGTTTGCCACTTGTTCTACATTTCTTCTCATCCAGCTCCACTCAATGAATCTTGTCCTCTACAAGCATCACAATTTTATCCATTGCTTTGTGCTGAGTCTCAAGGACCAAACCTATATGACGGATTCCAGAAAGCCCTTCTTGGAAATTGATGTCAAAGGGGGAGAGAGAGATCACATCAAAGCTTGTAGGAGAGAGAGATCACATCAAGGGAGAGAAAAAGTCTCAAGGACCAAACACACAAGAGAGAAAGTATTAAGGGGGAGAAAGAGACTTCCAGGGGGAGAGAAAATACTCAAGGATCCCAGATGCTTGATGTTCAAGAGGAGCGATGTCACATGTCTTTTTAGGGGGAAAGACATGTTCATATGTATCTGTCAGCTCTGATCTTCTGTTCCCTATCTTCTCCCAATATCCCATGTAAGATTCAGGGGGAGCAAGACACCTAAGGGAAAGAAATCAGTCAAATTCATTGCATATCTTTATTCTTGGGGACATGTTGAATTCAATGTAGTACCTAGTACTTACTCTCTACATGTCATCCTAGTCTTGGTACTCTTGTGGTTTCTTTTGTTTCCCTGGCTAGTGGATGTACCTGTGTTATCTAACTTTGTTTGTGCAGGTTCATTCTATCCTAAGTCAACTCAAAAACTACAAGGTAAGTGTATGCATCAAAATCATGAGTATGAGGAGTTCTTGCTTATGTACATACTGTTTGCAAGAAGGACTCATGAGCATGAAGGTATTTTCCTTGATAATCTTTTACTCTGATGCATATGGCCAAGATACATGTAACACATTGCCTACTCTATCATGATTATGCTCTCACATGCTGCTATATTTTATATTCATATGATTGCATACATGTGGGGGAGCCTATGTTTGTTACATGTCCTTCCAAAGCTTTACTTGTTGTTCTTTATATCTTTATCTAAAGCTTTGATGTATGTTGCCATCAATTACCAAAAAGGGGGAGATTGAAAGCACAAGTGCTCCCTAGGTGGTTTTGATAATTGATGAAAACATCTCTCTTGTTGGACTAACATTTTCATCTAGTATGTTTCAGATAAGTTCAACAATGGAGTGGCTTGGACTAAAGGTTGTGGGAAGGTCTCCAAGATGCTCAGGACAAAGGATTGGCTAAAGCTTGAAGCTCAAGACTCTTCATTTTACATTTTAGTGATCCAAGATCACATTGAGTCCATAGGAAAAGCCAATACTATCAAGGAGGGATGAGGTGTTGCTTAATGAATCTCTTGCGTCATGTGCCTAATGATATGGTCCCAAATCCTCAGCTACTTTCCCACTTCCACATATGACCTAAACCTAAAGCCAAACTCGGACCTACCGATTATTCCTATCCGGCGCCACCGAGTTTCACTTGTCATAGCCAATGCAAGAAACCCTAATCAGCTCGTTCTCACCGATGGGATCTCGTTCTCACCAAGATGGGCTTGCAAACTCTGTGTTACCTATTGCATTATCCTCGGTCCCACCGAGATATGCAATCGGTCCCATCGAGTTTGCTTGGCCAGCTCTCTGTTTCGCTTCTTACCCAAATCGGTCCCACCGACTTTGAGTAATCGGTCAAACCGAGTTTTGGATTTACCCTAACCCTAGCACATCGGTCCCACCGAGTTGATTCAGTCGGTCCCACCGAAATCTCTAACGGTCACTAGGTTTACCTTTTCGGTCCGACCGAGATTGGACAACTGTGTGTAACGGTTGGATTTTGTGTGGAGGCTATATATACCCCTCCACCTCCTCTTCATTTGTAGAGAGAGCCATCAGACTAAGCCTACACTTCCAGCATCCTATTTCTGAGAGAGAACTACCTACTCATGTGTTGAGGCCAAGATATTCCATTCCTACCATATGAATCTTGATCTCTAGCCTTCCCCAAGTTGCTTTCCACTCAAATATTCTTTCCACCAGATCCAAATCCTATGAGAGAGAGTTGAGTGTTGGGGAGACTATCATTTGAAGCACAAGAGCAAGGAGTTCATCATCGACACACCATTTGTTACTTCTTGGAGAGTGGTGTCTCCTAGATTGTCTAGGTGTCGCTTGGGAGCCTCCGACAAGATTGTGGAGTTGAACCAAGGAGTTTGTAAGGGCAAGGAGATCGCCTACTTCGTGAAGATCTACCGCTAGTGAGGCAAGTCCTTCATGGGCGATGGCCATGGTGGGATAGACAAGGTTGCTTCTTCATGGACCCTTCATGGGTGGAGCCCTCCGTGGACTCGCGCAACCGTTACCCTTCGTGGGTTGAAGTCTCCATCAATGTGGATGTAGGATAGCACCACCTATCCGAACCACGGGAAAAACATCCGTGTCTCCGATTGCGTTTGATTTCTCCAAACCCTTCCCTTTACATTCTTGCAAGTTGCATGCTTTACTTTCCGCTGCCTATATACTCTTTGCATACTTGCTTGATATGTATTGTGATTGTTGGAATTATGCTTGAACTCCACTTAAACCCAAAAAGCTTAAAACTTGCAACTTTAGCAAGAAGTGTCTAATCACCCCCCTCTAGACACATCTACTTCAAGGTCCTACAGGGGCAAGGAAGAACCGTGATGGAGGAGAGCCGAAGGTGGAGGGAGGAGAACGGCCGGCGGCGGCGGTACACTGGGCATGGAGGCGGCGGCGTGGAACCCTAAGAGGACGAGAGGGATTAGAAAGATGGAGGGTGAGACCATGAGAGGATGGAGCATGGGGTGGAGTATCAGCTTTGCGGCACCGTAAATGAGACGAAAAAAACAACGGAAAAAACCCAGCGAAAGTGGTGGGACGAAAAAAAATCATGGTAGGTGAGACGAAAATAAACCCGGAACGGAGACTACCAACTGAGACATTAGGAGTAGAAATTATTATTATTAGATAATTAGAGATTAGAGATTAGAGATTATTTGTTTCCTGAAAATTTATTATTTGTTTCCTAAAGCAAATTGCATTATTGAGAGAGATCCGTTGATTTGGCTAAGGTAGGAAAGAATATATTATTTGTTTCCTAAAGCAAATTGCATTAATGAGAGAGATCCGTTGATTTGGCTAAGGTAGGAAAGAATCTATTATTTGTTTCCTAAAGCAAATTGCATTAATGGAAGAGATCCGTTGATTTGGCTAAGGTAGGAAAGAATCTATTATTTGTTTCCTAAAGCAAATTGCATTAATGGGAGAGATTCGTTGATTTGGCTAAGGTAAGAAAGAATCTATTATTTGTTTCCTAAAGCAAATTGCATTATTGGGAGAGATCCGTTGATTTGGCTAAGGTAGGAAATAATCTATTATTTGTTTGCTAAAGCAAATTGCATTAATGAGAGAGATTCGTTGATTTGGCTAAGGTAGGAAATAATATATTATTTGTTTCCTAAAGCAAATTGCATTAATGAGCGTTGATTTGGCTAAGGTAGGAAAGAATCTATTATTTGTTTCCTAAAGCAAATTGCATTAATGAAAGAGATTCATTGATTTGTCTAAGGTAGGAAAGTTAGATCCGTGATCTTTTGTAATTAGGAAAGTTTTGAAAATAAACCGTACGAGACTACCAACTCCTCCATTAGGTTTTTTTTTCGCTGGTTAATCTTCGTAGGTTTTTTTCGCTGGATTGTCTTGGGTGCGATCGGAGGTTAGGCCCTGGAGAGCGTGGGGCAGGTGGGGGCTTCGGTACGCGGTTTTTTGGTTCGTGACAGTTCAGTGTAAGGTGGGACGAGGTACCAAAATAAACCACGAAAGGTGGGACGAAAAAAAACTGGAAGCGAGACTACCAACTGCTCCATTAGGAGTAGAGATAAGCCCTAGAGGCAATAATAAAGTTATTATTTATTTCCTTATATCATGATAAATGTTTATTATTCATGCTAGAATTGTATTAACCGGAAACATAATACATGTGTGAATACATAGACAAACAGTATGTCACTAGTATGCCTCTACTTGACTAGCTCGTTGAATCAAAGATGGTTAAGTTTCCTAGCCATAGACATGAGTTGTCATTTGATTAACGAGATCACATCATTAGGAGAATGATGTGATTTACTTGACCCATTCCGTTAGCTTAGCACTTGATCGTTTAGTTTGTTGCTATTGCTTTCTTCATGACTTATACATGTTCCTATGACTATGAGATTATGCATCTCCCGTTTACCGGAGGAACACATTGTGTGCTACCAAACGTCACAACATAACTGGATGATTATAAAGGTGCTCTACAGGTGTCTCCGAAGGTACTTGTTGGGTTGGCGTATTTCGAGATTAGGATTTGTCACTCCGATTGTCGGAGAAGTATCTCTGGGCCCACTCGGTAATGCACATCACTATAAGCCTTGCAAGCATTGCAACTAATGAGTTAGTTGTGGGATGATGTGTTACGGAATGAGTAAAGAGACTTGCCGGTAACGAGATTGAACTAGGTATTGAGATACCGACGATCGAATCTCGGGCAAGTAACATACCGATGACAAAGGGAACAACATATGTTGTTATGCGGTTTGACCGACAAAGATCTTCGTAGAATATGTAGGAGCCAATATGAGCATCCAGGTTCCGCTATTGGTTATTGACTGGAGACGTGTCTCGATCATGTCTACATTGTTCTCGTACCCATAGGGTCCGCACGCTTAAAGTTCGATGATGGTTATATTATGAGTTTATGTGTTTTGATGTACCGAAGGAGTTCGGAGTCCCTGATGAGATCGGGGACATGACGAGGAGTCTCGAAATAGTCGAGACATAAAGACCGATATATTGTATGACTATATTCGGACATCGGAAAAGCTTCGAGTGATTCAGTTATTTTCGGGAGTACCGGGGAGTTACGGGAATTCGTATTGGGCCTTAATGGGCCATACGGGAAAGGAGAGAAAGGCCTCAAAGGGTGGCCGCACCCCTCCCCATGGGCTGGTCCGAATTGGACTAGGGAAGGGGGGGGGGGCGCCCCCTTCCTTCCTTCTCCTTTTCCCTTCCCTTTCCTTCTCTCATACTCCTACTACTTGGAAGGGCTCCTAGTTCTACTAGGAAAGGGGGAATCCTACTCCCGGTGGGAGTAGGACTCCCCTAGGGCGCGCCATAGAGAGAGCCGGCCCTCCCCTCCTCCACTCCTTTATATACGGGGGAAGGGGGCACCCCAAAGATACAACAATTGATCTCTTGATCTCTTAGCCTTGTGCGGTGCCCCCCTCCACCATAACCCACGCCGATCATATCGTAGCGGTGCTTAGGAGAATCCCTGCGTTAGTAGAACATCATCGTCGTCACCACGCCATCGTGCTGACGAAACTCTCCCTCAACACTCTGCTGGATCGGAGTTCGAGGGATGTAATCGATTTGAACGTGTGCAGAACTCGGAGGTGCCGTACGTTCGGTACTTGGATGGGTCGGATCGTGAAGACGTACGACTACGTCAACCGCGTTGTTCTAACGCTTCCGCTTTCGGTCTACGAGGGTACGTAGACAACGCTCTCCCCTCTCGTTGCTATGCATCACCATGATCTTGTGTGTGCGTAGGGAAAATTTTGAAATTACTACGTTCCCCAACAAGAGCGTGTCCACTGTTTTTCTGAAGAAAAAATGATTATAGCACGCGTTTCCACTCATACGACGGAGGAGTGCGAAACACGGCAGCCACTTCAACATACACAGTGCTCCTACTACTAGGCATTTGCAGTGGTTCATACGTCAATACTACATAATCTTGTTGCTAGTGTAGTAAGATATGACAACAACAAATGATGTTGTGCGCATGTCAACTATATGAATAGTAATGTAGTAACATAACACCGCTTTTTCGACTGTCCGGTCGAGAATGAATGGTGAGATCAATGTTAACAAAACTAGGTCTATAGCGCAGGAAGAGTACAGTGCTACAGTACTCCATGAAACATGAACCATATGAAGCACGAATAGTGTTAGGCAGGGTGTATGAAGGGTGCATGGGATGGGAGCAAAAGTTCCCTTCTCGACCCACTTTTGGGTGTTTGGCAGAGTGCATGAAGGGTGCATGAGTCCACACTAGTAGGTTAACACAAATACACGAAGAGGAAACAACTATATTGAGATGAGAATGCAACCAAACACACCCACACGCTTTGTGCTAAAGTGACTGATCTGCACCGTCTGAGTTTGGTCCAACGGTCATGTTGCACCGAGACATGGACATGCCCATGCAGAGGGTGCCTAAACACCACCGAATTCCCTTTGCTTCTCTAGGCGCACGCCGTTGGTGATGCAGGGGGCGAAATGGCTGAAAGGCAATGCAATCTATGGGAAGGCGAAGGGAGCAAGCCGAGGAGCGGGGAATCTTTTGGTTTTCACCATGTTAAAACACCAGTCGACGACTTCTCACATCAGGGAGCAGTGGGTTTTACAGGCGCAGTCATCATGACTAATTGCTGCCACACCTAGTCCCATCAATCAAAAAATTAAAAATCCTACCACGCCTGCTCCCGTCAATCAAAAAATTAAAAATCCTGCCGCACCCAAACACCAGAGCAACGCCGTGGTGGATATTTAAATTTACCTACCGGCAAGTAGATAAAAAGGGGTGAAAAACAAATGTGGCCTAGCTAATCGGTCGAACTAGCCCAACTAGCTAGCCACCGTGCTTCACCGATGTACTCGGCGGGAAAGGTGGTCTTTCGTGATTTGACGACTCATTTACTTGCTCCGGCAAAAACGCGCAGTAGGGCGTCCCACATCAGGAAGAATATATGTGTGCACCACCCGAGAGGACCCCGAAACCGCGCGGTACAGTGTGCGATGTCTCGGCACGGAGGAAAAATGTGCGTGTAAAAATTTACTATATCAGACGTAGAACCTATGGTTCGACCTTGGGACCCAGGCAATCGGTCGAAAACACCCCACTAGCCACACAGCTTCATCATGCTAACGTGGCACGGAGGATAGGTGTGGTTAGCTCCGTCTCGACAAGCCACAATGTCTCTTGTTCTAGGCGATTCTTTTATTTTCCAAGCTTTTTTTAGTTGTAATAACACCACGGCAAGCTAGCGCCGCTCTTCGTGTGTGCCCGTGCAAAGGTTAGACGATGGAGAGAAGAGAGAGATTGTAGACTTGGGACCCACTAGTAAGTGAGTCAACGGTCATGCAAGTGTTGACGAGGCACTCCCTCTACTCTACTCAACGTAATACTGTATAAAATCAATTTATGGGACAAAGCCAACAACCATTGTTGTTTCAGGCTATCGACTTACGCTTTGTAGTCCAGGTTGCCAGTTCAAATCTCGTCTTTCAGATATGTTAGTTTTTTCCAAATTTGATTAATGACAAGTGGGACCCCCATGTGTTGTTCCGATATTTCAGTGCAGGATGGTTTTTTGAACAAACACTTTGCGCGGTTAGATGAGTAACGGCATGAGTTACACGTATTTTGCAAGTTTAGGAACAAAAATGACAGCGGCATAGAATATCACATCCACCCCGCAACTTAGATGCTATGGTGATACAAGTTTTTACACTGTTGGAAGTGAGATCCAATGGCTTGGGAGTAGTCTTTGTAATTATGCGCAATTTCCAAACTCTCCAAAGGTTTTTTTGCAAATAAAACATTCAGGCCTCGTGTGTGCCGCTGCATCTTGGATCCAACAGCTCCCAGTTGCTCATATTAGGTGCTCCCCGTAGCTTAATGACCCGCTACGGTGATATGAGCATCTAGGTCGTATGATTAGTGATTAGACGGCACATGCATAGTACTTGTACTTTCTGCGCAATTCCCAAACTCTCTCAGCCGTATATTGCAAAAACATTCAAACCTCCTACTGTGGGCCGTTAGATCTCCGTGAACTCGTATCGCCATAGAATGTACGGTGCGGGAGCACCTCATATTCTCCCATGCGAGAAAACATAAGGTGCTCTCGCAGCTTGGATGCTACGGTGATACGAGCTTTGAGATTGTTTGATCTGAGATCCAATGCCATGTGAGCAGTCTTTGTGCTTGTAAGCAGTGGCCAAACTCTTTGTGGGCTTTTTTTGCAAAAATAACCATTCGAACCACCGAGGAGGTGTTGGGTCACAAATCCAACGGCTCCGAAGAGCTTGTATCACCAAAGCATCTAAGATGTGGTAGCACACGATATTCTTACATACATGAGAATATGATGTCCTCCTTCATCTTAGCTGCTACGGTGATACAAGCTTCGAGGTTGTTGGATATGGGATCCAAGAGCATCTGAGTAGTTTTTGTACAAATTGTGTGCAATTCTCAAAGTCATCAAGGTTTCTTGTAAAAATATTAAGACATCATGTGAGCTGCTATATCTCAGATCTACAAGCTCCAAGCAACTCGTATTGGCATATAGCATCTAAGGTATGGGGGCACATGATATTCTCCCAGGGAGGAGGGGTGGGGGTGCACAACCAATCGGTGGTTGGGAGGGTGGGGACAAATATAATCTAAACAACCCTAAACAAAGCTTCACAATTTTATCTAAGGTCAAGGGGTTGACCCCCGACAATCATAGCTCCGCCTAATTAAACACAACATTTGCATGTACTGTAGTACTAGACTTAATATTCATGTTTCAATTTCATGTTCATTTTAAATATTGAATTGAGGACCATGCATGTCTTACATTTTACTCCCTTCATTCATAAATATTAGTCTTTTAGAGATTTCAAATGGACTGGCACATACGGATGTATATAGACATATTTTAGAATGTAGATTCACTCATTTTGCTCTGTATGTAGTCACTTGTTGAAATCTCTAAAAGACTAATATTTAGGAACAGAAGGAGTATTTTTGAATTCGTGTCATACATGCATGGTTTGGAAAAATAGATGCACTATACTTATTGGATTGTTTTTGTGTTTGTGTGTGGGTGTCACTGTGTGTGTGTGTGTGTGGTCATATGCTTGATACATACAAAGTTTTCTCACCTCCATATTGTTCATCTTTTAAATTTGAATTTGCATTGAAAAACTTACTAGGGATACCATGAAATGTGAAATCCACGTTGAGATCACTATATCATAAACTCACTCTAATTCAACAACTCATCATAAATCAATTACCACGTTGAGATTAGTATTTGCAAGGAAAATACAGGAATTGTAATACACATAGATTCATTCGGCAATTTAAAAGGTTCCTTTCTTATTCTCGAATGGTAGGACCCAAAGGCGTACCAGCCAGACCTTGGCTCGTGTTGATCCTAAAAAAACCGGGCTCATGTCCTTCTGGTGGCGTGCATGGTACGCACATTAGGCAACCCCAACAAGTCGAGCCTCCTCTTTTCGAGTCGAAATATCTGGCGACCAGAATTCCAGCCATAGGAAATTCCCTCATGTCCTCGGTCCATAATAATTACCAATGAACAACTGAGGGATGCTTTAATTAGTAACTAGACAATGTTACCTACCGTGCCGAGCACAGTTCAATTCGCTCGGTTACCGCTCGCCAAGGTCACCCGTCAACTGCATTGCCTACTACTACTACTACTACTACTACTACTACTACTACTACTACTACTACTACTACTACTACTACTACTACACACCAGGATGAGCACAGGATTGAGCTCGTTTGTTCGTGCCTAGTACTTGAGTTAATATATCAGGCAATGCACTAGTACGGAGGTATTATCCTTTTACTCTGCATATATAACTTGTCTGAAGTCTAACTAAGCAAAATGTTTGACCAAATCCTTTCTTAAGAAATACAACAGGACAAATGTATGGCTTGAAACTTTAATGCACGATGCAGGTTATGATATTGTTTCGAATCCTCGATCTTAAATTTCAGAAAATCCAAAAGTGACCATAAATTCTTGAAACTGAGCATGGTCATGTGATATGGCACAAATATTACTTCGTAATTTTTTTCTTCAATTTGAGACAAGCTGCTTATGACAAGTTGCACAAATGAAGAGCCAAGGTATTTTGGAACAAAGACATGTCATGTTAAGGCGAACGCTTTAACTATTGAAACCGTGGGCATTTACGTGCCGTCACGAGTCCCGCTTCTCATCGGCAGGTGCCGTCCGAGCAAGCGTGTGAGTCGACGCGAGGCGTGCAAGCAGACCGCTGCGCCGGCTGACAGGGAGGCGTGCGAGTAGACCGTTGTGCAGGCTCACCTGGAGGTGAGCCCTTTGACCAGGCTCCGCCGCGCACCTTCGTCCCAATTGCTCCCACTTTTAATGTCACCGGCGCCGCAGTTTAAAATCAACCACGCAGTACCCGGTATCGCTACAATCTTCTCTCTTCCTCTCCGATTCTCCTGTCGTCTACCACCAACACTACTAGGAAAAGGCCTACTAATGGCACACCTAATTTGGCCATTAATGGCGCATTAGTGGTGCGCCATTAGTACCATGCCATTAGTATATTTTACTAATGGCGCACCACTGGTGCGCCATTAGTATCTGGTATACTAATGGCGCACCTGGGATGCGCCATTAGTATATACAACAGTGCGCCATTAGTATGCCTCCCAGGGGGCCATGTATACCTAGGTGCTTTGGCATACTAATGGCGCACAACAACAGGATGCACCATTAGTAACTTCGACATACTAATGGCGCACTGTTTAATGATGCGCCATTACTATCCTTTGGCATACTAATGGCGCACTATGATGTGATGCGCCATTAGTATGAATATTAGGTTTTTTAATTTTTTAATTTTCTGTTTTTTGCACAGGTTACAAAATGTATAATTGGACAAAATATAGACAGCACACATCAACAACAGATTCATCGAATAAAATAGAAGATTAGTCTCTAAATACAATTCATCATTTTAGTCTTCGAATACAATTCATCATATTAGTCTCCGAATTGAAAAGACCGAACAAAGATAGAACAGTATATTACAAGTCTCAAGATCGCGAGTTTGTCTTCACATTACAAGTCGATATCGATCATCTAAACTACCATCACATAGAAGAGAGCTGCGGTCATCATGATGAGCATCATCACGATGAAACTCGTCTTCATCCGGTTCCTCCAACGCTCCCTCCCCTCTCCCGCTAGATAGCGGGCGTCTCTAGATTCGGCCTTGGCCCTAGTGGTGTACCCTTTGTAACTGTTACCGCTGAATCGGTGAACCTGTCTCCAACACTCCTCCCAGTCATTGTAGACTCCCGGAACCTTACCCTTGTACACGACATACCACGGCATCGCTATGCAGTAGCCAAACGAAACGTTAGTACCAATTCACAGACAATACATAAGCAACATATAAGTATGCAACAGAACGATCGGAAGAGAAAAGCAAAACATTAATAGCATCGATTACATCTAAGTTGAACGACTCTCAAAACCAAAGAGACATACTACAAGTTCATTAAAGTTTAATTACAACATGAGCCAATCGATGTTTCAGAACTAGACACAGCATCACTGTTTTCGACTCGACTCAAGGGACCGGAGCGTGGATGAAGCCGCCGTCTGTCGTGGGAGTCATGAAACAACGGGCGTTGTCCGCCTGCATTTGTAGGATTGTGTCGATGTCACTGTTGGACGGTTGATTTCTGAGGTAGAACTGCCCCGAGGTACGAAGGACATCTTGATGGATGATTTCCGCAAACTCCGATTGGATGCGAAAGAATTCTTGTCTGATGTCCGCGTCCTGGATTGCCGACACGCTCGCGGCCCAATCTTTGAGTCTACTCGGTAGCAGAAGTTGATGATGGTCCCGTACGATCGCCCGCATGTGATGGATGGCGTAGTAGGCACCCTTCTGACCGCCAGTTGGCTGCTTGACGCAGCAGAATGTCGTAATGTGGGAGAACACGTGCTTGCCGTACTTACGAATAGGCCTGGTGAAGGTGCCTCCAGATTTTACGTAGCCGGGGAGAACATCATCAAGAACCTTCTTGACATTTGTGTAGTCTACGTTCGACTAACGGTCCGTGTCGAAATATGTGGCCATGGAATATTTGGGGCTTAGGAGGATGAGCGTGCAACGTGTGTCACTGCAGAAAACATGGAATGTTAAAAGAAAAACAATCGAATTCTCAGAATTCATATGTTAAGGGGCGGTTGAGGGGAGGACTTACTCGGGAAGGTAAGGCACGAGGAAGTTATCCTTATCTTGGTTTCCCAGAATGACGCCTTCGAGGTAAGAACTCGTGATTTTCCGGTCCCCAGCGCTGCCCAAGATCTTGGCACGCATGTAGAAGGGGTCGACTATCACGATGTCCGGGGTCTTGTCGCGAATGATCCGCATCTCCATACTCAGCGAAAATAGCCGAACGAAGGTGTAGTGCAGCGGATGAAGGTTCAACATAGCATGGATGTCATCAAACCGTAGGACGATCGTACCCCCGACGGAGTTATCCACAAAGCCCTTGCCCTCTGGCACCTTGGCCGCGAAAACCGGGTATGCCACATCCTTCTCTCCGAGACGCCGCTTCTCCAAAGAAAGAACACTGTCATGCAGACTCCGCATAGCACCGGTTGCAGCATCGAGCATATTTCTCAGTAGCATCGGCCTACCCGCCACATGCACCCTCCTCGAGATATCCTCAGGTGCAGGTGGCCGTCCTGAGCACGGATCGTACTCGGTGCCGGCTGGCCCGCACCCTTGTTAGTCTTTCTTTTGCGTGTCTTCTTCTTCTCTTGTAATGGGACCGAGTTCTGCTCACAGACCGCCTTCTTGAGTGTGTTGGGGCTGATAATATTTTGCTCCTCGCCTATCTGAGGCTCGGTGAAGTCGGCAGCTGGAGGCGTCTCCTGAGAGCTGAACGCAAGACGACGCCTATTGCAACTTGGCTTCTCCGCGGTACCAGCTAGATCGCGCACGTCTTTTGTTGGGTTGGGTTCTTGAGAAGGGGGCCCCATGAAGTCGCCACCGTACCCATGATCGGCAAAGTACTGATCGACGTTGGCAAATGTAGCATCGTCGTTGTCGTTCTGATCCTGTGTCATATGCATGTTTGGATCCAGTGGCATAGGGATGTCCGGCACCATTGCGGCGGTCTTGCCATGGGGCAGACTTGGCGTCGGCACGACTGGTGGTGTTGTCTTTGGGGTGGTGTCCCCTGCCCCCAAACGAATCTGGCTCTTCGGCCAAAGCAGGGGCCAGCTCAGGCAGGCACTAAGGGTCATCACATCATCATCGTCGGCCCCGACGGGTCGAATCGGAGGTAACAACTCGTCGCAGCCTGGCAGCACCCGAACCAGTTGAACCCTAAACAAGTTGGGTGGCATCTGTGTACCGTGGAACAAGGGGTTGCCCGGTTGAACGATTTTGCCCTTGGTGACATCGACCAACTCGTTGTTCACAAAGTGCAGGAGAGTGCATGGAACGTCGGCGGCGCCCTGCGAAAACATGTAGGGCGTCAGGGATGCCCAGTCAAAGGTAAGGAGATGAAGTCCTCGGCCGAGAGAGGCTTAATTAGTTATCATGATGATGGCGTCGAGCTCAGCTAATGTCGAGGCACCGCCAACGGCGGGCGTGCAGTTGACAGAGGCGCCGCTTGCTGCAGAGGTGCCGACCGGCGTACACCCGGGTGCATTAAGCTCCCGTGCCGGCGTCGGAGACACCAATGCCGCCTCTGCCGGAGACACCAATGGCCCCGCCATCGCATTCTGCGAGTTGCTGGCCGTGAAGCTAGGAATCGGGGGCGGCCCCTGTTGGCCGCCCGCAATCCACGCACTAATCCCCTGGATCAAGGTAGGCACAATGGCGGTGATCGTCCTTCCGAGTTGTTGTTCCACTTGCTCTTGGACCATCTCCAGAATCTGCGCCACCTGTGCCCTGAGTTCTTGAACCTCGCGCGCCTGGCTTTCCGAGCTGGTCTTTTTCTCCTTTCGCCCACCAGTGTTATAGTATGACGACCATTTTGTCGACAAGCCTTTGCCGGCCACACGACCAGCTGACGTCGGCTTACTAAGCTTATCCTTGTTCTTCATTACATTCAACACCCTATTTAGAGTGGTGTCCCAAGGGTTGCTCTTAGTCGACCCCGCGCTACTGCTTTCAGTCGCCTGCGGAAGGAATGTGAACCATTTAGAAATTTGGCTTCATTAATTAGAATGCAAACATATGAAGCTAATTATGCGGAGGTGTATTCCTTACCAGAACAAGCTCAAGCTCCCTGGTCTTCGGATCCGTGGTAAGCTCCTTTGTTTTTGGGTCCTTCTTGTACCGGGCCCTGACAAAGTTCCTGGTCTGCTTGTCACCGTATTTATCGAAGAGGGGCGGTAGGCCTTGCTCGGCACGGTCCGCCTCCTCCTTGTCCCATATAGGCTCCACCACTCTGTAACCGCCGGGACCGAGTGTGTGTTCCCCTAAGTTCAGCTCCCGCATTTCTTTCCCCCACTTACTTGATTCGGAGCTTGCGGTGCTCGAGCAATTGATCTTGAAGTCGTTGTAGTCATCTTCGGTGATTGAAGGATTTTTCTCCTTGATCTTCTCATAACTCTCACCTTTCTCGATCATTTTCTTCACATTGCTTTTCCAAGTAGACAGGGTCATGCTCATCTTCGTGAGGGTAGAATTCTTCACTTTATTCCCTTTGAGGCTTGTGTTTTCAAATTCAGCGGGGAACTTGTATCGTTCGTGCAACTTCGTGAAGAGGAGGTTGCACAAATTCCCTCGGTCAGGATGCCTGAGGTTCTCGGTGTTGATCGAGACGGTGCTCCGGAGAATGCACCCGAGATGAAGCGAGTACCCCTTGACTATTCGTTTGGGCGCCGTTGGATTCCCGTTGGAGTCCACTTCAGTAACTTCCTCCTTGAGGGTGCGGAGCACGGTCGGGCGCCAGTCCTTCCGTTGCCTCTTCGGTTGGCTGCCATCTGTGCGTGCGCCGCCATCATCAGTGGTGGCATCCTTGGCGGCACCATCAGTGGTGGCATCAGTGGGGTCATCCTCGGCGATACCATCAGTGGTCTCAGGATCGGTGGGGAAGGCGGCGGCCTCATACAAGTGAGGTTGTTCCTCCTTCTCCTGGGACAGCTCCCAGAATGCCTTGACGCCCGAACCCGGCCTCATCATTGTTGGCCATGTTTCTCTCTAAATAGGAACAAAGTTTATTCAAAAAGTTGGTTATTGTCAAGGAACAAGATCATGGTCTCATCATTTAGGGTTTGTCGACACCGAGGAGAATTCTAAGTTGGGCCTAATCACTTGGCTCTATTGCCGCCTATGGTTTAATGCAGCTAGAATAAAGGGGCACTTGATCCTACTTAATTAACTACTAAGATACCCCGGCCCATGCATTAGTCACAAGTACCCCATATGTCCTATTTTTAGCAAAGTCATGCTAAAATTCATGGAAAAATTCAGCATGACCTTTGCTGAAAATAGGACATATGGAGTACCCGAATTTGCAAGAACGGAAGTTAATCGACATTCCAGCAAACTCAAGGGCCTCCCGGGGTACCTGCAAAATCATCACGACACGATGGTCGGAGACATGACCTTTGCCTAACAGTTCTGAACTCCTGCCAAAACTGAACACAACATATATATACCAAGCATCTTGCCAGCTAGTAGACCAGCTAGTAGACCATCATTTGTTAGGCCAAATTGAGGCCAAACAGAAAACCAATGTGGCCATGGCACAAAGTCCATGACCCAGAACAGGAGACATACCAAGCACTAAATGAGGACAGAAACAGACATTTAGAACAATTAGTTATTAGCTAAAATGTCTTGCTTGAATGCATCACAATTTATTCACTACTCCAAGGAGTACTATTTCTCACAATCCCAAGGAGAATAACTAGCAACAGAAAACAAAACACTTATGGTAGTATGTTGATGTCCAGCCAATGCAGAGAAGTTAAAGGCACCCATTTAACTACGAAACAACATTTTTTGGAGCAACACTCTTTACACTGAAGAATGAAAACTGAACTCAGTCATTACTCATTAATACAAATTTTTTGGTAGCAAAGTAGATTGACAGCTCTTGCATAAGAGAACAGGAAAGTAGTGATTGTATAATAAATCATATAACTTACAGGAGGGGTTATCCGATATTCTGGCTTTATAACAACTTGTATGCCCACTGCAGCGAAACAACGAATTACGTTAGTAACCATGAACTGTTCTCAATAACAGTACAGAAGGGCACAATATTGGGCAGTTTGTTAGTCTGGCATGGTAGCAACAGTAAAATATATACAAGCAGGCACTCCCTTCTCTATATACCAATTCAAAGTCCAACCAATGTCTCACAATATTTTTCAATTTTCAGCATGACCCCCTTCTTCGCGAGGAACCATGCTCTGACAAGCTAAGTTAAGTTACACATGTAATGGCCAAATTGGGGGAAATTACTAGCTAAACAAGTTTAAGCGCACACACATGCTGGCTACAAGAGAAATGATAGGGTTAAAAGACCAACAAACAAACTCGTGTAAAACTGCCTCAGTTTCAGGTCTAGATTGTTCAATTCCACTTTCCACTCACGGGCTCTTAAATCAGAACTCAACTAAGAGATCCGCTGATCTAACGCACACGAAACCACTCTCAGTTCGATCGAACGAAGATCAATAGTGGAAAAAACTGAAGAAAAAACTGAATAAAAGCATGACTTGCATACAGAGCACATACCAAGCAGCGGCCTGAAATAGCAAGCATCAAATTAGTAGCAGTATCAAACTGGAAAAGGTACATCCATCGATTTCTAAGAATCGGTAGCATTACCAAATTATCAACTAGCATTAAGCAGCAAGCAGGAAGTAGCAAAAGGGCACTGATTTAGTACCATTGACAGTTCACAGCAGCAAAAATCTGAGACGTACTAACACGAGCTATCAATCACAGTAGAAAAACAAATCCATTCGTCCATCTATTCAATATGCAACAGCAACATCCACCCATCCGGCTAACAAACAGAGGGGTGGGGAACAAGGAGATGTGGGCGGCTGGTCCAAGCAGGGGCGACGGGAGGGCCGGGGGCTTGTCGAAGCAGAGCAGCAACGACGGGGGGGAGGGCCGGCGGGAGGCGGCCAGGCAGGGCCTAGCGCTGGCGATGCTGAGAGGAAGGGGCGGAGTTGGGCATGGCCGGTGCGGCTGAGAGGGAGGAGCGGAGAGGCCGGTGCCGGGGGCTGACCGGGCCGGCGAGGCAGGATCGCCCTGGCGGCGGCGCGGATCATCCCTCGAAGGCTCGAACCCTAGCCGCTGTGGGAGGGAGGAGCGGGGTGGCAAAGGAGACGACTGCAGGGGCGTGGGGACTGCGAAGCGGGAGGAGGAGCCCGACGAGGTGGACGGGGCGGCGTCCGGGCCGCCGGCGACGAGGGGGAGGAAGGGGAGAGGGAGGCGGCGGGGGCGGCGCGGTGGAGGGAGGGAGAGGGAACTGGCGAGGGGGAGAGGGAAGGGGGGATCGGGCGAAGGAGGAGAGGGAAGGGGGGATCGGGCACAATACTAATGGCGCACCACCCCTTGGTGCGCCATAAGTACATCCATACTAATGGCGCACCTCACCGTGGTGCGCCATTAGTAGTTTTTTTTTCTTATAGCAATGGCACAATACTAATGGCGCACCACCCCTCGGTGCGCCATAAGTACATCCATACTAATGGCGCACCTCACCGTGGTGCGCCATTAGTACTTTTTTTAACTTATTTAAATCATAACAGTAATATTTTTTTAAACTTGTTTAAATTATAAGACAGTAATAATTTTTTAAATTTGTTTAAATCATAACAGTAATATTTTTTTATAAGACAGTAACAGTAATATTTTTTTTACAAGACAGTCAGCGACGGCGGTTGAGTAGGGGAGGGGTGCGGGGGGTCGGCGGCGGCGGTTGAGTAGGGGAGGGTGCGCTGGGTGCGAGGGGTCGGCGGCGGTGGTTGAGTAGGGGAGGGGTGCGGGGGGTCAGCGGCGGCGGTTGAGTAGGGGAATCGAGGGTGCGGGGGGTCGGCGGCGGCGGCGGCCGATGGACCGGGGGTTGCTCGGCGGCGAGGGGGACCGGATCTGGCGAGGTGGGATAGCGATCGAGATGGAGGGGGATCGAGATCGAGTGTCCATGAAATTTAAAAATATTCATGATAGTTCAAAAAGTGCCCATGAAATACAATCGAGAAATGAAGGCTACGATTTAAATACAATCGATCTTAGCTAGCTATCTGTTCACAATCTTCTTGCCCTTCTTTTTCACAAATGGAGTTCTTCTGTGGAACGGACGTCCTTTAGGTAGGGTGGTCCTGCTTCTTCTTGTGGTGTATGCTGCTACTTCGTCATCGTCGTCATGTTCGATCCTTGGGTCGCCGTACTTGTCGAAGGCTTGCTCATTGGCTACTCCATCCATTCCGATGATCTTCCTTTTGCCTCTCATCACGACAACACGACTGGGCTTTGACGGGTCGGTAATGAAGAAGCATTGGTCCACTTGGGAAGCCAGTACCCATGGCTCATTTTTCACGGTGACGTTTGCGCCCGCGGTCTTGGATTTGGCTTCGGGTATAACCATGGTGGTGAAATACTGGTCTTCTTTTAGGACGCTCTTGGCCCATCTGACACGGAACATCGGGACCTTCTCTCTAGCGTAGCTCAGCTCCCAGATCTCCTCGATCCTTCCGTAGTATCTGTCCTTGTCGTTACCGGTGTAGGATTCCATCGTTACCCCGGAGTTCTGATAACCATCGCTCTTCATGTCCTTGGCCTCGGTGTAGAATGTGTAGCCGTTGATATCGTACGCCTCATAGGTCATCAAGTTGTGCTCGGCGCCCTGTGACAAGGCGAATATGAGTTGTTCTTCCGCGGAAGAATCCTCATGTAAAGGGTACGACAGAAGCTTCTGCTTGAACCAACGCGTGAAACATGAGTTGTGCTCTTTGAGTATATCTCCGTCCGTCCTCTGTTGGCCTCGGTCATTGTACGTCTTCTTAATAAAGGTTTTGTGCTCTACCACCCAAGGATCGACCACGTCTATGTGTTGTAGCGCGACTAGGTTTGCTCTTTCAAAGTCGGCGAGTCGACCCTCGAAGTCGACATGCATTTCGCGATGACCCTCACGGTGATCCCATCCAGCGAGCCTGCCGAGGTGCCTGTTGACGGGCAGACCAACGGGGTTCTCGATGCCTAGATAATTCGTGCAGTAGGAGATGCACTCTTCGGTCAGAAAGCCCCTGGCTATGCTTCCCTCTTGACGTGACATGTTGCGAACGTATCCTTTGATGACACCATTCATCCTTTCGAACGGCATCATGCTGTGCAGGAACGTCGGCCCGAGTTGGATGATATCGTCCACGATATGGACCAGCAGATGCACCATAACGTTGAAGAATGCGGGCGGGAAGTACATCTCAAGCTCGCATAGTATCACCACGATCTCTTCCTGTAGCCTTCTGAGTTGCCTCACGCCAACAGACTTCCGAGAGATGACGTCGAAAAAGTTGCATAGGCCAAATAGGGTTTCACGGACGTGCGCATCCATGATCCCACGGATTGCAACTGGAAGTATCTGCGTCATCAGCACGTGACAGTCGTGAGACTTCATCCCGCTGAACTTCTGCTTCGCTGGGTCTAGGTATCTGCTTATCTCCCCCGCGTAACCGTAAGGAAGTTTTACTCCTACGAGGCAGGTGAAAAACTGCTCGATCTCCTCCTGACTTAGAGTGAAGCACGCGGGAGGGTAGTCATTTCCAGTCTTCTTGGCCTTCTTGCCTTTGTGACGACTTTCCGTGTCCTGCTTCGCCTCATCATCATCATCATCATCATGATCATCATGATCATCATATATAGTGTGAAGCTCCTGCCTGATGCCCATTGATTTCAAGTCTGCCCTTGCTTTCGGCCCATCTTTGGTCCTCTCTGGCATGTTGAGCAGGGTACCAAGCAGACTCTCGCACACGTTCTTCGTGATATGCATGACATCAAGGCTGTGAGGCACACGGTGGATCTTCCAATACGGCAAGTCCCAGAAAACAGACCTCGTTTTCCATACCTTCAGCAGCGACTCTGGCGCCTTTCGCTTCTTTCCCGGCTCTAGCGCCTTTTGCTTCTTTCCCGACAGTGGGCAGTCTTTCCAATTTTCAACAGCTCGTCTATTTCCTCGCCGCTCCTCGTACGCGGGCGTCCTCGGGGTTTGGTTTCACCATCGAACAGATCCTTGCGTTTTCTCCACGGGTCATCGTCGTGAAGCCACCTTTGATGTCCCATGAACACGGTTTTCGAAGACCCGGGATCTCTATCTAGCTGGCGATACGTTGTGTCATCCATGCACCTGACGCATCCAGAAAATCCGTGGACCACCTGCCCCGCGACATATCCGTAACCGAGATAGTCGTGCACCGTCATGAGCAGCGCGGCTGGCATTTTCCACAGCGTGTCAAGCTCCTCTTTTAGCAGCCCCAGATACAGATTGATGTCATTCCCTGGTTGTTTCGGTCCTTCAATTAGCATACTCATGTGAATGTACTTCCTCTTCATGCACAACCAGGGGGGAAGGTTGTACATCCACACAAACAAAGGCCAGGTGCTATGTGTGCTTCTCTGGCTGCCAAACGGATTGACTCCATTGGTGCTCGCGCCCAGCACGATGTTCCTTGGATCGTTCCCAAATTTTGGGTCTTCGAAGTTCAACGCTTGCCACTGGCTCGCATCCTTAGGGTGACTCAGCATCTTGTCTTTTTATCTATCTCCGGATCATTTGCGTCATCTTCTCGCTTCTTCTCCTCCCTATCCACGTGCCAACGCAGGAGCTTTGCTACCTTAGGGTCCGCAAAATACCGCTGCAGACGAGGAGTGATCGGAAAGTACCACACCACTTTTCGAGGAGCTTTCTTCCTCTTCTTGTATCGAGTGACGCTGCACACCGGACATATGGTAGACTCTGCATGCTCGTCCCGATAAATGATGCAATTGTTCATGCACACATGGTATTTCACATGCGATAAATCCAGAGGACACACGATTTTCTTCGCCTCCTCCAAACTGGTCGGGAACTTGTTCCCCTTGGGAAGACGTTCATGCCAGAATGACATGTTCTCGTCGAAGCATGCGTCGGTCATTTTGTGTTTACCTTCATCTCCAGAGCCATGAGCGTTACTTTCAGGCGGGTATCCTCGGGCCTGCATCCTTCATAAAATGGAGTGACCGCGTCTAACTCAAGTTGATCCATCTTGGCTTTCTCTCGGGCGGCAGCTCTTGCGTTATCCGTCTGCTTGAGAAGCAGCTCTTGAATATGAGGGTCCTGCACCCAGCCCATCGATGGTCCAGCATCGTCTGCTCCGCCGACATCATCATCTTCATGATCATGCCCATCGTCTGCTCCAGCATCTTCCTCATCATCATGTCCTGCATCTTCTACATGATGACTGTGTACAGCATCACCGTTGTGATCATCTCCCGGGGATTCTTCGTCTTCTCGCCCGCCCGAGCCGCGGTGGTTGTCTTGCTGCCCTTCCTCATTTCTTGCCCGGCCCCCATGGACGACTTCGTAGTCATCTTCATCACCTTGCCACCAATAGCCATCCATGAAACCACAAAAGAGTAGGTGGTCCCGCACCTGCCCGGATTCCGGGTCTGCAATAAGGCTCTTCAGCTTGCATCTTCGACACGGACATCTTATCTCTGTCTCGTTCTTTTGAAGCATCTCGGCCTTCGCGGACCTCAAAAACCTATTCACGATGCCTTCGGTCATCATGCGGACCATGGTCGCCTGCGTGGTAGAGCAAAACGATATTTTAGAACCAAGAAAAAATTTGGCATGACTTTCCCTAAAAATAGGACCAAAAAGAATGCTTAATGCCAAAATTCTCGCCGAAACGGAAATGAATCAACATTCCGGCAAAATATTGGCAACTATCGCATTTCAAATACCGGTACACCTCCAAACACAAACACATATGCAACACCACAAACATATGCAACACCACGAACATACATAGATCTAGCTAGGCCATAAAAAGTGCATGTGCACATTGTTGTAGGGAGAAATACATAAATATAGCTTCCCCCATTACTTACCTATCAAAACAAGGTAATTTAACCACTTAAATTGAATGAATCTATGGTGGAAATGAGGTGAAAAAGAGGAGGCACCCGAGACAAGGAGGAGGTGGAGAGAATGAAGTGGGGAGAAAGTGAGTGTGGGTAGGAGAGGCTCCCCAAAATATCTTGTTGCTGCCCACTTACTAATGGCGCACCAACTCCAAATGCGCCATTAGTAATCCAGGTTACTAATGGCGCACCATCTGGTGGTGCGCCATTAGTAGTTTTGCAAAAAAAATTTATTAATGGCGCACTGTCCCGCAGTGCGCCATTACTAGTTTGAACTAGTAATGGCGCATGATGGAACAGTGTGCCATTAGTAGTTTTGCAAAAAAGGGAATAAAAAATATAATAAAAAAACAACATTAGTGGCGCACTTTCCGACAGGTGCGCCATTACTAGTTACAACTAGTAATGGCGCACTTTGTCTGGATGCGCCATCAGTATGTTTGGACAGGCGCACTAGTTCAAAAAAAATTTGATACTAATGGCGCACCCTGTGCCAGGTGCGCCATTAGTAGTTTCAACTCTAATGGCGTATCAGATGGTGGTGCGCCATTAGTATATACTAATGGTGCACTGCTTGTGAGGTGCGCCATTAGTGTCAATCCCATCTATAGCCCTTTTTCTAGTAGTGCAACCAGCCTGACCTAAACGTACGCCATGCTGCATCACGATGGTCTCCCCTTAGTCTTCCAGTTTCCTGAGGAAGACACCCAGCCAGAGTCTCAAGAACATAAGGCTCTTTGCGACGAGCTTGAACTGGCCTTGCAGGAAGACGCCGTGCCTGTCCCCGCTCCCGTTTCGGCTCCCGTCGCCCCGGCTGCGCTGACACATCCATTTTGCATCATGCTTTTATATCGATATTTATTGCATTATGGGTTGTTATTACACATTATGTCACAATACTTATGCCTATTCTCTCTTATTTTACAAGGTTTCCATAGAGAGGGAGAATGCCGGCAGCCGGGATTCTGGGCTGGAAAAGGAGCAAATATTAGAGACCTATTCTGCACAACTCCAAAAGTCTTGAAACTTCACGGAAGTCAATTTCAGAATATATAATAAATATTGAGCGCAAGAAGTTCACCAGGGGGGCCACACCCTGCCCATGAGGGTGGGGGGCACACCCTACCCCCTGGGCGCGCCCCCTACCTCGCGGGCCCCCTGGTGGCCCTCCAATGACCATCTTCTGCTATATGAGGTCTTTCGATGAGAAAAAAACCAGAAGCCATCTTCTCGGACGAAACTCCGACGCCATGAGGCGGAACCAATCTAGGGCTCTGGCGAAGCTGTTCTACCGGGGAAACTTCCCTCCGGGAGGGGGAAATCATCGCCATGGTCATCACCAACGCTCCTCTCATCGGGAGAGGGCAATCTCCATCAACATATTCACCAGCACCATCTCCTCTCAAAACCCTAGTTCATCTCTTGTATCCAATTCTTGTCTCCAAGTCCGGGATTGGTACCTGTGGGTTGATAGTAGTGTTAATTACTCCTTGTAGTTGATGCTAGTTGGTTTATTTGGTGGAATATCATATGTTCAGATCCTATATGCATATTAATACCCCTCTGATTATGAACATGAATATGCTTTGTGAGTAGTTATGTTTGTTCCTGAGGACATGGGAGAAGTCTTGCTATTAGTAGTCATGTGAATTTGGTCTTCATTCGATATTTTGATGAGATGTATGTTGTCTCTCCTCTAGTGGTGTTATGTGAACATCGACTACATAACACTTCACCATTGTTTGGGCCTAGAGGAAGGCATTGGGAAGTAATAAGTAGATGATGGGTTGCTAGAGTGACAGAAGCTTAAACCCTAGTTTATGCGTTTCTTCGTAAGGGGCTGATTTGGATCCATATGTTTCATGCTATGGTTAGGTTTACCTTAATACTTTTGTTGTAGTTGCGGATACTTGCAATAGAGGTTAATCATAAGTGGGATGCTTGTCCAAGTAAGGACAGTACCCAAGTACCGGTCCACCCACATATCAGATTATCAAAGTACTGAACGCGAATCATATGAGCGTGATGAAAACTAGCTTGATGATATTCCCATGTGTCCTCCAGAGCGCTTTTCTCTATATAAAAGTTTCTCGAGGGTTGTCCTTTGTTACAAAAAGGATTGGGCCACCTTGCTGCACTTTATTTACTTTTGTTACTTGTTGCTCGTTACAAATTATCCCATCACAAAACTATCTGTTACCACTTATTTCAGTACTTGCAGAGAATACCTTGCTGGAAACCGATTATCATTTCCTTCCGCTCCTCGTTGGGTTTGACACTCTTACTTATCGAAAGGACTACGATAGATCCCCTATACTTGTGGGTCATCAAGACTCTTTTCTGGCGCCGTTGCCGGGGAGTGAAGCGCCTTTGGTAGGTGGAATTTGGTAAGGAAAAATTTATATAGTGTGCTGAAATTTACTGTCACTTGTTACTACGGAAAGTAATCCTCTGAGGGGCTTGTTCGGGGTATCTTCAGCCCGTCTAGTAGAGCAAAGAGTTGCTCCTCAACCTACTGAACTTATTGAAAATGAAAATGTCTTCTTTGAATTTCCTTCAGGTATGTTAGAAAAACTGCTAGCTATTCTTTTTGCAGGAGATGGAACAATGCATCCTGATGAGCACCTAATATATGTTGATGAAGTTTGTGGATTATTTAAGCTTGCAGGTGTACCCAGAGATGTTGTTAAGAAGAAGGTCTTCCCCTTATTTATGAGGGAAGATGCATTGACATGGTATAGGCTATGTGATGATACATGGTCATGGAACTACAAACTATTGAAATTGGAATTTCATCAGAAGTTTTATCCTATGCATCTTGTTCATCGTGATCGCAGTTATATATATAATTTTTGGCCTCGCAAAGGAGAAAGCATCGCTCAAGCTTGGGGGAGGCTTAAATCTATGTTATATTCATGCCCCAATCATGAGCTTTGAAGAGAGATGATTATTCAAAATTTATATGCTTGGCTTTCTGATAACAATCGCACCATGTTCGATACTTCTTGTGCTGGCTCTTTTATGATGAAGACTATTGAATTCAAATGGGATTTATTGGAAAGAATTAAATGCAACTCTAAAGATTGGGACCTCGACGAAGGTAAGGAGTCAGGTATGACACCTAAGTTTGATTGTGTTAAATCTTTTATGGATACCGATGTCTTCCGTAAATTTAGCACTAAATATGGACTTGACTCTCAGATAGTAGCTTCTTTCTGTGAATCTTTTGTTACTTATGTTCATCTCCCCAAGGAGAAGTGGTTCAAATATCATCCTTCTATAGAAGTAAAAGTAGCTGCACCTATTAAAGTTGAAGAAAAAACTATCACTTATAATGATCCTATTGTTCCTACTTCTTATGTTGAAAAACCACCTTTCCCTGTTAGGATAAAGGATCATGCTAAAGCTTCAACTGTAGTTCGTAAAAGCAATATTAAAAGATATACACCTCCCGAGCAAGTTAAAGTTGAACCTAATACTGCTATTGTTAAAGATCTCTTGTCTGATAATATTGATGGGCATGTTCTTCATTTCCTTGATGAGACTGCTAGAATTGCTAAACCTTGTGCTAAAGATAAAAATAGACCTGTGGTAGGCATGCCTGTTATTTTTGTTAAAATAGGAGAACATTGTTATCATGGCTTATGTGATATGGGTGCTAGTGCTACTGCAATACCTTACGACTTATACAAAGAAATTATGCATGATATTGCACCTGTTGAGTTAGAAGATATTGATGTCACAATTAAACTTTCCAATAGAGATACTATTTCACCAAATGGAATTGTTAGAGATGTTGAAGTATTGTGTGGGAAAACTAAATATCCTGCTGATTTTCTTGTTCTTGGTTCCCCACAAGATAGCTTTTGTCCCATTATATTTGGTAGACCCTTCTTAAACACTGTTAATGCTAAGATAGATTGCAAAAAGGATGTTGTTACTATCGGTTTAGATGATATGTCTCATGAATTTAATTTCTCTAAATTTAGTAGACAACACCATGAAGAAGAATTACCTAGTAAGGATGAAATTATTGGTCTTGCTTCTATTGCCGTACCTCCTAGTGATCCTTTAGAACAATATTTGTTAGACCATGAAAATGATATGTTTATGAATGAAAGAAGGGAAATAGACGATGTATTATTTAAATAGGAACCTATTCTGAAACACAATTTGCTAGTTGAAATCCTAGGCGATCCTCCTCCACCCAAGGGTGATCCCGTGTTTGAACTTAAACCGTTGCCTGATACTCTTAAATATGCTTATCTTGATGAGAAAACGATGTATCCTGTTATTATTAGTGCTAACCTTTTAGAGCATGAGGAAGTGAGATTATTGAAAACTCTAAAGAAGCACCGTGCTGATATTGGGCATACTCTTGATGATCTTAAGGGCATTAGTCCCACTCTATGTCAACATAAAATAAATTTGGAAGAAGATGCGAAACCAGTTTGTGATCATCAACGACGGCTGAATCCTAAAATGAAAGAGGTGGTAAGAAAGGAAAATACTAAAGCTCCTTGAGGCAGGTATAATCTATCCCGTTGCTGATAGTCAGTGGGTAAATGCTGTCCATTGTGTCCCTAAGAAGGGAGGTATTACTGTTGTTCCTAATGATAAAGATGAATTGATTCCTCAAAGAATTATTACAGGTTATAGGATGGCAATTGATTTCCGCAAATTAAATAAGGCCACTAAAAAGGATCATTACCCCTTACCTTTTATCGATCAAATGCTAGAAATATTATCCAAACATACACTTTTTTGCTTTCTAGATGGTTATTCTGGTTTATCTCAAATACATGTGTCAGCCAAGGATCAATCAAAGACTACTTTTACTTGTCCTTTTGGTACTTTTGCTTATAGACGTATGCCTTTTGGTTTATGTAATGCACCTGCTACCTTTCAAAGATGCATGATGGCTATATTCTCTGACTTTTTTGAAAAGATTTGTGAGGTTTTCATGGACGATTTCTCCATCTATGGATCTTCTTTTGATGATTGCTTGAGCAACCTTGATCGAGTTTTGCAGAGATGTGAAGAAACTAATCTTGTCTTGAATTGGGAAAAGTGCCATTTTATGGTTAATGAAGGTATTGTCCTGGGGCATAAAGTTTCTGAAAGAGGTATTGAGGTTGATAAAACCAAGGTTGATGCTATTTAAAAGATGCCATGTCCCAAGGACATCAAAGGTATAAGAAGTTTCCTTGGTCATGCTGGATTTTATAGGAGGTTCATTAAGGACTTCTCAAAAATTTCTCGGCCTTTGACTAATTTATTACAAAAAGATATACCATTTGTCTTTGGTGATGATTGTGTAGAAGCATTTGAAATACTTAAGAAAGCATTGATCTCTGCACCTATTGTTCAGCCACCTGATTGGAATTTACCTTTTGAAATTATGTGTGATGCTAGTGATTATGCTGTAGGTGCTATTCTAGGGCAAAGAGTTGATAAGAAATTGAATGTTATTCAATATGCTAGTAAAACCCTAGACAATGCTCAAAAAATTATGCTACTACTGAAAAGGAATTCTTAGCAAATGTATTTGCCTGTGATAAGTTCAGACCTTATATTGTTGATCTAAAGGAACTATTCACACTGATCATGTTGCTATTAAATATCTTATGGAAAAGAAAGATGCTAAACCTAGACTTATTAGATGGGTTCTCTTGCTACAAGAATTTGATTTCCATATTGTTGATAGAAAGGGAGCTGAGAACCCCGTTACAGACAACTTGTCTAGGTTAGAAAATGTGCTTTATGACCCACTACCTATTGATGATAGCTTTCCTGATGAGCAATTAAATGTCATAAATGCTTCTCATACTGCTCCATGGTATGCTGATTATGATAATTATATTGTTGCTAAATTAATACCACCTAGTTTCACATACCAACAAAAGAAAAAGTTCTTCTATGATTTGAGGCATTACTTTTGGGATGACCTACATCTTTATAAAGGAGTAGATGGTGTTATTAGACGTTGTGTACCTGAGCATGAACAGGAATAAATCCTACGCAAGTGTCACTCCGAAGCTTATGGGGGACACCATGCTGGATATAGAACTGCACATAAGGTATTGCAATCTGGTTTTTATTGGCCTACTGTCTTCAAAGATGCCCGTAAGTTTGTATTATCTTGTGATGAATGTCAAAGAATTGGTAATATTAGTAGACGTCAAGAAATTCCTATGAATTATTCACTTGTTATTGAACCATTTTTTGTTTAGGGCTTTGATTATATGGGACCTTTTCCTTCCTTTAATGGGTATACACATATTTTACTTGTTGTTGATTACGTTACTAAGTGTGTAGAAGCTATTCCAACTAGTAGTGTGGATCATAACACTTCTATTAAAATGCTTAAAGAAGTTATTTTTCCAAGATTTGGAGTCCCTAGATATTTAGTGACTGATGGTGGTTCACATTTTATTCATGGTGCTTTCCGTAAAATGCTTGCTAAATATGATGTTAATCATAGAATTGCATCTCCTTATCACCCTTAGTCTAGTGGTCAAGTAGAATTGAGTAATAGAGAGCTCAAATTAATTTTGCAAAAGACTGTCAATAGGTCTAGAACGAATTGGTCCAAGAAACTTGATGATGCATTATGTGCCTATGGAACTGCATATAAAAATCCTATGGGTATGTCTCCGTATAAAATGGTTTATGGAAAAGCATGTCACTTACATCTCGAACTAGAACATAAGGCATATTGGGCTATTAAAAAATCAATTATGTTTTTAAACTAGCCAGTGAGAAGAGGTTATTTGATATTAGCTCACTCGATGAATGGAGAACCCAAGCTTACAAAAATGCCGAGTTGTTTAAAGAAAAAGTTAAAAGATGGCATGACAAAAGAATACAAAAGCGTGAGTTTAATGTAGGTGATTATGTATTGCTATACAACTCTCGTTTAAGATTTTTTGCAGGAAAACTTCTCTCTAAATGGGAAGGTCCTTATGTTATTGAGGAGGTCTATCGTTCTGGTGCCATAAAAATCAACAACTTCGAAGGTACAAATCCGAAGGTGGTGAACGGTCAAAGAATCAAACATTATATCTCAGGTAATCCCATAAATGTTGAAACCAACTTTATTGAAGCCGTAACCCCGGAGGAATACATAAGGGACACTTTTCGGAACGTTTCAGACTCCGAAAAGGAATAGGTATGTGGTTCGGTAAGTAAACCGACTCCGAAACAGTTTTTAAGGCAATATTTCTCCGTTTTGGAATATTTAGAAAAATAGAAAAATAAATAGCAGTCCGGGAAGGACACGAGGCCTCCATGAGGGTGGAGGGTGTGCCCTACCCCCTGGGCACGCCCCTGCCTCGTGGGCACCTCGTGCGCTCTCCAGACTCCGTTTTCTTACACGACACGTATTTTGGTCGGTAAAAATTCATTATATAATCTCCTGGAGGTTTTGACTCCCGTATCATGAAAAAATCTCCTATCTTTGTTTCGTGCTGTTTTTCTGACAGATCCAGGTCATCATGTCGTATTCAAGTGCCCCCAAGGACCAGTTCTTCGAGAAGGTCATCAACCCCTACCTCGCGGAGGTGCTGCAACACCCTCAAACCATTGAGATGCGTGAGGGGTTGTTGCACATCTGCGATGTTGAGGGACCTAGGAAGACCGGAAGCACGGAGGCAAGGCTCGAGGCATTGGAGCAAGAAGTTTTCAAGTGTCGGGAGATGGTGGAGCGTGGACTCAATTCCAATCACATTATGATCACTGAGTTCACCAACAACCACAAGCTGGACGTCAAGGACATTGGGGAGGCCATCTTCAAGCTTCATGAGAAAAATGAGCACCTCCAAGCCCAGATCTATGACCTGCAAAATCAAAACTGTGAGTATGAATATAGATTCAAGAGGATGAGTTTGGCTGCAGATTTGAGGTTTCAGGAGACTCGATCATCCTTCTATGATGGTGAGCCTATGCCTTGGAAGAAGGACAACAAGCCTACACCATCAAAAAAACCACCACCTTATCCACCAACAAAGAAGAATTGAGTATCTGGTATGGGCACTCCCTTTGCCAACTGCCAAGCTTGGGGGAGTGCCCCGGTATCGTATCACGATCACTTTTATCTTTACCGTTTTTATTAGTTCGATCTTTTGGTAATATCTTGATCTAGTAGCATAAAGTTTTTAGTATGATCTAGTTGTGAGTTTTGCTTTTATGATCTTTCTATGTAATCGAGTCCGTGAGCTATATAATTAAGATTAGTGTTGAGTCAAGGGCTTGATTCTTTTACCATGATCTTAAGTGAATAAAAGAAGAGAGAAAGAAATAAAAAGAAACAAAGAGATCATATGGATCTCATGAAGAGTAATGAGCTCACATAGAAAGAGTATGATGAATAAAAGTTGTTGAGAGTTGAAAAACATAGTTTTTGTCATCGTTGCAATTAATAGGAAGTAATAAAGAAAGATAGGTCTTCACATATAGATATACTATCTTGGACATCTTTTATGATTGTGAGGACTCATTAAAATATGACATGCTAAAGAGTCGATGTTGGACAAAGAAGACAACGTAATGGGTTATGTTTTCTTACATATGAGATAAATTATATTGTCATGGATCATCCAACATGGTTGAGCTTGCCTTTCCCTCTCATGCTAGCCAAATTCATCGCACCAAGTAGAGATACTACTTGTGCTTCCAAATACCCTTAAACCAGTTTTGCCATGAGAGTCCACCATACCTGCCTATGGATTGAGTAAGATCCTCCAAGCAAGTTGTCATCGGTGCAAGCAATAAAAATTGCTCTCTAAATATGCATGACTTATTAGTGTGGGAGAAAATAAACTATATACGATCGTGTGATATGGAAGAAATAAAAGCGACGGACTGCATAATAAAGGTCCATATCACAAGTGGCAATATAAAGTGACGTTCTTTCGCATTAAGATTTTGTGCATCCAACCATAAAAGCGCATGACAACCTCTGCTTCCCTCTACGAAGGGGGTATATTTTACTTTCATCTCCTACCTTGCATAAGAGTCATGGTGAACTTCACCCTTCCTTTTTACATTTTATCCTTTGGCAAGCACAGTATGTTGGAAAGATCTTGGTATATATGGCTAATTGGATGTGAGTTTTCATGAAGTATTATTGTTGACATTACCCTTGAGGTAAAACGTTGGGAGGCAAAACTATAAGTCCCTATCTTTCTCTATGTCCGATTAAAACTCCATACCCATAAGTATTGCGTGAGTGTTAGCAATAGTGAATGACTATATGATAGTTGAGTATGTGGACTTGCTGAAAAGCTCTTATGTTGACTTGTTAGTTGTCAATGAAGTTTATGATTCATACTTGAAATTGTGATTGAATTATTACTCTAGCATAAGAAATCATGTGACAAGAATTATATAAGTTGTTGTTCTAAGAATGATCATGGTGCCCTCATGTCCGTATTTTACTTTTATCGACACCTCTGTCTCTAAACATGTGGACACATTTTTCGATTTCGGCTTTTGCTTGAGGACAAGCGAAGTCTAAGCTTGGGGGAGTTGATACGTCCATTTTGCATCATGCTTTTATATCGATATTTATTGCATTATGGGCTGTTATTACACATTATGTCACAATACTTATGCCTATTCTCTCTTATTTACAAGGTTTCCATAAAGAGGGAGAATGCCGGCAGCTGGGATTCTGGGCTGGAAAGGGAGCAAATATTAGAGACCTATTCTGCATAGCTCCAAAAGTCCTGAAACTTCATGGAAGTCAACTTCAGAATATATAATAAATATTGAGCGCAAGAAGTTCACCAGGGGGCCACACCTTGCCCACAAGGGTGGGGGGCGCGCCCTACCCCCCTGGGCACGCCCCTACCTCGTGGGCCCCCTAGTGGCCCTCCGATGACTATCTTCTACTATATGAGGTCATTCGATGAGAAAAAACCAGAAGCCATCTTCTCGGACGAAACTCCACCGCCACGAGGCGTAACCTAGGCGGAACCAATCTAGGGCTTTGGCGGAGCTGTTCTGCCAGGGAAACTTCCCTCCGGGAGGGGGAAATTATCGCCATCGTCATCACCAACGCTCCTCTCATCGGGAGAGGGCAATCTCCACCAACATCTTCACCAGCACCATCTCCTCTCAAAACCCTAGTTCATCTCTTGTATCCAATTCTTGTCTCCAAGTCCGGGATTGGTACCTGTGGGTTGCTAGTAGTGTTAATTACTACTTGTAGTTGATGCTAGTTGGTTTATTTGGTGGAAGGTCATATGTTCAGATCCTATATGCATATTAATACCCCTCTGATTATGAACATGAATATAGTTTGTGAGTAGTTACGTTTGTTCCTGAGGACATGGGAGAAGTCTTGCTATTAGTAGTCATGTGA
This sequence comes from Triticum monococcum, assembly GCA_034509565.1. Classification (NCBI taxonomy): domain Eukaryota; kingdom Viridiplantae; phylum Streptophyta; class Magnoliopsida; order Poales; family Poaceae; genus Triticum; species Triticum monococcum. Next base: position 80,454,145 of record CM067843.1, read on the forward strand.
ATTTGGTCTTTGTTCAATATTTTGATGAGATGTATGTTGTCTCTCCTCTATTGGTGTTATGTGAACGTCGACCACATAACAATTCACCATTGTTTGGGCCTAGAGGAAGGCACTGGGAAGTAATAAGTAGATGATGGGTTGCTGGAGTGATAGAAGCTTAAACCTTAGTTTATGCGTTGCTTTGTAAGGGGCTGATTTGGATCCATATGTTTCATGATGTGGTTAGGTTTACCTTAATACTTTTGTTGTAGTTGCGGATGCTTGCAATAGAGGTTAATCATAAGTGGGGTGCTTGTCCAAGTAAGGACAGTACCCAAGCACCTATCCACCCACATATCAGATTATCAAAGTACCGAACGTGAATCATATGAGCGTGATGAAAACTAGCTTGACGATATTCCCATGTGTCCTCGGGAGCGCTTTTCTCTATATAAGAGTTTGTTCGGGCTTGTCCTTTGTTACAAAAATGATTGGGCAACCTTGCTGCACTTTATTTACTTTTGTTACTTGTTGCTCATTACAAATTATCCTATCACAAAACTCTCTATTACCTATAATTTCAGTGCTTGCAGAGAATACCTTGCTGGAAACCTCTTATCATTTCCTTCTGCTCCTCGTTGGGTTCGATGCTCTTACTTATCGAAAGGACTACGATAGATCCCCTATACTTGTGAGTCATCATGCGCTAGCACCCATCATCATGGCATTGATGGGCGAGGAGCCGCACATTGTCGCCGAGCTTGATGCCACGGGGTTCCACGAGGTCCCCGCCGACTTTCACACGCCCATGCACCTGCCAGCGCATGCGCCTGCATGTGCACTGATGCGCACGCCCGTGCCGGTGCCTGTGCACCAGCCAGCGCATGGGCCTGTGCGTGCCCTGATGTGCGCGCCCGTGCCGGTGCCCGTGCACACGAATGTCTCCGTCGTGCCGTTGACAGCGCCTGTCCCCGCGCGGGTGCCAGTGCCCCCCTCAGTGGCATGGATGGCCGCCGTCGACCGCTTCCTTGCACCAACGCCAGTCGCCTCCTCCCGCCAGTTGACTCGCTCCGAAGTCCAGAACATTTTGGCCTTCCTTGAAGCTAGGCCAACGTCCAGGAGTACGCCAACAACGGCGCAAGGCGCCGCTGTCACCATCGGTCAGTGGCCCGACAACACATAAAGCACGGCAGAGGAGCCGCTTCCCACCGCAAGACGCCCCCGCCGCCGCAGTGTAATCTAAATTTGCCATGAAAAATGTTCGGATTGCCATGCTTAAAATCCGAACGTTTATCATTTCTGTTTATTTTAGATCGATCATCGTATCATTTAAAGTCGGAGTCAGACTGAATGAAATCTATGGTTTGATCGACTGAATGTTCTGCTAGAGCCGTATAAATTATATATAAAACGTCATCAAGCCACATGTATTCCTTGTCATCCAACGACCTAGACTGCTTCAATGTTGAGCGCTCAACATGTTTAGCGTGCAGTTAATTTCATGCCAAAAATAGTGCTAATCGCATAATAACACGCAAATAATATCCTACTTAATATCCGCATGCACTTAATATACTTCCAAATTAACGTGCATTGCACGTACACACTGACTAGTGCTGCTAGCACGTGAAACTGGTGCCATAACTTGTGAAGGCGTCCAGATATGGTCAACGACAACATCGCCCGTGAGTTCTTCGTGTTTGCCCATGCGTCTAAATGCAGAAGGGGAGGAGAGAGAGAGAGAGAGAGAGAGCACACATGGAACCCACCAATAAGTGAAGGCGAATAGTACTAAAAATAATATTACATGTTATCCATTAAATAGACTGTGGTAATATAAAAACATTATGTGAACAAAGTGAGGTACAACAAAAATTGATGTTCTACGTATGTTGCCTATTGACGTGCGGCTTGAAGGCCCTGGTCGCATGTTCGATCCTCGTCCTTTATTTTTTAATTTGTATATGGGTCCAAATTTGTTTCATGACATGTGGGCCCCTCGGTTGTGTAGTTGAGAGAGTTAGAGATCGAAACATGGAGAGAAAGAATGAATGTGTGTTGGAAACCGATAGCTTCCTAGGGTGGTTAGGAGAGGAAGATTGACCGATACAGGAAGTATGTAGCGTGTGTGCGGGGGGGGGGGGGGGGCTTAAAACAACATTTGAGTGTTCATCATATACATATGGATTTGTATTAAAAAAGTAGTGTGGATAAAGTGAAATGTGAAATCCACGTTAGAATCGGAGATCGCTATGTGACACACACTCTAATTCAAATAACTAATTATGTGACACACACTCTAATCCACGTTAGCGTGGATACCGTTTCGATTTTTTTTCAAATAACTCATCATTAATTAATTTATAGTATCTCATTTCGAATGACTAATTATTGCAAGGAAAACACGGGCATGGTAATACATACAGATTCGTTTGCAAATGAAAGAAGATTCGTTTGCATTCCCAAATGTAGGTGCACCATGCAGACCAGGGTCGTGTCATGGTGGTCGCGTGTGGTGGACGGACGCTTAGCACCCAGACACCCACCCCCTCCCTCCCCCCCTCCCCCCAACAAAGGACGATGACAAAATAAGTTCGCGCTTCCACGTTTCAGATTGAAATATCTGGCGGCCCCAATTCCAGCCCTGCAAAATCTCCCTTCTCCACCGTCCCCTTCTGCACCCAGATTGCTTAAATCCCTAATTCACCGCCAACCCAAGCAAAGTTCGAATCGCCCCTCGTCTTATCTCTTTCCCAACCTCTGTGTCGGACGACGACGACGAAGACGACGATCACACTTCACCACCACACCGGAGCTACCTCATCTACGCCCTCGTCCACTGCATCGGGTGGTCCACCGACAATGTTGGCCGCCGCAACCGACGTGCCTCATAGACACCAACTTCAACCGCATTAGGTGCGCTTCACCGATGCCGTCTGCCAGCTCATCGGGGCTACTTCACTGAGCACATCGTCGCGCCTCCGCCCCCGAGGCCGCTGGGGCTTCACCAACGGTCTCGTCCATTGCATCATAGCGCCCCGCTGCCACTCAAGATCTACATCCGTGCACGGCCAACCAACGCCAGCGCATCACCCTCAACGGCTCTGAAATGACCCGCACTCTAGCTAGGCGAGCATGCCCAAACGCCGGCCCGAACTAGGTATCCACACATCACTCCCTTGTGCACTATTCCGACGATGTTTGGATATCATTTCACTGCTCTCTTAGCTTACATGCCTATACAACTCTGACTTTAACTGTTATTTCTTATGGAGATATCATCTGAAACAAGAAAATCCATTTTTTAGCGAAGCATGACGGTGCTACGGGATCTGGTATACATCCTGCACACCGATATAACCTTGTAAGTATCTGTCCTCCGGTACAACAGCAATGTCGATTCCTCTTATTTGATCAACCATTTGCTGTGTCAAAAATGCAGAGGGGGATGCAAGGAGCACAAGGCCTGCGCATCGAAGCAAGTGGTAACATGGACTTGTACATGGAACATTCCAAGCGCAAGCAGAGCTGCAGTGAGCCTGTACAACGAGCTAGTGTAAGTCCCTGTATTTCATTTAATTCGTACTGGCATTCATGTATGATTTGTGTGCAGTGGCGGATCCACGAATTCAAGTTACCAGGGGCGAACATTTAACTTAACTAATACGAAGGCACTTGCACTCTGAAAATCAACATAACTTGAGAAATGTGAAGCTACATGCACTTTGAAAACCAGCTAATGATCCAAAGTAGTTCAGATTATAAACACTAAATGATGCAAGCACCAAAAAACACAAAAGGCAACATGGTGTAAATGGACTACAAACATGGTATGTACTTGCTTGAATTATTCGTTCTCTGGCTGAAAACATCAAAGTGTAATTGCACCTATAACCAGTGCGCAAATTGCATATCAATATATCTATCCTGCAGAAGTATGCCAATAGTTTCAAACAACAGATTAGAAAAGTATTTATGCTACGTGTTCATGATACGGGGACTTTCTAGTAGATGGCCTCGACGTTTCCTCAAAGCCATGAAAATGAACTATAATTTGCTTGTCTTCAATGCCTGCAAATCTCTATGTCTCTCTCAACATAGCAGATCATCATTAGACACTAAATCCATCAATGGGAGCTTGCAAAATTCTTGCATTAGATCCCTCATTAGACACTATATGTTCATCACCAGGAGCTGTTTGCATCAAATCCTTCATTAGCAGTCTGTTCATTAGACACTTCAGGCTCAAGAACAACATGAGCTTGGATGTTTGCACCGGAAACTTAATTAGGTACATCAGATTCAGTCAGTTCCGTATTGATTGGGGGATTTATAAAATAAGTAGAAATTGGTTTCATTTTCTCATAGATTCCCTACATACAAGCAATTTTACAACACAGTTAGGTTTAACTATTGCCTAGAAATAGAAGAGTTTTATTAGATATAATCAGGGATGTGATGTACCTGCTCGTTGCGCATGCTACTCTTGCAAGCTGTGTCTGTCTGTTTTCGCAAGCTCGATGCCCTTCCCGTGCTACCGCCGCTGCCTCCCATGCAGGCTACACCCAGGGTTGGATCTTCATCTTCTTGTCCTTCTGTTTGCTTGAAGCCCGGCGACCACCCTCCAATGAGGGCGCGAGGAAGTGTTTTGTCGGTCTGTCCAGCGGTGGCTAGGTTAGGAGCAAACCAGACTAGAGGCTGGAGCGGATGAATTGGGATTTTTCCTGCTGTCGATCGATATGGGAGGCACTCGTTTGGGCCACGAGCCTGCTATAGGGCCTGCCTTGCACTTATGTTATTGGCCCATCCAAATTGAAACATTTTTGTTCATTTTTACATTGCCTGCTCGTGCGTTGGGACGAACAAAACTAGCTTGTGCCAACCTGGATGACACAAACTAGGTGCACACTTTCCATCCACCCGAGGCGGCCGCCCATACCAGCCCCTATGGTGGCGTCGCCCCTTTTTGTGTGTATGATTGGGGTAGTGAAACATATCCCAGTGGCACTTTTGATTTACCCACAGAATGGTTGAATTGCTTGTTTCTATGAACTGAGTTCACCAATAATGTGAAGGATGCCAGTCTTTTCATCCTATTGTAGATTGCTTAGATCTCGATATGCCAAAAGTAATCGCATGAAATATATAGTAAAAGCCAGTGTGATGTGTGTGGCTACAACTAGTCTGACTGCACATCCTGATATAACATATCAAGGATGCACCATCTTACCAGATTAACCATTCGACTTACCAATGCAGTGTGGGAAGAAAGAAGTATTGGGATTGCGTATCCAAGCAATTGATGCCATGGACTCCTTCGTACAACCTTGCACGCGAAAAAGAAGTTACAGTGCGCCTATACAAAGAACTAGCGTAAGTTCAATTACCTGCTTCTCGGAATTTTAGTTAGCCACTTATTGCAAAATTGTTCAATTATGTTGCTTGGCTTAATTTAGTTTGCTACTGATTACATAATGCCATAGCCTATTAATCCTATTATAGACTGCGTCTATCTATGTGTTTGATAGTTACTGTTAAGAATTACCTGTTTTCCTGAACTTAAATAGCTACTGGTTTGTTTAACTGCTTTGCTGCTGCAACAATGGGTTACAATGATGTTAAGAACTACTTTTCAACATCCAATTGAAACTCTTTAATTCCTTGTTTATTTAACTAGTTTGCTGTTATAACTCCTAGTTGAGATGTTTTGCTAACTGCAACTTTTCTGAATCCGATCGGAACTTGAATGGCAAAACAGGTTAGCCCAAGATCAAAGAGAGAGGTCCCCATGGACGTTGTATCATCCCACAATAGTGCAACCGGCCCATTTGTGCATTATGAATTGCCAACTGCTGATGCTCTAGAGGCTAAACTAGTGGTAGAAAGTGATTCTGCTTCTGCACTTAGAGATGAAGTTGACATGTTGAGGAAGCAAACAACACAATCACAAGTAGTACTCAAGACAACAATTAAATATTTGGTGGATTTCAAAACGAAGCAAGCTGAGACTGACTACATTGTTAAGGTCCTGAAGGAAAAAGGAAATTAAATTCCCACTTGGTAAATCATAGGTGAAATGTTCTTTCCATCGTTGAATAGCCTTTGTGTTTTTTGTTCATGTAATCAATCAAACCATTTGTTTTAGAGATCATGTAATAATTGTTTTTTGTTTGTTGGTTTGTAATTTTATTTGAGCAGAAGTCTGTATTAATTGATAAGACTCGGAGACATTTCATTTTGATTGTTGTACCGGACCTACAAATATACCAATCGGGCTGAATGTGCATTCAGCAATAATAGTAGTATAGATGGACCATAAGTGGCACGCGTCGGAAAGGGCCAAGATGCTGTAGTAGCTTGGCTAAAAAAGGATGTTGTTGTAGCAAAAAGCAAGTACAATGGCCTGGCTTATGTATGTTAGTTGATATTATTGATCCATATAATCTATAAGTGTTTATATGTCTGTTAGTTCTCTACATTCTTGGTTGATTGACTCGGTATTTGAATCTGGATACATCGCTTGTGTACATATCTAAATGGGAGTACACATTATGCTGCGTGTGACATTTGAGTTGGACATGAAGTGTTCCAAATATTCGAATTCAACTTAAACTGGATTCTAGCTTCTGAATTTGAGTATCGGCATTTGTAAACCATATTCATATATGACAGTGGAATACATCTTTGTCGTCCTTTTGAAGATATATAAAAACACATAGAATGAGTTATAAAGATTCGTATATGAATACAAAATGGATTCGAATTTAGTTGCCAGGGTAAATGTGGATTCTTATTGAACCAAAATTTGAAATAAGCGGCAAAATGTACACTCCCACGTCGGCTGCTCGAAGCCAAGTGTTTGCGAGATGGAAATCACAGTCTACCCATTACGCGGACAATCCATCGGCCTGATTTCCACTACTCTAAAGAGGGGTAGGTTAGTAACTTCAATTAGAGGTGACACGACCGCCTCTGAGCCCATTCCGACATAGTGGGCGCCAAACATGGGTGGAAAAACACATTTGATTCAAGCTCGTCCAAAACACCTCTGTTTCTCCCACCATTTTCCCATTCATACACGGTGGGCGGCAAAACAATCTCGACTCACCCGAAATCGATGTAGGCAAATATTTTCAATAGGGGCAGGTGTCATGGAATTGTCACGGCATATGTCCTAGTGAAAGGACTTAGTCGTGGAGCCATTGCAACTAGGAAGCTTAAAGGGTTTAATCGGGACAAAGGACACGAGCGGTTTATACTGGTTCGGCCCCTTGCAGTGAAGGTAAAATCCTAGTCCAGTTGTTGTGGTATTGCTAGGTTTCGATGACCAAGGAGCGAAATACGCTAGCTTGGCTCTCGATCTGTTGTCTCTTCCCCTAAGACGCCACCAGGTTGTCCCCTTATATACACGGGTTGATGCCCTGTGGCCTACAGAGTCCCGGCCGGCTCATACAACGTGTCCGGCTTGGTGACGTATTTTACATGCCTTACTTTACAAGTCTTGTCATACATGGCGGTTTATACTCATGGGCCTTAAGCCGCCTTTGGGCTTCGGCCTACTACAAACCTTATAATAAACCATCACCTTGTGTACTCTTCGGGCTTCCTTTAGTTAACCCGCCATTGCTATTGACCCGGCCCCTTCTGGGCAGGTCATTCCTGGTAGTCATATCCCCAACATTAGGCCCCAGGTTGATTTGTACTTTGTTCGTGTCAATCTCCATCACTTAGACGAAATCCATCTTCTGTTGTTTGTAAAGCTTTAGAACCCGCCATGACGTCATCTTCAAAAAATTTGGAAACCCGCCACGACGTCATCTGTGACGGATCCTTATCTTAAATGGTTTCCGAAAATCGAGGCGTCCATTTAGCTGGATAATCATTACTTTTAGCCTTTCCCGATTTTCGTGCCTGCCTGTTCACCTATCTCCTTATAAATAGGCATGGCTAGTCCTCCCTCTTTCTTCTTCTTCTCTCGCCACCTCACTGCCATTCGAGCTCCGCCGCCGCCGCAGTGCTCACCTCGTCCTCAACTTTGGCCGCTGCATCACCCTGAGCTCGTCCAGAGAACGGCGGTGATCCTCCGCGGTGGATCTGCATCCGTAAGTTCTTGCTTTCTCACACCTTAGATCTGCATTAGGGTTTGCGAGGTTTAACCTGTTATTTGCCCACAGGCCAAATCTGACTTCTAGAAGGCCAAATATGATCATGAAGCCGCCAAGAAGGCTAGAGTTACTGCCATAGCCGCCAGGAAGACAACCCGGAAGTCCAAGAAGAAAAAGACTGCTTCTGACATGTTCAAGATGGATTATGTTTCTGAGTCAGAGGTAGCCCTTGACTCTCTTGGCCTGCTTTTTAACAATCTTATTGACACTGACTATTGCCAGGACAACACGGGGGCCAGCCAGGCCGTAGAAGAAGAGGTAACTATTTCCTCCGACTCAACCCCTTTGCCAAGACAGAAACCTCGACTGCTAACCTGGAAAGTAAGGTTTTCACACCCTTTGGCTTATTTGGATCCTCATTTTCTTTTGAAAAAGAAGCAACATGTGAGCCGCCGTTAGGCCCAGACCAACGATGATAATGAACTACCCTCCGGCTTACCAAAGACTCCTCGGAAATGCTAGAAAGAGGTTTCTTTCACCTTTGACTTTCGATTTTGTCAATGAATCTATTTCCTTACTTTCTTAACTGTAATTTTACTTTTGTAGGAGATTTCTCGCTCTTCTGGCGAATCTTCATAAACTCAATTCCTGGCTTTCAAGACTTCCCCTGGGTAAGGAAAATTATCTTTCTTCTACATCTTTAAGTCTGCATCATTATACTAACTCATGAAATCCTTCTCAGCGGTCAAGCAAAGTCCAAGAAAGCCAAGGTGGCTAAGCCCGCAGAAGACCCAAAAGACCATGCTCATGAACCGGCAATACCAGCTCCTCCTGAACAATCTGAAGCACCAAAAGACCCTGTTGTCCACATTCAATCAGACCCTCCCGGGCCGTCAGTTGATGAGACCATTCTCAATCCGTCTACCACTGAGCCATCTAGCTCAGCTAACCCGCCGACGACTTCTGACAACAATGTTGTCCGGGTGTGGGGTTTCGGCAAACCCTTAAGGTTCGAACACTGGGGTGCGTGCGAAATCTTTCCCTCCAACCGATCTACGCTCTTGCTCGCTAGGATCTTGAGGACGATCTCGACAAACTCACAACACAGAAGGACACAGGGTTTATACTGGTTTTGGCCACCGATGTGGTGTAATACCCTACTCCAGTGTGGTGGTGGTGGATTGCCTCTTGGGCTGATGATGAACAATACAAGGGAAGAACGGCCTCTTGAGGTTGAGGCGTTCTTGAGCTCGGTGAGCTTGTGTGCGTGGGGGTGGTCTCTCTAGCCAAGATGAGATGATCCCCTCTCCACTTTGGTGGCTAGTCCTATTTATAGAGGCCCTGGTCCTCTTCCAAAATATCGAGCGGGAAGGGAGCCAACAATGGCGGGCTAATTTGAAGGGGGACAGCTAGTACAAGCTATCCTGACAAAAGTAGTCTTTGCCTGCACAAAGTTTTGGTGGTGACGCCATTCTGGGATCCATGATGACCTCCGTCTTGCAGTCCTTGGTCTTGGTCTTGTTGCACCGAAATGGCAACCTTTGCCTGAGGCCTCGGTACTCCATGGCTACGCTTGCCCCCTTTGCACCAAAGAGGAAACAAGGACACTGCACGCGTTGGCGCCCGCCTGGCATCGATCGTCACGACTCACGTCACGACAGCCTTGTGAGGTTCGCCTTGCCTTGATATCTCCGCTCCTCGTGAGCCTGCCTAGCTAGGCCACTCTAGTGGAGGTCTTGCGTCTTCTGCCTCGCGAGGCTTGGCCCCTCACGAGGGTCTTGGATGCTTTGTTGGTGAAGATGGGTCGTATGGCCTGCCGGCTTAGCAACGCCACAGGCAGGTAGGTCTGGGGAGCCCCATTCCAAGAATGCCGATAGTAGCCCCCGGGCCCAAGGTGCGCTCGGGCTTGGTTTCACGGTGAAGCCAAGGGTCAAGTTTGGAGCGCCGCGGGCCCCAAAAGCCTGCGGCCTCAGTTGACGCGTGGCGGTTGATTAGACGTGGGCGTCTCCGCTTCCCCACGCTGCCTTGACGATTGCATGACTTGACAAGTCCCTACGACATGCAAGGCAAACCATCATTACCTACGTTCATGGGAGATGTCGGTTGGCCTTCTCTCGCTATAAATGCGGAGGGGGGCGGAGCCCCCGTTGCCCATCTCTTCCTTGCTTGCTTCCTCCTTGCTCCATTGCTTGCAGTGCCTCCGATGGCGCCTCAAAGGAAGTTTTCTGCCGCCGAGAAGGGAAAGGACCCTCGCGAGGGCCCTGGTTCCCCGGTACCGAAGCGCGGTCGCGGCCGCCCGCGCAAGCATGCTGCGACCCCCACCGTGGCCCACCGTTGAGGCGGCGCCACGGCACGCGGAGGGGGTCGTCCCAACCGTGGTTCCAGTTGGCGGGGGAGGTGCGCGATGGTGGCGAGGCCTCCCCGCCCGTGCTTCCATTCAGCGACGGTGTCGCGGAGTTAGTTGTTTGGTCGGAAAACCCGGCCGGCAATTGGCTCCAGCTTCCGCGCTTCCTTATCGATGACCTGCCGGCCCCTGGTCCTGGGGGGCTTTGGTTGCAGCCGGCTGGTTTCTGCAGCAAGGCCTCCTGGGTCGCGGTCGAGACTTCTGCCACGGGCAACATAGCCCTGGCCCGTGGCTGGCAGAAGTTCGCCCACGCGCACGGCCTGGGTAGGCGGTGCACGCTCCACTTCAAGTATGACGGCGGGTCGACGCTTTACGTGAGGGTGTTCGAGGAAGATGGCCACCGTGCCGGGTGCTGCCCCGAGACGAACGACGGTGAGGAGGTGCTCGGCCTTGGCAACGGTCGCGACGAGGGTGAGGGCGAGCCTGCCCTCAGCGGCGACCGCATCTCCTCCAGCTACGGCGGCTCTCCCTCCTACGACAGCTCCAACATTAGTGGCTACGATCAGCCGCCGCGCCACCGCGCATGCTTTGAAGGAGGCAGCGGATCATCTCGTCGCCGCACCTCCGTGAAGCGCGAGGAGGGGTCTGGCTAGGCCTGGGCATCGCTAAGGGCCTGCCCCAGTGGATTGCTGAAACACCGCTTTGTCTGGTTTTTTTTCCTTTCTTTTCCTGCACCAGAAAATGAAACTAGTATGGGCCCAGAGGGGCGTGTATCGAACTATGGTTCTTGGTTAATGCAACGTGCGTGTTATTCCCATGCCATGCTGTTATTTTGTGCAGAGATAACTTAACCTGGCATGTTTGGGACGCCCCTTCCTTCACCAGATATCTGTGTTTGCTCAGGAACAGCAAGAATTTGTTAGGGGGTGCACTAGAGGATTTTGCCATTCACCCGAACCTTGACTTGGTGCTTTGCATCGCGATACCCGAGGGGCGCGGAGTGAGGAGAGTTGCGCCAGCCTCCAGGCTCTGGGCCTTGCCTCATAGGCTATGGGCCTTGCGTCTCAGGCACTGGGCCTTGCGTCTCAGGCACTGGGCCTTGCGTCACAGGCTCTGGGCCTTGCCTCATAGGCTCTGGGCCTTGCTTCTCAGGCACTGGGCCTTGCGTCTCAGGCACTGGGCCTTGCCTCACAGGCTCTGGGCCTTGCTTCTCAGGCACTGGGCCTTGCCTCACAGGCTCTTGGCCTTGCTTCTCAAGCACTAGGCCTTGCTTCTCAGGCATTGGGCCTTGCTTCACAGGCTCTAGGCCTTGCCTCATGGGTAGAACTTCTGGAGGTGCTGGATGTTCCAGGCGTTTTGGATAGGTGTCCCCTCTTGCGTCTCCAAGCGCACGGTGCCAGGCCTGGAGATGTGGACGACCCTAAACGGGCCGTCCCACATGGGTGAGAGCTTGTGCAAGCCTTCCCTGGAGAGGACCCACCTCAGGATCAGGTCACCCATCTTGAGCATCCTGGAGCGAATGTTGCAGCAGTGGTAGCACCGTAGCGCTTGCTAGTACCTTGCCGCCCGTAATGCAGCTTCGCGATGACGTTCCTCCCCCAGCACAAGATCCATCCCCGCATAACATCCTGCTGTGTTTCGTCGAACGCCAGGACCCGCGCGGAGTGATGCCTGACCTCGTGAGGGAGGACTGCTTTTGCTCCTTAGACGAGGAAGAATGGAGTCTCGCCCGTTGGCTTGGTAGCGGTGGTGTGGATGGACCACAGCACAGACTGGAGCTCGTCATGCCAGCCCCTGCCGCCAGCCTCCAGCTTCTTGTCGAAGGTGCTGGTCTTGAGGCCCCTCAGGACCTCAGCGTTGGCGCGCTCGGCCTGACCATTACTCCTGGGGTGGGCTACCGAAGCGTAGCAGATCTGTGTTCCTAGGTTAGCATAGTAGGTTTTAAAGAGGTTACTAGTAAACTGCGAGCCGTTATCTATGATAATGCGGTTGGGGACCTTGAAGTGGCTCACGAGGCCCTTGATGAACTTGACAGCAGAGACGGCTGGAATGGTTCGGACGGCTTCTACCTCTGCCCACTTGGTGAACTTATCGATGGCGACATAGAGATAGCGGTAGCCCCCTGGCGCCCGTGGGAACGGGCCTGGGATGTCCACGTGAGCGGGATGGTTTGGAGGCCCTGAGTAGGCTGGTGGGTTTGCTTGGCGTGGAATTGGCAAGCTTCACAGGACTTCACCAGCTCAGCTGCATCGTTGAGTGTTGTAGGCTAATAGAACCCACTTCGGAAGGCGTTGCCGACGAGGGTCCGTGATGACGAGTGATGTCCACAGTCCCTGCCATGTATGTCAGTCAGCAGCACCCTCCCTTGTTCACTAGAGATGCAGCGCAGCGTGACATCGTTCGGTCGTTTCCTGTACAACTCACCGTCTTGAATGCAGTATGCCGTGGCCTATCGGGACACGCTCTTCGCGTCCCGTGCATCAGGTACTCCCTGAACTCCTTGGTCCAGCACTCCTCCTGGGCTCGAGCGCCAAGAGCAGCCGAGCTCCTGAGGTTGGGCCGCAATCTGGGGCTCCTATCAGATTTCGGGTTTCGGCAGACCCTTAAGGTTCGAACACTGGGGTGCGCGCGGAAATCTCGCCTTCAACCTCTCTGTCTCGATGGGATCTAAACTACTAAAAGAACTGCACGAAAGACACAAGATTTATACTGGTTCGGGCCACCGATGTGGTGTAATACCCTACTCCAGTGTGTTGTGGGTGGATTGCCTCCTGGGGCTGGTGTGGATGAACCATACAAGGAAGAACAGCCTCGCGAGGGTCTGTTCTTGGCTGTGGGGATGAACTGTTGTGAAGCGTTCAGTCACCCTCTCTCTCTCTCTATGCTTTTTCTCTCACTCGTCCCCCTTGTTATGTGGGTGGCTGGTCCTATTTATAGAGGTCCTGGTCCTCTCCCCAAATATTGAGCGGGAAGGGATCCAACAATGGCGGGCTAATTTGAAGGGGGACAGCGAGTACATCTATCCTAACAAAAGCAGTCTTCGCCTGCCAAAGGCTCTGGTGATGACGCCGCGCTGGGCTCCATGGTGACCTCCTTCTCGCAGTCCTCCTGGCCTTGGTCTCGTTGCACCGAAGTGGCAACCTTTGCCTGATGCCTCGGTACTCCGCTGATAAGCTTGCTCCCTTTGCACCAAAGAGGAAAGAGGGACGCTGCGCGCGCTGGCGCCCGCCTGGTGCCCCGTGTCGTCATGGCTTGCGTCATGGGCACCTCGTGAGGTACCCTGCCTTGAACTCTCCGCCTCCTCACGAGCCAGCCTGACGAGGCTGTGCCGTGTCGTCCGTCTCGCGAGGCTTGGCCCCTCGCGAGGGTCTTGAGCCTCGTGTTGATGAAGATGGGCCGCGCTGGGCCCCCACTTGAGCCACGCCGCAGGCCGCAGGCAGGCAAGTCTGGGGACCCCCGTTCCCAGAACGCCGACAGTAGCCCCCGGGCCCAAGGCGCGCATGGACTTGGCCGTGCCGAGAGGCAAAAGGGCAAGGGCGAAGCGCCGCGGGCCCTAACAGCCTGCGGCCTTGGACGCCGCGTGGCGGTTGATTGAACGTGACGCCTCCGCTTCCCCATGACGCCTTGGTGATCGTGCGAGTTGGACAAGTCCCTGCATGCAGAACGTGTTATGATTACCTGTGATCGTGGAGACCGGCGGTTGGCCTTCGCCGGCTATAAGTACGGCACCGCTCGTGCCCGTCAAGTCCATCTTCTCTTGCTCTCTCCTGCGCCTCAGTTCTTGCTCCATCTTGGTGTGATGGCTCCATCGAGGAGGTACTCGGCCGCAGAGAAGGGGAAGGCCCTACAGGTCAGTCCTGCCTCTCCCCCATCCAAGCGTGGTCGCGGGCACCCCCGGAAGCACCCGGTGGCCGCCCCGGCAGTTCCCAGCAGCCGTGGGGGGGGGGGGGCTCCCAGCGCGGCGGCGGGCAAGCCGCCACAGCCGGAGGGTGCGCCTGGGTTGCGCGCTCCCCCAGGCCGTGCTTTCGCGCCGGGCAGGCGCCGCCGGAATTCGTCGTTTGGTCGGCAGAGCCAGCTCGCGCTCGCCTCCCGCTCCCTCGCTTCCTCCTTGGCGAACTCCCGGCCGGTGCTCCTGGCGGCCTCTGGCTCCAGGCAGAGGGCTGCTGCAGCAGGTCCTCGTGGGTCACGCTAGAGGTCTCCGCCAGCGGGGGCTTGGTCTTCACTCGCGGCTGGCAGGCGTTTACCCGCGCTCGCGGCCTGGAGCGTCAGTGCACTCTGCACTTCAGGTTCGATGGCGACGCCACCCTCTACGTGAGGGTGTTTTGGGAAGATGGTCGCCGCGCGGGGTGCTGCCCTGAGGACAGTGACCGCGTCCGCGGGCCCCGCTCCGATGGTGATGGGGGAGATAGCACCCGAGCGGGCGGCGGCGTCAGCGACTCCCCCAGCCTCGTCAGCTCTACCTCAAGCGACTCCTCCAGTGGTGCCAGCAGTCCTCCCACGCGCCGTCGGATCTGCCTTGGAGGTGGTGGTTCGTCCGCCCGCCGTCGTGCCCCGGCGCAGCGTGAGAGGGGGTCTGCCTGAGGTACCGGGGCAGCCTGTGTCGCCGCCGTGGGCCGATGCGGGAGGGGCGGCACCAGGCTTGTCTTTTTCCTTTCTCTTTTGTTCCCTGTGTAAGACAGAACAGATGCATGGAGCCCCCTGGGGGCGTGTTGGGAAATGTTGCCGCTTCAGCAATTACCTTGATCTCATTTTTGTACTTCCTGATTTCACGCTTGTGCGTAGGTAGCTTTCGACCCCTGCTGGGGAGTGGGGCGACCGACCCAGGCCCTGTGCATGCGTCGTGGTACCCGAGGGGCACGGACTAGGAGGGGTGCTCCTGTAATGCGCCAGGGCCGTGAAACCCTCCTGTGGCTAGGGCAGAAACCCTCGCGAGGGCACCTGAGCACCATCCCTCGCGAGGTTGTTCACGAGGGAAACCAAAGCGAGGGGCGAAAATCGACGAACCATAAATCAGTAACAGCGATAACTCCAACAAGAATCCAAATGCAAACGAACACGTCAACTACGGAAAGCAAATGGAAAAGCCGCGTCCGGCACCTAATCTAGTCTTCGACGTCTTCTCACCAGCGCGAAGCTAAGTGCTGCCACTGGGCGTGGGAGGGAGCCCCAGGGCCTGAGGCTGGCGCTCCTTAGACTCCGGGGCGTGTACAACCCCACTCATTATTACGTGAGAGTGTCACGGGGCGGCGAGCTTCACAGGCATTGGCCTTGCTTCACAGGCTCTGGGCCTTTTCATCAAGCGCGAGGGCTTCACAGGCACTCACCTTGCTTCACAGGCTCCGGGCCTTTACAAAAGAGATGATCTTCACAGGCACTCGCCTTGCTTCACAGGCTCCGGGCCTTTGCAAAACAGATGATCTTCACAGGCACTCGCCTTGCTTCACAGGCTCCGGACCTTTACAAAAGAGATGATCTTCACAGGCACTCGGCTTGCTTCACAGGCTCCGGGCCTTTACAAAAGAGATGATTTTCACAAGCACTCACCTTGCTTCACAGGCTCCGGGCCTTTCCAAAAAGAGGTGATCTTCACAGGCACTCGCCTTGCTTCACAGGCTCCGGGCCTTTTTCCAAAGCGATGATCTTCACAGGCACTCGCCTTGCTTCACAGGCTCCGGGCCTTTTTCCAAAGCGATGATCTTCATAGGCACTCGCCTTGCTTCACAGGCTCTGGGCCTTTTCAGGGGTAGAACCTCCGGAGGTGCTGGATGTTCCACGCACTATGGATCGGCACTCCCTCCTCAGTCTCCAAGCGCGTGGAGCCGGGCCTGGAAACATGAACAACCTTGAATGGGCCCTCCCACATGGGAGAGAGCTTGTGCAACCCCTCCCTGGAGAGAACCCGCCTGAGCACGAGGTCTCCTACCTCAAGGGTCCTGGAGCGGATGTTGCGACAGTGATATCGCCGCAGCGCCTGCTGATACCTCGCCGCTCGCAGCGCGGCCTCCCAGCGACGTTCCTCCCCCATCACGAGGTCCATCCCCCGCATGGCGTCCTGCTGCGCCTCGTCGAATGCCAGGACCCGCGCAGAGTGACGTCTGACCTCGTGAGGGAGGACTGCTTCCGCTCCGTAGAACAGGAAGAATGGGGTCTCCCCAGTTGGTTTGGTCGCGGTGGTGCGGATGGACCACAGCACGGACTGCAGCTCGTCATACCATCCTCTGCCGCAGGCCTCCAGCTTCTTCTTGAACGTCCTGGTCTTGAGGCCCCTCAGGACCTCTGTGTTGGCCCGCTCGGCCTGGCCGTTGCTTCGAGGGTGCACCACTGAAGCGTAGCATATCTGTGTTCCAAGGTTAGCAAAGTATGTTTTGAAGAGGTTACTGGTGAACTGCGAACCGTTGTCTGTCATGATGCGGTTCGGCACCCCGAATCGGCTCACGATGCCCCTAATGAACTTGACCGCGGAGCCCGCGGGGGTGGTGCGGACGGCCTCGACTTTAGCCCACTTGGTGAACTTGTCCACGACGACGTAGAGGTAGCGATAGCCCCCTGTCGCCCGAGGGAACGGGCCCAGGATGTCCAGCCCCCAGACTGCGAACGGCCATGAAAGGGGTATAGTCTGCAGGCCTCCGGCCGGCTGATGGATTTGCTTGGCGAGGAACTGGCAGGCCTCACAAGCTTTCACCAGCTCTACGGCGTCATTGAGTGTGGTAGGCCAATAAAACTCGCTGCAGAACGCCTTGCCGACGAGGGTCCGCGATGATGAGTGGTGCCCGCACTCTCCGCCGTGTATGTGCTCCAGTAGTTCCTTTCCTTGCTCCCTGGAGATGCAACGCAGGGATACATCGTTTGGTCGCTTTCGGTAGAGCTCTCCATCCTTGATGCAGTACGCCGTGGCCTGCCGTGCCACACGCTCCGCGTCCTCCTCCTTCTCCGGCAAGGTCCCTTGTGTTAAGTAGCTCCGGAGCTCCGTGATCCAGCACCCCTCCCGAGGTTCCACCGTCAGGAGCAGGCGTGCTCCCGAGGCTGGGCCACAGACCGGGGCTCCTGAGGCAGGTGGCTGGGGGAGCTCCTCCCGAGGTTGAGCTGTGTTTAACAACGACGGCAAGGGTGAGGGCTTGAAGAGCCGCTCCTCAAAGACACCAGGCTCCTGTAGCAACCGCCTAGACGCCCGTTTGGCGATGTCGTCGGCCTCCTGATTGGTGCCACGGGGCACATGCTGCAACTCCAACCCCCAGAACTGCTTCTCCATCCGGCGGACCTCCGCAAGGTAGGCTTCCATGTGCTCGTCTTTCGGCTCGTACACCTTGTTGGAGAAGTTCACGAGGAGCTGTGAATCGCCCTTAATGGTAAGGCGCTTCACCCCCAGGGCTGCCGCGGCCTTCAGGCCCGCTATTAGACCCTCGCATTCCGCTATGTTGTTGGAGACCTTTTCACCTTGTTGGAAGCAGAGCTGTACGGCATAGTAGAGCTTGTCCTGAGTTGGCGATATAAGCACCGCTCCAGCCCCAGCACCATGTCTGGAGAACGCCCCGTCAAAGTGCATGACCCAGCCTTCGGGCGCCTCGCTCCCCGGGAAGAGGGACCGATCCTCGTCGGCCTCGAGGCCTGGTGCCTCTGTCCATTCTGCCACAAAATCCGCCAATGCTGCTCCTTTGATGACCCTGTGTAGGATCGAAAGTATGTCTAGAGGGGGGGTGATTAGACTACTTGACCAACTAAAAGCTTAGCATTTTCCTAATTTTAGTTCTTGGCAGATTTTAGCTATCTTAGAGCAAGTCAAGCAATCATCACACAATTCAAGCAAGCATGCAAAGAGTTTATTGGCAGCGGAAAGGAAAGCATGCAACTTGCAAGAATGTAAAGGGAAAGGTTTGGAGGATTCAAACGCAATTGGAGACACGGATGTTTTCCCGTGGTTCGGATAGGTGGTGCTATCCTATATCCACGTTGATGGAGACTTCAACCCACGGAGGGTAACAGTTGCGCGAGTCCACGGAGGGCTCCACCCACGAAGGGTCCACAAAGAAGCAACCTTGTCTATTCCACCATGGCCATCGCCCACGAAGGACTTGCCTCACTAGCGGTAGATCTTCACGAAGTAGGCGATCTCCTTGCCCTTACAAACTCCTTGGTTCAACTCCACAATCTTGTCGGAGGCTCCCAAGTGACACCCAGCCAATCTAGGAGACACCACCCTCCAAGAAGTAACAAATGGTGTGTTGATGATGAACTCCTTGCTCTTGTGCTTCAAATGATAGTCTCCCCAACACTCAACTCTCTCTCATAGGATTTGGATCTGGTGGAAAGAAGATTTGAGTGGAAAGCAACTTGGGGAAGGCTAGAGATCAAGATTCATATGGTAGGAATGGAATATCTTGGTCTCAACACATGAGTAGGTGGTTCTTTCTCAAAACATATGAGTAGGAATGGTGTATGTGTTCTGATGGCTCTCTCCACGAATGAAGAGGTGGTGGAGGGGTATATATAGCCTCCACACAAAATCCAACCGTTACACACAATCTACCAATCTCGGTGGGACCGAATCAGAAAACTCGGTCTGACCGAAATAGTAAACCTAGTGACCGTTAGGAATTTCGGTGGGACTGAGATGCAACTCGGTAGGACCGATTCGGTTAGGGTTTTGGCATAACGTAATCTCGGTGAGACCGATCACACAAACTCGGTGAGACCGAGTTTGGCAATTAGCTAACCAGATAGTTGGTCAGGCAAACTCGGTGGGACCGACTTGCTCTTTCGGTGAGACCGAAAAGTTACAAGAAGGAAACAGAGAGTTTGCATTGCATTCTCGGTGGTACCGATTCGGTCTTTCGGTGAGACCAAAAAGTTACGAAAGGGAAACAGAGAGTTTGCAACCCCATCTCGGTGTGACCGAGATCCTTATCGGTAGGATCGAATTGCTAGGGTTTGGCAGTGGCAAATGACAAGTGAAACTCGGTGGCGCCGGATTGACAGAATCGGTATGACCGAGTTTGGCTTAGGGTTTAGGTCATTTGTGGATATGGAAGGGTGGTTGAGGATTTTGGAGCATATCACTAAGCACATAAAGCAAGAGGCTCATTAAGCAACACCTCATCCCTCCTTGATAGTATTGGCTTTTCCTAAAGAATCAATATGATCTTGGATCACTAAAATATAAAATGAAGAGTCTTGAACTTTTGAGCTTGATCCAATTCTTTGTCCTTAGCATTTTGAGGGTTCCACTTTCACATCCATGCCATGCCAATCATTGAGCTTTCCTGAAATAATCATCTTGGAATTGCATTAGCTCAATGAGCTATATGTTGTTATAAATTACCAAAACCACCTAGGGATAGTTGCACTTTCACTCTCCCTCTTTTTGGTAATTGATGACAACGTATAGATCAAAGCTTCAACAAATAATAATAATCATGAAATACATCGTCGCTTTGAGAAGTATGTGATAAGTAAGAGCTCCCCCTAAATTTGTGCATATTTTAAAATTTGCTTTGGACTGCAAATGCACAAGGAGTTAGAATCATGGGTTACTCTTCCATGTCACATACATCTTGGTGGAGCGCTCAAAAAAAATGATAAGATTTAAATACATGCACTCATCACCAAGAATAGTGAATGATCACAGACAATAGATAGAATGATAACGTTTAGCAAGCATTAAGCAACCATTAAGTGTAGCTTATGATCAAACACTTGATCATCGATGTCTCACGAATAAAGACATAGTATCGCACACGCAAGCAAACAAAGTTCGAAAAACCACCAAATAAAAACAAGAGAGAATAAAAGAAACACTCTCTCTCGAAGCCTATGATCTATACATTTTCTCCCCCTTTGGCAACAAGTTACCAAAAAGTTCCTAGAGAATGCATAGTGCTAAGTCAACGCTCAGGCTTGATCTTCAGGTGGTGATGGAGTCCGGAGCACGCCAAGGACGAAGCCTTCAGTAGATGTGGTAGGAGTTGAGGCTGTGGTGGATGCTGGAGCTGGTGGAACAGAGGCTGTAGCTGGTGCAGACGTTGTAGCTCTAGTGTCAGCAACTAGCAGTGCAGACGACCTCAGACCTCGTGGCACCCTGGCAAAAGCATCAGTTGTGGTTCTGCCTCTTCTCTCGTTCATGTCGCCCTGGAGCTGCTCCATGGCAGTCTGTATCTCAGTCACTTTGATGTCCAGGTCATAGAACCTCTGTTCCATGATCCTCTCTAGGCTCGCCTGGTTCTGAGTCAGGGTAGCTATACTCTGCTCAATCCGCAGGGTGGACGCTATCAGGTAACCGAGCTGCTCTTGTTTGGTATTCAAGAAGTAATCAGATGCCTCCGCTTGAGTAGGCATCCTGGCAGCTTTCTCCTTCTTCGCCTTCTCCTTCTGAGCTTGTGCATGGGCAGATGAGGGTTCATTCTCAGTCATAACCACTTGGTTATCCTCAAAATCTGGACGGATGGGCAGGTGTTCCTTATCCAATAAATACATGCCCGTGCCCATCTTGGAGTTGATGAGCTCCTGAATCTGTCGGGCATACCCACAACTCCTCTTCTGGTCTGCAGCTGTCCTCTTGATTGTTTCCACAATGAGACTCATGACCTTGAATTTCTGAGGCACGTCAAAGACATGAAGCAAGTTGATCGCGTGACCTATGATCATCTTGTGATCTCCAGATTTGGGCAGAAGGGTGTGCCTAAGGATCCAGTTGATCGTAGGCAATCCTGAGAGCAGATAGTGCACTGAGCCAAACTTGAACGTGTCGAGCGCTTCATTCGGGATCTCCTTGTACATGTTGGACATGGAGTTGTGATCCATCTTTTTCTTGGCATAAATGTCCAAGTCATCAGCTTGCTCCTCTGGGGCATTGATCAACTTCGCCCATTCTTCAACAGTGGATTGGTACCTTGTACCCTCTGACATCCATGTGATCCTGCCATCCGGATAAAAGTGTGCTGTGGAGTAGAATTGCATGATCAGCTCCTCGTTCCACTTTGTGAGCTTCTGCCCAACAAAGTCTGCAACTCCACATGCACTAAAGCTGTCAAATACACCGGGGTAGTACTCTTCATTGTCCTTGATGTAGGTCCAGTCGACCCATCTCATGTCACAAACGATTGGCTTCTTGTCAAGCAAAACAGTCTCATAGAAATCTTGCTGTTCCTTGGTATGAAATCTGTAATCCTCGGCAGTCCTTCTCCTAGAAGCATACGGATCTGCTTCTCTCCATTTCCTCAGCCCTGAATCTCTCCTGAGCTTCATATCCTCAGCCACAGGATGAGCATCGTTGTGGTCTGGGATCTTGGGCTTGAGCTTCCTAAGGACACTCTCTTCCTCTTCTTCGATAGCTTCAGGCACTGGGGCCTTGTTCTTTTCTGCAGCTGGGATGCTTCGTGTGTTTCTCTTTGGTGCACTCTTAGGCTTAGATGCAACCTTAGGTGCATCCTTGGGCTTGGATGCAGCTGTTCCTGACCTTATAGCATCTCCCATGAGTTTGGCTGCCTTGGGTGCTGGTGCAGCAACCTCTTCTTCTTCTTCCTCCTCATCTACCATGATGGAGGCCTTCCCAAGCACTCTGGCTACAGTCTTCGTCACCCTCTCTTTCCTCTTCTTGCCTTGGCCACCTGCTTCCTCTTCAGATTCCAGGGCAAGCTTCATGGTTTCTTCAATTGCAGCCTTCCTAGGTTTGGAAGTGGGAACTCTTGCCTTAGACATGGGATGCCTACCTGCTGGCCTTTTGATTTTCAGCCCTGGCTTTGTGCCTTGAGCTGGTTCAGCTCTCTTTGATGTGGCCTCTTCCTCTGCCACATAGTCTTCATCCTTAGAATCAGACGTTCTCTTCTTCCTTTGACGTGTGGCAGCCTTAGGCAGATTGCTTGGGGTGCTCCTGCTGCCATCATCAGAAGAACTTGAGGGGCTAGTGCCCTCACTCATCACAACTTGCTGCTCAGACACATTCTGGCTGTCACTTTGATCAGACATGTTGCAAACTGACTGCTGACCCTATGAATAGATTATGGATAAGATAGAGTGGATGAGCATCACAAAAAGCAGAGATTTTCACGAAAGATTAATTCAAAAACTTAGTTTTAGTTTTCCACAGAAAGCATCTCGGATCTACCGATTTTCAAACTCGGTGACACCGAAGCAGTTTTGGCACCAGAACTGGTGAACTCGGTCAGACCGAGTCACAGTTCGGTGGCACCGAGACTGCTAGGGTTTCACAGAATTCCAAAATCAGTCGCACCGATAAGTTATTCTTGGTCAGACCGAGTTTCACTTGTGCAATGGCAAAATCCAGATCGGTGGGACCGAGTTTTTCAACTCGGTGGGTCCGAGATGGTTTCGGCGGAAACCTAACCCTAAAATTTTCGAATTAAACCTAATCTACGAGTTCATTGACTGGATAGGAGTGTTTCAATCGTGGCAAGAATCATGATGATCACAATGTGCTAGGAATCGGAGTGGAGAATAGCACAAATATCGAGTCCATACACTAGTTCGGTGGAGACTCGCTACGGCGGCAATGGCGGGGCGGAATTCCGTTGACGACGGTGGAGACCAGCGACTGGAGGCTCCTGGCGGCGAGAAGACGATCCGGAGACCACGAAGGCAGAGCAGGCTATCGCGCGGGCGAAGAGGTTTCGGAGAAATTTCCAAAATTTTGCCCGTCACTATATATAGCCCGACCCTGTCGGTGTGACCGAGTGGAATAACTCGATGGCACCGAGATGCAAAACTGTGTGCAGTTATTGCAACTCGGTGTGACCGAAAAGTTCAAATCGGTTGCACCGAGATCGAAAACCTAGATCAACTTAATGAACTCGGTAGGACCGAAAATGGAGTATCGGTCAGACCGAGATTCATAAAGAGGTTTTGGAAGTTTAAGTCTATGACGAATCGGGGACTCCGAGCGCTCCTCACACAGAGTGGTTCGAATCTGACTTGATCAAGTTTTGTGATGCAGCATGAATAGAGTTTGAGACGAGAAGAGCATAGATAGCTAGAGGAGGTTCTTAGGCATTCTTGTCCATCCACTTGGCAAAAGAAGAAAGCCAAACAATCAAAACAACAAGTGGATGTCCTCGAATGAGTAAAATATGCAACCAACATGCTCACACAATAAGATGGGAAATGAAATATGTGGCAAAGCAAGCACAACCAATTATAGCATCTATCAAGCAATTTGCGATGACTAGGTCATCTATATATGAGTATATTGACTTAGGAGTCAAGTGAGAACACTTGATCATAGGTCATACTCCTCGTTTAAGCTCAAGTGGGGTTACCACTTTTACATAAAGCATTGTTGTATTCACATCTTTAGAGTTGCTTTAGCTCAAGTCTTAGAGTAAAGCTCCCCCTAGATGTGATATCCCCCCTAAGAGGGATGAACTAACCTTGGGTTTTGTCGATGATGACTTCATGTAGATGTTGAAGATGTGGATGCTCAATGTTGATGTAGATCACTTGGAGCTATCCATTTGAGTGAAGTGCACTTTCAATACCTACATGGGTTAGTCCCACAAGGAACAAACAAGGATATCCATAGACATAGAGTGATGCACACACAAGATGATGTCCATGAAAACTTTAGGTTACCTTGTCCCTTGTCTTACCAACAAGAGGGTTTGTGACTCCTTGAACTAGTGCATGATGTGGAAGTTGATTGCACTTGTTCTTGCCAAAATGATGAGAATGAAATATGTTGGCGGAGTCACCCTCAAGAACTCTCTAGTTCTTCTTCTTTTGGATCCACACCATCTTGATGGGAATCCTTGGAGTTGTAATCGTACTTGATGTAGTGGAACTTGAAGTAGTCTTGGGAATCCACTTGACTAAGGTCTTAGGAGCTTCTTCAAATGCATCAATCTCCTCTTGAAGCTTGTCCTTGCCTTTTTGCTTGTAGTCTTGTGGTGGAAGATCATCTTGAGCTTGTGTCCCCTTGAAAGAAGTGTCATACTTCTCTTGTTGAGGAAAAAACTTTGTCTTGGGGTATTGATCTTCTTCCCATTCAACTCCATTGGCATTGAACTTTCGTTCAAAACCAACACCTTGATTCTTCCGGTGCATTCCTTGCTTGCGCACAATTTCCTCGAATTGCTTACTTCCGGCAAGGCTCTTGTAAACACCTTTCTCTATAATTCCCTTCAATAAGCTATTTTCTTGCTCAAGTGTAACTTGGCTAAGAGAATCATTAGTGGAATCAAGAGAACTACTAGAAGCAACAATATTGGATTTAGCATGATCATTGTTACTACTAGAGGAAGAATCTTTCTTATTCTTGTTACTAGTCTTGAATTGAGGCATGTAGGTGGACAAAAGTAAATGCTTGGCAATGTGAGAAGAACTTTTCTTGCGGAGATCATCATTGATTGCTTTTAAGAACTCATGCTCTTGCTGAAGATTAATCTTTTCAAAGCGTAGTTTCTCATGAGCTCTTAAAAGTTCTCGATGATCTGCGAAGATAGTTTCATGGGCTAACTTAAGAGTGTTTAGTTCTTTAGTTAGAGCCTCAATCTTCTCCTTATCATTGTCATTCGTTTTAGCATGATTAATTGATATTTCACCATAATATTCTTCACTAGAGTTGTCAACAAGCAAATCATCATCACCTAACAAGTCATCTTCATCACTATTAAAATCAACGTACTCGGGGTGTGTTACCTTAGGACCTTTGGCCATGAAGCATCTTCCAATTCCTTCATTTGGTGAGTCAAATATGTCGTAGGAGTTTGTTGACACAAGTGCTAGACCGGCAACACCTTCATCTTGAGTATCTTTGGAGTCGGAGTGATAACTTCTCTCGGAGTGGCTGTCGGAGTCGGAGCCGGATACCCATTCACCAACATGAGCTTGATGTCTTCGTTTTGTATAGCTCCTTGATGATTTTTCCTTCCTTTCCGAATCCTTGCTTCTCTGTGAGTATCTTCGTTCATAACGATCATCTCTACTCCTTCTCTCTCTTGGTGGAGATTCTTTGCTTCTTCTTTTTGGAGAATCTTCTCTTCTCTTGTAGGGAGGCGTACACTCATTGGAATAGTGTCCGGGTCTTCCACAATTATAGCAGTTTCGCTCTCGACTAGAAGATCTTTTGTCATTGTAGGACCTTGACTTGAAGCTTCTATATTTGTTTCTAATCTTGTAGAACTTGTTGAAGTTCTTCACCATTAAGCTCAATTCTTCATTGAAGTTTTGTTTCTCACTTGATGATGTGGGGACTTCACATGACGCTTTGTAGGCACCACTTGATTTATTGTGAAGTTCCTCTTTATCCTTGAGTGACATCTCATGAGCAACAGTCCTTCCAATTACTTCCGTTGGCTTGAGATCTTTGTAGTTGGGCATCATTTGGATTAATGTGCACACGGTATCATATTTCCCATCCAAGGCTCTTAGGATCTTCTTGATGATGAATCTATCGGTCATCTCTTCACTTCCTAAGCCGGCAATCTCATTTGTGATGAGAGCAAGCCTAGAGTACATTTCAGAGACACCTTCACCATCCTTCATCTTGAACTTGTCAAGTTGACTTTGGAGCACATCCAACTTGGATTCCTTGACGGAGTTGGTACCTTCGTGCATATCAATCAAAGTATCCCAAATTTCCTTTGCATTCTCAAGGCGGCTGATTTTGTTGAATTCTTCGGGGCACAATCCGTTGAAGAGGATATCACAAGCTTGAGCATTGTATTGCAACATCTTCAACTCATCCAAGGTAGCTTCACGGTTTGGTTCTCTCCCATCAAAGAAATCACCTTGCAAACCAACACAAACAATTGCCCATACGGCGGGGTTATGTCCAAGAATATGCATTTTCATTTTATGCTTCCAACTAGCAAAATTAGTGCCATCAAAGTAAGGACCTCTACGGTGATAATTTCCCTCGCTAGACGCCATACTCTCCTAGGTTGTGAAACCAAGGCTATGACCACCAAAAGCTAGGGAGATCAAGGCAAATGGAGACCAAAGCTCTGATACCACTTGTAGGATCGAAAGTATGTCTAGAGGGGGGGGGGGGTGATTAGACTACTTGACAAACTAAAAGCTTAGCCTTTTCCCAATTTTAGTTCTTGGCAGATTTTAGCTATCTTAGAGCAAGTCAAGCAATCATCACACAATTCAAGCAAGCATGCAAAGAGTTTATTGGCAGCGGGAAGTAAAGCATGCAACTTGCAAGAATGTAAAGTGAAGGGTTTGGAGGATTCAAACGCAATTGGAGACACGGATGTTTTCCCATGGTTCCGATAGGTGGTGCTATCCTACATCCACGTTGATGGAGACTTCAACCCACGGAGGGTAACGGTTGCGCGAGTCCACGAAGGGTCCACGAAGAAGAAACCTTGTCTATTCCACCATGGCCATCACCCACGAAGGACTTGCCTCACTAGCGGTAGATCTTCACGAAGTAGGCGATCTCCTTGCCCTTACAAACTCCTTGGTTCAACTCCACAATCTTGTCGGAGGCTCCCAAGTGACACCTAGCCAATCTAGGAGACACCACTGTCCAAGAAGTAACAAATGGTGTGTTGATGATGAACTTGCTCTTGTGCTTCAAATGATAGTCTCCCCAACACTCAACTCTCTCTCATATGATTTGGATCTGGTGGAAAGAAGATTTGAGTGGAAAGCAACTTGGGGAAGGCTAGAGATCAAGATTCATATGGTAGGAATGGAATATCTTGGTCTCAACACATGAGTAGGTGGTTCTTTCTCAGAACATCTGAGTAGGAATGGTGTATGTGTTCTGATGGCTCTCTCCACGAATGAAGAGGTGGTGGAGGGGTATATATAGCCTCCACACAAAATCCAACCGTTACACACAATCTACCAATCTCGGTGGGACCAAATCAGAAAACTCGGTCTGACCGAAATAGTAAATCTAGTGACCGTTAGGAATTTCGGTGGGACTGAGATGCAACTCGGTAGGACCGATTCGGTTAGGGTTTGGGCATAACGTAATCTCGGTGAGACCGATCGCACAAACTCAGTGAGACCGAGTTCGGCAATTAGCTAACCAGAGAGTTGGTAAGGCAAACTCGGTGGGACCGACTTGCTCTTTCGGTGAGACCGAAAAGTTACAAGAAGGAAACAGAGAGTTTGCATTGCATTCTCGGTGGGACCGATTCGCTCTTTCGGTGAGACCGAAAATTTACGAAAGGGAAACAGAGAGTTTGCAACCCCATCTCGGTGTGACCGAGGTCCTTATCGGTAGGACCGAATTGCTAGGGTTTGGCAGTGGCAAATGACAAGTGAAACTCGGTGGCGCCGGATTGACAGAATCGGTATGACCGAGTTTGGCTTAGGGTTTAGGTCATTTGTGGATATGGAAGGGTGGTTGAGGATTTTGGAGCATATCACTAAGCATATAAAGCAAGAGGCTCATTAAGCAACACCTCATCCCTCATTGATAGTATTGGCTTTTCCAAAAGACTCAATGTGATCTTGGATCACTAAAATATAAAATGAAGAGTCTTGAACTATTGAGCTTGAGCCAATTCTTTGTCCTTAGCATTTTGTGGGGTCCACTTTCACATCCATGCCATGCCAATCATTGAGCTTTCCTGAAATAATCATCTTGGAATAGCATTAGCTCAATGAGCTATATGTTGTTGTAAATTACCAAAACCACCTAGGGATAGTTGCACTTTCACCCTGGTTGTGCTGAATTCAAGCTGAAATGCCTGCAGCTCTATGTTCCACTCTACGACCCTTCCGGCTGAGTTAGGGCTCCTGAGCACCATCTCCAGGGGGCATGACGAGACGACTTTGATGGGGTGAGCCTGGAAGTAGTGATGCAGCTTGCGCGAGGCTATCAGTAGCGCGAGGAGGAGCTTCTGAGGCATTGGGTACCATGCCCTTGCGTCCCGTAGCACCGTGCTGACAAAGTAAACTGGGTGCTCGACAAGACTGGGAGCATCTGGGGTTGCCGCGCCCTCGGGAGGTGGGGGCGCCTCATGAGGCGTCGCGGCCTCGGGAAGTGGACTACATGGTCGGGTGGCCTCTCCTGCCCCCAGTGCATTTCCCGGCTGCTGACCCTCCTCAGCTGTGGTTGTGGCTCCTACAGGCTTTCCTTGTTCCTGTTTTGTCCTGCCCCAAGCTGCCGCTGCGGCCTTGACTTTGCATTCCTCCCTAACCGCCACCAGGGCTGCGCTGGTGGAGTAGGGTGTGGCGCCGAGGTACAGTAGCAGGGGCTCCTGGGGGCGTGGCGCTACCATGACTGGGGGACTGGTCAGGTACCTCTTGAGATCTTGAAACGCCTTATCTGCTTCTTCAGTCCACTCAAAGGTCCCTTTCTTCTTCATCAGCTGGAAGATAGGTAGCGCTCGCTCCCCCAGTTTGGAGATGAAGCGCCCTAGTGCGGTCACGCGCCCCGTGAGCTTCTGCATTTCTCTGAGGGTCTTTGGCGAGCTCATGGCCTCGACCGCTTTGACCTTCTCGGGGTTGGCCTCGATGCCACGATGGGACACGAGGAATCCCAAGAGCTTACCCATGGGGACGCCAAACACACATTTCTCCGGGTTGATCCGCAGGTTTACTGCATCGAGGCTCGCGAAGGTCTCCTCCAGGTCTTGTATCAGGGTCTTGGCCTCCCGAGATTTTACTACAATGTCATCAACGTAGGCTTCGACATTCTTTCCGAGCTGCTGGCCCAAGGTGATGTGCATCAGTCACTGAAAGGTTGCCCCTGTATTACGCAGCCCGAACGGCATGCATGTATAATAGTATACCCCCCATGGGGTCAAGAAGGCGGTCTTCTCAACGTCTTCCACTGCCATCTTGATTTGGTGATACCTGGAGAAGGCGTCCAGGAAGCATAGCAGGTCGCACTCTGCAGTGGAGTCAACAATCTGGTCGATGCAGGGGAGCGGGAACGGATCTTGCGGGCATGCCTTGTTGAGGTTGGTGAAGTCGACACACATGCGTTCTCCCCCCCCCTTCTTGGGCACAACGACAGGATTGGCCAACCAATCTGGGTATCGGACCTCGCGAATGACCCCGGCAGCCTCTAGCTTGCGAGTCTATTGGGCGATGAAAGCCTGCTTCTCCGTGGATTGCCGCCTGGCCTTCTGCTTGGTCTCTGCCTTGTCCTGGGTGAACAACTGCTTCTTCTTGGCGGGCGCAGCCCCTTTGTCTCAGGGGCCTCCTTGTTGGCGGGCTGTGCCGACGCCGCTATCTTGAAGGCGAGCTCGAGTACTCGCAAGGCGTCCCCGGTGTCCCCGCGCACCGTGAGGGTACCATTGCTCCCGGGCATCTTCATGAGGTTGTACGCTGGATGCGTGGTGGCCATGAACTGGGCCAGTGCCGGGTAGCCGAGGATGGCGTTGTAAGGAAGGCCGATGGGGGCGATGTCGAAGTCGACTGTCTCCGTGCGGAAGTTGTCGTAGGTGCCAAAGGTCACCGGGAGCCGGATCTGCCCCAGGGAGCCGGATGATCCGCCCCCGACGCCCGAGAAGGAGCGGCTGGGTCACAGCCGCTCCCGGGGTATGCGTAAGAGGTCGAAAGTCTCGACCGAAAGCAAGCTGAGGCCCGCGCCGCCGTCGACGAGGGTCCGGGTGATGGCCACCTGGTAGATGGTGGGGGTGCACAACAAGGGGAGCGCGCCTGAGCTGACCGTGTTGGCGGGGTGGTCCTCCGAGCTGAAGGTCAGATCGACCTTGCTCGCCGCCCGGTCCGGGGGAGCCCCCTGCCACGTGGCAGCGGTGCTAACCCGGCGGGCAAAAAGCTTGATGTGGCTACTTGTGGGCGGCGCTTGCGAGCTGCCCAGGAGGGCCGCAACGACCGGAGGCGTCGGTGCCGCGGTGCAGTTGCTCTGTCATGTAGGCGGATGCTGGGGTGGTGCTTGTAGCTCGTTTCCCGCCGAGCCGGTGGCGGTGTTGACGGTGGGCAACGGGGAACGACGTGGACGCCCACCGACGGGGGCCGTCTGGGCGACGCAAGAAGCAATGGCGGCCCGGCGATCGGCGCGGGCCCGACGTGCGTCAGACATGGATGCGACGGTCGGAGGAGAGCGGAGCGGTGGAAGACGAATTCCGGCGCACCCCTACCTGGCGCGCGAAATGTCGGATTTCGGGTTCCGGCAGACCCTTAAGGTTCGAACACTTGGGTGCACGCGAAAATCTTGCCTTCAACCTCTCCGTCTCGATGGGATCTAAACTACTAAAAGAACTGCACGAAAGACACAAGATTTATACTGGTTCGGGCCACTGATGTGGTGTAGTACCCTACTCCAGTGTGTGGTGGGTGCATTGCCTCCTGGGGCTAGTGTGGATGAACCATACAAGGAAGAGCAGCCTCACGAGGGTCTGTTCTTGGCTGTGGTGATGAACTGCTGTGAAGCGTTCAGTCACCCTCTCTCTCTCTATGCTTTTTCTCTCACTCATCCCCCTTGTTATGTGGGTGGCTGGTCCTATTTATAGAGGCCCTGGTCCTCTCCCCAAATATTGAGCGGGAAGGGATCCAACAATGGCGGCTAATTTGAAGGGGGACAGCGAGTACATCTATCCTGACAAAAGCAGTCTTCGCCTGCCAAAGGCTCTGGTGATGACGCCGCGCTGGGCTCCATCGCGACCTCCGTCTCGCAGTCCTCCTGGCCTTGGTCTCGTTGCACCGAAGTGGCAACCTTTGCCTGATGCCTCGGTACTCCGCTGATACGCTTGCTCCCTTTGCACCAAAGAGGAAAGAGGGACGCTGCGCGCGCTGGCGCCCGCCTGGTGCCCCATGTCGTCATGGCTAGCGTCATGGGCACCTCGCGAGGTACCCTGCCTTGAACTCTCCGCCTCCTCACAAGCCAGCCTGACGAGGCTGTGCCGTGTCGTCCGCCTCGCGAGGCTTGGCCCCTCGCGAGGGTCTTGAGCCTCGTGTTGATGAAGATGGGCCGCGCTGGGCCCCCACTTGAGCCACGCCGCAGGCCGCAGGCAGGCAAGTCTGGGGACCCCCGTTCCCAGAACGCCGACAGCTCCCAAGGCCGGGGGCTGAGGGAGATCCTCCCCAGGCTGAGTCGTGCTTCAAAGAGGCGGCGTAGCTGACGGCTTGAAGAGCCGCTCTTCGAAGACACCAGGCTCTTGCAGTTGTCGCTTGGATGCTCTCTTGGCGATGTCCTAGGCTTCCTTGTTGGTGCCCCGGGGCACGTGCTGCAGCTCCGAGCCTGTGAACTGCTTTTCCATTTGCGCACCTCAGCAAGGTAGGCCTCCATGTGCTTGTCCTTTGGCTCGTAGACTTTGTTGGAGAAGTTGATGAGGAGCTGCGAGTCGCCCTTGACGATAAGGCGCCTCACCCCCATAGCCGCCGCAGCCTTCAGGCCGGCTATGAGGCCCTCGTATTCTGCGATATTGTTGGAGACCTTCTCACCGTGCTGAAAGCAAAGTTGCACGGCGTAGCAAAGCTTGTCCTGAGTGGGCGAGATGAGCACCGCTCTAGCCCCCATGCCCTGGTGCGCAAAGGCGCCATCAAAATACATGACCCAGTCATTTGGCGCCTCGCTTCCTGGGGAGGTGGGCCGGTCTTCTCCTTCCTCAAGAGCCGGGGCATCTGTCCATTCTGCCACAAAATCAGCGAGCGCGGCTCCCGTGATGACTCTGGTGGTGCTAAACTACAGCTGAATTGCTTGCAGCTTGATGTCCCATTCAGCGAACCTTCCGGTTGAGTTTGGGCTCATGAGTATCCTCTCCAATGGGTAAGACAAGACGACCTTGATGGGGTGCCCCTGGAAGTAGTGCCGCAGCTTGCGCGAGGCCACCAAAAGTGCGAGCAGGAGCTTCTGCGGCATGGGGTAGCGCACCCTCGCGCCCCATAGTACAGTGCTGACGAAGTACACCGGGTGCTCGACAAGGGCCGGTACACTGCTGAGGCTCGGGTCCCACGTAGATTGTGGCATATCCTGAGGTGATGGGTCTCCTGAGACCTGACCGCCCTCAGGGGCTACCGCGATGTTGCTCTGCTGAACTAGTTCCTCCGTCGCTGATGGCTTTGCTGCACCTCTCTGGCCTGGTGCTGCATCAGTTCTACCCTTGTCTTGACGCTCCTCCCGAACCGCCACCAGCGCCGCGCTGGAGGAGTACGGGGTGGCGGCAAGGTAGAGCAAAAGAGGCTTGAGAGGCCGCGGCGCCACCATCTCCGGGGGGCTGGTGAGGTATTTCTTGAGGTCTCAGAAGGCCTGGTCGGCCTCCGATGTCCACTCGAAGGGGCCTTTCTTCTTCATGAGCTTAAAGAAGGGCAAGGCACGCTCGCCTAGCTTAGAGATGAAACACCCTAAGGTGGTCACCCATCCTGCCAGCTTTTCCATCTCCTTAAGGGTCTGTGGTGGGCTCATGTCTTTGATGGCCTTGATCTTTTCTGGGTTCGCCTCGATCGCTCTGTGGGATACGAGAAACCCTAGCAACTTGCCGGATGGGACGCCAAACACACACTTTTCCGGATTAAGCCTCAAGTTCACTTGGCACAAGCTCTTGAAGGTCTCCTCCAAGTCTTGAATCAACGTCCTCGCCTCGCAAGATTTGACCACTATGTCATCAACGTAGGCCTTTGTGTTCCTGCCTAGCTACCGCCCCAAGGTGATGTGCATCAGCCGCTGAAAGGTTGCGCCTGTGTTGCGAAGGCCGAAAGGCATGCAGGTGTAGCAGTACACCCCACATGGTGTCAAGAAGGCCGTCTTTTCCACATCCTCCATCGCCATCTGGATCTGATGGTAACTAGAGAACGCATCCAAGAAGCACAGCAAATCGCACTCGGCGGTGGAGTCGACGATTTGATCGATGCGTGGAAGGGGTAACGGGTCTTAGGGGCCAGCTTTGTTTAGGTTGGTGAAGTCGACGCACATCCGTTCCTTCCCGCCTTTCTTCGATACTACGACAGGGTTCGCCAGCCATTCGGGGTATCGAACTTCCCGGATTGTACCTGCCGCCTCCAGCTTGCTTGTCTCTTGGACGATGAAGGCCTGCTTCTGAGTGGACTGCCGTCTTGCTCGCTGCTTCATGGGGCGAACGTTGGGGCACACCTTTAGACGATGCTGGATTACCTCTCTCGGGACCCCTACCAGTTGATCGGGCTCCCACGCGAATATCTCCTTGTTCGCGCGCAAAAACCTCACCAAAGCTTCTTCTTGCCCCGGGTTAAGGCCGGTTCCTATGGTGAAGGTGACTCCTGAAGACCCATCCTCATTGACCGACACCTGCTTGGTCTCCGCCTTGTCTTGGGTGAACAACTGCTTTTTCTTGCTGGGTGCGGCCTCCTCGGCCTCCGGCGCACCGGCGCTGGCTGGCTGCGCCGCTGCCGCGGTCTTGAAGACGAGCCTGAGCGCCATCACAGCCTCCTTAGCGTCCCCTTGGATGGTGAGGACGCCCTTGCTCCCTGGCATCTTCATGAGGTTGTAGGCCGGGTGAGTTGCCGCCATGAACTGAGCGAGGGTCGGGTACCCGAGGATTGCATTGTATGGGAGACCGATGCGGGCGATGTCAAAGTCCACCAGCTCGGTGCGTTAGTTATCCCGCGTGCCAAAGGTGACAGGGAGGCGGATCTGCCCCAAGGGATGAGCAGCTCCCCCACCCACTCCTGTGAAGGGCTTGCTGAGGCCGAGCCGTTCGAGCGGCACATGAAGAAGGCTGAAAGCTTCCACGGAGAGCAAGTTGCGGCCGGCGCCGCCGTTGATGAGGGTCTTGGTGACAGCCACGTTGCAGACGGTGGGCGTGCAGAGCATCGAAAGCATCCCTAAGCCGGCGGTGGAGCCAGGGTGGTCTTCCGAGTCGAAGGTGAGGTCTGCTTCCGGCGCGGCCCCAACCCGGCGGAGCCCCCGGGCGCTTGCAGGCGGCCCCAATCTGACGGAAGAAAGACTTGACGTGGCGATCCGAAGGAGGTGCTTGGGAGCCGCCCAACAGTGCCGCGACTGCGTGGTGTGCCAGTGCCGCGCAGCGCGCAGTGAAGAGGTCGCGGAGTTCCCACCAGGACATCACCGTGGATCCCGGGAGGTCGAGCAGCCAAGCACGCGGCTCGCTGGCGAGGGCCAGGGGGAACAAGTTTGCGATGAACTTGTCGTCACCTCTGGCTTCGAGGATGGCCTCCTCGTACGCTAGCAGGAAAAGTGCCGAGTCTGCCGCACCGTCGTAACGCGGCGGCATCTCCATCCTGAACTTGACCGGCCACTGCACTCGCCGCAGAGCGGGTACCAGGGCTCGGTACCCAGACTCCCTGCTGCTGGCATCGGCCGTGGAGGTCGGTGGTGGGGCACCTGCCATGGGAGCGCGGTGCGGCGGCACATGGCGCTGGTTGATGGAGAGGAGCTCCGGCGCACCCCTACCTGGCGTGCCAAATGTCGGGGTGTGGGGTTCCGGCAAACCCTTAAGGTTCGAACACTGGGGTGCGCATGAAGTCTTTCCCTCCAACCGATCTACGCTCTTGTTCGCTAGGATCTCGCGGACGAGCTCGACGAACTCACAACACTGAAGGACAAAGGGTTTATACTTGTTCGGGCCACCATTGTGGTGTAATACCCGACTCCAGTGTGGTGGTGGTGGATTGCCTCTTGGGCTGATGATGAACAATACAAGGGAAGAACGGCCTCCTGAGGTTGAGGCGTTCTTGAGCTCGGTGAGCTTGTGTGCGTGGGGTGGTCTCTCTAGCCAAGATGAGATGATCCCCTCTCCACTTTGGTGGTTAGTCCTGTTTATAGAGGCCCTAGTCCTCTTCCCAAATATCAAGCGGGAAGGGAGCCAACAATGGCGGGCTAATTTGAGGGGGGACAACTAGTACAAGCTATCCTGACAAAAGTAGTCTTCGCCTGCACAAAGTTCTGGTGTGACGCTGTTCTGGGCTCCTTGATGACCTCCGTCTTGCAGTCCTTGGTCTTGGTCTTGTTGCACCGAAATGTCAACCTTAGCCTGAGGCCTCGATACTCCGCGGCTGCGCTTGCCCCCTTTGCACCAAAGAGGAAACAAGGACACTGCACGCTAGCGCCTGCCTGGCGCCCGCCTGGTGTCGAACGTCATGGCTCACGTCACGAGAGCCTCGTGAGGTTCGCCTTGCCTTGATATCTCCACCCCTTGTGAGCTTGTCTAGCTAGGCCCCTCCAGAGGAGGTCTTCCATCGTCCGCTTCGCGAGGCTTGGCCCCTCACGAGGGTCTTGGATGCTTTGTTGGTGAAGATGGGTCGTACGGCCTGCCGGCTCAGCCACACCGCGGGCCGCAGACAGGCAAGTCTGGGGACCCCCATTCCCACAACGCCAACAGATGTCTTAATTACTGGTAGTCGATTCGTTGAGCCAGGCAACCCAACTGTACTGGCCCGACACTCTGCCAAGCAAGAGGCTTTAGAAAGGTAGAAGGTGTGGTTTGACGTCTCTCACTATGCTCACCTGAATCTCAGTGACATGTTGTCTGGATATTTCAGTCATGTGCATTCCAGCCGTGACTCGGGAATTGAGATGTTCAAGAAACTGCAACTGAAATATGAGGTACTTTCTCCGGCTTTCACTAACTTACATATGCTCTGCTAGCCCCCAAGTCTCCGGATTATGATGAACCTGAATGATCTGTAGACTTGTGATATAGGTTGATGCTCTGTCTTATATTCTACTTAAGTCCAGCATAAATTTCACATGTAGTCCCCAAGGTCCGGCTCAATTTATCATGAATGAGCCGGTACTTGACTTCATAACTGTCTTGAATCAGTCCAAACAAATAGTGTGATCCGGCTCAACATGAAAAAACTTTCTTAATATCATGCATTAGCCCCCAAGTGCCAAGCATTGTTACATGTAAAACACTTGGGACTTTAAGCATAGAAGAGCCATTTAAAAAATTGCTTTGGCAGACATTAGCCCCCAAGTGCCGAGTGGTGTTTCGTTGCAAAGCACTTGGGACTTTAATACTGTTAACCTTTATTGAAATAAATGTTAACACACATGTGCATGTTTGTAGACCTCCCTAACTGAATTGGGTTCTCAATTGACTGATGCCAAGACCCGACTGGTGGATCAAGAGACTGAGGTAAAGAATACTGAGTCCAAACTCCAGTTGAGCCTCTCTGAAGCTGAAAAACTGAAGACCAAATTTGATGCTGAGAAGAAATCCTGGGCCAATGAGAAAACCTTGCTAATACAGCGCGCTGAGACAGCAGAGGCGGCTCTCAAGGAGGTTACCAAGGAACTCACCGGTTTAAAAAACAGTGTGTCTCAGATGGTCTCCGCAATCTTTGGTGAGTCCTTTGTACTAGTTACTTACACTCTATTTTTGCAAGGAAAATAAACCGCCTTCTTAACCTTTTTAAAATACTCATAGGTCCACGGAGCAGCAATCTGAGTCAAAACAGTGTGACAAAGCTCAAGGCGGTTTACACACTGGTGGAGCAGCTGTATACTGGGGCTCAACAAGCGCTTGCTATCATCTCCCCAGCCAACCAAGGACCCAACCTCTTGAGTGACGTTTTGAATATGCTATCCATTTTACCCGCCAGGTTCCAAGAGGTCAAGCGGTCTTGTGCAAGAGCCGGAGCCCTAACTACCCTAAGCCGTTCCAAAGCCTGGGTGCCGGAGCTATACCCGGCGGACATAGCCAAGGGGTACCCCCCTTGAAGGAAGACGAGACTCCGTTTGATCAAGATGACTTTGTTGCTTGTGTGAGGGGAGTTCGTCCTCATGCTACCATTCTTGGCGAGGAAACCAACATTGATAAATATCAACCGGGTTTTGATGTTCATAATAAGAAGATGGCGACTCCCTCGTATAAAGTGACAGATCTTATCCCGTTGGTTCGCCAACACACCTTTGCCCCAGAAATTGACCCGGCTGGTCTAATTAACGATGAAGCTGAGTTCATTGGTCTGGATAGCTTTGATTGGTGCAAGCCTAGCTTTCAACGAGTGGAGGGAGGTGATCCAGTGAGGGAGGAGTCATAACCGTCCAAATAATCTGGCCTTTAGCTTGATATCCGCTTAGGAGATAACAATTTTAACCTTTTGGGCTCTCAATGCCTTGTAGTAGGTTAGCTTGAAAACTGCATGTTTTGCCTATGACATCGTGCATATTATGTTACATATGGCTGTTTTACCCGTCGTGTCAATATATGCATTATATCCTTTATCACATCTGTAGTGTTTAAATCTGTTCCTGCATGCAAAAGATGAAAAAACTATCCTGGTGATTTATCACTGGACGGGTCAAAACACCCGATACATAACTATCAAATTATCATAGTGGAATAATCAGAACCAGATGTAAAGATAAACAAGGCTGAAAAAGCCTTTGATTAATGGAAAAACACAGATAAGTCTGTTTATGACAATGGCATACCTATGTTCTTTGATTCTGAACTGTCGGCTTATATGACCCGGATAGTAAGGCTGACAACCCAATCTTTGTAGAAGTCAATACCTCGATATGCCTGATGATTGTTATACCTTGTCAACTCATTGCCAAATAACCGAACCAGTTTAAATTGAAACCATACTTACAATTAGATTTGAGACAACAAAAAACCAGTAAAACAAAATAGTATGTTTCAAACGATGTAAATCAAGCATTAAGAATAATTTGGAGGCTTCTGATTCGAATACGATTAGTAAACCGGACCAAAGGGGTTAAGCTAGGATTTGAATACGATCATGTAGCCCCCAGTGGCTTTGGCATTTCGCCGATCAAGAGGGTACCGACAGCTATGTTCTCTTTTGTTCGAATACGACCTATGTTTGAATAGGAAGCCCCCAAATGACCTTGAGAGGGTTCTAACGACCCTGATTCGAATACGATCCAAGTTGGACTCAAAAGGGGTTAAGCTATGGTTCAGATACGATCAAGAAGCACCCTAATGAGTTTGGCTTTGCACCGATCAAGAGGGTTACGACAACTATGATCTCTTTGGTTCGAATACGACCTATGTTTGAACAGGAAGCCCCCTGGTGACCATGAGGTTTAACGGCTAGATTCGGATACGATCATGAGCCGAACCAAAAGGGTTAGGCTAGATTCGAATACGATCAGCCCCCAACTGGTCGTTTGAATAATTAGAATAATAAAGATATATGATCAAAAAAGGACAGAGGTCTTGCTTTATTACTTGTCATAATATATACAACATCAAAGTATGTACATTATGAGAAACGGTGCCTCAAGTGTAGTAAGGCCGAAGATGAGCAATATTCCACGGCCGGCGGGTCTCCTCCTCCGACTTACGTGAGTCTTGGTGCTCTCGAACATCAATAAGGTAATATGACCCGTTCTTTAAGTTCTTGCTGACCACAAATGGTCCTTCCCAACGTGGGTGAGGGAGTCCTGGATTAGGGGGTCTCTGGATAGCCGGACTGTTGGACTATGAAGATACGAGATTGAAGACTTCGTCCCGTGTCTGGATGGGACTCTACTTGGCGTGGAAGGCAAGCTAGGCAATACGGATATGCATACCTCCTCCTTTGTAACCGACCTTGTGTAACCCTAGCCTCCACCGGTGTCTATATAAACTGGAGGGTTTTTAGTCCACAGGACAACATACAATCATACCATAGGCTAGCTTCCAGGGTTTAGCCTCTCTGATCTCGTGGTAGATCTACTCTTGTACTACTCATATTATCAAGAATAATCAAGCAAGACGTAGGGTTTTACCTCCATCAAGAGGGCCCAAACCTGGGTAAAACATCATGTCCCCTGCCTCCTGTTACCATCCGCCTTAGACGCATAGTTCGGGACCCCCTAACCGAGATCCGTCGGTTTTGACACCGACATTGGTGCTTTCATTGAGAGTTCCTCTGTGTCAGACTTGATGGATCCTTCAATCATCGATAGCGATGCAGTCTAGCGTGAGACTTTTCTCCCAGACAGATCTTTGTATTCGGCGGCTTCGCACTGTGGGCCAACTCGCTTGGCCATCTGGAGCAGATCGAGAGTTATACCCCTGGCCGTCAGGTCGGGTTTGGAAGCTTAATTTACACAGCCGATATCCGTGGAGACTTGATCTTCGACGGATTCGAGCCCCTGCCTTGCGCGCCACACGGTCACGATGAGCATGATTTAGCTCTACCATCGGACAGTGTTCGGGAGATCGCACCGGCAACCGCTCCGACCTTCAATTCGGAATCAGTTGCGCCATCCATGGACGGGTGGATAGACCCCGCCATGGAGGCCGTATCCTCAGTGGCGATCGAGCCAAGTATCGACCTTACCCTTCACGAGAGCCATGATGCCAAGCTGTCGGATCCTTCCCCGGCCACGGACTCCGAATCGCCTGCGCCCGTGCCTATCGAATCCGATTGGGTGCCGATCATGGAGTTTACCTCCGCGGATATCTTTCAGCACTTGCCCTTCAGCGACATACTGAACTCATTAAGGTCTCTCTCCTTCTCAAGAGAGTCCTGGCCGAATTATGTCCGGCAGGATTGGGATGTGGATGACGAAACAATTCGCCGCCCACCCACCACCCACTTAGTAGCCACTATCGACGATTTGACCGACATGCTCGACTTCGACTCCGAAGACATCGACAGTATGGAAGACGACACAGGAGACGAACCTGAACCACTGCCAACAGGGCACTGGACGCCCACTTCATCATATGACGTATACATGGTGGACACACCCAAAGAAAACGACGACGAGGAATGGAAGGACACAGCGAAGGGTTGTTCCCTTGAGAAGCAGTCAAAGCGGCGGCCTAAGCACCGCTCCAAATCCCGCCTCGGCAGAAAGATCGATCATATAGACCCAGCATTAGAGCAGGGTGAACCATCGCCCGACCACGACAACACGGAGAATCAAACCAAACAACCCAACTCCTTCAAAGATAACAGTCCGGACGACATCACAACGTACAAGCACCCAGAGCAACAGAATGCCCACCAAAGGTTTGCCACTACGAGGAGTCTGGAAAAGCAGAAGCAAAGGCTCGCGGTTGCACAAGACACACTCAGAATCAGATGGAGTGAAGTACTCAACACTGGAGCAAAGTACGGCGGTAATCGCCACACCAAGAGCTACCCAAAGCGAAAGTTTCTAGCTGAATTCGATGAGGAGGCCTTAGATCCCCCGCAACCAAAAAACAAAACGACCATCTGGTCGGATAGATGACCTCGTGGCCAACATAGAGCGGCAAACGACACCACACATAAGCCAGTACGCGATCCGCGTGAGGGCTCGCATCAAAAGGACGACGCAACCAGATCCATCTATGGGCCACGCAAGCGCGCTCCAGTATGCAATGCAACACAACAAACATCCAAACACCATGGTACACCCAAATACAGGGGTGCCACACACGCCCTATGTTTCACCGATGAGGTGTTGGACCATGAATTCCCAGAGGGATTCAAACCCGTAAACATAGAGGCGTATGACAGAACGACAGACCCTGGGGTATGGATTGAGGACTACATCCTGCATATCCATATGGCTCGAGGAGACGATATCCACGCCATCAAGTACTTACCCCTCAAGCTCAAAGGGCCAGCTCGGCACTGGCTTAAAAGCCTCCCCGAAAACTCCGTCGGCAGCTGGGAAGAGCTCGAAGACGTCTTTCGGGCAAATTTTCAAGGGACCTATGTCCGACCACCGGATGCAGACGATTTAATTCATATAACTCAACAGCCCGGAGAGTCATCCCAAAATCTTTGGAACAGGTTCCTCAGTAAAAAGAACCAAATAGTCGACTGTCTGGACGCCGAAGCCTTAGCAGCTTTCAAGCACAGCATTCGAGACGAATGGCTTGCCAGACACCTCGGCTAAGAAAAGTCGAGAACAATGGCAGCATTAACAAGCCTCATGACCCACTATTGCACGGGCAAGGACAGCTGGTTAGCCCGATGCAGCACCAGCGACCCAAGTACATCCGAAGTCAGGGACGGAAACGGGAAGTCGTGACGTAGCAAAAACAAGCGCCGGAATAAAGAAGACAACCCGAAGAGCACGGCGGTAAACGCCGTATTCAGAAGCTCTCGGCCAGGTCAGCAAAAGCTGCCCTCCAAAGGCAACGGAGACGAACTGTCCAGCCTGAACAAGATTCTGGACAAACTATGTCAGATCCACAGCACCCCCGATAAACCTGCAAATCATATTCACATAGAATGTTGGGTCATCAAGCAGTCCGGCAAACTTAACGCCGAACACAAGGGGCAGGATACACCAAGCGAAGACGAGGATGAGCCTCGCAAGCAAAGCACTAGGGAATGGAAGAAATTCCCACCAGAAGTAAAAACAGTCAACGTGTTACACGTGATAAAGGGGAGAAACAAAGCGGTACTCCTAGAGACACATGCCCGAGGGCCTATCACCGCGGAGTTCTACCACTGGTCGTCCCAACTGATCACCTTTGACCATCTGGATTACTCTGCAAGTATCCGGCGTGCAGGATGGGCTGCCTTGGTATTAGACCCAATAATTTACGGATACCACTTCACACGAGTCCTGATGGACGGCAGCAGCAGTTTAAACCTGATATATCAGGACACAGTCCGCAACATGGGGATAGACCCAGCAAAAATTAGCCATAGCAATACTACCTTTAAAGGAGTAACGTCAGGCCCAGAAGCCCATTGCAAGGGCTCCCTGCTACTA
This sequence comes from Triticum monococcum, assembly GCA_034509565.1. Classification (NCBI taxonomy): domain Eukaryota; kingdom Viridiplantae; phylum Streptophyta; class Magnoliopsida; order Poales; family Poaceae; genus Triticum; species Triticum monococcum. Next base: position 80,496,074 of record CM067843.1, read on the forward strand.
CAGGTTATATTCGACTTTCCCGATAACTTCCGCAGTGAAATGTTAACCTTCCACATCGCTCCATTCCAAAGTGGCTATCAAGCACTACTCGGATGCGAAGCTTTCGCTCACTTTAACGCAATACCGCATTATGCTTCTCTCATACTTAAGATGCCCGGTCCACGCGGCATCATTACAGTAAATGGAAATATTGAGCGCTCCTTGCGCACGGAAGACGGTGCGGCTGCCTTGGCAGCCGCACACTAAACGGCCTCACCAACTAAAGCATCTGACAGGTCATTAAGACCACGGACGCGGTTAGACGAGTCTGGCGTTCCTATATGTAATTGATACAGGTTTGATGGCTATACCCCTATTACAATACAAGGGGCTCAACGCGCACAAACAAGTGGCAATTAGGCTCACCTTTACTCATCTTGAACTATGCATGGTTTATTTAGTATAACCTACCTTTTTGCACGACAACTTTTCAAGTAAGTTCCTCTCTTTTACAGATGATCATCATGCTACACCCGTCCAGGATACGGCACAACGGAGACGCAGGCGCAGACGTGCAGCAGGGACCCGTTCCAAGGATTCCTTTTAGATTAAGACCCTGGGTAAACCTTTTTTACTGTCTCTTGTTGATACACATCCCCCGGATTCTCAGTACAATTGAGAAGGATGCTGACGTATTTGCATGTGGCCACATGAGAATATTGCACGTACCTGGACACCAGGGGCTTATTACAAAGGGCACTGCTTACGCCTGGTTTACACCATAAAGACCGAATACCTTAGGGAGTGTTCGGCGTCGCGAGTTTGGCCTTATATGCATCAGCTCCGAATCATGTCTTTGCTCAAATGTTGGGTTTGCCCGGCTCCTGTGTTTTGCTGCCTTACGTTCCGCTCTATTGGCTAAGGCGGTACCAGGAGAACTACTACGATTGTGCCCTGGTTCATCCGGACGAGCACCTAAGTAGAGAAAGCCGAAAACTGACTGTTATGATATAGCGTGAGACTAGTGAACCACTCGATGACCTAGCGGAATATTCAGGATTCCTCTGCTTTAACGAAGGGCCATTTCCCGGCCAGGCATGTACGCACCCCAAATTCGGATGAGTGCAGAGCCACTAGGGGCTATATAGTAGCCCCACTGTGAAACTCCTCTGGCTAAGTGAAAGTGTTAAAGCATTATAGTCCGGTTGCCTAGTTCGCTGCACTATCACCTCCTTAATGGACCAAGACGTTGGATCAAGTGTGAACATGCGTCTTCTGCGAACACCCCCGCATTATATGCGTGGGGGCTGAAGCCGACGACTGCAATCTTTTAGGTTATATACATATATACATAAACGGCCGCACAGGAGGCATCATAGGACTTTTGGGTAAAAGTATAAATACAGCCTTGATAAACTCAATAAAACATTGTTTTTACAATGGGAGTACATGTCACTCAAACATAATATGCTTCGAGCACTGCGCCTCTATCAAACGAGCGCCTTCAAGAACTTCTTCAAAGTAGTGCTCGGCAGCCACTCGGCCTATGGCCGAACCCTGTGCCGCAACGGTGGTGGCATCCATCTCCGCCCAGTAAGTTTTGACACAGGCAAGGGCCATCCGTGAGCCTTCTATGCACGCCGACCTCTTCACAGCATCGATGCGTGGCATAGCGCCAAGGAATTGTTGCACTAAGCTAAAGTAGCTATTCGGCCTTGGCCCTCCTAGCCACAATTGATCCACAATGGACCTCATGGCCAGTCTGGATAATCTATGTAGCTCAGCCCAACCGGTCAATCGCTTATTCAGCAACAGCGGACGGACTTGAGCGTGAAACTGTGACCAGAACAGCTTATCCACCTCAGGACCTTTCTGATCCTTGAAGTACTCAGTCGCATCCGCAGCACTTGCAGCCAAATACATGTACTCATCCGCAGAACTCCATAGCCGGTCCAAAGGAGCATATCTCGGATCTCCGAACTTAGTCCGCAACAAGAAGGGCTTCTCAGAAACGATATCTGCAGCTTTATTCAGCTCCTCCTTCGTCGCTCTAATTTTGGAGCGGGCTTCCTTGGCAGCCACCCGGGCCTTCTCCAGGTCCGTCGCCTTCACCCGGTTTTCTTCTTCAAGAAGCCGGTAATGGTCGGCAGCATCTTTTAACTCCACGACCATCTTGGCAATTTTTTCTTTGCTCCCGCAATGTGCGGCCTGTTCGGCCCTTAACTCTTCGGCCGCCTTTAAAGCAGCCGCATTACTACTCCTTGGTTGCTCCTTGGCTCTAGCAAGCTCCGCCCGAGGGGTCTCCATGGTGGCAGCTCCATCTGCAGTCACAACAAATTAAAGATACTGGCATCATGCTGCTCTTACTATGTGACATTCACCAGAAAAATCACCTACCCTGCGCCTCGTCAAGCCTCTTGTTGACAAGCACGATGTTGGCATCTGTCGCATCTAGCTGCCGCTTTAGTTCGGCAAACCCATCCATCCGTCTATCCACCAGAGCTTCAACCACCTGCACTCAAAGACAGTCTGGTTATTACCTAGGACTATGATCCTCTGTTTGCCGCTGTTCTCGACGACAACCGGAGTCTCAGGGGCCACTATCTGCATGGGCATACCTAACGTATGCGGTACTATTAAAGGCATACATTATTTTTACGTACCTCAAAGCCTTTCAGCAGACTCATAAAAGCTTCATGCAAACCGCTTTCGACGGAGGAAATCCTTTCAATTACCGTACCCATTAGCGTACGATGCGCTTCCAAGACGACAGCTTTCCCCAGAAGATCCTTCAACGCGTCCAACCGCACACAGTACGGACCCTTACTTCCGGGGGAGGCGTTTCACTCTCCATCATCTCCGGAAGAAGATCCCCTGAAGATGAACTCTAAAGAGAAGGTCTGTGATCCGGACTACAATTTACAAGCAACGGTTATTGTCTTCGGAAGTAAGGTAGGATATCTTCACTATGAAGTACTTTTTGTTTACTTATAGCTCGGTAGAGGGCTGATCCTCTAGTGGAGATTTCTTCTCCCGTTTGGAAACCTTAGTTTCCGGATCTTCAGAGGTAGTCCTCTTCCTTCCCCGGGGAGAGAGAATGTCAGATTCTTCCCCTTGGTTATCCTTCCTCGCGGAGGCGCTCATTCCCTCGATTGGAATAGGTAGTGATGGAGGCCCGCTTTCGCCCTCTTTATTCCCCTTCATCTTCCTTTGAGGGCACTAGACAAGGTGCTGTCTCGAGCATATTTTCCAGCACCGGATTGTCCAAGCCTTCAGGAAGGGGGGACGAACACCGGATCATCTTCGCCTTTGTTATCCAGTCCTGGTCATAGAGTGATTCTTCATAATGATGTCATGATAAATAAAAGGACAGTGTGTTCGGCCAGGGGATTACTTACTTGGGTAGCGGTGCAGTTGCTGCTCAGGCCCACGTCCTCGGCAGTGTCCGGACACTCTATTTGGGGTCCGAAGAACGATTTGTACATCTCCTCTGTCGGTGTTCTGGGAACGGGGGTCCCCAGACTTGCTTGCCTGCGGCCTGCGGCGTGGCTCAAAAGGGGGCCCAGCGTGGCCCACCTTCACCAACACAAACCCAAGACCCTCACGAGGGGCCAAGCCTCGTGGGGCGGACGACGCGGAGCTTCCTCAGGCATGGCCTCATTAGGCTGGCTCACGAGGAGGCGGAGAGATCAAGGCGGGGTACCTCATGAGGTGCCCGTGACGCAAGCCATGACGACCGAGGGCGCCAGGCAGGTGCCAGCCCGCGCAGTGTCCTCCTTTCCTCTTTGGTGCAGAGGGGGCAAGCGCAGCCGCAAAGTACTGAGGTATCAGGTAAAGGTTGCCATTTCGGTGCAACGAGACCAAGACCAGGAGGACTACGAGACGGTGGTCACCGTGGAGCCCAAGACGGCGTCATCACCAGAGCTTTGCGCAGGCGAAGACTACTTTTGTCAGGATAGCTGATACTTGCTGTCCCCCTTCAAATTAGCCCGCCATTGTTGGCTCCCTTCCCGCTCAATATTTGGGAAGAGGACCAGGGCCTCTATAAATAGGACCAGCCACCCACCGAGAGAGGAGAGAGGAGTTTTGGCCGAGAAGCAGCCAGAGAGAGAGAGAAAGGTGACTGAACTCCTCCTAGCAGTTCATCCCCCCAGCTAAGAACTGACCCTCGCGGGGCCGTTCTTCCATGTATTGTTCATCATCATCAGCCCAAGAGGCAATCTACCACATCACACACTGGAGTAGGGTATTAGACCACAATGGTGGCCCGAACCAGTATAAACCCTGTGTTTCTTGTGTTGTTCTTTCCAAAGTTTAGATCCTAGCATGGCGGAGGGGTGCAGGTAGATAGGAGGCGAAATCTCCGCGCGCACCCCAGTGTTCAAACCTCAAGGGTCTGCCGGAACCCGAAATCTGACATTTGGCGTGCCAGGTATGGGTGCGCTAGAATCCACCTTCTACCGCTTCATGCCCCGTCGCGTCGTCATCACCATGCCCGGCGACCAGGAGGGCAACCCAGACCCATGGGCGGCGTGGCCCGCCCACGCAGAGCCGCTCGCCTCGGGCGACCCTGTGCCCCAGGCAGCTCGCGGTCCACAGGGCGCTGCGGGCCGTGGGCGACGCGGACAGGCTTCGACAGCTCTCACACCGCGGCAGGCACGGTCGGCAGCAAAGGCCTCTAATCACGCCGCGACCACGACACCGTACACCCGTCGGGAGCAGGAGAACTCGAGGGCCGCGCTCACGGTGGCCCGAGAGCTGCTGCAGTGCAGACTGCGGGAGGGCGGCTGCGACGTGCTGCTGGAGCGGGTGGCAGAGCTCCTGGGCTTCGCCGCCTCGGGGGCTCACCCCTTCTGCACCCAGCTCCCATCTCAAGCCCAGGGTGACCCGCGCGGGGGCTCCGCGCGTGCCCGTGGGCTCCAAAGCTACTCCAACACCAGCGAGGCCGTCAGCACCGGACCGGCGGCGGCGCTGCCCCCGGTCCTGGTCGGGAAGAAGAAGGACTCGACGCGACCCGCGGCCCCAGTGGACAGCCGCGCTGCCACCCCACGGTAGGCACGTCAGGCAGGACTGCGTGGCACGCAGAGCACTACGGCGTGGCCTTCGGGATGACGGTGCCAGAGGAATACGTGCCCCTCATGATGGACCAAGGACACCCACACGAGGGAGAACAAGGCTCGCTCCTCAGCCCAAGTTGGGGGGACGAGGGGCCAGAAGCTGAGCCCTTCCAGGAGTCCCGGGACAGTCCCACTGGGCACGCTGGAGGCAACGATTATCGGGTACCGCTAATTCTTCAGCCGGCATACGCTAACCATGGATCGCAGGAGGTGCAGGTTGCCACAGCGAGCAGCTGCCCCGCTCCCACAGTCTCCTACCCCTCGGGAGGAGGGCGCAGGGGGCTGCAGGAGAGGGGCAGGGATCCGACATCACCACCGCGGCGTTCGGAGCAAGGTGTCCTGAGGAGGTAGGCCCTCCGCTGGGGAGGTGCCCCAGGGCCTGCCGCCGGCGGAGGACCCGTGGTCGTCGGGGGAACCGCTGGCGACCGCTCTACCCCATCGGCGGCGTCCTGGTTTCCGGTCGTCGTTGATGGCACTAGAGTGTGGTGCAAGGCGGGGCCCTCGTCTGGCGATATGAAGCGAGGCCAGTACCTGTGAAGAAGGCCCAGTGCCTATGAAGCTCGCCGCCCCGTGACACTCTCACGTAATAATGAGTGGGGCTGTACACGCCCCGGAGTCTCAGGGGTGCCGGCCTCAGGCCCTGGGGCTCCCTCCCACGACCAGTGGCAGCACTTAGCTCCGCGCTGGTGAGAAGACGTCGAAGACTAGACTAGGTGCCGGACGCGGCCTTTTGTTTGCTTTTGTTGCTCTTCCCTTTGGTTGTCGCATTCCCCCGCTGGATTCAAGTTGGATTCGAATTTGAGATTTGCGTGTGTTCGGGGAAGGGGTGCTTAGTCTCGTTTGAGCAATTTCTCGCGTTTTGGTTACCACTTCGCCTCAAGTTGCCTCCCCTCGTGAGCCCCTCGCGAGCCGGGTCAGGCCTAGCTTGCGCGCAGCCCAGACTGCCGCCGCCCCGCCCTCTCAGGTGGTCGGCGTGCACCATCACGTTCAGCTCAGCAGATCAGCTCAAGTGTGCGGCTACAGCCGGAGTCCTCCCGATGCTTTGTTCCCCAATCATCAGCAACGTGGTGGTCACCAAGACCCTCATCGATGGCGGGGCAGGGCTCAACGTCCTGTCCGTGGAAACATTCAACAACCTCCAAGTGCCCTACAGCCAGCTTCAGCCAACCAAGCCTTTCTCCGGTATCACCGACGGCTCCACGGACCCAATTGGGCAGGTCCGCCTCCCTGTCACCTTCGCGGCACGCGACAACTACAACACCGAGCTCATCGACTTCGACGTCGCTCACATTCGCCTGCCGTACAACGCCATCCTTGGGTACCCAGCGCTGGCCAAGTTCATGGCCGTAACTCACCATGGCTACAAAGTCCTCAAGATGCCAGGAAGCAGCGGAGTCATCACGGTGCCCTGTGAAGAGAAGGATGCGGTGTGTTCCCTGGAACGAGCCTTTCAGGCCGCGTCACTAGAAGACCCGGATCGCGGAAGCAGGAGGCCTCCCGAGACCGCCCCCAAGAAGCAGAAGACATCGTCTGGCCCGACCCCTCAGGAGGCAGGCCCCTCAGGGCCCGCGCCCACCTAGGATAGCACGCCCGGCGCCCTCCTCAGGCAGGGCTCGGGGGCTCTCCCCCGGAGGGCCACCGACCTGGCTAGGGTCACGAGGGAGGCACTTGGGCACCACATGGAGGCGTGTTTCGAAGCACGTGTCCCTCAAGAAGGAGCAAGGCTAGGAGATCCAGACCCTCAGGAGTTCGTCAGCAAGGCCATTCAGGAGCTACAGGAGTCAAGAGTCAAGAAAGGCGGCCGCCGCCTACCAGCAGTGGCTCCTCATCCAGGCGAGGATGGTGGGCTGCGCGTCTGCATCGACATACCAGGGCTCAACTGAGTCGCCTCTCTGGAGCGCCTCTGGCCCTCGCAAGTGGGTTGCCGCGGAGGCCCACCCCACAGCTACGTTCGCATGCCTTACGGCTTGCCGAGCGTGGCTGACACGTACCAGCGCCTCATGAGGGGCACCACGGAGGCACAAGAGGCCAGGTGTTCTGCAGCCCTGGCGGAGATGGAGATGGTCCGCGAGGAGCCTCCAGCGCCTCCGGAGCCTCCCGAGGCCCCTGGGCCTGGGGGCTCGTGAGGATCGGCTTCCGTAGCCCACCGAGCCTGCTTCACCAACGCTCCTTCGTCCTCAACATCACCAGGTGACATCCTTCGAGTCTTATTTCCAGCTGGGACCGCCCCCAGGGCTGCATTATTCCCAGGCCGCGTGGGTCCGTCCCTGCGGCGTGTATCCCTTTTATTTCGCGTTGTTAGCTTACCTTGTTGGGGGGCGCCCCTCGGGCTGCATGACCCCCCAAGTCGCTCGGGCCTGACCCAGTTATGTCCTCATTCCCAGCATCTATTTGAACGAATCCACTCCTTCACGGCTAATGCGTTTTACCTAGTTGCCTGCTCAGCTGACGCCAACTAACGGAGCTGCTCCCAAATGGCACGACGCTTCCGCATGGGTCCGTCCCTGCAACACCGACAAACCTGGATGGCTGAGCTCTGGCCACGGCAGCCCCGCATAGCGTCACCTCGTCAAGCCTTCAGTGCCTCACTACCCCTCAGAAGCAACCAACGGCTGACTGTCAATTGTCATGGCAACCCCTTGTTTTTTCTATGCTGGACCTGCAGGACCTCCTAAAGGAGCTGCGTCAGGCGAGGCTCTTGCGGTGTCTCCTTCGCTCTCGTCCGCGTGAACCGCTTGCACGTTAAAGGGGGGTGCCTGAGCATCACGACTCAGGGCTCCTACTGGCTCTCCATCCCTCACCCTCTGGCCTTGACCACGGCATCGCGACCTGGCATACCAGCGACGGCTGAGACTCGCTTGAGGGCCGGGACCCGTGGACGTAGAGCAGAAAGGGGAGCAAAGGCGAGAGTGGAGAGACGCACGAGGACCTCGCCGAGCAACCTCGCGCCTGCGATGCATGGACCCGGCGACACACCAGAGAGCGGCCCCAGATCCTCGAGATAAGTCATCACCCGGAAGCGCCAGCTACCGTGGCACCATCCCCGCACCTAATGCTATCCCTTGTTAGCGACGCCGCTCCCCTTTCTCACCAAATGACGGCTGCTTGGGCGCCAAAGGGGACCTCCTGAGCATCGCGACTCAGGGGCTCTTACCAGACTCCGGGTTGCTCACCTCCTGGCCTTGACCACGGCATCGCGACCTGGCATACCAGCGACAGCTGAAGCCACCTTGGGACTGGGACTTGTCGGCGCAGAGGACGAAGCCCTTGAGAGGTTCGAAAGGGAGGACTGAGCTAAGACGGGATGAGCAACTCGCGCAATTCTACGACAGGGGTTATATTAGCAAAACAGGATCACAGGCACCTTACAAGCCCCCACGGGGCGCGTTTTTGGTTCCTCGCAGGGAACAGAACCTAAAGGGCCGCAAACTACGCGCATCCCTACAAAAGACGCCATCATCAACAGTAGGACCATCGAGCATCGACGCCAACCCCATCCAGATCAGAGTCGGCGGTGGCCTGACGAGCCCGCCCTACTCCAGGAGCGGCGCCGGCTCGGGGGCTCGTAGCTGTCGTCACTTGTCTCCAGAGTCGCGAAGGGCTCGCCGGAGTCGCTGGAACCTCCGATGTTTCCACCGCCTGAGGAGCCACCAAGGGAGCGGTTGGCGAGCCCAGTCCTCGTCGCAGCAGGCTCCTGGCCACCTTCACCGGGGCAGCACTCCAGCCGGCGCCCGCTCGCATCGAAGACCTTCAAGAGCATCACCGAAGCACCGTCGTAGTGCAAGTGGATCGCGAAGATGCCCCTTATCCTGCAAACCCGGGCGATCTCTCTCCAGCCCCGAGTCATGTAGACCTCACCCGGGGTGACGACCGCGACCTCTGCCTTGGTCGCGAGGGTGCTGCAGCTAGAGCTCCAGGGGCTCCCCCTATGGGATGATGGAGGCAAAGAAGGAAGGAAGGCGGATCCAAGACTGAAGAGGAATGGCGACGTGGAGCACGAACTCTTGGGAGGAGCCCTCGGTGTGGACCCCAGGGGGGACGACCCACACCTTCATGACCCGTCGGCACCGACGGCGGCACCGCCCGTGGCGGTCAGCATCAGCTCCTTCGGGGCCCTCGACGTGGGCGTACAATGGAAGCGGGAACCTCGGCGACGCCTGCTCGCACCAAGGCCTTGACACCACCTGAAGGGCCCCCTCATCTGGGCCACGGGGGATGAGCCGTTTCTTTGGCGGGAGTGGGTCTGGTACCTCTCGGGTAGCCTTTCCCTTCCATCGAGAACCGGCGGATCGGAGCCATCGCGGCAAGACGGACCAAGGATCGGGAAGAAGGAGAAGCAAGGAGGGATGGACTGGAAGGGCGCACGTTTTTTCCGTACTTATGGCCGGCGAAGGCCAACCGCCAGCCTCCCCGATTGCAGGTAATCATGACCCACTTTGCATCCAGGGACTTTTCCAATCCGTGCGGTTGCCGAGGCGCCATGGGGAACTGGAGGCGCCCACGTCCAATCAACCGCCACACGGCGCCCAAGGCCGCAGGCTGTTAGGGTCTGCGGCGCTTCGCTCTTGCCCTTCCGCCTCCCTGCACGGCCAAGTCCAGGCGTGCCTTGGGCCCCGGGGCTACTGTCAGCGTTCTGGGAACGGGGGTCCCCAGACTTGCCTGCCTGCGGCCTGCGGCGTGGCTCAAAAGAGGGCCCAGCGCGGCCCATCTTCACCAACGCAAACCCAAGACCCTCGCGAGGGGCCAAGCCTCGCGGGGCGGACAACGTGGAGCTTCCTCAGGCACGGCCTCGTCAGGCTAGCTCACGAGGAGGCGGAGAGATCAAGGCGGGGTACCTCGCGAGGTGCCCGTGATGCAAGCCATGACGACCGAGGGCGCCAGGCGGGTGCCAGCCCGCGCAGTGTCCTCCTTTCCTCTTTGGTGTAGAGGGGGCAAGCGCAGCCGCGGAGTACCGAGGTATCAGGCAAAGGTTGCCATTTCGGTGCAACGAGACCAAGACCAGGAGGACTATGAGATAGAGGTCACCGTGGAGCCCAAGACGGCGTCATCACCAGAGCTTTGTGCAGGCAAAGACTACTTTTGTCAGGATAGCTGATACTTGCTGTCCCCCTTCAAATTAGCCCGCCATTGTTGGCTCCCTTCCCGCTCAATATTTGGGAAGAGGACCAGGGCCTCTATAAATAGGACCAGCGACCCACCAAGTGAGGAGAGAGGAGTTTTGGCCGAGAAGCAGCCATAGAGAGAGAGAGAGAAAGGTGACTGAACTCCTCCTAGCAGTTCGCCCCCCCAGGCAAGAACTGACCCTCGCGAGGCCGTAATTCCTTGTATTGTTCATCATCATCAGCCCAAGAGGCAATCTACCACATCACACACTGGAGTATGGTATTACACCACAATGGTGGCCCGAACCAGTATAAACCCTATGTCTCTTGTGTTGTTCTTTCCATAGTTTAGATCCTAGCATGGCGGAGGGGTGCAGGTAGGTAGGAGGCGAAATCTCCATGCGCACCCTAGTGTTCGAACCTCAAGGGTCTGCCAGAACCCGAAATCCGACATCCTCATGTGTCATGCCAAGGAAATTCCGAATAGTCCGCGGTCCTTCCAGGTTGAATTCCCACATGCGGAGGGGTCGGTGTTTGCAAGGCTAGACTCGACGAACCAGCATAACTTGCATTACCATAACCAGACTGAAATCTCCCTCGAATAGATCTTTGATACGGCTCTGCAGTATTGGCACGTCCTTGGCTGGACCCCAGCTCAGCCCCCTGCTGATCGATGACATCAGTTGTGGTGGAGGGCCCGAGCGAAAGGTGGGGGCAGCTACCCACTTGGCACTTCGGGGAGCTGTGACGTAAAACCACTCCCGTTGCCACAATCCGGACACCTTTGGAAAGGAACCCTTTGGCCATGGAGCGTCAGCAATTTTGCTTATTAGAGCACCTCCGCATGCTGCGTAGTGCCCCTCGACCATCTTCGGCTTCACATCGAAGGTCTTGAGCCACAGGCCAAAGTGAGGGGTAATGCGGAGGAAGGCCTCACAAACGACAATAAATGACGAGATGTGAAGAAGGGAATCCAGGGCCAGGTCATGAAAATCCAACCCATAATAGAACATAAGACTCCTAATAAAGGGATCCAGAGCGAGGCCTAGTCCTTGGAGGAAGTGGGAGACGAACACAACGCTCTCATTGGGTTCGGGAGTAGGGACGACCTGCCCTCGGGCGGGCAGCCTATGCGAAATTTCAGTGGTCAGATATCTGGCCTACCTCAACTTCTTGATGTCCTCCTCCGTGATGGAGGAAGGCATCTGCCGGCCTTGAAGGCTGGATCCGGACATGATTGAAGGTCCGAAGCACCTGACCTAGGCTTTGGGTGTTAGAACTCGAGGCGGGGGAAGGATTCTATTGTGCACGGGAGGGAAAAAGTAGAAGCCTTTTCCCTTTATAAAGGGGATGAATATCAGGCGTACTCCTCCTGGCCGTTCGAGACTTACATAAGATCTAGGTGTCACACCAACAGGCACGGTTGGGTTACCCATGTTTGTATTGATGAGAATCCCGTAATAAGGGGAACACGATCTCTGCTTTGACAAGATGTGTCAAGAAACCACCTCTTGTTATGTGCGGGGCTGGTTAAAGAAAAACAGTTCAAATCATTACCGGGCCATGGCGTGATGTCATGCTACCAAAACGTGTCAGCAGATTAGATTTGTGGAAATATTATTCTCTCTACGGTGGTATGTGGAACTTATTTTGCAGGGTCGGACACTATTCTTGTATTCAAACTCTTCTGTGGTGTATTCGGAGGGGGAACCCGCCTTGCAATGTCGAAGACAACACTGCGCGCCGGACTCATCGTCATTGAAGCCTGGTTCAGGGGCTACTGAGGGAGTCCTGGATTAGGGGGTCTCCGGACAGCCGGACTATATCCTTTGACCGGACTGCTGGACTATGAAGATACGAGATTGAAGACTTCGTCCCGTGTCCGGATGGGACTCTACTTGGCGTGGAAGGCAAGCTAGGCAATATGGATATGCATACCTCCTCCTTTGCAACCGACCTTGTGTAACCCTAGCCACCTCCGGTGTATATATAAACTAGAGGGTTTTTAGTCTGTAGGACAACATACAATCATACCATAGGCTAGCTTCTAGGGTTTAGCCTCTCTGATCTCGTGGTAGATCTACTCTTGTACTACTCATATTGTCAAGAATAATCAAGCAGGACGTAGGGTTTTACCTCCATCAAGAGGGCCCAAACCTGGGTAAAATATCGTGTCCCCTGCCTCCTGTTATCATCCGCCTTAGACGCACAGTTCGGGACCCCCTACCCGAGATCCACCGGATTTAACACCGATAGTGGGGATAGCTTGTGTGCATCAGACTGATCCTGGATGAGCTGGAGCACCAAGTCATCTTCTTGAAAGGTTCTGGACTTAAGCCGGCGGCTGTGATAAGGCGCAGGTCCTGCTGGTAAATTGCTGATAGGGCTACTGCGAAGTCTCGCTCCTCATCTAGTAAGTCAAGCGCATCCTGTCGGGCTTTCTCGTTATCAGCTTCAACGTAAGCCGCCATGCGGGGCGAGTCATGACGGATGTCACTGGCCAGAACTGCCTCTGCTCCATAAACCATGATGAAAGGCATATAAGCCATAGACCTATTAGGGGTAGTATTGATACTCCATATCACAGAGGGTAATTCTTCTACCCAACAACCCGGCATCCGTTGTAAAGGAACCATAAGCCGGGGTTTTAGACCTTTCAGGATTTCCTCATTGGCTATTTCAGCTTGACCATTGGATTAGGGGTGAGCTACTATTGAAACATCAAGCCGGATATGCTCCCATTGACAGAACTCTTCCATATCTCCTTGGGACAGGTTGGTGACATTGTCAGTGATAATGCTATGTGGAAAGCCAAAATGAAAGATCGCCTTTTTCATGAATTGAACCGCCGTGGCTGCATCACACTTACTAACCGGCTCTACGTCAACCCATTTTGTGAATTTTTCAACTGACACCAAAAGGTGTGTATTCTTATCCTTAGACCTTTTTAAAGGTCTAACCATGTCAAGCCCCCAGACTGCAAACGGCCAAGTGATTGGAATCATCCGCAATTCTTGAGCTGGCACGTGCGCTCGTCGTGCAAATTTTTGACACCCCTCACACCTACTAACCAGATCCTCCACATCAGCGTGAGCCATTAGCCAGTAAAGACCATGACGAAAAGCTTTGGCCATAAGACACTTTGAACTAGCATGATGGCCACAATCTCCTTCATGGATCTCACGAAGAATTTCTTGACCTTCCTTAGGAGAGACACAACGTAGAAACGCTCCGGTGACACTGCGATGATACAACTCACCATTGGAAATTGTCATTGACTTAGACCGCCGGGTTATCTGTCAAGCCAAGGTCACATCCTCCGGCAACTCACCCCTGGTCATGTAAGCCAAATATGGCATTGTCCAATCTGGAATGACATGAAGAGCCGACACCAATTGTGCTTCTGTATAACACCCAAAATGCGGCTATATCTCCCACGTGTCGGGGCACGACTTATAGGCATAGCCGCATGGTAGGCTTGTCGCAAGAGGGGTAATCTTGACACATCCCATGTACTGAATAAGAAAGGGATAAAGAGTTGGCTTACAATCGCCACTTCACACAAATACAAGTTAAACATACATCATCCAAAATACAATCAAGGTCTGACTATGGAACCAAAATAATATAAGACAACCCCAAATGCTAGATTCCCAATCATCCCAACTGGGCTCCACTACTGATCAATAGGAAATGAAACAAAACAACTATCAAGATCTTCATCCAGCTCCCACTTGAGTTGGGTTGCATCACCTGCAACGGCATCATCGGCGCCTACAACTGTTTGGAAGTATCTGTGAGTCACGAGGACTCAGCAATCTCACACCTGTGAGATCAAGACTATTTAAGCTTATGGGTAGGATAAGGTAATGAGGTGGAGCAGCAGCAAGCGCTAAGCAAATATGGTGGCTAACATACAAATGAGAGCGAGAAGAGAAGCAACGCAACGGTCGTGAAGCTAGAAGTGATCCTGAAACTACGTACGCCCAACCATAACACAAGAACCGTGTTGTCTTCCCGGACTCCACCGAAAAGAGACCATCACGGCTACATACACGGTTGATTCATTTTAATTAAAGTTAAGTATCAAGTTCTCTACAACCGGACATTAACAAATCCCCATCTGCCACATAACCGCGGGCACGGCTTTTGAAAGTTCAAACCTTGCAGGGGTGTCCCAACTTAGCCCATCACAAGCTCTCACGGTCAATGAAGGATATTCCTTCTCCCGGGAAGACCCGATCAGTCTTGGAATCCCGGTTACGAGACATTTCGACAATGCTAAAACAAGACCAGCAAGACAGCCCGATGCGCCGACATCCCGATAGGAGCTGCACATATCTCGTTCTCAGGGCAACACCGGATGAGACATCCTACGAGTAAAACCAAACCTCAAGTTTCCCCGAGGTGGCCCTGCAGTCTACTCGGTTCGGACCAACACTTAGAGAAGCACTGGTCCAGGGGGTTAAAATAAAGATGACCCGTGGGAGCATGACTCCCAAGGGAAAAGTAGGTGGTGGTGAGGCAAATGGTAAAACCAAGGATGGGCCTTGCTGGAGGAGTTTTATTCAAAGCGAACTGTCAAGGGGTTCCCATAACAACCAACCTTGTAAGGAACGCAAAATCAAGGAACATAACACCGGTATGACGGAAACTAAGGAGGCAAGCGTGGAACAAAATGCCAGGCATAAGGCCGAGCCTTCCACCCTTTACCAACTATATAGGTGCATTGAAGTAAACAGGATATAATAATGATATCCCAACAATAACCATGTTCCAACATGGAACAAACTTCAGCTTCACCTACAACTAGCAACGCTATAAGAGGGGCTGAGAAAAAGCGGTAACATAGCCAAACAACGGTTTGCTAGGAAGGTGGGTTAGAGGCTTGACATGGCAATATGGGAGGCATGATATAACAAGTGGTAGGTAGCGCGACCTAGCAATAGAGCGAACAACTAGCAAGCAAAGACAGAAGTGATTTCGAGGGTATGGTCATCTTGCCTGAGATCTCGCAAGGAAGAAGAACGAGCCCTTGAAGAAGACAAACGGACGTAGTCGAACGAATCCTCACAACTCCGGAATGAAACCGAAGCTAACGAGAGAAGCAACCCGGAAAGAAGAAAGAAAAATAGTAAACAACCATCACATAAACATGGCATGATGCACAACCAAGTATGATGCATGTCCGGTTTAATGAGGCATGGCATGGCAAAATGCACAGACAATACTACAAATTAAATGGAGCTAAATATGCAATGAGTTGCATATTGACGGAACACCACATTCAAGTTATTTAGTTCGATCTCGTTTATGTCCCCAACATTATTAAATGTTGATTAACACGGCGAGAGGTGAAGCAAATGAAAACTACCTATCTAGGCAAGTTAAAATGAGGCCGGAACAACAAACAACAAATCCGGAAAATCCTCATATGCATATTATGAATTTGGTACTGTTCTGCCCTATATACATTTTTAGAATTATTAGCATGCAAGAAGAGTGCACCATGTTAAACTAGGCATTTTTTCACCCCATTTACATATCAAGTGTTTTAGATTTGGAGCTACGGTTACTTAGTTATGAATTAAATCATTTTAGCATGGCAATATAGCAAAACAAAGCAAACAAAAAGTTTAAACATTTTTAACATGCATGAAAGTGGCATATTATGAAACTACACAAAATTCTAAGCATTTTTCATATATAATTTATTTTAATCCGATGCACGGTTTGAGACTTATTAAATGCAGGAAGCCTAGGGACTTTCCTGCAAAACTGTAAAACCCTAGATATAGTCTAAAATCGCAGCAAGAAGAAAAAACATCACAGGCCGAAACTACAGAGCGCTAGATACTAATATGTGCGTGTGGGCACTGGAAAGGGCCGGGCATGTGCTCACCTAGCAGGCCGAAGTTCTCGCAGCTGGGCTAGTGGGCGCGGCTACGGCCCATGCGCAGGGCCCACGCGGAGGGTCGACGTGGTCGTCGTCGTCTCCACCGGTGCGGACACGGTGGTGGCGGTAGAGATTGATCCAGCCTGGATCATGCTGGATCCGAGGACGAAGACGGTGGGGAGACGGTAGCAGGATGGATCTGGACTAGGGAAACCCATTCCCGGCGACGAGGGGTCGTGGGGCAGCCCGGACGTGGAGATCCATGGTAGCCCGGACGTGAAGATCCAGGGCGGCCTAGCTGCGGCTCGCTAGTCATCGGCGACGGGGACAAAAGGAGGATCTCCGGCCAGCGCAGGGTGCCGGATCCGGTGCTGAGGAGGCTCTGAGTGGCGAGTCGGGGTCGGCCGCCGGAAGGATCCAATGCAAGGCCGGCACAGGTCATCTGTGGCGGCGGGAAATCTCGTCGGTGGCACGTCACCGGCGAGATGCGCGAGGAGCAGGGTTTAGTGTGGTGGCGGGGAAGGAGCTGGAGCGCGGGCTCGCGGTGGGCCTCTAGGGCCACAGCGGCAGGGAGCGGCTGGGGGGACACATGGCATCGCGGGAGTGGGCGAGGCTGGCCGCTGCGGTGGCGCAGGGGCAATCAGGTGGCGCCAACTGGCGGGAGCGAGGTGGCGGCGCCGGATCCGAGGAAGGGGAGGGTTTGGCTGCGGCTATGAGGTAGGGGAAGGGCTAGGGATGCCCAAAAATGGCAAGGGGGCTGCTTAAAAGGGTAGGGGTTCTAGGGTTAGGGGAACTAGTCCATTTTCGGACCATTAGATCTCGATCGGACGACTTCGGATGCGAGGAGGGGTAGGTGGGCTGCGCAGAAGGCAAAAGGCTGAGAAGAGAGAAGAGAAGGCAGCCCGACAACGGTTTCCGAAGACCGAAAACGTTCGACGATAGACCGGCTATAATGCCGCTATAAGTTTACCGGTTGGGCTATCAAACGAGCTCCGAATGCGATGAAACTTGGCAGGCGACCTATTTACAACATAAAAACACCGCATGCCAACTTTCAACCCATTCCGAGAAAATTTTCTTAGCACTTATAAAATACTATTTCAGAGGTGTCATGGGCGCATGCAAGTGTGTCTGGGCTCAGAACGGACAACGGAAGGACCGGGGAGACCGGGACGGATGCAAGTTTTGAAAACATGATGATGCAATGAACATGATGACATGGCAAGATGCAACACGCAAGCGAATGACATGGCAACAACAACGAATAGCTGGAAGACACCTGGCGCAACGGCCTTGGGGCGTCACAACACTCCATGACTACAAGAGGATCTCGTCTCGAGATCTAGGATGGCACTGGAGGGAAAGGGAAGAGGAAGAGAAGAGGTAAAACTAAGTTGCTTCTTTGACAAATGAGTGAAACCACGAGCCTTGAGAGGTTGTACAAATTGAAAGAAAGAATACAACGAAGATGAACAAAGTTGAAAGCACTCCGTTAGAAAAGAGGAACAAGGACCATTACGAGAACCTTGTAGGTTGAAAGACATAAGAAAAGGGTTACAATGGACAAGAAGTACATGCAAGCACTTCGGCAGAAACGAGATGTACAAGGAACAATAAGGATCAATTACGACAATAGTCCGGTTGGAAATGGAAGGCAAACATGAACTTGGCAAAATGAAAGCACTTGGATGAGACTCTGGTTAGAAGATGAATGATAGACACAACACTCCGGTTAAAAAAAGATAGGGAAGGAATAAGAATGATATAATTTGGGCAGCTCTCCGACTGTAAATGGAAGGAATTGAACATGAACTAGACAAGATGAGAGGATACTTGATGAGATCAACAACACACTGCCCTCGGAACTATTGAAAGAATGGCACAAAGGGTAAGAGAGATTTCCGACAGCACTTCGGTTGAGAAGGGAGGCAAAACTTGATAGAATGGGAATAACTTGAATGTAGGACACGATGCTCTGGTTGAATGGACAGGCAAAGGAAAGAGCATGATCTTGGCGAAACGAGATGATGGGATGAAGAGAGCATCATCACCATGCCTCCGGAATAAATGAATGGAAAACTAGATGGTTGGAAATAAAAAGAACGGAGAAGACGAATGACAACTCTCGCAAATAAAATTGAAAGAGCATGCTTACGAAGAAAAGGTTGAACAGAGTTGTCGGAAAATCAACAACGAAAAGAGTAAGCTTGTTGTGGACTTGTGGAAAACATCTCAAAACTATGAGGTGAAATTCTACCACTAACAAAAAACAATAGATTGGATTGATATGAACAAGGAGACGAGAAAATTATTTCACCGGGAGGATAAATGAAGAACTTGGGTCATTTATGAGCACCATAAATAGCAACAATCCTTAGGAAAAGCTTTAGGTGGAATATAACCCAAGATAACTCCAATGAAGAGATTGATGGGTTGCAAAGGATCTCATGAACGAATTGAAAATGATGGGTTTAAAATATGTCATTCTTGAGAACTTGTGAATCATGAAACACGAAGGGAAATTATCAACAATGACACAACACCACCTCAAACAAATAAGAAAGACAGAATTGCACTTTGGAATGCAAGATGAAGAATGCTTGAACTCCTCAAAACAAGACAAGGGTTTTGCACCACGTTTAATTTTGAGTATATCTTGGTGGACCATAACTTCGAGAGAAATCTTGAAGAACGGATGAAGAATGAAAGAAATCCTTGATGATCCACCATGTTGAGCCTCCATGAAGAACTCCGGTAATAAAAGAATGAGGAAAGAAAGAGAAGTTGAAAACACAAGGTGAGGCCTTACAATGATTTAGATGGAGCTTCGCGACGAGATAAAGCGAAAAACTTGAAACTCCGAAAAAGAAAAGATGAAGCAACTTGGGACCGAGAATTTATTCATCATGAACAAACTCGGAAGGAAGGAATGCATCACTTGGGTGAAAGAAGAATAGGAATTACATTATGCTTATCCTTCATCAATTTATATTGATGACAAGCAACGGATTGCATACAACATATTTTCGTTGAAAGGATTAAGAGAGATATAGCCAAACTTGAGAAAAGTCTTGAACGATCCACCGGTAGGATTTTGGAAACAACGAATGAATTGATATGAGAACATAGGAAGAGGAATCTTGAACAAACCACTGTAAGAATTAAAAATGAAAGTAGCACGGCACAATTGACCGGGAAGAATTGGAAAACGAATGAAGATACTTGAGGGAAATTAAATACATGAGAATGAATAGATCACAAGCTGATTAGATAATACTTGAATGATGCAACGGTATGATTTGGACAATGAGAGATGGAAGCTGGAATGGATAATTCTGAGATGATGGCTCCGGAGAATCAAATTGAAAAGACTCATGAATTTCTCCGGATGGGTGAAAAGCATTCTCACAATCGAAAACAAAAATGAGAGGATGGCATCAAGCTTGAATCACGAAACTTCAAGAGAACAGATATGATTGAAGAGAAACTCTTCTTCGGTCTTCAAATCCGAGAATGAGGACGAGAACACCATCAAGAATTGTTTAGACACTCCGGGAGAATCAAAAGCGAAGAGGTTGAGCCAACAATGAAAAGAATTTGACCGATCTTGAAGAAATACATATGACTGATGATAATTCATTCTTATGTCCAACTTGGAGAAGAATTTGAGAGTAACTCCGGGAAAATAGAAGAGTCAAGTAAGATCCTGGGAAAAGACCTGTGGGTTATGGATCACTCAAAAGATATACCATTGAACGATTTAAAAGAGAGATTGCGCCGGTTGAATTAAATGGCTTAAATGAGATAACATCCTCAAAAGAACTTGAACGAATGTAGAGTGGAAATACGAATCTTCGAGATATCTTCAGCACTCCGGAATAATTGAATAGCGAGAAGTGGAATGATAATGAGGTGCACCGGCATGAGAAAACATTTGAAATGAGGAAAAGGATATGATCAACAAAGGTTGAATTAAATCCACCGAAGAAGAAAAAAAGAACGAAGAATAATAAACTTGAAGATCCGTTAGTATCTTCCTGAGAATCACCGGATAAGAACACTGACGGACAAATAATGGAGAGACTTCTCATAGAAATGGTACTTGAATAAGAAATCTGAGTCCTTGAAGATAAAGGGTGGGAGGGCGGGAAAACAAAGGCAACTTGGGACGAATGAAACATATAACATTGAGAAGTCTTTGAGTTGATCTTGCGGATGTGGAAAATGATCAGATCCACTTGAAGAGAAACATGTCGGTTGAAAAGAATTCATATGACAACCTCGATGATCAAGAAGGATTAGTATTCACATAGAAATGTGAGAACACCACTTAGAAAATGTATGGAATCAACACTTGACTTCGAAGCAACTCGAATACCACAACCGAAAACAAAAACAAAGGATTGGCTTGCAAAATTAGCCGGAACAAACATATGATAGACCCCATATCGTATCATGTGTCTGTTGGAAAGATATTCTAGGAGCTACTTGAATTCCCACTTATAAACTCCTGAAACTTTCTGGTTATGCAATCAGGTGTTGGGGATACAGGGGAAGCATAATATCTCACCCAAACTAACAATCCCTACATCCAGTTGTATCCATCCTTCAACACATAACCATGAAAACTTCGGAAATTGTTGACCTCAACCATCAAAAAGCATCCGGTATATGAGTTATGGCAATACTCCCGAACTCCCGCCCCAGTACTCGGTGGCGTCGAGGTTATCTCACCAACAACTGGATAAAAGAGATTTTCGATGTCGGCGAAACTCAGGTTTTCCAGAACTGCAACGATAAAATTGTGACGACAACACCTCGGAGCTCAACTCCCCGAGACACTGCCACAACCCCTAAATGTCAGGAGGCACCAAGAACAATGTTCTCATCACAAAACCATCAAAACGATTCCAAGATACCCGCGTGATCCTATTTTTTTGTGAAATTAGAGGAGAGAAGAGTCAAAACTTGTACATCATGAGGCCTCACTAGAGTGACGAAGGGACTGAGGAGTAAAAAGAATCCTACTCTCCGATATATATATATATATATATAATCTTAAGACTCAAAACATTTTGTTCTAGACTCAACAACGTCAGCGATTCGATCAAGCAGGGGGCTCCTAAGTCGGGGATGGCTCTGATTACCAACTTATAACACTCACAATGCGGCTATATCTCCCACATGTCGGGGCATGACTTAGAGGCATAGCCGCATGGTAGGCTTATCGCAAGAGGGGTAATCTTCACACATCCCATGTACTAAATAAGAAAGGGAGAAAGAGTTGGCTTACAATCGCCACTTCACACAAATACAAGTTAAACATACATCATCCAGAATACAATCAAGGTCCCACTACGGAACCAAAATAAAATAAGACAACCCCAAATGCTAGATTCCCGATCGTCCCAACTGGGCTCCACTACTGATCAACAAGAAACGAAACAAAACAACTATCAAGATCTTCATTGAGCTCCCACTTGAGCTGGGTTGCGTCACCTGCACCGGCATCATCGGCACCTACAACTGTTTGGAAGTATCTGTGAGTCACGAGGACTCAACAATCTCACACCCGCGAGATCAAGACTATTTAAGCTTATGGGTAGGATAAGGTAATGAGGTGGAGCTTCAGCAAGCGCTAAGCAAATATGGTGGCTAACATATGCAAATTAGAGCGAGAAGAGAAGCAACGCAACGGTCGTGAAGCTAGAAGTGATCAAGAAGTGATCCTGAAACTACTTACGCACAACCATAACACAAGAACCGTGTTCTCTTCCCGGACTCCGCAGAAATGAGACCATCATGGCTACACACACGGTCGATTCATTTTAATTAAAGTTATGTGTCAAGTTCTCTACAACCGGACATTAACAAATTCCCATCTGCCACATAACCGCGGGCATGGCTTTCGAAAGTTCAAACCCTGCAGGGGTGTCGCAACTTAGCCAATCACAAGCTCTCACGGTCAACGAAGGATATTCCTTCTCCCGGGAAGACCCGATCAGTCTTGGAATTCCGGTTACGAGACATTTCGACAATGGTGAAACAAGACCAGCAAGACCGCCCGATGCACCGACATCCCGATAGGAGCTGCACATATCTCGTTCTCAGGGCAACACCGGATGAGACATCCTACGAGTAAAACCAAACCTCAAGTTTCCCCGAGGTGGCCCCGCAGTCTACTCGGTTCGGACCAACAATTAGAGAACCACTTGCCCGGGGGTGTTAAAATAAAGATGACCATTAGGAACGAGACTCCCAAGGGAAAAGTAGGTGGCGGTGAGGCAAATGGTAAAACCAAGGTTGGGTCTTGCTGGAAGAGTTTTATTCAAAGCGAACTCTCAAGGGGTTCCCATAACACCCAACCGCGTAAGGAACGCAAAATCAAGGAACATAACATTGGTATGACGGAAACTAGGGCGCCAAGCGAGGAACAAAATGCCAGGCATAAGGCCGAGCCTTCCAGCCTTTACCAAGTATATATATGCATTGAGGTAAACAAGATATAATAATGATATCCCAACAATAACCATGTTCCAACATGGAACAAACTTCAGCTTCACTTGCAACTAGCAACACTATAAGAGGGGCTGAGCAAAAGCAGTAACATAGCCAAACAACGGTTTGCTAGGAAGGTGGGTTAGAGGCTGCACATGACAATATGGGAGGCATGATATAACAAGTGGTAGGTAGCGCGACATAGCAATAGAGCGAACAACTAGCAAGCAAAGATAGAAGTGATTTCGAGGGTATGGTCATCTTGCCTGAGATCCTGCAAGGAAGAAGAACGAGCCCATGAAGAAGACAAACGGAAGTAGTCGAACAAACCCTCACAACTCCAGAACGAAACCGAAGCTAATGAGAGAAGCAACCCGGAAAGAAGCAAGCAACATAGTAAACAACCATCACATAAACATGGCATGATGCACAACCAAGTATGATGCATGTCCGATGTAATGAGGCATGGCATGGAAAAAGGCATAAACAATACTACAAATTAAATGGAGCTCAATATGCAACGAGTTGCATATTGACGAAACATCACATTAAAGTTATTTAGTTCGATCTCGTTTATGTACCCAATAATATTAAATGTTGATTAACATGGCAACAGGTGAAGCAAATGAAAACTACCTATCTAGGCAAGTTTAAATGAGGCCGGAACAACAAACAACAAATCTGGAAAATCCTCATATGCATATTATAAATTTGGTATTGTTCTGCGCTATACACAATTTCAGAGTTATTAAACATGCAAGAAGAGTGCACCATGTTAAACTAGGCATTTTCCACCCCATTTACATATCAAGTTTTTTTAATTTGGAGCTACGGTTATTTAGTTATGAATTACATCATTTTAGCATGGCAATAAAACAAAAAATAAGCAAACAACAAGTTTAAACATCTTTAACATGCATGAAAGTGGCATATTATGAAACTACACAAAATTCTAAGCATTTTGCATATATAATTTATTTTGATCTGATGCACGGTTTGAGAGTTATTAAATGCATGAAGCCTAGGTACTTTTCTGCAAAACTATAAAACCCTGGATAAAGTCTAAAATCGCAGCAGGAAGAAAAAAACATCACGGGCCAAAACTATAGAGTGCTAGGTACTAAGATGTGCGTGTGGACGCTGGAAAGGGCCGGGCATGTGCTCACCTAGCAGGCCGAAGTTCTCGCAGCTGGGCCGGTGGGCACGGCTACAACCCACGTGGAGGGTCAACGTGGTCGTCGTCGTCTCCACCGGCGCGTACACGGTGGTGGCGGCGGAGCACGATCCAGCCCGGATCGCGCCGGATCCGGGGACGAAGACGGCGGGAAGGTGGTAGAAGGATGGATCCAGACCAGGGAAACCCATTCCCGGCGACGAGGGGTCGTGGGGCAGCCCCGACATGGAGATCCAGGGTGGCGTGGCTGTGGATCGCGGGTTGTCGGCGACGGGGACAAAAGGAGGATCTCCGGCCAGCGCAGGGTGGGGGATCCGGTGCTGAGGAGGCTCTAAGCGGCGAATCAGGGTCGGTCGCCGGCAGGATCTGATGCAAGGCCGACACATGTCATCTGTGGCGGCGGGAAATCTCGTCGGCGGCGCGGCACCAGCGAGATGCGTGAGGAGCAGGGTTCAATGCGGCGGCGCGGAAGGAGCTAGAGCGCGGGTTTGTGGCGGGCGGCCTCGGGCCCAGATCGGCCCTGGGGCGGGCTCGCGATGGGCCTCTAGGGCCACGACGGCGGGGAGCGGCAGGGGGGTGCGTGGTATCGCGGGAGTGGGCGAGGCTGGCGGCTGCGGCGGCGCAGGGGAAATGAGGAGGCGCCAAGTGGTGGGAGCGAGGTGGTGGTGCCGGATCCGAGGAACGGGAGGGTTTGGCTGCGGCTATGAGGTAGGGGAAGGGCTAGGGATGCCCAGAAATGGCAAGGGGGGCTGCTTAAAAAGGGTAGGGGTTCTAGGGTTAGGGGAACTAGTCCGTTTTCCGACCATTAGATCTCGATCGTACGACTCCGAACACGAGGAGGGGTAGGTGGGCTGCAGGTGGGCTATGCAGAAGGCAAAATGCTGAGAAGAGAGAAGAGAAGGCAGCACGACAACGGTTTCCGGAGACCGAAAACGTCTGTTGATAGACCAGCTATAATGCCACTATAGGTTTACCGGTTGGGCTACCAAATGAGCTCTGAATGCGATGAAACTTGGCAGGTGACCTACTTCTAACATAACAACACCGCATGCCAACTTTCAACCCATTCCGAGAACATTTTCTGACCACTTATAAAATACTATTTCAGAGGTGCCGCGGGCGTGTGCAAGTGTCTCTGGGCTCAAAACGGACAACGGAAGGACCCGGGAGACCGGGACGGATGCATGTTTCGAAAACATGATGATTCGATGCACATGATGACATGGCAAGCTGCAACACGCAAGCGAATCACATGGAAACAACAATGAATAACTGGAAGACACCTGGCGCAACGGTCTCGGGGCGTCACATTGTGGGTCTGGAATAGCCAAGTCCTCTTCTGTAGGCAACTTGACAGAAGGGTTATGCAGAACATCCAAAAAGGTGTTAAGTGGCACTGGCTTATGCTGAGATCCCAACCGGCTTAAAGCATCGGCCTCTTCAATCTTTCTGCAGTCAATGTGCTCCACCTGATAACCCTTGAAGTGTCCCGCAACAACATCAACCTCACGGCGATAAGCCGCCAGGAGAGGGTCCTTGGAATCCCACTTGGCTGATACCTACTGAGCCACCAGATCTGAGTCGACGAGGCACCGTACATGGCTTAAATTCATCTCTCTAGCCATTCGAAGCCCATGGAGTAAGGCCTCATACTCCGCTACATTGTTAGTACAAGGAAACATCAATCGCAACACATAACAAAATTTGTCAACTCGAGGAGAAGTTAAAACAACTCCAGCCCCCGAGCCTTCCAATTGTCTGGACCCATCAAAATGAATCATCCAATACGTGTTGTCTGGCTTCTCTACAGGTATCTGCAACTCCGTCCAATCGTTAATGAAGTCCACCAGCGCTTGAGATTTGATGGCAGTATGTGGCACATACTTTAAACCATGAGACCCAAGTTCAATGGCCCACTTGGCGACTCGTCCTGTGGCTTCTCTATTTTGAATAATATCTCCTAAAGGAGCAGAGCTAACCACAGTGATAGGATGACCTTGAAAGTAATGCTCAAGCTTCCGGCTTGCCATGAACACCCCATAAACAAGCTTCTGCCAATGTGGATATCTCTGTTTGGACTCAATGAGCACTTCGCTGACGTAATAAACCGGATGTTCCTTGCCAGCCTCCTTGCGCTCGACAATAATGGCCACACTGACAGCACGTGTGTTAGCAGCCACATATAACAACAGTGGCTCCTTCTCAACTGGAGCAGCAAGAACCGGCGGTTCGGTGAGCTGTCATTTCAGATCTTCAAAGGCAGAATTGGCAGTGTCACTCCAGAAAAAATCATCCGTCTTCTTCATCATTTGATATAATGGCATAGCCTTCTCACCCAAACGACTTATGAACCGGCTCAAAGCTGCAACGCGACCCACCAGCCGCTGAACGTCATTGATGCACGTTGGCTTAGCCAAAGATGTAATCGCCTTAATTTTTTCCGGGTTAGCTTCAATGCCTCTGTTAGACACCAAAGAACTCAAAAGCTTGCCAGCTGGGACTCCAAAAACGCACTTTGCCGGGTTAATCATCATCTTGTAGACCCGGAGGTTATCAAAGGTTTACTTCAAATCAGCTACCAAGGTTTCCGTCTCTCTGGATTTCACCACTATATCGTCCACGTAAGCATGAACGTTACGCCCAATCTGATTATGAAGGAAATTCTGTACGCACCGCTGATAAGTCGCCTGGGCACTCTTAAGCCCAAAAGGCATAGATACATAGCAGAAGGTTCCAAACGGAGTAATGAAAGCCGTCTTCTCCTGGTACTTAACTGCCATTTTGATCTGATGATAGCCAGAATAGGCATTCAAAAAGGTCAAACGCTCACAACCCGCCATAGCATCAATGATTTGATCAATATGAGGGAGAGCAAAACGATCAGCCGGACACGCTTTGTTTAAATCTGTGTAATCCACACACATACGCCAAGTGCCGTTATTTTTTAGCACAAGCACCGGGTTAGCCAACCACTCTGGGTGAAAAACTTCAACAATAAACCCGGACACCAAGAGCCGGGCCACCTCTTCTCCAATAGCCTTACGCCTTTCCTTGTTGAACCGCCGAAGAAACTGCCTGACCAGCTTAAATTTGGGATCAACATTGAGAGTGTGCTAAGCGAGTTCTCTTGGTACACCCGGCATGTCAGAAGGCTTCCATGCAAAGATGTCCTGGTTCTCAAGGATGAACTCGTTGAGCGTGCTTTCCTATTTGGGATCCAAGTTAGCACTGATAATGAATTGTTTGGATGAGTCACCAGGCACAAAATCAATCATCTTGGTATCGTTAGTGTACTTAAACTTCAGTGCCGGCTCATGTTCCGTGGTTGGCTTTTTCAAAGACGTCATGTCCACCGGGTTGACATTATCCTTGTAAAACTTCAATTCCTCTATCGCACAAACAGATTCGGCATAAGCAGCGTCACCTTCTTCGCATTCCAAAGCTATCTTCTGACTTCCATGCACCGTGATAGTGAAAGTGCAACTATCCCTGGGTGGTTTTGGTAATTCCTAACAACATATAGCTCATTGAGCTAACATTATTCCAAGATTAATATTTTAGGAAAAGCTCAATGAATGCCATGGCATGGATGAGGAAAGTGGACCCCTCAAAATACTAAGGACAAAAAGATTGGCTCAAGCTCAAAGCTCGAGACTCTAAATTTTATATTTTAGTGATCCAAGATCACATTGAGTCTATAGGAAAAGCCAATACTATCAAGGAGGGATGAGGTGTTGCTTGATGAGGTTCTTGCTTCATAGTGCTTAGTGATATGCTCCAAAACCCTCAACTACCTTCCCACATCCACATATGACCTAAACCAAAAGTCAAACTCCGCCCCACCGATTCTTTCTATCCGGCGCCACCGAGTTCAGATGTCATAGCCACTGCCACAAACCCTAGGCAAATCGGTCTCACCGATAGGGGTTGTAATCTCTCTGTTTCCCTTCGTAACATTTCAGTCCTACCGAGATGAGCGATCGGTCCCACCGAGATTGGAATGTACACTCTCTGTTTCCCTTGGGTAACATTTCAGTCCCACCGAAATGAGCAAATCGGTCCCACCGAGTTTACCTGACCAACTCTCTGGTTAGCTTATTACCAAAATCGGTCCCACCGACTTTGTGTAATCGGTCACACCGAGATTACGTTGTGCCCTAACCCTAACCATATCGGTCCTACCGAGTTGCATCTCAGTCCCACCGAAAATCCTAACGGTCACTAGATTTGCTGAATCGGTTTGACCGAGTTTCTCAATTCGGTCCCACCGAGATTGGTAAATTGTGTGTAACGGTTAGTTTTTGTGTGGTGGATATATATACCCCTCCACCCACTCTTCATTTATGGAGAGAGCCATCAGAACATACCTACACTTCCAATACACATTTCTGAGAGAGAACCACCTACTCATGTGTTGAGGCCAAGATATTCCATTCCCACCATACGAATCTTGATCTCTAGCCTTCCCGAAGTTGCTTTCCACTCAAATCTTGTTTCCACCAAATCCATATCCTGTGAGAGAGAATTGAGTGTTGGGGAGAATATCATTTGAAGCACAAGAGCAAGGAGTTCATCATCAATACACCATTTGTTACTTCTTGGAGAGTGGTGTCTCCTAGATTGGCTAGGTGTCATTTGGGAGCCTCCGACAAGATTTTGGAGTTGAACCATGGAGTTTGTAAGGGCAAGGGGATCGCCTACTTCATGAAGATCTACCGCTAGTGAGGCAAGTCCTTCATGGGCGATGGCCATGATGGGATAGAAAAGGTTGCTTCTTCGTGGACCCTTCGTGGGTGGACCCCTCCGTGGACTCGCGCAACCATTACCCTTCGTGGGTTGAAGTCTCCATCAACGTGGATGTACGATAGCACCACCTATCAGAACCACGACAAAAACATCCGTGTCTCCAATTGCGTTTGAATTCTCCAAACCCTTCCCTTTACATTCTTGCAAGTTGCATGCTTTACTTTCCGCTGCTCATAGACTCTATGCATGCTTTCTTGAATTGTGTTAGGATTACTTGACTTGTGCTAAGATAGCTAAAATCTGCCAAAGACTAAAATTGGGAAAAGGATAGAATTTTAATTGGTCAAGTAGTCTAATCACCCCCTCTAGACATACTTTGAATCCTACAAGTGGTATCAGATCTTTGGACTCCATTTGCTTTGATTTCCATAGCTTTTGGTGGTCATAGCCTTGGTTTCACAACCTAGGAGAGTATGGCATCTAGCGAGGGAAATTATCACCATAGAGGTCCTTACTTTGATGTTACTAATTTTTCTAGTTGCAAGCATAAGATGAAAATGCATATTCTTGGACATAACCCCGCCGTTTGGGCTATTGTGTGTATCGGCTTGCAAGGTGAATTCTTTGATGGGAGAGAACCGAATCGTGAAGCCACCGCGGAAGATTTGAAAATGCTGCAATACAACACTCAAGCTTGTGATATCCTCTTCAACGGATTGTGCCCCGAAGAAGTCAACAAAATCAGCCGTCTTGAGAATGCAAAGGAAATTTGGGATACTTTGATTGACATGCATGAAGGTACCGACTCCGTCAAGGAATCCAAGTTGGATGTGCTTCAAAGTCAACTTGACAAGTTCAAAATGAAGGATGGTGAAGGTGTCGCTGAAATGTACTCTAGGCTTGCTCTTATCACAAATGAGATTGCCGGCTTAGGAAGTGAAGAGATGACTGACAGATTCATCATTAAGAAGATCCTAAGAGCCTTGGATGGAAAGTATGATACCATGTACACATTGATTCAAATGATGCCCAATTCCAAAGATCTCAAGCCAACGGAAGTCATTGGAAGAATTGTTGCTCATGAGATGTCACTCAAGGATAAGGAGGAACTTCACAACAAATCAAGATGTGCTTACAAAGCCTCATGTGAAGCCCGCACATCAAGTGAGAAACAAACCTTCAATGAAGAATTGAGCATAATGGTGAAGAACTTCAACAAATTCTACAAGAGTAGAAGCAAAGAGAGAAGCTCCAAGTCAAGGTCCTACAATGACAAAAGATCTTCTAGTCGAGAGCGAAACTGTTACAATTGTGGAAGACCCTCACAAAAGGAAGAAGTAGAAGAGAAGAATCACCACCTAGAGAAAGAAGGAGTAGAGATGATCGTTATGAACGAAGACCCTCACAAAGAAACAAGGATTCGGAAAGAAAGGACAAGTCATCAAGGAGCTACACAAAACGAAGACATCAAGCTCATGTTGGTGAATGGGTATCCGGCTCCGACTCTGACAATCACTCCGAGAGAAGCTATCACTCCGACTCCGAATACACTCAAGATGAAGGTGTTGCCAGTCTAGCACTTGTGTCAACCAACTCCAATGACATATTTGATTCACCAAATGAAGGAATTTGAAGATGCTTCATGGCCAAAGGTCCAAAGGTATCACACCCCGAGTATGTTGATTTCAATAGTGATGAAGATGACTTGTTAGGTGATGATGATTTACTTGTTGACAACTCTAGTGATGAATACTATGATGAAACATCAATTAATCATGCCAATCAAGATGAAACGAATGGCAATGATAAGGAGAAGATTGAGTCTCTAACTAAAGAACTAAACACACTTAAGTTAGCTCATGAAACTATCTTAGGAGATCATCGAGAACTTTTAAGGACTCATGAGAAATTACGTTTTGAAAAGCTCAACCTTGAGCAAGAGCATGAGTTCTTAAAGGCAATCAATGATGATCTTCGCAAGAAAAGTTCTTCCTACATTGCCAAGCGTTTACTCTTATTCACTTACTTGTCTCAAGTCAAGTCTAGTAACAAGAACAAGAAAGATTATTCCTCTATTGGTGAGAATAATCATGCTAAATCCAATGTTGTTGCTTCTAGTAGTTCTCTTGATTCCACTAATGATTCTCTTAGCCAAGTTACGCTTGAGCAAGAAAATAGCTTATTGTCGGTGTCAAAATCGGCGGATCTCGGGTAGGGAGTCCCAAACTGTGCGTCTAAGGCAGATGGTAACAGGAGGCAGGGGACACGATGTTTTACCCAGGTTCGGGCCCTCTTGATGGAGGTAAAACCCTACGTCCTGCTTGATTTCTTCTTGATGATATGGGTATTACAAGAGTTGATCTACCATGAGATTGGAGAGGCTAAACCCTAAAAGCTAGCCTATGGTATGATTGTATGTTGTCCTACGGACTAAAACCCTCCGGTTTATATAGACACCGGAAAGGGCTAGGGTTCCATGCCAAGTAGAGTCCCATCCAGACACGAGACGAAGTCTTCAATCTTATATCTTCATAGTCCAACAGTCCGAACAAAGGATATAGTTTGCCTGCTCGGAGACCCCCTAATCCAGGACTCCCTCAGTAGCCCCTGAACCAGGCTTCAATGACGCTGAGTCCGGCGCGCAGTATTGTCTTCGGCATTGCAAGGCGGGTTCCTCCTCTGAATACACCACGGAAAAATTTGAATACAAGGATAGTGTCCGACCCTGTAAAATAAGTTCCACATTCCACCGTAGAGAGAATAATATTTCCACAAATCTAATCTACCGACTTGTTTTCGCAACATGACGTTATGCCATGGCCCGGTGATTATTCGAACCGTTTATCTTTAACTAGCCCCGCACATAACGCGAGGCAGTTTTTTGACACGTCTTGTCAAAGCAGAGATCGTGTTCCCCTAATTACGGGATTCTCATCAATATGGACCTGGGTAACCCAACCATGCCTAGGACTCCTAGTTTTTAGGAAAGTCCCAAACGGTCACGAGGAGGACGCTCGATATTCACCCTCTTTATAAAGGGGCAAGGCTTTTACTTTTTTTCCCTCCCGTGCTCAATCGAATCCTTCCACCGCCTCGAGTTCTAACACCCAAAGCCCAGGTTAGGTGCTTCGGACCTTCAATCATGTCCGGATCCAGCCTTCAAGGCCGGTGGATGCCCTCCTCCGTCACGGAAGAGGATATCTAGAAGTTGCGGGAGGCCAGATACCTGACCGCCAAGGTTTCGCATCGGCTGCCTGCCCGAGGGCGGGTTGTCCCTACTCCCGAACCCAACGAGAACGTTGTGTTCATCTCCCACTTCCTCCGAGGTCTAGGCCTCACTCTGGATCCCTTCGATAGGGGTTTGATGTTCTATTATAGGCTAGATTTCCATGATCTATCCCCAGACTCCTTTCTCCACATCTCGACACTTATTCTCGTATATGAGGCCTTCCTCCGCATTACCCCCCACTTCGGCCTGTGGCTCAAGACCTTTGACGTGAAGCCGAAGATGGTTGAGGGGCAGCATGTGGCCAAAAGGTTACTTTCTAGAGGTGTCCGGATTATGGCAACGGGAGTGGTTCTACATCATCGCTCCCAGAAGTACCAAGTGGCTAGCTTCCCCCACCTTTTGCTCGGGCCCTCCACCACAGCTGATGTCATGGATCAGCAGGGGGCTGAGCTGGGGTCCAGCCAAGGAAGTGCCCATATTGCAGAGCCGCATCCGGGATCTCTTCGAGGGAGATTTTAGTTTAGTCATGGTAATGCAAGTCATGCTAGTTCGTCGAGTCCAGCCTTGCAAACGCCGGCCCCTCCGCTTATGGGAATTCAACCCAGAAGGATCGCGCACTATTCAGAATTTTCTCAGCCTCACGCACGAGGAGATGTATAAATCATTCTTCGGACCTCAAATAGAGTGTCCGGATACTACCGAGGATGTGGGCCTGAGCAGCAACCGCACCGCCGACCAAGTAAGTAATCCTCTAGCCGAACACACCGTCTTTCATTTATCATGACGTCATTCTGAGAAATCGCTCTTCGACCAGGACTGGCTAACAAAGGCGAAGATGATTCGGTGTTTGGTCCCCCTCCCTGAGGGTTTGGACAATCTGGCACTGGAAAAGATGCTCGAGCTAGCACCTTGCCCGGAGCCGTCAAAGGAAGATAAAGGGGGAATAATGAGGGCGAAAGCGGGACCCCATCGTTACCAATTCCAACCGAGGGAATGAGCGTCTCCGTGAAGGAGGATAACCAAGGGGGAGAATCTGACCTTCTCTCGCTTCAGGGAAGGAAAAGGACAGCCTCTGAAGATCCGTGCGGGGATCAGCCCTCTAATGATCCGTAAGTGATCAAAAATACTTAATAGTGAAGATATTCTACCTTACTTCCGAGGAAAAATGACCGAAGCATTTATCTTGCAGTTCGTATATTAGCCCTTCTCAACCAAGCTCGTCTTCAGGGGACCTTCTTCCGAAAATGATGGAGAGCGAAACGCCTCCCCAGGACTCCCCCGCTCAAGAAGCGGGCGACCTTGAAGTGTCGTCGCGGAGGGCCTCTCTGGATCCGATGAGGCCAGAAGATAATCCTATAATCGCCCGAAGTCCCCAGCATCCGGCTCTTGAAGAGGGCGAACAAGAGAGTCCGGCGCCGTCTGGTATGCGGTCGGACGCACTGAGGGATCTGTTGAAGCGAGTGACCATCTCAGAAGAACACCATACGTTGATGGGTACGGTGATGGACAGGATTTCGTCCGCCAAAAGCGGGTTGCGTGACGCCTTTATGAGTCTACTAACGGGCTTTGAGGTACATAAAATGATATACATTTGTGATAGTATCGCACATTTTTAGGTGTGCCCTGTCTAGATAGTAGCCCCTGAGACTCTGGTTGTCACCAAGAATGGCGGAAAGCAGAGGATCGTAGTCCCAGGTAACAACCATACCACTTTAATGTGCATGTAGTGGAAGCTCCGGTGGCTAGCCGGACTCATGAGTTTGTAGAACTAAAGCGGCAACTGGATGCGGCGGATGCCGACATCGAGCTTGTTAACAAGAGGCTTGACGAGGCCCGGGGTAAGTGATATTTTCTGGTGAATGTCACATAGTA
Organism: Triticum monococcum; assembly: GCA_034509565.1. Classification (NCBI taxonomy): domain Eukaryota; kingdom Viridiplantae; phylum Streptophyta; class Magnoliopsida; order Poales; family Poaceae; genus Triticum; species Triticum monococcum. The sequence continues at coordinate 80,529,687 of CM067843.1, forward strand.
AGAGCAGCGTGATGCCAGTATCTTTAATATTTTGTGACTGCAGATGGAGCTGCTACCGTGGAAACCCTTCGGGAGGAACTTGCCCGAGCCAAAGAACAAGCAAGGATTAGTAATGCGGCCGCTTTAAAGGCGGCCGAAGAGTTAAGAGCCGAAAAGGCTGCACATTGTGAGAGCAAAGATAAAATGGCCAAGATGGCTTTAAAGTTAAAAGACACTGCCAACCGTTGCCAGTTCCTTGAAGAAGAAAACCGAGCAAAGGCGACGGACCTTGAGAAGACCACAATGGCGACCAAGGACACCCGCTCTGCCATGAGAGCGAAGAAGGACGAGCTGCGTGAAGCCAGGGATATTGCGGCTGGGAAGCCCTTTATGCTGGTGTAGCGACCAGACCTCAAATGGTCCAATCTCTGTGCTCAGGTGTCATCCCTAGATCAATAATGCTGACACCACACAGTACTTGAAGGATTTATAACAGAGTAGCAATCACACACTTATTATATCGAGAGTCTCAAAAGAGAACTTATTACAATAAATATGGCTTAAGGACATCTAATAACGATAACAGCGGAAGGCTTGGAAGATAAGTGAGTTCATCAATTCCAACGGCATCACTGAGTATAGAACCACGACCTAAAAGCACCTTGATCGTCGTCTGAAAAGTCTGCAACATTAATGTTACAGCCCGAAACGGCATCACTGAGTATGGAATATGCTGGCAATGTAACACATAGAGAGTAATGGAAGAATAAGTCTATACTACATGCATATTTGGCTGGTGGAAAGCTCTATGGTTACATTTTTTGCGTAAAGCCAATTTTTCCCTACTACAAAGGAATAAATTTTATTTAACTATCATGGTAGTTGTTAAACATTAAGAATGGTTGACAACATTCTCAATCCCAATTAAACATCATCATCAAACAGAAACCAACAAAATTAATTATAGAGTAACATGATGAGATTCACATGATAATCCAGGTACTAGATACTCAAGATGTCCATAACCGGGGAAACGGCTAACCATGATTAGTGTATACACTCTGCAGAGGTTTGCGCACTTTTCCCCACAAGACTCGATCTCCTCCATTGGGATTCTCGCACTACATGGTGTTTGTGAAACGAATGACCGAGACATAGTCTTTCAGAAGCGCTAGCACCTTACGATCGGGTAGACCGTTACACCTACTTTCCCCTACATCTGCTAGTCTACCACTGTAAGAGTTTGCACGACTTACTCAACTATGCAAGAGCCCATAGTAGCTTGTGGCTGCACACGGAAGTTTCTAGCATGAATAATCTCATGATCCCTTCGAGCCTGGGTGGCGGTCCAAAAGAAAACAGGCAATCACTGGAATACCCAGGTGCCTCAATCCACCTGGAGGTGTATTTAAGTTGCCACTTTAAATAAACCTTTAATTTAACAATCTCACATCTGTCATGGATTTCACTCACCCAATCCACGTCTACTAGCATAGCATGGCATAAAAAGCAAACGTAGAAATAACTCCCAAAGGATTGATAATAACAGCTAATAGGTACTACCTCAAATACTTCCCAAACCCACAATTTAATTAGATCCTAATCATGCAATGTGTGAGGATTGATCTAATGCAATAAAACTGGGTAGTAGGAGGTATGATCAAAGTGTTACTTGCCTTGCTGATGATCCGGGAAACCTAGCGATTCGAAGTAGCAAGTGGCGCACTCCGGGTACTCTATCGCAAACAAACATACATACAATAAGTACTCGACTAATGCACAGGTAAAACTCAAATAAGAGATCTCACCAGAAAGTTCAACTTCAGAACCCCGGTTGGCAAAAAGAATCAAATCGAACGAAGCAACGAAAGACAAACTTCCAAAGAAACAAGTTTCGTTTACTATTCTAGATCTAGGGCAAATTTTTACAGTGGCAAAAACATGCTTGAGTTGGTTAAATGGAAAGAGGGTTTCGAGATGAAACTCCAGGCACTTGAATCGCCTGATTCCGATAAACGAGCGAAAAGTTGTACTAGAACGAAAATCGGATCACGAATCACGATCAGAAAAATCGCGGATTTAATCTGAGAAAAGAAAAATGATGAACAGCTTAACGAACGGACGTTCGTGAACTGGATCTAAACGATGAACACGTTCGTTAAACCAAAGGAACGGGCGAACGTTCGCTAATTAAATAAACTGGAAAAAAACTGATCTATAAAAAACGAACTAAAAAACCGAACGAAACCGACGGAAAACTGATCGATTTTTCGAAAAAAACGGTGGCGGCAAGGTCAACCTCTGGCGGCGGTGGATCCGGCGGGCGGCGGCGGCGGGCTAGGGCAGCGTGGCTGGCAGCTAGGGTTTGGTGGGGGTCCGGCTGGGCCTTCCCCGGCTATTTAAAGCCGGCTAGGCCTTCCCCGGCTATTTAAAGCCGGCTAGGCGAAGTGTCCAGGTCGGACACAGCCCGGTAAGTCGGTTGTGTTTTTTTAAATAGTTACGCTTAGAAAAAAACAAAAGGAATACTAAACTGACTCCAAAAATCCCGAAATAAATTTTCCCCGGCTTCCAAAATCAAGCCTCACAGGATGAACATTTATTTGGGGCCTAAATGCAATTTTGAAAAACGCGCATTTTTCCTAATTTCAAATAAAATAGCAAATAAAACAAAAATAAAATATCATTTGATTTTATTATTAAATCCTTAATATTTCTTTATTTTTGGAAAGTCATTTTATTCCCTCTATCATACTTCATTAATAGAAATAATTGAAGAGAAAATAAATAAAATCAAATGATCCTATTTTCAAAATTTGAGAAAACTCAAATATGAAAATAACAAAATCCCCAACTCTCTCCGAGGGTCCTTGAGTTGCGTAAAATTTCTAGGATCAACCAAAAGAAATAAAATATGATATGCAATGATGATCTGGTGTATAACATTCCAAATTGAAAATTTGGGATGTTACAGCCGCGAAGGAAGTCCGGAGATCTGCGGTATGCCCCTCTGGATCGGCTGTGCAGTTCGGCAGACGCATATTTGGACTTGACGGCGAGCACTGTTGATGCGGCCGAATACTTCCGAGATCAAGCAGATCGTGAAATGGACAAGCTATTCTAGTCGCAGTTTAATGTTCCAGAGCGTCCGCTTCCATTGACTGGTCAGCTAGCCGAATGGGCCGAACTCAATAGGTTGTCTGGACTCGCCATGAGGTCTGTCGTGGAGTGGCTGCCGAGCACTATTTTGAAGTAGTTCTTGAGGGTGCTCGTTTGATAGAGGCCCAGTGCTCGAAGAATATTATGTTTCAATGACATGTATTCCCATTGTAAAAACAATGTTTTTATTGAATTTATCAAGGCTGTATTTATACTTGTGCCTGAAAGTATTGTGATGCCTCCTGTGCGGCTGTTTATGTATACATCTGTATAACCTGAAAGATTGTAGTCGTTGGCTTCAGCCCCCACAGATATAATGCGGGGGTGTTCGCAGAAGACGTGTATTCACACTTAATCCAACGTCTTAGTCCTAATAAGGAGCTGATGGCGCAGCGAACTAGGCAACCGGACTATAATGCTTTAACATTTTCACTTAGCCATAGGAGTTTGATAGTGGGTCTACTATATAGCCCCTGGTGGCTCCACTCACCCGAGTTCGGGTGCGTACATGCCTGGCCGGGAAACGGCCCTTCGTTAAGGCAGAGGAATTCTAAGATTCCGATTGGTCATCGAGTGGTTGACCAGTCTTGCGCTATATCATGACAATCAGTTTTTGGCTTTCTCTACTGAGGTGCTCGTCCAGATGAACTAGGGCACAATCGCAGTAGTTCTCCTGGTGCCGCCTTAGCCGATAGAGCAAAACGTAAGGCAACAAAACATAGGAGTCGGGCAAACCCAACATTTGACCAAAGACATGATTCAGAGCTGATGCATATAAGCCAAACTCGCGATGCCGAACACTCCCTAAGTTATTCGGTCTTTATGGTGTGAACCGGGCCTAAACAGTGCCCTTTGTAAGAAGCCCCTAGTGTCTAGGTACGTGCATTTTCTGGCGTGGCCATATGCCAAGACGTCAGCATCCTTCTCAATTGTGTTGAGAATCCGAGGGATGTGTATCAACAAGAGACAGTAAAAAAGTTTGACGCAGGGTCTTAATGTAAAAAGAATCCTTTGAACGGGTCCCTGCTGCACGTCTGCGCATCTGTCTCCGTTGTGCCGTGTTCTAGAAGGGTGTAGCACGATGGTCATCTGTAAAAGAGAGGAACTTAGGTGAAAAGTTGTCGTGCAAAAAAAGGTAGGTTTAAAGAAACCATGTACAGTTCAAGATGAGTAAAAGTTGCCACTTGTCTGCGCGTTGAGACCCCTTGTATTTGTAATAGGGGCGTGGCCATCAAACCTGTATGAATTACATATAGCTGCGTTGGACTCATCTAGCCGTGTCCGTAGTCTTGATGACCTATCAAATGCTTTAGTTGGTGAGGCCGTTTTAGTGTGCGGCTGCCGAGGCAGCCGCATTCTCTTCGGCGTGTAGGGATCACTCAATATTTCCATATACTGTAATGATGCCATGTGGACCGGGCATCTTAAGTGTGAGGGAAGCGTAATGCGGTATTGCACTAAAGCGAGCGAAAGCTTCTTGTCCAAGTAGTGCTTGATAGCCACTTTGGAACGGAGCAATGTGGAAGGTTAAATTTTCACTACGGAAGTTATCGGGGAAGCCGAATATAACCTCTAGTAGCAGGGAGCCCGTGCAATGAGCCCCTGGGCCTGGCGTTACTCCTTTAAAGGTAGTATTGCCGTGGCAATTTTTCGTTGAGTCTATCCCCATTTGCGGATTGTGTCCTGATATATCAGGTTTAGACTTCTGCCACCGTCCATCAGGACTTGTGTGAAGTGGCATCCGTCAATTATTGGATCTAGTACCAAGGCATCCCATCCTGCGCGCCGGATACTCGCCGAGTAATCCTGATGGTCGAAGGTGATCGGTTGAGACGGCCAGTGGCAGAACTCCGCGGTGATAAGCCCTTGGGCATATTTATCTGGGAGTGCCGCTTTGTTTCTCCCCTTTATCACGTGTAACACGTTTACTGTTTTGACTTCTGGTGGAAATTTCTTCTGTTCCCCAGTGCTTTGCTTGCGAGGCTCATCCTCGTCTTCGCTTGGTGTATCCTGCCCCTTATGTTCGGTGTTGAGCTTGCCGGACTGCTTGAAGACCCAACATTCTCTATGGGTATGATTCGCATGTTTATCGGGGGTGCTATGGATCTAACATATTTGGTCCAGAATTTTGTTTAGGCTGGCGTTCATCTCTGACGCCTTTAGAGGGCGGCTTTTGCTGACCTAGCCAAGAGCTTCTGAATCCGGCGTTTACCGCCATGCTCTTCGGGCTGTCTTCTTTATTCCGGCGCTTATTATTTTTGTTGCGTTATGATTTTCAGTTTCCATCTCTAATTTCGGATGTACTTGGGTCGCTGGTGCTGCATCGGGCTAGCCAGCTATCCTCGCCCACGCAAAAGCGGGTCATGAGGCTTGTTAATGCTGCCATTGTTCTCGGCTTTTCTTGGCCGAGGTGTTTGGCAAGCCATTCGTCTCGGACGCTGTGTTTAAAAGCTGCCAAGGCTTCGGCGTCCAGACAGTCGACTATTTGGTTATTTTTAGTAAGAGACCTATTCCGAAGCTTTCGGGCTGACTCTCCGGGCTGTTGAGTTATATGACTTAATTCATCCGCATCCGGAGGTCGGACATAAGTCCCTTGAAAATTTGCCCAAAAAGCGTCTTCGATATCTTCCCAGCTGCGAATGGAGCTTTCGGGGAGGCTTTTAAGCCAGTGCCGAGCTGGCCCTTTGAGTTTGAGGGGTAAATACTTAATGGCATGGAGATCATCTCCTTGAGCCATATGGATATGGAGGATATAGTCCCCAATCCAGACCCCAGGGTCTGTTGTTCCGCCGTATGCCTCTATGTTTATGGGTTTGAATCCCTCTGGAAATTCATAGTCCAACACCTCGTCGGTGAAACATAGGGGGTGTGCGGCACCCCTGTCTCTGGGTGTACCGCGTTGTTCGGATGTTTGTTGTGTTGCATCGTATGCTGGAGCGCGCTTGCATGATCCATAGATGGATCTGGTTGTGCCATCCTTTTGATGCGGGCCCTCACGTGGATCGCGTATTGGCCTATGTGCGGCGTTGTTTGCCGCTCTATGTTGGCCGTGAGGTTGTCTATCCGGCCAGATGGCCGTTTTAATTTTTGGTTGCTGGGGATCTAAGGCCTCCTCATCGAATTCAGGTAGCAACTTCTGCTGTGTTGAGTACTTTACTCCATCTGATTCTGAGTGTGTCTTGCGCAGCCCTGAGCCTTTCCTTCTGCTTTTTTAGACTCCTCGTGGTGGCAACAAGCCTTTGACGGGCATTTTGTTACTCCGGGTGTCTGTCTGGTGTGATGTCGTTCGGGCTATTATCTTTGACAGAGTCGGGTTGTTCGGTTTGATTCTCCGTGTTGGCGTGGTCCGGCGATGGTTCACCCTGCTCTAACGCAGGGTCTATATGATCGTTGTTTCTGCCAAGGCGAGATTTGGAGCGGCGCTTGCACCGCCGCTTTGACTGCTTCTCGAGGGGACAACCCTTCGCTGCGTCCTTCCGTTCCTCGTCGTCGTTTTCTCTTGGTGTTTCCACCATGTATATGTCGTGTGATGAAGTGGGCGTCCAGTGCCCTGTGGGCAGTGGTGCCTGTTCGTCGCCTGCATCGTCGTCCATACCGTCGATGTCTTCGGAGTCGAACTCGAGCATGTCGGTTAAGTCATCGACAGTGGCTACTAAGTGGGTGGTGAATTTCTTCGTCATCCGCATCCCAATCCTGCCGGACATAGTTCGGCCAGGACTCTCTTGACAAGGAGAGAGACCAAAGGGCGAGTGCTAAAAAATATCCGCGGAGGTAAACTCCAGGATCGGTGCCCAATCGGGTTCGCTAGGAACGGGCGCAGGCGGTTCGGAGTCTGTGGCCGGAGAAGGATCCGGCAGTTTGACAACACGGCTCTCATGCAGGGTAAGGTCGATGTTCGGCTCGAGCACCGCTGAGGATAAGGCCTCCATGGCAGGGTCCATCTACCCTTCCATGGACAGCTCAACTGGCTCCGAATTGAGGGTCGGAGCGGCTGCTGGTGCGATCTCCTGGACACTGTACGATGGTAGAACTAAATCGTACTCATCATGACCGTGTGACGCACAAGGCAGGGGCTCGAATCCGTCGAAGATCAAGTCCCCGCGGATATCGGCCGTGTAGTTTAGGCTTCCAAACCTGACCTGGTGACCAGGGCGTAAATTTCGATCTACTCCAGATGTCCAAGCGAGTTGGCCCGTAGTGCGAAGCCGCCGAACACAAAGATCTATCCGGGGAGAAAAGTCTCACCCTGGACTGCATCGCTATCGATGATCGTAGGAGCCATCAAGCCTAACGGTGACGACACACAGGAGCTCTCAATGAAAGCAACAATGTCGGTGTCAAAACCGGCGGATCTCGGGTAGAGGGTCCCGAACTGTGTGTCTAAGGCGGATGGTAACAGGAGGCAGGGGACACGATGTTTTACCCAGGTTCGGTCCCTCTTGATGGATGTAAAACCCTACGTCCTGCTTGATTTATTCTTGATGATATGGGTATTACAAGAGTTGATCTACCACGAGATTGGAGAGGCTAAACCCTAAAAGCTAGCCTATGGTATGATTGTATGTTGTCCTACGGACCAAAACCCTTCGGTTTATATAGACACCGGAAAGGGCTAGGGTTACACAAGGTCGGTTACAAAGGAGGATATATACATATCCGTATTGCCTAGCTTGCCTTCCACTTCAAGTAGAGTCACATCCAGACACGAGACGGAGTCTTCAATCTTGTATCTTCATAGTCCAACAGTCCGCCCAAAGGATATAGTCCGGCTGCCCAGAGACCCCTAATCCAGGACTCCCTCACTTATTGAAGGGAATTATAGAGAAAGGTGTTTACAAGAGCCTTGCTGGGAGTAAGCAATTTGAGGAAATTACGCAAGCAAGGAAAGCATCGGAAGAACCAAGGTGTTGGTTTTGAACGAAAGTTCAATGCCAATGGAGTTGAGTGGGAAGAAGATCAATACCCCAAGACGAAGTTTGTTCCTCGACAAGAGAAGTATGATCCTACTTCTTTCAAAGGGACACAAGCTCAAGATGATCTTCCACCACAAGACCACAAGCAAAAAGGCAAGGACATGCTTCAAGAGGAAATTGATGCATTTGAAGAAGCTCCTAAGGCCTTGGTCAAGTGGGTTCCCAAGACTACATCAAGTTCCACTTCATCAAGTACAACTACAACTCCGAGGATTCCCATCAAGATGGTGTGGATCCCGAAGAAGAACTAGAGAGTTCTTGAGGGTGGCTCTGCCAACATACTTCACTCTTATCATTTTGGCAAGAACAAGTGCAATCAACTTCCATATCTTGCATGAGTTCAAGGAGTCACAAACCCTCTTGTTGGTAAGACAAGGGACAAGGTAACCTTAAGCTTTCATAGACATCATCTTGTGTGTGCATCATCTATGTCTATGGATATCCTTGTTTGTTCCTTGTGGGACTAACCCATGTAGGTATTGAAAATGCAACTCACTCCAAAGGATAGCTCCAAATGATCTACATCAACATTGAGCATCCACATCTTCAACATTTACATGAAGTCATCATCGACAAAACCCAAGGTTAGTTCATCCCTCTTAAGGGGGATCTCACATCTAGGGGAGCTTTACTCTAAGAATTGAGCTAAAGCAACTCTAATGGTGTGAAAACAACAACGCTTTATGTAAAAGTGGTAACCCCGCTTGTGCTTAAACGATGAGTATGACCTATGATCAAATGTTCTCATTTGACTCCTAAGTCAATATACTCATATCACTAGTAGAAAAAGGGCCTTTAGTCCCGGTTCGTAAGGGCCTTTAGTCCCGGTTCTGGAACCGGGACTAAAGTGTCGGTACTAATGCCCTGACCCTTTAGTCCCGGTTCAATCCGGAACCGGGACTAAAGGCCCTCCACGTGGCCGGTCCACCTTTAGTCCCGGTTGGTAATACCAACCGGTACTAAAGGAAATTTCCTGAATTTTTTTTTGAATTTTTTTTGAATTTTTTTATTTTCAAATTTCTGAATTATTTTAACCTCTAATCTCTAATCACCCCTCATCACTGCTCAATTTAATCTCTAATCACCCCTCATCATTCCAAATCGTCTCACTTCCCGAACGGTCACCCATCCTCTCACTACTCCAGCCTGAGCACGCTTAACTTCTGGGTTCTATTCTCCCTCGTTTCCAAGTCTGCATTTGTTGTTTTCCTGACAATAGTAAGATGTCAATCCTATTAACCCTCAGGAATTTAGCTTGAGCATGAAGTCACATATTTCACCGTTTGAGTTTAAAACTATTGTTCTAAAAAACAATAATTTTTTAGTAACACTAATATTTTTGAATAAGTAGTTTGACCATTGTTTGACCAAGTTTGACCATAGTTTGACCAAGTTTGACCATAGTTTGACCAGATTTGACCAAAATTCAAACAAGGTGAAATAATTATTTAATAACACTAATATTCTTGAATAATTATTTAGTAACACTAATACTTCTTGAATAAGTATTTAAAAAAACTAAAATTTAAAAAAACTGAAATTTGAGCATAACTTTTTTTCCTTTTGGAATTTGAGGATTCTAGAAATTTGCAAATAGGCCATAGGCTGTCTCCATCGGGTGTAACTTTTCAAGTAGATGATTTTTCATATAAAAAACTTTTTCATCCGAGTTCGTATGCAAAAGTTATGCGCATTTTACAAATTCCAGAGAGATTATGTAAATAAAGTCGAAATTCATATTTGTAAATTATCCCAACAACTAGACCACATATCACATGTGAAACTTATTTTATTTTATTTTTTTGACATTTCCATCATTTTCTTTTATTTTTTAAAAAACTGAAAAGGCGATCCACCGGGGGGGGGGTATAGTTTGAAAATGGAACCTTTAGTACCGGTTCGTGGCACGAACCGGGACTAAAGGTCTCATCCCCATTAGTCCCGGTTCGTGCCTCAAACCGGGACTAAAGGTCTAATCTTTAGTCCCGGTTCGTGGCATGAACCGGGACCAATAGTTGTGGGCCAGGAGCGAGGCCCATTGGTCCCGGTTCATCCCACCAACCGGGACCAAAACGTCTAGATGAACCGGGACTAATGCCTTAGCCGCACGAACCGGGACCACTGCTCACATTAGTCCCGGTTCTAGACTGAACCGGGACTAATGGGCTGAGGCGGCCTGGACCATAGCCCCTTTTTCTACTAGTGTATATAGATGACCTAGTCATCGCCAATTGCTTGATAGATGCTAGAATTGGTTGTGCATGCTTTGCCGCATATTTCAATTGCCATTTTATTGTGTGAGCATGTTGGTTGCATAATTTACTCATTCATGGTTATCCACTTGTTGTTTTGATTGATTGGTTTCTTTTTCTCTTGCCAAGTGGATGGACAAGAATGCCTAAGAACCTTCTCTAGCTATCTATGCTTTTCTCGTCTCAAACTCTATTCATGCTACATCACAAAATTTGATCAAGTCAGATTCGAACCACTTTGTGTGAGGAGCACTCAGAGTCCCCGATTCGCCATAGACATAAACCTCCAAAACTTCTTTGTGCATTTCGGTCTGACCGATTCACCTATTTCGGTCATACCGAGATAAAGAAGTCGAACAAGGTTTTCAATCTCGGTGCAACTGATTTGAACCTTTCGGTCACACCGAGTTGCAGTAACTGCTTGCAGTTATGCATCTCGGTGCCACCGAGTTGTTCCACTCGGTCACACCGACAGGGTCGGGCTATATATACCCACGGGCAAAATTTTGGAAATTTTCTCCGAACTCTTTCGCCCGCGCTTAGCCCGCTCTGCCTCCAGGGTCTCCGGATCATCCTCCTCGTCGCCAGTTGCCTCCTGCCGCTGGTCTCCGCCGCCGTCAACGGGAATCATCCCCGCTGTTGCTGTCGTAGCGAGTTCATCACCGAACTAGGGTATGAACTTGATCACTGTGCTATCCTTATCTGATTCCTAGCACATTGTGTTCGCCATGAGTCTTGCCACGATTGAAACTATCTTATCTAGTCAAAAACACTCCGTAGATTAGAGATGATTTGAAAATTTAGGGTTAGGTTTCCGCCGAAACCATCTCGGACCAACCGAGTTGTGGAACTCGGTACCACCGATTCGGCTCAGGCCATTGCACATATGATTCTTGGTCTGACCGAGAATTGCTAATCGGTGTGACCGAGTTCAGGATTTTGTGAAACCCTAGTAGTCTTGATGCCACCGAACTGTGACTCGGTCTGACCAAGTTCACTAGTTTAGGTTCCAACAGTTGCTTCGGTATCACCGAGTTTATAAATCAGTTAATCCGAAATGCTTTCTGAGGAAAACTAAAACTAAGTTTTTGATTCATTCTTTTGCAAAAACCTATGTATTTTGTGATGCTCATCCACTCTATCTCATCTATATCTACTCACTGGGTCAGTTGTCAGAGATTGCAATATGTCTGATCAAAGTGAAAGCTAGAACAGGGAAGAGGAGCAGGTTCAGATGAGTGAGGGCACTAGTCCCTCTAGCAGCTCAGATGATGGAAGCAGGAGCACACCCAGCAACTTGCCAATAGCTGCCACCAGGGCCAGAAAGAAGAAAACTTCTGAATCTGAGGATGAAGACTATGTGGCAGTTGAGGATGAGGCCACTTCCAAGAAGTGTTTAAAAAGGAATATAGCACTGCTGCTGCTACTAAGCCTGGTATGAAGACCAAAGTACCTGCAAAGAGAATTCCCATGTCTAAAGCCAGAGCCTCTACTCAAGTACCTTTGGAATCTGAACTCAAAGAGGCTGCTGCAGAAGGGAAGAAGAGGAAAGAGAGGGTCAAGAAGACCGTGGCCAGAGTAATTGGAAAGCCATCTATGATGAGAGACTCTGAAGAGGAAGAGGAAGAAGATGCTGCACCAGCACCTAAGGCACAGAAACTTATGGGAGATGCCATAAGATCAGGGGCTGCTTCATCTAAGCCCAAAGAAGCTCCCAAGCCAGCTGCTCCAAAACCCAAAACTGCACCAAAGAGGAGCACCAGGAACATTCTAGCTGCTGAGAAAAACAAGGCCCAGTGCCTGAAACTTTTGCTGAAGAAGAAGATGATGAGACACATGTTTTGAGGAAGTTAAAGCCAAAAATTCCAGATCATAATGATGCTCATCCTGTAGCAGAAAACATGAAGATCAGGAAGGACTCATGATTAAGGCTATGGAGAGAGTCAGATCCATATGCCACCAGGAGGAGAACTGCTGTGGACTACAGGTTACATACCAAAGAACAGCAAGATTTCTATGAGACAGTGTTGCTTGACATGAAACCAATAGTATGTGACATGAGATGGGTCAACTGGGAGTACATCAAGGAGAATGAATAACACTATCCAGGAGTATATGACAGTTTCAAGGCTTGTGGAGTTGATGAGTTTGTGGCTCAGAAGCTCACAAAGTGGAATGATGAGCTTATCATGTAGTTCTACTCCACAGCTCACTTCTACCCAGATGGCAAGATAGTCTGGATGTCTGAAGGCACTAGATACCAATCAACAGTAGCAGAATGGGCTCAATTGATTAATGCTCCTAAGGAAAATGAAGATGACTTGGATGTCTATGCCAAGAACAAGAAGGATCACAACTCCATGGCTAGCATGTACAAGGAGATTCCTGATGCAGATCTTGAGACTCAACAATTTGGATCAGTGAAACACCTGCTGTCAGGACTGCCTACTATCAATTGGATCCTCAGGAACATTCTTCTACCCATGTCTGGTGATCACAGAATGATCAGAGGCCACTCCATCAATCTGCTACATATATTTGATGTGCCACAAAAGTTCAAGGTCATGAGTCTTATAGTTGAAACTATTAAGAGGACAGCTGCTGACCAAAAGAGAAGCTGTGGGTATGCCCCACAGATCCGGAAGTTGATTAACTCCAAGATGGGAACTGACACATACTTGTTGGACAAGGAGTACATGCCTATCTATCCAGACTTTGAGGACAACCAAGTGGTTATGAATGAGGATGAACCATCTTCTATGCAAGCTCAAGCAAAAAGGGAGAAGGCAAAGGCTGAGAAAGCTGCAAAGATGCCAACCATGGAAGAGGCATCTCAGTATCTTCTGAAGAGCAAGCAAGATCAGCTCGGCTACTTGATTGCATCCACTCTAAGGATTGAGAAAGGGCTGGCCACCCTAACTACAAACCAGCAGAGCTTGGAAAGGATCATCAAGTAGAAGTTCTATGACATGGATGTGAAGGTAACTGAGATCCAGTCTGTTGTGGAGAAACTACAGGATGATATGCAGGAGAGGAAGGGCAAGACAATCACTGAGGCATTTGCCAGAGTGCCTAGAGCTCAGAGGTCAACTGCAGTGCCAGTAACAGACACCAGAGCCACTTCATCTGCACCAGCTACAACTTCAGTGCCACCAGCTCCAGCTACTACTCCAACAGCTCCATCTACATCGACTGAAGCCTTCGTTCTTGGAGTTCTCCGAACACCACCACCTGAAAAACCAAGCCTGAGAGACGATTTAGTGCTATGCATTTTCTATGAACTTTTTGGTAACTTGTTGCCAAGGGGGGAGAAAAATGTATAGATCATAGGCTTCGAAAGACAGCGTTGCTTTTTATTCTCTCTTGCTTTGGTGGTTGGACTTTATTTTCTTGATTGAGATACTTTCTGTATGTGTGATACTTGGATGATCATGTGTGTTTGATCATGTGCTACATTAATGCATGTTGGATGACATTATCATTTTATCCCTATATGATCATTCACTTTGCTTGGTGATGAGTGCATGTATTTAATTATTATCATTTTGAGCGCTCCACCAAGATGTATGTGACATGGAAGAGTAACCCATGAGCCTAACTCTCTGTGCATTTGCAGTCCAAAGCAAATCATAAACTATGCACAAATTTAGGGGGAGCTCTTGCTTTTCACATACTTCTCAAAGCTACAATGTTTTTCACTCGTAGTATCATTCGTCGAAGCTTTGATCTATATGTTGTCATCAATTACCAAAAAGGGGGAGATTGAAAGTGCAACTATCCCTAGGTGGTTTTGGTAATTCCTAACAACATATAGCTCATTGAGCTAACATTATTCCAAGATTAATATTTCAGGAAAAGCTCAATGAATGGATGTCATGGATGAGGAAAGTGGACCCCTCAAAATACTAAGGACAAAAAGATTGCCTCAAGCTCAAAGCTCAAGACTCTACATTTTATATTTTAGTGATCCAATATCACATTGAGTCTATAGGAAAAGCCAATACTATCAAGGAGGGATGAGGTGTTGCTTGATGAGGTTCTTGCTTCATAGTGCTTAGTGATATGCTCCAAAACCCTCAACTACCTTCCCACATCCACATATGACATAAACCAAAAGTCAAACTCGGCCCCACTGATTCTTTCTATCCGGCGCCACCGAGTTCAGATGTCGTAGCCACTGCCACAAACCCTAGGCAAATCGGTCTCACTGATAGGGATGTCGGTCCCACCGAGATGGGGTTGTAATCTCTCTGTTTCCCTTCATAACGATTCGGTCCTACTGAGATGAGCGATCGGTCCCACCGAGATTGCAATGTAAACTCTCTCTTTCCCTTGTGTAACATTTCGGTCCCACCGAAATGAGCAAATCGGTCCCACCGAGTTTGCCTGACCAACTCTCTGGTTTGCTTATTACCAAAATCTGTCCCACCGAGTTTGTGTAATCGGTCACACCGAGATTACGTTGTGCCCTAACCCTAACCATATTGGTCCTACCGAGTTGCATCTCAGTCCCACCGAAAATCCTAACGGTCACTAGGTTTGCTGAATCGGTTTGATCGAGTTTCTCAATTCGGTCTCACCGAGATTGGTAAATTGTGTGTAACGGTTAGTTTTTGTGTGGAGGCTATAACCCGTCCACCCACTCTTCATTTGTGGAGAGAGCCATCAGAACATACCTACACTTCCAATACACATTTTCTAAGAGAGAACAACCTACTCATGTGTTGAGGCCAAGATATTCCATTCCCACCATATGAATCTTGATCTCTAGCCTTCCCCAAGTTGCTTTCCACTCAAATCTTCTTTCCACCAAATCCATATCCTGTGAGAGAGAGTTGAGTCTTGGGGAGACTATCATTTGAAGCACAAGAGCAAGGAGTTCATCATCAACACACCATTTGTTACTTCTTGGAGAGCGGTGTCTCCTAGATTGTCTAGGTGTCACTTGGGAGCCTCCGACAAGATTGTGGAGTTGAACCAAGGAGTTTGTAAGGGCAAGGAGATCTCCTACTTCGTGAAGATCTACCGCTAGTGAGGCAAGTCCTTCGTGGGCGACAGCCATGGTGGGATAGACAAGGTTGCTTCTTCGTGGACCCTTCGTGGGTGGAGCCCTCCGTGGACTCGCGCAACCGTTACCCTTCATGGGTTGAAGTCTCCATCAACGTGGATGTACGATAGCACCACCTATCGGAACCACGACAAAAACATCCGTGTCTCCAATTGCGTTTGAATTCTCCAAACCCTTCCTTTTACATTATTGCAAGTTGCATGCTTTACTTTCCGCTGCTCATAGACTCTTTGCATGCTTGCTTGAATTGTGTTAAGATTTCTTGAGTTGTGCTAAGATAGCTAAAATCTGCCAAAGACTAAAATTGGGAAAAGGATAGATTTTTAATTTGTCAAGTAGTCTAATCACCACCCTCTAGACATACTTTCGATCTTACATATAGTGCCCTTATAACCCGACATCTTGAGCTGCAAATAACCATAACATGGTCGTGCAATGAACTTTGCATAAGTCGGCCGTCCAAACAGGGCGTGGTATGGGCTTTTGATTTTGACCACTTCAAAAGTTAACCGCTCCGCCCTAGATTCATGCTCATCCCCAAAGGCTACTTATAGCTCAATCTTACCAACTGAATATGCCGACTTACCAGGCACTACTCCATGGAAAACAGTGTTGGATGTGTTAAGAATTTTGTCAGTCAACCCCATGCGACGGAACGTCTCATAATAGAGAATGTTGATACTACTGCCTCCATCCATGAGTACTTTAGTGAATTTGTATCCACCAACCTGAGGGGCCACCACCAAAGCCAGGTGTCCCGGATTATCGACCCGGGGAGGGTGATCTTCCCTACTCCACACAATAGGCTGGTCAGACCATCTCAAATAACGTGGAACCGCCGGCTCAACAACGTTCACAACTCTTTTATGAAGTTTCTGATCCCTTTTGCATAAACTGGTGGTGAATACGTGATACTGCCCACTGCTCAGCTGCTTTGGGTTACTATGATACCCGGATTGCTGCTACTGCTGCTGACTACCTTGGCCAGATTGCTGATTATAGCCGCCTTGATTGCCTTGAGGGCCCTGGGCATGAAAACCGCCGCCGCCTGAGCCGCCACCTGGTGGATGAAAACCATCGAACATGTTAGAATTCTTGAAGGCCTTCATGATCGTACAGTCTTTCCATAGATGGGTGGCCGGCTTCTCCCAGGTACCATGTATTGGACAGGGTTCATTCAGCAACTGCTCGAGGGTGGGACCTGACCCGCCTGACCGAGGAGGTGGTCTCCCATTACGCTGTTGATTGTTGGCCTGTGCGTTGGTGTTAGCCACAAACTCCAGAATACCGTCAGCCTTATGTTTATTATTACCTCCTTGATTTACCGGGTTATGCTGATGACCTTTGCCATTGTCGTTCTTCTTTCCCTTCCATGTCTTCTCTTCGTCAGATGCGGGATCCTTGGTACTATCAGAATCGGCATATTTGACTAGAGCCGCCATCAGCTGGCCCATGTCATTCCAATCACGCTTGAGCCACCCCAGCTTCTGTTTTAGAGGTTCAAAACGGCAATTTTTCTCCAACATTAAGACCGCGGAGCCGTCATCCATCTTATTAGATGAATGTATTATCTCTTTCACCCGACGCACCCAATGGGTCGTGGATTCACCTTCCTCTTGCTTGCAATTAGTCAAGTCCACCATCAGCATGGGTTGCTTGCATGTGTCCTTGAAGTTATGAATAAACCGGGCCTTTAACTCTGCCCATGAGCCGATGGAATTGGGTGGCAACCCCTTCAACCAAGTGCGAGCTGTTCCATCCAACATCATGGTGAAGTATTTGGCCATCGCTACATCCCTGACCTCCAACAACTCCATGGCCATCTCATAACTTTCAATCCATGCCCCGGGTTATAAGTCAGCTGTGTAATTAGGCACCTTACGAGGCCCTTTCAAATCCTTTGGCAAGCACTCATTATGCAGAGCCGGCATCAAGCAAGGGACACCTTCGGTACTCGTGGTCACACCTGCTTCAATAGAGGTTGTTGGATAAACCAAAAAAGCTTGGTGAACCGCCTGCTCAGTGGCCTGTTGAACCGCCCGTTCCGCCTCTTGGCAAATCCTCTCCTAGTCAGCCAAGTTAAGAGCTCCATCATGTGCCAATTCATACCTGCGCGGCTGGTTATGGCGCTGGGCGTTGCTTGACACGGCTGCTGAATCCATATGCCTGCTATAGCTTGGGAGAGGGGTTGAATGAATTCTGTCTCGACTATAAGAATATGACTCCTGCTGCGCCAGAGCCGTCTGAAGAAGTTCTCTAACCCTTCGTGTTTCGATCGCCGTCGGAGAGTCGCCTTCCATGGCGCCAGCTGCCAAATGTGCCGATGCAGCGATCAGATTCTCCAGAGGGCTGGGGAAATGACATGGAGGTGTTGGTGTATAATGAGGCGGGGCAGTATTCATACGAGGGGGCTCCATAGCCCGCGGCTGACCAACCGCCCCGGCCCCGGGTGTTGTAATCCGGTTTGCCTCCGGCGGGTTACTGGGTCCGGCACCGGGTGTGTGGAAGAGATTCCTAGGATCGTAAGTCAGGGGCAGACGTGATTGAGTCTTCTGGTGCCTTCTCCTCATGATCTCGTTTGATGCGTTCAGATTCATCGAGAGCTGAAAAGCCTCTGATTGAAGCTGCTGAGCACGAGCGTCCAAAGCCGCCCGCTCTGCAGCCATCCTGACGTCCTCCGCTGCCAAGTTTCCTTGGCTTGAGCTACCTTCCCACGTAACCGTGCCACCTCCGCATGATGCTGAGCTTTGTCCGCCAGTTCAACCACGGCGGTCAACAAGGTCGTCATCCTATCCATGAGATCCATCAATACCTGAGCCGGCGGGCGCGCGGGGTCTCCTGACCCGGCTGCTCCTGATCCGGTGGTTACCGCTGCTGCAGCCGTAGAGTTTTGAATGGGCTGCGTACCAGCCATGAAGATTCCGGCTCTGTTCGGCGGCTCAAAGGGGTCCGGAATACTGCTGCCATCGAAACAGCTCCCAAGCCCGCCATCCTGTAGTTGATACAATGAATTTGTCTCACCTGTGGATGACTCACTGTTAGAGTGGATAGCCGTCTTGCCGCCATCCATAGATCCTTCAGAAAACTCCCCTCCATGGATGCAACCCACGAAGGCATGCCTCACGGCAGGCTGAATCCGGGCGGGTCTCGCACGCTGAGCCGTCTCGATGAGGTCGGTGCAGATGCCCGGCTTAGGGCCCGGCTCGCCGATCCGGCCGATGAAGATGTGGATTCCGCCGAAGGGGACCCGGTACCCGTACTCAATTGAGCCGATGTCGGGGCCCTAGCCTGCATCGTCGATGTAGAGTTTGCCGCGACGACTCTTGGTCATCCGGCCCACAACGTATCCCTTGAGCCCTTCGAAGCTGCCCTTCAAGAACTCAAATCCACCGTGCGCTGGCCCCACGATGGGTGCCAACTGTCGTGGAATTGTCACGGAAGGTGTCCTAGTGAAAGGACTTAGTCGTGGAGCCATCGCAACTAGGAAGCTTAAAGGGGTTAATCGGGACAAAGGACACGAAAGGTTTATACTGGTTCGGCCCCATGCGGTGAAGGTAAAGCCTAGTCCAGTTGTTTTGGTATTGCTAGGTTTTGATGACTAAGGAGCGAAATACGCTTGCTTGGCTCTCGATCTGTTGTCTCTTCCCCTAAGCCGCCATCGGGTCGTCCCCTTATATACACGTGTTGACGCCCTGCGGCCTACACAGTCCCGGCCGGCTCATACAACGTATCCGGCTTGGTGACGTCTTTTACATGCCTTACTTTACAAGTCTTATCATACATGATGATTTATACTCATGGGCCTTAAGCCGCCTCTGGGCTTCGGCCTACTACAAACCTTATCATAAACTGTCACCTTGTGTACTCTTCGGGCTTCCATTAGTTAACCCGCCATTGCTATTGACCCGACCCCTTCTGGGCGGGTCAATCCTGGTAGTCATATCCCCATCAGCAGGTTTGTAACTTCACTCAGACGTGAAACAACCGCCCTACCTGTCAGCCCCGTTCATACACCGTGGGCGCCAACCATGGGCGCCAACCACCCTCTCCTCGCCTGAAATCGCTCTGGGCAAATATTGGCGAGATGCGAGATTACCGTCGTATCCCCAACCGACGAGACGTCCAAATTTTAAACGCGGGCTAAGTTCGACTTTCCCATATTTTAGACAGGCGTGTCCCAAAAACATGGTTCCCCGTACCTCTCCCACCATTTCCCCATTCATACACCATCTGCGCTAGAACACCATCCCCACACTAGGCTCCATCCGCCACCCCATCCATCGCCGCCATCCTCCACCCCATCCATCGCCGCCATCCTCCACCACATCCATCGCCACCGTCCTCCACCATGTCGGAGCGCCTACCAAGACCACGTCGTCCACTGCTAGAGATGGACGTTTCTCATCCACGGTGACGGACCAAGAGCCTTGCATCACGTCCTCTCGCTTCATCGGCGCCATCGTCCTCTTTGTTGGGGCCGCTCACACGACCTTCTCTTCCACCGCAATGGGACCTATCCCCCGATGCACCTCTCTACCGTCTCAGATCTACTTCAACGCCACCGACAACCATCGCACCCCCGATGCCTACACGGCGCCACAAGAGAGGTGGTACTTCATATCTGAGGGAGTCCTGGACTAAGGGGTTCTCGGGCGTCCGGCCTGATATCCATGGTTTGGACTGATGGGCTGAGAAGACATGAAGGCCGAAGACTGTACCTATGTCCGGATTGGACTCTCCTTGGCGTGGAAGGCAAGCTTGGCGACCGATTATGAAGATTCCTTCTTATGTAACCGACTCTATGTAACCCTAGATTTCCCTCCCCACGATGTCTATATAAACCGGAGGGGTTAGTCCGCAAAGGATGTACTCATTACCATAGTCATACAGGCTAGGCTTCTAGGGTTTAGCCATTATGATCTCGTGGTAGATCAACTCTTGTAACACTCATATTCATCAAGATCAATCAAGCAGGACGTAGGGTATTACCTCCATAGAGAGGGCCCGAACCTGGGTAAACATCATGTCCTCCGTCTCCTGCTACCATCGATCCTAGACGCACAGTTCGGGACCCCCAACCCGAGATCCCCCGGTTTTGACACCGACATTGGTGCTTTCATTGGGAGTTCCACTGTGCCGTCAACGAAAGGTTCGATGGCCCCTTCAATCGTCTATAGTGACGCTGTCCAAGGAGAAACCTTCCTCCCCGGACAGATTTTCGTGTTCGGCGGCTTCGTACTGTAGGCCAACTCGCTTGGCCATCTGGAGCAGTTCGATAGCTACACCCCTGGCCACCATGTCAGATTTCGAAGCTTGAACTACGTCGCGGATATCCGTGGAGACTTGATCTTCAATGGATTTGAGACCGCAGCGATCGCTCCCCCTCGCCCCGATGAACATGACTTAAATCTGTCATTGGACCAGATTCAGGAGATGGCTCCTGTTGCTGCAATGGCCATAGCACCAGCGCAGACCGTGCCATTCGAGGCCACAGAGTCCATGGTGCTAGAGCCGCACGTAGACTCGACACCCTGCAATATTTGCGCCAACGGAACTCCGGACCCGTTTCCAGCTATAAATTCCGGACCATGTACGCTTGCGGACACCGAGCTAGATCGGTTATCGATCTTCGAATTCAGCACCACAGACGTTTTTCAGCACTCACCTTTGAGCGATGTGCTAAACTCTTTAAAGAACCTGTCATTCACGGGAGACTCGCAGCCAAACTATGTCCAGCTCGAACTAGGGGCTGGCAATGGAGAATTTTGCTTCCCACACGCCACCCACTCCATAGCCACTGTCGAGGACTTAACCGACATGCCCGCTCCTGGCCCCGCAGACATTGATGGTATAGATGACGATGCCAATAAGGAGCAAGGCCAAGATCAGCCAGTCATCAGGCGCGAGACGGCCACCCCTTCACATGATGAGTACATGATCGATACACTTAAAAGCCTCGCGCCAAAGAAAAGGGAGATCTAGTTAAAACTCCCGAGTCACAGTCTAAGTCTCGATGCCCCAAACGCCGCCCCAAGTCACGCCGCAGCAACAATGGCATGGGAGAAAATAGTACTCCGGACGACGCTTAAAGCAATGAAGACCCTGTGGGACCAACATCTGAGCAGGAGGAACAGGAAAACGAGCAAGCTAGCCAAGACGAACAGGCCCTGCCCAGCGACGGTTCGAAGGATGACAACTACCTTCCGCTCACTGAAGATGAGGTAAGCCTCGGTGATGAAGACTTCATCGTACCCGAAGAGCCCCTCGAACAGGAGAGCTTTAAGCGCAGACTGATAGCTACGGCAAGGAGCCTGAAAAAGAAGCAGCAACAGCTTCAAGCTGACAAAGACCTACTCAACGACAGATGGACCGAAGTCCTGGTCGCGACAGAATACGACCTTAGTAGCCCAGCCAAAGGCTACCCAAAGCACAAATTGCTATACCAGTCCGATGAAGGGGCGTTGGAGCCCATACCATCGTCACACAATGCGGCAGGTCACCAGCAACTCTGTCCGGATAAAAAGGCAACTCAAGCCGAACACCAGACCGCCCCACCTCACTGTAAAGGCAGGAATAACGCAGGTCACGATTACCTAGACAACCTGCAGAGAGACTTGGACAATAGAGTAGGACACGCAAGACCGATCTACGGATTGCGAAAGCATGCTTCGACACGCGACGACGGCTACCTATTCGGACGTGTCAAACCTCGCCATGCCCGAGCCGAAAACCGCAAAGGGACTCCTTTAGAGTTACGTCGCAGAGTGGCCCAGCATAGAGGCGCCGCACACCCGCTTTGCTTCACTGATGAAGTAATGGATCGTGAATTCCCCGAAGGATTCAAGCCCGTCAATATTGAATCATATGACGGGGCAACCGATCCCGCGGTGTGGATAGAAGATTTTATCCTCCACATCCATATGGCCCGTGGGGACAACCTCCATGCCATTAAATACCTCCCACTAAAACTAAAAGGGCCAGCTCGGTACTGGTTAAACAGCATGCCTGAAAATTCTGTAGGCAGCTGGGAGGACTTGGAAGAGGCCTTCCTCGATAAATTCTGAGGAACATATGTCCGGCCACCAGAAGCCGATGACCTAAGTCAGATTGTCCAATAGCCCAGAGAATCAGCCAGGGAGCTCTGGACTCGGTTCTTAGTCATAAAGAACCAAATCGTCGACTGTCCAGACTCGGAAGCCCTTGCGGCTTTCAGACACGGCGTCTGGGACAAATGGCTTGCATGCCACCTTGGCCAAGAAGGACCTAAATCCCTGACAGCCCTCACTGCTCTGATGACCCGCTTTTGCACGGGAGAAGACAGTTGGCTCGCTCGTAGAAGCAATAGCGCCAGCAACCAAGGCACCTCCGAAATCCGAGACGGAAACGGCAAGCCACGAGGAAGCAAAAACAACAGTCGCAATGATAATTAAAGATCAGGCGACACGACGGTCAACGCCAGATTCAACAACCCCAAGCCCGATTAGTGGAAGAAGCCATTCAAGGCGAATCGAGACCAACCATCCAACCTAGACAGGATATTGGGCCGACCATACCAGATTCATGGCCACCTCGATAAACTAGCTAATCATACCAACAGAAACTGCTGGGTCTTTAAACAGGCCGGCAAGCTCAACGCCGAACATAGGGAGAGGAGGCCGCCAAGCGACTGGATGACGGAAAGGTTCACCAACGAAATATCGGGGGTCAGAAGCAATCTCCACCCGAGGATCATCTACTCCTAGAACGGAAATAATAACCCGGCTTCCGCCGCCCACTCCACACACCTACAAAATTTGTACCGCGCATACATCATTACGCAATCAAAATACCATGGGCATTGGCGGAAGCACAATACAGACAAGCCTGCAAGCACTCCAGTAACTTTCTTTTATTACTTATTTTTTATTTTCTTCCTTCCCTATCCTTTAAAAACAGGTGACGAGCAGGATAAACATCTGAAATTGGCTCTATTAGAGTCCGGATCCGTACAATCACCCAAGGGGCTACTTCCATCAAGGATTCCTGTTGGAGTAAATGACCACGGGTAGCCCAGCCGGCTCCCCCTGACACTTCATAAAAATTATAGGCCGATTGAGCCTTCAAGCATCCAAGACATGGGGCCGCCTTCCCCCAGCCGGCTACCTCTCTGACCGGCTGCGCAAAGGCAGCCCAGACCTAAAATCCTCATGAAGAAAACCATGACAGGGCCGACTCCAAGAAGCCGGCCACAAGAAGGCCGACTCCAAGAAGCCGGCCCCCAAGCAGGCAGCCAAGATCGCGCCCTCAGAGTCTGCACCCACATAACGGCGATGAGATGGGGCGTGGCTACAGTGAAGCCTGCCACCCCCGAATCCCGGGACACGCATGGCCATAGTGCGTCGTACGGGGCGGCCATCACCTGTCCGGCGCGGCACTGTTGCCATGTTGAGCATGACGCCACCCATGGCGAGCTGTCAGTACGGCCTGTGGGTGGCGGGCCCTCTCAGTCAGGGAGACACCTAAAGGCAGCCAGGCCTCCCCTAGTCGGCCTGGCGTATGGCCGAATCCCCATTGCCGGATAGTTCACTCCCTCGAAGGAGGCGCCCCATTGAGGAGATAAGACGGGATAAAGCTACAGCGATAAGCCGCCAGGAGGTGGCACTGTAGCCATGCTTACCACGACGAAGCCCTCATCACCAGAGGCGACGCAACAGTAACCCGCCTCCGACAAGACCCCCGAGCAGTGGGACCGGCCTGTCGACCAGAAGGCCGGCAGCCGGCGGGGTCCCCCAGTCGGCGGACCCCACCGGTCGGTGGAGCAGCCGGCGAGCATAGTCACAGATGGCTGGGGCCTGTGCCCAGCCGGATTACCATTGTACCCCTGGGGGTAGGCCTATATGAACCCCCAGGGCACCCATGCAGAGAGAGATCTCTTTCAATAGTTTTTAGACACCACGTCGAGAGGGGAAGCTCAAGGAGCCTCTTGTAGCTACTCCTCAATCTAGTGACCATGCGGAGACCCCGCAGAGCAGCAGTAGGGGTGTTATCTCCACGGAGAGCTCTGAAGCTGTGTAAGATCCGTCGGCGTGCATGTCCTCGCCTTATCTCGTTTCCAGGCACCGGCGATGTTTTATTGGCTCCCACAATGATAAGCCACCCGTTGGCATATGTCGCACCAACCACCCGACATTTGGCGCCCATCGTGGGGCTAGGTACACCGTCGTCCGGAGACCTGTTCTGGACAGGAACCCTCTTCCTTCCCAGCGTGCGTAGCCAGCCCGGCTCGCCCGATGGCGCTTGACCCGATGTGCTGCAAGGCATCGCCGACGCCTGCGCGGCGAGCTGCCTCGCCGATATTCTTGGCGAGGCTCGCATCTCCGACGAGCCCGTATCCGACGCAGGCACAGGCTCCCCCGAGAGCCACCTCGTCAGCCTCCTCGACCAACTCCACGTCTCTGGCGAGCTTGCCACGGACTTGGAGTCGGTTGGCTCCACCGACCCGATGCTTGTTGACTCTGACACGACATCGCTATATGCCTTCCCCACCAATGTGGTAATCATCAACGACCCTCTTCCTCGCGCCGACAGTAGCGGCAGCGCCACCACCGAGCTACAGGTCATTAGCCATGGCGCCACCTCTAGTGAAAACGCCCACAACGCCCTGCAGGTGGCGCTGCACGACTTGTTCGCCCCCATCCCGGCTGACACCAACGCCAAACTGGAGGCGCGCCGCCTCGCCCTCGTTGCGGAGGCCAGAAGCTAGCTTCCATGTGATGCCTCACCGAGGCTCACCAGCGCGAAGTCGACCGCGCCGCCTTCGGCACACCACCTCCCCGCGGGCCGAGCCGCATCGGCACCATAAAGAAATGCGGTGCGGCTATCGCCGATATGCTGGGAGCAGACCGCCCAGTCTATGCCACGCCTCTCGAGAATCTACGCGCTGCCCAGGTGGCCGCAGACGAGCTGAATGGACTGGGGCCCGACGAGCTCCCCCACATGACCAGACGCAGCCAGCAGCTTATCGACGCGGCCACAGAGCAGCATGAAGCCGGTGTCCGCGCCGAAAGTCCTCCTCGCGCCGAGAGCATGGTGCGACGTCCCGAATGCCGACCGCGGGCAACACCCGTACAAGGAAAGAAAAGGAGCCGGCTGCCAGCCGCAGCCGGACTCGAATCTCTATCGAGGGTGACGCAGAAGGCCGCCCTCGAGCTGTGTAGTGGCGGGGCGACCCGCCTCCTCCTCGACCTCACCGCCTGTCACGCATCCGACTCTCAGCGGCCGACTGGGCCGCCACGAAGGAGTCAGCGAGAATGACGCCCGCCACCGGATCGACCGCCTAGCGCGATCCCTGGCCCTGGAAGAAGAAGATGATGTCGGCCCGCCTTGCTTCGGCCCCCGCATCCGTGACGAGCCCTTCCCCAAAGGGTTCTCGCTCCCAAGAGACACACCCAAGTACAACGGCTCCGTGAAGCCGGAAGACTGGTTGATCGACTACTCCACTGCGGTTAGCATCACGAAGGGCAACATGCGTGTTGCCGTGAAGTATGTCCCCCTGATGCTCCAGGGCACGACGCGCACCTGGCTCAACAGCCTCAAGCCTTACAGTGTCAACAGCTAGCTAGACTTCACAGAAGCTTTCATCTGCAACTTCACCAGCACCTACAAGGGGGCTCCCATGCCCCGACAGCTCTCCTTGTGTGTCCAAGGGCCTAATGAATCAACTCGCGACTACCTCATGCGTTGGGCCGAGCTCCGCAATTCCTGCGAAGGGGTGCATGAGGTTCAAGCTATAGAATACTTCACCGCCGGGTGCCGAGAAGGCACCCTCCTCAAGCACCGACTCCTCTACGACGAGCCGACTACCCTCGACGAGCTACTGGTCATAGCTGATAAATACGCCACGGCCGATTCCTCAATGAAGACCGAGCTCCGAGTAGACGCCTCCGGGAAGGTGCTCGCTCCAAGTCCCAAGACGCCGGCAGGAGACTCCAGCCGGCGCCTGTACCAGAACGACCACAAGCGCAAGGCTCCCATGCCGCCTTCCCCCAATCGGCAGGTGGCTACAGTTGAAGGCGAACAACCCGAAGGGCGGCCCATGTCCAAGAAGTAGAAAGGCAACAGGCCGGCTTGGCAGCCGGCTTTCTCCTATGAGCAAGCACTTGACGCCCCCTGCAAGTTCCACAACGGCATGAAGCCTTCAAACCACATGACCCGAAAATGCCACTGGCTCACGCGGATCTCCAAGGGCGAGGGGATAGCACCACCTCCGCCTGCTGGTCAGCCGCCTCCGCCCCCTCCGCAGCCGGCCGCTCGACCAGCAGTCGGGGCTGTTCTAGACGAGTACCCCGACGAGCATGCCGCCTACGTCGTCTTTACGAGCCAACCAGAAGATCGGCGTAGCCGGCGCCGACAGCACCAAGAAGTCAACGTAGTTTCCTCTAACAACCCCGAGTTCATGCACGGGTCAGAAAGGCCTATCAGCTGGAGCCAGACAGATCACCCAGAGGTGATGCCGTCTCCCGGCTCTTACGCATTGGTTTTGGATGCCACCCTCGCAACAGAAAGGCGAGCTGCCCATTTCTCCCGCGTGCTGATAGATGGCAGGAGCAGCATCAACATACTGTACCGTGACACCATGGAGAAACTGAGCATCAAGACGAAGCAGCTCATGCCTAGTCGAATTGTGTTCCATGGCTTTGTACCCGGCCTGTCCTCCTCCCCAATCGGCAAGATCAAGATAGATGTCCTCTTCGGGGATAAGGATCATTTCCGCCGAGTGGCAGTGTGGTTTGAGGTAGTGGATCTGGAGAGCCCTTACCACTCGTTGCTTGGCCGACCTACTCTGGCCAAGTTCATGGCTGTACCCCACCATGCCTACCTCAAGATGAAGATTACGAGTTCCAAGGGCATCATCACCATAGCCGGAGACTACAAGAAATCCTCCGAGTGTGCGGCAGCTACCTGCCGGCTGGCCGAGTCCCTCGTGATTGCTGAAGAGAAGAAGATACTGGATCGAGTCGTGGCCATGGCCTGCAAGCAGTCGGCCTTGTCCCCCGACCACAAGCAGTATGATGCCCAATGTTGTTTCCAGCCGGCCAAAGAAACAAAGAAGGTACTTCTGGACCCGGAGCACCCTGAAAGGTTTGCCACCATCGGGGCAAACCTGGACAACAAATAGGAAGGCGAGCTCATCGATATCCTTCGTG
Organism: Triticum monococcum; assembly: GCA_034509565.1. Lineage (NCBI taxonomy): Eukaryota > Viridiplantae > Streptophyta > Magnoliopsida > Poales > Poaceae > Triticum > Triticum monococcum. The sequence continues at coordinate 80,557,300 of CM067843.1, forward strand.
AGAATCAGGACATCTTCGCGTGGTCCCCCAAGGACATGCCGGGTGTTCCGAAGGAATTCGCCGAGCACAAGCTGCATGTCCGAGAAGGTGCAAAACCAGTCAAACAGCCCCTCCACTGACTATCGGAAGAGAAGAGAAGGATTGTAGGAGAAGAGATAGCCGGCTTCTGGCAGCCGGCTTCATTATGGAAGTTTTCTTTCCGGCATGGCTCGCCAACCCGGTCCTCGTGCTGAAGAAAAATAACAAGTGGCGCATGTGTATAGACTACACTAGCCTCAACAAGGCCTGCCCCAAAGATCCTTTCGCCCTAGCAAGGATTGACCAAGTAATAGACTCCATAGCCGGATGCGAGCTGTTGAGCTTCTTGGATGCTTACTCAGGCTACCACCAGATAAAGTTGGATCCAGCTGACCGCCTGAAGACAGCCTTCATCACACCATTTGGAGCTTTCTGCTACCTGACTGTGACATTCGGCTCAAGAAATGCCAGAGCCACTTTTCAGCGTTGCATGCAGAAATGCCTCCTCAAGCAGCTCGGCAGAAATGCCCATGTCTATGTAGACGATATTGTGGTGAAGACGGAGAAGCGCGGCACCTTGCTGGAAGACCTCAGAGAGACATTTGAAAACTTGTGCCGGTTTCAGATCAAGCTTAACCCCAAGAAATGCATGTTTGGAGTACCAGCCGGCCAGCTCCTAGGCTTTCTGGTCTCGGAACGCGGCATCGAGTGCAACCCGATGAAGATCAAAGCCATAGAGAGAATCGAGATTCTCACCAAGCTACGAGATGTCCAGAAGTTCACCGGATGCTTGGCTTCCCTGAACCACTTCATCAGCCGGCTCAGAAAGAAAGCTCTCCCTCTCTACTCACTCATGAAGAAGTCCACTCACTTTGAGTGGAATGACCAAGTAGACCAAGCTTTTCATGAGCTAAAGAAGATGCTGACCACGCCGCATGTCTTGGCGGCACCGACTGAGAAAGAGCCCATGCTCCTTTACATCGCCACCACTAGCGGGGTGGTCAGCACAGTCATCGTGGTCCAGCGCCCAGAAGAAGGCCGAGCTTAGTTAGTCCAGAGGCCGGTCTATTACTTAAGTGAAGTATTATCTGCCTCGAAGCAGAACTACCCACACTACCAGAAGCTGTGGTACGGTGTGTACTTCGCCGCCAAGAAGCTCAAGCCCTACTTTCAAGAGCACCCCATCACGGTCATATGTACTGCCCCGCTTGCCGAGATCATAGGCAGCCGGGATGCATCCGGCCGGGTGGCAAAATGGGCCATTGACCTAGCTCCCTACACGATCTTCTATCAGCCCTGCACCGCCATCAAGTCCCAAGCACTGGCCGACTTCCTCGTTGACTGGGCCGAAACCCAGTACCTGCCACCGGCCCCCGACTCCACTCATTGGCGAATTCATTTTGATGGGTCCAAGATGCACACCGGCTTGGGAGCCGGCATCATCCTCACCTCTCCCAAGGGCGACAAGCTCAAGTACACATTTCAAACTCATACACGGGCTCCGGCTAGCCAAAGAGATCGGCATCCGCCGGATCCTGTGCTACGGCGACTCGGATTTTGGTGGTCCAACAGTCATCTGGCGACTTGGACACCAAGGATGCGAACATGGCAAGCTACCGCTTCCTCATTCAGCAAATCAGCGGATATTTTGAAGGATGCGAGTTCCTCCACGTGCCACGGGCCGTCAACGTGCAAGCAGATGCCCTGGCACGAATAGGCTCCACCCGACAAGCTATACCAGCCGGTGTTTCTCTCCACCGCCTCCTTAAGCCGTCTATAAAGCCATCTCCAGAATCTGATTCCATCTTCGGCCGCTTTACCCTGACACAGTCGGATCCGACTTGGGGAACCAAGCAGGCGGCTCGGGGACTTCGACAGGCGGCCCGGGGACTGCCGTAGTCGCACCCGGCCCGGGGACTTCGGAACTCGGCCCGAGGGCTACTGTAGCCGGCCCGGGGACTGCATCGACAGAACAGGCGGTGGCCGACTCCAACTCTTCACCACCCAGCCCACCCGCCCTGGTCACAGTAGCAGTTTTGACGGCAGAAGAAGTCACAGCTCCATCATGGGCCCAGCCCATCCTCAACTTCTTAGTAAACAGAGAGTTGCCAACCGACGAGATCTCGGCAAGACAAGTCCAACGCCGAGCCGGAGCATACACAATAGTAAACCGAGAGCTTGTTAGGCGCAGCGTCACTAGAGTCTTCCAGCGCTACGTTGAGCCAGAGAAGGGCATAGCAATCCTTAAGGACATCCACCATGGTGAATGCGGCCACCACGCAGCCTCAAGATCACTCGTCGCCAAAGCCTTCCGCCATGGATTATTCTGGCTGACTGCTTTGGATGATGCCAAGGAACTAGTCAAACACTGCAAAGGGTGCCAAGTTTTCAGTTCCAAGCAACACCTGCTGGCTTCTGCACTCAAGACCATCCCCCTCACCTGGCCTTTTTCCGTCGTGGGGCTGGACATGGTGGGCCCATTCAAGACGGCACATGGCGGCATGACACATCTGGTTGTCGCTGTGGACAAATTCACCAAGTGGATTGAAGCAAAGCCTATCGAGAAGCTGAATGGGCCAACTGCTGTGACATTCATCGCAGATATTACAACCCGGTACGGCGTGCCGCATAGCATCATCACCGACAATGGCACAAATTTTGCAAAGGGAGCACTGGCACGTTTCTGTGCAACACACGGCATCCGGCCGGACCTAGCGTCCGTTGCCCACCCGCAGTCAAATGGCCAGGCTAAGCGAGCAAACGGCCTCATCCTCTCCGCATCCAGCCCTGACTGGTCGTACCACTGGAGCGCTCGGCCGGCTGTTGGCTCGACGAGCTACCGGCCGTCCTCTGGAGTTTGCGCACTACCCAAACAAGTTGTCGGCGTTCTGGGAATGGGGGTCCCCAGACTTGCCTGCCTGCGGCCTGCGGCGTGGCTCAAAGGGGGGCCCAGCACGGCCCATCTTCACCAACACAGACCCAAGACCCTCGCGAGGGGCCAAGCCTCGCGGGGCGGACGACGCGGAGCTTCCTTAGGCATGGCCTCATCAGGCTGGCTCGCGAGGAGGCGGGGAGATCAAGGCAGGGTACCTCACGAGGTGCCCGTGACGCAAGCCATGACGACCAAGGGCGCCAGGCAGGTGCCAGCCCGTGCAGTGTCCTCCTTTCCTCTTTGGTGCAAAGGGGGCAAGCGCAGCCGCGGAGTACCGAGGCATCAGGCAAAGGTTGCCATTTCGATGCAACAAGACCAAGACCCGGAGGACTGCAAGACAGAGGTCATCGTGGAGCCCAAGACGGCGTCACCACCAGAGCTTTGTGCAGGCGAAGACTACTTTTGTCAGGATAACTGGTACTAGCTGTCCCCTTTCAAGTTAGCCCGCCATTGTTGGCTCCCTTCCCGGTTGATATTAGGGAAGAGGACCAGGGCCTCTATAAATAGGACCAGCCACCCGCAGGATGGGAGGCAGCTAGGGGGAGAGAGAGAGAGGAAGGGGGCAAGGCAGCTGAGCAGCTAGGAGAGAGAGTTTTAGGGAGATCGAGATCAACAACCAAGAAAGAGAGAGAGAGAGAGAGAGAGAGAAGAGGGTGACTGTACTCCTCCCAGCAGTTCATCGACCCAGCCAAGAACAGACCCTCGCGAGGTTGTTCTTCCTTGTATTGTTCATCATCATCAGCCCAAGAGGCAATCCACCACACCACACACTGGAGTAGGGTATTACACCACAACGGTGGCCCAAACCAGTATAAACCCTGTGTCTCTTGTGTTGTTCTTTTCATAGCTTAGATCTTAGTGAAGCGGAGGGGTGCAGGTAGGTAGGAGGCGAAATCTCCGCGTGCACCCCAGTGTTCGAACCTCAAGGGTCTGCCGGAACCCGAAATCCGACATTTGGCGCGCCAGGTAGGGGTGCGCCGGAATTCGTCTTCCACCACCCCGTTCTCCTCCGACCATTGCACCCATGTCTGATGCTCGTCGGGCCCGTGCCGAGCGCCGGGCCGCTCTCGCTTCCCGCGTCGCCCAGATGGCCCCTGTCGGCGGGCGTCCTCGCCGTTCCCCGTCACCAGCCGTCAACGCCGCCACCGGCCCGGCGGGGGACGAGCAGCAAGCATCGTCTCAGCATCCGACCGTGCGGCAAGACGGCCGCACCGCAACTCCCTTGCTCACCCCGGTTGGTTCTTCATCCCGCGCGCTCCGCGCACCCATGGAGGCTCGAGCTGCGCTCATCGCGGCAAATGAGCTCCTGTGCTACCGTCCCGTCGACGACGTCTACGAAGAATGGCTCGACCGCGCCGCCGAGCTCGTCCACGCTGAAGGGGGCTCTCCTGCGCCGTCCGTTCCGCTGCACCGCACCCCGCCCCGCGTAGTTGATGAAGCTCCGATGGTGCCCCGGCCGCCTCCTGCTCAGGAAGGCGCCATGGCTCCAAGGCGCGTGGCCCCTGGGTGGAACCCGCTCCGTGAGGTGCTAGCGCGGCAAGAGCAGAGCTGCCAAGAAGTCCCTCGCCCGCAAGAAGCTGCCTGGGCGCTCCCTGCTCCAGCACGTCGCGACCATGCTCCTGCTCCCGCACGTCAAGACCCCGCGCTGCTCCCAGCTGCAGTGCGTGGGGACATGCAAGACCAAGCTCTCCGTCACCCAAGGCCTCGCGTGGCCACAGCAGGCTGCCGCGCCTTCACCACCGAGCTACGCAGCGTCGCATGGCCCGGCAAGTTCAAGCCAAACCTACCTCCTCGTTCCGACGGCACGGCTGACCCTGCGGAGTTCCTCCAGCTCTACGAGCTGGGCATCGAAGCTGCCAACGGAGACGAGAAGGTCATGGCGAACTGGTTTCCCATGGCGCTCAAGGACGGGGCCCGCACCTAGCTCCTGAACCTGGCTCCAGGCATGATCTCCTCCTGGGACGAGATGCGCACCCGCTTCATCACCAACTTCCAAGGTACTCGCGACCGGCCACCCGCCGTGAGCGACATGCGCCGCATCAAGCAACAACCCGGGGAGACCCTGCAAAAGTACATCCAGCGCTTCAACAACGCACGCCTCAAGATTCCCAAGGTGACTGAGGAGGCCATCATCTTAGCCTTCTCCGACGGTGTGCGCGATGTCAAGATGAAGGAGGAGCTGGCGATGCATGAAGACCTGTGCACTTCCTTGGAGATATTCAACTTGGCAACCAAGTGCGCCAGGGCTGAGGAAGGGCGTCTCTCCCTCCTTGAGCTGCCTGCCGCAGACCCAGAAGAGAAGAAGCCCAAGGCCAAGGATCTGAAGCGCAAGGGGGCTGCCATGCTCGCGGCAGAACCAGACACCAAGCATGGCAGAGATCAGCCCAAACCTTCCAAGGGCAGCCGGTATCGTGTGTACCACGACCTCCACACACACAACACCAACGAATGTCAAGAACTCCGAGCCGTGCGAGAAGGAAGGATCGGCCGTCGCCCCGACCACGGTGACCGGGGCTACGGTCGAGGAGGAGGAAGGAACGCAGGACGCTGGGAAGACTGTGGCCCGCGCCAAGGGTGGCGTGATCAACCTCGTGAGGATCGCTGGCAAGACCCGCCTCGCAAGGGAGACTGGAGGGATCAGCCTCGCGAGGATCGCCCGCAAGGCAACGCAGGCCTCCCTCCGCTACCGCCGCAGCCAAGGAGAAACGAGGACCGCCACCAGGACGAGGGGGCTGGGGGCTTCTAGGAGCCGCGCGGGATCGCCTGCATCCTGGGCGGGGCTTAATCCCCAGCCTCTCAACGCATCTTCAAGCAGTTCGCCCACGAAGTGAATGCAGTCCTCCCCAGGCTCGAGGCCACGCGCCCTCTCAGGTGGTCGGCGTGCGCCATCACGTTCAGCTCAGCAGATCAGCTCAAGTGTGCGGCTACAGCCGGAGTCCTCCTAATGTTTTGTTCCCCAATCATCAGCAACGTGGTGGTCACCAAGACCCACATCGATGGCGGGGCAAGGCTCAACGTCCTGTCCGTGGAAACATTCAACAATCTCCAAGTGCCCTACAGCCAACTTCGGCCAACCAAGCCTTTCTCCGAAATCACCGACGGCTCCACGGTCCCGATTGGGCAGGTCCGCCTCCCTGTCACCTTCGGGGCACGCAACAACTACCACACCGAGCTCATCGACTTCGACGTCGCTCACATTCGCCTGTCGTACAACGCCATCCTTGGGTACCCAGCGCTGGCCAAGTTCATGGCCGTAACTCACCACGGCTACAACGTCCTCAAGATGCCAGGAAGTGGCGGAGTCATCACGGTGCCCTATGAGGAGAAGGACGTGGTGTGTTCCCTGGAACGAGCCTTTCAGGCCGCGTCACTGGAAGACCCGGATCGAGGAAGCAGGAGGCTTCCCGAGACCGCCCCCGAGAAGAAGAAGACGTCGTCTGGCCCAGCCCCTCAGGAGGCAGGCCCCTCTGGGCCCATGCCTGCCAAGGGGAAACTCCTTCCATCGCATAGGAAAGCGCGCCCGGCCCCCTCCTCAGGCAGGGCTCGGGGGCTCTCCCCTGGAGGGCCACCGACCTAGCTAGGGTCACGAGGGAGGCGCTTGGGCACCACATGGAGGCGTGTTTTGAAGCACGTTTGCCTCAAGAAGGAGCAAGGCAGGAAAGCCAGACCCTCAGGAGTTCGTCAGCAAGGCCATTCAAGAGCTAGAGGAGTCAAGAGTCATGAAAGGAAGCCGCCGCCTACCAGCAGTGGCTCCCCATCCAGGCGAGGATGGTGGGCTGCGTGTCTGCATCGACATACCAGGGCTCAACCGAGTCGCCTCTCTGGAGCGCCTCTGGCGCACGCGAGTGGGGCACTACGGAGGTCCACCCCACAGCTACGTTCGCATGCCTTACGGCTTGCCGAACGCGGCTGCCACGTACCAGCGCCTCATGAGGGGCATCACGGAGGCACGGGAGGCCAGGCATTCCGCAGCCCTGGCGGAGATGGAGATGGTCCGCGAGGAGCTGCCAGCGCCTCCAGAGCCTCCCGAGGCCCCTGGGCCTGGGGGCTCGTGAGGATCGTCTTCCGCTGCCCACCGAGTCTACTACACCAACACTCCTTCGTCCTCAACGTCATCAGGTGACATCTTTCAAGGTTCACTTCCAGTTGGGAGCGCCCCCCAGGGCTGCATTATTCCCAAGCCACGTGGGTCCGTCCCTGTGGCATGTATCCCTTTTATTTCATGTTGTTAGCTTACCTTGTTGGGGGCGCCCCTCGGGCTGCATGATCCCCAAGTCGCTCGGGCCTGACCCAGTGATGTCCGCCTTCCCAGCATCTATTTAAATGAATCCACTCCTTCACGGCTACTGTGCTTGACCTAGATGCCCGCTCAACTGACGGAACTGCTCCCAAACGGCACGACGCTTGCGCATGGGTCCGTCCCTGCAACACCGACAAACCTGAATGGCTGAGCTCTGGCCGTGGCAGCCCCGCATGGCGCCACCTCATCAAGCCTTCAGTGACTCATTACCCCTCGAAAGCAACCAACGGCTGACTGTCAATTGTCATAGCAACCCCCTCGTTTCTTCTTCTATGATGGGTCTACAGGGTCTCCTGAAGGAGCTGCGTCAGGCGAGGCCCTTGCGGTGTCTCCCTCACTCTCGTCCGCGTGAACCGCTTGCACATTAAAGGGGGGTGCCTGAGCATCACAACTCAGGGCTCCTACTGGCTCTCTAGCCCTCACCCTCTGACCTTGTCCACGGCATCGCGACCTGGCATACCAGCGACGGCTGAGACTCGCTCGAGGGCCAGGACCCAAGGACGTAGAGCAGAAAGGGGAGCAAAGGCGAGAGGGGAGGGACACGCGAGGACCCCACCAAGCAACCTCATGCCTGCCGATGCACGGACCCGGCGACACACCAGAGAGCGGCCCCTGATTCTCGAGATAAGTCACCACCCGGAAGCGCCAGCTACCGTGGCATCATCCCCGCACCTAATGCAATCCCATGTTAGCGATGCCGCTCTCCTTTCTCACCGAACGACGGTTGCTTGAGCGCCAAAGGGGACCTCCTGGGCATCGCGACTCAGGGGCTCTTATCGGACTCCGGGTCGCTCACCTCCTGGCCTTGACCACGGCATCGCGACCTGGCATACCAGCAACGGCTGAAGCTGCCTTGGGACAGGGACCTGTCAGCGCAGAGCACCAAGCCCTCGTGAGGCTCGAAAGGGTGGAGTGAGCTAAGACGGAATGAGCAACTTGCACAATTCTACGACAAGGGTTATATTAACAAAATAGGATCACAGGCACCTTACAAGCCCCCACGGGACGCGTCTTTGATTCCTCATAGGGAACAGATCCTAAAGGAACACTAACTACGCGCGCCCCTGCAAAACACGCCATCATCAACAGTGGGCCGTCAAGCACCGGCGCCAACCCCATCCAGATCAGAGTCGACGGCGGCCTGACGAGCCCGCCCTGCTCCAGGAGCGGCGCCGGCTCGGGGGCTCGTAGCTGTCGTCGCTCGTCTCCGGAGTCGCGAAGACCTTGCTGGAACGTCCGACGCATCCACCGCCTGAGGAGCCACCAAGGGAGTGGTTGGCGGGCCCAGTCCTTGCCGCAGCAGGGTCCTGGCCACCTCTCCCGGGGTAGCACTCCAGCCGGCGCCTGTTCGCATCGAAGACCTTGAAGAACATCACCGAAGCACCGTCGTACTCGAAGTGGATCGCGAGGGCGCCTCTTGTCCTACAAACCCGGGCGATTTCGCCCCAGCCCCGAGTCATGAAGACCACGACCTCTGCCTCGGTCGTGAGGGTGCAGCAGCCGGCGTGCTGCGGCCAAAGCTCTAGGAGTTCTCCCTGCGGGATGATGGAGGCGAAGAAGGGAGGAAGGCGAATCCAAGACTGAGGAGGCATGGCGACATGGAGCACGAACTCTCGAGAGGAGCCCCCGATGTGGACCCCAGGGGGGACGACCCACACCTTCGTGACTCGTCGACGCCGACGGCGGCGCAGCCCATGGCGATCAGCATCAGCTCCTTCAGGGCCCTCGATGTGGGCATACAAGGGAAGCGGGAACCCCGGCGGTGCCCGCTTGCACCAAGGCCTCAACACCACCTGATGGGCCCCCTCGTCCGGGCCATGGAGGATGAGCCGTTTCTTCAGCGGGAGCGGGTCTGGTGTCGTAATCTGGGTTCCGGCAGACCCTTAAGGTTCGAACACTGGGGTTCACGCAGAGATCTCGCCTTCTACCTCCCCGCCTCGCAAAGATCTAAACTAACAAAGGAACCGCACAAGAGACACAAGATTTATACTGGTTCGGGCCACCATTGTGGTGTAATACCCTACTCCAGTGTGTGGTGGATGGATTGCCTCCTGGGGCTGGTGATGATGAACAGTACAAGGAAGAACAGCCTCGCGAGGGTCTGTTCTTGGCTAGGGTGATGAACTGCTGGGAGGAGTTCAGTCACCTCTCTCTCACTCTCTCTCTCTACTTGCTAGCCGGATCCACCAACCTATCAACAGATCGAACCCCCTGATATGTGGGTGACCGGTCCTATTTATAGGCAAAGGCCCTCGGCCTCTTCCCAAACATTGAGCGGGAAGGGCGCCAACAATGGCGGGCTAATTTGAAGGGGGACAACAAGCATCAACTATCCTGACAAAAGTAGTCTTCGGCTGCGCAAAGGCTCTGGTGATGATGCCGTCCTGGGCTCCATGGTGACCTCCGTCTCGTAGCCCTCCTGGTCCTGGTCTCGTTGCACCGATATGGCAACCTTTGCCTGATGCCTCGGTACTCCGCGGCTGCGCTTGCCCCCTTTGCACCAAAGAGGAAAGAAGGACGCTACGCGCGCTGGCGCCCGCCTGGCATCCTGAGTCGTCATGGCTTGCGTCATGGGCACCTTGCGAGGTACCCTGCCTTGATATCTCCGCCTCCTCGCGAGCCAGCCTGAGGAGGCTGCGCCTGAGGAGGCTTGGCCCCTCGCGAGGGTCTTGAGTCTTGTGCTGATGAAGATGGGCCATGTTGGGCCCCCATTCGAGCCACGCCGCAGGCCGCAGGCAGGCAAGTCTGGGGACCCCCATTCCCAGAATGCCGACATCTGGTTCCTCTCGGGGAGCCTTCCCCTTCTCTGCCGTCAAGAACCGGTGGATCGGAGCCATCGCACCAAGAAGGAGCAAGGACCGGGAAGGAGAAGCAAGGAGGGATGGACTAGAAGGGCGTGCGTTGTTCCGTACTTATGGCTGGCGAAGGCCAATCGCAGACCTCCACGATCACAGGTAATCATGACCCACTTTGCAAGCAGGACTTGTCCAGTCCACGCAGTTGCCGAGGCGCCATGGGGAAGTGGTGGCGCCCACGTCCAATCAACTGCCACGTGGCGCCCAAGGCCGCAGGCTGTTAGGGCCCGGGGCTTCGCTCTTGCCCTTCCGCCTCCCTGCACGGCCAAGTCCGGGCGCGCCTTGGGCCCGGGGGCTACTGTCGGTGTTCTGGGAACGGGGGTCCTCAGACTTGCCTGCCTGCGGCCTGCGGTGTGACTCAAAGGGGGGCCCAGCACGGCCCATCTTCACCAACACAGACCGAAGACCCTCGCGAGGGGCCAAGCCTCACGGGGTGGACGACGCGGAGCTTCCTCAGGCACGGCCTCATTAGGCTGGCTCGCGAGGAGGCGGGGAGATCAAGGCGGGGTACCTCACGAGGTGCCCGTGACGCAAGCCATGACGACCAAGGGCGCCAGGTGGGTGCCAGCCCGCGAAGTGTCCTCCTTTCCCCTTTGGTGCAAAGGGGGCAAGCACAGCCGCGGAGTACCGAGGCATCAGGAAAAGGTTGCCATTTCGGTGCAACAAGACCAAGACCCGAAGGACTGCAAGACGGAGGTCATCGTGGAGCCCAAGACGGCGTCACCACCAGAGCTTTGTGCAGGCGAAGACTACTTTTGTCAGGATAACTGGTACTAGCTGTCCCCTTTCAAATTAGCCCGCCATTGTTGGCTCCCTTCCCGCTCGATATTTGGGTAGAGGACCAGGGCCTCTATAAATAGGACCAGCCACCCGCAGGATGGGAGGCAGCTAGGGGGAGAGAGAGAGAGGAAGGGGGCAAGGCAGCTAGGCAGCTGAGCAGCTAGGAGAGAGAGTTTTTAGGGAGATCGAGATCAGCAATCAACAAAGAGAGAGAGAGAGAGAGAGAAGAGGGTGACTGGACTCCTCCCAGCAGTTCATCGCCCCAGCCAAGAACAGACCCTCGCGAGGTTGTTCTTCCTTGTATTGTTCATCATCATCAGCCCAAGAGGCAATCCACCACACCACACACTGGAGTAGGGTATTACACCACAACGGTGGCCCGAACCAGTATAAACCCTGTGTCTCTTGTGTTGTTCTTTTCATAGCTTAGATCTTAGTGAAGTGGACGGGTGCAGGTAGGTAGGAGGCGAAACCTCCGCACGCACCCCAGTGTTCGAACCTCAACGGTCTGCCGGAACACGAAATCCGACACAAGTCAACCGGCTTCACCCCTTTCTTCCTTGTATATGGTGCCGAGGTTGTCATCCCAACTGACATCGAGTTTGACTCACCTCGGGTCATCATGTACACAGAGGCGGAGGCCAAGGAAGCACGAGAAGACGGCGTCGACCTGCTGGAAGAAGGCTAGCTGTTAGCCCTCAGCCGGTCCGCCATCTATCAGCAGGGTCTGCACCACTACCACAGCCGGAAGGTCAAGCGAAGATCCTTCCAAGAAGGCGATCTTGTGCTCCGGTTGATCCAGCGAACAGCCGGCCAGCACAAGCTTTCTGCCCCTTCGGAGGGCCCCTTCGTCATCAGCAGAGCTTTAGGCAACGACTCCTACTACCTAATCGACGCGCAGAAGCCGAAGGCATGCAAGAGAGATGATTCCGGCAAGGAGTCGGAACGACCATGGAATGCTACCTTTTATACTAAGTACGAGACAAAGGGTCCCCCAAGGAGCACTCGGGGACTACCCTCTTTTATCCATGAATGATGAGTATCATGCCTATGACTATGTTACTACATTTGCTTTTTCGTCCGGCACCGGGCTCGACCAGTCGGACCGGGGACTCGCCGCCTCAAGTTATATTTAAGTTCTGCTTGCAGTCAGACAAGTAGTGTGCCGGCACCCAAGCCCCTTCTTGCCAAAAGTTGCAGCTCGAAGAATCGAATGTCCGACTGGCAAGAGCCAAGGGCAGGAAAGGATGCCCACACGAAAAATGGCAAAGGACTAACAAACTTATATAACGCGAGCCGGTTTCCCGCCCCGCCAACCGGCTACCCGAGCAGCCGGCTGGCCAGCTTCCCGTTTACTTTGCTGCAATCTAAGAAAGCTCGAGTACTTGCCTTCCCAAAATGACCAAGTCCTTCTCCAGCCACAGACTGTAGAGCAGCTGTGCGGCTAGGAAGGCGCCGGCCAAGGGAAGGCGGCAAAGGGAAAAGCTAAAATGATAGAAAGCAAACATGAACGGAAGCCAAACACACGCATAATTATATTTACACAAAAGACCTTCAAAAGGCTAGCATTCAACATAGTCTGAATACACCCCCAATGGGTGGAACTGCGCAAATTTAATAAAAGTTGTTCAAAAGAGTAATAAGCAGGAAAGCAAGGATGGCGGATCAAGCCAAGGGAATGACGGGCGAGTTGGGCAGGCGAGTCTCGGCATCGTTGCTAGAGGCATGATTAGGCTGAGGCGGGCTGGTCGCTTCGCCATCTGGCACAACGTCTTCACCATCCTCCCCCTCTTCCCCTTCGCCCACATCGCTGGAAGCAATCTCCTCTGTCGAGTCCTCCCCTTCGGCCGGGTTCAGCCCGAACCACTCCTCCGGCTGAGCGACCCGGCATGATCCACCTCAGGGGCAAAGGCACTGGTGTCGGTGTACTCGGCGATCGCCGAGGTGCGATGGACGATAGCCGGCCGCACCGCCTCCAGCTCCTCGTCGGCCTCCTGCCGCCAGGTGCTCAGCTGGTCCAAGTTGAGCCTACGATACCAAGGCCGGACGAATTCCAACATCCACCTAGCGCCGGACCGGGCCGCTGACGCCTTCCAAGCCTCTAAGTGGACGACTGCGACCTCCAGCCAGTCGGCGGGCCAACTTGGGGAACGGGGAACCACCTCGCCAGGCCAGAGGGCGGCCAGTACTTGCGCCCCGGCATGCTGAAGATGGCGGAGCATGCGGTGGGCCGGCTGCAGGCGGGCTTGAAGCGTCAGTAGCTACTCCTCAAGTGACCAGCTGGCACCCGGTGCGATCTCGGCCCCAGCCTGCCGTCGCGCGTCGCGGTAGGCCTCAATGGCTTGGGTAGTGGCAGCAGAGTAACCGGGGAAGTAATCTGCACAAAGAAGAAAGCAGTAGCACAAAATCAAAAGACGAACCAGATGGTGGGAGGCAGCCAAGGAAGCGAAGAAGAAGGCGGCCTACCGTCGATTAAGTCTTCCACCCGGCTATAGCCTTGGCTCAGCGCATGCCTCGTCTCGGCCCACTTCACCGCCTCGGTCTCATACTCGGCTTTGAGGGCGACCTCGCTGTCCTGCGCTGCCTTTAGGTCTGCCTTGTGGCTCTCCTCCTGGTCGGCAAGCTTCTTGGCCAGGCGATCCCGCTCCTGGGCCAGGGTGGCGCACTCGGCCTCCTTGGCGCGAAGGGCGGACTGGGCTCCGCTTAGCTGGCCCCTTAGTTAGCATTGGCCCCTGTAGATATGAAGAAAGAAGTCCTCAGGAAAAGATCCGACTCGACTGCTCAGCAGTCGGCCCGAATCCTGGGGACTACACCCAGTGGGTGCGCTGACGCGCCCCCACTTGAGATAAAAATGAATCAGTGGCTTTCTAATTCAACTCCTGGGCCTGGGAGTTGAAAGTAGATGCGCAGAGGTTGTGGTACTCCTGCAGATGAGACAAGAGACGCGAGTAAGAACAAGACGGCGATCAAAGTCTACCAAGAAGTTCCAAGCCTCCTGCTCAGCAGCCGGCTCGGAACTCGGGGACTACACCCAGTGGGTGCACTGACGCGCCCCACGGAAGAAATCAGGAGCAATCGACAAAGAGCGGGAGGACTCACACGAATAATCGTTCACGTCGTCAGGAACTCTTGAGTGTACTGCTTCAACGCGGTAGCTTGGGCCTGAAGCTGGTTCCGGACGTCCTGCGCCACCACGTTCAGCATGGTCGTCCTGCCACCCGGCGTCCACCCGGATGAGCTGTCGCTGGCCGCTTCCAGGTCCTGGGCCGACGAGCTGGCGCCCGCAGTTTATGGCGGCTCCGGCTCCGAATTTGCCTTCCCCGTGCGATGGCGAGTTGGTGACGAGACCACAAGATCCCCCCCACAGTCGCCTCGCCCCCAGCCGGCTGCTCGGGCGGTGCTTCAGCCCGGCTTCCTTCGCCCGCTCCAGTCGGCGGTGACGGCACCTCCTCCCTCTCCATCTCCGGCTAGCCGCGGCCGGCTTCCTCCGTCGGGGGCACTGGGATGTCGGGGGCCGCGGCGTGGAGGGGAACGATGAGCTGTGGAGGCTAGTTCCGTTGGGCCTCCGCTTCCCTCTCCGCGTCCGTGGCCTCCGCCTGAGCCTTGGCGGCCGCGTTGGCTCGCGCCTCCACCAACTTTTCCCTCGCCTCCCGAGCCGCCCTCCGCTCCTCCGCCTCCCGCTCCTCCCACGCCTCCCACATGTTCCGCTCCGTCGCCTCTAGGAGGTCGACGCGGGGATCCACACGGCGGGAGCTTGTAGACCCTCCCACGGCTCCGACTATGGAGGCGGCAGGGACTTGCTCGAGGGAAAGAGGGGCCCTATTTGATAAGTCAAGAAGAAGGCTTGGAGGAATATCAATCGAAGAAGAAAAAGAAAGGCATAAGAAAAACGACACTTACGCTGAAACCGCCTGCGGCTGCTTCACCACCTTGCAGAAGCGGGCTGCCTTCGCGGCCGTTTCGTCCCGCTTGGTTGCCACTGCGGCACTCTTGGGCTTCTTTGGCCAACTGCCGAAGTGGGTCGACGGTGTTTCTGCTCGCCACCATGAGCAGCCGACGCGGCAGATGGGCCCGCACCTTGATGATCGGGTGCCGGCCGGCGGCGCCGAACAACTTCGGCCTCATCGTCATCCGGCCCGTCCTCGAAGGCAGCCCCGAGCCCAGTGCCGCCTGCCTCGCCGCCTTCCCCTGCGACGTCGTCTTCCATGGCGGCCGCCCCTAGTTCCGGGTCGTTGACGTCATCCATTGTGCGGTCAGGGAGAAACTGGCGTTCCACCCCTGCAGCCCCGGTTGCCGGCGGAAGAAGGGGGTTCTGTTGAAAACAAGCTGACTGATCAGGAGTCGGCCATCATGAACCCAGTGACAAGAAATGAAGAAAAGAAGAGAAAGTTACCATAGACGGAGGATTGGCGCGAGAGTACGGCTCCATGCCGTACTGCCACTCCTCACTGAGCTTGCAATTGGAAATGTAGTTCACCATGTAAGACACCTCGGCGTGAGGCATCTCCTTGGTGCTTAGCCGGCACGGGTCGAAGCGGCCGCTCATCTGGCCGATCTTGTGAGGTCGGCCCTGGAGAGGGAGCACCCGGCGCTCCACAAAGGTGGTGTAATACCCTCGATGCGACTATATCTCCCACATGTCGAGGCACGACTTAGAGGCATAATCGCATTGAAGGCATATGTCGCAAGTGAGGTAATCTTCACACAACCCATGTAATATGACAAGGGAAAGAGATACATAGTTGGCTTACAATTGCCACTTCACACAAATACATGAATAAAGCATTACATCATTCAATTACACTCAAGGTCCGACTATGGAACCAAAATAAAAGAAGAACCCCAAATGCGACAAAGGTCCTCGATCGACCCCAACTGGGCTCCACTACTGATCAACTAGAATGAAACAACATAAAGGACAAGATCTTCATCGAGCTCCTCCTGAGCTTGGTTGCGTCATCTGCACGGTCTCATCGGCACCTGTAAGCTGATTTTTGGAAGTATCTGTGAGCCACGGGGACTCAGCAATCTCGCACCCTCGCGATCAAGACTATTTAAGCTTATGGGTAAGGTAAAGGTATGAGGTGGAGCTGCAGCAAGCGACTAGCATATATGGTGGCTAACCTATTCGCAAACGAGAGCAAGAAGAGAAGGCAAAGCACGGTCAATAAAATATGATCAAGAAGTGATCCTGGACTACCTACGTCAAGCATAACTCCAACAACCGTGTTCGCTTCCCGGCCTCCGCCGGAAAGAGACCATCACGGTTACACACGCTGTTGACTCATTTTAATTAAGGTCAACTTTAGGTTTTCTACAACCGGACGTTAACAAATTCCAATCTGCCCATAACCGTGGGCACGGCTTTCGAAAGTTCAAATCCCTGCAGGGGTGTCCCAACTTAGCCCATGACAAGCTCTCACGGTCAACGAAGGAATAGACCTCCTCCCGAGACATTCCGATCAGACTCGGTATCCCGGTACTCCAAGACATCCTCGACAATGGTAAAACAAGTCCAGCAAGACCACCCGATGCGCCGACATCCCGATAGGAGCTGCACATATCTCGTTCTCAGGGCACACCGGATAAGCTAAGCGTACAGGAGCCGACGTAACCCAAGTTGCCAAGGGATGGCCCTGCACGGTGCTCTGGGTTGGACCAACACTTAGACAAGCACTGGCCCAGGGGGGTTAAAATAAGATGACCCTCGGGATGCGCGACTCCCAAGGGAAAAAGGCTAGGTGGCGAATGATAAAACCAAGGTTGGGCCTTGCCGGAGGAGTTTTATTCAAGGCGAACTATCAAGGGGTTCCCATTATAACCCAACCGCGTAAGGGACGCAAAATCCGGGAACATAACACCGATATGACGGAAACTAGGGCGGCAAGAGTGGAACAAAACACCAGGCATAAGGCCGAGCCTTCCACCCTTTACCAAGTATATAGGTGCATTAATTAAATAAGATATATTTTGATATCCCAACAAGTAAACATGTTCCAACAAGGAACAGCATCTCCATGTTCCAACAAGGAACAAACTTCAATCTTCACCTCCAACTAGCAACGCTATAAGAGGGGCTGAGCAAAGCGGTAACATAGCCAATCAACGGTTTGCTACGACATTGGTGGGTTAGAGGTTTGACATGGCAATTGGGAGGCTGACAAGCAAGTGGTAGGCATCGTAGCAATGGCATAGCAAAAGAGCGAGCAAACTAGCATAGCAAAGATAGTAGTGATTTCGAGGGTATGATCATCTTGCCTGAAATCCCGCAAGGAAGAAGAACGAGTCCATGAAGAAGACAAACGGACGTAGACGAGCGGATCCTCACAACACGACGTTACCGGAATCGACCCGAAGAAGCAACACCGGAAAAGAAGCAAACAACATGGTAAACAACCAACACATCAACATGCCATGATGCACAATCAAGTATGATGCATGTCCAGTTTAAAGAGGCGTGGCATGGCAAAATGCACAAGCAATCCTACAATTTAAGTGGAGCTCAATATGCCACGAGATGCATATTGACAAAACACCACATCAATTATTTAGTTCTCTCTCGTTTATGTACCCAACAATATTAAATGTTGATTAACATGGCAAGAGGTGAAGCAAATGAAAACTACCTATCTAGTTAAGTTTAAATGAGGTCGGAACAACAAAACAACAAGTCCGGTAAATCCCCATAACATATTTTAGATTTGGTCCTGATCTGTCCTAAACACAATTTTAGAGTTGTTTAACATGCAAGATGAGTGCACCATGATAAACTAGGCAAAATTCTACCCCATTTACATATAAAGTTTATTTAAATCGGAGCTACGGTTATTAAGTTATGAATTAAATCATTTTAACATGGCATAGGGGCAAATATATGCAAACAGCATTTTAAACATTTTAAACATGGGTGAAAGTTGGATATTATTAAACTAGATGAAATTCTAGTCAAGTTTCATATATAATTTATTTACATCCGATGCACGGTTTAGAAGTTATTAAATGCATGATCCCGAAGGGGTTTTCTGTAAAACTGCAATGCTCTGGAAATTAGACAAATTCGCTGAACAGGAAAAAACGTGCATCGGGCCGAATCTGAGGCAGCCCAACAGGCACAGGGGAGAAGGGGCGCTGGGACGTGGGTGGCTCACCCATGGGCTTCGGCCCACAACGGAGAGGGGATGGGCGCGCTGGGCCTCGCTGCAGGAAGCGCCTCACGCGGGCACGAGGAGGCCGGCCCGGTCTCGCTGGATCGAGACGAACAGGGCAGCGGGTCGATCTGGAGTCGGTCAACGCGGCCAAGGGCGCTGCACTCTGCTCCTTCCGAACAGCAGCGCAGAGAAAGAAGGAGATGCAGCTGCGGACTCGGTGGCGTAGGACTTGCCGAGGCGTCTGGGCGGAGCTGGAGTCCAAGGTGGCGGCGTGAGATCCATGGCGGTGGCGGTGGTCCCCTGCTGCGGCAAGTCACAGAGAGAGAGAGAGGCAAGTGAGGTCAGGAGGGAGAAGGAAGAGAAGGAGGGACTGAGGGAGAGGCCCGGGGTCGGCCTGGGGCTGCGGCTGCGGCCATGGTTCTTGCAGGTCAGGAGGGTCTCCAGCGGTGTCGGTTCCTGGACGAGGAGGAGGCTGCGGCCTCAGATGCTCATGGCGCAGGGGCGCACGAAGCATGCGGCTGATGGCGGCCAGGGCGACGCTGGTTGCCGGCGACGGTGGAGGCGCTGCTCGGGGACGAACGACGAGGAGGGGAAAACAAGGAGGAGAGGAGATGGATTGGTGGATCGAGGGAGGGAGATGGATTGGATCGGTTGTGGTTGGCTCGGCACTGAAACAAAGGAAAGTGGCGGCGGGGATGGATTGGACCGATGGAAGGATGGCACAGGGTCCCTAAAAGTTAGGGTTGGACCCGTATATATATGCAAATGAATTAGGTTTGGGGGTATCTTGTCCCTCCGATCGTAAACGGACGACTGCGAATAAAATAGCTAGGGAGTCCAAATAAGAAAATGGTGACGTTTTGTAGACGTTTAGGGATGATCCGGATCCAACGGTGACAACAGTCCGGGTCGGGTCCGGGACAACTTTCGAACACGCGCGAGGGGGGCTGCGGGCTGACGAGAGGGGTTAGGTAGGGCCTGGCGAAAGGTAGTGATCTGTGTAGACGGTCCCGGGCGGAGAGAAGAGAAGAGATGGAAGCCCGACATCTGTTTCCGGAGACCGAAAACGTCCGACGTTAGACCGGCTACTATTGCCGCTATATTTATCCGTTGGGGCATCAAACGAACTCCGATTGCGATGAAACTTGACAGGCGGTCTGTCTACACTATAATAAGACCGCACACCAAATTTCAATCCAATCCGAGAACATTTTCCAGCCACTTATAAAATAATATTTCGGACATGCCGCGGGCGCGTGCAAGTGTGTCTGGGCTCAGAACGGACAACGGAGAGAACGAGGAGGCCGGGACGAATGCAAGTTTTGAAAACATGATGATGCAATGCACATGATGACATGATATGCAATGCATGACACGCCAGCAAAGACAAGGCAACAACAGCGAATAACTGGCGGACACCTGGCACATCGGTGTCAGGGCGTTACAGACGGCTGCCAGGTCGGCCCCGGTCAGGCCCTCCGACTGAATCAACACCCGGAGCCGTGCAACGGAGGCGGCTCCACCCTGAGACAGCGACCTGGCCCGGTAGGACCATGAGGACTGCCTTTCGGCTGGCGGGCTGGCTACGTAAGCCGACAGATTGACAAAGTCGCCTTGCGGAGCGATGTTCTTCACGTAGAAGTAAGATTTCTGCTAGAGCTTCACTGACTGGATCAGCGGGATGGGCGGAAACGGATTGTTGTCGCTCATCCTCCGCATGGCGATGAAGGCGCCGCATGGGGCGGGCACGCCCGCGACGACAGTGCCGAGCTTGCACTGGAAGAATTCCCCCCAGAGTTCGAGGGTGGGGAGGACGCCAAGAAAGCCCTCGCACAGGGCGACGAAGGCCGACAGCAGCATCACCATGTTTGGAGTGAGGTGATGTGGCTGGAGATGATGAAACTCGAGCAAGGAGCAGAAGAACCCACTCGCCGGCAGGCTGAAGCCACGCAGGCAATGCGAGCGGAAGACTACCCGCTCATCCTCCTCTGGTGCCGGCGAGATCTCCCTCTCCGGCGTGAGATGGACCCGCATGAAGTTCGCGCCTGGCAGCCGCCGCATTCGGCGGAGGAAGTCGACGTGGTCGTCATGGACGTTGGAACCGTACCAGGAGCTCGACAGCGCCATGGGGATGGCGCGGAAACGAGAAAAGTGCGGCGGCAGGGAGGCGCGCGACCCTGTCACGACAGAGCACCGGCGAGCCAAGAAGATTGGCGGGAGAGGCGGGCGGCGGCAGGAAGCTGTGGCGACGGAGAGGAAGAAGAAGAAGGAAGGGGCGGGGCAAGGGCGAGCGTGCGAGCGTTTGCCGCTCCCTCTCCTCCCCCTACTTGTAGCCTCGTGTGGCGAAGCCGAGGAGGCGAGGCGTGGGGGGACGTGGGATTAACTGCGCCCACTCCCCCACGCCCTGCGATTATTGCGCCTTCACGGCGTGCGGTAACCGCCGCTGGGTGGCGCGCGGTCCATCCGGGCCGCAGAAGATCCGTGCCTGGACCGGGGCCCGGTAGTGGCAGGCCCCGAACTACAGCAGCGTCCCGTCGCGCGCGTGGGCTGGCAGGCCCTTCTAGCCATAGGGTGCCACGTGGCGCGCAGGCGATGAGTAGTCAGCTCGCAGCCTGACTCGCACGCCGCTTGGTTCCCGCCTTCAAGCTCCAAAACCTTCAAAAGACGGCTCACCTAATCAAAGCCGGCTCCCAGTTTCCGGCTCCTCAAGATAGGAAGCTGATTAAGCTTCTCGTCTTCTTACTGCCTCGGAGCACAACCAGCTTCGGGGACACCTGTCGGAGTAAATGACCACGGGTAGCCCAGCCGGCTCCCCCCGACACTTCAGAAAAATTATAGGCCGATTGAGCCTTCAAGCATCCAAGACGTGGCGCCAGCTTCCCCCAGCCGGCTACCTCTCTGGCCGGCTGCGCAAAGGCGGCCCAGCCCTAAAATCCTCATGAAGAAAACCACAAGAGGGTCGGCTCCAAGAAGCCGGCCATGAGAAGGCCGGCTGCAAGAAGCCGCCCCCCCCCCCCCCCCCAAGCAGGCGGCCAAGATCGCGCCCTCAGAGTCTGCACCCACATAACAGCGATGAGACGGGGCGTGGCTACAGTGAAGCCTGCCACCCCCGAATCCCGAGACACGCATGGCCACAGTGCGTTGTACGGGGCGACCATCACCCGTCCGCCGCGGCACTGTTGCCATGTTGACGATGATGCCACCCACGGCGAGCCGTCAGTACGACCCGTGGGTGGCGGGCCCCCTCAGTCAGGGAGACACCTAAAGGCAGCCAGGCCTCCCCCAGTCGGCCTGGGGTATGGCCGACTCCCCATTGTCGGCTAGTTCACTCCCTCGAAGGAGGCGCCCCATTAAGGAGATAAGACGGGATAAAGCTACAGCGATAAGCCGCCATGCGGTGGCACTGTAGCCATGCTTACCACGACGAAGCCCTCATCACCAGAGGAGAGGCAACAGTAACCCGCCTCCGGCAAGACCCCCGAGCGGTGGGACCGGCCTGTCGACCAGAAGGCCGGCAGCCAGCTGGGTCCACCAGTCGGCGGAGCAGCCGGCGAGCGTAGTCACAGTCGGTTGGGGGTCGTGCCCAGCCGGATTACCATTGTACCCCTGGGGGTAGGCCTATATAAACCCCCCAGGGCACCCATGTAGAGAGAGATCTCTTTCAGTAGTTTTTAGACACCACGTCGAGAGGGGAAGTGAGCTAGCCTTGCCTCTCTTCTCCCTTTCACTAAACAGCTCAAGGAGCCTCTTTTAGCTACTCGTCAATCTAGTGACCATGCGGAGACCCCGCAGAGCAGCAGTAGGGGTGTTATCTCCACGGAGAGCCCTGAAGCTGGGTAAGATCCACCGGCGTGCATGTCTTCGCCTTATCCCGTTTCCAAGCACCGGCGAGGTTTTATTGGCTCCCACAATGATAAGCACCCGTTAGCATATGTCGCCCCAACCACCCGATAATTACCCCCACCGAGGACTGGCGGCGCAGACATGTGATAGGAGGTCCAAAATAACTTTTTGTAGACCGCACTCCCTATTTCTTGAGCATGTACTATGTCTGTTCCTCCGCCTCCAACCCTGAGCATGTCAAATAGCCGGGCGGATGGCTTATATACATATATATATATATATATCATAAGTAATCATTGGCATATCGCTCAGTTACCAGTGAACAATATCCAAACTAATCATCCGAATTGTTTTCCCGACAAATATGGCTCCTACGGTTATTTCACAGAAATACCTTGGCATAACCTACCAGGGGCTCGGTGCGGGAACAAATGAGTTGCTAGTAAAAGTCCGAACAGCTCTATAGCATACTTCGGCGTCGCAAGTTTGGCCTTATATGCATCAGCTCCGAATCATTGTCTTGGGTCAATAGTTGGGTTGGCCGACTCCTGTGCTTGCTACCCTACGTTCCGCTCCATTGGTGAGGGTAGTAAAGGGAGAACTACTACGATTGTGCCCTGGTCTAAACTGGACGAGCACCTAAGTAGAGAAAGCCGAAAACTGACTGTCATGATGCGGCGTGAGCTGGTCAACCACTTGACGACTTATTGGAATCTTTAGAGATTCTCCGTGTCACACGAGGGATCTTTTTCAGATCAAATATGTAAGGCACCATATGTCGCATACATACCAGGGGCTATGTCGTAGCCACACCATGGAACTCATATAGCTAAGTGAAAGTGTTAACGCCTTATAGTCTGATTGCCTAGTTCGCCGCATTATCACCTCCTTTATGGACCAAGACGTTACATAAAGAGTGATTAAATGCTTTTCTGAACACCCCCGTACTTCCTACGAGGGGGCTGAAGCCGACGACTGGAAAACTTCCAGCTTATATCAAAACGGCCGCACAGGAGGAATTCAAGCTTTCAAGCAAAACATAAAATAGATTAACTATAAAATTTTCTTTTACAATTTATATACACCTCACTCAAACATTATGTCTTTCGAGCACTGACCCTCTATAAAGCGGGCGGCCTCTAGGATGTCTTCAAAATAATGCTCTAGTTCAGGACGGTCCTTGCCTTTGGGTGGCCCTTCGTCGCAACATCGATGGCCTTCATCTTCCCCCAGAACGTCTTGACTCGGGCAAAAGCCATCTGTGCACCTTCAATGCATGCTTACCGCTTCACAGCATCGATACACGGCACCGCGTCAACAAGCCTTTGCACCAAACTGAAATAGCTATTCGGAACAAGCTCGGTTGGCCATAACCGGATTACGACGTCCTTCATGGCAGCGCCGGATATCCTATTAAGTTTGGCCCATTGGGACATCTGTTCATTGAGCAACAAAGGGCGCTTTGATGCACCAAACTGCGACCAAAAAAGCTTCTCCATTGCATATCCATCTCGCGCTTGGTAATACTGCGCCGCATCGGCAGAACTCTTCGGCAAGTCCAAGAACTCATCTGAAGAACTCCATACTTGGTTAAGTTGGGCATAGTTCGGATCGCCGAACTTAGTTTGTAGCAGAAAGGGATTTCCAGCCGCAATCTCCGTCGCCTGTCGAACCTCCTCACGGGCTGCTCTGCATTCCAACCGCGCTTCTCTCGCCTCTTGTAAGGCCTTGTCCAGATCAACCGTTAAGTCTTTAGTCTCCTTCTCCAGAAATTCGCAGCGGCCGGTAGCATTCTCCAGTTCGAGCAGCTTGTTCGGCTTTTACTTTAGTCGATGCCTTTTCGGCAGCAGCATTGCTACGTCGGGCCTGCTCCTTGGCCCGGGCCAGCTCTGCTTGAAGAACTTCAACGACGGCAACACCATCGGCAGCTAAATCTCAGCATCATGCTTATACCACAAAAATGTATGAGGATTGTCCCGCATACATACCTTGCGACTCGTCTAGATGCATATTGATTAAAGCAAGATCATCCCCTGCCACATCAAGCTTCCGCTGCAAATTGGCAATTGTTGGAAATATGCCCTAGAGGCAATAATAAATTGGTTATTATTATATTTCCTTGTTCCTGATAATTGTTTATTATCCATGCTAGAATTGTATTGATAGGAAACTCGTATACATGTGTGGATACATAGACAACACCATGTCCCTAGTAAGCCTCTAGTTGACTAGCTCATTGATCAATAGATGGTTACGGTTTCCTGACCATGGACATTAGATGTCGTTGATAACAGGATCACATCATTAGGAGAATGATGTGATGGACAAGACCCAATCCTAAGCCTAGCACAAGATCATGTAGTTCGTATGCTAAAGCTTTCCTAATGTCAAGTATCATTTCCTTAGACCATGAGATTGTGCAACTCCCGGATACCGTAGGAGTGCTTTGGGTGTGACAAACATCACAACGTAACTGGGTGGCTACAAAGGTACACTATAGGTATCTCCGAAAGTGTCTGTTGGGTTGGCACGAATCGACACTGGGATTTGTCACTCCGTGTAAACGGAGAGGTATCTTTGGGCCCACTCGGTAGGACATCATCATAATGTGCACAATGTGATCAAGGAGTTGATCACGGGATGATGTGTTACGGAACGAGTAAAGAGACTTGCCGGTAATGAGAATGAACAAGGTATCGGGATACCGATGATCGAATCTCGGGCAAGTATCGTACCGCTAGACAAAGGGAATTGTATACGGGATTGATTAAGTCCTTGACATCGTGGTTCATCCGATGAGATCATCGTGGAGCATGTGAGAGCCAACATGGGTATCCAGATCCGGCTGTTGGTTATTGACCAGAGAACGTCTCGGTCATGTCTGCATGGTTCCCGAACCTCTAGGGTCTACACACTTATGGTTCGATGACACTAGGGTTATAGGGAATAGATATACGTGGTTACCGAATGTTGTTCGGAGTCCCGCATGAGATCTCGGACGTCACAAGGAGTTCCGGAATGGTCCGGAGGTAAAGATTTATATATGGGAAGTCCTGTTTTGGTCACCGGAAAAGTTTCGGGTGCTATCGGTAACGTACCGGGACCACCGGGAGGGTCCTGGGGGTCCACCAAGTGGGGCCACCAGCCCCGGAGGGCTGCATGGTCCAAGTGTGGGAGGGGACCAGCCCCAGGTGGGCTGGTGCGCCCCCCCCCCACCCAAGCCCAAGGCGCAAGGGAGAGTGGAAGGGGCAAACCCTAGGCTCAGATGGGCCTAAGGCCCACCTAGTGGTGTGCCCCCCTCTCTCCCCCCTTGGCCGCCCCCCTAGATGGGATCTAGGGCTGTCCGCCACCACTAGTAGAAAACCGGGCAATAGCACCGGTTCGTAAGGGCCTTTAGTGCCGGTTATGGAACCGGCACTATTATTTCGGCACTAAAGCCCCCCCCCCCTTTAGTACCGGTTCAGCACGAACCGGCGCTAAAGTGCCACCACGTGGCGTGAGCTCGCGCCCTGGTACGGGGGACCTTTAGTACCGGTTGGTGTTGCCAACCAGTACTAAAGGTTTTTTTTTGAATTTTTTTTGAAAATTTTGGAAAAAAATTGTTTTTTTTAATTTTTAATTTTTTTGAATTATTTGATGATTTAGTCTCTAATCACCTCTCTTAACTGCTCAAGTGTGGATCACTCATTCCAAATCATCTAACTTCCCGACCGGTCACCCCTCCCTCTCACTACTCCAGCCCGAGCACGCTTAACTTCCGGGTTCTATTCTCCCTCGCTCCAAGTCTGCACTTGTTGTTTTCCTAACAATAGTAAGATGTCAATCCTATTAACCTTCAGGAATTTTGCTTGAGCATGAAGTGACACATTTCACTATTTGAGTTTGAAACTATTGTTTTAAAAAACAATAATTATTTAGTAACACTAATATTTCTTGAAAAATTAGTTTGACCATTGTTTGACCACAGTTTGACCATAGTTTGACCACAGTTTGACCAGATTTGACCAAAATTGAAATAATTGAAATAATTATTTAGTAACACTAATATTCTAGAATAATTAGTTTGACCATTGTTTGACCATAGTTTGCCCACTGTTTGAATATTTTTCAATTTTTTCCACTCTAGATCTTAAAAGCCCCGTAACTTTTTTTCTATTAGGTTTTTGAGGATTTTAAAAATGTTTAATGGGGTTCCCCCGATTAAATTTGGATGTAACTTTTCGAGTAGATGATTTTTCATATAAAAAACTATTTCATCCGAGTTAGTATGCAAAAGTTATGCCCATTTTTACAAATTTCAGAGAGATTTTGCAAATAAAGTCAAAATTCACATTTGCAAATTTTCCGAACAACTAGACCACATATCACATGAGAAACTTATTTTCTTTTATTTTTTTGACATTTCCATTATTTTCTTTTATTTTTTTAAAACTGAAAAGGCGATCCACGGGGGGGGGGGGGGTAGAGTTTGAAAATGCGACCTTTAGTACCGGTTCGTGCCATGAACCGGTACTATAGGTTAGACCCCTTTAGTACCGGTTCGTGCCACGAACCGGTACTAAAGGTCTAACCTTTAGTACCGGTTCGTGCCACGAACCGGTACTAAAGGTGATCGTGGGGCCCCGGCCTGACGCCAGCCTGCCACCACCCCTTTAAAATACTATTATATAATTCATAAATATTTGAATTTGGGCATTTAAAATACTATTATATAATTCAAATGCTCAAATAATGTTGGAACTATTTTTGGGCCACTGAAATATTTCGGAAAGTGTCCATAAATATTTTCAGGATTTTATAAAATGATTTAGTATTTAAACTAAATCAAAACAGAATAACAGAAATAGAAAAACAGAATAAATTAGGAAAAGAACAGAGGCTCACCTGGACCTTACCTGGCCCACCTGTAGCCCATCCACCTGGCCCAGCGGCCCAGCCCACCAGCACCTCGCCCGTCGTCCTCCTCCCCTCGCCCCGAAGCAGCTGCTTGCCAGCAGCAGCGCACACCGGAGGTCTCCACCTCCTGCTTCGCGGTGGCAGCCCCCTGGCCTCCTAGCCGCGCCACGGAGATGGCCACGCACCCCCTGGCCCCCTCATTCCCCTCCCCCGTGCTCATCCCCTCCTCTGCTCTCTCCCTACGACGCCACCGAACGCGCCCGTCGCCACCGACGCCGTTCACCGCGGCCACGGCCACCGCCTCGCCTCCCCGACGCCTCCCAAAGCTCCGCCTCGACCCACCCTTCCTCCTCACCGCTCCAAGCGACGCCGGGAGCCCTGCAGTGACGCAATTGCCGTCGTCTTCACCGACGGGCACCAAAGATCGCCGACCCCGATTCTCCGTCTCCAGGTCGTCCCCGAGCCCGCTGAGTCCTCCCTCGAGACCGCTGTGAGCTCCTGCGCCTTCCCCCTTGCTCGCCCCCTCCGTTCTCGTCCGTTAGCCGCCGCCCCACGAAACCGAGCTCCGGCCGCCGCCATGGCCGACGAGCTCCATGCTCGTGTGCTCTTCCGCCCGCCCTAGCATCACCAACATGCTCAACGCGTCCCCAGGAAGCGAACGCGCCACGCTGTTGCTCTAATGCTCGCGCTGAAACCCCGCGCCCGTGTGCCCCAAGCTCCGGCCGCCGCCTCGCTCGCCGCAGTTGCCGCTACCGGCCACCACAGCCACGGCCACAGCCACCGCTGGACGCGCCGCATCGCGGGCGTTCCAACGAGCCAAACCGCGCTCGAAACCGCCCCCTGTAGCGCCTTCCCGCAGCACCTCCGCCGTCTCGGGCTTCGCCGGCGTCGAGCCGTGGACCAACTCCAGCGAGCCAACGTGGCACACTTAGTTAACGCTAATGACGCCATTAGCTGATCACTGTGCCACTGACGGATGGGCCCCACGCGCTAATTAACCCCGGATTATTCCCTGTTTAACTTAAACTAACCGCCATGGGCCCCACATGTCAGTTGACCATGCCACGTCATCATTGACCCGGACCCACTAGTCAGCCTCTCTCCCTGCCCTGTTACACTGACCAGTGGACCCCATTGGTCAGGTTTGACCTGGAGGCAGCTCAGTTGACCAGCTGACGTCACCCTGACGTCGGGCTGACGCAGTAAATCATTTTCTAGTTTAAAAATAATTCAGGAAATTCCAGAAAATACCCAAAACTTCAAAAATTCATAGAAATTCAACCATAACTCCAAATGAGACAAATTATATATGAAAAATTATCAGAAAAATTCAAGGAATCCATCTGTACCATTTTCATGCATGTTTGAACAATGCTTGTCCTCTGTTTTGGACAAAACAAATAAAGGGCATTTAAATAATCATATATGGGGTTGGAATTTGAATCTTGTACTCAAACCAACTTCATTTAAATCATAGCTAGTTGCATTAGCTCAAGACACATCCATATTGCCATGTCATAGCATGCATCATATTGTTGCATATCGTCATGTGTTGATTGTGCTCGGTTGTGTTCTTCGTGGTAGGTTCTGCCTCCGAGGATATTCACGAGTATCCAACTGAAGGGCAGTATCCCGTTACCACTCCATCAGGCAAGCAACCATTGATCATTCCGATACAACCCATGTTCTCGCTCCTGCTCTTGTTTACTGCATTAAGACAACACGATTCAAACTGCTGTGTGCTACGGTAGTTGAACCCTTATCCTCTGCATGACCTGTCATTGCCACAGTAACTAGATGAAACCCACTAGCATGTGTAGGAGTTGATTGAGCCATGATTGTGATTCCTACCTTGCTATGCCTGCTATGCTTAGAGTTGTGTCAGGTCTGGTTCATCTGGGGGATGGGCTAGAGTGAAATGCTTGTGCTAGTACTATGTGGGATGTGATGAACATGTTTTGGTAAAGGTATCGATGAGAGGCCATGTAGGAGTACATGGTGGGTTGTTTCATTGAAGCCGTCCCTAAGAACTGAGTTCTGTATGCGTGAATTAAGATTCAGCTACTACCACACATTGGGCCCTGAAATATGACCCCGCTCGACTTACCGACCCCTCTCGCCTCAGTCCAGGAGTTGCAACTAGTTTCTGGTGTTTGTAGGATATGTGTTGGCGGCCGTGCGTAGCGCTGACCCTAGGGGTGGGCTATGTTGCGGTAGATACACCGTGGCACGGTGTACCGAGTCACCCGTTTGGTGTCTCGGGAACCCTGTTCACATCGTTCGGGGCCGTTGAGGACACCCCGGCCGGATTTCCTTGCGGATGGAACCTGAATAGGCGATGACCCTGGACTAGAGACTTGTGAGGTTAGTCAGGTCGTGGTCTACACCCATGTCGGTTTTCGCTTGAAGTCTGCCGAGCACATTTCGTGTGCAGACGCTAAGTGGTGGAAACATGTGTGACGAAGTACACCCCTGCAGGGTATGAAACTATTCGAATAGCCGTGTCCGCGGTAAAGGACTACTTGGTTGCATATACAGTTCATAGACAAGTTAATGGATACTACTAAAAGACTCAAGATAAGTGTGAGTACCGAGGATGGCCCCCTCGCAGGATACGAGGGAGGATCCACGGTGGAGTATTGTGATGGTGAGTAGTGGACTCGTGTGCGAAAACTATTTTGCTAAAAGATTCCGTAGGATAGCTTAGCCAAGAGTCAAAGCTGGCTTGCTGCATAAACCCCACCACCTTCTTGAGAATGAGCATGTACAGTAGGTTCTGATGTAAGACTTGCTGAGTACCTTTGTACTCATGTTTGCTTATTTATTGTTTTCAGACGACAACACTGCCCCCTCCGATGGGTTTTATGTAGACCTTGACGTCGACGAGTGACTAGCCACCCAGGTGGTGATCCAGGCCATGGAGGGCCCTATGTAGATAGACAGGCTTCGAGAAGCCTTCTTTCTTTCTAGAGTCTGTACTCAGACTAGTTGCTTCCGCATGTGCTTGTATGACTGTATGACTTGAGTGTCGGGTCATGTGACCCCTACCTGTATGGATATGTTATGTATGGCTCCCTGGAGCCTTTAAATAAAGTACCTCAGTTGTAGAGTTTTGTTGTGATGCCATGTTGTATGTACTCATATCGAGCATATTGTATGTATGATTGAAATGCTTGGTATGAGTGGGATCCGACAATCTAGTTGTTTGTCCTTCGCAGCCTTTCTTATGGGGAAATGTAGTCTATTGCTCCTCGAGCCATAGTAGTCCGCTACAGCCCGGTTCACCGGAGTCCTGCTAGCCCAGCACTATTGTTCAGGACACTTGACTGGCCGGCATGTGTTTCACTTCGTCCCTATGTCTGTCCCTTCGGGGAAATGTCACGCGGTGATCTCCGGAGTCCTGTCTAGCCTGCTACAGCCCGGGATCCCCCGGGGTCCTGTTAGCCCAGTGCTACAGCCCGGAATCACTCGTTGATGACCGACATGTTCGTTGTGATTCATGTATGCCTGTCTCCATAGGTCTGTGCCGCTTTGGGTTCATGACTAGCCATGTCGGCCCGGGTTCTTGGTCATATGGATGCTAGCGACATTGTCATATACGCGAGCCAAAAGGCGCAAACGGTCCCGGCCCATGGTAAGGCGACACCCGCGGGATACCGTGCATGAGGCCGCAAAGTGATATGAGGTGTTACCGGCTAGATCGATGTGGCTTAGAATCGGGGTCCTGACAGCGTTTGTATCAGAGCCGGACTGCCTGTAGGTTCGTTCAGCCAAACTGGTCGATGTCGAGTCTAGAAATGCTTTAGTTATATGTAAGGGAATTGATTGTGGGAGGGAACGTAAGGTTCTTTTACTCCTTTACCCTATGCTTCTGATCTGAGTCATTCTCTTCTCATTCAACGTGGGTTAAGGACTAGGCTCTCTTCTTCTATCAGGTTCATGTGTTACTAATCCGTAGTAGTTCATAGGATTATTGCTACGAGTTCCAGTCCAGTTTCTACTATTTTAGTACGTTGCTATTTGAATCAGAACCTTGATATGATGCTGTTGAGCGGTATTTTGAACTGTTGTGGATGTCTCAAATCTTTTTCTGAGCATTTACAGCCGTTATGCTGCCCAATTTTCCCTAGGAATTCTGATGTCTTTGTCTTGTGGTTGTGCTTTCAGATGGCCAACCAGTCTCAAAATCAAGTGGTTCGCCTGACCAGGTGCCTCGACGTGCCCGGTCATACTGCTATGTTGGTCCGGGTCATGATCGAGACAGGATACCATTGGTATCCCGAATACACTGTTGAAGAGCAGTTCCGCGACTTTAATCAAAGCCAGTATTTATGCACCGTCAGGATATTTCCTTCCTATCCTGGATCTACCGAGCCCCTTCACTGTTCCTATGGACTCGGAGTTACCATTGAGATGGCTGTGCAGGATGCTGCCTATTCCATGATGACCATCTTGCGAGTCCGGACTGGCCTGCTTCGGAACACTGACTTCCGTTACATGCCAGCTTCACTTCTGGGAGCGCAGGGGTATCTTCAGGCTATCTATGCTGAATCCACTCAGGAGGACTCATTAACTCGTACCACCGCTGAGATGCTCGAAGATAAGGGCCGAGAGAATCGGGCCTTGAGGCTGGAGCTCTTTAATACCCGTGCTGATCATTGGGCCACATTGACTCGGTTTGCACCCGCGGTGCAAGCGGGATGTATGGATACCAGGGATCTGTATCCTGTGAGAGCAGCTCTGCCAGACATGGTGGATTGGCGTGATGTGGGAGGCATCACCCCACCCCTTGGTCCCCGCAGGCCACCGTTTGTTCGTCCAAGACCTTATCCTAGCCCCTATGGTCCATAGGCTCCTCAGGACCGTCTGTTTCCGGATGATCACGTTGAACTTCCAGGCTATGGAGGTGACTTCTATGAGGACTACTACGGAGCTATCTGAGTTAGTAGTAGTACCACTAGTATTGTAGTAGTTGTATCTCCACTGTCCTGTGTGACTTGTGGAATACGACTTGGTGTGTAATCGATTCCGGAGGTGTAGACAAATAATGTATAGGTACTCGGAATGCCTCCGATGAGATGTAACGTCTACCTTCATAGTTGTACTGTAGCATGGGCTTGTACTAAACTATGTATGACGAGTATGACCTTTGGTTTATATATGGCAGTTTTATATTACCATGGCATACGAATGAGCATCTCTGCATTCCGCGTTATCCTTTACATTCTGCACTTCCCTGTTAAGTTTGAGCCATCCTTGTCTAAACCGTTGTCTTGTTTCCTCCTAGGATGGTCAACACCCGCGGAAACCCTGCTGCCCCGGAGCAGGGGGAAGCCAATGCAGCTAGAGGTGAAAATTTGCCTCATCCGCCTTCCCTGGCCGAAGTGATGCTGGAGGCGGAAAGGAACAAGCGTGAGACCAACCGCCTGCTGGAGCGGATTGAGCAGAACACTGCACGCCACCCACGAAATGACTTGGTGTCAATCAACGACTTTATCAAGCTGTACCCACCAAAGTTTAACCATTCCGTCGAGCCCCTCGACGCGGATGATTGGCTTCGCAGCATCACCCACAAGCTACGTTCTACCAACGTAGCTGAAGCCGACAAGGTTACCTATGCTTCTTATCATCTTGAGGGCCCCGCTAGCCATTGGTGGGAAAACTACGAAGCTATGCGCCCGGTCGGCCAAATCACTACCTGGGCTGAGTTCAGCTAGGCTTTTCGTGAGCATCACAATCCGGAAGGTCTCATGGATCGCAAGAGGGAGGAGTTCTGCAACTTCACCCAAGGAAGGCTGACTGTGGATGCATATAGCCGAGAATTTGGGAACCTGGCACGCTATGCTCCTGAAGAGGTTTCTACTGACGCCAAGAAGCAGGCAAGGTTCCGTAAGGGACTTAGCCCTGAGCTTCGCCGCGATCTCCGTCTGCACGAGTGCACATCCTTCCAGAAGCTGGTCAATAAAGCTATCAGTGCTGAGACAGGCCAGACTGATTATGACGCTTCACGCAAGCACTCTCGTGATTTTGGGTCTTCATCCGGCTCTGGAGCTCAGAAGCGCCGGGTGTGGATTCCAGGCACCGCACTGCCACCCAGATTCACCCTGAGGCCATCCTTTGAGGTGCCTCGTCCCAACCAGCAATTTGCACCGCCCAAGCCCTATGGTGGCCCCGCTTCTAATGTTGCTCCACGCCCCACTGTGGTAACATGCTTCAAGTGTGGAGAACCGGGTCACTATAGTCGAGAGTGTCCCCAGAACAACCCCAATCAAGCTGGAAAGTCCGTTGGCCGTGGTAAGCCTGCGGGAAAGACTTTCTACGCCAAGCCGGCCACTACTACACGTGGCCATGTCAACTACGTCTCAGCCGAAGAGGCTCATGAGGATCCCAACGTCGTCCTTGGTACGCTCCTTGTTAACTGCTGTCCGGCATCTGTTCTTTTCGATACTGGAGCATCTCATTCATTCATATCCAAGAATTATGCTCGGTTGCATAACACGACATTCTGTGACATGCCCACTTCCATGGTAATTCAAACTCCGGGTTCCAAATGGCAAACTTCTAGGGTAAGCCATGGGAACGAAATTCTTGTCGATAGGCTTGTTTTCCTTGCATCTTTAATAGCTCTCAAGTCCTCCGACATAAACATCATCTTGGGTATGGACTGCATGTCGGCTCATTATGCCAAGATCGATTGTGCCACTAGAACCGTTCAACTTATTCATCCCTCGGGCAAGACAGTTAATGTCTTAACTCGAGTGGCCAAGCGCCAACTTTACTCTCTCAATGCCATCCCTCTTCCAGACCTTGAGGACGTTCCGGTAGTCCGAGGCTTCCCGGATGTGTTTCCGGAAGAACTGCCCGGTGTTCCACCTGACCGGGATGTCGAGTTTGTGATAGACCTTGTTCCAGGAACCATTCCAATTGCTAGAAGACCCTACAAGATGGCACCCTTAGAACTAGCCGAGCTTAAGAACCAACTCGATGAGTCCTTGAACAAAGGGTTCATCCGTCCTAGCTCCTCTCATTGGGCTTGCCCCGTCCTCTTCGTCAAGAAGAAGGATGGAACGGATCGAATGGTTGTGGATTACCAACCTGTCAATCTGGTCACCATCAAGAACAAATACCCGCTTCCCAGGATCAACGACCTGTATGATCAGCTCGCTGGATCCTCAGTCTTCTCCAAGATGGATTTGAGGCTGGGCTACCATCAAATCAAAATCAGAAACGGGGACATTCCCAAAACGGCCTTTGTTACTCGTTATGGCCAATACGAGTACACCGTCATGTCCTTCGGTTTAACCAATGCCCCGGCCACTTTCTCTCGGTTAATGAACTCGGTTTTCATGGAGTACTTGGACAAATTCGTCGTAGTATACCTCGATGACATACTCATCTACTCCAAGAATGAAGAGGAACATGCCGAACATCTAAGGCTGGTATTGATGAAACTTCGAGAGCATCGCCTTTATGCCAAATTCTCCAAGTGTGAATTTTGGTTGTCAGAAGTGACCTATCTAGGCCATGTAATCTCTGGTAAGGGTATTGCTGTCAATCCTGAGCGAGTTCAAGCCATCCTTGATTGGACTCCACCTGAAACGGTCAAGCAAGTTCGGAGTTTCCTTGGCCTAGCGAGCTATTGCCGCCGCTTCGTCGAGAATTTCTCCAAGGTTGCTAAACCTCTAATTGAACTCCTCAAGAAAGATAAAAAGTTCGAGTGGACTCCGCAGTGCGAGTTCAGTTTTCAGGAACTGAAAAGACGCCTGACATCTGCTCCCGTACTGGTACCACCAGATTTCTCCAATGACATTATTATCTATTGCGACGCCTCGCGACAAGGACTAGGTTGCATACTCATGCAAGATCATCAGGTAATTGCCTATGCTTCACGGCAATTACACCCACATGAGGAAAATTATCCCACACATGATCTAGAGCTTGCAGTTGTAGTCCATGCACTCAAAACCTGGCGACATTACCTCCTCGGTAATCATTGCGAGATCTTCACCGATCACCAAAGCTTGAAATATATCTTCACCCAACCAGATTTGAATCTCAGGCAAAGACGTTGGGTCGAGTTGATCTCGGATTACGACTTAGGAATAACTTACACCCCTGGCAAAGCCAATGTCATGGCCGATGCGCTAAGTCGTAAGTCCTACTGTAACAACCTGCTGTTACAACAAAGTCAACCACTTCTCCATGAGGAATTTCGCAAGCTTAATCTTCACATTGTTCCTCAAGGATTCTTGTCTACTCTGGTGGCGAAACCTACCCTTATGGATCAAATCATAGCTGCCCAAAAGCGTGATAAGGGCATATCCCGGATTAAGGAAAACATTGCTAGCGGAGTAGCTAAATGTTTTTCCATGGATGAGCAAGGTGCTGTCTTCTTTGAGAACCGCCTGGTGGTTCCTAAGAACCAACATCTACGCCAGATGATCCTTAAGGAAGCTCATGAATCCCCTCTCACCATTCATCCCGGTAGTACTAAAATGTATCAAGACCTACGCCAGAGGTTTTGGTGGACTAGGATGAAGAGAGAAATCGCTCAATACATTGCTAATTGCGACGTTTGTCGTCGTGTTAAAACAGAGCATCAACGGCCTGCTGGCACCCTTCAACCTTTGGCTATTCCTGAATGGAAATGGGACAAAATCAGTATGGATTTCATCACTGGGTTTCCCAGGACCAAGAGGGGAAATAATGCCATCTTCGTCGTGATCGACCGTCTTTCCAAAGTAGCCCATTTTCTACCTGTTCGTGAGAGTATCACCGCTAGCCAGCTAGCTGACCTATACATCTCCCGAATAGTGTCTCTTCATGGTGTCCCATTGGAAATTAACTCAGACCGTGGAAGTCTCTTCACCTCTCGATTTTGGGAAAGTTTCCAAAATGCTATGGGAACTCATCTCTCCTTTAGCACCGCCTTCCATCCTCAATCAAGTGGTCAAGTAGAGCGAGTAAATCAAATTCTGGAAGATATGCTCCGAGCTTCTGTTATCTCGTTCGGAATGAGTTGGGAGAAATGCCTTCCATTCGCGGAGTTTGCCTATAACAATAGCTATCAAGCTAGTTTGGGCAAGGCTCCCTTCGAAGTTCTCTATGGACGGAAATGTCGAACGCCTCTTAACTGGTCAGAAACCGGGGAAAGACAACTCTTTGGCCCGGATATGATTCAGGAAGCAGAAGAGCAGGTTCGCGTTATTCGTGAGAAATTGAAAACAGCCCAATCTCGCCAAAAGAGTCAATATGATCGTAAGCATAAGCCTATGACATTTGAAATTGACGAGAAAGCTTACCTTCGGGTTACCCCGTTAAAGGGAACCCATCGCTTCGGTATCAAAGGCAAATTGGCTCCTCGTTACATTGGACCCTTTCGCATTCTTGCCAAACGAGGAGAAGTTGCCTACCAATTGGAACTACCTCCGCATCTTTCCAGAGTTCACGATGTCTTCCACGTTTCGCAACTCAGGCGTTGCTTCGCAGATCCTATCCGTGGAGTGGACCACGAAACGCTTGACTTACAAGATAACCATTCTTATCGGGAATACCCCGTTCGTATCCTTGATCAAGCCGAGCGTACCACTCGACGTCATAATATCAAGTTTCTCAAGGTTCAATGGTCACACCATTCCGAGGAAGAAGCCACTTGGGAAAGGGAGGATCGTCTTCGACTCGAGTACCCCGCCTTCTTCCCAGATGATCCTAAATCTCGGGACGAGATTCTATTGAGTGGGGGTGAGTTGTCACACCCTAGCTAGGTTATGCATTAGAGTGTGCATCATGTTTACCTTCATCAGAAAATTGAAATGGGGAAAGCAGAACCCCCAGCACCCCCCCTGAAATCAACTAGGGTTTACTAAAAATAAATTCAATGAACCTGAAATGCCCTTCAAATATGTTCACCCTCTTTGCCTTGGGTTAGAACCCTTGGGAAAAATGGTGCATATAATTTTAGGTCAACAAAAGGGGCATTGACTTAATTCATAAATATTTGAATTTGGGCATTTAAAATACTATTATATAATTCAAATGCTCAAATAATGTTGGAACTATTTTTGGGCCACTGAAATATTTCAGAAAGTGTCCATAAATATTTTCAGGATTTTATAAAATGATTTAGTATTTAAACTAAATCAAAACAGAATAACAGAAATAGAAAAACAGAATAAATTAGGAAAAGAACAGAGGCTCACCTGGACCTTACCTGGCCCACCTGTAGCCCATCCACCTGGCCAAGCGGCCCAGCCCACCAGCACCTCGCCCGTCGTCCTCCTCCCCTCGCCCCGAAGCAGCTGCGTGCCAGCAGCAGCGCACACCGGAGGTCTCCACCTCCTGCTTCGCGGTGGCAGCCCCCTGGCCTCCTAGCCGCCTCCCCGACGCCTCCCAAAGCTCCGCCTCGACCCACCCTTCCTCCTCACCGCTCCAAGCGACGCCGGGAGCCCTGCAGTGACGCAATTGCCGTCGTCTTCACCGACGGGCACCAAAGATCGCCGGCCTCGATTCTCCGTCTCCAGGTCGTCCCCGAGCCCGCTGAGTCCTCCCTCGAGACCGCTGTGAGCTCCTGCGCCTTCCCCCTTGCTCGCCCCCTCCGTTCTCATCCGTTAGCCGCCGCCCCACGAAACCGAGCTCCGGCCGCCGCCATGGCCGACGAGCTCCATGCTCGTGTGCTCTTCCGCCCGCCCTAGCTTCACCAACATGCTCAATGCGTCCCCAGGAAGCGAACGCGCCACGCTGTTGCTCTAATGCTTGCGCTGAAACCCCGCGCCCGTGTGTCCCGAGCTTCGGCCGCCACCTCGCTCGCCGCAGTTGCCGCTACCGGCCACCACAGCCACGGCCACAGCCACCGCTGGACGCGCCGCGTCGCGGGCGTTCCAACGAGCCAAACCGTGCTCGAAACCGCCCCCTGTAGCGCCTTCCCGCAGCACCTCCGCCGTCTCGGGCTTCGCCGGCGTCGAGCCGTGGACCAACTCCGGCGAGCCAACGTGGCACACTTAGTTAACGCTAATGACGCCATTAGTTGATCACTGTGCCACTGACGGATGGGCCCCACGCGCTAATTAACCCCGGATTATTCCCTGTTTAACTTAAACTAACCGCCATGGTCCCCACATGTCAGTTGACCATGCCACGTCATCATTGACCCGGACCCACTTGTCAGCCTCTCTCCCTGCCCTGTTACACTGACCAGCGGACCCCACTGGTCAGGTTTGACCTGGAGGCAGCTCATTTGACCAGCTGACGTCACCCTGACGTCGGGCTGACGCAGTAAATCATTTTCTAGTTTAAAAATAATTCAGGAAATTCCAGAAAATACCCAAAACTTCAAAAATTCATAGAAATTCAACCATAACTCCAAATGAGACAAATTATATATGAAAAATTATCAGAAAAATTCAAGGAATCCATCTGTACCATTTTCATGCATGTTTGAACAATGCTTGTCCTCTGTTTTGGACAAAACAAATAAAGGGCATTTAAATAATTATATATGGGGTTGGAATTTGAATCTTGTACTCAAACCAACTTCATTTAAATCATAGCTAGTTGCATTAGCTCAAGACACATCCATATTGCCATGTCATAGCATGCATCATATTGTTGCATATCGTCATGTGTTGATTGTGCTCGGTTGTGTTCTTCGTGGTAGGTTCTGCCTCCGAGGATATTCACGAGTATCCAACTGAAGGGCAGTATCCCGTTACCACTCCATCAGGCAAGCAACCATTGATCATTCCGATACAACCCATGTTCTCGCTCCTGCTCTTGTTTACTGCATTAAGACAACACGATTCAAACTGCTGTGTGCTATGGTAGTTGAACCCTTATCCTCTGCATGACCTGTCATTGCCACAGTAACTAGATGAAACCCACTAGCATGTGTAGGAGTTGATTGAGCCATGTTTGTGATTCCTACCTTGCTATGCCTGCTATGCTTAGAGTTGTGTCAGGTCTGGTTCATCTGGGGGATGGGCTAGAGTGAAATGCTTGTGCCAGTACTATGTGGGATGTGATGAACATGTTTTGGTAAAGGTATCGATGAGAGGCCATGTAGGAGTACATGATCGGTTGTTTCATTGAAGCCGTCCCTAAGAACTGAGTTCTGTATGCGTGAATTAAGATTCAGCTACTACCACACATTGGGCCCTGAAATATGACCCCGCTCGACTTACCGACCCCTCTAGCCTCAGCCCAGGAGTTGCAACTAGTTTCTGGTGTTTGTAGGATATGTGTTGGCGGCCGTTCGTAGCGCTGACCCTAGGGGTGGGCTATGTTGCGGTAGATACACCGTGGCACGGTGTACCGAGTCACCCGTTTGGTGTCTCGGGAACCCTGTTCACATTGTTCGGGGCCGTTGAGGACACCCCGGCCGGATTTCCTTGCGGATGGAACCTGAATAGGCGATGACCCTGGACTAGAGACTTGTGAGGTTAGTCAGGTCGTGGTCTACACCCACGTCGGTTTTCGCTTGAAGTCTGCCGAGCACATTTCGTGTGCAGACGCTAAGTGGTGGAAACATGTGTGACGAAGTACACCCCTGCAGGGTATGAAACTATTCGAATAGCCGTGTCCGCGGTAAAGGACTACTTGGTTGCATATACAGTTCATAGACAAGTTAATGGATACTACTAAAAGACTCAAGATAAGTGTGAGTACCGAGGATGGCCCCCTCGCAGGATACGAGGGAGGATCCACGGTGGAGTATTGTGATGGTGAGTAGTGGACTCGTGTGCGAAAACTATTTTGCTAAAAGATTCCGTAGGATAGCTTAGCCAAGAGTCAAAGCTGGCTTGCTGCATAAACCCCACCACCTTCTTGAGAATGAGCATGTACAGTAGGTTCTGATGTAAGACTTGCTGAGTACCTCTGTACTCATGTTTGCTTATTTATTGTTTTCAGACGACAACACTGCTCCCTCCGATGGGTTTTACGTAGACCTTGACGTCGACGAGTGACTAGCCACCCAGGTGGTGATCCAGGCCATGGAGGGCCCTATGTAGATAGACAGGCTTCGAGAAGCCTTCTTTCTTTCTAGAGTCTGTACTCAGACTAGTTGCTTCCGCATGTGCTTGTATGACTGTATGACTTGAGTGTCGGGTCATGTGACCCCTACCTGTATGGATATGTTATGTATGGCTCCCTGGAGCCTTTAAATAAAGTACCTGAGTTGTAGAGTTTTGTTGTGATGCCATGTTGTATGTACTCATATCGAGCATATTGTATGTATGATTGAAATGCTTGGTATGAGTGGGATCCGACAATCTAGTTGTTTGTCCTTCGCAGCCTTTCTTATGGGGAAATGTAGTCTAGTGCTCCTCGAGCCATAGTAGTCCGCTACAGCCCGGTTCACCGGAGTCCTGCTAGCCCAGCACTACTGTTCAGGACACTTGACTGGCCGGCATGTGTTTCACTTCGTCCCTATGTCTGTCCCTTCGGGGAAATGTCACGCGGTGATCTCCGGAGTCCTGTCTAGCCTGCTACAGCCCGGGATCCCCCGGAGTCCTGTTAGCCCAGTGCTACAGCCCGGAATCACTCGTTGATGACCGACATGTTCGTTGTGATTCATGTATGCCTGTCTCCATAGGTCTGTGCCGCTTTGGGTTCACGACTAGCCATGTCAGCCCGGGTTCTCGGTCATATGGATGCTAGCGACATTTTCATATACGCGAGCCAAAAGGCGCAAACGGTCCCGGGCCATGGTAAGGCGACACCCGCGGGATACCGTGCGTGAGGCCGCAAAGTGATATGAGGTGTTACCAGCTAGATCGATGTGGCTTAGAATCGGGGTCCTGACATTAGTACCGGTTTGTGCCACGAACCGGTACTAAAGGTTCAACATGAACCGGCATTAATGCAAATTCGTTCGAACCGGCACTAATGGTACCATTAGTGCCGGCTCAAATACAAACCGGCACTAATGTGCTTCACGTTTGACCCTTTTCTACTAGTGCACCCCTAGGGGTGGAAACCTAGGTGGGGGCGCAGCCCCTCCCCTCCCCCTATATATACTTGAGGTTTTGGGCTGCCATAGACATGATTCAATCTCCTTCTTGGCGCAGCCCTTCCCCTCTCCCTCCTCGTCTCTTGCGGTGCTTGGCGAAGCCCTGCTGGAGTACCACGCTCCTCCACCACCACCACGCCGTCGTGCTGCTGCTGGATGGAGTCTTCCCCAACCTCTCCTTCTTCCCTTGTTGGATCAAGGCGTAGGAGACGTCACCGGGCTGTACGTGTGTTGAACACGGAGGTGCCGTCCATTTGGCACTAGGATCACCGGTGATTTGGATCACGACAAGTACGACTCCATCAACCCCATTCACTTGAACGCTTCCGCTTAGCGATCTACAAGGTTATGTAGATGCACTCTCCTTCCCTCCTTGCTAGATTACTCCATAGATTGATCTTGGTGATGCGTAGAAAATTTTGAATTTCTGCTACGTTCCCCAACAGTGGCATCATGAGCTAGGTCTATGCGTAGTTACTATGCACAAGTAGAACACAAAGTGGTTGTGGGCGTCGATATTGTCAATTATCTTGCCGTTACTAGTCTTATCTTGATTCGGCGGCATCGTGGGATGAAGCGGCCCGGACCGGCCTTACACGTACTCTTACGTGAGATTGGTTCCACCGACTGACATGCACTAGTTGCATAAGGTGGCTAGCGGGTGTCTGTCTCTCCCACTTTAGTCGGATCGGATTTGATGAAAAGGGTCCTTATGAGGGTAAATAGAAATTGGCATATCACGTTGTGGTTTTTGCGTAGGTAAGAAACGTTCTTGCTAGAAACCTATAGCAGCCACATGAAAACTTGCAACAACAATTAGATGATGTCTAACTTGTTTTTGCAGCATATGCCTTGTGGTGTGATATGGCCAAAAGGATGTGATGAATGATATATGTGATGTGTGAGATTGATCATGTTCTTGTAATAGGAATCACGACTTGCATGTCGATGAGTATGACAACCGGCAGGAGCCATAGGATTTGTCTTAATTTATTTATGACCTGCGTGTCAACTTAAACGTCATGTAATTCCTTTACTTTATTTCTAAAGCGTTAGCCATAGTAGTAGAAGTAATAGATGACGAGACAACTTCAAGAAGACACGATGATGGAGATCATGATGATGGAGATCATGGTGTCATGCCGGTGACAACGATGATCATGGAGCCCCGAAGATGGAGATCAAAAGGAGCAAAATGATATTGGCCATATCATGTCACTATTTTATTGCATGTGATGTTTATCATGTTTTACATCTTATTTGCTTGGAACGACGGTAGCTTAAATAAGATGATCCCTCACTAAAATTTCAAGAAAAGTGTTC
Source organism: Triticum monococcum (assembly GCA_034509565.1). Taxonomy (NCBI): domain Eukaryota; kingdom Viridiplantae; phylum Streptophyta; class Magnoliopsida; order Poales; family Poaceae; genus Triticum; species Triticum monococcum. The sequence continues at coordinate 80,599,400 of CM067843.1, forward strand.
CCCCTGACTGTGCACCGTTGTGAAGGTTCGTTGTTTCGAAGCACCACATGATGATCGGGTGTGATAGATTCTAACGTTCGAATACAACGGGTGTTGACAAGCCTAGCATGTACAGACATGGCCTCGGAACACATGCGAAACACTTAGGTTGACTTGACGAGCCTGGCATGTACAGACATGGCCTCGGAACACGGAAGACCGAAAGGTCGAACATGAGTCGTATAGAAGATACGATCAACATGAAGATGTTCACCGATGATGACTAGTCCGTCTCACGTGATGATCGGACACGGCCTAGTTGACTCAGATCATGTAATCACTTAGATGACTAGAGGGATGTCTATCTGAGTGGGAGTTCATAAGATGAACTTAATTATCCTCAACATAGTCAAAAGGTCTTTGCAAATTATGTCGTAGCTCGCGCTTCAGTTCTACTGTTTAGATATGTTCCTAGAGAAAATTTAGTAGAAAGTTGATAGTAGCAATTATGCGGACTAGGTCCGTAAACTGAGGATTGTCCTCATTGCTTCATAGAAGGCTTATGTCCTTAATGCACCGCTCAGTGTGCTGAACCTCGAACGTTGTCTGTGGATGTTGCGAACATCTGACAAACACATTTTGATAACTACGTGATAGTTCAGTTAAACGGTTTAGAGTTGAGGCACCGAAGACATTTTGAAAGGTCGCGAAACATATGAGATGTTTCGAGGGATGAAATTGGGATTTCAGGCTCGTGCCCACGTCAAGAGGTATAAGACCTCCGACGATTTTCTTAGCCTGCAAACTAAGGGAGAAAAGCTCAATTGTTGAGCTTGTGCTCAGATTGTCTGAGTACAAAAATCATTTGAATCGAGTGGGAGTTGATCTTCCAGATGAGAAAGTGATGTTTCTCCGATGTCATTACCACCAAGCTGCTAGAGCTTCGTGATGAACTATGATATATCAGGGACATATATGATGATCCTTGAGATATTCGCGATGTTTGACACCACAAAAGTGGAAATCAAGAAGGAGCATCAATTGTTGATGGTTGGTGAAACCACTAGTTTCAAGAAGGGCAAGGGCAAGAAGGGATACTTCATGAAACAGCAAATCAACTGCTGCTAGTGAAGAAACCCAAGGTTGAATCCAAACCCGAGACTAAGTGCTTCTGTAATAAGGGGAACAACCACTGGAGCAGAATTACCCTAGATACTTGGTAGATGAGAAGGCTGGCAAGGTCGTTAGAAGTATATTGGATATACATTGTGTTAATGTGTACTTTACTAGTACTCCTAGTAGCACCATGGTATTAGATACCGGTTCAGTTGCTAAGTGTTAGTAAACTCGAAATGAAAGGCTACGGAGTAAACGGAGACTAGCTATAGGTGAGCTGGCGATATGTGTTGGAAGTTTTTCCAAGCTTGATGTGATCCAGCATCGCACGCTCCCTCTACCATCAAGATTGGTGTTTGCGTTGAGCATAGACATGATTGGATTATGTCTACCGCAATACGGTTATTCATTTAAGGAGAATAATGGTTACTCTGTTTATTTGAATAATACCTTCAATGGTCTTGCACCTAAAATGGATAGTTTATTGAATCTCGATCGTAGTGATACACTTATTCATGCCAAAAGATATAAGATAGTAATGATAGTACCACCTAATTGTGGCACTGCCACGTAAGTCATACCGGTATAAAACGCATGAAGAAGCTCCATGTTGATGGATCTTTGGGCTCACTTGTTTTTGAAAAGTTTGAGACATGCGAACCATGTCTATTGGTGTATATGCTGAAGAAACTCCATGCAAATGGACTGTTTGGACTCACTTGATTTTGAATCACTTGAGACATGCAAATCATACCACATGGACAAGATGACTGAAAGCCTCGTTTTCAGTAAAATGGAACTAGAAAGCACCTTGTTGGAAGTAATACATTTTGATGTGTGCAGTCCAATGAGTGCTGAGGCGTGTAGTGGATATCGTTATGTTCTTACTTCACAGATGATTTGAGTAGATGTTGAGTGTATTTACTTGATGAATCACGAGTCTGAATTATTGAAAGGTTCAAGTAATTTCAGGGTGAAGTTGAAAGATCACCGTGATAAGAGGATAAAATATCTATGATATGATCACAGAAATGAATATCTGAATTACGAGTTTGGCATAGAATTAAGACATTGTGGAAATTGTTTCAAAACTAATACAGCCTGGAACACCATAGTGTGATGGTGTGTCCGAACATCATAACTGCACCCTATTGGATATGATGAATACCATGATGTCTCTTATCGAATTACCACGATAGTTTATGGGTTAGGCATTAGAGACAACCACATTCACTTTAAATAGGGCACCACGTAATTCCGATGAGAGGACATCATATGAACTATGGTTTAGAGAAACCTAAGCTGTCATTTTTTAAAAGTTTGGGGCTGCGACGCTTATGTGAAAAAGTTTCAGGCTGATAAGCTCAAACCCAAAGCGGATAAATGCATCTTCATAGGACACCCAAAACAGTTGGGTATACCTCCTGTCTCAGATCCGAAAGCAATAAGGGATTGTTTCTAGAATCGGGTCCTTTCTCGAGGAAAACTTTCTCTCGAAAGAATTGAGTGGGAGGATGGTGGTGACTTGATGAGGTTATTGAACCGTCTCTTCAACTAGTGTGTGGCAGGGCATAGAGAGTTGTTCCTATGGCACCTACACCAATTGAAGTGGAAGCTTATGATAGTGATCATCAAACTTCAGATCAAGTCACTACCAAACCTCGTGGGATGACAAGGATGCATACTACTTCAGAGTGGTACGTAATCCTATCTTGGAAGTCATGTTGCTAGACAACAATGAACCTACGAGCTATGGAGAAGCGATGGTGGGCCTGGATTCCAAAATGGCTCGAGGCCATATAATCTGAGAGAGGATCTATATATGAAAACAAAGTGTAGACTTTGGAAGAACTACCTGATGGTCGTAAGGATGTTAGGTACATATGGATTTTTTAAAAGGAAGACGGACAATGATGGTAATCACCATTAAGAAAGCTCGACTTGTTGTTACGATGTTTTCCGACAAGTTCAAGGAGTTGACTACGATGAGACTTTCTCACTTGTAGCGATGATAAGAGTCTGTTGGAATTATATTAGCGATTACTGCATTATTTATGAAATCTTGCAGATAGGATGTCAAAACATTGTTTCCTCGATGATTTTCTTGAGGAAAGGTTGCATGTGATACAACCAGAAGGTTTTGTCAATCCTGAAAGATGCTAACAAGTATGCAAAGCTCTAGCAATCCTTCTAAGGACTGGAGTAAGCATCTCGGAGTTGGAATGTATGCTTTGATTTGATGATCAAAGATGGGTGTACACAAAGTTTATGAGAAACTTGTATTTCCAAGGAAGTGAGTGGGAGCACTATAGAATTTCTGATGAGTATATGTTGTTGACATATTGTTGATCAGAAATGACATAGAATTTCTAGAAAGCATATAGGGTTATTTGGAAAGTGTTTTTCAATGGAAAGCCTGGATTAAGCTACTTAAACATTGAGCATCAAGATCTGTAAGGATAGATCAAAACGCTTAATGGTACTTTCAAATGAGCACATACCTTGACATGATCTTGAAGGTGTTCAAGATGGATCGGTAAAAGAAGGAGTTCTTGCCTAAGTTGTAAGGTATGAAGTTAAGACTTAAAGCTCAACCACGGCAGAAGAAAGAGGAAGGACGAAGGTCGTCCCCTATGCTTTTGTCATAGCCTCTATACGGTATGTCATGCTGAGTACCGCACCTGATGTGTACCTTGCCACATATTTGGGAAGAGGGTACAAAGGTGATCTCGGAGTAGATCACCAGATAGCGGTCTAAATTATACTTAGAGGAATAAGGATATGTTTCTCGGTTATGGAGGTGATAAAGAGTTCGATGTAAAGAGTTACATCGATGCAAGCTTAACACCTATCCGGATAGCTCTGAGTAGACATACCTGATACGTATAATGGAGCAACAATTTAGAATAGCTCCAAGTAGAACAGTTATTTGAAATGGCTCCAAATGTAGCGTAGTAGTTGCATCTACAATATGACATAGAAATTTGTGAAGTACATACGGATCTGAATGTTGCAGACCCGTTGACTGAAACCTCTCACACAAGCATAACATGATCAAACCCAGAACTCTTTGGGTGTTAGTCACATGGGGATGTGACCTTGAGTGTTAATCACATATCGGTGTGAACTGGATTATTGACTCTAGTGCAAGTGGGAGACTGTTGGAAATATGCCCTAGAGGCAATAATAAATTGGTTATTATTATATTTCCTTGTTCATGATAATCGTTTATTATCCATGCTAGAATTGTATTGATAGGAAACTCAGATACATGTGTCGATACATAGACAACACCATGTCCCTAGTAAGCCTCTAGTTGAATAGCTCTTTGATCAATAGATGGTTACGGTTTCCTGACCATGGACATTAGATGTCATTGATAACGGGATCACATCATTAGGATAATGATGAGATGGACAAGACCCAATCCCAAGCCTAGCACAAGATCATGTAGTTCGTATGCTAAAGCTTTTATAATGTCAAGTATCATTTCCTTAGACCATGAGATTGTGCAACTCCCGGATACCGTAGGAGTGCTTTGGGTGTGCCAAATGTCACAACGTAACTAGGTGGCTATAAAGGTACACTACAGGTATCTTCGAAAGTGTCTGTTGGGTTGGCATGAATCGAGACTGGGATTTGTCACTCCGTGTAAATGGAGAGGTATCTCTGGGCCCACTCGGTAGGACATCATCATAATGTGCACAATGTGATCAAGGAGTTGATCACGGGATGATGTGTTACGGAACGAGTAAAGAGACTTGCCGGTAACGAGATTGAACAAGGAATCGGGATACCGACGATCGAATCTCGGGCAAGTATCGTACCGCTAGACAAAGGGAAATGTATACGGGATTGATTAAGTCCTTGACATCGTGGTTCATCTGATGAGATCATCATGGAGCATGTGGGAGCCAACATGGGTATCCAGATTCCGCTGTTGGTTATTGACCGGAGAACGTCTCGGTCATGTCTGCATGGTTCCTGAACCCGTAGGGTCTACACACTTAAGGTTATAGGGAATAGATATACATGGTTACCGAATGTTTTTTGGAGTCCCGGATGAGATCCAGGATGTCACGAGGAGTTCTGGAATGGTCCGGAGGTAAAGATTTATATATGGGAAGTCCTGTTTTGGTCACCGGAAAAGTTTCGGGTGCTATCGGTAACGTACCGGGACCACCGGGAGGGTCCCAGGGGTCCACCAAGTGGGGCCACCAGCCCTAGAGGGCTGCATGGGACAAGTGTGGGAGGGGACCAGCCCCAGGTGGGCTGGTGCACCCCCCCACCAAGGCCCAAGGCGCAAGGGAGAGCGGAAGGGGGCAAACCCTAGGCTCAGATGGGCCTAAGGCCCACCTAGTGGTGCGCCCCCTCTCTCCCCCCTTGGCCGCCCCCTAGATGGGATCTAGGGCTGGCCGCCACCCCTAGGGGTGGAAACCTAGGTGGGGGTGCAGCCCCTCCCCTCCCCCTATATATACTTGAGGTTTTGGGCTGCCATAGACACGATTCAATCTCCTTCTTGGCGCAGCCCTACCCCTCTCCCTCCTCGTCTCTTGTGGTGCTTGGCGAAGCCCTGCTGGAGTACCACGCTCCTCCACCAACACCACGCTGTCGTGCTGCTGCTGGATGGAGTCTTCCCCAACCTCTCCTTCTCCCCTTGCTGGATCAAGGCGTTGGAGACGTCACCGGGCTGTACGTGTGTTGAACACGGAGGTGCTGTCCGTTCGGCACTAGGATCATCGGTGATTTGGATCACGACGAGTACGACTCCATCAACCCCGTTCACTTGAACGCTTCTGCTTAGTGATCTACAAGGGTATGTAGATGCACTCTCCTTCCCTCGTTGCTAGATTACTCCATAGATTGATCTTGGTGATGCGTAGAAAATTTTGAATTTCTGCTACGTTCCCCAACAACAATTTCCATAGTCCAGGAAGCGGCCAAGGGGGAAGCAGCCTGTGTTCAAAGTTGATCAGGTTAGTCCTCAAACGATCCTTTTCGATCCTCCATTTTGCTTCCCAGTGGAAGCCAACCCGAGTATCAGGGGCTACTACCTATACACAGGCGCATCTTTGCAAATGAAGCATAGCCAAAAACATTATGTCACAAACCACGAAGCCCTTCAGTAGGCTCATGAAGGTTTCATTTAATCTGCTCTTCGCAGACGAAATCTTCTCAATCACTGTACCCATAAAGGTACGTTGTTCCCCCGAGACAGATGCTTTCCGCAACATGTCCTGCAATATATCCGGAGTCTCCGGGTTTCCGAAAGTTGCTCCAGGAGCACAATCATCCTTTGAGGGATTCTGTTCACCCGTCTCCAGAATCATTGTCGGCTGCGAACCAGTCAGTCCGGGGCCTTTGTTATCATCAACCCCAGAATCCCGGATGGTCGAAGCTCCACCTTCGGGTACCGCGTCTTCTATCGCCTGCGTAACTTGTTGGTCAAAAGGGACCCTCCATGATGACACTTCAGATTCATCCCCCTTGTTGGGCGAGGAGGATGGAGGAGGCGTCTCGCTCTCCATCATCTCTGGGAGGAGACTCCCCGAAGAAGAGGATCGCCCAAAAAAACTCTGTGCTGACCTGTAGAAATACATGAATGCGTTATGTATATCTTCGGTAACAGCAATGGAGAAGGACGTTATCAAAGTGCTCCGGATTCTCTTACGGTTTGGCTGAGGGCTTGTCCCCTTGTTGGAGCTGTTTAACAACGTCGGTTTCCAAACCCAGGCCGCTCGATGGTGGCATCTTGCCCTTCTTGGGAGACTGTCCCTCCCCATCTTCGAAGGTGGCCCTTTTCCTCCTGTTTGGAGAAGGGATACTGGGTCCTTTTCCGCCTCCGTCTTCGGGTGAGGAAAGGTTGATTTCTCCGGACTCAGTGTCTGACTTACCCCTAGAACCAAGGTAATCTTGGGTCTTCTCTCCCTCCCCTGCTGGCGCCTAGTTTGGCACCGAGGCCAGCATCCTTGTTAACACGGGAGTTGCTGAGTCTTCGGGAAGGGGAGCCGGACACCTAATCAGTTCCACCTTCTTTATCCAGCCCTAAAAAAGGATGATACTGTTGGTATCTTGCCACTGGGTATCTGATTATAGGGTATTCGGTAAACGGGTACTTACCGGGGTATCCGGACGGTTACAGTCTAGGCCGACATCTTCGGTGGTATCCGGCCATTGCCTTCGTTTCCCAAAGAATAATTTCCACATTCCTTCATGCGTTGTGCCGAAGAAGTGCTGAAGAGTCTGTGGCCCTTCTGGATTAAGCTCCCATAGGCGGAGTGGCTATCGCTGACACGGCAGGGTCCGACGAACTAGCATTACTTGACCGATGTTGGCTATGTCGATGTCCCTCTCAATGAGGCTTCGGATGCGACTTTGCAAAGTTCACACATCATTCATTGATCCCCAATCCAGCCCCTTGTTAATCCACGATGCAAGCTGAATTGGGGGGCTGGATCGGAAGGCGAGTGCAGTTGCCCACTTGGAGCTGCAGGGCTCGGTGATATAGAACCACCCGTGCTACCACAGATCGAAAGATTTGGCGAAGGATCCTTTCAGCCAAATGGCACTAACAAGCTTGCTCACTGCGGCGCCGCCGCACTCGGCTTGCTCCCCGTCTAACACTTGCGGCTTCACATTGAAGGTCTTGAGCCACAAGCCGAAGTGTGGAGTAGTTCGGAGGAAGGCTTCGCACGTGACGATAAATGCCGAGATAAGAAGAATGGAGTCCGGGGCCAGATCATGAAAATCTAGCCCGTAGTAGAACATGAGCCCTCGGACGAAGGGGCTAAGTGCAAACCCTAACCCGTGGAGGAAGTGGGACCCGAACACGACCCTCTCGCCTGATCTGGGGGTGGGAATAACCTGCCCCTCGGCAGGAAGCCGGTGACGGATTTCTGCGGTCAGGTATCTCGCCGCCCGAAGCTTTGCGATATCTTCCTCGGTGACAGAAGAAGCTACCCGCCGGCCTTGACGGATGGATCCGGACATGATTGGGGCTTGTGGCGACCGAAACCCGGGTGTTGGAACTCCGGGTTGCAGGGGTCGAGGAAGAGTCAAGCGTAGAAGAAAAAGACGGGTCTGTACCCCTATATAAAGGCTGCAAATGTCAAACGTCTCCTCTTGGGCCTCAAAAACATGCTTGTTTCCAATAAGTTGTACCCCAGCGACGGTTGGGTTACCGAAGTCCGGGTTGACAGGAATCCCTTAAAAAAGGGAGGTGCTACCTCTTGAGCACTTCGTTGGTTTTCCCTTGAAGAGGAAAGGGTGATGCAGTAGAGCAGCATAAGTATTTCCCTCAGTTTTTGAGAACCAAGGTATCAATCCAGTAGGAGGCCATGCACGAGTCCCTCGCACCTACACAAATAAATAAACTCCTCGCAACCAATGCGATAAAGGGGTTGTCAATCCCTTCACGGTCACCTACGAGAGTGAGATCTGATAGATATGATAAGATAATATTTTTTGGTATTTTTATGATAAAGAGAAATGAAGATGCAAGTAAAATAAACGGCAAAGGGAATAACTAAGTATTGGAAGAATAATATGATGGAAAATAGAACCGAGGGCCATAGGTTTCACGAGAGGCTTCTCTCGAGAGCATAAGTATTATGGTGGGTGAACAAATTACTGTTGCGCAATTGACAAATTGAGCACAGTTATGAGAATATATAGGTATGATCATGTATATAGGAATCATGTCCAAGACAAGTAGACCGACTCCTGCCTGCATCTACTACTATTACTCCACACATCGACTGCTATCCAGCATGCATCTAGAGTATTAAGTTCAAGAGAACAGAGTAATGCTTTAAGCAAGATGACATGATGTAGAGGGATAAACTCATGCAATATTATATAAACCCCATCTTGTTATCCTTTATGGCAACAATAAAATACATGCCTTGCTGCCCCTACTGTCACTGGGAAAGGACACCGCAAGATTGAACCCAAAGCTAAGCACTTCTCCCATTGCAAGAAAGATCAATCTAGTTGGCCAAACCAAACTGATAATTCGAAGACACTTGCAAAGATAACCAATCATACATAAAAGAATTCAGAGAAGATTCAAATATTGTTCATAGATAAACTTGATCATAAACCCACAATTCATCTGTCTCAACTAACACACCGCAAAAGAAGATTATATCGAATAGATCTCCACAAGAGAGGGGTGAACTTTGTATTGAGATCCAAAAAGAGAGAAGAAGCCATCTAGATAATAACTATGGACCCGTAGGTCTGAAGTAAACTACTCACACTTCATCGGAGAGGCTATGGTGTTGATGTAGAAGCCCTCCGTGATCGATACCCCCTCCGGCGGAGCTCCGGAAAAGGCCCCAAGATGGGATCTCGTGGATATAGAAAGTCACGGCGGTGGAATTAGGGTTTTGGCTCCGTATATGGTAGTTTGGGGATACGTAGGTATATATAGGAGGACAGAGTACGTCGGTGGAGCAACATGGGCCCCACGAGGGTGGAGGGCGGGCTGGGGGCTAGGCGCGCCCCCCTACCTCGTGCATTCCTAGTTGATTTATTGATGTAGGGTCCAAGTCCTCTGGATCATGTTCGTTCCAAAAATCACGTTCCCGAAGGTTTCATTCCGTTTGGACTCCGTTTGATATTCTTTTTCTGCGAAACCCTAAAATAGGCAAAAACAGCAATTATGGGCAGGGCCTCCGGTAAATAGGTTAGTCCCAAAAATAATATAAAAGTGTATAATAAAGCCCAATAATGTCCAAAACAGGATATAATATAGCATGGAAGAATCAAAAATTATAGATATGTTGAAGACGTATCAAGCATCCCCAAGCTTAATTCCTGCTCGTCTTCGAGTAGGTAAATAATAAAAATAGAATTTTTGATGTGTACTGCTACTTGGCATAATTTCAATGTAATTCTCTTAATTGTGGTATGAATATTCAGATCCGAAAGATTCAAGACAAAAGTTTAATATTGACATAGAAATAATAATACTTCAAGCATACTAAGTAAGCAATTATGTCTCTTCAAAATAACATGGCCAAAGAAAGTTATCCCTACAAAATCATATAGTCTGTCTATGCTCCATCTTCACCACACAAAGTATTCAAATCATGCACAACCCCGATGACAAGCCAAGCAATTGTTTCATACTTTTGGTGTTCTCAAACTTTTTCAATCTTCACGCTATACATGAGCGTGAGCCATGGACATAGCACTATAGGTGGAATAGAATGGTGGTTGTGGAGAAGACAAAAAGGGAGAAGATAGTCTCACATCAACTAGGCGTATCAACGGGCTATGGAGATGCCCATCAATAGATATCAATGTGAGTGAGTAGGGATTGCCATGCAACGGATGCACTAGAGCTATAAATGTATGAAAGCTCAACAAAAGAAACTTAGTGGGTGTGCATCCAACTTGCTTGCTCACAAAGACCTAGGGTATTTGAGGAAGCCCATCGTTGGAATATACAAGCCAACTTCTATAATGAAAATTTCCCAGTGGTATATGAAAGTGATAGCATAAGAGAGTCTCTATCATGAAGATCATGGTGCTACTTTGAAGCACAAGTGTGGAAAAAGGATAGTAGTATTGCCCCTTTTTTGGGGCCTTCCTTTTTTTGTCCTTTCTCTTTTTTTGGGACAATACTCTATGAATGATGATCATCACACATCTATTTATTTACATCTCAATGATTACAACTCGAAACTAGAACAAAGTATGACTCTATATGAATGCCTCCGGTGGTGTACCGGGATAGCAATGATGCATGAGTGACTTATATGAAATAATTATGAGCGGTGGCTTTGCCACAACTAAAATGTCAACTACATGATCATGCAAAGCAATATGACAATGATGGAGCGTGTCATAGTAAACGGAACAGTGGAAAGTTGCATGGCAATATATCTCGGAATGGCTATGGAAATGCCATAATAGGTAGGTATGGTGGCTGTTTTGAGGAAGGTATATGGTGGGTGTATCATACCGGCGGAAGGTGCACGGTATTAGAGAGGCTAGCAATGGTGAAAGGGTGAGAGTGCGTATAATCCATGGACTCAACATTAGTCATAAATAACTCACATACTTATTGCAAAAATCTATTAGTTATCGAAGCAAAGTACTATGCACATGCTCCTAGGGGGATAGATTGGTAGGAAAATACCATCGCTCGTCCCCGACCGGCACTCATTAGGAGGACAATCAATAAATACATCATGCTCTGACTTCTTAACATAACGGTTCACCATACGTGCATGCTACGGGAATCACAAAATTTAACACAAGCATTTCTCAAATTCACAACTACTCAACGAGCATGACTCTAATATCACCATCTCCATATCTCAAAACAATTATCAAGTTTCAAACTTCTCGTAGTATTCAACACACTCATATGAAAATTTTATTATTAATCTTGAATGCCTAACATAATTAAAGCAAATTACCATGATGTTTTGTAGGAATCTCAAAATAATCTAAGTGAAGCATGAGAGAACACAAGTTTCTATAGAACAAATCCACCATCGCGCTCTAAAAGATATAAGTGAAGCACTAGAGCAAAAACTATATAACTCAAAAGATATAAGTGAAGCACATAGAGTATTCTAACAATTTCTGAATCATGAGTGTCTCTATCAAAAAGGTGTGTGCAGCAAGGATGATTAAGGAAAACTGAAAAATAAAGACTCAAATAATACAAGATGCTCCAAGCAAAACACATATCATGTGGTAAATAAAACTATAACTCCAAGTAAAGTTACCGATAGAAGTAGACGAAAGAGGGGATGCCTTCCGGGGCATCCCCAAGCTTTTGCTTTTCGGTGTCCTTGGATTATCTTGGGGGTGCCATGGGAATCCCCAAGCTTAGGCTCTTGCCACTCCTTGTTCCATAATCCATCAAATCTTTACCCAAAACTTGAAAACTTCACAACACAAAACTTAAAGTAGAAAATCTCGTGAGCTACGTTAGCGAAAGAAAACAAAACACCACTTCAAGGTACTGTAATGAACTCATTCTTTATTTATATTGGTGTTAAACATACTGTATTCCAACTTCTCTATGGTTCATAAACTATTTTACTAGCCATAGATTCATCAAAATAAGCAAACAACACACGAAAAACAGAATCTGTCAAAAACAGAACAGTCTATAGTAATCCGTATCTAACGCAAGATCTGGAACCCCAAAATTTCTAAAATAAATTTCTGGAGGTGAAAAATTTATCTATTTATCATCTGCAAAAAGAATTAACTAAATATCACTTTCCAAATAAAAATTTCAGCAGTTCTCGTGAGCGCTAAAGTTTCTGTTTTTTACAGCAAGATTAAAAAGACTTTCCCCAAGTCTTCCCAACGGTTCTACTTGGCACAAACACTAATTAAACACAAAAAACACAGACAAAACAGAGGCTAGATAAATTATTTATTACTAAACAGGGTGAATAAGCAAGGGATAAAAATAAAATTGGGTTGCCTCCCAACAAGCGCTATCGTTTAACGCCCCTAGCTAGGCATAAAACCGAAGACAGATCTAGGTATTGCCATCTTTGGAAGGCAATCCATAAGTGGCTCTCATAATAGATTCATAAAGTAATTTAATTTTCTTTATAGGGAAGTGTTCCATGCCTTTCCTTAACGGAAATTGGAATCTAATATTCCCTTCCTTCATATCAAAAATTGCACCAATCGTTCTAAGGAAAGGTCTACTAAGAATAATAATACAAGAAGGATTGCAATCTATGTCAAGAACAATAAAATCCATGGGCACATAATTCCTATTTTCAACAATAAGAACATCATTAATTCTTCCCATAGTATTCTTAATAGTGGAATCCGCAAGGTGCAAGTTTAAATAGCAATCATCAAAATCACGGAAACCTAGCAAATCACACAAAGTCTTTGGAATCGTGGAAACACTAGCACCCAAACCACACAAAGCATAGCATTCATGATCTTTAATCTTAATTTTAATAGTAGGTTCCCACTCATCATAAAGTTTTCTAGGGATAGAAACTTCCAACTCAAGTTTTTCTTCATAAGATTGCATCAAAGCATCAACGATATGCTTGGTAAAGGCTTTATTTTGACTATAAGCATGAGGAGAATTTAGCACGGATTGCAATAAGGAAATACAATCTATCAAAGAGCAATTATCATAATTAAATTCCTTGAAATCCAAAATAGTGGGTTCATTAATATTTAAAGTTTTGACTTCTTCAACCCCACTTTTAACAATTTTAGTATCAAGATCTAAAGACTCCGAATTTTTGGAACGCCTTCTAGGTAAAGGTGGATCATATTCAGTCCCATCATTATCAAGACTCATATTACAAAACAAAGATTTAATAGGGGACACATCAATAACTTTTAGATCTTCATCTTTATCTTCCAAAAAAAATTCCAGTTTAGCGGCCATCTTATTAACTAAGGTGGCTTGCTTATCCGAAACTTCGGCTATTAACTTCTCAAGATGAGCAATATGAGATTTCAAACCATCAAATTCTTTAGACATATCATCGAGCTCTTTATTCATATAGCCCATAAAGCTTTTTTTGTTCTTTAAGCTCATTTCTAAAGAAATTATTGTGCTCAAATTGTAAGACCATAAAACTCCTGGCGTTGCTCTCGATCTCTTCTAACCTTTTAAGGTGAAGATCACCAAAACTTGATAGAGCCATTGTGACAAGCAATCAATCCAACACACCAGCAAACAAGAAACGAGCAAAAAGAGGCGAATATAGAAAGAGAGGGAGGATGGAGAGAGTGAGGGCGAATAAAACGGCACGGGTTAAGTGGGGGAGAGGAAAACGAGAGGCAAATGGCAAATAATGTAATGCGGGAGATAAGGGTTTGTGATGGGTACTTGGTATGTTGACTTTGGCGTAGACTCCCCGACAACGGCGCCAGAAATCCTTCTTGCTACCTCTTGAGCACTGCGTTGGTTATCCCTTGAAGAGGAAAGGGTGATGCAGTAGAGAAGCGTAAGTATTTCCCTCAGGTTTTGAGAACCAAGGTATCAATACAGTAGGAGGCCACGCATGAGTCCCTCGCACCTACACAAACAAATAAATTCCTCGCAACCAACGCGATAAAGGGGTTGTCAATCCCTTCACAGTCACCTATGAGAGTGAGATCTGATAGATATGATAAGATAATATTTTTGGTATTTGTATGATAAAGAAAATAACTAAGAATTGGAAGATTAATATGATGGAAAATAGACCCGGGGGCCATAGGTTTCACTAAAGGCTTCTCTCGAGAGCATAGTCTGGCATAAGACTGGCATGCTACAACACTGCCATCTTACCCATCCTCATGCCAACACATGGCCATTTATACTCACATCCATCCACCTATGGATTACCGAACTCACTTACCTCAACAATGCATGAAAATAACGTTCATCGGTATGCTCATCAACATGCCATGAAACTAATTAAATGCAAAACATGCCAGGACACTCATCATATAAAAAGTTCAAACATGCTTGCCTGGTTCAGAGTAGTCGGAGCCTAGCTCGGTGAAGTTCGCGGCTCCGTCACCTCCTTCGGTATCTACGGTATAAAGAAAATATAGGCACTATCGTAAATGCCAAGATGTGCACAGAAAGTATTCCAAATATTTTTCAAATAAATCTGATAAAAACTAGACAAAATTTCAAAGAGAACAGAAAAAGAATCAATCAAAAATACTTTTCTGTTTAAAAGTTATAAAGGTTTTAGTCCAGGGACTCATCTGTAATGAAACAAAAAGTTTCCAGGGGCTAGCTCATAAAAACGGAAAATGCTTTGGTCTCGAATACGCCAGCCCAGAGAGGGAAACGCATTTTGCCCAAAGGCATTTTCAGAAAACGAATCGTGTAAAAAGCCCTGAGAGGCTGGCTGGCGTGTCCCACCCGTCAGGTTTGAAATTTTAAAAGGGGCGGCAGAGCTCGACGGCGCCCGAGAGCCGCGGTGGTCGCCAGCGGCGATCCACGGCAAGGTAGGGGGATCGGAGGGTACCTCCGTGTTCAGGACGACCTTCCGCGTCGGTTGGTGGTGGTGGAGGTCGCCGGCGAGTACCACGTCGATGGTGAGCCTTGCTCCGGCGGACGGCGGCTCGGGGGGTGGTGGATCTCATCGGGAAGAGCTGCAAAGGTCAAATTGTTGCTTGGGTTAGCTCACTGGGTGCTCGAGGAAGCTACTAACGAAGTTTGGGCACCGGAGAGGGCCTCACCGGAGTGAATCGAGGTGGAGGCCGAGGCGGAACAAGGCGGCCGGAGTCGAGGAAGAAGGGCCCCTCGAGGCTCTTCTAGTTGCTGGTCGGGGTCCAGAGAGGTAGTGGAGGTGTGCGGGGGCGAGAGGGTAGTGGAGCTTGGGGGTGCTATATATAGCCGGCCCGAGGCGGTTGCCGCGAACGGGATAAGTCCGGCGAGCGATTACGGCGGCGCCATGGTTGGGCAGTGGGATTAGGGGCTTGGGCATCATCTAGGTGGAGTTGTGGTTCCATTCCAGGGTCCAGCTCAGCACGGGAGGGAATTTTACGTCCTGTCCCAACAGAACGGCCGTGCGGCACGTCGGCGGCAGGGAGCACGTTCTGTGCTTGCCGGGCCACGACGACTGTGAAGTGGGGCTGCGCTGGCATGCATGTGCCACGCGGAGAGCCAGGGAGCGTTGGGCGGCGCCGAATGGCGTTGCGCCGCTGTTCTGCTTCCGGTCGGCCGTTATGGTGGATCGGCCGCCGCAAGACACGCCGGCGCAGGCGGGCCAGGGCGCCACCAACGCCCGGAAGGTGCCAAGCGCGCGTGCGGCGCTCCAGACAGGAGGAAGAGGCGGCGAGGATCGTGCCAAGGGCACTGTGAGCATGTGACTGAAGATTGACACTGAACTCTGAACTTTTACTGAATTACTGAAAGTGCAATATACAGTGTATGCAAGGTATTCGACAGAATGATACTGGACTCTAGGGATTTTTCCTAGAGCTGATTTTTGGTGGAGTGGCTACTCATTGCTCCAGTAGGCTGCCTGAATTTTTGTAGAATTTTTGGGGAAATGTAGATATGAATTTCACCAAATTTGGCAAATCTGGTCCAAACTTGTAGAGGCTGAAATTTGAAAAATTTGAAAAGAAGGGGAGTGGATCAAGATGGTTCTGAGTTGTGGATGCTAAGGACAATCCAGAGGAGTTGGTTTGAGATCAAAACTCAAAGGAAATAAGGTACTTGCTTTGTAAATGACTCAGGCTCCAAATAATTGACAGAAATGGTTTTGAGAGGAAAAATGATTGAAATAAAATACAAAACATGTTTGGATTAGTTGGGACAGAGAACTTAGGTTGTTCCAAGGAGGAGCGGAGGTTTTTGGAGGGGTTTTACCACCTGTGATATGGTAAAATCAGGGGTGGTTTCAAAAAGAAAGAAGTCCCAAAACTCCTAGGGTTTCTTTTTAAATGAAAATAAATAAGTTTGAGAGGGAAACAACTAGAAGAAAAGCTTCCAAAAATCTTAACACCAAAAATTAAAAAGGAAAGGAAATCCTTGCCAAAGGTGAAAGGATGTTTTTTTTAGAGGAAGGATTTTCTGGAAAAGAAATTTTAAATGCCGTCTTTTAGAATCCAATAAAGTTTTTGATGAAAACCAAATCAAAAATTTTGGAGTGTCACAACACCTACCCCCTTAGGAAAAATCTTGTCCCCGAGATTTCAGCTGATCCTTAAATAAGTGTGGATGCTCTGCCCGAAGAAAATCCTCTCTTTCCCAAGTTGCTTCACTATCGGTGTGATTGCTCCACTGGACTCTAAAGAATTTGATGGTCTTCTGTCGGGTCCTCCTTTCAGACTCCTCTAATATTCTTACTGGACGTTCCCGATAAGTGAGGTCTGGCTGCACGTCAATGCTCTCATGGGATACTTGTTTCTCTGCGTTGCTTACGCACTTCCTCAATTGCGAGGCGTGGAACACGTCGTGGACATCGGATAATTCCTCCGGTAAGTCTAGCTGGTAGGCTACCGTGCCTCTTCGCGCCATTATACAGAATGGTCCAATGAATCTTGGTGCTAGCTTCCCTTTAATCTTGAATCGTTGCAATCCTCTCATAGGAGATACTTTCAGGTATACGAACTCACCGGGCTTGAAGCTGACCCTACGATGTTTCTGATCATAATAACTCTTCTGTCGACTTTGAGCGGTCTTAAGTCGGTCTCTGATTAGCTTGACCTTTTCCTCGGCTTCTCTGAGCATGTCTGGTCCGAAGATGCGGCTGTCTCCGGTCTCTGACCAATTTAACGCGGTACGACATCTCCGTCCGTATAAAGCCTCAAATGGTGCCATTTGCAGGCTGGCCTGGTAGCTATTGTTGTACGCGAACTCGGCGTATGGCAGGCTTTCTTCCCAACTGGTTCCATATGTGAGGACACATGCTCTCAGCATGTCTTCTAAAACCTGGTTTACGCGTTCCGTTTGTCCATCGGTCTGTGGGTGGTATGCGGTACTAAAGGCTAGTTAGGTTCCCAGAGCCTGTTGTAAATGTTCCCAAAATCTCGAGACAAACTGAGTGCCTCTGTCGGATATTATATTCTTTGGGACTCCATGCAGACAAACTATACGGGAGAGATAAATCCTGGCAAGCCTCTGAGTGTTGTAGGTTGTCCTTACTGGAATGAAATGTGCCACCTTGGTTAACCTGTCAGTGATGACCCATATGGCATCATTCCCATGCTGTGACCGGGGTAGTCCGACAATGAAATCCATCCCTATTTCATCCCATTTCCACTCAGGTATTTTGTTTGGTTGCAGTAGTCCGGCTGGTCTCTGATGCTCAGCTTTTATGCGTTGACAAGAGTCGCAACATGCAATGAAGGTGGCTATGTCCCTCTTCATACCGTGCCACCAAAATCTTTCCTGAATATCTTTATACATCTTGGTTCCTCCGGGGTGGATTGAGTACGGGGCCGTGTGGGCTTCAGCTAGAATTTGCCGTTTAAGGTCTTCTATGTTTGGCACGCAGAGTCTTTCTCCGTACCACAATATTCCTCCATCGTCTATGACGAACTCCGAGGCCTTGCCCATACTCACCTTTCTCTTGATGCCTTCGATGCTGGGGTGACCGGGCTGAGCTCCTTTAATTTCCTCCACAAGGTCGGGTTGTACTTCCAAGTTTGATATGGTGCCTTCTGCTACCATTGTCAAAGCTTGGCAAATTCTTGTTGGAATTCGGGCCTCAAGCTTTGCAGATTGCTTTCGTCGGAGTTGGGGTTCTGACTAAGAGCATCGGCCACTACATTTGCTTTTCCTGGATGGTAATGGATACCAACATCATAATCCTTTACCAATTCCAACCAGCGTCTTTGTCGTAAATTTAGTTCTGGCTGCGTGAAAATATATTTGAGACTTTTGTGATCCGTATATATTTCACATCGGTTCCCAAGTAAGAAATGCCTCCATTCCTTGAGTGCATGAATAACTGCTGCCATTTCTATGTCATGAGTGGGATAATTTTCCTCATGCTTGCGAAGTTGCCTTGAAGCATAGGCGACAACCTTGCCTTCCTACATCAACAGGCATCCGAGACCCTTTCTGGACGCGTCACAAAACACTTCAAAAATTTTGTGTATGTCTGGCACAATTAGTACCGGTGGTGTTGTTAATTTCTGCTTTAGCTCTTGGAAACTTTTTTCACAGGCTTCTGTCCATTCAAACTTCTTGTCTTTCTTGAGTAACTGCGTCATAGGCTTGGCTATGGTGGAGAATCCTTCAATAAATCTGCGGTAATATCCTGCCATTCCCAAGAAACTACGTATATCTGTTACGCTTGCTAGCGACTTCCAGCCAAGTATGGCCTTGACTTTCTCTGGGTCCACTGCGATACCGTCTTGGGTTAGCACGTGGCCTAGAAAACCTACTTGTCTTAGCCAAAATTCGCACTTGCTGAACTTGGCATACAATTGGTGTTTCCTGAGTTCTCCTAGCACAATCCTAAGATGTTTTGCGTGCTCTTCTGGTGTCTTGGAGTATACCAGAATGTCGTCGATGAATACCACAACGAACTTGTCCATAAACTTCATAAATACTTTGTTCATGAGGTGAACAAAATATGCAGGGGCATTTGTTAATCCAAATGGCATTACTGTGAACTCATACAGTCCATATCTGGAGGTGAAGGCTGTTTTGGGATATCTTCCGTTCGCACCTTTAATTGATGGTATCCAGACCTTAAGTCAATTTTTGAGAATACCTTGGCCTGAGCGAGTTGATCAAATAAATCATTTATCATTGGCATCGCATATTTGTTCTTGACTGTGACCATGTTAAGTGCTCGATAGTCAATACACAATCTCAGTGTTCCATCCTTCTTTTTGGCAAATAAAATTGGTGATCCCCAAGGTGAGGAGCTGGCTCGAATGTATCCTTTGTCCAGCAATTCTTTTATTTGTTTCTTCAATTCAACCAACTCGGATGGTGCCATTCGGTATGGTTTCTTGTATATGGGGGTGGTTCCTGGTGCGAGCTCAATGCAGAACTCTATCTCTCGGTCTGGTGGCATGCCTGGTAGTTCTTCAGGGAATACATTTGGAAATTCACATACTACTGGAACCTTGTTTAACTCAGAAATGTCCACCTTATTCAATCTCGGTTGCCGGGGTATTTTTCCTTCCTTGGCTGACACTCTTATTGTCTTTCCGTGGTGGTGTGTGAGAATTACGGTCCGGTTGAAACAGTCAATAAAACCCTTGTTGGTGGTTAGCCAGTCCATCCCTAGGATGACATCCAGTCCTTTGTTTTCCAACACAATAAGATTTGCGTGAAACTCCAATCCTTCGAACTCAATGACCACATTCTGACAGTAATTCTGAGTAACTTGTTGAATCCCAGGGGACTTGATGATCATGGATTTCTCCAAAGGAAGCATCGAAAAATTATTTTGCAAAGCAAAACTTTAAATGAAGGAGTGAGAAGCTCCAGAATCAAACAAAACCATTGCAGGTATTGTGTTGACAGGAAACGTACCGAGTACGATATCCGGAGCATTTTGTGCCTCCTCTTTGGTTACGTGGTTCAGATGACCCTTCCTGTGGTTGTTGCTGGGATTGAAATTGTTTCGCTTGGGTGCTGAATTATTGCCTCCGTTGTTTGGCTTTGGGGTTGAGTTTCTAGGCTTGGGACACTGCTTGCCATAGTGTCCTTCCTCTCCACAGGTGTAACAAGTAACGCCGGAGCGATATATGAACTCCTTGTCCCTTGCATGAAAATTCTTGATTTGGCGTGAGACATTGGATGGGAATTTGTGTGTCCCGCTCTTTTGAAAATCTGTCTTGCTTCGGTGATTGCGAGCATGGTTAGTCTGGTCCCTTTTTCGCTTGCGGATATCTTCTAGACTGTGTCTCTCATTTTCCAGAGTAATGGCTTTGTCCACCAGTGTTTTAAAATCAGGAAAAGTGTGCACGACCAGTTGGCATTTAAGCGCGGGCGCCAGACCGTCAAGGAATTTCTCCATCTTCTTGCTTTCAGTCATACGCTCTTCATTGGCGTAGCGAGACAATAGTGTAAATTGACTATTGTAATCTGCCACTGTCATGTTTCTTTGTTTGAGGTCATTGAACTCTTTTCTTGATTTTCATAATACTCTTGGGAATGTGTGCACCGCAAAAACCTTCCTTGAAATCATCCCAGGTTATGTCACCTTTGTTGGGATGCATGTGCAGAAAATTCTCCCACCACGATGCGGCTGCTCCTGTGAGATAGTGCGGAGCATACAATACTCTCTCGGGATTTGAACATTTTGCAATAATTAATTTCCTCTCCATATCCCGAAGCCAGTCCTCGGCTTCAAGAGGCTTGTCAGTATGAGAAAATGTTTGGGGACGCGTCTTCTGTAGCTCAGATAACTTGGAATGCTGCGGATACTGTCCATGGTAATTTCCCATGTTGATGACTTGGTTCATCATTTCACGATGCTGTTGCTGACTCTGTTCATAAAGGCGGCACATTTGGGAAAGTGCTGTTTCACTGCCCTGTTGACTCGACTGCCCTTGTGTGAAATTGTTGCCTGGTTGAGTGTCATAATTTTCCTCTGGCGGAGTAGGCATGGAGCGAGTCCAAGGACGAGACATTTTTCACTCTGGGGATATATTTTGTAAAACTCATAAGAAAAGTGAAGATGGTCGCCAAAAACAACTCCAAAAATGCACAAAAATGGCAAATAATTTAAATGACCAAGATTACTTAAGAAAACAAATTGATTTGCGCACAGAGAAGGACTGCTCATTACATATCTTACACGTGGGCGATAATTATACAGTACATCACTCAGGATATGCGTACATAATCCTGACATGTTATTTAGGCTAGTACACTTCTCCAGTTCTACGTGATGCGCAAACAAGCTACGTCTCACAACCTATGTACATATAAACATATCTTACAAAGTGGTACATCGCAAGACGGGCAAACGCACTCAGCCGGAAATGTCGATGATCTCCTTGGCCCTGCCAAGGGTGAGGCGTAGTGAGGCTGGGGACTCGACCTCCTCCTCACTAATAGGCTCCAGACGTGAAGAGCCGCGTCGGGTAGATGGAGCGGGTGCCAGGGGCGGAGCAACACGAATAGGAGTGGGCACCACGGGTGGTGCAGTGCGCGCTGGAGTGGGCGCAAAGGCCTGGTTGAACCCTCCGGTGGTAGGTAGGTGACGAGTAGGTGCATGAGATGCTGAGGACGAAACAAAAGTCAGTGGTGGTGCGGTGAGCAGGAGCTCCCTTATGTTGCCGGCACAGCCATGGACTCAGTCCATGCGGGCAGCCACGAAGTCGTCCACCAGGTTGTCGAAGGCTGCCTCCAGAGCCCGGAGATACTCAATAAGCATCTCAAAAGCCTCATCTCGTTCTCCTCTGGGGCAGGAGAATGCGTAGTGACAGGTGTAGGGCACATGGCATGGAAGATAGCGGTAGCGACGAGTCTTCATCGCGGGAAGGACATCCCTGAGGCGAGCTATCGCCTCACGGGCTGCCATCTGCATGGCATGCCTCTCTGTAGGCATGGCTCTTCCCATGAACATGAAGCGGCGTAACTCACCACGCCCTCCCTTGAACTCCACCGTGGCCTAGTGCATGGTCAGACTGTCGTTGACTTTGTGCTGGCGGAGTGTGAAGACTGGGCGCACGGATGGCCCCATCGCGACCTGAATGATGAAGGAGAGAAGCTTGACAAACCCATCGGGTAGGTTGGCGAAGGTCTGAGACTCGCAGCTGTTGTCGGCCATCTACAAAAGTAGACAAAAATACTGAATGGTCAGATCATAAATTTATGCTGATTGTCAGAAAATGACTACAATTGCAAAAAAAATTAAATCGGCTCTATCATGCTAATAACCGATTAGCGATCGCACCTAGTGGCTTCCTACAGTCAGCCTGGCTCTGATACCAAGCTTGTCACGACCGGTTTTCCAATAAAAATATTAATTGAGAAACCAATCTTTTGAGTCCAGTACAAGAGAAATCCTCCTCACTGGTAGACAAATACTTGATACAATAAGCCAGTAGCATAGAATATATTACAGGATTGAGCTAGGGCTGCTCAACAAATTATTACAAGCGCGCCAATAATTATACATAATGGCGGATATAACACAATGGTGTGGTGGCATACTACTGACTCGAGGGTAAAGCGATGGTGGAATCACACAGTGGGGAGTGTGGTAACACGACTCTCAAACTGGTATCTCATCGAGCGTCGAGGTGAGGCTCGATAAATTTATTCGGGTTGCGGAAGCGGATATAAAACATGACCAAGTCCAGGGTCGCACGAGACTGGCTGGGATTCCTCTAGGCGTCGGACTCGCTATCGAACTCTTCATCCATGAGATCACCTTCCTCAGCATCTGGCCAAATCAACAAGCCAGTGAGTACTTTGAAAGTACTCGCAAGATAGTTCAGTCGTTAGATATAACAAATGCATGCATGAATGCGTCATGATTAATCTTTCCAATGCACAATTAAAAAAATTGCATACGAAGTAAGTACGAGGGAAAACGGCGGTAGTCCGCCTGAAATCCCAACCAAAAGACAAATGAAAACCGATCGGGTGTCAGAAGCGACGCCTCGAAAGGTGAACAAATAATAACAGAAAATCATGCCATAGTCGGGCGTCTTAGCGACACCGCATAAAGGGCTTTAAAAGAAATGCCACAGTCGGATGTCTGAGCGACATCACAGAAAGGGCTTTAAGAGAAATGCCATAGTCGGACGTCTGAGCGACATCACAGAAAGGGCTTTAAAAGAAATGCCACAGTCGGACGTCTGAGCGACATCACAGAAAGGGCTTTAAAAGAAATGCCACAGTCAGACGTCTGAGCGACATCACAGAAAGGGCTTTAAAAGAAATGCCACAGTCGAACGTCTGAGCGACATCACAGAAAGGGCTTTAAAAGAAATGCCACAATCGGACGTCTGAGCGACATCACAGAAAGGGGCTTTAAAAGAAATGCCACAGTCGGACGTCTAAGCGACATCACAGAAAGGGCTTTAAAAGAAATGCCACAGTCGGACGTCTGGGCGACATCACAGAAAGGGCTTTAAAAGAAATGCCACAGTCGGACGTCTGGGCAACATCACAGAAAGGGCTTTTATTCACAAGTAAATAATACTCATAATAAATATTCAGTTCATGATAATAAACGGGTTAGTCCATCCACAGGAATAAACTTTTAACCGGGCTTAGTGCTCATGAGATTCACCGGAGTATCTGTCACCAAAACTGGCACTTGTCAAAATAAGTCAGCGCAAAATTTGGATATGGATAAGATGATTTGGAGATTTGTGACTCTGCAGAGTTTGTACAAAAAATTTTCCCACAGCTAACGGATTTCCGTAGTCTCGAAGGACTAGTTCCGTTTACGGTATTTCGGAAGAAAACACAGCCAACCAGTACACACCCATCCTATCTCTCGATGCCAGGACTCACCCTAGACATCGTCCAAGAAAAACTTTGAGACGGGGAGATCACAATCTCGAATAGCATGGGATCAAATTTATATACGCGTGCTCTAAGGGGTGCCCCCCTCTCGGTCCCAACCGGAAACACCCATGCCCCCTGACCGGATGACTGGCTTTAATCCAGGGCCATGGAACCATCATCCCGGCCTCTCCTTTTGGTGTGTACCAGGAAAGCGGTTTGCAACTTACTAATGCATATTCCTTGCGGAAAACATGTGGTAGTACAGGGAAGGAAAAGGGAGGAACTGGACCGATACGATTTGACACTAAAGTCAAATAGTCTTGCATAAGACTGGCATGCTACAACACTGCCATCTTACCCATCCTCATGCCAACACATGGCCATTTATACTCACATCCATCCACCTATGGATTACCGAACTCACTTACCTCAACAATGCATGAAAATAACGTTCATCGGTATGCTCATCAACATGCCATGAAACTAACTAAATGCAAAACTTGCCAGGACACTCATCATATCAAAAGTTCAAACATGCTTGCCTGGTTCAGAGTAGACGGAGCCTAGCTCGGTGAAGTTCGCGGCTCCGTCACCTCCTTCGGTATCTACGGTATAAAGAAAATATAGGCACTATCGTAAATACCAAGATGTGCACAAAAAGTATTCCAAATATTTTTCAAATAAATCTGATAAAAAACTAGACAAAATTTCAAAGAGAACAGAAAAAGAATCAATCAAAAATACTTTTCTGTTTAAAAGTTATAAAGGTTTTAGTCCAGGGACTCATCTGTAATGAAACAGAAAGTTTCCAGGGGCTAGCTCATAAAAACGGAAAACGCTTTGGTCTCGAATACGCCAGCCCAGAGAGGGAAACGCATTTTGCCCGAAGGCGTTTTCAGAAAACGAATCATGTAAAAAGCCCTGAGAGGCTGACTGGCGTGCCCCACCCGTCAGGTTTGAAATTTTAAAAGGGGCGGCAGAGCTCGACGGCGCCCGAGAGCCGCGGTGGTCGCCGGTGGCGATCCACGGCGAGGTAGGGGGATCGGAGGGTACCTCCGTGTTCAGGACGCCCTTCCGCGTCGGTTGGTGGTGGTGGAGGTCACCGGCGAGTAACACGTCGACGGTGAGCCTTGCTCCGGCGGACGGCGGCTCGGGTGGTGGTGGATCTCATCGAGAAGAGCTGCAAAGGTCAAATTGTTGCTTGGGTTAGCTCACTGGGTGCTCGAGGAAGCTACTGACGAAGTTTGGGCACCGGAGAGGGCCTCATCGGAGTGAATCGAGGTGGAGGCCGAGGCGGAACGAGGCGGCCGGAGTCGAGGAAGAAGGGCCCCTCGAGGCTCTTCTAGTTGCTGGTCGGGGTCCAGAGAGGTAGTGGAGGTGTGCGGGGGCGCTAGGGAGCTTGGGGGTGCTATATATAGCCGGCCCGAGGCGGTTGCCGCGAACGGGATAAGTCCGGCGAGCGATTACGGCGGCGCCGTGGTTGGGCAGTGGGATTAGGGGCTTGGGCATCGTCTAGGTGGAGTAGTGGTTCCATTCCAGGGTTCAGCTCAGCACGGGAGGGAGTTTTACGGCCTGTCCCAACAGAACGGCCGTGCGGCACGTCGGCGGCAGGGAGCACGTTCTGTGCTTGCCGGGCCACGGCAACTGTGCAGCGGGGCTACGCTGGCATGCATGTGCCACGCGGAGAGCCAGGGAGCGTTGGGCGGCGCCGAACAGCGTTGCGCCGCCGTTCTGCTTCCGGTCGGCCGTTACGGTGGATCGGCCGCCGCAAGACACGCCGGCGCAGGCGGGCCAGGGCGCCACCAACGCCCGGAAGGCGCCAAGCGCGCGTGCGGCGCTCCAGACAGGAGGAAGAGGCGGCGAGGATCGTGCCAAGGGCACTGTGAGCATGTGACTGAAGATCGACACTGAACTCTGAACTTTTACTGAATTACTGAAAGTGCAATATACAGTGTATGCAAGGTGTTCGACAGAATGATACTGGCCTCTAGGGATTTTTCCTAGAGCTGATTTTTGGTGGAGTGGCTACTCATTGCTCCAGTAGGCTGCCTGAATTTTTGTAGAATTTTTGGGGAAATGTAGATATGAATTTCACCAAATTTGGCAAATCTGGTCCAAACTTGTAGAGGCTGAAATTTGAAAAATTTGAAAAGAAGGGGAGTGGATCAAGATGGTTCTGAGTTGTGGATGCTAAGCACAATCCAGAGGAGTTGGTATGAGATCAAAACTCAAAGGAAATAAGGTACTTGCTTTGTAAATGACTCAGGCTCCAAATAATTGACAGAAATGGTTTTGAGAGGAAAACCGATTGAAATAAAATACAAAACTTGTTTGGATTAGTTGGGACAGAGAACTTAGGTTGTTCCAAGGAGGAGGGGAGGTTTTTGGAGGGGTTTTACCACCTGTGATATGGTAAAATCAGGGGTGGTTTCAAAAAGAAAGAAGTCCCAAAACTCCTAGGGTTTCTTTTTAAATGAAAATAAATAAGTTTGAGAGGGAAACTACTAGAAGAAAAGCTTCCAAAAATCTTAACACCAAAAATTAAAAACGAAAGGAAATCCTTGCCAAAGGTGAAAGGAAGTTTTTTTGAGAGGAAGGATTTTCTGGAAAAGAAAATTTAAATGCCCTCTTTTAGAATCCAATAAAGTTTTTGATGAAAACCAAATCAAAAATTTTGGAGTGTCACATGGCACCGGATTGAATCCAGAAAGACAACACCTCCTACGCCAGCTAAAGGCTGGTGAGAAGGTGCTAACAAAGGTGAGGCAGGAGAAGAACGATCTCCAAGATGCCAACACCAAGCTAGGCGTCAAGCTGAAAGATGTTCGTGCCCATCTGTCAGACTCCGTTAAGGAGAATCAGCGGCTTCGGCACGACATATTTAGTAAGTGCTTGAACGAACCTTTGAAAGAAAGTTCGGCGGGGAAGTCGACTAACAGAGCAATGTCTGTAGGTGTGCTAACAGGTCGTCCTGCAGAGGAGATGCCCGGTTCTACGGGTGACCTTCTTCCCAAGCTCTCGCAACTGGTCGATCGAGTTCGGCAGGTGATGCAAGACGTCGCCCAGGCCTTGTGGCCATCCATCTCCATGCCCAAAGGTCTTGGAGAGCTTGCAGAGAAGCTAAAGGGAGCACGGCGGCGCTTCCGATTGTGGAAGATATCGGCCTGCCGTCAAGGCGCTAGGGAGGCCTGGGCCATGGTGAAGACACGGTATACAAAGGCTGACCCCAATCGCATGGCCAAGGTCGGTCCTATGGGGCCCGATGGGAAGGAGATCCCTGTAAGCTTAGTATACAACCAAGTAGATTGGCCGCAAAGTATTCCCAACAGGACAGTATATTAGATAGCCTGTTAGATGGTATTGAAGAGGAATATAATTAGTCAAAATGACTATGTAATTTAATTGACATTTATAATGCATTCTAGCTGGATTGTAGATCATTTGTCATGGCCGACCTTTTCGCTTCAGCCTCGGGACCTGACGGTCCGGAGTGTGTCCGAATTCCCATGCGGTTGTATAGGAACCGGGGAATGCATGGATACCAGGCGTAGGGGTCATTAGTGCGTGAACAGACAAGTGCCCAACTAGTTATGTTATATTACATGGTTATTAAGAAACATCTTCCAGGGAGAATAGTTCCGTTAGGGGTTCCTTTCCCTGGGAGGCATGCCCTAAAGTGCATGTCCATGCTGCGGAAAGAAATGCAGGAAAAGCATCTTGGGGCGTATAGATAAATAAAAAAAGATCATCTTTAGTTCACCGACCGAATATTCCCTTAAGAACGCTAACTTTCGGCTTCACCCAGTCTGAGGTACACGTCCGGCTGACCCGGCAGTAACAATCGCAGAGGTGCTCCCTTTACCACCTAGCCGAACAATCGGGAACATAGGGGTAAGCACAGGAGCCAGGCAACCCAGCTTGGCCAAAATTTAAGTCATATCGATGCATATAATGGTGAATAAAAGGTACATGCGGAAGTGTGACACATGTGTTGGGCATGAAGCCCGTATAAATAAGCTTCTGTTTAAAGAAGCCCCAGGTTTAATGAGCGCGGATAGCGCATAAGTTTATGAGCCTTTAAAGGCTATAAGAGAGAGAGAGAGAGAGAGAGAGAGAGAGAGAGAGAGAAGAAGAGGAATGTAAGACAGAAAGTATAAAAAATGGACCGAGGGAGGAGACGAACACAGAGTCCGGCGCTAGGAATAGAATCTTCGGAGACGGGCTGCATTCCATGGGTTCGGCTCGAGTCGGTTATCCGATGCATCTCGCAGGTGGTACGCTCCACCAGTCAGGACTTGGTCAATTATGAATGGACCTTCCCACTTGGGCTTGAGTTTGTCCTTTTTCTTGTTCGGTACTCGTAGAACTAATTCGCCAACGTTGTAATTTTTGGCCCGTACTTCTCGTCTTTGGTATCTTCGAGTCTACTATTTATAGAATGCGGAACGGGCTTTTGCCACGTCACGCTCCTCCTCCAATGCGTCCAAGCTGTCCTGCTGATCGAGCTCGGCTTCTCTTTCTTCGTACATGCGCACTCGAGGTGAGTCATGAATGATGTCGCAAGGTAAAACTGCCTCTGCGCCGTACACCATGAAGAATGGTGTGTATCCGATGGTGCGATTCGGCGTGGTCCGCAGCACCCAGAGTACGGAGTCGAGCTCCTCTACCCAGTGCATGTTAGATTCCTTGAGGGACCGCACTAATCTGGGTTTGATGCCGCTCATGATGAGACCATTTGCACGTTCGACCTGGCCGTTAGTTTGTGGGTGATAGACGGAAGCATAATCGAGCTTGATGCCCATGTTTTTGCACCAGAGTTTTACCTCGTCGGCCGTAAAGTTCGTGCCGTTATCGGTGATGATGCTGTGGGGGACGCCGTAACGGTGTACAACCCCGGATATAAAGTCTATCACCGGTCCGGATTCGGTCGTCTTAATAGGCTTGGCTTCTATCCATTTGGTGAACTTATCCACCATGACCAGTAAGTATTTTTGCTTGTGGGTTCCGCCTTTAAGGGGTCCAACCATGTCAAGCCCCCAGACCGCGAAGGGCCAAGTGATGGGGATAGTTTGGAGGGCGGTCGATGGCATATGGCTTTGGTTTGCAAAGAGCTGGCAACCGGTGCATCGTTGGACTAAGTCCTGGGCGTCTGCCCGGGCCGTCGGCCAATAGAAGCATGTACGGAAGGCCTTGCTTACATGGGACTGAGCTGCCGCGTGATGACCGCCGAGTCCGGCATGAATTTCAGCCAGGAGGTTCCGCCCTTCCTCTTCGGAGATGCACCTTTGAAGGACTCCGGTAGTGCTTTTCTTATAAAGCTCTCCCTCGTGGACTTTGTAGGCTTTGGAATGCCGCACTATGCAGCGTGCCCCATTTTGGTCCTCGGGGAGTTCCTGCCTAGTGAGGTAGGCGAGGAATGGTTCCGTCCACGGGGCTATAACGGCCATTATTACGTGGGCTAAAGGTGTTATTTCGTTGGCAGAGCCTCCGATTGTGTCGGAATGTTCGGTGTCAGGCAGTGCGGTTGGGTCTGGGCTGTTATTGTTCAGCTCCCCTTCCCATACTACGGATGGCTTGAACAGCCTTTCCAAGAAGATGTTGGGGGGGACTACATCGCGTTTTGCGCCGATGCATGCCAGGACATCTGCCGCCTGATTATTTTCCCGGGCTACATGGTGGAATTCAAGCCCTTCGAACCGAGCTAACATTTTTAGGACGGCGTTGCGGTAAGTTGCCATTTTTGGATCCTTGGCATTGAAGTCTCCATTTATTTGGGATATTGCGAGGTTCGAGTCCCCGCGCACCTCTAGGCATTGAATGCCCATCGATACTGCCATTCGGAGACCATGTAGAAGGGCCTCATATTCGGCTGCATTGTTGGAGTCCGTGTACATAATCTGGAGTACATATTGAACTGTGTCTCCTGTGGGGGACGTCAAAACGACGCCAGCCCCCAGTTCGGCCAACATCTTGGAGCCGTCAAAATGCATGATCCAATTTGAATATCTGTCGTACTCTCTAGGGAGTTCGGTCTCCGTCCATTCTGCGACGAAGTCGGCCAAGACTTGCGACTTGATGGCTCGCTGTGGCTTATAAGTTATGTCAAACGGGAGGAGCTCAATGGCCCATTTTGCAATACGGCCCGTTGCGTCACGGTTGTTTATAATATCGTTAAGTGGTACTTCTGAGGCTACTGTTATTGAACACTCTTGAAAGTAGTGTCGTAGCTTTCGGGATGCCATGAATACCGCGTATGCAATCTTTTGATAATGCGGGTACCGTGATTTGCAGGGAGTGAGGACAGTGGACACTTAATAGACCGGCTTTTGAAGGGGGAATTTGTGTCCGTCCGTTTCTCGTTCGACGACAAGCACTACGCTTACAACCTGATGTGTTGCGGCAATGTATAATAGCATTGGTTCGCCAATGTTTGGCGCGGCCAGGACTGGGTTTGGTGCCAGTATGGCTTTTATTTCGTCGAGTCCGGCCGTGGCTGCGTCCGTCCATTCGAAGTGTTCGGTGCGCCGAAGGAGGCGGTAAAGGGGTAGGGCCTTTTCTCCCAGGCGGGAGATAAAGCGGCTTAGAGCCGCCACGCATCCGGTTAATTTTTGTATTTGTTTGAGGTCCTTTGGGATATCCAATTGTGACAGAGCTCGGATCTTGGCTGGATTTGCTTCAATTCCACTACCGGATACAATGAAGCCCAAGAGCTTTCCGGCTGGGGCGCCAAAAACGCATTTTTCCGGGTTGAGCTTGATGTCGTATGTTTGGAGGTTATCGAATGTGAGCCTCAGGTCATCTACTAGAGATTTGACATGTCTTGTTTTGACGACCACATCATCTACATATGCCTCCACTGTTTTGCTGATCTGGTTTGCCAGACATGTCTGAATCATGCGCTGATATGTTGCGCCGGCGTTTTTGAGTCCGAAGGGCATTGTGTTGAAGCAGAATGGGCCGTATGGTGTGATAAATGCCATTGCGGCTTGGTCTGATTCTGCCATCTTGATTTGATGGTAGCCAGAATATGCGTCGAGGAAACACAACGAGTTGTGTCCTGTGGTAGCGTCGATAATTTGATCGATGCGGGGGAGGGGGAAGGGATCCTTTGGGGAAGCCTTGTTAAGGTCTTTAAAATCAACGCACAGGCGCTAGGATTTGTCCTTCTTTGGTACCATCACCAGGTTTGCTAGCCAGTCCGGATGTTTTATATCTTTGATGAATCCGGCCTCCAATAGCTTTACTAGCTCCTCTCCCATGGCCTATCTCTTAGGTTTGGAAAAACGCCGAAAAGCTTGCTTGACAGGTTTGAATTCTTTTAGGATATTTAAGATGTGATTGGCCAGCCTGCGTGGAATTCCTCGAATGTCTGAAGGGTGCAAGGCAAAAATGTCCCAGATCTCTCGTAGGAACTCTCGCAGTGCGG
Source organism: Triticum monococcum (assembly GCA_034509565.1). Lineage (NCBI taxonomy): Eukaryota > Viridiplantae > Streptophyta > Magnoliopsida > Poales > Poaceae > Triticum > Triticum monococcum. The sequence goes on from CM067843.1 coordinate 80,630,833, forward strand.
CATTTACATCAGGGTTTAAATGTGCCCCTATGGAAGCTGTTTTATTGGGGTCCATTGGATGGACCTGGAATTTGACTATTTCGTCCGCCGGTTTAAAGGAGGTGGACTTGGATCTTTTGTCGAGTACCACGTTGTTTCTATTCACCGTGGAGAGCAGCGCAGTCAGTTCCTCAGCCGCTAGGGCTTTGGATAGTGCCTCAAGGGCCAGTACGGCTGTCTTGTTTTCGGTGCGGAGTGCTATGTCCGGATCACTAGCGAGAGTGATGATCCCGTTGGGCCCGGGCATCTTGAGCTTCATGTACCTGTAATGGGGTATTGCTTGGAAGATTGTAACTGCTTCCCGCCCTAGCAGAGCATGATAACCGCTGCTGAACGGAGCCACATGGAACGTGACCTCTTCGGACCTATAATTATCCGGCGTGCCGAACACCACATCTAGTGTGATTTTTCCTGTACAACGCGCTTCCCGACTGTGGATTATTCCTCTAAAGGTTGTGCTGCTTCGCTCAATGCGGTTCCAGTCTATTTCCATTTTTTGAAGGGTTTCCTCGTAAATGAGGTTCAATCCGTTGCCGCCGTCCATGAGTACCTTGGTAAGACGAAAGCCGTCCACTATTGGACTGAGGACCAATGCAGCTGGTACTCGGGCGGTTCGGAATTTAGGTTCATCACTAGCATTAAAGGTGATAGCCATGTCACTCCATGGGTTTATTGTTGCCACTTGGTAGATTTCGGCAAGGCTGCGGAGTGTCCTTTTTCGCATGTTATTTGATGCGAAAGTCTCGAAGACTGTTAATACCGTATCGGTGTCTCTGGGGTGGCTTTCTGTGGCCTCCGTAATTAGGAGACCTTCGCCAATTTTGGCCACCTCCGGAGTATCCAACATGCTCTAAGGCTGTGAGTTGGTGTGGCGTCCTCTGTACTGTGAATTTTACAGGGTCCATTAAGCCATCCTTCCAATATGGTTCCATGCCCTGTAGAGGGTTTTTGCTTTTTGGTGTTTGATCCGGGTGTCTGGCAATGATGCACCCTTTTATTTCGGGCTGGGTTTGCATTCAGGGCCGGATTGTCCCAAAATTTTATTTCGGTTTTCCAGGCGCTTTCCAGCGCACAGTACTTTCATACTATGGATGCCAAGTCAGCGAAGCATGTAATATCACGGCGACTTATGGCGTTGAGGATTCCCTTGTCCGTGCAATTATTGCAGAAGAATGAAATCGCGTCTTCCTCGCGGCAGTCCTTTATCCTGTTCATAACCAGGAGGAATCTGGTCCAGTAATGATGTACTGTTTCTTCGGGCCCTTGCCTAATTTGGGATAGATCGCTGATGTTCGGGTGGGTGGGTGGAATTAAATCCGAAGCCTCACCCCATGTGAGGCTCAAAGGCCGAGGAATTTCCGAACTCGAAAATTTGGATTCCTGGATGTTGTCCAATGAATCCAGTCCATCGCCTGACTCTAAGTTCAGGTCTTGAGTGATATCCTCCCCTCCGCGGGTATCCGGCTTGGAGGGATCGGGAATCCGGACGTAGCTAGTCGTTAAGATAGATGAGGGGTCGTCGCACTGTCCCTCTACCATGGCAACGTGATGGGTGACTTGGGGAGAGTTAATCTCTCTCAGATCGGGCTTGGGCCCAGTCTGGTCATAATCCGTAGTGACTCCCAGGGCGGTGATACGATCCAAGAGCTCGTTTATGGAGGAGAGCTCCATTGGATCTAACTGCTCGGCGAGTTCCGAGCTGACATGAAGATTGTTTTCGATGGCTCGAGAGGTCATCATCGGCGCAGAAGCCGAACAGGCGGTCATAAGAAAACCACCTAGCCGGAGGGTTTGGCCGACAGCCAAAGCTCCCTTAGAAACGGTGCCGTCTTTAAAGACGGGGCAAGGCATCCTTCCTGATGGCGACGACATAGAGGAACTCTCAATGAAAGCACCAATGTCGGTGTCAAAACCGACGGATCTCGGGTAGGGGGTCCCGAACTGTGCGTCTAGGCCCGATGGTAACGGGAGGCAAGGGGCACGAAGTTTTACCCAGGTTCGGGCCCTTTCGATGGAGGTAAAACCCTACGTCCTGCTTGATTAATATTGATGATATGGGTAGTACAAGAGTAGATCTACCACGAGATCAGTGAGGCTAAACGCTAGAAGCTAGCCTATGGTATGATTGTGTTGTCCTACGGACTAAAACCCTCCGGTTTATATAGACACTGGATAGAGTCGGTTACAATGGTAGGAGATCTATATATCCGTATCGCCAAGCTTGCCTTCCACGCCAAGAAAGTCCCTTCCAGACACGGGACGAAGTCTTCAATCTTATATCTTCATAGTCCAGGAGTCCGGCTGAAGGTATAGTCCGGCCATCCGAACACCCCCTGATCCAGGACTCCCTCACTAAGCACTTCTCCCATTGCAAGAAAGATCAATCTAGCAGGCCAAACCAAACTGATAATTCGAAGAGACTTGCAAAGATAACCAATCATACATAAAAGAATTCAGAGAAGATTCAAATATTGTTCATAGATAAACTTGATCATAAATCCACAATTCATCTGTCTCAACAAACACACCGCAAAAGAAGATTACATCGAATAGATCTCCACAAGAGAGGGGGAGAACTTTGTATTGAGATCCAAAAAGAGAGAAGAAGCCATCTAGATAATAACTATGGACCCGTAGGTCTGAAGTAAACTACTCACACTTCATCGGACAGGCTATGGTGTTGATGTAGAAGCCCTCCGTTATCGATACCCCCTCCGGAGGAGCTCCGAAAAAGGCCCCAAGATGGGATCTCGTGGATACAGAAAGTTACGACGGTGGAATTAGGGTTTTGGCTCCGTATCTGGTAGTTTGGGGGTACGTAGGTATATATAGGAGGAAGGAGTACGTCGGTGGAGCAACATGGGCCCCATGAGGGTGGAGGGCACGCCTAGGGGGTAGGCACGCCCCCTACCTCATGCCTTCCTGGTTGATTGCTTGATGTCGGGTCCAAGTCCTCTGGATCATGTTCATTCCAAAAATCACGTTCCCGAAGGTTTCATTCCGTTTGGACTCCGCTTGATATTCTTTTTCTGTGAAACCCTAAAATAGGCAAAAAAACAATTCTAAGTTGGGCCTCCGGTTAATAGGTTAGTCCCAAAAATAATATAGAAGTGTATAATAAAGCTCAATAATGTCCAAAACATGATATAATATAGCATGGAACAATAAAAAATTATAGATACATTGGAGACATATCAGGAGGCATGATCTCCGCTTGGATAAGATGCGCCAATAAAGCCACGTCTTGGGACGTGGGGCGACGGGCCGGTTAAAATGGTTCACAAGTAGTGGCCGGGTAGGCGTGGTGTCATATTACCAAAAAGCAATCGATGGGTGAACTCGTAAAATATTATGTCCTCTGCGGTTATGTATACCAGTCCGGATACAATCATCACATCTGAAGATCAACTAGGAGTTCAGAAAGGGGAACCCGCCTTGCAATGTCGAAGACAATCTGCGCGCTAGACTCCTCGTCATTGAAACCAGGTTCAGGGGCTACTGAGGGAGTCCTAGACTAAGGGGTCCTCAGGCGTCCGGCCTGTTATCCATGGGCCGGACTGATGGGCTGAGAAGACATGAAGGCCGAAGACTGTACATGTGTCCGGATTGGACTCTCCTTGGCATGGAAGGCAAGCTTGGCGACCGACTATGAAGATTTCTTCTTATGTAACCGACTCTATGTAACCCTAGATCCCCCCGGTGTCTATATAAACCGGAGGGGTTAGTCCGGAAAGGATATACTCATTACCATAGTCATACAAGCTAGGCTTCTAGGGTTTAGCCATTACATCTTGTGGTAGATCAACTCTTGTAACACTCATATTCATCAAGATCAATCAAGCAGGACATAGGGTATTACCTCCATAGAGAGGGCCCGAACCTGGGTAAACATCGTGTCCCCCCGTCGCCTGTTACCATCGATCGTAGACGCATAGTTCGGGACCCCCTACCCGAGGTCCGCCGATTTTGACACCGACAATATCTCCTCAACTTTTTGATATGAACCAGAAAATAGATCTTAACTTGGTTACTCTACTTTCTTTTCAGATCTTAGAATTTAGTTCGTAGTTCGAAGCAAACAATGGCTGCTAAATATCATTTCTTCGGTTTGCAGCTTCAAATCTGCCATGGAACAGTCATAATACGGTTTAATTGATCATGTTGGTTCTGTGGTGGTTTCTTTAATAGAAATCGGAGGGGAAACCCTCTTTTGCTAAAAAAATATGCTTAGAGTTTCCCCCTTTTATGATCACTATACGATCAGAATACGTGCTTCGTGTCATAATAGCACTGCTCCACCCATCAAGCTAAACAAGATTAGTTGTTCAAATACGAATCTGATATTATTAAAACTGAGTCGTTTAATTGGTCAGTGTCGTGGTATTTCTCATGGGGGGCTTGCGAGTCGACAGATGCCACAAGGGCTTAGTGTGTGGGTAGGACTGCTGCTGATAGGCCCGGGAGCGGGTATGCGAGTAGCACGCGGTGGTTTACCCAGCTTCAGAGCTCTCCGGAGAGATAATACTCCTACTGCTGCATGTATGAGTGTATCTATCTGGGGTGTACATCGGGCAGTACAAAGTGCTCCTGGAGCTGTATCTGAGATCAGTGCCGTAAGAGCCTGATCTCGTATATGCATATGAGCATAGGTGTGTGTGTGGCCGCATGTGCCTGGGCATGCATGCGTGAGTGTGTGGGAGAGTGAGTCCATCCTCCCTGGATGGATGGATGGATCTCATATATATAGTGGGAGTTAGCTTAGGATGTAAGCCATGTAGGCATGGTAGCTAGCTAGCTAGTGGCATGTGTGGTAGTGGCTTTGGTTGTAAGCTACCTTGGGTAGCTTACATGCCAAGCCATGTAGGCATGGCTAGTGGCATGGTACATGTCATGCTTGTCCCTGGGGGTACTTTATAAATCAGTACCCAGGGGACACGGTACATTGTAGATGACGTTGCGGTACGGTTGCCCCGTCGGTGTCTTGTCGGTGTCGGGTCGGGCTGCAGTCGGCAGCCGACTGGTTGCCGCAGTCGGACTAAGGGGCTTTGCTAGCCCCGATGTCTTGAAATATCATCTTGCCGTCTTTGGGGTATCCGTGTCCAATTACTCCGACAGTAGCCCCCAAGCCTCCGGGCAACTTGGCAAAGTTGGGCGGAGGTTTTTTGGCAAATGTTCATGAAAATGATCATAAAAAGGACAAAGTTAGTCCGCGCAGATATATCATATGCTTGCTTTTAGTGTTGCAAGTTTTATGCGGAGGGTGCCGACTCGGTTTCGTCCTAGCCCCTTTAATCTTTTCCGTGTTCCCTCCGCTATTTGGCTTGTGCTCTCGCTTGCCGGACAGCCGCTCTGCGGTCTGTGGCTGAGAGTGGGCCGTGGAGCGGAGTGTACAGTACTCAGAGTCTGGGAGCAGATTCAACCGAGTAGATACTTGTAAAGGAAAACGGCCGGGTCGCCCAAACCGTTTTTCTTCTCGGACGTTTTTCGCGTGGGTGGCCTCCAGCGTCCACTCTTGCTAGTCGGACAGCCGCTCTGCGGTCTGTGACTAAGAGTGTGCCTTTGGTACCGCGCACGTTACTAAGCCGTCTGCGGGAATTAACGTCCCAGGCCAAGCGGCCAGCCCTCGGGCCAACTCTGGCTGGCACCGGGGCGAACAGTGATGCAACTGTAATAAAAAATGCGAAGATAGCACTCGAGCGTCGCTCGGGGTTATCTGTGCTTGCGTGATGCAGAAATATGCGGGCGAGGAGCTCACATTGATTTTTGTGTAGTCGCGGTCGTCGAAGACAGCCGGCGCGACTCGGCGCTCGCGGAGCGCGTCGGCGCACCTGCTGGGTGTAGCCCTCGAGCCCCCGGGTGCTCGAAGGGGGTCCTGGCCAGTCAGGCTCGACCGGCCAAGCGGCGAGGCATCTTGCAACGCCCTTTTTCTTCTGCCGGCTACTGGCAGCCGGACAAAACTCTTCTCTTGTCTGCAATCTTCGCGGGGGCGCGTCAGCGCACCCGCTGGCTGTAGCCCCCGAGATTCGGGCCGACTGCTGAGCAGTCGGGCCGGATCTTCCGGCAACTACTTTGTCTTCTTCTTCACGGGGGCGCGTCAGTGCACCCGCTGGGTGTAGCCCCTGAGATTCAGGCCGACTACTGAGCAGTCGGGCCGGATCTTCCAGCAACTACTTTGTCTTCTTCTTCACGGGGGCGCGTCAGCGCACCCGCTGGGTGTAGCCCCCGAGATTCGGGCCGACTGCTGAGCAGTCGGGCCGGATCTCCCGACGACTACTTTGTCTTCTTTAGCCGGCTGGGTCAGGCGGACCCCGACACAGCAGTCGGACTCTTTGCAGCCGGCCAGGCAGCCAGCGGTCGGACACACGTCTGGCAGTCGGACGCATTTTTTTTGGGGCAGCCGGCTCACCACTGCTTCTTTTCTTCAGGCGCCGGCCACAGCAGGCGGCTGGAGCGGGATCCGGCGGGGGCTCCCGTGGCACAGCCGGGCACGGTGCTGGACCCGCGAGCCGGCAGCGGAGGAGCGCGACCCGGCCGGCCAGAAGCGCGGCCGGGGACCGGCACGGAGCGCGGAGGCGCAGGCGGCCACAGTCGGAGCCGGACGGGGCCAGCGGGGGGCGGCGAGGCGGCAACCTGGCCAGGCGGCAAGGCGGGGAGGACCCGGCGCTGGGGGAGCCGGCCTGGCGAGGGCGACGCGGCCAGGCGGAGCGGCGCGCGAGCCGGACAGGGCCAGCGGGGGGCGGCAAGGCGGCAACCAGGCCAGGCGGCAAGGCGGGGAGGACCCGGCGCTGGGGGAGCCGGCCTGGCGAGGGCGACGCGGCCAGGCGGAGCGGCGCGCGAGCCGGACGGGGCCAGTGGGGGCGGCAAGGCGGCAACCCGGCCAGGCGACATGGCGGGGAGGACCCGGCGCTGGGGGAGCCGGCCTGTGGACGGCGTGCGGAGAAGCCGGCGAGCGGGCCCAGAGGCGAGTACGGCACGCGCACAATGCGAAGGCGGCCAGGCGCGGGCGAGCATCCGCTGGCGCAGGGAGGCGGCCGCGCGCGGGACGCAGAAGGGCTGGCAGCCGGCCAGGCCGGCCAGGTGCGTGGAGGCGGCCAAGAAGCGGGAGGCCGGGAAGAGAGCGCGCGGATGCGGTGGAGCAGGAGGCTCGAGTCGCGAGGGGCATGAAGCCAGAGTACATGCAGCGTCCGGCCATGGTCTGACCGAACCATGGTCATTATCTGGGATGTGTTTGGCCGTTGACCAGCTTGCGTCTAGGATGCGTAAAGTGTATGGTGGTGAACGGCGTGTTTCAGCGAGAGCAAGGCGCAGCGCGGAGGGGAGTCAATGCGAGCGGCGCGTGGACGGACGCGGCCGACGAAGCGAGGCCCCACGCGCCGCGCGTGGATGGACGGCCGGCCGGCGCCGCGTTGGCGATGACGAAGATGGTGAAGCCGACGGCGAGGACGCGCCGTCCCGCACGGCCGCTCCGGGGGTGGGTCGAAGTCGAGCCCCCAAGCGCTACCGGAGAGACGGCGCGATGCCGCGGCGGTGATGGTGAAGATGGTCCCGCCCGGACCGCGAAACCAGCAGCAGCGCGGTAGCATAGTACCGCCCCACGGTGGGCGCCAACTGTCGTGGTATTTCTCACGGGGGGCTTGCGAGTCGACAGATGCCACAAGGGCTTAGTTTGTGGGTAGGACTGCTGCTGATAGGCCCAGGAGCGGGTATGCGAGTAGCACGCGTTGGTTTACCCAGCTTCGGAGCTCTCCGGAGAGATAATACTCCTACTGCTGCATGTCTGAGTGTATCTATCTGGGGTGTACATCGGGCAGTACAAAGTGCTCCTGGAGCTGTATATGAGATCAGAGCCGTAAGAGCCTGATCTCGCATATGCATATGAGCATAGGTGTGTGTGTGGCCGCATGTGCCTGGGCATGCATGCGTGAGTGTGTGGGAGAGTGAGTCCATCCTCCCTGGATGGATGGATGGATCTCATATATATAGTGGGAGTTAGCTTAGGATGTAAGCCATGTAGGCATGGTAGCTAGCTAGCTAGTGGCATGGGTGGTAGTGGCTTTGGTTGTAAGCTACCTTGGGTAGCTTACATGCCAAGCCATGTAGGCATGGCTAGTGGCATGGTACATGTCATGCTTGTCCCCGGGGGTACTTTATAAATCAGTACCCAGGGGACACGGTACATTGTAGATGACGTCGCGGTACGGTTGCCCTGTCGGTGTCTCGTCGGTGTCGGGTCGGGCTGCAGTCGGCAGCCGACTGGTTGGCGCAGTCGGACTGAGGGGCTTTGCTAGCCCCGATGTCTTGAAATATCATCTTGCCGTCTTTGGGGTATCCATGTCCAATTACTCCGACAGTCAGCTAAATGTTCCTAAATTAGTTTCGAAAATGCATGTTCGCCGCTCGGGTGTGTATCTCTACAGGGTGCCCACGGTGGGCCGGCCCACCCTGGGATTTTGGTTCGTCCCATGCCCTGATCCCCCTCTGTTCTGCTGCGCGCTTCCGATCTCTACAAGCCCCCAGCCGCCTGCCTCGCCGGCGACTTGCCGTATCTGGATGGCATGACTCTAGGAGGAAACGCCGGACTAACAGGAGGTCAGGAGCCGCTCGCCCAATAGCGTCACCGCTTCTCGAGTGCGCCGACGTGCCTACCTTCCCAGTCCGTTCAGGGCTCAGGCGTGCAGCACCCACTAAGCCAACTCGATTTGTCCTGAGATACGTCCTCAACACTCAGCAGCCACTAGTCATCACCCATTTTCTAATTGATTCATTACTCATTAGGCAGGACTATCATTAGGGTTTGTTCTGTGCTTAGTGCTACCTACACTTAATGGTTCATATGTATTTCGGTAATCTCTAGTACCTATAAAGTTCACAGGGGTTTCAAAATTCTGGTCCTAGGAACAGACACTAGTCATTTTGTATTGTTGGTCGTAGTGACATTGACTCAGATTACTACTGCAAGACAGGTTTGTTGACAATTTTGCTTGTCTTTCTTACTCATTTGATATAATATCAATTATTAACGTCGATTAGTTGCAAACAATAAGTTGCATACTTGTCCTAGTAAGCTCACAAGTAAATGATTGATTCACTACATCTATGCTTGCCTTGTCATATTTGTCGTCAATATTCTTTTAGGGTGGACCACCCTTTTTCTAAATACTGGAACCGTAGATATGAGTGAATAGTATTTCTCTATGTGATCTCTTCCATCATGTGTGGGCAACGAACACTGCATTGTATAGAAAGAAAGTGGCATTTCCAGCTTTTACATAGGCTTCGATCTTTTACATGGAATACAATCTTCCTACTTGCTTTGTGTCGCACTACCAACACTCCACCCTCGAAGCTAAACATTATGCCACTCATAATTCCTTAGTTTATTTGTTCAAATACGAATTTCATATGATTCTAATGTTCCTACTTAAGTTTTCAAATGTGTGTCTGCCTGTTATAGAGACATAAGGGGTTTGTATTTCTGTGTGTGCTCTGGTCAGCACGGTTGGGGTGAACTTTGCATATGTAGGGGTTTATAGGGAGACACTCTTCAAGTTGAATCCGCAATGCATTCCATAGATTATCTGACTACTTTTTATGTTTTCATGTATCTTAGATTCTGAACAGCATCATAATGATTATGAGCTTGCACGCATGAAAAGAATAAAGTAGAACAACGCCATGGTTGTCAAACTTGGCATTAAGGGAGTGAAATCAAGTCTGGATGCAATGCAATGCAAGCGCTCTCCACCTACAGATTCATGCTCACAATATGATCCTAACAGTGATTCTGAGCTAGAGGGAGACTTAAGTCAATGTAGCTCCCTGGTAGAGGAGTCAGAGGAAGAAGCCCTAGCTTATTCACCCATCGAGGTGCTTGCTCTAACTTTCCAAGGTTATATTGGTCGCACATATCTTGCAACTGATGCTTTGCATTGCTTCTACTTTGTTGAACTGCCATTAGCTTAGTTTACACACCGTGTATGTGAATACGCCCTGCCTATCCATTTTCAGTACATATTCCATCTGTCATCATACCATATTTATCCATTCAAATGTTGTTCTTGTGTATCAGACATTCAAAAGGAAGAGGGTGATTGCTGATCATGGAGGAACACAAGCAAAGTATTTGGAAAAGGTAGTGGCACCTGATAAATCAAATAGCACATTAGGTGTAGTTGCAATATCACCTGACCCACAAAACACCCCAACTCTAGCAGACTCTCGCCCTACTACACTGTGCATTTTTAATGCCCCAACTCAGCAGACCCCAACTGCAGCAAACATTATGATTATGCGAGTTGACATAGCACCAGCTCTACGACGCAAAACCCCCATTCCAGCAAAGAGTACACCAAATCCAGTTGCCAAATCCCTTTTCGAACCAGAGAGAGCCCTAATTGCAGCAAATAGGACCCCTGTTCGATTTCTTCCTAGTTTAGAAGATGAAGCTTGTATTGTTGTCAGGAACTTTGTGTGCATCTTTCCTTCATGGAAATATTATACCGTAGACACGGAACAATTTCCAGTCTTCCTCCGCAACTTACACGTAAGTAATGTACTAATGTTATTCATGGTCATTACTGCATATGTTTCTGCTGACAAAAGACACAAGATTCCATTCTTTTAAATAGGCAAGGACCAAACTGGATTGTGAAGACGAGAAAGGGTTGGTTGAGCTTTTCAAGCACTCGTTGATGAAGTATCATTCCTACCTGAGGCAAGCGCACTTCGATGGCAAGCCACTAAATGAAATTTCTGTAAAGTCTCGGGTGCTACATTTATCCGACGGTGACTGGAATAATCTTGTTACACATTGGTCTCGGCTGCAGCGTAAGGTACTGTGTATGATATCACATCACAATTTGAACTACATTTCTTCATTTGCCTTAATGTCTCACTTGTACGAAAACTATTAGCAGAAGAACATTCATTCTCAAGGGACCACAGAATCTCGCAACTATACTACACACTGTATTGCTCTTGTGAGTACCTCTTGACATGTATGATCATACTTACTTTGATAGTTGTTTGATTATGTAGCATCACTGCACATGTTAGCCTCGTTATCGTCCATTTGGTGTATATTATAAGATCCGTCTGGACTCTTACATAAATTGAGAATCAACCCAATGCTTTTGAAGAGGTTTAGCTCTGCAATCCTCTTGTAAGGACTGAACATCGTCTATCACTGTACTTACATTAACAGCTACTCCCTCTGTCCCATAATATAAGAATGTTTTGTATAGTACACCAGTGTTCAAAACACGCTTGTATTATGAGAAGAGGGATTGGTTCATTGTGTAGCATTCTGCATCTTATCTCCCTCGCCCACCATTTACTAAAAAGATCAGATCTATATTTAATCTTAACAAAAATTAGAATACACAGACAATGCCAGTGCAGAAGTGTAGCCCATTACTCTTGTCAGTACATTTTGTCCTGTAATGCTTGTATTTCTAGGGATTGGTAGTTGATTATGTAGCATCAATCTTGTAAGTGCATCTAGTGCCACCCCTAGTTGGTTTTGGAGTATTGACGACAAACCTAGTTGAGGGACTAATGTGTTTGTGAGAATTGCAGGATAACACAGGTAGAAGTCCCTCATTGATTCTGTTTTCCTACCAGAGATGACCCCTAAAAATGTACGAAGACATTGAAGTCAATGGTGGTATATGAAGATATTCACATTGAAGACTATGACAAGAGAAGACACCACGTGAAGCCTATGGAGCTTGAAGACTTAGATCTTTTGTACTTCTCTTTCATTTGTGTTTAGTCATAGGAACCACCGTACTGTTAAGTGGGGTCCAAGAGAACCAGTCAGAACGACTGAAGTGATGCCTAAACAAAAAACCTATGTCTTCGAGTGAAGACTATGAGAGCAAATCTTGTCCAGAGTCGGAAGAGTCAGCTTTGCTTGTAGCCCAAGTAAAGTTGCCGTGTGGGTTTGAAATCTGACCGTTGGAACACGTGTCAGTTCCTTAGTGACCCAGGGTCATTTCGGACAAATTAGGTTGGGTTGCCAAGTGGCTATATATAGCCCACCCCCTACAACCATAAACGGTTGGCTACTCAGATTCAGTGCACGGCTTTTGTCGTTTGATAGCAACCCACCTCGAAGCCTTTGAGAGAGAGAATACCTAGCGAGGATAAAGCCCTAACCACCCAGAGCCAGAGAGAATTGGGCATCACGTAAGTCTTCTTGTCTGAGTGATCTGAAGACTTATTACACTTGAGGACTGTGCATCCTCCAGCCGGTTAGGCGTCGCGTTCTGAGCATCCAAGAGACATTGTGGATTGCCGGTGAACGAAGTCTGTGAAGGTTTGGGAGTCTACCTTGAAGACTTACCAGAGTCATTGGGCGAGGTTTGTGTGACCTTAGCTCAAGGAGAATACGGTGAGGACTGGGTGTCCTGAGCTGCGTGTTCAGGACTGGGTGTCCTAAGGTCTAAATACCTAGCCGCCCCAAACAGACGTACAGTTGTCCCAGCAACTGGAACTGGTCCAACAAATCATTGTCTTCAACGAGTCACTGGTTTCATCTTCACTTCCTTTTTCTTACTGTTACTCATTGTGAAGTCATTGCATGTTTGCTCTATCTATTGTCTTCACAATGTGAATGTATGATCTGTTTGGCTTCATAATATCTTCCTACCTGATCCTCATTACACTGCAGCTATTTGTCACTGTGCTTTCACTCTGTTGAATACTTGACCATGGCTTGCCTAGTGTAGTCTACCTTCCGCTGCATAGTAATAGGCATATCTCTACTGTTTGTCTTCATAACTTCCACGTTTTGAAGACTTTCATAAAAATCGCCTATTCACCCCCACTCTAGTCGATATAACGCACTTTCAATTGGTATCAGAGCGAGGTGCTCCCTTGTTCTGTGTGATTCGGTTTAACCACCTGGAGTTTTAGCTATGTCGACTGCAGGGATAATTAAAGTCTCCGCTGCGTGCCCCGTCTTCGATGGAACTGAATATCCCTACTTGAAGAATAAGATGCGCATGCATCTTGAAGCCATTGACGTCGACCTATGGTATGTGGTCGAGAACGGCTTTCCCAAGGCCGGAGAAGGTGTCACTGCTGCTGATATCAAGAAATTCGTTCAACTGGACTCTACTGCCAAGAATATCATCTGTGGTCATCTGACCAAAGGACAGTATGGCCGTGTGAGTGCTTTGAAGACATCCAAGCTGGTCTGGGACTGGCTCTCCAAGGTCAATGAAGGCGTCTCAACCCAGAGAGATCAGAGAATCAGTGTCCTTCGCAACCTCTTCAACCGCTTCAAGCGAAATGACAATGAGAATGTCGAACACACATTTGACCGACTCACTGACATCACAAATGAGCTTCAAGCCCTCGGCGCTACTGAGATCACCAAACATGAAGTCGTCAAGACGCTACTGAGATCACTTGATAGTTCGTTTGACATCCTAGCCCTGATGATTCAAGAACGGCCTGATTTCAAGACACTCGATCCGTCTGACTACTCGAGAGGCTCAACACACATGAGTTTTAGCTTTCTGAGAAAAGAGATATCTACGATCCAAACTATGGGCGAACTCGTGCCTTGAAGGCAAAAGTTGTTTCCTCATCTGAAGAAGAATCTGACAGTAGTTCTGATGATCCTGAAGACATTGGAAGGGAACTGGCAATGCTTGTGAAGAAGTTCCAAAAATTCACAAAGAAGAAAGGCTTCAGAAAGTCTTCACGATCAAGCTCAAGGAATGATGAAGCTTCTTCTCATGACTACAAGAAGAAAACATGCCACAAGTGCAAGAAATCTGGACACTTCATCTCTGAGTCTCCACAGTGGGACAATGAGAACAGAAAGAAGAAGAAGAGCAAGGAATATGACTCTGACGACAAGAAGAAGAAGAAATACTCAAAGTCTTCTTCCAAGTCTTCCTCAAAGTCTTCATCACACAAGAAGAGCTCATCTGGCAAGGCACGTGCGTTTGTTGGCAAGGAAATGGATTCATAGGAGGAGTCCACTTCTGAGGAAGCAGAGGTGGAGTCTGAGGAGGAGTCTGATTCTGGCATTGCAAGTCTGGCTACAGCATACGTCGCCAAGTCCATCTTCAACACTGAAGACAATGACTTCATCACCGACACCGATGCAAATGACAAGGACTACTCCACTCCTACCTACTGCTTCATGGCACGTGGTGCCAAGCTAAACACACGCACTACTCACTATCAAACATCTAGCGATGGTGACTCTGATTGTGGTTCGAAACCCAGCTACAAAACACTTGCTAAAATTGCAACTGAACAACAGAAAGCTATGGAACATATTCAAAAATTATTAGACAGAAGCGATGATCTGTTGGGTGCTGAAATGACTCGATCTGAATCCTTAATTGAAGACATAAAAAATCTTCATGTTAAGTATCAGGAACTTGAAAGTTGTCATGATACTCTCTCAACAACTCATGAAAAGCTTTCCTATGATTATCTTCAAAGGAAGCAAGATCTTGAGAAATTGAGAGCGGCTCATGAAGACCTTCAAAAGGAAAACGAGTCACTTCGCGCCAAACAGATCAGTTCCGCTCAGGAAGAATTTGAACCACCATGTCTTAAATGCATTGAGCGTGATAATGCTACTTCTGTTGCTGAATGTTCCACTGCTACTACTGTTGCAATATCTTCAACTGTTAATGTGGTAACTAACCCCTCTGCTGAGGAAACCACCGCTATTGCTGATGAGAATGCTAGGTTGAAGACATTGCTTGAAACAAGGATGTACAAAAGTCTTAAAGGGCATAAGACATTATGTGATGTCCTCAAGAAGCACATTCTGAACCGAAACCCTAGGAAAGAGGGTGTTGGGTTCGTAAGGAAAATGAATGCAGATGGCTCTTACTGGAAACCTGAGCGGTACCCCAAAACCAAGTGGGTTGCTGCAAAGGAACCTTCAGCAGATCCATCCAATCTATCTGGCTTCACTTGTGCTAACCCCATTATCATTGATGAATCCTTTGATGCAAACTATGTACTGTTTAAGAATCAGAATGGTGAAGTGTTTGCCAGGTACATTGGTACTAACTGTAGGAATGGACCGCCCATGAAGAAGATCTGGGTTCCGAAAAGGTGTCTGGAAAATCTTCCTGTGAATGTCTTCATGACACCTCACATGAAGAAGACAAACCTCAGACCGAAGGCTTCATATGGTCCAAAGGCTTCATACAGACAGAGGACTCACCTAAGTCGCACTAACGCAAATGTTTTGTAGGGAAACCATACTCAGGCATATGAATATGAGAGCGGTTCATCAAACTGCCATGTTCATATGACCAAGAACTATTCTGCCTATTCTTATGAGTACTATTGTCCGCCTGCTAGACTGTTTGCTAGGGCTCCAAAGCCAAAATTCTCAGATGCTGCACTTAGACTTATTGCTTCTAAGCCACCCTTGAAGATGTGGGTGGCTAAGAAAGCTTAACTCTCTTTTGCAGGGAAAGGTCTCCAGCAGAAAACCAAAATCTTCTGACGCTGTTGCTGGGGACCTTAAACATCTTGTAGGGTGCAAGATCAAATGCCCGAATGGCATTACTATGTACTTCGTTCCTGAATCGCATACTACTCTCCCTATTTGTCCTAATCTGGATCTAAGTTTTCATAACCCACTGGTTCGTCAAATGTTTTTGCTTCACAATTCTCTTCGTGAAGCCTATCCCCCTAACTGCACTGTAGGGTACGACACCAGCGTCTTCAGAATGGATTATTGACAGTGGGTGTACAAATCACATGTTCGGCAAAAGAAGCCTTCTTATGGACTCAACCTTACGTCCATCCGACAAGAGCCACATCACATTCGCTGACACTGGTAAAAGTAAGGTATTGGGTCTAGGTAGAGTTGCAATCTCAAGGGATCAACACATGGATAAAGTAATGCTTGTTGAATCCCTTGGCTTCAACTTAATGTCTGTCACAATGCTTTGCAATTTGAACATGATCATAATATTTGGAAAATATCGTTGCCTGGTACTAATGGAATCTGACAAGTCTCTAGTCTTTGAAGGGTATCGGAAAGATGATTTGTACGTAGTAGATTTCTCAGTAGGGCCATAGCTTGCAGTATGTCTTCTGGCAAAAGCTTCAGAATGCTGGCTTTGGCATCAAAGGCTTGGGCATGCTGGCATGAGGAACCTCCATACCCTTGCGAAGAAGAAGCATGTCATAGGCATCGAGGGCGCCAAGTTCAAGAAAAATCACTTATGCGGTGCCTATGAAGCAGGGAAGATGACGAGGGCCAAACATCCCTCGAAGACAATCATGACCACTACTCGACCCTTCGAACTGCTTCACATGGATCTTTTTGGTCCCACTCACTACTCAACTTTTACCACTACTGCTTGCCTATATGGCTTTGTCATTGTTGATGATTACTCTAGATATACTTGGGTGCACATAATCCTTTACAAGACTGAAGTGCAGGATGTCTTCAGACGCTTCGCCAATCGAGCAATGAACAACTATGGCGCCAAGATAAAGCACATCAGAAGTGACAATGGCACTGAATTCAAGAACACTGGCCTTGATACGTATCTTGATACCTTGGGCATCACACATGAATTCTCAGCCCCGTACACGCCACAGCAGAATGGCGTCGTCAAACGCAAGAACAGAACACTCATTGAGATGGCCAGAACGATGCTAGATGAATACAAGACTCCAAGAAAATTCTGGCCTGAAGCCATTGACACTGCATGCCATACAATCAACCGTGTTTATCTTCACAAGCTTCTTAACAAGACATCTTATGAACTCCTAACTGGCAAGAAGCCAAATGTTAGTTACTTCAGAGTATTTGGAGCAAGGTGCTGGATTAAGGACCCACATCACACCTCAAAGTTTGCACCAAAAGCACATGAGGGTTTTATGCTTGGATATGGAAAGGATTCGCACTCCTACAGAGTCTTCAATCTCTTTCATTACAAAGTGGTTGAAACAGTGGATGTGCGGTTCGATGAGACCAATGGTTCACAAAGAGATCACCTGCCAAATGTGCTAGATGAAATTCCATCCAGTGAATCAATCAAGCTAATGGGAACTAGAGAAATCATACCTTCTGAAGCTCATCCTAAAGAGGAACTCTTCATCTCCGCACCAGATCAACCTGAAGACAATGCTCAACCTGAAGACAATCCCTCCAACAACGACAATGATCAGCAAGAGCAAAGTCTTCGCCCTGTACATCCACGCGTTGCCAATGAAGTGCAGATTGAAAGAATAATTGACAACATCAATGCACCCGGTCCACTCACTCGCTCAAGGGCAACTCAGCTGGCAGATTTCTGTGGGCACTTCGCATTCGTCTCAATTACATAACCCAAGAAAGTTGAAGAAGCCTTCATGGAACCTGAATGGGTTCAAGCTATGCAAGAAGAGCTTCAACAGTTTGAGCTGAACAATGTATGGGAACTGGTTAAGCGTCCTGTTCCACGGAAGCACAATATAATAGGCACCAAATGGATATACCGCAACAAGCAAGATGGGATGGTCAAGTTGTCAGAAACAAAGCTCGTCTTGTTGCTCAAGGATATACTCACGTGGAAGGCATTGACTTCGATGAAACATTTGCTCCTGTGGCTAGACTTGAAGCCATACGTATACTGCTGGCCTATGCAAATCATCATAACATACTTCTATATCAAATGGATGTGAAGAGTGCCTTTCTCAATGGCAAGATTGAAGAAGAAGTGTATGTTGCACAACCGCCTGGGTTTGAAGATCCAAAACATCCTGACATGGTATACAAGCTCAACAAGGCACTGTATGGCCTCAAACATGCCCCTCGGGCCTAGTATGACACACTCAAATATTTCCTGAAGAGCAAAGGCTTCATACCTGGTTCCCTAGACCCCACTCTCTTCACGAAGACATATGATGGTGAACTGTTTGTGTGCCAAATATATGTGGATGACATTATCTTCGGCTGCACCAATCAGAAGTACAGTGAAGAGTTTGGCTATATGATGCAAGAGCAATATCAGATGTCTATGATGGGGGAGCTGAAGTTCTTCCTCGGTCTTCAAATACGACAACAACGCAATGGCATCTTTATATCTCAAGAGAAGTATCTCAAAGAGTGCCTGAAGAAGTCTAGAATGCAAGACTGCAAAGGCTTCACAACACCAATGCCAGCCAAACATCATCTGGGTCCCAACGACAATGGTAAAGAGTTCGATCAAAAGGTATACCGCTCCATGATTGGTTCTTTGCTTTATTTATGTGCATCTAGGCTAGATATTATGCTTAGTGTTTGCATGTGTGCTTGATTTCAAGCGGCACAAAAGGAGTCGCATCACTTAGATGTGAAGCGAATTCTTCGATATTTGGCTCACACCCCAACTCTCGGATTATGGTATCCAAAGGGCTCAGAGTTTGATCTGGTTGGATTCTCGGATGTTGATTATGCTGGTAACAAGGTTGATCGGAAGTCTACATCAGGCACATGCCACTTTCTGGGACGATCACTTGTATGTTCGTCTTCAAAGAAGCAGAACTGTGTATCCCTCTCCACTGTTGAATCTGAATACATTGCTGCTGGATCTTGCTGCGCTCAGCTTCTGTGGATGAAGCAAACTCTCAAGGACTATGGCATTCATCTGAAGCAAGTGCCACTTTACTGCGACAACGAAAGCGCCATCAAGATTGCCAACAACCCAGTTCAGCACTCGAAGACAAAGCACATAGAAATTCGTCATCACTTTCTCAGAGATCATGTTGTGAAGGAAGATATTGATATCATACACATCAACACCGAAGAGCAATTGGCAGATATCTTCACCAAGCCCTTGGATGAGAAGAGATTTTGCAAGTTACGGTGTGAGATAAATATCCTGGAATCCTCAAATGTCCTGTGATCAGGCACACATCCTAACACTTATGCATATTGATGACTTAGATGTGCAACACACAAAGTAACGTATATCTTCAATCAATGAAGACATACATTCTAAGTGTGAATACATTAATGTGGAATTTGACTTCGGAGCGCCACGATAATTGTGCGTCGTGTCTGGGTCTAATACTTCCTATACGGTGGGTAATGCCACCATCAAACGTTCTATTTTGAAGTGTTTCACTCATAGTGTTACCTTGCAATGTCTTCACATGTGGTTTGGCTTCAATCTCGACATGTCTTCATGATTATCTTCACTATGTTGATTAAATAGATATATATATATATATATATATATATATATATATATATATATATATATATATACGAGTGTTCTGTCCTCTACAGCATTCACTTATAGCTATGTCTTCTTGTTTGAATCTTTTGAACTAAGTGAATGTGATCGGACCCTAACCTCTCTATGCTTTCTATCTCAAATTCTATCTCTCCAAGTCATATGCATTCTATTGAAACTGTCGAATGTCTTCTCTGCGCGCTTGTCAGCAGAAGACACAGAGACAACCTTTAAGTCCGTTTTAAATGCTCATTCATCCACATGAAATCCGGAGAAGTAGGAACGACCACCCAACAATCCAGGCGTGCGTGGGACGTGGAACAAACCCCAAAATTCCGCATGATGGCCACGTGTTACTCAGATGCGAATCGCCAGGGGCACCTGTGTAATAGCGCAGTGCCGCCCCTGTACCTATAAATACCCACTTCACAGTGATCATTATCTCTTCTTCCACTCTCGCACGAACCCTAGCGCCACCGCTAGCCCTCGACGACGCCGGCGACGAAGCGCTTCACTGCCGCAACCTCTCCGACGCCGTCTTCACGCCGATCGCGGACATCGTCCTCTTCGCCGTCGCCGTAGGTGTCCTCCGTCGCCAAGTTAGGGCACGGAAGATTGAACTGCTCGGCCTCATCTCACACTCCGTCTAGCTGTTCCCAGTGGGGTAAATAAAACTTCTTTTTTCGTCCCCTTTTGATTCTATGGCTTTGTCACTTTCTACCATAAGAAGTTTCTATTCACACGAGTTAGATCTCTCTCATACTGCATCTCATAACATGCCTAGTATATTCACTTGTGCTTCACAAAGTAGTTAGATTCCTCACTTGTACTGATCTGTGGGTTCGTACAAATCTGGAACCAACTTCTTATCTATGAGTGAATGTCTTCGCACGATGAGGTCAATGTCTTCTAAACTGATCTATCTTCAAAATCTTCTGAGAATGCATATGACCTCTTCCCCTTCCCTCGCACCTTAATGCTGGCACAGGTACATGTCCGTGGGAGAATCCTTTGGTTCTCATAGTCTGCATTCATTTGCAGAATTCTTACAGCATCACATAAATTCTCCTGAAGCCAGTTCCTGTTGGTCCAGCAAGAGAAAGCCTTTGAAGCCTTTGAACGTCTTGAAGCCTTTCAAGTTAAAGTTCATGGCTTCAGAGAAAGCAGCAAGGAAAGGGGGCAGACAATGTCGTGGCAGAACATCTAGAGATCTGCCTGATGAACTTGCAAAAATGTACAAGACAGATCCTGAAGAGGATTATAGTCAGCGCAAGACCCGAATCCAATGGATTCGATGATATTGGGCAGAACAATGGTTCAAATACCGCTTCACAACCCAAGAGTATGCTGAGAAAAGTGCCATCAAAAGACCGTGGGGAGATATCCTATATAAGAATCTTCTACCCAGGTCCAGAAATGAAGCTATTGCCCAAAGCTTCTATCCATGCATGGTCCGTGGGCCATAGCCTGATGATGCACATCCGTCGTCACTACTCTAGTGTCGTGACGACAATCTGTTCAAGCGCAACTTCCAATTTGCACAAAACTCAGCGAAGCAGAACAAGAAGAAGTTTGGGTTAGACTTCAACCTTGGTCCCTCAGCACCAAGGGTAGATGGCACACGAGAAGCGGAACCCAATGTCATTGGTCCATATGCCAACCTTGAAGGCCTCATTACCCGCATCTTGGTTCAAGGGACTGCAGTGAATGCGCCTCCAGCTGACTCTGAATTAGAAGAAGCTCATGCAGTGCTATAGCCAAAGAAGATGAAGAAGCCTAAAGCTTCCAAGCCTGTCCCTTCACCCAACATTTCAAGGGCGAAGCCACTGGCAACTGCACCTCCTGAAGATAGTGTGCCGTCTGAAGACTTATCACGCATCTCCAAGCCCCAGAAGGCCAAGGTGCCTCTGCCACACAGCGGCCAAGAGCTCACAGCTGCTGCCATTCTGCGCAATGATGACATTGACTTGTCAAGTGATGAAGACCTAGCAGATGACGCTCTTGAGCAACTCATCAAGAGCAAAGAAGAAGCAGAAATCTTCAATGATCTGCCACTCTTTGATGTCACCATCATCCACAACTTCATTGACGAGTGGTTTGACACGCCCAACATCAGCTTCGATGATCCGCAGCTACCCATTGGCCTCAGTGTTGCCTTCCATGGCGCCATTGCTTCAGAACTAGCCATCCCCCAGCGCGTTGTTGAGCTGAAGTAGAAGATTGACTATGAAAAGGCTCAGTTCAAGAAGCATATGTCCAAGCTCAGCGTGCAAGATGTGAAGAACTTCAAGATCATGATGCACGAGCTCAAGGAAGCTTTTCTGAAGAAACGTGCAGAAGCTCAGGGTTCACGTGAGCGCATGAAGACTCTGGCTGACAGATGTGTGCAAGCCTACAATGAGGCTGAGAAGCGCAAGGCACTTGGGCGTCCTGGCATCGACCCCAGGATGGCTGCAAAGAAGAAGAAGAAGCCTGCTACAGGTGAACCCGACTCACCAAGGCAGGAAGCAGTTCCGATTGTCTTCCCCACAAGAATGACTGGCTCGAAGCCAAAGAGCCGGTCAACCGCTTCAGAACTCAAGAAGACCAAGACTGCTGAGGCTGAAGCAAGGTAGAGAAAATATCCTGAAGCATCTGCAACTGCCCCCTCTAACAAGAAGAGGAAGACCAAGAAAGATCGGGCTGCTCCCACAGAGCCCTTGATGGTTGAACCCATTTTCTATGGTCTATCCTGAAGCTGAATGCCAGCTGACTATCCATGAGCCTGCTTCCACAGAGGCTCATGAAGCTGAAGACATTCCAGCAGCTGATCCCATCACTGCTGAAGACATTGGTCAACATGACAATGTAGGAGATGATGCAGTCCTTCCTCAGCAAGACACCAGCGAACTCATCAGCATTGGTCATCCATTGACGCCAATTGCCCAGGATGCCTCATGGGCGGACCGCCCACAAGAGAAAGAAGACAATGAGGCCTAGCCCACTCAGACTCCACAGGCGTCGCCCGCATTGCGTAGGCTTCGCAAAGGTCCAAGGCCTCACGTCTCTGCTGAACACATTCCGGCTGCATCAGCCGAAGAAGAAGAAGTACCACAAGTCCCCTCATCTCACCAAGAAGCAGTTCTTACGGAGAACATGCTTGTGTCCGACCCTCCAGCTCGTCAAGTGGAGGATGACAATCATGAGGCTGCCACAACCAACAATGAAGCTAATGTGGAGCCCTCCCCACCAAAAGCATCAGAAGACAGCGAAGCCACTGATCCTGACACTTCTGTTCCTGAGTCTGCTGCCGGTCCCCAGTTCGACTATCATGTTGAGCACAGGCCTCAGGTATAGAAGCCAATCCCAAGACTGCCAAGGTTCCCAGGTCCTGCATCAGCACCTAGCTCCTTCAACATCAATGGCTTCAGGGCAGACAATACATTCTTCAATAGCTCCAAGAACCCCTACTCAAGGGAAAGGATTTCATCAGATCGGTTCTGGACCTATCCTCAACGAAGCTATTACTCATGCATACTATACAACCAAGGTCGCATCTTCCCACACAAGCGCCTTGACGTTGAAGCTATAGCTGGTCTGCCCTGTCTAAAAGAAGCGTTGGATTGTTTCAAACAAGTTGGACTGCTGCCATTCATAACTGACCAAGAACATTGGAATGAAGAGCTGCTGCTCCAATTCTATGCCACACTCCACATCCGTGGGTACAACAGAGATCCGAAGACTTGGGTCCTGGAGTGGATGACCGGCAATGTTCATCATGAAGCCAATGCATTTGACATCATTGAGCTCACTCGCTTGCCCACTCCTGGCGATCTCTTCGAGCAAGGCTGTCAACTGCATGCTGAAGCTATTGAGAGCATCTTTCAGAGGCCTGAACCTAATATGAGTTAGATGCTCAGCATAATGAAGCCATTGCCCCAAGATGTTGCTTATCCCACAGAGTTCTTTGTTGAAGAACTTGAGTATCTGCCAAGAACCATCTATCACATCATCAGGCGGACTCTCTGGCCCATTAAAGGACACTCTCCAAATGCCAAGATTGAGGGTGCAATGAAGACTTTGATATTCTATATCCTTCATGGCAAATGCTTCAATGCACAGGACTTCTTTATACGCCAACTTGCTGCCTCCGGCTCTGATCTGTTTGGTTTGAAGTTCTACGCCCCCTGGGTAATGCGGCTGATCAAACTTCACTCTGCTATCTTGTATCAGCCCTCAGCCCGCAACCATTGGATCTTCTTGCCTGATGTGGATACCTCTGCTGAAGCCATCTATCCTGAGCCTGCCAAGCAACCTCTAAGTCTTCAGAATACAGAACACAAGAGCTTCACTCAAAATATTGAAGGAGTTGAAGCAGTCTCTCGGGTGTATCCGTTGGCTGGCACTACACGTGCACCACACCCTGCTTCCACTGAAGCCACTGACAGCACAACTGCTCCAAGACCCAAGAAGCGCACTCGTGTTCTCAATGACCGAGAGCTTCTTGTGGCCCTTCATCAAAAACAAGATAGGCATCATGACTGGCTGAAGCGTCAGATGAAAAGCCTCTTGGTGGATATTAATCGCATTCGAAATCTTGCCACCAAGAATGCTTTCGTTACCCACGAAACCTGTCGCCGTACATGGAAAGGGCTAACGATGATGTGTTCTGAAGCTGATCTTCAAGAGGATGGCTTCACTGAGCGATTCAAGTTTGACTCCACACCTCCTAGAAGGGCTGTGCTGCGAGGAACACCATCCCTTGAAGACTCTGAGTTCTCTTCCTCTGCTGCCACAGTGACTGCCCAAGTTATCGAGGAGGAAGACGATGCTACTTTACCACCACCCTCTTCAGCACCGCCAAACACCACCAACGACCCTGCTGCTCATGGGAACGAGTAGACACTCTATGTCTTCAAACCTTTTTGGTCCTCACTGACAAAAGGGGGAGAAGCATGTGAGGTTGATAGTCTTCAAGTGGGTCCATATGGGCGGGTACTTTATATTTTGCTTCGTGCTTACAACTCTCGTTTTGCTACATTTGGTTCTTTGAGTTGTAACACTTAAACTCGATGGTCGTCTGCTACTTATTTGCCAACTTGTTTTGCGATGATAAATTCCACATGTGTGACGATAAATTCCGCACTTAGATCATTCTGCAGATGTCCATTTTTCATTATGCATATCATTATCTTCATATACTTTCACATGCATAGTGGAATGTCATCATAAGGTGAAGTGGATCTCCACAAGTACAACCTGCCATGTGCATTTGCATTCCAAAAGCAAATTACTTATATGCACATCTTCAGGGGGAGCCCTTGCAACTTATGAAGACAATTCCTTATCATTTAAAATTTCACAGATTAAATTCCCCGTTGAAAACTTCAACTAGTTTGTCATCAATCACCAAAAAGGGGGAGATTGTAAATGCATCTAGTGCCACCCCTAGTTGGTTTTGGAGTATTGACGACAAACCTAGTTGAGGGACTAATGTGTTTGTGAGAACTGCAGGATAACTTAGGTAGAAGTCCCTCATTGATTCGGTTTTCCTACCAGAGAGGACCCCTAAAAATGTACGAAGACATTGAAGTCAATGGTGGTATATGAAGATATTCACATTGAAGACTATGACAAGAGAAGACTCCATGTGAAGCCTATGGAGCTCGAAGACTTAGATCTTTCGTAGTTCTCTTTCATTTGTGTTGAGTCATAGGAACCACCATACTGTTAAGTGGGGTCCAAGAGAACCAGTCAGAACGACTGAAGTGATGCCTAAACAAAAAACCTATGTCTTCGAGTGAAGACTATGAGAGCAAATCTTGTCCAAAGTCGGACAAGTCAGCTTTGCTTGTAGCCCAAGTAAAGTTGCCGTGTGGGTTTGAAATCTGACCGTTGGAACACGTGTTAGTTCCTTAGTGACCCAGGGTCATTTCGGACAAATCAGGTCAGGTTGCCAAGTGACTATATATAGCCCACCCCCTACAACCATAAACGGTTCGCTGCTCAGATTCAGTGCACGGCTTTTGTCATTTGAGAGCAACCCACCTCGAAGCCTTTGAGAGAGAGAATACCTAGTGAGGATAAAGCCCTAACCACCCAGAGCCAGAGAGAATTGGGCATCACTTAAGTCTTCTTGTCTGAGTGATCTGAAGACTTATTACACTTGAGGACTGTGCATCCTCCAGCCGGTTAGGCGTCGCGTTCTGAGCATCCAAGAGACATTGTGGATTGCTAGTGAATGAAGTCTGTGAAGGTTTGGGAGTCTACCTTGAAGACTTACTAAAGTGATTGGGCGAGGTCTGTGTGACCTTAGCTCAAGGAGAATACAGTGAGGACTGGGTGTCCTGAGCTGTGTGTTCAGGACTGGGTGTCCGGGACTGTGTGTCCTAAGTTTTAAATACCTAGCCGCTCCAACCAGACGTACAGTTGTCACAGCAACTGGAACTGGTCCAACAAATCATTGTCTTCAACGAGTCACTGATTTCATCTTCACTTCCTTTTTCTTACTGTTACTCATTGTGAAGTCATTGCATGTTTGCTCTATCTTTTGTCTTCACAACGTGAATGTATGATCTGTTTGGCTTCATAATATCTTCCTACCTGATCCTCATTACACCGCAGCTATTTGTCACTGTGCTTTCACTCTGTTGAATACTTGACCATGGCTTGCCTAGTGTAGTCTACCTTCCGCTGCATAGTAATAGGCATATCTCTACTGTTTGTCTTCATAACTTCCATGTTTTGAAGACTTTCATAAAAATCGCCTATTCACCCCCCCTCTAGTCGATATAACGCACTTTCAAATCTGCATATTATCTTCATTATCCTGTATCTTGATTATCCTGTCTATAATTACTCTCTACAAAATGTAGAGTACTGGCAATGCTTATGAAGAAGATTCTGTGCTGAAATTCTTGAGTTATCCTTCCCTTGACATGGAGAAGGGCATAATAAAGCCGTTGTTAACTATTAATGTAAGTTAGTCCTTCTAAAGCCTTTATCCTCAACTGCTGTTTAATTTGCTCATTCTCCCTATTGTTTATTGCTGTTTAGTTTGTTGTTTCTACCAAAATGCATGTTCGCAAGAACCGTAAGTTCTAAGTTCTACTTGTTAAAACACATTCCTTATTCATACCATGCACATTACTCAATACTCCCTATATGTATGCTTGTTTTTGTGGATCTATAATCCAGTGTGTGGTGAAGCAACCCACATTTGCACCTTGTCATCTCCTGTTCTATCTTACTGATGCGGCTGATGATATGAACAACATGCCAGGCACATTAACCAAAATAGATACAATGATTTTCTTTAACCTTCATCTATGCTTGTTATGTTGACATGGTAATCCAGTAGTGTGGTGAAGCTCCCCGCATTATGAACAATGCCAAATTATGCTATTGATATTTTGAACTTACTCTTTATTTTCTAATTTGAAATTGGATGGAATTGACAGCATAGTTATCATCTTTGTTTATACACGTGCAAAACCTGTCATCTCTCTGTTTTGTTTCAGGGTGATATCCCTGATGACATGCAAAAGTCTGCTGAAGGCTATGAGACAAACCCAACATATATTGCAGCAAAGAAGGCAAAACATCTTGAAGATAGCGAGACAACCCCAAAGTCTTGTCTTGATGCAGTATTCAAGTTACTTGAGACTAGCAACCCCAAGTTCTAGCAGAAAGGCATTCTGCAAATCAACTTCGACTTGAAGTCCTATCTCTAAGAAAGATTGCGGAGAACACCAACGAGAACCTCATCACTAAAC
The DNA here is from genome assembly GCA_034509565.1 of Triticum monococcum. Lineage (NCBI taxonomy): Eukaryota > Viridiplantae > Streptophyta > Magnoliopsida > Poales > Poaceae > Triticum > Triticum monococcum. The sequence goes on from CM067843.1 coordinate 80,657,834, forward strand.
AGCTACAACTAGAAGCTATGACCAACATGCTACGCCGGTCTCACAGCCTTGCTCAGTAGCTTGCGTAGCAGTTCCCGCGCAAGGCTAACCTTTCTTGAACTATCTTGGAAGTGGTCTCGATTCAGTATTATTTTGTTACGCTGCAATGGTGCCCAGTTTTTGTAATCTGCTTCTTCGTTGCGCTTTATGATCACTGGTGGCAAACTTCGATGCCCAGTGGATGTAATATACCATAAATCCTTTATTGTATAGTTTAGGTTTATTCTTAGTTACTATGCCGTAATTTCTTTATTGTATAGAGTAGGTTTGTTCTTAATTCCTACTAGTTACTGCCATCATTCGCTATCAGAAAAAAGATAGATGTAGTCGACCGGGTCGAAACATTCGCCTCTTACGGGCCTAGTTTTTAGCGGGCCACAATTGGGCCGACCTACATCTTTCTTGGGCCCGAATGATTGGGGCCTTCACACTTTGCTCGAGGCCCACAACTTACATCGGCCTATATTTTAGTGTGGCCTTTTGTGGACCCAACCCTTAGTTTGGCCCACGTAGCATTGGGCCATTAATAGGCTGAATATTGTACTGGCCTGTTACGGCCCAGATGAAACCATGGGCCTTTAGCAGGCCGAAATGCATGTGAGGCCTCAATTTTCACTAGTCGTCGACCGGCCTTCAGCGGGCTGAAATGTAGACCGGGCCTTTTTGGGTCCAGTTATATCACGGGCAGTTACCAGGCTGAAACATATCTCAGGCCTTAGTTGGCCCACTAATATCATGGGCCTTTAAGAGGCCGAAAACTTAGTACAGACATCAACGGGCCGAATTATGTGACAGCCCTTTAACAGGCCCAAAGTCACGTTGGGCTTAACTGTTGCCACCTTTATCAAGGGCCGTTAGTGTGGGCCCGATGTCCCGTTGGACCATATATGGCCCATGGGCAGCACGGGCCATTCCCAGGCTGAAAGTCACACCGGGTAGAAATGGGCCCATGTCTACATCGGGCCACTAACAGGCCGAAAGTCACTAGGCTGCAATTGGGCCCAAATATTCGGCGAACAATTAACGGGCCAGATCTGGCTTCGGGCCGTAAATGGGCCCAAATATTCGGCGAACAATTAACGGGCCAGATCTGGCTTCGGGCCGTAAGTGTGCCTTTATTAAGCAGGTTGTTATTGGGCTGGCCCACTAGTACCTGAGTAAGTACTACGGGCCTTTGGCTGGGCCGGCCTTTTTAACCTATATGGGCCTCTGTTGGGCCCAACCACATGTCGACGTATCGTAGGCATGTCTCCTCCAATGGACGGGTGACATCTGGCCCACTGACGAGCTGACATGTCTTCTCCCCGGCCAATCAGAATTTTACACGTGGAAATTTCCCATTGGTCCCGGCTGTTAACGGGTTATCAGATCCAAAACCGGACCCGATAGCTTAACGGCGTTCCGTTACGATGGATGCCACGTGTCGGTCAACCTTGACGAAAGCACTTTTGTGACGCGCGATTTATCGTCATGGAAGTGGACACTTCCGTGATGATAATTTTGGTAATGTCATGTGCTACCTCTTGAGCATGCATTGGTTTTCCATTGAAGAGGAAAGGGTGATGCATCAAAGCAGCGTAAGTATTTCCCTCAGTTTTAGAGAACCAAGGTATCAATCTAGTAGGAGACCACGCGCGAGTCACCTCGTACCTACATAAACAAATAAGAACCTCACAACCAACGCGATAAAGAGGTTGTCAATCCCTTCATGGCCACTTGCAAGAGTGAGATCTGATAGATATAATAATAAGATAAATATTTTTGGTATTTTAATGATATAGATTGAAAGTAAAGATTGAAAAATAAAATAGATTGGAAACTTATATGATGGAGAATAGACCCGGGGGCCATAGGTTTCACTAGTGGCTTCTCTCAAGATAGCATAAGTATTACGGTGGGTGAACAAATTACTGTCGAGCAATTGATAGAATTGAGCATAGTTATGAGAATATCTAGGTATGATCATGTATATAGACACCACGTCCGTGACAAGTAGACCTGTCGGGGGTTGGGTGCGACATATGCCAAAGGATGGCTTATCATGGTGGTGGCGAGTAGAACGTCGTCAGTGCCTAGAGACAGGATAAGGCGAAGGCATGCACGCCGGCGAATCTTACCCAGCTTCGGGGCTCTCCGTGGAGATAGTACCCCTACTGCTGCTCTGTAGGGTCTCCGCATGATCACTATGGCAAAGTGAGTACATAGTTGCTCCTTGAGCTGTTTCCTGGAGGTAGGAGAAGGCTAGGCTAGCTCTCTCCTTCCTATATGATCTGGTCTAGTGCTAATGGATTCCAACCCTTTGCATGGGTGCCCTGGGGGTTTATATAGGCCTACCCCCCATGGGTACAATGGTAATCCGGCTGGGCGTGGGACCAGCCATAATTTTCTCTGGCCTCCGTGTTCTCCGCCGACTGCCGGGGCCCGCCAACTGGCGGGCCCTGCTGACTGGTCCGGTACGCCACCGACAGGCCGTGTCCGCCACTGGCAGGTCTTGCCGGCTGCTGATTACTGTAGTCGTGCTTCTAATGACGCGGGCTTGGTCATGGGGTCATGGCAACAGCCCCGCGGCCTGATGGGCGATCACTATTGCCACTCCCTGTCACATCTGGTTAATGGTGCATGCGCCCCGGGGGAGGGGCTGGCCGACTCTCGGGGGCCGACTCCCAACGGGTCCGACTGGTGATGCTCCCGCCATCTTCTGGACTTCCGCTGACTAGTGGGACCCGCCGCCCCAGGGTTATATAGACAAGCCGTCGTGGGTGCAGGTTCTGCCCGCTGGTGCTGATGTCAGGGCCGGCATGGCAATAGTGCCGCGTCGGACAAACGTCTCTGCGGGCACGGCGTGCTGTGGCCATGCCCGCCTTTGGAAAGGGGTGGGAGTGGGCTTTACTGTAGCCACTCCCCGTCCCGTCCCTCTTGATGAGGGCATGGGGTTTGTTGGAGTCGCGGGCCGGCTCCCATGGCCGGCTTCTCTAGAGGTCGCTAGTTAGGAGTCGGCTCATCCTGAAGTCATCCCCGGGGACTCGGCCACGAGTGGGTAGTCGGTTGCCTTGCCGCCGACTTCTCAGAAGGTGGCTCTTCATCCTGGGGTCTTTAGGGGCGCAGCCTGCCCTGATGTCTTGAAAGGTTCAGGGACTCGGGTTAGCCTACCCGTGGCCCATTACTCCGACAGTAGTCCCCGAAGCTGATGAGGCGCCGCGGACGATCGGCCGAGGAGCCTCGGCAGTTTCTCTTTCCGGGTGCCCGAGACATGGATCTTGCTTGACTTCTGCCAGGCCGACTAGAAGGAGTCGGACTCGCTCAACTCTGATTTGTACAATATTTCAAACGCCGCTGTGGGATCCAAGTGTCATGCTGGCTAAGCTTCCAGGCCGCCGCCCATTCCGGGCCTGTCACGTGGCAACACGCGGCCGGGCCATTCTGCCTGCCCACACACGTGACGGGCAGGCCCGCAGGCGGGGCCCGCCATTACCGCGCCTCGGCGCACGAGCGGATCCGCTGCGGCCCGAGCGGATGGTTGGGATTCCCATGAAATTACTGCGCGCAGTAACTTTGGCGTGGAAACGTGGGGGTCATGGGGTCATGGGCGCAGTAAATCCCACGACCGCCCCCTCGGCTTAGCAGCCAATTAGGCTATAAGTAGGGGGAGGAGGGGGGGAGCGGTAGAGCACGCGCACCCCTCCTCCACGCTACTCCTTGCTCTTCTTCTTATTCTTCCTCGCACCGCCGCGCGCCCAAGCTCTGCTGAACGCTGCGGCAATCCGCTCACGATGAGCTCTTCCTCCACCGCCGCGCCTCCCTCGGTGCATTCCGGCACCTGGAATGACTCAGAGGTCCATGACGACCACATCGAGTCCCTTCGCAAGACTCGTCGGCTCCCCGACAAGGATTACGTGCGGGTACGCCTTGCGCCGAGGGTGGAGATCTCTTTGGCGCCGGAGGAGGGCGAGCGGGTTATCTTCCGGTCGCACTACCTGCGCGGCCTGGGGTTGCCGGCGAGCAGCTTCTTCCGCTCCTTTCTGGAGTTCTACGGCCTCCAGCCGCACCACCTCACGCCCAACATGGTGGTGCTGCTGTCGCCTTCGTTGCCCTGTGCGAAGGCTTCCTCGGAGTGCTCCCCACCATCGAGCTCTGGGGGAGTTCTACTACGTGAAGAGCGTCTTCGCGGAGGGCGATTGGGTCAATCTGCCGGCTTTCGAAGCCGGCCCGCTAGCTGGGAGGCTGCCCAACTGGTCGTATCGGGCCAAGTCGCTGACGCTTGCGGGAGCCGGCACCGTCACGCGACTCCGAGTGCTGACGCAGTCGGAGGGATTGACTGGCCCGGATCTGCTGGCCGCCTTCATGGCGCGCCGAGTTCTCCCGCTCCAAGGTCGCCCCCACATGATATGCCAAATGAGCGGGCACCGTGACCCGAGTCGGATGTGCACCAAGGATATGCCTCACGAGGAGGTGGCCTACATGGTGAACTACCTCTCGGACAGCAAGCTCCTGGAGGATTGGCGGTTCGGCAAGGAGCCGTACTCTTGCGCCAACCCCCCGCCCATAGTGAGTTGCCTTTTTCCTTCTTTCTTTGAATTGTCTTCTTTCTTGCCGAGTTTGTCTTGTCCGACCTGACCAGTCGGCTTTGGTCAGAATCCCCTCCTCCATCCATCAGCCGGCACCGCGGGGCCGGCCCGCGAGTTCCTCGCTGGCCGGGCGGAGAGCGACATCGACGACCCCGATCTGGGGGCGGCGGCTTTGGAAGACGACGCCGAGGGAGGAGGAGGCCCACAGCTCGGGGCCAGTCTAGAGGACTGGCCTGATGATGAGGAGGAGGTCGCCCCCCGCCACCGGCCAGGAGTCGGCCATCCCGGCGCGGGCTCTTCTGCCACGCCGGGCGCTCCAGGCGGCAGGAAGAAGCACAGGGCCGTGACGACCTTGTTTGGCAGTCGGCTGAAGAAGCCCAAGAGTTCGGCTGCGGCGACCAAGCGGGACGAGGCGGCCGCGAAGGCCATCCGCTTCCGCAAGGAAGTAAAGAAGCCGCCACTGGTCTCCGCATGATTATTCCATCTTAATGCCTTTATTCCTTCTTTGTGGCTTTTGTCTGAGTCTTTACTTGTTTCCCCTGCTTCAGGGCTCCCCTCACTCTTGAGAGGGTTGTCGCCGCCTCCGTCATGGGGTCGGCGGAGACGTCCGCCACCACTCGGCGGATTGACCCCGCCGCCGACCTCCGGGAGGCGACGGAGCGGAACGCGCAGGAGAAGCGCGACAAGGAAGAAGCCGCCCGCCTGGAGAAGGTGGAGGCCTCCGCTGAGAAGAAGCTGGCGGAGGCCGAAGCCGCTGTCATGGCGAGGCGACAGGCTGAGGAGGCCGCGCACCGCCAATCGGTGGTGTTCGTCATCCCGCTGAACTCTGCGCCGCCGCCTCCGGAGTTCACGGGGCAGACTGGGGAAGACGGCAGCGAGAACGCCATCAAGGAGAGGGAAGGCGGCGACGCCTCCATGCCGGGCGTGATCGTTCCGCCGCTGCCTCCACCGCCGTCTGGGAGCGCACAAGGCAAACAGCCGGCCGACCCACCGGTGCCGCCGACTGAAGACGAGGCCGTGGCGAAGCTACTCCTTCAAGTTGGCTCGCCAATGCACCGCCGTCTTGAGAAGGCGACTTCGGCTCCACGCCCCTTGGAGACCTGCACCGCCAGCTCGGCGATCACAGACGCCGAAGCGACGAGCGCCGCGCCCATTGGGTGGGTGTGAGGAAGCGGCACGGGCCCGCTGAACCAGGCGCTTCTGGACGTCCAGACAAAGCTGCGAGCTGAGGGCGACGCCATCCAGAACTGCACCAAGGCGCACCTGGCATCGCGGGCAGCCGTCCGGGTATGCTTTCTCTTTTGTCCTTGTTTTCTTGTTCCTCTCTGTGGGGGCGCGCCAGCGCACCCACTAGGTGTAGTCCCGAGTTTCGGGCCGGCTGCTAAGCAGGCGGCCCGGAACTCCAATTGGTGAGTTCCGGGTACTAACTTTTGTCTTAAATACTTGTCGCAGGACTATCACAACCTCTGTGTCACTGCCTTCAACCGCAACGTTGAAGAGCTGGGCAAGCGGACCGCCGACTTGTCGGAGAGCCGGAGTGAGTCCTTTTTCTTCTTTGTGGGGGCGCACTGGCACACCTGCAGGCTGTAGTCCCCGAGATTCGGGCCGACTGCTGGGCAGTCGGGCCGGATCTCCTTGGTGACCTTCTTTGTTAATGACTTAACGCCTTCTTTCTCTTCAGAGGCCAACGCCACTCTTCAACAGCAGCTAAGCGAAGCCAACTCCGCGTTGCGTGCCAAGGGGGACGAGTGCAGCAAGCTCGCCGCAGAGCGTGATCTGCTGGCCGCACAATTGGCAGAGCAAAAGGAGTTGCTTAAGAAGATGCAGAAAGAGGCGGAAGAAGCGGAGACCGCCCTCCTGGCTGAGTTCGCAAGCGAGCGCTCCTCCTGGTCTGACAAGGAGGCATTGCTGGCCTCCGGCTTCCACGAGATTGAGGTCATCGTTGATGGTGAGTTTCTTTACTTTCTTTCTTCGAGCTACCGACTATAGGTCGAGCCGACTACTGATTTTTGACTTGCTTCTTCAATCTTTTCGTCTTGGCAGACTTCTTCCCTGGCCACTCGCAGGCCACCAACAAAGCCATCGAGGTTGACCATGAAGGGCGGAGGGGGAAGGCACAAAGATCGCCACCGACGCCCCCCGAACCCTTGACGAACAGATCCTAAGCATCGAGGCTCACCTTCGGCCAGCTCACCGGATGCTGCGCCGGCTTCAACGTGTCGGCGCCCAGGCGATCGCTACCCTGTGGCCAGACATGCAGGCTCCGCGCACCCCCAGTCGGACTGCTGACTGGCTGGAGGTTGCGGCTGGCCGTCTTGTGGCTTGGAAAGGTTCCTCGGCCCGGGCTGGGGTGCGCCGAGCCTTGGAATTTGTCAAGGCATGGTATCCGGGGCTCGACCTAGACCGGCTGGCCACATTCGGGTCAGAGGCCCAGCCGGAGCTGGCAGCCGCGGAAGACGCCCTTGTCAAGCATGCCGCAGCGATCACCGAGTACACCGACACTAGTATCTTCGTCCCCGAGCGGGCTGAAGACAGCGAGGAGGCACCGCCGGAGTGGTTTGGGATGAACCCAGACTACGCCGAGGACTCGGCAGAGGTGATCGGCTCCAGCGTCGAGGAGGAAGGCGAGGCGGAGGACGGAGGCGAGACGGAGGCACTAGAAGACGGAGCGTACGGCCAGCCTCAGCTCGACCGCGCCTCCAGCAACGAGCTGCGTGCGACCGAGCCGACTGCCACCAGAGGCGATCAAGCCGAGACTGCCCAGCTAGCCGCCCCAACGCCTGACACCGCCGTCTCCACTAACCCTCCGAATCCGTCTGCTGCTTCCTAGGCTGTCGCCTTATCTTTATTTTATCTGCTTTAGTAGTCTTTGAAGAACTTGTTAATTCGCACAATTCCACCCGCGGGGTGTATTTTGAACTTCTGCTCGAAGATTCGGCCAAGGGCCTATGTTATGTAAATATTTATCCGAATTCTATCTTTTCTTGCTCATTGCTCCTTTGGCTTTTTCCTTTGCCGCCTTCCCTTAGTTGCCATCTTGCTAGTCGAACAGCCGCTCTGCGGACTGCCGCTGGATCAAATGCTTGGCTACTTTTGGGAAGGCAAGTACTTAGCCGTTTTAGAGTTTTTTAGCAAGTTGAATAGAAGGCGGCGAGCCGACTGCTCAATAGTCGGTTTGTGAAAAAAGGCTGGAAGCCGGCTTAAGCTATGTTTTATGCTTTGAGTCCTTAGCCATTTTTCATCCGAACGCCCATTCTACCTTACTCCTGCCAACCGGACAGTCGCTCTGCGAGCTCCGGCTTCTGACAGGATATGGCTTAGGCGCCACACACTACTTGTCCGGCTGTAGGAAGCATTTCATAGTGCAAGGTGGCAAGTCCCCGGGCCGACTAGTCGAACCCGGTGCCAAGCGACATAACAAAGAGTAACATACTCGTAGGCATAATCCTTATCATATAGATAAAAGAGGGCAGTCCCCGAGCTCGTCTCGGGGGGCCTGAAGTCTTGGTACTTTAATACAAAAGGTAGCGTGGTACATACTGTATCAACTATAAAATCTTTGAAGGAGATTTGCATTCCATGGCCACTCCGTTTCTTTGCCAGAGTCATCCCTCTTGCGTGCTCGGGGCTTCTGAGCGTCAATCAGGTAGTAGGAGTCGTTGCCCAGCACTTTGCTGATGATGAAAGGGCCTTCCCAAGGTGCCGACAGCTTGTGTTGGCCGCCTGTTCGCTGGATCAGTCGAAGCACAAGGTCGCCCTCTTGGAAAGATCTCGGCCTGACCTTCCTGTTGTAGTATCGGCGCAAGCTCTGCTGGTAGATGCTGGACCGGCTGAGTGCCAACAGTCGGCCCTCTTCCAGAAGATCGATGCCGTCTTGATGTGCTTCTTCTGCTTCCTCCTTGGTGTACATGGTGACTCGTGGGGAGTCGAACTCTATGTCCGTTGGGATGACGGCTTCAGCACCGTAGACGAGGAAGAAAGGCGTGAAGCCGGTTGACTTGTTTGGAGTCGTGCGTAGACTCCAGAGGACGGCTGGCAAATCGTCAAGCCAACAGCCGGCCGAACGCTCCAGAGGCTCGACCAGTCGGGGCTTGATACCGGACAGGATGAGGCCGTTTTCTCGCTCCACCTGGCCGTTTGACTGTGGATGGGCGACGGACGCTAGGTCCAGTCGGATGCCCTGTGTTGCGCAGAAACGGGCCAAGGCGCCTTTGGCAAAAGTTGTGCCGTTGTCGGTGATGATGTTGTGGTATGCCGTACCGAATTGTGATGTCGGAGATGAAAGTCACGGCAGTCGGACCATTCAGTATCTTGATTGGCTTCGCTTCTATCCACTTGGTGAACTTGTCCACCGTGACAAGTAAGTGAGTTAAGCCACCTCGTGCAGTCTTGAATGGTCCCACCATGTCTAGGCCCCAAACTGCGAAGGGCCAGGCAATGGGGATGGTGTTGAGTGCAGAAGCCGGCTGATGTGGCTTGGAGGGGAACTTTTGGCACCCTTTGCATTTTTGGACCAATTCCTTGGCCTCTTCTAAGGCAGTCGGCCAGAAGAAACCGTGTCGAAAAGCTTTGGCGACGAGTGCTCTTGAAGCCACATGGTGGCTGCACTCGCCTTGATGGATGTCTTTGAGAATTGCTTGGCCTTGCTCTGGCTCTACGCAGCGCTGGTAGACACCAGTGACGCTGCACCTGACCAGCTCTCTGTTAACTATGGTGTAGGCGGCCGCTCGGCGTTGTACTTGCCGAGCTAAGGTCTCATCAGTCGGCAGCTCTTTGTTCACCAGGTATTTGAGGATGGGCTGGACCCATGAGGGTGTTGCTATTTCTTCGACTGCCAGAACAGCGACTGCTTGGTCATTGTCGTTTCTTGGCACATGGAGAAACTCGCACCCCTCGAAATATCCACTGAGTTGCTGCATGAGGAAACGGTAACTCGGCATGTTTGCATCTTTGGCGTCCTAGTCGCCAGACGACTGCTGGACCACTAAGTCTGAGTCACCATAACACAGGATCCGGCGAATGACTATCACGACCGGCTTTCCAATAAAAATATTTATTGAGAAACCGTCTGTTGAGTCCAGTATGAGGAAAATCCACCATACTGGTAGACAAAAATTCTTGATACAATGAGCTAGTAGCATAGAATATATTACAGGGTCGAGCTGAGGATGCTCAACAAATTATTACAAGCACGCCAATAATTATACATAATGGCGGATATATCACAGTGGTGTGGTGGTAAACTACTGACTCGAGAATAAAGTGGTGGGAAATAACACTGTGGGGAGTGGATAACACGACTCTAAAACTGGCATCTCATCGAGCGTCGGGGTGAGGCTCGATTAATTTATTCGGGTAGCGGAAGCGGATATAATACAGTGACCAAATCCAGGGTCGCACATGACTGACTGGGATTCCTCTAGGCGTCGGACTCGCTATCGAACTCTTTATCCATGAGATCGCCTTCGTCAGCATCTGGCCAAATCAACAAAGCCAGGTGAGTACTTGAAAGTACTCACAAGACAGTTCGGACGTAAGATATAACAAATGCATGCATGAATGCGTCATGATAAATTTACCAAATGCACATTCAATTTAGCAAACAAGGTAATCAAAAAGGGAGTCGGTGGTAGTCCGCCTGAAAACCCAACAAAATTAATTGAAAGACGATCGGGTGTCTGAAGCGACGACACGAAGGGTGAACAAATAAATAAAGATCATGCCACAGTCGGGCGTCTGAGCGACAGAACGTAAAGGGCTTAGACTGAAAATAAAAGACATGCGTGCCACAGTCGGACGTCGGGGCAACATCACAGAAAGGGCTTATATTGAAAGTAAACAACAGTACTGCCATAGTCGGACGTCTGAGCGACATCACAAAAAGGGCTTTTATTGAAAATAAATAATAACAATGCCACAGTCGGACGTCTGAGCAACATCGCAGAAAGGGCTTTTATCGAAAGTAAATAACAATGCCACAGTCGGATGTCTGAGCGACATCACAGAAACGGCTTTCTTCACAAGGATATAATACTCATAATAAATATTCAACTCATGATAATAAATGGGTTAGTCCATCCACAGGAATAAACATTTAACCGGACTTAGCACTCATGTGATTCACCAGAGTCTCTGTCATCAAAACTGGCACTTGTCAGGATAAGATAATACCGAACTTGGACATGGAATGGATGATTCAAAGGAATTTGTGACTCTGCAGAGTTCGTACTAAAATTTCCCACAGCCAATGGATTTCCGTAGTCACGAAGGACTAGTTCCGTTTACGATATTTCGGAAGAAAACACAGCTAACCAGTACACACCCATCCTACCTCTTGATGCCAGGAATCACCCTAGACATCGTCCAAGAAAAACTGTTGAGACGGGGAGATCACAATCTCGAATAGCATGGGATCAAATTTATATACGCACGCTCTAAGGGGTTCCCCCCTCTCGATCCCAACCGGAAACACCCATGCCCCCTGACCGTATGACTAGCTTTAATCCAGGGCCATGGAACCATCATCACGGCCTCTCCTTTTGGTGTGTACCAAGAAAGCAGTTTGCAACTTACTAAGCCATATTCCTTGCGGAAAACATGTGGTAGTACAGGGAAGGAAAATGGAAGGAACTGGACTGATACGGGTTGACACTGAAGTCATATAGTCTGGTATAAGACTGGCATGCTACAACATTGCCATCTTACCCTTCCTCATGCCAACACATGGCCATGCATACGCACATCCATCCACTTATGGATTTTCGAAACTCACTTGCCTCAACGTTGCATATAATATGACATTTATCGGTATGCTCATAAACATGCCATGAAACTACTTAATGCAAACATGCCAAAACAATCATCATATCAAAAGTTCAAACATGCTTGCCTGGTTCAGAGTAGTCGGAGCCTAGCTCGGTGAAGTTCGCGGCTCCGTCACCTCCTTCGGTATCTACGGTATAAAGAAACATATGCGCTAACGTAAATACCGTGAGGTGCTTCAAAACAATACTCCAAATACTTTTCACATAAATCTGATAAAAAACTAGACAAAATTTTGAAGAGGACAGAAAAAGAATCAATCAAAAATACTTTTCTGTTTAAAAGTTATAAAGGTTTTAGTCCAGGGACTCGTCTGTAATGAAACAGAAAGTTCTCAGGGGCTAACTTATAAAAATAGAAGACGCTTCTTTTGAGAATACGCCAGCCCAGAGGGGAGGCGTACTTTGGCAGAAGACGCCTTCAGAAAACGGTTCGTTTAAAAAGAACAGAGACGCTGACAGGCGGGTCCCGCCTGTCAGGTTTGAATTTTCAAAAGAGAGACAGAGCTCGTCAGTGCCCGAGAGCTGTGGTGGTCGCCGGCGGCGATCCACGGCGAGGCAGGGGGATCGGAGGGTACCTCTGTGCTTAGTGCGTCCTTCCGTATCGGTGGGTGGTGGTGGTGGTCGCTGGCGAGCACCACGTCGACGGCGGCCTCAACTCCGGCGGACGGTGGTTCGGGCGTTGATGGATCTCGCCGGGGAGGGCTGCAAAGATCGAATTGAAGTGGGGGTTAGCTCACTGGATGCTCTAGGAGGCTATGGACGAGGTTTGGGTGCCGGGGATGGCCTCACCAGAGTGGATCAAGTTGGAGGCCGAGGCGGACCGAGGCGGCCGGAGTCGGGGGAGGAGACCTCCTCAAGGTCCTCCTAGTGGCCTGGCAGGGTGTCTGTGGGGTGCAGTGGTGGTGCGTGCTCGAGGGCGAGCTCGGGGTCCCCTTTTATAGGCGATCCGAGGCGGTGGCCGTGAACGGGGATCTCCGGCGATGGATTACGGCGGCGCAGTGCTTGGTCGGGGAGATTAGGAGTTGGGAATCAACGTGGAGGTACTGGCTCCATCCAGATGTTAAACGGGCTTAGATTAGGGGCTTGGGGTGGGTTTCGACGGAACGGGACGGCGCGGGCCCGTCGGCGGCAGAGGGTGTGCCCTGTGCTTGCCGGGCCACGGCGACGGTGCAACAGGTGTACTAGCGTGCATTGGCAAGGGAGACGGCCACGCGGAGCTCCCAGGTGGCTTGGGCGGCGCTGAACGGCGTTTCGTGCAGAAGCTGTCTCCCGTTGGTCGCTACGGGTGGTGCTGCCACCGCAGAAGACGCCAGCGCAGGCGGGCCAGGGAGCCACCGACACCGGGAACCAGCCAAGTGCGCGTGCGGCGCTCTGGACAGCGAGGAGGGGCTGCACGCAACGCGCCACGGCGCACTGTTGACAGGTGACAATACTCTGACGAAGAAACGACACTGAACTTCTCTGAACTTTCTGAATTTTACTGAAAATGCAAAGCAACAGTGCCGGCCAGGTGTTCGACAGAATGATTTTGGCATGTAGAGAATTTTCCTTGAGCTGAAAAATGGTGGAGTGGCCTCTCATTGCACCAGGAGGCTGCCTGAATTTTAGTGGAATTTTTGGAGAAGAGAAGATATGAATTTCACCAAATTTGGTAAATCTGGTCTAAACTTGCAGAGGCTGAATTTTGAAAAATTTGAAAAGAGGAAGAGTGGATCAAGATGGTTCTAAGTTGTGGATGCTAAGGACAATCCATAGGAGTTGGTTTGAGATCAAAACTCAAAGGAAAAAAGGTACTTGCTTTGAAAAACACCTAGGCTCAAAATAAGTGACAGAAAAGATTTGTGAGATAAAATAATCGAAATAAAATCCAAAAATGGTTTGGACTTGTTGGGACAGAGAATTTAGATTGTTCCAAGGAGGAAAAAGGGGTCTTGAGAGGTTTTAGCACATGAGGCATGGTAAAACCATGGGGTGTTTCAAAAAAAGAAAGAAACCTCAAAGCTCATAGGATTTCTTTTTAAAGAAATAAATAAATTCCAAAAATATATTTGAGAAGAGAATAATCAGAAGGAAGTTTTCATAATTCAAACACCAGAGTTGAAGAAGATACAAAATAAAATAAAATCCTTGCCAGGGGAAATTTTTTTTTGAGAGAGAGATTTTTGGAAGGATTTAAATGACCTTCTTCAAAATCAACAAAGTTTTTGTTGAAAATCAAATAAAAATTTTGGAGTGTCACAACACCTACCCCCTTAGGAAAAATCTCGTCCCGAGATTTCAGCTGATCCTCAAATAAGTGTGGGTGCTCTGTCCGAAGAAAATCCTCTCTTTCCCATGTTGCTTCACTCTCGGTGTTATTGCTCCACTGAACTCTGAAAAACTTGATGGTTTTCCGTCGGGTCCTCCTTTCAGACTCCTCCAATATTTTTACAGGATGTTCCCGATAGGTGAGGTCTGGTTGCACGTTAATGTTTTCATGGGATACTTGCTTCTCTGGGTTGCTTACGCACTTCCTCAACTGCGAGACGTGGAACACGTCGTGGACATCGGATAATTCTTCAGGTAATTCTAGCTGGTAGGCTACCGTGCCTCTTCGTGCCACTATACAGAATGGTCCGATGAATCTTGGCACTGGCTTTCCTTTAATCTTGAATCGTTGTAATCCCCTCATAGGAGATACTCTTAGGTACATGAATTTGCCGGGTTCGAAACTGACCCCACGATGTTTCTGATTGTAGTGACTCTTCTGTCGACTTTGAGCGGTCTTGAGTCGGTCTCTGATTAGCTTGACTTTTTCCTCGGCTTCTCTGAGCATGTCTGGGCCGAAGATGCGGCTGTCTTCGGTCTCTGACCAATTTAACGGGGTACGACATCTCCGTACGTATAAAGCTTCAAATGGTGCCATTTGCAGGCTGGCCTGGTAACTGTTGTTGTACGCGAACTCGGCGTATGGCAGGCTTTCTTCCCAACTGGTTCCATAGGTGAGGACACATGCTCTCAGCATGTCTTCTAAAACTTGGTTTACGCGTTCTGTTTGCCCATCAGTCTGGGGGTGGTATGCTGTACTGAAGGCTAGTTGAGTTCCCAGAGCCTATTGTAAATGATCCCAGAACCTCGAGACGAACTGGGTTCCTCTGTCAGATATTATAGTCTTCGGGATGCCGTGCAGACAAACTATGCGGGAGAGCTAAATCCTGGCAAGCCTCTGAGTGGTGTGGGTCGTCTTTACTAGAATAAAGTGTGCCACCTTGGTCAATCTGTCGGTGATGACCCATATGGCATCATTCCTGTGTCGTGACCGAGGTAGTCCGACAATGAAATCCATCCCTATTTCATCCCATTTCCACTCAGGTATTTTGTTCGGTTGCAGTAGTCCGGCTGGTCTCTGATGCTCAGCTTTTATGCGTTGACAAGAGTCGCAACATGCAATGAAGGTGGCTATGTCCCTCTTCATACCGTGCCACCAAAATCTTTCCTTAATATCCTTGTACATTTTGGTCCCTCCAGGGTGGATCGAATATGGGGCGGTGTGGGCTTCAGCTAGAATTTGCTGTTTGAGGTCTTCTATGTTTGGCACGCAGAGTCTGTCTTCATACCATAATATTCCTCCATCGTCTATGAAGAACTCCGAGGCCTTGCCCATACTCACCTTTCTTTTAATGCCTTCGATGCTGGGGTGACCAGGCTGAGCTTCTTTAATTCTCTCCACAAGGTTGGGTTGTATTTCCAAGTTTGTTATGGTGCCTTCCGCGACCATTAACAAGTTGAGTTTGGCAAATTCTTGTTGGAATTCAGGTCTCAAGCTTTGCAGACTGTTTTCGTTGGAGCTGGGGTTCCGACTAAGAGCATCGGCCAGTACATTAGCTTTTCCTGGATGGTAGTGGATACCAACATCATAATCCTTTACCAATTCCAACCAGCGTCGTTGCCGTAAGTTTAGTTCTGGCTGTGTGAAAATATATTTGAGAATTTTATGGTCCGTATATATTTCGCATCGATTTCCAAGTAAGAAATGCCTCCATTCCTTGAGTGCATGAATGACAGATGCCATTTCTAAGTCATGAGTGGGATAATTTTCCTCATGCTTGCGAAGTTGCCTTGAAGCGTATGCGACAACCTTGCCTTCTTACATCAGCACGCATCCGAGACCCTTTCTGGACGCGTCACAATATACTTCAAAATTGTTGTGTATGTCTGGCACAATTAATACCGGTGCTGTCGTTAATCTCCGTTTTAGCTCTTGAAAACTTTTCTCGCAGGCTTCTGTCCATTCAAACTTCTTGTCTTTCTTGAGTAACTGCGTCATAGGCTTGGCTATGGTGGAGAATCCTTCAATAAATTTGCGGTAATATTCTGCCATTCCCAAGAAACTCCGTATGTCCGTTACGCTGGCTGGTGACTTCCAGCCAAGTATGGCCTTGACGTTCTCCGGGTCCACTGCGATATCGTCTTGGGTCAGTACGTGGCCTAGAAAGCCTACATGTCTTAGCAAAAATTCGCACTTGCTGAACTTGGCATACAATTGGTGTTTCCTGAGTTCTCCTAGCACAATCCTGAGATGTTCCGCATGCTCTTCTAGTGTCTTGGAGTATACCAGAATATCGTCGATGAATACCACGACGAACTTGTCCATAAACTTCATAAATACTTTGTTAATGAGGTGAACAAAATATGCGGGGGCGTTTGTTAATCCAAATGGCATTACTGTGAACTCATATAGTCCATATCTGGAGGTGAAGGCTGTTTTGGGGATATCTTCTATTCGCACTTTTAATTGATGGTATCCTGACCTTAAGTCAATTTTTGAGAATACCTTGGCCTGAGCGAGTTGATCAAACAAATCGTTTATCCGTGGCATCGGGTATTTGTTCTTGACTGTGACCATGTTAAGTTCTCAGTAATCTATGCACAATCTCAGTGTTCCATCCTTATTTTTGGCAAATAAAATTGGTGAACCCCAAGGTGAAGAGCTGGCTCGAATATATCCTTTGTCCAGTAATTCTTTTATTTGTTTCTTCAACTCAACCAACTCGGATGGTGCCATTCTGTATGGTTTCTTGTATATGGGGGTGGTTCCTGGTGCTAGCTCAATGCTGAATTCTATCTCTCGGTCTGGTGGCATGCCTGGTAGTTCTTCGGGGAATACGTCTGGAAATTCACACACTACTGGAACCTTGTTTAGCTCAGAAACGTCCACCTTATTCAATCTCGGTTGCCGGGGTATTTTTCTTTCTTTGGCTGATACTCTTATCGTCTTCCCATGGTGGTGTGTGAGAATTACTGTCCGGTTGAAGCAGTCAATAAAACCTTTGTTGGTGGTTAGCCAGTCCATCCCTAGGATGACATCCAGCCCTTTATTTTCCAACACAATAAGATTGGTGTGAAACTCCAAACCTTCGAACTCAATAACCACATCCTGACAGTAACTCTGAGTGACTTGCTGAATCCCAGGGGACTTGATGATCATGGATTTCTCCAAAGGAAGTATCGAAAAATTATTTTGCAAAGCAAAACTTTTCGAAATGAAAGAGTGAGAAGCTCCAGAATCAAACAAAACCATTGCAGGTATTGTGTTGACAGGAAACGTACCGAGTACGACATCTGGAGCATTTTGTGCCTCCTCTTTGGTCACGTGGTTCAGATGACCCTTCCTGTGGTTGCTGTTGGGATTGAAATTGTTTCGCTTGGGCGCTGAATTATTGCCGCCGTTGTTCGTCTTTGGGGTTGAGTTTCTAGGCTTGGGACACTGCTTGGCATGGTGCCCTTCCTCTCCACAAGCGTAACAAGTAACTCCTGGGCGATATGTGAACTCCTTGTCCCTTGCATGAAAATTCTTGATTGGGCGTGAGACGTTGGACGTGGATTTGTGTGTCCCACCCTTTTGAAAATCTGTCTTGCTTCGGTGATTGCGAGCATGGTTAGTCTGGTCCCTTTTTCGCTTGCGGAAATCTTCCAAGTTGCGTCTCTCATTTTCCAGAGTAATGGCTTTGTCCACCAGTGTTTTAAAATCTGGAAAAGTGTGCACGACCAGTTGGCATTTAAGCGCGGGCGCCAGACCGCCAAGGAATTTCTCCATCTTCTTGCTTTCAGTCATACGCTCTTCATTGGCGTAGCGAGACAATAGAGTAAATTGACCGTTATAATCTGACACTGTCATGTTCCTTTGTTTGAGGTCATCGAACTCTCTCTTCTTGATTTTCATAATACTCTTAGGAATGTGTGCACCACGGAAACCTTCCTTGAAATCATCCCAGGTTATATCATTTTCGTTGGGGTGCATGTGCAGAAAATTCTCCCACCAAGATGCAGCTGCTCCTGTGAGATAGTGTGGGGCATATAGTACCTTCTCGGGGTCTGAACATTTTGCAATAATTAATTTTCTCTCCATGTCTCGAAGCCAGTCCTCGGCCTCAAGAGGCTTGTCAGTATGAGAAAATGTTTGGGGACGTGTCTTCTGTAGCTCAGATAACTTGGAATGCTGCTGATACTGCCCATGGTGATTTCCCATGTTGATGACTTGGTTCATCATTTCCCGATGTTGTTGCTGACTCTGTTCATAAAGGCGGCACATTTGGGAAAGTGCCATTTCACTGTCCTGTTGACTCGACTGTCCTTGAGTGAAATTGCTGCCTGGTTGAGTGCCATAATTTTCCTCTGGCGGAGTTGGCATGGAGCGAGTCCAAGGATGAGAAATTTTTCACTCTGGGGAAATATTTTGTAAAACCCATAAGAAGAACGAAAAAGGGTCGCAAAAATAAATCCATAAATGCACAAGGATGGCAAATAATTTAAAAGACCAAGATTACTTAAAAACAAATCTGCGCACGGAGAAGGACTGCTCATTACATATCTTACACGCAGGCGGTAATTATACACTACATCACTCAGGATATGCGTACATAATCCTGACATGTTATTTAGGCTAGTGCACTTCTCCCAGTTCCTACATGATGCGCAAACAAGCTACTCCTCACAACCTATGTACATATAAACATATCGTACAAAGCGGTACATCGCATGGCGGCTAAGCGTACTTAGTCGGAGATGTTGACGATCTCCTTGGCCCTGCCGAGGGTGAGGCGCAGAGAGGCTGGGGACTCGACCTCCTCCTCACTAATAGGCTCTAGACATGAAGTGTTGCGCCGAGTAGATGGAGCGGGCGCCAGAGGTGGAACAACACGAACAGGAGTGGGCGCGAAGGGTGGTGCAGTGTGGGCTGGAGATGGCGCCATGACTTGGTTGAATTCTTCGGTGGTAGGCAGGCGGCGAGTAGGTGCATAAGATGCTGAGGACGAGACTAAAGTCAGTGGCGGTGCGGTGGGCAGGAGCTCCCTCCTGTTGGCGGCACAGCCATGGATTTAGTCCATGCGGGCAGCCACGAAGTCGTCCACCAGGTTGTCGGAGGCTGCCTCCAGAGCCCGGAGATACTCAATAAGCATCTCAAAAGCCTCATCTCGTTCTCCTCTGGGGCAGGAGAATGCGTAGTGACAGGTGTAAGGCACATGGCATGGAAGGTAGCGGTAACGACGAGTCTTCATCGAGGGAAGAACATCCCTGAGACGAGCTATCGCCTCGCGGGCTGCCATCTGCATAGCATGCCTCTTCGTAGGCATGGCTCTTCCCAAGAACCGGAAGCGGTGTAACTCACCACGCCCTCCCTTAAATTGCACCGCGCCCTGGTGCATGGTCAGACTGTCGTTGACCTTGTGCTGGTAGAGTGTGAAGACTGGGCGCACAGATGGCCCCATCGCGACCTGAACGATGAAGGAGAGAAGCTTGATGAACCCATCGGGCACGTTGGCGAAGGTCTGAGACTCGCAGCTGTTGTCGGCCATCTACAAAACTAGGCAAAAATTCTGAATGGTCAGATCATAAATTTATGCTGACTGTCAGAAAAATGACTACAATTGCATAAATAATGAATTAGCTCTATTATGCTAATAACCAATTAGCGATCGCACCTAGTGGCTTCCTACAGTCAGCCTGGCTCTGGTACCAAGCTTGTCACGACCGGCTTTCCAATAAAAATATTTATTGAGAAACCGATCTGTTGAGTCCAGTATGAGAAAAATCCACCATACTGGTAGACAAAAATTCTTGATACAATGAGCCAGTAGCATAGAATATATTACAGGGTCGAGCTGAGGATGCTCAACAAATTAGTACAAGCACGCCAATAATTATACATAATGGCGGATATATCACAGTGTTGTGGTGGTAAACTACTGACTCGAGAATAAAGTGGTGGGAAATAACACTGTGGGGAGTGGATAACACGACTCTGAAACTAGCATCTCATCGAGCGTCGGGGTGAGGCTTGATTAATTTATTCGGGTAGCGGAAGCGGATATAATAGTGACCAAATCCAGGGTCGCACATGACTGACTGGGATTCCTCTAGGCGTCGGACTCGCTATCGAACTCTTCATCCATGAGATCGCCTTCGTCAGCATCTGGCCAAATCAACAAAGCCAGGTGAGTACTTGAAAGTACTCACAAGACAGTTCGGACGTAAGATATAACAAATGCATGCATGAATGCGTCATGATAAATTTACCAAATGCACATTCAATTTAGCAAACAAGGTAATCAAAAAAGGAGTCGGCGGTAGTCCGCCTGAAAACCCAACAAAATTAATGGAAAGCCGATCGGGTGTCTGAAGCGACGCCTCGAAGGGTGAACAAATAAATAAAGATCATGCCATAGTCGGGCGTCTGAGCGACACCACGTAAAGGGCTTAGACTGAAAATAAAATACATGCGTGCCACAGTCGGACGTCGGGGCGACATCATAGAAAGGGCTTATATTGAAAGTAAACAACAGTACTGCCACAGTCGGACGTCTGAGCGACATCACAGAAAGGGCTTTTATTGAAAATAAATAATAACAATGCCACAGTCGGACGTCTGAGCCACATCGCAAAAAGGGCTTTTATTGAAAATAAATAATAACAATGCCACAGTCGGACGTCTGAGCGACATCGCAGAAAGGGCTTTTATCGAAAGTAAATAACAATGCCATAGTCGGACGTCTGAGCGACATCACAGAAAGGGCTTTCTGCACAAGGATATAATACTCATAATAAATATTCAACTCATGATAATAAACGGGTTAGTCCATCCATAGGAATAAACATTTAACCAGACTTTGCACTTGTCAGGATAAGATAATACTGAACTTGGACATGGAATGGATGATTCAAAGGAATTTGTGACTCTGCAGAGTTCGTACTAAAATTTCCCATAGCCAACGGATTTCTGTAGTCACGAAGGACTAGTTCCGTTTATGGTATTTCGGAAGAAAACACAGCTAACCAGTACACACCCATCCTACCTCTTGATGCCAGGAATCACCCTAGACATCGTCCAAGTAAAACTGTTGAGACGGGGAGATCACAATCTCGAATAGCATGGGATCAAATTTATATACCGCGCTCTAAGGGGTGCCCCCCTCTCGGTCCCAACCGGAAACACCCATGCTCCCTGACCGTATGACTGGCTTTAATCCAGGGCCATGGAACCATCATCACGGCCTCTCCTTTTGGTGTGTACCAAGAAAGCGGTTTGCAACTTACTAAGCCATATTCCTTGCGGAAAACATGTGGTAGTACAGGGAAGGAAAATGGAAGGAACTGGACTGATACGGGTTGACACTGAAGTCATATAGTCTGGTATAAGACTGGCATGCTACAACACTGCCATCTTACCCTTCCTCATGCCAACACATGGCCATGCATACTCACATCCATCCACTTATGGATTTTCGAAACTCACTTGCCTCAACGTTGCATGTAATCTGACATTTATCAGTATGCTCATAAACATGCCATGAAACTACTTAATGCAAACATGCCAAAACAATCATCATATCAAAAGTTCAAACATGCTTGCCTGGTTCAGAGTAGTCGGAGCCTAGCTCGGTGAAGTTCGCGGCTCCGTTACCTCCTTCGGTATCTACGGTATAAAGAAACATACGCGCTAACGTAAATACCGTGAGGTGCACCAAAACAATATTCCAAATATTTTTCACATAAATCTGATAAAAAACTAGACAAAATTTTGAAGAGGACAGAAAAAGAATCAATCAAAAATACTTTTCTGTTTAAAAGTTATAAAGGTTTTAGTCCAGGGACTCGTCTGTTATGAAACAGAAAGTTCTCAGGGGCTAACTTATAAAAACAGAAAACGCTTCTTTTGAGAATATGCCAGCCCAGAGGGGAGGCGTACTTTGGCAGAAGACGCCTTCAGAAAACGGTTCATTTAAAAAGAACAGAGAGGCTGATAGGCGGGTCCCGCCCAGGTTTGAATTTTCAAAAGAGAGACAGAGCTCGTCGGTGCCCGAGAACTGCAGTGGTCGCCGGCGGCGATCCATGGCGAGGCAGGGGGATCGGAGGGTACCTCCGTGCTCAGTGCGTCCTTCCGCGTCGGTGGGTGGTGGTGGTGGTCGCTGGCCACGTCGACGGCGGCCTCAACTCCGGCGGACGGTTGTTCGGGCGTTGATGGATCTCGCCGGGGATGGCTGCAAAGATCGAATTGAAGTGGGGGTTAGCTCACTGGATGCTCTAGGAGGCTATGGACGAGGTTTGGGCGCCGGGGATGGCCTCACCGGAGTGGATCAAGTTGGAGGCCGAGGCGGAACGAGGCGGCCGTAGTCGGGGGAGGAGACCTCCTCGAGGTCCTCCTAGTGGCCTGGCAAGGTTTCTGTGGGGTGCAGTGGTGGTGCGTGCTCGTGGGCGAGCTCGGGGTCCCCTTTTATAGGCGATCCGAGGCGGTGGCCATGAACAGGGATCTCCGGCGATGGATTACGGCGGTGCAGTGCTTGGTCGGGGAGTTTAGGAGTTGGGAATCAGCGTGGAGGTCCACTGGCTCCATCCAGATGTTAAGCGGGCTTGGATTAGGAGCTTGGGGTGGGTTTCGACGGAACGGGATGGCGCGGGCCCGTCGGCGGCAGAGGTCGTGCCCAGTACTTGTCGGGCCACGGCGACGGTGCAACGGGTGTGCTGGCATGCATTGGCAAGGGAGACGGCCAAGCAGAGCTCCCATGTGGCTTGGGCGGCGCTGAACGGCGTTTCGTGCAGAAGCTGTCTCCCGTTGGTCACTACGGGTGGCGCTGCCGCTGCAGAATACGCCAGCGCAGGCGGGCCAGGGAGCCACCGACGCCGGGAACCAGCCAAGTGCGCGTGCGGCGCTGAGTGGCTGCACGCAACGCGCCACGACGCACTATTGACAGGTGACAATACTCTGACGAAGAAACGACACTGAACTTCTCTGAACTTTCTGAATTTTACTGAAAATGCAAAGCAACAGTGCCGGCCAGGTGTTCAACAGAATGATTTTGGCATGTAGAGAATTTTCCTTGAGCTGAAAAATGGTGGAGTGGCCTCTCATTGCACGAGGAGGCTGCCTGAATTTTGGTGGAATTTTTGGAGAAGAGAAGATATGAATTTCACCAAATTTGGTTAATCTAGTCCAAACTTGCAGATGCTGAATTTTGAAAATTTTGAAAAGAGGAAGAGTGGATCAAGATGGTTCTAAGTTGTGGATGCTAAGGTCAATCCAGAGGAGTTGGTTTGAGATCAAAACTCAAAGGCAAAAAGGTACTGAAAGTGCGTTATATCGACTAGAGGGGGGGTGAATAGGCGATTTTTATGAAAGTCTTCAAAACGTGGAAGTTATGAGGACAAACAGAATGGACAAGCCTATCACTATGCAGCGGAAGTTAGATTACACAAGGCAAGCCGTGGTCAAGTATACAATATAGTGATAGCACAGTGACAAACAGCTTCAGTGTAATAAGGATCAGGTAGGAAGAAGTTATGAAGCCAAACAAATCATACAGTCAAGTTGTGAAGACAGAAGATAAAGCAAGCATGCAATGACTTCACAATGTCTAATGGTAAGTGAAGGGAGGTGAAGATGAAACCAGTGACACGCTGAAGACAATGATTTGTTGGACCAGTTCCAGTTGCTGTGACAATTGTACGTCTGGTTGGAGCGGCTAGGTATTTAAACCAAAGGACACATAGTCCCGGACACCCAGCCTGAACACGTAGCTCAGGACACCCAGTCCTCACCGTTTTCTCCTTGAGCTAAGGTCACACAGACCTCGCCCAATCACTCTGGTAAGTCTTCAAGGTAGACTCCCAAACCTTCACAGACTTCGTTCACCGGCAATCCACAATTTCTCTTGGATGCTCAGAACGCAACGCCTAACCGGCTGGAGGATGCACAGTCCTCAAGTGTAATAAGTCTTCAGATCACTCAGACAAGAAGATATTAAGTGATGCCCAATTACTCTGGCTCTGGGTGGTTAGGGCTTTTCCCCTCGCTAGGGATTTTCTCTCAAAGGCTTCGAGGTGGGTTGCTCTCAAACGACAAAAGCCATGCACTGAAATCTCAGCAGCCAACTGTTTATGGTTGTAGGGGTGGACTATTTATAGCCACTTGGCAACCCGACCTGATTTGTCCGAAATGACCCTGGGTCACTAAGGAACTGACACGTGTACCAACGGTCAGATTTCAAACTCACACGGCAACTTTACTTGGGCTACAAGCAAAGCTGACTTGTCCGTCTCTGGACAAGATTTGCTCTCATAGTCTTCACTCGAAGACA
Organism: Triticum monococcum; assembly: GCA_034509565.1. Lineage (NCBI taxonomy): Eukaryota > Viridiplantae > Streptophyta > Magnoliopsida > Poales > Poaceae > Triticum > Triticum monococcum. The sequence continues at coordinate 80,681,873 of CM067843.1, forward strand.
TAGGATTTGAATTAGGCATCACTTCAGTCATCCTGACTGGTTCTCTTGGACCCCACTTAACAGTATGATGGTTCCTATGACACAACATGAATGAAGTAAAACTACGAAGGATCTAAGTCTTCGAGTTCCATAAGCTTCATAGGGAGTCTTCACATGTCATTGTCTTCAACATGAATATCTTCATAAACCACCATTGTCTTCAATGTCTTCGTACATTTTTAGGGGTCATCTCTGGTAGCTAAACCGAATCAATGAGGGACTTCTACCTGTGTTATCCTGCAATTCTCACAAACACATTAGTCCCTCAGCTAGGTTTGTCGTCAATACTCCAAAACAAACTAGGGGTGGCACTAGATGCACTTACAATCTCCCCCTTTTTGGTGATTGATGACAAACTAGTTGAAGTTTTCAATGGGGAATATAATTTGTGAAATTGTAAAGGAATTGTCTTTATAAGCTGCAAGGGCTCCCCCTGAAGATGTGCATATAAGTAATTTGCTTCTGGAATGCAAATGCACATGGCAGGTTGTACTTGTGGGAATCCACTTCAACTTATGATGACAATACACCATGCATGTAAAGGTATATGAAGAGAATGACATGCATAATGAGAAATGGACGTCTGCGAAATGATATAAGTGCGGAAATTATCGTCGTACATGCGGAATTTATCTTCGCAAAAACATAGTGGCAAACAAGTAGCAGACGACCATCAAGTTTAAGTGTTACAACTCAAAGAACCAAATGTAGCAAAACGAGAGTTGTAAGCACGAAGCAAAATGTAGCAAAATATAAAGCATAAAGCACCCGCCCATATTATTGACCCGCTTGAAGACTATAAACATCATATGCTTCTCCCCCTTTTGTCAGTGATGACCAAAAAGGTTTGAAGACACAGAGTTTACTACGCATTCCCAGGCGCAGCAGGGTCGGTGGAGGCATTTGGTGGTGCTGAAGAGCTTGGTGCAGGGTCGACGCGCCCTGAAGAGGGTGGTGGTGATGTAGCGTCGTCGTCTTCCTCAATGATTCTTCCAGTCACGGTGGCAGCAGAGGAAGAGAACTCTGAATCTTCAAGGGACGGAGTTCCGCGCAGCACAGCTCTTCTGGGGGGTGTGGAGTCAAACTTGAATCTCTCGCTGAAGCCATCCGCTTGAAGTTCAGCTTCAGTACACATCATGGTGAGGCCTTTCCAAGTGCGGCGACAGGTTTCATGTGCGACGAATGCATTCTTGGTGGCCAGATTTCTGATGTGATTGACGTCTTGCATGATACTTCTCATCTGCCTTTTGAGCCAGTCGTGATGCCTATCTTGCTTTTGGTGAAGAGCCACAAGAAGTTCTCGGTCATTGAGTGAACGAGCATGTTTCTTGGGTCTCTGTGCAGCTGTGCTGTCAGTGGCTTCAGTTGATGCAGGGGCACGTGTGGTGCCAGCCATTGGATACACTCTTGAGATGGCTTCAACACCTTCATCATTCTGAGTGAAGCTCTGCTATTCTGCATTCTGAAGACTTAATGGTTGCTTGGCAGGCTCAGGATATATAGCTTCAGCAGAGGTGTCCATATCAGGTAAGAAGATTCTATGGTTGCGGGCAGAGGGCTGATAGGAGATAGCAGAGTGTAGCTTGATTAGCCTCATAACCCAAGGAGCATAAATCTTCAAACCAAAGAGATCTGAGCCAGACGCTGCAAGTTGACGTATAAAGAGATCCTGTGCGTTGAAGCATTTGCCATGCAGGATACAGAAGATGAGAGTCTTCATGGCACCTTCAACCTTGGCATATGGAGAGTGCCCCTTAATGGGCCAGAGAGTCCGCCTGACGATGTGATATATAGTTCTGGGCAGGTACTCTAAGTCTTCAACGAAGAACTCAGTTGGATAAGGTGCATCAAGAGGCAATGGCTTCATCATTGAGAGCATCTGACTCATATTTGGCTCAGGTCGCTGGAATATGCTCTCAATTGCTTCAGCATGGAGTTGGCAGCCTTATTCGAAGAGTTCGCCAGGAGTGGGTAGGCCGGTAAGCTCAATGATATCGAATGCATTGGCTTCATGATGGACATTGCCGGTCATCCACTCCAGGACCCAAGTCTTCGGATCTCTGTTGTAGCCTTTGATATGTAGTGTGGCATAGAACTGGAGCAGAAGCTCTTCATTCCAGTGCTCTTCATCGGTGATAAACGGCAGCAGACCCACTTGCTTGAAGCAATCCAGTGCTTCTTCCAGATCAGGCAGACCAGCAACAGCTTCAACCTCAAGGCGCTGGTGAGGAAAGATGCGGCCTTGGTTGTATAGGATGCATGAATAGTAGCTGCGCTGTGGGTAGCTCCAGAACCTATCTGATACAATCCGTTCCCTTGAATAAGGGTTCTTGGAGCTGTTGAAGAACGTGTTATCTGCCCTGAAGCTATTGACATTAAAGGAGCCAGGAGCTGATGCAGGACCTGGGAACCTTGGCAGTCATGGGATCGGCTTCTGGACCTGGGGCCTGTGCGCAACATGATAGTTGAACTGTGGACCGGCAGTAGACTCAGGCACAAAAGGTTCAGATGCAGTAGCTTCAGTGTCTCTTGAAGCTGTTGGTTGGTCGGGCTCCACAATTGCTTCAGTGTTGGTTGTGGCAGCCGCAATGTTTTCAGCCTCAACACGTGTAGTGAGAGGGACGGATTCAGGTACGTTCTCCTTGAGAACTTCTTCTTGTTGGTTCGGGGGAGACGGAGCTTGAGGTTCGTCTTCATGCTCTTCGGCTGATGCAGCCAGAATGTCGTCAGCAGCCTGAGCCCTTGGCCCTTTGCGAAGCCTACGGAATGTAGGCGACGCCGGTGGAGTTGCAGTGGGCTGGGGCTCATTCTCTTCCTCCTGTGGGCGATCTGCCCACGATGCATCTTGGGTGATTGGTGTCAATGGACGACCAATGCTGATCATTTCGCTTGTCTCAAGCTGAGGAAGGGCTGCATCACCTTGTACATTGTCTTGGAGACCAATGTCTTCAGCAGCATTGGGGTCGGCTGCTGGAATGTCTTCAGCGTGCGGAGCCTCTGTGAAAGCAGGCTCATGCACGGTCAACTGACGATCTTCGTCAGGATAGAGGACGGAGAGGGGTTCGACTATCAAGGGCTCTGTGGGAGCAGCCCGAGATTTCTTGGTCTTGCGCTTCTTGATGGTGGGGTCAGAAGGAGAGGCTTCAGGGTGTTTCCTCTTCCGAGCTTCAGCTTCGGCTGTCCGTGTCTTCTTGAGCTCTGAAACGGTTGACCGGTGCTTTGGCTTCGAGCCAGTCTTAGCAGTGGGGAAGACAATCGGAACAGCTTCTTGCCTTGGTGCCTCTTGTTCAGCCACAGCGGCTTCTTCTTTTTCTTCGCGGCCATCCTGGGGTCGATGCCGGGACGCCCAAGTGCCTTGCGCTTCTCGGCCTCATTGTAGGCCTGCACACAGCGATCAGCCAAAGTCTTCATTCGCTCCCGCGAACCCTGAGCTTTTGCACGTTTCTTCAAAAAGTTTTCCTTCAACTCGTGCAACATGATCTTGAAGTCCTTGACTTCTTGGACGCTGAGCTTGGCCATATTCTGCTTGAACTGAGCCTTTTCAAAATCAATCTTCTGCTTCAGTTCAACAATGCGCTGGGCAATTGCAAGTTCTGAAGCAATAGCGCCTTGGAAGGCGACGCTGAGGCCAATGGGCAGCTCCAGATCATCGAAGCTGATATTGGGTATCAAACCACTCATCGATGAAGTTGTGGAGGATTGCTGCATCAAACAGAGGCAGATTGTTGAAGATTTCAGCCTCCTCCTTGCTCTTGATGAGCTTCTCAAGAGCGTCATCGCCAAGATCTTCGTCACTGGACAGATCAATGGTCTCATTGCGCAGAATGGCACCAGCTATGAGCTCTTGGCCAGTGTGTGGCTGAGGCTTCTTGGCTTCTTGGGGCTTGGAGACTCGTGATAAGTCTTCAGACTGCACACTTGCTTCAGGAGGTGCAGTTGCCAATGGCTTCGCTCTGGAGATTTTGGGAGAAGCGGCTGGCTTTGAAGCTTTTGGCTTCTTCGTCTGCTCCGGCTTCGGTGCAGCAGGAGCATCATCAGACTCAATGTCTGTTGGAGGGTCATTCACGGCAGTCCCTTGGACCAGAATGCGAGTGATGAGGCCTTCGAGATTGGCATACGGCCCGATGATATTGGGATTGGCGTCCCGTGTGCCATCCGCCCTTGGATTAGAGGGACCAGGGTTGAAGTCCAACCCCAACTCCTTCTTGTTTTGCTTCGCAGAGTTCTGAGCAAATTGGAAGTTGCGCTTGAAGAGAGTGTCATCGCGACACCAGAGAAGTGATGACGGATGTGCTTCAGCTGGTTGTGGTCCTCTGACCATGCATGGAAAGAAGCCTTGAGCAATGGCTTCGTCTCTGGACCGGGGTACGAGATTTTTGTACAATACGTCTCCCCATGTTCTCTGGATGGCGCACTTTTCTGCATATTCCTTAGTGACGAAGCGGTATTGGAACCACTGCTCTGCCCAATATCTTTGAATCCATTGGATTCGTGTCTTGCGCTGACCATAGCTCTCTTCAGGATCAGTTTTGTACATTTCTGCCAAGTCATCAGGCAGATCTTTAGACGTTTCACCACGTCTCTGTCTGCCTCCCTTCCTTGCTAGTTTTTCTGCTACCATGAAGCTTAACTTGGAAGGCTTCAAAGCATTCAAAGGCTTCAAAGGCTTCCTTTTGCTTGACCAACAAGAACTGGCTTCAGGAGAATTGATGTGACGCTGTAAGAACTCTGCAAATGAATGCAGACTATGAGAACCAAAAGATTCTCCCACGGACATGTACCTGTGACAGCATTAAGGTGCGAGGGAAGGGGAAGAGGTCATATGCATTCTCAGAAGATTTTGAAGATAAATCAGTTTAGAAGATATTGACCTCATCATGCGAAGACATTCACTTTATAGAAAAGAAGTTGGTTCCAGATTTGTACGAATCCATAGATCAGTACAAGTGAGGAATCTAACTACTTCATGAAGCACAAGTGAATATACTAGGCAGGTTATGAGGTACAGACTGAGAGAGATGTAACTCGTGTGAATAGAAACTTCTTATGGAAGAAAGTGACCGAACTATAGGATCAAAAGAGGCTGTAAAAAGAGGTTTTATTTACCCCACTTGGAACTGCTAGACGAAGTGGGAGTTGAGGCCGAGTAGTTCGATCCTCCGTGCCCTAACTTGGCGATGGAAGACACCTACGGCGACGGCGGAGAGAGCGAGGTCCGCTGTCGGCGTGAAAACAGCGTCGGAGAGGTTGCGGCAGTGAAGCGCTTCGTCACCGGCGTCGTCGAGAGCTAGCGGTGGCGCTAGGGTTCGTGCGAAGGTGGAAGACGAGATAATGACCGCAGTGAATCGTGTATTTATAGGGATAGAGGCGGCACTGCGCTATTACTCAGGTGCCCCTGGCAATTCGCATCTGAACAGCACGTGGCCATCATGCGGTATTGTGGGGGCAGTTCCACATCCCACGTACACCTTGATTGTCGGGTGTCGTTCCTACTACTCCGGATTCCAAAAAAATGAATATGGTTTTAAAGTTTGTCTCTGTGTCTTCAGCTGACAAGGATGCAGTGAAGACATTCGACGGTTTCAATAGAATGCATATGACTTGGAGAGATAGAGTTTGAGGTAGGAAGCCTGGAGAGGTTAGGGTCCGATCACATTCACTTAGTTCAAAAGATTCAAACAAGAAGACATAGCTATAAGTGAATGCTGTAGAGGACAGAACACCAGTATATATATATATATATATATATATATATATATATATATATAATCAACATAGTGAAGATAATCATGAAGACAAGTTGAGATTGAAGCCAAACCAAATGTGAAGACATAGCAAATGTAACGCCATGAGTGAAACACTTCAAGCAGGAAATTTGGTGGTGGCGTTACCCACCGTATAGGAAGTATTAGACCCAGACACGGCGCACAATTATCGTGGCGCTCCGAAGTCAAATTCCATGTTAATGTATTCACACTTAGAATGTACGTCTTCATTGATTGAAGATATACGTTACTTCATGTGTTGCACATCTAAGTCATCAACATGCATAAGTGTTAGGATGTGTGCCTGATCACAGGACATTTGAGGATTCCAAGATATTTAGCTCACACCGTAACTTACAAAATCTCTTCTCATCCAAGGGCTTGGTGAAGATATCTGCCAATTGCTCTTCAGTGTTGACGTGTATGATATCAATATCTTCCTTCACAACATGATCTCTGAGAAATGATGACGAATTTCAATGTGCTTTGTCTTCGAGTGCTGAACTGGGTTGTTGGCGACCTTGATGGCGCTTTCGTTGTCGCAGTAAAGTGGCACTTGCTTCAGATGAATGCCATAATCCTTGAGGGTTTGCTTCATCCATAGAAGTTGAGCGCAGCTGGATCCAGCAGCAATGTATTCAGATTCAGCAGTGGAGAGAGATACACAGTTCTGCTTCTTTGAAGACCAACATACAAGTGATCGGCCCAGAAAGTGACATGTGCCTGATGTGGCCTTCCGATCAACCTTGTCACCAGCGTAATCAGCATCCGAAAATCCAACCAGACCAAACTCTGAGCCCTTTGGATACCATAACCCTAGAGTTGGGGTGTGAGCCAAATATCGAAGAATTCGCTTCACGGCTAAGTGATGCGACTCCTTTGGTGCCGCTTGGAATCGAGCACACATGCAAACACTAAGCATAATATCTGTCCTAGATGCACATAAATAAAGCAAAGAACCAATCATGGAGCGGTATACCTTTTGATCGAACTCTTTACCATTGTCGTCAGGTCCCAGATGATGCTTGGCTGGCATTGGTGTTGTGAAACCTTTGCAGTCTTGCATACCGAACTTCTTCGGGCAATCTTTGAGATACTTCTCTTGAGATATGAAGATGCCATTGCGTTGTTGCCGTATCTGAAGACCGAGGAAGAATTTCAGCTCCCCCATCATAGACATCTGATATTGCTCTTGCATCATATATCCGAACTCCTCACTGTACTTCTGATTGGTGCAGCCGAAGATAATGTCATCCACATATATTTGGCACACAAACAGTTCACCATCATATGTCTTCGTGAAGAGAGTGGGATCTAGGGAACCAGGTATGAAGCCTTTGCTCTTCAGGAAGTATTTGAGTGTATCATACCAGGCCCGAGGGGCTTGTTTGAGGCCATATAGTGCCTTATTGAGCTTGTAAACCATGTCAGGATGTTTTGGATCTTCAAACCCAGCTGGTTGTGCAACATACACTTCTTCTTCAATTTTGCCATTGAGAAAGGCACTCTTCACATCCATTTGATACAGAATTATGTTGTGATGATTTGCATAGGCCAGCAGTATACGGATGGCTTCAAGTCTGGCCAAAGGAGCAAATGTTTCATCAAAGTCAATGCCTTCCACTTGAGTATATCCTTGAGCAACGAGACGAGCCTTGTTTCTGACAACTTGACCATGCTCATCTTGCTTGTTGCGGTATATCCATTTGGTGCCTATTATGTTATGCTTCCGTGGATCAGGACGCTTAACCAACTCCCATACATTGTTCAGCTCAAACTGTTGAAGCTCTTCTTGCATAGCTTGAATCCACTCAGGTTCCATAAAAGCTTCTTCAACTTTCTTGGGTTCTGTGATTGAAACGAATGCGAAGTGTCCGCAGAAATTTGCCAGTTGAGTTGCCCTTGAATGAGTCAATGGACCAGGTGCATTGATGCTATCAATTATTCTGTCAATCTGCACTTCATTGGCAACACGAGGATGTATGGGTCGAAGACTTTGCTCTTGCTGATCTATGTTGTCATGGGGAGGAATTCTTCAGGCTGAGCATTGTCTTCGTCTGGATCAGGTGCTGAGATGATAAGTTCTTCTTCAGGATGAGCTTCAGAAGGTATAACTTCTCCAGTTCCCATTAGCTTGATTAATTCACTGGCTGGAACTTCATCTAGCACATCTGGCAGTTGCTCTCTTTGTGACCCATTGGTCTCATCGAACCGCACATCCACTATTTCAACCACTTTGTAGTGAAAGAGATTGAAGACTCTGTAGGAGTGCGAATCCTTTCCATATCCAAGCATAAAGACCTCATGTGCTTTTGGAGCAAATTTTGAGGTGTGGTGAGGGTCCTTGATCCAGCATCTTGAGCCAAATACTCTGAAGTAACTGACATTTGGCTTCTTGCCAGTTAGAAGTTCATAAGTTGTCTTGTTCGGAAGCTTGTGAAGATAAACACGGTTGATTGTATGGCATGCAGTGTCAATGGCTTCAGTCCAGAATTTTCTTGGAGTCTTGTACTCATCTAGCATTGTTCTGGCCATCTCAATGAGTGTTCTGTTCTTGCGTTCGACGATGCCATTCTGCTGTAGCGTGTACGGAGCTGAGAATTCATGAGTGATGCCCAATGTAACAAGATATGTGTCAAGGCCAGTGTTCTTGAATTCAGTGCCATTGTCACTTCTGATGTGCTTTATCTTGGTGCCATAATTGTTCATAGCCCGATTTGCGAAGCGTCTGAAGACATCCTGCACTTCAGTCTTGTAAAGGATTATGTGCACCCAAGTATATCTAGAGTAATCATCAACAATAACAAAGCCGTAGAGGCAAGCAGTAGTGGAAAAAGTTGAGTAGTGAGTGGGACCAAAGAGATCCATGTGAAGCAGTTCGAAGGGTTGAGTAGTGGTCATGATTGTCTTCGAAGGATGTTTTGCCCTTGTCATCTTCCCTGCTTCACAGGCACCGCATAAGTGATATTTCTTGAACTTGACGCCCTCGATGCCTATGACATGCTTCTTCTTCGCAAGGGTGTGGAGGTTCCTCATGCCAGCATGCCCAAGCCTCCGATGCCAAAGCCAACATTCTGAAGCCTTTGTGAGAAGACATACTGCAAGCTGTGGCCCTGCCGAGAAATCTACCACGTACAAATCATCTTTCCGATACCCTTCAAATACTAGAGACTTGTCAGATTCCATTAGTACCAGGCAACGATATTTTCCAAAGATTACAATCATGTTCAAATCGCAAAGCATTGAGACAGACAATAAGTTGAAGCCAAGGGATTCAACAAACATGACTTTATCCATGTGTTGATCCTTTGAGATTGCAACTCTACCTACACCCAATACCTTACTTTTACCAGTGTCAGCAAATGTGATGTGGCTCTTGTCAGATGGATGTAAGGTTGAGTCCATAAAGAGACTTCTTTTGCCAGTCATGTGATTTGTACACCCACTGTCAATAATCCATTCTGATGACTCTGAAGTCGCTGGTGTCGTACCCTACAGTGTAGTTAGGGGGATAGGCTTCACGAAGAGTATTGTGAAGCAAAAACATTTGACGAACCAGTGGGTTATGAAAACTTAGATAGGACAAGTAGGGAGAGTAGCATGCGATTCAGGTACGAAATACATAGTGTTGCCATTCAGGCATTTGATCTTGCGCCCCACAAGATTTTTAAGGTCCCCAGCAATAGCGTCAGAAGATTTTGGTTTTCTGCTGGAGACCTTTCCCTGCAAAAGAGAGTTAAGCTTTCTTAACCACCCACATCTTCAAGGGTGGCTTAGAAGCAATAAGTCTAAGTGCAGCATCTGAGAATTTTGGCTTAGGAGCCCTCACAAACAGTCTAGCAGGCGAGCAATAGTACTCATAAGAATAGGCAGAATAGTTCTTGGTCATATGAGCATGACGGTTTGAAGAACCGCTCTCATATGCCTGAGCATGGTTTCCCTGCAAAACATTTGCATTAGTGCGACTCAGGTGAGTCCTCTGCCTGTATGAAGCCTTTGGACCATATGAAGCCTTTGGTCTGAGGTTTGTCTTCTTCATGTGAGGTGTCATGAGGACATTCACAGGAAGATTCTCCAGACACGTTTTTGGAACCTAGATCTTCTTCATAGGCGGTCCATTCCTGCAGTTAGTACCAATGTACCTGGCAAATACTTCACCATTCTGATTTTTAAACAGTTTATAGTTTGCATCAAAGGATTCATCAATGATAATCGGATCAGCACAAGTGAAGCCAGATAGATTGGATGGATCTGCTGAGGATTCCTTTGCAGCAACCCATGTGGTTTTGGGGTACTGCTTAGGTTTCCAGTAAGATCCATCTGCATTAATTTTCCTCACGAACCCAACACCCTCTTTCCTAGGGTTTCGGTTCAGAATCTGCTTCTTGAGGACATCACATAATGTCTGATGTCCTTTGAGACTTTTGTACATCCCTGTTTCAAGCAATGTCTTCAACCTAGCATTCTCATCAGCAATAGCAGTGGTATCCTCAGCAGAGGGGTTAGTTACCACTTCAACAGTTGAAGATATTGCAACAGCAGTAGCAGTGGAACATTCAGCAACAGAAGTAGCATTATCACGCTCAATGCATTTAAGGCATGGTGGTTCAAATCCTTCCTGAGCAGAACTGATCTGTTCGGCTCGAAGTGACTCATTTTGCTTTTGAAGATCTTCATGATCCGCTCTCAACTTCTCAAGATCTTTCTTCTTTTGAAGATAATCATAGGAAAGCTTTTCATGAGTAGTTGAGAGAGTCTCAAGACGATCTTCGAGTTCCTGATACTTAACATGAAGATTTTTTATGTCTTCAATTAAGGATTCAGAACGAGTCATTTCAGCACCCAACAGATCATCGCTTATGTCTAACAGTTTTTAAATATGTTCCATGGCCTTTTGTCGTTCAGTTGCAATTTTAGCAAGTGTTTTGTAGCTGGGTTTTGAATCACAATCAGAGTCATCATCACTGGATGTTTGATAGTGAGTAGTGCGTGTGTTTACCTTGGCACTGCATGCCATGAAGCAGTAGGTAGGAGTAGAGTCGTCCTTGTCATTTGCATCGGTGTTGGTGATGAAGTCATTGTCTTCAGTGTTGAAGATGGACTTGGCGACGTAGGCTGTAGCCAGACTCGCAATGGCAGAATCAGACTCCTCCTCAGACTCCACCTCTGCCTCCTCAGAAGCGGACTCCTCCTCTGAATCCATTTCCTTGCAAACAAATGCACGAGCCTTGCCAGTTGAGCTCTTCTTGTGTGATGAAGACTTTGAGGAAGACTTGGAAGAAGACTTTGAGTATTTCTTCTTCTTGTCGTCGGAGTCATATTCCTTGCTCTTCTTCTTCTTTCTGCTCTCATTGTCCCACTGTGGACACTCAGAGATGAAGTGTCCAGTTTTCTTGCACTTGTGACATGTTTTCTTCTTGTAGTCATGAGCAGATGCTTCATCATTCCTTGAGCTTGATCGTGAAGACTTTCTGAAGCCTTTCTTCTTGGTGAATTTCTGGAACTTCTTCACTAGCATTGCAAGTTCCCGTCCAATGTCTTCAGGATCATCAGAACAGCTGTCATATTCATCTTCAGATGAGGACACCGCTTTTGCCTTCAAGGCACGAGTTCGCCCATAGTTTGGACCGTAGATATCTCTTTTCTCAGAAAGCTGAAACTCATGTGTGTTGAGCCTCTCAAGTATGTCAGACGGATCGAGTGTCTTGAAATCTGGACGTTTTTGAATCATCAGGGCTAGGATGTCAAACGAACTGTCAAGTGATCTCAGCAGCATCTTGACGATTTCATGTTTGGTGATCTCAGTGGCGCCGAGGGCTTGAAGCTCATTTGTGATGTCAGTGAGGCGGTCAAATGTGTGTTGGACATTCTCATTGTCATTTCGCTTGAAGCGGTTGAAGAGATTGCGAAGAACACTGATTCTCTGATCTCTCTGGGTTGAGATGCCTTCATTGACTTTGGAGAGCCAGTCCCAGACCAGCTTGGATGTCTTCAAGGCACTCACACAGCCGTACTGTCCCTTGGTCAGATGACCACACATGATATTCTTGGCAGTAGAGTCCAGTTGAGTGAACTTCTTGACATCAGCAGCAGTGACACCTTCTCCAGCCTTGGAAACGCCGTTTTCGACGACATACCATAGGTCGAAGTCAATGGCTTCAAGATGCATGCGCATCTTATTCTTCCAGTGGGGATATTCAGTTCCATCGAAGACGGGGCACGCAGCGGAGACTTTAATTATCCCTGTAGTCGACATAGCTAAAACTCCAGGTGGTTAAACCGAATCACACAGAATAAGGGAGCACCTTGCTCTGATACCAATTGAACGTGCGTTATATCGACTAGAGGGGGGGTGAATAGGCGATTTTTATGAAAGTCTTCAAAACGTGGAAGTTATGAAGACAAACAGAATGGACAAGCCTATCACTATGCAGCGGAAGTTAGATTACACAAGGCAAGTCGTGGTCAAGTATACAATATAGTGAAAGCACAGTGACAAACAACTTCAGTGTAATAACGATCAGGTAGGAAGAAGTTATGAAGCCAAACAAATCATACAGTCAAGTTGTGAAGACAGAAGATAAAGCAAGCATGCAATGACTTCACAATGTGTAATGGTAAGTGAAGGGAGGTGAAGATGAAACCAGTGACACGCTGAAGACAATGATTTGTTGCACCAGTTCCAGTTGCTGTGACAACTATACGTCTGGTTGGAGCTGCTAGGTATTTAAACCAAAGGACACACAGTCCCGGACACCCAGTCCTGAACACGCAGCTCAGGACACCCAGTCCTCACCGTTTTCTCCTTGAGCTAAGGTCACACAGACCTCACCCAATCACTCTGGTAAGTCTTCAAGGTAGACTCCCAAACCTTCACAGACTTCGTTCACCGGCAATCCACAATTTCTCTTGGATGCTCAGAACGGGACGCCTAACCGGCTGGAGGATGCACAGTCCTCAAGTGTAATAAGTCTTCAGATCACTCAGACAAGAAGACTTAAGTGATGCCCAATTACTCTGGCTCTGGGTGGTTAGGGCTTTTCTCCTCGCTAGGGATTTTCTCTCAAAGGCTTCGAGGTGGGTTGCTCTCAAACGACAAAAGCCGTGCACTGAAATCTGAGCAGCCAACTATTTATGGTTGTAGGGGTGGACTATTTATAGCCACTTGGCAACCCGACCTGATTTGTCCGAAATGACCCTAGGTCACGAAGGAACTGACACATGTACCAACGGTCAGATTTCAAACTCACACGGCAACTTTACTTGGGCTACAAGCAAAGCTGACTTGTCCGTCTCTGGACAAGATTTGCTCTCATAGTCTTCGCTCGAAGACATAAGATTTGAATTAGGCATCACTTCAGTCATCCTGACTGGTTCTCTTGGACCCCACTTAACAGTATGGTGGTTCCTATGACACAACATGAATGAAGTAAAACTACGAAGGATCTAAGTCTTCGAGTTCCATAAGCTTCATAGGGAGTCTTCACATGTCATTGTCTTCAACATGAATATCTTCATAAACCACCATTGTCTTCAATGTCTTCGTACATTTTTAGGGGTCATCTCTGGTAGCTAAACCGAATCAATGAGGGACTTCTACCTGTGTTATCTTGCAATTCTCACAAACACATTAGTCCCTCAGCTAGGTTTGTCGTCAATACTCCAAAACCAACTAGGGGTGGCACTAGATGCACTTACAGGTACTTTCTTTGAAAAACACCTAGGCTCAAAATAAGTGACAGAAAAGATTTGTGAGATAAAATAATCGAAATAAAATCCAAAAATGGTTTGGACTTGTTGGGACAGAGAATTTAGATTGTTCCAAGGAGGAAAAAGGGGTCTTGAGAGGTTTTACCACATGAGGCATGGTAAAACCATGGGGGGTTTCAAAAAAAGAAAGAAACCTCAAAGCTCATAGGATTTCTTTTTAAAGAAATAAATAAATTCCAAAAATATATTTGAGAAGAGAGTAATTAGAAGGAAGTTTTCATAGTTCAAACACCAGAGTTGAAGAAGATACCGAATAAAATAAAATCCTTGCCAGGGGAATATTTTTTTTTGAGAGAGAGATTTTTGGAAGGATTTAAATGACCTTCTTCAAAATCAACAAAGTTTTTGTTGAAAATCAAATAAAAATTTTGGAGTGTCACAATGCCAAGTTCTTTGGCAAGCCGGAGCCCGTGAATGAGCGCCTCATATTCGGCGACGTTGTTGGAGGCGGCGAAGTGGATTTGCAGTGCGTATTTGAGCTTGTCGCCTTTAGGAAAAGTGAGGACAACGCCGGCTCCCAAGCCGGTGCGCATCTTGGAGCCGTCGAAATGCATCCGCCAATGGGTGGAGTCGGGCGCTGGTGGTAGGTACTGGGTCTCGGCCCAGTCGACGAGGAAGTCGGCCAGTGCTTGTGACTTGATGGCGGTGCGGGGCTGGTAGTAGATGGTGTAGGGAGCCAGCTCTATGGCCCATTTGGCCACTTGGCCAGAAGCATCTCGACTTCCGATGATCTCGGCAAGTGGGGCCATGCAGACCACAGTGATTGGATGCTCTTGAAAGTAAGGCTTCAACTTCTTGGCGGCAAAGTGCACGCCATAGCACATCTTCTGGTAGTGGGGGTAGTTTTGCTTGGAGGTCGACAACACTTCGCTCAGGTAATATACCGGTCTCTGGACAGGTAGTGCCTTGCCTTCCTCCTTGCGTTCCACTACAATGACTGTGCTGACTACCCGGCTGGTGACGGCGATGTATAGGAGCATGGGCTCCTTAGGAGTCGGAGCCACCAGAAGGGGTGGAGTAGTCAACATCTTCTTCAACTGAAGAAAGGCTTCGTCCGCCTTGTGGTTCCACTCGAAAAAAGTGGTCTTCTTCATGAGCTGGTATAAGGGGAGAGCTTTCTCGCCCAGCCGACTGATGAACCGGCTGATGGAAGCCAAGCAGCTAGTGAACTTTTCCACGTCCAACAGTCGGCTGGGTACCTCCATCCTCTCAATGGCCTTGATCTTTACAGGGTTGCACTCTATGCCGCGTTCAGAGACCAGGAAACAAAGGAGTTGGCCGACTGGTACTCCGAAGACGCACTTCTCAGGGTTAAGCTTGATCTGGAATCGGCGCAGGTTCTCAAAGGTCTCCTTGAGGTCTTCCAGCAGTGTTCCATGCTTCTCCGTCTTCACCACCACATCGTCCATGTAGACGTGGGCGTTTCTGCTGAGTTGCTTGAGGAGGCACTTCTGCATGCAGCGCTGAAAGGTGGCGCCGGCATTCCTCAAGCCGAACGTCATGGTTAGGTAGCAGAAGGCTCCAAACGGTGTGATGAAGGCAGTCTTCAGTCTGTCAGCCGGGTTTAGCTTGATCTGGTGATATCCTGAATATGCATCCAAGAAGCTCAGCAGCTCGCATCCGGCTGTGGAGTCTATCACCTGATCGATTCTTGGCAAAGCAAACGGGTCCTTGGGGCAAGCCTTGTTGAGGCTTGTGTAGTCGATACACATTCGCCACAGCTTGTTCTTCTTCAGTACCAGGACCGGGTTGGCTAGCCACTCCGGAAAGAACACTTCCATAATGAAGTCGGCTGCTAGGAGTCGGGCTATCTCTTCTCCGACAAGTCTTCTCTTTTCTTCTGATAAGCGGTGCAAGGGCTGCTTGACTGGCTTTGCATCAGATCGGACATGTAACTTGTGCTCGGCGAATTCCGTCAGTACACCTGGCATGTCTTTGGGGGACCATGCGAAGATGTCCCGATTCTCAAGGAGGAAATCAACGAGCTCGCCTTCCTATTTGCTGTCGAGGTTTGCACCTACGACAGCATACCTCTCTGGGTGCTCCGGATCCAAGGGTATCTTCTTTGTCTCTTTGGACGGCTTGAACGAACCCTCAGCCTCCGACTCCTTGGGGTTGGGCGACACCTCTAGCTGCTTGCCGGCCATCGCCACAACCCGGTCAAGGAGCCGCTTCTCGGCCGCGATCACCATGGACTCGGCCAACCGACTACTCTCAGTCGCACAAGCAGACGACTTCCGGTAGTCGCCGGCTATGGTCATAATCCCCTTGGAACTAGGCATCTTCATCTTTAGGTAGGGGTAGTGGGGGACTGCCATGAACTTGGCCAGGGCGGGTCGGCCAAGTAGTGCATGGTATGGGCTCTCGAGATCCACCACCTCATCCCAAACTGACTCTCGGCGGAAGTGATCTTTGTCTCCAAAGAGGACATCGATCAGGATCTTGCCGATTGGTGAGCAGGAAAGGCCAGGAACAATGCCGTGGAACACAGTCCGACTGTTCTGAAGCTGTCTTTGCTTGATTCCCAACTTCTCCATGGTGTCCTTGTACAGTATGCTGATGCTGCTGCCTCCGTCTATCAGAACTCGCGAAAAGCGAGCAGCTCGTCTATCTGTGGCAAAGGTGGCATCCAAGACCAAGGCATAGGATCCCGGACTCGGCATCACCTCTAGGTGATCAGCTCTGCTCCAGCTGATAGACTTCTCGGACCAGTGCATAAATTCTAGTGTCTCTGATGCTACTGCATTCACCTCTTGCTGCTGCAGCCGCCTGCTGCGTCGATCATCAGCCACGCTGGTAAATACCACGTAGGCTCCATGCTCTTCGGGGTACTCGTCTTGTACTACGCCGATTGGCCTAACAGCCGGCTACTGGGGTGGAGGCGGAGGCTGCTGCCCAGCCGGCGGGGGAGGCAGGAGGCCATCTCCTTTGGCGATCCTAGTGAGCTAGTGGCACTTCCGGGTGGTGTGATTCGACAGCTTCGCGCCGCTGTGGAACTTGCAAGGACCATCCACAGTCTGCTCGTATGAGAAATCCTGCAACCAGTTGGGCTTGCCGCCTTTCTGTCGCTTGGGTGGAGGCTGCCCATCCGGCTGCTGGTCTTCGACTGTCGCCACCTGCCGGCTGCGGGGCCTTGCGCTTGTGGTCGCTCTGCTGTTGTCGCCGACTGGCGTCTCCAGCCGGAGTTCTAGGAGCCTGAGGGGCCACTTTGCCAGTCGCACTAACTTGAATCTCCGCCTTCATGGAGGAGTCAGTCGTGGCATACTTGTCTGCTATGATCAACAACTCGTTGAGGGTTTCTGGCTCATCGCAGAGGAGCTTGTGCTTGAGGAGGGTGCCTTCTCTGCACCCGACGGTGAAGTACTCGATAGCCTGCACCTCGTGCACGCCCTCACAAGAGTTCCAGAGCTCGGCCCAACGCGTGAGGTAGTCGCGAGTCGACTCGTTGGGGCCTTGCATGCACAAGGAAAGCTGACGAGGCTTGGGAGGACGCTTGTACGTGCTTGTGAAGTTGAGGACGAATGCATCGGTGAAGTCGACCCAACTATTGATGCTGTGGGGCTTCAAGCTGTTCGGCCATGTCCGGGCCGTGCCCTGGAGCATGAGCGGAACGTATTTCACGGCAACACGCTTGTTGCCGTTCGCTATGCTGACGGCCGTGGAGTAGTCAACCAGCTAGTCCTCCGGCTTCATGGAGCCGGTGTACTTGGGCGTGTCTCTTGGGAGCGTGAACCCTTTGGGAAAGGGCTCGTCTCGAATGTGGGGCCCGAAACAAGGCGGACCCAACTCTTCTTCTTCTTCCAGCGCTAGGGATCGGTGAAGTCGGTCGATCCGGTGGCGGGCGTCGTTTTCGCTGACTCCCTCTCGGCGGCCAAGGCGGTCACCGAGAGTCGGATGGTCAACAGGCGGTGGGGAGACTCGCCTTTTCTTGCGAGGGGGAGGAGGCGGACAGTCGTCCCGTCGTTCCACTGCTCTCGGGCGGCCGTCTTGGTCGCGCTCTATGGTAATGCGAGTCCGACTGTGGCTGACACTGGTTCCTTGTCTTTCCTTCCTCGGGCGCCGCCAGTCGACGTCTGAGACGTCGCGCCTTGGTCTCGGCGTGGAGGCGGGTCGTCGTTTTGTCGCTGCGGCGCCTCTGTGCGACAGCCGGCCTCATTCTGCGCGGCAGCCGCGTCGAGGAGCTGCTGGACTTGCTCCGTCATTAGGCGACGCTCTTCACCCTTGAAGTTATCCAGCTCGTCCGCCGCCACCTGGGCGGCTCGAATGTTCTCCGCAGGCGTGGCGTACACAGGGCGATTTGCCCCGAATATGTTTGCGATGGCCACGCCGCGCTGCTGGACAGCGCCCAAGCGGCTGGGCCTAGCAGGGGCTGGCGAGCCACCTACAGCGTGATCCATCTCACGCTGGTTGGCTTCTAACAAGCGTCTCATGCTAGCCAGCTTCTTCGCGCCTTCGACGAGCTGGAGGCGGCGCACCTCCAGCGTCTCCGCGTCAGCGTCTTCCGGAATGGGCGCGGTCAGGTCTTGCAATGCCGCGCCAAGTGGGTCATGCGCTCCTCCGCCGGGATGCTCGTCATGACTGATGACGAGCACCTCTGTGATGGTGCTTTCGTCGCTCTCCGCGCGAGGGAGCGGCTCATCGTAGACCACCATGTTGGTGGGGAACGCGTCGAGCGACGCGGTGTCGGAGTCGACCAGCATTGGGTCGGTGGAGCCTACAGACTCCAAGTCCATGGCAGGCTCGCCGGTGACGTGAAGTTGGTCAAGGAGGCCCGCGAGGAGGATCTCAGGGCCGCCCATGTCTGCGTCAGATGCAGGCTCGTCGGAGAGGCGAACCTTGCCGACAAGATCGGCAAGGCAGCTGGCTGCGCAGGCGATCTCAGCACCGTGCAGCGCGTCGGTGCAAACTCCGTCTGGCGTGCCAGTCTGGCTGCGCTCGCTAGGGTGGAAAAGGGTTCCCGTCCAGAGCAGGTCTCTGGACGACGGTGCACCAGGCCCCATGGTGGGTGCCAAATGTCGAGGGTTGGGTGCGACATATGCCAGAGGATGGCTTATCATGGTGGGGGCGAGTAGAACATCGCCGGTACCTGGAAACGGGATAAGGCGAAGGCATGCACGCCGGCGAATCTACACCCAGCTTCGGAGCTCTCCGTGGAGATAATACCCCTACTGCTGCTCTGCGGGGTCTCCGCATGATCACTATGGCAAAGTGAGTACACGGTTGCTCCTTGAGCTGTTTCCTGGAGGTAGGAGAAGGCTAGGCTAGCTCTCTCCTTCCTATTTGATCTGGTCTAGTGCTAATGGATTCCAACCCTTTGCATGGGTGCCCTGGGGGGTTTATATAGGCCTACCCCCAGGGGTACAATGGTAATTCGGCTGGGCACGGGCCTAGCCGTCAGTTTCTCCGGCCTCCGTCTTCTCCGCCGACTGGTCCAGTACGGCGCCGACAGGCCATGTCCGCCACTGGCGGGTCTTGCCGGCTGCTGATTACTGTAGCCGTGCTTCTAATGACGCGGGCTTGGTCATGGGGTCGTGGCAACAGGCCCGCCGCCTGGCGGGCGATAACTATTGCCACTCCCCGTCACATCTGGTTAATGGCGCGTGGGCCCCGGGGGAGGGGCTGGCCGACTCTCGGGGGCCGACTCCCAACGGGTCCGACTGGTGACGCTCTCGCCGTCTTCTGGACTCCCGCTGACTGGTGGGACCCGCCGCCCCAGGGTCGTACAGACAAGCTATTGTGGGTGCAGGATTCTGCCCGCTGGTGCTGATGTCAGGGCCGGCAAGGCAACAGTGCCGCGCAGGACTGAGGTCTCCGCGGGTACGGCATACTGTGGCCATGCCTGCCTTTGGAAAGGGGTGGGAGTGGGCTTTACTGTAGCCACTCCCCGTCCCGTCCCTCTTGATGAGGGCATGGGGTTTGTTGGAGTCGCGGGCCAGCTCCCATGGCCGGCTTCTCTGGAGGTCGCTAGTTAGGAGTCGGCTCATCCTGAAGTCGTCCCCGGGACTCGGCCGTAAGTGGGAAGTTGGTTGCCTTGCCGCCGACTTCTCAGAAGGCGGCTCTTCATCCTGGGGTTTTGAGGGCCACAGCCTGCCCCGATGTCTTGAAAGGTTCAGGGACTCGGGTTAGCCTACCCGTGGCCCATTACTCCGACAAGACCGACTCCTGCCTACATCTACTACTATTACTCCACACATCGACCGCTATCCAGCATGCATCTAGAATATTAAGTTCATAAGAATAGAGTAACGCTTTAAGCAAGATGATATCATGTAGAGGGATAAACTCATGCAATATGATATAAACCCCATCTTTTTATCCTCGATGGCAACAATACAATACGTGTCGTTTCCCTTTCTGTCACTGGGATCGAGCACCGCAAGATTGAACCCAAAGCTAAGCACTTCTCCCATTGCAAGAAAGATCAATCTAGTAGACCAAACCAAACTGATAATTCGAAGAGACTTGCAAAGATAACCAATCATACATAAAAGAATTCAGAGAAGATTCAAATATTGTTCATAGATAATCTTGATCATAAACCCACAATTCATCGGATCTCGACAAACACACCGCAAAAGAAGATTACATCGAATAGATCTCCAAGAGAATCGAGGAGAACTTCGTATTGAGATCCAAAGAGAGAGAAGAAGCCATCTAGCTAATAACTATGGACCCGACAGTCTGAGGTAAACTACTCACACGTCATCGGAGGGGCCATGGAGTTGATGTAGAGGCCCTCCATGATCAATGCCCCCTACAGCGGAGCTCCGAAAAAGGCCCCAAGATGGTATCTCTTGGGTATAGAAGGTTGCAGCGGTGGAAATAGGGTTTCATGGCGCTCCTGGATGATTTCATGGTACGTACGTATATATAAGAGGAAGAAGTAGGTCGGTGGAGCCACGAGGGGGGAGGGCAGACCCCCTACCTCGTGGCCACCTCGTTGGTTGCTTGGCGTCCACTCCAAGTCCTCTGGATCACGTTTGTTCCAAAAATCACGCTCCTAAAGGTTTTATTCCGTTTGGACTCCGTTTGATATTCTTTTTCTGCGAAACACTAAAAGAGCCAAAAACAGCAATTTGGGTTGGGGCCTCCGGTTAATAGGTTAGTCCAAAAAAATATAAAAGTGTATAATTAAGCCCATTAAACATCCAAAACAGAATATATAATAGCATGAAACAATCAAAAATTATAGATACGTTGGAGACGTATCAAGCATCCCCAAGCTTAATTCCTGCTCGTCCTCGAGTAGGTAAATGATAAAAACAGAATTTTTGATGTGGAGTGCTTTCTAGAATATTCTTCAATGTATTTTTCTCTATTGTGGCATGAATGTTCAGATCCGTAAGATTCAAGATAAAAGTTTATTGTTGACATAAAAATAGTAATACTCCAAGTATGATCAAGCAATTATGTCTTATCAAAATATCATAGCCAAAGAAAACTTATCCCTACAAAGTCATATAGTTTGGTCATGCTTTATTTTCGTCACACAAAATGCTCCCATCATGCACAACCCCGATGACAAGCCAAGCAATTGTTTCATACTTAGCCTTTCCAAACTCTTTCAACTTTTATGCAATATATGAGCGTGAGCCATAGACATAGCACTATGGGTGGAATAGAATATGACTACTGAGGTTGTGTGAGAAGACAAAAAGGGAGAAAGTCTCACATTGACGCGGCGAATCAATGGGCTATGGAGATGCCCACCGATTGATGTCAATGCAAGGAGTAGGGATTGCCATGCAACAGATGCACTAGAGCTATAAATATATGAAAGCTCATCGAAGAAACTAAGTGGGTGTGCATCCAACTCGCTTGCTCACGAAGACCTAGGGCATTTGAGGAAGCCCATCATTAGACTATACAAGCCAAGTTCTATAATGAAAAATTCCCACTATTATATGAAAGTGACAACATAGGAGACTCTCTATCATGAAGATCATGGTGCTACTTTGAAGCACAAGTGTGGAAAAAGGATAGTAACATTGTCCCTTCTCTCCTTTTCTCTTTTTTTATTTGGGCCTTCTTTCTTTTTTTTCTTTTGGCCTCTTTTCTCTCTTTTTTTTCTTTTTTCGTCCGGAGTCTCATCCCGACTTGTGGGGGAATCATAGTCTCCATCATCCTTTCCTCACTGGGACAATGCTCTAATAATGATGATCATCACACTTCTTTTTACTTACAACTCAATACTTAAAACAAAATATGACTCTATGTGAATGCCTCTGGTGGTGTACCGGGATATGCAATGAATCAAGAGTGACATGTATGAACACTTATGAACGGTGGCTTTGCCACAAATACGATGTCAACTACATGATCATGCATGGCAATATGACAATGATGATGCGTGTCATGATAAATGGAACGGTGGAAAGTTGCATGGCAATATATCTTGGAATAGCTATGGAAATGCCATAATAGGTAAGTATGGTGGCTGTTTTGAGGAAGATATAAGGAGGCTTATGTGTGATAGAGCGTATCATATCACGGGGTTTGGATGCACCGGCGAAGTTTGCACCAACTCTCAAGGTGAGAAAGGGCAATGCACGGTACCGAAGAGGCTAGAAATGATGGAAGGGTGAGAGTGCGTATAATCCATGGACTCAACATTAGTCATAAAGAACTCGCATGCTCCTAGGGGGTAGATTGGTAGGAAAAGACCATCGCTCGTCCCTGTAACATCCCGATTCTCAGAATGTTTAAGATTTTTTCCAAAAATCAGGGCGAGAAAATTTCATTTGTTTTATTTGTTAAGAACTCTTAAATTGAACTTTTATAATTTGGAGGATTTAATTTGACATAATGCGAACTTAAATTTAAATTGAGTTTGTTCTTCTCTTTTAGTTGGGTTTTGGTTTTCTCCCTTCGGCATATTAAATTATGCACATATGTATTTGGAAATTCTTTTGAATTTGTTAGCTTCTATTTCTTTTCTAGATTTTCCTAAAAAAAGAAAATATATTTAATTTCTTTTCCCAAACGCTGGGCAATATCCAACGCCCAATCTACCTTCTCTTATTCCTCTCACCTATATGGACCCAATCTATCTCTTTTATTTTTCTTTCTCCATATCTCTTGGACTGTAGCGCAACAACTCCCTCTCTAATTTTTCTCCTGCTTCCCTCATTCCTCATGGGCCTGGCCAATCTGGCCCATCTCTCCCAACCTAACGAACCTCCTCTCCTTCCTGTACGTTCACAAGTCACAAGTCACAGAAGAGGAAACCTCAACAGCCACGATCCCTCCTCTCCTCTTAATTCCCATCAATCCCATCAGTTACCAAAACTAAAGCCATCATATTCAGTGCCTCAATCTTCTCTTCCATTCACATAGCACTCCTGCCCTCTTCCTTCCTCCTCTCTCTCTAAGAACTCTCCCTGAACTTTGAAGCTCCATAGACGCCGGTGCTCGTTCCCAGTGATGTAGACCATCTCCATCAGCTCCCTTGCGCCCTAAGGTTCATCTCCACACCATGAATCCATTCAGAGAAGAAAGAACGTGATCCGTCGACCACAGACGGAGAATTCTGCATGTCCGTGTACACTGTTCATCGAGTTAATCGCACTATTTTGTCAAACTCGGTGAGCACTTCTTCAATTCCTTTTGTAGGCTTACTTTCCTAGAACTTGTTCCTCTGTTAGACATCATGTTTCAGCCCTGCCTTGTCGTTGGGTGCGCGCATCCAAAATCAAAGGCCATCTGACGACTGTCACGCGTTTCTTTATTTTTGTTCGTCATATGAGTTCATGCCCCATAGATGAAACATTCCCTAGGATCTTAGTAACCCCATGGAGGTGTTACATTACTTGTTTGGTCAATCAGATGTGGTGTATGTTTATTGTTTGTTGATCGGCGATATTTTTGTTTGTTTGTTTAATACGTTATTTATCATATTCTCATGACATGTCTATGAGTCGCTCCTAATTATTTCATAATGTTAGGAGTAAACTATGATTTAATATATGATTTAATAGATTTATTTTACTTTTGTTTAAATTGTTCAAATAGATGTACGTTGTTTTGGCTCGATAATTTTTGATAGTATGTATTCTTTGTTTTGTGCATGCGTACTAATTTTTGTGAACTATTGTCATGTTTATTCTTTGTATTTTTTTATCTAAATTTTGTATGGGTGACTAGATATTGTCGATGTGTTGTTTAATTATTTTAATTCTAATAGCATGCAAATATGTTAGCTATGGCTTCTAGAATCACTCTCAAATATGTTGCATGTGTGTTTTATGGACTAAAGTCATGCCATGATCTGGGTTGTTGATCATGTTGATATTTTTGTTTCGTGTCGTACAAAGTCGTATGACATGGCTACGAATATACTAGGTTTTTTGCAATTTATTACCATGTGTAGATAAATGTAAGATTGTTCTAAGATTTGCTTGATTTATTTAATTATGGAATAGTTCATGTTTGATCATTTTCATTTATTTTGTTTAGCACGGCGATCTCGGATATGGTTTACATATTCAATTTCATCCATGTCACATTTTGTTCTATTGGTTCAAAATCATTGTGATGTCTAGATGGATGTTCATTCGTACGTGTTGTTGCATAGTTCTTTTATGCCAGAATTCAAATGAAATGATTCTTGTTTGAGAATAAACCTGTTGTGGTTCTTGTCGTATAACATCTTTCTTATAGATGTTTGGTGTGTTATATAATCGCTAGTTTGTACTTTTTGATCGCACATATGGTTAGCCCTTTCCTGTTACAGATACATGTTACCAGTGTATGATCTCCTATGACTTAAGTTTTATGCTTGATCAATACCCCGCAAGATGATGCGACTGCATAACTAGATTGTATAGCATGTGTGTTCCAGTTCATGTATTAGATCATGCCTAGTGGTGTATCTTATGTATTTGCAACTATAGATTGTAACAAATAGAGGTGCATGTCATTTTCACTCATGCTAGTATAGTACATTACTTGATGTCATGATCTAGTTGTCTAACTTGCCTAAATGATTAGTATGACATGTCCATGTGCTTATAGGACATAACTATGTCCGTGTGTTTATATGAGATAACTAGTATGTAAGGTTGTGTGCTCTTGCCATTCTTGATATTCATGTTAGTCGATATCAACTAAGTTATCTCATTTTGTGAGTTGTATTCTATTAGTATCATACTTTGGCATCTCGTGTGATGATCATTCATACTTAGCATTATACATTGTATCTAATTGTTGCATTGTTGTATATCTAGATGTTGTTCATGCAAGTGATCTTTCATGTCTTATGATGTTCCATATGTTATAGTTGCACTTGTGTTGCTCATATGTGCTTGACTTGTCTCATGTTAGTGTTATGAGTGTTTGGCACATGTTGCATTAGCTCATCACATGATTAGGATAGTTTACCTTTCAATAGTTGAGTTGTGTCTTTCTCATATGCTTAGTGCACATTGTTGCTTTGTTGTTAATCATGTTGTGGTAATCTTTTTGCCATAGGTCATTTGGATATTAGTTGTTCCCTTTATTATAAATAGTGTCCTAGTTTAGTATCTTCTCATGGTCACTCATATATTTAATGCTTGTGTTATTAGATAAGACCTCTTCACGATTCTATACTCACATGCCTTGTATGAGGTCTCTGATTATTTAATTTTCCAAATAGTTTTGTGATAGCATTTGTTTGTTTTTTTATATAGAAATGCTTGCTAATAGTTATTATGATTGGTGTTTAGTATTCGCTTATTGTGAACCATTATAAATATTTGGATAGATCCAAATATTTACTTGTGGTTGATCATTAATCTTAATCATATCATGTCTGGAGAGTAGTTCACTCTTTTGTTCCATGTCTTGTATAGTTTCTTGTTAATTGTTTGACAAATGAATTGGTTTGTTATAATAGAGTTGATCCTATTTTACTTTAATATTGTATTATCGCTAGACCTAGATCAATTTACATGTTTTTGAATGATGTTTTGCTTGTTTAACTAGTATGTTTTATAATGTTGCTTTGATTGTCGTATAGAACACTTGTTTGGAGTTATTATAGAGTTAATGTATATGTTTGGATTCTATTCACGATTATAAATATTTAGATTCCATCCAAATATTTATTTGTTGTTACCTTATTCCATTATCATGTCATGTTGTGATTGTAGTTAAATGCATACGTTGGTTCTATTCCATCTGTGTTGTTGCCATTTTGTTGGTTATATAATAGTTCCTTAGTCGTGATGTGTGATGGGCACTATTAGTTCATATTAGAACTTTAGTCTTGATCACAAAGCCTTCCTTAGCTGTGTCAACCTAAACCCTGTCAATTCATTGAGTCCTCTACTTACCTTCCAATCGTGCTATCTCCTTTTGGAATCTCCATCAATATCTTGCCATCCATCCACTCTTAATTTGTTTTGGATGTTATTTAGATTTTCTATTACTTTGGTATTTATTGCTTTTCCTTTGCTATCGTTACGACGAGTAGGGAGTGACGACGATGTTGGACATGGACAGAAACAGGTTACCGAAGAGGGACTCAACAACGAAGCCATGCCTCCTTTGATCATATTTATCCTATGTTTACAAAATTGCATTCTGTTTTATGGTTACTATATGCATTCTATTTTAATTCTTGTAGCTAGCATGTCGATTGACACATTACCTTGATCCGCTTGTCGCCTATTCAATTGACACCTGAATAGAATTATAGTATTCTGGTAGAGTAGAAATGCTTAGCCATGCTTATTACCCTATAGGTGCTTTGTTAAATGACCTTCGAGTCATTAACACTTAAAACTTATCGCTGAGCTAGGTCGATTGGCCCTTGTTGATCTCCTCTACTCTCTTCTACTCTGGGTGAAACTTACCATCTGAATACTGGCGCGGGCGACAGTTGAATCAAGGATTGAAGGAGCGATTGGCTGCCCTTCAAAGGTTGAAGGGGGCAATCAGTCATCCGTGCCGCATGAGGCCTAATAAGTCTTGGATTTGAAGATTGTGATAACAATACAGCCACATGCTATATGGGCACTGGCTTGGTTAATTAGTTAGTTCACCCTTATTGTCATCATTGCCGTACCGCAGATGGGACAGCTGCCTTGCGAAGAGTATCCTCGGCACAAAAGGGGGGGCCCGGACTGTTAGTTGCGGTTACTTCCGTGTTGAAACCTAGTGGGCTTGGCACAGTAAGTTTGGTCTAATGAAAGACCTCGTCACAATCTTCCTGTCGGTATACCAAATGGTGTACTACGCTAGCGACGGCTAGTGGCAACAAGTCGGGATTATGTCGTGTGGGTAAAGTGTACAACCTCTGCAGAGTGTAAAACTATTCGAATAGCCGTGTCCACGGTCAAGGACAGCACATGAATCTTTCTCGACATACAAGACCTGTCTTGCTTATTCCCTCTTTACCCCTTTTCTTGAAACCTATGAAGAGTGTGAGTTGATCGAGGATCCTCACTTTGATGAAAGTTATTCTGGAGATAAAACTTGTTTTCATCAAAAACTGCTTTTATCCAACTATTATTTTTCAAACAAATTAGCTTTTATGCAAATGAGCCATACAACCTTCCTTTAAAGCCACATGTAGCTATTAGGTCCTTCCCTGAGGGAGGCATGTTGAGTATGTAATGTACTCATGGCAATAATTTTGTTGAAAACAGAGTTCCATGAAGATGAAGGTGTTGACTACGACTACTATGGCAATCCGTAGGGGTGAGGTCACGTGGACTACATCGACTGCCTGTGTCTGAGATGGAGTCGCTATGCTTGTACTTTCCGCTGTTTTTCCGAATGTAATAAGTGTCATGAGACATTATCTAGGTATGCCTTGTGGCAAGATATATTTCAACTTGTAATACCTTTTACGTATTGTGCAATGATATCATTTCGCTGTGTTGTCAACAATGATCCTGGGGTTGACAAATATACACAGGAGGGTCTGGAAGTTAATTCCGGGTTCTCACAGAAGTGGTATCAGAGCCGATGTCGACCTAGTCGTGTGGCCTTAGTTAGAAATGAAAAGCCTTAGAGACTATTTTCATAAGAAAATTGTTTGTTAAAAATATTCTCGTAGTCTTCTCCTTCACTATTTCTCTTCTTTACTTATCTTATTCAAGAAAAGTTTAAAATCTACTTATCTACCTTGTTCTTATAGTATGACACCCTTTCCAGCCCTTGGTGTTGAAAAGTCAGAAGTTTCTCAAGACATGCCAAGAATTTCAAACTTCAACCCCTGAAGCTCTGAGTAGCAACATTTTTCCAAGAGAATACACTTTGAGACCTCAAGAAGGCAACAATCATCGATCATGCTCCAATCGTCAACATCAAAGATTTTCCCAAAGAATTATTGTGACAAACCATATTGGATTAGGTTGGTTAACACCCCTATAGTGATAGAAATCGTAGTTTGTAGACACAAAACCTTTTTGTGTGAGTATCATCTGCATATATTTCTTCTGGCGTTTTCTATGCAGTCATACTAAAACTTTGCCAAAAAGAGTTGCTTTTGAGTTTTATTTGGATGGCTTCATGATTATCTTGGTGTTATCTTTTGTCTATCTTCTGGGGTATCTCTGCCTTGTGTAGGATTCTACACCTCTTATGCTCTTTTCATCTTCTCTATAAACCCCGAAGGACATTTTGAGGAGAAAGAAGTTGCAACATCATGCTTAGAGGTCTACTATAAATGTGAACCCCATGGAAAACATCTTTTAAGGGGGGTAGTAGACGACGATGCATGGCGAGATCAAAGAATTGAACACCTTCATTTGTAAAGAAGACGAAGATTTGAAGATTTTCAATACATGTACTATAAGTTCAACCTGAAGGAAGAATGAATGAGTCCGGCCGCACCGAAGCTTGACCAAAAGAAGAAGGCCAAGACCGAAGAATGTTCATCCACTCAAAGAAGCTATGTGGTTGCCATCACGAAGATCGAATGACTGTTTCCAAGGCTTGGAAAGCTAAAGACAGTATCAATAAGAGAAGTATCTTCATCCAAGACATCAAAGTTGTCGATCACGAAGTTTAGAATTGATCATGGATGCATAAGGACTTGTGAAGAAATTGCATTGAAGTAGAAGCTTACCCAAACCATTTTCTTTAGTCAGTCTGAATCTCAGGGACAAGATTTCTTTTAAGGGGGATAGATCTGTAACATCCCAATTCTCGGAATGTTTAAGTTTTTTTTCCAAAAATCAGGGCGAGAAAATTTCATTTGTTCTATTTGTTAAGAAATCTTAAATTGAACTTTTATAATTTGGAGGATTTAATTTGACATAATGCGAACTTAAATTTAAATTGAGTTTGTTCTTCTCTTTTAGTTGGGTTTTGGTTTTCTCCCTTCAGCATATTAAATTATGCTCATATGTATTTGGAACTTCTTTTGAATTTGTTAGCTTCTATTCCTTTTCTAGATTTTCCTAAGAAAGAAAATATATTTAATTTCTTTTCCCAAACGCTGAGCAATATCCAATGCCCAATCTACCTTCTCTTATTCCGCTCACCCATATGGACCCAGCTCATCTCTTTTATTTTTCTTTCTCCATATCTCTTGGACTGTAGCGCAACAACTCCCTCTCTAATTTTTCTCCTGCTTCCCTCCTTTCTCATGGGCCTGGCCAATATGACCCATCTCTCCCGACCTAGCGAACCTCCTCTCCTTCATGTACCTTCCCAAGTCATAGAAGAGGAAACCTCAACAGCCACGATCCCTCCTCTCCTCTTAATTCCCATCAATCCCATCAGTTACCAAAACTAAAGCCATCATATTCAGCGCCTCAATCTTCTCTTCCATTCACATAGCACTCCTGCCCTCTTCCTTCCTCCTCTCTCTCTAAGAACTATCCATGAACTTTCAAGCTCCATAGACGTCGGTGCTCGTTCCCAGTGATGTAGACCATCTCCATCAGCTCCCTTGCGCCCTAAGGTTCATCTCCACACCATGAATCCATTCAGAGAAGAAAGAACGTGATCCGTCGACCACAGACGGAGAATTCTGCATGTCCGTGTACACTGTTCATCGAGTTAATCGCACTATTTTGTCAAACTCGGTGAGCACTTCTTCAATTCCTTTTGCAGGCTTACTTTCCTAGAACTTGTTCCTCTGTTAGACATCATGTTTCAGCCATGCCTTGTTGTTGGCTGCGCGCATCCAAAATCAAAGGCCATCTGACAACTGTCACGCGTTTCTTTATTTTTGTTCGTCATATGAGTTCATGTCCCACAGATGAAACATTCCCTAGGGTCTTCGTAACCCCATGGAGGTGTTAGATTACTTGTTTGGTCAATCGGATGTGGTGTATGTTTCTTGTTTGTTGATCGGTGATATTTTTGTTTGTTTGTTTAATACGTTATTTATCATATTCTCATGACATGTCTATGAGTCGCTCCAAATTATTTCATAATGTTAGGAGTAAACTATGATTTAATAGATTTATTTTACTTTTGTTTAAATTGTTGAAATAGATGTACGTTGTTTTGGCTCGATAGTTTTTGATAGTATGTATTCTTTGTTTTGTGCATGCGTACTAATTTTTGTGAACTATTGTCATGTTTATTCTTTGTATTTTTTTTATCTAGATTTTGTATGGGTGACTAGATATTGTCGATGTGTTGTTTAATTATTTTAATTCTAATAGCATGCAAATATGTTAGCTATGGCTTCTAGAATCACTCTCAAATATGTTGCATGTGTGTTCTATGGATTAAATGTTGGGGAACGCAGTAATTTCAAAAAATTTCCTACGCACACGCAAGATCATGGTGATGCACAGCAACGAGAGGGGAGAGTGTTGTCTACGTACCAACGCAGACCGACTGCGGAAGCGATCACACAACGTAGAGGAAGTAGTCGTACGTCTTCTTCCCGATCCGACCGATCCAAGCACC
Organism: Triticum monococcum; assembly: GCA_034509565.1. Classification (NCBI taxonomy): domain Eukaryota; kingdom Viridiplantae; phylum Streptophyta; class Magnoliopsida; order Poales; family Poaceae; genus Triticum; species Triticum monococcum. The sequence goes on from CM067843.1 coordinate 80,712,307, forward strand.
GTTACTCCGGCACCTCCGAGTTCTTAGCACACGTTCAGCTCGATGACGTTCCTCGGGCTCCGATCCAGCAAAGCGTCGAGGAAGAGTTCCGTCAGCACGACGGTGTGATGACGATCTTGATGTACTACCGACGCAGGGCTTCGCCTAAGCACTACAACGGTACGATCGAGGTGGAATTTGGTGGCAGGGGGCACCGCACACGGCTAAGGAACGATCTCAAGGATCAAGTTGTGTGTCTATGGGGTGCCCCCTGCCCTCGTATATAAAGGCCAGGGGCAAGGGGGTCGGCCGGCTAGGAGGGAGGCGCAGGGAGGAGTCCCACTCCTACCGGGAGTAGGACTCCTTGCCTCAAATCCTATTCCTAATAGGACTCTTCGGGAGAAAGAGAAGAGAGGGGGGCCGGCCCCTTCTCCTAGTCCTAATAGGACTAGGGAAGGGGGGTTCGGCCGGCTAGCCTGTGGGCTGCCCCTTCTCTCTTTTCCACTAAGGCCCAATAGGCCCATTTGCCTCCCGGGGGGTTCCGGTAACCCTCCCGGTAATCCGGTAAAATCCCGATTTCACCCGGAACACTTCCGGTGCCCAAACATAGGCTTCCAATATATCAATCTTTACGTCTCGACCATTTCGAGACTCCTCGTCATGTCCGTGATCTCATCCGGGACTCCGAACAACCTTCGGTACATCAAAATGCATAAACTCATAATAACTGTCATCGTAACGTTAAGCGTGCGGACCCTACGGTTCGAGAACAATGTAGACATGACCGAGACACGTCTCCGGTCAATAACCAATAGCGGGACCTGGATGCCCATATTGGCTCCTACATATTCTACGAAGATCTTTATCGGTCAGACCGCATAACAACATACGTTGTTCCCTTTGTCATCGGTATGTTACTTGCCCGAGATTCGATCGTCGGTATCCAATACCTAGTTCAATCTCGTTACCGGCAAGTCTCTTTACTCGTTCCGTAATACATCATCTCACAACTAACTTATTAGTTGCAGTGCTTGCAAGGCTTATGTGATGTGCATTACCGAGAGGCCCCAGAGATACCTCTCCGACAATCGGAGTGACAAACCCTAATCTCGAAATACGCCAACCCAACATCTACCATTGGAGACACCTGTAGTACTCCTTTATAATCACCCAGTTACGTTGTGACGTTTGGTAGTACCCAAAGTGTTCCTCCGGTAAACGGGAGTTGCATAATCTCATAGTTATAGGAACATGTATAAGTCATGAAGAAAGCAATAGCAACATACTAAACGATCGGGTGCTAAGCTAATGGAATGGGTCATGTCAATCAGATCATTCTACTAATGATGTGACCTCGTTAATCAAATAACAACTCCTTGTTCATGGTTAGGAAACATAACCATCTTTGATTAACGAGCTAGTCAAGTAGAGGCATACTAGTGACACTCTGTTGGTCTATGTATTCACACATGTATTATGTTTCCGGTTAATACAATTCTAGCATGAATAATAAACATTTATCATGATGTAAGGAAATAAATAATAACTTTATTATTGCCTCTAGGGCATATTTCCTTCAGTCTCCCACTTGCACTAGAGTCAATAATCTAGATTACACTGTAATGATTCTAACACCCATGGAGCCTTGGTGCTGATCATGTTTTGCTCGTGGAAGAGGCTTAGTCAACGGGTCTGCAACATTCAGATCCGTATGTATCTTGCAAATCTCTATGTCTCCCACCTGGACTAAATCCCGGATGGAGTTGAAGCGTCTCTTGATGTGTTTGGTTCTTTTGTGAAATCTGGATTCCTTTGCCAAGGCAATTGCACCAGTATTGTCACAGAAGATTTTCATTGGACCCGATGCACTAGGTATGACACCTAGATCGGATATGAACTCCTTCATCCAGACTCCTTCGTTTGCTGCTTCCGAAGCAGCTATGTACTCCGCTTCACATGTAGATCCCGCTACGACGCTTTGTTTAGAACTGCACCAACTGACAGCTCCACCGTTTAAAGTAAACACGCATCCAGTTTGCGATTTAGAATCATCCGGATCCGTGTCAAAGCTTGCATCAACGTAACCTCTTACGGTGAGCTCTTTGTCACCTCCATATACGAGAAACATATCCTTAGTCCTTTTCAGGTATTTCAGGATGTTGTTGACCGTTGTCCAGTGATCCATTCCTGGATTACTTTGGTACCTCCCTGCTAAACTTATAGCAAGGCACACATCAGGTCTGGTACACAGCATTGCATACATGATAGAGCCTATGGCTGATGCATAGGGAACATCTTTCATTTTCTCTCTATCTTCTGCAGTGGTCGGGCATTGAGTCTTACTCAACTTCACACCTTGTAGCACAGGCAAGAACCCTTTCTTTGCTTGATCCATCTTGAACTTCTTCAAAATTTTGTCAAGGTATGTGCATTTTGAAAGTCCAATTAAGCGTTTTGATCTATCTCTATAGATCTTTATGCCTAATATGTATGCAGCTTCTCCGAGGTCTTTCATCGAAAAACTTTTATTCAAGTATCCCTTTATGCTATCCAGAAATTCTATATCATTTCCAATTAGCAATATGTCATCCACATATAATATGAGAAATGCTACAGAGCTCCCACTCACTTTCTTGTAAATACAGGCTTCTCCAAAAGTCTGTATAAAGCCAAATGCTTTGATCACACTATCAAAGCGTTTATTCCAACTCCGAGATGCTTGCACCAGTCCATAAATGGATCGCTGGAGTTTGCATACTTTGTTAGCTCCTTTTGGATCGACAAAACCTTCTGGTTGTACCATATACAACTCTTCTTCCAGAAATCCATTCAGGAATGCAGTTTTGACATCCATCTGCCATATTTCATAATCATAAAATGCGGCAATTGCTAACATAATTCTGACGGACTTAAGCATCGCTACGGATGAGAAGGTCTCATCGTAGTCAACCCCTTGAACTTGTCGAAAACCTTTTGCGACAAGTCGAGCTTTATAGATAGTAACATTACCGTCAGCGTCAGTCTTTTTCTTGAAGATCCATTTATTCTCAATTGCTTGCCGATCATCGGGCAAGTCAACCAAAGTCCATACTTTGTTCTCATACATGGATCCCATCTCAGATTTCATGGCCTCAAGCCACTTTGCGGAATCTGGGCTCACCATCGCTTCTTCATAGTTCGTAGGTTCATCATGATCTAGCATCATGACTTCCAGAACTGGATTACCGTACCACTCTGGTGCGGATCTCACTCTGGTTGATCTACGTGGTTCAGTAGTATCTTGTTCTGAAGCTTCATGATCATCATCATTAGCTTCCTCACTGATTGGTATAGGTGTCGCAGAAACAGTTTTCTATGATGTACTACTTTCCAATAAGGGAGCAGGTACAGTTACCTCGTCAAGTTCTACTTTCCTCCCACTCACTTCTTTCGAGAGAAACTCCTTCTCTAGAAATGATCCATTCTTAGCAACGAATGTCTTGCCTTCGGATCTGTGATAGAAGGTATACCCAACAGTTTCCTTTGGGTATCCTATGAAGACACATTTCTCCGCTTTGGGTTCGAGCTTATCAGGTTGAAGCTTTTTCACATAAGCATCGCAGCCCCAAACTTTAAGAAATGACAACTTCGGTTTCTTGCCAAACCATAGTTCATAAGGCGTCGTCTCAACGGATTTTGATGGTGCCCTATTTAACGTGAATGCGGCCGTCTCTAAAGCATAACCCCAAAACGATAGCGGTAAATCAGTAAGAGACATCATAGATCGCACCATATCTAGTAAAGTACGATTACGACGTTCGGACACACCATTACGCTGTGGTGTTCCGGGTGGCGTGAGTTGCGAAACTATTCCACAATTTTTCAAATGTACACCAAACTCGTAACTCAAATATTCTCCTCCACGATCAGATAGTAGAAATTTTATTTTCTTGTTATGATGATTTTCAACTTCACTCTGAAATTCCTTGAACTTTTCAAATGTTTCAGACTTATGTTTCATTAAGTAGATATACCCATATCTGCTTAAATCATCTGTGAAGGTGAGAAAATAACGATATCCGCCGCGAGCCTCAATATTCAACGGACCACACACATCGGTATGTATGATTTCCAACAAATCTGTTGCTCTCTCCATAGTACCGGAGAACGGTGTTTTAGTCATCTTGCCTATGAGGCACGGTTCGCAAGTACCAAGTGATTCATAATCAAGTGATTCTAAAAGCCCATCAGTATGGAGTTTCTTCATGCGCTTTACACTGATATGACCTAAACGGCAGTGCCACAAATAAGTTGCACTATCATTATTAACTTTGCATCTTTTGGCTTCTACATTATGAATATGTGTATCACTATCTTCGAGATTCAACAAGAATAGACCACTCTTCAAAGGTGCATGACCATAAAAGATATTATTCATATAAATAGAACAACCATTATTCTCTGATTTAAATGAATAACCGTCTCGCATTAAACAAGATCCAGATATAATGTTCATGCTTAACGCTGGCACCAAATAACAATTATTTAGGTCTAATATTAATCCCGAAGGTAGATGTAGAGGTAGCGTGCCGACCGCGATCACATCGACTTTGGAACCGTTTCCCACGCGCATCGTCACCTCGTCCTTTGCTAGTGTCCGCTTATTCCGTAGTCCCTGTTTCGAGTTGCAAATATTAGCAACAGAACCAGTATCAAATACCCAGGTGCTACTGCGAGCTCTAGTAAGGTACACATCAATAACATGTATATCACATATACCTTTGCTCACTTTGCCATCCTTCTTATCCGCCAAATACTTGGGGCAGTTCCGCTTCCAGTGACCAGTCTGCTTGCAGTAGAAGCACTCAGTTTCAGGCTTAGGTCCAGACTTGGGTTTCTTCTCTTGAGCAGCAACTTGCTTACTGTTCTTCTTGAAGTTTCCCTTCTTCTTCCCTTTGCCCTTTTTCTTGAAACTAGTGGTTTTGTTAACCATCAACACTTGATGCTCCTTCTTGATTTCTACCTCCGCAGCTTTTAGCATTGCGAAGAGCTCGGGAATAGTCTTGTTCATCCCTTGCATATTATAGTTCATCACGAAGCTCTTGTAGCTTGGTGGCAGTGATTGGAGAATTCTGTCAATGACGCAGTCATCTGGAAGATTAACTCCCATCTGAATCAAGTGATTATTATACCCAGACATCTTGAGTATATGCTCACTGACAGAACTGTTCTCCTCCATCTTACAGCTATAGAACTTATTGGAGACTTCATATCTCTCAATTCGGGCATTTGCTTGAAATATTAACTTCAACTCCTGGAACATCTCATATGCTCCATGACGTTCAAAACGTCGTTGAAGTCCCGATTCTAAGCCGTAAAGCATGGCACACTGAACTATCGAGTAGTCATCAGCTTTGCTCTGCCAGACGTTCATAACATCTGGCGTTGCTCCAGCAGCAGGCCTGTCACCTAGCGGTGCTTCCAGGACGTAATTCTTCTGTGCAGCAATGAGGATAATCCTCAGGTTACGGACCCAGTCCGTGTAATTGCTACCATCATCTTTCAACTTTGCTTTCTCAAGGAACGCATTAAAATTCAATGGAAGAATAGCACGAGCCATCTATCTACAAGCAACATAAACAAGCAAGATACTATCAGGTACTAAGTTCATGATAAGTTTAAGTTCAGTTAATCAAATTACTTAGGAGCTCCCACTTAGATAGACATCCCTCTAATCCTCTAAGTGATCACGTGATCCAAATCAACTAAACCATAACCGATCATCACGTGAGATGGGGTAGTTTTCAATGGTGAACATCGTCATGTTGATCATATCTACTATATGATTCACGCTCGACCTTTCGGTCTCTGTGTTCCGAGGCCATATCTGCATATGCTAGGCTCGTCAAGTTTAACCTGAGTATTCTGCGTGTGCAAAACTGGCTTGCACCCGTTGTAGATGGACGTAGAGCTTATCACACCCGATCATCACGTGGTGTCTGGGCACAACGAACTTTGGCAACGGTGCATACTCAGGGAGAACACTTATTGATAATTTAGTGAGAGATCATCTTATAATGCTACCGTCAATCAAAGCAAGATAAGATGCATAAAAGGATAAACATCACATGCAATCAATATAAGTGATATGATATGGCCATCATCATCTTGTGCTTGTGATCTCCATCTCCGAAGCACCGTCATGATCACCATCGTCACCGGCGCGACACCTTGATCTCCATCGTAGCATCGTTGTCGTCTCGCCAATCTTATGCTTCCACGACTATTACTACTGTTTAGTAATCTAGTAAAGCATTACATCGTGATTGCATTGCATACAATAAAGCGACAACCATATGGCTCCTGCCAGTTGCCGATAACTTAGTTACAAAACATGATCATCTCATACAATAAAATCAGCATCATGCCTTGACCATATCACATCACAACATACCCTGCAAAAACAAGTTAGACGTCCTCTACTTTGTTGTTGCAAGTTTTACGTGGCTGCTACGGGCTTAAGTAAGAACTCATCTCACCTACGCATCAAAACCACAACGATAGTTCGTCAAATAGACTCCGTTTTAACCTTCTCAAGGACCGGGCGTAGTCACACTTGGTTCAACTAAAGTTGGAGAGACAGTCTTCCGCAAGCCATCTATGTGCAAAGCACGTCGAGGGAACCGGTCTCGCGTAAGAGTACGCGTAAGGTTGGTCCGGATCGTCTCAACCAACAATATCGCCGAACCAAAGTATGACATGCTGGTAGGCAGTATGACTTGTATCGCCCACAACTCACTTGTGTTCTACTCGTGCATATAACATCAAACCATAAAACCAGGCTCGGATGCCACTGTTGGGGAACGCAGTAATTTCAAAAAATTTCCTACGCACACGCAAGATCATGGTGATGCACAGCAACGAGAGGGGAGAGTGTTGTCTACGTACCAACGCAGACCGACTGCGGAAGCGATCACACAACATAGAGGAAGTAGTCGTACGTCTTCTTCCCGATCCGACCAATCCAAGCACCGTTACTCCGGCACCTCCGAGTTCTTAGCACACGTTCAACTCGATGACGTTCCTCGGGCTCCGATCCAGCAAAGCGTCGAGGAAGAGTTCTGTCAGCACGACGGCGTGATGACGATCTTGATGTACTACCGACGCAGGGCTTCGCCTAAGCACTACAACGGTACGATCGAGGTGGAATTTGGTGGCAGGGGGCACCGCACACGGCTAAGGAACGATCTCAAGGATCAAGTTGTGTGTCTATGGGGTGCCCCCTGCCCCCGTATATAAAGGCCAGGGGCAAGGGGGTCGGCCGGCTAGGAGGGAGGCGCAGGGAGGAGTCCCACTCCTACCGGGAGTAGGACTCCTTGCCTCAAATCCTATTCCTAATAGGACTCTTCGGGAGAAAGAGAAGAGAGGGGGGCCGGCCCCTTCTCCTAGTCCTAATAGGACTAGGGAAGGGGGGTTCGGCCGGCTAGCCTGTGGGCTGCCCCTTCTCTCTTTTCCACTAAGGCCCAATAGGCCCATTTGCCTCCCGGGGGGTTCCGGTAACCCTCCCGGTAATCCGGTAAAATCCCGATTTCACCCGGAACACTTTCGGTGCCCAAACATAGGCTTCCAATATATCAATCTTTACGTCTCGACCATTTTGAGACTCCTCGTCATGTCCGTGATCTCATCCGGGACTCCGAACAACCTTCGGTACATCAAAATGCATAAACTCATAATAACTGTCATCGTAACGTTAAGCGTGCGGACCCTACGGTTCGAGAACAATGTAGACATGACCGAGACACGTCTCCGGTCAATAACCAATAGCGGGACCTGGATGCCCATATTGGCTCCTACATATTCTACGAAGATCTTTATCGGTCAGACCGCATAACAACATACGTTGTTCCCTTTGTCATCGGTATGTTACTTGCCCGAGATTCGATCATCGGTATCCAATACCTAGTTCAATCTCGTTACCGGCAAGTCTCTTTACTCGTTCCGTAATACATCATCTCACAACTAACTTATTAGTTGCAGTGCTTGCAAGGCTTATGTGATGTGCATTACCGAGAGGCCCCAGAGATACCTCTCCGACAATCGGAGTGACAAACCCTAATCTCGAAATACGCCAACCCAACATCTACCATTGGAGACACCTGTAGTACTCCTTTATAATCACCCAGTTACGTTGTGACGTTTGGTAGTACCCAAAGTGTTCCTCCGGTAAACGGGAGTTGCATAATCTCATAGTTATAGGAACATGTATAAGTCATGAAGAAAGCAATAGCAACATACTAAACGATCGGGTGCTAAGCTAATGGAATGGGTCATGTCAATCAGATCATTCTACTAATGATGTGACCTCGTTAATCAAATAACAACTCCTTGTTCATGGTTAGGAAACATAACCATCTTTGATTAACGAGCTAGTCAAGTAGAGGCATACTAGTGACACTCTGTTGGTCTATGTATTCACACATGTATTATGTTTCCGGTTAATACAATTCTAGCATGAATAATAAACATTTATCATGCTGTAAGGAAATAAATAATAACTTTATTATTGCCTCTAGGGCATATTTCCTTCATTAAAGTCATGCCATGCTCTAGGTTGTTGATCATGTTGATATTTTTGTTTCGTGTCGTACGAAGTCGTATGACATGGCTACGAATATACTAGGTTTTTGCAATTTATTACCATGTGTAGGTAAATGTAAGATTGTTCTAAGATTTGCTTGATTTATTTAATTATGGAATAGTTCATGTTTGATCATTTTCATTTATTTTGTTTAGCACGGCAATCTCGGATATGGTTTACATATTCAATTTCATCCATGTCACATTTTGTTCTATTGGTTCAAAATCATTGTGATGTCTAGATGGCTGTTCATTCGTACATGTTGTTGCATAGTTCTTCTATGCCAGAATTCAAATGAAATGATTCTTGTTTGAGAATAAACCTGTTGCGGTTCTTGTCGTATAACATATTATTGCCTAGGTCAGTTCTTTCTTATAGATGTTTGGTGTGTTATATAATCGCTAGTTTGTACTTTTTGATCGCACATATGATTAGCCCTTTCCTGTTATAGATACATGTTACCAATGTATGATCTCCTATGACTTAAGTTTTATGCTTGATCAATACCCCGCATGATGATGCGACTGCATAACTAGATTGTATCGCATGTGTGTTCCAGTTCATGTATTAGATCATGCCTAGTGGTGTATTGTAACATCCCAAATTTTCAATTTGGAATATTATACATAGATCATCCATGCATATCATATTTTATTGCATTTTTGTTCTATAATCCTCGAAATCCTAAGCAACTCAAGGGCCCTCGGAGAGAGTTGGGGATTTCCCCGGTTTTCATATTTGATTTTTATCAAATAATAAAACAAGGATTTGGATTTTATTATATTTCCTTCATAAAAATATTTCATATTAAAATATATGAGAGGAGATAATATGACTTCTCCAAAATAATTGAAATATTGGAGGAAAAGTACTAAAATCATTTATTTAATTTTATTCCATTTGGATTTTATTTGCAATAGAAAAATTGCACGTTGTCAAAATTGCATTTTAAGGCCAAGAAAATGTTCATCTCGTTCTAAATATTTTATTTAGATGGTGAAAATTTGTTTTGGAATTTTTAGGTTTTTATTTTATTTTTTGGGATTTTATTTCTGTCGGCGTAATTATATAAAAAAAGTTTTCCGCACCCGACTGGGCCTAAGGCCCAGCCGAGCCAGGCCCGCGCCGCCACCGCCTCCCCGCGCGCGCCGCCGCCACTGCCGACTCGGACGAGGAGTCTGAGCCGGACTCCACCGCCCCGCCTTGGCCCCTCCTCCAAGCCGTCCCGCCCCGGCCCTTTATATACTCTGCCGCCCGAGCCCCGACCACCACACCACCGCCGCCGCCCGCGCCGCCCCCACGCCGGCCGCTGCCGCCGAGCCCCGCCGCCCCGCGAGCCACCACCCGCCGCCCGACCCCGCCTCGCCGAAGGTACCGCGCCGGATCCGAGCCGCCCGTTTTCCGTTTGGTTTTTTTAGAAACCCAGATCCGGTTTTTTTAGTTCGCCGGTCTTTTTCTCGGTTCTTCTAGTTAGCGGATAATCGTCTGTACATTCGTTCTAACAAATGGTTTTCGCCCGTTAGTTACAGCTAACGAACGCTCGTTCGTTAGTCTGTTCGTCAGTTTTCTTTTTATCGAATTTATCCGCGATTATTTTCTATCATGATTTCTGATCCGATCTTAGTTTCTGTTTATCTTTTCGCTTGTTAGTCGAAATCAGACGATTCAAGCGCCTAGATCTTGGTCTCGAAACCCTCTTTCTGTCTAATCAACTTGAACAAGCTTTTGCTACTGTAAAATTTGACCTAGGTCCAGATTAGTAAACCGATCTTGTTTCTTTCGCTGTTTGAGTTTCGTTGCTCCGTTTGTTTTGATTTTTTTGCTAACCGGAGTTCTTAAGTTGAACTTTCTGGTCAACCTCTTTTATTTGGAGTTTTGCTTGCACATCTTTGCTTGTTGCTTATGTATGTTATTGTTTGTTTGCGATAGAACACCCGGAGTGCGAAGCATGCTACTACGAGTCCCTAGGTTTTGCGGATCGTCAGCAAAGCAAGTAACACATCGATCATACTCTTTTCATACCCAGTTTTTATGCATTAGTTCCAATCCTCAAACATTGCATGATTAGGATGTCATTTAACTTGTGGGTTGGGAAGTAGTTATTGAGGTAGAGCCAATTACCATGTTACTATCAAACGCTTGGGAGTTACTTCTACGCTTGCCTATATTGCCATGATATGCTATGCTCGTTGACGTGGTTCGGGTTTGAGTGAAATCCATGGCAGATGTGAGATTGTTAATTAATGGTTCAACTTAAGGTGGCAACTTAAATTAACATCTGGGTGGATCGAGGCACCTGGGGAACCCAGTGTTGTCTGTTTTTTTGGAAATCCCGGGGTACCCATGTGATCTTCCTATGGACCACTACCCAGGCTCAAAGGGAACTGAGATGATTCATGCTAGAAACTTCCGTGTGCAGCCACAAGCTATTATGGGCTCTAGCATAGTTGAGTAAGTTACGTGAAGCTCTTGAAGAGGTAGATCAGCAGGTAGTGGGTTTTGTAGGTTTGGTATCGTCTACCCGGAGTAGAGAGTTAATGTTTCTGAAAGACTGTGTCTCGGTCATCCGTTTCTCAAACACCATGTAGTGCGAGAAATCCATGGAGGCGATCGAGTCTTGTGGGGAAAAGTGCACAAACCTCTGCGGAGTGTACAATCTAATCATGGTTAGCCGTGGCCCCGGTTATGGACAATTTTGAGTATCTAGTACTTGGGTTATCACATGTATCTCATCACTCTTAATTCGATTTGTTGGGTTATTAAATACTTTAATTGGGATTGAGTTGGGGTTACCTTCTCAATATTGTTCAACCACCATGATAGTTAAATAAAATCTATTCCTTTGTTGTAGGGAAAAATTGGCTTTACGCAAAACTATAACCATAGAGCTTTCCACCAGCCAAATATGCATGTAGTGAAAGCATTATTCTGTTCTTGCTCTACTGTGTTGCTTTGCCAGCATATTCCATGTGCTCGCCCATTTTCGGGCGGCAACGTATTATGTTGCAGACTTTTCAGACGAGGAGTAAGGTTCGTTAGGTCGTTGCCGTGCAGCTCAGCTATGCCGTTGGAGTTGATGGACTCACTTTATCTTCCAAGCCTTCCAATGTTATCGCATTAGATGGCCTTAAGCCATATTATTGTAATAAGTTCTCTCTTGAGACATTCGATGTAATAAGTGTGTGATTGCTACTCTGTTATAAATCCTTCGAGTACTGTGTGTGTCAGCATTACCGATCCAGGGATGACACTGAAGCACAGAGACTTGACCATCTGAGGTCGGGTCGCTACAAGATGATATCAGAGCACACGCTGAGTGTAGGACACGACCACTAAGCTAAACCATAGGTCACACTTCTCTTCTCATTTCTGACTCCTCTTCAATTTCTACTCTTTTGGATGACGGAGATGAACAAGTTTGCCCAACCGGATGAAGACACACCTTTTGGACGCCACTTGAAGGAAGTCACTAGGTACTTGAACATTGGAATACCAAGCTTCACCGGGACATACAAGGCTACTTTGCCAGAAGAGGAGCGCTGGATGATTCAAGTACAAGTTCCAGGAAGGACGTTCTCGCCAACTTCTAAACCCATAGAATTTTCTTTCGAAGCACCCACCTGGAGTCTAGGCAAGAGCATGGCAGCCCACATTACCATGGGACGCATTGGAGAAGTCTACAATAGGGAACTCAAGGACACTATCTACCAAATATGTGGGCTGATACGTCTCCAACGTATCTATAATTTTTGATTGCTCCATGCTATATTATATACTGTTTTGGGAAATATTGGGCTTTATTATCCACTTTTATATTATTTTTGGGACTAACCTATTAACTGGAGACCCAGCCCAGATTTGCTGTTTTATGCCTATTTCAGTGTTTTGAAGAAAAGGAATATCAGACGGAGTCGAAACGGAACGAAATCAACTGGAGAAGTTATTTTTGGAAGGAAACACACCTGATGGACTTGGACCCCACGTCAGGGGAGACACGAGGTGCTCACAAGGGTGGGGGGCGCCCCCTAGGGCGCACCCCTTGTCTCGTGGGGCCCCCGTGGCTCCTCCGACGTCGTCCCTGCACATATATATCCACGTACCCTAAAACTTCCAGAACGCAACATAGATCGGGAGTTCTGCCGCCAGAAGCCTCCGTAGCCACCAGAAGTCAATCCGGACCCTGTTTCGGCACCCTGCCGGAGGGGGGATCCCTCACCGGTGGCCACCTTCATCATCCCGGCGCTCTCCATGACGAGGAGGGAGTAGTTCTCCCTCGGGGCTGAGGGTATGTACCAGTAGCTATCTGTTTGATCTCTCTCTCTCTCTCTCTCATGTTCTTGATTTGGCACGATCTTGATGTATCGCGAGCTTTTCTATTATAGTTGGATTTTATGTTTCTCCTCCCCCTCTTCTCTCTTGTAATGAATTGAGTTTCCCCTTTGGAGTTATCTTATCTGATTGAGTCTTGAAAGATTTGAGAACACTTGATGTATGTCTTGCCATGGATATCTGTGGTGACAATGGGATACCACGTGCCACATGATGTATGTTTTGGTGACCAACTTGCGGGTTCATGAACCTATGCACAGGGGTTGGCACACGTTTTCGTCGTGATTCTTCGGTAGAAACTTCGGGGCACTCTTTGAGGTCCTTTGTGTTGGTTGAATAGATGAATCTGAGATTGTGTGACGCATATCATATAATCATACCCACGAATACTTGAGGTGACAATGGAGTATCTAGGTGACATTAGGGTTTTGGTTGATTTGTGTCTTAAGGTGTTATTCTAGTACGAACTCTAGGGCTGTTTGTGACACTTATAGGAATAGCCCACCGGATTGATTGGAAAGAATAACTTTGAGGTGGTTTCGTACCTTACCATAATCTCTTCATTCGTTCTCCACTATTAGTGACTTTGGAGTGACTCTTTGTTGCATGTTGAGGGATAGTTATGTGATCCAATTATGTTAGTATTGTTGAGGGAACTTACACTAGTGAAATTATGAACCCTAGGCCTTATTTCCTATCATTGCAATACCGTTTACGCTCACTTTTATCACTTTCTACATTGCTATTTTTATAATTTCAGATTACAAATACCTTTATCTACTATCCATATACCACTTGTTTCACTATCTCTTTGCCAAACTAGTGCACCTATACAATTTACCATTGTATTGGGTTGTTGGGGACACAAGAGACTCTTTGTTATTTGGTTGCAGGGTTGCTTGAGAGAGACCATCTTCATCCTACGCCTCCTACGGATTGATAAACCTTAGGTCATCCACTTGAGGGAAATTTGCTACTATCCTACAGACCTCTGCACTTGGAGGCCCAACAACGTATACAAGAAGAAGGTTGTGTAGTAGACATCAAGCTCTTTTCTGGCGCCGTTGCCGGGGAGGTGAGTGCTTGAAGGTATATCTTTAGATCTTGCAATCGAGTCTTTTAGTTTCTTGTTTTATCACTAGTTTAGTTTATAAAAGAAAATTACAAAAAAAATGGAATTAAGTTTGTCTCATACGCTTCACCTTTTTAATATCTTTCGTGAGTATGATGGAAAGGATAATTGTGCCCAAGTGCTAGAATAAGAAATCTATAAAATGTTTGGCACTAAATATTTGAATGATGAGCATGATTGCAATGTTGTTAGTATGAATTCCTTGAATATCCATGATGCTAATGATATGCAAAGCCACAAGCTTGGGGAAGCTATGTTTGATGAAGATGTTATTTTTTGTCTCCCAAGTTTTGATGAGAAAATTTATTATGATGAAAGTATGCCTCCTATCTATGATGATTATTGTGATGACATGTATTCTTTAAAGAATAATAATAACAATGAAACTTGTCATCTTGATATCAATTTTCAATCACATGATAGTTATTTTGTTGAGCTTGCTCCCACTATTATTCATGAGAAGAATTTTTCTTATGTCGAGAGTAGTAAATTTTCTATGCTTGTAGATCATGAAAAGAATGCTTTAGGTGCTGGTTATATTGTTGAATTCATTCATGATGCTACTGAAAATTATTATGAGGGAGGAACTTATGCTTGTAGGAATTGCAATAATATCAAGTTTCCTCCCTATGCGCTTAAAACTTTGAAGTTATGCTTGTTTTACCTTCCTATGCAAGATGATTCTTGTTCCCACAAGTTGTTTGCTCACAAAATCCCTATGCATAGGAAGTATGTTTGACTTAAATGTGCTAGTCATATTCTTCTTGATGCTCTCTTTATGTTACAATTCTTATCTTCTATATGAGCATCATTGAAATCATCTTGCCTAGCTAGGGGCATTAAACAATAGCGCTTGTTGGGAGGCAACCCAATTTTATTTTAGTTCCTTGCTTTTTGTTCCTGTTTAGTAATAAATAATTCATCTAGCCTCTGTTTAGATGTGGTTTTATTCTTTTAATTAGTGTTTGTGCCAAGTAGAACCTTTGGGAAGACTTGGGGAAAGTCTTGTTGATCATGTTGTCAAAAACAGAAACTTTAGCACTCACGAGAATTGCTGCCATTTTTATTTGAAGAGTGCTATTTATTTAATTCTTTTTCAGATGATTAATAGATAAATTCCTCTGGTCCAGAAATTTATTTGAGAATTTTATGAGTTCCATAAGTATATGTTTTATCCAGATTACTGCAGACTGTTCTGTTTTTGACAGATTCTGTTTTTCATGTGTTGTTTACATATTTTGATGAATCTATGGGTAGTAAAATAGTTTATAAACCATAGATAAGTTGGAATACAGTAGGTTTAACACCAATATAAATAAATAATGAGTTCATTACAGTAACTTGAAGTGGTCTTTTGTTTTCTTTCGCTAACGGAGCTTACGAGTTTTCTACTTTAAGTTTTGTGTTGTGAAGTTTTCAAGTTTTGGGTAAAGATTCGATGGACTATGGAATAAGGAGTGGCAAGAGAGTAAGCTTGGGGATGCCCAAGGCACCCCAAGGTAATATTAAAGTATAGCCAAGATCCTAAGCTTGGGGATGCCCCGGAAGGCATCCCCTCTTTCGTCTTCGTTCACCGGTAACTTTACTTGGAGCTATATTTTTATTCGCCACATGATATGTGTTTTGCTTGGAGCATCATTTTATTTTCTTTAGCTTTGCTTGCTGTTTGAATAAAATACCAAGATCTGAAATTATTAAATGTTATAGAGTCTTCACATTGTTGCATAATTATTCAACTAGTCATTGATCTCCGCTTATATCTTTTGGAGTAGTTTGTCGTTTGCTCTACTGTTTCACTTATACCCTTTAGAGCATGGTGGTAGTTTTATTTTGAAGAAATAGATGAACTCTCATGCTTCACTTATATTATTTTGAGAGTCTTGATAGCATGGTAACTTGCTTAAAATCCTAATATGCTAGGTATTCAAGAATAATAAAATTCTCTTATGAGTGTGTTGAATGCTAAGAGAAGTTTGATACTTGATGATTGTTTTGAGATAGATGGTGATATTAGAGTCATGCTAGTTGAGCGGTTATGAATTTGAGAAATACTTGTGTTGAAGTTTGTGATTCCCGTAGCATCTACGTAAGGTGAACCATTATGTGATGAAGTCAGAGCATGATTTATTTATTGATTGTCTTCCTTATGAGTGGCGGTCGGGGACGAGCGATGGTCTTTTCCTACCAATCTATCCCCTTAGGAGCATGCGCATAGTGCTGAGGTTTTTGATGACTTGTAGATTTTTGCAATAAGTATGTGAGTTCTTTATGACTAATGTGAAGTCCTTGGATTATACGCACTCTCACCCTTCCATCCTTGCTAGCCTCTTCGGTACCGTGCATTTCCCTTTCTCACAACGAGAGTTGGTGCAAACTTCGCCGGTGCATCCAAACCCCGTGATATGATATGCTCTGTCACACATAAACCTCTTTATATCTTCCTCAAAAGAACCACCATACCTACCTATTATGGCATTTCCATAGCCATTCCGAGATATATTGCCATGCAACTTTCCATCATTCCATTCATCAGGACACGCATCATCATTGTCATATTGCTTTGCACGATCATGTAGTCGACATCGTATTTGTGGCAAAGCCACCGTTCATAATTGTTTCATACATGTTACTCTTGATTCATTGCATATCCCGGTACACCGCCGGAGGCATTCATATAGAGTCATACTTTGTTCTAGTATCGAGTTGTAATCATTGAGTTGTAAATAAATAGAAGTGTGATGATCATCATTCAATAGAGCATTGTCCCAAAAAAGGAAAGGCCAAAAAAAGGGACAATGCTACTATCCTTTTTCCACACTTGTGCTTCAAAGTAGCACCATGTTCTTCATATAGAGAGTCTCTTGAGTTATCACTTTCATATACTAGTGGGAATTTTCATTATAGAACTTGGCTTGTATATTCCAACAATGGGCCTCCTCAAGTGCCCTAGGTCTTCGCGAGCAAGCAAATTGGATGCACACCCACTAGTTTCTTTTGTTGAGCTTTCATACATTTATAGCTCTAGTGCATCCGTTGCATGGCAATCCCTACTCCTTGCATTAATATCAATCAATGGGCATCTCCATAGCCCATTGATTAGCCTCGTTGATGTGAGACTTTCTCCTTTTTGTCTTCTCCGTATAACCCCCTCATTATTCTATTCCACCCATAGTGCTATATCCATGGCTCATGCTCATGTATTGCGTGAAGGTTTATAAGTTTGAGATTACTAAAGTATGAAACAATTGCTTGGCTTGTCATCGGGGTTGTGCATGATTTAAATATTTTGTGTGGTGAAGATGGAGCATAGCCAGACTATATGATTTTGTAGGGATAGCTTTCTTTGGCCATGTTATTTTCAGAAGACATAATAGCTTAGTTAGTATGCCTGAAGTATTATTATTTCTATGTCAATATGAACTTTTGTCTTGAATCTTATGGATATGAATATTCTTGCCACAATTAAGAAGAATTACATTGAAATTATGCCAACTAGCATTCCACATCAAAATTTATCTTTTTTATCATTTACCTACTCGAGGACGAGCATGAATTAAGCTTGGGGATGCTTGATACGTCTCCAACGTATCTATAATTTTGGATTGCTCCATGCTATATTATCTACTGTTTTGGGCAATATTGGGCTTTATTAGCCACTTTTATATTATTTTTGGGACTAACCTATTAACCGGAGGCCCAGCCCAGATTTGCTGTTTTATGCCTATTTTAGTGTTTTCAAGAAAAGGAATATCAGACGGAGTCGAAACGGAACGAAATCAACAGGAGAAGTTAGTTTTGGAAGGAAACACACCTTGGACCCCACGTCAGGGGAGACACGAGGTGCTCACGAGGGTGTGGGCGCGCCCCCCTGTCTCGTGGGGCCCCCGTGGCTCCTCCGACGTCCGCCCTGCACCCATATATATCCACGTACCCTAAAACTTCAAGAACGCAACATAGATCAGGAGTTCCGCTGCCAGAAGCCTCCGTAGCCACCAAAAGTCAATCGGGACCCTATTCCGGCACCCTGCCGGAGGGGGGATCCCTCACCGGTGGCCATCTTCATCATCCTGGCGCTCTCCATGATGAGGAGGGAGTAGTTCTCCCTCGGGGCCGAGGGTATGTACTAGTAGCTATGTGTTTGATCTCTCTCTCTCTCTCGTGTTCTTAATTTGGCACGATCTTGATGTATCGCGAGCTTTGCTATTATAGTTGGATCTTATGTTTCTCCTCCCCCTCTTCTCTCTTGTAATGAATTGAGTTTCCCCTTTGGAGTTATCTTATCGGATTGAGTCTTGAAAGATTTGAGAACACTTGATGTATGTCTTGTCATGGATATCTGTGGTGACAATGGGATACCACGTGCCACTTGATCTATGTTTTGGTGACCAACTTGCGGGTTGATGAACCTATGCATAGGGGTTGGCACACGTTTTCGTCGTGATTCTCTGGTAGAAACTTTGGGGCACTCTTTGAGGTCCTTTGTGTTGGTTGAATAGATGAATCTGAGATTGTGTGACGCATATCGTATAATCATACCCACGGATACTTGAGGTGACAATGGACTATCTAGGTGACATTAGGGTTTTGGTTGATTTGTGTCTTAAGGTGTTATTCTAGTACGAACTCTAGGGCTGTTTGTGACACTTATAGGAATAGCCCACCGGATTGATTGGAAAGAGTAACTTTGAGGTGGTTTCGTACCCTACCATAATCTCTTCGTTCGTTCTCTGCTATTAGTGACTTTGGAGTGACTCTTTGTTGCATGTTGAGGGATAGTTATGTGATCCAATTATGTTAGTATTGTTGAGGGAACTTACACTAGTGAAAGTATGAACCCTAGGCCTTATTTCCTATCATTGCAATACCGTTTACGCTCACTTTTATCACTTGCTACCTTGTTGTTTTTATAATTTTAGATTACAAATACCTTTATCTACTATCCATATACCACTTGTTTCACTATCTCTTCGCCGAACTAGTGCACCTATACAATTTACCATTGTATTGGGTGTGTTGGGGACACAAGAGACTCTTTGTTATTTGGTTGCACGGTTGCTTGAGAGAGACCATCGTAATCCTACGCCTCCTACGGATTGATAAACCTTAGGTCATCCACTTGAGGGAAATTTGCTACTGTCCTACACACCTCTGCACTTGGAGGCCCAACAACGTCTACAACAAGAAGGTTGTGTAGTAGACATCATGGGCGCCGAGACGAGCAATGGGAAGTAATCAGCACCAAGAAGGATAGATCCATTGCAGCTTTCATCCAGGAGTTAAACCAGCACATTCGACGCCAGGAGAACCAGATTTGCGCGGACATGATGGACTTGAAGAAGGCGAAGACTGGGATCATCGAGCTAGAGGAAGAACTCAAGTTTACACGCGATGGATATGAGGAGGAAATCAAGACACTACTGGAGAAGAATGACGACCTAGTTAAGAAGATCGGAGTATTCATGGGAGGACCAGCACCGGGAGAAGAAGACGACGACCCCACTTGCCCGGACGACTACATCATCATTGACGACACCGATTCTGATCCTAGTGATGATGACTTTGAAGATGAAGCTGGAGCAGATATCATGGAGTCTTCCACCGATCAAAATTTCTAGAAGACCACCATATATTAGTAGTATTCCCCCATGTAGTTAGTAGTAGTTGAGCACTTTTGCGATAGTTCTGGACTATTTGTATGCCCTTGCTTGATTGATTGAGTGAAATGACTGTGTTTGTCTCATGTGCATATGGGTAGTGCTTTCTCATTAGACCCCCTTTTCTATTCTGATCTCTTCCATCTAAACCCATCAGATGCCTCCGAGACGTGACCCCGGTTTTCTTTTCCCACCGGAGCTCACCCAGTTGATCCAGCAACAGAATACTTTGATGCAACTGCTAGTTCAGAACCAGGGCAACAACAACAACAACAAGAACAACCCGCCACCAGTGGACAACCTAGCCCGCTTTCTAAGGTTACAACCGCCGGTGTTTTCCGGTAGCACCGAGCTTATAGTTGCAGATGATTGGCTCCGCGGGATTGGAAGGGAGTTAACCACTGCGGTATGCACTAATGATGAGAAGGTGCGTTTTGCCGCACATCTGTTGGATGGACCAGCAGCATCATGGTGGGAGAATTACACTGTCACCTACCCCATAGCCACGGTGACATGGGACCAGTTTCAGCAAGCTTTCCGCACAGCCCATGTCTCAACCAGATCTATGCAGATTAAGAAGTGGGAGTTCCGCAACTTACGCTAGGGGAACCATACGGTGGCTCAGTACGCGGATGAGTTTAGCTAGTTATCACGCTATGCCCCTGATGATGTGGCCACATATGCCGCGAAGCAGGAGATGTTTATGGAAGGGCTGAATGACGAGATGAGCATGCAGTTGATGGTAGCAACCTTGAACAACTACCAGGAGTTGGTAGACAAGGCTCTTATGATTGAAGGGAAGCGGCAGCAGATTGAGAGCCGTAAGAGGAAGTACGGACAAGGGAAGTATAACTCAAAAACTCAGTAGAAGCCTCACCTAACCCCGAACTCGGGAGGACTAGTTCATAACCATGGAGGTCACAACCACAATGGAGGGGATCGCATAACCACAATGGTGCTAAGAATGTGAATGGGAACGGAACTAACAACAATCAGAACCGCTCCAACCCAGCCACACCCTCCAAAAGAGATCTAAGTGAAGGTACTTGCTTTAAGTGCGGGAAGACAGGGCACTATGCCAATGATTGCCCCGAAGGAAGGAATGGAAATGGAAATGGGAGCATTGGGAAGAAGCCTAATCCATTCAACAAAGGACAAGTGAAACACGTTAACATGGAGGAGGTTGAAGAGAAGCCGGATGCGGTAATAGGTAAGTTTTTGGTTAAGTCATTTACCGCTCTTGTTCTTTTCGATACTGCTGCATCGCATTCATACATATCAAGGGGATTCGTGGATAAGTTTAAACTACCAACCCAGACCCTTAGGACCCCTCTCTTAGTGAGTTCACCTGGAGCAGAATACATGGCTAGCCGATGGTGCAACCAGATGCCCTTAACCATTGGCACACATGTTTTTCCGTCCGACCTAATTATCTTGGAGTCACAAAGTTTGGATGTGATATTGGGTATGGACTGGATGCCAAAGTATGGAGGAAGCATTGACTGTGCTAGTAAGTCGATTTATCTCATCACTCCGGAGGGAAAAAGGATTAAGTATGTATCTAGGCATGTGCCTAGGAGGAGCCAAGTGAATGCCCTTACGGGAGTTGTTCAGGAGGAAGTGCCTGTAGTGAAGGATTACCTAGATGTTTTTCCAGAGGAGTTACCAGGCATGCCACCGGATAGAGACATTGAATTTCTGATAGAGCTATTGCCAGGTACCGGGCCAATATCCAAGAGACCCTATCGGATGCCCGCGAATGATCTGGAGGAAATTAAGAAACAGATCAAGGAGTTATTGGAGAAACGGTACATTCGAAGAAGTTCATCAGCTTGGGGAGCCCCCGTGCTTTTGGTTGAGAAGAAGGATAAATCCCTAAGGATGGTTGTTGATTATCGAGCTTTGAATGAAGTGACGATCAAGAACAAGTACCAACTGCCGATGATCAATGATCTGTTTGATCAGCTGCAAGGAGCTAAAGTGTTTTCGAAGATCGATCTATGATCGGGATACCATCAATTGAAGATCCGAGAGAAGGATATACCAAAGACAGCGTTCACCACGCGGTATGGATTATACGAGTATATGGTCATGTCATTTGGACTGACTAACGCTCCTGCCTATTTCATGAGCATGATGAACAAGGTGTTCATGGATTATTTGGACAAGTTTGTTGTGGTGTTTATTGATGATATTATGGTATACTCGAAGAATGAAGAAGAGCACAAGGAGCATTTGCGTTTAGTTCTCGAGAAACTCAGGGAACACCAGTTATATGCCAAGTTCAGCAAATGCGAATTTTCGTTGAAGGAAGTCGGATTTCTGGGACATGTTATATCAGGAGAAGGTATAGCAGTAGACCCCAGCAAGGTTCAGTCAGTCACTGAATGGTTGGCACCCACTTCAGTTAACGAGATCCGCAGTTTCCTTGGACTCGCAGTATACTACCGGAGATTCATTGAGAATTTTTTCAAGATTGCGAAGCCAATGACTGAACTATTGAAGAGGGATACTAAGTTTAAATGGACAGAAGATTGCGAGGCATGTTTCCAGCAGTTGAAGCCCCAGTGCTGACACTGCCAGATGTACATAAGGATTTCCAAGTGTATTGCGATGCCTCTCGCTTAGGACTTGGATGTGTGCTCATGCAGGACGAAAGAGTTGTTTCGTATGCCTCACGACAACTAAAACCTCATGAGTTGAACTATGCCACGCATGATTTGGAGTTAGCAGCTGTAGTGCATGCATTGAAGACTTGGAGACATTACCTTATTGGAAACCATTGTGATGTGTACACAGATCATAAGAGTTTGAAGTACATTTTCACACAAAAGGAGCTGAACCTTAGGCAGAGGAGATGGTTGGAGCTTATAAAGTATTATGACATGAAGCTACACTATCATCCAAGAAAGGCCAATGTCATAGCAGACGCTTTGAGCCAGAGGAGTTATGCTAATATCCTTGAAAGTAAGGGACTGCCAAAGGAGTTAGCAGAGGATATCATGGAACTTCGATTGGAGATTGTTCCAAGAGGATTCGTTGCAACAATGGAGGTTCAGTCAACATTGTTGGGCAAGATTCAAGAAGCTCAGAAGGATGACAAAGAGATTGTCGAGATAAAGGAGAAGATGGGCAATGGAAAGGCCAAAGGTTTTCAGGAGGATGAATATGATACCTTATGGTTTGAGGACCGAGTTTATGTGCCCAATAACCCAGAGATCAGGAAGTTAATACTTCACGAAGCTCATGACTCACCACACTCGATACACCCCCGAAACACCAAGATGTATTTGGATTTGAAGGAGCGTTTTTGGTGGATTGGTATGAAGAAGGATATTGTCGAGTATGTAGCCGTATGCGATGTATGTCAGAGAGTGAAGGCAGAGCATCAGAAGCCAGCAAGACTGTTACAGCCTATGCCGATACCCGAATGGAAGGGCGATAAACTTGGCATGGACTTTATCACCGGATTGCCCAGGACCAAAGCAGGATATGATTCAATACGGGTAGTAGTTGATCACTTGACCAAAGTGGCTCACTTCATCCCAGTGAAAACCACTTATATGAGTGCGAAGTTGGCCAAGATATATATGTCCAGGATAGTATGTCTACATGGAGTTCCGAGGACCATCGTATCAGATCGAGGAACACAGTTTACTTCAAAGTTTTGGCATCACTTACACCAGACTTTGGGTACGAGATTGGAGTTCAGTACAGCATTTCACCCGCAGATGGATGGACAGACCGAGAGAATCAACCAGATACTGCAAGATATGTTGAGAGCCTATGTCCTAGATTATGGATCTATTTGGGATGACAATTTGCCTTACGCAGAGTTCTCATACAACAATAGCTACCAAGCAAGTTGAAGATGGCACCGTTTGAAGCTCTGTATGGACGCAGATGCAGAACACCGTTGATGTGGGATGAGGTAGGAGACCGACAGTTGTTTGGACCAGACTAGATCAAGGAGTCTGAGGAGAAGGTTAAACTGATTCGTGATAGACTGAAGATTGCTCAGTCCAGGTAGAAGAGTTACGCAGATTCAAAACGCAAGGAGGTAACATATGAAATCGGAGACAGAGCATACCTGCGAGTATCACCCTTGCGAGGAGTGAAACGTTTTGGAGTTAAGGGAAAGTTAGCCCCAAGATTTGTAGGACCATACCATGTCTTGGACCGGATGGGAGAAGTTGCCTACAAGTTGGAATTACTTGAGGGATTGTCAGGGGTTCACGATGTGTTTCACGTTTCACAGCTTAAGAAGTGTCATGCTGAGATGGCCGGTATACCATTAAGAGATACAGTACCCTTGGAGGCGATTCAGTTGGACAGTGATTTGACTTATGAGGAGAAGTCAGTTAAGATTCCTGAGTTTGCCAGCCGAGTCACCTGCAACAAGGTTATCAAGTTTTGCAAAATTCAGTGGAGCCACCATACCGAGGATGAAGCCACCTGGGAACGAGAGGATGATCTACTCAAAGACCACCCGCACCTATTTTCTAGGCAACCCGAATCTCGAGGGCGAGATTCATCTAAAGGGGGTAGGTTTGTAACATCCCAAATTTTCAATTTGGAATGTTATACATAGATCATCCATGCATATCACATTTTATTGCATTTTTGTTCTGTAATCCTCGAAGTCCTAAGCAACTCAAGGACCCTCGGAGAGAGTTGGGGATTTCCCCAGTTTTCATATTTGATTTTTATCAAATAATGAAACGAGGATTTGGATTTTATTATTTTTCCTACCTAAAAATATTTCATACTAAAATATATGAGAGGAGATAATATGACTTCTCCAAAATAATTGAAATATTGGAGGAAAAGTACTAAAATCATTTATTTAAGTTTATTCGATTTTATTTGGATTTTATTTGCAATAGAAAAAATGCATGTTTTCAAAATTGCATTTTAGGGCCAAGAAAATGTTCATCTCGTTCTAAATATTTTATTTAGACGGTGAAAATTTGTTTTGGCATTTTTAGCTTTTTATTTTATTTTCTTGGATTTTATTTCTATCGGCGTAATTATATAAAAAAAAGTTTCCCGCGCCCGACAGGGCCTAAGGCCCAGCCGCGCCGCCACCGCCTCCCCGCGCGCGCCGCCGCCGACTCGGACGAGGAGTCCGAGCCGGACTCCGCCGCCCCGCCTTGGACCCTCCTCCAAGCCGCCCCGCCCCGCCCCTTTATATACTCCGCCGCCCGAGCCCCCACCACCACCACCGCCGCCCGCGCCCTGCCGCCGCGCCTTGCCGCCGCCCGCGCCTGCTGCCGTCGAGCCCCGCCGCCCCGCGAGCCGTCACCCGCCGCCCAACCCCTCCTCGCCGGAGTTACCGCGCCAGATCCGAGCCACCGATTTAAAAAAAATGTTTGGTTTTTTTAGAAACCCTAGATCCGTTTTTTCGGTTCACCGATTTTTTTCTCGGTTCTTCTAGTTAGCGGACGATCATCATACGTTCGTTCTAACAAATGGTTTTCACCCGTTAGTTACAGCTAACGAACGGTCGTCCGTTAGTCTGTTCGTCAGTTTTCTTTTTATCGGATTTATCCGCGATTATTTTTGATCGCGATTTCTGATCCGATCTTAGTTTCTATTTATCTTTTTGCTCGTTAGTCGAAATCAGGCGATTCAAGCGCCTAGATCTTCGTCTCGAAACCCTCTTTCTGTTTAATCAAGTTGAACAAGCTTTTGCTACTGTAAAATTTGACCTAGGTCCAGATTAGTAAACGGATCTTGTTTCTTTCACCGTTTGAGTTTCGTTGCTCCGTTTGTTTTGATTTTTTTGCTAACCGGAGTTCTTAAGTTGAACTTTCTGGTCAACCTCTTTTAGTTGGAGTTTTGCTTGTGCATCTTTGCTTGTTGCTTATGTATGTTATTTTTTGTTTGCGATAGAACACCCGGAGTGCGAAGCATGCTACTACGAGTCCCTAGGTTTTGCAGATCGTCAGCAAGGCAAGTAACACATTGATCATACTCTTTTCATACCCAGGTTTTATGCATTAGTTCCAATCCTGAAACATTGCATGATTAGGATGTCATTTAAGTTGTGGGTTGGGAAGTAGTTATTGAGGTACAACCTATTGCCTTGTTACTATCAAACCCTTGGGAGTTACTTCTACGCTTGCCTATATTGCCATGCTATGCTATGCTCGTAGACGTGGTTCGGGTTTGAGTGAAATCCATGACAGATGTGAGATTGTTAATTAATAGTTCAACTTAAGATGGTAACTTAAATTAACATCTGGGTGGATTGAGGCACCTGGGGAACCCAGTGTTGTCTGTTTTTTTGGAAATCCCAGGGTACCCGTGTGATCTTCCTATGGACCGCCACCCAGGCTCAAAGGGAACTAAGATGATTCATGGTAGAAACTTCCGTGTGCAGCCACAAGCTATTATGGGCTCTAGCATAGTTGAGTAAGTTACGTGAAGCTCTTGAAGAGGTAGATCAGCAGATAATGGGTTTTGTAGGTTTGGTATGGTCTGCCCGGAGTAGAGAGTTAATGTTTCTGAAAGACTGTGTCTCGGTCATCCGTTTCTCAAACACCATGTAATGTGAGAAATCCACGGAGGCGATCGAGTCTTGTGGGGAAAAGTGCGGAAACCTCTGCAGAGTGTACAATCTAATCATGGTTAGCCATGTCTCGGGTTATGGACAATCTTGAGTATCTAGTACTTGGATTATCACATGTATCTCATCACTCTTAATGCAATTTGTTGGGTTATTAAATACTTTAATTGGGATTGAGTTGGGGTTACCTTCTCAATGTTGTTCAACCACCATGATAGTTAAATAAAATCTATTCCTTTGTTGACGATTCTATACTCACATGCCTTGTATGATGTGTCTGATTATTCCAATTAGTTTTGTGATAGCATTTTTTTTGTTTTTTATATAGAAATGCTTGCTAATAGTTATTATGATTGGTGTTTAGTCTTTGCTTATTGTGAACCATTATAAATATTTGGATAGATCCAAATATTTACTTGTGGTTGATCATTAATCTTAATCATATCATGTCTGGATAGTAGTTCACTCTTTTGTTCCATGTCTTGTATAGTTTCTTGTTAATTGTTTGACAAATGAATTGGTTTGTTATAATAGAGTTGATCCTATTTTACTTTAATAATGTTTTATCGCTAGACCTAGATCAATTTACATGTTGTTGAATGATGTTTTGCTTGTTTAATTAGTATGTTTTATAATGTTGCTTTGATTGTCGTATAGAACACTTGTTTGGAGTTATTATAGAGTTAATGTATATGTTTGGATTCTATTCACCATTATAAATATTTAGATTCCATCCAAATATTTATATGTTATTACCTTATTCCATTATCATGTCATGTTGTGATTGTAGTTAAAAGCATACGTTGGTTCCATTCCATCTGTGTTGTTGCCATTTTGTTGGTTATATAATAGTTCCTTAGTCGTGATGTGTGATGGGCACTATTAGTTCATATTAGATAGTCCTGATCACAAAGCCTTCCTTAGATGTGTCAACCTAAACCCTGTCAATTCATTGAGTCCTCTACTTACCTTCCAATCGTGCTATCTTCTTTTGGAATCTCCATCTGATCAATATCTAGCTGTCCATCCACTCATAATTTGTTTTGGATGTTATTTGGATTTTCTATTACTTTGGTATTTATTGCTTTTCCTTTGCTATCGTTACGACGAGTAGGGAGTGACGACGATGTTGGACATGGACAGAAACAGGTTACCGAAGAGGGACTCAACAACGAAGCCATGCCTCCTTTGATCATATTTATCCTATGTTTACAAAATTGCATTCTGTTTTATGGTTACTATATGCATGCTATTTTAATTCTTGTAGCTAGCATGTCGATTGACACATTACCTTGATCCGCTTGTCGCCTATTCAATTGACACCTGAGTAGAATTATAGTATTCTGGTAGAGTAGAAATGCTTAGCCATGCTTATTACCCTATAGGTGCTTTGTTAAATGACCTTTGAGTCATTGACACTTGAAACTTATCGCTGAGCTAGGCCGATTGGCCCTTGTTGATCTCCTCTACTCTCTTCTACTTTGGGTGAAACTTACCATCTGAATACTGGCGCGGGCGACAGCTGAATCAAGGATTGAAGAAGCGATTGGCTGCCCTTCACAGGTTGAAGGGGGCAATCAGTCATCCGTGCCGCATGAGGCCTAATAAGTCTTGGATTTGAAAATTGTGATAACAGTATAGCCACATGCTATATGGGCACTGGCTTGGTTAATTAGTTAGTTCACTCTTATTGTCGTCATCGTCGTACCACAGATGGGATAGCTGCCTTGCGAGGAGTATCCTCGGCACAAAAGGGGGGCCCGAACTGTGAGCTGAGGTTACTTCCGTGTTGAAATCTAGTGGGCTTGGTACAGTAAGTTTGGTCTAATGACAGACCTCATCACAATCTGCCTGCCGGTATACCAAATGGTGTACTATGCTAGCGACGGCTAGTGGCAACAAGTCGGGATTGTGTCGTGTGGGTAAAGTGTACAACCTCTGCAGAGTGTAAAACTATTCAAATAGTCGTGTCCACGGTCAAGGACAGCACATGAATCTTTCTCAACGTACAAGACCTGTCTTCCTTATTCCCTCTTTACCCCTTTTCTTGGAACCTATGAAGAGTGTGAGTTGATCGCGGATCCTCACTTTGATGAAAGTTATTCTGGAGATAAAAATTGTTTTCATCAAAAACTGCTTTTATCCAACTATTTTTTTCAAACAAATTAGCTTTTATGCAAATGAGCCATACAACCTTCCTTTGAAGACACATGTAGCTATTAGGTCCTTCCCCGAGGGAGGCATGTTGAGTACATAATGGACTCATGGCAATAATTTTGTTGAAAACAGAGTTCCATGAAGACGAAGGTGATGACTACGACTACTATGGAGATCCGAAGGAGTGAGGTCACGTGGACTACATCGACTGCCTGTGGCTGAGATGGAGTCGCTACGCATTGTACTTTCCGCTGTTTTTCCAAATGTAATAAGTGTCATGAGACATTTATCTAGGTATGCCTTGTGGCAAGATATATTTAAACCTGTAATACCTTTTACGTATTGTGCAATGATATCATTTAGCTGTGTTGTCAACAATGATCCTGGGGTTGACAAATATACACAGGAGGGTCTGGAAGTTAATTCCGGGTTCTCACAGTCCCCGACCGCCACTCATAAGGAAAGCAATCAAAGAACAACCCATGCTTCAAATTTGTCACATAACGTTTACCATACATGCATGCTACGGGACTTGCCAACTTCAACACAAGTATTCATCAATTTCACAATTACTCAACTAGCACACCTCTAATATTACCACATTTATATCTCAAAACAATCTATCAAGCATCCAACTTCTCTTAGCATTTAAAATTTATAACCAAAGTGAATTACCATGATATTCTAAAGGACTCTCAAAATGATATAAGTGAAGCATGAGAGATCAATTATTTCTATAAAATAGAACCACCGTTGTGCTCTAAAAGATATAAGCGAAGCACTAGAGCAAAAATTATCTAACTCAAAAGATATAAGTGAAGCACATAGAGTATTCTAATAAATTCCAATTCATGTGTGTCTCTCCCAAAAGGTGTGTACAACAAGGATGATTGTGATAACCTAAAAAGCAAATACTCAAATCATACAAGATGCTCCAAGCAAAACACATATCATGTGGCGAATAAAAATATAGCTCCAAGTAAAGTTACCGATGGACGAAGACGAAAGAGGGGATGCCTTCCGGGGCATCCCCAAGCTTAGGCTTTTGGCTGTCCTTGGATTTTACCTTGGTGTGCCTTGGTCATCCTCAAGCTTAGGCTCTTTCCACTCCTTGTTCCATAATCCATCAAATCTTTACCCAAGACTTGAAAACTTCACAACACAAAACTTAAAAGAAAATCTTCGTGAGCTCCGTTAGTAAAAGAAAACAAACCACCACTTCAAGGTACTGTAATGAACTAATTCTTTATTTATATTGGTGTTACACCTACTGTATTCCAACTTTTCTATGGTTCATAAACTCTATTAGTAGCCATAGATTCATCAAAATAAGCAAACAACACACGAAAAAACAGAATCTGTCAAAAACAGAACAGTCTGTCGTAATCTGTAGGTTTCAAATAATTCTGGAACCCCAAAAATTCTAAAATAAATTTCTGGACGTGAGTAATTTATCTATTAATCATCTGCAAAAAGAATTAACTAAATATCACTCTCCAATAAAAAATGGCACCAATTCTCGTGAGCGCTAAAGTTTCTGTTTTTTACAGCAAGATCAAAAAGACTTTCCCCAAGTCTTCCCAACGGTTCTACTCGGCACAAACACTAATTAAACACAAAAAACAACCAAATCAGAGGCTACATACATTATTTATTACTAAACAGTAACAAAAATCAAGGAATAAAAATAAAATTGGGTTGCCTCCCAACAAGCGCTATCGTTTAACGCCCCTAGCTAGGCATAAAAGCGAGGATAGATCTAGGTATTGCCATGATAACGATAAGGTAAATCGCGAAAGCTCATCTCATACTCCCTATGTTCAGAAGCAAGCTTTCTTTGTGTAAAGCAAAAGTAATCAAAAGGTATAAATTTAATGGGACAAAAGTCCCCAAGATCAAGCTCGGGAGGTGTTGGTTCCTCCTTTGGCCCCTCATATTGCACAATCAATTCATCATTATAAGCATTCTTTTGGCAAAAAGTCATGAGCCTTTGTTCAAGGGAAAAACCTAGCCCATTGTTCTGGATGTCAAAATTATCATTAAGTACAGAGATTCTATTAACAAGAGCATCGGTAGGAACCTTTTTTCTAAGGTTTTCATTAAAAGCAACATGATCTAAAGATCGTAAACGCATAATGTCTAATTGATAGAAAAGGATTGCTTCTATGGGAGGACAGCCATCATCCACCCTATAATGCGCAAAAATTTCATTGGCTTCTTTTATTATAAATCTGAAGTCATGAGCTAAAAAGATGGTTGCTACTCGCTTAATAGAAGAATGCTCAATATTAGAAAATTCTAGGAAAATCCTTTGTATGGAAGGATGCATATGTAAAAATTGTCTTTCAAGTTCAACTATGAGCAAAGATATAGCATATGCGAGACTACTAGTTTTATGAAGGATAGATCCACTCATGGTGGGCAAAGCATCGGCACAAGTAAAGACATCTTGAATAACTCCCTTCCCATTAATATTACCACTACCAATACGAAACTTTTTAGTGTGCAAAATAATAGGATTTTCAAGAGGATCATCAATAGCATCAAATTTTTCCATATTATTATCCTTATCAATGATAACCTCCCCAGTTTCAGACATGATGGCAACAGATGCAAAAAGAACGAGCACACAGAAGGCAGGAAGGAAAAAGAGGCAAACGGAAAAAGGGGGCGAAAGGAAAAGAGAGCGAATAAAACAGCAAGGGTGGAGTGGGGGAGAGTAAAACGAGAGGCAAATGGAAAATAATGTAATGCGAAGGATAAGAGTTGTGATGGGTACTTGGTATGTCTTGACTTGGCAGAGATCTCCCCGGCAACGGCGCCAGAAATCCTTCTTGCTACCTCTTGAGCATGCGTTGGTTTTCCCTTGAAGAGGAAAGGGTGATGCAGCAAAGCAGCGTAAGTATTTCCCTCAGTTTTTGAGAACCAAGGTATAAATCCAGTAGGATACCACGCGCGAGTCACCTCGTACCTACACAAACAAATAAGAACCTCGCAACCAACATGATAATGGGGTTGTCAATCCCTTCACGGCCACTTGCAAGAGTGAGATATGATAGAGATAATAATAATAACATAAATATTTTTGGTATTTTTATGATATAGATTGAAATTAAATATTGCAAAATAAAATAGATTGGAAACTTATATGATGGAGAATAGACCCATGGGGCATAGGTTTCACTAGTGGCTTCTCTCAAGATAGCATAAGTATTACGGTGGGTGAACAAATTATTGTCGAGCAATTGATAGAATTGAGCATAGTTATGAGAATATCTAGGTTTGATCATGTATATAGGCATCACATCCGTGACAAGTAGACCGACTCCTGCCTGCATCTACTACTATTACTCCACACATCGACCGCTATCCAGCATGCATCTAGAGTATTAAGTTCATAAGAACACAGTAATGCTTTAAGCAAGATGACATGATGTAGAGGGATAAACTCATGCAACATGATATAAACCCCATCTTTTTATCCTCGATGGCAACAATACAATATGTGTCGTTTCCTTTCTGTCACTGGGATCGAGCACCGCAAGATTAAACCCAAAGCTAAGCACTTCTCCCATTGCAAGAAAGATCAATCTAGTACGCCAAACCAAATTGATAATTCAAAGAGACTTGCAAAGATAACCAATCATACATAAAAGAATTCAGACAAGATTCAAATATTGTTCATAGATAATCTTGATCATAAACCCACAATTCATCGGATCTCAACAAACACACCGCAAAAGAAGATTACATCGAATAGATCTCCAAGAGAATCGAGGAGAACTTTGTATTGAGATCCAAAGAGAGAGAAGAAGCCATCTAGCTAATAACTATGGACCCGAAGGTCTGAGGTAAACTACTCACACATCATCGGAGGGGCCATGGGGTTGATGTAGAGGCCCTCCGTGATCAATGCCCCCTCCGGCCACTACTAGGAAAAGGCCTACTAATGGCGCACCAGTTTTGCCTACTAATGGCGCATCACTGGTGCGCCATTACTAGCACACCATTAGTAATTTTTACTAATGGCGCACCACTGGTGCGCCATTAGTATAGGCCACGGTGCGCCATTAGTATAGGCCACACGTGCGCCATTAGTATAGGCCACGGTGCACCATTAGTATTTTTGAATTTTGAAGGCGGGAAAATAGTAGTGGCGCACCGTCTAACCCCCACCATGCGCCATTAGTATTTTTGAATTTTGAATTTGGATCTGGATCGTGATTTTTTTGCCCATTTTTTGGTAGTTTTTTTGCTCGTTTTTTGGCACGATATTATTTCAAATTTTGTTCCTATTTTTTGATCTTGTACGTTCTTTTGCCGTGTTCTTTTGCCGGAGAGGAGTTCGCCGTAGAGGAGGAGGAGGAGGTCACCGGAGAGGAGCTCGCCTACATCGCTGGAGAGGAGGAGGAGGTCGCCGGAGAGGAGTTCACCGAAGCATCGGAGAGGAGGAAGGAGAAACCATGAGGGAATGGGAGGAGAGGAGGGAGGAGGAGCTCACCGGAGAGGAGGGAGGAGAAACCGTGAGGGGAGGGGAGGAGAGGAGGGAGGAGGAGGAGGTTCCCGGAGAGGAGGAGGTCGCCGGAGAGGAGGAGGTCGCCGGAGAGGAGGAGGAGGAGGTCGCCGGAGAGGAGGAGGAGGAGGTCGCCGGAGAGGAGAAGGAGGTCGCCGGAGAGGAGGAGATGGAGTGGAGGAGAGGAGGAGATGGAGTGGAGGAGAGGAGAGGAGAGGAGGAGATGGAATGGAGGAGAGGTGGAGTGGAGGAGGTGCACCCAGGCATGTATACGACATAGTAATGGCGCACCGTGGCCAGGTGCGCCATTACTATTTTTTTATTTTGAATTTTGAAGGCGGGAAGATACTAATGGCGCACCGTGGGCAGGTGCGCCATTAGTAACTCTTTTTTTTGACTTTTTTTGAATTTTGAAGGCGGGAAGATACTAATGGCGCACCGTGGGCAGGTGCGCCATTAGTAACTTTTTTTTATTTTGTTGACTTATTTTGAATTTTGAAGGCGGGAAGATACTAATGGCGCACCATGGGCTGGTGCGCCATTAGTAAATTTGAATTTTTTTAAAAAAAATTTACCTCCAGATCTTAAAAGCCCCATATCTTTTTTTCTGTTAGGTTTTTGAGGATTTTGAAAATGTTTAACATGGTTCCCCCGATTAAATTTGGATGTAACTTTTCGAGTAGATGATTTTTCATATAAAAAACTTTTTCATCCGAGTTAGTATGCAAAAGTTATGCCCATTTTTACAAATTCTCGAGAGATTTTGCAAATGAAGTCGAAATTCATATTTGCAAATTTTCCCAACAACTAGACCACATATCACATGGGAAACTTATTTTCTTTTATTTTTTTGACATTTTCATTATTTTATTTTATTTTTTTAAACTGAAAAGGCGATCCACGGGGGGGGGGGGGGGGTGCATTCGGTGGAAGTAGTGGCCAAGGTACTAATGGCGCACCGTGGCATGGTGCGCCATTACTAGTTTTGAAAAAAAATAAAAAATTTCAAAAAAAAAATTTTTACTTATGGCGCACCGTGGATGTGGTGCGCCATTACTAGTTCAACTAGTAGTGGCGCACCACTCCCACGGTGCGCCATTAGTAGTTTTGAAAACAATTTAAAAAAAAATTTTACTAATGGCGCACCGTGGATGTGGTGCGTCATTAGTATTTGGACACTAATGGCGTACCAACACATGGTGCGCCATTAGTATATAGTAATGGCGCACCACATGTCTGGTGCGCCATTAGTGTCAATTCCATCTATAGCCCTTTTCCTAGTAGTGGGCGGAGCTCTGGAAAAGGCCCCAAGATGGTATCTCTTGGGTACAGAAGGTTTCGGCGGGGGAAATAGGGTTTCGTGGCGCTCCTGGATGTTTTCAGGGTACGTAGGTATATATAGGAGGAAGAAGTAGGTCGGTGGAGCCACGAGGGGCCCATGAGGGGGAGGGCGCACCCAGGGGGTAGGTGCACCCCCTTGCCTCGTGGCCACCTCGTTGGTTGCTTGACGTCCACTCCAAGTCCTCTGGATCACGTTTGTTCCAAAAATCACGCTCCCGAAGGTTTCATTCCATTTGGACTCTGTTTGATATTCTTTTTCTGTGAAACACTGAAATAGGCAAAAAAACAGCAATTTGGGCTGGGGCCTCCGGTTAATAGGTTAGTCCCAAAAATAATATTAAAGTGTATAATTAAGCCCATTAAACATCCAAAACAGAATATATAATAGCATGGAACAATAAAAAATTATAGATACATTGGAGATGTATCATCATGGAACACTTCTACGACATCCCATGTATGACTATCTTGATTCTGTCATAAATTTGTCATGGATGTACATGCATGACAGAAAATGTGACCTACTGTGACAAACACGTATGAGGGAGTCATGGATTAGTGGGTCTCCAGACAGCCGGACTATATCCTTTGGACGGACTATTGGACTATGAAGATACAAGCTTGAAGACTTCGTCCCGTGTCCGGATGGGACTCTCCTTGGCGTGGAAGGCAAGCTAGGCGATACGGATATGTGGATCTCCTCCCTTGTAACCGACTCTGTGTAACCCTAGCCCCCTCCAGTGTCTATATAAACCGGAGGGTTTAGTCCGTAGGACAACATACAATCATACCATAGGCTAGCTTCTAGGGTTTAGCCTCTACGATCTCGTGGTAGATCAACTCTTGTAATACTCATATCATCAAGAACAATCAATAAGGACGTAGGGTATTACCTCCATCAAGAGGGCCCGAACCTGGGTAAACATCGTCTCCCCTACCTCTTGTTACCATCCGCCTTAGACACACAGTTTGGGACCCCCTACCCGAGATCCGCCGGTTTTGACACCGACATTAGTGCTTTCATTGAGAGTTCCACTGTGTCGTCATCATAAGGAGGGATGGCTCGGCTAGTTGTCAAGGACAACATCACCTCTAGGGGAGCCCTGGCTGTAGGCCAAACTCTCCGACTAGGCGGCTTCGTCATGACCGCCCGCTTGGCCGCTGCGTCGACGATGACTTCTCGGGTCATCGAAAATAGCCTCCACATTGGCTCGAAATTCGCCGAGCAGATGGATCCAATGGAGCTCTCCTCTTTGAACGAGCTCTTGGATCGCATCGCCGCTCTGGGAGTCGCTACGGACTTCGA
This sequence comes from Triticum monococcum, assembly GCA_034509565.1. Taxonomy (NCBI): domain Eukaryota; kingdom Viridiplantae; phylum Streptophyta; class Magnoliopsida; order Poales; family Poaceae; genus Triticum; species Triticum monococcum. The sequence continues at coordinate 80,747,909 of CM067843.1, forward strand.
TCGGATCGGGCTTAAACCTGACCAAAGGGAGATTAACTCTCCGCCGGTCACCCATCAGATAGCGGTGGTGGAGGAGCAATGCAGCGATTCTCCCTCTATCCTGAGGACGAACTATGTCTGGATTCCTGAGCTCTCCAAGATAGATACCCGCCCACGGGAGGACACCGCCCTAACCCTGAACCTAGAATCAGGCTGCATACCGAACCTACGGGGCAACATCCTGGAGCCCGAACTTCCAAGATCGGAAACTCTCCTACCCTGGGGTCTCAGATTGGGTCAAGGTCCAGACGTAAATCCACCCACCCACCTGATACAAACGATCTTTCTGTCACATCCCTAGTTCTGGTATGCTCAAGGCTAGCTAGTCATGTGTGCATCATGTTTAAATTCCATTTAAATTTGAAATGGGGATTTGCGAAACCCTTGGGAATCATTTATGGATATAACCCAGATAAAAATTGCTCCAAAAAGGTCCGAGAAAATGTTCATGTTGCTCTCTGAAAATATTGGTCAGAGGTAAAATTCAAACAAATATTTTCAGGAGCTCATAAATATTTATTTTGGCCATTTGGAATTAATGCAATACTTATTTGCATTGGATATATATATATATATATATATGTTATATTTATTCATATATGTCCAATAATTCTGATTTTTATGTGAGGGGCTCTGGAATATTTCAACTAGCTCCTACAATAAATTTCAGAAGAAATATAAATTGATTTAGTGTTTTACTAAATCAGGAAACAAATTACAGAAATAGAAAAGAAAACAAAAAAGGAAAAACCTTACCTGGACTTACCTGGGCCACTTGCTGGCCTAGCTCTGTGTCGGCCTAGCCAACTAGCCCCTGCCAGTCGTCCCTCTCCTCTCGCCAGGAGGACAGGGGCGTGTGCCCGCAGCGCGCACGCACGCATCCGGCCACCTCCTACATGTCTGCCTCACGCCCCCATCGCCCTGGACGCCCTGGACGACGCCACGCGCCTCCCCGCACCTCTCTCTCTCTCTCTATCTCTCTCTCTTTCTTTCTTTCTCTCTCTCGTGGCCTCCCCTCCTCTCCCTCGCTCTCTCGCGCGAATGGCCGAGCGCTGTCGTTGCCGCCGTTCACCGTAGCCACAGCCACCGCCTCCCCCTCGCCCTCTCTCCATGTCGGCACGCTCCGCCGCGACATCCTCTACGTCCTCGATGAGCCAAGCAACCGGGGACGCTCCGTGGAGCCGTCACCGCCGTCGTCTTCATCATCGGCCGCCGGAGATCGCCACCGACATCCCGTCGCCTCCAAGCCATCCCCGAGCACGCTGAGATCACCGAAGGCCTCGCCGTGAGCTCCTCTACCAAACCCCTCTTCTCCCCCTCTTTTTTGCACGTTCCAGCTCTGCTCCCCTCCATGGCTGTAGCTCCTCACCGCCGATCATGTCACCGTCGTGGCCAGAGCCACCGCAGCTCGCACCTGAGTACCTCACCGTGCTCATGGTGCCACGAGGGTGCCACGGAGCCCCTCGGGTGGCCTCCCCGTGCCCCGCAGCCCGCTCCCGCTCAAAGCCGTGCTCCGGACGCCGCGCTGAGCTCCGCTCCGGCGAGCTCTGGCCATCCCCGCGTATCCAGAAGACGCGGACAAGCCCTGGCTCCTCGCCCGTGGCCTCCATCGCCCAAAGGGTCGCCGGAAGGTGGATCACGTGCCCCTCCGCCGCATTCTGCCTCGCCGGCGGCTAAACGCCGGTGGGTTGACTAGGTTTGACCCCCCAGTTGATCAGATTTGACCCGTATTGGTTAATGACATGTGGGGCCCGGCCCTGCTAATTTCTAGTTTAGGATTAGTTTAACAACTAATTAAACCCTGTTAACTAATTGAGTCACTGACGTGTGGACCCCACACGTCAGGTTTGACCTGGTCAGCCGTGGTTGACTCGCTGACGTCATGCCTCTGTCATGCTGACACAATATATCATTTTCTGGTTTAAAAATAAATCAGGAAAATCCAGAAAATGATATAGACTTCTAAAATTCATAGAAATTCAACCGTAGCTCAGATTGAAATAAGTTATATATGAAAAATTATCAAAAAAATTCAATCTATATATCTGTACCATTTTCATGCATGACAAACCAACCTATACATGCTATATATATGAAAAGACACTTATGGCATTTATAAAGGCTTATTTTGGAGTTGCATTTGAACCTTTGGTTCAAATGGACTTCAACCAAATGAATGCTAGTTGCATTAACTCAAACAACATCACATACTCATGCCATGTTCATGCATCATATTGTTGCATATGATTGTGTATTGATTGCCGACATCGTTCCTTCTCGATAGGTCCTGCTCCGGAGACCGATCCAGAGTACCTGTCAGAGGAGCAGTGCCCCCTGTTGATCTACCAGGCAAGCAAAACCCCTTGTTCATTCTGATACAATCCTACTCTCTCGCTCTTGCTCTCATTTATTGCATTAGGACAACAATGATTCAATTGCTACTTTATGCTGTGGTAGTTGAACCCATTCCTCTGCATGACCTGTCATTGCCACAGTAAATAGTTAAAACCCACTAGCATGTGTAGGAGTTGATTGAGCCATGTTGTGTTCCTACCATGCATTGCCTGCTATTGCTTAGATTATGTCAGGTCTGATTCATTGGGAATGAATTGGAGTACAGTGCTATGTTCTGATGTTGAGAGTTAAGTGTGTGAACACGATTTGGTAAAGGTAGCGGTGAGAGGCCATGTAGGAGTACATGGTGGGTTGTCTCACTGGAACCGTCCCTAAGAACTGAGTTCTGTGTATGTTGTCCAATGACTAGATACTACCACACATTGGGTTTCGGTAACTCGACCCCTCTCGACTTATTAACCGACTTGGTCTCTATCCAGGAGTCGCAACTAGTTTCCGGTGTTTGTAGGCAATGTTATTCTTCTACCAAGTGGCACTCGGTAGGGTGGGCTTGGGACAGACTAGGCACAGGTGGCACGGTGTACCAAGTGGCACCCGGGTGGTGGGCTTGGGAACCCTGCTCACATCATTTGGGGTCGTGAGCAAAACCTCAGTCGGATCTCCTTGCGGATGGAACCCGAATAGGCGATAAACCTGGACTAGACTCTTGCGTGGTTAGTCAGGTCGTGGCCGACACCCCCGCCAGGCTTCCGCTTGAAGGTTGCCGAGATACATTACGTGTACATGGTGATAAGTGGTGAGAGCGTGTGTGAAGAAGTACACCCCTACAGGGTTATCATGATCTATTCGGATAGCCGTGTCCTTGGTTATGGACTTCTTGGATGCTTACGTGGTACATAGACAACTTAAAGTGGATACTCTAAAATGCTCAAGACAAGTGTGAGTGCTATGGCTAGCATTCTCATAGAGAGACGAGGATGAATCCATAGTAGTGTATTGATGTGGTGATTAGTGGACTCGTGTGCACTGCCTCACCTCAAAGAAGTTTCTCGTAGTAGTAGAACAGGATAGCCACTGAGTCAAAGCTGGCTTGCTGCAACTAAACCCCACATTACCTTCTTGATACAAATGCATGTATGATAGGATCTGATGTAAGTCTTGCTGAGTACCTTTGTACTCACGTTTGCTTATTTATGTTTTGCATGTGAGACATCTGTCTCACTAGTAGTACCGCTTGGACTTCGATGAGTAGCTTGTTACCTCAGCTATGATCTTGTACCCTTTGGAGGGTCTTGTAGATAGTCAGGCTTCTCAGCCTTTTTATTTTGTAGTTGTCTATACTCAGACATGTAATGCTTCCGTTGCTTGTATGCTCTGAATGATGGGTCATGAGACCTCTGTTTGTATTAATGCTATGTGGCTCTTTTGGGCCTTTATCTATATGAGTTTGCGTTATGTTGTGATGCCACGTTGTACAGCACATACTTGCATGTTATGCGTACGTGTACCATGTATTGCTATGTGTGGGATCGGACAACCTAGTTGTCTATCCTTGGTAGCCTCTCTTATGGGGAAATGTAGTCTAGTGCTTCCACCAAGCCATGGTAGTCCGCTACAGCCCAGTTTACGGGAGTCCTGCTAGCCCGGCACTACTGCTCCGGAACACTTAGAGTGGCCGGCATGTGATTCACATCGTTCCTGTGTCTGTCCCTTCGGGGAAATGTCACGTGGTGACATCCGGAGTCCTGCCTAGCCTGCTACAGCCCGGGTTCCCGGAGTCCTGTTAGCCCACTTGCTACAGCCCAGATTCACACGCTACTGACCGACATGCTCGATGTTGTTTCATGTATGCCTGTCCCTGTAAGTCAGTGCCACTTTGGCTTCACGACTTGTCATGTCGGCCCGGGTTCTCTGTCATATGGATGCTAGCGATACTATCATATACGTGAGCCATAAGGCGCAAACGGTCCCGGGCCATGGTAAGACGACACCCGTGGGAATACCGTGCATGAGGCCGCAAAGTGATATGAGGTGTTACATGCTAGATCGGTGTGACTTAGAATCGGGGTCCTGACAGCTTTGGTATCAGAGCCTGACTGCGTGTAGGATTACCAAGCTAACCTAGTCGAAGTTGAGTCTGGAAATTCTTTAGTTATATAAGGGAATTGATTGTGGAAGGGAACATAAGGCTCTTTTTACTCCTTATACCTCATGCCTTCTGATCTGAGTTATCCTATCTTTCCTACGGGGTTAAAGAACTTGGCTTTCTCTTCCGTCTATCAGGATCACGTGTTACTACTATGTAGTCTCTTAGGATTGGTTGATCAGAGTCATATTCCAGTTTCAAGTACTCCCGGTGTAGTTTGTTTAGTAATATCTCAGAACCTTGAGTGATGATGTTGAGTATGGTACTACCCAATCGTTTGCAGGATGTCTCAATTTGAGCATTTTACTGCCGTTATGCTGCCGGAATTGTCCTAGGAGTTCAAGAGATAGTATTTTCCTTGTACTATATTCTACATCCTTATGATGATGCTGAATCCATCCTTTGTTTCCTTGGTTGGTTCTTCAGGATGTCGCCAGTTAACCGAAGTTCTGTTGCTCGTAGCCGGAACAACGGAGATGATAGGGATGAGGATCCTCCTGACCAGCCTTCGTTGGCAAAGTTCATGTTAGAGATGGAGAAGAACAAGCACTACAAAAAATACACTTCCGTGATGATACGTGTTTGTCACAGTAGGTCGCTCTTTTTTTCATGCATGTACATCCATGAAAAATTTATGACAGAATCAAGATAGTCATACCGTGCTATCGTAGAAGTGTTCCATGACATTACCAAAATTATCATCACGGAAGTGTCCACTTCCATGACGATAAATCGCGCGTCACAGAAGTGCTTTCATCAAGGGTGACCGACACATGGCATCCACCGTAACGGAACACCGTTGCTATTGGGTTGGGTTTTGGATCCGATAACCCGTTAACAGCCCTGACCAATGGGGATTTTCCACGTGTAAAATCATCATTGGCTGGAGGAAACACGTGTCGGCTCATTGTTGGGACAGATGTCAACCACTCATTGGACGGAAGGCGCCTATGATACGTCGACACGTGGCACGGCCCAACAGAGGCCCATTCCTGTGAAAAGGCCGGCCCGTTTGACTTGGTCAAAAGTTGGTGGGCCGGCCCATGGAAGGCCTGTTAACGACCTGTTTGAATATAGCCCATTTACAGCCCGCTAACCCAAGGCCCGTTACACCCTATCCGAATTAGGCCCAGTAGCATCATCTGGGCCATCCAATATGATTCCATCCCGTTTTCACTTCTGGCCCATGTATGGCCCATGACGTCTTTCGGCCCATATGAGGCCCTATGTAACTCTTGGCCTACTAACGGCCCATGGAGAAATTGGGCCATAATGAACAGTGTATTACTTTACACCCATTAACGGCCCGTGGTGAAACTGGCCCGTAATGAACAGTGTATCACTTTATACCCATTAACGGCCCGTTATTCCGTTGGGCCGTTTCCAGCCCATGTTATCTTTCGGCCTTCTCATAGCCCATTTATTCTTGGGCTCATTTCCAGCATTCGTTTACTTATGGCCCGTTACTGTCATTTTCTGCTTGTGGGCCAAATTCAGCCCATGGTTACAGTCGGCCCATTTGTGGTCCATTAATATGTTGGACTGATTTCATAGCGTCATCAAATACGGCCTATTAACGATGGCCCATTATGGTCAGCCCATGAACGGACGATTCCAACTCTAGCCCGTTTACGGCCATAATGCGGTCTGTTTGGCCCATGTTTGGCCAATCGATTATACGGCCCGTATAAGGCCCATTGATAATACAGCCCGCAGAAGGCCCATTGTTTCTACGGCCCGTAGAAGGCCCACTATTTCTACGGCCAGTAGGAGGCCCATTGTCACTACAGTAAATATTAGCCCATGGTTACTGTGGCCTAGTTTTAAAAAATAGGTTATTGCAACCACTAGCTAACCGCAGAAAAAGAACTGCAATGACTACAAGCAAACAAATAAACAAGACAACAAAGAAATAAATAAGCAAGCAACTAACGCTATGCTATCACGGCTATTACACATATTACATCCACTGGGCATCAAAGTTCGACACCAGTGCCAATATAGGAAACAAAGCAGCATATCATATACACTGGTTGTCAAACTTGGCGACCAGCGCAAATAAACGCCGCAGCAAAACAAATCCAGAACTGAAACCACTTCAGAAGATCTCAAGAAACAATATCCTGGGTACCCATAATGCCAGCAAGATGCTTAGCAAGCTTATTAACTTTATCTTGTTTGGCGCTTAAATCCTCCAGCGCTTGCTGTTGCACCAGAAAATATGCATCTGAATTCTGCAGGGACTTCCTTAGTCCTTCAGCTTCCTGTCGCAGCACATCTGATCGATGTCTTTGAACTTGAAGTTGAGACTCAAGAAGACGAACTGATTCAGGCAACGAGTTCGAAGAGCTTGTGCCAGCAGTAGTGGCCAGTAACTCGAACACTACATCAAGACAGGACTTTTTAGGTTCCCTCACTATCGTCAAGATAGTTTTTATCAGCTTTCTTGGAGACCAACAGGGATGTCTCACTATCTTGAACCTTATCTGCATTACTTCCTTTACCATTGGATAACGTGGTACTATTCTCTAATATTTTGTCCGCATTATAAAAGAGAAACAAGCAGACACATCACATGTTTACCATGTTGTATATGAAACTCATTTTGGTAAATGAGTTCAGTAGTAAAGTGGATAGGATAACAGCATGAAACAAACATATATCTATGTACCATGGTCACTTTCTGGTCTATACCATTCTAGTTTTTGTTGCCAAATCAAGATAGAGACACGGTTCAAATAATATTTGTTCAAGACAAAGCAGAATAGACAGAATATAAGTGTGGGTAACTATAGAGCAATAACAACACTTGTAATGTGCATGACATGAGAACATAACTGTTTATTCAATTAAGACTGAAATCAACATAGAGCAGGTTACAACAGCAAACCAGTTAAAGAAATAGGTTTAAAACATACCTGTTGCGCCATTGGAGTTTCAATTCCATCCTTCAAATTGGAAAATAGTTGGTATGAGTAAATACAGTCATGCAAGAGCAAAGGATTATGAACCATAGCTACAGAACCTGACCTGAGAACAAATATTCTTCTCCTTTAAGTGTTGAGTTGGGGTTCGGAGTGGTGGTCCTCGTGCTTTGGGCACTGCAGTTCCCTTACTAACTGCTCGTGTTTGGGTGCTCTGTGGTGGAGACGGTGCTGTGTCAACTGGAACCGGGTTACTATCTGCCGGGGTGGGGTTTAGAAGGGGTGTGGCTAGTTCTCTGTCCAACTGGGTAGGGGTACAATCTGCGAGAGTCTGGGTTATGTGTAGTGGATCCGGTCCTTGGGCAAGTACAACCGTGGTTCTATCTGCATCAACTGGTAGCACTATCTTTTCTGAAGACCGTGTTGTTACTCCCTTAGATACTGCCATCACGTTCTCCAATTCAAATGGTTGATAAACAAGAAAAGTAATTGAAAGTATAGACATTGTATGATAGACAGGTGCAATGGATAGTGGGGAATAAAAGAGGGCATGAAATAATTCATATTTATGTTGTCTAACCAAACAGGATAGCATGACACAATTTCACATATATGATGGCTAACTAAACAGGATAGCATGACACAATTTCACATTATGATGGCTAACTAAAAAGATGGAAAGACATAGTTCAAAATATGAGACTATGTAAATAGGATGACATGACATAACTATATAATGTGTTTATTAAATAGGTTGGCATGACATAATTCACATACATTCACGGATAGAATGCCATGATTCAAATATGATGAGTGTAAACACTAAATAGGATGAGATGATATAACTATATGATGTCTTTATTAAATGGGTTGCCATGCCATAATTCAGATAGATGATGTGTATGTACTATGTAAACATGATGGCCTGATATAATTCAAATATATGATTTATATAGTAAGCAAGTAAGCAGATGGCAATCCATATATGATGTAAAAACTAAGCAATGCAAGACAACATGCATGACATGGGTAATATAACCCTGCCAAGTTTGAGCACAGACCTCAGGGGAAAAATAGGACTGGTCATCAGTCTCTGAATCCTCCTCTGAGGAGCTCTCTATAACCAGCAAGATGTCTGCTTCAGCAGGTAGCATTGTCTCCTCTGAATACCTTGTTTTCACTCCAAATACTTCCATCACTGCTTCAAATGGCTGATGCATAGGAAGAGTAGTTGAATATACAAACGTTTTCGCCAAATGGAACACGTAATACAAAAAAATGATAGTATGATATAATTCACATACATGACGATTGGCTAAACAGCATGGCATTGCACAATTCACATATATAATGCCTTTGCAACAAGATAGCATTGTATAATTCACATATATAATGTCTTGCAACAAGATGGCAGTGCATAATTCACATATATGGTAATTAGACACTAAACATGTGGCATTCACAGAAAGCATGTCTAAACTAATCAAATGACATAGCAATGCGAGACACCATACACACGATATGAGCAACATAACCCTACCAAATTAGAGCATACACCTCGGGGGGGGGGGGGAATATGACTGGTCATCTGTCTTTGATTCCTCCTCTGAGGAGCTATCCATAACCAGCGAGATATGCGCTTCGTCAGATAGCATAGTCTGCTCTGAAGACCTTGTTTTCACTCCAGAATTTGCCATCACCGTGTCAAATGGCTGATGCACACGAAGAGCAGTTGAATGTAATAACATTGTTGACAAATGTAATATGTAACGGAAAAAAAGGATGGCCTGATATAATTTACATATAAGATGACTGGCTAAGCAGGATGGCATTATAAAATTCACATATATGATGCCTGGCTAAATAAGATGGCGTTGCATAATTCACATAAATGATGAATAAACTAAACAGATGGCATTCACACAAAGGATGTCTAAACTAAGTAGATGACATATTTGATGTATAAAGTAAGCAATGCAAGACACCATATGCATGATATAACCAACATCAGCATGCCAAGTTAGAGCGAAGACCTCAGGGGGTAAATAGGAGTTGTCTTCTCCTTCTGAATCCCCCTCAGAACAGATATCTTCCTCTCGATTACAATCCAAAATGCGTGGAGGGGGGCTGCCTTTGCGCCTACCATGGAGCGACGTCTTCATGAAATTTTATTGCCACACAAGGCTCGTATCTTTTGCTCTACATGTTCAGTTCCATTGTTTACAATAACTGTCATGCATAGGAATAAAACATAGTGAGATTATGTAAGGAGTGCATGCAGAAATCCAGAGTGATGGTAGCAACCTGTGGATAGACCCAAAACCAATAATAGCAGGCAGATAATGGCTTCCGTTAAAAAATCTAGATAATGGCTTCTTTACTGTTTGTTTCCCACCCAACATGAAACTCATAGTAGACATCGGAGATTAACTAGATAGTAGATAGATACTGTTGATAGCGGCCCCGATATGTACCCCACAACCATTTAAAAACTCAAGTTTGACCATTAGTTTGGAGCTGACTCAGAGTCTAATCGGTGAACAGGACGATAAAGTAGCATGTAATATTAAGCGATGCATAACGTAAGCAGACACGAAAGAGTGCGACCTCTCTTGAGGTCCCATGTAGTCCTCGAGGTCATCTGCTCGGTTGATGATGGTAGTGCAGTTTTCATGGCTGCCAGCGGCGGGGAAGAAGATCTGAGGCGGCGAAAAACAGTCTGGAGGCCGGATCCCTACTGTGCTAGACCCTTCTGTCGTTGGAGCAGCTGAGCTGGGGTGGACGACGGCGCAGCAGGAGCGGGACAAACCACGCAAGGTTTCTTTGACAACTATCTGTAAGAGAAGTAATTCTGTAAGGGCTCGTTTGAATTGGAGGATTACAACAATGCAGGGATAGGAAATAGACAGGAATAGGATAGGAATGCACGTGCAAAACAGAGAATTTAAAAACACAGGATTTCTGCCAATCTGGGTGTTTGATTCACAACAATTGGAAGATCACAGGATGCAAAGAAGCATGGTGAGATTAGGTCAAACCACAAGAAAATGTACGGTTATAATGCTATTATGCTACTATCTCTTAGTCTTGTGCTTCATGAATAGGAATTTGAAAAGGAGGACAAGTGAAAATTAAAATTCCTACATTTTTTCTTTCAAGAAGACACTAAAGGAAAAAATCCGTGTGCTCAGTGGACAATATATATAACATGTAGAGTAAAAAAGAGATGCAACAAGTGTACAACCTCTTTGGCGAAGCCATGTCGATCTCAGCGTGATTGGGTTGGCCGGTGAGGATGCTCTGGCTGACCTGGCTGTCGGAGGAGGGGAAGAAGATCTTAGGCATCTGGAGATGAGCCCGAGGTGCTGCTCCATTGTGATGGAGGGTTTCGTCGTTGGAGCAGCTCCGGTGAGTTGTACGACGTCGAGGCTGAAGCAGGACAAGAGAGACAACGAACAACGTTAACCTGAGTGGAATTCTAATAGCATCTCTAATACATGACGTAAAATACATAACCACAAAGTGCTAGATGTAAAATAGATCAGCCGCTCATCTCTGAACTTAACTGTCGAAACTGAATTTAACTGTCGAAACTGAACTTAACTGTCGAAACTGAACTTAACTATCGAAACTGAATTTTGCTGTCAAAACTGACTTTTGCTGTCGAAACTGGACGCACTAGCAAGGTGAGGCTACACGTCGGTCGACTGACTTTTTCATCTCTGGTTAGTCGAATTTGCAGCCGTTGGATACGAAATCAAGGGCCTGCGGTTCATCTTCAACCTCCACCCCCCTGAGCTGGCCAAACAGCAGCCCCCCGCCCGCCCCGAAAACACTCCCCACCGCCGGTCCGCCGCCGCCCCTGCCATCCCTCTAGGCCCCCCGTGCCGAGCTTTTTCTCCGGCGATCCCCACGCCACCGCCCCGCCACCACCGGTGACCACCGCCCCCATCCTGAACCCTAAGATAGATAGTGGGGTACCTCTCCGGCGAGCCCCCCTCCCCACTACGGCTGGTTCTTCCTTCACCCCGGCGGCATCGGAGTGAAGTGTAGCTAAATCGGAGCAGCATCGCAAGCAAGAGCAAGAACGAGAGCAGCAGCGCAAACAAGACCAATAGCAAGAGCAGACCAGGCAGGGGACCGAGAGCAAGAGCAGAGCAGCAGCATGAGTGAGAGCTAAAGCAGCAGCATGTCCTACTGATGTGGACGTCGCCGCAGAGGGAGCGACGTCGTGGAGGAAGTGGCCGGCGACGCCGCCGTGGATGGAGCCACGCCGTGTCGGCTCGGGACCGAGCACCGGCAGCACCGTGAGATCGAATCAAGAAGAAAATGCGGCGATTAGTGTACAACCTCTTTGGTGGCGCCGATTAGGCCGTAGCTTCATCCGAGAAAACGGTGATGATGATGCTCTTCCGGTGGTGCAGGTGAAGATGGCGGTGTGGGAATGGAGGTGGCGCGAAAGACGAGGGGAACATCGGGGTAGCTCCTTGGAGGTGGAGGACGGGGTGGCTGAACCGGCGCGACGATGAGATCGACGACGGATCCTCAACCGGTACGGTGGATGAGGGACGTCGAGGTGTTGCTGTGGACGACGTCGTTGGGGAAGAGGCTCCGGCTGGGTGGCGGACGAAGTAGGGTGTGGGGTTTCGTCGAGGGTTTTCGCGGCCTCGGTGTACGAATGCGTGGGCGGATGGGATGGCAGTGGGGAACCATGGCTTAGAGACATGCTTGTCCGAAATGTGGGTAAGTCATGAAAGTACCCCCACCGATTTGAGGCGGTTCTTTCGGTTCAGGGGTACCACGGGCATTTCGCGTGTCGGGATTTCACAGGAGGTGGGAGTTTTCGCGCGCGTTGTAATTTCGGAATAGCAAGGCGCGGGTTGAGATGGAGGGAGTTGTCGGAGCACAACGAGACAAAGATATATCTTAAATATTTCGGGCTAGCAAGGCGTGGGTTGAAATTTCCGGACAAGCCTAACGTGTACTGTACCAAATCAATGCGCACTACAAATGTCATTCAAAACTTTGAATTCATGTTATGTTCAATTAAAATATTTCGCTACGTGTACAATGCATGCAACCTACTACTCAAATGAACGTTTTCGTGCATTCCAAAACGTATATACTACCGCTTCAATATGAACTAAATTTGAATTTGTTTCTCTATTTGAATAAGATCTACAGTAATGATTGTTGTGAAGTCAAAGCATTTGAATTCGTTTCTCTGTTTTAATAAGATATACAACCATAATTATAGTCAAGTTAAACCATCGTTTGTGTATTATCTTCATAGCACACCACATGATTAGTCTCGAGTTACATATGAACTATGTGTACTATATGAACTCGAACTAGATTTTTTGAGTCCACTTTATTTTGATTTCAAATCACATTACATTTCTAGCTCTAGCTAGATCTTCATAATCTAAACCATGTCTCATATGTATAATGTGTTTATCACATTATGTATGGTGCCTCGCCCCCTACGCCTACAAGTATTTAGATGTGAGTTGCAAATACCACACATTACCACAAATTCAAATAAAATGTGAGAATGTTCGATATATAGTATTGTTTAGATTGTTCGATATTTAGTTGTAAGCTGCAAACGCCACGCATTATCACAAATTCAAATAAAATGTGAGATTGTTTGATGTATAGTATGGTTTAGATTGTTCGGCATTTAGCTGTGAGTTGCAAACGCCATGCATTATCACATTATGGTATAACATGTGCACAGCACGTGTATCACCGCTATATTCATGCATGCAATGTTTAAAACACTATGATCTCCTATTCAAATATATGAATCCTCTTTCATATCAAATTATGATCTTTGTTAGTCTCTTACACCCACACAATCCTCTAACCTTTGTAGCTACCACAACTTTCTCTCGTGCATGCACACGCCCTCCTCGCCCTCCCCTCCCTCGGCATTCTATCCACCAGGCACATTCGTTTTTTCTTTAGGTCGTTCTCCCAGAGTCTCCACAACTCCTTTCCAACACACACAGATCGATAAACCTCTCCAGCGATGCCTGCCTACAACATACAAACACACCTTCAATCTCCTCCTTTATGTGTCCTTGCCTCGTGTCTCTCATACGGTCAGATGCACATGTAAACTCTCGCCCCTCTTTTCATCGCTCTCTCACAACCGCACACTCCTCCCCCTATCTAGCTAGTAGTTGGGCCTCTCGCACCACCTCCTAGCTCCATTCTCTCTGTCTATCCGTCTCGCTGGGCCTTATTAGCCTCTAACAAATGGACGTGCACCGACCGATCTCTCGCTATACATATAGCTAGCTAGGTCCTTATAACTCGTTTTTACCCACACGTCAGTTGATCTACCTCATTAGTTGTGTCTCTCCCTTCCTCCGACAAACTACAATTGATCTACCGATCTAGTTAGGTTTTCTTACCAAACACATGGTTCCCCTTCATCATCCCTGAATGCGTCCCGACAGATCTATCACGCACAGGCACACACAGAAACACATCCCCACTCTTATTGATAACATTGCAGTTCCACCCTCAGTTTGTCTAGTATGCCTCTCCCACCATCTTCGAGAAGCAACTCCATCACCCATCCAGCACTCTACCCCTCTCCCTCCCTCTCCCTCCCTCTCTCTCTCTCCTCAATCTCTCTCCCATCATATTTCCCGTCCTTCAGTTATGTATGGATGTCGACCGATCTCCCTCAAGACATAGCTGGGTCTCTCCTTCTCAACACATATATGAGTCGTTCTACCTCTATAGTTAGGCCTCTGCCTACCCCTCCCACCACCCCCTCCCCCCACACACGCCGATACATCGAGCGCTCTAGTCATGTCTCCCTGCCACACACAAACTTGACGTGTGCCCTCTAACGTTCCGGTAGGCCAGTCGCCCTATATCTTTGACTTGTACACACACACAATTTCGATGGCTCTCTTCATCGATCTCGCACCCACCCACTTGATCCTCTCTTCGACTCTATCGATAGCTATGACCCCTCCCTCTCTTCTCGTGGATTGCCCGACCCTCTATCTATGATATGGATAGGCCTCCATTTCACACACATTGCATGCAAAATTTTGTTTGAGATGTCATCGACACATATTCCCACAAATAATTCACAAAATTAACCCCCCACCCCACCCCCACCCCAAAACAAAAAACACTCACGAACGCGGTTTGTATCTCTCACACACACCCACGTAGGTGGGGAACATGCATGAAGAGAAGAGGTGCATGCACGGCGCACGTACTCTCGTCTCTTTCCCAACCACACCCGCGCGGGTACACGGTGGAGCTCATTTCTGTATGAAAAAGGCAGCCCACGTGGTAATTTGTCACGTGTACTGGTTGTCCACTTGGTGGAGGGAGGATCGTCTACCACGGGTGAACAAACAAATTGCGACTTGACGTGTTATGTTAAAAAAAGAGGCAAACCATGTGGGGCCTACCTTAGAGGCAAGGCTCTATACACTGGAGTACTTTTGATGTGTCCCGTCAACTCGCAGAATGAGGAGAAGCTTGCTTAGTACACCGTCTCCCCCGCCAACGGGCGCGGTGGCTCGCAGGATGAGGTGAAGCTTGCTTACTACACCTTACGCCCGCTCCCTCGCCCATGCGCGCAGTGGCTCGCAGGACGAGGAGAAAAATTTACTACTCCCTCCGTTTACACCACGTCCCTACTACCTTGGTTATAGAGATTATATCATATTGTTTGGAATATATATGTCCTTTATTAGATTTCAATATGAACTACTAGTACATACTCCAAACACTGATGTATATAGACGTATTTTAGAGTGTAGATTCACTCATTTTGCTCTGTATGTAGCACTCTCCCTCGCCCCTCAACCCTCGCCCACATGGTGGACGTGCAGCAATTCATTCGGTCTCATATAGCCAGAACGCTATATACTGCACTACCATTATTGCTCGACTTCCCGAAGAGGCGAAGAGCCAATCGCAAGGTCAATATTTTGGAGATGCCAATCGCAAGGTCAATATTTTGGAGATGCCAAGCGCAAGGTTATAGGAGAATGAGTAGTAGGTGCCGCGTCATTTATAAATAAAGTTTTTTTCTTCAGTGGCACGTATGCAATATGATAGGTTCATATGGAGAGAAAATGAGTACATAGTCAGGACGGGCCAGCCTACACGGTTGCTTGCTGGGGTTGCTCTCTTCACACTCTCTCGCACAAAACGACTGTGGCCACATCTATAACATCCCGGCGGATCACGTCCGCTTGGGGAAGGGGTGGATGCTTAGTGTAGATGCGGTGGCCGTCGCCGACACCGAAAACCCACTATCGGCGCGTCCCGGTCAGGGGTCCCCGCCGTTCTCTCTCACAAAGCCAGTGAGGTTGCCTTCGTCCCTTGCTCACTGTCGCGACGTGGGCCGTTGCCGCGTCCCGCCGCCCTCCTCAAGGTTGAGCTACGTCCCTCGGGTACAACTCCCTTTACAGCCGGCTTGCACCACTGCTCCAGCTGCCCACATCACTCCCTATGGATATTTCTCTATTTCTTTGCCCCGCACATACCTCTACTGGCTTCTACGTATTGTATTTGTGATGAGTTTATGTCTCATCAACTAGTCCCAGTAATCTTATTCTAATCACGCTTGTTCAATTTCTTTGCCACAGGGATGCTCATCTCGATTTTGGTGAAACTGCACAAAATGATCCGATGGTCAAAAGGTTGCAAACTTCATTTATTAGGAAGCTCGAACATTGCCAGCAAATTGAAGCCTGGTCAAGGTTCACGGTTCAAGGGCTAGGGACTGCATGGATCATTTTTTTCTTTAGCTGCCTTTGTTCCAAATTAAATGTCAACTTTAGTAGTAGTACAACTTTGTACTAAAGTTTGCACAAAGTTGAGAAACTTATTTTGGAACGGAGGGAGTACATATTTGCTATGATCTGTCAATCATTGAGATGGAGTAGCATGCATCTTAGTCTCCTTTGTATTTGATGAAATGTTGCAATGGGCAACCTTGGACGCAAGATACATGTAACAGAAGCTGGAAGCTTCATAGCATTGTACAAATTTATCTCGCTGATAAATTACAGTACGTACTATACTAGCACTTCCTCCATTCCTAAATATAAGTCTTTGTAGAGATTTCACCATGAACCACATGCGGATGTATATAGATGCATTTTAAGTGTAGATTCATTCATTTTGTTCCTTATGTAGTGGAATCTCTACAAAGACTTATATCTACTAGTAATAGCTAGCCCCCACTACTAGGAATTCTCTATCCTCTCCTTGAGCCACGTCATCAAAATTGATGTAGCCGTTAGATGAAGTAAATCAATCCATAATAGTCGTCTGATCTTGACGTTGAGAGGCTCCGCACTAAGACACATGCAAGCATGCCGAAATACCGTGGCACATGCATGTGAGTGGGTTTTAAATCACATCAACATGTCTGCATGCAAGCATGCACCGGTAGCATGCATGTAAGTGAGCTTTTAAGTCCCATTAACATGTCCGAAAGAAAAATATAATCCCATTATGCAGTAGGAGTTCAGGAGTTGGCTGATCTTTTTTCCTTACGTGGGATGATCTAAATGATGATGGGAGTTTATTTAGTTTGGCTACCACATTTGTCATGCGGTTATAGAGTTTTTTTGTTCTATGAAATCGATAATTTTGCGCAGAGAGATATACCGATGTTCCGCGCCAATGCGTGGGGACTCATCTATTAATATTTAGGAACGGAGGGAGTACTATGTAAAGAGTTAGGTGTCGCACGGTGATAGTAGTGTGAGGTGGGCCATGTAATCACTGAGCCTGCGTGTTTTCACTGCTCTTGCACGCCTCCGCTGTAAGAATGGAGAAAATTGTAATCTAGGTAGTAGTAGTATACCTCCTTTCGCCGAAAGCGTGGGACATCCAGCAGTCCTACCACCTCAGTAATAAACACCTATGAGCCGTCAAATCACATAGACCCAGCAGTAAGTTGGACGGACGAAGCAACCATCACTCTTGCGCTAGTGAGAGGTCGCATCCACTCTGCCCGGGCATGAATACGGCACCGATTCGTTGGAGCGGCGCTGATCGTTTCGGGCGGGAAGCGTGCGCGGGCGATGGAGGGGCTTTGGGTGGGCCAGGTTGGTCAGGAGCGGGTGTTGCAGCTGTCCGCATGTCCCTACCGGACATGCTCGGAAACGAGAGGATGCACCGACTCTCGCGGCTAAAATCGTACACTACACAACATCTCTCTGTAGGAGTAGGTTGATCTGTCACTCTCTCTAACACACACATGGTGTCAAACACACACACACACGCACGCACCTTGGTCCCGTTGCACCTTCTAACGTGACTTATTACACCTAGACGGAGGGAGTAGTAAGTATACGAGATACGGTGGCACACTGACTTAAGTCGAATACAAGTGGCCAAAATTTGTGTGCATGTTATAATAAGGATTCACTTAAAATAGTATGTGAGCGAACAGAGGGATCAATTGGATAGTGTTCCTGAGCAGTAGCGAGATGTGTGAGGTAAGATACACCGCTGGACCTTTTAATTTTTCTTATTAGGGTTTTTATCAGTTATGCCACCGGTTGTGTCCCACTACTCAGTTTTGCCACTAGAAATTTCAACTGCTCAAAAATGCCATCGCTTCATTAGACACATGCTCAAAAATGCCACTAAACATCATTATTGTGATCTCAAATCTCTTTTTCCATGTTATAATGACATAAATACCTATGAACCAACATGCCAGCTCTCCCTCTATCTCACTACAATAAAGTATGGGGCCCACTTGATCCCAACAGCGTCCTTATTTTCCTGTAAAATTATTTGCTTGGTTACTCCTGACAAGTGGGGTCACACATATCATTGTGAGATAGAGAGAACTAACATGTGGTTCTAGGCTTATTTTTGTCATAGAACATGGTCAACGGGTTTGACATAAAAATAACAATGTCTAATGGCATTTTTGAGGAAACATCTAACAGAACGATGGCATTTTTGAGATATCTAATGGCATTTTTGAGCAAGCATCTCACGGATAGATGGCATTTTTGAGCAGTTGTAACTTCTAATGGCAAAACTGAGTAGTGGGACACAACTAGTGGCATAAATGATAAAAACCCTTCTTATTAATTTGTTTCTTTCACCCTCTGACTGGTGGGACCCAACGTACTACGTGGAGAGAGGTAAGGTGACTAAGGCTGCATTATTTCTGCACCACTGTGGATAGTCTTACCACCAAAGCCACATGACACGATTATGATTGAAATCCCAATGACTCCCACACACACACAAAAAAAACATGGCATGCTTGTCACACGAATGCAGGAATGTATAAAAGGTTATTTCCCTCTCGTTGAAGATAACGGGAGGGTTGTGTAGCTGGTTAGCCTGTTCGCTCATCAAACTTGAGGTCTCGGGTTCGATAACTACACTTGAGCATAATTTGTGCCAGGAGGATTCTTTGACTGGTCAAAATGTTTTCTAGGGTTTGCACGCTTCACACTCTCTCTCCAGTATATATATACACGCTGCAGCCTCAACGCTTGTAGTTGCTCTCTTCACACTCTCTCGCCCTCTCCCGCTGGAGCCTCAATGCTTGTAGTTGCTCTCTCCACACTCTCTCGCCCTCTCCAGATCTAAAGTTGCTCTGGAGACGTCCACATTTGTAGTTGTTCACTTTCCACCTAGCGGCGGCGCGGGAGGGCCTCCGACCCCTTGTTCTTCACCGCCGTCCGGTCGCCCACCAAACCACGCCCCAAGAACCTTAAGGTATAATTTACTTACTCCACATGCATTGCTCTAGCTGCACGTATACCATGAATCTAGGACGTGGTTCAAAGAGGAAAGGAGTGGGGGAAAGTAGTGGGAAAAGTTGTATATAGCATGAATCTAGGACGTGGTTCAAAGAGGAAATGAAGGGGGATAGTTGTATAGCATTAATCTAGGATGTGGTTCAAAGAGGAAAGGAATGGGGGAAAGTAGTGGGGAAAGATGTATCGCATAAATCTAGGACGTGGTTCAAAGAGGAAAGGAAGGGGCGAAAGTACTTTTTCAAAAAGGAAAGGAAGGGACAAGGCTGTAGAGTTTGAGCAGGACTAGATTTGCTGCGCTCACATAGGGAAAGGCGTCTAAAGATAACAAAATTGGGACCAACACAAATATGCTCCTTGGTTGCTTGTTCTTTGTTGCAACAAACTATGCATGACCACAGTACATCGGTAGATGCACATGGTGCTGGTGCGTCCACTGTCCCATGCAACTCATTAGCTGTTGTTAATCTAAGGCCCTGTTTGGTTAAAAACTCCCTAGTCTCTACCTGCTAGGTTCCAGGGACTAAACATGGACTAGAGGTCATTAAATGACATGCTAAAAGACCATGTTACCGCTAGTAATGAACTAATAGAGACAAGGTGCGATGCGTGGCAGGGGCAACTGTTGGAAAAAGTCCCAAAAAGACTCCCTCGGGGTCTTCTTTCTTTAGTCCCAAATGCCCACTTTTAGTCCCTAAAAGTCCCTCGTCTTTGTTTTAGATGGGACTAACACGGATTTTTTGTTTTTTTAGTCCCTACACCAAAATGTCCCTATAAGCAAACACCCTCTAATAATGCCGCTGGAAAATTGATGCAATGCCGCAGTTAAAAGCAAATTACATGTTTAACGAATTTTATTGTTAATATAATCTCTATGTTAATATTAATCAATGCCACTATTTGAGAAATGCTATTGTCTTGCTTTCTTTCCCATTTAGATAAGGTAGATGCTTCTTTTTGTTGGCTTTTGTGTCATCCACCGTTATTGACCACTAATTGTTTCCTTTGCACCTCTGTGTAAACAGGGTTATCTCCTTCACCTCGTTGCCATTGTGACCTTTTGTTGCACTGCACAAAACACTTTTGTTTTAAGAGTGTTTTGTGCAGTTCAACCAAAATGTCACACCGACAACGTTGCTTGATTGCTTGATGTTAGTGGAACTGCACAAGAGGAGATCTTACTTCCTATCCGTTAAGGTGAATTTGGTTCAGATCTTCTTCTTGTGAGTTGTTTGAATTCTGCATCATGAGAGGTCAGTACTAGCCTTCTTTCACATGATTCTGCTGTGTGCATTCATATGTTGTGCTACTTGTACGATAATGTTGCTTGATTTTAGTGAACTGCGTAAATGGAGACAAGACTTCCAATCTGTATGTGCACCGTAATATCCCATTGAGGTAAGTAAGGATATTTCACAACTGCTGGCCTGTATTTTTCCACTTCCATCAGAAAATTAATTTAGTACTATACTTGTGCTCCCTAATTGACATGCCAAATCTTACATTGAAGGCGAAGCTTGTTTGTTATTGAACCAAGTGATGAAGGAGAAGAACAAGGGGAAGAAGAACAAAAATCAACTCCCGGTGCTGTAAGGAAGCACCGGAACTGTGATGACACAAGTAATGATATAGTTTTGCATCTTAATTTATTGCTATGGCTGGAACGAGCAATTGTTTTGCCACTGATTTGATGCCACTCTTAATGTAATATGTAATGATCTCTACTTGTGCAAACAGGGATCTTCTTTGAAGATACCATGTATTTTAGTGGAACTACACAAGAAGATGTTGGAAACATTAAACTAATCAAGGAGTATATAGTAAGCATGGCCACCACCGTAGATAGCAACAGATGGTTCCGGAGAATTGCTTCATCTATATGCTCTACAGAATAAGCCTCCTGACAAAGGTTGGTACTCGGCCACTGATTTCATCCATATGATTGAGCTTTGTCAGCTCTATTGGTGTTGTGCTATTGTTTAGATACTGTCATGAAAAAGTGGTATTGTCCTTGAGAACTGCTTCATCTTTGCTGTTTTAAATATTTCCTTTCCTTTTTTTCGAGCAAACAGTGATGCTAGCATTTAGTAGTCCTCTTGTCTTTGCACAACAGGATCATCTTCCTCTGAAGAAGAATATGAAGTACGTGAAGTAAGTAGTTCCGATTATGCCAGGATGAAGAAGGCATGTCTATCTTCTCATTAGAAGGAGCAGTTGAAGGATGGTTACATTACTCCCCACAAGACCAAACTAACTTCAGCTCAGAAGGACTGACAAAATCTCCATTTTTTGCGTTTGATATTTTCGAATGGGACGCCCTTGCTGTCAGCAGCGTCGATCAATTTTTTTCTTTATTCTTTAGTTGTGAAGTAAATATTGCCTCTGACATGTGAGTCGCTGAGATGCATACTCATCGATTGTTTTGAATGTTCTCTATGAATTGCCAGGCCTGTGTGTTTGATTGCAATGTACAGAAACGCTAAAAACCTGATCAAACTCTTTGTACTCCTTCTATTCCTTTTTACTTTGCACATTGTGAAAGTGCATACTTTTTTGTATAAGATTGGTCAAAGTAGAGATACTTTGACTGCAGACAAAACTTGTATGCAGACTAGAAAGGACCAGAGGGAGTACATGTGAAACTGCTGCAAACGAGGTGATCACCCTGGGAATAATGCTAATACATATTGTTTTGCATGTTCATCCAATGCCAGTGATACAGGAATTCGAACTAATCGAAATAAATTCATTCATACATGGTCGGAATTCATATAAACATGCCATATTTCATTACATTTCGTACATTCTTCAACTAAAAAGGGGTGCGCTGGAGGTATAATTAATTAACCGAAGCTACCCACCTGTGTCCCGCTGAGCCGAACAGAAGCTTCTGTGACTTAACTGCAGGTGTAGTTGCATAACTGACATGTGGCCTGTTGGGCCCACGTGTCAGTCAGCCAACTGCACCAGCAGTTAAGTAGAAGCAGCGTTACTCTCCAGCAGAACTCCCCGACTCCACGTCACCGCCAAGAAGCTAACCGGCCGTCAATGGTTAACCCACCTAGCTTGGCTTCAATAGGAGGGTAGCAGCGGTGGCCTTACTTGGACCCGAGCAGCGGTGACCTACCATGTTCTACTCTTCCTCGTTTTCTGTATGGCGCAGCCTCGTTGGCAGCGGGGCGGGGCCTCAGCGGAGCCGGCGATGTCCTCTGTCTCATTGCCAGCAGGCGGCGCCTCAGCGAAGTGGTGGAAATCCTCCCCCGCGTTGCCGGCAGGGTGGGGCCTCGGCTGAGCCGGCGATGTCCTCTACCTCGTTGTTGGCGGGGCGGGGCCTCGGCGGAGCCGGCGGTGTCCTCTGCCTCGTTGTTGGCATCGCGGGGCCTCGGCGGAGCATGGCCTCGTTGACGCCAGCGGAGCGGGGACTCGTCGGAGCGGGCATTGTCCTCTGCCTCATCCTCGGTCTCGCCAAACAGCGCCTCGCCCGCTTCATCGCCCTCTTTGCTAGCCTCTTTGTAGGCGGTCGCAGCCTCCGCCACCCGCATGCGCTCCCGCCAGCGCTCGAGGCGGCCCTTGCGGGCGGGGCGGTATGAGTCGAGCAGCGCCTCTTGCTCCGCCCGCTCCGCGGCGATCTGCTCCTCCGCCTGCAGATGCTCCTGGAGGAGATGGTGGTTGTAGGCGGCGTCGGCCTGCGCCTCCCAGAACTGCTCCTGACGCATCTGCCTCACAATGTCCATATATTGGGCACGGGCCTCGTCGATGTTCATGGTGCAATGCACCGGCGAGGATGGCGCGGAGGAGGGGGTTGGCGCCGGATCGTCGACTACCATGTTCTCCATTGGGACGTCGTGGTCCTCTGGCTGCCTGCCGGCCAGCCAGTCGGCAGCAATGGCTGCCATCTCCTTGTGGTCCATCGTCCGCCCATCCCGAAGAGCGCTGGAGTGCGAGGAAGCCATGGTGGGCAGTACTGGTGTGGAAAGGAGAAAGGGAACGGATGCGGATGACTGCGGCTATGGCCGGTGCAGTAGTTTATATAGCAATGGTGGGCGGGCGGAGGGACGGACGTGTGGCACCGGAGTAGCCGCCTCGGCAACCACGTATCATTAATGTGGGCGGCAGATGGACGGACGGACGGTACTTGTGTTGTTTGAAGGGCAGAGCAATCGCCTGCACCGGGAAGCGGGGCGGGCGGCGCTGACTGTTTCGGGCGGAAAGCGCGCGCGGGCGAGGCGATGATTTTACTTGGAGAGGATGACAATGGGGACCCACCAGGTCCATAGCCTCACGTACGCAAGTGCCTCCTTATTATATATATATATATATATATATATATATATATATATATATATATATATATATATATATATATATATATATATATATATATATATATATATATATATATATATATAACTATACTCCCTCCGTCTAGGTGAATAAGTCGTATTAGAAGGTGCATCACGACCTAGGTGCAAGCAGATTGGTGGAAAAGAAGAATATTTCTCTCTTCTAAACACAACATTTAATCACAGCAGTTAAGAGGATGCCTTATTAGCTACCCATGCAGACCATCGTAATTCATAAAATGCAAAGCGCTTTTATTTCTTGCCTAATAACCGCATGGACGTGCTGCATGCATTGGTCCTTGCCCGAGCAAAAAAAGGAGGAAAGGGGTTTCCAAGGGAGACAACGAGGCAGAGGTGGAAGCGCTCGCTGGAGTTATTTATTTTGCTTCCCCCTGGTTTCCTGACATCACGGTCCCACACCATTGTCAACCTATATAGTACTAGTCAATAAATGAGAGAATTGCACAAGAAGCGGCCGACAGCTGGGACCAAGCAGCTCGAGCAGTATTTGTGTTTTTGAGGTGTGAGCACTACAGAGTTTTTCGATGTTTAGCCCAGATATTAATTTTTCCCCTCTGAACAACAACGAAAACATCGCTGCATGTATTAACTGGGCGAGCTGTGGCCCGTCTAGCCCAGGCCAGATATCCAGCCCAGATATTAATTTTTTCAAGCTAAAAATGGCTAGCCCAGCTATACTTTTTTTAGGAATACCCAGGCAAGGTCAAGTTGTTATTCTCTGCCCCTCTGGGCTGCAAATCTTTCCTAGGAGGGATGCATTAGGCTTAGCAAGAAAATGGGCTTTAAGAAATAATAAATGGGATGTAATTATAAAAACTGGGCAGTAGCTATAAAAAATGCACCAAACACGTGATTACTTTATAAAATATTATTTTTGGATATTGAAAATTTTAATTTCATTAATTGTTGTGAGCGCAATGTTTCGTTGGATTTTTACGTAATATAAATTTATATTGAAATTGTATTTAATTTGACTAGAAATTTCGGGATAACAATATTTCGGATCCCATCAAAATGTGGGAAATTTTGTTGAATTCTGTTTTGAACGGTTGGTTGAAATGGGTTGTACTTTTAACAAACTGTAAATGGGCTGTAGTAAATTCCATTAGAATTCAAAAATGGGCCACACATTCTTACAAATCTCAAATGGGCTATAAGTTCTCTGCCACACACTTCTGGCCTTACTAAGTTGACGCGTCCCCTGAAAAAAAATAGAGTTGACGCGTATGCAAGGCTTTGTCAACTTATAGTCAACACACGGTTCTAGCAGCAGTGGCCGTTGGATGTCCATCCAACGGATGCCGTGCTTCTTCTTCAATCTCGGATACTCTAGCTTCACTCGCCTAAAAAATGATTCCTCCCCTTGACATCTGGGGCACACCGTTTCGGAAGCTGACCTGTGGGCCTACTAAGTTGACGTACCAAGGGCTTTGTCAACTTAGTCAATATAAACGATTCTAGCTGCAGTGACCGTACGATGTCCATCCAACGGCCGTAGTGCTTCTCCAACCTCTGGTCTTCTTGCTCCAGCCGCCCAAAGCAGCGTCGGTCGTGCCGCCTGCTCCTGCCTCCCATGGCCGGCTATGCTGCCGTGGAGGCCTCACCGCCCCCTACTATTCCCACCACTAGCCAGGCCCTGCGGCGACGGCAGCCTCACACCGCAGCCGAACGAGTGAACCCTCATACTCCTCTCCGCGTGGGCATCCACTGTCGCGTCTTCACCGGCTCTGTGTCGTCCCCTTCCTAGGCCTCGCCGTCGTCCACCGCCCTGGTGCTCTCGGCGCGGTGTGGTCAAGGTGGAAGGAACGACTTCCATCGGACGTGGACAGTACGTGGAGAGGCTGACAGCTGGGTCCACGGCGGCAGCAAGGAAGTGCCTCCTTATTACGCGGAAAATAATGATTCCTCCACCTGACAGCAGGGACCCACCGGACAGGCCACCAATATTTTGCGAAAAAAATCGTTTCCCCCTGACTGCTGGGACCCACCGGACGGGCCACCGTATTTTGCGAAAAAAACGTCCCCCACATCCCCCGCTGTCAGCTCGGACCCACCAGAAGTGCCTCCTTATTACGCACAAAAAAATGAATACTCCCCCGGCTAGCTGGGACCCACCTTGCTGGGAGGCTGACATGTGGGCCTACTAAGTTGACGGGGACGAAGGGCTTTGTCAACTTAGTCAATATGATCGATTCTAGCTCCAGTGACCATACGATGTCCATCCAACGGCCTTAGTGCTTCTTCAACCTCTGGTCTTCTTGCTCCAGCCGCCCAAAGCAGCGCCGGTCGTGCCGCATGCTCCTGCCTCCCGTGGCCAGCTGTGCTGCCGCAGAGGCCTCGCCGCCCCCTACTAATCCCACCGCTGGCCAGGCCCTGCGGCGACGACAGCCTCAAACCGCAGCCGAACCAGTGAACCCTCGTAGTCCTCTCCGCATGGGCTTCCACTGCCGCGTCGTCCCCTTCCTAGGCCTCGCCGTCGTCCACCGCCATGGTGCTCTCCGCGCGGCGGCGTCAACGTGGTCAAGGAACGACTTCCATCGGAAGAGTACTGTACGTGGAGAGGCTGACAGCTGGGTCCACAGCCACAGCACAGTTTTTTTGTGATTTGCCAAGTAAGTCGCTTTGTCAGGCTTGTTGGACTGCAAATCTTTCAAGACGAGGACAGCTTTCATTCGGCTGGCCGAGAAAATGGCCCATCAGTAATGAGAAATGGGTTGTACATTTTTAAAACACATCAAACTGGCAATTAGTTTCAAATATCTTTTTTTCATTTAATATTTTAAATTACATTAATTTTTATGCGTGGAGAATTTTTTGGATTTTATATTGATATACATTTATTTTTAAAATCAGTTTGAATGTGAGTCGAAATTTCGGGATTAAAAACAGTTCGGACCGCACCGAAATATGCAAAATTTCATATAATTTTTTAACTGTTGCCACAATATGGGCTGTAATGCTAACAAAAAGAATATGGGCACCAACAAAAACCTTATGAATTAGCAAATGGGCTGTAAATTATTAGAAATAATGGCAGATGGGCTGTATGCTGTTTTCCACAGATTTGAGGCTTTCCTAAAAAAAAGGTTGACGCACAAGCACTGACTGTTGGATGTCCATCCAACGGCCGTTGTGCTTCTTCAATCTCTGCTCTTCCTGCTCCAACCGCTCAAACAAGCGCCGGCGGGACTGCCTGCTCCCTCCTCCTCGCGGCCGGTTGTGCTGCCGCACAGGCCTCACCGCCCGACCGTACTCCCATCGCTGGCCTAGCCATCCCTCTACTCACCCACACCTGCTGTTATTCTTCGGCGACGGCAGACGAACCAGTAAACCCTCATACAGTCGTACTCCCCTCCGCGTAAGAAACAACTGCCGAGTCTTCCCTGCCTCCGTGTCGTCCCCTTCCTAGGCCTCGCCGTCGTCCACCGCCCTGGTGCTCTCGACGCTGCGTGGTCAACGTGGTCAAGGAACGACTTCCATCGGACGTGGACTGTATGTGGAGAGGTTGACAGCTGGGTCCACGACCGCGGCAAGGAAGTGCCTCCTTATTACGCGGAAAATAATGATTCCTCCACCTGACAGCTAGGACCCACCGGACGGGCCTCTGTATTTCACGAAAAAAACGTTTCCCCCTAACTGCTGGGACCCACCAACTACATCTTTGCACACAAGGAAGTGCGTCCGGGCAAAAAAAACGACTCGCCCCCTGACTGCTGGGACCCACCAGCTACATCTTCGCAGGCAAGGAAGTGCCTGACAGTCGGGACCCACCTGGTCAAAGCGTACATAGCCTTGTCATTCTGGTCGCGAACGTGTATGTACATACTGGTCGATGTAGAGGCGTGCACGTGTTGTAGTAGAGGCACGCACGTGTCGTAGTAGAGGCGCGCACGTAGCATGTACACGTACGTACAGCGGCCAGGGTGCAAGAATGAAAATACGGCCACGTATGTGTACATACGGGCAGGGTCTCGAGCGCCTACTCGCGCATACGTATGGCGAGGGCTCGTGTACATGGCTGGGTCGGAACGGAGAAACAACGTCGTCGTCATGTTCATGGGGAGGCAACGGAATGCGTCGTGTTCATGGGGAGGCAACAGAATGCGTCGTGCTCATCGGGAGGGCTTGGACGGAACATGCGATGGAAACGAGGCCTGGCGTACCGCAGAATGGAGGAAACGGCCTTCTGTTTGACCGGCCACATTCAAAACGGGATCCTATTGATCGGGAGGGGTCTGGCGTACCGCAAAACGGAGGAAACGGACCTCCTACGGTCGAAACGGGGGTCCTGTTGATCGGGAGGGGTGTGGCGTACCGCAAAACGGACGAAATGGACTTGTGTTGGAGCGCAACGGTCGAAACGGGGGTCCTGTTCATCGGGAGGGGTGTGGCGTACCGCAAAACGGGACTCCACGGGATACTGTTCATCTCCACCGTCGACCCCCTCCAGCCTCCACGAGCTACTGTTCATCCACCGTCGACCTCCTCCAGCCTCCACCTGCGACTGTTCATCCACGGGCTCCTGTTCATCCAGCCTCCACCGCGCGCTACTCCACCAGCTACTGTTCAACCAACCCTCTCCACAGGCTCCTGTTCAACCACCCCTCCACGGGCAACTGTTCATCCTGCCCTCCACCGTCTACTGTTCATCCAGCCCTCCACGGGGTGGTCGTGTTCATCCAGCTCTCCACGGGATCTTGTTCATCCAGCCCCAACCGGCTCGATCGATCGGGGTCCTGTTCATCTAGAGGCAACACCACGGGGTCCTGTTCATCCACCCCCACCAGGAACTCTTCATCCAACCCCCCCCTCCCCGCAACGCTCACTGTTCATCCAGAGGCAGCAGTAGTGAAGGAATCGCTCGATCGGGTTCAGTTAACAGCCATCGATCGATCGCTCGGGTTCAGTAACGCGTAGCCTGCAGTGCAATCGCTCGGGTTCAGTTAGAGCCCAACGCCTCGCTCGGGTTCAGTCAGAGCCAACGCCTCGCACACACGCGCGTACATGTACGAGAGAAACGTGCATCGCTCGGCCCCCGACCTCCCACTGTAACCGGGAACTCCCCGAAATTTTCCTCCCCCTTGCTTCTACCACGGTTTTTTCCTTCATGGACGGCCCAAAGAATGTCATGCAGCTGCGTCTCCGGCCCGCCCAGGACGAAAAGCCCATTTTCTATCATGATTTTTTGTCATAGAAGTAGGAGCCCACCACATCTATGATGATACCGGGTTTTGTCACAATTATCGTCATAGAAGTGTCATATGTATGACAAAAAAATTTCGTTCGGCCCAAAATGTCACGGATGTGTCTTTTTTTGTAGTGAAGCGAGAGTCTAACCGCTTGTTAGCACGTATTGAGGAGAACACCTCCCATCAGCACAAAGAGTCTGCGTCCATTCATGACTTCATTGGTTTGAAACCACCTACCTTCCATCATTCCATTGAACCACTTGATGCAGATGACTGGCTCCGTAGTATCACACACAAGCTGTGTTCCGGGAGCGTAGCTGAAGGTGACAAGGTCACCTATGCTGCGTATCACCTGGAAGGTCCTGCTAGTCTTTGGTGGCAGAACTATGAGGCCATGTTTCCAGTTGGCCAGATACCCACCTGGAGAGATTTCACTGAGGCTTTTCACGAGCATCACATTTCTCAAGCCCTCATTGACCGCAAGAGAGAAGAGTTCTATAGTTTCACCCAGGACAAGATGGCTGTTGATGCTTATAGTAGAGAGTTTGAGAACCTCGCCTTCTATGCTACAGAAGAGGTGTCCACGGACGCCAAGAACCAGGCTAGGTTCCGAAAGGGTCTCAATCCCAAGTTGCGTCGTGATCTTCACTTGCATCATTGCAATACATTCCAGGCTCTTGTGAACAAGGACATTATTGCAGAGACAGCTCAGATCACTTACGAGGAGTCTCGTAATCATACCCGTGATTTGGGTTCTTCCTTCGGTTCTAGTTCTCAGAAGCATCGGATTTGGGTTCTGAACTCTGCTCTTCCACCCGGTTATTCACCGAGGCCATCTTATGTGGTACCTCCCCTAGTTAAGCAGTATGCTCCACCCAGGTCTATTGGTAGACCACTTGTCAATGCGGGTCCACGTACTACTTCAGGGACTTGCTTCACATGTGGAGAGCCAGGACACTATGCACGTGACTGCTCTCAAGCCAACTATGCTCCACCACAGCCCGAGGAGTCTATTCTTCATGGTAAGCCATCACGCAAGACAATCATTGTCAAGTCAGCCTCCACTGAATGTGGACATGTGCATCACGTCTCAGCTAAAGACACTCATGATGACCTAGATGACGTTCTTGGTACACTCCTTGTCAACTGCCATCCAGCATCGGTTCTGTTCGACACTGGAGCATCTCACTCCTTCATTTCTGAAAGCTATGCTAACTTGCACAACATTTCATTTTGTGATATGCCCTCTCCACCAGTCATTCAAACTCCTGGATCCAAATGGCAAACTTCTAGTGTAAGCGATGGTAATGAAATCCTTGTTGACAGACATGTATTCCTTGCATCACTTATAGCCCTCAAGTCTACAGATATTAACATCATCTTGGGTATGGACTAGATGAAAGCTCATCATGCCAAGATTGATTGTTTCACCAGGTCTGTTCAGCTTACACACCCATCTGGCAAGATAATCACTGTCTCCACCAGAGTTGGAAAGCGTCAACTCTATTATCTTAATGCCAACCCTCTTCTTAACCTTGAAGATATCCCGGTAGTCCGTGACTTTCCGGATGTCTTTCCAGAGGAACTGCTAGGTATTCCACCTGACAGAGATGTAGAGTTTGTCATAGATCTTATCCCAGGAACCACTCCAATCTCTAGGAGACCTTACAAGATGGCCCCTTAGAGATAGTTGAGCTTAAGAAACAGCTTGATGAGTCCTTGCAAAAGGGTTTCATCCGTCCTAGTTCTTCTCCCTGGGCTTGCCCCGTCCTCTTCGTCAAGAAGAACGATGGTACGGGCCGGATGGTTGTAGATTATCGTCCCGTTAATTTGGTCGTGATAAAGAACAAGTATCCGCTCCCTAGAATCAACGATCTGTATGATCAGCTCACTGGATCCTCAGTCTTTTCCAAGATGGATTTGAGGTTAGGCTACCATCAAATCAAGATCAGAAATGGGGACATTCCTAAGACGGCTTTTGTCACTCGTTATGGCCAGTACGAGTACACCGTCATGTATTTTGGTCTAACCAATGCTCCAGCTACTTTCTCCCGCTTGATGAACTCGATCTTCGTGGAGTACTTAGATAAGTTTGTCGTGGTTTACCTCGATGATATCCTTATTTACTCGAAGAACGAGGAAGAGCATGCCGAACATCTTAGACTTGTGTTAGAAAAACTCAGAGAGCACCGCCTTTATGCCAAGTTCTCCGAGTGTGAATTTTGGTTGCCAGAAGTGACCTATCTCGGCCATGTGATCTCTGGCAAGGGCATTGCTGTCAATCCTGAGAGAGTTCAGGTCGTTCTTGATTGGACTCCACCTGAAACGGTTAAGGAAGTTAGGAGTTTCCTTGGCCTAGCCAGTTACTGTCGACGCTTTGTTGAAAACTTCTCCAAAGTGGCCAAACCTCTCACGGAACTTCTCAAGAATGATAAAAAGCTTGAGTGGTCCCCACAGTGTGAGCACAGTTTTCAGGAACTGAAAATATGCCTGACTTCTGCTCCCATACTTGTGCCACGGGATTTCACTAATGACTTTGTTATCTACTGCGACGCCTCATGACAGGGACTAGGTTGCATTCTTATGCAAGATCGCCATGCGATTGCCTATGCATCTCGGTAGTTGCATTCACATGAGGAGAATTATCCTACACATGATCTAGAGCTTGCAGACGTAGTCTATGCACTTAAGACCCGGTGACATTACCTTCTTGGTAAACATTGCGAGATTTACACCGATCCCCAGAGTCTCAAGTATATTTTCACCCAGCCAGATTTGAACCTTAGGCAAAGATGTTGGTTGGAGTTGATCTCAGATTACGACTTAGGGATTACCTACACCCCAGGCAAGGGCAATGTCATGGCTGATGCGCTAAGTCGTAAGTCCTATTGCAACAATCTCATGTTGCAGCAGGGCCAACCACTTCTCCATGAGGAATTCTGTAAGATTAACCTTCACATAGCTCCCCACGGATTCCTTTCTACCTTGGTGGTGAAACCTACTCTTGTGGATCATATCATAGAAGCCCAGAAGCATGATACGGGGATTACCCGGATTAAGAGAAACATTGCCAAGGGCATTGCTGGTAGTTTCTCTATAGATGATCGAGGTGTTGTTTTCTTCGGGAATCGCCTGGTGGTCCCCAAGAAGCAGCATCTTCGGAACTAATCCTTAAGGAGGCCCATGAATCTCCTCTCATGATTCATCCCGGTAGTACTAAGATGTATCAGGACCTACGCCAGAGGTTCTGGTGGACTAGGATGAAGAGAGAAATTGCTCAGTTCATTTCTAACTGTGACGTTTGTCGCCACGTCAAGGCAGAGCATCAAAGGCCTACTAGCACCCTTCAGCCTTTAGCTATTCCTAAGTGGATATGGGATAAAGTTGCTATGGAATTCATCGCCGGCTTTCCTAGGACCAAGAGAGGGAATAATGCTATCTTCGTAGTCATTGATCGTCTTTCCAAAGTGGCTCACTTCCTTCCTGTTCGAGAGAGTATCACTGCTAGTCAGCTCGCTAACTTATATATTTCTCGAATAGTGTCACTTCATGGTGTTCCACTAGAGATCAATTCAGACCGTCGTAGTCTTTTCACTTCTAATTTCTGGGAGAGTTTCCAAACTACAATGGGCACCCATCTTTCCTTCAGTATCGCTTTCCACCCTCAATCAAGTGGTCAGGTGGAAAGGGTCAACCAAATTCTCGAAGACATTCTTAGAGCTTGTGTTATCTCATTCGGTAAGGATTGGGAGAAGTGTATTCCCTTCGCCGAGTTTGCTTATAACAATAGCTACCAATCCAGCCTCAAGAAAGCTCCTTTTGAGGTTCTGTATGGACAAAGATGTCGAACACCTTTGAACTGGTCAGAAACCGGTGAAAGACAATTCTTTGGACCGTACATGATTCAGGAGGAAGAAGAGCAAGTTCGCATCATTCGTGAGAATTTGAAAACAGCCCAATCTCGTCAAAAGAGCTAGTATGACCGTCGTCATAAGGAAGTGGCTTATGAAGTTGGCGACAAGGCTTACCTTCGGGTTACCCTTTGAAGGGTACCCAACGATTCGGTATCAAGGGCAAGTTGGCTCCTCGTTACATTGGTCCCTTTCTCATTCTCGCTAAACGAGGAGAGGTTGCCTACCAGTTGGAACTACCCCCACATATTTCTCGAGTTCATGATGCCTTCCACATCTCTCAACTCAGGCGTTGCTTCTCAGATCCCATCCGCGGAGTGGACCACGAAACACTTGATCTCCAAGAGAACCTCACATATCGAGAGTACCCTGTTTGCATCCTTGATCAAGCAGAGCGTGTCACTCGACGTCATAACATCAAGTTTCTCAAGGTTCAGTGGTCTCATCATTCCAAGAGAGAAGCTACCTGGGAGCGAGAAGATCGTCTTCGACTTGAGTACCCCACTTTCTTTCCGCCGACTCCTGAATCTCGGGACGAGATTCTTTTGAGTGGGGGCGAGTTGTCACATCCCTAGTTCTGGTATGCTCAAGGCTAGCTAGTCATGTGTGCATCATGTTTAAATTCCATTTTAATTTGAAATGGGGATTTGTGAAACCCTTAGAAATCATTTCTGTAAATAACCCATATAAAATTTGCTCCAAAAAGGTCCAAGAAAATGTTCATGTTGCTCACTGAAAATATTGGTCAGAGGTAAAATTCAAACAAATATTTTCAGGAGCTCATAAATATTTATTTTAGCCATTTGGAATTATTGCAATACTTATTTGCATTGGATATATATATATATTATATTTATTTATATATGTCCAATAATTCTGATTTTTATGTGAGGGGCTCTGGAATATTTCAACTAGCTCCTACAATAAATTTCAGAAGAAAAATAAATTGATTTAGTGTTTTACTAAATCAGGAAACAAATTATAGAAATAGAAAAGAAAATCAAAAAAAGAAAAACCTTACCTGGACTTACCTGGGCCACTTGCTGGCCTGGCTCTGTGCTGGCCTAGCCAACTGGCCCCTGCCAGTCGTCCCTCTCCTCTCGCGAGGAGGACAGGGGCGTGTGCTCGCGGCGCGCACGCACGCGCCTGGCCACCTCCTGCCTGTCTGCCTCACGCCCCCGTCGCCCTGGACAACCTGGACGACACCACGTGCCGCCCCGCACCTCTCTCTCTCTCTTTCTCTCTCTCTCTCTTGTGGCCTCCCCTCCTCTCCCTCGCTCTCTCGCGCGAATGGCCGAGCACTGCCGTCGCCGCCGTTCACCGTAGCCGCAGCCACCGCCTCCTCCTCGCCCTCTCTCCGTGTCTACAAGCTCCGCCGCGACATCCTCTACGTCCTCAACGAGCCAAGCAACCGAGGACGCCCCGTGGAGCCGTCACCGCCGTCGTCTTCATCATCGGCCGCCGGAGATCGCCACCGGCATCCCGTCGCCTCCAAGCCGTCCCCGAGCACGCTGAGATCACCAAAGTCCTCGCCGTGAGCTCCTCTACCAAACCCCTCTTCTCCCCCTTGTTTTTGCGTGTTCCAGCTCCGTTCTCCGCCATGGCCGTAGCTCCTCACTGCCGATCATGTCGCCACCGTGGCCAGATCCACCGCAGCTCGCACCCGAGTACCTCACCGTGCTCCTGGTGCCACGAGGGTGCTCCGAGCCCCTCGGGTGGCCTCCCTGTACCCCGCAGCCCGCTCCCGCTCGAAGCTGTGCTCCGGCCGCCACGCCGAGCTCCGCTCCGGCGAGATCCGGCCGTCCCCACCTCTCCCACTTGCTCCAGAAGACGCGGATGAGCCCTGGCTCCTCGCCCGTGGCCTCCGCCGCCCAAAGGATCGCCGGAAGCCGAATCCCGTGCCCCTCCGCCGTGTTCTACCTCACCGGCGGCTAAATGCCGGCGGGTTGACAGGGTTTGACCCCCCCCCCCAGTTGACCAGATTTGACCCGTATGGGTCAATGACATGTGGGGCCCGACCCTGCTAATTTCTAGTTTAGGATTAGTTTAACAACTAATTAAACCCTGTTAACTAACTGAGTCATTGACGTGTGGACCCCACACGTCAGGTTTGACCTGGTTAGCCGCGGTTGACTCGCTGACGTCATGCCTCTGTCATGCTAACGCAATATATCATTTTCTGGTTTAAAAATAAATCAGGAAAATCCAGAAAATGATATAAACTTCTAAAATTCATAGAAATTCAACCGTAGCTCAGATTGAAATAAGTTATATATGAAAAATTATCAGAAAAATTCAATCAATCCATCTATAACATTTTCATTCATGACAAACCAACCTATACATGTTGTATATATGAAAACACACTTATGGCATTTATAAAGGCTTATTTTGGAGTTGCATTTGAACCTTTGGTTCAAATGGACTTCAACCAAATGAATGCTAGTTGCATTAACTCAAAGAACATCACATACTCATGCCATGTTCATGCATCATATTGTTGCATATGATTGTGTATTGATTGCTGACACCGTTCCTTCTCGATAGGTCCTGCTCCGGAGACCGATCCAGAGTACTTGTCGGAGGAGCAATGCCCCCTGTTGATCTACCAGGCAAGCAAACCCCCTTGTTCATTCCGATACAATCCTACTCTCTCGCTCCTACTCTCATTTATTGCATTAGGACAACAATGATTCAACTTCTACTTTATGTTGTGGTAGTTGAACCCATTCCTCTGCATGCCCTGTCATTGCCACAGTAAATAGTTAAATCCCACTAGCATGTGTAGGAGTTGATCGAGCCATGTTGTGTTCCTACCATGCATTGCCTGGTATTTCTTAGAGTATGTCAGGTCTAATTCATTGGGACTGAATTGGAGTACAGTGCTATGTTTTGATGTTGAGAGTTAAGTGTGTGAACACGATTTGGTAAAGGTAGCAGTGAGAGGCCATGTAGGGGTACATGGTGGGTTGTCTCACTGGAACTGTCCCTAAGAACTGAGTTCTGTGTATGTTGTCCAATGACTAGATACTACCACACATTGCGTTCCGGTAACTCGACCCCTCTCGACTTATTAACCGACTTGGTCTTTGTCCAGGAGTCGCAACTAGTTTCTAGTGTTTGTAGGTAGTGTTATTCTTCTACCAAGTGGCACCCAGCAGGGTGGGCTTGGGACAGACTAGGCACAGGTGGCATGGTGTACCAAGTGGCACCCGGATGGTGGGCTTGGGAACCCTGCTCACATCGTTTGGGGCCGTGAGCGAAACCTCGTCCAGATCTCCTTGCGGATGGAACCCGAATAGGCGATAAACCTGGACTAGAGTCTTGCGTGGTTAGTCATGTTGTGGACGACACCCTCACCAGGC
The DNA here is from genome assembly GCA_034509565.1 of Triticum monococcum. Taxonomy (NCBI): domain Eukaryota; kingdom Viridiplantae; phylum Streptophyta; class Magnoliopsida; order Poales; family Poaceae; genus Triticum; species Triticum monococcum. The sequence goes on from CM067843.1 coordinate 80,783,994, forward strand.
TTCCGCTTGAAGGTTGCCGAGATACATGACGTGTACATGGTGATAAGTGGTGAGAGCATGTGTGAAGAAGTACACCCCTCCAGGGTTATCATGATCTATTCGGATAGCCATGTCCTTGGTTATGGACTTCTTGGATGCTTAGGTGGTACATAGACAACTTAAAGTGGATACTCTAAAATGCTCAAGACAAGTGTGGGTGCTATGGATGGCCTTCTCATAGAGAGACGGGGATGAATCCATAGTAGTGTATTGATGTGGTGATTACTGGACTCGTGTGCGCTGCCTCACCTCAAAGAAGTTTCTCATAGTCGTAGAACAGGATAGCCACTGAGTCAAAGTTGGCTTGCTGCAACTAAACCCTACATTACCTTCTTGGTACAAATGCATGTATGATAGGAGCTGATGTAAGTCTTGCTGAGTACCTTTGTACTCACGTTTGCTTATTTATGTTTTGCAGGTGAGACATCTGTCTCACTAGTAGTACCGCTTGGACTTCGACGAGTAGCTTGTTACCTCAGCTACGATCTTGTACCCTTTGGAGGGTCTTGTAGATAGTCAGGCTTCTCAGCCTTTTTCTTTTGTAGTTGTCTGTACTCAGACATGTAATGCTTCCGTTGCTAGTATGCTCTGAATGATGGGTCATGAGACCTCTGTTTGTATTAATGCTATGTGGCTCTTTTGGGCCTTTATCTATATGAGTTTGCGTTATGTTGTGCTGCCATGTTGTACTGCGCATACTTGCATGTTATGCATTTGTGTAACGTGTATTGCTATGTGTGGGATCCGACAACCTAGTTGTCTATCCTTGGTAGCCTCTCTTATGGGGAAATGTAGTCTAGTGCTTCCACCGAGCCATGGTAGGCTGCTACGGCCCGGTTTACCAGAGTCCTGCTAGCCCAGCAGTACTGCTCCGGAAAACATAGACTGGCCGGCATGTGATTCACATCGTTCCTGTGCCTGTCCCTTCGAGGAAATGTCACGTGGTGACATCCGGAGTCCTGCCTAGCTTGCTACAGCCCGGGTTCCCGGAGTCCTGTTAGCCCAGTTGCTACAGCCCAGATTCACACACTACTGACCGACATGCTCGATGTTGTTTCATGTATGCCTATCCCTGTAAGTCAGTGCCACTTTGGGTTCATGGCTAGTCATGTCGGCCCGGGTTCTTTGTCATATGGATGCTAGCGATACTATCATATACGTGAGCCAAAAGGCGCAAACGGTCCCGGGCCATGGTAAGGCGACACCCGTTGGAATACCGTGCGTGAGGCCGCAAAGTGATATGAGGTGTTACATTCTAGATCAGTGTGACTTCGAATCGGGGTCCTGACAGCTTTGGTATCAGAGCCTGGCTGCCTATAGGATTACCAAGCCAACCTGGTCGAAGTTGAGTCTAGAAATTCTTTAGTTATATAAGGGAATTGATTGTGGAAGGGAATGCAAGGCTCTTTTTACTCCTTATACCTCATGCCTTCTGATCTGAGTTATCCTATCATTCCTACGGGGTTAAGGAACTAGGCTTTCTCTTCCGTCCACCAGGATCACGTGTTACTACTCTGTAGTCTCTTAGGATTGGTTGATCAGAGACATATTCTAGTTTCAAGTACTTCCGGTGTAGTTTGTTTAGTAATATCTCAGAACCTTGAGTGATGATGTTGAGTATGGTACTACCCAATCGTTTGCAGGATGTCTCAATTTGAGCATTTTACTGCCGTTATGCTGCCGGAATTGTCCTAGGAGTTCAAGAGATAGTATTTTCCTTGTACTATATTCTACATCCTTATGATGATGCTGAATCCATCCTTTGTTTCCTTGGTTGGTTCTTCAGGATGTCGCCAGTTAACCAAAGTTCTGTTGCTCGTAGCCGGAACCACGGAGATGGTAGGGATGAGGATCCTCCCGACCATCCTTCGTTGGCAGAGTTCATGTTAGAGAAGGAGAAGAACAAGCGAGAGTCTAACCACTTGTTAGCACGTATTGACGAGAACACCTCCCATCAGCACAAAGAGTCTGCGTCCATTCATGACTTCATTGGTTTGAAACCACCTACCTTCCATCATTCCATTGAACCACTTGATGCAGATGACTGGCTCCGTAGTATCACACACAGGCTGTGTTCCGCGAGCGTAGCTGAAGGTGACAAGGTCACCTATGCTTCGTATCACCTGGAAGTCCTACTAGTCTTTGGTGGTAGAACTATGAGGCCATGCTTCCAGCTGGCCAAATACCCACATGGAAAGATTTCACTGAGGCTTTTCGCGAGCATCACATTCTTCAAGCCCTCATTGACCGCAAGAGAGAAGAGTTCTATAGTTTCACCCAGGACAAGATGGCTGTTGATGCTTATAGTAGAGAGTTTGAGAACCTCGCCCGCTATGCTACAGAAGAGGTGTCCACGGACGCCAAGAAGCAGGCTAGCTTCTGAAAGGGTCTCAATCCCAAGTTGCGTCATCATCTTCACTTACATCATTGCAATACATTCCAGGCTCTTGTGAACAAGGTCATTAATGCAGAGACAGCTCAGTTCACTTATGAGGAGTCTCGAAATCACACCCGTGATTTGGGTTCTTCCACTGGTTCTAGTTCTCAGAAGCGTCGGATTTGGGTTCCGAACTCCGCTCTTCCACCCGGTTATTCACCGAGGCCATCTTATGTGGTACCTCCCCCAGTTAAGCAGTATGCTCCACCCAGGTCTATTGGTAGACCGCTTGTCAATGCGGGTCCACGTCCTACTTCAGGGACTTGCTTCACATGTGGAGAACCAGGACACTATGCACGTGACTGCTCTCAAGCCGACTATGCTCCACCCCAGCCTGAGGAGTCTATTCTTTGTGGTAAGCCATCACGCAAGACAATCATTGTCAAGTCAGCCTCCACTGAATGTGGACATGTGCATCACGTCTCAGCTAAAGACACTCATGATGACCCAGATGTCGTTCTTGGTACACTCCTTGTCAATTGCCATCCAGCATCGGTTCTGTTCGACACTGGAGCATCTCACTCCTTCATTTCTGAAAGCTATGCTAACTTGCACAACATTTCATTTTGTGATATGCCCTCTCCACTAGTCATTCAAACTCCTGGATCCAAATGGCAAACTTCTAGTGTAAGCCATGGTAATGAAATCCTTGTTGACAAACTTGTATTCCTTGCATCACTTATAGCCCTCAAGTCTATAGATATTAACATCATCTTGGGTATGGACTGGATGAAAGCTCATCATGCCAAGATTGATTGTTTCACCAGGTCTGTTCAGCTTACACACCCATCTGGCAAGATAATCACTATCTCCACCAAAGTTGCAAAGCGTCAACTCTATTCTCTTAATGCCAACCCTCTTCCCGACCTTGAAGATATCCTGGTAGTCCGTGACATTCCGGATGTCTTTCCATAGGAACTACCAGGTATTCCACCTGACAGACATGTAGAGTTTATCATAGATCTTATCCCAGGAAGCGCTCAATCTCTAGGAGACCTTACAAGATGGCACCCTTAGAGCTAGCTGAGCTTAAGAAACAGCTTCATGAATCCTTGCAAAAGGGTTTCATCCGTCCTAGTTCTTCTCCTTGGGCTTACCATGTCCTCTTCATCAAGAAGAAGGATGGTACGGACCGGATGGTTGCAGATTATCGTCCCGTTAATTTGGTCGCGATAAAGAACAAGTATACGCTCCCCAGCATCAACGATCTGTATGATCAGCTCGCTCGATCCTCAGTCTTTTCCAAGATGGATTTGAGGTTAGGCTACCATCAAATCAAGATCAGAAACAGGGGCATTCCTAAGACAGCTTTTGTCACTCGTTATAGCCAGTACGAGTACACTGTCATGTCTTTTAGTGTAACCAATGCTCCAGCTACTTTCTCCCGCTTGATGAACTCGATCTTCATGGAGTACTTAGATAAGTTCTTCGTGGCTTACCTCGATGATATCCTTATTTACTCGAAGAACGAGGAAGAGCGTGCCGAACATCTTAGACTTGTGTTAGAAAAACTCATAGAGCACCGCCTTTATGCCAAGTTCTCCAAGTGCGAATTTTGGTTGCCAGAAGTGACCTATCTCGGCCACGTGATCTCTGGCAAGGGCATTGCCGTCAATCCCGAGAGAGTTCAGGCCGTTCTTGATTGGACTTCACCTAAAACGGTTAAGCAAGTTAGGAGTTTCCTTGGCCTAGCCAGTTACTGTCGACGCTTTGTTGAAAACTTCTCCAAAGTGGCCAAACCTCTCACGGAACTTCTCAAGAAAGATAAAAAGCTTGAGTGGTCCCCATAGTGTGAGCACAATTTTTAGGAACTGAAAAGATGCCTGACTTCTGCTCCCATACTTGTGCCACCAGATTTCACTAAAGACTTTGTTATCTACTGCGACGCCTCACGACAGGGACTAGGTTGCATTCTTATGCAAGATCACCATATGATTGCGTATGCATCTTGATAGTTGCATTCACATGAGGAGAATTATCCTACACATGATCTAGAGCTTGCAGCCGTAGTCTATGCACTTAAGACCCAACGACATTACCTTCTTGGTAAACGTTGCGAGATTTACACCGATCACCAGAGTCTCAAGTATATTTTCACCCAACCAGATTTGAACCTTAGGCAAAGACATTGGATGGAGTTGATCTCAGATTACGACTTAGGGATTACCTACACCCCAGGCAAGGGCAATGTCATGGCTGATGCGCTAAGTCGTAAGTCCTATTGCAACAATCTCATGTTGCGGCAGGGCCAACCACTTCTCCATGAGGAATTCTGTAAGCTTAACCTTCACATTGCTCGCCACAGATTCCTTTCTACGTTGGTGGCGAAACCTACTCTTGTGGATCATATCATAGAAGCCCAGAAGCATGATACGGGGATTATCCGGATCAAGAGAAACATTGCCAAGGGCATTGCTGGTAGTTTCTCTATAGATGATCGAGGTGTTGTTTTCTTCGGGAATCTCCTGGAGGTCCGCAAGAAGCAGCATCTTCGGCAACTAATCCTTAAGGAGGCCCATGAATCTCCTCTCACGATTCATCCCGGTAGTACTAAGATATATCAGGAACTACACCAGAGGTTCTAGTGGACTAGGATGAAGAGAGAAATTGCTTAGTTCATTTCTAACTGTGACGTTTGTCGTCGCGTTAAGGCAGAGCATCAAAGGCCTGCTGGCACCCTTCAGCCTTTAGCTATTCCTGAGTGGAAATGGGATAAAGTTCGTATGGACTTCATCACCGGCTTTCCTAGGACCAAGAGAGGGAATAATGCTATCTTCATAATCATTGATCGTCTTTCCAAAGTGGCTCACTTCCTACCTGTTCGAGAGAGTATCACTTCTAGTCAGCTCACTGACTTATATATTTCTCGAATAGTGTCACTTCATGGAGTTCCACTAGAGATCAATTCAGACCGTGGTAGTCTTTTCACTTCTAATTTCTGGGAGAGTTTCCAAAGTGCCATGGGCACCCATCATTCCTTCAGTACCGCTTTCCACCCTCAATCAAGTGGTTAGGTGGAAAGGGTCAACCAAATTCTCGAAGACATGCTTAGAGCTTGTGTTATCTCATTCGGTATGGATTGGGAGAAGTGTCTTCCCTTCACCGAGTTTGCTTATAACAATAGCTACCAATCCAGCCTCAAGAAAGCTCCTTTTGAGGTTCTGTATGGACGAAGATGTCGAACACCTTTGAACTGGTCAGAAACCGATGAAAGAAAATTCTTTGGACCGGACATGATTCAGGAGGCAAAAGAGCAAGTTCGCATCATTCGTGAGAATTTGAAAACAGCCCAATCTCATCAAAAGAGCTAGTATGACCTTCGTCATAAGGAAGTGGCTTATGAAGTTGGCGACAAGGCTTACCTTCGGGTTACCCCTTTGAAGGGTACCCATCGATTCGGTATCAAGGGCAAGTTGGCTCCTTGTTACATTGGTCCCTTTCCCATTCTCGCTAAACGAGGAGAGGTTGCCTACCAGTTGGAACTACCCCCACATCTTTCTCGAGGTCATGATGTCTTCCACGTCTCTCAACTCAGGCGTTGCTTCTCCGATCACATCCGTGGAGTGGACCACGAAACGCTTGATCTCCAAGAGAACCTCACATATCGAGAGTACCCTGTTTGCATCCTTGATCAAGCAGAGCTTGTCACTCAATGTCATAACATCAAGTTTCTCAAGGTTCAGTGATCTCATCATTCCGAGAGAGAAGCTACATGGGAGCGAGAAGATCGTCTTCGACTTGAGTACCCCGCTTTATTTCCGCCGACTCCTGAATCTCGGGACGAGATTCTTTCAAGTGGGGGCGAGTTTTCTCATCCCTAGTTCTGGTATGCTCAAGGCTAGCTAGTCGTGTGTGCATCATGTTTAAATTTCCATTTTAATTTGAAATGGGGATTTGTGAAACCCTCAGAAATCATTTCTGGAAATAACCCAGATAAAAATTGCTCCAAAAAGGTCCAAGAAAATGTTCATGTTGCTCTCTGGAAATATTGGTCAGAGGTAAAATTCAATCAAATATTTTCAGGAGCTCATAAATATTTATTTTGGCCACTTGGAATGAATGCAATATTTATTTGCATTGGATATATATATATATATATATGTTATATTTATTTATATATGTCCAATAATTTTGATTTTTATGTGAGGGGCTCTGGAATATTTCAACTAGCTCCTACAAAAAAATTTAGAAGAAAAATAAATTGATTTAGTGTTTTACTAAATCAGGAAACAAATTACAGAAATAGAAAAGAAAATAAAAAAGGAAAAACCTTACCTGGACTTACCTAGGCCACTTGCTGGCCTGGCTCTGTGCCGGCCCACCCAACTGGCCCCTGCCAGTCGTCCCTCTCCTCTCACCAGGAGGATAGGGGCGTGTGCCCGCGGCGCGCACACACGCGTCCGACCACCTCCTGCCTGTCTGCCTCACGCCCTCGTCGCCCTAGACGCCCTGGACGACACCACGCGCCACCCCGCACCTCTCTCTCTCTCGTGGCCTCCCCTCCTCTCCCTCGCTCCCTCGTGCGAATGGCCGAGCGCTATTGTTGCCGCTGTTCACCGTAGCCGCAGCCACCGCCTCCCCCTCGCCCTCTCTCCATGTCTGCAAGCTCCGCTGTGACATCCTCTACGTCCTCAACGAGCCAAGCAACCGGGGACGCCCTGTGGAGCCGTCACCGCCGTCATCTTCATCATCGGCCGCCGGAGATTGCCACCGACATCCCGTCGCCTCCAAGCCGTCCCCGAGCGCGCTGAGATCACCGAAGGCCTTGCCGTGAGCACCTCTACCAAACCCCTCTTCTCCCCCTCGTTTTTGCGTGTTCCAGCTCCATTCTCCGCCACGGCCGTAGCTCCTCGCCGCCGATCATGTCGCCGCCGTGGCCAGAGCCACCGCAGCTCGCACCCGAGTACCTCACCGTGCTCCTGGTGCCACGAGGGTGCCGCGGAGCCCCTCGGGTGGCCTCCCCGTGCCCCGCAGCCCGCTCCCGCTCGAAGCCGTGCTCCGGCCGCCGCGCCAAGCTCCACTCCGTCGCGCTCCGGCCGTGCCCGCCTCTCCCACTTGCTCCAGAAGACGTGGACGAGCCCTGGCTCCTCGCCCGTGGCCTCCGCCGCCCAAAGGGTCGCCGGAAGGCGAATCCCGTGCCCCTCCGCCGCGTTCTGCCTCGCCGGCGGCTAAACACCGGCGGGTTGACTGGGTTTGACCCCCTAGTTAACCAGATTTGACCCGTATGGGTCAATGATATGCGGGGCCTGGCCCTGCTAATTTCTAGTTTAGGATTAGTTTAATAACTAATTAAACCCTGTTAACTAACTGAGTCACTGACGTGTGGACCCCACACGTCAGGTTTGACCTGGTCAGCCACGATTGACTCGCTGACGTCATGCCTCTGTCATGCTGACGCAATATATCATTTTCTGGTTTAAAAATAAATCAGGAAAATCCAGAAAATGATATAAACTTCTAAAATACATAGAAATTCAACCGTAGCTCAGATTGAAATAAGTTATATATGAAAAATTATCAGAAAAATTCAATCTATCCATCTGTACCATTTTCATGCATCAAAAACCAACCTATACAAGCTGTATATATGAAAACGCACTTATGGCATTTATAAAGGCTTATTTTGGAGTTGCATTTGAACCTTTGGTTCAAATGGACTTCAACCAAATGAATGCTAGTTGCATTAACTCAAACAACATCACATTGGGTAGCGGTGAGAGGCCATGTAGGAGTACATGGTGGGTTGTCTCACTGGAACCGTCCCTAAGAACTGAGTTCTGTGTATGTTCTCCAATGACTAGATACTACCACACATTGGGTTCCGGTAACTCGACCCCTCTCGACTTATTAACCGACTTGGTCTCTATCTAGGAGTCGCAACTAGTTTCTGGTGTTTGTAGGCAGTGTTATTCTTCTACCAAATGGCACCCGGCAGGGTGGGCTTGGGACAGACTAGGCACAGGTGGCACGGTGTACCAGGTGGCACGGTTTACCAAGTGGCACCCAGATGGTGGGCTTGGGAACCCTGCTCACATCATTTGGGGCCATGAGCGAAACCTCGGCCGGATCTCCTTGCGGATGGAACCCGAATAGGCGATAAACCTGGACTAGAGTCTTGCGTGGTTAGTCAAGTCGTGGCCAACACCCTCGCCAGGCTTCCGCTTGAAGGTTGCCGAGATACATGACGTGTACATGGTGATAAGTGGTGAGAGCGTGTGTGAAGAAGTACACCCCTGCAGGGTTATCATGATCTATTTGGATAGCCGTGTCCTCGGTTATGGACTTCTTGGATGCTTACGTGGTACATAGACAACTTAAAGTGGATACTCTAAAATGCTCAAGACAAGTGTGAGTCATATGGATGGCCTTCTCATAGAGAGACGGGGATGAATCCATAGTAGTGTATTGATGTGGTGACTAGTGGACTCGTGTGCGCTGCCTCACCTCAAAGAAGCTTCTTGTAGTCGTAGAATAGGATAGGCACTAAGTCAAAGCTGGCTTGCTGTAACTAAACCCCACATTACCTTCTTGATACAAATGCATGTATGATAGGATCTGATGTAAGTCTTGCTGAGTACCTTTGTACTCACATTAGCTTATTTATGTTTTGCAGGTGAGACATCTGTCTCACTAGTAGTACCGCTTGGACTTCCACAAGTAGCTTGTTACCTCAGCTACGATCTTGTACCCTTTGGAGGGTCTTGTAGATAGTCGGGCTTCTCAGCCTTTTTATTTTGTAGTTGTCTGTACTCAGACATGTAATGCTTCTATTGCTTGTATGCTCTGAATGATGGGTCATGAGACCTCTGTTTGTATTAATGCTATGTGGCTCTTTTGGGCCTTTATCTATATGAGTTTGCGTTATGTTGTGATGCCATGTTGTACAGCACATACTTGCATATTATGCGTACGTGTAACGTGTATTGCTATGTGTGGGATCCGACAGCCTAGTTGTCTATCCTTGGTAGCCTCTCTTATGGGGAAATGTAGTCTAGTGCTTCCACCGAGCCATGGTAGTCCGCTACAGCCCGGTTTACCGGAGTCCCGCTAGCCCAGCACTACTGCTCCGGAACACTTAGACTGGCCGGCATGTGATTCACATCGTTCCTATGTCTGTCCCTTAGGGGAAATCTCATGCGGTGACGTCCGGAGTCATTCCTAGCCTGCTACAGCCCGGGTTCCCGGAGTCCTGGTAGCCCAGTTGCTACAGCCCGGATTCACACGCTGTTGACTGACATGCTCGATGTTGTTTCATGTATGCCTGTCCCTGTAAGTCAGTGCCACTTTGGGTTCACAACTAGTCATGTCGGCCCGGGTTCTCTGTCATATGGATGCTAGCGATACTATCATATATGTGACCCAAAAGGCACAAACGGTCCCGTGCCATGGTAAGGAGACACCCGTGGGAATACCGTGCGTGAGGCCGCAAAGTGATATGAGGTGTTACATGCTACATCGGTGTGACTTAGAATCGGGGTCCTGACACTTTCCCACATTAGGCAAGCGCCCCAAGAGACAGTACATCACTATTGGGCCAGATTCCTCCTTGTAATGAACAAGGTCAAGGACTGTCGCGAGGAAGATGCAATTTCGTTCTTTTGCAACAATTGCACGGACAAGGGAATCCTCAATCCCATAAGTCGCCGTGACATAGCACACTTCGCTGACTTGGCGGCCATAGTATGGAAGTACTGCGCGATGGAAAGCGCCTGGAAAACCCAAACACAATTTTGGGACAATCCGGCTCTGACAAAATCCCCAGTCCGAACTAAAAGGGCGCATTCTCATAAGTCGCCCGACTCAATTACAAAAAAGCAAAAACCCACTACAGGGCATGGAACCGTATTGGAAGGATGGCTTAACGGGCCCTGCAAAATTCATAGTATAGCGGATACCATACCAACACATAACCTTAGAGCATGTTGGGTACTCCGGCAGGTGGCCAAGAGCAGCGAGGATCTCCTCATCCAAAACACCCCAGAACACCCTCCCATGGACAACAATACAGTATTAACAGTCTTCGAGACCTTCGCCTCAAATAATAGGCGTAAACGAGCACTCCGCAGCCTTCCGAAGTCTGCCACGTAGCAGCAATAAATCCATAGAGAGACACGGCCATTACTTCCAATGCCAGTGACGAACCTAAATTCCGAATAGCCCGAGCACCAGTCGCTTTGGTCCTCAGTCCAATTGTGGACGGCTTTTGGCCCACTAAAGTGCTCATGGATGGCGGCAGCGAATTAAACCTCATATACGAGCAGACTCTTCAAAAAATGGAAATAGACAGGAACCGTATTGAGCAAAGCACTACGACCTTCCGAGGAATCATCTCTAGTCGGGAGGCACATTGTGCTGGGAAAATCACACTAGATGTGGTATTCAGCACTCCGGAGAATTACAAGTCCGAAGAAATCACATTCCAAGTGGCCCCGTTCAGTAGCGGATACCGCGCCCTTCTAGGGTGGGAGGCATTCACAATTTTAAGCCATTCCCCATTACGGGTACATGAAGCTCAAAATGCCCGGACCCAATGGAATCATCACTCTAGCTAGTGATCCAGACATAGCACTCCGCACCAAGAAAAAAACAGCCGCACCGGCCCTCGAGGCGTTATCCGAAGCCCTTGTGGCGGAGGAGTTAACTACGCTGCGCTCCAAAGTGGACAGGGACGACGTGATACTAGACAAAAGATCCAAGTCCACCTCCTTTAAACCAGCGGATAAAATAGTGAAATTCCAAGTCCATCCAATGGACCCCACAAAAACAACATCCATCGGGGCACAGTTAAACCCCGCCGTAGACGCCGCACTATGGGAGTTCCTGCGCGAGAATTGGGACATATTCACCTGGCATCCTTCAGACATGCCAGAAATCCCACACAGGCTGGCCGAGCATAGCCTTAACATTCGAAAAGCATTTAAGCCGGTCAAGCAGACTCTTCGGCGTTTCTCAGACAAGCCATGGGAGAGGAGCTAGCCAAGTTACTGGAGGTCGGGTTCATTAGAGAAATAAAGCATCCGGACTGGCTAGCATACCTGGTGATGGTGCCAAAGAAGGACAAATCCTGGCGCCTATGCGTTGACTTCAAGGACCTTAATAAGGTGTGCCCAAAGGATCCCTTCCCCCTCCCTCGCATCGATCAAATTATCGACGCTACCGCAGGACACGACTCATTGTGCTTCCTCGACGCATACTCCGGTTACCACCAAATTAAGATGTCGGAGTCTGATCAAGCCGCAACGGTATTTATCACTCCATATGGCCCCTTCTATTTTAACACAATGCCCTTCGGGCTCAAAAACGCCAGCGCAACGTATCAGCGCATGATTCAGACATGTCTGGAAAAGCAGATTGGCAAAATAGTGGAGGCATACGCCGACAATGTGGTCGTTAAAACCAGACACGTCGACTCCTTAATAGATGACTTGAGGCTCACGTTCGACAATCTCCGAACATACGACATTAAGCTCAATCCGGAAAAAATGCGTTTTCGGCGTATCCACTGGAAAGCTCCTGGGCTTTATCGTCTCCAGTAGAGGAATTGAAGCAAATCCGGCTAAGATTCGGGCTCTGTCGCAGTTGGCTATACCAACTGACCTCAAGCAAATCCAGAAGTTAACTGGATGTGTGGCGGCCTTAAGCCGCTTCATCTCCCGATAAGGAGAAAAGGCACTCCCCCTTTATCGCCTTCTTCGGCGCACCGAACACTTCGAGTGGACGGACGCAGCCACGGCCAGATTGGAAGAAATAAAAGCCATCCTGGACACCAACCCAATCTTGGCCGCGCCAAATGTCGGCGAACCAATGCTATTATATATAGCAGCAACTCACCAAGTTGTAAGCGCAATGCTCGTCGTCGAACGGGAGACAGACGGACATAAATTCCCATTTCAAATGCCGGTATATTATGTATCTAGTGTCCTCACCCCATGCAAATCACGGTACCCACACTATCAAAAGATAGCATACGCGGTATTCATGGCATCCCGGAAATTACGACACTACTTTCAAGAGTGTTCAATTACGGTGGCCTCCGAAGTACCACTCAATGACATAGTAAACAACCGTGATGCCATGGGCCAGATTGCCAAATGGGCTATCGAGCTCCTCCCGTTCGACATAACATATAAACCATGGCGAGCCATTAAGTCGCAAGTACTAGCCGATTTCATCGCCGAATGGACAGAAGCCGAACTCCCTAAAGAGTACGGTGCGTACTCCAATTGGATCATGCACTTCGACGCCTCTAAAATGCTGGCTGGTCTGGGGGCTGGCGTCGTCCTGACGTCCCCCATCGGATATACAGTTCAATACATACACCAAATACTATACACAGACTCCAATAACGCAGCCGAATACGAGGCCCTATTACACGGTCTCCGGATGGCAGTTTCCATGGGCATTCAACGCCTGGAGGTGCGCGGGGATTCAAACCTCGCAATATTCGAAATAAATGGAGACTTTGATGCCAAGGATCCAAAAATGGCGGCATATCGCAATGCCGTCCTCAAAATGCCAGCTCGGTTCGAGGGGCTTGAATTCCACCACGTGGCTTGGGAAAATAATCAGGCGGCAGATATCCTCGCACGTATCGGCGCTAAGCGCGACCCTGTCCCACCTAACATCTTCCTGGAAAAACTGTTTAGGCCATCCGTGGTATGGGAAGGGGACACCGGCAATAATAGTCCGGACCCGGTCACAACACCAGATACCGAACACTCTGACACAATCGGAGGCTCTGCCATCGAAATAACACCTTCAGCCCATGTAATAATGGCCGTCATCGCCCCATGGACAGAACCATTCCTGGCCTACCTAACCAGGCAGGAACTACCCGAGGACCAAAATGAGGCACGCTGCATAGTGCGGCAATCTAAATCCTACAAGGTCCACAAGGGAGAGCTTTATAAGAAAAGCACTACCGGAGTCCTTCAAAGGTGTATCTCCGAAGAGGAAGGGCGGAAGCTTTTGGCAGAAATCCATGCCGGACTCGGCGGCCACCACGCCGCAGCCCGGGCCCTTGTAAGCAAGGCCTTCCGTACAGGTTTTTATTGGCCGACGACCCGGGCAGATGCGCAGCATCTGGTCCAACATTGTGTCAGTTGCCAGCTTTTTGCAAACCAAAGCCATATGCCGCCTACCACTCTCCAAACAATCACCATTACTTGGCCCTTCGCGGTCTGGGGGCTTGATATGGTCGGACCCCTTAAAAGGGGAACCCATAAGAAAAAAATACTTACTGGTCATGGTGGATAAATCCACTAAATGGATAGAAGCCAAACCCATCAAAACGGCTGAATCCGAACCGGTGATAGACTTCATATCTGGGGTTGTACACCGTTATGGCATCCCCCGCAGCATCATCACTGACAACGGCACAAATTTTACAGCCGACGAGGTGAAACTTTGGTGCAGCAATATGAGCATCAAGCTCGATTATGCTTCTTCTATCACCCACAAAATAACGGTCAAGTCGAGCGAGCAAATGGTCTTATCATGAGCGGCATTAAACCCAGACTAGTGCGGTCCTTAAAGGAATCAAACACGCACTGGGTAGAGGAGCTCGACTCCGTACTATGGGGGCTGCAGACCACGCCGAATCGCACTACCGGATACACACCGTTCTTTATGATGTACGGCGCAGAGGCGGTTCTGCCTTACGACATAATTCATGACTCACCTCGAGTGCACATGTACGAAGAAAAAGAGGCCGAGCTCGATCGGCAGGACAGTTTGGACGCCCTGGAGGAGGAGTGCGACGTGGCAAAGGTCCGTTCCGCATTCTGTCAGCAACAGGCTCGAAGGTATCAAAGCAGAAAAGTACGGGCCAAAACCTATAACGTTGGAGAACTAGTTTGTGACGCCCGGATAATTAATCTATAGTAATCTCATGCTAATGATGCCATGTCATCATTTTATTGTTGCTAGATCCCACGTTGTTTCAAACTAATTCTAAATTCAAATTTAAAATAAAGTCAAACAATTAAAATTTTCAAATGTCAAAACTAAAAATTCATGCGATGGCAAATAATCCATAGTTAATTATGGTGGAGAAAAAAACTAGGTCACTTATTTGCTTATTCAATAGTTATCGCCTAAAAGGAGTGACTAAAACATCCACTTTAGTTCCTTTGCTTTTATTCGAAAATCAAATGACTTAAAATATTACCCCAACCATTTTATGGTAGTGCCAAATATTGTAGGGCATTTATAAGGCCAAGTTCCATATTTTGCAAAATCTTTTGATAGCTTAAATAAATACGAGCAGTGTCATTTGCAAAACAGAAAATTAGAAAGAAGGAAAAGGGGCTAAGTGCACACTATGCATTAGAAGCCTAGTGCTACGGTAGCACGACCCAAGCCCACCATGGCCTTTTCCCCTTCCTCTGTTCTCTGTACATACAGGAGACAGGGGCCATGGCATGGCGGCCATCCCACGGCGCCATGGCCGGATGGCCACCACGTCGACTCCCCTCGGCCAATAAAAGCGTCCCCACGAAACCCTAGCTTGCCCTCATCATTTCCCCCTTCTTTCCCCCATCGGTCCCCTCCTTCCCGAGCTCCGCCATGGACGCGTCGCCGGCGTAGCCATCGCCGCTGTCCTCCCCGTTGCCGGAGACCACGATAGGGGCACCGCCTTCGTCGCCTACTTCGACTACGTCGGCGAGCTCGGGCCGAAAGCCACCCGTGTGCCCGCTGCTTCCTCGTCCTCAACCTCCGTCCGCCCCGGATCGTCGCCGCCTTCTTCGCCGGCCACCTCTGCTGCTCCTAAGCCACTCGACGGGCCTCCTTGTGCCTGCTCAGTGAGCACCTCCTTGCCCCTCCCTTCTTGCGCCATAGGCCGCCGTCCCCGAGTTCGTCCGAGCCCCCCGCGTACGCATACGCGTACGCGTGTGCGTGTTGTGCTGCTCCTGTGCCGCTGCTTAGCCGCTGCGTCTGCTCAAGCCTCCCTCTGCTGGCGCTGCTCCGTCGTGGTTGCCTGCCTACGCGTCGCGAGCGCCGCGACCTGCGTCGACCCTAGCCCCCTCCTCTGCCTCGCCTCGCTGCGCTCGCCTGCTCGACCACACGCGCTCGCGCTCACCGGCGCCCTGCCCGCGTCCGCCCGCTTTCTCTGCTACTGCACTTGCCCCAGCGCGCCCCCTGCTCCTCCTCCCCTACCAAGCGTGGCGCTGCTGCTGCTGCTGCATCCTACTACTGCCGCTGCTTACTGTATTTTGAAGTTACTAGCTAGCTTTTCTAGTTTTACAATGACTAACACTATAGACAGTCCCTAAACGGTGGCTAACCAACTACTGACTTGGGCAAAATTAATATAAATAGAAAATATACATGACAAACTCCATTTCATCCCATTGGACCAAATCTTTTCGATGACTGGTTTAAATCCTATCAAAATCGCAAAATGCTTTGTTTTGTTAAAAGGGAGCAGAAGTAACTCCTAGCTACGTGCTCTGTGTGTGTATTCTGTAGGTGTGTGTGATGTGTGTACAGCGTGTGTGTGGCCGGTGTGCCCATGTGTGTGGGGCTGCCCCAAAATTAGTTTAGGTCTAATTCAATTAGTTGGATTAGTTTTAGAATTATTTTTGCTCCGTAGCTGGTTTTATTAGTGCCAGGTTACTCTAGTAGTAGATGACATGTAGGCTCTCTTTTTAAATAAGGTAGATTTAGAGTCAATGACATGTGGGCCATACCTATCCTTTTGATTAGTCAAATTGACTTGATCAATTCGGTTTAAGCTAAATATAATAATTCTAGAATATTGTTAAAACTTTAGAAAATTAATATACAATAATACGTAACTTGGATGGAAAAACTTTTTACATTAAAGTTGCTCTGGACGACGAGAGAATCCGGATATGCCCTCCGTTCGTCTGCCACACACCCCTAGCATAGCGAACGTGCAACTTTCCCCCTCCGTTTCGTCTGTCCGAAAATGCCAAACATCGGGAAAGCATTCCCGGATGTTCTCCCCCTTCACCTGTATCGCGTAGCGCCATGTTAGAACACGTCTAGCTCTGCCTGTTGTCCTGTTATGCACTTGCTTGCTATGTATTTATTGTTTCTTCCCTTTTGCATTCCGATATCACCCATTTCTTTCCCTCTCATGCTTGCATTAGAACTGCTACTGCTTTATGTGTGATCCTACTCTGATGCATAGCCTGTTGTTGTTACCTGCTTTCATACCTTACCTGCTTATCCTAAGCTGCTTAGTATAGGTTGGTTAGAGATCCATCAGTGACCCCCACCTTGTCCCAGTTGCCTCGCTTTATGTTCGATGACTCGATCATCATGATCAACGTCCAGGCCCCGACACCACACATCACCCCCCCTAGTTGTACGACTCTGTAGAGTTACATCGAGTGCCGAGGGTGGAACCTCATACATCACTCCTAATGAGATCTCCGTAGTGTAGCTATACGGTCGAGGTCATCGAGGGTGATTTCCTCCTTAACCACTTCCGTTACGGCTCTGTCGTGCAACCCCTCAAGTGTGAACCTCGAGGGTGGATCCTCTTACATTCACCTTGATGATAACATCGAGTGGAATTCTCTGGGGGTGATTCCTCGGGTTTCCTCTTTGGTGTTCGACACACAGTTACTATGGTTACTATGACTTTACACTGAACCATGTTACTAAAGACGGGTCGGCCCTGAGGGGTACCCACGCGAGCTTAATAGCGAGTGCTGTGGAGTCGGGTTGACCTAGAAGGTGCCCGCGAGATACTTACGAGGCGTGGCTGGGCATTCTTAGCCCTTGCCGCAAGTACTCAAGACGGGGCGACGAGGTCACATCTTTCGTGAGTCTCTGCTTGTTACCGCGCGTTCCTAATCCACTATGATTTGGATATTTGATCCGAGGGGCCTCTGGCCTGATAGCACTAACCATCATGTGGGCATTGTATGGGCGTTCTGCATTGTATACATCAGCCGAAGCTTAATAGATGTCAGCGACTGAGCGGCGCGCGCCGGGTTGGACTGGTAAGCACCTACCTTTTTGAAGGAGGTAGCTAGGTCTGCTCACCGGCCGCCCACACAACGTGCAGGAGTTCCCGAAGAGATGGCCCATGACCCCTGGGGGCATTGGTTTAGTCCGGCGTGCTGACCTCTCTATTAAGCCTAGGTCGGGTTGCGGCGTATTGTTTGGCCGAGGCCGGGCATGATCCAGGAAGTGTGTCCGGCCGGAGTTAATCGAGCGTGGTGGGTAAGTTGGTGCACCCCTGCAGGGAAGAAAACATCTATCGATAGCCTATCCTACGGTAACGGACACTTGGAGTTGTATCTCGATCGATATAACTAGAACCGGATGATGATGAGATTTGGATTGTGATGACACTTGGATAGTATGGCTCTGGGATTGCTTTCTCGCAGGGAGTCGAGAAAGGATCTCTGGCCGAGGTTGATAACACTACTACTACTTTAATTTATGCTACCCTACTCCCTCCTATTGCTGCAAGATGGTGGTTTCCAAAAGATGCTAGTCTTCGATAGGACTAGGCCTTCTCTCTATTCTGGCATTTCTGCAGCCCAGTCCACATATACAACCTTCCTTTGATAATGTTGCATATGTAGTGTAGATCCTTGCTTGTGAGTACTTTGGATGAGTACTCATGGTTACTTTGCTCCCCCTTTTCCCCCTTTCTTCTTCTTTTCGGTTGATGCAACCAGATGTCGGAGCCCAGGCGCCAGATGCCACCGTCGATGCCTACTACTACGTGATGTCCGCTGATGACCAGGAGTAGTTAGGAGGCTCCCAGGCAGGAGGCCTTGCCTTTTCGATCGTTGTTGCTTTTGTGCTAGCCTTCTTAAGGCAAACTTATTTAACTCATGTATGTACTCAGATATTGTTGCTTTCGCTGATTTTTGTGTTTTCAAGCTTATGTATTCGAGCCCTCAAGGCCCATGGCTTGTAATATAAAGCTTGTATTATTTTATTTGTGTCTAGAGTTGTGTTGTGATATCTTCCCGTGAGTCCTTGATCTTGATCGTACACATTTGCGTGTATGATTAGTTACGATTGAATCGAGGGCGTCACACTAGTTCTATGCCTGCCAGAGAAGAAAAAGAACAAGCTCAAGCCCAAATGGGAACGTCCCTTCATCATTGACCAGGTTCTGACCAGTGGAGCGTACTGTCTGCGGGGTGCATCGGATAATCGACTCGAGCCAAACCCATGGAATGCTGCCAGACTTCAAAGATTCTACGCCTAGCGGCGGACTCTATGTTCGTCTCCTTACCTCCATCAATTTTTTGCATATCTGTCTTTTCTCTCTTTCTCTCTTTTTATTTCTCATCAAGGCCCTAAAAGGCTAAAAACTTGTGTCTTGGTTACACAATCTTGCCACGCTAACCGCGCTCATTATACCTGGGGGCATCTTATACAGAAGCTTAATCTAACTATTTTTCTAGGCTTTATGTCCCACACATGTGTTATTCTTCTGCATGTACCTTTTTTCGCCATTATATGCATCTATATGACTTATGTTTTGGCCAAGCTGGGTTGCCTGGCTCTTGTATTTATGCCCTACGTTCCCGTTAATTCGGCTAGGGCATAAGGGGAGCACCACTGCGATAGTTACTGCCGGGTCAGCCAGATGTGTACCTCAGACTGGGTGAAGCCGAAAGCTAGCATTCTTAAGGGAATATTTGGTCGGTGAATAAAAGATGACTTTTATTTAATTTGAAACATGCCCCCAGATGTTTGTAGCCTGCGTCTCTTTTTGCAGTTCGGACATGCACATTAGGGCATGCGTACCTAGGGAAAGTAACCCTTAATGGGACTATTCTCCCTGGAAGATGTTTCTTACTACCCATGTAATATAACATAGCTAGTTGGGTACTTGTCTGTTCAAGCACTTATGACCCCTACGCCTGGTTTCCATGCATACCCCGGTTTTTACATAACCGAGCGGGTATTCGGATTCACTCCGGACTATCGGGTCCAGAGGTCGAAGCGAAAAGGTCCGCCATGACAAATGATTTACAATCCGGCTAGGACATTACATATGTCACTTGAAGTACACAGTCACTAAGACTGATTAAATTCTTCTTTTATACCATCCAACAGGCTGTCTAGCCTACAATCCTATTGGGAATACTTTGCGGCTAATTCTACTTGGTCATACACTAAACTGGCGGGGATCTCTTCCCCATCAGGCCCCACAGGTCCGACCTCAGCCATGTGGTTCGAGTCAGCTTTGGTATATCGTGTCTTCACCATAGCCCAGGCTTCCCTTGCACCTTGTCGGCAGGCTGATATCTTCCATAATCGGAAGCGCCGCCATGCTCCCTTGAGCTTCTCTATAAGCTCCCCCATGCCTCCTGGCGGGGACGCGGATGGCCACAAGGCTTGGCAAATACCCTGCATCACCTGTCGAGCATGCTCGTCCAGTTGTGAGAGCTCTGGTAGAAGATCACCCGAAGACCCAAGCATCTCCTCCGCGGGACGACTCGTCAGCATACCTGCAGACATAACTCTGTTAGCCGGCTTCTTCGCCGAACTCCTTTAAAAAGTTCGTTCAAGCACTTACTAAAAATGCCGCGCCGAAGCTGCTTATTTTCCTTCACGGAGTCCGCAAGCTGGGCTCGGACAACTTTCAGTTCCACGCCCAGCCGAATATTGGCGTCTTGGAGATTTGTCGGGTGGTTGGTGCGACATATGCCAATGGATGGCTTATCATTGTGGGAGCCAATAAAACATCGCCGGTGCCTGGAAACGGGATAAGGCGAAGACATGCACACCGACGAATCTTACCCAGCTTCAGGGCTCTCCGTGGAGATAACACCCCTAATGCTGCTCTACGGGGTCTCCTCATGATCACTAGCTCGAAGGGTAGCTACAGAATGCTCCTTTAGCTGTTCGGTGAAAGGATGAAGGAGGGCCAGGCTAGCCCGCTCCTCTTCTCCTTGTGGTGTCTAAAATATATCCAAAGAGTGATCTCCCCTGCATGGGAACCCTGTTGGAAATATGCCCTAGAGGCAATAATAAAAGCATTATTATTATATTTCCTTGTTCATGATAATTGTCTTTATTCATGCTATAATTGTGTTATCCGGAAATCGTAATACATGTGTGAATAACAGACGCCAACATGTCCCTAGTAAGCCTCTAGTTGACTAGCTTGTTAATCAACAGATAGTCATGGTTTCCTGGCTATGGACATAGGATGTCATTGATAACGAGATCACATCATTAAGAGAATGATGTGATGGACAAGACCCAATCCTAAACATAGCATAAAGATCGTATAGTTCGTTTGCTAGAGTTTTGCAATGTCAAGTATCTCTTCCTTAGACCATGAGATCGTGTAACTCCCGGATACCGTAGGAGTGCTTTGGGTATACCAAACGTCACAACGTAACTGGGTGACTATAAAGGTAGACTACGGGTATCTTTGAAAGTATCTGTTGGGTTGACACGGATCAAGACTGGGATTTGTCACTCCGTATGACGGAGAGGTATCACTGGGCCCACTCGGTAATGCATCATCATAATGAGCTCATAGTGACCAAGTGTCTGGTCACGGGATCATGCATTATGGTACGAGTAAAGTGACTTGCCGGTAACAAGATTGAACGAGGTATTGGGATACCGACGATCGAATCTCGGGCAAGTAATATATCAATTGACAAAGGGAATTGCATACGGGGTTGATTGAATCCTCGACATCGTGGTTCATCCGATGAGATCATCATGGAGCATGTGGGAGCCAACATGGGTATCCATATCCCGCTGTTGGTTATTGACCGGAGAGTCGTCTCGGTCATGTCTGCATGTCTCCCGAACCCGTAGGGTCTACACACTTAAGGTTCGGTGACGCTAGGGTTGTGAAGATATGTATATGCAGTAACCCGAATGTTGTTCGGGGTCCCGGATGAGATCCCGGACGTCACGAGGAGTTCCGGAATGGTCCGGAGGTAAAGAATTATATATAGGAAGTGCTGTTTCGGCCATCGGGACAAGTTTCGGGGTTACCGGTATTGTACCGGGACCACCGGAAGGGTCCCGGGGGTCCACCGGGTGGGGCCACCTATCCCGGAGGGCCCCATGGGCTGAAGTGGGAAGGGACCCAGCCCTTAGTGGGCTGGGGCGCCACCCCTAAGGGCCTATGCGCCTAGGGTTAGGGGAAACCCTAAAGGGGGGGCGCCCCCTTGCTTGGGGGGCAAGCCCCCCACCCCTTGGCCGCCCCCCTAGGAGATCCATCTCCTAGGGCCGGCGCCCCCCCCTTGGCACCCCTATATATAGTGGGGAGAGGAGGGACTTGATGCTACGGCTTTTGGTGCATCTCTCTCTCCCTGTTACTTCTCTCTCTCTTGTAGTATAGGCGAAGCCCTGCTACTGTGACGCCCTGCATCCACCACCACGCCATCGTGCTGCTGGATCATCACCAACCTCTCCTTCCCCCTTGATGGATCAAGAAGGAGGAGACGTCTCCCGTCCCGTACGTGTGTTGAACACGGAGGTGCCGTCCGTTCGGCACTTGGTCATCGGTGATTTGGATCACGTCGTGTTCGACTACATCATCCCCGTTCTTTGAATGCTTCCGCACGCGATCTACAAAGGTATGTAGATGCATCTGATTACTCGTTGCTAGATGAACTCCTAGATGGATCTTGGTGAAACGAGTAGGAAATTTTTTGTTTTCTGCAACGTTCCCCAACAGTGGCATCATGAGCTAGGTCTATGCGTAGTTCTTCTTGCGCGAGTAGAACACAATTTGTTGTGGGCGTGGATTTGTCAACTTTCTTGCCGCTACTAGTCTTTTCTTGCTTCAGCGGTATTGTGGGATGAAGCGGCCCGGACCAACCTTACACGTACGCTTACGTGAGACCGGTTCCACCGACTAACATGCACTAGTTGCATAAGGTGGCTGGCGGGTGTCTGTCTCTCCTACTTTAGTTGGAGCGGATTCGATGAACAGGGTCCTTATGAAGGGTAAATAGAAGTTGACAAATGACGTTGTGGCTTTCACATAGGTAAGAAAACGTTCTTGCTAGAACCCTAATTCAGCCACGTAAAACTTGCAACAACAATTAGAGGACGTCTAACTTGTTTTTGCAGCAAGTGGTTTGTGATATGATATGGCCAAAGTTGTGATGAATGATGAATGATCCATATGTGATGTATGAGATGTTCATGCTATTGTAATAGGAATCACGACTTGCATGTCGATGAGTATGACAACCGGCAGGAGCCATAGGAGTTGTCTTTATTCTTTTATATGACCTGCATGTCATTGAGAAACGCCATGTAAATTACTTTACTTCATTGCTAAACGCGTTAGCCATAGTAGTAGAAGTAATTGTTGGCGAGCAACTTCATGGAGACACGATGATGGAGATCATGATGATGGAGATCATGGTGTCAAGCCGGTGACAAGATGATCATGGAGCCCCAAGATGGAGATCAAAGGAGCTATGTGATATTGGCCATATCATGTCACGTTTATTATTTGATTGCATGTGATGTTTATCATGTTTTGCATCTTGTTTACTTATAACGACGGTAGTAAATAAGATGATCCCTCATATTAATTTCAAGAAGTGTTCCCCCTAACTGTGCACCGTTGCGACAGTTCGCTGTTTCAAAACACCACGTGATGATCGGGTGTTTTATTCAGACGTTCACATACAACGGGTGTAAGACAGATTTACACATGCAAAACACTTAGGGTTAACTTGACGAGCCTAGCATGTGTATAGACATGGCCTCGGAACACAGAAGACCGAAAGGTCGAACATGAGTCGTATAGAAGATACAATCAACATGAAGATGTTCACCGACGTTGACTAGTCCATCTCACGTGATGATCGGACACGGCCTAGTTAACTCGGATCATGTAATACTTAGATGACTAGAGGGATGTCTAATCTAAGTGGGAGTTCATTATATAATTTGATTAGATGAACTTTAATATGATGAACATTAGTCTAAAATATTTTACAATATGTCTTGTAGATCAAATGGCCCACGTAGTCCTCAACTTCAACGCGTTCCTAGAGAAAACCAAGCTGAAAGACGATGGCAGCAACTATACGGACTGGGTCCGGAACCTGAGGATCATCCTCATAGCTGCCAAGAAAGATTACGTCCTACAAGCACCGCTAGGTGAAGCTCCCGTCCCACAGAACCAAGACGTTATGAACGCTTGGCAGACACGTGTTGACGACTACTCCCTCGTTCAGTGCGGCATGCTTTACAGTTTAGAACCGGGGCTCCAAAAGCGTTTTGAGAGACATGGAGCATATGAGATGTTCGAAGAGCTAAAAATGGTTTTCCAAGCTCATGCCCGGGTCGAGAGATATGAGGTCTCCGACAAGTTCTTCAGCTGTAAGATGGAGGAAAACAGTTCTGTCAGTGAGCACATACTCACTATGTCTAGATTACATAACTGCTTGACTCAGCTGGGAGTTAATCTCCCGGATGATGCGGTCATTGACAGAATCCTCCAGTCGCTTCCACCAAGCTACAAGAGCTTTGTGATGAACTTCAACATGCAGGGGATGCAAAAGACCATTCCTGAGTTGTTTTCAATGCTGAAATCAGCGGAGGTAGAAGTCAAGAAGGAACATCAAGTGTTGATGGTCAATAAAACCACTAAGTTCAAGAAGGGCAAGGGTAAGAAAGCCTTCAAGAAGGACGGCAAGGAAGTTGCCGCGCCCGGCAAGCAAGCTGCCGGGAAGAAGCCAAAGAATAGACCCAAGCCCGAGACTGAGTGCTTTTATTGCAAGGGATGCGGTCACTGGAAGCGGAACTGCCCTAAATACTTAGCAGACAAGAAGGCCGGCAAAACAAAAGGTATATGTGATATACATGTAATTGATGTGTACCTTACTAGTGTCCGTAGTAGCTCCTGGGTATTTGATACCGGTGCAGTTGCTCACATTTGTAACTCAAAGCAGGGGCTGCGGAATAAGCGGAAACTGGCAAAGGACGAGGTGACGATGCGCGTCGGGAATGGTTCCAAGGTCAATGTGATCGCCGTCGGCACGCTACCTCTACATTTACCTTCGGGATTAGTTTTAAACCTTAATAATTGTTATTTAGTACCAGCTTTGAGCATAAACATTGTATCGGGATCTCGTTTAATTCGAGATGGCTACTCATTTAAATCCGAGAATAATGGTTGTTCTATTTATATGAGAGATATGTTTTATGGTCATGCTCCTATGGTGAATGGTTTATTCTTTATGAATCTCGAACGTAATACTACACACGTTCATAATGTGAATGCCAAAAGATGCAAGGTTGATAATGATAGTCCCACATACTTGTGGCACTGCCGCCTTGGTCACATAGGTGTCAAACGCATGAAGAAGCTCCATGCAGATGGACTTTTAGAGTCTCTTGATTATGAATCATTTGACACGTGCGAACCATGCCTTATGGGTAAAATGACCAAAACTCCGTTCTCAGGAACAATGGAGCGAGCAACCAACTTGTTGGAAATCATACATACTGATGTGTGCGGTCCAATGAGTGTTGAGGCTTGCGGTGGCTATCGTTATGTTCTCACCCTCACTGATGATTTGAGTAGATATGGATATATTTACTTAATGAAACACAAGTCTGAAACCTTTGAAAAGTTCAAGGAATTTCAGAGTGAGGTTGAGAATCAACGTGACAGGAAAATCAAGTTTCTACGATCAAATCGTGGAGGAGAATACTTGAGTCATGAATTTGGCACACACTTAAGAAAATGTGGAATAGTTTCACAACTCACGCCGCCTGGAACACCTTAGCGTAACGGTGTGTCCGAACGTCGTAATTGCACTCTATTAGATATGGTGCGATCTATGATGTCTCTTACCGATTTACCGCTATCTTTTTGGGGCTATGCTTTAGAGACTGCTGCATTCACTTTAAATAGGGCTCCGTCAAAATCCGTTGAGACGACACCGTTTGAATTATGGTTTGGAAAGAAACCTAAGTTGTCGTTCCTGAAAGTTTGGGGATGCGATGCTTATGTCAAGAAGCTTCAACCTGAAAAGCTCGAACCCAAGTCGGAAAAATGCGTCTTCATAGGATACCAAAAAGAAACTATTGGGTATACCTTCTACCTCAGATCCGAAGGCAAGATCTTTGTTGCCAAGAATGGATCCTTTCTAGAGAAAGAGTTTCTCTCGAAAGAAGTAAGTGGGAGGAAAGTAGAACTTGATGAAGTATTACCTCTTGAACCGGAAGCGGGCGCAATTCAAGAAAATGTTCCTGAGGTGCCTGCACCGACTAGAGAGGAAGTTAATGATGATGATCAAGATACTTCTGATCAAGCTCCTACTGAAATTCGTAGGTCCACAAGGACACGTTCCGCACCAGAGTGGTACGGCAACCCTGTCTTGGAAATCATGTTGTTAGACAACGGTGAACCTTCGAACTATGAAGAAGCAATGGCGGGCCCGGATTCCGACAAATGGCTAGAAGCCATGAAATCCGAGATAGGATCCATGTATGAAAACAAAGTATGGACTTTGACTGACTTGCCCGTTGAACGGCGAGCCATAGAAAATAAATGGATCTTTAAGAAGAAGACAGACGCGGATGGTAATGTGACCATCTATAAAGCTCGGCTTGTCGCTAAGGGTTATCGACAAGTTCAAGGGGTTGACTACGATGAGACTTTCTCACCGGTAGCGAAGCTAAAGTCCGTCCGAATCATGTTAGCAATTGCCACGTTTTACGATTATGAAATATGGCAAATGGACGTCAAAACGGCATTCCTTAATGGTTTCCTTAAGGAAGAATTGTATATGATGCAGCCGGAAGGTTTTGTCGATCCTAAGAATGCTGACAAGGTGTGCAAGCTCCAACGCATGATTTATGGGCTGGTGCAAGCATCTCGGAGTTGGAACATTCGCTTTGATGAGATGATCAAAGCGTTTGGGTTTACGCAGACTTATGGAGAAGCCTTCGTTTACAAGAAAGTGAGTGGGAGCTCTGTAGCATTTCTCATATTATATGTAGATGACATACTTTTGATGGGAAATGATATAGAACTCTTGGACAGCATCAAGGCCTACTTGAATAAGAGTTTTTCAATGAAGGACCTTGGAGAAGCTGCTTATATATTAGGCATCAAAATCTATAGAGATAGATCAAGACGCCTCATAGGTCTTTCACAAAGCACATACCTTGATAAGATATTGAAGAAGTTCAATATGGATCAATCTAAGAAGGGGTTCTTGCCTGTGTTACAAGGTATGAAATTGAGCTCGGCTCAAAGTCCGACCACGGCAGAAGAAATAGAAGAGATGAGTGTCATCCCCTATGCCTCAGCCATAGGTTCTATTATGTATGCCATGCTGTGTACCAGACCTGATGTAAACCTTGCCGTAAGTTTGGTAGGAAGGTACCAAAGTAATCCCGGCAAGGAACACTGGACAGTGGTCAAGAATATCCTGAAGTACCTAAAAAGGACTAAGGAAATGTTTCTCGTTTATGGAGGTGACGAAGAGCTCGTCGTAAAGGGTTACGTCGACGCTAGCTTCGACACAGATCTGGATGACTCGAAGTCACAAACCGGATACGTGTATATTTTGAATGGTGGGGCAGTAAGCTGGTGCAGTTGCAAGCAGAGCGTCGTGGCGGGATCTACATGTGAAGCGGAATACATGGCAGCCTCGGAGGCAGCACATGAAGCAATTTGGGTGAAGGAGTTCATCACCGACCTCGGAGTCATACCCAATGCCTCAGGGCCGATCAAGCTCTTCTGTGACAACACTGGAGCTATTGCACTTGCCAAGGAGCCCAGGTTTCACAAGAAGACAAGGCACATCAAGCGTCGCTTCAACTCCATTCGTGAAAATGTTCAAGATGGAGACATAGAGATTTGTAAAGTACATACGGACCTGAATGTAGCAGATCCGTTGACTAAACCTCTCCCTAGGGCAAAACATGATCAACACCAGAATTCCATGGGTGTTCGATTCATCACAATGTAACTAGATTATTGACTCTAGTGCAAGTGGGAGACTGTTGGAAATATGCCCTAGAGGCAATAATAAAAGCATTATTATTATATTTCCTTGTTCATGATAATTGTCTTTATTCATGCTATAATTGTGTTATCCGGAAATCGTAATACATGTGTGAATAACAGACACCAACATGTCCCTAGTAAGCCTCTAGTTGACTAGCTCGTTAATCAACAGATAGTCATGGTTTCCTGGCTATGGACATAGGATGTCATTGATAACGAGATCACATCATTAAGAGAATGATGTGATGGACAAGACCCAATCCTAAACATAGCATAAAGATCGTATAGTTCGTTTGCTAGAGTTTTGCAATGTCAAGTATCTTTTCCTTAGACCATGAGATCGTGTAACTCCCGGATACCGTAGGAGTGCTTTGGGTATACCAAACGTCACAACGTAACTGGGTGACTATAAAGGTAGACTACAGGTATCTCCGAAAGTATCTGTTGGGTTGACACGGATCAAGACTGGGATTTGTCACTCCGTATGACGGAGAGGTATCACTGGGCCCACTCGGTAATGCATCATCATAATGAGCTCATAGTGACCAAGTGTCTGGTCACGGGATCATGCATTACGGTACGAGTAAAGTGACTTGCCGGTAACAAGATTGAACGAGGTATTGGGATACCGACGATCGAATCTCGGGCAAGTAATATATCAATTGACAAAGGGAATTGCATACGGGGTTGATTGAATCCTCGACATCATGGTTCATCCGATGAGATCATCGTGGAGCATGTGGGAGCCAACATGGGTATCCAGATCCCGCTGTTGGTTATTGACCGGAGAGTCGTCTCGGTCATGTCTGCATGTCTCCCGAACCCGTAGGGTCTACACACTTAAGGTTCGGTGACGCTAGGGTTGTGAAGATATGTATATGCAGTAACCCGAATGTTGTTCGGGGTCCCAGATGAGATCCCGGACGTCACGAGGAGTTCCGGAATGGTCCGGAGGTAAAGAATTATATATAGGAAGTGCTGTTTCAGCCATCGGGACAAGTTTCGGGGTTACCGGTATTGTACCGAGACCACCGGAAGGGTCCCGGGGGTCCACCGGGTGGGGCCACCTATCCCGGAGGGCCCCATGGGCTGAAGTGGGAAGGGACCCAGCCCTTAGTGGGCTGGGGCGCCACCCCTAAGGGCCCATGCGCCTAGGGTTAGGGGAAACCCTAAAGGGAGGGCGCCCCCTTGCTTGGTGGGCAAGCCCCCCACCCCTTGGCCGCCGCCCCCCTAGGAGATCCATCTCCTAGGGCCGGCGACCCCCCCCTTGGCACCCCTATATATAGTTGGGAGAGGAGGGACTTGATGCTACGGCTTTTGGTGCATCTCTCTCTCCCTGTTACATCTCTCTCTCTCTCTCTCTCTCTCTCTCTCTCTCTATCTCTCTTGTAGTATAGGCGAAGCCCTGCTACTGTGACGCCCTGCATCCACCACCAGGCCGTCATGCTGCTGGATCATCACCAACCTCTCCTTCCCCCTTGCTGGATCAAGAAGGAGGAGACGTCTCCCGTCCCGTACGTGTGTTGAACGCGGAGGTGCCGTCCGTTCGGCACTTGGTCATCGGTGATTTGGATCATGTCGTGTTCGACTACATCATCCCCGTTCTTTGAACGCTTCCGCACGCGATCTACAAAGGTATGTAGATGCATCTGATGACTCGTTGCTAGATGAACTCCTAGATGGATCTTGGTGAAACGAGTAGGAAATTTTTTGTTTTCTGCAACGTTCCCCAACAAACCCTGGGGGTTTATATAGGCCTACCCCCCAGGGGTACAATGGTAATCCGGCTGGGCGCGGGCCCCAGCAATCTGTGTCTACGCCCGCCGGCTTCTCCGCCAACTGGTGGGGCCCGCCGACTGGTGGGCCCGTCGAATGGTGGGCCCGCCGGCTGCCGACCCTTTGGTCAACAGGTCGGCCCACCGCCCGGGGGTCTTGTCGGGGGCTAGTTACTGTTATCTTGCCCCTGTTGATGATGGCTTTATCGTGGTAAGCATGGCTATAGTGTCGCCGCGAGGCGGCTCATCACTTTAACCTTACCTTCTCTTGTCTCCTTAATGAAGCACCTCCTTGGAGGGAGAAAGTTGGCCGGCTATCGGAAGCCGGCCATACCCCTGGCCGGCTGCAGGAAGCCCGGCCGCCTTTGGGATCTCCCTGACCAAGGGGCCCGCCACCCACGGGTCGTACTGGCCGCTCGCCGTGGGTGACGTCACGATCATCGTGGCAACAGTGCCGCACCGGACGGGGATAGCCACCCCGTACGGTGCACTGTGGCCAGGCGTGCGCCTGGATTCGGGGGTGGCGGGCTTTACTGTAGCCACGCCCTGTCTTGTTGCCGTTATGTGGGTGCAGACTCTGAGGGCGAGATCTTAGCCGCCTGCTGAGGGGCCGGCTCCTGGAAGTCGGCCTTCTCGTGGTCTTGTTTCTCAGAGATTTCAGGGCTGGGCCGCCTTCGCGCAGCCGGCTTGAGAGGTAGCCGGCTAGGGGAAGGCGGCCACGTGTCTTGGACGCTTGAAGGCTTGATCGACCTGTAATTTTTCTGAAGTGCCAGGGGAAGCCGGCTAGGCTACCCGTGGTCATTTACTCCGACAGTAGTCCCCGAAGCTGGTTGGGCTCCGAGGCAGAAAAAAGTCGAGGAGCTCAGTCAGCTTCCTATCTTGAGGAGCCGGGAACTAGAAATCGGTTTCGACTAGGCGCGCCGTCTCTTAGAGATCTCGAAGTTTCAAGGCGGGTGCCAGTCGGCGCGCGAGTCCGGTTGTGAACTGACCGCTTGTTGTCTGCGCGCCACGTGGGATCCTCCGGCTGGAGGGGCCTGCCAGCCCACGCGCGCGACGGGACGCCGCCGCAGTCTGGGGCCCGCCACTACAGGGCCTCGGCCCATGCACGGATCTTCTGTGGCTGGATGGGCCGCGCGTGCCCCAGCGGCGGTTTCCCCACACCGTAATGGCGCAATAATCACGGTGCGTGGGGGACTGGGTGTAGCTAATCCCACATCCCCCCACATCCTGCCTCCTCGGCTTCACCGCACGAGGCTATAAGTAGGGGGAGAGGAGGGGAGCGCCAAACGCTCGCGCGCTCTCCCTCGCTATGCCCCCTCCTTCTTCTTCCTCCTCTTGTCATGACAGCTACCTGCCGCCGCTCGGCCTTCCTGCCAATCTTCTTGGCTCGCCGTCGCTTCGTCGCAGTTGAGTTGTGCACCCTCCTTTTGCCGCACCTTTCTCGCCGCCGCGCCGTCCCCATGGCGTTGTCGAGGTCCTGGGACGGCTCCAACGTCCATGACGACCACGACGACTTCCTCCGTCGGACGCGGCGGCTGCTGGGCGCGGATCTCGTGCAGGTCCGCCTCGCGCCGGAGAGGGAAATCTCGCCGGCGCCGGAAGAAGACGAGCAGGTAATCTTCTGTTCGCACTGCCTACGCGGCTTCGGCCTGCCGGTGAGCGGATTCCTCAGCTTGTTCCTTGAATTTTATCATCTCCAACCGCATCACCTCACTCCCAATGAGGTGATGATGCTGTCGGCCTTCGTCACCCTGTGCGAGGGTTTTCTTGGCGTCCTCCCCACTCTTGAACTGTGGGGAGAGTTCTTTCAGTGCAAGCTCGGTACCGTCGTCGCGGGCGTGCCCGCCCCGTGCGGTGCCTTCATCGCCATGCGGAGGGCGAGCGACAACAATCTGTTTCCGCCCATCCCGCTGATCCAGTCGGTGAAACTCTGGCAGAAGTCCTACTTTTATGTGAAGAATATTGCTCCGCAAGGCGACTTCGTCAACCTGCCGGCTTACATAGCCGGCCCGCCGGCTGGGAGGCAGCCTTCATGGTCCTTCCGGTCCAGGTCGCTGTCTTCGGGCGGGTCCGCCTCCGTTGCCCGGCTCCGGGTGATGATCCAGTCGGAGGGTCTGTCTGGGGCTGACCTGGTGGCCGCCTTCGTGGAGCGCCGGATGCTCCCGCTCCAGGGCCGACCTCATATGATCTGCTAGATGAGCGACCACTTTGACCCGTGCCGGCTAAGCACCAAGGAGATGCCTCACGCCGAGGTGTCTTACATGGTGAACTACATTTCCAACTGCAAGCTCATCAAGGAGTGGCAGTATGGCAAGGTGCCGTACTCTCACGCCAATCCTCCGCCGGTGGTAAGTTTCTCTTCCTCTTTATCTTTTCTTGTTGCCGAGTTCATGGTGGCCGACTCCTGATCAGTCGGCCTTTCTTTGGCAGAACCCCATGCTTTCGCCAGCAGCCGGGGCCGCAGGGGTGGAACGCCAGTTCCTCCCCGAACGTACAATGGACGATGTAGATGACCCAGACCTGGGGGCGGCCGCCATGGAAGACGACGTCATGAGGGAAGGCGGCGCCGCAGGCGGGTCCGGGCTCGGGGCCGGCTTCGAGGACTGGCCAGATGACGGCGAGGCCGAAGTCATCGCGCGCCGCCGACCGGCGCCCGATCACCATGGTGCGGGCCCATCCGCCGGGCCGACTGCCCAGGGCGGCGCGCAGAAGCGCCGGGCCGCGTCGACCCACTTTGGAAGTCGGCCGAAGAAGCCCAAGAGTACCGCGGTGGTGACCAAGCGGGACGAGGCGGCCGCGAAGGCAGCCCGCTTCCGCAAGGTGGTGAAGCAGCTGCAAGCGGTCTCATCGTAAGTGTCGCTATTCTCATGCCTTTCTTTTTTTCTTCTTCTTAGGTTGATGTTTTTCCAAACCATTTTTCTCAATTTATCAAACAGGGCCCCTCTTTCCCTTCGGCGAGGCCCGGCCGCCTCCATAGTCGGAGCCGTAGGAGGGTCTTCAAGCTCGCGCCGGGTAGATCCCCGCGCCGACCTCCTAGAGGCGACGGAGCGGAACGTGCGGGAGGAGCGGGAGGTGGAGGAGCGGAGGGCGGCTCGGGAGGCGGAGCAGAAGTCGGCGGAGGCGCGAGCCATCGTGGCCGCCAAGGCCCAAGCGGAGGCCACAGATGCGGAGAGGGAGGCGGAGGCCCTGCAGAACCAGCCTCTGCAGTTTGTCATTCCCCTCCGCGCCGCGGCTCCCAACACCCCTGTGCCCCCGTTGGAGGAGGCCGACCTCGGCCAGTCAGAGATGGAGAGGGAGGCGGTGCCATCGCCGCTGACTGGAGCGGGCCGAGGAGGCCGGCCTGAAGTGCCGCCAGCGCAGCCGGCTGGGGGCGAGCCGACCGTGGGAGGGGATCTTGTGATCTCGTCACCGCTTCGCCGGCGCGTGGGGAAGGCGACTTCAGCGCTGGACGCGCAGAAGACCGTGGACGCCGGCTCGTCAGCCCAAGACCTAGAAGCGGCCAGCGACAGCTCGTCTGGGTGGACGCCGGGCGGCGGGACAGCCGTGCTGAATGTGGCGGCGCAGGACGTCCGGAACCGGCTTCAGGCCCAAGCCACCGCGCTGAAGCAGTACACCCAGGAGTTTCTCACGACGCGGTCGGTTATTCGGGTGAGTCCTCCTGCTCCTTTGATTGCTTTTAATTTCTTCCATGGGGGCGCGTCAGCACACCCACTGGGTGTAGTCCCCGAGTTCCGAGGCGGCTGCTGAGCAGGCAGCTTGGAACTTATTGGAAAGCTTGATTACCATCTTGTTCTTACTCACGTCCCTTGTCTTCTCTGCAGGAGTACCACAACCTTCGCGTGGCCGCCTTCAACTCCCAGGCCTAGTAGTTGAATCAGAAAGCCACTGATTTGACCGAGAGCTGGAGTAAGCGCTTCGTTTTGCTTTTAAGTGGGGGCGCATCAGCGCACCCACTGGGTGTAGTCCCCGAGATTCGGGCCGACTACCGAGTAGTCGGGTCGGATCTTTTCCTGATGGCTTCTTTCTTTATATTGCAGGGGCCAACGGAGCCCAGACCGCCCTTCGTGCCAAGGAGGCCGAGTGCACCGCCCTGGCTCAAGAGCATGACTGTCTAGCCAAGAAGCTGGCCGACCAGGAGGAGAGCCACAAGGCGGCCCTGAAGGTGGCGCAGGACAGCGAGGCCGCCCTCAAAGCCGAGTACGAAACCGAGGCATCAAACTGGGCCGAGATGAGGCAGGCGCTGAGCCAAGGCTACAGCCGGGTGGAAGACTTGATTGATGGTAGGCCGCCTTCTTCTTTGCTTCCTTATCTGCCTTCTACTATCTGATTCTGTCGGATCACGGGTTCCGGCAGACCCTTAAGGTTTGAACACTGGGGTGCGCGCGGAGATCACGCCTTCTACCTCACCGTCTCACAAAGATCTAAACTACTAAAAGAACTGCACGAGAGACACAAGGTTTATACTGGTTCGGGCCACCGTTGTGGTGTAATACCCTACTCCAGTGTGTGGTGGGTGGATTGCCTCTTGGGGCTGATGATGAGAACGATACAAGGAAGAACAGCCTCGCGAGGGCCTGTTCTTGGCTGGGGCGATGAACTGCTAGGAGGAGTTCAGTCACCCTTCTCTCTCTCTCACACTCACTCTCTCTCTCTGCTTTTCTCTCAGTTGTCGACCGTCTGGTTGAGATCGAACCGGGCGAACCAACCCCCTTGCTATGCGGGTGGCTGGTGCTATTTATAGGCAAAGGCCATGGGCCTCTTTCCAAATATTGAGCAGGAAGGGCGCCAACAATTGGCCAATTCGAAGGGGAACATCTAGTACACTTATCCTGACTAAAGTTGGTCTTCGCCTGCCAAAGGCTCTGCGGTGACGCCGTGCTGGGCTCCATGGTGACCTCCGTCTCGTAGTCCGCCTGGTCTTGGTCTCGTTGCACCGAAATGGCAACCTTTGCCTAATGCCTCGGTACTCCGTGGCTGCGCTTGCCCCCTTTGCACCAAAGAGGAAAGAAGGACGCTGCGCGCGCTGGCGCCCGCCTGGCACCCTCGGTCGTCATGGCTTGCGTCATGGGCACCTCGCGAGGTACCCCGCCTTGATTTCTCCGCCTCCTCGGGAGCCAGCCTGAGGAGGCTGCGCCTGAGGATGCGCCGTGTCGTCCGCCCCGCGAGGCTTGGCCCATCGTGAGGGTCTTGAGTCTTGTGTTGATGAAGACGGGCCATGCTGGGCCTCCTTTGAGCCATGCCGCAGGCCACAGGCAGGCAAGTCTGGGGACCCCCGTTCCCAGAACGCCGACAGTAGCCCCCGGGCCCAAGGCGCGCATGGACTTGGCCGTGCTGAGAGGCGAAAGGGCAAGGGCGAAGCGCCGCGGGCCCTAACAGCCTGCGGCCTTGGGCGCCGCGTGGCGGTTGATGGGACATGGGCGTCTCCACTTCCCCATTACGCCTCGGTGATCGCGCGAGTTGGACAAGTCCCTGCATGCAGATCGTGTCATGATTACCTGTGATCGTGGAGGCTGGCGGTTGGCCTTCGCCGGCTATAAGTACGGCACGGCGCGTGCCCTTCCAGTCCATCTCTTCTTGTTTTCTCCTTTGCCTCAATTCTTGCCCCGCCTTGGTGTGATGGCTCCATCGAGGAGGTACTCGGCTGCGGAGAAGGGGAAGGCCCTCTAGGTAGATCCTGCCTCTCCCCCGCCCAAGTGCGGTCGTGGGCGCCCTCGGAAGCATCCGGTGGCCGCCCCGGTAGCGTTTGGTGGTCATGCTGGTGGCTCCCAGCGCGGCGGCGGGTGAGCCGTTGTGGCCGAGGGACACGCCTAGGTTGCGCGCTCCCCCAGGCCGCGCTTTCGCGCTGCGCAGGCACTGCCGAAGTTCATCGTCTGGTCGGCAGAGCCGACTAGCGCCCGGCTCCAACTCCCTCGCTTCCTCCTTGGTGAACTCCCGGCCGGTGCTCCCGGTGGCCTCTGGCTCCAGGCGGAGGGCTGCTGCAGCAGGTCCTCGTGGGCCGCGCTAGAGGTCTCCGCCAACGGGGGCTTGGCCTTAACTCGTGGCTGGCAGGCGTTCGCCCGCGCTCGCGGCCTGGGGCGCCGGTGCACCCTGCACTTCAGGTTTGACAGCGACGCCACCCTCTATGTGAGGGTGTTTGGGGAAGATGGTCGCCGCGCGGGGTGTTGCCCTGAGGACCACGACCGCGGCCAGGGGCTCCACTCCGACGGTGATGGAGAAGATAGCGCCCACTCGGATCGCGGCGCCCGAGACTCCCCAAGCTTCGTCAACTCTTCCTCAAGCAACTCCTCCAGCGGTGGCCGCAGTCAACCCCCGCGCCGTCGAGCTTGCTTGGGAGATGATGGCTCGTCCGCCCGTCGTCATGCCCGGGTGAAGCACGAGAGGGAGTCTTCCTGAGGCCCGGAGGCAGCGCGGGTCACCTCCGCGGGCTGATGTGAGGAGGGCTGCGCCGGGCTCGCCCTTTCTTTTTCCTTTTGTTTCCTGTGTAAGGCAAAATAGCTGCATGGAGCCCCGCTGGGGCGTGTTGAGAATTATTGCCGTTTTAGCCATTACCTTGATCTTATTTTTGAGCCTCTTAACTACACGCCTGTGCGTAGATAGGCTTTGACCCCTGCCGGGGGGGGCGACCGACCCAGGCCCTGTGTGCGCGTCGCGGTGCCCGAGGGGCACAGACTAGAGGGGTGCTCCTGTAACATGCCCGGGCCATGAAACCTTCCAGCGGCTAGAGCAAAAACGCTCGCGAGGAAGTTTGAGTACCATCCCTCGTGAGGTCGTATATGAGAGAAACCAAAGCGAGGAGCGAAAATCGACGAACCACAAATCAGCAACAGCGACAACTTCAATAAGACTTCAAATGCAAGTAAACACGGCAACTGCGGAAAGCAAATGAAAAAGCTGCATCCGGCACCTAATCTAGTCTTCGACGTCTTCTCACTAGCGCGGAGCTAAGTGCTGCCACTGGGCATGGGAGGGAGCCCCAGGGCCTGAGGCCGGCGCTCCTGAGACTCCGGGGCGTGTACAGCCCCACTCATTATTACATGAGAGTGTCACGGGGCGGCGAGCTTCACAGGCATTGGCCTTGCTTCACAGGCTCCGGGCCTTTTCCAAAATGCGATAGCTTCACAGGCACTCGCCTTGCCTCACAGGCTCTTGGCCTTTTCCAAAAAGGGAAGGTCTTCACAGACACTCGCCTTGCTTCACAGGCTCTAGGCCTTTTAGGGGTAGAACCTCCGGAGGTGCTGGATGTTCCACGCGTTCTGGATCGGCTCCCCCTCTTGAGTCTCCAAGCGCATGGAGCCTGGCCTGGAAACATGAACAACCTTGAACGGGCCCTCCCACATGGGAGAGAGCTTGTGCAGCCCCTCCCTGGAGAGAACCCGCCTGAGTACGAGGTCTCCTACCTCGAGGGTCCTGGGGCGGATGTTGCGGCAGTGATATCGTCGTAGCGCCTGTTGGTACCTTGCCGCTCGTAGTGCGGCTTCCCAGCGGCATCCCTCCCCTAGTACGAGGTCCATCCCCCGCATGGCGTCCTGCTGCGCCTCGTCGAACGCCAGGACCCGCGCGGAGCGATGCCTGACCTCGTGAGGAAGGACTGCTTCGGCTCCATAGACCAGGAAGAACGGGGTCTCCCCAGTTGGTTTGGTTGCGGTTGTGCGGATGGACCACAACACGGACTGGAGCTCGTCATACCAGCCTCTGCCGCAGGCCTCCAGCTTCTTCTTGAATGTCCTGGTCTTGAGGCCTCTCAGGACCTCCGCGTTGGCTCGTTCGGCCTGCCCATTGCTTCGCGGGTGTGCCACCAAAGCGTAGCATATCTGCGTCCCAAGTTTAACACACTATGTTTTGAAGAGATTACTGGTGAACTGCGAACCGTTGTCTGTGATGATGTGATTCGGCACCCCGAACTGGCTCACGATACCCCTGATGAACATGACCGCGGAGCCAGCGGGGATGGTACGGACAGGCATCAAGCAATCAAGCGTGATAGGCGAATGCATAGTTGGAAATAAACGCGAGGGAGATACACGCCGCCGGGCCTAGCCCGAGCGGCTTGGGGATGATGCAGCCCGAGGGGCGCCCCAACAAGGCAAACTAACGACCGAAAAATAAAAGGGGATATATGCCGCAGGGACGGACCCACGCGGCCTAGGAGTGATGCAACCCTGGGAGGGTGCTCCCAGCTGGGAATGAAGCTTGAAAGATGTCACCTGAGGATGTCGTCGGCGAAGTGGCGTTGGTGCAGCAGACTCGGTGGGCTGCGGAAGCTGATCCTCACGAGCCCCCAGGCCCCGGGGCCTCGGGAGGCTCCGGACGCACTGGTGACTCCTCGCGAGCTGTCTTCATCTCCGCCAAGGTCGCAGAATGCCTGTCTTCCTGAGCCTCCATGATGCCCCTTATGAGGCGCTGGTACGCCGCAGCCATGCTCGGCAGGCCGTAAGGCATGCGAACATAGCTGTGGGGTGGACCCCCGTAGCGCCCCACTTGCAAGGGCCAGAGACGCTCCGTTGTGGCGATCTAATTGAGCCCTGGTACGTCGACGCAGACGCGCAGCCCACCATCCTAGCCTGGATGTGGGGCCATAGCTGGTAGACGGCAGCAACCTCTCATGATCCTTGACTCCTGTAGTTCTTGGATGGCCTTGTTAACGAACTCCTGCTGGTCTGACCTTCCTTGCCTGGCTCCTTCTCGAGGGAAACGTGCTTCGAAGCACGCCTCCACATGGTGCCCAAGCGCCTCCCTCGTGACCCTGGCCAGGTTGGTGGCCCTCCAGGTGAGAGCCCCCGAGCCCTGCCTAAGGAGGGCGCTGGGCGTGCTTTCCTATGCGATGGAAGGGGGGTCCCCCTGGGCAGACACGGGCCCTAAGGGGCCTGCCTATTGAGGGGATGAGCCTGATGACGTCTTCTTCTTCTTGGGGGTGGTCTCAGGAAGCCTCCTGCTTCCGTGATCTGGGTCTTCTAGCGACGCGGCCTGATAGGCTCGCTCCAGGGAGCACACTGCATCCTTCTCTTCACAAGGCACCGTGATGACGCCGCCACTTCCTGGCATCTTGAGGACGTTGTAGCCGTGGTGAGGCACGGCCATGAACTTGGCCAGAGCTGGGTACCCGAGGATGGCGTTGTACGGTAGGCGGATGTGGGCGACGTCGAAGTCGATGAGCTCGGTGTGGTAGTTGCTGCGAGCCCCGAAGGTGACAGGGAGGCGGACCTGCCCGATCGGGACTATGGAACCGTCGGTGATTCCGGAGAAAGGCTTGGTTGCCTGATGCTGGTCATAGGGTACTTGGAGATTGTTGAATGTTTCCATGGACAGGACGTTGAGCCCTGCCCCTCCGTCGATGAGGGTCTTGGTGACCAGCACGTTGCTGATGACTGGGGAGCAAAGCATCGGGAGGACTCCTGCCGTGGCCGCGCACTTGAGCTGGTCTGCTGAGCTGAACGTGATGGCGCACGCCGACCACCTGAGGGGGCGCGTTGCTTCGAGCTTCGGGAGAACTGCATTCACTTCGTAGGCAAACTGCTTGAAGATACGTTGAGAGGCTGGGGCTTGAGCTCCGCCCAGGATGCAGGCGATTGCGCGCGGCTCTTGGAAGC
Source organism: Triticum monococcum (assembly GCA_034509565.1). Classification (NCBI taxonomy): domain Eukaryota; kingdom Viridiplantae; phylum Streptophyta; class Magnoliopsida; order Poales; family Poaceae; genus Triticum; species Triticum monococcum. The sequence continues at coordinate 80,822,805 of CM067843.1, forward strand.
CCCCAGCCCCCTCGTCTTGATGGCGGTCTTCGTTCCTCCTTGGCTGAGGCGGCAGCGTAGGTAGGCCTGCGTTGCCACGAGGGCGATCCTCATGAGGCTGATCCCTCCAGTCTCCCTTGCGAGGCAGGTCCTGCCAGCGGTCCTCGCGAGGCTGGTCGCGCCACCCCTGGCGCGGGCCGCGATCTTCCCAGCATCCTGGGTTTCTTCCTCCTCCTCGGCCGTAGCCCCGGTCAGCACGGTCAGGGCGACAGCCGATCCTTCCTTCTCGCACGGCGCGGAGTTCTTGACATTCGTTGGTGTTGTGGGTGTGGAGGTCGTGGTACACATAGTACCGGCTGCCCCTGGAGGGTTCGGGCAGATCCTTGCCCTGCTTGGTGTCTGGTTCTGCGGCGAGTACGGCAGCCCCCTTGCGCTTCACGTCCTTGGCCTTGGGCTTCTTCTCTTCAGGGTCCGCGGCAGGAAGCTCGAGGAGGGAGAGACGTCCCTCCTTAGCCCTGGCGCACTTGGTCGCCCTCCAGGGAGGTGCAGAGGTCTTCGTGCATCGCCAGCTCCTCCTTCATCTTGACGTCGCGGACGCCATCGGAGAAGGCCGAGATGATGGCTTCCTCGGACACCTTGGGGATCTTGAGGCGCGCACTGTTGAAGCGCTGGATGTACTTTTGCAGGGTTTCCCCAGGTTGTTGCTTGATGCGGCGCATGTCGCTCACGGCGGGTGGCCAGTCGCGAGTACCTTGGAAGTTGGCGATGAAGCGGGTGTGCATCTGGTCCCAGGAGGAGATCGTGCCCGGAGCCAGATTCAGGAGCCAGGTTCGAGCTCCTTCCTTGAGCGCCATGGGGAACCAGTTCGCCATGACCTTTTCATCCCCGCGGGCAGCCTCGAGGCCCAGCTCATAGAGCTGGAGGAACTCTGCAGGGTCAGTTGTGTCGTCGTAGCGAGGAGGCAGGTCTGGCTTGAACTTGCTGGGCCACGCGACGCTGCGCATTTCAGTGGTGTAGGCGCGGCAGCCGGCGGTGTCCACGAAAGGCTTCGGCTGGTGGAGAGCTTGGTCTTGAGGGTCCCCGCGCGCTGCAGCTAGGAGCAGAGCGGGGTCTTAGCGTGCCGGAGCTGGAGCAGGGTCACGGCGTGCCGGAGCAGGGAGCGCCCGGGCAGCTCCTTGCGGGCGAGGGACTTCTTGGCAGCTCCGTTCTTGTTGTGCTGGCACCTGACGGAGCGGGTTCCGCCCAGGGGACACGCGCCTTGGAGCCATGGCATCTTCTTGGAGAGGAGGCGGCTGGTGCGCCTCTGGAGCTTCGTTGCCCGTGCGGGGCGAGGTGTGGCGCAGAGGAACGGACGGCGCGGAAGAGCCCCCTGCGGCACGGACAAGCTCGGCAACGCGGTTGAGCCACTCTTCGTCGATGTCGTCGACGGGGTGGTAGCGCAGGAGTTCGTTTGCCGTGAGGAGCGCAGCTCGAGCCTCCAAGGGTGCGCGGAGCGCGCGGGACGAAGAGCCAGCTGGTGCGAGCCATGGAGTAGCGGTGCGGCCGTCTTGGCGCACAGATGGATGCTGAGACGACGCTTGCTGCTCGCCCCCCGCTGGGCCGATGGCGGCGTTGACGGCGGGCGACGGGGAACGACGAGGATGCCCACCGACGGGGGCCGTCCGGGCGACGCGAGAAGCGATGGCGGCCCGGCGCTCGGCGCGGGCCCGACGAGCGTCGGACATGGACGCGACGGTCGGAGGAGAACGAAGTGGTGGAGGACAGATTCCGACGCACCCCTACCTGGCGCGCCAAAATGTCGGATCACGGGTTCCGGCAGACCCTTAAGGTTCAAACACTGGGGTGCGCACGGAGATCACGCCTTCTACCTCCCCGTCTCACAAAGATCTAAACTACTAAAAGAACTGCACGAGAGACACAAGGTTTATACTGGTTCGGGCCACCATTGTGGTGTAATACCCTACTCCAGTGTGTGGTGGGTGGATTCCCTCTTGGGGCTGAAGATGATGAACGATACAAGGAAGAACAGCCTCGCGAGGGCCTGTTCTTGCCTGGAGCGATGAACTGCTAGGAGGAGTCCAGTCACCCTTCTCTCTCTCGCACGCTCACTCTCTCTCTGCTTTTCTCTCACTTGTCGACCGTCTGGTTGAGATCGAACCGGGCGAACCAACCCCCTTGCTATGCGGGTGGCTGGTCCTATTTATAGGCACAGGCCATGGGCCTCTTCCCAAATATTGAGCAGGAAGGGCGCCAACAATTGGCCAATTCGAAGGGGAACATCTAGTACACTTATCCTGACTAAAGTTTGTCTTCGCCTGCCAAAGGCTCTGTGGTGACGCCGTGCTGGGCTCCATGGTGACCTGCGTCTCGTAGTCCGCCTGGTCTTGGTCTTGTTGCACCGAAATGGCAACCTTTGCCAGATGCCTCGGTACTCCACGGCTGCGCTTGCCCCCTTTGCACCAAAGAGGAAAGAAGGACGCTGCGCGCGCTGGCGCCCGCCTGGCACCCTCGGTCGTCATGGCTTGCGTCATGGGCACCTCGCGAGGTACCCCGCCTTGATTTCTCCGCCTCCTCGCAAGCCAGCCTAAGGAGGCTGCGCCTGAGGATGCGTCGTGTCGTCCGCCCCGCGAGGCTTGGCCCCTCGCGAGGGTCTTGAGTCTTGTGTTGATGAAGATGGGCCATGCTGGGGCTCCTTTGAGCCACGCCGCAAGCCGCAGGCAAGCAAGTCTGGGGACCCCTGTTCCCAGAACGCCGACAGATTCATTTTTTGATTTTGTGTCACTGCTTTCCTCTTTGTGCAGATTACTTCCCCGGCTACTCAGCCGCCGCCACCCAAGCCATCGAGGCCTACCGCGACGCGCGACGGCAGGCGGGGGCCGAGATTGCGCCGAATGCGAGCCGGTCACTTGAGGAGCAGCTTCTGGGGCTTCAAGCCTGCCTGCAGCCGGCCCATCGCATGCTCCGCCGTCTTCAGCGCACCGGAGCGCAAGTGCTGGCCGCCCTCTGGCCTAGCGAGGTGATTCCACGCACCCCATGTCGGACCGCCGACTGGCTGGAGGTCGCAGTCGGCCGCTTCAAGGCTTGGAAGGTGTCAGTGGCCCGCTCTGGCATTGGGCGGGCTCTGGAGTTTGTCCGGGCTTGGTATCCTGGGCTGAACTTGGACCAGCTAAGCACCTAGCGGCAGGAGGCTGACGAGGAGCTGGAGGCGGTGCGACCGGCTATCATCCAGCGCGCCTTGGCGATCACCGAGTATACTGATACCAGCGCCTTTGCTCCTGAGGTGGATGACGCTGGCGTCGCTCAGCCGGAGGAGTGGTTCGGGCTGAACCCGGCCGAAGGTGAGGACTTGGCGGAGGAGATTGCCTCCAGTGATGAGGGTGAAGAGGAAGTGGGAGAGGATGACGAAGACGCTGCGCCGGATGGTGAAGCAACCAGCCCGCCTTAGCCCAATCATGCTTCCAACAACTATGCCAAGATTCGCCAGCCGGTCACTCCTCCAGCCGGCACCACCGACTCCGCCAACCTACCCAACTCGCCTGTTGTTCCCCTGGCTTGATGTGCCATCCTAGCTTTCCTGCTTGTTACTTCTTTGAACAATCTTTTAAATTTGTGCAGTTCCACCCACTGGGGGTGTATTCAGACTATGTTGAATGCTGGCCTTTCAAAGGTCTTTTGTGTAAATATTATGCATGTGTTTGGCTTCCGTTTATGTTTGCTTTTTATCCTTTGGCTTTTTCCTTTGCCGCCTTCCCTTGGCCGCCCCCTTCCCAGCCGGACAGCTGCTCTGCAGTCTGTGGCCGGAGAAGGACTTGGTCCTTTTGGGAAGGCAAGTACTTGAGCTTTTTCAGAGTTGCAGGAAGGTGAGCGGGAGGCCGGCCAGCTGACTGCTCTGGTAGTCGGCTGGCGGGGTGGGAGGCCGGCTCGTGTTATATAAGTTCGTTAGTCCTTAGCTGTTTTTCGCGTGGGCATCCTTTCCTGCCCTTGGCTCTTGCCAGTCGGACAGTCGTTTCTTCGAGCTGTGACTTTTGGCAAGAGGGGGCTTGGGTGCCGGCACACTACTTGTCTGGCTGCAGGTGGAACTTCAGATATAACTTGAGGCGGCGAGTCCCCGGGCCGACTGGTCGAACCCGGTGCCGGACGAGGAAAGCAAGTGTAGCAACATAATCGTATGCGTGATACTCATCTTTCATAGATAAAAGAGGGTAGTCCCCGAGTTCTCCTCGAGGCACCCCTTGACTCGTACTTAGTACAAAAGGTAGCGTGCTACGTACTGCTTTTTAACTATAAAATCTTCGGAGGAGATTGGCGTTCCAAGGTCGGTCCGACTCCTTCCGGAAATGTCTCTCTTGCGTGCCTTCGGCTTCTGTGCGTCGATTAGGTAGTAGGAGTCGTTGCCTAAAGCTCTGCTGATGATGAAGGGGCCCTCCCAAGGGGTCGAGAGCTTGTGCTGGCCGGCTATTCGCTGGATCAGCCGGAGCACAAGATCGCCCTCTTGGAAAGATCTTGGCTTGACCTTCCGGCTGTGGTAGCGGCGGAGACCCTGCTGATAGATGGTGGACCGACTGAGAGCTAACAGCCGACCCTCTTCCAGCAGGTCAATGCCGTCTTCTCGTGCTTCCTTGGCTTCCGCCTCCGTGTACATGGTGACCCGAGGCGAGTCGAACTCGATGTCAGTTGGGATGACGGCCTCGGCACCATATACAAGGAAAAAAGGGGTGAAGTCGGTCGATTTGTTTGGGGTAGTGCGCAAACTCCAGAGGATGGCCGGCAGCTCGTCGAGCCAGCAGCCGGCCGAACGCTCCAGTGGAACGACCAGTCAGGGCTTGATGCCGGAGAGGATGAGGCTGTTTGCTCGCTTGTCGGATTCACGGGTTCTGGCAGACCCTTAAGGTTCGAACACTGGGGTGCGCATGGAGATCTGGCCTTCTACCTCCCCGTCTCACGAAGATCTAAACTACTAAAGGAACTGCACAAGGGACACAAGATTTATACTGGTTTGGGCCACCATTGTGGTGTAATACCCTACTCCAGTGTGTGGCGGATGGATTGCCTCCTGGGGCTAGTGATGACGGACAGTACAAGGAAGAACAGCCTCGCGAGGGCCTGCTCTTGGCTGGGGCGACGAACTACTGGGAATAGTTCAGTCACCTTCTCTCTCTCTCACACACACTCTCTCTCTGCTTGCTAGTCGGATCCACACGCCGAACCGGACCGAACCCCTTTGCTACGTGGGTGGCCGGTCCTATTTATAGGGGCCCTGGTCCTCTTCCCAAATATCGAGCGGGAAGGGAGCCAACAATGGCAGGCTAATTTGAAGGGGGACAGCAAGTACTCTTATCCTGACTAAAGTTGGTCTTCGCCTGCGAAAGACTCTGCGGTGACGCCGCGCTGGGCTCCATGGTGACCTCCGTCTCATAGTCCACTTGGTCCTGGTCTCGTTGCACCGAAATGGCAACCTTTGCCTGATGCCTCAGTACTCCGCGGCTGCGCTTGCCCCCTTTGCACCAAAGCGGAAAGAAGGACGCTGCGCGCGCTGGCGCCCGCCTGGCACCCTCGATCATCATGGCTTGCGTCACGGGCACCTCGCGAGGTACCCTGCCTTGATATCTCCGTCTCCTCGCGAGCCAGCCTGAGGAGGCTGCACCTGAGGATGTGCCGTGTCGTCCGCCTCGCGAGGCTTGGCCCCTCGCGAGGGTCTTGAGTCTTGTGCTGATGAACATGGGCCATGCTGGGCCTCCTTTGAGCCACGTCGCAGGCCGCAGGCAGGCAAGTCTGGGGACCCCCGTTCCCAGAACGCCGACAGTAGCCCCCGGGCCCAAGGCGCGCATGGGCTTGGCCATGCCGAGAGGCGAAAGGGCAAGGGCGAAGCGCCGCGGACCCTAACAGCCTGCGGCCTTGGGCGCCGCGTGGCGGTTGATTGGACGTGGGCGACTCCACTTCCCCATGACGCCTCGATGATCGCGTGAGTTGGACAAGTCCCTGCATGCAAATCGTGTCATGATTACCTGTGATCGTGGAGGCCGGCGGTTGGCCTTCGCCGGCTATAAGTACTGTACGGCGTGTGCCCTTCCAGTCCATTCCTCCTGGCTTCTCCTTCTTCCCGATCCTTGGTCCGCCTTGCTAGGATGGCTCCAATCCGCCAGTTCTCTGCAGCGGAGAAGGGAAAGGCTCCTCGAGAGGGGCCAGACCCGCTCCCGCCGAAGAAATGGCTCGCCCTTTGCAGCCGGGCTGAGGAAGACCGACAGATGGAGCCGAGGCCCCGGTGCGAGCGGGCTCCGCCGGGGTTCCCGCTTCCTTTGTATGCCCACGCCGAGGGCCCCAAAGGTGTCGATGCTGATCTCCGCGGTTGGCGCTGTCGTAGGCGCCGTCGGGTCACGAAGGCGTGGGTTGTTCCTCCTGGAGTCCACGCCGAGGGCTCCTCCCTAGAGTTTGTGCTCCATGTCGTCGTTCCTCTCCAGTCCTGGATCCGTCTGCCTCCCTTCTTCGCCTCCATCGTCCCTCCAGGAGGGCCTCTGGAGCTCTGGCTGCAGCATGCCAGCTGCAGCGCCCTCGCGACCAAGGCAGAGGTCGTGGTCGCTGCCCCAGGCGAGGTCTACTTGTCCCGCGGCTGGAGAGAAGTCGCCCGGGTTTGCAAGGAGAGGGGCGTCTTCGCGGTCCACCTGGAGTATGATGGCGTTGCGGTGATGTTCTTCAAGGTCTTCGACGCGATCGAGCGCAGGCTGGAGTGCTGCGCTGGGAGAGGTGGCCAGGACCTTGCCCTGGTGAGGGCTAGGCCCATCGACCACTCCCTTGGCAGAGGCGCCGGGGGGTCCAGCGACTCTAGCGAAATCTTCGCGACTCCGGAGACAAGCGACGACAGCTACAAGCCCCCGAGCCGGCGCCGCTCCCGGAGCAGGGCGGGCTTGTGAGGCCGCCGCCGACCCTGATCTGGATGGGGTTGGCGCTGGAGCCTGACGGCCCACTGTTGATGATGGCATCTTTTGCAGGAGCCCGTGCAGTTAGCACTCCTTAGGATCCGTTCCCTGCGAGGAATCAAAATGCGCCCCACGGGGGCTTGTAAGGTGTCTGTAGTCCCGTTTGTTAATACATGACCTTCGCTATGGATTTGTGTGAGTTGCTGATTTCGTCATAGCTTAGTTCCCCCTTTCGAACCTCGCGAGGGCTTGGTGCTCTGCCTCGACAGGTCCTAGTCCCAAGGCGGCGTCAGCCGTCGCTGGTATGCCAGGTCGCGATGCCGTGGTCAAGGCCAGGAGGTGAGCGACACGGGGTTCGGTAAGAGCCCCTGAGTCGCGATGCTCAAGAGGTCCCCTTTGGCGCCCAAGCGGCCGTCGCTCGGTGAGAAAGGGAAGCAACATTGCTAGTACGGAATTGCTTTAGGTGCGGGGGTAGTGCCATGGTAGCCGGTGCTTCGGGTGGTGACTTATCTTGAGAGTCGGGGATTATTCCTGGTGTGCCGTCGGGATCGCGCGTCGGTAGGAGCGGAATCGCTCGGCAAGGTGAAGGCACCCCCCTTTAACGTGCAAGCGGTTCGCGCGGGCGAGGGTGAAGGGAACCTCGTGAGGGCCTTGGCTAGCGCAGTCCCATCCAAGGATCCTGCAGGTTCATCACAGAAAGAAGATGGGGTTGCCTTGGCAGTCATTAGTCGATCATTAGTCGCTCAAGAGCTCGCTGGTTGGAGTTGGTGAGGTGTATCTGGGCACCCGTGAGCCAGCGCGGGACTCACGAGGCCCTACCTCCAGGCGGGTTGTGCCTGGCACTGGGCCGTATCTTGAGATGTGTTCCTGCAAAATTTGGTTAGATGCCGGTAGTCTACGTCCTCGGGTCCCGGCCCTCGAGCTTGTCTCAGCCGTCGCTGGTATGCCAGGTCGCGATGCCATGGACAAGGCCAGAGGGTGAGGGCTGGAGAGCCAGTAAGAGCCATGAGTCGCGATGCTCAGGCACCCCCCCTTTAACGTGCAAGTGGCCGACATGGAGAAGAAAGGATGCCGCGGACAGGCACCGTGCAGTTAAGCGTGATAGGCAATGCATAGTTGGAAATAAATGCGAGGGAGATACACGCCGCTGGGTCTGGCCCGAGCGGCTTGGGGATGATGCAGCCCGAGGGGCGCCCCCAACAAGGCAAACTAACGACTGAAAGATAAAAGGGGATACATGCCGTAGGGACAGACCCACGCGGCCTGGGAGTGATGCAACCCTGGAAGGGTGCTCCCAGCTGGGAATGAAGCTTGGAAGATGTCACCTGGGGATGTCATCGGCGAAGTGGCGTTGGTGCAGCAGACTTGATGGGCTGCGGAAGCAGATCCTCACGAGCCCCCAGGCCCCGGGGCCTCGGGAGGCTCCGGAGGCACTGGTGACTCCTCGCGAGCTGTCTTCATCTCCGCCAAGGCCGCGGAACGCCTGTCTTCCTGAGCCTCCACGATGACCATCATGAGGCGCTGGTACGCCGCAGCCATGCTCGACAGGCCGTAAGGCATGAACATAGCAGTGGGGTGGACCCCCACAGCGCCCCACTTGCAAGGGCCAGAGACGCTCCGTCGTGGCGATCTGATTGAGCCCTGGTACGTCGATGCAGACGCGCAGCCCACCATCCTCGCCTGGATGTAGGGCCACAGCTGGTAGGTGGTGGCAACCTCTCATGATCCTTGTCTCCTGTAGTTCTTGAATGGCCTTGTTAACGAACTCCTGCTGGTCTGACCTTCCTTGCACGGCTCCTTCTCGAGGGAAACGTGCTGCGAAGCATGCTTCCACATGGTGCCCAAGCGCCTCCCTCGTGACCTTGGCTAGGTCGGTGGCCCTCCAGGTGAGAGCCCCCGAGCCCTGCCTGAGGAGGGCGCTGGGCGTGCTTCCCTATGCGATGGAAGGAGGGTCCCCCTGGGCAGAGACGGGCCCTGAAGGGCCTGCCTCCTGAGGGGCTGAGCCTGACGACGTCTTCTTCTTCTTGGGGGTGGTCTCAGGAAGCCTCCTGCTTCCGCGATCTGGGTCTTCTAGCGACGCAGCCTGATAGGCTCTCTCCAGGGAACACACTGCATCCTTCTCTTCACAGGGCACCGTGATGACTCCGCCACTTCCTGGCATCTTGAGGACATTGTAGCCGTGGTGAGTCGCAGCCATGAACTTGGCCAGCGCTGGGTACCCGAGGATGGCGTTGTACGACAGGCGGATGTGGGCGACCTCGAAGTCGATGAGGTCGGTGCGGTAGTTGCTGCGAGCCCCGAAGGTGAAAGGGAGGCGGACCTGCCCGATCGGGACTGTGGAACCGTCGGTGATCCCGGAGAAAGGCTTGGTCGGCTGAAGCTGGTCATAGGGCACTTGGAGGTTGTTGAATGTTTCCACGGACAGGACGTTGAGCCCCGCCCCTCCGTCGATGAGGGTCTTGGTGACCAGCACGTTGCTGATGACTGGGGAGCAAAGCATCAGGAGGACTCCTGCCGTGGCCGCGCACTTGATCTGGTCTGCCGAGCTGAACGTGATGGCGCATGCCGACTACCTGAGGGGCGCGTTGCTTCGAGCTTGGGGAGAACGGCATTCACTTCGCGGGCGAACTGCTTGAAGATACGTTGAGAGGCTGGGGCTTGAGCTCCGCCTAGGATGCAGGCGATTGTGTGCGGCTCTTGGAAGCCCCCAGCTCCCTCGTCTTGATGGCGGTCTTCGTCCCTCCTTGGCTGAGGCGGCAGCAGAGGTAGGCGTGCGTTGCCACGAGGGCGATCCTCACGAGGCTGATCCCTCCAGTCTCCCTCGCGAGGCAGGTCCCGCCAGCGGTCCTCGCGAGGCTGGTCGCGCCACCCCGGGCGCCGGCCGCGGTCTTCCCAGTGTTCTGGGTTTCTTCCTCCTCCTCGGCCGTAGCCCCGGTCAGCACGGTCAGGGCGACGGCGGTCCTTCCTTCTCGCGCGGTGCAGAGTTCTTGACATTCGTTGGTGTTGTGGGTGTGGAGGTCATGGTACACACAGTACTGGCTGCCTCTGGAGGGTTCGGGCAGATCCTTGCCCCGCTTGGCGTCTGGTTCTGCGGCGAGTATGGCCGCCCCCTTGCGCTTCACGTCCTTGGCCTTAGGCTTCTTCTCTTCTGGGTCCGCGGCAGGCAGGTCGAGGAGCGAGAGGCATCCCTTCTCAGCCTTGGCGCACTTGTTCGCCAAGTTGAACAGCTCCAGGGAGGTGCAGAGGTCTTCGTGCATCGCCTGCTCCTCCTTCATCTTGACGTCGCGCACGCCGTTGGAGAAGGCCGAGATGATGGCCTCCTCGGACACCTTGGGGATCTTGAGGCGCACGCTGTTGAAGCGCTGGATGTATTTTTGCAGGGTCTCTCCGGGTTGTTGCTTGATGCGGCGCATGTCGCTCATGGCGGGTGGCCGGTCGTGAGTACCTTTGAAGTTCGCGATGAAGCGGGTGCGCATCTGGTCCCAGGAGGAGATTGTGCCTGGAGCCAGATTCAGGAGCCAGGTTTGAGCTCCTTCCTTCAGCGCCACGGGGAACCAGTTCGCCATGACCTTTTCATCTCCGCTAGCAGCCTCGATGCCCAGCTCATAGAGCTGGAGGAACTCTGCGGGATCAGTTGTGCCGTCGTAGCGAGGAGGCAGGTCAGGCTTGAACTTGTCGGGCCACGCGACGCTACGCAGCTCAGCGGTGTAGGCACGGTAGCCCGCGCTGGCCATGAAAGGCTTCGGCTAATGGAGAGCTTGGTCTTGAGGGTCCCCACGTGCTGCAGCTAGGAGCAAGGCGGGGTCATGGCGCGCCGGAGCTGGAGCAGGGTCGCGGCGTGCCGGAGCAGGGAGCGCCCTGGCAGCGCCTTGCGGGCGAGGAACTTCTTGGCAGCTCCATTCTTGTTGCGCTGGCGCCTGACGGAGCGGGTTCCGCCCAGGGGCCAAGCGCCTTGGAGCCATGGCATCTTCTTGGTGGGGAGGTGGCTGGTGCGCCTCTGGAGCTTCGTTGCCCGCGCGGGGCGGACTGTGGCGCAGAGGAACGGACGGCGCGGAAGAGCCCCCTGCGGCGCGGACAAGCTCGGTGACACGGTCGAGCCACTCTTCATAGACGTCGTCGACGGGGCGGTAGCGCAGGAGCTCATTTGCCGCGAGGAGCGCAGCTCGAGCCTCCAAGGGTGCGCGGAGCGTGCGGGACGAAGAACCGGCTGGTGCGAGTGATGGAGTAGCGGTGCGGCCCTCTTGGCGCACGGACGGATGCTGAGACGACGCTTGCTGCTCGCCCCCCGCCGGGCCGGTGGCTGCGTTGACGGTGGGAGATGGGGAACAACGAGTACGCCCACCGATGGGGGCCGTCTGGGCGACGCGAGAAGCGATGGCGGCCCGGCGCTCGACGCGGGCCCGACGAGCATCGGACATGGATGCGACGGTCGGAGGAGAACGGGGTGGTGGAGGACAGATTCCGGCGCACCCCTACCTGGCGTGCCAAATGTCGGATTCACGGGTTCCGGCAGACCCTTAAGGTTCAAACACTGGGGTGCGTGCGGAGATCAGGCCTTCTACCTCCCCGTCTCACGAAGATCTAAACTACTAAAGGAACTGCACAAGGGACACAAGATTTATACTGGTTCGGGCCACCATTGTGGTGTAATACCCTACTCCAGTGTGTGGCGGATGGATTGCCTCCTTGGGCTGGTGATGACGGACAGTACAAGGAAGAACAGCCTCGCGAGGGCCTGCTCTTGGCTGGGGCGACGAACTACTGGGAGAAGTTCAGTCACCTTCTCTCTCTCTCTCACTCACTCTCTCTGCTTGCTAGTCGGATCCACACACCGAACCGAACCGAACCCCTTTGCTACGTGGGTGGCCGGTCCTATTTATAGGGGCCCTGGTCCTCTTCCCAAATATCAAGCGGGAAGGGAGCCAACAATGGCGGGCTAATTTGAAGGGGGACAACAAGTACTCTTATCCTGACTAAAGTTGGTCTTTGCCTGCGAAAGACTCTGCGGTGACGCCGCGCTGGGCTCCATGGTGACCTCCGTCTCGTAGTCCGCTTGGTCCTGGTCTCGTTGCACCGAAATGGCAACCTTTGCCTGATGCCTCGGTACTCCGCGGCTGCGCTTGCCCACTTTGCACCAAAGAGGAAAGAAGGACGCTGCGCGCGCTGGCGCCCGCCTGGCACCCTCGATCGTCATGGCTTGCGTAACGGGCACCTCGCGAGGTACCCTGCCTTGATATCTCCGTCTCCTCGCGAGCCAGCCTGAGGAGGCTGCGCCTGAGGATGCGCTGTGTCGTCCGCCTCGCGAGGCTTGGCCCCTCGCGAGGGTCTTGAGTCTTGTGCTGATGAAGATGGGCCATGTTGGGCCTCCTTTGAGCCACGCCGCAGGCCGCAGGCAGGCAAGTCTGGGGACCCCCGTTCCTAGAACGCCGACATCGCTCGACCTGGCCGTTTGACTGCGGGTGGGCAACGGATGCTAGGTCCAGCCGGATGCTGCGTGTTGTGCAGAAACGTGCCAGTGCTTCCTTTGCAAAATTTGTGCCATTGTCGGTGATGATGCTATGCAGTACGCCATACCGGGTTATAATATCTGTGATGAATGTGACGGTAGTCGGCCCGTTCAGCTTTTTGATCGGCTTCGCTTCAATCCACTTGGTAAATTTGTCCACAGCGACGAGCAAATGCGTCATGCCGCCGCACGCCGTCTTGAATGGGCCCACCATGTCCAGCCCCCAGACAGCAATGGGCCAGGTGAGGGGGATGGTCCTGAGTGCAGAAGCCGGCAGGTTTTGGTTGGAGCTGAAAACTTGGCACCCTTTGCAGTTTTTGACTAGTACCTTGGTGTCTTCCAAGGCAGTCGGCCAGAAAAATCCATGGCGAAAAGCCTTGGCGATGAGTGATCTTGAGGCTGCGTGGTGGCCGCATTCGCCTCCAGTGACGCTGCACCTAACAAGCTCTCTGTTGACGATTGTGTAGGCTCCGGCTCGGCGTTTAACATGTCTTGCCGACATCTTGTCGGTTGGCAGCTCTCTGTTTACTAAGAAGTTGAGGATGCGCTGGGCCCAGGATGGAGCTGTGACTTCTTCTATTGTCAGGACTGCCACTGTGATAGAGGCGGGTGTAGGATCGAAAGTATGTCTAGAGGGGGGGTGATTAGACTACTTGACCAATTAAAAACTTAGCCTTTTCCCAATTTTAGTTCTTGGCAGATTTTAGCTATCTTAGAGCAAGTTAAGCAATCATCACGCAATTCAAGCAAGCATGCAAAGAGTTTATTGGCAGCGGAAAGTAAAGCATGCAACTTGCAAGAATGTAAGGGGAAGGGTTTGGAGGATTCAAACGCAATTGGAGACACGGATGTTTTCCCGTGGTTCGGATAGGTGGTGCTATCCTACATCCACGTTGATGGAGACTTCAACCCATGGAGGGTAACGGTTGCGTGAGTCCATGGAGGGCTCCACCCACGAAGGGTCCACGAAGAAGCAACCTTGTCTATTCCAGCATGGCCATCGCCCACGAAGGACTTGCCTCACTAGCGGTAGATCTTCACGAAGTAGGCGATCTCCTTGCCCTTACAAACTCCTTGGTTCAACTCCACAATCTTGTCGGAGGCTCCCAAGTGACACCTAGCCAATCTAGGAGACACCACTCTCCAAGAAGTAACAAATGGTGTGTTGATGATGAACTCCTTGCTCTTGTGCTTCAAATGATAGTCTCCCCAACACTCAACTCTGTCTCATAGGATTTGGATCTGGTGGAAAGAAGATTTGAGTGGAAAGCAACTTGGGGAAGGCTAGAGATCAAGATTCATATGGTAGGAATGGAATATCTTGGTCTCAACACATGAGTAGGTGGTTCTTTCTCAGAACATATGAGTAGGAATGATGTATGTGTTCTGATGGCTCTCTCTTCAAATGAAGAGATGGTGGAGGGGTATATATAGCCTTCACACAAAATCCAACCGTTAAACACAGTCTACCAATCTCGGTGGGACCGAATCAGAAAACTCGGTCTGACCGAAATAGTAAACCTAGTGACCGTTAGGAATTTCGGTGGGACTAAGATGCAACTCGGTAGGACCGATTCGGTTAGGGTTTGGGCATAACGTAATCTCGGTGAGACCGATTGCACAAACTCGGTGAGACCGAGTTCGACAATTAGCTAACCAGAGAGTTGGTCAGGCAAACTCGGTGGGACCGACTTGCTCTTTCGGTGAGACCGAAACGTTACAAGAAGGAAACATGGAGTTTACCTTGCATTCTCGGTGGGACCGATTCGCTCTTTCGGTGAGACCGAAAAGTTACGAAAGGGAAACAGAGAGTTTGCAAGCCCATCTCGGTGAGACCGAGAACCTTATCGGTAGGACCGAATTGCTAGGGTTTGGCAGTGGCAAATGACAAGTGAAACTCGGTGGCGCCAGATTGACAGAATCGGTATGACCGAGTTTGGCTTAGGGTTTAGGTCATTTGTGGATATGGAAAGGTGGTTGAGGATTTTGGAGCATATCACTAAGCACATAAAGCAAGAGGCTCATTAAGCAACACCTCATCCCTCCTTGATAGTATTGGCTTTTCCTAAAGACTCAATGTGATCTTGGATCACTAAAATATAAAATGAGGAGTCTTGAACTTTTGAGCTGGAGCCAATTCTTTGTCCTTAGCATTTTAAGGGTTCCACTTTCACATCCATGCCATGCCAATCATTGAGCTTTCCTGAAATAATCATCTTGGAATAGCATTAGCTCAATGAGCTATATGTTGTTATGAATTAACAAAACCACCTAGGGATAGTTGCACTTTCAATCTCCCCCTTTTCGGTAATTTATGACAACATATAGATCAAAGCTTCGACAAATGATAATAAGCATGAAATATATCGTCGCTTTGAGAAGTATGTGACAAATAAGAGCTCCCCCTAAATTTGTGCATATTTAAAATTTGCTTTGGACTGCAAATGCACATGGAGTTAGAATCATGGGTTACTCTTCCATGTCCCATACATCTTGGTGGAGCGCTAAAAATGATAAGATTGAAATACATGCACTCATCACCAAGAATAGTGAATGATCACAAATGATAGATAGAATGATAATATTTAAGCAAACATTAATTGTAGCTTATGATCAAACACATGATCATCGATGTCTCACAAACATAAGGACGTAGTATCTCACACACAAGCAAACAAAGTTCGACAAACCGAAAACCACCAAATAAAGCAAGAGAGAAAAGCAACACACTCTCTCTCTCGAAGCCTATGATCTATACATCTTCTCCCCCTTTGGCAACAAGTTACCAAAAAGTTCCTAGAAAATGCATAGTGCTAAGTCGACGCTTAGGCTTGATCTTCAGGTGGTGGTGGAGTCCGGAGCACGCCAAGGACGAAGCCTTCAGTAGAAGTGGTCGGAGTCGAGGCTGCAGTGGATGCTGGAGCTGGTGGAATGGAGGCTGTAGCTGGTGCAGACGTTGTGGCTCTGGTGTCAGCAACTGGCAGTGCAGACGACCTCGGACCTCGTGGCACCCTGGCAAAAGCATCAGTTGTGGTCCTGCCTCTCCTCTCATTCATGTCCTCCTGAAGCTGCTCCACGGCGGTCTGTATTTCTATCACCTTGATGTCCATGTCATAGAATCTCTGTTCCATGATCCTCTCTAGGCTCGCCTGGTTCTGAGTCAGGGTGGCAAGTCCTTGCTCAATACGCAGGGTGGACGCTATCAGGTAACCGAGCTGCTCTTGTTTGGTCTTCAAGAAGTAATCAGATGCCTCTGCTTGAGTAGGCATCCTGGCAGCTTTTTCCTTCCTCGCCTTCTCCTTCTGAGCTTGTGCATGTGCAGATGAGGGTTCATATTCAGTCATAACCACTTGGTTATCCTCAAAATCTGGACGGATGGGCAGGTGTTCCTTATCCAATAAATACACGCCTGTGCCCATCTTGGAGTTGATGAGCTCCTGAATCTGTGGGGCATACCCACAACTCCTCTTCTGGTCTGTAGCTGTCCTCTTGATTGTTTCCACAATGAGACTCATGACCTTGAATGTCTGAGGCACGTCAAATACATGAAGCAAGTTGATCGCGTGACCTCTGATCATCTTGTGATCTCCAGATTTGGGCAGAAGGGTGTGCCCAAGGATCCAGTTGATCGTAGGCAATCCTGAGAGCAGATAGTGCACTGAGCCAAACTTGAGCGTGTCAAGCGCTTCATTCGGGATCTCCTTGTACATGTTGGACATGGAGTTGTGATCCATCTTTTTCTTGGCATAGATGTCCAAGTCATCAGGTTGCTCCTCTGGGGCATTGATCAACTTTGCCCATTCTTCCACAGTGGATTGGTACCTTGTACCCTCAGACATCCATGTGATCCTGCCATCCGGATAAAAGTGTGCTGTGGAGTAGAATTGCATGATCAGCTCCTCGTTCCACTTTGTGAGCTTCTGCCCAACAAAGTCTGCAACTCCACATGCACTAAAGCTGTCAAATACACCGGGGTAGTGCTCTTCATTGTCCTTGATGTAGGTCCAGTCGACCCATCTCATGTCACAAACGATTGGCTTCTTGTCAAGCAAACAGTCTCATAGAAATCTTCTTGCTCCTTGGTATGAAATCTTTAATCCACGGCAGTCCTTCTCCTCGAAGCATACGGGTCTGCTTCTCTCCATTTCCTCAGCCCTGAATCTCTCCTGAGCTTCATATCCTCAGCCACAGGATGAGCATCGTTGTGGTTTGGGATCTTGGGCTTGAGCTTCCTAAGGACACTCTCTTCCTCTTCTTCGACAGCTTCAGGCATTGGGGCCTTGTTCTTTTCTGCAGCTGGGATGCTTCGTGTGTTCCTCTTTGGTGCACTCTTAGGCTTAGATGCAGCCTTAGGTCCATCCTTGGGCTTGGATGCAGCTGTTCCTGACCTTATAGCATCTCCCATGAGTTTGGCTGCCTTGGGTGCTGGTGCAGCAACCTCTTCTTCTTCTTCCTCCTCATCGACCATGATGGAGGCCTTCCCAAGCACTCTGGCTACAGTCTTTTTCACCCTCTCTTTCCTTTTCTTGCCCTCAGCAGAAATGGGCTCAATGGGAGCAGGCTTCACAGTTGAAGCCCTAGCCTTTGACATGGGCTGCCTGTCTGCTGGCCTTTTGATCTTCAGCCCTGGCTTGGTTCCTTGAGCTGGTTCAACTCTCTTTAATGTGGCCTCTTCCTCTGCCACATAGTCTTCATCCTCAGAATCAGATGTTCTCTTCTTCCTTTGACGTGTGGCAGCCTTAGGCAGGTTGCTGGGGGTGCTCCTGCTGCCATCATCAGAAGAGCTTGACGGGCTAGTGCCCTCACTCATCACAACTTGCTGCTCAGACACATTCTGGCTGTCACTTTGATCAGACATGTTGCAAACTGACTGCTGACCCTGTGAATAGATTATGGATAAGATAGAGTGGATGAGCATCACAAAAAGAAGAGATTTTTGCAAAAGATTAATTCAAAAACTTAGTTTTAGTTTTCCATAGAAAGCATCTCGGATCTACCGATTTTCAAACTCGGTGACACCGAAGCAGTTTTGGCACCAGAACTGGTGAACACGGTCAGACCGAGTCACAGTTCGGTGGCACCGAGACTGCTAGGGTTTCACAGAATTCCAAAATCGGTCGCACCGATAAGTTATTCTCGGTCAGACCGAGTTTCACTTGTGCGATGGCAAAAGCCAGATTGGTGGGACCGAGTTTTTCAACTCGGTGGGTCCGAGATGGTTTCGGCGGAAACCTAACCCTAAAATTTTCGAATTAAAACTATTCTACGAGATCATTGACTGGATAGGAGTGTTTCAATCGTGGCAAGAACCATAATGATCACAATGTGCTAGGAATCGGAGTGGAGAATAGCACAAAGATCGAGTCCATACCCTAGTTCGGTGGAGACTCGCTACGGCGGCAACGGCGGGGCAGAAATCCGTTGACGGCGGCGGAGACCAGCGACTGGAGGCTGCTGGCGGCGAGAAGACGATCCGGAGACCATGAAGGAAGAGCAGGCTATCACGCGGGCGAAGAGGTTTTGGAGAAATTTCCAAAATTTTGCCCGTCACTATATATAGCCCGACCCTGTCGGTGTGACCAAGTGGAACAACTCGGTGGCACCGAGATGCAAAACTATGTGCAGTTATTGCAACTCGGTGTGACCGAAAAGTTCAAATCGGTTGCACCGAGATCGAAAACCTAGATCAACTTAATGAACTCGGTAGGACCAAAAATGGAGTATCGGTCAGACCGAGATTCATAAAGAGGTTTTGGAAGTTTAAGTCTATGACGAATCGGGGACTCCGAGCGCTCCTCACACAGAGTGGTTCGAATCGGCTTGATCAAGTTTTGTGATGCAGCATGAATAGAGTTTGAGATGAGAAAAGCATAGATAGCTAGAGGAGGTTCTTAGGCATTCTTGTCCATCCACTTGGCAAAAGAAGAAAGCCAAACAATCAAAACAACAAGTGGATGTCCTCGAATGAGTAAAATATGCAACCAACATGCTCACACAATAAGATGGCAAATGAAATATGTGGCAAAGCATGCACAACCAATTCTAGCATCTATCAAGCAATTTGTGATGACTAGGTCATCTATATATGAGTATATTGACTTAGGAGTCAAGTGAGAACACTTGATCATAGGTCATACTCATCGTTTAAGCTCAAGTGGGCTTACCACTTTTACATAAAGCATTGTTGTGTTCACATCTTTAGAGTTGCTTTAGCTCAAGTCTTAGAGTAAAGCTCCCCCTAGATGTGATATCCCCCCTAAGAGGGATGAACTAACCTTGGGTTTTGTTGATGATGACTTCATGTAGATGTTGAAAATGTGGATGCTCAATGTTGATGTAGATCACTTGGAGCTATCCATTTGAGTGAATTGCACTTTCAATACCTACATGGGTTAGTCCCACAAGGAACAAACAAGGATATCCATAGACATAGAGTGATGCACACACAAGATGATGTCCATGAAAACTTTAGGTTACCTTGTCCCTTGTCTTACCAACACGAGGGTTTGTGACTCCTTGAACTAGTGCAAGATGTGGAAGTTGATTGCACTTGTTCTTGCCAAAATGATAAGAGTGAAGTATGTTGGCGGAGTCACCCTCAATAACTCTCTAGTTCTTCTTCTTTTGGATCCACACCATCTTGATGGGAATCCTTGGAGTTGTAGTCGTACTTGATGTAGTGGAACTTGAAGTATTCTTGGGAATCCACTTGACTAAGGTCTTGGGAGCTTCTTCAGATGCATCAATCTCCTCTTGAAGCTTGTCCTTGCCTTTTTGCTTGTAGTCTTGTGGTGGAAGATCATCTTGAGCTTGTGTCCCCTTGAAAGAAGTGTCATACTTCTCTTGTTGAGGAACAAACTTTGTCTTGGGGTATTGATCTTCTTCCCATTCAACTCCATTGGTATTGAACTTTCGTTCAAAACCAACACCTTGATTCTTCCGGTGCATTCCTTGCTTGCGCACAATTTCCTCAAATTGCTTACTTCCGGCAAGGCTCTTGTAAACACCTTTCTCTATAATTCCCTTCAATAAGCTATTTTATTGCTCAAGTGTAACTTGGCTAAGAGAATCATTAGTGGAATCAAGAGAACTACTAGAAGCAACAATATTGGATTTAGCATGATCATTGTTACTACTAGAGGAAGAATCTTTCTTATTCTTGTTACTAGTCTTGACTTGAGGCATGTAAGTGGATAATAGTAAACGCTTGGCAATGTAAGAAGAACTATTCTTGCGGAGATCATCATTGATTGCTTTTAAGAACTCATGCTCTTGCTCAAGATTGAGCTTTTCGAAGCGTAATTTCTCATGAGCTCTTAAAAGTTCTCGATGATCTTTGAAGATAGTTTCATGAGCTAACTTAAGAGTGTTTAGTTCTTTAGTTAGAGCCTCAATCTTCTCCTTATCATTGTCATTCTCTTTAGCATGATTAATTAATGTTTCACCATAATATTCTTCACTAGAGTTGTCAACAAGCAAATCATCATCACCTAACAAGTCATCTTCATCACTATTAAAATCAACGTACTCGGGGTGTGTTACCTTAGGACCTTTGGCCATGAAGCATATTCCAATTCCTTCATTTGGGGAGTCAAATATGTCGTAGGAGTTGGTTGACACAAGTGCTAGAACGGCAACACCTTCATCTTGAGTATCTTCGGAGTCGGAGTGATAACTTCTCTCGGAGTGGCTGTCGGAGTCGGAGCCGGATACCCATTCACCAACATGAGCTTGATGTCTTCGTTTTGTATAGCTCCTTGATGATTTTTCCTTCCTTTCCGAGTCCTTGCTTCTCCGTGAGTATCTTCGTTCATAACGATCATCTCTACTCCTTCTCTCTCTTGGTGGAGATTCTTTGCTTCTTCTTTTTGGAGAATCTTCTCTTCTCTTGTAGGGAGCCGTACACTCATTGGAATAGTGTCCGGGTCTTCCACAATTATAGCAGTTTCACTCTCGACTAGAAGATCTTTTGTCATTGTAGGACCTTGACTTGAAGCTTCTATCTTTGCTTCTACTCTTGTAGAACTTGTTGAAGTTCTTCACCATTAAGCTCAATTCTTCATTGAAGTTTTGTTTCTCACTTGATGATGTGGGGGCTTCACATGATGCTTTGTAGGCACCACTTGATTTATTGTGAAGTTCCTCTTTATCCGTGAGTGACATCTCATGAGCAACAATCCTTCCAATTACTTCCGTTGGCTTGAGATCTTTGTAGTTGGGCATCATTTGGATTAATGTGCACACGGTATCATATTTCCCATCCAAGGCTCTTAGGATCTTCTTGATGATGAATCTATCGGTCATCTCTTCACTTCCTAAGCCGGCAATCTCATTTGTGATGAGAGCAAGCCTAGAGTACATTTCAGCGACACCTTCACCATCCTTCATCTTGAACTTGTCAAGTTGACTTTGGAGCACATCCAACTTGGATTCCTTGACGGAGTCGGTACCTTCGTGCATATCAATCAAAGTATCCCAAATTTCCTTTGCATTCTCAAGGCGGCTGATTTTGTTGAATTCTTCGGGGCACAATCCATTGAAGAGAATATCACAAGCTTGAGCATTGTATTGCAACATCTTCAACTCATCCGCGGTAGCTTCACGGTTTGGTTCCCTCCCATCGAAGAACTCACCTTGCAAGCCAACACAAACAATAGCCCATACGGCGGGGTTATGTCCAAGAATATGCATTTTCATTTTATGTTTCCAGCTAGCAAAATTAGTGCCATCAAACTAAGGACCTCTACGGTGATAATTTCCCTCGCTAGACGCCATACTCTCCTAGGTTGTGAAACCAAGGCTATGACCACCAAAAGCTATGGAGATCAAGGCAAATGGAGACCAAAGCTCTGATACCACTTGTAGGATCGAAAGTATGTCTAGAGGGGGGGGTGATTAGACTACTTGACCAATTAAAAACTTAGCCTTTTCCCAATTTTAGTTCTTGGCAGATTTTAGCTACCTTAGAGCAAGTCAAGCAATCATCACGCAATTCAAGCAAGCATGCAAAGAGTTTATTGGCAGCGGAAAGTAAAGCATGCAACTTGCAAGAATGTAAGGGGAAGGGTTTGGAGGATTCAAACGCAATTGGAGACATGGATTTTTTCCCGTGGTTCGGATAGGTGGTGCTATCCTACATCCACGTTGATGGAGACTTCAACCCACGGAGGGTAACGGTGGCGCCAGTCCACGGAGGGCTCCACCCACGAAGGGTCCACGAAGAAGAAACCTTGTCTATTCCACCATGGCCATCGCCCACGAAGGACTTGCCTCACTAGCGGTAGATCTTCACGAAGTAGGCGATCTCCTTGCCCTTACAAATTCCTTGGTTCAACTCCACAATCTTGTCGGAGGCTCCCAAGTGACACCTAGCCAATCTAGGAGACACCACTCTCCAAGAAGTAAGAAATGGTGTGTTGATGATGAACTCCTTGCTCTTGTGCTTCAAATGATAGTCTCCCCAACACTCAACTCTCTCTCATAGGATTTGGATCTGGTGGAAAGAAGATTTGAGTGAAAAGCAACTTGGGGAAGGCTAGAGATCAAGATTCATATGGTAGGAATGGAATATCTTGGTCTCAACACATGAGTAGGTGGTTCTTTCTCAGAACATATGAGTAGGAATGATGTATGTGTTCTGATGGCTCTCTCTTCAAATGAAGAGATGGTGGAGGGGTATATATATCATTCACACAAAATCCAACCATTACACACAATCTACCAATCTCGGTGGGACCGAATCAGAAAACTCGGTCTGACCGAAATAGTAAACCTAGTGACCGTTAGGAATTTCGGTGGGACTAAGATGCAACTCGGTAGGACCGATTCGGTTAGGGTTTGGGCATAACGTAATCTCGGTGAGACCGATTGCACAAACTCGGTGAGACCGAGTTCGGCAATTAGCTAACCAGAGAGTTGGTCAGGCAAACTCGGTGGGACCGACTTGCTCTTTCGGTGAGACCGAAACGTTACAAGAAGGAAACATGGAGTTTACCTTGCATTCTCGATGGGACCGATTCGCTCTTTCGGTGAGACCGAAAAGTTACGAAAGGGAAACAGAGAGTTTGCAAGCCCATCTCGGTGAGACCGAGAACCTTATCGGTAGGACCGAATTGCTAGGGTTTGGCAGTGGCAAATGACAAGTGAAACTCGGTGGCGCCGGATTGACAGAATCGGTATGACCGAGTTTGGCTTAGGGTTTAGGTCATTTGTGGATATGGAAAGGTGGTTGAGGATTTTGGAGCATATCACTAAGCACATAAAGCAAGAGGCTCATTAAGCAACACCTCATCCCTCCTTGATAGTATTGGCTTTTCCTAAAGACTCAATGTGATCTTGGATCACTAAAATATAAAATGAGGAGTCTTGAACTTTTGAGCTTGAGCCAATTCTTTGTCCTTAGCATTTTGAGGGTTCCACTTTCACATCCATGCCATGCCAATCATTGAGCTTTCCTGAAATAATCATCTTGGAATAGCATTAGCTCAATGAGCTATATGTTGTTATGAATTACCAAAACCACCTAGGTATAGTTGCACTTTCAATCTCCCCCTTTTTGGTAACTGATGACAACATATAGATCAAAGCTTCGACAAATGATAATAAGCATGAAATATATCGTTGCTTTGAGAAGTATGTGACAAATAAGAGCTCCCCTAAATTTGTGCATATTTAAAATTTGCTTTGGACTGCAAATGCACATGGAGTTAGAATCATGGGTTACTCTTCCATGTCCCATACATCTTGGTGGAGCGCTCAAAAATGATAAGATTGAAATACATGCACTCATCACCAAGAATAGTGAATGATCACAAACGATAGATAGAATGATAATATTTAAGCAAGCATTAAGCAAACATTAAGTGTAGCTTATGATCAAACACATGATCATCGATGTCTCACAAACATAAGGACGTAGTATCTCACACACAAGCAAACAAAGTTCGACAAACCGAAAAACCACCAAATAAAGGAAGAGAGAAAAGCAACACTCTCTCTCTCTCTCGAAGCCTATGATCTATACATCTTCTCCCCCTTTGGTAACAAGTTACCAAAAAGTTCCTAGAAAATGCATAGTGCTAAGTCGATGCTTAGGCTTGATCTTCAGGTGGTGGTGGAGTCCGGAGCACGCCAAGGACGAAGCCTTCAGTACAAGTGGTCGGAGTCGAGGCTGAAGTGGATGCTGGAGCTGGTGGAACGGAGGCTGTAGCTGGTGCAGACGTTGTGGCTCTGGTGTCAGCAACTGGCAGTGCAGTCTTTGGCGTCCCAGTCACCGGATGACTATTGGACCACCAAATCCGAGTCGCCATAGCACAAGATCCGGTGGATGCCGAGTTCTTTGGCTAGCCTGAGCCCGTGTATGAGCGCCTCGTACTCGGCCACATTGTTGGAGGCGGCAAAATGAGTTTGCAATGTATACTTGAGGTTGTCGCCCTTGGGAGAGGTGAGGACGATGCCGGCTCCCAAGCCAGTGTGCATCTTGGACCCATCGAAGTGCATCCGCTAGTGGGTGGAGTCGGGAGCCGGTGGCAGGTATTGGGTTTCGGCCCAATCGACGAGGAAGTCGGCCAGTGCCTGGGATTTAATGGCGGTGCGGGGCTGGTAGAAGATCGCGTAGGGGGCCAGCTCAATCGCCCATTTGGCCACTCGGCCGGATGCATCCCGGCTGCCTATGATCTCGGCAAGCGGGGCAGTACATACGACCGTAATGGGGTGCTCTTGAAAATAGGGCTTGAGCTTCTTGGCAGCAAAGTACACACCATAGCACATCTTCTGGTAGTGTGGGTAGTTTTGCTTCGAGGTGGATAAGACTTCGCTTAAATAATTCACCGGCCTCTAAACCGGCTGAGCCCGGCCTTCTTCTGGGCACTGGACTACGATGACAGTGCTGACCACCCGGCTAGTAGCGGCAATGTAAAGGAGCATGGGCTCCTTTTCAGCCGGTGCCGCCAAGACAGGCGGCGTGGTCAGCATCTTCTTTAGCTCGTGGAAGGCTTGGTCCGCCTGGTCGTTCCACTCGAAATGAGTGGACTTCTTCATGAGTCGGTAGAGGGGGAGGGCCTTCTCTACAAGCCGGCTGATGAAGCGGTTCAGGGAAGCCAAGCATCCGGTGAACTTATGTACATCCTGTAGCTTGGTGGGAATCTCCATTCTCTCTATGGCCTTGATCTTCCTTGGGTTGCACTCGATGCCGCGTTCGGAGACCAGGAAGCCTAGGAGCTGGCCGGCTGGTACTCCGAACACGCATTTCTCGGGGTTGAGCTTGATTTGGAATCGGCGCAAGTTTTCAAATGTTTCTCTGAGGTCTTCCAGCAAGGTGCCGTGTTTCTCCGTCTTCACCACAATATCGTCTACATAGACGTGAGCATTTCTGCTGAGCTGCTTGAGGAGGCATTTCTGCATGCAACGCTAAAAAGTGGCACCGGCATTTCTCAAGCCGAATGACATAGTCAGGTAGCAGAAGGCTCTGAATGGTGTGATGAAGGCGGTTTTCAGGCGGTCAGCCGGATCCAGCTTTATCTGGTGGTAGCCTGAGTAAGCATCCAAGAAGCTCAACAGCTCGCATCCGGCTGTGGAGTCTATTACTTGATCAATCCTTGGCAAGGCGAAGGGATCTTTGGGGCAAGCCTTGTTGAGGCTAGTGTAGTCTATACACAGGCGCCACTTGTTATTTTTCTTCAGCACGAGGACCAGGTTGGCGAGCCACTCCGGGAAGAAAACTTCCATAATGAAGTCGGCTGCCAGAAGCCGGGCTATCTCTTCTCCTACAATCCTTCTCTTCTCCTCCGATAGTCGGCGGAGAGGCTGTTTGACTAGTTTCGCACCTTCTCGGGCATGTAGCTTGTGCTCGACGAATTCCTTCGGCACACCCGGCATGTCCTTGGGGGACCATGCGAAAATGTCCCAATTCTCACGGAGGAAATCGGCGAGCTCGCCTTCCTATTTGCTGTCCAGGTTTGCCCCGATGGTGGCAAACCTTTCTGGGTGATCTGGGTCTAGAGGTACCCTCTTTGTTTCTTTGTCCGGCTGAAAAGACCCTTGGGCACCACATTCCTTGGGGTCAGGGGACAGGGTCGGCTTCTTGCCGGTCATGGCTACGACTCGGTCCAGTATCTTCTTCTCTTCAGCAATTACAAGGGAGTCGGCCAGCCGGCTGCTGGCAGCAGCGCACTCGGAGGATTTCTTGTAGTCTCCAGCTATGGTGATGATGCCCTTGGAACTTGGTATCTTCATCTTGAGGTAGGCATAATGGGGTATAGCCATGAACTTGGCCAGGGCAGGTCAGCCAAGCAACACATGGTAAGGGCTCTCTAGATCCACCACTTCAAACCACACCGCCTCTCGGCGGAAATGATCCTTGTCCCCGAAGATGACATCTATCTTGATCTTGCCGATTGGGGAGCAGGACAAGCCGGGTACGATGCCATGGAACACAGTCCAACTAGGCATGAGTTGCTTTGTCTTGATGCTCAGCTTCTCCATGGTGTCGCGGTATAGGATATTGATGTTGCTCCCACCATCTATCAGCACACGGGAGAAACGGGCGGCTCGCCTTTCCGTAGCGAGGGTGGCATCCAGAACCAATGCGTAGGAGCCGGAAGACGGCATCACCTCTGGGTGATCTGTCCGGCTCCAGCTAATAGGCCTTTCGGACCAGTGCATGAATTCTTGGTTGTTGGAGGCAACTGCGTTGACTTCTTGGTGTTGTCGGCGCCGGCTACACCGATCTTCTGGCTGGCTGGTGAAGACGACGTAGGTGGCATGCTCATCGGGGTACTCGCCTTGAACTGCCCCGACCGCTGGTCGAGCGGCCGGCTGCGGAGGAGCCAGAGGCGGCTGACCAGCAGGCGGAGGCGGCGCCATCCCCTCACCCTTGGAGATCCGAGTGTGCCAATGGCATTTTCTGGTCGTGTGGTTTGAAGGCTTTGCGTCGCTGTGAAACTTGCAGGGGGCATCAAGTGCTTGCTCGTAGGAGAAAGCCGGCTGCCAAGCCGGCCTGCCGCCCTTCTGCTTCTTGGGTGCGGGCCGTCCTTCGGGTCATTCGTCTTCGACTGTGGCCACCTGCCGACTGGTGGAAGGCGGCAGGGGAGCCTTGAGCTTGTGGTCGTTCTGGTGCGGGCGCGACTGGATTCTCCAGCCGGCGTCTTGGGACTCGGAGCGAGCACCTTCCCGGAGGCGTCTACTCGGAGCTCGGTCTTCATCGAGGAATCGGCCGTGGCGTATTTATCAGCTATGACCAGTAGCTCATCAAGCGTAGTCGGCTCATCGCAGAGGAGTCGGTGCTTGAGGAGGGTGCCTTCTTGGCACCCGGCGGTGAAGTACTCTATAGCTTGGACCTCGTGCACTCCCTCGCAGGAATTGCGGAGCTCGGCCCAACGCGTGAGGTAGTCGCGAGTCAATTTGTTGGGCCCTTGGACGCACAAGGAAAGCTGTCGGGGCTTAGGAGCCCACTTGTAGGTGCTGGTGAAGTTGCGTATGAAGGCTTCAGTGAAGTCTAGCCAACTGTTGACACTATAAGGCTTGAGGCTGTTAAGCCAGGTGCGCGCCGTGCCTTGGAGCATGAGGGGCACATATTTTACGGCAACACTCCTATTGCCGTTTGCGATGCTAACCGCGGTGGAGTAGTCGATCAACCAATCTTCCGGCTTCATGGAGCCGTTGTACTTGGGCGTGTCTCTTGGGAGCGAGAACCCTTTGGGGAAGGGCTCGTCGCGGATGCGGGGGCCGAAGCAAGACGGGCCGACATCATCTTCTTCTTCCAGAGCCAAGGATCGCGCAAGGCGGTCGATCCGGTGGCGGGCATCATTCTCGCCGACTCCTTCATGGCGACCCAGCCGGCCGCTGAGAGTCGGATGCGTGACAGGCGGCGGGGTATGGTATCTCTCCCCTCGAGGCAGAGAAGGAGGGTTGCACCGCCACACCATGGCTCGAGGGCGGCCCTCGGCGTCACGCTCGATGGAGATTCGAGTCCGGCTGCGGCTGGCAGCCGGCTCCTTTTCTTTTCTCGCGCGGGTGTTGCCCACGGTTAGTGTTCGGGACGTCGTGCCGTGCTCTCGGCGCGGACGCCGGCTTCATGCCGCTCTGTGGCCGCGTCGAGAAGTTGCTGGATGCGTCTGGTCATGTAAGGGAGCTCATCAGGACCCAGCCCATTCAACTCGTCTGCGGCCGCCTGGGCGGCGCGCATGTTCTCAAGAGGCGTGGCATAGATTGGGCGCTCTCCTCCCAGCATGTCAGTGATAGCCGCGCCGTGTTTCTTGATGATACCGACGCGGCTGGGCCCGTCGGGAGGCGGCATGCCGAAGGCGGCATGGTCAACCTCGCGCTGG
This sequence comes from Triticum monococcum, assembly GCA_034509565.1. Lineage (NCBI taxonomy): Eukaryota > Viridiplantae > Streptophyta > Magnoliopsida > Poales > Poaceae > Triticum > Triticum monococcum. The sequence goes on from CM067843.1 coordinate 80,850,530, forward strand.
TGAGCCTCGGTGAGGTGTCTCATGGTGGCGAGCCTCTGGCCCTCCGCAACGAGGGCGAGGCGGCGTGCCTCCAATGTCTTGGCGTCCGCGTCGGCCGAGACGGGGACGGACAAGTCGTGCAGTGCCGTCTGCAGAGCATCGTGGGCGTTTTCGCCCGAGGGGGCGCCGTGGCTGATGACCAGTACCTCGGTGATGGCACTGCCGCTGCTATCGGCTTGAGGAAGAGGGTCGTTGATGACCACAGCATTGGTGGGGAAGGCGTCAAGGGATGCCATGTCGGAGTCGACAAGCATCGGGTCGGTGGAGCCAACCGACTCCAAGTCCGCTGCAAGCTTGCCGGAGACGTGGAGTTGATCGAGGAGGCTGACGAGGTGGCTCTCGGGGCAGTCTGTGCCCGCGTCGGATGCTGGCTCGTTAGAGATGCGAGCCTCACCAAGAAGATCGGCGAGGCAGCTCACCACGCACGCGTCGGCGACGTCTTGCAGTGCGTCGGGGCAAGCGCCATCGGGCATGCCAGGCTAGCTACGCATGTTGGGAAGGAAGAGGGTTCCCGTCCAGAGCAGGTCTCCGGACGACGGTGCACCTGGCCCCATGGTGGGCGCCAAATGTCGGGTGGTTGGTGCGACATATGCCAATGGATGGCTTATCATTGTGGGAGCCAATAAAACATCGTCGGTGCCTGGAAACGGGATAAGGCGAACACATGCACGCCAGCGAATCTTACCCAGCTTCAGGGCTCTCCGTGGAGATAACACCCCTAATGCTGCTCTGCGGGGTCTCCGCATGATCACTGGCTCGAAGGGTAGCTACAGAATGCTCCTTGAGTTGTTCGGTGAAAGGATGAAGGAGGGCCAGGCTAGCCTGCTCCTCTTCTCCTTGTGGTGTCTAAAATCTATCCAAAGAGCGATCTCCCCTGCATGGGAACCCTGGAGGGTTTATATAGGCCTACCCCCCAGGGGTACAATGGTAATCCGGCTGGGCGCGTGCCCCAGCCGTCTATGTCTACGCCCGCCGGATTCTCCACCGACTGGTGGGGCCCATCGACTGGTGGGGCCCGTCGACTGGTGGGCCCACCGGCTGCCGACCCTTTGGTCGACAGGCCGGCCTCACTGCCCGGGGGTCTTGTCGGGGGCTGGTTACTGTTACCTTTCCCCTGGTGATGATGGCTTTGTCGTGGTAAGCATGGCTACAGTGCCGCCGCGAGGCGGCTCATCACTGTAGCCTTACCTTCTCTTGTCTCCTTAATGAAGCACCTCCTTGGAGGGAGAAAGTTGGCCGGCTATCGGAAGCCGGCCATACCCCTGGCCGGTTGCGGGAAGCCCGGCCGCCTTTGGGATCTCCCTGACCAAGGGGGCCCGCCACCCACGGGTCGTACTGGCCGCTCGCCGTGGGTAACGTCACGATCATCATGGCAACAGGGCCGTGCCAGACGGGGATGGCCGCCCCGTACGGTGCACTGTGGCCAGGCGTGCGCCTGGATTTGGGGGTGGCAGGCTTTACTGTAGCCACGCCCCATCTTGTCGCCGTTATGTGGGTGCAGACTCTGAGGGCGAGATCTTAGCCGCCTACTGTGGGGCCGGCTCCTGGAAGTCGGCCTTCTCATGGTCTTGTTTCTCAGAGATTTCAGGGCTGGGCCGCCTTGCGCAGCCGGCTTGAGAGGCGGCTAGGGGAAGGCGGCCCCGTGTCTTGGACGCTTGAAGGCTTGATCGGCCTGTACTTTTTCTGAAGTGCCAGGGGAAGCCGGCTCGGCTACCCGTGGTCATTTACTCCGACAATATTATTTTTCTCCTGCCTGACTCGCGTCAGCACGCGCTCGCCAGCATTTAGCTGTCGATCAGCACATGCCGCATTCCCCGCCACGGCCTCCGAATTCACTCCCAGGTCATCTGCAACATCTACCGTTAGATTTGCATGGATGCCACATACTATCTGGTACCGGTTATTCTTCGCAACAGAAGCAACTGCTACCAGAGGGGGCCTTCTCGGACTCCTTCAACGCGGCCACCGCGGCCTGTAGCTGGGCTTTGCACGCTTCCAGCTCTTGAGACAATTGGGTATTCTTCTCTGTAAGAACCTGCACAAATAATGATCCTTAAATCGGTTGTGTCAACTATTTCAAGTCTCAGGGGCTACTGATATATATAATCGTCAGATTTTCCTACCCGTATATCCTTTACATACTGGTTCGTGGCTCTGGCAAGACCATTTTGAGCAGCACGGATGTACGCGTCTCCCGCGTCACGGACTACGGCCCGGCGACGCCTGTGATTCATGGCGCTCTCCACTTCGGAATTTGTAGCGGATAGTCTATCCGCATCCTCTGTAGGAGGAGCATCTGGCGTCCGCCCCGTGTTAGCTTCCGCCTCTATGTCCGGCCTTGGAGCCCGACTGGTGGAGGCGTGATCGGCAGCCTCTCCGGATATAGTCTGGCGAGCATTCTTCCTACTAAGAAACATGGACGTCATTATATTTTAAAGAAAGACGACAACCACGGAGCAAGGTTTTGTATCATACCTCTGCGCTGGCGTCTCAGTCCTGACCGCCTTCCTTTTGGGCCTACCCGGCTTCGGTGCCCCTTGTTGGCGAGTCACTGCGGGTTCGGCATGGCGTCCCGAAGGCCTTCCCTGTAAAACACCACATGTGTACGGTAGGTGAAGTGCATAAAAGGGGATCCTTCTCGGAAGTTGGGACTTCGGTTTTTCCTTACCTGTGATGCAGGGAGTAGGCCTGGATAGTCGGCTATGATGGCCACCATGGCATCATTGCAGCTCAACTGATAGAATGTCATGTCTATCAGCTCCACAAATATGTCCGGATCCTCTTCAAGTCCGGGTTCGAGGGCCCGGTCAGGGTCCTCCGGTGGTGGAGGTGGGCTGTTCACCTTCCTTATAGCTTTTCGCAGTTCCTGCCATGAAATGGAAAGGTGACTATTTATGACGAAGAATGCGGAAAGGTTGGGAGTAAAGAGTGACAACTCACCCAGCTTGGAGGGTTGTAGATGGAGAATCCATCCTGTAGCTTAATACGGATGAACTCCTCTTCCTCTCCCTTGAACAACTCGGACAGAATTTTTGCTAAAGCAGCGGCAGAGTCCGGTCCCTTACGCCCGCATCGGGTGGCATCATCTACCCCGTTAAAACACCACAAGGGGTGCCATCGATATTGAAGCGGCTTCACCCCCCGCATTATGCATATTGACATAACCTCGATTATTGTCAATCCTGATTGAGCCAGCACTTTAATCCGGTCCATCAGGTAAAGGACTTCTCCATTGTCTTCCTCCTGGGGGCTCCGTGTGCGCCAACTTCGGCGTTTCTTCAGAGGAGCATTGTTGAACTCGGGAAGACCCCTCCGAATAGGTTCTGGATGAGGGACGTCCTCCATGTAAAACCACTCCAAAGGCAAGTCTTTGGACGTCTTCTTCAGGGTACCGGACAGGTATCCGGTCTCGGCAATGCGCCATATTTCGGCTCCGCCCACTTAATAAAGTGACCCCTCCTATGTATGGGGCACAAGGCAGAATAGCCTCTTCCACAGCTCGAAGTGAGCCTCGCAGCCCAGAAACAGCTCACAAACAGCGACGTAACCGGCGATGTGTAATATGGAAGCAGGGGTGAAATTATGCAACTGGAGGTTGTAAAACTCCAGGAGTCCGCGGAGGAATGGATGGATTGGAAATCCAAGTCCCCTTAGTAAGTAAGGGACAAGGCTTACCCGCTCCCCCTTGGAGGGATTGGGGAAGCTCTCCACTTGCTCCCCGCTATTATAGGTGGCGAGCCCGGCTCGGGCAGGGACCATATACGCTGGAGGGAGAAACCCCTGGGTCTGCAACTCTACTAGTCGGCTGTGTGGGATGGAACACTTCTCCCAATCACCGGGCTTAGGGCTACGGGACTAGGAGGAGGAGCTGCGATGGCCGACCATGATGGAATGGATTTTTCCGAGCGCGCTCCGATGGATTCTCGCCGTGGGAGGATGGTGTGGATTGGATCCAAGAATCCCCATCCCTTTAATAGATGATTTATTTACCTGGCTAGGGGGGCGAATGTAAAAATGCCCTGGCTCCTCGCATTCGCTCGACACGTGGAAGATAGCTCTTATTGGGCGCAGAAGCCAAGAAAGTCCAACATTTATGGGAGTCGGACACTACTTAGCATATATTCAGGATTTGGAGAAGAACCCGCCTTGCAATGCCGAAGACAATACTGCGTGCCGGACTCATCGTCATTGAAGCCTGGTTCAGGGGCTACTGAGGGAGTCCTGGATTAGGGGGTCTCCGGACAGCCGGACTATATCCTTTGGCCAGACTGTTAGACTATGAAGATACAAGATTGAAGAATTCGTCCCGTGTCCGGATGGGACTCTCCTTGGCGTGGAAGGCAAGCTAGGCGATACAGATATGTGGATCCCTCCCTTGTAACCGACTCTGTGTAACCCTAGCCCCCTCCGGTGTTTATATAAACCAGAGGGTTTAGTCCGTAGGACAACATACAATCATACCATAGGCTAGCTTCTAGCGTTTAGACTCTACGATCTCGTGGTAGATCAACTCTTGTAATACTCATATCATCAAGAACAATCAAGCAGGACGTAGGGTATTACCTCCATCAAGAGGGCCCGAACCCGGGTAAACATCGTGTCCCTGCCTCCTGTTACCATCCGCCTTATAGGCACAGTTCGAGACCCCCTACCCGAGATCCGCTGGTTTTGACACCGACAACGTATCATCACGGAAGTGTATTTTTTTGTAGTGCTAGTAGGAGCAGGACTCCCCCCTTTCCTAGTACTACTAGGAGAAGAAGGAAGGAGGGGGAAGAGAAGGAAGGAGGGGGCACCTCCCCAACCCCTAGTCCAATTCGGACTAGGCCACGGGGGGGCGCGGCCAGCCCTTGGCAGCCCTTCTCTCTCTCCCTAGGCCCAATAAGGCCCATTACTTCTTTGGTGGTTCCGGTAACCCTTCCGGCACTCCGATATATATCCGGTGACCCCCAGAACTCATCGGTGTCCGAATATAGTCATCCAATATATCAATCTTTATGTCTCGACCATTTCGAGACTCCTCGTCATGTCCGTGATCACATCCGGGACTCCGAAAAACCTTAGGTACATCAAAACACATAAACTCATAATGCCTATCATCATCGAATGTTAAGCATGCGGACCCTACGGGTTCGAGAACTATGTAGACATGACCGAGACTCATATCCGGTCAATAACCAATAGCAGAATATGGATGCTCATATTGGCTCCCACATATTCTACGAAGATCTTTATCGGTCAAACCGCATAACAACATACATTGTTCCCTTTGTCATCGGTATGTTACTTGCCCGAGATTCGATCGTCGGTCTCTAAATACCTAGTTCAATCTCGTTACCGGCAAGTCTCTTTACTCATTCTATAATGCATCATCCTACAACTAACTCATTAGTCACATTGCTTGCAAGGCTTATAGTGATGTGCATTACCGAGAGGGCCCAGAGATACCTCTCCGACAATTGGAGTGACAAATCCTAATCTCGATCTATGCCAACTCAACAAACACCATCGGAGACACCTGTAGAGCATCTTTATAATCACCCATTTACATTATGATGTTTGATAGCACACTAAGTGTTCCTCCGGTATTCGGGAGTTGCATAATCTCATAGTCATAGGAACATGTATAAGTTATGAAGAAAGCAATAGCAATAAACTAAACGATCATAGTGCTAAGCTAACGGATGGGTCAAGTCAATCACATCATTCTCTAATGATATGATCCCGTTTATCAAATGACAACTCTTGTCCATGGCTAGGAAACTTAACCATCTTTGATTAATGAGCTAGTCAAGTAGAGGCATACTAGTGACACTCTGTTTGTCTATGTATTCACAAATGTACTAAGTTTCCGGTTAATACAATTCTAGCATGAATAATAAACATTTATTATGATATAAGAAAATATAAATAACAACTTTATTATTGCCTCTAGGGCATATTTCCTTCAGCTCAATCCCTAGGTAGGTATGGTGTACTCTTGAAAATAAGATTTGGGTTTAAGGGTTTTGGATGCACAAGTAGTATCTCTACTTAGTGCGGAATTTTTGGCTAGCAAAGATAGGGCAAGCACCACATGTTAAAGGATCCATGACAATATGACTTCTATGTGAATATAAACAAACATAAACCATTAAGTTGTCTTCCTTGTCAAACGTCAACAATTTTGGCATATGATATTTTGATGAGGACTCACAATCACAAAAGATTTCTAGGATAGTATATTTATATGTGAATCTTCTCTTCCCTTATTAATTCTTTCATGAGTTGCATCATTGACTAATGCTATGTTTGTCAATCTCTAATAAAATTTTCTACTTATACTTTTCCTTATGTGGTGTCATCACCTACCATAAGATTAGTATATGATATTTTTCATAATTTCTTTCCTTTTATTTATTTCATTTCCCTTTTTCTTCCTTATTTCTTTTCTTTTATTTGCAACATGAAAGTAAAGAAAGCAAAACCTCAAACTAAACTTTATTATATATCTTGCACACGATTACAAGGATGGATCACTAAAACTCTCGAAAAGAAAGGATCAAACTAAACTTTTATTCATCTAAAGCAAAAGATCGAACTAAAATAAGTAAAGGCAAAAGATAATGGGATGATATGATTCCGGGGCACCTCCCCCAAGCTTGGCGGTAGCCAAGGGGGATGCCCATACCCGATACTCAATTATCTTTTGGTGATGAAGAAGAAGGTGGTGGTGATGGCAATTGTGCCTTCAACTTTTTCATATTGTAGTTGAGGAGAGAAATTTCCTCCTTTAAATCATCAACTTCCAGTTCCAGCTTGAAGATCTTGTCACATAAATCCCCTTGGCTTTTCTGCCAGAAACGAAAAGGAATAGATTGGTTTTTAGACCGGCTAGCTCTCTTAGGGAGACTTTACTTCTTAAACTCCACGTGCATATCCCCAGGTTGAGGTAGAGGAACATCCTCCGCCTCCGAGCTTGAATCATCGATCCTCATCAAGTGGGCATCCCCCTCGTCATCTGTAGTTCGACCGTAAGGAGATAGGTCCCCATAGGTTTTTGGGTCAGCAATGAGATGTGAGACATAGCTCTCTCCGTCAGAGTCTTGGGATGACATATTTTCAGAACTGCGCAGAAAACAGCAAGAAAGAAAACAGGGGATTTCTCCATGATACAGTGATCAACAGGTTCGGGGAGTATATAAAGATTGTTTATCTTGGGAAACAAGCAAACTATAGAAAAATGGAGTCCGGGAGGTATCCCAGGTGGGCACAACCCACTTGGGCACGCAAAGCAAGCCTGGCGCGCCCTGGTGTCTTGTGTCCACTAGGGCACGCTTCCTGGAAGTTTCTTATTTTCCTATTTTTCTAAATATTCCAAAACTGACAAAAAAATTGCGTATTTTTCGGAGTCCGTTTACTTAACATATCACGTACCTCCTCATTTTCACGATTCTGGAGTGTTCCAAAAGGACTCTTCTATGTGTTCTTTCGGTGTCAAAGTTTGGATAATATTACTTTCAACATTAATGGGCGTACCTGAGATATAATGTTTTATTCGTTGCCCGTTAACAACCTTCGGGTTATTACCTTCAACATTATTTATTTTGATGGCTCCAGACCGATAAACCTCATTGATAACATAGGTTCCTTCCCATTTTGAGAGGAGTTTTCCTGCAAAGAATCTAAAATGAGAGTTGTACAAAAGAACATATTCTCCGACCTTAAACTCATGTTTTTGGATTATTTTATCATGCCATCTTTTAACTTTTTCTTTAAACAACTTAGCATTTTCATAAGCTTGGGTTCTCCATTCATCTAAAGAGCAAGTTTGAAATCATAATTGAGTTCTTTGATGGCCCAATATGCTTTATGTTCTAACTCAAGAGGCAAATGACAAGCTTTTCCATAAACCATTTTATAAGGAGACATACCCATAGAATTTTTATATGCCGTTCTATAAGCCCAAAGTGCATCATCTAATTTCTTAGACCAATTCTTCCTAGATCTATTGACAGTCTTTTGCAAAATTAATTTTATTTCTCTATTGCTAAGTTCAACTTGACCACTAGACTGAGGATGATAAGGTGATGCAATTATATGGTTAACAGCATACTTGGTAAGCATTTTATGGAAAGCACCATGAATAAAGTGTGAACCACCATCAGTCATTAAATATCTAGGGACTCCAAACCTTGAGAAAATAACTTCCTTAAGCATTTTAATAGAGGTGTTGTGATCAGCACTACTGGTTGGAATAGCTTCTACCCATTTAGTAACATAATCAACAGCAACCAAAATATGTGTATACCCATTATAGGAAGGAAAAGGTCCCATGTAATCAAATCCCCAAACATCAAATGGTTCAACAACAAGTGAATAGTTCATAGGCATTTCTTGGCGCTTACCGATATTACCCATTCTTTGACGTTCATCACAAGATAAGATGAATTTACAGGCATCCTTGAAGAGAGTAGGCCAATAAAATCCAGATTGCAATACCTTGTGAGCAGTTCTATCTCCAGCATGATGCCCTCCATAAGCTTCAGAGTGACATTTCCGTAGGATTTGTCCCTGTTCATGCTCAGCTACGCAACGTCTAATAATACCATCTACTCCTTTATAGATATGTGGGTCATCCCAAAAGTAATGTCTTAAATCATAGAATATTTTTTCTTTTGTTGGTATGTAAAATTAGGTGGTAAATATTTAGCAACAATGTAATTAGCATAGTCAGCATACCAAGGAGTACTATGAGCAACATTTATTGCAGCTAACTGCTCATCAGGAAAACTATCATCAATAGGTAGTGGGTCATCAGGCACATTTTCAAGCCTAGATAGGTTATCAGCTACGGGGTTCTCAGCTCCTTTTCTACCAGTGATATGTAAATCAAATTCTTGTAACAAGAGAACCCATCGAATAACTCTAGGTTTAGCATCTTTCTTTTCCATAAGATATTTAATAGCAGCATGGTCTGTGTGAACAATTAGTTTTGAATCAACAATATAAGGTCTAAATTTATCACAAGCAAACACCACGCTAAGAATTCTTTTTCAGTGGTTGCACAGTTTCTTTGAGCACTGTCTAGAGTTTTACTAGCATAATGAATAATATTTAGTTTCTTATCAACTCTTTGTCCTAGAACATCACCAACAACATAATCACTAGCATCACACATAATTTCAAAAGGCAAGTTCCAATCAGGTGGTTGAACAATAGGTGCAGAAATTAAGGCTTTCTTGAGTGTTTCAAAGGCTCCTAAATAATCATCATCAAAACCAAAAGGAATATCCTTTTGCAAAAGATTCGTAAGAGGCCTAGAAATTTTAGAAAAGTCTTTGATAAATCCCATATAGAAACCAGCACGACCTAAGAAACTACGGATACCTTTTATAGCTTTAGGACATGGCATTTTCTCAATTGCATCAACCTTAGCTTTGTCCACTTCAATACCTCTTTCAGAAATTTTATGACCCAAGACAATGCCTTCATTAACCATAAAAGTGGCACTTCTCCCAATTCAAGACAAGATTTGTTTGTTCACATCTCTGCAAAACTCGATCAAGATTGCTTAAACAATCATCAAAATACTTCCCATAAATAGAGAAGTTGTAGGATCGGAAGTATGTCTAGAGGGGGGTGATTAGACTACTTGACCAAATAAAAACTTAACCTTTTCCCAATTTTAGTTCTTGGCAGATTTTACCTATCTTAGGGCAAGTCAAGCAATCATCACATAATTCAAGCAAGCATGCAAAGAGTATATTGGCAGCGGAAAGTAAAGCATGCGACTTGCAAGAATATAAAGGGAAGGGTTTTGAGGATTCAAATGCAATTGGAGACACGGATGTTTTTCCCGTGGTTCGGATAGGTGGTGCTATCCTACATCCACGTTGATGGAGACTTCAACCCATGAAGGGTAACGGTTGCGCGAGTCCACGGAGAGCTCCACCCACGAAGGGTCCACGAAGAAGCAACCTTGTCTATCCCACCATGGTCATCGCCCACGAAGGACTTGCCTCACTAGCGGTAGATCTTCACGAAGTAGGCGATATCCTTGCCCTTACAAACACCTTGGTTCAACTCCACAATCTTGTCGGAGGCTCCCAAGTGACACCTAGCCAATCTAGGAGACACCACTCTCCAAGAAGTAACAAATGGTGTGTTGATGATGAACTCCTTGCTCTTGTGCTTCAAATGATAGTCTCCCCAACACTCAACTCTCTCTCATAGGATTTGGATCTAGTGGAAAGAAGATTTGAGTGGAAAGAAACTTGGGGAAGGCTAGAGATCAAGATTCATATGGTTGGAATGGAATATCTTGGTCTCAACACATGAGTAGGTGGTTCTTTCTCAGAACATATGAGTTGGAATGGTGTATGTGTTCTGATGGCTCTCTCCACGAGTGAAGAGGAGGTGGAGGGGCATTTATAGCCTCCACACAAAATCCAACCGTTACACACAATTTACCAATCTCGGTGGGACCGAATCAGAAAACTCGGTCGGAGCGAAATAGTAAACCTAGTGACCGTTAGGAATTTCGGTGGGACTGACATGCAACTCAGTAGGACCGATTCGGTTAGGGTTTGAGCATAATGTAATCTCGATGAGACCGATTGCACAAACTCGGTGAGACCGAGTTTGGCAATAAGCTAACCAGAGAGTTGGTCAGGCAAACTCGGTGGGACCGACTTGCTCTTTCGGTGAGACCGAAAAGTTACAAGTAGGAAACATAGAGTTTACATTGCAATCTCGGTGGGACCGATTCGCTCTTTCGGTGAGACCGAAAAGTTACGAAAGGGAAACAGAGAGTTTGCAATCCCATCTCGGTGAGACCGAGATACTTATCGGTAGGACCGAATTGCTAGGGTTTGGCAGTGGCAAATGACAAGTGAAACTCGGTGGCGCCGGATTGAACGAATCGGTATGACCGAGTTTGGCTTAGGGTTTAGGTCATTTGTGGATATGGGAAAGTAGCTGAGGATTTTGGAGCATATCATTAAGCACATAAAGCAAGAGGCTCATTAAGCAACACCTCATCCCTCCTTGATAGTATTGGCTTTTCCTAAAGACTCAATGTGATCTTGGATCACTAAAATATAAAATGAAGAGTCTTGAACTTTTGAGCTTGAGCCAATTCTTTGTCCTTAGCATTTTGAGGGTTCCACTTTCACATCCATGCCATGCCAATCATTGAGCTTTCCTGAAATAATCATCTTGAAATAGCATTAGCTCAATGAGCTATATGTTGTTATGAATTACCAAAACCACCTAGGGATAGTTGCACTTTCAATCTCCCCCTTTTTGGTAATTGATGACAACATATAGATCAAAGCTTCGACAAATGATAATAAGCATGAAATATATCGTCGCTTTGAGAAGTATGTGACAAATAAGAGCTCCCCCTAAATTTGTGCATATTTAAAATTTGCTTTGGACTGCAAATGCACAAGGAGTTAGAGTCATGGGTTACTCTTCCATGTCACATACATCTTGGTGGAGCGCTCAAAAAATGATAAGATTGAAATACATGCACTCATCACCAAGAATAGTGAGTGATCACATAGAATAATAATAGCATTAAGCAAACATTAAGTGTAGCTTATGATCAAACACATGATCATCGATATCTCACACAGATAAGGGCATTGTATCTCACACAAAAGCAAATAAAGTTCGAAAAACCACCAAATAAAACAAGAGAGAATAAAAGCAACACTCTCTCTCGAAGCCTATGATCTATACATTTTCTCCCCCTTTGGCAACAAGTTACCAAAAAGTTCCTAGAAAATGCATAGTGCTAAGTCGACGCTCAGGCTTGATCTTCAGGTGGTGGTGGGGTCCGGAGCACTCCAAGGACGAAGCCTTCGGTAGACATGGTCGGAGTTGAGACTGAAGTGGATGCTGGAGCTGGTGGAACTGAGGCTGTGGCTGGCGCAGATGTGGTAGCTCTAGTGTCAGCAACTGGCATTGCAGACGACCTCGGACCTCGTGGCACCCTGGCAAAAGCATCAGTCGTAGTCCTGCCTCTCCTCTCATTCATGTCATCCTGGAGCTGCTCCACGGCAGTCTGTATCTCTGTCACCTTGATGTCCAAATCATAGAACCTCTGTTCCATGATCCTCTCTAAGCTTGCCTGGTTCTGAGTTAGGGTGGCTAGTCCTTGCTCAATCGGCAGGGTGGACGCAATCAGGTAACCAAGATGCTCTTGTTTGGTTTTCAGAAAATATTCAGATGCCTCCTCTTGAGTAGGCATCCTGGCAGCTTTCTCCTTCTTCGCCTTCTCCTTCTGGGCTTGTGCTTGGGCAGATGATGGCTCATTCTCAGTCATGACTACTTGGTTATCTTCAAAATCTGGACGGATGGGCAGGTGTTCCTTATCCAAGAGGTATATGCCCGTGCCCATCTTTGAGTTGATGAGCTCCTGAATCTGTGGGGCATACCCACAACTCCTCTTCTGATCAGCTGCAGTCCTTTTGATTGTTTCCACTATGAGGCTCATGACTTTGAATTTTTGAGGCACGTCAAAGACATGAAGCAAATTGATCGCGTGACCTCTGATCATCTTGTGATCTCCAGACTTGGGCAATAGGGTGTGCCTCAGTATCCAATTGATAGTGGGCAGTCCTGACAGAAGATAGTGCACTGAGCCAAATTTGAACGTGTCAAGTGCTTCATTTGGAATCTCCTTGTACATGTTGGACATAGAGTTGTGGTCCATCTTTTTCTTGGCATAAATGTCCAAGTCATCATCCTGCTCTTCTGGGGCGTTGATCAGCTGAGCCCATTCAGCAACTGTGGACTGGTACCTCGTACCTTCTAACATCCATACAATCCTGCCATCTGGATAGAAATATGCTGTGGAGTAGAATTGCATGATTAGCTCCTCGTTCCACTTTGTGAGCTTCTGCCCAACAAAGTCTGCAACTCCACACGCACTAAAGTTGTCATACACTCCAGGATAGTGTTCCTCATTTTCCTTCATGTGGGTCCAGTCGACCCATCTCATGTCACATACTATTGGCTTCTTGTCAAGCAAAACTGTCTCATAGAAATCCTACTGCTCCTTGGTGTGAAATCTGTAGTCCACTGCAGTCCTTCTCCTAGAAGCATACGGATCTGCTTCTCTCCACTTCCTCAGCCCTGAGTCTCTCATGAGCTTCATATCCTCAGCCACAGGATGAGCATCGTTGTGGTCTGGGATCTTGGGCTTGAGCTTTCTAAGGACATTCTCTTCCTCTTCCTCTGCAGCTTCAGGCACTGGGGCCTTGTTCTTTTCAGTGGCTGGGATGCTTCTTGTGTTTCTCTTTGGCTTTGGCTTTGGAGCTGACTTGGCCTTGGAAGCAGCTCCCCCTGATTTTATGGCATCACCCATTAGCTTAGGTGCCTTGGGTGCTGGTGCAGCAACCTATTCTTCTTCCTCCTCATCTACCATGACGGAGGCCTTGCCAAGCACTCTGGCTATAGTCTTCTTGACCCTTTCCTTCCTCTTTTCGCCTTCAGCAGCAACTGGCTCTGTGGGTGCAGGTTTCACAGTTGGAGCTCTAACCTTAGACATGGGCTGCCTGCCTGCTGGCCTTTTGAACTTCAACCTTGGCTTTGTAACTGCTGCTGGCTCAACTCTCTTGGAGGTGGCTTCCTCCTCTGCCACATAATCCTCATCTTCAGAATCTGAGGTTCTCTTCTTTCTCTGACGTGTGGCAGCTTTAGGCAGATTGCTGGGGGTGCTCCTGCTGCCATCATCTAAGGAGCTGGAGGGACTAGTGCCCTCACTCATCACCACTTGCTGCTCTGAGAGGTTCTGGCTGTCACTTTGGTCTGACATGATGCAAACTCTGACTGCTGACCCTGTGAATAGATTATAGATGAGATAAAGTGGATGAGCATCACAAAATGCAGAGATTTTTGCAAAAGAATAATTCAAAAACATAGTTTTAGTTTCCCACTGAAATCATCTCGGATCTACCGATTTTCAAACTCGGTGACACCGAAACAGTTTTGGCACCAGAACTAGTGAACTCGGTCAGACCGAGTCACAGTTCGGTGGCACCGAGACTGCTAGGGTTTCACAGAGTTCCAAAATCGGTCACACCGATAAGTAATTCTCGGTCAGACCGAGTTTTACTTGTGCAATGGCATAAGCCAAATCGGTGGCACCGAGTTTTTCAACTCGGTGGGTCCGAGATGCTTTCGGCGGAAACCTAACCCTAAAATTTTCGAATTAAACCTAATCTACAAGTTCATTGACTGGATAGGAGTTTATCAAACGTGGCAAGAATCATGATGATCACAATGTGCTAGGAATCGGATTGGAGAATAGCACAAAGATCGAGTCCATACCCTAGTTCAGCGGAGACTCGCTACGGCGGCAACGGCGGGGCAGAATTCCCGTTGACGGCGACGGAGACCAGCGACTGGAGGCGGCTGGCGGCGAGGAGGACGATCCGGAGACCCAGGAGGCAGAGCAAGCTATGCGCGGGCGAAGAGGTTTCGGAGAAATTTCCAAAATTCTGCCCATCACTATATATAGCCCGACCCTGTCGGTGTGACCGAGTGGAACAACTCGGTGGCACCGAGATGCAGAACTGTATACAGTTATTGCAACTCGGTGTGACCGAGTGGTTCAAATCGGTTGCACCGAGATCGAAAACCTAGATCAACTTAATGATCTCGGTAGGACCGAAAGTATGGTATCGGTCAGACCGAGAATCACAAAGAGGTTTTGGAAGTTTAAGTCTATGACGAATTGGGGACTCCGAGCGCTCCTCACACAGAGTGGTTCGAATCTGACTTGATCAAGTTTTGTGATGCAGCATGAATAGAGTTTGAGACGAGAAAAGCATAGATAGCTAGAGGAGGTTCTTAGGCATTCTTGTCCATCCACTTGGCAAAAGAAGATAAAGCCAAACAATCAAAACAACAAGTGGATATCCTTGAATGAGTAAAATATGCAACCAACATGCTCACACAATAAGATGGCAAATGAAATATGTGGCAACGCATGCACAATCAATTCTAGCATCTATCAAGCAATTTGCGATGACTAGGTCCACGAAGAAGCAACCTTGTGTATCCCACCATGGCCATCGCCCACGAAGGACTTGCCTCACTAGCGGTAGATCTTCATGAAGTAGGCGATATCCTTGCCCTTACAAACACCTTGGTTCAACTCCACAATCTTGTCGGAGGCTCCCAAGTGACACCTAGCCAATCTAGGAGACACCACTCTCCAAGAAGTAACAAATGGTGTGTTGATGATGAACTCCTTGCTCTTGTGCTTCAAATGATAGTATCCCCAACACTCAACTCTCTCTCATAGGATTTGGATCTGGTGGAAAGAAGATTTGAGTGGAAAGCAACTTGGGGAAGGCTAGAGATCAAGATTCATATGGTTGGAATGGAATATCTTGGTCTCAACACATGAGTAGGTGGTTCTTTCTCAGAACATATGAGTTGGAATGGTGTATGTGTTCTGATGGCTCTCTCCACGAGTGAAGAGGAGGTGGAGGGGTATTTATAGCCTCCACACAAAATCCAACCGTTACACACAATTTACCAATCTCGGTGGGAACGAATCAGAAAACTCGGTCGGACCGAAATAGTAAACCTAGTAACCGTTAGGAATTTCGGTGGGACTGACATGCAACTCGGTACGACCGATTCGGTTAGGGTTTGGGCATAACGTAATCTCGATGAGACCGATTGCACAAACTCGGTGAGACCGAGTTTGGCAATAAGCTAACCAGAGAGTTGGTCAGGCAAACTCGGTGGGACCGACTTGCTCTTTCGGTGAGACCGAAAAGTTACAAGTAGGAAACATAGAGTTTACATTGCAATCTCGGTGGGACCGATTCGCTCTTTCGGTGAGACTGAAAAGTTACGAAAGGGAAACAGAGAGTTTGCAATCCCATCTCGGTGAGACCGAGATCCTTATCGGTAGGACCGAATTGCTAGGGTTTGGCAGTGGCAAATGACAAGTGAAACTCGGTGGCGCCGGATTGAACGAATTGGTATGACCGAGTTTGGCTTAGGGTTTAGGTCATTTGTGGATATGGGAAAGTAGCTGAGGATTTTGGAGCATATCATTAAGCACATAAAGCAAGAGGCTCATTAAGCAACACCTCATCCCTCCTTGATAGTATTGGCTTTTCCTAAAGACTCAATGTGATCTTTGATCACTAAAATATAAAATGAAGAGTCTTGAACTTTTGACTTGAGCCAATTCTTTGTCCATAGCATTTTGAGGGTTCCACTTTCACATCCATGCCATGCCAATCATTGAGCTTTCCTGAAATAATCATCTTGAAATAGCATTAGCTCAATGAGCTATATGTTGTTATGAATTACCAAAACCACCTAGGGATAGTTGCACTTTCAGAAGTCATCCATGAAAACCTCAACAATCTTTTCATAAAAGTCAGAGAATATAGCAGTCATACATCTTTGAAAGGTAGCGGGTGCATTACATGAACTGAAAGGCATGTCTCTATAAGCATAGGTTCCAAAGGGACAACTAAAAGTGGTATTTTCTTGATCAGGTTGAGAGAGAGGTATTTGTGAAAAACTAGAATATCCATCAAGGAAGCAAAAATGTGTGTCCTTAGATAATCTTTCAAGAATTTGATCAATAAAAGGCAGAGGGTAATGATCTTTCCTAGTTTCTTTGTTTAATTTTCTAAAATCAATTACCATTCCATAGCCTGTAAAAATTCTTTGTGGAATAAGTTCATTCTTATCATTAGGAACAACAGTTATACCTCCTTTCTTAGGGACACAATGAACATGACTTACCCATCTACTATCTGCTATGGGATAGATTATACCTACTTCTAGAAGTTTTAAGATTTCCGTTCTTACCACTTCCTTCATCTTTGGATTTAACCGACGTTGGTGATCAACAATGGTTTTAGCCTCAGGTTCCATATTAATTTTGTGCTGACATAGAGTGGGACTTATGCCCTTTAAATCATCAAGAGTATATCCAATAGCAGCCCGGTGCTTCCTTAGAACTTTCAATAATCTTTCTTCTTCATGTTCTGAAAGGTTATCACTAATAATAACAGGATATATCTTCTTTTCATCAAGATAAGTATATTTCAAAGTGTCTGACAATTGTTTTAATTCAAACATAGGATCACCTGTAGGTGGAGGACCGCCTAGAGTTTCAATAGGCAAATTATGTTTAAGTAGAGGACGTTGTTCAAAGAAAATCTTATCTATTTCATTTCTTTCATGCATATGTAAATCATTTTCATGGTCTAGCAAATATTGTTCTAGTGGATCAGTAGGTGGTACAGCAATAGAAGCAAGACCAATTATTTCGTCCTTACTAGGCAATTCTTTTTCATGAAGCTTTCTACTAAACTTGGAAAATTAAACTCATGAGACTCATCACCAAAACTAACACCGACAGTTTGTTTCTCATAGTCTATTCTGGCATTAACGGTGTTCAAGAAAGGTCTACCAAAGATAATGGGACAAAAGTCAGCTTGTGGGGAACCAAGAACAAGAAAATCAGTAGGGTATTTTATTTTCCCACGCAAGACTTCAACATCTCTAACCATCCCAATTGATGATATAGTGTCTCTATTAGCAAGTTTAATAGTAGCATCTATGTCTTCTATCTCTGCAGGTGCTATGTCATTCATAATTTCTTGATATAAGGTGTAAGGAATAGCACTCACTCTAGCACCTATGTCACATAAACCATGATAACAGTGATATCCTATTTTAACTGAGACAACAGGCATGCCAGCAATAGGTCTATGTTTATCCTTTTTATCAGGTTTGGCAATTCTAGCACCTTCTTTGCAGAAGTAAATAACATGCCCATCCATATCTTCTTTCAAGAGACCTTTAACCATAGCAATACTAGGTTTTACTTTGATTTGTTCATCGGGTTTAGGTATTCTAAATATAGCTTTTGTTAACAACAGTAGAAACTTTAGCATGTCCCTTTATCCTAACAGGGAAAGGTGGTTTCTCAATATAAGCAGAAGGAACAACTGGATCAACATTATAAATTATGGTTTCTTACTTAATGGGTACTGGTTCTTTAATTTCCTCTTTAATAGGTAGGTGATATTTAAACCACTTCTCTTTAGGGAGATCAACATGAGTAGCACATGAATCACAGAAGGAAGCTACTATCTCAGAGTCAAGTCGACATTTAGTGCTAAACTTTTGAAAAGCATCGGTATTCATAAAAGATTTAACACAATCATACTTAAGTTTAATACTTGACTCTTTACCTTCGTCAAGTTCCCAATCTTCAGAGTTGCATTTAGTTCTTTCCAAAAGATCCCACCAGAATTCAATAGTCTTCTTCATAAAAGAACTAATAAAAGAAGTATCGAGCAAGTTTTGATCATTACGAGAAAGCCGAGCATAAAAATTCTGGATACTAATTTCTTTTGAGGGCTCATGATTGGGGAATGAGTATAACATTGACTTAAGACTCCCCCAAGCTAGAGTGTTACTTTCTCCTTCACGAGGCCAAAAAGTATATTTGTAATTCCGATCATGATGAACTAGATGCATAGGATAAAATTTTTGGTGGAACTCCAATTTCAAACGATTCCAATTCCAAGATCCAATATCATCGCATAGCCTATACCATGCCAATGCTTTTACCTTCAAAGATAAAGGGAAAACCTTTTTAATAACTTCATCCCCGGGTAAACCTGCAAGCTTGAACAATCCCCAAATTTGTTCTACATATATCAAGTGCATATCAGGATGTTCGGTTCCATCTCCTGCATAAGGATTAGCTAGCAGTTGTTCTATTATACCTGAAGGAATTTCATATTCAATATTTTCAGTAGGTGCAGTAGGTTGAGGGGTAGCTAATTGTGGTTCTGGTCGAGGTGAAGATACCCCGAACAAACCCCTCAAAGTATAGTTTTCCATAGTAAAAAGTGACAATATATTTCAGCACACTATATAAATGTTTCCTTACCAAAGGCGCTTCTGTTGGGGATCGTAGCAGAAATTTAAAATTTTCTACGCATCACCAAGATCAATCTATGGAGTCATCTAGCAACGAGAGAGAGGGAGTGCATCTTTATACCCTTGAAGATCACTAAGCAGAAGCGTTCAAGAGAACGGGGTTGATGGAGTCGTGCTCGTCGTGATCCAAATCACCAATGATCCTAGTGCCTAATGGATAGCACCTCCGCGTTCAACACACATACAGAGCAGAGACGTCTCCTCCTTCTTGATCCAGCAAGGGGGGAGGAGAAGTTGATGGAGATCCAGCAGCACGACGGCGTGGTGGTGGAAGTAGCGGGATCCCGGCAGGGCTTCGCCAAGCACAAGCGGGGAGGAAGAGGTGTCACGGGAGGGAGGGAGGCGCCAGGGCTTCAGATGCGGCTGCCCTCCCTCCCCTCCACTATATATAGGGGCCTAGGGGGGCACCGGCCCCTTGTAGATCCCATCTAGGGAGGGGGGCAGCAGCCCAAGGGGTGGCTTGGCCTCCAAGCCAGGTGGAGGCGCCCCCACCCCTTAGGGTTTCCAACCCTAGGTGCATGGGAGGCCCAAGGGGGGGCGCACCAGCCCACCAGGGGATGGTTCCCACGCCCCTTCAGCCCATGGGGCCCTCCGGGATAGGTGGCACCACACGGTGGACCCCCGGGACCCTTCCGGTGGTCCCGGTACAATACCGATGACTCCCAAACCTCTCTCGGTGGCCGAAACTGGACTTCCGATATATAAATCTTTACCTCCGGACCATTATGGAACTCCTCGTGACGTCTGGGATCTCATCCGGGATTCCGAACAACTTTTGGTTAACCGCATACTAATATCTCTACAACTCTAGCGTCACCGAACCTTAAGTGTGTAGACCCTATGGGTTCGGGAGACATGTAGACATTACCGAGACAACTCTCCGGTCAATAACAAACAACGGGATCTGGATACCCATGTTGGCTCCCACATGCTCCACGATGATCTCATCGGATGAACCACGATGTCAAGGATTCAATCAATCCCGTATTCAATTCCCTTTGTCTATCGGTACGATACTTGCCCGAGATTCGATCGTCGATATCCCGATACCTCATTCAATCTCGTTACCGGCAAGTCCCTTTACTCGTTCCGTAACACATCATCCCGTGATCAACTCCTTGGTCACATTGTGCACATTATGATGATGTCCTACCGAATGGGCCCAGAGATATCTCTCCGTTACATGGAGTGACAAATCCCAGTCTCGATTCGTGCCAACCCAACAGACACTTTCGGAGATACCCGCAGTGCACCTTTATAGCCACCCAGTTACGTTGTGACATTTGGTACACCCAAAGCATTCCTACGGTATCCGGGAGTTTCACAATCTCATGGTCTAAGGAAATGATACTTGACATTAGAAAAGCTTTAGCATACGAACTACATGATCTTGTGCTAGGCTTAGGATTGGGTCTTGTCCATCACATCATTCTCCTAATGATGTGATCCCGATATCAACAACATCCAATGTCCATGGTCAGGAAACCATAACCATCTATTGATCAACGAGCTAGTCAACTAGAGGCTTACTAGGGACATGGTGTTGTCTATGTATCCACACATGTATCTGAGTTTCCTATCAATACAATTCTAGCATGGATAATAAACGATTATCATGAACAAGGAAATATAATAATAACTAATTTATTATTGCCTCTAGGGCATATTTCCAACCTTCTCCCACTTGGACTAGAGTCAATAATCCAGTTCACATCACTATGTGATTGTAATGAATCCAACACCCATGGGGTGTATTCATATCTTGCTTGTGAGAGAGGTGTATCAGTCAATGGGTCTGAACCTTTTAGATCCATGTGTGCTTTACAAATCTCTATGTCATCTTGTAGATGCAGCTACCACGCGCTACTTGGAGCTATTCCAAATAACTGCTCTACTATACGAATATGGTTTACTCCTCAGAGTCATCCGGATTAGTGTCAAAGTTTGCATCGACGTAACCCTTTACGACGAACTCTTTTACCACCTCCATAATCGAGAAAATTCCTTAGTCCACTAGTTACTAAGGATAAGTTCGACCGCTGTCATGTGATCCATTCCTAGATCACTCTTGTACCCCTTGACTGACTCATGGCAAGGCACACTCCAGGTGCGGTACACAACATAGCATACTATAGAGCCTACGTCTAAAGCATAGGGGATGACCTTCGTCCTTTCTCTCTCTTCTGCCGTGGTCATGTCTTGAGTCGTACCCAATACTCACACCTTGTAACACAGCCAAGAACTCCTTCTTTGCTGATCTATTTTGAACTCTTCCAAAATCTTGTCACGGTATGTATTCATTTGAAAGTACTATTAAGCATTTTATCTATCCTTATAGATCTTGATGCTCAATGTTCAAGTAGCTTAATCCAGGTTTTCCATCAAAAAACACTTTTCAAATAACCCAGCATGCTTTCCAGAAATTCTACATCATTTTGATCAACAATATGTTAACAACATATACTTATCAAAAATTCTATAGTGCTCCCACTCACTCCTTTGGAAATACAAGTTTCTCATAAACTTTGTATAAACCCAAAATCTTTGATCATCTCATCAAAGCGTACATTCCAATTCCGAGATGCTTACTCTAGTCCTTAGAAGGATTGTTGTAGCTTTGCATACTTGTCAGCATCTTTCAGGATTGACAAAACCTTCTGGTTGTATCACATACAACCTTTCCTCAAGAAAAATGTCAAGGAAACAATGTTTTGACATCCTATCTGCAAGATTTCATAAATAATGCAGTAACTGCTAACATAATTCCAACAGACTCTTAGCATCTCTACGAGTGAGAAAGTCGCATTGTAGTCAACTCCTTGAACTTGTCGGGAAACATCTTAATGACAAGTCGAGCTTTCTTAATGGTGACACTTACCATCATTGTTTGTCTTCCTTTTAAAATCCATCTGCACCTAATAGCCTTACGGCCATCAAGTAGTTCTTTCGAAGTCTATACTTTGTTTTATACATGGATCCTCTCTCGGATTTTATGGCCTCGAGCCATTCGTCGGAATCTAGGCCCACCATCGCTTCTCCATAGCTCGTAGATTCATTGTTGTCTAGCAACATGACTTCCAAGATAGAATTACATACCACTCTGAAGTAGTACACATCCTTGTCGACCTATGAGGTTTGGTAGTGACTTGATCCGAAGTTTCATGATCACTATCATAAGCTTCCACTTCAATTGGTGTAGGTGCCACAGGAACAACTTCCTGTGCCCTGCTACACACTAGTTGAAGTGACGGCTCAATAACCTCATCAAGTCTCCACCATCCTCCCACTCAATTATTTCGAGAGAAACTTTTCCTCGAGAAAGGACCCGTTTCTAGAAACAATCACTTTTGCTTCCGGATCTGAAATAGGAGGTATGCCCAACTATTTTTGGGTATTCTATGAAGATGCATTTATCCGCTTTGGGTTCGAGCTTATCAGCCTGAAACTTTTTCACATAAGCATTGCAGCCCCAAACTTTTAAGAAACGACAGCTTAGGTTTCTCTAAACCTAAAGTTCATACGGTGTCGTCTTAGGAATTGTGTGGTGCCCTATTTAAAGTGAATGCAGTTGTCTCTAATGCCTAACCCATAAACGATAGTGGTAATTCGATAAGAGACATCATGGTATGCCCCATATCCAATAGGGTGCAGTTATGATGTTTGGACACACCATCACACTATGGTGGTCCAGGCGGTATTAGTTGTGAAACAATTTCCACAATATCTTAATTGTGTGCCAAACTCGTAACTCAGATATTCATCTCTATGATCATATCATAGACATTTTATCATCTTGTCACGACGATCTTCAACTTCACTCTGAAATTACTTAAACCTTTCAATAATTCAGACTTGTGTTTCATCAAGTAAATATACTCAGCATCTACTCAAATCATTTGTGAAGTAAGAACATAACAATATCCACTGCGTGCCTCAGCACTCATTGGACTACACACATCAAAATGTATTACTTCCAACAAGTTGCTTTCTTGTTCCATCTTACTGAAAACGAGGCCTTTCAGTCATATTGCCCATGTGGTATGATTTGCATGTCTCAAGTGATTCAAAATCAAGTGAGTCCAAACGATCCATCTGCATGGAGTTTCTTCATGCATATCTACCAATAGACATGGTTCGCATGTCTCAATCTTTTCAAAAACTAGTGAGTCCAAAGATCCATCAACATGGAGCTTCTTCATGCGTTTTATACCAACATGACTCAAATGGCAGTGCCACAAGTATGTGGTACTATCATTACTGTCTTATATCTTTTGGCATGAACATGTGTATCACTACGATCGAGATTCAATAAACCATTCATTTTAGGAGCAAGACCATTGAAGGTATTATTCAAATAAACAGAGTAACCATTATTCTCCTTAAATGAATAACCGTATTGCGATAAACATAATCCAATCATGTCTATGCTCAACGCAAACACCAAATAACAATTATTTAGGTTTAACACCAATCTCGATGGTAGAGGGAGCATGCGATGCTTGATCACATCAACCTTGGAAACACTTCCAACACATATCGTCATCTCACCTTCAGCTAGTCTCCGTTTATTCCTTAGCCTTTTATTTCGAGTTACTAACACTTAGCAACTGAACCGGTATTTTAATACCCTGGTGCTACTAGGAGTACTAGTAAAGTACACATTAATATAACGTATATCCAAAATACTTCTGTCGACCTTGCTAGCCTTCTCATCTACCAAGTATCTAGGGTAGTTCTGCTTCAGTGACCATTCCCCTCATTACAGAAGAACTTAGTCTTGGGTTTGGTTCAACCTTGGGTTTCTTCACTAGAGCAGCAACTGATTTCTCGTCTCATGAAGTATCCCTTCTTTCCCTTGCCCTTCTTGAAACTAGTGGTTTAACCATCAACAATTGATGCTCCTACTTGATTTCTACTTTCGCGGTGTCAAACATCGTGAGTTTCTCAAGGATCATCATGTCTATCCCTGATATGTTATAGTTCATCACGAAGCTCTGATGGCTTGGTGGCAGTGACTATGGAGAACCATCACTATCTCATCTGGAAGATTAACTCCCACTTAATTCAAGTGATTGTAGTACTTAGACAATCTGAGCACATGCTCAACGATTGAGCTTTTCTCCCTTAGTTTGCAGGCTTAAGAAACTTGTCAGAGGTCTCATACCTCTTGATGTGGGCACTAGTCTGAAATCTCAATTTCAGTTTTTGGAACATCTCATATGTTCTGCGACGTTTCAAAACGTGTTTGGTGCCACAATTCTAAATTGTTAGAATTATGCACTGAACTATCACGTAGTCATCAAAACGTGTATGTCAGATGTTTCCCAACATCTACAGACGACGCTCAAGGATCAGCACACTAAACGGTGCATTAAGGACATAATCCTTCTGTGCAGCAATGAGGACAATCCTCAGTTTACGGACCAGTCCACATAGTTGCTACTATCAACTCTCAACTAAATTTTCTCTAGGAACATATCTAAAATAGTAGAACTAAAGCGTAAGCTACAACATAATTTGCAAAGACCTTTTGACTATGTTCATGATAATTAAGTTCATCTAATCAAATTATTTAATGAACTCCCACTTAGATAGACATCCCTCTAGTCATCTAAGTGATACATGATCCAAGTCAACTAGGTTGTGTCCGATCATCACGTGAGACGGACTAGTCATCATCGGTGAACATCTTCATGTTGATCATATCTTCTATACGACTCATGTTCGACCTTTCGGTCTTCCGTGTTCCGAGGCCATGTCTGTACATGCTAGGCTCGTCAAGTCAACCTAAGTGTATTGCGTGTGTAAATCTGCCTTACACCCGTTGTATGCGAACGTTAGAACCTATCACACCCGATCATCACGTGGTGCTTCGGAACAACGGACCTTAGCAACGGTGCACAGTTAGGGGGAAGACTTTCTTGAAATTATGGCGAGGGATCATCTTATTTATGCTACCGTCGTTCCAAGCAAATAAGATGTAAAACATGATAAAAATCACATGCAATCAAATAGTGGCATGATATGGCCAATATCATTTTGCTCCTTTTGATCTCCATCTTCGGGGCGCCATGATCATCATTGTCACCGGCATGACACCATGATCTCCATCATCGTGTCTTCATGAAGTTGTCTCGCCAACTATTACTTCTACTACTATGGCTAACGGTTAGCAATAAAGTAAAGTAATTACATGACGTTTATGTTGACACGCAGGTCATAAATAAATTAAGACAACTCCTATGGCTCCTGCCAATTGTCATACTCATCGACATGCAAGTCGTGATTCCTATTACAAGAACATGATCAATCTCATACATCACATATATCATTCATCACATCCTTTTGGCCATATCACATCACACGACATATGCTGCAAAAACAAGTTAGACGTCCTCTAATTGCTGTTGCAAGTTTTTTTCGTGGCTGCTATAGGTTTCTAGCAAGAACGTTTCTTACCTACGCCAAAACCACAACGTGATATGCCAATTTATATTTACCCTTCATAAGGACCTTTTCATCGAATCCGATCCGACTAAAGTGGGAGAGACAGACACCCGCTAGCCACCTTATGCAACTAGTGCATGTCAGTCGGTGGAACCAGTCTCACGTAAGCGTACATGTAAGGTCGGTCTGGGCCGCTTCATCCCACGATGCCGCCGAATCAATATAAGACTAGTAACGACAAGTAAATTGACAAAATTGACGCCCACAACAACTTGTGTTCTACTCGTGCATAGAAACTACGCATAGACCTAGCTCTGATACCACTGTTGGGGATCATAGCAGAAATTTAAAATTTTCTACGCGTCGCCAAGATCAATCTATGGAGTCATCTAGCAACAAGAGAGAGGGAGTGCATCTTCATACCCTTGAAGATCGCTAAGCGGAAGCATTCAAGAGAACGGGGTTGATGGAGTCATACTCGTCGTGATCCAAATCACCGATGAGCCTAGCGCCGAACGGACGGCACCTCCGCGTTCAACACACGTACGGAGCAGAGGCGTCTCCTCCTTCTTGATCCAGCAAGGGGGGGGAGGAGAAGTTGATGGAGATCCAGCAGCACGATGGCGTGGTGGTGGAAGTAGCGGGATCCCGGCAAGGCTTCGCCAAGCACAAGCGGGGAGGAAGAGGTGTCACGGGAGGGAGGGGGCGCCAGGGCTTCAGGTGCGGCTGCCCTCCCTCCCCTCCACTATATATAGGGGCCTAGGCGGGCGCCGGCCCCTTGTAGATCCCATCTAGGGAGGGGGGCGGCAGCCCTAGGGGTGGCTTGGCCTCCAAGCCAGGTGGAGGCGCCCCCACCCCTTAGGGTTTCCAACCCTAGGCGCATGGGAGGCCCAAGGGGGGCACACCAGACCACCAGGGGATGGTTCCCATGCCCCTTAAGACCATGGGGCCCTCCGTGATAGGTGGCCCCACCCGGTAGACCCCCGGGACCCTTCCGGTGGTCCAGGTACAATAGCGATGACTGCCGAAACTCTCCCGGTGGCCGAAACTGGACTTCCTATAAATAAATCTTTACCTCCGGAACTCCTCGTGACGTCCGGGATCTCATCCGGGATTCCGAAGAACTTTCAGTTAACCGCATACTAATATCTCTACAACTCTAGCATCACCGAACCTTAAGTGTGTAGACCCTACGGGTTCGGGAGACATGTAGACATGACCGAGACAACTCTCCGGTCAGTAACCAACAGCAGGATCTGGATACCCATGTTGGCTCCCACATGCTCCATGATGATCTCATCGGATGAACCATGATGTCGAGGATTCAATCAATCCCGTATTCAATTCCCTTTGTCTATCGGTACGATACTTGCCCGAGATTCGATCGTCGGTATCCCGATACCTCGTTCAATCTCGTTACCCGCAAGTCTCTTTACTCGTTCCGTAACACATCATCCCGTGATCAACTCCTTGGTCACATTGTGCACATTATGATGATGTCCTACCGAGTGGGCCCAGAGATACCTCTCCATTACACGGAGTGACAAATCCCAGTCTTGATTCGTGCCAACCCAACAGACACTTTCGGAGATACCCGCAGTGCACCATTATAGGCACCCAGTTACGTTGTGACGTTTGGTACACCCAAAGCATTCCTACGGTATCCGGCAGTTGCACAATCTCATGGTCTAAGGAAATGATACTTGACATTAGAAAAGCTTTAGCATACGAACTACACGATCTTGTGCTAGGCTTAGGATTGGGTCTTGTCCATCACATCATTCTCCTAATGATGTGATCCCAATATCAACGACATCCAATGTCCATGGTCAGGAAACCGTAACCATCTATTGATCAACGAGCTAGTCAACTAGAGGCTTACTAGGGACATGGTGTTATCTATGTATCCACACATGTATCTGAGTTTCCTATCAATACAATTCTAGCATTGATAATAAACGATTATCATGAACAAGGAAATATAATAATAACTAATTTATTATTGCCTCTAGGGCATATTTCCAATAGCTTCACTCCCCGATAACGGCGCCAGAAAATAGCCTTGATGACCCACAAGTATATGGGATCAATTGTAGCTCTTTTCGATAAGTAAGAGTGTCGAACCCAACGAGGAGCAGAAGGAAATGACAAGTGGTTTTCAGCAAGGTAATGTTTGCAAGTGTTGAAATTGTAAGTAACTGAGTAGTTTGATAGCAAGATAATTTGTAACGAGCAAGTAATGATAGTAGTAACAAAAGTGCAGAAAGATAGCCCAATCCTTTTGAGGCAAAGAACAGGCCAAAACGGTCTCTTATGATAAGCAGAGCGTCCTTGAGTGTACACGGGATTTTCATCTAGTCACTTTCATCATGTTGGTTTAATTCGTGTTTGGTACTTTGATAATTGGGATCCCTTGACAATTTGATATGTAGGTGGACCGGTGCTCAGGTGATGTTCTTACTTGAACAAACATCCTACTTTATGATTAACCCTCCCGCAAGCATCCGCAACTATGAGAAAAGTATTAAGAATAAATTCTAACCATAGCATTAAACTTTTGGATCCAATCGGTCCCTTACGGGATATCGCATAAACTGGGGTTTAAGCTTCTGTCACTCTCGCAACCCATCATCAAATTGCTAGTCCACAATGCATTCCCTGAGGCCCAAATATGGTGAAGTGTCATGTAGTCGACATTCACATGACACCACCAAGGGAATCACAACAGACATACTATCAAAATATCGAACACATATCAAGTTCACATGATTACTTGCAACATGATTTCTCCCGTGACATCAAGAACAAAAGTAACTACTCACAAATTATAATCATGCTGAAGATCATAGGGGTATTAAATAGTATATTGGATCTGAACATATAATCCTCCACCAAGTAAACCATATAGTAATCAACTACAAGATGCAATCAACACTACTAGTCACCCACAAGCACCAATCTATAGTTCCGGTAACAATATTGAACAAAAGAGATGAAATAGGGTTTGAGATGAGATGGTGGTGTTGAAGATGTTGATGGAGATTTCCCTCCCCAAGATGGGAGAGTTGTTGGTGATGATGATGACGATGATTTCCCCCTCCGGGAGGGAAGTTCCCCCGGTGGAATTGCTCCGCCGGAGGGCAAAAGTGATCCTGCCCCAGTTCCGCCTCGAGACGGCGGCCCTCCATCCCAAAAGTCCTCTATTTATTTTTTTTCTAGGTCAAAATGACTTATATACCAGAAGATGGGCTTCAGAGGTGGGCCTGGGTGAGCACAACCCACCATGGCGCGCCTGGGCTCCCTGGCACACCCAGGTGAGTTGTGCCCACCTGGTGGGCCCCTCTGGTAGTTATTTGCTATAATATTCATCATATATTTTATAAAAAATCTCTGTGAATTTTCAGCTTTGTTTGGAGTTGTGCAGAATAGGTGGCCTAACGTAGCTTTTCCAGGTCCAGATTTCTAGCTGCCGGAATTCTCCCTCTTTGTGTATACCTTGCGTATCATGAGAGAAAATGCATTAGAATTACTCCAAAAAGCATTATTATGGATAAAAACATCATAAATAACAGTAGGAAAACATGATGCAAAATGGACGTATGATAAGCCAATTAAAGACTTTAGATGCGAGTACAAGTTGTTAAAGAAGGAACTCGCCTGCCAAGCTGAAGAATTTGATCCGAGGAGGGTGATGCAGTCCTCAGCTTCGAATACCAGTTTAGGGGCTACTGACAGTGTCCATGACTATGGGGCACTACATGTACGATCCAGAGTCCATGGGTCAGGCTGATGGCCCGCCAACCAGTAGAAGAAAGGACCACCGAAGCTGTCAACCCTAGTGTGACCAAGATGGAAACCTCCAAAGACTTGGAGTGTACTTCAAGGATTGCTCTATAATTGTCATATCGGCAACCGACCATATGTATAACCTAGGTACCCTTGGTGCATATATAAGACGGAGGGTTTAGTTTCTAGGGACATGATTACCGGCCTTAGGATTTAGAACACAATCATACAATCTCGAGGTAGATCATCTTGTACTCGATGCTCCATCACATCAATATAATCAACGCAGGAGATAGGCTTTTACCTCTTCGAGAGGGCCCGAACTTAGGTAAACATCGCTCCATGTGTCCAATGTTACCATTGTCTCCCTATGTCCATTTGTACAGCTCGGACCCCCTACCCGAGATCCGCCAATTTTAGCACCGATGCCCATCACTCACATCCATCTATTCTTAGATAGAAAACTCTTGGTAGTAATATCATACACCATTGTAACCCCTCACACGTGGTATCCCTTTACCAGGAATAATCAAAGCAAGTAGGATGTAGGGTGTTACTCTTCGGAGACCCGAACCTGGGTAAAAACTTTGTGCGTTCTTCGATCTGAGACTTCTAGCTGCGCTTGGACCCCTACTGAGGAAACTAATGATATTTTTGTTGGGAAACGTTGCATGGAAAACAAAAAAATTCTTTGCACACGCAAGATCTATCCATGGAGATGCATAGCTACAAGAGGGGAGAGTGTGTCTACGTACCCTCGTAGACCAGTAATCAGAAGCGTTTATCAACGCGGTTGATGTAGTCGAACACCTTCATGGTCCAACCGATCAAGTACCGAACGTACGGCACCTCCGTGTTTAGCACACGTTCAGCTCGATGACATCCTCACCTTCTTGATCCAGCAAGACAGGCGAAGTAGTAGGTGAGTTCCGGCAACACAATGATGTGGTGATGGTGGTGATGCAACTACCTCTACAGGGTTTCGCCGACCACTACGAAAATATGATCGAGGGTGAACTAGAGGGAGAGGGCCGCCGCACATGGCTTGGGGGTCATGGTGTCTGTTGCCCCTCTCCCTCCACACATATATATGTGGGGGAGGAGGGGAGGCAGCCTAGGGTTCCCCCAAGGGGTTGGCAGCCACCATGGATGCCTTCCCACCCCCCTTCCTTCTTGGGCGTGCGAGGGGAAGGAAGGAGGGGCTGGCGCCTCCCTTTCCTTTTTCTTATGTGGAAGGAAGGCAGGAGGGGCTAGCCCCCTTCCTTCCCTAGGGCCGGCGACCTAGAGGTGGGGCGCACTAGACCCTTGTGGGCTGGTGTGCTCCCTTCGTTTGGCCCATACGGCCCAATAACCTCTCGGGGCCTCCCGGAACCCCTTCCGGTGATCCGACGACTATCCGATACATTCTGAAACCTTTCTGGCGACCAAATAGCATCGTCCTATATATCAATATTTACCTCCAGACCATTCCGGAGCTCCTCGTCATGTCCATGATCCCATCCGAGACTTTGAACAACATTCGGTCACCAAATCATATAACTCATATAATACTATATCGTTAATGAACGTTAAGCATGTGGACCCTATGGGTTCAAGAATGCCGTAGACATGACCGAGACACCTCTCTAGTCAATAACCAATAGCGAGACCTGGATGCCCATATTGGTTCCTACATATTCCATGAAGATCTTTATCGATCAAACCTTATAACAACATATGTAATTCCCTTTGTCTGTCGGTATGTTACTTGCCCAAGATTCGATCGATATCTTCATACCTAGTTCAATCTCGTTACCGGGAAGTCTCTTTACTTGTTCTGTAATACATTGCTACCTCTTGAGCGTGGAGAGGTTTTTCCCTTGAAGAGGAAAGGGTGATGCAGCAAAGTAGAGTAAGTATTTCCCTCAGTTTTGAGAACCAAGGTATCAATCAAGTAAGAGACAACGAACAAGTCACCGAATACCTGCACAAACAATCAAAAACTTGCACCCAACGCGATAAAGGGGTTGTCAATCCCTTCACGGTTACATGCAAAAGTGAGATGTGATAGAGATAGATAAATGGTAAAGTAGATATTTTTGGTTTATACATCGGAAAGTAAAAGATTGCAAAATAGTAGACCAAAACTTGTATGATGGAAAACAGAATATTATATGATGGAAAATAGACTCGGGGCCATAGGTTTCACTAGAGGCTTCTCTCAAGATAGAAAATATTACGGTGGGTGAACAAATTATTGATGAGCAATTGAGAGAAAAGTGCAAAGTTATGATGATAACTAAGGCAATGATCATGAATATAGGCATCATGTCCGTGTCAAGTAGACCGACTCCTGCCTGCATCTACTACTATTACTCCACACATCGACTGACTCCTGCCTGCATCTAGAGTATTAACTTCATAGAACAGAGTAACGCATTAAGTAATATGACATGATGTAGCGGGATAAACTCAAGCAATATGATGAAAACCCCATCTTGTTATCCTCGATGGCAACAATACAATACGAGTCAATTCCCCTTCTGTCATTGGGATCAAGCACCGCAAGATTGAACCCAAAGCTAAGCACTTCTCCCATTGCAAGAAAACCAATCTCGTTGGCCAGACCAAATTGATAGTTTGAAGAGACTTGCAAAGATATCAAATCATGCATATAAGAATTCAGAGGAGATTCAAATATATTCATAGATAAGCTAATCATAAATCCACAATTCACTGGATCTCGGCAAACACACCACAAAAAGGTATTACATTGAATAGATCTCCAAGAACATCGAGGAGAACATGGTATTGACAATCAAAGAGAGAGAAGAAACTATCTAGCTACTAGCTATGGACCCATAGGTCTAAGGTAAACTACTCGTGCTTCATCGGAGAGGCAATGGTGTTGATGTAGAAGGCCTCCGTGATCGAATCCCCCTCCGACAGGACACCAGAAAAGGCCCCTAGACAGGATCTCACTAGTACAGAAGGTTGCAGCGGTGGAAAAGTGTTTTCGTGGACTCTCCTGATTGGTTTTGGAATATTTGAGAATATATAGGCGGAAGAAATACGCCGGTGGAGTCACGTGGGGCCCACAAGGGTGGGGACGCGCCCTCCATCCTTGTGGCTGCCTCGTGGCTTCCCTAAGTTGCACTCTGTCGGATTTCGGGTTCCGGCAGACCCTTAAGGTTCGAACACTGGGGTGCGTGCGGAGATTACGCCTTCTACCTCCCCGCCTCGCAAGGATCTAAACTACTAAAAGAACTGCGCAAGGGACACAAGATTTATACTGGTTCGGGCCACCGTTGTGGTGTAATACCCTACTCCAGTGTGTGGTTGGTGGATTGCCTCCTGGGGCTGATGATGAAGGATAATACAAGGAAGAACAACCTCGCGAGGGTCTGTTCTTGACTGGGGGGATGAACTGCTAGGAGGAGTTCAGCCACCCCTCTCTTTCTCTCTCTCTTACTCTTACTAGCCAACCGAACCAAAAGCTCGAACCGAACAACCGACTCGAACCGAACAATCCCCCCCCCAGCTACATGGGCAGCTGGCCCTATTTATAGAGGCCCTGGTCCTCTTCCCAAATATTGAGCGGGAAGGGAGCCAACAATGGCGGGCTAATTTGAAGGGGGACAGCAAGTATCAACTACCCTGACAAAAGTAGTCTTCGCCTACGCAAAGCTCTAGTGATGACGCCGTCTTGGGCTCCACGGTGACCTCCGTCTCGTAGTCCTCCTGGTCTTGGTCTTGTTGCACCGAAACGGCAACCTTTGCCTGATGCCTCGGTACTCCGTGGCTGCGCTTGCCCCCTTTGCACCGAAGAGGAAAGAAGGATGCTGTGCACGCTGGCACCCGCCTGGCACCCTGAGTCATCACGGCTTGCGTCATGGGTACCTCGCGAGGTACCCCGCCTTGATCTCTCCGCCTCCTCGCGAGCCAGCCTGACGAGGCCGTGCCTCAGGAAGCCCCATGTCGTCTGCCTCGCAAGGCATGGCCCCTCGCGAGGGTCTTGAGTCTTGTGTTGATGAAGATGGGCCATGCTGGGCCTCCTTGGAGCCACGCCACAGGCCGCAGGCAGGCAAGTCTAGGGACCCCCGTTCCCAGAATGCCGACAGTAACCCCCGGGCCCAAGGCGCGCCCGGACTTGGCCGTGCCGAGAGGCGAAAGGGCAAGGACGAAGCGCCGCAGGCCCTAACAGCCTGCGGCCTTGGGCGCCGCATGGCGGTTGGTGGGACATGGGCGTCTCCACTTCCCCATGATGCCTCGGTGATCGTGTGAGTTGGACAAGTCCATGCATGCAAATCGTGTCATGATTACCTGTGACCGTGGAGGCCGGCGGTTGAGCAGGCAACTAGATCAAACAAGTTAGTTGTGGAGGAGTGGATTCATTCGAACAGATGCTGGGAAGGTAAACATCGCTGGGTCGGGCCCGAGCGACTTGGGGATGATGCAGCCCGAGGGGCGGCCCCAACAAAGCAAGCTAACGACATGAAATAAAGGGATACACGCTGCAGGGACGGACCCACGCGGCCTGGGAACGATGCAGCCCCGGGAGGGCGCTCCCAGCTGAGAATGAAACTGATAAATGTCACCTAAGGGTGTCGAGGGCGAAGGGGTGTCGGTGCAGCAGACTCGGGAGGCCGCGGAAGCCGATCCTCACGACCCCCAGGCCCGGGGGCCTCGGGAGGCTCCGGAGGCACTGGCAGCTCTTCGCGAATCGCCTCCATCTCCGCCAGGGCCGCGGAACGCCTGTCTTCTTGAGCCTCCATGATGCCCCTCATGAGGCACTGGCGCGTAGCAACCATGCTCGGCAGGTCGTAAGGCATGCGAACGTAGCTGTGGGGCGGACCCCGGCAGCGCCCCACTCGCGAGGGCCAGAGGCGCTCCATCGTAGCGGCTTGGTTGAGACCTGGTACATCGACGCAGACGCGCAGCCCACCATCCTCGCTTGGATGGGGAGCCGCAGCCGGCAGACGGCGGCAACCTCTGATGATCCTTGATTCCTGTATTTCTTGAATGGCTTTGTCGACGAACTCCTGCGGGTCCAACCTTCCTTGCCTTGCTCCTTCTTGAGGGAAACGCGCTCCGAAGCACACCTCCACGTGGTGCCCAAGCGCCTCCCTCGTGACCCTGGCCAGGTCGGAGGCCCTCCAGGGGAGAGCCCCCGAGCCCTGCCTGAGGAGGGCGCCGGGCGCGCTTTCCTATGCGATGGAAGGAGGCTCCCCCTGGGCAGACGCGGGCCCTGAGGGGCCTGCCTCCCGAGGGGCTGGTCCAGACGATGTCTTCTTCTTCTTGGGGGTGGCCTCAGGAAGCCTCCTACTTCCATGATCCGGGTCTTCCAGCGACGCGGCCTGAAAGGCTTGCTCCAGGGAACACACTGCATCCCTCTCTTCACAGGGCACCGTGATGACTCTGCCACTCCCTGGCATGTTGAGGACGTTGTAGCCATGGTGTGTCACGGCCATGAACTTGGCCAGCGCTGGGTACCCGAGGATGGCATTGTACGACAGGCGGATGTGGGCGATGTCGAAGTCGATGAGCTCGGTGCGGTAGTTGTCGCGTGCCCCGAAGGTGACAGGGAGGCAGACCTGCTCAATCGGGACCGTGGAGCCGTCGGTGATTCCGGAGAAGGGCTTGGTTGGCTGAAGCTGGTCGTAGGGCACTTGGAGATTGTTGAACGTTTCCATGGACAGGACATTGAGCCCTGCCCCACCATCGATGAGGGTCATGGTGACTAGTACATTGCTGATGACTCGGGAGCAGAGCATCGGGAGGACGCCAGCTGTGGCTGCACACTTGAGTTGATCCGCTGAGCTGAATGTGATGGCGCACGCCGACCACTTGAGAGGATGCGTTGCTTCGAGCCTGGGGAGGGCTGCGTTCACCTCGCGAGCAAACTGCTTGAAGATGCGTTGGGAGGCTGGGGCTTGAGCTCCGCCCAGGATGCAGGCGATTGCGCGTGGCTCCTGGAAGCCCCCAGCCCCCTCATCTTGATGGCGGTCCTCATTCCTCCTTGGTTGAGGCGGCAGTGGGGGGAGGCCTGCATTGCCTTGTGGGCGATCCTCACGAGGCTGATCCCTCCAGTCCCCCTCGTGAGGCAGGTCTCGCCAGCGGTCCTCGCGAGGCTGATCACGCCACCCTTGGTGCGGGCCACGGTCTTCCCAGCGTCCTGTGTTCCTTCCTCCTCCTCGGCCGTAGCCCCAATCAGCGCGGTCGGGACGACGGCCGATCCTTCCTTCTCGCACGGCGCGGAGTTCTTGGCATTCGTTGGTGTTGTGGGTGTGGAGGTCGTGGTACACACAGTACCGGCTGCCCCTGGTGGACTCAGGCAGATCTTTGCCCCGCTTGGTGTCTGGTTCTGCTGCGAGCACGGCAGCCCCCTTGCACTTCATGTCCTTGGTCTTGGGCTTCTTCTCCACTAGTTCTGCGGCAGGCAGCTCAAGGAGGGAGAGGCGTCCCTCCTCAGCCCTGGCGCACTTGGTCGCTAGGTTGAACAGCTCCAGGGAGGTGCACAGGTCTTCATGCA
The DNA here is from genome assembly GCA_034509565.1 of Triticum monococcum. Taxonomy (NCBI): domain Eukaryota; kingdom Viridiplantae; phylum Streptophyta; class Magnoliopsida; order Poales; family Poaceae; genus Triticum; species Triticum monococcum. Next base: position 80,886,303 of record CM067843.1, read on the forward strand.
TCGCCAGCTCCTCCTTCATCTTGACGTCGCGCACGCCATCGGAGAAGGCCGAGATGGTGGCCTCCTCGGACACCTTGGGGATCTTGAGGCGCGCGCTGTTGAAGCACTGGATGTACTTTTGCAGGGTCTCTCTAGGTTGTTGCTTGATGCGGCGCATGTCGCTCACGGCGGGCGGCCGGGTGCGAGTACCTTGGAAGTTGGCGATGAAGCGGGTGTGCATCTGGTCCCAGGAAGAGATCGTGCCTGGAGCCAGATTCAGGAGCTAGGTGCGAGCTCCTTCCTTGAGCGCCATGGGGAACCAGTTCGCCATGACCTTTTCGTCCCCGCTGGCAGCTTTGATGCCCAGCTCATAGAGCTGGAGGAACTCTACAGGGTCAGTCGTGCCATCGTAACGAGGAGGCAGGTCTGGCTTGAATTTGCCGGGCCACGCGACGCTACGCAGCTCGGTGGTGTAGGCGTGGCAGCCTGCGGTGGCCACGACAGGCCTTCGCTGGTGGAGAGCTTGGTCTTGAGGGTCCCCACGCGCTGCAGCTAGGAGCAGTGCGGGGTCTTGGCGTGCCGGAGCTGGAGCAGGGTCGCGGCGTGCCGGAGCAGGGAGCGCCCGGGCAGCCCCTTGCGGGCGTGGTATCTCTTGGCAGCTCCGTTCTTGCTGCGCTGGCGCCTGACGGAGCGAGTTCCGCCCAGGGGCCACGCGCCTTGGAGCCATGGCGTCTTCTTGGAGAGGAGGCGGCTGGTACGCCTCCGGGGCTTCGTTGCCCGTGCGGGGCGGGGTGCGGCGCAGCGGAACGGACGGCGCAGAAGATCCCCCTGCGGCGTGGACAAGCTCGGCGACGCGGTCGAGCCATTCCTCGTACGAGCGGTAGCGCAGAAGCTCGTTTGCCGCGAGGAGCACAGGTTGAGCCTCCAAGGGTGCACGGAGCGCGCGGGACGAAAAACCAGCTGGTGCGAGCGATGGAGTAGCGGTGTGGCCGTCTTGCCGCACGGAGGGATGCTGAGACGATGCTTGCTGCTCGCCCCCCGCCGGTCCGGTGGCGGCGTTAACGGCGGGCGACGGGGAACGACGAGGGCGTCCACCGACGGGCGCCGTCTTGGCGACGTGAGAAGCGATGGCGGCCCGGCGCTCGGCGCGGGCCCGACGAGCGTCAGACATGGATGCGACGGTAGAAGGAGAACGGGGCGGTGGACGACGAATTCCGGCACACCCCTACCTGGCGCGCCAAATGTCGGAATTCGGGTTCCGGCAGACCCTTAAGGTTCGAACACTGGGGTGCGCGCGGAGATTACGCCTTCTACCTCCCCGCCTCGCAAGATCTAAACTACTAAAAGAACTGCGCAAGGGACACAAGATTTATACTGGTTCGGGCCACCATTGTGGTGTAATACTCTACTCCAGTGTGTGGTTGGTGGATTGCCTCCTGGGGCTAATGATGATGGATAATACAAGGAAGAACAACCTCGCAAGGGTCTGTTCTTGACTGGGGGGATGAACTGCTAGGAGGAGTTCAGCCACCCCTCTCTCTCTCTCTCTTACTCTTACTAGCCAACCGAACCAAAAGCTCAAACCGAACAACCGACTCGAACCGAACAATCCCCCCAGCTACGTGGGCAGCTGGCCCTATTTATAGAGGCCCTGGTCCTCTTCCCAAATATTGAGCGGGAAGGGAGCCAACAATGGCGGGCTAATTTGAAGGGGGACAGCAAGTATCAACTACCCTGACAAAAGCAGTCTTCGCCTGCGCAAAGCTTTGGTGATGACGCCGTCTTGGGCTCCACGGTGACCTCCGTCTCGTAGTCCTCCTGGTCTTGGTCTCGTTGCACCGAAACGGCAACCTTTTCCTAATGCCTCGGTACTCCGCGGCTGCGCTTGCCCCCTTTGCACCGAAGAGGAAAGAAGGACGCTGCGTGCGCTGGCACCCACCTGGGGCCCTGAGTCGTCACGGCTTGCGTCACGGGTACCTCATGAGGTACCCCGCCTTGATCTCTCCGCCTCCTCGCGAGCCGGCCTGACGAGGCCGTGCCTGAGGAAGCCCCGTGTCCTCCGCCTCGCGAGGCTTGGCCCCTCGCGAGGGTCTTGAGTCTTGTGTTGATGAAGGTGGGCCATGCTCGGCCTCCTTGGAGCCACGCCGCAGGCCGCAAGCAGGCAAGTCTAGGGACCCCCGTTCCCCGAACACCAACACACTCCAAGTCCTCTGGATGTCTTCTGGTCCAAGAAAAATCATCGTGAAAGTTTCATTCCGTTTGGACTCCATTTGGTATTCCTTTTCTATGAAACTCTAAAACAAGGAAAAACATAAACTAGCAATGGGCTCTAGGTTAATAGGTTAGCCCCGAAAATAATATAAAATAGCATATGAATGCATATAAAATATCCAAAACAGATAATATAATAGGATGGAACAATCAAAAATTATAGATACGTTGGAGATGTATCAACTATCAAATGATCTTCTGGCAAGTCTCTTTACTCGTTCCATAACACATGATCCCATGGCTAACTCCTTAGTCACATTGAGCTCATTATGATGATGCATTACCGAGTGGGCCCAAAGATACCTCTCCATCATACAGAGTGACAAATCCCAGTCTCGGTTCGTGCCAACCCAACATACACTTTATGCGATACCTGTAGTGCACCTTTATAGCCACCCAGTTATATTGTGACGTTTGATACACCCAAAGTATTCCTACGGTCTCCGGGAGTTGCACAATCTCATGGTCTAAGGAAATGATACTTGACATTAGAAAAGCTCTAGCAAACGAACTATGCGATCTTGTGCTATGCTTAGGATTAGGTCTTGTCCATCACATCATTCTCGTAATGATGTGATCCCATTATCAACGACATCCAATGTCCATGGTCAGGAAACCACAACCATCTATTGATCAACGAGCTAGTCAACTAGAGGCTCACTAGGGACATGTTGTGGTCTATGTATTTACATATGTATTACGGTTTCCGGTTAATACAATTATAGCATGAACAAGGAAATATAATAATAACCATTGTAGTATTGCCTCTAGGGCATATTTCCAACAGTCTCCCACTTGCACTAGAGTCAATAATGTAGTTAGATTGTGATGAATCAAACACCCACAGAGTTCTGGTGCTGATCATGTTTTGCTCGTGGAAAAGGCTTAGTCAATGGATCTGCGACATTCAGATCCGTATGTACTTTACAATTGCATCAGCTGACTGCCCCACCATTCAAATAATACATGTATCCAGTTTGTGACTTGGAGTCATTCGGATATGTGTCAAAGCTAGCATCAACGTAACCCTTTACGACGAGCTTCAGCACCTCCATAAACGAGAAACATATCCTTAGTACTTCGCAGGTACTTCAGGATATTCTTGACCGTTGTCCAGTGTTCCATACCGTGTTCACTTTGGTACCTCCCTACCAAACTTATGGCAAGGTTCACATTAGGTTTGGTACACAGCATGGAATGCATACACTACTAGGGAAAAGCCTATACACAGAATCTTACCAGCAGCGCGCTTTAAAATCAGGCGCTGCTGCTAAGTAGCAGGAGCGCTGGTTTTTTACCCTCGCTACTACTAAGCGGTCTCTACCGTGCCCCCCGGGACATGCCATAGTAGTAGCGCGGGTTTTTAACCCTCGCTACTACTAAGTTGATAGCAGTAGCGCTGGTTTTTACCCCTCGCTACTACTAAGCGGTCTCTACCGTGCCCTTGGGCCATGTCATAGTAGTAGCGAGGGTTATAAGCCCGCGCTACTACTAAGTTTTTACCACTCGCCACTACTAAGAGGTCTCAACCGTGCCCCTTCGGGACATGCCATAGTAGTAGCGTGGGGTAAAATCCCTCGCTACTACTAAAGGTCCCATTTTGAAACTCTACCCCCCCCCCCCCCCCCCGTGGATCGCCTTTTCGGTTTTGTAAAAAGCAAAAGAAAATGATAAAAACTTCAAAAATTAAAATCCTTCGAGATGTAGTTATGTTACTACATCTACTAGTTAGGAAAATTTAAAAACTTAAATTTGGACATGTTTTGCAAAAAGTGTAGGGAAAATGTAAAACGGCTATAACTTTTGCATACTATGTTAGAAAAAAATGTATAATATATTAAAATGTTTCAAAAATTAAAATCCTTCAAGATGTAGTTATGTTACTACATCTACTACTTAGGAAAATTTAAAAACTTAAATTTGGACATGTTTTGCAAAAAGTGTAGGGAAATGTAAAACGACTATAACTTTTGCATACGATGTCAGAAAAAAACATATAATATATCAAAATGTTCAGCACGAAAATCCGGATACGATGGAGACCGCCTATGGCCTGTTTGCAAATTTTTAGAATCCTCAAATTCTAAAAGGAAAAAAAGTTATGCTCAAATTTCAGTTTTTTTAATTTTGGTCAAATCTGGTCAAACTATGGTCAAACTACTTATTCAAGAAGTATTAGTGTTACTAAATAATTATTCAAGAATATTAGTGTTACTAAATAATTATTTCAGTTTTTTGGAATTTTGGTCCAATCTGGTCAAACTTTGGTCAAAATGTGGTCAAACTCCTTATTCAAGAAACATTAGTGTTACTAAATAATTATTGTTTTTTAGAACAATAGTTTTAAACTCAAACAGCGAAATGTGTGACTTCATGCTCAAGCTAAACTCCCGAGGGTTAACAGGATTGACATCTTACTATTGTCAGGAAAACAACAAGTGCAGACTTGGAATCGAGGGAGAATAGAACCCGGAAGTTAAGCGTGCTCAGGCTGGAGTAGTGAGAGGATGGGTGACCGTCCGGGAAGTTAGATGATTTGGAATGATGAGGGGTGATTAGAGATTAAATTGAGCAGCGATGAGGGTGATTAGAGATCAGAGGTTAAAATAATTCAGAAATTTGAAAATTTACGCAAAAAAATCGAAAAAAAAAATCTGTGGGTTAGTAGTAGCGCGGGTTTTTACCCACGCTACTACTAACGGACGTAGTAGTAGCGCGGGTGGCACTCGCGCTGCTGCTATACGTTAGCTATAGCGACTTATTAGTAGCGCCGGCCCCCGCGCTGCTAATAGGCCCAAAACCCGCGCTGCAGCTAGGCTTTTCCCTAGTAGTGATAATAGAGCCTATGGCTGAGGCATAAGGGATGACACTGATCTTTTCTCTTTCTTCTGCCGAGGTCGGGCGTTGAGCTACACTCAATCTCACACCTTGCAATACAGGCAAGAACCCCTTCTTGGACTGATCCATATTGAACTTCTTCAATATCTTATCAAGGTATGTGCTTTGTGAAAGACCAATGAGGCGTCTCGATCCATCTCTATAGATCTTGATGCCTAATATGTAAGCAGCTTCTCGAAGGTCCTTCATTGAAAAACACTTATTCAAGTAGGCCTTTATGCTTTCCAAAAGTTCTATATCATTTCCCATCAACAGTATGTCATCCACATATAATATGAGAAATGCTACAGAGATCCCACTCACTTTCTTGTAAATACAGGCTTCTCCATAAGTCTTTATAAACCCAAACTCTTTGATCATTTCATCAAAGTGAATGTTCTAACTCTGAGATGTTTGCACTAGCCCATAGATGGAGCACTGGAGCTTGCATACTTTGTCAGCATTCTTAGGATCGGCAAAACCTTCCGGCTGCATCATATACAATTCTTGCTTAAGGAAACCGTTAAGGAATGTCGTTTTGACGTCCATTTGCCAGATCTCCTAATCATAGAATGCGACAATTGCTAACATGATTCGGACGAACTTCAGCTTCGCTACAGGTGAGAAGGTCTCATCATAGTCAACTCCTTGAACTTGTCGATAACCCTTAGCGACAAGACAAGCCTTATAGACGGTCACATTACCATCTGCGTCAGTCTTCTTCTTAAAGATCCACTTATTCTCTATGGCTCGTCGATCATTGGGCAAGTCGACCAAAGTCCATACTTTGTTCTCATACATGGATCCTATCTCGGATTTCATGGCTTCAAGCCATTTGTTGGAATTCGGGCCCGCCATCGCTTCTTCATAGTTTGAAGGTTCACTGTTGCTAACAACATGATTTCCAGGATCATACCACTTTGGTGCGGAACATGTCCTCGTGGACCTACGAAGTTCAGTAGCAACTTGACCTGAAGTTTCATGATCATCATCATTAACTTCCTCTCTAGCCGGTGCAGGCATCATAGAAACATCTCACTACTACAAGATGGTCCAAACGCGACACTACGATCAGAGACCCTTCGACGAAACTGTGTGCGATGCCATAATCGCAAACGGTGGTGTTAAAACCATTAAAAAAGGTCCAAAACATTTGCGATGACAGATGCATCAAACACGGTTCATAATTTAGTTGCGTGTGTGATGTAGGGCATACAGTTAATCTCAATTAACTGTTTGGGATGAGGGGGCACAAAAGAAATCGGCAGCCAGATCAAGGCATGTGCGATATACAGCATACGGTTCACTGGGATGAACTGTGTGCGATAAGGCAACACAATGGAAATGGTTCAACTGAACAAGATGTGTGTGATACGCGGAAAATAGGTCTGTAATCTAAAATGTGTGCGAAGACCAAAAATAACACGGACGGTTGCTGCTAATAAGCCGTGTGAATTGCTCTGTCTAAAGTAGAATAACATGTATATATATAACTGAAACAAACATCCAATTACATAAGTGACTATACAGATCATTCGCACACACCTCAATAAACAATTGCATGCATTCTAAAGTAGGAGAAATGATCGTCTAGTCATCTACTGCTTGTGACGCTCCCGTCACTTCTATGTGGCTCGATCCCTCGTCTTTGTCACGAAGAAGACAGTTCCTCATGTCAACGATCTGCATGTACATCTCGTAGCTTGTGTACGTGTCCATGGCCGCGTACTTGACATGTTGTTCATCCAGTCTCTTATGCCACACACTGTGCTAGGCGTTCTTGTCCTTATTGCTCTCTTCCTTCATCTTCACGTAGTAGGGGTCGATGATGGCCGAGGAGAGGTCAACCAGGGAGTTTAGTTTGCTTTTGTCGCTGCCCCAGACTTTGTAGTGGTGCTGGATGTTGACAAGATTCGGGCATTTCAAGTTCGAAATCTTGAGCGTTTTTAGATTGTTGGTGGTGTCCACAGTAACGAAACTGTAGTCGGAGCTCTTGATAAACCTGGAGACACGCTCGCAAGGCCTTGTGGCAAGGTGGAAGTGGTAGACGAGGACGTCATGTCGCACTCACAACTGGGCGACGACAACCTTCTGATCGTGCCCAGCACGACCGATGGTGTACTCGAGGTCGAAACCGACCACTCGGTACTTGTCCTCGGCAAGGAACTGCTCCATAGTTTGGATGGAGCTCTCCACCGAGACCGGATTGTTCATGTACACCACCGAGAGGGGCTTCCCCCTCGCGTGGGTGTCCACTATGTGATGCGTGGTAAACTGCCCGCCGTTGTTGTCGTCGGCTGCTGGGAGCGCCATTGGAGCCACAGGGAGCGCCATTGGAACCGCTGGATGTCCTCTCTTTATGTGTCCTCGTGGGTGTGCTTATTGTGTCATGTGAGACGAGAGATGAAGGTAAATGGCAGCAGGAATAAAAGGGGTCCGGGCGGCGTGGATTATCAGCGCGTCTGCATGGCAGTTTTTGCAGCGGGTAACTACATCGTCGCGCCACGCCCGGCGCAACCGCTTGCACACGAACGTGCATGATCGTGCGCCGAGCACCCAGAGGGACGCGAGAGCAGAGTGTGCCGCGGCTGCCTGAACCGCAAGCAACCACACGTATAGAGCAGTTGAACACGCAGGAAATGGTCGCCTACAAGTCGGGCGACAGTTGCATCGCTGCGTAGAGAGCGGCCGTGTGGTACCACCTCCGTCTAGTCTATATTCTCCTTTATATTCCGTGCCATACTTTGCCCTCAAATTTAACCAACAAAATGTTAATGCATGTTTTAAAAATTATATAATTGGAAACTATGTTCAAATACAAATCCAACTATATAATCTTTGGCGACGTGCATTCGTATTTTATTAGTTAAATCATACTTATAAACCAGGACGGTGGTATAGTAGATAATTAAATCGCAAATGTTTTTTATTAACCATATGTGTACGTTGCCTTTCATCCTCCTCTCGCACGTCTTGTCACCCCACTTCCGCAGACGGCTTACAGTGCAAGCTTGCGCAGCGCGCGGGGGCGTTCTTTTTGCCAAACGGTGGCGCCAATGAATTGTCGGTGAGCCGTTTCCCCGCGCAACCTCGCAGGTTCCCGCGCAAGCTTCCCGCCCGACTCGGTGAAATCACCCAAAATCCCAATGCTTACCTATAAAAACCCTCACGGGCGGCGAGTCCTGCTTCGCATTTTCCCCTCCATCCCTGTAGCTTATCTCGTCTGCTTCTCCCACAATCGCCAATGGCACCGGTCTGTTGTCGTCGCTCAGCCACTCCGCCGTCATCAGAGGACAGCTCCAGCTGGGAGGCTGCGCCGCGTGGTGGCGCAGTCCCCAGCGTAGTGTAGTGCGCGTGGCGTCCCTGTTGGGTGTGCGAGGAACACCCAGCACACGCTCAGCCGCCGGTGCTCGTAGGCAGCTGTTGCCGGCCACCGTTGCCGCCACACCACCATTGAAAGCCAGGGCTATCGCCCGCTCCGCCGCCACGGCCCGAAGGCGGGAGGTGGTCGTCGTGGCCGCCACCCCACTGCCGGCCCTTGTGGCCATCACCCGCTCCACCACCGCGGCTCGAAGGCGGGACGTGGTGGTCGTGGCCGCCACCCCATCGTCCGCCACCGTGGCTGCCAGCCCACCATCGACCCCCGGGGTCATCACCCTCTCTGCCACCGTCACCCGAAGGCGGGTGGCGGAGGTGGATGCCCGCACGTGCGTCGGCGACCTTGCGCGCTACACTGAGTTCCCGTGGGAGGAGGAGGAGCACCTCGTCAAGCACGCAAGGAGCCTTACCGCCGACGTGGCCGCGACACACGCTCCCTCAGAGGTGAGGAATCAGGAGATCTACAAGGAGAACCACCTCTTCGAGAGGGGTCGTCTGGAGCGGCAGAGGGCGTTAGAGGTGAGCGTTCCATCCCCAAAGGTGGGACGTTCCCTACCGAAAACAATCATGCTTGTTGTGAGAAGCTCCAGTTTGTGAGAAGCGTATACCCAAACCTGCCCCAAATGGGACAAAATTTGTACCACGGCATGTTGATGCCGCTCCATGATAACATGCCAAGTTTCATGAATTTCAGACGGGTTTTGGATTTACTAGAATTTAAAAACCAGGCATCTCAATGTTTTGCCAGCAATCAATGGTGCCCTGGTGTTTGAAATTCATTCCCGTTTCTCGCATGGGACCTAAGCATGCACCCAAGGATAAAGATTTGATTTTTCGACCAATTTATATGCACTGGAGCATGTGCATGTAGTTCAAATTTGAATTATGCACATAAATGCATTGAAAACTCAGTTAACGCACAAAAATGTCCAAACGGACCCGGAAAAATCAAAAAATTCACACAACACTCCTGTTGTTCTATGTTGACACGAGAAAAAATTGAAAGCAATAAGAGGCAATGGATATCGTTTCGTCCCCAAAGGTGGGACGTTCCCTATCGAAAACCACCATGCTTGTTGTGAGAAGCACCGGTTTGTGAGAAGCATATACCCAAACCTGCCCCAAATGGGACAAAATTTGTACCATGGCATGTTAATGCCGCTCCATGATAGCATGCCAAGTTTCATGAATTTCAGACGAGTTTTGGATTTACTAGAATTTAAAAACCAGGCATCCCAATGTTTTGCCGGCAATCAATGGTGCCCTGGTCTTTGAAATTCATTCCCATTTCTTGTGGGACCTAACCATGCACCCAAGTACAAATATTTGATTTTTCGACAAATTTATATGCACTCGAGCATGTGCATGTAGTTCATATTTGAATTATGCACATAAATGCATTGAAAACTTAGTTAATGCATAAAAATGTCCAAACGAACCCCGAAAAATCACAAAAATTCACACAACACTCATGTTGTTCTATGTTGACATGAGAAAAAAAATTGGAAGCAATAAGAGGCAATGGATATCGTTTCGTCCCCAAAGGTGGGATGTTCCCTACCGAAAACCATCATGCTTGTTGTGAGAAGCTCCGGTTTGTGAGAAGCATATACCCAAACCTGCCCCAAATGGGACAAATTTTGTACCACAACATGTTGATGCCGCTCCATGATAGCATGCCAAGTTTCATGAATTTTAGACGAGTTTTGGATTTACTAGAATTTAAAAAACAGGCATCTCAATGTTTTGCCGGCAATCAACGGTGCCCTGGTCTTTGAAATTCAATCCCATTTCTTGCATGGGACCTAAGCATGCACCCAAGGACACATATTTGATTTTTCAACCAGTTTATATCACTGTTCAAGAATTCACCCGATTAATCAGTTAACGGGCCAGTTAATCGCTACTCATAGCATGGCCGAATCGAATAGCACATATTCATCGTGTTAACTTGTCAGGCCGATTAATTGGCCAGTTAGACCGATTAATCAGTTGTCATGCCGATTAATCCCTACTAAACCATTAACGGGTGGGTGAACATAGCTCAATTTTTTTTCTCCTTAACCCCTTCCAGCCCAATCCTGCTCATTAATAGCTAGGATTAATAATTTTACCTCCTCTTTATGCTTTTCATATGGGTATGGAAGCATGTTTTGGTATACTACATGGCTGGGAGCATGATAGTATGGTATAATACATAAAAAAATCTAGAAACATGTTGGCAAGTTCCTATTCAATCTATTGATTAATTGATAGCCGATTAATCCAGTTAATAGGCCGATTCACCGATTAATCGCTACTCCTAAACCTACCGAGCAGCTACCAGTTAACGATTTCTTGAACATTGGTTTATATGCACTGGAGCATCTGCATGTAATTCAAATTTGAATTATGCACATAAATGCATTGGAAACTCAGTTAATGCATAAAATTGTCCAAACAAACCCCAAAAAATCACAAAAATTCACACAACACTACTATTGTTCTATGTTGACACGAGAAAAAATTCTGAAAGCAATAAGAGGCAATGGAAATTGTTTCGTCCCCAAAGGTGGGACATTCCCTACCGAAAACCATCATGCTTGTTGTGAGAAGCTCCGGTTTACGAGGAGCATATACCCAAACCTGCCCCAAATGGGACAATTTTTTTACCACGACATGTTGATGCCACTCCATGATAGCATGCCAAGTTTCATGAATTTCAAACGAGTTTTTGATTTACTAGAATTTAAAAACCAGGCATTTCAATGTTCTGCCGGCAATCAACGGTGCCCTGGTGTTTGAAATTCATTCCCGTTTCTTGCATGGGACCTAAGCATGCACCCAAGGACACAGATTTGATTTTTCGACCAATCTATATGCAATGGAGCATGTGCATGTAGTTCAAAATTGAATTATGCACATAAATGCATTGAAAACTCAGTTAATGCATAAAAATGCCCAAACGAACCCCGAAAAATCACAAAAATTCACACAACACTCATGTTGTTCTATGTTGGCACGAGAAAAAAAATTGAAAGCAATAAGAGGCAATGGATATCGTTTCGTCCCCAAAGGTGGGACGTTCCCTACCGAAAACCATCGTGCTTGTTGTGAGAAGCTCGAGTTTGTGAGACGCATATACCCAAACCTGTCCCAAATGGGACAAAATTTGTACCACGGCATGTTGATGCTGCTCCATGATAACATGCCAAGTTTCATGAATTTCATACGAGTTTGGATTTACTTGAATTTAAAAACCAGGCATCTTAATGTTTTGCCGGCAATCAACGGTGCCCTGGTGTTTGAAATTCATTCCCGTTTCTTGCATGGGACCTAAGCATGCACCCAAGGACAAAGATTTGATTTTTCGACCAATTTATATGCCCCGGAGCATGTGCATGTAGTTCAAATTTGAATTATGCACATAAATGCATTGAAAACTCAGTTAATGCATAAAAATGTCCAAATGAACCCCGAAAATCACAAAACTTCACACAACACTCTTGTTGTTCTATGTTGACACGAGAAAAAAATTGAAAGCAATAAGAGGCAATGTATATCGTTTCGTCCCCAAAGGTGGGATGTTCCCTACCGAAAACCATCATGCTTGTTGTGAGAAGCTCCAGTAGGTGAGAAGCATATACCCAAACCTACCCCAAATGGAACAAAATTTGTACCACGGCATGTTGATGCCACTCTGTGATAGCATGCCAAGTTTCATGAATTTCAGACGAGTTTTGGATTTACTAGAATTTATAAACCAGGCATCTCAATGTTTTGTCGGCAATCAACGGTGCCTTGGTGTTTGAAATTCATTCCCATTTCTTGCATGGGACCTAACCATGCACCCAAGGACAAAGATTTGATTTTTTGGACCAATTTATATGCACTGGAGCATGTGCATGTAGTTCAAATTTGAATTATGCACATAAATGCATTGAAAACTCAGTCAATGCATAAAAATGTCCAAACGAACCCCAAAAAGTCACAAAACTTCACACAACACTCCTGTTGTTCTATGTTGACACGAGAAAAAAATTGAAAGCAATAAGAGGCAATGGATATCGTTTCGTCCCCAAAGGTGGGACGTTCCCTACCGAAAACCATCATGCTTGTTGTGAGAAGCTCCAGTTTGTGAGAAGCATATACCCAAACCTGCCCCAAATGGGACAAAAATTGTACCACGGCATGTTGATGCCGCTCCATGATAGCATGCCAAGTTTCATGAATTTTAGACAAGTTTTGGATTTACTAGAATTTAAAAACCAAACATCTCAATGATTTGCCAGCAATCAACAATGCCCTGGTGTTTGTAATTCATTCCCATTTCTTGCATGGGACCTAACCATGCACCCAAGGACACAGATATTATTTTTCGACCAATTTATATGCACTAGAGTATGTGCATGTAGTTCAAATTTGAATTATACACGTAAGTGCATTGAAAACTCAGTTGATGCATAAAATGTCCAAACGAACCCCGAAAAATCACAAAAATTCACACAACACTCCTGTTGTTCTATGTTGACACGAGAAAGAAAATTGAAAGCAATAAGAGGCAATGGATATTGTTTCGTCCCCAAAGGTGGGACGTTCCCTACCAAAAACCATCATGCTTGTTGTGAGAAGCTCCGGTTTGTGAGAAGCATAGACCCGAACCTGCCCCAAATGGGACAAAAAATTTACCACGGCATGTTGATGCCGCTCCATGATAGCATGCCAAGTTTCATGAATTTCAGACGAGTTTTTGATTACTAGAATTTAAAAAGCAGGCATCTCAATGTTTTGCCGGCAATCAACGGTGGCCTGGTGTTTGAAATTCATTCACATATCTTGCATGTGACCTAAGCATGCACCCAAGGACACAGATTTGATTTTTCGACCAATTTATATGCACTGGAGCACGCGCATGTAGTTCAAATTTGAATTGTTCACCTGAAATGGCTAGAAATCCAATTTAATGTATTAAATGTTCAAACGAACCCTGAATAATTCCAATTCATTTACGACACACATATAGTTGCATGTTTATAGCAGATAAAAGGTCTAGCAATTCAAACACCGTCCATTACCACTGTGACCCCATTATGTAATTCAAATCAAGATGAAAAATCATGTAGATCGCACACAGTTTATTTTCAGCACCCGTGTGAGATGCAGCACAAAATATCCTGTAGCACCGTCGGTGTATAGTACGCCTATGGCTTACGCGAGAAGGAGCGTCGGCTATAGTCCATAGCCGGCGTCTCAAGTACACTAGCTTGCTCCCCAAATATCATTTCACTGTTCAATCGTCGCCGGTGAAAGATGGGCATGTGGACCCGTGTCGTGAGGGCAACTTCGGTGGCCCACTTCGGCGAGAGCGCGGCCGCAGCCGCCATGCGCGTGCTAACAAGGTGCATGAGCACGGCCGCAATCTACGACCGGGTGGCAAAGGCCGCCCAAACGGTCATTGTTGCTTCTCATGTGGCTGCAGCATCATCTGCCTCGGGGGTAGCAACTGGCGAGAGCGGCACGGCAGCTGTCCGTTCCACAGCGGCGGCCTTAGCCCTGATGGAGGCCGCCCACGCCCAGCTCATGACGGTCACCGCACAAATCGAACGAGGCTTCTCCGACAACGGTCGGCAACCCACGGTCGAAGAGCTGGCAATCGCCGAGAGCGTTCGAGCAGCCGTCCGTTCCTCCACCACATACCTTGCAATGACGGAGCCCGTCCAAGCCCAGATCACGTCCGCCACGCCCAGCTCATGGTGGCCTTTTCCAAAGAGATGGCGGACGCGGATGGCGAGATGCTTGCCGAGTATGGTGTGATGGATTCCATGGAGCCCCTTCCCCAGGATACCGGGCACGAGCTGGACATGGAGGCGGCGGCGGAGATCGATGAGCACCAGCCGTAGTAGTACTTTTTTGTTTAATTAAGAGCGCTGGTCTTTAATTTGTTAGAGTAATGTTTAGGTCAGCTAGCTCTATTTAATTGCTGAACTTGCTCGATTAAGAAGTGTGGGTGTGTTGTAGTCTCCTTTGTGTACCCAAATTATGCAATGACGTGGATGACCACTGTAACCATGGAAATTCGAACCATAACTTTTGACGTTCAAACTCATCACACACATGTTAAGCTATCTGAATCGTTTGTGACGTACACATATCGTACATAGTTCTGAATAAGGGACCGTGTCTGATGACACTTTGCGCGCCAGTTTTTTCGCTGAAGCGATTCCAAATTTTCGGCTTCCACGAAAATATCTAACTCCCCGGCCCTCCCCCCTACCAAAAGCCACATTTCCCCTCTTTCCGCCTTCCTTTCTAAGTTGAAACCTTCACTCCTTGCTTGCAGTGACGCCTCCTCGTCGGCGATCCTCCTTCACGTTGCTCGGCCTCCTCTATCTAGGCAGGTAATCCACACCCGACCCCCATCCTCCTCCTCCTTCCACATCCCACATGTCCCGACCGTCGGCGCGAGCGCGACACCTTCCACCCAAATCACCGACCCCTCCACTAAATAAGCGCTGGGCTAAGTCATGGTGCATGCAGTATAGCCAGGACCTCAAGGAGCATTTGGTAGCAGAGAAGCAAATCGTGGCCGCACGCACGGATGAGGTCGCGATGGCTTCCATTCGTGTCGACCCCCAGATCTTGAAGGAGCACCTTGCCATTTGCTAGCTACGCCGGTTAAGCATGCTCAGTTTACCCGTTGCGTGTGCTGCTCCTGCCTTTCCTTCACAAATTCTAGTGAATTGTGCTATCTAATTTTACCATGCAATCTGTTGCTCTAGTGTATATGTTATATATGTCGTGCAGTGTGGTGCTCACATATTAACTGTTTCATTAATTAGTTGTCGTCTTTAGTTAACTGTTTGGTTCAACTCTGCAAATGTGATGTTCAATTCTTCAGGCTGCAATTTTGTATTATCTTCTGTGTGAGAAATAAATCGAATTTATCTTTACAAAATTGTGGGTGCATTCTGTTATTGTATACCATGTGAGGAATAAATTGAATTTGGCTGTAGTAAATACATGATAAACAAATACAGTTGCTACAATTGGTTGTAGTTAACTGTTTGGTTAACTGTCTGATCTTCTATTAGGAGTATATTATATTGTGCAATGTGGTGCTCAGTTAATGTTTGGTTCATTTGTTGTGGTGTTTAGTTATCTCCTTGGTTCCATTCTGCAATGCAATGTCCAATTGTCATGGGTAGAATTTTGTATTGTTGTGCATGTGAGGAATAAATTGAATTTGGCTGCACTTAATACATGAGAAACATATACAAGTGCTATATTTGCTAGTTCTTAATCATGCTTGGTTTGGGTAAATGGGTTTTTCGTGTGGCTTGAATTAATCTGATGAATCTGCAATGTGCTTATTTTTCATCAACATATTTTACTGATAGCATAAGAACCCTTACTTAACCTGATGACTAACTACCTTATATGTGTTGCAGGGAAACAATGGGAAGCACTAAGGTTTACAATCGAGGTTAGCACATGCATGGTCCATTGTCTAATAGCACATTATTGTGCAATTGCAGGAACCATTCTAATATTTAGGTTTTTAACAATTTGGTCTTGCACATGTAGGTCCTGCTGTCAGAGGATTTGACCCACTATTCGACCCTTTTGCATATGGGGAAATGAGTTGTCCATGAATATCAATCAAATCAAGAAACTCAGAAAGATTGTTAAGATAAAGAAATTAGTGACAAAAAACAACAAGATCTTTGTCTGCACAATGAAGAAGACATCAGTTCACTACAAGATGGTACTAACTATTATACCTTGCCTTTTTTTATTCCTTTGCCCCATTTTCAATATAGAAAAGATATTTATGCACATCCTTGTTTTCAGGCCTTTCCAAAGCAGTTCACTGATGATTACCTCTCAAACCACCTCTATGGTTAGGAGGCGAGGAATGTTTTCATACAACACCCACGGTTCAATATTGAAGTGTTCCTGAAGAGGACGAAGGACGGGCGGTCAATCATCCACAGGCACTGGCCTAAAGTTGCAAAGACCTTCAACATGAATGAAGGCTCAATATTCGCCTTCCGCTTCAGCAGTTTTCCAGATGAGATGCATCTTTCTATATACCGTCTATGATGCTAATTTCGAAAGGTTCTACATGTTGCATGTGGAACTTGCTGCTGGTGCAGTTGTGTAATGGGGTAGCTGAGTGCTAAAACTATATCATGTTGTACTCTGATCTATTTCAATTATGAAATTCTGCTTCCTTAATATGGAAATGAAATATATTGTGTGCTTAATATGAAATGTCAATTAGATTAATAAATGGATTATGAATAATCGGATAATTAGCCTGCTAATGGCGAATTTGCCTGCTAATTGGGTTTTGCTATTGCAAACAGTTGTTGAAATAATACCATGGGCGATGACCTCAAGCAACGCACACAGTTTCTAGGAATAAACCGTGTTGGATCAATGAAAATCACACATGGCATTCTCTTCAAAACTGTTTGCGTTATGCCATCTTGTGCAAATGTTTTCCTTGTAGTGACTGTGTGGGATGTATATGCGAACGGAAATGTTTAGTGGTGACTGACTGGAGGATCTTGTCAATGACCGAGTCATCTAGAAGATTAACTCACAGCTGAGACAAGCGGCTGTGCAACCCAGACATTTTGAGTATATGCTCGCTCACAGAACTATTTTCCTCTATCTTACAATTGTAGAACTTGTCGGAGACTTCATATCTCTCGACCCGACCATGAGCTTGGAAAACCATTTTCAGCTCTTGGAACATCTCATATGCTCGGTGTTGCTCAAAACACTTTTGGAGCCTCGGTTCTAAGCTGTAAATCATGCCGCACTGAACTAGGGAGTAATCATCACTACGCGACTGCCAGGCGTTCAGAACGTCTTGAGTTGCTGGGAAAATGGGTGCGTCACCTAGCGATGCTTCAAGGACATATGCTTTCTTGGCAGCTATGAGGATGATCCTCAAGTTAGGGACCCAGTCAGTATAGTTGCTACCATCGTCTTTCAGCTTGGTTTTCTCTAGGAATGCGTCGAAGTTGAGGGCAACATTAGCGTAGGCCATTGGATCTACATGATAGATTGTAAAGACAATTTTAGACTAAGTTCATGATAATTAAGTTCATCTAATCAAATTATTTAATGAACTCCCACTCAGATAGACATCCCTCTAGTCATCTAGGTGATACATGATCCGAATCGACTAGGCCATGTCCGATCATCACGTGAGACGAACTAGTCATCAACGGTGAACATCTCCATGTTGATCGCATCTACTATACGACTCATGTTCGACCTTTCGGTCTCTCGTGTTCCGAGGCCATGTCTGTACACGCTAGGCTCGTCAAGTCAACGTAAGTGTTCGGCATGTGTAAATCTGGCTTACACCCGTTGTATGCAAACATTAGAATCTATCACACCCGATCATCACGTGGTGCTTCGAAACAATGAACCTTTGCAATGGTGCACGCTTAGAGGGAACACATTTCTTGAATTTTTTAGTGAGGGATCATCTTATTTATCCTACCATCGTTCTAAGCAAATAAGATGTAAACATGATAAACATCACATGCAAATCATAAAGTGACATGATATGGCCAATATCATCGTGCGCCTTTGATCTCCATCTTCGAGGCGCGGCATGATCACCTTCGTCACCAGCATGACACCATGATCTCCATCATCGTGTCTTCATGAAGTTATCTCGCCAACTATTACTTCTACTACTATGGCTAACGGTTAGCAAAAATAAAAGTAATTACATAGCATTTATATTGACTTGCAGGTCATACAATAAATTAAGACAACTCCTATGGCCCCTGCCGGTTGTCATACTCATTGACATGCAAGTCCTGATTCCTATTACAAGAACATGATTAATCGCATCCCCTCTTTCGTCTTCGTTCATCGGTAACTTTACTTGGAGCTATATTTTTATTCACCACATGATATGTGTTTTGCTTGGAGCATCATTTTATTTTATTTTGTTTTGCTTGTTGTTTGAATAAAATACCAAGATCTGAAATTCTTAAATGTTAGAGAGTCTTCACATAGTTGCATAATTATTCGACTACTCGTTGATCTTCACTTATATCTTTTGGAGTAGTTTATCATTTGCTCTAGTGCTTCACTTATATCTTTTTAGAGCACGGCGGTGGTTCTATTTTATAGAAATAATTGATCTCTCATGCTTCACTTATATCATTTTGAGAGTCGTTTAGAGCAGCATGGTAATTTACTTTGGTTATAAAATTTAAATACTAAGAGAAGTTGGATGCTTGATAGTTGTTTTGAGATATAAAGGTGGTAATATTAGAGGTGTGCTAGTTGAGTAATTGTGAAATTGATGAATACTTGTGTTGAAGTTGGCAAGTCCCATAGCATGCACGTATGGTAAATGTTGTGTGACAAATATGAAGCATGGGGTGTTATTTGATTGCTTTCCTTATGAGTGGTGGTCGGGGACGAGCGATGGTCTTTTCCTACCAATCTATCCCCCTATGAGCATGCGTGCAGTGCTTGGTTTTGATGACTTGTAGATTTTTGCAATAAGTATGTGAGTTCTTTATGACTAATGTTGAGCCCATGGATTATATGCACTCTCACCCTTCCACCATTGCTAGCCTCTTCGGTACCGTGCATTGCCCTTTCTCACCTTGAGTGTTGGTGCAAACTTCGCCGATGCATCCAAACCCCGTGATATGATATGCTCTATCACAAATAAGCCTCCTTATATCTTCCTCAAAACAGCCACCATACCTACCTATTATGGCATTTCCATAGCCATTCCGAGATATATTGCCATGCAACTTTCCACCGTTCCATTTATTATGACACGCATCATCATTGTCAAATTGCTTTGCATGATCATGTAGTTGACATTGTATTTGTGGCAAAGCCACCATGCTTAATTTTTCATACATGTCACTCTTGATTCATCGCAATCCCGGTACACCGCCAGAGGCATTCACATAGAATCACATTTTGTTCTAAGTATCAAGTTGTAAGTAAATAAAAGTGTGATGATCATCATTAGATCATTGTCCCGTGTGAGGAAAGGATGATGGAGACTATGATTCCCCCACAAGTCGGGATGAGACTTCGGACAAAAAATAAAAATAAAATAAAATAAAATAAGAGGTCACAAAAAAGGAAACGAAGGCCCAAACAGAGAGAGAGAGAGAGAGAGAAGGGAAAATGTTACTATCCTTTTTCCACACTTGTGCTTCAAAGTAGCACCATGATCTTCATGATCGAGAGTCTCTTATTTTGTCACTTTCATATACTAGTGGGAATTTTTCATTATAGAACTTGGCTTGTATATTCCAATGATGGGCTTCCTCAAATTCCCTAGGTCTTCGTGAGCAAGAAAGTTGGATGCACACCCACTTAGTTTCTTTGATGAGCTTTCATATATTTATAGCTCTAGTGCATCCGTTGCATGGCAATCCCTACTCCTTGCATTGACATCAATCGGTGGGCATCTCCATAGCCCATTGATTAGCCGCGTCAATGTGAGACTTTCTCCCTTTTTTCTTCTCACACAACCTCAATCATCATATTCTATTCCACCCATAGTGTTATGTCCATGGCTCGCGCTCATATATTGCATAAAAGTTGAAAGAGTTTGAAAAGGCTAAGTATGAAACAATTGCTTGGCTTTTCATCGGGGTTGTGCATCATGAGAGCATTTTGTGTGACGAAAATGAAGCATGGCCAAACTATATGATTTTGTAGGGATAAGTTTTCTTTGGCTATGTTATTTTGATAAGACATAATTGCTCGGTTAGCATACTTGGAGTGTTACTATCTTTATGTCAACAATAAACTTTTATCTTGAATCTTTCGGATCTGAACATCATGCTACAATAGAGAAAAATACATTAAAGAACATGCTAGAAAGCATTCCACATCAAAAATTCTGTTTTTATCATTTACCTACTCGAGGACGAGCAGGAATTAAGCTTGGGGATGCTTGATACATCTCCAACGTATCTATAATTTTTTATTGTTCCATGCTATTATGTTATCAACCTTGGATGTTTTATATGCATTTATATGCTATTTTATATGATTTTTGGGACTAACCTATTAACCTAGAGCCCAGTGCCAGTTTCTGTTATTTCCTTGTTTTTGAGTTTTGTAGAAAAGGAATACCAAACGGAGTCCAATTGACGTGGCAATTTTTGATGATTTTTATGGACCAAAAGAAGACCCCGGAGTAAAAGAGTTGGGCCAGGAGAGTTCCAGGCCATCCAAGAGGGTGGGAGCGTCCCCCCCCCCTCGGCGTGTGGGCCTGCCTCGTGGACGACTCGGGCGCCTTCTTGACATGAGACCAACGCCAAAAAATCCTATAAATACATAAACCTCCAGAAAATAACCTAGATTGGGAGTTCCGCCGTCAGAAGCCTCCATAGCCTCCGAAATCTAATCTAGACCCGTTTCGGCAACCTGCCGGAGGGGGGAATCCCTCTCCGGTGGCCATCTTCATCATCCCGGTGGTCTCCATGACGAGGAGGGAGTATTTCACCCTCGGGGGTGAGGGTATGTACCAGTAGCTATGTGTTTGATCTCTCTCTCTCTCCTGTTCTTGAGGTGGTACGATCTTGATGTATCACGGGCTTTGCTATTATAGTTGGATCTTATGATGTTTCTCCCCCTCTACTCTCTTGTGATGAATTGAGTTTTCCCTTTGAAGTTATGTTATCGGATTGAGTCTTTAAGGATTTGAGGACACTTGATGTATGTCTTGCATGTGCTTATCTGTGGTGACAATGGGATATCACGTGATCCACTTGATGTATGTTTTGGTGATCAACTTGCGAGTTCCGTGACCTCGTGAACTTATGCATAGGGGTTGGCACACGTTTTCGTCTTGACTCTCTGGTAGAAACTTTGGGGCACTCCTCGAAGTTCTTTGTGTTGGTTGAATAAATGAATGTGAGATTGTGTGATGCATATTGTATAATCATGCCCACGGATACTTGAGGTAACATTGGAGTATCTAGGTGACATTAGGGTTTTGGTTGATTTGTGTCTTAAGGTGTTATTCTAGTACGAACTCTATGATAGATTGAACAGAAAGAATATATTCATGTTATTTTACTACGGACTCTTAAATAGATCGATCAGAAAGAATAACTTTGAGGTGGTTTCATACCCTACAATTATCTCTTCGTTTGTTCTCCGCTATTAGTGACTTTGGAGTGACTCTTTGTTGCATGTTGAGGGATAGTTATATGATCCAATTATGTTATTATTGTTGAGAGAACTTCCACTAGTGAAAGTATGAACCCTAGGCCTTGTTTCCTAGCATTGCAATACCGTTTGTGCTCACTTTTATCATTAGTTATGTTGCTTTTTTTATATTTTCAGATTAAAAAACCTTTATCTACCATCCATATTGCACTTATATCACCATCTCTTCGCCGAACTAGTGCACCTATACAATTTACCATTGTATTGGGTGTGTTGGGGACACAAGAGACTCTTTGTTATTTGGTTGCGGGGTTGTTTGAGAGAGACCATCTTCATCCTACGCCTCCCATGGATTGATAAACCTTAGGTCATCCACTTGAGGGAAATTTGCTACTGTCCTACAAACCTCTGCACTTGGAGGCCCAACAACGTCTACAAGAAGAAGGTTGTGTAGTAGACATCAGTAAGCAAATTGAACAAATCATCGCCCACAACTACTTGTGTTCTACTCGTGCATATAATCTACGGATAGACCTAGCTCTAATGCCACTGTTGGGTAACGTAGTAATAATTCAAAAATTTCCTACATGTCACCAAGATCAATCTAGGAGAAACTAGCAGCGAGAGAGAGGGTGTGCATCTTCGTACCCTTGAAGATCGCTAAGCGGAAGCATTACAAGAATGCGGTTGATGGAGTCGTACTCGCGGCAATTCAAATCGCGGAAGATCCGATCCAAGCGCCGAACGGACGGCGCCTCCGCGTTCAACACATGTATAGCCCGGGGATGTCTCCTTCTTGATCCAGCAAGGGGAGAGAAGTTGAGGGAGAACTCCGGCAGCACGACGGCGTGGTGGTGGAGCTCGTGGTTCTTCGGTAGAGCTTCGCTACGCTCAACGCAGGAGGAGGAGGAGTTGGAGGGGGAGGGTTGCGCCAGGGGCAAGGGGTGCAGCTCCCCACTATATATAGGGGTGGAGGGGGCTGGTTTCTTGACCTCTAATACGTCTCCAACGTATCTATAATTTTTGATTGCTCCATGCTATATTATCTACTGTTTTGGACATTATTGGGCTTTATTATCCATTTTATATTATTTTTGGGACTAACCTATTAACCGAAGGCCCAGCCCAGAATTGTTGTTTTTTGCCTGTTTTAGGGTTTCGAAGAAAAGGAATATCAAACGGAGTCCAAACGGAATGGAACCTTCGGGAACATGATTTTCTCAATGAACAAGACCCAGGAGACTTGGACCCTACGTCAAGACACAAAAGAGGAGGCCACGAGGTAGGGGGCGCGCCTACCCCCCCCCCCCCCAGGCACGCCCTCCACCCTTGTGGGCCCCCTGTTGCTCCACCGACGTACTCCTTCCTCCTATATATACCTACGTACCCCCAAACGATCAGATACGGAGCCAAAACCCTAATTCCACCGCCATAACTTTCTGTATCCACAAGATCCCATCTTGGGGCCAGTTCCAGAGCTCCGCCGGAGGGGGCATCAATCACGGAGGGCTTCTACATCAACACCATAGCCCCTCCGATAAAGTGTGAGTAGTTCACCTCAGACCTACGGGTCCATAGTTAGTAGCTAGATGGCTTCTTCTCTCTTTTTGGATCTCAATACAATGTTCTCCCCCTCTCTTGTGGAGAACTATTTGATGTAATCTTCTTTTTGCGGTGTGTTTGTTGAGACCGATGAGTTGTGGGTTTATGATCAAGTCTATCTATGAACAATATTTGAATCTTCTCCGAATTCTTTTATGTATGATTGGTTATCTTTGCAAGTCTCTTTGAATTATTAGTTTGGTTTGGCCTACTAGATTGATCTTTCTTGCAATGGGAGAAGTGCTTAGCTTTGGGTTCAATCTTGCGGTGTCCTTTCCTAGTGACAGTAGGGGTGGCAAGGCATGTATTGTATTGTTTCCATCAAGGATAACCAGATGGGGTTTTCATTATATTGCATGAGTTTATCCCTCTACATCATGTCATCTTGCTTAAGGCGTTACTCTGTTTTTAACTTCATACTCTAGATGCATGCTGGATAGCGGTCGATGAGTGGAGTAATAGTAGTAGATGCAGGCAGGAGTTGGTCTACTTGTCTCGGACGTGATGCCTATATACATGATCATGCCTAGATATTCTCATAACTATGCTCAATTCTGTCAATTGCTCCATAGTAATTTGTTCACCCATCGTAGAATATTTATGCTCTCGAGAGAAGCCACTAGTGAAACCTATGGCCCCCGGGTCTATCTTCATCATATTAATCTCCTACTAGTTAGTTATTTCCTTTGATTTTTTACTTGCTTTTACTTTACTTTGCATCTTTATCACAAAAATAACAAAAATATTATCGTATCATATCTATCAGATCTCACTCTCGTAAGTGGCCGTGTAGGGATTGACAACCCCTTATCGTGTTAGTTGCGAGGATTTATTTGTTTTGTGCAGGTGCGAGGGACTGGCGCATAGCCTCCTACTGGATTGATACCTTGGTTCTCAAAACTGAGGGAAATACTTACTCTACTTGGCTGCATCATCCCTTCCTCTTCAGGGAAAACCAACGCAGCGCACAAGAGGTAGCAAGAAGGATTTCTGACGCCGTTGCCGGGGAGGTCTACGCAAAAGTCAACATACCAAGTACCCATCACATACCCTTATCTCCCGCATTACATTATTTGCCATTTGCCTCTCGTTTTCCTCTCCCCCACTTCACCCTTGCCGTTTTATTCACCCTCTCTCTCTTTCTCTGTTTGCCTCTTTTTGCCCGCTTGTTTTCTTGTTTGCTTGTGTGTTAGTTTGCTTGCTTGTCGTTATGGCTAGTCCCTTATCTTCTCCGTTATCTCGTGAGAATGAAATTCTAAATTTTAAGGAAAGGGAGGGGGGAAAACCTAAAAGATGCTTGGTATAGAATTTGCAATGCTCAAAATAGATCCACCAGGAAGCAATCTACTTCTGTTCTTCTTCGCAACTTTTATGTAGGCATTACTCCTTGGCACAGATATATCCTTGATACTATTACCGGAGGGAACTTCTTGGGTAGCCATACTTTTGATTCTTATAATGCTATGATAGATTTGTTTGGCTCACCCCCTCTTTTGGTTAATGGAACTGTATTAACTTTTGAGCATGTAATGCAAAGGCTTGAAATTATTGAAAATAAGGTTGCTACCGTAGAGTTAATTGAAAATTTTGATAAAAAGATCCACAACCGAACCTCTCAATATGGATCTAAAGTAGGAGTCACTTTGAAAAATATTAAAGAGAAGGAACCCGTAGTTAATGAGAAAATACATCAGGATTCCACTAGAATTGATAAACTTGAGGATATTATTACCAACTTGGGAACCGCTTTTTCTTCTGTAAAGAATACTCCAAGTCCTCCCGGTAAAATTCCCAAGCTTATGTATGTTCCTAAAAATAAGGGTGAATCCTCTAGTAAGGAAACTGCGGATCTGAAATCTATAAGTGTTCATCCCAATCTTTTTGCTATCATTAAGGAACCATTTGTTACAAATGATTTTTTCGATCTTGTGCCCATAAGTTTTATAATAAATAAAAAGAAATAAATTCCTAAAGATGGTAGATGCCTCATTGAAGAATTGCCAACCAAAGATGGCAATACCTAGATCTATCCTTGCTTGTTATGCCTAGCTAGGGGCGTTAAACGATAGTGCTTGTTGGGAGGCAACCCAATCTTATTTTTATTCATTGATTTTTGCTCCTGTTTAGTAATAAATAATTTATCTAGCCTCTGTTTTGGTTGTCTTTTTTGTGTTTAATTAGTGTTTGTGCGAAGTAGAACCGTTGGGAAGACTTGGGGAATGTCCTGTTACACTTGCTGTAAAAAACAGAAACTTTAGCGCTCACGAGAACTGCTGCCATTTTTATTTGGAAAGTGCTATTTAGTTAATTATTTTTGCAGATGATTAATAGATAAATTACTCACGTCCAGAAATTTATTTTAGAATTTTTGGGTTCCAGATCTTGCGCTAGCTACAGATTACTACAGACTGTTCTGTTTTTGATAGATTCTATTTTTCGTGTGTTGTTTGCTTATTTTGATGAATCTATGGCTAGTAAAATAGTTTATAAACCATAGAGAAGTTTGAATACAGTAGATTTAATACCAATATAAATAAAGAATGATTTCATTACAGTACCTTGAAGAGGTCCTTTGTTTTCTTTCGCTAACGGAGCTCACGAGATTTTCTATTTTGAGTTTTGTGTTGTGAAGTTTTCAAGTTTTGGGTAAAGATTTGATGGATTATGGAACAAGGAGTGGCAAGAGCCAAAGATTGGGGATGCCCATGGCACCCCCAAGATAATCTAAGGACACCTAAAAGCCAAAGCTTGGGGATGCCCCGGAAGGCATCCCCTCTTTCGTCTACTTCTATCGGTAACTTTACTTGGAGCTATATTTTTATTCGCCACATGATATGTGTTTTGCTTGGAGCGTCCTGTATGATTTGAGTCTTTACTTTTTAGTTTACCACAATCATACTTGTTGTACACACCTTTTGAGAGAGCCATACATGAGTTGGAATTTGTTAGAATACTTTATGTGCTTTGCTTATATCTTTTGAGTTATATAGTTTTGCTCTAGTACTTCACTTATATCTTTTAGAGCACGGTGGTGGATTTGTTTTAGAGAAACTATTGATCTCTCATGCTTCACTTAGATTATTTTGAGAGTCTTAAATAGCATGGTAATTTTCTTAAATCCTAATATGCTAGGTATACAAGATAATAATAAAATTCTCTTATGAGTGTGTTGAATACTATGAGAAGTTTGATGCTTCATAATTGTTTTGAGATAGGAAGATGGTGATATTAAAGTTGTGCTAGTTGAGTAGTTGTGAATTTGAAGAAGACTTGTGTTAAAGTTTGTGATTCCCGCAGCACGCACGTATGGTGAACCGTTATATGATGAAGTCGGAGCATGATTTATTTATTGATTGTCTTCCTTATGAGTGGTGGTCGGGGACGAGCGATGGTCTTTTCCTACCAATCTATCCCCCTAGGAGCACGCACGTAATACTTTGCTTTGATAACTTGTAGATTTTTGCAATAAGTATATGAGTTCTTTATGACTAATGTTGAGTCCATGGATTATACGCACTCTCACCCTTCCACCATTGCTAGCCTCTCTAACACCGCGCACCTTTCGCCGGTATCATACACCCACCATATACCTTCCTCAAAACAGCCACCATACCTACCTATTATGGAATTTCCATAGACATTCCGAGATATATTACCATGCAACTTTCTAGATTTATGTTTATTATGGCTCACTCCATCATTGTCATATTGCCTAGCATGATCATGTAGTTGACATAGTATTTGTGGCAAAGCCACCGTTCATAATTCTTTCATACATGTCACTCATGAGTCATTGCATATCCCGGTACACCGCCGGAGGCATTCATATAGAGTCATATTTTGTTCTCAGTATCGAGTTGTAATTGTTGAGTTGTAAGAAAATAAAAGTGTGATGATCATCATTATTAGAGCATTGTCCCAGTAAGGAAAGGATGATGGAGACTATGATTCCCCCACAAGTGGGGATGAGACTCCGGATGAAAAATAAAAAAGAAAAGAAAAGAGGCCATAAAAAGGAGAAAGGGCCCAAAAAATGAGAGAAAAGAGAGAAGGGACAATGCTACTATCCTTTTACCACACTTGTGCTTCAAAGTAGCACCATGATATTAATAGTAGAGAGTCTCTCATTTTGTCACTTTAATATACTAGTGGGAATTTTTCATTATAGAACTTGGCATGTATATTCCAATGATGGGCTTCCTCAAAATGCCCTAGGTCTTCATGAGCAAGCAAGTTGGATGCACACCCACTTAGTTTCTTTTTGAGCTTTCATATACTTATAGCTCTAGTGCATACGTTGCATGGCAATCCCTACTCACTCACATTGATATCTCTTGATGGGCATCTCCATAGCCCATTGATATGCCTAGTTGATGTGAGACTATCTTCTCCCTTTTTGTCTTCTCCACAACCACCATCCTATTCCACCTATAGTGCTATATCCATGGCTCACGCTCATGTATTGCGTGAAGATTGAAAAATTTTGAGAATGTCAAAAGTATGAAACAATTGCTTGGCTTGTCATCGGGGTTGTGCATGATTTAAATACTTTGTGTGGTGAAGATAGAGCATAGCCAGACTATATGATTTTGTCGGGATAACTTTCTTTGGCCATGTTATTTTGAGAAGACATAATTGCTTTGTTAGTATGCTTGAAGTATTATTATTTTTATGTCAATATGAACTTTTGTCTTGAATCTTTCGGATCTGAATATTCATACCACAATTAAGAAGAATTGCCTTAAAATTATGCCAAGTAGCACTCCGCATCAAAAATTCTGTTTTTATCATTTACCTACTCAAGGACGAGCAGGAATCAAGCTTGGGGATGCTTGATACGTCTCCAATGTATCTATAATTTTTGATTGCTCCATGCTATATTATCTACTGTTTGGGACATTATTGGGCTTTATTATCCACTTTTATATTATTTTTGGGACTAACCTATTAATCGGAGGCTGATACGTCTCCAACGTATCTATAATTTTTGATTGCTCCATGCTATATTATCTACTATTTTGAATGTTTATGGGCTTTATTATACACTTTTATATCATTTTTGGGACTAACCTATTGACCCAGAGCCCAGTGCCACTTTCTGTTTTTACCCTGTTTTAGGGTTTCGAAGAAAAGGAAAATCAAACGGAGTCCAATTGACCTGAAACTTCACGGAACTCTTTTTTGGATGGCAAGAAGCCCAGAAGACTTGGAGTGCACGTCGAGGGATCTGCAAGGAAGTCACGAGGCAGGGGGCGCGCCCTCCACCCTCGTGGGCCCCTCGTGGCTCCCCTAACGTACTTCTTCCGCCTATATATCTCCATATACCCTAAAAACATCGTGGAGCACAATAGATCGGGAGTTCCACTGCCAGAAGCCTCCGTAGTCACCAAAAGCCAATCTAGACCCGTTCCGGCACCCTGCCGGAGGGGGAAATCCTTCTCCGGTGGCCATCTTCATCATCCCGGTGCTCTCCATGACGAGGAGGGAGTAGTTCTCCCTCGGGGCTGAGGGTATGTACCAGTAGCTATGTGTTTGATCTCTCTCTCTCTCTCTCTCGTGTTCTTGAGATGATACGATCTTGATGTATCACGAGCTTTGCTATTATATTTGGATCCTATGATGTTTCTTCCCCCCTCTACTCTCTTGTAGTGAATTGAGTTTCCCCTTTGAAGTAATCTTATCGGATTGAGTCTTTAAAGATTTGAGAACACTTGATGTATCTCTTGCCGTGCGTATCTGTGGTGACAATGGGATACCACGTGATTCACTTGATGTATGTTTTGGTGATCAACTTGCGGGTTCCGCCCATGAACCTATGCATAAGGGTTGGCACACGTTTTCATCGTGATTCTCTGGTAGAACTTTGGGGCACTCTTTGAGGTCCTTTGTGTTGGTTGAATAGATGAATCTGAGATTGTGTGATGCATATCGTATAATCATACCCACGGATACTTGAGGTGACATTGGAGTATCTAGGTGACATTAGGGTTTTGGTTGATTTGTATCTTAAGGTCTTATTCTAGTACGAACTCTAGGGCTGTTTGTGTCACTTATAGGAATAGCCCAACAAATTGATTGGAAATAATAACTTTGAGGTGGTTTCATACCCTACCATAATCTCTTCGTTCGTTCTCCGCTATTAGTGACTTTGGAGTGACTCTTTGTTGCATGTTGAGGGATAGTTATGTGATCCAATTATGTTAGTATTGTTGAGGGAACTTACACTAGCGACAGTATGAACCCTAGGCCTTATTTCCTAGCATTGCAATACCGTTTATGCTCAATTTTATCATTAGTTACCTTGCTGTTTTTATATTTTCATATTACAAAAACCATTATCTACTATCCATATACCACTTGTATCACCATCTCTTCGCTGAACTAGTGCACCTATACAATTTACCATTGTATTGATCTCTCATGCTTCACTTAGATTATTTTGAGAGTCTTAAATAGCATGGTAATTTTCTTAAATCCTAATATGCTAGGTATACAAGATAATAATAAAATTCTCTTATGAGTGTGTTGAATACTATGAGAAGTTTGATGCTTGATAATTGTTTTGAGATAGGAAGATGGTGATATTAAAGTTGTGCTAGTTGAGTAGTTGTGAATTTTAAGAAGACTTGTGTTAAAGTTTGTGATTCCCGTAGCATGCACGTATGGTGAACCGTTATATGATGAAGTCGGAGCATGATTTATTTATTGATTGTCTTCCTTATGAGTGGTGGTCGGGGACGAGCGATGGTCTTTTCCTACCAATCTATCCCCCTAGGAGGACGCGCGTAATACTTTGCTTTGATAACTTGTAGATTTTTGCAATAAGTATATGAGTTCTTTATGACTAATGTTGAGTCCATGGATTATACGCACTCTCACCCTTCCATCATTGCTAGCCTCTCTAACACCGCGCACCTTTCGCCGGTATCATACACCCACCATATACCTTCCTCAAAACAGCCACCATACCTACCTATTATGGAATTTCCATAGACATTCCGAGATATATTACCATGCAACTTTCCACCTTTCTGTTTATTATGGCACACTCCATCATTGTCATATTGCCTAGCATGATCATGTAGTTGACATAGTATTTGTGGCAAAGCCACCGTTCATAATTCTTTCATACATGTCACTCATGAGTCATTGCATATCCCGGTACACCGCCGGAGGCATTCATATAGAGTCATATTTTGTTCTCAGTATCGAGTTGTAATTGTTGAGTTGTAAGAAAATAAAAGTGTGATGATCATCATTATTAGAGCATTGTCCCAGTAAGGAAAGGATGATGGAGACTATGATTCCCCCACAAGTGGGTATGAGACTCCGGATGAAAAATAAAAAAAAGAAAAGAAAAGAGGCCATAAAAAAGGAGAAAAGGCCCAAAAATGAGAGAAAAGAGAGAAGGGACAATGCTACTATCCTTTTACCACACTTGTGCTTCAAAGTAGCACCATGAAATTCATAGTAGAGAGTCTCTCATTTTGTCACTTTAATATACTAGTGGGAATTTTTCATTATAGAACTTGGCATGTATATTCCAATGATGGGCTTCCTCAAAATGCCCTAGGTCTTCATGAGCAATCAAGTTGGATGCACACCCACTTAGTTTCTTTTTGAGCTTTCATATACTTATAGCTCTAGTGCATACGTTGCATGGCAATCCCTACTCACTCACATTGATATCTCTTGATGGGCATCTCCATAGCCCGTTGATACGCCTAGTTGATGTGAGACTATCTTCTCCCTTTTTGTCTTCTCCACAACCACCATCCTATTCCACCTATAGTGCTATATCCATGGCTCACGCTCATGTATTGCGTGAAGATTGAAATTTTTTGAGAATGTCAAAAGTATGAAACAATTGCTTGGCTTGTCATCGGGGTTGTGCATGATTTAAATACTTTGTGTGGTGAAGATAGAGCATAGCCAGACTATATGATTTTGTCGGGATAAATTTCTTTGGCCATGTTATTTTGAGAAGACATAATTGCTTTGTTAGTATGCTTGAAGTATTATTATTTTTATGTCAATATGAACTTTTGTCTTGAATCTTTCGGATCTGAATATTCATACCACAATTAAGAAGAATTACCTTAAAATTATGCCAAGTAGCACTCCGCATCAAAAATTCTGTTTTTATCATTTACCTACTCGAGGACGAGTAGGAATTAATCTTGCTTGATACGTCTCCAACGTATCTATAATTTTTGATTGCTCCATGCTATATTATCTACTGTTTTGGACATTATTGGGCTTTATTATCCACTTTTATATTATTTTTGGGACTAACCTATTAACCGGAGGCTGATACGTCTCCAGTGTATCTATAATTTTTGATTGCTCCATGCTATATTATCTACTGTTTTGAATGTTTATGGGCTTTATTATACATTTTTATATCATTTTTGGGACTAACCTATTGACCCAGAGCCCAATGCCAGTTTCTGTTTTTACCCTGTTTTAGGGTTTCGAAGAAAAGGAAAATCAAACGGAGTCCAATTGACCTGAAACTTCACGTAACTCATTTTTGGAAGGAAAGAAGCCTAGAAGACTTGGAGTGCACGTCGAGGGATCTGCAAGGAAGTCAAAAGGCAGGGGGGCGCGCCCACCCCCCTAGGCGCGCCCTCCACCCTCGTGGGCCCCTCGTTGCTCCCCTATCATACTTCTTCCGCCTATATATCTCCATATACCCTAAAAACATCGTGGAGCACAATAGATCGGGAGTTCGGCCGCCAGAAGCCTCCGTGGCCACCGAAAGCCAATCTAGACCCGTTCCGGCACCCTGCCGGAGGGGGAAATCCTTCTCCGGTGGCCATCTTCATCATCCCGGTGCTCTCCATGACGAGGAGGGAGTAGTTCTCCCTCGAGGCTGAGGGTATGTACCGGTAGCTATGTGTTTGATCTCTCTCTCTCTCTCTCTCTCTCTCGTGTTCTTGAGATGATACGATCTTGATGTATCGCGAGCTTTGCTATTATATTTGGATCCTATGATGTTTCTTCCCCCCTCTACTCTCTTGTAATGAATTGAGTTTCCACATTGAAGTAATCTTATCGGATTGAGTCTTTAAAGATTCGAGAACACTTGATGTATCTCTTGCCGTGCGTATCTGTGGTGACAATGGGATACCACGTGATTCACTTGATGTATGTTTTGGTGATCAACTTGCGGGTTCCGCCCATGAACCTATGCATAGGGGTTGGCACACGTTTTCATCGTGATTCTCTGGTAGAACTTTGGGGCACTCTTTGAGGTCCTTTGTGTTGGTTGAATAGATGAATCTGAGATTGTGTGATGCATATCGTATAATCATACCCACGGATACTTGAGGTGACATTGGAGTATCTAGGTGAAATTAGGGTTTTGGTTGATTTGTGTCTTAAGGTCTTATTCTAGTACGAACTCTAGGGCTGTTTGTGTCACTTATAGGAATAGCCCAACAAATTGATTGGAAAGAATAACTTTGAGGTGGTTTCGTACCCTACCATAATCTCTTCATTCGTTCTCCGCTATTAGTGACTTTGGAGTGACTCTTTGTTGCATGTTGAGGGATAGTTATGTGATCCAATTATATTAGTATTGTTGAGGGAACTTACACTAGCGAGAGTATGAACCCTAGGCCTTGTTTCCTAGCATTGCAATACCGTTTACGCTCACTTTTATCATTAGTTACCTTGCTGTATTATTTTCAGATTACAAAAACCATTATCTACTATCCATATACCACTTTATCACCATCTCTTCGCCGAACTAGTGCACCTATACAATTTACCATTGTATTGGGTGTGTTAGGGACACAAGAGACTCTTTGTTATTTGGTTGCAGGGTTGCTTGAGAGAGACCATCTTCATCCTACACCTCCTACGGATTGATAAACCTTAGGTCATCCACTTGAGGGAAATTTGCTACTGTCCTACAAACCTCTGCACTTGGAGGCCCAACAACGTCTACAAGAAGAAGGTTGTGTAGTAGACATCAGAGGCCCAACCCAACATTGCTGTTTTTTTGCCTGTTTTAGGGTTTGAAGAAAAGGAATATCAAACGGAGTCCAAACGGAATGAAACCTTCGAGAACGTGATTTTCTCAACGAACAAGACCCAGGAGACTTGGACCCTACGTCAAGACACAAAAGAGGAGGCCACGAGGTAGAGGCGCGCCTACCCCCCCCCCCCCCCCCGCAGGCGTGCCCTCCACCCTCGTGGGCCCCCTGTTGCTCCACCGACGTACTCCTTCCTCCTATATATACCTACGTACCCCCAAACGATCAGATACGGAGCCAAAACCCTAATCCCACCGTCGTAACTTTCTATATCCACGATATCCCATCTTGGGGCCTATTCTGGAGCTCCGCCGGAGAGGGCATCGATCATGGAGGGCTTCTACATCAAAACCATAGCCCCTCCGATGCAGTGTGACTAGTTCACCTCAGACCTACGGGTCCATAGTTAGTAGCTAGATGGCTTCTTCTCTCTTTTTGGATCTCAATACGATGTTCTCCCCCTCTCTTGTGGAGAACTATTCAATGTAATTTTCTTTTTGCGGTGTGTTTGTTGAGACCGATGAATTGTGGGTTTATGATCAAGTCTATCTATGAACAATATTTGAATCTTCTCTGAATTCTTTTATGTATGATTGGTTATGTTTGCAAGTCTCTTCGAATTATCAGTTTGGTTTGGCCTACTAGATTGATCTTTCTTGCAATGGAAGAAGTACTTAGCTTTGGGTTCAATCTTGCGGTGTCCTTTCCCAGTGACAGTAGGGGCAGCAAGGCATGTATTGTATTGTTGCCATCGAGGATAACAAGATGGGGTTTTCATCATATTGCATGAGTTTATCCCTCTACATCATGTCATCTTGCTTAAGGCGTTACTCT
This sequence comes from Triticum monococcum, assembly GCA_034509565.1. Taxonomy (NCBI): domain Eukaryota; kingdom Viridiplantae; phylum Streptophyta; class Magnoliopsida; order Poales; family Poaceae; genus Triticum; species Triticum monococcum. The sequence continues at coordinate 80,920,460 of CM067843.1, forward strand.
GTTTTTAACTTAATACTCTAGATGCATGCTGGATAGCGGTCGATGAGTGGAGTAATAGTAGTAGATGCAGGCAGGAGTCGGTCTACTTGTCTCGGACTTGATGCCTATATACATGATCATGCCTAGATATTCTCATAACTATGCTCAATTCTGTCAATTGGTCAACAGTAATTTGTTCACCCACCGTAGAATACTTATGCTCTCGAGAGAAGCCACTAGTGAAACCTATGGCCCCTGGGTCTATCTTCATCATATTAATCTCCTACTACTTAGTTATTTCCTTTGCTATTTAGTTTGCTTTTACTTTACTTTGCATCTTTATCACAAAAATACCAAAAATATTATCTTATCATATCTATCAGATCTCACTCTCGTAAGTGGCCGTGTAGGGATTGACAACCCCTTATCGCTTTGGTTGCGAGGATTTATTTGTTTTGTGCAGGTGCGAGGGACTGGCGCGTAGCCTCCTACTGGATTGATACCTTGGTTCTCAAAACTGAGGGAACTACTTACGCTACTTTGCTGCATCATCCCTTCCTCTTCGGGGAAAACCAACACAGTGCTCAAGAGGTAGCACCCTCCAAGTCCATTGGGGCGTTGGCAAAGGTGGGAGGAAAGAAATCCCATCCTTTCCCTTCCCCTCCGATTTTTATCCCCCCTTTTTAGGGATCGTCATCTTATCCCTTCGGGATATGATCTTATTCCTTCTAGGGGGGGTCTTGGTGCGCCTTAACCAAGGGTGTGGGGCCTTTCCCCCACTACCCATGTTCAAGTGGATCCCCATGCAGGTGGGCCCCGGTCCGGAACCTTCTAGAACCTTCCCGATACAATACCAAAAAATCCCGAACATTTTCTGGTGGCCAAAATAGGACTTCCCATATATAAGTCTTGACCTCCGGACCATTCTGGAACTCATGATGTCCAGGATCTCATCCGACACTCCAAACAACTTTCGGTAACCACATACAATTCCCATTACAACTCTAGCGTCACCGAACAATAAGTGTGTAGACCCTATGTGTTGGGGATATGACTACCAGATATGACCCGCCCAGGAGGGGCCGGGTCAACCACAATGGCGGTTTACCTGTATGAAGCCAAAGAGTATACAAGATGGCGGTTCATAGTTAGGCTTATAACAGGCCCAAGCCCAGAGGCAGCTTAAGGCCCGTAAGTATAAACCGCCATGTATGAATAGACTTCTAATGTAAGGCACGTAAGATACGTCACCGAGTCGGGCACATTGTATGAGCAGGCTGAGACTCTATAGGTCGCAGGGCGTCGACCAGTGTATATAAGGGAATGACCCAGCAGCGGTTTAGGGTAAGAAACAACAGATAGAGAGCCAGGTTAAGCGTATTAGCTCCCTAGTCATCGAAACCCTAGCAATATCACCTCAACTGGACTAGGCCTTTACCTTCACCGCAAGGGGCCGAACCAGTATAACTCCTTGTGTCCTTTGTCCCATTTAACACCTTTAAGCTTCCTAGTTGCGATGGCTCCATGATTAAGTCCTTTCACTAGCACATCTGCCGTGACAATTCCACGAGAGTTGGCGCCCACCGTGGGGCCTGCGCATGGTGGATTTGAGTTCTTGAAGGGCAATTTCGAAGGGCTCAAGGGATACATTGTGGGTCGGATGACCAAGAGTCGTTGCGGCAAGCTCTACATCGACGACGCTGGCTGGGGCCCCGATGCTGGCTCAATTGAGTACGGGTACTGAGTCCCCTTTGGCGGAATCCATGTCTTCATCAGCGAGATCGGCGAGTCGGGCCCTGAGCCGGACATCTGCACCGACATCATCGAGACGGCTCAGCGTGCGAGACCCGCCCGGACTCAGCCCGCCGTGAAGTGTGCCTTCGTGGGATGTGTCCATGGAGGAGATTTCTCTGAAGGATCGATGACCCACAAGTATAGGGGATCTATCGTAGTCCTTTCGATAAGTAAGAGTGTCGAACACAACGAGGAGCAGAAGGAAATGATAAGCGGTTTCCAGCAAGGTATTCTCTGCAAGTACTGAAATAAGTGGTAACAGATAGTTTTGTGATGAGATAATTTGTAACGAGCAACAAGTAACAAAAGTAAATAAGGTGAAGCAAGGTGGCCCAATCCTTTTTGTAGCAAAGGACAAGCCTGGAAAAACTCCTATATGATGTAAAGCACTCCCAAGGACACATGGGAATATCGTCAAGCTAGTTTTCATCACGCTCATATGATTCGTGTTCGGTACATTGATAATTTGGTATGTGGGTGGACCAGCGCTTGGGTGCTGCCCTTACTTGGACAAACATCCCACTTATGATTAACCTCTATTGCAAGCATCTGCAAATACAACAAAAGTATTAAGGTAAACCTAACCATAGCATGAAACATATGGATCCAAATCAGCCCCTTACGAAGCAACGCATAAACTAGGGTTTAAGCTTCTCTCATTCTAGCAACCCATCATCTACTTATTACTTCCCAATGCCTTCCTCTAGGCCCAAACAATGGTGAAGTGTCATGTAGTCGATGTTCACATAACACCACTAGAGGAGAGACAACACACATCTCATCAAAATATCGAACGAATACCAAATTCACATGACTACTAATAGCAAGACTTCTCCCATGTCCTCAGGAACAAAAGTAACTACTCACAAAGCATAAACATGTTCATAATCAGAGGGGTATTAATATGCATATAGGATCTGAACATATGATCTTCCACCAATTAAACCAACTAGCATCAACTACAAGGAGTAATTAACACTACTAGCAACCTACTAGCACCAATCCCGGACTTGGAGACAAGAATTGGATACAAGAGATGAACTGGGGTTTTGAGATGAGATGGTGCTGATGAAAATGTTGATGGAGATTGCCCTCTCCCGATGAGAGGAGCGTTGGTGATGATGATGACGATGATTTCCCCCTCCGGGAGGGAAGTTTCCCCGGCAAAACAGCCTTGCCAGAACCCTAGATTGGTTCCGCCAAGGTTCCGCCTCGTGGCGGCGGAGTTTCATCCGAGAAGATGGCTTATGATTTTTTTCCCATTGAAAGAGTCCATATAGCAGAAGATGGTAACCGAAGGGCCACCAGGGGGCCCACGAGGTAGGGAGCGCGCCCAGGGGGTAGGGCGCGCCGCCCACCCTCGTGGGCAGGGTGTGGCCCCCTAGTGAAGTTCTTGCGCTCAATGTTTTTTATATATTTGGAAAACATCATCCGTGAAGTTTCAGGACTTTTGGAGTGTGAAGAATAGGTCTCTAATATTTGCTCCTTTTCCAGCCAGAATCCCAGCTGCCAGCATTGTCCCTCTTTATGTAAACCTTGTAAAATAAGAGAGAATAGGCATAAGTATTGTGACATAATGTGTAATAACAGCCCATAATGCAATAAATATTGATATAAAAGCATGTTGCAAAATGGACGTATCAACTCCCCCAAGCTTAGGCCTTGCTTGTCCTCAAGCAAAAAGCCGAAATCGAAAAATATGTCCACATGTTTAGAGAAGAAGGTCTCGATAAAAATAAAATACGGACATGAGGGCATCATGATCATTCTTAGAACAGCAACTTATATAATTCTTGTCATATGATATCTTATGCTAGAGTAATAATTCAATCACAATATCAAGTATGAATTATAAACTTCATTGAAAACTAACAAACTATAATCTCAGTCATTGAAGCAATTGCAATTTATCATAACATAGGAAAGAGTCAATGTATAAGAGCTTTTCAGCAAGTCCACATACTCAACTATCATATATTCTTTCACAATTGCTGACACTCACACAATACTTGTGGGTCTGGAGTTTTAATCGGACACAGAAAAAGATAGGGGCTTATAGTTTTTGCCTCCCAATGTTTTACCTCAAGGGTAATGTCAACAGTAATAGTTCATGAAAACCCACATCCAATTAGCCATATATACCAGGATCTTTCCAACATATTGTGCTTGCCAAAGGATAAAATGTAAAAAAAGAAAGGGTGAGGATCACCATGACTCTTTTGCAGTGTAGGAGATAAAAGTAAAAGATAGGCCCTTCGCAGAGGGAAGCAGAGGTTGTCATGCACTTTTGTGGGTAAATGCACAAAATCCTAATGCGAAAGAATGTCACTTTATATTGCCACTTGTGATATGGACCTTTATTATGTAGTCTGTCGCTTTTATTACTTCCATATCACACGATCGTATAAAGCTTATTTCTTCCACACCAATCAATCATACATATTTAGAGAGCAATGTTTTTATTGCTTGCACCGATGACAACTTACTTGATGGATCTTACTCAATCCAAAGTTAGGTATAGTGTACTCTCATGGAAAAACTGGTTTAAGGGTATTTGGAAGCACAAGTAGTATCTCTACTTGGTGCAATGAATTTGGCTAGCATGAGGGGGAAAGGCAAGCTCATCATGTTGGAAGATCCAGGGCAATATAATTTATCTCAGATGTAAGAAAACATAACCCATTATGTTGTCTTCCTTGTCCAATGTCAACTCTTTAGCATGTCATATTTTAATGAGTGCTCACAATCATAAAAGATGTCCAAGATAGTATATTTATATCTGAAGACCTCTCTTTCTTTATTACTTCCTATTAATTGCAACGATGACCAAAACTGTGTTTGTCAACTCTCAACAACTTTTGTTCATCATACTCTTTCTATGTGAGCTCATTACTCTCCATAAGACTTACATGATCTCTTTGTTTCTTTTTATTTCTTTCTCTTTTCTTTTATTCCTTTATTTGGGATCATGGCAAAAATAAGCAAGCCCTTGACTCAACACTAATCTTTCTTATATAGCTCACGGACTCGATTACATAGAAGAATAATAAAGAAAACCTCACAACTAGATCATACTAAGAACTTTTATTCTACTAGATCAAAATATTACCAAAACGATCGAACTAAGAAAAACGGTAAAGATAAAAGTGATGGTGATACGATACCGGGGCACTCCCCCAAGCTTGGCAGTTGCCAAGTGGAGTGCCCATACCAGATACTCAATTCTTCTTTATTGGAGGAGACTGTGGTGATTTTGTTGATGGCGTAGGCTTCTTCCTTAATTTGCATTTGAGGACATAATTTTGGTCCCTTTGGTCCTCGATCTCCTGTTCCAGTCTCAGTATCTTTTTGCATAGTTCCAGCTTGTTTTCCTGCAAGAGTCGAAAAGGGATAAACTCAATCTTAGGTTTCTTTACCCTATCCGGGAGGCTTGACTTTTTGAACTCCACATGCATGTCCCCAGGTTGAGGTAGTGGGACTTCATCTTCATCTGAGTTCGTCTCCTCCTTTCCCTTGGGTTCATAGTCTTCTTCTTTCGTGGTCCAACCATAATGCTCCACCTCTCCATAGACCTTACGGTCTGCAAGGTAATCAGCCACATAGCTTTCTCCTTTCGAATCCTGGGACGACATGTTGCACTGTCTGCAACGGAGTTCTCGGCTCCTTTTCTTTGATGTCCTTGGGACATGGCATCTTTTCAATAGCATCAACCTTGGCTTTATCAACTTCAATACCTCTTTCAGAAACTTTATGCCCCAAGACAATACCTTCATTAACCATAAAGTGGCACTTTTCCCAATTCAGGACAAGATTAGTTTCTTTGCATCTCTGCAAAACTCGATCAAGGTTGCTAAAGCAATCATCAAAAGAAGATCCATAGACAGAAAAGTCATCCATGAAAACCTCACAAATCTTTTCACAGAAGTCAGAGAATATAGCCATCATGCATCTTTGAAAGGTAGCAGGTGCATTACATAAACCAAAAGGCATACGTCTATAAGAAAAAGTACCAAAAGGGCATGTAAAAGTAGACTTTGATTGGTCTTTGGCTGACACAGGTATTTGAGAGAAACCAGAATAACCATCTAGAAAGCAAAAATGTGTATGTTTGGATAATCTTTCTAGCATTTGATCGATAAAAGGTAAGGGGTAATGATCCTTTTTAGTAGCCTTATTTAATTTGCAGAAATCAATTACCATCCTATAACCAGTAATAATTCTTTGAGGAATCAATTCATCTTTGTCATTAGGAACAATAGTAATACCTCCCTTCTTAGGGACACAATGGACAGGGCTTACCCACTGACTATCAGCAAAGGGGTAACTTATACCTGCCTCAAGGAGATTTAGTATCTCCTTTCTTACCACCTCTTTCATTTTAGGATTCAGACGGTGTTGATGATCACGAACTGGTTTAGCATCTTCTTCCAAATTAATTTTATGTTGGCGTAGAGTGGGACTAATGCCCTTAAGATCATCAAGAGTATACCCAATAGCAGCATGGTGCTTCTTCAGAATTTTTAATAATCTCTCTTCTTCATGTTCTGAAAGGTTAGCACTAATAATAACAGGATATATCTTTTTCTCATCAAGATAAGCATATTTAAGAGTATCCGGTAATGGTTTAAGCTCAAACACGGGATCACCCTTGGGTGGAGGAGGATCTCCTAGGATTTCAACAGGTAAATTGTGTTTCAGAATAGGTTCCTGTTTAAAGAATACTTCATCTAATTCCCTTCTTTCATTCATAAACATATCATTTTCATGGTCTAGCAAATATTGTTCTAAAGGATCACTAGGAGGTACTGCAATAGAAGCAAGACCAATAATTTCACCATTACTAGGTAATTCTTCTTCACAGTGTTGTCTACTAAATTTAGAAAAATTAAATTCATGGGTCATATCATCTAAACCGATAGTAACAACATCTCTTTTGCAATCTATGGTAGCATTAACAGTATTTAAGAAGGGTCTACCAAATATAATGGGACATAAGCTATCTTGTGGGGAACCAAGAACAAGAAAATCAGCAGGATATTTAGTTTTCCCACACAAGACTTCAACATCTCTAACAATTCCCATTGGTGAAATAGTATCTCTATTAGCAAGTTTAATTGTGACATCAATATCTTCTAACTCAATAGGTGCAATGTCATGCATAATTTCTTTGTATAAGTCAATAGATATTACACTAGCACTAGCACCCATATCACATAAGCCATGATAACAATGATCTTCTATTTTAACAGAAATAACAGGCATACCTAGCACAGGTCTAGGTTTATCTGTATCACGGGGTTTAGCAATTCTAGTAGTTTCATCACAGAAATAAATAACATGCCCATCTATATTATCAGACAAGAGATCGTTAACAATAGCAATATTAGGTTCAACTTTATTTGCTCAGGAGGTGTATATGTTTTAATATTGCTTTTACGAACCATAGTTGAAGCTTTAGCATGATCCTTGATCCTAACAGGGAAAGGCGGTTTCTCAACATAAGACGTAGGAACAATAGGATCATTATAAGTAATAGTCTTTTCTTCAACTTTAATAGGTGCAGCTACTTTTACTTCTATGGGAGGATGATATTTAAACCACTTCTCCTTGGGGAGATCAACATAAGCAGCAAAAGATTCACAGAAAGAAGCTACTATCTCAGAGTCAAGTCCATATTTAGTGCTAAATTTACGAAAAATGTCGGTATCCATAAAAGATTTAACACAATCAAAACTAGGTATCATACCTGAATCCTTACCATTGTTGAGGTCCCAATCTTTGGAGTTGCGTTTAATTCTTTCCAATAAATCCCATTTGAATTCAATAATCTTCATCATAAAAGAGCCAGCACAATAAGTATCAAGCATGGTGTGATTGTTCTCAAAAAGCCGAGCATAAAAATTTTGAATAATCATTTCTCTTGAGAGCTCATGATTGGGGCATGAATATAACATTGATTTAAGCCTCCCCCAAGCTTGAGCGATGCTTTCTCCTTCGCGAGGCCAAAAATTATATATATAATTGCGATCACGATGAACAAGATGCATAGGATAAAACTTTTGATGAAATTCCAATTTCAATCGTTTGTAGTCCAAGACTCCATATCATCACATAGCCTATACCATGTCGATGCATCTCCCCTCAAAGATAAAGGGAAGACCTTCTTCTTAACAACATCTCTGGGTACACCTGCAAGCTTAAATAATCCACAAACTTCATCCACATATAATAGATGTTCATCAGGATGTTTTGTTCCATCTCCCAAAAAAGGATTAGCTAGTAGTTTTTCTACCATACCCAAAGGAATTTCGAAGCAAGCATTTTCATTTTCAGTAGGTTCAGGAGCAATTCTTTGCTCTACTGGTTGGGGTGAAGATACCACGAACAAGCCCCTTAGAGGATTACTTTCCATGGTAACAATGACAGTAAATTTCAGCACACTATATAAATTTTTTCTTAGAAAATTCCACCTACCAAAGGCCCTTCACTCCCCAGCAACGGCGCTAGAAAAGAGTCTTGATGACCCACAAGTATAGGGGATCTATCATAGTCCTTTCGATAAGTAAGAGTGTCAAACCCAACGAGGAGCAGAAGGAAACGATAAGCGGTTTCCAGCAAGGTATTCTCTGCAAGTACTGAAATAAGTCGTAACAGATAGTTTTGTGATGAGATAATTTTTAACGAGCAACAAGTAAAAAAAGTAAATAAGCTGCAGCAAGGTGGCCCAATCCTTTTTGTAGCAAAGGACAAGCCTGGACTGTCGGCGTTCTGGGAACGGGGGTCCCCAGACTTGCCTGCCTGCGGCGTGGCTCAAAAGGGGGGCCGAGCACGGCCCATCTTCACCAACACAAACTCAAGACCCTCGCGAGGGGCCAAGCCTCACGGGGCAGACGAGGCGGAGCTTCCTCAGGCACGGCCTCGTCAGGCTGGCTCACGAGGAGGCGGAGAGATCAAGGCGGGGTACCTCGCGAGGTGCCCGTGACGCAAGCCATGACGACCAAGGGCGCCAGGCGGGCGCCAGCCCGCGCAGCGTCCTCCTTTCCTCTTTGGTGCAAAGGGGGCAAGCGCAGCCGCGGAGTACCGAGGCATCAGGCAAAGGTTGCCATTTCGGTGCAACGAGACCAAGACCAGGAGGACTACAAGATGGAGGTCACGGTGGAGCCCAAGACGGCGTCATCACCAGAGCTTTGCGCAGGCGAAGACTACTTTTGTCAGGATAGCTGGTACTTGCTGTCCCCCTTCAAATTAGCCCGCCATTGTTGGCTCCCTTCCCGCTCGATATTTGGGAAGAGGACCAGGGCCTCTATAAATAGGACCAGCCACCCACATAGCTGGGGGTGGAAGGGTCTCTGGGGGTAGAGAGGTTGGAAGCAGAGAGAGAGAGAGAGAGAGAGAGAGAAAGGTGACTGAACTCCTCCAAGCGGTTCATCGCCTCAGCCAAGAACAGGCCCTCGCGAGGCTATTCTTCCTTGTATTGTTCATCATCGTTCATCATCATCAGCCCAAGAGGCAATCCACCACACCACACACTGGAGTAGGGTATTACACCACAACGGTGGCCCGAACCAGTATAAACCCTGTGTCTCTTGTGTTGTTCTTTCGATAGTTTAGATCCTAGCAAGGCGGAGGGGTGCAGGTAGGTAGGAGGCGAAATCTCTGCGCGCGCCCCAATGTTCGAACCTCAAGGGTCTGCCGGAACCCGAAATCCGACATTTGGCGTGCCAGGTAGGGGTGCGCCGGAATTCGTCTCCCACCACCCCTTTCTCCTCCGACCATCGCGCCCATGTCTGACTCCCGTCCGGCCTGCGCGAAGCACCGGGCTGCCTTCGCTTCCCATGTCGCCCAGACAGCGCCTGTCGGTGGGCATCCTCGTTGTTCCCCGTCACCTGCCATCAACGCCGCCACCGGCCCAGCGGGGGACGAGCAGCAAGCATCGTCCCGGCATCTGTCTGTGCGGCAAGACGGCCGCACCGCAACTCCCTCACTCACCCCAGCTGGTTCTTCGTCCCGCGCGCTCCACGCGCCCATGGAGCCCCGCAACCTCTCCCCCGCCTATCGCGTTGCGCCAACACCTCCAGTCATCGCAGCCCTCTTGGGCGGCTCGCAGGCGCCGCCTATAAATTACCACATCAAGCCATTGATCCGTCGGGTCAGCGCCGCTTCCACACGGCAGGGGGCTCCCCTGGATCGGGCGGCGCCCGAGACCGGCCTGAGCTTCAGCTCGGAGGACCACCCATCCAACTCGGCCTGCTCGGGTGTGCTCCCCATGCTGTGCACCCCAACCATCTGCCAGGTGGCCGTCACCAGAACTCTCATCGATGGCGGGCGGGCCTCAGCGTGCTCTCAGTCGAGGCCTTCAACCTCCTCTGCATACCCCTGGAACGGCTGCAGCCCAGCCGACCCTTCTCACGCGTTGGGGGCAGGTCGTCCAGCTCCTTGGGACAGATCCGGCTCCCAGTGACCTTCGGCACCTACGACAACTTCCGCACGGAGCTGGTCGACTTTGACATCGCCCCCATCGGCCTCCCCTACAAAGCCATCCTTGGCTACCCAGCGCTGGCCCAGTTCATGGCCGCGACGCACCCAGCGTACAACCTCATGAAGATGCCCGGGAGCAGCGGTGTCCTCACGGTGCACGGGGACACCGGTGACGCTCTGCGGGTGCTCAAGCTCATCCTCAAGACAGTGGCGTCGGCACAGCCTGCCGACTTGGAGGCCCCCGAGCCCAAGGAAGCTGCGCCCGCCAAGAAGAAGTAGTTGTTCACCCAAGACAAGGCAGAAACCAAGCAGATACCCGTCGATGAGGACGGGTCCACCAACGCCACTTTCACCATAGGTGCCCACCTCAAACCCGAGCAGGAGGTGGCCCTGGTTGGGTTCCTGCGCGCAAACAAGAAGGTATTCGCTTGGGAGCCAGACCAGTTGGTAGGGATCCCCAGGAGTGTAATCGAGCATCACCTCAACGTGTGCCCCAACATGCGCCCTGTGAAGCAGAAGGCCAGGCGGCAGTCCACAGAAAAGCAGGCCTTCATTGTCCAAGAGACCCGCAAATTAGAGGCCGCTGGGGTCATTCGCGACGTCCGATACCCAGATTGGTTGGCCAACCCTGTCGTTGTGCCAAAGAAGGGAGGGAAGGAACGCATGTGTGTTGACTTCACCAACCTCAATAAAGCGTGCCCGCAAGATCCGTTCCTGCTCCCCTGCATCGACCAGATCGTCAATTCCACTGCGGAATGCGACCTGTTATGCTTCCTGGATGCCTTCTCTGGGTATCACCAGATCAAGATGGCGGTAGAAGACGTCGAGAAGACAGCCTTCCTAACCCCGTGTGGGGTGTACTGCTACACCTGCATGCCATTCGGGCTGCGTAACGAAGGGGCAACCTTTCAGCGGTTGATGCATATCACCTTGGGCCCGCAGCTCGGGAAGAATGTTGAAGCTTACGTCGATGACATCGTGGTAAAATCTCGGGAGGCCGGGACCTTGATACAAGACCTGGAGGAAACCTTCGCGAGCCTCAACGCACTGAACCTATGGCTCAACCCAGAGAAGTGTGTGTTCGGGGTCCCCTCGAGCAAGCTCTTGGGTTTCCTCATGTCTCACCGAGGCATCGAGGCTAACCCGGAGAAGGTCAAGGCAGTGGAAGACATGAGCCCGCCAAAGACCCTCAGAGAAATGCAGAAGCTCACGGGGCGCGTGACCGCGCTAGGGCGCTTCATCTCCAAGTTGGGGGAGCGAGCGCTACCCTTCTTCCAGCTAATGAAGAAAAAGGGGCCCTTCGAGTGGACTGAAGAGGCCGATAAGGCGTTCCAGGATCTCAAGAAATACCTGACCGGTCCACCGGTCATGGTGGCTCCGCGCCCTCAAGAGCCCCTGGTGCTTTACCTCGCCGCCACTCGCTACTCCGCCAGCGCAGCCCTGGTGGCAGTCAGAGAGGAGCGTCGAATCAAAACCGCGGCAGCAGCCCAGGACAAGGCAGAACTGGTATGAGGAAGGCCCACAGAAACCGCCACAGCGGCTGAGGAGGATCAGCCGTAGCAGAGGGGCGCACCAGAGGCGGAAGAGGCCCCTCTCCCAGATGGCCAGTCTCAGGAGGCCTCATTGTCTCAAGAGGCGCCATGGTCTCCAAAGGGAGCCACCAGCACTGACGCACTCCACCTCGTTGAGCACCCAGTTTACTTCGTCAGCACAGTGTTGCGGGATGCAAGGGCGCGGTACCCTATGCCTCGGAAACTCCTCCTCGCGCTACTGGTGGCCTCGCGCAAGCTGCGGCACTATTTTCAAGGTCACCCCATCAAGGTCGTCTCGTCATACCCCCTGGAGAGGGTGCTCAGGAGCCCCAATTCAGCTGGGAGGGACGCTGAGTGGAACATAGAGCTACAAGCGTTTCAGCTCGAATTCAGCATGACCAGAGTCATCAAGGGAGCAGCGTTGGCAGATTTTGTGGCAGAATGGACGGAGGCGCCAGGCCTCAAGGCCGACGAGGATCGGTCCCTGTCCCCAAGAAGCAAGGCGCCAGAAGGCTAGGTCATGTACTTTGATGGGGCGTTCTCCAGACACGGTGCAGGGGCTGGGGCATTGCTTATATCGCCCACCCAGCACAAGCTCTATTATGCCGTGCAGCTTTGTTTCCAGCAAGGTGAAAAGGTCTCCAACAACATAGCGGAGTATGAAGGTTTAATAGCGGGCTTGAAGGCCGCAGCTGCCCTGGGGGTGAAACGCCTCACCATCAAGGGCGATTCGCAGCTCCTTGTCAATTTCTCCAACAAGGTGTACGAGCCGAAGGATGAGCACATGGAGGCCTACCTTGCAGAGGTCCGCAGGATGGAGAAGCAGTTCTGGGGGTTGGAGTTGCAGCATGTGCCCCGTGGCACCAATCAGGAAGCCGATGACATCGCCAAACGCGCATCCAGGTGGTTACCTCAGGAGCCTGGCGTTTTCGAGGAGCGGCTCTTCAAGCCTTCAGCCTTACCGTCATTATCAAACACGGCTCAGCCTAGGGAGGAGCTCCCTCAGCCACGTGCCTCAGGAGCTCCGGCTTGTGGCCTAGCCTCGGGAGCACGCCTGCTCTTGACGATGGAACCTCAGGAGGGATGTTGGATCATGGAGCTCCGGAGCTACTTAACGCAAGGGACCCTGCCGGAGAAGGAGGAGGAAGCAGAGCGAGTGGCGCGCCAGGCCACGGCATACTGCATCAAAGATGGAGAGCTCTACCGGAAGCGACCAAACGATGTATCCCTGCACTGCATCTCCAGGGAGAAAGGGAAGGAACTACTAGAAGATATACACGACGGAGACTGCGGACATCATTCATCATCACGGACCCTCGTTGGCAAGGCATTCCGCAGTGGGTTTTATTGGCCCACCGCGCTCAATGACGCCGTTGAACTAGTGAAAGCTTGTGAGGCCTACTAGTTCCAGGCCAAGCAGATCCATCAGCCGGCAGGGGGCTTGCGGACTATCCCCCTTTCGTGGCCATTCGCAGTCTGGGGGCTCGACATCTTGGGTCTGTTTCCTCGGGCGCCAGGGGGCTACCGCTACCTTTACGTTGCCGTGGACAAGTTCACCAAGTGGGCTGAAGTGGAGGCTGTCCGCACCATTCCTGCGGGTTCCGCGGTCAAGTTCATCAAGGGCATCATGAGCCGGTTCAGGGTGCCGAATCGCATCATCACGGACAACGGTTCGCGGTTCACCAGTAACCTCTTCAAAACATACCGTGCTAACCTTGGAACGCAGATATGCTACGCTTCAGTGGCGCACCCTCGAAGCAACGGCCAGGCCGAGCGAGCCAATGCGGAGGTCCTGAGGGGCCTCAAGACCAGGATGTTCAAGAAGAAGCTGGAGGCTTGCAGCAGAGGTTGGTACGATGAGCTGCAGTCCGTGTTGTGGTCCATCCGCACCACCACGACCAAGCCGACTGGAGATACCCCGTTCTTCCTGGTCTACGGAGCGGAAGCAGTCCTCCCTCACGAGGTCAAACGTTGCTCCGCGCGGGTCCTGGCGTTCGACGAGGCGCAGCAGGACGCCATGCGGGGGATGGACCTCGTGCTGGGGGAGGAGCGTCGCCGGGAAGCCGCGCTGCGAGCGGCGAGGTACCAACAAGCACTGCGGCGATATCACTGCCGCAACATACGCCCCAGGACTCTTGAGGTAGGAGACCTCGTGCTCAGGCGGGTTCTCTCCAGGGAGGGACTGCACAAGCTGTCTCCCATGTGGGAGGGCCCATTCAAGGTTGTTCATGTTTCCAGGCCCGGCTCCGCGCGCTTGGAGACTCAGGAGGGAGTGCCGGTCCAGAACGCATGGAACATCCAGCACCTCCGGAGGTTCTACCCCTAAAAAGGCCCGGAGCCTGTGAAGCAAGGCGAATGCCTGTGAAGCTATCGTGTTTTGGAAAAGGCCCAGAGCCTGTGAAGCAAGGCGAATGCCTGTGAAGCTATCGCGTTTTGGAAAAGGCCCAGAGCCTGTGAAGCAAGGCGAATGCCTGTGAAGCTATCGCGTTTTGGAAAAGGCCCAGAGCCTGTGAAGCAAGGCGAATGCCTGTGAAGCTATCGCGTTTTGGAAAAGGCCCGGAGCCTGTGAAGCAAGGCGAATGCCTCTGAAGCTATCGCGTTTCGGAAAAGGCCCGGAGCCTGTGAACCAAGGCGAATGCCTATGAAGCTATCGCGTTTTGGAAAAGGCCCGGAGCCTATGAAGAAGGCCAACGCCTGTGAAGCTCGCCGCCCGTGACAGTCTCACGTAATAATGAGTTGGGGCTGTACACGCCCCGGAGTCTCAGGAGCGCCAACCTCAGGCCCTGGGGCTCCCTCCCATGCCCAGTGGCAGCACTTAGCTCCACGCTGGTCAGAAGACGTCGAAGACTAGACTAGGTGCCGGACGTGGCTTTTCATTTGCTTTCCGCAGTTGGCTTGTTCCTCTTCGTTTGAAGTTTTATTGAAGTTGTTGCCGTCTTTGGCTTGCGGTTCTTCGGCTTTTCACTCTCCTGCCTCGATTTCTCTTGTGAAAGGCTTCGCGAGGGGGAGAGCCGAGCACCCTCGCGAGTGTTCCTATCCTAGTCATTCAAAGGGTTCGCAACCTGGGCCCCTTGCAGGAGCACCCCTCCAGTCCGTGCCCCTCGGGCACCACGACACAAACACAGGGCCTGGGTCGGTCGCCCCCACGGCTGGGGCCGGGAACCATCCATGCACGGGCATGTAGACGGAAGGTACGATAAAGAAAGCAAAACGATAATTAACAGCAATAACCCATACGCGCCCCTGCGGGGCACCATGCTACTGTCCTTTTTACGCAGGAAAAGGGAAGAGAAAGAACAAATCTGGTGCGGCTCGCCTCACACCGGCCCGCAGGGAAGCCCGAGCTGCCTCCGGAGCTCAGGCGGACTCCCTCTCGCGCTTCACCAGGGCGCGACGGTGGGCGGACACGCTACACCCTCCCAAGCGGATACGACGGCGTGGAGGCTGACCGCGGCCACCGCTAGAAGAGTCGCCGCCTGAAGAAGAACCGGAGAAGCTTGAGGAACCCTGAGCGCCGCCAGCCGCGCAAGCGCTGTCCTCTTCATCATCGCCGAAGCCGGGTTCCCAGCTGCGGTCGTCGCCCTCGGGGCAACACCCTGCGCGGCGACCATCTTCCCCAAACACCCTCGCATAGAGGGTGGCGTCGCCGTCGAACCTGAAGTGTAGGGTGCACCGATGACCCAGGCCACGTGCGCGGGCAAATGACTGCCAACCGCGGGCCAGGGCCAGGCTCCCGGCTGCGGAGGCCTCCAGTGAAACACAAGAGGCCCGGCTGCAGCAGCCGTCGGCCTGAAGCCAGAGGCCGCCCGGAGCACCGGCCGGGAGCTCGCCAAGGAGGAAGCGAGGAAGTGGAAGCCGGGTGCTGGTCGGTTCTGCCGACCACACGACGAACTCCGGCAGCACCTCAGCAGCGCGAAAGTGCGGCATGGGGGGGACGCGCAGCCGGAGCGCACCCCCCGGTCGCAGCATCCACCCGCCACCGTGCTGGAAAGCGTCTCCGCGGCCGCGGGGAGCTGCCGTGGTGGCCACAGGATGTTTGCGGGGGCGCCCTCAGCCGCGCTTGGGCGGGGGAGAGGCATGCTCAACCTGGCAAGCCTTCCCCTTCTCCGCGGCCGAGAACCTCCTCGACGGGGCCATGAAGAAGGAGAAGCAAGGCGAGATGAACTGGAAGGGCGCGCACCGTTCCGTACTTATAGCCGGCAAAGGCCAACCGCCGACCTCCACGATCGCAGGTAATCATGACCCATTTTGCATGCAGGGACTTGTCCAATCCGCGCAGTTGCCAAGGCGCCATGGGGAAGTGGAGACGCCCACGTCCAATCAACCGCCACACGGCGCCCAAGGCCACAGGCTGTTAGGGCCCGTGGCGCTTCGCTCTTGCCCTTCCGCCTCCCTGCACGGCCAAGTCCGGGCGCGCCTTGGGCCCGGGGGCTACTGTCGGCATTCTGGGAATGGGGGTCCCCAGACTTGCCTGCCTGCGGCCTGCGGCATGGCTCAAAAGGGGGGCCCAGCACGGCCCATCTTCACCAACACAAACTCAAGACCTGTAGGATCGAAAGTATATCTAGAGGGGGGTGATTAGACTACTTGACCAAATAAAAACTTAACCTTTTCCCAATTTTAGTTCTTGGCAGATTTTAGCTATTTTAGTACAAGTCAAGCAATCATCACACAATTCAAGCAAGCATGCAAAGAGTATATTGGCAGCGGAAAGTAAAGCATGCAACTTGCAAGAATGTAAAGGGAAGGGTTTGGAGAATTCAGACGCAATTGGAGACACAGATGTTTTTCCATGGTTTGGATAGGTGGTGCTATCCTACATCCATGTTGAAGGAGACTCCAACCCACGAAGGGTAACGGTTGCGCGAGTCCACGGAGGGCTCCACCCACGAAGGGTCCACGAAGAAGCAACCTTGTCTATCCCACCATGGCCATCACCCACGAAGGACTTGCATCACTAGCGGTAGATCTTCACGAAGTAGGCGATCTCCTTGCCCTTACAAACTCCTTGGTTCAACTCCACAATCTTGTCGGAGGCTCCCAAGTGACACCTAGCCAATCTAGGAGACACCACTCTCCAAGAAGTAACAAATTGTGTGTTGATGATGAACCTCCTTGCTCTTGTGCTTCAAATGATAGTCTCCCCAACACTCAACTCTCTCTCACAGGATTTGGATTTGGTGGAAAGAAGATTTGAGTGGAAAGCAACTTGGGGAAGGCTAGAGATCAAGATTCATGTGGTAGGAATGGAATATCTTGGCCTCAACACATGAGTAGGTGGTTCTCTCTCAGAACATATGAGTTGGAAGTGTAGATGTGTTCTGATGGCTCTCTCCATGAGTGAAGAGGAGGTGGAGGGGTATATATAGCCTCCACACAAAATCCAACCGTTACACATAATTTACCAATCTCGGTGGGACCGAATCAACAAACTCGGTCGGACTGAAATAGTAAACCTAGTGACCGTTAGAGATTTTCGGTGGGACTGACATGCAACTCGATCGGACCGATATGGTTAGGGTTAGGGCATAACGTAATCTCGGTGAGACCGATTACACAAACTCGGTGAGACCGATTTGGTAATAAGCTAACCAGAGGGTTGGTCAGGCAAACTCGGTGGGACCGATTTGCTCTTCTCGGTGAGACCGAAATGTTATGAAAAGGAAACAGTGAGTACATTGCAATCTCGGTGGGACCGATCCGCTCTTTCGGTGAGACCGAAAAGTTACGAAAAGGAAACAGAGAAATTGCAATCCCATCTCGGTGAGACCGAGATCCCTATCGGTAGAAACAATTTGCTTAGGGTTTGGCAAGGGCTATGACAAGTGAAACTCGGTGGCGCCGGGTTGAAAGAATCGGTAGGGCCGAGTTTGGCTTTGGGTTTAGGTAAAATGTGGATATGGGAAAGTAGCTGGGGATTTTGGAGCATATCATTAAGCACATGAAGCAAGAGGCTCATTAAGCAACACCTCATCCCTCCTTGATAGTATTGGCTTTTCCTATGGACTCAATGTGATCTTGGACCACTAAAATGTAAAATGAAGAGTCTTGAGCATATGAGCTAGAGCCAATCCTTTGTCCTTAGCATTTTGAGGGTTCCAGTTTCACCATCCATGCCATGCCAATCATTGAGCTTTCCTGAAATGATCATCTTGGAATAGCATTAGCTCAATGAGCAATATGTTGTTATGAATTACCAAAACCACCTAGGGATAGTTGCACTTTCAATCTCCCCCTTTTTGGTAATTGATGACAACATATAGATCAAAGCTTCGACAAATAATAATAAGAATGAAATATATCGTTGCTTTGAGAAGTATGTGATAAGTAAGAGCTCCCCCTAAATTTGTCCATATTTAAAATTTTCTTTGGACTGCAAATGCACAAAGAGTTAGAGTCATGGGTTACTCTTCCATGTCACATACATCTTGGTGGAGCGCTCAAAAAGATAAGAATGAAATACATGCACTCATCACCAAAGAAAGTGAATGATCACATAAGATAGATAAGATATATCAAGCATGCATAAGTGTAGCTTATGATCAAACACATGATCATCAATGTCTCACAAGCATATCAAAGTATCTCAACCAAAAGCAAACAAAGTTTGAAAAACCACCAAGTAAAGCAAGAGAGAATAAAAGCAACACTCTCTCTCTCGAAGCCTATGATCTATACATTTTTCTCCCCCTTTGGCAACAAGTTACCAAAAAGTTCCTAGAAAATGCATAGTGCTAGATCGACTCTCAGGCTTGATCTTCTGGTGGTGGTGGAGTCTGGATCACTCCAAGGACGAAGGCTTCTGTAGACGTGGTTGGAGCTGGAGCTGAAGTAGAAGCTGGAGCTGGTTGGGCTGGTGCTATGGCTGGAGCTGAGGTGGTGGCTGTGGTGTCACGAAGTGGCACTGCAGTCGACCTCTGAGCTCGTGGCACTCTGGCAAATGCATCAGTTGTAGTCTTCCCTCTCCTCTCCTGCATGTCATCTTGAAGTTGCTCCACTGCAGACTGAATCTCTGTTACTTTGACATCCAAGTCATAGAACTTTTGTTATATGATTCTCTCTAAGCTCTCCTGATTCTGAGTGAGGGTGGCCAGTCCTTTCTCAATCCTCAGGGTAGATGCAATCAAGTAACTAAGCTGCTCTTGCTTGGTTTTCAAGAAATACTCAAATGCCTCCTCTTGAGTTGGCATCTTTGCAGCTTTCTCCTTCCTTGCCTTCTCCTTCTGTGCTTGAGCATGAACTGATGATGGTTCATCCTTGTTCATCACAACTTGATTATCTTCAAAATCTGGATGGATGGGCGGGTGTTCCTTGTCCAATAAGTATATGCATGTGCCCATCTTTGAGTTTATCAGCTCTTGGATCTGAGGGGCATAACCACAGCTCCTCTTCTGATCTGCTACAGTCCTTTTGATAGTTTCTACCATGAGGCTCATCACCTTGAACTTCTGTGGCACATCAAAGATATGAAGCAAGTTTATTGCATGGCCTCTGATCATCTTGTGATCACCTGACTTGGGCAATAGAGTGTGCCTCAGAATCCAATTAATAGTTGGCAACCCTGACAGAAGATAATGTACAGACCCAAACTTGAAAGTATCAAGTGCCTTGTTTGGAATTTCCTTGTACATGTTGAACATAGAGTTGTGGTCCATCTTCTTCTTGGCATATATGTCCAAGTCATCCTCATTTTCTTCTGGGGCATTGATCAACTTTGCCCATTCCTCAACAGTTGATTGGTACCTTGTACCTTCAGACATCCATGTAATCCTTCCATCTGGGTAGAAGTGTGTTGTGGAGTAGAATTGCATGATCAGCTCTTCATTCCACTTTCTGAGCTTCTGCCCAACAAAGTCAGCTACTCCACAAGCCTTGAAGTTGTCTTGCACTCCAGGATAGTGCTCTTCATTGTCCTTGATGAACTGCCAATCTACCCATCTCATGTCACAAACTATGGGCTTCTTGTCCAACAAAACTGTCTTATAGAAGTCCTGCTATTCCTTAGTGTGGAACTTGTAATCAACAGCAGTTCTTCTCCTTGAAGCATATGGATCTGCTTCTCTCCACTTCCTTAGCCCTGAGTCTCTTCTGATTTTCATGTCCTCAGCAACAGGATGAGCATCATTGTGGTCTGGATCTTGGGTTTGAGCTTCCTGAGAACTTGGCCTTCCTCTTCTTCTGCAGTGCCAGGCACTGGGGCCTTGTTCTTTTTAGCAGTTGGTATGCTCCTTGTATTCCTCTTTGGAGCTGTCTTGGCCTTTGATGCAGCCTTGGGTGCTTCCTTGGGCTTGGATGCAGTAGCCCCTGATCTTATAGCATCACCCATCAGCTTTTGTGCCTTGGGTGCTGGTGCAGCAACCTCTTCTTCCTCTTCCTCTTCAGAATATCTCATGATTGAGGATCTCCCAAGCACTCTAGCAGTGGTCTTTTTGATCCTCTTCTTCCCTTTTGCAGCAGCCTCTTTGGGTTCAGATCCCAAAGGGACTTGAGTAGATGCTCTGGCCTTAGACATTGGAATTCTCTTTGCAGGAACCTTTTGCTTCATGCTTGGCTTGGTGGCAGCAGTAGTGTTGTATTCCTTCTTAAGCACAACTCTCTTGGAAGTGGCTTCTTCTTCTGCCACATAGTCCTCATCCTCTGATTCTGAGGTTCTTTTTTTCCTTTGTCTGGTGGCAGCTTTTGGCAAGTTACTAGGAGTGCTCCTGTTGCCTTCATCTGAAGAACTGGAGGGACTGGTGCCCTCACTCATGTGCACTTGCTGTTCTGACAGGTTTTGGCTATCACTCTGATCTGACATGATGAACAAGCTGACTGCTGACCCTGTGAACAGTTTACAGATGAGGTAGAGTGGATGAGCATCACAAAATGCAGAGATTTTTGCAAAAGAATGATTCAAAATCTTAGTTTTAGTTTCACATAGAAATCATTTCGGATCTACCGATTTTTAAGCTCGGTGATAACGAAGCAGTTTTGGAACCTAAACTAGTGAACTCGGTCAGACCGAGTCACAGTTCGGTGGCACCGAGAGTGCTAGGGTTTCACAAAGTTCCAAAATCGGTCACATCGATTAGTAATTCTCGGTCAGACCGAGTCTCACTTGTGCAATGGCATGAGCCAAAATGGTGGGACCGAGTTTTTCAACTCGGTGGGTCCGAGATGGTTTCGGCGGAAACCGAACCCTAAAGTTTTCGAGTCAATCCTATTCTACGAACGCATTGACTGGATAGGAGTGTTTCAATCGTGGCTAGAAACAATAACATCACAATGTGCTAGGAATCAGATTGGGGATAGCACAAAGATCGAGTCCATACCCTAGTTCGGCGGAGACTCGCTACGGCGGCAACGGCGGGGTTGAATTCCGTTGACGGCGATGGAGACCAGCGACTGGAGGCGGCTGGCGGCGAGGAGACGATTCGGAGACCATGTTGGCAGAGCGAGCTATCGCGCGGGCGAAGGGGTTCGGAGAAATTTCCAAATTTTTGCCCGTGCCTATATATAGCCCGACCCTGTCGGTGTGACCGAGTGGAACAACTCGGAGGCACCGAGATGCAAAACTGTATACAAGTATTGCAACTCGGTGTGACCGAATGGTTCAAATTGGTTGCACCGAGATCGAAAATTCAGATCAACTTAATGATCTCGGTAGGACCAAAAGTAGGATATCGGTCAGACCAAGAATCACAAAGAGGTTTTGGAAGTTTAAGTCTATGATGAATCGGGGACTCCGAGTGCTCCTCACACAGAGTGGTTCGAATCTGACTTGATCAAATTTTGTGATGTAGCATGAATAGAGTTTGAGACGAGAAAAGCATAGATAGCTAGAGGAGGTTCTTAGGCATTCTTGTCCATCCACTTGGCAAAAGGAAATAAAACCAAACAATCAAAACAACAAGTGGATGTCCCCGAATGAGTAAAATATGCAACCAACATGCTCACACAATAAAATGGTAATTGAAATATGTGACAAAGCATGCACAACCAATTCTAGCATCTATCAAGCAATTGGCGATGACTAGGTCATCTATATATGAGTATATTGACTTAGGAGTCAAGTGAGAACACTTGATCATAGGTCATACTCATCGTTTAAGCTCAAGTGGGGTTACCACTTTTACATAAAGCATTGTTGTGTTCACATCTTTAGAGTTGCTTTAGCTCAAGTCTTAGAGTAAAGCTCCCCTAGATGTGATATCCCCCCTAAGAGGGATGAACTAACCTTGGGTTTTGTCGATGATGACTTCATGTAGATGTTGAAGATGTGGATGCTCAATGTTGATGTAGATCACTTGGAGCTATACATTTGAGTGAATTGCACTTTCAATACCTACATGGGTTAGTCCCACAAGGAACAAACAAGGATATCCATAGACATAGAGTGATGCACACACAAGATGATGTCCATGAAAACTTTTAGGTTACCTTGTCCCTTGTCTTACCAACAAGAGGGTTTGTGACTCCTTGAACTAGTGCAAGATGTGGAAGTTGATTGCACTTGTTCTTGCCAAAATGATAAGAGTGAAGTATGTTGGCGGAGTCACCCTCAAGAACTCTCTAGTTCTTCTTCTTTTGGATCCACACCATCTTGATGGGAATCCTTGGAGTTGTAGTCGTACTTGATGAAGTGGAACTTGAAGTGGTCTTGGGAATCCACTTGACTAAGGTCTTAGGAGCTTCTTCAAATGCATCAATTTCCTCTTGAAGCTTGTCCTTGCCTTTTTGCTTGTAGTCTTGTGGTGGAATATCATCTTGAGATTGTGTCCCCTTGAAGGAAGTAGGATCATACTTCTCTTGTTGAGGAACAAACTTTGTCTTGGGGTATTGATCTTCTTCCCACTCAACTCCATTGGCATTGAACTTTCGTTCAAAACCAACACCTTGATTCTTCCGGTGCCTTCCTTGGTTGCGCACAATTTCCTCGAATTGCTTACTCCCGGCAAGGCTTTTGTACACTCCTTTCTCTATAATTCCCTTCAATAAGCTATTTTCTTGCTCAAGTGTAACTTGGCTAAGAGAATCATTAGTGGAATCAAGAGAACTACTAGAAGCAACAATATTGGATTTAGCATGATCATTGTTACTACTAGAGGAAGAATCTTTCTTGTTCTTGTTACTAGACTTGACTTGAGGCATGTAAGTGGATAAGAGTAAATGCTTGGCAATGTAAGAAGAACTTTTCTTGCGGAGATCATCATTGACTGCCTTTAAAAACTCATGCTCTTGCTCAAGATTGAGCTTTTCAAAGCGTAACTTCTCATGAGCTCTTAAAAGTTCTCGATGATCTTCGAAGATAGTTTCATGAGCTAACTTAAGAGTGTTTAGTTCTTTAGTTAGAGCCTCAATCTTATCCTTATCATTATCATTCGTTTTATCTTGATTAGCATGATTAATTGACGTTTCATCATAGTATTCATCACTAGAGTTGTCAACAAGTAAATCATCATCACCTAACAAGTCATCTTCATCACTATTAAAATCAACATACTCGGGGTGTGTTACCTTAGGACCTTTGGCCATGTAGCATCTTCCAATTCCTTCATTTGGTGAGTCAAATATATCGTAGGAGTTGGTTGACACAAGTGCTAGACCGGCAACACCTTCATCTTGAGTATATTCGGAATTGGAGTGATAACTTCTCTCGGAGTGGTTGTTAGAGTCGGAGCCGGATACCCATTCACCAAAATGAGCCTGATGTCTTCGTTTTGTGTAGCTCCTTGATGATTTTTCCTTCCTTTCTGAATCCTTGCTTCTCCGTGAGTGTCTTCGTTCATAACGATCATCTCTACTCCTTCTCTCTCTTGGTGGTGATTCTTCTCTTTTGCTTCTTCTTTTTGGAGAGTCTTCTCTTCTCATGTAGGGAGCCGTACACTCATTGGAATAGTGTCCGGGTCTTCCACAATTGTAGCAGTTTCGCTCTCGACTAGAAGATCTTTTGTTATTTTAGGACCTTGACTTGGAGCTTCTATCTTTGCTTCTACTCTTGTAGAACTTGTTGAAGTTCTTCACCATTAAGCTCAATTCTTCATTGAAGTTTTGTTTCTCACTTGATGATGTAGGGGCTTCACATGAGGCTTTGTAGGCACCACTTGATTTGTTGTGAAGTTCCTCTTTATCCTTAAGTGACATCTCATGAGCAACAATTCTTCCAATTACCTCCGTTGGCTTGAGATCTTTGTAATTGGGCATCATTTGGATCAATGTGCACACGGTATCATATTTTCCATCCAAGGCTCTTAGAATCTTCTTGATGATGAATCTATCGGTCATCTCTTCACTTCCTAAGCCGGCAATCTCATTTGTGATGAGAGCAAGCCTAGAGTACATTTCAGTGACACCTTCACCATCCTTCATTTTGAACTTGTCAAGTTGACTTTGAAGCACATCCAATTTGGATTCCTTGATGGAGTCGGTAGCTTCGTGCATATCAATCAAAGTGTCCCAAATTTCCTTTGCATTCTCAAGATAGCTGATTTTGTCGAATTCTTCGGGGCACAATCCTTTGAAGAGAATATCACAAGCTTGAGCATTGTATTGCAACATCTTCAACTCATCCGCGGTAGCTTCACGGTTTGGTTCTCTCCCATCAAAGAAGTCACCTTGCAAACCAACACACACAATAGCCCAAACGGCGGGGTTATGTCCAAGAATATGCATTTTCATTTTATGCTTCCAACTAGCAAAATTAGTACCATCAAAGTAAGGACCTCTACGGTCATAATTTCCCTCGCTGGACGCCATACTCTCCTAGGTTTTGAAACCAAGGCTATGACCACCAAAAGCTATGGAAATCAAAGCAAATGGAGACCAAAGCTCTGATACCACTTGTAGGATCGAAAGTATGTCTAGAGGGGCGGTGATTAGACTACTTGACCAAATAAAAACTTAACCTTTTCCCAATTTTAGTTCTTGGCAGATTTTAGCTATTTTAGTACAAGTCAAGCAATCATCACACAATTCAAGAAGAAAGCATGCAAAGAGTATATTGGCAGCGGAATGTAAAGCATGCAACTTGCAAGAATGTAAAGGGAAGGGTTTGGAGAATTCAAACGCAATTGGAGACACGGATGTTTTTCCCGTGGTTCGGATAGGAGGTGCTATCCTACATCCACGTTGATGGAGACTTCAACGCACGAAGGGTAACGGTTGCGTGAGTCCACGGAGGGCTCCACCCACAAAGGGTCCACGAAGAAGAAACCTTGTATATCCCACCATGCCCATCGCCCACGAAGGACTTGCCTCACTAGCGGTAGATCTTCACGAAGTAGGCGGTCTCCTTGCCCTTACAAACTCCTTGGTTCAACTCCAGAATCTTGTCGGAGGCTCCCAAGTGACACCTAGCCAATCTAGGAGACACCACTCTCCAAGAAGTAACAAATTGTGTGTTGATGATGAACTCCTTGCTCTTGTGCTTCAAATGATAGTCTCCCAACACTCAACTCTCTCTCATAGGATTTGGATTTGGTGGAAAGAAGATTTGAGTGGAAAGCAACTTGGGGAAGGCTTGAGATCAAGATTCATGTGGTAGGAATGGAATATCTTGGCCTCAACACATGAGTAGGTGGTTCTCTCTCAGAACATATGAGTTGGAAGTGTAGATGTGTTCTGATGGCTCTCTCCACGAGTGAAGAGGAGGTGGAGGGGTATATATAGCCTCCACACAAAATCCAACCGTTACACATAATTTACCAATCTCGGTGGGACCGAATCAACAAACTCGGTCGGACTAAAATAGTAAACCTAGTGACCGTTAGAGATTTTTGGTGGGACTGACATGCAACTCGGTAGGACCGATATGGTTAGGGTTAGGGCATAACGTAATCTCAGTGAGACCGATTACACAAACTCGGTGAGACTGATTTGGTAATAAGCTAACCAGAGGGTTGGTCAAGCAAACTCGGTGGGACCGATTCGCTCTTCTCGGTGAGACCGAAATGTTACAAAAAGGAAACAGTGAGTTTACATTGCAATCTCGGTGGGACCGATCCGCTCTTTCGGTGAGACCGAAAAGTTACGAAAAGGAAACAGAGAAATTGCAATCCCATCTCGGTGAGACCAAGATCCCTATCGGTAGAACCGATTTGCTTAGGGTTTGCCAATGGCTATGATAAGTGAAACTCGGTGGCGCCGGGTTGAAAGAATCGGTAGGGCCGAGTTTGGCTTTGGGTTTAGGTCAAATGTGGATATGGGAAAGTAGCTGAGGATTTTGTAGCATATCATTAAGCACATGAAGCAAGAGGCTCATTAAGCAACACCTCATCCCTCCTTGATAGTATTGGCTTTTCCTATGGACTCAATGTGATCTTGGACCACTAAAATGTAAAATGAAGAGTCATGAGCATATGAGCTAGAGCCAATCCTTTGGCCTTAGCATTTTGAGGGTTCCAGTTTCACCATCCATGCCATGCCAATCATTGAGCTTTCCTGAAATGATCATCTTGGAATAGCATTAGCTCAATGAGCTATATGTTGTTATGAATTACCAAAACCACCTAGGGATAGTTGCACTTTCAAGACCCTCGCGAGGGGCCAAGCCTCGCGGGGCGGACGACGTGGAGCTTCCTCAGGCACGGCCTCGTCAGGCTGGCTCACGAGGAGGCGGAGAGATCAAGGCGGGGTACCTCACGAGGTGCCCGTGACGCAAGCCATGACGACCAAGGGCGCCAGGCGGGCGCCAGCCCGCGCAGCGTCCTCCTTTCCTCTTTGGTGCAAATGGGGCAAGCGCAGCCGCGGAGTACCGAGGCATCAGGCAAAGGTCGCCATTTCGATGCAACGAGACAAAGACCAGGAGGACTACGAGACGAAGGTCACCGTGGAGCCCAAGACGGCGTCATCACCAGAGCTTTGCGCAGGTGAAGACTACTTTTGTCAGGATAGCTGGTACTTGATGTCCCCCTTCAAATTAGCCCGCCATTGTTGGCTCCCTTCCCGCTCGATATTTGGGAAGAGGACCAGGGCCTCTATAAATAGGACCAGCCACCCACATAGCTGGGGGTGGAAGGGTCTCTGGGGGTAGAGAGGTTGGAAGCAGAGAGAGAGAGAGAAAGGTGACTGAACTCCTCCTAGCGGTTCATCGCCTCAGCCAAGAACAGACCCTCATGAGGCTGTTCTTCCTTGTATTGTTCATCATCATCAGCCCAAGAGGCAATCCACCACACCACACACTGGAGTAGGGTATTACACCACAACGGTGGCCCGAACCAGTATAAACCCTGTGTCTCTCGTGTTGTTCTTTCGATAGTTTAGATCCTAGCAAGGCGGAGGGGTGCAGGTAGGTAGGAGGCGAAATCTCCGCACGCACCCCAGTGTTCGAACCTCAAGGGTCTGCCGGAACCCGAAATCCGACATGGACAAACTCTTGTATGATGTAAAGCGCTCCCGAGGACACATGGGAATATCGTCAGGCTAGTTTTCATCATGCTCATATGATTCGCGTTCGGTACTTTGATAATTTAGTATGTGGGTGGACCGGTGCTTGGGTGATGCCCTTACTTGGACAAACATCCCACTTATGATTAACCTCTAATGCAAGCATCCGCAAATACAACAAAAGTATTAAGGTAAACCTAACCATAGCATGAAACATATGGATCAAAATCAGCCCCTTACGAAGCAACGCATAAACTAGGGTTTTAGCTTCTGTCACTCTAGCAACTCATCATCTACTTATTACTTCCCAATGCCTTCGTCTAGGCCCAAACAATGGTGAAGTGTCATGTAGTCGACGTTCACATAACACCACTAGAGGAGAGACAACATACATCTCATCAAAATATCGAACGAATACCAAATTCACATGACTACTAATAGCAAGACTTCTCCCATGTCCTCAGGAACAAAAGTAACTACTCACAAAGCATAAACATGTTCATAATCAGAGGGGTACTAATATGCATATAGGATCTGAACATATGGTCTTCCACCAATTAAACCAACTAGCATCAACTACAAGGAGTAATTAACACTACTAGCAACCTACTAGCACCAATCCCTGACTTGGAGACAAGAATTGGATACAAGAGATGAACTAAGGTTTTGAGATAAGATGGTGCTGAAGAAGATGTTGATGGAGATTGCCCTCTCTCTATGAGAGGAGCGTTGGTGATGACGATGGCGATGATTTCCCCCTCCGGGAGGGAAGTTTCCCCAGCAGAACAGCCCCGCCAGAACCCTAGATTGGTTCCGCCAAGGTTCCGCCTCGTGGCGGCGGTGTTTCGTCCAAGAAGATGGCTTATGATTTTTTTTCCCATCGAAAGAGTCCATATAGCAGAAGATGGTAACCGGAGGGCCACCAGGGGGCCCACGAGGTAGGGGGCGTGCCCAGGGGGGTAGGGCGCGCCCCCACCCTCGTGGGCAGGGTGTGGCCCTCCTGGTGAAGTTCTTGCGCTCAATGTTTTTTATATATTTGGAAAACATCATCCGTGAAGTTTCAGGACTTTTGGAGCTGTGCAGAATAGGTCTCTAATATTTGCTCCTTTTCCAGCCAGAATCCCAGCTGCCAGCATTCTCCCTCTTTATGTAAACCTTGTAAAATAAGAGAGAATAGGCATAAGTATTGTGACATAATGTATAATAACAGCCCATAATGCAATAAATATTGATATAAAAGCATGATGCAAAATGGACGTATCAAGGATCGGTGTCTGTCGATCAGACGACCATTTGCTCTGACGGTGGATCGTCCACAGGTGAGACGGATTCATTGTATCAATTGCCATATGGTGGGCTTGGGGGTTGTTCCAATGGCAATAGTATTCTGGACCCCTTCAAGCCGCCGAGCATGGCAGGGATCTTCATGACTGGCATGCAACCCGTTCAAAACTCCACAACTGCGGCAGCGATAACCTCCGGGTCGGTGGCAGCCGGGGCAGGAGGCCCTGCGCGCCCGCCGGCTTAGGTACTGATGGATCTCATGGATAGGATGATAGCCCTGTTAACTGTCGTGGTTAGCCCGGTGGATCAGGCTCAGCACGATGCAGAAGTGGCACGGTTACGTGAGGAGGTAGGACAAGCCAAGGAAAACCTAGCAGCGAAGGACGTCAGGATGGCCGCGGAGCGGGCGGCTTTGGATGCTCGAGCTCAGCAGATTCAATCAGAGGCTTTTCAGCTTACGATGGATCTGAACGCATCAAATGAGGTCATGAGGAGAAGACGGCAGAAGGCTCAATCACGTCTTCCTATGACTTATGATCCTAGAAACCTGTTCCGCACACCCGGTGCAGGCCCCAGTAACCCGCCGGAGGTAGACCGGGTGGCAACGCCCCGAGCTGGGGTGCCGGTTCAACCACGGGTGATGGAACCTCCTCGTATGAATACTGCTTCACCTCCTTATGTACCAACACCACTAGGTCATTATTCTAACCCTTTGGAGAACATGATCGTTGCGGCGGCGCGATTGGTGGATCTCCCAGTGGAGGGTGACTCTCTGACGATGATTGAAACCCGAAGGGTCAGAGAACTTCTTCAGACGGCTCTGGCGCAGTAGGAGGCATATTCTTATAGTCGAGACAGGATTCATTCGACCCCTCACCCAAGCTGGATCCCGAGTTATAGCACGCACATAGATTCAACAGCCGTCTCAAGCAACGCCCGGCGCCGTGAACAGCCGTGCGGGCATGACCCGGCACGTGATGGAGCTCTTAACTTGGTTGACCAGGATAGGATCCGCTAAGAGGTTGAGCGGGCGGCTCAACGGGCAGCTAAGCAGGCGGCTCAGCGGGCGGCTCAACAGGCAGCTAAGCCGGCGGCTCAGCGGGCGGCTCACCAGTCTTTTCCAATTCATCCGACAACCTCTGATGAGGCAGGCATGGCCACAAGGACTGGAGGTATCCCTTGCTTAGTATCGGCTCTGCGTAATGAGCGTTTGCCCAAGGATTTCAAGGGGCCTCGAAAGGTGCCTAATTACACGACCGATTTACAGCCAGGGTCATGGATTGAAAGCTATGAGATGGCCATGGAACTACTGGAGGTCAGTGACGCGGCAATGGCCAAGTACTTTACCATGATGTTGGATGGAACGGCCCGCACTTGGTTGAAGGGGTTGCCACCCAATTCCATCGGTTCATGGGCAGAATTAAAAGCCCAGTTTATTTAGAATTTCAAAGACACCTACAAGCAGCCCATGTCAATTATGGATCTGACTAATTGTAAACAAGAGGAAGGTGAATCCATGACTCATTGGGTGTGTCGGGTCAAAGCCATAATACATTCATCTGATAAGATGGATGCCGGCTCCGCAGTCTTAACGTTGGAGAAAAATTGTCGTTTTATGCCTCTGAAATAGAAGCTGGGGCGGCTCAAGCGCGATTGTAATGATATGGGCCAGCTGATGGCATCTCTAGTCAAGTACGCCGACTCTGACAGTACCAAGGATCCTGAGTCTGACGATGAGAAGACGGGGAAGGGGAAGAAGAACGGCAATGCCAAGGGTCATCAGCATAACCCGGCAAATCAAGGAGGCAATAATAAACGTAAGGCTGACGGTGGGTCGGAGTTTGTGGCTAACACCAATGCACAGGGCAACAACCAGCGATGTAAGGGGAGGCCACCTCCTTGGTCCGGTGGGTCAGGTCCCACTCCTGAGCAGTTGTTAAATGAGCCATGTCCAAGGCACGGTACTCAACAGAAATCGGCCACTCACCTGTGGAAGGACTGTACGATCATGAAGGCTTTCAAGAACTCTAACATGTTCAATAGCAATCATGGCCCGGGAGGTGGCTCAGGTGGCGGCGGTTTTCATGGTCCAGGCGGCGGTTCAAATTCCAATTTTCAAGGCTCTCAAGGAAATCAAGGTGGCTATAATCAGCAATCTGGCCAGGGAGGTCAGCAGCAGCAGCAATATGGATACCAGAGCAATCCAAAGCAGATGAATAGTGGACAGTATCATGTGTTCAACACCAGTTTGTGCAGACGGGACCAGAAGCTTCATAAGAGGGCTGTGAATACTGTTGAGCCGGCAGTCCCTCGTTATTTGAGATGGTCTGAGCAACCTATTCTATGGAATAGGGAAGATCACCCCCCCCCCCCCCCAGGTTGACAATCTGGGTCACCTGGCCTTGGTGGTGGCACCTCAAGTTGGTGGATATAAATTCACTAAAGTACTCATGGACAGAGGAAGTAGCATCAACATCCTCTATTATGAGACTTTCCGTCGCATGGGGTTGACTGACAAAAATCTTAAAACGTCAAACACTGTTTTCCATGGAGTGGTGCCTGGTAAGTCGGCATACCCAGTGGGCAAGATTGAACTGGAAGTAGCCTTTGGAGATGAGCATGATTCTAGGGCTGAGAAGTTAACTTTTGAGGTGGTCAAAATCAAGAGCCCGTATCACGCCCTGTTTGGACGACCGACTTATGCCAAGTTCATGGCACGGCCGTGTTATGTTTATTTGCAGCTTAAGATACCGGGTCATAAGGGCACCATCACAGTGCATGGGAGTCGGAAGATAGCCTTGGAATGTGAGGAAGGCGATGCTGCTTACGCTGAATCTGTTTGTGCAACAGAGGAGTTAAAGTTTTACAAAGACAATGCTGACCCGACGGACATGACGTCTTTGAAAAAGCCAACTACAGAACATGAGCCGGCCCTAAAGTTTAAGTCCGCTGATGACACCAAGCTTGTCGATTTTGTTCCAGGTGACTCATCTAAGCAGTTTAGTATCAGTGCTAATCTGGATCGTAAATAGGAAAGCGCGCTCATCGAGTTCATCCATGAGAACCGGGACATCTTTGCATGGAAACCTTCTGACATGTCGGGTGTACCGAGAGAACTCGCTGAGCACACTCTCGATATTGATCCAAAATTTAAGCCGGTCAAGCAATTTCTTCAGCGGTTTAATGAGGAGAGGCAGAAGGCCATTGGTGAAGAAGTGGCCCGGATCTTGGTGGCTGGATTCATTATTGAGGTTTTTCATCCAGAGTGGTTGGCTAACCCGGTGCTCGTGCTTAAAAAGAACGGCACCTGGCGTATGTGTGTGGATTACACGGACTTAAACAAGGCTTGTCCGGCTGATCCTTTCGCTCTCCCCCGTATTGATAAAACCATTGATGCTACGGCAGGTTGTGAGCGTTTGAGCGTTTTGGATGCTTATTCTGGTTATCATCATATCAAGATGGCAGTTAAGGACCAGTAGAACACGGCTTTTATTACTCCTTTTGGAGCCTTCTGCTATGTGTCTATGCCTTTTGGACTTAAGAGTGCCCAGGCGACATATCAGGAATGTGTGCAGAACTGTCTTCACAATCAGATTGGGGGCACTGTTCATGCTTATGTGGACGATATTGTGGTGAAGTCTAGAGAGAAGGAGACCTTGATAGATGATCTAAAGGAAACCTTTGATAACCTCCGGGTCTACAAGATGATGCTTAACCCGGCCAAGTGCGTTTTTGGAGTGCCAGCGGGCAAGCTTTTGGGTTTTTTGGCTTCTAACAGAGGCATCGAGGCTAACCCGGAGAAAATCAAAGCAATTACATCTTTGGCTAAGCCGGCGTGCATCAATGACGTTCAGCGGTTGGCAGGTCGTGTCGCTGCTTTAAGTCGGTTCATAAGCCGGTTAGGTTTGAAGGCCATACCGCTGTATCAAATGATGTAGAAGATATATGATTTTGTCTGGAGTGATGCTGCTAACACTGCCTTTGAAGATCTGAAGAGACAGCTCGCTGAGCCGCCGGTCCTTGCTGCTCCCATTGATAAGGAGCCATTATTGTTATATGTGGCTGCTAACACACGTGCTGTCACTGTGGCCATTGTAGTAGAGCGCAAAGAGCATGGCAAGGAATATCCGGTTCAACGGCCGGTTTACTACATCAGTGAGGTGCTCATTGAGTCCAAACAGAGATATCCACATTGGCAGAAACTTGTTTATGGGGTGTTCATGGCGAGCCGGAAGCTTAAGCATTATTTTCAGGGTCATCCCATCACTGTGGTTAGCTCTGCTCCTTTAGGATATATAATTCAAAATAGAGAAGCCACAGGACGAGTTGCCAAGTGGGCCATTGAACTTGGGCCTCATGGTTTAAAGTATGTGCCACGCACTGCTATCAAATCTCGAGCACTAGTGGACTTCATCAATGATTGGACAAAGCTGCAGATGCCTGAAGAGAAGCCGGATAACACATATTGGACTATTCATTTTGATGGGTCCAGGCAATTAGAGGGCTCGGGGGCTGGAGTTGTTTTAGCTTCCCCTCGAGGTGACAAATTTTGTTATGTGCTACGGTTGATGTTTCCCTATACTAACAATGCAGCTGAGTATGAGGCCTTGCTCCATGGTCTTTGGATGGCTAAGGAGAGGATCTTGAGCCGGGTAAGGTGCTTTGGTGACTCAGATTTGGTGGCTCAACAAGTATCAGGCAAGTGGGATTCCAAAGATCCTCTCATGGTGGCTTATTGCCGTGAAGTTGATGCCATTGCTGGACACTTCAAGGGTTACCAAGTGGAACACATTGATCGCAGAAAGAATGAAGCGGCTAATGCTTCAAGCCAGCTGGGGTCTCAGCGTAAGCCGGTGCCACCTAACACTTTCTAAGATGTTTTGCATAACCCTTCTGTCAAGTTGCCTATAGAGGACGACTTGGCTATTCCAGACCCAGAAGCACAATTGGTGGTGGCTCCTCACGTCATCCTAGATTGGACAGTGCCATATTTGGCTTATATGACCCGGGGCGAGTTTCCTGAGGATGAGACCTTGGCTAGACAGATAACCCGGTGGTCTAAATCAATGACAATTGCCAATGGTGAGTTGCATCATCACAGTGTCACAGGGGCGTTTCAACAATGTGTCTCTCCTGAGGAAGGTCAAGAAATTCTTCAGGAAATCCAAGATGGAGATTGTGGCCATCATGCCGGTTCAAAGTCTCTTGTAGCCAAAGCCTTCTGTCATGGTTTTTACTGGCTGACGGCTCATGCTAATGCACAGGATCTGGTCGGTAGGTGTGATGGTTGTCAGAAATTCTCACGACGGGCGCACGTGTCGGCTCAAGAATTGCGGATGATTCCAATTACTTGGCCGTTTGCAGTCTGGGGGCTCGACATGGTTGGACCTTTCAAAAGATCCAAAGATAAAAAGACACACCTTTTCGTGGTAGTTGACAAATTCACAAAGTGGGTTGAGGCAGAGCCAGTTAGTAAGTGTGATGCAGCCACGGCGGTTCAATTCATGAAAAAGGTGATCTTTCGTTTTGGCTTTCCACACATCATTATAACTGATAGTGGTACTAATCTGTCCAAGGGTGCTATGGAGGAATTCTGCCAACGTGAGCATATCCGTCTTGATGTTTCATCAGTAGCTCACCCCCAATCCAATGGTCAAGCTAAAAGAGCCAATCAGGAAATCTTGAAAGGTCTCAAGCCCCGGCTTATGGTTCCTTTACAACAAACGTCGGGTTGTTGGGTGGAGGAGTTACCCTCTGTGATATGGAGCATCAATACTACCCCTAACAAGTCTACGGGTTATACGCCTTTCTTCATGGTTTATGGAGCAGAGGTAGTCTTGCCTAGTGACATCCGTGGCGGCTTATGTTGAAGCTGATAACGAGCAAGCCCATTGGGATGCACTTGACCTGTTAGATGAAGAGCATGACTTAGCAGCAGCCCGCTCGGCGATTTACCAACAGGACCTGCGTCGTTATCACAGCCGTCGAGTTACGTCCAGAACCTTTCAAGAAGGTGACTTGGTGCTCCGGCTCATCCAGGATCAAACTAATGCACAAAAATTATCCCCACCTTTGGAAGGACCTTTTGTGGTCAGCAGGAACTTGAACAACGGGTCATACTACCCTATCGATGTTCGAGAGCACAAAGACTCACGTAAGTCGGAGGAAGAGACCCACCGGCCATGGAATATCGCTCATCTTCCTATACTTGAGCCACCGGCTCTCATGATGTACATACTTTGACATTGTATATATTATAATAAGTAATAAAGCAGGACCTTTGCCCTTTTCATTCTCAATAGTCACATGTCTTCATCATGATAAATTCAAATTGACCAGTTGGGGGCTGATTGTGTTCAAATCTAGCTTAACCATTTGGTCTGGCTCATGATCGTATTCGAATCTAGACATTAAAACCATACGGTCAATAGGGGGCTTCCTGTTCAAACATAGGTCGTACTCGAACCAAAGAGAACATAGTTGTCGGTACCCTCTTGATCGGCGCAATACCAGACTCACTAGGGGGCTTCTTGATCATATTCGAATCATAGCTTAACCCCTTTTGGGTCCGACTTTGATCGTATTTGAATCAGAGTCGTTAAAAAATTCTCAAGGTCATTTGGGGGCTTCTTGTTCAAACATAGGTCGTATTCGAACCAAAGAGAACATAGTTGTCGATACCCTCTTGATCGGCGCAACGCCAAAACCACTAGGGGCTACATGATCGTATTCGAATCCTAGCTTAACCTCTTTGGTCCGGTTTACTAATCGTATTCGAATCAGAAGACTCCAAATTTTTCTGTGAAAGACAATCTTTGTTTTATTCTGCGGCTTTTCGTCTAACATCTAAGTATAAGTATGGTTTCAATTTAACCCGGCTTGGTTTTTTGAAGATAAATCGCCACTGTATGACAGTCATCATACGTATGGAAGCGTTGGCTTCTAAAGATTGGGTTATCACCCTTACTGTTTGGGTTACATAAACTGGCAGTTCAAATTCAAGATCACAGGTATGATATTGTCGTTGTGTTTCAAAGTTAAAATTCATAACAGGCTTATATGTGTCTCTTCAATCGGAGGTTTTCCAGCCTTAACTATCTTTACATCCAGCCTTAATTATACAGTTATGTTGGTTTCCATGGTTGTGTATTGGGCGTTATGACCCGTTCGTCGATAAACCTCCGGGACAATTTTATGTATTGCATGCAGGAACAGATTCAACACTACTGATATTGCAAGGGATGTAAAACATATCTTCATATGACGGATAAAAGTGTTCTGCGCAGCACAATATGCACGATGGCATAAGCAGAACATGAAGTTTTAAGCTAGACTATTACAAGGCGTTTGGAGCCCAAAAAAAATAATACTCTTTTTTCTTTCACACATAGAAGATGATAGACGGGCGTCGGTTCATGAAGCCTGGCCGGGTTGATTAGATGGTTGTGACTCATCCCTTGTCGGTTCGTCCTCCTCCACCATCTGGAAATGGGGTTTGGACCAGTCAAAGCCCTGAAGGGCGACAAACTCAGATTCATCATCATTCAGGCCAGATGGGTCAATTTCTGGGGCAAAAGTGTGTGGCCGAACCGGCGGGATTAAATCGATCACTTTATATGAAGGAGTGGCCATCTTCTTATTTTTTGCATCAAAACCCGGCTGATACTTGGTGAGATTGGTTTCTTCAGCAATGATGGTGGCATGAGGACGAATCTCATTTACACAATTAGCAAAGTCTTCGTGATCGAAGGGACTTCCATCTCCGTTAAAGCTGGGGTACCCCTTGGCTACGTCTGCCGGGTCTAACTCCGGTACCCAGGCTTTGAAGCGGCTCAAAGCAGTTATGGCCCTGGCTCTCGCACAGGAACGCTTGACTTCCTGAAACCTGGTGGGTAAGATGGACAGCTTCTTCAAGACATCACTCAATAAGTTTGGTCCTTGGTTCGCTGGGGAGATAATGGCAAGAGCCCGCTGAGCTCCAGTGTACAATTTCTCCGCAAGAGTGTAAACCGCCTTCAGCTTTGTCAGACTATCTTGACTCAGATTGTTGCTCCAGGGACCTATGAGGTATTTCCAATAAGTTAAGTAGGTGGTTTACATTATGGTGACAAATATAGACTTTAAGTAAATAATAAGGTGACTCACCGAAGATTGCAGAAACCATCTGAGACACACGGTTCTTTAAACCAGTGAGTTTAGCGGTAACTTCTTTCAGAGCCGCCTCGGCCGTTTTAGCATGCTGCGTCAGGGCAGTCTTCTCATCGGCCCAAGACTTTTTCTCTGCATTAAAACTGGTCTTTAGTTTCTCTGCTTCAGACATGCTCAACTGGAGTTTGGATTCAATTTTCCTTGTTTCAGTCTCCTGAGTCGGCAGTCGGGTCTTGGCTTCAGTCAATTGGGATTCCAATTCTGCGGTTGCAGCCTGTATATAGAATAAGGTTCTTAGTTTCATGGCGGATTATAAAAGCAAGTCCCAAGTCCTTTTGCAAGCAATAAACACTTGGCACTTGGGGGCTAATGTCTGTCAGCGCAATCTTATTGTCAAAGGAATTGGATTTTTTCCAGAAGTCCGAAGTGCTTTGCAAGCAAGACCACTTGGCACTTGGGGGCTAATGCATATTGCTTTTTTCCTACTTAAGAACCGGTTCATCCATATTGATTAAACCGGCCCTTGGGGACTGCACATGCACATTGAAAACTATCAGTGTCCGGTTTGGTTGTAAACCGGGGATCGAATGGAGTTTAAGGTAAAAGCTTATAAGTTTATTAAAAGTCTACGGATCATTCACTCTTATCATATTCCACAGACTTGGGGGCTGTTTTGATACATCTGTTTGGCCATTTCAATCTCTGAGTCACGGCTGGAGTTGACTTGGGTAAGATAGCCAGATAGTACTTCGCCTATACTCAGATGGGTGTAGTGGGAGACATCAAACCTCACTTTATGCCTATCCATGACCTCTTGCTTGGCGGAGTGTCTTGCCAGCACAGTTGGATTACCTGGTTCACGAATCTGCTACCAGTGTTAAAACATCATTGCTGTAAGTCTCTGGCGGGTTAGCGGAGCTTGACGGTTCAGCAGTGGATGGATTGAGAATGGTTTCGTTAACAGACGGCTCAGGAAGATCTGGTTGACGTCGACAGCGGGTGTTCCGGTGCTTCAGGTTGTTCCCGGGCAAGAGTCGGTTGCATCGGTTCAGCGGCTTTCGGGTCTTCAGCCGGTTTGGCCACCTTGGCCTTCTTGGGCTTTGCTTGACCACCAAGAAGAATTTGATGAGTCAGTATAACGATATGGACAT
Source organism: Triticum monococcum (assembly GCA_034509565.1). Lineage (NCBI taxonomy): Eukaryota > Viridiplantae > Streptophyta > Magnoliopsida > Poales > Poaceae > Triticum > Triticum monococcum. The sequence continues at coordinate 80,958,189 of CM067843.1, forward strand.
AAAGATGCAGAAGAAGGATAATTATCTTTACCCGGGTGTGGTCTTAAAAGACGGCAGCTGAGTCTGTGAAGAATCACCAGCAGAGGAACGAGCAATCTCCTGCAAAAATGGAATTATAGTTGAGTGACTTATAAAAGTGACTCATTCATCAGAGTTAAGATGTAAATGAAACTCATTTTGGCATTTCCGAGGAGTTTTCGGTAAACAGGAGGGTAACTCATCGTCTCCACTAGTCCGGGTCTGACGGCGGCTCTCATGTTGCTATTTTTTCAAAAGAAATTGAGGATCTAAATTAGCCAAGGGGTGTGAAAACCTTACTTTCGGGGTTACCCGCCGAGGTTTCTGTCTTGGTAAAGGTTCTGAGTCGGAGGAAATAATAGTTACCTCTTCTTCAACTGCCTGGCTGGCCCCCGTGTCATCCTGATAATAGTCAGTGTCAATAAGGTTGTTAAAAAGCAGGCCAAGAGAGTCAAGGGCTACCTCCAACTCAGAGATGTCATCCAACTTGAGTAAATCAGAAGCAGTTGGTTTCTTCCTAGATTTCCTGGCAGTCTTCTTGGCAGATATTGCAGCGGCTCTAGCTTTTTTGGCAGCCTAATGATCATAGTTGGCTTTCCAAAAGTAAGATTTAGCATATAGAGAGATAGCATGTTGAAACTCATGCAAATACTTAACTGTTGTAACATCCCAAAATTCTAAATTTTGGAATGTTATAATAAATAGATAGATTGGATTGATTGTTTGGTTCTTGTGTGATTGATTGGTGAAATTCGAAACTTTTTGAAAGTTAAATGAGAGAAAATAAAAGGACTTTCCCAAACTTTCATTTTTCATTTATGATCTTCATGAATTCAAATTCTTTTCAAATATGAAATCCTGGAGAGAAGATGACATGACTTCTTCCATTTATTTAAATGAAAGGGTATTTGAAAAATAATTGAATTTCATTTGGAAATATTTCAATTCATAAACTTCATGCAGCTCAATGATTTTCATGAGAGAAGATAAAATGACTTCTTCATATTATATGAAATATGAGTTGGGAGTTTCAAAGAACTAAATTCAAAGTTCTTTTGAATTTATTTTCAATTTGGAGTTATTTGAGTTTTATTCAAATTATTTTTTCCTCCAAAAACAAAATACATGGAAAATAGGGTAACATGATTCCCTACAATAGAAAATTGGAGAAAAATTAATTTGAAATCATTTTGGTATTTTTAAAATGATTTTTATTGGATTTTATTAGAGCAGGAGCACTGTTTGAATTATTAGAATTTGTGTGTATTTTATTAAATACAAGAAAAATGTTCGCCGTGTAGAAAATCATTTTTTGAAAATTTTGATATATTATATGCCTATATAATATTTTATTTGCTTTGTCACTTTTTATTTTGCCTATCTGAGAAAATGTTTTAAAAAAAATCTCTCCGTCACCGACTGGGCCGGCCCAGCGCCCGAGCCAGGCCGCGGCCCAATGGCCCATGCCACTTGTCCCCGAGCTCCGCTCGGTTTCCAGCCGCGCTACGGCACGCCACCGCGCCGACCTCGGCGTCCGTGCCGAGGCCGGCCTCTCCATGCCCCCTCGCGCAAGGCGCCGCACCCGAGGCCCTTTAAAAAGGGAGTCGGACCCCCTCTCTCTCCCCGCACCTGCCCCGCCGCCTCTCTGCTTGCGCCGCCGCTGCATCTCGCGCCCCGCCGCCGCCCTTGCCGCGCCGCCGCTCGCTAGTACCGCCGCCTGCCAGGCCGCGCCGCCCTCCTGTCACCGCGCCGCACCTCGCCGTCTGCAGCCGCCTGCTACCGCGCCGGAGTCGCCGACGCCCGTGGCTGGACTCGCCGGAGACGCCCGCCCCGTCACCGGAGTTGACTGAACCGGTAATAACCGCCCCGGTTCGCCGGTTTTATTTAGGGTTTTTTTGGTTTTCCGTTTAAAAATCGGTCTTTCTTTTAAAACTAGTTACTTAGTAAACGTTCGCTGGTTAGGAATAGAAAACGAACGTTCACCTTTTAGTTTTTTTCTTTTTCTGTAATTTTGGCCAGGGACCTAGATATGAATACTTTATTTACAGAATAGTCCCTGTACTTCAAACAATCATTACTTTTTACTCGTTAGTCCAAATCCAACGAAACCAACGCTCACATCTTCGTTATGATCTCCTCTATCCAGTAATCCAACTCAAACATGTTTTTGAAAAGTTTAAAATTTGAATTTGTTCAGATTTAGATTCAAACTTCGTTTGATCATAACTTGAGTCTCGTAGCTCCGTTTGAGTTGATTCTTTTTGCAAATCGAAAATCTTGACCTAAATATTCTGATAAGGCCAAATTCATATAATTTTGGTACTGTTAGAAATTGTTTTATGTTGCAAGAGTTATTTGCTTGGTTTTGATGTTTTCCGAATCGTCTTCTTCATTCTTTCTGATCTTTTGAGTGATTGCTTATGTGTGGTTACTATTGCTTGATTACGATAGATTGACCAGAGTGTGACGAGTAGATCTATCAAGAGTTTTGAGTGCGAATCATCTTCATCAACATTGCAGGCAAGTTCACACTTTGATCATATCCCTTTAACACCCAGTTTTATGCATTAGTTTCAACCCTCAAACATTGCATGGTTAGGAATTGATAACATGTGGGTAATGGGAAGTAGTTGATGAGGTAGGAACCTATAACTTGTTACATTCAAACCCTTGGGAGTTACTATTACGTTATGTTTACAATGCCATGCTATGCTCGTAGACATGGATTGGGTTTTGAGAGTATTTCATGACAGATGTGAGAGATTATTATTAACTAAGGTTTAGCTTAAGGTGGCTACTTTAATACACATCTGGGTGGATTGGTTGGGGCACCCTGGGGATATACCAATGGACTTGCCCGGACACCTGGGGATATACCAGTGTTGTCCTAGGAGATCCCCGGGTTACCGTGTGATCCTCCTATGGTTCGCCACCCAGGCTCAAAGGGATCATGAGATTATTCATACTAGAAACTTCCGTGTGCAGCCATAAGCTATTTTGGGCTCTAGCATAGTTGATTAAGTCGTGTGAACTCTTACAGTGGTAGACTAGCAGATGTAGGGGTTGTAGGTGGTACGGTCTACCCATCGTAAGGTGCAAACGCTTCTGAAAGACTATGTCTCGGTCATCTGTTTCTCAAACACCATGTAGTGCGAGAAATCCAATGGAGGAGATCGAGTCTTGTGGGGAAAAGTGCGCAAACCTCTGCAGAGTGTATAAACTAATCATGATTAGCCATGTCCCCAGTTATGGACGTCTTGAGTATCTAGTTCTTGGATTATCCTGTTGATCTCATCACGTTACTTTAAATGAATATTGTTGGGTTTTAATGATGTTACTTAATTGGGATTGAGAATGCTGTCAACCATTCTCAATGTTTAACAACCACCATGATACTTAAATAAAAATTTATTCCTTTGCAGTAGGGAAAAATTGGCTTTTCGCAAAAATCTTATAACCATAGAGCTTTTCCCCAGCCAAATATGCATGTAGTGATAGCCTTTATTCATCATTCTCTATGGTGTGAATTTTCCAGTACATTCAATGTACTGACCCTTTGTGGCTACAACGTCTCATGTTGCAGGATTTCTTACGACGAGTAAGTGATACATTAGGGTTACGATTTCTACACTCAACTTTGCCGTTGGTGTTGATGGGAATCCACAACCTTGTTACTTCCGCTATTTTGGATTGAGGTAATAGTATTTACATTACTTTTACATGTGATTTACCTCTGTTATAAATCCTCGAGTACTGTGTGTGTCAGCGTACCGATCCAGGGATGACACTTAAGCACAGAGACTTGATCCATTCGGGTCGGGTCGCTACAACTATTGAGAAAAAAGGAGTCAAGAGGCTTACCTCTGGTGCCGGGTTAAGCTTGTAGAAAGGATTCAACCCTACTTTGTTGCAGTCTTCATATTTGCTGTTGACAAGGGTGGTCGCCATTTCAACAATGGCTTCTTCGGTCAGACGAAGGGAGCTATGACATAATGGATCGTCTATTCCTCCGGTGTAGTTGCACATCAAGTCAGATCGGCGGCTCAGAGTGATGATCCGCCATGCTATCCAACAGCGGATCAAGTCAACTCCAGTTAAGTCGTTTCCTAGCAAGGCTTGAACCCTTTTGATTGTTGGGTGAAGTTTCTTGTGTTTAGCGGCAGAAAGTTTATCAGGGAGTGAATATTTAGCGTCAAGACGCTCAGCGTGATAACCCGGCATTGGTTTCTCATCAGCCAGCGACGTATCTTTGCAATAGAACTAGGTTTGGTTCCAGTCCTTGGGATGGCTTGGCAAGACTACTAGAGGAAAGATAGCATCCCATCTGCGCTGAATCGAAATCCCGCCAAGTTCAAAACTGGGGCCGTTGGTATACTCATCCTGGCGGTTCAAATAGAAGTATTCTCTGAAGAGTTCAACAATAGGTTCTTCTAGAAGATAAACCTCACAGAAAACTTGGAAGTTACAGATGTTTGATATGGAATTGGGTCCAATGTCTTGCAGATGAAGCTTGAAAAAGTGCAAAACATCTCTAAAGAATTTTGAGCCGGGCAGCGAAAAGCCCTGGTTCATATGATCAGTAAAGACGATGACTTCACCATCCTTTGGCTGAGGTCTTTCTTCGGCCAGGTCTTTCACCATCCTTTCTCTGGTAAATATCTGACAGTGACAAAATCCTTTAGGGTATCTTCAGTGACTATGGAAGTGACCCAGTTGCAAACTATCATCGTCTTCGGTGGCTTGGCGAAAGACAATCTAAAAGGAAGTAATTTGCCGGCTCAAACTAAGTGGTGGAATTTCAAGATAATAATTGCAGTACATATGTATAATGGCGGCTTAAATAAGGGCTAATGATATATGAAGGAAAATAAGCCGGCATGGTAAGCCGCCATGAGAAAGATATTCAAGAGTTGCCCGCAACGAAAAAGTTGGCTAAGTACTAGGATCAACAAGTTTCACAGGCTGCTGCTACTATTTTGGATCAAAGGTTGTTCAGGAAAGGAAAAATAAATCTAGACCTAAAAACCAGTATAGATGAGTTCATGAGCTTGCACAAGATTGTTCTTCCAGGAAAGGGGATCTACTGATACTGAAAGTGGAAATAAAACAACTACCGCATTGGCTTAGCATCATTTTCAGATGAAAGAAGCTCATAGTACAGCCTGGAAGATGAAATACGATGAACCACGACGAACTATGAAGAACACGGAAGAGCTCGCAAACCCTAGTGCGGATCTAAGGTATGAAAAGGCAGAAACTTACAGCTACCGATCTGCTGTCGAGAGTCGCCACCGTTATCTGGATCGACTCAGGTTGATGCAGCGGCCAAGGTTTAGGAAGACGAAGTGCTCTACGGCGGCGGTGCAGCTTGAGCGGCAGAGAGGTTGCGAGAGAAGGAAGGAGAAAAATATGAGATGGCTTTCAGATCCTATTTATAAGGAAAGGGGCCATAGGCAGGCGCAAAAGATGACGAGGCTAAAATGATGATTATCCAGCTAATTGGACGCCTCGATTTTCGAAAAGGCATTTAAGATAAAGATCCGTTAAGATGATGTCATGGCGGGTTTCCAAAATTCTTGGAGATGACGTCATGGCGGGTTACAAGGTTTTCACAACAGTTGTAGATGGATTTTTTTTCTAGGTATTGAAGATTGACATGAACCAAGTTCAAATCAACCAGGGGCCTAATGTTGGGGATATGACTAACAGATATGACCCTCCCAGGAGGGGCCGGGTCAACCACAATGGCGGTTTACCTGTATGAAGCCGAAGAGTATACAAGATGGCGGTTCACAGTTAGGCTTATAACAGGCCCAAGCCTAGACGCGGCTTAAGGCCCGTAAGTATAAACCGCCATGTATGAATAGACTTGTAATGTAAGGCATGTAAGATACGTCACCGAGCCGAACACATTGTATGAGCCGGCCAGGACTCTGTAGGCCGCAGGGCGTCAACCCGTGTATATAAGGGGACGACCCGGCAGCGGCTTAGGGTAAGAAACAACAGATCGAGAGCCAGGTTAAGCGTATTAGCTCCCTGGTCATCGAAACCCTAGCAATATCACCTCAACTGGACTAGGCCTTTACCATCACCGCAAGGGGCCGAACCAGTATAACTCCTCATGTCCTTTATCCCATTTAACCCCTTTAAGCTTCCTAGTTGCGATAGCTCCACGATTAAGTCCTTTCACTAGGACATCTGTCGTGACAATTCCACGACACTACGGGTTCAGGAACCATGCAAACATGACCGAGATGCCTCTCCGGCCAATAACCAATAGAGGGATCTGGATACCCATATTGGCTCCCACATGTTCCGCGGTGATCTCATCGGATGAACCACGATGTTGGGGATTCAATCAATCCCGTATACAATTTCCTTTGTCCATCGGTATGTTACTTGCCCGAGATTCGATTGTCGGTATCCCTATACCTTGTTCAATCTCATGACCGACAAGTCTCTTTACTTGTTCCGTAACGCATAATCCCGTGGCTAACTCCTTAGTCACATTGAGCTCATTATGATGATGCATTACCGAGTGAGCCTAGAGATACCTCTCCGTCATACGGAGTGACAAATCCCAGTCTCGATTCATGCCAACCCAACATACACTTTCGGAGATACCTGTAGTACACCTTTATAGCCACCCAATTACGTTGTGACATTTGATACACCCAAAGTATTCCTACGGTATCTGGGAGTTGCACAATCTCATGGTCTAAGGAAATGATACTTGACATTAGAAAAGCTCTTGCAAACGAACTACGTGATCTTGTGCTATGCTTAGGATTGGATCTTGTCCATCACATCATTCTCCTAATGATGTGATCCCGTTATCAATGACATCCAATGTCCATGGTAAGGAAACCACAACCATCTATTGATCAATGAGCTAGTCAACTAGAGGCTCACTAGGGACATGTTGTGGTCTATGTATTCACACATGTATTACAATTTTTGGTTAATACAATTATAGCATGAACAAGGAAATATAATAATAACCATTTTATTATTGACTCTAGGTCATATTTCCAACACTTTTGTCATAGTAAATCCGTACAATTAAGATAGGGTCTGCATTGAAAGGTACAAGTGGAATCAAATCACGTGCACAAAAACATATTACATCCACACAAGCTTCCTATCCGTTTTCGAGGAGAGTTCTCAAATCTACCAAGCGTTGCTTTTTCTTCACACCCGGTTGCACCACTCGGGGTAGCGGTTGTACCACTCCCTTGTGGAGATGGAGATCAGCTGCTCTCCCAGGCAGTTGTATCGCATACACAAGCAGTTTGTACCACTCTAGACTTGCGCGGTACTACCGCTTGAAAGTGCAACTATCCCTGGGTGGTTTTGGTAATTCCTAACAACATATAGCTCATTGAGCTAATGCTATTTCAAGATAAATATTTCAGGAAAGCTCAATGATTGGCATGGCATGGATTAGAAAGTGGACCCCTCAAAATGCTAAGGACAAAAGAAAGCACAAGACTCTACATTTTACTTTTAGTGATCCAAGATCACATTGAGTCCATAGGAAAAGCCAATACTATTAAAAGGGGGTGAGGTGTTTCTTAATGATTTACTTGCTCAAAATGCTTAGTGATATGCTCCCAAAACCCCCAACTACTTTCTCATATCCACATATGTCCCAAACCAAAAGTCAAACTCGGCCCCACCGAAATCTTCTATTCGGCGCCACTGAGTTCACTTGACATAGCCACTGCCACAAACCCTAGCCACTTCGGTCTCACCGATAGGGATCTCGGTCTCACTGAGATGGGGTTGCAAACTCTTGGTTTCCCTTCGAAACGTTTCGGTCCAACCAAGAAGAGCGATCGGTTCCACCGAGATTGCAATGCAAACTCTCTATTTCCCCTTCGTAACGTTTCGGTCTAACCAGGACGAGCAAATCGGTCCCACCGAGTTTGCCTGACCAACTCTCTGTTTGTCTATTACCAAAATCGGTCCCACTGAGTTGACAAGTCAGTCCCACCGAAAATCCTAACGTTCACATTTTGAACTAAATCGGTCTGACCAAGTTTTATAATTCAGTCCCACTGAGTTTGGAGATTTGTGTGTAACGGTTGGATTTTGTGTGGAGGCTATATATACCCCTCCACCCACTCTTCATTCATGGAGAGAGCCATCAGAATATGCCTACACTTCCAACATACATTTTCTGAGAGAGAACCACCTACACTTGTGTTGAGGTCAAGATATTCCATTCCAACCACATAAATCTTGATCTCTAGCCTTCCCCAAGTTGCTTTCCACTCAAATCATCTTTCTACCAAATCCAATCCTATGAGAGAGAGCTGAGTGTTGGGGAAACTATCATTTGAAGCACAAGAGCAAGGAGTTCATCATCAACACACCATCTATTACCTTTTGGAGAGTGGTGTCTCCTTGATTGGTTAGGTGTCACTTGGGAGCCTCCGTCAAGATTGTGGAGTTGAACCAAGGAGTTTGTACGGGTAAGGAGATCGCCTACTTTGTGAAGATCTACCCTAGTGAGGCAAGTCCTTCGTGGGTGATGGCCATGGTGGGATAGACAAGTGATAACCCACAAGTATAGGGGATCGCAACAGTTTTCGAGGGTAGAGTATTCAACCCAAATTCATTGATTCGACACAAGGGGAGCCAAAGAATATTATCAAGTATTAGCAGCTGAGTTGTCAATTCAACCACACCTGGAAACTTAATATCAGTAGCAAAGTGTTTAGTAGCAAAGTAATATGATAATAGTGGTACTGGTAGCAAAAGGTAATGATAGCAAAAGTAATGTTTTTGGTATTTTGTAGTGATGATAGCAATAGCAACGGAAAAGTAAATAAGCGGAGAACAATATATGGAAAGCTCGTAGGCAATGGATCAGTGATGGAGAATTATGCCGGATGCGGTTCGTCATGTAACAGTCATAACCTAGGGTGACACAGAACTAGCTCCAGTTCATTGATATAATGTAGGCATGTATTCCGAATATAGTCATATGTGCTTATGGAAAAGAACTTGCATGAAATCTTTTGTCCTACCCTCCCGTGGCAGCGGGGTCCTTATAGAAACTAAGGGATATTAAGGCCTCCTTTTAATAGAGTACCGGAACAAAGCATTAACACATAGTGAATACATGAACTCCTCAAACTATGGTCATCACCGGTAAGTATCCCGATTATTATCACTTCGGGGTTAACGGATCATAACACATAATAGGTGACTATAGACTTGAAAGATAGTATCAAGAACTCTCATATATTGATGAAAACATAATAGGTTCAGATCTGAAATCATGGCACTCGGGCCCTAGTGACAAGCATTAAGCATAGCAAAGTCATAGCAACATCAATCTCAGAACATAGTGGATACTAGGGATCAAACCCTAACAAAACTAACTCGATTACATGATAGATCCCATCCAACCCATCACTGTCCAGCAAGCCTATGATGGAATTACTCACGCACAACGATGAGCATCATGAAATTGGTGATGGAGGATGGTTGATGATGACGATGGCGACGGATTCCCCTCTCCGAAGCCCCGAACGGACTCTAGATCAGCCCTCCCGAGAGGTTTTAGGGCTTGGCGGTGGCTCCATATCGTAAAATGTGATGAATTCTTCTCTCTAACTTTTTCTCTCGAAGCACAATATATAGAGTTGGAGTTGGAGTTGGAGGAGCTCCAGGGGGCCCACGAGGTAGGGGGCGCGCTCCCCACCCTCGTGGACAGGTGGTGGCCACTGGCCTTCATCTTTTGCAGGTATTTTTTATATTTTCCAAAAAGTTGCTCCGTGAAGTTTCAGGTCATTCTGAGAACTTTTGCTTCTGCACATAAATAACACCATGGTAATTCTGCTGAAAACAGCGTCAGTCCGGGTTAGTTCCATTCAAATCATGCAAGTTAGAGTCCAAAACAAGGGCAAAAGTGTTTGGAAAAGTAGATACGACGGAGACGTATCGACTCCCCCAAGCTTAAACCTTTGCTTGTCATCAAGCAATTCAGTTGACAAACTGAAAATGATAAAGAAAAACTTTTACAAACTCTGTTTGCTCTTGTTGTTGTAAATATGTAAAGCCAGCATTCAAGTTTTTAGCAAAGATTATAACTAACCACATTCGCAATAACGCTCGGGTCTCAAGTTTATTCATATCAATGGCATAATCAACTAGCAAGCAATAATAATAAATCTCGGATGACAACACTTTCTCAAAACAATCATAATATGATATAACAAGATGGTATCTCGCTAGCCCTTTCTGAGACCGCAAAACATAAATGCAGAGCACCTTTAAAGATCAAGGACTCACTAGACATTGTAATTCATGGTAAAAGAGATCCAGTCAAGTCATACCCAATGTAAACTAACAATAATGAATGCAAATGACAGCAGTGCTCTCCAACTGGTGCTTTTTAATAAGAGGATGATAACTCAACATGAAAGTAAATAGATAGGCCCTTTGCAGAGGGAAGCTGGGATTTGTAGAGGTGCCAGAGCTCGGTTTTGAAATAGAGGTGAATAATATTTTGAGCGGTATACTTTCATTGTCAACATAACAACCAAGAGATGGTGATATCTTCCATGCTACACACATTATAGGCGGTTCCCAAATAGAATGGTAAAGTTTATACTCCCCCTTCCACCAACAAGCATCAATCCATGGCTTGCTCGAAACAATGAGTGCCTCCAACTAACAAGAGTCCCAGGGGGAGTTTTGTTTGCAATTATTTTGATTTGATTTGCGTAAAGCATGGGACTGGGCATCCCGGTGATCAGCCACTTTCTCGTGAGTGAGGAGCGGAGTCCACTCCTCTTGAGAATAACCCGCCTAACATGGAAGATACAGACAGGCCTAGTTGATACATGAGCTATTCGAGCATACAAAACAGGATATTTATTTGAGGTTTTAGAGTTCGGCACATACAAATTTACTTGGAACGGCAGGTAGATACCGTATATAGGTAGGTATAGTGGACTCATGTGGAATAACTTTGGGGTTTAAGGGATTGGATGCACAAGCAGTATTCCCTCTTAGTACAGGTGAAGGCTAGCAAAAGACTGGGAAGCGGCCAGCTAGAGAGCGACAACAATCATGAACATGCATTAAAATTAATCAACACCGAATGCAAGCATGAGTAGGATATAATCCGCCATGAACATAAATATCGTGAAGGCTATGTTGATTTTGTTTCAACTACATGCGTGAACATGCGCCAAGTCAAGTCACATAATCATTCAGAGGAGGATACCACCCTATCATACCACATCATAACCATTTCAATAGCATGTTGGCACGCAAGGTAAACCATTATAACTCATAGCTAATCAAGCATGGCACAAGAACTATGATCTCTAGTTGTCATTGCAAACATGTTTATTCATAATAGGCCGAATCAGGAACGATGAACTAATCATATTTACAAAAATGAAAGAGGTTGAGTTCATACCAGCCTTTCTCATCTCAGTCATTCCATCATATATCGTCATTATTGCCTTTCACTTGCACGACCGAACAATGTGAACAATAATAATAATAATAGTGCGTGTGCATTGGACTAAGCTAGAATCTGCAAGCATTCAATAAACAGGAGAAGACAAGGCAATATGGGCTCTTTTGTCAGATCAACAATAATGCATATAAGAGCCACTTCAACAATTTAATCATGGTCTTCTCCTATCGACCCCCAAAGAAAAGAAAATAAATAAAACTATTTACACGGGAGAGCTCCCAACAAGCAAAAGAAGAACAGGAAATCTTATTGGGTTGTCTTTTTAATTACTACTACAAACATGGAAAGTAAACTAATTAAAAGCTACAACTAATTTTTTTTGTTTTTTCTTAAGGTTTATTAAACACACAAGAAGAAAGCATAAAAAGGAAAATAAACTAGCATGGATGATACGATGAAAAAGTATGAGCACCGACATCTAGCAATGAGTGTGTGAACATAAATGTAATGTCGGTGGGAAATACGTACTCCCCCAAGCTTAGGCTTTTGGCCTAAGTTGGTCTATGGCCACGGCTGGCCTGGTGGATATCTATAATAGTAGTTGGGGTCATACTGAGATGCAGTGGCTATCGCCTCCTGCGCTGCAGCGTGACGACGAGCGGCCTTCGCTCTCCTCTCGTACTCATCTGCCTCCTCTCTGGTAATAACATATCTTCCTTTTGCCTGATGATCAAAGAAGGCAGGAGCAGGGAGAGTAATATGGACAACATGGCATCTGTCAAAGATTAGTCGATACTGGAGAGGTGATTCATTCCGCTCGACAAACTGGTGGTGAACCATAGCATTAAAGTCCAGGTAAGCAGGGGTAATTCAATATCATATTCGCGTATGGCTATACCAAGAAAATTAGTTATGCGGTTTGCATAAATTCCTCCAAAGAAATCTCCATTAAATCTATTAAGATGCAACCTATGTGCAACAATGGCTCCCAAATTATAAGATTTATCTCCGAACACAGCACTCCTAAGAATACTGAGGTCAGGGACACACATGTGACATGCTTCATCTTTACCATTAATGCATCTACCTATGAAGAGAGCAAAATAATGTATAGCGGGAAAGTGAATGCTCCCTATGCTAGCTTGTGTTATATCTCTAGATTCTCCCACAGTTATGCTAGCAAGAAAATCTCTAAATTCAGATTTGCGAGGATCCCTGATACTACCCCATTGTGGAAGTTTGCAAGCATTGGTAAAATCCTCTAAGTCCATAGTGTAAGAATTTTCATAAAGATCAAACAGGACAGTTGGAGAATTATGTGAAGATGAAAATTCAAACCTCCTCACAAAGGAACTAGTGAGCTGGTGATACTGGCTGCACTTCTCTTCCTCGAAGCTCAGAAGATCAGCGTTACACAAATATGTGTTAAATTCTTCCTTAATTCCCGCTTGATCCATAAAGTTCTTAGAAGGCCATTCACAAGGACGCACTGGAGTGTCTCTTGGTGGCTCATCATCAGCATCACGCATTGCAAGCCTGGGTCCTTGCTTCCTTGAAGAACCACCCTGGAACATTTTCCTAAGCATATTTCTTCCTCTGAAAAATTCTGAAAATTTTTAGTAACTTCAAAATAAAAGTAAAGCAAACTCAATAATATTGATAGCAACTACTCCTACAAGTGCCTAGAGCCTATATCATGCATCAAAACTACTTGGAACCATATAAATTTGACATGCAAGCTCAAGAACATGGTCACCTAGGCAGCACAAATTAGCAATGAATAAAGCACCAGAACAAAAACTAATTGGACCAATGGAGGAGTCACATACCAAGGAACAATCTCCCCAAGCAGTTTTGTGAGAGGTGCTTTGAGCAAGGAGATCAAAAATGGCAGCAAAACGAGCTTGGACTCGGGCTTGAGCTGGTTATTCATGTTTGTGGGAGGAAGAAGGAGTGTGTGGGTGAAAGGATAAGTGGAGGAGGGCCACCGTGGGCCCATGAGGCAGGGGGCGCGCCCAGGGGGTAGGGCACGCCCTCCACCCTCGTGGGCAGGTGGGTGACCCCCCTGATGTGTTCTCAGTGCCAAATATTCTCAAATATTCTAGAAAAAATCATATTTAAATTTCAGGGCATTTGGAGAACTTTTATTTTCGGGGTATTTTTATATTGCACGGATAATCAGATAACAGACAGAAAAATACTTATTTTTATTTTATTTAATATAAATAATAGAAAGTAAAAGTGGGGTACAGAAGGTTGTGCCTTCTAGTTTCATCCATCTCATGATCATCAAAAAGGAATCCACTAACAAGTTTGATCAGATCTTGTTAACGAACTCATTCCGAATAACATGGAACCGGAGAAATTTCGAATAACACTATGTTACCTCTACGGGGATATGCACATCCCCAATAATAAGAATATCATATTTCTTCTTGACAGTAGGAAGAGGAAATTCAAAACCTCCAAATATAATCGATGGAATTTTTCCAATAGAGTTGATACTATGAACTTGAGGTTGTTTCCTCGGAAAGTGTACCGTATGCTCATTACCATTAACATGAAAAGTGACATTGCCTTTAGTGCAATCAATAACAGCCCCTGCAGTGTTCAAAAAGGGTCTTCCAAGAATAATAGACATACTATCGTCCTCGGGAATATCAAGAATAACAAAGTCCGTTAAAAGAGTAACGTTTGAAACAACAACAGGCACATCCTCACAAATACCGACAGGTATAGCAGTTGATTTATCAGCCATTTGCAAAGATATCTCAGTAGGTGTCAACTTATTCAAATCAAGTCTACGATATAAAGAGAGAGGCATAACACTAACACCTACTCCAAGATCACATAGAGCAGTTTTAACATAGTTTCTTTTAATGGAGCATGGTATAGTTGGTTCATCGGGATCTCCTAGTTTCTTAGGTATTCCACCCTCAAAAGTGTAATTAGCAAGCATGGTGGAAATTTCAGCTTCCAGTATATTTCTCTTATTTGTAACAATTTCTTTCATATACTTAGCATAAGGATTCATTTTGAGCATATCAGTTAATCGCATACGCAAAAAGATAGGTCTAATCATTTCAGCAAAGCGCTCAAAGTCCTCATCATCCTTTTTCTTGGATGGTTTGGGAGGAAAAGGCATGGGTTTCTGAACCCAAGGCTCTCTTTCTTTACCATGTTTCCTAGCAACAAAGTCTTTCTTATCATAATGTTGATTCTTTGATTGTGGGTTATCAAGATCAACAACAGGTTCAATTTCTATATCATTATTATTACTAGGTTGAGCATCATCATGAACATTATCATTAACATTATCGCTAGTTTCAGGTTCATTACCAGATTGTGTTTCAGCATCAGAGATAGAAATATCATTTGGATTCTCAGGTGTTTCAGTAATAGGTTTACTAGAAGCATGCAAAGTCCTATCATTTTTCTTTTTCTTCCTTTTAGAAGGACTAGGTGCATCTATACTATTTCTCTGAGAATCTTGCTCAATTCCCTTAGGGTGGCCTTCAGGATACAAAGGTTCCTGAGTCATTTTACCACCTCTATTCATAACTCTAACATCACTATCATTATTCTTACTATTCAATTCATTGAGCAAATCATTTTGAGCTTTAAGTACTTGTTCTACTTGAGTGGTAACCATAGAAGCATGTTTACTAATAAGTTTAAGTTCACTTTTGACATTAGCCATATAATCACCCAAGTGTTCAAGCATATTTGAATTGTATTTCAATTGTCTACCAAAATAAGCATTGAAGTCTTCTTACTTAGCCATAAATTTATCAAACTCATCTAAGCATGGGCTAGCAAACTTAGTAAATGGGATTTCAGCTTTATCATATCTATAGAGAGAATTTACCTTTACTACCTGTGTCGGGTTATCAAGACCACGAGTTTCTTCAATAGGTAATGGATTAAGATCATATGTTTCTTCAACAGTCGGTAAATTAAGACCATGTATTTCTTTAATAGGAGGTAAATTCTTAACATCTTCAGCTTTAATACCTTTTTTTCATAGATTTCTTTGCCTCTTGGATATCTTCAGGACTGAGAAATAGAATACCCCTTTTCTTCGGAGTTGGTTTAGGAATAGGCTCAGGAGGTGTCCAATTATTTTCATTTGTCAGCATATTATTCAATAGAATTTCATCTTCATCCGGTGTTCTTTCTCTGAAAACAGAACCAGCACAACTATCCAGGTAATCTCTGGAGGCATCGGTTAGTCCATTATAAAAGATATCAAGTATTTCATTTTTCTTAAGAGGATGATCAGGCAAAGCATTAAGTAATTGGAGAAGCCTCCCCCAAGCTTGTGGGAGACTCTATTCTTTAATTTGCACAAAATTATATATATCCCTCAAAGCAGCTTGTTTCTTATGAGCAGGGAAATATTTAGCAGAGAAGTAATAAATCATATCCTGGGGAATACGCACACAACCAGGATCAAGAGAATTAAACCATGTCTTAGCATCACCCTTTAATGAGAATGGAAATATTTTAAGGATATAAAAGTAGCGAGTTCTCTCATCTTTTGTAAACAGGGTAGCTATATCATTTAATTTAGTAAGATGTGCCACAATAGTTTCAGATTCATAGCCATGAAAAGGATCAGATTCAACCAAAGTAATTATATCAGGATCAACAGAGAATTCATAATCCTTATCGGTAACACAGATAGGTGAAGTAGCAAAAGCAGGGTCAGTTTTCATTCTAGCATTTAGTGATTGTTGATTCCATTTAGCTAATAACCTCTTAAGTTCGTATCTATCTTTGCACGCTAAAATAGCTAAAGAAGCTTCTTTATGAAAAACATAACCCTCAGGAATAACAGGCAAGTCTTCATCATCAATTTCATCAGTATTATCAGATTCAATATTTTCATTCTCTCTAGCCCTGGCAAGTTGTTCATCAAGAAATTCACTAAGTGGCATAGTAGTATCAAGCATAGAAGTAGTTTCATCATAAGTATTATGTATAGCAGAAGTAGCATCATCAATAACATGCAACATATCAGAACGAATAGCAGAAGCAGGCTTAGGTGTCGCAAGCTTACTCAAAACAAAAGGTGAATCAAGTGCAGAGCTAGATGGTACTTCCTTACCTCCCGTCGTAGTAGAGGGATAAATCTTGGTTCTTGGATCTTTCAAGTTCTTCATAATGATAAGCAGATATAAACCCCAAGTGACTCAAAGAATAGAGCTATGCTCCCCGGCAACGGTGCCATAAAATAGTCGTGATAACCCACAAGTATAGGGGATCGCAACAGTTTTCGAGGGTAGAGTATTCAACCCAAATTTATTGATTCGACACAAGGGGAGCCAAAGAATATTCTCAAGTATTAGCAGCTGAGTTGTCAATTCAACCACACCTAGAAACTTAATATCTGCAGCAAAGTTTTTAGTAGCAAAGTAATATGATAATAGTGGTAACGGTAGCAAAAGGTAATGATAGCAAAAGTAATGTTTTTGGTATTTTGTTGTGATGATAGCAATAGCAACGGAAAAGTAAATAAGCGGAGAACAATATATGGAAAGCTCGTAGGCAATGGATCAGTGATGGAGAATTATGCCGGATGCGGTTCATCATGTAACAGTCATAACCTAGGGTGACACAGAACTAGCTCCAATTCATTGATATAATGTAGGCATGTATTCTGAATATAGTCATACATGCTTATGGAAAAGAACTTGCATGACATCTTTTGTCCTACCCTCCCGTGGCAGCGGGGTCCTTACGGAAACTAAGGGATATTAAGGCCTCCTTTTAATAGAGTAACGGAACAAAGCATTAACACATAGTGAATACATGAACTCCTCAAACTATGGTCATCACCGGTAAGTATCCCGATTATTGTCACTTCGGGGTTAACGGATCGTAACACATAATAGGTGACTATAGACTTGCAAGATAGGATCAAGAACTCTCATATATTGATGAAAACATAATAGGTTCAGATCTGAAATCATGGCACTCGGGCCCTAGTGACAAGCATTAAGCATAGGAAAGTCATAGCAACATCAATCTCAGAACATAGTGGATATTAGGGATCAAACCCTAACAAAACTAACTTGATTACATGATAGATCCCATTCAACCCATCACCGTCCAGCAAGCCTACGATGGAATTACTCACGCACGGCGGTGAGCATCATGAAATTGGTGATGGAGGATGGTTGATGATGACGATGGCGACGGATTCCCCTCTCTGGAGCCCCGAACGGGCTCCAGATCAGCCCTCCCGAGAGGTTTTAGGGCTTGGTGGCGGCTCCGTATCGTAAAACATGATGAATTCTTCTCTATGATTTTTTTCTCCCCGAAACACAATATATAGAGTTGGAGTTGGAGTCGGAGGAGCTCTAGGGGGCCCACGAGATAGGGGCCGCGCCCCCCACCCTCGTGGACAGGTGGTGGGCCCCCTGGCCTTCATCTTTTGCAGGTATTTTTTATATTTTCCAAAAAGTTGCTCCGTGAAGTTTCAGGTCATTCCAAGAACTTTTGTTTCTGCACATAAATAACACCATGGTAATTCTGTTGAAAACAGTGTCAGTCCGGGTAAGTTCCATTCAAATCATGCAAGTTAGAGTCCAAAACAAGGGCAAAAGTGTTTGGAAAAGTAGATACGATGGAGACGTATCAACAAGGTTGCTTCTTCGTGGACCCTTCGTGGGTGGAGCCCTTCGTGGACTCGCGCAACCGTTACCCTTAGTGGGTTGAAGTCTCCATCAACGTGGATGTACTATAGCACCACCTATCGGAACCATGCCAAAAATCTCCGTGTCTACATTGTGTTTGCTCCCTCCAAACTCCTCCATTTACCTTCATAGGAAATTGTTATACATTCCGCTGCTATACTCTTAGAATTGCATGTGTAGGTTGATTACTTGAATTGTGCTAAGCTGCTAAAATCTGCCAAGACTTAAAATTGGGAAAAGGCTAGATTTTTATTAAGTTAAGTAGTCTAATCACCCCCCCCCCCTCTAGACATACTTTCGATCCTACAAGTGGTATCAGAGCTTTGGTCTCTATTTGCTTTGATTTCCATAGCTTTTGGTGATCATAGCCTTGGTTTCACAACCTAGGAGAGTATGGCATCTAGTGAGGGAAATTACCACCGTAGAGGTCCTTACTTTGATGGTACTGATTTTGCTAGTTGGAAGCATAAGATGAAAATGAATATTCTTGGACATAACCTCGCCGTCTGGGCTATTGTGTGTATTGGCTTGCAAGGTGAATTCTTTGATGGGAGAGAACCGAACCGTGAAGCTACCGCGGAAGAGTTGAAGATGCTGCAATATAATGCTCAAGCTTGTGATATTCTCTTCGACGGATTGTGCCCCAAAGAATTCAACAAAATTAGCCATCTTGAGAATGCAAAGAAAATTTGGGACACTTTGATTGATATGTACGAAGGTACCGACTTTGTCAAGGAATCCAAATTGGATGTGCTTCAAAGTCAACTTGACAAGTTCAGAATGAAGGATGGTGAAGGTGTCGTTGAAATGTACTCTAGGCTTGCTCTCATCACAAATGAGATTGCCGGCTTAGGAAGTGAAAATATGACCGATAGATTCATCATCAAGAAGATCCTAAGAGCCTTGGATGGAAAATATGATACCGTGTGCACATTGATCCAAATGATGCCCAATTACAAAGGTCTCAAGCCAATAGAAGTCATTGGAAGAATTGTTGCTCATGAGATGTCACTCAAGGATAAGGAAGAGCTTCACAACAAGTCAAGTGGTGCTTACAAAGCCTCATGTGATGCTCCCACATCATCAAGTGAGAAACAAACCTTCAATGAAGAATTGAGCCTGATGGTGAAGAACTGCAACAAGTTTTACAAGAGTAGAAGCAAAGAAAGAAGTTCCAAGTCAAGGTCCTATAATGACAAAAGATCTTCAAGTCGTGAACACAATTGCTACAATTGTGGAAGACCCAGACATTATTCCAATGAGTGTACGGCTCCCTACAAAAGAAGAGAAGATTCTCCCAAAAGAAGAAGTAGAAGAGAAGAATCACCACCAAGAGAGAGAAGTAGTAGAGATGACCGTTATGAACGAAGAACATCACGGAGAAGCAAGGATTCAGAAAGGAAGGACAAGTCATCAAAGAGCTACACCAAACGAAGGCATCAAGCTCATGTTGGTGAATGGGTATCCGGCTCCGACTCCGACAATCACTCTGAAAGAAGTTATCACTCTGACTCTGAATATACTCAAGATGAAGGTGTTGCCGGTCTAGCTCTTGTATCAACCAACTCCTACGACATATTTGAGTCACCAAATGAAGGAATTGGAAGATGCTTCATGGCTAAAGGCCCAAAGGTATCACACCCCGAGTATGTTGATTTTAATAGTGATGAAGATGATTTGCTAGGTGATGATGATTTACTTGTTGACAAGTCTAGTTATGAAAACGATGATGAACTTGCTATTAATCATGCTAATCAAGATAAAACGAATGACAATGATAAGAAGGAGATTGAGCGTCTAACTAAAGAACTAAACACTCTTAAGTTAGCTCATGAAACTACCTTGGAAGATCATCGAGAACTTTTAAAGACTCATGAGAAGCTACGCTTTGAAAAGCTCAACCTTGAGCAAGAGCATGAGTTCTTAAAAGCAATCAATAATGATCTTCGCAAGAAAAGTTCTTCTTACGTTGTACGCAAGTAAGGAAGACACTGGAAGAATCAAGGTGTTGGTTTTGAACGAAATTTCAATGCCTATGGAGTTGAGTGGGAAGAAGATCAATACCCCCAGACGAAGTTTGTTCCTCAACAAGAGAAGTATGATCCTACTTATTTCCAAGGAACACAAGCTCAAGATGATCTTCCACCACAAGACCACAAGCTAAAAGGCAAGGACAAGCTTCAAGAGGAGATTGATGCATTTGAAGAAGCACCTGAGGCCTTGGTCAAGTGGGTTCCCAAGACTACATCAAGTTCCACTTCATCAAGTATGACTACAACTCCAAGGATTCCCATCAAGATGGTGTGGATCCCTAAGAAGAAGAACTAGAGAGTTCTTGAGGGTGACTCCGCCAACATACTTTACTATTATCATCTTGGCAAGGATAAGTGCAAACAACTTCCATATCTTGCACTAGTTCAAGGAGTCACAAACCCTCTTGTTGGTAAGACAAGGGACAAGGTAACCTAATGCATTCATGGACATCATCTCATGTGAATATCACTCTATGTCTATGGATATCCTTGTTTGTTCCTTGTGGGACTAACTCGTGTAGGTATTGAAAGTGCAACTCACTCCAAAGGATTGCTCCAAATGATCTACATCAACATTGAGCATCTACATCTTCAACACCTACATGAAGTCATCATCGATAAAACCCAAGGTTAGTTCATCCCTCTTAGGGGGGATATCACATCTAGGGGGAGCTTTACTCTAATCAATTGAGCTAAAGCAACTCTAACGATGTGAGCACAACAATGCTTTATGTAAAAGTGGTAACCCCACTTGTGCTTAAATGGTGAGTATGACCTACGATCAAATGATAGATGCTAGAGTGATTGTGCATGCTTTGTCACATATTTCATTTGCCATTTTATTGTGTGAGAATGTTGGATGCATATTTTACTCATTCGAGGACATACATTTGTTGCTTTGATTGTTTGGCTTTTTCTCTTTTGCCAAATGGACGGACAAGAATGCCTAAGAACTCCCTCTAGCTATCTGTGCTTTTCTCGTCTCAAACTCTATTCATGCTACATCACAAAGTTTGATCAAGTCAGATTCGAACCACTCTGTGTGAGGAGCACTTGGAGTCCCCGATTCGTCATAGACTTAAACTTCAAAAACCTCTTTGTGCATTTCGGTATGACCGAGTCATCCATTTCGGTCACACCGAGATCACTAAGTTAATCTAGGTTTTCAATCTTGGCGCAACCGATTTGAACTTTTCGGTCACACTGAGTTGCAGTAACCGCTTGCGATTCTGCATCTCGGTGCCACCGAGTTGTTCCACTCGGTCACACCGACGGGGTCGGGATATATAAACCCACGGGTGAGATTTTGGAATTTTCTTCGAAACCTCTCAGTCTGCGCGTATCCTGCTCTGCCGCCTCGGGTCTCCGGATCGTCTTCTCGCCGCCAGCGACCTCCCGCCACTGGTTTATCACCGTCAACGGAATTCTGACCCTCCGTTGCCGTCGTAGCAAACTCCGCCGAACTAGGGTACGAGTTCGATCCTTCGTGCTATTCTTTTAACGTCGATTCATAACACATTGCTCGGCCATGATCATGACCACGTATGCAAACACTCTATCCACTGAAAACATCCATTAGATTAGATTGGATTTGAAAATTTAGGGTTAGGTCTCTGCCGGACTCATCTCAGACCGACCGAATTGTAGAAATCGGTCTCACCGATTTGGCTTAGGCCATAGCACATGCATTTTCGGTCTGGCCGAAAATTGCAAATCGGTGTGACCGAGTTCGATTCTTTGTGAAACCCTAGCAGTCTCGGTGCCACCAAACTGTGGCTCTGTCTGACCGAGTTCACTAGTTTAGGTTCCAAAAGCTGCTGCAGTATCACCGAGTTTACAAATCGTTAGCTCCAAAATGCTTTCTGTGGAGAACTAAAACTAAGTTTTTAAGTCATATTTTTGCAAAAACTCTGCACTTTGTGATGCTCATCCACTCTACCTCATCTATATCTATTCACAGGAACTGCTGTCAGTAAGTTTGCAGAGATGTCTGATCAAAGCGACAGCCAGAACAGGTCTGAAGAACAAGTGCAATTGAGTGAGGGCACTAGTCCCTCTAGCACTTCTGATGATGGCAGCAGGAGCACACCAAGTAACTGTCCCAAAGCAGCCACCAGGTCAAGGAAGAAGAAAACCTCAGATTCTGAAGATGAGGACTATGTGGCTATTGAGGAGGAAGTGCTACGTCTTGAGCTCGCGTTGGTTTTCCCCGAAGAGGAAGGGATGATGCAACAGAGTAGCATAAGTATTTCCCTCAGTTTTTAAGAACCAAGGTATCAATCCAGTAGGAGGCCACACTCAAGTCCCTCGTACCTGCACAAAACGATAGCTACTCGCAACCAACACGATTAGGGGTTGTCAAGACCTTCACGGTCACTTACGAGAGTGAGATCTAATAGATAGAGTATTTTTGGTATTTTTGATATAAAGATGCAAAGTAAAAAGTAAAGGCAAAATAAATAGCAAAACAATATTAAAGTGATGGATATTGATATGATGAGAATAGACCCGGGGGCCATAGGTTTCACTAGTGGCTTCTCTCAAGAGCATAAGTATTCTACGGTGGGTGAACAAATTACTGCTGAGCAATTGATAGAATTGAGCATAATTATGAGAATATCTAGGCATGATCATGTATATAGGCATCACGTCCATGACAAGTAGACCGAAACGATTCTGCATCTACTACTATTACTCCACTCATCGACCGCTATCCAGCATGCATCTAGAGTATTAAGTTAAAAACAGAGTAACGCCTTAAGCAAGATGACATGATGTAGAGAGATAAATTCATGCAATATGAAATAAACCCCATCTTGTTATCCTCGATGGCAACGATGCAATACGTGCCTTGTTGCCCCTTCTGTCACTGGGTAAGGACATCGCAAGATCGAACCCAAAGCTAAGCACTTCTCCCATGGCAAGAACTACCAATCTAGTTGGCCAAACCAAACGGATAATTTGAAGAGACTTGCAAAGATACCAAACATGCATAAAAGAATTCAGAGAAGATTCAAATATTATTCATAGATAGACTTGATCATAAACCCACAATTCATCGATCTCAACAAACACACCGCAAAAAGAAGATTACATCGAATAGATCTCCTCGAGAGAGGGGGAGAACTTTGTATTGAAATTCAAAGAGAGAGAAGAAGCCATCTAGCTACTAACTATGGACCCGAAGGTCTGAGGTAAACTACTCACACTTCATCAGAAGGGCTATGGTGATGTACAAGCCCTCCGTGATGACGACCCTCCTCCGGCGGAGCACCGGAATAGGCCCCAAGATGGGATCTCGTGGATACAGAAAGTTGCGGCGGTGGAATTAGGTTTTTGGCTCCTGTTCTGATCGTTTGGGGGTACGTGTGTATATATAGGAGGAAGGAGTATGTCGGTGGAGCAACGAGGGGCCCACGAGGCAGGGGGCGCGCCCTAGGGGGGCCCACCCTCATGACCGCCTCTTTTGTTCCTTGGAGCAGGGTCCAAGTCTCCTGGATTACGTTCGGTGAGAAAATCACGTTCCCGAAGATTTTATTCCGTTTGGACTCCGTTTGATATTCCGTTTCTTCGAAACACTGAAATAGGCAAAAAAATAGCAATTCTGGGCTGGGCCTCCAGTTAATAGGTTAGTCCCAAAAATAATATAAAAGTGGAAATAAAGCCCAATATAGTCCAAAACAGTAGATAATATAGCATGGAGCAATCAAAAATTATAGATACGTTGGAGACATATCAGGCATCCCCAAGCTTAATTCATGCTCGTCCTCGAGTAGGTAAATGATAAAAAGAGAATTTTTGATGCAGAGTGCTACTTGGCATAATTTCAATGCAAATCTTCTTAATTGTGGTATGAATATTCAGATTAGAAAGATTCAAGACAAAGGCTTATATTGACATAAGAAATAATAATACTTCAAGCATACTAACAAAGCAATTATGTCTTCTCAAAATGACATGGCCAAAGAAAGTTATCCCTACAAAATCATATAGTCTCGCTATGCTCCATCTTCCCCACACAAAGTATTTAAATCATGCACAACCCCGATGACAAGCCAAGCAATTGTTTCATACTCTAACTTTTTCAAAACTTTTTCAATCTTGACGCAATACATGAGCGTGAGCCATGGATATAGCACTATGGGTGGAATAGAATGGTGGTTTTGGAGAAGACAAAAAGGGGAAGATAGTCTCACATCAACTAGGCGTATCAACGGGCTATGGAGATGCCCATTAATAGATATCAATGTGAGTGAATAGGGATTGCCATGCAACGGATGCACTAGAGCTATAAGTATATGAAAGCTCAAAAAGAAACTAAGTGGGTGTGCATCCAACTTGCTTGCTCATGAAGACCTAGGGCAATTTGAGGAAGCCCATCATTGGAATATACAAGCCAAGTTCTATAATGTAAAATTCCAACTAGTATATGAAAGTGATAACATGAGAGACTCTCTACTATGAAGATCATGGTGCTACTTTGAAGCACAAGTGTGGTAAAAGGATACTAACATTGTCCCTTCTCTCTTTTTCTCTCATTTTTTTATTTGGGCCTTTTCTCTTTTTTATGGCCTTTCTCTCTTTTTTTTATTTGGGCTTCTTTGGCCTCTTTTTTTATTTTTTGTCCGGAGTCTCATCCCAACTTGTGAGGGAATCATAGTCTCCATCATTCTTTCCTCACTGGGACAATGCTCTAATAATGATGATCATCACACTTTTATTTTTCTTACAACTCAACAATTACAACTCGATACTTAGAACAACATATGACTCTATATGAATGCCTCCGGCGGTGTACCGGGATATGCAATGAATCAAGAGTGACAAGTATGAAAATTATGAACGGTGGCTTTGCCACAAATACTATGTCAACTACATGATCATGCTAGGCAATATGACAATGATGGATGTGTCATGATGAACTAGATGATGGAAAGTTGCATGGCAATATATCTCGGAATGGTTATGGAAATGCCATAATAGGTAGGTATGGTGGCTGTTTTGAGGAAGGTATATGGTAGGTGTATGATACCGGCAAAAGGTGTGCGGTATTAGAGAGGATAGCAAAGGTGGAATGGTGAGAGTGCGTATGATCCATGGACTCAACATTAGTCATAAAGAACTCATATACTTATTGCAAAAATCTAGAAGTTATCAAAGCAAAGTACTACGCGCATGCTCCTAGGGGGGTAGATTGGTAGGAAAAGACCATCGCTCGTCCCCGACCGCCACTCATAAGGAATACAATCAATAAATAAATCATGCTCCGACTTCATCACATAACGGTTCACCATGCGTGCATGCTACGGGAATCACAAACTTCAACACAAGTATTCTTTAAATTCACAACTACTCCACTAGCATGACTTTAATATTATCACCTCCATATCTCAAAACAATTATCATGCTTCAATCTTTTCTTAGTATTCAACACACTCAAAAGAAAGTTTCACAAATCTAGAATACCAAGCATATTATTATTAAGCAAATTACCATGCTATTTAAGAGACTCTCAAAATAATTTAAGTGAAGCATGAGAGATCAATAGTTTCTTTAAAACAAATCCACCACCGTGCTCTAAAAGATCTAAGTGAAGCACATAGAGCAAAATTACTTAGCTCAAAATATATAAGTGAAGCACATAGAGCAAAATTATAACGCTCAAAAGATATAAGTGAAGCACATAGAGTATTCTATCAAATTTTAATTCATGTATGGCTCTCTCAAAAGGTGTGTACAGCAAGGATGATTGTGGTATACTAGCAAACAAAGACACAAATAATACAAGACGCTCCAAGCAAAACACATATCATGTTGGTGAATAAAAATATAGCTCTAAGTAAAGTTACCGATGGAATTTTAGCCATGCGTTCTAAGCCATCTAAGTCTTCTTTCAAATCTGCTCATTCAATTGGCAAGAAGCTTTCATTTGCAGTTTTTCAGAACTATGGTGCTTGCCAGGATTATCGTTATCCAGCTACGGAAAGTTGCATTCGTGATGTTGAACAGGCGGGTTACTCAATTTCTTCTCATGAGCGGGTTATTATTCGTCCAACATTACCGGCGACTCTCCGATGGACGTCGGCGAGACCATCTATCTCATTTGGTACGGTGCATGATCTTAGGCCCCATGCTGATCGCACGCCACCAATCTCGGGCGGGAATTCTGTTCCTTTGAATGAGGACGTGTCGTGCCATGTTGGGCCTGCTTCTGTGGCCTCGGTGGGCCTTGATCAGCCATCATCCTCCTCTGAGGTGGGCCGGGCTTCGCCGGTTTCCTTTGGGGAGCAGCTGGATATCCCCTCGTCTCAACAAGCAAGGGAAGATTTTGATAACTTAATTTCTGATATGGTCGATGAAATTTCTACGTGTCAGAAGTGCCTTGAGAAGGGTCATTTTGCCTCCGGTCTGGTCACGTCAAAAAAGATTGCAACAAATTTGCTAGAATCTTGGGGCTCGTATGGCAAGCCAAACCCGTTAACGCTCCATCTTCCGAGGCGCGCTGCGGGAATATCTCTCTGACAAATCTTTTACCAAACTTGGACCTCCCTTGCACTTTCGCATTTACACCGTCGTCCAGTTCCATCAGCCCCGGCCCCAAGACACCATCGGCCTCGCCGCCTGCAACCCCTCCCCCACCCCTTCACTCGCCGTCTTTGGAGGCGGAGCTCCCGACTCCGATGGCCAACTTCCATTTAGATCCCCTGCGGTACGTGCCTGCTGGTCACCACATCGTTGATGGTGGAGAAGATCCTCTGCCGCGAACCTTTGTGACGCCACATATCCCAATTGTGTGCCACCATGAGGAGTTCATGCTTGCAGAGGTAATGCCTATTCCTCAACCAGATGAGATTGGTGCTGCTAGAGAGGAAGTAGTGCAGTGGTTGCAAGGGCATGGTGTTCATGTTCGGTCAGCTCAGCCTTGGATTCGGTCTATTGGGCTCTTTGAGCTTCGGGACGCTGCCGTCAGATTTTCTTTGCTGCAACTTCCGCCTCAGCCGCTGGGAAATGACCGTTTCGTGCGATTTATGAAGCATGACGAGGGTGAAACTTTTCATGGCGTTCAGGGTTTTCGTCAGGGACTTCTTATGTTTCTTGGTATTCCGTTGGACCTTCGCAACACTGAATGCATTAGGGCAGCCATGAATACTTTTGGCAAATTTCACCATTGGATCAGTGAGGACCCATATATGGTTCGCTCTTTGGTTTTTGCTTCATTCCCAGAGGATATCCTTGTGCCACGTGATGTGGTCTTCATGGACTATGCGGCCTATGGTGGTGCTCGGGTTTCTTGGACTGCGCCTCTATACATTTTGGGAGCGAACTTTGGTGAGCAGATGCCCAGGACGAAGATTGGATGCCTCTCAATGGAAATCTGCATCCAGTTCCGGGTGTTCCTTTCCCCGAGTTGCCCCTGTTTAATCTTCCTGCCTACCCCACCTTGGGGTGGAACGCAGTCCCTCCTCCGCCGCCAGAGCCTGTGATCAATGAAGTGGCTGAGGACAATTGGGGGAATGGGCAAGACAATGTTGAGCCTGAACCTGTTCAAGATCAAGAATCAATGGTGGTGGATCTCTCTGCCCAGCCAAGCTCTGCTACTGACCAGGATCCACCCGTCATTGTGGTGGAGGATGATCTGTCTGAAGCACCTCTGTTGCCTGTGGTCAATGAAGATGCAGCGAACAATTGGGCCATTGTTGTCTATCAGCCTCCTGCTGTCACGGTGGAGATTTCTCTGCCTGTGATTCCTTTTGGGCCTCCTTTGCCCCCAGATATGATTTGGAGAACGTCTTTCGAGAACCTTCTACAAGCTCCTATAGCTTTCTCTGTACCCAGGCCAGTGCTTCTGCAACCTTTGTCGTCGGTTGTTCTGTCTAAGAGGAGCTGGGATTTGGCTTTCAGCGATTCAGACCTGCCGCGCCTTACATGGAGGGAAGAGGAGCCAGCTAGGCCAGTTGCCAGGGCGCTTTTTTCTGATCCTGTTGATGTGCAACCTGTGCAGGTTCCCCCTTCTGCTGCGGTTAAAGCTCGCAGGCCGCGGAAGACTTTGGCGCCAACTCCAATTGTTGACACCGCAGTTCGACGCTGCACCAGAAGCTCGGCTCAGCGTGATGGATTCAAGCCCACATTCCAGGAGCTCGCACTACAGCCCAAGAGGAAGAAGCCCAAGGCCAAGCCTTTCACGGCCTAGATGTATGAAGAGCCTGCTTCTGATGGAATCCCTCCTGCAACCCCTGTCAGTCGACTCCAAGAAGTTGGGCGTGAGCTCTAGATTGATGCTGCTCTGCTCTCTGTGGATGCACTTATGGTGGACCCACCTGCTGTTGCTTCGCCTAAACATGATGATTAGAGTGTCCCTGGCATGTTGGGTTTTGCAAGCCCTTAACTTTGCTTTATCTTTATTTTTAGGCAATTTTCTGCTTCTGGAACTTTGGTGCATGTTAATGTTGGGTCAGACTACACTATGCTCTTTTGGACATGTGGTATTGTGTGCCATGTGGTTTCTGGTCTTTATCTTTTGCTATAATGAGTAATATATGTAGAAACTGGAATGCTCTTTGTTGGAATGTAAGAGGCCTGAATTCTGAAGCTAGACAAAGAGTTGTTAGGCAGAAAATTGAGGAAAGCCAATGTTCAATAGCTTGTCTGCAAGAAACAAAATGTACTTCTTTTGACTCTAGGACAATCAAATCTTTCTGCCCTAAAAGGTTTGACTCTTTTGTCTGTTCTCCTTCAATTGGAGCCTCTGGAGGAATTATTGTTGTCTAGAATTCTTCTGTTTTTAGTGGCATTGTAATTGAAGTGCAGCAGTTTGCTGTGGTTGTTCAGTTTACTTCCAGGCAGAATAATGAATCTTGGACTCTTGTGGCTGTTTATGGCCCTTGTCAGGGTGAAGCCAGGGACAACTTTGTTAATTGGTTATACAACCTGGTTATACCTATCAATGAGCACTAGTTGTTACTTGGCGATTTTAATTTCCTGCGATCTGTGGATAACAGGAACTTACCTGGTGGGGACATAAATGACATGTTCATTTTTAATGAGATTATTGGTCACCTGGGCCTCCTTGAGCTTCCAATCAAAGGCAGATCCTACACATGGTCCAATATGCAGGATACCTCACTTCTTGAGCAGCTAGACTGGTTTTTTACTTCTGTGGATTGGATTTCTGATTACCCCATGACTGAAGTTCTGCCCCTGGCTAGGACTGCATCGGATCATGTGCCTTGTTTAGTGTCCATCAAGACTTCCATTCCAAAATCAAATATCTTTAGGTTTGAAAACTATTGGCTTGAACTTGAGGGTTTCATGGACTGTGTTGAATCCTCTTGGAAGCAGCCCTCTCGGAAAACACACATAACTGCTAAAATTGCAGATAAATTTAAATGTTTGAGAATGTGTCTTAAGAGGTGGCAATTCAATATTTCCAAATTGAGGCTATTGATTAGCAAATGCAATCATGTCATTTTCCTTCTGGATGAATTAGAGGAGTGGAGGCCTCTTTTTATTCAGGAGAACAACTTCAGAAGAATTGTCAAAACCCACTTGGAAAAGCTCCTGCACTTACAGTTTCTATACTGGAAGAAGCGATGCTCTATCCGGTACTTTAAGGTGGGGGGAGAAAACACCAAATTCTTCCATGCTATGGCCACTGAGAGGCATAGGAGGAACTCTATAGCTAGTTTAAAACTGCCTGATGGAACTGTAGTCTCTG
This sequence comes from Triticum monococcum, assembly GCA_034509565.1. NCBI lineage: Eukaryota > Viridiplantae > Streptophyta > Magnoliopsida > Poales > Poaceae > Triticum > Triticum monococcum. The sequence goes on from CM067843.1 coordinate 80,988,102, forward strand.
GTCACTCCCAAATGGCTGGAATTATCTGGAGTTGTTTTAAGAATAGAATGGGCACCTCTAGAGGGATTGTGATGGGTTTTGATTTGTCTTCACTTATCTCACCTGTGTCTGGCCTTGAGGTGCTCACTAGGCCTTTTGAAAAGGAGGAAATGGACAATGTGGTCAAGCATATGCCTGTGGATAAAGCACCTGGTCCTGATGGATTTAATGGCTTATTTTTTAAGAAATGCTGGCACCTAATTTCTAGGGAATTTTATGAGCTAGCACAGGCTTTTTATGAGGGAGCTGCTGTCTTGGAAAACATCAATAGTTCTTTTATTACTCTGGTGCCCAAAAAACTTTCTCCTGAGGAAGTGGGAGACTACAAGCCTATCTCTCTCACTAGTATGGGGCTTAAATTTTTGTCCAAAATGGCTGCAAATAGATTCCAAGCAATGATTATGCAGTGCATCCATAAGAACCAATATGGTTTCATTAAGACCAGAACAATACAGGACTGTCTGGGTTGGACATTTGAATACTTGCACCAATGTCACCAGTCAAAGAGACCAATAGTAATCCTCAAATTGGATTTTGAAAAGGCCTTTGACTCTATTGAGCATGAAGCTATCTTTCAAATTCTCAGATATAAGGGCTTTAATGATAAGTGGATTCTTTGGATGAAACAGCTCCTTACCACTGGTACTTCTTCTGTTCTGCTCAATGGGGTCCCTGGGAGGAAGTTTGTTTGCAAGAAAGGAGTTAGACAGGGTGACCCTGTATCTCCCCTGCTATTTGTCATAGCTGCTGACCTGCTACAAACAGTGATTAATGATATGTACAGGAAGGGAATTCTGCATTTACCTATACCTTGCCATGATACAGACTACCCTGTGATCCAGTATGCTGATGATACTTTGATCATCCTCCCTGCAGACAGGGTTCAACTTCTGGCTCTGAAGGATATGCTACAGGTGTTGTCTCAGTCCACTGGTCTGGATGTCAACTACCATAAGTCCTTCATTATTCCAATCAATGTTGACTCTGCTGTAATGAAAGATTTGGCAACTGCTTTTGGTTGTAAAATTGGTACAATGCCATTCACTTATCTGGGATTACCTGTGGGGACCACAAGACCCAAAATGGTAGACTTCATGCCACTGGTTGACTGTATGGAGAGAAGAATGACTGCCAGTTCTTCTTTCCTTAACCAAGGAGAAAGGCTGCAGTTCCTTAACTCTGCTCTATCCTCATTACCAATATTCTTTATGGGTAGTCTTGCTCTCCCAGCTGGTATTCTCAAGCAGTTGGAAAGAATTCAAAGACAGTGCTTGTGGAGAAAGCATAGAGATGAGCCTGCTCCATCTCTGGCTGCTTGGGAACTCATTTGTAGGCCAAAAAACAAAGGAGGTCTTGGTATTCTTAATCTAGGGGTTCAGAATGTGGCTCTCCTTCTCAAGCATGCCAGTAACTTCTTGAACAAACGAGAAATTCCTTGGGTATCCCTAGTTTGGGATTCATATTATTTTGAGAGAATGCCCCAGTGTAAGTGCATCTAGTGCCACCCCTAGTTGGTTTTGGAGTATTGACGACAAACCTAGTTGAGGGACTAATGTGTTTGTGAGAATTGCAGGACAACACAGGTAGAAGTCCCTCATTGATTCGGTTTAGCTACCAGAGATGACCCCTAGAATTGTACGAAGACATTGAAGAAAATGGTGGTTTATGAAGATATTCATATTGAAGACAATGACATGTGAAGACTCCCTATGAAGCTTATGGAACTCGAAGACTTAGATCCTTCGTAGTTTTACTTCATTCATGTTGTGTCATAAGAACCACCATACTGTTAAGTGGGGTCCAAGAGAACCAGTCAGGATGACTAAAGTGATGCCTAATTCAAATCCTATGTCTTCGAGTGAAGACAATGAGAGAAAATCTTGTCCAGAGTCAGACAAGTCAGCTTTGCTTGTAGCCCAAGTAAAGTTGCCGTGTGAGTTTGAAATCTGACCGTTGGTACACGTGTCAGTTCCTTAGTGACCCAGGGTCATTTCGGACAAATCAGGTCGGGTTGCCAAGTGGCTATAAGTAGTCCACCCCTACAACCATAAATGGTTGGCTGCTCAGATTTCAGTGCACGGCTTTTGTCGTTTGAGAGCAACCCACCTCGAAGCCTTTGAGAGAAAATCCCTAGCGAGGAGAAAAGCCCTAACCACCCAGAGCCAGAGTAATTGGGCATCACTTAAGTCTTCTTGTCTGAGTGATCTGAAGACTTATTACACTTGAGGATTGTGCATCCTCCAGCCGGTTAGGCGTCGCGTTCTGAGCATCCAAGAGAAATTGTGGATTGCCGGTGAACGAAGTCTGTGAAGGTTTGGGAGTCTACCTTGAAGACTTACCAGAGTGATTGGGCGAGGTCTGTGTGACCTTAGCTCAAGGAGAAAATGGTGAGGACTGGGTGTCCTGAGCTGCGTGTTCAGGACTGGGTGTCCGAGACTGTGTGTCCTTTAGTTTAAATACCTAGCCGCTCCAACCAGGCGTATAGTTGTCACAGCAACTGGAACTGGTCCAACAAATCATTGTCTTCAGCGTGTCACTGGTTTCATCTTCACCTCCCTTTACTTACCATTACACATTGTGAAGCCATTGCATGCTTGCTTTATCTTCTGTCTTCACAACTTGACTGTATGATTTGTTTGGCTTCATAACTTCTTCCTACCTGATCCTCATTACACTGAAGTTGTTTGTCACTGTGCTTTCACTATATTGTGTACTTGACCATGGCTTGCCTTGTGTAATCTAACTTCCGCTGCATAGTGATAGGCTTGTCCATTCTGTTTGTCTTCATAACTTGCACGTTTTGAAGACTTTCATAAAAATCGCCTATTCACCCCCCCTCTAGTCGATATAACGCACTTTCAATTGGTATCAGAGCAAGGTGCTCCCTTGTTCTGTGTGATTCGGTTTAACCACCTGGAGTTTTAGCTATGTCAACTGCAAGGATAATTAAAGTCTCCGCTGCGTGCCCCGTCTTTGATGGAACTGAATATCCCTACTGGAAGAATAAGATGTGCATGCATCTTGAAGCCATTGACGTCGACCTATGGTATGTCGTCGAAAACGGCGTTCCCAAGGCTGGAGAAGGTGTCACTGCTGCTGATGTCAAGAAGTTCACTCAACTGGACTCCACTGCCAAGAATATCATCTGTGGTCATCTGACCAAGGGACAGTACGGCCGTGTGAGTGCCTTGAAGACATCCAAGCTGGTCTGGGACTGGCTCTCCAAAGTCAATGAAGGCATCTCAACCCAGAGAGATCAGAGAATCAGTGTTCTTCGCAATCTCTTCAACCACTTCAAGCGAAATGACAATGAGAATGTCCAGCACACATTTGACCGGCTCACTGACATCACAAATGAGCTTCAAGCCCTCGGCGCCACTGAGATCACCAAACATGAAATCGTCAAGACGCTGCTGAGATCACTTGACAGTTTGTTTGACATCCTAGCCCTGATGATTCAAGAACGTCCAGATTTCAAGACACTCAATCCGTCTGACATACTTGAGAGGCTCAACACACATGAGTTTCAGCTTTCTGAGAAAAGTGATATCTATGGTCCAAACTATGGGCGAACTCGTGCCTTGAAGGCAAAAGCTGTGTCCTCTTCTGAAGATGAATCTGACAGCTGTTCTGATAATCCTGAAGACATTGGACGGGAACTTGCAATGCTAGTGAAGAAGTTCCAGAAATTCACCAAGAAGAAAGGCTTCAGAAAGTCTTCACGATCAAGCTCAAGGAATGATGAAGCATCTGCTCATGACTACAAGAAGAAAACATGTCACAAGTGCAAGAAAACTGGACACTTCATCTCTGAGTGTCCACAGTGGGACAATGAGAGCAAAAAGAAGAAGAAGAGCAAGGAATATGACTCCGACGACAAGAAGAAGAAATACTCAAAGTCTTCTTCCAAGTATTCCTCAAAGTCTTCATCACACAAGAAGAGCTCAACTGGCAAGGCTCGTGCGTTTGTTGGCAAGGAAATGGATTCAGAGGAGGAGTCCGCTTCTGAGGAGGCAGAGGTGGAGTCTGAGGAGGAGTCTGATTCTGGCATTGCAAGTCTGGCTACAGCCTACGTCGCCAAGTCCATCTTCAACACTGAAGACAATGACTTCATCACCAACACCGATGCAAATGACAAGGACGACTCTACTCCTACCTACAGCTTCATGGCACGCGGTGCCAAGGTAAACACACGCACTACTCACTATCAAACATCCAGTGACAATGACTCTGATTGTGATTCAAAACCCAGCTACAAAACACTTGCTAAAATTGCAACTGAACAACAAAAGGCCATGGAACATATTCAAAAACTGTTAGACAGAAGCGATGATCTGTTGGGTGCTGAAATGACTCGTTCTGAATCCTTAATTGAAGACATAAAAAATCTTCATGTTAAGTATCAGGAACTCGAAGATCGTCTTGAGACTCTCTCAACTACTCATGAAAAGCTTTCCTATGATTATCTTCAAAAGAAGCAAGATCTTGAGAAGTTGAGAGCGGATCATGAAGATCTTCAAAAGGAAAACGAGTCACTTCGAGCCGAACAGATCAGTTCTGCTCAGGAAGGATTTGAACCACCATGCCTTAAATGCATTGAGCGTGATAATGCTACTTCTGTTGCTGAATGTTCCACTGCTACTGCTGTTGCAATATCTTCAACTGTTGAAGTGGTAACTAACCCCTCTGCTGAGGATACCACTGCTATTGCTAATGAGAATGCTAGGTTGAAGACATTGCTTGAAACAGGGATGTACAAAAGTCTCAAAGGACATCAGACAGTATGTGATGTCCTCAAGAAGCAGATTCTGAACCGAAACCCTAGGAAAGAGGTTGTTGGGTTCGTGAGGAAAATTAATGCAGATGGATCTTACTGGAAACCTGAGCAGTACCCCAAAACCACATGGGTTGCTGCAAAGGAATCCTCAGCAGATCCATCCAATCTATCTGGCTTCACTTGTGCTGATCCTATTATCATTGATGAATCCTTTGATGCAAACTATAAACTGTTTAAAAATCAGAATGGTGAAGTATTTGCCAGGTACATTGGTACTAACTGCAGGAATGGACCGCCTATGAAGAATCTTCCTGTGAATGTCCTCATGACACCTCACATGAAGAAGACAAACCTCAGACCAAAGGCTTCATATGGTCCAAAGGCTTCATACAGGCACAGAACTCACCTGAGTCGCACTAACACAAATGTTTTGCAGGGAAACCATGCTCAGGCATATGAGAGCGGTTCTTCAAACCGTCATGATCATATGACCAAGAACTATTTTGCCTATTCTTATGAGTACTATTGCCCGCCTGCTAGACTGTTTGCCAGGGCTCCAAAGCCAAAATTCTCAGATGCTGCACTTAGACTTATTGCTTCTAAGCCACCCTTGAAGATGTGGGTGGTTAAGAAAGCTTAACTCTCTTTTGCAGGGAAAGGTCTCCAGCAGAAAACCAAAATCTTCTGACGCTATTGCTGGGGACCTTAAAAATCTTGTGGGGCGCAAGATCAAATGCCCGAATGGCATCACTATGTATTTCGTACCTGAATCGCATGCTACTCTCCCTACTAGTCCTAACCTCGATCTAAGTTTTCATAATCCACTGGTTCGTCAAATGTTTTTGCTTCACAATACTCTTCGTGAAGCCTATCCCCCTAACTGCACTGCAGGGTACGACACCAGCGACTTCAGAGTCTTCAGAATGGATTATTGACAGTGGGTGTACAAATCACATGACTGGCAAAAGAAGTCTCTTTATGGACTCAACCTTACGTCCATCTGACAAGAGCCACATCACATTTGCTGACACTGGTAAAAGTAAGGTATTGGGTCTAGGTAGAGTTGCAATCTCAAAGGATCAACACATGGATAAAGTCATGTTTGTTGAATCCCTTGGCTTCAACTTAATGTCTGTCTTAATGCTTTGTGATTTGAACATGATTGTAATCTTTGGAAAATATCGTTGCCTGGTACTAATGGAATCTGACAAGTCTCTAGTGTTTGAAGGGTATCGGAAAGATGATTTGTACGTGGTAGATTTCTCAGCAGGGCCACAGCTTGCAGTATGTCTTCTCGCAAAGGCTTCAGAATGCTGGCTTTGGCATCGGAGGCTTGGGCATGCTGGCATGAGGAACCTCCACACCCTTGCGAAGAAGAAGCATTTCATAGGCATCGAGGGCGTCAAGTTCAAGAAAGATCACTTATGCGGTGCCTATGAAGCAGGGAAGATGACAAGGGCAAAACATCCTTCGAAGACAATCATGACCACTACTCGACCCTTCGAACTGCTTCACATGGATCTCTTTGGTCCCACTCACTACTCAACTTTTTCCACTACTGCTTGCCTCTACGGCTTTGTCATTGTTGATGATTACTCTAGATATACTTGGGTGCACATAATCCTTTACAAGACTGAAGTGCAGGATGTCTTCAGACGCTTCGCAAATCGGGCTATGAACAATTATGGCGCCAAGATAAAGCACATCAGAAGTGACAATGGCACTAAATTCAAGAACACTGGCCTTGACACATATCTTGATACATTGGGCATCACTCATGAATTCTCAGCTCCGTACACGCCACAGCAGAATGGCATCGTCGAACGCAAGAACAGAACACTCATTGAGATGGCCAGAACAATGCTAGATGAGTACAAGACTCCAAGAAAATTCTGGACTGAAGCCATTGACACTGCATGCCATACAATCAACCGTGTCTATCTTCACAAGCTTCTGAACAAGACATCTTATGAACTTCTAACTGGCAAGAAGCCAAATGTCAGTTACTTCAGAGTATTTGGCTCAAGATGCTGGATCAAGGACCCTCACCACACCTCAAAATTTGCATCGAAAGCACATGAGGGCTTTATGCTTGGATATGGAAAGGATTCGCACTCCTACAGAGTCTTCAATATCTTTCACTACAAAGTGGTTGAAAAAGTGGATGTGCGGTTCGATGAGACCAATGGGTCACAAAGAGAGCAACTGCCAGATGTGCTAGATGAAGTTCCAGCCAGTGAATCAATCAAGCTAATGGGAACTGGAAAAATTATACCTTCTGAAGCTCATCCTGAAGAAGAACTTATCATCTCAGCACCTGATCCACATGAAGACAATGCTCAGCCTGAAGACATTCCTCCCCACGACAACATAGATCATCAAGAGCAAAGTCTTCGACCCATACATCCTCGTGTTGCCAATGAAGTGCAGATTGACAGAATAATTGATAGCATCAATGCACCTGGTCCACTGACTCGTTCAAGGGCAACTCAACTGGCAAATTTCTACGAACACTTCGCATTCGTTTCAATCACGGAACCCAAGAAAGTTGAAGAAGCTTTTATGGAACCTGAGTGGATTCAAGCTATGCAAGAAGAGCTTCAACAGTTTGAGCTAAACAATGTATGGGAATTGGTTAAGCGTCCTGATCCACGGAAGCATAACATAATAGGCACCAAATGGATATACCGCAACAAGCAAGATGAGCATGGTCAAGTCGTCAGAAACAAAGCTCGTCTTGTTGCTCAAGGATACACTCAAGTGGAAGGCATTGACTTCGATGAAACATTTGCTCCTGTGGCCAGACTTGAAGCCATCCGTATACTGCTGGCCTATGAAAATCATCACAACATAATTCTGTATCAAATGGATGTGAAAAGTGTCTTTCTCAATGGCAAAATTGAAGAAGAAGTGTATGTTGCACAACCACCTGGGTTTGAAAATCCAAAACATCCTGACATGGTTTACAAGCTCAATAAGGCACTATATGGCCTCAAACAAGCCCATCGGGCCTGGTATGATACACTCAAATACTTCCTGAAGAGCAAAGGCTTCATACCTGGTTCCCTAGATCCCACTCTCTTCACGAAGACATATGATGGTGAACTGTTTGTGTGCCAAATATATGTGGATGACATTATCTTCGGCTGCACCAATCAGAAGTACAGTGAGGAGTTCGGATATATGATGCAAGAGCAATATCAGATGTCCATGATGGGGGAGCTGAAGTTCTTCCTCGGTCTTCAGATACGGCAACAACGCAATGGCATCTTCATATCTCAAGAGAAGTATCTCAAAGATTGCCTGAAGAGGTTCGGTATGCAAGACTGCAAAGGTTTCACAACACCAATGCCAGCCAAGCATCATCTGGGTCCTGACGACAATGGTAAAGAGTTCGATCAAAAGGTATACCGCTCCATGATTGGTTCTTTGCTTTATTTATGTGCATCTAGGCCAGATATTATGCTTAGTGTTTGCATGTGTGCTCGATTCCAAGCGGCACCAAAGGAGTCGCATCACTTAGTTGTGAAGCGAATTCTTCGATATTTGGCTCACACCCCAACTCTAGGGTTATGGTATCCAAAGGGCTCAGAGTTTGATCTGGTTGGATTTTCGGATGCTGATTACGCTGGTGACAAGGTTGATCGGAAGTCCACGTCAGGCACATGTCACTTTCTGGGCCGATCACTTGTATGTTGGTCTTCAAAGAAGCAGAACTGTGTATCTCTCTCCACTGCTGAATCTGAATACATTGCTGCTGGATCCTGCTGCGCTCAGCTTCTATGGATGAAGCAAACCCTCAAGGATTATGGCATTCATCTGAAGCAAGTGCCACTTTACTGCGACAACGAAAGCGCCATCAAGATCGCCAACCACCCAGTTCAGCACTCGAAGACAAAGCACATTGAAATTCGTCATCATTTTCTCAGAGATCATGTTGCAAAGGAAGATATTGATATCATACACGTCAACACTGAAGAGCAATTGGCAGATATCTTCACCAAGCCCTTGGATGAGAAGAGATTTTGCAAGTTACGGTGTGAGCTAAATATCTTGGAATCCTCAAATGTCCAGTGATCAGGCATGCATCCTAACACTTATGCATGTTGATGACTTAGATGTGCAACACACGAAGTAACGTATATCTTCAATCAATGAAGACATACATTCTAAGTGTGAATACATTAACATGGAATTTGACTTCGGAGCGCCACGATAATTGTGTGCCGTGTCTGGGTCTAATACTTCCTATACGGTGGGTAACGCCACCACCAAATTTTCTGCTTGAAGTGTTTCACTCATGGCGTTACATTTGCTATGTCTTCACATTTGGTTTGGCTTCAATCTCAACATGTCTTCATGATTATCTTCACTATGTTGATTATATATATATATATATGTACCGGTGTTCTGTCCTCTACAGCATTCACTTATAGCTATGTCTTCTTGTTTGAATCTTTTGAACTAAGTGAATGTGATCAGACCCTAACCTCTCCATGCTTCCTACCTCAAACTCTATCTCTCCAAGTCATATGCATTCTATTGAAACTGTCGAATGTCTTCACTGCATCCTTGTCAGCTGAAGACACAGAGACAAACTTTAAAACCATATTCATTTTTTAAGGAATCCGGAGTAGTAGGAACGACACCCGACAATCAAGGCGTACGTGGGATGTGGAACTGCCCCCACAATACCGCATGATGGCCACGTGTTGTTCAGATGCGAATCGCCAAGGGCACCTGAGTAATAGCACAGTGCCGCCTCTATCCCTATAAATACATGATTCACTGCGGTCATTATCTCTTCTTCCACCTTTGCACGAACCCTAGCGCCACCGCTAGCTCTCGACGATGCCGACGACGAAGCGCTTCACTGCTGCAACCTCTCCGACGCCGTTTTCACGCCGACAGCGGACCTCGCTCTCTCCGCCGTCGCCGTAGGTGTCTTCCATCGCCAAGTTAGGGCACGGAGGATCGAACTGCTCGGCCTCAACTCCCACTTCGTCTAGCAGTTCCAAGTGGGGTAAATAAAACCTCTTTTTACAGCCTCTTTTGATCCTATAGTTTGGTCACTTTCTGCCATAAGAAGTTTCTATTCACACAAGTTACATCTCTCTCAATCTGCATCTCATAACCTGCCTAGTATATTCACTTGTGCTTCATGAAGTAGTTAGATTCCTCACTTGTACTGATCTATGGATTCGTACAAATCTAGAACCAATTTCTTTTCTATAAAGTGAATGTCTTCGCATGTTGAGGTTAATATCTTCTAAACTGATTTATCTTCAAAATCTCCTGAGAATGCATATGACCTCTTCCCCTTCCCTCGCACCTTAATGCTGTCACAGGTACATGTCCGTGGGAGAATCTTTTGGTTCTCATAGTCTGCATTCATTTGCAGAGTTCTTACAGCGTCACATCAATTCTCCTGAAGCCAGTTCTTGTTGGTCAAGCAAAAGGAAGCCTTTGAAGACTTTGAACATCTTGAAGCCTTCCAAGTTAAGCTTCATGGTAGCAGAAAAACCAGCAAGGAAGGGAGGCAGACAGAGACGTGATGAAACGTCTAAAGATCTGCCTGATGACTTGGCAGAAATGTACATAACTGATCCTGAAGAGAGCTATGGTCAGCGCAACACACGAATCCAATGGATTCGAAGATATTGGGCAGAGTAGTGGTTCCAATACCGCTTCATCACTAAGGAATATGCAGAAAAGTGCGCCATCAAGAGACCGTGGGGAGACGTATTGTACAAAAATCTCGTACCCTGGTCCAGAGACGAAGCCATTGCTCAAGGCTTCTTTCCATGCATGGTCAGAGGACCACAGCCAGCTGAAGCACATACGTCATCACTTCTCTAGTGTCGCGATGACACTCTGTTCAAGCGCAACTTCCAATTTGCTCAGAACTCTGCGAAGCAAAACAAGAAGGAGTTGGGGTTGGACTTCAACCCTGGTCCCTCTAAACCAAGGGCGGATGGCACACGCAACGCCAATCCCAATATCATCGGGCCGTATGCCAATCTCGAAGGCCTCATCACTCGCATTCTAGTCCAAGGGACTGCCGTGAACGACCCTCCAACAGACACTGAGTCTGATGACGCTCCTACTGCACCGAAGCCGGAGCAGACGAAGAAGCCAAAAGCTTCAAAGCCAGCCGCTTTTCCCAAAATCTCCAGAGCGAAGCCATTGGCAACTGCACCTCCTGAAGCAAGTGTGCAGTCTGAAGACTTATCACGAGTCTCCAAGCCCCAAGAAGCCAAGAAGCCTCAGCCACACACAGGCAAAGAGCTCACAGCTACTACCATTCTGTGCAGCGAGACCATTGATCTGTCAAGTGACGAAGATCTTGGCGATGACGCTCTTGAGCAGCTCATCAAGAGCAAGGAGGAGGCTGAAATCTTCAACAATCTGCCTCTGTTTGATGCAGCAATCCTCCACAACTTCATCGATGAGTGGTTTGATACACCCAATATCAGCTTCGATGATCTGCAGCTGCCCATTGGCCTCAGCGTCGCCTTCCAAGGCGCTATTGCTTCAGAACTTGCAATTGCCCAGTGCATTGTTGAACTGAAGCAGAAGATTGATTTTGAAAAGGCTCAGCTCAAGCAGAATATGGCCAAGCTCAGCGTCCAAGAAGTCAAGGACTTCAAGATCATATTGCACGAGTTGAAGGAAAACTTTTTGAAGAAACGTGCAGAAGCTTAGGGTTCGCGGGAGCGAATGAAGACTTTGGTTGATCGCTGTGTGCAGGCCTACAATGAGGCCGAGAAGCACAAGGCACTTGGGCATCCCAGCATCGACCCCAGGATGGCCGTGAAGAAAAAGAAGAAGCCCGCTGTGGCTGAACAAGAGGCACCAAGGCAAGAAGCTGTTCTGATTGTCTTCCCCACTGCTAAGACTGGCTCGAAGCCAAAGCACCGGTCAACCGCTTCAGAGCTCAAGAAGACACGGATAGCCGAAGCTGAAGTAAGGAAGAGGAAACACCCTGAAGCCTCTCCTTCTAACCCCACCATCAAGAAGCGCAAGACCAAGAAATCTCGGGCTGCTCCCACAGAGCCCTTGATCATCAAACCCCTCTCTGTCCGCTATCCTGACGAAGATCGTCAGTTGACTGTGCATGAGCCTGCTTTCACAGAGGCTCCGCACGCTAAAGACATTCAAGCAGCCGACCCCAACGCTGCTGAAGACATTGGTATCCAAGACAATGTACAAGGTGATGCAGCCCTTCCTCAGCTTGAGACAAGCGAAATGATCAGCATTGGTCGTCCATTGACACCAATCACACAAGATGCATCGTGGGCATATCGCCCACACGAGGAAGAGAATGAGCCCCAGCCCACTGCAACTCCACCAGCGTCGCCTACATTCCGTAGGCTTCGCAAAGGGCCAAGGGCTCAGGCTGCTGACGACATTCCGGCTGCATCAGCCGAAGAGCATGAAGAAGAACCTCAAGCTCCGTCTCCCCCGAACCAACAAGAAGAAGTTCTCAAGGAGAACATACCTGAATCCGTCCCTCTCACTACACGTGTTGAGGCTGAAAACATTGCGGCTGCCACAACCAACACTGAAGCAATTGTGGAGCCCGACCAACCAACAGCTTCAAGAGACACTGAAGCTACTGCATCAGAACCTTCGGTGCCTGAGTCTACTGCCGGTCCATAGTTCAACTATCATGTTGCGCACAGGCCCCAGGTCCAGAAGCCGATCCCACGACTGCCAAGGTTCCCAGGTCCTGCATCAGCTCCTGGCCTTTAATGTCAATAGCTTCAGGGCAGATAACACGTTCTTCAACAGCTCCAAGAACCCTTATTCAAGGGAACGGATTGTATCAGATAGGTTCTGGAGCTACCCACAGCGCAGCTACTATTCCTGCATCCTATACAACCAAGGTCGTATCTTTCCTCACCAGCGCCTTGAGGTTGAAGCTGTTGCTAGTCTGCCTGGTCTGGAAGAAGCACTGGATTGCTTCAAGCAAGTGGGTCTGCTGCCGTTTGTCACCGATGAAGAGCACTGGAATGAAGAGCTTCTGCTCCAGTTCTATGCCACACTGCATATCAAAGGCTACAACAGAGATCCGAAGACTTGGGTCCTGGAGTGGATGACCGGCAATGTCCATCATGAAGCCAATGCATTCGATATCATTGAGCTTACCGGCCTACCCACTCCTGGCGAACTCTTCGAAGAAGGCTGCCAACTCCATGCTGAAGCAATTGAGAGCATATTCCAGCGACATGAGCCAAATATGAGTCAGATGCTCTCAATGATGAAGCCATTGCCTCTTGATGCACCTTATCCAACTAAGTTCTTCGTTGAAGACTTAGAGAACCTGCCCAGAACTATATATCACATCGTCAGGCGGACTCTCTGGCCCATTAAGGGGCACTCTCCATATGCCAAGGTTGAAGGTGCCATGAAGACTCTCATCTTCTGTATCCTGCATGGCAAATGCTTCAACGCACAGGATCTCTTTATACGCCAACTTGCAGCGTTTGGCTCAGATCTCTTTGGTTTGAAGATTTATGCTCCTTGGGTTATGAGGCTAATCAAGCTACACTCTGCTATCTCCTATCAGCCCTCTGCCCGCAACCATAGAATCTTCTTACCTGATGTGGACACCTCTGCTGAAGCTATATATCCTGAGCCTGCCAAGCAACCATTAAGTCTTCAGAATGCAGAACACCAGAGCTTCACTCGGAATGACGAAGGTGTTAAAGCCATCTCAAGAGTGTATCCAATGGCTGGCACCACACGTGCCCCTGCATCAACTGAAGCCACTGGCAGCACAGCTGCACAGAGACCCAAGAAACGTGCTCGTTCACTCAATGACCGAGAACTTCTTGTGGCTCTTCACCAAAAGCAAGATAGGCATCACGACTGGCTCAAAAGGCAAATGAGAAGTATCATGCAAGACGTCAATCGCATCAGAAATCTGGCCACCAAGAATGCATTCGTCACACATGAAACCTGTCGCCGCACTTGGAAAGGCCTCACCATGATGTGCACTGAAGCTGAACTTCAAGCGGATGGCTTCAGCGAGAGATTCAAGTTTGACTCCACACCCCCCAGAAGAGCTGTGCTGCGCGGAACTCCGTCCCTTGAAGATTCAGAGTTCTCTTCCTCTGCTACCACCATGACTGGACGAATCATTGAGGAAGAAGACGACGCCACATCACCACCACCTTCTTCAGCGCGCGTCGACCCTGTACCAAGCTCTTCAGCACCACCAAACGCCTCCACCGACCCTGCTGCGCCTGGGAACGCGTAGAAAACTCTATGTCTTCGAACCTTTTTGGTCATCACTGACAAAAGGGGGAGAAGCATATGATGTTTATAGTCTTCAAGCGGGTCAATAATATGGGTGGGTGCTTTATATTTTTCTACATTTTGCTTCGTGCTTACAACTCTCGCTTTGCTACATTTGGTTCTTTGAGTTGTAACACTTAAACTTGATGATCGTCTGCTACTTGTTTGCCACTATGTTTTTGCGAAGATAAATTCCGCATGTACGACGATAATTTCCGCACTTATATCATTTCGCAGATGTCCATTTTTCATTATGCATGTCATTCTCTTCATATACCTTTACATGCATGGTGAATTGTCATCATAAGTTGAAGTGGATTCCCACAAGTACAACCTGCCATGTGCATTTGCGTTCCAGAAGCAAATTACTTATATGCACATCTTCAGGGGGAGCCCTTGCAGCTTATGAAGGCAATTCCTTTACAATTTCACAAATTATATTCCCCGTTGAAAACTTCAACTAGTTTGTCATCAATCACCAAAAGGGGGGAGATTGTAAGTGCATCTAGTGCCACCCCTAGTTGGTTTTGGAGTATTGACGACAAACCTAGTTGAGGGACTCATGTGTTTGTGAGAATTGCAGGACAACACAGGTAGAAGTCCCTCATTGATTCGGTTTAGCTACCAGAGATGACCCTAAAATTGTACGAAGACATTGAAGAAAATGGTGGTTTATGAAGATATTCATATTGAAGACAATGACATGTGAAGACTCCCTATGAAGCTTATGGAACTCGAAGACTTAGATCCTTCGTAGTTTTACTTCATTCATGTTGTGTCATAGGAACCACCGTACTGTTAAGTGGGGTCCAAGAGAACCAGTCAGGATGACTGAAGTGATGCCTAATTCAAATCCTATGTCTTTGAGTGAAGACAATGAGAGAAAATCTTGTCCAGAGTCAGACAAGTCAGCTTTGCTTGTAGCCCAAGTAAAGTTGCCGTGTGAGTTTGAAATCTGACCGTTGGTACACGTGTCAGTTCCTTAGTGACCCAGGGTCATTTCGAACAAATCAGGTCGGGTTGCCAAGTGGCTATAAATAGTCCACCCCTACAACCATAAACGGTTGGCTGCTCAGATTTCAGTGCACGGCTTTTGTCGTTTGAGAGCAACCCACCTCGAAGCCTTTGAGAGAAAATCCCTAGCGAGGAGAAAAGCCCTAACCACCCAGAGCCAGAGTAATTGGGCATCACTTAAGTCTTCTTGTCTGAGTGATCTGAAGACTTATTACACTTGAGGACTGTGCATCCTCCAGCCGGTTAGGCGTCGCGTTCTGAGCATCCAAGAGAAATTGTGGATTGCCGGTGAACAAAGTCTGTGAAGGTTTGGGAGTCTACCTTGAAGACTTACCAGAGTGATTGGGCGAGGTCTGTGTGACCTTAGCTCAAGGAGAAAACGGTGAGGACTGGGTGTCCTGAGCTGCGTGTTCAGGACTGGGTGTCCGGGACTGTGTGTCCTTTGGTTTAAATACCTAGCCGCTCCAACCAGACGTACAGTTGTCACAGCAACTGGAACTGGTCCAACAAATCATTGTCTTCAGCGTGTCACTGGTTTCATCTTCACCTCCCTTTACTTACCATTACACATTGTGAAGCCATTGCATGCTTGCTTTATCTTCTGTCTTCACAACTTGACTGTATGATTTGTTTGGCTTCATAACTTCTTCCTACCTGATCATCATTACACTGAAGCTGTTTGTCACTGTGCTTTCACTATATTGTGTACTTGACCATGGCTTGCCTTGTGTAATCTAACTTCCGCTGCATAGTGATAGGCTTGTCCATTCTGTTTGTCTTCATAACTTCCACGTTTTGAAGACTTTCATAAAAATCGCCTATTCACCCCCCCCCCCTCTAGTCGATATAACGCACTTTCACCCAGGGAACAAATGATTGTGGCTCCTTCTGGTGGAGGGATATTTGTAAAGTCATGCAGCATTTTAGGGACTGCTCCTGGGTGTAGATCAATGAAGGGGACACTGCTCTCTTTTGGTCTGATAACTGGAACCTTGGCTCTGAAACATCTAGTTTGCAGGCGAGATTCCCAAGGCTTTTCTCTTTTGCCAAGGACCCTTGGGTCTCAATTAAGGAAATTTTCAATACCCGGGATATGCACCAACTTTTTCACCTTCCCTTATCGGCTCAGGCTTTTGATGAGTTAAATCTGATAAAGGATTTAATGGACTCACACAGCAGAGACCCTAGCTCGAAGGACTGTTGGTTCTGGCAGGGCTCTTCCAAGTCTTTCAAGCCCAAGATGTTTTACTCACACTCCTTTCAGTCTGAGTCCTTCAATCCTTTGCTCTGTTGGATTTGGAAATCCTCCTGTACTCTCAAGATCAAGGTCTTTGCTTGGATGCTTATTATGGACAGGTTGAACACCAAGGATATGGTGGAGAGAAGGCACTGGCACATGGAGGATGGAGTCCACTGCAGGATCTGCCCTTTGCAGGCCAGAGAAACCAGAGATCACTTGTTCTTCAACTGCAATTTCAGTGTAAGGGTCTGGAATTATCTACAGATTGATTGGTCTGCTGGCACCTCCATGATTGAACTGGTTACTCAGGCAAGGAGAAGTTTTGATAGGCCTTTCTTCTCTGAAGTGGTATTCATTGCTTACTGGCATATTTGGATCATCAGAAATGCCAAAGTGTTCAGAAATGAGAGGGCCAGTTTCAATAAATGGAGGTTTGCTTTTAGGCAGGATATTAGCCTCATGCAGCACAGAATCAGATCTGCTTACAAGGATGACCTGCTCAAATGGATCTCTTACCTCCCCCCTTAAGCTAGTTTTGTAGGGCTTTCTTTTTTCTTTTACCTTGTAACCTGGTTACTCCTTGTAATCAACTTGTTGTATCTGTTATTTATTTCAATAAAGTTTTGATCTATTGTGGGGGTTTTGCCCCACAGTTCACAGTAAAAGAAAGTTACCGATGGAAGTGGACGAAAGAGGGGATGCCTTCCGAGGCATCCCCAAGCTTTGACTTTTTGGTGTCCTTGGATTATCTTGGGGGTGCCATGGGCATCCCCAAGCTTAGGCCCTTGCCACTCCTTGTTCCATAATCCATCAAATTCTTACCCAAAACTTGAAAACTTCACAACACAAAACTCAAAATAGAAAACTCGTGAGCTCCGTTAGCGAAAGAAAACAAAACACCACTTAAAGGTACTGCAATGAACTAATTCTTTATTTATATTGGTGTTAAACATACTGTATTCCAACTTCTCTATGGATTATAAACTATTTTACTAGCCATAGATTCATCAAAATAAGCAAACAACACACGAAAAACAGAATCTGTCAAAAACAGAACAGTCTGTAGTAATCTGTAGCTAGCGCAAGATCTGGAACCCCAAAAATTCTAAAATAAATTTCTGGACGTGAGGAATTTATCTATTAATCATCTGCAAAAATAATTAACTAAATATCACTCTTCAAATAAAAATGGCAGCAGTTCTCGTGAGCGCTAAAGTTTCTGTTTTTTACAGCAAGTTCAACAAGACTTTCCCCAAGTCTTCCCAACGGTTCTACTTGGCACAAACACTAATTAAACAAAAAAACACAACCAAAACAGAGGCTAGATAATTTATTTATTAAATAACAGCAAGTAAAAATATTGGGTTGACTCCCAACAAGCGCTTTTCTTTAAAGCCTTTTTAGCTAGGCATTGATAATTTCAATGATGCTCACATGAAAGACAAGAATTGAAGCACAAAGAGAGCATCATAATACATGTGACAAACACATCTAAGCCTAACATACTTCCTATGCATAGGCATCTTATAGGCAAACAAATTATCATGGCAATCAAAAACTAGCATATGCATGGAAGAGGAAAGAAATGATAGTAATCTCAACATAACGAGAGGTAATTTAGTAACATGAAAATTTCTACCACCATATTTTCCTCTCTCATAATGATTACATGTAGGATCATAAGAAAATTCAACAAAATAGCTATCACATAAAATATTTTCAACACGATCCACATGCATGCAAAGTTGACACTCTTCCAAAATAGTGGGGTTAACATTAACTAAAGGCATGACTTCTCCAAACCCACTTTTATCAAGATTTTCATAAGATTGAACGTTCTCCAAATATGTGGGATATAAAGTTGACAATCTTCCAAACCCACTTTCAATAATATTGCAAACACTATTATCAATCTCCTATTCATCATGGGGCTTAAATAAATTTTCAATACCATAAGAAGAATCACCCCAATCATGATCATTCCAACAAGTAGAGGACATAGCAAAACTAGCATCCCCAAGCTTAGGGTTTTGCATATTATTAGCACAACTGACATCAAGATATTTTATAGTAAAATCATTGCAATCATGCTTTTTATTCAAAGATTTATCATGAATCGCTTCATAAAGTAATTCATCACACTTTTCAGATTCACGAATTTCAAGCCAAACCTCATAAAGATAATCTAGTGCACACAACTCACTAGCAATTGGTTCATCATAATTGGATCTCTTAAAAAGATTAGCAAGCGGATGAGGATCCATAGATCGTAGGTTCTTTGTTTAGTAATAAATAAATGACTATTCCAACCATACGAGCAAACAAGAAACAGGCAAAAGAGGCAAATAGAGAGGGAGGATAGAGAGAGAGGGGGCAAATAAAACGGCAAGGGCGAAGTGGGGGAGAGGAAAACAAGAGGCAAATGGCAAATAATGTAATGTGGGAGATAGGGATTGTGATGGGTACTTGGTATATTGACTTTTTACGTAGACTCCCCGGCAACGGCGCCAGAAATCCTTCTTGCTACGTCTTGAGCTTGCGTTGGTTTTCCCCGAAGAGGAAGGGATGATGCAGCAGAGTAGCGTAAGTATTTCCCTCAGTTTTTGAGAACCAAGGTATCAATCCAATCGGAGGCCATGCTCAAGTCCCTCGTACCTGCACAAAACGATAGCTACTCGCAACCAACGCGATTAGGGGTTGTCAAGCCCTTCACGGTCACTTACGAGAGTGAGATCTGATAGATAGAGTATTTTTGGTATTTTTGATATAAAGATGCAAAGTAAAAAAGTAAAGGCAAAATAAATAGCAAAACAATATTAAAGTGATGGAGATTGATATGATGAGAATAGACCCGGGGGCCATAGGTTTCACTAGTGGCTTCTCTCAAGAGCATAAGTATTCTACGGTGGGTGAACAAATTATTGCTGAGCAATTGATAGAATTGAGCATAATTATGATAATATCTAGGCATGATCATGTATATAGGCATCACGTCCGTGACAAGTAGACCGAAAAGATTCTGCATCTACTACTATTACTCCACTCATCGACCGCTATCCAGCATGCATCTAGAGTATTAAGTTAAAAACAGAGTAACGCCTTAAGCAAGATGACATGATGTAGAGAGATAAATTCATGCAATATGAAATAAACCCCATCTTGTTATCCTCGATGGCAACGATGCAATACGTGCCTTGCTGCCCCTTCTGTCACTGGGTAAGGACACTGCAAGATCGAACCCAAAGCTAAGCACTTCTCCCATGGCAAGAACTACCAATCTAGTTGGCCAAACCAAACGGATAATTCGAAGAGACTTGCAAAGATAACCAATCATGCATAAAAGAATTCAGAGAAGATTCAAATATTATTCATAGATAGACTTGATCATAAACCCACAATTCATCGGTCTCAACAAACACACCGCAAAAAGAAGATTACATCGAATAGATCTCCTCGAGAGAGGGGAGAACTTTGTATTGAGATTCAAAGAGAGAGAAGAAGCCATCTGGCTACTAACTATGGACCCGAAGGTCTGAGGTAAACTACTCACACTTCATCGGAAGGGCTATGGTGATGTAGAAGCCCTCCGTGATGAGGGCCCTCTTCCGGCGGAGCTCCGGAACAGGCCCCAAGATGGGATCTCGTGGATACAGAAAGTTGCGGTGGTGGAATTAGGTTTTTGGCTCCTGTTCTGGTCGTTTGGGGTACGTGTGTATATATAGGAGGAAGGAGTACATCGGTGGAGCAACGAGGGAGCCACGAGGCAGGGGCATGCCCTAGGGGGCCCCCACCCTCGTGGCCGCCTCTTTTGTTCCTTGGAGCAGGGTCCAAGTCTCCTGGATCATGTTCAGTGAGAAAATCACGTTCCCGAAGATTTTATTCTGTTTGGACTCCGTTTGATATTCCGTTTCTTCGAAACACTGAAATAGGCAAAAAAACAGCAATTCTGGGCTGGGCCTCCGATTAATAGGTTAGTCCCAAAAATAATATAAAAGTGGAAAATAAAGCCCAATATAGTCCAAAACAGTAGATAATATAGCAAGGAGCAATCAAAAATTATAGATACGTTGGAGACGTATCAGGAAGTCAGCTCCAAGAAGAAGGTGCTGAAGAAAAATATGGGTCAGCTGCTACAACTAAGTCTGGCTTGCACAAGAAGGCCCCTACCAAGAGGGTGCCAACCTTAAAGGTTAGAGCCTCAAGTGCTGAAACCTCCAAGCCAACTGAAGAGGTTGTTAGAGAAGGAAAGAAGAGGAAGGAAAGGGTCAAGAAGACCACTGCCAGAGTGCTTGGAAGATCCTCCATTAGGAGAGATCCAGAAGAAGAGGAAGAGGAAGAGGATGCTGCACCAGCTCCCAAAGCTCAGAAGCTTATGGGAGATGCAATTAAGTCAGGGGCTGCTCCATCTAAGCCCAAATCTGCTCCCAAGGCTGCTGCTCATAAGCCTTCTGCGCCCAAGAGGAATACCAGAAGCATACCTGCTGAGGAGAAGAACAAGGCCCCAGTGCATGAAGCTGAAGAAGAGGAAGATGATTCACTTGTTTTGAGGAAGTTGAAGCCAAAAATTCTTGACCATAATGATGATCATCCAGTCGTTGAGGACATGCACATCAGAAAGGATGCAAGACTGAGATTGTGGAGACAGTCTGATTCCTATGTTGTTAGGAGGAGGACTGCAGTTGACTACAGGTTTCATACAAAGGAACATCAAGACTTCTATGAGACAATTTTGCTTGACAACAAGCCCATTGTATGTGACATGAAATTGATTGATTGGGAATATATCAAGGAGAATGAAGGTCACTTCCCAGGAGTATATGATAGTTTCAAGGCATGTGGAGTAGATGAATTTGTTGGATAGAAGCTCACCAAATGGAATGATGAGCTGATTATGCAGTTTTACTCCACTGCCCACTTCTATCCAGATGGAAGGATAGTTTGGATGTCTGAGGGTACAAGGTACCAGTCCACTGTTGAAGAATGGGCAAAACTAATCAATGCCCTAAAGGAACATGAGGATGACTTGGATGTGTATGCCAAGAAAAAGAAGGATCACAACTCCATGGCAAACATGTACAAAGAGATCCCGGATAAAGCTTTGGAGACACATAAGCTTGGATCTGTACACTTCTTGTTGTCTGGTCTGCCTACTATCAACTGGATCTTAAGGCACACCCTGCTACCCAAATTAGGAGATCACAAGATGATCAGAGGACACTCCATCAACATGCTGCAAATCTTTGGTGTCCCTCGGAAGTTCAAGGTTATGAGTTTGATTGTAGAAACAATCAAGAGCATAGCTGCTGATCAAAAGAGAAGTTGTGGGTATGCTCCACATATTCAGGAGCTCATCAATTCTAAGATGGGCATAGGAACTTATTTGCTGGACAAGGAGCATCTACCCTTATATCCTGAATTTGAAGACAACACGGTAGTGATGAATGAGGAGGAACCATCATCAGCTCAAGTACAAGAGAAGAGAGCCAAAGCTAAGGCTGAGAAAGCTGCCAAGATGCCAAGTGTTGAAGAGGCATCTCAAGTTTTCCTGAAGAGCAAGCAAGATCAATTAGGCTATCTGATTCAAGCTACACTGAGGATTGAGAAGGGCTTGGCCACCCTGACTCAGAATCAGGAGAGCCTATAGAGGATTGTTGAGACAAAATTCCATGATCTTGACCTCAAGGTAACTGAGATTCAGACTTCGGTTGAGCAGCTTCAGGAGGAAGCAAAAGAGAGGAGAGGCAAGGAAACTACAGATGCTTTTCAGCATGTGCCATGAGGTCTGAGGTCTGCTGCAGTGCCAGTTTCAGATGCTAGAGCTACATTGTCAGCACCAGCAGCTACAGCTCCAGTGTCACCTCCAGCACCCACTCCACTAGCTCCAACTACATCGACAGATGCCTTCATCCTTGGAGTTCTCTCTACACCACCTCCCGAAGATCAAGCCTGAGAGACGCATAGCACTATGCATTTTCAAACTTTTTGGTAACTTGTTGCCAAAGGGGGAGAAATATGTATAGATGACAGGCTTCGAGAGAGAGTGTCTTGGTTTTTATCTCTCTTGCTTTTGGTTGAACTTTTTATTGTGTGAGATACTTTATGTCCTTGTGGGATACTTATTTGATCATGTGGTTGATCATTTGCTACCTTAATGCTTGGTTGAATGATACTATATTTTATATCTTATATATGATCATTCACTTGCTTGGTGATGAGTGCATGCTTTTAATTTCTATCATTTTGATCGCTCCACCAAGATGTATGTGACATGGAAGAGTAACCCATGATCCTAATCGATTGTGCATTTGCATTCAAACGCAAACCTTAAATAATGCACAAATTTAGGGGGAGCTCTTGCTTATCACATACTTCTCAAAGCGACGATGTTTTTCAATCTTATGATCATTTGTAGAAGCTTTGATCTATATGTTGTCATCAATTACCAAAAAGGGGGAGATTGAAAGTGCAACTATCCTTGGGTGGTTTTGGTAATTCCTAACAACATATAGCTCATTGAGCTAATGCTATTTCAAGATAAATATTTTAGGAAAGCTCAATGATTGGCATGGCATGGATTAGAAAGTGGACCCCTCAAAATGTTGAGGACAAAAGATTGGCTCAAGCTCAAAGCACAAGACTCTACATTTTACTTTTAGTGATCCAAGATCACATTGAGTCCATAGGAAAAGCCAATACTATTAAAAGGGGGTGAGGTGTTGCTTAATGAGTTACTTGCTCAGAATGCTTAGTGATATGCTCCAAAAACCCTCAACTACTTTCTCATATCCACATATGTCCCAAACCAAAAGTCAAACTTGGCCCCACCAAAATCTTCTATCCTGCGCCATCGAGTTCACTTGACATAGCCACTGCCACAAACCCTAGTCACTTCGGTCTCACCAATAGGGATCTCGTTCTCACCGAGATGGGGTTGCAAACTCTCGGTTTCCCTTCGTAATGTTTTGGTCCAACCGAGATGAGCGATCGGTCCCACCGAGATTGCAATGCAAACTCTCTGTTTCCCCTTCGTAACGTTTCGGTCTAACCGAGATGAGCGAATCGGTCCCACCGAGTTTGCCTGGCCAACTCTCTGTTTGTCTATTACCAAAAATCGGTCCCACCGAGTTTGTGTAATCGGTCTCATCGAGATTACGTTATGCCCTAACCCTAATGGAATCGGTCCCACCGAGTTGACATGTCGGTCCCACCGAAAATCATAACGTTTACATTTTGAACTAAATCGGTCTGACCAAGTTTTATAATTCGATCCTACCGAGTTTGGAGATTTGTGTGTAACAGTTAGATTTTGTGTGGAGGCTATATATACCCCTCCACCAACTCTTCATTCGTGGAGAGAGCTATCAGAATATGCCTACACTTCCAACATACATTTTCTGAGAGAGAACCACCTACACTTGTGTTGAGGTCAAGATATTCCATTCCAACCACATAAATCTTGATCTCTAGCCTTCCCCAAGTTGCTTTCCACTCAAATCATCTTTCTACCAAATCCAATCCTATGAGACAGAGCTGAGTGTTGGGGAGACTATCATTTGAAGCACAAGAGCAAGGAGTTCATCATCAACACACCATCTATTACCTTTTGGAGAGTGGTGTCTCCTAGATTGGTTAGGTGTCACTTGGGAGCCTCCGTCAAGATTGTGGAGTTGAACCAAGGAGTTTGTACGGGCAAGGAGATTTCCTACTTCGCGAAGATCTACCCTAGTGAGGCAAGTCCTTCGTGGGCGATGGCCATGGTGGGATAGACAAGGTTGCTTCTTCATGGACCCTTCGTGGGTGGAGCCCTCCATGGACTCGCGCAACCGTTACCCTTCGTGGGTTGAAGTCTCCATCAACATGGATGTACAATAGCACCACCTATCGGAACCACGCCAAAAATCTCCGTGTCTACATTGCGTTTGCTCCCTCCAAACTCCTCCCTTTACCTTCATATGCAATTGTTTTACATTCCGCTGCTATTGTAAGTGCATCTAGTGCCACCCCTAGTTGGTTTTGGAGTATTGACGACAAACCTAGTTGAGGGACTAATGTGTTTGTGAGAATTGCAGGATAACACACGTAGAAGTCCCTCATTGATTCGGTTTAGCTACCAGAGATGACCCCCAAAATGTACGAAGACATTGAAGACAATGGTGGTTCATGAAGACATTCATGTCGAAGACAATGACATGTGAAGACTCCCCATGAAGCCTATGGAACTCGAAGACTTAGATCCTTCGTAGTTTTACTTTATTCATGTTGTGTCATAGGAACCACCATACTGTTAAGTGGGGTCCAAGAGAACCAGTCAGGATGACTGAAGTGATGCCTAATTCAAATCCTATGTCTTCGAGTGAAGACAATGAGAGAAAATCTTGTCCAGAGTCAGACAAGTCAGCTTTACTTGCAGCCCAAGTAAAGTTGCCGTGAGAGTTCGAAATCCGACCGTTAGTACACGTGTCAGTTCCTTAGTGACCCAGGGTCATTTCGGACAAATCAAGTCGGGTTGCCAAGTGGCTATAAATAGTCCACCCCCACAACCATAAACGGTTGGCTGCTCAGATTTCAGTGCACGGCTTTTGTCGTTTAAGAGCAACCCACCTCGAAGCCTTTGAGAAAATCCTTAGTGAGGAGAAAAGCCCTAACCACCCAGAGCCAGAGTAATTGGGCATCACTTAAGTCTTCTTGTCTGAGTGATCTGAAGACTTATTACACTTGAGGACTGTGCATCCTCCAGACGGTTAGGCATCGCGTTCTGAGCATCCAAGAGGAATTGTGGATTGCCGGTGAACAAAGTCTGTGAAGGTTTGGGAGTCTACCTTGAAGACTTACCAGAGTGATTGGGCGGGGTCTGTGTGACCTTAGCTCAAGGAGAAAACGGTGAGGACTGGGTGTCCTGAGCTGCGTGTTCAGGACTGGGTGTCCGGGACTGTGTCCTTTGGTTTAAATACCTAGCCGCTCCGACCAGACGTACAGTTGTCACAGTAACTGGAACTGGTCCAACATATCATTGTCTTCAACGTGTCACTGGTTTCATCTTCACCTCCCTTTACTTACCAGTACACATTGTGAAGCTATTGCATGCTTGCTTTATCTTCTGTCTTCACAACCTGACTGTATGATCTGTTTGGCTTCATAACTTCTTCCAACCTGATCCTCATTACACTGAAGCTATTTGTCACTGTGCTTTCACTATACTGTATACTTGACCATGGCTTGTGTTGTGTAATCTACCTTCCGCTGCATAGTGATAGGCTTGTTCACTCTGTTTGTCTTCATAACTTCCACGTTTTGAAGACTTTCATAAAAATCGCCTATTCACCCCCCTCTAGTCGATATAACGCACTTTTAATTGGTATCAGAGCAAGGTGCTCCCTTGTTCTGTGTGATTCAGTTTAACCACCTGGAGTTTTAGCTATGTCGACTACAGGGATAATTAAAGTCTCCGTTGCGTGCCCCGTCTTCGATGGAACTGAATACCCCTACTAGAAGAATAAGATGCGCATGCATCTTGAAGCCATTGACGTCGACCTATGGTATGTCGTCGAAAACGGCGTTCCCAAGGCTGGAGAAGGTGTCACTGCGGCTGATGTCAAGAAGTTCACTCAACTGGACTCCACTGCCAAGAATATTATCTGTGGTCATCTGACCAAGGGACAGTACGGCCGTGTGAGTGCCTTGAAGACATCCAAGCTGGTCTGGGACTGGCTCTCCAAGGTCAATGAAGGCATCTCAACCCAGAGAGATCAGAGAATCAGTGTTCTTCGCAATCTCTTCAACCGCTTCAAGCGAAATGACAATGAGAATGTCCAGCACACATTTGACCGGCTCACTGACATCACAAATGAGCTTCAAGCCCTCGGCGCCACTGAGATCACCAAACATGAAATCGTCAAGACGCTGCTAAGATCACTTGACAGTTCATTTGACATCCTAGCCCTGATGATTCAAGAACGTCCAGACTTCAAGACACTCGATCCGTTTGACATACTTGAGAGGCTCAACACACATGAGTTTCAGCTTTCTAAGAAAAGAGATATCTACGGTCCAAACTATGGGCGAACTCGTGCCTTGAAGGCAAAAGTTGTGTCCTCATCTGAAGAAGAATCTGACAGCAGTTCTGATGATCCTGAAGACATTGGAAGGGAACTTGCAATGCTAGTGAAGAAGTTCCAGAGATTCACCAAGAAGAAAGGCTTCAGAAAGTCTTCACGATCAAGCTCAAGGAATGATGAAGCCTCTGCGCATGACTACAAGAGGAAAACTTGTCACAAGTGCAAGAAAACTGGACACTTCATCTCTGAGTGTCCACAGTGGGACAATGAGAACAGAAAGAAGAAGAAGAGCAAGGAATATGACTCTGACGATAAGAAGACGAAGAAATTCTCAAAGTCTTCATCCAAGTCTTCCTCAAAGTCTTCATCACACAAGAAGAGTTCATCTGGCAAGGCTCGGGCGTTTGTTGCCAAGTAAATGGATTCAGAGGAGGAGTCCGCTTCTGAGGAGGCAGAGGTGGAGTCTAAGGAGGAGTCTGATTCAGGCATTGCGAGTCTGGCTACAACCTATGTCGCCAAGTCCATCTTCAACACTGAAGACAATGACTCCATCACCATCACCGATGCAAATGACAAGGACGAATCTACTCCTACCTACTGCTTCATGGCACATGGTGCCAAGGTAAACACACGCACTACTCACTATCAAACATCTAGTGACGATGACTCTAATTGTGATTCAAAACCCAGTTACAAAACACTTGCTAAAATTGCAACTGAACAACAAAAGGCCATGGAACATATTCAAAAACTGTTAGACAGAAGCGATGATATGTTGGGTGCTGAAATGACTCGTTCTGAATCCTTAATTGAAGACATAAAAAATCTTCATGTTAAGTATCAGGAACTCGAAGATCGTCTTGAGACTCTCTCAACTACTCATGAAAAGCTTTCCTATGATTATCTTCAAAGGAAGCAAGATCTTGAGATGTTGAGAGCGGATCATGAAGATCTTCAAAAGGAAAATGAGTCACTTCGAGCCGAACAGATCAGTTCTGCTCAGGAAGGATTTGAACCACCATGCCTTAAATGCATTGAACGTGATAATGCTATTTCTGTTGCTGAATGTTCCACTGCTAGTGTTGTTGCAATATCTTCAATTGTTGAAGTGGTAACTAACCCCTCTGCTGAGGATACCACTGCTATTGCTGATGAAACTGCTAGGTTGAAGACATTGCTTGAAACAGGGATGTACAAAAGTCTCAAAGGACATCAGACATTATGTGATGTCCTCAAGAAGCAGATTCTGAACCGAAACCCTAGGAAAGAGGGTGTTGGGTTCGTGAGGAAAATTAATGCAGATGGATCTTACTGGAAACCTGAGCAGTACCCCAAAACCACATGGGTTGCTGCAAAGGAATCCTCAGCAGATCCATCCAATCTATCTGGCTTCACTTGTGCTAATCCAATTATCATTGATGAATCCTTTGATGCAAACTATAAACTGTTTAGGAATCAGAATGGTGAAGTATTTGCCAGGTACATTGGTACTAACTGCAGGAATGGACCGCCTATGAAGAAGATCTGGGTTCCAAAAACGTGTCTTGAGAATCTTCGTGTGAATGTCGTCATGACACCTCACATGAAGAAGACAAACCTCAGACCAAAGGCTTCATATGGTCCAAAGGCTTCATACAGGCAGAGGACTCATCTGAGTCGCACTAACACAAATGTTTTGCAGGGAAACCATGCTCAGGCATATGAGAGCGGTTCTTCAACCGTCATTCTCATATGACCAAAAACTATTCTGCCTATTCTTATGAGTACTATTGCCCACCTGCTAGACTGTTTGCTAGGGCTCCAAAGCCAAAATTCTCAGATGCTGCACTCAGACTTATTGCTTCTAAGCCACCCTTGAAGATGTGGGTGGTTAAGAAAGCTTAACTCTCTTTTGCAGGGAAAGGTCTCCAGCACAAAACCATAATCTTCTGATGCTATTGCTGGGGACCTCAAAAATCTTGTGGGGCGCAAGATCAAATGCCCGAATGGAATCACTATGTATTTCATACCTGAATCGCATGCTACTCTCCCTACTTGTCCTAACCTGGATCTAAGTTTTCATAATCCACTGGTTCGTCAAATGTTTTTGCTTCACAACACTCTTCGTGAAGCCTATCCCCCTAACTGCACTGTAGGGTACGACATCAGTGACTTCAGAGTCTTCAGAATGGATTA
Source organism: Triticum monococcum (assembly GCA_034509565.1). Classification (NCBI taxonomy): domain Eukaryota; kingdom Viridiplantae; phylum Streptophyta; class Magnoliopsida; order Poales; family Poaceae; genus Triticum; species Triticum monococcum. The sequence continues at coordinate 81,016,705 of CM067843.1, forward strand.
TTGACAGTGGGTGTACAAATCACATGACTGGCAAGAGAAGTCTCTTTATGGACTCAACCTTACGTCCATCTGATAAGAGCCACATCACCTTCGCTGACACTGGTAAAAGTAAGGTACTGGGTCTAGGTAGAGTTGCAATCTCAAAGGATCAACACATGGATAAAGTCATGTTTGTTGAATCCCTTGGCTTCAACTTAATGTCTGTCTCAATGCTTTGCGATTTAAGCATGATTGTAATCTTTGGAAAATATCGTTGCCTGGTACTAATGGAATCTGACAAGTCTCTAGTGTTTGAAGGGTATCGAAAAGATGATTTGTACGTGGTAGATTTCTCAGCAGGGCCACAGCTTGCAGTTTGTCTTCTTGCAAAGGCTTCAGAATGCTGGCTTTGGCATCGAAGACTTGGGCATGCTGGCATGAGGAACCTCCACACCCTTGCGAAGAAGAAGCATGTCATAGGCATCGAGGGCGTCAAGTTCAAGAAAGATCACTTATGCGGTGCCTGTGAAGCTGGGAAGATGACAAGGGCAAAACATCCTTCGAAGACAATCATGACCACTACTCAACCCTTCGAACTGCTTCACATGGATCTCTTCGGTCCCACTCACTACTCAACTTTCTCCACTACTGCTTGCCTCTATGGCTTCGTCATTGTTGATGATTACTCTAGATATACTTGGGTGCACATAATCCTTTACAAGACTGAAGTGCAGGATGTCTTCAGACGCTTCGCAAATCGGGCAATGAACAATTATGGCGCCAAGATAAAGCACATCAGAAGTGACAATGGCACAGAATTCAAGAACACCGGCCTTGACACATATCTTGATACATTGGGCATCACTCATGAATTCTCAGCTCCATACACGCCACAACAGAATGGCATCGTCGAACGCAAGAACAGAACACTCATTGAGATGGCCAGAACAATGTTAGATGAGTACAAGACACCAAGAAAATTCTGGACTGAAGCCATTGACACTGCATGCCATACTATCAACCGTGTATATCTTCTTAAGCTGCTGAACAAGACATCTTATGAACTTCTGACTGGCAAGAAGCCAAATGTAAGTTACTTCAGAGTATTTGGATCAAGATGCTGGATCAAGGACCCTCACCACACCTCAAAATTTGCTCCAAAAGCACATGAGGGCTTCATGCTTGGATATGGAAAGGATTCGCACTCCTACAAAGTCTTCAATCTCTTTCACTACAAAGTGGTTGAAACAGTGGATGTGCGGTTCGATGAGACCAATGGGTCACAAAGAGAGCAACTACCAGATGTGCTAGATGAAGTTCCAGCCAGTGAATCAATCAAGCTAATGGGAACTGGAGAAATTATACCTTCTGAAGCTCGTCCTGAAGAAGAACTTATCATCTCAGCACCTGATCCACATGAAATAATGCTCAGCCTGAAGACATTCCTCCCCATGACAACGTAGATCAGCAAGAGCAAAGTCTTCGACCCCTACATCCTCGTGTTGCCAATGAAGTGCAAATTGACAAAATAATTGATAGCATCAACGCACCTGGTCCACTGACTCGTTCAAGGGCAACTCAACTGGCTAACTTTTGCGGACACTTCGCATTCGTTTCAATCACAGAACCCAAGAAAATTGATGAAGCCTTTATGGAACCTGAATGGATTCAAGCTATGCAAGAAGAGCTTCAACAATTTGAGCTGAACAATGTATGGGAGCTGGTTAAGCGTCCTGATCCACGGAAGCATAACATAATAGGCACCAAATGGATATACCGCAACAAGCAAGATGAGCATGGCCAAGTCGTCAGAAACAAGGCTCGTCTCGTTGCTCAAGGATATACTCAAGTGGAAGGCATTGACTTCGATGAAACATTTGCTCCTGTGGCCAGACTTGAAGCCATCCGTATACTGCTGGCCTATGCAAATCATCACAACATAATCCTGTATCAAATGGATGTAAAAAGTGCCTTACTCAATGGCAAAATTGAAGAAGAAGTGTATGTTGCACAACCACCTGGGTTTGAAGATCCAAAACATCCTGACATGGTGTACAAGCTCAAAAAGGCACTATATGGCCTCAAACAAGCCCCTCGGGCCTGGTATGATACACTCCAATACTTCCTGAAGAGCAAAGGCTTCATACCTGGTTCCCTGGATCCCACTCTCTTCACAAAGACATATGATGGTGAACTGTTTGTGTGCCAAATATACGTGGATGACATTATCTTCGGCTGCACCAATCAGAAGTACAGTGAAGAGTTCGGATATATGATGCAAGAGCAATATCAGATGTCTATGATGGGGGAGCTGAAGTTCTTCCTCGGTCTTCAGATACGGCAACAATGCAATGGCATCTTTATATCTCAAGAGAAATATCTCAAAGACTGCCTGAAGAAGTTCGGTATGCAAGATTGCAAAGGCTTCACAACACCAATGCTAGTCAAACATCATCTGGGTCCTGACGACAATGGTAAAGAGTTCGATCAAAAGGTATACCGCTCCATGATTGGTTCTTTGCTTTATTTATGTGCATCTAGGCCAGATATTATGCTTAGTGTTTGCATGTGTGCTCGGTTTCAAGCGGCACCAAAGGAGTCGCATCACTTAGCAGTGAAGCGAATTCTTCGATATTTGGCTCACACACCAACTCTAGGGTTATGGTATCCAAAGGGCTCAGAGTTTGATCTGGTTGGATTTTCGGACGCTGATTACGCTGGTGACAAGGTTGATCGGAAGTCCACATCAGGCACATGTCACTTTCTGGGCCGATCACTTGTCTGTTGGTCTTCAAAGAAGCAGAACTGTGTATCTCTCTCCACTGCTGAATCTGAATACATTGCTGCTGGATCCTGCTGCGCTCAGCTTCTATGGATGAAGCAAACCCTCAAGGATTATGGCATTCATCTGAAGCAAGTGCCACTTTACTGCGACAACGAAAGCGCCATCAAGATCGCCAACAACCCAGTTCAGCACTCAAAGACAAAGCACATTGAAATTCGTCATCATTTTCTCAGAGATCATGTTGCAAAGGAAGACATTGATATCATACACGTCAACACTGAAGAGCAATTGGCAGATATCTTCACCAAGCCCTTGGATGAGAAGAGATTTTGCAAGTTACGGTGTGAGCTAAATATCTTGGAATCCTCAAATGTCCTGTGATCAGGCACACATCCTAACACTTATGCATGATGATGACTTAGATGTGCAACACACAAAGTAACGTATATCTTCAATCAATGAAGACATACATTCTAAGTGTGAATACATTAACGTGGAATTTGACCTCGGAGCGCCACGATAATTGTGCGCCGTGTCTGGGTCCAATACTTCCTATACGGTGGGTAGCGCCACCACCAAAAAATTTCTGCTTGAAGTGTTTCACTCATGGCATTACATTTGTTATGTCTTCACATTTGGTTTGGCTTCAATCTCAACATGTCTTCATGATTGTCTTCACTATGTTGAATATATATGTACTGGTGTTCTGTCCTCTACAGCATTCACTTATAGCTATGTCTTCTTGTTTGAATCTTTTGAACTAAGTGAATGTGATCGGACCCTAACCTCTCCATGCTTCCTACCTCAAACTCTATCTCTCCAAGTCATATGCACTCTATTGAAACTGTCGAATGTCTTCACTGCATCCTTGTCAGAAGAAGACACAGAGACAAACTTTAAAACAGCTTTCAATGTTTTTCCATCAACTAGAATTCCGGAGAAGTAGGAACGACTCCCGACAAACCAGGCGTGCGTGGGGTGAAACTGCCCCCACAATTCCGCATGCTGGCCACGTACTGATCAGATGCGAATCGCCAGGGGCACCTGAGTAATAGCGCAGTGCCGCCCATATCTCTATAAATACATGTTTCACTGCGGTCATTATCTCTTCTTCCACCCTCGCACGAACCCTAGCGCCACCGCTAACTCTCAACGACGCCGGCGACGAAGTGCTTCACTGCCGCGACCTCTCCGACGCCGTTCTCACGCCGACAGCGGACATCAGTCTCTCCACCGTCGCCCTAGGTGTCTTCCGTCGCCAAGTTAGGGCACGGAGGATCGAACTGCTCGGCCTCACCTCTCATCTCGTCTAGCAGTTCCAAGTCTGGTAAATAACAAGCCTTTTTACAGCCTCTTTTGATCCTATTGCTCCATCACTTTCTGCCAAAAGAGGTTTCCATTCACTCAAGTTTCATTCCTCTCATCTGAATCTCATAACTTGCCTAGTATATTCACTTGTTCTTCATGAAGTAGTTAGATTCCTCACTTGTACTGATCTATGGGTTCGTACAAATCTGGAACCAACTTCTTTTCTATAAAGTGAATGTCTTCGCATGATGAGGTCAATGTCTTCTAAACTAATTTATCTTCAAAATCTTCTGAGAATGCATATGACCTCTTCCCCTTCCCTCGCACCTTAATGCTGTCACAGGTACATGTCCGTGGGAGAATCTTTTGGTTCTCATAGTCTGCATTCATTTGCAGAGTTCCTACAGCGTCACATTAATTCACCCGAAGCAAGTTCCTGTTGGTCAAGCAAAAGGAAGCCTTTGAAGCCTTTGAATCTCTTGAAGCCTTCCAAGTTAAGTTTCATGGAAACCGAGAAACAATCAAGGAAGGGAGGCAGACAGAGACGTGGTGACACATCTAAAGATCTGCCTGAAGATTTGGCAGAAATGTACCAAACTGATCCTGAAGAGAGCTATGGTCAGCGAAAGACACGAATCCAATGGATTCGAAGATATTGGGCAGAGCAGTGGTTCCATTACCGCTTCGTCACCAAGGAATATGCAGGGAAGTACGCCCTCAAGAGGCCATGGGGAGATGCCTTGTACAAGAATCTCGTACCCCGAACCAGAGACGAAGCCATTGCTCAAGGCTTCTTTCCATGCATGGTCAGGGGACAACAGCCAGCTGACGCATATCCGTCATCCCTTCTCTGGTGTCGCGATGACACTCTGTTCAAGCGCAACTTCCAATTTGCCCAGAACTCTGCGAAGCAAAACAAGAAGGAGTTTGGGTTGGACTTCAACCCTGGTCCCTCCAAACCAAGGGCAGATGGCACACGCGACGCTAATCCCAATGTCATCGGGCCATTTGCCAATCTTGAAGGCCTCATCACTCACATTATAGTCCAAGGGACTGCCGTGAACGACCCTCCAGCAGACACTGAGTCTGATGACGCTCCTGCTGCCCCGGAGCCGAAGCAGATGAAGAAGAAGCCAAAAGCTTCCAAGCCAGCCGCTTCTCCCAAGATCTCCAGAGCGAAGCCATTGGCCACTGCACCTCCTGAAGCCAGTGTGCAGTCTGAAGACTTATCACGAGTCTCCAAGCCTCAAGAAGCCAAGAAGCCACAGCCACACACTAGCAAAGAGCTCACTGTCGCTGCCATTCTTCGCTGCGAGGCCATTGATCTGTCTAGTGACGATGATCTTGCCGATGACGCTCTTGAGCAGCTAATCAAGAGCAAGGAGGAGGCTGAAATCTTCAACAATCTGCCTCTGTTCGATGCAGCAATCATCCACAACTTCATTGATGAGTGGTTTGATACACCCAACATCAGCTTCGATGATCTGCAGCTGCCTATTGGCCTCAGGGTAGCCTTTCAAGGAGCTATTGCTTCAGAACTCGCAATTGCCCGGCGCATAGTGGAACTAAAGCAGAAGATAGATTTTGAAAAGGCTCAGTTCAAGCAGAACATGGCCACGCTCAGTGTCCAAGAAGTAAAAGACTTCAAAGTCATGCTGCACGAGTTGAAGGAAAACTTTATGCAGAAACGTGCAGAGGCTCAGGGCTCACGCGAGCGCATGAAGAATTTGGCTGATCTCTGTGTGCAGGCCTACAATGAGGCCGAGAAGCGAAAGGCACTTGGGCGTCCCGGCATCGACCCCAGGATGGCCGCTAAGAAAAAGAAGAAGCCCACTGTGGCTGAACACGAGGCACCACAACAAGAAGCTGTTCCGATTGTCTTCCCCACTGCCAAGCCTGGCTCGAAGCCAAAGCACCGCTCAACTGCTTCAGAGCAAAAGAAGACAAGGACAGCCGAAGCCAAAGCAAGGAAGAGGAAACACCCTGAAGCCTCTCCTTCAGACCCCACCATCAAGAAGCGCAAGACCAAGAAGTCTCGGGCTGCTCCCACAGAGCCCTTGATAGTCGAACCCCTTTCTGTTCGCTTTCCTCATGAAGATCGTCAGATGACCGTGCATGAGCCTGCTCTCACAGAGGCTCCGCATGATGAAGACATTCCAGCAGCCGACCCCAGCGCTGCTGAAGACATTGGTCTCCAAGACAATGTGCAAGGTGATGCAGTCCTTCCTCAGCTCGAACCGAGCGAAATGATCAGCATTGGTCGTCCCTTGACACCAATCACCCAAGATGCATCATGGGCTGATCGCCTGCAGGAGGAAGAGGATGAGCCCCAGCCCACTGCAACTCTACCAGCGTCGCCTTCATTTCGTAGGCTTCGCAAAGGACCAAGGGCTCAGACTGCTGACGACATTCCGGCTGCATCAGCCGAAGAACATGCAGAAGAGCATGAAGAACCTCAAGCTCCATCTTCCCCACACCAGCAAGAAGAAGTTCTCAAGGAGACTGACACCACTGCGGCTGCCACACCCAATACTGAAGCATTTGTGGAGCCCGACCAACCAAGAGCTTCAAGAGATACTGAAGCTACTGCCTCTGACCCTTCTGTGCCTGAGTCTGCTGCCGGACCACAGTTCAACTATCATGTTGCGCACAGGCCCCAGGTACAGAAGCCAATCCCACGACTGCCAAGGTTCCCAGGTCCAGCCACTGCTCCTGGCTCCTTCAATGTCAATAGCTTCAGGGCAGATAACACCTTCTTCAACCGCTCCAAGAATCCTTACTCAAGGGAAAAGATTGTGTCAGATAGGTTCTGGAGCTACCCACAGCGCAGCTACTACTCCTGCGTCCTCTACAACCAGAGCCGTATCTTTCCACATCAGCGCCTTGAAGTTGAAGCTTTTGCTGGTATGCCTGGTCTGGAAGAAGCCCTGGACTGCTTCAAGCAAGTTGGCCTGCTGCCGTTTGTCACGGATGAAGAGCACTGGAACGAAGAGCTTCTGCTCCAGTTCTATGCCACACTGCACATCAAGGGCTACAACAGAGATCCGAAGACTTGGGTCCTGGAGTGGATGACCGGCAACGTCCATCATGAAGCCAATGCATTTGACATCATTGAGCTCACCGGCCTACCCACTCCAGGCGAACTCTTCGAAGAAGGCTGCCAACTCCATGCTGAAGCAGTTGAGAGCATATTTCAGCGACCTGAGCCAAATATGAGTCAGATGCTCTCAATGATGAAGCCATTGCCTTCTGACGCACCTTACCCAACGGAGTTCTTCGTTGAAGACTTAGAGTACCTGCCTAGAACTATCTATCACATCATCAGGCGCACTCTATGGCCCATTAAGGGGCACTCTCGATATGCCAAGGTTGAAGGTGCCATGAAGACTCTCATCTTCTGCATCCTGCACGGCAAATGCTTCAATGCCCAGGATCTCTTCATACGTCAACTTGCAGCGTCTGGCTCAGATCTCTTTGGTCTGAAGATTTATGCTCCATGGGTTATGAGGCTCATCAAGCTCCACTCTGTAATATCATATCAACCCTCAGCCCGCAACCACAGAATCTTCTTACCTGATGTGGACACCTCTGCTGAAGCTATTTATCCTGAGCCTGCCAAACAGCCACTAAGTCTTCAGAATGCAGAACACCAAAGCTTCACTCAACATGATGAAGGTGTTGAAGCCATTTCCAGAGTCTATCCAATGGCTGGCACCACACGTGCCCCTGCATCCACTGAAGCCACTGACAGCGAAGCTGCACAGAGACCCAAGAAACGCGCTCGACACTCACTGATCGTGAACTTCTTGTGGCTCTGCACCAAAAGCAAGATAGGCATCACGACTGGCTCAAGAGGCAGATGCGCAGTATCATGCAAGACGTCAATTGCATCAGGAATCTGGCCACCAAGAATGCCTTTGTCGCACATGAAACCTGTCGACGCACTTGGAAAGGCCTCACAATGATGTGCACTGAAGCCGAACTGCAAGAGGATGGCTTCAAAGAAAGATTCAAGTTTGACTCCACACCCCCCAGGAGAGCTGTGTTGCGTGGGACTCCGTCTCTTGAAGAATCCGAGTTCTCTTCCTCTGCTGCCACCGTGACGGGAAAAATCATTGAGGAAGAAGACGACGCTACATCACCACCAATGTCTTCAGCGCGCGTCATCACTGCACCACGCTCGCCAGCACCACCAAACACCTCCACCGACCCTGCTGCGCCTGGGAACGCGTAGAAAACTCTATGTCTTCAAACCTTTTTGGTCATCACTGACAAAAGGGGGAGAAGCATATGATGTTTATAGCCTTCAAGCGGGTCAATAATAAGGGCGGGTGCTTTATTACATTTTGCTTCATGCTTACAACTCTCGTTTTGCTACATTTGGTTCTTTGAGTTGTAACACTTAAACTTGATGGTCGTCTGCTACTATGTTTGCCACTGTGTTCTTGCGAAGATAAATTCCGCATGTACGACGATAATTTCCGCACTTATATCATTTCGCAGACGTCCATTTTTCATTATGCATATCATTATCTTCATATATCTTTACGTGCATGATGAATTGTCATCATAAGTTGAAGTGGATTCCCACAAATACAACCTGCTATGTGCATTTGCGTTCCAGAAGCAAATCACTTGTATGCACATCTTCAGGGGGAGCCCTTGCAGCTTATGAAGACAATTCCTTTACAATTTCACAAATTATATTCCCCGTTGAAAACTTCAACTAGTTTGTCATCAATCACCAAAAAGGGGGAGATTGTAAGTGCATCTAGTGCCACCCCTAGTTGGTTTTGGAGTATTGACGACAAACCTAGTTGAGGGACTAATGTGTTTGTGAGAATTGCAGGATAACACAGGTAGAAGTCCCTCATTGATTCGGTTTAGCTACCAGAGATGACCCCCAAAATGTACGAAGACATTGAAGACAATGGTGGTTCATGAAGACATTCATGTCGAAGACAATGACATGTGAAGACTCCCCATGAAGCCTATGGAACTCGAAGACTTAGATCCTTCGTAGTTTTACTTTATTCATGTTGTGTCATAGGAACCACCGTACTGTTAAGTGGGGTCCAAGAGAACTAGTTAGGATGACTGAAGTGATGCCTAATTCAAATCCTATGTCTTCGAGTGAAGACAATGAGAGAAAATCTTGTCCAGAGTCAGACAAGTCAGCTTTACTTGCAGCCCAAGTAAAGTTGTCGTGAGAGTTCGAAATCCGACCGTTAGTACACGTGTCAGTTCCTTAGTGACCCAGGGTCATTTCGGACAAATCAGGTCGGGTTGCCAAGTGGCTATAAATAGTCCACCCCCACAACCATGAATGGTTGGCTGCTCAGATTTCAGTGCATGGCTTTTGTCATTTAAGAGCAACCCACCTCGAAGCCTTTGAGAAAATCCTTAGTGAGGAGAAAAGCCCTAACCACCCAGAGCCAGAGTAATTGGGCATCACTTAAGTCTTCTTGTCTGAGTGATCTGAAGACTTATTACACTGAGGACTGTGCATCCTCCAGACGGTTAGGCGTCGCGTTCTGAGCATCCAAGAGGAATTGTGGATTGCCGGTGAACGAAGTCTGTGAAGGTTTGGGAGTCTACCTTGAAGACTTACCAGAGTGATTGGGTGGGGTCTGTGTGACCTTAGCTCAAGGAGAAAACGGTGAGGACTGGGTGTCCTGAGCTACGTGTTCAGGACTGGGTGTCCGGGACTGTGTGTCCTTTGGTTTAAATACCTAGCCGCTCCAACCAGACGTACAATTGTCACAGCAACTGGAACTGGTCCAACATATCATTGTCTTCAACGTGTCACTAGTTTCATCTTCACCTCCCTTTACTTACCAGTACACATTGTGAAGCTATTGCATGCTTGCTTTATCTTCTGTCTTCACAACCTGACTGTATGATCTGTTTGGCTTCATAACTTCTTCCAACCTGATCCTCATTACACTGAAGCTATTTGTCACTATGCTTTCACTATACTGTATACTTGACCATGGCTTGTGTTGTGTAATCTACCTTCCGCTGCATAGTGATAGGCTTGTTCACTCTGTTTGTCTTCATAACTTCCACGTTTTGAAGACTTTCATAAAAATCGCCTATTCACCCCCCCTCTAGTCGATATAACGCACTTTCAGCTATACTCTTAGAATTGCATGTGTAGGTTGATTACTTGAATTGTGCTAAGTTGCTAAAATCTGCAAGACTTAAAATTGGGAAAAGGCTAGATTTTTATTAAGTCAAGTAGTCTAATCACCCCCCCCCCTCTAGACATACTTTAGATCCTACATCGCTCCATGTACCGCGGCTACCACCTCTCAGGGCCCATTCTTCTCGGGCTTAGTAGCGGTTTTGGGTGGTTCTCCTACAGTTGCAATAACCTGTACTACCGGCCTGGCCAGCGGTTGTACCGCTCTATCTAGTTTGGGCCACTCGATGGGTCTTGAGCAGTTGTACCGCACTCCGGAGCGGTTGTACCGCCCAGTGAAAAAAAGGTAGCATAACGGTTGGATTTGTGAGGGACTATAAAATGAGGGGGTTCTTCCTTCTCCCACCTAGCTCACGCATGCCTCTCTTCTCCTTAGTGCCCGATCTCCTTTTGTAGCCAACCAAACTTGTTGATTTGCTAGGGACTGAGAGAGGAAACCTAGATCTATACTTCCACCAAAGTAAATTTTATTCCCCATACATTCTATTGTGGATCTTCTTACTCTTGGGTGTTTGTACACTATAGACAGAAGAGGTCATCTGGGAGCCACATTCCATTGTGGTGAAGCTCTGTGGTGGTGTTGGGAACCTCCGATTAAGTTGTGGAGATTGCCCCAAACTTGTTTGTAAAGTTTTGGGTTGCTACCTTCAAGGGTACCTCTAGGACTAAAGACAGCTTGCATCATGTGAGGGCCTGAGGAGAATAGGGTGAGACATTGCGGTGCTTGGGGTGCATCGTTCCTCCACACTCCTCCAACGGAGACATAGCCCCCCCCCCCCACCACCAAGGAGGGAACTTCAGCAACACATCCTCGTCTCCACTTGCAGTTACTTCTACCCTTTACTTTTGTTGTGCAAACTTGTATTATTGTGTTTACTCTCTAGCTTGTATTTCTTGTTGTTGAGCTTGTCATATAAGTTGTCCACCCAGTTGCATATCTCGATGACTTATTTTATTGTGAACTTAAAATTTGCAAAATAAGTTAATTGTTAGTCGCCAAATCACCCCCCTCTAGTCGACCATAACGATCATTTCAACCTCGAAGCCTCTAGCAATGGCGCCGTAGGAAAATGGACATTCTGATGCCGAGAGTCGACGGCTTGCGAATTGCTGGCAAAAATGGAGATGCACCACACGAATCAGCTGCCTGCAGAGAGCGAGGGGGGAGAGAGGAAGTAGGGCGAGTGGGGAGAAGAGCAGGGAGGGGGCTTGTTCGCACGGCTGTCCAGAAGAGTGAATTGTTGCAAAACATGACATAATGATGCTCCCCTGTGCCGAGATTCGTGCACCTCACCGAACGGCTAGCAGAACATTCACTCAGAAACTGTTGTGATCTGATGTCAGATGGTTAACATTTCTGAAAATCAATTATCTCAAAACTATAATTTTCTTTTATGAAATTTGACAAGGCGCTAGTCTTTTGTTTCTTTTTCTTTTGCGGGATAGGCCCAAGTCTCCTCTCAGCTCTTTGGGGCCCTGTTCTAGCAAAATCCACGCAAAAGATGAAAACATGTATCCTATAGTATTCTCCTACTCCCTCCTTCTAAATATGTAAGAGCAACTCCAATAGTTTCCCTAAAAATCTTTCCATAAAATCAGTTTTTTGGCTTCCCATTACTTTTAGGGGAAATTGTTTGTGAGCAGCTTTTGTCAACTCCCGTAAACTTCTTCCCCTAAATCTATTTTCATTCGACTTTTTATTTGACAAAATTAGCTGAATGGCCTAGGCCCACCCAGTCAGTGACACGCGTGAAGGCCATCGGCAAGCAGCGATGCGAGGCAGCGTGTGGAACATCGACTGGTGGCGAAGCAAGCGTGTGGTGGTCTCCGGAGAGGGGCGGCATGGCCACGGGTGGCATCACGAGCGGCTGGTGGCACTCGGTGGCGATGGCATGAGCAGCGGGCAGCGGTGTGAGGCAGTGTGGCTGCAGACGGATGCACGAGCGGCGAGTGGTGGTACGGGGACGGCAACGCTGCGGCATTCCAGCGAGGTTACAATCCCGTCAAAAAGATATAGAAAGGACATATTTCCGTAAACTTGTGCGGAGAAGAGACCTCTTTTACAGGATCCTTCTAAAGTTAAAGCCAGTTTACGAAAACTGTTGGAGAGGCTTTTTTTCCTAAACTTCCCGTAAACGATGGTTATATTAGAGATAGGGAACTGTTGGAGTTGCTCTAAGAGCACCTACAATCGGAAGCCTCAATTCTTCACACACGTCCCAGCGGAGAGCGCATTCACTGCTCGGACAAGAGATGGAATAAAAATGCCCCCCTCCCCTTTTGGGCAGTCCGTAAATCCCCATACACAGCCCATATATGGGGATGTCCTGGTGTGTCCGGATAGCCCGTCACGTAGGATGAACCACTTTTTCTCAGTTTTTATTCTTTCATTTATCCCTCTCTTCAACTCCATCAATCACATGCATGTGACCGAACAATTTAGGAAGTGTGATATTCTTCAAAGAAATTGGGGGGAGGGTGTGGTGTGGTGTCAAAGCCGACATGCCCGGGTACTAACCGAGCGCGTCCGCGGAGGTTTGAGGTTTTTTTAGGGGTTAGATTATGTTCTACGACTATATGACCGGAGGCGTAAACTGTGGAGGGGGTGCCGCACACGGCTAGGAATCAATGTTGTGTGCTCTAGCGGTGCCCCCCTCCCACATATATATAGGTTGGAGGGGAGGAGAGGCAGCCAAGGGGGCGCCCAAGTAGGAGGAATCCTACTTGGGCCCCTAGTCCAATTTGGCCTCCCCCCTTTCCTTTTACCGGAAGGGGGAAAAGGGAAAGAGGGGGAGGAAGGGAAGGGGGCCGAACCCCCACCTCCTTCTCCTATTCGGCCTCCTTCCTTAGGGGGGTGCACCACCCCTTGCGGGCTGGTGTGCTTCCCTCCTATGGCCCATAAGGCCCATTATTCCCCTGGGGGGTTCCGGTAACCCCCCCCCCCCCCCGGTACTCCGATATGTACCCGGTATGCCCCAAAACACTTCCGGTGTCCGAATACTATCATCCTATATATGAATCTTTACCTCTTGACCATTTCAAGGCTCCTCGTCATGTCTATGATCTCATCCGGGACTCCGAACAACTTTCAGTCAGCAAATCACATAACTCATATAATACAAAATCGTCATCGAAACGTTAAGCGTGGGGACCCTACGGGTCCGAGAACTATGTAGACATGAACGAGACACCTCTCCGATCAATAACCAACAGAGGAACCTGGATGCTCATATTGGTTCCCACATATTCTACGAAGATCTTTATTAGTCGTACCGTAATGACAACATACGTTATTCCCTTTGTCATCGGTATGTTACTTGCCCGAGATTCGATCATCGGTATCTTCATACCTAGGTCAATCTCATTACTGGCAAGTCTCTTTACTCATTTCGTAATTCATCATCCCGCGACTAACTCATTAGTCACATTGCTTGCAAGGCTTATTATGATGTGCATTATCGAGAGGGCCTGGGGATACCTGTCCGATACTCGGAGTGACAGATCCTAATCTTGATCTATTCCAACCCAACAAACACCTTTGGAGATACCTGTAGAGCATCTTTATAATCATCTAGTTACGTTGTGATGTTTGATAGCACACAAGGTATTCCTCCGGTATTCAGGAGTTGCATAATCACATAGTCAAAGGAATATGTCTATGACATGAAGAAAGCAATAGCAATAAAACTTAATGATCATTATGCTAAGCTAACGGATGGGTCTTGTCCATCACATCATTCTTCTAATGATGTGATCCCGTTTACCAAATGACACCTCATGTCTATGGTTAGGAAACTTAACCTTCTTTGATTAACGAGCTAGTCTAGTAGAGGCTTACTAGGGACACTGTGTTTTGTCTATGTATTCACACATGTATCAAGTTTCCGGTTAATACAATTCTAGCATGAATAATAAACATTTATCATGATATAAGGAAATATAAATAACAAATTTATTATTTCCTCTAGGGCATATTTCCTTCAGGTTTATTATTCATGCTAGAATTATATTGATCGGAAACCTTAATACATGTGTGAATACATAAACAAACATCGTGTCCCTAGTGAGCCTCTACTAGACTAGCTCGTTGATCAAAGATGGTTAAGGTTTCCTAACCATGGACATAAGTTGTCATTTGATAACGGGATCACATCATTAGGAGAATGATGTGATGGACAAGACCCACTCCTTAGCTTAATATAATGATCGTTCAGTTTTATTGCTATTGCTTTCTTCATGTCAAATACATATTCCTTCGACTATGAGATTATGCAACTCCCGGATACCAGAGGAATGCCTTGTGTGCTATCAAATGTCACAACGTAACTGGGTTATTATAAAGATGCTCTACATGTATCTTCGAAGGTGTTTGTCGAGTTGGCATAGATCAAGATTAGGATTTCTCACTCCGAGTATCGGAGAGGTGTCTCTGGGCCCTCTCGGCAATACACATCATAAGCTTGCAAGCAAATTACTAAGGAGTTATTCACGAGGTGATGTATTACGGAACGAGTAAGAGACTTGCCGGTAACGAGATTGAAATAGGTATGAAGATACTGACGATCGAATCTCGGGCAAGTAACATACCAATGGACAAAGGGTATTACGTATGTTGTCATAATGGTTCGACCGATAAAGATCTTCGTAGAATATGTAGGAGCCAATGTGGGCATCCAGGTGTCTCGGTCATGTCTACATAGTTCTCGAACCCGTAGGGTCCGCACGCTTAACGTTCAATGACAATATAGTATTATATGAGTTATGTGATTTGGTGACCGAATGTTGTTCGGAGTCCCGGATGAGATCATGGACATGATGAGGAGTCTTGAAATGGTCGATTGGTAAAGATTTATATATATAACGATTGTATTCGGACACCGGAAGTGTTTCGGGGGTTATTGGGTACTTATCGGGTCACCGGAAGGAGTTCCGGGCACCCTCGGCAAAAGATATGGGCCAAGAGGGGAAAAGCACCAGCCACAAGGGGCTGGTGCGCCCCCCATATGTGTCGGCCTGAGAGGATAAGGAAAGAGGGGAAAGGGAAAGGAAAGAGTGGAGTAGGATTCCCCCTTCCTTCCCTCCCCCCCCCCCTCTTTCCTTCCCCCTCCGACAAATATGGCAGGGGGCGCGTGGCTTGGGAGGAGCCCAAGCAGGATTCAGTCATACTTGGGGTGTCCCTTGGCCTCTCCCCTCCCCCTCCCACCTATATATATATGTGGGAAGGGGGTGCCTAGAACACACCAGATCAATTGTTAGCCGTGTGCGGCGCCCCCCTCCACCGTTTACACCCCCGGTCATATTTTTGTAGTGCTTAGGCGAAGCCCTATGAGGATCACTTCACCATCACCGTCACCACGCCGTCGTGCTGACGGAACTCGTCTACTACCTCGACGACTTGCTGGATCAAGAAGGCGATGGACGTCACCGAGCTGAACGTGTGCAGAACACAGAGGTGCCGTTCGTTCAGTACTTGATCGGTTGACATGAGAAGAAGTTCGACTACATCAACCGCGTTGTGAAACGCTTCCGCTTATGGTCTACGAGGGTACATAGACACACTCTCCCCCTCATTGCTATGCATCTCCATGGATGGACCATTGCGTGTGCGTAGATTTTTTTTTTTGTTTTCCATGCAACGATTCCCAACACCTAAAATTTGCAAAATAAGTTAATTGTTAGTCGCCAAATCACCCCCCTCTAGTCGACTATAACGATCATTTCAACCTCAAAGCCTCTAGCAATGGCGCCGTAGGAAAATGGACATTCCGATGCCGAGAGTCGACGGCTTGCGAATTGCTGGCAAAAATGGAGATGCGCCACATGAATCACCTGCCTGTAGAGAGTGAGGGGAGAGAGGAAGTAGGACGAGTGGGGAGAGAGTAGGGAGGGGGCTCGTTCGCACGGCTGTCCAGAAGAGCGAATTGTTGCAAAACATGACATAAGGATGCTCCCCTATGCCGAGATTCATGCATCTCACCCAACGGCTAGCAGAACATTCACTCAGAAACCGTTGTGATCTGAGGTTAGATGGTTAACATTTCTGAAAATCGATTATCTCAAAACTATAATTTTCTTTTATGAAATTTGAGGAGGCCCTAATCTTTTGTTTCTTTTTCTTTTGCTGGATAGGCCCAAGTCTCAACTCAGCTCTTTGGGGCCCCGACCTAGCAAAATCCACGCAAAAGATGAACACATGTATCATATGTAGTATTCTCCTACTCCCTCCTTCTAAATATGTAAGAGCAACTCCAATAGTATCCCTAAAAATCTTTTCGTAAAATCAGTTTTTTTGGCTTCCCATTACTTTTAGGGGAAATTGTCTGGGAGCAACTTTTGTCAACTCCCGTAAACTTCTTCCCCTAAATCTATTTCCATTTTACTTTTTATTTGACAAATTAGCTAAATGGCCCAGGGCCCACCAGTCAGTGACACGCGTGAAGGCCATGGGCAGGCAACGATGCAAGGCGGTGCAGGAACATCGACGGGCGGCGAAGCAGGCTCGTGGTGGTCTCCGGAGAGGGGCGGCGTGGCCGCAGGTGGCATCAGGAGCGGCTGGCGGTGGCATTCGGTGGCAACGGCATGAGCAGCGGGCAGCAGTGTGAGACAGTGTGGCTACAGACGAAGGCACGAGCGACGAGTGGTGGTACGGGGACGGCGGCGCTGCAACATTCCTGCGACATTACAATCCCGCCAAAAAAGAAACAGAAAGTACATCTCCCCGTAAACTTGTGGGGAGAAGAGGCTTCTTTTACGGATCCTCTAAAGTTAAAGCCAGTTTATAGAAACTGTTGGAGAGGCTTTTTTGCCCTAAACTTTCCGTAAACGATGGTTATATTAGAGCTAAGAGCATCTACAATTGGAAGCCTCAATTCTCCGCACAGGTCCTAGCGGAGAGCGCATTCACTGCTCGAACAAGAGATAGAATAAAAAATGCCACCCCCCCCCCCCCCCACTTCCTCCGACCAGTCCGTAAATCCCCATACCCAGCTCATATATGGGGATGTCCTGGTGTGTCTGGATAGTCTGTCACGTAGGATGCGAACCACTTTTTCTCGGTTTTTATTCTTTCGTTTATCTCTCTCTTCAACTCCATCAGTCACATGCATGTGACTCAACAATTTAGAGAGTGTGGTGTTCTTCAAAGAAATTGGAAGGTGGGGGAGGTGTCAAAGCCGACATGCCCGGGTACTGACCGAGCGCGTCCGCGGAGGTTTGAGGTTTTTTTTCTAGGGGTCAGATTTCTTTTTTAGGGAATGCCATCATGGCTCACTTTATTAACTTGGCAATAGGGTTACATCGTTCACTAACACATTAACCACGAAGTCTGGGGTTCATCGACCCAATTACAAGTCTCATTATTTTCATAAGCAAACTTAGCTAAACTATGAGCTACCGCATTCGCTTCCCGGTTACAATGCAAAAAGTGTACTGAACCTAACAAGCCAACCATGATGAAGCATTGTGCATAAACAGCTGTTCTAAAGCATTCTAGGGGTCAGATTATGTTCTAAAGCCCCATCCTATTTTCGGCCTAACTTATACTCTATTTAAGGGGAATAACTTACACTCTATTTGTGCTATCTAAATATGGAACGCGCAGTCAGAAAGGTTTCTTCTTTTTTTTCAAATGTGGAAAGGCAGAGGGGAGGGCTACTTGCAACCATGGATGGATACGGCCGGGAAAACTTTCTGTGTGCGTCGTTTCTCTGTTCCGAATAGCAAACAAATAATACTTTCCACCCCCTCAAATAAAAAAGGGAATAATTCTTTCCATATGAACAGCAGACTTACCTTTGATTCTTGTATGTACTGTATGTATGTTGTACTTATAAATTACACGGTGAAGAAAGAGAGAGCGTCCGTCAAATCAAATCAAAGAAAAGAAAGAAGAGGACGCTGGAAATCAGAAGCGGAGGAAACTCGCCGAGCTCTCTACTCGTGCCTGCGACGATAATCAACCATGGCCTGGTCATTGTTTGATGGGATCATCACCTTGGGGAGAGGAACTACGGACTCCTCTGCCGTACCTGGCAATACGTCGTCTATCCACTCTGTCGAAGCGTCGGCCGGTGAAGTGCTCTGCGCCGGAGCATTGGCAGCTGCGTGCTGGGCGGCGTGGAGGTACTTCCAGTACAGTAGATGCCTGCGCACCTACGGCCGGGACGTGACGGCCTTGGCCGGCAAGGCCGATCCGGTGATCGGGCGTGATGACGAGATTGATCGTCTCATACGCATCCTCTGTCGCCGGACCAAGAACTGCGCCGCGCTTGTGGGCGCCGCCGGGGTCGGCAAGACGGCCATCGTCGAGGGCCTCGCCCAACGCATCGTCGCCGGGAAGGTCCCGTCCAAGCTCGCCGGAGCGCGTGTCATTGAGCTCAACCTCGCGGCGATCGTGGCTGGCACAACGTACGTTGGCATGTTCGAGGAGCGTATGACGGACTTTGTCAAGAAGGTGGAGGCTGCACGCGGCAAGGTGATCTTGTTCGTCGACGAGATGCACATGCTTCTCGGCGCCGGAGCGGCCACGGGCACCCAGATGGACGCGGCCAACATGCTGAAGCCAGCTTTGGCTCGTGGCCATATCCGATGTGTGGGCGCCACTACCGACGATGAGTATTGCATGTACATCGAGAAGGATCCTGCACTCGAGCGGCGGTTTCAAAAGGTGCACGTTAAGGAGCCTAGCACGCATTCCACCATTGTACCAGAAGCATTATGGCCTGGAAATTCGTGATGCTACCATTGATGCTGCCGTACACCTCGCTGACCGCTATATTGCAGGTGGTTAAATTTTACTGCGTTTATTTTAATATTACTGTTGTTTCGAGACGAAAATTTACTTACGAGCCGATTTGGGATATCATTGTTGTGTATGTGTAGGTCGTCGGTTTCCTGATAAGGCAATTGATCTCATTGACGAGGCTTGCACGACAATAGAGCTAGGAAGAGGAAATCCAGTTGTTGTGCCGGACCATATTGCGCAGGTTGGTATGCACATCACTTCTATTATTTCAGCAGTGTGCTTGTCATGTATATGTTTGAACTAGGTTTTCTTGTTTGAAGGTTGTGAGCGGATGGACTGGAATTCCTATAACCACGCTTAATCAAGAGGAGAGTGTCAAGTTAATCCACTTAGCCAATAGATTGCATGAGAGGGTTGTTGGGCAGAATGAAGCCATCAATTTAGTTGCAGAAGCAGTGTTGCGTTCAAGGGTTGGTCTTCACCAAACTGGCCAACCGATAGGCTCCTTCCTTTTTTGGGGCACAACAGGTGTTGGAAAAACAGAGCTTGCAAAAGCTCTCGCCGAACAACTATTTGGCAGTGAGAAAATGATGCTTCGCTTTGATATGTCTGAGTATATTAGTCCCGAGTCCGTGCTACATCTCGTTGGAGCATCCCCAAGGTTTTATTTATAATACACACACCTTAATTTCAAGCATTATTATTATATCACAATATTTAGTTTTACTCATACAATGTTTTCTTCATAACGCCATAAAGCAATCATGGTTATGAAGATGGTGGACGACTGACCGAGAAAGTTAGGAGGCGCCCATACAGTGTTATCCTTTTTGATGAGGTGGAGAAGGCATATTCATCAGTGTTGAATGTTTTTCTTCAGCTCCTTGACGATGGTGTGCTGACTGATGGTAAAGGACACAATGTAGATTTCAAGAATACAATTATCATTATGACCTCAAATGTTGGGGCGGAGCACCTAAATGTAGGAGTGGCCGGAGAAAAGACAACGACTGCTTCGCGAAACCTTCTCATGAAACAGGTTTGTGAATCACAAATAGTCCGCTTGGAATTTAGTAGAGCGGTTGCTCACTGATTCATTATGATATATATTTGTTGGTGCAGGTTAAAAAATGCTTCAAGCCTGAATTTCTCAATAGATTAAGTGAAATTGTAGTATTTGAGCCACTCTCACACCATCATTTGAAAGAAATCGTGAATATCCAACTGAAGAGTGCCCTTGCTAAAATAGCTGGCAAGGGCGTATCTGTTGTTATAAATGATGCTGTGTTGGATGTCATTTTGTCGGAATCACACGACCCGGTAAGTATTTTTCTTTTCAAAGTAATCATACCATCTAGCTTGTCTTTTCAAATAGCAAATAGTAATTCACTTTCCCTATGTTACTGAACCAACACTACTTGGATTATAGTCGTACGGTGCAAGGCCCATAAAAAGGTGGATAGAAAAGAACATAATGACAATTATCTCCAAGATGCTGGTCAATGGAGAAGCCACTGAAGGATCAACAATCTCCATTGATTCTACCGGCGACAAGAAAGGGTTGAAATACCAATTGGCACAGAAGAAAAATGTGATGGATCAGTGAAGCAAGAAATCTTCCGAGTAACTCGGGAGAACAACGGCGATGGCTTGATCTTGGTTGCGGTTTATATGGAAGGAAAAAGATGTGCATGAAACTATTTTTGACCACTAGTCTTCCTGCATGTCTAGTATGATTAGATTAGATTATGTTTCCAATACGAAGTTCAGTTGTCGCGTATTTTCCTATTTGACTGATCTTCGAAACCTTTTGAAGGAGTTATGCTTGTTGCTATATGCATATAGCTACCCCCCCCCCCCCCCCCCCCCCCACACACACACACACACACACCATGGAATGATGTAATACCAGACATGCCAATTAGTTATCTTTATTTTTCTCGGGATTCATAGTTGCCATAGATTCTTCCATATCAGCTTAAGCCTTGATCCTTCACTCCTCAACGCACATCGCCAATCTTATCAACGTCCTAGTACGACAAGATGGGGAATGAACCTAACATGCACTACCACCACATGTAGCGGTCTCGAGAAGGAGACTTAACACGCACACCTGCTTGATGGGCTGACAGACCAATTCAACATGGCATCGTTTCTTCCTGAGCACTATATATATTGGTTTTAGTGATTTATTTGGTTGCTTCGATTTCCACTCGGTTTATTGTTTACATGTAAATTAAAAAATATTTTATAAATCAAAAGATTTTTCATTACATGATTTTTTGATTCTCTATGAACATTTGTTGAAGGACGAAAAATCGATGAAATTGTGTGAACATTTTCTAAATTTACAACACTTTTGAAATTCATGAATATTTTCAAATAACCATGAACATATCTTTAGCTTTGTTAAAATATAAGATGCATGATAATTACTTTAGTAAACATTTTTTAACTCCTAAATATTTTTAAAGTCCAAGAGAAGTTTTTTTTAAGTTCTTGGGAATTTTTTTAATTTGCACATCCTGAATTTTTTTTTGTCATGTAAAAATCTCAAACAAAGATTGAAAAGAAACACATACCTGGAAGGAAATTGTGTGTGTGTGTGGGGCGGGGGGGGGGGGGGGGGGGGTGTTGGCACTTTAAAACTTTTTCCCTATTTTTCAACGAAACAAAAGTACAAAAATGGGAAACTTCAAAGTGAAATAAAACCAACAAATATCATAACAAAAACTTAATGTTGGGAAATTGGAAAAAATAAAAGATAGATTT
Organism: Triticum monococcum; assembly: GCA_034509565.1. Lineage (NCBI taxonomy): Eukaryota > Viridiplantae > Streptophyta > Magnoliopsida > Poales > Poaceae > Triticum > Triticum monococcum. Next base: position 81,038,497 of record CM067843.1, read on the forward strand.
AAATTAAAAATAATGTATCTAATTTAAACTGAAACAAACAGCTGTAGAAGGAAAAAACTGAAAATTGGACCCAATAAAAGAAATAAACAGAAATTGTTTTTGAGCAAAACCGCAACCAATATATGTGTAAACAAAATAAATAAGAAAAATAAAAAATGCAGCAAAACTGACACCAAAGGATGTAAAAAACGAAAAAAAATAAACCATAAAATAAGAATAGTAACAAAACTGAAACGTGCAGATGTATAGACAAAAAATTTGAAATAAACAGAAAACAGAAAATCTTAACAAACACATAAACCAGCAGATAATGAAAGCGAAGGGACCTCCTATGTGACACACTCTGCGACAAACTGCTGTCGCTCCGCACAGGCGGGGCTTCAACTGGGCCGGCCCATGAAGACAACAAACGGAATCGAATGAGCACTGTAGCTAAAAAACTATATGCGGTTGCGGGGATTCAAACACGTGATGCACTGCTATAAAGTATAATCGACGAGTTCCTACCAGCCAAGCTAGAAGTTGTAGCTGATTAAAGAGTAGCATCAATTTTAAAGAACCAACCACACTGCACAGATCCAAATAAATTTAGGAATTTTGAAAGCGATTCTTTTTTCAAAAATTGGAATGTTCTGTGAAACGCAAACACTTTCCAAATATGCGAAAAAAAATAAAAGCTATAACATTTCTGCAAAACAAGAACATTTTTTGATAATCTTGAACATTTTTTTTGAAAGGAGAACATTTTTTCAAATTTCAAATATAATTTGGAAACGTGAACATATTTTCAAATTCAACAACGAAATTTGCAAACACGATTTTATAAAAACTTGTGAATTTTGGAACATTTTTGGAACTCCTGAAAAAATGAAAACATGCACAATTTTGGAACACAGGAACAATTTTTAAAAATTGTTAAAATTTTAAACAAAAACATTCCAAACAATTTTTGCAAAACAAGAACATTTTTTGAAATGCCTGAACAACTTTTGCAAAATGCAAACATTTTTTGAATTTATGAACAATTTTTTTAAACATGAACATTTTTTGTATTTTTGAACATTTTGTAGAAACACGAACAAATTTGAACTTTCCGAAGAATTTTCAAAAGAAACGAAAAAACAAACGGAAAAAAGAAAACGAAAAAAACCAAAGAAGAAACAGGAAAATCGGTCAAAAGAAAAAAAGATTCATGGGCCAGCCCAAAGCCGAAACCGGCTGGCTAGCTCTCGTATAATGGCCCGGGCCAATGCCACCGATGCGGGAGTATCGCCTGTGCGTTCTGACGATAAGTTGACGCAGTGAGCGGCGCATAGGGTTTTCCCGCTGGTTGTACAGGAGCTCATATAAGACCCTTCAGGCGCCCGCTCGCGAAGGGTACTCACGCGATCACACACTTGGCCGGCCCAACGCACGCCCTGGCTCGTTTGTTTGCTCCAGAAAAATACTTTCATTGTTCATTCTCTGTTGGCTGCTCGCTCGGTCGCTGCTCAATAGTCATGGTTGACCGGTAAACCATGGACTTTTGAAAAATAAAATACAAAAAATAATCATGACTTCAAAAATGTTCATTGATTTTGAAAAGAGTTCGCAAACTTCAAAAAATTAACGAATTTCAATAAATTCTTTATCAATTTCGAAAAAAGGTTCATTATTTTTTTAAAAATCATTAATTTCTAAAAAAATACAAATTTTAAAAGGAAACAAATTTCAGAAAAAGCACACCAATTTTAAAAAATGCTCCTTAAGTTGAAGAAAAAAGTTGATTAATTTGAACAGAAGTTAATCTATTTGGAAAAAAGTTCATCGATTTTGAGAAAGGATCAGCGATTGAAAAAAGTTCAGAAATTTTAAAAGAGTTTAACAATTTGGAAAAAAGTTGAAGGATTTGAAAATTAGTTCATCGATTTTACAGATGATTGCGAAATTGAAAAGGTTCACACATTTATTAAAAGAGTAAGAACAAGACAGAAAAGGAAGAAAAAGGCAAACAAAACCGTTCAAAAAAACAATGAGTAATCAACTCAAAAGAAGGTAATCAGTCACGTCCAAAGGAGTAGGTTGTGTGGTTATTGCGGCACACACTTGTCCATCCACTCGGGCTGGGCCTATTTATTTACTTATTTGTGCCGTTGCACCCCGTGTGTCCGATTAATGAGCGGCATACTCATTCAGTTTTTCAAAGCATCCCAGCTTGGTTTTGGGAAGCTTCTGATCAATTAGTTTTCCTCTTTATTTCGGTTTACCTACTTCGGTCATCTTTGGGGTTTTTCTGGCATATTTGCGTTTTTCATCTTATTTTAATTTTTTTTCATTTTTTCTTTTTAAAATTGGTGTTTTGAACTTGGAAAACATTTTTCGAATTTTGTGAACATTTTTCAATTTCAAGAACTTTTTTAAAATACAAGAGATTAAAAACATTAGTCATGGTTTTTTTAAGAAAATCATGATATTTTTCAATTTATTAAATTTTCAAGGTCATTTTTTAAATTTGTGAATCTTTCCAATTGGAGAACCATTTCAAATTTGTGAATCTTTTTGAGTTCGTGTTTTTTTAAAAATTCATGAACTTTTTCAAGTTCATGAACTTTTTTTCAAACTCATAAACTTTTTAATATACATGAAGTTTTTTCAAATCGTGAACTTTTTCATATCCATGAAGTTTTTCCAATGCATGAACTTTTTAAAATTCATTAACTTTCTAAGTTCATGAACCTTTTCAAATTTGTGAACTTTTTCACATTCATGATTTTTTTTCTCAAATCCGTAAACTTTTTTCAAGCTCGCAAACATTTTTTATATCCATGATTTTTATAAATCCATGAAACTCACGAACTTTTCTACAATTTGAACTTTGTTTTTCTTCAAATTCATGTTCTATAAGTTAGGAATCTTGTTAATATCCTAAAAAATATTTTTTCCTAACGCTTATTGGCCGCGGCCCGTGTAGCTCCACGCGAGCGTTGGTTATGTTTCGGGGCGCCATAAACGCCAAGTAGGAGGTCTGCCGACTATGTAACGTTGTAACAATCAGAGAAATCCATCGTCATGTCATAATTCAAAAGGCTAGCCAACATTAGAGCGTCTCCGTTTGATGATTTATTTTACATCATCAAAATATAGTGCGATTAAAATATACATCATAAAACGTTCTGTTTACATCACCGAAAAACATCCAACTCTAACATATATGATGTAAAGTACAATAGCCGCGCGGCAGCCGCTCCAACAGGTGATGTAAAAATAGGACAACGGTCTTGCAACAACAACTAAACTGTAGCCAACAACAACACTACAGCTGCCAACGGCTGCACATATCGAAATAATCCCCCAATTAATACATAAACAAATAAAACAACAATTTCATCAGTCCACAACATCGAAGGATCACATAATTCATCAAATCCATAACATGAAATGAAACTAGGAGCCTTATTCCCCATGCCATTTCCACCACTCGTCCATGACATATTTTTTAAGGTCATTATGTGTCTCGGCCTCTCTAATGTCATGACACACCTTCATGAAACATCGAATTTGGTCTTCCCTTCTAATCGGACGAACATGTATGGTCATGATGTCATAGAAGATTTAATTCAAATCATGTCCATGCTCATTCTCAATGAGCATGTTGTGCATGATCACGCAAGTAGTCATGATATACCAAAGTTTCTTCTAATCTCATAACTTGCCGGTCCTCACACAGTAGCAAATTAGGATTGCAAAATCCCCAAAGCCCCCTCCACATCTTCACTAGCCGCCGCTTGAGCATTGTGAAAAGAGAGTTCTTTCTTACCTTGGTTGCTTGAGGTTGGCTTCATGAAAGTAGCCCATTTCACATAGATCCCATCCGCAAGGTAGTACCCATAGTTGTAAGTGCGTCCATTTGCTTCGGAGGTCACTGGTGGAGCTTCTCTATTGGCTAACTTCGCAAAAAGAGGTGATTGGTTGAGCACATTGATGTCATTGCAAGATCCAGGCATGCCAAGATATACATGCCAAATCCATGTCTCCCTATCGGCATTGGCCTCAAGAATGATGATGACATCCTTGGAGCGTCCTCTGAAGTATCCATGCGATGTTGTAGGACAATTCTTCCACTTCCAGCAGTGCATGGAATCGATAGACCCAGGCATACCTGGAAACCTATGGCCTTTGTTCATCTCCAAAAGCCTTCGAGTGTCCCGAGCATTGGGTTCTCTCAAGTACTCTGGACCAAACACTTTTGCCATAGTCTTTGCAAATTGTTTGGCTTAAAGGATAGAAGTGCTCTCTGCCATCGCCAAATTTTCATCTTCTATATCTAAATAGCTAGCCCCCATTAGCCTATTTCTCCCAACATGCAAGTATGCCACCTCATCATTCAACATGCAAGAAGAAAGGCCCACCACAACATGCAATCATGCATAATAAAAGCCACTTCGACATGCAAACATGCATGAGAATTTACATTCTATTAGGATATTTACATTATATAATAATCAAACACCACAAATCATACTTATTTTTAGCTTTAGTTCTCATATTATAACTCTAAAAATTCATGTTTCATACAACCAATTCTAACTAGATGTATTGCCAACGTTCCCGCAACAACGTGCGGGGTATCATCTAGTTATTATAGTGTACCGGAACACCATAGGCCATCATGTGCAAAGTGACAGTGTCCTTCTGCTCAGTGCCAAGTCCAAGAAAACTGGCGTAATTCCTCCTCTGATCGAATGCTCGACCATGTTGCTTCACGGAATTGCAATTGTGAATAAACAAATATTGAACGTCCTGAAACGGCAAAGAAAGTACCTCACGGGGAAAACTAGTGGAGTACCAAAATAGTTGCATATCAACCTTTCGAGCGCCTCTACCCGTTCTCTCGAGATGTACTCATAGCCAAACACAGAAACGTCGCGCTTCAACTTCTTCCTCTTGTGCATTGCTACTAGCATAGCAATGTCCTCTTCTTCTGTCAAAATTAATTCCTCATCCAACGAGGAATCATCCACAAAAATAGGATTCACATGAGCTCATCTGCAATACGGAAATATCCATCAAACTAGATCTTCAAGCCCGATAAAAAAACCCAACAAGTTTAACCAAAATTTTATCTTGGGGGGGATTTTTTCGAACATGTTGTGTCTGACGAGAAAGAAACTGGTTGGTTGTTGCTCGGAGCCTTGATGGTGGGCGCTACGGCTGGTGGGGGTGGGCGGACAGGTCTACTATGGCTCCTCCACGACTAGCGGCTGGTGGAGGAGGCTAATTGCGGCGAGGGAACGCCGACCGAAGCAAAGTTGCTCGGTGGGGTCGTGGTGGTCACGTGACTCCACCAACTAGCTCCGGTGCCTAGAAACGCTACTCCGGACGGCGGCCACGAGCTTCGGGATCCTTCGAGTCCGCTGATGCTCTAGCGAACAGTCGAACCGCCCGAGAAATGATGGCGGCAGCGCCTCCAACGGCGCGGCTGGCGGAGGGAATGGGCGGCGGGGTCGCAGCGAGGTCAGGGTGGATGAACGAGCGCTAGTGGCGGCATACCGGGACGAAATCGCCGGCGGTGGGATGTTGGTGTACGAGCGGCTGCGACGCGCGGACTTTTCGCCTAGTTGTTAGGCGTTCGCACAACACAATGCTATTTTACTCGGCGGCGGTTGGTAATGTATATTTGCATCATCAAGAGATGTATTTTACATCTAGAGTAAACTTGGAGTATTTTCTTTACATCTACATCATCTATTGGGGCGGTGTTTTTAGGCCTTCGTCATGTAAAATGTTGCCATTTATGCATCTACATTATCTATCGGAGATGCTCTTAACACACGGGCATAACTATGTCTTGCTAGCATGCCCTTGGGTGAGGCGGCTCCCTAAATGGGCCGGCCCATTCCACAGGAGGCCACAGGGTCACTGCCTCGTTTTCCCCTTTTTTGCGTTATTTTTTCTCGATTACACCCCAAATATTTCAAACATATATATTAAACAAATATTTTGCATTTTTTTGAATTTTTTAACCAATCATTTGAAATGTTAAATGTGCATGGAGAAAATGTTTCTCAGATATACGAAAAATGTATTAAAAACAATGTGCAAAAAAAGTTAATTATGTGTTTAAAAAATGCAATAAAGCATTTTAAAAATGTTAATCAAGCACTTAATAAATGTTAAATACGTATACAAAAAATGTTTGTCAGGTATGCAAAAACTATAAACAAAATACAATGTATATGAAAAGTGTTGGTCGTGTACTTAAAAAATGTTAAACATGTATAAAACAATGTTCCTGATGTATATGAAGAACGTACAAGTTACATTAAATGAAAATATACATCAAAATATTTTAAATAATAATAATAATGCATTAAAAATATTAAACATCTATATAAAGACGTTCTTGATGTGACGGAAACATGTACATAATATATGTTTTTCTGGTGTACATAGAAAATGTTGAATGTGTACTGAGAAAAGTTGACGTGTTAAACAAAAAAGACATTGATTAAAATCAACAAAGTAACAAAGAAAACCAAAAAAAAAGAAAAAAAAAACGACCAGACGAGAACGCTGTCCGCGCGAGACTCCAGCCAGCGATCAAACGTGTAGGTAGCAATACAAAAAGTTGTAATAGGCCGGCCTAGTTACAACGGGAAAGAAAAAACTTAACGAACAGAAGCCACACTCGCAATAAGCGAGGTATAGTCATCTCGTTAACAGACACAAGAAACAAGACTTAGGGCCAGTTCTTTTACTAGCTTCTAGAATAAGTTGTCCACTATCGAGTTTATTCTAGAAGTCTAATCAAGTTTATTTTTTTAGAAAGCTATTAATTAAGACTTAACTAATAGACTTTTAAAAATAATAATTTGATTGAGGTTCAACAATAAGTCGGGTAGAGGCTGCTTTTTTTTAATTATTTAAATTGCTTACCACATATGTCATGTTGTAGGGGGCTGCTTGTTCTAGAAGCACCAAAAAGACGACAAGAGAAGCCGCCAGCCCAGCCAGGTAAAAATGCAAAATAGAAATGCTTCTTATAATAAGACTAGTCACAATAGATAGTAACATACACTAGTAACATACACATATCCCTAGACTATATTACTATTTTCATAGTGGATAGTAACTTAGGCCCTGTTTGGTTCATAAGTCCTAGGACTTTCTCTAGTCCCAACTAAAAAGTCTTTAGTCCCTAAAATGTCCCTCTCTGTTTGTTTGCAGAGACTAAAAAATCTCTAATCCCTTCCTAGAGGTTATTAAATGGCCATATTACCCCTAGTATATAGAAAAATAACAATCAAACAACATCATGGCGTGGCGGGCCATTAAATGCATGGAGGGGGCATTGTTGAAAAAGTCCCAAAAAGTCCCAAAAAAGACTCTCCTTGAGAGTCTTCTTCATTTAGTCTCAAATGCCTAGTTTAGTCCTTAAAAAGTCCCTCTCGTTTGATTCAAAAAGTCTTTAAGAGGGACTTTTTCTAGTCCCTACACAAAAAAGTCCCTGGAAACAAACACCCACTTAAGTGTGGTAACATGCAAAGATTCGTTTATTAGGTTATAGACTCATATTGCATTGGGACATGTGATATTACAGTAACTAGCTAAGTTACTACATCTCTTTTCATTAAAATTTATTACCACATAAACAAATTTGCTGAGTTGGATTCGATATTACTGTTGAAATTACTCGCACGGTCGCTAGTCTAAGAAAGAAAAAAAAGGCTTTAGCAGCCCGTTCCACACACCCGCCGTCATGGGTCAGGCGGCATCGGCTCGATGCTGTTGATTGCCAGCCTCCTCCTCCGGACGGACGGTCGGTCCATGCTCGACCATTCGACACGTCAACGTTGGAACCAGCGCTCTAGACCCGCGCGCCAGCCGGGCTCGTCCAATGCCACCACGCCCCATCGGTCACCCCCTCATCAGCATCGATCCACGAACGGGGATCGCCCGCCCACCGGTGCAACGCAACGCAACGGAGCGGATGGATGGATGGGCGCCCTCGTACGCCGCGAGCCCACGCACGCTCCCTTCCCCGGAAACCCAACCCGTCCCATCCCGCGGCCTCGTCACAGAACCACACGCGCCCTCGGTGTTGACCCGCCCGGCTGATTGGCCCGGCGGCGAGCCTTCCGCTCCGTTCCGTCCGAGACATACGACGCCCGCCGCTGCCGCTGCTCCAGCGGAGCGGTGGCCATGGTGCCGCGCACGTGGTAGGGGAAAAGAAAAGCCGCTGCTATGCTGCTAGGAAGACGAACCACACCGAAAGGGAGTGCAACAACAGGCAGGCCTTTCCTTCCGCTGCTCGGATGTTTCGACCCAAACACACACACGCACACGAACACACGGGCCTTCAAAATGCATCCATCTCGATCCCGTTGCCTTTTGACGTGGGCGCTTTTGTTCAAACGCATGATTCGCACATCATGTGCTCGGCATACATGCCAACCGAGAGGTGCCAAGCACCGCAGATGCAAGTAGGATACCATACCCTGAACACTACTCCTCGGAGTAGTTGTGGTATGTTCATGTGGAAAGTTTGATACTGCTACACTCTGGATTCTACTCCTCCTCGGAGGAGTAGTGTGTTCATGTGGAAAGTTTGCGGCAGAGATAACTATTTCCGGCTGCAGGTTTTCAGCGGCAAAGCAGCTGGTGAAAACCCGGAAGTCTTGGCAAGGCCAGGGCGCCTCGGTCGCGCGCGCCATGCCTCGGAAACGGCGATTCGTGCCAATCCTCCGTTTCGCAATCCCAGCAAATTCGGGGTGACTGCATGGGGTTTGAACCACTGTTGTGTGCGAGCGACTGTGGGTGATTTGACAGCCTAATTTATGGTTTGGAATGATGGACCTGCTGTCGCGGCTGCCGATGGAACGCGGTCAAGACGCAGCGCCACTCGAGTAAGTTTAGTCAAACACACAAGGAAGTAATGAGTGGGATTTTTATTTTATTTTTCACAATAGTGCACGTACCATGCCTGCATGCACATCTCTGCTTGGAGGAGGAGTAGGAGTACTAGCCCGCTGCCTGCCTCACAGTCAGAGCTTGGAGCCTAGTAGTTTTACCACGGACTGTGGCTGAGTTGACTTCAGAAGGCCGAGCACACTAGTAGGAGCACGTACGTACGTACGGTGAAACCCATACACGGTCACGAAGATTTGGAGATACTATCAAATCGTACTTGCGCCAAGGACTACCAACTCCTGCACACACAGTAGGGGCCTGCGTGCCGCGTGAAAATCAAATCACGCACTCAGACCGGCACCGCCACCATTTTCGTGTTAAGCTTACAAGACGTACTAGTACAAGACCTGACCAGATCTTGCGTACGTCCGCCTCCATACTGCCTTTCTTTCTTCTTCTTTTTTGCGGGTACCTTTCTTTCTTTCTTCTTTTTTGATTGATAATAATAAAGAGAGCGTCCATAATTACACGTGATTTTTTCCGTGCATTTCGCGCGCTCTCGCTCACGGGCCTGCTTGGTGCACATGCACATGCATGTTACTACCTCTGCCGCTTAAGGCTTTTGGCAAGGTTTTTTGCCTTGTGGAGAGATCAAAAGGCTTTTTGGCGAGGTTTTAGAATCTCATTATGGCCAGCTTCTTGGCTCGTTGCCGAGACGCGAATCCGTATATATTCCCTCTCTAGAGCCTAGACCCTATCGCGGGGCTGTTTGGTTCTAGGATTAGCATTGCTATACCTTGTCACACATTTTTGCCAAGCTTAAATAAGGTTAGTTCATCAAAATGAAAGCCACAAGTTGGCAAGCCTAAGGGAATCTTGCCACACTTTTTGTGTGTATGCTATGTGGGGTTCAAGTGTGGCTTGCCTAAGGTGTAGTATGAACCAAACACTCACCTAAGTTGGTCAAACTTGCCTAACCTTAGTTGTGGCAATCTTTGGCTAAGTTAGTCACAAACCAAACAGCCTTGGGGCTGTTTGGTTCCCAGCCACACTTTGCCACATTTTGCCACACCTAACCTTGGGCAAATTTGACCAAGTTAGGTAGGTGTTTGGTTCTAGCCACACCTAAGGCAAACATTTTTTTATGAGCAATGAATCCCACATGTCATAGACACAAAAAGTGTGGCAAGATTTCCTTAGGCAAGCCAAAGTGTGGCTAACAATTTGAACAACTCAACTAAGGCAAGTGTGACAAATGTGGCAAAAAACATATGGCAATATATGACAAAGGTAGTCACAATCCAAACAGCCCCGTATACGTCCTGGTGTGATCCTCCCCGCGCCTTTACCTCGACGGATCGATCGGTGACGTCTCCGCAAAGATCCTTCCCCCCCGGTGCCGCCGCACTCACGGCACACTCCGGCCACCACCATGACCACGCCACCTGACTAGTTGTACATCCCCAGCAATGGAGTGAGTAGCCATGAACTTTTGAAAAAAAGATACTGGCGGAGTAGCCAGGTGCTAGAGGTCAAATTGCCACTCACGAGAGCGGCAGTGCAGTGCAATGCAAAAGCCCGCCCACACACACACTCGGAGGAGAGGTAAAAAGCTTCCACCACTGCTGCCGGCTGCCCTGAGTTGCCCGGCACTGAGAAGATCGCTTTTCCGGAGAGAGAGAGAGAGAGATGGATCAGAGCCCTCGTGGCAGGTTACCATAAGTCACTAGCGTTTTCACCGTGTACGTCTACTTTTTTTTTTGCAATCCATCGTACGTACGTAGAATGATTCTCGCTCAAGACCACTCACGTGTCTTCTTGCAACGCGTGGTGCGTTGACGGCGGTGCACGGCGAGTACGTACGAAGGAGCGGCCAAGACGGTGTGCGTCGTCATGTACGAAACGTACGTCTCTACTTCCCTTTGGCACATGCACTGTGAAAAGACGAAAGGAGGAGACGCGGCCCAAAAGTCCAAACCTTTGCGTTTTTCACCGTCCCGTGCTTCTTCCCATCGACGCATGCATGGCGGCAGGTCTCCACCACGCAGCGCCTACCCGAAACTGCGTCACGGAGTACTTCCATACCGTAGCCCCCGCTCACCCCTCGCTCGCTTTCCGGCCAGAGTTCACCGGGCCGGCCACTAGATAAATTTTGTTTCTTTCTCTTCAGTACCACCACTCGCTGCTCTTTCCTCGACGACACTGACCTTTCGAGCTCGCAAATCGCAACGTGGGTGCATGCGTGTTAGTGTCCATGCAGACGCAGATTAGTACTACCACCACGAGCTGACCACACAGCTTTGCAGGAGAGGAGGACATGGCGCCATGCACTCCCTTGCGCCTATCTTTTTGAACTATCGCTGCATATTTTTGAACTCCGAGCTCAGCTCGGCACCAAACCAAATCGCCCCCTGCTCGCTTGTTCTCATGCTCCCGTGGCAGAGGGCGTCGCATGCGTTGCCATCTCTTGGCCTGGCATCACGCCGCATTTGTTTAATCCCGTCTATCTAGGCGACTCACCCAGCAGCACCATGCATGCGAGCATTAATGAGTAAGACTTGTGAGTAGTAATTTTCTTGTTTGTTTTCTTGGAGGTACTATTATTTTTGTCCTGTAATGCCCCCTCAGTTTCTTTTTATTTGGATCCCGCTCCCCACTCTCCATAGCCGTTTCCCTCTCTTATTCAAACCTGCCCGCTTCTCACGCCTCACGCCTCCTTCCTCTTCCAGCGCACTTCACACACGCGCCTCGGCCTTCTTGAGTAGTTGCCCACCTGAGCTGCCTTCTCTGGGCAGCCGGGGCGGCGGGTTCCGGCGATGGGCAAGGCGGCGAGGTGGCTGCGCGGCCTGCTGGGCGGCGGCGGGAAGAAGGAGCAGGGGAAGGAGCAGAGGCGGCCGGCCACGGCCGCGGCGCCGCACGCGGACAGGAAGCGCTGGAGCTTCTGCAAGTCCACCAGGGACTCGGCCGAGGCGGAGGCGGCGGCCGCGGCCGCCGCGCTCAGCGGCAACGCCGCGATCGCGCGCGCGGCCGAGGCGGCGTGGCTCAAGTCCTTGTACAACGAGACCGAGCGGGAGCAGAGCAAGCACGCCATCGCCGTCGCCGCGGCCACCGCGGCGGCGGCCGACGCTGCCGTGGCCGCCGCGCAGGCCGCCGTGGAGGTCGTGCGGCTCACCAGCAAAGGGCCGACGTCCACGGTCCTCGCCGGCGCCGTCGCGGAGCCCCACGGCCGTGCCTCCGCCGCGGTCAAGATCCAGACGGCGTTCCGTGGATTTCTCGTGAGTAACTTCCTGCCGAATATCGAGTATCGACGCCATGATTTCCGCAGGTTTAAGCGCCGACTAATGGAATCAATGCGTGCTGAATTGTCGCAGGCCAAGAAGGCTCTGCGCGCGCTCAAGGGGCTGGTGAAGCTGCAGGCGCTGGTGCGCGGCTACCTGGTGCGGAAGCAGGCGGCGGCCACGCTGCAGAGCATGCAGGCGCTCGTCCGCGCGCAGGCCTGCATCCGCGCCGCCCGCTCGCGCGCCGCCGCGCTCCCCACGAACCTTCGCGTGCACCCCACCCCTGTCCGGCCGCGCTACTCGCTGGTAAGTCACCACGGCCGGCATCGTCGCTTGCGACCAAAGCAATCAATCTCAATGTCTCCGACCGTCCGAGGTCGCGTTGTTCTAGCTAGCCGACCGTGACAAACGTGCGCGTGCGCGGTTCCTTGCTTGTGTCTGCAGCAAGAGCGGTACAGCAGCACGGAGGATTCCCGGAGCGACCACGGCGTGGCGCCGTACTATAGCCGGCGGCTGTCGGCGAGCGTGGAGTCGTCGTCGTGCTACGGGTACGACCGGAGCCCCAAGATCGTGGAGATGGACACCGGGCGGCCCAAGTCGCGCTCCTCCTCGCTCCGCACGACCTCCCCCGGCGCCAGCGAGGAGTGCTACGCCCACTCGGCGTCGTCGCCGCTCATGCCGTGCCGACCGCCCCCGCGGATCGCGGCGCCGACCGCGCGCCACTTCCCGGAGTACGAGTGGTGCGAGAAGGCCCGGCCGGCGACGGCGCAGAGCACGCCCCGGTACGCGAGCTACGCGCCGGTGACGCCGACCAAGAGCGCGTGCGGCGGCCACGGATACACGTACAGCAACAGCCCGTCGGCGCTCAACTGCCCGAGCTACATGTCGGGAACGCGGTCGTCCGTGGCGAAGGTGCGGTCGCAGAGCGCGCCGAAGCAGCGGCCGGAGGAGGGCGCGGTGCGGAAGAGGGTGCCGCTGAGCGAGGTGATCATCCTGCAGGAGGCCCGGGCGAGCCTGGGCGGCGGCGGGGGCGCACAGCGGTCGTGCAACCGGCCGGCGCAGGAGGAGGCGTTCAGCTTCAAGAAGGCCGTGGTGAGCCGCTTCGACCGCTCGTCGGAGGCGGCCGAGAGGGACCGGGACCGGGACTTGTTCCTGCAGAAGGGATGGTGATGGACTGACGGCCTCGGATTCACTCGATCGTGAAGTACAATTAATTACTACGTACTGCCTCCGGTAATAGCCTGAAAGGGTAGGGGGGAACTGTTAATCTCTAGTTACCGCTTCTCACTGTTGTTTCTTTGTTTATCGATCGCCTTAATTAACCTCTGTGACTCCGTTGCCTGTCTGGGTTCAGAAATGATACCCTGCGGTTTCTCTTGCTTTGTGTAAACATGTTTGTGCGTGCATGGGAAGCTCAAGGAAGATTTTAGTGCTGTGCTAAAGTTTCAGTATTCAGATTTAGCAGTACACCGGCTTCAGCTTGCAAGTACATCCTTTTTTCTGGCTCCTGTCAATTCAACCAAGTGAGTGGGCATACACCAAGTGATACCACACCATCAGGCTGGCAAAACTCTAACAGCCTCAACGAGACATATGGGCCTCATGTCGTGTTCAATCGGGCATAGCAAATTTGGCCCCTTGTACATCCGCGGACAACAACGCCCTGTCGCACTTTATTTATCTGTCTCTGCAATCGTCAGTCCATATCCAAACCTTTAAATTTATACAATTTCATGCAACGTAGATAAATTCAACACAATACATTCATACGACCGGACATTATAGAACCAAACATATCTCTATTCTTAATGGACGAATTGGTTGAATAGTCCCCCTCACTATCAACCGGTTTATTTTCAACCGGTTTTCCTTCGTCCCACCTCCCACCAGTTTTTCTCTTTTCTCGTCTGACCGGCAATATCCAACGTATTTATGATAATCAATCTTAATTAATCCACGTATAGTAATAAATCAATCCAGGTATGGTAAGGTCATAACTCAGGAAATTTTGAATATGGTAATTATATGGTAATAAATTTAAATTACCCCAAAGGCTATCAATCCAGGTATGGTAAGGTCATAACTCGGAAAATATCGTGGTAATAAATTTAAATTACCCAACGTATTTATGGTAATCAATCATAATTAATCCACGTATAGTAATAAATCAATCCAGGTATGGTAAGGTCATAACTCAGAAAAATTTAAATATGGTAATTATATGGTAATAAATTTAAATTCCCCCAAAGGCTATCAATCCAGGTATGGTAAGGTCATAACTCGGGAAATATCGAATATGGTAATAAATTTAAATTACCACCAGATATGGTAAGGCTATCGATCCAGGTATGGCACGCCCTCACCTGATCACCTATCACAATCTCCAGCCCCACGCACGCACCAAAGAACCCATCCGGCACCAAACACAGCTCCTCTCGATCCCCTCGAGTAAACGCCGCCGCCGTCGTGCGATCTTCCTGACACAGACGCCGTCGCCGCCTCCTTCCCACCTACGGCGTCCCTCACGTCCGTGGTGACGGCGCTCGCGTCCTACACTGACCCTCCGCCTCATATAGGTTGGTCGTTGATGGAGTGGGATGTGTCGCTGCGGTTTGGGGAGGCGCAATCACGATCTGGTTGGGATCTCAGTGTGGACTCGTTCTCTGCGATGAAGGATGGCGCTGCCTCCCTGGCAAATGGGATCGGAGGAAGGGGCTCTACGTTGTGAATGTCGGCGAGGCAGCGGCCGAAGGCGAGCCCGACGGTGAGCACGGGTGTTCGTCCCATGAAATAGGCGTCCACGGAGGGCGGATCTGAGGCCACCCCAATCGCCGGTGGCCCTTTCTCCCATCTCTCATCGCCTCCATTCTCTCTCTCCTCTAAATCTTTGTCGCCCCTGCCTGATTCTGGCCGACGCCATCCGGCTCTCGCATCGACCACCACCAGCACGGCTGCGAACGAGGCGCAAGCGCAGACGCCGCCGCCGCCATCCACATGTTGGGGAACGTAGTAATTTCGAAAATTTTCCTACGCACACGCAAGATCATGGTGATGCACAGCAACGAGAGGGGAGAGTGTTGTCTACGTACCAACGCAGACCGACTGCGGAAGCGATCACACAACATAGAGGAAGTAGTCGTACGTCTTCTTCCCGATCCGACCGATCCAAGCACCGTTACTCCGGCACCTGCGAGTTCTTAGCACACGTTCAGCTCGATGACGATCCTCGGGCTCCGATCCAGCAAAGCGTCGAGGAAGAGTCTTGTCAGCACGACGGCGTGGTGACGATCTTGATGTACTACCGACGCAGGGCTTCGCCTAAGCTCTACAACGATATGACCGAGGTGGAATTTGGTGGCAGGGGGCACCGCACACGGCTAAGAAACGATCAACAATGATCAACTTGTGTGTCTATGGGGTGCCCCCTGCCCCCGTATATAAAGGAGCAAGGGGAGGAGGCGGCCGGCCAAGGTGTGGCGCGCCAAGGGGAGTCCTACTCCCACCGGGAGTAGGACTCCTAGTTGGACTAGGAGAGAAGGGGGAGAATAGGAGGAAGAGAGGAAGGAAAGGGGGGGGGGGGCGCCGGCCCCCTTTCCCTTGTCCTATTCGGACTAGGAAGGGGAGGGGCGCGCGGCCACCTCATGCCTCCTCTCCTATTCTCCCTTAAGGCCCATGTTGGCCCAATAACCCCCCGGGGGGTTCCGGTAACCCCCCTGGTACTCCGGTAAAATGCCGATTTCACCCGGAACAATTTCGATGTCCAAATATAGGCTTCCAATATATCAATCTTTATGTCTCGACCATTTCGAGACTCCTCGTCATGTCCGTGATCACATCCGGGACTCCGAACAACCTTCGGTACATCAAAATGCATAAACTCATAATAACTGTCATCGTAACGTTAAGCGTGCGGACCCTATGGTTCGAGAACAATGTAGACATGACCGAGACACGTCTCCGGTCAATAACCAATAGCGGGACCTGGATGCCCATATTGGCTCCTACATATTCTACGAAGATCTTTATCGGTCGGACCGCATAACAACATACGTTGTTCCCTTTGTCATCGGTATGTTACTTGCTTGAGATTCGATCGTCGGTATCCAATACCTAGTTCAATCTCGTTACCGGCAAGTCTCTTTACTCGTTCCGTAATACATCATCTCACAACTAACATATTAGTTGTAGTGCTTGCAAGGCTTATGTGATGTGCATTACCGAGAGGGCCCAGAGATACCTCTCCGACACTCGGAGTGACAAACCCTAATCTCGAAATATGCCAACCCAACATCTACCATTGGAGACACCTGTAGTACTCCTTTATAATCACCCAGTTACGTTGTGACGTTTGGTAGTACCCAAAGTGTTCCTCCGGTAAACGGGAGTTGCATAATCTCATAGTTATAGGAACATGTATAAGTCATGAAGAAAGCAATAGCAACATATTAAACGATCGGGTGCTAAGCTAATGGAATGGGTCATGTTAATCAGATCATTCAACTAATGATGTGACCTCGTTAATCAAATAACAACTCTTTGTTCATGGTTAGGAAACATAACCATATTTGATTAACGAGCTAGTCAAGTAGAGGCATACTAGTGACACTCTGTTGGTCTATGTATTCACACATGTATTATGTTTCCGGTTAATACAATTCTAGCATGAATAACAAACATTTATCATGATATAAGGAAATAAATAATAACTTTATTATTGCCTCTAGGGCATATTTCCTTCACCTCATCCACCTCCTCCACCATCCTTCCCAGCCGTCGTCGGGGGCACCCGCCATCTGCGCTAAATTTAATTTCCATTGAGATAGAGTGGGCTCTGGATTGTGAGATGGAATGCAATTAAAAGCCATCTGATCTGGCCATGGTTGGTTGTCACAGAATCCTTGATATATGTTCTACTTTGACTTGGAGTGTGCGGCTATGATATTGTAAGTGATGAGTTTTTTTAGTGCCGCAGGAGGTCAGACAGAGGTAGAAATTTTTAGTGCCAAATGAAATAGGTGGTAATTATTACACTCTTTATTTGCAAAAAATGAGACTGAAACAATGCTAATTTAGTATGTTCTGTACTTGTAGGAAGGCTATGAAGGAAGTGGTCTTCCCTTATTTTTATGAAGGTAAGGTCTTGTTATTAGATTCCTGCTACTCTACATTGCTTGACTGCTCTCTTTTATCAGTTCATGGCCTTAGGGTCCATCATTTTCTTTCAACACTTGATGCTTATTTACTTTTCTTGGGCGGCTTCTTTTCGATAGTCATCTGATTTAAAAATTCGAGCATGTGTCACTTTAGTATGTTTCAGTTTCAGCAAAAATCCGATGATTCTTCCGTGGGGATAGCCAAAGTCAAGATGTCGACTACAGACTCGTCGCAGACTTGTAGTGAACCTGGATGCGGCGAGCCTGATTTGTGGATCGATGGCGGGTCTTGACTTTGTTAGGCTGGGATTGGATGGTTGCGGAGGGTGGTGTGATTGGTTGGGTTCCCATGGAAGAATGTGGCATCCTCGTGGATCTGGTCATGCCCGTCCTAGAGAACATTGTGTCCCTAGCTCCCTCGAGGAGTAAGGACAGTGCAAGCGGCAGCAGGGGATAGGGGTAGATGTGGGGAGGGATGTCGGCGGCTGCTCGAGGTCATCATGATGAAACCCTTGACGTCCCATCTTTATCAATGGAAGTGGAAGAGCACGAAGTCGAGATTGCATAGGAGTTTGAGTTCTTTTTGGCACCGATCGGTTCCCCACTTTAGAGATGTATTTTTTTTGCATGCGAGCAAACAGTGGGTTGATTCTAAAAGGGATAGGCACTTTTCAACAGAAGTGCATGACGGACCAAAAATATGACCTCATTTTATTCGTTTGATAGATATCGTATTATTCGTTGTTGTTCGTTCGGTGAAATTTCCTAATATTTGATTGTTATGTTTCTAATTAGAGCACCCCATAATCACCCAATATGAGAGGATGATAAACGAAAGATACTGATTATAAATTTTGAAGAGCCCGTGGCAACGCACGGGCGTTATACTAGTTAAGTTCAATAACTTGATATAATCTGCGACTACATACACGAGTTGATAGGGACAAATTTCACCCCCTTCCTCGTCGGGCCCTTCCCCATCTACAGAGCGGCGATAGTAGGCGTCGCAGTCGCCATACGCGTTCCTTCGTCAGCCGCTCGGACCCCTTGATGCCGAGCCACCATGCTTTTGTATTTTGGCAGCGGTGACTGTGAGTGTCCGTCTTGGCCGTGGTCAAGGACTGGTGGATGACGCTGAGGACGAGCTCCTCCAGAGAGTCGGAGGGTAGGGGAACAACGGCGATTTGCAATACCCGCAGATGAACCAGCTAGATCCACAGATAAAACCAAACTTCCTACACCTCGACTGAAGGAGCCGCGCCTGTAGGCTCGAAGGTGCTCCGTTTTTAGGTTATCTAGGGTTTGTGTCCTACTTGAAAAGACGAGGCGGCGGGGGCTTCGAGGAGAGGGAATAAGGTTCTCCCTACCTAGTCGTCGCCCTAGTGGTGTGTCTAGCATCGTCGGATGACGTGTGTAGGCGTGGCTTCGATGGATCTCACGGGATTCGGTCGGCATTTTTTTTGTCTGGATCTGTTTGGATCCTTTCTTCATTTGTCTGCATTCATGTATCTTTAGGTTAGATCCTTCTAATATACACTTTTTCTTTCACGATGATGGTTGCTATTCTGAAATGTTTTGTATTTTGGGGTCTAGTGCGACAGCTTCCTGATGACACGGAGGCAACTGAGGGCTAGTTGTGGCCATCGCCTCCCCCATGCCAATTTTTCTCAAGCCACCCCTATATACAAGGATTTGTGGAGTTAATACCTAAATTTATATGGTTGGCCCCTACACTGCTCTATAGTCCATTGGCCCTCGTATAAACTTCTTGGCTTTGTCCCTGCCGATTGTCATTACAACAGGATTTGTTCGGCTCCGGCGAGGGAAGCTCAATGACGGCGAGAACCGGCTCACGGCTAAATTTCATGTTTTGATCCTTTGCTGAAACCTATTCAAGATTTGATCCTCGTTTGAAAAAATTTCGAGATCTGACCCTTTTGCTATCGTCAGGGACCATAACGGTAGGGTATAACAGCCTACCGTCAAGGTCCCTGGCGGTAGAGTTGCATGCCCTACCGCCAAAAACCTCTTAAGTATTGAACACGATGCATGCTCGTGCCTACCGCCAAGTACCTTGGCTATAGGGTTGTGCAAGCTACCACCATCCCGTTTGGCGGTAGCGATGTTTCCTACCGCCAAAGTTCCTGGCGGTAGGCTGTTAGACCCTATCGTCATGGACTCTGACGGTAGCAAAAGGATCAGATCTCGAATTTTTTTCAAATTAGGGTCAAATCTTGAATAGGTTTTAGAAAGGGGTCAAAACACGAAATTTTTTCCCGGCTCGCTTCATTTCTCTTGTAGTTGTTGCTACGTGGTCTAGGTAGACATGATTTAATTGCTTCTCGCGTTCTTTGTACTGCCTGAATGGCTCACAATTTTTTCTTAAAAAATAAAAAACTGATATCGGCGTGTACGGCCGGGGCATTGTCCCGTCGCACGGACCGGGTGAGAGGTGCGAGGAGACTGGACGTACGGTACGGCTCAGTTCGTGGGCGGCGCTTGCCTGTGGATATCGCCACCCCCCTGGCCCGCGCGTCGTGCGTGCGCCGACCGGGGGCACTGTGGCGGCCGATAAGATCGGGGTCCGGTCCGGGTCGGACCCTCGCCTCGCCTGCCCGGCTGCTCCCCCCCGGCCCCGATGCGAGCAGAGCGACGACCGCCGTGACGTCGCCTCGCCCGTCCCGGAGGAATTTCAAGCGGCCGCGCACTGTGCCCGCCAATATTATACGGTTATACCCCGGCGTGCGCGGCTGCGGGGCGCTGTTCCTCTCGTTCGGTTCCGTCCATCGCCTTTGCTCCGGTCGCCGTGCCAAGATTTTTCTTTCTTTTCTCGAGCTACAGCACGCCGCTGCTGTTCCTATGCAGCCGCATGCAGACGTACGTACGTTCGCCGGCGAGCCTCCCGTCTAGGATTGCCGCCGACTGACGGTCACCGCGAAGGCGCTCTGCGCTGCGGCGATGGATGGCTAAATTTCGTGTTTTGACCCATTTCTGAAACCTATTTAAGATTTGATCCTGGTTTGATTTTTTTTTAAGATCTGACTCTTTTGCTATCGCCAACGACCTTGGCGGTAGGATATAACAGCCTACCGCAAGGTCTGTGACGGTAGGGTTGCATGCTCTACCGTCGAAAAGCTTCTAAGTATTGATCACAGTGTGTGCTCGTGCTTATCATCAAGCACCTTGGTGATAGGGTTGTACCGGTTACCGCCAGCCCGGTTGACGGTAACGATGTTTCCTAATGCCAAAGTCCCTGACGGTAGACTATTAGACCCTACCGCTATGGACTCTGATGGTGGCAAAAAGGTCAAATCTTAAAAAAAATCAAATTAAGATCAAATCTCGAATAGGTTTTAAGAAAGGGTGCCGCCGGAGCGGGCCCACATGTTCGTCACTCTCTTCACGACTTCACGTAACTTGATTTGTGGCTGCACTTCACTGCGCGGGACATCGACCTGACCGCACGCACGTCATGCAGGAAGGACTAACACGAATGAATCCCGCATGGGCACTGTTGCCATAAACAATAGATATTCCCGGTTACGGGAAACGCGACATTCGCAAGAACCATCCCGAATGAAACACACCCGTCTCGCATTGAAAGCTCAATCCGCTATGCACGCAGCAGTAGTGGTAGCACTGTGCCGCCCTCTTCACTCACCCCCTGCCGTACACAAACGGTGGCCGTTGTCGTGCCGAATCGAGCGAGCAGGGCCCGGGCCCGTTTCTGATCCTACAGTGCTTCCTTCCTTTCCTAAAATATGAAACGCGTCTGATTTTTTGATCTTTAATGCATAATTTTCACCATGATATTTTGCTTATAACATGCCTACGAAATTACTATTACGACATATGATATTCTTTTTTAAAAGATGTAAATACAATGATAAGGGCATCTCCAACACGGACCCTTGCATCGCCTTTGTATGCCCTTTTCATGGTTCTGGACACCTTCTGCCATTATATCCCTCAAAAGTCCGCGGACGTGTCCGGACGTCCGAATTCTGGCAAAGTGGTACTCTACCGTCTCGGTGCAAAAAACATCGCCATATATACGTCCTTTTCAGGGTTCTGGACACCTTGTGCCATTCAATGTTCCCTCAAACGTCCGCGAACGTGTCTGGTCATCCGAATTCCAGCAAAGGGGTACTCCCTCCGTCTCGGTGCATAAAGCATGCATGTCATTCTAGGTCATCAATTTAACTACTTAAATATATATTATTTGTAACAGAAATGTATATTTAAAAACTCCATCCGCATCTGAATCCAGTGATATACTATTGATGACCTATAATATACTTTTAGTTCGTCAAATCGATGACTTAAAACTACGTGCACGCCTTATACAACGAGACGATCGAGACTAAGGGAATAGCAAACTTAGGGTATTTTGTGGGAGTTCACACATCCTCCTAGCCAATCAAAAGGTTACCACACCGGACATCCAGACATTCTCTCTCTCCTCAATCGGGACATGTACCTGCATAGATTTTAAACAAAGCTATGAGAGCTGATTTTGTATTCAAATTCAATTTTTCAAAATTATGAATTTCATTATAATTTGGCAACAAATGGAGATATAAAAAAATTGACCCACATGTGAGCAGCCATGTCACCCACGTCTAGTCCTACTAGTAGGTCACCGTCTTCCGAGCCTATATGTCAATACCGTTGACTGGTCAAACCTGACGCCTAACTTATTATTAACGGGCACCGTCGGTGTTAAAGCCACAGCCAAACCCACTTGAAAGCAGTCATGTCAGCATCCGCTAGGCCTATTCGTCAGAATCATTGACCGGTCAAACCGATTACTGGTGACGGATTATTGTCACCATAAATGATCTAAGATGACAAATTAGCCTAGCATAAGTGACTGTTTTGACCATCACTGACAATGGCCATTTGTGACAAAAAAGGGTTCGTCACCTAAGAGAAGATCTTAGGTGAAATAAAAAGTTGTACTGTGAGATTCTTTTGTGCCAGCACTTCGGTGATGGTTGGGGCGACGGCGAAAAACCGTCACCAAAACATTTACAATGGCAGAAATTGACTTTGCATGACACAAGTGGGCCGTCACAAAAATCCTTTGTTTTGTAATGACAAATACAAAAACATCCTCGACCACCAAAATGACTAGTGGCGATGCCAATGTCACTAGCTTACTAGTTACACATGATTAAACACAAGTGTATGGAAGATTTAACTCCAATGGAAAAGTAAAAACAAGAAATTAAAAGAGCGAATGATTGGGATGAAATTTGTATAGGAAGAAAATGGAGCGGAGTCCATAGGTTCATTAGTGGATTCTTGGCATATCCTTGGGCAGTTATTAAATTACAAATATCTATGAGTATGCATATCCTTGGCATAATTAACATATGAGCATCGCGCTATAGACCGTTATCTAGCTGCATCTATAGCTAGTACTCCCCCACAAGACCGTTATCCAGCATGCATATTAAATTAAGTAAAAACAGAGTATTGCACAGAGTATGTTGACATAAAGTAGATTATATATTTTCTTCACCCTGCATTCAAAAGACAACTAAGCAAACATCGATTTAACCCTGGTGTCAACATCACAAATACAAGCCTTTTCCACTATGTGTCACCGCGGTAGCTTACTAACATAGTTGAACCCAACTATCATTCACAACTCCCTTTGAAGATCAAACTTCAAACTTGGCCAAAGAAAGAAAAATAGATTGGAGAGCGCATATGAATGAGATTTATGCAACAAAGAAACCAAATAGATCTCAATAATATTAAAGGATAAATTTGACCATAAGTGATAATTCATCATATCTCAACAAATACACCAATAGATTAACATCAAATGGATCACAATCATGTAGGGAAACTCATGTGATCTTTATATAGAGAAGCAAGAGAGAGAACTATCTTGCTATTGCTATGGACCTGTAGTCTAAATGAAACTACTCACCAACGATCATGATGGCCTTCAAGTGGATGGAGATGGCCACTGTGGATAATTTCCCCTTCATAGAGTACCGAAAAGGCCTCCGAATTATATCTTCGTGAAACAGAGGCGTGCAGCGGTGGAAAAATTAGGGCGACAAATTCTCGACTATTTCAGGAGTATGTAAAGGCATACAGACCGAGAGGTGGTAAATAGGAGCACCAAAGGCCCCACGCGGCCTGGAGGCGTCCCGCTGGCGTGTGCCCCCCTGGGTCGGCCCTTGGCCTATGCTAGTACTCCTAGAAAGCTTGTGAACTTGAAGCGTTCGCTCACTTTTTCCAGATTTTTTAGCCTACTAAAATTGATTTTCCCAAAGACCCAAAACATGCTAAAAATAACAAGTGACACCGGGCACTGAATTAATAAGTTACGTAAAAACGCTGCTAAAATGATATAAACATAGCATGAAACAATAAAAAAAAGAAGTTTGAGACTTATGAGTGATTGTCTAAGAAGTTGATCCCGAGTGCGCACGAGTGAAGACAAAGTGCGCAGAAAAAACTAGTGTTGGTTTGTTGGTCCAGTCTAGATCCTAGGTGGTAGCCAGACGCAACGGCCAGGAATCAGTGGGTTTGGTCGGGGCGTTACGGAGGTGACATGGATGGGGGAGGAGACGATTAGGGATTTGGTGATGGGGATGTATCACCGCCAGGCTTTTATAGTCGTGATGAAGCCGTATGCCAATCAGAACGGGTGCCTTTAAAATCGGGGGAGCGGCGGGTGGCATTAGTGGGTTGGTGGATAGCCGTGCCTCATCGGTGATTACGTGTGTTTGATCTAGGTGCGCATACGTGTGCGATGCAAATTCAACACCCGGTCATGGCGCATGGAGGAAGAAGTCGGATCTTTCCTCATGCGCTGGCGGTCGGGTATGGAGCAAGCTCCATACCATACCTCTCCCAGCCTCCAAATATGGAGGCTACGGGCCGTCTACGGAGCAAGATCCATAACTTATGGAAACCATGAGTCATATGGCGACTCTCCTGCAATGTCGTTTTGGCCCAAAATCACTATATTGATGGTTAGATGGCGATTGAGGCCATATGACGACTCTGCTAGAGCTTCACTAAATTAGCAAGAATCCTTTAGTGACTATTTGTAATATTGTGATTCTCGATAACTATTTGTATTCTCTCATCATGTCAAGAGCAACCACAATATTTATAAGCTAGGAAGAGACACTTCAAAATAAGAAATCGATACCTGAGACTGCCAGGATCAGCTGAGAGATGGGACGAAATGTGCACAAAGGAAACAAGGTACTTAGCTACACAGTGTCTAAAACACCACAAAACATAAAAAAAATGCCAAAAGAATGAGTAAACACAACAGGAAATGATAAAGCGCACATCCGACGAAAATGGAGTCGTCGTACATTACCAATCACGCTTGTGACCCAAGGACTTCGACTTCGCCAAAACCTCATCATAATGTACCCTTTTTCCGCATGACCGTGTCCACCTAAAACATGTTTGACGACGTCATCAATAGAGAGAGAGAGAGAGGACACGTCTAAAAAGGACCGACCATGTTGGGGAACGTAGTAATTTCAAAAAAAAATCCCGCGCACACGCAAGATCATGGTGATGCATAGCAATGAGAAGGGAGAGTATCGTCTATGTACCCTCGTAAACCGAAAGCGGAAGAGTTATGAAACGCGGTTGATGTAGTCGTACGTCTTCACGATCGACCGATCCCAGCATCGAAGGTACGGCACCTCCGTGATCTACACACGTTGGGCTCGGTGACTTCCCGCGAACTCACGATCCAGTAGAGCTTCGAGGGAGAGCTTTGTCAGCACGACGGCATGATGACGGTGATGATGTTGCTACCGGAGCAGGGCTTCGCCTAAGCACCGCCACGATATGACCGAGGTGGATTATGGTGGAGGGGGGCACCGCACACGGCTTGGAACAATCAACTTTTGTGTCCTAGGGTGCCCCCTGCCCCCGTATATAAAGGAGAAAGGGGGAGGCCGGCTGGCTCTAGTGGCGCCCAAGGAGAGGAGGAATCCTCCTCCTAGTAGGAGTAGGATTCATCCTTTCCTAGTCCTACTAGGAAGGAGGAAGGGGGAAGGAAAGAGAGGGAGAGGGATAGGGAAAGAGGGGTCATGCCCCCTTCCCCTAGTCCTATTCGGACTCCCCTTGGGTGGGGGGGGCGCCACCTCATGGGCTGCTGCCATCTCTCTCCCCTAAGGCTCACTAAGGCCCAATACTCCCCGGGGGGTTCCGGTAACCCCTCCGGCACTCCGGTTTTCCCCGAAATCACCCGGAACACTTCCGGTGTCCGAATATAGCCGTCCAATATATCGATCTTTATGTCTCGACCATTTAGAGACTTCTCGTCATGTCCGTGATCATATCCGGGACTCCGAACTACCTTCGGTACATCAAAACACATAAACTCATAATATCGATAGTCAACGAACGTTAAGCGTGCGGACCCTACGGGTTCGAGAACTATGTAGACATGACCTAGCCATGTCTCTGGTCAATAACCAATAGCGGAACTTGGATGCTCATATTGGTTCCTACATATTCTACGAAGATCTTTATCGGTCAAACCGCATAACGATATACATTGTTCCTTTTGTCATCGGTATGTTACTTGCCCGAGATTCGATCGTCGGTATCTCAATACCTAGTTCAATCTCGTTACCGGCAAGTCTCTTTACTCGTTCTGTAATGCTATATCCCGTAACTAATTCATTAGCTACATTTCTTGCAAGGATTATTGTGATGTACATTACCGAGAGGGCCCAGAGATACCTCTCCGACAATCGGAGTGACAAATCCTAATCTTGATCCATGCCAACTCAACAAACACCATTGGAGACACCTGCAGAGCACCTTTATAATCACCCAGTTACATTGTGACATTTGGTAGCACACAAAGTGTTCCTCCGGTATTCGGGAGTTGCATGATCTCACAGTTATAGGAACATGTATAGTTATGGAGAAAGCAATAGCAACAAACTAAACGATCATCGTGCCAAGCTAACGGATGGGCCAAGTCAATCACATCATTATGTAATGATGTGATCCCATTAATCAAATGACAACTCATGTCTATGGTTAGGAAACATAACCATCATTGATTCAACGAGCTAGTCAAGTAGAGGCAAACTAATGACACTCTGTTTGTCTATGTATTCACACATGTACTAAGTTTCCGGTTAATACAATTCTAGCATGAATAATAAACATTTATCATGATATAAGGAAATATAAATAACAACTTTATTATTGCTTCTAGGGCATATTTCTTTCAGTCTACGAATTGCACTAGAGTCAATAATCAAGATTACATTGTAATGATTCTAACACCCATGGAGTCTTGGTGCTGATCATGTTTTGCTTGTGAGAGAGGCTTAGTCAATGGGTCTGCAACATTCAGATCCATATATATCTTGCAAATCTCTATGTCTCCCTCCTTGACTTGATCATGGATGGAATTCAAGCGTCTCTTGATGTGCTTGGTTCTCTTGTGAAATATGAATTCCTTTGCCAAGGCAATTGCACCAGTATTGTCACAAAATATTTTCATTGGACCCGATGCACTAGGTATGACACTGAGATCAGATATGAACTCCTTCATCCAGACTCCTTCATTTGCTGCTTCCAAAGCAGCTATGTATTCCGCTTCACACGTAGATCCCGCCACGACGCTCTGCATGGAACTACACCAACTAACAGCTCCACCGTTCAATAAAAACACATATCCGGTTTGTGACTTAGAGTCATCCGGATCGGTGTCAAAGCTTGCATCGACGTAACCGTTTACGACGAGCTCTTTGTCACCTCCATATACGAGAAACATATCCTTAGTCCTTTTCAGGTATTCCAGGATGTTCTTGTCCGCTGTCCAGTGATCCACTCCTGGATTACTTTGGTACCTCCCTGCTAAACTTATAGCAAGGCACACATCAGGTATGGTACACAGCATTGCATACATGATAGAGCCTATGGCTGAAGCATAGGGAACACATTTCATTTTCTCTCTATCTTCTGCAGTGGTCGGGCATTGAGTCTGACTCAACTTCACACCTTGTAATATAGGTAAGAACCCTTTCTCTGCCTGATCCATTTTGAACTTCTTCAAAACTTTATCAAGGTATGTGCTTTGTGAAAGTCCAATCAATCGTCTTGATCTATCTCTATAGATCTTGATGCCCAATATATAAGCAGCTTCACCGAGGTCTTTCATAGAAAAATTCTTATTCAAGTATCCTTTTATGCTATTCAGAAATTCAATATCATTTCCGATCAACAATATGTCATCTACATATAATATCAGAAATGCTATGGAGCTCCCACTCACTTTCTTGTAAATGCAGGCTTCTTCAAAAGTCTGTATAAAACCAAATGCTTTGATCACACTATCAAAGCGTATATTCCAACTCCGAGAGGCTTGCGCCAGTCCATAAATGGATCACTGGAGCTTGCACATTTTGTTAGCACCTT
Source organism: Triticum monococcum (assembly GCA_034509565.1). Lineage (NCBI taxonomy): Eukaryota > Viridiplantae > Streptophyta > Magnoliopsida > Poales > Poaceae > Triticum > Triticum monococcum. The sequence goes on from CM067843.1 coordinate 81,066,260, forward strand.
TTGGATTGACAAAACCTTCTGGTTGCATCATATATAACTCTTCTTTAAGGTATCCATTAAGGAATGAAGTTTTGACATCCATTTGCCAAATTTCATAATCATAAAATGCGGCAATTGCTAACATGATTCGGATGGACTTAAGCATCAGTACAGGTGAGAAGGTCTCATCGTAGTCAACTCCTTGAACTTGTCGAAAACCTTTTGCAACAAGTCGAGCTTTGTAGACAGTAACATTACCGTCAGCGTTAGTCTTCTTCTTGAAGATCCATTTATTCTCAATGGCATGCCGATCAACGGGCAAGTCAAACAAAGCCCATACTTTGTTCTCGTACATGGATCCAATCTCAGATTTCATGGCCTCAAGCCATTTTGCGAAATCTGGGCTCATCATCGCTTCCTCATAGTTCGTAGGTTTGTCATGGTCAAGTAACATGACTTCCAGACCAGGATTACCGTACCACTCTGGTGCGGATCTTACTCTGGATGACCTACAAGGTTGAGTAGTAACATGATTAGAAGTTTCATGATCATCATCATTAGCTTCCTCGCTTACTGGGTTAGGAATCACTGGAACTGATTTCAGTGATGAACAACTTTCCAATAAGGGAGAAGGTACAATTACCTCGTCAAGTTCTACTTTTCTCCCACTCACTTCCTTTGAGAGAAACTCCTTCTCTAGAAATAGGGATGAAAATGGAGCGGAAACTTTCCGTTTTTCCGGAGGAAAAATGGAAATGGAGAGGAAATATGAAAACGGAAACGGAAATTTGCAAAACGGAAGCGGAAATGGAATTTTTTATGCGGAAACGGAAACAAAAATGGAACGGCGTTTTCCGGTGGAACATGCATGGAAATGGAACTTTCCGTTTCCGTGAATATGGGATTTCTGTTTTTACTATAGACCTATAGCTGCTTTGTAGCCCAACCACCAAAGAGAACACAATGGCACAAATAGTAGAATGGATCTAAGGCCCAACTTCTACTACCACACATGTACTCAGCTTGACCCTATACGCAATTGTCCGGTACTACTACAATACTACACTAAGTTGCTAACATAATGATACTATTTTGTAGCCATGTTAGCAACTCATTAAATTTGTTTATTTTTGTGTGTATTTCTCTATGATTCAAGGGGTTTTTAAGTTCCGGTCAATGTCTATTTCTGTTTCCGTATCCGCTTTGTATTCGCTCCGTGTCTGTTTTCGGTAGTATCTGTTTCCGTATTCATTTCCGGGGTTTCTGTATTCATTTCCGCTTCTGCAAAAAAATATGAAAACAAATATGATAGCACTCAGTTTTGTCCGTTTCCGCTCCGTTTTCATCCCTATCTAGAAAGGATCCATTCTTAGCAACGAATATCTTGCCCTCGGATCTGTGATAGAAGGTGTACCCAACTGTCTCCTTTGGGTATCTTATGAAGACACATTTCTCCGATTTGGGTTTGAGCTTATCAGGTTGAGGCTTTTTCACATAAGCATCGCAGCCCCAAACTTTAAGAAACGACAACTTGGGTTTCTTAACAAACCACAGTTCATAAGGTGTCATCTCGACGGATTTAGATGGTGCCCTATTTAACGTGAATGCAGCCGTCTCTAAAGCATAACCCCAAAATGATAGCGATAAATCAGTGAGAGCATCATAGATCGCACCATATCTAGTAAAGTACGATTACGACGTTCGGACACATCATTACACTGTGGTGTTCCAGGTGGCGTGAGTTGCGAAACTAGTCCGCATTGTTTCAAATGAAGTCCAAACTCATAACTCAAATACTCACCTCCACGATCAGATCGTAGAAACTTGATTTTCCTGTTACGATGATTTTCCATTTCACTCTAAAATTCTTTGAACTTTTCAAATGTTTCAGACTTATGTTTCATCAAGTAGATATACCCATATCTGCTCAAATCATTTGTGAAGGTGAGAAAATAACGATATCCGCCGCGAGCTTCAATGTTCATTGGACCACATACATCGGTATGTATGATTTCCAATAACTCTGTTGATCGCTCCATTGTTCCAGAGAACAGAGTTTTAGTCATCTCACCCGTGAGGCATGGTTCGCAAGTACCAAGTGATTCATAATCAAGTGATTCCAGAAGTCCATCAGAATGGAGTTTCTTCATGCGCTTTATACCAATATGACATAAATTGTTGTGCCACAAATAATTTGCCCTATCATTATCAACTCTGCATCTTTTGGCTTCAATACTATGAACATGTGTATCACTACTATCAAGATTTAGTAAAAATAGACCACTCATCAAGGGTGCATGACCATAAAAGATATTACTCATATAAATAGAACAACCATTATTCTCTGACTTAAATGAATAACCATCTCACATTAAACAAGATCCAGATATAATGTTCATGCTCAACGCTGGCACCAAATAACAATTATTCAGGTCTAAAACTAATCCCAAAGGTAGATGTAGCGTGCCGACGGCGATCACATTGACTTTGGAACCATTTCCCACGCGCATCGTCACCACATCCTTAGCCAATCTTCGCTTAATCCGTAGCCCATGTTTCGAGATGCAAATGTTAGCAACTGAACCAGTATCAAATACCTAGGCACTACTGCGAGCATTAGTAAGGTACACATCAATAACATGTATATCAAATATACCTTTCACTTTGCCATCCTTCTTCTCCGCCAAATACTTGGGGCAGTTCCGCTTCCAGTGACCAGTTCCTTTGCAGTAGAAGCACTCAGTCTCAGGCTTAGGTCCAGACTTGGGTTTCTTCAGTTGGGCAGCAACTGGCTTGTTGTTCTTTCTGAAGTTCCCCTTCTTCCCTTTATCCTTTTTTCTTGAAACTGGTGGTCTGGTTGACCATCGACACTTGATGCTCCTTCTTGACTTCTACCTCCGCAGCCTCAAGCATTGTGAAGAGCTCAGGAATCGTCTTATCCATCCCTTGCATATTATAATTCATCACGAAGCTCTTGTAGCTTGGTGACAGTGATTGAAGAACTTTGTCAATGACAATATCATCAGGAAGATTAACTCCCAGTTGAGTCAAGTGGTTATGGTACCCAGACATTTTGAGTATATGTTCACTGACAGAACTATTCTCCTCCATCTTGCAGCTGTAGAACTTATTGGAGACTTCATATCTCTCAATCCGGCCATTTGCTTGAAATATTAACTTCAACTCCTGGAACATCTCATATGCTCAATGACATTCAAAACGTCATTGAAGTCCCGGTTCTAAGCCGCAAAGCATGGCACACTGAACTATCGAGTAGTCATCAGCTTTGCTTTGCCAGGTGTTCATAACATCTGGCGTTGCTCCTGCAGCAGGTTTGTCACCTAGCGGTGCTTTCAGGACGTAATTCATGTGTGCAACAATGAGGATAATCCTCAAGTTATGGACCCAGTCCGTGTAGTTGCTACTATCATCTTTCAACTTAGCTTTCTCTAGGAACTCATTAAAATTCAACAGAACAATAGCACGGGCCATATATCTACAACAACATAGACATGCAAAATACTATCAGGTACTAAGTTCATGATAAATTAAAGTTTAATTAATCAAATTACTTAAGAACTCCCACTTAGAAAGACATCTCCCTAATCATCTAAGTGATCACGTGATCCATATCAACTAAACCATGTCCGATCATCACATGAGATGGAGTAGTTTTCAACGGTGAACATCACTATGTTGATCATATCTACTATATGATTCACGGTCGACCTTTCCGTCTCCAGTGTTCCGAGGCCATATCTGCATATGATAGGCTCATCAAGTTTAACCCGAGTATTCCGCGTGTGCAAAAGTGGCTTGCACCCGTTGTATGTGAACATAGAGCTTATCACACCCGATCATCCTGTGGTGTCTCGGCACGACGAACTGTAGCAACGGTGCATACTCAGGGAGAACACTTATACCTTGAAATTTAGTGAGAGATCATCTTATAATGCTGCAGTCGAACTAAGAAAAATAAGATGCATAAAGGATAAACATCACATGTAATCAAATATAAGTGATATGATATGGCCATCATCATCTTGTGCCTTTGATCTCCATCTCCAAAGCTTCGTCATGATCACCATCGTCACCGGCTAGACACATTGATCTCCATCGAAGCCTCGTTGTCGTCTCGCTAACTATTGCTTCTACGACTATCGCCACCGCTTAGTGATAAAGTAAAGCAATTACATGGCGATTGCATTTCATATAATAAAGCAACAACCATATGGCTCCTGCCAGTTGGCAGTTGCCGATAACTGTGTTACAAAACATGATCATCTCATACAATAAAATTTAGCTTCATGTCTTGACCATATCACATTACAACATGCCCTGCAAAAACAAGATAGACGTCCTCTACTTTGTTGTTGCAAGTTTTACGTGGCTGCTACGGGCTGAGCAAGAACCGTTCTTACCTATGCATCAAAAACCACAACGCGGTATAGTGATTGCTTTTTGATCTTCAGAAAGAACCCTGTTCATTGAATCCGATTCAACTAAAGCTGGAGAAACAGACACACACTAGCCACCTGTGTGCGAAGCACGTCGGTAGGACCAGTCTCGCGTAAGTGTACGCGTAATGTCGGTCTGGGCCGCTTCATCCAACAATGCCAGTGAATCAAGAATCAACTAGTGAAGGCAAGCAATATGTATATGAGAGAATTCCTTATTTAACACCGTGCTTAAATTTTATGCCCTATTTGACATCGACATATAATTTCTTCCCTATGTAACAACGAGTATAAATTTTATGCCCTTTATAACACTTTCGTCCCTTTTAGGCCTAAATGACACCTAAAAAGACCCTTTTGCCCCTTATATGATATGATTGTGTGCGCACGCGTACTGCTGCGTCCGTGTGTGTGCGCTGCTGCGTGTTTGTGTGTGTGTGGCTGCATCCGTGTGTGTGCTGCTGCGTGTTTGTGTGTGTGCATGCGTGCGTGCTGCGTGTGTGTGCTGCTGCGTCCGTGTGTGCGTGTGTGTGTGCTGCTGCATATGTGTGCTACGCGTGTGTGTGCTGCTGCATATGTGTGTACTATGCGTGTGTGTGTGCTGGTGTGTGTGCTGCTGCATGTGTGCGTGTGCCTGTGTGTGCTGCTGCGTGTGTGCTACTGCCACTGCCTGTGTGTACGTGTGCACTACTTCCCCGCATTGATGTTATGTGTGTGCGCTACTGCTCCGCACACGCTCATACCACATGAGGGGCAAAAGGGTCTTTTTGTTGGGGAACGTAGCAGAATTTTAAAAAATTTCTACGCATCACCAAGATCAATCTATGGAGTCATCTAGCAACGAGGGAGAGGGGAGTGCATCTACATACCCTTGTAGATCGCTAAGCGGAAGCGTTCAAGTGAACGGGGTTGATGGAGTCGTACTCGTCGTGATCCAAATCACCGATGATCCTAGTGCCGAACGGACGACACCTCCGCGTTCAACACACGTACAGCCCGGTGACGTCTCCTCCTTCTTGATCCAGCAAGGGGAGAGGAGAAGTTGAGGGAAAACTCCGACAGCACGATGGCATGGTGGTCATGGAGCTCGTGGTTCTCCGGCAGGGCTTCGCCAAGCACTACGGAGGAGGACGAGGTGTTGGAGGAGGGAGAGGGCTGCGCCAGGGGAAGGGTGCGGCTGCCCTCTCTCTCCCTCACTATATATAGGGGAAAGGGAGGAGGGGGGAGCCCTAGGGTTCCCTAGGGGAGGGGCGGCGGCTACAGGGGAAACCCTAGATGGGTTTGGGCGCCCCCACCCCCTAGGAAACTTGCTCCCCAAGCCGGGAGGGGCGGCTGCCCTAGGGGTGGCGCCCCCACCTCTCCTGGTTACGTGAGATGGGGTGGGAGGGGCGCTCAGCCCCTTAGTGGGCTGATGTGCCCTCTCCCCTTGGCCCATTAGGCCCCCAACGCTTGCCGGGGCCTCCGAAACCCCTTTCGGACACGCTGGTCATCACCTGGTACCCCCGGAACAATTCCGGACTCCAATACCCTTCGTCCAATATACCGATCTTCACCTCCGGACCATTTCGGAGCTCCTCGTCATGTCTGGGATATCATCCGGGACTCCGAACAACCTTCGCTAACCACATACTATTTCCCATAACAACTCTAGCGTCACCGAACCTTAAGTGTGTAGACCCTACGGGTTCGGGAACCATGCAGACATGACCGAGACAACTCACCAGCCAATATCCAACAGCGGGATCTGGATACCCATGTTGGCTCCCACATGTTCCACGATGATCTCATCGGATGAACCACGATGTCGAGGATTCAATCAATCCCATATACAATTCCCTTTGTCTAGCGGTATTGTACTTGCCCGAGATTCGATCGTCGGTATCCGATACCTTGTTCAATCTCGTTATTGGTAAGTCTCTTTACTCATTCCGTAACACATCATCCCGTGATCAACTCCTTGGTCACATTGTGCACATTATGATGATGTCCTACCGAGTGGGCCCAAAGATACCTCTCCGTTTACACGGAGTGACAAATCCCAGTCTCGATTCGTGCCAACCCAACCGACACTTTCGGAGATACCTGTAGTGTACCTTTATAGCCACCCAGTTACGTTGTGACGTTTGGCACACCCAAAGCACTCCTACGGTATCCGGGAGTTGCACAATCTCATGGTCTAAGGAAATGATACTTGACATTAGAAAAGCTTTAGCAAACGAACTACACGATCTTGTGCTAGGCTTAGGATTGGGTCTTGTCCATCACATCATTCTCCTAATGATTTGATCCCATTATCAACGACATCCAATGTCCATGGTCAGGAAACCGTAACCATCTATTGATCAACGAGCTAGTCAACTAGAGGCTTACTAGGGACATGGTGTTGTCTATTTATCCACAGATGTATCTGAGTTTCCTATCAATACAGTTCTAGCATGGATAATAAACGATTATCATGAACAATGAAATATGATACAATAACTAATTTATTATTGCCTCTAGGGCATATTTCCAACAGTCTCCCACTTGCACTAGAGTCAATAATCTAGTTCACATCGCCATGTGATTAACACTCACAGGTCACATCGCCATGTGACCAACATCCAAGAGTCTACTAGACTCAATGATCTAGTTCACATCACTATGTGATAAACACTCAAAGAGATCTGGGTTTGATCATGTTATGCTTGTGAGAGAGGTTGTAGTCAACGGGTCTTGCCATATTCAGATCCCTATGTATTTCGCAAAACTTTATATCGTAGATGCTGCTATCACGTTCCACTTGGAGCTATTCCAAATTATTGCTCCATTATACGTATTCGGTATCTCTACTCAGAGCTATCCGGATTGGTGTTAAGCTTGCGTCGACGTAACTCTTTATGTCGAACTCTTTATCACCTCCATAATCGAGAAACATTTCCTTATTCCTCTAAGGATAATTTTGACTGCTATTTGGTGATCCAGTCCTAGATCACCTTTGTACCCTCTTGCCAGACATGTGGCAAGGCACACATCACGTGCGGTACTCAGCATGGCATACCGTATAGAGCCTATGACAAGAGCATAGGGGACGACCTTCGTCCTTCCTCTTTCTTCTGTCGTGGTCAAGCTTTGAGTCTTACTCAACTTCACGCCTTACAACTCAGGTAAGAACCCCTTCTTTGACTGATCTATTTTGAACTCCTTCCAAAACATTTCAAGGTGTGCGTTCTTTGAAAGTATCATCAGGCGTCTTGATCTATCTCTATAGATCTTGATGCCCAATTTGTAAGCAGCTTTATCCAGGTCTTCCTTCAAAAAACACTCTTCAAACAACCGTTTATGCTTTCCAGAAATTCTACATTATTTCGAATCAGCAATATGTCATCCACATATACTTATCAGAAATGTTGTAGTGCTCCCACTCACTTTCTTGTAAATACAAGTTTCTAGCAAACATTGTATAAACCTAAAAGCTTTGATCACTCCATCAAAACATATATTCCGATTCCGAGATGCTTGCTCTAGTCCATAGAAGGATTGCTGGAGCCAGCATACCTTTTAGCATCCTTAGGATCGTCAAAACTTTTTATTGTATCACATACAACTTTTCTTACGAAAACTGGTAAGAAAACTTGTTTTGACATCCATCTGTAAGATTTCATAATCGAAAAATACAGCTAATGCTAACATGATTCCGACGGACTTAAGCATCGCTACGGGTGAGAAATTTTCATCGTAGTCAACTCCTTGAACTTGTGAAAAGACTCTTTCCCACAAGTCGAGCTTCATAGACGGTAACATTACCGCCCACGTCCGTCTTCTTCTTAAAGACCCATTTATCTCAATGGCTTGCCGATCATCGGGCAAGTCCACCAAAGTCCATACTTTGTTCTGATACATGGATCCTATCTCGGATTTCATGGCTTCTAACCATTTGTTGGAATACAGGCCCACCATCGCTTCTCCATAGCTCGTAGGTTCATTATTATCTAACAACATGATATCTAAGACAGGATTACCGTACCACTTAGGAGTAGTACATATCCTTGTCGACCCACGAGGTTCGATAGCAACTTGATCCGAAGCTTCATGATCACTATCATTAACTTCCTATTCAACAGATGTAGGCGCCACAGAAAACATCTTTCTGTGTTGTGTCACTCTCTGGTTGAAGTAAAGGTTCGACAACCTCATCAAGTTCTATCTTCCTCCCACTCAATTCTTTCGAGAGAAACTCCTTCTCGAGAAAGGACCCGTTCTTAGCGACAAATAATTTGCCCTTGGATCTGAGATAGAAGGTATACCCAACTGTCACCCTTGGGTATCCTATGAAGATGTGTTTGTCCGCTTTGGGTTCGAGCTTCTCCGGCTGAAGCCTTAAGCATCGCAGCCCCAAACATTAAGAAACGACAACTATGGTTTCTTACCAAACCATATTCTTACGACGTCGTCTCACCGGACTTAGATGGTGTCCTATCTAAAGTGAATGCAGCTGTCTCTAACACATAACCTCAAAATGAAAACGGTAGATCGGTAAGAGACATCATAGATCGCACCATATCTCATAAGGTTCGTTTATGACGTCCGGACACACCATTACCCTGTGGTGTTCCAGGTGGCTTCAACTGTGAAACAATTCCACAATGTCTTAAGTGTTTACCAAACTCATAACTCAGAAAATCCCCTTTTGATCAGATCGTAGGAACATGATCTTATTGTTATGATGATTCTTAACTTCACTCTGAAATCGCTTGAACTTTTCAAACGTTTCAGACTTGTGCTTCATTAAGTAGATATACCTATATCTACCCAAATCGTCAGTGAAGATGAGAAAATAGCGATATCCACCGCATGCTTCAATTCTCATTGGATCACACGCATCAGCATGTATGATTTTCAACAAGTCACTTGCCCGTTTCATTGTACCTGAAAACGGGGTCTTAGTCATCCTGCTCATGAGGCATGGCTCGCATGTGTCAAGTGATTCAAAATCAAGTGACTCCAAACATCCATCGACATGGAGTTTCTTCATGCATCTTACGCCAATATGACCTAAGCGGCAGTGCCACAAGAAAGTGGTACTATCATTATTAACTCTACATCTTTTGGCGTGAACATGTGTATAACCATGACCGAGATTCAATGAACCATTCACATAGGGTGCATAACCATGAAAGGTATTATTCATGTAAACAGAATAACCAGTATTGTCTAACTTAAATGAATAACCGTATTGCAATGAACATGATCTAATCATATTCATGCTTAACGTAGACACCTGATAACATTTATCTGGGTTCAATATTAATCCCGAAGGTAGATGGAGCATGCGATGGTGATCTTATCAACTTTGGAAACACTTCCAACACATATCGTCACCTCGCCCTTAGCCAGTCTCCGTTTAGTCCGTAGCCTTTGCTTCAAGTCACCAATAATAGCAACTGAACCGGTATCCAATACCCAGGTGCTACAAGGAGTACTAGTAAGGTACACATTAATAACACGTATATACTTTGTTGAAGTTTCCAGCCTTCTTATCTACCAAGCATTTGGGGTAATTCCACTACCAGTGACCATTCCCCTTACAATAGAAGCACTTAGTCTCGGGTTTGGGTTCAACCTTGGGTTCCTTCACAGGAGCGGCAACTAGTTTGCCATCCATGAAGTTTCCCTTCTAGCCCTTGCCCATCTTGAAACCAGTGGTCTTGTTAAACCATCAACACTTGATGCTCCTTCTTGATTTCTACCTTTTGCGGTCTTAAGCACCGCGAACAGCTCCGGGATCAACTCCATCCCTTGCATGTCATAGTTCATCACGAAGATCTGGTAGCTTAGTGATAGTGGCTAGAGAACTCTATCAATCACTATCTTATCTGGAAGTTTAACTCCCACTTGATTTAAGTCATTGTAGCATCCACATTCTGAGCACATGCTCACTAGCTGAGCTATTCTCCTCCATCTTGTTGGCAAAAGAACTTGTCAGAGGTCTCACACCTCTCAACACGGGCATGAGCCTGAAATCCCAATTTCAGCTCTTGGAACATCTCATATGTTCTTTGGCGTTCAAAACGTCATTGGAATCCCGATTCTAAGCCGTAAAGTACGGTGCACTAAACTATCAAGTAGTCATCAGGATGTGTCTGTCAGATGTGTCTAGAGGGGGGTGATTAGACACATAATGCTAAAGTTGCAATTTTTAAGCTTCTTCGGTTCAAATGGAGTTTAAGCATAATTTCAACAATCACAGTACATATCAAGCAAGTATGCAAAGAGTATATAGGTAGCGGAAAATAAAGCATGCAACTTGCAAAAATGTAAAGGGAAGGGTTTGGAGAATTCAAACGCAATCGGAGACACGGATGTTTTTCCCGTGGTTCGGATAGGTGGTGCTATCCTACATCCACGTTGATGGAGACTTCAACCCACGAAGGGTAACGGTTGCGCGAGTCCACGAAGGGCTCCACCCACGAAGGGTCCACGAAGAAGCAACCTTGTCTATCCCACCATGGCCATCGCCCACGAAGGACTTGCCTCACTAGCGGTAGATCTTCACGAAGTAGGCGATCTCCTTGCCCTTACAAACTCCTTGGCTCAACTCCACAATCTTGTCGGAGGCTCCCAAGTGACACCTAGCCAATCTAGGAGACACTACTCTCCAAGAAGTAACAAATGGTGTGTTGATGATGAACTCCTTGCTCTTGTGCTTCAAATGACAGTCTCCCCAACACTCAACTCTCTCTCATAGGATTTGGATATGGTGGAAAGAAGATTTGAGTGGAAAACAACTTGGGAAAGGCTAGAGATCAAGATTCATATGGTAGGAATGGAATATCTTGGTCTCAACACATGAGTAGGTGGTTCTTTCTCACAACATATGAGTTGGAATTGTGTATGTGTTCTGATGGCTCTCTCCTCGAATGAAGAGGAGGTGGAGGGGTATATATAGCCTCCACACAAGATCCAACTGTTACACACAATTTACCAATCTCGGTGGGACCGAATCAACAAACTCGGTTGGACCGAAAAGGTAAACCTAGTGACCGTTAGAGATTTCGGTGGGACCGACTGGATCAACTCGGTGGGACCGATGTGCTAGGGTTAGGGTAAATCCAAAACTCGGTTTGAGCGATTACTCAAACTCGGTGGGACCAATTTGGGTAATAAGCGAAATAGAGAGTTGGCCAAGCAAACTCGGTGGGACCGAATGCATATCTCGGTGGGACCGAGAATAATGCAATAGGTGTCAGAGAGTTTGCAAGCCCATCTCGGTGAGACCGAGATCCCATCGGTGAGACCGAACTGATTAGGGTTTCTGGCAGTGGCTATGACAAGTGAAACTCGGTGGTGCCGGATAGGAATAATCGGTAGGTCCGAGTTTGGCTTTAGGTTTAGGTCATATGAGGAAGTGGGAAAGTAGCTGAGGGTTTTGGAGCATATCATTAAGCACATGAAGCAAGAGGTTCATTAAGCAACACCTCATCCCTCCTTGATAGTATTGGCTTTTCCTATGGACTCAATGTGATCTTGGATCACTAAAATGTAAAATGAAGAGTCTTGAGCTTCAAGCTTTAGCCAATCCTTTGTCCTTAGCATCTTGGAGAACTTCCCACAACCTTTAGTCCATGCCACTCCATTGTTAAACTTATCTGAAACATACTAGATGAAAACGTTAGTCCAACAAGAGATATGTTGTCATCAATTATCAAAACCACCTAGGGAGCACTTGTGCTTTCAATCTCCCCCTTTTTGGTAATTGATGGAAACATACATCAAAGCTTTAGATAAAGATATAAAGAACAGCAAGTAAAGCTTTGGAAGGACATGTAACAAACATAGGCTCCCCCACATGTATGCAATCATATGAATATAAAATATAGAAGCATGTGAGAGCATAATCATGATAGAGTAGGCAATGTGTTACATGTATCTTGGCCATATGCATCAGAGTAAAAGATTATCAAGGAAAATACCTTCATGCTCATGAGTCCTTCTTGCAAACAGTATGTACATAAGCAAGAACTCCTCATACTCATGATTTTGATGCATACACTTACCTTGTAGTTTTTGAGTTGGCTTAGGATAGAATGAACCTGCACAAACAAAGTTAGATAACACAGGTACATCCACTGGCCAGGGCAAACAAAAGAAACCACAAGAGTACCAAGATTGGGATGACATGTAGAGAGTAAGTACTAGGTACTACATTGAATTCAACATGTCCCCAAGAGTAAAGATATGCAATGAATTTGACTGATTTCTTTCCCTTAGGTGTCTTGCTCCCCCTGAATCTTGCATGGGATATTGGGAGAAGATAGGAAACAGAAAATCAGAGCTGAAAGATACAACTGGATAGAACTTAATGCAAATAAGCGTATATTAACATGTCTTTCCCCCAAAAAGACATGTAACATCTCTCCTCTTGAATCATCAAGCATCTGGGATCCTGGAGTATTTTCTCTCCCCCTGGAAATCTCTCTCTCCCCCTTAATAACATCTGGGATCCTTGAGACTTTCTCTCCCCCTTGAGCTTCCCTTAACAACATCTGGGATCCTTGAGACTTTCTCTCCCCCTTGAGCTTTGATGTGATCTCTCTCTCCCCCTTTGACATCAATTTCCAAGAAGGGCTTTATGGAATCCGGCGTATAGGTTTGGTCCTTGAGACTCAGCACAAAGCAATGGATAAAATTGTGATGCTTGTAGAGGACAAGATTCATTGAGTGGAGCTGGATCAGAAGAAATGTAGAACAAGTGGCAAACTGTTTTTCTGATTGCAAGGTCGGTGGCATCGAGTGGCATATTTCGGTGGTGCCGAAAGGATTCAGTTGGACCAAAAATTGCAAGTCGGTGAAACCGAGTTTACACAGAGAAAAACACTTGTCACCTCAGCTCACTAGACATGTAGGATCTCACAAAGATTTGCAATGAATTACCTGAAGGATTTGCAAGGAATTAAATGCAGAAAATGCAGAACAAAAACAAAGAGAAAAGAGAAGAAACTGAAAGATCTAGATGACGTTTTTCTTTGTTTTTGAAAAAGAGAAAGAAAATAAACATGCATGAGACAAATGCAATAACACAAAGAAGGAACACAAGAGAACTTCATCTAGAGTTGGGCGATGACATAGTCACCTATGTTAGAGTATATTGACTTAGGAGTCAAGTGAGAACACTTGATCATAGGTCACACTCATCGTTTAAGCTCAAAATTGGGTTACCATTTTTCGTTTAAGCATCTTGATGTATTCACATCTTGTTGAGTTGCTTTGACTCATGTCTTGGAGTAAAGCTTCTCTAAGATGGAATAACATACCTTGGGTGGTGGTGTGGTTCTTGCTCATGTAGTTGAACTTGTGTGGGTACTCAAGGTTGATGTAGCTCATCAAGAGTTGGGAGCACCACTTGGAGTTTGAGTTCATCTACCTACATGGGTTAGTTCTTGCAAGGAGGAGCACTTGTGTATCCAAAAATGACAATCATGAAGCTCAACATAGAATTTGTCAAAGGATATGTTTGAATGGTTTTGTGCTTCCTTGTCTTCAACCACCATCATGTAGAGACTTGATGATGTAGAGATTGCTCAAGATGTGAGTGAGTCGCAATCTCATGGAATTAGATTCAACCAAGCACCTACATGGGTTAGACAACATGCAAGGTACAAATATATCCAAGACATAAGATAGTCATCATAAGAGATATATCATGGATTAGTCATAAGCTCATGTCTTGCATGTATCCAATGGAGTTTCTACTCCAAGTTAGAAGCATCAATGATGTTCAATTCACCTCTCAACCTGCAAAACACTTTCTCATCAAGTGGTTTAGTGAATATATCTGCTAATTGCTTATCGGTGCGAACATGCTTAAGATCAATGTCACCCTTAGCAACATGATCTCGAATGAAATGATGACGAACTTCAATATGCTTGGTTCGAGAATGTTGTACAGGATTATGACCAATTTTGATAGCACTTTCATTGTCACAAAGTAGTGGAACATGTTTAACATAGATTCCATAATCTTTAAGAGTTTGGGTCATCCAAAGTAATTGAGCACAACATGAACCAGCGACAATGTATTCCGCTTCGGCGGTGGATAAGGATACGGAGTTTTGTTTCTTGGAAGACCAAGACACGGGAGATCTACCAAGAAATTGACAAGTACCCGAAGTTGACTTTCTATCAACCTTGTCTCCGGCATAATCCGAGTCGGAATAGCCAACAAGATCAAAAGAAGACCTCTTAGGATACCAAATGCCAAAATTTGGTGTATGAATTAAGTATCTAACTATCCTTTTCACGGCCTTAAGATGACATTCTTTAGGAGCAGCTTGATATCGTGCACACATGCACACACTTAGCATAATTTCGGGACGTGAAGCACATAGGTATAACAATGAACCAATCATAGAGCGATAAACCTTTTGATCAACTGGTTCACCATCTTTGGTCAAATCATTATGTCCACTAGTAGGCATGGGTGTAGACATACCTTTGCATTCTTGCATATTGAACTTCTTGAATAAGTCCTTGGTGTACTTTGTTTGAGAGACAAATGTACCTTCCTTAGTTTGCTTGATTTGCAAACCGAGAAAGAATTTGAGTTCACTCATCATAGACATCTCAAACTTTTCTGACATTAGCTTTCCAAACTTTTCACTAAAGAGAGGGTTAGTTGAACCAAATATGATATCATCAACATAAATTTGGCATACAAATAGTTCTCCATTAACCCTTTTAGTAAAAAGAGTAGAATCAATTTTACCAATTTCAAAACCACTTGCAATAAGGAACTTGGTCAAGCATTTATACCATGCTCTAGGAGCTTGTTTAAGACCATAAAGAGCTTTGTGAAGTTTGTAAACATGATTAGGTTTCTTAGGATTGACAAAGCCGGGAGGTTGTTTGACATAAACTTCCTCCTCTATTTCACCATTTAGAAAAGCACTTTTAATGTCCATTTGGTACAAGGTGATGTTATGGTAATTAGCATAGGCAAGTAAGATGCGAATGGACTCAAGTCTAGCAACGGGAGCATATGTCTCACCATAGTCCATACCTTTGACTTGTGTGTACCCTTGGGCGACGAGACGTGCTTTGTTGCGAACCACTTGTCCATCTTCATCTTGCTTGTTGCGAAACACCCATTTGGTACCAATGATGTTATGGTTGTTGTCGGGCTTCTCAACCAATGTCCAAACTTGGTTTCTCTCAAAGTTGTGTAGCTCTTCATGCATAGCGTTTATCCAATCCGGATCTTCCAATGCTTCTTCAACCTTCATAGGTTCAATGCTAGAGATGAATGAATAGTTTTCATAAAAGTTAGCTAAACGAGTTTTTGAGCGAGTGATTCTCCCGGTTTGTATATCATTGAAGATTTGCTCGACGGGATGATCTTTGGTGATTCTTGCTCGAACTCGTGAGAGCTCTTGCTTGGGTCTTCGTTGAACATCTTCTTCATCTTGTTCTTCTTCTTGGCCTTCTTCATTGTTGACGTTGTCATTCTCTTGTCATCGTGGAGAAGGAGGTTGTTGATGTTCGTCTTGGTGCATTTCCTTGTCTTCTTCATCTTGGTGTGTCCCACTTGTGGATGCTTCCGTATCAATTCTTGGTTCACCTTGTCGTGAAGTAGAAGCTTCCACTTGGACGGATGAAGTACTCTCCTTCACATCCGTTGGACGAACTTTGCCTATGGACAAGTATTGGATTGCTTTTGAAGGGTCTTTGTCTCCTACATCAATTGGAAATTGCTCTACTTGCGAGCCATTAGATTCATCAAACTTCACATCTACCGTCTCTTCAACCTTTCGGGTGAAATTGTTGTAGACACGGTAAGTGTGAGAGTTTGAGCCATAACCAAGTAAGAAATCTTCATGAGATTTAGGAGCAAACTTTGAACGACGATGCTTATCAAGAATGTAGCACTTTGAGCCGAATACTCGAAAGTATCCAACTTGGGGTTTGTTACCGGTGAGGAGCTCGTATGCCGTCTTGCCGAGTAGCTTGTGAAGGTACAAGCGATTTGTTGCGTGACAAGCTGTCTCAACCGCTTCTGCCCAAAAGTGCTTCGGCGCCTTGTATTCATCAAGCATTGTTCTTGCCATTTTGATGAGCGTCCGGTTCTTCCTCTCAACAACTCCGTTTTGTTGAGGTGTGTACGTAGCCGAGAACTCGTGTGAAATCCCTTCTTCGTCAAGAAAGGTGTCCACATTTGCGTTCTTGAACCCCGTTCCGTTGTCACTTCGAACCTTCTTGATCTTCACGTCAAACTGATTTTGGGCCTTCCTAGCGAAGTTTTTGAAGATCTTCTGGACCTGCGACTTGTCATTAAGAAAGAACACCCACGTAAATCTTGAAAAATCATCAACTATAACTAGACCAAAGGAATTTCCACCGAGACTCTTGTAGGCGTTGGGACCAAAGAGATCCATATGAAGTAGCTCGAGTGGCCTCCTTGTAGTCATGATGTTCTTCACGGGATGCCTTCCTCCAACCTGTTTACCTGCTTGACAAGCACTGCAAAGTCTATCCTTATCAAATATGACATCATTAACTCCAAGGATATGATTTCCTTTAATAAGCTTGTCAAGGTTTCTCATGCCAACGTGACCTAGTCGTCTATGCCACAACCAACCTTTTGAGGATTTAGCAATAAAGCAAGTTTTAGGTTGTGCCTTTTTAGAGAAATCAACAATGTAAAGATCACCTCTACGCATACCGGTAAAGACCATTTTATGATTGTCTCGATGAAATACTTGGCAATCTACCTCAGTAAATAGGACATTCAAACCGAAATCAGCAAGTCTAGATACTGAAAGTAAGTTGTAGCCGAGTGATTCAACGAGCATGACATTTTGAATGGAACTATCATGTGAGATGGCCGCCTTACCAAGGCCAACCACTTTACCCTTTGAGTTATCACCAAAGGTGACATATTTCCGAGGGTCGTCATTTTCAGCAATCTCACGGAACATCTCTTCATCTCCAGTCATATGATCAGTACATCCACTATCAAGAACCCATTCCTTTCCTCCTGACGCATATCTCCGAAGATTTGCCGTAAGACCAAAATGTCTCATTGCATCATCAAGATCAAAGTCACTATCATCATCATCATAGTATCCATGTTTACCATGATCTTGTGACTCATCATTTCCTAGAGAGGGTAATTCATTAGATAAATGATCATCAAAGTGGTCATTTTTATGAATTCTTATAGCTTCGGATATAATATCACTAATGATTCCAACATCTCCCTTGGCTCGCTTGAGATTGGCAAGCTCAAATAGACAATCACCAAAGCTAGGATCACTAGAGTTCATCTTACTCAAGGCAATAGATTTATGCAGAATTTCATCCAAATTTTTTAAGGAATGATCGGGAAATCATTCCTCAAGAAATTTCCATATAGTATAGGCACAATTAAGAGTAGGCAAACTAGCAATCAAATTTTTGGGCAATCCTCTAATGATGAGCTCAATAGTTCTAAGATTGCGAATCATGTCAATATCTTCATCTAGGGTAGGATGCAAAGGATCAATGTGCGGTGCACAAGGGCTAGCAATATACTTGTTCAAATGATATTGATTGAAAATTACAAGCATCTCATTTTTCCACTCATGAAAATACTCTCCATCAAGAATAGGCACTCTATGTCTAAGACTCCCAAAAGTAGACACATCCATCTTCCTCCAATGGTGATTAAACCAAGGCAATGGAGACCAAAGCTCTGATACCACTTGTAGGACCTTGAAGTAGATGTGTCTAGAGGGGGGTGATTAGACACATAATGCTAAAGTTGCAATTTTTAAGCTTTTTCGGTTCAAATGGAGTTTAAGCATAATTTCAACAATCACAGTACATATCAAGCAAGTATGCAAAGAGTATATAGGCAGCGGAAAATAAAGCATGCAACTTGCAAGAATGTAAAGGGAAGGGTTTGATGATGAACACCTAGCCAATCTAGGAGACACCACTCTCCAAGAAGTAACAAATGGTGTGTTGATGATGAACTCCTTGCTCTTGTGCTTCAAATGATAGTCTCCCCAACACTCAACTCTCTCTCATAGGATTTGGATCTGGTGGAAAGAAGATTTGAGTGGAAAGCAACTTGGGAAAGGCAAGAGATCAAGATTCATATGGTAGGAATGGAATATCTTGGTCTCAACACATGAGTAGGTGGTTCTCTCTCAGAACATATGAGTTGGAATTGTGTATGTGTTCTGATGGCTCTCTCCTCGAATGAAGAGGAGGTGGAGGGGTATATATAGCCTCCACACAAGATCCAACCGTTACACACAATTTATCAATCTCGGTGGGACCGAATCAACAAACTCGGTCGAATCAAAAAGGTAAACCTAGTGACCGTTAGAGATTTCGGTGGGACCGACTGGATCAACTCGGTGGGACCGATGTGCTAGGGTTAGGGTAAATCCAAAACTCGGTTTGACCGACAACTCAAATTCGGTGGGACCGATTTGGGTAATAAGCGAAACAGAGAGTTGGCCAAGCAAACTCGGTGGGACCGATTGCATATCTCGGTGGGACCGAGAATAATGCAATAGGTAACAGAGAGTTTGCAAGCCCATCTCGGTGAGACCGAGATCCCATCGGTGAGACCGAACTGATTAGGGTTTCTGGCAGTGGCTATGACAAGTGAAACTCGGTGGCGCCGGATAGGAATAATCGGTAGGTCCGAGTTTGGCTTTAGGTTTAAGTCATATGAGGAAGTGGGAAAGTAGCTGAGGGTTTTGGAGCATATCATTAAGCACATGAAGCAAGAGGTTCATTAAGCAACACCTCATCCCTCCTTGATAGTATTGGCTTTTCCTATGGACTCAATGTGATCTTGGATCACTAAAATGTAAAATGAGGAGTCTTGAGCTTCAAGCTTTAGCCAATCCTTTGTCCTTATCATCTTGGAGAACTTCCCACAACCTTTTGTCCATGCCACTCCATTGTTGAACTTATCTGAAACATACTAGATGAAAACGTTAGTCCAACAAGAGATATGTTGTCATCAATTATCAAAACCACCTAGGGAGCACTTGTGCTTTCAACTAGTGATGGGGAACGCAGTAATTTTAAAAAAATTACTCCGCACACGCAAGATCATGGTGATGCATAGCAACGAGAGGGAAGAGTATCATCTACGTACCATCGTAGACCGTAAGCGGAAGCGTTATGACAACGCGGTTGATGTAGTCGTACGTCTTCACGATCGACCGATCCCAGCACCGAAGGTACGGAACCTCCGTGATCTGCACACGTTTGGCTCGGTGACGTCCTGCGAACTCATGATCCAGTAGAGCTTCGAGGGAGAGCTTCGTCAGCACGACGGCGTGATGACGGTGATGATGTAGCTACTCGAACAGGGCTTCGCCTAAGCACCACTACGATATGACCGAGGTGGATTATGGTGGAGGGGGGCACCACACACGGCTTGGAACAATCAACTTGTGTGTCCTAGGGTGCCCCCTGCCCCCGTATATAAAGGAGCAAGGGGGGAGGCCGGCCGACTCTTGTGGCGCCCAAGGAGAGGAGGAATCCTCCTCCTAGTAGGAGTACGATTCATCCTTTCCTAGTCCGACTAGGAAGGAGGAAGGGGGAAGGAAAGAGAGGGAGAGGGAGAGGGAGAGGGAAAGAGGGGCCGCACCCCCTTACCCTAGTCCTATTCGGAGGCGCCACCTCCTGGGCTGCTGCCCTCTCTCTCCCCTAAGGCCCATTAAGTCCCAATACTTCCTCAGGGGGTTCCGGTAACCGCTTTGACACTCTGGTTTTTCCGAAATCACCCGGAACACTTCCGGTGTCTGAATATAGCCGTCCAATATATCGATCTTTATGTCTCGACCATTTCGAGACTCCTCGTCATGTCCGTGATCATATCCGGGACTCCGAACTATCTTCGGTACATCAAAACACATAAACTCATAATGTCGATCGTCACCGAACGTTAAGCGTGCGGACCCTACGGGTTCGAGAACTATGTAGACATGACCGAGACATGTCTCCGGTCAATAACCAATAGCGGAACCTGGATGCTCATATTGGTTCCTACATATTCTATGAAGATCTTTATCGGTCAAACCGCATAACAATATACGTTGTTCCTTTTGTCGTCGGTATGTTACTTGCCCGAGATTCGATCGTCGGTATCTCAATACCTAGTTCAATCTCATTACCGGCAAGTCTCTTTACTCGTTCTGTAATGCTAAATCCCATAACTAATTTATTAGCTACATTGCTTGCAAGGCTTATTGTGATGTACATTACCGAGAGGGCCCAGAGATACCTCTTCGACAATCGGAGTGACAAATCCTAATCTTGATCCATGCCAACTAAACAAACACCATTGGAGACACCTGTAGAGAACCATTATAATCACCCAGTTACGTTGTGACGTTCGGTAGCACACAAAGTGTTCCTCCGGTATTCGGGAGTTGCATGATCTCATAGTTACAGGAACACGTATAGTTATGGAGAAAGCAATAGCAACAAACTAAACAATCATCGTGCTAAGCTAACAGATGTGTCAAGTCAATCACATCATTCAATGACCCCGTTAATCAAATGACAACTCATGTCTAGGGTTAGGAAACGTAACCATCATTGATTCAGCGAGCTAGCCAAGTAGAGGCAAACTAGTGACACTCTATTTGTCTATGTATTCACACATGTACTAAGTTTCCGGTTAATACAATTCTAGCATGAATAATAAACATTTATCATGATATATGGAAATATAAATAACAACTTTATTATTACCTCTAGGGCATATTTTCTTCAGGACATGTGTCGCTTCCTTTCCCGAGAGGATGGCCACATGATGCATTTCACGTTGCTCGCATCTCAGGAGTGCTCCAACTACCCACCACCGCCGGCAGGCCACACATGAACGCACGTAGACCCGTCGTCGATAGCTTTGGCCCAACCATGTCACTACAAACCAAAGTGCTTCTACCAAAAGGTTATCTCGGAAATGATGCTTACATAGAAGCAACACGCCGAGGACGCCACCATCATCGATCTGACAAGACAGATCTCGGTTTTCACCCAGGGACTAGATATCGAGGATGGAAGAGGTGCCAAATACCCTCGCAGCGTGTTTGGTTGGGTGGAATTGGAGAGAGGGAATGAGAGTTTGAGGCTTAGAGAGTTGTACTCCTTTGTTTGTTTAGGTGGAATGAGAATTCAACAAGGAAGTGGAAGGGGATTCACGTGTAAAAGTCCCACATATCTATTACCTGGGAGATGGCTGGTAATTGAGATGGGGAAAGGGAATTAGAGTTAAACTCCCATTCCCCTTCCGTTAGTTTGCCAAACAGGTTGTAACAGCCTGTTTGGCTGGGGGATATTAGAGATAGAGAATGGGAATTTAAGAGGTACGTGACATATAATTCATTGTTTGGTTGGAGGGCAAGGGAATTGAGGTGGGATGGGAAAGGGAAATTAAGGAGGTTAATTCCCACGTATCTCTTCCCAGCCCCCCCCCCCCTTCTTATTTCACATGAGAAGTTATTTTCTCTCAAATTTCCTTTCCTAATTCCCGCCACACACCAAACATGGGATTCGAACTAAAATTCAACTTCCCACGTCTAATCCCCTACTAAACTCCCACCTGTAAACTCCCGTTCCCTTTCCTCGGTCTCTTTGAAGCACGGGGAACTGGGAAATGGGGATGTTTCTTTGATGCATTTTTTCCTACGTTGAATTCCATGTACAATTTTAGTATTTATTTTTGTGCATGCGTATATAGTAGTTCAAAACTTCAGATCTTCAAACTTTGAAAGATTTCTATGCGTATAGAGTAGTTTCAACGTACTATGAGTAGTACCTTGAACTGCTGAGATGCTCGATCATGTTTCATGTGACCTGAGCCGAGTGGAAGACGGGTCATGATGATGTGTGCTCGACCAAGCACTTAAATGGCAGTTCAGACCATGATACGTGCTCGAGCGAGCACTTCATGGAGTAGTTCACTGCTGCAGATTAAAACCAAAATAGATTCTCATGGTAACCAGAAAGGAAACCAAGAGAGTAGTGGTAGTGGTACATCACCATGTGGAATAATCGGTCAAAAACTCAAGATGGCCCTCCGCCCTACCCAAAGGCTGAGGCTGATAGAAGAAACCCATGTTAGCTGTCAGGTCAACTATGTGAGCTCATGCTCACCGCAAGCATCAAAAATAACATAACGATTGATCGATCTCCTTGGCTCCTGCAACGAAGTCCAATGCCCGACGCATGTGAGCACCCAGCGGGCAAACGGCACGGTAGCAAGTGGCTGCGTAGGCTCGGCGTCTGCGTGTGTAGCACACAGGGTTTTAGAGTTTGTTCCACATGGAACAGGGTCTGGGGCCGGCTGGATGCTCCACTCCCACTCCCTTCTCCTTTCCCTTTCGTCTCCGCCGCTCTCCGTTCGACATGCTGCGTTTCTTTCAGCAATGATTAGGTTCTGATTTGACGTGTGATACGAGACGAGCACTCGATTCCTGGGCAGGCGGCGCGGGTCCCGGCTCTCTAGTACGTGCAGAGTTTGATCCCACCACTCATGGCTCCTCCTGGCGTCTCGGGTCCGTCGATCGATGGCGTACGGCTCATGACCGCTCTCGCCTCTTCGTCTAGCGTTTGGACTTTGCGTCGTTTCCCACATTCGTTCCCATGACCGTACCGCGACGCAGCGGTGATCCATCTTTCTGCCAAGTTTGCATGAGCTTTTACCGAGACAGTGATCAGATGATCGTGAGACCGAATGCCTCTGTGCCTTATTGGAGATGCAATCACTGCATGCATAATGCATTGCATGTATCCATTGATGCATTCATTCATCCACTGATGCACTAATATGGATCGATCATGGTCGCACATGCACATAAAGCTGTGTGAAACGTAGACATGTCCGGGCCGGCTCAGGTCTCGAGCCACCCCCAGCACGACCCAGCAGCCGCGCCCGAACCGAGGGGGTCGCTACTGGCCAAGAAGGAGGAACAGTGGCGTCGCATACAAAACACGCTCGCATGGAAACCCGGACCGCGGGAAGAAAACACGCGAAAACAAGAACCGCCGGGCAAAAGCGCAGCGGCGCGCCGGGCGCCGGCCATATCCGCCGCTGTGGGTGCCTACGTCGACGCCGAAGCGACGCGGCCCTGTCCCCGTCTGCCACCCGCTGGCGCCGCATGCGACGACGGTGCCGGTCATGCCATGCATGCACACGTCGCGTCGATCGGGCGAGTCCTGCCCGTAGGTACGTACGTGACGCGCTGGCGTCCGGTCCGGCCGTCCCCTCCCGGCCTGGCTAGCTAGGCTCCGTATCCATGCGGCCATCGGTCCGCGCGCGCGAATCGTAGGATCGTCTTTGTTCTCCGGCGAACCCGGCGGTGCATGCATGCAAACGCAGCGGGAGAAGCAGAAGCAGCCGCTCCGGCCAGCCAGCCGGTGAACTCGGCCAGCAGACAGGGAGCGGCAGGACGCGCCTCGGTCCAACCCTCTCACAACGCAACGCGACCTGCCGACCTGTGATCATATCCGACTTGACCGGCCATGGCTGCACACTGACATGTATACACACGCACGTTTCTCGAAGATACATGTACATCCCGTTTGCCTCACCCGCCCAATGGCCTTGGCCTGGATACCCGCCGGCCTCTGCCTGCAATGCAAGACAGACCTACTCCTACTGGTACGTTCGTATTCCGCCGTATGCATGCATGCCACTGATACGCAGCAAGTTGGCGGGCGAGCACTAGTGGAGGAGTAGTAGGACGAAGGAACCCTGAGGCCGATGGGCATATTCCCTCCGCCCGTTCCTTCCCGATCCCATCGGCATCATTAAACAACAGACCCTATCTGCTGCTGCGGATGCCGCTTGTCTCTCTCGTACTACACGCATCCAACGGTCCTATCCACGGGATTCCAATTCGTCGCCCAACCTGTCTACCTGGAAATTCCTAGATCGCATCTCCTTTCAAATTTCAAAAAGCTACTGGTATAGTACCCCCTCCGGGTCGCATGCAAATTTTTAAATGAAATCACAGTGTCCTTGGATCGTACTCCCTCCATTTTTATTTACTCTGCATATTAGTTTTGGTCAAAATCAAGCTTTATAAAGTTTGACAAAGTTTATAGACAAAAATATTAACATATACTCCCTCCGTTCCTAAATATTTGTCTTTCTAAACATTTCAACAAGTGACTACATACGAAGCAAAATGAGTGAATCTACACTCAAAAATATATCTACATACATCCGTATGTTGTAACCATTTGAAATGTTTAGAAAGACAAATATTTAGGAACGGAGGGAGTACAATAACAAATCAATACCATTAGATTCGTTGTTGAATGTACTTCCACATCATATAGATTTGTTATGCTAAATATTTATATTCTTTTCTATAAATTTAGTCAAACTTTACAAAGTTTGACTTCAGTCAACTCTAATATGCGGAGTAAATAAAAACGGAGAAAATACCACTAGTAAAATCGTACAAACAAACAAAACGAAGGAGCCTTCCGCTCCCGATTTCTCAACGGCATCACGATCGCGCCGCTGAATGATTTGCAGTGTGCGCTTCGAATTTTTGCCTTTGCGTGTTGCTTGGTTTCGTCGTATTGGACCTTGTTTCTTCGTAAATCACGGGCATGCATCTGTCGCCCAGCGCAAAGGGCCAACTTAATAAATTATAACGCCACCTAAACCCTGCATCTGAGACCTGTTGAGTACAGGTTACGTACGGTAGTTTTTTCAAACAGGGGAACAGACGGACAAATGTTCTCAGAGTTGGATGCTGCCGTGCATCGAGCCCAACAACGGCTCCATCCATGAGATGTTTTTTGATGTCATGTTACGCACGCGATTCAAGCCACTGGAAGAGACACGGCTAAATACACTACTACTCAATCAGGTGCTGTTTATACTCCTGATTCAAAACTCCGATTTGATAACGTATAGTTTGCGAAATACCATATATACTTATACTACAAATTACATCATCTACAACCGAGCGTCCCAAACCCATCTCAAACAACTGGGTGAACGTCCTGGTCACAAAAATGCGACCCAAACGTGCTCCTTAAACGGGCCTCAAACGCTCTGACCAACTGACGCCTCTCATATCCAGCTCAAATATGAGGTGGATATAGGGGCGGCCGGGCGTGCCCAGGCGCGTCCTTCACGACGAACTGACGCTGGGGTCCAACAGGTAAATAGTCCGAAAGCCGGCGGTCCTAAGCTCATCTCCTTTGCCGGATCAATGGTGCCGCGTGGCGCCGCTCCGGTGGGCTGTATAAATCCTAGCTCGACTATTTAAGCCGACCGCCGACATCGAAACCCTACATGTCCACATTTCTCCCTCCCAGTCCGCCGCCGTCGTCACTTTCCACTCGCCGCCCGCCCCCACTAGTAGCCATGCCCCCATGTCGCCGGGTAATGAGCTACCCATACCTAACGCCGGAGCGTCAGCTACAGCTCCTTGAGCAGATCCGGGCAAGGCGTGAAGCCCGTATCGCCGCGGGGCTATCTCTGGATGCGGTGGATCCAGGGAAGGAGAAGGATGAGGTTGAGGAGGAGGAGGAGCCGGAGGAGGATATGGGGGACGCCGGGACGCAGAACTGTAGGTGGAGCAACGGCCATCCTCGAATCCCTCCGCTCGGAGTCGGAAGCGGAGGCCAGACGTCATTGTCGGCATGAGATGGAGGTGGAGCACGCCGCGGAAGTCGATGACATGCTCGCGTACATGGATGATGACGACGACGATGAGGAGCACGAGGACGAGCCGGAGCCCTCCTACACTCCCGTCCACCCGGCGCCCGACACCGACATCGTGGACATATCTAGCGAAGAATTGTAGCTAGCGTGTCGTAGTACGTAGGTTTTTTTTTTGTGAAATATCGTAGTACGTAGGTTTATTTTATATGGATTGTATGGATCTAGGAGATGAGATATAAGAGACTTGAATGTAGAGAAACAAATTTAAGCGTGACTGGTCACTATCCGCGGACGCGCTCGACCGGATCTGCCGGCGTTTGAGGGGTTCGAGTCGTCAAGTCCGGCTCTAGATGCTATTACCACGTTCGGTTTGTTCAATCAGCTGCCGTACATTTGCCCTGAGTTAATTGTGAAAACTGCCTGCTACTGCTGCTCCGTACACGTCCTTCCATTTGAAAATCTCAAACATGTTATTGCTCCCGATCCCCTCCATGACCTCACGCTAACAAGCGCGCTTCACGAGACACGTCTTTACGCGTAGCTTCTGTAGCCGTTTGTCATTAGTCACTGCTCATCTTATCTGTGTCCTACAGTAAACACAACACTACGGCTACACCCTGCACTAATTAAACAATTAGGTAGTTGTACTGAACTCTCAGAAAGTTTGAATGCTTTTGGGTCTAGTGCACGTCCCATTAGTTTAAGTCCGATGAAGTAGCATCGGCTATATATTATCTGATCTCATGACATGACCGTCTACGATTTGAAAATTTGAAGTTGGCGTGTGATCCTTCTCGATACCTCTGCGCTTAGCTAACTACTTAGGTTTATTTTATTATGTCAACAACCGTGACAGAGGCCGAAATAATATTCCTCAGGTTTGGTGGAGTTTATGAACGAGAAAACCATGTGTGATTCAACTCTGCAAGACTTTACTAGAATACTAAATGCATCTGAATTGGTAACTAGTAGGATAGAATGGTAGAAACTACATTATGCAGGTGAGGATAGTTAGAAATAATACATTACCCATAATGAAGCTTTACTTTCATTAAGTAGAACACGAACCAACGTGTGGTTGTATAGTTAGGAGCACTGTGGTATTCTTAGCCCACCATGGGTCAAGTCCTAGGCTTGAAATTGATGCTCGCATTTTTCTGGATTTATTCCAGACCTTCCGGCGATGTGCATTCCGTGGGAGAAGACGTCCTTGTCGACTACGAAGGTGTTCGCTGCGGCTTTGTCAATCTCAAGATGATGTACCGGTTTCGTCTTTTAGAGGTACTCATAGGGTTGTGTGTGCATGTGTGCATTCATATAGGTGACTGTATGTTTTTATGTATGAGCGTCTGCGTCTGTACCGTGTTAAAAAAATTAAGTACAATGTCGCAACGACATTCTTCTACTTGTTTTGTAATTCTTTTTTAATTTCAGTAAGTTCAATTCCTTTAAGTATCTCTCTCTCAACGTAGCACACCATCAAGTTATCAAGCCAACAACTGGACATCTTGATGCACACTCGGCCTTGATAATCTTCTTGGTTGAGAAGCCCCTTTCAACTGATGATGTGGCCGCCGGTAGAAACAACCCTAACTCAATAAGGCGAGAAACTAGTGGGAACAAAATATTTCTTTCAAGTTCAAACTTTGTTTTGGCTAGGCTTGCAAGATCATAACAAACTCTAAAGTCATCATGTCTTCTCATGTCATTGGAGCTTAATTTTATACACTTACGGTCATCATTGGAGAAATTTGCATCATAGATGTCTGTAAGCTTAGCAATTATGTCCGAATCAAACTTGGAAAATGAGTCTCTTGGGTCAAGACAAGGAAATCCAGAAAGTTGTTCTGAAGTCATGTCATTAAAGCGATGATCTAGCTCGATGGTGATATCATCTACAACGGCATAGAAGGTACCTATCTACATGAAAAAATGGTCTTGAGTAAAGCTACCCCCCCCCCCCGCCCCTTCCTTTGTGATAGGACCCATGTTGGTACAACTTCATCCATATTCGGTACTTTAATATCATTAGCACTATCAAAGGTTGCGACATCTTCAAATAGTAGTTCCCAACCATTGTTTATCAAGTTGGCCAAGTATGATGTCACATCCATAAACAAAGACATGACTTGAACAATATTGTGATTCTTCCTTTGTCGGAGAAGTGACAACTCATCTGTAATGCGAAGGATTTGCAGCATCAACTTCTTGATGATAACAAAGCTAAAATACTCCATCAACTACACCAAACCTCCTTCCCTCGACGGATTATGCTCATCCTCATGCACAATAGCTAGCACTTATATGACTGCATCCCACATTGATTCAATACGAGCTAAAGTCTTATAATGAGAGCCCCATCTTCTATCTCCTGGTCTAGCCAATGATGTTTCTTGATTTTTTCCCCTTTCCTAAAAAATATCTCCACTCTCCAACTTAGACAACAAATTTTTGCATTGCTTATCAAGCAATAAGTCCATCCTCTTGCAAAATGAGCCAGGGTGTTCACAATCAAGGTCACACATTCGAAGAAATCCTCAACAAAACAACAACATTTTGAGACAGGAACAAGTACTAGCTGCAATCGATGGGCAAAACAATCACTAGTGCAGAAGCGCCTGGCAGGACTTTCCTAGTAGCAGCGTGTGCACAAAACCAAATGTTGTGGCTTTACGGCTAAGTACTAGTTGCGTGTGCATATATTGAAGGAAATATGCCCTAGAGGCAATAATAAAGTTATTATTTATTTCCTTATATCATGATAAATGTTTATTATTCATGCTAGAATTGTATTAACCGTAAACTTAGTACATTTGTGAATACATAGACAAACATAGTGTCACTAGTATGCCTCTACTTGACTAGCTCGTTGAATCAAAGATGGTTAAGTTTCCTAGCCATAGAAATGAGTTGTCATTTGATTAACGGGATCACATCATTAAAGAATGATATGATTGACTTGATCCATTCCGTTAGCTTAGCATGATGATCGTTTAGTTTGTTGCTACTGCTTTCTTCATGACTTATGCATGTTCCTCTCACTATGAGATTATGCAACTCCCGAATACCGGAGGAACACTTTGTGTGCTACCAAACGTCACAACACAGCTGGATGATTATAAAGGTGCTCTACAGGTGTCTCCGGTAGTACTTGTTGAGTTGGCATAGATCGAGATTAGGATTTGTCACTCCGATTGTCGGAGAGGTATCTCTGGGCCCTTCGATAATGCACATCACTATAAGCCTTGCAAGCAATGTGACTAATGAGTTAGTTGCGGGATGATGCATTATGGAACGAGTAAAGAGACTTTCCGATAACGAAATTGAACTAGGTATTGAGATACCGACGATCGAATTTCGGGCAAGTAACATACCGATGACAAAGGGAACAACGTATGTTTTTTATGCGGTTTGACCGATAAAGATCTTCGTAGAATATGTAGGACCCAATATGAACATCCAGCTTCCGCTATTGATTATTGACCAGAGACGTGTCTCGGTCATGTCTACATAGTTCTCGAACCCATAGGGTCCGCACGCTTAACGTTCGGTGACGATCAATATTATGAGTTTATGTGATTTGATGTACCGAAGGTAGTTCGGAGTCCCAGATGAGATCGGGGAAATGACGAGGATTCTTGAAATGGTCGAGACGTAAAGATCGATATATTGGACGACTATATTCGGACAGCGGAAAGGTTTCGAGTGATTCGGGTATTTTTCAGAGTACCGGGTAGTTACAGAAATATGGGGAAGAAGTATTGGGCCTCATGGGCCAAGTGGTGGAAGAGAGGAGGCAGGGCGCGCGGCCCCCTAGCCCAAACTGAATTGGACTAGGGGGCCGGCCCCCCTTTTCTCCTTTCCTCCCTCTCCTTCCTTCTCCCCTTCACCCTTCCTTTCCTCCTCCTAGTAGGAGTAGGAAAGGGGAGTCCTACTCCTACTAGGAGGAGGACTCCTCCTCCTGGCATGCCCTAGGAGGGCCGGCCGGCCTCCCCCCTTGCTCCTTTATATACGGGGGCAGGGGGCACCCTAGAACACACAAGTGATCATTGATCCCTTAGCCGTGTGCGGTGCCCCCTCCACCATAATCCAGCTCGATCATATCGTAGCGGTGCTTAGGAAAGCCCTGCGTCGGTAGCAACATCATCACCGTCATCACGCCGTCGTGCTGACGGAACTCTCCCGTGAAGCTCTGCTGGATCGGAGTTCATAGGACGTCATCGAGCTGAACATGTGCTGAACTCGGAGGTGCCGCACGTTCGGTACTTGGATCGGTCGGATCGTGAAGACGTATGACTACATCAACCGCGTTCTCATAACGCTTCCGCTTACGGTCTACGAGGGTACGTGGACAACACTCTCCCCTCTCGTTGCTATGCATCACCATGATCTTGCGTGTGCGTAGGATTTTTTTTTGAAATTACTACGTTCCCCAACAGTGGTATCCGAGCCAGGTTTATGCCTAGATGTCATATGCACGAGTAGAACACAAAGGAGTTGTGGGCGTGGGTATAT
Organism: Triticum monococcum; assembly: GCA_034509565.1. Classification (NCBI taxonomy): domain Eukaryota; kingdom Viridiplantae; phylum Streptophyta; class Magnoliopsida; order Poales; family Poaceae; genus Triticum; species Triticum monococcum. The sequence continues at coordinate 81,096,896 of CM067843.1, forward strand.
ACATATTGCTTGCCGTCACTAGTTGATTCTTGATTCAGCGGCATTGTTGGATGAAGCGGCCCAGAATGACATTACGCGTACGCTTAAGCGAGACTAGTTCTACCGCCGTGCTTCGCACACAGGTGTCTACTGGTTGTGTGTTTCTCCAACTTTAGTTGAATCAGATTCAATGAACAGGGTTCTTTATGAAGATCAAAAAGCAATCACTATACACTGTTGTGGTTTTTGATGCGTATGTAAGAACGGTTGTTGCTCAGCCCGTAGCAGCCACGTAAAACTTGCAACAACAAAGTATAGCATGTCTAACTTGTTTTTGCAGGGCATATTGTGATGTGATATGGTCAAGACGTGATGAGATATAAGTTGTTGTATGATATGATCATGTTTTGTTGAAGTTATCGGCAACTGGCGGAAGCTTTATGGCTATCTCTTTATTACATAAGATGCAAGCGCCAAACAATTGATTCACTTTATCGCTGTGTGATAGCAATAGTTGCAAGAGCAATAGTTGGTGAGACGACCATATGATGACACATTGATAGAGATCAAGATGATGGAGATCATGGTGTCATGCCGGTGATGGTAGAGATCATGACGGTCCTTTGGAGATGGATATCAAAGGCGCAAGATGATCCTGGCCATATCATGTCACATATTATTACATGTCATGTTTATCCTTTATGCATCTTATTTTGCTTAGTTCGGCGATAGCATTATAAGATGATCTCTCACTAAATTTCAAGGTACAAGTGTTCTCCCTGAGTATGCACCGTTGCCAAAGTTCATTGTGCCGAGACACCGCGTGATGATCGGGTGTTGTAAGTGCATCTAGTGCCACCCCTAGTTGGTTTTGGAGTATTGACGACAAACCTAGTTGAGGGACTAATGTGTTTGTGAGAATTGCAGGATAACACAGGTAGAAGTCCCTCATTGATTCGGTTTAGCTACCAGAGATGACCCCTAAAAATGTACGAAGACATTGAAGACAATGGTGGTTCATGAAGACATTCATGTCGAAGACAATGACATATGAAGACTCCCCATGAAGCCTATGGAGCTCGAAGACTTAGATCCTTCGTAGTTTTACTTCATTCATGTTGTGTCATAGGAACCACCGTACTGTTAAGTGGGGTCCAAGAGTACCAGTCAGGATGACTGAAGTGATGCCTAATTCAAATCCTATGTCTTCGAGTGAAGACAATGAGAGAAAATCTTGTCCAGAGTCAGACAAGTCAGCTTTACTTGTAGCCCAAGTAAAGTTGCCGTGTGAGTTCGAAATCCGACCGTTAGTACACGTGTTAGTTCCTTAGTGACCCAGGGTCATTTTGGACAAATCGGGTCGGGTTTCCAAGTGGCTATAAATAGTCCACCCCTACAACCATAAACGGTTGGCTGCTCAGATTTCAGTGCACGGCTTTTGTCGTTTGAGAGCAACCCACCTCGAAGCCTTTGAGAGAAAATCCCTAGCGAGGAGAAAAGCCCTAACCACCCAGAGCCAGAGTAATTGGGCATCACTTAAGTCTTCTTGTCTGAGTGATCTGAAGACTTATTACACTTGAGGACTGTGCATCCTCCAGACGGTTAGGCGTCGCGTTCTGAGCATCCAAGAGAAATTGTGGATTGCCGGTGAACGAAGTCTGTGAAGGTTTGGGAGTCTACCTTGAAGACTTACCAGAGTGATTGGGCGAGGTCTGTGTGACCTTAGCTCAAGGAGAAAACGGTGAGGACTGGGTGTCCTGAGCTGCGTGTTCATGACTGGGTGTCCGGGACTGTGTGTCCTTTGGTTTAAATACCTAGCCGCTCCAACCAGACGTACAGTTGTCACAGCAACTGGAACTGGTCCAACATATCATTGTCTTCAACGTGTCACTGGTTTCATCTTCACCTCCCTTTACTTACCAGTACACATTGTGAAGCTATTGCATGCTTGTTTTGTCTTCCGTCTTCACAACTTGACTGTATGATCTGTTTGGCTTCATAACTTCTTCCTACCTGATCCTCATTACACTGAAGCTGTTTGTCACTGTGCTTTCACTATATTGTATACTTGACTATGGCTTGCGTTGTGTAATCTAACTTCCGCTGCATAGTGATAGGCTTGTCCACTCTGTTTGTCTTCATAACTTTCACATTTTGAAGACTTTCATAAAAATCGCCTATTCACCCCCCTCTAGTCGATATAACGCACTTTCAATTGGTATCAGAGCAAGGTGCTCCCTTGTTCTGTGTGATTCGGTTTAACCATCTGGAGTTTTAGCTATGTCGACTGCAGGGATAATTAAAGTCTCCGCTGCGTGCCCCATCTTCGATGGAACTGAATATTCCTACTGGAAGAATAAGATGCACATGCATCTTGAAGCCATTGACGTCGACCTATGGTATGTCGTCGAAAACGGCGTTCCCAAGGCTGGAGAAGGTGTCACTGCTGCTGATGTCAAGAAGTTCACTCAACTGGACTCCACTGCCAAGAATATTATCTGTGGTCATCTGACCAAGGGACAGTACGGCCATGTGAGTGCCTTGAAGACATCCAAGCTGGTTTGGGACTGGCTCTCCAAGGTCAATGAAGGCATCTCAACCCAGAGAGATCAGAGAATCAGTGTTCTTCGCAACCTCTTAAACCGCTTCAAGCGAAATGACAATGAGAATGTCCAGCACACATTTGACCGGCTCACTGACATCACAAATGAGCTTCAAGCCCTCGGCGCCACTGAGATCACCAAACATGAAATCGTCAAGACGCTGCTGAGATCACTTGACAGTTCATTTGACATCCTAGCCCGGATGATTCAAGAACGTCCAGACTTCAAGACACTCGATCCGTCTGACATACTTGAGAGGCTCAACACACATGAGTTTCAGCTTTCTGAGAAAAGAGATATCTACGGTCCAAACTATGGGCGAACTCGTGCCTTGAAGGCAAAAGCTATGTCCTCATTTGAAGAAGAATCTGACAGCAGTTCTGATGATCCTGAAGACATTGGAAGGGAACTTGCAATGCTAGTGAAGAAGTTCCAGAAATTCACCAAGAAGAAAGGCTTCAGAAAGTCTTCACGATCAAGCTCAAGGAATGATGAAGCATCTGCTCATGACTACAAGAAGAAAACATGTCACAAGTGCAAGAAAACTAGACACTTCATCTCTGAGTGTCCACAGTGGGACAATGAGAACAAAAAGAAGAAGAAGAGCAAGGAATATGACTCTGACGATAAGAAGACGAAGAAATACTCAAAGTCTTCGTCCAAGTCTTCCTCAAAGTCTTCATCACACAAGAAGAGTTCATCTGGTAAGGCTCGTGCGTTTGTTGGCAAGGAAATGGATTCAGAGGAGGAGTCCGCTTCTGAGGAGGCAGAGGTGGAGTCTGAGGAGGAGTCTGATTCAGGCATTGCGAGTCTGGCTACAGCCTACGTCGCCAAGTCCATCTTCAACACTGAAGACAATGACTTCATCACCAACACCGATGCAAATGACAAGGACGACTCTACTCCTACCTACTGCTTCATGGCACGTGGTGCCAAGGTAAACACACGCACTACTCACTATCAAACATCCAGTGACGATGACTCTGATTGTGATTCAAAACCCAGCTACAAAACACTTGCTAAAATTGCAACTGAACAACAAAAGGCCATGGAACATATTCAAAAACTGTTAGACAGAAGCGATGATCTGTTGGGTGCTGAAATGACTCGTTCTGAATCCTTAATTGAAGACATAAAAAATCTTCATGTTAAGTATCAGGAACTCGAAGATCGTCTTGAGACTCTCTCAACTACTCATGAAAAGCTTTCCTATGATTATCTTCAAAAGAAGTAAGATCTTGAGAAGTTGAGAGCGGATCATGAAGATCTTCAAAAGGAAAACGAGTCACTTCGAGCCGAACAGATCAGTTCTGCTCAGGAAGGATTTGAACCACCATGCCTTAAATGCATTGAGCGTGATAATGCTACTTCTGTTGCTGAATGTTCCACTGCTACTGCTGTTGCAATATCTTCAACTGTTGAAGTGGTAACTAACCCCTCTGCTGAGGATACCACTGCTATTGCTGATGAGAATTCTAGGTTGAAGACATTGCTTGAAACAGGGATGTACAAAAGTCTCAAAGGACATCAGACATTATGTGTTGTCCTCAAGAAGCAGATTCTGAACCGAAACCCTAGGAAAGAGGGTGTTGGGTTCGTAAGGAAAATTAATGCAGATGGCTCTTACTGGAAACCTGAGCAGTATCCCAAAACCACATGGGTTGCTGCAAAGGAATCCTCAGCAGATCCATCCAATCTATCTGGCTTCACTTGTGCTAATCCTATTATCATTGATGAATCCTTTGATGCAAACTATAAACTGTTTAAGAATCAGAATGGTGAAGTATTTGCCAGGTACATTGGTACTAACTGCAGGAATGGACCGCCTATGAAGAAGATCTGGGTTCCAAAAACGTGTCTTGAGAATCTTCCTGTGAATGTCCTCATGACACCTCACATGAAGAAGACAAACCTCAGACCAAAGGCTTCATATGGTCCAAAGGCTTCATACAGGCAGAGGACTCACTTGAGTCGCACTAACGCAAATGTTTTGCAGGGAAACCATGCTCAGGCATATGAGAGCGGTTCTTCAAACCGTCATGCTCATATGACCAAGAACTATTCTGCCTTTTCTTATGAGTACTATTGCCCACCTGCTAGACTATTTGCTAGGGCTCCAAGGCCAAAATTCTCAGATGCTGCACTTAGACTTATTGCTTCTAAGCCACCCTTGAAGATGTGGGTGGTTAAGAAAGCTTAACTCTCTTTTGCAGGGAAAGGTCTCCAGCAGAAAACCAAAATCTTCTGACGCTATTGCTGGGGACCTTAAAAATCTTGTGGGGCGCAAGATCAAATGCCCGAATGGCATCACTATGTATTTCATACCTAAATCGCATGCTACTCTCCCTACTTGTCCTAACCTGGATCTAAGTTTTCACAATCCACTGGTTCGTTAAATGTTTTTGCTTCACAACACTCTTCGTGAAGCCTATCCCCCTAACTACACTGTAGGGTACGACACCAGTGACTTCAGAGTCTTCAGAATGGATTATTGACAGTGGGTGTACATATCACATGACTGGCAAAAGAAGTCTCTTTATGGACTCAAACTTACGTCCATCTGACAAGAGCCACATCACATTCGCTGACACTGGTAAAAGTAAGGTACTGGGTCTAGGTAGAGTTGCAATCTCAAAGGATCAACACATGGATAAAGTCATGTTTGTTGAATCCCTTGGCTTCAACTTAATGTCTGTCTCAATGCTTTGCGATTTGAACATGATTGTAATCTTTGGAAAATATCGTTGCCTGGTACTAATGGAATCTGACAAGTCTCTAGTGTTTGAAGGGTATCGGAAAGATGATTTGTACGTGGTAGATTTCTCAGTAGGGCCATAGCTTCCAGTATGTCTTCTCGCAAAGGCTTCAGAATGCTGGCTTTGGCATCGAAGACTTGGGCATGCTGGCATGAGGAACCTCCACACCCTTGCGAAGAAGAAGCATGTCATAGGCATCGAGGGCGTCAAGTTCAAGAAAGACCACTTATGCGGTGCCTGTGAAGCAGGGAAGATGACAAGGGCAAAACATCCTTCGAAGACAATCATGACCACTACTCAACCCTTCGAACTGCTTCACATGGATCTCTTTGGTCCCACTCACTACTCAACTTTTTCCACTACTGCTTGCCTCTATGGCTTCGTCATTGTTGATGATTACTCTAGATATACTTGGGTGCACATAATCCTTTACAAGACTGAAGTGCAGGATGTCTTCAGATGCTTCGCAAATCGGGCTATGAACAATTATGGCGCCAAGATAAAGCACATCAGAAGTGACAATGGCACAGAATTCAAGAACACCGGCCTTGACACATATCTTGATACATTGGGCATCACTCATGAATTCTCAGCTCCGTACATGCCACAACAGAATGGCATCATCGAACGCAAGAACAGAACACTCATTGAGATGGCCAGAACAATGTTAGATGAGTACAAGACACCAAAAAAATTCTGGACTGAAGCCATTGACACTGCATGCCATACTATCAACCGTGTATATCTTCACAAGCTACTGAACAAGACATCTTATGAACTTCTGACTGGCAAGAAGCCAAATGTCAGTTAGTTCAGAGTATTTGGATCAAGATGCTGGATCAAGGACCCTCACCACACCTCAAAATTTGCTCCAAAGGCACATGAGGGCTTTATGCTTGGATATGGAAAGGATTCGCACTCCTACAGAGTCTTCAATCTCTTTCACTACAAAGTGGTTGAAACAGTGGATGTGCGGTTCGATGAGACCAATGGGTCACAAAGAGAGCAACTACCAGATGTGCTAGATGAAGTTCCAGCCAGTGAATCAATCAAGCTAATGGGAACTGGAGAAATTATACCTTCTGAAGCTCATCCTGAAGAAGAACTTATCATCTCAGCACCTGATCCACATGAAGACAATGCTCAGCCTGAAGACATTCCTCCCCATGACAACGTAGATCAGCAAGAGCAAAGTCTTCGACCCCTACATCCTCGTGTTGCCAATGAAGTGCAGATTGACAGAATAATTGATAGCATCAATGCACCAGGTCCACTGACTCGTTCAAGGGCAACTCAACTGGCAAATTTCTGCGGACACTTCGCATTCGTTTCAATCACTGAACCCAAGAAAATTGATGAAGCTTTTATGGAACCTGAATGGATTCAAGCTATGCAAGAAGAGCTTCAACAGTTTGAGCTGAATAATGTATCGGAGTTGGTTAAGCGTCCTGATCCACGGAAGCATAACATAATAGGCACCAAATGGATATACTGCAACAAGAAAGATGAGCATGGCCAAGTCGTCAGAAACAAGGCTCGTCTCGTTGCTCAAGGATATACTCAAGTGGAAGGCATTGACTTCGATGAAACATTTGCTCCTGTTGCCAGACTTGAAGCCATCCGTATACTGCTGGCCTATGCAAATCATCACAACATAATTCTGTATCAAATGGATGTAAAGAGTGCCTTCCTCAATGGCAAAATTGAAGAAGAAGTGTATGTTGCACAACCACCTGGGTTTGAAGATCCAAAACATGCTGACATGGTTTACAAGCTCAATAAGGCACTATATGGCCTCAAACAAGCCCCTCGGGCCTGGTATGATACACTCAAATACTTCCTGAAGAGCAAAGGCTTCATACCTGGTTCCCTAGATCCCACTCTCTTCACGAAGACATATGATGGTGAACTGTTTGTGTGCCAAATATATGTGGATGACATTATCTTCGGCCGCACCAATAAGAAGTACAGTGAGGAATTCGGATATATGATGCAAGAGCAATATCAGATGTCTATGATGGGGGAGCTGAAATTCTTCCTCGGTCTTCAAATATGGCAACAACGCAATGGCATCTTCATATCTCAAGAGAAGTATCTCAAAGATTGCCTGAAGAAGTTCGGTATGCAAGACTGCAAAGGCTTCACAACACCAATGCCAGCCAAACATCATCTGGGTCCTGACGACAATGGTAAAGAGTTCGATCAAAAGGTATACCGCTCCATGATTGGTTCTTTGCTTTATTTATGTGCATCTAGGCCAGATATTATGCTTAGTGTTTGCATGTGTGCTCGATTCCAAGCGGCACCAAAGGAGTCGCATCACTTAGCTGTGAAGCGAATTCTTCGATATTTGGCTCACACCCCAACTCTAGGGTTATGGTATCCAAAGGGCTCAGAGTTTGATCTGGTTGGATTTTCGGATGCTGATTACGCTGGTGACAAGGTCGATCAGAAGTCCACATCAGGCACATGTCACTTTCTGGGCCGATCACTTGTATGTTGGTCTTCAAAGAAGCAGTACTGTGTATCTCTCTCCACTGCTGAATCTGAATACATTGCTGCTGGATCCTGCTGCGCTCAGCTTCTATGGATGAAGCAAACCCTCAAGGATTATGGCATTCATCTGAAGCAAGTGCCACTTTACTGCGACAACGAAAGCGCCATCAAGATTGCCAACAACCCAGTTCAACACTCGAAGACAAAGCACATTGAAATTCGTCATCATTTTCTCAGAGATCATGTTGCAAAGGAAGATATTGATATCATACACGTCAACACTGAAGAGCAATTGGCAGATATCTTCACCAAGCCCTTGGACGAGAAGAGATTTTGCAAGTTACGGTGTGAGCTAAATATCCTGGAATCCTCAAATGTCCTGTGATCAGGCACACATCCTAACACTTATGCATATTGATGACTTAGATGTGCAACACACGAAGTAACGTATATCTTCAATCAATGAAGACATACATTCTAAGTATGAATACATTAACATGGAATTTGACTTCGGAGCGCCACGATAATTGTGCGCCGTGTCTGGGTCTAATACTTCCTATACGGTGGGTAACGCCACCACCAAATTTTCTGTTTGAAGCATTCCACTCATGGCGTCACATTTGCTATGTTTTCACATTTGGTTTGGCTTCAATCTCAATTTGTCTTCATGATTATCTTCACTATGTAGATTATATATATGTACTGGTGTTCTGTCCTCTACAGCATTCACTTATAGCTATGCCTTCTTGTTTGAATCTTTTGAACTAAGTGAATGTGATCGGACCCTAACCTCTCCATGCTTCCTACCTCAAACTCTATCTCTCCAAGTCATATGCATTCTATTGAAACTGTCGAATGTCTTCACTGCATCCTTGTCAGATGAAGACACAGAGACAAACTTTAAAACCGCTTTCAATGTTATTCCATCAACAAGAAATCCGGAGAAGTAGGAACGGCTCCCGACAAACAAGGCGTGCGTGGGGTGAAACTGCCCCCACAATTCCGCATGCTGGCCACGTACTGATCACATGCGAATCGCCAGGGGCACATGAGTAATAGCGCAGTGCCGCCCATATCCCTATAAATACACGATTCACCGCGGTCATTATCTCTTCTTCCACCCTCGCACGAACCCTAGCGCCACCGCTAACTCTCAACGACGCCGGTGATGAAGTGCTTCACTGCCGCAACCTCTCCGACGCCGTTTTCATGCCGACTGCGGACATCAATCTCTCCGCCGTCGCCGTAGGTGTCTTCCGTCGCCAAGTTAGGGCACGGAGGATCGAACTACTCGGTCTCAACTCTCACCTCGTCTAGCAGTTCCAAGTGTGGTAAATAAAACCTCTTTTTACAGCCTCTTTTGATCCTATAGCTCAGTCACTTTCTGCCATAAGAGGTTTCTATTCACACAAGTTTCATCTCTCTCATCTGCATCTCATAACTTGCCTAGTATATTCACTTGTTCTTCATGAAGTAGTTAGATTCCTCACTTGTACTGATCTATGGGTTCGTACAAATCTGGAACCAACTTCTTTTCTATAAAGTGAATGTCTTCGCATGATGAGGTCAATATCTTCTAAACTAATTTATCTTCAAAATCTTTTGAGAATGCATATGACCTCTTCCCCTTCCCTCGCACCTTAATGCTGTCACAGGTACATGTCCGTGGAGGAATCTTTTGGTTCTCATAGTCTGCATTCATTTGCAGAGTTCCTACAGCGTCACATCAATTCACCCGAAGCAAGTTCCTATTGGTCAAGCAAAAGGAAGCCTTTGAAGACTTTGAATCTCTTGAAGCCTTCCAAGTTAAGCTTTATGGCAGCAGAAAAACCAGCAAGGAAGGGAGGCAGACAGAGACGTGGTGAAACGTCTAAAGATCTGCCTGAAGACTTGGCAGAAATGTACCAAACTGATAATGAAGAGAGCTATGGTCAGTGCAAGACACGAATCCAATGGATTCGAAGATATTGGGCAGAGCAGTGGTTCCAATACCGCTTCGTCACAAAGGAATATGCAGAGAAGTGCGCCATCAAGAGACCATGGGGAGATGTATTGTACAAAAATCTCGTACCCCGGTCCAGAGACGAAGCCATTGCTCAAGGCTTCTATCCATGCATGGTCAGAGGACCACAGCCAGCTGAAGCACATCCGTCATCCCTTCTCTGGTGTCGCGATGACAATCTATTCAAGCGCAACTTCTAATTTTCTCAGAACTCTGCGAAGCAAAACAAGAAGGAGTTTGGGCTGGACTTCAACCCTGGTCCCTCTAAGCCAAGGGCAGATGGCATACGCGACGCAAATCCCAATGTCATCGGGCCGTATGCCAATCTCGAAGGCCTCATCACTCGCATTCTAGTCCAAGGGACTGCCGTGAACGACCCTCCAGCAGACACTAAGTCTGATGACGCTCCTGCTGCCCCGGAGCCGAAGCAGACGAAGAAGAAGCCAAAAGCTTCAAAGCCAGCCACTTCTCCCAAGATCTCCCGAGCGAAGCCATTGGCCACTGCACCTCCTGAAGCAAGTGTGTAGTCTGAAGACTTATCACGAGTCTCCAAACCCCAAGAAGCCAAGAAGCCTCAGCCACACACTGGCAAAGAGCTCACTGCCGCTGCCATTCTGCGCTGCGAGGCCATTGATCTGTCAAGTGACGAAGATCTTGCCGATGACGCTCTTGAGCAGCTCATCAAGAGCAAGGAGGAGGCTGAAATCTTCAACAATCTGCCTCTGTTTGATGCAGCAATCATCCACAACTTCAATGATGAGTGGTTTGATACACCCAACATCAGCTTCGATGATCTGCAGCTGCCCATTGGCCTCAGCGTAGCCTTCCAAGGCGCTATTGCTTCAGAACTCGCAATTGCCCAGCGCATAGTTGAACTGAAGCAGAAAATAGATTTTGAAAAGGCTCAGTTCAAGCAGAATATGGCCCAGCTCAGCGTCCAAGAAGTCAAGGACTTCAAGGTCATGCTGCACGAGTTGAAGGATAATTTTATGAAGAAACGTGCAGAAGCTCAGGGTTCGCGTGAGCGCATGAAGACTTTGGCTGACCTCTGTGTGCAGGCCTACAATGAGGCCGAGAAGCGCAAGGCACTTGGGCGTCCCGGAATCGACCCCAGGATGGCCGCGAAGAAAAAGAAGAAGCCCACTGTGGCTGAACAAGAGGCCCCAAGGCAAGAAGCTGTTCTGATTGTCTTCCCCACTGCCAAGACTGGCTCGAAGCCAAAGCACCGCTCAACCGCTTCAGAGGTTAAGAAGACAAGGACAGCCGAAGCTGAAGCAAGGAAGAGGAAACACCCTGAAGCCTCTCCTTCAGACCCCACCATCAAGAAGCGCAAGACCAAGAAGTCTCGGGCTGCTCCCACAGAGCCCCTGATAGTCGAACCCCTCTCCGTTTGCTTTCCTAACGAAGATCGTCAGCTGACCGTGCATGAGCCTGCTTCCACAGAGGCTCCGCACGCTGAAGACATTCCAGCAACCGACCCCAACGCTGTTGAAGACATTGGTCTCCAAGACAATGTGCAAGGTGATGCAGTCCTTCCTCAGCTTGAAACAAGCGAAATGATCAGCATTGGTCGTCCCTTGACGCCAATCGCCCAAGATGCATCGTGGGCAGATCGCCCGCAGGAGGAAGAGACTGAGCCCCAGCCCACTGCAACTCCACCAGCGTCGCCTGCATTCCGTAGGCTTCGCAAAGGGCCAAGGGCTCAGGCTGCTGACGACATTCCGGCTGCATCAGCCGAAGAACATGAAGAAGAGCATGAAGAACCTCAAGCTCCATCTCCCCCGCACCAACAAGAAGAAGTTCTCAAGTAGAACGTACCTGAATCCGTCCCTCTCACTACACGTGTTGAGGCTGAAAACATTCCGGCTGCCACAACTAACACTGAAGCAAGTGTGGAGCCCGACCAACCAACAGCTTCAAGAGACACTGAAGCCATTGCCTCTGAACCTTCTATGCCTGAGTCTGCTGCCGGTCCACAGTTCAACTATCATGTTGCGCACAGGCCCCAGGTCCAGAAGCCAATCCCACGACTGCCAAGGTTCCCAGGTCCTGCAACAGCTCCTGGCTCCTTTAATGTCAATAGCTTCAAGGCAGACAACACTTTCTTCGACCGCTCCAAGAACCCTTATTCAAGGGAACGGATTGTATCAGATAGGTTCTGGAGCTACCCACAGCGCAGCTACTACTCCTGCGTCCTATACAACCAAGGCCGTATCTTTCCTCACCAGCGCCTTGAGGTTGAAGCTGTTGCTGGTCTGCCTGGTCTGGAAGAAGCACTGGACTGCTTCAAGCAAGTTGGCCTGCTGCCGTTCATCACAGATCAAGAGCACTGGAATGAAGAGCTTCTGCTCCATTTCTATGCCACACTGCACATCAAAGGCTACAACAGAGATCCGAAGACTTGGATCCTGGAGTGGATGACCGGCAATGTCCATCATGAAGCCAATGCATTCGATATCATTGAGCTTACCGGCCTACCCACTCCTGGTGAACTCTTCGAAGAAGGCTGCCAACTCCATGCTGAAGCAATTGAGAGCATATTTCAGTGACCTAAGCCAAATATGAGTCAGATGCTCTCAATGATGAAGCCATTGCTTCCTGATGCACCTTACCCAACTAAGTTCTTCGTTGAAGACTTAGAGTACCTGCCCAGAACTATATATCACATCGTCAGGCGGACTCTATGGCCCATTAAGGGGCACTCTCGATATGCCAAGGTTGAAGGTGCCATGAAGACTCTCATCTTCTATATCCTGCATGGCAAATGCTTCAACGCTCAGGATCTCTTTATACGCCAACTTGCAGCGTCTGGCTCAGATCTCTTTGGTTTGAAGATTTATGCTCCATGGGTTATGAGGCTAATAAAGCTCCATTCTGCTATCTTATATCAGCCCTCTGCCCGCAACCACAGAATCTTCTTACCTGATGTGGACACCTCTGCTGAAGCCATCTATCCTAAGCCTGCCAAACAACCACTATGTCTTCAGAATGTAGAACACCAGAGCTTCACGCAGAATGATGAAGGTGTTGAAGCCATCTCCAGAGTGTATCCAATGGCTGGCACCACACGTGCCCCTGCATCAACTGAAGCCACTGACAACACAGCTGCACAGAGACCCAAGAAACGCGCTCGTACACTCACTGACCGTGAACTTCTTGTGGCTCTGCACCAAAAGCAAGATAGGCATCACGACTGGCTCAAACGGCAGATGCGTAGTATCATGCAAGACGTCAATCGCACCAGGAATCTGGCCACCAAGAATGCCTTTGTCGCACATGAAACCTATCGCCGCACTTGGAAAGGCCTCACCATGATGTGCACTGAAGCTGAACTGCAAGAGGATGGCTTCAAAGAGAGATTCAAGTTTGACTCCACACCCCCAGAAGAGCTGTGCTGCGCGGAACTCCGTCGCTTGAAGAATCAGAGTTCTCTTCCTCTGCTGCCACAGTGACTGGAAAAATCATTGAGGAAGAAGACGACGCTACATCACCACCACCTTCTTCAGTGCGCGTCGTCACTGCACCAAGCTCGTCAGCACCACCAAACGCCTCCACCGACCCTGCTGCGCCTGGGAACGCATAGAAAACTCTATGTCTTCAAACCTTTTTGGTCATCACTGACAAAAGGGGGAGAAGCATATGATGTCTATAGTCTTCAAGCGGGTCAATAATATGGGCGGGTGCTTTATATTTTGCATTTTGCTTCGTGCTTACAACTCTCGTTTTGCTACATTTGGTTCTTTGAGTTGTAACACTTAAACTTGATGGTCGTCTGCTACTCTGTTTGCCACTGTGTTTTTGCGAAGATAAATTCCGCATGTACGACGATAATTTCCGCACTTATATCATTTCGCAGACGTCCATTTTTCATTATGCATGTCATTATCTTCATATATCTTTACATGCATGGTGGATTGTCATCATAAGTTGAAGTGGATTCCCAAAAATACAACCCGCTATGTGCATTTGCGTTCCAGAAGCAAATCACTTATATGCACATCTTCAGGGGGAGCCCTTGCAGCTTATGAAGACAATTCCTTTACAATTTCACAAATTATATTCCCCGTTGAAAACTTCAACTAGTTTGTCATCAATCACCAAAAAGGGGGAGATTGTAAGTGCATCTAGTGCCACCCCTAGTTGGTTTTGGATTATTGACGACAAACCTAGTTGAGGGACTAATGTGTTTGTGAGAATTGCAGGATAACACAGGTAGAAGTCCCTCATTGATTCGGTTTAGCTACCAGAGATGACCCCTAAAAATGTACGAAGACATTGAAGACAATGGTGGTTCATGAAGACATTCATGTCGAAGACAATGACATATGAAGACTCCCCATGAAGCCTATGGAACTCGAAGACTTAGATCCTTCGTAGTTTTACTTCATTCATGTTGTGTCATAGGAACCACCGTACTGTTAAGTGGGGTCCAAGAGAACCAGTCAGGATGACTGAAGTGATGCCTAATTCAAATCCTATGTCTTCGAGTGAAGACAATGAGAGAAAATCTTGTCCAGAGTCAGACAAGTCAGCTTTACTTGTAGCCCAAGTAAAGTTGCTGTGTGAGTTCGAAATCCGACCGTTAGTACACGTGTCAGTTCCTTAGTGACCCAAGGTCATTTCGGACAAATCAGGTCGGGTTGCCAAGTGGCTATAAATAGTCCACCCCTACAACCATAAACGGTTGGCTGCTCAGATTTCAGTGCACGGCTTTTGTCGTTTGAGAGCAACCCACCTCGAAGCCTTTGAGAGAAAATCCCTAGCGAGGAGAAAAGCCCTCACCACCCAGAGCCAGAGTAATTGGGCATCACTTAAGTCTTCTTGTCTGAGTGATCTGAAGACTTATTACACTTGAGGACTGTGCATCCTCCAGACGGTTAGGCATCGCATTCTGAGCATCCAAGAGAAATTGTGGATTGCCGGTGAACGAAGTCTGTGAAGGTTTGGGAGTCTACCTTGAAGACTTACCAGAGTGATTGGGCGAGGTCTGTGTGACCTTAGCTCAAGGAGAAAACGGTGAGGACTGGGTGTCCTGAGCTGCGTGTTCAGGACTGGGTGTCCGGGACTGTGTGTCCTTTGGTTTAAATACCTAGCCGCTCCAACCAGACGTACAGTTGTCACAGCAACTGGAACTGGTCCAACATATCATTGTCTTCAACGTGTCATTGGTTTCATCTTCACCTCCCTTTACTTACTAGTAGACATTGTGAAGCTATTGCATGCTTGCTTTATCTTCCGTCTTCACAACTTGACTGTATGATCTGTTTGGCTTCATAACTTCTTCCTACCTGATCCTCATTACACTGAAGCTGTTTGTCACTGTGCTTTCGCTATATTGTATACTTGACTATGGCTTGCGTTGTGTAATCTAACTTCCGCTGCATAGTGATAGGCTTGTCCACTCTGTTTGTCTTCATAACTTCCACGTTTTGAAGACTTTCATAAAAATTGCCTATTCACCCCCCCTCTAGTCGATATAACGCACTTTCAGGTGTGATAAGCTCAACGTTCTTATACAACGGGTGCAAGCCAATTTTGCACATGCATAAATACTCGGGTTAAACTTGACGAGCCTAGGATATGCAGATATGGCCTCGTAACACTGGAGACCGAAAGGTCGAGCGTGAATCATATAGTAGATATGATCAACATAGTGATGTTCACCATTGAAAACTACTCCATCTCACGTGATGATCGGACATGGTTTAGTTGATTTGGATCACGTGATCATTTAGATGACTAGAGGGATGTCTATCTAAGTGGGAGTTCTTAAGTAATATGATTAATTGAACTTTAATTTATCATGAACTTAGTCCTGATAGTATTTGCATATCTATGTTGTAGATCAATTGCTCGCATATAGCTTCCCCGTTTTATTTATGATATGTTCCTAGAGAAAACTATATTGAAAGATGATAGTAGCAATGATGCGGATTGGATCCATGATCTGGGGATTATCCTCGTTGCTGCACAGAAGGATTGTGTCCTTGATGCACCGCTAGGTGACGGGCCTATTGCAGGAGCAGATACAGACGTTATGAACGTTTGACAAAGCTCGGTATGATGACTACTTGATAGTTTAGTGCACCATGCTTTACGGCTTAGAACCGGGACGTCAAAAACGTTTTGAACGCCACGGAACATATAAGATGTTCTAAGAGTTGAAATTGGTATTTCAGAGTCATGTCCGAGTCGAGAGGTAAGAGACCTCTGACAAGTACTTTGCCTACAAGATGGAGGAGAATAGCTCAACTAGTGAGCATGTGCTCAGATTATCCGAGTACTACAATTGCTTGAATCAAGTGGGAGTTAATCTTCCAGATAAGATAGTAATTGACAAAGTTCTCTAGTCACGATCACCAAGTTACTAGAACTTCATGATGAACTATAATATGCAAGGGAGAATGAAAACAATTCCCAAGCTCTTCACGATGCTAAAATTGGCGAAGGTAGAAATCAAGAAAAGCATAAAGTGTTGATGGTTAACAAGACCACTAGTTTCAAGTAAAAGGGCAAGGGAAAGAAAGGGAACTTCAAGAATAATGGCAAGCAAGTTGCCACTCCCGTGAAGAAGCCCAAAGCTAGACCCAAGCCTGAAACTGAGTGCTTCTACTGCAAAGGAAATGGTCACTGGAAGTGGAACTGCCCTAGATACTTGGTGGATAAGAAGGATGGCAAAGTGAACAAAGGTATATTTGATATACATGTTATTGATGTGTACTTTACTAGTGTTTATAGAAACCCCTCGGTATTTGATACTGGTTCAGTTGCTAAAAAGTAGTAACTCGAAACGGGAGTTGTAGAATAAACAAAGACTAGTTAAGGGTGAAGTGACGATGTGTGTTGGAAGTGGTTCAAAGAATGATATGATCATCATCACACACTCCCTATACTTTCGGGATTAGTGTTGAACCTAAATAAATGTTATTTCGTGTTTGCGTTAAGCATGAATATGATTTGATCATGTTTATTGCAATACGGTTATTCATTTAAAGTCAGAGAATAATTGTTGTTCTATTTACATGAATAAAACCTTCAATGGTCTTACACCCAAGGTGAATGGTTTATTGAATCTTGATCATAGTGATACACATATGCATAATATTGAAGTCAAAAGATGCAAAGTTAATAATGATAGTGCAACTTATTTGTGGCACTGCCGTTTAGGTCATATTGGTGTAAAGTGTGTGAAGAAAATCCATGCTGGTGGGCTTTTGGAATCACTTGATTATGAATCAGTTGATGCTTGCGAACCATGCCTCATAGGCAAGATGACTAAGACTCCGTTCTCCGGAACAATGGAGCAAGCAACTCACTTATTGGAAATAATACATACTGATGTATGCGATCCGATAAGTGTTGAGGCTCGCGTCGGGTATCGTTATTTTCTAACCTTCACAGGTGATTTAAGGAGATATGGGTATATCTACTTGATGAAACATAAGTCTGAAACATTTGAAAAGTTCAAAGAATTTCAGAGTGAAGTGGAAAATCATCATGAAAAGAAAATAAAGTTTCTACGATCTGATCGCGGAGATGAATATTTGAGTTACGACTTTGGTCTTCAATTAAAACAATATGGAATAGTTTCACAAAATTCATGCCACCTGGAACACCACAACATAATGGTGTGTCCGAACATCATAACCGTACTTTATTGGATATAGTGCAATCTATGATGTCTCTTACCGATTTACCACTATCGTTTTTGGGGTTATGCATTAGAGACAGCTACATTCACGTTAAAAAGGGCACCATCTAAATCCGTTGAGACCACACCGTATGAACTGTGGTTTTGCAAGAAACATAAGCTATCGTTTCTTATAGTTTGGGGATGTAAGCACAAACCTAAATCAAAAAAGTGCATCTTCATAGGATACCCAAAAGAAACTATTGGGTACACCTTCTATCACAGATCCGAAAGGCAATATCTTTGTTGCTAAAGAGTGGATCCTTTCTAGAGAAGAAGTTTCTCTCGAAAGAAGTGAGTGGGAGGAATGTAGAACTTGATGAGGTAATTGTACCTTCTCCCGAATTGGAAAGTAGTTCATCACAGAAATCAGTTCTAGTGATCTCTACACCAATTAGTGAGGAAGCTAATGATAATGATCATGAAACTTCAGATCAAGTTACTACCGAACCTTGTAGGACAACCAGAGTATGGTCCGCACCAGAGTGGTATGGTAATCCTTTCCGGAAGTCATGTTACTAGACCATGAAGAACCTACAAACTATGAGGAAGCGACGATGAGCCCAGATTCCGCAAAATGACTTGAGGCCATGAAATCTGATATGGGATCCATGTATGAGAACAAAGTATGGAATTTGATTAACTTGCCCGATGATCGGTGAGTCATTAAGAATAAATGGATTTTCAAGAGGAATACGGACACTGATAGTAGTGTTACTATCTACAAAGCTCGAATTATCGAAAAAGGTTTTCGACAAGTTTAAGATGTTGACTAGGATGGGATTTTCTCTCTCATAGCGATGCTTAACTTTGTCAGAATCATGTTAGCAATTGCCACATTTTATGACATCTGGCAAATGGATGTCAAAACTGCATTCCTTAATGGACTTCTTAAAGAAGAGATTGTATATGATGCAACAAGAAGGTTTTGCTGATCCTAAAGGTGCTAACAAAGTGAGCAAGCTCCAGCGATCCATCTATGGACTGGTGCAAGCATCTCGGAGTTGGAATATATGCTTTGATAAAGTGATCAAAGCATATGGTTTTATACAGACTTGCGGTGAAGTCTGTATTTACAAGAAACTGAGTGGGAACACTACAACATTTCTGATAAGTATATGTGAATGACATATTGTTGATCGGAAATAATGTAGAATTTTCTGAAAAGCATAAAGGAGTGTTTGAAAAGAGTTTTTCAAAGAAAGACCTCAATGAAGCTGCTTACACATTGAGCATCAAGATCTATAGAGATAGATCAAGACGCTTGATAAGTTTTTTCAATGAGTACATACCTTGACAAGATTTTGAAGTAGTTCAAAATGGAACAGTCAAAGAAGGAGTTCTTGCCTGTGTTGCAAGGTGTGAAGTGGAGTAAAGACTCAAAACCTGACCACATCAGAAAATAGAAAGAGAATGAAAAATCATTCCCTATGCCTCAGTCATAGGTTCTATAAAGTATGCTATGCTGTTTGACAGTTCTATTGTATACCTTAGCATGTTTCTGGCAAGGGAGTACAATAGTGATCTAGGAGAAGATCACTGGACAGCGGTCAAAATTATCCTTAGAGGACTAAGGAAATATTTCTCGGTTATGTAGGCGATAAAAGAGTTCGCCGTAAAGAGTTACGTCGATGCAAGCTTTTTACATCGATCCAGATGACTAAGTCTCGATCTGGATACATATTGAAAGTGGGATCAATTAGCTAGAGTAGCTCCATGCAGAGCATTGTAGACATAGAAATTTGTACGGATCTGAATATTGCAGACCCGTAGGCTAAAATTCTCTCACAAGCAAAACATGATCACTCTTTGGGTGTTAATCACATAGCGATGTGAACTAGATTATTGACTCTAGTAAACCCTTTGGGTATTAGTCACATGGAGATGTCAACTAATCACATAAAGATGTGAACTAGATTATTGACTCTAGTGCAAGTGGGAGACTGAAGGAAATATGCCCTAGAGGCAATAATAAAGTTATTATTTATTTCCTTATATCATGATAAATGTTTATTATTCATGCCAGAATTGTATTGACCGGAAACTTAGTACATGTGTGAATACATAGACAAATAGAGTGTCACTAGTATGCCTCTGCTTGACTAGCTCGTTGAATCAAAGATGGTTAAGTTTCCTAGCCATAGACAAGAGTTGTCATTTGATTAACATGATCAGATCATTAGAGAATGATATGATTGACTTGACCCATTCCGTTAGCTTAGCAGGATGATCGTTCAGTTTGTTGCTACTGCTTTCTTCATGACTTATACATGTTCCTCTGACTATGAGATTATGCAACTCCCGAATACCGGAGGAACACTTTGTGTGCTACCAAACGTCACAACGTAACTAGGTGATTATAAAGGTGCTCTACAGGTGTCTCCGATGGTACTTGTTGAGTTGGCATAGATCGAGATTAGGATTTGTCACTCCGATTGTCGGAGAGGTATCTCTGGGCCCTTCGGTAATGCACATCACTATAAGCCTTGCAAGCAATGTGACTAATGAGTTAGTTGCGGGATGATGCATTACGGAACGAGTAAAGAGACTTTCCGGTAACGAAATTGAACTAGGTATTGAGATACAGATGATCGAATCTCGGGCAAGTAACATACCGATGACAAAGGGAACAACGTATGTTGTTATGCCGTTTGACCGATAAAGATCTTCGTAGAATATGTAGGACCCAATATGAACATCCAGGTTCCGCTATTTGTTATTGACCGGAGACGTGTCTCGGTCATGTCTATGTAGTTCTCGAACCCGTAGGGTCCGCACGCTTAACGTTTGGTGACGATCAGTATTATGAGTTTATGTGATTTGATGTACCGAAGGTAGTTCGGAGTCCTGGATGAGATCAGGGACATGACAAGGATTCTCGAAATGGTCGAGACGTAAAGGTCGATATATTGGACGACTATATTCGGACATCGGAAAGGTTCCGAGTGATTCGAGTATTTTTCAGAGTACTGGGGAGTTACGGAAATATGGGGAAGAAGTATTGGGCCTCATGGGCCAAGTGGTGGAAGAGAGGAGGCAGGGCATGCGCCCCCTAGCCCAAACCGAATTGGACTAGGGGGCCGGCCCCCCTTTCCTTCTTTCCTCCCTATCCTTCCTTCTCCCCTTCCCCCTTCCTTTCCTCCTCCTGGCGCGCCCTAGGAGGGCCGGCCGGCC
The DNA here is from genome assembly GCA_034509565.1 of Triticum monococcum. Taxonomy (NCBI): domain Eukaryota; kingdom Viridiplantae; phylum Streptophyta; class Magnoliopsida; order Poales; family Poaceae; genus Triticum; species Triticum monococcum. The sequence continues at coordinate 81,117,596 of CM067843.1, forward strand.
TCCCCCTTGCTCCTTTATATACGGGGGTAGGGGGCACCCTAGAACACACAAGTTGATCATTGATCCATTAGCCATGTGCGGTGCCCCTCTCCACCATAATCCACCTCGATCATATCGTAGCGGTGCTTAGGAGAAGCCCTGCGTCGGTAGCAACATCATCACCGTCATCACGCCCTCGTGCTGACGGAACTCTCCCGTGAAGCTCTGCTGGATCGCAGTTCGTGGGACGTCATTGAGCTGAACGTGTGCTGAACTCGGAGCTGCCGTACGTTCGGTACTTGGATCGGTCGGGTCGTGAAGACGTACAACTACATCAATCGCGTTCTCATAACGCTTCCGCTTACGGTCTACGAGGGCACGTGGACAACACTCTCCCCTCTCGTTGCTATGCATCACCTTGATCTTGCGTGTGCGTAGAATTTTTTTTGAAATTACTATGTTCCCCAACATATATGACGAACGCTACAAATCCGTGACCGCTTGCAGTGTGCAGCACTTTACGCGTCACACGTGTACAGTGCTTAGAAGATTCCTTCACTGAAAGTACTACTCGCGTGCATAAGTTCAGAACATTGTAGGTATCTTAAGTACGAGGAGCGTTCAGCCCCTCGACAAGCGTCACTAGAGTTTATTTCGTGACACGACTGTCGGGCCCGAGCGTTAGAAGCATGCATATTGTGGGCACGCGTCAGCATTCTTTTCCTCGGCACGCCTCTAATATGTATGACAGGGACAACCATTGTGCTCCACTTAGAGAGTGGTCTCTCCCATTTTCTTCTCCCCCTACCCCCTCCCTCACTTTTCCTCCTCTCTCGCTTCTTCTTCCTCTCCCACTTCTTTGTAGATAGCTATCTATTCTCTCTGTGTGTGTGTGTCAGTCCACACACATAGAGATGTAAGATTACTTAGTATCTTTCCCACCCTCTCCATACAATAAATTAAGTAGACCTCTCTCTCTTCCTCCATATTAGTGCATGATTACCTACCCCTCCCCCAAGTCGTCTTGAGGGACCTCCCTCTTCATCAGTAACTATGTCGCACTATATTTATGCATGGGGTTAGCCCCGACCTCTCTCTTAGTCGAGCTATACATGTCAAGCTCGGACCGTCTCTTTTTTGGTGAGTTCCATCACTCTTGAATGTAACTAAACGTACGAAAATTCTTGCGGAAATATTTATCATCGATTTAAGCAAAAATGTACTATACATAGAGTGTGGTACAATGCATTTTTTCAGGTATATATGCATGAGTGGCCAATATTTTGACAAAATGTTGATTCTTCATGACTTTGTCAAATTTCTGGCAAACTCAATTGTGTCGTTTACTCATTGATTAGCAAAGGTCATGCAAAAAATTTATATGAATCATATGCGTCAATGTACGTTGGTTTTAAATGTCTTCCTTACATAATGCAAGTTAGGGATCCAGGGATATAATGGATCAAAGATTAAAGGTTATTTGTGTTTACACATGAATCAAAGGTGCCGCAAAGATTTATCTTGTCCGTGTCGTAAATGCGAAGACATGTATTTATATAAGGCCAGTTATGGCAAAGTGTGGGCTCATCTGCTAAGTATGGTTTCACGAAGAATTGTACACGGTGGAAATGTCATGGAGAGGAGGATGTTGGTGACGTGAATTGTGAAGAAGAGGGAAAATAGAAAGAAGCAATGAGTCCTCATCAGTCCGGACATGATGAAGAGGACCGACACAATGAGGAGGCCAAAGTGGAGGGCACACAAGAGGCGATTGCCACAATGTTGCAGAACCCGCGGTTTGTCGCGGTGCTTCGCAGGAAGACGACTAAAGAAGTAGAGGTTCATCGAAAAGAAGAAAAGTTGGCCGAATTGGAGGAAGCCGCCAAAACTCCATTGTATCACCACTAATGCAAAAATGGGCCTAAGACACAACATTTCCGTCTTTTAAAGGCCAGTGGTGTTCAACCGTGTGCCATGCCTAATCACAAACGATTGATGCTCGCGGCAACCTCTCCATGTCGATGGCAGCTGGCATACAAGGTATGGCGGGCCTCTTTCAAATATCACCTGCATCCATCCAACAATGGTCGCCGACATTGTCTCGTCGAACCCGGATGTGTGACTCCCACAAATTGGATCAAATGGGGGAAGGGTTGGGGAAGCTCGGGCCTTCCTCCATCCGCGTCGTCGAATTTCCTAGGACAATTGGCCGACTACAGATAGTCTTTATAAGCTAGATGTCGGGCACGTGATAATTTACCCGATATGGCACCTTTTCCTTTGTCCTGCCATACCGGTTTCCTAGCTATTGATTGTCAATGTCATCTGTTTGATCGCCATTCTCTTGTCCATGTCTTCGATTGGGAGCCTGGTCTTTGAGCACTGTGGTCTGGATGCATAGTGTGTTCTGGGGTGTCTACCCGGACCTTCATGATGACCCACAAGTATAGGGGATCTATTGTAGTCCTTTCGATAAGTAAGAGTGTCGAACCAAACGAGGTGCAGAAGGAAATGATATGCAGTTTTCAGTAAGATATTCTCTGCAAGCACTGAAATTATCGGTAACAGATAGTTTTGTGATAAGATAATTTGTAACGGGTAACAAGTAATCAACGTAAATAAGGTGCAGCAAGATGGCCCAATCCTTTTTGTAGCACAGGACAAGCCTGGACAAACTCTTATATAAAGGAAAACGCTCCCGAGGACATATGGGAATTATCGTCAAGCTAGTTTTCATCACGCTCATATGATTCGCGTTCATTACTTTGATAATTTGATATGTGGGTGGACCGATGCTTGGGTACTGCCCTTCCTCGGACAAGCATCCCACTTATGATTAACCCCTCTTGCAAGCATCCGCAACTACAGAAGAAGTATTGAGGTAAACCTAACCGTAACATGAAAAATATGGATCCAAATCAGCCCCTTGCGAAGCAACGCATAAACTAGGGTTTAAGCTTTTGTCACTCTATCAACCCATCATCTACTTATTGCTTCCCAATGCCTTCCCCTAGGCCCAAATAATGGTGAAGTGTCATGTAGTCGACGTTCACATGACACCACTAGAGGAGAGACAACATACATCTCATCAAAATATCGAACGAATACCAAATTCACATGACTACTTATAGCAAGACTTCTCCCTTGTCCTCAGGAACAAACGTAACTACTCACAAATCATATTCATGTTCATAATCAGAGGGGTATTAATATGCATAAAGGATCTGAACATATGATCTTCCACCAAATAAACCAACTAGCATCAACTACAAGGAGTAATCAACACTACTAGCAACCCATAGGTACCAATCTGAGGTTTTGAGACAAAGATTGGATACAAGAGATGAACTAGGGTTTGACATGAGACGGTGCTGGTGAAGATGTTGATGGAGATTGACCCCCTCCCGATGAGAGGATCGATGGTGATGACTTCCCCCTCTCGGAGGGATGTTTCCCCGACAGAACCGCTATGCCGGAGCCCTAGATTGGTTCCGCCAAGGTTCCGCCTCGTGGTGGCGGAGTTTCGTCCCTAGAGCTTGCTTATGATTTTTTCCAGGGCAAAAGACCTCATATAGCCAAACATGGGCACCGGCGGCCTGCCAGGGGGCCCACGAGGCAGGGGGCGTGCCTAGGGGGGTAGGGCGCGCCCCCACCCTCGTGGATGGTGGGTGGCCCCCCTCTGGTGCTTCCTTCGCCCAATATTTTTTATATATTCTGAAACTGACTTCCGTGGAGTTTCAAGACTTTTGGAGTTGTGCAGAATAGGTCTCTAATATTTGATCCTTTTCCAGCCCAGAATTCCAGCTGCCGGTATTCTCCCTCTTCGTGTAAACCTTGTAAAATAAGAGAGAATAGGCATAAGTATTGTGACATAATGTGTAATAACAACCCTTAATGCAATAAATATCGATATAAAAGCATGATGCAAAATGGACGTATCAACACCCCCAAGCTTAGACGTCACTTGTCCTTAAGCGGAAACCGATATCAAAAAAGATGTCCACGTGTTTAGAGATAGAGGTGTCGATAAAATAAAATATGGACATGAGGGCATCATGATCATTCTGATAATAGCAACATATATATATATATATATTGTCATATGATTTCTTATGCTAAAGTAACAATTCATTCACAATTTCAAGTATGAATCAGAAACTTCATTGAAAACTAACAAACTATAATCTCAGTCATTGAAGCAATTGCAATTTATCATAACATCGGAAAGAGTCAATATAAGAGCTTTTCAACAAGTCCACATACTCAACTATCATTTAGTCTTTCACAATTGCTAAAACTCACGCAATATTTATGGGTATGAAGTTTTAATCGGACACACAGAAAGATAGGGGCTTATAGTTTTGCCTCCCAACCTTTTACCTCAAGGGTAATTTCAACAATAATAGTTCATGAAAACTCACATCCAATTAGCTATATATATTAGGATCTTTCCAACACATAGTACTTGCCAAAGGATAAAATGTAAAAAGGAAAGGTGAAGATCACCATGACTCTGGTATGAAGTATAAGACAAGAATAAAAGATAGGCCCTTCATAGAGGGAAGCTGAGGTTGTCATACGTTTTTATGGTTGGATGCATGAAATCTTAATGCAAAAGAACGTCACTTTATATTGCCACTTGTGATATGGACCTTTATTATGCAATCCGTCGCTTTTATTTCTTCCACATCACAAGATCGTATAAAGCTTATTTTCTCCACACTAATAAATCATACATATTTAGAGAGCAATTGTTATTGCTTGCAACAATGACAACTTACTTGAAGGATCTTACTCAATCCATAGGTAGATATGGTGGACTCTCATGGCAAAACTGGGTTTAAGGATATTTGGAAGCACAAGTAGTATCTCTACTTGGTGCAAAGAATTTGGCTAGCATGAGAGGGAAAGGCAAGCTCAACATGTTGGATGGTCCATGACAATATAATTTATTTCGAATGTAGGAAAGCATAACCCATTACGTTGTCTTCCTTGTCCAACATCAACTCTTTAGCATGTCATATTTTAATGAGTGCTCACAATCATAAAAGATGTCCAAGATAGTGTATTTATATGTAAAAACCTCTCTTTCTTTATTACTTCCTATTAGTTGCAACGATGACCAAAACTATGTTTGTCAACTCTCAACAACTTTTATTCATCATACTCTTTATATGTGAAGTCATTACTCTCCATAAGATCCATATGATCTCTTTATTTCTTTTTATTCTTTCTCTTCTCTTTTATTTTTATTCCCTCAAGATCATAGCAAGATAACCAAGCCCTTGACTCAAAACTAATCTTTATTATATATATAGCTCACAGACTCGATTACATAGAAGGATCATAAAGCAAAACTCAAAAGTAGATCATACTAAAACTTTATTCTACTAGATCAAGATATAACCAAAAGGATCGTACTAAGAAAAACAGTAAAGATAAAAGGTGTGATGGTGATACGATACCAGGGCACTCCCCCAAGCTTGGCAGTTGCCAAGGGGAGTGCCCATACCCATGTATTTATGTCTCCTTCCTCGGAGGTGGTGATGATGGAGTTGTTGATGATGTAGGCTTGTCGTCCATCTTCCAACGCATATGCTCACCATCATAGAAGGATGACCGAGTCTCCGGGATCCTCGAATTTGCACCCAAACTCATCCTCTTGAATCTATATTCATACTCATAGTTTTGGTTTTGCAGGTCATAGATCTGGGCTTGGAGATGCTTGATTTTCTCGTGAAGCTTGAAGATGGTCTCCCCGATGTTCCTGGCATCTAGCTTGGTGTTGTTGGTGAACTCCGTGATCATTATGTGGTTGGCGTCGAGTCCATGTTCCACCATCTCCTGGCACTTGAAAACATGTTGCTCCATTGCTTCGAGTCTTGTCTCCACGCTTCCGGTCCTCCTTGGTCCCTCAACATCGCGGATGTGCAGCAACCTCTCACGCATCTCAATGGTTTGAGGGTGTTGCAGCACCTTCGCGAGGTAGGGGTTGATGACCTTCTCGAATAACTTGTCCTTGGGGGCACTTGAAGACGTCATAGCGATCTAGATCTGTCATAAAAATAGCTCGAAACAAAGACAGGAGATATTTGCGTGATACGGTGGTCAAAACCTTCGGGAGATTATATAATGAATTTTTACCGACCAAAAGAAGTATTGCACAAGAAAATGGAGTCCGAAGGGCACACGAGGTGCCCACGAGGCAAGGGGAGCGCCCAGGGGGTAGGCTGCGCCCTCCACCCTCGTGGATGCCTCGTGTCCTTCCCGGACTGCTTCTTATTTTCCTATTTTCTTATATATTCCAAAACATAGAAAAATTGCTATTAGAACTGTTTTACAGTCGGTTTACTTACCGTACCACATACCTCTTCCTTTTCGGAGGCTGAAACATTCTGGGAGGTGTCCCTTATATACTCCACCAGGGTTACGGTTTCAATAACATTAGTTTCAACATTTATAGGATTACCTGAGATACAATGTTTGATTCTTTAACCGTTCACCACCCTCGGATTTGTGCCTTCGAACTTGTTGATTTTTATGGCACCGGAACGATAGACCTCCTCGATAACGTAAGGACCTTCCCATTTAGAGAGGAGTTTTCCTGCAAAAAATCTTAAACGAGAGTTGTATAACAATACATAATCACATACATTAAACTCACGTTTTGGTATCTTTTTGTCATGCCATCTTTTAACCTTTTCTTTAAACAGTTTGGCATTCTCATAGGCCTGGGTTCTCCACTCATCAAGAGAGTTGATTTCAAATAGTCTCTTCTCACCAGCAAGATTGAAATCATAATTGAGCTCTTTAATGGCCCAATATGCCTTATGCTCTAGTTCGAGAGGTAAGTGACATGCTTTACCATAAACCATTTTATACGGAGACATACCCATAGGATTTTTGTATGCAGTTCTATAGGCCCATAATGCATCATCAAGTTTCTTGGACCAATTCTTTCTAGATCTATTAACAGTCTTTTGCAGAATTAATTTAAGCTCTCTATTACTCAATTCTACTTGACCACTAGACTGTGGATGATAAGGGCATGCAATTCTATGATTAACATCATACTTAGCAAGCATTTTACAAAAAGCACCATGAATAAAATGTCCATAAGCCTCGGAGTGACACTTGCGTAGGATTTGTTCCTATTCATGCTCAGGTACACAACATCTAATAACACTATCTACTCCTTCTTTATAAAGGTGTGGGTCATCCTAGAAGTAATGTCTTAAATCATAGAAAAACCTTTTCTTTTGCTGATATGTGAAACTAGGTGGTATAAATTTAGCAATAGTGTAATTAGCATAATCAGCATACCATGGAGCAGTACTCGAAGCATTTATGACAGCTAATTGTTCATCGGGAAAGCTATCATCAATAGGTAGTGGGTCATCAATAGCTTTCTCTAACCTAGACAAGTTGTCTGCAACGGGGTTCTCAGCTCCCTTTCTATCAATAATATGTAAATCAAATTCTTGTAGCAAGAGAACCCATCTTATAAGTCTAGGTTTAGCATCTTTCTTTTGCATAAGATATTTAATAGCAGCATGATCAGTGTGAATAGTTACTTTAGAATCAACAATATAAGGTCTGAACTTATCACAAGCAAATACAACTGCTAAAAATTCTTTTTCAGTAGTAGCATAATTTCTTTGGTCATTGTCTAGAGTTTTACTGGCATATTGGATAACATTTAATTTCTTATCAACTCTTTGTCCTAGAACAGCCCCTACAGCATAATCACTAGCATCACACATAATTTCAAAGGGTAAATTCCAATCAGGAGGCTGAACAATAGGTGCAGAAATCAAGGCTTTCTTAAGTATTTCAAATGCTTCTACACAATCATCATCAAAGACAAAAGGGACATCTTTTTGTAAGAGATTAGTCAGAGGCCTGGAAATTTTTGAGAAGTCCTTGATGAACCTCCTATAAAACCCGGCATGACCAAGGAAACTTCTTATACCTTTAATGTCCTTAGGACACGACATCTTTTCAATAGCATCAACTTTAGCTTTATCAATGTCAATGCCTTTTTCAGAAATTTTATGCCCCGAGACAATGCCTTCATTAACCATAAAGTGGCACTTCTCCCAATTCAAGACAAGATTAGTTTCTTCACATCTCTGCAAAAATCGATCAAGGTTGCTTAAGCAATCATCAAAAGAAGTTCCATACACAGAAAAATCATCCATGAATACCTCAACAATATTTTCACAAAAGTCAGAGAATATAGTAGTCATACATCTTTGAAAGGTAGCAGGTTCATTACATAAACCAAAAGGCATATGTCTATAAGCAAAGGTACCAAAAGGGCAAGTAAAGGTGGTCTTTTCTTGATCCTCTTTTGACACAGGTATTTGAGAGAAACCAGAATAACCATCTAGAAAGCAAAAATGTGTGTGTTTAGATAATCTTTCTGGCATTTGATCAATAAAAGGTAAATGGTAATGATCCTTTTTAGCAGCTTTATTTAGTTTGCGGAAATCAATTACCATTCTACAACCTGTAACAATTCTTTGTGGGATCAATTCATCTTTATCATTAGGAACAACAGTAATACCTCCCTTCTTAGGGACACAATGGACAGGACTTACCCAGTGATTATCAACAACGGGATAAAGTATACCTGCCTCAAGTAGCTTTAGTATTTATTTTCTTACATCTTAGGATTTAACTTTCATTCGTGATCAACAACCGGTTTAGCGCCTTTCTCCAATTTTATTTTGTGCTGGCATAGAGTGGGACTAATGCCCTGAAGATCATCAAGAGCATATCGAATAGCTCCACGGTGCTTCTTCAAATTTTTCAATAATCTCTCTTCTTCTTGCTCTGAAAGGTTAGCACTAATAATAACAGGATATATCTTATTTTCATTAAGATAAGCATATTTAAGAGTATCAGGTAATGGTTTAAGCTCAAACACGGGATCACCCTTGGGTGGAGGAGGACCCCCTAAGATTTCAATGGGCAAATTGTGTTTCAAAATTGGCCCCTATTTAAAGAGTACTTCATCTATTTCCCTTCTTTCATTCATAAACATATCATTTTCATGGTCTAGCAAATATTGTTCTACATGATCATTAGGAGGCACGGCAATAGAAGCAAGACTAGTAATTTCATCTTTACTAGGCAATTCTTTATCATGGGGCTGTCTACGAAATTTAGCAAAATTAAAATTATGAGACATATCCCCTAAACCAACAGAAACAAAATCCTTTTTGCAGTCTATCTTAGCATTAACAGTATTCAAGAAGGGTGTACCAAATATAATGGGACAAAAGTCATCTTGTGGGGAACCAAGAACAAGAAAATCGGCAGGATATTTAACTTTCCCACACAAGACTTCAACATCTCTAACAATCCCAACAGGTGAAACAATATCTCTATTGGCAAGCTTAATTGTAACATCTATCTCTTCTATCTCAGCAGGTGCAATATCATGCATAATTTCTTTGTATAAGGAATGAGGTATTGAACTTGCACTAGAACCCATATCACATAAGCCATGATAGCAATGATCTCCTATTCTAACAGAAATGACAGGCATGCCTATAACAGATCTATGTTTATTTTTAGTATCGGGTCTAGCAGTTCTAGCAGCTTCATCACAGAAGTAAATAACATGCCCATCAATATTACCGGCCAAGAGATCCTTAACCATAGCAACACTAGGTTCAACTTTAATTTTCTCAGGAGGGGTAGGTGTTTTAGCATTACTCTTACGAACCACAGTTGAAGCTTTAGCATGATCCTTTATTCTAACAGAGAAAGGTGGTTTCTCAATATAAGCGATAGGAACAATATATAGGATCAACATTATAAGTGATAGTCTTTTCTTCAACTTTAATAGGTTAAACTAATTTAACTTCAATGGGAGGATTATATTTAAACCAATTATCCTTAGGGAGATCAACATGAGTAGCAAAGGATTCACAAAAAGAAGCTACTATCTCAGAGTCAAGTCCATATTTAGTGTTAAATTCACGGAAAACATCGGTATCTGATAAAAGATTTAACACAATCAAACTTAGGGGTTATACCTGACTCCTTACCTTCGTCGAGGTCCCAATCTTCAGAGTTGCATTTAATTCTTTCCAATAAATCCCATTTGAATTCAATAGTCTTCATCATAAAAGAACCAGTACAAGAAGTATCGAGCATGGAGCAATTATTGAGAGAAAGCCGAGCATAAATTTTTTGAATAATAATTTCTCTTGAGAGCTCATGATTGGGGCATGAATATAACATTTACTTAAGCCTCCCCTAAGCTTGAGCGATGCTTTCACCTCCGCGTGGCCAAAAATTATATATATATAATTATGATCACGATGAACAAGATGCATAGGATAAAACTAATGAAATTCCAATTTCAATCGGTTGTAGTTCCCTGATCCTATATCATCACATAGCCTAAACCATGTCAATGCCTTTCCCTTAAAAGATAAAGGGAAGACCTTCTTCTTGATAACATCCTCGGGCATACCTGCAAGCTTAAATAATCCACAAACTTCATCCACATAGATTAAGTTCAAATCAGGATGCAATGTTCCGTCTCCTATAAAAGGATTACCTAGTAGTTTCTCTATCATACCCGAAGGAATTTCAAAGTAAAAAAATTCAATAGGTTCAGTAGGTTGAGGGGCAACTCTTTGCTCTACTGGTCGGGGTGAATATACCCCGAACAAGCCCCTCAAAGGATTATGTTCCATAGTAACAAGTGACAGTAAATTTCAGCACACTTATATAAATTTTTCCTTACCAAAGGCGCTTCACTCCCCGGCAACGGCGCCAGAAAAGAGTCTTGATGACCCACAAGTATAGGGGATCTATCGTAGTCCTTTTGATAAGTAAGAGTGTCGAACCCAACGAGGAGCAGAAGGAAATGATAAGCAGTTTTCAGTAAGATATTCTATGCAAGCACTGAAATTATCGATAACAGATACTTTTGTGATAAGGTAATTTGTAACGGGTAACAAGTAATAAAAGTAAATAAGGTGCAGAAAGATGGCCCAATCCTTTTGGTAGCAAAGGACAAGCCTGGACAAACTCTTATATAAAGGAAAACGCTCCCGAGGACATATGGGAATTATCGTCAAGCTAGTTTTCATCACGCTCATATGATTCGCGTTCGTTACTTTGATAATTTGATATGTGGGTGGACCGGTGCTTGGGTACTGCCCTTCCTTGGACAAGCATCCCACTTATGATTAACCCCTCTTGCAAGCATCCGCAACTACGAAAGAAGTATTAAGGTAAACCTAACCGTAGCATGAAAAATATGGATCCAAATCAGCCCCTTACAAAGCAACGCATAAACTAGGGTTTAAGCTTCTGTCACTCTAGAAACCCATCATCTACTTATTACTTCCCAATGCCTTCCCCTAGGCCCAAATAATGGTGAAGTGTCTTGTAGTCGACGTTCACATGACACCACTAGAGGAGAGACAACATACATCTCATCAAAATATCGAACGAATATCAAATTCACATGACTACTTATAGCAAGACTTCTCCCATGTCCTCAGGAACAAACGTAACTACTCACAAATCATATTCATGTTCGTAATCAGAGGGGTATTAATATGCATAAAGGATCTGAACATATGATCTTCCACCATATAAACCAATGATACCTCTCCAACGTATCTATAATTTTTTATTGTTCCATGCTATATTATATTCTGTTTTGGACATTATTGGGCTTTATTATACACTTTTATATTATTTTTGGGACTAACCTATTAACCGGAGGCCCAACCCAGAATTGCTATTTTTTTGCCTATTTCAGAGTTTCGCAGAAAAAGAATATCAAACAGAGTCCAAACAGAATGAAACCTTCGGGAACGTGATTTTTGGAACGAACGTGAACCAGAGGACTTGGACCCTACGTCAAGAAAGCAACCAGGAAGGCACGAGGTAGGGGGCGTGCCTACCCCCCCCCCCCCCCCCAGGCATACCCTCCACCCTCGTGGGGCCCACGTTGCTCCACCGACGTACTTCTTCCTCCTATATATACCTACGTACCCCCAAACTATCAGAGACAGAGCCAAAACCCTAATTCCACCGCCGCAACCTTCTGTACCCGTGAGATCCCATCTTGGGGCCTTTTTCGGAGCTCCGTCGGAGGGGACATCGATCACGGAGGGCTTCTACTATTGGGGAACGTAGCAGAAATTCAAAATTTTCTACGCATCACCAAGATCAATCTATGGAGTAATCTAGCAACGAGGGGAAGGAGAGTGCATCTACATACCCTTTTAGATCGCTAAGCAGAAGCGTTCAAGTGAACGGGGTTGATGGAGTCGTACTCGTCGTGATCCAAATCACCGATGATTCTAGTGCCGAACGGACGGCACCTCCGTGTTCAACACATGTACAGCCCAGTGACGTCTCCTACGCCTTAATCCAGCAAGGGGAGAAGGAGAGGTTGGGGAAGACTCCATCCAGCAGCAGCACGACGGCGTGGTGGTGGTGGAGGAGCGCGGGACTCCAGCAGGGCTTCGCCAGGCACTACGAGAGATGAGGAGGGAGAGGGGTAGGGCTGCGCCAACAGGGAGAGCAAATCACACATGTGTTGGGCAGCCCCAAAGTATATATAGGGGGAGGGGAGGGGCTGCGCCCCCACCTAGGGTTCCCTCCCTAGGGGTGGCGGCAGCCCCCAGATCCCATCTGGGAGGCGGCCAAGGGGGAGAGAGAGGGGGGGCACCTAGGGTGGGCCTTGGGTGAAGGAAATATGCCCTAGAGGCAATAATAAAGTTATTATTTATTTCCTTATATCACGATAAATGTTTATTATTCATGCTAGAATTGTATTAAGCGGAAACATAATACATGTGTGAATACATAGACAAACTGAGTGTCACTAGTATGCCTCTACTTGACTAGCTCGTTAATCAAAGATGGTTATGTTTCCTAACCATGGACAAAGAGTTGTTATTTGATTAACGGGATCACATCATTAGTTGAATGATCTGATTGACATGACTCGTTCCATTAGCTTAGCACCCGATCGTTTAGTATGTTGCTATTGCTTTCTTCATGACTTATACATGTTCCTATGACTATGAGATTATGCAACTCCCGTTTGCCGGAGGAACACTTAGTGTGCTACCAAACGTCACAACGTAACTGGGTGATTATAAAGGAGCTCTATAGGTGTCTCCAATGGTAGATGTTGGGTTGGCATATTTCAAGAATAGGATTTGTCACTCCGATTGTCGGAGAGGTATCTCTGGGCCCTCTCGGTAATGCACATTACACAAGCCTTGCAAGCATTGCAACTAATGAGTTAGTTGCGGGATGATGTATTACAGAACGAGTAAAGAGACTTGCCGGTAACGAGATTGAACTAGGTATTGGATACCGACGATCGAATCTCGGGCAAGTAACATACCGATGACAAAGGGAACAACGTATGTTGTTATGCGGTCTAACCGATAAAGATCTTCGTAGAATATGCAGGAGCCAATATGGGCATCCAGGTCCCGCTATTGGTTATTGACCGGAGACGTGTCTCGGTCGTGTCTACATTGTTCTCGAACCGTAGGGTCCACACGCTTAATGTAACGATGACAGTTATTATGAGTTTATGCATTTTGATGTACCGAAGGTAGTTCGGAGTCCCGGATGTGATCACGGACATGACGAGTAGTCTCGAAATGGTAGAGACATAAAGATTGATATATTGGAAGCCTATATTTGGATATCGGAAGTGTTCCGGGTAAAATCGGGATTTTACCGGATTACCGGGAGGTTACCGGAACCCCCCGGGAGCCATATGGGCCTTATTGGGCTTTAGTGGAAAGGTGAAAGGGGCTGCCATGGTGGGCTGCGCGCCTCCCCCCTCCCCTAGTCCTATTAGGACTAGGAGAGCTGGCCGGCCACCTCTCTCTCTCTTTCCCCCTTGGGAGTCCTATTTGGAATAGGATTGGGGGGGAGTCCTACTCCCGGTAGGAGTAGGACTCCTCCTGCACCCTCCTCTTGGCCGGCCAGCCCCTCCCCCTTGGATCCTTTATATACGGGGGCAGGGGGCACCTCTAGACACACAAGTTGATCATTGAGATCGTTCCTTAGCCGTGTGTGGTGCCCCCTGCCACCATATTCCACCTCGATCATATCGTTGTAGAGCTTAGGCGAAGCCCTGCGTCGATAGAACATCAAGATCGTCACCACGCCGTCGTGCTGACGGAACTCCTCCCCGAAGCTTTGCTGGATCGGAGCCCGGGGATCGTCATCGAGCTGTACGTGTGCTAAGAACTCGGAGATGCCGGAGTAACGGTGCTTGGATCGGTCGGATCGGGAAGAAGACGTACGACTACTTCCTCTACGTTGTGTCAACGTTTCCGTTGCGATCTACAAGGGTACTGTTGGGGAACGCAATAATTTCAAAAAATTTCCTACGCACACGCAAGATCATGGTGATGCACAGCAACGAGAGGGGAGAGTGTTGTCTACGTACCAACGCAGACCGACTGCGGAAGCGATCACACAACGTAGAGGAAGTAGTCGTACGTCTTCTTCCCGATCCGACCGATCCAAGCACCGTTACTCCGGCACCTCCGAGTTCTTAGCACACGTTCAGCTCGATGACGTTCCTCGGGCTCCGATCCAGCAAAGCGTCGAGGAAGAGTTCCGTCAGCACGATGGCGTGGTGACGATCTTGATGTACTACCGACGCAGGGCTTCGCCTAAGCACTGTAACGGTATGATCGAGGTGGAATTTAGTGGCAGGGGGCACCGCACACGGCTAAGGAACGATCTCAAGGATCAAGTTGTGTGTCTTGGGGTGCCCCTTGCCCCCGTATATAAAGGTTGGAGGGAGGGGGGCTGGCCGGCCAAAGATGAGGAGGCGCAGGAGGAGTCCTACTCCTACCGGGAGTAGGACTCCCCCCTCCAATCCTAGTCCAACTAGGAAACCTTCAAAGGGGAGAGAGAGAGAGGTGGCCGGCCCCTCTCCTAGTCCTAATAGGACTAGGGAGAGGGGGGGAGGCGCAGCCCTATGTGGGCTGCCCTCTCACCTTTCCACTAAGGCCCATGTTGGCCCATTTGGCTCCCGGGGGGTTCCGGTAACCCTCCCGGTAATCCGGTAAAATCCCGATTTCACCCGGAACACTTCCGATGTCCAAACATAGGCTTCCAATATATCAATCTTTACGTCTCGACCATTTCGAGACTCCTCGTCATGTCCGTGATCTCATCCGGGACTCCGAACAACCTTCGGTACATCAAAATGCATAAACTCATAATAACTGTCATCGTAACGTTAAGCGTGCGGACCCTACGGTTCGAGAACAATGTAGACATGACCGAGACACGTCTCCGGTCAATAACCAATAGCGGGACCTGGATGCCCATATTGGCTCCTACATATTCTACGAAGATCTTTATCGGTCAGACCGCATAACAACATACGTTGTTCCCTTTGTCATCGGTATGTTACTTGCCCGAGATTCGATCGTCGGTATCCAATACCTAGTTCAATCTCGTTACTGGCAAGTCTCTTTACTCGTTCCGTAATACATCATCTCATAACTAACATCTTAGTTATTATGCTTGCAAGGCTTATGTGATGTGTATTACCGAGAGGGCCCAGAGATACCTCTTCGACAATCAGAGTGACAAAACCTAATCTCGAAATATGCCAACCCAACATCTACCATTGGAGACACCTGTAGTACTCCTTTATAATCACCCAGTTACGTTGTGACGTTTGGTAGTACCCAAAGTGTTCCTCCGATAAACGGGAGTTGCATAATCTCATAGTTATAGGAACATGTATAAGTCATGAAGAAAGCAATAGCAACATACTAAACGATCGGGTGCTAAGCTAATGGAATGGGTCATGTCAATCAGATCATTCAACTAATGATGTGACCTCGTTAATCAAATAACAACTCTTTGTTCATGGTTAGGAAACATAACCATCTTTGATTAACGAGCTAGTCTAGTAGAGGCATACTAGTGACACTCTATTGGTCTATGTATTCACACATGTATTATGTTTCCGGTTAATACAATTCTAGCATGAATAATAAACATTTATCATGATATAAGGAAATAAATAATAACTTTATTATTGCCTCTAGGGCATATTTCCTTCAGGTACGTAGATCAGACTCTCCCCCTCGTTGCTATGCATCACCATGATCTTGCGTGTGCGTAGGAAAATTTTGAAATTACTGCGTTCCCCAACAGTGGCATCCGAGCCTAGGTTTTATGGTTTGATGTTATGTGCACGAGTAGAACACAAGTGAGTTGTGGACGATATAAGTCATACTGCCTACCAGCATGTCATACTTTGGTTCGACGGTATTGTTGGACGAGACGACCCGGACCAATCTTACGCGTACGCTTACGCGAGACCGGTTCCCTCGACGTGCTTTGCACATAGATGTCTTGCAGGCGACTGTCTCTCCAACTTTAGTTGAACCGAGTGTGGCTACGCCCGGTCCTTGAGATGGTTAAAACGGAGTCTATTTGACAAACTATCGTTGTGGTTTTGATGCGTAGGTGAGATTGGTTCTTACTTAAAGCCCGTAGCAGCCACGTAAAATTTGCAACAACAAAGTAGAGGACGTCTAACTTGTTTTTGCAGGGCATGTTGTGATGTGATATGGTCAAGACACGATGCTAAATTTTATTGTATGAGATGATCATGTTTTGTAACCGAGTTATCGGCAACTGGCAGGAGCCATATGGTTGTCGCTTTATTGTATGCAATGCAATCGCGATGTAATGCTTTACTTTATCACTAAACGGTAGCGATAGTCGTGGAAGCATGAGATTGGCGAGACGACAATGATTCTACGATGGAGATCAAGGTGTCGCGCCGGTGACGATGGTGATCATGACGGTGCTTCAGAGATGGAGATCACAAGCACAAGATGATGATGGCCATATCATATCACTTATATTGATTGCATGTGATGTTTATCATTTATGCATCTTATCTTGCTTTGATTGACAGTAGCATTATAATATGATCTCTCACTAAATTATCAAGAAGTGTTCTCCCTGAGTATGCACCATTGCGAAAGTTCTTCGTGCTGAGACACCACGTGATGATCGGGTGTGATAGGCTCTACGTTCAAATACAACGGGTGCAAAACAGTTGCACACGCGGAATACTCAGGTTATACTTGACGAGCCAAGCATATACAGATATGGCCTCGGAACACGGAGACCGAAAGGTCGAGCGTGAATCATATAGTAGATATGATCAACATAATGATGTTCACCGATGAAACTACTCCATCTCACGTGATGATCGGACATGGTTTAGTTGATTTGGATCACGTGATCACTTAGAGGATTAGAGGGATGTCTATCTAAGTGGGAGTTCTTAAGTAATATGATTAATTGAACTTAAATTTATCATGAACTTAGTCCTGGTAGTATTTTGCAAATTATGTTGTAGATCAATAGCTCGCGTTGTTGCTTTCATATGTTTATTTTGATATGTTCCTAGAGAAAATTGTGTTGAAAGATGTTAGTAGCAATGATGCGGATTGGATCCGTGATCTGAGGTTTATCCTCATTGCTGCACAGAAGAATTATGTCCTTGATGCACCGCTAGGTGACAGACCTATTGCAGGAGCAGATGCAGACGTTATGAACGTTTGGCTAGCTCAATATGATGACTACTTGATAGTTTAGTGCACCATGCTTAATGGCTTAGAATCGGGACTTCAAAGACGTTTTGAACGTCATGGACCATATGAGATGTTCCAGGAGTTGAAGTTAATATTTCAAGCAAATACCTGAGTTGAGAGATATGAAGTCTCCAACAAGTTCTATAGCTAAAAGATGGAGGAGAATCGCTCAACTAGTGAGCATGTGCCCAGATTGTCTGAGTACTACAATCGCTTGAATCAAGTGGGAGTTAATCTTCCAGATAAGATAGTGATTGACAGAATTCTCTAGTCACCATCACCAAGTTAGTAGAACTTCTTGATGAACTATGATATGCAAGGGATAACGGAAACGATTCCCAAGCTCTTCGTAATGCGGAAATTGATGAAGGTAGAAATCGAGAAAAACATCAAGTGTTGATAGTAGACAAGACCACTAGTTTCGAGAAAAGGGCAGAGGGAAGAAGGGGAACTTCAAAAAGAACAGCAAGCAAGTTGCTGCTCAAGTGAAGAAACCCAAGTCTGATCCTAAGCCTGAGACTAAGTGCTTCTACTGCAAAGGGACTGGTCACTGGAAGCGGAACTACCCTAAGTGATTGGCAGATAAGAAGGATGGCAAAGTGAACATAAGTATATTTGATATACATGTTATTGGTGTGCACTTTACTAGTGTTTATAGCAACCCCTCAGTATTTGATACTAGTTCAGTTGCTAAGATTAGTAACTCGAAACGGGAGTTGCAGAATAAACAGAGACTAGTTAAGGGTGAAGTGACGATGTGTGTTGGAAGTGGTTCCAAGATTGATATGATCATCATCGCACACTCCCTATACTTTCGGGATTAGTGTTGAACCTGAATAAGTGTTATTTGGTGTTTGCGTTGAGCATGAATATGATTTGATCATGTTTATTGTAATACGGTTATTCATTTAAGTAAGAGAATAAATTGTTATTCTGTTTACATGAATAAAACCTTATATGGTTACACACCCAATGAAAATAGTTCATTGGATCTCGATCGTAGTGATACACATAATCATAATATTGAAACCAAAAGATGCAAAGTTAATAATGATAGTGCAACTTATTTGTGGCACTGCCGTTTAGGTCATATTGGTGTAAAGCGCATGAAGAAACTCCATGCTGATGGGATTTTGGAATCACTTGATTATGAATCACCTGATGCTTGCGAACCATGCCTCATGGGCAAGATGACTAAGACTCCGTTCTCCGGAGGGAGCAACTGACTTATTGGAAATAATACATACTGATGTATGCGGTCCGATGAGTGTTAAGGCTCACGGCAAGTATTGTTATTTTCTGAACTTCACAGATGATTTGAGCAGATATGGGTATATCTACTTGATGAAACATAAGTATGTAACATTTGAAAAGTTCAAAGAATTTCAGAGTGAAGTGGAAAATCATCATGACAAGAAAATAAAGTTTCTACGATCTGATCACGGAGACAAATATTTGAGTTACGAGTTTGGTCTTCAATTAAAACAATGTGGAATAGTTTCACAAACTCATGCCACCTGGAACACCACAGCATAATGGTGTGTCCGAATGTCATAACCGTACTTTATTAGATATGGTGCGATCTATGATGTCTCTTACCGATCTACCACTATCGTTTTGGGGATATGCATTAGAGACAGCTGCATTCAAGTAAAATAGGGCACCATCTAAGTCCGTTGAGACGACACAATCTGAACTGTGGTTTGGCAAGAAACCAAAGTTGTCGTTTCTTAAAGTTTGGGGTTGTGATGCTTGTATGAAAAAGTTTCATCCTAATAAGCTCAAACCCAAATCGGAGAAATATGTCTTCATAGGATACCCAAAGGATACTGTTGGATACACCTTCTATCACAGATCCGAAGGCAAGACTTTTGTTGCTAAATTCGGAAACTTTCTTGAGAAGGAGTTTCTCTCGAAAGAAGTGAGTGGGAGGAAAGTAGAACTTGACGAGGTAACTATACCCGCTCCCTTATTAGAAAGTAGTACATCACAGAAAACTGTTTCTGCGACACCTACACCAATAAGTGAGGAAGTTAATGATAATGATCATGAAACTTCAGAACAAGATACTACTGAACCTCGTAGATCAACCAGAGCAAGATCTGCGCCAGAGTGGTACGGTACTCCAGTTCTGGAAGTCATGCTACTAGATCATGATGAACCTACGAACTATGAGGAAGCGATGATGAGCCCAGATTCCGATAAATGGCTTGAGGCCATGAAATCTGAGATATGATCCATGTATGAGAACAAAGTATGGACTTTGGTTTACTTGCCCGATGATCGGCAAGCAATTGAGAATAAATGGATCTTCAAGAGGAAGATAGACGCTGATAGTAGTGTTACTATCTACAAAGCTAGAATTGTCGCAAAAGGTTTTTCGACAAGTTCAAGGTGTTGACTACGATGAGATTCTCTCACTCTTATCTATGCTTAAGTCTGTCCGAATCATGTTAGCAATTGCCGCATTTTATGAAATCTGGCAAATGGATAAACAAAACTGCATTCCTTAATGGATTTATTAAAGAAGAGTTGTATGTGATGCAACAAGATGGTTTTGTCAATCCTAAAGGTGCTAACAAAATATGCAAGCTCCAGCGATCCATTTATGGACTGGTGCAAGCATCTCGGAGTTGGAATATACGCTTTGATAAGTTGATCAAAGCATATAGTTTTATACAAACTTGCGGTGAAGCCTGTATTTACGAGAAAGTGAGTGGGAGCACTACATCATTTCTGATAAGTATATGTGAATGACATATTGTTGATCAAAAATAATGTAGAATTATTCTGTAAAGCATAAAGGAGTGTTTGAAAGGAGTTTTTCAAAGAAAGACCTCGGTGAAGCTGCTTACATATTGAGTATCAAGATCTATAGAGATAGATCAAGACGCTTGATAAGTCTTTTCAATGAGTACATACCTTGACAAGATTTTGAAGTAGTTCAAAATGGAACAGTCAAAGAAAAAGTTTCTTGCCTGTGTTACAAGGTATGAAGTTGAGTAAGACTCAAAGCCCGACCACGACAGAAGATAGAAAGATAATGAAAGTCATTCCCTATGCCTCAGCCATAGGTTCTATAAAGTATGCCATGCTGTGTACCAGATCTATTGTATACCCTACACTGATTGGCATGGGAGTACAATAGTGATCTAGGAGTAGATCACTGGACAGCGGTCAAAATTATCCTTACTGGAATAAGGATATGTTTCTCAATTACGGAGGTGACAAAAGGTTCGTCGTAAAGGGTTACGTCAATGCAAGTTTTGACACTGATCCAGATGACTCTAAGTA
Source organism: Triticum monococcum (assembly GCA_034509565.1). Taxonomy (NCBI): domain Eukaryota; kingdom Viridiplantae; phylum Streptophyta; class Magnoliopsida; order Poales; family Poaceae; genus Triticum; species Triticum monococcum. The sequence goes on from CM067843.1 coordinate 81,138,529, forward strand.
TCAATTTGGATACATATTGAAAGTGGGAGCAATTAGCTAGAGTAGCTCCATGCAGAGCATTTTTGACATAGAGATTTGCAAAATACATGCGGATCTGAATGTGGCAGACCCGTTGACTAAACTTCTCTCACAAGCAAAACATGATCACTTTTTGGGTCTTAATCACATAGCGATGTGAACTAGATTATTAAATCTAGTAAACCCTTTGGGTGTTAGTCACATGGAGATGTGAACCAATCACATAAAGATGTGAACTATTGATGTTAAATCACATGGCGATGTGATCTAGATTATTGACTCTAGTGCAAGTGGGAGACTGAAGGAAATATGCCCTAGAGGCAATAATAAAGTTATTATTTATTTCCTTATATCATGATAAATGTTTATTATTCATGCTAGAATTGTATTAACCAGAAACATAATACATGTGTGAATACATAGACAAACTGAGTGTCACTAGTATGCCTCTACTTGACTAGCTCGTTAATCAAAGATGGTTATGTTTCCTAACCATGGACAAAGAGTTGTTATTTGATTAACAGGATCACATCATTAGTTGAATGATCTGATTGACATGACCCGTTCCATTAGCTTAGCACCCGATCGTTTAGTATGTTGCTATTGCTTTCTTCATGACTTATACATGTTCCTATGACTATGAGATTATGCAACTCCCGTTTGTCGAAGGAACACTTTGTGTGCTACCAAACGTCACAACGTAACTGGGTGATTATAAAGGAGCTCTATAGGTGTCTCCAATGGTAGATGTTGGGTTGGCATATTTCGAGAATAGGATTTGTCACTTCGATTGTCGGAGAGGTATGTCTGGGCCCTCTCGGTAATGCACATTACACAAGCCTTGCAAGCATTGCAACTAATGAGTTAGTTGCGGGATGATGTATTACAGAACGAGTAAAGAGACTTGCCGGTAAAGAGATTGAACTAGGTACTGGATATCGACGATCGAATCTCGGGCAAGTAACATACCGATGACAAAGGGAACAACGTATGTTGTTATGCGGTCTAACCGATAAAGATCTTCGTAGAATATGTAGGAGCCAATATGGGCATCCAGGTCCCGCTATTGGTTATTGACCGGAGACGTGTCTCGGTCCTGTCTACATTGTTCTCGAACCGTAGGGTCCGCACGCTTAACGTCACGATGACAGTTATTATGAGTTTATGCATTTTGATGTACCGAAGCTAGTTCGGAGTCCCGGATGTGATCACGGACATGACGAGGAGTCTCGAAATGGTCGAGACATAAATATTGATATATTGGAAGCCTATATTTGGATATCGGAAGTGTTCCGGGTAAAATCGGGATTTTACCGGATTACCGGGAGGTTACCGGAACCCCCCGGGAGCCATATGGGCCTTATTGGGCTTTAGTGGAAAGGTGAAAGGGGCTGCCATGGTGGGCTGTGCGCCTCCCCCCTCCCCTAGTCCTATTAGGACTAGGAGAGGTGGCCGGCCACCTCTCTCTCTCTTTCCCCCTTGGGAGTCCTATTTGGAATAGGATTGGGGGGGGGGGAGTCCTACTCCCGGTAGGAGTAGGACTCCTCCTGCGCCCTCCTCTTGGCCGGCCAGCCCCTCCCCTTTGGATCCTTTATATACGGGGGCAGGGGGCACCTCTAGACACACAAGTTGATCATTGAGATCGTTCCTTAGCCGTGTGCGGTGCCCCCTGCCACCATATTCCACCTCGATCATATCGTTGTAGAGCTTAGGCGAAGCCCTGCGTCGGTAGAACATCAAGATCGTCACCATGCCGCCGTGCTGACGGAACTCCTCCCCGAAGCTTTGCTGGATCGGAGCCCGGGGATCGTCATCGAGCTGTACGTGTGCTAAGAACTCGGAGGTGCCGGAGTAACGGTGCTTGGATCGATCGGATCGGGAAGAAGACGTACGACTACTTCCTCTATGTTGTGTCAACGCTTCCGTTGCGATCTACAAGGGTACATAGATCAGACTCTCCCCCTCGTTGCTATGCATCACCATGATCTTGCGTGTGCGTAGGAAAATTTTGAAATTACTACGTTCCCCAACATTAGGGCCCATCTGCGCCTAGGGTTTGCCCCCTCTCCTCTTGAGGACGCCTTGGGCCTTGGTGGGAGGCGCCCCAGCCCACATAGGGGCTGGTCACTTCCCACTTATGGCCCACGCAAGCCTCCGGGGCTGGTGGCCCCTCCCGATGGATCCCCGCACCCCTCCGGTGGTCCCGGTACACTACCGGTGATGCCCGGAACACTTCCGGCGGCCAAAACCATACTTCCTATATATCAATCTTTACCTCCGAACCATTCCGGAACTCCTCGTAACGTCCGGGATCTCATTTGGGACTCCGAACAACATTCAGTAACCGCTTACATACCTTCCCTATAACCCTAGCGTCATCGAACCTTAAGTGTGTAGACCCTACAGGTTCGGGAGTCATGCAGACATGGCCGAGACAACTCTCCGGTCAATAACCAACAGCGGGATCTGGATACCCATGTTGGCTCCCACATGCTCCACGATGATCTCATCAGATGAACCACGATGTCAAGGACTTAATCAATCCCGTATACAATTCCCTTTGTCTAGCGGTACGATACTTGCCCGAGATTCGATCGTCGGTATCCCGATACCTGGTTCAATCTCGTTACCGGCAAGTCTCTTTTACTCGTTCCGTAACACATCATCCCGTGATCAACTCCTTGATCACATTGTGCATATTATGATGATGTCCTACCGAGTGGGCCCAGAGATACCTCTCCGTTTACACGGAGTGACAAATCCCAGTCTCGATTCGTGCCAACCCAACAGACACTTTTGGAGATACCTGTAGTGTACCTTTATAGACACCCAGTTACGTTGTGACGTTTGGCACACCCAAAGCACTCCTACGGTATCCGGGAGTTGCACAATCTCATGGTCTAAGGAAATGATACTTGACATTAGAAAAGCTTTAGCATACGAACTACATGATCTTGTGCTAGGCTTAGGATTGGGTCTTGTCCATCACATCATTCTCCTAATGATGTGATCCCGTTATCAATGACATCCAATGTCCATGGTCAGGAAACCGTAACCATCTATTGATCAACGAGCTAGTCAACTAGAGGCTTACTAGGGACATGGTGTTGTCTATGTATCCACACATGTATCTGAGTTTCCTATCAATACAATTCTAGCATGGATAATAAAAAATTATCATGAACAAGGAAATATAATAATAACCAATTTATTATTGCCTCTAGGGCATATTTCTAACAGTCTCCCACTTGCACTAGAGTCAATAATCCAGTTCACATCGATATGTGATTAACACTCAAGGTCACATCCCCATGTGACTAACACCCAAAGAGTTCTGGGTTTGATCATGTTATGCTTGTGAGAGAGGTTTCAGTCAATGGGTCTGCAACATTCAGATCCGTATGTACTTCGAAATTTTTTGTGTCATCTTGTAGATGCAACTACTATGCTACATTTGTAGCCATTTCAAATAACTGTTCTACTTGGAAGTATTCTAAATCGTTGCTCCATTATACGTATCCGGTATCTCTACTCAGAGCTATCCGGATAGGTGTTAAGCTTGCATCGACGTAACTCTTTATGTCGAACTCTTTATCACCTCCATAACTGAGAAACATGTCCTTATTCCTCTAAGGATAATTTTGTCCGCTATCTGGTGATCTACTCCTAGATCACCTTTGTATCCTCTTGCCAGACATGTGGCAAGGCACACATCAGGTGCGGTACTCAGCATGGCATACCGTATAGAGCCTGTGACAAAAGCATAGGGGACGACCTTCGTCCTTCCTCTTTCTTCTGCCGTGGTCGAGCTTTAAGTCTTAACTTCATACCTTACAACTCAGGCAAGAAATCCTTCTTTGACTGATCCATCTTGAACACCTTCAAGATCATGTCAAGGTATGTGCTCATTTGAAAGTACCATTAAGCGTTTTGATCTATCCTTATAGATCTTGATGCTCAATGTTCAAGTAGCTTAATCCAGGCTTTCCATTGGAAAACACTTTCCAAATAACCCTATATGCTTTCCAGAAATTCTACGTCATTTCTGATCAACAATATGTCAACAACATATATTCATCAGAAATTCTATAGTGCTCCCACTCACTTCTTTGGAAATACAAGTTTCTCATAAACTTTGTATACACCCAAAATCTTTGATCATCTCATCAAAGCATACATTCCAACTCCGAGATGCTTACTCCAGTCCTTAGAAGGATTGTTGGAGCTTTGCATACTTGTTACCATCTTTCAGGATTGACAAAACCTTCCGGTTGTATCACATACAACCTTTCCTCAAGAAAATCGTCGAGGAAACAATGTTTTGACATCCTATCTGCAAGATTTCATAAATAATGCAGTAATCGCTAATATAATTCCAACAGACTCTTAGCACCGCTACGAGTGAGAAAGTCTCATCGTAGTCAACTCCTTGAACTTGTCGGAAAACATCTTAACGACAAGTCGAGCTTTCTTAACTTACCATCATTGTCCGTCTTCCTTTTTAAAATCCATATGTACCTAACAGCCTTACGACCATCAAGTAGTTCTTCCAAAGTCTACACTTTGTTTTCATACATGGATCCTCTCTCGGATTTTATGGCCTCGAGCCAATTTTCGGAATCCGGGCCCACCTTCGCTTCTCCATAGCTCATAGGTTCATCGTTGTCCAACAACGTGACCTTTAAGACAGGGTTACCACTTAGAAGTTGTACACACCCTTGTCAACCCATGAGGTTCGATAGTAACTTGACCTGAAGCTCCATGATCATCATCATTAGCTTTCTCTTCAACTGAGGCAGGTGCCACAGAAACATTTTTCCTGTGCTGTGCTACTCTCTGGTTGAAGTAAAGGTTCAACAACCTTATCAAGTTCTATCTTCCTCCCACTCAATTCTTTCGAGAGAAACTTTTCCCCGAGAAAGGACCCGATTCCAGAAACAATCCCTATTGTTTTTGGATCTGAGACAGGAGGTATACCCAACTATTTTGGGTGTCCTATGAAGATGCATTTATCCGCTTTGGGTTCGAGCTTATCAGCCTGAAACTTTTTCACATAAGCGTCGCAGCCCCAAACTTTTAAGAAATGACAGCTTAGGTTTCTCTAAACCATAGTTCATATGGTGTCATCTCATCGGAATTATGTGGTGCCCTATTTAAAGTGAATGTGGTTGTCTCTAAGTCCTAACCCATAAACTATCATGGTAATTCGATAAGAGACATCATGGTATGCATAATATCCAATAGGGTGCAGTTATGATGTTCGGACACACCATCACACTATGGTGTTCCAGGCTGTATTAGTTGTGAAACAATTTCCACAATGTCTTAATTCTATGCCAAACTCGTAATTCAGATATTCATCTCTATGATCATATCATAGATATTTTATCCTCTTGTCACGACGATCTTTCAACTTCACCCTGAAATTACTTGAACCTTTCAATAATTCAGACTCGTGATTCATCAAGTAAATATACTCAACATCTACTCAAATCATCTGTGAAGTAAGAACATAACGATATCCACTACACGCCTCAGCACTCATTGGACTGCACACATCAAAATGTATTACTTCCAACAAGTTGCTTTCTAGTTCCATTTTACTGAAAACGAGGCTTTCAGTCATCTTGCCCCTGTGGTATGATTTGCATGTCTCAAGTGATTCAAAATCAAGTGAGTCCAAACGGTCCATTTGCATGGAGTTTCTTCATGCATATACACCAATAGACATGGTTCACATGTCTCAAACTTTTCAAAAACGAGTGAGCCCAAAGATCCATCAACATGGAGCTTCTTCATGCGTTTTATACCGATATGACTTACGTGGCAGTGCCACAAGTAGGTGGTACTATCATTACTATCTTATATCTTTTGGCATGAACATGTGTATCACTACGATCGAGATTCAATAAACCATTCATTCTAGGTGCAAGACCATTGTAGGTATTATTCAAATAAATAGAGTAACCATTATTCTCCTTAAATGAATAACCGTATTGCGATAGACATAATCCAATCATGTCTATGCTCAACACAAACACCAATCTCGATGGTAGAGGGAGCGTGCGATGCTTGATCACATCAAGCTTGGAAAAAACTTCCAACACATATCGCCAGCTCACCTTTAGCTAGTCTCCGTTTACTCCGCATCCTTTTATTTCGAGTTTACTAACACTTAGCAACCGAACCGGTATCTAATACCATGGTGCTACTAGGAGTACTAGTAAAGTACACATTAACACAATGTATATCCAATATACTTCTGTCGACCTTGCCAGCCTTCTCATGTACCAAGTATCTAGGGTAATTCTGCTCCAGTGGCTGTTCCTCTTATTACAGAAGCACTTAGTCTCGGGTTTGGGTTCAACCTTGGGTTTGTTCACTAGAGCAGCAACTGATTTGCCGTTTCATGAAGTATCCCTTCTTTCCCTTGCCCTTGCCCTTCTTGAAACTAGTGGTTTCACCAACCATCAACAATTGATGCTCCTTCTTGATTTCTACTTTTGTGGTGTCAAACATCGCGAATATCTCAAGGATCATCATATATGTCCCTGATATATTATAGTTCATCACGAAGCTCTAGCAGCTTTATGGTAATGACTTCGGAGAAACATCACTATCTCATCTGGAAGATCAACTCCCACTCGATTCAAATGATTGTTGTACTCAGACAATCTGAGCACAAGCTCAACAATTAAGCTTCTCTCCCTTAGTTTGCAGGCTAAGAAAATCGTCGGAGGTCTTATACCTCTTGACGTGGGCACGAGCCTGAAATCCCAATTTCAGCCCTCGAAACATCTCATATGTTTCGCGACGTTTCAAAACGTCTTCGGTGCCTCAACTCTAAACCGTTTAACTGAACTATCACGTAGTTATCAAAATGTGTATGTCAGATGTTCGCAACATCCATAGACGACGTTCGAGGTTCAGCACACTGAGCGGTGCATTAAGGACATAAGCCTTCTATGAAGCAATGTGGACAATCCTCAGTTTACGGACCTAGTCCGCATATTTGCTACTATCAACTTTCAACTAAATTTTCTCTAGGAACATATCTAAACAGTAGAACTGAAGCGCGAGCCACGACATAATTTGCAAAGACCTTTTGACTATGTTCGGGATAATTAAGTTCATCTTATGAACTCCCACTCAGATAGACATCCCTCTAGTCATCTAAGTGATTACATGATCCGAGTCAACTAGGCCGTGTCCGATCATCACGTGAGGCGGACTAGTCATCCTCGGTGAACATCTTCATGTTGATCATATCTTCCATACGACTCATGCTCGACCTTTCGGTCTCTTGTGTTCTGAGGCCATGTTTGTACATGCTAGGATCGTCAAGTCAACCTAAGTGTTTCGCGTGTGTAAATCTGTCTTACACCCGTTGTATGTGAACGTTAGAATCTATCACACCCGATCATCACGTGGTGCTTCGAAACGACGAACTTTCGCAACGGTGCACAGTTAGGGGGAACACTTTCTTGAAATTTTAATGAGGGATCATCTTATTTACTACCGTCGTTCTAAGCAAATAAGATGCAAAAACATGATAAACATCACATGCAATCAAAAAGTGACATGATATGGCCAATATCATTTTGCTCCTTTTGATCTCCATCTTCGGGGCTCCATGATCATTATCGTCACCGGCATGACACCATGATCTCCATCATCGTGTCTCCATGAAGTTGTCTCGCCAACTAGTACTTCTACTACTACAGCTAACGGTTAGCAATATAGTAAAGTAATTACATGACGTTTATGTTGACACGCAGGTCATAAATAAATTAAGACAACTCCTATGGCTCCTGTCGGTTGTCATACTCATCGACATGCAAGTCGTGATTCCTATTACAAGAACATGATCATCTCATACATCACATATATCATTCATCACATCCTTTGGCCATATCATATCACAAAACACTTGCTGCAAAAACAAGTTAGACGTCCTCTAATTGTTGTTGCAAGTTTTTTTACGTGGCTGCTATAGGTTTCTAGCAAGAACGGTTCTTACCTACGCCAAAACCACAACGTGAATTGCCAATTTCTATTTACCCTTCATAAGGACCCTGTTCATCGAATCCGATCTGACTAAGGTGGGAGAGACAGACACCCGCCAGCCACCTTATGCAACTAGTGCATGTCAGTCGGTGGAACCGGTCTCATGTAAGCGTACGTGTAAGGTTGGTCCGGGCCGCTTCATCCCACGATGCCGCCGAATCAAGATAAGACTAGTAACGGCAAGATAATTGACAATATTGACGCCCAAAACTACTTTGTGTTCTACTCGTGCATAGTAACTATGCATAGACCTAGCTCATGATGCCACTGTTGGGGAACGTAGCAGAAATTCAAAATTTTCTACGCATCACCAAGATCAATCTATGGAGTACTCTAGCAATGAGGGGAAGGAGAGTGCATCTACATACCCTTGTAGATCGCTAAGCGGAAGCGTTCAAGTGAACGGGGTTGATGGAGTCGTACTCGTCGTGATCCAAATCACCAATGATCCTAGTGCCGAACGACGGCACCTCTGTGTTCAACACACGTACAGCCCGGTGACGTCTCCTACGCCTTGATCCAGCAAGGGGGGAAGGAGAGGTTGGGGAAGACTCCATCCAGCAGCAGCACGACGGCGTGATGGTGGTGGAGGAGCGCGGGACTCGAGCAGGGCTTCGCCAAGCACTACGAGAGACGAGGAGGGAGAGGGGTAGGGCTGCGCCAACAGAGAGAGCAAATCACACATGTGTTGGGCAGCGCCAAACCTCAAGTATATATAGGGGGAGGGGAGGGGATGCGCCCCCACCTAGGGTTCCCTCCCTAGGGGTGGCGGCAGCCCCCAGATCCCATCTGGGAGGCGGCCAAGGGGGAGAGAGGGGGGGGGCGCACCTAGGGTGGGCCTTAGGGCCCATCCGCGCCTAGGGTTTGCCCCCTCTCCTCTTGAGGACGCCTTGGGCCTTGGTGGGAGGTGCCCCAGCCCACATAGGGGCTGGTCCCTTCCCACTTATGGCCCACGGAAGCCTCCGGGGTTGGTGGCCCCTCCCGGTGGACCCCCAGACCCCTCCGGTGGTCCCGGTACACTACCGGTGATGCCCGGAGCACTTCCGGTGGCCAAAACCACACTTCCTATATATCAATATTTACCTCTGGACCATTCCGGAACTCCTCGTGACGTCCGGGATCTCATCCGGGACTCCGAACAACATTCGGTAACCGCGTACATACCTTCCCTATAACCCTAGCGTCATCGGACCTTAAGTGTGTAGACCCTACGGGTTCGGGAGTCATGCAGACATGGCCGAGACAACTCTCCGGTCAATAACCAACAGCGGGATCTGGATACCCATGTTGGCTCCCACATGCTCCACGATGATCTCATCGGATGAACCACGATGTCAAGGACTTAATCAATCTCGTATACAATTCCCTTTGTCTAGCGGTACGATACTTGCCCGAGATTCGATCGTCGGTATCCCGATACCTGGTTCAATCTCGTTACCGGCAAGTCTCTTTTACTCGTTCCATAACACATCATCCCGTGATCAACTCCTTGATCACATTGTGCACATTATGATGATGTCCTACCGAGTGGGCCCAGAGATACCTCTCCGTTTACACGGAGTGACAAATCCCAGTCTCGATTCGTGCCAACCCAACAGACACTTTCGGAGATACCTGTAGTGTACCTTTATAGCCACCCAGTTACGTTGTGACATTTGGCACACCCAAACCACTCCTACGGTATCCGGGAGTTGCACAATCTCATGGTCTAAGGAAATGATACTTGACATTAGAAAAGCTTTAGCATACGAACTACATGATCTTGTGCTAGGCTTAGGATTGGGTCTTGTCCATCACATCATTCTCCTAATGATGTGATCCCGTTATCAACGACATCCAATGTCCATGGTCAGGAAACCATAACCATCTATTGATCAACGAGCTAGTCAACTAGAGGCTTACTAGGGACATGGTGTTGTCTATGTATCCACACATGTATCTGAGTTTCCTATCAATACAATTATAGCATGGATAATAAACGATTATCATGAACAAGGAAATATAATAATAACCAATTTATTATTGCCTCTAGGGCATATTTCCAACATCTACATCAACACCATAGCTTCTCCGATGATGTGTGAGTAGTTTACCTCAGACCTTCGGGTCCATAATTATTAGCTAGATGGCTTCTTCTCTCTTTCTGGATCGCAATATAATGTTCTCCCCCTCTCTTGTGGAGATCTATTCGATGTAATCTTCTTTTGCGGTGTGTTTGTTGAGACCGATGAATTGTGGGTTTATGATCAAGTTTATCTATGAACAATATTTGAATCTTCTCTGAATTCTTCTATGTATGATTGGTTATCTTTGCAAGTCTCTTCGAATTATCAGTTTGGTTTGGCCTACTAGATTGATCTTTCTTGCAATGGGAGAAGTGCTTAGCTTCGGGTTCAATCTTGCGGTGTCCTTTCCCAGTGACAGTAGGGGCAGCAAGGCACGTATTGTTTCCATCGAGGATAATAAGATGGGGTTTATATCATATTGCATGAGTTTATCCCTCTACATCATGTCATCTTGCTTAAAGCATTACTCTGCGGTCGATGTGTGGAGTAATAGTAGTAGATGCAGGCAGGAGTCGGTCTACTTGTCTCGGACGTGATGCCTATATACATGATCATACTAGATATTCTCATAACTATGCTCAATTCTGTCAATTGCTCAACAGTAATTTGTTTACCCACCGTGATACTTATGCTCTCGAGAGAAGCCACTAGTGAAACCTATGGCCCCCGGGTCTATTTTCTATCATATTAATCTTCCATCAACAAGCTATTTCTTGCACCGTTTTTATTTTGCTTTATTTACTTTGCATCTTTATCATAAAAATACCAAAAATATTATCTTATCATATCTATCAGATCTCACTTTCGTAAGTGACCGTGGAGGGATTGACAACCCCTTTATTGTGTTGGTTGCGAGGATTTTATTTTTTTGTGTAGGTGCGAGGGACTCGTGCGTGGCCTCCTACTGGATTGATACATTGGTTCTCAAAAACTGAGCGAAATACTTACGCTACTTTGCTACATCACCCTTTCCTCTTCAAGGGAAAACAAACGCAGTGCTCAAGAGGCAGGAGGAAGAATTTCTGGCGCCGTTGCCGGGGAGTCTACGCAAAAGCCAACATACCAAGTACCCATCACAAACCCTTATCTCCCGCATTACATTATTTGCCATTTGCCTCTCGTTTTCCTCTCCCCCACTTCACCCTTGCCGTTTTATTTGCCCTCTCTCTCCTTCCTCCTTCTTTTTGCCCCTTGCACTTTCTGTTGTTATGTCTGAAATTGGGGAAATTATTGTCGATATGGAAAATAATAATATCATGGAAAATTCTGATGCTCCTGCTGAAGAACCCCCTATCTTACATACAAAAAAATTCCGAATTGGTAGTGGTAATATTATTGGAAAAGGAGTTATCCATGATTTCTTTACTTGTGCCGGTGCTTTGCCTTCTATGGGTAGTTCTATTCTTCATGGAACTAGTAGTCTTGCGGATGCTATCGTCATGCTTGTAGTTGAACTTGAAAGACAATTTATGCACATGCATCCTTGCATACAAAGGATTTTCCTAGAATTTTCTAATATTGAGCATTCTTCTGTTAAGCGTGCCGCTACTATCTTTTTGGCTCATGAGTTTAGATTTATAATAAAAGAGGCCAAAGAAATCTTTGCGCGTTATAGGGTGGACGCTGGCAGTCCTCCCATAGAGGCTATTCTCTTTGATAATGAAGAAATAATGCGTTTTCAATCTCTAGACTATGTTTCTTTCAATGAAAATCTTAGAAAAAGGGTTCCCAGCAATGTTCTAGTTGATAGAATTTCTGAACTTAACAATGATTTGTCTATTCAAATAATGAGCCAGGATATTCTCTCAAGTATAGGCTCACAAAGTTCTGTCAAAAGAATGCTTATAATGATGAATTGGTTGTGCAATACGAAGGGCCGAAGGAGGAACCTATACCTCCTAAAGTTAATCTTGGGGACTTTTGTCCCATTAAATTTAGCCCTTTTGATTACTTTTGCTTGCCTCAAAGAAAACTTGCTGCTGAACATAGAGAATACGAAATGAGTTTTAATGATATATCCTATTATTATGGCAATACCTAGATCTATCTTCGCTTTTATGCCTAGGTAGGGGCATTAAACGATAGCGCTTGTTGGGAGGCAACCCAATTTTATTTTTATTCCTTGCTTTTTGCTCCTGTTTAGTAATAAATAATTTATCTAGCCTCTGTTTTGGTTGTGTTTTTTGTGTTTAATTAGTGTTTGTGCCAAGTAGAACCGTTGGGAAGACTTGGAAAAAAGTCTTTTTGATCTTGCTGTTAAAAACAGAAACTTTAGCGCTCACGAGATCTGCTGTCATTTTTATTTGGAAAGTGCTATTTAGTTAATTATTTTCGAAGATGATTAATAGATAAATTCATCACATCCAGAAATTTATTTTAGAATTTTTGGCGTTCCAGAAGTTTGCGTTAGCTGCAGATTACTACAGACTGTTCTATTTTTGTCAGATTCTGTTTTGCGTGTGTTGTTTGCTTATTTTGATGAATATATGGCTTGTAAAATAGTTTATAAACCATAGAGAAGTTGGAATACATTAGGTTTAACACCAATATAAATAAATAATGAGTTCATTACAGTACCTTGAAGTGGTGTTTTGTTTTCTTTCGCTAACGGAGCTCACGAGATTTTCTATTTTGAGTTTTGTGTTGTGAAGTTTTCAAGTTTTGGGTAAAAGATTTGATGGATTATGGAACAAGGAGTGGCAAGAGCCTAAGCTTGGGGATGCCCATGGCACCCCAAGATAATCTAAGGACACCTAAAAGCCAAAGCTTGGGGATGCCCCGAAAGGCATCCCCTCTTTCATCTACTTCCATCGGTAACTTTACTTGGAGCTATATTTTTATTCACCACATGATATGTGTTTTGCTTGGAGCGTCTTGTATTATTTGAGTCTTTATTTGTTAGTTTGCCACATCATCTTTTCTGTACACACCTTTTGAGAGAAACACACATGATTTCAAAATTATTAGAATAATCTATGTGCTTCACTTATATCTTTTGAGTTATATAGTTTTTGCTCTAGTGCTTCACTTATATCTTTTAGAGCACGGTGGTGGATTTTTTTCATAGAAACTATTATTCTCTCATGCTTCACTTATATTATTTTGAGAGTCTTAAACAGCATGGTAATTTACTTAAACTGGGAAATTAATCCTAATATGCTAGGCATTCAAGATTAGTAAAAAAAATCTTATGAGTGTGTTGAATACTAAGAGAAGTTTGATACTTGATAATTGTTTTGAGATATGGAGATGGTGATATTAGAGTCATGCTAGTTGAGTAGTTGTGAATTTGAGAAATACTTGTGTTGAAGTTTGGGATTCCCGTAGCATGCACGTATGGTGAACCATTATGTGATGAAGTCGGAGCATGATTTATTTATTGATTGTCTTCCTTATGAGTGGCAGCCGGGGACGAGCGATGGTCTTTTCCTACCAATCTATCCCCCTAGGAGCATGCGCGTAATACTTTGTTTCAATAACTAATAGATTTTTGCAATAAGTATGTGAGTTCTTTATGACTAATGTTGAGTCCATGGATTATACGCACTCTCACCCTTCCACCATTGCTAGCCTCTCTAATACCGCGCACCTTTCACCGATATCATACACCCACCATATACCTTCCTCAAAACAGCCACCATACTTACCTATCATGGCATTTCCATAGCCATTCTGAGATATATCGCCATGCAACTTTCCACCGTTCCGTTAACTATGACACGCTCCATCATTGTCATATTGCGTTGCATGATCATGTAGTTGACATTGTATTTGTGGCAAAGCCACCATTCATAATTCTTTCATACATGTCACTCATGCATCATTGCACATCCCGATACACTGCTGGAGGCATTCACATAGAGTCATATTTTGTTCTAAGTCTTGAGTTGTAATTGTTGAGTTGTAAGTAAATAAAAGTGTGATGATAATCATTTTTAGGGCATTGTCCCAAGTGAGGAAAGGATGATGGAGACTATGATTCCCCCACAAGTCGGGATGAGACTCCAGACTAAAAAAGGGAAGGCCATAAAAAAGAGAGAAAAGACCAAAAAATGAGAGAAAAAGAGAGAAGGGACAATGCTACTATCCTTTTACCACACTTGTGCTTCAAAGTAGCACCATGATCTTCATGATAGAGAGTCTCCTATGATATCACTTTCATATACTAGTGGGAATTTTACATTATAGAACTTGTCTTGTATATTCCAATGATGGTCTTCCTCAAAATGCCCTAGGTCTTTGTGAGAAAGCGAGTTGGATGCACACCCACTTAGTTCATTTTGTTGAGCTTTCATATACTAATAGCTCTAGTGCATTCGTTGCATGGCAATCCCTACTCACTCACATTGATATCTATTAATGGGCATCTCCATAGCCCATTTATACGCCTAGTTGATGTGAGACTATCTTCTCCCTTTTTGTCTTCTCCACAACCACCATTCTATTCCACATATAGTGTTATGTCCATGGCTCACGCTCATGTATTGCGTGAAGATTGAAAAAGTTTGAGAACACCAAAAGTATGAAACAATTGCTTGGCTTGTCATCGGGGTTGTGCATGATTTAAATACTTTGTGTGGTGAAGATAGAGCATAGCCAGACTATATGATTTTGTAGGGATAACTTTCTTTGGCCATGTTATTTTGAGAAGACATAATTGCTTAGTTAGTATGCTTGAAGTATTATTATTTCTATGTTGATATTAAACTTTTGTCTTGAATCTTTCAGATCTGAATATTCATACCACAATTAAGAGAATTACATTGAAATTATGCCAAGTAGCATTCCACATCAAAAATTCTGTTTTTATCATTTACCTACTCGAGGACGAGCAGGAATTAAGCTTGGGGATGCTTGATACGTCTCCAACGTATCCATAATTTTTGATTGTTCCATGCTATATTATATTCTGTTTTGGACATTATTGGGCTTTATTATACACTTTTATATTATTTTTGGGACTAACCTATTAACCAGAGGCCCAGCCCAGAATTGCTGTTTTTTTTGCCTATTTCAGAGTTTCGTAGAAAAAGAATATCAAACGGAGTCCAAACGGAATGAAACCTTCCAGAACGTGATTTTTGGAACGAACGTGATCCGGAGGACTTGGACCCTACGTCAAGAAAGCAACCAGGAAGGCATGAGGTAGGGGGCGCTCCTACCTCCCAAGCGCGCCCTCCACCCTCGTGGGGCCCATGTTGCTCCACCGATGTACTTCTTCCTCCTATATATACGTACGTACCCCCAAACTACCAGATACGGAGCCAAAACCCTAATTCCACCGCCGCAACCTTCTGTACCCGTGAGATCCCATCTTGGGGCCTTTTCCGGAGCTCCGCCGGAGAGGGCATCGATCACGGAGGGCTTCTACATCAACACCACAGCCTCTCCGATGATGTGTGAGTAGTTTGCCTCAGACCTTCGGATCCATAGTTATTAGCTTGATGGCTTCTTCTCTCTTTTTGGATCTCAATACAATGTTCTCCCCCTCTCTTGTGGAGATCTATTTGATGTAATCTTCTTTTGCGGTGTGTTTGTTGAGACCGATGAATTGTGGGTTTATGATCAAGTTTATCTATGAACAATATTTGAATCTTCTCTGAATTCTTTTATGTATGATTGGTTATCTTTGCAAGTCTCTTCGAATTATCAGTTTGGTTTGGCCTACTAGATTGATCTTTCTTGCAATGGGAGAAGTGCTTAGCTTTGGGTTCAATCTTGCGGTGTCCTTTCCTAGTAACAGTAGGGGCAGCAAGGCACGTATTGTATTGTTGCCATCGAGGATAACATGATGGGGTTTATATCATATTGCATGAGTTTATCCATCTACATCATGTCATCTTGCTTAAAGCGTTACTCTGTTCTTTTGAACTTAATACTCTAGATGCATGCTGGATAGTGGTCGATGTGTGGAGTAATAGTAGTAGATGCAGGCAGGAGTCGGTCTACTTGTCTCGGACGTGATGCCTATATACATGATCATACCTAGAGATTCTCGTAACTATGCTCAATTCTGTCAATTGCTCAACAGTAATTTGTTTACCCACTGTAATACTTATGCTCTCGAGAGAAGCCACTAGTGAAACCTATGGCCCCCGGGTCTATTTTCTATCATATTAATCTTCCATCAACAAGCTATTTCTTGCGCCGTTCTTATTTTGCTTTATTTACTTTGCATCTTTATCATAAAAATACAAAAAATATTATCTTATCATATCTATCAGATCTCACTTTCGTAAGTGACCGTGAAGGGATTGACAACCCCTTTATTGCGTTGGTTGCGAGGATTTTATTTTATTTGTGTAGGTGCGAGGGACTCGTGCGTGGCCTCCTACTGGATTGATACCTTGGTTCTCAAAAATTGAGGGAAATACTTACACTAATTTGCTGCATCACCCTTTTCTCTTCAAGGGAAAACCAACGCAGTGCTCAAGAGGTAGCAACGAGCTAGCATCAACTACAAGGAGTAATCAACACTACTAACAACTCTCAGGTACCAATCTGAGGTTTTGAGATGAAGATTGGATACAAGAGATGAACTAGGGTTTGAGATGAGACGGTGCTGGTGAAGATGTTTATGGAGATTGACCCTCTCCCGATGAGAGGATCGATGGTGATGACGATGGTGATGATTTCCCCCTCCCGGAGGGATGTTTCCCTGGCAAAACAGCTCCGTCGGAGCCCTAGATTGGTTCAGCCAAGGTTCCGCCTCGTGGCGGCGGAGTTTCGTCCCGAGAGCTTGCTTATGATTTTTTCCAGGGCAAAAGACCGCATATAGCCAAAGATGGGCACCGGAGGCCTGGCAGGGGGCCCACGAGGCAGGGGGGCGCCCCCACCCTCGTGGATGGTGGGTGGCCCCCCTCTGGTGCTTCCTTCGCCTAATATTATATATATATATATATTATATATATATATATATATATATATATATATTCTGAAACTGACTTCTGTGGAGTTTCAAGACTTTTGGAGTTGTGCAGAATAGGTCTAATATTTGCTCCTTTTCCAGCCCAGAATTCCAGCTGCTGGCATTCTCCCTCTTCGTGTAAACCTTGTAAAATAAGAGAGAATGGGCATAAGTATTATGACATAATGTGTAATAACAGCTCATAATGCAATAAATATCAATATAAAAGCATGATGCAAAATGGACATATCACTTCACCTTCTCGGTTGGTTGGTAGACATATTTTGCTATGTCTCCCCGACCTTTGAACGCTGCCGCGAGCTGGATAGTGCCTTTTGTCACGCTTGCTTGGCTTTTTGACGCCGCGGCCTGGTTGGCTAGCATATATGTTGCAGGTGCTCGTTGATCGCACTCTTCCATGGACCGTCATTCGTCTAGTCGGTACACTTGGTTTCCTTCTTCTCATGTGCTTCTGAGTGGGAGTGCCCGATTCTGATGGGTTAGGTCATTTAGCATGGAGGGTGCGGGCAGGTTTTCTATCAACCCGAAAGGAGCATGAAAAAAAATAGATTCAATTCACCTGCTCAATGAACAACTTATGTATCGTCAAATGAAAACATGACAAACATCATTGTTGTCTGATGTTAGTAAATACAAGCCAAATACAGACGCAATATGAACATAATCACTTGTAGATAATTCACGAAAAACATCCTTCTAATAGCTCGCCTAAATTCTTGGTTGCATTTGTTTTTGCCCTTTGCGTATCATTCATAAAATATGTTGTTTATAAATTGCTTCGCTTCTTGCCTCCAATTGGACATTGCGCCAAGGGCCTAACATGTCATCTAGTATATTTAGATACTAATCGCATCTGCAGCACCATCCCTCAAACGCCCACATGCGTCCGGACCGAGCTGTCCGGATGTAGTTTTCCATCCAATGGGAATCCATATTTTCCCGTGGACGTGTCCGCTTATCCAAATTCTTGCAAACTAGACACAAACCGGGGGAGATTTGCAGATATCCGGACCTCTGCCACGTTAGACTTCGACACCCCCGGCTCACTCAAATCCCCCCATTGGACCACTTTTCTTTCACTCCCCCCTTGCTTTCCATCCACACCCTCCTCGTCAGTTGCCGCTGTTATACCTCTTTGGCCGTTGCTCATGCATTGTTCGGACGTCCACAACCCCCACGCACGCGCCTGTCTACCTTGGACTATGCCAACGTCCATACAAGATACATCCGCAGCTAGGTACTTTTCGCCCTCCTGCCAACTCCTTCCATGAAGGACACCTCGCCCGACAGGTGTTGGGTCAAATGCCATTGAGTGTTTGTTTACCTTCTCATTGTTTCCTAGAGTAAGCACAATGGTGGGATGCTCAGTGATGGAGGATAGTTGATATGTGATGCGTGGTTGGTCGTATCTGCAGACTTTGTAAGCATGAGGCAAAGGGGCTCGACCTTTTGGCAAAACATGCATTCTTTTTTTTCATGGGCAAAAACACTTCACGCCCTACTACCTGAACGTGATTCATGAAGGCAATGTGAACCGTGTCATGTTCTACTGCAGTGCGATTGCACGGTTGGAGAGCATATGGCCACCTGGTGTGTCGGCGTTGGAGATTGTAAGTTTTGCTTTTTATTGCCCTATATGTTGATCAATTCATTGATTCACTCACTATTGTTACTTGATGTTTATTGAATAGCCCGTCCGCATTGCCGTGATGTACCACTTGAGAGAGGGCATGCCATTCATGTTGATGCATTATTGGATGGCATCGCGCGTGGAGCGACGTGTGCGGATTCGGACTCGAGAATCGTTGGATTTTGAATCGATGAATTCAAAAACTTGTTGAACATCATGTTATCTCAGATGAAATATTTATATTTGAACTATTTTTGCACTAGAGATTTTTGCATGTTATTTATGGATGAATGGTGCTATTTTCTTTAGTTATTTTGAGTGTCGCGGACTTAAAAAAACAGAGGCGGACGAGTCCAGACCAGTCCGCACACAAACAATGTGTCTGTTTTAAGGGATGGTGTGGAGCCTTGAGGTGCGTTGGAGTTGTGGGGGTCGCAGTGTTCTAAGTGTATATATAGTCATAATGTGCTGGCTGATTTTCTTGGTTCTCAGAAGGTTTTAGAAGAAGATATTATTTCTTTTACGTCTTCTATCTTTTCTGTGTATTTCTCCACTGGTTTCAATGTTTTTTATTCTTATTTACCTTTTCAATTTTGTTTATGCTTTTTTTCATTCATTATTTTCCACACCTAATTAATGAGCATTTTAAAAATCATGGCCATTTTTTAAAATCCATTCATATTTTTCCAAATTCATGAATATTTTCTACATCTACGAATAATTTTAAGTTCATAAAATTTTATAAAGTGTGTGAACATTTTTAAATTTGCAAAAAATGTATGAAATGATTTTTTTTTAAAATTCATGATTTTATAAAAAATGGTTTCTTTAATTCTCAACATTTTATAAATATTTTTAAAATTTGAGTACATCATTTGATTTAATGAACCTTTTCAAATAAAAAGTGACACCCAATTTTTCTGAGCCAGAAGAAAAAGAAAGCAAAGTGAGCGAGTGGAGCTATGATCCAAGCCGAGCGAGAGCTTCATGGGCTGGCCCACGTACATGGCATAGGAGCAATTCCATGGTTTCAGCATGGAATATGATCTCCCAAGAGCTCACACAACCACTACTTGGATGACACCAAGGCAAAAACATTTAGGGACCCAAACATTTAAGGACATGACAACACGCAACAAACTGATAAACACCGTCTCCAGCAACAGCCCAACACGATGTATAGTACTGTATATGAATAAAAAAACCGTCGTAACCAGCATGCACTGCACCCAACGAACAACACATGCTAGAACGCACAACACCCACAGCCGTGCATGCATGGGAGCGCCCGCCGTGCGGCCTCGCGGCTGCTCTCCCGGCGCCGGCAGCGCCGTACGCCTGCGGGAATTCATGCCCCGCCGTCGAGTGGATAAGCTGCTGCACCGTCCAACCGCGCCTGCCGTATGTATTGCGCCGCAGCGCGCGTGTCCCCTCCCCTCCTCCCCGGTACAGTACGTACAGTGCGTACGCACAAGCTCTGAATCCGCGGCGTTATGGCGCGGGTGCCTCGAGCCAGCCTGAGGCCCTGAGCCCGTGGCATGCATGCGTTGCATGCGACGCAGCTTCACTTGTCGCCTCGTCCCGCCGATGAGCCGCGCCATGGGGGACCTTGCCTGCCTGCCTGCTTGCTTGCTTGTATCTCTCCACGGCGTATCACTTGGCGCCACCTCCGGCCTCAGAGTGAGTGATGGCACGGCCAGGTCGGGCCTGGCACGCGTCTGCTGGCGCCAAATTTGCTCGACACTCATGCCTCATAAATAGTAAAAATGCCTCAGACAGAGCAAGGTGGCAAACTACCCCCCAAAAACTCCAATGGGGCGACCCATTTGGCGTCTGTTTGGATCGGCGCGGACAGAAAAGGCAGCCCAACACGTCGACCCAAACGGATGCGCATCCGCTTGGCGTCCGTATGGCGACCCATTTCTGAC
The DNA here is from genome assembly GCA_034509565.1 of Triticum monococcum. NCBI lineage: Eukaryota > Viridiplantae > Streptophyta > Magnoliopsida > Poales > Poaceae > Triticum > Triticum monococcum. Next base: position 81,159,166 of record CM067843.1, read on the forward strand.
TTAATTGTGAGCTGGATTTACGTCGGCGCGGACAGGAAACGGACGCGCGCGTGCGCCTACTCCTCTCCACGGGCCCGCCGGTCGATGGCAGCCACCATCATTTTCCCACATTTTCCCCCAAAAACCCTCTCGCCCACGCGCTCCCGCGCCACACCCGCCATGGACAACGCCATCGACCTCGACGCCGCCGGCAGCCTCGCCTGCCTCGCCTCGTCCGGCGTCACCGCCTCCTCCGGGAAAGGCAAGTCTCGTGCCCCGTGTAAGACCACCGCCGCGACCAAGCCAAAGAAGCCACTGACGCCCGCACAACGGGCAAGGGAGTCGGCCAAGAGGAAGGACCGGAGGCACGCCGCAGACGCGAGGGATGAGGCCGCCGCGCATGCCGCCGTCGTCGCCGCCGCGCAGCAGGAGGTCACCAACGCCCTCGTCGCGGCGGCAACGAGGGAAGCGATCTACATGCTAGGATTAAACCCTGGCCAGCACGGCCTCGTCAACGCCGCCGTCGCCGCGGCCAGCACCGGCTCCTCGGCGTTACCTCGGATGGTGCTGCCCGACTCGCCCCGCGCATCGGCTTGCAACCCGATGCCCAGCTTCCACGTTTACCCGCAGGCCTCCCGCCTCTCCGGGGAGTGCTCGCCCGACGTGAGCGTGGTCGCGCCTTCCACGCCCGCGCCCGCGCCCATCGACCTCAACGCCACCCTGGTGGCCGGTGGCTCGTCATCCGGCAGCGCGCGGCAGACGCCAGCCAGCGTGCTCCCGGACACCGACAACCTGTTCGAGGGAATGCCGTCAGCCGTCAACAAGGACTACATGCAGAACCTCATCTTTGAGGGCGGTGCGCCGGCCGCTGGCTACGATCCCGATGAGACACAAAGCTAGGACGGCCGCGGGGCGTTCACGCCGGCCGCTGGCTATGATCCCGACCAGGCGGCCTTCATGTGTGATCAGGTCGGCATCGACCTAGACGGCTTCCCACTCGACCACGAGTTCCCGGACAACTACGGGCTAGAGGAAGAGGACGAGTGCGACATCGAAGTGGAGCCTTTGTTCGAGGACGAGCTCGCCAACCAACCCACTGGTCCTAAGCCGAAGCGCAAGAGCAAGCGCACAAAGGCATACACGGCTGCCGAGGACAAGCTTCTTTGCGAGTGCTGGCGAGACATTGGACAAGACCCCAAGACGGGCGCCGAACAAAACCATTCAACCTTTTGGATTCGTGCCCACCGAGAGTTTCATGAGCGCAAGAAGTTTCCGCCTTATCAATTTGTGAGCACGCGCTGGTGGGTGTCCATTTCCAAGCGATGGGGGTGATCCAACAAGAGTGGAACAAGTTTTGTGCCACTCTTGAGAGCGTCAAGGCCCGCCCCGTGAGCGGCATCGGCATGCAAGACATGGTATGATAGCAAGCCGCCCTCTTTTGCAGTGGCGGAGCGTGAACCAAATGTAAGGAGGGGCCAACGAGTGTACTATGACCTAGAAAAGGCTAGGGTGATCAGACATGCCGAAGGATTAGTAGAGCGATTAGTAGAAATATAAGCATACTGTGTAAATTTTTCTCTAGCAAGGGGTGGCCAAGGCCCGGTATTGTCCCCACTACGCTCCGCCATTGCTCTTTTGTGTCATCAAGTTCATGCTTGCGTGTTCACTTGCATATCATTTGCCCATATGTTTGCATGGAAACATTTTGTAGGCATCTCAAGCATTGGAGGCATTCAAGGTTCAACACAATGGCAAGTGCTTCAACATCTCCCATTGCTTTCGGGTCATCAAGGACGAGGAGAAGTTCAAGGTGCAATATGCCGCCCTCAAGTCGCGCGGGGGAAAGTAAGCCTTGGAGGAGGTTGGGAAGGGCGAGCCGGCACGACCGCGGGGGAAGACCAACTCCAAGAAGGAGGACAAGCGGGATGCGGCATCCAACGCCTTGATCGCAAACGTGGAGGGCATGATGAACAAGAAGGGCTCAAGGGAAGAGGAGCGCCGACGTTTTTAGGCGGAATAAATGGACGCTTTCATGGAGATCCAAAGGAGGAGGCTTGAGATGGACGCAGAGAAGCAAGCCAAGATGTTTGAGCTAGATGCGGAGAAACAAGCCAAGATGCTATAGATCGAGGCTGGCAATGCCAAGACCAAGGTGAAAGAAGTGGTGCTCGCGAGCATGATGACCGGGGTGGAGATCATGAAGATGGATCTCAACACCGTGTCACCAAGGAAGAGATCGTGGTTCGAGAAGATGCAGGCCGACATGCTCAAATTCGACGACGAGTGATCTATGGCGGCGATCGTCATCTTTTTTGTATACCAACATGTGTGCTGGCATGACCACGGGGGGCCGTGATGGCGTGGTCGAACTCAAGTCTCACCTTTTTTTTGTGCTGGCATGTGTGCCGGCCGGCTGGTGAGTGCCCCAGCATGAACTGTGGTGGTATTTTTTGAAGCCGGCATTGTATGCCGGCGCATGGCCGCTGGCATGATCCGCCGCGGGCCTTTTTTTTAAGAGTTGAGTGCTGACATGAAATGGGTCGGCGCATTGGGCGCACTGCCGACCCAAATGCAAAACTGGACAAACGGCGAACGGATGACCGACCCATACAAATAAAAAACAGACAAATGCGCCGTCCGTTTGGGTCAGCCCGTTGGAGTTGCTCTAAGGCCCCTCCCAATGCTCCACCTTGTACGGGTGCTAAGCCTTCCACGTAGGCAAAATATCTGACGTGGCAAGTTATTTAAGAGGAGAGAGATGAGCGTGGTGACCCCAGAAAGAAACAATGCTAAGCGCGTGAACCTAGGCAAAACATTTAAAGAAAGAAAACTCACCAATACATGAAGAGCTTTAGTTGCTAAATCATTAAATGAAGCAAGCTTAGCAACCATAAGGGCATCTCCAATGGTTGTAAGATAGTTGTTGGTAGACTTTGGCACATAGGATTTTTGATGATGTGTCATACAATAAATGAGGAAAGAGAGGAAGGTTGTATGTACATGAACCAACACCCATTGCACAAGCTCCAATGTAGAATGAGAGAGCACCCCATTTATTATCTCACATTTTATTGGGCAAACTAGATACAACCCATTGAAGTTGTTGTATGTTAAGGTGTTGGTTGATGACATGACATATTTTACCAACAAGCTAACATACAAACTACTCCCTCCTTCCATCTATACAGGGCCTAATGCGTTTTTTAAGACCGCCTTTGACTATTGACAAGATTAATAGTACATGACATGCACAATGTAAAAATTATATCATTGAAAGCTCCTTTCACACACGAATTTAACGGTGTGCTTTGTGTAAGTTGCATGTCATATATTATTGCTCTACTATTTGGTCAAAATTAGCCTCGAAAAACGCATTAGGCTCTATATAAAGGGAAGGAGGAAGTATTAGAGATGCCCTAAGCTAAGCACCTATGCATTGGAAAATATAGTTGCCAAGCTATTTAATGTGCATAGCACCTCATCTAAGCACCCATGCATTAGCACCAGCCTAACCACATAACTCTGAGTAGGCCAAGAACTTGCTTAAAAAAGATAATCTACCACTGGCACACCCACTGGCGGCACTCAAGATAAAAGGCAGCAAGCAATGTGACGGAAGCGCTACTCAGAGCCCAAGGAAATTCCCCAGAGGGGGGGACACCTGAGCCATTCAACCCCAGCGCTGCGCTCTCTGCTACAGCAATCGCGCTGGGGCTCTGGGCGCATTCACGCTAATAACTCGCAATCAAGGCCTCCTCAGCGCGAGAGTGCCCAGCACGCACTGCGCTTAGCATAGGACCACCACCTCACCCACAGACACATCTCGCGGGAATAATTCAAATCGCCAGTGGTACCTCACTGCCTCGCCGGGGCACTGCCGCCCCCATTATTCAGAGCTGAACAATCTTCATGCATTTGGCTATTTAGGGAAATGGAAGGAAATTGGGTACAGTAGCGCAGAAGGGGCAAGGGAGAGGATCTCTGTCACTTTCATTTTACTACATGGATTTGCTCGCTGTTGGTGAAAGGTCAGGGAAAATTGGCCACAAGTGGCTCCGAGAACGTCAGAGTTTTTGCCCGCCTCGGTTTCTTCTCGCCATCCGAAAACGGTAGCGAATTCGAAAGCGCGCAGGTTCGGTCCGGTCCCTCTCACGGCCCATGGTCTCGCGCCTTGTTTGAATCAGAAACACGCGACGTAAAGGAACTGTCGCCGGGTGATTCATGTCACTCTCTGTACTCTACTCGACTCCCTGAGAGGATGCAAACGGTTTAAGTTGGACACTATTTAAGCTGCTGGATTTAAGAGGCATGGCACTGGTGAGGTGGGACGACAGCAGCAACCGAAATCAACGTATGTTTGATGGATTGGAGCATGCGATAAATATGGGCCTGTGGATGGCACTGGCAGACTAACATCCTTGAACTTGTTCTGGTATGAATAGTTGAGAAAGAACGACATGGTCGCCACGTGTTTAGGTGCTCAATCATTGTTAGTTTTCTACTCCTTCCGTTCCATATGTACTGTGATTTAGTACAAAATTATACTAAATCACCCGCAAAAAAGACACTCAATCAGCGACACTTAATTTGGAATGAAGGAAGTACATAGTACTCCTTTCATTTTTTTAGTGCATATAAGATTTGGTCAAAGTCAAATTTTGTAAAATTTGACCAACTTTGTTGGAAAAAATATCAACATCTACAATATAAAGCTATATGGTATGAAAATTAATTTCAGGATGCATCTAATAATATTGATTTCATATTGTGAATCTTGATATATTTTTTTATAAACTTGGTCAAAGTTGACAAAGTTTGACTTTGACCAAATTTTATATGCAGACTAAAAAAACGAAGGGAGTAAGACGGAGGCAAAAGATTTATCTAATTTTTTAAAGGGTTTATCTCATTTTATTAATAAAGAGGTGGAATCAGAGTTTTAACTAGAAAAAAAAGAGGTGCATACTATTGGATTACTCTACCGAAATTAAAGATGTCACATGTTTTGCTCTAGCGAAATCCTAAATACATGCATCGCTTTTAACCTTCGATGTCACAATCACCGGCATCCTAGGTTTGGTATGGAAGACTCGTGCATTCCGCTCATTCTATAATTCCCTGAGCAAGCTCATGGCCTTGCATTGAGACCCATGGAGCGAAACCTTCTCGTGCCACCAATCTTTGACCGAATACAGATCACTCCAAATTACCGTGCCAAGCTGATGAAGACCTAACCACTCCCAAATCGTATTCCATGGCGGCATTTGAAAAGGTCTGAGGCAGATTCCGGCTCGCACTTGCACATTCAACATAACCCGCAATTCGTCTGACCCTGCCTATCCGCCCTCTAGACTTTTTTGCATGATGCGCCACGAGAACAATTTCAACTTGGGAGGTGCCTAACATTTCACCCCTCAGCATACTGGAAACAGTGGTGGATCTAGAGGGTAGATAGGGTGGCCTCAATCCATCCGTAGATTACACATTAGTCTATATATTATACTCCCTCTGATCCATATTAATTATCACTGATTTAGTAAAACTTTTTACTAAATCAGCGACAACTAATATGCAGTACTGAGCGAGCAAACATGCATCCCACTCCCTCCCTTGCATGCTTTTGGGCCGGCCCATGTGCAGGGTGGGCACCCCTGTTTTATTTCATTTCATATTTTCTATTTTTACTTCATTAAAAAAATTATGACTTCAAACGAAAATCAAACTTCAAAAAATTCATGAATTTTAAAAATATTCTAATTTCAGAAAAATATTAATAATAATTTCAAAAAATGTTCATGAATTTGTAAATTTGTTTTTAATTCCAGAAAATGTTTATGACTTGTCAAATTGTTCGTCAATTTGAAAATATTCATGATTTAAAAAAGTTGGTGAAGTCAAAAAATGTTCACAATTTTCAAAAATATCTGCAAGTTTGAAAAGAATGATCAGGAATTTTATAAATTCTTCTAAAAATTCATAAATTTTAAAATGTTTGCAAATTTGGATATTGTTCGTGATTTTCAAAAAAAATATGAATTCAGAAAATGTTCTTGATTTCTAAAAAAGGTATACAAATATTTCAAAACCTTGCAAATTTGATGAATAAAGGGCACAATATTGAAGAAAAGAAAAGAAAAGAAAAATAGAAAACAAAATAAAAATGAAAAACAAAAGTAAAAAGAAAAACCTGGAGGAAAAAAAATCCTGTTTTCGGAACGTGCTAGAACCTCCCAAAACAAAACCGAAAGAGGGAGTGTGTGGTTGGGTGGTCCCAAATTCACGTAAGCGAGCAGGGTGGTGGGTGCGCATTTGGTCGACTACGCGATGAATAGGGGTCCTGGGGAGCAACTAATTGAGGAGCGCTCGTTCGGAAGCCTTCAAGAATCACTTTGGGTGGGCTGAGAGCGTGCTAAGTGGCGCTCTCAGCCGTCGTCACGTGTCGCGCTCTGGATGCTCGCTCTAGATTTTTATTTTTCCGCACGCGTTTTTAGCTTTTTAGATGGTTTTTCCTGTTTTTTTGGCTTTTTGGTTTTCCACCAGTCTTTCTTAGCTTTTTGACGAACAAAATTCAGGAATAAAAATGTGTGCGGAAACATGCGTTTTCCCTTTTATTTTGCTTCCGCGCGAGGCACGGTTTTCCTTTCACGAGAGACATGATTTTTTTTTCACGAGAGGCACGGTTTTGCTTCCGCGAGAGGCACGGCCATGCCTCTCTGAAAAGATAAAAAGCGTGTTTTTTTGCTTCCGGGAAAGGCATGGTTTTACTTTCGCGAGAGGCACGGCCGTGCCTCTCGAAAACGAAAAAACATATTTTTTTTCTTACATGAGAGGCACGGTTTTTCTTCTACGAGAGGCACGACCGTGCCTGTCGGGAACGGCTTTCGAAAAGGATAAAAACATGCTTCCGGTGTGGTTTTTTTGTCCGGTTTTTCCGTGAAAAATGTCGTTAAAATCTATCAACATGGAATTTAGTTTTGAAGATCTCGACGCGAGAAATCCATGGGCGAAACCAGTTTAGAATTTGAATGCATGATTTAAAAGATAAAATGTTTTGATTAAATGGATATAAAAAAGAAAAAACTCTCAGGTTGCAACAAGTGACGAGCATGCAGCGCCGCATATGCCCTATGCGCTATGCAGTGTTGACCGAGCAGACGCGCACACCACTTGATTTTCGGCCGGCGCATCTGCCGGGCGGGCTCCCCTGTTTTATTTCCTTTCGCTTTTTTCTAATTTTTTGCTTCATTAGAAAATGTTCAGGATTCCATAATATATATTTCAAAAGATTAATTAATTAAAGAAACCTTGTTCAATTCAATTTTTTGTGAGCTTGAAAAAATGTTCTAAATTTGGAAAAATTCCTGAATTCAAAATATGTTCCCATATTCGAAAAAACATTCTCAAATATTTGGATTCATAATTTTTTAAATGTTCCCGAACTTCAAAAAATATGCACAAATTTGTAAAAATGGTTGCGGTTTCAAAAAATGTTCGTGACTTGTGAAGTTGTTCCTGATTTTGAAAAGATTCATGGTTTCAAAAATTGTTCATGATTTCCAAAAAAAATCCTAAATTCAAAAAATATTCCTATATTTGAAAAAATCTTCTCAAATATGTGAATTCATTAGTTTCAAAAAAATTGTAAACTTCCAAAAATGTGCACGAATTTGAAAATTTGTTCATGGCTTTTGAATTTTTTTTCCTGATTTACAAAATATTCATGGTTTCAAAATTGTTCATGATTTAAAAAAAATTGAATTCGAAAAATATTCGCAATATTGTTTTTCTTCATAAGTTTGGAAAAAATGTTCACGGATTTGATTAATAGTTATAGAAATTCAAAACCTGTTCACTACTTGTAGGAAATGTTAGCAAAATTGGAAATTGGTTGCGATTTTCAGAAAACATTCATGAATTCCAAAATGTTTTGTGATTTTAGAAAAGGTTAACTTAATTTTTTAAACCTGTGAATTTGATAAAAACAATGAAAAATAGCAAGGGAAAAGGAAAATAGAAAGAAAGAAAAGAGGAAAAAGAAAATAAAAAAAGAAAAGGGAAGAGAAAAAAGGAAACTGGAAGGTATAAAACCGTTTTCCAAAACCGGAAGGAAGAAAACCATTTCCCAAAACCGGAAGAGGGAGCCTGCGCTTGGGCCGTCCCAAATTCACCTGGCGAGTGAGGCGGGCCGTGGGTGATCCCAGTCATCAGCAGTGAATTTTCACCTCATCTCATTTTTCATATCGTCAAGATTCTTTCCTGTAAAGTGCACCAAAGGTTGAAGAATTCTTGTATATGCATCAACGGAAGGCCATATTGCATGTCAGTTATCTGACTCAGCCGTTGTTCAGCATAGCCTTATGAACTTTGCATATCTTGCGTTTGGATAACTCAATGATTCCCCGCGCTAAGTCCTAAGGCTTGCATCCATGAAACCAAGGCGAGTGACAGCAAAAACTGGCAGTCTTCCCGTCCCCGACTGTAATGATGACTTCCGCGTAAAATAGATCCATGTCCTGATCGTCACAGGCAGTGCCAAAGCGACAAAGCCTACCCAGGCCCTTCCAAGCAAACCAGGCCCATGTAAGCTCAATGTGGTACTGTACTTCTGAAATTGCTCCTGCCCGAATTATATTTTGTAGTAAGACATAAAATTGTCTCATCAGAACTATTATGTGAATTTTGCAACAGAGAACATTTGATAAAGCAATCATCGTCAACACATTTTCATCCACTGCAGGGTATCATCGGTAAGATGAAAACTACTAGATGCTCGGCAAAAATATGACAACGTTTAAAGATTACATATAAGCCCCATGACATATAATAGGAAGCAATTCCATCATAACGAGGAGCCACCACTTGTTCAAAATATATCCGGATGTGCGCTAATTATTCATGGGGTATGCGGTGGTACATTTCGGTAGGCATAAGCCCAGTTGGCCCAGACTAGGACTCTGAGTTCAGAAGCCCTGCTCAAGAAGGTAATCGCCGAGCCTCTCAACCACCATGTTGCACTGTCCAGGAGTCATTGGTTCCTCGTAGATTCCAATGATGATGGCTAGACTCGTCTTCTTGATTGTAACCCCTCCTGACCCCTGCAGAGAAAGCACCATTGATGAGATATAAGATGCAAAATGTTCGACATTAGGGAACAGCCCGTAGCCCGTACTAACACATCTTACTTTGAAGTAAACTTGTCAACTTTCTTGTGCTGAAATACTACTGCATTAATTTAGTTTCAGGAAAAATAGAAGTGTGATCAGTCAACTTCCAGTTAAAGTTTGGATTGATCATATAAGCTGAAATACTGACCACCACTAGAGGGAAACTGTAGAACAACTTACAAATCTAGATGATTCTTAAGACGCTAAAACTATTAACAGAAGAAATGATCTTTTATCATCACTAAAATACCAAGGCAGAGCGAATTTGAGACTAATCAATGCATACATAATTTGTTTGTGACCCAACTTAAACTGAATGAATATTTTTGCTATCCGAAGTCAGGGACTTCTGCATGCTTGTAACCCACTTGTCAACCATAGGTGTGACCGTGTGAGGTTCATGATGATAACATTTTTCTTTCGTGCAATCTAGGCAGTGTGCCTTGTGTACTAGTGAACGCATTCCTAGTATATTGTGCACACGGTAATTTTTCAGTTTCCCTCTAGTGCCTGGTGACCAGTAGAGCTGCTATTTTAGTCAGTATTATTATTGACACCAGTATGAAAACCTTGCTTGTAACTTGTAAGCAACAGAATGGTAGATTGAAGCTTGTCAAGTTGCAAGAGAGTATGTTAAACTCAATATTTTCTGACTAGTAAAGAATTGTCACTGAATATCAGAGATGTTTCAACTGTCTGACAAATGTAGCAGGTGGTGGTGAGTTTTACTTGCATTTCAACTCTTATTTCTCAACCCTTTACAACAGAGTGGCTATTTTGTGCAAAAAAAAGAGTTAAGTACAAATGTATATATAACATGCTTCCTACGTAACATCCAGTCATCATCTTTTATTTGAAAGGCAGAGTGATATTGTTATAGCTTTGTTCTTAATCGGAAAGCATGTTGCAATTGTATTCCATTACGCTGTGGATAAGATAGATTTCAAGTTAACTTTTTCTCCAAAAAAATCAAATTTTCCCTGAGTGTCCAGCTCCTGGGTGGCTTGCTCAACATTTTATATGGTACAAGAAGGATTCATATGAACGATGTGACCATACAGCTACAGAAGCTAACTCATACAGCTAGTAATTCCTTTGCCCAGGAGAGCCAAGACCAAAGAGCAAGACCAAGGATTCGTATGAACAATTTGACCATACGGCTACAGAAGACCAGTGTCTGATTTATAAGTATTTAAGACATGATTACAGTCCATGTTCCGATGTTAATTCTTTATTTCTGCATGCATTATAAGCCGATATAATGAAGTCTGCTCTCCTACTTTCGAAGAAACTTTGTAACACCATGGTTTCTTTAAAGGAGTCTAGTGGTAGAAAATGGAATGCCAGGTCCTAACCTTTTTGCCCCGAATGACAGCCCCAGGTTCACCTTGAATAACCATGTACTTTGTACCACCAAGGAATAATCCAGTTGGTGCCAAAGAGCCTGGTTCATCGAAGTCATTTAGTACTGCAGTAATTTCTTCAGGTTTGACCTGTGGAATGTAGAAACACACTCATCATAAGTCCTGAGAATGATGCAACATAATCTTCCAAAGCGGGAAAAAGGAATGCTGTAAGATGAAGAGAGCAAAGGTTTGCAAACTGAACATACAAACTCATGGATTCACAAAAAAGCATACTGAAGATGCAAACTAATGGTGTCACAAAAAAGAGCATACTGAGCAGCGGATCTTCCTTCCCCATCAATTAAAAATTACGAAGCCACGGTGTAATACAGTTCGAAATAGAAGTTAGCATAAACAAAATTTATGCTCCCTGCAATCTGATGATCCAAGCCATGTCTCTAGAAGAATTACTTGTACCACCAATTTGATAATACTTTTTATTTTGGTAATTATGTGTTTTAGGCTAGCCGGAAAACAAACTTTTGGTCTGTATGACCAGATAGATATCACCGGGCAATGTGCCTCTATCTATTCATAGTTTCGGATGCTTATATATAACAAAAATTTCATCACAAGTAAGCACATGTGTACTTGAAACCTAGCCCTGAAGGAGCCGCGTTAACCACAGGAGGTAGAACCAACCAACTGCATTGGTACTTTGTAATACATCCTAGATTACGATTGCGACAAGCAGGTAAAAATCGATTCCCCAGCGGATCAGGCCCGCGGTAACCCAGACAAGCGAGATCTCAGCCGAGTCAAACATATATTGACCAGGTAAAACTAAGTAAAACAGAGCAGGGAGCATCAATGGGTAGATAATCTAAAGGGAGGAGAAGGAGGACCTCGGGGAAGGGCTCCGACTGCGCCCAGACGGCGCCGTCGTGGCCGAGGATGGCGGCGGCGGTGAGGCGCTGGCCGTCGATGTCGCAGAGCAGCTGCTCGTCAACGTACGTCTGCCACGACATCCTCCTCCCTCCTCGCTCGCCTGCTCGCGGGATCTTTTTTCTCTCCCGAGATTTTTGCTCGCTCGTGGGGTGGCAGTGGCAGGCAGGTTGTGATGCTGCTGGTTTTCTCCTGCGAGTCGCGTACTTATGCGACGCCCGCGAAGACGTGTGTCTAGTCTTTAGTCTACAGGTTGGCACGACTCCTCCGTCCAATGTGGGAATCCATTCATTCGTTCGCTCCCTGGCGACAACGAAGCGGAATTGTTTTCCTTCCAAATATTTTTACGATTCGATGCTTCTTCCCTGGAGTGGACGGCCTCAAACGTTACCTGGCCTCACGTCGATCGACATTAGTGATGTTATACAGTGCTATTTTAGTGTTTTTTTGCGTCACCTTTGGCCAAGATATGATCCACTTTTGCGTCGCATCAGATCTTCGTCGAGCATGTCTGGCGCTTGGCTTGCTCTGCTTTTGATGTGGTGTGTTTGTTCGACGCGTGGTGCGTGGCACGACCTCCTTTGTGGAAGGGACAAGGCGTAGAAGCTTTGGTTGGAACATGGCCTCGTACCGTATCTGCTCCTTGCTGTCGGCCAGTGCTCCTTCCAGCGCTCGAGATAGGCCTTCTCCTGCTACGGTGTCGCGGCGAAGTAGACGGGAGGCGCGCTCACCCACTCGCGGTACTAGCCCGTCCACGAGTAGGCCTCCTCCGGCCAAGTGGGTGGAGGCGGGGAGCGCTTACGCGTCGCTTCGGCTCCGGCTCCGGCTTGGGCTAGACGGGCGGCGACGACGGCGGTGGCAGCACGAAGAGCGGGATGTGGACGGAGTCCCCCGCCGCCAACAGGACAAGGGCTTGCCCCAGCGCATCCCAGTGCGCGTCCTCCTCGAGGCGGCTAGCCTTCAGCGCGTGCTGCAGGGCCTCCTCGAGGGCGGCTTGGTACTCCGCCTCCGCCTCCATGTCCTCCGGATCTACCTGCGGGGGCGGCGGTGGGAACGGCGACGGGACGACGTCGACACCCGAGCGCCGTTGCTCCTCATGTTCGAGGGCGAACCACGCCTCCCAGTTGGGGGAGTCGTTGGCGTACTCTAGCAGCCGACGCTGCTCCGGCGGGAGCTGCGCGCGGCACCTGCGTACCTCGTTGTCGTGCGCGCGCTGGCTACGCGGAACCGCCGGCACGGGGATCCGCTGCAGATCCAGATGCCAATGGTGCAGCAGCGTGACATCGGGGTACGGCAGTGGCTGCCTGTACTCCCAGTGCCATCGCGCTTGGTGCACCGGGATGTGCAGGGGCCGGCGACCAGGGCGAAAACGCGGCGCCGCCGGAGGAGGAGGGAGAAGGGGAGCACGAGAGGACAAGGCGCCGGGGGTGCCCTTGCCCTTGCCATTGTTGCTGCCGAAGAGGCCCATGGGCGCGCTAGGGTTTGCGGTCGTGGGTGAGGAAGCAAAGGGAGTGATGGGGGGCTAGATGTGGACGGGAGAAGTGGATGAGGCCGACCCCGCCGCACGCGTAGTTAAAAAGGACGCTTCCACTGGTTGACGCGTGGGCCCGCTGTCGGTGCTCGTCATAAATAAGATGATCGATGGCGGTTGGGTGGCCTACAAGTGGGGATGCGGCGGACGGCGAGGGGACACGTGGCGCGTCCACTTCGCGTCCGCGCCGACGCATTCCAGGCGCAATTTTGGGCCGAAAATGGGTCGGCGCGGACGCCAAGTGGACACGATTTGAGCTTGGGTCGGCGCGTTGGGCCTTCACTTTTGTCCGCGCCGACCCAAACGGAGGCGGGCGAACGAAATGGGTCGCCCCATTGGAGTTGCTCTAATCTACATGTAAAGGTTAACGTGTGTGTCATTTTTGATCGTACAACCTTACTACTGTGAGAAAGCAATCCTATTTCCGGATATTCTTTACGACTAGATCCACATATCCTCTCTCCCTCCTATACCTGGCCATCCCTTGGGCCGGGCCCGGCCTGAGCACGCCCAATGTAGAAATCCCAGGCCCGGGCCTGGCATAGGTGCGGGCCTAGAAATCAGGCCCAAGCCTAGCCCGTCAACACAAAAGCCCGCCGGGCCTTTTTGTTAACACGCAAATATGACGGGCCCGGGCCCGGCCCGGCCTTTGGGCTCAATATGTAGGCCCAGCCCCAGCCCATGAGGAGCGTCGGGCTGGGCTTTTTCGGGCCGGGTCGTGTCAGGCTGCCCATGGCCAGGTAGGCTCCCTCCCTCTCTCCAACCTAATAATCCTGTAAATCCAACTCATTAGAAACTTTTTGTATGTGTAACTTTGCTCGCTATGAAATGAGTAATGCTAGACACCCGATGAGTGTACAAAGTATTAACTGAATAGTTAGGAATGAGTGAAACAAATTGAAAACATAAGCTCGAAACATGTGAGTGTGTAGAAGGGATCCCAACGCCCATCCCCAAACGGACATGTAAAGGTCAGCATGTGTATTATGTAAAGGACATGTAAAGGGCAGGTTTAATGAGAAGGAAGGAGCCAATAATCTACATATAAAGGTCAGCGTGTGTATTATTTTTGGTCATACAACCTTACTACTGTGAGAAAGCAATCCTATTTACGGATATTCCTTACCGACTAGATCTACATATCCTCTCTCCCTCCTATACCTGGCCATCCCTCGGGTCGGGTCGGGCTTTGGACAGGGCCTGACCAAGCCTGACATAGAAATCCCAGGCCCGGCCCAGGCGCCGGGCCTAGAAATCAGGCCCAAGCCCCACCCGTCAACGTAAAAGCCCGTTGTGCCTCTTCGTTAACTCACGAATATGACGTGCCTGGGCCCGGCCCGGCCTTCGGGCTCAATATCTAGGCCCAGGCCCGGCCCATAAGGAGCGTCGGGCTGGGCTTTTTTGGGTCGGGTCAGGTCAGGCTACCCATGGCCAGGTAGGCTCCCTCCCTCTCTCCAACCTAATAATCCTGTAAGTCCAACTCATTAGAAATTTTTCGTATGTGTAATTTTGCTGGCTATGAAATGAGTAATGCTAGACACACGATGAGTGTACGAAGGATTAACTGAATGGTTATAAATGAGTGAAACAAATCGGAAACAGAAGCTCGAAATCTATGAGTGTGTAGAAGGGCATTCTGACGCCCATCCCCAAACGAATATGTAAAGGTCAACGTGTGTATCATGTAAAGGACATGTAAAGGGCAGGTTTAATGAGGAGGAAGGAACCCATAATCTACATGTAAAGGTCAGTGTGTGTATCATTTTTGGTCGTACAACCTTACTACTATGAGAAAGCAATCCTATTTACGGATATCCTTTACCGACTAGATCTACATATCCTCTCTCCCTCCTATACCTGGCCATCCCTCGGGTCGGGCCAGGCTTCTGGTCGGGCCTGACCAAGCCTGACGTAGAAATCCCAGGCCCGGGCTCGGCCCAGACATCGGGCCTAGAAATCAGGCCCAAGATCGGCCCGTCAACATAAAAGCCTGTCGGGCCTCTTCATTTACTCGCAAATATGACGAGCCCGGGCCAACCTTCGGCCTAAGTATCTAGGCCCAGTCCCGGCCCATGAGGAGCGTCGGGCTGGGCTTTTTCGGGTCGGGTCGGGTCAGGCTGCCCATGGCCAGGTAGGCTCCCTCCCTCTCTCCAACCTAATAATCCTGTAAGTCCAACTCATTAGAAATTTTTCGTATGTGTAACTTTGCTCGCTATGAAATGAGTAATGCTAGACACACGATGAGTGTACGAAGGATTAACTGAATGGTTAGGAATGAGTGAAATAAATCAGAAATAGAAGCTCGAAATATGTAAGTGTGTAGAAGGGCATCTCAACGCCCATCCCCAAATGGACATGTAAACGCCAGCGTGTGTATCATGTAAAGGACATGTAATGGGCGGGTTTAGCGAGGAGGAAGGAGCCCATAATCTACATGTAAAGGTTAGCGGGTGTATCATTTTTGGTCGTACAACCTTACTACTTTGAGAAAGCAATCCTATTTACGGATATTCTTTACTGACTTGATCTACATACCCTCTCTCCCTCCTATACCTGGCCATCCCTCGGGCCGCGCCGGGCTTCGGGCCGGGCCTGACCAAGCCCAATGTAGAAATCCCAGGCCTGGGCCCGGCCCAGGCGTCAGGCCTAGAAATCAGGCCCAAGCCCGGCCCGTCAACGTAAAAGCCCGCGAGCCTCTTTGTTAACTCACAAATATGACGGGCCCGGGCCCTGGTAGGCTCCCTCGCTCTCTCCAACCTAATAATCCTGTAAGTCCAACTCATTAGAAATTTTTCGTGTGTGTAACTTTGCTCCCTACGAAATGAGTAATGTTAGACACACGATGAGTCTACGAAGGATTAACTGAATGGTTAGGAATGATTGAAATAAATCGGAAACAGAAGCTCGAAATATGTGAGTGTGTAGAAGGGCATCCGAACGCCCATCCCCAAACTAACATGTAAAGGTCAGCGTGTGTATCCTGTATAGGACATGTAAAGGGCAGATTTAATGAGGAGGAAGGAGCCCATAATCTACATGTAAAGGTCGGCGTGTGATCATTTTTGGTCGTACAACTTTACTACTTTGAGAAAGCAATCCTATTTACGGATATCCTTTAGCGACTAGATCTACATATCCTTTCTCCCTCCTATACCTGGCTATCCCTCGGGCCGGGCCGGGCCTGACCAAGCCCGACATAGAAATCCCAGGCCCGGGCCCGGTCCAGGCGTCGGGCCTAGAAATCGGGCCCAAGCCCGGCCCGTCAATGTAAAAGCCCATCGAGCCTCTTCATTAATTCGCAAATATGACGGGCCCGGCCTTCTGGCTCAATATCTAGGCCCAGGCTCGGCCCATGAGGAGCGTCGGGATGAGCTTTTTTGGGCCGGGTCGGGTCAGGCTGCCCATGGCCAGGTAGGCTCCGTCCCTCTCTCCAACCTAATAATCTTGTAAGTCCAACTCATTAGAAAGCAATCATATTTACGGATATTCTTTGCCGACTAGATCTATGTATCCTCTCTCCCTCCTATACCGGGCCATTCCTCGGGCCGGGCCGGCCTTCGGTCCTGGCATGACCAAGCCCAACGTAGAAATCCCAGGCCCGGCCCAGGCATCAGGCCTAGAAATCAGGCCCAAGCCTGGCCCGTCAACGTAAAAGCCCGCGGACCTCTTTGTTAACTCGTAAATATGACGGGCCCAGGCCCGGCCCAGCCTTCGGGCTCAATATCTAGGCCTAGGCCCGGCCCCGAGGAGCGTCAGGCTGGGCTTTTTCGGGCCGAGTCAGGCCAGTCTGCCCATGGCCAGGTAGGCTCCCTCCCTCTCTCCAACCTAATAATCCTGTAAGTCCAACTCATTAGAATTTTTTTTGACTATATACTGCAAGGCAACAGCCTCACAGTCCTTTATTGAACCACAATATCAAAGTATTACAAGTTACAAAGGTGAGAGAAGGGAGGAGAAAAAAATACTTACAAGAGAAGTGATTAGGGTAATGTAGCTATCCAAGAGATTAATCTATTCCTATATTTAAATTTGATTCTATGAGCTAAAAGAGAGATGTCATGCAAAAAATTTCTCCTCCATGATCTGAATGAAGGTGGTTCATTTCTGAAAATCTTCCCATTTCTTTGTGTCCAAATATTCCAAGTGGCAGTGAAGACTACTTCTGAGAAAAAAGGTTGGCCAAAATCCCTCCTAGCATCAGAAGCCATGTCATAAGTGGTCTGGTTAGGTTGAGGATTCCATTTAATACCCAGATAGTTCCAGACACGCTGGCTAAAATTACAAGCAAAGAAGAGATGTGCTCTGTCTTCATGAGAGGCCAAGTGACATAGAACACAAGTGTCATCCTGGATAATCCAATGTCGCCGCTGCATCGTGTCTCTAGTGTTCAGGCGATCCATCAAAAGGAGCCAACCAAAAACCTTAAACTTCAGAGTACAAGAACATTTCCAGATCCACCGGAATATGGGATCAACAACTGTGTCCGAAAAGCATGACAAGTAATAAATCCTGGACTGGTAGTTGCCAGACTTGGACAGCCATTTCCAGACATCCTTTTCCCCATCGTGAAGGTTGACCAAGGGAAGTAACGCCTGGAGTTGATTAAACTCTTCAAAGGCCTCAGCAGACAGTGGCAGATGGAGATTGTCCGTTAGGTCCGATAGCTCCATCATATCCTTGACCGTGAAAGAGTCATCAATCACAAAAGAGTGAAGACTCGGAAACTGATGTTGCATGATAACCACATTATTGCCAAGTTGCCAATGGTCTAGCCAGAAGATCACCGTATCTCCCGTTCGAACGTGTGGAATTGCCAACTTGCAAAAGTTATCATATAACTTGAATACGTTCCTCCACCAGAAAGAACCGCAGCTTTGAGTGACTTGGGGAGGCGCGGCAGCATAATAAGTGTCCCAAATAAGAGATACCCATGGCACGTCCCTCTTATTAAAGAACTTGAAAAGATGCTTGATCAGCAAGGCATCATTCTGAATGCTCAAGTCCAGAACGCCCAAACCTCCAAATGATTTAGGATGACATACCAAGTCCCAAGCTGCCAATGATTGCCGGGGCGTATATGAGTTCCCTCTCCACAAGCATTGCCGCATGATGCGCTCAATCTGCTTTAAGATGCCCCGCGGTTGTGAAAGAGTGCACAAGAAATATATTGGCATATAACTTAGAACAGATTGCAAGAGCTGAAGCCGGCTTCCTTGGTTCAACAAGCAAGAAGACGCAGATAATCGTCGCTCGATACGATCCACCAAAGGCAACAGATCATAAATTGTTGGCCGGGTGGTACCCATTGGTAGTCCCAGGTAAGTGAATGGCATGGAACCAACATCACACCCAAGCATGCAAGCAACACGTTTGCCCTCATCATCACTCATATTGATGGGTATCAAAGAGGACTTACTAAAATTTACCCTCAGACCGGTTGATTTAGCAAAGACTTCAAGCATGTCTTTAAAATCGATGAGCTGATTGTCAATAGCTGGAAGAACGATGAGGGTATCGTCCGCATACTGAACGATCGGATAGTCCCTCGAGGCAGTTGGGATTGGCAAGGTGAGAATATTCCTTGAGCACATTTCATTTACGACTGACTGAAGTAAGTCCACCGCAATCACAAAGAGCAAAGGAGATAGCGGATCTCCTTGACGAACACCCGAACGACAGACAAAATGATTACCAGGCACTCCATTCAAAAGAACCGAAGAAGAGCCCGTGGACAAAATGCTCTGAACCCAACTTTTCCAACGAACATCAAATCCCTTACATTTTAGAATTCTAAGAATAAGTTCATGCTCAATGGTGTCGAAAGCCTTGGTGAAGTCAAGCTTAAGAAGAATGATAGGCCTCTTGGAAGCTTTGCATTGGTGGATGTACTCAAAACACCAGGCTAGACAATCCTGAATGGATCTACACCGAAGAAAACCATATTGGTTGCGGTGGATACATTTCAAGATCACACCCTGAAGACGATTTGCCAAAAGCTTGGTTAAAAACTTCAAACATGTATTAGTCAATGATATGGGTCGAAAATCACCGAGATATTCAAGGCTCAGCTTCTTCGGAATGAGGGTGATAAGAGATGTGTTGAGACACTCCAAATTGCACTTCCCTTCATAGAATTCTTGCACAAGCTTCATAAAGTCCTCCTTCAAAATAGACCAACATTTCTTTAAGAAAAGGCCAGTGAACCCGTCTGGTCCCGGAGCACGATCAGCAGGCATATTCTTAATGACCGCATCCACCTCAGAGTCCGTGAACGGTAAAGACAACTCCTCTAGACCATTGATCCGGGGAATTAATGTGTCTAGGTCAAATCCCATTTGAATCCCTTTTGATTGGCCCATTCGTTGGTTGAAATCAGCCCAAAACATCCGTGCCAGCTGTTGGTGATCCATGACCACATCACCCTGCACAGACTTAATCGAGGAGATAGTGTTCCTGCGATATATTTCCATAGCCATGGCATGAAAAAAAATTCGAATTCTCCTCACCAACTTTGATGTTTCTGATCGTGCAACGCCACTTCTAGTAGATAAATTGCCAATGTAATATATCCTCAAGGTGCAATTTAACAATTGTACGAAAATTGAACTCCGGCCAACTCAAAGCCCTAAATTCCTCAAGATTATCAAGAAAAATAATCACTTTATTACAATCAGCAATTAGAGCTTTGACTGTGGACAGGTTTAAATGCCATTTCTTGAGAGCATAACGGAGAGACTTAAACTTGGCCCAAATTGTTAAGGCAATTGACGATTTTGCCACTGGCCTATTCCAAACCTTAGAAACACAGTCTGCAAAACCAGGCAAATCAACCCAATAATTCTCAAAGCGGAAAACCTTTGCCTTGGGGATACACGTGGCAATCGGGACCACACACGGAACATGGTCAGAGGCAGTGCGTGCAAGAGGAAATACCATCATGTTGGGGTGGTCCGATGTCCAAGCAACCGACGTGAAGAACCAATCAATCTGTTCGAGAAGCGGCGAAGTTTGCATATTCGACCAAGTATATTGACGACCCTTTATTGGCAGCTCAACAAGACCCAAATGACCAATTATTTCATTAAACAAGAAGATATCATTAACATCGCCACCCGGAAGATTGCGGTTCTCAAGCGATCGCATGAAGTTGAAGTCACCCAAAAGCAACCAATTGACACCAAACTGAATATCAAGGTTATATAACCACTGAACAAATTCGTCACGAGCAGGGCCATGACACGGGCCATAAACGGAAACTAAATACCATGTTTCAGAAGTAGATTTGAACTCCACAATTATCCCATAGGATTTTGCCTCAATTAAAGAACCTATGAAAAAGGATGAATTCCAAATAACCACCATCCCAGCAGACGCACCAGTCGAGGGAACATAAACAAAATTATCAAAACGCCTCGGGCAGAACTTCCTAATGAAATGTTGATCCATATGCATACATTTAGTTTCCTGAAGACAAATAACAAAGCAACCACTTTCATCGATCTTTTGTCTAACCGCAAGCTGACGCGCTTCAGAATTGAGGCCCCGAACATTCCAACATAGAACTTTCCACTCCTTAAACCTTGTCTGATTCATCACAAACCAAAAGTAAAAGCATAAAAGGTAGGCCACGCAGTGACCTACACTGTCACACAGAGCAAACAAGCTGCGCATAGTTCCAAACATAGAAAGAAAGATAAATGGCGATTATGGTATGCCATAGACCAGAACCCTGCATGAAGTAACTAATCATCAAAACCCACACTGCTGTTGGACTTGGCAGGATCAGCAACAAGCTTATCTATAGAGATCTTCTCGAGTGCAATGCGAAGACGAGTGCCAATGCATTGAAGGTCTGCAATAGCAGTTGGTGGGGGCACAGAGGGACTATCTTCAGACTGGAAACTGCTAGTCTTGCGCTTCTTCAAAGTGTGAGGCTTCTTGGACGAAGTGCCACTTGTTACTTTGCGGTAGCCATCACGGAGAGGGCTGAGACGTGCACTGCGCTGAACATCAGTGTCAACAATAACTCTTGGGGATTTAGGTTTCCTTGCTCTCTTCAGAGGTACTTCAGGCACAGCTGAGAATTCAAAGACTTCAAAAACTGGCTCATCAAGGTCCTCGAAGTAGAGAGCCCGAGCAACTGGCCTTTTAACAGGAGCAGTTGGCACATCCAGAGCAGAGGTGATCCAGGAGGCAGGTGCAGGCAGGAGCTTAAGAGTGGAAGCTGGGGCATTGTAGAGGACCTCCAAGGACTACTTGTTGAGCATGGCACCAATGTCAGACTTAAAAACAAGCTGGGGACTGTCCGAAGACCACATAAGCGGCAACATCTTCTCGAAAGTACGCTGCCACTGCATCATAGGCGGCAAAACCGATCCATAGACAGTGAAAACTTGCCAATCAGAAGAGGAGGTTTCGGTGGTCCCATTGGGGGCTGGAAGACAGCTACCTCTACAGCATTGTCAGCATTGTTAACTGAATCATCAGAAAGTTGCAGAACTATAGACTCCTGAGACTGAATCTCCTGAAGTTCCTCTTGCTGCACAGCTTCCTGGACCGGATGTACATCATTGTGTTGTTGCTCATTGACAGGATGTGGAACATCATTCCAACCTAGCTCAGGAAATTCTGGCATAACCCAATTGTGATTATCAAACTGCAAATTGCAAGGGAGGGGGTGCGGATTGCCATTGAAGGGCATGGGGTCTTCATCTGCTGGCAAGATGTCTGCAAAATCTACTAAGAGAATGTATACAGGCGCAGACCAAGAGATTCTAGCACCACCAAAGTCTGCATATTCTCTGTAAGTCACAGAGCGTGGAACCAAAGTCAGCGCAGGGAAAGACACATAAACCAATGAGCGGACAAGCATTGGATCATCTTGGTGCCAATGGTGAAATCTACCAAACGTGCTAATCACATCCGCAAGGTACTGTGTGCGCCTATAATCCAAAGAAACACCAAGCAACATAATCCATCCATGGCGAAAACCCTGCGTTGCTTTGTAATTTATGCCCTCATCATGCGGAATAAATCTAACAAATCTATCATTGCCCAGATTGAAGGGTGGATGATCAACTAAGGCTTGACGAGCCAGAGCACTTCTAAAACGAAACAACCCAACTCCTTGGATCCATGGCTAGGCATCCAGAACAGCTCTACCCAGATCATTGACAACAAAGTTACTGACCATGTTCGGCTGGGCTTTTTTGGGCCGGGTCGGGTCAGGCTGCCCATGGCCAGGTAGGCTTCCTCCCTCTCTCCAACCTAATAATCCTGTAAGTCCAACTCATTAGAAATTTTTCGTATGTGTAATTTTGCTCGCTATGAAATGAGTAATGCTAGACACACGATGAGTGTACGAAGGATTAACTGAATGGTTATAAATGAGTGAAACAAATCGGAAATAGAAGCTCGAAATCTGTGAGTGTGTAGAAGGGCATTCCGACGCCCATCCCCAAACGAACATGTAAAGGTCAGCGTGTGTATCATGTAAAGGACATGTAAAGGGCAGGTTTAATGAGGAGGAAGGAACCCATAATCTACATGTAAAGGTCAGTGTGTGTATCATTTTTGGTCGTACAACCTTACTACTATGAGAAAGCAATCCTATTTACGGATATCCTTTACCGACTAGATCTACATATCCTCTCTCCCTCCTATACCTGGCCATCCCTCGGGTCAGGCCAGGCTTCTGGTCGGGCCTGACCAAGCCTGGCGTAGAAATCCCAGGCCCGGGCCCGACCATCGGGCTCAATATATAGTCCTAGGCCCGGCCCATGAGGAGGGTTGGGCTGGGCTTCTTCGAGCCGGGTCGGGTCAGGCTGCCCAT
Organism: Triticum monococcum; assembly: GCA_034509565.1. Taxonomy (NCBI): domain Eukaryota; kingdom Viridiplantae; phylum Streptophyta; class Magnoliopsida; order Poales; family Poaceae; genus Triticum; species Triticum monococcum. The sequence continues at coordinate 81,181,963 of CM067843.1, forward strand.
GGCCAGGTAGGCTCCCTCCCTCTCTCCAACCTAATAATCCTGTAAGTCCAACTCATTAGAAATTTTTCGTATGTGTCACTTTGCTCCCTATGAAATGAGTAATGCTAGACACACGATGAGTGTACGAAGGATTAACTGAATGGTTAGGAATGAGTGAAACAAATCGGAAACAGAAACTCGAAATATGTGAGTGCGTAGAAGGGTATCCCAACGCCCATCCCCAAACGGACATGTAAAGGTCAGCGTGTGTATAATGTAAAGGACATGTAAAGGGCAGGTTTAATGAGGAAGGAGCCCATAATCTACATGTAAAGGTCGGCATGTGTATCATTTTTGGTCATACAACCTTACTACTGTGAGAAAGCAATCCTATTTACGGATTTCTTTACCGATGAAATCTACATATCCTCTCTCCCTCCTATACCTGGCCATCCCTCTGGCCGGTCCTGACCAAGCCCGACGTAGAAATCCCAGGGCCGGGCCCGGCACAAGCGACGGGCCTAGAAATCAGGCCCAAGCCTGACCCATCAATGTTAAAGCCCGCGGGCCTTTTCGTTAACTTGGAAATATGATGGGCCCGGGCCCGACCCATGAGGAGCGTCGGGCTAGGCTTTTTCGGGCCGGGTCAGGTCACACTGCCCATGGCCAGGTAGGCTCCCTCCCTCTCTCCAACCTAATAATCATGTAAGTCCAACTCATTAGAAATTTTTCGTATGTGTAACTTTGCTCGCTATGAAATGATTAATGCTAGACACGCGATGAGTGTACGAAGGATTATTTGAATGGTTAGGAATGAGTGAAACAAATCGGAAACAGAAGCTCGAAATATGTGAGTGTGTAGAAGGGCATCCCAACGGCCATCCCCAAAAGGACATGTAAAGGTTAGCGTGTGTATCATGTAAAGGACATGTAAAGGACAAGTTTAATGAGGAGGAAGGAGCCCATAATCTACACGTAAAGCTCAGTGTGTGTATCATTTTTGGTCGTACAACCTTACTACTACGAGAAAGCAATCCTATTTACGAATATTCTTTGCCAACTAGATCTACATATCCTCTCTCCCTCCTATACCGGGCCATCCCTCAGGCCGGGCATGACCAAGCTCGACATAGAAATCCCAGGTCCGGGCCCAGCCCAGGCGTCAGGCCTAAAAATCAGGCCCAAGCCCGGCCTGTCAACGTAAAAGCCCACCGGCCTCTTCGTTAACTCGCAAATATGACGGGCCCGCACCCAGCCCAGCCTTCGAGCTCAATATCTAGGGCCAGGCCCGGCCCATGAGGAGCGTCAGGCTGGGCTTTTTCGGGCCGAGTCGGGTTAGGCTGCCCATGGCCAGGTAGGCTCCCTCCCTCTCTCCAACCTAATAATCATGTAAGTCCAACTTAATATGTGTAACTTTGCTCGCTATGAAATGAGTAATGCTAGACACACGATGAGTGTACGAAGGATTAATTGAATGGTTAGGAATGAGTGAAACAAATCGGAAACAGAACCTCGAAATATGTGAATGTGTAGAATGGTATCCCAACGCCCATCCCCAAACGGACATGTAAAGGTCAGCGTGTGTATCATGTAAAGGACATGTAAAGGGCAGGTTTAAAGAGGAAGGAGCCCATAATCTACATGTAAAGGTTAACGTGTGTATCATTTTTAGTCATACAACCTTACTACTGTGAGAAAGCAATCCTATTTACGGATGTTCTTTACCGACGAGATCTACATATCCTCTCTCCCTCCTTTACCTGGCCATCCCTCGGGCCGGGCCTGACCAAGCCCGACATAGAAATCAGAGGCCCGGGCCCGGCCCAGGCGTCGGGCCTATAAATCAGGGCCAAGCCCGGCCCGGCAACGTAAAAGCCCGTGTGCCTCTTCATTAACTCGCAAATATGGCGGGCCCGGGCCCGGCCCATAAGGAGCGTCGGGCTGGGCTTTTCGGGCCGGGTCAGGTCACGCTGCCCATGGCCAGGTAGCCTCCGTCCCTCTCTCCAACCTAATAATCCTATAATTCGAACTCATTAGAATTTTTTCGTATGTGTAACTTTGCTCGCCATGAAATGAGTAATGCTAGACACACGACGAGTGTACAAATGATTAACTGAATGGTTAGAAATGAGTGAAACAAATCGGAAGCAGAAGCTCGAAATATGTAAGTGTGTAGAAGGGCATCCGAACGCACATCCCGAAACGCACATGTAAAGGTCAGCGTGTGTATCATGTAAAGGACATGTAAAGGGCAGGTTTAATGAGGAGGAAGGAGCCCATAATCTACATGTAAAGGTCAGCATGTGTATCATTTTTGGTAGTACAAACTTACTATTGTGAGAAAGCAATCCTATTGACGGATATTCTTTGCCGACTATATCTACATATCCTCTCTCCCTCCTATACCTGGCCATCCCTCGGGCCGGGCCGGGCTTCGGGCCGGGCCTGACCAAGCCTGACATAGAAATCCCAGGCCCATGCCCGGCCCAAGCGTGGGTCTAGAAATCAGGCACAAGCCCAGCCCGTCAACGTAAAAGCCCGGCGGGCCTCTTCGTTAACTCTCAAATATGACGGGCCAGGGCCCGGCCCGGCCTTCGGGCTCAATATCTCGGCCCAGGCCCGACCCAAGAGGAGCTTCGGCTGGGATTTTTCGGGCCGGGTCGGGTTAGCCTGCCCATGGCCAGGTAGGCTCCCTCGCTCTCTCCAACCTAATAATCATGTTAGTCCAACTCATTAGAAAATTTTCGTATGTGTAACTTTGCTCGGTATGAATAGAGTAATGCTAGACACATGATGAGTGTACGAAGGATTAACTGAATGGTTAGGAGTGAGTGAAAGAAATCGGAAACAGAAGTTCGAAATATGTGAGTGCGTAGAAGGGCATCCCAACGCCCATCCCCAAACGGACATGTAAAGGTCAGCATGTGGATAATGTAAAGAACATGTAAAGGGCAGGTTTAATGAGGAGGAAGGAGCCCATAATCTAGATGTAAACGTGAGCGTGTGTATCATTTTTGGTCGTACAACCTTACTACTATGAGAAAGCAATCCTATTTACGGATATTCTTTAGCGACTAGATCTACATAATCTCTCTCCCTCCTATACGTGGCCATCCCTCGGGCTGGGCCGGGCTTCGGGCCAGGCCTGACCAAGCCCAACATACAAATCCCAGGCTTGGGCCTAGAAATCAGGCCCAAGCAAAGCCCATCAAGGTAAAAGCCCGCCGGGCCTCTTCATTAACTCGCAAATATGACTGGCCTAGCCCTGCCTTCGGGCTCAATATCCAGGCCCAGGCCCGGCCCATGAGGAGCGTCGGGCTAGTCTTTTTTGGGCTTGGTCGGGTCAGGCTACCCATGGCGAGGTAGGCTCCCTCCCTCTCTCCAACCTAATAATCCTGTAAGTCCAACTCATTAGAAATTTTTTGTATGTGTAACTTTGCTCGCTATGAAATGAGTAATGCTAGACAGACGATGAGTGTACGAAGGATTAACTGAATGGTTAGGAATGAGTGAAACAAATCGGAAATAGAAGCTCCAAATATGTGATTGTGTAGAAGGGCATCCCAAGGCCAATCCCCAAACGGACACGTAAAGGTTAGTGTGTGTATCATGTAAAGGACGTGTAATGGGCAGGTTTTATGAGGAGGAAGGAGCCCATAATCTACATGTAAAGGTTAGTGTGTGTATCATTTTTGGTCGTACAACCTTACTAGTGTGAAAAAGCAATCCTATTTATGGATATTCTTTATCAACTAGATATACATATTCTCTCACCCTCCTATACCTGGCCATCCCTCGGGCCGGGCCGGCCTTCGCGCTGGGCCTGACCAAGCCCGACGTAGAAATCCCAGGCCCGGGCCCGCTGGGCCTCTTCGATAACTTGCTAATATGACGGGCCCATCCCAGCCTTCGGGCTCAACATCTAGGTTTAGGCCCGGCCCATGAGGAGCGTCGGGCTGGGCTTTTTTTGGCCGGGTCGGGTTTGGCTGCCAACGGCCAGGTAGGCTCCCTCCCTCTCTCCAACTTAATAATCATGTAAGTCCAGCTCATTAGAAAATTTTCGTATGTGTAACTTTGCTCGCTATGAAATGAGTAATGCTAGACACACGATGAGTGCACGAAGGATTAACTGAATGGTTAGGAATGAGTGAAACAAATCAGAAACAGAAGCTCGAGATATGTGTGTGTTTAGAAGGGCATCCCAACGCCCATCCCCAAACGGACAATTAAAGGTCAGCGTGTGTATCATGTAAATGACATGTAAAGGGCAGGTTTAATGAGGAGGAAGGGGCCCATAATCTACATGTAAAGATCAGCGTTTGTACCATTTTTGGTCGTACAACCTTACTACTTTGAGAAAGCAATCCTATTTACGGGTATTCTTTACCGAATAGATCTACATATCCTCTCTCCCTCCTATATCTGGCCATCCCTCGGGCCGGGCCGGGCTTCGGGCCAGGCCTGACCAAGCCCGACATAGAAATCCCAGGCCCGGGTCTGGCCTAGGCGTCGGGCCTAGAAATCAGTCCCAAGCCCAACCCGTCAATGTAAATGCCCGCCGGACCTCTTCGTTAACTCGCAAATATGACTGGCCCGGGCCCGTCCCGGCCTTCGGGCTCAATATCTAGGCCTAGGCCCGGCCCATGAGGAGCATTGGGCTGGGCTTTTTCAGGCCGGGTCGGGTCAGGCTGCCCATGGCCAAGTAAGCTCCCTCCCTCTCTGCAACCTAATAATCTTGTAAGTCCAACTCATTAGAAATTTTTCGTATGTGTAACTTTGCTCACTATGAAATGAGTAATGCTAGACACACGACGAGTGTACGAAGGATTAACTGAATGGGTTAGGAATGAGCGAAACAAATCGGAAAACAGAAGCTCGAAATATGTGAGTGTGTAAAAGGGCATCGCAACACCCATCCCAAACAGACATGTAAAGGTCAGCGTGTGTATCATGTAAAGGACATGTAAAGGGCATGTTTAATGAGGAGGAAGGAGCCCATAATCAACATGTAAAGGTCAGTGTGTGTATCATTTTTGGTCGTACAACCTTACTACTGTGAGAAAGCAATCCTATTTACGGATATTCTTTACCAACTAGATCTACATATCTTCTCTCCCTCCTATACCTGGCCATCCCTCGGGCCGGGCCAGGCTTCAGGCCAGGCCTGACCAAGCCCGGCGTAGAAATCCCAGGCCTGGGCCCGGCCCAGGCGTCGGGCCTAGAAATCAGGCCCAAGCCCGGCCTGACAATGTAATAGCCCGTTGGGCCTCTTCGCTAACTCACAAATACGACAGGCCCGGGCTCGGCCTGGCCTTTGGGCTCAATATCTAGGCCCAGGCCCGACCCATGTGGAGCGTCGGGCTAGGCTTTTTCGGGCCGGGTTGGGTCAGGCTGCCCATGGCCAGGTAAGCTCCCTCCCTCTCTCCAACCTAATAATCTTGTAAGTCCAACTCATTAGAAATGTTTCGTATGTGTAACTTTGCTTGCTATGAAATGAGTAATGCTAGACATACGATGAGTGTATGAAGGATTAACTGAATGGTTAGGAATGAGTGAAACAAATCGAAAACGGAAGCTCTAAATAGGTGAGTGTGTAGAAGGGCATCACAACACCCATCCCCAAACGGACATGGTATCCATCCACAGACAGTGATGCGGGAGCCGACAATCTAACCGTGCTCGCATCCATCTCGAAACAAATTTAAACAAACCAGATGAATTTCAACAAACATGACGAAATTCCATAAAATTCGGACATAATTTACATAAAACAGACGATAGTTCATCCGCTTAATTAAAAACTTAAAAAACTAGGAGGCTAACTTGTAGTGGATGGTGACCTTGTACGCGTGGCCACCCTGGCCGGCCCCACCATCGCCATCGTCCGGTTCGTCTTCTTGGTCGAAGTTGTACTTCCAGAAGCGGAAGGGTGTGGAGCCGCGACACCGTTGCCCGTCCACCACCTGGCGCTTGCAGAGGGCCACTTCGGCCACTGCCCTTGGGATGGGCTTGCCCCTGTCGCCGGCAGTGAAGGTGTTGTTGGGGAACGTAGTAATTTCAAAAAAATTTCTACGCACACGCAAGATCATGGTGATGCATAGCAACGAGAGGGGAGAGTGTGATCTACGTACCCTTGTAGACCGACAGCGGAAGCGTTAGCACAACGCGGTTGATGTAGTCATACGTCTTCACGGCCCGACCGATCAAGCACCGAAACTACGGCACCTCCGAGTTCTAGCACACGTTCAGCTCGATGACGATCCCCGGACTCCGATCCAGCAAAGTGTCGGGGAAGAGTTCCGTCAGCACGATGGCGTGGTGACGATCTTGATGTACTACCGTCGCAGGGCTTCGCCTAAGCACCGCTACAATATTATCGAGGATTATGGTGGAAGGGGGCACCGCACACGGCTAAGAATATGATCACGTGGATCAACTTGTGTGTCTAGGGGTGTCCCCTGCCCCCGTATATAAAGGATCAAGGGGGGGGGGGGTGCGGCCGGCCAGGAGGAGGGCGCGCCAGGAGGAGTCCTACTCCCACCGGGAGTAGGATTCCCCCCTTTCCTAGTTGGAATAGGATTCGGGAGGGGGAAAGAGGAGAGATAGAAGGAAGGGGGGGCGCCACCCCCCTCTCCTTGTCCTATTCGGACTAGGGGGGAGGGGCGCGCGGCCCAGTCCTGGCCACCTCTCCTCTCTTCCACTAAAGTCCACTAAGGCCCATATACCTCCTGCGGGGTTCCGGTAACCTCCCGGTATTCCGGTAAAATCCCGATTTCACCCGGAACACTTCCGATATCCAAATATAGGCTTCCAATATATCAATCTTTATGTCTCGACCATTTCGAGACTCCTCGTCATGTCCGTGATCACATCCGGGACTCCGAACAAACTTCGGTACATCAAAATGCATAAACTCATAATATAACTGTCATCGAAACCTTAAGCGTGCGGATCCTACGGGTTCGAGAACAATGTAGACATGACCGAGACACGTCTCCGGTCAATAACCAATAGCAGAACCTGGATGCTCATATTGGCTCCTACATATTCTACGAAGATCTTTACGGTCAGACCGCATAACAACATACGTTGTTCCCTTTGTCATCGGTATGCTACTTGCCCGAGATTCGATCGTCGGTATCTCAATACCTAGTTCAATCTCGTTACCGGCAAGTCTCTTTACTCGTTTCGTAATACATCATCTGCAACTAACTCATTAGTTGCAATGCTTGCAAGGCTTATGTGATGTGCATACCGAGAGGGCCCAGAGATACCTCTCCGACAATCGGAGTGACAAATCCTAATCTCGAAATACGCCAACCCAACATGTACCTTTGGAGACACCTGTAGAGCTCCTTTATAATCACCCAGTTACGTTGTGACGTTTGGTAGCACACAAAGTGTTCCTCCGGTAAACGGGAGTTGCATAATCTCGTAGTCATAGGAACATGTATAAGTCATGAAGAAAGCAATAGCAACATACTAAACGATCAGGTGCTAAGCTAATGGAATGGGTCATGTCAAGCACATCATTCTCCTAATGATGTGATCCCATTAATCAAATGACAACACATGCCTATTGTTAGGAAACATAACCATCTTCGATTAACGAGCTAGTCAAGTAGAGGCATACTAGTGACGTTTGGTTTGTCTATGTATTCACACAAGTATTATGTTTCCGGATAATACAATTCTAGCATGAATAATAAACATTTATCATGATATAAGGAAATAAAATAATAACAATATTATTGCCTCTAGGGAATATTTCCTTCAGTCTCCCACTTGCACTAGAGTCAATAATCTAGATTACACAGTAATGATTCTAACACCCATGGAGTTTTGGTGCTGATCATGTTTTTCTCGTGGAAGAGGCTTAGTCAATGGGTCTGCAACATTCAGATCCGTATGTATCTTGCACATCTCTATGTCTCCTACCTGGACTAGATCCCGGATGGAATTGAAGCGTCTCTTGATGTGCTTGGTTCTCTTGTGAAATCTGGATTCCTTTGCCAAGGCAATTGCACCAGTATTGTCACAAAAGATTTTCATTGGCCCCGATGCACTAGGTATGACACCTAGATCGGATATGAACTCCTTCATCCAGACTCCTTCGTTTGCTGCTTCCGAAGCAGCTATGTACTCCGCTTCACATGTAGATGCCGCCACAACGCTTTGTTTAGAACTGCACCAACTGACAGCTCCACCGTTTAATGTAAACACATATCCGGTTTGCGATTTAGAATCGTCCGGATCAGTGTCAAAGCTTGCATCAACGTAACCATTTACGATGAGCTCTTTGTCACCTCCGTATATGAGAAACATATCCTTAGTCCTTTTCAGGTATTTCAGGATGTTCTTGACCACTGTCCAGTGATCCACTCCTGGATTACTTTGGTACCTCCCTGCTAGACTTATAGCAAGACACACATCAGGTCTGGTACACAGCATTGCATACATGATAGAGCCTATGGCTGAAGCATAGGGAACATCTTTCATTTTCTCTCTATCTTCTGCATTGGTCGGGGATTGAGTCTTACTCAATTTCACACCTTGTAACACAAGCAAGAATCCTTTCTTTGTTTTGAACTACTTCAAACATCTTGTCAAGGTATGTACTCATTGAAAAAAATTATCAAGCGTCTTGATCTATCTCTATAGATCTTGATGCTCAATATGTAAGCAGCTTCACCGAGGTCTTTCTTTGAAAAATCCTTTCAAACATTCCTTTATGCTTTGCAGAATAATTCTACATTATCTCCGATCAATAATATGTCTTTCACATATACTTATCAGAAATGCTGTAGTGCTCCCACTCACTTTCTTGTAAATACAGGCTTCACCGCAAGTCTGTATAAAACTATATGCTTTGATCAACTTATCAAAGCGTACATTCCAACTCCGAGATGCTTGCACCAGTCCATAGATGGATCGCTGGAGCTTGCATATTTTGTTAGTACCTTTAGGATTGACAAAATCTTCTGGTTGCATCATATACAACTCTTCTTTAATAAATCCATTAAGGAATGCAGTTTTGTTTATCCATTTGCCAGATTTCATAAAATGCGCCAATTGCTAACATGATTCGGACAGACTTAAGCATAGATACGAGTGGAAAACTCTCATCGTAGTCAACACCTTGAACTTGTCGAAAACCTTTTTGCGACAATTCTAGCTTTGTAGATAATAACATTACCGTTAGCGTCAGTCTTCTTCTTTAAGATCCATTTATTCTCAATTGCTTGCCGATCATTGGGCAAGTCAACCAAAGTCCATACTTTGTTCTCATACATGGATCCCATCTCAGATTTCATGGCTTCAAGCCATTTTGCGGAATCTGGGCTCACCATCGCTTCTTCATAGTTCATAGGTTCATCATGATCTAGTAGCATGACTTTCAGAATAGGATTACCGTACCACTCTGGCATGGATCTTACTCTGGTTGATCTACGAGGTTCAGTAGTATCTTGTTCTAAAGTTTCATGATCATTATCATTAGCTTCCTCACTAATTGGTGTAGGTGTCACAGAAACAGGTTTCTGTGATGTACTACTTTCCAATAAGGGAGCAGGTACAGTTACCTCATCAAGTTCTACTTTCCTCCCACTCACTTCTTTCGAGAGAAACTCCTTCTCTAGAAAGTTTCCGAACTTAGCAACAAAAGTCTTGCCTTCGGATCTGTGATAGAAGGTGTATCCAATAGTTTCCTTTGGATATCCTATGAAGACACATTTCTCCGATTTGGGTTCGAGCTTATCAGGTTGAAGTTTTTTCACATAAGCATCACAGCCCCAAACTTTCAGAAACGACAACTTTGGTTTCTTGCCAAACCATAGTTCATAAGGCGTCGTCTCAACGGATTTTGATGGTGCCCTATTTAACGTGAATGCGGCCGTCTCTAGAGCATAACCCCAAAATGATAGCGGTAAATCAGTAAGAGACATCATAGATCGCACCATATCTAGTAAAGTATGATTACGACGTTCGGACACACCATTACGCTGTGGTGTTCCGGTTGGCGTGAGTTGCAAAACTATTCCACATTGTTTCAAATGTACACCAAACTCGTAACTCAAATATTCTCCTCCACGATCAGATCGTAGGAATTTTATTTTCTTGTTACGATGATTTTCAACTTCACTCTGAAATTCTTTGAACTTTTCAAACGTTTCAAACTTATGTTTCATTAAGTAGATATACCCATATCTGCTTAAGTCATCTGTGAAGGTGAGAAAATAACGATATCCGCCACGAGCCTCAACATTCATCGGACCACATACATCTGCATGTATGATTTCCAATAAATCTGTTGCTCTCTCCATAGTACCGGAGAATGGTGTTTTTGTCATCTTACCCATAAGGCACGGTTCGCAAGTACTAAGTGATTCATAATCAAGTGGTTCCAAAAGCCCATTAGTATGGAGTTTCTTCATGCGCTTTATACCGATATGACCCAAACGGCAGTGCCACAAATAAGTTGCACTATCATTATCAACTCTGCATCTTTTGGCTTCAACACTATGAATATGTGTGTCACTACTATCGAGATTTAATAAGAATAGACCACTCTTTAAGGGTGCATGACCATAAAAGATATTACTCATATAAATAGAACAACCATTATTCTCTGATTTAAATGAATAACCGTCTCGCATCAAACAAGATCCAGATATAATGTTCATGCTTAACGCTGACACCAAATGACAATTATTTAGGTCTAATACTAATCCCGAAGGTAGATGTAGAGGTAGCATGCCGACTGCGATCACATCGACTTTGGAACCATTTCCCACGCGCATTGTCACCTCGTCCTTAGCCAATCTTCGCTTAATCCGTAGTCCCTATTTCGAGTTGCAAAGATTAGCAACAGAACCAGTATCAAATACCCAGGTGCTACTGCGAGCATTAGTAAGGTACACATCAATAACATGTATATCACATATACCTTTGTTCACCTTGCCATCCTTCTTATCCGCCAAATACTTGGGGCAGTTCCGCTTCCAGTGACTGGTCTGCTTGCAGTAGAAGCACTCAGTTTCAGGCTTAGGTCCATGTTTGGGTTTCTTCTCTTGAGTAGCAACTTGCTTGCTGTTCTTTTTGAAGTTCCCCTTCTTCTTCCCTTTGCCCTTTTTCTTGAAACTAGTGGTCTTGTTGACCATCAACACTTGATGTTTTTCTTGATTCCTACCTTCGTCGATTTTAGCATCACGAAGAGCTTGGGAATCGTTTACGTTATCCCTTGCATATTATAGTTCATCACGAAGTTCTACTAACTTGGTGATGGTGACTAGAGAATTCTGTCAATCACTATCTTATCTGGAAGATTAACTCCCACTTGATTCAAGCGATTGTAGTACCCATACAATCTGAGCACATGCTCACTAGTTGAGCGATTCTCCTCCATCTTTTTAGCTATAGAACTTGTTGGAGACTTCATATCTCTCAACTCGGGTATTTGCTTGAAATATTAACTTCAACTCCTGGAACATCTCATATGGTCCATGACATTCAAAACGTCTTTGAATTCCTGATTCTAAGCCGTTAAGCATGGTGCACTAAACTATCAAGTAGTCGTCATATTGAGCTAGCCAAACTTTCATAACGTCTGCATCTGCTCCTGCAATAGGTCTGTCACCTAGCAGTGCATCAAAGACATAATTCTTCTGTGCAGCAATGAGGATAATCCTCAAGTTACGGACCCAGTCCGTGTAATTGCTACCATTATCTTTCAACTTTGCTTTCTCAAGGAACGCATTAAAATTCAACGGAACAACAACACGGGCCATCTATCTACAATCAAACATAAACAAGCAAGATACTATCAGGTACTAAGTTCATGATAAATTTAGGTTCAATTAATCATATTACTTAAGAACTCCCACTTAGATAGACATCCCTGTAATCCTCTAAGTGATTACGTGATCCAAATCAACTAAACCATGTCTGATCATCACGTGAGATGGAGTAGTTTCATTGGTGAACATCACTATGTTGATCATATCTACTATATGATTCACGCTCGACCTTTCGGTCTCCGTGTTCCAAGGCCATATCTATATATGCTTGGCTCGTCAAGTATAACCTGAGTATTCCGCATGTGCAACTGTTTTGCACCCGTTGTATTTGAACGTAGAGCCTATCACACCCGATCATCACGTGGTGTCTCAGCACGAAGAACTTTCGCAATGGTGCATACTCAGGGAGAACACTTCTTGATAATTAGTGAGAGATCATCTTATAATGCTACCGTCAATCAAAGCAAGATAAGATGCATAAAAGATAAACATCACATGCAATCAATATAAGTGATATGATATGGCCATCATCATCTTGTGCTTGTGATCTCCATCTTCGAAGTATGGTCATGATCACCATCATCACCGGCGCGACACCTTGATCTCCATCGTAGCATCGTTGTTGTCTCGCCAATCTTATGCTTCCACGACTATCGCTACCACTTAGTGATAAAGTAAAGCATTACAGCGCGATTGCATTGCATACAATAAAGCGACAACCATACGGTTCCTGCCAGTTGCCGATAACTTGGTTACAAAACATGATCATCTCATACAATAAACTTTAGCATCATGTCTTGACCATATCACATCACAACATGCCCTGCAAAAACAAGTTAGATGTCCTCTACTTTGTTGTTGCAAGTTTTACGTGGCTGCTATGGGCTTAAGCAAGAACCAATCTTACCTACGCATCAAAACCACAACGATAGTTTGTCAAGTTGGTGCTGTTTTAACCTTCGCAAGGACCGGGCGTAGCCACACTTGGTTCAACTAAAGTTGGAGAAACTGACACCCGCTAGACACCTTTGTGCAAAGCACGTTGGGAGAACCGGTCTCGCGTAAGCATACGCGTAATGTCGGTCCGGGCCGCTTCATCCAACAATACCGCCAAACCAAAGTATGACATGCTGGTAAGCAATATGACTTATATCGCCCACAACTCACTTGTGTTCTACTCGTGCATATTACATCAACGCATAAAACCTAGGCTCTGATACCACTGTTGGGGAACGTAGTAATTTCAAAAAATTTCCTACGCAGACGCAAGATCATGGCGATGCATAGCAACGAGAGGGGAGAGTGTGATCTACGTACCCTTGTAGACCGACAGCGGAAGCGTTAGCACAACGCGGTTGATGTAGTCATACGTCTTCACGGCCCGACCGATCAAGCACCGAAACTACGACACCTCCGAGTTCTAGCACACGTTCAGCTCGATGACGATCCCTGGACTCCGATCCAGCAAAGTGTCAGGGAAGAGTTCCGTCAGCACGACGGCGTGGTGACAATCTTGATGTACTACCATCGCAGGGCTTCGCCTAAGCACCGCTACAATATTATCGAGGATTATGGTGGAAGGGGGCACCGCACACGGCTAAGAATATGATCACGTGGATCAACTTGTGTGTCTAGGGGTGTCCCCTGCCCCCGTATATAAAGGATCAAGGGGGGGGGTGCGGCCGGCCAGGAGGAGGGCGCGTCAGGACTAGTCCTACTCCCACCGGGAGTAGGATTCCCCCCTTTCCTAGTTGGAATAGGATTCGGGAGGGGGAAAGAGGAGAGAGAGAAGGAAGGGGGGGGGGGCGCCGCCCCCCTCTCCTTGTCCTATTCAGACTAGGGGGGGAGGGGCGCGCGGCCCAGCCCTGGCCACCTCTCCTCTCTTCCACTAAAGCCCACTAAGGCCCATATACCTCCCGAGGGGTTCCGGCAACCTCCCGGTATTCCGGTAAAATCCCGATTTCACCCGGAACACTTTCGATATCCAAATATAGGCTTCCAATATATCAATCTTTATGTCTCGACCATTTCGAGACTCGTCATGTCCGTGATCACATCCGGGACTCCGAACAAACTTCGGCACATCAAAATGCATAAACTCATAATATAACTGTCATCGAAACCTTAAGCGTGCGGACCCTACGGGTTCGAGAAAAATGTAGACATGACCGAGACACGTCTCCGGTCAATAACCAATAGCGGAACCTGGATGCTCATATTGGCTCCTTCATATTCTATGAAGATCTTTATTGGTCAGACCGCATAACAACATACGTTGTTCCCTTTGTCATCGGTATGCTACTTGCCCGAGATTCGATCGTCGGTATCTCAATACCTAGTTCAATCTCGTTACCGGCAAATCTCTTTACTCGTTTCGTAATACATCATCTCGCAACTAACTCATTAGTTGCAATGCTTGTAAGGCTTATGTGATGTGCATTACCGAGAGGGCCCAGAGATACCTCTCCGACAATCGGAGTGACAAATCCTAATCTTGAAATACGCCAACCCAACATGTACCTTTGGAGACACTTGTAGAGCTCCTTTATAATCACCCAGTTACGTTGTGACGTTTGGTAGCACACAAAGTGTTCCTCCGGTAAACGGGAGTTGCATAATCTCATAGTCATAGGAACATGTATAAGTCATGAAGAAAGCAATAGCAACATACTAAATGATCGGGTGCTAAGCTAATGGAATGGGTCATGTCAAGCACATCATTCTCCTAATGATGTGATCCCATTAATCAAATGACAACACATGTCTATGGTTAGGAAACATAACCATCTTCGATTAACGAGCTAGTCAAGTAGAGGCATACTAGTGACGTTTGGTTTGTCTATGTTCACACAAGTATTATGTTTCCGGATAATACAATTCTAGCATGAATAATAAACATTTATCATGGTATAAGGAAATAAAATAATAACAATATTATTGCCTCTAGGGCATATTTCCTTCAGGTGTCGCTTAGCGACCACTCTTGTCGATCTTGGTGAGCTCCTCGTTCAGGCAATGACGATGCCATGCATCGGGGGTGGCTTATCCAAAGGGAAACCCGATGGCTAACCCAACAGGGGGAGGCTCAGCACCACCAAGAAGACAAGGACATGATGAGGGCCTAGCGCGACTTAGGCAGTCCTAGGAACTTCGTGGACTCCAAGCCAGAAGGGCAGCTAGATAGATCGCATCTTCCTTATGTATACCTTAGCTCGCACCCTGTATATAAGGTGGAGCCAAAGGCCCTTAAACGCATCTACTTTCCAGTAGAATAGCTCTCGGTAGCAATATCACCTACACCATTGTAATCCCTCGCACAAGGTAACCCCACCATGAATAACAACAACGAGTAAGACTTAGAGTATTACTCTCTGAAGGCTTGAATGTTGGTAACTTGTGCGTGCAGGCTCCGTCCCAGTACTTCGGACCTCACCAGGCACCCTACCGATGGTACTGACAATTTTTCGCTCTGTCGGTTGACGCGTTGGGCACGGGCTACATTAGGCGGCGACCGAATAAGGGGAAGAGATCCAAACAAGCCGACGAGTTCACGATGGGCCAGACCTTCACCTTTGGCTCCTTTGAGCTAGAGGCTGGCGGCTGGGAGCAACTCTTCGACATCACGCCTCCACACTACATCGACCATATGCGCTTCAGCGCGATCGATTTTCTTTTGGGTGGGAATACTATGGCATGCCACGCTAACCCTACCCATGTGGCGAGGAAATACGCAGAGACCTCTGCTGGACGTAGAAAATGTTGGGAAACGTAGCATGCAATTTCAAAAAGATTCCTACGCTCACGCAAGATCTATCTATGAGATGCATAGCAACGAGAGGGGGAGAGTGTTTCCACGTACCATCATAGACCAAAAGCGGAAGCGTTTGACAACGTGGTTGATGTAGTCGAACTTCTTATCGTTCTGACCGATCAAGCACCGAACGTATAGCACCTCCGAGTTCTGCACATGTTCAGCTCGATGACATCCCTTGAACTCTTGATCCAGCAAAGTGTTGAGGGAGAGTTCCGTCAGCACGACGGTGATGGTGAATAGATCCACGTAGGGCTTCGCCTAAGCACTACGAAGATATGACCGGAGTTGTAATCTCTTGAGGGAGGCGCCGCACACGACTAACAGATGTTGTTGTGTGTTCTAGGCGCCTCCCCCTTATATATATAGGTGGGAGGGAGAGGGGGCAGCCAAGGGGGCGCCTAAGTAGGAGGAATCCTTCTTGGGGCCCTAATCCTATTCGCCCCCCTTACCATAATTCCTGGAGGAGGAAGGAAGGAGGAGGGAGGAGAGAAGGAAGGGGGAGGCCGAATCCCTCCCCTTCCTTTCTCTTTTCTCCTATTTCCTTCCGCCTATTTCGGCCTACATGGGGCGCACCAGCCCCCTAGGGGCTGGTATGTCCTCTTCTTGGCCTATTAGGCCCGTGTAATTACCGGGGGATGCCCGGAACCCCTTCCGGTGACCCAATATGTACCTGGTACCCCCAGAACACTTCTAGTGTCCGAATACCATCATCCTTATATCAATCTTTACCTCTCGGCCAATTCAAGACTCCTCGTCATGTCTGTGATCTCATCCAGCAAAATCGTCTTCGAACTTTAAGCATGCAGACCCTGCGGGTTCAAAAACTATGTAGACATGACTGAGACACCTCTCCGATGAATAACCAACAGCGGAACCTGGATGCTCAAATTGGTTCCTACATATTCTATGAAGATCTTTATTGGTCATACCGTAATGACAACATACGTTATTCACTTTGACATTGGTATGTTACTTGCCCGAGATTCGATCGTCGATATCTTCATACCTAGTTCAATCTTGTTACCGGAAAGTCTCTTTACTCGTTCTGTAATGCATCACCCCGCAACTAACTCATTAGTCACATTGCTTCCGTGATCAGATTGTAGAAACTTTATTTCCATGTGATGTTTATCTTTTATGCATCTTATTTTGCTTAGTATGGCGGTAGAATTATAAGATGATCCCTTACTAAATTTTCAAGGTATAAGTGTTCTCCCTGAGTATGCACCGTTGTGATAGTTCATCATGCTGAGACACCACTCACTCCACGATCAGATCGTAGAAACTATATTTTCTTGTTACGACGATTCTCCACTTCACTCCGAAAATCTTTGAACTTTTCAAATGTTTCAGACTTGTGTTTCATCAACTAGATATACACATATCTGCTCAAATCATCTGTGAAGGTCAGAAAATAACGATACCCGCCGCGAGCCTCAACACTCATCGGACCGCATACATCGGTATGTATTATTTCCAATAAGTCAGTGGCTCGCTCCATTGTTCTGGAGAATAGAGTCTTAGTCATCTTGCCCATGAGGCATGGTTCGCAAGCATCAAATGATTCATAATCAAGTAATTCCAAAAGTCCATCCGCATGGAGTTTCATCATGCGCTTTAACCAATATGACCTAAACGGCAGGGCCACAAATATGTTTTTTGAACATCAGTACAGAAAAATATGTTGCGCTATCATTATCAACTTTGCATCTTTTGGCATCAATATTATGAATATGTGTATCACCACGATCGAGATTCAACAAAAATAGACCACTCTTCAAGGGTGCATGACCATAAAAGATATTACTCATATAAATAGAACAACCATTATTCTCTTATTTAAATGAATAACCGTATCACATTAAACAGGATCCAGATATAGTGTTCATGCTCAACGCCTGCACCAAATAACAATTATCCAGGTCTAAAACTAATCCCTAAGGTAGATGTAGAGGTAGCATGCCGACGTCGATCACATCGACCTTGGAACCATTCCCGACGCGCATCGTCACCTCGTCCTAGACAATCTGAGTTTAATTTGTAACCCCTGTTCTGAGTTATAAATATGAGCAACCAAACGGGCATCAAATACCCAAGCGCTACTACGAGCATTAGTAAGGTACACATCAATAACATGTATATCAAATATACCCTTGTTCACTTTGCCATCCTTCTTATCCACCAAATACTTGGGGCAGTTCCGCTTCCAGTGACCAATCCCTTTGCAGTAGAAGCACTCAATTTTAGGCTTAGGTCCAGACATGGGCTTCTTCCCGGGAGTGGCAACTTACTTGCCATTCTTCTTGAAGTTCCCCTTCTTTCCCTTGCCTTTTTTCTTGAAACTAGTGGTCTTGTTAACCATCAACACTTGATGCTCCTTCTTGATTTCTACCTCCGCAGCTTTGAGCATAGCGAAGAGCTCGGGAATTGTCTTATGCATCCCTTGCATATTATAGTTCATCATGAAGCCTTTGTAGCTTGGTGGCAGTGACTCTATCAATAACACTATCATCTGGAAGATTAACTCCTAGCTGAGTCAAGTGGTTATGATACCTAGACATTCTGAGTATGTGTTCACGGACAGAACTGTTCTCCTCCATCTTGCAGCTATATAACTTGTTGGAGACTTCATATCTCTCAACTCAGGCATTTGCTTGAAATATTAACTTCAACTCCTAGAACATCTCATATGGTCCATGACATTCAAACATCTTTGAAGTCATGATTCTAAGCCATAAAGCATGGCACACTGAACTACTGAGTAGTCATCAGATCGAGCTTGACAGATGTTCATAACATCAGCATCTGCTCCTGCAGCAGGCCTTTCACCTAGCGGTGCATCAAGGACATAATTCTTCTGTGCAGCAATGAGGATAATCCTCAAGTTACGGACCCAGTCCGTGTAGTTGCTACCATCATCTTTCAACTTAGCTTTCTCTAAGAACACATTAAAATTCAAGGGAACGGTAGCACGAGCCATTGATCTACAACATAGATATGCAAAAACTATCAGGACTAAGTTCATGATAAATTAAGTTCAATTAATCATATTACTTAAGAACTCCCACTTAGATTGACATCCCTCAAGTCATCTAAATGATTATGTGATCCAAATCAACTAAACCATGTCCGATCGTCACGTGAGATGGAGTAGTCTTCAATGGCGAACATCTCTATGTTGATCATATCTACTATATGATTCACATTCGACCTTTCGGTCTCCAGTGTTCCAAGGCCATGTCTATACATGCTAGGCTCGTCAAGTTTAATCCGAGTATTCCACATGTGCAAAACTGTCTTGCACTCGTTGTATGTGAACGTAGAGCTTATCACACCTGATCATCATGTCGTGTCTCAGCATGATGAATTGTCGCAATGGTGCATACTCAGGGAGAACACTTATACCTTGAAATTTTAGTAAGGGATCATCTTATAATTCTACCGCTGTACTAAGCAAAATAAGATGCATAAAAGATAAACATCACACTTATACCTTTAAACGAAGATTGGCTAAGGACGAGGTGACGATGCGCGTCGGGAATGGTTCCAAGGTTGATGTGATCGCCATCGGCACGCTACCTCTACATCTACCTTCGGGATTAGATTTAGACATGCATAATTGCTATTTGGTGCCGGCGTTGAGCATGAACATTATATCTGGATCTTGTTTAATGCGAGACGGTTATTCATTCAAATCGGAGAATAATGGTTGTTCCATTTATATGAGTAATATCTTTTATGGTCATGCACCCTTAAAGAGTGGTCTATTTTTG
This sequence comes from Triticum monococcum, assembly GCA_034509565.1. Taxonomy (NCBI): domain Eukaryota; kingdom Viridiplantae; phylum Streptophyta; class Magnoliopsida; order Poales; family Poaceae; genus Triticum; species Triticum monococcum. Next base: position 81,201,324 of record CM067843.1, read on the forward strand.
TTGAATCTCGACCGTGGTGATACACATATTCATAATATTGATGCCAAAAGATGAAACGTTGATAATGACAGTGCAACATATTTGTGTCTGTATTGATGTTAAAAAACATATTTGTGGCATTGCCATTTAGGTCATATTGGTGTAAAGCACATGAAGAAACTCCATGCTGATGTACTTTTGGAATCACTTGATTGTGAATCATTTGATGCTTGAGAACCATGCCTCATGGGCAAGATGACTAAGACTCTGTTCTCCGGGACAATGGAGCGAGCCACTGACTTACTGGAAATAATACATACCGATGTATGCAGTCCGATGAGTGTTGAGGCTCGCAGCGGGTATCGTTATTTTCTGACCTTCACAGATGATTTGAGCAGATATGAGTATATCTACTTAATGAAACACAAGTCTGAAACGTTTGAAAAGTTCAAAGAATTTCAGAGTGAAATGGAGAAACATCATAACAAGAAAATAAAGTTTCTACGATCTGATCGCAGAGACGAAATATTTGAGCTTAGAGTTTGGCCTTAAGTTGAAACAATGTCGAATAGTTTCGCAACTCATGCCACCTAGAACACCACAGCGTAATGGTGTGTCTTAACGTCATAACCGTACTTTATTAGATATGGTGCGATCTATGATGTCTCTTACTGATTTACCACTATCGTTTTGGGGTTATGCATTAGAGACAGCTGCATTCACGTTAAATAGGGTGCCGTCTAAAAATCCATTGAGATGACACCGTATGAACTGTGGTTTAGCAGGAAACATAAGTGTCATTTCTTAAAGTTTGGGGTTGCGATGCTTATATGAAAAAGTTTCAGCCTGATAAGCTCAAACCCAAATCAGAGAAGTGCGTCTTCATAGGATATCCAAAACAAACTGTTGGGTACACCTTCTATCACAGATCCGAAGGCAACATATTTGTTGCTAAGTGTGGATCCTTTCTAGATAAGGAGTTTTCTCTCAAAAGAAGTGAGAGGGAGAAAATTAGAACTTGATGAGGTAATTGTACCTTCTCCCGAATTGGAAAGTAGTTCATCAGAGAAATCTGTTCCTGTGATGCCTACACCAACTAGAGAGGAAGTTAATGATAATGATCATGAAACTTTGGATCAAGTTACTACAGAACTTCGTAGGTGAACCAGAGCACGATCTGCACCAGAGTGGTACGGTAATCCTGAACTAGAAGTCATGTTACTAGACCATGATGAAATTACGAACTATGATGAAGCGATGATGAGCCCAGATTCCACAAAATGGCTTGAGGCCATGAAATCTAAGATGTGATCCATGTATGAGAACAAGTATGGACTTTGGTGCACTTGCCCAATGATCGGCAAGCCGTAGAGAATAAATGGATCTTCAAGAGGAAGACGGATGCTGATAAGTAGTGGTACTATCTACAAAGCTCGAATTGTCGAAAAATAGTTTTTGACAAGTTCAAGGTGTTGACTACGATGAGATTTTCTCATTTGTAGCGATGCTTAAGTCTGTCCAAATCATGTTAGCAAATTGCCACATTTTATGAAATCTAGCAAATGAATATCAAAACTACATTCCGTAATGGGTTTCTTAAAGAAGAGTTGGATATGATGCAACCAGAAGGTTCTGTCAATCCTAAAGGTGCTAACAAAATGTGCAAGCTCCAGCAATCCATCTATGGACTGGTGCAAGCATCTCGGAGTTGGAATATACACTTCGATAAGTTGATCAAAGCATATAGTTTTATACAAACTTGCGGTGAAGTCTGTATTTACAAGAAAGTGAGTGGGAGCACTACAGCCTTTCTGATAAGTATACGTGAATGACGTATTGTTGATCGTAAATGATGTAGAATTTTCTGGAAAGCATAAAGGAGTGTTTGAAAGGAGTTTTTCAAAGAAAGACCTCGGAGAAGCTGCTTACATATTGGGCATCAAGATCTATAGTGATAGATCAATACGGTTGATAAGATTTTTCAATGAGTACATACCTTGACAAGATTTTTGAAATAGTTCAAAATGGAACAGTCAAAGAAGGAGTTCTTTCCTGTATTTCAAGGTGTGAAGTTGAGTAAAGACTCAAAACCCGACCACGGCAGAAAATAGAAAGAGAATGAAAAGTCATTCCCTATGCCTCAGTCATATGTTCTATAAAGTATGCTATGCTGTGTACCAGACCTATTGTGTACCTCACCATGAGTTTGGCAAGAGGGCACAATTGTGATCCAGGAGTGGATCACTAAACAACGGTCAAAATTATCCTTAGTGGAATAAGGAAATGTTTCTCGGTTATGGAGGTGACAAAGAGTTCGTCGTAAGGAGTTACGTCGATGCAACCTTTGACACCGATCTGGATGACTCTAAGTCTCGATCTAGATACATATTGAAAGTGGGAGCGATTAGCTAGAGTAGCTCCGTGCAAAGCATTGTAGACATAGAAAATTTGCAAAATACATACGGCTCTGAATGTGGCAGACCCGTTGACTAAACTTCTCTCACAAGCAAAACATGATAACTCTTTGGGTGTTAATCACATAGCAATGTGAACTAGATTATTGACTCTAGTAAACCCTTTGGGTATTAGTCACATGGAGATGTGAACTAATCACATAAAGATGTGAACTATTGGTGTTAAATCACACGGCGATGTGAACTAGATTATTGACTCTAGTGCAAGTGGGAGACTGAAGGAAATATGCCCTAGAGGCAATAATAAAGTTGTTATTTATATTTCCTTATATCATGATAAATGTTTTATTATTCATGCTATTATTGTATTAACCGGAAACTTAGTACATGTGTCAATACATAGACAAAACAGAGTGTCCCTAGTATGCCTCTACTTGACTAACTCGTTAATCAAAGATGGTTAAGTTTCCTAACCATAGACATGTGTCATTTGATGAACGGGATCACATCATTAGAGAACGATGTGATGGACAAGACCCATCCGTTAGCTTAGCATAAATGATTGTTTAGTTTTATTGCTATTGCTTTCATCATGACTTATACATGTTCCTCTGACTATGAGATTATGCAACTCCCGAATACCAGAGGAACACCTTGTGTGCTATAAAACGTCACAACGTAACTAGGTGATTATAAAGATGCTCTACAGGTGTCTCCGATGGTGTTTGTTGAGTTGGCATAGATCGAGATTAGGATTTGTCACTCCGATTGTCGGAGAGGTATCTCTAGGCCCTCTCGGTAATGCACATCACTATAAGCCTTGCAAGCAATGTGACTAATGAGTTAGTTGCGGGATATTGCATTACAGAACGATTAAAGAGACTTGTCGGTGACGAGATTGAACTAGGTATGATGATACCGACGATCGAATCTTGGGCAAGTAACATACCGATGACAAAGGGAACAACATATGTTGTTATGCGGTTTGACCGATAAAGATCTTTGTAGAATATGTAGGAGCCAATATGATCATCCAGGTTCCGCTATTGGTTATTGACCGGAGATGTTTCTCGGTCATGTCTACATAGTTCTTGAACCTGTAGGGTCCACACACTTAATGTTCGATGACGATTTGTATTATGAGTTATGTGATTTGATGTACCAAAGGTTGTTCGGAGTCCTGGATGAGATCACGGACATGATGAGGAGTCTCGAAATGGTCGATACGCAAAGATCGATATATTAGAAGTTTATATTTGGACATCGGAAAGGTTCCGAGTGATTCAGGTATTTTTTGGAGTACCGAAGAGTTACGAGAATTCGCCGGGGGAAGTAGTGGGCCTTAATGGGCCATACGGGAAAGGAGAGAGGGGCCTCAAGGGGTGGCCGCGCCCCCCATGGGCTGGTCCGAATTGGACTAGGAGGAGGAGGCGCCCCCCCTCTTTCCTTCTCCCTCTCCTTCCATCTTCTCCTACTTGGACTAGGAAAGGGGGAAACCTACTCCTACTAGGAGTAGGAATCCTCCCTTTGGGCGCGCCCCTTGAGGCTGGCCCTCCTCCTCCTCCCCCCCTTTATATACGGGGGAGGGGGCACCCCATAGACACACAAGTTGTGCTTTAGCCGTGTGCAGTGCCCCCTCCACAGATTTCCACCTCGGTCATATTATCGTAGTGCTTAGGTGAAGCCCTGCATCGGTAACTTCATCATCACTGTCAACACGCCGTCGTGCTGACGAAACTCTCCCTCGGCCTCAGCTGGATCTAGAGTTTGAGGGACGCCACCGAGCTGAACGTGTGCAGATCGCGGATGTGCCGTGCGTTCGGTAGTTGGATCGGTTGGATCGCGAAGACGTTCGACTACATCAACCGTGTTACTAAATGATTCCGCTTTTGATCTACGAGGGTACATGGACACACTCTCCCTGCTCGTTGCTATGATTCTCCTAGATAGATCTTGCGTGATCGTAGGATTTTTTTGAAATACTACGTTCCACAACAGCAAAAACAAGTTAGACGTCCTCTACTTTGTTGTTGCAAGTTCTATGTGGCTGCTACGGGCTTCTAGCAAGAACCGTTCTTACCTATGCATCAAAACCAGAATGGTGATTTATCAAGTTTGTTGTTTTAACCTTCAACAAGCACCGGCCGCATTCTTTGATTCAACTAAAGTTGGAGAAACAGACACCCGCCAACCACCTTTATGCAAAACTAGTAGCATGTATGTCAGTGGAACCGGTCTCATGAACGTGGTCATGTAAGGTTGGTCCGGGACGCTTCATCCAACAATACCGCCGAATCAAAATAAGACATTGGTGGTAAGCAGTATGACGATCACCGCCCACAACTCTTTGTGTTCTACTCGTGCATATCATCTACGCATAGACCTGGCTCGGATGCCACTGTTGGGAAACATAGCATGCAATTTCAAAATTTTCCTACGCTCACACAAGATCTATCTAGCAACGAGAGGGGGAGAGTGTGTCCACGTACCCTCGTAGACTGAAAGCGGAAGCGTTTGACAAAGCGGTTGATGTAGTCGAACTTCTTCTCGTTCCGACCGATCAAGCACTGAACGTACGACACCTCCGAGTTCTGCACACGTTCAACTTGATGACGTCCCTCGAACTCCTGATTTGGCAAAGTGTCGAGGGAGATTTCTGTCAGCATGACGGCGTGGTGACGGTGATGGTGAAGTGATCCACACAGGGCTTTGCCTAAGCACTATGAAGATATGACCGGAGGTGTAATTTGTGGAGGGAGGCGCCGCACACGACTAACAAATGTTGTTGTGTGTTCTAGGCGCCTCCCACCCTCATATATATAGGTGGGAGGGAGAGGGGTCAGCAAAGGGGGCGCCCAAGTAGGAGGAATCGTACTTGGGGCCCTAATCCTATTCGCCCCTTACCATAATTCCGGGGGGGGGGGGGAAGGAAGGAGGAGGGAGAAGAGAATGAAGGGGGGGGGGGGGCGAATCCCTCCCCTTCCTTTCTCTCTTATCCTCTTTCCTTTCCCCCTATTTCGGCCTACATGGGGCTCACCAGCCCCCTAGGGGCTGGTCTGTCCCCTTCTTGGCCCATTAGGCCCATGTAGTTGCCGGGGGGATGCCCGGAACCCCTTCCGGTGACCCGATATGTACCCCGTACCCCCAGAACACTTCCGGTGTCCGAATGAAGGAAATATGCCCTAGAGGCAATAATAAAGTTGTTATTTATATTTTCTTATATCATGATAAATGTTTATTATTCATGCTAGAATTCTATTAACCGGAAACTTAGTACATGTGTGAATACATAGACAAACAAAGTGTCACTAGTATGCCTCTACTTGACTAGCTCGTTGAATCAAAGATGGTTAAGTTTCCTAGCCATAGACATGAGTTGTCATTTGATTAACGGGATCACATCATTAGGGAATGATGTGATTGACTTGACCCATCCGTTAGCTTAGCACGATGACCGTTTAGTTTGTTGCTATTGCTTTCTTCATAACTTATACATGTTCCTATGACTATGAGATTATGCAACTCCCGAATACTGGAGGAACACTTTGTGTGCTACCAAACGTCACAACATAACTGGGTGATTATAAAGGTGCTCTACAGGTGTCTCCGATGGTACTTGTTGAGTTGGCATAGATCAAGATTAGGATTTGTCACTCCGATTGTCGGAGAGGTATCTCTGGGCCCTCTCGGTAATGCACATCACTATAAGCCTTGCAAGCAATGTAACTAATGAGTTAGTTGCGGGATGATGCATTACGGAACGAGTAAAGATACTTGCCAGTAACGAGATTGAACTAGCTATTGAGATACCGACGATCGAATCTTGGGCAAGTAACATACCGATGACAAAGGGAACAACGCATGTTGTTATGCGGTTTGACCGATAAAGATCTTCGTAGAATATGTAGTAACCAATATGAGTATCCAAGTTCTGCTATTGGTTATTGACTGGAGATGAGTCTCGGTCATGTTTACATAGTTCTCGAACCCGTATGGTCCACACACTCAACGTTCGGTCATGATCGGTATTATGAGTTTATGTGTTTTGATGTACCGAAGGTAGTTCGGAGTCTCGGATGAGATCGGGGACATGACGAGGAGTCTCGAAATGGTCGAGACGTAAAGGTCGATATATTGGACGACTATATTCGGACATCGGAAAGGTTCCGAGTGATTTGGGTATTTTTTGGAGTACCAGAGAGTTACGGGAATTCATCGGGGAGTATATGTGCCTTATTGGGCTTTAGGGGAAAGAGAGAGAGGAGGCTTGAAAGTGCAACTATCCCTAGGTGGTTTTGGTAATTCCTAATAACATATAGCTCATTGAGCTAATGCTATTTCAAAATTAATATGTCAGGAAAGCTCAATGGTTGGCATGGCATGGATGAGAAAAGTGGAGCCCTAAAAATGCTAAGGACAAAGCATTGGCTCAAGCTCAAAGCTCAAGACTCTACATTTTCCATTTTTGTGATCCAAGATCACATTGAGTCTATAGGAAAAGCCAATACTATCAAGGAGGGATGAGGTGTTGCTTAATGAGGTTCTTGCTCAAAATGCTTAGTGATATGCTCCAAAACCCTCAACTACTTTCTCACGTCCACATATGACCTAAACCAAAAGTGAAACTCGGCCCCACCGGTTCTTCCTATCCGGCGCCACCGAGTTTCAAATGTCATAGCCACTGCCACAAACCCTAGGCAAATCGGTCTCACTGATAGGGATCTCGGTCTCACCGAGATGGGGTTGTAATCTCTCTGTTTCCCTTCATAACATTTCGGTCTCACCGAGATGAGCGATTAGTCCCACCGAGATTGCAATGTAAACTCTCTGTTTTCCCTTCGTAACGTTTCGGTCTCACCGAAATGAGCGATCGATCCCACCGAGTTTACCTAACCAACTCTCTGGTTAGCTTATTACCAAAATCGGTCCCACCGAGTTTGTGTAATCGGTCTCACCGAGATTACGTTATGCCCTAACCCTAATCATATCGGTCCTATCGAGTTGCATGTCGGTCCCACCGAAAATCCTAATGGTCACTAGCTTTGCTGAATTGGTCCGACCGAGTTTAACCATTCGGTCACATCGAGTTTGGGAAGTTATGTGTAACAGTTAGATTTTGTGTGCAGGCTATATATACCCCTCCACCTCCTCTTCATTTGTGGAGAGAGCCATCAGAACGAACCTACACTTCCAACTCACTTTTTCTGAGGGAGAACCACCTACACTTGTGTTGAGACCAAGATATTCCATTCCTACCATATGAATCTTGATCTCTAGCCTTCCCCAAGTTGCTTTCCACCCAAATCTTCTTTCCACCAAATCCAAATCCTGTGAGAGAGAGTTGAGTGTTGGGGAGACTATCATTTAAAGCACAAGAGCAAGGAGTTCATCATCAACACACCATTTGTTACTTCTTGGAGAGTGGTGTCTCCTAGATTGGCTAGGTGTCACTTGGGAGCCTCCGACAAGATTGTGGAGTTGAACCAAGGAGTTTCTAAGGGCAAGGAGATCACCTACTTCATGAAGATCTACCGCTAGTGAGGTAAGTCCTTCGTGGGCGATGGCCATGGTGGGATAGACAAGGTTGCTTCTTTGTGGACCCTTCGTGGGTGGAGCCCTCCGTGGACTCGTGCAACCGTTACCCTTCGTGGGTTGAAGTCTCCATCAACATGGATGTACGATAGCACCACCTATCGGAACCACGACAAAAACATCCGTGTCTCCAATTGTGTTTGAATCCTCCAAACCCTTCCCTTTACATTCTTGCAAGTTGCACGCTTTACTTTCCGCTGCTCATATACTCTTTGCATGCTTGCTTGAATTGTATTAAGATTTCTTGAATTGTCCAAAGTTGCTAAAATCTGCCAAGAACTAAAATTGGGAAAAGGATAAGTTTTTATTTGGTCAAGCAGTCTAATCACCCCCCCTCTAGACACACTTTCGATCCTACAAGGATGCGCGCCCCCAAGGCCTAGTCTGAATTTGACCAGGGGGAGGGGGGCGCCCCCTCCTTCCTTCTCTGCTCTTTTCCCTTTCCTTCTCTCCTACTCCTACTACATGGAAGGGGGGAATGCTACTCCCGGTGGGAGTAGGACTCCCCAGGGCGCGCCATAGGAGGGTCGCCCCCCTCCTCCACTCCTTTATATACGTGGGCAGGGGGCACCCCATAGACACAAGTTGATCATTGATCCCTTAGCCGGGTGCGGTGCCCCCCTCCACCATAATCCACCTCGATCATATCATAGCGGTGCTTAGGTGAAGCCATGCGTCTATAGAAACATCATCACCGTCATCACGCCGTTGTGCTGATGGAACTCTCCCGTGAAGCTCTGCTGGATCGGAGTTCATGGGACGTCATCGAGGTGAACGTGTGCTGAACTCGGAGGTGTCGTACGTTCGGTACTTGGATCGGTAGGATCGTGAAGACGTACGACTACATCAACCGCGTTCTCATAACGCTTCCGCTTACGGTCTACGAGGGTACGTGGACGACACTCTCCCCTCTCGTTGCTATGCATCACCATGATCTTGCGTGTGCGTAGGGAACTTTTTGAAATTACTACGTTCCCCAATAGTGGCATCCGAGCCAGGTTTATGCGTAGATGTTATATGCACGAGTAGAACACAAAGGAGTTGTGGGTGTGGGTATATACATATTGCTTGCCGTCACTAGTTGATTCTTGATTCAACGGCATTGTTGGATGAAGTGGCCTAGACCGACATTACGCGTATGCTTACGCGAGACTGGTTCTACCGACGTGCTTCGCACACATGTGGATAGTCGGTGTCTGTTTCTCCAGCTTTAGTTGAATCGGATTCAATGAACAGGGTTCTTTCTGAAGATCAAAAAGCAATCACTATACTGCGTTCTGGTTTTTTGATGCGTAGGTAAGAACGGTTCTTGCTCAGCCCGTAGCAGCCACGTAAAACTTGCAACAACAAAGTAGAGGACGTCTAACTTGTTTTTGCAGGGCATGTTGTGATGTGATATGGTCAAGACGTGATGAGATATAAGTTATTGTATGAGATGATCATGTTTTGTTGAAGTTATCGGCAACTGGCAGAAGCCTTATGGTTGTCTCTTTATTGCATAAGATGCTAGTGCCATGTAATTGCTTTACTTTATTGCTATGAGATATCAATAGTTGCAAAAGCAATAGCTAGTGAGACGACCATGTGACGACATATTGATAAAAGATCAAGATGATGGAGATCATGGTGTCACACCGGTGACAATGGAGATCATGACAGTACTTTGGAGATGGAGATCAAAAGCACAAGATGATGATGGCCATATCATATCACATATTTGGATTGCATGTGATGTTTATCTTTTATACATCTTATTTTTGCTTAGTTCGGCGGTAGCATTATAAGATGATCTCTCACTAAATTTCAAGGTACAAGTGTTCTCCCTGAGTATGCACCGTCACCAAAGTTCGTCGTGCCGAGACACCACGTGATGATCGGGTGTGATAAGCTCTACACTCATATACAACGGGTGCAAGACAGTTTTGCACACGCAGAAATACTCGGGTTAAACTTGACGAGCCTAACATATGCAGACATGGCCTCAGAACACTAAGACCGAAAGGTCGAGCGTGAATCATATAGTAGATATGATCAACATAGTGATGTTCACCATTGAAAACTACTCCATCTCACGTGATGATCGGACATGGTTTAGTTGATATGGATCACGTGATCACTTAGATGATCAGAGGGATGTCTATCTAAGTGGGAGTTCTTAAGTAATATGATTAATTGAACTTAAATTTATCATGAACTTAGTCCTGGTAGTATTTGCATATCTATGTTGTTGATCAATAGCTTGCGATGTAGCTCCCCGTTTATTTTTGATATGTTCCTAGAAAAACTAAGTTGACAGATGTTAGTAGCGATGATGCGGATTGGATCCGTGATCTGAGGATTATCCTCATTGCTGCACAGAAAAATTATGTCCTGGATGCACCACTAGGTGACAGACCTATTGTAGGAGCATATGCACATGTTATGAACGTTTGACAAAGCTTGGTATGATGACTACATGATAGTTTAGTGCACCATGCTTTACGGCTTAGAACCGGGACTTCAAGAATGTTTTGAACGCCATGAAGCATATAAGATGTTCCAAGAGCTGAAATTGGTATTTTAGACTCTTGCCTGAGTCGAGAGGTATGAGACCTCTGACAAGTACTTTGCCTACAAGATGGAGGAGAATAGCTAAGCTAGTGAGCACGTGCTTAGAATGTTTGAGTAATACAATCACTTGAATCAAGTGGGAGTTAATCTTCTAGATAAGACAATGATTGACAGAGTTCTCTAGTCACTATCACCAAGTTACTAGAACTTTGTGATGAACTATAATATGCAAGGGATAACGGAAACGATTCCCAAGCTCTTCGTGATGCTAAAATCGACGAAGGTAGAAATCAAGAAAAACATCAAGTGCTGATGGTTGACAAGACCACTAGTTTCAAGTAAAAGGGCAAGGGAAAGAAAGGGAACTTCAAGAAGAATGGCAAGCAAGTTGCCACTCCCATGAAGAAGCCTAAAGCTAGACCCAAGCCTGAAACTGAGTGCTTCTACTGCAAAGGAAATGGTCACTGGAAGTGGAACTGCCCTAGATACTTGGCGGGTAAGAAGGATGGCAAAGTGAACAAAGGTATATTTGATATACATGTTATTGATGTGTACTTTACTAGTGTTCATAGCAACCCCTCGGTATTTTGATACTGGTTCAGTCACTAAAGAGTAGTAACTCGAAACGGGAGTTGCAGCATGAACATAGACTAGTTAAGGGTGAAGTGACGATGTGTGTTGGAAGTGGTTCCAAGATTGATATGATCATCATCGCACACTCCCTACACTTTCGGGATTAGTGTTAAACCTAAATAAATGTTATTTGGTGTTTGCGTTGAGCATGAATATGATTTCATCATGTTTATTGCAATACGGTTATTCATTTAAGTCAAAGAATAATTGTTATTCTATTTACATGAATAAAACCTTCTATGGTCATACACTCAATATAAATGGTTTATTGAATCTCGATCGTAGTGATACACATATTCATAATATTGAAGCCAAAAGATGCAAAGTTAATAATGATAGTGCAACTTATTTGTGGCACTGCCGTTTAGGTCATATTGGTGTAAAGCGCATGAAGAAAATCCATGCTAATGGGCTTTTGGAATCACTTGATTATGAATCAGTTGATGCTTGCGAACCATGCCTCATGGGCAAGATGACTAAAACTCCATTCTCCGGAACAATGGAACGTGCAACAAACTTATTGGAAATAATACATACTGATGTATGCGGTCTGATGAGTGTTGAGACTCGTGGCGGGTATCGTTATTTTCTGACCTTCATAGTTGATTTAAATGGCTTGAATGAGATAAAAAACCTTGAGATAGCTTGAACGGATCTTGAATGAAAAGACGAGCCTTTTGAGATATCTTCAGCACTCCGGAACAAATGGAAAATGAGAGGTGAATGATTAAGAGGTGAACCGGCATAAGAAAGCATTTGAAACAAGGAAAAGATATGATCGACAAACTTGACTTGAATCCACCGGAGAAGAAAGAGAACGAATGATGATGAACTTGTGGTTCCATTAGTATCTTCCTGAGTTTCACCAGATAAGAACATCTCCGGAAAAAATGGAGAGACTTCCCATCAATAAAAGGATACTTGATTAAGAAATCTGAATCCTTGAAGAAAAGGGTGGGAGGGCGGGAAAAACAAAGGCAACTTGGGACGGATGAAACAAATAACATTGAGAAGACTTTGAATTGATCTTGCGGATGTTGGAAATGATCAGATCCACTTGAAGAGAAGCACACTGGTTGGAAAGAATTGAAAAGACAACCTTGATGATCAAGAAGGATTAGCATCCACATAGAAATATGCTTAGGGAAGGTAAGGAATCAACACTTGACATTGAAGCAACTCGAATACCACAACAAAACAATACAAAGGATCTGGCTTGCAGAATAAGCCGGAAACAAACATATGATAGATCCCATCTCATAGCATGTGTTTGTTGGAAGGATATCCTACGTGATACTTGAATTCCCACTTATAAACTCCTGAAACTTTCCGGTTATGCAATCAAGTGTTGGGGATACAGGGGACGCATAATATCTCACCCAAACTAACAATCCCTACATCCAGCTGTATCCATCCTTCAACACATAACCAAGGAACCTTCGGAAATCATGTACCTCAACCTTCGAAAAGCATCTGTTATACGAGTTATGGCAATACTCCCGAACTCCTGCCCCAGTACTGGGTGGTGTCAAGGTTATCTCACCAACAACTGCATAAAAGAGATTTTCGATGTCGGCAAACTCAGGTATTCCAAAACTGCAACGATAAAATTGTGACGACAACACCTCGGAGCTCAACTCCCCGGGACACTGCCACAACCCCTAAATGTCAGGAGGCACCAAGAATAGTGTTCTCGTCACAAAACCATCTGAACGATTCCAAGATACCCGCGTGATCCTAAAAAACTCATGAAATTTGAGGTGAGGAGAGTCAAAACTTCTACGTCAGGAGGCCTCACCAGAGGGACAAAGGGACTGAGGAGTAAAAAGAATCCTACTCTCCGATATATATAATCCTAAGACTCAAAACATTTTGTTCTATACTCAAAAACGTCAGTGATTCAATCAAGCAGGGGGCTCCTAAGTTAGGGATGGCTCTGATTACCAACTTGTAACACCCACAATGCGGCTATATCTCCCACGTGTCGGGGCACGACTTAGAGGCATAGTAGCATGGTAGGTTTGTCGCAAGAGGGGTAATCTTCACACAATCCCATGTACCGAATAAGAAAGGGATAAAGAGTTGGCTTACAATCTCCACTTCACACAAATACAAGTTAAACATACATCATCCAGAATACAATCAAGGTCCAACTACGAAACCGAAATAAAAAAAGACAACCCCAAATGCTAGATCCCCGATCGTCCCAACTGGGCTCCACTACTAATCAACAGGAAACGAAACAAAACAACGATCAAGATCTTCATCGAGCTCCCACTTGAGCTCGGTTGCGTCACCTTCACTGGTATCATCGGCAACTACAACTGTTTGGAAGTATCTGTGAGTCACGAGGACTCGACAAACTCACACCTGCGATATCAAGACTATTTAAGCTTATGGGTAGGAAAGGGGTAGTAAGGTGGATCTGCAGCAAGCACTAGCATATATGGTGGCTAACATACGCAAATAAGAGCGAGAAGAGAAGCAATGCAATGGTCGTGAACTAGAAGTGATCAAGAAGTGATCCTGAAACTACTTACGTTCAAACATAACTCCAAAGCCGTGTTCACTTCCCGGACTCCGCCGAAAAGAGACCATCACGGCTACACATGCGGTTGATGCATTTTAATTAGGTTAAGTGTCAAGTTCTCTACAACCGGATATTAACAAATTCCCATCTGCCACATATCCGTGGGGACGACTTTCGAAAGTTCAAACCCTGCAGGGGTGTCCCAACTTAGCCCATCACAAGCTCTCACAGTCAACAAAGGATATTCCTTCTCCCGGGAAGACCCGATCAGACTTGGAATCCCGGTTACAAGACATTTCGACAATGGTAAAACAAGACCAGCAAGACCGCCCGGATGTGCCGACAAATCCCGATAGGAGCTGCACATATCTTGTTCTCAGGGCACACCGGATAAGCTAAGCGTACAGGTACCAACGTAACCCAAGTTGCCAAGGGATGGTCCCGCGCAGTGCTCTAGTTCGGACCAACACTTAGAGAAGCACTGGCCCGGGGGGTTAAAATAAAGATGACCCTCGGGCTCTGGAAACCCAAGGGAAAAAGTTTTAGGTTGTTAGGCAAATGTAAAACCAAGGTTGGGCCTTGCTGGAGGAGTTTTATTCAAAGCAAACTGTCAAGGGGTTCCCATAACACCCAACCGCGCAAGGAACCCAAAAATCAAGGAACATAACACCGGTATGACGGAAACTAGGGCGGCAAGAGTGGAACAAAACACCAGGCATAAGGCCGAGCCTTCCACCCTTTACCAAGTATATAGGTGCATTAAAGTAAATAAGATATAATAATGATATCCCAACAAAATCCATGTTCCAACATGGAACAATCTTCATCTTCACCTGCAACTAGCAACGCTATAAGAGGGGCTGAGCAAAAGCGGTAATATAGCCAAACAACGGTTTGCTAGGAAGGTGGGTTAGAGGCTTGACATGGCAATATGGGAGGCATGATATAGCAAGTGGTAGGTAGCACGGCATAGCAATAGAGCGAACAACTAGCAAGCAAAGATGGAAGTGATTTCGAGGGTATGGTCATCTTTCCTGAGATCCCGCAAGGAAGAAGAACGAGTCCATGAAAAAGTCAAATGGATGTAGTCGAACGGATCCTCACAACTCTGAAACGAAACCGAAGATAACGAGAGAAGCAACCCGGAAAGGATCAAGTAACATAGTAAAAAACCATCACATAAGCATGGCATGATGCGCAAACAAGTATGATGCATGTTCGGTTTAATGAAACATGGCATTGGCAAAGTGCATAAGCAAAACTACAAGTTAAGTGGAGCTCAATATGCAACGAGTTGCATATTGGTGAAACACCACATGACTTATTTAGTTCACTCTCGTTTATGTACCCAACAATATTAAATGTTGGTTAGCATGGCAAGGGGTGAAGCATAATAAAACTATCTATCTAGGCAAGTTTAAATGAGGCCGGAACAACAAGCAACAATTCCGGAAAATCCCATATGCAATATTTGAATTTGGTACTGTTCTGACCTAAACACAATTTTAGAGTTATTAAACATGCAAAGTACTGCCACCATGTTAATCTATGCATTTCTCTACCCCATTTACATATAAAGTTTATTTGAAATGGAGCTACGGTTTTTTAGTTATGAAATAAAGCATTTTAACATGGCAATATGCAAAATAAACACAAATAGCAATTTAAACAATTTTAACATGGTTGTAAGTTGGATATTATGAAACTAGACAAAATTCTAAGCATTTTTCTTATATGAAACATTTTAATACGATGCACGGTTAAAGAGTTATTAAATGCATGATCATGAAGGGGTTTTCTGCAAAACTGGTAAAACCCTGGATAATTAGACAAATTCGCAGGACTGGAAAAAACATAACAGGCTGAAACACGCTGGGCCAATAGTGCACAGGAGGATCGGGTGGCTGCTCACATCAGGCTGAGGCCCAGTCGGGGAAGAGGCTTGGCAGGCCGGGCGCCTGGCACGCTGGGCCTTGGCGCCGGATGCGGCCCACGCGGCAGGATGCGGTCAATGTGCGACGAGTGGGACGAGTGAGGCACAGTGACGCCGGCGGCGGTCCATGATGAGGCGCCAGCGGCTCTTGAATGTGTAGGGACATCGAGGAACGGCAGAACGGGGCAACACGAAGCGAATCTGGACGGTGGGGTCGAGCAGGACAACGGCGGCTCAGCTCCAGCGACTCCGGTCGGTGGTGAGTTCCATGGCGGTGGCGGTGGTTCCCTGCGGCAACAGAGGGAGGGAGAGAGCTGGTGAGGAGAGGAAGGAGAAGGGGAAGGGGAGAGAGGGAGGCGAGGGCGCCACTGGCCTGCTATCGAGGTGCTCGCCGGCGGCGAGGCTCCGGTGGCCGGCGAGTGCAGGACGGCGACGATGGAGATCGGGCGCTGCCTGATCCAGGCGAGGGAGGTTGGGGCTCTAGTTCGAGCGGGATCCGGAGGCGGCGGGGTTCGGGCTTGCTTCGGCCCACGGCGGGCCGTGTGCAGGCTCAGCAGGCTGCGCGGTGGGAGGCGGCTGGGTGGACGTGTGGCCTGCTCTGAGTGGGCAGGAGCGACGCTGGGTGGCGGCGCGACCACTCGGACGATACCAAGTGGCGGGGACACGGTGGCCGGCGCGTAAACGGAGGGAAGCGGCGGCGCTAATGATTGGGGTGGCACGGAAAACATGGAGGGGGTTAGGAGGCAGCCAAAAATGGAAGGGAAGGGGGTTTAAATAGGAAAGGAGGCTAGGATTAGGGTTTGGAGGGGTTTCTAGAGCGTTTCGGAGCACCCGATCGAGATCCAACGGTTCTGATCAAGAGGAGGGATTTAGCTGGGTTAGGTGGGTTGTGGAGAGTGGGTTGGGCTGAGAGGAGAGAGACGGAAATGCAGCTCGGCAAGGTTTCCAGAGACCGAAAAAGTCCGACGATTTGACTGACTATATTGTCGCTATAGTTATCTGTTGGGGCATCAAACGAACTATGAATGCGATGAAACTTGGCAGGCGACCTACTAACAACATAACAACACCGCATGCCAACTTTCAACCCATTCTGAGAACATTTTCCGACCACTTATAAAATAATACTTCGGACGTGTCGCGGGCGAGTGCGAGTGTGTCTGGGCTCAGCACGGACAATGAAGAGAACTGGGGGAACCCGGACGGATGCAAGTTTTGAAAACATGATGGTGCAATGCGGATGATGACATGACACGATGCAACACGCAAGCGAATGAGAAGGCAACAACTGCGAATAATTGGAAGACACCTGCACGTCGGTCTCGGGGCGTTACAACACTCCACCACTACAAAAGGATCTTGTCGCAAGAACTAGGATGGCACTGGAGGGGAACGGAAGAGGAAGAGAAGAGGTGAAACTAGTTGCTTCTTTGACAAATGAGTGAAACCAAAGAACCTTGCGAGGTTGAACGAATTGAAAGAAGAATACAATGAAGATGAACAAATTTGAAAACACTCCATTAGAAAAGAGGAACAAGGAACATTACTAGAACCTTCTAGGTTGAAAAACATAAGAAAAGGGGTGCAATGGATAAGAAGTACATGCAAGCACTCCGATTGAAATGAGATGTAGAAGGAACGATAAGGATCAATTACGACAACACTCCGGTTGAAAAAAAGGAAGGTAAAGAATATGAGCTTGGCAAAATGAAAGCACTTGGATGAGAGTCCGGTTAGAAGAGGAATGATAGCCACAACACTCCGGTTAAAACAAGATAGAGAAGGAAAAATAATGATATAATTTGGACAGCACTCTGACTGTAAATGGAAGGAATTAGAATCATGAACTTGACAAGATGAGAAGATACTTGATGAAATTAACAACACACTAACTCCGGAACTATTGAAAGAACGGCACAAGGGGTAAGAAAGTTTCAGACAGCACTCTGGTTGAGAAGGGAGGTAAAACTTGACAAAACGGGAAGAACTTGAAAAGAGGGCATGACATTCCGGTTAAATGGATAAGCACGAAAAGAACACGGTCCTCATAATACGAGATGATGAGTGAAGAGAGCAACATCACAATGCCTCCGGAACGAAAGAATAGAAGTTGGATCGTTGGAAAGGAAAAACTTGAGAAGAAAATGGCAACTTCTGCCACAAATGAGCTTGGAAAACACCCTTCCAAGAAGGTTATAACGGAGTTGTTGGAAAAACAACAACGAAAAAACAAGCTTGTTGTGGGCTTATGGAAAAAAACTCAAAACTATGAGGTTAAATTCTGCCACTACCGGAAACAATAGATTGGATTGACATCAACAAGGAGATGAGAAGATTATTTCACCGGGAGGATAAATGAAGAACTTGGGTCATTTATGAGCACCATAGTTAGCAACAATCCTTAGGGAAAGCTTTAGGTGAAATATAACCCGAGATAACTCCAACGAAGAGATTGATGGATTTAAAATACCTCATTCTTGACAACATGTGGATCATGAAACATGAACTCAAATTATCAAGAATGACATAAAACCACCTCAAATGATAAGGTAGAAAGAATTGCACATAGGAATGCAGGAAGAATACTTGTCAGGTGACCTACTATATTGTCGCTATAGTTATCCATTGGGGTATCAAATGAACTCCGAATGCGATGAAACTTGGCAGGCGACCTACTGACAACATAAAAACACCGCATGCCAACTTTCAACCCATTCCGAGAACATTTTATGACAACTTATAAAATAACACTTCGGACGTACCGCGGGCGCGTGCGAGTGTGTCTGGGCTCAGCACCGACAACGAAGAGAACTAGGGGAACCCGGGCAGATGCAAGTTTTGAAAACACGATGATGCAATGTGGATGATGACATGACAAGATGCAACACACAAGCGAATGACAAGGCAACAACATCGAATAACCGGAAGACACCTGACACGTCGGTCTCGGGGCATTACACGATCCATCTATGGACTGGTGCAAGCATCTTGGAGTTGGAATATATGCTTTGATAAAGTGATCAACACATATGGTGTTATACAGACTTGCGGTGAAGCCTGTATTTACAAGAAAGTGAGTGGGAGCACTACATCATTTCTGATAAGTATATGTGAATGACATATTGTTGATTAGAAATAATGTAGAATTTTCTGGAAAGCATAAAGGAGTGTTTGAAAAGAATTTTTCAAAGAAAGACCTCGATGAAGCTGCTTACACATTGAGCATTAAGATCTATAGAGATAGATCAAGACACTTGATAAGTTTTTTCAATGAGTACATACCTTGACAAGATTTTGAAGTAGTTCAAAATGGAACAGTCAAAGAAGGAGTTCTTGCCTATGTTGCAAGGTGTGAAGTTGAGTAAAGACTCAAAATCCGACCATGGCAGAAAATAGAAAGAGAATGAAAAGTCATTCCCTATGCCTCAGTCATAGGTTCTACAAAGTATGCTATGCTGTGCACCAGACCTATTGTGTACCTCACCATAAGTTTGGCAAGAGGGTACAATAGTGATCCAAGAGTAGATCACTGGACCGCAGTCAAAAATATCCTTAGTGGAATAAGGAAATGTTTCTCGGTTATGGAGGTGACAAAGAGTTTTTCGTAAAGAGTTACGTCGATGCAAGCTTTGACACTGATCTGGACTATTGATGTTAAATCACATGACGATGTGAACTAGATTATTGACTCTAGTGCAAGTGGGAGACTGAAGGAAATATGCCCTAGAGACAATAATAAAGTTGTTATTTATATTTCCTTATATCATGATAAATGTTTATTATTCATGCTAGAATTGTATTAACCGAAAACTTAGTACATGTGTGAATACATAGACAAACAAAGTGTCACTAGTATGCCTCTACTTGACTAGCTCGTTTAATCAAAGATGGTTAAGTTTCCAAGCCATATACATGAGTTGTCATTTGATTAACAGGATTACATCATTAGGGAATGATGTGATTGACTTGACCCATCCGTTAGCTTAGCACGATGATCGTTTAGTTTGTTGCTATTGCTTTCTTCATGACTTATACATGTTCCTATGACTATGAGATTATGCAACTCCCGAATACCGGAGGAACACTTTGTGTGCTACCAAACGTCACAACATAACTGGGTGATTATAAAGGTGCTCTACAGGTGTTTCCGATGGTACTTGTTGAGTTGGCATAGATCAAGATTAGGATTTGTCACTCCGATTGTCGGAGAGGTAACTCTAGGCCCTCTCGGTAATGCACATCACTACAAGCCTTGAAAGCAATGTAACTAATGAGTTAGTTGTGGGATGATGCATTACAGAACGAGTAAAGAGACTTTTCGGTAACGAGATTGAACTAGGTATTGAGATACTGATGATCGAATCTCGGGCAAGTAACATACCGATGACAAAGGGAACAACGTATGTTGTTATGCGGTTTGACCGATAAAGATCTTCGTAGAATATGTAGGAACCAATATGAGGATCTAGGTTCCGCTATTGGTTATTGACCGGAGATGAGTCTCGGTCATGTCTACATAGTTCTCGAACCCATATGGTCCGCACGCTTAACATTCGGTGATGATCGAGATTATGAGTTTATGTGTTTTGATGTACCGAAGGTAGTTCGGATGTCCGGATGAGATCGGGGAGATGACGAGGAGTCTCGAAATGGTTGAGACGTAAAGATCGATATATTGGATGACTATATTCGGACATCGGAAAGGTTCCGAGTGATTCGGGTATTTTTCGGAGTACCGGAGAGTTACGGGAATTCGCCGGGGAGTATATGGGCCTTATTGGGCTTTAGGCGAAAGAGAGAGAGAGAGGAGGTTGCGCGCCCCCCAAGGCCTAGTCCAAATTTGACTAGGGGGAGGGGCGGCGCACCCTCCTTCCTTCTCTTCTCTTTTCCCTTTCCTTCTCTCCTACTCCTACTACATGGAAGGGGGGAATCCTACTCCCGGTGGGAGTAGGACTCCCCAGGGCGTGCCATAGGAGGGCTGGCCCTCCCCCCTCCTCCACTCCTTTATATACGTGGCCAGGGGGCACCCCATAGACACAAGTTGATCATTGATCCCTTAGCTGTGTGCGGTGCCCCCCTCCACCATAATCCACCTCGATCATATCGTAGAGGTGCTTAGGCGAAGCCATGCGTCGATAGCAACATCATCACCATCATCACGCCGTCGTGCTGATGGAACTCTCTCATGAAGCTCTGCTAGATCGGAGTTCGTGGGACGTCATTGAGCTGAATGTGTGCTGAACTCGGAGGTGCCGTACGTTCGGTACTTGGATCGGTCGGATTGTGAAGACGTACGACTACATCAACCGCGTTCTCATAACGCTTCCACTTACGGTCTACGAGGGTACATGGACGACACTCTCCCCTCTCGTTTACCATGATCTTGCATGTGCGTGGGAATTTTTTTGAAGTTACTATGTTCCCCAACACCGAATACCATCGTCCTTATATCAATTTTACCTCTCGCCCATTTTGAGACTCCTCGTCATGTCCGTTATCTCATCCGGGACTCCGAACAACATTCGGTCGCCAAGTCACATAACTCATATAATACAAAATCATCATCGAACGTTAAGTGTGCGGACCCAAAGGGTTCAAGAACTATATAGACATGACCGAGACACCTCTCCGGTGAATAACCAGCAGCGGAACCTGGATGCTTATATTGGTTCCTACATATTCTACGAAGATCTTTATCAAACATACTGTAATGACAACATACATTGTTCCCTTTGTCATCGGTATGTTACTTGCCCAAGATTCGATCGTCGGTATCTTCATACCTAGTTCAATATCGTTACCAGCAAGTCTCTTTACTCGTTCCGTAATGCATCATCCTGCAACTAAGTCATTAGTCACATTGCTTGCTGATACATCCATTTAGCATCATGGCTTTATATTGATATTTACTGCATTATGGGCTGTTATTACATATTATATCACAATACTTATGCCTATTCTATCTTATTTTATAAGGTTTACATGAAGAGGGAGAATGCCGGCAGCTGGAATTCTGGACTGGAAAAGGAGCAAATATTAGAGACCTATTCTGCACAACTCTAGAAGTCCTGAAACTTCACGAAGCTTATCTTGGAATATATAAAAAATTTGGGCGAAGAAAGAACCAGAGGGGGGCCACCTGCCAGCCACAAGGGTGGAGGACGCGCCCTACCCCTGGGCACGCCCCCAACCTCATGGGCCCCCTGGCAGGCCTCCAGTGCCCATCTTTGGCTATATGGTGTGTTTTGACCTGGAAAAAAAATCAAGAAGAAGCTTTCGGGACGAAGCGCCGCCGTCTCGAGGCGGAACCTGAGCAGAACCAATCTAGGGCTTCGGCGGAGCTGTTCTGCCAGGGAAACATCCCTCCGGGAGGGGGAGATCATCACCATCGATCCTCTCATCGAGAGGGGGTCAATCTCCATCAACATATTCGCCAGCACCATCTCCTCTCAAACCCTAGTTCATCTCTTGTATTTGATCTTTGTCCCAAAACCTCATATTGGTACCTGTCAGTTGCTAGTAGTGTTGATTACTCCTTTTAGTTGATGCTAGTTGGTTTATCCGGTGGAAGATTATAGTTTCAGATCCTTAATGATAATTAATACTCCTCTGATTATGATTATGAATATGCTTTGTGAGTAGTTACGTGTGTTCCTGAGGACATGTGAGAAGTCTTATTATAAGTAATCATGTGAATTTGATATTCGTTCGATATTCTGATGAGATGTATGTTGTCTCTCCTCTAGTGGTGTTATGTGAACGTCGACTACATGACACTTCACCATTATTTGGGCCTAGGGGAAGGCATTGGGAAGTAATAAGTAGATGATGGGTCGCTAGAGTGACAGAAGCTTAAACCCTAGTTTATGCGTTGCTTCGTAAGGGGCTGATTTGGATCCATATGTTTCATGCTATGGTTAGGATTACCTTAATACTTCTTTCGTAGTTGCGGATGCTTGCAAGAGGGGTTAATCATAAGTGGGAGGCTTGTCCAAGGAAGGGCAGCACCCAAGCACCGGTCCACCCTGATACGTCTCCAACGTATCTATATTTTTTGATTGTTCCATGCTATTATATTATCCATCTAGGATGTTTTATATGCATTTATATGCTATTTTATATGATTTTTGGGACTAACCTATTAACCTAGAGCCCAGTGCCAGTTTCTGTTTTTTTCCTTGCTTTTGAGTTTTACAAAAAAGGAATACAAAATGGAGTCCAATTGACGTGCCAATTTTTGATGATTTTTTATGGACCAAAAGAAGCCCCCGGAGTAAAAGAGTTGGACCAGAAGAGTCCCGGGCCGTCCACGAGGGTGGGGGGCGTGCCCTACCCCCCGGGCGCGCCGCCCTATCTCATGGACGACTCGGGGACCCCCCTGACTTGTTCCCGACACCAAAAATTCCTATAAATATAGAAACCTCCAGAAAATAACCTAGATCGGGAGTTCCGCCGCCGCAAGCCTTTGTAGGCACCAAAAAAGCAATCGGGACCCTGTTCCGGCACCCTGCCGGAAGGGGAATCCCTCACGAGGTGACCATCTTCATCATCCCGGCGCTCTCCATGACGAGGAGGGAGTAGTTCACCCTCGGGGCTAAGGGTATGTACTAGTAGCTATGTGTTTGATCTCTCTCTCTCTCTCTCGTGTTCTTGATTCGCATGATCTTGATGTATCACGAGCTTTGCTATTATAGTTGGATCTTATGCCGCTTCTCCCCCTCTACTCTCTTGTAATGGATTGAGTTTTCCGTTTGAAGTTATCTTATCGGATTGAGTCTTTAAGGATTTGAGAACACTTGATGTTTGTCTTGCATGTGCTTATCTGTGGTGACAATGGGATATTCATGTGATCCACTTGATGTATGTTTTGGTGATCAACTTGCGAGTTCCGTGACCTCATGAACTTATGCATAGGGGTTGGCACACGTTTTTGTCTTGACTCTCCGGTAGAAACTTCGGGGCACTCTTTGAAGTTCTTTGTGTTGGTTGAATAGATGAATCTGAGATTGTGTGATTCATATCGTATAATCATACCCACCGATACTTGAGGTGACATTGGACTATCTAGGTGACATTAGGGTTTTGGTTAATTTGTGTCTTAAGGTGTTATTATAGTACGAACTCTATGATAGATCGAACGGAAAGAATAGCTTCGTGTTATTTTAGTATGGACTCTTGAATAGATCGACCAGAAAGAATAACTTTGAGGTGGTTTCGTACCCTACAATAATCTCTTCGTTTGTTCTCCGCTATTAGTGACTTTGGAGTGACCCTTTGTTGCATGTTGAGGGATTGTTATATGATCCAATTATGTTATTATTGTTGAGAGAGCTTGCACTAGTGAAAGTGTCAACCCTAGGTTTTGTTTCAATGCATTGCAATACCGTTTTCGCTCACTTTTATCATTAGTTACCTTGCTGTTTTTATAGTTTCAGATTACAAAAACCTATATCTACCATCCATATTGCACTTGTATCACCATCTCTTCGCCGAACTAGTGCACCTATACAATTTACCATTGTATTGGGTGTGTTGGGGACACACGAGACTCTTTGCTATTTGGTTGCAGGGTTGTTTGAGAGAGACCATCTTCATCCTACGCCTCCCACGGATTGATAAACCTTAGGTCATCCACTTGAGGGAAATTTGCTACTGTCCTACAAACCTCTACACTTGGAGGCCCAACAACGTCTACAAGAAGAAGGTTGTGTAGTAGACATCAAGCTATTTTCTGGCGCCATTGCCGGGGAGGTTAGCGCTTGAAGGTATATCTTTAGATCTTGTAATCGAAACTTTTAGTTTCTTGTTTTATCACTAGTTTAGTCTATAAAAGAAAACTACAAAAAAATGGAATTAATGTTGCCTCATATGCTTCATCTTTTTAATGTCTTTCGTGAAAGTAAGGATTCCGATAATTATGCCAAAGTGTTAGAAGAAGAATGTATTAAAATGTTTAGCACTAAATCTTTGGATGATGAGCATGACTGCAAAGTTATCAGTATGAATTCTTTGAATACCCATGATGCTAATGATATGCAAAGCCACAAGTTTGGGGATGCTATGTTTGATGAAGATGATATTTTTGTCCCCCAAGTTTTGATGAGCAAGTTTATTATGATGAAAGCATCCCTCCTATGTATGATGATTATTGTGATGACACGTATGCTATAAAGAATAATGATATCCATGAAACTGGTCATTATGATTTTAACTTTCAATTGGATTATGCCTCACATGATAGTTATTTTGTTGAGTTTGCTCCCACTACTATTCATGAGAAGAAATTTTCTTATGTGGAGAGTAATAAAAGTTCTATGCTTGTAGATCATGAAAAGAATGCTTTATGTGATGGTTATATTGTTGAATTCATTCATGATGCTACTGAAAATTATTATGGGAGAGGAACATATGCTTTTACATATTGCAATAATATCAAGTTTCCTCTCTACACTACAAAAAATACACTTCCGTGATGATACGTGTTTGTCATAGTAAGTCGCGTTTTTTGTCATGCATCTACATCCATGAAAAATTTATGACAGAATCAAGATAGTCATACCTGTGCTGTAGTAGAAGTGTTCCATGACATTACCAAAGTTATCATCACGGAAGTGTCTACTTCCATGACGATAAATCGTGCATCACAGAAGTGCTTTTGTCAAGGGTGACCGACACGTGGCATCCACTGTAACGGAACGCCGTTAAGCTACGGGTCGGGTTTTGGATCCGATAACCCGTTAACAGCCCTGACCAATGGGAAATTTCCACGTGTAAAATTCTTATTGGCCAGACGAAACACGTGTCAGCTCGTCAATGGGTCAGATAGGCACCTATGATACGTCGACACATGGCATGGCCCAACAGAGGCCCATTCCTGTGAAAAGGCCGGCCCGTTTGACTTGGTCAAAAGGTGGCGGGCCGGCCCATGGAAAGCCTGTTAACGGCATGTTCGCATATAGCCCATTTACAACCCGCTAACCCAAGGCACGTTACACCCTATCCGAATCAGGCCCAGTAGCATCATCTGGGCCATCCAATATGATTCCAACCCATTTTCACTTCTGGCCCATGTATGGCCCATGACGTCTTTCAGCCCATATGAGGCCCTATGTAACTCTTGGCCTATTAACGGCCCGTGGTGAAACTGGCCCGTAATGAACAATGTATCACTTTACACCCATTAACGGCCCGTGGTGAAACTGGCCCATAATGAACAGTGTATCACTTTATACCTATTAACGGCCCGTTATTCCGTTGGGCCGTTTCTAGCCCATGTTATCTTTCAGCCTTCTCAGAGCCCATTTATTCTTGGGCTCATTTCCAGCATTCGTTTACTTACGGCCCATTACTGTCATTTTCTGCTTGTGGGCCAAATTCAGCCCGTGGTTACAGTCGGCCCGTTTGTGGTCCGTTAATACGTTGGGCCGTTTTTATAGCGTCATCAAATACGGCCTATTAACGATGGTCTGTTATGGTCAGCCCATGAATGGACAATTCCAACTCTAGCCCGTTTATGGCCATAATGCAACCTGTTATTGGCCCATGTTTGGCCAATTGATCATACGGCCCGTATAAGGCCCATTGATAATACGACCCATAGAAGGCCCATTATTTCTACGGCCCGTAGAAGGCCTACTGTTTCTACGGCCCGTAGAAGGCCCACTGTTTCTACGGCCCGTAGGAGGCCCAGTGTCACTACAGTAAATATTAGCCCATGGTTATTGTGGCCTAGTTTTAAAAAATAGGTTATTGCAGCCACTAGTTAACCGCGGAAAAAGAACTGCAATGACTACAAGCAAACAAATAAACAAGAGAACAAGGAAATAAATAAGCAAGCAACTAATGCTAGGCTATCACGGCTATTACACATATTACATCCACTGGGCATCAAAGTTCGCCACCAGTGCAAATATAGGGAACAAAGCAGCATATCATATACACTGGCCGTCAAAATTGGCCACCAGTGCAAATAAATGCGGCAGCAAAACAAGAGCATAACTAAAACAACTTCAGAAGAGCTCAAGAAATGTTATCCTGGGTATCCACCATGCTGGCAATAAGCTTAGCAAGCTGATTAGCTTTGTCCTGTTTGGCGCTAAAATCCTCCAACGCTTGCTGTTGCACCAGAAAGTATGCATCTAAATGCTCCAGGGACTTCCGCAGTCCATCCGCTTCTTGTCGCAGCACAGCTGATCGATGTCTTTCAGCTTGTAGTTGAGACTCAAGAAATCGAACTGATTCACACAGTGAGTTTGAATAGCTTGTGCAAGCGGTAGTGGCCAGTAACTCCAACACTAAACCAAGACAGGATGTGTCACTATCCTAACCTTATCTGCATTACTTCCTTTGCCGTTGCTTAATAAGGCACTCTTCCCCAATATTCTGTTAGCATTCTAAAAGAAGAAACAAGCAGACACATAACAAGTTTAGCATGTACTAGTATATGAAACTCATTTCGGTGAACCAGTTCATTAGTAAGGTGGACAGGATTAAACTACCAAGTCTTCTATTGCCAAGTACTAGTGCATAATAAAAGCATCAAACAAACATATATCTATGTCCTATGGTAGCAATGGAATCTTAAATTAGAACAGTTGTTCTTCAGGTTTAGGCACTTGTTCTACATGAACAGAGTATAGTAAGACGCAAGAATATAATACTTAAAAATGGAAAATGATCTCATAGACCTTACCACATTCTTGGTTTGGGACCAGTACAGAACAAGGCGTTCCTAGTCATCGTCCAGTAAATGTGTCTCAGGAGAACATAAGGGAATTTGATGAGTTTCTTTGCCAGTGAAGTACATTTTCTTCAGGTAATTCCGATACTTCCACCAAGCATTATTGAAGATAGCAGAGGTATTAGCACAGGTTACCTCATCCTGAGTTTCCAAATCGGTCCTTCTCTATAGAGAAAAATGGGAAAATTTGCTGTATTATAACCATCATGGAGGTAGGATGTATGGGACGAAGCAAAGTAATTGCCATGAATAACATTACTTACACATAACTCCTGTACAAACACCTGCAACTGGCATTTTCCTTCATCTTCAGTATAATATTTCCAAGATGGGAAGATACGCACACCCGATTTAACAACATCAAATGCGATAGATGCTAAACTACGACTAGCTGGTTGTGCTTCCTCCACAGGAATAGGCGTACTAACTGGTGGAGTTGGGGTTCGCCGTGATAGTACTGGCCCTTTGGGCACTGGAGCTGCCTTACTAACTGGTCTTGTTTGGGAGCTCTGTGGTGTAGATGGTATTGTGTCAACATTAACTTGGTTACTATTGGCTGGGGTTGGGGTTAGATTGGGTGAAGCTGGTTCTCTATCCATCGTAGTAGGGGTACAATCTACGAGAGTTTGGGTTATATGTGGTAGGGCTGGTTCTTGTGCATGTACAACCGGGGTGCTCTCTCCACCAAGAGGTAGCACTGTTTTATTTGAAGACCGTGTTTTTAGTCCGCTAGATACTGGCATCACCCGCTCCAATTCAAATGGCTGATAAATAGGAAACATAGTTGAATGTACAAACATTGTATGAGAGACAGATGCAATAGATAGTGTGGAAAAAAGAGGGCATGAAATAGTTGACATGTATATTGTTTAACTAAAACGGATAGCATGACATAATTTCACATATATGATGTCTATCTAAACTGGATAGCATAGCATAACATAATTCAAAGATAGGATGAATAACTAAACATGATCGCATGGCATAATTCACCTACATGTTATCTAAGTAATCAGGATCGCATCATTTAATTCACATATGTGATTTATATGCTAAACAGAGGGCATTCGATATGATGTCTGAACTAAGAACATGGTGTTGAATATTGTGTATATGATGTCTAAACTATGCAATGCAAGACACCATATGCATGATATGAGTAGTATAACCGTGCCAAGTTAGAGCATACACCTCAGTGGGGGAATAGGACTGGTCATCTGTCTCTGAATCCATCTCTGAGGAGCTATCGGGACCCAACAAGAGATCTGCTTCGACAGGTAGCACTGTCTGCTCTGAAGGCCTTGTTTTCACTCCAGATTTTTCCATCTCCCACCCAAATGGCTGAGTCACAGGAAGAGTAGTTTAATGTACAAACATTGTCAACAAATGGAAATGTAATGAAGAAAATGATGGGCAATATATCATTCAAATATATGATGCCTGGTTAAACAGGATGGCATTGCACATTTCACATATATTATGGCTGGCTAAAAGACATGAGACTGCATAATTCCCATATATGATATAGAAACTAAACAGGTGGCATTATAGAACATGTCTAAACTAAGCAGATGACATATATGATGTCAAAAGTAGGCACTGCAAGGCAACATATGCATGGTATGACTAACATCATCATGCCAAGGTAGAGCAAACACCTTGGGGGGTAAATAGGAGTGGTCAGCGGCGTCCGAATCCGCCTCAGAACAGATATCTTCCTCTGGATTACAATCTGGAGAGGGGTGGGGAGGGTTGGCCATTGAACCCACCATGGAGCGATGTCTGCATGACATTGTATTGCCGCGCAAAACTCTTCTCTTTTTCTCTACATGTTCAGCATGACTGTGTACAATATCTGACATGCATACGAAAAAAATATGGTGAGATTATGTAAGGAGAGCATGCAGAAATTTAGTGATGGTAACAACCAGTGGATCGATGTTTTTCCGTTGAACCAAAATAGCCCTAATGGATCGACGTGAATGTATAGTAATAAGTGATGCAACAAGTATACAACCTCTTTGCTGTAGCCGTGTCGATCTCAGCATCATTGGGTTGGTCGCTGAAGCAGTTGAGGCAGAGGTGGCTGTCAGAGGTGTGGACGAAGATCTGAGGAATCGGTAGATGGCGTCCAGGGCACTGCTCTGTTGTGATGGATCCTTCTGTCGTTGGAGCAGCTCCGGTGAGCCGTAAGACATCAAGGCTGAAGCAGCACAAGACAGACATCGTCAATCTCAAGTGGGATTCTAATAGCATCTCCAATAGACGATGTAAAATGGATGTAAAATAAACATCACCAAAAAAACCTGACTACAACAGATGAGGTAAAAACTGTTGACTCTGAACTTAACTGTCGAAACTGAAATTTGCTATGGAATCTGAATGCTACTGTCGAAACTGAACGCAATGGTAGCATAGAGGCACTTGACATGTAGTTTAGGGAGGGCCTGCAATTCATCTTCAACCTGCACCCCCCCTGAGCCACCAGCCACCACCGGCCGAACCGCCGGCCCTAGCGCCGCCTCGCCGCCCCGAAACAACTCGCCACCGCCGCCCCGGCCAGCCCTCTAGGCCCCCTGCCCCCACCATGAACACTAAGATAGATAGTGGGGTACCTCTCCGGTGAGCCCCATCCCCGGTGCGGGTGGTTCTTCCTTAACTCCGGCGAGCCCCCCCAACCCCTGAAAATTGACTGACCCAAAAGTCGATTCAGTCGACTGAAGTGTGGCTTAATCGGAGCAGAGCAGCAGCACAAGCAAGGGGAGAGCAGCAGCAGCAGCTGGGCGAGCGAGCGATCGAGCGAGAGCCGGAGCAGCAGCAGCAGATCCGGCTGGTATGGATGCCGCCGCCGAAGGGGCCTCGCACTGGGGGAGAGCCGCTGTGGAGATGTCGCCCACGGCGCCGGCTTCAAGGTAGCCGCTCCATGGGGGTGCGGGATGGAGCACCGTCGGTGCCGGGAGGTTGAGTTAAGGAGAAGGTGCGATGCGATGAGTGTACAACCTCTTTGGTGGCGCCGAGTAGGCCTCGGCTTCGTCCGAGGAGTCGGTGAGGATGCTGCGGTTCCGGTGGAGCAGGTTAAGGCGGTGCTGTGGGGATGGAGCAGCCGCGATAGACGAGGCGATCGTCGGAGCAACTCCTTGGAGGTGGAGGACGGGGCGGCTGAACCAGTGGGACGGCGAGATGGACGACAGATCCTCATCCGGGGAGGTGGACGAGGGACGTCGAGCTGTTGCGGTGGACGACGTCGTCGGGGAAGAGGCTCCGGCTGGGCAGCGGTAACGTGGCGGACGGAGGAGGGTGGGGTTTCGCGGCTGGAGCGGAGAGGTTATGGCGGCCTGGGATTTCGAATGGCGAAAAGGGGGCGATGGGAGGGGTGAAGCATGATTTAGGAACACGCTTGTCCAAAATGTAGGGTGTGTTACAAAAGTACCCCCCACCGATCTGAACTAGCGGCCCTTCCGGCTCAGGGTTAGAAGGGGGATTTCGCGTGTCGGGATTTGGCAGCTCGAGGGAGTTTTCGCGCGCATTGTAATTTCGGGATAGCAAGGCGCGGGTTGTGAAGGCGCCAGTTTTGGGAGCACGATATCTGAATTTTCGGGATATAACAAGACGCGGGTTGAATTTTAGGGACAAGCCTAACGTGTAGTAATACTTTACTTGTACGTACCAAATCAATTCGCACTTCCCTCAACCAAAAAGAAAACGAAAAAATATAACTATTCACACCACACAAAGAGAGAGTCTTGCCCCGTTTTACTATACAAATGCTATTCAAAGCTACTCCCTCCTTCCATCTATATAGGGCCTAATGCGTTTTTCGATGCTAACTTTGACCAAATATTAGAGCAATGATATATGACATGCAACTTACAGAAAGCACACCGTTAAATTCGTCTGTGAAAGGTTCTTTCAATGATATAATTTTCACATTGTGCATGTCATGTACTATTAATCTTGTCAATAGTCAAAGGCGGTCTTAAAAATCTCATTACGCCCTATATAGATGGAAGGAGGGAGTATGAATCCATGTTATGTCCGATTAAATTTTTTGCTTGATGTATAATGCATGTAACCTACTCATACCAACATTTTAGTGCATTCCAAATGTCTATACTACCGCTGCAATTCGAACTAAATTTGAATTCGTTTCTCTATTTCAATAAGAATCTACAATCATGCTTGTTGCCAACTTCAACCAACATAGTTTCCTTGCTATCCGCCAGATATAAATCAGACGGCCTATAATGCAGGATGGCAGGCACACCATCATCAACAACTCCGTTTTTTATAAGAGTAGATATAAAATATATTAAATGTAGTACACCATGTTCATAACCACACCATGTGTATCACCGTTATATATATTCACACATCCGTCGGTTCGAAACACTATGATAAATTTTTCAAATATCCGAATTCGCTTTTTATAATGAAGTATATATGATCTCTATTCGTCTTTTACACCCAACAACCCTCTTATCTTTGTAGCTAGCGCTAAATTTCTCTTGTGCATGCACACGCCCGCATCCCTCTCACCCTCCCTCAGCATTCTCTAGCTCCACCGCACAAATTCATCTTTTCACTTTAGGTCGTTCACCCACGGTGTGTGTAGGCCCCCCAGCTCCTTCTTTACGGCACACATCGATCGATATGCCTCTCTAGCCAGGTGTGCCTAGCACAAACACAAGTTTCCCCTCTTCTCTTGTCATCGTCCATGCCTCACTCCCACCGCTCTTTTCATCATTCTCGTACTCGCACACTCCTCCCCCTCGATATAGTATGCCTCTCGTACGACCTCCTACATGCATCCCTCTCTCTCTCTATCCTTCTCCTCATGCCTCATTTGCTTCTAACACACACATGCATGTATACCGATCGATCTCCCAACATATACCTAGATTGACTTTAACTACCCCCCCATCGATCAACGTACCTCACAAGTTATGTTTCTCCTTTCTCTTACAAAGGGCGATTGATCTTCCTATGTAGTTACGTCTGCTTACCACAGCCACATCATCCCCCCTCATCATTCGTGCATGCCTCCTGACCCGTCTCTCACACGCACGTGCACAGACAACAAGCAGCCATCTCCTCTCTTATTGATATTGGGGGCGTGCCCTCCGTTTGTCTAGCAAGCCTATCCCACCATTTGTTAGAAGCAACTCCACTACCACCCCCTCCAACACTCTAGCTTTGTCTCTCTCCCAACCTTATTCATCTCCTGCACATATGCATGGATGCCGATCGATCTCCCTTAATACATGAGGCAGATCGATCTCCTTAATACATGAGGTAGGCCTCTCTCCTCCTCCACACATATACCAGCCATTGTACCTCTATAGTTAATTCGGCCTCCCTCTTCCCCCACCACACACCGATAGTCGAGCGCTGCAGGTAGGTATCCATGCCACAGAGACAAACTGCACATGTCCCATCTCACGTTCCAGTAGGCCATACACTCTATATCTTTGACGTGGGCACACACAAATTCGATGGCACTCTTTATCGATCGCGCGCGCGCGCACACACACACACACATCATCCCTCTCTTCGATTCTATGGACACCTCAAGCCAATGATACCTCCACTCTCTTCTCGTGGATCGCCCCCTCTATATATATGTTATATCCAGGACTCTATTTCACACACATTGCATATGTTAAATTTTTTGATTGACCCCCCCACAAAAAAAAACTCTCAAGAACCCACACACTATATCTCTCTAGGTTTGTATCTCTCTCACACAACTCCACGTAGGTGGTGTATGTATACAAGAAGAGAATAGGTG
Organism: Triticum monococcum; assembly: GCA_034509565.1. Taxonomy (NCBI): domain Eukaryota; kingdom Viridiplantae; phylum Streptophyta; class Magnoliopsida; order Poales; family Poaceae; genus Triticum; species Triticum monococcum. Next base: position 81,234,483 of record CM067843.1, read on the forward strand.
CACCGTGCACGTACTCACGCTTCGTGCCCAGCCACACCCGCGCGGGTACACGGTGGAGCTCATTTCTTTACGAAATGGCAGCCCACATGCTAATTTGAACGCCTGTAGCGGTTGTTTGCCTAGGGAGGTCGTGTACCACGCGTGCACGAAACAAAGTTCGACTTGACGCGTCGCCGCATTATTTTTAAATAAAGTTATAGCGCTCAATGGCACGTACACAGAATATAAAACGATTTTTATGGAGGAAAAGGTAGTCCGCTCTTCAGAGTATCTCACACAAGGCTCTGGTGGCCTCTCTCTCTCTCATCGTTGGTCACTGATCCGGCCGCATCCCGTCTGCCGGGGGAAAGGGAGTGCGGTGGCCTCTCTCTCTCACTGTTGGTCACTGATCCGGCCGCATCCCGTCCGTCGAGGGAAAGGGAGTGCGGTGGCCTCTCTCTCTCACCGTTGGTCACTGGTCCGGCCACATCCCTTCCGCCGGGGGAAAGGGAGGAAGTGCATCGTTTCTCTGTTCAACGGCGACGAGGCAGCACGTCCCGATCTGCGGTACACGCCGTTCTCTCTGACCAAGCTCCGGCGCGGCAGGGCCTACGCCACCTGCTCGCAGATTCCGCCCGTGGCCGCTCACCTAGTTACATCCCGATGACCTCCAGGTATCCCCTACGGCCTTGCTCCACTGCCCATTTTCCCACATCGCTGCATGTGGATCTTCCATAGCTCTTTGCCCAAAACGTAGCTTGTCCGGCGTACTTTCCATATTGCATTCTCGTCCTCACACCGTTTTAGACAAACACAACCATGTTGTTATCTTCCCTTAGGACAAGGAATATGCTTATTTTTTGTCATCGCATGTGTCATTAACTATTATTGGCCAGTAATTGTTTCCTTTCTATCTCTTTTTTGCAAACAGGGCTATCCATTTCACCTCGTTGCTATTGCGACCTTTTGGTGAACTGCACAAATCACTTTTTTCTTAAGAGTGTTTTGTGCAGTTGTACTAAAATGTCACACGGGCAACGTCTCTACATTTCAGTGCAACTGCACAAAGGGAGGTTGGTTTGCTCTATCCTCCTCATCCAACTCCGAGCCTAATCTTCTCCAACTAGTTAGTCTTAAGAGAGACTGCAAAGGTGACCGGCTTCTATTTGTGTGTTTATTGTTTCATCAGTAGTCCTCTATTATCGTAATCACACTTGATATCTTTGGAACAGGGACGCTCAGCTCTATTTTAGTGGAACTGCACAAAATGATCGGAATGTTGCATGCTCCAGATAGCTACTTTTTTCCCAACATGCCTTCTTTATTTAGACAGAGCTGGGGGGACGTTGCTGCCAATGAAAGCATGGATCAATTTTAATTTAACACCTTCTCACAACTTTGTCTTCAGTTGTGATGTAATTATTAGCTCTGATCTTCTAATAATTGACATGCATTAGCAAGGAAGTTAGTTTTTTATTGTTTCCGAAAGAGCATCGATGGCAAGACACGCGAAACAAAAGCTGAAAGCTCACACCATTGTACAATTTCATGTCGCTGGAAAATTATTTGTGTAGTACGTCAATTATGTAAACAAATGATGGAAGCTTGATAGCATTGCCAGAAGCCTGTTAATCATCCGGGTCCATGTGCCATGCACAAAATTATACTCCTTCGTTCCTAAATATTTGTCTTTTTACAAATTTCAAACGGGCATATTTTAGAGTGTCGATTCACATTTTGCTTCGTATGTGTACTCCCTCCGTTCCTAAATATTCTATTCGTCTTAACAGAGATTTCAACAAGTGACTACATACGGAGCAAAATGAGTGAATCTACACTCTAAAATATGTCTATATACATCCGTATGTGCCAGTCCATTTGAAATCTCTAAAAAGACAAATATTTGAGTAGTCACTCGTTGAAATATCTAGAAAGACAAATACTTCAGAGTATATTTAAGAACTGAGGGGGTAGTGCACAACCGCATGGGAGACTCAGCCCAGTCGTTGCGCCGCATTAATAGTGAGTAATGAGCAGTCAAATTATAAGCCCCACCTTTCCCACTGTAAGTTGCTCTGAAGAAGCAACCATCAATATGCTCTTCTTTGAATCCGCTCATACTACTCCATCCGTCACTGTTTATACAACGCGCTTCATAAAAAAGAAAAAAAATCTGTGGGACCAAGGCGACTAGCGATCGGCCTGAAAAATAGCATTGGTAGTTATAGCACGACGTCTATTACTAGAGGGAATAATGCGTACACACATGCATGCAGTGCTTCCACCCCGGGTACACACATGCATGCACTCCATAGTAGTACAGTACATGGAGAGAAAATTGTGGACTTGATTGTGGTTACCACGCCCTAATTAATTGAGCATTAAACCAAACGCGTCTAAAGTCTCTCTGGTGGTGGAAATGCATTGAGAGAAATGCATCATAATGAAGCGAGCCCTGTAAACTGTGACGGAGGGTGGAGTAGTATGAAGGTGCAAAACCAAGTACGCGTACTACTGCTCTTGGCTCTTCGCCCCTTCGTGAAGTCGAACAATGATGGTGCTCCGCATGTTGGGTACTATAGTGTATGCCTCTGACAATCTGACACCGAATGGACTGATGCATGTCCACCGAGGGTAGGTTGCAGTAGTCAAAAGGCGTAAGCGAGCTTCACCTTGTCTTGCAAGCTTCTCCTCGTTCTGCGAGTTGACGGGACACACCAAAAAGTAGTGCTAGTCCATACTCCCTCCTTTCTGATTAATATGGCTTAATCTTTTTTGCGGGTAAATGAGAGAGCTTTATTCATATATAAGCATTCTTAGGATGATCAGCCAAGACACTGGTCACTAGGAAGTGAGGTACCCCGCAAAAAAGAAGTAGGAAGCGAGGTGTTTCATCAAGCCAGCTCTCGCCCACATTCAAAGTGCAGCAAGCACGGTTCGCACCAAGATGCGCCGCAAGGTTTGCTGACCTGTTTACATGCTGAATAACAAAAAAAGAGGAAATATTACTGAGCGCTACTATTTGTAATACGATATGAGCCAGAATTAAGCAAGAATTGTGGCGAGTGTTCCATGCAATCAACTTCCATTATCACATGCGAGAACCCTCGAAGAGAACCAAATGTGTTGAAGATTGCTTTATCACATTTTAAAATTATAATAAGAGTGCAGACGCTCCTCCATCCGGTTCCTAGTACTAGTATAGTATGTACCTTTATGGACTATAGTAGCAGTACTAGTAAACTTTGCGCTTGGCTGTTCGGGAAGTCGAACAATAATAGCACTAGTAGTATAGTGTATGCTTCTGGCAATCTGACACCGAATTAACTGTTGCACGTCCACCACCTGAGCGAGGGAGAGCGTGCATTAGTCAAAAGTTTCTCCTTGTCTTGCGAGCCACCGCGCGCAAGCTTCTCCCGTCCTGCAACCTTCTCCTTGTTTGGCAAGTTGACGGGACACAACAAAGTAATGCTAGTCCATGCTGCCTCCTCTCCGGTTAATATGGCTTAATTTCAAACGAGATAAATACACTGTCTGTCACTGTATATTTGTAAAAATACGGTCAGTGGACTTCATAATAAGCTCATTGCGCTCAATATATATATTTTCCAGTGTTCATACGGTCACTAGCTCACCCTGACTGAGTATGTGTGTGCATGCACGTGTAGGTTGGGCACTTGAGCGTGACCGTGTGTGCTCCGTCGTGTGGTCAGACATGTATGCATTAGGGCGTCGCACGCGTTTTTGCGTCCATGTGTAGTTGTGACTGTTGCATACACATAGGGGGAGTACGTGTAGGGGCCACTAAGGAGCATTCAAATCACACAGTAAGTTAGTTGGAAGAAGCAACCATCATTTCACTCTTAAATGACACGTACGCAATATAAAATGGTTGATATGGAGAGAAAAAGAAAACCACTATATATACACTAGCAGGAGCCCAAGCTACAAGCCTGCTTGCTTAGGTTGCTCTCTTCACAAGCATAGAACGACGGGCCTGATCCCGCAGCTGGGGGAAGGGAACAATGTTCTGCGTAGACGCGGTCGACATCGGTGAGGGAGAAAACCCACAGTCGGTGCATCCCAATCGGGGGTCACCGCGGTATGGGCCGATGCTGCGTCCCAACCACCCTTCTAGCTACAGCCCGACGTCCCAGGTAGTCCATCTTTTGGAGCCGGCTTGCTCCACTGCCGTAGCTCCATCTCCATGTCGATCTTTCTCTACTTCTACCGGCTTCTACTTGTGATGAGTTTATGTCTCATGAAATAGTGCCAGTACTATTATTCCAATCACACTTCTTCAATATCTTTGCCATCAGGGATGCTCAAGTCGATTTTAGTGGAACTGCACAAAAGCATCGTATGATCCGAGGGTGCCAGCCGTCTTTCCTTAGACAGGTTCTACCTGGCCAGGAAATTAAATCATGTTTAGGGTTTAGGGTTTAAGTCGTAGTGACCCCATCAGTAGTTTTTCTATCGTACATGGTCTCACAACTTTTTTCTTTACTTGTGAAGTAAATATTGGCTATGATCTGTGAATCATTGAGATGCATCAGCATGCGTGTTAGTTTTCCTTTGTATTTGATGGAATGTTGTAACGGGGCAACATTGGAATAGGAAGGAAAATGGAGTGGAAAAGTTTCTGTTTTTCCAGAGAAAAAATAGAAACGGAGAGAAACCAATGTTTCGTTTCATTGGATCGCGCCATCGAGCAAAACCAACGTTTAAATCACGTCTGTCGTGTTCGTATCTCACCCTCCTCCACGGCTCGACCCCACACGGTCGCTTGGCATGCCACTCACCGCAAACCGAGTAGTATACCATAACTTTCCCGCCTGTTTGTCGATGGATAGCACCATGGAGTACTAGCACTACTGGAAGAGATTGACGAGTTGGGGAGGACAGCTAGCTGTAGAATGGACTCCCAAGAACTTACAACTGGAAGAGATCGCGCATGTTGTAGCCGGCTATTGCGACCTTTGAACACGGAGCAGCAGCGTGCACCCGGAAGCGTCGCGGGTGACGCTCTCTCGGCCGGCGCGCCGCTTCAATGCCGGCACCAGTGAGTGGTCGCGTCCACTCTGGCCGGGCATGAATGCGGCACTGACCGTTTCGGGCGGGAAGCACGCGCGGGTGATGAAGAGGGCTCGGGTTGGTCAGGACCGGCCGTGGCAGCGGTCCGGATGTGCGCAAACAAGAGATGTTGTACCGTAATATTGATGCGTATATAATTAACAACGTAAATAATGTGCCAGTTCGACAAATATGATTGGAGATGGAGATGGAAATGGAATTTTACGTAAACACGGATATGCATGTCTATGTCTATGTGTATGTGCGCGACGACTCTCGTGACCTGGAAGCGGGGGCATGTTTTTGATCGAGTTTGCTTTCTTGGTACGTGAAAGTGCAACTATCCCTAGGTGGTTTTGGTAATTCATAACAACATATAGCTCATTGAGCTAATGCTATTCCAAGATGATTATTTCAGGAAAGCTCAATGATTGGCATGGCATGGATGGTGAAAGTGGAACCCTCAAAATGCTAAGGACAAAGGATTGGCTCAAGCTCAAAAGCTCAAGACTCTTCATTTTATACTTTAGTGATCCAAGATCACATTGAGTCTTTAGGAAAAGCCAATACTATCAAGGAGGGATGAGGTGTTGCTTAATGAGCCTCTTGCTTCATGTGCTTAGTGATATGCTCCAAAACCCTCAACTACTTTCCCATATCCACATATGACCTAAACCCTAAGCCAAACTCGGTCCTACCGATTCTTTCTATCCGGCGCCACCGAGTTTCACTTGTCATAAGCCACTGCCAAACCCTAGCAATTCGGTTCTACCGATAGGGATCTCGGTCTCACCGAGATGGGATTGCAAACTCTCTGTTTCCCTTTCGTAACTTTTCGGTCTCACCGAAAGAGCGGATCGGTCCCACCGAGATTGCAATGTAAACTCTCTATTTCCTTTTTTTAACTTTTCGGTCTCACCGAAAGAGCAAGTCAGTCCCACCGAGTTTGCCTGACCAACTCTCTGGTAAGCTTATTACCAAAATCGGTCCCACCGAGTTTGTGTAATCGGTCTCACCGAGATTACGTTATGCCCAAACCTTAACCAAATCGGTCCTACCGAGTTGCATGTCAGTCCCACCAAAAATCTCTAACGGTCACTAGGTTTACCTTTTCGGTCCGACCGAGTTTGTTGATTCAGTCCCACCGAGATTGGAAAATTGTGTGTAACGGTTGGATTTTGTGTGGAGGCTATATATACCCCTCCACCTCCTCTTCATTCGTGGAGAGAGCCATCAGAACACATCTACACTTCCAACTCATATGTTCTGAGAGAGAACCACCTACTCATGTGTTGAGACCAAGATATTCCATTCCTACCATATGAATCTTGATCTCTAGCCTTCCCCAAGTTGCTTTCCACTCAAACCTTCTTTCCACCAGATCCAAATCCTATGAGAGAGAGTTGAGTGTTGGGGAGACTATCATTTGAAGCACAAGAGCAAGGAGTTCATCATCAACACACCATTTGTTACTTCTTGGAGAGTGGTGTCTCCTAGATTGGCTAGGTGTCACTTGGGAGCCTCCGACAAGATTGTGGAGTTGAACCAAGGAGTTTGTAAGGGCAAGGAGATCGCCTACTTCGTGAAGATCTACCGCTAGTGAGGCAAGTCCTTCATGGGCGATGGCCATGGTGGGATAGACAAGGTTGCTTCTTTGTGGACCCTTCGTGGGTGGAGCCCTCCGTGGACTTGCGCAACCGTTACCCTTCGTGGGTTGAAGTCTCCATCAACGTGGATGTAGGATAGCACCACCTATCCGAACCACAGGAAAAACATCCGTGTCTCCAATTGCGTTTGAATTCTCCAAACCCTTCCCTTTACATTCTTGCAAGTTGCATGCTTTATTTTCCCCTGCCAATATACTCTATGCATGCTTGCTTGAATTGTGTGATGATTGCTTGACTTGTCCTAGAATAGCTAAAATCTGCCAAGAACTAAAATTGTGAACAGGTTAAGTTTTTATTTGGTCAAGTAGTCTAATCACCCCCCTCTAGACATACTTTCGATCCTACAAGTGGTATCATAGCTTTGGTCTCCATTTGCTTTGATTTCCATAGCTTTTGGTGGTCATAGCCTTGGTTTCACAACCTAGGAGAGTATGGCGTCTAGCGAGGGAAATTATCACCGTAGAGGTCCTTACTTTGGTGGTACTAATTTTGCTAGTTGGAAGCATAAAATGAAAATGCATATTCTTGGACATAACCCCGCCGTTTGGGCTATTGTGTGTGTTGGTTTGCAAGGTGACTTCTTTGATGGGAGAGAACCAAACCGTGAAGCTACCGCGGATGAGTTGAAGATGTTGCAATACAATGCTCAAGCTTGTGATATTCTCTTCAACGGATTGTGCCCCGAAGAATTCAACAAAATCAGCCGTCTTGACAATGCAAAGGAAATTTGGGACACTTTGATTGATATGCACGAAGGTACCGACTCCGTCAAGGAATCCAAATTGGATGTGCTTCAAAGTCAACTTGACAAGTTCAAAATGAAGGATGGTGAAGGTGTCGCTGAAATGTACTCTAGGCTTGCTCTCATCACAAATGAGATTTCCGGCTTAGGAAGTGAAGAGATGACCGATAGATTCATCATCAAGAATATTCGAAGAGCCTTGGATGGAAAATATGATACCGTGTGCACATTGATCCAAATTATGCCCAATTACAAAGATCTCAAGCCAACGGAGGTAATTGGAAGAATTGTTGCTCATGAGATGTCACTTCAGGATAAAGAGGAACTTCACAACAAATCTAGTGGTGCCTACAAAGCCTCATGTGAAGCCCCTACATCATCAAGTGAGAAACAAAACTTCAATGAAGAATTGAGCTTAATGGTGAAGAACTTCAACAAGTTCTACAACAGTAGAAGCAAAGATAGAAGCTCCAAGTCAAGGTCCTACAATGACAAAAGATCTTCTAGTCGAGAGCGAAACTGCTACAATTGTGGAAGACCCGGACACTATTCCAATGAGTGTATGGCTCCCTACAAGAGAAGAGAAGACTCTCCAAAAAGAAGAAGCAAAAGAGAAGAATCACCACCAAGAGAGAGGAGTAGAGATGATCGTTATGAACGAAGATACTCATGGAGAAGCAAGGATTCAGAAAGGAAGGAAAAATCATCAAGGAGCTACACAAAACAAAGACATCAAGCTCATGTTGGTGAATGGGTATCCGGCTCCGACTCCGACAGCCACTCCGAGAGAAGTTATCACTCCGATTCCGAATATACTCAAGATGAAGGTGTTGCCGGTCTAGTGCTTGTGTCAACCAACTCCTACGACATATTTGACTCACCAAATGAAGGAATTGGAAGCTGCTTCATGGCCAAAGGTCCTAAGGTAACACACCCCGAGTATGTTGATTTTAATAGTGATGAAGATGACTTGTTAGGTGATGATGATTTGCTTGTTGACAACTCTAGTGATGAATACTATGATGAAACGTCAATTAATCATGCTAATCAAGATAAAACGAATGACAATGATAAGGAGAAGATTGAGGCTCTAACTAAAGAACTAAACACTCTTAAGTTAGCTCATGAAACTATCTTCGAAGATCATCCAGAACTTTTAAGAGCTCATGAGAAGTTACGCTTTGAAAAGCTCAATCTTGAGCAAGAGCATGAGTTTTTAAAGGCAATCAATGATGATCTCCGCAAGAAAAGTTCTTCTTACATTGCCAAGCGTTTACTCTTATCCACTTACATGCCTCAAGTCAAGTCTAGTAACAAGAACAAGAAAGATTCTTCCTCTAGTAGTAACAATGATCATGCTAAATCCAATATTGTTGCTTCTAGTAGTTCTCTTGATTCCACTAATGATTCTCTTAGCCAAGTTACACTTGAGCAAGAAAATAGCTTATTGAAGGGAATTATAGAGAAAGGAGTGTACAAAAGCCTTGCCGGGAGTAAGCAATTCGAGGAAATTGTGCGCAAGCAAGGAATGCACCGGAAGAATCAAGGTGTTAGTTTTGAACGAAAGTTCAATGCCAATGGAGTTGAGTGGGAAGAAGATCAATACCCCAAGACAAAGTTTGTTCCTCAACAAGAGAAGTATGATACTTCGTTCAAGGGGACACAAGCTCAAGATGATCTTCCACCACAAGACTACAAGCAAAAAGGCAAGGACAAGCTTCAAGAGGAAATTGATGCATTTGAAGAAGCTCCTAAGACCTTAGTCAAGTGGATTCCCAAGACTACTTCAAGTTCCACTTCATCAAATATGACTAAAACTCCAAGGATTCCCATCAAGATGGTGTGGATCCAAAAGAAGAAGAACTAGAGAGTTCTTGAGGGTGACTCCGCCAACATACTTCACTCTTATCATTTTGGCAAGAACAAGTGCAATCAACTTCCACATCTTGCACTAGTTCAAGGAGTCACAAACCCTCTTGTTGGTAAGACAAGGGACAAGGTAACCTAAAAGTTTTCATGGACATCATCTTGTGTGTGCATCACTCTATGTCTATGGATATCCTTGTTTGTTCCTTGTGGGACTAACTCATGTAGGTATTGAAAGTGCAATTCACTCAAATGGATAGCTCCAAGTGATCTACATCAACATTGAGCATCCACATCTTCAACATCTACATGAAGTCATCATCGACAAAACCCAATGTTAGTTCATCCCTCTTAAGGGGGATATCACATCTAGGGGGAGCTTTACTCTAAGACTTGAGCTAAAGCAACTCTAAAGATGTGAACACAACAATGCTTTATGTAAAAGTGGTAACCCCACTTGAGCTTAAACGATGAGTATGACCTATGATCAAGTGTTCTCACTTGACTCCTAAGTCAATATACTCATATATAGATGACCTAGTCATCGCAAATTGCTTGATAGATGCTAGAATTGGTTGTGCATGCTTTGTCACATATTTCAATTGCCATCTTATTGTGTAAGCATGTTGGTTGCATATTTTACTCATTCGAGGACATCCACTTGTTATTTTGATTGTTTGGTTTTATTTCCTTTTGCCAAGTGGATGGACAAGAATGCCTAAGAATCTCCTCTAGCTATCTATGCTTTTCTCGTCTCAAACTCTATTCATGCTACATCACAAAATTTGATCAAGTCAGATTCGAACCACTCTGTGTGAGGAGCACTCGGAGTCCCCGATTCGCCATAGACTTAAACTTCCAAAACATCTTTGTGATTCTCGGTCTGACCGATACCCCACTTTCGGTCTTACCGAGATCATTAAGTTGATCTATGTTTTCGATCTCGGTGCAACCGATTTGAACCATTCGGTCACACCGAGTTGCAATAACTGTATACAATTTTGCATCTCGGTGCCACCGAGTTGTTCCACTCGGTCACACCGACAGGGTCGGGCTATATATAGTCACGAGCAAAAATTTGGAAATTTCTCTGAACCCCTTCGCCCGCGCGATAGCTCGCTCTGCCAACATGGTCTCTGGATCGTCTCCTTGCCGCCAGCCGCCTCCAGTCGCTGGTCTCCGTCGCCATCAATGGGAATCAACCCCGCCGTTGCCACCGTAGCGAGTCTCCACCGAACTAGGGTACGGACTCGATCATTGTGCTATTCCCCAATCTGATTCCTAGCACATTGTGATCATAATGATTCTTGCCACGTTTGATAAACTTCTATCCAGTCAATGAACTCGTAGATTAGGTTTGATTCGAAAATTTTTAGGGTTAGGTTTCCGCCGAAATCATCTCGGACCCACCGATTTGGCTTATGCCATTGCACAAGTGAGACTCGGTCTGACCGAGTATTACTAATCGGTGTGACCGATTTTGGAACTTTGTGAAACCCTAGCAGTCTCGGTGCCACCGAACTGTGACTCGGTCTGACCGAGTTCACTAGTTTAGGTTCCAAAAACTGCTTCGGTGTCACCGAGTTTAAAAATCGGTAGATCCGAAATGCTTTCTGTGGAAAACTAAAACTAAGTTTTTGAATCATTCTTTTGCAAAAATCTCTGCATTTTGTGATGCTCATCCACTCTACCTCATCTATAAACTGTTCACAGGGTCAGCAGTCAGCTTGTTCATCATGTCAGACCAAAGTGATAGCCAGAATTTGTCAGAGCAGCCAGTGCAAATGAGTGAGGGCACTAGTCCCTCAAGTTCTTCAGATGATGGCAGCAGGAGCACCCCTAGCAACCTGCCAAAAGCTGCCACAAGACAAGGAAAGAAGAGAACTTCAGATTCTGAGGATGAAGATTATGTGGCAGAGGAAGAGGAAGCCACATCAAAGAGAACTGTGCTGAAGAAAGAATATGGCCCAACACAGAGCATAAAGCCAGGGATGAAGGTCAAAAGGCCAGTAGGCAAGCAGCCTATGCCAAAGGCCAGAGCCTCAACTTAGATTCCTGAGAAGCCCACTCCCATAGAGCCAGCTGCTACAGAAGGAAAGAAAAGGAAGGAGAGGGTCAAGAAGACCGTAGCCAAAGTGCTTGGAAAGGCTTCCATCATGGAAGAAGAGGAAGAGGAAGAAGAGGTTGCTGCACCAGCACCTAAGGCACCCAAGCTGATGGGTGATGCCATAAGATCAGGGGCAACTGCTTCCAAGGCCAAGCCAGCTCCAAAGCCAAAACCAAAGAGGAATACAAGAAGCATCCCAGCTGCTGAGAAGAACAAGGCCCCAGTGCCTGAAGCTGCTGAAGAAGATGATGAAGAGCATGTTCTGAGAAAGCTTAAGCCCAAGATCCCAGACCACAATGATGCTCATCCTGTGGCTGAGGACATGAAGCTCAGAAGAGACTCAGGGCTGAGGAAGTGGAGAGAAGCAGATCCCTATGCTATCAGGAGGAGGACTGCTGTTGACTACAGGTTTCACACCAAGGAACAACAAGACTTTTATGAGACAGTGCTGCTAGATAAGAAGCCCATTGTTTGTGACATGAGATGGGTTGATTGGGAATATATCAAGGAAAATGAAGAGCACTATCCTAGAGTGCAAGACAGCTTCAAGGCATGTGGAGTAGAGGACTTTGTTGGGCAGAAGCTCACAAAGTGGAATGAGGAGCTTATCATGCAGTTCTACTCCACATCACATTTTTATCCAGATGGGAGGATTGTTTGGATGTCAGAAGGTACGAGGTACCAATCAACAGTTGCTGAGTGGGCACAGCTGATCAATGCCCCAGAGGAAAATGAAGATGACTTGGATCTCTATTCCAAGAAGAAGATGGATCATAACTCAATGTCAAACATGTACAAGGAAATTCCAAACGAGGCACTTGATACGTTCAAATTTGGCTCAGTGCATTATCTTCTGTCAGGGCTGCCAACCATCAATTGGATCCTTAGGCACACTCTTTTGCCCAAGTCTAGAGATCACAGGATGATCAGAGGTCATGCCATTAACTTGCTACATATCTTTGATGTGCCTCAGAAATTCAAGGTCATGAGCCTCATGGTAGAGACTATCAAGAGGACTGCAGCAGATCAGAAGAGGAGCTGTGGATATGCCCCTCAGATCCAGATGTTGATTAACTCAAGAATGGGCACAGACACATACTTGTTGGACAAGGAACATTTGCCTATCTATCCAGAGTTCGAGGACAACCAAGTTGTGATGACCAAAGATGAACCATCTTCAGCCCATGCACAAGCCAAGAAGGAGAAGGCAATAAAGGAGAAAGCTGCCAAGATGCCAACTCAAGAGGAGGCATCTGAGTACTTCTTGAAGAACAAGCAAGAGCAGCTCAGTTACTTGATTGCATCCACCCTGCGGATTGAGAAAGGACTGGCCACCCTAACTCAGAACCAGGCAAGCCTAGAGAGAATCGTAGAACACAAGTTCTATGACTTGGATATCAAGGTGACAGAGATTCAGACTGCAGTGGAGCAACTCCAAGATGACATGCAGGAGAGGAAAGGGAAGACAACCACTGATGCCTTTGCCAGAGTGCCACGAGGTCCGAGGTCGTCTGCAGTGCCAGTTCCTGACACAAGAGCAACCGCCTCAGCTCCAGCCGCAGCACCAGCCCAACCTGCTCCAGCATCTACTTCAGCTTCAACTCCAACCACGTCTACGGAAGCCTTCGTCCTTGGAGTGATCCGGACTCCACCACCACCTGAAGATCAAGCCTGAGTGTCGATTTAGCACTATGCATTTTCTAGGAACTTTTTGGTAACTTGTTGCCAAAGGGGGAGAAAATGTATAGATCATAGGCTTCGAGAGAGAGTGTTGCTTTTCTCTCTTGCTTTATTTGGTGGTTTTTCGAACATTGTTTGCTTTTGAGTGCTTGAGATACTATGCTTGTGAGACATTGATGATCATGTGTTTGATCATAAGCTACACTTAATGCTTGGTGAATGCTATTATCTTATCTATCTTATGTGATCATTCACTTTTCTTGGTGATGAGTGCATGTATTTCATTCCTATCATTTTAAGCGCTCCACCAAGATGTATGTGACATGGAAGAGTAACCCATGACTCTCACTCTTTGTGCATTTGTAGTCCAAAGCAAATCTTAAATATGCACAAATTTAGGGGGAGCTCTTACTTATGACATACTGTTGGGGAACGTAGTAATTTCAAAAAAAATTCTATGCACACGCAAGATCATGGTGATGCATAGCAACGAGGGGAGAGTCTGATCTACGTACCCTTGTAGATCGCAACGGAAGCGTTGACACAATGTAGAGGAAGTAGTCGTATGTCTTCTTCCCGATCCGACCGATCCAAGCACCGTTACTCCGGCACCTCCGAGTTCTTAGCACACGTACAGCTCGATGACGATCCCCGGGCTCCGATCTAGCAAAGCTTCGGGGAGGAGTTCCGTCAGCACGACGGCGTGATGACGATCTTGATGTTCTACCGACGCAGGGCTTCGCCTAAGCACTACAACGATATGATCGAGGTGGAATATGGTGGCAGGGGGCACCGCACACGGCTAAGGAATGATCACGTGGATCAACTTGTATGTCTAGAGGTGCCCCCTGCCCCCGTATATAAAGGAGCAAGGGAAGGAGGCCGGCCGACCAGGTGTGGCGCGCCAAGGAGGAGTCCTCCTCCTAGTAGGAGTAGGACTCCTACTAGGAGAGGGAAAGAGGTGGAGTGGGAGAAGGAAAGGGGGGGCGCCGCCCCCCTCCCCTATTCCAATTCAGACTAGGGAGGAGGTGGCGCACGACCCACCTCTGGCAGCCCTTCTCTCTCTCCACTAAAGCCCATATGGCCCATTACTTCTCCCGGTAGGGTTCCGGTAACCCTCCGGCTCTCCGGTTTTCTCCGAAATCACCCGAAACACTTCCGGTGTCCGAATATAGTCATCCAATATATCAATCTTTATGTCTCGACCATTTCGAGACTCCTCGTCATGTCCGTGATCACATCCGGGACTCCGAACTAACTTCGGTACATCAAAATGCATAAACTCATAATAACTGTCATCGTAACGTTAAGCGTGCGGACCCTATGGTTCGAGAACAATGTAGACATGACTGAGACACATCCCCGGTCAATAACCAATAGCGGGACCTGGATGCCCATATTGGCTCCTACATATTCTACGAAGATTTTTATCGGTCAGACCGCATAACAACATACGTTGTTCCCTTTGTCATCGGTATGTTACTTGCCCGAGATTCGATCGTCGGTATCCAATACCTAGTTCAATCTCGTTACCGGCAAGTCTCTTTACTCGTTCCGTAATACATCATCTCGCAACTAACTCATTAGTCACAATGCTTGCAAGGCTTATGTGATGTGCATTACCGAGAGGGCCCAGAGATACCTCTCCGACAATCGGAGTGACAAATCCTAATCTCGAAATACGCCAACCCAACATCTACCTTTGGAGACACCTGTAGAGCTCCTTTATAATCACCCAGTTACGTTGTGACGTTTGGTAGCACACAAAGTGTTCCTCCGGTAAATGGGAGTTGCATAATCTCATAGTCATAGGAGCATGTATAAGTCATGAAGAAAGCAATAGCAACATACTAAATGATCGGGTGCAAAGCTAATGAAATGGGTCATGTCAATCAGATCATTCAACTAATGACGTGACCTCGTTAATCAAATAACAACACATTGTTCATGGTTAGGAAACATAACCATCTTTGATTAATGAGCTAGTCTAGTAGAGGCATACTAGTGACACTAAGTTTGTCTATGTATTCACACATGTATTATGTTTCCGGTTAATACAATTCTAGCATTAATAATAAACATTTATCATGATATAAGGAAATAAATAATAACTTTATTATTGCCTCCAGGGCATATTTCCTTCAGTCTCCCACTTGCACTAGAGTCAATAATCTAGATTACACAGTAATGATTCTAACACCCATGGAGCCTTGGTGCTGATCATGTTTTGCTCGTGGAAGAGGCTTAGTCAACGGGTCTGCCACATTCAGATCCATATGTATCTTGCAAATCTCTATGTCTCCCACCTGGACTAGATCCCGGATGGAATTGAAGCGTCTCTTGATGTGTTTGGTCCTCTTGTGAAATCTGGATTCCTTTGCCAAGGCAATTGCACCAGTATTGTCACAAAAGATTTTCATTGGACCCGATGCACTAGGTATGACACCTAGATCGGATATGAACTCCTTCATCCAGACTCCTTCATTTGCTGCTTCCGAAGCAGCTATGTACTCCGCTTCACATGTAGATCCCGCTACGACGCTTTGTTTAGAACTGCACCAACTGACAGCTCCACCGTTTAATGTAAACACGTATCCAGTTTGCGATTTAGAATCGTCCAGATCAGTGTCAAAGCTTGCATCAATGTAACCTCTTACGGTGAGCTCTTTGTCACCTCCATATATGAGAAACATATCCTTAGTCCTTTTCAGGTATTTCAGGACGTTCTTGACCGCTGTCCAGTGATCCATTCCTGGATTACTTTGGTACCTCCCTGCTAAACTTATAGCAAGGCACACATCAGGTCTGGTACACAGCATTACATACATGATAGAGCCTATGGCTGAAGCATAGGGAACATCTTTCATTTTCTCTCTATCTTCTGCAGTGGTTGGGCATTGAGTTTGACTCAACGTCACACCTTGTAACACAGGCAAGAACCCTTTCTTTGCTTGATCCATTTTGAACTTCTTCAAAATTTTGTCAAGGTATGTGCTTTGTGAAAGTCCAATTAAGCGTCTTGATCTATCTCTATAGATCTTTATGCCTAATATGTAAGCAGCTTCACTGAGGTCTTTCATTGAAAAACTCTTATTCAAGTATCCCTTTATGCTATCCAGAAATTCTATATCATTTCCAAACAGCAATATGTCATCCACATATAATATCAGAAATGCTACAGAGCTCCCACTCACTTTCTTGTAAATACAGGCTTCACCAAAAGTCTGTATAAAACCAAATGCTTTGATCATACTATCAAAACATTTATTCCAACTCCGAGAGGCTTGCACCAGTCCATAAATGGATCACTGGAGCTTGCACACTTTGTTAGCTCCCTTTGGATCGACAAAACCTTCCGGTTGCATCATATACAACTCTTCTTCCAGAAATCCATTCAGGAATGCAGTTTTGACATCCATCTGCCAAATTTCATAATCATAAAACGCGGCAATTGCTAACATGATTCGGACAGACTTAAGCATCGCTACAGGTGAGAAGGTCTCATCGTAGTCAACCCCTTGAACTTGTCGAAAACCTTTTGCGACAAGTCGATCTTTATAGACAGTAACATTACCATCAGCGTCAGTCTTTTTCTTGAAGATCCATTTATTCTCAATTGCTTGCCGATCATCGGGCAAGTCAACCAAAGTCCATACTTTGTTCTCATACATGGATCCCATCTCAGATTTCATGGCTTCAAGCCACTTTGCGGAATCTGGGCTCACCATCGCTTCTTCAAAGTTCGTAGGTTCATCATGATCTAGCAGCATGACTTCCAGAACTGGATTACCGTACCACTCAGGCGCGGATCTTGCTCTAATTGATCTACAAGGTTCAGTAGTATCTTGTTCTGAAGTTTCATGATCATTATCATTAGCTTCCTCACTTATTGGTGTAGGTGTCGCAGAAACAATTTTCTGTGATGTACTACTTTCCAACAAGGGAGCAGGTACAGTTACCTCGTCAAGTTCTACTTTCCTCCCACTCACTTCTTTCGAGAGAAACTCCTTCTCAAGAAAGTTTCCGAATTTAGCAACAAAAGTCTTGCCTTCGGATCTGTGATAGAAGGTGTATCCAATAGTTTCCTTTGGATATCCTATGAAGACACATTTCTCTGATTTGGGTTCGAGCTTATCAGGTTGAAGCTTTTTCACATAAGCATCGCAGCCCCAAACTTTTAGAAACGACAACTTTGGTTTCTTGCCAAACCATAGTTCATAAGGCGTCATCTCAACGGATTTTGATGGTGCCCTATTTAACGTGAATGCGGCCGTCTCTAGAGCGTATCCCCAAAATGATAGCGGTAAATCAGTAAGAGACATCATAGATCGCACCATATCTAGTAAAGTATGATTACGACGTTCGGACACACCATTACGCTGTGGTGTTCCGGGTGGCGTGAGTTGCGAAACTATTCCACAATTTTTCAAATGTACACCAAACTCGTAACTCAAATATTCTCCTCCACGATCAGATCGTAGAAACTTTATTTTCTTGTTACGATGATTTTCCACTTCACTCTGAAAGTCTTTGAACTTTTCAAATGTTTCAGACTTATGTTTCATTAAGTAGATATACCCATATCTGCTTAAATCATCTATGAAGGTGAGAAAATAACGATATCCGCCACGAGCCTCAATATTCATCGGACCACATACATCTGTATGTATGATTTCCAACAAATCTATTGCTCTCTCCATAGTACCGGAGAACGGTGTTTTAATCATCTTGCCCATGAGGCACGGTTCGCAAGTACCAAGTGATTCATAATCAAGTGGTTCCAAAAGTCCATCAGTATGGAGTTTCTTCATGCGCTTTACACCGATATGACCTAAACGGCAGTGCCACAAATAAGTTGCACTATCATTATCAACTCTGCATCTTTTGGCTTCTACATTATGAATATGTGTATCACTACTATCGAGATTCAACAAGAATAGACCACTCTTCAAGGGTGCACCATAAAAGATATTACTCATATAAATAGAACAACCATTATTCTCTGATTTAAATGAATAACCGTCTTGCATTAAACAAGATCCAGATATAATGTTCATGCTCAACGCTGGCACCAAATAACAATTATTTAGGTCTAATAATAATCCCGAAGGTAGATGTAGAGGTAGCATGCCGATCATGATCACATCGACTTTGGAACCGTTTCCCACGCGCATCGTCATCTCGTCCTTAGCCAATCTTCGCTTAATCCGTAGTCCCTGTTTCGAGTTGCAAATATTAGCAACAGAACCAGTATCAAATACCCAGGTGCTACTGCGAGCATTAGTAAGGTACACATCAATAACATGTATATCACATATACCTTTGTTCACCTTGCCATCCTTCTTATCCGCCAAATACTTTGGGCAGTTCCGCTTCCAGTGACCAGTCTGCTTGCAGTAGAAGCACTCAGTTTCAGGCTTAGGTCCAGACTTGGGTTTCTGCTCTTGAGCAGCAACTTGCTTGCCGTTCTTTTTGAAGTTCCCCTTCTTCTTCCCTTTGCCCTTTTTCTTGAAACTAGTGGTTTTGTTAACCATCAACACTTGATGCTCCTTTTTGATTTCTACCTCCGCGGCTTTCAGCATTGCGAAGAGCTCGGGAATAGTCTTGTTCATCCCTTGCATATTATAGTTCATCACGAAGCTCTTGTAGCTTGGTGGCAGTGATTGGAGAATTCTGTCGATGACGCAATCATCTGGAAGATTAACTCCCAATTGAATCAAGTGATTATTATACCCAGACATTTTGAGTATATGCTCACTGACAGAACTGTTCTCTTCCATCTTGCAGCTATAGAACTTATTGGAGACTTCATATCTCTCAATCCGGGCATTTGCTTGAAATATTAAATTCAACTCCTGAAACATCTCATATGCTCCATGACGTTCAAAACATCGTTGAAGTCCCGATTCTAAGCCGTAAAGCATGGCACACTGAACTATTGAGTAGTCATCAGCTTTGCTCTGCCCGATGTTCATAACATCTGGTGTTGCTCCAGCAGCAGGCCTGGCACCCAGCGGTGCTTCCAGGACGTAATTCTTCTGTGCAGCAATGAGGATAATCCTCAAGTTACGGACCCAGTCCGTGTAATTGCTACCATCATCTTTCAACTTTGCTTTCTCAAGGAACGCATTAAAATTCAACGGAACAACAACACGAGCCATCTATCTACAATCAACATAAACAAGCAAGATACTATCAGGTACTAAGTTCATGATAAATTTAAGTTCAATTAATCATATTACTTAAGAACTCCCACTTAGATAGACATCCCTCTAATCTTCTAAGTGATCACGTGATCCAAATCAACTAAACCATGTCCGATCATCACGTGAGATGGAGTAGTTTCATCAATGAACATCATTATGTTGATCATATCTACTATATGATTCACGCTCGACCTTTCGGTCTTCGTGTTCCGAGGCCATATCTGTATATGCTTGGCTCGTCAAGTATAACCTGAGTATTCCGCGTGTGCAACTGTTTTGCACCCATTGTATTTGAACGTAGAGCCTATCACACCCGATCATCACGTGGTGTCTCAGCACGAAGAACTTTCACAATGGTGCATACTCAGGGAGAACACTTCTTGACAATTTAGTGAGAGATCATGTTATAATGCTACCGTCAATCAAAGCAAGATAAGATGCATAAAAAGATAAACATCACATGCAATCAATATAAGTGATATGATATGGCCATCATCATCTTGTGCTTGTGATCTCCATCTCCGAAGCACCGTCATGATCACCATCGTCACCGGCGCGACACCTTGATCTCCATCGTAGCATCGTTGTCGTCTCGCCAATCTTATGCTTCCACGACTATCGCTACCGTTTAGTGATAAATTAAAGCATTACATCGCGATTGCATTGCATACAATAAAGCGACAACCATATGGCTCCTTCCAGTTGCCGATAACTCGATTACAAAACATGATCATCTCATACAATAAAATTTAGCATCATGTCTTGACCATATCACAGCACAACATGCCCTGCAAAAACAAGTTAGACGTCCTCTACTTTGTTGTTGCAAGTTTTACGTGGCTGCTACGGGCTTAAGCAAGAACCAATCTCACCTACGCATCAAAACCACAATGATAGTTTGTCAAATAGATTCCATTTTAACCTTCGCAAGGACCGGGCGTCGCCACACTCGGTTCAACTAAAGTTGGAGAGACAGTCGCCCGCAAGCCACCTGTGTGCAAAGCACGTCGGGGGAACCGGTCTCGCGTAAGCGTACGCGTAAGGTTGGTCTGGGTCGTCTCGTCCAACAATACCGCCGAACCAAAGTATGACATGCTGGTAGGCAGTATGACTTATATCGCCCACAACTCACTTGTGTTCTACTCGTGCAAATAACATCAATCCATAAAACCTAGCCTCGGATGCCACTGTTGGGGAACGTAGTAATTTCAAAAAATTTCCTACGCACACGCAAGATCATGGTGATGCATAGCAACGAGGGGGAGAGTCCGATCTACGTACCCTTGTAGATCGCAACGGAAGCGTTGACACAATGTAGAGGAAGTAGTCGTGCGTCTTCTTCCCGATCCGACCGATCCAAGCACCGTTACTCCAGCACCTCCGAGTTCTTAGCACACGTACAACTCGATGACGATCCCCGGGCTCCGATCCAGCAAAGCTTCGGGGAGGAGTTCCGTCAGCACGATGGCATGATGACGATCTTGATGTTCTACCGACGCAGGGCTTCGCCTAAGCACTACAACGATATGATCGAGGTGGAATATGGTGGCAGGGGGCACCGCACACGGCTAAGGAACGATCACGTGGATCAACTTGTGTGTCTAGAGGTGCCCCCTGCCCCCGTATATAAAGGAGCAAGGGGAGGAGGCCGGCCGGCCAGGTGTGGCGCGCCAAGGAGGAGTCCCCCTCCTAGTAGGAGTAGGACTCCTACTAGGAGGGGGAAAGACGTGGAGTGGGAGAAGGAAAGGGGGGGCGCCGCCCCCCTCCCCTAGTCCAATTCAGACTAGGGAGGAGGTGGTGCGCGGCCCACCTTTGGCAGCCCTTCTCTCTCTCCACTAAAGCCCATATGGCTCATTACTTCTCCCGGTAGGGTTCCGGTAACCCTCCGGCTCTCCGGTTTTCTCTGAAATCACCCGGAACACTTCCGGTGTCCGAATATAGTCATCCAATATATCAATCTTTATGTCTCGACCATTTTGAGAGTCCTCGTCATGTCCGTGATCACATCCGGGACTCCGAACTAACTTCGATACATCAAAATGCATAAACTCATAATAACTGTCATCGTAACGTTAAGCGTGCGGACCCTATGGTTCGAGAACAATGTAGACATGACTGAGACACATCTCCGGTCAATAACCAATAGTGGGACCTGGATGCCCATATTGGTTCCTATATATTCTACGAAGATCTTTATTGGTCAGACCGCATAACAACATACGTTGTTCCCTTTGTCATCGGTATGTTACTTGCCCGAGATTCGATCGTCGGTATCCAATACCTAGTTCAATCTCGTTACCGGCAAGTCTCTTTACTCGTTCCGTAATACATCATGTCGCAACTAACTCATTAGTCACAATGCTTGCAAGGCTTATGTGATGTGCATTACCGAGAGGGCCCAGAGATACCTCTCTGACAATCGGAGTGACAAATCCTAATCTCAAAATACGGCAACCCAACATCTACCTTTGGAAACACCTGTAGAGCTCCTTTATAATCACCCAGTTACGTTGTGACGTTTGGTAGCACACAAAGT
The DNA here is from genome assembly GCA_034509565.1 of Triticum monococcum. Lineage (NCBI taxonomy): Eukaryota > Viridiplantae > Streptophyta > Magnoliopsida > Poales > Poaceae > Triticum > Triticum monococcum. The sequence continues at coordinate 81,256,339 of CM067843.1, forward strand.
GTTCCTCCGGTGAACGGGAGTTGCATAATCTCATAGTCATAGGAACATGTATAAGTCATGAAGAAAGCAATAGCAACATACTAAACGATCGGGTGCTAAGCTAATGAAATGGGTCATGTCAATCAGATCATTCAACTAATGATGTGACCTCGTTAATCAAATAACAACACATTGTGCATGGTTAGGAAACATAACCATCTTTGATTAACGAGCTAGTCTAGTAGAGGCATACTAGTGACACTAAGTTTGTCTATGTATTCACACATGTATTATGTTTCTGGTTAATACAATTCTAGCATGAATAATAAACATTTATCATGATATAAGGAAATAAATAATAACTTTATTATTGCCTCTAGGGCATATTTCCTAGACAAACCCTTAACAAATTATCCGCCAGTTTTCGTTTCTTTTTTCCGGGAACGCGCATATTCTATTTATAACCACTGCTATGGAGATTTTTTACTCCATTATAGCCTCTTGTTTGATAGAGTTTCTCGCGTCTCGCTCTCTCACCCTCTCCATATCAAAACAAGATGACAGTGTCCACTCTATCTCTCTCCTCACCGGTGGTCACAGATCCGGCCGAATCCCGTCCACTGCGGGAGGTGAGGAGGTGCAGCGTTGACGTTGTCGTCGTCGGTGACGGAGGAAGCCGATGCGCACCGTCCTCTCGGAGCCGGCGCTGGCGCGGACGAAGATCCTCCGCGCCCTTGTTCGCTGCTGTCGTGTGGGCAGATCCCGCCCGCCCGCCTAAACGACATCTCGCCCACCTGAGGTATAACTTCTTGTACTGGTCCAGCTCGCCAGGTCGCTGTGTGCGGGTTTTCTTCTATGCGACTACTCCCTAGCTCCCCATGCATAGTAGCTAGGGTTCGTCGGCTGGTCCAACATCACCTACTAGTACTATTATAGAGGAAATGCCACTCAAAAAGTTGTCCTGATTTATGCCTCGGTGGAGGTATACATGTTGTTTTGACAAAAAGTACATGGTGGTTGTGCGGTCATTATCCATATGGTGGTAGTACTATCACTGGTTAAATGAAGAAATGCTTTTTTTCTCGGGTATCCTGGTTTAGTTCCCATCAAGATAATTATGATGCTTCTGTTTGTTGGTGTACTTTTCATTAATTCTTATTGACAATTGAGATGTCGTTGCTAACCCTTTTTTATATTTTTGGAAATAGCGATGCATGTCTCCATACCCGGGCATGTCTTCCTCAATTTTAGTGGAACTGCACAAAATTGGATGGCCATTGTTGTTCCTCCTCACTATCCTCTGCCACGTGGTTCTTCCTTCCTCGAGCTTGATTACTGAGAAGAAACAGACCACAGTGAGGATTTGTCGAACTTCTTAGGTGCCTCACCCAAACTTGATGCCAAATGGATGATGCATCACCATGATGACCTATCGATGCTCATGGTTGCGTCTCATGCTTGCGTCGGCTGGTGAAGCTGATCGATTTTCGACGAAAAACAAACTGTCTTCCATCAGTGCTCTTTGCTTGTTACACACAAAGATGATATCTTTCGTCAGTTCTCCTTGGTTGCATTGGAGACACAGTCGTCTTTCACGTTGGTGTAATTTTATCACACAATTAGCTATGAACCAAATGTTTCCTCGAAGAAGGATCGCGTTGGTACTAAAAGCATAAGTTTTGTATTGATTTCTAAGCCTTCTCACAACTTTGTCTCCAGCTCCCCTGTAATTTTATTTGTCCAGCTATTAACTTTGATTTAAAAATGGTGTGGACTAAAAACCCGGATGGACGTAGTAGCCCTCCATTTTTATTTACTCCGCAGACTAAAGTCAAAACTTTGTAATACTCTCAAACCTTTCCGATAATTGAAATTAAATTTCTTTATTTGTACACACTCTCACAGGTTTCCGATAATTTGGCGCATGTGTGGTTGTTCACTTAAGGGAGGGTAGTGTACCACACGTGAAGGACAGGAAGTGCGACCAGGACGCGTGGGCGTGGATCGTTAGTTCATCAGAAGTAGTACTAGTTTTCTTCACTATACATTAAATAAAGAGTTTCGTGTTGTACTTACACAATTTAAAACGATTGTTATGGAGAGAATAAGAAAACCACTCCACTATATTTTAGTCATATACACGAGAGTACTATATGGACGCAGCTTCATTGACTTAGTGCACCTGCCTTTGGATTTACAACAGGTGGGCCCAAAATGTGGCTGGCTCACCTGTCATATAGCCAAAAGCAGGTGCAGTGAAGGCACCGGAGCTCAGTCCGTACTACAGTAGTATATATATAAGCGGGAGCCTCATCGCTTGTTCGCTAGGGTCTGCACTCTCCAGACGCTCGCCGCACTACATATATGTTACACAGTGGAGGCTCAGCATTCATTTGCTAGGGTTTGCTATATTCACAGTCTCTCACCCTCTCTTTACCAGATGTAAACAAGACTGCGTTGGCCTCTTGTCTCTCTCTCCCCTCACAGCTGGTGAAGGAGGCATTTGTATCCCGTCACATCGGGAAGGGGAGGAGGTGCAGCGTTCACTCTATCGCCTTCGGCGAGGGAGGCAATCCACTGTCGACTGCGTTGTTCTCTTTCACCCAGCGCCTGTGCGGGAGGGCCACCGACCCCTTCTTCCTTGTTGTCGTACGTAGTGTGGGCAGATCCGGCCTCTAGCCGCATGCCTTTCCACATCCCGACGACCCTAAGGTATAAGTTTCTTTGAAACCGTCATTGCTCTAGCTGCATGTGGATCTTTTTTGATCTGTAGTCGAATCTAGGTCTTGGTTCAAAGAGGAAAGAAGGGTGCGGTGGGCTGGAGCAAGAATCTAGGACGTGATTCAATGAGGAAAGGAGGGGCGGAAAGTAGTATAGGCTGGCTATCCGTCCGCTTTGTAGGTCGAAAAGGAAAAAAGGGGGTAACCCAGTACACACATCTGTAAGGAACCGATCTCTTTGTTGAAAAGGGAAAGAAACTGGGGGGTTGGGTAGTTTGTGCACGACTAGATTTGCTGCCCCCACATAGGAAGAAGGTTCAAAGAGAACAAATATGGGACCAACGCATATATGTTGCTTGGCTACATACTCTGCATCACCCATTTATACGTGTGGACGCACATGGTGCTGGCATGTCCCATGCAGCTATTTTGCTGTTGTTAATCTCAGAAATAACTACTGATCTGTTTTAAAAAAATTTCTCTATTAATATGAATCAATGCAACCGTTTTAGAAATGCTACTGTCCTATACTTTGTTTTCCATCAAGATAAGGTAGATGCTTCTTTTTGTGGCCGCATGTTTCATCCTCCTTTATTGGCCAGTAATTGTTTTCTTTTTTGCCTCTTAGAACAGGGATATCTATTCAACTTGTTGCTATAGAAAACTTAAATGTCACACCGGCAACTTTGCTTGATTTCAGTGCAACCGCACAAAACTTGATTGGATTTCCTATTCGTGTTGCTAGATTCGTATTTTATGTTGGTCGTCTCATGAAAGGTCAGTACAGGCCTTCATCCACATGATTGTGCAGTGTGTTTGAGATGTTGTGCTACTTGTATTGGTACTGTTTTAAATAAATGATGAATTGAAGCTATTGTATTGATGTCTTTTCCCATTAAGTAGTGAACAAAAATGGGACCAACCCAGACATGATGCTTGTTGCTTTGTTATAACAAATTCAGCATCACCCCCTTTATAAGCCAGTAATTGATGCCACTCTTAGAATTAACTACTGAATCTTATTTCAAAACTGCAACACTTGTTAGGGATTGGCGGGATTACCATTTTTGTGGCCGCATATTTCATCCTCCTTTATTAGCAAGTAATTGATTCCTTTTTTGCCTTTGTTTATACAGGGATATCTATTCAACTTGTTTCTATTGTGACATTTCGCTTCGCTACGCGAAACACTTTGCTTGATTTCAGTGCAACTGCACAAAACGAGATTGGATTTCCTATTCGTGTTGGCAGATTCATACGTGATCTTGTGTGCGTCATGACAGGTTGGTACTTGCCTTCATCCACATGATCGTGCAGTGTGTTTTGAGATGCTGTGCTACTTGTATTGGTACTGTTTTAAATAAATGATGAATTGAAACTATTGTATTGCTGTCTTTTCCCATTAAGTAGTGAACAAAAATGGGACCAACCCATACATGATGCTTGTTGCTTTGTTACAACAAATTCAGCATCACCCCCTTTATAAGCCAGTAATTGATGCCACTCTCAGAATTAACTACAGAATCTTATTTCAAAACTGCAACACTTGTTAGGGATTGGCGGGATTACCATTTTTGTGGCCGCATGTTTCATCCTCCTTTATTAGCCAGCAATTGATTCCTTTCTTGCCTCTGTTTATACTGGGATATCTATTCAACTTGTTGCTATTGCGACATTTTGCTTCGCTACGCGAAACACTTTGCTTGATTTCAGTGCAACTGCACAAAACGAGATTGGATTTCCTATTCGTGTTGGCAGATTCGTATTTTATCATTGTCGGTCTCATGAAAGGTCAGTACAGGCCTTCATCCACATGATTGTGCAGTGTGCTTTGAGATTTTGTGCTACTTGTATTGGTACTGTTTTAAATAAATGTTGAATTGAAGCTATTGTATTGCTGTCTTTTCCCATTAAGTAGTGAACAAAAATGGAACCAACCCAGACATGATGCTTGTTGCTTTGTTACAACAAACTCTACATCACCCCCTTTATAAGTAGATGGAAGCACATACTATTGTTGCGCCCACTCTACCCTGGAACTGAATCTTAGTTCAAAACTGCAAACACTCGTTAGGGATTGGCAGGAGTACCATTTCTGTTAGGGATCGGCCGGAGTACATGTTTAAGAAATGTATTATTCAGATAATGTCTCTGTTATTATATATCAGTTACAGACTTACAGTGTTTTACAAATGGTACTATCCTACTTTGTAGTTCTTTCTACATGTTATCCAAGCTATTGTTAAGATAATGTCTTTGTTAAAATGAATCAGTCGCATTGTTTTAGGAATGATACTTTTCTGCTTTTTCGTTCTTTATACATCTTGAAACAAGGCATTGTTAAGATAATGTCTCAGTTAATATGAATGAATCACACTGATTGAGAATTGCTACTCTCCTGCTTTGTTTCCCATTAATATAAGGTAGATTAGTAGATGTTTTTATTCTGGGAGTACAAGTCATCAAACGTTATTTCTCAGTAATTGTTTCCCTTATACCTTTTGTTGCTTACAGGGATATCAAAATTAAAGCTCGGTTTTATTCCGACTTTGATTTTAGTTCAACTGCACAAAAGGAGCCAATGTGTCCAAGGCAAACTGTTGCATTACTGGGTCCAGTTGGTCGTTCCACTTTGCAGAAAGAAGCAGTCATTGTTTGTGCTACATTACAGAAGGAATGACCGAGAAGCTTTACAGAGTATTAGGCCTTCCACTATGTAGGCCAAAAGAGGTGCCAATTTCACCTTTTCTTAGTTTGGCACCGAATCCATCCATTGCTACAGCCGGTGCCATAAATATTAGACACCGGTGACATGACTAGTCTGCAGAGACCATTGGAAATTTAACAACACGTGGAGTGCCCTGGGCAAGAAGTGCCCAAACAAGTACAAGAAGCGACAGGACTCCACGATCATAGGCATTACATATTTTGAATGGGAAAAGCTTGTCAAAGTTTAATCATTGATGTTAGCAAGAAGCGACAGGACTCCACGATCATAGGCATTACATATTTTGAATGGGAAAAGCTTGTCAAAGTTTAATCATTGATGTTAGCAAGAAGACGTTAGTTTAATATATTGGAATTGGAAAACCTTGTCAAAATTTGCTCATTGATGTTAGCCAGAAGACATGCATTTGATATTTTTGAGTGGGACGCCCTTGCTGTGAGCAGCGTCGAGTGTTTTTTCCTATTCCTGTGTTCAGTTTAGAAGTAAATAGTTACTCTGCTGAGATATTCCTGTGTTAAGAGTTTGTTCTGAATATTGTCTATGTAATGCCAGGCCTTGTGTTTGATTGCAAAGTTGAGCTTGGAATGTTGTGGCATGCGGCATCACGAGCTGTTCACCGTGCCTCCTGAGAATAATGCTTCGTATTGTTTTGCATGTCGATCTAATGCCAGTGATTTGCTTGTTAAGAAGATCATCCTCTTATGTTGTTTTCGTGCTTAAGAAGTTCATCGTCTGATGTTTCATTCATAGCCTATACGACAAGTCAGGTAGGTTAGACGTGAAACCATATGATCTTCCGACCAACTCATGATATTAGGCCGTGATTGGATTGTCATTTTCCAACCAAAACCGCTCGTAAAACTGACGCTTGTAAATTAAAGCAGATGGTCTCGGGCGAAGGTGCTTGGTTGGTCGATTTTGACTAGTAAAATATCGGAAGTACTTGACACACGGTAAAAACGCTGAACGACACTCGGACGATTGCTAATCCAGCCGTTAGCTGCTGTTTCAGCCTTGCCCATGGATGGCATGATACGCACGTCATGCATGTATCGTCTGGTAATGTCGTCCATATAGTAGTGCTCGTAAAATATACACTGGTCTCTCAAATTAAATGCGTAACCCGCCGGTTTTACTTACAGACCTCGGGCCCTCGGTTTCATTACGCCTGTATTTTACGCGTTGTTTTCGATGACGAGTAAACTACACTTGTTTGTTAATACAGGTTTGAAATAAACCAGAGCTCCCAAGCAAGGCCTTGCCATTTCTTGTCGTCTCAGTTTCTCGAAGGTGCTCATAGGTGTCTGATGATCCTGGCTTCCTAAATGAGTAGCGGGCGCTGTATCAGACCATCCGTAGGGCCCGTGAGGCCCTCTCTGTTGTCCTTCGAGTTGTTGCGCTCACCGTGGCGCCGAGCATTGTTAACATCATCAACGAACATGAGGATTCAGGAGATGACTTTATTTTGACTGGATGACACTAGGGACCCACTAGGGCGATAGCCGTGCGTACGCAAGTGCCTCCTTATTATGTACAACTATATTTTTTTTGCTTTCTCCTGGTTTTCTGACATCACGGTCCCACACCATTGTCAACCTATGTAGTCAATATAAATGAGAGAATTGCACAGGGTGCGGCCGACAGCTGGGACCAAGCAGCTCGAGCAGTATTTGTGTTTTTGAGGTGTGAGCACTGCAGAGTTTTTCTTGGCGATGATTCCGTTGTTTTTCAGAGGAGAGCAGGGTATTAACTGGGCGGGCTGTGGCCCGTCTAGCCCAGGCCAGATATCCAGCCCAGATACTAATTTTTTCAAGATGAAAATAGCTAGCCTAGCTATACGTCTTTTTGAGGAATACCCAGGCAAGGCCATCTTGTTATTCTCCGCCCCGCTGGGCTGCAAATCTTTCCTAGGAGGGATGCATTAGGCTTAATAGGAAAATGAGCTTTAAAAAATAATGAATGGGATGTAATTATAAAAACTAGGCAGTAACTATAAAAAAATGCACCAAACATGAATTAGTTTATAAAATATTATTTATGGATTTTGAAAATCTTAAATTTTCATTGTTGCGTGCGCAATGTTTCGTTGGATTTTTACGTAATACAAATTTATATTTAATTTGACTAGAAATTTCCGGATAAAAATATTTCGGAGCCCATCAAAATGTGGGAAATTTTATTGAATTCTGTCTTCAACGGTTGGTCGAAATTATTAATCATTGTCCTAGCTAGAAAATGGGCTGTACTTTTAACAAACTGTAAATGGGCTGTTGTAAATTCCATTAGAATTCCAAAATGGGATGTACATTCTTACAAAACGCAAATGGGCTATAAGTTCTCTGACACACACTTGTGGGCCTACTAAGTGACGCGTCCCCTAGAAAAATAAGTTGACGCATATGCAAGGCTTTTCCAACTTATTATAGTCAACACACGGTTCTAGCAGCAGTGGCCGTTGGATGTCTATCCAATGGATGTCGTGCTTCTTCTTCAATCTCGGATATTCTTAGCTTCAGCCGCCCAAAAAATGATTCCTCCCCCTGACATCTGGGGCGCACCATTTCGGAGGCTGACCTGTGGGCCTACTAAGTTGGAGCGTACCAAGGGCTTTGTCAACTTAGTCAATAATAAATGTTTCTAGCTTCATTGACTGTACGATGTCCATCCAACGGCTGTAGTGCTTATTCAACCTCTGGTCTTCTTGGTCCAGCCGCCCAAAGCAGCGCCGGTCGTGCCGCCTGCTCCTGCCTCCCGTGGCTGGCTGTGCTGCCATGGAGGCCTCACCGCCCCCATACTACTCCCACCGCTGGCCAGGCCATCCCTCCACTCACCCACACCCCCTGTTATTCTACGGCAACGGCAGCCTCACACCGCAGCCGAACCAGTGAACCCTTGTACTCCTCTCCGCGCGGGCTTCCACTGCTGCGTCTTCCCCGGCTCCGCGTCGTCCCCTTCCTAGGCCTCGCCGTCATCCAGACCACCGCCCTGGTGCTCTCGGCTCGGCGTGGTCAACGTGGTCAACGACCGACTTCTATCGGAAGAGTACTATACGTGGAGATGCTGATAGCTGGGTCCAGGCGGCCGCAAGGAAGTACCTCCTTATTACGCGCAAAATAATTATTCCTCCACCTTACAGCAGGGACCCACCAGACGGGCCACCTTATTTTGCGAAAAAAAACGTTTCCCCCCTGACTGCTCGGACCCACCAGACGGGCCAGTGTATTTCGCTAAAAAAACGTTCCCCCCGCTGTCAGCTCGGACCCACCGGAAGTGCCTCCTTATTACGCACAAAAAAATGAATACTCCCCCTACTAGCTGGGACCCACCATGATGGGAGGCTGACTTGTGGGCCTACTAAGTTGGCTGAGATGAGGCCTTTGTCAACTTTAGTCAATATGAACGATTCTAGCTCCAGTGACCGTACGATGTCCATCCAACGGCCGTAGTGCTTCTTCAACCTGTGGTCTTCTTGCTCCAGCCGCCCAAAGCAGCGCCGGTCGTGCCGCATGCTCCTGCCTCCAGTGGCCGGCTGTGCTGCCGCGGAGGCCTCACCGCCCCTACTATTCCCACCGCTGGCTAGGCCCTGCAGCGACGGCAGCCTCACACCGCAGCTGAACCAGTGAACCCCCGTACTCCTCTCCGCGCGGGCTTCCACTTCCGCGTATTCCCCAGCTCCCTGTTGTCCCCTTCCTAGGCCTCGCTGTCGTCCACCGCCCTGTTGCTCTCGGCGCGGAGTGGTCAACATGGTCAAGGAACGACTTCCATCGGACGTGGACTGTAAGTGGAGAGGCTGACAGCTGGGTCCATGGCCGCAGCAAGGAAGTGCCTCCTTATTACGTGCAAAATAATTATTCCTCCACCTGACAGCAGGGACCCACCGGACGGGCAACCATATTTCACAAAAAAAACGGTCCCCCCCTGACTGCTGGGACCCACCAGCTACACCTTCGCATGCAAGGAAGTGCGTCTGGGCAAAAAAACAAAACGATTCACCCCCCTGACTGCTGGGACCCACCAGCTACATCTTCGCACGCAAGGAAGTGCCTGACAATCGGGACCCACCTGGTCGAAGCGTATGTAGCGTTGTCATTCTGGTCGCGAACGTGTACGTACATATATACTGGTCGATGTAGAGGCACGCACGTGTCGTAGTAGAGGCACGCACATAGCATGTACACATACGTACATCGGTCAGGGTGCAAGAAATAAAATACGGCCACGTATGTGTACATACGGGCGAGGTCTCGAACGCCTACTCGCGCATACGTACGGCGAGGGCTCATGTACATGGCTGGGTCGGAACGGAGAAACAGCATCGTCGTCATGTTCATGGGGAGGCAACGGAATGCGTTGTGTTCATGGGGAGGCAACGGAATGCGTCGTGTTCATGGGGAGGCAATGGAATGCGTCGTGTTCATCAGGAGGGCTTGGACGGAACATGCGATGGAAATGAGGCCTGGCGTACCGCAGAACAGAGGAAACGGCCTTGTGTTCGACCGGCCACATTCAAAACAGGATCCTTTTCATCGGGAGGGGTGGCGCGTACCAAAAAACGGAGGAAACAGACCTCCTGCGGTCAAAACGGGGGTCCTGTTGATCGGGAGGGGTGTGGCATACCGCAAAACGGAGCAAACAGACCTCCTACGGTCGAAACGGGGGTCCTGTTGATCGGGAGGGGTGTGGCGTACTGCAAAACGTAGGAAACAGACTTGTGTTGGAGCGCTACGGTCAAAACGGGGGTCCTTTTCATCGGGAGGGGTGTGGCGTACCACAAAACGGGACTCCACGGGACACTGTTCATCTCCACCGTCAACCTCCTCCAGCCTCCACGGGCTCCTGTTCATCCAGCCTCCAGGGGCTACTGTTCATCCAGCTTCCACGGGCTCCTGTTCATCCAGCCTCCACCGCGCGCTACTCCACCGGCTACTGTTCAACCACCCCTCCACCGTCTACTGTTCATCCAGCCCTCCACACAACGGGGTCCTGTTCAACCACCCCTCCACGGGCACCCCTCCACCGTCTACTGTTCATCCGGCCCTCCACACCACGGGGTCCTGTTCAACCACCCCTCCACGGGCACCCCTCCACCGTCTATTGTTCATCCAGCCCTCCACACCACGGGGTCCTGTTCAACCACCCCTCCACGGTCACCCCTCCACCGTCTACTGTTCATCTAGCCCTCCACACCATGGGGTCCTGTTCATCCACCCCTCCACGGGCACTCCTCCACCGTCTACTGTTCATCTAGCCCTTGTAACATCCCAAATTTTCAATTTGGAATGTTATACATTAGATCATAAATGCACATCATATTTTATTTTGCTTTTGGTTTTGATCCTAGAAATTCTACGCAACTCAAGGACCCACGGAGAGATTTGGGGATTTCATTATTTTCATATTTGAGTTTTCTCAAATTTTGAGAATAGGATCATTTGATTTTATTTAATTTATCATCAATTATTTCTATTACAAAAATATGAGAGAGGGAATAAAATGACTTTCCCAAAATAAAGAAATATTGAGGATTTAATAATAAAATCAAATAATATTTTATTTCGGAGTTTTTCGTTATTTTATTTGAATTTAGGAAAAATGTGTGTTTTTAAAAATTGCATTTAGGCCCCAAATAAATGTTCACCTTGTGTGGCTTGATTTTAGAAGCATGGGAAAATTTATTTCAGGATTTTTGGAGTCTGTTTAGTATTTCTTTTTATTTTTCTTCTGCGCGTAATTTAAAAAAAAACAGCGAACCGACCTAGGGCCGTGTCCGACTAGGACTTCCGACCCGTTAGGCTATATAAGCCGGGGGAGAGGCCCAGCCGAAGCTAACCCTAGCCGCCCCAGCCCTAGTGCCCGCCGCCGCCGCCCCGCCGCTGCCGGACGCCGCTGCCGCCGCACGCCGCCCGAGGTCCGTCGCCGCCTCGATTTTCCGCGCCGTTTTTTTATTTTATTTTTCGAAAAACCGTTCGGTTTTTCCATCGGTTTTTTTAGTTTCGGTTTTTTTAAATAGATCGGTTTTTTCCGGTTTATTTACATAGCGAGCGTTCATCCGTTCGTTCGTTCTAGCGAACGTTCGTCGTTTTTTTTCTCGGATTTAATCCGCGATTTTTTTGATCGCGATTCCTGATCCGATTTTCGTTTTAGTATAACTTTTCGCTCGTTTATCGGAATCAGGCGATTCAAGCGCCTGGAGTTTCGTCTCGAAACCCTCTATCCGTTTAACCGACTTAAACAAGTTTTTGCTACTGTAAAATTTGCCTTAGATCTAGATTAGTAGAACGAAGTTGTTTTCTTTCGCCGTTTGACTTTCGTTGCTGTGTTCGATTTGATTATTTTTGCAAACCGGAGTTATTAAGTTGAACCTTCTGGTTAGATCTCTTATTTGAGTTTTACCCGTGCATTAGATGAGTACTTATTGTATGCTTGTTTGTTTTTCTGTGATAGAGTACCCGGAGTGCGCCGCTTGTTACTTCGAATCGCTAGGTTTCTCGGATCATCAGCAAGGCAAGTAACACTGTGATCATACCTTTTCTACTACCCAGTTTTATTGCATTAGATCAATCTTCACACATTGCATGATTAGGATCTAATTAAATTGTGGGATGGGAAGTAGTTGAGGTAGTACCTATTACCTGTTTATTATCAAACCTTTGGGAGTTACTTCTACGTTTGCTTATTGTGCCATGCTATGCTAGTAGACGTGGATTGGGTGAGTGTTATCCATGACAGATGTGAGTTTGTTAATTAATGGTTTATCTAAGGTGGCAACTTAAACACACATCTGGGTGGATTGAGGCACCTGGGTATTCCAGGACTTGCCTGTTTTCTTTTGGACCGCCACCCAGGCTCAAAGGGATCATGAGACTATTCATACTAGAAACTTCTGTGTGCAGCCACAAGCTATTATGGGCTCTAGCATAGTTGACTAAGTCGTGCGAACTCTTACAGTGGTAGACTAGCAGATGTAGGGGATGTAGGTGGTACGGTCTACCCGATCGTAAGGTGCTAGCGCTTCTGAAAGACTATGTCTCGGTCATCTGTCTTCTCAAACACCATGTAGTGCGAGAAACCAAACGGAGGCGATCGAGTCTTGTGGGGAAAAGTGCGCAAACCTCTGCAGAGTGTAGTAAACTAATCATGATTAGCCGTGTCCCCGGTTATGGACATTTTGAGTATCTAGTACCTGGATTATCATGTGAATCTCAACATGTTACTCTAAATTAATTTTGTTGGGCTTTGTTAATGATGATGTTTAATTGGGATTGAGAATGCTGTCAACCATTCTCAATGTTTAACAACCAGCATGATAGTAATTAAATTTATTCCTTTGTAGTTGGGAAAAATTGGCTTTTTGCAAAACTATAACCATAGAGCTTTCCACCAGCCAAATATGCATATAGTATAGCTGTTTCATTTCATTACTCTCTATGTGTTACCTTGCCAGCATATTCCATGTGTTGACCCATTTTGGGCTGCAACGTTAATGTTGCAAACTTTTCAGACGACGATTAAGGTGTTTTTAGGTCGTGATTCTATACTCAGTGATGCCGTTGGAGTTGATGGACTCACTTACCTTCCAAGCCTTCCGCTGTTATCGTTATTAGATGGCCTTAAGCCATATTTATTGTAATAAGTTCTCTTTTGAGACACTCGATGTAATAAGTGTGTGATTGCTACTCTATTATAAATCCTCCGAGTACTATGTGGTGTCAGCATTACTGATCCAGGGATGACACCGGAGCACAGAGATTAGACTGTTTGAGGTCTGGTCACTACAGCCCTCCACCACACCACAAGGTCCTGTTCATCCAGAGGCAACGCCACCGCTCACTATTCATCCAACCCCCTCCCCCCACAATGCTCACTGTTCATCCAGAGGCAGCATCGATCGGCTTCAGTTAGCAACAGTAGCGAAGGAATCGCTCGGGTTCAGTTAGAGCCCAACGCCTTGCTCGAGTTCAGTTAGAGCCAATGCCTCGTACACACGCGCGTACGTGTACGAGAGAAGCGCGCATCGCTCGGCCCCCGACCTCCCACCGTAACCGGGAACTCCCCGAAATCCCCCCTCGCTTCTACCATGGTTTTTTCTATCATGGACAGCCCAAAGAATGTCGTGCAGCTGCGTCTCCGGCCCGCCCAGGACGAAAAGCCCATTTTCTGTCATGATTTTTTGTCATAGAAGTAGGAGCCCACCACATCTATGATGATACCGGGTTTTGTCACAATTATCGTCAAAGAAGTGTCATATGTATGACACAAAAAAATTTCGTTCGGCCCAAAATGTCACGGATGTGTCTTTTTTTGTAGTGCTATTTGTTAATTTTTTTGAAGTTATCCTTGTTTTACTTTCCTATGCAAGTTGATTCTTGTTCCCACAAGTTGTTTGCTCACAAAATCCCTATGCATAGGAAGTGGGTTAGGCTTAAATGTGTTAGTCATATTCTTCATGATGCTCTCTTTATGTTTCAATTCTTATCTTTTATGTGAGCATCATTGAAATCATCATGCCTAGCTAGGGGCGTTAAACGATAGCGCTTGTTGGGAGGCAACCCAATTTTATTTTTGTTCCTGTTTAGTAATAAATAAATCATCTATCCTCTATTATGATTGTGTTTTTGTGTTTTAATTAGTGTTTGTGCCAAGTAAAGCCTTTAGGATCTTCTTGGGTGATTATTGTTTGATCTTGCTGATAAAAACAGAAAGTATGTGATCACGAAAATAATTTTAATGTATTACTAGAGAGTGATAAAATACCAATTCCAACTGCAGTAGATAAATAAACAAATTTCCTAGGACTTCCTAATTTATCAGGAGTTTTGGAGTTACAGAAGTTATCGAGAGTTACAGATTAGTACAGACTGTTCTGTTTTTGACAGATTCTGTTTTCGATGCATAGTTTGCTTGTTTTCTAGTTTCTATGTCTTATATTGCTTAATATAAATTGTAGAAATGATATGGTACAGTAGGCATCATGTGATAAAAATTATGAATCTTGTCTTGACAGTGCCTGAGTGGTGATTTGCTTTCTTATACTAACGGAGCTTACGAGTTTTCTGTTGAGTTTTGTGTTGTGAAGTTTTCAAGTTTTGGGTAAAGTTTTGATGGACTACGGAATAAGGAGTGGCAAGAGCCTAAGCTTGGGGATGCCCAAGGCACCCCAAGGTAATATTCAAGGACAACCAAGAGCCTAAGCTTGGGGATGCCCCAGATGGCATCCCCTCTTTCGTCTTGGTTCATCGGTAACTTTACTTGGAGCTATATTTTTATTCACCATATGATATGTGCTTTGCTTGGAGCGTCATTTTATTTTATTTTGTTTTGCTTGCTGTTTGAATAAAATACCAAGATCTAAAATTATTAAATGTTAGAGAGTCTTCACATAGTTGCATAATTACTCGACTACTCATTGATCTTCACTTATATCTTTTGGAGTAGTTTGTCGTTTGCTCTAGTACTTCACTTATATCTTTTTAGGCATGGCGGTAGTTTTATTTTGAAGAAATTGTTGAACTCTCATGCTTCACTTATATTATTTTGAGAGTCTTAAACAACATGGTAATTTGCTTTGGTTATGAAACTAGTCCTAATATGATGGGCATCCAAGTTGGGTATAATAAAAACTTTCATATAGAGTGCATTGAATACTATGAGAAGTTTGATACTTGATAATTGTTTTGAGATATGAAGATGGTGATATTAGAGTCATGCTAGTTGAGTATCTGTGAAATTGAGAAATACTTGTGTTGGGGTTTGCAAGTCCTGTAGCATGCACATATAGTAACCGTTGTGTGACAAATTTGAAGCATGAGGTGTTTCTTTGATTGCCTTCCTTATGAGTGGCGGTCGGGGACAAGCGATGGTCTTTTCCTACCAATCTATTCCCCTAGGAGCATGCGCCTAGTGCATGGTTTTGATGACTTGTAGATTTTTGCAATAAGTATGTGAGTTCTTTATGACTAATGTTGTGTCCATGGATTATACGCACTCTCACCCTTCCATCATTGCTAGCCTCTTCGGTACCGTGCATTGCCCTTTCTCACCTCGAGAGATGGTGCAAACTTCGCCGGTGCATCCAAACCCCGTGATATGATATACTCTGTCACACATAAGCCTCCTTATATCTTCCTCAAAACAGCCACCATACCTACCTATTATGGCATTTCCATAGCCATTCCGAGATATATTGCCATGCAACTTTCCACCATTATGTTTATTATGACACACTTCATCATTGTCATATTGCCTTGCATGATCATGTAGTTGACATCGTATTTGTGGCAAAGCCACCGATCATATTTGTTTTATACATGTCACTCTTGAATCATTGCACATCCCGGTACACCGTCGGAGGCATTCATATAGAGTCATATTTTGTTCTAGTATCGAGTTGTAATTTTTGAGTTGTAAATAAATAGGAGTGTGATGATCATAATTATTAGAGCATTGTCCCGTGTGAGGAAATAAAAAAGAGAAAGGCCAAAAAAAGAGAAGGCCCAAAAAAATGAGAGAAAAAGAGAGAAGAGACAATGCTATTATCCTTTTACCACACTTGTGCTTGAAAGTAGCACCATGATCTTCATGATAGAGAGTCTCTTATTTTGTCACTTTCATATACTAGTGGGAATTTTCATTATAGAACTTGGCTTGTATATTCCAACAATGGGCTTCCTCAAATGCCCTAGGTCTTCATGAGCAAGAAAGTTGGATGCACACCACTTAGTTTCTTTTGTTGAGCTTTCATACATTTATAGCTCTAGTGCATCCGTTGCATGGCAATCCCTACTCCTCGCATTGACATAAATTGATGGGCATCTCCATGGCCCGTTGATTAGCAGCGTCGATGTGAGATTTTCTCCTTTTTTGTCTTCTCCACACAACCTCCATCATCATATTCTATTCCACCCATGGTGCTATGTCCATGGCTCGCGCTCATGTATTGCGTGAAAGTTGAAAAAGTTTGAGAATACTAAAGTATGAAACAATTTCTTGGCTTGTCATCGGGGTTGTGCATGATGTGAACATTTTGTGTGACGAAAATGAAGCATGGCCAAACTATATGATTTTGTAGGGATGAGCTTTCTTTGGCTATGTTATTTTGAGAGGACATAATTGCTTGGTTAGTATACTTGAAGTATTATTGTTTTTATGTCAATATTAAACTTTTTTCTTGAATCTTATGGATCTGAATATTCTTGCCACAATAGAGAAGATTACATTGATGAATATGTTAGGTAGCATTCCACATCAAAAATTCTGTTTTTATCATTTACCTACTCAAGGACGAGCATGAATTAAGCTTGGGGATGCTTGATATGTCTCCAACATATCTATAATTTTTGATTGTTCCATGCTATTATATTATCCATCTAGGATGTTTTATATGCATTTATATGATTTTTGGGACTAACCTATTAACCTAGACCCAGTGCCAGTTTCTGTTTTTCCATGTTTTTGAGTTTTACAGAAAAGGAATACCAAACGGAGTCCAATTGATGTGCCAATTTTGATGATTTTTTATGGACCAAAACAAGCCCCCAGAGTAAAAGAGTTGGGCCAGAATAGTCCCGGGCCATCCACGAGGGTGGGGGCGCGCCCTCCCCCTCGGGCGCGCCGCCCTATCTCATGGATGACTCGGGGACCCCCCTAACTTGTTCCCGACGCCAAAAATTCCTATAAATACAGAAACCTCCAGAAAATAACCTAGATCGGAAGTTCCGCCGCCGCAAGCCTCTGTAGCCACCAAAAACCAATCACGACCCTGTTCTGGCACCCTGCCGGAAGGGGGAATCCCTCACCGGTGGCCATCTTCATCATCCCGGCGCTATCCATGACGAGGAGGGAGTAGTTCACCCTCGGGGCTAAGGGTATGTACCAATAGCTATGTGTTTTATCTCTCTCTCTCTCATGTTCTTGATTCGCACGATCTTGATGTAGCGCGATCATTGATATTATAGTTGGATCTTATGATGTTTCTCCCCCTCTACTATCTTGTAATGAATTGAGTTTTCCCTTTGAATTTATCTTATCGGATTGATTCTTTAAGGATTTGAGAACATTTGATGTATGTCTCGCATGTGCTTATCTGTGGTGACAATGGGATATTCACGTGATCCACTTGATGTATGTTTTGGTGATCAACTTGCAAGTTCCGTGACCTCGTGAACTTATGCATAGGGGTTGGCGCACGTTTTCGTCTTGACTCTCCAGTAGAAAATTTGGGGCACTCTTTGAAGTTCTTTGTGTTGGTTGAATAGATTAATCTGATATTGTGTGATGCATATCGTATAATCATACCCATGGATACTTGAGGTGACATTGGACTATCTAGGTGACATTAGGGTTTTGGTTGATTTATGTCTTAAGGTGTTATTCTAGTACGAACTCTAGGATAGATCGAATGGAAAGAATAGCTTCGTGTTATTTTACTACGGACTCTTGAATAGATCGATCAGAAAGAATAACTTTGAGGTGGTTTCATAACCTACAATAATCTCTTCGTTTGTTCTCCGCTATTAGTGACTTTGGAGTGACTCTTTGTTGCATGTTGAGGGATTGTTATATGATCCAATTATGTTATTATTGTTGAGAGAACTTGCACTAGTGAAAGTATGAACCCTAGGCCTTGTTTCAACGCATTGCAATACCGTTTTCGCTCACTTTTGTCATTAGTTACCTTGTTGTTTTTATATTTTCAGATTACAAAAACCTATATCCACCATCCATATTGCACTTGTATCACCATCTCTTCGCCGAACTAGTGCACCTATACAATTTACCATTGTATTGGGTGTGTTGGGGACACAAGAGACCCTTTGCTATTTGGTTGCAGGGTTGTTTCAGAGAGACCATCTTCATCCTACGCCTCCCACGGATTGATAAACCTTAGGTCATCCACTTGAGGGAAATTTGCTATTGTCCTACAAACCTCTACACTTGGAGGCCCAACAACGTCTACAATAAGAAGGTTGTGTAGTAGACATCACACCCACATATCAAATTATCAAAGTAACGAACGCGAATCATATGAGCATGATGTAAACTAACTTGACAGTGGGGTGTTACCTTACTGTTTATAGTAAAAAAACTAACTTGACAATAATTCACATGTGTCCTCGGGAGTGCTTTGCTTTATATAAGAGTTTGTCTAGGCTTTTCCTTTGCTACAAAAAGGATTGGGACACCTTGATGCACCTTAGTTACTTTATTTACTTGTTACCCGTCGCGATTTATCTTATCACAAAACTATGTGTTATCGACAATTTCAATGCTTGCAGAGAATACCTTGCTGAAAACCACTTGTCATTTCCTTCTACTCCTCATTGGGTTCGACACTCTTACTTATCTAAAGGACTACGATAGATCCCCTATACTTGTAGGTCATCAAGACTCTTCTCTGGTACCGTTGCCGGGGAGTGAAGCGCCTTTGGTAAGGAAACATTTATATAGTGTGCTGAAATTTATTGTCACTTGTTACTATGGAAAATAATCCTTTGAGTGGTTTGTTCGGGGTATCTTCACCTCGACCGGAACCACAATTAGTTGCTCCTCAACCTACTGCACCTACTAAAAATATTTATTATGAAATTCCTTTATGTATGATAGAGAAACTGCTAGCTAATCCTTATATAGGAGATGGAACATTACTTCCCGATATGCACCTAATCTATGTGGATGAAGTTTGTGGATTATTTATGCTTGCAGGTATGTCCGAGGATGTTGTCAAGAAGAAGGTCTTCCCTTTATCTTTTAAGGGAAAGGCATTGACATGGTATAGGATATTTGATGATATTGGATCATGGAACTACAACCGGTTGAAATTGGAATTTCATCGAAAGTTTTATTCTATGCATCTGGCTCATCGTGATCGGAATTATATATATAAGTTTTGGCCTCATGAAGGATAAAGTATCACTCATGCTTCGGGGAGTCTTAAGTCAATGTTATATTCATGCCCCAATCATGAGCTCTCAAGAGAAATTATTATTCAAAAAATTTATGCTCGACTTTCTCATAATGATCGATCCATGCTCGATACTTCTTGTACTGGTTCATATATGAAGAAGGATATTGAATTCAAATGGGAATTATTGGAAAGAGTTAAATGCAACTCTAAACATCGGGAACTTGACGAAGGTAAAGAGTCAGGTATGAACCTTAAGTTTGATTGTATTAAATCTTTTATGGATACCGATGCTTTTCGTGATTTTAGCACTAAATATGGACTTGACTCGGAGATAGTAGCTTCTTTCTGTGAATCTTTTGCTACTCATGTTGATCTCCCCAAGGAGAAGTGGTTTAAATATCATCCTCCCATTGAAGTTAAAGCAGTTGAACCTATTAAAGTTGAAGAAGAAACTATTACTTATAATGTTGATCCTATTGTTCCTACTGCTTATATTGAGAAACCACTTTTTCCTTTTAGAATAAAGGATCATGCAAAATCTTCAACTGTGGTTAACAAAAGTAATATTAGAGCACCCAAACCCCCTGAACAAATTGAAGTTGAACCTAGTATTGCTATGGTTAAAGATCTCTTGGTTGATAATATTGATGGGCATGTTATTTATTTCTGTGATGAAACTGCTAGAATTGCTAAACCTGGTACTAAAGATAAACATAGACCTCTTGTTTCTGTTAAAATAGGAGATCATTGTTGTCATGGCTTATGTGCTGTGTGTGCTAGTGTGAATGGAATTCCTTATACCTTATATGAAGAAATTATGAATGATATTGCACCTGCTGAGATAGAAGATATTGATGGAGAGCGGCGATATGGCTCATACTACCATATAGTAGCATTATCTCATCCGTTGAAACAATGCGATTGGTAGGTGGCTAGGGCACTAAATGCTCACATGGCGAGCGATGGAAATGCAAGTAATCCCCCGCATGCTGAATGTTGTACAGATACGGGCATGCATGCCTTGTATGAATACCTGGTGGAGCCCGGTCGCTGGTAACGGAACGGACGATGATAGATCGCCGGTACAGTTGGACATAGATTCTGGACCACCGTCCATTTTTTCAACCAAACGAGCTGTAGGAAAAAGAAGTGCGCGTCGGGCCAAAGGTGGTGCTGCCGTGCTGGTTAGACGGGAATGAAACAAAAATGGAGTAAATAAGTTTTGGAGGCCGACGAAAAGAAAGGTGTGAGACCGAAATAATCAAGCAGGCCATGAAGGGGACAGGCGACTAGGATGGTGGTGGTGGCGGCGGTGGCCGGCATGAGTGGGTGGGAGGCGTGGACTGTGTATAGGTGCGTCATCGTGCATCCGCGTCCTTCCCCTTCCTCCCCCACCTCCTCCATGCTTTGATCTCCCCAGTTCCCTGTTCCAATAAAAAAGGAAATGCGTGATCTAGTCCGGCGAGCTGGCCCGGTACTGGCAGTTCAACCTCTCCGGGGGCTGGGATGACACCCCCTCGTTTGCTCTTTTTGATTGCAGATTCCCGATATTCAATGGCGGAGCTCCGTCCACAACTCTGAGATTGAGATTCGATAACTCACACTCCAAAGGATGAGTACATTTCAGACAAACACGACCTAATTAAAATGCCCAAAACTCTCAAAAGCTAACTACCTAATTAAAACTAACAAGTTAAAAACACACGCGCAATGAGGACTAGTACTACCACTGACTCGGTTTTCTTTTGACCCAACGCGCCATGACAGAGAGTGGCCACTTTGACGAAGAATCACTTGAATTCTCAAGTTAGCAACAAGGAGGAGGAGCGCAATCCTTGAAAAGTCAACTTTGTCATTAGATCTAGCTGGGTCGACCTGCTGGCATCCATGCGGGAGAGAGCAGCTGGGAGGAGATGTATTCTGATGAGCTCCATCTCTTGAAATGAGTTCCTGTGTTGCAGTCCAGGTGAAGCTGGTGATGGCGTGGGCATTAGTGACCGAGATCAGATAGACTCTAGCACGACATGATATGTGTCCTTTTCGATAAAGGGTGGATTTTATTAGCTCATAAAGGAGCATCAAGAAGATACAAACCAAAAGAGCACACACCCAGCCTCTGCATAGCTAAGATGCACACAGCCAACACGAATGCACACACACAAAAAAGACAGCAGCAAATAGCAAAGTCATATAAGACCAAAGCTATGTGTAGCCGAGAAAAAGAGAAAAACCCAAAGTGATCAGAGCCACGATCGGCAAACTATAGTAAACACCAAATCCACACCAATTATGTAATGACACCACACAGACAACGAGGTTCCTAAACAGCAATGCCTTCAAGAAGGGAGCGACACTCAAGCGTCGTCGTTACCGGATTCAACCACCAAAGGCAGAATCTAGGTTTTCACCTTGAAGAATCAGTCAGAGCATATCTGGACAATGCCTTCAACA
Source organism: Triticum monococcum (assembly GCA_034509565.1). NCBI lineage: Eukaryota > Viridiplantae > Streptophyta > Magnoliopsida > Poales > Poaceae > Triticum > Triticum monococcum. The sequence goes on from CM067843.1 coordinate 81,278,120, forward strand.
AGGTAACGATGTCGGCGTTCTGGGAACGGGGGTCCCCAGACTTGCCTGCCTGCGGCCTGCGGCGTGGCTCAAAGGAGGCCCAGCATGGCCCATCTTCATCAACACAAGACTCAAGACCCTCGCGAGGGGCCAAGCCTCGCGGGGCGGACGACACGGCGCATCCCCAGGCATAGCCTCCTCAGGATGGCTCGCAAGGAGGCGGAGAAATCAAGACGGGGTACCTCGCGAGGTGCCCATGACGCGAGCCATGACGACTCAGGGCGCTAGGCGGGCGCCAGCGCGCGCAGCGTCCTTCTTTCCTCTTTGGTGCAAAGGGGGCAAGCGCAACCGCGGAGTACCGAGGCGTCAGGCAAAGGTTGCAATTTCGGTGCAACGAGACCAAGACCAGGAGGACTACGAGACGGAGGTCACCATGGAGCCCAGCACGGCGTCACCGCAGAGCCTTTCGCAAGCGAAGACCAACTTTAGTCAGGATAAGTGTACTAGATGTTCCCCTTCGAATTGGCCAATTATTGGCGCCCTTCCCGCTCAACATTTGGGAAGAGGCCCAGGGCCTTTGCCTATAAATAGGACCACCCACCCACATGGTAGAGGGGATCGAAATCAGAGAAAGAGAGAGAGAAGGGTGACTGAACTCCTCCTAGCAGTTCATCGCCCCAGCCAAGAACAGACCCTCGCGAGGCTGTTCTTCCTTGTATCGTTCATCATCATCAGCCCCAAGAGGCAATCCACCAACCACACACTGGAGGAGGGTATTACACCACAACGGTGGCCCAAACCAGTATAAACCTTGTGTCTCTTGTGCAGTTCTTTTCGTAGTTTAGATCTTTGTGAGACGAGGAGGTAGAGGGCGTGATCTCCACGCGCACCCCAGTGTTCGAACCTTAAGGGTCTGCCGGAACCCGTGATCCGACATTTGGCACGCCAGGTAGGGGTGCACCAGAATCTGTCTTCCACCACCCCGCTCTCCTACGACCGCCGCATCCATGTACGGCGCCAGTCGAGCTCGCGTCGCCCCGGCGGCCCTCGCCGGTGGGTGTTCTCATTGTCCCCCGTCGCCCGCCGTCAACACCGCCAAGGGCCCGACGGGGAACGAGCGGCAAGCACCCCCCAGCATCTGCCTATGCGGCGGAGTAGCTGCACCGCAACATCGACGCCTCCGGTCGTTGCGGCCCTCCTGGGCGGCTCGCAGGCGCCGCCCACGAGTCGCCACGTCAAGCCTTTTGCCCGCCGGGTTAGCGCCATTTCCGCACGGCAGGGGGCTCCCCCGGACCAGGCGGCGTGCGAGGCCGGTCTGACCTTCAGCTCAGAGGACCACCCCACCAACCTGGTCGGCTCGAGCGCGCTCCCCCTGTTGTGCAGCCCCACCATCTGCCAGGTGGCCGTCACCAGAACCCTCGTTGACGGCGGCGCGGGCCTCAGCGTGCTTTCAGTCGAGACTTTCAACCTCCTCTGCATACCCCGCGAGCGGTTGCGAGCCAGCCGATCTTTCTTGGGCGTCGGGGGCGGATCATCCGACTCCCTAGGATAGATCCGATTCCCGGTAACCTTCGGCACCTACGACAACTTCCGCACGGAGATGGTCGACTTCGACATCGCCCCCATCGGCCTCCCTTACAACGCCATCCTCGGCTACCCGGCGCTGGCTTAGTTCATGGCCGCCACACACCCGGCGTATAACCTCATGAAGATGCCCGGGAGCAGCGGCACCCTCGCCGTGCACGGGGACACCGGGGACGCCCTACGAGTACTCGAGCTCGCCTTCAAGACGGCGGCATCGGCACGGCCCGTCAACGCGGAGACCCCTGAGCCCAAGGGGGCTGCGCCCGCCAAGAAGAAGCAGTTGTTCACCCAGGACAAGGCAGAAACCAAGCAGATACCCGTCGACAAGGACGGGTCCTCCAGTGCCACTTTCACCATAGGCACCAACCTTGAGCCTGAGCAGGAGGAGGCCTTGGTCAAGTTCTTGCGCGCGAATAAGAAGGTATTTTCTTGGGAGCCCGATTAGCTAGTGGGGATCCCCAGGAGTGTCATCGAGCATCACCTCAACGTGTGCCCAAATGTACGCCCCGTGAAGCAGAAGGCCAGGCGGCAGTCCATGGAGAAGCAGGCCTTCATTGTCCAAGAGACCCGCAAGCTAGAAGCCGCTGGGGTCATTCGTGAGGTCCAATACCCGGATTGGTTGGCCAACCCTGTCGTTGTGCCCAAGAAAGGGGGGAAGGAACGCATGTGTGTCGACTTCACCAACCTCAACAAAGCCTGCCCGCAAGATCCGTTTCCGCTCCCCCGCATCGACCAGATCGTCGATTCCATTGCGGAGTGTGACCTGCTATGCTTCCTGGACGCCTTCTCCGGGTATCACCAGATCAAGATGGCGGTAGAAGACGTTGAGAAGACCGCCTTCTTGACCCCGTGCGGGGTATACTGCTATACATGCATGCCGTTCAGACTGCATAACGCAGGGGCAACCTTTCAGCGGTTAATGCACATCACCTTGGGCCCGCAACTCGGAAAGAATGTCAAAGCCTACATTGATGACATTGTAGTAAAATCTCGGGAGGCCAAGACCCTAATACAAGACCTGGAGGAGACCTTCGCGAGCCTCGACGCAGTAAACTTGCGGCTCAACCCAGAGAAATGTGTGTTTGGCGTCCCCTCGGGCAAGCTTTTGGGATTCCTCGTGTCCCATCGTGGCATTGAGGCCAACCCCGAGAAGGTCAAGGCGGTCGAGGACTTGAGTCCGCCAAAGACCCTCAGAGAAATGCAGAAGCTCACTGGGCGCGTGACCGCGCTAGGGCGCTTCATCTCCAAATTAGGGGAGCGAGCGCTGCCTTTCTTTCAGCTGATGAAGAAAAATGGGCCCTTTGAATGGACTGAAGAGGCAGATAAGGCGTTTCAAGATCTCAAGAGGTACCTGACCAGTCCCCCAGTCTTGGTGGCTCCGCGCCCTCAAGAGCCCCTGCTGCTCTACCTCGCTGCCACTCCCTACTCCACCAGCGCAGCCCTGGTGGCGGCTAGGGAGGATCGCCAAGTCAAGACCACAGCGGCAGCCTGAGGCAAGACAAAATGGGAACAAGGAAAGCCTGCAGAAGCCACAACCGCAGTGGAGGAGGGTCAGCTGCCGAAGAATGCACCGGAGGCAGGAGAGGCCGCATGCCTAGATGGTCCACCTCACGAGGCCACGTCATCTCGTGAGGTGCCCTTACCTCCCGAGGGCGCCGCGACCCCAGATACTCTCAGCCTTGTTGAGCATCCCGTCTACTTTGTTAGCACAGTGCTATGGGACACGAGTGCACGGTACCCAATGCCTCAAAAGCTCCTCCTCGCGTTACTGGTAGCCTTATGCAAGCTGCGTCACTACTTCCAGGCTCATCCCATCAAGGTCGTCTCATCGTACCCCCTGGAGAGAGTGCTCAGGAGCCCTAACTCAGCCGGAAGGGTTGCCAAGTGGAACATGGAGCTGCAGGCATTTCAGCTCGAGTTCAACACAACCAGGGTCATCAAAGGAGCAGCGTTGGCGGATTTCATAGCGGAATGGGCGGAGGCACCAGGCCTCAGGGACAACGAGGATCGGTCCCTCTCTCCAGGGAGTGAGGCGCCGGAAGGCTGGGTCATGTACTTAGATGGGGCTTTCTCCAGACACGGCGCGGGGGCTGGTGCGGTGCTGATATGACCCACTCAGGATAAGCTCTACCGTGCCGTACAGCTCTGTTTCCAGCAAGGTGAAAAGGTCTCCAACAACATTGCAGAATATGAGGGACTGATAGCCGGGTTGAAGGCTGAAGTAGCCCTGGGAGTGAAACGCCTCACCGTCAAGGGCGACTCGCAGCTCCTTGTCAACTTCTCCAACAAGGTGTACGAGCCGAAGGACGAGCATATGGAGGCCTACCTAGCGGAGGTCCGCAGGATGGAAAAGCAGTTCTGGGGGCTGGAGCTGAAGCACGTGCCCCGTGGCACCAATTAGGAAGCTGACGACATAGCCGGACGGGCATCCAGGCGGTTGCGGCAGGAACCCGGCGTCTTCAAAGAGCGGCTCTTCAAACCCTCAACGCAGCCGACATTATCAAACACCGCTCAGTCCCGAGAGGAGCTCCCCCAGCCGCCAGCCTCGGGAGCCCCGGTCTGTGGGCCGACCTCTGGAGCACGCATGCTCCTGACGATGGGACCTCAAGAGGAGTGCTGGATCGCAGAACTCCGGAGTTATTTAACGCAAGGGGCCCTGCCGGAAAAGGAGGAGGAAGCGGAGCGTGTGGCGCGGCAGGCCACGGCATACTGCATCAGAGATGGAGAACTCTACCGGAAGCGACCAAACGGTGTATCTCTGCGCTGCATCCCCAGGGAGCAAGGGAAGGAACTACTGGAGGACATACACGGCAGAGACTGCGGACACCACTCATCATCACGGACCCTCATCGGCAAGGCATTCCGTAGTGGGTTCTATTGGCCCACCGCGCTCAACGACGCAATCGAATTGGTAAAGGCTTGTGAGGCCTGCCAGTTTCATTCCAAGCAGATCCATCAACCGGCAGGGGGCCTGCAGACAATACCCATCTCATGGCCATTCGCAGTTTGGGGGTTGGATATTCCGGGCCCGTTCCCTCGGGCGCCAGGGGGCTACCGTTACCTCTACGTCGCCAATGACAAGTTCACCAAGTGGGCAGAAGTGGAGGCTGTCCATACCATCCCCGCTGGCTCCGCGGTCAAGTTCATCAGGGGTATCGTGAGCCGGTTCGGGGTGCCGAATCGCATCATCACAGACAACGGTTCGCAGTTCACCAGTAATCTCTTCAAAACATACTGTGCTAACCTTGGGACGCAGATATGCTACGCTTCGGTGGCGCACCCGCGAAGCAATGGGCAGGCCGAACGAGCCAACGCGGAGGTCCTGAGAGGCCTCAAGACCAGGACATTCAAGAAGAAGCTGGAGGCCTATGGCAGAGGCTGGTACGACGAGCTCCAGTCCGTGTTGTGGTCCATCCGCACAACCGCAACCAAACCAACTGGGGAGACCCCGTTCTTCCTGGTCAATGGAGCCGAAGCAGTCCTTCCTCATGAGGTCAGGCATTGCTCCGCGCGGGTCCTGGCGTTCGACGAGGCGCAGCAGGACGCCATGCGGGGGATGGACCTCGTACTAGGGGAGGGACGCCGCCAGGAAGCCGCGCTGCGGGCGGCAAGGTACCAACAGGCGCTATGATGATATCACTGCCGCAACATCCGCCCCAGGACCCTCGAGGTAGGAGACCTCGTACTCAGGCGGGTTCTCTCCAGGGAGGGGTTTCACAAGATCTCTCCCATGTGGGAGGGCCCGTTCAAGGTTGTTCATGTTTCCAGGCCAGGCTCCATGCGCTTGGAGACTCAAGAGCGGGAGCCGATCCAGAACGCGTGGAACATCCAGCACCTCCGGAGGTTCTACCCCTAAAAGGCCCAGAGCCTGTGAAGCAAGGCGAGTGCCTGTGAAGACCTCCCCTCTTTTGGAAAAGGCCCAGAGCCTGTGAAGCAAGGCGAGTGCCTGTGAAGACCTCCCCTCTTTTGGAAAAGGCCCGGAGCCTGTGAAGCAAGGCGAGTGCTTGTGAAGCTATCCCTTTTTGGAAAAGGCCCAGAGCCTGTGAAGCAAGGCGAGTGCCTGTGAAGCTATCGCGTTTTGGAAAAGGCTCGGAGCCTGTGAAGCAAGGCCAATGCCTGGGAAGCTCGCCACCCCGTGACACTCTCACGTAATAATGAGTGGGGCTGTACACGCCCCGGAGTCTCAGGAGCGCCGGCCTCAGGCCCTGGGGCTCCCTACCATGCCCAGTGGCAGCACTTAGCTCCGCGCTGGTGAGAAGACGTCGAAGACTAGATTAGGTGCCGGACGCGGCTTTTTCATTTGCTTTCCGCAGTTGACGTGTTTACTTGCATTTGAAGTCTTATTGAAGTTGTCGCTGTTGCTAATTTGTGGTTCGTCGATTTTCGCTGCTCGCTTTGGTTTCTCTCATAAACGACCTCGCGAGGGATGGTACTCAAACGTCCTCACGAGCGTTTCGGCTCTAGCCGCCGGAAGGTTTCATGGCCCGGGCACGTTACAGGAGCACCCCTCTAGTCCGTGCCCCTCGGGCACCGTGACACGCACACAGGGCCTGGGTCGATCGCCCCCCCGGCAGGGGTCAGAGACTATCTACGCACAGGCGTGCAGTTAAGAGGCGCAAAAATAAGATCAAGGTAATGGCTAAAAATGGCAATAATTCCCAACACGCCCCAGCGGGGCTCCATGTAGCTGTTTTGTCTTACACAGGAAACAAAAGGAAAAGGAAAGGACGAGCCCGGCGCAACCCTCCTCACATCAGCCCGCGGAGGCGACCCGGGCAGCCTCCAGGCCTCAGGAAGACTCCCTCTCGCGCTTCACCAGGGCACGACGGCGGGCGGACGAGCCATCACCTCCCAAGCAAGCTCGACGGCGCGGGGGTTGACTGCGGCCACCGCTGGAGGAGTCGCTTGAGGAAGAGCTGACGAAGCTTGGGGAGTCTCGAGCGCCGCCATCCGCACGGGCGCTATCTCCTCCATCACCGTTGGGGCAGGGCCCCCGGCCGCGGTCGTCGTCCTTAGGGCAACACCCCGCGCGGCGACCATCTTCCCCAAACACCCTCACATAGAGGGTGGCGTCGCCGTCAAACCTGAAGTGCAGGGTGCACCGGCGCCCCAGGCCGCGAGCACGGGCGAACGCCTGCCAGCCACGAGCTAAGGCTAAGCCCCCGTTGGCGGAGACATCCAGCGCGGCCCACGAGGCCTGCTGCAGCAGCACTCCGCCTGGAGCCAGAGGCCACCAGGAGCACCGGCCGGGAGTTCACCAAGGAGGAAGCGAGGGAGTTGGAGCCTGGCGCTAGTCGGCTCCGCCGACCAGACGACGAACTCCGACAGCACCTGCGCAGCACGAAAGCGCGGCCTGGGGGAGCGCGTGACCCAGGCGCATCCCTCGGCCACAGCGGCTCGCCCGCCGCCGCGCTGGGAGCCGCCGCCATGACAACCAAACACTACCGGGGCGGCCACCGGATGCTTCCGAGGGCGCCCACGACCGCGCTTGGGCGGGGGAGAGGCAAGATCGACCTGGAGGGCCTTCCCCTTCTCCGCAGCCGAGTACCTCCTCGATGGAGCCATCACACCAAGGCGGGGCAAGGATCGGGAAGATGGAGAAAACAAGAAGAGATGGACTGGAAGGGCATGCACGGCTTCGTACTTATAGCCGGCGAAGACCAACCGCCGGCCTCCACGATCACAGGTAATCATGACACGATTTGCATGCAGGGACTTGTCCACCTCGCGCGGTCATCGAGGCGTCGTGGGGAATTGGAGACGCCCACGTCCCATCAACCGCCACGCGGTGCCCAGGGCCGCAGGCTGTTAGGGCCCGCAGCGCTTCGCCCTTGCCTTTTCGCCTCTCGGCACGGCCAAGTCCATGCGCGCCTTGGGCCCGGGGGCTACTGTCGGCGTTCTAGGAATGGGGGTCCCCAGACTTGCCTGCCTGTGGCGTGGCTCAAAGGAGGCCCAGCATGGCCCATCTTCATCAACACAAGACTCAAGACCCTCGCGAGGGGACAAGCCTCGCGGGGCGGACGACACGGCGCATCCCCAGGTGTAGCCTCCTCAGGCTGGCTCACGAGGAGGCGGAGAAATCAAGACGGGGTACCTCGCGAGGTGCCCATGACGCGAGCCATGACGACTCAGGGCGCCAGGCGGGCGCCAGCGCGCGCAACGTCCTTCTTTCCTCTTTGGTGCAAAGGGGGCAAGCGCAACCGCGGAGTAAGGCGTCCGGCAAAGGTTTCCATTTCGGTGCAACGAGACCAAGACCAGGAGGACTATAAGACGGAGGTCACCATGGAGCCCAGCACGGCGTCACCACAGAGCCTTTCGCAGGTGAAGACCAACTTTAGTCAGGATAAGTGTACTAGATGTTCCCCTTCGAATTGGCCAATTGTTGGCGCCCTTCCCGCTCAACATTTGGGAAGAGGCCCAGGGCCTTTGCCTATAAATAGGACCAGTCACCCACATGGTAGAGGGGATCGAAATCAGAGAAAGAGAGAGAGATGGGTGACTAAACTCCTCCTAGCAGTTCATCGCCCCAGCCAAGAACAGACCCTTTCGAGGCTGTTCTTCCTTGTATCGTTCATCATCATCAGCCCCAAGAGGCAATCCACCAACCACACACTAGAGTAGGGTATTACACCACAACGGTGGCTCGAACCAGTATAAACCTTGTGTCTCTTGTTCAGTTCATTTCGTAGTTTAGATCTTTGTGAGACAGGGAGGTAGAGGGCGTGATCTCCGCGCGCACCCCAGTGTTTGAACCTTAACGGTCTGCCGGAACCCATGATCCGACAAATGATGTAAAAAAACATCACCATTCAAAAATAATATGTGTCCTTCCACTCAAAAATGAGCACTGACGTGACTAAAAAAATAATATGAAGGACTAATCATCAGTTAAACCGATGGGCAAGGAAACAGCAACCAGATCTCAGATTGAGATTACATAACTTACACTCGAAGGTATACCTTAGTAGTGATTGCCGGTCCTTTTTCCCGCAGACGGAGATGTCGCTTAGGCCTTCCCGCCCTCACCTAGGGCATGGGATCAGAGGGAGTTGGTTGGTGTTGACCACCTGTTGGCTTGAGGAGGAAGAAGAGGCCATGGTAGCCAAGAAGAAGACGCTGCGGAGTGAAACGAGACAATGTTGAGAGAGTTTTGATGTTGAGAGTATAAGGGCCCGGCCGATAACCCTTGTCTGCGGACCAGGAGCCACAGTAGCACGGTCCATAATAAATCAGCCAGTCCAAGACCGTAGTGGACTGAGTTAGATGGGACTCATAAATTACAACGGACAAACTCCATTGCCACGGTTGTAAATTGAATGGACCAGCGCTATACCTCAATGAATACATGTGCGTGCGTAGATCATGAGGTGGAACAACCGCTGTGATAATAGTACATGGTAGTATGAGCCATATTGAATTTTTTATATTGATGTCACTATTAAGCTTGCTAATAGAGATACTATATCACCAATTGGGATTATTAGAGATGTTGAAGTATTGTGTGGGAAAATTAAATATCCTACTAATTTTCTTTTTCTTGGTTCCTCACAAGATAATTCTTGTTCCATTATATTTGGTAGACCTTTCTTGAATACTGTTAATGCTAAGATAGACTACGAGAAAGATGTTGTTACTATTGGTTTGGGGGATATGTCTCATGATTTTAATTTCTCTAAATTTCGTAGACAACCCCATGATAAAGAATTGCATATTAAAGATGAAATTATTGGTCTTGCTTCTATTGCCGTGCCTCCTAATGATCCTTTAGAACAATATTTGCTAGACCATGAAAATGATATGTTTATGAATGAAAGAAGGGAAATAGATGAAGTATTCTTTAATCAAGGACCTATTTTGAAACACAATTTTCTAATTGAAATCCTTGGAGATCCTCCTCCACCTAAGGGTGATCCCGTGTTTGAGCTTAAACCATTACCTGATACACTGAAATATGCTATCTTGATGAAAAGAAGATATATCCTATTATTATTAGTGCTAACCTTTTAGAGCATGAAGAAAAGAAATTGAAAACTCCGAAGAAGAACCGTGCCGCTATTGGATATACTCTTGATGATCTTAAGGGCATTAGTCCCACTCTATGTCAACACAAAATTAAATTGGAGAAAGATGCTAAACCGGTTGTTGATCGTTAACGACGGTTAAATCCTAAGATGAAAGAAGTGGTAAGAAATGAAATACTAAAGCTTTTGGAGGCAGGGATAATTTATCCTATTGCTGATAGTCAATGGGTAAGTCCCGTTCATTGTGTCCCTAAGAAGGGAGGTATTATTGTTGTTCCTAATGATAAGAATGAATTGATCCCTCAAAGAATTGTTACAGGTAATAGAATGGTAATTGATTTTCACAAATTAAATAAAGCTACTAGGAAATATCATTACCCTCTACCTTTTATTGATCAAATGCCAGAAAGACTATCCAAACATACTCATTTTTGCTTTCTAGATGGTTATTCTGGTTTCTCTCAAATACCTGTGTCAAAAGATGATCAAGATAAAACCACTTTTACTTGCCCTTTCGGTACCTTTGCTTATGGACGTATGCCTTTTGGTTTATGCAATGCACCTGCTACCTTTCAAAGATGTATGACTGCTATATTCTCCGACTTTTATGAAAAGATTGTTGAGGTTTTCATGGATGATTTCTCCATTTACGAAACTGCTTTTGATGATTGCTTAAGCAATCTTGACCGAGTTTTGCAGAGATGTGAAGAAACTAATCTTGTCTTGAATTGGGAAAAGTGTCACTTTATGGTTAATGAAGGTATTGACTTGGGGCATAAAGTTTCTAAAAGAGGTATTGAAGTTGATAAAGCTAAAGTAGATGCTATTGAAAAGATGCCGTGTACTAAAGATATCAAAGGTATAAGAAGTTTCCTGGGTCATGCTGGTTTCTATATGAGGTTTATTAAAGACTTCTCTAAAATTTCTAGGCCTCTCACTAATCTCTTACAAAAATATGTTCCTTTTGTTTTTGATGATGATTATGTAGAAGCATTTGAAATACTTAAGAAAGCCCTGATTACTGCACCTATTGTTCAGCCACCTAATTGGAATTTACCCTTTGAAATTATGTGTGATGCTAGTGATTATGCTGTTGGTGTTGTTCTAGGACAAAGAGTTGATAAGAAATTAAATGTTATCCAGTATGCTAGTAAAACTCTGGACAGTGCCCAGAGAAATTATGCTACCACTGAAAAAGAATTTTTAGCAGTTGTATTTGCATGTGATAAGTTTAGACCTTATATTGTTGATTCTAAAGCAATTATTCACACTGATCATGCTGCTATTAAATACATTATGGAAAAGAAAGATGCTAAACCTAGACTTATTAGATGGGTTCTCTTGCTACAAGAATTTGATTTGCATATTATTGATAGAAAGGGAGCTGAGAACCCCTTTGCAGACAACTTGTCTAGGTTAGAAAATGTTCTTGATGACCCACTACCTATTGATGATAGCTTTCCCGATGAGCAAATTAATGTCATAAATGCCTCTCATAATACTCCATGGTATGATGATTATGCTAATTATATTGTTGCTAAATTTATACCACCTAGTTTCACATACCAGCAAAAGAAAAAGTTTTTCTATGATTTAAGACATTACTTTTGGGATGACCCACACCTTTATAAAGAAGGAGTAGATGGTGTTTGTCGGAGTAAATGACCACGGGTAGCCTAGCCGGCTCCCCCTGGCCCTTCTGAAAAAATTACGAGCCGATACGACCCTCAAGAGTCCAAGACGTGGGGCCGCCTTCCCCTTGCCGGCTGTCTCCCAAGCCGACTATCGGAAGGCGGCCCGGCTTTAGCCCTCATGAAGAAAGCCGTGGGAGGGCCGGCTCCAAGAAGCCGGCCGCGAGAAGGCCGACTCCAAGAAGCCGGCTCCCACAAAGCGGTCAAGATCGTACCCTCGAAGTCTGCATCCACATAAAAGCGATGTGACGGGGTGTGGCTACAGTGAAGCCTGCTACCCCCGAATCCCAGAGCACACCTGGCACAATGCGCCGTACGGAGTGGCCATGACCCGTCCGGCGCGGCACTGCTGCCATGCTGCCCCTGATGCCACCCACGACGGGCCGTCAGCACTGCCCACGGGCGGTGGGCCCTTTTGGGCAGAGAGACACCCGAAGGCGGCCAGGCTTCCCCCAGTCGGCCCAAGACAGGGTCGGCTCCCCACAGCCGGCCTGCCCCCTCCCTCGAAGGAGATGCCCCATTAAGGAGACAAGATGCAGTGAGGCTACAGCGATCGCCCGCCGGGCGGCGGCACTGTAGCCACACCCACCTCGGCGAAGCCCTCATCACCAGGATTGAAGCAACAATAACCAGCCACCGACAAGGCCCCTGACAGTGGGGCCTGCCTGTCGACCAAGAAGCCGGCAGCCGGCGGGACCCAGCAGCCGGCGGGCCCCAGCAGTCGGCGCAGAAGTCGGCGAGCATAGACACAGACGGCTGGGCCCCATGCCCAGCTGGATTACCATTGTACCCCTGGGGGGTAGGCCTATATAAACCCCCGGGGCACCCATGCAAAGGGTTGATCCAAGCTAGTTCAAGACACCACATAGAGAGGAGAGAGGAGCTAGCCGTGCCCTTCTTCTTCTTCTCGTCAAACAACTCAAGGAGCATCTTGTAGCCACTTGGTCTTCTAGTGATCATGCAGAGACCCCGCAGAGCAGCAGTAGGGGTGTTATCTCCACGGAGAGCCCCGAAGCTGGGTAAGATTCGCCGGCGTGCATGTCTTCGCCTCATCCCGTTTCCAGGCACCGGCGACGTCTTACTGGCTCCCACAATGATAAGCCACCCGTTGGCATATGTCGCACCTACCACCCGACATTTGGCGCCCACCATGGGGCCAGGTGCACCGTCGTCCGGAGACCTGTTCTGGACGGGAACCCTCTTCCTCCCTAGCGAGCGTAGCCAGCCCGGCACGCCCGATGGCGCTTGCCATGAGCGCTGCAAGGCGTCACCAACGTCTGCGCAGCAAGCGGCCTCGCCGATCTCCTTGACAAGACCCTCATCTCCGACGAGCTCGCCTCTGACGCGGGCACCGACCACCTCGTCAACCTCCTCGGCCAGCTCCACGTCTCTGACGATCCTGCTGTAGACTTGGAGTCTGCTGGCTCCACCGATCCGATGCCTGTCGACTCCGACACGGCCTCGCTCGACACTTTCCCCACCGACGTCATGATCTACAATGACCCGCTTCTCCGGGCCAATGGCTGCGACGCTGTCACCACCGAGGTGATGGTCATCGGCCACGGCGGCGCTTCTGGCGAGAGCGCCCACGACGCCCCGCATGCGGCGGTCCACGACTTGTCCATCCCCCTCCCTGCCGATGCCGACGCTGAAGCACTGGAGGCTCGCCGCCTCGCCCTACTCGCGGAGGGCCGGAATTTGGCTTCCATGAGACGCCTCACTGAGGCCCACCGGCGTGAAGCCAACCGTGCGCGCCTTTGGCATGCCGCCCCAGGCGGGCCAAGCCGGGCCGTCGTTGTCAGACAGCGCGGCGCTGTCGTCGCCGACACGCCAGGAGTCGACCGCCCAGTCTATGCCACTCCACTCGAGAACCTGCATGCCTCCCAGGCGGCCGTAGATGAGCTAGACGGACTGGGGGCCGAAGAACTCCCCCACATGACCAGACGCATCCAACAGCTAATCAATGCAGCCGCACAGCGGCACGAAGCCGACGCCCGCATGGAAAGCCCTCCCCGCGCCGAGATCACGGTGCGACGTCCTGGACGCCGACTACGGGTAAAACCCGCGTGCGGCACGAGAAAGAGTCGGCTGCCAGCCGAAGCCAAACCCGGATCTCCATTGAGCGAGAGGAAGAAGGCCATCCCCGGGCCGTGGAGCGGCGGGGCAACCCGCCTCCGCCTCGGCCCCGTGGGGAGAGATATCCCACCCCACCGCCTGTCGCGCATCCGACTCTCAGCGGCCGACTAGGTCGCCGCGAAGGAGTCGGCGAGAATGACGCCCGCCATCGGATCGACCGCCTAGCGCGATCCCTGGCGCTAGAAGAAGAAGATGATGTCGGGCCGCCTTGCTTCGGCCCCCGCATCCGCGACGAGCCTTTCCCCAAAGGGTTCTCGCTCCCAAGAGACACGCCCAAGTACAATGACTCTGTGAAGCCAGAAGATTGGTTGATCGACTACTCCACAGTGGTTAGCATGGCAAACGGCAACAGGCGCGTTGCCGTGAAGTACGTGCCCCTCATGCTGCAAGGCACAGTGCGGACCTGGCTCAACAGCCTCAAGCCATACAACATCAACAGCTGGCTAGACTTCACAGAAGCCTTCGTCCGCAACTTCACCAGCACCTACAAGCGGGCTCCCAAGCCCAGACAGCTCTCCTTGTGCGTACAAGGCCCCGCCGAGTCCACCCGCGTCTACCTCATGCGTTGGGCCGAGCTCCACAACTATTGCGAAGGGGTGCATGAGGTGCAAGCCATAGAATACTTCGCTGCCGGGTGCCGAGAAGGCACCCTCCTCAAGCACAAGCTCCTCTGCAAGGACTACCCTCGACGAGCTTCTAGTCATAGCGGACAAGTACGCCACCGCCGACTCCTCAATGAAGACTGAGCTCCGGGTAGACGCCTCCGGGAAGGTACTCAACCCGGCGCCCAAGACGCCGGCTGGCGACTCTGGCCGACGCCTGCACCAGAATGACCACAAACGCAAGGGCCCCGTGCCGCCCTCCACCAGTCGGCAGGTGGCCACAGTCGAAGACGAGCAGCCCGAGGGGTGGCCCGCACCCAAGAAGCAGAGGGGCGGCAAGCCGCCTTGGCAGCCGGCTTTCTCCTACGAGCAAACTCTCGACGCCCCATGCAAGTTCCACAGCGGCGCGAAGCCGTCCAACCACACAACCCAGAAGTGCCACTGGCTCACCCGAATCTCCAAAGGTGAAGGGCTCGCGCCGCCTCCGTCTGCTGGTCCGCCGCCTCCGGCTCCGCAGCAGCCGGCCGCTCGGCCAGCAGTCGGAGCTGTGCACGATGAGTTCCCTGATGAGCATGCCGCCTATGTCGTCTTTACAAGCCAGCCCGAAGACCGGCGCGGCAAAAGACGAGAGCACCAGGAAGTCAACGCGGTCGCTACCAACCCCGCCGAGCAGATGCACTGGTCAGAAAAGCCTATCAGTTGGAGCCGCACCAACCACCCAGAGGTGATGCCATCTCCCGGCTCTTATGCATTGGTTTTGGATGCCACCCTTGCAACGGACAGACGTGCCGCCCATTTCTCCCGCGTGCTGATAGACAGCGGGAGCAGCATCAACATCCTGTACCGGGACACCCTGGAGAAGCTGAACGTCAAGACGAAGCAACTCATGCCTACTCGGACTATGTTCCATGGCATTGTACCTGGCCTGTCCTGCGCCCCCATCGACAAGATCAAGATTGATGTACTCTTTGGGGACAAGGATCATTTCTGCCGGGAAGCGATCTGGTTTGAAGTGGTGGACCTGGAGAGCCCCTACCATGCATTGCTTGGCCGACCTGCCTTGGCCAGGTTCATGGCTGTTCCCCACTATGCTTACCTCAAGATGAAGATGCCGAGCGCCAAGGGCATCATCACCATAGCCGGCGATTACAAGAAATCTTCCGAGTGCGCAGCAGCCAGCAGCCGGCTGGCCGAGTCCCTTGTGATTACCGAAGAAAAGAAGATGTTGGACCGAGTCGTGGCCATGGCCGGCAGACAGTCAGGCCTGTCCCCCGATCCCAAGGAGTGTGATGCCCAAGGATCTTTCCAGCCGGCCAAGGAGACAAAGAAGATACCTCTTGACCCCGAGCACCCAGAAAGGTTTGCCATCATCGGGGCAAACCTAAACAGCAAATAGGAAGGCGAGCTCGCCGATTTCCTCCGTGAGAATCGGGACATCTTTGCATGGTCCCCTAAGGACATGCCGGGTGTTCCGAAGGAATTCGCCGAGCACAAGCTACTCGTCCGAGAAGGCGCAAAACCAGTCAAACAACCCCTTCGCCGACTGTCGGAGGAGAAAAGAAGGATTGTAGGAGAAGAGATAGCCCGGCTTCTTGCAGCTGGCTTCATTATGGAGGTTTTCTTCCCAGAGTGGCCGGCCAACCCGGTCCTCGTGCTAAAGAAGAACAACAAGTGGCGCATGTGCATCGACTACACGAGCCTCAACAAGGCCTGCACCAAAGATCCCTTTGCCCTGCCGAGGATTGATCAAGTGATAGACTCCATGGCCGGATGCGAGTTGTTGAGTTTCTTGGATGCTTACTCAGGATACCACCAGATAAAGTTAGATCCGGCAGACCGCCTGAAGACCGCCTTCATCACGCCATTCGGAGCTTTCTGCTACCTGACTATGACATTCGGCTTAAGAAATGCCGGTGCCACTTTTCAGCGTTGCATGCAGAAGTGCCTCCTCAAGAAGGTCGGCAGAAATGCCCACGTCTACGTAGACGACATTGTGGTGAAGACGGAGAAGTGCGACACCTTGGTGGAAGACCTCAAGGAAACATTTGAGAACCTGCGTCGGTTCCAGATCAAGCTCAACCCCGAGAAATGCATGTTTGGAGTGCCAGCCGGCCAGCTCCTAGGCTTCCTGGTCTCCGAACGCGGCATCGAATGCAACCCAATAAAGATCAAGGCCATTGAGAGAATGGCGATTCCCACCAAACTTCGAGATGTCTAGAAGTTCACCAGGTGCTTGGCCTCCCAGAACCGCTTCATCAGCCGGCTCGGAGAGAAAGCTCTCCCCATCTACCGCCTCATGAAGAATACCAATCACTTCGAGTGGAATGACCAGGCCGACCAAGCTTTTCACGAGCTGAAGAAGATGCTGGCCACGCCGCCTGTCCTGGCGGCGCCGGCTGAGAAAGAGCCCATGCTCCTCTACATTGCTGCAACCAGCCGGGTGGTCAGCACCATCATCGTAGTCCAGCACCCAGAAGAGGGCCGAGGCCAGCCGGTCCAGAGGCCGGTGTACTATTTGAGTGAGGTGTTGTCTACCTCGAAGCAGAACTGCCCGCACTATTAGAAGATGTGCTATGGCGTGTACTTCGCCGCCAAGAAGCTGAAGCCCTACTTCCAAGAGCATCCCATCACGGTCGTATGTACCGCCCCGCTTGCCGAGATCATAGGAAGCCGGGATGCATCCAGCCGGGTGACGAAATGGGCCATCGAGCTGGCCCCCTACATGATCTTCTACCAGCCTCGCACCGCCATCAAGTCCCAAGCATTGGCCGACTTCCTCGTCGACTGGGCCGAGACCCAGTACCTGCCGCCAGCCCCCGACTCCACTCATTGGCGCATGCACTTCGACGGGTCCAAGATGCGCACCGGCTTGGGAGCCGGCATCATCCTCACCTCTCCCAAAGGCGACAAGCTCGGATACACGCTGCAAATTCACTTTGCCGCCTCCAACAACGTGGCCGAGTACGAGGCACTCATACACGGGCTCCGGCTTGCCAAAGAACTCGGCATTCGCTGGATCCTATGTTACGGCGACTCGGACTTGGTAGCCCAGCAATCATCCGGCGACTGGGATGCCAAGGACGCAAATATGGCAAGCTACCGCTTCCTCGTTCAGCAGATCAGCGGGTACTTTGAAGGATGCGAGTTCCTCCACGTACCGCGAGCCGACAACGAGCCAGCGAATACCCTGGCTCGAATAGGCTCCACTCGGCAGGCAAATTCAACCGGTGTCTCTCTGCAACGCCTCCTCAAGCCGTCTATCAAGCCGTCTCCAGAGTCCGATTCCATCTTCGTGCCGCCTGACCCCGTTGCAGTCGGGTCCGGCTTGAAGAACCAAGCAGGTGACCCGGGGACTTCGATAGTCGGCCCGGGGACGTCAGTAGGCGGCTTGGGGACTGCGGTTGTCGGCCCAGGGACTGCACCAACACAACAGCCGGCGGCCGACTCCAGCATTTCACCACCCAACCCGCCTAACCTGGTCGCGGTAGCCGTGTTGGCAATAGAAAAAGTCGCAGCTCCATCATGGGCCCAGCCCATCCTCAACTTCCTAATAAACCATGATATGCCGGCTAACGAAACAGAGGCAAGACAAGTTCAACACCGAGCCGGAGCATACACAATCGTCAACAGAGAGCTCGTCAAGCGCAGTGTCACTGGAGTCTTCCAGCGATGCATCGAGCAAGAGAAGGGCATTGCAATCCTTAGAGACATCCACCAAAGAGAATGTGGCCACCATGCGGCCTCAAGATCACTCGTCGCCAAAGCTTTCCGCCATGGTTTCTTTTGGCCGACTGCTTTGGATGACGCCAAGGAGTTAGTTAAACATTGCAAAGGGTGCCAACTCTTCAGATCCAAGCAACACATGCCGGCTTCGGCACTCAAGACCATTCCCCTCACTTGGCCCTTCGCCGTTTGGGGACTGGACATGGTGGGCCCATTCAAGACGGCGCGCGGCGGCATGACACATCTGCTTGTCGCCGTGGACAAATTCACCAAATGGATTGAGGCAAAGCCGATCAAGAAGCTGAATGGGCCGAATGCCGTGACATTCATCACAGATATAACAACTCGGTACGGTGTGCCACACAGCATCGTCACCGACAACGGCACGAATTTCGCCAAGGGAGCATTGGCACGTTTCTGCACGACGCAGGGCATCCGGTTGGACTTAGCGTCTGTTGCCCACCCGCAGTCAAACGGCCAAGTCGAGCGAGCCAACGGCCTCATCCTTTCCAGCATCAAGCCCCGACAGGTCGTACCACTGGAACGTTCGGACGACTGTTGGCTCGATGAGCTGCCGGCCATCCTCTGGAGTCTGCGCACTACCCCAAACAAGTCAACTGGCTTCACTCCTTTCTTCCTCGTGTATGGTGCCGAGGCGGTCATCCCAACTGACATCGAGTTCGACTCGCCTCGGGTAACCATGTACACGGAGGCGGAGGCCAAGGAAGCACGAGAAGATGGCGTCGACCTGCTGGAAGAGGGCCGGCTGTTAGCCCTCAGTCGGTCCGCCATCTACCAGCAGGGCCTGCGCTGCTACCACAGCCGGAAGGTCAGACCAAGATCTTTCCAAGAGGGCGACCTCGTGCTCCGGCTGATCCAGCGAACAGCCGGCCAGCACAAGCTCTCGGCCCCTTGGGCGGGCCCCTTCGTCATCAGCAGAGCTTTAGGCAACGACTCCTACTACTTGATCGACGCGCAGAAGCCGAAGGCATGCAAGAGAGATGATTCCGACAAGGAGTCGGAACGACCATGGAATGCCAACCTCCTCCGAAGATTTTACAGTTGAAATGCAGTATGTATCATGCTAACTTTTGTACTAAGTACGAGACAATAGGCCCCCCGAGGAGAGCTCGGGGACTGCCATCTTTTATCTATGAATGAAGAGTATCATGCTTATGATCATGTCATTACATTTACCTTTTTCGTCCGGCACCGGGTTCGACTAGTCGGCCCGGCGACTGGCCGCCTTGAGTTATATTAAAAGTCCTACCCGCGGTCAGACAAGTAGTGTGCCGACACCCAAGACTTCTGTTGCCAAAAGTAGCAGTTTGAAGAACCGGCTGTCCGGCTGGCAAGAGTTAAAGGCAGGAAAGGACGCCCACACGAAAAACGGCTAGGGACTAACGGACTAATATAACAAAAGCCGTTTTTTCTCCCACCACCGACCGACTACCAGAGTAGCCGGCCGGCCGGCTTCCATTCACCTCGCTTCAATCTAAGAAAGCTCGAGTACTTGCCTTCCCAAAAGGGGAAGGCGGCAAAGGAAACAACCTAAGGATAAAAAGCATACGTGAATGGAAGCCAAACACACACACAATCATATTTACACAAAAGACCTTCGAAAGGCTAGCATTCAACATAGTTTGAATACACCGCCAGTGGGTGGAACTGTGCAAGTTTAATAAAAAATTGTTCAAAGGGTAACAAGCAGGAAAAGCAAGGACGGCAGATTAAGCCAAGGGAGCGACTGGCGAGTCGGGCAGGTCAGTAGAGACGACAGTGCCGGCTGGAGGAGTGGCCGGCTGGCGAACCCCGGCATGATCACCACCTCCCGCAGAGGGCGCGCTTGCACGCGCCTCGTTGCTGGAGGCACGGTTAGGCTGAGGCTGGCTGGCCGCTTCACCGGCCGGCTCGACGTCTTCGCCTTCCTCTCCTTCGTCGTCTTCTCCTTCATCGCTGGAAGCGATCTCCTCCGCCGAGTCCTCGCCCTCTGCCGGGTTCAGCCCGAACCATTCCTCCGGCTGGGCAACGTCGTCATCATTTATCTCAAGAGCAAAGGTGCTGATGTCAGTGCACTCGGCGACCATCGAGGCATGCCGAGCGATAGCCGGCCGCACCTCCTCCATCTCCTCGTCGGCTTCCAGCCGCCAGGTGCACAGCTGGTCCAGGTTCAGCCCGGGATACCAGGCTCGGACGAACTCCAGCGCCCGCCCAGCTCCAAGTCGGGCTGCCGATGCCTTCCAGGCCTCGAAGCGGCCAACCGCAACCTCCAGCCAGTCGGCAGTCTGACTCGGGGTGCGGGGAATCGTCTCGCCTGGCCAGAGGGTGGCCAACACCTGCGCCCCGGCGTGCTGGAGGCGGCGGAGCATGCGGTGAGCCGGCTGCAGCCGGGCTTGGACCGCCAAGAGTTGCTCCTCAAGCGTCCGGCTCGCGTCCGGCGCGTTTTCAGCCCCCGCCTGCCGGCGCGCCTTGTGGTGGGCCTCGATGGTCTGGGTAGCAAGGACAAAGTGGCCGGGGAAGTAGTCTGCACAAAGAACAAAAAGAAGCACAAGTCAGAACACAAATCAGGGGGCAAGGGGCAAGCAAGGAGTGAGGAAGGCGGCTAACCATCAATCAGAGCCTCAATCCGGCCGTAGCCCTCGCTCAGCGCCTGTTTTGCCTCAGCCCAGCCCGCCGCTTCGGTCTCGAACTCAGCTTTGAGGGCGTCCTCGCTGTCCTGTACCTTCTTCAGGGCCGCCTTGTGGTTCTCCTCCTGGTCGGCCAACTTCTTGGTCAAGCGGTCATGCTCCAGGACTAAGGCGTTGCACTCGGCTTCCTTAGCGTGAGGGGCGGCCTGGGCCCCACTGAGCTGCTCCCTCAAGTCGGCATTGGCTCCTGCAAGCGCGAAGACAAAGAAAAAATAATAAGGAAGAAGTCGTCAGGGAAGATCCGACCCGACTGCTCAGCAGTCGGCCCGAATCTCGAGGACTACACCAAGTGGGTGCGCTGACGCGCCCCCGCAGGAGATGAACGAGACTAAGCACGCACTCCGGCTGTTGGTCAGGTCCTCGGTCTTCTGGCCCAGCTCCTGAGCCTGGGAGTTGAAGGAAGCAGCGCAGAGGTTATGGTACTCCTGGAAGAACAGACAGGATGCAAGAATAAGATAGTTGTCAGGACCTAGTAAGTTCCAAGCCGCCTGCTCAGCAGCCGACTCGGAACTCGGGGGCTACACCCAGTGGGTGCGCTGACGCGCCCCCACGGAAGAAATCAAAAAAGCAGAACAACCAAGGCCAGAAGGCTCACCCGGATGACGGCCCGTGTCGTGAGGAACTCTTGGGTATATCGCTGCAGCGAAGCGGCCTGGGCTTGAAGCCGGTTCCGGACCTCCTGGGCCGCCGTGTTCAGATCGGCCGTCCCCCCGCTGGGCGTCCACTCGGACGTGCTGGCGCTGGCCGCCTCCAGGGCCTCCGCCGTCCGGCCGGCGCCCGCAGCTCTGTCCGGCTACGACATGGAGATAGCTCCCTCTACGCGCCGGCGAAATGCCGGCTGCACCTCGAGGCCGGCTCCTGCATCCGGCTTGCCCCCGGCCGGCTGCTCTGGCGCCGCGGCTGGTCGGCCGCCTTGGCCCGCTCCAGTCGGCGCCGTCTGCGGCGCCTCCTCCATGAAGACCACGTGGTCCTCCCTCCTCTCCATCACCGGTGGATCTCGGTCGACCTCCTCCGACGGGGGCACGGGGATGTCGGGGGCCACGGCGCGGAGGGGAACGACGAGCTGCGGAGGCTGGTTGCGCGAGGCCTCCGCCTCCCTTTTCACGGTTGCCGCCTCCGCCCGGGCCTTGGCCGCCGCACCGGCCTGCTCCTTCGCTGCCTGGGCGGTCCTTCGCTCCGCCGCCTCCCGCTCCTCCCGCGCCTCCCGTGCGTTCCGCTCCGTGGCCTCCATGAGGTCGGCGCAGGGATCCACGCGGCGGGAGCCTGAGGACCCTCCAGTCGGCCCGACTACGGAGCCGCCAGGACCTCGCTCGAGGGAAAGCGGTGCCCTGCCCGGCGAGCAAAGAAAAGTTTAGAAGAGCGTCAATCGAAGAAGACAACAAAAATACAAGACGCTTTACACTTACACCGAGATCGCCTGCGGCTGTTTCACCACCTTGCGGAAGCGGGCCGCCTTCACGGCCGCCTCCTCCCGCTTGGTCGCCGCCGTGGAACTTTTGGACTTCTTCGGCCGGCTGCCGAAGTAGGTCGACACGGCCCGGCATTTCTACGCGCCGCCACGGGCAGTCGGCGCGGCAGACGGGCCCGCGCCTTGATGATCAGGCGCCGGCTGGCGGTGTGGAACGGCTTCGACCTTGTCATCGTCCGCCTAGTCCTCAAGGCCGGCCCCGAGCCTTGTGCCGCCTGCCTCGTCGCCTTCGGCATCTTCCATGGCGGCCGCTCCCAGGTCCGGATCATCGACGTCGTCCACCGTGCGGTCGGGGAGGAGCTGGCACTCTACCCTTGCGGCCCCGGCCGTCGGCGAAAGAAGAGGGTTCTACCGAGGGCAAACCAATCGATCAGAAGTCGGCCATCGTGAGGCCGGCTACCAAAGGAAGAAAAGAAGAAAAACTTACAATAGGCGGGGGGTTGGTGCGAGAATACGGCCCCTTGCCGTATCGCCAATCCTCGGCGAGCTTGCAGTTGGAGATGTAGTTCACCATGTAAGACACCTCGACATGAGGCATCTCCCTGGTGCTCAGCCGGCACGGGTCGAAGCGGCCGCTCATCTGACAAATCATGTGAGGCCGGCCTTGCAGCGGAAGTATTCGGCGCTCCACGAAGGCGGCCACCAGGTCGGCTCCGGTCAGGCCCTCCAACAGGATCATCACCCGGAGCCGGGCGACGGCTGTGTTCCCGGCCTGAGACAATGACCTGGCCCGGTAGCTCCACGAGGGTTGCCTCCCAGCCGGCGGGCCGGCTACGTAAGCCGGCAGGTTGATGAAGTCACCTTGCTGAGCGACTTTCTTCACGTAAAAATAAGATTTCTGCCAGAGCTTCACCGACTAGATCAGTGGGATGGGTGGGAACGGATTGTTCTCGCCCGTCCACCTCATGGCGATGAAGGCTCCGTAGGGGGCGGGCATGCCCGCGATGACGGTGCCGAGCTTGCATTGGAAGAATTCTCTCCAGAGCTCGAGAGTGGGGAGAACCCCAAGAAAGCCCTCGCACAGGGTGACGAAAGCCGATAGCAGCATCACCGTGTTGGGTGTGAGGTGATGCGGCTGGAGGTGGTAAAACTCAAGAAAGGCGCGAAGGAATCCGCTCGCCGGGAGGCCGAAGCCGCGCAGGCAATGCGAGTGGAAGATTACCCGCTCGCCCTCCTCCGGTGCCGGCGAAATCTCCCTCGCCGGCGCATGACGAACCTGTACGTAGTTCGCGCCCGGCAGACGCCGCGTCAGGTGGAGGAACTCAACATGGTCCTCCTGGACGTTGGAGCCGTTCCATGAGCTTGACAACGCCATGGGAGCACTGCGGCGAGGAACGAGGCGATGCGACGGCGGAGACGCGCCCGACCCCGCTACGACGGGACCGAAGGAACCGAGAGGTCCGATGGCGGAGCGGCACGGCAATGGGTCGCTGCGGCGGCGGAAGGAAGGAGAAGGAAGGTGAGAAAGGGTGGAGCGAGGGAGAGCGTGCGAGCCTCTGCCGCTCCCTCTCCTCCCCCTACTTATAGACCTGCGCGGTGGAGCCGAGGAGGCGTGGTGTGGGGGAACGTGGGATCAACTGCGCCCACTCCCCCACGACCCGCGATTATTGCGCCATGATGACATAATGAAACCGCCGCGGGAAGGCGAGTGGTCCGTTGTGGGCCGCAGAAGATCCGCGCTTGGGCCGAGGCCTAGTAGTGGCGGGCCTGGGCCTGCGGCGGCGTCCCATCACGCGCGTGCGTTGGCAGGTTTTCCTTGCCACGTGGCCCACGGGGTGGTGCGTGGTCAGCTCACAGGCCGACCCACGTTCCCGCCAACAAGATACGGAGCTTACCGAAGACGGCGCGCATAAGCAAAGCCAGCTCCTCTGGATAGGAAGCTGACCCAGCTTCTCGTCCCTTTGTCAGCCTCGATGCTCGATCAGCTTCGGGGACTACTGTCGGAGTAAATGACCACAGGTAGCCTAGCCGGCTCCCCCTGGCCCTTCTGAAAAAATTACGAGCCAATACGGCCCTCAAGAGTCCAAGACGTGGGGCCGCCTTCCCCTTGTCGGCTGTCTCCCAGGCCGACTATCAGAAGGCGGCCCGGCTTTAGCCCTCATGAAGAAAGCCGTGGGAGGGCCGGCTCCAAGAAGCCGGCTGCGAGAAGGCCGACTCCAAGAAGCCGGCTCCCACAAAGTGGTCAAGATCATACTCTCGAAGTCTGCATCCACATAACAGCGATGTGACGGGGCGTGGCTACAGTGAAGCCTGCCACCCCCGAATCCCGGAGCACGCCTGGCACAGTGCGCCGTACAGGGTGGCCATGACCCGTCCGGCGCGGCACTGTTGCCATGCTGCCCCTAATGCCACCCACGACCGGCCGTCAGCACGGCCCACAGGCGGTGGGCTCTTTGACGCAGAGAGACACTCGAAGGCGGCCAGGCCTCCCCCAGTCGGCCCAAGACAGGGCCGGCTCCCCACATCCAGCCTGCCCCCTCCCTCGAAGGAGACGCCCCATTAAGGAGACAAGATGCGGTGAGGCTACAGTGATCGCCCGCCGGCCGGCGGCACTGTAGCCACGCCCACCTCGGCGAAGCCCTCGTCACTAGGATTGAAGCAACAGTAACCAGCCACCGACAAGGCCCCTGACAGTGGGGCCTGCCTGTCGACCAAGAAGCCGGCAACCGGCGGGCTCCAGCAGCCGGTGCAGAAGTCGGCGAGTGTAGACACAGACGGCTGGGCCCCATGCCCAGCCGGATTACCATTGTACCCCCGGGGGGTAGGCCTATATAAACCACCCGGGGCACCCATGCAAAGGGTTGATCCAAGCTAGTTCTAGACACCACATAGAGAGGAGAGAAGAGCTAGCCGTGCCCTTCTTCTTCTTCTCACCAAACAGCTCAAGGAACATCTTGTAGCCACTTGTTCTTCTAGTGATCATGTGGAGACCCCGCAGGGCAGCAGTAGGGGTGTTATCTCCACGGAGAGCCCCGAAGCTGGGTAAGATTCGCCGGCGTGCATGTCTTCGCCTCATCCCGTTTCCAGGCACCGGCGACGTCTTAGTGGCTCCCACAATGATAAGCCACCCATTGGCATATGTCGCACCTACCACCCGACAGTGTTATTAGACGTAGTGTACTTGAGCATGAACAGGAACAGATCCTACTCAAGTACCACTCCGAGTCCTATGGAGGACACCACGCTGGAGATTGAACTGCACATAAGGTATTGCAATCAGGGTTCTATTGGCCCACTCTTTTCAAGGATGCCCGTAAGTTTGTCTTGTCTTGTGATCAATGTCAAAGAATTGGTAATATTAGTAGACGTCAGGAAATGCCTGTGGACTATTCACTTGTTATTGAACCATTTGATGTTTAAGGCTTTGATTATATGGGACATTTTCCTTCCGCTAACGGGTATACACATATTTTTGTTGTTGTTGATTATGTTTCTAAGTGGGTAGAAGCTATTCCAACTAGTAGTGCTGATCATAACTATTCTATTAAGATGCTTAAAGAAGTTATTTTTCCGAGGTTTGGAGTCCCTAGATATTTAATGACTGATGGCTGTTCACATTTTATTCATGGTGCTTTCCGTAAAATGCTTGCTAAGTGTGATGTTAATCATAGAATTGCATCTCCATATCATCCTCAGTCTAGTGCTCAAGTAGAATTGAGCTATAGAGAGACTAAATTAATTCTGCAAAAGACTGTTAATAGATCTAGAAAGAATTGTTCTAAGAAACTTGATGATGCTTTGTGGGCTTATAGAACTGCTTTTAAGAATCCTATGGGTATGTCTCCGTATAAAATGGTTTATGGAAAAGCATGTCACTTACCTCTTGAACTACAACATAAGGCATATTGGGCTATTAAAGAGCTCAATTATGATTTCAAACTTGCCGGTGAAAAGAGGTTATTTGACATTAGTTCACTTGATGAATGGAGAACCCAAGCCTATGAGAATGCCAAGTTGTTTAAAGAAAAAGTTAAAAGATGGCACGATAAAAGGATACAAAAGCGTTAGTTTAATGTAGGTGATCATGTTTTGCTATACAACTCTCGTTTAAGGTTTTTTGTAGGAAAGCTTCTCTCTAAATGGGAAGGTCCTTACATCATCAAGGAGGTCTATCGTTCCAGTGCCATAAAAATTAACAACGT
Source organism: Triticum monococcum (assembly GCA_034509565.1). Taxonomy (NCBI): domain Eukaryota; kingdom Viridiplantae; phylum Streptophyta; class Magnoliopsida; order Poales; family Poaceae; genus Triticum; species Triticum monococcum. The sequence goes on from CM067843.1 coordinate 81,304,153, forward strand.
CGAAGGCACAAATCCGAAGGTGGTAAATGGTAAAAGAATCAAACATTACATCTCAGGTACTCCCATAAATGTTGAGACCAATATAATTAATATTGTAACACCGTAGGAGTACATAAGTGTCGGATTTCGGGTTCCGACATACCCTTAAGGTTCGAACACTGGGGTGCACGCGGAGATTACGCCTTCTACCTCTCCGTCTCGCAAAGATCTAGACTACTGAAAGAACTGCACAAGAGACACAAGATTTATACTGGTTCGGGCCACCATTGTGGTGTAATACCCTACTCCAGTGTGTGGTGGGTGGATTGCCTCTTGGGGCTGATGATGATGAACAATGCAAGGAAGAACAGCCTCGCGAGGGTCTATTCTTGGCTGGGGCGATGAACTGCTGGGAGGAGTTCAGCCACCTTTCTCTCTCTCTCTCTCTCTCACTTACTCTTACTTGTCTGCCAACTAATCGAATGAAACGAACCAACCAACCCCCTTGCTATGTGGGCGGCTGGTCCTATTTATAGAGTGCCTGGTCCTCTTCCCAAATATCGAGCGGGAAGGGAGCCAACAATGGCGGGCTAATTTGAAGGGGGACAGCAAGTATCAACTATGCTGACAAAAGCAGTCTTCGCCTGCGCAAAGCTCTGGTGATGACGCCGTCCTGGGCTCCACGGTGACCTCCGTCTTGTAGTCCTCCTGGTCTTGGTCTCGTTGCACCGAAATGGCAACCTTTGCTTGATGCCTCGGTACTCCGCGGTTGCGCTTGCCCCCTTTGCACCAAATAGGAAAGGAGGACGCTGCGCGGGCTGGCACCCGCCTGGCACCCTGAGTCGTCATGGCTTGCATCACGAGCACCTCGCGAGGTACTCCGCCTTGATCTCTCCGCCTCCTTGCGAGCCATCCTGATGAGGCCGCGCCTGAGGAAGGTCCGTGTCGTCCGCCTCGCGAGGCTTGGCCCCTCGCGAGGGTCTTGAGTCTTGTGTTGATGAAGATGGGCCGTGCTGGGCCCCCCTTGAGCCACGCCGCAGGCAGGCAAGTCTGGGGACCCCCGTTCCCAGAACGCCGACAGTAGCCCCCGGGCCCAAGGCATGCCCGGACTTGGCCGTGTCGAGAGGCGAAAGGGCAAGGGCGAAGCGCCGCGGGCCCTAACAGCCTGCGGCCTTGGGCGCCGCGTGGCGGTTGATGGGACGTGGGCGTCTCCGCGTCCCCACGGCGCCTCGGTGATCGCGCGAGTTGGACAAGTCCCTGCATGCAAATCGTGTCATGATTACCTGTGATCGTGGAGGCCGGCGGTTGGCCTTCGCCGGCTATAAGTACGAAACTGCGTGTGCCCTTCCAGTCCATCCCTCCTTGCTTCTCCTTCTTCCCGATCCTTGCTCCGTCTTGCCGCGATGGCTCCGATCCGCCGGTTCTCTACAGTGGAGAATGGAAAGGCCCCTCGAGAGGGACCAGACCCGCTCCCGCCGAAGAAACGGCTTGCCCTTTGCGGCCGGGACGAGGAGGACCGTCAGGTGGTGCCGAGGCCTCGGTGCGAGTGGGCTCCGCCGGGGTTCCCGCTTCCCTTGTATGCCCACGTCGAGGGCCTCGAAGGGGTCGATGCCGATCCCCGCGGTCAGCGCCGTTGTCGGCGCCGACGGGTCACGAAGGTGTGGGTTGTTCCTCCTGGGGTCCACGCCAAGGGCTCCTCCCAGGAGTTCATGCTCCACGTCGCCATTCCTCTCTAGTCTTGGATCCGTTTGCCTCCCTTCTTCGCCTCCATCATCCCGCCGGGGGAGCCCCTGGAGCTCTGGCTGCAGCACGCCGGCTGCAGCACCCTCGCGACCGAGGCAGAGGTCGCGGTCGTTGCCCCGGGCGAGGTCTACATGACTCGCGGCTGGAGAGAGATCGCCCGGGTTTGCAGGGTAAGGAGCGTCTTCGTGGTCCACTTGGAGTATGATGGCGCTTCGGCGATGTTCTTCAAGGTCTTCGACGCGAACGGGCGCCGGCTGGAGTGTTGCCCCGGGAGAGGTGGCCAGGACCTCGCCGTGGTGAGGGCTAGGCCCGTCGACCGCTCCCTTGGCGGCTCTGTAGGCGACGGAGGCGCCGGAGGATCCAGCGACTCCGGCGAGATCTTCGCGACTCCGGAGATGTGCGACGACAGCTACGAGCCCCTGAGCCGACGCCGCTCCTGGAGCAGGGCGGGCTCGTCTGGCCGTTGCCGACTTTGATCTGGATGGGGTTGGCGCCGGCGCCTGACGGCCCACTGTTGATGATGGCATCTCGCGCAGGAGCGCGTGTAGTTAGCATCCCTTAGGGTCCGTTCCCTGTGAGGAATCAAAATGCGCCCCACGGGGGCTTGTTAGGTGCTTGTATTACCGTTTGTTAATACATAACCCTCGCTGTAGAGCTGTGCGAGTTGGTGATTCCGTCTTAGCTCAGTTCTCCCTTTAGAACCTCGCGAGGGCTTGGTGCTCTGCCCTGACAGGTCCTAGTCCCAAGGCGGCGTCAGCCGTACCTGGTATGCCAGGTCGCGATGCCGTGGTCAAGGCCAGGAGGTGAGCGACCCGGGGTCCGGTAAGAGCCCCTGAGTCGCGATGCTCAGGAGGTCCCCTTTGGCGCCCAAGCAGCCGTCGTTCGGCGAGAAAGGAGAGCGGCGTCGCTGACACGGAATTGCATTAGGTGCGGGGGTAGTGCTATGATAGCCGGTGCTTTCGGGCGGTGACTTATCTCGGGAGTCGGGGATTATTCCTGGTGTGTCGTCGGGTCCGCGCGTCGGTAGGAGCGGAATCGCTCGGCGAGGTCCCCGCGTGCCCCTTCTCCCCCGCCTTTGCTCCCCTTTCTGCTCTACGTCCTCGGGTCCCGGCCCTTGAGCTAGTCTCAGCCGTCGCTGGTATGCCAGATCACGATGCAGTGGTCAAGGCCAGAGGGTGAGGGCTGGAGAGCCAGTAGGAGCCCTGAGTCACGATGCTCAGACACCCCCCCCCTTTAACGTGCAAGCGGTTCGCGCGGGCGAGAGTGAAAGGAACGCCGCGAGGGCCTTGCTGAAGGAAATATGCCCTAGAGGCAATAATAAAGTTATTATTTATTTCCTTATTTCAAGATAACTATTTATTATTCATGCCAGAATTGTATTAACCGGAAACATAATACATGTGTGAATACATAGACAAATAGAGTGTCACTAGTATGCCTCTACTTGACTAGCTCGTTAATCAAAGATGGTTATGTTTCCCAACCATGGAAAAGAGTTGTTATTTGACTAACGGGATCACATCATTAGATGAATGATCTGATTGACATGACCCATTCCATTAGCTTAGCACCCGATCGTTTAGTATGTTGCTATTGCTTTCTTCTTGACTTATACATGTTCCTATGACTATGAGATTATGCAACTCCCGTTTACCGGAGGAACACTTTGTGTGCTACCAAACGTCACAACGTAACTGGGTGATTATAAAGGAGATCTACAGGTGTCTCCAAAGGTAGATGTTGGGTTGGCGTATTTCGAGATTAGGATTTGTCACTCCGATTGTCGGAGAGGTATCTCTGGGCCCTCTCGGTAATGCACATCACATAAGTCTTGCAAGCATTGCGACTAATGAGTTAGTTGCGAGATGATGTATTACGGAACGAGTAAAGAGACTTGCCGGTAACGAGATTGAACTAGGTATTGGATACCGACGATCGAATCTCGGGCAAGTAACATGCCGATGACAAAGGGAACAACATATGTTGTTATGCGGTCTGACCGATAAAGAACTTCGTAGAATATGTAGGAGCCAATATGGGCATCCAGGTCCCGCTATTGGTTATTGACCGAAGACGTGTCTCGGTCATGTCTACATTCTTCTCGAACCCGTAGGGTCCGCACGCTTAAGGTTTCGATGACAGTTATATTATGAGTTTATGAGTTTTGATGTACCGAAGGAGTTCGGAGTCCCGGATGAGATCGGGGACATGACGAGGAGTCTCGAAATAGTCGAGACGTAAAGATCGATATATTGGACGACTATTTTCGGACATCGGAAAGGTTCCGAGTGATTCGGGTATTTTTCGGAGTACCGGAGAGTTACGGGAATTCGTCGGGAGAAGTATTGGGCCTTGATGGGCTTTAGTGGGAAGAGGAGAAAGGGCCTGCTGCGCCCCCCTCCCCTCTAGTCCGAATTGGACTAGGGAAAAGGGGGCCGGCCACCTTTCCTTGTCCTCCACTTCCTTCTCCCTTCCTCCCCTCTTGGTGGACTCCTACTAGGACTTGGAGTCCTAGTAGGACTCCACATCCTGGCCGCACCTAGCCTTGGCCGGCCTCCTCCTCCTCCTCCATCCTTTATATACAGGGGCAGAGGGCACCCCATAGACACACAAGTTGATCCACGTGATCTTATTCTTAGTCGTGTGCGGCGCCCCTGCCACCATAGTCCTCGATAATATTGTAGCCGTGCTTAGGCGAAGCCCTGCGACAGTAGTACATCAAGATCGTCACCACGCCGTCGTGCTGGCGGAACTCTTAGCCGGCACTTTGCTGGATCAGAGTCCGGGGATCGTCATCGAGCTGAACGTGTGCTAAAACTCGGAGGTGCCATAGTTTCGGTGCTTGATCGGTCGGGCCGTGAAGACGTACGACTTCATCAATCGCGTTGTCATAACGCTTCTGCTGTCGATCTACAAGGGTACGTAGATCACACTCTCCCCTCTCATTGCTATGCATCACGATGATCTTGCGTGTGCGTAGGAAAATTTTGAAATTACTACGTTCCCCAACAGTGGTATCAGAACCTAGGTTTTATGGTTTGATGTTATTTGCACGAGTAGAACACAAGTGAGTTGTGGGTGATATAAGTCATACTGCCTACTAGCATGTCATACTTTGGTTCGGCGGTATTGTTGGACGAGATGACCCGGACCAACATTACGCATACGCTTACGCGAGACTGGTTCCCCCGACGTGCTTTGCACACAGGTGGCTTGCGGGCGACTGTCTCTCCAACTTTAGTTGAACCGAGTGTGGCTACGCCCGGTCCTTGCGAAGGTTAAAACGGAGTCTATTTGACAAACTATCGTTGTGGTTTTCATGCGTAGGTGAGATTGGTTCTTGCTTAAGCCCGTAGCAGCCACGTAAAACTTGCAATAACAAAGTAGAGGACATCTAACTTGTTTTTGCAGGGCATGTTGTGATGTGATATGGTCAAGACATGATGCTAAATTTTATTGTATGAGATGATCATGTTTTGTAACCGAGTTATCGGCAACTGGCAGGAGCCATATGGTTGTCACTTTATTGTATGCAATGCAATCGCGATGTAATGCTTTACTTTATCACTAAGCGGTAGCGATAGTCGTGGAAGCATAAGATTGGCGAGACGACAACGATGCTACGATGGAGATCAAGGTGTCGCGCCGGTGACGATGGTGATCATGACGGTGCTTCGGAGATGGAGATCACATGCACAAGATGATGATGGCCATATCATATCACTTATATTGATTGCATGTGATGTTTATCTTTTATGCATCTTATCTTGCTTTGATTGACGGTAGCATTATAAGATGATCTCTCACTAATTATCAAGAAGTGTTCTCCCTGAGTATGCACCGTTGCGAAAGTTCTTCGTGCTGAGACACCACGTGATGATCGGGTGTGATAGGCTCTACGTTCAAATACAATGGGTGCAAAACAGTTGCACACGCGGAATACTCAGGTTATACTTGACGAGCCAAGCATATACAGATATGGCCTCGGAACACGGAGACCGAAAGGTCGAGCGTGAATCATATAGTAGATATGATCAACATAGTGATGTTCACCATTGAAACTACTCCATCTCACGTGATGATCGGACATGGTTTAGTTGATTTGGATCACGTGATCACTTAGAGGATTAGAGGGATGTCTATCTAAGTGGGAGTTCTTAAGTAATATGATTAATTGAACTTAAATTTATCATGAACTTAGTCCTGGTAGTATTTTGTAAATCATGTTGTAGATCAATAGCTCGCGTTGTTGCTTCCCTGTGTTTATTTTGATATGTTCCTAGAGAAAATTGTATTGAAAGATGTTAGTAGCAATGATGCGGATTGGATCCGTGATCTGATATTTATCCTCATTGCTGCACAGAAGAATTATGTCCTTGATGCACCGCTAGGTGACAGACCTATTGCAGGAGCAGATGCAGACGTTATGAACGTTTGGCTAGCTCAATATGATGACTACTTGATAGTTTAGTGCACCATGCTTAATGGCTTAGAATCGGGACTTCAAAGACGTTTTGAACGTCATGGACCATATGAGATGTTCCAGGAGTTGAAGATAATATTTCAAGCAAATACCCGAGTTGAGAGATATGAAGTCTCCAACAAGTTCTATAGCTAAAAGATGGAGGAGAATCGCTCAACTAATGAGCATGTGCTCAGATTGTCTGGGTACTACAATCGCTTGAATCGAGTGGGAGTTAATCTTCCAGATAAGATAGTGATTGACAGAATTCTCTAGTCACCATGAACAAGTTAGTAGAACTTCGTGATGAACTATAGTATGAAAGGGATGACGAAAACGACTCCCGAGTTTTTCATGATGATGAAATCGATGAAGGTAGAAATCAAGAAAAACATCAAGTGTTGATGGTAGACAAGACCACTAGTTTCAAGAAAAGGGCAGAGGGAAGAAGGGGAACTTCAAAAAGAATAGCAAGCAAGTTGCTGATCAAGTGAAGAAGCCCAAGTCTGGACCTAAGCCTGAGACTGAGTGCTTCTACTGCAAAGGGACTGGTCACTGGAAGCGGAACTACCCCAAGTGATTGGCAGATAAGAAGGATGGCAAAGTTAACATAAGTATATTTGATATACATGTTATTGATGTGTACTTTACTAGTGTTTATAGCAACCCCTCAGTATTTGATACTAGTTCAGTTGCTAAGATTAGTAAACTCGAAACGGGAGTTGCAGAATAAACAGAGACTAGTTAAGGGTGAAGTGACGATGTGTGTTGGAAGTGGTTCCAGGATTGATATGATCATCATCGCACACTCCCTATAAATTCGGGATTAGTGTTGAACCTAAATAAGTGTTATTTGGTGTTTACGTTGAGTATGAATATGATTTGATCATGTTTATTGTAATATGGTTATTCATTTAAGTAAGAGAATAAATTGTTGTTCTATTTACATGAATAAAACCTTATATGGTTACACACCCAATGAAAATAGTTCGTTGGATCTCGATCGTAGTGATACACATAATCATAATATTGAAACCAAAAGATGCAAAGTTAATAATAATAGTGCAACTTATTTGTAGCACTGCCATTTAGGTCATATTGGTGTAAAGCGCATGAAGAAACTCCATGCTGATGGGCTTTTGGAATCACTTGATTATGAATCAGTTGATGCTTGTGAACCATGCCTCATGGGCACGATGACTAAGACTCTGTTCTTCGGAACAATGGAGCGAGCAACAGATTTGTTGGAAATCATACATACTGATGTATGTGGTCCGATGAATATTGAGGCTCGCGATAGGTATCATTATTTTCTGATCTTCACAGATGATTTGAGCAGATATAAGTATATCTACTTGATGAAACATAAGTCTGAAACATTTGAAAAGTTCAAAGAATTTCAGAGTGAAGTGGAGAATCATCGTAACAAGAAAATAAGGCTTCTACAATCTGATCGTAGGAGACAAATATTTGAGTTACGAGTTTGGTCTTCAATTAAAACAATGTGGAATAGTTTCACAAATTCGTGCCACCCGGAACACCACAGCATAATGGTGTGTCCGAACGTCATAGCCGTACTTTATTAGATATAGTGCAAATCTATGATGTTTCTTACCAATTTACCACTATTGTTTTTGAGGTTATGCATTAAAGACAACTGCATTCACGTTAAAAAAAAGGGGCACCATCTAAGTCCGTTGAGACGACACAATCTGAACTGTGGTTTAGCAAGAAACCAAAGTTGCCGTTTCTTAAAGTTTGGGGTTGTGATGCTTATGTGAAAAAGTTTCATCCTGATAAGCTCAAAACCAAATCGGAGAAATATGTCTTCATAGGATACCCAAAAGGAGACTGTTGGGTACACCTTCTATCACAGATCCTAAGGCAAGACATTCATTGCTTATAATGGATCCTTTCTAGAGAAGGAGTTTCTCTCGAAAGAAGTGAGTGGGAGAAAAGTAGAAAACTTGATAAGGTAATTGTACCTTCTCCCTTATTGGAAAGTAGTTTATCACAGAAATCTGTTCTTGTGACTATTACACCAATTAGTGAGGAAGCTAATGATGATGATCATGTAACTTCAGATCAAGTTACTACCGAATCTCGTAGGTAAACCAGAGTGAGATTCACACCAGAGTGGTACGGTAATCCTGTTCTGGAGGTCATGTTACTTGACCATGACGAACCTACGAACTATGAGGAAGCGATGATGAGCCCAGATTCCACGAAATGGTTTGAGGCCATGAAATCTGAGATATGATCCATGTATGAGAACAAAGTATGGACTTTGATGGATTTGCCCGATGATCGGCAAGCCATAGAAAATAAATGGATCTTTAAGAGGAAGACGGACGCTGATAGTAGTGTTACTATCTACAAAGCTAGAATTGACGCAAAAGGTTTTCGACAAGTTCAAGGTGTTGACTACGATGAGAGCTTCTCACTCGTATCTATGCTTGAGTCTGTCCGAATCATGTTAGCAATTGTCGCATTTTATGAAATCTGGCAAATGGATAAACAAAACTGCATTCCTTAATTGATTTCTTAAAGAAGAGTAGTATATGATGAAACCAGTAGGTTTTGTCAATCCTAAAGGTGCTAACAAAATATGCAAGCTCCAGCGATTCATCTATGGACTGGTGCAAGCATCTCAGAGTTGGAATACATGCTTTGATAAGTTGATCAAAGCATATAGTTTTATGCAGACTTGCGGTGAAGCCTGTATTTACAAGAAAGTGAGTGGGAGCACTACAGCATTTCTGATAAAGTATATGTGAATGACATATTGCTGATCGGAAATAATGTAGAATTATTCTGTAAAGCATAAAGGAGTGTTTGAAATGAGTTTTTCAAAGAAAGACTTCGGTGAAGCTGCTTACATATTGAGCTCCAAGATCTATAGAGATAGATCAAGACGCTTGATAAGTTTTTTCAATAAATACATACCTTGACAAGATTTTGAAGTAGTTCAAAATGGAGCAGTCAAAGAAAGAGTTCTTGCCTGTATTACAAGGTGTGAAGTTGAGTAAGACTCAAAGCCCGACCACGGCAGAAGATAGAAAGAGAATGAATGTCATTCCCTATTACTGGGTCATAGGTTCTATAAAGTATGCCATGCTATGTACCAGATCTATTGTATGCCCTACCACTGAGTTTGGCAAGGGTGTACAATAGTGATCTAGGAGTAGATCACTGGATAGCAGTCAAAATTATCCTTAGTGGAATAAGGATATGTTTCTCGATTATCGAAGTAAAAAAAAGGTTCGTCGTAAAGGGTTACGCCGATGCAAGTTTTGACACTAATCTAGATGACACTAAGTCTCGGTATAGATACATATTGAAAGTGGGAGCAATTAGCTAGAGTAGCTCCATGCAGAGCAATGTTGACATAGAAATTTGAAAATACATGCGGATCTGAATGTGGCAGACCCGTTGACTAAGATTCTCTCACAAGCAAAACATGATCACATCTTAGTACTCTTTGGGTGTTAATCACATAGTGATGTGAACTGGATTACTGAATCCAGTAAACCCTTTGGGTGTTGGTCACATGGCGATGTGAAATATGGGTGTTAATCACATGGTGATGTGAACTATTGCTGTTAAATCACATGACGATGTGAACTAGATTATTGTCTCTAGTGCAAGTGGGAGGCTGAAGGAAATATGCCCTAGAGGCAATAATAACGTTATTATTTATTTCCTTATTTCATGATAAATGTTTATTATTCATGCCAGAATTGTATTAACCGGAAACATAATACATGTGTGAATACATAGACAAACAGAGTGTCACTAGTATGCCTCTACTTGACTAGCTCGTTAATCAAAGATGGTTATGTTTCCCAACCTTGGACAAAGAGTTGTTATTTGATTAACGGGATCACATCATTAGATGAATGATCTGATTGACATGACCCATTCCATTAGCTTAGCACCCGATCGTTTAGTATGTTGCTATTGCTTTCTTCATGACTTATACATGTTCCTATGACTATGAGATTATGCAACTCCCGTTTACCAGAGGAACACTTTGTGTGCTACCAAATGTCACAACGTAACTGGGTGATTATAAAGGAGCTCTACAGCTGTCTCCAAAGGTAGATGTTGGGTTGGCGTATTTCGAGATTAGGATTTGTCACTCCGATTGTCGGAGAGGTATCTCTGGGCCCTCTCGGTAATGCACATCACATAAGCCTTGCAAGCATTGCGACTAATGAGTTAGTTGCGAGATGATGTATTACGGAACGAGTAAAGAGACTTGCCGGTAACGAGATTGAACTAGGTATTGGATACCGACGATCGAATCTCGGACAAGTAACATACCGATGACAAAGGGAACAACGTATGTTGTTATGCGGTCTGACCGATAAAGATCTTCGTAGAATATGTAGGAGCCAATATGGGCATCCAGGTCCCGCTATTGGTTATTGACTGGAGACGTGTCTCGGTCATGTCTACATTGTTCTCGAACCCGTAGGGTCTGCACGCTTAAGGTTTCGATGACAGTTATATTATGAGTTTATGAGTTTTGATGTACCGAAGGAATTTGGAGTCCCGAATGAGATCGGGGACATGACGAGGAGTCTCGAAATGGTCGAGACGTAAAGATCGATATATTGGACGACTATATTCACACATCGGAAAGGTTTCGAGTGATTCGGGTATTTTTCGGAGTACCGGAGAGTTACGGGAATTCGTCGGGAGAAGTATTGGGCCTTGATGGGCTTTAGTGGGAAGAGGAGAAAGGGCCTGCTGCGCCCCCCTCCCCTCTAGTCCGAATTGGACTAGGGAAAAGGGGGCCGGCCACCTTTCCTTGTCCTCCACTTACTTCTCCCTTCCTCCTCTCTTGGTGGACTCCTACTAGGACTTGGAGTCCTAGTAGGACTCCACATCCTGGCCGCACCTAGCCTTGGCCGGCCTCCTCCTCCTCCATCCTTTATATATAGGGGCAGAGGGCACCCCATAGACACACAAGTTGATCCACGTGATCTTATTCTTAGCCGTGTGCGGCGCCCCCTGCCACCATAGTCCTCGATAATATTGTAGCGGTGCTTAGGCGAAGCCCTGCGACAGTAGTACATCAAGATCGTCACCACGCCGTCGTGCTGACGGAACACTTCCCCGACACTTTGCTGGATCGGAGTCCAGGGGTCGTCATCGAGCTGAACGTGTGCTAAAACTCGGAGGTGCCGTAGTTTCGGTGCTTGATCGGTCGGGCCGTGAAGACGTACGACTACATCAACCGCGTTGTCATAACGCTTCCGCTGTCGATCTGCAAGGGTACATAGATCACACTCTCCCCTCTCGTTGCTATGCATCACCATGATCTTGCGTGTGCGTAGGAAAATTTTGAAATTACTACGTTCCCCAACACTTGCCTGGTGCAACTCCCTTAGGGGATCCTGTAAACTCATCATAGAAGGAAGAAAAGGTTGCCGTGACAACTATCAGTCTGCCGTTAGTTGCTTCCGAGGGGAGGTGAGGCACTGGAGGCTTGACGAGGTGGCGCCATGCGGGGCTGCCGCGGCCAGAGCTCAGCCATTCAGGTTTGTCGACGTTGCAGGGACAGACCCATGCGCAAGTGTCGTGCCGTTGTGGGAGCAATTCCGTCAGTTGGCGTCAGTTGAGCAGGCAACTAGATCAAACACATTAGCCGCGAAGGAGGGGATTCATTCAAACAGATGCTGGGAAGGTAGACATCGCTGGGTCGGGCCCGAGCGATTTGGGGATGATGCAGCCCGAGGGGCGCCCCCAACAAAGCAAGCTAACAACATGAAATAAAAGGGATACATACCACAGGGACGGACCCACTCGGCCTGGGAACGATGCGGCCCTGGGAGGGCGCTCCCAGCTGGAAATGAAACTTGCAATATGTCACCTGAGGGTGTCGAGGGCGAAGGGGTGTTGGTGCAGCAGACTCGGTAGGCTGCGGAAGCCGATCCTCACGAGCCCCCAGGCCCAGGGGCCTCGGGAGGCTCCGGAGGCACTGGTAGCTCTTCACGAATCATCTCCATCTCCGCCAGGGCTGCGGAACGCCTGTCTTCTTGAGCCTCCATGATGCCCCTCATGAGGCGCTAGCGCGTAGCAACCGCACTCGGCAAGCCGTAAGGCATGCGAACGTAGCTGTGGGGCGGGCCCCCGCAGCACCCCACTCGCGAGGGCCAGAGGCGCTCCATCATGACGACTTGGTTGAGCCCTGGTATGTCGATGCAGACGCGCAGCCCACCATCCTCGCCTGGATGGGGAGCCACAGCCGGTAGACGGCGGCAACCTCTCATGATTCTTGATTCCTGTAGTTCTTGAATGGCTTTGTCGACGAACTCCTGCGGGTCTGACCTTCCTTGCCTTGCTCCTTCTTGAGGGAAATGTGCTTCGAAACACGCCTCCATGTGGTGCCCAAGCGCCTCCCTCGTGACCCTGGCCAGGTCGGTGGTCCTCCAGGGGAGAGCCCCCGAGCCCTGCCTGAGGAGGGCGTTGGGCACGCTTTCCTATGTGATGGAAGGAGGTTCCCCCTGGGCAGATGCGGGCCCTGAGGGGCCTGCCTCCCGAGGGGCCGGTCCGGACGATGTCTTCTTCTTCTTGGGGGTGGTCTCGGGAAGCCTCCTGCTTCCGCGATCCGGGTCTTCCAGTGACGCGGCCTGAAAGGCTCGCTCCAGGGAACACACTGCATCCTTCTCTTCACAGGGCACCGTGATGACTCCGCCACTTCCTGGCATCTTGAGGACGTTGTAGCCATGGTGAGTTACGGCCATGAACTTGGCCAGCGCTGGGTACCCGAGGATGGCATTGTACGGCAGGCGGATGTGGGCGACGTCGAAGTCGATGAGCTCGGTGCGGTAGTTGTCGCGTGCCCCGAAGGTGACAGGGAGGCGGACCTGCCCAATCGGGACAGTGGAGCCGTCGGTGACTCCGGAGAAGGGCTTGGTTGGCTGAAGCTGGTCATAGGGCACTTGGAGATTGTTGAACGTTTCCACGGACAGGACGTTGAGCCCTGCCCCACCATCGATGAGGGTCCTGGTGACCAGTACATTGCTGATGACTGGGGAGCAAAGCATCGGGAGGAGTCCGGCTGTGGCCGCACACTTGAGTTGATCCGCTGAGCTGAATGTGATGGCACATGCTGACCACCTGAGAGGGCGCGTTGCTTCAAGCCTGGGGAGGACTGCGTTCACCTCGCGGGCAAACTGCTTGAAGATGCGTTGGGAGGCTGGGGCTTGAGCTCCGCCAAGGATGCAGGTGATTGCGCGTGGCTCCTGGAAGCCCCCAGCCCCTTCGTCTTGATGGCAGTCCTCATTCCTCCTTGGCTAAGGCGGCAGTGGAGGGAGGCCTGCGTTGCCCTGTGGGCGATCCTCACGAGGCTAATCCCTCCAGTCCCCCTCACAAGGCAGGTCTCGCCAGCGATCCTCGCGAGGTTGATCGTGCCACCCTTGGCGCGGGCCGCGGTCTTCCCAGCGTCCTGCGTTTCTTCCTCCTCCTTGGCTGTAGCCCCGATCGGCGCGGTCGGGACGACGGCCGATCCTTCCTTCTCGCACGGCGCGGAGTTCTTGGCATTCGTTGGTGTTGTGGGTGTGGAGGTCGTGGTACACACAGTACCGGCTGCCCCTGGAGGACTCAGGCAGATCTTTGCCCCGCTTGGTGTCTGGTTCTGCTGCGAGCACGCCAGCCCCCTTGCGCTTCACGTCCTTGGCCTTGGGCTTCTTCTCCTCTAGGTCTGCGGCAGGCAGCTCGAGGAGGGAGAGGCGTCCCTCCTTAGCCCTGGCGCACTTGGTCGCCAAGTTGAACAGCTCCAGGGAGGTGCACAGCTCTTCATGCATCGCCAGCTCCTCCTTCATCTTGACGTCGTGCACACCATCGGAGAAGGCCGAGATGATGGCCTCCTCGGACACCTTGGGGATCTTGAGGCGCGCGCAGTTGAAGCACTGGATGTACTTTTGCAGGGTCTCTCCAGGTTGTTGCTTGATGCGGCGCATGTCGCTCACGGCGGGTGGCCGATCGCGAGTACCTTGGAAGTTGAAGATGAAGCGGGTGCGCATCTGGTCCCAGGAAGAGATCGTGCCTGGAGCCAGATTCAGGAGCCAGGTGCGAGCTCCTTCCTTGAGCGCCATGGGGAACCAGTTCGCCATGACCTTCTCGTCCCCGCTGGCAGCTTCGATGCCCAGCTCATAGAGCTGGAGGAACTCTGCAGGGTCAGTCGTGCCATTGTAATGAGGAGGCAGGTCTGGCTTGAACTTGCCGGGCCACGCGACGCTACGCAGCTCGGTGGTGTAGGCACGGCAGCCTGCGGTGGCCACGAAAGGCTTCGGTTGGTGGAGAGCTTGGTCTTGAGGGTCCCCACGCGCTGCAGCTAGGAGCAGCGCGGGGTCTTGGCGTGCCGGAGCTGGAGCAGGGTCGCGGCGTGCCGGAGCTGGGAGCGCCCGGGTAGCTCCTTGCGGGCGTGGGATTTCTTGGCAGCTCCGTTCTTGCTGCTCTGGCACCTGATGGAGCGGGTTCCGCCCAGGGGCCATGCACCTTGGAGCCATGGCGTCTTCTTGGAGAGGAGGCGGCTGGTACGCCTCCGGAGCTTCGTTGCCCGCGCGGGGCGGGGTGTGGCGCAGCGGAACGGACGGCGCGGGAGAACCCCCTGCGGCACGGACAAGCTCGGCGACGCGGTCGAGCCACTCTTCGTAGACGTCGTTGACAGGACGGTAGCGCAGGAGCTCATTTGCCACGAGGAGCGCAGCTCGAGCCTCCAAGGGGGCGCGGAGCGCGTGGGACGAAGAATCAGCTGGAGCGAGCGATGGAGTAGCGGTGCGGCCGTCTTGCCGCACGAATGGATGCCGAGACGACGCTTGCTGCTCGCCCCCCGCCGGGCCGGTGGCGGCGTTGATGGCGGGTGACGAGGAACGACGAGGACGTCCGCTGACGGGCGCCGTCTGGGCGACGCGGGAAGCGATGGCGGCCCGGCGCTCGGCACGGGCCCGACGAGCGTCGGACATGGACGCGACAATCGGAGGAGAACGGGGCGATGGACGACGAATTCCGGCGTACCCCTACCTGGCGCGCCAAATGTCGGATTTTGGGTTCCGGCAGACCCTTAAGGTTCAAACACTGGGGTGCGCGCGAGATTACGCCTTCTACCTCTCCGTCTCGCAAAGATCTAGACTACTGAAAGAACTGCACAAGAGACACAAGATTTATACTGGTTCGGGCCACCATTGTGGTGTAATACCCTACTCCAGTGTGTGGTGGGTGGATTGCCTCTTGGGGCTGATGATGATGAAAAATGCAAGGAAGAACAGTCTCGCGAGGGTCTGTTCTTGGCTGGGGCGATGAACTGCTGGGAGGAGTTCAGCCACCTTTCTCTCTCTCTCTCACTTACTCTTTCTTGTCTGCCAACTAATCGAACGAACCGAACCAACCAACCCCCTTGCTATGTGGGCGGCTGGTCCTAGTTATAGATGGCCTGGTCCTCTACCCAAATATCGAATGGGAAGGGAGCCAACAATGGTGGGCTAATTTTAAGGGGGACAGCAAGTATCAACTATCCTGACAAAAGCAGTCTTCGTCTGCGCAAAGCTCTGGTGATTACGCCGTCCTGGGCTCCACGGTGACCTCCGTCTCATAGTCCTCCTGGTCTTGGTCTCGTTGCACCGAAATGGAAACCTTTGCCTGATGCCTCGGTACTCCGCGGCTGCGCTTGCCCCCTTTGCACCAAAGAGGAAAGGAGGATGCTGCGCGGGCTGGCACCCGCCTGGCGCCCTGAGTCGTCATGGCTTGCGTCACGAGCACCTCGCGAGGTACTCCACCTTGATCTCTCCACCTCCTCGCGAGCCAGCCTGACAAGGCCGCGCCTGAGGAAGGTCCGTGTCGTCCGCCTCGCGAGGCTTGGCCCCTCGTGAGGGTCTTGAGTCTTGTGTTGATGAAGATGGGCTGTGCTGGGGCCCCCTTGAGCCACGCCGCAGGCCGTAGGCAGGCAAGTCTGGGGACCCCCGTTCCCAGAACGCTGACAATAAGGGACACTTTCCAGAACGTTTTAGACTCCGAAAAGGAATAGGTATGTGGTACGGTAACTAAACCGACTCCAAAACGTTTCCAATGATAATTTTTCTCCGTTTTGGAATATTAAAAAAATAGGAAAAATTAAAAGTAGTCCGAAAGAGACACGAGGCCACCACAAGGGTGGAGGGCGCGTCCTACCCCCAGGGCGCCCCCCCATCCTTGTAGCCACCTCGTGTGCCTTCTGGACTCTGTTTTCTTGCACAATACTTCAATTGGTCGGTAAAAAATCATTATATAATGTCCCTAAGGTTTTGACCATCGTACCACGACAATATCTCCTGTTTTTGTTTCAATCTGTTTTAATAATAGATCTAGATCACCATGACATCTCCAAGCGCCCCCAAGGACAAGTTTTTCAAGAAGGTCATCAACCCTTACCTCACGGAGGTGCTGCAACACCCTCAAACCATTGAGATGCATGAGGGGGTGCTGCACATATGTGATGTAGAGGGGCCAAGGAAGACCGGAAGCGTGGAGACGAGGCTCGAAGCGATGGAGCAACAAGTTTCAGGTGCCAAGGGATGGTGGATCATGGAATCAACGCAAATCACATGATGACCACGGAGTTCACCAACAAGCACAAGCTGGATCCCAAGAGCATTGAGGAGGCCATCTTCAGGCTTCATGAGAAAATCGAGCATCTCCAAGCCCAGATCTATGACCTGCAAAACCAAAACTGTGAGTATGAATATAGATTCAAGAGGATGAGTTTGGCTGCAAATTCGAGGATCCCGGAGACTCGATCATCCTTCTATGATGGTGAGTCTATGCCTTGTAGGAAGGAAGACAAACCTACTTCATCAACAACTCCTTCATCACCACCTCTGAAGAAAGAGTTCTAAATACATGGGTACGGGCACTCCCCTTGGAAACTGCCAAGCTTGGGGGACTACCCTGGTATCGTATCTATTGGGGAATGCAGTATTTCAAAAAAATTAATACGATCACACAAGATCTATCTAGGAGATGCATAGCAATGAGAGGGGAGAGTGTGTCTACATTCCCTCGTAGACCAAAAGCGGAAGCGTTTAGTAACGCGGATGATGTAGTCGAGCGTGTTCGCGGTCTAACCGATCCTAGCACCGAACATACGGCACCTCCGCGTTCAGCACACCTCTTGATCTATTTGAGGACGAGGGAGAGTTTCGTCAGCATGACGGCGTGGCGATGGTGATGATGAAGTTACCGGCGCAGGGCTTCGCCTAAGCACTACAACGATATGACCGAGGTGTGTAACTATTGAGGGGGGCACTGCACACGGCTAAGACAATTGATCTTACGTCTCTTTGGGGTGTCCCCTGCCCACGTATATAAAGGAGGGAGGGAGAGAGGCCAGCCCCCTAGGGGCGCGCCAAGAGTATGGAGTCCTACTAGGACTTCCAAGTCCAAGTAGGAATCCCTTTCCTTTTCGGAGTAGGAGAGAAGGAAAGAGGGAAAGAGAGAGGGAACAGGAAAAAGGCAAGGGGGCGCCCCCCCCTTCCCCTAGTCCAATTCAGACCCATAGTGGGGACACCTCCCCTTGGCCTGCCTCCTCTTTTCCTGTATGGCTCAATAAGGCCCATTACTTTTCCCGGTGAATTCCCGTAACTCCCCGGTACTTCGAAAAATACCCGAATCACTCGGAACCTCTCCGATGTCCGAATATAGCCTTCCAATATATGAATCTTTATGTCTCGACCATTTCGAGACTCCTCGACATGTCCATGATCTCATCCGGGACTCCGAACAAACTTCGGTCATCAAATCACATAACTCATAATCAAATCGTCATCGAACGTTAAGCGTGCGGAGCCTACGGGTTCGAGAACTATGTAGACATGACCGAGACACATCTCCGGTCAATAACCGATGGCGGTACCTGGATGCTCATATTGGCTCCTACATATTCTACGAAGATCTTTATCGGTCAAACCGCATAACAACGTACGTTGTTCCCTTTGTCATCGGTATGTTACTTGTCCGATATTCGATCGTCAGTATCATCATACCTAGTTCAATCTCGTTACCGGCAAGTCTCTTTACCCATTCCGTAATGCATCATCCCGTAACTAACTCATTAGTCACATTGCTTGCAAGGCTCATAGTGATGTGCATTACCGAGAGGGCCCAGAGGTACCTCTCCAATACTCGGAGTGACAAACCCTAATCTCGATCTATGCCAACTCACCAAACACCATTGGAGACACCTATAGAGCATCTTTATAGTCACCAAGTTACGTTGTGATGTTTGATATCACACAAGGTGTTCCTCTGGTATTCGGGAGTTGCATAATATCATAGTTAGAGGAACATGTATAAGCCACGAAGAAAGCAATAGCAATAAAACTAAACGATCATTATGCTAAGCTAACGGATGGGTCTTGTCCATCACATCATTCTCTAATGATGTGTTCCCGTTCATCAAATGGCAACACATGTCTATGGTTAGGAAACTTAACCATCTTCGATTAACGAGATAGTCAAGTAGAGGCATACTAGGGACACTGTATTTTGTCTATGTATTCACACATGTACTAAGTTTCCAGTTAATACAATTCTAGCATGAATAATAAACATTTGTCATGATATAAGGAAATATAAATAACAACTTTATTATTGCCTCTAGGGCATATTTCCCTCAGTCTCCCACTTGCACTAGAGTCAATAATCTAGTTCACATCGTCATGTGATTTAACACCAATAGTTCACATCTTTATGTGATTAGCTCACATCTCCATGTGAATAATACCCAAAGGATTTACTAGAGTCAATAATCTAGTTCACATCGCTATGTGATTAACACCCCAAGAGTGATCATGTTTTGCTTGTGAGAGAAGTTTAGTCAATGGGTCTGCCTCATTCAGAGCCGTGTGTATTTTGCAAATTTTATATGTCTACAATGATCTACACGGAGCTACTCTAGCTAATCGCTCCCACTTTCAATATGTATCCAGATTGAGACATAGAGTCATCTGGATCAGTGTCAAAGCTGGCATCAACGTAACCCTTTACGACGAAAATTTTGTCACCTCCATAACCGAGAAACATGTCCTTATTCCACTAAGGATAATTTTGACCGTTGTCCAGTGATCCACTCCTAGATCACTATTGTACCCTCTTGCCAAACTCATGGCGAGGTACACAATAGGTCTGGTACACAGCATAGAATACTTTATAGAACCTATGACTGAGGCATAGGGAATGACTTTTCATTCTCTTTTTATTTTCTGTCGTGGTCGGGTTTTGAATCTTTACTCAACTTCACACCTTACAACTCAGGCAAGAACTCCTTCTTTGACTGGTCCATTTTGAACTCCTTCAAAATCTTATCAAGGTATGTACTTATCGAATGTCTTACCAAGTGTCTTGACCTATCTTTATATATCTTGATGCCCAATATGTCACTGAGGTCTTTCATTAAAAAATTCTTATTCAAGTATCCTTTGATGCTATCTAGAAATTCTATATTATTTCCAATTAACAATATGTCATCCACATATAATATCAGAAATGCTACAGATCTCCCACTCACTTTCTTGTAAATACATGCTTCTCCAAAAGTCTATATAAAACCATATGCTTTGATCACACTATCAAAGCATACATTCCAACTCCGAGATGCTTGCACCAGTCCATAAATGGATCACTAGAGCTTACACACTTTGTTAGCACCTTCCAGATTGTCAAAACCTTCCGGTTGCATCATATACAACTCTTCTTTAAGAAATCCATTAAGGAATGTAGTTTTGACATCCATTTGCCAAATTTCATAAAATGCGACAATTGCTAACATGATTCGGATAGACTTTAAGCATAGATACGAGTGAGAAACTCTCATCATAGTCAACACCTTGAACTTGTCAAAAACCTTTTGTGACAATTCGAGCTTTGTAGACAGTAACACTACTACCAACGTTCGTCTTCCTCTTGAAGATCCATTTAATCTCAATGGCTTGCCGATCATCGGGGAAGTCACTCAAAGTCCATAATTTGTTCTCATACATGGATCCCATCTCAGATTTCATGGCCTCAAGCCATTTTGTGGAATCTGGGCTCATCATTGCTTCCTCGTAGTTCGGAGGTTCGTCATGGTCTAGTAACATGACTTCCAGAAAGGATTATTGTACTACTATGGTGCGGACCATACTCTGGTTGACCTACAAGGTTCAGTAGTAACTTGATCTGAAGTTTCATGATCATCATCATTAGCTTCCTCACTAATTGGTGTAGGAATCAATGGAACAGATTTCTGTGATGAACTAGTTTCCAATTCGGGAGAAGGTAGAAATACCTCATCAAGTTTACTTTCCTCCCACTCACTTCTTTTGAGAGAAACTCCTTCTCTAGAAAGGATCCATTCTTAGCAACGAATATCTTGCCTTCGGATCTGTGATAGAAGGTGTATCCAACAGTCTCATTTGGGTATCCTATGAAGACACATTTCTCCGATTTGGGTTCGAGCTTATCAGGTTGAAGCATTTTTCACATAAGCGTCGCAGCCCCAAACTTTAAGAAACAACATCTTTTGTTTCTTGCCAAACCATAGTTCATACGGTGTCGTCTCAATGGATTTAGATGGTGCAATATTTAACGTGAATGCAACTGTCTCTAATGTATAACCCCAAAACGATAATGGTAAATCGGTAAGAGACATCATAGATCGCACCATATCTGATAAAGTACAATTACGACGTTCGGACACACCATTACGCTGTGGTGTTCCAGGTGGCGTTAGTTGCAAAACTAGTTCACGTTGTTTCAAATGAAGACCAAACTCGTAACTCAAATATTCGCCTCATGCGATCAGATCGGTCGTGGAAATTTTATTTTCTTGTTACGATGATTTTCCACTTCACTCTAATATTCTTTGAACTTTTCAAATATTTCAGACTTATGCTTCATTAAGTAGATATACCCATCTCTACTCAAATCATCTGTGAAGGTCGGAAAATAATGATACCCGACGCGAGTGAGGGAGTCCTGGATTAGGGGGTCTCCGGACAGCCGGACTATATCCTCTGGCCGGACTATTGGACTATGAAGATACGAGATTGAAGACTTCGTCCTATGTCCGGATCGGACTCTTCTTGGCGTGGAAGGCAAGCTAGGCAATACGGATATGTATATCTCCTCCTTTGTAACTGACCTTGTGTAACCCTAGCCCCCTCCGGTGTCTATATAAACCGGAGGGTTTTAGTCCATAGGACAACATACAATCATACCATAGGCTAGCTTCTAGGGTTTAGCCTCTCCGATCTCGTGGTAGATCAACTCTTGTACTACTCATATTATCAAGAATAAACAAGCAGGACGTAGGGTTTTACCTCCATCAACAGGGCCCGAACCTGGGTAAAACATCGTGTCCCCTGCCTCCTGTTACCATCCGCCTTAGACGCAAAGTTCGGGACCCCCTACCCGAGATCCACCGGTTTTGACCCCCGACATTGGTGCTTTCATTGAGAGTTCCTCTGTGTCATCATCATTAGGCTTGATGGCTCCTTCAATCATCGATAGCGATGCAGTCCAAGCTGAGACTTTTTTTCCCGGACAGATTTTTGTATTCGGCGGCTCCGCACTGCGGGCCAACTCGTTTGGCCATCTGGAGCAGATCGAGAGTTACGCCCCTGGCCACCAGGTTAGGTTTGGAAGATTAAACTACACGGCCGATATCGGCGGAGATTTGATCTTCGACGGATTTGAGCCCCTGCTGAGTGCGCCACGCAGTCACGATGAGCATGATTTAGCTCTACCATCGGACAGTGTTCAGGAGATCGCACCGACAACTGCTCCGACCCTCAATTCGGAGCCCATTGCGCCATCCATGGACGGGTGGATAGACCCCGCCACGGAGGCTGTATCTTCAGCGGCAATCGATCTGAGTATCGACCTTACCCCTCACGAGAGCTGTGATGCCAGACTGCCGGAATCTTCCCCGGCCACGGACTCCGAACCGCCTGCGCCCAAGCCTATCGAATTCGACTGGGCGCCGATCATGGAGTTTACCTCCGCGGATATCTTTCAACACTCGCCCTTCGGCGACATACTGAACTCATTAAGGTCTCTCTCCTTGTCAGGAGAGTCCTGTCCGAACTATGTTCGGCAGGATTGGGATGCGGATGACGAAGAAATTCGCCGCCCACCCACCACCCACTTAGTAGCCACTGTCGATCATTTGACCGGCATGCTCGACTTCAACTCCGAAGACATCGACGGTATGGATGATGATGCAGGAGACGAATAGGAACCACTGCCCATAGGGCACTGGACGCCCACTTCATCATATGACGTATACATGGTGGACACACCCAAAGAAAACGACGACGAGGAACGGAAGGACGCAGCGAAGGGTTGCTCCCTCGAGAAGCAGTCAAAGCGGCGGCGTAAGCGCTGCTCCAAATCCCGCCTCGGCAGAAACAGTGATCATATAGACCCAGCGTTAGAGCAGGGTGAACCATCGCCCGACCACGGCAACACGGAGAATCAAACCGAACAACCCGACTCCGTCGAAGATAACAGTCCGGACGACATCACACCGGACAGGCTCCCAGAGCAACATAATGCCCATCGAAGGCTTGTTGCCACTATGAGGAGTCTGAAAAAGCAGAAGCAAAGGCTCAGGACTACACAAGACACACTCAGAATTAGATGGAGTGAAGTACTCAACACTGCAGCGAAGTATGGCGGTAATCGCCACACCAAGAGCTACCCGAAGCGAAAATTGCTACCTGAATTCGATTAGGAGGCCTTAGATCCCCCGCAATTAAAAAACAAAACAACCATCCGGTCGGATAGATGACCTCGTGGCCAACACAGAGCGGCAAACCATGCCGCGCATAAGCCAGTACGCGATCCATGCGAGGGCTCGCATCAAAAGGACGGCGCAACCAGATCCATATATGGGCCACGCAAGCACGCTCCAGCATGCAATGCAACACAACAAACATCCGAACACCACGGTACACCCAAATACAGGGGTGCCGCACACCCCCTATGTTTCACCGATGAGGTGCTGGACCATGAATTTCCAGAGGGATTCAAACCCGTAAACATAGAGGCGTACGACGGAACAACGGACCCTGGGGTCTGGATTGAGGACTACATCCTCCATATCCACATGGCTCGAGGAGACGATCTCCACGCCATCAAGTACTTACCCCTCAAGCTCAAAGGGCCAGCTCGGCACTGGCTTAAAAGCCTCCCCGAAAACTCCATTGGAAGCTGGGAAGAGCTCGAAGACGCCTTTCGGGCAAATTTTCAAGGGACCTATGTCCAACCACCGGATGGAGACGATTTAAGTCATATAACTCAACAGCTCGGAGAGTCAGCCCGAAAGCTTTGGAATAGGTTCCTCACTAAAAAGAACCAAATAGTCGACTGTCCGGACGCCGAAGCCTTAGTAGCTTTCAAGCACAGCGTTTGAGACGAATGGCTCACCAGACACCTCGGCCAAGAAAAGCCGAGAACAATGGCAGCATTAAAAAGCCTCATGACCCGCTTTTGTGCGGGCGAGGACAGCTGGTTAGCCCAATGCAGCACCGGCGACTGAAGTACATCCGAAGTTAGGGATGGAAACGGGAAATCACGATGCAGCAAAAACAAGCGCCAGAATAAAGAAGAAAGCCTGAAGACCACGGCGGTAAACGCCGGATTCAGAAGCTCTCGGCTAGGTCAGCAAAAGCTGCCCTCCAAAGGCAACAGAGACGAACTGTCCAGCCTAAACCAGATTCTGGATAAAATATGTCAGATCCACAGCTCCCTCGATAAGCCTGCAAATCATACCCATAGAGAATGTTGGGTTTTCAAGCAGTCCGGCAAGCTCAACGCCGAACATAAGGGGCAAGATACACCAAGCGAAGACGAGGACGAGCCTCGCAAGCAAAGCACTGGGGAACAGAAGAAATTCCCACCAGAAGTCAAAACAGTAAACGTGTTACACGTAACAAAGGGGAGAAACAAAGCGGCACTTCTAGTGCCAAAAGCCCCAGGGCCTATCACCGCGGAGTTCTGCTACTTGTCATCCCAACCGATCACCTTTGACCATCGGGATTACTTGGCAAATATCCGGCATGCAGGATGGGCTGCCTTGGTATTAGACCCAATAATTGACGGATACCACTTCACACGAGTCCTGATGGACGGCAGCAGTAGTTTAAACTTGTTATATCAGGACACAGTCCGCAAAATGGGATAGACCCAACAAAAATTAGCCGTAGCAATACTACCTTTAAAGGAGTAACACCAGGCCCCGAGGCCCATTGCACGGGCTCCCTGCTACTACAGGTTATATTCGGCTTTCCCGATAACTTCCGCAACAAAAATTTAATGTTCCACATTGCTCCGTTCCAAAGTGGCTATCAAGCACTACTAGCACGCGAAGCTTTCGCTTGCTTTAATGCAATACCGCATTACGCTTCTCTCACGCTTAAGATGCCCGGTCCACATGGCATCATTACAGTAAATGGAAGTATTGAGCGCTCCTTGCGCGCAGAAGACCGTGCGGCTGCCTTGGCAGCTGCACACTAAGCGGCCTCACCAACTAAAGCATCAGACAAGTCGTTAAGACCACGGACTCGGCTGGGCGAATCCGGCGCAGCTATATGTAATTAATACAGGTTTGATGGCTATACCCCTATTACAATACAAGGTGCTTAACGCGCGCAAACAAGTGGCAATTAGGCTCAACTTTACTCATTTTTAACTATATATGGTTTATTTAGTATAACCTAGTTTTTGCACGACAACTTTTCAATTAAGTTCCTTTCTTTTTCAGATGACCATCGTGCTACACTCGTCCAGAATACGGCACAACGGAGACACAAGCGTAGACATGCAACAGGGACCCGTTCCAAGGATTCTTTTTAGATTAAGACCCTGCGTAAACCTTTTTTACTGTCTCTTGTTGATACACATCCCTCGGATTCTCAGTACAATTGAGAAGGATGCTGACGTCTTGGCATGTGGCCACGTCAGAATATTGCACGTACCTGGACACCAGGGGCTTATTACAAAGGGCACTGTTTAGGCCCGATTTACATCATAAAGACCGAATACCTTAGGGAGTGTTAGGCGTCGCAAGTTTGGCCTTATATGCATCAGCTCCGAATCATGTCTTTGGTCAAATGTTGGGTTTGCCCAGCTCCTGTGTTTTGCTGCCCTACGTTCCGCTCTATCGGCTAGGGTGGCACCAGGAGAACTACTGCAATTGTGCCATGGTTCATCCGGACGAGCACCTCAGTAGAGAAAGCCAAAAACTGACTGTCATGATATAGCGTGAGACTGGTCAACCACTCGATGACCTAGCGGAATCTTCGAGATTCCTCCGCCTTAACGAAGGGTCGTTTCCCGGCCAGGCATGTACGCGCCCCAAATCCGGATGAGCGCGGAGCCACCAGGGGCTATATAGTAGCCCCACTGTCAAACTCCTCTAGCTAAGTGAAAGTGTTAAAGAATTATAGTCCGGTTGCCTAGTTCGCTACGCTATCACCTCCTTAATGGACCAAGATGTTGGATCAAGTGTGAACATGCGTCTTCTGTGAACACCCCCGCATTATATGTGTGGGGGCTGAAGCCGACGACTGCCATCTTTCAGGTTTTATACATATATGCATACACGGCCGCACATGAGGCATCATAGTACTTTCGGGCAAAAGTATAAATACAGCCTTGATAAACTCAATAAAACATTGTTTTTACAATGGGAATACATGTCATTCAAACATAATATTCTTCAAGCATTGGGCCTCTATCGAACGAGCGCCTTCAAGAACTTCTGCAAAATAGTGCTCGGCAGCCACTCGGCCTATGGACGAACCCTGCACCGCAACAGTGGTGGCATCCATCTCCGCCCAGTATGTTTTGACACGGGCAAGGGCCATCCATGAGCCTTCTATGCACGCCGACCTCTTCATCGCATTGATGCGCGGCACCGCACCAAGGACCTGCTGCACCAAACTAAAATAGTTGTTCTGCTTTGGACTTTCCGGCCACAGATGATCCACAACAGACTGAAGGAAATATGCCCTAGAGGCAATAATAAAGTTATTATTTATTTCCTTATATCATGATAAATGTTTATTATTCATGCTAGAATTGTATTAACCGGAAACATAATACATGTGTGAATACATAGACCAACAGAGTGTCACTAGTATGCCTCTACTAGACTAGCTCGTTAATCAAAGATGGTTATGTTTCCTAACCATGAACAAAGAGTTGTTATTTGATTAACGAGGTCACATCATTAGTTGAATGATCTGATTGACATGACCCATTCCATTAGCTTAGCACCCGATCGTTTAGTATGTTGCTATTGCTTTCTTCATGACTTATACATGTTCCTATAACTATGAGATTATGCAACTCCCGTTTACCGGAGGAATACTTTGGGTACTACCAAACGTCACAACGTAACTGGGTGATTATAAAGGAGTACTACAGGTATCTCCAATGGTAGATGTTGGGTTGGCGTATTTCGAGATTAGGTTTTGTCACTCTGATTGTCGGAGAGGTATCTCTGGGCCCTCTCGGTAATACACATCACATAAGCCTTGCAAGCATAATAACTAAGATGTTAGTTATGAGATGATGTATTATGGAACAAGTAAAGAGACTTGCCAGTAACGAGATTGAACTAGGTATTGGATACCGACGATCGAATCTCGGGCAAGTAACATACCGATGACAAAGGGAACAACGTATGTTGTTATGCGGTCTGACCGATAAAGATCTTCATAGAATATGTAGGAGCCAATATGGGCATCCAGGTCCCGCTATTGGTTATTGACCAGAGACATGTCTCGGTCATGTCTACATTGTTCTCGAACCGTAGGGTCCGCACGCTTAACGTTACGATGACAGTTATTATGAGTTTATGCATTTTGATGTACCGAAGGTTGTTCGGAGTCCCGGATGAGATCACGGACATGACGAGGAGTCTCGAAAAGGTCGAGACGTAAAGATTGATATATTGGAAGCCTATGTTTGGGCACCGGAAGCGTTCCGGGTGAAATCGGGATTTTTCCGGATTACCGGGAGGGTTACCGGAACCCCCCGGGAGGTAAATGGGCCTATTGGGCCTTAGTGGAAAAGAGAGAAGAGGCAGCCCACACCTGGCCGGCGCCCCCCACCTTTCCCAAGTCCTAATAGGACTAGGAGAGGTGGGCCGGCCCCCTCTTTCTCCTTCTTCCCCAAGAATCCTAGTTGGAATAGGATTGGGGGGAAGGAGTCCTACTCCCGGTGGGAGTAGGACTCCTCCCTGCGCCTCCCTCCTAGCCGGCCGAACCCCCTGCCCCTGGCCTTTATATACGGGGGCAGGGGGCACCACAAGACACACAAGTTAATCATTCCTTAGCCGTGTGCGGTGCCCCCTGCCACCAAATTCCACCTCGATCATACCGTTACAGTGCTTAGGCGAAGCCCTGCGTCGGTAGTACATCAAGATCTTCACCACGCCGTCGTGCTGACGGAACTCTTCCTCGACGCTTTGCTGGATCGGAGCCCGAGGCACGTCATCGAGCTGAACGTGTGCTAAGAACTCGGAGGTGCCGGAGTAACGGTGCTTGGATCGGTCGGATCGGGAAGAAGACGTACGACTACTTCCTCTACGTTGTGTGATCGCTTCTGCAGTCGGTCTGCGTTGGTACGTAGACAACACTCTCCCCTCTCGTTGCTGTGCATCACCATGATCTTGCGTGTGCGTAGGAAATTTTTTGAAATTACTGCGTTCCCCAACAGTGGTATCCGAGCCTAGGTTTTTATGGTTTGATGTTATATGCACGAGTAGAACACAAGTGAGTTGTGGGCGATACAAGTCATACTGCCTACCAGCATGTCATACTTTGGTTCGGCGGTATTGTTGGACGAGACGATCCGGACCAACCTTACGCGTACTCTTACGCGAGACCGGTTCCCTCGACGTGCTATGCACACAGATGGCTAGCGGAAGACTGTCTCTCCAACTTTAGTTGAACCAAGTGTGACTACGCCCGGTCCTTGAGAAGGTTAAAACGGAGTCTATTTGACGAACTATCGTTGTGGTTTTGATGCGTAGGTGAGATGAGTTCTTGCTTAAGCCCGTAGCAGCCACGTAAAACTTGCAACAACAAAGTAGAGGACGTCTAACTTGTTTTTGCAGGGCATGTTGTGATGTGATATGGTCAAGGCATGATGCTGATTTTATTGTATGAGATGATCATGTTTTGTAACCGAGTTATCGGCAACTGGCAGGAGCCATATGGTTGTCGCTTTATTGTATGCAATGCAATCGCGATGTAATGCTTTATTTTATTACTAAGCGGTAGTGATAGTCGTGGAAGCATAAGATTGGCGAGACGACAACGATGCTACGATGGAGATCAAGGTGTCGCGCCGGTGACGATGGTGATCATGACGATGCTTCGGAGATGGAGATCACAAAGCACAAGATGATGATGGCCATATCATATCACTTATATTGATTGCATGTGATGTTTATCCTTTTATGCATCTTATCTTGCTTTGATTGACGGTAGCATTATAAGATGATCTCTCACTAAATTATCAAGAAGTGTTCTCCCTGAGTATGCACCGTTGCAAAAGTTCTTCGTGCTGAGACACCACGTGATGATCGGGTGTGATAGGCTCTACGTTCAAATACAACAGGTGCAAAACAGTTGCACACGCGGAATACTCAGGTTATACTTGACGAGCCAAGCATATACAGATATGGCCTCGGAACACGGAGACCGAAAGGTCGAGCGTGAATCATATAGTAGATATGATCAACATATTGATGTTCACCATTGAAAACTACTCCATCTCACGTGATGATCGGTTATGGTTTAGTTGATTTGGATCACGTAATCACTTAGAGGATTAGAGGGATGTCTATCTGAGTGGGAGTTCTTAAGTAAATTAACTGAACTTAAAAATTATCATGAACTTAGTACCTGATAGTATCTTGCTTGTTTATGTTGATTGTAGATAGATGGCTCGTGCTGTTGTTCCGTTGAATTTTAATGCGTTCCTTGAGAAAGCTAAGTTGAAAGATGATGGTAGCAATTACACGGACTGGGTCCGTAACCTGAGGATTATCCTCATTGCTGCACAGAAGAATTACGTCCTGGAAGCACCGCTAAGTGCCAGGCCTGCTGCAAGAGCAACGCCAGAAGTTATGAACGTCTGGCAGAGCAAAGCTGATGACTACTCAATAGTTCAGTGTGCCATGCTTTACGGCTTAGAAACGGGACTTCAACGACGTTTTGAACGTCATGGAGCATATGAGATGTTCCAGGAGTTGAAGTTAATATTTCAAGCAAATGCCCGGATTGAGAGATATGAAGTCTCCAATAAGTTCTATAGCTGCAAGATGGAGGAGAACAGTTCTGTCAGTGAGCATATACTCAAAATGTCTGGGTATAATAATCACTTGATTCAATTGGGAGTTACACTTCCGGATGATTGCGTCATTGACAGAATTCTCCAATCACTGCCACCAAGCTACAAGAGCTTTGTGATGAACTATAATATGCAAGGGATGAACAAGACTATTCCCGAGCTCTTCGCTATGCTGAAAGCTGCGGAGGTAGAAATCAAGAAGGAGCATCAAGTGTTGATGGTTAACAAAACCACTAGTTTCAAGAAAAAGGGCAAAGGGAAGAAGAAAGGGAACTTCAAGAAGAACGGCAAGCAAGTTGCTGCTCAAGAGAAGAAACCCAAGTCTGGACCTAAGCCTGAAACTGAGTGCTTCTACTGCAAACAGACTGGTCACTGGAAGCGGAACTGCCCCAAGTATTTGGCGGATAAGAAGGATGGCAAGGTGAACAAAGGTATATGTGATATACATGTTATTGATGTGTACCTTACTAATGCTCGCAGTAGCACCTGGGTATTTGATACTGGTTCTGTTGCTAATATTTGCAACTCGAAACAGGGACTACAGAATAAGCGGACACTAGCAAAGGACGAGGTGACGATGCGCGTGGGAAACGGTTCCAAAGTCGATGTGATCGCGGTCGGCACGCTACCTCTACATCTACCTTCGGGATTAATATTAGACCTAAATAATTGTTATTTGGTGCCAGCGTTGAGCATGAACATTATATCTGGATCTTGTTTGATGCGAGACGGTTATTCATTTAAATCAGAGAATAATGGTTGTTCTATTTATATGAGTAATATCTTTTATGGTCATGCACCCTTGAAAAGTGGTCTATTCTTATTGAATCTCGATAGTAGTAATACACATATTCATAATGTTGAAGCCAAAAGATGCAGAGTTGATAATGATAGTGCAACTTATTTGTGGCACTGCCGTTTAGGTCATATCGGTGTAAAGCGCATGAAGAAACTCCATACTGATGGGCTTTTGGAACCACTTGATTATGAATCACTTGGTACTTGCGAACCGTACCTCATGGGCAAGATGACTAAAACACCGTTCTCCGGTACTATGGAGAGAGCAACAGATTTATTGGAAATCATACATACCGATGTATGTGGTCCGATGAATATTGAGGCTCGTGGCGGATATCGTTATTTTCTCACCTTCACAGATGATTTAAGCAGATATGGGTATATCTACTTAATGAAACATAAGTCTGAAACATTTGAAAAGTTCAAGGAATTTCAGAGTGAAGTTGAAAATCATCGTAACAAGAAAATAAAGTTTCTACGATCTGATCGTGGAGGAGAATATTTGAGTTACGAGTTTGGTGTACATTTGAAAAATTGTGGAATAGTTTCGCAACTCACGCCACCCGGAACACCACAACGTAATGGTGTGTCCGAACGTCGTAATCGTACTTTACTAGATATGGTGCGATCTATGATTTCTCTTACTGATTTACCGCTATCATTTTGGGGTTATGCTTTAGAGATGGCTGCATTCACGTTAAATAGGGCACCATCTAAATCCGTTGAGACGACGCCTTATGAACTGTGGTTTGGCAAGAAACCAAAGTTGTCGTTTCTTAAAGTTTGGGGCTGCGATGCTTATGTGAAAAAACTTCAACCTGATAAGCTCGAACCCAAATCGGAGAAGTGTGTCTTCATAGGATATCCAAAGGAAACTATTGGATACGCCTTCTATCACAGATCCGAAGGCAAGACTTTTGTTGCTAAATTCGGAAACTTTCTTGAGAAGGAGTTTCTCTCGAAAGAAGTGAGTGGGAGGAAAGTAGAACTTGACGAGGTAACTGTACCTACTCCGTTATTGGGAAATAGTACATCACAGAAAACTGTTTCTGTGAGACCTACACCAATAAGAGAGGAAGTTAATGATGATGATCATGAAACTTTAGATCAAGATACTACTGTACCTCGTAGATCAACCAGAGTAAGATCCGCACCAGAGTGGTACGGTAATCCTGTTCTGGAAGTCATGGTACTAGATCATGATGAACCTACGAACTATGAAGAAGCGATGGTGAGCCCAGATTCCGCAAAGTGGCTTGAAGCCATGAAATCTGAGATGGGATCCATGTATGAGAACAAAGTATGGACTTTGGTTGACTTGCCCGATGATCGGCAAGCAATTGAGAATAAATGGATCTTTAAGGAAAAGACTGACGCTGATGGTAATGTTACTGTCTACAAAGCTCGACTTGTCGCAAAAGGTTTTCGACAAATTCAAGGAGTTGACTACGATGAGACTTTCTCACCCGTAGCGATGCTTAAGTCTGTCAGAATCATGTTAGCAATTGCCGCATTTTATGATTATGAAATTTGGCAAATGGATGTAAAAACCGCATTCCTGAATGGATTTCTGGAAGAAGAGTTGTATATGATGCAACCAGAAGGTTTTGTCGATCCAAAGGGAGCTAACAAAGTATGCAAACTCCAGCGATCCATCTATGGACTGGTGCAAGCATCTCGGAGTTGGAATAAACGCTTTGATAGTGTGATCAAAGCATTTGGGTTTATACAGACTTTTGGAGAAGCCTGTATTTACAAGAAAGTGAGTGGGAGCTCTGTAGCATTTCTGATATTATATGTGGATGACATATTACTCATTGGAAATGATATAGAATTTCTGGATAGCATAAAGGGATACTTGAATAAAAGTTTTTCGATGAAAGACCTCGGGGAAGCTGCTTACATATTAGGCATAAAGATCTATAGAGATAGATCAAAACGCTTAATTGGACTTTCACAAAGCACATACCTTGACAAGATTTTGAAGAAGTTCAAAATGGATCAAGCAAAGAAAGGGTTCTTGCCTGTATTGCAAGGTGTGAAGTTGAGTCAGACTCAATGCCCGACCACTGCAGAAGATAGAGAGAAAATGAAAGATGTTCCCTATGCTTCAGCCATAGGCTCTATCATGTATGCAATGCTGTGTACCAGACCTGATGTGTGCCTTGCTATAAGTTTAGCAGGGAGGTACCAAAGTAATCCAGGGGTGGATCACTGGACAGCGGTCAAGAACATCCTGAAATACCTGAAAAGGACTAAGGATATGTTTCTCGTATATGGAAGTGACAAAGAGCTCACCGTAAGAGGTTACGTTGATGCAAGCTTTGACACTGATCCGGACGATTCTAAATCGCAAACCGGATACGTGTTTACTTTAAACAGTGGAGCTGTCAGTTGGTGCAGTTCTAAACAAAGCGTCATAGCGGGATCTACATGTGAAGCGGAGTACATAGCTGCTTCGGAAGCAGCAAACGAAGGAGTCTGGATGAAGGAGTTCATATCCGATCTAGGTGTCATACCTAGTGCATCGGATCCAATGAAAATCTTCTGTGACAATACTGGTGCAATTGCCTTGGCAAAGGAATCCAGATTTCACAAAAGAACCAAACACATCAAGAGACGCTTCAACTCCATCCGGGATTTAGTCCAGGTGGGAGACATAGAGATTTGCAAGATACATACGGATCTGAATGTTGCAGACCCGTTGACTAAGCCTCTTCCACGAGCAAAACATGATCAGCACCAAGACTCCATGGGTGTAAGAATCATTACTGTATAATCTAGATTATTGACTCTAGTGCAAGTGGGAGACTGAAGGAAATATGCCCTAGAGGCAATAATAAAGTTATTATTTATTTCCTTATATCATGATAAATGTTTATTATTCATGCTAGAATTGTATTAACCGGAAACATAATACATGTGTGAATACATAGACCAACAGAGTGTCACTAGTATGCCTCTACTAGACTAGCTCGTTAATCAAAGATGGTTATGTTTCCTAACCATGAACAAAGAGTTGTTATTTGATTAACGAGGTCACATCATTAGTTGAATGATCTGATTGACATGACCCATTCCATTAGCTTAGCACCCGATCGTTTAGTATGTTGCTATTGCTTTCTTCATGACTTATACATGTTCCTATAACTATGAGATTATGCAACTCCCGTTTACCGGAGGAATACTTTGGGTACTACCAAACGTCACAACGTAACTGGGTGATTATAAAGGAGTACTACAGGTATCTCCAATGGTAGATGTTGGGTTGGCGTATTTCGAGATTAGGTTTTGTCACTCTGATTGTCGGAGAGGTATCTCTGGGCCCTCTCGGTAATACACATCACATAAGCCTTGCAAGCATAATAACTAAGATGTTAGTTATGAGATGATGTATTACGGAACGAGTAAAGAGACTTGCCAGTAACGAGATTGAACTAGGTATTGGATACCGACGATCGAATCTCGGGCAAGTAACATACCGATGACAAAGGGAACAACGTATGTTGTTATGCGGTCTGACCGATAAAGATTTTCGTAGAATATGTAGGAGCCAATATGGGCATCCAGGTCCCGCTATTGGTTATTGACTAGAGACGTGTCTCGGTCATGTCTACATTGTTCTCGAACCGTAGGGTCCGCACGCTTAACGTTACGATGACAGTTATTATGAGTTTATGCATTTTGATGTACCGAAGGTTGTTCGGAGTCCCGGATGAGATCACGGACATGACGAGGAGTCTCGAAAAGGTCGAGACATAAAGATTGATATATTGGAAGCCTATGTTTGGGCACCGGAAGCGTTCCGGGTGAAATCGGGATTTTTCCGGATTACCGGGAGGGTTACCGGAACCCCCCGGGAGGTAAATGGGCCTATTGGGCCTTAGTGGAAAAGAGAGAAGAGGCAGCCCACACCTGGCCGGCGCCCCCCACCTTTCCCAAGTCCTAATAGGACTAGGAGAGGTGGGCCGGCCCCCTCTTTCTCCTTCTTCCCCAAGAATCCTAGTTGGAATAGGATTGGGGGGAAGGAGTCCTACTCCCGGTGGGAGTAGGACTCCTCCCTGCGCCTCCCTCCTAGCCGGCCGAACCCCCTGCCCCTGGCCTTTATATACGGGGGCAGGGGGCACCACAAGACACACAAGTTAATCGTTCCTTAGCCGTGTGCGGTGCCCCCTGCCACCAAATTCCACCTCGATCATACCGTTACAGTGCTTAGGCGAAGCCCTGCGTCGGTAGTACATCAAGATCGTCACCACGCCGTCGTGCTGACGGAACTCTTCCTCGACGCTTTGCTGGATCGGAGCCCGAGGAACGTCATCGAGCTGAACGTGTGCTAAGAACTCGGAGGTGCCGGAGTAACGGTGCTTGGATCGGTCGGATCGGGAAGAAGACGTACGACTACTTCCTCTACGTTGTGTGATCGCTTCCGCAGTCGGTCTGCGTTGGTACGTAGACAACACTCTCCCCTCTCGTTGCTGTGCATCACCATGATCTTGCGTGTGCGTAGGAAATTTTTTGAAATTACTGCGTTCCCCAACACAGACCTCATGGCGAGTCCGGACAATCTATTCAACTCGGCCCATTCGGCCAGCCGATCAGTCAATGGAAGCAGACGCTCTGGAACGTTAAATTGTGACCAGAATAGCTTGTCCACTTCACGACCTATTTCATCTTGGAAGTATTCGGCCGCATCGACAGCACTCGCCGCCAAGTCCAGATATGCGTCCGCCGAAGTCCACAGCCGGTCCAGAGGGGCATACCGAGGATCTCCAAACTTCCTTCGCAGCATAAAGGGCTTCCCAGCCGCAATATCCCCGGCTTCATGCAACTCCTCCTTCTTCGCTCTCATTGCAGAGCGGGTGTCTTTGGTCGCCATCGTGGCCTTCTCCGGGTCCGTCGCCTTCACCCGGTTTTCTTCTTCAAGAAGCCGGTAACGGTCAGCAACATCTTTTAATTCCACGGCCATCTTGGCAATTTTTTCTTTGCTCTCGCAATGTGCGGCCTGTTCGGCCCTTAACTCTTCGGCCGCCTTTAAAGCGGCCGCATTACTACTCCTTGCTTGCTCCTTGGCTCGGGCAAGCTCCGCCCGAAGGGTCTCCAGGGTGGCAGCTCCATCTGCAGTCACAACATATTAAAGATACTTGCACCATGCTGCTCTTACTACGTGACATTCACCAGAAAAATCACCTACCATGTGCCTCGTCAAGCCTCTTGTTAACAAGCCCGATGTCGGCATCCGCCGCATCCAGTTGCCGCTTTAGTTCGGCAAACCCATCAGTCTGGCTAGCCACCGGAGCTTCAACCACCTGTACATAAAGGCGGTCCGGTTATTACCCCTCTGTTTGCCGCCCTTCTCGACGACAACCAGAGTCTCAGGGGCTACTATCTACATAGGGCACACCTAAAAATGTGTGGTACTGTCAAAAATGTACATCATTTCACGTACCTCAAAACCTGTCAGTAGACTCATAAAGGCTTCATGCAACCCGCTTTCGGCGGACGAAATCCTTTCAATCACCATACCCATCAATGTACGGTGCTCTTCTGAGATAGTTGCTCGCTCTAGCAGATCCCTCAGTACATCCGACCGCATACCAGACGGTGCCGGACTCTTTTGATTGCTCTCTTCAAGAGCCGGATACTGGGGACTTCAGGTAGCCATAGGATCACCTTCTAGCCTTGCCGGATCAGAAGAAACCCTCTGCGACGACACCTCGGGGTCGCTCGCCTCGTGAGGCGGTGTGGCAGGGGGACGTGTTTCGCTATCCATCATCTCTGGAAGAAGATCCCCCGAAGATGAGCTCTGCTGAGAAGGGCTAAGATCCGAACTGCAAGATAAATGCTTCGGTTATTTTCCTCAGAAGTAAGGTAGGATATCTTCACTATTGAGTACTTTTTGATTACTTACAGCTCGGTAGAGGGCTGATCCCCGCGCGGACATTGTGCGGCAAGAATACCCTCCGAGGCAGGACCCTCTGGCGGAGATTTCTTCTCCCGTTTGGAAACCTTGGTTTCCAGACCTTCAGAGGTAGTCCTCTTCCTTTCCCGCGGAGAGAGAATGCCAGATTCTTCCCCTTGGTTATCCTCCCTTGTAGAGGCGCTCATTCCCTCGATTGGAATAGTTAGCGATGGAGGCCCGCTTTCGCCCTCTTTATTCCCCCCTTCATCTTCCTTTGAGGGCACTAGACAAGGTCCTGGCTCGAGCATCTTTTCCAGCACCGGATTTTCCAAGCCTTCAGGAAGGGGGGCCGAACACCGGATCTTCTTCGCCTTTGTTGTCCAGTCCTGGTCAAAGAGCGATTCTTCAGAATGATGTCATGATAAATAAAAAGGACAGTGTGTTCGGCCATGGGATTACTTACTTGGGCAGTGGTGCGGTTGCTGCTTAGGCCCATGTCCTCGGTAGTGTCCGGACACTCTATTTGGGGTCCGAAGAATGATTTGTACATCTCCTCATGCATCATGCCAAGGAAATTCTGAATAGCGCGCAGTCCTTCTGGGTTGAATTCCCACATGCGGAGGGGCCGGCGTTTGCAAGGCTGGACTCGACGAACCAACATAACTTGCATTACCATAACCAGACTGAAATCTCCCTCGAAGAGATCTTGGATGCGGATCTGCAGTATTGGCACGTCCTTTGCTGGACCCCAGCTCAACCCCCTGCTAATCCATGACATCAGTTGTGGTGGAGGGCCCGAGCAAAAGGTGGGGGCAGCTACCCACTTGGCACTTCGGGGAGCTGTGACATAAAACCACTCCCGTTGCCACAATCCGGACACCTCTGGAAAAGAACCCTTTGGCCATGGAGCGTCAGCAATTTTGCTTATTAGAGCACCTCCGCATGCTGCATACTGCCCCTCAACCATCTTCGGCTTCACATCGAAGGTCTTGAGCCACAGACCGAAGTGAGGGGTAATGCGGAGGAAGGCCTCACAGACGACAATAAATGACGAGATGTGAAGAAGGGAATCCGGGGCCAGATCGTGAAAATCCACCCTGTAATAGAACATAAGACCCCTAACAAAGGGATCCAGAGCGAGGCCTAGTCCTCGGAGGAAGTGGGAGACGAACACAACGCTCTCGTTGGGTTTGGGAGTAGGGACGACCTGCCCTCAGGCGGGCAGCCTATGCGAAATTTCGGCGGTCAGATGTCTGGCCTCCCTCAACTTCTTGATTTCCTCCTCCGTGACAGAGGAAGGCATCCACCGGCCTTGAAGGCTGGATCCGGACATGATTGAAGGTCCGAAGCACCTGACCTGAGCTTTGGGTGTTAGAACTCGAGGCGGGGGGGATTCGATTGAGCACGGGAGGGAAAAAAGAAAAACCCTTGTCCCTTTATAAAGGGGGTGAATATCAGGCGTCCTCCTCACGACCGTTTGAGACTTACCTAAGATCTAGGAGTCATACCAACAGGCATGGTTGGGTTACCCACGTTGTCGAGTGGTAGGATCGACATATGCCAATGGGTGGCTTATCATTGCGGGGGCCAATAGAACGTCGCCGGTGCCTGGAAACGGGATGAGGCGTAGACATGCACGCCGGCGAATCTTACCCAGCTTCAGGGCTCTCCGGGGAGATAACACCCCTACTGCTGCTCTGCGGAGTCTCCGCATGGTTACTAAGTTCACAGGTGGCTACAATGCTCCTTGAGCTGTTTGGGGTGGAAGGAGGAAGAAGGGCTTAGCTTAGCTTGCTTCTTCTCCTTGTATGTGTCTAGGTCTAGGAAGAGAGTTCCACCCCTTGCATGGGTGCACCGGGGGGTTTATATAGGCCTACCCCCCGGGGGTACAATGGTAATCCGACTGGGCGCAGGGCCCAGCTGTCTGTGGCTGTGTTCGC
Source organism: Triticum monococcum (assembly GCA_034509565.1). NCBI lineage: Eukaryota > Viridiplantae > Streptophyta > Magnoliopsida > Poales > Poaceae > Triticum > Triticum monococcum. Next base: position 81,342,368 of record CM067843.1, read on the forward strand.
CGGCTTCTCCGCCGGCTTCTGGGGCCCGCCGGCTGGTGGGTCCCGCCGGCTGCCGGCTCCCGGGTCGACAGGCCGGCCCCACTGGCCAGGGCCTGGTCGGCGGCTGGTTACTGTTGCTCCGTGTTTGTTGGCGCAGGCTTGGTCAGGGTAAGCGTGGCTACAGTAACGCCGCCCTGGCGGGCGATTACTGTAGCCCCGCCGCACCTTGTCTCCTTAATGGGCGTCCCCTTCGAGGAAGGCGGCAGGCCGGCTACGTGAAGCCGGCCCTCTGTCTTGCCGGCTTGAGAGGGGGTGTGGCCGCCTTCGGCATCCCTCTGCCCGAAGGGGCCCACCGCCTCGGGGGCCACGCTGGCGGCCCGTCGTGGACGGCGTCAGAGCCGCCATGGCTACAGTGCCGCGCCGGGCGGGCCGCAGCTGCCCGCACGACGCGCTGTACCAGGCGTGCTCCGGGTTTTGGGGGTGGCAGGCTCCACTCTAGCCACGCCCCGCTTCATCATCGCAGAGTGGACGCGTACATCGCGGGTACGGCGTTGACTGCTTTATCGGAGCCGGCCCGGCGGTAGCCGGCCGTGCCATAGCCGGCCTCGCCATAGCCGGCCCTGCCGTAGCCGGCCATGCCGTAGCCGGCCCTCCACAGTTTTCTTCATGGGGGTAAAAAGGGCGGGCCGCCCCCCAAGCCGGCTAGGATGGTAGTCGGCTAGGGGGGAGACGGCCCAGGTCTTGAGTCTCCTTATGAGCCGGATGGGCTCATAATTTTTTCGGAGGGGCCAGGGGAAGCCGGCTGGGCTACCCATGGCTAATTACCCCGACAGTAGTCCCCGAAGGCGGGCGAGCTTCACGGCGGACAGAAGGACGGGAAGCTTGGCCGGCTTCATACCGTGAGGGGCCGACCTCGTCGTTGCAGCCGACTTCGGAGCACTTTTTGTTACTAGGGTGACCGTGGTTGACCCGCGGGCTAGCCGCGGGCCCCACGACGAGCCACGTGGTGGGGAAGTCCTGCCGTCGCACGCGCGCGACGGGACACCGCCGCAGGCCCGGGCCCGCCACTCCCTGGCCTCGGCCCGGGCGCAGATCTTCTGTGGCCCGAGGGGACTACTCGCCTCCCCGCGGCCGTTACTCCGCGTCATCAAGGCGCGTAACTAACGCGGGCGTGGGGGAGATGGGCACGATCGATCCCCACGATCCCCCACGCCGCGCCTCCTCGTCTCTGGCGCACGCGCCTACAAGTAGGGGGGGAGGGGGAGAGGCACAGGCCTGTTCGCTCCCCCGCTCCCTGTCCCTCCTGCTCTTCTTCTTCCTCTTCTTCTTCCTCGCGCCCGACGCAGTTTCGCGCCGCAACCCACTCACGCCGCCATGTCTCTGGCTTTGTCGAGCTCGTGGGACGGGTCCAATGTCCACGAGGACCACATCGAGTTCCTCCGCCAGACCCGGCGCCTGCCCGCCGCCAACCTCGTGCAGGTGCGTCTGGCGCCCGCGAAGGAGGTCTCGCCGGCGCCGGAGGAAGGCGAGCGTGTCGTCTTCCGCGCGCACTTCCTTCGCGGCTTCGGCTTCCCGGCGAGTAGCTTCATGCGCTCCTTTCTTGAATTCTACAACCTCCAACCACACCACGTCACGCCCAACGCAGTGCTGCAGCTCTCGGCCTTCGTCTCGCTCTGCGAAGGGTTCTTGGGGGTGCTGCCGACGCTGGAGCTCTGAGCGGAGCTGTTCCAGAACAAGCTCGGCACCGTCTCCGCCGGCGTGTCGGCTCCCTGCGGCGCCTTCATCGCGATGAAGAGGGCAAGCGACGACAACCCCTTCCCCCACATCCCTCTGATCCAATCTGTCAAGCTCTGGCAGAAGTCTTATTTCTATGTCAAGAACGTCGCCCCGCACGGCGACTACGTCAATCTGCCGGCTTACGTAGCCGGCCCGCCGACTGGGAAGCGGCGGACCTGGGGCTACCGGTCGAAGTCCTTATCGCCGGCTGGGCATGCTTCCATCTCCCGGCTGCGGGTGATGGTCCAGTCGGAAGGCCTGCGCGCGTCCGATCTGGTAACCGCCTTCGTCGAGCGCCGGGTTCTGCCCCTTCAAAGCCGGCCGCACATGATGTGCCAAATGAGTGGCCGGTTTGACCCCTGCCGGCTAAGCACATGGGAGATGCCCCATGCCGAGGTGGCTTTGATGGCGAACTACATCGCCAACCTGAAGCTCACCGACGAGTGGCAATTCGGCAAGGCGCCGTACTCCCGCGCCCATCCTCCGCCTGTGGTAAGTTTTTCTTCTCGTCGTCTGCCGGCTTGGGTCAGCCGGCTTCTGACCAGGCGGCTCTTCTCTTTTTTCTCTTCATCAGAATCCTCTTCTTCCGCCGCCATTCGGGGCGGCTGGAGTCGACCGTGAGTACGCCCCGGACCGTACGGTGGACGACCTCGACGACCCGGATCTCTCCGCCGTTGCCATGGAGGATGCCGCCACAGGGGACGCCGCCGAGCTTGGCAGCACCGGGCTCTCGCCAGTTTCGACGACTGGCCGGACGATTTTGAAGCCGAAGAACTCCCGCGCCGCCAGCCGGCAACCGACCGCCGCGGCGCGAGTTCGTCTGCCGCGTCGACTGCCGGTGGTGGGAAGGGGAAGCGCCGGGCCGCGCTCCCGCTCTTCGGAAGCCGGCCGAAGAAGCCGAAGGCCTCCGCAGCGGCCACAAAGCGCGAGGAGGTGGCGGCGAAGGCGGCCCGCTTCCGGAAGGCGGTGAAGAAGCCCCCCTCAGTTTCCGCGTAAGTCTAGTAGCCGCCTACGTGCTTGTCATTCTAAAGTCTTCTTTTCTTCAATGCTTTTCTGATTTTCTGAGCAGGGCGCCGCTTTCCCTCGAGCGAGGCCCAGCCGGCTCCGTGGTCGGGCCGAGTGCCGGATCCTCAGGGTCCCGCCGAGTGGACCCCCGCGCCGAACTTGACGCAGCCACGGAGCGCAACGCTCGCGAGGCGCGCCGAGAGAGGGAGGCGGCCGAGCGGGAGGCAGCGGAGCGGGAGGCCGCCCAGACGGCGCCAGGGCGAGCAAGCGCGGCGGCCGAGACTCCGTCGGAGCGGGCGGCCGCGGAGACGGAGGTGGAAGGCGCGCGCAGCCAGACTCCGCTACTCGCCATCCCCCTCCAGGCCTTGGATCCGGATATCCCTCTGCCCACGGCGGAGGAGATTATCCCCGAGCTGCCGCCGGTGCAGAGGGACGAAATCTTCGAGGTATCCGTCGAGAGGACGTCGCCAGCAGCGCCAGCCGGAGAAGGCGAAGGCGGCCAATCGTCGGCGGTGCCGGAGGAGCCGGCCCGGGCCGCACCCGAGGACGGAGCCGGCCTTGAGATCGAGCTGGCGGCAGGCCGGCCCGCCGGAGGGGGCACGGCCCCGCCGGACACGCGCCGAGCCACGGGGGCTGAGCGGACGGCAGACGCCTTAGAGGCGGCCAGCTCCGCTACGTCTGGCTGGACTCCTAGCGGAGGGAGCGGCGAGCTGAACATCGCGGCTCAAGAGGTTCGGAGCCAGCTGCAGGCACAGGCCGGCCTCCTGAGGCAATTTACTTAGGAGTTTCTGTCGATGCGGTCTGCCATCCGGGTAAGTCTTCACTCCTTGACCGCTCTGGTCCTTTGAATTTTTTCCGTGGGGGCGCGCTAGCGCACCCACTGGGTGTAGTCCCCGAGATCCGGGCCGACTGCAGCGCAGTCGGGTCGGATCTTACTTGACGACTATCTTGACTGTTTTTTCTGATCTCCAGGATTATCATAATTCTCGCGCTGCCGCCTTCAACTCCCAGGCTCGGGAGCTAAGCCGGAGGACCGAAGACCTCGCTAGCAGCCGGCGTAAGTGTTTTGTCCTTATTAATTTCTCGTGGGGGCGCGACAGCGCACCCATTGGGTGTAGTCCCCGAGATCCGGGCCGACTGCAGCGCAGTCGGGTCAGATCTTACTCGACGACTTTTCCTTTGCTGACTTTTCTCTTTATTTTTTTTTGCTCGTGCAGAGGCCAACGCCGACCTGCGGAGGGAACTCGGCGTGGTGCAGGCCGCTCTTCGTGCCAAGGACGCCGAGTACGCTGACTTGGTTCAAGAGCGCGACCGCCTGGCGACGAAACTGGCCGACCAAGAGGAGAGCCACAAGGCGGCCCTGCAAAAGGCGCAGGACGGCGAGGCTACCCTGAAGGCGGAGTTCGAGGCCAGGGAGGCGAGCTGGGCCGAGACGCGCCGGGCGCTGGAAGAAGGCTTCGGCCGGATCGAGGATCTCATCGATGGTAGGCTGTCTTTCTTGCTCTTCTTCCATTCGCCGGCCGCCTATGGTTTTGTTTTGACTTGTGTTTGCTGTCTTGCGCAGAGTACTTCCCCGGCCAGTCCGTCCTTGCCGCCCAAGCCATCGAAGCCTACAGCGAGGAGCGCCGTCAGGCCGGGGTTGTGATTCCGCCGGATGCAAACCGGACGTTGTCGGAGCAGCTCATCGCCGTCCAGGCGCGGCTGCAGCCGGCCCACCGGTTGCTCCGCCGGCTCCAACGCGCCGGGGCGACGATGCTGGCCGCGCTCTGGCCCGGCCAGACAATTCCCCGCACCCCAAGCCGGACGGCCGACTGGCTCGAAGTCGCAGTCGGCCGCTTTGAGGCCTGGAAGGCGTCCGCGGCCCGTCTTGGAGCCGGGCGCGCGCTGGAGTTCGTCCGCGCGTGGTACCCAGGGCTAAGCCTGGACCAGGTGCGGACGTGGCGGTCGGAAGCCGACGCCGAGCTAGAGGAGGTGCGGCCGGCGATCGCGCAACGCGCCTCGACGATCGCTGAGTGCACCGACACCAGCGTCTTCGCGCCGGAGCTCAACAACGATGGCGCCGCCCAGCCGGAGGAATGGTCCGGGCTGAACCTGGCGGACGGCGAGGACTCGGCCGAAGAGATCGCCTCCAGCGACGAGGGCGAGGACGACGAGGAGGAGGACGGCGAAGATGCCGACCCGACTGGTGAGATGGCCGACCGTCCCCCAGCCGACCGTGCCTCCAGCAACGAGCCACGCGGGAGTGCGGCCTCTGCCGGAGGCAACGATCAAGCCGAGGTTGGCCAGCCGGCCGCTCCTCCAGCCGGCGCGACTACTTCTACCGCCTAGCCCGGCTCGTCTGCGGCCCCGCCGGCTTGATCTGCCGTTCTTTTTGTCCCTGTTTTACTTTTTCAGACAATTTTAAGTTTCTGCAATTCCACCCACTGGGGGTGTATCGAACAATGTTGGATGTCGACCTCTCTGGAGGCTTTTTGTGTAAATATTAATATATGCATGTGTTGGCATTCATTCAAGTGTACTTTTTTGTCCTTAGGCTCTTTCCTTTGCCGCCTTCCCTCTTTGGGAAGACAAGTACTTGGGCTTTCTTGGATTTGAAGTAGACTGAATGTAGGCCGGCCGGCCGGCTACTCTGGTAGTCGGTCGGCGTGAGGCAGTCAGCCGGCTTTTGTTATATATGTGAGTCTGTTTGGTCCCTAGCCGTTTTTCATGTGGGCACCCTTTCCGGCTTGTGGCTCTTGCCAGCCGAGCAGTCGGTTCTTCGAGCTGCGATTTCGACAAGAGCCAAGCCTGGGTGTCGGCACATTACTTGTCTGACTGCGGGTAGGGCTCCTAATATAACTCTAGTCGGCCAGTCCCCGGGCCGACTCGTCGGACCCGGTACCGGACAAAATAAATGAAGAGGTAAAATCATACGCATGATAACTTTCATTCATAAGATAAAGGGTGGCAGTCCCCGAGTCTTTCTCGGGGAGCCTACTGTTTCGTACTAAATACAAAAGTGGGCATAACACATACTACGTTTTAACTGTAAAACTTCCGAAGGAGATTTGCGTTCCATGGTCGCTCCGACTCCTTGCCGGAGTCGTCTCTCTTGCGTGCCTTCGGCTTCTGCGCGTCGATGAGGTAGTAGGCGTCGTTGCCCAAGGCTCTGCTGATGATGAAGGGGCCTTCCCAGGGGGCTGCGAGCTTGTGTTGGCCGGCTGTTCGCTGGATCAGCCGGAGCACAAGGTCGCCCTCCTGGAAGGATCTTGGGCGGACCCTCCGGCTATGGTAGCGGCGCAGACCCTGCTGGTAGATGGCAGACCGGCTGAGGGCTAACAGCCGGGCCTCTTCCAGCAGGTCGACACCGTCTTCTCGTGCTTCTTTGGCTTCCGCTTCCGTGTACATGGTTACCCGAGGCGAGTCGAACTCGATGTCTGTTGGGATGACCGCCTCGGCACCATATACAAGGAAGAAGGGAGTGAAGCCGGTTGATCTGTTGGGAGTAGTGCGCAGACTCCATAGGACAGCCAGCAGCTCATCGAGCCAGCAGCCGGCTGAACGCTCCAGAGGTACGACCAGTCGAGGCTTGATGCCGGACAGAATGAGGCCATTTGCTCGCTCCACTTGGCCGTTTGACTGCGGGTGGGCGACTGACGCAAGGTCCAGCCGGATACCTTGCGCAGCGCAGAACCGTGCCAAGGCACCATTGGCAAAGTTCGTGCCGTTGTCGGTGATGATGCTGTGCGGTACGCCGTACCGGGTTGTTATATCTGCAATGAAGGTCACTGCAGTCGGCCCATTCAGCTTCTTGATCGGCTTTGCCTCGATCCACTTGGTGAATTTGTCGACGGCGACGAGCAAATGTGTCATGCCGCCACGCGCCGTCTTGAATGGGCCCACCATATCCAATCCCCAGACGGCAAAAGGCCAGGTGATGGGAATGGTCTTGAGTGCTGAAGCCGGCATGTGTTGCTGCGAGCTGAAAAGCTGGCAGCCTTTGCAGTGTTTGACTAGCTCTTTGGCGTCGTCCAAAGCAGTCGGCCAGAAGAAACCGTGGCGGAAGGCTTTGGCGACCAGTGATCTTGATGCGGCGTGGTGGCCGCACTCTCCTTGGTGTATATCCCTGAGGATCGTGATGCCTTTCTCCTGCTCGATGCATCGCTGCAAGACTCCGGTGGCGCTACGCTTGACGAGCTCTCTGTTGACGATTGTGTATGCTCCAGCCCAGCGCTGAACTTGTCTTGCTTCGTTTTTGTCAGCCGGCAGGTCATGGTTCACCAAAAAGTTGCGGATGGTTTGGGCCCATGATGGGGCGGCGACCTCCTCTGCCACTAATGTGGCCACAGCCACCAGGGTGGGCGGGCTGGGCAGTGCAATGCTGGAGTCGGCCGCCGCTTCCTGTGATGAAGAAATCCCCGGGCCGGCTACCGCAGTCCCCGGGCCGGGTGTGGTAGTCCCCGGGCCGGGTACTGCAGTCCCTGAGCCAAATATTGAAGTCCCCGGGCCGGCTGCTTGATTCTTCGAGCCGGACCCGGCCCCCTCGGGGTTAGGCGGCACGAAAATGGAGTCGGATTCCGGAGACAGCTTGATTGAAGGCTTGAGGAGGCGCTGCAGGGTGACGCCGGCTGGTATTGCTTGCCGCGTGGAGCCTATTCGGGCCAGAGCATCTGCTGGCTCGTTGTCGGCTCGCGGCATGTGAAGGAACTCGCATTCGTCGAAGTATCCGCTGATTTTCTGCACTAGGAAACGGTAGCTCGCCATGTTCGCGTCCTTGGCGTCCCAGTCGCCAGAAGACTGCTGCACCACCAAATCCGAGTCTCCATAGCACAGGATCCGGCGAATGCCAAGTTCCTTGGCAAGCCGGAGCCCGTGTATGAGTGCCTCGTACTCGGCTACGTTGTTGGAGGCGGCGAAGTGGATCTACAGCGTGTATCTGAGCTTGTCGCCCTTTGGAGAGGTAAGGACGACGCCGGCTCCCAAGCCGGTGCGCATCTTTGATCCGTCAAAGTGCATGCGCCAATGGGTGGAGTCGGGCGCTGGTGGTAAGTACTAGGTCTCGGCCCAGTCGACGAGGAAGTCGGCCAGCGCTTGCGTCTTGATGGCGGTGCGGGGTTGGTAGAAGATTGTGTAGGGGGCCAGCTCGATGGCCCATTTGGCCACCCGGCCGGATGCATCCCGGCTGCCTATGATGTCGGCTAGCGGGGCAGTGCATACAACCGTGATGGGATGGTCTTGAAAGTACGGCTTCAACTTCTTGGTGGCGAGGTACACGCCATAGCACATCTTCTGATAGTGCGGGTAATTTTGCTTCGAGGCGGACAGCGCCTCGCTCAGGTAGTAAACCGGCCTTTGGACCGGCTGGGCTCGGCCTTCTTTGGGGCGTTCGACCACAATGACGGTGCTGACCACCCGGCTAGTGGCGGCAATATATAGGAGCATGTGTTCCTTCTCAGTCGGTGCCGCCAAGACAGGCGGCGTGGACAGCATTTTCTTCAGCTCGTGGAAAGCTTGGTCGGCCTGGTCATTCCACTCAAAGTGAGTGCTCTTCTTCATGAGGTGGTAGAGGGGGAGAGCTTTTTCTCCAAGCCGGCTGATGAAGCGGTTAAGAGAGGCCAGGCACCCGGTGAAATTCTAAATCTCTCTGAGCTTGGTTGGGACCGCCATCCTCTCGATGGCCTTGATCTTCACAGGGTTGCACTCTATGCCGCGTTCAGAGACCAGAAAGCCTAGGAGCTGGCCGGCTGGCACTCCGAACACGCATTTCTCCGGGTTGAGCTTGATCCGGAACCGGCGCAGGTTCTCGAACGTCTCCTTCAAGTCTTCCAGCAGAGTGCCATGCTTCTCCGTCTTCACCACAACATCATCTAGGTAAACATGGGCGTTCTTGCCGAGCTGCGTGAGGAGGCACTTCTGCATGCAACGCTGAAAAGTGGCGCCGGCATTCCTCAAGCCGAACGTCATAGTCAGGTAGCAGAAGGCTCCAAACGGCGTGATGAAGGCGGTCTTCAGTTGGTCATCCGGGTTCAGCTTGATTTGGTGGTATCCCGAGTAGGCATCCAAAAAGCTCAACAGCTCGCATCCGGCTGTGGAGTCTATCACTTGATCAATCCTGGGCAGAGCGAAGGGATCTTTTGGGCAGGCTTTGTTGAGGCTCGTGTAATCTATACACATGCGCCACTTGTTATTCTTTTTCAGCACGAGAACCGGGTTCGCGAGCCATTCGGGGAAGAAAACTTCCATGATGAAGCTGGCTGCAAGGAGCCGAGCTATCTCCTCCCCTACGATCCTTCTCTTCTCTTCTGACAGTCGGCGGAGGGGCTGCTTGACTGGTTTAGCATCCTCCCGCACGTGCAATTTGTGCTCGGCGAAATCCTTCGGAACACCCGGCATGTCCTTGGGGGACCATGCAAAGATATCCCGATTCTCACGGAGGAAATCGGCGAGCTCGCCTTCCTATTTGCTATCCAGGCTCGTCCCAATGACGGTAAACCTCTCGGGGTGCTCGGGGTCGAGCTGTATCTTCTTGGTCTCCTTGGCCGGCTGGAAAGATCCTTGGGCATCATACTCCTTGGAGTCGGCGGGTTGGTTTAGCTGCTTGCTGGCCAGGGCCACGACCCGGTCCAGCGTCTTCCTCTCGGCAGCGATCACGAGGGATTCGGCCAGCCGGCTGCTGGCCGCGGCGCAGTCGGCGGACTTCTTGTAGTCGCCGGCGATGGTGAAGACACCCTTGGAGCTCGGTATCTTCATCTTGAGGTAAGCATAGTGGGGGACCGCCATGAACTTGGCCAAGGCGGGTCGGCCAAGCAAGGCGTGATATGGGCTCTCCAGGTCCACCACCTCGAACCAGATTGCTTCCCGGCGGAAATGATCCTTGCCCCCAAAGAGTACATCGATCCTGAGCTTGCCGATGGGGGCACAGGACAATCCGGGTACGATGCCGTGGAACACCATTCGAGTCGGCGCAAGTTGCTTGGCCTTGACGCCCAGCTTCTCCATGGTGTCGCGGTACAGGATGTTGATGCTGCTTCCGCCGTCGATCAGCACGCGAGAGAAGCGTGCGGCGCGCGTATCCGTTGCGAGGGTGGCCTCCAGGACCAATGCGTAGGAACCGGGGGATGGCATCACCTCTGGGTGGTCGTCCCGGCTCCAGCTGATGGGTTTCTTCGACCAGTGCATGTGGCCGGCTGGGCTGGTGGCGGCCACGTTGACCTCCTGTTGCTCCCGGCGCTTGCTGCGCCGGTCCTCGGGCTGGCTCGTGAAGACGACATAAGATGCTTGGTCATCGGGGAATTCGTCCTGCACGGCGTCGACCGCGGGCCGGGCGGCTTTGGGCGGCGGAGCCGGCGGCGGCGGGCCGGCAGGCGGAGTCGGCGTGAGCCCTTCGCCCTTCGAGATTCGGGCGAGCCAGTTGCATTTGCGGGTCGTGTGGTTGGACGGCTTCGCTCCGCTGTGGAACTTGCATGGGGCATCAAGGGTTTGCTCGTAGGAGAAGGCCGGCTGCCAAGCCGGCCGGCCGCCCTTGGGCTTCTTGGGTGCGGGCCGCCCTTCAGGCGGCGCGTCTTCGACCGTGGCCACCTGCCGACTGGCAGGAGGCGGCGCAGGGCCCTTGCGCTTTTGATCATTCTGGTGTTGGCGTCGGCTGCCGTCTCCAGCCGGCGCTTTGGGCGCCGGATTGAGCACCTTTCCGGATGCGTCCACCCGGAGCTCGGTCTTCATCGAGGAGTCGGCGGTGGCGTACTTGTCGGCGATGTTCAGGAGCTCGTCGAGGGTAGTCGGCTCATCGCAGAGAAGCTTGTGCTTGAGGAGGGTGCCCTCTCGGCACCCGGCTGTGAAGTATTCGATGGCTTGCACCTCGTGCACCCCCTCGCAGGAGTTGCGGAGCTCGGCCCAACGCGTCAGGTAGTCGCGAGTGGACTCGGCTGGGCCCTGTACGCACAGGGAGAGCTGTCTGGGCTTGGGAGCCCGCTTGTAGGTGCTGGTGAAGTTGCGAACGAAGGCTTCAGTGAAATCCACCCAGCTGTTGATGCTGAGGGGCTTAAGGCTGTTGAGCCAAGTCCGCGCCGTGCCTTGCAGCATGAGGGGCACGTACTTTACGGCAACGAGCCGGTTGCCATTGGCGATGCTGATGGCTGTGGAGTAGTCGGTCAGCCAGTCTTCCGGCTTCACCGAGCCGTTGTACTTGGGTGTGTCTCTTGGGAGCGAGAACCCCTTGGGGAAGGGCTCGTCGCGGATGCGGGGGCCAAAGCAAGGCGGGCCGACATCGTCTTCTTCTTCTAGAGCCAGGGACCGGGCCAGGCGGTCGATCCGGTGGCGGGCGTCATTTTCGCCGATTCCCTCCCGGCGACCAAGCCGGCCGCTGAGAGTCGGGTGAGCCACTGAAGGAGGGGTAGGATATCTTTCTCCGCGAGCTCGAGGCGGAGGCGGGGTGCCCCGCCATTCCATGGCTCGGGGGCGGCCGTCCGCGTCTCACTCGATGGAGACTTGGGTCCGGCTTCGGCTGGAAGCCGGCTCTTTCTCGCGCCGCGCGCGGGTGTAGCTGGTAGTCGGCGACCGGGAGGTCGCGCCGTGTTCGCGGCGCGGGGGAGGGCTCCCCGCGCAGGCGTCGGCCTCGTGCCGTCGTGCGGCCGCATCGATTAGTTGCTGGATGCGCCGCGTCATATGGGGGAGATCTTCGGCTTCCAATCCGTCCAGCTCGTCTACGGCCGCCTGGGCGGCGCGCAGGTTCTCGAGCGGGGTGGCGTAGACCGGGCGATCCACCCCAAACGTGTCGGCGATGACGGTGCCGCGTTGCCTGACAGCGCCGGCCCGGCTAGGGCCAGCCGGAGCCGGCGTGCCGAAGGCGGCGCGGTCAGCTTCGCGCTGGTAGGCCTCGGTGAGGCGTCTAACGGAGGCCAGCCGCCGGCCCTCCGCGAGGAGTGCGAGGCGGCGTGCCTCCAGAACTTCGTCGCTGGCGTCAGCCGGAAGGGGGACGGACAAGTCTTGGGCTGCCGCGCGCGGGGAGTCGCGGGCGCCCTCGTCAGTCGGGCCGTCGAGGCCAATAACCATCACCTCGGGGGCGTCAGAATCGCGATCGCCAGCCGGAGGGAGCGGGTCATTGTAAACCGTGATGTTGGTGGGGAAGGTGTCGTAGGATGCCGCGTCGGAGTCGACGGGCATCGGGTCGGTGGAGCCAACCGACTCCAAGTCCGCAGCGGGCTCGCTGGAGACGTGGAGCTGGCTGAGGAGGTTGGCGAGGTGATCTGCGCCCGCATCGGAGGCGAGCTCGTCGGAGATGCGGGCTCTGTCGAAGAGGTTGGCGAGGCCGCTAGCCGCGCAGACGTCGGCGACGCCATGCAGCGCGTCGCGGCAAGCGCCATCGGGCGAGCCAGGCTGGCTGCGCCCGCGAGGAAGGAAAAGGGTTCCCGTCCAGAACAGGTCTCCGGACGACGGTGCACCTGGCCCCACGGTGGGCGCCAAATGTCGGGTGGTAGGATCCACATATGCCAACGGGTGGCTTATCATTGTGGGGGCCAATAGAACGTCGCCGGTACCTGGAAACGGGATGAGGCGTAGACATGCACGCCGGCGAATCTTACCCAGCTTCAGGGCTCTCCGGGGAGATAACACCCCTACTGCTGCTCTGCGGGGTCTCCGCATGGTTACTAAGTTCACAGGTGGCTACAATGCTCCTCGAGCTGTTTGGGGTGGAAGGAGGAAGAAGGGCTTAGCTTAGCTTGCTTCTTCTCCTTGTATGTGTATAGGTCTAGGAAGAGAGTTCCACCCCTTGCATGGGTGCACCGGGGGGTTTATATAGGCCTACCCCCCGGGGGTACAATGGTAATCCGACTGGGCGCAGGGCCCAGCTGTTTGTGGCTGTGTTCGCCGGCTTCTCCGCCGGCTTCTGGGGCCCGCCGGCTGGTGGGTCCCGCCGGCTGCCGGCTCCCGGGTCGACAGGCCGGCCCCACTGGCCAGGGCCTGGTCGGCGGCTGGTTACTGTTGCTCCGTGTTTGTTGGTGCAGGCTTGGTCGGGGTAAGCGTGGCTACAGTAACGCCGCCCTGGCGGGCGATTACTTTAGCCCCGCCGCACCTTGTCTCCTTAATGGGCGTCCCCTTCGAGGAAGGCGGCAGGCCGGCTACGTGAAGCCGGCCCTCTGTCTTGCCGGCTTGAGAGGGGGTGTGGCCGCCTTCGGCATCCCTCTGCCCGAAGGGGCCCACCGCCTCGGGGGCCACGCTGGCGGCCCGTCGTGGACGGCGTCAGAGCCGCCGTGGCTACAGTGCCGCGCCGGGCGGACCGCAGCTGCCCGCACGACGCGCTGTACCAGGCGTGCTCCGGGTTTTGGGGGTGGCAGGCTCCACTGTAGCCACGCCCCGCTTCATCATCGCAGAGTGGACGCGTACATCGCCGGTACGGCGTTGACTGCTTTATCGGAGCCGGCCCGGCGGTAGCCGGCCGTGCCATAGCCGGCCTCGCCATAGCCGGCCCTGCCATAGCTGGCCATGCCGTAGCCAGCCCTCCATAGTTTTCTTCGTGGGGGTAAAAAGGGCGGGCCGCCCCCCAAGCCGGCTAGGATGGTAGTCGGCTAGGGGGGAGGCGGCCCAGGTCTTGAGTCTCCTTATGAGCCGGATGGGCTCATAATTTTTTCGGAGGGGCCAGGGGAAGCCGGCTGGGCTACCCATGGCTAATTACCCTGACACACGTTTGTATTGATGAGAATCCCGTGATAAGGGGAACACGATCTCTGCTTTGACGAGACGTGTCAAGAAACCGCCTCGCGCTATGTGCGGGGCTAGTTAAAGAAAAATGGTTCGAATAATTACCGGGCCGTGGTGTGATGTCATGCTGCCAAAACGTGTCAGCAGATTAGATTTGTGGAAATATTATTCTCTCTACGGGGGTATGTGGAACTTATTTTGCAGGGTCGGACACTATCCTTGTGTTCAAACTCTTATGTGGTGTATTCGGAGGAGGAACCCGCCTTGCAATGCCGAAGACAACACTGCGCGTCGGACTCATCGTCATTCAAGCCTGGTTCAGGGGCTACTGAGGGAGTCCTGGATTAGGGGGGTCTCCGGACAGCCGGACTATATCCTTTGGCAGAACTGTTGGACTATGAAGATACGAGATTGAAGACATTGTCCCGTGTCCGGATGGGACTCTACTTGGCTGTTGGAGTAAATAGCCATGGGTAGCCAAGCCGGCTTCCCTGGCCCTTCTGAAAAAGTTACGAGCCCGTCCGGCTCTCAAGAACCCAAGACGTGGGGCCGCCTTCCCCTTGCTGGCCATGTACCGGGCCGGTTGTCGGAAGGTGGCCCGACTTTAGCCCTCGCAAAGGAGGCCCCGGGAGGGTCGGCTTAAGGAAGCCGGCCTCGAGAAGGCCGACTCCAAGAAGCCGGCTCCCACAAAGCGGTCGAGACCGTACCCTCAAAGTTTGCATCCGCCTAACGGCGGTGTGACGGGGCGTGGCTACAGTGAAGCCTGCCACCCCCAAATCCCGGAGCAAGACCGGCACAGTGCGCCGTACGGGTGACCATGACCCGTCCGGCACAACACTGTTGCCATGTTGACCCTGATGTCATCCACGATGGACAGCCAGTACGGCCCACGCGCGGTGGGCCCCTTCGGGCAGAGAGACACCCGAAGGCGGCCATGCCTCCCCTAGTCGGCCCAAGACAGAGCCGGCTCCCCGCAGCCGGCTTACCGCCTTCCTCGAAGGAGACGTCCCATTAAGGAGACAAGACGCGGTGAGGCTACAGCAATCGCCCACCGGGCGGCGGTACTGTAGCCACGCCTACCACGACGAGGCCCACGTCACCAAGATAGAGCAACAGTGACCAGCCGCCGACCAAGTCCTGGACAGTGGGGCCTGCCTGTCGACCAAGGGGCCGGCAGCCGGCGGGACCCACCAGTCGGCGGGCCCCAGCGGCCGGCACAGAAGCCGGCGAGCGCAGTCACAGACGGCTGGGCCCCGCGCCCAGTCGGATTACCATTGTACCCCCGGGGGTAGGCCTATATAAACCCCCCGAGGCACCCATGCAAAGGGTTCGACCCCCAGCTAGTTTTAGACACCTCACGAGGAGAAGAAGCAGGCCAGCCGACCCTTCTTCCTCCTCCCACTGAACAGCTCAAGGAGCATTGTGTAGTTACTTGTCCTTCTAGTGATCATGCGGAGACCCCGTAGAACAGCAGTACGGGTGTTATCTCCACGGAGAGCCCCGAAGCTGGGTAAGATCTGCCGGCATGCATGTCTTCGCCATATCCCGTTTCCAGGCACCAGCGATGTCTTACTGGCTCCCACAATGATAAGCCACCCGTTGGCATATGTCGCACCTACCACCCGACATTTGGCGCCCATCATGGGGCCAGGTGCACCATCGTCCGGAGACCTGTTCTGGACGGGAACCCTCTTCCTCCCCAGCGAGCGTAGCCAGCCCAGCACGCCCGATGGCACTTGCTACGACGCGCTGCAAGGCGTCACCAGCATCTGCGCGGCGAGCAGCCTCGCCGATCTCCTCGACGAAACTCTCATCTCCGACGTGCTCGCCTCTGATGCGGGCACCGAGCACCTCGCCAACCTCCTCGGCCAGCTCCATGTCTCCGGCGAGCCTGCTGTGGATTTGGAGTCGGTTGGCTCCACCGACCCGATGCCTGTCGACTCCGACACGGCTTCATTCGACACCTTCCCCACCAACGTCGCGATCTACGACGACCGCTTCCTCGGACCGATGGTCGCGACACTGTCACCACCGAGGTGATGGTCATCGGCCACGGCGGCACGGCTGACGAGAGCGCCCACGATGCCCCGCATGCGGCGGCCCACGACTTGTCCATCCCCCTCCGGGCTGATGCCGACGACGAAGCACTGGAGGCACGCCGCCTCGCTCTCCTCGCAGAGGGCCGGAGGCTGGCTTCCGTGAGATGCCTCACTGAGGCCTACCAGCGTGAAGCTGACCGCGCCGCCTTCGGCACGCCAGCCCCGGGCGGGCCAAGCCGGGCCGGCATTGTCAAGCAACGCGGCGCTGTCATCGCCAACACGCTGGGAGTCGACCGCCTGGTCTATGCCACTCCACTCGAGAACTTGTGTGCCGCCCAGGCGGCCGTAGACGAGTTGGACGGATTGGAGGCCGAAGAACTCCCCCACATGACCCGGTGCATCCAGCAGCTGATAGATGCGGCCGCACGGCGGCACAAAGCCGACGCCCGCGCAGGAAGCCCTCCCCCGCGCCGAGATCATGGCGCGACGTCCCGGACACCGACTACGAGCAACACCCGCACGCGGCGCGAGAAAGAGCCAGCGGCCAGCCGAAGCCGGACCCGAATCTCCATCGAGCGAGACGCAGAAGGCCATCCCCGAGTCGTGGAATGGCAGGGCAACCCGCCTCCACCTCGACCACGTGGAGAGAGATATCCCACTCCGCCGCCTGTGGCGCACCCGACTCTCAGTGGCCGACTAGGTCGCCACGAAGGAGTCGGCGAGAACGACGCCCGCCATCGGATCGACCGCCTGGCGCGATCCCTGGCGCTGGAAGAAGAAGACGATGTCGGCCCGCCTTGTTTCGGCCCCCACATCCGCGACGAGCCTTTCCCCAAAGGGTTCTCGCTCCCAAGAGACACGCCCAAATACAACGGCTCCGTGAAGCCGGAGGACTGGTTGATCGACTACTCCACGGCAGTTAGCATAGCCAACGGCAACCGGCGCGTTGCTGTGAAGTACGTGCCCCTCATGCTGCAGGGCACGGCGCGGACCTGGCTCAACAGCCTCAAGCCTTTCAGCATCAACAGCTGGCTAGATTTCACCGAAGCTTTCATCCGCAACTTCACCAGCACCTACAAGCGGGCTCCCAAGCCTAGTCAGCTCTCCTTGTGCGTGCAAGGCCCAGCCGAGTCCACTCGCGACTACCTCATGCGCTGGGCCGAGCTCCGCAATTCTTGCGAAGGGGTGCACGAGGTGCAAGCCATAGAATACTTCACTGCCGGGTGCCGGGAAGGCACCCTCCTCAAGCACAAGCTCCTCTACGATGAGCCGACTACCCTCGACGAGCTTCTGGACATAGCGGACAAATACGCCACCGCCGACTCTTCGATGAAGACCGAGCTCTGGGTAGACGCGTACGGGAAAGTACTCAACCCGGCGCCCAAGACGCCGGCAGGGGATTCCGGCCGACGCCCACACCCGAGCGACCGCAAACGCAAGGGCCCTGTGCCGCCTCCCACCAGTCGGCAGGTGGCCACGGTCGAAGACGCGCCGCCTGAAGGGCGGCCCGTGCCCAAGAAGCCCAAGGGCGGCCGGCCGGCTTGGCAGCCGGCTTTCTCCTACGAGCAAACCCTCGATGCTCCGTGCAAATTCCACAGCGGTGCGAAGCCGTCCAACCACACAACCCGGAAGTGCCATTGGCTCACCCGAATCTCTAAAGGCGAAGGGCTCGCGCCGTCTCCACCTGCCGGCCCGCTGCCTCCGGCTCCGCCGCCTCCGGCTGCTCGGCCCGCAGTCTGAGCCGTGCACGACGAGTTCCCCGACGAGCATGCGACCTACATCGTCTTTACAAGCCAGCTTGAAGACCGGCGCGGCAAACGCCGAGAGCACCAGGAAGTCAGCGTGGTCGTTGCCGACCCCGCCGGACACATGCATTGGTCAGAAAAACTGATCAGCTGGAGCCGGGCCGACCACCTAGAGGTGATGCTGTCTCCTGGCTCTTATGCGTTGGTCCTGGAAGCCACCCTCGCGACAGACAGACGCGCCGCCCGTTTCTCCCGCGTGCTGATAGACTGCGGGAGCAGCATCAACATCCTATACCGTGACACCCTGGAGAAGCTGAATGTCAAGATGAAGCAACTCATGCCTACTCGGACAGTGTTCCATGCCATCGTACCCGGCTTGTCCTGGGCCCCCATCGGCAAGATCAAGATTGATGTGCTCTTTGGAGACAAGGAGCATTTCCGCTGAGAAGCGATCTGGTTTGAAGTGGTGGACCTGGAGAGCCCCTACCATGCGTTGCTTGGCCGACCCGCCTTGGCCAGGTTCATGGCAGTTCCCCACTATGCATACCTCAAGATGAAGATACCGAGTTCCAAGGGCGTCATCACCATAGCCGGCGATTACAAGAAGTCCTCCGAGTGCGCGGCCGCCAGCAGCCGGCTGGCCGAGTCCCTTGTGATCGCCGAAGAGAAGAAGATGTTGGACCGGGTCGTGGCCATGGCCGGCAAGCAGCCGAGTCTGTCCCCTGACCCCAAGGAGTCTGGTGCCCAAGGATCTTTCCAGCCGACTAAAGAGACAAAGAAGATACCCCTTGACCCCGAGCACCCCGAGAGGTTTGCCGTCATCGGGGCAATCCTGAACAGCAAATAGGAAGGCGAGCTCGCCGATTTCCTCCGTGAGAATCGGGACATCTTTGCATGGTCCCCCAAGGACATGCCGGGTGTTCCGAAGGAATTCGCCAAGCACAAACTACACGTCCGAGAAGACGCAAAACCAGTCAAGCAGCCCCTCCGCCGACTATCAGAGGAAAAGAGAAGGATTGTAGGGGAGGAGATAGCCCGGCCTCTGGCAGCCGGCTTCATTATGAAAGTCTTCTTTCCAGAGTGGCTCGCCAACCCGGTCCTCGTGCTAAACAAGAACAACAAGTGGCGCATGTGTATAGACTACACAAGCCTCAACAAGGCCTGCCCTAAGGATCCCTTTTGCCCTGCCAAGGATTGACCAAGTGATAGACTCCACGGCCGGATGCGAGCTATTGAGTTTCCTGGATGCTTACTCAGGATATCACCAGATAAAGCTAGATCCGGATGACCGCCTGAAGACCGCCTTCATCACACCATTTGGAGCCTTCTGCTACCTGACTATGACATTCGGCTTAAGAAATGCCGGTGCCACTTTTCAGCGTTGCATGAAGAAGTGCCTCCTCAAGCAACTCGGCAGAAACGCCCACGTCTACGTAGACGACATTGGGGTGAAGACGGAGAAGCGCGGCACCTTGCTGGAAGACCTCAAAGAAACATTTGAGAACTTACGACGATTCCAAATCAAGCTCAACCCCGAGAAATGCGTGTTCGGAGTGCCAGCCGGCCAGCTCCTAGGCTTCCTGGTCTCTGAACGCGGCATCGAATGCAACCCGGTGAAGATCAAGGCCATCGAGAGGATGGCGATCCCCACCAAGCTTCGAGACATCCAGAAGTTCACCGGATGCTTGGCCTCCTTAAACCGCTTCATCAGCCGGCTCGGAGAGAAGGCTCTCCCCCTCTACTGCCTCATGAAGAAGAGCACTCACTTCGAGTGGAACGACCAGGCCGACCAAGCTTTTCACGAGCTGAAGAAGATGTTGGCCACGCCACCTGTCCTGGCGGCGCCGACTGAGAAAGAGCCCATGCTCCTTTACATTGCCGCAACCAGCCGGGTGGTCAGCACGGTCATCGTAGTCCAACGCCTAGAAGAGGGCTGAGCCCAGCCGGTCCAGAGGCCGGTGTACGATTTGAGTGAGGTGCTGTCGGCCTCAAAGCAAAACTACCCGCACTACCAGAAGATGTGTTACGGCGTGTACTTCACCGCCAAGAAGCTGAAGCCCTACTTTCAAGAGCATCCCGTCACGGTCGTATGCACCGCCCCGCTGGCCGAGATCATAGCCAGCCGGGATGCATCCGGCCGGGTGGCGAAATGGGCCATCGAGCTGGCCCCTTACATGATCTTCTACCAGCCCCGCACCACCATCAAGTCCCAAGCACTGGCCGACTTCCTCGTCGACTGGGCCGAGACCCAGTACCTGCCACCGGCTCCCGACTCCACCCATTGGCGCATGCACTTCGACGGGTCCAAGATGCGCACCGGCTTGGGAGCCGGCATCGTCCTTACCTCTCCCAAGGGCGACAAGCTCAGATACACGCTGCAGATTCACTTTGCCGCCTCCAACAATGTAGCCGAGTACGAGGCGCTCATACATGGGCTCCGGCTTGCCAAGGAAATCGGCATCCGCCGGATCCTATGTTATGGCGACTCGGACTTGGTGGTTCAGCAATCATTCGGCGACTGGGACGCCAAGGACGCAAATATGGCAAGCTACCGCTTCCTGGTTCAGCAACTCAGTGGATACTTTGAAGGATGCGAGTTCCTCCAGGTACCGCGAGCCGACAACGAGCCAGCCGATGCCCTGGCTCGAATAGGCTCCACTCGGCAAGCAATACCAACCGGCGTCGCTCTACAACGCCTCCTCAAGCGGTCCATCAAGCCGTCTACAGAGTCCGCTTCCATCTTCGTACCACCTAACCCCGACGCAGCCGGGTCCGGCTTGAAGAACCAAGCACCCGGCTCAGGGACTACGGTAGTCGGCCCGGGGACTGCACCAACACAACAGCCGGCGACCGACTCTAGCGTTTCACCACCCAGCCCGCCCACCCTGGTGGCAGTGGCCACATTGGCAATAGAAGAATTCGCGGCTCCATCTTGGGCTTAGTCCATCCTCAACTTCCTAGTAAACCAAGATCTGCCGGCTGACGAGACAGAGGCAAGACAAGTCCAACGTCGAGCCGGAGCATACACAATCGTCAACAGAGAACTCGTCAAGCGCAGTGTCACTAGAGTCCTCCAACGGTGCGTCGAGCAAGAGAAGGGCATTGCAATCCTCAGAGACATCCACCAAGGAGAATGCGGCCACCATGCAGCCTCAAGATCACTCTTCGCCAAAGCTTTCTGCCATGGTTTCTTTTGGCCGACTGCTTTGGACGACGCCAAAGAATTGGTTAAATATTGCAAAGGGTGCCAACTCTTCAGCTCCAAGCAACACATGCCGGCTTCGGCACTCAAGACCATTCCCCTCACCTGGCCCTTCGCCGTTTGGGGACTGGACATGGTGGGCCCATTCAAGACGGCGCGCGGCGGCATGACGCATTTTCTCGTCGTCGTGGACAAATTCACCAAGTGGATTGAGGCAAAGCCGATCAAGAAGCTGAATGGGCCGACTGCCGCGACATTCATCGCAGATATAACAACTCGGTACGGCGTGCCACACAGCATCATCACCGATAATGGCACGAATTTTGCCAAAGGAGCCTTGGCACGTTTCTGCGCAACGCAAGGTATCCGGCTGGACTTAGCGCCCGTCGCCCACCCGCAGTCAAATGGCCAGGTCGAGCGAGCCAACGGCCTCATCCTCTCCCGCATCAAGCCCCGACTGGTCATACCACTGGAGCGTTCAGCCGGCTATTGGCTTGACGAGCTGCCGGCTGTCCTCTGGAGTCTGCGCACTACCCCAAACAAGTCAACCGGCTTCACTCCTTTCTTCCTCGTGTACGGTGTTGAGGCGATTATCCCAACCGACATCGAGTTCGACTCGCCCCGGGTAAGCATGTACACAGAGGCGGAGGCCAAGGAAGCACGAGAAGACGGTGTCGACCTGCTGGAAGAAGGCCGACTGTTAGCCCTCAGCCGGTCTGCCATCTACCAGCAGGGTTTGCGCCGCTACCACAGTCGGAAGGTCAGACCAAGATCCTTCCAAGAGGGCGACCTTGTGCTCCGGCCGATCCAGCGAACAGCCGGCCAGCACAAGCTCTCGGCCCCTTGGGAGGGCCCCTTCGTCATCAGCAGAGCTTTAGGCAACGACTCCTACTACCTAATCGACGCACAGAAGCCCAAGGCACGCAAGAGAGACGACTCCGGCAAGGAGTCGGAACGACCATGGAACGCCAACCTCCTTCGAAGATTTTATAGCTGAAATGCAGTATGTATCACGCTAACTTTTGTACTAAGTACGAGACAATAGGCCCCCCGAGGAGGGCTCGGGGACTGCCATCTTTTATCTATGAATGAAGAGTATCATGCTTACGACCTTGTCATTTCATTTACTTGTTCCGTCCGGCACCGGGTTCGACTAGTCGTCCCGGGGACTGGCCGACTGGAGTTATATTAGAAGTCCTACCCGCGGTCAGACAAGTAGTGTGTCGGCACCCAAGCTTAGCTCTTGCCAAAGTCGTAGTTCGAAGAACCGGCTGTTCGGCTGGCAAGAGTCAAAAGCAGGAAAGGATGCCCACACGAAAAATGGCTAGGGAATAACAGACTGATATAACGAAAGCCGGTTTGCCTCCTACCGCCGACCGACTACCAGAGTAGCCGGCCGGCCGGTTTCCATTCACTTCACTTCAATCCAACAAAGCTCGAGTACTTGCCTCCCCAAAGGGGGAAGGCGGCAAAGGAACAGGCCTAAGGATAAAAAGCATACGCGAATGGAAACCAAACATGCACACAATAATATTTACATAAAAGACCTCCAAGAGGCCAGCGTTCAACATAGTCTGAATACACCCCAAGTGGGTGGAACTGCGAAAGCTTAATAAAGATTGTTCAAAAGGCAACAAGCAGGAAAAACAAGGACAGCAGGTTAAGCCGGCGGAACAACCGACGAGCCGGGCTGATCGGTGGAGACGCTTGTGCCGGCTGAAGGAGTGGCCGGCTGGCGAACCTCGGCTTGATCACCACCTCCCGCAGAGGGCGCGCTTCTACGCGCCTCGTTGCTGGAGGCACGGTCAGCCTAAGGCCGGCCGGTTGTTCCACTGGCCGGCTCGACGTCTTCACCGTCCTCTTCTTCATCGTCTTCGCCTTCGTCGCTGGAGGTGATCTCCTCTGCTGAGTCCTCGCCCAACGCCGGGTTCAGCCCGAACCACTCCTCCGGCTGGGCGACGCCGTCATCGTTGATTTCAGGCGCAAAAACGCTGATGTCGGTGCACTCAGTGATCGTCAAAGCACGCTGAGCGATAGCCGGCCGCACCTCCTCCAGCTCCGCGTCGGCCTCCAGCCGCCAAGTGCGCAGCTGGTCCAGGTTCAGTCCTGGGTACCAGGCTCGGACGAACTCCAACGCCCGCCCGGCTCCAAGCCGGGCCACTGACGCCTTCCAAGCTTCAAAGCGACCGACTGCAACCTCCAGCCAGTCGGCCGTCCGGCTCGGGGTGTGGGGGATCGTCTCGCCGGGCCAGAGGGCGGCCAACACCTGCGCTCCGGCACGTTGGAGGCGGCGAAGCATCCGGTGAGCCGGCTGCAGCTGCGCTTGGACTGCCGAGAGCTGCTCCTCAAGCGTCCGATTTGCGTCCGGCGCGATGTCGACCCCCGCCTGACGGCACGCCTCGCGATGGGCCTCGATGGTTTGGGCGGCGAAGACGGAGTAGCCGAGAAAGTAGTTTGCATAGAGAGCAGGAAGCAGCACAAGTCAGAGCAAAAACCAGGCGGCCGGGTGCAGGAGAGGAGCGAGGAAGGCGGCTTACCGTCGATCAAGTCCTCGATGCGGCCGAAGCCTTCGGTCAGCGCTTGCCGGGTCTCAGCCCAGCCCGCCACCTCGGTCTCCAACTCTGCCTTCAGGGCGGCTTCGCTATCCTGCGCTTTCTTCAGGGCCGCCTTGTGGCTCTCCTCCTGGTCAGCCAGCTTCTTGGCCAGACGGTCACGCTCCTGGACCAAGGCAGCGTACTCGGCATCCTTGGTGCGAAGGGCGGTCTACGCTTCACCGAGCTCCCTCCTCAAGTCGGCGTTGGCTCCTGAAAGCACGAAAGACAAAAGAGAAAACCAATGAGGAAAAAGTCGTCAAGGAAGATCCGACCCGACTGCTCAGCAGTCGGCCTGAATCTCGGGGATTACACCCAGTGGGTGCGCTGACGCGCCCCCACAGGAGACAAAAAAGATCAAGCACTTACTTTGGCTATTGACCAGGACTTTGGTCTTCCGACCCAACTCCTGAGCCTGGGAGTTGAAGGCGGCAGCACGAGAGTTATGATACTCCTGGAATATCAGACAGGAGGCGAGAATAAGGTAGTCGTCAAGGAAGATCTGACCCGACTGCTCAGCAGTCGGCCCGAATCTCGGGGACTACACCCAGTGGGTGCGCTGACGCGCCCCCACGGAAGAAATCAAGAGAACGAAGCAACCAAGGATAAAAGACTCACCCGGATGGCGGCCCGCGTCGAAAGGAACTCCTAGGTGTACTGCTGCAGCAAGGCGGCCTGAGCTTGAAGCCAGCTCCGAACCTCTTGGGCCACCATGTTCAGCTCGCCAGTCCCCCCGCTGGGAGTCCAGTCGGACGTGGCGGTGCTGGCCGCCTCCAGGGCCTCCGCCGACTGGCTGGCGCCCGCAACTCGGCGCGACTCCGGCGCAGCGGCGCCTCCCCCTGCGCGTCGGCACGTTACCGGCTGCACCTCGAGGCCGGCTCCGACCTCCGGCTTGCCCCCGGCCGGCTCCTTTGGCGCCGCTGACGATTGGCCGCCTTGGCCCGCTCCGGTTGGCGCTGCCGGCGGCACTCTCTCCGCGAAGACCGCGGGGTCCTCCCTCCTCTCCATCAGCGATGGGTCTTGGCCGATTTCCTCCGCCAGGGGCAATGGGGTGTCAGGGGCCACGGCTCGGAGGGGAATGGCGAGCAGCGGAGGCTGGTTACGCGAACCCTTCGCCTCCGTATCCGCGGCCGCCGCCTCCACCTGGGCCTTGGCTGCCGCGTCGGCCTGTTCCTTCACCGCCTGGGCGGCCGCTCGTTCTGCCGCCTCACGGGCGTTCCGCTCAGTGGCCTCCCTGAGGTCGGCGCGGGGGTCCACGCGGCGGGAGCCTGAAGACCCTCCAGTCGGACCAACTACGGAGCCGCCCGGACCCCGCTCAAGGGAAAGCGGCGCCCTATCCAGCGAGCGGGGAAGGGTTAGGAAGAATGTTCAACAGAAGAGAACAATGAAAAGCACGCATCCAAGCAATCGACGACTTACGCTGAGACCGCCTGAGGCTGCTTCACTGCCTTGCAGAAGCGGGCCGCCTTCGCGGCCGCCTCATCTTGTTTGGTCGCCGCGGTGGAGGCCTTGGACTTCTTCGGCCGGCTGCCGAAGAGGACTGACGCGGCCCGGCACTTTTGTGCACCGCTGCTGACAGCCGGCACGGTAGACGAGCCCGCGCCTTGGTGCTCGGGCGCCGGCTGGCATCGCGGGGCGACTTCGGCATCATCCGGCCAGTCCTTGAAGCCGGCAGTAAGCCATGTACCTCCGGGCTCATTGTTTTCCCCCACGACGGTGTCTTCCATGGCGGCCGCTCCCAAATCTGGGTCATCGACGTCATCCACCGTGCGGTCGGGGACGTACTGGCGTTCTATCCCTGCTGCCCCGGTCGACGGCGGAAGGAGGGGGTTCTGCTAAAGAGAACCAACTGATCAGAAGCCAGCCATCATGAGGCCGGCTACCAACAAAAAGAAGAAAGAGAGGAAAGCTTACCACGGGCGGAGGGTTGGCGCGAGAATACGGCGCCTTGCCATATCGCTAGTCCTCGGCGAGCTTGCAATTAGAGATATGATTCACCATGTACGACACCTCCGCATGAGGCATCTCCCTGGTGCTCAGCCGGCTTGGGTCAAAGCGGCCGCTCATCTGACACATCATGTGGGGCCGGCTTTGGAGAGGAACTAGCTGGCGCTCCACGAAGGCGGCCACCAAGTCGGCTCCGGTCAGGCCTTCCGACTGGATCATCACCCGAAGCCGGGAGACGGCTGCGTTCCTGGCTTGAGACAGAGACCTGGACCGAAAACTCCATGAGGGTTGCCTCCCAGCCAGCGGGCCGGCTACGTAAGCCGGCAAGTTGATGTGGTCTCCTTGCCGGGCGACGTTCTTCACGTAGAAGTACGACTTCTGCCAGAGCTTCACCGACTGGATCAGGGGGATGGACGGGAATGGATTGTTCACGCCCGACCTCCTCATGGCAACGTAGGCCCCGTAGGGGGTGGGCACGCCTGCGATGATGGTGCCGAGTTTGCTCTGGAAGAATTTCCCCCAGAGCTCCAGCGTGGGGAGCACCCCCAAGAAACCTTCGCAGAAAGAGATGAAGGCCGACAGCAGCATCACCGCATTGGGCGTGAGGTGATGCGGCTGAAGATTGTAGAATTCGAGGAAGGAGCGCAGGAACCCGCTCGCCGAAAGGCCGAAGCCGCGCAGGAAGTGCGAGCAGAAGACGACCCGCTCACCCTCCTCCGGTGCCGGCGAGATCTCCTCCTCCGGCGCCAGGCGGACCCGCATGAGGTTGGCGTCGGGCAGGCGCCGAGTCAGGCGGAGGAACTCAACGTGGTCCTCATGGATGTTGGAGCCATCCCACGAGCTCGACAACGCCATGGGAGCGAGACGATGTGGCGGCACGGCGGCGCTGAGATGGGAAGCTGCGGCGGCAACAAGAGGAAGAAAGGAAGACGAGGAGGAGCGGCGTGAGAGAGAGCGTGCGAACCTCTGTCTCTCCCCCCTCCCCCTACTTATAGGCTCACGTGGCAGAGCCGAGGAGGCGTGGCATGGGGAAACATGGGGATCAACCGTGCCAACTCCCCCACATCCCGCGTTTATTGCGCCCTAACGGCGAAATAAAATCGCCACGGGGAGGCGAGCGGTCCACCTGGGCTGCAGAAGATCAGTGCTCAGGCCGAGGCCTAGGAGTGGCGGGCCCGGGCCTGCGGCGGTGTCCCATCGTGCGCGTGCACTGGCAGGGCTTCTCTGCCATGTGGCCCATTGGAGAGCCCGCGGTCAGCACGCGGGTCAACCACTTTCCCACCTCCAAGACACAGAGCTCTCCAAAATCGGCATACACCAGCAAAGCCGGCTCCTCAGGGTAGGAAGCTGACCAAGCTTCTCGTCCCTCTGCCCGCCTTGAAGCTCGCTCAGCTTCGGGGACTACTGTTGGAGTAAATAGCCATGGGTAGCCAAGCCGGCTTCCCCTGGCCCTTCTGAAAAAGTTACGAGCCCGTCCGGCTCTCAAGAACCCAAGACGTGGGGCCGCCTTCCCCTTGTTGGCCGTCTCCCGGGCCGGTTGTCGGAAGGTGGCCCGACTTTAGCCCTCGCAAAGGAGGCCATGGGAGGGCCGGCTTCAAGAAGCCGGCCTCGAGAAGGCCGACTCCAAGAAGCCGGCTCCCACAAAGCGGTCGAGACCGTACCCTCAAAGTTTGCATCCGCCTAACGGCGGTGTGACGGGGCGTGGCTACAGTGAAGCCTGCCACCCCCAAATCCCGGAGCACGACCGGCACAGTGCGCCGTATGGGTGACCATGACCCATCCGGCATAACACTGTTGCCATGTTGACCCTGATGTCATCCACGATGGACTGCCAGTACGGCCCACGGGTGGTGGGCCCCTTCGGGCAGAGAGACACCCGAAGGCGGCCATGCCTCCCCTAGTCGGCCCAAGATAGAGCCGGCTCCCCGCAGCCGGCTTGCCGCCTTCCTCGAAGGAGACACCCCATTAAGGAGACAAGATGCGGTGAGGCTACAGCAATCGCCCACCGGGTGGCGGTACTGTAGCCACGCCTACCACGACGAGGCCCACGTCACCAAGATAGAGCAACAGTGACTAGCCGCCGACCAAGTCCTGGACAGTGGGGCCTGCCTGTCGACCAAGGGGCCAGTAGCCGGCGGGACCCACCAGTTGGCGGGCCCCAGCGGCCGGCGCAGAAGCTGGCGAGTGCAGTCACAGACGGCTGGGCCTCGCGCCCAGTCGGATTACCATTGTACCCCCGGGGTAGGCCTATATAAACCCCCTGCGGCGCCCATGCAAAGGGTTCGACCCCCAGCTAGTTTTAGACACCTCACGAGGAGAAGAAGCAGGCCAGCCGACCCTTCTTCCTCCTCCCACCGAACAGCTCAAGGAGCATTGTGTAGTTACTTGTCCTTCTAGTGATCATGCGGAGACCCCGCAGAGCAGCAGTAGGGGTGTTATCTCCACGGAGAGCCCCGAAGCTGGGTAAGATCCACCAGCGTGCATGTCTTCGCCTTATCCCATTTCCAGGCACCGGCAATGTCTTACTGGCTCCCACAATGATAAGCCACCCGTTGGCATATGTCGCACGTACCACCCGACATTGGCGTTGAAGGCAAGCTAGGCAATACGGATATGTATATCTCCTCCTTTGTAACCGACCTTGTGTAACCCTGGCCCCCTCCGGTGTCTATATAAACCAGAGGGTTTTAGTCCGTAGGACAACAACCATAACATACAATCATACCATAGGATAGCTTCTAGGGTTTAGCCTCTCCGATCTCGTGGTAGATCTACTCTTGTACTACCCATATCATAAATATTAATCAAGCGGGACGTAGGGTTTTACCTCCATCAGGAAGGCACGAACCTGGGTAAAACATTGTGTCCCCTGCCTCCTTTTACCATCTGGCCTAGACGCACAGTTCGGGACCCCCAACCCGAGATCCGCCGGTTTTGACACCGACACTACGCTTGGCATCTTTCTTTTCCATAAGATATTTAATAGCAGCATGATCTGTTTGAATAGTTACTTTAGAATCAACAATATAAGATCTGAACTTATCACAAGCAAGTACAACTGCTAAAAGCTCTTTTTCAGTAGTAGCATAGTTTCTTTGAGCATTGTCTAGATTCTTACTAGCATAATGAATAACATTTAATTTCTTGTCAACTCTTCGCCCTAGAACAGCACCTACAGCATAATCACTAGCATCACACATAATTTCAAAGGGTAGGTTCCAATCAGGTGGCTGAACAACAGGTGCAGAGACTAATGCTTTCTTAAGTATTTTGAATGCTTGTACACAATCATCATCAAAGACAAATGGTATATCTTTTTGCAATAAATTAGTTAGAGGCTGAGAAATTTTTGAGAAGTCCTTTATGAACCTCCTGTAAAATCCGGCGTGACCAAGGAAACTTCTTATACCTTTGATGTCCCTGGGACATGGCATCTTTTCAATAGCATCAACCTTGGCTTTATCAACTTCAATACCTCTTTCAGAAACTTTGTGCCCCAAGACAATACCTTCATTAACCATAAAGTGGCACTTTTCCAATTCAAGACAAGATTAGTTTCTTCACATCTCTGCAAAACTCGATCAAGATTGCTCAAGCAATCATCAAAAGAGGAACCATAGACGGAAAAGTCGTCCATGAAAACCTCACAAATCTTTTCACAAAAGTCAGAGAATATAGCCATCATGCATCTTTGAAAGGTAGCAGGTGCATTACATAAACCAAAAGGCATACGTCTATAAGCAAAAGTACCAAAAGGGCATGTAAAAGTAGTCTTTGATTGATCTCTAGCTGACACAGGTATTTGAGAGAAACCAGAATAACCATCTAGAAAGCAATAGTGTGTATGTTTGCATAATCTTTCTAGCATTTGATCAATAAAAGGTAAGGGGTAATGATCTTTCTTAGTAGCTTTATTTAATTTGCGGAAATCAATTACCATCCTATAACCTGTGATAATTCTTTGTGGAATCAATTCATCTTTATCATTAGGAACAACAGTAATACCTCCCTTCTTAGGGACACAATGGACAGGACTTACCCACTCACTATCAGCAACGGGATAGATTATACCTGCCTCCAGAAGCTTTAGTATTTCTTTTCTTACCACTTCTTTCATTTTAGGATTCATACGTCGTTGAGGATCACGAACTGGTTTGGCATCTACTTCCAAATTTATTTTATGTTGACATAGAGTGGGACTAATGCCCTTAAGATCATCAAGAGTATATCCAATAGCAGCACGATGCTTCTCTAGAGTTTTCAATAATCTTTCTTCTTCATGCTCTGAAAGGTTAGCACTAATAATAACAGGATATATCTTCTTTTCATCAAGATAAGCATATTTAAGATTATCAGGCAACGGTTTAAGCTCAAACACGGGATCACCCTTGGGTGGAGGAGGATCCCCTAAAATTTGAACAGGCAAGTTGTGATGCTGAATAGGTTCCTGTTTAAAGAATACTTCATCTATTTCCCTTCTTTAATTCATGAACATATCATTTTCATGGTCTAGCAAATAATGTTCTAAAGGATCACTAGGAGGTACGGCAATAGAAGCAAGACCAATAATTTCATCCTTACTAGGTAATTCTTCCTCACGATGCTGTTTAAGAAAGGTCTACCAAATATAATTGGACAAAAGCTATCTTGCGGAGAAGTAAGAACAAGAAAATCAGCAGGATATTTAGTTTTCCCACACAAGACTTCAACATCTCTAACAATTCCAATTGGTGCAATAGTATCTCTATTAGCAAGTTTAATAGTGACATCAATATCTTCTAACTCAACAGGTGCAATTTCATTCTTAATTTCTTTGTATAAGTCATGAGGTATAACACTAGCACTTGTACCCATATCACATAAGCCATGATAACAATGATCTCCTATTTTAACAGAAATAACAGGCACGCCTACCACAAGTCTATGTTTATCTTTATCACAAGGTTTAGCAATTCTAGCAGTTTCACCTTGGAACTGAATAACATGCCCATCAATATTATTAGACAAGAGATCTTTAACAATAGCAATATTAGGTTCTACTTTAACTTGCTCAGGAGGTGTATAAGTTCTAATATTGCTTTTACGAACAACAGTTGAAGCTTTAGCATGATCCTTTATTCTAACAGGGAAAGGTGGTTTCTTAATATAAGAAGTAGGAACAATAGGATCATTATAAGTGACAGTCTTTTCTTCAACTTTAATAGGTGCAGCTACTCTTACTTCTATGGGAGGATGATATTTAAACCACTTCTCCTTAGGGAGATCAACATAAGTGGCAAAAGATTCACAGAAAGAAGCTACTATCTCAGAGTCAAGTCCATATTTAGTGCTAAACTTACGGAAAATATCAGTATCCATAAAATATTTAACACAATCAAACTTAGGTGTCATACCTGACTCCTTACCTTCGTCGAGGTCCCAATCTTCAAAGTTGCGTTTAATTCTTTCCAATAAATTCCATCTGAATTCAATAGTCTTCATCATAAAAGAGCCACCACAAGAAGTATCGAGCATGGTGCGATTGTTTTCTGAAAGCCAAGCATAAAAACTTTGCATAATTATTTCTCTTGAGAGCTCATGATTGGGGCATGAATATAACATTGATTTAAGCCTCCCCCAAGCTTGAGCGATGCTTTCTCCTTCACGAGGCCAGAAATTATATATATAATTGCGATCACGATGAACAAGATGCATAGGGTAATACTTTTGATGAAATTCCAGCTTCAATCTTTTATAGTCCCATGATCTCATATCATCACATAGCCTATACCATATCAATGCGTCTCCCTTCAAAGATAAAGGTAAGACCTTCTTCTTAGCAACATCATCGGGTATACCTGCAAGCTTAAATAATCCACAAACTTTATCCACATATATTAAGTGCTCATCAGGATGCTTTGTTCCATCTCCTGTAAAAGGGTTATCTAGCAGTTTTTCTATCATACCCGAAGGATACTCATAAGGAATTTCATTTTCAATAGGTTCAGTAGGTTGAGGAGCAACTCTTTGCTCTACTGGACGGGGTGAAGATACCCCGAACAAGCCGCTCAAAGAATTACTTTCCATAGTAACAAGTGACAATAAATTTCAGCACACTATATAAATTTTTCCTTACCAAATTCCACCTACCAAAGGCGCTACACTCCCCGGCAACGGCGCCAGAAAAGAGTCTTGATGACCCACAAGTATAGGGGATCTATCGTAGTCCTTTCGATAAGTAAGAGTGTCAAACCCAACGAGGAGCAGAAGGAAATGATAAGCGGTTTTCAGCAAGGTATTCTCTGTAAGTACTGAAATAAGTGGTAACAAATAGTTTTGTGATAAGATAGATTGTAACGAGCAACAAGTAACAAAAGTAAATAAAGTGCAGCAAGGTGACCCAATCCTTTTGTAGAAAAGGACAAGCCAGAACAAACTCTTATAATAGGAAAAGCGCTCCCGAGGACACATGGGAATATCGTCAAGCTTAGTTTTCATCACGTTCATATGATTCGCGTTCGATACTTTGATAATTTGATATGTGGGTGGACCGGTGCTTGGGTTCTGTTCTTACTTGAACAAGCATCCCACTTATTATTAACCTCTATTGCAAGCATCCGCAACTACAACAAAAGTATTAAGGTAAACCTAACCATATATGAAACATATGGATCCAAATCAGCCCCTTACGAAGCAACGCATAAACTAGGGTTTAAGCTTCTGTCACTCTAGCAACCCATCATCTACTTATTACTTCCCAATGCCTTCCTCTAGGCCCAAATAATGGTGAAGTGTTATGTAGTCGACATTCACATAACACCACTAGAGGCTAGACAACATACATCTTATCAAAATATCAAACGAATACCAAATTCACATGACTACACATAGCAAGACTTCTCCCTTGTCCTCAGGAACGAACGTAATTACTCACAAAGCATATCCATGTTCATAATCAGAGGGGTAATAATATGCATATAGGATCTGAACATATGATCTTCCACCAAATAAACCAACTAGCATCAACTACAAGGAGTAATCAACACTACTAGCAACCTACTAGCACCAATCCCGGACTTTGAGACAAGAATTGGATACAATAGATGAACTAGGGTTTGGAGATGAGATGGTGCTGGTGAAGATGTTGATGGAGATTGCCCTCTCCCGATGAGAGGAGCGTTGGTGATGGCGATGGTGATGATTTCCCCTCCCGGAAGGGAAGTTTCCCCGGCAGAACAGCTCTGTCGGAGCTCTAGATTGGATCCGCCAAGGTTCCGCCTCGTGGCGGCTGAGTCTCGTCCCGAAAAGTTCCTTCTTATTTTTTCTCATCGAAAGACCTCATATAGGAGAAGATGGGCATCGGAGAGCCACCAGGGGGCCCACGAGGTAGGGGGGCGCGCCCTAGGGGGGCGCGCCCCCCACCCTCGTGAGAAGGGTGTGGGCCCCCTGGCCTTCATCTTTGGCGTGGATTTTTCTTTATTTCTTTTAAGACGTTCCATGGAGTTTTAGGACTTTTGGAGTTGCGCGGAATAGGTCTCTAATATTTGCTCCTTTTCCAGACCAGAATTCCAGCTGCCGGCATTCTCCCTCTTTATATAAACCTTGTAAAAGAAGAGAGAATAGCCATAAGTATTGTGACATAAAGTAAAATAATAGTCCATAATGTGATAAATATCGATATAAAAGCATGATGTAGAATGGACGTATCATTCAACTCGATGACGTCCCGCGAGCTTCGATCCAGCAAAGCTTCACAAGAGAGTTTCGTCAGCACGACGGCATGGTGACGGTGATGATGATGCTACCGACGTAGGGCTTCGCCTAATCACCGCTATGATATGATCGAGGTGGATTATGATGGAGGGGGGCACCGCACACGGCTAAGAGATCAATGATCAATTTTTGTGTCTCCAAGGGGTGCCCCCCTCCCCGTATATAAAGGAGTGGAAGAGAGGGAGGGCCGGCCCTCTCTATG
This sequence comes from Triticum monococcum, assembly GCA_034509565.1. Classification (NCBI taxonomy): domain Eukaryota; kingdom Viridiplantae; phylum Streptophyta; class Magnoliopsida; order Poales; family Poaceae; genus Triticum; species Triticum monococcum. The sequence goes on from CM067843.1 coordinate 81,375,280, forward strand.
GCGCGCCTTAGGGAAGTCTACTCCCACCGGGAGTAGGATTCCCCTTTCCTAGTAGAACTAGGAGCCCTTCCAAGTAGTTGGAGTAGGAGAGAAGGAAAGGGAAAGAGAAGAGAAGGAAGGAGGGGGCGTAGCCCCTCCCCCTAGTCCAATTCGTACTAAGCATTGGGGGGTACGCAGCCTATCCTCTCTCTTTCCCCTAAAGCCCAATAAGGCCCATATACTCCCCGGCGAATTCCCGTAACTCTCCGGTACTCCGAAAAATACCCGAATCACTCGGAACCTTTCCGATGTCCGAATATAGTCGTCCAATATATTGATCTTTACGTCTCGACCATTTCGAGACTCCTCGTCATGTACCTGATCTCATCCGGAACTCCGAACTACCTTTGGTACATCAAAACACATAAACTCATAGTACAAATCGTCACCGAACATTAAGCGTGCGGACCCTACGGGTTCGAGAACTATGTAGACATGACCGAGACACGTCTCCGGTCAATAACCAATAGCGGAACCTGGATGCTCATATTGGATCCTAAATATTCTGCGAAGATCTTTATCAGTCAAACCGCATAACAACATACGTTGTTCCCTTTGTCATCGGTATGTTACTTGCCCGAGATTCGATCGTCGGTATCTCAATACCTAGTTCAATCTCGTTACCGGCAAGTCTCTTTACTTGTTCCGCAATACATCATCCCGCAACTAACTCATTAGTTATAATGCTTGCAAGGCATATAGTGATGTGTATTACCGAGTGGGGCCTAGAGATACCTCTCCGACGATCGGAGTGACAAATCCTAATATCGAAATACGCCAAGTCAACAAGTACCATCGGAGACACCTATAGAGCACCTTTATAATCACCCAGTTACATTGTGACATTTGGTAGCACACAAAGTGTTCCTCTGGTAAACGGGAGTTGCATAATCTCATAGTCATAGGAACATGTATAAGTCATGAAGAAAGCAATAGCAACATACTAAACGATCAAGTGCTAAGCTAACGGAATAGGTCAAGTCAATCACATCATTCTCCTAATGATGTGATCCCATTAATCAAATGACAACTCATGTCTATAGTTAGGAAACTTAACCATCTTTGATTAACGAGCTAGTCAAGTATGTGTCACTAGTATGATGTGATCCCATCAATCAGATCATTCTCCTAATGATGTGTCACTAGTATGCCTCTACTTGACTAGCTCGTTAATCAAAGATGGTTATGTTTCCTAACCATGGACAAAGAGTTGTTATTTGATTAACGAGGTCACATCATTGGTTGAATGATCTGATTGACATGACCCATTTCATTAGCTTAGCACCCGATCGTTTAGTATGTTGCTATTGTTGTCTTCATGACTTATACATGTTCCTATGACTATGAGATTATGCAACTCCCGTTTGCCGGAGGAACAATTTGTGTGCTACCAAACATCACAACATAACTGGGTGATTATAAAGGAGCTCTACAGGTGTCTCCAAAGGTACGTGTTGGGTTGGTGTATTTCGAGATTAGGATTTGTCACTCCGAATGTCGGAGAGGTATCTCTGGGCCCTCTCGGTAATGCACATCACTTAAGCCTTGCAAGCATTACAACTAATGAGTTAGTTGCGAGATGATGTATTACGGAACGAGTAAAGAGACTTGCCGGTAACGAGATTGAACTAGGTATTGGATACCGACGATCGAATCTCGGGCAAGTAACATATCGATGACAAAGGGAACAACGTATGTTGTTATGCGGTCTGACCGATAAAGATCTTCGTAGAATATGTAGGAGCCAATACAGACATCCAGGTCCCGCTATTGGTTATTGACCGGAGACGTGTCTCGGTCATGTCTACATTGTTCTCGAACCATAGGGTCCGCACGCTTAAGGTTTCGATGATAGTTGTATTATGGGTTTATGAGTTTTGATATACCGAAGGAGTTCGGAGTCCTGGATGATATCGGGGACATGACGAGGAGTCTCAAAATGGTCGAGACATAAAGATCGATATATTGGACGACTATATTCGGACATCGGAAAGGTTCCGAGTGATTCGGATATTTTCAGAGGTACCGGGGAGTTACGGGAATACGGGGAAGAGTATTGGGCCTTAATGGGCTTTAGTGGGAAGGAGCCAGGAGGTGGCGCGCGCCCCTCCCAAGCCCAGTCCGAATTGGACAAGGGATTTGGGGCGCGGCCCCCCTCTCCCTTCCTTCTCCACTTCCCTCCTTTCCCCCCTTCTCCTAGTTGGACTAGGAAAGAAGGAGTCCTACCTTCGGTGGGAGTAGGACTCCCCTTGGCGCGCCCACTCCTAGGCCGGCCGCCCCTCCTCCCTTGCTCCTTTATATACGGGGGCAGGGGGCACCCCATAGACACACAAGTTGATCATTGAGATCGTTCCTTAGCCATGTGCGGTGCCCCCTGCCACCATATTCCACCTCGATCATATTGTTGTAGTGCTTAGGCGAAGCCCTGCGTCGGTAGAACATCAAGATCGTCACCACGCCGTCGTGCTGACGGAACTCCTCCCCGAAGCTTTGCTGGATTGGAGCCCGGGGATCGTCATCGAGCTGTACGTGTGCTTAAAACTCGGAGGTGCCGGAGTAACGGTGCTAGGATTGGTCGGATCGGGAAGAAGACGTACGACTACTTCCTCTATGTTGTGTGATCGCTTCCGCAGTCGGTCTGCGTGGGTACGTAGACAACACTCTCCCCTCTTGTTGCTGTGCATCACCATGATCTTGCATGTGCGTAGGAAATTTTTTGAAATTACTACGTTCCCCAACAGTGGCATCCGAGCCTAGGTTTTATGGTTTGATATTGTATGCACGAGTAGAACACAAGTGAGTTGTGGGCGATACAAGTCATACTGCCTACCAGCATGTCATACTTTGGTTCAGCGGTATTGTTGGACGAGACGACCCGGACCAACCTTACGCGTACGCTTACGCGAGACCGGTTCCCCCGACGTGCTTTGCACACAGGTGGCTTGCGGGCGACTGTCTCTCCAACTTTAGTTGAACCGAGTGTGGCTACGCCCGGTCCTTGCGAAGGTTAAAACGGAGTCTATTTGACAAACTATCGTTGTGGTTTTGATGCGTAGGTGAGATTGGTTCTTGCTTAAGCCCGTAGCAGCCACGTAAAACTTGCAACAACAAACTAGAGGACGTCTAACTTGTTTTTGCAGGTCATGTTGTGATGTGATATGGTCAAGACATGATGCTAAATTTTATTGTATGAAATGATCATGTTTTGTAACCAAGTTATCGGCAACTGGCAGGAGCCATATGGTTGTCGCTTTATTGTATGCAATGCAATCGCGATGTAATGCTTTACTTTATCACTAAGCGGTAGCGATAGTTGCGGAAGCATAAGATTGGCGAGACGACAACGATGCTACGATGGAGATCAAGGTGTCACGCCGGTGACGATGGTGATCATGACGTTGCTTCGGAGATGGAGATCACAAGCACAAGATGATGATGGCCATATCATATCACTTATATTGATTGCATGTGATGTTTATCTTTTTATGCATCTTATCTTGCTTCGATTGACGGTAGCATTATAAGATGATCTCTCACAAAATTATCAAGAAGTGTTCTCCCTGAGTATGCACCGTTGCCAAAGTTCGTCGTGCCCAGACACCAAGTGATGATCGGGTGTGATAAGCTCTACGTCCATCTACAACGGGTGCAAGCCAGTTTTTGCACACGCAGAATACTCAGGTTAAACTTGACGAGCCTAGCATATGCAGGTATGGCCTCGGAACACGGAGACCGAAAGGTCGAGCATGAATCATATAGTAGATATGATCAACATAATGATGTTCACCATTGAAAACTAATCCATTTCACGTGATGATCAGTTATGGTTTAGTTGATTTGGATCACGTGATCACTTAGAGGATTAGAGGGATGTCTATCTAAGTGGGAGTTCTTACTAATATGATTAATTGAACTTAAATTTATCATGAACTTAGTCCTGGTAGTATTAGCATATCTATGTTGTAGATCAATAGCTCGCGTTGTTGCTTCCCTATGTTTGTTTTGATATGTTCCTAGAGAAAAACTATGTTGAAAGATGTTAGTAGCAATGATGCGGATTGGATCCGTGATATGAGGTTTATCCTCATTACTGCACAGAAGAATTATGTCCTTGATGCACCGCTAGGTGACAGACCTATTACAGGAGCAGATGCAAAAGTTATGAACGTTTGGCTAGCTCAATATGATGACTACTTGATAGTTTAGTGCACCATGCTTAATGGCTTAGAATCGGGACTTCAAATACGTTTTGAACGTCATGGACCATATGTCGGGACCCCGATCCTAGGTCACACCGATCTAGCGGGTAACACATCATATCACTTTGTGGCCTCACGCACGGTATTTCCACGGGTGCCACCTTACCTGGCCCGGGACCGTTTGCGCCTTTTGGCTCACGTATATGATAGTGTCGCTAGCATCCATATGACAAAGAACCCGGGCCGACATGGCTAGTCGTGAACCCAAAGCGGCACTACCCCATGGGGACAGGCATACATGAATCAACCTCGAGCATGTCGGTCAACAGCGTGTGAATCCGGGCTGTAGCACTGGGCTAACAGGACTCCGGTAACCCGGGCTGTAGCAGGCTAGGCAGGACTCCGGATGTCACCGCGTGACATTTCCCCGAAGGGACAGACATAGGAACGAAGTGAATCACATGCCGGCCAGTCAAGTGTCCTGAACAGTAGTGCTGGGCTAGCAGGACTCCGGTGATCCGGGCTGTAGCGGACTACTATCGCTCAGAAGCACTAGACTACATTTCCCCATATGATAGGCTGCCAAGGATAAACAACTAGATAGTCGGATCCCACACATACCAAGCATTTCAATCATACACACAATATGCTCGATATGTGTGAATACAACATGGCATCACAACATAACTCTACAACTCAAGTATTAATTCATTAGGCTCCGAAGAGCCAGATATTACAAGCATGGGTCTCATGACCCAACAATCATAGCATACAAATCAAACACATGCGAAAGCTTAACATGTCTGAGTACAGACATCTATAAATGAAAAAGGCTAAGAAGCCTGACTATCTACCAAATCCTGTCGAGGGCACAAGATCGTAGCTGAGGTATCAAGCTAAATGTCGAAGTCCACGCGGAACTACTAGCGAGACTGAAGTCTCTCTGCAAAACATAAATTAAGCAAACGTGAGTACAAAGGTACTCAGCAAGACTTACATCAGAACTAGCTACATATGCATCGGTATCAACAAAAGGGGGTGGTGGAGTTTAACTGCAGCAAGCCAGCTTTGACTCAGTGGCTAACCTAAACTACGATTGCGAGCAACTCTTTTGAGGTGGCGCACACGAGTCCACATATTCACCATTCAATACACCACTATGGATCCGCTCTCGTCTCCCTACGAGAAGGCCATCCATAGCACTCACGCTTATCTTGCGAGTTTTAGGGTATCCACTTTCACTTGTCTATGAACTATGCAAGGGGTCCAAGTTTCCATATCCGAGGAATCCGGCTATTCGAATAGATAATGATAACCCTGCAGGGGTGTACTCCTTCACACACGCTCTCACCACTTATAGCCCTGTACACGTCATGTACCTCGGCAACCTTCAAGCGGAAACCGGGCGAGGGTGTCGGCCACGGCCTACCTAAACACTTAAGTCTCTAGTCCAGGTTTATCGCCTATTCGGGTTCCATCCGCGAGGAGATCCGGCCGGAGTTTCGCTCACAGCCCCAAACGATGTGTGCAGGGTTCCCGAGACACCAAACGGGCACCCGGTACACCGTGCCACAGTGTATCTACCGCAACATAGCCCACCCCTAGGGTCAGCGCTACGCACGGCCGCCAACACATATCCTACAAACACCAGAAACTAGTTGCAACTCCTGGACAGAGTACTAGGGTGATTAAGAAGCCGAGAGGGGCCATTGGTTTCGGGCCCAATGCGTGGTAGTAACTGTTCATGGATCACAGACACAGAACTCAGTTCCTGAGGACGGCTGCAATGAGACAACCCACCATGTACTCCTACATGGCCTCTCACCGCTACCTTTACCAAAATGTGTTCACACACTTAGCTCACACACAGTAGGACATGTTTACACACCTCCGATCCATCCCCGATGAATCAGACCTGACTCAACTCTAAGCAGTAGCAGGCATGACAAACAAGCATGAATGAGTAGGCACATCAGGGCTCAAACAATTCCTACTCATGCTAGTGGGTTTCATCTATTTACTGTGGCAATGACAGGTCATGTAGAGGATAAGGGGTTCAACTACCGCAACAAGTAACAGATGGATCGTTGTTGTCCTAATGCAGTAAAAGAGAGCAGGAGTGAGAGAGGGGGATTGTATCGGAATGAACAAGGGGGTTTTGCTTGCCTGGCACTTCTGAAGATATCATTGGGTCTTCATCAGTGTCAACGATCACATCGTCGGTACAACGTCTATCGAGAGGGGACAAATACCGGCAACAGAGAAGAAATACAATCAATGCAATGCACAGTATGATGCATGATCATGACATGTCAATATGCTGTGGTTTGAGCTAATGCAACTAGCTATGATTTAAATGAAGTTGGTTTGAATACAAGATTCAAATTCAAACTCCATATATGATTATTTAAATGCCCTTTATTTGTTTTGTCCAAAACAGAGGACAAACATTGTTCAAACATGCATGAAAATGGTACAGATGGATTCCTTGAATTTTTCTGATAATTTTACATATATAATTTATCTTATTTGGAGTTACGGTTGATTTTCTATGATTTTTATAAGTTTTGGGTATTTTCTGGAATTTCCTGAATTATAATAATCCCAGAAAATAGTTTATTGCGTCAGCACTGCGTCACTATGACGTCAGCGGTCAATGGGCGCGGTCCAGGTCAAACCTGACGTGTGGGGTCCACACGTCAGTGACACAGTCAACTAACTAAGTTAGTTAGCCCTAACTAACTGGGCTGGGCCCACTGGTCAGCGACTAACCCAGCTAACCTAACTAGCTAATTAGCGCTAACTAAGTAATTAGTCGGGCAGGGCCCGTGGGTCAGTGAGAGAGAGGGGGAGGTCAAACCGGGCAGTGGGTCAACCCACGCCGGTCAACGGGTCAGCGGTCGCCGGCGTTTAGCCGCCGGCGACGACAGAGACGGTGGGGCGGCTCGGGAATGCTCTACAGGGCACCATTCGATCCATGGGTTGCACCTACGGGTTCCTGGGAGTGAGGCGCATCCATTGGGGGAGGTGGTAGGAGCTGGGATGGCCGGAAAAGTGGCCGGCGACGAGGTTCAGCGGCGGCAGCAGCTCGGGCATCCTCGGGATAGCGCTACAGAGCACGGGAGGGGGCGCTGTGGTTGTCTGCGGGCTCATGGGATCGTGCTGAGCACGATGGTGTGCTCGGACACGAGCTGCGGTGGCTGTGGCCACGGCGGCGACATCGCCGGCGGTGTGGAGTGCTCGGCCAAGATGGGGCTATGGCCTAGAGGTCAAAAACGACCAGGGAAAAAGGGGGAAACGACTCGGGGGCTCACTGTGGTGACGTAGGGATGGCCAGCATGCTCGGGGAAGCGTCGGTGGTGGCGAATCGACCGGCGAAGTCCGGCGAGCAGAAGCGGTGGTGAAGAGCTCGAAGACGACGGCATGGTGATCCTCGGCTTGCGTGGCTTGGCGAGGAGGAAGAAGGGCACCAGGCGGAGCTCGGGGGTGCATCGGGGAGGCTCAAAGATGGCTGTGGCCGTGGGGGAGCTCGTCGGCGGCGACGGCTGCATTCGGTTGCGCGCGTGAGAGAGAGACGGAGAAGGGGACGAGGGCGAGGGAGAGTGCGAGAGCGTCAAGGGGGTCCAGGGGGGTAGCGTGGCGTCGTCCGGACGCGTCGAGGAGGAGCCAGCCAGGCAGGGAGGGAGGAGGTGGCCGGGCACGTGCTGGTGCGCGGTGGCCACACGCCTCGCGTCCTTCTGGCGCGAGGTGGGAGACGGTGGCGGCTCTGGTGGGCTGGGCCTGGTAAGTGGGCCGCCAGGTGGGTTAGGTAGGCTGCACAGGAGCTGGGCCGGGGGGGCTTTGCCAGGTGAGCACTCTCTCTCCTGTTTTTTTTCTAATTTAATTCTGTTTTCTAATTTGCAGTATGTTTTGACTTTGGTTTTGAAGCCAAATCAATTTTGTTGCTTCTGGAAATATTTTTAGAAGCTAAAGGAATTAAACCAAGCTCCACAAAAATATTTCAGAATTATTGGACCTATATTTATTTAATAGTAAATATAAATCCAATTCAAATAGCTATTGATTTAATTCAAATGCCCAGAATAAATATTTCTGTGAATCCAAAAATATTGGTTTGAATTTTACCTCTTGCCAATATTTTTAGAGAAAACAGGAACATTTTCTTGGACTTATTTGAAGAAATTTTATCTTGATCATTTTTTTTAAAGGGATTCTGAGGCTTGAAAATTCCTCAATTCAAATTTCATTTGAATTTAAACATGATGCAACCACCAAGCTAGTCCAAGGCCAAAGTAGGGCTAGGGATGTGACACCATATGAGATGTTCTAGGAGTTGAAGTTAATATTTCAAGCAAATACCCAAGTTGAGAGATATGAAGTCTCCAACAAGTTCTATAGCTAAAAGATGGAGGAGAATCGCTCAACTAGTGAGCATGTGCTCAGATTGTCTGGGTACTACAATCGCTTGAATCAAGTGGGAGTTAATCTTCCAGATAAGATAGTGATTGACAAAATTCTCTAGTCACCATCACCAAGTTAGTAGAACTTCGTGATGAACTATAATATGCAAGGGATAACGGAAACAAACCCCAAGCTCTTCGTGATGCTGAAATCAACGAAGGTGGAAATCAAGAAAAACATCAAGTGTTGATGGTTGACAAGACCACTAGTTTCAAGAAAAAGGCAAAGGGAAGAAGGGGAACTTCAAGAAGAATGGCAAGCAAGTTGCTGCTCAAGTGAAGAAGCCCAAGTATGATCCTAAGCCTGAGACTAAGTGCTTCTACTGCAAAGGGAGTGGTCACTGGAAGCGGAACTACCCCAAGCGATTGGCGGATAAGAAGGATGGCAAAGTGAACATAAGTATATTCGATATACATATTATTGATGTGTACTTTACTAGTGTTTATAGCAACCCCTTAGTATTTGATGCTAGTTCAGTTGCTAAGAGTAGTAACTCGAAACGGGAGTTGCAGAATGAACAGAGACTAGTTAAGGGTGAAGTGACGATGTGTGTTGGAAGTGGTTCCAAGATTGATATGATCATCATCGCACACTCCCTATACTTTCGGGATTGGTGTTGAACCTAAATAAGTGTTATTTGGTGTTTGCGTTGAGCATGAATATGATTTGATCATGTTTATTGTAATACGGATATTCATTTAAGTAAAAGAATAAATTGTTATTCTGTTTACATGAATAAAACCTTATATGGTTACACACCCAATGAAAATAGTTCATTGGATCTTGATCTTAGTGATACACATATTCATAATATTGAAACCAAAAGATGCGAAGTTAATAATGATAGTGCAACATATTTGTGGCACTGTCGTTTAGGTCATATTGGTGTAAAGCGCATGAAGAAACTCCATGCTGATGGGATTTTGGAATCACTTGATTATGAATCACTTGATGCTTGCGAACCATGCATTATGGGCAAGATGACTAAAACGCCGTTCTCCGGAACAATAAAGCAAGCAACAGATTTGTTGGAAATCATACATACTGATGTATGTGGTCCGATGAATATTAAGGCTTACAGCAGGTATCATTATTTTCTGACCTTCACAAGATGATTTGAGCAGATATGGGGATATCTACTTGATGAAACATAAGTCTGAAACATTTGAATAGTTCAAAGAATTTCAGAGTGAAGTGGAAAATCATCGTGACAAGAAAATAAAAGTTTCTACGATATGATCGCAGAGGTAAAATATTTGAGTTACGAGTTTGGCCTTCAATTAAAATAATGTGAAATAGTTTCACTACTCATGCCACCTGGAACACCATAGTGTAATGGTGTGTCCGAACGTCATAACCGTACTTTATTAGATATAGTGCGATCTATGATGTCTCTTACCGATCTACCACTATCGTTTTGGGGTTATGCATTAGAGACAGCTGCATTCACGTTAAATAGGGCACCATCTAAATCCGTTGAGACGACACCGTGTGAACTATGGTTTGGCAAGAAACCTAAGCTGTCATTTCTTAAAGTTTGGAGTTGCGATGCTTATGTGAAAAAGTTTCATCTCGATAAGCTCAAACTCAAATCGGAGAAATATGTCTTCATAGGATACCCAAAGGAGACTGTTGGTTACACCTTCTATCACAGATCCGAAGGCAAGACATTCGTTGCTAAGAATGGATCCTTTCTAGAGAAGGAGTTTCTCTCGAAAGAAGTGAGTGGGAGGAAAGTAGAAAACTTGATAAGGTAATTGTACCTTCTCCCTTATTGGAAAGTAGTTCATCACAGAAATCTGTTCTTGTGACTACTACACCAATTAGTGAGGAAGTTAATGATGATGATCATGTAACTTCAGATCAAGTTACTACCGAATCTCGTAGGTAAACCAGAGTGAGTTCCGCACCAAAGTGGTACGGTAATCCTGTTCTGGAGATCATGTTACTTGACCATGACGAACCTACGAACTATGAGGAAGCGATGATGAGGCCAGATTCCAGGAAATGGTTTGAGGCCATGAAATCTGAGATATGATCCATGTATGAGAACAAAGTATGGACTTTGGTTGACTTGCCCGATGATCGGCAAGCAATTGAGAATAAATGGATCTTCAAGAGGAAGACAGATGCTGATAGTAGTGTTACTATCTACAAAGCTAGAATTGTCGCAAAAGGTTTTCGACAAGTTCAAGGTGTTGACTACGATGAGATTCTCTCACTCTTATCTATGCTTAAGTCTGTCCGAATCATGTTAGCAATTGCCGCATTTTAATGAAATCTGACAAATGGATAAACAAAACTACATTCCTTAATGGATTTAAAGAAGAGTTGTATATGATGCAACCAGAAGGTTTTGTCAATCCTAAAGGTGCTAACAAAATATGCAAGCTCCAGCGATCCATCTATGGACTGGTGCAAGCAACTCAGAGTTGGAATATACTCTTTGATAAGTTGATCAAAACATATAGTTTTATACAGACTTGCGGTGAAGCCTGTATTTACAAGAAAGTGAGTGGGAGCACTATAGCATTTCTGATAAGTATATGTGAATGACATATTGTTGATCGGAAATAATGTAGAATTATTCTGTAAAGCATAATGGAGTGTTTGAAAGGAGTTTTCCAAAGAAAGACTTCGGTGAAGCTGCTTACATATTGAGCATCAAAAATCTATAGAGATAGATCAAGACGCTTGATAAGTTTTTTCAATAAATACATACCTTGACAAGATTTTGAAGTAGTTCAAAATGGAACAGTCAAAGAAAGAGTTCGTCCCTGTGTTACAAGGGGTGAAATTGAGTAAGACTCAAAGTCCGACCACGGCAGAAGATAGAAAGAGAATGAATGTCATTCCCTATGCCTTGGTCATAGGTTCTATAAAGTATGCCATGCTGTGTACCAGATCTATTGTATACCCTACCACTGAGTTTGGCAAGGGAGTACAGTAGTGATCTAGGAGTAGATCACTAGACAGCGGTCAAAATTGTCCTTAGTGGAATAAGGATATGTTTCTCGATTATGGAGGTGACAAAAAGGTTCGTCGTAAAGGGTTACGTCGATGCAGGTTTTGACACTGATCTTGATGACTCTAAGTCTCAATCTAGATACATATTGAAAGTGGGAGCAATTAGCTAGAGTAGCTCCGTGCAGAGCATTGTAGACATAGAAAATTGCAAAATACATAACAGATCTGAATGTGAAAGATCCATTGACTAAGATTCTCTCACAAGCAAAACATGATCACACCTTAGTACTCTTTGGATGTTAATCACATAGCGATGTGAACTAGATTACTGAATCCAGTAAACTCTTTGGGTGTTGGTTACATGGCGATGTGAACTATGGGTGTTAATCACATGGTGATGTGAACTATTGCTGTTAAATCACATGACGATGTGAACTAGATTATTGACTCTAGTGCAAGTGGGAGACTGAAGGAAATATGCCATAGAGGCAATAATAAAGTTATTATTTATTTCCTTATTTCATGATAAATGTTTATTATTCATGCTAGAATTGTATTAACCGGAAACATGATACATATGTGAATACATAGACAAACAAAGTGTCACTAGTATGCCTCTACTTGACTAGATCGTTAATCAAAGATGGTTATGTTTCCTAACCATGGACAAAGAGTTGTTATTTAATTAACGAGGTCACATCATTGGTTGAATGATCTGATTGACATGACCCATTTCATTAGCTTAGCACCCGATCGTTTAGTATGTTGCTATTGCTGTCTTCATGACTTATACATGTTCCTATGACTATGAGATTATGCAACTCCTGTTTGCCGGAGGAACACTTTGTGTGCTACCAAACGTCACAACGTAACTGGGTGATTATAAGGAGCTCTACAGGTGTCTCCAAAGGTACATGTTGGGTGGCGTATTTTGAGATTAGGATTTGTCACTCCAAATGTCGGAGAGGTATCTCTGGGCCCTCTCGGTAATGCACATCACTTAAGCCTTGCAAGCATTACAACTAATGAGTTAGTTGCGAGATGATGTATTACGGAACGAGTAAAGAGACTTGTCGGTAACGAGATTGAACTAAGTATTGGATACCGACGATCGAATCTCGGGCAAGTAACATACCGATGACAAAGGGAACAACGTATGTTGTTATGCGGTCTGACCGATAAAGATCTTCGTAGAATATGTAGGAGCCAATATGGACATCCAGGTCCCGCTATTGGTTATTGACCGGAGACGTGTCTCGGTCATGTCTACATTGTTCTCGAACCATAGGGTTCGCATGCTTAAAGTTTCGATGACAGTTATATTATGAGTTTATGAGTTTTTATATACCGAAGGAGTTCGGAGTCCCGGATGAGATCGGCGACATGACGAGGAGTCTCGAAATGGTCAAGACGTAAAGTGTCGGGTGGTAGGTGCGACATATGCCAACGGGTGGCTTATCATTGTGGGAGCCAATAAAACATCGCCGGTGCCTGGAAACGGGATAAGGCGGAGACATGCACGCCGGCGAATCTTACCCAGCTTCAGGGCTCTCCGGGGAGATAACACCCCTACTGCTGCTCTGCGGGGTCTCCGCATGGTGACTAAATGAACAAGTAGCTACACAATGCTCCTTCAGCTGTTTGGGGGGGAGGAGGAAGAAGGGCACCGCTAGCTTCTTCTCCTTGTGTGGTGTCTAAGTCTAACTAGAGAGTCCAACCCCTTTGCATGGGTGCACCGGGGGGTTTATATAGGCCTACCCCCCGAGGGTACAATGGTAATCCAGCTGGGCATGGGGCCCAGCTGTCTGTGACTGTGCTCGCCGGCTTCTGCGCCGGCTGCTGGGGCCCGCCGACTGGTGGGTCCCGCCGGCTGCCGGCACCCTGGTCAACAGGCAGGCCCCACTATCCAGGGCCTGGTCGGTGGCTGGTTACTGTTGCTCTGTACTGTTGACGCAGGCTTGGTCGGGGTAAGCGTGGCTACAGTACTGCCGCCCTGGCGGGCGATTACTGTAGCCCCGCCGTATCTTGTCTCCTTAATGGGCGTCTCCATCGAGGAGGATGGCGAGCCGGCTATGGGGGGCCGGCTCTCCATCAGGCCAACTTGGGAGGAGGTGCGGCTGCCTTCGATATCTCTCTGCCCGAAGGGGCCCACTGCCTCGGGGGCCACGCTGGTGGCCCGTCGCGGATGGCGTCGGGGCCGCCGTGGCAATAGTGCCGCGCCGGACGGGTTGTGGCTACCCGTACGGCGTACTGTACCAAGCGTGCTCCGGATTTTGGGGGTGGCAGGCTCCACTGTAGCCACGCCCCGCTTCATCATCGCGGGGTGGACGCGTACTTTGCGGGTACGGCCTTGACTGCTTTATGGGAGCCGGCCTCCTAGAGTCGGCCTCTTTGCGGCCGGCTACTCGCAGTCTGCCCTCCCACAACTTTCTTCATGAGGGTAAAGGACGGGCTGCCCCCGAAGCCGGCCTAGAAGATAGCCGGCAGGGGGGAGGCGGCCCCAGGTCTTGAGTCCTCTTGAGAGCCGGACGGGCTTGTAATTTTTCAGAAGGGCCAGGGGAAGCCGGCTAGGCTACCCATGGCTATTTACTCCGACAGTAGTCCCCGAAGCTGAGCGAGCTTCGCGGCGGACAGAGGGACGAGAAGCTTGGTCAGCTTCTCACCCTGAGGAGCCGACCTCGTCGTCGTAGGCCGACTTCGGAGAACTTCTTTGTTTTATCATCATGACCGTGGTTGACCCGCGTGCTGACCGCGGGCCCCACGACGGGCCACATGGCGGTGAAGTCCTACCGTCGCACGCGCGCGACGGGACGCCGCCGCAGGCCCGGGCCCGCCACTCCCTGGCCTCGGCCCGAGCGCAGATCTTCTGTGGCCCGAGGGGACTGCTCGCCTTCCCATGGCCGTTTCTTCTTGTCTTTAGTGCACAATAAACGCGGGGCGTGGGGGAAGTGGGCACGATCAATCCCCACGACCCCCCACGCCACGCCTCCTTGGCTCTGGCGCACGAGCCTACAAGTAGGAGGCGGAGGGGGAGAGGCAAAGGCTCGCTCGCTCCCCCGCTCCCCGTCCCTCCTCGTTCTCTGTTCTCTTCTTCTTCCTCTTGCGCCCAACGCAACTTCCCGTCGCAGCTTCCCCACGCCTCCATGTCCATGGCGCTGTCGAGCTCGTGGGACGGCTCCAATGTCCACGACGATCACATAGAGTTTCTCCGCCGGACCCGGCGCCTGCCCGCTGCCAACCTCGTGCAGGTTCGTCTGGCGCCGGAGACGGAAATCTCGCCGGCGCCGGAGGAAGGCGAGCGGGTCGTCTTCCGCACGCATTACCTGCGCGGCTTCGGCCTCCCGGCGAGTGGGTTCATGCGTTCCTTCCTCGACTTCTACCGCCTCCAGCCGCATCACCTCACGCCCAACGCGGTGATGCTGCTGTCGGCCTTCGTCTCCCTCTGTGAAGGCTTCTTGGGAGTGCTGCCCACGCTGGAGCTTTGGGCGGAGCTCTTCCAGAACAAGCTCGGCACCGTCATCGCCGGCGTGCCCGCCCCCTGCGGGGCCTTCATCGCTAAGAAGAGGTCAGGTGAGAACAATCCCTTCCCGCACATCCCTTTAATCCAATCGGTGAAGCTCTGGCAAAAATTGTACTTCTACGTGAAGAACATCGCCCCGCAAGGAGACCACGTCAACCTGCCGGCCTACATAGCCAGCCCGCCGGCTGGGAGGCAGCCGTCTTGGGGCTTCAGATCCAAGTCCTTATCTCCGGCTGGGAACGCCGCCATCGCCCGACTTCGGGTAATGATCCAGTCGGAAGGCCTGCGCGGAGCCGACTTGGTGGCCGCCTTCATGGAGCGCCGGATCCTTCCCCTTCAAAGCCGGCCCCACATGATGTGCCAGATGAGCGGCCTCCGCGACCCATGCCGGCTGAGCACATGGGAAATGCCCCATGCCGAGGTGGCGCTTATGTTCAACTACATCGCCAACCTCAAGCTCGCCGACGACTGGCAAAACGGCAAGGCGTCGTACTCTCGCGCCCATCCACCGCCCGTGGTAAGTCTTTATTTCTATCTTTTTTCTGTCATCAGCCGGCTTTATGCCGGCCGGCTTCTGACTAGGCGGTTTCTTTTTATCAGAACCCTCTTCTTCCGCCGCCAGCCGGGGCGGCAGGAGTCGAACGCCAGTATGCCCCCGACCGTGCGGTAGATGATATTGACGACCCGGATCTGGGGGCGGCCGCCATGGAGGACGCCGCCACGGGGGACGTCGCCGAGCCCGGAGGCACGGGGCTCTCGGCCAGCTTTAACGACTGGCCGGATGACACCGACACCGAAGAAATCCCGCGCCGCCAGCCGGCAACCGATCGTCACAGCGCGGGCTCGTCCGCCGCGCCGGCTGCCGGTGGTGGAATGTCGAAGCGCCGGGTCGCGCTTCCTCTCTTCGGCAGTCGGCCGAAGAAGACGAGGGCCTCCGCCGCGGCAACGAAGCGAGACGAAGCAGCGGCGAAGGCGGCCCGCTTCCGGAGGGCGGTGAAGCAGCCTCCGGCGGTTTCATCGTAAGTCTTTTGGCCGATTGCGTGCCTGTTCTTTGTTGTCTTCTTTTGTTCTAACCCTCCTCCATTTTCTGGGCAGGGCGCCGCTTTCCCTTGAGCGGGGCCCAGGCGGCTCTGTGGTTGGGCCGGGTGCTGGATCGTCAGGGCCCCGTCGCGTGGACCCCCGCGCCGACCTTGCGGAAGCCACGGAGCGGAACGCCCGTGAGGTGCGAGAGGAGAGGGAGGCGGCGGTGCGGGAGGCCGCCCGGGCGGCGAAGGAGCGGGCCGACACGGCAGCCGAGACTCCGTCGGAGCGGGCGACCGCGGAAACGGAGGCGGAAGGCACGCGTAGCCGGCCTCCGCTGCTCGCCATCCCCCTCTGCACCGTGGACCCGGACATCCCACTGCCCACGGCGGAGGAGATCACCCCAGATCGGCCGCCAGTGCAAAGGGAGGAGCTCTTTGAGGTCTTCGCAGAGAGGACGCCGCCGGCAGCGCCAACCAGAGCGGGCAAAGACGGCCAGTCGGCGACGGCGCCGGAGGAGCCGGCCCGGGGCGCACTCGAGGCCGGAGCCGGTCTTGAGATTCAGCTGGCGGCGAGCCAGCGCGCCGGAGAGAACACGGCCCCGCCGGACACGCGCCAAGCCGCGGGTGCCAACCAGTCGGCAGAAGCCTTGGAGGCGTCCAGCTCAGCCACGTCCGGGTGGACTCCCAGCGGAGGGAGTGGTGAGCTGAACATGGCGGCCCAAGGGGTTTGGAGCCGGCTGCAGGCTCAGGCCGCCCTCCTGCAGCAATATACTCAGGAGTTCTTGCTGACGCGGTCTGCTATCCGGGTAAGTTTTTCACTTGTCAACCGCTCTGGTCCTCTGGTTTCTTCCGTGGGGGCGCGCCAGCGCACCCACTGGGTGTAGTCCCCGAGATTCGGCCGACTGCAGCGCAGTCGGGTCGGGTCTTTCTTGACGACTATCTTAACCCTGTCTTCTGTCTGATCCTTAGGATTATCACAACTCTCGTGCTGCCGCCTTCAACTCCCAGGCTCGGGAGCTGAGCCAGAAGACCGAAGACCTGGCCAGCAGCCGACGTAAGTATTTTGCTCTTATCTGTCTCTCGTGGGGGCGCGACAGCGCACCCACTGGGTGTAGTCCCCGAGATTCGGGCCGACTGCAGCGCAGTCGGGTCGGATCTTTCTTGACGACCTTTCCCTTATTGACTTTTTCTCTTTGTCTCTTGCTCATGTAGGGGCCAATGCCGACTTGTGGAGGGAGCTTGGCGAGGCGCAGACCGCTCTTTGCGCCAGGGACACCGAGTATGCCGACTTGGTCCAGGAGCGCGACCGCCTGGTCAAGAAACTGGCCGACCAGGAAGAAAGCCACAAGGCGGCCCTGCAGAAGGCGGAGGACGGCGAGGCTGCCCTGAAGGCGGAGTTTGAGATCAAGGCGGCAAGCTGGGCTGAGACGCGTCAGGCGCTGGAGGAAGGCTTCGGCCGAATCAAAGACCTGATCGATGGTAAGCCACTTTTCTTGCCCTTCCTCCATCTGCTAGCCGCCTGGAGTTTATTCTGACCTGTGCTTGTTACTTTTGCGCAGACTACTTTCCCGGCCACTCCGTTCTCGCCACCCAAGCCATCGAGGCCCATCGCGAGGCACGCCGTCAGGCTGGAGCTGACATTGCACCGGATGCAAATTGAACGTTGGCGGAGCAGCTCATTGCCATCCAGGCGCGACTGCAGCCGGCCCATCGGATGCTCCGCCGGCTCCAGCGTGCCGGGGTGCAGGTGCTGGCCGCGCTCTGGCCCGGCCAGATGATCCCCTGCACCCCAAGCCGGACCGCCAACTGGCTGGAAGTCGCAGTCGGCCGCTTCGAAGCTTGGAAAGCGTCGGCAGCCCGTCTTGGAGCCGGGCGTGCGTTGGAGTTCGTCCATGCATGGTACCCAGGGCTAAGCCTGGACCAGCTGCGAACTTGGCGGCTGGAGGCCGACGCGAAGCTGGAGGAGGTACGGCCGGCGATCGCCCAGCGCGCCTCAACGATCGCCAAGTGCACTGACACCAGCGTCTTCGTGCCGGAACTTAATGACGACGGCGTCGCCCAGCCAGAGGAGTGGTTCGGGCTGAACCCGGCGGCGGGCGAGGACTCGGCCGAGGAGATTGCCTCCAACGACGAGGGCGAGGATGACGAGGAAGAGGACGGTGAAGACGCCGAGCCGGCCAGTGGAACGGCCGACTGCCCTCAAGCCGATCGTGCCTCCAGCAATGAGCCGCGCGGAAGCGCGCCCTCTGCCGGAGGCGGTGATCAGGCCGAAGTTGGTCAGCCGGCCGCTCCTTCAGCCGGCGCAACCGTCTCCACCGCCCAGCCCGGCTCGTCAGCGGCCCCGCCGGCTTGATCTGTCGTCCTTGTTGTTCCTGCTTTAACCTTTTCGAACAACTTTTAAGTTTTCGCAATTCCACCCACTGGGGGTGTATCAAACCATGTTGGATGCTGGCCTCTCTGGAGGTCCTTTGTGTAAATATTATTGTATGCATGTTTTGGTTTCCATTCGAGTGCACTTTTCATCCTTAGGCTTTTTCCTTTGCCGCCTTCCCTTTTTGGGAAGGCAAGTACTCGAGCTTTCTTGGATTTGAAGCGAACTGAATGCAAGCCGGCCGGCCGGCTACTCTGGTAGTCGGTCGGCGGGAGGCGGCAAGCCGGCTTTTGTTATATAAGTCCGTTAGTCCCTAGCCGTTTTTCGTGTGCACACCCTTTCCGGCTTATGACTCTTGCCAGCCGGGCAGCTGGTTCTTCGAACTGCGATTTTGGCAAGAGCCAAGCCTGGGTGTCGGCACATTACTTGTCTGACCGCGGGTAGGACTCCTAATATAACTCCAGTCGGCTAGTCCCCGGGCCGACTCATCGAACCCGGTGCCGGACGAAATAAATAAATGAAAAGGCGATATCATACGCATGATAATTTTCATTCATAGATAAAAGATGGCAGTCCCCGAGTCCTCCTTGGGGAGCCTATGGTCTCGTACTTAATACAAAAGTTGACGCAATACATACTGCATTATAACTGTAAAATCTTCGAAGGAGGTTGGCGTTCCATGGTCGTTCCGACTCCTTGCCGGAGTCGTCTCTCTTGCGTGCCTTGGGCTTCTGCGCGTCGATGAGGTAGTAGGAATCGTTGCCTAGAGCTCTGCTGACGACGAAGGGGCCTTCCCAGGGGGTTGCGAGCTTGTGCTGGCCGGCTGTTCGCTGGATCAGTCGGAGCACAAGGTCGCCCTCCTGGAAGGATCTTAGCCTGACCTTCCGGCTGTGGTAGCGGCGTAAACCCTGCTGGTAGATGGCAGACCGGCTGAGGGCTAACAGCCGGCCTTCTTCCAGTAGGTCGACGCCGTCTTCTCGTGCTTCTTTGGCCTCCGCCTCCGTGTACATGGTTACCCGAGGCGAGTCGAACTCGATGTCTGTTGGGATGACTGCCTCAGCACCGTACACGAGGAAGAAAGGAGTGAAGCTGGTTGATCTGTTTGGGGTAGTACGCAGACTCCATAGGACAGCCGGCAGCTCGTCGAGCCAACAGCCGGCTGAATGCTCCAGAGGTACGACCAGTCGGGGCTTGATGCCGGAGAGGATGAGGCCGTTTGCTCGCTCGACTTGGCCGTTTGACTGCGGGTGGGCGACGGACGCAAGGTCCAGCCGGATACCTTGTGTAGCGCAGAATCGTGCCAAGGCTCCTTTAGCAAAATTCATGCCGTTGTCGGTGATGATGATGTGCGGTACGCCGTACCGGGTTGTTATATCTGCAATGAAAGTCACCGCAGTCGGCCCATTCAGCTTCTTGATCGGCTTTGCCTCGATCCACTTGGTGAATTTGTCCACGGCGACGAGCAAATGCGTCATGCCGCCGCGCGCCGTCTTGAATGGGCCCACCATATCCAGTCCCCAGACGGCAAAGGGCCAGGTGAGGGGAATGGTCTTGAGTGCCGAAGCCGGCATGTGTTGCTTGGAGCTGAAAAGCTGGCAGCCTTTGCAGTGTTTGACTAGCTCTTTGGCGTCGTCCAAAGCAGTCGGCCAGAAGAAACCGTGGCGGAAGGCTTTGGCGACAAGTGATCTTGAGGCGGCGTGGTGGCCGCACTCTCCCTGGTGTATATCTTTGAGGATTGCAATGCCCTTCTCCTGCTCGACGCATCGCTGTAGGACTCCGGTGACACTGCGCTTGACAAGTTCTCTGTTGATGATTGTGTATGCTCCGGCTCGACGTTGGACTTGTCTCGCTTCTGTTTCATCAGCCGGCAGATCTTGGTTCACTAAAAAGTTGAGGATGGGTTGAGCCCATGATGGAGCTGCAACCTCCCCTGCCGCCAATGTGGCTACAGCCACCAGGGTGGGCGGGCTGGGTGATGAAGTGTTGGAGTCGGCCGCCGCTTGCTGTGCTGAAGAAGTCCCCGGGCCGGCTACCGCAGTCCCCGAGCCCGGTGTGGCAGTCCCCGAGCTGGCTACTGCAGTCCCCGAGCCGAGTACTGAAGTCCCCGGGCTGACTGCTTGGCTCTTCGAGCCGGACCTGGCCCCGTCGGGGTCAAGCGGCACAAAGATGGAGTCAGAATCCAGAGACGGCTTGATGGACGGCTTGAGGAGGCGTTGTAGGGCGACGCCGGTTGGTATTGCTTGCCGCATGGAGCCTATTCGGGCCAGGGCATCTGCTGGCTCGTTGTCGGCTCGCGGTACGTGGAGGAATTCGCATCCATCAAAGTACCCACTGATTTGCTACACTAGGAAGCGGTAGCTTGCCATGTTTGCGTCCTTGGCGTCCCAGTCGCCAGATGACTGCTGAACTACCAAATCCGAGTCGCCATAACACAGGATCCGGCGGATGCCGAGTTCCTTGGCAAGCCGGAGCCCATGTATGAGCGCCTCGTACTCGGCTACGTTGTTGGAGGCGGCGAAGTGGATCTGCAGCGTGTATCTGAGCTTGTCGCCCTTAGGAGAGGTAAGGACGACACCGGCTCCCAAGCCGGTGCGCATCTTGGATCCGTCAAAGTGCATGCGCCAATGGGTGGAGTCGGGAGCTGGCGGTAAGTACTGGGTCTCGGCCCAGTCGACGAGGAAATCGGCCAGTGCTTGTGACTTGATGGCGGTGCGGGGTTGGTAGAAGATCGTGTAAGGGGCCAGCTCGATGGCCCACTTAGCCACCCGGCCGGATGCATCCCGGCTGCCTATGATCTCGGCCAGCGGGGCAGTGCATACGACCGTGATGGGATGTTCTTGAAAGTACGGCTTCAGCTTCTTGGCGGTGAAGTACACGCCGTAGCACATCTTTTGGTAGTGTGGGTAGTTCTGTTTTGAGGCGGACAGCACCTCGCTCAAGCAATACACCGGCCTCTGGACCGGCTGGGCTCGGCCTTCTTCGGGGCATTGGACTACAATGACGGTGCTGACCACCCGACTAGTAGCGGCAATATAAAGGAGCATGGGCTCTTTCTCAGTCGGCGCCGCCAGGACAGGCAGCGTGGCCAACATTTTCTTCAGCTCGTGGAAAGCTTGGTCGGCCTGGTCATTCCACTCGAAGTGAGTGCTCTTCTTCATGAGGCGGTAGAGAGGGAGAGCTTTCTCTCCAAGCCGGCTGATGAAGCGGTTCAAAGAGGCCAGGCACCCGGTGAACTTCTGGATCTCTCGAAGCTTGGTTGGGACCGCCATCCTCTCGATGGCCTTGATCTTCACTGGGTTGCACTCGATGCCGCGTTCGGAGACCAGAAAGCCTAGGAGCTGGCCGGCTGGCACTCCGAACACGCATTTGTCGGGGTTGAGCTTGATTCGGAACCGGCGCAGGTTCTCGAATGTTTCTCTCAGGTCTTCCAGCAAAGTGCCGCGCTTCTCCGTCTTCACCACGATATCATCCACATAGACGTGGGCATTTTTGCCGAGTTGCGTGAGGAGGCACTTCTACATGCAACGCTAAAAAGTGGCACCGGCATTCCTCAAGCCGAATGTCATAGTCAGGTAGCAGAAGGCTCCAAATGGCGTGATGAAGGCGGTCTTCAGGCGGTCATCTGGGTTCAGTTTTATCTGGTGGTATCCTGAATAAGCATCCAAAAAGCTCAACAGCTCGCATCTGGCTGTGGAGTCTATCACTTGGTCAATTCTGGGCAGGGCGAAGGGATCTTTGGGGCAGGCTTTGTTGAGGCTTGTGTAGTCTATACACATGCGCCACTTGTTATTCTTTTTCAGCACGAGGACCGGGTTCGCGAGCCACTCCGGGAGGAAAACTTCCATGATGAAGCCGGCTGCAAGAAGCCGGGCTATTTCCTCCCCTACGATCCTTCTCTTCTCCTCCGACAGTCGGCGGAGAGGCTGCTTGACTGGTTTTGCGTCTTCTCGCACGTGTAGCTTGTGCTCGGCGAAATCCTTCGGAACACCCGGCATGTCCTTGGGGGACCATGCAAAGATATCCCGATTCTCATGGAGGAAATCGACGAGCTCGCCTTCCTATTTGCTGTTTAGGCTTGCCCCAATGACGGCAAACCTTTCGGAGTGCTCGGGGTCGAGCTGTATCTTCTTGGTCTCCTTGGCCGGCTAGAAAGATCCTTGGGCATCATACTCCTTGGAGTCGACGGGCTGGCTCAGCTGCTTGCTGGCCAGGGCCACGACCTGGTCCAGCGTTTTCTTTTCTTCGGCAATCACAAGGGATTCGGCCAGGCGGCTGCTGGCCGCTGCGCAGTCGGCGGACTTCTTGTAGTCGCCGGTGATGGTGATGATGCCCTTGGAGCTTGGTATCTTCATCTTGAGGTATGCATAGTGGGGGACCGCCATGAACTTGGCCAAGGTGGGTCGGCCAAGCAAGGCGTGGTAAGGGCTCTCCAGGTCCACCACCTCGAACCAGATCGCTTCCCGGCAGAAATGATCCTTGCCCCCAAAGAGTACGTCGATCTTGATCTTGCCAATGGGGGCACAGGACAAACCGGGCACGATGCCGTGGAACACCGTGCGAGTCGGCACAAGCTGTTTTGTCTTGACACCCAACTTCTCCAGGGTGTCGCGGTACAGGATGTTGATGCTGCTTCCGCTGTCGATCAGTACGCGGGAGAAGCGGGCGGCGCGCATGTCCGTCGCGAGGGTGGCCTCCAGGACCAAAGCGTAGGAGCCGGGGGACGGCATCACCTCTGGGTGGTCGGCCCGGCTCCAGCTGATGGATTTCTCTGACCAATGCATGTGGCCGGCTGGGTTGGTGGCGGCCACATTGACTTCTTGATGCTCTCGGCGCTTGCTGCGCCGGTCTTCGGGCTGGCTCGTAAAGACGACGTAAGATGCTTGCTCGTCGGGGAACTCGTCCTGCACAGCATCGACCGTGGGCCGAGCGGCCTTGGGCGGCGGAGCCGGAGGCGGCAGGCCGGCAGGCGGAGTCGGCGTGAGCCCTTCGCCCTTGGAGATTCGGGCGAGCCAGTTACACTTTCGGGTTGTATGGTTGGACGGCTTCGCGCCGCTATGGAACTTGCACGGGGCGTCAAGAGTTTGTTCGTAGGAGAAAGCCGGCTGCCAAGCCGGCCGGCCGCCCTTGGGCTTCTTGGGCGCGGGCCGCCCCTCAGGCGGCGCGTCTTCGACCGTGGCCACCTGCCGGCTAGCGGGAGGCGGCACAGGGCCTTTGCGCTTCTGGTCATTCTGGTGTTGGCGTCGGCCGGAATCTCCCGCCGGCGTTTGGGGCGCCGGATTAAGCACTTTCCCGGACACGTCCACCCGGAGCTCGGTCTTCATCGAAGAGTCGGCGGTGGCGTACTTGTCGGCGATGTTCAGGAGCTCGTCGAGGGTAGTCAGCTCGTCGCATAGGAGCTTGTGCTTGAGGAGGGTGCCCTCTCGGCACCCGGCAGTGAAGTATTCGATGGCTTGCACCTTGCGCACCCCTTCGCAAGAATTGCGGAGCTCGGCCCAACGCGTGAGGTAGTCGCGGGTGGACTCGGCTGGGCCCTGTACGCACAGGGAGAGCTGTCTGGGCTTGGGAGCCCGCTTGTAGGTGCTGGTGAAGTTGCGAACGAAGGCTTCAGTGAAATCTACCCAGCTGTTGATGCTGAGAGGCTTGAGGCTGTTGAGCCAAGTCCGTGTCGTGCCTTGCAGCATGAGGGGCAAGTACTTCACGGCAACGCGCCGGTTGCCGTTGGCGATGCTGACGGCTGTGGAGTAGTCGGTCAGCCAGTCTTCCGGCTTCACCGAGCCGTTGTACTTGGGCGTGTCTCTCGGGAGCGAGAACCCTTTGGGGAAGGGCTCGTCGCGGATGCGGGGGCCAAAGCAGGGCGGGCCGACATCGTCTTCTTCTTCTAGCGCCAGGGATCTGGCCAGGCGGTCGATCCGGTGGCGGGCGTCGTTCTCGCCGACTCCTTCGCGGCGACCTAGCCGGCCGCTGAGAGTCGGGTGCGCCACTGGAGGTGGGGTGGGGTATCTCTCTCCACGAGCTCGAGGCGGAGGCGGGGTGCCCCGCCATTCCATGGCTCGGGGACGGCCGTCAGCGTCTCGCTCGATGGAGATTCGGGTCCGGCTTCAGCTGGAAGCCGGCTCTTTCTCGCGCCGCGCGTGGGCGTTGCTCATAGTCGGCGACCGGGAAGTCGCGCCGTGATCGTGACGGGGGGAGGGCTCCCCGCGCAGGCGTCAGCTTCGTGCCGCTGAGCGGCCGCGTCAATTAGTTGCTGTATGCGCTGCGTCATGTGGGGGAGGTCTTCGGCTTCCAAGCCGTCCAGCTCGTCTACGGCCGCCTGGGCGGCGCGCAGGTTCTCGAGCGGAGTGGCGTAGACCGGGCGATCAACTCCAAGCGTGTCGGCGATGACGGCGCCGCGTTGCCTAACAGCACCAGCCCGGCTTGGGCCAGCCGGGGCCGGCGTGCCGAAGGCGGCGTGGTCAGCTTCGCGCTGATAGGCCTAGGTGAGGCGTCTTACGGAGGCCAGCCGCCGGCCCTCCGCGAGGAGGGCGAGGCGGCGTGCCTCCAATACTTCGTCCTCGGCATCATCCGGGAGGGGGACGGACAAGTCGTGGGCCGCCGCGCGCGGGGCGTCGTGGGCGCCCTCGTCGGTCGGGCCGTCATGGCCGATAACCATCACCTCAGTGGTGACAGTATCGCAATCGCCGGCCGGAGGGAGCGGGTCGTTGTAGATCGCGACGTTGGTGGGGAAGGTGTCGTAAGACGCCGTGTCGGAGTCGGCAGGCATCGGGTCGGTGGAGCCAACCGACTCCAAATCTGAAGCAGGCTCGCTGGAGACGTGGAGCTGGCCGAGGAGGTTGGCGAGGTGGTCGGTGCCCGCATCAGAGACGAGCTCGTCGGAGATGCAGGCCTTGTTGAAGAGATCGGTGAGGCCGCTCGCCGCGCAGATGTCGGTGACGCCTTGCAGCGCGTCGGGGCAAGCGCCATCGGGCGAGCCGGGCTGGCTACGCTCGCGAGGGAGGAAGAGGGTTCCCATCCAGAACAGGTCTCCGGACGACGGTGCGCCTAGCCCCACGGTGGGCGCCAAATGTCGGGTGGTAGGTGCGACATATGCCAATGGGTGGCTTATCATTGTGGGAGCCAATAAAACATCGCCAGTGCCTGGAAACGGGATAAGGCGGAGACATGCACGCCGGCGAATCTTACCCAGCTTCAGGGCTCTCCGGGGAGATAACACCCCTACTGCTGCTCTGCGGGATCTCCGCATGGTGACTAAATGAACAAGTAGCTACACAATGCTCCTTGAGCTGTTTGGGGGGAGGAGGAAGAAGGGCACCGCTAGCTTCTTCTCCTTGTGTGGTGTCTAAGTCTAACTAGAGAGTCCAACCCCTTTGCATGGGTGCACCGGGGGGTTTATATAGGCCTACCCCCCAGGGGTACAATGGTAATCCAGTTGGGCGTGGGGCCCAGCTGTCTGTGACTGTGCTCGCCGGCTTCTGCGCCGGCTGCTGGGGCCCCCCGACTGGTGGGTCCCGCCGGCTGCCGGCACCCTGGTCGACTGGCAGGCCCCACTATCCAGGGCCTGGTCGGTGGCTGGTTACTATTGCTCTATACTGTTGATGCAGGCTTGGTCGGGGTAAGCGTGGCTACAGTACCGCCGCCCTGGCGGGCGATTACTGTAGCCCCGCCGTATCTTGTCTCCTTAATGGGTGTCTCCATCAAGGAGGATGGCGAGCTGGCTATGGGGGGTCGGCTCTCCATCAGGCCGACTTGGGAGGAGGTGCGGCCGCCTTCGATATCTCTCTACCCGAAGGGGCCCACCGCCTCGGGGGCCACGCTGGTGGCCCGTCGCAGATGGCGTCGGGGCCGCCGTGGCAACAGTGCCGCGCCGGACGGGTCGTGGCCACCCGTACGGCATACTGTACCAGGCGTGCTCCAGATTTTGGGGGCGGCAGGCTCCACTGTAGCCACGCCCCGCTTCATCATCGCGGGGTGGACGCGTACTTTGCAGGTACGGCCTTGACTGCTTTATGGGAGCCGGCCTCCTGGAGTCGGCCTCTTTGCGGCCGGCTTCTCGCAGTCGGCCCTCCCACAACTTTCTTCATGAGGGTAAAGGGCGGGCCGCCCCCGAAGCCGGCCTAGAAGATAGCCGGCAGGGGGAGGCGGCCCCAGGTCTTGAGTCCTCTTGAGAGCCGGCCGGGCTCGTAATTTTTTCAGAAGGGCCAGGGGAAGCCGGCTAGGCTACCCATGGCTATTTACTCCGACATAAAGATCTATATATTGGACGACTATATTCGGACACCGGAAAGGTTCCGAGTGATTCGGGTATTTTCGGAGGTACCGGGGAGTTACGGGAATACGGGGAAGAGTATTGGGCCTTAATGGGCTTTAGTGGGAAGGAGCCAGGAGGTGGCGCGCGCCCCTCCCAAGCCCAGTGAGAATTGGACAAGGGATTTGGGGCGCGGCCCCCCCTCTCCCTTCCTTCTCCACTTCCCTCCTTCCCCCCCTTCTCCTAGTTGGACTAGGAAAGAAGGAGTCCTACTCCCGGTGGGAGTAGGACTCCCCTTGGCGCGCCCACTCCTAGGCCGTCCGCCCCTCCTCCCTTGCTCCTTTATATACGGGGGCAGGGGGCACCCCATAGACACACAAGTTGATCATTGAGATCGTTCCTTAGCCGTGTGCGGTACCCCCTGCCACCATATTCCACCTCGATCATATCGTTGTAGTGCTTAGGCGAAGCCCTGCATCGGTAGAACATCAAGATCGTCACCACGCCGTCGTGCTGACGGAACTCCTCCCCGAAGCTTTGCTGGATCGGAGCCCGGGGATCTTCATCGAGCTGTACGTGTGCTTAGAACTCGGAGGTGCCGGAGTAACGGTGCTAGGATCGGTCGGATCGGGAAGAAGACGTACGACTACTTCCTCTACGTTGTGTGATCGCTTCCGCAGTCGGTCTGCGTGGGTACGTAGACAACACTCTCCCCTCTCGTTGCTGTGCATCACCATGATCTTGCGTGTGCGTAGGAAATTTTTTTAAATTACTATGTTCCCCAACATTTACTAGAGTCGATAATCTAGTTCACATCGCTATGTGATTAACACCCAAAGAGTACTAAGGTGTTATCATGTTTTGCTTGTGAGAGAAGTTTAGTCTACGGGTCTGCCACATTCAGATCCGTATGTATTTTGCAAATTTCTATGTCAACAATGCTCTACACGGAGCTACTCTAGCTAATTGCTCCCACTTTCAAAATAT
The DNA here is from genome assembly GCA_034509565.1 of Triticum monococcum. Classification (NCBI taxonomy): domain Eukaryota; kingdom Viridiplantae; phylum Streptophyta; class Magnoliopsida; order Poales; family Poaceae; genus Triticum; species Triticum monococcum. The sequence continues at coordinate 81,403,088 of CM067843.1, forward strand.
ATCTAGATTGAGACTTAGAGTCATCTGGATCAGTGTCAAAATTTGCATCGACGTAACCCTTTACAACAAACCTTTTGTCACCTCCATAATCGAGAAACATATCCTTATTCCACTAAGGATTATTTTGACGTTGTCCAGTGATCTACTCCTAGATCACTATTGTACCCCCTTGCTAAATTCAGTGTAGGGTATACAATAGATCTGGTACACAACATGGCATACTTTATGCAGACTAAGGCATAGCCTAGTGGTGGGAAGGGGCTGATGCCTTCCCACCCACCCAGGTTCAAGGCATGGTACTTGCAATTTGGGTTTGTTGCACCAATTATACTGTAGGGGTTCCCTTACAGTCTTTCTGTCAAAAAAAACATGGCATACTTTATAGAAACTATGGCTGAGGCATAGGGAATGACTTTCATTCTCTTTATATCATTTGCCGTGGTCGGGCTTTGAGTCTTACTCAATTTCACACCTTGTAACACAGGTAAGAACTCTTTCTTTGACTGCTCCATTTTGAACTACTTCAAAATCTTGTCAAGGTATGTACTCATTGAAAAAACTTATCAAGAGTCTTGATCTATCTCTATAGATCTTGATGCTCAATATGTAAGTAGCTTCACCAAGGTCTTTATTTGAAAAACTCCTATAAAATACTCCTTTATGCTTTCCAAAAAATTCTACATTATTTCCAATCAACAATATGTCATTCACATATATTTATCAGAAATGTTGTAGTGCTCCCACTCACTTTCTTGTAAATACAGGCTTCACCACAAGTCTATATAAAACTATATGCTTTGATCAACTCATCAAAGCGTATATTCCAACTCTGAGATGCTTGCACCAGTCCATAGATGGATCGCTGGAGCTTGCACATTTTGTTAGCACCTTTAGGATCAACAAAACCTTCTGGTTGCATCATATACAACTCTTCTTTAAGAAATCCATTAAGGAATGTAGTTTTGACATCTATTTGCCAGATTTCATAAAATGTGGCAATTTTCTAACATGATTCGGACAGACTTAAGCATCGCTACGAGTGAGAAAATCTCATCGTAGTCAACACCTTGAACTTTGTCAAAACCTTTTTCAACAAGTCTAGCTTTGAAGATAGTAACACTACTATCAGCGTCCGTCTTCCTCTTGAAGATCCATTTATTATCTATGGCTTGCCGATCATCGGGCAAGTCAACCAAAGTCCACACTTTGTTCTCATACATGGATCCCATCTCAGATTTCATGGCCTCAAGCCATTTCGCGGAATCTGGGCTCATCATCGCTTCCTCATAGTTCGTAGGTTCATCATGGTCAATTAACATGACTTCCAGAACAGGATTACCGTACCACTCTGGTGCGGCTCTCACTCTGGTTGACCTACGAGGTTCGGTTGTAACTTGATTTGAAGTTACATGATCATCATCATTAGCTTCCTCACTAATTGGTGTAGGAGTCACAGAAACAGATTTTTGTGATGAACTACTTTCTAATAAGGGAGCAGGTACAGTTACCTCATCAAGTTCTACTTTCGTCCCACTCACTTCTTTCGAGAGAAACTCCTTCTCTAAAAAGGATCCATTCTCAACAACAAATATCTTGCCTTCGAATCTATGATAGAAGGTGTACCCAATAGTTACTTTTGGGTATCCTATGAAGAGGCACTTCTCCGACTTGGGTTTGAGCTTATCAAGATGAAACTTTTTCACATAAGCATCGCAACCCCAAACTTTAAGAAATGACAGCTTAGGTTTCTTACTAAACCACAGTTCATATGGTGTCGTCTCAATGGATTTAGATGGTGCCCTTTTTAATGTGAATGCAGCTGTCTCTAATGCATAACCCCAAAACGATAGTGGTAAATCGGTAAGAGACATCATAGATTGCACTATATCAAATAAAGTACAGTTATGACGTTCGGACACACCATTTTGTTGTGGTGTTCCAGGTGGCATGAGTTTGTGAAACTATTCCACATTGTTTTAATTGAAGGCCAAACTCGTAACTCAAATATTCGCCTCCGCGGTCAGATCGTAGAAACTTTATTTTCTTGTTACGATGATTTTCCACTTCACTCTGAAATTCTTTGAACTTTTCAAATGTTTCAGACTTATGTTTCTTCAATTAGATATACCCATATCTGCTCAAATCATCTGTGAAGGTCAGAAAATAACGATACCCGCCGCGAGCCTCAACACTCATCAGACCTCATACATCAGTATGTATTATATCCAATAAGTCAGTTGCTCGCTCCATTGTTCTGGAGAACGGAGTCTTAGTCATCTTTGCCCATGAGGCATGGTTCGCAAGCATCAACTGATTCATAATCAAGTGATTCCAAAAGCCCATTAGCATGGATTTTCTTCATGCGCTTTACACCAATATGACATAAACGGCAGTGCCACAAATAAGTTGCACTATCATTATTAACTTTGCAACTTTTGGCTTCAATATTATGAATATGTGTATCATTGCGATCGAGATTCAACAAACCATTTTCATTGGGTGTATAACCATATAAGGTTTTATTCATGTAAACAGAATAACAATTATTCTCTAACATAAATGAATAACTGATACGTCCATTTTGCATCATGCTTTTATATCGATATTTATCGCATTATGGACTGTTATTTCACTTTATGTCACAATACTTATGGCTATTTTCTCTTATTTTACAAGGTTTACATAAAGAGGGAGAATGCCGGTAGCTGAAATTCTGGTCTGGAAAAGGAGCAAATATTAGAGACCTATTCTGCGCAACTCGAAAAGTCCTAAAAATTCACGGAACGTCTTAAAAGAAATAAAGAAAAATCCACGCCAAAGATGAAGGCCAGGGGGCCCACACCCTTCTCACGAGGGTGGGGGCGCCCCCCCCCCCCCCTAGGGCGCGCCCCCCTACCTCGTGGGTCCCCTGGTGGCTCTCCGATGCCCATCTTCTCCTATATGAGGTCTTTCGATGAGAAAAAAATAAGGAGGAACTTTTCAGGACGAGACTCCGCCGCCACGAGGCGGAACCTTGGCGGATCCAATCTAGAGCGCCTGCAGAGCTGTTCTGTCGGGGATACTTCCCTCCGGGAGGGGGAAATCATCACCATCGTCATCACCAACGCTCCTCTCATTGGGAGAGGGCAATCTCCATCAACATCTCACCAGCACCATCTCATCAACAAACCCTAGTTCATCTATTGTATCCAATTCTTGTCTCAAAGTCCGGGATTGGTGCTAGTAGGTTGCTACTAGTGTTGATTACTCCTTGTAGTTGATGCTAGTTGGTTTAATTGGTAGAAGATCATATGTTCATATCCTATATGCATATTATTACCCCTCTAATTATGAACATGAATATGCTTTGTGAGTAATTACGTTCGTTCCTGAGGACAAGGGAGAAGTCTTGCTATGAGTACTCAGGTGAATTTGGTATTCGTTTGATATTTTGATAAGATGTATGTTGTCTAGCCTCTAGTGGTGTTATGTGAACGTCAACTACATAACACTTCACCATTATTTGGGCCTAGAGGAAGGCATTGGGAAGTAATAAGTAGATGATGGGTTGCTAGAGTGACAGAATCTTAAACCCTAGTTTATGTGTTGCTTCGTAAGGGTCTGATTTGGATCCATATCTTTCATGCTAGGGTTAGGTTTACCTTAATACTTTTGCTGTAGTTGCGGATGCTTGCAATAGAGGTTAATCATAAGTGGGATGCTTGTTCAAGTAAGAACGGCACCCAAGCACCGGTCCACCCACATATCAAATTATCAAAGTATCGAACGCGAATCATATGAACGTGATGAAAACTAGCTTGACGATATTCCCATGTGTCCTCGGGAGCGCTTTTCCTATTATAAGAGTTTATTCCGGCTTGTCCTTTGCTACAAAAGGATTGGACCACCTTGCTGCACTTTATTTACTTTTGTTACTTGTTGCTCGTTACAACCTATATTATCACAAAACTATCTGTTACCACTTATTTCAGTACTTGCAGAGAATACCTTGCTGAAAACCGCTGATCATTTCCTTCTGCTCCTCGTTGGGTTCGACACTCTTACTTATTGAAAGGACTACGATAGATCCCCTATACTTGTGGGTCATCAAGACTCTTTTCTGGCGCCGTTGCCGGGGAGTGTAGCGCCTTTGGTAGGTGGAATTTGGTAAGGAAAAATTTATATAGTGTGCTGAAATTTACTATCACTTGTTACTATGGAAAGTAATTCTCTAAGGGGCTTGTTCTGGGTATCTTCACCCCATCCAGTACAGCAAAGAGTTGCTCCTCAACCTACTGAACCTATTGAAAATGAAATTCCTTATGAGTATCCTTCGGGTATGATAGAAAAACTGCTAGCTAATCCTTTTACAGGAGATGGAACAAAGCATCCTGATGAGCACTTAATATATGTGGATAAAGTTTGTGGATTATTTAAGCTTGCAGGTATACCCGATGATGTTGCTAAGAAGAAGGTCTTCCCTTTATGTTTGAAGGGATACGCATTGATATGGTATAGGCTATGTGATGATATGAGATCGTGGGACTATAAAAGATTGAAGCTGGAATTTCATCGAAAGTATTACCCTATGCATCTTGTTCATCATGATCGCAATTATATATATAATTTCTGGCCTTGTGAAGGAGAAAGCATCGCTCAAGCTTGGGGGAGGCTTAAATCAATGTTATATTCATGTCCCAATCATGAGCTCTCAAGAGAAATAATTATGCAAAGTTTATATGCTCAGCTTTCTGAAAACAATCGCACCATGCTCGATACTTCTTGTGTTGGCTCTTTTATGATGAAGACTATTGAATTCAGATGGAATTTATTGGATAGAATTAAACGCAACTCTGAAGATTGGGACCTCGACGAAGGTAAGGAGTCAGGTATGACACCTAAGTTTGATTGTGTTAAATATTTTATGGATACTGATATTTTCCGTAAGTTTAGCACTAAATATGGACTTGACTCTGAGATAGTAGCTTCTTTCTGTGAATCTTGTGCCACTTATATTGATCTCTCTAAGGAGAAGTGCTTTAAATATCATCCTCCCATAGAAGTAAAAGTAGCTGCACCTATTAAAGTTGAAGAGAAGACTGTCACTTATAATGATCCTATTGTTCCTACTTCTTATATTGAGAAACCACCTTTCCCTGTTAGAATAAAGGATCATGCTAAAGCTTCAACTGTTGTTCGTAAAAGCAATATTAGAAATTATACACCTCCTGAGCAAGTTAAAGTAGAACCTAATATTGCTATTGTTAAAGATCTCTTGTCTGATAATATTGATGGGCATGTTATTCCGTTCGAAGGTGAAACTACTAGAATTGCTAAACCTTGTGATAAAGATAAACATAGACCTGTGGTAGGCGTGCCTGTTATTTCTATTAAAATAGGAGATCATTGTTATCATGGCTTATGTGATATGGGTGCTAGTGCTAGTGTTATACCTCATGACTTATACAAAGAAATTAAGAATGAAATTGCACCTGTTGAGTTAGAAGATATTGATGTCACTATTAAACTTGCTAATAGAGATACTATTGCACCAATTGGAATTGTTAGAGATGTTGAAGTCTTGTGTGGGAAAACTAAATATCCTGTTGATTTTCTTGTTCTTACTTCTCCGCAAGATAGCTTTTGTCCAATTATATTTGGTAGACCTTTCTTAAACACTGTCAATGCTACCATAGACTGCACTAAGAATATTGTTACTATTGGTTTGGATGATATGGTTCACGAGTTTAATTTCTCTAAATTTAGTAAACAGCATCGTGAGGAAGAATTACCTAGTAAGGATGAAATTATTGGTCTTGCTTCTATTGCCGTACCTCCTAGTGATCCTTTAGAACATTATTTGCTAGACCATGAAAATGATATGTTCATGAATGAAAGAAGGGAAATAGATGAAGTATTCTTTAAACAGGAACTTATTCTGCATCACAACTTGCCTATTGAAATTTTAGGGGATCCTCCTCCACCCAAGGGTGCTCCCGTGTTTGAGCTTAAACCGTTGCCTGATGATCTTAAATTTGCTTATCTTGATGAAGAGAAGATATATCCTGTTATTATTAGTGCTAACCTTTCAGAGCATGAAGAAGAAAGATTATTGAAAACTCTAAAGAAGCATCGTGCTGCTATTGGATATACTCTTGATGATCTTAAGGGCATTAGTTCCACTCTATGTCAACATAAAATAAATTTGGAAGCAGATGCCAAACCAGTTCATGATCCTCAACACCGTCTGAATCCTAAAATGAAAGAAGTGGTAAGAAAAGAAATACTAAAGCTTCTAGAGGCAGGTATAATCTATCCCGTTGCTGATAGTGAGTGGGTAAGTCCTGTCCATTGTGTCCCTAAGAAGGGAGGTATTACTGTTGTTCCTAATGATAAAGATGAATTGATTCCACAAAGAATTATCACAGGTTATAGGATGGTAATTGATTTCCGCAAATTAAATAAAGCTACTAAGAAAGATCATTACCCCTTACCTTTTATTGATAAAACTCTAGAAAGATTATGCAAACAAACACACTATTGCTTTCTAGATGGTTATTCTGGTTTCTCTCAAATACCTATGTCAGCTAGAGATCAATCAAAGACTACTTTTACATGCCCTTTTGGTACTTGTGCTTATAGACGTATGCCTTTTGGTTTATGTAATGCACCTGCTACCTTTCAAAGATGCATGATGGCTATATTCTCTGACTTTTGTGAAAAGATTTGTGAGGTTTTCATGGACGACTTTTCCGTCTATGGTTCCTCTTTTGATGATTGCTTGAGCAATCTTGATCGAGTTTTGCAGAGATGTGAAGAAACTAATCTTGTCTTGAATTGGGAAAAGTGCCACTTTATGGTTAATGAAGGTATTGTCTTGGGGCACAAAGTTTGTGAAAGAGGTATTGAAGTTGACAAAGCCAAGGTTGATGCTATTGAAAAGATGCCATGTCCCAAGGACATCAAAGGTATAAGAAGTTTCCTTGGTCATGCTGGATTTTATAGGAGGTTCATTAAGGACTTCTCAAAAATTTCTCGGCCTCTGACTAATTTATTGCGAAAAGATATACCATTTGTCTTTGATGATGATTGTGTAGAAGCATTTGAAATACTTAAGAAAGCATTAGTCTCTGCACCTGTTGTTCAGCCACCTGATTGGAACCTACCCTTTGAAATTATGTGTGATGCTAGTGATTATGTTGTAGGTGTTGTTCTATGGCAAAGAGTTGATAAGAAATTAAATGTTATTCATTATGCTAGTAAGACTCTAGACAATGCTCAAAGAATTTATGCTACTACTGAAAAAGAGCTTTTAGCAGTTGTATTTGCTTGTGATAAGTTCAGATCTTATATTGTTGATTCTAAAGTAACTATTCAAACAGATCATGCTGCTATTAAATATCTTATGGAAAAGAAAGATGCTAAACCTAGACTTATTAGATGGGTTCTCTTGCTACAAGAATTTGATTTGCATGTTGTTGATAGAAAGGGAGCTGAGAACCCCGTTGCAGATAACCTGTCTAGGTTAGAAAATATTCTTGATGACCCACTACCTATTAATGATAACTTTCCTGATGAACAATTAAATGTTATAAGTACTTCTCGTAGTACTCCATGGTACGCTGATTATGCTAATTATATTGTTGCTAAATTTATACCACCTAGCTTCACGTACCAACAAAAGAAAAAGTTCTTCTATGATTTAAGACATTACTTTTGGGATGACGCACATCTTTATAAAGAAGAGGTAGATGGTGTTATTAAACGTTGTGTACCTGAGCATGAACAGGAACAGATCCTACGCAAGTGTCACTCTGAGTCTTATGGAGGACACCACGCTGGAGATAGACCTGCACATAAGGTATTGCAATCTGGTTTTTATTGGCCTACTCTCTTCAAGGATGCTCGTAAGTTTGTCTTGTCTTGTGATGAATATCAAAGAATTGGTAATATTAGTAGACGTCAAGAAATGCGTATGAATTATTCACTTGTTATTGAACCATTTGATGTTTGGGGCTTTGATTATATGGGACCTTTTCCTGCCTCTAATGGATACACACATATTCTAGTTGTTGTTGATTACGTTACTAAGTGGGTATAAGCTATTCCAACTAGTAGTGTTGATCATAACACTTCTATTAAAATGCTTAAGGAAGTTATTTTTCTGATGTTTGGAGTCCCTAGATATTTAATGACTGATGGTGGTTCACACTTTATTCATGGTGCTTTCCATAAAATGCTTGCTAAATTTGATGTTAATCATAGAATTGCATCTCCTTATCACCCTCAATCTAGTGGTCAAGTAGAGTTGAGCAATAGAGAGCTCAAATTAATTTTGCAAAAGACTGTTAATAGGTCTAGAAAGAATTGGTCTAAGAAACTTGATGATATGTTATGGGCTTATAGAACTGCATACAAAAATCCTATGGGTATGTCTCCGTATAAAATGGTCTATGGAAAAGCATGTCACTTACCTCTAGAACTAGAACATAAGGCATATTGGGCTATTAAAGAGCTTAACTATGATTTTAAACTTGCCGGTGAGAAGAGGTTATTTGATATTAGCTCACTTGATGAATGGAGAACCCAAGCTTATGAAAATGCCAAGTTGTTTAAAGAAAAAGTTAAAAGATGGCATGACAAAAGGATACAAAAGCGCGAGTTTAATGTAGGTGATTATGTATTGCTATACAACTCTCGTTTAAGATTTTTTGCAAGAAAACTTCTCTCTAAATGGGAAGGCCCCTATGTTATTGGAGAGGGCTATCGTTCCGGTGCCATAAAAATTAACAACTTCGAGGGCACAAATCCGAAGGTGGTAAACGGTCAAAGAATCAAACATTATATCTCAGGTAATCCCATAAATGTTGAAACCAATATTATTGAAACCGTAACCCCGGAGGAATACATAAGGGAAACTTTCTGGAACGTTTCAGACTCCGAAAAGGAATAGGTATGTGGTACGGTAAGTAAACCGACTCCAAAACAATTTTTGAAGGCAATATTTCTCTGTTTTAGAATATTTAGAAAAATAGAAAAATAAGTAGCAGTCCGGGAAGGACACGAGGGTGCTGGGCGCGCCCTACCCCCCTGGGCGCGCCCCCCTACCTCGTGAGCACCTTGAGTGCTTCTCGGACTCCGTTTTCTTGCACATTACGTATTTTGGTCGGTAAAAATTCATTATATATTCTCCCGAAGTTTTTGACTCCTGTATCATGCAAAAATCTCCTGTCTTTGTTTCGAGCTGTCCTATTGCAGATTAAATCAACATGTCTTCCCAGGATTCGGAAGGAGAAAGCTATGTGGATGATTATTTAGCAAATCCAAAGGTCTATGGAGATGTGGAACATAATGGATGGACCACGGAGGAAGAAGAGGACTATGAACCCAAGGGGAAGGAGGAGACAAGCTCAGATGAAGATGAAGCACCATTACCTCAACCTGAGGACATGCGCGTGGAATTCAAAAAGTCAAGTCTCCCTGATAGGGTAAAGAAACCCAAGTTCGAGTTTATCCCTTTTTGTCTCTTGCAGGAAAATAAGTAGGACCTATGCAAAAAGATATTAAACCTGGAGTGGGAAATTGATGATCTGAGGGATCAAAATGCCGTCCTCAAGCACAAATTAAGGGAGAAGACTAAGCCATCAACTAAGCCAACATCACCACCACCTTCTTCACCAACCAAGGAGACACAATCACATGGGTATGGGCACTCCCCTTGGCAACTGCCAAGCTTGGGGGAGGTGCCCCGGTATCATATCACAATCACAACTCCTATCTTTACCGTTTTTCTTAGTTCGATCCTATTAGTAGTATCTTGATCCAGTAGAATAAAGTTTATGGCATGATCTAGTTTTGAGTTTTGCTTTATGATCTCTCTATGTAATCGAGTCCGTGAGCTATATATAATAAAGATTAGTGTTGAGTCAAGGGCTTGATTATTTTGCCATGATCTTGGGTGAATAAAAGAAAAGAGAAAAAGAATAAAAAGAAACAAAAAGTTCATATTGATCTTATTGAGAGTAATGACTTCACATAGAAAGAGTATGATGATTAAAAGTTGTTGGGAGTTGGCAGACATAGCTTTGGTCATTGTTGCAATTAATAGGAAGTAATAAGGAAAGAGAGGTTTCACATATAGATATATTATCATTGACATCTTTTATGATTGGGAGCACTCATTAAAATATGACATGCTAAAGAGTTGATGTTGGACAAGGAAGACGACGTAATGAGTCATGTCTTTCTTATATCTGAGATAAAGTATGTTGTCATGGATCCTCTAACTTGTTAAGCTTGCCTTTCCCCCTCATGCTAGCCAAATTCTCAGCACCAAGTAGAAATACTACTTGTGCTTCTAAATATCCTTAAACCAGTTTTGCCATGAGAGTCCACCATATCTACCTATGGATTGAGTAAGATCCTTCAAGTAAGTTGTCATCGATGCAAAGCAATAAAAATTGCTCTAAATATGTATGATTGATTGGTGTGGGAGAAATAAGCTTTATACGATCTTGTGATGTGAAAGTAATAAAAGCGACGGACTGCATAATAAAGGTTCATATCACAAGGGGCAATATAAAGTGACGTTCTTTCGCATTGAGATTTTATATATCCAACCATAAAAGCGCATGGCAACCTCTGCTTCCCTCTGCGAAGGGCCTATCCTTTATTATTATCTTCTACCTTATGCAAGAGTCATGGTGATCTTCACCTTTTCTTTTTCATTTTATCCTTTGGCAAGCTCAGCATGTTGGAAAGAACATGATATATATATATATATATATATATAATTGGATGTAGGGGAGCATGAACCATTATTGTTGACATTACCCTTGAGGTAAAAGGTTGTGGGGCAAAACTATAAGCCCCTATCTTTCTCTATGTCCGATTAAAACTCCGTAACCACAAGTATCGCGTGAGTGTTAGCAATTATGGAGAACTAAATGATAGTTGAGTATGTGGACTTGCTTTTTAGCTCTGACATAGACTCTTTCCGATGTTATGATATATTGCAATTGCTTCAATGACTGAGATTATAGTTTGTCGGAGCCCAATAAGGTTTATGATTTATACTTTTGTATTGTGAATAGATCATCACTTGAACATAAGTAATCATATGACAAAATCTATATATGTTGCTGTTATGAGAATAATCATGATGCCTTCATGTCCGTATTTTATTTTTATCGACACCTCTACCTCTAAACATGAGGACATATTTATTGTTATCGGCTTTTCTCTTGAGGACAGGCGAGGTCTAAGCTTGGGGGAGTTGATACGTCCATTTTGCATCATGCTTTTATATCGATATTTATCGCATTATGGACTGTTATTTCACTTTATGTCACAATACTTATGGCTATTTTCTCTTATTTTACAAGGTTTACATAAAGAGGGAGAATGTCGGCAACTGGAATTCTGGTCTGTAAAGGGAGCAAATATTAGAGACCTATTCTGCGCAACTCCAAAAGTCCTGAAACTCCACGGAACATCTTAAAAGAAATAAAGAAAAATCCACACCAAAGATGAAGGCCAGGGGGCCCACACCCTTCTCACGAGGGTGGGGGTGCCCCCCCTAGGGCGCGCCCCCTACCTCGTGGGCCCCCTGGTGGCTCTCCGATGCCCATCTTCTCCTATATGAGGTCTTTTGATGAGAAAAAAATAAAGAGGAACTTTTCGAGACGAGACTCCGCCGCCACGAGGCGGAACCTTGGCGGATCCAATCTAGAGCTCCGACAGAGCTGTTCTGCCGGGGATACTTCCCTCCGGGAGGGGGAAATAATCACCATCGTCATCACCAACGCTCCTCTCATCGGGAGAGGGCAATCTCCATCAACATCTTCACCAGCACCATCTCATCTCCAAACCCTAGTTCATCTCTTGTATCCAATTCTTGTCTCAAAGTCCGGGATTGGTGCTAGTAGGTTGCTAGTAGTGTTGATTACTCCTTGTAGTTGATGCTAGTTGGTTTAATTGGTGGAAGATCATATGTTCAGATCCTATATGCATATTATTACCCCTCTGATTATGAACATGAATATGCTTTGTGAGTAATTACGTTCGTTCCTGAGGACAAGGGAGAAGTCTTGCTATGAGTAGTCATGTGAATTTGGTATTCGTTTGATATTTTGATAAGATGTATGTTGTCTAGCCTCTAGTGGTGTTATGTGAACGTCGACTACATAACACTTCACCATTATTTGGGCCTAGAGGAAGGCATTGGGAAGTAATAAGTAGATGATGGGTTGCTAGAGTGACAGAAGCTTAAACCCTAGTTTATGTGTTGCTTCGTAAGGGGCTGATTTGGATCCATATGTTTCATGCTATGGTTAGGTTTACCTTAATACTTTTGTTGTAGTTGCGTATGCTTGCAATAGAGGTTAATCATAAGTGGGATGCTTGTTCAAGTAAGAACGGCACCCAAGCACCGGTCCACCCACATATCAAATTATCAAAGTATCGAATGCGAATCATATGAACGTGATGAAAGCTAGCTTGACGATATTCCCATTTGTCCTCGGGAGCGCTTTTCCTATTATAGGAGTTTGTTCCGGCTTGTCCTTTGCTACAAAAGGATTGGGCCACCTTGCTGCACTTTATTTACTTTTGTTACTTTTTGCTCGTTACAACCTATATTATCACAAAACTATCTGTTACCACTTATTTCAGTACTTGCAGAGGATACCTTGCTGAAAACCGCTTATCATTTCCTTCTGCTCCTCATTGGGTTCGACTCTCTTACTTATCGAAAGGACTACGATAGATCCCCTATACTTGTGGGTCATCAATAACCGTATTGCAATAAACATGATCAAATCATATCCATGCTCAACGCAAACACCAAATAACACTTATTTAGGTTCAACACTAATCCCGAAAGTATAGGGAGTGTGTGATGATGATCATATCATTCTTGAACTACTTCCAACACACATCGTTACTGCACCCTTAACTAGTCTGTGTTCATTCTGCAACTCCCGTTTCAAGTTACCACTCTGAGCAACTGAACTAGTATCAAATACCGAGGGGTTGCTATAAACACTAGTAAAGTACACAACAATAACATGTATATCTAATATAACTTTGTTCACCTTGCCATCCTTCTTATCCGCCAAATACTTGGGGCAGTTCCGCTTCCAGTGAGCGGTCCCTTTGCAGTAGAAGCACTCAGTCTCAGGCTTAGGTCCAGACTTGGGTTTCTTAACTTGAGCAGCAACTTGCTTTCCGTTCTTCTTGAAGTTCCCCTTCTATCCTTTTTCCCTTTTCTTGAAACTAGTGGTCTTGTTAACCATCAACACTTGATGCTCTTTCTTGATTTCTACCTTCGTCGATTTCAGCATCAGGAAGAGCTTGGGAATTGTTTTCCGTTATCCCTTGCATATTATAGTTCATCATGAAGTTCTAGTAACTTGGTGATAGTGACTAGAGAACTTTGTCAATCACTATCTTATCTGGAAGATTAACTCCCACTTGATTCAAGCGATTGTAGTACTCAGACATTTTGAACACATGCTCACTAGTTGAGCTATTCTCCTCCATCTTGTAGGCAAAGTACTTGTCAAAGGTCTTAAGCCTTTCGACATGGGCATGAGTTTGAAATACTAATTTCAACTCTTGGAACATCTCATATGCTCCGTGGCGTTTCAAAAACGTCTTTGAAGCCCCGATTCTAAGTCGTAAAGCATGGTGCACTAAACTATCAAGTATTCATCATATCGAGCTTGCCAAACATTCATAACGTCTGCTTTTGCTCCTGCAATCGGTCTGTCATCTAGCGGTGCATCAAGGACATAATTCTTCTGTGCAGCAATGAGGATAAACCTCACATTACGGAGCTAGTCCACATCATCGCTACTAAGATTTTTCAACATATTTTTTCTCTAGGAACATATCAAAATAAACAAGGAGCAACATCTCGAGCTATTGATCTACAACATAGTTATGCAAATACTATCAGGACTAAGTTCATGATAAATTAAAGTTCAATTAATCATATTACTTACGAACTCCCACTTAGATAGACATCCCTCTAGTCATCTAAATGATCACGTGATCCAAATCGACTAAACTATGTCCGATCATCACATGAGATGGAGTAGTTTTCAATTGTAACACCCCGGATATGACTTTCCCAATTTGTATTCCAACTCTTGCCGTTTCCAGCTTTAAGTTAATTTATTTTCTCGGGTTCGGGTCTTTGTCTCCGTGTGTTGTTATCTTTGTCATGCATCTCATATCATGTCATCATGAGCATTGCATTTGCATACGTGTTCATCTCTTGCATTCGAGCATTTTCCCCATTGTCCGTTTTGCATTCCGACGCTTCGTTCTCCTCCGGTGGTCAATTCTACCTTTCTTTCATGTGTGGGGATTAAACATTTCCGAATTGGACCGAGACTTGCCAAGCGACCTTGGTTTACTACCGGTAGACCGCCTGTCAAGTTTCGTACCATTCGGACTTCGTTTGATGCTCCAACGGTTAACCGAGGGACCGAAAAGGCCTCGTGTGTGTTGCAGCCCAACACCCCTCCAATTTGGCCCAAAACCCACCTAACTCTGCTCCATCATCTAGAGCGTTTGATCACGATCGCGTGGCCGAAAACCGCTCCTCATTTGGACTCTCCTAGCTCCTCCTATGCCTATATAAACAGCCCCCATTTTTCGGATCTCCTCCTTCCCCCGAAACCCTAGAAATCGCCCCGTCGTCACCGGACACGTCCGGCCGCCGCCGGACGAAATCGCCACCGCCGCCCGCGCCCATCAGACGGCGCCACGTCACCCGGGCGCCTCCTCCCACCACCGCGGCCCGGCCGGCCCGCCTCAGGCCCCCGAGGCCCATCGCGCCCCCGCCGCCATCCTCCCTCCGCGCCGCCCGAGCCGGACGGCTCCTCCAGCCCGGCGCCGCTGCCCGCCATCTCCGGCCGCCCAGAGCTCGCCGCGAGCCTCCGCCGACCGGAGCAAAGTCCGGCGCCACAAGCCGCCGCCCCAACGACCTCGGCCGCGCCTCGCCGCCCGGTCCTCTCCGGCGAGCCTCCTCGCCGTCCTCCTCCGGCCGCAGTCTTCTTCCCCGTCAAGTCCGGCGACAAGCTCCGGCCGTCGAACCTCGATCCCCGCGCCGCTACAGTAACCACCCGATCTGGATCTGGATCTGAGGGTTGACTTTCTCCCGAAATCCTAATCCATATGCCTATGTTCAACTTGCTATATCTCCGCATTCGTAGCTCCGATTCATGCATATAGCATATCAAAATGTTCGTCTCAGAGAGTACATCATTTCATTCCATTGCATCATTTTCATTTGAGTTCATCTTGATGCCCGAAATGCTGTTAGAAGAGGGCTACTTGAGTTATTTGTCAGCTCTGCTACTTCATCTTAGACATTTGTCATTTTTGCCATGATTGTTGTGTGCATGATATGCCCATGAGTTCTACATATGTTTTGTTAAGGGTTTTGTCATCTTTCCAGAGGTGCAACCCATGTATTTTTGTGATGTGTGTGGTGACTAGTGCAAGCTTGCAAAGTGAGGCACCCGGTAACTCTGTTTTCAGGGAATTAGTAATTTCACTAAGTCCTGGGATTGTTTATCTCATGACGCCATATGTTCAGGTTGTTTCCTAGTGATCCGTGCCTCTTTTGAGGATGATCAGTAAAGGAGTTTTGTTAATATTGTAGTGCTCTATCCATCCATGTCTTTGTTTGCACATATGGAGCACCCTAGCTTGAGTCAATCGAGCTCTACTTTTGCTTCGTTGTGAAACTCGGCAGATCGTCAACTTGTTTGCGATTTTGCCGATGTTATTGTAGTTGATCCGTGCATGCTATGTCATTGTTCTTGCCATGTCTAGCTTGCATTTTGTGCCTTCTTAATGGGTGTATGCTTGTCTTGCCATGACTTGCTCCGTAGTGAGTGCATCGAGCTCGTAGACATGCCTACTTGAGTTATGTTTCAGCATGTCCCAGTTTTCACTAAGTCTGAAAACTGATTATGTTTTTGCTATGTGCGTGTGCTTGTTAGTATATTTTGTGATCCCTTTTGGCTCAAGGTCACTAAGGGACTTTTGTTAAGCTTGTTGAGTAGCTCCATGTCATGTCTTACTTTGTCATGTTCAGGTCCTGTAGCATGTTGTTTTGTTGCTCCGAAGAGGGCTATATGATCTGAAATTTCAGACAAGTGTTAATTTCACTAAGTCTGAGATCTGTTTACCATTTGCGTTTTTGCCATGCTTGTTTGAACCTGTTAATGGATGAATTGGACGTAGCTCAGTGCTAGACTTTTGTTAAGCATCTTGAATGCATCCCTGCCATGTATTGTGTTGCCATGTTTGAGTGATGTAGCATGTTCATCTCATTGCATTTAGATGACTACTTGCTGTAAATCGCAGACCGGTGCCATATTTGAATCGCTTGCCATTTCCGAACCGTAACTCCGATTCCGGCGTTTTTTATATCGTTTTCAAGCGATTTCATCTCATCTTTACAGTGGCACACTTGGTTTTCTAAGTTGAGGCCAGGTTCATGCTTTTCCTGTCATATCTTGCATATGCATCCCGCATCGCATCCCGCATAGCATATCATCTTTGCATCGTGTTGTTTGAGTTTGCACGTGGTTGATTGTATCCTTGTTGCTTGTTTGTCTTGTTTGGGTAGAGCCGGGAGACGAGTTCGCTAATGAGGAGCCCGTTGAGTTTGCTTTCGAGGATCCAGTCAACTCTGACAACTTTGCAGGCAAGATGATCATACCCTCGAAATCACTACTATCTTTGCTATGCTAGTTTGCTCGCTCTTTTGCTATGCCAATGCTACATGCCTACCACTTGATTTGAAGCCTCCCAAATTGCCATGTTCAGCCTCTAACCCACCATTGTCCTAGCAAACCGTTGATTGGCTATGTTACCGCTTTGCTCAGCCCCTTATAGCGTTGCTAGTTGCAGGTGAAGATTGGAGACCGTTCCTCGTTGGAACATTTATTTACTTGTTGGGATATCATTATATTGCCATGTTATCTTAATCCATCTATATACTTGGCAAAGGGTGGAAGGCTCGGCCTCTCGCCTAGTGTTTTGTTCCACTCTTCCCGCCCTAGTTTCCGTCATATCGGTGTTACGTTCCCGGATTTTGCGTTCCTTACGCGGTTGGGTTATAATGGGAACCCCTTGATAGTTCGCCTTGTTTAATGCTTTTCCAGCAATGCCCAACCTTGGTTTTACCATTTGCCACCTAGCCTCTTTTTCCCTTGGGTTTCCAGAGCCCGAGGGTCATCTTATTTAACCCCCCCCCCCCCCGGGCCAGTGCTCCTCTGAGTGTTGGTCCAAACTGTCAGCCGCCGGTGGCTACTAGGGGCAACTCTGGGCTGGCCTACCGGAAGTTTAGACAATCTGAGTGTGCCTTGAGAACGAGATATGTGCAGCTCCTATCGGGATTTGTCGTCACATTCGGGCAGTGTTGTTGGTCTTGTTTTAACCTGTCGAAATGTCTTGTTGTACCGGGATACCGAGTCTGATCGGAATGTCTCGGGTGGAGGTCTATTCCTTCGTTGACCGTGAGAGCTTGTCATGGGCTAAGTTGGGACCCCCCCCTACAGGGATTTGAACTTTCGAAAGCCGTGCCCGCGGTTATGGGCAGATGGGAATTTGTTAATGTCCGGTTGTAGATAACTTGAACCTTGAATTAATTAAAATGAATCAACCGTGTGTGTTACCGTGATGGCCTCTTCTCGGCGGAGTCCAGGAAGTGGACACCGTGTTGGAGTAATGCTTGCGCAGGTTGTCCTCTAGTTTCTCGCTTGCGCTTTGCCTCCTCTTCTCGCTCTCTTTTGCATATATGTTAGCCACCATATATGCTAGTCGCTTGCTGCAGCTCCACATATATTTACCTTACCCTTCCTATAAGCTTAAATAGTCTTGATCGCGAGGGTACGAGATTGCTGAGTCCCTATGGCTCACAGATTACTATTACACCAGATGCAGGGCCAGATGATACAGCTCCAGATGGCGCGCTTGAGCTCAAGTGGGAGTACGACGAGGACTCTCAGTGTTATTATGTTTCTTTTCCTGATGATCAGTAGTGGTGCCCAGTTGGGGTGATCGGGACCATGTCGCTTGTTGGGTTATCTTTTATTTTGGCGCCGTAGTCGGGCCATGAGTGTTTGGATGATGTATGTTATTTATGCACTTGATTGACGTAGCGAGTGTAAGCCAACTATGTTATCCCTTTTATTTATCTATATTACATGGGATGTTTGTGATGATTGCCTGACTTGCGACATATGCCTTCAATGCGATTATGCCTCTAAGTCGTGCCTCGACACGTGGGAGATATAGTCGCATCGAGGGTGTTACAAGTTGGTAATCAGAGCCTTCCCCGACCTTAGGAGCCCCACAGATTGATCGTTTTTAGCATCCGAGTTGTGTCTAGAAAAAATGTTTTGAGTCATTTAGGAATTATATATCGGAGAGTTTAGGAATTCTTTTTACTTCCCAGTCTCCTCATCGCTCTGGTAAGGCATCCTGACGTAGAGTTTTGACTCTTCTCTTCTCAAATTTCACTAAAAAAAATTAGGATCACGCAGGTATCTTGGAATCGTTCCGATGGTTTTATGATGAGAACATTGTCTTGGTGCCTCCTATCAGGGGTTTAGTGGAAGTGTCCCGGGGAGTTGAGCTCTGAGGTGTTGTCATCATAATTTTATCGTTGAAGTTCTGGAGTACCTGAGTTTAGTACGCCGACATCGAAAATCTCTTTTATGCAGTTCGTTGGTGAGATAACCTCGACGCCACCCAGTACTGGGGCGGGAGTTCGGGAGTATCGCCATAACTTATATAACGAATGCTTTTCGAAGGTTGAGGTAGATGGTTTCCGAAGTTTTTCTCGGTTATGTGTTGAAGGATGGATACAGCTGGATGTAGGAATTGCTAGTTTGGGTGAGATATTATGCTTCCCCTGTATCCCCAACACCTGATTGCATAACCGGAAAGGTTCGGGAGTTTCATAGGTGGGAATTCTAGTAGCTCTAGCTCTTCTTCCACGGATATTGGTTTGAGATTGGGATTTCTTACCGATTATTCGTTCTTGATCCGTACCTTGTTGATTTACTTCTTCTACCTAATTCTACGTGGCTTCACAATTTATGGATATGTGACCATTTCAAGAGGAATGCATTCGTTCATTTTGGTCGGATGTAAAGACTTTATGTTGCAATTTTCATTCCGTTGGATTCAGCTTCATTTATTTGTCTATGTGCTAACGGTGGTCAACCTCTTCAGGATGCCTCCCGCTAAGAGCACCAGTCAGAACCAAAATCAAGATCCGCCACCACCTCCACCTCCTCCGGAGGCATGGCAAGCTGTGATGGCCGCAACCAATGCAAACACACAGTTGATCATGCAAATCCTCCAAGAGCGCAATCAAGGCAATCAAGGGAATCAAGGCAACAATCAGAATCACTTTGCTACACTGCACCAGTTCCTTGCAAATGGGCCAAAGACGTTCAGCAATTGTGTTGAGGCAACCGATGCTGACGATTGGCTTGTGGATCTGTCCAAGCATTTTGAGTGCAGCAACATCAGGCCTGAAGATTTCGTCAAGTTCGCTTCCTTCCAGCTCAAAGATCAAGCTGCAGAATGGTTCCAGCAGTACAAGGATTCCAAAGGTGGTCGTCTGATCACTTGGGATGAATTCCATCAAGATTTTCGAGCTCATCACATCCCTCAAAGTGTGACTGAAAGTAAGCGTGAGGAATTCCGCAACTTGAAGCAAGGCTCTTTGTCTGTCTATGACTACAACAAGTTGTTCCAGAAGCTCGCCCGCTTTGCCAAGCAGGACGTCCCTGATGAGAAGAGCATGATATACCAGTTTAGGGGTGGTCTCAGAGAAGAAATTCAGCTCGCTCTTGTTCTCTTTGAGCCCTTGAGGTATGATGAGTTCTACAACATGGCACTGAAGCAAGAGGCTGCTCAGTTGAGGTGTGATGCTTCCAAGAAGCGAGTCAGAGATGCTACTCCTTCTTCCTCTACTCAAGTGGCCAAGCAGCAGAAGTATTGGCTTCCTCCTCCTCCGTTCCGTCAGCCGTATCAGCAGAAGAGCAAAGGTGGCAGTGGTTCTTCCCACCCACCCAACCCTGGCTTTCAGAACAAGACTTCGTCGCAAGCTCCAAGATCGAGTGCTCCGTACCACCGTCCGCTTTCAGAGGTCACGTGCAACAAGTGCCAACAGAAGGGTCACTATGCCAACAAGTGTTTCAACCAGAGGCGTCTTCCTCCTCCTCCTCCTATCAGATCGGCAAGTACAGCTGTGGTCAAGCATAACCCCAAGTACGCCAAGGTCAATATGGTGAATGCAGCTCAGGCAGAGGATTCATCAGATGTCATCATGGGTAACCTTCCTGTTAACGATGTTCCCGCAAAAGTTCTTTTTGACACTGGTGCTTCACATTGTTTTATCTCGAGACCTTTTGCATCTAAGCATGGGTGGTTTTCTCAAGTTATGCATAAGCCATTAGCAGTTGTCTCTCTGAGTAGATGCTTGCTTGCTAACTACGAAGTTCCGGATATTTCTATCTTGATGGGTGATTTCAAGTTTCTGGCTTCTCCAATGATCCTTGGTAACTCGGATATTGATCTTATTCTCGGGATGGATTGGCTCTCTAAGCACAGAGCTCAATTTGATTGTGCTGCCAGGCAGATTCAATTGACTCATTCGTCTGAGGATGTAATTGTCTTTTCCGCTCGGGATAATACCATCCGTTTGTTTTCTCTCAATGAGAAGGGTGAACTCGATGCTATCTCGTAGATTCTAGCCGTTTGCGAATATCAAGACGTCTTTCCAGAAGAGCTTCCAGGAATGCCTCCGCACCGGCCAGTTGAATTCGTTATTGATCTTGAGCCTGGTACGGAACCTGTGTGCAAGCGTCCTTACAAGCTCGGACCTGAAGAGTTGAAGGAGCTGAAGAAACAACTCGATATTCAAGAAAGAATGGGTCTCATCCGGCCTAGTTCTTCTTCGTGGGGTTGTGGTGTTCTTTTTGTGAAGAAGAAGGATGGAACGGACCGACTTTGTGTTGATTACCGTCCATTGAACAAGAAGACCATCAAGAACAAATACCCACTTCCCAACATCAACAAGCTGTTCGAACAACTCAAGGGTGCCCAAGTATTCTCCAAGCTTGATCTCTGTATGGGTTATCATCAGATTCGAATTCGTGAGCAAGATATTCCCAAGACGGCTTTCAGGACAAGCTATGGTTCATATGAATACACTGTCATGTCTTTTGGCCTCGTCAACGCTCCTCCGACGTTTTCTCGCATGATGAACTTCATCTTCAACGCCTACACCAATGACTTCGTTTTGGTCTATCTCGACGACATTCTGGTTTTCTCGAAGAACAAGGAAGATCATGCCAAGCACTTGCGTTTGGTTCTTGATAAGCTGAGGGAACACCAGTTCTACGCCAAGTTCTCCAAGTGTGAATTTTGGCTCGATGAGGTTCTTTATCTTGGTCATATCATCTCTGTCAAGGGCATTGTCGTGAATCCTGAGAAGGTGTCTGCAATTGTCAACTGGGAACCTCCTCAGAACGTGAAGCAACTCCGCAGTTTCCTCGGTCTCGCAAGCTATTGCCGAAGATTCGTTGAAAACTTTTCTAAGATTGCGAAGCCTCTCTCAAATCTTCTCCAGAAGCACGTCAAGTACGTTTGGTCTTCGGAGTGTGATATTGCTTTCAACACTTTGAAAGAGAAATTGATCACTGCTCCAGTTCTTACTCCGCCTGATGAATCCAAGCCGTACGAGGTCTTTTGTGATGCCTCTCTCCAAGGTCTTGGCGCAGTATTGATGCAAGAGAAGAAAGTTGTTGCTTATACCTCTCGCCAGTTGAAGCCTAATGAGAAGAACTACCCCACTCATGATCTCGAGTTGGCGGCAGTTGTGCATGCTCTTTTGACTTGGAGACATCTTCTATTGGGAAGAAAAGTGGACATTTTCACTGATCACAAGAGTCTCAAGTACATCTTCACTCAGCCTAATCTCAACCTCAGGCAAACTCGATGGGTCGAAATGATTCAAGAGTATAATCCGAGTATCGAGTATACTCCAGGCAAGGCCAATGTGATTGCTGACGCTTTGAGCAGGAAAGCGTATTGCAACAGTCTGATTCTCAAGCCTTATCAACCCGAGCTTTGTGAAGCTTTCCGCAAACTTAATCTGCAAGTTGTTCCTCAAGGTTTCCTCGCCAACCTTCAAGTCTCTCCTACCTTGGAAGACCAGATTCGCCAAGCCCAGCTTCTTGATGCTATGGTGAAAAAGGTGAAGATTGGGATTGCCAAGAGTCAACCCAAATACAAGTGCTACCGTCTTGATGACAAGGACACTCTCTTCTTCGAGGATCGAATTGTTGTACCCAAAGGTGAACTTCGTAAAGTGATCATGAACGAGGCTCACAATTCTCTCCTCTCCATCCACCCTGGGAGCACGAAGATGTATCAGGACCTTAAGCAGGCTTATTGGTGGACTCGAATGAAGCGTGAGATTGCTCAATTCGTGAATGAGTGTGAAGTCTGCAGAAGAGTGAAGGCAGGACACCAAAGGCCAGCTGGTCTCCTCCAACCTCTTGCCATTCCAGAATGGAAGTTTGACCACATTGAAATGGACTTCGTGACTGGGTTTCCAAAGTCCAAGCGTGGCAATGATGCTATATTCGTTGTCATTGACAAACTCACCAAAGTGGCTCATTTTCTGCCTATCAAAGAGTCAATCACTGCAGCTCAATTGGCGGAACTCTATACCTCTCGAATTGTCTCTCTGCACGGTATCCCTCAAGTGATCTCTTCAGACCGTGGCAGCATCTTTACCTCAAAGTTTTGGGATTCTTTTCAGAAGGCCATGGGCACCAACATCCGCTTCAGCACAGCTTTCCATCCTCAAACAAGCGGTCAAGTTGAGCGTGTCAACCAGATTCTTGAAGATATGCTCAGGGCTTGTGTGATCTCCTTCGGCATGAAGTGGGAGGATTGTCTTCCTTATGCTGAATTCTCCTACAACAACAGTTTTCAAGAAAGTTCGGGCAAGGCCCCATTTGAAATTCTGTATGGCAGGAAGTGTCGTACCCCTCTCAACTGGTCTGAAACCGGTGAACGTCAGCTTTTGGGAAATGACTTAATCACAGAGGCAGAAGAAATGTGCAAAGTCATTCGAGATAACCTCAAAGTAGCCCAATCCCGCCAGAAGAGCTACTATGATAGTAAGCACCGTGATTTGGCTTTCGAGATCGGAGATCATGTTTACCTCCGCGTCTCTCCTATGAAAGGGACTCGTCGCTTCGGTGTCAAAGGGAAGCTTGCCCCCAGATACGTTGGACCTTTCAAGATTGTCACCAAGAGAGGCGACCTCGCCTATCAACTCGAGCTTCCTTCGAACTTTGCAAATGTTCATGATGTGTTCCATGTCTCTCAGCTCCGAAAGTGCTTCAAGACTCCTGACTGCACCGTCAACTTCGAGGACATTGAGCTCCAAGAAGATCTCTCCTATCATGAGCACCCCGTTGCTATCCTTGAAGAGACTGAACGCAAGACTCGCAACAAGTTGATCAAGTTCCTCAAAGTCAAGTGGTCACACCATTCCAACCGTGAAGCTACCTGGGAACGCGAGGATCACCTCTGTTCTGAGTACCCGGCGTTCTTTCAGTCCTAGATCTCGGGACGAGATCTTTTCGTAGTGGTGGAGTGTTGTAACACCCCGGATATGACTTTCCCAATTTGTATTCCAACTCTTGCCATTTCCGGCTTTAAGTTAATTTATTTTCTCGGGTTCGGGTCTTTGTCTCCGTGTGTTGTTATCGTTTTCATGCATCTCATATCATGTCATCATGTGCATTGCATTTGCATACGTGTTCATCTCTTGCATTCGAGCATTTTCCCCGTTGTCCGTTTTGCATTCCGGTGCTTCGTTCTCCTCCGGTGGTCAATTCTACCTTTCTTTCGTGTGTGGGGATTAAACATTTCCGAATTGGATCGAGACTTGCCATGCGACCTTGGTTTACTACCGGTAGACCGCCTATCAAGTTTCGTACCATTTGGACTTCGTTTGATGCTCCAACGGTTAACCGAGGGACCAAAAAGGCCTCGTGTGTGTTGCAGCCCAACACCCCTCCAATTTGGTCGAAAACCCACCTAACTCTGCTCCATCATATAGAGCGTTTGATCATGATCGCGTGGCCGAAAACCGCTCCTCATTTGGACTCTCCTAGCTCCTCCTATGCCTATATAAACACCCCCCCCCCATTTTTCGGATCTCCTCCTTCCCCCGAAACCCTAGAAATCGCCCCGTCGTCACCGGACACGTCCGGCCGCCGCCGAAAGAAATCGCCACCGCCGCCCGCGCCAATCAGACGGTGCCACATCACCCGGGCGCCTCCTCCCACCACCGCGGCCCGGCCGGCCCGCCTTAGGCCCCCGAGGCCCATCGCGCCCCCGTCGCCATCCTCCCTCCGCGCCGCCCGAGCCGGACGGCTCCTCCAGCCCGGCGCCGCCGCCCGCCATCTCCGGCCGCCCAGAGCTCGCCGCGAGCCTCCGCCGACCGGAGCCAAGTCCGGCGCCGCAAGCCGCCACCCCATCGACCTCGGTCGTGCCTCGTCCCCCGGTCCTCTCCGGCGAGCCTCCCCGCCGTCCTCCTCCGGCCACAGTCTTCTTCCCCATCAAGTCCGGTGACAAGCTCCGGCCGTCGAACCTCGATCCCCGCGCCACTACAGTAACCGCCCGATCTGGATCTGGATCTGAGGGTTGACGTTCTCCCGAAACCCTAATCCATATGCCTATGTTCAACTTGCTATATCTCCGCATCTGTAGCTCCGATTCATGCATATAGCATATCAAAATGTTCGCCTCAGAGAGTATATCATTTCATTCCATTGCATCATTTTCATTTGAGTTCATCTTGATGCCTGAAATGCTGTTAGAAGAGGGCTACTTGAGTTATTTGTCAGCTCTGCTACTTCATCTTAGACATTTGTCATTTTTGCCATGATTGTTATGTGCATGATATGCCCATGAGTTCTACATATGTTTTGTTAAGGGTTTTTCCATCTTTCCAGAGGTGCAACCCATGTATTTTTGTGATGTGTGTGGTGACTAGTGCAAGCTTGCAAAGTGAGGCACCCGATAACTCTGTTTTCAGGGACTTAGTAATTTCACTAAGTCCTGGGATTGTTTATCTCATGATGCCATATGTTCAGGTTGTTTCCTAGTGATCCGTGCCTCTTTTGAGGATGATCAGTAAAGGAGTTTTGTTAATATTGTAGTGCTCTATCCATCCATGTCTTTGTTTGCACATATGGAGCACCCTAGCTTGAGTCAATCGAGCTCTACTTTTGCTTCGTTGTGAAACTGGGCAGATCGTCAACTTGTTTGCGATTTTGCCGATGTTATTGTAGTTGATCCGTGCATGCTATGTCATTGTTCTTGCCATGCCTAGCTTGCATTTTGTGCCTTCTTAATGGGTGTATGCTTGTCTTGCCATGACTTGCTCCGTAGTGAGTGCATCGAGCTCGTAAACATGCCTACTTGAGTTATGTTTCAGCATGTCCCAATTTTCACCAAGTCTGAAAACTGATTATGTTTTTGCTATGTTCGTGTGCTTGTTAGTATATTTTGTGATCCCTTTTGGCTCAAGGTCACTAAGGGACTTTTGTTAAGCTTGTTGAGTAGCTCCATGTCATGTCTTACTTTGTCATGTTCAGGTCCTGTAGCATGTTGTTTTGTTGCTCCGAAGAGGGCTATATGATCTGAAATTTCACACAAGTGTTAATTTCACTAAGTCTGAGATCTGTTTACCATTTGCGTTTTTGCCATGCTTGTTTGAACCTATTAATGGATGAATTGGCCGTAGCTCAGTGCTATACTTTTGTTAAGCATCTTGAATGCATCCCTGCCATGTATTTTGTTGCCATGTTTGAGTGCTGTATCATGTTCATCTCATTGCATTTAGATGACTACTTGCTGTAAATCGCAGACCGGTGCCATATTTGAATCGCTTGCCATTTCCAAACCGTAACTCCGATTCCGGCGTTCTTTATATCGTTTTCAAGCGATTTCATCTCATCTTTCCAGTGGCACACTTGGTTTTCCAAGTTGAGGCCAGGTTCATGCTTTTCCTGTCATATCTTGCATATGCATCCCGCAACACATCCCGCATAGCATATCATCTTTGCATCGTGTTGTTTGAGTTTGCACGTGGTTGATTGTATCCTTGTTGCTTGTTTGTCTTGTTTGGGTAGAGCCGGGAGACGAGTTCGCTAACGAGGAGCCCGTTGAGTTTGCTTTCGAGGATCCAGTCAACTCTGACAACTTTGCAGGCAAGATGATCATACCCTCGAAATCACTACTATCTTTGCTATGCTAGTTTGCTCGCTCTTTTGCTATGCCAATGCTACGATGCCTACCACTTGCTTTCAAGCCTCCAAAATTTCCATGTTCAGCCTCTAACCCACCATTGTCCTAGCAAACCGTTGATTGGCTATGTTACCGCTTTGTTCAGCCCCTCTTATAGCGTTGCTAGTTGCAGGTGAAGATTGGAGACCGTTCCTCGTTGGAACATTTATTTACTTGTTGGGATATCATTATATTGCCATGTTATCTTAATGCATCTATATACTTGGCAAAGGATGGAAGGCTCGGCCTCTCGCCTAGTGTTTTGTTCCACTCTTGCCGCCCTAGTTTCCGTCATATCGGTGTTATGTTCCCGGATTTTGCGTTCCTTACGCGGTTGGGTTATAATGGGAACCCCTTGATAGTTCGCCTTGTTTAAAGCTTTTCCAGCAATGCCCAACCTTGGTTTTACCATTTGCCACCTAGCCTCTTTTTCCCTTGGGTTTCTGGAGCCCGAGGATCATCTTATTTAAACCCCCCCGGGCCAGTGCTCCTTTGAGTGTTGGTCCAAACTGTCAGCCGCCGGTGGCTACCAGGGGCAACTCTGGGCTGGCCTGCTGGAAGTTTAGACAATCTGAGTGTGCCCTGAGAACGAGATATGTGCAGCTCCTATCGGGATTTGTCGGCACATTCGGGCGGTGTTGCTGGTCTTGTTTTAACCTATCAAAATGTCTTGTTGTACCGGGATACCGAGTCTGATCGGAATGTCTTGGGTGGAGGTCTATTCCTTCATTGACCGTGAGAGCTTGTCATGGGCTAAGTTAGGACCCCCCCCTACAGGGATTTGAACTTTCGAAAGTCGTGCCCGCGGTTATGGGCAGATGGGAATTTGTTAATGTCCTGTTGTAGATAACTTGAACCTTGAATTAATTAAAATGAATCAACCGTGTGTGTTACCGTGATTGCCTCTTCTCGGCGGAGTCGGGGAAGTGGACACGGTGTTGGAGTAATGCTTGCGCAGGTTGTCCTCTAGTTTCTCGCTCGCGCTTTGCCTCCTCTTCTCGCTCTCTTTTGCGTATATGTTAGCCACCGTATATGCTAGTCGCTTGCTGCAGCTCCACATATATTTACCTTACCCTTCCTATAAGCTTAAATAGTCTTGATCGCGAGGGTGCGAGATTGCTGAGTCCCTGTGGCTCACAGATTACTATTACACCAGATGCAGGGCCAGATGATACAACTCCAGATGGCGCGCTTGGGCTCAAGTGGGAGTACGATGAGGACTCTCAGCGTTATTATGTTTCTTTTCCTGCTGATCAGTAGTGGTGCCTAGCTGGGGTGATCGGGACCATGTCGCTTGTTGGGTTATCTTTTATTTTGGCGCCGTAGTCGGGCCATGAGTGTTTGGATGATGTATGTTATTTATACACTTGATTGACGTGGCGAGTGTAAGCCAACTATGTTATCCCTTTTATTTATCTATATTACATGGGATGTTTGTGATGATTGCCTGACTTGCGACATATGCCTTCAATGCGATTATGCCTCTAAGTCGTGCCTCGACACGTGGGAGATATAGTCGCATCGAGGGTGTTACATCAATGGTGAACATCACTATGTTGATCATATCTACTATATGATTCACGCTCGACCTTTCGGTCTCCAGTGTTCTGAGGCCATATCTGCATATGCTAGGCTCGCCAAGTTTAACCCGAGTATTTCTACGTGTGCAAAACTGTCTTACACCCATCGTAGATGAACATTGAGCTTATCACACCCAATCATCACGTGGTGTCTCGGCACGACAAACTTTGGCAATAGTGTATACTCAGGGAGAACACTTTACCTCAAAATTTAGTGAGAGATCATCTTATAATGCTACCGCCGAACTAAGAAAAAATAAGATGTATAAAAGATAAACATCACATGCAATCCAAATATGTGACATGATATGGCCATCATCATCTTGTGCTTTTGATCTCCATCTCCAAAGTACTGTCATGATCTCCATTGTTACCGGCATGACACCATGATCTCCATCATCTTGATCTTTTATCAATGTGTCGTCACATGGTCGTCTCACCAGCTATTGCTTTTACAACTATTGATATCGCATAGCGATAAAGTAAAGCAATTACATGGCACTTGCATCTTATGCAATAAAGAGACAACCATAAGGCTTCTGCCAGTTGCCGATAACTTCAAAAAAACATGATCATCTCATACAACAAATTATATCTCATCACATCTTGACCATATCACATCACAACAAGCCCTGCAAAAACAAGTTAGACGTCCTCTACTTTGTTGTTGCAAGTTTTACGTGGCTGCTACGGGTTGAGCAAGAACCGTTCTTACCTATGCATCAAAACCACAACGATAGTTCGTCAAGTTAGTGTTGTTTTAACCTTCTCAAGGACCGGGCGTAGCCACACTCGGTTCAACTAAAGTTGGAGAAACTGACACCCGCCAGCCACCTGTGTGCAAAGCACATCGGTAGAACCAGTCTCGCGTAAGCATTCGCGTAATGTCGGTCCATGCCGCTTCATCAAACAATACCGCCGAACCAAAGTATGAAATGCTGGTAAGCAGTATGACTTGTATCGCCCACACCTCACTTGTGTTCTACTCGTGCATATAACATCTAGGCATAAACCTGGCTCGGATGCCACTGTTGGGGAACGTAGTAATTTCAAAAAAATTCCCTACGCACACACAGGATCATGGTGATGCATAGCAACGAAAGGGGAGAGTGTGTACACGTACCCTCGTAGACCGAATGCGGAAGCGTTAGCACAACGTGGTTGATGTAGTCGTACGTCTTCACGATCCGACCGATCCAAGTACTGAACACACGGCACCTCTGAGTTCTGCACACGTTCAACTCGATGACGTCCCGCGAGCTCCGATCCAGCAAAGCTTCACAGGAGAGTTTCGTCAGCACGACGGTGTGGTGACGGTGATGATGATGCTACCGACGCAGGGCTTCGCCTAAGCACTGCTACGATATGATCGAGGTGGATTATGGTGGAGGGGGCACCGCACACGGCTAAGAGATCAATGATCAATTATTGTGTCTCCAAGGGGTGCCCCCCTCCCCGTATATAAAGGAGTGGAGGAGGGGGAGGGTCGGCCCTCTCTATGGCGCGCCTTAGGGGAGTCCTACTCCCACCGGAGTAGGATTCCCCTTTCCTAGTAGAACTAGGAGCCCTTCCAAGTAGAAGAGGGAGCGCCACCCCTCCCCCTAGTCCAATTCGGACTAAGCATTGGGGGGCATGCAGCCTCTCCTCTCTCTTCCCCCTAAAGCCCAATAAGGCCCATATACTCCCCGGCGAATTCCCGTAACTCTCTGGTACTCCGAAAAATACCCGAATCACTCGGAACCTTTCCGATGTCCGAATATAGTCGTCCAATATATCGATCTTTACGTCTCGACCATTTCGAGACTCATTGTCATGTCCCCGATCTCATCCGGGATTTTGAACTACCTTCGGTACATCAAAACACATAAGCTCATAATACAAATCGTCACCGAACATTAAGCGTGCGGACCCTATGGGTTCGAGATCTATGTATACATGACCGAGACACGTCTCTGGTCAATAACCAATAGCAAAATCTGGATGCTCATATTGGCTCCTACATACTCTACGAAGATCTTTATCGGTCAAACCGCATAACAACATACGTTGTTCCCTTTGTCATCGGTATGTTACTTGCCCGAGATTCGATCGTCGGTATCTCAATACCTAGTTCAATCTCGTTACCGGCAAGTCTCTTTACTCATTCCGTAATACATCATCCCGCAACTAACTCATTAGTTACAATGCTTGCAAGGCTTATAGTGATGTGTATTACCGAGTGGGCCCAGAGATACCTCTCCGACGATCGGAGTGACAAATCCTAATCTCGAAATACGCCAACTCAACAAGTACCTTCGGAGACACCTGTAGAGCACCTTTATAACCAACCAGTTACGTTGTGATGTTTGGTAGCACACAAAGTATTCCTCCGGTAAATGGGAGTTGCATAATCTCATAGTCATAGGAACATGTATAAGTCATGAAGAAAGCAATAGCAACATACTAAACGATCAAGTGTTAAGCTAACGGAATAGGTCAAGTCAATCACATCATTCTCCTAATGATGTGATCCCGTTAATCAAATGACAACTCATGTCTATGGTTAGGAAACTTAACCATCTTTGATTAATGAGCTAGTGAAGTAGAGGCATACTAGTGACACTATGTTTGTTTATGTATTCACACATGTATTATGTTTCCGGTTAATACACTCTAGCATGCATAATAAACATGTATCATGAAATAAGGAAATAAATAATAACTTTATTATTGCCTCTATGTCATATTTCCTTCAGAACTGTCGCAACAGTGCATACTCAGGGAGAACACTTAGACCTTGAAATTTTAGTAAGGGATCATCTCATAATGCTACCGTCGTACTAAGCAAAATAAGATTCATAAAAGATAAACATCACATGCAATCAAAATAAGTGATATGATATGGCCATCATCATCTTGTGCCTTTGATCTCCATCTCCAAAGCACCGTCATGATCAACATCATCACCGGCTTGACACCTTGATCTCCATCGTAGCGTCATTGTCGTCTCGCCAACTATTGCTTCTACGACTATCGTTACCGCTTAGTTATAAAGTAAAGCAATTACATGGAGATTGCATTTCATACAATAAAGCAACAACCATAAGGCTCCTGCCAGTTGCCGATAACTTTTACAAAACATGATCATCTCATACAACAATTTATATCTCATCACGTCTTGACCATATCACATCACAACATGCCCTGCAAAAACAGGTTAGACGTCCTCTACTTTGTTGTTGCAAGTTTTACGTGGCTGCTACGAGCTTCTAGCAAGAACCATTCTTACCTACGCATCAAAACACAAAGATTTTTCATCAAGTGTGATGTTTTAACCTTCAATAAGGACCGGGCGTAGTCAAACTTGATTCAACTAAAGTTGGAGAAACAGAGACCCGCCAGCCACCTGTGTGCAAAGCACGTCGGTAGAACCAGTCTCATGAACGCGGTCATGTAATGTCGGTCTAGGCCGCTTCATCCAACAATACCGCCGAATCAAAGTAAGATGTTGCTAGTAAGAAGTATGACTATTATCACCCACAACTCTTTGTGTTCTACTCATGCATATAACATCTATGCATAGACATGGCTCGGATGCCACTGTTGGGGAATGCAGTATTTCAAAAAAATCCTACGATCACGCAAGATCTATCTAGGAGATGCATAGCAACGAGAGGGGAGAGTGTGTCTACATACCTCATAAACCGAAAGCGGAAGCGTTTAGTAACGTGGTTGATATAGTCGAACGTCTTCACGGTCTAACCGATCATAGCACCAAATGTATGGCACCTCCGCGTTCAGCACACGTTCAACACGATGACGTCCCTCAATCTCTTGATCCAGTTGAGGACGAGGGAGAGTTCCATCAGCACGACGGTGTGGCGACGGTGATGATGAAGTTATCGGCGCAGGGCTTCGCCTAAGCACTACGACGATATGACCGAGGTTTGTAACTATGGAGGGGGGCACCGCACACGGCTAAGACAATTGATCTTGTGTCTCTTTGGGGTGCCACCTGCCCACGTATATAAAGGAGGGAGGGAGAGAGGCCGCCCCCCTAGGGGCACGTGAAGAGTATGGAGTCCTACTAGGACTTCCAGGTCCTAGTAGGAATCCCTTTCCTTTTCGGAGTAGGAGAGAAGGAAAGAGGGAAAGAGAGGGAACAGGAAAAAAGGCAAAGGGGTCGCCGCCCCCTTCCCCTAGTCCAATTCGGACACATGGGGGGGCGCCACCTCCCCTTGGCCTACCTCCTCTTTTCCCGTATGGCCCAATAAGGCCCATTACTTCTCCCGGTAAAT
The DNA here is from genome assembly GCA_034509565.1 of Triticum monococcum. Lineage (NCBI taxonomy): Eukaryota > Viridiplantae > Streptophyta > Magnoliopsida > Poales > Poaceae > Triticum > Triticum monococcum. The sequence continues at coordinate 81,435,345 of CM067843.1, forward strand.
TCCCGTAAATCCCCGGTACTCTGAAAAATACTTGAATCACTCGGAACCTTTCCAATGTCCGAATATAGCCTTCCAATACATGAATCTTTACGTCTCGACCATTTTGAGACTCCTCGTAATGTCCGCGATCTCATCCGGGACTCCGAACAAACTTCGGTCATCAAATCACATAACTCATAATACAAATCATCATCGAGCGTTAAGCGTGCGGACCCTACGGGTTCGAGAACTATGTAGACATGACCGAGACACATCTCCGGTCAATAACCAATAGTGGATCCTGGATGCTCATATTGGCTCCTACATATTCTATGAAGATCTTTATCGGTCAAACCGCATAACAACATACGTTGTTCCCTTTGTCATTGGTATGTTACTTGCCCGAGATTCGATCATCGGTATTATCATACCTAGTTCAATATCGTTACCGGCAAGCCTCTTTACACGTTCCGTAATGCATCATCCCGTAACTAACTTATTAGTCATATTGCTTGCAAGGCTCATAGTGATGTGCATTACCGAGAGGGCCCAGAGATACCTCTCTGATACTCGGAGTGACAAATCCTAATCTCGATCTATGCCAACTCAACAAACACCATGGGAGACACATGTAGAGCATCTTTATAATCACCCAGTTACATTGTAACATTTGATAGCTGCTACCTCTTGAGCATGTGTTGGTTTTCCCTTGAAGAGGAAAGGGTGATAAAGCAAAGTAGCGTAAGTATTTCCCTCAGTTTTTCAGAACCAAGGTATCAATCCAGTAGGCGATTACACGCAAGTCGCCTAGTACCTGCACAAACAATTAAGAACCTTGCAACCAACGTGATAAAGGGGTTGTCAATCCCTTCACGACCACTTGCAAAAGTGAGATCTGATAAAGATAATAAGATAAATATTTTTGGTATCTTTGTTGTATAGATTGAAAAGTAAAGATTGCAAAATAAAATAAATAGTAAACTAGATTTGTAGATTGGAAACTTATAAAGTAGACCCCGGGGCCATAGGTTTCACTAGTGGCTTCTCTCACGATAGCATGTATTACGGTGGGTGAGCAAATTACTGCCGAGAAATTGATAGAAAAGTGCATAGTTATGAGAATATCTAGGCATGATCATGAAATATAGGCATCATGTCCGTGTCAAGTAGATCAAAACGATTCTGCATCTACTACTATTACTCCACACATCGACCGCTATCCAGCATGCATCTAGAGTATTAAGTTCATAAGAACAGAGTAACGCATTACGCAAGATGACATGATGTAGAGGGATAAACTCAAGCAATGTGATATAAACCCCATCTTTTTATCCTCGATGGCAACAATACAATACGTGCCTTGCTGCCCCTACTGTCACTGGGAAAGGACACCGCAAGATTGAACCCAAAACTAAGCACTTCTCCCATTGCAAGAAAGATCAATCTAGTAGGCCAAACTAAACCGATAATTCAAAGAGACTTGCAAAGATATCAAATCATGCATATAAGAATTCAGAGAAGAACCAAATATTGTTCATAGATAAACTTGATAATAAATCCACAATTCATCGGATCTCGGCAAACACACCGCAAGAGAATATTACATCGAATAGATCTCCAAGAACACCGAGGAGACCTTTGAATTGAGAACCAAAGAGAGAGAAGAAGCCATCTAGCTAATAACTATGGACCCGAAGGTCTGTGGTAAACTACTCACACATCATCGGAGAGGCTATGGTGTTGATGTAGAAGCCCTCCATGATCGATTTCCTCTCCGGCAGATCGCCGGAAAAGGCCCCAGATGGGATCTCACGGGTACAGAAGGTTGCGGCGGTGGAAAAGTGGCATTCATGGCTCCCCTCGATGTTTTTAGCGTATAAGAGTATATATAGGCAAAAGAAGTATGTCGGTGGAGCTACGAGGGGCCCACGAGGGTGGGGGGCGCCTACCCCCTGGGCGTGCCCTCCTACCTCGTGGCCACCTCGTTGCTTCTCTAACTTCCACTCCAAGTCTCCTGGATTGCGTTTGTTCCAAGAAAGATCCTCGTGAAGGTTTCGTTCCGTTTGGATTCCGTTTGATATTCCTTTTCTGCGAAACACTAAAATAGGCATAAAACAGAAACTGGCACGGGGCCTTCGGTCAATAGGTTAGTCCCAAAAATAATATAAAAGAGCATATTAAAGCCCATTAAACATCTGAAACGAATAATATAATAGCATCGAACAATCAAAAATTATAGATACGTTGGAGACGTATCAGCATCCCCAAGCTTAATTCCTGCTCGTCCTCAAGTAGGTAAATGATAAAAACAGAATTTTTGATGTGGAATTGTCACAGCCCTAGCTTAGTCTTGCCTATCCTTGCATAACCTCCATGCATCATGTTTACTTTTCCTCAGGAAGTTGAAATGGGGATGGCAGAAACCCCAGCACCACTTAATCCAACTAGGGTTACTAAAATATTTTTTCAATGTTCCTGAAATGCCCTTCAAAAATGCTCATCATCTTTGTCTTGGTCTAAAACCCTTGACAAAAATGGTTCACATTTTTCTAGGACAGCATTGGGTCACTGAATTAAATCTTATGCTATTTGAATTTGGGCACTTAAATACTATAAAATATTTAAAATGCCCAAATAATCCCAAACCAAAATGTTCCATGTTTGATATTTTCTAAACATTGGGCATGCGCAGTTTGGTGATTTTTGAAAGTGCCTAGATATTTTTAGTAATGCCACAAACTTATAGAACAAAAGAAAAATAGAAATAAAAGAAAGAGAGAGAGAGAGAGAGAGAGAGAAGGCCAGTGGGCCACCTACCTAACCTACCTGGCGCCACCAACCGGCCCAGCACTGTAGCTGGACGGCCCAGCCCACCAGGGCTCCTCCCTGTCGTCTTCCCCCTCGCCAGGAGGACGAGCGCGTGGCTGGCGCGCGTGAGCACGCGTCCGGCCACCTCCTGCTTGCTTGCCGCTGCTGGAGTCGTCCCCGAGCGCCACGCACTTTCCCTCGACCGCCTGCACCTCTCCTCTCTCCCCCTCGAGCACTCTCCCCTCCCCTGTCTTGCTCTCTTCCCCACCACCGAGCATGCCCATCGCCGCCGCTCGCTGCCACGGCGTCCACCGGCCACCCCTCGACCCCTCTCCGTCTCCGGGAGCTCCGCCATCGTCTAGTACATCTCCTCGACGATGGAAGCAAGCCCGGATGCCCGAAAGTGTCGCCATCAAGCTCGTCCTCGCCGCCTCTGCTCGAAGATCGTCGCCGCCGTTCCGTCATCACCAAGCCGTCCCTGAGCCCACTTAGCGTCTCATCCGACTCCTCGTGAGCTCCTCTTCCTCTCCCCTCACTCCGTGCACTCGATTTCGTCCCCTAGCTAACTGCCCGCCGGACCCGAGAGCTCATCGCCATCGTAGTTTCTCACCGCCGTGGCCAGGGCCACCCCAGCTTGCGCCTGAGTGCGTCACCGTGTTCGCTGCACTCCCAGGAGCCCACAGCACCCTTCGGTTTCCCCTCTAGTGCACCGTAGCGATGAATGCATCATCACCCGAGCTCCGGCCGCCGCCACGAACTCGAGTCCGGCGTGCTTGCTCCACCCCTGCCCCTTCCGCTCGCACAGTTCAACGCGGACGAGTCTCCTCATTCCGTAGATGGCCTTGTCCGTCATTTTGGACGCCGGAGGACGAATCCCGAATGCATCTGCCGTCTCTGGCCTCGCCGGCGGCGAGCCGCGGGTCAACTCCGGCGTGTTTTGACCCCAGTTGGCTGGGTTGACTCCCCCCTGACTCACTGACGTATGGGCCCAGGTGCCTGCTTAATTAGTGTTAGGTTAGTTAGTGTTAATTAACTTAGCTAATTAGATGAGCCACTGACATGCGGGCCCCGCCCGGCTAACTAAGTTAGTTAGGGCTAATCCTATTTAGGTTAGTTAGGTTAGTCGCTGACCAGTGGGCCCAATCCAGTTAGTTAGGGCTAATTAACTTGGTTAGTTGACTGGGTCACTGACCAGTGAGTCCCACTGGTCAGGTTTGACCTGGTCGACGCCGTTGACCTGCTGACGTCACTGTGAGGTCATGCTGACGCAATAATTCCTTTCTGGAATTTAAATAAATCTTAAATGATTTATCTATTTTCAGAAAATACCCAAAACTTCTAAAAATCATAGAAATTAAACCGTAACTCCAAAATCATAGAAATCTTAAATGACGACACGCTTGATGTGAATCATGTATGCCTGTCCCCATAGGTTAGTGCCGCTTTGGGTTCACGACTAGCCATGTCGGCCCGGGTTCTCTATCATATGGATGCTAGCGACACTATCATATACGTGAGCCAAAAGGCGCAAACGGTCCCGGGCCATGGTAAGGCGACACCCATGGGATACCGTGCGTGAGGCCACAAAGTGATATGAGGTGTTACCGGCTAGATCGATGTGACTTGGAATCGGGGTCCTGACAGTGTTGGTATCAGAGCCTGACTGCCTGTAGGATTACCAAGCCAAACTGGTCGAAGTTGAGTCTAGAAATGCTTTAGTTATGTAAGGGAATTGATTGTGGAAGGGAATGTAGGCTCTTTTTACTCCTTATCCTCATGACCTTCTGATCTGAGTCATCTTATCCTTTCTAAGGGGTTAAGAACTAGGTTTCTCTTCTATCTCTCAGGATGACGTGTTACTAAACTGTAGTTGCCTAGGATTGTTGAGTTAAAGCCTCAGTTCAGTTCCTACTACTTCCATATGTTCATAGCTGGCACCAGAACCTTGATATGATGTTGTTAAGTGATTATGCCACCATCTTTGTAGGCTGTCTCAAATCTTTTTGAGAAATTACAGTCGTTATGCTGTCCGAGTCATCCCAGGTTTCTAAACAGTCTGATGCATTTGCAAATCCCTTCTTTCGATTCTCGATGTTCCTTTGGGACAGTTTAATCACACTAATCAGTGAGTTGAGGTACTCTGTTGCCTCGACATATATGTTGGAGCTATTACTATGACCCTAGGTGTTTTAGGGAGTCACCTAGTGATCTAGCCATGTTTTGTATCCCCAGTGTGTGATTCTGGCCATTATTCTCAAAAGCATCCCGTGATGCCATGTAGTGGTAGGTATTCTATTCATGAGTTCTTGAACCCGAGATTCACTCTACTTTACCTCTTGTTGATAGTGTTGCTAGTTCCTTTAGGATATTAGTAACCTTTGCGATAGTCCTCGAGGTTCGTGGTACATCCTTCTTCCAATTATCATGAACCATTCTTGGCAGGAGTTCTTTTGAACCAAAAGGTCACGACAGAGTGCTCCTGATGAGTTATCCATTCTATGTTGTGACTCTGCCAACCCTACCTTTCTGCATGGCTTATCCGAAAGAAATATGTTGAACTCGTTCGACATACTAATCTATGCATCCATAACTCAGAAAGTTATATGTACCTTTGAGTTGTCCCCCTTCCGTTATATTTCGATCTTCATCTATCAATTGATAGTGAGGAGTATGCATGCATTCGTGTTCATCGATGCCTAGTATTCTTGTGGTTCGTTAAGCCGTTCTATTTCAGAATGACTGGGAGAAATAAACTCCAGTACCTCATCCATACCCAGGATTGGGTCAAAGCAGTTGTATTCCGCAGATCAAAATGCAACCTAGCTTTTGGTTCTGTTCTACCCTGAAGTATTACCCACTTTATGTCAAGAGCGTTGTGAGAATTGCACCTTCTCCTATGAATTCTTGATGCAGTGATACTTCTTGCCATCATTGTTCATTCCTCGGTTCCCGTGTTATTGTAACCGGAATGCCGGCAAGTGAGTCGTGATGTGTGAAATCAATACTCCTAGCAACTCTGTTGCTTGGTAGTTAATGGACAATATTCTCATTCTTAGCGTGTTGGTTATTGAATCATCATTCTAAGATAGATTGTGCTACCTAATCCTTATTTCCTGGTGCACTCTTCGATCAACGAGTTAGGATTTTGCCAAACCCTTGCTCTATCGATCATATCGTCTTGCCCTGAAAAGCAAGATTGGTCTCGAACTTAGTATCATATCAGTGGTTCGTGATGTTCCGATTATCTTCTCGGAAGTATTATCTGGTTGTCACCTGACCGCTATGTTGAGTTCGTGATCATGTTGGTTTTCCTCCAACCACCCATTCTCCAAGAATCTGTGTTGGATACCCCTGAGCTAGTTGGTTAAGCTTAACAACAACTTGGAGAGTTGGAAGATGAAGCTTGTCTGACTTAGTTCATGTTAAGGGATATCTTTGTGTTTGTGTGTGTGTTGAAGAAAGATGATATCTTCACCAATTGGTCCTCGTGATCGGTTGTTGGATCTATTATCTTGTCCAAACCTTGATTTCAGTGTGGGCTATCGTCAAATCAAATCAGACCCAACGATGTTCGTAATGTTGTCTTACTTGCGATTGTCCCTCGAGCATACACCATTATATCTTTGGTCTGACCAATACTATCACATTGTTCACATAGTGGTGGAAGTCCAGTGATATGGAAATTCCGATGAGTTGCTGTTGAGCCCATCAGCGGCATTTTGTCTCCTCCATGATTGTGTTGAACATCCAGCTAGTGTTGGAAACTTGTGTAAGCGTTTCCTTCACGCCCCGTTCATGAAGTATATGTTTGGATGAAAGAAGAGACTTCCTTTGATTCACGTGCATTTGATGTAAGTTGCCGCCGTGAATTTGAGAAAGATTGTTTTTGCTTCCTTTGGAATCGTCCCAAGTCAGTCATGCACGTGCGAAGTACTCTATGGTCTGATTGACTGATCATCTTCATTCCATACGTATCCCTAGCACACCAAGCCACTGATTGACTTGTTCAGGGAGAAGAAGTTCTCCATAAGAGCTAATCATATGACTTATGCAAGGACTTCGATATCCTTGATGATGGTTCCCAACCAGGACTCGGTAGTCTTTCATTGTAAGACCACCATGTGGTCATGCTTGTCTGGGACAGCGTGTTCACATGTGTTTAGCAGAACCAGCTCATGTTTTGGAGCTTACTACCATAGTCCATTTCCTGAGAATCTCGCAATGTCATCTCGTCGATTTGTGTTGCAAACTTTCATTTTGTTTCTAGACTCGATGAGTCTGGAATATCCTGACACCAACCAGATCTGAATCTCAGGCAGATATGATGGTTGGAGCACTTTCCAAGAACTATAATATTGGTCCCTCGGTAACCGGTAAAGTGGATGTCGTGGCCAACACGTCCAGTCGGAAGACCTATTATTGTAGTATATTGATTGAGTAAGTTGGCCACCTCCCCATAAGGATTACGTAGGATTTACTCCAGTAGTTATTCCTTATGGATTCTTGAGCTCCCGGAGTCTGACCTGCTACTTGATGTTCTAGATACCAAACCATTTCAATGAATGGGTTAGGCTAGCACCTCAAGGAGAACATTAGAAGCGGAGCGCTAAATGTCTCTCGGTCGATCATCCAGATTTTGATCCCTTGGCCTCGCTAAGGTGAAATCTGAAAAAGTGTTATCTTTCTTTGCATCTGCATCTTCCACCATTATTCATCATGGTAGCATGTTGTGTTGCCAGGATCCTTGACACGGATATTGGTAAAACCTTGATGAATATGGAGATGCTCAAGTTCTTGAGAGCACGCGCAAGCACTAGGATTTATCGTCGGCATTAATTGGGATCCGTTCTTAGTTTCTTCAATTATGCCATAACCTTTCAAACAGTGGAATCTCTCTCTACTATTGGGTTTCTCCCCAGTTACTAGAATCATTCCTAACATTTGCATTTTGTTCCCAGCTTGCACCTCCATTGTGTCATCCTACTACGGACTACCCTTCTCAGTAATTACTGATCAAGATCATCTTCAAACTGGTCCTACCATGGGTTCCATCTATTTCTGATGATAAGCAAATCATCCATTGCGTTGTCTTCAACAAGGTAGTCCACATCATCCATCCTAGTCCGAGTATGTCATTCTTTCGAACTCCTTCCATTGATCATTTGTGATTGCCTTAGGCTGGTATAAAGAGTTTCTATGATCTCCGAATCAAAAGTAATTCTTTTTGCCACTTAAGGGAATAATTCTGTGAGTCACCTTCCTTAAGATGTCTCGTTATGGTATCATGGCAATTATCTCCTCGCTACTTTGAAACCATGCATCATCCTACTTAAGCGTGGAATTGTTGCCCTCCAAATCAAACCCCGTCGTTGTTCTTCCATCCCTCTCGATGTGCTTTGTGTCTCAACTTGAGATGTTTCAACATCTCATTCCGCGAGTTGATATTGTTTAGCTTGATCTTCGAGAAGATCAATCCTAGTTGAGTTTCTTTCCGTCATCATGCTGGATGAAGATCCCGAAAGCAAAGACGTCAAGATCAAGATGACGCAATCAATCAATATCCTCAAGAAAGACGTCTGGATCATGAAGATTGTGTTGGTCGTGTGTTCCCTATGTCTTCTTACCTCACGACTTGAATCTCGGGACGAGATTCTTGTTTAGTGGGGGTGAGCTGTCACAGCCCTAGCTTAGTCTTGCCTATCCTTGCATAACCTCCGTGCATCATGTTTACTTTTCCTCAGAAAGTTGAAATGGGGATGGCAGAAACCCCAGCACCACTTAATCCAACTAGGGTTACTAAAATATTTTTTCAATGTTCCTGAAATGCCCTTCAAAAATGCTCATCATCTTTGTCTTGGTCTAAAACCCTTGACAAAAATGGTTCACATTTTTCTAGGACAGCATTGGGTCACTGAATTAAATCTTATGCTATTTGAATTTGGGCACTTAAATACTATAAAATATTTAAAATGCCCAAATAATCCCAAACCAAAATGTTCCATGTTTGATATTTTCTAAACATTGGGCATGCGCAGTTTGGTGATTTTTGAAAGTGCCTAGATATTTTTAGTAATGCCACAAACTTACAGAACAAAAGAAAAATAGAAATAAAAGAAAGAGAGAGAGAGAGAGAGAGAGAGAGAGAGAAGGCCACTGGGCCACCTACCTAACCTACCTGGCGCCACCAACCGGCCCAGCACTGTAGCTGGACGGCCCAGCCCACCAGGGTTCCTCCCTGTCGTCTTCCCCCTCGCCAGGAGGACGAGCGCGTGGCCAGCGCGCGCGAGCACGCGTCCGGCCACCTCCTGCTTGCTTGCCGCTGCTGGAGTCGTCCCCGAGCTCCACGCACTTTCCCTCGACCTCCTGCACCTCTCCTCTCTCCCCCTCGAGCACTTTCCCCTCCCCTGTCTTGCTCTCTTCCCCACCACCGAGCGTGCCCATCGCCGCCGCTCGCTGCCACGGCGTCCACCGGCCACCCCTCGACCCCTCTCTGTCTCTGGGAGCTCCGCCATCGTCTACTACATCTCCTCGACGACGGAAGCAAGCCCGGATGCCCGGAAGTGTCGCCATCAAGCTCGTCCCCGCCGCCTCTGTCCGGAGATTGCCGCCGCCGTTCCGTCGTCACCAAGCCGTCCCCGAGCCCACTTAGCGTCTCATCCGACTCCTCGTGAGCTCCTCTTCCTCTCCCCTCACTCCGTGCACTCGATTTCGTCCCCTAGCTAGCTGCTCGCCGGACCCGAGAGCTCATCGCCGTCGTAGTTTCTCACCGCCGTGGCCAGGGCCACCCCAGCTTGCGCCTGAGCGCGTCACCGTGTTCGCTGCACTCCCAGGAGCCCGCAGCACCCTTCGGTTTCCCCTCTAGTGCACCGTAGCGACGAATCCATCATCACCCGAGCTCCGGCCGCCGCCACGAGCTCGAGTCCGGCGTGCTTGCTCCACCCCTGCCCCTTCCGCTCGCACAGTTCAACACGGACGAGTCTCCTCGTTCCGTAGATGGCCTTGTCCGTCGTTTTGGACGCCGGAGGACGAATCCCGAACGCATCTGCCGTCTCTGGCCTCGCCGGCGGCGAGCCGCGGGTCAACTCCGGCGTGTTTTGACCCCAGTTGGCTGGGTTGACTCCCCACTGACTCACTGACGTGTGGGCCCGGGCGCCTGCTTAATTAGTGTTAGGTTAGTTAGTGTTAATTAACTTAGCTAATTAGATGAGCCACTGACATGCGGGCCCCGCCCGGCTAACTAAGTTAGTTAGGGCTAATCCTATTTAGGTTAGTTAGGTTAGTCGCTGACCAGTGGGCCCAATCCAGTTAGTTAGGGCTAATTAACTTGGTTAGTTGACTGAGTCACTGACCAGTGGGTCCCACTGGTCAGGTTTGACCTGGTCGACGCCGTTGACCTGCTGACGTCACTGTGAGGTCATGCTGACGCAATAATTCCTTTCTGGAATTTAAATAAATCTTAAATGATTTATTTATTTTCAGAAAATACCCAAAACTTCTAAAAATCATAGAAATTAAACCATAACTCCAAATAAGATAAATTATATATGAAAAAATTATCAGAAAAATTCAAGGAATCTGTTTATGGCATTTTCATGCATGTTAGAACAACTTAAGGCCACTGTTTAGGACAAATTCAATAAAGGGCATTTAAATAATCATATATGGAGTTGGAATTTGAATCTTATATTCAAACCAACTTCATTTAATTGTGTTGCTAGTTGCATTAGCTCAATCAACAACATATTGCCATGTCATTATCATGCATCATGTTGTGCATTGCATTGATTGTATTCCTTCTCTATTGCCGGTATTTGTCCCCTCTCGATAGACGTGGTACCGACGCTGTGGTCGTTGACACTGATGAAGACCCAATGATATCTTCAAAAGTGCCAGGCAAGCACAACCCCCTTGTTCATTCCGATACAAGCCCACTCTCTCGCTCCTGCTCTCTTTTACTGCATTTGGACAACAACGATTCAACTGTTACATGTTGCGGTAGTTGAACCCCTTTCCTCTGCATGACCTGTCATTGCCACAGTAAATAGATGAAACCCACTAGCATGAGTAGGAGTTGTTTGAGCCCTGATGTGCCTACTCATTCATGTTTGCTTGTCATGCCTGCTATTGCTTAGAGTTGTGTCAGGTCTGATTCATCGGGGATGAATTGGAAAGTTGTGAACATGTCCTACTGTGTGTGAGCTAAGTGTGTGAACACGATTTGGTAAAGGTAGCGGTGAGAGGCCATGTAAGAGTACATGGTGGGTTGTCTCATTGCAGCCGTCCTTAGGAACTGAGTTCTGTGTCTGTGATCCATGAACAGCTACTACCACTCATTGGGATCCTTAATTGACCCTCTCGGCTTCTTAATCACCCTAGTACTCTGTCCAGGAGTTGCAACTAGTTTCTGGTGTTTGTAGGTTATGTGTTGGCGGCCGTGCGTAGCGCTGACCCCAGGGGTGGGCTATGTTGCGGTAGATACACCATGGCTGGGCATGCCGGGCGCCCGTTTGGTGTCTCGGAACCCTGTACACATCGTTCGGGGCCGTATGTGGAAACCTCGGCCGGACTCCCTGCGGATGGAACCTGGATAGGCGATAAACCTGGACTAGAGACTTAAGTGTTTAGGTAGGCCGTGGCCGACACCCTCGTTGGGCTTCCGCTTGAAGGTTGCCGAGTACATGTCGTGTAAACGACGGTAAGTGGTGGGAGCGTGTGTGAAGAAGTACACGCCTGCAGGGTTATCATTATCTATTCGAATAGCCGGATTCCTCGGATATGGAAACTTGGACCCCTTGCATAGTTCATAGACAAGTGAAAGTGGATACTTTAAAACTTGCAAGACAAGTGTGAGTGCTATGGATGGCCTTCTCGTAGGGAGACGGGAGCGGATCCATAGTGGTGTATTGAATGGTGAATATGTGGACTCGTGTGTGCCACCTCAAAAGAGTTGCTTGCAGTCGTAGTTCAGGTTAGCCACTGAGTCAAAGCTGGCTTGCTGCAGTTAAACTCCACCACCCCCCCCCCCCCTTGTTGATACCGATGCATATGTAGCTAGTTCTGATATAAGTCTTGCTGAGTACCTTTGTGCTCACGTTTGCTTAATTTATGTTTTGCAGAGAGATTTCAGTCTCGCTAGTAGTTCCGCGTGGACTTCGACATTTAGCTTGATACCTCAGCTACGATCTTGTGCCCTCGGCAGGATCTGGTAGATAGTCAGGCTTCTTAGCCTTTTTCATTTGTAGATGTCTGTTCTCAGACATGTTAAGCTTCCGCATGTGCTTTGACTTGTATGCTATGATTGTTGGGTCATGAGACCCATGTTTGTAATATCTCGCTCCTCGGAGCCTAATGAATAAATACTTGAGTTGTAGAGTTATGTTGTGATGCCATGTTGTATTTACACATATCGAGCATATTGTGTGTATGATTGAAATGCTTGGTATGTGTGGGATCCGACAATCTAGTTGTTTATCCTTGGCAGTCTCTCTTATGGGGAAATGTAGTCTAGTGCTTCCATGAGCCATAGTAGTCCGCTACAGCCCGGTTCACCGGAGTCCTGTTAGCCCAGCACTACTGCTCAGGACACTTGACTGGCCGGCATGTGTTTCACTTCGTTCCTGTGTCTGTCCCTTCGGGGAAATGTCACGCAGTGACATCCGGAGTCCTGCTTAGCCTGCTACAGCCCGGGTTCCCGGAGTCCTGTTAGCCCAGTGCTATAGCCCGGATTCACACGCTGCTGACCGACACGCTCGATGTGAATCATGTATGCCTGTCCCCATAGGTTAGTGCCGCTTTGGGTTCACGACTAGCCATGTCGGCCCGGGTTCTCTGTCATATGGATGCTAGCGACACTATCATATACGTGAGCCAAAAGGCGCAAACGGTCCTGGGCCATGGTAAGGCGACACCCATGGGATACCGTGCGTGAGGCCGCAAAGTGATATGAGGTGTTACCGGCTAGATCGATGTGACTTGGAATCGGGGTCCTGACAGGAATGCTTCCTAACATAATTTTCAATGTAATTTTCTCTATTGTGGCATGAATATTCAGATCTGAAAGATTCAATACAAAAGTTTAATATTGACATAAAAATAATAATACTTCAAGCATACTAACCAAGCAATTATGTCTTATCAAAATAACATAGCCAAAGAAAGCTCATCCCTACAAAATCATATAGTTTGGCCATGCTCCATTTTCGTCACACAAGAATGCTCTCATCATGCACAACCCCGATGACAAGCCAAGCAATGTTTCATACTTTAGTATTTTCAAACTTTTTCAACTTTCACGCAATACATGAGCGCGAGCCATGTACATAGCACTATAGGTGGAATAGAATATGATGATGGAGGTTGTGTGGAGAAGACAAAAAAGGAGAAAGTCTCACATCGACGCGGCTAATCAACAGGCTATGGAGATGCCCATCAATTTATGTCAATGCGAGGAGTAGGGATTGCCATGCAATGGATGCACTAGAGCTATAAATATATGAAAGCTCAACAAAAGAAACTAAGTGGGTGTGCATCCAACTTTCTTGCTCACGAAGACCTAGGGTGTTTTGAGGAAGCCCATTGTTGGAATATACAAGCCAAGTTCTATAATGAAAATTCCCACTAGTATATGAAAGTGACAAAATAAGAGACTCTCTATCATGAAGATCATGGTGCTACTTTGAAGCACAAGTGTGGAAAAAGGATAGTAACATTGCCCCTTCTCTCTTTTCTCTCATTGTTTTGGGCCTTCTTCTTTTGGCCTTTCTCTTCTTCTTCTTTTCCTTACACGGGACAATGCTCTAATAATGATGATCATCACACTTCTATTTATTTACAACTCAAAAATTACAACTAGATACTAGAACAAAATATGACTCTATATGAATGCCTCCGGCGGTGTACCGGGATGTGCAATGATTCAAGAGTGACATGTATAAAAAATTATGAGTAGTGTCTTTGCCACAAATATGATGTCAGCTACATGATCATGCAAGGCAATATGACAATGATGAAGCATGTCATAATAAACGGAATGGTGGAAAGTTGCATGGAAATATATCTCGGAATGGCTATGGAAATGCCATAATAGGTAGGTATGGTGGCTGTTTTGAGGAATATATAAGGAGGCTTATGTGTGATAGAGCGTATCATATCACGGGGTTTGGATGCATTGGCGAAGTTTGCACCAACTCTCGAGGTGAGAAAGGGCAATGCACGGTACCGAAGAGGCTTGCAATGATGGAAGGGTGAGAGTGCGTATAATCCATGGACTCAACATTAGTCATAAAGAACTCACATACTTATTGCAAAAATCTACAAGTCATCAAAACCAAGAACTACGCGCATGCTCCTAGGGGGGTATATTGGTAGGAAAAGACCATCGCTCGTCCCCGACCACCACTCATAAGGAGGACAATCAAACAAACACCTCATGCTTCAAATTTGTTACACAACGATTACCATACGTGCATGCTACGGGACTTGCAAACTTCAACACAAATATTTTTCAAATTCACAAATACTCAACTAGCAGGACTCTAATATCACCATCTTCATATCTCAAAACAATCATCAAGTATCAAACTTCTCATAGTGTTCAATGCACTCTATATGAAAGTTTTTATTATACCTATCTTGGATGCCTATCATATTAGGACTAATTTCATAACCAAAGCAAATTACCATGCTGTTCTAAAAGACTCTCAAAATAATATAAGTGAAGCATGAGAGATCAATAATTTCTATAAAATAAAACCACAACCGTGCTCTAAAAAGATATAAGTGAAGCACTAGAGCAAAATTATCTAGCTCAAAAGATATAAGTGAAGCACATAGAGTATTCTAATAAATTCCTATTCATGTGTGTCTCTCCCAAAAGGTGTGTACAGAAAGGATGATTGTGGTGAACTAAAAAGCAAAGACTCAAATCATACAAGACGCTCCAAGCAAAACACATATCATGTGGTGAATAAAAATATAGCCTCAAGTAAAGTTATCGATAGATGAAGACGAAAGAGGGGATGCCCCAGAAAGCTTAGGATTTTGGTTGTCCTTGAATTTTACCTTGGGGTGCCTTGGGCATCCCCAAGCTTAGGCTCTTGCCACTCCTTGTTCCAAAATCCATCAAATATTTACCCAAAAACTTGAAAACTTCACAACACAAAACTCAACAGAAAATCTCATGAGCTCCGTTAGTATAAGAAAACAAACCACCACTTTAAGGTACTGTAATGAACTCATTATTTATTTATATTGGTATTAAACCTACTATATTCCAACTTATCTATGGTTCATACCCCCCGATACTAGCCATAGATTCATCAAAGTAAGCAAACAACACACGAAAAATAGAATCTGTCAAAAACAGAAAAGTCTGTAGCAATCTGGAGGTTTCGGATACTTCTGTACCTCCAAAAATTCTGAAAAATTAGGAAGACCTAAATAATTTGTATATTAATCTACTGCCGTTGGAATTGATATTTTATCGCTCTCTGGTAAAAAATGAAAATTATTTTCGTGAGTGCATACTTTCTGTTTTTTTTCAAGCAAGATCAAACAACAATCACCCAAGAAGATCCTAAAGGGTTTACTTGACACAAACACTAATTAAAACATAAAAAACACAATCATAACAGAGGATAGATGATTTATTTATTACTAAACAGGAACAAAAAGCAAGGGAAAAAATAAAATTGGGTTGCCATCCAACAAGCGCTATCATTTAACGCCCCTAGCTAGGCATAAAAGCAAGAATAGATCTAGGTATTGTCATATTCGGTATTTATCCTTTTAATAGGGTTATGCTTGGATCGGGAGGTTCCTTACGTTTCCCTTCATACTCAGAGATCTTTAGATCTAGAGCATCCAACCGCTTATTGCAAAGAGTGATCAACATATTCATGCGGTGAAGGTTCCCACTAACATTTTTAAGAGGTTCAAGAGATTTTTGCAAAATTTTAGTTACTTCGCATATTTTCTCAAAAACTTGGGTTCCTTCTTGAGTATGATGGAGTCCCTTTTGTGGGGGTAGTACTCCTATTATTCCCTCTATAATCTCATACGCAATATTGGGATCAATTTCAATAAAACTCCCTTTAGCGGAAAAATCCAAGAGTTGTCTATGGGACATGGTTAGCCCAACATAAAAATTGCGAAGTAAAATCTTGAAATCTCCCTCTATAGTGCAATTACGATAGGACTCTATCATCATGTACCAAGCATCTTTTAAGTTTTCTCCTTGTCTTTGTTTGAAGTGAAGAACTCCAAAATCGGGAGACAAAGGAAGAGATGAAGGGCTCGCCATGAAGACGAAACAAATGATCTAACACACGGACACACAAGAGGCAAGTGAAAAGAAGCAAACGGAATAGGGCAAATAAAACGGCAAATGTGAAGTTGGGGAGAGGAAAACGAGAGGCAAATGGAAAATAATGTAATGCGAGGGAGAAGAGTTTGTGATGGGTACTTGTTATGTCTTGACTTGAGCGTAGATCTCCCCGGCAACGGTGCCAGAAATCCTTCTTGCTACCTCTTGAGCACGCGTTGGTTTTCCCTTGAAGAGGAAAGGGTGATGCAGCAAAGTATCGTAAGTATTTCCCTCAATTTTTGAGAACCAAGGTATCAATCCAGTAGGAGATTACACGCAAGTCGCCTAGTACCTGCACAAACAATCAAGAACCTTGCAACCAACGCGATAAAGGGGTTGTCAATCCCTTCACGGCCACTTGAAAAAGTGAGATCTGATAAAGATAATAAGATAAATATTTTTGGTATTTTTGTTGTATTGATTGAAAAGTAAAGATTGCAAAATAAAATAAATAGTAAACTAGATTTGTAGATCGGAAACTTATAAAATAGACCCGGGGGCCATAGGTTTCACTAGTGGCTTCTCTCATGATAGCATGTATTACGGTGGGTGAACAAATTACTGCAGAGCAATTGATAGAAAAGTGCATAGTTATGAGAATATCTAGGGATGATCATGAAATATAGGCATCACATCCGTGTCAAGTAGATCGAAATGATTCTGCATCTACTACTATTGCTCCACACATCGACCGCTATCCAACATGCATCTAGAGTATTAAGTTCATAAGAACAGAGTAACACATTAGGCAAGATGACATGATGTAGAGGGATAAACTCAAGGAATATGATATAAACCCCATCTTTTTATCCTTGATGGAAACAATACAATATGTGCCTTGTTGCCCCTACTGTCACTGGGAAAGGACACCGCAAGATTGAACCCAAAGCTAAGCACTTCTCCCATTGCAAGAAAGATCAATCTAGTAGGCCAAACTAAACTGACAATTCAAAGAGACTTGCAAAGATATCAAATCGTGCATATAAGAATTCAGAGAAGAACCAAATATTGTTCATAGATAAACTTGATCATAAATCCACAATTCATCGGATCTCGGCAAACACACCTCAAAAGAATATTACATCGAATAGATCTCCAAGAACATCAAGTAGGACTTTGTATTGAGAACGAAAGAGAGAAGAAGCCATCTAGCTAATAATTATGGACCCGAAGGTCTGTGGTAAACTACTCACACATCATCGGAGAGGCCATGGTGTTGATGTAGAAGCCCTCCGTGATCGATTCCCCCTCCGGCAGATCGCCGGAAAAGGCCCCAGATGGGATCTCACGGGTACAGAAGGTTGCGGTGGTGGAAAAGTGGTTTCGTGGCTCCCATGGATGTTTTTAGGGTATAAGAGTATATATGTGCGAAAGAAGTACATCGGTGGAGCTACGAGGGGCCCACGAGGGTGGGGGCCGCCTCTAACTTCCATTCCAAGTCTCCTGGATTGCATTTGTTCCAAAAAAGATCCTCACGAAGGTTTCATTCCATTTGATATTCCTTTTCTGTGAAACACTGAAATAGGCAAAAAAACAGAAACTGGCACTGGGCCTCCGGTTAATAGGTTAGTCCCAAAATAATATAAAAGAGCATATTAAAGCCCATTAAACATCCAAAACAGATAATATAATAGCATGGAACAATCAAAAATTATAGATACGTTGGAGACTTATCAATAGCACACAAGGTGTTCCTCCGGTATTCGGGAGTTGCATAATCTCATAGCCAGAGGAACATGTATAAGTCATGAAGAAAGCAATAGCAATAAAACTAAACGATCGTTATGCTAAGCTAACGGATGGGTCTTGTCCATCGCATCATTCTCTAATGATGTGATCCCATTCATCAAATGACAACACATGTCTATGGTTAGGAAACTCAACCATCTTTGATTAACGAACTAGTCAAGTAGAGGCTACTAGGGACACCCTATTTTGTCTATGTATTCACACATGTACTAAGTTTCCAGTTAATATAATTCTAGCATGAAAAATAAACATTTATCATGATATAAGGAAATATAAATAACAACTTTATTATTGCCTCTAGGGTATATTTCCTTCAGTATCACCATCACATCTTTATGTTTATCTTTTTTCTTAGTTCGATCCTTTTGGTTATATCTTGATGTAGTAGAATAAAGTTTTTAGTATGATCTAGCTTTGAGTTTTGCTTTATGTTCACTCTATGTAATCAAGTCCGTGAGATATATAATAAAGAGTAGTTTTGAGTTGAGGGCTTTGCTTTCTTGCTATGATCTTGAGGGAATTAAATAAAAGAAAGAATAAAAGAAATAAAATATCATATATTGATCTTATGGAGAGTAATGACTTCACATATAAAGAGTGTGATGAATATATTTTTTTGAGAATTGACAAGCATAGCTGTGGTCATTGTTGCAATTAATAGGAAGTAATAAAGAAAGAGAGGTTTCATATATAAATATACTATCTTGGACATCTTTTGTAATTGTGAGCACTCATTAAAATATGACATGCTAATAAGTTGATGTTGGATAAGGAAGACAACATAATGGGTTATATTTTCTTATATCCTAATAGAAGTTATATTGTTTTGGATCATCCAACATGTTGAGCTTGCCTTTCCCTATCATGCTAGCCAAATTCTTTGCACCAAGTAGAGATACTACTTGTGCTTCCAAACATCCCTAAACCCAGTTTTGCCATGAGAGTCCACCATACCTACCTATGGATTGAGTAAGATCCTTCAAGTAAGTTGTCATCGGTGCAAGCAATAAAAATTGCTCTCTAAATATGTGTGATCTTTTAGTGTGAAGGAAAAAAGCTTTATACGAACTTGTGATATGGAAGAAATAAAAGCAACGGACTGCATAATAAAGGTCTTTATCACAAGTGGCAATATAAAGTGACGCTCTTTTGCATTAAGATTTTGTGCATCCAACCATAAAAGCGCATGACAACCTCTGCTTCCCTTTGCGAAGGGCCTATCTTTTACTTTTATCTTCTACCCTTATGCAAGAGTCATGGTGATCATCACCTTTCCTTTTTTATACTTTTTCCTTTGGCAAGCTCTGTGTGTTGGAGAGATCCGGATATATATATCCACTCGGATGTAGGTTTTCATAAAGTATTATTGTTGACATTACCCTTGAGGTAAAAATTTGGGAGGCAAAACTATAAGCCCCTATCTTTCTCTGTGTCTGATGGAAACTTTGAACCCATAAGTATCGCGTGAGTGTTAGCAATTGTGAAAGATTATATGATAGTTCAGTTTGTGGACTTGTTGAAAAGTTCTTTAATTGACTCTTTTCGATGTTGTGATAAATTGCAATTGCTCCAATGACTGAGATCATAGTTTGTTAGTTTTCAATAAAATTTCTGATTCATACTTTACTTTGTGAATGAATTGTTACTTTAGCATAAGAAATTATATGACAATATATGTTGTTGTTCTAAGGATAATCATGAGGCCCTCATGTCCGTATTTTATTTTTATCGACACCTCTATCTCTAAACATGTGGACATATTTTTCGATTTCGGCTTTCACTTGAGGACAAGCGAGGTCTAAGCTTGGGGGAGTTGATACACGCCATTTTGCATCATGCTTTTATATTGATATTTATTGCATTATGGGTTGTTATTACACATTATATCACAATACTTATGCATATTCTCTCTTATTTTATAAGGTTTACATGAAAAGGGAGAATGCCGGCAGCTGGAATTTTGGACTGGAAAAGGAGCAAATATTAGAGACCTATTATGCATAACTCCAAAAGTCCTAAAACTTCAAGGAGCTTATTTCTGGAATATATAAAAATATTGGGCGAAGAAAGAACCAGAGGGGGGGCACCTGCCAGCCACAAGAGTAGAGGGCGCGCCCTACCCCCTGGGCACGCCCCCGACCTTGTGGGCCCCCTAGCAGGCCTCCGGTGCCCATCTTTGGCTATATGGTGTGTTTTGACCTAGAAAAAATCAAGAAGAAGCTTTCGGGATGAATCGCCGCCGTCTCGAGGTGAAACTAGGGCAGAACCAATCTAGGGCTCCGGCGGAGCTGCTCTGCCGGGGAAACATCCCTCAGGGAGGGGGAAATCATCACCATCGATCTTCTCATCGAGAGGGGGTCAATCTCCATCAACATCTTCACCAACACCATCTCCTCTCAAACCCTAGTTCATCTCTTGTATTCGATCTTGGTCCCAAAACCTCAGATTGGTACCTGTGGGTTGCCAGTAGTGTTGATTACTCCTTGTAGTTGATGCTAGTTGGTTTATCCGGTGGAAGATTATATTTCCAGATCCTTAATGATAATTAATACTCCTCTGATTGTGATTATGAATATGCTTTGTAAGTATTTACGTTTGTTCCTGAGGACATGGGAGAAGTCTTATTACAAGTAATCATGTGAATTTGGTATTCGTTCGATATTTTGATGAGATGTATGTGTCTCTCCTCTAGTGGTGTTATGTGAATGTCGACTACATGACACTTCACCATTATTTGGGCCTAGGGAAGGCATTGGGAAGTAATAAGTAGATGATGGGTTGCTAGAGTGACAGAAGCTTAAACCCTAGTTTATGCGTTGCTTCGTAAGGGGCTGATTTGGATCCATATGTTTCATGCTATGGTTAGGTTTACCTTAATACTTGTTTCGTAGTTGCGGATGCTTGCGAGAGGGGTTAATCATAAGTGGGAGGCTTGTGCAAGGAAGGGCAGCACCCAAGCACCGGTCCCACCCACATATCAAATTATCAAAGTAACGAACGTGAATCATATGTGCATGATGAAAACTAACTTGATAATAATTCCCGTGTGTCCTCAGGAGCGCTTTGCTTTATATAAGAGTTTGTCCAGGCTTGTCCTTTGCTACAAAAAGGATTGGGCCACCTTTCTGCACCTTAGCTACTTTATTTACTTGTTACCGTTGCGATTTATCTTATCACAAAACTATTTGTTATCGATAGTTTCAATGCTTGCAGAGAATACCTTGCTGAAAACCACTTGTCATTTCCTTCTGCTCCTCTGTAGGATCGAAAGTATGTCTAGAGGGGGGTGATTAGACTACTTGACCAAATAAAAACTTGACTTTTTCCCAATTTTAGTTCTTGGCAGATTTTAGCTATTTTAGGACAAGTCAAGTAATCATCATAAAAATTCAAGCAAGCATGCAAAGAGTATATTGGCAGCGGAAAGTAAAGCATGCAACTTGCAAGAATGTAAAGGGAAGGGTTTGGAGGATTCAAACGCAATTGGAGACACGGATGTTTTTCCCGTGGTTCGGATAGGTGGTGCTATCCTACATCCACGTTGATGGAGACTTCAACCCACAAAGGGTAACGGTTGCGCGAGTCCACGGAGGGCTCCACCCACGAAGGGTCCACGAAGTAGCAACCTTGTCTATCCCACCATGGCCATCGCCCACGAAGGACTTGCCTCACTAGCGGTAGATCTTCACAAAGTAGGCGATCTCCTTGCCCTTACAAACTCCTTGGTTCAACTCCACAATCTTGTCGGAGGCTCCCAAGTGACACCTAGCCAATCTAGGAGACACCACTCTCCAAGAAGTAACAAATGGTGTGTTGATGATGAACTCCTTGCTCTTGTGCTTCAAATGATAGTCTCCCCAACACTCAACTCTCTCTCATAGGATTTGGATCTAGTGGAAAGAAGATTTGAGTGGAAAGCAACTTGGGAAGGCTAGAGATCAAGATTCATATGGTAGGAATGGAATGTATTGGTCTCAACACATGAGTAGGTGGTTCTCTCTCAGAACATATGAGTTGGAATGGTGTGTGTGTTCTGATGGCTCTCTCTTCGAATGAAGAGGAGGTGGAGGGGTATATATAGCCTCCACACAAAATCCAACCATTACACACAATCTACCAATCTCGGTGGGACCGAATCAATAAACTCGGTCAGACCGAAAAGGTAAACCTAGTGACCGTTAGAGATTTTCAGTGGGACTGACATGCAACTCGGTAGGATCGATTCTGTTAGGGTTTGGGCATAACGTAATCTCGGTGAGACCGATTACACAAACTCGGTGAGACCGAGTTTGGTAATAAGCTAACCAGAGAGTTGGTCAGGCAAACTTGGTGGGACTGATTTGCTCTTTCGGTGAGACCGAAAAGTTACAAAAGGGAAACAAAGAGTTTACATTGCAATCTCGGTGGGACCGATTCGCTCTTTCGGTGAGACCGAAAAGTTACGAAAGGGAAACAGAGAGTTTGCAACCCCATCTCGGTGAGACCGAGATCCCTATCGGTAGGACCGAATTGCTAGGGTTTGGCAGTGGCTTATGACAAGTGAAACTCAGTGGCGCCGGATAGATAGAATCGGTATGACCGAGTTTGGCTTAGGGTTTAGGTCATTTGTGGATATGGGAAAGTAGCTGAGGATTTTGGAGCATATCATTAAGCACATGAAGCAAGAGGCTCATTAAGCAACACCTCATCCCTCCTTGATAGTATTGGCATTTCCTAAAGACTCAATGTGATCTTGGATCACTAAAATATAAAATGAAGAGTCTTGAGCTTTTGAGCTTGAGCAAATCCTTTGTCCTTAGCATTTTGAGGGTTCCACTTTCACATCCATGCCATGCCAATCATTGAGCTTTCCTGATATAATCATCTTGGAATAGCATTAGCTCAATGAGCTATATGTTGTTATGAATTACCAAAACCACCTAGGGATAGTTGCACTTTCAATCTCCCCCTTTTTGGTAATTGATGAAAACATATAGATCAAAGCTTCGACAAATGATAATAAGCATGAAATATATCGTCGCTTTGAGAAGTATGTGATAAGTAAGAGCTCCCCCTAAATTTGTGCATATTTAAAATTTCTTTGGACTGCAAATGCACAAAGAGTTAGAGTCATGGGTTACTCTTCCATGTCACATACATCTTGGTGGAGCGCGTAAAATGATAAGAATGAAATACATGCACTCATCACCAATCACATAAGATAGATAGGATAAAAATATTAAGCAAACATTAAGTGTAGCTTATGATCAAACACATGATCATCGATGTCTCACAGATAATGACGTAGTATCTCACACAAAAGCAAACGAAGTTCGAAAAACCACCAAATAAAACAAGAGAGAATAAAAGTAACACTTTCTCTCGAAGCCTATGATCTATACATTTTCTCCCCCTTTGGCAACAAGTTACCAAAAAGTTCCTAGAAAATGCATAGTGCTAAGTCGACACTCAGGCTTGATCTTCAAGTGGTGGTGGAGTCCGGATCACTCCAAGTACGAAGGCTTCCGTAGATGCTGAAGTAGACGCTGGAGCTGAAGTAGATGCTGGAGTTGGAGCTGATGCTGCGGCTGGAGCTGAGGCGGTTGCCCTTGTGTCAGGAACTGGCACTGCAGACGACCTCGGAGCTCGGGGCACTCTGGCAAAGGCATCAGTTGTAGTCTTGCCTCTCCTCTCATGCATGTCATCCTGGAGCTGCTCCACTGCAGACTGAATCTCTATCACTTTGACATCCAAGTCATAGAACTTTTGTTCCATGATCCTCTCTAAGCTTGCCTGGTTTTGAGTTAGGGTGGCTAGTCCTTGCTCAATCCGCAGGGTGGATGCAATCAAGTAACCAAGCTGCTCTTGTTTGGTTTTCAGGAAATATTCAGATGCCTCCGCTTGAGTAGGCATCTTGGCAGCTTTCTCCTTCCCAGCCTTCTCCTTCTTGGCTTGTGCTTGGGCAGATGATGGCTCATTCTCAGTCATGACCACTTGGTTATCTTCAAAGTCCGGACGGATAGGCAGGTGTTCCTTGTCCAAGAGGTATATGCCCGTGCCCATCTTGGAGTTGATGAGCTCCTGAATCTGTGGGGCATATCCACAGCTCCTCTTCTAGTCTGCTGCTGTCCTCTTAATGGTCTCTACCATTAGGCTCATCACCTTGAATTTCTGAGGCACGTCAAAGATATGAAGCAAGTTGATCGCGTGACCTCTGATCATCTTGTGATCTCCAGACTTGGGCAATAAGGTGTGCCTAAGTATCCAATTGATAGTGGGCAGCCCTGATAGAAGATAATGTACTGAGCCAAACTTGAAAGTGTCAAGTGCTTCATTTGGAATCTCCTTGTACATGTTGGACATAGAGTTGTGGTCCATCTTCTTCTTGGCATAAACGTCCAAGTCATCTGCTTGTTCCTCTGGGGCATTTATCAGCTGAGCCCATTCAGCAACTGTGGACTGGTACCTCATACCCTCTGACATCCAAATTATCCTACCATCTGGATAAAAATGGGCTGTGGAGTAGAACTGCATGATGAGTTCCTCGTTCCACTTTGTGAGCTTCTGCCCAACAAAGTCCTCTACTCCACACGCCTTGAAGCTGTCCTGCACTCCAGGGTAGTACTCCTCGTTATCCTTGATATATTGCCAATCGACCCATCTCATGTCAAAGACAATGGGCTTCTTGTCTAGCAGCACTGTCTCATAGAAATCTTGCTACTCCTTGGTGTGAAACCTGTAGTCAACTGCAGTCCTTCTCCTTGAAGCATACGGGTCTGCTTCTCTCCACTTCCGGAGCCCTGAATCTCTCCTGAGTTTCATATCCTCAGCCACAGGATGAGCATCGTTGTGGTCTGGAATCTTGGGCTTGAGCTTCCTAAGAACATTCTCTTCCTCTTCTTCTGCAACTTCAGGCACTGGGGCCTTGTTCTTCTCAGCAGCTGGGATGCTTCTTGTATTCCTCTTTGGCTTGGGCTTTGGAGCTGGCTTGGCCTTGGAAGTAGCTCCCCCTGATCTTATGGCATCACCCATCAGCTTGGGTGCCTTTGGTGCTGGTGCAGCCACCTCTTCTTCTTCCTCCTCATCTTCCATGATGGAAGCTTTGCCAAGCAATCTGGCTACAGTTTTCTTCACCCTTTCTTTCCTCTTCTTGCCCTCAGCAGCAACTGGCTCAATGGGAGTGGGCTTCTCAGTTGAAGCTCTAGCCTTTGACATAGGCTGCCTGCCTGCTGGCCTTTTGAACTTCAACCCTGGCTTTGTACCCTGTGCTGGCTCAACTCTCTTGGAGGTTGCTTCCTCTTCTGCCACATAATCCTCATCTTCTGAGTCTGAGGTTCTCTTCTTTCTCTGTCTTGTGGCAGCTTTAGGCAGATTGCTAGGGGTGCTCCTGCTGCCATCATCTGAGGAACTTGAGGGACTAGTGCCCTCACTCAGCTGCACTTGTTGTTCTGACAGGTTCTGGCTATCACTTTGGTCTGACATGATGCAAACTCTGACTGCTGACCTGTGAATAGGTTATAGATGAGATAGAGTGGATGAGCATCACAAAATGCAGAGATTTTTGCAAAAGAATAATCCAAAAACTTAGTTTTAGTTTCCCACTGAAAGCATCTCGGATCTACCGATTTCTAAACTCGGTGATACCGAAGCAGTTTTGGAACCTAAACTAGTGAACTCGGTCAGACCGAGTCACAGTTCGGTGGCACTGAGACTGCTAGGGTTTCACAGAATTCCAAAATCGGTCACACCGATAAGTAATTCTCGGTCAGACCGAGTCTCACTTGTGCAATAGCATAAGCCAAATCGGTGGGACCGAGTTTTTCAACTCGGTGGGTCCGAGATGGTTTCGGCGGAAACCTAACCCTAAAATTTTCGAATTAAACCTAATCTACGAGTTCATTGACTGGATAGGAGTTTATCAAACGTGGCAAGAATCATGATGATCACAATGTGCTAGGAATCGGATTGGAGAATAGCACAAAGATCAAGTCCATACCCTAGTGCGGCGGAGACTCGCTACGGCGGCAACGGCGGGGTAGAATTCCCATTGACGGCAACGGAGACCAGCGACTGGAGGCTGCTGGCGGCGAGGAGATGATCCGGAGACCAAGTTGGCAGAGCAGGCTATCGCGCGGGCGAAGGGGTTCGGAGAAATTTCCAAATTTTTGCCCATGACTATATATAGCCCGACCCTGTCGGTGTGACCGAGTGGAACAGCTCGGTGGCACCGAGATGCATAACTGCGAGCAGTTACTGCAACTCGGTGTGATCGAAAGGTTCAAATCGGTTGCACCGAGATCGAAAACCTAGATCAACTTAATGATCTCGGTAGGACCGAAAGTGGGGAATCGGTCAGACCGAGAGTCACAAAGAGGTTTTGGAAGTTTAAGTCTATGACGAATCGGGGACTCCGAGCGCTCCTCACACAGAGTGGTTCGAATCTGACTTGATCAAATTTTGTGATGTAGCATGAATAGAGTTTGAGGCGAGAAAAGCATAGATAGCTAGAGGAGGTTCTTAGGCATTCTTGTCCATCCACTTGGCAAAAGAAAATAAATCCAAACAATCAAAACAACAGGTGGATGTCCCCGAATGAGTAAAATATGCAACCAACATGCTCACACAATAAGATGGCAAATGAAATATGTGACAAAGCATGCACAACCAATTCTAGCATCTATCAAGCAATTTGCGATGACTAGGTCATCTATATATGATTCTATTGACTTAGGAGTCAAGTGAGAACACTTGATCATAGGTCATACTCATCGTTTAAGCTCAAGTGGGGTTACCACTTTTACATAAAGCATTGTTGTGTTCACATCTTTAGAGTTGCTTTAGCTCAAGTCTTAGAGTAAAGCTCCCCCTAGATGTGATATCCCCCCTTAGAGGGATGAACTAACCTTGGGTTTTGTCGATGATGACTTCATGTAGATGTTGAAGATGTGGATGCTCAATGTTGATGTAGATCACTTGGAGCTATTCATTTGAGTGAATTGCACTTTCAATACCTACATGGGTTATCCCACAAGGAACAAACAAGGATATCCATAGACATAGAGTGATGCACACACAAGATGATGTCCATGAAAACTTTTAGGTTACCTTGTCCCTTGTCTTACCAACAAGAGGGTTTGTGACTCCTTGAACTAGTGCAAGATGTGGAAGTTTATTGCACTTGTTCTTGCCAAAATGATAAGAGTGAAGTATGTTGGCGAAGTCACCCTCAAGAACTCTCTAGTTCTTCTTCTTTTGGATCCACATCATCTTGATGGGAATCCTTGGAGTTGTAGTCGTACTTTATGAAGTGGAACTTGAAGTAGTCTTGGGAATCCACTTGACTAAGGTCTTAGGAGCTTCTTCAAATGCATCAATTTCCTCTTGAAGCTTGTCCTTTCCTTTTTGCTTGTAGTCTTGTGGTGGAAGATCATCTTGAGCTTGCGTCCCCTTGAAGGAAGTATCATACTTCTCTTGTTGAGGAACAAACTTTGTCTTGGGGTATTGATCTTCTTCCCACTCAACTCCATTGGCATTGAACTTTCGTTCAAAACCAACACCTTGATTCTTCCGGTGCATTCCTTGCTTGCGCACAATTTCCTCGAATTGCTTACTCCCGGCAAGGCTTTTGTACACTCCTTTCTCTATAATTCCCTTCAATAAGCTATTTTCTTGCTCAAGTGTAACTTGGCTAAGAGAATCATTAGTGGAATCAAGAGAACTACTAGAAGCAACAATATTGGATTTAGCATGATCATTGTTACTACTAGAGGAAGAATCTTTCTTGTTCTTGTTACTAGACTTGACTTGAGGCATGTAAGTGGATAAGAGTAAACGCTTGGCAATGTAAGAAGAACTTTTCTTGCGGAGATCATCATTGATTGCTTTTAAAAACTCATGCTCTTGCTCAAGATTGAGCTTTTCAAAGCGTAATTTCTCATGAGCTCTTAAAAGTTCTCGATGATCTTCGAAGATAGTTTCATGAGCTAACTTAAGAGTGTTTAGTTCTTTAGTTAGAGCCTCAATCTTCTCCTTATCATTGTCATTCATTTTATCTTGATTAGCATGATTAATTGACGTTTCATCATAGTATTCATCACTAGAGTTGTCAACAAGCAAATCATCATCACCTAACAAGTCATCTTCATCACTATTAAAATCAACATACTCGGGGTGTGTTACCTTAGGACCTTTGGCCATGAAGCATCTTCCAATTCCTTCATTTGGTGAGTCAAATATGTCGTAGGAGTTGGATGACACAAGTGCTAGACCGGCAACACCTTCATCTTGAGTATCTTCGGAGTCGGAGTGATAACTTCTCTCGGAGTGGCTGTCGGAGTCGGAGCCAGATACCCATTCACCAACATGAGCTTGATGTCTTTGTTTTATGTACCTCCTTGATGATTTTTCCTTCCTTTCCGAATCCTTGCTTCTCCATGAGTATCTTCGTTCATAACGATCATCTCTACTCCTTCTCTCTCTTGGTGGTGAATCTTTGCTTCTTCTTTTTGGAGAATCTTCTCTTCTCTTGTAGGGAGCCGTACACTCATTGGAATAGTGTCCGGGTCTTCCACAATTGTAGCAGTTTCGCTCTCGACTAGAAGATCTTTTGTCATTGTAGGACCTTGACTTGAAGCTTCTATCTTTGCTTCTACTCTTGTAGAACTTGTTGAAGTTCTTCACCATTAAGCTCAATTCTTCGTTGAAGCTTTGTTTCTCACTTGATGATGTAGGGGCTTCACATGAGGCTTTGTAGGCACCACTTGATTTGTTGTGAAGTTCCTCTTTATCCTTAAGTGACATCTCATGAGCAACAATTCTTCCAATCACTTCCGTTGGCTTGAGATCTTTGTAATTGGGCATCATTTGGATCAATGTGCACACGGTATCATATTTTCCATCCAAGGCTCTTAGAATCTTCTTGATGATGAATCTATCAGTCATCTCTTCACTTCCTAAGCCGGCAATCTCATTTGTGATGAGAGCAAGCCTAGAGTACATTTCAGCGACACCTTCACCATCCTTCATTTTGAACTTGTCAAGTTGACTTTGAAGCACATCCAACTTGGATTCCTTGACGGAGTCAGTACCTTCGTGCATATCAATCAAAGTGTCCCAAATTTCCTTTGCATTCTCAAGACGGCTGATTTTGTAGAATTCTTCGGGGCATAATCCGTTGAAGAGAATATCACAAGCTTGAGCATTGTATTGCAACATCTTCAACTCATCCGCGGTAGCTTCACGGTTTGGTTCTCCCCATCAAAGAAGTCACCTTGCAAACCAACACACACAATAGCCCAAACGGCGGGGTTATGTCCAAGAATATGCATTTTCATTTTATGCTTCCAACTAGCAAAATTAGTACCATCAAAGTAAGGACCTCTACGGTGATAATTTCCCTCGCTAGACGCCATACTCTCCTAGGTTGTGAAACCAAGGCTATGACCACCAAAAGCTATGGAGATCAAAGCAAATGGAGACCAAAGCTCTGATACCACTTGTAGGATCGAAAGTATGTCTAGAGGGGGTGATTAGACTACTTGACCAAATAAAAACTTGACCTTTTCCCAATTTTAGTTCTTGGCAGATTTTAGCTATTTTAGGACAAGTCAAGCAATCATCACACAATTGAAGCAAGCATGCAAAGAGTATATTGGCAGCGGAAAGTAAAGCATGCAACTTGCAAGAATGTAAAGGGAAGGGTTTGGAGGATTCAAACGCAATTGGAGACACGGATGTTTTTCCCGTGGTTCGGATAGGTGGTGCTATCCTACATCCACGTTGATGGAGACTTCAACCCACGAAGGGTAACGGTTGCACGGGTCCACGGAGGGCTCCACCCACGAAGGGTCCACGAAGTAGCAACCTTGTCTATCCCACCATGGCCATCGCCCACGAAGGACTTGCCTCACTAGCGGTAGATCTTCACGAAGTAGGCGATCTCCTTGCCCTTACAAACTCCTTGGTTCAACTCCACAATCTTGTCGGAGGCTCCCAAGTGACACCTAGCCAATCTAGGAGACACCACTCTCCAAGAAGTAACAAATGGTGTGTTGATGATGAACTCCTTGCTCTTGTGCTTCAAATGATAGTCTCCCCAACACTCAACTCTCTCTCATAGGATTTGGATCTAGTGCAAAGAAGATTTGAGTGGAAAGCAACTTGGGAAGGCTAGAGATCAAGATTCATATGGTAGGAATGGAATGTCTTGGTCTCAACACATGAGTAGGTGGTTCTCTCTCAGAACATATGAGTTGGAATGGTGTGTGTGTTCTGATGGCTCTCTCTTTGAATGAAGAGGAGGTGGAGGGGTATATATAGCCTCCAGACAAAATCCAACCGTTACACACAATCTACCAATCTCGGTGGGACCGAATCAATAAACTCGGTCAGACCGAAAAGGTAAACCTAGTGACCGTTAGAGATTTTCGGTGGGACTGACATGCAACTCGGTAGGACCGATTCTGTTAGGGTTTGGGCATAACGTAATCTCGGTGAGACCGATTACACAAACTCGGTGAGACCGAGTTTGGTAATAAGCTAACCAGAGAGTTGGTCAGGCAAACTCGGTGGGACTGATTTGCTCTTTCGGTGAGACCGAAAAGTTACAAAAGGGAAACACAGAGTTTACATTGCAATCTCAGTGGGACCGATTCGCTCTTTCGGTGAGACCGAAAAGTTACGAAAGGGAAACAGAGAGTTTGCAACCCCATCTCGGTGAGACCGAGATCCCTATCGGTAGGACCGACTTGCTAGGGTTTGGCAGTGGCTTATGAAAAGTGAAACTCGGTGGCGCCGGATAGATAGAATCGGTATGACCGAGTTTGGCTTAGGGTTTAGGTCATTTGTGGATATGGGAAAGTAGCTGAGGATTTTGGAGCATATCATTAAGCACATGAAGCAAGAGGCTCATTAAGCAACACCTCATCCCTCCTTGATAGTATTGGCTTTTCCTAAAGACTCAATGTGATCTTGGATCACTAAAATATAAAATGAAGAGTCTTGAGCTTTTGAGCTTGAGCCAATCCTTTGTCCTTAGCATTTTGAGGGTTCCACTTTCACATCCATGCCATGCCAATCATTGAGCTTTTCTGAAATAATCATCTTGGAATAGCATTAGCTCAATGAGCTATATGTTGTTATGAATTACCAAAACCACCTAGGGATAGTTGCACTTTCATCCTCATTGGGTTCGACACTCTTACTTATCGAAAGGACTACCATAGATCCCCTATACTTGTGGGTCATCACTTGCAAGGCTTATTATGATGTGCATTACCGAGAGCGCCCAGAGATACCTCTCCGATACTCGGAGTGACAAATCCTAATCTCGATCTAAGCCAACCCAACAAACACCTTCGGAGATACCTGTAGAGCATATTTATAATCACCCAGTTACGTTGTGACGTTTGATAGCACACAAGGTACTCCTCCAGTATCCAGGAGTTGCATAATCTCATAGTCAAAGGAATATGTATATGACATGAAGAAAGCAATAGCAATAAAACTTAACAATCATTATGCTAAGCTAACGGATGGGTCTTGTCCATCTCATCATTCTCCTAATGACGTGATCCCGTTCATCAAATGACAACACATGTCTATGGTTAGGAAACTTAACCATCTTTGATTAACGAGCTAGTCTAGTAGAGGCTTACTAGGGACACTGTGTTTTGTCTATGTATCCACACATGTATCAAGTTTCCGACTAATACAATTCTAGCATGAATAATAAACATTTATAATGATATAAGGAAATATAAAATAACAACTTTATTATTGCCTCTAGGGCATATGTCCTTTCAGAAAAGATGGATCTTCTTCAACCCACAAGCCCTTCCAAGTCATCCAAATCAGCATGATCAATTCGGTGGTGGAAACATGCCGGAATCCAATTGGTAGTGTTGTCACCTCCCACGTTCCTGATGGATGGCAGCGACGGCCTCAACATCATCTTCCCCTACACCCTGGCAAAGATGGGAATCTTCCCATTAGCCCCCTAGCCGTCACACGCCGATTTCCACGGCTTCGTTCCAGGTCATCTTGTCCGACCCCTCCGAAGGGTAGAACTCGAGGTGATCTTCGGGAATGAGGATAACTTCTGGTCGGAAGAGATGTAATTCGATGTCACCCCATTTCACAGCAGCTACAACGCGATCTTTGGCAGACCCACATATGCTTGGTTTATGGTAGTACCATCATATGCCTACCTACTATTGAAGATTCCGAGTTCAACCGGCACGATCGCAACCCATGATAGCCGAGAGAGGGTGCTCGAGGTTGAGGTCACCAACGTGGAGCTCGCTGAGGCTGACATGGCCTTCGCGGAACTTGGACAAATCAAACGATGTGTGAACACCTTGACAACGACCCTTTTGGTCAAACCAAGGCCTGGCATGGTGTTCCATCTAGCAAAGACACCAAGAAGTTCCAAGTATACCCGGAGGATGCAAAGAAAATGGTGACAATCGAAGGAGACCTATCGGAGGACAAGAGGCCAAGCTCCTCGCGTTCCTTTAAGCTAATTTGGAACATATTCGCATGGAAACCGACGGACATGCCCGGAGTACCAGCCAAAAGGCACAACACAGCCACAACGTTCGCAAAGACACAAAGCCAGTCAATCAGGCCCTCCGTCGTTTAGGAAGTAAGGGAGTATATACGTGCATCAACGGTCAGAACTTGAGGGATGACCAACCCGACCGCCTTGGAGACCCTAGCAATCCGGGAAGCACTTGAATTATCTCGGGACCTATCATTATTGCATGTGATAATAGCCTCCGATTGCAAGGATGTGTTCACTCATATACAAAAAGACACCGGCGGCATGTATGCTAACATAGTCAAAGAGATTCTAGTAACGTCAAGGCAGTTCACTAGTTGTTCCTTCATTTCTGAAGGACAAGACACAAATATTGAGGCACATAGTCTCACTAAACATTTTTAAGGACTTCCGTTAGGACGCCATGTGTGGCTCCTCAATCCTCCACGCCTAAGTTGCATCCCCATGAATGGTGTCTATGATCAATAAAGAGAAGTGTGCTTAGACTAAAAAAATGTTCTTTTTTTTGTTTTCCATCTTTTTTGGTTACTTTTGTTTTCTCTCCAGATTTCTTATTTCCTCGCCGGTTTTATTCGTTCTATTTCCGGTTTCTTTGTTTTTCCTCATTTACAAGGTTTTTTTCTTGTTTTCCTCAGTTTTCTTTTTTCCTTTATCCCTTTCCTTTTTTCTCATTTTTTTTCTTCGGTTCTTGATTCTTTCTTCGTTTCTCTTTGACTTTTTTCCTTGTTTTTCTACGTTTCCTCATGGGCTTTCACTATTTTTTGGTGGGGTTTCTATTTTTCTTCGTTTCTAAGGTGTTTCTTTCTTTTGTTTCTTTGATTTTCACCGCTTTTCTTTGTTTTTCCCTTATTCTTCTAGGCATGTCCATATATCATAGCATTTATATATTTTAGGCATATATCAGGAATATTTTTGATACATGTTCACCATTTCTTAAATACGTAATTAATTTTTTTATAAATTTTATGTTTGATGAATATTTTTTCATGTACATTGTACATTTTTGGTATATATCAGAAACATTTTTCAATTCATTCTTATTTTTTTAATATATGATCAACAATTTTGATACATGAGCAATATTTTTATAAATATTTATTTATGTTCAAATTTTTAATACATGTTCTACATTTCTCGTATACAACAGGAACATCTTTTTTGTACACATTGTTTCTTGCAATAGCTGCTTAACAAATTTTTTTCATTTTTTGTGTTTGATGACTACTTTTATCATGCACAGTCTACATTTTTGGTATATATGTAGAACATTTTTGTATACATGTTTAACATTTTTTTAAATATGTGATTAAGAACTTTCTGGTACATGATTAACATTTTTTGAAATGCGTAATTAACATTTTCTAAATACATGATAATATTCTTCATAAACGTTGTATCTTTTTTGAACAAAACTTTCGTTTTCTTGATAAACATATTTATACACATTTAACTTTTTTAATGCTTGAATAACATTATTAAAATATTTTATGAACATTATTCAAATATTGTATGTAGAGTGCTTTTGTAGTATATATACTTATAATATTTTTGAAGTATCAAAAACTAAAACAAAAGGCAAGAAACGGAAACAAAAAACGTGATAAAAAACAAGGTTGTGGCCTTCCGTGAGCTGGGCCTGACCAATGCTCTCTTGGGCTAGGCTGCGTTACATCTCGCGTCAGGCGACAGTCTGTCGCTGGAAGCGAGGCATAGCCTCGGCCATACAACAATGGCCGTCTCAACAGCAGCCCATAGCATGGGACGAACGGGAGCGCTTCCCACTGGATTTTCTATTTTGCCCGCTTTGCTTTAAGTAGACACTCTTTTACAGAAGGAAGGACGAGCGAGGACGGAGTGCTCCAGCCATTTTGCTAGTGCGGTCTATGTGTTCTGGTTTTCTATCGGTTTTGGGACCTTTCGAGAATATCGTAAACTCTTTTTGTGCTGGGTTCTCTTAACTGATTTTCAAATATTGTTTAATTTTTTTATAATTTGCAAAAATCTTCCCATTTTTATTATGTTTGAATTACTAATTTTGTTTCCATTTTCCAAAAATAATTCGAAATTTCAATCTTGTTGATGATTTACAAAAGTATTAGAATGGTCAAAAAATGTTAAAAAAGTCATTCGAAAAGATGACTGCATTTTCAAAACAATTCAGAAAATCATTCAAAAGAATGTTTGTAATATCAAACTTTGTTTTCAATATAAAAATTCAGAATTTCTGAAAATTTTCACATAAGTCTAAATTTCTTCATAGCTTATCCAAAATATTCCCATTTTTAGAAATTTGCGCACAAATTCATAAAAAAGTGTGCTTCATATTTTTAGAACATTTTAAAAATTCAAAAAATTTACTGCAATTTTTTAAAACATTTTTATTTTCTAGTTCACATTAAAAATTAACATTTGTTCAAAAAATATTCAAAATTTTATATAAAATGACTGTTTTTTATAAAATGTTCAAAATATTTACCCCATATATTCACAATAGTTTTTAATATATTTCCCATATTTTTTCAACAACCGGAAAAACACGAAATAGAAAACAGGCATGCTATATTCCCTCGCGCTCCCGCTAGCTACAGTGCCTGCGTGTTATAGAGTGACAGATGAGCCGGCCTGGTCGGGGTTTGGTTGTGCGGAAAGGGGGCATTTCGGCATGGAGAGATATTTCCCTCATAAAAAAGGCAGGAAAAGACATACTTTCTTCGTCCGGAAATATTTGTCATTAAAATGAATCAAAATGGATGTATCTAGAATTAAAATACATCTAGATACATCCATTTCAATGACAAGTATTTCCGAACGGAGGAAATATATAAGTTCCAAATTAAGAGTATGGTTTGTTTGTGTATTTTATCTTGTTTTCTCACGCGCACCACCATTAAAAGAAGACTGGATGACCCCGTGAGAGGCTTTGACGGCATGACGACTCTGTCAATCTCGATGAACAGGAACGGCCACGATGAAGCAACTTTGATGCATCTGCTCTTTCATATATTGTTATAATAATTTTGTAGGCGTATATAAGTGAAAAGTATAGTCAAATGTGTAAGAACTTAAGTTTAGTTGATGAAATGACTCAGGAGCCCAATCCCAAATTTCGAAAACCGTCCGGTTCCACGGGTCTGACTCTCCTACACTTACGTAAAAATTGTTACATACCTTACAAAATAATCAACGTGGATAAATAGGATTGAGGGATCCATCCCCTCAAAAAATCAGAGGGACATAACTTTTCTTCACCGATTCCGCCCCCCCCCCCCCCCGCCCCCTCCTTTGAATTTCAGTGGGGGTGGGCCCCTCTCTCCCCTACTTTTTTTTTGAGCATCCTCTCTCCCCTACTTTAAATCACACGTTATCAAGTGGCTACTTACGTACTCCCTCCGTCTCAAAATATAAAAGCGTTTTGTACACTAATGTGTTGCCAAAAACATTTTTATATTATGGGTCAGAGGGAGTAAAACTGAACATAGCTCTTCATATGTGTAGCATTGCTCAAATAGGGGGAAGAGAATTATGGTTAGGAAGGTTACATTACTATATATAGTCTTCTTCGTAGATGGAGCATTATCGGTGCAAGAACTTAAGTTTAGTTGATGAACTGAAATTAGGGTGATGCTCTCTAACTGTTTAACAGATGGAAATCGAGGTGTGGAACACCACAACGTCATCAGCGACGGCGCGAGCTAGCCCGATCATGGCACGTTTGGCACTCACTGATCCCTCCACGATCAACGCGCCACGGACGGCATGCCGACAGCCTTGTGCGCGCTGAACCCGCCGTCGACGAGCAGGTTGTGCCCGGTGACGAACTTGGCCTCGTCCGACGCCAGGTACAGCGCCGCCCTCGCCACGTCCTCCGCCTCCAGCACGGCCCCGCCCAGCTCGCTCCAGTCCGTCTCCACCACCCGCCTCAGCGCCGCCTCTCCCATGCCGGGGCACATCTCGGCCATCGACCGCAACGTCAGCGGCGTCGCGAGGGCGTGCGGCGAGATGGCGTTCACCCGCACGCCGTCGCGCGCCAGCGGGCCCGCGGCCGCGCGCACCGCGGCGATGACGGTGGCCTTCGAGACGGCGTACGCGAGGGCCGGGGCGCCGAAGGCGAGCACGCCCATGACGCTGGCCGTGCAGAGGATGCTGCCGCGGCGGCGCGGCGCCATGACGCGCGCGCCGTGCTTGATGCACGCGACCGCCGACCGTGCGTTCACCGCCATCACGCGGTCGAAGTCGGCGAGGTCGAGGGCGCCCACGGCGGTCTGCGTCACGGACCCGGACATGCCGGCGTTGCTGTAGAGGATGTCCAGGTGTCCGTGCCGCTCCACGGCGAGGTCGACCGCCGCGGCGATCTGCGCCTCGTCGGAGACGTCGCACCGGACGTAGGCCGCGTCCGGGCCAAGCTCCGCGGCGACCGAGCGGCCCAGGTCGTCCTGCACGTCGGCGATGATGACCTTGGCGCCGTTCCGTACGAACTCCACGGCCGTCGCCTTGCCAATGCCGCTCGCGGCGCCGGTGATGACCGCCACCTTACCAGCTAACCTGTACCCACATCGGCAGCACATCATGACGCAGAAGGTGATAAGACACTCGAACTCCCATGTCCCGTGCGCAACAACGGAGAGTACCAGCAGCATTGAGAGACTGGAAAGATGATGTAGACAAACCTCTGAGAGTTGGGAGCCGTGGAGAAGCCATTGGCGAAACCTGACGTCGTCAACCCGTGAACTCTGCTCGTCTCCCGGAGAGCGAGCTGCACGGCTTTGAACATCCTCTGCTCGCTATTTTTCTCTTCGCCAATAGGGTAATTGGCAGTGACGAAGGCTGTGGATCTTCGGATCAACCAGGCAGTGGCTGGTAACGGGTCTAGGCTTGAGTTCTTGGTCTTTTCGTTTGGGTCTTTGGGACCTGTCGCGTTCTCCTCGCGCGCTTTGGAAAAATCTAACCAGGAATTCCAAATCAGTATTTGTCGCCGCCTGTTTATGGATCAGCGCAGCATCTAAGCCAATCTCGGTTAGATCACATGTCGAGAGCGCTGCTACAGGTACGATTACGATTTTTGTGCGACGAACAATCTCAGCCGTTCATGTATCCATCCATATACATATATGGTGGGTAAAAAAATTAAGATCGAAAGTGGAAACCTTACTAGGGTCTGGTATGACCCTTGGGTTGAGAATATTGTGTTGAAAGACTGTTTCCCTGATCTTTTTAGTATATATGCCAGAAACAAGAATGCACTGTTGCATCCTGGGTTGCAAACAATTATAAACTTGGCTTGAGACGTAGACTGGTTGGGGTGTTGGGCGAGCAGTGGGCTTGGATGGTTATGGAAGCTAAAAAACTATCGTTGAACGACTCCCCAGATAAGATTTTATGGGCCCTTAGCAGTAAAGGAAAATTTACTACTAAATCCTTATATGAATGGTTGGAAAGGAATTTTTAGGTCCTAACTATAAGATGGGGTGGAAAGCACTCATCCCGCTGACGATTAAGATTTTCCTTTGGCAGCTGTTTCAGAATGCAGTTCTTACTCGTGATAACATGCGTATTAGAAACTGGCCTGGAAATCCTATGTGCTCCTTCTGTACTGATGTTGAAACGGCAAATCATTTGTTCTTTACCTGCCCACTTGCTTGTTCGGTGTGGGGAGTGTTGGGCATGACGGTCGGGGCATCATGTTGTCCTCGTTCTCTTTGGCAAAGCTTCGCTTGGCTTTATAAGTTTTTTCCGGGTGGGAAGCATCTTTATATGATGATCATTGCTGCAATATGCTGGAGGGTTTGGACTCTCCACAATAAAGTTACATTTGATAAACATGTTGTTCGTTCTCCTCTGGAGGCTGTTTTCACTGCCTGCTCGTTTATGTTTTATTGGGCAGGTTTGCTGAAGGAAGAAGAAAAGGTGAAGTTCCAGGTTGGAGTGAAGAGGTTGGCTCACGCGGCTGCTGCGCTGGCGGACAGATCTCTTCCTCGAGGCAGGCCTCTCTTAGAAGACAGAGATGGGATCTAGATTGGTTAGGTGTGATCAGCGCTCGGTCCTTTTGCTCTCCGTTTCCCACTGGGGTCTGATGCCTGCTGGATTTATGTCTCCTGGTAGCGGTTCGCTCGGTCGCAGAAGTTTACCAGCGTTTTCATCCTGGGACTTTTGTTTTCGTTGGGCTGTGGCTTGTGAGTGTCATCAGGTTTTCGCCCCATGGCGGATGGTCCGTTCCAGGATCATCCTGCGGTGGGTTTCCTGATGATGCGCCAGCTCGCTCCCCTCTTTTCAGTCTCATTAGTGCTCAGAAACTTTATCTTCGTTCTGTTGGATGTAGTGGTTAGATTCTAAGAACTTGGATTCAGACTGATATATTTCCGTTGATTGCGAAATTAATGGAAAGGGGTTGTGAGCCCGGTTGGAAAAAAATGTATCCATCCATCTTAGCCATCGTACAAAAATCACTAATTAAGCTTTGTCGTATTTTGTTAATTATAAGCAGAAGAGAGCTTTATGCACATCACAAGATGGGAAGCCACCAATCTGTCACTGCCGGTATGGAGTACTGCGAATGCGACTGGATCGTCTTCGACATGTTGCTTGAAACATCACTTCATATCCGGGGCGAAAGTCCTTGTCCTGACTTTTGTTAGTCGGGCTCGCAGCGACAAATTTAAGATATGGATCTGTCTAGAACTCAGTCGACTGGGACTTAACGAAGTCTCAGTCGAGTGACATCATCGTAGTTTTTTTGCTGCAAGCGGCACGGCTAGATGCTTCAACCGATGTTGAAAAATGTTGCGACAGCTTTGCAAGCAATGACAATTGATGCTGTAATCGGTGTGACTAAAACGCTACAACCGGTGAAATGTTGTGTTAGAATCGACGAGGGACAACATGCTACAACCAACAAGACGGATGCTGCAACTGGTAAGAAAAAAAGTTGCAAACGTTGGGACAAAATGTTGCATGGTCGACTGAGACTTGGTTAAATCTCAGTCGACTGACTTTTAACAAGCCCGTTAAGATACTATCTTGTTGAAGATGTTGTCTTCTTTCTATTATGTTGGTCTTCATTGGTTGGTCTCGAAAACCAGGATGAAAAATCCTTGTCCAGGTCGTTTCCGGCTGGACATGGCGATGATGGTGCAAGGACATTCATCCCTTTGCGGAAGTAGTCGATTTACTCGTAGGTATTTATTTCATATCTTGTAATAGTGCGATAATGGCTGTATTTGTTTTATACCCTGCTTAATAATTACTAAGAATAGATGTCTACATTACAATGACAAAGAGGCCGAGGGTTTCAACCCCCTCCTCAAAAGAAAAGATGTACATCACAAGGCCATAGTCAAAACAACGGACTACCCTCTCGGGATTATTACACTAAAGTGACGTGCCACATTTTCAACCCAAAGGCGACGCTTCTTTCTTGAAGAAGATGATAGTGTTTGTAAATCAAAGGAGAGGGCAAAAATGAAATAAAAGGTAAGTCAAAAAATACAAAAAGGAAAGGAGACAAGTCTAAAGAGGCCCAACTAGACACGCCGCATGCATCTAAAGATGGGATGTCGTGGCCCATGGTTAGTCATGGATTTGACTAGTTTTTATGGACTCATGGGCTAAGCTTTACCATTCTACTCCAATCTTCCATCATCATGGGTTAGCCTTGGTAATTTGTCAATGGCTCCTACCTTATCTCTCTTCCTTTTTCTCAATCCTTCATCGGTATTACCAAGGCTGGTTTGGCTGGTAAAGTGGAATCTTTCATCGGTATTGGATGGTTTTGGGAAGGTTCCATGCGGGTGTTTTTCTTTTCCTTTTTTTCTTTATGGTTTTCTTCAGATATTTTTCCCTTTATTTCCCCATCCTTTATTTTCTTTTCTTTTCATTTTTGAAAATACATTTCTATTTTCAGATACACATTGAACATTTTTTCAAATACATTTTTGCAAAGAATATAGTTAAACATTTCTTCAAATACATCTTTGAACTTTTTGTTAATGCATGCTAAACATTTTTCGGAGACATGTGAAACCTTTTTTTCAATGGTATGGATATTTTTAAAAAGTTATGCGGACATTATTTTACATTATATATTTTTTCTTAAAATGCCATGAACACATTTATGAAATGCTGGAACATTTCTTTTAAATGTCACGGACATTTTTGAAAGGCACTAATAATTGTGACATTGTATACACATTTTTCTAAGTGTACAAAGATTTTTTGAAATGCATGACCATGGTTAAATGTCACGAAGATTCTTTTAATTATACATATTTTTTTAATATGCCAAGAATTTCTTTTACGCCACATAACGTTTTAAAATGTGTGGTGGGCGTTTAAAAAGTAAGTAAATTTGATTTTAGATATATCTATTTTAGAAATCTAAACAAAAAAAGAAATTAAGAGGAGCGAAGAGAGTTGTAGTGGTGGACTTTCCTGAGTTGTAGTGGGCGGGCCGGCTCGGCCCCGTTATGAACCCTACGTTGAAGAAAAGAAATGCACTCGTGATTCACGCAGCAGCGTGAAACGGGAGGTCCTATGCGCCGCATTATGCGTCAGAATGCTGGGCGTTCGCACA
Organism: Triticum monococcum; assembly: GCA_034509565.1. Lineage (NCBI taxonomy): Eukaryota > Viridiplantae > Streptophyta > Magnoliopsida > Poales > Poaceae > Triticum > Triticum monococcum. The sequence continues at coordinate 81,476,349 of CM067843.1, forward strand.
GGAGACAGCGCGACTGGGCCAGCCCATCGAGCTGTACCGCGAGACGAAAAAAGATAGCAAAAGGGAACGACGGTGCGACGCGAGGATTCGAAAACAAGACCAGCGACTTGTGTTTGCGATAACACAGCCACTCCACCACACAACTTTTCCTCTCTGAAATTCAGCACAGAACCTAAATAACTAGTACTTATTAGCATAGAACTAGGCTGCTCTAATGTAGCGAATTTCAATCAATTAATGTAGCGACCTGGAATTAGTTACTGCAGTGCTGGTTTTTTTTAAGTGTACTTCCTTAAAGTGTATACTTTGAAAATGTGCAAACATTTTTTTAATTTCTGAACAATTTTTAGCAGAAGGAACATTTTTTCAATACGCGTACAAATTATGAAATTCTGAACAAATTTTGAAACTTCGAACCTTTTGTGAATTTTTGAACAAATAATTTCAAAAACGAACATTTCATGAAATTTGAACAAACATTTATAACTATGAACATTTTTAGAATTTATTAACAAGAAGTGCAAAATGGAACATTTCACCAAATTCTGAACAAAAAATTGGAACCACAAATATTTCAAAAATTCCCTACCAGATTTTGGGATCATGAACCTTTTTTGAAATTGTCAACAAATTTTTACATAATGTTAACTTTTTTGAATTTGTGAACAAATTTTAAAAACAGGAACATTTTTGGAATTCATGTAGATTTTTTGAATTTGTGAACAATTTAAAACAGGAACAGTTTTTTGAAATTCCTGCACATTTTTTGAAACGTGAACATTTTTATAAATTCCGAAGAAATTTTGTTAAGACAAACATTTTTTGAAAATCTGAACAAAATTTGAATTTGTGAACAATTTATAACAGGAACATTTTTTGAAACGTGAACATTTTTTTGAATTCTGAACAAATTTTGTTAAGAGGAACATTTTTTGAAAATCTGAACAAAATTTGAAATTTTCGAAAAAATAAACAAAAAAGAAGATAGAAACAGAAAAGATAAAAACGAAAATAAAAAAGAAACGGAAAAGAAAAAAAAACGAAATGAAAACCAGCCATAATAAACAACAGGAAAAAAGAAAAAAGCGATTCAGGGAACCTTCTAGAAGGTTCCCAAAACCGGAGAAAACCGTTGCTAGGGTAACCGCTAACGGGCCGGCCCAGATCGGGTCGCTCTCTCCTCATTCCTGTGCGAACGCTGGACATCTTGACGCAATATGCGGCATATAAGATTTTCCGCGTGAAACCTCGCAGTTATCCATCCACGGATCCACCGACCTCCTTCCTTCTTGTCAAAAAAAAGACCGTACAGGATATGAGCGGCATGTCGGCACGGGATTAGTGGCGCGAACGACGGTAAACAGTGCGATCAACCAATAGAGGCATCTTAATCTTATCTTATCCCCGTTCAATTAGCATCGCACATGCCCCCCGCGCGGCTTGTCTATCCGTGTAAAGAGATCCATCGCGTACGATGGATGCTGCACCATGCATTTTTGGTACTGTCCTACGTACCACCTTGGATGCATGCTGAGAACTCCTGCACTTGGCGACGAGTGATACAAGATGTGGATTCCAGAGAAGAACAAAGTCAGTGCAGCCGTCACTGCTTTCTCTTCACACAGCCGCGTCGATCCCTCCCGTTGGCTGATATGGCCTTCGTGCGCTTAGCAACTTGCATGTATTATTAGTCCCGTAGTGTACTACTACTAATGAACATATTTTGCTTTTCCGGCTCGCGCATGTGTGTTTTCTCTTTCTTCGTGATGAGGGAGAGATTGGCTGATCGTATGATTCGATGCGATCTATCACTAACCAAAAGCAGGCGGCGATCGCAAAGCGTGCGGCACGGCACGCCACGGCTAGCTCAACTCGTTATTGATCATGTATCTATAAGTTGAACGCTAACGTTTGTTTAATTGCGCGATGCGCATGGAGGGCGCTCACACTAATTGGCTCTCATGATCACCACCCCAAATTAATCCTGGCTCAGTACCTGAACCGGGAAAAAAGAAACCATTTGTTAATAACCAGTTCCATGGTCTCACATCTTCCTTCCCCTTTTCCTTTCCAGGGCCCGGAAAAAATATCACGCCGGCGCACATTTGTGGTGGAATACCGACTCGTAAAGCCATGGGTGCCATCAGGCAGTCGGGGCGTCCAATCGACCGACCGTGGCTGGCCGCGGCACGCGCACGCAGCGCCGCTCCATGATCACAGGCCGAGGCCGGGGCGGAGGGAGAAGTTATGTCTAGTGCGCGCGGCCTGGCAAACGGAATAGGAATAGTACGCCTAGCTAGGCAGGGGTTACGGAGGCATCGATCATGTCTGTCTGTCTGTCCGATAAGACGTGGACAGGGCAGTACCGCCACCTTAACTGCCATGGGATCCAGGCATGTGGTGCATTGAACTCCTCCGATCGGAAAACGTGCGGGATGCCAGAGGGAAACCAGTCATGGATTCGAGGCCGGTGGGCACCCGGGACCGGCGAGGCTGCTGCAGCTCTGCTGCGTGCGTTTTCCAGCGTTGGCACGATGGCACCAACCGCGCGCGGCGGCTCTTCTTCTTTACTGGCCAGGGCCACCGGTCAGTCGGGCAAGCGCGAGTGCGCGCGGCCGCGGCTGCGAAGCTTTTTCTTGTTTTCTAGGGCTTGATGCGCACATGGCGCTCCGTGGGGTGGAGGGAGAAAGAAAGGGGTCGCCAGTCGGTCCATGGCCGCCATCATCATGGGTTGGGTTGGTTCTTCTTTCGCGACTGACGGCCATGATGGATGGTGATAATGGCGTCTTCTGTTTCTCCGATCCTTCCATCCATCCACCGATCCATGGTCCTCCCCTCGCCTTCCGCCTTTCTGCGCTTCGTCCGCGGAAAGGCATCATTCACCGGTGGAGTAGTGCAACGGCGGCGGGGTTCATCAGTTCGATTCCATTCCCTGCGGCAGGGTTCATCAGTTCATCCTTACTACTGCCGCAGGATTAATCAGTTCGATTCCTCATTCCATTCCCTTCTCTTGTACTGCCACAAGACGGGCGCATCAACTAGTAAAGTGCTAGTGTGTTAAAAAAAACCTAGTAAGTGCTAGGTGCGCCTGCCAAGTGCCAACGGATGTGCAAAGCCAAAATGTCACCATGTTATTTTTTCTATAAGTGGAGAGAAATGTCACCATGTTTTTTTTCTAGGGGAGAAATGTCACCATGTTTTTTTTTGAGGAAAAGAAATGTCTCCATGTGCATGTGAGTGTGGGTGTGAACAAATTCCAAAGCCGAAAGAGGGTGGGCCCAGGGTCCAGGACCATACAGATCCGATATGGGAGCAGTAGTGGCCCACCTAATAGCCCAAGCGTGCTTTGTAGGGCCCGCAGATAGACAATATCGCTGTCCCTAATAATCCAAGCACTCCACTATTTCTCTACAGTGTCCAGTAGAATCAGGTGCCCTGGAATAATTAGTTTTTGGCACCTTCCTCCATTTCTTTGAAAGAATTAAATAAATAATTTGGTAACTAGTCCTAGCTTAATACAGTTTTCTAATTCAAGTACAGCAGAGAACACTGCTTAGACCTCCTTTGGTTTGGAGCAATTTCATAGAAATTCTATAGGATAGGAATATTGTAGGAAAATTTTCTTTGAAGCCCCTGCACTCAGTAGAAAAAAATCTTTATCATATCCATCAAATGACATATCTTTTTTATAGGAATTGAGATATATGCCGTCTCACTTTCTATGATCTTTCTATTCCTATAATATTCCTAACCTAAGAACCAAATGAGGCCTATTGTGTTCTTTGAAAAAAAACTGATAACAATATGTTTGCAAATTAAATTGCTGCACTATTTAAAAAAACGAAAAAGTCACAGTACCAATACAAACACTAAGATCACAAAACAAGACAATGTTCTTGCAAAGATTTATCTTTATATCATGCTACCTCTGTTCACTAATATAAGACATTTTGATAGTACAATTTTTCTTTTGCGAAATAATCCTTGTATTGCTCAACTTTCAGTCTTACAATCTCGTCCAACAATTTCCAGTACTTGTTCTGAACCAGAGCCTGACCAAACTGCGGTTCGGCCTTGCAACCTACCCAAAATTAGCCATGATTATATTTGAGTGCATGTTCCAGACACTATCTCTACTATTAAAACCGCCGTATGTGAGTTGTCCCAAAATTTCGTAGTGTCTCTTAGTTCAACTCTACCTTGATTTACTACTGGCACGTGGTATCTCTTACTAGTACTTTTTTTTGCGGGACGTCACACACTTTGTATATGCCCATGGTGCCTCTTATAGTATCTAGTAGTGCTTGGAGGGCCTTTTTTTTCAGATAGAGGGGATGAATTCAGGCAGCTGAGTGAAAATGACAGCCAATTCACAAGGGCTTTCATGACCGCTAACCCTTACTTTCCCTTTCATTTTACTTGTTTCCTTTTTACCCTCAACAAAAAGAAAGAAGCCAACCGGAGTACTCCAACGTCTAGCAGGCAAATCCTTGGAAGTAGTATAAAATGGCGCGGCAGAGAATACTAGAAATAAAAAGAGAATCTTCCTCTCCCCGTCGCAATCTCCATCTCCATCTCTCTTGAGCTACTGCGGGTGGGCGGTAGGGGAAATGATGAGCCTAGATTTGGGCCTGTCGGGTGCCGCAAGTCAAGTCGCGACGACGCGGTCGTAGTAGTAGCTACGCCCCGTTCCATCGCCAGTCGCCGTCGCCCTCCGGCCCTGTGGGGCACCCCACTGACAGCGACACAAAACATGCCCTACGTTTCGCCTCCTCATTGGCCGGCACTGGGGTCACCTCCTGGCCAGGATCTTGGTACAGTTTTCAATATTTATAGAGTATAGTGAAAATGCTAAAAAATATATACTGCTCCATCCGTTTCTAAATATTTGTGTTTTTAGAGATTTTAAATAGACTACCACATACGGATGTATATAGACATATTTTGAAGTGTAGATTCACTTCGATGAAAAAAATATAGATTCACTCATTTTGCTTCATGTGTAGTCATTTGTTGACATTTCTAAAAAGACAAATATTTATAAACAGAGGGAATAGTACGTATACTTTTTATGTTTCAAAATTTTATGAAAGATACACACATAACTAGAGGCATAATGTGCATGCGTGTAATTTTCATGGTTAAATATGTTATAAAACGGCACCTAAACAAAAAAAACAAATGTGTGCCTTTTTACCACACAAACTGCTCGTACTCAAAGTCTAGTATTTTGTTATTTTTTGTGCGGCTCGTGACTCAAGGTATTTCCTTGTGAAATTTTACACACATATACATTACAACCTTGTATATGTGTTCTTTTTACCATTTTTTTTAAAATGAAAATTTTGCATTTTTCAAAATAACAGGCTCCACAGAGCTCGTCCTCCAAAACGATCTAGGAAAAAGTGAAAATGTAGTAGTATAAGATATCTGGGAAGAGTATTTTTTTTTCTTCAAATAAGCATATTCATACAAATTTATTTCACCTTTGTCAAACTCTGCAAAATCTTCACTTCTATCGTTATCTTTCGGTTCTTTTCATTACATCTTGGAAAAAGATCTGAGGCCATATATTAATTTAAACTAGTCCTTGCAAGGACTCTTTTATGCGAATATGAAATTATCTTCCTTTTGCATCCATCGGTGACGCCTTTGGGCGTCTGACTTATCGAAAGGACCTTGTTGAAACTTACAAGTTTGTAGAAGTAGAGCCTTGGAAAACTTGTTGTTTAGACTAGAAGATGTCGGCGACGGCGATATGGATAGATCATTGTCCCGGAGAAGCTGTCACCTAGGATGGCCTGAAGATAATTCCAACTATGGCCAAACAACGGACTGGGACACAAACCTCAAAAGGTTCCTCGACGGAGCAGTGTAAGGCTGAGCTCCAAGATGGCACTCAAAGAACAAAACACACTGCAATGCCATCCCCTCCACATGATGCCACCATCGTGGACAAACGCTAATCATGCCCAAATCGAATAACTGATGATCGAAACCATCCTCTTGTTGGGGAACGTAGTAATTTCAAAAAAAATCCTACGCACACGCAAGATCATGGTGATGTATAGCAACGAGAGGGGAGAGTGTTGTCTACGTACTCTCGTAGACCGTAAGCGGAAGCGTTAGCACAACGCGGTTGATGTAGTCGTACGTCTTCACGGCCCGACCGATCAAGCACCAAAACTACGGCACCTCCGAGTTTTTGCACACGTTCAGCTCGATGACGATCCCCGGACTCCGATCCAGCAAAGTGTCGGGGATGAGTTCCGTCAGCACGACGGCGTGGTGACGATCTTGATGTTCTACCGTCACAGGGCTTCGCCTAAGCACCGCTACAATATTATCGAGGATTATGGTGGAGGGGGGCACCGCACACGGCTAAGAGATCAATGATCAATTGTTGTGTCTCTGGGGTGCCCCCCTGCCCTCGTATATAAAGGAGTGGAGGAGGGGCCGGCCAAGGAGGGTGGCGCGCCCAAGGGGGGAGTCCAACTCCCACCGGGAGTAGGACTCCCCCTTTTCCTATTAGGAGTAGGAGAGGGAAGGAAGAGGAAGGAGGGAGGAAGGAAGGGGGGGCTCCCAATTCGGATTGGGCTTGGGGGGGGGGGGCGCCCCCTCCCTTACTCCTTTCCCCTCCTTTCCACTAAGGCCCAATAAGGCCCATATACCTCCCGGGGGGGGGTCCGATAACCTCCCGGTGATCCGGTATTGTCCCAATCTCACCCGGAACCTTTCCAGTGTCCAAATATAGTCGTCCAATATATCAATCTTTATGTCTTGACCATTTCGAGACTCCTCGTCAAGTCCGTGATCACATCCGGGACTCCGAACAAACTTCGGTACATCAAAATATATAAACTCATAATGAAACTGTCATCGTAACATTAAGCGTGCGGACCCTATGGGTTCGAGAACAATGTAGACATGACCGAGACACGTCTCCGGTCAATAACCAATAGCGGAACCTGGATGCTCATATTGGCTCCTACATATTCTACGAAGATCTTTATCAGTCAGACCGCATAACAACATACGTTGTTCCCTTTGTCATCGGTATGTTACTTGCCCGAGATTCGATCGTCGGTATCTCAATACCTAGTTCAATCTCGTTACCGGCAAGTTTCTTTACTCGTTCCGTAATACATCATCTTGCAACTAACTTATTAGTTGCATTGCTTGCAAGGCTTAAGTGATGTGCATTACCAAGAGGGCCCAGAGATACCTCTCCGACAATCAGAGCGACAAATCCTAATCTCGAAATACGCCAACCCAACATGTACCTTTGGAGATACCTGTAGAGCACCTTCATAATCACCCAGTTACGTTGTGACATTTGGTAGCACACAAAGTGTTCCTCCGGTAAACGGGAGTTGCATAATGTCATAGTCATAGGAACATGTATAAGTCATGAAGAAAGCAATAGCAACATACTAAACGATCGAGTGCTAAGCTAATGGAATGGGTCATGTCAATCACATCATTCTCCTAATGATGTGATCCCGTTAATCAAATGACAACTCATGTCTATGGTTAGGAAACATAACCATCTTCGATTAATGAGCTAGTCAAGTAGAGGCATACTAGTGACACTTTGTTTGTCTATGTATTCACACATGTATTATGTTTCCGGTTAATACAATTCTAGCATGAATAATAAACATTTATCATGATATAAGGAAATAAATAATAACTTTATTATTGCCTCTAGGGCATATTTCCTTCAGTCTCCCACTTGCACTAGAGTCAATCATCTAGTTCACATCGCCATGTGATTTAACATCAATAGTTCACATCACCATGTGATTAACATCCATAGTTCACATTGACATGTGACCAACACCCAAAGGGTTTACTAGAGTCAATAATCTAGTTCACATCGCTATGTGATTAACACCCAAAGAGTACTGAGGTGTGATCATGTTTGGCTTGTGAGAGAAGTTTAGTCAACGGGTCTGCCACATTCAGATCCGTAAGTATTTTGCAAATTTCTATGTCAACAATGCTCTGCATGGAGCTACTCTAGCTAATTGCTCCCACTTTAAATATGTATCCAGATTGAGACTTTGAGTCATCTGGATCAGTGTCAAAACTTGCATTGACGTAGCCCTTTACGACGAACCTTTTGTCACCTCCATAATCGAGAAACATATCCTTATTCCACTAAGGATAATTTTGACCAATGTCCAGTGATCTACTCCTAGATCACTATTGTACTCCCTTGCCAAACTCAGGGCAGGGTATATAATAGGTCTGGTACACAACATGGCCTACTTTATAGAACCTATGGCTGAGGCATAGGGAATGACTTTCATTCTCTCTCTATTTTCTGCCGTGGTCGGGTTTTGAGTCTTACTCAACTTCACACCTTGTAACACAGGCAAGAACTCCTTCTTTGACTGTTCCATTTTGAACTACTTCAAAATGTTGTCAAGGTATGTACTCATTGAAAAATTTATCAAGCGTCTTGATCTATCTCTATAGATCTTGATGCTCAATATGTAAGCAGCTTCACCGAGGTCTTTCTTTGAAAAAACTCCTTTCAAACATTCCTTTATGCTTTGCAGAATAATTCTACATTATCTCCGATCAACAATATGTCATTCACATATACTTATCAGAAATGCTGTAGTGCTCCCACTCACTTTCTTGTAAATACAGGCTTCACCGCAAGTCCGTATAAAACTATATGCTTTGATCAACTTATCAAAGCGTATATTCCAACTCCGAGATGCTTGCACCAGTCCATAGATGGATCGCTGGAGCTTGCATATTTTGTTAGTACCTTTAGGATTGACAAAACCTTCTGGTTGCATCATATACAACTCTTCTTTAATAAATCCATTAAAGAATGCAGTTTTGTTTATCCATTTGCCAGATTTCATAAAATGCGGCAATTGCTAACATGATTCGGACAGACTTAAGCATAGATACGAGTGAGAAACTCTCATCGTAGTCAACACCTTGAACTTGTCAAAAACCTTTTTGCGACAATTCTAGCTTTGTAGATAGTAACACTACTATCAGCGTCTGTCTTCCTCTTGAAGATCCATTTAATCTCAATGGCTCGCCGATCAATGGGCAAGTCAATCAAAGTCCATACTTTGTTCTCATACATGGATCTCATCTCAGATTTCATGGCCTCAAGCCATTTCACGGAATTTGGGCTCATCATCGCTTCCTCATAGTTCGTAGGCTCGTCATGGTCAAGTAACATGACCTCCAGAACAGGATTACTGTACCACTTTGGTGCGGATCTCATTCTGGTTTACCTACGAGGTTCGGTAGCAACTTGATCTGAAGTTACATGATCATCATCATTAGCTTCCTCACTAATTGGTGTAGTAGTCACAGGAACATATTTCTATGATGAACTACTTTCCAATAAGGGAGCAGGTACAGTTACCTCATCAAGTTCTAATTTCCTCCCACTCACTTCTTTTGAGAGAAACTCCTTCTCTAGAAAGGATCCATTCTCAGCAACGAATATCTTGCCTTCGGATCTGTGATAGAAGGTGTACCCAACATTTTCTTTTGGGTATCCTATGAAGATGCACTTCTCTGATTTGGGTTTGAGCTTATCATGTTGAAACTTTTTCACATAAGCATTGCAATCTCAAACTTTAAGAAACGACAACTTAGGTTTCTTGCCAAACCATAGTTCATACAGTGTCGTCTCAACGGATTTAGATGGTGCCCTATTTAACGTGAATGCAGCTGTCTCTAATGCATAACCCCAAAACGATAGTGGTAGATCGGTAAGAGACATCATAGTTTGCACCATATCTAATAAAGTACGGTTATGACGTTCGGACACACCATTACACTGTGGTGTTCCAGGTGGCGTGAGTAGTGAAACTATTTCACATTGTTTTAACTGAAGGCCAAACTCGTAACTCAAATATTTTTCTTCTGCGATCATATCGTAGAAACTTTTATTTTTGTTACGATGATTCTCCACTTCACTCTGAAATTCTTCGAACTTTTCAAATGTTTCAGCCTTGTGTTTCATCAAGTAGATATACTCATATCTACTCAAATCATCTGTGAAGATCGGAAAATAACGATACTTGCCGTGAGCCTTAACACTCATCGGACCGCATACATCAGTATGTATTATTTCCAATAAGTCAGTTGCTCGCTCCATTGTTCCGGAGAACGGAGTCTTAGTCATCCTCCCCATGAGGCATGGTTCGCAAGCATCAAGTGATTCCAAAAGTCCATCATCATGGAGTTTCTTCATGCGCTTTACACCAATATGACCTAAACGGCAGTGCCACAAATAAGTTGCACTATCATTATTAACTTTGCATCTTTTGGTTTCAATATTATGAATATGCGTATCACTACGATCGAGATCCAATGAACCATTTTCATTGGGTGTGTAACCATATAAGGTTTTATTCATGTAAACAGAACAACAATTTATTCTCTTACTTAAATGAATAACCGTATTGCAATAAACATGATTAAATCATATTCATGCTCAACGCAAACACCAAATAACACTTATTTAGGTTCAACACTAATCCCGAAAGTATAGGGAGTGTGCGATGATGATCATATCTATCTTGGAACCACTTCCAACACACATCGTCACTTCACCCTTAACTAGTTTCTGTTCATTCTACAACTCCCGTTTCGAGTTACTACTCTTAGCAACTGAACCAGTATCAAATACCGAGGGGTTGCTACGAACACTAGTAAAATACACATCAATAATCTATATATCAAATATACCTTTGTTCACTTTGCCATCCTTCTTATCCGCCAAATACTTGGGGCAGTTCCGCTTCCAGTGACTAGTCCCTTTGCAGTAGAAGCACTTAGTCTCAGGCTTAGGACCAGACTTGGGCTTCTTCACTTGAGCAGCAACTTGCTTGTGTTGGGGAACGTAGCAGAATTTTAAAATTTTCCACGCATCAGCAAGATCAATCTATGGAGTCATCTGGCAACGAGGGAGAGAGGAGTGCATCTACATACCCTTGTAGATCACGAGCGGAAGCGTTCAAGAGAACGGGGTTGATGGAGTCGTACTCGACGTGATCCAAATCACCGAAGATCCTAGTGCCGAACGGACGGCACCTCCGCGTTCAACACACATACAGAGCGAGGACGTCTCTCGCGCCTTGATCCAGCAAGGAGGAGGGAGAGGTTGAGGAAGAGGGCTCCAACTAAAGCACGACGGCGTGGTGGTGATGAAGCTGCAGTACTCCGGCAGGGCTTCGCCAAGCTCTTATGGAGGAGGAGAGGTGTTGGGGAGGGGAGGGGCTGCGCCTTGGATGTTGTGTGCAGCCCTCCCCTCACCCCTCTATTTATAGGGGAAGGGGGAAGGGGGCCGGCCCCCTCTAGATGAGATCTAGAGGGGGGGCGGCGGCCAAGGGGAGGGGGGCTTGCCCCCCAAGCAAGGGGGCGCCCCCTTAGGGTTTGCCCCCAGCCCTAGGCGCATGGGCCCTAGGGGGGTGTGGTGCCCCAGCCCACTTGGGCTGGTTCCCTTCTCCATACAGCCCATAAGGCCCTCTGGAAGAGGTGGCCCCTCCCGGTGGACCCCCGGAACCCCTTCGGTGGCCCCGGTACAATACCGATATGCCCCCGAAACTTTTCGGCGACCATATGACAACTTCCCATATATAAATCTTTACCTCTGGACCATTCCGGAACTCCTGGTGACGTCCTGGATCTCATCCGGGACTCCGAACAACATTCGGTAATCACATACAAGTCTTCCTAACAACCCTAGCGTCACCGAACCTTAAGTGTGTAGACCCTACGGGTTCGGGAGACATGCAGACATGACCGAGACGACTCTCTGGTCAATAACCAACAGCGGGATCTGGATACCCATGTTGGCTCCCACATGCTCCACGATGATCTCATCGGATGAACCACGATGTCGAGGATTCAATCAATCCGTATACAATTCCCTTTGTCAATCGGTACGTTACTTGTCCGAGACTCGATCGTTGGTATCCCAATACCTTGTTCAGTCTCGTTACCGGCAAGTCACTTTACTCATACCGTAATGCATGATCCCGTGATCAACCACTTGATCACATTGTGCTCATTATGATGATGCATTACCGAGTGGGCCCAGAGATACCTCTCCGTCATACGGAGTGACAAATCCCAGTCTCGATTCGTGCCAACCCAACAGACACTTTCGGAGATACCTGTAATGTACCTTTATAGTCACCCAGTTACGTTGTGACGTTTGGCACACCCAAGGCACTCCTACGGTATCCGAGAGTTGCACAATCTCATGGTCTAAGGAAATGATAGTTGACATTCAGAAAAGCTACAGCAAACGAACTACACGATCTTTGAGCTAAGCTTAGGATTGGGTCTTGTCCATCACATCATTCTCTTAATGATGTGATCCCGTTATCAATGACATCTAATGTCCATAGTCAGGAAACCATGACTATCCTTTGATCAACGAGCTAGTCAACTAGAGGCTCACTAGGGACGTGTTGTGGTCTATGTATTCACACATGTATTACGATTTCCGGATAACACAATTATAGCATGAACAATAGACAATTATCATGAATAAAGAAATATAATAATAACCATTTTATTATTGCCTCTAGGGCATATTTCCAACAGTCTCCCACTTGCACTAGAGTCAATATTCTAGTTACATTGTGATGAATCGAACACCCATGCAGTTCTGGTGTTGATCATGTTTTGCTCTAGGGAGAGGTTTAGTCAACGGATTTGCTACATTCAGGTCCGTATGTACTTTACAAATCTCTATGTCTCCATTTTGAACACTTTCATGAATGGAGTTGAAGCGACGCTTGATATGCCTGGTCTTCCTGTGAAACCTGGGCTCCTTGGCAAGGGCAATAGCTCCAGTGTTGTCACAGAAGAGAGTCATGGGGCCCGACGCATTGGGTATGACTCCTAGGTCGGTAATGAACTCCTTCACCCAGACTGCTTCTTGTGCTGCCTCCGAGGTTGCCATGTACTCCGCTTCACATGTAGATCCTGCCACAACGCTTTGCTTGCAACTGCACCAGCTGTAACGCCCTCGATGCGGCTATATCTTCCACGTGTTGAAGCACGACTAAGAGGCATAACCGCATTGAAAGCAATGTCGCAAGTGAGGTAATCTTCACACAACCCATGCAATACATAAGGGAAAGAGTTACATAGTTGGCTTACAATCGCCACTTCACATAATTACATGAATAAAGCATTACAACATCCAAATACAATCAAGGTCCGACTACGGAACCAAAATAAAAGAAGAACCCCAAATGCGACACGGTCCCTGATCGACCCCAACTGGGCTCCACTACTGATCAACTAGAACGAAACAACACAAAGGACAAGGTCTTCAATGAGCTCCTCTTGAGCTTGGTTGCGTCATCTGCACGGACTCATCGACACCTGCAAATTGGTTTTGAAAGTACCTGTGAGCCACGGGTACTCAGCAATCTCGCACCCCCGCGATCAACACTATTTAAGCTTATGGGTAAGGTAAAAGGTATGATGTGGAGCTGCAGCAAGCGACTAGCATATATGGTGGCTAATATACGCAAATGAGGGCGAGAAGAGAAGGCAATGCACCGTCGATAAAAGTATGATCAAGAAGTGATCCTAAAACAACCTACGTCAAGCATGACTCCAACACTGTGTTCACTTCCCGGACTCCGCCGGAAAGAGACTATCACGGTTACACACGCGTTGATGCATTTTAATTAAGGTCAACTTCAGGTTTTCTACAACCGGACGTTAACAAATTCCCATCTGCCCATAATCGCGGGCACGGCTTTCAAAAGTTCAAATCCCTGCAGGGGTGTCCCAACTTAGCCCATGACAAGCTCTCACGATCAACGAAGGAATAGACCTCCTCTCGAGACATTCCGATCAGACTCGGTATCCCGGTTCTACAAGACATCCTCGACAATGGTAAAACAAGTCCAGCAAAGCCGCCTGATGCGGTGACATCCTGATGGGAGCTGCACATATATCGTTCTCAGGGCAACACCGGATGAGACATCCTACGAGTAAAACCAGCCCTCAAGTTTCCTCGAGGTGGCCCCGCAGTCTACTCAGTTCGGACCAACACTTAGACAAGCACTGGCCCGGGGGGGGGGGGGTTAAAATAAAGATGACCCTTGGGCTGGCCTAACCCAAGGGAAAAAGAGGCTAGGTGGCGAATGGTAAAACCAAGGTTGGGCCTTGCTGGAGGAGTTTTATTCAAAGCGAACTGTCAAGGGGTTCCCATTATAACCCAACCGCGTAAGGAACGCAAAATCCGGGAACATAGCACCGATATGACGGAAACTAGGGCGGCAAGAGTGGAACAAAACACCAGGCATAAGGCCGAGCCTTCCACCCTTTATCAAGTATATAGATGCATTAATTAAATAAGATATATTGTGATATCCCATCAAGTAAACATGTTCCAACAAGGAACATCATCTCCATGTTCCAACAAGGAACAAACTTCAATCTTCACCTGCAACTAACAAAGCTATAAGAGGGGCTGAGCAAAGCGGTAACATAGCCAAACAACGGTTTGCTAGGACAAGGTGGTTAGAGGCTTGGTTCAACAATATAGGAGGCATGATAAGCAAGTGGTAGGTATCACATCATAGGCATAGCAAAAGAGCGAGCAACTAAGCAAGCAAAGATAGAAGTGATTTCGAGGGTACGGTCATATTGCCTGAAATCCCGTAGGAAGAAGAACGAGTCCATGAAGAAGACAAACGGACGTAGATGAACGGGTCCTCACAAACGTGACGTTATCGGAACCAACCCGAAGAAGCAAACACTGGAAAGAAACACACAACATAGTGAACAAACCACACATGAACATGGTATGATATGCGGGATGCAGGATGCGATGCATATGCATGATTTGACAAGGAATGATTGAACCTGGCCTCAACTTGGAAAACCAAGAGTGCCACTGGAAAGGTGAGGTGATTTCGGTTGAAATCGATATAAAGATCACTGGAATCGGATGCACGGTTTGGAAATGGCAAGCAAAACAAATATGGCACCGGTCTGCGATATACAGCAAGTAGCCATCTAAATGCAACAAGATGAACATGCTACAACACTCAAACATGGCAACAAAATACATGGCAGGGATTCACTCAAGAAGCTTAACAAAAGATGAACACTGAGCTACGGCTAATTCATCCATTAACAGGTTCAAACAAGCATGGCAAAAATGCATTTAGTAAACAGATCTCAGACTTAGTGAAATTAACACTTGTCTGGAATTTCAGATCAGATAGCACACTTTGGAGCATGAAAATTATATGCTACAGGAACTTAACATGGCAAAGTAAGGCATGTCATGGAGCTACTCAAAGAGCTTAACAAAAGTCCCTTAGTGACCTTGAGCCAAAAGGGATCAAAAAATACATTTGCAAGCATGTGAACATGGCAAAAACATAATCAGGTTACAGACTTAGTGAAAAACTGGAGCATGCAAATCAGATATCAAGTGGGCATGTTTACGAGCTCAATGCACTCACTACAGAGCAAGGCATGACAATCTAAGCATACACCCATCAAGAATACACATTATACAAGCTAGACATGGCAAGAACAATAACATAGCATGCACGGATCAACTACAACATCCTCGGCAAAATCGCTAACAAGTAGACAATCTGCCCAGATTCACGAAATAGCAAAAGTAGAGCTCGATTGACTCAAGCTAGGGTGCTCCATAATTGCAAACAAAGACATGGATGGATAGAGCACTACAAGATTAACAAAACATCCTGACTGATCATCCTCAAAAGAGGCACGGATCACTAGGAAACAACATGAACATATGGCCATATGAGATAAACAGCTCAAGGACTTAGTGGAAAAGCTAAGTCCCTGAAATCAGCATTAACGAATGCCCCACTTTGCAAGCTTGTTCTAGTCACCACACACATCATAAAAATACATGGGTTGCACCTCTGGATAGATGGCAAAACATATAACAAAACACATGTAGAGCTCATGGGCATATCATGCACACAATAATCATGGCAAAAATGACAAATATCTAATTGGAGCAGCAGATCTGACAATTATCTCAAATAGCATTCTTCTAACAGCATTTCGGGCATCAAGATGAACTCAAATGAAAATGATGCAATGAGATGAAATGATGTACTCTCTGAGTCGAACATTTTGATATGCTATATGCATGAATCGGAGCTACTGAAGCAAAGTTACGGCATGATGAACAGGGGCATTTGAAACATGGAAATTTCGGGGACTTAGGGAAAAAGTCAACCTCTCTCAGATCTCAGATCTAGGGTTCGTGCATGCGAACCGAGGCTTGCCGGAGACGTTGCCGGAAGAGCTCGATCTCGCCGGAGATGGAGGGGAGGCGGTGAGGAGGCGAGGAGGAGGCCGGAGGGTGCGGCGACCGGCGCGGGTGGCGCTGTGGCCGGCGGCGAGTGCAGCGGCAAGGGGCGATGGGCGATGAGGTGCCTCGGGTGGCACGCGGCGCGAAGGCAGGCGGCGGCGTCACGCGTCTTCTCCCGGCGGCCGGTGGAAGGAGTCGCGGCTCGGGCGCGAGAGGTAGGCGGCGACGGCTGTGGGCTCGTGCAGGCCCGCGATGGGCCTGGCGGGCCGCGCGACTGGGAGGCGTAGGGAGGACAAGTGGCGGCGGCGGATTTGTCGGAGGGCGGCGGCTGGACACGTCCGGTCTGGGATGGACACGTCCGGCGACTGGAGGTGGGAGAGGGCTAGGGTTCATCCGCGAATTTCGGAGGGGGAGGTGTTTATATAGGTAGAGGGAGCTAGGAGAGTCCAAATGAGGTGCGGTTTTCAGCCACGCGATCGCGATCGAACGACCGAGAGGATGGAAGGGGTTTAGGTGGGTTTTGGGCCACTTTGGAGGGGTGTTGGGCTGCAACACACACGAGGCCTTTTCGGTCCCTCGGTTAACCGTTGAAGCATCAAACGAAGTCCAAATGGTACGAAACTTGACAGGCGGTCTACCGGTAGTAAACCAAGGCCGCTTGGCAAGTCTCGGTCCAATCCGGAAATGTTTAATCTCCACACACGAAAGAAAGGTAGAAATGACCACCGAAGGAGAAGGAGCGCCGGAATGCAAATCGGACAACGGGAAAAATGCTCGGATGCATGAAACGAACACGTATGCAAATGAAATGCGCATGATGACATGATATGCAATGCATGACACACAAGCAATGACAAGGCAACAACAGCGAATAACTAGATGACACCTGGCACATCGGTCTCGGGGCGTTACAACACTCCACCACTACGAGAGGATCTCGTCCCGAGATCTAGAATGGCACTGGAGGGAAAACGGAAGAGAAAGAGAAGAGGTAAAACTAAGTTGCTTCTTTGACAAACGAGTGAAACCACAAACCTTGAAGTGGTTAAGCCATTTCGAGAAAAAGAATACGACGGAGATGAACGAAGTTGAAAACACTCCGTTAGAAAAGAGGGACAAAGAACATTGTGAAAGCCTTGAGGTTGAAGGGAAGATATATATTGAAAACACTCCGGTTAATGAAGGGGATCAAAGAAGACCAAATTCGGGCAGCACTCCGGTTGAAAAGAAAGTAATTGAATAAGAACTTGATAAGGTGAGAGGATACTTGATGAAATCACAACATACATCCTCCGGAAGTATTGAGTGCATGGAACAAGGGGTAAGAAAGATCTCAGACAGCACTCCGGTTGAGAAGATATGCAAGGCTTGATAAGGCGAAAAGAACTAGAAGAGATGACACCACACTCCGGTTAGATGGATAAGCAAGAAAGGAACAAGGTCCTGACAAGAACAAAAAGAAAGGTTGAAGATAGCAACATCACAATGCCTCCGGAACAAAGGGAAACAATATCTTGAGAGAGCACGGTTACAACAAATGCTAGAACGGAGTTGTTGAAAAACCAACAATGAAAAGAATAAGTTTGATATGGTCTTATGGAATACATCTCAAATTATGAGGTGACAACCTGCCACTCACGGGAAGAAGAATTGGATTGATATGAACGAGGAGACGAGAAACTATTTCACCGGGAGGATAAATGAAGAACTTGGATCCTTTATGAGCACCATAAATAGCAACAATCCTTAGGAAAGGCTTTAGGTAAAACATGACACAAGATAGCTCCAACTAGTTGGTTGATGGATTTAAAATACCTCATTCTTAACAATGTGTGAATCATGAAACATGAACTCAAATTATCAAGAATGACATAATACCACCTCGAATGATACGGTTGAAAGAATCGCACTTCAAAATGCCAGATAAAGAATGCTTGAGTTCCTCTGAAAAGAATCTTGACGAACACTTCGAGAAGGAATATAATCCTTGATGAACCATCATGTAGAACCTTCAAGAGAACTCCGGAAATACAAAGAAATGATCAATCGAAATGGAGGATGAAAAGAATAAGGTTGAAGCCTTGCAATGATTTAAATGGATCTCGCGATGAAATAATTGAGAGAACTTGGAACTCCGGGAAAGAAAAATGAATCAAGTGAAACCGAGAATTCGATGAGCCTCCGGAATAAAGAATTAATCACTTGGATGAAACAAGAATAAGAATTACATTATGCTTATCCTTCACTAATTAAATTGATGACAATCAACGGATTTGACATATTACTTATTCTCATAGAAAAGATTAAGAAAGATATAACATAAACTTGGGAAGGTATTGAACGAACCACCGGAAGGTTGAAAACAACGAGTAAATAGATATGGTGACCAAGAAAAAGAACTCTTGAACGGACCACCGTAAGAATTAAAGATGAACGAAGTAAAAAGGATGAATCACCAGGTAAGAATTGTGAAATGAATGAAGATACTTGAAGGAATTTAGATACATGAGAACGAAGAGATCACGAACTGATTAGAGAAAACTTAAACGAAGCACCGCAAGATTTGGAGAACCATAGCTGAAAGCTGAGTATGAATAAGTCTTCTTAAATGATGGGCTTCGGGGAAAAGAAATGGAAAACAACTCATGAAATGCTCCGGATGGATGAAAAGAATTCCCACAATCAAAAAATAATTATGAGAGGATGGCAACAAGCTAGAATCACGAATCTTGAAGAGAGTGGAGCAAGATATGGAGAAAATTCTTCTTCGGTCTTCAAAATATGAGAATTGCGACGAGAAACACCACCATGAATTGCTGAGATACTCCGGAATGAAGAATGGAAATGTTGATCCAACAATGATAAGAATTTGAGAGATCTTGGAGAAATACATCTGACTGATGAAAACTTCATTCTTACCTCAAACTTCGAAATGAAATTGAGGTTACCTCCGGGAAAATAAGAAGAGTCAGGTAAGATCCTGGGAAAAGACCTGTGGGTTAGGGCCCACTCAAAAGAAACACCGTTGAAATGATTAAAAGAGACGGTGCACCGATTGAATTAAAAGGCTTAAATGATATAACATCCTCAGAAGAGTTTGAACGAAAGTAGAGTGGTAACATGAATCCTCGAAATATCTTGAGCACTCCGGAACAATTGAATAGCGAGAAGTGAATGGTTAAGAATTGCACCGGCATGAGAAAGCATTGAAACGAGGAAAGGATATGATCAACAAAGCTTGACTTGAAACCACCGGAGATGAAAAGAATTAAGAATGGCGAACGAGTAGAGCATCTTCATGAGAAACACCGGGTAAAAACATGAAGGAAAAAGAATGGAGAGACTTCTCATCAATGAGATGATACTTGATTAAGAAATCTGAGTTCTCGAAGAAAAAGGGTGGGTGGGCGGGAAAAACCAAGACAACTTGGAGACGGAAGAAATGAACACCGTTGAGAAGAACTGATACTTGAACTTGTGAATGTTGAAGTGATCGGATCCACTTGACGAGAGACACACCGATTGAAAAAGATTGACATGACAATCTCAATTATCAAGAAGGATTGGTATTCACATCGGGGTATGAGAACACCATTTGGGGAAGGTATGGAATCAACACTTGACATTGAAGCAACTCGAATACCACAACTCAAAACAAAACAAGGATTGGCTTGCAGAATGAGCCGGAACAAACATATGATAGAGATTTCGTCCGAAGTTTTCGTGGTGGGGCCTACACGGGCTCGATCATACAACACCATCATGTACAAGGCAGTGCACATGACATACGAAGCGTCCCCGAGTCGGCATAGCCAAGGACTCTTTAAGACACAACGAGACCACTGTAAAACCAACCGTGAATAGGCGGACCACTAGACGTCGAACCCCAATTTCATATCATACATCTGTCGGAAAGATATCCTAAGAGCTACTTCAATTCCCACTTATAAACTCCCGAAATTTTTCCGGTTATGCAATCAGGTGTTGGGGATATAGGGGAAGCATAATATATCACCCAAAACTAGCAAATCCTACATCCAGCTGTATCCATCCTTCAACACATAACTGAAAGTGCGTTATATCGACTAGAGGGGGGTGAATAGGCAATTTTTATGAAAGTCTTCAAAATGTGAAGGTTATGAAGACAAACAGTACAGATATGACAATCACTTAAGCAACGGAAGTTAGATTACACTAGGCAAGCCATGGTCAAGTATTCAATAGAGTAAAAACACAAGACAAGTAGCTGCAGTGTAATAAGGATCAGGTAGGAAGAAGTTATGAAGCCAAACAGATCATACAGTTATGTTGTGAAGACAGAAGATAAAGCAAGCATGCAATGGCTTCACAGTGTGTAATAGAAAGTAAAAGGAAGTGAAGATGAAACAAGTGACACGCTGAAGACAATGATTTGTTGGACCAGTTCCAGTTGTTGTGACAACTGTACGTCTGGTGGAGCGGCTAGGTATTTAAACCAAAGGACACACAGTCCCGAACACCCAGTCCTGAACACGCAGCTCAGGACACCCAGTCCTCACCGTTTTCTCCTTGAGCTAAGGTCACACAGACCTCGCCCAATCACTCTGGTAAGTCTTCAAGGTAGACTCCCAAACCTTCATAGACTTCGTTCACCGGCAATCCACAATTTCTCTTGGATGCTCAGAACACGACGCCTAACCGACTGGAGGATGCACAGTCCTCAAGTGTAATAAGTCTTCAGATCACTCAGACAAGAAGACTTAAGTGATGCCCAATTTACTCTGGCTCTGGGTGGTTAGGGATTTTCTCCTCGCTAGGAATTTTCTCTCAAAGGCTTCGAGGTGGGTTGCTCTCAAATGACAAAAGCCATGCACTGAAATCTGAGCAGCCAACCATTTATGGTTGTAGGGGGTGGACTATTTATAGCCACTGGGCAACCCGACCTGATTTGTCCGAAATGACCCTGGGTCACTAAGGAACTGACACGTGTACCAACGGTCGGATTTCGAACTCACACGGCAACTTTACTTGGGCTACAAGTAAAGCTGACTTGTCTGACTCTGGACAAGATTTTCTCTCATAGTCTTCGCTCGAAGACATAGGATTTGAATTAGGCATCACTTCAGTCATCCTGACTGGTTCTCTTGGACCTCACTTAACAGTACGGTGGTTCCTATGACACAACATAAATGAAGTAAAACTACGAAGGATCTAAGTCTTCGAGTTCCATAAGCTTCATAGGGAGTCTTCACATGTCATTATCTTCAATATGAATATCTTCATAAACCACCATTGTCTTCAATGTCTTCGTACATTTTTAGGGGTCATCTCTGGTAGTGAAACCGAATCATTGAGGGACTTCTACCTGTGTTATCCTGCAATTCTCACAAACACATTAGTCCCTCAACTAGGTTTGTCGTCAATACTCCAAAACCAACTAGGGGTGGCACTAGATGCACTTACAATCTCCCCCTTTTTGGTGATTGATGACAAACTAGTTGAAGTTTTCAACGGGGAATATAATTTGTGAAATTGTAAAGGAATTGTCTTCATAAGCTACAAGGGCTCCCCGCGAAGATGTGCATATAAGTAATTTTCTTCTGGAATGCAAATGCACATGGCAGGTTGTACTTGTGGAAATCCACTTCAACTTATGATGACAATCCACCATGCATGTAAAAGTATATGAAGAGAATGACATGCATAATGAAAAATGGACGTCTGCGGAATGATATAAGTGCGGAAATTATCGTCGTACATGCGGAATTTATCTTCGCAAAAACATAGTGGCAAACAAGTAGCAGACGACCATCAAGTTTAAGTGTTACAACTCAAAGAACCAAATGTAGCAAAACGAGAGTTGTAAGCACGAAGCAAAATGTAGCAAAATATAAAGCACCCGCCCATATTGACCCGCTTGAAGACTATAAACATCATATGCTTCTCCCCCTTTTGTCCGTGATGACCAAAAAGGTTTGAAGACATAGAGTTTTCTATGCGTTCCCAGGTGCAGCAGGGTCGGTGGAGGCGTTTGGTGGTGCTGAAGAGCTTGGTGCAGGGTCGACGCGCGCTGAAGGAGGTGGTGGTGATGTAGCGTCGTCTTCTTCCTCAATGATTCTTGCAGTCACGGTGGCAGCAGAGGAAGAGAACTCAGAATCTTCAAGGGATGGAGTTCCGCGCAGCACAACTCTTCTGGGGGGTGTGGAGTCAAACTTGAATCTCTCTCTGAAGCCATCCTCTTGAAGTTCAGCTTCAGTGCACATCATGGTGAGGCCTTTCCAAGTGCGGCGACAGGTTTCGTGTGTGACGAATGCATTCTTGGTGGCCAGATTTCTGATGCGATTGATGTCTTGCATGATACTTCTCATCCGCCTCTTGAGCCAGTCGTGATGCCTATCGTGCTTTTGGTGAAGAGCCACAAGAAGTTCTTGGTCATTAAGTGCACGAGCGCGTTTCTTGGGTCTCGGTGCAGCTGTGCTGTCAGTGGCTTCAGTTGATGCAGGGGCACGTGTGGTGCCAGCCATTGGATACACTCTTGAGATGGCTTCAACACCTTCATCATTCTGAGTGAAGCTCTGGTGTTCTGCATTGTAAAGACTTAATGGTTGCTTGGCAGGCTCAGGATATATTGCTTCAGCAGAGGTGTCCACATCGGGTAAGAAGATCCTATGGTTGCGGGCTGAGGGCTGATAGGAGATAGCAGAGTGAAGCTTGATCAGCCTCATAACCCAAGGAGCATAAAACTTCAAACCAAAGAGATCTGAGCCAGACACTGCAAGTTGGCGTATAAAGAGATCCTATGCGTTGAAGCATTTGCCATGCAGGATACAGAAGATGAGAGTCTTCATTGCACCTTCAACCTTGGCATATGGAGAGTGCCCCTTAATGGGCCATAGAGTCCGCCTGACGATGTGATATATGGTTCTGGGTAGGTACTCTAAGTCTTCAACGAAGAACTCAGTTGGATAAGGTGCATCATGAGGCAATGGCTTCATCATTGAGAGCATCTGACTCATATTTGGCTCAGGCCGCTGGAATATGGTCGCAATTGCTTCAGCATGGAGTTGGCAGCCTTCTTCGAAGAGTTCGCCAGGAGTGGGTAGGCCGGTAAGCTCAATGATATCGAATGCATTAGCTTCATGGTGGACATTGCCGGTCATCCACTCCAGGACCCAAGTCTTCGGATCTCTGTTATAGCCTTTGATATGCAGGGTGGCATAGAACTGGAGCAGAAGCTCTTCATTCTAGTGCTCTTCATCGGTGATAAACGGCAGCAGACCCACTTGCTTGAAGCAATCCAGTGCTTCTTCCAGACCAGGCAGACTAGCAACAGCTTCAACCTCAAGGCGCTGGTGAGGAAAGATGCGGCCTTGGTTGTATAGGATGCATGAATAATAGCTGCGTTGTGGGTAGCTCCAGAACCTATCTGATACAATCTGTTCCCTTGAATAAGGGTTCGTGGAGCTGTTGAAGAACGTGTTATCTGCCCTGAAGCTGTTGATGTTGAAGGAGCCAGGAGCTGATGCAGGACCTGGGAACCTTGGCAGTCGTGGGATCGGCTTCTGGACCTGGGGCCTGTGCGCAACATGATAGTTGAATTGTGGACCGGCAGCAGACTCAGGCACAGAAGGTTCAGGTGCAGTAGCTTCAGTGTCTCTTGAAGCTGTTGTTGGGAAGGGCTCCACAGTTGCTTCAGTGTTGGTTGTGGCAGCCTCAATGTTTTCAGCCTCAACACGTGTAGTGAGAGGAACGGATTCAGGTACGTTCTCCTGGAAAACGGCTTCTTGTTGGTGCGGGGGAGATGGAGCTTGAGGTTCTTCTTCAATATCTTCGGCGGATGCAGCCGGAATGTTGTCAACAGCCTGAGCCTTTGGCCCTTTGCGAAGCCTACGGAATGTAGGCGACGCCGGTGGAGTTGCAGTGGGCTGGGGCTCATTATCTTCCTCCTGTGGGCGATCTGCCCACGATGCATCTTGTGTGATTGGTGTCAATGGACGACCAATGCTGATCAGTTCGCTTGTCTCAAGCTGAGGAAGGGCTGTATCACCTTGTACATTGTCTTGGAGACCAATGTCTTCAGCAGCGTTGGGGTCGACTGCTGGAATGTGTGCGGAGCCTCTGTGAAAGCAGGCTCATGCACTGTCAACTGACGATCTTCGTCAGGATAGCGGACGGAGAGGGGTTCGACTATCAAGGGCTCTGTGAGAGAAGCCTGAGATTTCTTGGTCTTGCGCTTCTTGATGGTGGGGTCAGAAGGAGAGGCTTCAGAGTGTTTCCTCTTCCGAGCTTCAGCCTCTGCAATCCGTGTCTTCTTGAGCTCTAAAGCGGTTGGTCGGTTCTTTGGCTTCGAGCCAGTCGTAGCAGTGGGGAAGACAATCGAAATAGCTTCTTGCCTTGGTGCCTCTGGTTCAGCCACAGCAGGCCTCTTCTTTTTCTTCGCGGCCATCCTGGGGTCGATGCCGGGATGCCCAAGTGCCTTGCGCTTCTCGGCCTCATTGTAGGCCTGCACACAATGATCAGCCAGAGTCTTCATTCGCTCCCGCGAACCCTGAGCTTCTGCACGTTTCTTCAGAAAGTTTTCCTTTAACTCGTGCAACATGATCTTGAAGTCCTTGACTTCTTGGACGCTGAGCCTGGCCATATTCTGCTTGAACTGAGCCTTTTCAAAATCAATTTTCTGCTTCAGTTCAACAATGCGCTGGGCAATTGCAAGTTCTGAAGCAATAGCGCCTTGGAAGGCAACGCTGAGGCCAATGGGCAGCTGCAGATCATCGAAGCTGATATTTGGTGTAGCAAACCACTCATCGATGAAGTTGTGGATGATTGCTGCATCAAACAGAGGCAGATTGTTGAAGATTTCAGCCTCCTCCTTGCTCTTGATGAGCTGCTCAAGAGCGTCATCTCCAAGATCTTCGTCGCTGGACAGATCAATGGTTTCGCTGCGTAGAATGGCAGCAGCTGTGAGCTCTTTGCCTGTGTGTGGCTGAGGCTTCTTTGCTTCGTGGGGCTTGGAGACTCGAGATAAGTCTTCAGACTGCGTACTGGCTTCAGGAGGCGCAGTTGCCAATGGCTTCGCCCTTGAGATTTTGGGTGAAGGGATCTGCTTTGAAGCTTTTGGCTTCTTTGCCTGCTTTGGCTTCAGTGCAGCAGGCGCTTCATCAGATTCCGAGTCAGCAGGAGGGTCATTGACAGTAGTCCCTTGGACTAAGATGCGGGTGATGAGGCCCTCAAGATTTGCATACGGACCGATGATATTGGGGTCGGCCTCACGTGTGCCATCTGCCCTTGGTGCGGAGGGACCAGGGTTGAAGTCTAAACCCAATTTCTTCTTGTTGTGCTTCGCTGACCTCTGGGCAAACTGGAAGTTGCGCTTGAACAGATTGTCGTCATGACACCAGAGTAGTGACGACGGATGAGCATCAGCAGGCTGCGGTCCTCTGACCATGCATGGATAGAAGCCTTGAGCAATGGCTTCGTCTCTGGACCTGGGCACGAGATTTTTGTATAGTATGTCTCCCCATGGTCTCTTGATGGCGCTTTTCTCAGCGTACTCCTTGGTGACGAAGCGGTATTGGAACCATTGCTCCGCCCAATAGCGTCGAATCCATTGGATTCGTGTTTTGCGCTGATTGTAATCCTCTTCAGGATCTGTATTGTACAGCTCTAAGAGGTCATCAGGCAGATCTCTTGATGTTTCCCCTCGACGCTTTCTGCCACCCTTCCTTGCTGGTTTTTCTGCTGCCATGAAGCTTAACTTGGAAGGCTTCAACACGTTCAAAGGCTTCAAAGGTTTTCTTTTGCTGGACCAACAGGAACTGGCTTCAGGAGAATTGATGTGACGCTGTAAGAACTCTGCAAATGAATGCAGACTATGAGAACCAAAAGATTCTCCCACGGACATGTACCTGTGACAGCATTAAGGTGCGAGGGAAGGGGAAGAGGTCATATGCATTCTCAGAAGATTTTGAAGATAAATCAGTTTAGAAGACATTGACCTCATCATGCGAAGACATTCACTTATAGAAAAGAAGTTGGTTCCAGATTTGTACGAACCCATAGATCAGTACAAGTGAGGAATCTAACTACTTCATGAAGCACAAGTGAATATACTAGGCAAGTTATGAGATGCAGACTGAGACAGTTCTAACTTGTGTGAATAGAAACTTCTTATGGCAGAAAGTGACCGAACTATAGGATCAAAAGAGGCTGTAAAAAGAGGTTTTATTTACCACACTTGGAACTGCTAGACGGAGTGGGAGATGAGGCCGAGCAGTTCGATCCTTCGTGCCCTAACTTGGCGACGGAAGACACCTCCAGCGACGGCGGAGAGAGTGATGTCCGCGGTCGGCGTGAAAACGGCGTCGGAGAGGTTGCAGCAGTGAAGCGCTTCGTCGCCGGCGTTGTCGAGAGCTAGCGGTGGCGCTAGGGTTCGTGCGAGGGTGGAAGAAGAGATAATGACCGCAGTGAATCGTGTATTTATAGGGATAGAGGCGGCACTATGCTATTACTCAGGTGCCCCTGGCGATTCACATCTGAACATCACGTGGCCATCATGCGGTATTTTGGGGGCAGTTCCACATCCCACGCACGCCTTGATTGTCGGGTGTCGTTCCTACTTCTCCGGATTTCTTGTTGATGAAAAAGCATTGAAAACGGTTTTGAAGTTTGTCTCCGTGTCTTCTGCTGACAAGGATGCAGTGAAGACATTCGACAGTTTCAATAGAATGCATACGACTTGGAGAGATAGAGTTTGAGGTAGGAAGCATGGAGACAAATTGATTGAAGCCAAACCAAATGTGAAGACATTGCGAGGTAACGCCATGAGTGAAACACTTCAAATAGAACGTTTGGTGGTGGCGTTATGAAGGAAATATGCCCTAGAGGCAATAATAAAGTTATTATTTATTTCCTTATATCATGATAAATGTTTATTATTCATGCTAGAATTGTATTAACCGGAAACATAATACATGTGTGAGTACATAGACCAACAGAGTGTCACTAGTATGCCTCTACTTGACTAGCTCGTTAATCAAAGATGGTTATGTTTCCTAACCATGAACAAAGAGTTGTTATTTGATTAACGAGGTCACATCATTAGTTGAATGATCTGATTGACATGACCCATTCCATTAGCTTAGCACCCGATCGTTTAGTATGTTGCTATTGCTTTCTTCATGACTTATACATGTTCCTATAACTATGAGATTATGCAACTCCCGTTTACCGGAGGAACACTTTGGGTACTACCAAACGTCACAACGTAACTGGGTGATTATAAAGGAGTACTACAGGTGTCTCCAATGGTAGATGTTGGGTTGGCGTATTTCGAGATTAGGGTTTGTCACTCCGATTGTCGGAGAGGTATCTCTGGGCCCTCTCGGTAATACACATCACATAAGCCTTGCAAGCATAATAACTAAAGATGTTAGTTATGAGATGATGTATTACGGAACGAGTAAAGAGACTTGCCAGTAACGAGATTGAACTAGGTATTGGATACCGACGATCGAATCTCGGGCAAGTAACATACCGATGACAAAGGGAACAACGTATGTTGTTATGCGGTCTGACCGATAAAGATCTTCGTAGAATATGTAGGAGCCAATATGGGCATCCAGGTCCCGCTATTGGTTATTGACCGGAGACATGTCTCGGTCATGTCTACATTGTTCTCGAACCGTAGGGTCCGCACGCTTAACGTTACGATGACAGTTATTATGAGTTTATGCATTTTGATGTACCGAAGGTTGTTCGGAGTCCCGGATGTGATCACAGACATGACGAGGAGTCTCAAAATGGTCGAGACATAAAGATTGATATATTGGAAGCCTATGTTTGGACATCGGAAGTGTTCCGGGTAAAATCGGGATTTTACCGGATTACCGGGAGGGTTACCGGAACCCCCCGGGAGCCAAATGGGCCTACATGGGCCTTAGTGGAAAGGTGAGAGGGCTGCCCACAAGGGCTGCGCACCTCCCCCCTTCCCTAGTCCTATTAGGACTAGGAGAAGGGGCCGGCCCCCCTCTTTCTCTCTTCTCTTTGGAGAATCCTAGTTGGAATAGGATTGGAGGGGGGGAGTCCTACTCCCGGTAGGAGTAGGACTCCTCCTGGCGCACCAAGGGGCCGGCCGCACCTCTCCCCCTTTGCCCCTTTATATACGGGGGCAGGGGACACCCCAAGACACACAAGTTGATCATTGTTGATCGTTCCATAGCCGTGTGCGGTGCCCCCTGCCACCAAATTCCACCTCGGTCATATCGTTGTAGAGCTTAGGCGAAGCCCCGCGTCGGTAGTACATCAAGATCATCACCACGCCGTCGTGCTGACGAAACTCTTCCTCGACGCTTTGCTGGATCGTAGCCCGAGGATCGTCATCGAGCTGAACGTGTGCTAAGAACTCGGAGGTGCCGGAGTAACGGTGCTTGGATCGGTCGGATCGGGAAGAAGACGTACGACTACTTCCTCTATGTTGTGTCAACGCTTCCGTTGCAATCTACAAGGGTACGTAGATCAGACTCTCCCCCTCGTTGCTATGCATCACCATGATCTTGCGTGTGCGTAGGAAAATTTTCGAAATTACTGCGTTCCCCAACAGTGGCATCCGAGCCTAGGTTTTATGGTTTGATGTTATTTGCACGAGTAGAACACAAGTGAGTTGTGGGCGATACAAGTCATACTGCCTACCAGCATGTCATACTTTGGTTCGGCGGTATTGTTGGACGAGACGATCCGGACCAACCTTACGCGTACTCTTACGCGAGACCGGTTCCCTCGACGTGCTTTGCACATAGATGGCTTGCGGAAGACTGTCTCTCCAAGTTTAGTTGAACCAAGTGTGGCTACGCCCGGTCCTTGAGAAGGTTAAAATGGAGTCTATTTGACAAACTATCGTTGTGGTTTTGATGCGTAGGTGAGATGAGTTCTTACTTAAGCCCGTAGCAGCCACGTAAAACTTGCAACAACAAAGTAGAGGACGTCTAACTTGTTTTTGCAGGGCATGTTGTGATGTGATATGGTCAAGGCATGATGCTGATTTTATTGTATGAGATGATCATGTTTTGTAACCAAGTTATCGGCAACTGGCAGGAGCCATATGGTTGTCGCTTTATTGTATGCAATGCAATCGCGATGTAATGCTTTACTTTATTACTAAGCGGTAGTGATAGTCATGGAGGCATAAGATTGGCGAGACGACAACGATGCTACGATGGAGATCAAGGTGTCGCGCCGGTGACGATGGTGATCATGATGGTGCTTCGGAGATGGAGATCACAAGCACAAGATGATGATGGCCATATCATATCACTTATATTGATTGTATGTGATGTTTATCCTTTTATGCATCTTATCTTGCTTTGATTGACGGTAGCATTATAAGATGATCTCTCACTAAATTATCAAGAAGTGTTCTCCCTGAGTATGCACCGTTGCCAAAGTTCGTCGTGCCCAGACACCACGTGATGATCGGGTGTGATAAGCTCTACGTCCATCTACAACGGGTGCAAGCCAGTTTTGCACACGCAGAATACTCAGGTTAAACTTGACGAGCCTAGCATATGCAGATATGGCCTCGGAACACGGAGACCGAAAGGTCGAGCGTGAATCATATAGTAGATATGATCAACATGACGATGTTCACCATTGAAAACTACTCCATCTCACGTGATGATCGGTTATGGTTTAGTTGATTTGGATCACGTGATCACTTAGAGGATTAGAGGGATGTCTATCTAAGTGGGAGTTCCTAAGTAATTTGATTAACTGAACTTAAACTTATCATGAACTTAGTACCTGATAGTATCTTGCTTGTTTATGTTGCTTGTAGATAGATGGCTCGTGCTGTTGTTCCGTTGAATTTTAATGCGTTCCTTGAGAAAGCAAAGTTGAAAGATGATGGTAGCAATTACACGTACTGGGTCCGTAACCTGAGGA
Source organism: Triticum monococcum (assembly GCA_034509565.1). NCBI lineage: Eukaryota > Viridiplantae > Streptophyta > Magnoliopsida > Poales > Poaceae > Triticum > Triticum monococcum. Next base: position 81,506,599 of record CM067843.1, read on the forward strand.
TTATCCTCATTGCTGCACAAAAGAATTACGTCCTGGAAGCACCGCTGGGTGCCAGGCCTGCTGCTGGAGCAACACCAGATGTTATGAACGTCTGGCAGAGCAAAGCTGATGACTACTCGATAGTTCAGTGTGCCATGCTTTACGGCTTAGAATCGGGACTTCAACGACGTTTTGAACGTCATGGAGCATATGAGATGTTCCAGGAGTTGAAGTTAATATTTCAAGCAAATGCCCGAATTGAGAGATATGAAGTCTCCAATAAGTTCTATAGCTGCAAGATGGAGGAGAACAGTTCTGTCAGTGAGCACATACTCAAAATGTCTGGGTATAATAATCACTTGATTCAGATGGGAGTTAATCTTCCAGATGATTGCGTCATTGACAGAATTCTCCAATCACTGCCACCAAGCTACAAGAGCTTCGTGATGAACTATAATATGCAAGGGATGAACAAGACTATTCCCGAGCTCTTCGCAATGCTGAAAGCTGCGGAGGTAGAAATCAAGAAGGAGCATCAAGTGTTGATGGTTAACAAAACCACTAGTTTCAAGAAAAAGGGCAAAGGGAAGAAGAAGGGGAACTTCAAGAAGAACAGCAAGCAAGTTGCTGCTCAGGAGAAGAAACCCAAGTCTGGACCTAAGCCTGAAACTGAGTGCTTCTACTGCAAGCAGACTGGTCACTGGAAGCGGAACTGCCCCAAGTATTTGGCGGATAAGAAGGATGGCAAGGTGAACAAAGGTATATGTGATATACATGTTATTGATGTGTACCTTACTAGAGCTCGCAGTAGCACCTGGGTATTTGATACTGGTTCTGTTGCTAATATTTGCAACTCGAAACAGGGACTACGGAATAAGCGGACGCTAGCAAAGGACGAGGTGACGATGCGCGTGGGAAACGGTTCCAAAGTCGATGTGATCGCGGTCGGCACGCTACCTCTACATCTACCTTCGGGATTAATATTAGACCTAAATAATTGTTATTTGGTGCCAGCGTTGAGCATGAACATTATATCTGGATCTTGTTTGATGCGAGACGGTTATTCATTTAAATCAGAGAATAATGGTTGTTCTATTTATATGAGTAATATCTTTTATGGTCATGCACCTTTGAAGAGTGGTCTATTCTTGTTGAATCTCGATAGTAGTGATACACATATTCATAATGTAGAAGCCAAAAGATGCAGAGTTGATAATGATAGTGCAACTTATTTGTGGCACTGCCGTTTAGGTCATATCGGTGTAAAGCGCATGAAGAAACTCCATACTGATGGGCTTTTGGAACCACTTGATTATGAATCACTTGGTACTTGCGAACCATGCCTCATAGGCAAGATGACTAAAACACCGTTCTCCGGTACTATGGAGAGAGCAACAGATTTATTGGAAATCATACATACCGATGTATGTGGTCCGATGAATATTGAGGCTCGTGGCGGATATCGTTATTTTCTCACCTTCACAGATGATTTAAGCAGATATGGGTATATTTACTTAATGAAACATAAGTCTGAAACATTTGAAAAGTTCAAGGAATTTCAGAGTGAAGTTGAAAATCATCGTAACAAGAAAATAAAGTTTCTACGATCTGATCATGGAGGAGAATATTTGAGTTACGAGTTTGGTGTACATTTGAAAAACTGTGGAAAAGTTTCGCAACTCACGCCACCCGGAACACCACAGCGTAATGGTGTGTCCGAACGTCGTAATCGTACTTTACTAGATATGGTGCGATCTATGATGTCTCTTACTGATTTACCGTTGTCGTTTTGGGGTTATGCTTTAGAGACGGCCGCATTCACGTTAAATAGGGCACCATCAAAATCCGTTGAGACGACACCTTATGAACTATGGTTTGGCAAGAAACCAAAGTTGTCGTTTCTTAAAGTTTGGGGCTGCGATGCTTATGTAAAAAGCTTCAACCTGATAAGCTCGAACCCAAAGCGGAGAAATGTGTCTTCATAGGATACCCAAAGGAAACTGTTGGGTATACCTTCTATCACAGATCCGAAGGCAAGACATTCGTTGCTAAGAATGGATCATTTCTAGAGAAGGAGTTTCTCTCGAAAGAAGTGAGTGGGAGGAAAGTAGAACTTGACGAGGTAACTGTACCTGCTCCCTTATTGGAAAATAGTACATCACAGAAAACTGTTTCTGCGACACCTATACCAATTAGTGAGGAAGCTAATGATGATGATCATGAAACTTCAGGACAAGATACTACTGAACCACGTAGATCAACCAGAGTGAGATCCGCACCAGAGTGGTACGGTAATCCAGTTCTAGAAGTCATGCTACTAGATCATGATGAACCTACGAACTATGAAGAGCGATGGTGAGCCCAGATTCCGCAAAGTGGCTTGAGGCCATGAAATCTGAGATGGGATCCATGTATGAGAACAAAGTATGGACTTTGGTTGACTTGCCCGATGATCGGCAAGCAATTGAGAATAAATGGATCTTCAAGAAAAAGACTGACGCTGACGGTAATGTTACTATCTATAAAGCTCGACTTGTCGCAAAAGGTTTTCGACAAGTTCAAGGGGTTGACTACGATGAGACCTTCTCACCCGTAGCGATGCTTAAATCCGTCAGGATCATGTTAGCAATTGCCGCATTTTATGATTATGAAATATGGCAGATGGATGTCAAAACTGCATTCCTGAATGGATTTCTGGAAGAAGAATTGTATATGATGCAACCAGAAGGTTTTGTCGACCCAAAGGGAGCTAACAAAGTATGCAAACTCCAGCGATCCATTTATGGACTGGTGCAAGCATCTCGGAGTTGGAATAAACGCTTTGTTAGTGTGATCAAAGCATTTGGCTTTATACAGACTTTTGGAGAAGCCTGTATTTACAAGAAAGTGAGTGGGAGCTCTGTAGCATTTTTGATATTATATGTGGATGACATATTGCTGATTGGAAATGATATAGAATTTCTGGATAGCATAAAGGGATACTTGAATAAAAGTTTTTCGATGAAAGACCTCGGGGAAGCTGCTTACATATTAGGCATAAAGATCTATAGAGATAGAACAAGACGCTTAATTGGACTTTCACAAAGCACATACCTTTCAAGATTTTGAAGAAGTTCAAAATGGATCAAGCAAAGAAAGGGTTCTTGCCTGTGTTACAAGGTGTGAAGTTGAGTCAGACTCAATGCCCGACCACTGCAGAAGATAGAGAGAAAATGAAAGATGTTCCCTATGCTTCAGCCATAGGCTCTATCATGTATGCAATGCTGTGTACCAGACCTGATGTGTGCCTTGCTATAAGTTTAGCAGGGAGGTACCAAAGTAATCCAGGAGTGGATCACTGGACAGCGGTCAAGAACATCCTGAAATACCTGAAAAGGACTAGGGATATGTTTCTCGTATATGGAGGTGACAAAGAGCTCACCGTAAGAGGTTACGTTGATGCAAGCTTTGACACTGATCCGGACGATTCTAAATCGCAAACCGGATACGTGTTTACTTTAAACGGTGGAGCTGTCAGTTGGTGCAGTTCTAAACAAAGCGTCGTAGCGGGATCTACATGTGAAGCGGAGTACATAGCTTCTTCGGAAGCAGCAAACGAAGGAGTCTGGATGAAGGAGTTCATATCCGATCTAGGTGTCATACCTAGTGCATCGGGTCCAATGAAAATCTTTTGTGACAATACTGGTGCAATTGCTTTGGCAAAGGAATCCAGATTTCACAAAAGGACCAAACACATCAAGAGACGCTTCAACTCCATCCGGGATTTAGTCCAGGTGGGAGACATAGAGATTTGCAAGATACATACGGATCTGAATGTTGCAGACCCGTTGACTAAGCCTCTTCCACGAGCAAAACATGATCAGCACCAAGGCTCCATGGGTGTTAGAATCATTACTGTGTAATCTAGATTATTGACTCTAGTGCAAGTGGGAGACTGAAGGAAATATGCCCTAGAGGCAATAATAAAGTTATTATTTATTTCCTTATATCATGATAAATGTTTATTATTCATGCTAGAATTGTATTAACCGGAAACATAATACATGTGTGAATACATAGACCAACAGAGTGTCACTAGTATGCCTCTACTTGACTAGCTCGTTAATCAAAGATGGTTATGTTTCCTAACCATGAACAAAGAGTTGTTATTTGATTAACGAGGTCACATCATTAGTTGAATGATCTGATTGACATGACCCATTCCATTAGCTTAGCACCCGATCGTTTAGTATGTTGCTATTGCTTTCTTCATGACTTATACATGTTCCTATAACTATGAGATTATGCAACTCCCGTTTACCGGAGGAACACTTTGGGTACTACCAAACGTCACAACGTAACTGGGTGATTATAAAGGAGTACTACAGGTGTCTCCAATGGTAGATGTTGGGTTGGCGTATTTCGAGATTAGGGTTTGTCACTCCGATTGTCAGAGAGGTATCTCTGGGCCCTCTCGGTAATACACATCACATAAGCCTTGCAAGCATAATAACTAAAGATGTTAGTTATGAGATGATGTATTACGGAACGAGTAAAGAGACTTGCCAGTAACGAGATTGAACTAGGTATTGGATACCGACGATCGAATCTCGGGCAAGTAACATACCGATGACAAAGGGAACAATGTATGTTGTTATGCGGTCTGACCGATAAAGATCTTCGTAGAATATGTAGGAGCCAATATGGGCATCCAGGTCCCGCTATTGGTTATTGACCGGAGACATGTCTCGGTCATGTCTACATTGTTCTCGAACCGTAGGGTCCGCACGCTTAACGTTACGATGACAGTTATTATGAGTTTATGCATTTTGATGTACCGAAGGTTGTTCGGAGTCCCGGATGTGATCACGGACATGACGAGGAGTCTCGAAATGGTCGAGACATAAAGATTGATATATTGGAAGCCTATGTTTGGACATCGGAAGTGTTCCGGGTAAAATCGGGATTTTACCGGATTACCGGGAGGGTTACCGGAACTCCCCGGGAGCCAAATGGGCCTACACGGGCCTTAGTGGAAAGGTGAGAGGGCTGCCCACAAGGGCTGCACACCTCCCCCCGTTCCCTAGTCCTATTAGGACTAGGAGAAGGGGCCGGCCCCCCTCTTTCTCTCTTCTCTTTGGAGAATCCTAGTTGGAATAGGATTGGAGGGGGGGAGTCCTACTCCCGGTAGGAGTAGGACTCCTCCTGGCGCACCAAGGGGCCGGCCGCACCTCTCCCCCTTTGACCCTTTATATACGGGGGCAGGGGACACCCCAAGACACACAAGTTGATCATTGTTGATCGTTCCTTAGCCGTGTGCGGTGCCCCCTGCCACCAAATTCCACCTCGGTCATATCGTTGTAGAGCTTAGGCGAAGCCCTGCGTCGGTAGTACATCAAGATCGTCACCACGCCATCGTGCTGACGAAACTCTTCCTCGACGCTTTGCTGGATCGGAGCCCGAGGATCGTCATCGAGCTGAACATGTGCTAAGAACTCGGAGGTGCCGGAGTAACGGTGCTTGGATCGGTCGGATCGGGAAGAAGACGTACGACTACTTCCTCTACGTTGTGTCAACGCTTCCGTTGCGATCTACAAGGGTACGTAGATCAGACTCTCCCCCTCGTTGCTATGCATCACCATGATCTTGCGTGTGCGTAGGAAATTTTTCGAAATTACTGCGTTCCCCAACACGTTACCCACCGTATAGGAAGTACTAGACTTAGACACGGCGCACAATTATCGTGGCGATCCGAAGTCAAATTCCATGTTAATGTATTCACACTTAGAATGTATGTCTTCATTGATTGAAGATATACGTTACTTCATGTGTTGCACATCTAAGTCATCAACATGCATAAGTGTTAGGATGTGTGCCTGATCGCAGGACATTTGAGGATTCCAAGATATTTAGCTCACATCGTAACTTGCAAAATCTCTTCTCATCCAAGGGCTTGGTGAAGATATCTGCCAATTGCTCTTCAGTGTTGACGTGTATGATATCAATATCTTCCTTTGCAACATGATCTCTGAGAAAATGATGACGAATTTCAATGTGCTTTGTCTTCGAGTGCTGAACTGGGTTGTTGGCGATCTTGATGGCGCTTTCGTTGTCGCAGTAAAGTGGCACTTGCTTCAGATGAATGCCATAATCCTTGAGAGTTTGCTTCATCCATAGAAGCTGAGCGCAGCAGGATCCGGCAGCAATGTATTCAGATTCAGCAGTGGAGAGAGATACACAGTTCTGCTTCTTTGAAGACCAACATACAAGTGATCGGCCCAGAAAGTGACATGTGCCTGACGTGGGCTTCCGATCAACCTAGTCACCAGCGTAATCAGCTTCCGAGAATCCAACCAGATCAAACTCTGAGCCCTTTGGATACCATAACCCTAGAGTTGGGGTGTGAGCCAAATATCAAAGAATTCGCTTCACTGCTAAGTGATGCGACTCCTTTGGTGCCGCTTGGAATCGAGCACACATGCAAACACTAAGCATAATATCTAGCCTAGATGCACATAAATAAAGCAAAGAACCAATCATGGAGCGGTATACCTTTTGATCGAACTCTTTACCATTGTCGTCAGGACCCAGATGATGTTTGGCTGGCATTGGTGTTGTGAAACCTTTGCAGTCTTGCATACCGAACTTCTTTAGGCAATCTTTGAGATACTTTTCTTGAGATATGAAGATGCCATTGCATTGTTGCCGTATCTGAAGACCGAGGAAGAATTTCAGCTCCCCCATCATAGACATCTGATATTGCTCTTGCATCATATATTCGAACTCCTCACTGTACTTCTGATTGGTGCAGCCGAAGATAATGTCATCCACATATATTTGGCACACAAACAGTTCACCATCATATGTCTTCGTGAAGAGAGTGGGATCTAGGGAGCTAGGTATGAAGCCTTTGCTCTTCAGGAAGTATTTGAGTGTGTCATACCAGGCCCGAGGGGCTTGTTTGAGGCCATATAGTGCCTTATTGAGCTTGTAAACCATGTCAGGATGTTTTGGATCTTCAAACCCAGGTGGTTGTGCAACATACACTTCTTCTTCAATCTTGCCATTGAGAAAGGCACTCTTCACATCCATTTGATATAAAAGTATGTTATGATGATTTGCATAGGCCAGCATTATACGGATGGCTTCAAGTCTGGCCACAGGAGCAAATGTTTCATCGAAGTCAATGCCTTCCACTTGAGTATATCCTTGAGCAACGAGACGAGCTTTGTTTCTGACAACTTGACCATGCTCATCTTGCTTGTTGCGGTATATCCATTTGGTGCCTATTATGTTATGCTTCCGTGGATCAGGACGCTTAACCAATTCCCATACATTGTTCAGCTCAAACTGATGAAGCTCTTCTTGCATTGCTTGAGTCCACTCAGGTTCCATAAAAGCTTCTTCAACTTTCTTGGGTTCTGTGATTGAAACGAATGCGAAGTGTCCGCAGAAATTTGCCAGTTGAGTTGCCCTTGAACGAGTCAGTGGACCAGGTGCATTGATGCTGTCAATTATTCTGTCAATCTGCACTTCATTGGCAACACGAGGATGTATGGGTCGAAGACTTTGCTCTTGCTGATCTATGTTGTTGTGGGGAGGAATGTCTTCAGGCTGAGCATTGTCTTCATGTGGATCAGGTGCTGAGATGATAAGTTCTTCTTCAGGATGAGCTTCAGAAGGTATAATTTCTCCAGTTCCCATTAGCTTGATTGATTCACTGGCTGGAACTTCATCTAGCACATCTGGCAGTTGCTCTCTTTGTGAACCATTGGTCTCATCGAACCGCACATCCACTGTTTCAACCACTTTGTAGTGAAAGAGATTGAAGACTCTGTAGGAGTGCGAATCCTTTCCATATCCAAGCATAAAGCCCTCATGTGCTTTTGGTGCAAATTTTGAGGTGTGGTGTGGGTCCTTGATCCAGCATCTTGAGCCAAATACTCTGAAGTAACTGACATTTGGCTTCTTGCCAGTTAGAAGTTCATAAGATGTCTTGTTCAGAAGCTTGTGAAGATAAACACGGTTGATTGTATGGCATGCAGTGTCAATGGCTTCAGGCCAGAATTTTCTTGGAGTCTTGTACTCATCTAGCATTGTTCTGGCCATCTCAATGAGTGTTCTGTTCTTGCGTTCGACGACGCCATTCTGCTGTGGCGTGTACGGAGCTGAGAATTCATGTGTGATGCCCAAGGTATCCAGATATGTATCAAGGCCAGTGTTCTTGAATTCAGTGCCATTGTCACTTCTGATGTGCTTTATCTTGGCGCCATAATTGTTCATAGCCTGATTTGCGAAGCGTCTGAAGACATCCTGCACTTCAGTCTTGTAAAGTATTATGTGCACCCAAGTATATCTAGAGTAATCATCAACAATGACAAAGCCATAGAGGCAAGCAGTAGTGGAAAAAGTTGAGTAGTGAGTGGGACCAAAGAGATCCATGTGAAGCAGTTCGAAGGGTCGAGTAGTGGTCATGATTGTCTTCGAAGGATGTTTTGCCCTTGTCATCTTCCCTGCTTCATAGGCACCGCATAAGTGATCTTTCTTGAACTTGACGCCCTCGATGCCTATGACATGCTTCTTCTTCGCAAGGGTGTGGAGGTTCCTCATGCCAGCATGCCCAAGCCTCCGATGCCAAAGCCAGCATTCTGAAGCCTTTGCCAGAAGACATACTGCAAGTTGTGGCCCTGCTGAGAAATCTACCACGTACAAATCATCTTTCTGATACCCTTCAAACACTAGAGACTTGTCAGATTCCATTAGTACTAGGCAACGATATTTTCCAAAAATTACAATCATGTTCAAATCGCAAAGCATTGAGACAGACATTAAGTTGAAGCCAAGGGATTCAACAAACATGACTTTATCCATGTGTTGATCCTTTGAGATTGCAACTCTACCTAGACCCAATACCTTACTTTTACCAGTGTCAGCAAATGTGATGTGGCTCTTGTCGGATGGACGTAAGGTTGAGTCCATAAAAAGACTTCTTTTGCCAGTCATGTGATTTGTACACCCACTGTCAATAATCCATTCAGAAGACTCTGAAGACGCTGGTGTCGTACCCTACAGTGCAGTTAGGGGGATAGGCTTCACGAAGAGTATTGTGAAGCAAAAACATTTGATGAACCAGTGGGTTATGAAAACTTAGATCCAGGTTAGGACTAATAGGGAGAGTAGCATGCGATTCAGGTACGAAATACATAGTGATGCCATTCGGGCATTTGATCTTGCGCCCCACAAGATTTTTAAGGTCCCCAGCAATAGCGTCAGAAGATTTTGGTTTTCTGCTAGAGACCTTTCCCTGCAAAAGAGAGTTAAGCTTTCTTAACCACCCACATCTTCAAGGGTGGCTTAGAAGCAATAAGTCTAAGTGCAGCATCTGAGAATTTTGGCTTTGGAGCCCTAGCAAACAGTCTAGCAGGCGGGCAATAGTACTCATAAGAATAGGCAGAATAGTTCTTGGTCATATGAACATCATGGTTTGAAGAACCGCTCTCATATGCCTGAGCATGGTTTCCCTGCAAAACATTTGCGTTAGTGCGACTCAGGTGACTCCTCTGCCTGTATGAAGCCTTTGGACCATATGAAGCCTTTGGTCTGAGGTTTGTCTTCTTCATGTGAGGTGTCATGAGGACATTCATAGGAAGATTCTCCAGACACGTTTTTGGAACCCAGATCTTCTTCATAGGCGGTCCATTCCTGCAGTTAGTACCAATGTACCTGGCAAATACTTCATCATTCTGATTCTTAAACAGTTTATAGTTTGCATCAAAGGATTCATCAATGTTAATAGGATTAGCACAAGTGAAGCCAGATAGATTGGATGGATCTGCTGAGGATTCCTTTGCAGCAACCCATGTGGTTTTGGGGTACTGCTCAGGTTTCCAGTAAGAGCCATCTGCATTAATTTTCCTCACGAACCCAACACCCTCTTTCCTAGGGTTTCGGTTCAGAATCTGCTTCTTGAGGACATCACATAATGTCTGATGTCCTTTGAGACTTTTGTACATCCCTGTTTCAAGCAATGTCTTCAACCTAGCATTCTCATCAGCAATAGCAGTGGTATCCTCAGCAGAGGGGTTAGTTACCACTTCAATAGTTGAAGATATTAAAACAGCAGTAGCAGTGGAAAATTCAGCAACAGAGGTAGCATTATCACGCTCAATGCATTTAAGGCATGGTGGTTCAAATCCTTCCTGAGCGAAAATGATCTGTTCGGCTCGAAGTGACTCGTTTTCCTTTTGAAGATCTTCATGATCCGCTCTCAACTTCTCAAGATCTTGCTTCTTTTGAAGATAATCATAGGAAAGCTTTTCATGAGTAGTTGAGAGAGTCTCAAGACGATCTTCAAGTTCCTGATACTTAACATGAAGATTTTTTATGTCTTTAATTAAGGATTCAGAACGAGTCATTTCAGCACCCAACAGATCATCGCTTCTGTCTAACAGTTTTTGAATATGTTCCATGTCTTTCTGTTGTTCAGTGGCAATTTTAGCAAGTGTTTTGTAGCTGGGTTTTGAATCACAATCAGAGTCATCGTCACTAGATGTTTGATAGTGAGTAGTGCGTGTGTTTACCTTGGCACCGCGTGCCATGAAGCAGTAGGTAGGAGTAGAGTCGTCCTTGTCATTTGCATCGGTGTTGGTGATGAAGTCATTGTCTTCAGTGTTGAAGATGGACTTGGCGACGTAGGCTGTAGCCAGACTCGCAATGCCAGAATCAGACTCCTCCTCAGACTCCACCTCTGCCTCCTCAGAAGCGGACTCCTCCTCTGAATCCATTTCCTAGCCAACAAACACACGAGCCTTGCCAGTTGAGCTCTTCTTGTGTGATGAAGACTTTGAGGAAGACTTGGAAGAAGACTTTGAGTATTTCTTCTTCTTGTCGTCGGAGTCATATTCCTTGCTCTTCTTCTTCTTCTTTCTGCTCTCATTGTCCCACTGTGGACACTCAGAGATGAAGTGTCCAGTTTTCTTGCACTTGTGACATGTTTTCTTCTTGTAGTCATGAGCAGAAGCTTCATCATTCCTTGAGCTTGATCGTGAAGACTTTCTGAAGCCTTTCTTCTTGGTGAATTTCTGGAACTTCTTCACTAGCATTGCAAGTTCCCGTCCAATGTCTTCAGGATCATCAGAACTGCTGTCAGATTCTTCTTCAGATGAGGACACAACTTTTGCCTTCAAGGCACGAGTTCGCCCATAGTTTGGACCGTAGACATCTCTTTTCTCAGAAAGCTGAAACTCATGTGTGTTGAGCCTCTCAAGTATGTCAGACGGATCGAGTGTCTTGAAATCTGGACGTTCTTGAATCATCAGGGCTAGGATGTCAAACGAACTGTCAAGTGATCTCAGCAGCGTCTTGACGATTTCATGTTTGGTGATCTCAGTGGCGCCGAGGGCTTGAAGCTCATTTGTGATGTCAGTGAGCCGGTCAAATGTGTGCTGGACATTCTCATTGTCATGTCGCTTGAAGCGGTTGAAGAGATTGCGAAGAACACTGATTCTCTGATCTCTCTGGGTTGAGATGCCTTCATTGACTTTGGAGAGCCAGTCCCAGACCAGCTTGGATGTCTTCAAGGCACTTACACGGCCATACTGTCCCTTGGTCAGATGACCACAGATGATATTCTTGGCAGTAGAGTCCAGTTGAGTGAACTTCTTGACATCAGCAGCAGTGACACCTTCTCCAGCCTTGGGAACGCCGTTTTCGACGACATACAATAGGTCAACGTCAATGGCTTCAAGATGCATGCGCATCTTATTCTTCCAGTAGGGATATTCAGTTCCATCGAAGACGGGGCACACAGCGGAGACTTTAATTATCCCTGCAGTCGACATAGCTAAAACTCCAGGTGGTTAAACCGAATCACACAGAACAAGGGAGCACCTTGCTGTGATACCAATTGAAAGTGCGTTATATCGACTAGAGGGGGGGTGAATAGGCGATTTTTATGAAAGTCTTCAAAACGTGAAGGTTATGAAGACAAACAGTACAGATATGCCAATCACTTAAGCAGCGGAAGTTAGATTACACTAGGCAAGCCATGGTCAAGTATTCAATTAAGTAAAAACACAAGACAAGTAGCTGCAGTGTAATAAGGATCAGGTAGGAAGAAGTTATGAAGCCAAACAGATCATACAGTTATGTTGTGAAGACAGAAGATAAAGCAAGCATGCAATGGCTTCACAGTGTGTAATAGAAAGTAAAAGGAAGTGAAGATGAAACAAGTGACACGCTGAAGACAATGATTTGTTGGACCAGTTCCAGTTGCTGTGACAACTGTACGTCTGGTTGGAGCGGCTAGGTATTTAAACCAAAGGACACACAGTCCCGGACACCCAGTCCTGAACACGCAGCTCAGGACACCCAGTCCTCACCGTTTTCTCCTTGAGCTAAGGTCACACAGACCTCGCCCAATCACTCTGGTAAGTCTTCAAGGTAGACTCCCAAACCTTCACAGACTTCGTTCACCGGCAATCCACAATTTCTCTTGGATGCTCAGAACGCGACGCCTAACCGGCTGGAGGATGCACAGTCCTCAAGTGTAATAAGTCTTCAGATCACTCAGACAAGAAGACTTAAGTGATGCCCAATTTACTCTGGCTCTGGGTGGTTAGGGCTTTTCTCCTCGCTAGGAATTTTCTCTCAAAGGCTTCGAGGTGGGTTGCTCTCAAACGACAAAAGCCGTGCACTGAAATCTGAGCAGCCAACCGTTTATGGTTGTAGGGGGTGGACTATTTATAGCCACTGGGCAACCCGACCTGATTTGTCCGAAATGACCCTGGGTCACTAAGGAACTGACACGTGTACCAACGGTCAGATTTCGAACTCACACGGCAACTTTACTTGGGCTACAAGTAAAGCTGACTTGTCTGACTCTGGACAAGATTTTCTCTCATAGTCTTCGCTCGAAGACATAGGATTTGAATTAGGCATCACTTCAGTCATCCTGACTGGTTCTCTTGGACCTCACTTAACAGTACGGTGGTTCCTATGACACAACATAAATGAAGTAAAACTACGAAGGATCTAAGTCTTCGAGTTCCATAAGCTTCATAGGGAGTCTTCACATGTCATTGTCTTCAATATGAATATCTTCATAAACCACCATTGTCTTCAATGTCTTCGTACATTTTTAGGGGTCATCTCTGGTAGTGAAACCGAATCATTGAGGGACTTCTACCTGTGTTATCCTGCAATTCTCACAAACACATTAGTCCCTCAACTAGGTTTGTTGTCAATACTCCAAAACCAACTAGGGGTGGCACTAGATGCACTTACAATAACCAAGAAACCTTCGGAAATCATCTACCTCAACCTTCGAAAAGCATCCGTTATACAAGTTATGGCGATACTCCCGAACTCCCGCCCCAGTACTGGGTGGCGTCGTGGTTATCTCACCAACGAACTGCATAAAAGAGATTTTCGATGTCGACGTACTAAACTCAAGTATTCAAGAACTGCAACGATAAAATTGTGACGACAACACCTCGGAGCTCAACTCCCCGGGACACTGCCACAAAACCCTTGACAGGAGGCACCGAGACAATGTTTTCGTCACAAAACCATCGGAACGATTCCAAAATACCCGCGTGATCCTAAAAAAAAATTGGTGAAATTTGGGAAGAGAATAGTCAAAACTCTACGTCAGGATGCCTTACCAGAGCGATGAAGGGACTGGGGAGTAAAAAGAATTCCTAAACTCTCCGATATATAATTCCTAAATGACTCAAAACATTTTTCTAGACTCAACAACGGCTGCTAAAAACGATCAAGCAGTGGGGGCTCCTAAGGTCGGAGAAGGCTCTGATACCAACTTGTAACGCCCTCGATGCGGCTATATCTCCCACGTGTCGAAGCACGACTTAGAGGCATAACCGCATTGAAAGCAATGTCGCAAGTGAGGTAATCTTCACACATCCCATGCAATACATAAGGGAAAGAGTTACATAGTTGGCTTACAATCGCCACTTCACACAATTACATGAATAAAGCATTACAACATCCAAATACAATCAAGGTCCGACTACGGAACCAAAATAAAAGAAGAACCCCAAATGCGACACGGTCCCCGATCGGCCCCAACTGGGCTCCACTACTGATCAACTAGAACGAAACAACACAAAGGACAAGGTCTTCAACGAGCTCCTCCTGAGCTTGGTTGCGTCATCTGCACGGACTCATTGGCACCTGCAAACTAGTTTTGGAAGTATCTGTGAGCCACGGGGACTCAGCAATCTCGCACCCTCGCGATCAAGACTATTTAAGCTTATGGGTAAGGTAAAAGGAATGAGGTGGAGCTGCAGCAAGCGACTAGCATATATGGTGGCTAAGATACGCAAATGAGAGCGGGAAGAGAAGGCAAAGCACGGTCAATAAAAGTATGATCAAGAAGTGATCCTAAAACAACCTACGTCAAGCATGACTCCAACACCGTGTTCACTTCCCGGACTCCGCCGGAAAGAGACTATCACGGTTACACACGCGGTTGATGCATTTTAATTAAGGTCAACTTCAGGTTTTCTACAACCGGACGTTAACAAATTCCCATCTGCCCATAACCGCGGGCACGACTTTCGAAAGTTCAAATCCCTTTAGGGGTGTCCCAACTTAGCCCATGACAAGCTCTCACGGTCAACTAAGGAATAGACCTCCTCTCGAGACATTCCGATCAGACTCGGTATCCCGGTTCTACAAGACATCCTCGACAATGGTAAAACAAGTCCAGCAAAGCCGCCCGATGCGCCGACATCCTGATGGGAGCTGCACATATCTCGTTCTCAGGGCAACACCGGATGAGACATCCTACGAGTAAAACCAGCCATCAAGTTTCCCTGAGGTGGCCCCACAGTCTACTCAGTTCGGACCAACACTTAGACAAGCACTGGCCCCCGGGGGGGGGGGGGGTTAAAATAAAGATGACCCTTGGGCTGGCCTAACCCAAGGGAAAAAGAGGATAGGTGGCGAATGGTAAAACCAAGGTTGGGCCTTGCTGGAGGAGTTTTATTCAAAGCGAACTGTCAAGGGGTTCCCATTATAACCCAACCGCGTAAGGAACGCAAAATCCGGGAACATAACACCGATATGACGGAAACTAGGGCGGCAAGAGTGGAACAAAACACCAGGCATAAGGCCGAGCCTTCCACCCTTTACCAAGTATATAGATGCATTAATTAAATAAGATATATTGTGATATCCCATCAAGTAAACATGTTCCAACAAGGAACATCATCTCCATGTTCCAACAAGGAACATCATCTCCATGTTCCAACAAGGAACATCATCTCCATGTTCCAACAAGGAACAAACTTCAATCTTCACCTGCAACTAACAACGCTATAAGAGGGGCTGAGCAAAGCGGTAACATAGCCAAACAACGGTTTTCTAGGACAAGGTGGGTTAGAGGCTTGGTTCAACAATATAGGAGGCATGATAAGCAAGTGGTAGGTATCGTAGCATAGGCATAGCAAAAGACCGAGCAACTAAGCAAGCAAAGATAGAAGTGATTTCGAGGGTATGGTCATCTTGCCTGAAATCCCGTAGGAAGAAGAACGAGTCCATGAAGAAGACAAACGGACGTAGACGAATGAGTCCTCACAAACGCGACGTTACCGGAACCAACCCGAAGAAGCAAACACCGGAAAGAAACACACAACATAGTAAACAAACCACACATGAACATGATATGATATGAGGGATGCGGGATGCGATGCATATGCATGATTTGAAAAGGAATGATTGAACCTGGCCTCAACTTGGAAAACCAAGAGTGCCACTGGAAAGGTGAGGTGATTTCGGTTGAAATGGATATAAAGATCACCGGAATCGGATGCACGGTTTGGAAGTGGCAAGCAAAACAAATATGGCACCGGTGTGCGATATACAACAAGTAGCCATCTAAATGCAACAAGATGAACATGCTACAACGCTCAAACATGGCAACAAAATACATGGCAGGGATCCACTCAAGAAGCTTAACAAAAGATGAACACTGAGCTACGGCTAATTCATCCGTTAACAGGTTCAAACAAGCATGGCAAAAATGCATTTAGTAAAGAGATCTCAGACTTAGTGAAATTAACACTTGTCTGGAATTTCAGATCAGATAGCACACTTTGGAGCATGAAAATTATATGCTACAGGAACTTAACATGGCAAAGTAAGGCATGGCATGGAGCTACTCATAGAGCTTAACAAAAGTCCCTTAGTGACCTTGAGCCAAAAGGGATCATAAAATACATTTGCAAGCATGTGAACATGGCAAAAAACATAATCAGGTTACAGACTTAGTGAAAAACCGGAGCATGCAAATCAGATATCAAGTGGGCATGTTTACGAGCTCAATGCACTCACTACAGAGCAAGGCATGACAATCTAAGCATACACCCATCAAGAATACACATTATACAAGCTAGACATGGCAAGAACAATAACATAGCATGCACGGATCAACTACAACATCCTCGACAAAATCGCTAACAAGTAGACAATCTGCCTAGATTCACGAAATAGCAAAAGTAGAGCTCGATTGACTCAAGCTAGGGTGCTCCATAATTGCAAACAAAGACATGGATGGATAGATCACTACAAGATTAACAAAACATCCTTATTGATCATCCTCAAAAGAGGCACGGATCACTAGGAAACAACATGAACATATGGCCATATGAGATAAATAGCTCAAGGACTTAGTGGAAAAGCTAAGTCCCAGAAATCAACATTAACGAATGCCCCACTTTGCAAGCTTGTGCTAGTCACCACACACATCATAAAAATACATGGGTTGCACCTCTGGATAGATGGCAAAACATATAACAAAACACATGTAGAGCTCATGGGCATATCATGCACACAATAATCATGGCCAAAATGACAAATATCTAATTGGAGCAGCAGATCTGACAATTATCTCAAATAGCATTCTTCTAACAGCATTTCGGGCATCAAGATGAACTCAAATGAAAATGATGCAATGAGATGAAATGATGTACTCTCTGAGTCGAACATTTTGATATGCTATATGCATGAATCGAAGCTACGGATGCAAAGTTACGGCATGATCAACAGGGGCATTTGAAACATGGAAATTTCGGGGACTTAGGGAAAAAGTCAACCTCTCTCAGATCTCAGATCTAGGGTTCGTGCACGCGAACCGAGGCTCGCCGGAGACGTTGCCGGAAGAGCTCGATCTCGTCGGAGATGGAGGGGAGGCGGTGAGGAGGCGAGGAGGAGGCCGGAGGGTGCGGCGACCGGCGCGGGTGGCGCAGTGGCCGGCGGCGAGGGGCGATGGGCGGCGAGGTGCCTTGGGTGGCATGCGGCGCGAAGGTAGGCGGCGGCGTCGCGCGTCTTCCGCCGATGGCCGGTGGAAGGAGCCGCGGCTCGGGCTCGAGAGGTAGGCGGCGGCGGCGGCTGTGGGCTCGCGCGGGCCCGCGATGGGCCTGGCGGGCCGTGCGGCTGGGAGGCGCGGGGAGGACAAGTGGCGGTGGCGGATTCGTCGGAGGGCGGCGGCTGGACACGTCCGGTCCGGGATGGACACGTCCGGCGGCTGGAGGTGGGAGAGGGCTAGGGTTCATCTGCGAATTTCGGAGGGGGAGGTGTTTATATAGGTAGAGGGAGCTAGGAGAGTCCAAATGAGGTGCGGTTTTCGGCCACACGATCGCGATCGAATGACTGAGAGGATGGAAGGGGTTTAGGTGGGTTTTGGGCCACTTTGGAGGGGTGTGGGGCTGCAACACACACGAGGCCTTTTCGGTCCCTCAGTTAACCGTTGAAGCATCAAACGAAGTCCAAATGGTACGAAACTTGACAGGCGGTCTACCAGTAGTAAACCAAGGCCGCTTGGCAAGTCTCGGTCCAATCCGGAAATTTTTAATCTCCACACACGAAAGAAAGGTAGAAATGACCACCGGAGGAGAACGGAGCGCCGGAATGCTAAACGGACAACGGGAAAAATGCTCGGATGCATGAGACGAACACGTATGCAAATGAAATGCGCATGATGACATGATATGCAATGCATGAAATGCAAGCAATGCCAAGGCAACAACAACGAATAACTGGACGACACCTGGCACATCGGTCTCGGGGTGTTACACCAGCTTACTGCCCCACCATTCAAAATATACACGTATCCGGTTTGTGACTTAAAGTCATCCAGATCTGTGTCGAAGCTAGCATCGACATAACCCTTTACGGCGAGCTCTTCGTCATCTCCATAAACGAGAAACATTTCCTTAGTCCTTTTCAGGTACTTCAGGATATTCTTGACCGCTGTCCAGTGTTCCATGCCGGGATTACTT
Source organism: Triticum monococcum (assembly GCA_034509565.1). Classification (NCBI taxonomy): domain Eukaryota; kingdom Viridiplantae; phylum Streptophyta; class Magnoliopsida; order Poales; family Poaceae; genus Triticum; species Triticum monococcum. Next base: position 81,524,859 of record CM067843.1, read on the forward strand.
TGGTACCTTCCTACCAAACTTACGACAAGGTTTACATCAGGTCTGGTACACAGCATAGCATACATGATAGACCCTATGGCCGAGGCATAGGGGACGACACTCATCTTTTCTCTATCTTCTGCTGTGGTCGGGCATTGAGCCGTGCTCAATCTCGTACCTTGCAATACAGGCAAGAACCCCTTCTTTGACTGATCCATTTTGAACTTCTTCAATATCTTGTCAAGGTACGTACTCTGTGAAAGACCAATGAGGCGTCTCGATATATCTCTATAGATTTTGATGCCTAATATATAAGCAGCTTCTCCAAGGTCCTTCATTGAAAAACACTTGTTCAAGTAGGCCTTTATGCTTTCCAAGAATTCTATATCATTTCCCATCAATAGTATGTCATCCATATACAATATGAGAAATACTACAGAGCTCCCACTCACTTTCTTGTAAATGCAGGCTTCTCCATAAGTCTGCATAAACCCAAACGCTTTGATCATCTCATCAAAACGAATGTTCCAACTCCGAGATGCTTGCACCAGCCCATAAATCGAGCGTTGGAGCTTGCACACCTTGTCAGCATTCTTAGGATCGACAAAACCTTCCGGCTGCATCATATACAATTCTTCCTTAAGGAAACCATTAAGGAATGCTGTTTTGACGTCCATTTGCCATATCTCATAATCATAGAATGCGGCAATTGCTAACATGATTCGGACGGACTTTAGCTTCGCTACGGGTGAGAAAGTCTCATCGTAGTCAACCACTTGAACCTGTCGATAACCCTTAGCGACAAGCCGAGCTTTATAGATGGTCACATTACCATCCGCGTCTGTCTTCTTCTTAAAGATCCATTTATTTTCTATGGCTCGCCGATCAACGGGCAAGTCAGTCAAAGTCCATACTTCATTTTCATACATGGATCCTATCTCGGATTTTATGGCTTCCAGCCATTTGTCGGAATCCGGGCCCGCCATCGCTTCTTCATAGTTCGAAGGTTCACCGTTGTCTAACAACATGATTTCCAAGACAGGGTTGCCGTACCACTCTGGTGCGAAACGTGTCCTTGTGGACCTACGAAGTTGAGTAGCAACTTGATCTGAAGTTTCATGATCATCATCATCATCAACTTCCTCTCTAGTCGGTGCAGGCACCTCAGGAACATTTTCTTGAGCTGCGCCACTTACCGGTTCAAGAGGTAATACTTCATCAAGTTCTACCTTCCTCCCACTTATTTCTTTCAAGAGAAACTCTTTCTCTAGAAAGGACCCATTCTTGGCAACAAAGATCTTGCCTTCGGATCTGAGGTAGAAGGTATACCCAACAGTTTCTTTAGGGTATCCTATGAAGACACATTTTTCTGACTTGGGTTCGAGCTTTTCAGGTTGAAGTTTCTTGACATAAGCATCGCATCCCCAAACTTTTAGAAACGACAGCTTATGTTTCTTCCCAAACCATAATTCATATGGTGTCGTCTCAACGGATTTTGACGGAGCCCTATTTAAAGTGAATGCGGCAGTCTCTAAAGCATAGCCCCAAAATGACAATGGTAAATCGGTAAGAGACATCATAGATCGCACCATATCTAATAGAGTGTGATTACGACGTTCGGACACACCATTACGCTGAGGTGTTCCAGGCGGCGTGAGTTGTGAAACTATTCCACATTTTCTTAAGTGTGTGCCAAATCCGTGACTCAAGTATTCTCTCCCATGATCTGATCGCAAGAACTTGATTTTCCTGTCACGTTGATTCTCAACCTCACTCTGAAATTCCTTGAACTTTTCAAAGGTCTCAGACTTGTGTTTCATTAAGTAGACATACCCATATCTACTCAAGTCATCAGTGAGGGTGAGAACATAACGATAGCCACCGCGAGCCTCAACACTCATTGGACCGCACACATCAGTATGTATGATTTCCAATAAGTTGGTTGCTCGCTCCATTGTTCCTGAGAACGGAGTCTTGGTCATTTTACCCATGAGGCATGGTTCGCATGTGTCAAATGATTCGTAATCAAGAGACTCTAAAAGTCCATCTGCATGGAGCTTCTTCATGCGTTTGACACCTATGTGACCAAGGCGGCAGTGCCACAAGTATGTGGGACTATCATTATCAACCTTACATCTTTTGGTATTCACACTATGAATATGTGTAGCATTACACTCGAGATTCATTAAGAATAAACCATTCACCATCGAAGCATGACCATAAAACATATCTCTCATATAAATAGAACAACCATTATTCTCGGATTTAAATGAGTAGCCATCTCATATTAAATGAGATCCTGATACAATGTTCATGCTTAAAGCTGGCACTAAATAACAATTATTGAGGTTTAAAACTAATCCCGTAGGTAAATGTAGAGGTAGCGTGCCGACAGCGATCACATCGACCTTGGAACCATTCCCGACGCGCATCGTCACCTCGTCCTTTGCCAGTCTCCGTTTATTCCGCAGCTCCTGCTTTGAGTTACAAGTGTGAGCAACCGCACCGGTATCAAATACCCAGGAGCTACTACGAGTACTGGTAAGGTACACATCAATTACATGTATATCACATATACCTTTCGTGTTGCCGGCCTTCTTGTCCGCTAAGTATTTGGGGCAGTTCCGCTTCCAGTAACCACTTCCCTTGCAATAAAAACACTCAGTCTCGGGCTTGGGTCCATTCTTTGGCTTCTTCCTGGTAGCTTGCTTACCGGGCGCGGCAACTCCCTTGCCGTCCTTCTTGAAGTTCTTCTTACCCTTGCCTTTCTTGAACTTAGTGGTTTTATTCACCATCAACACTTGATGTTACTTTTTGACTTCTACCTCTGCTGATTTCAGCATTGAATATACCTCAGGAATGGTATTTTTCATCCCCTGCATATTGAAGTTCATCACAAAGCTCTTGTAGCTCGGTGGAAGCGACTGAAGGATTCTGTCAATGACCGCGTCATCCGGGAGATTAACTCCCAGTTGAGTCAAGCGGTTATGCAACCCAGACATTTTGAGTATGTGCTCACTGACAGAACTATTTTCCTCCATCTTACAGCTGAAGAACTTGTCGGAGACTTCATATCTCTCGACCCGGGCATGAGCTTGAAAAACCATTTTCAGCTCTTCGAACATCTCATATGCTCCGTGTCTCTCAAAACGCTTTGGAGCCCCGGTTCTAAGCTGTAAAGCATGCCGCACTGAATGAGGAAGTAATCATCAGCACATGTCTGCCAAGCGTTCATAACGTCTTGGTTCTATGGGACGGGTGCATCACCTAGCGGTGCTTCTAGGACATAATCTTTCTTGGCAGCTATGAGGATGATCCTCAGGTTCCGGACCCAGTCCGTATAGTTGCTGCCATCGTCTTTCAGCTTGGTTTTCTCTAGGAATGCGTTGAAGTTGAGGACAACGTGGGCCATTTGATCTACAAGACATATTGTAAAGATTTTAGACTAAGTTCATGATAATTAAGTTCATCTAATCAAATTATTCAATGAACTCCCACTCAGATAGACATCCCTCCAGTCATCTAAGTATAACATGATCTGAGTTAACTAGGCCGTGTCTGATCATCACGTGAGACGGACTAGTCAACATCGGTGAACATCTTCATGTTGATCGTATCTTCTATACGACTCATGCTCGACCTTTCGGTCTTTTGTGTTCCGAGGCCATGTTTGTACATGCTAGGCTCGTCAAGTCAACCTAAGTGTATTGCGTGTGTAAATCTGGCTTACACCCGTTGTATTCGAACGTTAGAATCTATCACACCCGATCATCATGTGGTGCTTCGAAACAACGAACCTTTGCAACGGTGCATAGTTAGGGGGAACACTTTCTTGAAATAATTACGAGGGATCATCTTATTTAAGCTACCGTCGTTCTAAGCAAATAAGATGTAAAACATGATAAACATCACATGCAATCAAATAGTGACATGATATGGCCAATATCATTTGCTCCTTTGATCTCCATCTTCGGGGCTCCATGATCATCGTTGTCACCGGCATGACACCATGATCTCCATCATCATGATCTCCATCATCGTGTCTTCTTGAAGTTTTCACGTCAACTATTACTTCTACTACTATGGCTAACGGTTTAGCAATAAAGTAAAGTAATTACATGACGTTTATGTTGACACGCAGGTCATAAATAAATTAAGACAACTCCTATGGCTCCTGCCGGTTGTCATACTCATCGACATGCAAGTCGTGATTCCTATTACAAGAACATGGTCAATATCATACATCACATATATCATTCATCATTCATCACAACCTTTGGCCATATCACATCACAAAACACTTGTTGCAAAAACAAGTTAGACGTCCTCTAATTGTTGTTGCAAGTTTTTTTTACATGGCTGCTATAGGTTTCTAGCAAGAACGTTTCTTACCTATGCCAAAACCACAACGTGAATTGCCAATTTCTATTTACCCTTCATAAGGATCCTGTTCATCAAATCCAATCCGACTAAAGTGGGAGAGACAGACACCCGCCAGCCACCTTATGCAACTAGTGCATGTCAGTCGGTGGAACCGGTCTCACGTAAGCATACGTGTAAGGTTGGTCCGGGCCGCTTCATCCCACGATGCCGCCGAATCAAGATAAGACTAGTAATGGCAAGCAAATTGACAATATCGACGCCCACAACTACTTTGTGTTCTACTCGTGCATAGTAACTACGCATAGACCTAGCTCATGATGCCACTTTTGGGGAACGTAGCAGAATTTTAAAATTTTCTACGCATCACCAAGATCAATCTATGGAGTCATCTAGCAACGAGGGAGAGAGGAGTGCATCTACATACCCTTGTAGATCACGAGCGGAAGCGTTCAAGAGAACGGGGTTGATGGAGTCGTACTCGACGTGATCCAAATCACCGAAGATCCTAGTGCCGAACGGACGGCACCTCCGCGTTCAACACACGTACAGAGCGAGGACGTCTCCCACGCCTTGATCCAGCAAGGAGGAGGGAGAGGTTGAGGAAGAGGGCTCCAACAGCAGCACGACGGCGTGGTGGTGATGAAGCTGCAGTACTCCGGCAGGGCTTCGCCAAGCTCTTATGGAGGAGGAGAGGTGTTGGGGAGGGGAGGGGCTGCGCCTTGGATGTTGTGTGCAGCCCTCCCCTCACCCCTCTATTTATAGGGGAAGGGGGAAGGGGGCCGGCCCCCTCTAGATGAGATCTAGAGGGGGGCGGTGGCCAAGGGGAGGGGGGCTTGCCCCCCAAGCAAGGGGGCGCCCCCCCTTAGGGTTTCCTCCCAATCCTAGGCGCATGGGCCCTAGGGGGGTGTGGCGCCCCAGCCCACTTGGGCTGGTTCCCTTCTCCATACAGCCCATAAGGCCCTCCGGAAGAGGTGGCCCCTCCCGGTGGACCCCCAGAACCCCTCCGGTGGCCCCGGTACGATACCAATATGCCCCCGAAACTTTCCGACGACCATATGCCAACTTCCCATATATAAATCTTTACCTCCGGACCATTCCGAAACTCCTCGTGACGTCCAGGATCTCATCCGGGACTCCGAACAACATTCGTTAATCACATACAAGTCTTCCTAACAACCCTAGCATCACCGAACCTTAAGTGTGTAGACCCTACGGGTTCGGGAGACATGCAGACATGACCGAGACGACTCTCTGCTCAATAACCAACAGCGGGATCTGGATACCCATGTTGGCTCCCACATGCTCCATGATGATCTCATCGGATGAACCACGATGTCGAGGATTCAATCAATCCGTATACAATTCCCTTTGTCAATCGGTACGTTACTTGTCCGAGACTCGATCGTCGGTATCCCAATACCTTGTTCAGTCTCGTTACCGGCAAGTCACTTTACTCGTACCATAATGCATGATCCCGTGATCAACCACTTGATCACATTGAGCTCATTATGATGATGCATTACCGAGTGGGCCCAGAGATACCTCTCCGTCATACGGAGTGACAAATCCCAGTCTCGATTCGTGCCAACCCAACAGACACTTTTGGAGATACCTGTAATGTACCTTTATAGTCACCCAGTTACCTTGTGACGTTTGGCACACCCAAGGCACTCCTACGGTATCCGGGAGTTGCACAATCTCATGGTCTAAGGAAATGATACTTGACATTCAGAAAAGCTACAACAAACGAACTACACGATCTTTGAGCTAAGCTTAGGATTGGGTCTTGTCCATCACATCATTCTCTTAATGATGTGATCCCGTTATCAATGACATCTAATGTCCATAGTCAGGAAACCATGACTATCCTTTAATCAACGAGCTAGTCAACTAGAGGCTCACTAGGGACGTGTTGTGGTCTATGTATTCACACATGTATTATGATTTCCGGATAACACAATTATAGCATGAACAATAGACAATTATCACGAACAAAGAAATATAATAATAACCATTTTATTATTGCCTCTTGGGCATATTTCCAACAGCTTGCCGTTCTTCTTGAAGTCCCCCTTTCTTCCCTTTGCCCTTTTCTTGAAACTAGTGGTCTTGTCTACCATCAACACTTGATGTTTTTCTTGATTTCTACCTTCGTTGATTTCAGCATTACAAAGAGCTTGGGAATCGTTTCCGTTATCCCTTGCATATTATAGTTCATCACGAAGTTCTACTAACTTGGTGATGGTGACTAGAGAATTCTGTCAATCACTATTTTATCTGGAAGATTAACTCCCACTTGATTCAAGCGATTGTAGTACTCAGACAATCTGAGCACATGCTCACTGCTTGAGCTATTCTCCTCCATCTTTTAGCTACAGAACTTGTTGGAGACTTCATATTTCTCAACTCGGGTATTTGCTTGAAATATTAACTTCAACTCCTAGAACATCTCATATGTTCCATGACGTTCAAAAACGTCTTTGGAAGTCCCGATTCTAAGCCGTTAAGCATGGTGCACTAAACTATCAAGTAGTCATCATATTGAGCTAGCCAAACGTTCATAACGTCTACCTCTACTCCTGCAATAGGTCTATCACCTAGCGGTGCATCAAAGACATAATTCTTCTGTGCAGCAACGAGGATAATCCTCAGATCACGGATCCAATCCACATGTAAGACCTTGAAGTAGATGTGTCTAGAGGGGGGTGATTAGACACTTCATGCCAAAGTTGCAATTTTTAAGCTTTTTTGGTTTGAGTGGAGTTTAAGCATAATTTCAACAATCACAATACATATCAAGCAAGTATGAAAAGTGTATATAGGCAGCGGAAAGTAAAGCATGCAACTTGCAAGAATGTAAAGGGAAGGGTTTGGAGAATTCAAACACAATCGGAGACACGGATGTTTTTCCCGTGGTTCGGATAGGTGGTGCTATCCTACATCCACGTTGATGGAGACTTCAACCCACGAAGGGTAACGGTTGCGCGAGTCCACGGAGGGCTCCACCCACGAAGGGTAACGGTTGCGCGAGTCCACGGAGGGCTCCACCCACGAAGGGTCCACGAAGAAGCAACCACCCACGGAGGGTCCACGAAGAAGCAACCTTGTCTATCCCACCATGGCCATCGCCCACGAAGAACTTACCTCACTAGTGGTAGATCTTCATGAAGTAGGCGATCTCCTTGCCCTTACAAACTCCTTGGTTCAACTCCACAATCTTGTCGGAGGCTCCCAAGTGACACCTAGCCAATCTAGGAGACACCACTCTCCAAGAAGTAACAAACGGTATGTTGATGATGAACTCCTTGCTATTGTGCTTCAAATGATAGTCTCCCCAACACTCAACTCTCTCTCATAGGATTTGGATCTGATGGAAAGAAGATTTGAGTGGAAAGCAACTTGGGGAAGGCTAGAGATCAAGATTCATATAGTAGGAATGGAATATCTTGGCCTCAACACATGAGTAGGTAGTTCTCTCTCAGAAATAGGATGCTGGAAGTGTAGGCTTAGTCTGATGGCTCTCTATCGAATGAAGAGGAGGTGGAGGGGTATATATAGCCTCCACACAAAATCCAACCGTTACACACAGTTTTCCAATCTCGGTGGGACTGAATCAACAAACTCGGTCGGACCAAAAAGGTAAACCTAGTGACCGTTAGAGATTTCGGTGGGACCGACTGAATCAACTCTGTGGGACCGATGTGCTAGGGTTAGGGTAAATCCAAAACTCGGTTTGACCGATTACTCAAACTCGGTGGGACCGATTTGGGTAATAAGTGAAACAGAGGGCTGGCCAAGCAAACTCGGTGGGACCGATTGCATATCTCGGTGGGACCGAGAATAATGCAATAGGTAACAGAGAGTTTGCAAGCCCATCTCGGTGAGACCGAGATCCCATCGATGAGACCGAATCGATTAGGGTTTCTGGCAGTGGCTATGACAAGTGAAACTCGGTGGCACCGGATAGGAATAATCGGTAGGTCCGAGTTTGGCTTAGGGTTTAGGTCATTTGTGGATATGGGAAAGTAGCTGAGGATTTTGGAGCATTTCATTAAGCACTTAAGCAAGAGGCTCATTAAGCAACACCTCATCCCTCCTTGATAGTATTGGCTTTTCCTATGGACTCAATGTGATCTTGGATCACTAAAATGTAAAATGAAGAGTCTTGAACTACAAGCTTTAGCCAATCCTTTGTCCTTAGTATCTTGGAGACCTTCCCACAACCTTTAGTCCATGCCACTCCATTGTTGAACTTATCTGAAACATACTAGATGAAAACGTTAGTCCAACAAGAGATATGTTGTCATCAATTATCAAAACCACCTAGGGAGCACTTGTGCTTTCACCACATCATTGGTACTAACATTTTTCAACATAATTTTTCTCTAGGAACACAATAAACTGGGAGCAACATCGCGAGCTATTGATCTACAACATAGATATGCTAATACTACCAGGACTAAGTTCATGATAAATTTAAGTTCAATTAATCATATTACTTAAGAAATCCCACTTAGAAAGACATCCCTCTAATCTTCTAAGTGATCACGTGATCCAAATCAACTAAACCATAACCGATCATCACGTGAAATGGAGTAGTTTTCAATGGTGAACATCACTATGTTGATCATAACTACTATATGATTCACGCTCGACCTTTCGATCTCCAGTGTTCCGAGGCCACATCTGCATATGCTAGGCTCGTCAAGTTTAACCCGAGTATTTCTGCGTGTGCAAAACTGTCTTGCACCCATTGTAGATGGACGTAGAGCTTATCACACCCGATCATCACGTGGTGTCTGGGCACGACAAACTTTGGCAACGGTGCATACTCAGGGAGAACACTTTTATCTTGAAATTTAGTGAGAGATCATCTTATAAAGCTACCGTCGAACTAAGCAAAATAAGATGTATAAAAGATAAACATCACATGCAATCAAAATATGTGACATGATATGGCCATCATCATCTTGTGCCTTTGATCTCCATCTCCAAAGCATCGTCATGATTTCCATCGTCACCGGCATGACACCATGATCTCCATCATCTTGATCTATATCAATGTGTCGTCACATGGTCGTCTCGCCAACTATTGCTCTTGCAACTATTGCTATCGCATAGTGATAAAGTAAAGCAATTATTTGGCGCTTGCATCTTATGCAATAAAGAGACAACCATAAGGCTTCTACCAGTTGCCGATAACTTCAACAAAACATCATCTTATACAACAACTTATATCTCATCACATCTTGACCATATCACATCATAACATGCCCTGCAAAAATAAGTTAGACGTCCTCTACTTTGTTGTTGCAAGTTTTACGTGGCTGCTACTGGGCTTAGCAAGAACCGTTCTTACCTACGCATCAAAACCACAACGATAGTTTGTCAAGTTGGTGTTGTTTTAACCTTCACAAGGACCGGGCGTAGACACACTCGGTTCAACTAAAGTTAGAGAAGCTGACACTCGCCAGCCACCTGTGTGCAAAGCACATCGGTAGAACCAGTCTCGCGTAAGCGTACGCGTAATGTCGGTCCGGGCCGCTTCATCCAACAATACCGCCGAACCAAAGTATGACATGCTGGTAAGTAGTATGACTTATATCGCCCACAACTCACTTGTGTTCTACTCGTGCATATAACATCAACACATAAAACCTAGGCTCGGATGCCACTGTTGGGGAACGTAGTAATTTCAAAAAATTTCCTACGCACACGCAATATCATGGTGATGCATAGCAACGAGAGAGGAGAGTGTTGTCTACGTACCCTCGTAGACCGGAAGCGGAAGCGTTAGCACAACGCGGTTGATGTAGTCGTACGTCTTCATGGCCCGACCGATCAAGCACCGAAACTACGGCACCTCCGAGTTTTTGCACACGTTCAGCTCGATGATAATCCTCGGACTCCGATCCAGCAAAGTGTCGGGGATGAGTTCCGTCAGCACGACGGCGTGGTGACGATCTTGATGTTCTACCGTCGCAGGGCTTCGCCTAAGCACCGCTACAATATTATCGAGGATTATGGTGGAGGGGGGCACCGCACACGGCTAAGAGATCAATGATCAATTGTTGTGTCTCTTGGATGCCCCCTGCCCCCGTATATAAAGGAGTGGAGGAGGGGCCTAGCCAAGGAGGGTGGCGCGCCCAAGGGGGGGAGTCCAACTCCCATCGGGAGTAGGACTCCCCCTTTTCCTATTAAGAGTAGGAGAGGGAAGGAAGAGGAAGGAGGGATGAAGGAAAAGGGGGGGGGGCTCCCAATTCGGATTGGGCTTGGGGGGGGGGTGCCCCCTCCCTTGCTCCTTTCCCCTCCTTTCCACTAAGGCCCAATACGGCCCATATACCTCCCGAGGGGTTCCGATAACCTCCCGGTGATCCGGTATTGTCCCAATCTCACTCGGAACCTTTCCGGTGTCCAAATATAGTCATCCAATATATCGATCTTTATGTCTCGACCATTTCAAGACTCCTCGTCAAGTCCGTGATCACATCCGGGACTCCGAACAACCTTCGGTACATCAAAATATATAAACTCATAATGAAACTCTCATCGTAACGTTAAGCGTGCGGACCCTACGGGTTCGAGAACAATGTAGACATGACCGAGACACGTCTCCGGTCAATAACCAATAGCGGAACCTGGATGCTCATATTGGCTCCTACATATTCTACGAAGATCTTTATCGGTCAGACCGGATAACAACATATGTTGTTCCCTTTGTCATCGGTATGTTACTTGCCCGAGATTCGATCGTTGGTATCTCAATACCTACTTCAATCTCGTTATCGGCAAGTCTCTTTACTCGTTCCGTAATACATCATCTTGCAACTAACTTATTAGTTGCATTGCTTGCAAGGCTTAAGTGATGTGCATTACCGAGAGGGCCCAGAGATACCTCTCCGACAATCGGAGCGACAAATCCTAATCTCGAAATATGCCAACCCAACATGTACCTTTGGAGACACCTGTAGAGCACCTTTATAATCACCCAGTTACGTTGTGACGTTTGGTAGCACACAAAGTGTTCCTCCGGTAAACGGGAGTTGCATAATCTCATAGTCATAGGAACATGTATAAGTCATGAAGAAAGCAATAGCAACATACTAAACGATCGGGTGCTAAGCTAATGGAATGGGTCATGTCAATCACATCATTCTCCTAATGATGTGATCCCGTTAATCAAATGACAACTCATGTCTATGGTTAGGAAACATAACCATCTTCGATTAACGAGCTAGTCAAGTAGAGGCATACTAGTGACACTTTGTTTGTCTATGTATTTACACATGTATTATGCTTCCGGTTAATACAATTCTAGCATGAATAATAAACATTTATCATGATATAAGGAAATAAATAATAACTTTATTATTGCCTCTAGGGCATATTTCCTTCACCTCTGACTCAGGGGGAAAGCCAAGGAACCTTCCCTTCGTCGTCGTAGCCCCAACTTTGTCGATGGTGAAAACTCAAAGACTCAACAAGACACAGACTGGCGACGGTGATATGTGCGGCTCATTTCTAACCGACATTACGATCATGGTGTGCCAGCCCACTCAAACATGATTAATCCCACTTTGGTTAACATGAATGAAAACAAAATTTAACTGAAGCAAGGGTGTGGGATACTTGGATTTTAAAAGTGTTGTAACACATTAGCAGTAACAAATTATTGTGTAAAAAAAAGGGACATTTTGGATTATAGTAATTTCGAATGAGAGAATTTGGATCCTGGTAATCTTGCACATGTCATATAAATCCCTATAAAATGCTAATCTGCATGAACTGTTGATGAATTCTAGTGCCTGCTTCGATCACATGGTGGTGGTGGGTTGGGGTGGGGGGGGGGGGGGGTACCATTTGTCTCATGCATGCGACTTCATTGTCTTAAATTACATCGTGCGGATCATGTAAAAGAACTTATTTCTATCAATTCATGTACCTTTCTCCTTTTTACAATTCGTCGATGTCCTGATATCATCAATATTCTTCGATTTCTTAGTCCTACATTCTTTGAAGTATACAAGGAGAAATATATGAGATGTGACTGCGGTGGATCACACAAAGTGGCAAAATAACGCACCCACTTGGATTCGAGAAGTCACCCCACTTAATAATAAGTCACAAGAAAGAAGTTCTCTCGGTATCTTTAATTTTTGACGGGTGAGTGATTATGACTTAGTCAATTAAGAAACAAAGACGTAATTTCAATAATGCCATATCAAGAGTTTTTCGTCCCCTTTTCAATTTACACGAGCCGAGAGACCGAACTTCCATCATACTAATCTCAGCGGTTTCGCCGCTTCAGTTATGTAACAAGATGTCCCTTGCAATGCCCATATCTTGCAACATAACGTGTGGTCTCTACTGGTTAACATGACTGAGCGGTGGCCGTTCACTCACTTTCCGGGTATCTCACCTCATGTATATATATCTTTTCTTGGAAGATTTGCTTTTACCCTTTGCAGTTAACACGTCTACGTCCTACGGATGCAGCATGCGATAATTGTACAAAAAAGGGCGCCGATCGGTCGCTTTCCCCTCGGGCCTTATGCATGCATTTCTCTTGCCATACGTGGTTAATCAACAACCAGAGAGCACTAGCTAAAAAGGAGCCAACACAACCGATTCCCCGGCTCATAGCGTCCTGCTAATATTTTTATACTCAATCTAGCACGCATGAGATCATTGGAGTTCACTTGGAACTCTTAATTAAACCCAGTTTAATTATGATAGGGAGGGGGTGATACAGTAACGATTAGTAAGTGCCGAGCTTATCTTATCCGACTCTCTGTAGTCGTATCGAACACTGGCAAATTTGTCAGTTTCATGGGCGAATCTACTTACACCAATCAAAGAGGGGGCCTACGCTACACTGAACACTGCCCACTAGAATGGCTGGCATTATTGAAAACGATGCCACTGTGACACTGTGTGTCACCAGTACTCTTGGGATAAGCCATGGCCATGACCCGTGGGATTACTTTTCTCTGCTGTCTGCCGGCGATATGAGACTACGATTCCAAGACAGCTTTTATTTTACTGTTGCCATCCACAGCAACGCTAACAGTTGTAAATCCTTCAGACAATTTTATTATATTAGCAAAAAAAATACACTTGGAACGTGTTGCGACAGACAGACGATTTTTAGGGCACTATGCAGTCGCAATTTTTACTAGGACACTGTTCCAAGTACAGTACGTTAGTAGCAAAAATACAGTGGGGAGTCGGGAGGACAAAACACGGAGGGTGGCGTGTGTGGTGTGGCGGAATGGAATTTGGCCCGCCGGATCAGGCCGGGGTTGGGATGTCAAGATATGTTTGCGCCCTAGAGGGAATCATGATGAAGCCATCAGATCACGAAAGAATAATGGAAACAGTGGGATCGCTTTTGGTTCATGGCTCCCTTCCCTCCGTTGCGCTTTCCGCTTTTCCTCCCGTTTATAAGCGCAACAAGTGCACCACAACCGAGCCCAACCCACACTCGCTCCTTCCTTCTCCAGCCCTTCCACACACAAACCCGCAGCAGAGAGAGACGAGAGAGAGAGAGGTCGTAGGCAGCCGTTGCTTGCTGGCCTAGCTAGCCGCTGCGTGCTTGGCTCTGGTGGGCATCTAGATGCTCTCGTTTCCTTTCGCGGCGTCTGCTCAGCTACGCCGGAATTCCTCCGTCTCCGGGCCTTCCCTCCCTCCTCTCATGGCCTAGATTCGTGCCAGTGCTGCTCGTAGCAATCAATCCAGAGCCGTTTCTTTCTTCTTTCCTCGCGCCTAGTACGTAGCGTAGCCTGCTCTGCTGCTGCTGCCTGCTCGCTTTGAATACGCGCCCGCCCTCCTCAAAACGCTCAAACCTTGTCCCTTTCCTGCAAACCCCTGCCGCCTTTTGGTCGCTCTAGCTCTAGCGCACAGGCAGGCAGGCAGGCAGGCACAGTACTATACTCCCCGGGCGCCGCGCCGGGCTCTTTCACCTCGTCTCGGTCTCAGGTGGGCGGGCGGGCGTCCAGCACCTGCACTGTGCCCTCCTCTCGCCTCTCTCTTCCGCCATATATTCCGCCCCCGCCTGTCACCGCGCACGAGGAGAGGAGAGCCGCGCTTGTGAGTCGTGAGTCGTGACTTGTCGGAGCCAGCTCCTCTGTCTCCATCGCTGTCTTGATTTGTCGCCTGAGCTGGGAGCAGCGCCGGCGAGGGAGCGAGCTTGCTAGGGACGGTTGACTCTCACTCACTCATGGCGTGGAGCGGGTTCAGGGAGGCGGCGGCGGGGGAGAGCGGCCTGGAGCTCAGCCTCGGCCTCCCCGCCTACTTCACCAAGCCGGCAGCACCACCTGCAGGTACGTCTGCTTTGCCACGTCGATCCGTTAGTTTCTTCTTCTTGCTGCTCCCTGCCTGCTACATACTTGTTGATCATCCGAGTTTTCATGGATTTGTCTGTGTTTGTGGTGGCAGGTCTGGACGGGCAGGAGTCGAGCGGCGCCGGCGCCGGTGATTTTGCTCGCCATCCTGATGGAGGAAGCAACGGCTCCAAGGCCAAGTAGGCAAAAACTTTATTTTCACAGTTGCAGCGTTGATCTGATGATCGTCCTGTTCTTTTATACTTCGTCCACGTACGTGCAGGCCGGCAGCAGCAGCAGCAGCTCCGGTCGTGGGGTGGCCGCCGGTGCGCTCGTTCCGGCGGAACCTGGCCGCCTCCAAGCCGTCGTCGTCCAAGGAGGACGGCAGGGCAAGCAAAGACAACGACGTCGACGTCAAGGGCGCCGACGAGCCTGCGGGCCGGAAGGGCCTGTTCGTGAAGGTCAACATGGACGGCGTCCCCATCGGGCGGAAGGTGGAGCTCAAGGAGGACGGCAGCTACGCTGACCTCTCCGCCACCGTCGACAAGCTCTTCCGCAGCCTCCTCGCCGGTACAGATACATACCCACACGCACCATGCATCATCGATCTTACGCTGTCAGTCGTACTCTCCTGGTCTCACTCATGCGAGTGTTTCCTGCCTGTGCATGTAGCTCAAAGGGACGCCGCCGCTGCCCCCGACGCGATCGCCGGCGGCGAGTACACGCTGGTGTACGAGGACGACGAGGGCGACAGAATGCTGGTCGGGGACGTCCCATGGCAGTAAGTTGAAAGAACGGTTACACCCTGGACGACACTGGAGACAAGTTGTAACTATGCTGAATCTGATGAACTGACCGATCTCGTCTCTGCGCGCGTGCAGGATGTTCATCGTCACGGCGAAGAGGCTGCGAGGGCTCAAGAGCTCCGACCTGCCGGCCTCGTCGGTGAGTATCTCTGGAATAAATCTGAACCGTGCACACTATTCCAGAGATAGCCGGTCGAATCAGCTTTAACTGAACCAAGTCGCTATCTCCTTGTGTGTTCTTCGCAGCTGACGGCGGCCGGGAGCAGGAAGAGGCCGGCGGCCGCGGCCGACTGCTGATCGGACAAGCCCGGCGTTGTAAAAGGCCTTTTTTGACGAGGGCTAATCCTGTTTTGCTACTACGTACGTACGCACGTATGAGGATGAAATCACGGCTGTAATTAGAGCCGTGTCTGTGATGCTGCTGCTATTTTGGGGGCCATCGTGGCCGTATTTTGGTGCTTTTTTTCTACTTCTAACTAGATGCGTTCGTCGGATGCTCTAATCTAATACTAGTACTAGTATGTTCTTAGTGATATAACTGCACAAATACTTCATGTGAACTTGATCTTTGCTGGTTGTTTGTTTGTGGTGCTGCTCGAATGGTGTTGGTTCAGGTCCAACTTCTTCTGATCGATGTGTAGGACCAAAAAAAGGACACACATGTAGAATTTAGATTTTTAGAAAGGATGATTACCTATCTGAACGATGCATGCAGCTATTTTATTAATTATTCACAAAGACATTATAAAGTAATACATCAAGTAGTCCGAAGCCACCATCTTAGCAATAACCGTCGCTACACCTATCAACCTGATGAAGGGGTGCCGATAGTCCGAGCCTAATACCAAACAAACATCGCATAAATACCTAACATCTAAATGCAGAGGCCCCAACCAAGACACGTATTGGGTTTGGGGCACAAACTGGTCCAACGCACTCTATGTGTCGTCGCCGCCATCCTCCACCAATCCATATTCAGAGCAGAAACTAATGCACCAACCTTGCCAGACCTCTCTGCCATCAACGCCACCATGACTCCAGACAACATCCTCCTGCGCGAGTCCATCTCCACGCATCGGGCGTTGAGTCTCCACGGCGCCACGCCGCCGAGATTCGCCGCCCTCAATGTATAAGGTGAAGCACCGTCCCACCAAAGAAGTCGTCCTCTGGTCCCACGAGTCCGTGTGTACCTCCAAGATTGACGCCCCCAAGGGGGAAACGATACCAGAGCGCCGCTGTTATCCGATCTACTGATCTAGGGTTTTCCACGGAAGTAGCAGAGAGTGGCCTTGAACTTCTTCACGGCGATGCCTTCAAGAAGGGAACGACGCAGACAGCAGCGCCACCGCTGGCCTTGGCAGTAGCCGAAAGCATGTTTTCACCCAGATATGTTCGAAGAAACTCCATCTCTCGTGGATGGGCCGCCGCCAGCACCAGCACCACCAGGACGAGCACACGCTACCATCGGTACCTCCGCGGTGCCCAGAGGCCACAAGACCCGATGACACCATGCCTCACAGGCTGCATCGACTTGGCCCGAGCACTACCCAGATTCGGGGGTCAAGAGCCCCAGGCTGCAGGAGCTGTCGAGGCAGCACCACCGGACGGGGACAAGCCCTCCACCTCGCCATAGAACGAGCGGCCACCGAAGCTTCAAAGAGTCGCGCCACCAAGCCACCACCGGGAACAACTGCGCTGCCGCGAGGAAGGAGGGAGAGCCGCGCCAGGGAAGAAGCCCCGTCGCCGTCGGCACTGCTCGGGCTTTGCCCGGCAGTGGCCCTCGACGGCGGTGAGGGGGAGGGGAGGGTGGAGGAGGGCCGACGGCGGAGGCGGCTAGGGTTCCCCCATGTCACCTCCGCGGGGCAAACATCTAGATGCTCGAGATTTGGTCTTGATTCTGATATGGTGGCCCATTGTTTCTCTAACTAGGCCCAAGCCCAAGCCCATAGACCGGTACCAATCTCCACGCTCGATCGCACGGTGGGAAACTGCCATGTTCATTCTTTCTTCTCTTCCCAATCCTCATATCACGAATACGCAAAGGTTGCGTATTTTTTTCCATTAATAGAAGGAGAGTGAATAGAATTACAAGGCTTGGTGCATCTTGCAGCATGTATGCGATGTTCATCATCATCGTGGCTCCAGCATTGGCCCATAATGGCGCCTCATCCTTGAGCTCGTAGACGAGTCGAGAGACGGAAGGTTGTTGCCATCGACGATGCACCTGTTGCGGTGCTTCCGAATGGCCCAAGACATGAGCATGATGATGGAGGAAAGCCCTCGGTAATGCATGGTGGAGGCATGTGAGCAGGTAGATGACCACTAGTCGGAAAACGTCATCGATTGGCACGGGAGTGTAGTGATACGTCTCCAACGTATCTATAATTTTTTATTGTTCCATGCTGTTTTATTATCAATCTTGGATGCTTTATAATCATTTTATATCATTTTTTGGTACTAACCTATTGACGTAGTGCCAAGTGCCAGTTGTTGTTTTTTCCATGCTTTTTACATCGCAGGAAATCAATATCAAACAAAGTCCAAATGCCATGAAACTTCATGATAATTTTTTTATGGGCCAGAAGGAAGGCGGCCCTGGTTGCACCTGGGGGGTGCCTCGAGGGGGGCACAACCCACCAGGGCGCGCCCTGATGGGTTGTTCCCACCTCGGGTGCCCCCCGGACTGCCTCTTTGCTCTATAAATACCCCAAAAATACCAAAACCCTAGGGGAGTCGACGAAATATTCATCCAGCCGCCGCATAGTCCAGAACCACCAGATCCAATCTAGACACCATCTCGGATGGGGTTCACCACTTCCATTGGTGCCTCTCCGATGATGCATGAGTAGTTCTTTGTAGACCTTCGGGTCCGTTGTTAGTAGCTAGATGACTTTCTCTCTCTCGCTGAATTCTCAATACAATGGTCTCTTGGAGATCCATATGATGTAACTCTTTTGCGTTGTGTTTGTTGGGATCTGATGAACTTCGAGTTTATGATCAGTTATATCTTTTTATATCCATGAAAGTTATTTGAGTTTCTTTGATCTCTTATATGCATGATCTCTTATAGCCTCGTATTTCTTCTCCGATATTTGAGTTTTGTTTGGCCAACTTGATCTATTTATCTTGCAATGGGAAGAGGTGCCTGGTAGTGGGTTCGATCTTCCGGTCCTTGATCCCGGTGACAGAAAGGGAACTGACACGTATGTATCGTTGCTACTAAGGATAAAAAGACAAGATCTATATCTACTGCCATATAGATAAACGGATCTTGTCTACATCATGTCATCGTTCTTATTGCATTACTCCATTTTTCCATGAACTTAATACACTAGATGCATGCTGGATAGCGGTCGATGTGTGGAGTAATAGTAGTAGATGCAGGCAGGAGTCGGTCTACTAATCTTGGACGTAATGCCTATGTAATGATCATTGTCTAGATATTGTCATAACTATTTGAAGTTCTATCAATTGCCCAACAGTAATTTGTTTACCCACCGTTTGCTATTTTTCTCGAGAGAAGCCACTAGTGAAACCTACGGCCCCGGGGTCTTCTTTCTCATATATTTGCCTTGCGATCTACTTTTCCTTTGCATTTTTATTCATATCTATTAAACCCCAAAATACAAAAATACCTTGCTGTGTTTTATCTTTATTTATTTTATTTGGAGTTCGATCTATCAATCTACTACAATTTGCCTCACGCCCGCTTGCCAGTTGCCGATAACTTTTACAAAACATGATCATCTCATACAACAATTTATATCTCATCACGTCTTGACCATATCACATCACAACATGCCCTGCAAAAACAAGTTAGACGTCCTCTACTTTGTTGTTGCAAGTTTTACGTGGCTGCTACGGGCTTAGCAAGAACCGTTCTGACCTACGCATCAAAAACCACAACAAATTTTCATCAAGTGTGTTGTTTTAACCTTCAACAAGGACCAGTCGTAGTCACACTCGATTCAACTAAAGCTAGAGAAACAGACACCCACTAGCCAACTGTGTGCGAAGCACGTCGGTAGAACCAGTCTCATGGACGCGGTCATGTAATGTCGGTCTGGGCCGCTTCATCCAACAATACCGCCGAATCAAAGTATGACATGCTGGTAAGCAGTATGACTATTATCGCCCTCAACTCTTTGTGTTCTACTCGTGCATATAACATCTACACAAAGACCTGGCTCGGATGCCACTGTTGGGGAACATAGTGAAAGTGCAAGTGGCACTTATACTATATTTTGGTGTGATGACAATGTGGTTAGTTGAACTAATATCGGTCACTAAAGTTTATCTCGGGATATTGGTTCCAAGTGCTCCATGATGGAGATGTGCGGACCCCCTGAGGGAGTCCTGGATTAGGGGGTGTCCGGATGGCCGGACTATACCTTCAGCCGGACTCCTGGACTATGAAGATACAACATTGAAGACTTCATCCCGTGTCCGGGAGGGACTTTCCTTAACGTGGAAGGCAAGCTTGGTGATACGGATATGCAGATCTCCTACCATTGTAACCGACTCTATGTAACCCTAACCCTATCCGGTGTCTATATAAACCGGAGGGTTTTAGTCCGTAGGACAACATACACAACAACAATCATATCATAGGCTAGCTTCTAGGGTTTAGCCTCTCCGATCTCGTGGTAGATCTACTCTTGTACTACCTATATCATCAATATTAATCAAGAAGGACGTAGGGTTTTACCTCCATCGAGAGGGCCCGAACCTGGGTAAAACTTCGTATCCCTTGTCTCCTGTTACCATCCGTCCTAGACGCACAGCTCGGGACCCCCTACCCGAGATCCGTCGGTTTTGACACCGACACTGGTGCTTTCATTGAGAGTTCCTCTGTGTCATCACCGTCAGGCTTGATGGCTCCAACGATCATCAATGGCGATGCAGTCCAAGGTGAGACCTTCCTCCCCGGACAGATCTTCGTCTTCGGCGGCTTCGCATTGCGGGCCGATTCACTTGGCCATCTGGAGCAGATCGACAGCTATGCCCCTGGCCGTCAGGTCAGATTTGGAAGCTTAAACTACACAGCTGACATCCGCGGGGACTTGATCTTCGACGGATTCGAGCCACTGCCGAGCGCGCCGCACTGTCACGACGAGCATGATCTAGCTCTGCCGCCGAATAGTGCCCTGGAGGCCCCACCCGCATCGGCTTTGACCCTTAATTCGGAGCCAACTGCGCCGATCGAGGATGGGTGGTTGGACGCCGCCTCGGGGGCTGCGATCCCAACGGCGATCGAGCCGAACACCAGCCCCGCACTCTGTGAGACTCGTGACTCCAAGGAGCCGGACTCCTCTCCGGACTCCGAACTCTCCGCGCCCCTGCCGATCGAATCCGATTGGGCGCCGATTATGGAGTTTACTGCCGCAGACATCTTTCAGCACTCGCCTTTCGGCGATATTCTGAAGACACTGAAGTCTCTCTCCTTATCAGGAGAGCCCTGGCCGGACTACGGTCAGCAAGGTTGGGGTTCGGACAATGAAGAAATTCAAATCCCACCCACCACCCACTTTGTAGCCACGGTCGACGACTTAACCGACATGCTCGACTTCGACTCCGAAGACATCGACGGTATGGATGCCGATGAAGGAGACGATGAAGAACCAGCGCCTGTCAGGCCCTGGAAAGCCACCTCGTCATATGACATATACATGGTGGACACCCCAAAAGAAGGAGATGGCGATGGAACAACGAAGGATGACCCCTCCAAGAAACAGCCTAAGCGCCGGCGTCAGCGGCACCGCTCAAAATCCCGCCAAAACAAATACGGTGATTCCAGCACGGGAGATAATAAATACTCCAGAAAGTGCCGAAGAAAACCCCCTCCAGCAAGATTTAGCACAGGAGGATGGAGAAACCAGCCCTCATGAGAGAGCGGCAGACAGAGAGGTCGAGGACGATAATTATATGGCTCCCTCCGAAGACGAGGCAAGCCTCGACGACGACGAATTCGTCGTGCCAGAGGATCCTGTCGAGCAAGAGCGTTTTCAACGCAAGCTAATGGCCACGGCAAGAAGGCTCAAGAAAAAACAGCAACATCTTAGAGCTGATCAAGATTTGCTAGTCGACAGATGGACTGAAGTCCTTGCGGCCGAAGAGAATAAACTCGAACGCCCCTCCAAGAGCTACCCAAAGCGCAGGTTGCTTCCCCGATTAGAGGAGGAAGCACTTGATGCGGCCGACCGGCCACCTCGTGGCCGCGACAGAGAGGCCTCTCGGCCCTCCACTCAAGCCGCACCCCGTACTAAGGCACGGGAATATGCGCCGGACTTACGAGATATGTTGGAGGACAAGGCAAGGCAAACAAGATCGATCTACGGATCGCGGGGGCGCCCCACGGCTCGAGACGGTAACCATCACGCCGGCCACAAATTTGGCAGGGCCGAACACAGTAGACAAAGCTCATTGGAGCTACGTCATGATATAGCCCAGTACAGAGGCGCCGCACACCCACTATGCTTCACAGACGAAATAATGGATCATCAAATCCCCGAGGGTTTCAAACCCGTAAACATTGAATCATATGATGGCACAACAGATCCTGCGGTATGGATCGAGGATTATCTCCTTCATATCCACATGGCCCGCGGCAATGATTTCCACGCCATCAAATACCTCCCACTCAAGCTTAAAGGACCAGCTCGGCATTGGCTTAACAGCTTGCCAACAAGATCAATCAGTTGTTGGGAGGACCTGGAAGCCGCATTCCTCGACAATTTCCAGGGCACTTATGTGCGACCCCCAGACGCCGATGACCTAAGTCACGTAATTCAGTAGCCAGAGGAATCGGCCAGGCAATTCTGGACACGGTTCCTAACAAAGAAAAATCAAATAGTCGACTGTCCGGACGCTGAGGCCCTAGCAGCCTTCAAGCACAATATCCGTGACGAGTGGCTGGCCCGGCACCTTGGACAGGAAAAGCCGAAATCTATGGCAGCACTCACGACACTCATGACCGGCTTTTGCGCGGGAGAAGACAGCTGGCTTGCTCGTAGCAACAATATGACCAAGAACCCTGGTAATTCGGACACCAGGGACAGTAGTGGCAGGTCGCGTCGCAACAAGCAGAAGCGCCGCATTAACGACGACAATGCTGAGGATACGACAGTTAATGCCGGATTCAGAGGCTCTAAATCCGGTCAGCGGAAAAAGCCATTCAAAAGGAATCCTAGGGGCCCGTCCAGTTTGGACCGAATACTCGACCGCTTGTGCCAGATACATGGCACCCCCGAAAAGCCGGCCAATCACACCAACAGGTATTGTTGGGTGTTCAAGCAGGCAGGCAAGTTAAACGCCGAAAATGAAGACAAGGGGCTGCATAGCGATGATGACGAGGAGCCCCGGCCGCCGAACAACAGTGGACAAAAGGGTTTTTCCCGCACAAGTGCGGACGGTGAACATGATATACGCAACCCACGTCCCCAAAAGGGAGCGGAAGCGCGCGTTAAGGGACGTATACGCGGTAGAGCCAGTCGCCCCAAAGTTCAACCCCATGGTCCTCCTGCCCGATCACCTTTGATCGAAGGGACCATCCCACTAGCATCCGTCATGGCGGATTCGCCGCATTGGTTCTAGACCCAATTATTGACGGATTTCATCTCACTAGAGTTCTTATGGACGGCGGTAGTAGCCTGAACCTGCTTTACCAGGATACAGTGCAGAAAATGGGCATAGATCCCTCGCGGATTAAGCCCACCAAAACGACCTTTAAAGGCGTAATACCAGGTGTAGAGGCCAACTGTATAGGCTCAGTCACACTTGAAGTGGTCTTGGGATCTCCGGATAATTTCCGAAGCGAGGAGTTAATCTTTGACATAGTCCCATTCCGCAGTGGCTATCACGCACTGCTCGGGCGAACCGCATTCGCCAAGTTCAATGCGGTACCGCACTATGCATACCTTAAGCTCAAGATGCCAGGCCCTCGAGGAGTAATTACGGTCAATGGAAACACCGAACGCTCCCTCCGAACAGAGGAGCACACAGCGGCCCTTGCAGCGGAAGTACAAAGCAGCCTCTCCAGGCAGCTCTCCAGTCCGGCCATTAAACGACCGGACACCGTCAAGCGCGCCCGGAGTAACCTACAACAAGACCGCCTGGCACGATCCGAGAAGGCGTAGCAATGCGGCCCCAACCCCAGCCCTCGCAAAAATGTGACACCAGTACTTCATGTACATAACTACGCTCTAGAAATACCATGGGTACAGGGGGAGGGGCACCATCACGGCACGCCCGAAGCACGGCTTAAACCACACCAGGGGCTGCCGATTTTTTAATTTTCGCTTACTTTCAGGAATCCATTCTTCGGAAGGCCTGTTCGGCAGTTCAATTGCCGCACAAACGATGCAAGAACCAGGGAAGCAGACAAGCCACGCCGCATTATGGAACTCCCAGGTGGTCTCTATCACGAGCAGTATACCTGTTTCGCATACTATTCCACAGCTTTCCCCTGGAACGGACATGTTACATAGTCCAACCTTTTGCTTATCGCATTATTTGTATCGTTCTGCTTTGATCGCAGCCCTTTTTAATAAACAATGCATAGCTTTTGTCTATTTTTGCATTACTCTTTATATATATATATGTTCCTTAACAACATGTTGCACCCGTACACTTTGGTACGGCCAAAATACACTAGGGGCTTTAGTACCCCTCAATATGGTGTGAGAAGTCCGAACACTTTAACAAGTGCGGCACCCCGAACTTATAGCATTATATGCATCGGCTCCGAATCATGTCTTGGGTCAACAGTTGGGTTTGCCCGGCTCCTATGTTTTGGTGCCTTACGTTCCGCTATATCGGCTAAGGTAGCACTAGGAGAACCACTGCGATTGTGCCCCAGTTGAGCTGGGTCGAGCACCTCAGTGGAGAAAGCTAAAACTGACTGTCATGATGAAGCGAGAGCTGGTCGCTGTTCGAGAGGTTTTTTGAGTCCCTAAAGACTTATGCCGCTTAGGGCGAGGAGCCGGCTCTGTCCGGCCAAGGCGTGGATAGCGCCCCGAACTCGGTCTTCCGAATACCAGGGGCTTCACCGGAATTTAAAATTATAGAATTCTATGGCTAAGTGAGAGTGTTCACGCATTATAGTATGATTGCCTTGTTCGTTGGGCTGAGCGCCTCCCTCGAAGGACCCAAACATGGGAAAAAGAGAGCTCAGGTTTATCCCGGAACACCCCAGCACTAGCGACACAGGGGCAGAAGCCGACGACTCGCCATCTCTCAGAATTGATAAACAACCGCACAGAAGGTAATATTTTAAATTCCAACAGCATTGCTTAGCGCATATGAACAAGTTTTCAGCGCACAGGACAAAACGAGCAAGTTTCACTCAAAAAATTACATCCCTAGAACATTCATCTGCCACAAGGCAGGCACCCTTCAGAACATCCTTATAGTAATTCTCGGGCTTGTGATGCTCTTTCCCCGGCGGTGGCCCGTCCTTGACAAGCTTCTCAGCATCCAGCTTGCCCCAGTGCACCTTAGCACGGGCAAGGGCCCTACGGGCACCTTCAATGCAGACGGAGCGCTTGATGACTTCGAGCCTTGGACAGGCCTCCACCAGCCGCCGCACCAGCCCGAAATAGCTCCCAGGCAGAGCCCCTCCAGGCCACAGCCGAACTATGAGGCCCTTCATGGCCTGTTCGGCCGCCTTGTGGAGCTCGACCAGTTGCTTCAGCTGGTCGCTCAGGGGCACGGGGTGTCCGGCCTCAGCATACTAGGACCAGAACACCTTCTCTATCGAGCTGCCCTCCTCGGCTCGGTAGAATGCGGCGGCTTCGGATACACTCCGGGGAAGATCTGCGAACGCTCCTGGAGAGCTCCGGATTCGGGTAAGTAACAAGTAACTCACGTTTATGTGTTTGCTTTGCATAAAGAATGCCTTACCCGCCGCTATCTTCTTCACCTCATCCAACTCCTGGAGGGTCTTCTGGGATTCGGCCTTGGCAGACTTGGCATTTTCAATAGCCACCGTGAGCTCGGACGCTCGCGTCTTTGAGTCAAGCTCCAAACTCTCATGTTTTCCATGAGAGCCTGGAGCTCTCGCCGTACCTTGCCAACCTCGGCCTCATACTTCTCCCGCTCGTTGCGCTCTGTGGCCGCCCTCTTCTCGGCCTCGACCAGCGCTTGCTTAAGGGTCGCCACCTCAGACGTGGCCCCTACAATAGCCACGGTAATCCTGTTATTTTTTGCAATTGCACCTTTATATATATATATATTTGAAAACAAGGTATTTCTTACCTTCATTGTCCTCGAGCTGCTTCTTGGCACGCCCGAGCTCTTGCTCGGACTGCTCGAGGTTCTGCTTTAGCGTGTCCACTTCCGCAGTCAGTGCGGCGGACGCAAGCAGAGAAGCCTGCATACGCATATTGACTCATTTTTGTTAGACTCCTGTGAATTTTATTTGATCCTCTATTTGGCTTTTCTTCCCGAACGCCAAACAGAGCATCAGGGGCTACTGTCTATGTGGTAATATTATTTACACATTCTTTACTTACCTCAAAGCCTGTTAAAAGGCTAGTACAAGCTTCAGTCAGTCCGCTCTTGGCGGACTGAACCCTCTGGACCACCGCACTCATAATGGTGCGGTGCTCCTCGTCGATGGAGGCACCTTGGAGCGCCTCCAACAGATTGTCCGGCGCCTCCGGTTGGACGGGGGTGACCGGCACGGTGGGCTTGCTCCTCTTGGAAGGAGATCCCCCGCCGGACTCTGGAACCTTTGAAGGTTCCAGAGCGGTGTCCGTCCTAGAGCCGGACTTGGAGCCCTGGGGGGTTTCATCCCCTTTACTCCTGGAGTCCGGGAGGTCGCCTTGCGGTGCCTCTAGGACCACCTCCTCCCGGCTTGGAACCTGTTGGGACAAACACTTCGGTGTCGTCCGTAGGACGGGGGGAGGAAGCCGTCGGAAGCGAGTTCACATCCGACAAGTCCAGTGAGCCGCTCGACGACGCGTCGAGCCGGTCTTTGGGTGGGCTGCATAAACATATTCGACGTAAGGGAAAGCTGTGCGATAAACGAATACTATGAATTACTCTGGTATACGGATACTTACGATTTTGCCAGGGGCTTGGCCCTGGGCAGCCACTCCTCTCCGCCGTCGTCGGCGTCGGTGGAGTAGTCCGGAGGAAGGGTTTTCCCCTTCTTGGACCCTCTGGCCTCCCCAGAGAGTGCGGCCTTCCTTTTCTTCTCTCCTCCTGCTGGAGGGGGAGAGGTCTCTTCTTCTTCCTCCTCGTCTTCACGGGAGGAATGCGCCTCAGAACCGTTGGATGATGGATCCGACACCTCCTGACGCCGGGCACTCTTTCGAGTCCCCGTGGCCTTTTTCACGGCCTTCTTCTCCGGCACCACATAGGGTGCCGGAACCAGCAGCTTCACCAAGCGAGCGTCCGCTGGGCCTTCGGGCAAAGGAGCCGGACAGTTGATCTGTCCAGACGTCACCTGCCAATCCTGTCAAAGGTAAGGGAGCTTAGATCCCGCATGGAGTCAAACTATGAAAAATTGATACCCTATAAAAGGAAAAAACAGCTTACTGCATGAGCGTGATGTTGCGTACTGAATCCGCGATCCTCGGTAGCGGATGCGGGGGCCTCGGCGTCCTTGAAAAGCACCTTCCAGGCATCTTCATACGTCGTGTTGAAGAGCCTGCTCAGAGTTTGGTGCCGCGCCGGGTCGAACTCCCACAGGTTGAAAGCCCATTGTTGACACAGGAGGATCAGGCGGATAAGCATAACCTAGACTATGTTCACAAGTTTGAGCTTCTTGTCCACCAGGGTTTGGATGCATGTTTGGAGTCCGGTCAGCTCTCCTTTCTTACCCCATGACAGGCCCGTCTCCTTCCAGGAGGTGAGCCGCGTAGGGGGTCCGGATCAAAACTCGGGGGGTGCGACCCAATCGGCGTCGTGCGGCTCGGTGATGTAAAACCACCCCGATTCCCACCCCTTCAGGGTCTCCACAAAGGAGCCCTCGAGCCATAGGACGTTGGCCATCTTGCCCACCATGGCGCCTCCGCACTTCGCCTGGTTGCCACGCACCACCTTCGGCTTGACATTGAAAGTCTTGAGCCATAGGCCAAAATGGGGGCGGATGCGGAGGAAGGCCTCGCACACGACGATAAACGCCGAGATGTTGAGGACAAAGTTCGGGGCTAGATCGTGGAAATCCAGGCCGTAGTAGAACATGAGCCCCCGGACAAATGGGTGGAGAGGGAAACCCAGTCCGCGGAGGAAATGGGGGAGGAACACCACCCTCTCATGGGGCCTAGGGGTGGGGAAGAGCTGCCCCTTTTCGGGAAGCTGGTACACGATGTCATTAGACAGGTATCCGGCCTTCCTCAGCTTTTTGATGTGTCCCTCTGTGACGGAGGAGACCATCCACTTGCCTCCTGCTCCGGACATGACTGGAGAAGGTTGAGGTGGGAAGTGCGGACTTGGGCGCTGGACCTCGAGTGCGCGAGAATAGATAAGCAAGGGAGGAAGAAGGCGTAGGTAAAAAGATGGATCCTTATCCCCTTATATGGGTGGACGCAACTACGTGTCCCCACCAGCCTGGTAAAACTCGCCTATCTCCAAGCGCCATAATCAATGGCGCGGTTGGGTTACCCACGCCCGTATTGATGAGAATCCTGGGATAAGGGGACATGATCTCTGCTTTAACAAGACGTGCCAAGGAAATCACCTCGCATGACGCGCTGAGGTGGGATAATGAAACGACTCGGATAAAGGCTTGTCCGTGGTGTGTCACATTACGGAATACGTCAGCAGATTAGATTTGTGTAAATATTATTCTCTCTACGGCAATATGTGGAAACTTATTTTGCAGAGCCGGACACTATCTTTGTGTTCAAAATCTTCTATGAAGTACTTGGAGGAGGAACCCGCCTTGCAATGCCGAAGACAATCTGCGCGCCGGACTCATCGTCATTGAATCCTGGTTCAGGGGCTACTGAGGGAGTCCTGGATTAGGGGGTGTCCGGATGGCCGGACTATACCTTCAGCCGGACTCCTGGACTATGAAGATACAAGATTGAAGACTTCGTCCCGTCTCCGGGAGGGACTTTCCTTGGCGTGGAAGGCAAGCTTGGCGATACGGATATGCAGATCCCCTACCATTGTAACCGACTCTATGTAACCCTAACCCTATCCGGTGTCTATATGAACTGGAGGGTTTTAGTCCATAGGACAACATACACAACAACAATCATACCATAGGCTAGCTTCTAGGGTTTAGCCTCTCCGATCTCGTGGTAGATCTACTCTTGTACTACCTATATCATCAATATTAATCAAGCAGGACGTAGGGTTTTACCTCCATCGAGAGGGCCCGAACCTGGGTAAAACTTCGTGTCCCTTGCCCCCTGTTACCTTCCGGCCTAGACGCACAGCTCGGGACCCCCTACCCGTGATCCGCCGATTTTGACACCGACACCCCCATTTCAAAAAGGTCAAAGGCGTGGTCTTTTGGCGCTTCGAAGGTTTTAGTTTTTGGTTTGCTTCAAGTCGTAGGAAAGACTGCACTATTAAGAGGGGTTTGTGTGGATCAAAGTTGTGTGGGAATGCCTTTGCCTAACCTTATACACTTAGCCTACCCACACCTACCACCTAAAATCCTAGTCTGTGTGCTTGTGGTACTGAGAAAGTTTGTGACAAAAAGTTACTAGGTACCTCGTGCGCACGGGGTACTGCATAACTCTCTGGGTACCCGTGGGGATGGGGTCTTTGGACCCCCGTGCGCACGGGGTACTACGTAAACTCTCTGAGTACCCCGTGCGCACGGGGTCTTTTGACCCCCGTGCTCACGGGGTTGTGTGAATCTCTTTGAGTACCCCATGCGCACGGGGCTGACTTAGCCCGTGCGCACGGGGTCCAACGGGCAGATTTCCCCACCCGGCTAAGAACACTATATAAAGCCTCTTCTTCCACCTCCAACCCCTAAGCCTAATGTCTTGTTGAGCTCCACCATTGCTACACCCCTTTTGCTCAATACTCTCAATCCCTCCACCCAAACTTGTTGAAATTTGGGGATTGGGAGAGCAAGACCCGATCTACAACTTGACCAAACCAAATCGCGCTCCCCGCAACATTTCTTCCCCATTGACTTGTTACTCTTGGAGCTTGGGCTCCTAGGCGGCTAGAGGTTCCTCCGGAAGCTTCCTTGCTTGTGGTGTGCTCCGGAGAAGTTTGTAAAGGTGTGGTGGTCGCCTTCAAGACCAACCCCGAGTGATTCGAGGCTCATCCGTTAGGGGTGACTCGAAGAAGATTACAATGAGCCTTCGGTGTCGTTCCGCAAGCTTTGGCTCCGGCACCGCTCCAAACGGAGAGTAGCTCTTCCCCAAGGAAGAGTGAACATCGGGATAAAATCCGCGTCCTCGTCTCACTTGTGGTTAATCCTTTCCTGCACCTTACTTTGTGTTGTATGCTTGTTGGCTTGCTACTTAGTTTGTTGCCTAGCATTCTTTATCTTGGAGCTTGCTTGTCATATAGGTTGCATTCACCTAGTTGCATATCTAGTGAACTCTATTTATCCGCTAAGCCTTAAAATCGACAAGAAAGATTAAAATTTATAGTCTCCTATTCACCCCCTCTAGTCGACCGTATCGATCCTTTCAATTGGTATCAGAGCCTCGTGCTCTAATATAAGGTTTTACAACCTTAGAGGATATGTTCGATCTAGGGAATGAGGGAGGTGGCGCACTCGTTGCGGGGGATGGTCAAAACGTACCCCCCGTCGTGAACGAGGCACTTCGTGCCCCGGTCGCTGCTCCCGCCGCTCCTACTGACCCGGGTGCCCCCTTGACCGCGGCCGATATTCTTCCAATGTTTGTGGACCTCAAAGCCTCTATGTTGAAACGGGTTCGTGTTGGGCAACATAGTGATTTCAAAAAATTTCCTACGCACATGCAAGATCATGGTGATGCATAGCAACGAGAGAGGAGAGTGTTGTCTACGTACCCTCGTAGACCGAAAGCGGAAGCGTTAGCACAACGCAGTTGATGTAGTCATACATCTTCACGATCCGACCGATCCAAATACCGAACGTACGGCACCTCCGAGTTCAGCACACGTTCAGCTCGATGACGTCCCGCGAACTCCGATCCAACAGAGCTTCACGGGAGAGTTCCGTCAGCACGACGATGTGGTGACGGTGATGATGTTGCTACCGACGCAGGGCTTTGCCTAAGCACCGCTACGATATGACCGAGGTGGAATATGGTGGAGGGGGGCACCACACACGTCTGGGAGAGATCAACTGATCAACTTGTGTGTTTAGAGGTGCCCCCTGCCCCTGTATATAAAGGAGCAAGGGGGGAGGCCGGCCGGCCCTCTATGGGTGCGCCAGGAGGAGGAGTCCTCCTCCTAGTAGGAGTAGAACTCCCCTTTCCTACTCCTACTAGGAGGAGGAAAGGAAGGAGGAGAAGGAGAAGGAAGGAGAAGGAGGAAAAGGAGGAAAAGGAGGAAAGGGAGGCCACCCCCCTAGTCCAATTCGGTTTGGGCTAGGGGGGCCACGCGCCCTGCCTCCTCTCTTCCACCACTTAGCCCATGAGGCCCATTACTTCTTCCTCGTATTCCCGTAACTCCCCGGTACCCCCGAAAATACCCGAATCACTCGGAACCTTTCCGATGTCCGAATATAGTCGTCCAATATATCGATCTTTACGTCTCGATCATTTTGAGACTCCTGGTCATGTCCCCGATCTCATCCGGGACTCCGAACTACCTTTGGTACATCAAATCACATAAACTCATAATACAATCGCCACCGAAACTTTAAGCGTGCGGACCCTACGGGTTCGAGAACTATGTAGACATGACCGAGACATGTCTCCGGTAAATAACCAATAGCGGAACCTGGATGCTCATATTGGCTCCCACATATTCTACGAAGATCTTTATCGGTCAGACCACATAACAACATATGTTGTTCCCTTTGTCATCGGTATGTTACTTGCCCGAGATTCGATCGTCGGTATCTCAATACCTAGTTCAATCTCGTTACCGACAAGTCTCTTTACTCGTTCCATAATACATCATCCCGCAACTAACTCATTAGTTGCAATGCTTGCAAGGCTTAAGTGATGTGCATTACCGAGAGGGCCCAGAGATACCTCTCCGACAATCGGAGTGACAAATCCTAATCTCGATATACGCCAACCCAACAAGTACCTTCGGAGACACCTGTAGAGCACCTTTATAATCACCCAGTTACGTTGTGACGTTTGGTAGCACACAAAGTGTTCCTTTGGTAAACGGGAGTTGCATAATCTCATAGTCATAGGAACATGTATAAGTCATGAAGAAAGCAATAGCAACAAACTAAACGATCAAGTGCTATGCTAACGGAATGGGTCAAGTCAATCACATCATTCTCCTAATGATGTGATCCTGTTAATCAAATGACAACTCATGTCTATGGTTAGGAAACATAACCATCTTTCATCAACGAGCTAGTCAAGTAGGGGCATACTAGTGACATTCTGTTTGTTTATGTATTCACACATGTATTATGTTTCCGGTTAATACAATTCTAGCATGAATAATAAACATTTATCATGATATAAGGAAATAAATAATAACTTTATTATTGCCTCTAGGGCATATTTCCTTCAGTCTCCCACTTGCACTAGAGTCAATAATCTAGTTCACATCACCATGTGATTTAATACCAATAGTTCACATCACCATGTGATTAACACCCATAGTTCACATCGACATGTGACCAACACCAAAGGGTTTACTAGAGTCAATAATCTAGTTCACATCACTATGTGATTAGCACCCAAAGAGTACTGAGGTGTGATCATGTTTTGCTTGTGAGAGAAGTTTAGTCAATGGGTCTGCCACATTCAGATCCGTAAGTATTCTGCAAATTTCTATGTTAACAATGCTCTGCATAGAGCTACTCTAGCTAATTGCTCCCACTTTCAATATGTATCCAGATTGAGATTTAGAGTCATCTGGATCAGTGTCAAAATTTGCATCGACGTAACCCTTTACGACGAACCTTTTGACACTTCCATAATCGAGAAACATATCCTTATTCCACTAAGGATAATTTTGACCAATGTCTATTGATCACTCCTAGATCACTATTGTACTCCTCTGCCAAACTCAGGGCAGGGTATACAATAGGTCTGGTACACAGCATGTCATACTTTATAGAACCTATGGCTGAGGCATAGGGAATGACTTTCATTCTCTCTCTATCTTCTGCCATGGTCGGGTTTTGAGTCTTACTCAACTTCACACCTCGTAACACAGGCAAGAACTCCTTCTTTGACTGTTCCATTTTGAACTACTTCAAAATCTTGTCAAGGTATGTACTCATTGAAAAACTTATCAAGCGTCTTGATCTATCTCTAGAGATGTTGATGCTCAATATGTAAGCAGCTTCACCGAGGTCTTTCTTTGAAAAACTCCTTTCAAACATTCCTTTATGCTTTGTAGAATAATTCTACATTATTTCCGATCAACAATATGTCATTCACATATACTTATCAGAAATGCTGTATTGCTCCCACTCACTTTCTTGTAAATACAGGCTTCACCGTAAGTCTGTATAAAACTATATGCTTTGATCAACTTATCAAAGCATATATTCCAACTCCGAGATGCTTGCACCAGTCCATAGATGGATCGCTGGAGCTTGCATATTTTGTTAGTACCTTTAGGATCGACAAAACCTTCTGGTTGCATCATATACAACTCTTCTTTAATAAATCCTATTAAGGAATGCAGTTTTGTTTATTCATTTGCCAGATTTCATAAAATGCGGCAATAGCTAACATGATTCGGACAGACGGAAGCATAGATACGAGTGAGAAATTCTCATCGTGGTCAACACCTTGAACTTGTCGAAAACCTTTTTGCGATAATTCTAGCTTTGCAGATAGTAACACTACTATCAGCGTCCGTCTTCCTCTTGAAGATCCATTTAATCTCAATGGCTCGTCGATCTTTGGGCAAGTCAATCAAAGTCCATACTTTGTTCTCATACATGGATCTCATCTCAGATTTCATGGACTCAAGCCATTTCGCGGAATCTGGGCTCATCATCGCTTCCTCATAGTTCGTAGGTTCGTCATGGTCAAGTAACATGACCTCCAGAACAGGATTACCGTACCACTCTGGTGTGGATCTCACTCTAGTTTACCTACGAGGTTCGGTAGTAACTTGATCTAAAGTTACATGATCATCATCATTAGCTTCCTCACTAATTGGTGTAGTAGTCCAGGAACAGATTTCTGTGATGAACTACTTTCCAATAAGGGAGCAGGTATAGTTACCTCATCAAGTTCTACTTTTCTCCCACTCACTTCTTTCGAGAGAAACTCCTTCTCTAGAAAGGATCCATTCTCAGCAATGAATATCTTGCCTTTGGATCTGTGATAGAAGGTGTACCCAACATTTTCTTTTGGGTATCCTATGAAGACGCACTTCTCCGATTTGGGTTTGAGCTTATCAGGTTGAAACTTTTTCACATAAGAATTGCAACCTCAAACTTTAAGAAATGACAGCTTAGGTTTCTTGCCAAACCATAGTTCATACGATGTTGTCTCAACGGATTTAGATGGTGCCCTATTTAATGTGAATGTTGTTGTCTCTAATGCATAACCTCAAAACTATAGTGGTTAATCGGTAAGAAACATCATAGATTGCACTATATCCAATAATAGTATGGTTATGACGTTCCGACACACCATTACACTGTGGTGTTCCAGGTGGCGTGAGTAGTGAAACTATTTACCATTGTTTTAACTGAAGGCCAAACTCGTAACTCAAATATTTTACTTCTCCTATCATATCATAGAAACTTTTATTTTTGTTACGATGATTCTCCACTTCACTCTGAAATTCTTTGAACTTTTCAAATATTTCAGACTTGTGTTTCATCAGGTAGATATACTCATATCTGCTCAAATCATCTATGAAGATCAGAAAAATAATGATACCTGCTGTCGGGGAATTAATCCACGAGGACCTATGGGACCGGCGGACCGAGCCCATTTCGGTTCGGCGCAGGGGGGGGGGGGGAGATCGCACGAAGAGCAGATCGAGGCGAAACACACGAGCGGTTTACCCAGGTTCGGGCCGCACGGATGCGTAAAACCCTACTCCTGCTTTGTGGTTTGTATTGAGTTCTTGCTTGGGAGCGCTGAGTGCTACAGTACACACCAGCAGCTAACGAGGCCGAGCGTGAGTGTTCTTTCCTCCCTCCTCCCCTCTACGTTTTGCATGGGCCTCCTTTTATATGCTCAAGGGGTCACCGACAGGTGGCAACGTAGACAAGGGTAAAAATGGAAAGGTGTTGCGGTTGGTACAGCTACCTGCTACAGTGTATCATACCTAACCCTGACGGCAGGGGATAAGGGCATTAAATGCCCGTCTGCGTCGCCCAAATAGTACAAAAGGGACCGTCAGGGACGCCACCGCTCGCCACGATGGCAATCTTGTCAGCGCTGCTTGCCACCGCGCACCGCTGGCTGCACAGCCTCCCGCCACGTATGCCTGGAAGGGTCCCAGAGCGACACGTTGGTGGATGTGCTGGAGCGCGGGTACAGAGTGATGGCTTGCCGCGGCAAGCGCCTTGCCGCGGTCGTTGTCTTGTCGCGTCCGGGAGCTTGTCGCTCACCGGGCCTTGCCGGGACGCGTGGCGCGTCGCGGCAAGTTCCTTGAGATGCCTTGGTTGGCCTTCCCGGCAAGCTCCTCTTGCCGGGGTCTTGTCTCCTTGGCTTGGATACTTTGTCCTTGAATGGCTCCAAAGGAACCACGGAGGACCTTGGCGGTTACCCGGCAAGCCTTGCCGCGGGATGCTGCGACTGCCCGTGCACAAGTTCGGAATACTAGGGTACCCCTACTCTAGTACACCGACAGGAGCCCCCGGGCCTGGGCCATACATGGTGCCGAGCGCTGTTGGGCCAGGCCCAAAACAGGGCACGGGCACGCGCGGCCTGGGTTACGCCGTATCTCTCCCCGTATCCACCGCGCCCTCCCCGAACGACATGTGTTGAATGCGGCGTCATGGGAGAGATCGTGGGTGGTTTCTTTATTCAGAAAGGCGGAACGTCCGCCCCTCCCTCTTTATAAGTAGGGGAAACAGGGGTAGTTCGCCCATTCGCCAGTTGCTAGTCCAATCTCGGAAACTTCCGCCGCTCCCCCGTCTTCCCAAAGCTGAAAGACAGCAGCGCCCTACCCCCCCCCATCGCCACCAGCACCACCAACGCCGTCGACCTCCTCCACCACTTCCGCCATGGCTCCGAAAGCCGACAAGGGGAAGGTTGTGAAGTCAACCGAGGCGCAGCGACTTGCGGCGCTGCGAAAGGAGCGGGCAATCTTCCCCCCAAGCTTGCCGCGAGGGAGCTGAGGGAGTATTATTACCTCTTATGGTCGATGGAGACGCGAGTGCATCCGCGCATGAAGGTACTTCCAGCCGTCGCTTGGAAAATGGCTCCAAATGGATATCCTTTCTTCGCCTTGTTCTTCTACTGCGGGCTCTGCCCGCCTTTCTCTGAGTTTTTCTGCGATATTATGAACACCTACGGGTTCCGCCTCCTTGACTTCACCCCCAATGCTGTTCTGACCATGGCAGTTTTCGCACATCTCTGCGAAAACTTTGTCGGAGCCTATCCAAATGTAGCCCTTTTTCGCCACTTCTTTATGCCCCGAGTAGAGAGAGGAGAGCCTTTATCCGGTGGAATCGCCTGGATCTCGAGGGCCGGCAAGAAGGACGCTTACCTGGAGGGAGAGTTCCATGGCAAGTGGGAGGAATGGAGAGCAGACTGGTGCTGGATTGTCGAGGAGAACCCGCAGCCGTTTACCGCCCGGCGCCAAGCCCCAGTAGCACGCGGCAGCGATTGGAGCAACGTGGCCCCGGAAGACGATAGGCTGAAGATTGCCGTCACCCGGATCCAACGCCTCAGGCTTGCCGGGCTCACTGTAGGTGCTGTTGGCGCATATTTTCTTCGCCGCCGCATCGCCCCCCTGCAGGAACGGAGGAGACCCGTCTGGGAATTCAAGAATGCGGCGGATATCATAAGGCTGCGTCCGGGCCTCAACTTCAACTTCACTGTTCTGGAGCTTAACGTGATGCTCCAGGAGCTGTTCAAGTACGACCCTCAACATCCCGAAGCGTTCAGGTTGCCGAAGGGTGTCGTTCCATTGTGCAACAACTCCGCGCTCGACCGCATCCGTGCAATGATGCTGCTGTGCGATTCGCATGGAATTGTCCCAACTTGGCAAGAGCCTGCAGACGACGTCGTGCAGGAGTTCTTTGACGGCTTGGTAGAAGTGCTGATCCGCTCCGACGAAAAGAAAGGCCTCACTCGCGACACCACCGATGCGGAGATGAAACGCATCGCCACCAAGCTGGAAGAGGTGGCGGCAGCCGCAGCTGCGGGCGAGTTTGGATTCACCGTGGAGGAGGCAGAGGCAGCAGAGGCGGCAAGCCGTACCAAGCGAGAGGAGCTTGCTAGCGAGGAAGAGCTTGCCGGGCATGACGTCGAGTCGAGCGAGCCCGCCAAGGATACGAGCGGCTCGTTGGAGATCAACTCCTCTTCCTCCTCATCCTCAGACAGCTCGCCGCAAGCAGAGCCCCCAACTCCACCAAGAAGGCGTCTCCGCAAGGCCGGGGATGTAGCGGGGCGGCGGGCGAGTCGACAGTCGCCGCGCCGCGTGACACGCTCCACCGCGGCAAGCACTGTTGCGGTGGGAGCACCTCACGCTGCTGCGGCAACTGGAGCAGGGTCCACCCGGACCACCGCTTCTGCTCCTGCCACTT
The DNA here is from genome assembly GCA_034509565.1 of Triticum monococcum. NCBI lineage: Eukaryota > Viridiplantae > Streptophyta > Magnoliopsida > Poales > Poaceae > Triticum > Triticum monococcum. Next base: position 81,562,130 of record CM067843.1, read on the forward strand.
CTCACGCCGCGGCGGCAGCCGGAGCGGGGTCGTCTCAGACCACCGCCACTGTTCCCGCCAAGCGGCCAAGGGAACCTACTCCTCCGCCTCCTTGCGCCGGGCGTGAGCCGGACTTCGACTTCTCCGCGTTCAGCTCCGACAAGAAAGAAGAAGAGTAAGATTCTCTTGTTGTACTTGTAGTTCTTCAATTCTTGCTGTTTTGTCTTGTATCTCATTTGCTTTACTCTGAACTCATTCCTTTTTAGGACTCTGGCCCAGAGAGCAGCGAAGAGAGCCAAGGTCCCGGTGATTATCATTGAGGACGAACCCACTGCGACAGCAGGGGGTACGTCTGAGACAACCTTGCCGGACCCGACAACTGTTCTCCAGAGCAGCCCCCAGCGTAAGTATATGGTTCGCTTTCCGCTGTTAGGCGCGCATGGATACTCTTTCTTTGCTGACATCTGACTGTTGGTTTGTGTAGGAGCAGAGCAGCCCCACCAGGAACGCCCGGAGGCCGCCCCCGAAATGCCAAGGGAGAGGTCTTCGGCAAGGGAGAGTTCTCCGGCAAGGGAGAAGTCTCCGGCAAGGGAGAGTTCTCCGGCAAGGGACAGCACCAGCGGCCCCCCGGCGGCGGAGACCACGACTGCAGAACCTGGTACAGGTAATCCTCTCGCTTCAAAACTTCCCTTGGGTTCTTCTTCTTTTGATCTTCTTTTTTTGGATATTTGCTTGACTCTTCTCCCTTTTCCGGCCGTCAGACCCATCTGCTGCGGAGCCGATGGAGACCGAGGTTGCCGCCGACGATGCCGCTGCCACCGAAGAAGCAGCCGGTGCTGACGATCCCGCCGGCGCAGAGGCCGCCAAAGCTGCCGCCGCAGAAACAGGCGGGGGGGTCTGGCGATCGCACTGATGGCCCTGAGGCCGCAGGAGCGCCAGGCGCTACGCCGACCGCCGATCCCTCCGCCGCTGCCGTAGCGTCAGGCTCCGAAGAGCCCCAGCCAGGCGTCTACTTGAAGGCCGGCGATGGCGTCTTCATCAACCTCCCCTGGGCGTCTAGCTCCAGGGCGCCGGTCGAAGGAGAGAGCTTCGACGGAGAGGTGCTCGCCTCCGCTGGGCTGACGCTGGTTGACGCGCCGAGCAGCAGCAGCAGCGAGCCTGTGGAGGAGCGGCTGTTGTGGATGCTGGTGTCGTTCTACCGTGCTCAGCAAGCCAAGCTGGAATCCCGCGAGGCGCTTGTTGCGAAGGCGGGAGTGGACATCGAAAAGCGCGCGGAGGAGCTCCGGGGTCTCCACCAGGAAGCTCTCCGGTCCCTGGCAGAGGAGCGGGCGCAACTCGCCGAGGAGCAGAAGGCCTTCCTCCTCGAGAGGGCTGAAGTCGAAGAGCAACAGCGGCTTGCCGCTGAAAAGCTGTCTGCGTAGGAGGGCGAGCTGGCGCAGTGGAAGGTCAACCTTGACGGCCACGAGGAGGAGCTTGCCGCGCGCGAGCGAACATTCGGCGGAGCCCTCAAGCAAGCAGAGGATGCTGCCGCAGCTGCCGAGGCCGCCAAGAAGGAGCTGGAGACGATGGTGGCACGGCTGGAGGCCGATCTCGCCGAGAAGGGCAAGGAGCTTAGCGCCGCCAAGGACTCCAACACAGATCTTGAGTTGAAGCTTACTACTTTGACCAAGATGCTGGACGGTGCCAGGGAGCAGGAGGCGGCCTTGAAGGAGGAGGTCAAGGCCGACAAGGCGCTACTGGCGAGTGCTGCTGCCGCCCAGAACACTTTTAGGGAGAATGTGGAGCATTGGACGGAGGGTCTCGTGAATGTTGCCGCATACATTGACAGGGAGCTGGCGCAGCTGGGGATGGAGGATCTCGGGTATCCCTCCGACGAGAATCTCCAACCCAGCGCCAAGCTCACCTCGTTCTTCAAAGGCGTGGCGACGGCCCTCCAGCGACTCCGGGAGAGGATCCCAAAGCAGCTGGCCGACGAGTCGCGCAAGATCTGCGTGGGAGCTCTTCAAAAGGTGTTGGTGAAGGTGGCCTTCCGCAACCCGGGCCTCAACCTCACCAACGTCCTCAAGACCCTGCCGCCGGATGCTGATCTGGAGGCGCTCAAGACGCTTGTCGCACCCATTGTGGACAAGGTGAGCGGGATCAAGAGGATTGAGGGCGATCGCGTAGACTAGGCCACCCGTTTTCTTCTTTTCTTGTCGCTGCTGGTCATGTTATGAGAACAATCTGTTAGAGCCGCGACAAGCTACCTTGTAATATAACTCTATTCCGGGTAATGATTGCAATGTTATTTCCTTTACTTGATTCCTTCCTTTGTATGTTTTTGCCCTACGCTTTTAGGGAACTTGCCGGCGCAGGCACCTTAGCCGCGAGCGCTGAGTGCGGGACGTCAGCAGCCTGCTGGCGGTGCCACTACCGACAAGAAACCTTGTCGCAACTAGTCGCAGCACACTTAAGTTGTTGAGCGGACTCGAAACAAAGTAAGGGCGCAACTAGCTATGAGTTGGTTCCTCCGCGCACAGGTTTTCTATACAAAGCACGGTCGTTCAAGGAAGATAACTTAAATTTTTTAAAAATCTGATTGCTCAAATTTGGCAACTTAGCTTTTCTGTTGTTTGCTTCCCGGTAAGGCAAAACTTTCTTGAACGACGCCTGGTCCATACCATTATCTTCTCCTTTCCCCCCCGGCAAACTTGTGGGCGAGCGAACCTTCCTTTCCTTGAGAAAAAAGAAAGAGGAGAAAATAAAGATATGGAGCCTTATGGCTTGTTGTTGCTTACCGGGGGTAGGTGCTGCACAAAGTGTCAGATAACACATGCAAAAAATAGAAAGCATGAAATTGACAAGATGTGCGGAGCACATGAGCTTTATGCACGGGGTCTGCGCCCGGCTTTGTACAAAGGATTACATGCAACAGCAGTAAGACTTGTACAAAAGGTGGTTGCCGGAACGGGTTCCGGCAACCGCGCCCTACGGGTAAAACTTACGAAGATGCTCAATGTTCCAGGAGTTGCTCACCGGAATGCCATCTTCGGTCTCAAGGCGGAAAACGCCAGGCCTAGTGACTCGTTTCACCTGGTAAGGGCCTTCCCACTTGGGCGTCAACTTGTTGGAATTCTTGGCGGACTGAACACACCGAAGAACAAGGTCGCCTTCCTCGAGACTTCTGGCGTTAACTTTGCGGCTATGGTAGCGGCGCAAAGCTTGCTGGTAGCAAGCAGCTTGTACAGTAGCCTGAAGACGGTCTTCCTCAAGGAGCAGCGCGTCATCTTGTCGCAGCTGCTCTTGCTCAAGCTCATCATAAGCGAGCACTCGAGGTGACCCATATATGAGTTCCGTGGGGAGAACTGCCTCTGCTCCATAGACTAGAGCGAAAGGTGTCTGGCCAGTGGCTCGATTTGGCGTCGTCCTGATCGACCAAAGAACCACCGGCAGCTCCTCAATCCAGTTTCTTCCGCACTTGTGCAGCCTGTCGAAAGTCCTGGTCTTGAGCCCACGCAGCACTTCAGCATTTGCCCTCTCCGCTTGACCGTTGCTTCTCGGGTGAGCAACAGAAGCGAAGCAGACCTTGGCGCCAAGATCTTGGACGTACTGCATGAAGGTGCGGCTCGTGAATTGCGTACCGTTGTCGGTGATTATCCTGTTAGGGATCCCGAAGCGGCAAACAATCGACCTGAAGAACTTGACTGCTGACTGTGCTGTCACCTTCCTCACCGCTTCCACTTCCGGCCACTTTGTGAACTTGTCAATTGCAACGTACAAGTACTCAAAGCCCCCGACTGCTCGGGGAAAGTGGCCGAGGATGTCGAGCCCCCAGACCGAAAATGGCCAGGATAAAGGGATCGTCTGGAGAGCTTGAGCTGGTTGGTGTATCTGCTTGGAATGGAACTGGCACGCTTCACACTTGGTTACTTGTGCAGTTGCATCCTGGAGGGCTGTCGGCCAAAAGAAACCTTGCCAGAATGCTTTGCCGGCAAGTGCTCTTGCGCCAATGTGGTGACCACATATGCCTCCATGTATCTCTGCCAACAGCTTTTGTCCATCTTCCCGGTGAATACACTTCAATTTCACACCGTTGAGTCTTCTTCTGTACAGTGTGTTGTCGACAAACTGGTACATACTTGACTGCCGGGCTACTCTTTCCGCTTCTTCTTGCTCTTCGGGAAGTTCTCCTGTCTGAAGGAAACGGACAATGTGCTGTGCCCATGCTGGAGCTTGTGGCTCGACAACAAGGACTAAAGGCACATCTACTGCTGCGGGAACATCCGCTTCTACGGCGAGAACCCGCGGCTCAGCCGGAGCTTGATGTTCCCCGGCAAGCTTGCCGGAGCAAAACTTGTCGGGAGCCTCTACTTCAACGGAACAAACCCTAGGGCTTGCCGGAGCAGACTGCTCTTCAGCACTCCTAGTGTTGATCTTGGGGACCTTCTTGGCGGCGGCTTCGGGAAGCTCTGCCGGAAAATAATCGCCAGAAATCAACTTCCTCTACTTGCTCTTTCCAGTTGATGGCGTTACGGATGGTCGAGTCAGCTTGAGCACAAAGATCCCTGGTTCCACAGGTAACTTAAGTGCGGCGCACTTTGATAGGCCATCGGCAATGTCGTTCTGAGCTCTTGGAACATGCTCCATCTGTAGGCCGTCAAAGTGCTCTTCTAGCTTTCTCACTTCGTCAACGTAGGCTTCCATCAACGGACTCTGATAACTCTTGTTCACTTGGCGGACGACAAGCTGCGAGTCACCCCTGACAATGAGCTTCTTGATCCCAAGGTCTGCCGCGATCCTGAGACCAGCAAGCAAGCCTTCATACTCTCCAGTATTGTTTGTTGCTTGCTCCTTGGGAAAGTGCATCTGGACTACGTACTTGAGGTGCTCTCCGGTGGGTGCGACAAGCAGCATGCCAGCGCCGGCGCCTTGCAGTGAGAAGGCACCATCAAAGTACATCAGCCACTCTTTGCTTGCTTCCTTGACAGGGATGCTAGTTTCTGGAATTTCTTCATCTGGTGTTGGCGTCCACTCTGCAATGAATTCTACCAATGCTCTGCTTTGGATAGTTGAAGTACTCTCAAACTTGAGGCCAAAGCTTGATAGTTCCAGTGCCCACTCAACAATCCTGCCTGTTGCTTCTGGATTTTGTAGTATCCTCTTCAGCGGAAAATGAGTGACAACTGTGATCTCATGTGCTTGGAAGTAATGGCGCAGCTTTCTCGAGGCCATGAGAAGGAGCAATTTCTGCACACCAGAGTACCTTGACCTAGCCCCTGCAGAAGGGAACTGACAAAGTAAACTGGGCGCTATACCATTCTCTTCTGTATCTCCTCGCGCACCTGCGCAGATCCATCTTTGTCGGGACCAGAGCTTGTCGGGGAAGCCCCCTGCTTGTCGCTGGATGCGCCTGCCATGGTTGCTGGCTCGTCATCTGCCTCCCTCTCTGCTACTAACGCAGCACTAACCACTTGATTGGTTGCCGCTATATACAGCAGCAACTTCTCTTGTGGCTTAGGTGCGACAAGTGTTGGAGTGGAGGACAGGTATCTCTTCAAGTCTTGCAGCGCAGCCTCTGCTTCCGGAGTCCATTTCATTGGACCTGCCTTTTTCAATATTTTGAAAAACGGCAGGGTGCGCTCATCAGACCTAGAGATAAACCTGCTGAGAGCAGCCACGCAACCGGCAAGTCTTCGTACATCCGTGACACGCTTTGGTGCTTCAATCTGCTCGATGGCCTTGATCTTGTCGGGATTGGCTTCAATTCCCCGCTGAGACACGAAGAACCCGAGAAGCTTGCCGGAGGGGACTCCAAACACACACTTCTCGGGGTTGAGCTTGAGGCTGATCTTGCGCAGATTCGCAAAGGTCTCGTCTAAATCTTGAATCAGAGTTGCCTTGTCCTTGCTCTTGACCACTATGTCATCCATGTAGGCCTCCACATTTCTGTGTATTTGTGGCTCAAGAGCGACATGGACTACCCTTGCAAATGTTGAACCAGCATTTTTTAAACAAAAAGGCATCCGTATGAAACAGTACGTGCCACATGGAGTGATGAATGCGGTCTTCTCCTCATCCTCTTCTGCCATGAAGATTTGATGGTATCCTGAGTATGCGTCAAGAAATGAAAGCAAGTCACATCCGGCCGTGAAGTCAACAATCTGGTCAATGCGCGGCAAGGGAAATGGGTCTTTGGGACAAGCTTTATTAACATCGGTAAAGTCGATGCAAAGCCTCCATTTCCCATTTGCCTTGCGCATGACTACAGGATTGGCCAACCACGTAGGATGGAGCACTCCTCTGACAAGGCCTGCTGCTTCCAATTTCTTGATCTCTTCCGCGATGAATTCTTGGCGCTCCACTGCTTGCTTCCTGACCTTCTACTTGACGGGCCGCGCATGAGGACAAACGGCAAGATGGTGCTCAATTACTTTCCTGGGAACACCGGGGATGTCAGACGGTTGCGATGCAAACACGTCGACGTTCGCCCGCAGGAAAGCAATGAGCGCGCTTTCCTATTTAGGGTCAAGAGTGGCACTGATGGTGAAGGTACCACCAGTGTCGTCCTCCTTGGCGGACACCTTCTTGGTCTCTGGCGGAGCTGCCATTGTCTTCTTACACTTGCCGGTGGAGCTCGATGGTGCGTCCTCGACGGTAGCGCAGCACTCCGAAGAGGTGCGCTTGCCGGAGTGGGCATCAGGACTCTTGCCGGACTTGGTCTTCTTCTTCCCCCCGGGAGCTTCAACGGCAGGTGACTTGCGATCTGTTGCGGCTGCCACTTCCCGGTAGATCTTGTCGGCGCAGATAAGAGCATCCTTCTTGTCGCTAGGGATAGAGATGACGCTTATCGGGCCTGGCATCTTCAGCATGTTGTATGCGTAGTGAGAGGCTGCCATGAACTTGGCGAGTGCTGGACGGCCGAGTATCCCATTGTAAGGCAATGGAAAATCGGCAACGTCAAAAGTGACCCTCTTAGTCCTGAAGTTCAACTCGCTGCCAAATGTTACTGGCAACGTGACCTTCCCCTTCGGCTTGCTCCTCCCCGGGTTGATTCCTTGGAATGTGCCGGTCTCTTCAAGCTCGCTGTCAGGGATCTGGAGTTTCTGGAGTACAGCGGAGGAGATCAGGTTCAAGCCGTCCCCGCCGTCAACTAGCATCTTAGTGACCTTGAGGTTGCGGATAGTTGGTGAAACCAACATCGGCAAGCACCCGACCGCAGTTGTGCGATCAGGGTGGTCCTCAATATCAAAGATGATAGGCGTGCTAGACCATTTCAGAAGCTTGCGTGACTCGACAGGTGGTTCCGCCGCATTGACTTCCCGCACCCACTGCTTGAGTTGGCGGTGCGAAGTATGCAGAGAAGCACCACCGTCAACGCACAAGACCTCTATGGCTTTCTGGAACTCCTACTCACTGGTCTCGACATCATCCATGTCTTCGTCGTCGTCGTCATGTTCATCCTTGTCGCGGCCGCGGGGAGGTCTGTCTCCTTGCCGCTGCTTGGCCTTGCCGCGGCGTCCTCCCCGGCCGGCGCTCTTCTTGCCGGATTCTCTAGCGCCTCCTTGGGCCCTCTCCTTGTCGCGTCGCTTGTATTCAGCCTTTTGCTGCTGGACAAGCTGCTCGACCTTCTTGCAGCTCTGGAGGTCATGGCCCTTGGTGCGGTGGATCTTGCAGTACTGCTTGTCGGTGCCGTCCTGCTTGTCGGCGACCGCCACAGCCTGGCAGTTGGTGCATGTGGCAATCTCCTTGCCGGAGCTACCAGCTTTGGCTTTCTTGGCACCACCTTCGTTGCCGGACTGCTCAATGACTAGCACATCTTTGCCTTTCTTCTTCCTGTTGTTCCGCCGCCGGTTTTTCTTGGCCGGGGCAGCATCCTCGCTGTCAGATCCTCCTGCTCCTGTATTCTCTCCGGGGAGTTTCCTCCCTTCCTCAGCACGTGCACACTTGTCGGCCAGGGCATACAGCTCAGTGACGTCTCTGATCTTGCACATCGCCATCTCCTCCCGCATCCTGCGGTTACGCACGTTTTGATGGAACACGCTGATGACCGCGGCAGGGTGGACATCTGGGATGTTGTGCTGTACACGGCTGAATCTCTGAATGTACTTGCGCAGGGGCTCTCCTTCCTTCTGGGCGAGCAGGTGAAGGTCACTCTCTTGGCCATGAGGTTTGTGGCCGCCTGTAAAGGCGCCGACAAACTGATGGCATAGGTCTGCCCAGGAGGATATGGAGTTGTCCGGCAAATGCATGAGCCAGGACCTGACGTTGGGCTTGAGCACCAGCGGGAAGTAGTTGGCAAGGATCTTGTCGTCCCGCCCCCTGGCAGCTTGCACCGCGATGGTGTAGATGCTGAGGAACTCCGACGGATGCGACTTGCCATCGTACTTCTCTGGTACGTCTGGCTTGAAATTCTTCTTGCTGGGCCACTAGACTTGCCGCAGCTCACGAGTAAACGCAGGGCAACCTACCGCGTACGGCAAGTCGCCTGGTTCCCCTGGCGCATGCATGTCAACAGAGGGCCCAGCGCGCTGGTTTGATTGACGCCGCGCTTCTCTTCGGCGCTCGATGCGAGTACGAGCGTCTTCTTGCTGTCGTTCGTGAAGAACTTGGCGCTGATCGCGACGAGCTCGTGGGTCTGATGACGCGGTGGAGTCGCTGTCGAGGTGGATCCGGCGAGTCGGCGATCTTGGCCTTCGGGGCGGAGAGTGCATGGTGGTTGCACCCCCATCGGTCTTTTCACCACCGGCTCGTGCCTGGCTGACTTGCCGCGGCTGCGATGTACTCGGCTGCCGTGGGGTGTTGCCGTTGGCGAAGCCGATGAGACTCTGAATGGTGGCCCTCCAGTCGTCAATCTTGTCTGCCGCTGGAGGGTAGTCTAGGAGCAGTTGAGCTCGCGCCAAAGCTTCTGCTGAAGTGGCGGGTGGCGGCGGCAAACGGTGTGAGGAGCGGGATATGCTCGAACTTCTAACTACGTTAGAAGGAGTGGTATCTCGTCCAGGCGACCGTGCCCCGCTCGTGCCAGCATGTTGGCGTGCATGCTGGTCTTGAGCAGTCCGAGATCCACCAGCTCGATCTTGGTCCAGCAAACGTATGGTACCGTGAGTACCATGACGCTGCCGGTCCCGCGCCTCCTGGGATAGGCGTGGTGCATGTACGAACGCCGAGGTCTTGGAGTGCGCCCGGTCGTTGTGGGAGCCGACTGCGCCGCCGATGGGCAGCGCAACCTTGTCCTTGGACCTGGCAGCACCGTGAGCTCCCTCATCGACGCCCGTTCTTTCGCCGGCGTCTACCCCACCAGCCGTTTGCTCCGGCGGTGGTGGGTTCGGCGCGGACGGAGCAGCCACCTCCGAAGCCTTCTTCTTCGGCGGCATGTCGATGAAGACGATGAAGATTTAGCTCGTGTGAACGCCGGATCAGGTTCACACAACCTCGACGCACCCCCTACCTGGCGCACCAAAGATGTCGGGGAACTAATCCATGAGCACCTATGGGACCGGCGGACCGAGCCCCTTTCGGTTCGGCGGGGGGGGGGGGGGGGGGGGAGATCGCACGAAGAGCAGATCGAGGCGAAACACACGAGCGGTTTACCCAGGTTCGGGCCGCACAGATGCATAAAACCCTACTCCCGCTTTGTGGTTTGTATTGAGTTCTTGCTCGGGAGCGCTGAGTGCTACAGTACACACCAGCAGCTAACGAGGCCGAGCGTGAGTGTTCTTTCCTCCCTCCCCCCCTCTACGTTGCGCATGGGCCTCCTTTTATATGCTCAAGGGGTCACCGATAGGTGGCAACGTAGACAAGGGTAAAAATGGAAAGGTGTTGCGGTTGGTACAGCTACCTGCTACAGTGTATCATACCTAACCCTGACGGCAGGGGACAAGGGCATTAAATGCTCGTCTGCGTCACCCAAATAGTACAAAAGGGACCGTCAGGGATGCCACCGCTCGCCACGATGGCAATCTTGTCAGCGCCGCTTCCCACCGCGCACCGCTGCCTGCATAGCCTCCCGCCGCGTACGCCTGGAAGGGTCCCAGAGCGACACCTTGGTGGATGTGCTGGAGCGCCGGTACAGAGTGATGGCTTGCCGCGGCAAGCGCCTTGCCGCGGTCATTGTCTTGTCGCGTCCGGGAGCTTGTCACTCACCGGGCCTTGCCGGGATGCGTGGCGCGTCGCGGCAAGTTCCTTGAGATGCCTTGGTTGGCCTTCCCGGCAAGCTCCTCTTGCCGGGGTCTTGTCTCCTTGGCTTGGATACTTTGTCCTTGAATGGCTCCAAAGGAACCACGGAGGACCTTGGCGGTTACCCGGCAAGCCTTGCCGCGGGATGCTGCGACTGCCCGTGCACAAGTTCGGGATACTAGGGTACCCCTACTCTAGTACACCGACACCTGCCGTGAGACTCAACATTCATCAGACTGCATACATTAGTATGTATTATTTCCAATAAGTCAGTTGCTTGCTCCATTGTTCCAGAGAACGGAGTCTTAGTCATCTTGCCCATGAGGCATGGTTCGCAAGCATCAACTGATTCATAATCAAGTGATTCCAAAAGCCCATCAGCATGGATTTTCTTCATGCGCTTTACACCGATATGACCTAAACGGCAGTGCCACAAATAAGTTGCACTATCATTATTAACTTTGCATCTTTTGGCTTCAATATTATAAAAATGTGTATCACCACGATCGAGATCCAACAAACCATTTTCATTGGGTGTATGACCATAGAAGGTTTTATTCATGTAAAGAGAACAACAATTATTCTCTAACTTACATGAATAACCGTATTGCAATAAACATGATCAAATCATATTCATGCTCAACGCAAACACCAAATAACACTTATTTAGCTTCAACACTAATCCTGGAATTATAGGGAGTGTGCGATGATGATCATATCAATCTTGGAACTACTTCCAACACACATCGAAACTTCACCCTTAACTAGTCTCTGTTCATTCTGCAACTCCTGTTTCGAGTTACTACTCTTAGCAACTGAACCAATATCACATACCGAGGGGTTGCTACGAACACTAGTAAAATACACATCAATAATCTGTATATAAAATATACCTTTGTTCACTTTGGCATCGTTTCTTATCCGCCAAATACTTGGGGCAGTTCCGCTTGCAGTGACCAGTCCCTTTGCAGTAGAAGCACTTAGTCTCAAGCTTAGGTACAGACTTGGGCTTCTTCAATTGAGTAGCAACTTGCTTGCCGTTCTTCTTGAAGTTCCCCTTCTTCCATTTGCCCTTTTCTTGAAACTAGTGGTCTTGTTAACCATCAACACTTGATGCTTTTTCTTGATTTCTACCTTCGTCGATTTCAGCATCACGAAGAGCTTGGGAATTGTTTTCGTCATCCCTTGCATACTATAGTTCATCACGAAGTTCTACTAACTTATTGATGGTGACTAGAGAATTCTGTCAATCACTATTTTATCTGGAAGATTAACTTCCACTTGATTCAAGCGATTGTAGTACCCAGACAATCTGAGCACATGCTCATTGCTTGAGCTATTCTCCTCCATCTTTTAGCTATAGAACTTCTTGGAGACTTCATATCTCTCAACTCAGGTATTTGCTTGAAATATTAACTTCAACTCCTGGAACATCTCATATGGTCCATGACATTCAAAACGTTTTTGAAGTCCCGATTCTAAGCTGTTAGGCATGGTGCACTAAACTATCAAGTAGTCATCATATTGAGCTAGCCAAACGTTCATAACGTCTGCATCTGCTCCTGCAATAGGTCAGTCACCTAGTGGTGCATCAAGGACATAATTCTTCTGTGCAGCAATGAGGATAAACCTCAGATCACAGATCCAATCCGCATCATTGCGACTAACATCTTTCAACTTAGTTTTCTCTAGGAACATATCAAAATAAACACAGGGAAGCAACAACGCGAGCTATTGATCTACAACATAGATATGCTAATACTATCAGGACTAAGTTCATGATAAATTTAAGTTCAATTAATCATATTACTTAAGAACTCCCACTTAGATAGACATCCCTCTAATCCTCTAAGTGATCACGTGATCCATATCAACTAAACCATAACCGATCATCACGTGAAATGGAGTAGCTTTCAATGGTGAACATCATTATGTTGATCATATCTACTCTATGATTCACGCTCGACCTTTCGGTCTTAGTGTTCCGAGGCCATATCTGCATATGCTAGGCTCGTCAAGTTTAACCTTAGAATTCTGCATGTGCAAAACTGGCTTGCACCCGTTGTAGATGGACGTAGAGCTTATCACACCCGATCATCACGTGGTGTCTGGGCACGACGAACTTTGGCAACGATGCATACTCAGGGAGAACACTTTTATCTTGAAATTTAGTGAGATATCATCTTATAATGCTACCGTCAATCAAAGCAAGATAAGATGCATAAAATATAAACATCACATGCAATCAATATAAGTGATATGATATGGCCATCATCATCTTGTACTTTGTGATCTCCATCTCCGAAGTACCATGATCACCATCGTCACCGATGCGACACCTTGATATCCATCATAGCATCGTTGTCGTCTCGCCAATCTTATGCTTCCACGACTATCGCTACCGCTTAGTGATAAAGTAAAGCATTACAGCTGTTGGGGAACGTAGCAGAAATTCAAAATTTTCCTATGTGTCACCAAGATCTATCTATGGAGAGACCAGCAACGAGGGGAAGGAGAGTGCATCTACATACCCTTGTAGATCGCTAAGCGGAAGCGTTCAAGAGAACGGGGTTGATGGAATCGTACTCGTCGTGATCCAAATCACCGGAGATCCTAGTGCCGAACGGACGGCACCTCCGCGTTCAACACACGTACAACCCGGTGACGTCTCCCATGCCTTGATCCAGCAAGGAGAGAGGGAGAGGTTGAGGAAGACTCCATCCAGCAGCAGCACAACGGCGTGGTGGTGGTGGTGGAGTGTGGCAATCCTGCAGGGCTTCGCCAAGCACCACGGGATATGAGGAGAAAGAGAGGGAGGGCTGCACCAACAGGGAGAGATCAAATCGCGTGTATTGGGCAGCCCCTAGGCCAAGTATATATAGGGGAAGGGGAGGGGCTGCACCCCCTTTAGGGTTTCCGCCCCTAGGGGCGGCGACCAGCCTAGATCCCATCTAAGGGAGGCGGCCAAGGGGGAGGGGGAGAGGGAGACGCACCAGGATGGGCCTTAGGGCCCATCTGCCCTAGGGTTTGCCCCCTCTCCTCTTCCCTTGTGCCTTGGGCCTTGTGGGAGGGCGCACCAGCCCACCTGGGGCTGGTCCCCTTCCACACTTGGCCCATGAAGCCCTCCGGGGCTGGTGGCCCCACTTGGTGGACCCCCGGGACCCTCCCAGTGGTCCCGGTACGTTACCGATACACCCCGAAACTTTTCCGATGACCAAAACAGGACTTCCCATATATAAATCTTTACCTCCGGACCATTCCAGAACTCCTCGTGACGTCCGGGATATCATCCGGGACTCCGAACAACATTCGGTAACCACATACAAACTTCCTTTATAACCCTAGCGTCATCAAACCTTAAGTGTGTAGACCCTACGGGTTCGGGAACCATGCAGACATGACCGAGACGTTCTCTGGTCAATAACCAACAGCGGGATCTGGATACCCATGTTGGCTCCCACATGTTCCATGATGATCTCATTGGATGAACCACGATGTCAAGGACTTAATCAATCCCGTATACAATTCCCTTTGTCTATCGGTACGATAGTTGCCCGAGATTCGATCGTCGGTATCCCGATACCTTGTTCAATCTCGTTACCGGCAAGTCTCTTTACTCGTGCCGTAACACATCATCCTGTGATCAACTCCTTGATCACATTGTGCACATTATGATGATGTCCTACCGAGTGTGCCCAAAGATACCTCTCCGTCACACGAAGTGACAAAATCCCAGCCTCGATTCGTGCCAACCCAACAGACACTTTCGGAGATACCCGTAGTGTACCTTTATAGCCACCCAGTTACGTTGTGACGTTTGGCACACCCAAAGCACTCCTACGGTATCCGGCACAATCTCATGGTCTAAGGAAACGATACTTGACATTAGAAAAGCTTTAGCATACGAACTACACGATCTAGTGCTATGCTTAGGATTGGGTCTTGTCCATCACATCATTCTCCTAATGATGTGATTCCGTTTTCAACGACATCCAATGTCCATGGTCAGGAAACCGTAACCATCTATTAATCAACAAGCTAGTCAACTAGAGGCTTACTAGGGACATGGTGTTGTCTATGTATCCACACATGTATCTGAGTTTCCTATCAATACAATTCTAGCATGGATAATAAACGATTATCATGATCAAGGAAATATAATAATAACCAATTTATTATTGCCTCTAGGGCATATTTCCAACAGTCTCCCACTTGCACTAGAGTCAATAATCTAGTTCACATCGCCATGTGATTAACACTCACAGGTCACATCGCCATGTGACTAACACCCAAGAGTTTACTAGAGTCAGTAGTCTAGTTCACATCACTATGTGATTAACACTCAATGAGTTCTAGGTTTGATCATGTTGCTTGTGAGAGAGGTTTTAGTCATCGGGTCTGCAACATTCAGATCCGTATGTACTTTGCAAATCTCTATGTCATTTCCTAGATGCAGCTACCACGCTCTATTTGGAGCCATTTCAAATAACTGTTCTACTTGGAGCTATTCCAAATTGTTGCTCCATTATACGTATCTGGTATCTCTACTCAGAGCTATCCGGATAGGTGTTAAGCTTGCATCAACGTAACTCTTTACGTCGAACTCTTTATCACCTCCATAATCGAGAAAATTCCTTAGTCCCCTAGTTACTAAGGATAACTTTGACCGCTGTCTTGTGATCCCTTCTTCGATCACTCTTGTACCCCTTGACTGACTCATGGCAAGGCACATTTTAGATGCGGTACACAGCATAGCATACTGTAGAGCCTATGTCAAAAGCATAGGGAACGACCTTCGTCCTTTCTCTCTATTCTGTCGTGGTCGAGCTTTAAGTCTTAACTTCGTACCTTACAACTCAGGCAAGAACTCCTTCTTTGACTGATCCATCTTGAACACCTTCAAGATCATGTCAAGGTATGTGCTCATTTGAAAGTACCATTAAGTGTTTTGATCTATCCTTATAGATCTTGATGCTCAATGTTCAAGTAGCTTAATCCAGGCTTTCCATTGAAAAACACTTTCAAAATAACCCTATATGCTTTCCAGAAATTCTACATCATTTCTGATCAACAAAATTTATTCATCCGAAATTCTATAGTGCTCCCACTCACTTCTTTGGAAATACAAGTTTCTCATAAACTTTGTATACACCCAAAATCTTTGATCATCTCATCAAAGCATACATTCCAACTCCGAGATGCTTACTCCAGTCCTTAGAAGGATTGCTGGAGCTTTGCATACTTATCAGCATCTTTCAGGATTAACAAAACCTTCCGGTTGTATCACATACAACCTTTCCTCAAGAAAATCGTTGAGAAAACAATGTTTTGACATCCTATCTGCAAGATTTCATAAATAATGCAGTAATTGCTAACATAATTCCAACAGACTCTTAACATCGCTACAGGTGAGAAAGTCTCATCGTAGTCAACTCCTTGAACTTGTCGGAAAACATCTTAACGACAAGTCGAGCTTTCTTAATGGTGATACTTACCATCATTGTTCGTCTTCCTTTTAAAATCCAGATGTACCTAACAGCCTTACGACCATCAAGTAGTTCTTCCAAAGTCTACACTTTGTTTTCCTATATGGATCCTCTCTCGGATTATATGGCCTCGAGCCATTTATCGGAATCCGGGCCCACCATCGCTTCTCCATAGCTCGTAGGTTCATTGTTGTCTAGCAACATGACTTCTAAGACAGGATTACGTACCACTCTGAAGTAGTACGCATCCTTGTCATCCCACGAGGTTTGGTAGTGACTTGATCTGAAGTTTCATGATCACTATCATAAGCTTCCACTTCAATTGGTGTAGGTGCCACAGGAACAACTCCTTGTGCCCTGCCACACACTAGTTGAAGAGACGGTTTAATAACCTCATCAAGTCTCCACCATCCTCCCACTCAATTCTTTCGAGAGAAACTTTTCCTCGAGAAAGGACCCGATTCTAGAAACAATCCCTTATTGCTTTCGGATCTGAGACAGGAGGTATACCCAACTGTTTTGGGTGTCCTATGAAGATGCATTTATCTGCTTTGGGTTCGAGCTTATCAGCCTGAAACTTTTTCACATAAGCATCGCAGCCCCAAACTTTTAAGAAATGACAGCTTAGGTTTCTCTAAACCATAGTTCATATGGTGTCATCTCATCGGAATTATGTGGTGCCCTATTTAAAGTGAATGTGGTTGTCTCTAATGCCTAACCCATAAACTATCGTGGTAATTCGATAAGAGACATCATGGTATGCATCATATCCAATAGGGTGCAGTTATGATGTTCGGACACACCATCACACTATGGTGTTCCAGGCTGTATTAGTTGTGAAACAATTTCCACAATGTCTTAATTCTGTGCCAAACTCGTAGTTCAGTTATTCAACTCTATGATCATATCATGGATGTTTTATCCTCTTGTCACGACGATCTTCAACTTCATTCTGAAATTACTTGAACCATTCAATAATTCAGACTTGTGTTTCATCAAGTAAATATACTCAGTATCTACTCAAATCATATGTGAAGTAAGAGCATAACGATATCCACTGCGTGCCCCAGCACTCATTGGACTGCACACATCAAAATGTGTTACTTCCAACAAGTTGCTTTCTTGTTCCATTTTACTGAAAACGAGGCCTTTCAGTCATCTTGCTCATGTGGTATGATTTGCATGTCTCAAGTGATTCAAAATCAAGCGAGTCCAAACGGTCCATTTGCATGGAGTTTCTTCATGCATATACACCAATAGACATGGTTCGCATGTCTCAAACTTTTCAAAAATGAGTGAGTCCAAAGATCCATCAACATGGAGCCTCTTCATGCGTTTTATACCGATATGACTTAAGTGGCAGTGCCACATGTAGGTGGTACTATCATTACTATCTTATATCTTTTGGCATGAACATGTGTATCACTATGATCGAGATTCAATGAACCATTCATTTTAGGTGCAAGACCATTGAAGGTATTATTCAAATAAACAGAGTAACCATTATTCTCCTTAAATGAATAACCGTATCGCGATAGTCATAATCCAATCATGTCTATGCTCAACGCAAACACCAAATAACAATTATTTAGGTTTAACACCAATCTTGATGGTAGAGGGAGCGTGCGATGCTTGATCATATCAACATTGGAAACACTTTCAACACATATCGTCAGCTCACCTTTAGCTAGTCTCCGTTTATTCCGTAGCTTTTATTTCGAGTTACTAACACTTAGCAACCGAACCGGTATCTAATACCCTGGTGCTACTGGGAGTACTAGTAAAGTACACATTAACACAATGTATATCCAATATACTTCTATCGACCTTGCCAGCCTTCTAATCTACCAAGTATCTAGGGTAATTCTGCTCCAGTGGCTGTTCCCCTTATTACAGAAGCACTTAGTCTCGGGTTTGGGTTCAACCTTGGGTTTCTTCACTAGAGCAGCAGCTAAATTGTCGTTTCATGAAGTATCCCTTCTTGCCCTTGCCCTTCTTGAAACTAGTGGTTTCACCAACCATCAACAATTGATGCTCCTTCTTGATTTCTACTTTTGTGGTGTCAAACATCGCGAATATCTCAAGGATCATCATATGTGTCCCTGATATATTACAGTTCATCACGAAGCTCTAGCAGCTTGGTGGTAATGACTTTGGAGAAACATCACTATCTCATCTGGAAGATCAACTCCCACTTGATTCAAATGATTGTTGTACTCAGACAATCTGAGCACAAGCTCAACAATTGAGCTTTTCTCCCTTAGTTTGTAGGTTAAGAAAATCGTCGGAGGTCTGATACCTCTTGACGTGGGCACAAGCCTGAAATCCCAATTTCAGCCCTCGAAACATCTCATATGTTTCGCGACGTTTCAAAACGTCTTCGGTGCCTCAACTCTAAACCGTTAACTGAACTATCACGTAGTTATCAAAATGTGTATGTCAGATGTTCGCAACATCCACATACGACGTTCGAGGTTCAGCACACTGAGCGGTGCATTAAGGACATAAGCCTTCTATGAAGCAATCAGGACAATCCTCAGTTTACGGACCTAGTCCGCATAATTGCTACTATCAACTTTCAACTAAATTTTCTCTAGGAACATAACTAAACAGTAGAATTGAAGCGCGAGCTTACGACATAATTTGCAAAGATCTTTTGACTATGTTCAGGATAATTAAGTTCATCTTATGAACTCCCACTCAGATAGACATCCCTCTAGTCATCTAAGTGATTACATGATCCGAGTCAACTAGGCCATGTCCGATCATCACGTGAGACGGACTAGTCAACGTCGGTGAACATCTTCATGTTGATCGTATCTTCTATACGACTCATGCTCGACCTTTCGGTCTTCTGTGTTCCGAGGCCATGTCTATACACATGCTAGGCTCGTCAAGTGAACCTAAGTGTTTCGCGTGTGTAAATCTGTCTTACACCCGTTGTATGTGAATGTTAGAATCTATCACACCCGATCATCACGTGGTGCTTCGAAACAACGAACTGTCGCAACGGTGCACAGTTAGGGGGAACACTTTCTTGAAATTTTAATGAGGGATCATCTTATTTACTACCGTCGTTCTAAGTAAACAAGATGTATAAACATGATAAACATCACATGCAATCAAATAGTGACATGATATGGCCAATATCATATTGCTCCTTTTGATCTCCATCTTCGGGGCTCTATGATCATCTTGTCACCGGCATGACACCATGATCTCCATCATCATGATCTCCATCATCGTGTCTTCATGAAGTTGTCTCGCCAACTATTACTTCTACTACTATGGCTACCGGTTAGCAATAAAGTAAAGTAATTACATGGCGTTGTTCAATGACACGTAGGTCATACAATAAATAAAGACAACTCCTATGGCTCTTGCCGGTTGTCATACTCATCGACATGCAAGTCGTGATTCCTATTACAAGAATATGATCATCTCATACATCACATATATCATTCATCACATCCTTTGGCCATATCACATCACATAGCATACCCTGCAAAAACAAGTTAGACGTCCTCTAATTGTTGTTTGCATGTTTTACGTGGCTGCTATGGGTTTCTAGCAAGAACGTTTCTTACCTACGCAAAACCACAACGTGATATGCCAATTGCTATTTACCCTTCATAAGGACCCTTTTCATCGAATCCGATCCGACTAAAGTGGGAGAGACAGGCACCCGCTAGCCACCTTATGCAACTAGTGCATGTTTGTCGGTGGAACCGGTCTCACGTAAGTGTACGTGTAAGGTTGGTCTGGGCCGCTTCATCCCACAATGCCGCCGAATCAAGATTGGACTAGTAATGGTAAGCATATTGAACAAGATCAATGCCCACAACTACTTTGTGTTCTACTCGTGCATAGAATCTACGCAATAGACCTAGCTCATGATGCCATTGTTGGGGAACGTAGCAGAAATTCAAAATTTTCCTACGTGTCACCAAGATCTATCTATGGAGAGACCAGCAACGAGGGGAAGGAGAGTGCATCTACATACCCTTGTAGATCGCTAAGCGGAAGCGTTCAAGAGAACGGGGTTGATGGAGTCGTACTCGTCGTGATCCAAATCACCGGAGATCCTAGTGCTGAACGGACGGCACCTCCGCGTTCAACACACGTACAACCCGGTGACGTATCCCATGCCTTGATCCAGCAAGGAGAGAGGGAGAGGTTGAGGAAGACTCCATCCAGCAGCAGCACAACAGCGTGGTGGTGGTGGAGTGTGGCAATCCTGCAGGGCTTCGCCAAGCACCACGGGATATGAGGAGAAAGAGAGGGAGGGCTGCACCAATAGGGAGAGATCAAATCGCGTGTATTGGGCAGCCCCTAGGCCAAGTATATATAGGGGAAGGGGAGGGGCTGCGCCCCCTTTAGGGTTTCCACCCTAGGGGTGGCGGCCAGCCTAGATCCCATCTAAGGGAGGCGGCCAAGGGGGAGGGGGAGAGGGAGACGCACCAGGATGGGCCTTAGGGCCCATCTGCCCTAGGGTTTGCCCCCTCTCCTCTTCCCTTGCGCCTTGGGCCTTGTGGGAGGGCGCACCAGCCCACATGGGGCTGGTCCCCTTCCACACTTGGCCCATGAAGCCCTCCGGGGCTGGTGGCCCTACTTGGTGGACCCCCGGGACCCTCCCGGTGGTCCCGGTACGTTACCGATAAACCCCGAAACTTTTCCGGTGACCAAAACAGGACTTCCCATATATAAATCTTTACCTCCGGACCATTCCGGAACTCCCCGTGACGTCCGGGATCTCATCCGGGACTCCGAACAACATTCGGTAACCACATACAAACTTCCTTTATAACCCTAGCGTCATCGAACCTTAAGTGTGTAGACCCTACGGGTAGGGATGGCAATGGGGACAATCCCCTATGGGGATACCTACAACATCCCCATCCCCATCTATTCCCTATCATCCCATCCCCATCCCCGTTTACATGACTGGGGATGAAATTTCACCATACCCATGCCCCACTGGGGAACGGGGCCCCATTAGGGTCCCCATCCCCATAAACAAATACTCATATACATAAAATGACACCCTATAATCAACATACATAAATGGTGTTGTCCTTGTCCTGCTAATGCCTATCTAGGTCGTACTTACTTCTTGGTCATGGTGGCAGCTGAGGTGAGGACGTGAGATAGGTTTAAGGTTTTTTTCAGAGCTTTTTTTTGTTTTCGCAAGTTTGTTTGTGAATATTTTAAGGTTGACCGCTGTGTCACAGTTACTAACCGGGTCCCCGATGGGTATTGGGTCTGGGGAATAGGATATCGTCCCCATCCCCGTTGTACCCTATGGGGAATAAATTAGTTTTGTAAATATCCCCATGGGGATGTTTTTCGCCCATCCCCACCCCCTAATAGATGAAATCCCTATGGGTTTGGCGGGTATGGGGCCCCATTGCCATCCCTACCTACGGGTTCAGGAACCATGCAGACATGACCGAGACGTTCTCCGGTCAATAACCAACAACGGGATCTGGATACCCATGTTGGCTCTTACATGTTCCACGATGATCTCATCGGATGAACCACGATGTCAAGGACTTAATCAATCCCGTATACAATTCCCTTTGTCTATCAGTATGATACTTGCCCGAGATTCGATCGTCGGTATCCCGATACCTTGTTCAATCTCGTTACCGGCAAGTCTCTTTACTCGTTCCGTAACACATCATCCCGTGATCAACTCCTTGATCACATTGTGCACATTATGATGATGTCCTACCGAGTGGGCCCAGAGATACCTCTCCGTCACACGGAGTGACAAAATCCCAGTCTCGATTCGTGCTAACCCAACAGACACTTTCGGAGATACCCGCAGTGTACCTTTATAGCCACCCAGTTACGTTGTGACGTTTGGCACACCCAAAGCACTCCTACGATATCCGGGAGTTGCACAATCTCATGGTCTAAGGAAACGATACTTGACATTAGAAAAGCTTTAGCATACGAACTACACGATCTAGTGCTATGCTTAGGATTGGGTCTTGTCCATCACATCATTCTCCTAATGATGTGATCCCGTTATCAACGACATCCAATGTCCATGGTCAGGAAACCGTAACCATCTATTAATCAACGAGCTAGTCAACTAGAGGCTTACTAGGGACATGGTGTTGTCTATGTATCCACACATGTATCTGAGTTTCCTATCAATACAATTCTAGCATGGATAATAAACGATTATCATGAACAAGGAAATATAATAATAACCAATTTATTATTGCCTCTAGAGCATATTTCCAACAACAGCGCAATTGCATTGCATACAATAAAGCGACAACCATATGGCTCCTGCCAGTTGCCGATAACTCGGTTACAAAACATGATCATCTCATACAATAAAATTTAGCATCATGTCTTGACCATATCACATCACAACATGCCCTGCAAAAACAAGTTAGACGTCCTCTACTTTGTTGTTGCAGTTTTACGTGGCTGCTACGGGCTTAGCAAGAACCATTCTTACCTACGCATCAAAACCACAAAGATAGTTTGTCAAGTTGGTGCTGTTTTAACCTTCGCAAGGTCCAGGCATAGCCACACTCGATTCAACAAAAGTTGGAGAAACTGACAACCGCCAGCCACCTGTGTGCAAAGCATGTCGGTAGAACCAGTCTCGCGTAAGCGTACCCGTCGGTCCGGGCCGCTTCATCCAACAATACCGCTGAACCAAAGTATGACATGCTGGTAAGCAGTATGAGTTATATCGCCCACAACTCACTTGTGTTCTACTCGTGCACAACATCAACGCATAAAACCTAGGCTCGGATGCCACTGTTGGGTAACGTAGTAATTTCAAAAAAATTCCTACGCACATGCAAGATCATGGTGATGCATAGCAACGAGAGAGGAGAGTGTTGTCTACGTACCCTCGTAGATCAAAAGCGGAAGCGTTAGCACAACGCGGTTGATGTAGTCGTACGTCTTCACGATACGACCAATCTAAGTACCGAACGTACGACACCTCTGAGTTCAGCACACGTTCAGCTCGATGACGTCCCGCGAACTCTAATCCAGCAGAGCTTCACGGGAGAGTTCTGTCAGCACGACGGCGTGGTGACGGTGATGATGTTGCTACCGACGCAGGGCTTCGCCTAAGAACTGCTACGATATGACCGAGGTGGAATATGGTGGAGGGGGGCACCACACACGGCTGGGAGAGATCAACTGATCAACTTGTGTGTTTAGAGGTGCCCCCTGCCCCTGTATATAAAGGAGCAAGGGGGGAGGCCGGCCGGCCCTCTATGGGCGCGCCAGGAGGAGGAGTCCTCCTCCTAGTAGGAGTAGGACTCCCCTTTCCTACTCCTACTAGGAGGAGGAAAGGAAGGAGGAGAAGGAGAAGGAGGAAAAGGAGGAAAGGGGGGCCGGCCCCTAGTCCAATTCGGTTTGGGCAAGGGGGGCCGCGCGCCCTGCCTCCTCTCTTCCACCACTGGGCCCATGAGGCCCATTACTTCTTCCTCGTTTTCCCGTAACTCCCCGGTACCCCCGAAAATACCCGAATCACTCGGAACTTTTCCGATGTCCGAATATAGTCGTCCAATATATCGATCTTTACGTCTCGATCATTTCGAGATTCCTGGTCATGTCCCCGATCTCATCCGGGACTCCGAACTACCTTCGGTACATCAAATCACATAAACTCATAATACAATCGTCACCGAAACTTTAAGCGTGCGGACCCTACGGGTTCGAGAACTATGTAGACATGACCGAGACATGTCTCCGGTCAATAACTAATAGCGGAACCTGGATGCTCATATTGGCTCCCACATATTCTACGAAGATCTTTATCGGTCAGACCGCATAACAACATACGTTGTTCCCTTTGTCATCGGTATGTTACTTGCCCGAGATTCGATCGTCGGTATCTCAATACCTAGTTCAATATCGTTACTGGCAAGTCTCTTTACTCGTTCCGTAATACATCATCCCGCAACTAACTCATTAGTTGCAATGCTTGCAAGACTTAAGTGATGTGCATTACCGAGAGGGCCCAGAGATACCTCTCCGACAATCGGAGTGACAAATACTAATCTCGAAATACGCCAACCCAACAAGTACCTTCGGAGAAACCTGTAGAGCACCTTTATAATCACCCGGTTACTTGTGACGTTTGGTAGCACACAAAGTGTTCCTCTGGTAAACATGAGTTGCATAATCTCATAGTCATAGGAACATGTATAAGTCATGAAGAAAGCAATAGCAACAAACTAAACGATCAAGTGCTATGCTAATGGAATGGGTCAAGTCAATCACATCATTCTCCTAATGATGTGATCCCGTTAATCAAATGAAAACTCATGTCTATGGTTTGGAAACATAACCATCTTTGATCAACGAGCTAGTCAAGTAGAGGCATACTAGTGACACTCTGTTTGTCTATGTATTCACACATGTATTATGTTTTCGGTTAATACAATTATAGCATGAATAATAAACATTTATCATGATATAAGGAAATAAATAATAACTTTATTATTGCCTCTAGGGCATATTTCCTTCAGTTCAGTCCTCAGTCAAGGAGGAAATTGATGCTCGATTGAAGCCATCAACATCTGCATCAAACTCATTTGATCCAAATGTCGTTCATGATGCGGAGGACTTGAGGGAACCTCTTGCTTCTCCAGCTCGTACTCAAGTCCCCAAGTACAATGCCATGGAACCCTTTTACTCACCTCAACCTTTGCAACATCCTCGCATTAATCCTGTTGGGCCTCCGCCCCTTTGAAAGCTAATGCGTTTGCTAAGTGGAAGCTAGATATGGATTCTTACATGCACAGTGCTTCAACTCAACTGTGGTGGATTGTGGTCAATGGAATCAACCCCAAGGACCCAATGAATCTCACTCCAAGGGAAGCGGTTGATGACCAACTCAATGCAACCGCACACAACATGTTGCGCACCGTTGTGACCGAAGACTATAGTGACTTCATTGCTCTTCTCAAAACCGCAAAGGAAATTTGGGATTGCCTTGAGGAGGCTCTCAAAGGAGATGAAGCAATTCGAAGATCTCGTTTGGCTTTTCTCAAGCAAGAAGTCTATCTCTTTGTGAGGAATGAGGGTGAGTCCGCATAAGAGGTTTTCCGAAGGTTGAAGTCCCTTATGCTCAACTTGAGAACCTTTGGGTGCACTTGGGAAAATGATGACCTCATCAAGGACAAGTTCAGAGATGATATGGTTCTCACGGAACATACCATGGTCATGATGGTGCATCAACGTCTGGACTATCACAAGTTGACCACGGCTCAAGTTGTTTCCACTTTCTATACTAATGTTCTTTCGGAAACCAAGTCCAAGAAAACCTTTGCAATAGCTCAAGCAACCAAGAACTCCAATCTTGCTTTGAAGGCCAAGAAAGTGATAAGCCAACCCTCAAGGGAGGAAGAAGTGAGTGAAGAGATATGTGAGCAGGACATTGACACCTCGTGCCCGACAAATGATTTTGCGGAAGACTTGACACTCTTAGTCAAGAAGTACTCCGGGACCATGTCAAACAAACGGAAAAATCTTCAAGGAAGATCTTTTGGAAGAAGGAAATGCTACAATTGTGATAGCCCAAGACACTTTGTACATGATTGTCCGTATGAGAGACGTGAAGACAAGTCCGAGAAGCTTGTGCTCAAGAAGAAGAAGTTCACCAAGTTTGCAAAGAGGAAGGATGACAAGGCTCTTGTTCATGAAGAATACATGTGAGATGAAGATGACGGTGATGATGATCAAGTGGGCACGGCCGCCTTTGCCATGCATGCCACTACCTCCTCCTCCACCATCGGCCTCTTTGTCTCTCCAAACGAGGACAAGCCTTTCACTCATCGGTGCCTCATGGCCAAAGAGGTAAAACGAAAGTCCAAATCCAAGAAACCCGACAACTACACTCCCAATGTCTCATTTGAGATACTGGAGGATGAGTGTGATGAGGGCGTGGATAATGATGAGGAATCCTTAATGGCTTTCATGAAAACTCTTCATGGTGAAGCTCGTGCTCATTTGGCGATCTCCTTAAGTCACTTGCCGAACGCGATGACTTTATTGAGAACGTTGAAAACCTCCTTATAGAGGAAAAAGAGAGAGTTGATCATCTTGAGCACGAACTTAATGAAGAGAGTGTCATGAGAGAATCACTAGAGGAAGCCTTATCGGCTCATCAAACTGACTTTGTTAAAACCAATGATGCTTTGCAACTTGCTCTTGAGAACAAATATGCTCTTAACGTTAGAGTTGAAAAGCTTCTAGTTGATCACACGAGACTTGTTGAGGAGCATGAGTTCCTTGTGACTAGTTCCAAGGTTGTCAAAGGTGACCTCATTGCCCTCACCGAGTCTTATGCTCAACTAAAAGCTACAACCATTAAGGCTTTCACTTCCGTACCTCATATATATTTAAATGATGATGCTTGTATGACTAACTTTGTTCATGATTGCACCTCCCTTCAAGAGTAGAATAAGAAGTTGAAGGCCCAAATTGAGAAAGGGCTGGTATCATGCATCCAAGGGGAGAAAAACCTAAACGACCTCTTGAGCAACCAAAAGGAGTGTGTTGCCAAGGAGGGAGTTGGGTTTTCTCCCGCATCAAACAATGGTAAGAAAAAGAAAAAGAACAACAAGAAGAAGATCGGTCCGACTCCTTCCCCTCCCCAAAAGGTAGTGTTTGTGAAAGAAGGGCACAAGGAGAAGGAGAAGGAAAAGGAGGGTGTTGGGAGTGGCAAGGTCATTAGGGACAAGGCCATTCTCAAGAATTTTGCCGGCAAGAACAATCCATCTTATGTCCTCATGAGAGGAGATGATGGCTATACCTTTGCAAAATTTGTTGGGACTAACTATGATGAATATGCTTGGACTATTTGGGTCCCCAAGACCCTTGTTGCTAACTCACCAGAACCCATTGCAAAATGGGTACCTATAACCAAAGCTTGATTCTTGTAGGACTATGTCTCCGGTGGAACTCAATGGGTGATCGATACACTACTAGGAAAAGGGCTATAGATGAAATTGACACTAATGGCGCACCAGAGAAGTGGTGCGCCACTACTATATACTAATGGCGCACGATGTGGTGATGCGCCATTAGTGTGGAAGACACTAATGGCGCACCAGGCACAAGGTGCGCCACAAGTAACAATTTTTTTCATTTTTCCAAACATACTAATGGCGCATCCTGGCAAAGTGCGCCATTAGTAGTTCTAACTAGTAATGGAGCACCAGCCATGGAGTGCACCACTACTGTATTTTTTTTATTCTTTTTTTTTGCAAAACTACTAATGGCGCACCGTTGCAAAGTGCGCCATTACTAGTTTAAACTAGTAATGGCGCACTATGCCACGGTGCGCCATTAGTATATATATATATATATATATATATATATATATATATATATATATATATATATATATATTTACTTTTTTGCAAAACTACTAATGGCGCACGGCCAGGAGGTGCGCCATTAGTATGTTGGGTTACTAATGGCGCATGGCTGTGTGGTGCGCCATTAGTAACCTGGGACCAGCTAGATATTTTGGACAGCCACACCTACACACTCACTTTCCCCACTTCATTCCCTGCACCTCCTTCTCCAAGCTTGTCGGCTGCCTCCTCCTCCTCACCTCATTTGCACCATAGATTCATCAAAATTAAGTGGTGAAATTACCTTTTTTTTGATAGGTTAGTAAGGGGAAAGCTATCTTCATGTTGTAGATCTACTTTTTTTCTCCCTAGCTTGCTCCAACAACGTGCACATGCACTTTTTGTGGCCTAGCTAGATCTATGTATGTTTGTGGTGTTGCATATATGTTTGTGTTTGCAGGTACCGGTATTTGAAATGCGATAGTTGCCAATAATTTGCCGGAATGTTGATTCATTTCCGTTTCGGCGAGAATTTTGGCACTATGCATTCTTTTTGGTCCTATTTTTAGGGAAAGTCATGCCAAATTTTTTCTTGGTTCTAAAATATTGTTTTGCTCTACCCCGCAGGCGACCATGGTCCGCACGATGACCGAAGGCATCGTGAATAGGATTTTGAGCTCCGGGAAGGCCGAGATGCTTCAAAAGAATGAGACGGAGATAAGATGTCCGTGTCAAAGATGCAAGCCGAAGAGCCTTATTGCGGACCCAGATTCCGGGCAGGTGCGGGACCACCTGCTCTTGCGTGGTTTCATGGATGGCTATCGGTGGCAAGGTGATGAAGATGACTATGAAGTCGTCCATGGGGGCCGGGCAAGAAATGAGGAAGGGCAGCAAGACAACCACCGCGGCTCGGGCGGGCGAGAAGACGAAGAATCTCCAGGACATGATCACGACGGTGATGCTGTACACAGTCATCATGTAGAAGATGCCGGACGTGATGATGAGGAAGATGCCGGAGTAGATGAAGTGCATGATCATGAAGATGAAGATGAAGATGCCGGTGGAGCAGACGACGATGGACCATCGATGGGCTAGGTGCAGGACCCTCATATTCAAGAGCTGCTTCTCAAGCAGACGGATAACGCAAGAGCTGCCGCCCGAGAGAAAGCCAAGCTAGATCAACTGGAGATAGACACGGTTACTCCATTGTATGAAGGATGCAGACCCGAGGATACCCGCCTGAAAGTAACGCTCATGGCTCTGGAGATGAAGGTAAAACACAAAATGACTGATGCAGGCTTCGACAAGAACATGTCATTCTAGCACGAATGTCTTCCCAAGGGGAACAAGTGCCCGACCAGTTTCGAGGAGGCGCAGAAAGTCGTGTGTCCTCTGGATTTACCACCCGTGAAATACCATGTGTGCATGAACAATTGCATCATTTATCGGGACGAGCACGCGGAGTCTACCATATGTCCGGTGTGCGGCGTCACTCGATACAAGAAGAGGAAGAAAGCTCCTTGAAAAGTGGTGTGGTACTTTCCGATCACTCCTCGTCTACAGCAGTATTTCGCGGACCCTAAGGTAGCAAAGCTCCTGCGTTGGCACGCGGATAGGGAGGAGAAGAAGCGAGAAGATGACGCAAATGACCCGGAGATAAATAAAAAAGACAAGATGCTGAGTCACCCTAAGGATGGGAGCCAGTGGCAAGCGTTGAACTTCGAACACACGGAATTTGGGAAGGATCCAAGGAACATCATGCTGGGCGCGAGCACCGATGGAGTCAATCCGTTTGGCAGCCAGAGAAGCACACATAGCACCTGGTCTGTGTTTGTGTGGATGTACAACCTTCCCCCCTGGTTGTGCATGAAGAGGAAGTACATTCACATGAGTATGCTAATTGAAGGGCCGAAACAACCAGGGGACGACATCAATCTGTATCTGGGGCTGCTGAAGAGGAGCTAGACACGCTGTGGAAAACGCCAGCCAATACGTGGGACGCCGCAGAGAAATAATATTTCCCTATGAGAGCCGCACTGCTCACGACGGTGCACGACTATCTCGGTTACGGATATCTCGCGGGGCAGGTGGTCCACGGATTTTCTGGATGCATCAGGTGCATGGATGACACAATGTATCGCCAGCTAGATAGAGATCCCGGGTCTTCGAAAACCGTGTTCATGAGACATCGAAGGTGGCTTCGCGACGATGACCCGTGGAGGAAACGCAAGGATCTGTTCGATGGTGAAACCGAACCCCGAAGACGCCCGCGTACGAGGAGCGGCTAGGAAATAGACGGGCTGTTGAAAAATTGGAAAGATTGCCCACTGCCGGGAAAGAAGCAAAAGGCGCCAGAGCCGGGAAAGAAGCGAAAGGCGCCAGAGCCGCCGCTGAAGGTATGGAAAACGAGGTCTGTTTTCTGGGACTTGCCGTACTAGAAGAATCACCGTGTGCCTCACAGCCTTGATGCCATGCATATCACGAAGAACATGTGCGAGAGTCTGCTTGGTACCTTGCTCAACATGCCAGAGAGGACTAAAGATGGGCCGAAAGCAAGGGCAGACTTGAAATCAATGGGCATCAGGCAGGAGCTTCACGCTAATGATGATGATGATGAGGCGAACCAGGACACATAAAGTCGTCGCAAAGGCAAAAAGGCCAAGAAGACGGGAAATGACTACCCTCCCGCGTGCTTCACTCTAAGTCAGGAGGAGATCGAGCAGTTTTTCACCTGCCTCGTAGGAGTAAAACTTCCTTACGGTTACGCGGGGAAGATAAGCAGATACCTAGACCCAGCGAAGCAGAAGTTCAGCGGGATGAAGTCTCACGACTGTCACGTGCTGATGACGCAGATACTTCCAGTTGCACTCCGTGGGATCATGGATGCGCATGTCCGTGAAATGCTATTTGGCCTATGCAACTTTTTCGACGTCATCTCTCGGAAGTCGGTTGGCGTGAGGCAACTCAGAATGCTACAGGAAGAGATCATGGTGATACTATGCGAGCTTGAGATGTACTTCCCGCCCGCGTTCTTCGACGTTATGGTGCATCTGCTGGTCCATATCGTGGAGGATATCATCCAACTCGGGCCGACGTTCCTGCACAGCATGATGCAATTCGAAAGGATGAATGGTGTCATCAAAGGATACTTCGCAACATGTCACGTCCAGAGGGAAGCATAGCCAGGGGCTTTCTGACCGAAGAGTGCATCTCCTACTGCACGAATTATCTAGGCATCGAGAACCCCGTTGGTCTGCCCGTCAACAGGCACCTCGGCAGGCTCGCTGGATGGGGTCACCGTGAGGGTCGCCGCGAAATGCATGTCGACTTCGAGGGTCGACTCGCTGACTTTGAAAGAGCAAACCTAGTCGCGCTACAACACATAGACGTGGTCAATCCTTGGGTGGTAGAGCACAAAACCTTTATTGAGAAGACGTACAATGACCGAGGCCAACAGAGGACGGACGAAGATATAATCAAAGAGCACAACTCATGTTTCACGCGTTGATTCAAGCAGAAGCTTCTGTCGTACCCTTTACATGAGGATTCTTCCGCGGAACAACAACTCATATTCGCCTTGTCACAAGGCGCCGAGCACTACCTGATGACCTATGAGGCGTACGATATCAACGGCTACACATTCTACACCGAGGACAAGGACATGAAGAGCGATGGTTATCAGAACTCCGGGGTAACGATGGAATCCTACACCGGTAACGACAAGGACAGATACTACGGAAGGATCGAGGAGATCTGGAAGCTGAGCTACGCTGGAGAGAAGGTCCCGATGTTCCGTGTCAGATGGGCCAAGAGCGTCCTAAAAGAAGACCGGTATTTCACCACCATGGTTATACCCGAAGCCAAATCTAAGACCGCGGGCGCAAACGTCACCGCGAAAAATGAGCCATGGGTACTGGCTTCCCAAGTGGACCAATGCTTCTTCATTACCGACCCGTCAAAGCCCAGTCGTGTTGTCGTGAGGAGAGGCAAAAGGAAGATCATCGAAATGGATGGAGTAGCCAATGAGCAAGACTTCGACAAGTACGGCGACCCGAAGATCGAACATGACGACGACGATGAAGTAGCAGCATACACCACAAGAAGAAGCAGGACCACCCTACCTAAAGGACGTCCGTTCCACAAAAGAACTCCATTTGCGAAAAAGAAGGGCAAGAAGATTGTGAACAGATAGCTAGCTAAGATCGATTGTATTTAAATCGTAGCCTTCATTTCTCGATTGTATTTCATGGGCACTTTAATTTTGAACTCATGAATATTTTTAAAATTTCATGGACACTCGATCTCGATCCCCCTCCATCTCGATCGCTATCCCACCTCACCAGATCCGGTCCCCCTCGCCGCCGAGCACCCCCCGCACCCTCTCCCCCGCTCCGCCGGCCGCCGCCGCCGACCCCCTGCACCCTCCCTCGCTGCAGACAAATTTGATGATATTTTTTAAAAAAATTATTACTGTTTCATAATCATATTCATTTTCTAAAAAATTATTAGATGCAACAAAAAATAATAATAATAAATTACTTATGGCGCACCTCCGGCTGGTGCGCCATTGCTATATATAAAAAAAGATTATTAATGGCGCACCTCTGGCTGGTGCGCCATTGCTATATATATATATATATATATATATATATATATATATATATATATATATATATATATATATATAAAAGATTACTAATGGCGCACCACTGCGGGGTGCACCATTAGTAAGCTTCCCCCTAGCTAATTCCTCCCTCTCCCACCCGCGCACTGCCCTGACACCGCCGCCCTGACCCCCGCCGGACTCCACCCCCGCCCCCCCCCCCCCCCCCCCCGCGCCCCCACCACCGCAGCTCCCCCGCACCCCCACCACTGCAGCTCCCCCGCGCCCCGAGCCAGAGGAGGAGGACCAGGAGGAGGACGACGAGGAGGAGGAGACGAGGTCTGCCTCTACTCAGCTCAGCCAGGCCACGCGACGCCGAGCCAAGCGTTGCCTCCCTCGCCGTCCCCCCTTCGCCCGCGCCCGCGCCCTCGACGTCCTCCCGCCCAAGCCGAGACGCAGAGACAGGCGGGTGGAGGAGCCCGACGCGTGTCACCGGAGCTTCAACGCCCAGCCGCTGCTGGAGCTTCAACGCCGACGTCTTCCTCCATTCCTCCATCCCCTCCCCAGGTGATTCCTCCCTTCTCCTCCACCCCCTCCCCTGCAAACCCTAGGGCCATGGTGGCATGTTAATGTTAATGTACATCACCAGTCCATGTTAATGTTCGAGTTGTAGTAGTACAGAATATGATCACCTGCAACAAGTTTTAGATTGGAGGCAAGTTCCTGCCAATTTTTAGTAATATGGTTCAGAGAGTGGTAACTATTTGGTCAAACAAACATCTTCCTGTCTTGATATGAATTTTTATTTTTGGTTATTTCTGAGAACTTTTAGTACATGTCTTTGTCATGGCTAGAAGCCTAGAACTTCTGACAACTTTGAAGCAAGAACGTTCAGAGAGATTATTCCATGGAATAGCTGAACTATAATACTATTATTCATTTATGATAGTTTGTGAGATACAGAAATAGATAAATTGAAGTTTGTAATGGCTAACAGCCAGACATGTGAATCTGCTCTTGATACTCCTTTTCCCTTTTCTTAGAATCATCATATACAAATTAGAAGCTTTCTAACATCACCATATTTCAGGTTTCCGAGGAGGTAATGGAAGTGAAGTTCAGACAGTGCAACAGCAGCAACACCTCCAAGGTGAGAAATATGTTCCTATTTATCTTTTTTTGCTAGATGTGCTCTTGTTACTTGTTACTCTCGAACTCCAGCTCTTGTTACTCTCCTGCATGCTTGTACTCGCTAGCAACGGCTTACAAGTCTAATTACTTCTCTCTGTACAGTTTAGTATTATTGACTGATGCATAATTAGTGTGGATTAACCGAACAAATTCCTCTTGATTCCAGCTGGTCCTCACAACACAGAACATTAATGCTGTCACTCTGCAAATTATCAGCTGAGTGTTCATTCGGAACAGCCTCCGTTGTTCTTTCCAGATCAAATTTTTTGAGGTTGTTTGGTTTGAAAAATTGTCTTAACAATATGCTTGCTAATTTGAGGACAGTGTGAGGTTTCTGTTCTTTTTCTTGTTTAGTTATGACAAATGTAGTGTTGCTGAACATCTTTGATCAAATGAAGGTGATTGAATCCAAATTGTCAACAGTGAGAATTTAATATGGTATTGGTCACTGTTTGTAATGCGCAGTTGTGAAGTGGCTACCAGAAGGAAACACTTTCAGACCAAATAGTTAGGCAAAAGTTTTGTTTTAAGCATCTTTATTCCATTACCAGTTTAGTATAATATACCCAAGACACAACATTACCTGTTTATAGTTATATTTTAGCAACTTCCCGTTGTCCAAGCCATCAAAACCAAATAATGGGGTTGTTTGATCTGAAGAATTGTCAATAATAGGCTTGTAGTGTATTTGTTTATTTTGGAGTAGTTGTGTTTAGTGAACAAAACAGACTACATTCAGTTAGCAAACTGAAAGCATGCACTGATTGTTGCAAGTATGTTTTCATGTTACCAGATTTTTCCGGTTGATGGTTGTGTTATTTCAGTAGTCACAGTAGGATGATGTGATGATTGACTCATTTTACTTCTAACATTGCATATTTCATAGTCTACTTAGTCTGCTGCATCAGTGCCTAGTCTCACCTTGCTGTTAATGTGCCCTGATAATGATGTATTTTGTCATAAAAATATATAGTGGACTGCCATGATAATGACATGGTCTTGTGTTTGCAAGCTGTCATGATGATGCTACTTGTGATCTTCTGAAATGACCCATTGGCTTCTTCATTACGCGGGGATAATGATTTTGCAGGTACCCCAAGAGGCCCTTGAGTTTGCCGGAATGTCGATTAACTTCCGTTCCGGCAAATTCGGGTACTCCATATGTCCTATTTTCAGCAAAGGTCATGCTGAAATTTCCGTGAATTTTAGCATGACTTTGCTAAAAATAGGACATATGGGGTACTTGCGACTAATGCATGGGCCGGGGTATCTTAGTACTTAGTTAACTAGGATCAACCGCCCCGCCATTCTTGCTGCATTAAACCATAGGTGGCAATAGAGCCAAGTGATTAGGCCCAACTTAGAATTCTCCTTAGCATCGATAAACCCTAGATGATAAACCCAACATAGGTGGCAATAGAGCCAAGTGATTAGTGCCAAGTGATTAGGCCTAACCTAGGGTGCCTCGGCATCGATAAACCCTAAATGATGAAAACTTAACTTGGCTTCTATAGGGTGCCTAGGTGTCGATGAGAACCTAAATGGTGTACGCTTAGGCTTTTAGGGTGCCTCGTCGTCGACAAACCCTAAATGATAAAAGCTTAGCTTTTAGGATGCCTCGGCGTCGATAAACCCTAAATGATGAGACCATGATCTTGTTCCTTGACAATAACCAACTTTTTGACCAACCTTTTTTTCCTATTTAGAGCGAAACATGGCCCACAACGATGAGGCCAGCGGTTCGGGCGGCAAGCAATTCTGGGAGCTGTCCCAGGAGTTGGAGGAAGAACCTCACCGCTATGAGGACGCCACGGAAGACACTGATCCTGAGTACACAACCCGTAGTGGCATCGGGGATGACACCACTGATGATGGCGGCGCGGATGCCACCACTGATGATGGCGGCGCACGCACAGATGGCAGCCAACCGAAGAGGCAACGAAAGGACCGGTGCCCGAGCATGCTCGGCACCGTCAGGGAGGAATTTACTGAAGTGAACTCCGACGGGCATCCGACGGTGCCCAAACACGTAGTCAAGGGGTACTCGGTTCAGCTCGGGTGCATTCTCCGGAGCACCGTCTCGATCAACGCCGAGAACCTAAGGCATAAGGACCGAGGGAATTTGCACAGCCTCCTCTTCACGAAGCTGCACGAACGATACAAGTTCCCCGCTGAGTTTGCAAACACGTGCCTCTCGGGGAATAAAGTGAACGGTGCCGCCCTCACGAGGATGAGCACGACCCTGTCTACTTGGGAAAGCACGGTGAAGGCAATGATTGACAAAGGTGATAGTTATGAGAAGATCAAGGCGAAATATCCTTTGATGAGCGAAGATGACTACAAGGAGTTCAAGATCAAGTGCGAGAGCCCCGCAACCTCCGAATCAAGTCAGTGGGGGAAAGAAATGCGGCAGTTGAACTTAGGGGTCCACCAACTCGGTCCCGGCGGTTACAGAGTGGCGGAGCCTATATGGGACAAGGAGGACGCGGAGCGTGCCGAGCAAGGCCTACCGCCCCGCTTTGAGAAATACCGTGACAAGCAGACCAGGAACTTTCTCAGGGCCCGGTACAAGGAGGACCCGGTAACAAAGGAGCTTACCACGGATCCGAAGACCAAGGCGCTTGAGCTTGTTCTGGTAAGGAATACACCCCCGCGTAATTAGCTCCATTTGGTTGCATTCTAATTAATCCCCAATATTTCTAAATGGTTCACGTTCCTTCCGCAGGACAAAGAAAGCAGTAGCATGGGGTCGTCTCAGAGCTCCCTTTTCAACACCCCTTTGAATAGGGCGTTGAACGTAATGAAAAACAAAGATAAGCTCAGTAAGCCGACGTCAGCTGGTCGTGTGGCCGGCAAAGGCTTGTCCACAAAATGGTCATCATACTATACCGCTGGTGGGCGAAAGGAGAAAAAGACCAGCTCGAAAAGCCAGTCGCGCGAGGTTGAAGCACTCAAGGCGCAAGTGGCGCAGATTCCGGAGATGGTCCAAGAGCAAGTGCAACAACAACTGGGATCGACGCTCACCGGCATTATGCCTACCTTGATTCATGGGATAATGACGTGGATTGCGGGTGGCCAACAGGGGCCGTCCCCGATTGCCAGCTTCACGGCCAGCAACTCGCACAATGCGCAGGTGGCACCATTGGTGTCTCCGGCGGCGGCGGTATTGGTGTCTCTGGCGGCAGCGGTATTGGTGTCTCCGACGCCGGCATTGGAGCTTAATGCACCCGGGTGTACGCCGGCCGACACCTCGCTAGCAAGCGGCCCCTCCATCAGTTGCACGCCCGCCGTTGGCGGTGCCTCAACATTAGCCGAGCTCGACGCCATCATCACGGTAACTAATTAAGCCTCTCGGCCAAGGACTTCATCTCCTTGCCTTTGACTGGGCATCCCTGACGCCCTACATGTTTTCGCAGGGCGCCGCCGACGTTTCGTGCCCTCTCCTGCACTTCGTGAACAACAAGTTGGTCGATGTCGCCAAGGGCAAAATCGTTCAACCGGGCAACCCCGTGTTCCACGGTAAACCGATGCCACCCACCGCGTATAGGGTTCAACTGGTTCGGGTGCTGCCAGGCTGCGACGAGTTGTTACCTCCGATTCAACCCGCCGGGGCCAACGAAGATGATATGATGACCCTCAGCACCTGCCTAAGCTGGCCCCTGCTTTGGCCGAAGAGCCAGATTCGTTTGGGGGCGGGGGACACCACCCCAAAGACAACACCACCAGTCGTGCCGGTGCCAAGCCATGGCAAGACCGCCGCAACGCTACCGGACATGCCGGACATCCCTATGGCACATGATCTGAACATGCATATGGCACATGATCTGGACGATGACGATAACGACGACGGCCGTATATTTAGCAACGTCGATAAGTACTTTGCCGAACATGGGTACGATGACGAATTCTGCAGGCCTCTTTCTCAAGAACCCAACCAAGACGGCCACGGTCTAGCTGGTACGGCGGAGAAACCCAGTTGCAACAGGCGTCGTCTGGAGTTCAGTTCTCAGGAGACGCCTCCAGCTGCCGACTTCACCGAGCCTCAGATAGCCGAGGTGAAAAATATTATCAGCCCCAACACACTCAAGAAGGCGGTCTGTGAGCAGAACTCGGTCCCATTACAACAGAAGAAGAAGGGACGAAAAGAAAGAGTAACAAGGGTGCGAGCCAGCCGGCACCGAGTACGATCCATGCTCAGGATGGGCCACCTTCACCTAAGGATATCTCGAGGAGGGTGCATGTGGCGGGTAGGGCGATGCTACCGACAAATATGCTCAATGCTGCAACCGGTGCTATGCGGAGTCTGCATGACAGTGTTCTTTCTTTGGAGAAGCAGCGTCTCAGAGAGAATGATGTGGCATACCCGGTTTTCGTGGCCAAGGTGCCAGAGGGCAAGGGCTTTGTGGATGGCGCCATCGGGGGTATGATCGTCCTGCGGTTTGATGACATCTTTGCTATGTTTAACCTTCATCCGCTGCACTACACCTTCGTTCGGCTGTTTTCGCTGAGTATGGAGATGCGGATCATTAGAGACAAGACCCCAGACATCATGATAGTCGACCCCTTCTACATGCGTGCCAAGCTCTTGGGCAGTGCTGGGGACCGCCAAGTCGCGAGTTCACACCTCGAAGGCGTCATTCTGGCAAACCCAGATAAGGATAACTTCCTCGTGGCTTACTTTCCCAAGTAAGTCATCCCTTAACCGCCCCGTAACATATGATTTCTTAGATTTCGATCGTTCTTTTTTTCTAACATTCCGTGTTCTGTGCAGTGACACACATTGCACACTCATCCTCTTAAGCCCAAAATATTCCATGGCCACGTATTTCGACCCGAACCGTGACTCCAAGATGGACGACACAAATATCAAGAAAGTTCTTGATGATGTTCTCCCCGGCTACGCCAAATCTGGAGGCACCTTCACCAGGCCAGTTCGTAGGTACGGCAAGCACGTGTTTGCCCACAATACTAAGTTCTGCTGCGTCAAGCAGCCGCCTGGCGGTCAGAAGGATGCCTACTACGCCCTCCATCACATGCGGGCGATCGTAAGGGACCATCATCACCTTCTGCTACCAGATAATCTCAAAGATTGGGCCGCGAGCTTGTCGGCAATCCAGGACGCGAACATCAGACAAGAATTCTTTCGCATCCAGTCAGAGTTTGCGGACATCATCCATCAAGATGTCCTTCATACCTCGGGGCAGTTCTACCTCAGATATCAACCATCCAACAGGGAGATAGACGGAACGCTACAAATGCAGGCTGACAATGCCCGCGATTTCATGACCATCATGACAGACGGCAGCTTCATCCACGCTTCGGTCCCATGAGTCGAGTCGACAGTAGTGATGCTATGTGTATTTCTGAAACATTGATTGGCTCATGTTGTAATTAAACTTTAATGAACTTGTATGTCTCTTTGGTTTGGACAGTCGTTCAACTTAGATGTAATTGATGCTATTTATTAGTAGGACCATGAATCGTGCTATTAATGTCATGTCTTGCTTTTCTCTTCCGATCCTTTTGTTGCATATTTATATATTGCTTATGTATGTATTGTGTGTTGTTTGGCTTGTGCATAGAGATGCCGTCGTATGTCGTGTACAAGGGTAAGGTTCCCGGAGTCTACGACGACTGGGAGGAGTGTCGGAGACAGGTTCACCGTTTCAGCAATAACAGTTACAAAGGGTACACCACGAGGGCGGAGGCGGAATCTAGATACGCCCACTATCTAGCGGGAGAGAGGAGGGAGCGTTGGAGGAACCGGATGAAGACCAGTTCCATCGCGATGATGCTCATCGTGATGATCGCAGCTCTCTTCTATGTGATGGTAGTTTAGATGATCGATATCGACTTGTAATGTGAAGACAAACTCGATACTCGCGGTCTCGAGACTTGTAATGTTTTATCTTTGTTCAGTCTTTTGAATTCGGAGACTAATATGATCAATTGTATCCGGAGACTAATCTTCTATTGTATTCGATGAATCTGCTGTTGCTGTGTGCTAATGTCTATATTCTGTCAAATAATATATTTTGTAACCTGTGCAAAAATCAGAAAAGTAAAAAAGAATAAAACCTAATATTCATACTAATGGCGCATCACTACAGAGTGCGCCATTAGTATGCCAAAGTATACTAATGGCGCATCACAAAACAGTGTGCCATTAGTATGCCAAAGCACATGCTTAAATATGGCCCCCTGGGAGGCATACTAATGGCGCATGGTGTTCTATACTAATGGCGCACTGCGTGGTGTGCCATTAGTATACCAGTTACTAATGGCGCACCAGTGATGCGCCATTAGTAAGAAATACTAGTGACGTGATACTAATGGCGCACCAGTAGTGCGCCATTAGTAGGCAAAATTGGTGCGCCATTAGTAAACCTTTTCCTAGTAGTGATAGTGGATGCACCAATAATATGACCGGAGAAAGGGAGATGCTTGTGGTGTTCGTTGATTCACTCAAGGCCTCTTCGAACATCTCTTTTGGTGACAATAGCAAGGGCAAGGTATTGGGTTTGGGCAAGGTGGTAATCTCTAATGATTTGTCAATTTGAAATGTCAAGCTTGTCTAATCCCTTCACAACAATTTACTTTCAACTATTCAATTGGCTCGTGCCGGATATGAATCACATTTTGGTGAATTCCATGTGACCGTCTTTAAGAGAAGCAATCTCAAAGTGGTCTTTGTTGGGCATGTTGAAGACAACCTTTACGTGGTCGATTTCTCAAAAGAGAAAACTCATCTTGCAACATGCCTAATGGCTAAGGCCGACGTGGGGTGGCTATGGTGTTGGGGAACGCAGTAATTTCAAAAATTTCCTACGCACACGCAAGATCATGGTGATGCATAGCAACGAGAGGGAAGAGTGTCATCCACATACCCTCGTAGACCATAAGCGGAAGCGTTATGACAACGCGGTTGATGTAGTCGTACGTCTTCACGATCGACCGATCCATAGTACCGAATGTACTGCACCTCCGCGATCTGCACACGTTCAGCTCGGTGACGTCCCGCGAACTCATGATCCAGTAGAGCTTCGAGGGAGTGTTTCGTCAGCACGACGGCGTGATGAAGGTGATGATGATGCTACCGGAACAGGGCTTCGCCTAAGCACCGCTACGATATAATTGAGGTGGATTATGGTGGAAGGGGGCACCGCACACGGCTAAAAGATCAATGATCAACTTGTGTGTCCATGGGGTTCCCCCCTCCCCCGTATATAAAGGAGTGGAGGAGGGGGAGGGCCGGCCCTCTCTATGGCATGCCCTAGGGGAGTCCTACTCCCTCCGGGAGTAGGATTCCCCCGTTTCCTAGTAGAAGTAGGAGCCCTTCCAAGTAGGAGTAGGAGAGGCAGGAAGGAGGAGAGAGGGAGGAAGGAAAGGGGGGTCGGCCCCCTTCCCAATTCGGATTGGGCTTGGGGGGCACGCCTCCCTCTTTTCCCTTCCCTCTCCTCTATTCCACTAAGGCCCAATAAGGCCCATATACTCCCCGGGGGGTTCCGGTAACCTCCCGATACTCCGGAAAAATGCCTGAACCACTCGGAACCATTCCGATGTCCAAATATAGGCTTCTAATATATCAATCTTTATGTCTTGACCATTTCGAGACTCCTCGTCGTGTTAGTGATCAAATCCGGGACTCCTAATTACCTTCGATACATCAAAACACATAAACTCGTAATACCTATCGTCACCGAAAGTTAAGCGTGCGGACCCTACGGGTTCGAGAACTATGTAGACATGCCCGAGACTCATCTCCTGTCAATAACCAATAGCGGAACCTGGATGCTCATAATGGTTCCTATATATTCTATGAAGATCGTTATCGTTCAAACTGCATAACGGTATACGTTGTTCCCTTTGTCATCGGTATGTTACTTGCTCGAGATTCAATCGTCGGTATCTCAATACCTAGTTCAATCTCGTTACCGGCAAGTATCTTTACTCGTTCCGTAATGCAACATCCCGTCGCTAACTCATTAGTCACATTGCTTGCAAGGCTTTATAGTGATGCACATTACCGAGAGGGCCCAGAGATACCTCTCTGACAATCGGAGTGACAAATCCTAATCTCGATCCATGCCAACTCAACAAACACCATTGGAGACACCTGTAGAGCACCTTTATAATCACCCAGTTACGTTTGTGACGTTTGGTAGCACACAAAGTGTTCCTCCGGTATTCGGGAGTTGTATGATCTCATAGTCATAGGAACATGTATAGTTATGGAGAAAGCAAAAGAAACAAACTAAACGATCATGGTGCTAAGCTAACGGATGGGTCAAGTCAATCACATCATTCTCTAATGATGTGATCCCGTTAATCAATTGACAACTCATGTCTATGGTTAGGAAACATAACCATCATTGATTCAACGGGCTAGTCAAGTAGAGGCAAACTAGCGACACTTTGTTTGTCTATGTATTCACACATGTACTAAGTTTCCGGTTAATACAATTCTGGCATGAATAATAAACATTTATCATCATATAAGGAAATATAAATAACAACTTTATTATTGCCTCTAGGGCATATTTCCTTCAGTCTCCCACTTGCACTAGAGTCAATTATCTAGATTACATTGTAATGATTCTAACACCCATGGAGTCTTGGCGCTGATCATGTTTTGCTTGTGAGAGAGGCTTAGTCAACGGGTCTGCAACATTTAGATCCATATGTATCTTGCAAATCTCTATGTCTCCCTCCTTGACTTGATCAGGGATGGAATTGAAGCGTCTCTTGATGTGCTTGGTTCTTTTGTGAAATATGGATTCCTTTGCCAAGGCAATTGCACTAGTATTGCCACAAAAGATTTTCATTGGACCCGATGCACTATAGGTATGATACCTAGATCGGATATGAACTCCTTCATCCAGACTCCTTCATTTGCTGCTTCTGAAGCAGCTATGTATTCTGCTTCATACGTAGATCCCACCATGACGCTCTGCTTGGAACTGCACCAACTGACAGCTCCACCATTTAATAAAAACACGTATCCAGTTTGTGACTTCGAGTCATCCGGATCAGTGTCAAAGCTTGCATCGACGTAATCATTTACGACGAGCTCTTTGTCACCTCCATATACGAGAAACATATCCTTAGTCCTTTTCAGGTATTTCAGGATGTTCTTGACCGCTATCCAGTGATCCACTCCTGGATTACTTTGGTACCTCCCTGCTAAACTTATAGCAAGGCACACATCAGGTGTGGTACACAACATTGCATACATGATAGAGCCTATGGCTGAAGCATAGGGAACACCTTTCATTTTCTCTCTATCTTCTGCTGTGGTCGGGCAATGAGTCTGACTCAACTTCACACCTTGTAATACAGGCAAGAACCCTTTCTTTGCTTGATCCATTTTGAAGTTCTTCAAAACTTTATCAAGGTATGTGCTTTGTGAAAGCCCAATTAAGCGTCTTGATCTATCTCTATAGATCTTGATGCCCAATATATAAGCAGCTTCACCGAGGTCTTTCATTGAAAAATTATTATTCAGGTATCCTTTTATGC
The DNA here is from genome assembly GCA_034509565.1 of Triticum monococcum. Classification (NCBI taxonomy): domain Eukaryota; kingdom Viridiplantae; phylum Streptophyta; class Magnoliopsida; order Poales; family Poaceae; genus Triticum; species Triticum monococcum. Next base: position 81,604,411 of record CM067843.1, read on the forward strand.
TATTCAGAAATTCAGTATCATTTCCGATTAACAATATGCCATCTACATATAATATCAGAAATGCTACGGAGCTCCCACTCACTTTCTTGTAAATACAGGCTTCTCCAATAGTTTGTATAAAACCATATGCTTTGATCACACTATCAAAGCGTATATTCCAACTCCGAGAGGCTTGCACCAGTCCATAAATTGATCGTTGGAGCTTGCACAGTTTGTTAGCACCTTTTGGATCGACAAAACCATCTGGTTGCATCATATACAACTCTTTTTTAAGATATCCATTAAGGAATGCAGTTTTGACATCCATTTGCAAAATTTCATAATCATAAAATGCGGCAATTGCTAACATGATTCGGACGGACTTAAGTTTCGCTACGGGTGAGAAGATCTCATCATAGTCAACTCCTTGAACTTGTCGAAAACCTGTCGAAACAAGTCGAGCTTTGTAGACAGTAACATTACCATCAGCGTCAGTCTTCTTCTTGAAGATCCATTTATTCTCTATGGCCTGCCGATCATCGGGCAAGTCAACCAAAGTCCACACTTTGTTCTCATACATGGATCCCATCTCAGATTTCATGGCTTCAAGCCATTTTGCAGAATCTGGGCTCATCATCGCTTCCTCATAGTTCGTAGGTTCGTCATGGTGAAGTAACATGACTTCCAGAACAGGATTACCGTACCACTCTGGTGCAGATCTTACTCTGGTTGACCTACGAGGTCCGGTAGTAACTTGATCAAAAGTTTCATGATCATCATCATTAGCTTCCTCACTTACTGGTGTAGGAATCACTGGAATAGATTTCTGTGATGAACTACTTTCCAATAAGGGAGAAGGTACAGTTACCTCGTGAAGTTCTACTTTCCTTCCACTCACTTCTTTCGAGAGAAACTCTTTCTCTAGAAAGGGTCCAATCTTAGCAACGAATATCTTGCCTTTGGATCTGTGATAGAAGGTGTACCAAACAGTCTCCTTTGGGTATCCTATGAAGACACATTTCTCTGATTTGGGTTCGAGCTTATCAGGTTGAAGCTTTTTCACATAAGCATCGCAGCCCCAAACTTTAAGAAACGACAACTTGGGTTTCTTGCCAAACCACAGTTCATAAGGTGTCGTCTCAATGGATTTAGATGGTGCCTTATTTAATGTGAATGCATCTATCTCTAAAGCGTAACCCCAAAACGATAGCAGTAAATCAATGAGAGACATCACAGATCGCACCATATCCAGTAAAGTACGATTACGACGTTCGGAGACACCATTACGCTGTGGTGTTCCAGGTGGCGTGAGTTGCGAAACTATTCCGCATTGTTTCAAATGAAGTCCAAACTCATAACTCAAATATTCACCTCCACGATCAGATTGTAGAAACTTGATTTTCTTGTTACGATGATTTTCCACTTCACTCTGAAATTATTTGAAATTTTCAAATGTTTCAAACTTATGTTTCATTAAGTAGATATACCCATATCTGCTTAAATCACCTGTGAAGGTGAGAAAATAACGATATCCTCCACGAGCTTCAATGTTCATTGGACCACATACATCAGTATGTATGATTTCCAATAACTCCATTTCTCGCTCCATTGTTCCGGAGAATGGAGTTTTAGTTATCTTGCCCATGAGGCATGGTTTGCAAGTACCCGGTGATTCATAATCAAGCGATTCCAGAAGTCCATCAGAATGGAGTTTCTTCATGCGCTTTACACCAATATGACCTAAACGGCATTGCGACAAATAAGTTGCACTATCATTATCAACTCTGCATCTTTTGGCTTCAATACTATGAATATGTGTATCACTACTATCAAGATTTAGTAAAAATAGACCACACATCAAGGGTGCATGACCATAAAAGATATTATTAATATAAATTGAACAAGCATTATTCTCTGATTTAAATGAATAACCGTCTCGCATCAAACAAGATCCAGATATAATGTTCATGCTCAACGCTGGCACCAAATAACAATTATTCAGGTCTAAAAATAATCATGAAGGTAGATGTAGAGGTAGTGTGCCGGTGGTGATCACATTGACTTTGGAACCATTTCCCACGCGCATCGTCACCTCGTCCTTAGCCAATCTTCGCTTAATCCGTAGCCCCTGTTTCAAGCTGCAAATGTTAGCAACTGAACCAGTATCAAATACCCAGGCACTACTGCGAGCATTAGTAAAGTACACATCAATAACATGTATATCAAATATACCTTTCACTTTTCCATCCTTTTTCTCCGCCAAATACTTGGGGCAATTCCGCTTCCAGTGACCAGTTCCTTTGTAGTAGAAGCACTCAGTCTCAGGCTTAGGTCCAGGCTTGGGTTTCTTCACTTGAGCAGTAACTGGCTTGCTGTTCTTTTTGAAGTTCCCCTTCTTCCCTTTACCATTTTTCTTGAAACTGGTGGTCTTGTTGACCATCAACACTTGATGCCCCTGCTTGATTTCTACCTCCGCAGCCTTTAGCATTGCGAAGAGCTCGGGAATCGTCTTATCCACCCCTTGCATGTTATAGTTCATCACGAAGCTCTTGTAGCTTGGTGGCAGTGATTGAAGAACTCTGTCAATGACACTATCATCAATAAGATTAACTCCCAGTTGAGTCAAGTGGTTGTGGTATCCAGACATTCTGAGTAAATGTTCACTGACATAACTATTCTCCTCCATCTTGCAGCTGTAGAACTTATTGGAGACTTCATATCTCTCAATCCAGGCATTTGCTTGAAATATTAACTTCAACTCCTGGAACATCTCATATGCTCCATGACGTTCAAAACGTCGTTGAAGTCCCTGTTCTAAGCCGTAAAGCATGGCACACTGAACTATCGAGTAGTCATCAGCTTTGCTCTGCCAGGTGTTCATAACATCTGGCGTTGCTGCTGCAGCGGGTTTGTCACCTAGCAGTGCTTCCAGGACGTAATTCTTTTGTGTAGCAATGAGGATAATCCTCAAGTTATGGACCCAGTCTGTGTAATTGCTACCATCATCTTTCAACTTAGCTTTCTCTAGGAACACATTAAAATTCAACGGAACAACAACACGGGCCATCTATATACAACAACATAGACATGCAAAATACTATCAGGTACTAAGTTCATGATAAATTAAAGTTCAGTTAATCAAATTACTTAAGAACTCCCACTTAGATAGACACCTCTCTAATCATCTAAGTGATCACGTGATCCATATCAACTAAACCATGTTCGATCATCACGTGAGATGGAGTAGTTTTCAATGGTGAACATCACTATGTTGATCATATCTACTATATGATTCACGCTCGACCTTTCGGTCTCCAGTGTTTCGAGGCCATATCTGCATATGCTAGGCTCGTCAAGTTTAACCTGAGTATTCCGCGTGTGCAAACCTGGCTTGCACCCGTTGTATGTGAATGTAGAGCTTATCACTCCCGATCATCACGTGGTGTCTCGGCACGACGAACTGTAGCAACGGTGCATACTCAGGGAGAACACTTATACCTTGAAATTTAGCGAGAGATCATCTTATAATGCTACCATCGAACTAAGCAAAATAAGATGCATAAAGGATAAGCATCACATGCAATCACTATAAGTGATATGATATGGCCATCATCATCTTGTGCCCATGATCTCCATCTCCAAAACATCGTCATGATCACCATCGTCACCGGCTTGACACCTTGATCTCCATCGAAGCATCGTTGTCATCACGCCAACTATTGCCTCCACGACTATCGCTACCGCTTAGTGATAAAGTAAAGCAATTACATGGCGATTGAATTTCATACAATAAAGCAACAATCATATGGCTCCTGCCAGTTGCCGATAACTGTGTTACAAAACATGATCATCTTATACAATAAAATTTAGCATCATGTCTTGACCATATCACATCACAACATGCCCTGCAAAAACAAGTTAGACGTCCTCTACTTTGTTGCAAGTTTTACGTGGCTGCTACGGGCTGAGGAAGAACCGTTCTTACCTACGCATCAAAAACCACAACGCGGTATAGTGATTGCTTTTTGATCTTCAGAAAGAACCTTGTTCATTGAATCCGATTCAACTAAAGTTGGAGAAACAGACACCCACTACCCACCTGTGTGCGAAGCATGTCGGTAGAACTAGTCTCGCGTAAGCGTATGTGTAATGTCGGTCTGGGCCGCTTCATCCAACAATTCCACTGAATCAAGAATCAACTAGTGACGCAAGCAATATGTATATACCCACACCCACAACTCCTTTGTGTTCTACTCATGCATATAACATCTACGCAAAAACCTGGCTTGGATGCCACTGTTGGGGAACGCAGTAATTTCAAAAATTTCCTACGCACACGCAAGATCATGGTGATGCATAGCAACGAGAGGGAAGAGTGTCATCCACGTACCCACATAGACCGTAAGAGGAAGCGTTATGACTACGCGGTTGATGTAGTCGTACATCTTCACGATCGACCGATCCCTAGTACCGAACGTACGACACCTCTGCGATCTGCACACGTTCAGCTCGGTGATGTCCCGTGAACTCATGATCTAGTAGAGCTTCGAGGGAGAGTTTCGTCAGCACATCGGCGTGATGTCAGTGATGATGATGCTACTGGAACAGGGCTTCACCTAAGCACCACTACGATATAACCGAGGTGGATTATGGTGGAGGGGGACACCGCACACGGCTAAAAGATCAATGATCAACTTGTGTGTCCATGGGGTGCCCCCCCCCCCGTATATAAAGGAGTGGAGGAGGGGGAGGGCCGACCCTCTCTATGGCGCGCCCTAGGGGAATCCTACTCCCTCCGGGAGTAGCATTCCCCCTTTTCCTAGTAGAAGTAGGAGCCCTTCCAAGTAGGAGTAGGAGAGGAAGGAAGGAGGAGGGAGGGAGGAAGGAAAGGGGGCCGACCCCCTTCCCAATTTGGATTGGGCTTTGGGGGCGTTCCTCCCTCTTTTCCCTTCCCTATCCTCTATTCCACTAAGGCCCAATAAGGCCCATATACTCCCCAGGGGTTTCCGGTAACCTCTCGGTACTCCGGAAAAATGCCCAAACCACTCGGAACCATTCTGATGTCCAAATATAGGCTTCCAATATATCAATATTTACATCTCGACCATTTCGAGACTCCTCGTCGTGTCCGTGATCAAATCTGGAACTCCAAACTACCTTCGATACATCAAAACACATAAACTCGTAATACTGATCGTCACCGAACATTAACCGTGCGGATCCTACGGGTTCGAGAACTATGTAGACATGACCGAGACTCATCTCGGGTCAATAACCAGTAGCGAAACCTGGATGCTCATATTGGTTCCTACATATTCTATGAAGATCTTTATCGGTCAAACCGCATAATGGTATACATTGTTCCCTTTGTCATTGGTATGTTACTTGCCCGAGATTCGATCGTCGGTATCTCAATACCTAGTTCAATCTCGTTATCGGCAAGTCTCTTTACTCATTCCTAAATGCAACATCCCGTAACTAACTCATTAGTCACATTTCTTGCAAGGCTTTATAGTGATGTGCATTACCGAGAGGGCCCAGAGATACCTCTCCGACAATCGGAGTGACAAATCCTAATCTCGATCCATGCCAACTCAACAAACACCATCGGAGACACCTGTAGAGCACCTTTATAATCACCTAGTTACGTTGTGACGTTTGGTAGCACACAAAGTGTTCCTTCGGTATTCGGGAGTTGTATGATCTCATAGTCATAGGAACATGTATAGTTATGGAGAAAGCGAAAGCAACAAACTAAACGATCATCGTGCTAAGCTAACGGATGGGTCAAGTCAATCATATCATTCTCTAATGATGTGATCCCATTAATCAATTGACAACTCATGTCTATGGTTAGGAAACATAACCATCATTGATTCAATGGGCTAGTCAAGTAGAGGCAAACTAGTGACACTTTGTTTGTCTATGTATTCACACATGTACTAAGTTTCCGGTTAATACAATTCTAGCATGAATAACAAACATTTATCATGATATAAGGAAATATAAATAACAACTTTATTATTGCCTCTAGGGCATATTTCCTTCATATGGCACCGTAGGCTAGCCCACGTGGGCATGAGAAATTTACAAGCTCTCTTAAAGGGGGATCACATCCTTGGACTAATGAATGTGTCTTTTGCCAAAGATCGTCCTTGTAGTGCTTGCATTGCTGGAAAGCTCCATGAAAAAGCTCATAAAGTGAAGACTGTCATCACCACCTTGAGGCCCCTTGAGCTTATCCATTTGGATCTGTTTGGGCCTCCAACATATGATAGTTTGGGAGGGAGGAGGTATTGCCTTGTCATTGTTGATGACTTCACAAGATATACTTGGGTGTTCTTTCTCAAGACTAAAGATGAGACTCAAGAAACTTCATCAACTTTGCCAAAGAAGCTCAACGTCAACATAACTGTGAGATCAAGGCAATTCGAAGTGACAATGGCACCGAGTTCAAGAACTATACAATGGATGAATTCTTGAGTGAAGAGGGGATAAAGCACCAATATGCCACACCATATACTCCCCAACAAAATGGTGTTGCGGAGAGGAAGAATCGGACTCTTATTGAGATGGCTAGGACCATGCTTGATGAGTACAAGTCTCCATACAAGCTTTGGGCCGAAGCCATCAACACTGCATGCCATGCTTCAAACCGGCTTTATCTTCGCAAGCTCAAGAACAAGACCCCGTATGAGCTCCTAATCGGGAGAAAGCCTAACGTCAAATACTTTTGGGTATTCGGTTGTAAGTGTTTCATTTTAAACAAGAAATCCCGGTTAGCTAAATTTGAGTCTAGAACTTATGAGGGCATATTTGTTGGATATGCATCAAACTCTCATGCTTATCGAGTTCTCAATAAATCCATTGGGTGCATTGAGGAAACGGTAAATGTTGATTATGATGAGGATAATGGCTCCCGTGTGAAGCAAATTGTTCCTAGTGTTGTAGGTGGTGAGGCTCCTTCACAAGCTATAATAACAATGGGGATAGGCCACATTCATCCACAAGAAACACCCCATTTCCAAGTAGAAGAAGGAGTAAGAGCCCCTCTTGTGGAGTCTCCACAAGGGAAGTCATCATCGAGACCACCTGTACAAGATGCTTCAGGAGATCATGAACCTATCCAAGAACAAGATCAAGTCCCTCATATTCCTGAGCAAGCTCTTCCAAATGATGAAGAACCGATTATTGAGGCTCAAGATCAAGCTAAAAGTCATGATCAAGATCAACCCCAACCACAAGTGTCTTCATCTTCATCACTTCCTAGTGAGCAAGAACTTGTGGTTGCAAAGAGAAGGGTGTCTCCAAGGCTAAAACAATCCCAAGGGCAAGCTTCTTCATCAAGTCCAAAACCAAGTGAAGAAGAGCTTGACCTCAAAGAGCAAAACGTGGCCGCCAAGCTAAAACATCTTCAACATCTCACTGAGAACATCTATGGAAGCATAAAAAAGGGGGTAACTACTCGTATACGTTTGGCAAACTTTTGTGAACATCACTCGTTTGTCTCTTGTGTTGAGCCCCTTAAGGTGGAAGATGCGCTTGATGATCCGGATTGGATAGATGCCATGCATGAAGAACTCAACAACTTCACCCGCAACAAAGTGTGGACCCTCGTGGAATGACCCAAGGAATATCATAATGTCATTGGAACAAAATGGATTTTCAAGAACAAACAAGATGAACATGGTCAAGTAATAAGGAACAAGGCAAGGTTAGTGGCACAAGGTTTCACCCAAGTTGAAGGTTTGGACTTTGGTGAAACTTTTGCCCCCGTTGCCCGTCTCGAATCCATTCGCATCTTGCTTGCTTATGCATCTCATCATGATTTTAAATTATATCAAATGGATGTTGACGGTGTCCTGGACTAGATGGTACTCACCACGTCGTCTCCCGATCTGTTAGATTGGGCCGAGGACCCCCATGGCCGTATACTCATGGGCCAGTTCGGACAACTGCCGCATACATGGATGATTCCACAAGACTTGGTGATCAAGACAAGGACTCCTCCCCACCGGCGTATTCGGCTAGGACTCTTGTTATCCTAGGTCTCTGGTGCATTATATAAACCAAGGCCAGGCTAGTCGATAGATAATATACATACAATCATACCATAGGCTAGCTTCTAGGGTTTAGCCTCTCTAATCTCGTGGTAGATCAACTCTTGTACTACTCATATCATCAATATCAATCAAGCAGGACGTAGGGTATTACCTCCATCAAGAGGGCCCGAACCTGGGTAAACATCATGTCCCCTGCCTCCTGTTACCATCGATCCTAGACACATAGTTCGGGACCCCCTACCTGAGATCCGCCGGTTTTGACACCGACATTGGTGCTTTCATTGAGAGCTCCACTGTGTGATCGGCAAAAGGATCAATGGCTTGCCCGTAGGTCAATTGCGACGCCAGCATCTTCGTCGCCGGCTCGACCGGTCACCTTGGCTCGACCGAGGACCATGCTCCATCTCCGATCGTCATGTTCGGACGGGGGCATTCTCTTACATCAACTCCGATCTCTATCATGATCATAGAGGAGTCATCCATGGAGCTCGAGGGCTCAACGTCAACATTGCCCTCGGGCGGCCGTGCTGTTTTTATGGACAACGAACTTGTATTCACCGTCACCACCTCCTCGAGCGTCGGTTTGACGATTGCTTCAGTGGAACAGCGCGAAATTACATCTACAACATCCATGCAAAATTTCTTCGAGTTCCGATGGAGGAATCTCCGACAATCTACGATATACCGGAGCCCTGTCAAATCTGGACGGGAAACTGGACGAGTTTAGGGCATGGTCTCCAGAGCCCAGCTCGGAGGTCCTTTGGAAGATCCATCCATTCATCTACTACGGAATTCCCATATCTACCACCCCTCTCGATCCGACGGTTCAAACTCCGGGAACCTTCCGGTGAGTGGACCAATTTTCGGATCCGTTTTCTGCACGAATACGGATCTGACCTGAATTCATGTTTCTTTATGAACGTGATATTGGACAACCTTTTTAGAGGAATTCTCTTCTAGGGTATTGTGCATTGTTTTTAAACACGTGCCCGTAAATTTTTAAGCCTCCCCTGAGGTCATCTTCATCATCATGTTGGTGTCAAACCAGTCCGGCAATATTGCTCCAAGGCTGCCGACCTGCGCTAGACACGTCGTCACTTTGTTGAGCCGAGCTCAACTTCTTCGGATCATCATCTCTGCAAGCCGAACAAGAGTCCGGCATCGCGAAGGATAAATCATCACCAACATCGCCGCCCACGGATTACACGGAGCGGGCTTACCGGCATCGCCGCACGGTCACTTCATCAAGCCGGCACAGACCACGTCACGACCTGCATCGGCAGGGCCGCACTATTGCTTCTTCAAGCTGGTGTCCATCACGCCGACCTACTTCGACTCATCGGCTGACATCGAGGCATCGGCATCTCGGCTGGACCAGGGGCTTCGCCGTCTCTTCATCAACCTACTCCGGAGACTTCGGCATCACTAGCCGACCAGCTCCGTCACGTTAGCCGGACCGAGGGCTTTGCCTCGGCGAGCCTACCTTTGCCAACATCGCCATACCGTCGCTTTATCGCCCATCAAGCAATGGGTGTGCGGATCGAGTGCCAATTTTCGGAATCACCTTTCTTCGGATTGCTACAACAAATAAACCAGGTGCTATTAATCCTAGTATTTTTTGCTTGTTCGGGCTCATTTTTTCCAAGGAATTATTACTCTGGTTTGTTCATCATATGTACACAGGTCTTTCAAATGATGGCCGCACTAATGACGGTCGCATGGTGGTTCGGTCAGTTTCCGTACATGGTCCGGCGAACGCCGCATCCGGAACTCGGACCGACCTGTGAATTCAGGCTTTGCCACGCCTTTACCGCACCACGCCGACGCCCTGCATCGACATTGACTTCGGCGCCAGGCATATTTCTTTTATTACTCACTTTGCATAAATTATTTATTATGCAACGATTTTTTTAATTATTATTATTACTATTATCTCCGGTTTGCACTATTTTTTGTGCACAGGAAAATGATCCGAGTTGGGCAGTATCGTCAACTCGACATACTGACATACCACGTCACCTCGGCTAGACGGGGGGCTTCATCAACACTTCATTACCCCATGCCAGGGACTTCGGCATCACTCTGCCGGCCCGCATTGACCGTGCTATGTCACCACTTCGGAGTGCCGAGCTCTTTGCTTCGCCACCTTGGGACCGGCTTGGGGGATGGAACCTTGTCCCGCATCAAGCTCGGGCCGCGTCATCAATACCGAACACATTAACCAGCTAAGTTGCCTTCATGCTCAAAGTTTTAAATTTTTAACTTGTGTTCGGTTCGACCAAGCATTATACTTTTTTGGAAAAAAGTTGCTTGTAAAAAATTTCCTTGTCCAAACTTTGTTTGTGACGCACAAATTCAAATACCCCGTTTATTTGGCGGCTTCCTTTATGAAGCTTTTCCTCTTGCATATGATTATACTTGTACGGCTTCGTTCCTTGTTCGTGTATTACGCCACAATATGCACCATATTGACTTAAGTGATTTGCAAGCTGGGTTGTCTGGCTCCTGTGCTTACCCCTATGTACCGATTGTTCAGCTAGGGAGTAAAGGGAGCACCTCTGCGATTCTCACGACCGGGTCCTCCGAGCTCTGACCTCAGACTGGGTGAAGCCGAAAGCTAGCGCTCTTATTGTTTTCAATCAAGGCCGGCACACGACGGAACTCATGAGTACAAAAAATCTATTGCACAAGTCTCATAGTAATAATGAGCACCGAAGAAAGGTATCGGTGGGGGTACTATTTTCTTCGAAGATGCTTCTTACACTTCGTCTGTTATATAGCATAAGTTCCCTGAGGGCGCTTTGTCTGTTATAGCCTTATGGCCCGGTTGCCTGGTTATCGGAAACACTGTCGATATTCTCGACAGGTGGAGTACATGACACTTTTCGCTCCTTGACCAAAGAGGGAGAAGCCGACGGTCGGTTAAGACGCGTTTAAAGTTTGGGTGAACAAAGATATGATATTAGTACTTCAATACATACAATCATTATACATAAAATTCTTTTACCCAAGTCACTTGGGGGCTCTTAACTTTATATGAGCTGTTTTATAATAAGTGTTCTTCTTCTTAGTTGTTGCAAAGTTTTTATTACTATTATTATTCATCACTCCTTTTTTCGACACGAGTGTGTGGTCACTAGCCGGGGACCCTAATTTCTCTCTCAAAGCCACGAGAGTTTAGTTTGCTAAACTGGCCTAATGAGAAGTACTCCGCCTTCGGGATAGGAGGTTGAAGCCGTAGGCTGACCCGCTTGGAGCCTTGAGATAGGATGTGTCATGTTAAAGCACGACAGAAGCACTCTTTTTTCTAAGACCAATTTTCGGATTGGCACCGAACACTTGATCTTGTTCGGACGTCATGTTTTTACTGACGTTTTTTGGTTTTCCAAGCTTTTGGCACTTTTACTATTTGTGTGTTTTCAGCACAAGTCTTGCAGTGCAACGCTGGACGCCTTTAGAAATTCGGCAAAAACATTCTCGGATATTGTTATATATGCATCGGTTTCGAATTGTGTCTTCGGTCAATAGTTGGGTTGCCCGGCTCCTGCGCTTGCCTCCTATGTTCCGCTTTGTTCGGCTAGGTGTGCAAAGGGAGAACCACTGCGATTGTGCTTCCAACTCACATGGTTAAGCACCTCAGTGGAGAAAGCCAAAAACTGATGACTGTGTTATATGATGGGCCATTCATAACATTTGCTAAAGTGTTTACGGCTTGACCTCGACTGTCGCCGAACACTACCGGGGGCTAGTAACTAGCCTCCCAAACTAAATCCTCAATTTTTTGCTCTTACATTAGAGCTGAGGTTTCATGATCATGCTTAGCATGACAACCCAAAGAAAGGAACCTCTAGCGGGACTATTTTCTTTGGAAGACATTTCTTATGTTAAACAGCAATACAACATATCTCTCTGCGTACCTTTGTTTATAAAACCGTATGGCCAGTTTGCCTTGTTTGTCGTAAATCTTTGCCCTCATAAAGGCTTTATAAAGTAGGACAAACACTCCTCGGCTACTGGCCGAGGAGGTTGAAGCCGATGGTCGGTCAACAAAGTTTTGTACAATGCGGATCCAAGCATTAATGACATAAAGTACTTGGATACATAGAGTCATTACACATAATTTCTGATTTTACTATGGATATTGATCCTTAATCCGGCCACCCGTGCCCGCATTAAGGCTCGGGGGCTACTGGGCTTTGAGCTTATTATTTACAAATATTAAAGGGGCACATCGATCCCCTGACCTGGTGTTGCCACCCGACCAGTGTCTCGGGGGCTACTGCATTGCCTGTCCAATGCATAAAATTTTAAGTGCAATATAGTTTCTGAGGATATTTTGATCCCCAGGTTGGTCGGCCGCACCCAACCCGAGTCTTGAGGACTGAGCATGCCGCTTTTTGTGTCCCAAAGTATTCTGCCGAGCTAGGACTTGGTCCTCAGGCAAATTTTGCAAATCAACCTGAGTCTCAGCGGCTACTGGGATCATCGGTCTTACGTCATCCTTCAGGTGCATCTCGGGTTTTAGACCGATACACACCTTGAGGGCTACTGGCTATATATCTCGGCAGAGATTAAATTGCATCAATCAAAAATATTGACAAAAAATCGGCCCACAGTCGGGGTGGTGCATCACCTCGGAAGCAGTCCGGCATAAAGCTCGGGCGCTAGTGGCTGGCTCCATAGAGGGCATTTCCGGCATTAAGCTCGGCTAAACTGCTTCAAATTTTTTGAACCAAGGTGATTTATGACAGTCCGGCGTTGGAGCTTGGACATAGTCCGGCGTTGGAGCTTGGACATAGTCCGGCGTTGGAGCTTGGACATAGTCCGGCGTTGGAGCTCGGATACATTCCGGCGTTGAGCTCGGAAGCGGTCCGACGTTGGTGCTCGTCTGCAAAAGATACGTTGAATGCAGTCCGGCGTTGGATCTCGGACGCAAGAGGACACTGCCTCCCGGGAACAACTTCAAACCCGAGGTGTGGCATAAAAATAACAAGGCATTGATAAAGGCCGGAAACTTAAAGGGGCTCCTCGGATACCCGACGTATAAACTCGTCGAATGCATTTCGGCGATCCTCAAGATCGAAGATGAGAAGATTTGTTGAACAAGTTTTCAAGACCGACAACCGAAGATGAAGAACAGTTCGGAAGAATCGAGGAGCGTCCCTAACTTGAAGACCGATTCAGGGGGCTACTGACGGTGTCCTGGACTAGGGGGTACTCACCATGTCGTCTCCCGATCTGTTAGATTGGGCCGAGGACCCCCATGGCCGTATACTCATGGGCCAGTTCAGACAACTGCCGCATACATGGAAGATTCCACAAGACTTGGTGATCAAGACAAGGCCTCCTCCCCACCGGCATATTCGGCTAGGACTCTTGTTATCCTAGGTCTCTGGTGCATTATATAAACCGAGGCCAGGCTAGTCGATAGATAATATACATACAATCATACCATAGGCTAGCTTCTAGGGTTTAGCCTCTCTGATCTCGTGGTAGATCAACTCTTGTACTACTCATATCATCAATATCAATCAAGCAGGACATAGGGTATTACCTCCATCAAGAGGGCCCCAACCTGGGTAAACATCGTGTCCCCTGCCTCCTGTTACCATCGATCCTAGACGCACAGTTCGGGCCCCCCTACCCGAGATCCGCCGGTTTTGACACCAACAGATGTGAAGAGTGCATTTCTTAATGGTCCTCTTAAGGAGTTGGTGTATGTCAAGCAACCTCCCAGTTTCGAAGACCCTGATCACCCCTCTCATGTTTATGAACTCCATAAGGCACTCTATGGACTCAAACAAGCACCTCGTGCTTAGTATGATCACCTTACAACATTCCTAAGCGAGAAGGGGTTCCAGATTGGGGTAATAGATTCCACTCTCTTCACGAAGAGGGTAAAAGGAGAGTTGTTTGTCTGCCAAATATATGTTGATGATATTATCTTTGGGTCCACTAACCATGCTATTAACGTTGAGTTTGAGAATCTTATGACTAAGGAATTTTCTATGAGCATGATGGGAGAGTTGAAGTTCTTCCTTGGTTTTCAAGTGAAGCAATTGAGAGGAGGAACGTTCATCAATCAATATCGTTATATTCAAGACACGCTCAAGAGGTTCAAAATGCAAGATGTCAAGCCAATGAAGACACCCATGCTCACAAATGGTCAACTTCATCTTGATCCCAATGGTAAAGAAGTGGATCAGAAGGTATATCGCTCTATGATCGGTTCCTTGCTTTACCTTTGTGCATCTAGGCCAGATATTATGTTGAGTGTGTGTATGTGTGCAAGATTTCAATCCGCTCCTAAGGAGAGCCACTATTCTGTAGTGAAAAGAATCCTTTGATATTTGGTTCATACCCCAAACTTGGGCCTTTGGTATCCCAAAGGATCATCATTTGAGTTAATGGGTTACTCGGATTCAGATTGGGCCGGAGACAAGGTTGACCGCCAGTCCACTTCCGGTTCAACATCGTTGAGAATCCGGTTCAACATAGCAAGACCAAGAATATTGAGATTTGCCATCATTTCATTAGAGATCATGTGGCAAACGGAAACATTGAGTTACTCCATGTCAACACCGAGAATCAACAAGAAGACATCTTCACCAAGCACCTTGAAGAAGCAAGATTCCGTGAGTTAAGGCATGAGCTAAATATCGTGGATATAAGTAAGTTGGGATGAAATCCTTGCTCACACACACATGCTCATGTATTATCTAGCTTAGATGTAGGCACATGTCTAGGGGGAGCTAGCTCAACTCACGAGCTATCTTATCCTAGAAGTGCATAAATCAAACACAATCTTTCACATTAGCCACTTTAGGTGGTACTTGTGCTTCAAAGATGAGTATTGGTCTTGGGCCCAAGGTTCATATCTTCGCGGTGCCATACCTCATGCACTTGTACTCATTTGTGTTTCATGCTTTGTGTTGTTGCATGTTCGCTTGTGTTTCAGATTCCGCTGACAAGAGGGTCGAGCTTCGTCGCAAGCGCCCAAAAGGAGGATCCAAGGAATTCACAATTGCTCATCGTTAGCCATCTGAAGGCATGGGTCTGGTCAGGGCCGTGTTCGCCGTGCAGCCTCAAAGCGGCCGGTTGTTGAGGCCTCCGATGAGTCTGAGGAAGAATATGACTCACAAGATGATGCTCACCATGTCAACCCCAATGATGATGAAGAGATAGAAGAAGAAGATGATGATCGTGTTCATGAGGATGGAGAGGAGGAAGAAGTGTCTAGTGCCGAGCAAGCCATTCCGGGCATGCATGACCTCCGGAATATGCCTCTTGCCAAGTGGACCAAGCCAGAGCTTTGGGCTGAGAGACAGAGCCATCCTTATGCGGCTGCCACAGGTATGGGAGTGGATCCCCGCTACAAGAACGAGTTTTAGCAAAGGGTCTATCATGAGCTTCTCATGACCAAGTCAAAGAAGTTTGCTCCTCACAAGCAAGTCAACACTGAGAGTTTGCATGACAATGATCATCTGTATCCTGGTGTGTACTCCGCTCTTGGAAGATTGGGTCTCATTCCATTTTTCATGTTCAACCATCCCTATAATGAAGATCTGGTCATGCAGTTCTTTGCCACTTTGTATTTCTCCAATGACTCTGCTCGCACCCTCATGTGGATGTCCGGAACACATCGGTGCTCTGCTCCTATGGTGAAGTTTTCTGAGATCATTCCCTACCCATTCATGGATGAAGAGGTTGTAGCTGATGAGTTTGGCAGAGTTCGGGAGAGTGGGCAGCGCACTAAGGATGAGATTTCTTTTGCATACAAGCAAGAGAAGTCGTTTGTCACTGGGTCTATCAAAGATCTCTTGCCCCTCTATGACACCATGCGCCATATCCTGAGGTATACCCTCACTCCAAAGGCCGATGATTCCCATAACATTCGGAGTTCCATGCTAGATGCCTTTGTGTATCTCCATCAGAAGAAGAAAGTGGATGTTCTGGATTTCATGTACTATGAGCTCCATCAGTGTGTGCAAGAAAACAAGTCCTTGATCTATGCTCCATTCATACAGGCTTTGATTGAGACCGTCTGTCCTGCCAAGTACATTGCCTCATTCAAGACCTCTGTTCCCAAACGCAACTCTAACTGGACCCCAGCTGCTCCTGCTCGTTATGTGCCTATGAAGAAGGGGCGAAACCCTAGGCCTGAGGATCGTGCTACTTTCACTCCAGGCATGTCCTCCACTGCACGGATCCCTCGTGGTAAGGCCAAGTATGTTGGTTCTGAGGTCGTTTTTGCCAGGGGAGAGAAGAAGTCTCTGTTCAAGACCTTGAGAAACATGCTCAAGATGTGCCAGTCTATTCAGTGCTGTCAGATTAAGGAAATCAACAAGGAGAAGCTTATGCGGCGTGAGCAAAAGGCAGCTAGGGCCGCATCCGGTCAGGAGGTCGATCCAGGGTCAGAGGACAACGACAGTGAGGCCACTGCTCGATCTTTCCCGATGGCTGGGTGGCGTTTTGATGATGGCGATGCCTCGAGTGCTCCTCCTCTTGTCTAGCGGGTCTGAGTGTCGCCATTTGTCTCCTTTTTGTTGTCTTGATGACAAAGGGGGAGAAGTGGTGTGTTCGTGGGTGTTTTTTGTGTGTGTTGAGATCTCAAGCCTCGTGTTTCTTGTTGTTGGTTGGTTTTAGCTGGCTTGAGATACTCTTATTTACTTTACGGTTGTGTGGTTGTGTGAGCTACTCAATTATGGTTGTGAGACTCTAGCCTTATTATTGAACTTATTGTGTTTATCATCTATGTCATGAGATCCATGCCCACAATATTTTCTCACCACGCTATGTCATGAGATCTAGGCACCGTTATAGGTTTATTATGATTGATCTCATGTCTTGACAATAATGATCTTGGTGGAGCCTCCTATGTGTGTACTTGATGCATTCTCAAGCATACCTTTTATCCGGGCACACATATAGGGGGAGCTACAACGATCATTATTTGCCCCATGGCTTTCTATCTTTTTTTATCCTCTATGCCATGCTCTAACCACGTTGTCATCAATGCACCAAAAAGGGGGAGATTGAAAGTGCAAGTGGCACTTATACTATATTTTGGTGTGATGACAATGTGGTTAGTTGAACTAATATCGGTTACTAAAGTTTACCTCAGGATATTGGTTCCAAGTGCTCCATGATGGAGATGTGTGACCCCCCATTTCAAAAAGGTCAAAGGCGTGGTCTTTTGGCGCTTCAAAGGTTTTAGTTTTTGGTTTGCTTCGAGTCGTAGGAAAGACCACACTATTAAGAGGGGTTTGTGTGGATGAAAGTTGTGTGGGAATGCCTTTGCCTAACCTTATACACTTAGCCTACCCACACCTACCACCTAAAATTCTAGTGTGTGTGCTTATGGTATTGAGAAAGTTTGTGACAAAAAGTTACTGGGTACCCCATGCGCACGGGGTCTTTGGATCCCCGTGCGCACGGGGTATTGCGTAACTCTCTGGGTACCACGTGCGCATGAGGTCTTTGGACCCCCATGCGCATGGGGTACTGCGTAAACTCTCTGAGTACCCCGTGTGTCGTGGGGTTGTCACGGCAGATGTCCTAGTGTGAGGACTTAGTCGTGAGGCCAACGCATCTATGTGGTAGCTTGAGAGGGGTTGAGCGGAATCGAGAGACGCAACGCAAGACAAGGGTTTAGACAGCTTCGGGCCCCGGGAAACATCATCCGGTAACAACCCTATGTGTCGTTTGAGGCTATGTCTCATTATGATCATGAGGAAGTCACCAGAAACCGGCTCTCCCAGTTAACCCTAACCCTTAAGATTGTTTCTTCTTACTTGTCCCTCTTTGGGAAGCCCTGCCCCTCCTTATATAAGTTGAAGGGGCGGGTTACATGTAGAGTCCAACTCGGACTTAAGACTTAACTATTATGACTTCTCTTCATGGGCTTCTTAACATCTTGGGCTTCATAATGTCTCGGGCTTCATAACTCCTGGCAACCCAGTTATCACTGCCTGCCGGGTTATAACTGGTGCCGGTTTAAGATGGCCTGCTGGTTTATGATTGTCTGCTGAGTTATCATCTGACTTAACTCCTGTCTTAACTATCTGCCGGTTTAACAACCTATCGGTTTACCGTCCGGGTTAACTGCCTGTTTTACCTGTCTGTCTTAACTGTCAGCCGGTTTAACAACCTACCGGTTTACCGTCTGACTTAACACCAACCGGTTTACCACCTGCCTTGACACCTGCCAGTTTACCACCCGCCTTAGCCATCTGTCTTAATTGTCAGCTGGTTTACCAAGTCCCAGCCGGATTACAACTCTGGTCGGATCATACCGCGGGGTATATCCCCGACATTAGCCCCCAGTTTAATTTGGATTTATCCATGTTAAACTGATCCCGATCATCCTTAAGTCCTTGTTACTTCCTTCTTCTATAAAATCCAGGTCAATAGGCCAGCTTCATAATCCATTTGCTGACATTGGTTTGTCACAAAGAAATATTGTGAAGAATAACTCCTTTGACTCAGCTCCCAATGCTTAACAAAAATATTGATCTTTTTAAAATATTCATCTGATCTTCAGCCGGTTTAAGAATGTAGAACCTTGCCGGTTTAAGAATGTAGAACCTTGCCAGTTTAAGAATGTAGAACTTTGCCGGTTTACAAATATTGATGGCACCGGGTCATAACTGTAGTTAACATCAAGCTTGAAAAGGTACCTCTTATATGCCTATCACTTGTAGCCCCAAGTCTTAAGAAGGTAGCGTAGCAACAGCTTAAGACTTGCTTCAATATGAATGTCACAAGCTTGAAGAAATCCAGGTTGTTCATCTCAATCACCAGTCAGAACTGAATATTCCACATATGTAGCCCCCAAGTGTCGGGTTGTCATGCTTGCAGCAACCTGGGACTTGAAATTGCCTTATGCTTATAAAAACTTCAACCAGTGTAGCCCCCAAGGGCCGGGTCATTATGCAATAATGAGTAGGGACTTTGTAAATATAATCATGTAGACTTTTGAACAGCAACGTGTAGTCCCCAAGGGCTGGCTCAGTAAGATAATATTGAGTTGGGACTTTATATATACTTCATTGCGACTAACATTATATGATGTAACCCCCATCATAGGGCTTAAACCCATGTCCACAAGGTTTAAGAGCCTTGTGCTTTACCAACTGATCAGTGGACCCTTCAATATAATGGATTAAAAGCTTTGTGCCTTGAATTGTTGACAGGAGCAATTGGTAGCCCCCAAGGGCCGGCTCATTACGATGTGATGAGTCGGGTCTTCAATAAGTGAGCAAACAATGACTTTGCATTAGCCCCCAAGTGTCATGGTGCATGCTTGCAGCGACATGAGACTTTGTGTATTTGATGTAATCCCAACTTGAATAATGTAGCCCCCAAGTGTCGGGTCCTAAGCCTGCAGCGACTCAGGACTATTCCTTCAATTGTAGAATAAATCATATCCATTGATAATATGATAGTCATTGCGCTAAAGCGACTTTGAAAACCTTAATCATAATACTGGTTATTTGATAACCATAATAAAATCCAGCCGTGTTGGCTATTAAAGATTTTGAATAATATATCTTGGTTTGAAAACCAATTCCTGCCATATAAGCCGGTATATCCATGCACATATGATACATGCTATGATGATGTAATGATGATGTATGATGTAATATATGATGATGTATATGTATGATCAAGAGGGTTTAAGCTATGGTTCGGATACGACCAGAGCCCCCATGTAGTCATAATTATGGCATTGCGCCAATCAAGAGGTGTAGCTGTGGTTCGAATACGACCAAGCCCCCAAGTGATTTCCCTAGTGCCCTTATGCCTATCAAGAGGTGCAACTATGGTTCGAACCCATAGCCCCCAAGTGATTTCCCTGGTGGCCTTATGCTGATCAAGAGGGTATAAGCTATGGTTCGGATCCGACTAGAGCCCCCAAATGATTTCCCTGGTGGCCTTAAGCCTATCAAGAGGTATGACTATGGTTCGAACATAGCCCCAAGTGATATTATGAGCTGTGCTCAAGGGATACCCATGTTTGAGCTGCGCTGTGCAACAAACTCTCTTTGGCCCCTTATGATAATACTGGCTTGATAGCCGAATTACCGAAGTAATCCGAGCTATGCTCTTACGATAATATTGGCTTGATAGCTGGAAGCAAGAGGGTAGTAACGCTATGTTTGGTGAATACACCTATGTTTGAACAGGAAGCCCCCAAATGATATTGTGAGCTGTGTCCAGGGGTACCTATGTTTGAGCTGTGTTGTGCAGCAGACTCTCTTTCGTCCCTTTAATTTTTCCTGAAAACTCGAACTTGCGAGAGATTATTCTTTTTGAACCGGAAATTCTTAAACCGGATATTGAGAGCTTCAAAGCTTTGTGGGAGACAACTTTCCCTTGAGCCAGATTTTAAACCGGAATCCTTCTTTTTAAGCCGAAAATTTTCTGACGGCCGTTAAATTTGCACCAATATGGCGGTTTAGGGTCCTGTATTAGATAACTTTGCAAGCCGGAGTAATTGCTCTTCTTTAAAGAAAGCAATATATAATAGAAAAATATACTGAATGGATTTCACCTAATATGTCATGCCAGAAACTATTCACCTTGGAGTTGATGATCACCATGGTGAAGCTGAAATCAACCACGGCCGAGTCGGCCGCGAGAGCAGATAGATGTGCTAGCCACGGTGTTGTAAACCAGCGCGGACAGGCGAGTTGATGTAAACCGACCCACAGGGACGGCGGCTTGCGCATGTTCACACACCGGGTGGTATGACACGGTAGAAACGCCGGTGCAAAAACCATATTCCGCACAGCAATACAACACCTCATTTGTAATGAATAACTATCCTGGATCAAAAAAGTATTACAAACAAAAATAATTGTTCACACAAAAATAATATGTGCTGAAATAAACCGGACGGATATCACCTGGTAGTTTGTGCTTGCAGGTTTGGAGAACTTTCTCTGTATTATATGCATAATTGCATCGTGCACTTACTGGTACTCCCTCCAATTTTGTTTTTACCAAGAGCCGTCTCAACAACGAGGGATTCTGGCGGTTTGAATGTGCCCCAGCGACGGGCGGTTTCGACGCAGCAGGCAGGCCCACAGAAGCAAATTGGGGGTGGAGGTGAGGCCACTTGGCCAGGTGTCAGGTCGACGCGCGGCGGCAGAGATAAACCGGCTCGAGGCGCGACGACTCAGGCAAACCACTGTATCTTGTACATCTTCCTCCGCATAGAATCTACTTCTAGTACTAGTAATCATGTACGTGCAAATGCACGTATTAATGAGTACACATAATTTTCCAGTGAGATAAAATAGTACAATACTATCAAGCTTTTTGTTTCCTGTTTCTTGCTTCGAAGGTTTTTTCTCGTTACAAGATCCCATCAAATACAAAAGATACTAATAGACAAGCCTTTGGCTGTCGGAGGAAATTGCGTAGCTAAAAGTAATATATATGCAGTAGAAACAATATATTGATAGAAACCATAACTGAATTATTTCAAGTGTTTATATATAATGGTCTATCAGCATTAACCTTTGGCTATCAGCATTTTTCTACAAATTAATCATTGTTCTATATAATGGTCTTCGTTTCACAGGAAATGCCAACTTGTGATAATGTTCTGCATAACATTGAATCCACTGCATCTTCTTTTCAGCTTGAATCCTTTGTATCCGAAAAATGTACAGAGAAATAAATCACACTTAACATGGATCGGTGATGGTAAAGCTATGCAATGGTAGAAAGAAATATCACTTCACTCTTCAGTTTCATCCATACGGTAAGCGTAGCCAGTTTATTTCCCTTATTATAGACTCATTTTGGCTTATATGCAATGATCTAATCACAAATCTAAAACCTGAGAGGCCTTACTGATAGATCGTAAGAAGCTCAATCGAAACGTGGAAATTACAAATATCATAGAGAACTGTTTTTGAGCAGAAAAAAATTCATACTAATTTAGAAGATAACTCAACATTGTTCAGTTATGGTCATATGTCAATGTATATAATCAGTAAGTACAAAAACTCTAGCTATTATTGAATATTCCTTCAGTAACATCCCTCCAGTGTTGTCAACACAACAATATAAGCTAGAATAAGAGAAAATGGTAATTAGAGAAACTGCAAACATAATCACAACGCTACGTGATCGTGGAGAGAACAAATGTAAATATACGATTTTCAACCATACAGCCCAGCCTCACTCAATCTATCCTTTTTAGGGTTACAACCAGCTTGAAATTACATGCAAGTCATCACTTCACATTAATCATCTTGAAATTATACGCAAACAAGAAATACAACCAACTGAATCAAGATCAAGAAAGATAAAGGGGGATGGAACCTATGGACTGGAACATTATGATGTGGATCCTATATATGGAGTCTTACATGCACCCGACACATGTTGGCCTGTATAGCGAAATATATCTAGCACACAAACAAGAGGTTTAATATGATAGACCATGCTACCATGTTGAGAAATCATGCAAAAAAGCAGTGAAACCCCCACAAAAAGCATGATGCACAATGAAACTACGACTTGATATCTTTATCCACATCTCTTGAATGGCACTAAACAAAATAAATCATTTTCTCGAAAACTTTGAGACCAAGGGATAGGACGCTTAATAATTAATAGATCAGAAAGGAGATAAAGAAGACTAACCTCATGTCATATAGACGCATTCTTTGTGCGAGAAATCATATGGATCAAAATTAACACCACATAGTGAGGAAACTCTCTTGATGAATATAATACTTATTGTTTAATATTAAGGTGTCTTCGACAGTGGCAACAACTCGGGGTTGGTGAGCTATGGCATCGAGCGAATACATGACTCTCCCGGCTATACTTACATGTTCAGCAGAACTCAGTGTCAAACAAATATATGTTCAGATTTCATCTCATCAACGCATACATGTAAATTCGGGAAACAAACTCGTGAATTAAATTGATAAAACGATGGTTAATATAAAACGTAGACAACTGCAGCTGTGAGGTAATCAGGAAAAGATGCAAGCAGGTCACATACCAAGCCAGTGACTCTAGACAACCTCCCAGGCTTCTTGGCCTATCTGTTTTCCTCACAAGATCCACATAATCACTTCACTGAACCAACAAATGGGACCACTTATTGATAGTTAAACATGATTTTTTATCCACATCTCTTGAATGGCACTAAACAAAATAAATCATTTTCTCAAAAACTTTGAGACCAAGAGATGGGACGCTTAATAATTAATAGATCAGAAAGGAGTTAAAGAAGACTAACCTCATGTCATATAGACACATTCTTTGTGCGAGAAATCATATGGATCAGAATTAACACCACATAGCGAGGAAACTCTCTTGATGAATATAATACTTATTGTTTAATATTAAGGTGTCTTAGACAGTCGCAACAGCTCAGGGTTGGTGAGCTATGGCATCGAGCGAATACATGACTCTCCCGGCTATACTTACATGTTCAGCAGAACTCAGTGTCAAACAAATATATGTTCAGTTTTCATGTCATCAACGCATACATGTAAATTCGAGAAACAAACTTGTGAATTAAATTGATAAAACGATGGTTAATATAAAACATAGACAACTGCAGTTGTGAGGTAATCAGGAAAAGATGCAAGCAGGTCACATACCAGGCCAGTGACTGTAGACAACCTCCCAGGCTTCTTGGCCTATCTGTTTTCCTCACAAGATCCACATAATCACTTCACTGAACCAAGAAATGGGATCACTTATTGATAGTTAAACATGATTTCCTGATCATCAGCTCACTTGTTAGGTTAAAAATATATATAAAGACGGTTATTAGATCAGCATGCCTTGTTTCTTGCAATATTGGTGGCAGATGGAGGCTGATACTTGTGATGTGCAGTTAAATGATTTAATCATTTAAGGGAGATTTGATTTGATGCCTCTGACTGACTATATCAGGCAATGGATACTTAATAATCGCATCATACTTTGAGATAGCAGTAAGGTTAATACTTTAGGTTATTTACCAAATTACATTACTTGCAAAATATTTACCTATCTACAACAGGAAATCGTATATGTATCAGTATTGATGGAGCTAACATTAAACGGTATAATCAACATGTCTAGCTCAGAGCCCTCTTCCTATCATTCCATGATATACATGCTTTTATCCTGAAGTTTGCATCTACTTCGCTATGTCTATTCAGATCAACTTAAGGTTCTAGGAGTAATCAATAGTAAAGTTGGCGGTGTAGAAAAACTAGGATCATATGTATACGTTCAATTTCAGACCACAACATGGCCTACAAGGAGGGAATTAGCTAGGCAACGAAAGAAGCCTGAAAGGTAATCTTGATTAATTCTAAAATAGCAAACCATGATGGATGCCGGTGAGCTGCCTAAACGAACGTAAACATTGTTCATCACAAAAATTCAGAAATTTGTCATTCACTAATGGAGCACACACATGCCAGGGATGTTAAAGAAATGGGGAACATCGTACATCATTAGAAATATTCATGCAATATTGAGAAGCTCAATTATTAAATGGTGCAAACAAAGTAAGCAGAATCTCAAGTAAATATGAATATGTGACGAAAAGGACCTTAGATGCTGCATATGTTGATGAGTGGCAATATTCTATACCTGTAGAAATAAAGTATGCATAGTTAGGGAGGAAGAGGAAACTGAATTTGTTTTCATTCTATCAAAATTATATATTTCAAAATGTCATTCAGTTTTGCCGCATATGGTTTTTATGTAAACATTTGAATGTTGAAACATATGTTTCATGAATCTTGAAACATATTAGCTTGCACAATTTTTTTTTAAAAAGTACTACATTATTTTCCCGTATAAAATTTAAGAAAGCGATAGCAGCAGACTCGTTAAGAGTAGAGGCTTCAGAAGATGTTGCAGAGGTGTGGAAGAAAGTAATACTCAAAATAGAATTTTTTAGGTCAAATCAAGTTGCATCTCTAACTGGAGATGAAAGGTTTAATGTCATGAGTGTACCAAGCAGAGAGCATCTATTTTGCAAGCAGAGAGGCTGCAGGGTGCCTTTTATGCATTCAACAGAAGGACTAAGTAGATGCATCCTTTTTCACCTCCTATATTCACCATCCGCCTCTCCCATTTCCTCTCTCCACTGCCTCCTCTCAACCCATCCCGGTAAGCCCCACCTTCGCCTCGTCGATGCATACGGCCTTTGCATCACGGTGCACAAACCTTCATGATCTAAATAGATCTACCTTTCATGTCAATATATAATGCTTGCTCACAGCCCATGACTCAATCTCTTGAAACAACAAAACACGTGGGTTTTTAAAAAAATTGAAACTACAATGTGGTATTTTTTAACTCAAACTACATTGTGCAGATTATATATTTAAATTATTTAGATTATATATTTGAGTAGTTGTGACAAAACAAAACATCGTTGCCGATACTATTGTGGATAACCCAATATAGCAAAACTTTGGCCTCCTTTCCTGTAGTTAGGCAACTTCAGGAGCATAGCAACACAATGGGATGGGAAGGTAAGCAACAAAACTTCAAATGTATGAGTTGCTTGGACTACAAATTTCCGAAATCCTCACTAATTCAATATGTCCTCATAAACTGTAACCCTTTTAGCGCTGTGTGTGGCATTGGCGTTGGATCATGATAATTCACATACGGCAATTGTTCCAAAATAATTGTTCATACTGTGTGGAAGAATCATGTATGTATGCACTAAAATAATCATAACCATAAGGATCATGTATGTATCAGATTATCTTGTGTGGGAAGAACAGAACCACAAGCATGTTGTTCAAACAATGCACACTTGAATGTAAAGAAAACTTACTGGCTCAGATGAGATCGTCGGCGGCAGAGGAGGAGCAGAGGAAGGCGGAGAATAGGATCAGCAGGCGGAGGGCGAGGATGTACAGACTGAAGCGAAAAATGATGCAGATGAAGGAAAGATTCACCAGGTTGAACAAGCCTTGGAGTGGTCAGTACAAAACTGAAGCCTGCCGATTGCTATGTCTCTAGCCTCTACAATTTCCATAAATAGAACACAAAGTTGAGAAGATGTTGGTACATAAGCAAAACCACAGAGTTGAGACGAGCAAACAGTGTTGTGTGTCACGCATCCAAGCAAGCATGCATCTAAAAATTTCAGTTTTCTCACACCCACCTAGTACTAATAAATTAATTGAAGTTGTATGTAGATTCACAGGAATCCCTCCGTGATGTGACCTGACCTGCATGAACTGAGCTGAGCAGATGGATAAATTCAGTCTAGCAATTCTGGACTTGTCCTCTCCTCTGTTGTCCCGAGAGCAGAGCAGATGGATAGATTCAGTCTAGCAATTCTAGACTTGTCCTCTCCTCTGTTGTCTGTGTCTCAAGAGCAGACATCGGTGTAGGTGCTGCACCTGCGTGCATCTGCATCAAGGAGGGAGGGTGTGAGTGAGGGGAGCCGCCAAATCCAAAACAATCAAGAGTCCAATTGGGAGAGGAGAAGAGGGACCTTGACGACATCCAGGCATTCCATGGCGGCTGCGGCGACTCCATGGCCATGGGAAAGAGGCACACGGACCTGGCCTTCCGTGGCTGCATGCCGGGGCGAGGTGGATTGGATCCGGCTGGGAGCAGAGGAGAGGAGGCATCCCATCCCAAGTGAAGAGGAGAGAGACTCGCTCCGGCGGAGTGGCGGAGGCCAAGCTGCGGAGGGGCGGCTCCGGCGGCAGGGGAGGCTCCCGGCGAGCCGCGGCGGGGGCGGGGCGGGCTCCCGCGGTCGGGGAGGCTCCCGACGACCCGCGGCCGCTTCCCGTGGCTCCGGCGGCGCGAGGAGGCGGTGAAGGGCGCGGCTGCGGGAGGAGGAGGAGGTCGTGCGGGAGAAGGAGGAGGTCGTGCGGGCGGGCGTTTACTTTCTTTTTTACTGCGGGGCATAGTAGCGATCGATAGATTGTGGCTTGTTGCGTGGTTGATAGCGTTAAACACACAGAATGATTAAGGATCATTAGATTTTGATGATGGATAGATGTGATTGTTTGAATCTGCTCCTTTTTTTCTCTTTTTTTTTATAGTGATAGTAGATAGTAAATTAATGCGTGGTTGGTGGTGTTAAACATTGAAGGATTAAGAACTATTATATTTTATTGATGGATGGACCTGATTGTTTGGATCTGCCTTTCTCTTTTTTTTATAAGGGTAGTAGATGACATGATGGGTAATTAAAGTGTAAAACGTGTTTAATATGCTGGAGGGATGTAGACCATCAGATTGCAAGTTTCGATGGATAGGATGATCTGGTTCTTCGCCCTTTTTTTTTTAGTGGTAGTAGATAAAAGGTACTGAACCGGTCTGGTCCTTGGAGCTAGTACTTGAAGGACCTGACGAAGCCTGTATGCACGTTGACTTGGCCCTCCCACGCAGGGGCTCTAAGGCAGAGGCCGAACGAGGCCAGCGCCGCGGAAGCGAGGCGGCGAACAGGCGAGGTGAACCGCCACAGTAAGGCGGCGGGTTGAGGCGAAACTGGTGCAGGCTACTAGTTGGAGCAGCAGCAACGAGCCGGTGCCGGCCGGACTGAGGCTGGAGCAAGGCTAGCAACTTAAAGCGGCCGGAGGCGCGAACGACTTGACCCGGCAGCCACCGGCAACTCGACCACAACGGTGAACATGCCAGCTTGAGGTACAGTAACAGAACTGGCCTGGCCCCGGCGACTTGATCACTTGAGGCTGTCTCAAGAACCAGACGGTGGCTCGCCAGCAGTGAAGACGTACATCGGTTTAGGGTGGTTGACATGGTGGCTGACGCGGCACGGCCGGGCTCGGGATGAACCGGACGGCGGCTGACCGGGCGCACCAGCGGCCGTAGCAGGGCACGGCCGAATTACGCAGAGGCGTCGATGGCCCGACAAGGCCGCAAAGGCAATGGCCCGACGAATCGATTTACGCGACGGCGACTTGGAAAATGGCCGGCGGAGGTGAGGCTATGGCTCAGGCAGGCAACGACGGCTTACTCACGGCAGGTTACAACAGCCGAAGTGTGTCGGTGGCGCCGGCGAGGCGGGACTGCGGCTCGCGGAGGCGTTGGTGAGGCCGGGACAACTCGCGGAGGGTGGAGGCGACTCGCGGCCCAGCGGAAGATTTGGGGGTAAACCGGCAACTTGGTGAAGAGTCGGAGGAAGAGTCTGACTCAGAGTCGCCCGAGGTGGAATCTTAACCCGGAGCGAAAAGGTGGGTCAGCGGCGGTTCCACGGGGACGTCGGCGGGTCACGGCCTCGGTACAGGCGGGAGCGGCTCCAGGTGCGGCCATTGAGGTGGCTCGGCAGAGGTGAACCGGCTCGGAGCCGGAGGTGATGACTTGGCCATAGTCGAGGCGGAGGCGTGATCGGCGAGTTTGGAGGCGCTACTGCTCGTCTCAATCGCGGAGGCAGCGGGCACTCAAGGCGAGGTGAAGGCGGTTTGGGCGCGTCATCCGCGGCCAGCAGAGAAACGGAGGACCGGTCCGGCAACTTAGCGCAGGACGGCGACTGCCTAGAACGGTGGATTAACTCGCAAGCGGCGACTCTCAGCAGTAGAGACAAGTGCCATGGCGACTCTGCAGTGGTTGGCACGGCGTCACGGCAGTGGCACAACAGCAGGTGCAGGCGGCTGTGGCTGCCGCAGCAAAGGGAGGATTCAACAGGGTGTCCCAACAGCCGACGGCTCGAGGCCAGGGCGGTTTCGCGGCGAAGCCTGGCAGAAGTAGCAGGCAAACAGGGACTTGAGGCACCGGGTACCGCGGTGCAGCGATTCAGCGGAGGCTATGGAAGCTTGGTGTGTGAGCGCGGTGATAGCAGTGAGTAGTTTTTCAGCGATCAGGGCGGCTTGAAGTAGCGCATGGCGACCAGGCCGGCGGGGAGAGGCCGCAACAGCGATTTAGACAACAGCGCGCGAGAGCCGGGACAACGGAGATGACGACTTGAGCAATCGCAGCAATCTGAATCCTTGTGCTCATCCTGGTGATTGTCGGTTTCACCATCCTCGGTCTGTATCTTCCGGGTTGTGGGCTCATGGCCCCTTCCTTTTTTTCATGGTAGGAAGGATGATTTGGTAGTGGCTTTTGACATAACATAATCGGTCCGGAGCTCTCACGTGGCCATAGCAGTTGTCCTCGATATCATATCAAACCGGATATTAAAAACAATAAGGTGTGCAGCATGGGCGTGCCCTGGCGATGTCCACGTCAGATTAACTATGCGACAAAAAAGGAGAAAATAACAGAGAAACAAATTGGAAGGGAAAGAAAGAGAGAGCTCTGCAGATGCCGCCGTCCCGTGCGCCCACCTCCTCCTCTTCCTCACGCGACCGTTCCTCTCTCTGCCAGGTCCATCCCCTTTCCTCTCGTCCTCCCACTCCCAGCTAGGGTTGCCGCCGCCGCCCCCCATCCATGAATCCGGTTCCGCGAAGGTGGCTGTCAGGGGGCGGTCGACGGTGCCGAGGAGGAGGCAGAGCGGCAGGAGCGGGTTGGCCACGGAGATGGCCGTCAGGGGCGTCGTCCTCAGCACAGAAGGGGAGGGGAGGGCTAGATGAAGAAAGGAGGGAGAGGGAGAAGGCAATCCCATGGAGAGGCGCCACCGGGAGCTAATCTGGCCGTTGACAGCAAGAAGGAGACGCCGACCCCCCACCCCCCTCGCATTAGGTTTGGCCGAGGCGAGAAGATTTGAGCTCAGCACGCTGCGCCCATGGAGAAGGTGCACGGTCAGGAGATTCGCGTCGACGGCGAGGACATTGACACCAGCGCCGGGGGCACACCGCCGCCGCCAAGGTTCGCGATGCGTCGGTCGATGTACTGACTCGTTCGACCCCTCTCTTTTGGACCCCAAGCCCTAACGCTGGTGCTGACCCTATTCGTGTCCAGCTGCACGAGCTCGACGAGATGAGGCTCCGTCTCAAGGAGATGGAGGAGAGACCGCTGCGCTCCGCAGATTCAGACTAAGGTAGATGCAAGGTTAGTGTCGTCTCTGTCTGCGGAACCTCTCTGTAGCAACTTTAGGATCCGCATACAGGGCTGGGTGACTGAGGAACTTGTTTCGTTGGTAAGGCTAGGATACTAACACGCCTGAGAATCGTATGATCTCTTGTTGTCCATTAGTATGGGTATATATGTTAACCAGCGTAGTAGGATGTATGGTGTGGTCTAATTGCTTTTGGTTAGTCCCTTCATCGCTAGCTTTGGTTTAAGGCCGATGCATCAAAATGGGTACATTATTTATTCAGTTCGAGCTATAATATCTCGTGCTTGCCGGTGCGCCTTACTTAACTGAACTTGATTTACATATGTTTCTTCTATGCAGTGAAGAAAGGGCAGATCGTGTGGGTCGAGAAAGATAAGTACCTAAACAACATCAATGTGAGTATTTTTCTTATCCTACGCGCTACTAGGTAGTGGATGGTTTTATCAAAAAAAAAAAGGTAGTGGATGGATTTACTCGAGATTTCAATCAAGTTTCTAACGTTTGTGATAAATTTTTTTACCCTTTTAATTTGAGGTCGACTGGGGCATGGCTATCTCTGTAACATAATTTCAAACCATGTTTACAAGAAATTTTGTATTGATTGTACTAGCGACTAGGGATGAGCTAATGACCGTGTGTGGTTTGTTAATTTCAGTACCTGTCAGTGGGGCACACACCCTTCTACAAGGGGCTAGACTACATATACGAAGACCGCGGCAAGGTAATTAACTTCACTGATCCTAGCTCTCCCTGTCGCTCTCATCACTATATGTTATCTACGTTGCTCTCGTCAATCAATTAGCATCACTTGTTCAAGTTTCACTTTAATAATCACCAATCTATCAATTGCAGGTTTTGGACATTAGGATGGGCTTGCACTGTATTGTACAGTCAGTGAGCTGCATCAAACGATCGTTGATAGTTTCACATGCCTTGTTCGATGCTAAATTTTAGTTTACACAAGACTTGTTACCTCAGGTAGTTGTTGTACCTTTGCCTTTCTTCTAAATCTTCTAGATCGGAGCTACTAACTGTTTGAGTATTTGTCAATTATACCGATTGTGTTGTTGTAGTTCTCTGATTTCGGAAATTGGAAGACAACAACAGCTCTACCCTTTGAACTTTTTTGTGTACGATTGTTGTTAGATATTTCGGCACATCTTAACATGTTGAGAGTAGGAGTAGGATCCTCCTAAAGTTATTTCACTGCATCTTAACAGGACAATTTGCTGGGGAAAAGCATTTCATCACTCCTCGTCTACCTGGACATCCACTTCGGCTCACGCGCTGCCAACGCCAAGCAAGAAGAGATGGTGAGGAGGTCGAATCTGGCCAGTCTATATGTTTCGAACCCCCGTCCTTGCTCACAAATTTTGCTCAAACTATGTGTGAGAGTGGAAACGTTTTATCCCTTGCTTCATTTTGCATGTATGTGTGTTCTTCCTGTAGGTGCTACCGTCGCTATCACCCTGTTCTTTATTGTTCGCTGAATAATTTTTCCAATTGATGTATGATCCTTATGTGTTCTTCCTGTAGGTGCTGATGTCGCTACCACCCTGACATCGAGGTGTCTCCGGTTAATTGTCGATTGGGTCAGGCTTCAACTTCATCATTACACAAGAATATACCTTGATCTACATAGTTGTCCAAGTACATGTTCTATAAATACTAGCATGTGGAGTGCACTTCTCTAGGCTAGCCTTCTCATGCCCCATTTCTTTATGTACAGAGCTTTATCTAAAAATGGAACTTTGTGTGCAAAGAAATTCACCAAGCATCTTCAGAAATAGGGACTTGTTACTGATGCTTCATGGACTCATTTGTTGTGTGCCATTCACCAGCATTTTCAAAAATTAGAGCTATAACTAATTTGTTATTATGAGGGATATGCATATCAGGAGGCCTCGTGGATTTGGATTTTTCACAATCAATACTGTAAAGTACCTGGATACGTCCATCCCATTTGTTTCAGTACATATGTTGAATTGCCTTTGTTTAGTTATTTTCATATCATTTGCCATGAGATTTGTTTTCCAAATCGGTTGTCCTTCGGATGCTCTGACATAGTTAATTTGTTTAGTTATTTTCATATCATTTACAACACTTTCCGTCGGCCGATAAGAACTTATTGATGATCGATCGATTCACCCATCATCTGATGATCTTGCTATAACAAAACGATATTACATTTCCCCTCTTCCTTATCTTTACTTCCTTCTTCATTGCTCCACTCGAGGTAGGGGCTCTATATAGCTCTTTGGCCTTATAGCTTAGACTGACTGCTGGCCCTTTGCACGTGGGCTTGGCTGGGTGAGCTCACGGTTGGTGTCAGCCAATCAGATGCTCGCACATCAGAACATTGACGGTTTATCTTGTTGTACTTGCCTGCTGCTTCATCTTGATCCAGGACTGAATGGTGCCATGCTAACTAAACATCTCTTTAGAAGATGGCCAGTTCCTTTTGTATTGCACATCGAAGCAACCTGAAGATCACATGTACATGTTGTATCATTTATGTCCAGCAATGAACATGATTGAGAATGGTTAATCACATTGAATCTACTCTTTCTCAGTCCGATGGTCGGCTGTTGCATGTTACATGTTTGTAGATGAATATAGTATCCACAATCAAGTAGTGACAAATCCTTAAGTTTGCTTCTCCTCATATGGACATATGATTTTGTAACACTGGTATTAAGATGCGAGATGGATATCCGTTGTGAGTTTATTTCTGCTATATGTCAATGTGCTCATGCTGTCTTTCGAGGTTTCCCACGCTAAAAATTAGATTTACTATGTTTGCCAATTGAAAGTTTACATGTACTTTAATTATTGATATATCATATAGGTTGCCTGTCTTTTAGCCTAAACTAAGCCTATTGTCATACAGTCACGTTAACAAATACGGCAGCTTGATTAGCGCGCACAATCCCGCCTCAAGAGGCGCCACCAGAGCTGTTGTTCCCGCGTTAGAAAGTTAGATCATCAGTTAAAGTTTAGTAAAGCAAATGCCACCTGAGACTGGGTGAACCGCGATGGGAGGGGCAGGGGAGGCTTCACATCCCCCCTCTTTCGGGTTAGTAAGTTCTGTTCTTCATTATATTTTTCTTATTATTCTGAATGCCACCATGGACTCTTAGTTTCTTAGTAGTATATGCTTAATTTGCTTTACTGGAGACATGCAATTCCCTCAAACTGCAAGGAATGGTGTAATATAAGGAGAAAATCAGATCTATCTCACACCCACCTTCAATAATAAGAGGTCTGATCCTAATCTGTTGTGCTACCATGTACAAACATTTACAAATTAGAGTCAAGATTAGAATCTTATTATAACCATTTTATAAATTATGTGTACCTTGGACCCACATGTGATGGTACCATTTAATAACATCTACAAACCACCAAGGACTTTGCTAGATTTCTATATTTACGTAGAAATAATATTTATCCAATCTCAATGCTCTTTTCCTTAAACTGAGTAGATCATATAAATAGGAGTGGAGAATTATTTCTGAAGTGGTCTGTCATAGTTAATACACTCCAGCCCCAAAAATTGATGCTAGATGACACTTTGTTATTTCTGCGTGTAGCTCACTACTTGATTCACTTGTAGATAGAGCCATTCCTTGTAGAAGCCTTCTCCTATATTGTGTGGTCAGTTTCTTCAAGTACTGCACCTCAACTGACAGGAAGCAACGCTTGCTAGCACATACAATTTCTTATCTAAATATTTTGTTGTCAGTAAGCGAGCAAATATTGGGAGAACGATGAAATAGAATGGACCTATCCTGTTAGGATCATATGATCCTGTTCCAAGCTTTGATCTCTTACAGATATTATAAACAAAGCATCATGGGATTGTTTTTTTTCTAAATCAGAAGTGAAAAATACACTTCAAAGTTTTGTTGCTTCATAAATGTTGATGTAACCTTACCCTCACATGTACTTTGTTAAGTGACACATGCGCCTTCATTTCAAGTGCAAGCCGCCTCTCTCACTGTGCATTGTCTCTAGACTCACCACCATCAGCCGTAGCTGCCGACTATACATATGATCCATGTGTCGTCTATAGTCTCTTTGTAAGACTTGATATGCCTGCGTTCTGATGATCCGACAGACTCTGCCTCTCTTTTGGAGATCACCCACCTTCTGCAAGATGTTCTTTTGGAAGATGTTCATCTTTGATTTCAACCGCTGGACGTGTCTCATGTGCTTCTGTTAATATAGACACGCTAGCTTGCTCTGCTAGCTATGTTTTATGGCTCAACACTTTGCTACTACAGTTCTATTAAGTGTATTCCTTTTTTAGCAACTGGGGCTCATTTGGACTGCACACAGACGTTAACAAGTAATACAGCTGTTTAGTACGCCCAGTCATGCAGAGGAGGAAGTCATATTACATTGTTGAGTCGTTTTTTTCTTTCTAGGAGTATGTTTCTACAATTTATGCTCCTGTCTTTGCTCCAGCAACATACTACTTTCAATAGTACTACATTGTTATCCATTTACTTGTGTTAACCAGATTAAAAAGGTACTGAAAAGGCCGCCAACCTACTAGGCACCGCACAGGTTCCACTCAGGAGGCGCGGCAGGGCCGCGCCCCAACAGCTAGTATATCTCAAGATAATTTAAGTGTGCTGACCGGGCCCGATTGCCGTTTGTACTGGCAGATGACGCAGGTGACCCCTGTTGACTGTCTCTGAACACCTTGGATTTGGCTAATTGTACATGGAACAACGATGGTGACTCGCCGATTGTACCGGTTTAAAGAGGCTTGGACGAGGATCGATTTGAAGCATCCACTTCCATAGGCGCAACCTGCCAGCTTTTAACAGACCGCATGAGACCGATTTGTTGTCTGTCTCGGCGGCTCGGGGGCGCGGTGCAACACAGACGCTACCCTAAATTTTCATGCTCAATCTTATATACGCCGCCGTTGAAAACTACTTCAATCTTGACTGATGAACTTCGTAGTTGACGCGAATTCTTCCACACCGGCTCTTGCTGATCTGACGGGTTGCGATCTTCTCAAAGCCCTAGAATAGATCCCTTCAAGAACTCATCACCACCGTGCGCAGACCCCACGGTGGGCGCCAACTGTCGTGGGGTTGTCACGGCAGATGTCCTAGTGTGAGGACTTAGTCGTGAGGCCAACGCATCTATGTGGTAGCTTGAGAGGGGTTGAGCGGAATCGAGAGACGCAACGCAAGACAAGGGTTTAGACAGCTTCGGGCCCCGGGAAACATCATCCGATAACAACCCTACGTGCTGTTTGAGGCTATGTCTCATTATGATCATGAGGAAGTCGCCGTAAACCGGCTCTCCCGGTTAACCCTAACCCTTAAGATTGTTTCTTCTTACTTGTCCCTCTTTGGGGAGCCTTTCCCCTCCTTATATAAGTTGAAGGGGCGGGTTACATGTAGAGTCCAACTCGGACTTAAGACTTAACTATTATGACTTCTCTTCATGGGCTTCTTAACATCTTGGGCTTCATAACGTCTCGGGCTTCATAACTCCTGGCAACCCAGTTATCACTGTCTGCCAGGTTATAACTGGTGCCGGTTTAAGATGGTCTGCTGGTTTATGATTGTCTACTGAGTTATCATCTGACTTAACTCCTGTCTTAACTGTCAGCCGGTTTAACAACCTGCCGGTTTGCCGTCTGGGTTAACTGCCTGTTTTACCTGTCTGTCTTAACTCTCAGCCGGTTTAACAACCTGCCGGTTTACTGTCTGACTTAACACCAACCGGTTTACCACCTGCCTTGACACCTGCCAGTTTACCACCCGCCTTTGCCATATGTCTTAACTGTCAGCTGGTTTACCAAGTCCCAGCCGGGTTACAACTCCGGCCGGATCATACCGCGGGGTATATCCCCGACACCGTGCGCACGGGGTCTTTTGACCCCCATGCGCACGGGGTTGTGTGAATCTCTCTGAGTACCCCGTGCGCACGGGGCTGACTTAGCCCATGCGCACGGGGTCCAACGGGCAGATTGCCCCACCCGGCCAAGAACACTATATAAAGCCTCCTCTTCCACCTCCAACCCCTAACCCTTATGTCTTGTTGAGCTCCACCATTGCTACACCCCTTTTTCTCAATACTCTCAATCCCTCCACCCAAACTTGTTGAAACTTTGGGGATTGGGAGAGCAAGACCCGATCTAAAACTTGACCAAACCAAATCGCGTTCCTGCAACATTTCTTCCCCATTGACTTGTTACTCTTGGAGCTTGGGCTCCTAGGCGGCTAGAGGTTCATCCGGAAGCTTCCTTGCTTGTGGTGTGCTCCTGAGAAGTTTGTAAAGGTGTGGTGGTTGTCAGCGTCAAAACCGGAGGATCTCGGGTAGGGGGTCCCGAACTGTGAGTCTAAGGTTGGTGGTAATAGGAGACAAGGGACACGATGTTTACCCAGGTTCGCGCCCTCTCTATGGACGTAATACCCTACGTCCTGCTTGATTGATATTGATGAGTATGAGTATTAGAAGAGTTGATCTACCACAAGATCGTAATGGCTAAACCCTAGAAGTCTAGCATGTATGACTACAATATTGAGTATATCCTTCCCGGACTACACCCTCCGGTTTATATAGACACCGGGGGGATCTAGGGTTACATAGAGTCGGTTATATAAGATGGAATCTTTATAGTTGTTCGCCAAGCTTGTCTTCCACGCCAAGGAGAGTCTTATTCGGACACGGGTACACTCCTCGGTCTTCATATCTTCACAGCCCATCAGTCTGGCCCATAGATAATAGGCCGGACGCCCGAGGACCCCTTAGTCCAGGACTCCCTCAGTAGCCCCCAAACCAGTCTTCAATAGCAAGGTGTTTGGCACACGGATTGTCTTTGGTATTGCAAGGCGGGTTCCTCCTTTAATAATTTCCAGGTAGAGTATTCGGTCGTAGATTCGATGTCTCCCCTCGGCTTCTGCGCGTTTAATGTCCTTGTTTTCCACGTGTCGAGCGAATGCGGACAGTCAGGATATTTTTTGCAAATAACACCCCAATCCTGTAGGGAAGAGCATCTATTTAAAGAGAATGGATCTCAGATCCTTTCAGCACCAAGCGTAGAAAATCCTCAGAGACCACCAGGCAAGACCATTCCAACATGGCCAACAATCCCAGCTCCTCTTCCTATTCCAACCCAGAGAGAGGCGAGTGGGGTAGGTGCTCTGTGTCCCATAGCCGATTGGTGAAGCTGCAAACGCAGGAATTTCTCCCTCCAGCAGATCTAGTCCCTGTTCGAGCAGGGTTGGCCTCCTTCAATGGCAAAACCCAGGCAGAGGATTTTCCCAATCCGTCTGCGGGAGAACGGGTGTGCTTCGTCCCCCATCTGTTGAGGGGAGTGGGGTTTCCAATTCAGCCATTCCTCCGAGGACTACTGGAGTACTATGGCCTCTAGCTGCACAACTTTACCCCCGGCTCCATCCTCCACATTGCGGGTTATGTCGCCCTATGCGAACTATTCGTGGGCTGCGAGGCCCATTTCGATTTATGGAGAAGACTGTTCTACCTCGTCCCTCGCAATCAAGGTGGATCAATCTTTAAAGTGGGAGGAGCCGAAGTGTGGCGCATCGCCGGGACCGGATACCTATCCGGCACGCCGAAGAAAGCTCCCGAAGAGTGGCCTTCCGAATGGTTCTACATCGACGACGTCGCTCTACCCGACCCCGTCCGCATAGGCCTCCCTGAGTTTTCAAATGCTCCGCTGAAGAAGCGCCATAGTTGGCATCCTCGGAGCCTCGAGGAAGAAGATAGCGCGGAGGTCAGCTTGCTACTGGGCAAGATCAAAACGCTTGCCCAGTCTGGACTGTCAATAGTCGAGGTGATGGTGATTTCTATAACGCGGGGGGTCTAGCCACTCCAATACCAAGGACTGCCCATGTGGCATTATAACGGAGAAGACGACACCTCACGTTACGGCCGAAAGGGCCCGAAGACCCCCGCTGCTCTAGCCAAGATTCTGGCCGAGCTGTATAAAGGGGAGAAGGAAGAGTTCAGCCGTCTCCAACATCGAGACGGACTTTCCATGTACAATCCTCCCAGCTGGGTAAGGTTCGGCCCCGCTTATTTTATCCTGTCCCTGGATCATTCGTTGACAGGAAGCATCTTATCTGCTCCTAGTAGGAATGGCGAAAGGCTGTTGAGTGGATCTATGACCCTGCCCCTCAGCCAGAGAATCGCAACCGGGACCTTGACCCCGGATATGAAGAAGATCCGGACATATTCGTGGAGCTTGAGGAGGGGACATTCTATCAGATGAGCTATGGCGGTACATATGTACCCATTATCGCCGATTACCCAGGCCTCCTTCCAGCTTCACACATAAGTAATCCAAAAACACCTTATCCAAAAGAGACCTCTCCTTTTCTTCTCACCCACCGCACTATCATGTGCTCAAAAAGGGAAAGGGTTTGTCGCGCCATACCACTCCAGGGGTATCTTCGAAGAGAACGTCCCCCACACCAGGCGAGCCTCCCAAGAGGAAAGCAAACGAAGACACGGCCGGGCCCTCATCGAAGAGGTATGAATTTGCCAATGTGCACCTGGGCAATCACATCCAACCGTGACCTTCCCGTTTTCCATGTGTTAGGAAAAAGGTGCGCCGGACTATATCCGAAGGTTCGAGCGGCCGTACTTCCCGCAGCCAGGATTCAAATCCTGCCGTGAAGACGGGGGCCGATGCAGGGGTGACGCTAGACTGTCCTCCAGCCGAGGACTCGGATGATGTATCCGTCACCAACTCATAAGTGG
This sequence comes from Triticum monococcum, assembly GCA_034509565.1. Classification (NCBI taxonomy): domain Eukaryota; kingdom Viridiplantae; phylum Streptophyta; class Magnoliopsida; order Poales; family Poaceae; genus Triticum; species Triticum monococcum. The sequence continues at coordinate 81,643,183 of CM067843.1, forward strand.
AGAGTGCCATGAATCATCGGCTCCGCCGGGCCATTTTACAAGACCCTGGTTTTTCAGAGGAGTCGTTTAACGCCTTCAGCTCGACCGATGCATACATCCAAGCTACTCGAGATGGGCTTAACAGGGCCACAAGGCAGCACTTGAAAGATGTGCAGGTAAATTTGTTTTGTATGACTAAGATAACCATATGCCAGTAATCCCCCGAGACTTAAAGGAGTTGAAACAACTGATTTAAGGATCAATGTACAACCAGGTTCTTACAGAGAAGAACACCCAGCTAGCTCAGGAACTGGAAAAGTGTCAGTGGTGGCTGCTTGCTGCCAATGCCGAACTGGAGAAATACAAGGCATCTCCCGGTAATATTTCCCTCTATCGAGAATTCATAATGATACACTCATAGTGTGAATCTGGGTGCTTATCTTTGTGTTCGGTTGTTAGACCAATTACAAGAGCAGCTGGACGCCGCTCGAAGCGAAGAACACGGAGCCAAAAAGCTACTAGCGGTGGGCGAGCGTGTATTGATAAAAGTTGTTCAAGAGAAAAAGAAACTCCAGGATTCGAACACCAAACTGGGCGAAGAACTGAAAGATGTTTGAGCTCAACTAGCGGACTTTGTGAAGGAGAACAAGAAGCTGCGAGGTGGCATATTCTGTACGTGGGCGCTTTTATCTTATAACAGTTTGGAGGTAACAGTAGCTGATACAGCTATAATTGCAGGTATATTGACGAACCGCCCCGAAGAGGAGGTGTCCGGATCATCAAGTGATCTTCTGCAAGGGCTGTCGCAATTGCATGAGCAAGCTCGGCAGGCGATGCGGAGTGTAGCCAAGGCCTTATGGCCATCCGACTCCCCTCCAAGAAGTATGGAGAAGCTTTTAGAGCTATTCAAGGGAGCGCGATGGCGTATCCGACTGTGGAAGATATCGGCATGTCGAGAGGGTGCCCGAGAGGCCTGGGCCATGGTGAAGACGCGATATACCAAGCTGGATCATAATCACATGGCTCGTGTCAGACCACTAGGGCCGAATGGGGAAGAAATTCCTGTTAGTTTAGTATATGACCAAGTAGAGGTGGCCGCCAAATATTCCCAACATGATTGTAAATTAGACCTCCTTTTAGATGGTATAGAGGAGGAAGTGTTTGAGTCATGAGTGACTATGTACTTTCCTTCTAGTTGGATAATAAATACAATTTTCATCGCCGACCTTTTCGCTTCAACCTCTAGACCCGAAGGTGCGGAGTGTTTCCGAATACCCTAGCGGTAGAATATACCGGGGGTATGCGTGGAAACTAGGCGTAGGGGTCATAATTGCTCAAACAGACAATGTGTATCCGGCTAGTTATGTTATATTACATTATGTAAGAAACATCTTCCAGAGAGAATAGTTCCGTTAAGGGTTCCTTTCCCTGGGTGTGCATGCATTTAATGTGCATGTCCGAACTGTGATTGAAAAACTCTTAGAGTAAGTAACATCTGAGGTTCACAATGGAGTGAATGCGGAAACACCTTTAATTTGCCGACCGAATATTCCCTTAAGAATGTTAGCTTTCGGCTTCACCCAGTCTGAGGTACACATCCGGATGACCCGGCAGTAACAATCGCAGAGGTGCTCCCTTTATGCCCAAGCCAAACTAACGGGAATGTAGGGCATAAGCACAGGAGCCAGGCAACCCAGCTTGGCCAAAACTTAAGTCATATCGATGCATATAATGGCGAAGAAAAGGTACATATGGAAAAAACACATATGAGCTGAGCTTGATGCTCGAAGAATAGTTGCAAGCTTCTGTACGAGAAGCCCCCAGGTATAATGAACGTACATTTTTAGAGATGTACGCATCAGGTAGGGATGGTCTAGCCGAACTAAAGCTGTAAGGCTAAAGAAAAAACGAAAAAGGGTAAAAAACAAAAGGAGAGGGAAGAGAAATAACTGTACAAACAAGAGGGGGGAAACGAACACAGAGTTCGGCGCTACGCATAAAATCATCGTAGTCTGGCCGCGTTCCAGGGGTTCGGCTCCGGGTGATTGTCTAACACATCACGTAGGCGGTACGCTCCTCCAGTGAGAACTTCGTCAATGATGAAGGGACCCTCCCACTTGGGCTTGAGTTTGTCCTTTTTCTTCTCTGGCAAGCGTAGAACGAGTTCGCCAACGTTATAATTCTTGGCCTGCACTTCTCTGCTTTGGTACCTGCGAGCCTGCTGTTGATAATATGCGGAACGGGCTTTTGCGACGTCGCGCTCCTCCTCCAAGGTATCTAAACTATCCTGCCGATCTAGCTCGGCTTCTCTCTCTTCGTACATACGCACTCGAGGTGAGTCATGAATAATATCGCAGGGTAACAGTACTTCCGCACCGTACACCATGAAGAGGGGTGTATATCCGGTAGTGCGGTTGGGCGTGGTCCGCAGTCCCCAGAGTACGGAGTCAAGTTCCTCCACCCAGTGCTTGTCCGATTACTATAAAGACCGCACTAGTCTAGGTTTGATGTCGCTCATAATAAGACCAGTAGCCCGTTCGACTTGACCATTTGTCTGCAGGTGATAGACAAAGGCGTAATCGAGCTTGATGCCTAGATTAGCGCACCAGGTTTTCACCTCATCGGCTGTAAAGTTGGAGCCATTATCAGTGATTATACTGTGCGGGACACTGTAACGGTGTACCACGCCGGATATGAAATCTATTACTGGCCCCGCTTCGGCCATTTTGACTGGTTTGGCCTCTATCCACTTAGTGAATTTATCCACCATGACCAGTAGATACTTTCTCTTATGACTTCCTCCTTTAAGGGGTCCGACCATATCGAGCCCCCAGACCACGAAAGGCCAAGTAATGGGGATTGTTTGTAAGGCAGTGGGGGCATATGGCTTTGGTTGGCAAAGAGTTGTCATCCGACACAATGTTGGACAAGGTCCTGTGAATCTGCTTGAGCCGACGGCCAACAAAACCCTATACGGAAGGCCTTGCTAACAAGGCCCCGAGCTGCGGCGTGGTGACCGCTGAGTCCGGCATGAATTTTAGCCAAGAGCTACCGCCCTTCTTCCGTGGATTTACATCGTTGAAGGACTTCGGTAGCGCTTTTCTTATAGAACTCTCCATCATGAACCTTGTAGGCTTTTAAACGCCGGACAAAGCAGAGGGCTTCATTCTGGAGAGGGGGATTCGTCGCCGTCATCATCATCAACCATCCTCCATCACCAATTTCATGATGCTCACCGCCGTGCGTGAGTAATTCCATCGTAGGCTTGTTGGACGGTGATGGGTTGGATGAGATTTATCATGTAATCGAGTTAGTTTTGTTAGGGTTTGATCCCTAGTATCCATTATGTTCTGAGATTGATGTTGCTATGACTTTGCTATGCTTAATGCTTGTCACTAGGGCCCGAGTGCCATGATTTCAGATCTGAACCTATTATGTTTTCATGAATATATGTGAGTTCTTGATCCTATCTTGCAAGTCTATAGTCACCTACTATGTGTTATGATCCGGCAACCCCGAAGTGACAATAATCGGGACCACTCTCGGTGATGACCATAGTTTGAGGAGTTCATGTATTCACTATATGGGCGAATGCTTTGTTCCGGTTCTCTATTAAAAGGAGGCCTTAATATCCCTTAGTTTCCAATAGGACCCCGCTGCCACGGGAGGGTAGGATAAAAGATGTCATGCAAGTTCTTTTCCATAAGCACGTATGACTATATACGGAATACATGCCTACATTACATTGATGAATTGGAGCTAGTTCTGTGTCACCCTATGTTATGACTGTTACATGATGAACCGCATCTGGCATAATTATCCATCACTGATCCAGTGCCTACGAGTTTTCCATATACTGGTTCTCGCTTATTTACTTTTCCGCTGCTATTGTTACAATCACTACAAAATACCAAAAACATTACTTTTGCTGTCTTTACTTTTGTTGCCGCTACCACTACTATCATATTACTTTGCTACTAAACACTTTGCTGCAGATACTAAGTTTCCAGGTGTGGTTGAATTGACAACTCAGCTGCTAATACTTGAGAATATTCTTTGGCTCCCCTTGTGTCAAATCAATAAATTTGGGTTGAATACTCTACCCTCAAAAACTGTCGCGATCCCCTATACTTGTGGGTTATCAAGACTAATTTCTGACGTCGTTGCCGGGGAGCATAGCTCTATTCTTTGAGTCACTTGGGATTTATATCTGCTTATCACTATGAAGAACTTGAGAGATCCAAAAACCAAGATCTATCCCTCAACTACGAGGGGAGGTAAGGAAGTGCCATCTAGCTCTGCACTTGATTCACCTTCTGTTATGAGTAAGTTAGCGACACCTACACCTGCTTCTGCTATTCGTTCTGATATGTCGCATGTTATTGATGATGCCACTTCTACTATGCATGATACTTATGATGAAACTGCTTCTATGCTTGATACTACTGTGCCCCTTGGTGAATTTCTTGATGAAAAAATTGCTAGGGCTAGAGAAAAAGAAATTATTGAATCTGAATACGATGATGATAGTGATGATGAAAATATGCATGTTATTTCTGAGGGTTATCTTTCTGACATGGAATCTTCTGCCGCTATTTTGGCTTGCAAAGATAGATATGAGCTTAAGAGGTTATTAATTAAATGGAACAAAGAATCTCTTAGAGATAAAATGAGACCTGACCCTGCTTTTGCTACTTCACCTATATGTGTTCCTGATAAGGACTATGAATTCTCCGTTGATCCTGATATAATTACTTTGGTTGAATCTGATCCGTTTTATGGCTATGAATCTGAAACTATTGTGGCACATCTTACTAAATTAAATGATATAGCTGCCTTGTTCACTAATGATGAGAGATCGCGTTACTTTTATATACTCAAAATATTTCCGTTCTCATTAAAAGGTGATGCTAAGATATGGTTTAATTTTCTTGATCCTGGTTGTGTGCCTAGTCCCCAGGATATGATTTATTACTTCTTTGCTAAATATTTCCCTGCTCATAAGAAACAAGCTGCTTTGAGGGAAATATACAACTTCGTGCAAAATAAAGAAGAGAGTCTCCCACAAGCTTGGGGGAGGCTTCTAAAGTTACTTAATGCTTTGCCTGATCATCCTCTTAAGAAACCTGAAATATTTGATATCTTTTATAATGGACTAACCGATGCTTCCAGAGATTACCTGGATAGTTGTGCTGGTTCTCTTTTCAGGGAAAGAACACCGGATGAAGCTGAAATTCTATTGAATAATATGTTGACAAATGAAAATAATTGGGCACCTCCTAAGCCAACTCCCGAGCCAGCTCCTGCTCCAATTACTGAGCTTATCCCTAAACCAACTCTGAAGAAGAGAGGTGTTTTATTTCTCAGTCCCGAAGATATGCAAGAGGCAAAGAAATCTATGAAAGAAAAAGGTATTAAAGCTGAAGACGTTAAGAATTTACCTCCTATTGAAGAAATACATGGTCTTAATTCACCGCATGTTGAAGAAACATATGATCTTAATTATTTATTTACTAAAGAACCTCCTGATCCCGATATACCGACACAGGTAGTAAAGGCAAATTCTCTCTATAGATATGATAAAGTTGAAGTCCCTCCTACTAAAATTGCTAGTCAGTGCTTGGATGAGTTTGATAACTTTATGTTTAAGCAAGACGACTTCAATGCTTATTTTGGTAGATAATTAAAAGAAAATGCTTATATGATTAGACGCTTGGGTGATTATATGGCTAATATTAAAGGTGAACTTAAACTTGTCAGCAAACATGCTTCTATGGTTACCACTCAAGTAGAACAAGTACTTAAGGCTCAAAAAGAAGTGCTTGATGAAATGAATAGTAAGAAAAATGATTATGCTGTTAGAGTGGCTACTAGAACTGGTAGAATGACTCAGGAACCTTTGTATTCTGAAGGCCACCCTAAGAGAATCGAGCAAGATTCTCAAAGAAATAATATTGATGTTCCTAGTTCTTCTAAAAAGAAGAAGAAGAAAATTGATAGAACTGTGCAAACTTCTAGTGAATCTATTGCTGAACCACCTGATAATCCAAATGATATATCTATGTCTGATGCTGAAACACAATCTGGTAATGAACATGAACCTAGTAAAAATATTAATGATGATGTTCATGATGATGCTCAACCTAGTAATGACAATGATGTAGAAATTGAACCTGCTGTTGATCTTGATAACCCACAATCAAAGAATCAACGTTATGATAAAAGAGACTTTGTTGCTAGGAAACATGGTAAAGAAAGGGAACCTTGGGTTCAGAAACCCATGCCTTTTCCTCCGAAACCATCCAAGAAAAAGGATGATGAGGATTTTGAGCGCTTTGCTGAAATGATTAGGCCTATCTTTTTGCGTATGAGATTAACCGATGTGCTCAAAACAAATCCTTATGCTAAACATATGAAGGATATCATTACTAATAAAAGAAAGATACCGGAAGCTGAAATTTCCACCATGCTTGCTAATTATACTTTTAAGGGTGGAATACCAAAGAAACTTGGAGACCCCGGAGTACCTACTATACCTTGCTCCATTAAAAGAAATTATATTAAAACTGCTTTATGTGATCTTGGAGCCGGTGTTAGTGTTATGCCTCTCTCTTTATATCGTAGACTTGACTTGAATAAGCTGACACCTACTGAAATATCTTTGCAAATGGCTGATAAATCAACTGCTATACCTGTCGGTATTTGTGAGGATGTGCCTGTTGTGGTTGCAAACGTCACTATTTTAACGGACTTTGTTATTCTTGATATTCCCGAGGATGATAGTATGTCTATTATTCTTGGAAGACCTTTTCTTAATACTGCAGGGGCTGTTATTGATTGCAACAAAGGTAATGTCACTTTTCATGTTAATGGTAATGAGCATACAGTACACTTTCCGAGGGAACAACCTCAAGTTCATAGTATCAACTCTATTGGAAAAATTACATCGATTATATTTGGAGGTTTTGAATTCCCTCTTCCTATTGTCAAGAAGAAATATGATACTCTTATTATTGGGGACGTGCATATCCCCGTTGAGGTAACTTAGTGTTATTCGAAATTTCTCCGGTTTCATGATTATCGGAATGAGTTTGTTAACAAGACTTGATCAACCTTGTTAGTGGATTCTTTTTGATGAGCATGAGATGGATGAAACTAGAAGCACAAACTTCTGTACCCCACTTTTACTTTCTGTTATTTATATTAAATAAAGTAAAAATAGTATTTTTCTGTCTGTTTCCTAACTTATCCGTGCAATATAAAAATATCCTGAAAATAAAAGTCCTCAGAATGACATGCCAATTTAATATGATTTTTTCGGGAATATTTGAGGATTTACTGTGCAAAAATTACCGCGGGAGGAGCTGCCACCTGGCCATGAGGGTGGTGGGCGCCCCCCTATAGGGCACGCCCCCCTGCCTCGTGGGCCCTTGGTGGCCCTCCTCCACTTATCCCAGCACCCATCTTCTTCCTCTAGCTCACACAAACCCGAAAAACCAACTCAAGCACGAGTTCCAGCCACTTTTGCTGTGATTTTCGATCTCCTTGCTCAAAGCACCTCTCGCAAAACTACTTGGGGAGATTGTTCCTTGGTATGTGACTCCTCCATTGGTCCAATTAGTTTTTGTTCTAGTGCTCTATTCTTTGCAAATTTGTGCTGTATAGGTGACCATGTTCTTGAGCTTGCATGTCAAATCTATATGGTTCCAAGTAGTTCTAATGCTTGATATAGGCTCTAGGCACTTGTAGGAGTAGTTGCTATCAATATTATTGAAGTTGGTTCACTTTTGTTTGAAGTTACTAAAAATTTCAGATTATTTCAGAAAAATAATGAGGAGATTTTTGAGGGGCTCGTCGAGCCAAAGCTCGAAGGAAAAGGCACCGAAGTCTAAGTATAATTTGCCGTGCACCGCGGAGATTCGGGCGTGTGAATGGCCTTCTGAAGATTTCTTGAGAGCAGCCGGTATCTATGAAGATTTTCATGAATTGGCTCACAATGCAGGCCTCACCGCTTTCCTACACGACCAATGCGATCAGTATCTCTTACTCACAAATACTTTTGTGCAAAACTTTCATTTTCATTCTAGGAACTCACCACCTACGGTGGAGTTTCATTTATATGATGAGCATAAGGAGATGTCACTTTATGATTTCTGTCGGATTTGTTTAATCCCTTTTGAGGGCAAGACAGAAGAACCACGTCATGATGATGTGGCTGGGTTTATTGATACTATCACTGTAGGAGAAACTAGAAAGGTTTCCGATGCACGAATCACTAGCATACATTTTCCTGTTTTACGTTACTTTGCATTATTTGCTAGTCGTTGTTTAATTGGACATGGAAACAGTGGAAACCTTAGTATCACTGATATAATTATTCTGCACCATGGTTTATACAGTGATAGCACTTTTAGTATGGGCGGTACTATTGCTAGACGGTTAAGTATGAACCGTACTAAGGGTCCCATTTTGGAGGCGTCTATGCCACACGCCTAGCTGCACATTTTAACATACCTATTAGGCATGCTGAGAAGGAAAAAAAGGTGCTGCCCCGTGTTTATCTAGATCGTAAAAGTATGGTGGCACATGATTTTATTATTAAGAATAGGGCAGGAGAGCTTAAGTATCAATTGTTCTTTAACAAACATCATCCTGAAACTATTACGTTGCCTACTCCTTCTTTGTTTAATTTTGTAGGACCCTACCTCGTTACGTGGGCTGCCGTCCAAGCTTACAAGAATCCTGCACCAGCCCCGGAATAGGAGCCACAAGATGAGCCTCCACGACAATCTGTTTATTCTTGGGATCCAGAGATGACTATCAGCCAGTGGCAGTCAGAGTCTTCTTCTTCATCACAGTATGATCCCAACTATTCTTCCTCATCACAGTATGACCCCAACAACTATTATTATGGATATCCGCCAGGTCAGCCATGGCCATAGACCAACTTAGGCCAAAAGCCTAAGCTTGGGGGAGTACAAATTTCTCACCGACATTACATTTATGCTCACACACACTCATTGCTAAATGTCGGTGCTCATACTTTTTCACTGTAATATCCATGCTAGTTTATTTTCTTTTTCCTACTTTCTTCTTGTGTGTTTGATAAACCTTAAGAAAAACCAAAAAAATTAGTAGTAGTTTATTTTTCTGCTGTAGCAGTAATAATTAAAAAGAAAACCCAAAAATATTTCCCGTTCTTCTTTTGCTTGTTAGGAGCTTTCTCGTGTAAATAGTTTTATTTCTTTTCTTTTCTTTGGGGGTCAGTAGGAGAAGACCATAATTAAATTGTTGAAGTGGCTCTTATATGCATTATTGTTGATTTAACCCAGAGCCCATATTGCCTTGTCTTCTCTTGTTTATTGAATGCTCGCAGATTCCAGCTTAGTCTAATGCACGTGCACCCTTATTATTATTCACACCGTTCGGTCGTGCAAGTGAAAGGCAATTATGATGATATATGATGGACCGACTGAGATGAGAAAAGCTGGTATGAACTCGACCTCTTTTGTTTTTGTAAATATGATGAGTCCCTCGTTCTTGATTCAACTTATTATGAATAAACATGTTTGCAATGACAATTAGAGATCATAGTTGCTTGTGCCATGCTTGATTAGCTATGAGTTATAATGGTTTACCTTGTGTGCCAACATGCTATTGAGATGATTATGATGTGGTATGATGGGGTGGTATCCTCCTTTGAATGATTTAAGTGACTTGACTTGGCACATGTTCACGCATGTAGTTGAAACAAAATCAACATAGCCTTCACGATATTTATGTTCATGGTGGATTATATCCTACTCATGCTTGCATCCAATGTTTATTAATTTTAATGCATGTACATGGCTGTTGTCGCTCTCTAGTTGGCCGCTTCCCAGTCTTTTGCTAGCCTTCACTTGTACTAAGCAGGAATGCTGCTTGTGCATCCAATCCCTTAAACCCCAAAGTTATTCCAGATGAGTCCACCATACCTTCCTATATACGGTATCTACCTGCCGTTCCAAGTAAATTTGTATGTGCCAAACTCTAAACCTTCAAATAAACATTCTGTTTTGTATGCTCGAATAGCTCATGTATCAACAAAGGCAGTCCTTATCTTCCGTGTTAGGCGGGTTATTCTCAAGAGGAGTGGACTCTGCTCCTCACTCACGAGAAAATGGCTGGTCACCGGGATGCCCAGTCCCGTGCTTTATATAAACTAAATCAAAATTAATTGCAAACAAAACTCCCCCTGGGACCTGATGTATGTTGGAGGCACTCGTTGTTTCGAGCAAGCCATGGATTGATGCTTGCTGGTGGAGGGGGAGTATAAACTTTACCATTCTGTTTGGGAACCGCCTATAATGTGTTTAGCATGGAAGATATCGCCATATCTTAGTTGTTACGTTGACAATGAAAGTATACCACTCAAAATACAATTTATCTCTATTTCAAAACCGAGCTCTGGCACCTCTACAAATCCCTGCTTCCCTCTGCGAAGGGCATATCCATTTACTTTTATGTTGAGTCATCACCCTCTTATTAAAAAGCACTAGCTGGAGAGCACAGCTGTCATTTGCATTCATTACTATTAATTTATATTGGGTATGACTATGATTGGATCTCTTTTACCATGAATTACAATGTCTAGTCAGTCCTTGATCTTTAAAGGTGCTCTGCATTTATGTTTTGCGGTCTCAGAAAGGGCTAGCGAGATACCATCTTGTTATATCATATTGTGGTTGTTTTGAGAAAGTGTTGTCATCCGAGATTTATTATTATGACTTGCTAGTTGATTATGCTATTGATATGAGTAATTGTGAGACCTGAGAATTATTGCAAATGTGGTTAGTTATGATCTATGCTGAAAACTTGAATGATGTCTTGACATAGTTACAACAACAAGAGCAAACAGAGTTTGTAAAAGTTCTTCTTTCTTTCAGTTTGTCAACTGAATTGCTTGAGGACAAGCAAGGGTTTAAGCTTGGGGGAGTTGATACGTCTCCGTCGTATCTACTTTTCCAAACACTTTTGCCCTTGTTTTGGACTCTAACTTGTATGATTTGAATGGAACTAACCCGGACTGACGTTGTTTTCAGCAGAATTGCCATGGTGTTGTTTTATGTGCAGAAAACAAATATTCTCAGAATGACCTGAAACTCCACGGAACATCTTAGAAAAAACAATAAAAAATCCTCGCCAAAGATGAAGACCAGGGGGCCCACACCCTTCTCACGAGGGTGGGGGCGCGCCCCCTACCTCGTGGCCCCCCTGGAAACCCTGCGACGCCAACTCCACCTCCATATATTGAGTTTCGATGAGAAAAAAATCAGAGAGAAGAAATCATCGCGTTTTACGATACAGAGCCGCCGCCAAGCCCTAAAACCTCTCGGGAGGGCTGATCTGGAGTCTGTTCGGGGCTCCGGAGAGGGGGATTCATCGCCGTCGTCATCATCAACCATCCTCCATCACCAATTTCATGATGCTCACCACCGTGCGTGAGTAATTCCATCGTAGGCTTGCTGGACGGTGATGGGTTGGATGAGATTTATCATGTAATCAAGTTAGTTTTGTTAGGGTTTGATCCCTAGTATCCATTATGTTCTGAGATTGATGTTGCTATGACTTTGCTATGCTTAATGCTTGTCACTAGGGCCCGAGTGCCATGATTTCAGATCTGAACCTATTATGTTTTCATGAATATATGTGAGTTCTTGATCCTATCTTGCAAGTCTATAGTCACCTACTATGTGTTATGATCCGGCAACCCCGAAGTGACAATAATCGGGACCACTCCCGGTGATGACCATAGTTTGAGGAGTTCATGTATTCATTATGTGCTAATGCTTTGTTCCGGTTCTCTATTAAAAGGAGGCCTTAATATCCCTTAGTTTCCAATAGGACCCCGCTGCTACGGGAGGGTAGGATAAAAGATGTCATGCAAGTTCTTTTCCATAAGCATGTATGACTATATACAGAATACATGCCTACATTACATTCATGAATTGGAGCTAGTTCTGTGTCACCTTATGTTATGACTGTTACATGATGAACCGTATCCGGCATAATTATCCATCACTGATCTAGTGCCTACGAGTTTTCCATATACTGGTTCTCGCTTATTTACTTTTCCGTTGCTATTGTTACAATCACTACAAAATACCAAAAACATTACTTTTGCTGTCTTTACTTTTGTTGCCGCTACCACTACTATCATATTATTTTGCTACTAAACACTTTGCTGCAGATACTAAGTTTCCAGGTGTGGTTGAATTGACAACTCAGCTGCTAATACTTGAGAATATTCTTTGGCTCCCCTTGTATCGAATCAATAAATTTGGGTTGAATACTCTACCCTTGAAAGCTGTTGCGATCCCCTATACTTGTGGGTTATCAGATGTTAAAACAACGCCCGCTCCTAACCCTGCCAGCATTTTGGAGCCGTCGAAATACATGACCCAATTGGAGTATGTGTCGTACTCTATAGGGAGTTCGGCCTCTGTCCATTCGGCGACGAAGTCGGCCAGTACCTGGGATTTGATAGCTCGACATGGTTTATATGTAATGTCGAATGGGAGGAGCTCGATGGCCCATTTAGCAATCCGGCCTGTGCATCGCGGTTGTTTATAATGTCATTGACTGGTACTTCGGAGGCCACCGTGATCGAACACTCCTGAAAGTAGTGATGGAGCTTTCGAGATGCCATGAAGACCGCGTGTGCTAGATTTTGATAATGAGGATACCTGGATTTGCATGGTGTAAGGACAGTTGATAGGTAGTATACTGGCTTCTGAAGCGGGAATTTATGCCCGTCTTGTTCTCGTTCGATGACGAGTACAGCGCTCACCACCTGATGTGTTGCCGATATGTATAATAACATCGGTTTGCCGGCGTTTGGTGCAGCCAGGATTGGATTGCTCGCAAGAAGGGCTTTTATTTCCTCCAGTTCGGTTGTTGCCGCGTCCGTCCACTCGAAGTGGTCGGTTCACCGTAGAAGGCGATAGAGTGGCAGTGCCTTTTCTCCCAATCTGGAGATAAAGCGGCTTAGACCTGCTACGCAAACTGCGAGCTTTTGAACTTGTTTAAGGTCTGTTGGCTTAGCCAGTTGTGACAAAGCTCGGATTTTGGCTGGGTTTTCTTCTATTCCTCTATTGGAAACGATGAAGCCCAGCAGTTTTCCAGCGGGGACGCCGAAAACGCATTTTTTCCGGATTGAGCTTAATGTCATACACGCGGAGGTTGTCGAATGTGAGACGTAAATCGTCTATTAGTGTTTCGGCGTGCCTAGTTTTGATGACGACGTCGTCCACATAGGCTTCAACTGTTTTGCCGATCTGTTTCTGTCGGCGTTCTGGGAATGGGGGTCCCCAGACTTGCCTGCCTACAGCCTGCGGCGTGGCTCAAAGCGGAGCCCAACATGACCCGTCTTCATCAACACAGACCCAAGACCCTCACGAGGGGCCAAGCCTCGCGGGGCGGACGACACGGAGCTTCCTCAGGCACGGCCTCATCAGGCTGGCTCGCAGGAGGCAGAGAGATCAAGGCGGGGTACCTCACGAGGTGCCCGTGACGCAAGCCATGACGACCAAGGGTGCCAGGCGGGCGCCAGCCCGCGCAGTGTCCTCCTTTCCACTTTGGTGCAAAGGAAGCAAGCACAGGCGAGAGCATCAAGCAAAGGCACCCGTTTCGGTGCAACGAGACCAAGACCGGCCCAACGGCAGGAAGGAAGTCATTGTGGAGCCCAAGCTAGCGTCACCACCAGAGCCTTTGGCAGGCGAGGACCAACTTTAGTTAGGATAAGTGTATCAGATGTTCCCCTTCAAAATGGCCAATTGTTGGCACCCTTCCCGCTCAATATTTGGGAAGAGGCCCACGGCCTTTGCCTATAAATAGGACTAGTCACCCACAGGGTAGAGGGACGGAAATCGGAGAGAGAATCGAGAAGAGAGAGAGAGAGAGAAAGAGAGAGAAGGGTAACTGAACCCCTCCTAGGAGTTCATCCCTCAACCAAGAACAGACCCTCACGAGGCTGTTCTTCCTTGTATTGCTCATCTTCATCAGCCCAAGAGGCAATCCACCACACCACACACTGGAGTAGGGTATTACACCACAACGGTGGCCCGAACCAGTATAAACCCTATGTCTCCTGTGCTGTCCTTTCCATAGCTTAGATCTTAGCGAGGCGGAGGGGTGCAGGTAGGTAGAAGGCGAAATCTCCGCGCGCACCCCAGTGTTCGAACCTCAAGGGTCTGCCGGAACCTGAAATCCGACATTTTGCGCGCCAGGTAGGGGTGCACCGGAATCCACCTTCTACCGCTTCGTGTCCCGTCGCGTCGTCATCACCATGTCCGGCGACCAGGCGGGCAACCCAGATCCTTGGGCGTGAAAGTGCAACTATCCCTAGGTGGTTTTGGTAATTCATAACAACATATAGCTCATTGAGCTAATGCTATTTCAAGATGATTATTTCAGGAAAGCTCAATGATTGGCATGGCATGGATGTGAAAGTGGAACCCTCAAAATGCTAAGGACAAAGAATTGGCTCAAGCTCAAAAGTTCAAGACTCTTCATTTTATATTTTAGTGATCCAAGATCACATTGAGTCTTTAGGAAAAGCCAATACTATCAAGGAGGGATGAGGTGTTGCTTAATGAGCCTCTTGCTTTATGTGCTTGGTGATATGCTCCAAATCCTCAACCACTTTTCCATAGCCACAAATGACCTAAACACTAAGCCAAACTCAGTCATACCGATTCTTTCAATCCGGCGCCACCGAGTTTCACTTGTCATTTGCCACTACCAAACCCTAGCAATTCGGTCCTACCGATAAGGATCTCGGTCTCACCGAGATGGGATTGCAAACTCTTTGTTTCCCTTTCGTAACTTTTCGGTCTCACCGAAAGAGCGAATCGGTCCCACCGAGATTGCAATGTAAACTCTCTATTTCCTTCTTGTAACTTTTCGGTCTCACCGAAAGAGCGAGTCGGTCCCACCGAGTTTGCCTGACCAACTCTCTGGTTAGCTTATTGCCAAACTCGGTCTCACCAAGTTTGTGCAATCGGTCTCACCGAGATTACGTTATGCCCAAACCCTAACCGAATCAGTCCTACCGAGTTGCATGTCAGTCCCACCGAAATCTCTAACGGTCACTAGGTTTACTATTTCGGTCAGACCGAGTTTGTTTATTCGGTCCCACCGAGATTGGTAAATTGTGTGTAACGGTTGGATTTTGTGTGGAGGCTATATATACCCCTCCACCTCCTCTTCACTCGTGGAGAGAGCCATCAGAACACATACACCATTCCAACTCATATGTTCTGAGAGAGAACCACCTACTCATGTGTTGAGACCAAGATATTCCATTCCAACCATATGAATCTTGATCTCTAGCCTTCCCCAAGTCGCTTTCCACTCAAATCTTCTTTCCACCAGATCCAAATCCTATGAGAGAGAGTTGAGTGTTGGGGAGACTATCATTTGAAGCACAAGAGCAAGGAGTTCATCATCAACACACCATTTGTTACTTCTTGGAGAGTGGTGTCTCCTAGATTGGCTAGGTGTCACTTGGGAGCCTCCGACAAGATTGTGGAGTCGAACCAAGGAGTTTGTAAGGGCAAGGAGGTCGCCTACTTCGTGAAGATCTACCGCTAGTGAGGCAAGTCCTTCGTGGGCGATGGCCATGGTGGGATAGACAAGGTTGCTTCTTCGTGGACCCTTCGTGGGTGGAGCCCTCCGTGGACTCGCGCAACCGTTACCCTTCGTGGGTTGAAGTCTCCATCAACGTGGATGTAGGATAGCACCACCTATCCGAACCATGGGAAAAACATCCGTGTCTCCAATTGCGTTTGAATCCTCAAAACCCTTCCCTTTATATTCTTGCAAGTTGCATGCTTTACTTTCCGCTGCCAATATACTCTTTGCATGCTTGCTTGAATTGTGTGATGATTGCTTGACTTGTCCTAAGATAGCTAAAATCTGCCAAGAACTAAAATTGGGAAAAGGTTAAGTTTTTATTTGGTCAAGTAGTCTAATCACCCCCCCCTCTAGACATACTTTCGATCCTACAGGGCGGCGTGGCCCGCCAACGCAGAGCCGCTCGCCTCGGGTGACCCCATGCCCCAGGCAGCTCGTGGTCCGCAGGGCGCTGCGGGCCGCGGGCAACGCGGACAGGCTTCGACAGCTCTCACACCGCGGCAGGCGCGGTCGGCAGCAAGGGCCTCCAATCACGCCGCGACCACGACAGCGTACACCCGCCGGGAGCAGGCGAACTCGAGGGCCGCGCTCACGGTGGCCCAAGAGCTGCTGTAGTGCAGGCTGCTGGAGGGCGGCCTCGACGTGCTGCTGGAGCGGGTGGCAGAGCTCCTGGGCTTCGCCGCCTCGGGGGCTCACCCCTTCTGCACCCAGCTCCCATCTCAAGCCCAGGGCGGCCCGCATGGGGGCTCCGCGCGCGCCCGCAGGCTCCAAGGCTACTCAAACGCCAGCGAAGCTGTCGACACCGGACCGGCGGCGGCGCTGCCCCCACTCCCGGTCCGCGAAGAAGAAGGACTCGACGCGACCCACGGCCCAAGTGGAAAGCCACGCTACCACCCCACGGTGGGTGTGTCAAGCAGAGCTGCATGGCACGCGGAGCACTACGGTGTGGCCTTTGGGATGACGGCGCCAGAAGAATACGTGCCCCACATGATGGACCAAGGGCACCCTCACGAGGGCGAACAAGGCTCGCTCCTCAGCCCAAGCTGGGGGGATGAGGCACCAGAAGCTGAGCTCTTCCAGGAGCCTCGGGACGGTCCCACCGGCCACGCTGGAGGCAGCGATTATCGGGTACCGCTAATTCCTCAGGAGCAGGCATACGCTAATCATGGATCGCAGGAGGTGCAGGTCGCCACAGCGAGCAGCCGCCCCGCTCCCACAGTCTCCTACCCCTCGGGAGGAGGGCGCAGGGGGCTGCAGGAGAGGGGCCGAGATCCGACATCACCACCGCGGCGTTTGGAGCAAGGTGTTCTCAGGAGGTAGGCCCTCTGCTGGGGAGGTGCCTCAGGGCCTGCCCTTGGCGGAGGACCCGTGGTCGTCGGGGGAACCGCTCTACCCCATCGGCGGTCTCCTGGTTTCCGGTCGTCGTTGATGGCACTAGAGTGTGGCGCAAGGCGGGGCCCTCGTGTGGCGATATGAAGCAAGGCCGGTACCTGTGAAGAAGGCCCAGTGCCTGTGAAGCTCGCCGCCTCCTGACACTCTCACATAATAATGAGTGGGGCTGTACACGCCCCGGAGTCTCAGGGGTGCCGGCCTTAGGCCCCGGGGCTCCCTCCCACGCCCAATGGCAGCACTTAGCTCCGCGCTGGTGAGAAGATGTCCAAGACTGGATTAGGTACCGGACGCGGCCTTTTGTCTGCTTTCATTGCTTTTCCCTTTGGTCGTCACTTTCCCCCGCTGGATTTAAGTTGGATTCGAATTTGAGATTTGCGTGTGTTCGGGGAAGGGGTGCTTAGTCTCGTTCGAGCAATTTATCGTGTTTTGATTGCCACTTCGCCTCAGCTGCCTCCCCTGATGAGCCCCTCGCGAGCCGGGTCAGGCCCAGCTTGCGCGCAGCCCAGACTGTCGCCGTCGCGTCCTCTCAGGAGGTTTTTTTTACTGCAGATCCTATGGATTCGATCAGGGAACACTCGGGACACCACAGTCTCCCACAAGCTACCTCAGGGCCCGCACGGGACAAAGGTAAACTAGCCGACCAGCGCGTCGCTTAAGCCAACCACTTGGCGCGGGCGCATGGGCAATGTAACGTGTACTAATACGATGAACACAAGTTTTACATGAGGGGCTCCCCCTCCAAAATGCTCTCACAGCCATCAGGCCAAAACCTGAGTTCTATTCATGCAGGGTAAGGAAGCAGGAACGATGCACAATCAGTCGGATAAATCCCCCAATGCATCCTCAGGAGCACCACCCGAACCGTTGCTGGCGTTGCTGGACTCGCCATCGCTGTTCGGTCACCGCCAGCGACGGCAGGGCCGTTCACCACACCGCCCTCGTCGGCAGCCACGATCACGCCGTCGTTGTCTGAAGTGAAGGCCCTGACAAGAGCATCCACGTTGTCTTCCACCCAGTGCGCCAAGTCGTCTCGGACGGCCTGTGGGGACTGGGACGATGGCGGCGTCGAAATCGAAGTGGGGATCCATGTTTCGGAGATGGCCGAAGATGCGAGAAAAGGCGCGCTCGAGCAGGGCGCGGCTCCTCTCCTCCACCAACCTGTCAGCCCTGACCGACCGCGCCTCCAGCTGCGTCACCACGTCGGTGAAGAACTGAAGGTTGCCGGCGTAGTTGACTGCGTGCGGCTCGCCAACAGCCACCTCGCAGATGTTGCCCAAGGCTGTGTTGGCTCTCTCCCGGAGCGTGGTGAGCATGGGGCCGTGCTCATGCTCCAGGATCCGCCGCTGACGTATCTCGTCCGCATTTTGGCGCGCGACAACCTCAGCCTCCTCCACCCGCTGGCAAAGAAGGAGCACCTCGGCCTGGGAGGTGGTTGACTCCCCTTGCGCTACCTTAAGGGTGGCCCAAAAAGCATTGGCCCGCCGCGTCGCTTCCTCCAGCTTGGCTCTCAAAGCAGCAGTCCTACCTTCAGCCTCGGCCCCGACCAACCCCAGCCTCTCCTCGAACTCGTGCTCGAGGTTCAAGCGCGCCATCGCCACCCGACGTGCGACCTCCTCCAGGACACGGGCTTCCCGTGCAGTGACATCATCCTCCACCTGCGCCACCAAGCGCTCCCTCGTCTCCAGACACTCGTACTCGCGGGTACGTTCGGTGGCTTCTAGCGTTAGCACCTCCTCACGCTTTTGGAGCTCTCCTGGGTGGCCAGAGGCCACCTTCATCGACGCGAGGGCTGCCTCGCGCAGCTCCACTTGCTCCTCCATTGAGTGGCACCTGGCCAGGAGCTCCCGAGCCCGCTCCTCCGCCGCCTCTCGCCACCGGTCAGCTTCCCGGGCCTCCTCAGCGGCCCAAGATCGGGCCTCCAGAGAGGCCACCAGCGACGACTTGGCCTCTGCGTCGTCAAGATCGCGCTGACGGCGTGCAAGGGCGATGGCGCCCTCCAGCTCGCGCCTCTCTGCAGCCAGGCGCAGGCCCTCGGCCTCAAGGCGCGCGTCTTCATCAGCAAGCTCCTCACCAAGGAGGCTCACTGCTTCAGCCGCCCTTCGAAGGAATCCTTGGCAAAGAGCGCAACGCTCCCGGGCACGCTCGAGCACGTCTTCCACACCATCATCTGCCCCGAGCAAGCGTCGGGGGCCATGAATCAGCACTCCCCCTTCGGGCAGGGGGCTGGGGGCTGGCACCCTCGCGATGGCCGGGCACGCCATGCCAGAAGCCCGGCCTGGAGCCAGCCCGTCCCTAGATGAAGAGCGCGGGGAGCGCCTCAGCCAATCGCAGTCCACGACCAGGTGAGAAGCCCACGGCAGGCTGGCTATGCCACGAGAAGGCCCGCGAAGGAGGATCGCGAGGTGCGCAGGGCCACGATGCGCCTCGGGACGGTTCGCCTCTCCGATCACCCTCACCACAAGGGCTCTACTGCTCGGAGCGCTTGAGTACGGTGGAAGGGGCGAAGCCAAGGGGGACGGCACCTCAGCCGTCTCTGCGAGCTCGGCTGGAAGGGGCCTGCGGAGCAAGGATCAGTAAAAGCAACAGAAGGATCGGGAGCTGGGAAAGGAAAAGGCTTACTCATCAGTGGCGAAGTACTTCCTACGCTTCAGCAGGCGACAAGGGTAATCATCGCCCAGGGCCTCCCTTCTCTTCCGGAGGGCCTCAAAGTCGACGCGGAAGCGGCCCAAGAGTTGAGCGCAGGGATCAACCTGCGACGAAGATGGAGCGTCAAGGCGATCCAAGTCAGGGGCGCCTGCCTGATGCGCACTGCCAATCGCCTCGCCAAGAGAAGCGGCTGGAGCCTCAGGGGCCTCAGTCGCAGGCGCTGAGGGCAGCTGCTTGCCACCCTCAGCCTCAGTGGCATGGGCCCCAAGAGCTGCTCCCTCATGAGCATTGCCCGGTGCTGTCACCCTACCGGGAGCTCGCTCGGCCTCTGGCGCCTCATGCCTCCCTGCTCCGCCACTTGAGGAAGAGTCGCCTTGGCCGACTAGAAGGGCAGTCACCATCACTGGGTTCTCACGAGGCCCCTGGAGGCCGGCGGGGCGCGGCCCCCACTCATCAAATATAGGCATCTGATTCACAAAATCGCCCCTGTTCTGGTAGAGGTACAACAAGGCCCCTCCCTGCTGGATGCTGCCAGGGTTGGGGTCGCCAGTCAGGATCAAGAGCGCTGTCCTCAACACTTCAGGCGTCAGGTCCTCTTCCTGGAGCCTCATACGATCATCATGCCCGCTGAAGGCCCACATCCGGCGGGAATGGCATTGGAGAGGAGCAACACGGCGTAGCAGGAACTCCTTCACCACCTTGGGCGCTGTCACGCCAAGCGACCTCAAGAACGCGAAGCGGTGCCAGACGAAGATGAGCCGGGGGCTCTCAAGCATCTCCTGGCCCCAGCCCGAATTGGGGACAGCAGGCGAAGTTGGCTCTGATAGCAGGGGGCTGGGCACCCCTACATCCACATACAGCCACCGCTCGCGGAACCCAGCCGCAGGCGGAGGGAGCCTGAAGTCAATCCCTGAGGCCACTGTCTCAGACGCGGCAGCGAAGCTCACGCACGCCGAGCATTGGGTAGGGTCGACAAGACGCAGAGAGAAGAAGTGGCGCAGCAAGGCAACCGAAGGAGGGATGCCCATCATAGCCTCGCAAACAAAGGCGAAGACCGAAAGATGGGTGATGGATTCAGGACCCAGATGCAGGATGTGGATCTGATAGTGGGAAAGCATGACATTGAAGAAATCAGAAAAGGGGGGAACCAGACCCGCCCACAGGGCGTCGGCGAAATACTGGACCTCGGTGACTATCCTATCGATGGAGAAGTGAGACGTGGGCCAGGCCGTCGTCCTCCCGCATTCGTTGAAGATAGTGGCCAGAGCCGAGCTGACCTTGTTCTTCCCTCTTCCCTTCTTCGTCGGAGCCATGGCGATGGGAGGGGGGGAAGGTTCGAGATTGGGTTGAAAACAGAAGCTGGAGTTCGAGCGGAGGAAGGATAGAGGGCGTTCGAGCGACAGAAAGGGGAGCGGCTGTGTGCGACCACGAGTCCGCCTAGCATGGCGCAAAATAAGGGGGCGTGGGGGAACAGTGCCGCCCACGCCCAATCAACCGCCACGCGGCACCCAAGGCCGCAGGCTGTTAGGGCCCGCGGCGCTTCGCCCTTGCCCTTTCACCTCCCTGCACGGCCAAGTCCGGGCGCGCCTTGGGCCCGGGGGCTATTGTCGGCGTTCTGGGAACGGGGGTCCCCAGACTTGCCTGCCTGCGGCCTGCGGCGTGGCTCAAAGGGGGCCCAACACGGCCCGTCTTCATCAACACAGACCCAAGACCCTCGCGAGGGGCCAAGCCTCGCGGGGCGGACGACACGGAGCTTCCTCAGGCACGGCCTCATCAGGCTGGCTCGCGAGGAGGCGGAGAGACCAAGGCGGGGTACCTCACGAGGTGCCCGTGATGCAAGCCATGACGACCAAGGGTGCCAGGCGGGCGCCAGCCCGCGTAGTGTCCTCCTTTCCTCTTTGGTGCAAAGGGAGCAAGCACATGCGAGAGCATCAAGCAAAGGCACCCGTTTCGGTGCAACGAGACCAAGACCGGCCCAACGGCAGGAAGGAAGTCATTGTGGAGCCCAAGCCAGCGTCACCACCAGAGCCTTTGGCAGGCGAGGACCAACTTTAGTCAGGATAAGTGTACCAGATGTTCCCCTTCAAAATGGCCAATTGTTGGCGCCCTTCCCGCTCAATATTTGGGAAGAGGCCCAGGGCCTTTGCCTATAAATAGGACTAGTCACCCACAAGGTAGAGGGACGGAAATCGGAGAGAGAATCGAGAAGAGAGAGAGAGAGAGAGAGAGAGAGAGAGAGAGAGAGAGAGAGAGAGAGAGAGAAGGGTAACTGAACCCCTCCTAGAAGTTCATCCCCTCAGCCAAGAACAGACCCTCGCGAGGCTGTTCTTCCTTGTATTGCTCATCTTCATCAGCCCAAGAGGCAATCCACCACACCACACACTGGAGTAGGGTATTACACCACAACAGTGGCCCGAACTAGTATAAACCCTGTGTCTCCTATGCTGTCCTTTCCATAGCTTAGATCTTAGCAAGGCGGAGGGGTGCAGGTAGGTAGAAGGCAAAATCTCCGTGCGCACCCCAGTGTTCGAACCTCAAGGGTCTGCCGGAACCCGAAATCCGACAGTTTCTCCAGGCATTGAATCATGCGTTGGTATGTGGCACCAGCGTTCTTGAGCCCGAAGGGCATGGTGTTGAAGCAGAATGACCCATATGGGGTGATGAATGTTGTTGCAGCTTGATCGAATTCCTTCATTTTGATTTGATGGTATCCGGAATATGCGTCAAGAAAACATAGTGAGTCGTGTCCTGCGGTGGCGTCAATGATTTGATCGATGCCGGGGAGGGGGAAGGGATCCTTGGGTCATGCCTTGTTGAGGTCTTTGAAATCGACGCACAGGCGCCAGGATTTGTCCTTCTTTGGTACCATCACCAAATTTGCTAGCCAATCTGGATGTTCTATTTATCTAATGAATCCGGCCTCGATTAACTTGGCTAGCTCTTCCCCCATAGCTTGCCGTTTGGCTTCGCAAAAGCGCCGCAGTGTTTGCTTGACCGGCTTGTGTCCCTTCAATATATTGAGGCTGTGTTCGGCCAACTCACGTGGGATTCCTGGCATATCAGAAGGGTGCCAGGCGAATATATCCCAATTCTCGCGCAGCAACTCTCATAGAGCGGCGTCGACCGTCGGGTCTAGTTGTGCTCTGATGGATGCTATCTTCTTGGGGTCCGTTTGATGGACTTGGAATTTGACTATTTCTTCTACCGGTTTGAATGAGGTGGATTTGGGTCGTTTGTCTAGGAACACATCATCTCTGTCCACCATGGAGCGCAACGCGGTTAACTCTTCGGCCGCGTGGGCTTCAGATAATGCCTCAAGGGCCAGGGACACGGTTTTGTTCTCGGCGCAGAGTGCTATGTCCGGATCACTAACTAGAGTGATTATACCGTTGGGCCCGGGCATCTTAAGCTTCATGTACCCGTAATGGGGTATTGCTTGAAAGCGCGTAAATGCATCTCGCCCTAAGAGGGCATGATATCCGCTGTTGAAGGGGGCCACCTGGATGGTTATCTCTTCAGACCGATAGTTCTCCCGCGTGCCGAATACCACGTCAAGTGTGTTTTTTCCCGCACATCGTGCCTCCCGACTGGGAATGATTCCTCAGAAGGTCATGCTGCTTTGCCCGATGCGGGTCCTGTCTATTTCCATTTTTCGTATTGTATCCTCATAGATGAGGTTCAGTCCTCTACCGCCGTCCATGAGAACCTTG
This sequence comes from Triticum monococcum, assembly GCA_034509565.1. Classification (NCBI taxonomy): domain Eukaryota; kingdom Viridiplantae; phylum Streptophyta; class Magnoliopsida; order Poales; family Poaceae; genus Triticum; species Triticum monococcum. The sequence goes on from CM067843.1 coordinate 81,666,585, forward strand.
GTGAGCCAAAAGCCATCCACAATTGGGCTGAGGACCAAGGCGGATGGTGTCCAGACTGTCCTCTGTTTTGGTTCATCACCAGCGTTAAAGGTTATCGCTGTGTCGTTCCAAGGGTTTGCTGTTGAGATCTGGCAGACTTCGGTGCATTCGCGGAGTGCCCTTTTGCGCCTATTGTTTGAAGTAAATGTCTCAAAGACTGTCAGGATTCTGGGTTTGTCGTCTTCTAGAGGGTGCTGCTCTGGGGTGTCTTTGATGAGGATGTCCTCGCTGTTTTTGCCTACCTGCCAGAGTATCCAACATGCTCTAAGTCTGTGGGTTGGTGAGGTGTCCGATGTGGTGTGTATTTTGCACGGGCCATCAAGCCATCCCTCCAGAACAGTTCCGCGCCGTGTAATGGGTTTGCATTTTTTGTCTATCGGTCTGGGCACGTTATAGGGGTGCGCCCTTTTTGCCTGGACCAGTGGTTGAGTTGGGACTGATAGCTCCCAAACTGTCTGATCTCTCCAGGCGCTCTCAATTACGCTGTACTTCTGTACAATAGTTGCCAAGTCGGCAAAGTGTAGTATGCGGCAGTGATGAATGGCGTGGAGGAGTCCTTCGTTCGTGCAATTGTTGCGGAATGCTGATATTGCGTCCTTGTCGCGACAATCTTTGACCTTGTCCTCGACAAGGAGGAATCTGGCCCAAAAGTGGTGGACCATTTCCTAGGGCTGCTATTGTATGCTCGTGAGAGCGCTTATGTCTGGGTGGGTGGGTGTCGTTGGATCCGAACCCTGACCCGATCGACGATCCAGAGTCTGAGGTTTTTCCGGACCGAACAATCCGGGCTCCGAAGTATCTTCTGATTTTTGAAGCCCGCCGTCCGACTCTAAGTTCGGAGGGCGAGGCGTGTCTTTCTGCCGGTAGGTGTCCGGCTTCTCGAGGTCGGAGATCCAAACATAGTCCGTCCTTATTATAGAGGAAGAGTTATCTTGCTCCTCTATTACCGCTATCTGGTGGGTGATCGGTGGAGAATTAATCTCTCTCTAGTCGGGTTTAAGCCCAATCCGATCGTAGTCTATAGCGACTCCCAAGGCGGCAATGCGATCTAGGAGTTCGTTCAAAGAGGACAACTCCGTCAGATCCATCCGTTTGGTGTATTCAGAATCGACGCAGATACGTCTTTTGATGACTTGGGAGGTCATCCTTTTTGTCTCAGAGGCCGAGCGGTCGATCATGGTAGAACCGCCCAGCCGGAGGGTTTGGCCCGAGGCCAGAGCTCCTCCTGAGGTGATATTTTCCTTGACGATAAGTCGAGCCATCAACCTTTGCGACCGGCACAGTGGAACTCTCAATGAAAGCACCAATGTCGGTGTCAAAACCAGCGGATCTCGGGTAGGGGGTCCCGAACTGTGCGTCTAAGGTTTATGGTAACATGTGACAAGGGACACGATGTTTACCCAGGTTCGGGCCCTCTCTATGGAGGTAATACCCTACGTCCTGCTTGATTGATATTGATGAGTATGAGTATTAGAAGAGTTGATCTACCACGAGATCGTAATGGCTAAACCCTAGAAGTCTAGCCTGTATGACTACGGTATTGAGTATATCCTTTCCGGACTACACCCTCCGGTTTATATAGACACCAGGGGGTCTAGGGTTACATAGAGTCAGTTACATAAGATGGAATCTTCATAGTTGTTCGCTAAGCTTGTCTTCCACTCCAAGCAGAGTCTTATCCGGACACGGGTACACTCCTCGGTTTTCATATCTTCACAACCCATCAGTCCGGCCCATAGATAACAGGCCAGACGCCCGAGGACCCCTTAGTCCAGGACTCCCTCAGTGGTCGCCTTCAAGACCAACCCCGAGTGATTCGAGGCTCATCCGTTAGGGGTGACTCAAAGGAGATTTCGGTGAGCCTTCGGTGGCGTTCCGCAAGCTTTGGCTCCGACACCGACCAAACGGAGAGTAGCTCTTCCCCGAGGAAGAGTGAACTTTGGGATAAAATCCGCGTCCTTGTCTCACTTGTGGTTAATCCTTTCCCGCACCTTACTTTGTGTTGTTGTTGGCTCGCTACTTAGTTTGGTGCCTAGCATTTTTATCTTGGAGCTTGCTTGTCATATAGGTTGCATTCACCTAGTTGCATATCTAGTGAACTCTATTTCTCTGCTAAGCCTTAAAATTGACAAGAAAGTTTAAAATTTGTAGTCTCCAATTCACCCCCCTCTAGTCGACCGTATCGATCCTTTCACATAGTATTTCAAAAAAATCTGACGATCACGCAAGATCTATCTAGGAGATGCATAGCAATGAGAGGGGAGAGTGTGTCTACGTACCCTTGTAGACCGAAAGCGGAAGCGTTTAGTAACGTGGTTGATGTAGTCGAACGTCTTCGCGATCCAACCGATCAAGTACCGAACGCAGGACACCTCCACGATCTGCACACATTCAGCTCGGTGACGTCCCTCGTACTCTTGATCCAGCTGAGGCCGAGGGTGAGTTGCGTCAGCACGGCGGCGTGTTGATAGTGATGATGAAGTTACCGACGCAGGGCTTCGTATTAGCACTATGACTATATGACTGAGGTGGAAAACTGTGGAGGGGGGTACCGCACACGGCTAAAGATCAACTATTGTGTCTATGGGGTGCCCCATCCCCCGTATATAAAGGAGGGGAGTAGGGGGCCGGCCAGCCACAAGGGGCGCGCCCAAATGGGGGAATCCTACTCCAAGTAGGAGTAGGTTCCCCCCATTCCTAGTTCAACTAGGAGAAGAAGGAAGGAGAGGGAGAGGGAGAGGGAGAGGGAAAGAGGGGCCATGCCCCCTCCCCTTGTCCTATTTGGACTCCCCTTGGGGGGGGGCACGCCACCTCCTGGATGCAGCCCCCTCTCTCCCCTAAGGCCCACTAAGACCCATAACTTCCCGGGGGGGGGGGGGTCCGGTAACCCTCGGGCACTCCGGTTTTATTCGAAACTATCGGGAACACTTTTGGTGTCCAAATAACATGGTCAAATATATCAATATTTATTGCTCGACCATTTCAAGACTCCTTGTCATGTCTGGGATCACATCTTGGACTCCGAACAACCTTCGGTACATCAAATCAGATAACTCACAATACATATCGTCATTGAACGTTAAGCATGCAGACCCTACGGGTTCGAGAACTATGTAGACATAACCGAGACACATTTCCGGTCAATAACCAATAGCGGAACCTGGATGCTCATGTTGGTTCCTACATATTCTACGAAGATCTTTATCGGTCAAACCGCACAACAACATACGTTGTTCCCTTTGTCATCGGTATGTTACTTGCCCGAGATTCGATCGTCGGTATCATCATACCTAGTTCAATCTCGTTACTGGCAAGTCTCTTTACTCATTCCATAATGCAGCATCCTATCACTAACTCATTAGTCACATTGCTTGCAAGGCTCATAGTGATGTGCATTACCAAGAGGGCCCAGAGATATTTCTCCGATACACGGAGTGACAAATCCTAATCTCGATATATGCCAACTCAACAAACACCAACAGAGACACCTGTAGAGCATCTTTACAATCACCTAGTTATGTTGTGGTGTTTGATAGCACACAAGGTGTTCCTCCGGTATTCGGGAGTTGCATAATATCATAGTTAAAGGAACATGTATAAGGCATGAAGAAAGCAATAGCAATAAACTAAATGATCATAGTGCTAAGCTAACGGATGTGTCTAGTCCATCACATCATTCTGTAATGATGTGATCCCATTCATCAAATGACAACACATGTCCATGGCTAGGACACTTAACCATCTTTGATTAACGAGCTAGTCTAGTAGAGGCATACTAGGGACACTCTGTTTGTCTATGTATTCACACATGTACAAAGTTTCTGGTTAATACAATTCTAGCATGAATAATAAAAATTTATCAGGATATAAGGAAATACAAATAACAACTTTATTATTGCCTCTAGGGCATATTTCCTTCAGTCTCGCACTTGCACTAGAGTCAATAATCTAGATTACACAGTAATGATTCTAACATCCATGGAGTCTTGGTGTTGATCATGTTTTGCTCGTGAGAGAGGCTTAGTCAACTGGTCTACAAATTTCAGATCCATATGTATCTTGCAAATCTCTATGTCTCCCTCCTTGACTTGATGACGGATGGAATTGAAGCGTCTCTTGATGTGCTTGGTTCTCTTGTGAAATCCAGATTCCTTTGCCAAGGCAATTGCACCAGTATTGTCCCAAAAGATTTTCATTAGACCCTATGCACTAGGTATTACACTTAGATTGGATATGAACTCCTTCATCCAGACTCCTTCATTTGCTGCTTCCGAAGCAGCTATGTATTCCGCTTCACACGTAGATCCCACCATGACGCTCTCCTTAGAATTGCACCCACTGACAGCGCCACCATTCAATAAAAATATGTATCTGGTTTGTGACTTAGAGTCATCCGGATCAGTGTCAAAGCTTGCATCGACGTAAATGTTTACGACGAGCTCTTTGTCACCTCCATAAACGAGAAACATATCCTTAGTCCTTTTGAGGTACTTCAGGATGTTCTTGACCGATGTACAGTGATCCACTCCTGGATTACTTTGGTACCTCCCTGCTAAACTAATAGCAAGGCACACATCAGGTCTGGTACACAGCATTGCATACATGAAAGAACCTATGGCTGAAGCATAGGGAATGACTTTCATTTTCTCTCTATCTTCTGAAGTGGTCGAGCATTCAGTCTGACTCAACTTCACACCTTGTAACACAGGCAAGAACCCTTTCTTTGCTTGAGCAATTTTGAACTTCTTCAAAACTTTATCAAGGTATGTGCTTTGTGAAAGTCCAATTAAGCGTCTTGATCTATCTCTATAGATCTTGATGCCCAATATATAAGCAGCTTCACCGAGGTCTTTCATTGAAAATTCTTATTCAAGTATCCTTTTATGCTATTCAGAAATTCAGTATCATTTCCGATCAACAAATATGTCATCCACATATAATATCAGAAATGCTACAGAGCTCCCACTCAGTTTCTTGTAAATACAGGCTTCTCCAAAAGTCTGTATAAAACCATATGCTTTGATCACACTATCAAAGCGTATATTCCCACTCCGAGAGGCTTGCACCAGCCCCTAAATGGATCACTAGTGCTTACACACATTGTTAGCACCTTTTGGATCGACAAAACCTTCCGATTGCATCATATACAACTCTTCTTTAAGATATCCTTTAAGGAATGCAATTTTGACATCTATTTGCCAAATTTCATAATCATAAAATGCAGCAATTGCTAACATGATTTGGACAGAGTTAAGCATCGCTACAGGTGAGAAGGTCTCATCGTAGTCAACTCCTTGAACTTGTCAAAAACCTTTCGCAACAAGTCAAGCTTTGTAGACAGCAACATTACCGTTAGCGTCAGTCTTCTTCTTGAAGATCAATTTATTCTCTATGGCTTGCCGATCATCGGGCAAGTCAACCAAAGTCCACACTCTGTTCTCATACATGGATCCCATCTCAGATTTCATGGCCTCAAGCCATTTTGCGGAATCTAGGCTCATCATTGCTTCATCATAGTTCGTAGGTTCATGATGGTCAAGTAACATGACCTCTAGAACAGTATTACTATACCACTCTGGTGCTGATCTTATTCTGGTTGACCTACGAGGTTCGGTAGTAACTTGATCAGAAGTTTCATGATCATCATCATTAGCTTCCTCACTAATTGGTGTAGGAATCACTGGAACTGATTCCTGTGATGAACTACTTTCCAATAAGGGAGAAGGTACAGATACCTCATCAAGTTCTACTTGCCTCCCACTCACTTCTTTCGAGAGAAACTCCTTCTCTAGAAAGGATCCATTCTTAGCAACAAATATCTTACCTTTGGATCTGTGATAGAAGGTGTACCCTATAGTTTCCTTTGGGTATCCTATGAAGACACATTTCTCCGATTTGGGTTCGAGCTTATCAGTTTGAAGCTTTTTTCACATAAGCATCACAACCCCAAACTTTAAGAAACGATAACTTGGGTTTCTTGCCAAACCACAGTTCATATGGTGTCGTCTCAACGGATTTCGATGGTGCCCTATTTAACGTGAATGCAGCCATCTCTAAAGCATAACCCAAAAACGATAGCGGTAAAACAGTAAGAGACATCATAGATCGCATATCTAATAAAGTGCGATTACGATGCTCAGACACACCATTACGCTGTGGTGTTCCAGATGGCGTGAGTTGCAAAACTATTCCGCATTGTTTCAAATGAAGACCAAACTCATTACTCATATATTCACCTCCATGATCAGATCGTAGAAACTTAATTTTCTTGTTACGATGATTTTCCACTACACTCTGAAATTCTTTGAACTTTTCAAATGTTTTAGGCTTATGTTTCACCAAGTAGATATACCAATATCTGCTCAAATCATCTGTGAAGGTCAGAAAATAACGATACCCGCCACGAGCATTAACACTCATCGGACCGCATACATCAGTATGTATTATTTCCAATAAGTCTGTTGCTCGTTCCATTGTTCTGGAGAACGGAGTTTTAGTCATCTTGCCCATGAGGCATGGTTCACAAGCATCAAGTGATTCATAACCAAGTGATTCCAAAAGCCCATCAGCATGGAGTTTCTTCATGCGCTTTACACCAATATGACCTAAACGGCAGTGCCACAAATAAGTTGCACTATCATTATTAAACTTATATCTTTTGGCTTAAATACTATGAATATGTGTATCACTACTATCGAGATTGAATAAAAATAGACCACACATCAAGGATGCATGACCATACAAGATATTACTCATGTAAATAGAACAACCATTATTCTCCAATTTAAATGAATAACCGTCTCGCATCAAACAAGATCCAGATATAATGTTCATGCTTAACGTTGGCACCAAATAACAATTATTTAGGTCTAATACTAATCCCGAAGGTAGATGTAGAGGTAGCGTGCCGACCGCGATCACATCGACTTTGGAACCATTTCCCATGCACATCGTCACCTCGTCCTTAGCCAATCTTCGCTTAATCTGTAGCCCCTGTTTCGAGTTGCAAATATGAGCAACAAAACCACTATCAAATACCCATGCGCTACTCCGAGCATTAGTAAGGTACACATAAATAACATGTATATCAAATATACCTTTCACTTTGCCATCCTTCTTATCCGCCAAATACTTGGGGCAGTTGCACTTCCAGTGACTAGTCCCTTTGCAGTAGAAGTACTCAGTCTCAGGCTTAGGTCCAGACTTGGGCTTCTTCACTTGATCAGCAACTTGCTTGTCGTTCTTCTTGAAGTTCCCCTTCTTCCCTTTGCCATTTTTCTTGAAACTAGTGGTCTTGTTAACCATCAACACTTGATGCTCCTTCTTGATTTCTACTTCCGCAACTTTTAGCATTGCCAAGAGCTCGAGAATTGTCTTATCCATCCCTTGCATATTATAGTTCGTCACGAAGCTTTTGTAGCTTGGTGGCAGTGATTGAAGAACTCTGGCAATGACACTATCATCAAGAAGATTAACTACCAGTTGAGTCAAGTGGTTGTGGTACCCAGACATTCTGAGTATATGTTCACTGACAGAACTATTCTCGTCCATCTTGCAACTGTAGAACTTATTGGAGACTTCATATCTCTCAATCTGGGCATTTTCTTGAAATATTAACTTCAACTCCTAAAACATCTCATATGCTCCATGACATTCGAAACGTCATTGAAGTCCCGGTTCTAAGCAATAAAGCATGGCACACTGAGCTATCGAGTAGTCATCAACATGCGTCTGCCAGGTATTCACAATGTCTGTAGTTGCTGGCGCGGATGGTACACCTAGTGGTGCTTCCAGGACGTAATTCTTCTATGCAGCAATGAGGATAATCCTCAAGTTACGGACCCAGTCCGTGTAGTTACTACCTTCATCTTTCAAATTAGCTTTCTCTAGGAATGCATTAAAATTCAATGGAACAGTAGCACGGGACATTTATCTACAACAACATAGACATGCAAAATACTATCAGGTACTAAGTTCATGATAAATTAAAGTTCGATTAATCATATTACTTAAGAACTCCCACTTAGATAGACATCCGTCTAATCATCTAAGTGATCACGTGATCCATATCAACTAAACCATGTCCGATCATCACGTGAGATGGAGTAGTTTTCAATGGTGAACATCACTATGTTGATCATATCTACTATATGATTCACGCTCGACCTTATGGTCTCAGTGTTCTGAGGCCATATCTGCATATGCTAGGCTCGTCAAGTTAAACCCGAGTATTCTACGTGTGCAAACTGGCTTGCACCCGTTGTATGTGAACGCAGAGCTTATCACATCCGATCATCACGTGGTGTCTCGGCACGACGGACTGTAGCAATGGTGCATACTCAGGGAGAACACTTGTAAATTGAAACTTAGTGAGAGATCATCTTATAATGCTACCGCCATACTAAGCAAAATAAGATGCATAAAGGATAAACATCACATGCAATCAAAATAAGTGATATGATATGGCCATCATCGTCTTGTGCCTTTGATCTCCATCTCTAAAGCACCGTCATGATCACCATCATCACCGGCTCGGCACCTTGATCTCCATCATAGCGTCGTTGTCGTCTCGCCAACTATTGCTTCTACGACTATCGCTACCGCTTAGTGATAAAGTAAAGCAATTACATGGCGATTGCATTTCATACAATAAAGCAACAACCATAAGGCTCCTGCCAGTTGCTGATAACTTTTACAAAACATGATCATCTCATACAACAATTTATATCTCATCACATCTTGACCATATCACATCACAACATACCCTGCAAAAACAAGTTAGACGTCCTCTACTTTGTGGTTGCAAGTTTTACAGGGCTGCTATGGGCTTAGCAAGAACCGTTTTTACCTATGCATCAAAAACCACAATGAATTTTCGTCAAGTGTGCTGTTTTAACCTACAACAAGGACTGGGCGTAGTCACACTCGATTCAACTAAAGGTGGAGAAACAGACACCCGCTAGCCACCTGTGTGCGAAGCACGTCGCAAGAACCAATCTCATGAACGAGATCATGTAATGTCGGTCTGGGCCACTTCATCCAACAATACCGCCGAATCAAATTATGACATGCTGGTAAGCAGTATGACTATTATCGCCCACAACTCTTTGTGTTCTACTCGTGCATATAACATCAATGCATAGACCTGGCTCAGATGCCACTGTCGGTAAAAAAATTCCTACGATCATGCAAGATCTATCTAGGAGATGCATAGCAACGAGAGGGGATATTGTGTCTACGTACCATCATAGACTGAACGCAGAAGCGTTTAGTAACGTGATTGATATAGTCGAACATCTTCACGATCCAACCGATCAAGTACCGAACGCATGCCCCCTCCGCGATCTGCACACGTTCAGCTCGGTGATGTCCCTCGTCCTCTTGATCCAGCTGAGGCCGAGGGTGAGTTGCGTCAGCACGACGACGTGTTGACGGTGATGATGAAGTTACCGACGCAGGGCTTCGCCTAAGCATTACGACAATATGACCGAGGTGGAAAACTATGGAGGGGGGCACCACACACGGCTAAAGATCAGCTTGTGTGTCTATGGGGTGCCCCCCTCTCCCGTATATAAAGGAGGGGAGGAGGGGCTGTCCGGCCATAAGGGGCTCGCCCAAAGGGGGGAATCCTACTCCTAGTAGGAGTAGGTTCCCCCTTTTCTAGTCCAACTAGGAGAAGAAGGAAGGAGAGGGAGAGGGAAAGAGGGGTCGTGCCCCTCCCCTTGTCCAATTCGGACTCCCCTTAGGGGGCGCGCCACCTCCTGGCTGGGGCCCTCTCTCCCCCTAAGGCCCATAACTTCCCAGGGGGTTCCGGTAACCCTCCTGCACTCCGGTTTTATCCGAAACTATCTGGAACAATTGCGGTGTCCGAATAACATGGTCCAGTATATCAATGTTTATGTCTTGACCATTTCGAGACTCCTCATCATGTTTGTGATCACATCTTGGACTCTGAACAGCCTTTGGTACATCAAATCACATAACTCACAATACATATCGTCATCGAACATTAAGCGTGCGGACCCTATGGGTTCAAGAACTATGTAGACATGTAGCGATCTGACCTCAAACGGTCAAATATCTGTGCATAAGTGTCATCCCTGGATAGGTAATGCTGACACACACAGTACTTCGAAGGATTTATTACAGAGTTGCAACCACACACTTATTCCATCGAATGTCTCAAAATAGAACTCATTACAATAAAATGGCTTAAGACCATCTAAATACGATAACAACGGAAGGCTTGGAAGAAAAAGTGAGTCCATCAACTCCAACGGCATAGCTGAGAGCATGACAACGACCTAGCGCACCTTACTCTTTGTTTGAAAAGTCTGCAACATAATACGTTGCAGCCTGAAAACGGGTCAGCACATGGAATATGCTAGCAATATAACACTTTAGAGCAAAAGAACAAGTAATAGCTACAACTATATGCATATTTGGCTGGTGGAGGCTTTATGGTTAATATATTTTTTGCGAAAAGACATTTTTTCCTACAACAAAGGAATATATTTTGTTTAACTATCATGGTAGTTGATAAACATTGAGAAGGATCCTCCAACTCAATCCCAATTAAGCAGTATTAATAACCCAACAAAATAATTTAGAGTGTTGAGATCAACATGACAATCCAAGAACCAGATACTCAAGATGTCCATAACCGGGGACACGGCTAACCATGATTAGGTTGTACACTCTGCAGAGGTTTGCACAGTTTTCCCCACAAGACTCGATCTCCTCCGTTGGATTTCTCGCACTATATGGTGTTTGAGAAACGGACGACCGAGACACAGTCTTTCAAAAGCATTAACTCTTTACTCTGGGTAGACCGTACCACCTACATCCCCTACATCTGCTAGCCTACCACTGAAAGAGGTCATGCAACATACTCAACTATGCCAGAGCCCATAATGGCTTGTGGCTGCACACGGAAGTTTCCAGCATGAATAATCTTATGATACCTTTGAGCCTGGGTGGCGAACCGTAGGATGATCACACGGGTACTCCGGGATATCCTAGGACAACACTGGATTCTCCAGGTGCCCACACAACCACTTGGTGCTCCGGGGTGCCTCAACCAATCCACCCATATGTGTATTTAAGTAGCCACCTTAAGTTAACCATTAATTAACAATCTCACATCTGTCATGGTTACACTCAAACCCAATCCACGTCTACGAGCATAGCATAGCAATACAAGCATAACATAAAAGTAACTCCCAGGGTTTGGTAATAAAAGGCAATAGGTTCTACCTCATCATCTACTTCCCAATACCCACATGTTAAGGGATCCTACTCATGAAATGTTTGAGGGTTGTATCTAATGCATAAAAACTAGGTATAAAGGAATATGATTAAAGTGTTACTTGCCTTCCTGACGATCTGCAAACCCTAGAGACTCGTAGTAGCATGCTTCGCACTCCGGGTATTCTATCGCAAATAAACAATAGCATACATAAGCACTCAACCATAGATGCAACGCTAAAACTCAAATAAATAGACCCAATCAGAAAGTTCAACTGAAGGGCTTCAAATTGCAAAAAGAATCAAACAAATCGGAGCTACGGAAATGAAACTACGATCAAAAGAACTTTGAATTCAAATCTGCTTGAAACCAAATTTTAATTTGTCAAAACCATGTTCAATTTGATTAACTGGAAAGAGGGCTTCGATACGAAGATTTTGGCGTTGGTTTCACTAGATTTGGACGAACGGTTGAAAAGTTGCAAGGGTTTGAAGATCAGGGGCTAATCTACGATAAAAGTATTCATGGATATGTCCCTAGCAAAAAATAAAACAGAAAAAGACTACGACGCGAACGTCCGCTAACAAAGGCAAACGAACGAATTTGTTCGTTATCAAAACTAAACGAATGAACGTTCATAAAATAAAACTAACCGAAGAAAACCGATCTAATAAAAAAACTAATTTAGGGCTTTTAAAAAACGGCGGCGGCTTTTGCGGTTTTACTGGTTCACGGATGAAAACCGGCGGCGGCGGCGGCGGGATCCGGCGAGGCGGGCGGCGTGGGCGACGGCGGTGCGGCGCGGGGCGGTTGTGGCTAGCGGCAGCGGCGGCGGCGCGATGGAGCGGCGATAGCAACGGCGGCGGCGCAACGCTGGCGCCGGGCTGCGGCTTGGGACGGGGTGGGGAGTGGCGGCGATCGCGTGGGTTATAAAGGGGAGGGGGCACGGCCTCGGGAGGCGTGTCCCATGCGGACACGGCGGCGGCGGCGCTCGGGAGTCCGGTCCCGAGCCGGAGCGGGAGGCGACGACGCGCTGGGCTTCGGCCCGCTCGGCTGGGCCGTTGGCCCAGTCGGGTGACGCGTTCTTTTTTAAATAAATTCCGCCGAAGAAAAAAATCCTGGAGAAATATAAAAAATTCGACAAATTCCAAAAACAATTTTTGCCATCTAAATAAAATATTTAGAACAAAGTGAACATTTTTCTAGCCTAAAATGCAGTTTTGAAAAATGCATATTTTTCTAATTCAAATAAAATAGCAATAAAATACCAAATAAAATATTTATTTGATTTTAACATTTTTCCTCCAATATTTATTTTATTCTAGAGAAGTCCTTTTATCTCCTCTCATTTTATTTATATTGGAAATATTTCGGAGAGGGAAATATTAAAACTAAAATGATCCTCTTTTCAAATTTGAGAAAAATTCAAATATGAAAATAGTTAAATCCCCAACTCTCTCCGTGGGTCCTTGAGTTGCTTAGGATTTCTAGGATCGCAAACGAGATGCAAACTAAATATGGCATGCATATGATGACCTATTTATAACATTCCAAATTGAAATTTAGGGATGTTACAAGACATGACCGAGACACATTTCCGGTCAATAACCAATAGCGGAATCTGGATGCTCACATTGGTTCCTACATATTCTACGGAGATCTTTATCGGTCAAACTGCACAATGATACATCTCCGTCGTATCTACTTTTCCAAACACTTTTGCCCTTGTTTTGGACTCTAACTTGCATGATTTGAATGGAACTAACCCGGACTGATGCTGTTTTCAGCAGAATTACCATGGTGTTATTTATGTGCAGAAACAAAAGTTCTCGGAATGACCTGAAACTTCACGGAACATCTATTCGGAAATAATAAAAAATCCTTGCAAAAGATGAAGGCCAGGGGCCCACCACCTGTCCACGAGGGTGGGGGCGCGCCTGCCCCCCTAGGGCGCGCCCCCTACCTCGTGCCCCCCTGGAGCTCCTCCGACCTCGACTCCAACTCTATATATTTGGTTTCGGAGAGAGAAAAATCAGAGAGAAGAATTCATCGCGTTTTACGATACGGAGCCGCCCCCAAGCCCTAAAACCTCTCGGGAGGGCTGATCTGGAGTTCGTTCGGGGCTCCGGAGAGGGGAATATGTCACAATCGTCATCATCAACCATCCTGCATCACCAATTTCATGATGCTCACTGCCATGCGTGAGTAATTTTACTGGACGGTTGTAACGCCCCGAGACCGATGTGCCAGGTGTCGTGCAGTTATTTGATGTTGTTGCGTTGTCATGTGCTTGCGTGTTGCATCATGTCATGTCATCATGTGCATTGCATCATGTCATCATGCCATCATATCATGAAATGTTGCAACTCAACTAAATAAATCGTATGGATGTTCGGTCCATTTAAATTGAGGGAATTCACAGGGTGAGTTCTCTTTATAACATATCCTCCCGATATTAGTGGAGCTATTATAAGAATTATCCATTCTTTTGGAATCACCTAAAACACACTTGCAAATTTCCCCATGCCTTTGTTATCTCGATGCTTGACCTCGAACCTTGCCATTTATTCTTTCATCATTTTTCGGAGCCCCATCAAAAAATCTCAACATTTTTGGACTTTCCCAACCCTCACTTCCTATCCAAACCATTTGAATTAAATCCAAATGCGTTTGAATTTAATTCCTCCCATCTTGCCACTTCTATTTTTCTGTGATCATGCTTATTTTTATGAGTCCAGAAAAATTGTCCTCATGCTCAAATTCTTTTCCCTAAAACCCCTTCTTTTTCCTTTCTCTCTAATTCTTTTCGGTTAAAGAAGTTAATTAGGGAGAGGGAGAAGAGAGTCCAGCCCAACTGGGCCTCTCATCGGCCCAACCTTCCCCAGCCAAGTCGGCCAATAGGCCCTCCCCCGCGGCCCACCTAGGCCAGCCGGCCTCTTTTGCCCCTCCTTGGCCCGCACCCCTCTAACCCTAGCCTCTCTTAGACCCCTGGGATCTCCCTCGTCCATAGCCCTCGTCTCCCTCCAGGCCGCCGCTCGCGCACGCAGCCAGTGCCAGGAGCCCGATCCCCTCGATCTCTCTCCCCATCTCCTCCGCTCGTTTTTCTCCCTCGTCTCCCACCCCACACACCAGAGAGGAGCTCATGCATCGCCATGTCCCTGCTCTCGGTCTTCCTCGCTGGCCTCTCCTCTCCTGCACCTCGTTCCTGGCGCCGGCAAGCATGCGCCGACGCCGCCAAGCTCCACCAGGACAACGCCGGCCCTTCCTCCTCCACACCGTACCTCTGCTCCGCACCGCCACCCTCGGCCATGGCCTCCCTCCTCCCGATCCTGACCTCGTTTCCACCGTTCTCGCCTGTTCATCACGCGCCCGCAACGCTCGGCCTCCTACCCGAGTCCAGGCCGCCGCCGCGCCTTCTTGCCTCCTCCGCCCCAAGTTCGTCGCCGTCCTCAGCCATCTCCGGCCAGCCCCGACGCCCACGGACTGGATCCGCCCTTCCCCGCCATCTCTCCATGCCACCAGAGTCCCAGCGCTGCCGCCGCGAGTACCTAGCACCGCCTGCTTTTGCCGTTCTGCTCGGGAACGAGCGAGCGAGCCTGGCGCACCTGAAGCGCCTCCATGGATCGCTTGCCCGACGCGTGGGCTGTGCCCTTCCCCCTGTACAAGCGGCTGCACCTCGTCATGTTTCTGTCCAATGCCGCAAGACCGTGACCGCCCCGAATTGCTTACGCTTGCTGGACCGACAAGTACACTAGAGGCCGCGTTGACCACAAGTACCCCTTCGGATATGCCGAGGTCGACTACGCTCGGCGATGCGACAAGTACCTCTACCGACGACCCCGGACATCTACGAAAACGTGTACCACTACCGTCGCCGTGTACCACTACGCCCAAGTTCCACTACAAGATGTACCACTATCATCGCCGAAGACCGTCAAGTGTACAACTACCATCGCCGTTGATTTGACCAGAAGACGTGTACCACTACTTCCACGACGTCCCGTGAACGCCTACTTCCTTTACACCGCCCCGAACTCGAACCACTTCGAAAAATGCACGCTTCAAAGGTATAACCCCGAGACGACCGCCCGTGGACGAATGCATATGTTGTATGAAATGCTCGCGGTTGCACCGTGCCCGAAGTATTTCTTGCGTGTTACCCGATGCCATACCGTCATCTTGTGGGACACCCGGAATCCGGGAGCGCCCCACCATCTTTTGCACGGATCCGCACACTTCTCCTTTGCATCGGTATCTCAATCGAGTTACCGGAACCGGAACGCTGTCGTGGCACCGTTTTCGTATCGTTCTCGTGGCACCCCTTTTCATTTCTGCCACAATGACAAATGCTTCATAGTATGCTCTTATCAACTTATTCATAAATATTGCATAAACTTGCATGTCATCCGCATCATGATAACAACTTCAAGAATGTTTAAAATTGTTGTTGCATTAAATTACTAAGGCATATGGGGATTTACCAGATTTGTTATTTGTTATATCTGGCCCCATTTAAATTGTTTAGATGATATAGTTTTGTTATGCTTCACCTCTTGCCATGTGTAAACAACATTTAATATTGTTGAGTACATAACAGAGAGAGAACTAAATAAGTCATGTGGTGTTTCGTCAATATGCAACTCGTTGCATATTGATCTCCACTTAATTTGTAGGATTGTTTGTGCTCTTTGCCATGCCATGCATTTTTAAACCGGACATGCATCACTTGATTATGCATCATGCCATGTTTTTGTGGTGGATGTTTTACTATGTTGTTTGCTTCTTTCTGGTGTTGCTTCTTCGGGTTGGTTCCGATAACGTCGTGTTTGTGAGGACCCGTTCGTCTACGTCCGTTTGTCTTCCTCATGGTCTCGTTCTTCTTCCTTCCAGGATTTCAGGCAAGATGACCATACCCTCAAAATCACTTCTATCTTTGCTTGCTAGTTGCTTGCTCTTTTGCTATGCCTATGCTGCGATACCTACCACTTGCTTATCATGCCTCCCATATTGTTAAACCAAGCCTCTAACCCACCTTGTCCTAGCAAACCATTGATTGGCTATGTTACCGCTTTGCTCAGCCCCTCTTATAGCGTTGTTAGTTGTAGGTGAAGATTGAAGTTTGTTCCTTGTTGGAACAGGGAGATGTTGTTCCTTGTTGGAACATGTTTACTTGTTGGGATATCACATTATATCTTATTTAATTAATGCATCTATATACTTGGTAAAGGGAGGAAGGCTCGGCCTTATGCCTGGTGTTTTGTTCCACTCTTGCCGCCCTAGTTTCCGTCATATCGGTGTTATGTTCCCGGATTTTGCGTTCCTTACGCGGTTGGGTTATAATCGGAACCCCTTGACAGTTCGCTTTGAATAAAACTCCTCCAGCAAGGCCCAACCTTGGTTTTACCATTCGCCACCTAGCCTTTTTCCCTTGGGTGAGGTCAGCCCAAGGGTCATCTTTATTTTAACCCCCCCGGGCCAGTGCTTGTCTAAGTGTTGGTCTGAAACAGAGCCACTTGCGGCGCCACCTCGGGGAAACTTGGGGGCTGGTTTTAGCTGTACGTAGTGTTCATCCGGTGTTGCCCTGAGAACGAGATATGTGCAGCTCCTATCAGGATGTCGGCACATCGGGCGGTCTTGCTGGACTTGTTTTACCATTGTCGAGGATGTCTTGGAGTACCGGGATACCGAGTCTGATCAGAATGTCTCGGGAGGAGGTCTATTCCTTGGTTGACCATGAGAGCTTGTCATGGGCTAAGTTGGGACACCCCTGCAGGGATTTGAACTTTCGAAAGCCATGCCCGTGGTTATGGGCAGATGGGAATTTGTTAATGTCCGGTTGTAGAAAACCTGAACTTGACCTTAATTAAAATGAATCAACCACGTGTGTAACCGTGATGGTCCCTTTCCGGCGGGGTCCGGGAAGTGAACACGGTTGTTGGAGTTATGCTTGATGTAGGTTGTTTTAGGATCACTTCTTGATCATACTTTTATCGACCGTGCTTTTCCTTCTCTTCTCGCTCTCATTTGCGTATGTTAGCCACCATATATGCTAGTCGCTTGCTGCAGCTCCACCTCATACTTTTACCTTACCCATAAGCTTAAATAGTCTTGATCGCGAGGGTGCGAGATTGCTGAGTCCCCGTGGCTCACAGATACTTCCAAAACCAGCTTGCAGGTGCCGTTGAGTCCGTGTAGATGACGCAACCAAGCTCAGGAGGAGCTCGATGAAGACTTTGTCCGTTGTGTTGTTTCGTTCTAGTTGATCAGTAGTGGAGCCCAGTTGGGGTCGATCGGGACCTTTGTCGCATTTGGGGTTCTTCTTTTATTTTGGTTCCATAGTCGGACCTTGATTGTATTTGGATGTTGTAATGCTTTATTCATGTATTTGTGTGAAGTGGCGATTGTAAGCCAACTATGTATCTTTTTCCCTTATGTATTACATGGGTTGTGTGAAGATTACCTCACTTGCGACATTGCTTTCAATGCGGTTATGCCTCTAAGTCGTGCTTCGACACGTGGGAGATATAGCCGCATCGAGGGCGTTACAAATATCATTTAGGAATTATATATCGGAGAGTTTAGGAATTCTTTTTACTCCTCAGTCCCTTCGTCGCTCTGGTAAGGCATCCTGACATAGAGTTTTGACTCTTCTCTTCTCAAATTTCACTAAAAAAAATTTAGGATCACGCGGGTATCTTGGAATCGTTCCGATGGTTTTGTGACGAGAACATTGTCTTGGTGCCTCCTGTCAGGGGTTTTGTGGAAGTGTCCCGGGGAGTTGAGCTCTGAGGTGTTCTCGTCATAATTTTATCGTTGCCGTTCTGGAATACCTGAGTTTAGTTTCGCCGACATCGAAAATCTCTTTTATGCAGTTGTTGGTGAGATAACCTCGACGCCACCCAGTACTGGGGCGGGAGTTCGGGAGTATCGCCATAACTTGTATAACGGATGCTTTATGAAGGTTGAGCTAGACGATTTCCGAAGGTTTCTTGGTTATGTGTTGAAGGATGGATACAGCTGGATGTAGGATTTGCTAGTTTGGGTGAGATTTTATGCTTCCCCTGTATCCCCAACACCTGATTGCATAACCGGAAAATTTCGGGAGTTCATAGGGGGGAATTCAAGTAGCTCGTAGGATATCTTTTTGACAGATGTATGATATGAAATTGGGGTTCGACGTCTAGTGGTCCGCCTATTCACGGTCGGTTTTACAGTGGTCTCGTTGTGTCTTAAAGAGTCCTTGGCTATGCCGACTCGGGGATGCTTCGTATGTCATGTGCACTGCCTTGTACATGATGGTGCTGTACGATCGAGCTCGTTGAAGGATGGATACAGCTGGATGAACCGCATCCGACATAATTCTCCATCACCGATCCATTGCCTACGAGCTATTCATATATTGTTTTCCGCTTATTTACTTTTCTGTTGCTATTGCTATCATCACTACAAAATACCAAAAACATTACTTTTGCTATTGTTACCTTTTGCTACCGTTACCACTACTATCATATTACTTTGCTACTAAATACTTTGCTGCAGTAATTAAGTTTCCAGGTGTGGTTGAATTGAAAACTCAGCTGCTAATACTTGAGAATATTCTTTGGCTCCCCTTGGGTCGAATCCATAAATTTGGGTTGAATACTCTACGCACGAAAACTGTTGCGATCCCCTATACTTGTGGGTTATCAAGACTATTTTCTGGCGCCGTTGCCGGGGAGCATAGCTCTATTCTTTGAGTCACTTGGGATGTATATCTGCTTATCATTATGAAGAACTTGAAAGATCCAAGAACCAAGATTTATCCCTCAACTACGAGGGGAGGTCAGGAACTGCCATCTAGCTCTGCACTTGATTCACCTTCTGTTTTGAGTAAGCTTGCGACACCTAAACCTGCTTCTGCTATTCGTTCTAATATGTCGCATGTTATTGATGATGCCACTTCTGCTATACATGATACTTATGATGAAACTACTTCTATGATTGATACTACTATGCCACTGGTGAATTTCTTGATGAACAACTTGCTAGGGCTAGAGAGAATGAAAATATTGAATCTGATAATATTGATGAAAGTGATGATGAAGACTCACCTGTTATTCCTGAGGGTTATTGAGGGAGTCCTGGATTAGGGGGCGTTTGGGTAGCCGAACTATACCTTCAGCCGGACTCCAGGACTATGAAGATACAAGATTGAAGACTACGTCCCATGTCCGAATGGGACTTTCCTTGGCGTGGAAGGCAAGCTTGGCGATGCGGATATTCAAGATCTCCTACCATTGTAACCGACTCTATGTAACCCTAACCCTATCCGGTGTCTATATAAACCGGAGGGTTTTAGTCCGTAGGACAACTTCATCAACTCCATAGACAACAATCATACCATAGGATAGCTTCTAGGGTTTAGCCTCCTTGATCTCATGGTAGATCTACTCTTGTACTACCCATATCATCAATATTAATCAAGCAGGATGTAGGGTTTTACCTCCATCGAGAGGGCCCGAACCTGGGTAAAACATCGTGTTCCCTGCCTCCTGTTACCATCCAGCCTAGACGCACAGTTCGGGACCCCCTACCCGAGATCCGCCAGTTTTGACACCGACAGTTATGTTTTTGATAAAGAAGCTTCTTTAGCTATTTTAGCTTGCAAATATAGATACGATCTCAAGAGGTTATTAGCTCAATGGAAGCAGCAATCTCTTAATGCTAGAATGAAACCTGACCCTACTTTTCCTACTTCACCTATCGTTGTTACTAATAAGGATTATGAATTCTCTGTTGATCCTGATATAATTACTTTGGTTGAATCTGATCCTTTTCATGGCTATGAATCTGAAACTGTTGTGGCACATCTTACTAAATTAAATGATATAGCCACCCTGTTCACTACTGATGAGAGAACTCGTTACTTTTATATCCTTAAAATATTTCCATTCTCATTAAAGGGTGATGCTAAGATATGGTTTAATTCTCTTGATCCTGGTTGTGTGCGTAGTCCCCGGGATATGATTTATTACTTCTCTGCTAAATATTACCCTGCTCATAAGAAACAAGCTGCTTTAAGGGATATATATAATTTTGTGCAAATTGAACAAGAGAGTCTCCCACAAGCATGGGGGAGGCTTCTCAAGTTACTTAATGCTTTGCCTGATCAGCCTCTTAAGAAAAATGAAATACTTGATATCTTTTATAATGGACTAACCGATGCCTCCAGAGATTACCTGGATAGTTGTGCTGGTTCTATTTTCAAGGAAAGAACACCGGATGAAGCTGAAATTCTATTGAATAATATGTTGACAAATGAAAATAATTGGACACTTCCTAAGCCAGCTCCGGAGCCAATTCCTCAGCCTATTCCTAAACCAACTCTGAAGAAGAGGGGTATTCTATTTCTCAGTCCTGAAGATATGCAAGAGGCAAATAAATCTATGAAAGAAAAAGGTATTAAAGCTGAAGATGTTAAGAATTTACCTCATATTGAAGAAATACATTGTCTTAATTTACCGCCCATTGAAGAAACATATGATCTTAATCATTTACCTATTGAAGAAACTCATGGTCTTGATAACCCGACACATGTAGTAAAGGTAAATTCTCTCTATAGATATGATAAAGCTGAAATTCCATTTACTAAGTTTGCTATCCCATGCTTAGATGAGTTTGATAAATTTATGGTTAAGCAAGAAGATTTTAATACTTATTTTGCTAGACAATTGAAATACAATTCAAATATGCTTGAACACTTGGGTGATTATATGGCTAATGTCAAAGGTGAACTTAAACTTATTAGTAAACATGCTTCTATGGTTACCCTCAAGTAGAACAAGTACTTAAAGCTCAAAATGATTTGCTCAATGAATTGAATAGTAAGTGTCGGTGTCAAAACCGGCGGATCTCGGGTAGGGGGTCCCGAACTGTGCGTCTAGGCCGGATGGTAACAGGAGGCAGGGAACACGATGTTTTACCCAGGTTTGGGCCCTCTCGATGGAGGTAAAACCCTACGTCCTGCTTGATTAATATTGATGATATGGGTAGTACAAGAGTAGATCTACCACGAGATCAAGGAGGCTAAACCCTAGAAGCTAGCCTATGGTATGATTGTTATCTATGGAGTTGATTGCCTACGGACTACAACCCTCCGGTTTATATAGACACCGGATAGGGTTAGGGTTACATAGAGTCGGTTACAATGGCAGGAGATCTTGAATATCCGCATCGCCAAGCTTGCCTTCCACGCCAAGGAAAGTCCCATCCGGACATAGGACGTGGTCTTCAATCTTGTATCTTCATAGCCCTGGAGTCCGGCTGAAGGTATAGTCCGGCTACCCAAACACCCCCTAATCCAGGACTCCCTGAGTAGCCGCCGAACCAGGCTTCGATGACGACGAGTCCGGCACGCAGATTGTCTTCGGCATTGCAAGGCGGGTTCTTCTCCAAATGTTGTGTACCTGTAGGAATAATGTCTGATTTTTGTAATGTAGTGCTCCTCGGCTTCCACGCCCAATAATGGCCGTCTTCCACGTGTCAAACGAATGCAAAAAGCCGGGGCATTTTTACATCCACACCCCTAGCCGTATAAACGAGCCGCCTATTTAACGGGATGGGATTTAGGTCCAAACCACATCTTCTCCTTTCCGCGAGTTATCATCAGAGTGCTTCCAGCAAAGGTCCATTCCAACATGACCAGCCATCCCAGCTCGTCCCCTCGCCCCTCCGGTCCCAAACCCGGGGACTGGGAGAGTTGCACCATCCCGCATAGCGAGTTAGTGTCGCTTCAGGGCAAGGGATTTCTCCCTCAGGCATACACGGTCCTGGTCCGAGCCGGACTCGCCACCTACAATGGCGGAAAACAAGCGGAGAGCACCCCCAATCCTTCTAAAGGAGAGCGGGTGTGCCTCGTCCCCTATCTAATAAGGGGACTGGGATTTCCAATTCATCCATTTCTCCGCGGGCTTCTGGAGTTCTACGGCCTCCAGCTGCACAATCTCACGCCCGCCTCCGTATTACATATTGCGGGTTTTGTCGCCCTTTGCGAGCTATTTTTAGGCGTTGAGGCTCATTTCGCGCTGTGGAAGAGGTTATTCTGCCTGGTGCCCCGTTCTCAAGAGGGGTCTATATACCAAGTGGACGGAGCCGAAGTATGGCGCATCGCCGGGACCGGATACCTACCCGGAACCCCAAAGAAGGCATTCGAGGACTGGCCTTCGGAATGGTTTTACATAGATGACATCCCGCTACTGGACCCTATCCGGGTCGGTCTCCCTGAGTTCAACAGTGCTCCATTGAAGACGAGCTGGCGTCCGCGGAGCTCTCAGAGAGAAAGCGACAGAGACGTCCTTTACCTGATGGGCCGGATAAGACTGTTGGCTCATTCCGGACTAACCATGATTGGAGTCATGGCCGCATGCATTATGCGGGGGGTGCAGGCGCTTCAATATAGAGGCCACCCCATGTGGGATTTCAATGGGGAGGATGACGCCTCACGTTACGGTTGTAAGGGGCCGGCCTCAGCCACCGCCTTAGTAAAGATCTTATCCTCTTTGTACAAGGGAGAAAAGGAGGAATTCCTCCGCGTCAACCCGCAGGCAGTATGTACGATCCTCCAAGTTGGGTAAGTGAACAATTGCGCTTGCCCGTTTGTTTTATACTCCCACGGTTAGATAGGTAGTCTAACGACTTCAGTGCAGGAACTGCGACACGAGGTAAAGGATATAAACAGCCGCCCTCCACAGCCCGAGGACCCATAACGGTCCCTCAATCCGGACTCCGAAGAGGATCCGGACATATCGGTGGAGCTTATCGACGGGGTGTTCCATGAACTAAGCAAGGACAATACCTTGGTAGCCATTATGGCGGATTACCCAGGGTTAATCCCGGCCTCCCAGGTGACAGAAACCGGGGTCTTATTCCCTTGAAAGAGATTCCACCCTCACGTATCCCGGCGTTTCTAACGACAACCGTGTTTTGCAGGGGAGATTTTCGAGGCAGGAGGCCGAACCTGCGGCGGCTAGCCAACAAGGGGCCGCAGGGCCCCGTGGGGCAAAAAGGAATGTAGTCCGGACTGAGATGCCAGCGCAAAGGTATAGTGCACCCTCCGTTTCCCTAGAGTTATTCTGTCAGGGCATATTAACATTCGTGCTATCTTCAGAATGAAGAGACCTCGCCGGACTACATCCGGAGAGGTTGCCAACCGCCCCTCCACCAGCCAGGCTCCAACGCCTGGCCAGGAAGAGGAGGCGAGCACAAGGCGCGCACCAGACGCTCCTCCGAAAGAGGATGCGGACGGGTTGTCTGCCACAAATTCTGAAGTGGAGAGTGCCATGAACCACAGGCGTCGCCGGACAATTCTACGCAACGCTTGTTTCTCCCAAGAGGCTTTAGATGCCTTTAATTCGGGTGATGCGTACCTCCGTGCCGCTCAAAATGGTTTAGCCAGAGCCACGGAGCAGTATGTAAAAGACATACGGGTAAGAAAATTTTGGTTATATATATATATATATATATATATATATATATATGCCAGTAGCCCCTGAGACTTGAAGCGGTTAGAGCAACTGATTTAAGGATCATTTAATATGCAGGTTCTTACAGAGAAGAATACCGTGCTGTCCCAGGAGCTGGAAAAGTGCAAGGCCCAACTAGAGGCCGCACTAGCCGCAGCAGGGGAGCCCAAAGAGACCCCCTCAGGTAAGATACACTTCAAAAAGAAATGTATTGTGCGGTGTGGGTGCAAATCTTACGAATCATATTGCAGATGGCGCCGGACTCGATCCGGACAAGCAACAACTCTTACGCCGGCTAAAGGCCGGTGAGAGTGTGTTGACAAAGGTGAGGCGGGAGAAGAATGATCTTCAAGATGCCAACACCAAGCTGGACGTCAAACTTAAAGATGTTCGTGGCCAGCTGTTGGACTCCACGAAGGAGAATCAGCGGCTTCGACGTGGCATATTTAGTAAGTGCTTGAACGAACTTTGAAAAAAGAGTTCGGCGAGGAAGTCGATTAACAGAGTAATGTCTGTAGGTATGCTCACAGGTCGTCCTGTAGAGGAGATGCCCGGTTCTACGGGTGACCTTCTTCCCGAACTCTTGCAACTGCACGAGCGAATTCGGCAGGCGATGCGAGGTATTGCCCAAGCCTTATGGCCTGCCCACTCCGTGCCCGAGGGCCTTGGAGAGCTTGTGGAGAAGCTGAAGGGAGCTCGGCGGCGCCTTCGGTTGTGGAAGATATCGGCCTGCCGACAAGGCACTAGGGAGGCCTGGGCCATGGTGAGGACCCGTTTTACAAAGTCTGACCCAAACCACATGGCCGAGGTCGGACCAGTGGGGCCTGACGGGAAGGAGATCCCTGTAAGCTTAGTATACGGCCAAGTAGAGTTGGCCGCGAAGTATTCCCAGTAGGACTGTAAGTTAGACAGCCTGTTAGATGGTCTAGAAGAGGAATACAATCAGTCAAAATGACTGTGTAATTTTGAATTGACATGTGTAATGCCTTCTAGCCGGATTGTAGATCGTTTGTCGTTGCCGACCTTTTCGCTTCAACCTCGGGACCTGACGGTCCGGAGTGTGTCTGAATACACTAGCGGTTATATAAGAACCAGGGTATGCGTGGAGACCAGGCATAGGGGTCATCAGTGCTTTATCAAACAAGTGCCCAACTAGTTATGTTATATTACATGGTTAGTAAGAAACATCTTCCAGAGAGAATAGTTCCGTTAAGGGTTCCTTTCGCTGGGAGGCATGCCCTAAGGTGCATGTCCGGACTGCGTGAAGAGACGCAGAAAAAAGCATATGGGGGCGCATAAAATGAGTAAAAAGATCATCTTTTATTTCACCGACCGAATATTCCCTTAAGAACGCTAGCTTTCGGCTTGACCCAGTCTGAGGTACACATCCGGCTGACCTGGCAGTAACAATCGCAGAGGTGCTCCCTTTACCACCTAGCCGAACAATCGGGAACGTAGGGGTAAGCACAGGAGCCAGGCAACCTAGCTTGGCCAAAACTTAAGTCATATCGATGCATATAATGGTGAAGAAAAAGATACATGCGGAAGTTTGACGCATGTGTTGGGCGTGAAGCCCGTATAAATAAGCTTCTGTTAAAGAAGCCCCCAGGTTTAATGAGCGCGAGTGGCACGTCACTAGGTGAGCCTTTAAAGGCTATAAAATAAAAAATGGGAAGGAGAGAAATGTAAGACAGAAAAAAGCAAAAAGGAATGGACAGAGGAAGGAGACGAACACAGAGTCCGGCGCTAGGCATAGAATCTTCGGAGACGGGCGGCATTCCACGGGTTCGGCTCGAGTCGGTTGTTCGACGCATCTCGCAGGTGGTACGCCCCGCCAGTCAGGACTTGGTCGATTATGAATGGACCTTCCCACTTAGGCTTGAGTTTGTCCTTTTTCTTATCCGGCAAGCGTAGAACTAGTTCGCCAACATTGTAATTCTTGGCCCGTACTTCTCTGCTTTGATATCTTCGGGCCTGCTGTTGATAAAATGCGGAACAGGCTTTTGCCACGTCACGCTCCTCCTCCAAGGCGTCCAAGTTGTCCCGCCGATCGAGCTCGGCTTCTCTTTCTTAGTAATGCACACTCTAGGTGAGTCATGAATTATGTCGCAGGGCAGAACTACTTCTGCGCCGTACACCATAAAAAATGGTGTGTATCCGGTGGTGCGATTTGGCATGGTTCGTAGCCCCCATAGCACGGAGTCGAGCTCCTCTACCCAGTGCATGTTAGATTCCTTGAGGGACCGCACAAGTCTGGGTTTAATGCTGCTCATGATAAGACCATTTGCATGTTCGACCTGGCCGTTGGTTTGTGGGTGATAGACGGAAGCATAATCGAGCTTGATGCCCATGTTTTTGCACCAGAGTTTTACCTCGTCGGCGGTAAAGTTTGTACCGTTATCGGTTATGATGCTGTGGGGGACGCCATAATGGTGTACAACCCCGGATATGAAGTCTATCACAGGTCCGGATTCGGCCATTTTAACAGGCTTGGCTTCTATCCATTTGGTGAACTTATCCACCATGACCAGTAAGTATTTTTTCCTATGGGATCCACCTTTAAGGGGTCCGACCATGTCAAGCCCCCAGACCGCAAAAGGCCAGGTGATGGGTATAGTTTGGAGTGCGGTGGGTGGCGTATGGCTTTGGTTGGCAAAAGTTGGCAACCAGCGCATTGTTGGACTAGGTCCTAAGCATCTGCCCGGGCCGTCGGCCAGTAAAAGCCTGTACGGAAAGCCTTGCTAACAAGGGACCGAGCAGCGGCGTGGTGACCACCGAGTCCGGCATGAATTTCAGCCAGAAGGTTCCGCCCTTCGTCTTCGGAGATGCACCTTTGAAGGACTCCGTTAGTGCTTTTCTTATAAAGTTCTCCCTCATGGACTCTGTAGGCCTTAGATCGCCGCACTATGCAGCGGGCCTCGTTTTGGTCCTCCGGGAGTTCCTGCTTAGTAAGGTAGGCTAGGAATGGTTCTGTCCACGGGGCGATAACCACCATTATTACGTGGGCTGAAGGTGTAATTTCGTTGGCAGAGCCTCCAATTGTGTCAGATTGTTCGGCGTTGAGTGGTGCGGCTGGGTTCGGGCTGTTATTTGTGGGTTCCCCCTCCCATGCTATGGATGGCTTGAACAATCTTTCCAAAAAGACGTTGGGGGGACTGCATCGCGTTTTGCTCCGATGCGTGCTAGGATGTCCGCCGCTTGATTGTTTTCTCGGGCTATGTGGTGAAACTCCAGCCCTTCGAACCGAGCTGACATTTTTAGGATGGCGTTGCGATAAGCTGCCATTTTTGGGTCCTTGGCGTCAAAGTCTCCATTTATTTGGGATATCGCGAGGTTTGAATCCCCGCGTACCTCTAGGCGCTGGATACCCATGGATACTGCTATCCGGAGGCCATGTAGGAGGGCCTCATGTTCGGCTGCATTGTTGGAATCCATGTACATGATCTGGAGCACATATTGGACTGTGTCTCCTGTGGGGGACGTCAGGACGACGCCAACCCCCAGTCCGGCCAACATTTTGGAGCCGTCGAAATGCATAATCCAGTTTGAATATGTGTCGTACTCTTCAGGGAGCTCGGCCTCCGTCCATTCTGCGACAAAGTCGGCCAAAACTTGCGATTTAATAGCTCGCCGTGGCTTATAGGTTACATCGAACGGGAGAAGCTCGATGGCCCATTTTGCAATCTGACCCGTTGCATCGCGGTTGTTGATAATATCGTTGAGTGGTACTTCTGAGGCTACTGTTATGGAACACTCTTGAAAGTAGTGTCGTAGCTTCCGGGATGCCATGAATACCGCGTATGCAATCTTTTGATAATGCGGGTACCGTGATTTTCATGGAGTGAAGACAGTGGACACGTAGTAGACCGTCTTTTGAAGGGGGAGTTTGTGTCCGTCCGTTTCCCGCTCGACGACGAGCACTACGCTGACAACTTGGTGTGTTGCTGCAATGTACAATAACATTGGTTCGCCGGTGTTTGGAGTGGCCAGGACTGGGTTTGTTGCCAATATGGCTTTTATTTCATCAAGTCCGGTCGTGGCGGCATCCGTCCACTCGAAGTGTTCGGTGCGCCGAAGGAGGCGATAGAGGGGTAGTGCCTTTTCTCCCAAGTGGGAGATGAAGCGGCTTAAAGCCGCCACGCATCCGGTTAATTTTTGTATTTGTTTAAGGTCCTTTGGGACATCCAATTGTGACAAAGCTCGGATCTTGGCTGGATTTGCTTCAATTCCTCTACCGGATACAATGAAGCCCAAGAGCTTTTCGGCTGGAACGCCAAAGACGCATTTTTCCGGGTTGAGCTTGACGTCATATTTTCGGAGGTTATCGAATGTAAGCCTCAAGTCGTCTACTAGAGATTCGACATGTCTTGATTTGACGACCACATCATCCACGTACGCCTCCATTGTTTTGCCGATTTGGTTTGCC
Source organism: Triticum monococcum (assembly GCA_034509565.1). Lineage (NCBI taxonomy): Eukaryota > Viridiplantae > Streptophyta > Magnoliopsida > Poales > Poaceae > Triticum > Triticum monococcum. Next base: position 81,694,798 of record CM067843.1, read on the forward strand.
AGACATGTCTGGATCATGCGCTGATATGTTGCGCCGGCGTTTTTCAGCCCGAAGGGCATTGTGTTGAAGCAGAATGGGCTGTATGGTGTGATGAATGTTGTTGCGGCTTGGTCTGATTCTGCCATTTTGATTTGATGGTAACCGGAGTATGCGTCGAGGAAACACAACGAATCGTGTCCTGCAGTGGCATCGATAATTTGATCGATTCGGGGGAGGGGGAAGGGATCCTTTGGGCAAGCCTTGTTAAGGTCTTTAAAATCGACACACAGGCGCCAGGATTTGTCCTTCTTTGGTACCATCACCAGGTTTGCTAGCCAGTCCGGATGTTTTATGTCTCTGATGAATCCGGCCTCCCATAGCTTGGCTAGCTCCTCTCCCATAGCCTGTCTCTTGGGTTCGGAAAAACGCTGAAGGGCTTGTTTGACAGGTTTGAATCCTTTTTGGATATTTAAGCTATGTTCGGCCAGCCTGCGTGGGATCCCTGGCATGTCTGAAGGGTGCCAGGCGAAGATGTCCCAGTTCTCTCATAGGAACTCTCACAATGCGGCGTCTACATCAGGGTTCAGTCGTGCCCCGATGGAAGCTGTTTTATTGGGGTCCGTTGGATGGACCTGGAATTTGACTATTTCGTCAGCTGGCTTGAAGGATGTGGATTTGGATCTCTTGTCGAGTATCACATCATCCCTGTTAACCGTGGAGTGCAGCGCAGTCAGTTCCTCGGCCGCTAAGGCTTTGGATAGTGCCTCAAGGGCTAATGCGGCTGTCTTGTTTTCGGCATGGAGTGCTATGTCCGGATCACTAGCTAGAGTGATAATTCCATTCGGCCTGGGCATCTTAAGCTTCATGTACCCGTAATGGGGTATTGCTTGGAAGATTGTGAATGCTTCCCACCCTAGTAAAGCATGATATCTGCTCTTAAACGGGGCCACCTGAAACGTGACTTCTTCGGACCTGTAATTATCCGGCGTGCCGAACACCACATCTAGTGTGACTTTTCCTATGCAGCGCGCTTCCCGACTGGGGATTATTCCTCTAAAGCTTGTGCTGCTTCGCTCGACGCGGTTCTAGTCTATTTCTATTTTTTGAAGGGTTTCCTCATAAATGAGGTTTAGTCCACTGCCTCCATCCATGAGCACCTTGGTGAGGCGAAAGCCGTCCACTATGGGACTGAGGACCAATGCGGCTGGTGCTCGGGCTGTTCGGAATCTAGGTTCATCACTTGCATTAAAGGTAATGGCAGTGTCGCTCCATGGATTTATTGTTGCAACTTGATAGACTTCGGCGAGGCTGCGGAGTGTTCTTTTTCGCACATTGTTTGATGCGAAAGTCTCGAAGACTGTGAGAATGGTACTGGTGTCCTTAGGCCGGCTTTCTGCGGCCTCTGGAATTAAGAGGTCCTCGCCGATTTTGGCCACCTGCTGGAGTATCCAACATGCTCTAAGGCTGTGAGTTGGTGTGGCGTCATCTATACTGTGAATTCTACAGGGTCCATCAAGCCATCTTTCCAGTACGGTTCCATGCCCTGTAGAGGGTTTTGGCTTTTTGGTGTTTATCCCGGGTGTCCTATGATGATGCACCCTCTTAGTTCGGACGGGGTTACTATTCAAGGCCGGATTATCCCAAAATTTTATTTTGGTTTTCCAGGCGCTTTCCATCGCACAGTATTTTTGTACTATGGACGCCAAGTCAGCGAAGCGTGTAATATCACGACGACTTACGGCGTTAAGGATTCCCTTGTTCGTGCAATTACTGCAGAAAATTGAGATTGCTTCTCCCTCGCGGCAATCCTTTATCCTGCTCATAACCAGGAGGAATCTGGCCCAGTAATGATGTACTGTTTCCTCGGGCCTCTGCCTGATTTGGGAGAGATCGCTTATGATCGGGTGGGCGGGTGTCGTTGAATTTGAAACCTCACCCAATCCAAGATTCAAAGGCCGAAGAGTTTCCGAACTCTGAAGTTCGGATTCTTGGATGTTGTCCAATGAATCTGGCCCGTTGCCTGATCCTAAGCTCAGGTCTTGAGTTACATCTCCCCCTCCATGGGTATCCGGCTTGGAGGGGTCGGGAATTCGGATGTAGCACTGTGTCTCTACCACGGCAACGTGGTGGGTGACTTGGGGAGAGTTAATTTCTCTTAGATCGGGTTTAAGCCCAACCTGGTCGTAATCCCTAGCGACCCCCAGGGCGGCGATACGATCCAAGAGATCGTTTACGGAAGAGAACTCCATTGGATCTAGCTGCTCGACGAGCTTCGAGCTGACGTGTAGGTTGCTTTTGATGACCCGAGAGGTCACCGTCGGCGCAATAGCCGAACAGGCGGTCATGAGAAAACCACCTAGCCGGAGGGTTTGGCCGACAGCCAAGGCTCCCTTAGCAACGGCGCCGTCTTTAAAGATGGGAGGAGGCATCCTTCCTGATTGCGACGGCACAGAGGAACTCTCAATGAAAGCACTAATGTCGGTGTCAAAACTGGCGGATCTCAGGTAGGGGGTCCCGAACTGTGCGTCTAGGCCGGATGGTAACAGGAGGCAGGGATCACGATGTTTTACCAAGGTTCAGGCCCTCTCGATGGAGGTAAAACCCTATGTCCTGCTTGATTAATATTGATGATATGGGTAGTACAAGAGTAGATCTACCACGAGATCAAGGAGGCTAAACCCTAGAAGCTAGCCTATGGTATGATTGTTATCTATGGAGTTGATTGCCTACGGACTACAACCCTCCGGTTTATATAGACACCGGATAGGGTTAGGGTTACATAGAGTCGGTTACAATGGTATGAGATCTTGAATATCCGCATCGCCAAGCTTGCCTTCCACGCCAAGGAAAGTCCCATCCGGACACGGGACGTGGTCTTCAGTCTTGTATCTTCATAGCCCTGGAGTCCGGCTGAAGGTATAGTCCGGCTACCCGAACACCCCCTAATCCAGGACTCCCTCAGTAAGGATAATGATAATGTTGTTAGAGTTCTGACTAGAGGTGGTAGAATGACTCACGAACCTCTGTATCCTGAAGGCCACCCTAAGAGAATTGAGCAAGATTCTCAGAGAAATAATGTGGATGCACCTAGTCCTTCTAAAAGGAAGAAAAAGAAAAATGATAGGACTTTGCATGCTTCTAGTGAACCTGTTATTGAAACACCTGAGAATCCAAATGATATTTCTATTTCTGATGCTGAAACACAATCTGGTAATGAACCTGAGACTAGTGATAATGTTCATGATGATGCTCAACCTAGTAATGATAATGATATAGAAATTGAACCTGCTGTCGATCTTGATAACCCACAATCAAAGAATCAACGTTATGATAAGAAAGACTTTGTTGCTAGGAAACATGGTAAGGAAAGAGAGCCTTGGGTTCAGAAACCTATGCCTTTTCCTCCCAAACCATCCAAGAAAAAGGATGATGAGGATTTTGAGCGCTTTGCTGAAATGATTAGGCCTATCTGTTTGCGTATGCGATTGACTGATATGCTTAAAATGAATCCTTATGCTAAGTACATGAAAGAAATCTATACCTACTATTAAAGGGAATAGGTATTCTTGGTTTGGTTTAGTCCTTTTTGTTTGGCTCATACAAAGGCTAAGCGACCTGGGCTAAATACTTTGTATCTCAATGGGCCTTTTATGGGCTTTCATAGAGACCGCGAGAAATAATTGGATCAAAATAAATCAACATTGTTGGAATTAAACACAGGACCTCCTATCTGGGTCTTCGATGTAACAACCAATGACCTATGCACCATTCACATTTACTAATCCCAACTCGCTCTAAATATACGAGTGGCAGTCCTCATGTTTAGGGTGAGCTAATTAATTAAGCGAATGAGCTAATTAAAGAAAGGATTGTGGGCTTATATTTATTTAAATAGATGTGGCTAATTAAAAAAAGAATTATGGGTAAACCGGTGAAATAATTAAAAGGAAGATTGTTGTCTTAATAAATATAATATTCAAATAGGTGAGGCTAATTAAAGGAAGGACTTGAGGTAAAAAGGTAGAATAATTAAACGGAAGAATTTGTAGGCTTCAATGTGTTGGGGCTGCTAAATTAGAAAAGGAAGGATTTGATTCCCGGCTAAAATGGGTGAGTATGTCATGATAATTAAAGGAAGTATTATACTTAAATGAAATTAGTGGGAGATTATGCCCGGCAAAAAAATATATGAACAGGCCTAAATTGCATCGTATTTTTTTATGTTCATTTAGTAGAAGGATGTTGCATTGCAGCATGTTCTTTATAGTGAATCTGGTGCTGTGGGACATTATGCTTGCACAAAACATCAATTTTTTCCCGTTGCAACGCACGGACATATGTGGTAGTTGTTACTAATAAAAGAAAGATAACGAAAGCTAAAATTTCCACCATGCTTGCTAATTATACTTTTAAGGGTGGAATACCAAAGAAACTTGGAGATCCAGGAGTACCCACTATACCATGTTCCATTAAAAGAAACTATGTTAAAACTGCTTTATGTGATCTTGTAGCCGGTGTTAGTGTTATGACTCTCTCTTTATATCGTAGACTTGATTTGAATAAGATGACACCTACTGAAATATCTTTGCAAATGGCTAATAAATCAACTGCTATACATGTCGGTATTTGTGAGGATGTGCCTGTTGTAGTTGCAAACGTTACTATTTTAACGGACTTTGTTATTCTTGATATTCCCGAGGACGATAGTATGTCTATTATTCTTGGAAGACCCTTTTTGAATACTGCAGGGGCTGTTATTGATTGCACTAAAGGCAATGTCACTTTTCATGTTAATGGTAATGAGCATACGGTACACTTTCCGAGGAAACAACCTCAAGTTCATAGTATCAACTCTATTGGAAAAATCCCATCGATTATATTTGGAGGTTCTGAATTTCCTCTTCCTATTGTCAAGAAGAAATATGATATTCTTATTATGGGGAATGTGCATATCCCCGTTGAGGTAACATAGTGTTATTCAAAATTTCTCCGGTTCCATGTTATTCAGAATGAGTTCGTTAACAAGACTTGATCAACCTTGTTAGTGGATTCCTTTTGATGATCATGAGATGGATGAAACTAGAAGGCACAACCTTCTGTACCCTCCTTTTACTTTCTTTTATTTAAATTTAATAAAATAAAAATAGTATTTTCTGTCTGTTATCTGATTATCCGTGTAATATAAAAATACCCCAAAAATAAAAGTTCTCCAAATGCCCTGAAATTTAAATATGATTTTTTCCGGAATATTTGAGAATATTTGGCACTAAGAACATAGCATGGGGGTCACCCCCTGCCTCGTGGGCCCATGGTGGCCCTCCTCCACTTATCCTTTCACCCACACACTCCTTCTTCCTCCCCCAAACACGAATATCCAGCTCCAACCCGAGTCCAAGCTCATTTTGCTGCCATTTTCGATCTCCTTGGTCAAAGCACCTCTCACAAAGCTGCTTGGGGAGATTGTTCCTTGGTATGTGACTCCTCCATTGGTCCAATTAGTTTTTGTTCTAGTGCTTTATTCATTGCAAATTTTTGCTGCTTAGGTGACCCTATTATTGAGCTTGCATGTCAAATTTATATGGTCAAAAGTAGTTTTGATGCATGATATAGGCCCTAGGCACTTGTAGGAGTAGTTGCTATCAATATTATTGAGTTTGGTTTACTTTTATTTTGAAGTTACTAAAAATTTCAGAAATTTTTCAGAGGAAGAAATATGCTTAGGAAAATGTTCCAAGGTGGTTCTTCAAGGAAGCAAGGACCCAGGCTTGCAATGCGTGATGCTGATGAAGAGCCACCAAGAGACGCTCTAGTGCGTCCTTATGAGTGGCCTTCTGAAAACTTTATGGATCGAGCGGGAATTAAGGAAGAATTTAACGCATATTTGCATAACGCTGATCTTGTGGGCTTCGAGGAAGAAAAGTGCAGCCAGTATCACTATCTCACTAGTTCCTTTGTGAGGAGGTTTGAATTTTCATCTTCATGTAATTCTCCAACTATCATGTTTGATCTTTACGAAAATTCTTACACTATGGACTTATAGGATTTTACCATTGCTTGCAAAATTCCACAATGGGGTAGTATCAGGGATCCTCACAAATCTGAATTTAGAGATTTTCTTGCTAGTATAACTGTGGGAGAATCTAGAGATATAACACAGGCTACCATAGGGAGCATTCACTTTCCCGCTATACATTATTTTGCTCTCTTCATAGGTAGATGCATTAATGGTAAAGATGAGGCATGTCATATGTGTGTCCCTGGCCTCTGTATTCTTAGGAGTGCTGTGTTAGGAGAAAAATCTTATAATTTGGGAGCCATTGTTGCACGTAGGTTGCATCTTAATATATTTAATGGATATTACTTTGGTGGAATTTATGCAACCCGCATAGCTAATTTTCTTGGTATAGCCATACGTGAAGATGATATTGAACTACCTCCTGCTTACCTATACTTTAATGCTATGGTTCACCACCAGTTTGTCGAGAGGAATGAATCACCTCTCCAGTATCGTTTAATCTTTGACAGACACCGTGCTGTCCATGTTACTCTCCCTGCTCGTGCCTTCTTTGATTATCAGGCAAAAGGAATATATGTTATTACCAGAGAGGAGGCAGACGACACTACAAGAAATACAGTCAATTATCACTCCTCATATTGGTCATTGATTCATCATTCTTATCATTTATTGACCTTTTTTGACCAAATTCAGAAGGTCAATAGTTGGCCGTCAAGAATGAACAAACATGACCTTTTGTGAATTTTGGTCGTAGTTAGACTAACGACAAAAATTTCAGAAAGGTCATTACCCATTTGCCTGAGCCACGTAGGATCTGATGTGGCTGAGCTGACGTGGCATTGTTAGTGACCAAATGGAATCATCATAAATTTCATAGCCCAGTTCACCAATCTAGCCTACATGGGCCTGGCCCAATCATCATAAATTTCCCAGCCCAATCCACCAATCTATCCAACATGGGCCCGACCCAGTACCTATTTTCTTAATTGAATTGGTTTAATTTATTTGGGCTGATGCATTATTTTTTCAAAAGCATGCACATTTAAGGATAGGCCCATCCGAGAACAAATACAACATAATGCAATACTTAGATAGACTGTATATTTCATTTCAGCAGCACATCACATGAAATACAATACATCATCAATCGACTCCTCTACACAGCAAGGTTCAAGGCCCAACAAGTGCACAACAAAATAGTTCTACAAGTGCAAGTGCAAGTGCACAACAAAAAGGCCCAACAAGTGCACAAGCGCACATCAACATAGACTGGACGAGAAGCACAAATTTTAGCTGATAACACATCACATCAATGAGAAGCATGAATATCATGCACCATCACTAGTACACGTACTTTGTCCCAAAACCCAGGCACCAATGTTGTGTCCATCTACTGGTTTGCCACAAGGTGATGTTACCGCATTAGGGCCGTCCCAGCTTCTCCCTGCCCAAATGGCAGGATGATCTATTGATCGATGTACTGCTCCAGCATCACTCCCGCTACCACTGGTGGAAGAAGATCAGCTCATCAATCATATGCACGCGAACAAATGAAGAAGATTAACCTATTTAGCCTACTGTAATTTGTTTCTAAACATGGGCATCAAATCAACACCAACACTAAATTAAAATGCACAAAAGAATGGAGCATAGTCGTATGTACAGCCTAACAACTTCAGGTTTGAGCCATTTTTGATACTACAATAAATACATAATAGCCAAAATTTTGATCCATGGACACCACATGATAGAAAAGGTACTAAGGCACTACTTTCTACTAAAAACCAAAGCAAGGTATGAAGCACAGGCCAGGCCAGCAATAAACTACTACCAAATCCAGAAATAACCATCTGAAATGAAGTTAATGAGACATTTTAGAATCAACTTGATAGTTGACATTATTGTTTGTGTTGCACACATCTAGAATTGAAATTATACATCATGCCCGAATTCCGATGTCCAACGCCTCAGTTCAGTAAACACTAATCATGGTACATAGTAAAGATTTGACACAACCGGAACTGAAATCACTAACTCCTTCAATTACTACACTAATTTTATTACACAACCAGGCAACGAAATCCAACACGGGAACACAGACTATAGGAGTTGGAACTTGGAAATGCAGGTGTACAATTAGCGCATCACATACCTAGTATCTAACTATCAATAGTGGTCAGCATGTAAAAGCCAACTAGGAGTAATTGATGATTAGTAAACATAGACAGGAACTAAATTCAGTAGTAATGTGCGTGCTCTTATCAAACCAGAGCAAGTAAAGGAGCTAATCCCCATGAGTGAAACAAATTCGATCACAACAACAATCCATAACGTTTAGTAACAACAATAAGAAGGCCCTTAAACAGAGAACAGGTTGAATCATGCATCGATTAAAGTGTCTGTTCTTGGTTTCTCTTGGTTAGAAGATAGACTGGTCAGAAACCGGAGAGACACTGAACATACAAAATTATGTATGGATTGTCAAAACTTGCATTATCCTACTATCACTAGTACAACAAGCTGCAGGTTGGCATAGTTCATGAACCATGTACATCATGACAAATACAATATCATCCAATGCTCAACTATGAACAAAATTGAACAATTACACGTCACAAAGGCGGAGCATAGAACCAAGAGGCAAGTAAGAGGGGTAGAAGGGGACGTGAGGAGCTCACCGGAGGGGGCTGTAGCCTAGGCCGAGCTTCATCACCACGGCGGCAGCTAGGGGAGGCAGACATGTCTACCATCATAGGAGTAGCACCACCGCCAGAACTGGCATGGCCGGAGCAAATCGCCATCATATGGGTCACCACCACCGAATGATCTTGCAAGGTATAAAGTTTCGACATTTCAGTACAAACTAGTGGCATCAAGAACCAAGCAGTAGCAGGCAGAAGGTAAATTCTAGTAACTGGTGATTAGTAGGCTAAAATAGGAAATAGATTGCACCAGTAGCAACCAGAAGCTAAATTTTAGTAAATGATGATTAATCCAGTACCATCAGACATGGATTCAGTTCAGGTTTTCAATGTCTCAATGGTCTATAACATTGAAGCTCACACTTATAGCTCAGCTGGTAATCAAATCAGGAAACTGTAGCTAGTCCCTTGATTCAGACTATCACAGATGTACTACAATTACAGGGAATTGTAATGCTTCATGTAAAGTGTATGTATATTATGGTTCGGCTCAAATTCTGGCCGTGTTGGTGTCTCCATTTCAGATAATGTAAGTAGATTTGACAATGTTGGTGTAAGAAAAACTTCCATTTTTATTAATGACAATACACAATAGGCATAGGTGAAGGAACCCTGATGTGATCCAGGAGTGCATGTAGATTATGCTACGCGTTAATATTAAATGGAACATCCAACTTAACGGCGGGGCACTTACCCGTACGCACCATGCAAGGATTAACACAGTGTTCATACATACTACTACTACGACTACTACTAGGTACTCCATCAGTTACTGGACTTGGCACTGCTAGCGGTTTACAAATGCCCAAATAACAGCAATAAGAAAGAGAGACTACATGGAAGAAAACATGCAAATTAACAGTAGCTAGAGAGACCGCAGTCTGCAGAACCCACCTAATGTATATGAGGTTTGACCTTGGCGGAGGGGCTGGTGAAACATTCATCCATAGCATATGCATATGAAGAATCATCACATCATTAGCAGAAACATTCATCACACCATCCTGCCTGCTCCCCTTACCTAGATGGGGAACAACTTGGTGATGCCCTTGGCGGAGAGCTTGTCGACGATCTCCGACGAGATCCCGAGCTTCGCGATCTCCGGTCCCTCCTCCTTGGCGCCGGCGCCGGCCCCGTGGGCTTCCTCTTATCCTTGTAGTTCCACCCCTCGTCGGCCGCGAACTAGGCGTGCGCCCCGGCCCGCGCGGGCCCCGTCTCCCGAAACCCGAGCGTGGCCAGCTTGGAGTGGAACCACGTCGCCGTCGGCGCAGATCTGGCACATGTCCCCGACCCCATGCCTCCCTAACTTCTACACACAGCAACGAGACGGGTCAAAACCGAGGCTCCGCTGCGGGGAGGAAGGGGACGGGATCGAGAGGAGTACGATGAGATCGGGAGGAAGGGGACGTCCTTGTGATCTGGGTCGCGAGCCCACTACCGCTGTCGCCGGTCTAGAAGCACCACCTCACCTGCTCGATATGGGTCTTCGACGGTGGGTGTGACAGCGGATCGAGGTGGGAGGGAGATGGTTTGGGTTGGGGCGGCGGCGGTTGCGGGGAGGGGATGGATCGGGGTGGGTGGGAGAGAGAGGCGGTGGCAGGATGGGGAAGGAGGGGGAGAGAGAGGCAGCAGCGGGTATGTTCTGGGGGTGGGCGAGGAGGTGCGCATCCGGTGATGTGGGGGTCGTGAGGTCGGGGCGGTGGGTGAGGGAGAGGACTGGATCAAGAGGGGGGCGGCGGCGGCACGGAGATGGGAGGAAGGGTGCGACGGGGGGATCGATCTGAGCTAGGGTTTGGGCTGCGGGTGGGGTATCTCTTTTTGTTTTCTTTTTTTCTTTTTTTGTAGAAAGATGGATGGATGGATGTGGGATGTATAGATGGATGGATGGATGGACGCCATCTCATCAATCCGTGGGAAGTGTTCTGATTGGTTCGGAAAATCAATGGTTTAAAATAGTTTTGAAGTACTAAAAATAGAGGGATTTTGTGAAGTAGCTATTAAAATATTTTTCAAAAGGGCACCACATAAAATATAACTAGAGTTAGACCACATTTTATGGATAAGGACCAATTTCTATGCATTTCTGATCTTTCTAGCTGTTTTTAATCATTTTCCGAGTGGCAAAAATGAGTTTTTTTGTGAAGAACCTACCAAATATTTGTTGCAAAATTGGACTCCATCAATTTTCTAAAATACTAATCCATATTTAATATACAATTGACCAAATGGTTGGGTGTCAAAAGCTTTGATCCACCTCTCGTGAAAAAAACAAATTTCCACCGGTTCAGCTGGAAACGGGTAAAATTTGAACTGCACCTACCTCATAGTTTGCTCTTTATTTTTCTCAAAAATCATTTTTAGGTACAAAAGTATCTATTTAATCAAAGAAACATCAAATTTTTTCCAAGATTCAACCACTAGCAAGGAACGGTCAAGCCCGCCATTTTGACCGCATTTTGAAATGGGCATAAAAAATTCAAAAAAATCAAAAAATTGGGAAACCTTCGCATTGTGTCATTATATGTGACCAAGTTTCCAGGAAAAATAACAAACTTGTAATACGACAATTATTTAAAAAAAGTGTTCTCAGAAATGAGCTATCATGGGTGAAGATTCATGGATTTCAAGCCAAATGATCAATCTTATGGCCACATTCATGGCATAGTTTGTTCAAATCATCTCATGTTGTGCGCAAGGGTGCATATTGGAATGGCAAACAATGTTTCCTAAGGAAGTTTTCATTTCATTTGGACGAAAAAATCATTTTCCATTTTTCGAGTGCCTGAAAGGAGGGTTTTTTTGTGAAGGACCTCCCAAATAATTGTTGCAAAATTGGACCAACCCAATTTTATAAAATACTAGGACATATTTAATGCATAATTGACAAAATGGTTGGTTGTAAAAAGGTTTGTTCCACCTCGCGTGAAAAAGGCAAATTCCCGCTGATTCAGTTGGAAGTGGGTCAAATTTGAACTGCATCTGCCTCATAGTTTGCTACTTATTTTTTACAAAAATCATTTCTAGGTACATAAGTACCTACTTAATCAAAGAAACACCAAAAAAATTCCAATATTCAACCACTAGCTAGGAACGGTCATTCCCGCCGTTTTGACCGCATTTTGAAACGGGCATAAAAAATTCAAAAAATCAAAAAATTGGGAAACCTTCGCATTGTGTCATCATATGTGACCAAGCATTCAGGAAAAATAACAAACTTGTAATACGACAATTATTTAAAAAAAGTGTTCTCAGAGATGAGCTATCATGGCTGAAGATTCATGGATTTCAAGCCAAATGATCAATCTTATGGCCATATTCATGGCATAGTTTGTTCAAATAATCTCATATTGTGCACAAGCGTGCATATTGGAATGGCAAACAATGTTGCCTAAGGAAGTTTTCATTTTCTTTGGACAAAAAAACCATTTTCCATTTTTCGAGTGCCTGAAAGGAGGTTTTTTTGTGAAGGACCTCCCAAATAATTGTTGCAAAATTGGACCAACTCAATTTTATAAAATACTAGGACATATTTAATGCACAATTGACAAAATGGTTGGTTGTAAAAAGGTTTGTTCCACCTCTCGTGAAAAAGGCAAATTCCCGCTGATTCAGTTGGAAGTGGGTCAAATTTGAACTGCGGCTGCCTCATAGTTTGCTATTTATTTTTTACAAAAATCATTTCTAGGTACATAAGTACCTATTTAATCAGAGAAACACCAAAAAAATTCCAATATTCAACCACTAGCTAGGAACGGTCATTCCCGCCGTTTGACCGCATTTTGAAACGGGCATAAAAAATTCAAAAAAATCAAAAATTTTGGAAACCTTCACATTGTGTCATCATATGTGACCAAGCTTTCAGGAAAAATAACAAACTTGTAATACGACAATTATTTAAAAAAAGTGTTCTCAGAAATGAGCTATCATGGGTGAAGATTCATGGATTTCAAGCCAAATGATCAATCTTATGGCCACATTCATGGCATAGTTTGTTCAAATCATCTCATATTGTGCACAAGCGTGCATATTGGAATGGCAAACAATGCTGCCTAAGGAAGTTTTCATTTTCTTTGGATGAAAAAACCATTTTCCATTTTTCGAGTGCCTGAAAGGAGGTTTTTTTGTGAAGGACCTCCCAAATAATTGTTGCAAAATTGGACCAAATCATTTTTATAAAATACTAGTCCATATTTAATGCACAATTGACAAAATTGTTGGGCGTCAAAAGTTTTGATCCACCTCTGGTGAAAAAGACAAATTCCCCCCGATTCAGTAGGAAGCGGATCAAATTTGAACTGCAGCTGCCTCATAGTTTACTATTTATTTTTTCCAAAAATAATTCATAGTTACATAAGTACGTATTTAATCATAAATACATGGTTTGATGGCGATACGTTGAGGTTTGGGCGGTGGCCAAGGCCCCCAACTCTAGAGCGCGTAAACTCGCATGCCCGACGCGTGGTCACCGCGTGACCGTGGCGTTGCCATGTGTTCTGGGCAGCCTAGGCATGTCTAGTGGGTTGGGCACTCCCCAGGTAGGTTCTATGAAGAAAATTACAACATAAGATTCTCACGAGGAGACCGATCGATGCTCAAACATGAATTAGTAGCCAAGTGTTTGATTAGCGGTATGGGAAATGCACATGGCCAATGGGCGTGAGTTTTTCTAAGGATGATCATCTACTAAGGAGAATGTCTTCGCAAATTTTCAGATCAAAAGGAGGATCCTAGGTGGTACTTGCTTTGCAAAGTACCACACTGGACAGAAATATGAATGTTGAAGCTGGGCTCAAAATAATGAATGGATTGAGCTGAAAGTTGGTGGAGGATGGTTATTTGGGCATTGGAAAGCACCGTAGAAAATTGATACCATTTGGACATGCCAAAGTGGTACTTCCTTCACAATGCTCTTCTATGGACAGAAACTTGGGAAAACTAGTGAGAGAAATTGGATGAATGAAATGAGCTCAAATTTGGTGTAGGTAAGTTAAATAGGTATGGTTATGCCTTGGTAGATTTTCAGATCATTTGGGTAAGCCTAGCTAGTACTTACTTCACAAAGCTTCTATCGAGTAGAAACTTTGAAAATTTCCTGAGAAAGATAGACTAGGAAAATGGAGCTGAATATTATCATGTGGCAATGATTTTGGTATGGAAGAGTGCCCAAAGAGTTTGAGGTTAATAGGAGGGGTCTAGATAACACTTGCTTTGCAACGTGCCAATGTGGCCATAAAATATAAATTGAACCTGGGCTCACATAGATAATTTTCCTGATCTGCAATTTGGAGGAGGGTGATAATTTGGGCATATGAAGAAACTGTATAAATTTCATGTCATTTGGATATATAAAAAAGGTACTTCCTTCACAATGCTTCTAGGTGGACAAAAACTTTGGAAATTTGCCGAGGAAGATTTGCTAGGCAAGTGGAGCTGAATTTTGTCATGAGTTACTGATTTGGATAGGAAAGAGTGCCCAAAAATTCCGAGGGCAATCAAGAATATATAAATAGCACTTCCTTCATAAAGTGTTGTCGTGAACAAAATAGGAAAATGAATATTGTTGAATTAGTTTTGAACTAGGCAAGGAAGGATTTTTACATATTTGATGAAGATATGACCCAAAGAATTTATGAGATTTTTTTGGGAATTTTGGGAATGACAAAAATATAGGTTGCTTCACAACCTAGGGCAAAAACTGCCACATGGACATGACACATAGGCAAAACTGATGAGGTGGCGCCTAGTCATAGCAACCCACCACAATTTACAAGGTTATGACCATCTATATTGGTCATGATCAGCTAGAAATAAGGCAGCAGACCAGCGCTATCTGCTTTATGACCATTTCGTGTAAGGAAATTACGACCTTTCTGACCAAAATGGTCGTTATAGTTTAGGTTTTGGAGCCTCCCGAACAACTTTTGACCAATTGGTCTGAAATGGTCATAGATCTATGACCAATTCTTCCAGGGTCACTAACAGAAGGTCACAAGTTGATATATTTCTTGTAGTGCGAGAGGAGGGCGGAGGCCGCTCGTCGCCATGCTGCAGCTCAGGAGGCGATAGCCGCTGCATCTCAGTACGACCCCAACTTTTACTATGGATATCCGCCAGGCCAGCCGTGGCCATAGACCAACTTAGGCCAAAAGCCTAAGCTTGAGGGAGTACGTATTTCTCACCGACATTACATTTATGTTCACACACTCATTGCTAGATGTCGGTGCTCATACCTTTTCATTGTATCATCCATGCTAGTTTATTTCCCTTTTTATGTTTACCAAAAAAATAGTTGTAGCTTTTAATTACTTTACTTTCCATGCTTGTAGTAGTAATTAAAAAGATAACCCAAAAAGATTTCTTGTTCTTCTTTTACTTGTTGGGAGCTTTCCCGTGTAAATAGTTTTATTTCTTTTCTTTGGGGTCGATAGGAGAAGACCATAATTAAATTGTTGAAATGGCTCTTATATGCATTATTGTTGATTTGACAAAAGAGCCCATATTGCCTTGTCTTCTCATGTTTATTGAATGCTTGCAGATTCCAGCTTAGTCCAATGCACGTGCACTATTATTATTATTATTATCCACATCATTTAGTCGTGCAAGTGAAAGGCAATAATGATGATTATATGATGAACTTATTGAGATGAGAAAAGCTGGTATGAACTTGACCTCTCTTGTTTTTGTAAATATGATTAGTTCATCGTTCCTGATTCAGCCTATTATGAATAAACATGTTTGCAATGACAATTAGAGATCATAGTTCTTGTGCCATGCTTGATTAGCTAGGAGCTTATAATGGTTTACCTTGCATGCCAACATGCTATTAAAATGGTTGTGATGTGGTATGATAGGGTGGTATCCTCCTCTGAATGATTTAAGTGACTTGACTTGGCGCATGTTCACGCATGTAGTTGAAACAAAATCAACATAGCCTTCACGATATTTATGTTCATGGTGGATTATATCCTACTCATGCTTGCATTCGGTGTTGATTAATTTTAATGCATGTTCATGACTGTTTTCGCTCTCTAGCTTGTCGCTTCCCAGTCTTTTGCTAGCCTTCACCTATACTAAGCGGGGATACTGCTTGTGCATCCAACTCCATAAACCCCAAAGTTATTCCATATGAGTCCACCATACCTACCTATATACGGAATCTACCTGCCGTTCCAAGTAAATTTGCATGTGCCAAACTCTAAACCTTCAAATAATTATCCTGTTTTGTATGCTCGAATAGCTCATGTATCTACTACGGCTGTTCGTATCTTCCATGTTAGGCGGGTTATTCTCAAGAGGAGTGGACTCCGCTCCTCACTCACGAGAAAGTGGCTGGTCACCGGGATGCCCAGTCCCATGCTTTATGCAAATCAAATCAAAATAATTGCAAACAAAACTCCCCCTGGGACTCTTGTTAGTTGGAGGCATTCGTTGTTTCGAGCAAGCCATGAATTAATGCTTGTTGGTGGAAGGGGGAGTATAAACTTTAGCATTTTGTTTGGGAACCGCCTATAATGTGTGTAGCATGGAAGATATTGCCATCTCTTGGTTGTTATGTTGACAATGAAAGTATACCGCTCAAAATATTATTCATATCTATTTCAAAATCGAGCTCTGGCACCTCTACAAATCCCTGGTTCCCTGTGTGAAGGGCCTATCTAGTTACTTTCATGTTGAGTCATCATCCTCTTATTAAAAAGCACCAGTTGGAGAGCACCACTGTCATTTGCATTCCTTACTGTTAGTTTACATTGAGTATGACTTGACTGCATCTCTTTTACCATGAATTACAATGTCTAGTTAGTCCTTGATCTTTAAAGGTGCTCTGCATTTATGTTTTGCGGTCTCAGAAAGGGCTAGCGAGATATCATCTTGTTATATCATATTATGATTGTTTTGAGAAAGTGTTGTCATCCGATATTTATTATTATTGCTCGCTAGTTGATTATGCCATTGGTATGAGTAAACTTGAGACCTAAGCGTTATTGTGAATGTGGTTAGTCATAATCTTTGCTGAAAACTTGAATGCTGGCTTTACATATTTACAACAACAAGAGCAAACTGAGTTTGTAAAAGTTTTTCTTTATCACTTTCAGTTTATCAACTGAATTGCTTGAGGACAAGCAAAAGTTTAAGCTTGGGGGAGTTGATACGTCTCCGTCGTATCTACTTTTCCAAACACTTTTGCCCTTGTTTTGGACTCTAACTTGCATGATTTGAATGGAACTAACCCGGACTGACGCTGTTTTCAGCATAATTACCATGGTGTTATTTATGTGCAGAAACAAAAGTTCTCGGAATGACCTGAAACTTCACGGAACATCTATTCGAAAATAATAAAAAAATCCTTGCAAAAGATGAAGGCCAGGGGGCCCACCACCTGTCCACGAGGGTGGGGGCGCGCCTGCCCCCCTAGAGCGCGCCCCCCTACCTCATGGGCCCCCTGGAGCTCCTCCGACCTCGACTCCAACTCTATATATTTGGTTTCAGAGAGAAAAAAAATCAGAGAGAAGAATTCATCGCGTTTTACGATACGGAGCTGCTGCCAAGCCCTAAAACCTCTCGGGAGGGCTGATCTGGAGTCCGTTCGGGGCTCCAGAGAAGGGATTCCGTCGCCATCGTCATCATCAACCATCCTCCATCACCAATTTCATGATCCTCACCATCGTGCGTGAGTAATTCCATCGTAGGCTTGCTGGACGGTGATGGGTTAGATGAGATCTATCATGTAATCGAGTTAGTTTTGTTAGGGTTTGATCCCTAGTACCCACTATGTTCTGAGATTGATGTTGCTATGACTTTGCTATGCTTAATTCTTGTCACTAGGGCCCGAGTGCCATGATTTCAGATGTGAACCTATTATGTTTTCATCAATATATGAGAGTTCTTGATCCTATCTTGCAAGTCTATAGTCACCTATTATGTGTTATGATCTGTTAACCCGGAAGTGACAATAATCGGGATACTTACCGGTGATGACCGTAGTTTGAGGAGTTCATGTATTCACTATGTGTTAATGCTTTGTTCTGGTACTCTATTAAAAGGAGGCCTTAATATCCCTTAGTTTCCGTTAGGAGCCCGCTGCCACGGGAGGGTAGGACAAAAGATGTCATGCAAGTTCTTTTCCATAAGCATGTATGACTATATTCGGAATACATGCCTACATTACATTGATGAACTGGAGCTAGTTCTGTGTCACCCTAGGTTATGATTGTTACATGATGAACCGCATCTGGCATAATTATCCATCACTGATCCATTGCCTATGAGCTTTCCATATACTGTTTTCCTCTTATTTACTTTTCCGTTGCTATTGCTATCATCACTACAAAATACAAAAACATTACTTTTGCTACTGTTACCTTTTGCTACCATTACCACTACTATCGTATTACTTTGCTACTAAATACTTTGCTACAGATATTAAGTTTCCAGGTGTGGTTGAATTGACAACTCAGCTGCTAATACTTGAGAATATTCTTTGGCTCCCCTTGTGTCGAATCAATAAATTTGGGTTGAATACTCTACCCTCGAAAACTGTTGCGATCCCCTATACTTGTGGGTTATCACACAACAACATACGTTGTTCCCTTTGTCATCGGTATGTTACTTGCCCGAGATTCGATCGTCGGTATCATCATACCTAGTTCAATCTCGTTACCGGCAAGTCTCTTTAATCGTTCTGTAATGCAGCATCCCATGACTAACTCATTAGTCACATTGCTTTCAAGGCTCATAGTGATGTGCATTACCGAGAGGGCCCAGAGATACCTCTCCGATACACGGAGTGACAAATCCTAATCTCGATATATGCCAACTCAACAAACACCATCGGAGACACCTGTAGAGCATCTATATAATCACCCAGTTACGTTGTGACGTTTGATAGCACACAAGGTGTTCCTCCGGTATTCTGGAGTTGCATAATCTCATAGTCATAGGAACATGTATAAGTCATGAAGAAAGCAATAGCAATAAACTAAACGATCATAGTGCTAAGCTAATGGATGGGTCTAGTCCATCACATCATTATCTAATGATGTGATCCCGTTCATCAAATGACAAGACATGTCCATGGCTAGGAAACTTAACCTTCTTTGATTAACGAGCTAGTCTAGTAGAGGAATACTAGGGACACTCTGTTTGTCTATGTATTCACACATGTACTAAGTTTCCGGTTAATATAATTCTAGCATGAATAATAAACATTTATCATGATATAAGGAAATATAAATAACCACTTTACTATTGCCTCTAGGGCATATTTCCTTCAGCCACACCCAACGAGAGAAGGGGTAGCCAATGAACAGGTGTTCCATGTCCTCATGAGTATGATCACATAGTACACACCACTCCTTGTTTGGCAGTCATTGTCTAGCAAGACGATCCAACACCAGTTGAATACCTTTATTCGTAGGGGAACCCATGTCTTCCAAGTGAAGCACCGGGAGGGGTCTGTGATCGAATCGTGGAGTAGAGCAAGGTAGCAAGATCTGGTCTGCGATCGAGCCGTGGAATAAAGCGCAGAGTGCTTCACCATAGTCAATCAGGGGTAGCCTATGTGACCAGCTTGGATATTTTGAACACCCTATTTACTGGAAGTGATTATTTTATTTGAAAATCAGGGGCGAGGGGGGTGACGATGACACGTACCTAGGGTAGGGTCATAGGCCTGACCTAGACACCTTACCCAAGGATATTGCCCTAAAGTCAAATGCATTCAAGAGACAACAGAAGATACCGACTGAAATCTCATTGGAGTGCAATCCACTCGACTAGATATACCACTCGGATATCCTAATTCCAATCGACCAAGATACAGTCATTCGACCACACGAAGAATCACTCGGAAGAACAGAAGATCTAAAGCCACCCCAGGATGGCAATGGTCAGGCGTTCACTGCGTAGTCTTAAAGATCATTTATAGTCCTTTATAGCCAGCATTACCAGTAACGCCCTGTCTTAATGTACATTGAACCCTGTGTAACTGAGGGCTAGAGAGGTCTAGTGCACTCTATATAAGCTACCCCCTCCTTAGGCACAAGGGTTCGCACCCCCTGTAACTTTCATGCATATCCAGTCAACCAAGCCCCAGGGCACCGAGACGTAGGGCTATTACTTCCTCCGAGAAGGGCCTGAACTCGTAAACCTTGCGTGCACAACCTCGTCGTAGCTAGGACCTTGCCTCCACCTACGTACCCCCTGTTCTTATTGTTAGACTTTCTCCCACAACAGCTCGCGCCCACCGTGGGGCAAGCGTCTTAGCGACTTCCGATGAGGTTGCAGTTTTTCATATCTCCATCAACATGGTTTCTGGTGGCGGTTCGGCTTCGGACTGCGAGATCTGTCTTAGCGCGCTCATTTTCATCACCGAAAACTCCGCTTGTCTCCAGGAGGCCCCACTCAATGTCGAGGCCCTTCCTTTCCACAGGGCGGTGCACTTTCGCGCGAGTGCCTATGACGTCCTCCTTCGGCAGCCATTGACCCAGTATCGATCGGCTCCCGCGTCATCCATTCTCCCCGCCATACGTCGCCGCAAGCGATCTGGCCAATCGCGGCTCCAGCGGTGGTTGAGGCATGCGGTGGCTCAACAGACAAGCACCCCTCAAGTCGTGGCAATCGAGCCCGACGAATCTCTCTATGGTCCATTCGACCTGTCGACTGGTTCGGCGGAGATTGTTTCCGAGTGCGGAAGCAGCGACCCTCCGGCAGAAGTATTCATGGTCGACATGCCACGTAGCCCACCTGGGTTTCATCGCGATGGCAGTGGTGATGGCGGCGGTGGCCCGTCGAATGGTCACAACGAATACCATCCTGAAGCCTTAACTTCGGAGCAGAGGGACAAGCTGTCGGTGTCAAAACCGAAGGATCTCGGGTAGGGGGTCCCGAACTGTGCGTCTAGGATCGATGGTAACAGGGGACGGGGGACACGATGTTTACCCAAGTTCGGGCCCTCTCTATGGAGGTAATACCCTACGTCCTGCTTGATTGATATTGATGAATATGAGTGTTTACAAGAGTTGATCTACCATGAGATCGTAATGGCTAAACCCTAGAAGCCTAGCCTATATGACTATGGTAATGAGTATATCCTTTCCGGACTAACCCCTCTGGTTTATATAGACACCGGGAGGATCTAGGGTTACATAGAGTCGGTTACATAAGAAGGAATCTTCATAGTTGGTCGCCAAGCTTGCCTTCCACGCCAAGGAGAGTCTAATCCGGACACGGGTACAGTCTTCGGCCTTCATGTCTTCATAGCCCATCAGTCTGGCCCATGGATAACAGGCGGACGCCGAGGACCCCTTAGTCCAGGACTCCCTCAGTAGCCCCTGAAGCTGGCTTCAATGACGAGGAGTCCGGCGCACAGAATGTCTTCGGCATTGCAAGGCGGGTTGCCCCTTCCAAACTCCTAGTTGATCTTTAGATGTAATGATTGTATCCGGACTTGTATGCACAACCACAGAGGAAAAAATATTTCATGGGTTCAACCCACCGACCACTTTTTGGTAATATGACACCACGCCTGCCCGACCACTACTAGCGAACCGTTTTAGCCGGCCCATTGCCCCACGTTTCAGGACGTGGCCTTGTTGGCACGTCTTATCCAAGCGGAGATCATGCCTCCCTTTTTTAAGGGATTCCTATTGACCCGGACATGGGTAACCCAACCGTCGCTTGGGTACAACTCCTTGGAAACAAGCAAGTTTTTGAGGCCCGAGAGGAGACGTTTGATATTTGCAGCCTTTATATAGGGGTACAGACCCGTCTTTTTCTTCCATGCTTGCCTCTTCCTCAACTCCTGCAACCCCGACTTCCAACACCCGGGTTTCGGTCGCCACCAGCCCCAGTCATGTCCGGATCTAGCCATCAAGGCCGGTGGGTAGCCTCTTCTGTTACGGAGGAAGACATTGCAAAGCTTCGGGCGGCGAGGTACCTAACCATTGAAATCCATCATCGGCTTCCTGTCGAGGGGTAGGTTATCCCCACCCCCAGATCCGGCGAAAGGGTCGTGTTTGTGTCCCACTTCCTCCGTGGCTTGGGGTTTGCACTTAACCCCTTCGTCCGAGGGCTTATGTTCTATTACGGGCTAGACTTTCACGATTTGGCCCCAGACTCTATTCTTCTTATCTCGGTGTTTATCGTTACGTGTGAATCCCTCCTCCGAACTCCTCCGCACTTCGGCTTGTGGCTCAAGACCTTCGATGTGAAGCCGCGAGTGGTAGAGGGGGAGCAGGCCGAGTGCGGTGGTGTTACAGTGAGCAAGCTTGCTAGCGTCGTTTGCTTGAAAGGATCCTTCGCCAAATCTTCCGATCTGTGGTAGCAGGGGTGGTTTTATATCACCGAGCCCCGCAGCTCCAAGTGGGCAACCGCGCCCGCATTCCGACCCAGCCCTCTAACTCAGCTTGCATCATGGATTAACAAGGGGCTAGATTGCGGATCAAAGAATGATGTGCGAACTCTGCAAAGTCGCATCTGAAGCCTCATTGAGAGGGACATCGACATAGCCAGCGTTGTTCATGTAATGCTAGTTCGTAGGACCCTGCCGTGCCAGCGGCGGCCTCTCCACCTATGGGAGTTCAATCTAGACGGGCCGCGGACTCTTCAGAACTTATTTGGTACAATGCACGAAGGAATGTGGAGATTATTCTTCAGGAAATGAAGGCTATGGCCGGACACCACCGAAGATGTCGGCCTAGACTGTAACCATCCGGACACCCCGGTAAGTACCCGTTTACCGAATACCTCATAATTAGATACCCAGTGGCAAGATACCAACAGTATCATCCTTTTTTAGGGCTGGATAAAGAAGGTGGAATTGATTAGGTGTCCGGCTCCCCTTCCCGAAGACTTAGCTACTCTTGTGTTAACAAGGACGCTGGCCTTGGCGCCATACCAGGCATCAGCAGGGGAGGGCGAAAAGACCCAAGATGACCTTGGTTCTGGAGGTAAGTCGGACACTGAGTCCGGAGAAATTGACCTTTCCTCGCCCGAAGACGGAGGCGAAAAAGGACCCAGTATCCCTTCTCCAAACAGGAGGAAAAGGGCCACCTCCGAAGATTGGGAGGGGCGGTCTTTCAAGAAAGGCAAAATGCCGCCGTCGACCAGCTTGGGTTTGGAAAGTGACGCCGTTGAGCAGCTCCAATAAGGGGGCAAGCCATTGGCCAAACCGTAAGAGAATCCAGATTACTTTGATAGCGTCCCGCTCTGTTGCTGTTACTGAAGATATATGTAACGCATTCATGCATTTTTACAGGTCGGCGCAGAGTTTTTCTGGGCGATCCTCTTCTTCGGGGAGTCTTCTAGAGATGATGGAGAGCGAGACGCCTCCTCCGACCTCCTCGCCCAATAAGGCGGATGACTCTGAAGTGTCATCGCAGAGGGTCCCTTTAGACTAGGGGACAGAAGAGGCTATACCCAAGGGTGGACCTCCGACCATCCGGGATTCCGGGGCTGATGGTAACAAAGGCCCCGGACTGTCTGGTTCACAGCCGACAGCGATTTTGTAGACGGGTGAGAAGATTCTTTCAAAGGATGATTGTGCTTTTGGAGCAGCTTCTGAAGACCCGGAGACTCCGGATATATGGCGGGACATGTTGCGGAAAGCATCTATCTCGGGGGAACAGCGTACCTTGATGGGTACAGTGATTGAGAAGATTTCGTCCGCGAAGAGCGGATTAAAGGAAGCCTTCATGAGCCTACTGAAGGGCTTCGAGGTTTGTGACATAATGTTTTCAGCTATGTTTCATTTGCAAAGATGCGCCTGTGTACAGGTAGTAGCCCCTGATACTCGGGTTGGCTTCCATTGGGAAGCAAACGGAGGATCGAAAAGGATCGTTTGAGGACTAACCTGATTAACTTTGAACACAGGCTGCTTCCCCCTTGGCCACTTCCTGGACTATGGAGATTGTCGATTTGCAGCGGAAGCTTGATGTGGCAGGGGATGATCTTGCTTTAATCAATATGCGTCTTGACGAGTCGCAAGGTATGTATTCGGGGCAATCCTCATACATTTGTGTGGTATAAGCGTGATGCTGAGATTTAGATGCTGGAATATGCATGGCTGCAGATGGTGCTGCCGATGTTGAAGTTCTTCGAGCGGTACTGACCCAGGCCAAGTAGCAGGCCCGTCGTAGTGATGCTACTGCCGAAAAGGCATCGGCTGAATTAAAAGCCGAACTAGTTGCACGGTGCCAGGATGAGGAGAAGATATCCACTATGACGCTCGAACTGGAGAATGCTACCGGCCGCATTGAATTTCTGGAGAAGGAGAGTATAACCTTAACGGCTGATCTGGACAAGGCCTTACAAGAGGCTAGGGTAGCGCGATCAGAATCCAGAGCAGCCCGTGAGGAGGTTCGACAGGCGAGGGAGATTGCGGCTGGAAAGCCCTTTCTGCTACAAACTAAGTTCGGGGACCCGAACTATGCCCAGCTTAACCAAGTATGGAGTTCTCCGGACGAGTTCTTGGACTTGCCGAAGAGTTCTGCCGATGCGGCGCAGTATTACCAGGCGCGAGATGTATATGCAACGGAGAAACTTATTTGGTCGTAGTTTGGCGCATCAAAGCACCCTTTGTTGCTCAATGAACAGATGTCCCTATGGATCGAACTTCATAGAATATCTGGCGCTGCCATGAAGAATGTCGTAATCCGGTTGTGGCCAACCGAGCCTGTTCCGAATAGCTATTTTGGTTTGGTGCAGAGGCTTGTTGATGCGGTGCCGCGTATCGATGTTGTGAAGCGATCATCATGCATTGAGGGTGCGCAAATGGCTTTTGCCCGAGTCAAAACATTCTGGGGGAAGATGAAGGCCATCGATGTTGCGACGAAGAGTCCACCCAAAGGCAAGGACCGCCCAGAACCGGAGCATTATTTTGAAGACGTCCTAGAGGCTGCCCGCTTTATAGAGGGTTAGTGCTCGAAAGACATAATGTTCGAGTGGGGTGTATGAAAATTGTAAAAGACAATTTTATAGTTAGTCTATTTATGTTCTGCTTGAAAGCTTGAATTCCTCCTGTGCGGCCGTTTTGATATAATCTGAAAGTTTTCCAGTCGTCGGCTTCAGCCCCCTCCTAGGTAGTACGGGGGTGTTCGGAAAGGCATTTAATCACTCTTTATCCAACGTCTTGGTCCATGAAGGAGGTGATAATGCGGCGAACCAGGCAATCAAACTATAAGGCGTTAACACTTTCACTTAGCCATAGGAGTTTTATGGTGGGGCTACGACATAGCCCCTGGTATGTATGCGGCATATGGTGCCTTACATATTTGATCTGAAAAAGATCCCTCGTGTGACACGGAGAATCACTAAAGATTCCAAGAAGTCGTCAAGTGGTTGACCAGCTCACGCTATCATGACAGTTAGTTTTCAGCTTTCTCTACTAAGGTGCTCATCCGGTTTAGACCAGGGCACAATCGCAGTAGTTCTCCCTTTACTACCCTAGCTGATAGAGCGGAACATAGGGTAGCAAGCACAGGAGCCGGGTAACCCAACTATTGACCCAAGACAATGATTCGGAGTTGATGCATATAAGGCCAAACTTGTGACGCCGAAGTATGCTATAGAGCTGTTCGGACTTTTACTGGCAACTCTTTTGTTCCCACACCAAGCCCCTGGCAGGTGATGCCAAGGTGTTTCTGTGAAACAACCGTGGGAGCCATATTTGTTGGGGAAACAATGCGGGTGATTAGTTCGGATAGTTTTTTAATGGGAACCGAGTGATATGCCAAAGATTACTTATGATATATATATATATAAGCCATCCTCTCGGCTATTTGACATGCTCGGGGTTCGAGGCGTAGGAACAGGCATAGTACAGGCTTGAGTAATAGAGAGTGCGGTCTACAAAAAGTTATTTTGGACCTCCTATCGGACGTCTTCGTGGCCAGTCCTTGGTGGGGGAATCCTTGATGGAAATAGCCCTTTAGGTGAGAGTACGGATCCGAACTCCGATAGAGCCAGTTTCCGATGTTCATCTTGTCCGTCACCTATTTTTAAAGGATAGCGAAGGAAAAAAATAAAAATAATAATAATAAGAGTTACCGGAATGTTTGCAGGCTTGTCCGTATTGTGCTTCCGCCAATGCCCATGGTATCTTGAGTGCGTAATGATGCATGCGCGATACAAACTTTGTAGGTGTACGGAGTGGGCGGCGGAAGCTGGGTTGCTATTTCCGTTCTAGGAGTAGTTGGTCCTCGGGTGGAGACTGCTTCTGACCCCGGTGTTTTGTTGGTGAACCTTTCCGTCATCCCTGTCGCTTGGCGGCCTCTTCCCCCTGCGTTCGGCGTTGAGCTTGCCGGCCTTGTTAAAGAACCAGCAGTTTCTCTTGGTATGATTAGCTGGTTTATCTGGGTGGCCATGAATCTGGCAGGGTTGGTCCAATATCTTGTCCAGGTTGGATGGTTTGTCTCAATTCGCCTTGAATGGCTTCTTCCGCTGACCGGGCTTGGGGTTGCTGAATCCGGCATTGACCGTTGTGTCGCCTGATCTTTCATTGTCATTGCGACTGTTGTTTTTGCTTCCTCGTGGCTTGCCGTTGCCGTCTCGGATTTCGGAGGTGCCCTGGTTGCTCGCGCTATTGCTTCTACGAGCGAGCCAGCTGTCTTCTCCCGCGCAAAAGCGGGTCATCAGAGCAGTGAGGGCTGTCATGGATTTAGGTCCTTCTTGGCCGAGGTGGCATGCAAGCCATTCGTCTCGGACGCTGTGTCTGAAAGCCGCAAGGGCTTCCGCGTCCGGACAGTCGATGATTTGGTTCTTTTTCACTAAGAACCGAGTCCGGAGCTCCCTGGATGATTCTTCGGGCTATTGGACAATGTGACTTAGGTCATCGGCATCCTGTGGCCAGACATATGTTCCTCAGAAGTTATCAAGGAAGGCCTCTTCTAAGTCCTCCCAACTACCTATGGAGTTTTTAGGCAGGCTGTTTAACCAGTACTGAGCTGCTCCTTTTAGTTTTAGTGGGAGGTATTTAATGGCATGGAGATCGTCCCCACGGGCCATATGGATGTGGAGGATGAAATCCTCTATCCATACCGTGGGACCAGTTGTCCTTCGGGGAATTCATGATCCATTACTTCATCAGTGAAGCAAAGCGGGTGTGCGGCGCCTCTCTGTTGGGCTACACTACGACGTAACTCCGAAGGAGTCCCATTGTGGTTTTCGGCTCGGTCGTGGCGAGGTGTTACATGTCCGAATAGGTAGCCATCATCGCGTGTCGAAGCATGCTTTCACGATCCGTGGATCGGTCTTGCATTTCCTGTTATATTTTCCAAGTCCCTCTACAGGTTGTCTGGGTAGTCGTGACCTGCATTGTTCTTGCCTTTTACGGTGAGGTGGGCGGTCTGGTGTTTGGCTTGAGTTGCCTCTTTATCCGGACAGAGCTATTGGCGACCTGCCATATTGTGTGACGATGGTATGGGCTCCAACGCCCCGTCATTGGACTGGTATAGCGATTTGTGCTTTGGGTAGCTTTTGGCTAGGCCACTAAGGTTGTATTCTTCGGCGACCAGGACTTCGGTCCATCTGTCATTGAGTAGGTCTTGGTCAGCTTGAAGCTCTTGCTGCTTCTTTTTCAGGCTCCTTGTCGTAGCTATCAGCCTGCGCTTGAAGCGCTCCTACTCGAGGGGCTCCTCGGGTACAATGAAGTCTTCGTCGCCGAGGCTTACCTCATCTTCAGAGAGCGGAAGGTAGTTGTCGTCCTCCGAACTGTCAATGGGCGGGGCCTGTTTATCAGGGCTGGCTTGCTCGTTTTCCTGTTCCTCCTGCTTGGATATTGTTCCCACAGGGTCTTCATTGCTTTCGGCGCTGTCCAGAGTACTATTTTCTCCAGTGACTATGTTGCTGCGGCGTGACTTGGGGGCGGCGTTTGGGGTGCCGGAGATTGGGCTGTGTCTCGGGAGATTTAACTGGATCTCCCTTGTCCTTGCCGCGAGATTTTTTAAGTGTATCGATCATGTACACATCATATGAAGGGGTGGCCGTCCCACGCCTGATGACTGTCGGGTCTTGGCCTTGCTCCTTATTGAAAGATCGTGGATGTTGCCTAGACGGGGGGTGAATAGGCGTTTTAAAATAATTACGGTTTAGGCTTGAACAAATGCAGAATAAAACAACTAGGCTCACCTATGTGCACCAACAACTTATGCTAAGCAAGATACGCAACTATGTGATAGCAAGATATATGACAAGAAACAATATGGCTATCACAAAGTAAAGTGCATAAGTAAAGGGGCTCGGGTAAGAGATAACCGAGGCACGCGGAGACGATGATGTATCCCGAAGTTCACACCCTTGCGGATGCTAATCTCCGTTTGGAGCGGTGTGGAGGCACAATGCTCCCCAAGAAGCCACTAGGGCCACCGTAATCTCCTCACGCCCTCGCACAATGCAAGATGCCGTGATTCCACTAAGGGACCCTTGAGGGCGGTCACCGAACCCGTACAAATGGCAACCCTTGGGGGCGGTCACCGAACCCGTACACTTTGGCAACCCTTGGGGGCGGTCACCGGTACCCGTCAAATTGCTCGGGGCGATCTCCACAACCTAATTGGAGACCCCGACGCTTGCCCGGAGCTTTACACCACAATGATTGAGCTCCGAACACCAACAACCGTCTAGGGCGCCCAAGCACCCAAGAGGAACAAGCTCAAGGGTACCAAGCACCCAAGAGTAATAAGCTTCTCAACTTGTAACTTCCACGTATCACGTGGAGAACTCAAACCGATGCACCAAATGCAATGGCAAGGGCACACGGAGTGCCCAAGTCCTTCTCTCTCAAATCCCACCGAAGCAACTAATGCTAGGGAGGAAAATGAGAGGAAGAACAAGAAAGAGAACACCAAGAACTCCAAGATCTAGATCCAAGGGGTTCCCCTCACATAGAGGAGAAAGTGATTGGTGGAAATGTGGATCTAGATCTCCTCTCTCTTTTCCCTCAAAAACTAGCAAGAATCCATGGAGGGATTGAGAGTTAGCAAGCTCGAAGAAGGTCAACAATGGGGAAGAACACGAGCTCAAAGGATTAGGGTTCAACGGGGAAGAAGACCCCCTTTTATAGGAGGGGGAAAATCCAACCGTTAACCCCCACTCAGCCCCACAGAGAGCGGTACTACCGCGGAGGCAGGGCGGTACTACCGCTCGTAAGCCGTACCACCGCTCCCCCTCAGCGGTACTACCGCGCCAGAAGAAAAGGGCTGGGGCTGGGACCCAAAGCGGTACTACCGCGGAGGTAGGGCGGTACTACTGCTCACAAGCAGCACTACCGCCACTACTACTGCAGCTAGTACCGCAAGACCCGACACGAGAAAATGCGCACTCGAATCGAAGCGGAAGGAGCACGAAGCCACAGCGGTACTGCGGCTGAGCCCAGCAAGCGGTACTACCGCTCCGAGGAGCGGTACTACCGCTTAGTGGACTGCAGCCGTACTACCGCTCCAACCACTGTGTCGAGGCGGTAGGAGCACGGATCCGCAGAGGCACTGCTGCTGAGGCCATCAAGCGGTACTACCGCTCCAAGGAGCGGTACTGCCGCTTAGTGAGCCTCAGGGGTACTACCGCTGTGGCCCGCGGTACTACCGCTGGGTCCAGGAGAAAAACCACACTCCAGAAAACCAGAACTGCCATAACTTCTGCATATGAACTCCGAATTGAGCAAACTCAAGCTTGTTGAAAACAAGATGACGAGTAGCATCAAATAGAGGAGTGAAACCTCCAACCGAGAAGAACCGGCAAAACCTCCAACATTGAAAACATCATAGAAGATGCATGCGAACTCCGTTTTCGATGAACTCAAGCTTGTCATCAAGATGACCATAAGCTCTAAGACTCACAAAGAGAACCAAACAAGAACCAAGAAAGATGATGCAAGGATGCAAAGGTTTGAGCTCTCAACGAACGATACGATCAAGCTACTCATCGAGGGCCCCCTTGATAGTACGGCAATCGATCCTATAACCCGGTCTCCCAACTACCATCATGAGACCGGTAAAATAGAAAACCTATCAAGGGCAAACCTTTGCCTTGCACATGGTCCACTTGAGCTAGATGATGACGATCTTGATTCCCTGAAGTTGGACCACCTTTCTTGATTGGGTTGACTCGATGAAGACTAGTTGATTGCTCCCCCATACTCCACTATGGGTGAGCCACTCTTCTGCACATCTTCACAAGTCCATTGTCACCACAAAGTACGGCAAGCTTCAAGCATTTGATCTCTTCGTGATACTCCACTTGAACTTGCACACCGCAACCTAACCCCACAAAGAACTCTCACGAAGACCATGGGTTAGTACATAAAGCGTAATTGACAATGCTTACCATACCATGGGATCACTTGATCCCTCTCGGTACATCTTCTACGCTTTGTGGGTTGATCAACTTGATTCACTCTTTAACTTAGTCTTGATCAACTTCTCACAAGACCAATCTTTAGGTAATTCCTTGAATAGCACCTTGGTCGACACAAACTCTCCTTGAAACCAACACATGTACTCCAAGAAAAGCCTATGGACAAAACCTTCAAATATAACTCAAGGCAACCATTAGTCCATAGAGATTGTCATCAATTACCAAAACCAAACATGGGGGCACCGCATGTTCTTTCACTTATCGGCATCATTGTTGATGTCTTCGGAGCCGGAAGTGGGCGTGTCGGTTAAGTCCTCGACAGTGGCTATGAAGTGGGTGGCGGGTGGGAAGCGAAATTCTCCATTGTCAGCCTCTAGCTCAAACCGAACATAGTTCCGCTGTGAGTCCTTTTCCAAGGACAAGTTCTTTAAAGAGTTTAGCACATCACCCAAAGGTGAGTGCTGGAAGATGTCTATGGCGCTAAATTCGAAAATCGACAACCGATCCAGCTCGGTGTCCGCAGGCGTACCCGGCCCGGGACTTATAGCCGGAGACGAGTCCGGAGTTCCATTGACGCGAATATTGCGGGGTGCCAAGTCCGTGTGCAGCTCCAACGCCGCAGACTCTGTGGCCTCGGATGGCGCGATCTGCTCCGGTTCTAAGGCTATTGCAGCAACAGGGACCATCAACTGGATGTGATCTGATGACAGATATAAGTCATGTTCATCGGGGCAAGGGGGAGGATTGTTGCGTTCTCAAATCAATTGAAGATCAAGTCTCCACGGATATCCGCAACGTAGTTCAAGCTTCCAAATCTGACTTGGTGGCCAGGGGCGTAGCTATTGATCTGCTCCAGATGGCCAAGCGAGTTGGCCCACAGTACAAAGCCGCTGAACACGAGAATCTGTCCGGGGAGGAAGGTTTCTCCTTGGACAGCATCACTATAGACGATTGAAGGGGCCATCGAACATTTCATTGATGGCATGATGGACTCTCAATGAAAGCACTAATGTCGGTGTCAAAACCGGCGGATCTCGGGGAGGGGGTACTGAACTGTGCGTCTAGGATCGATGGTAACATGGGACGGGGGACACGATGTTTACCCAGGTTTGGGCCCTCTCTATGGAGGTAATACCCTATGTCCTGCTTGATTGATATTGATGAATATGAGTGTTTACAAGAGTTGATCTACCATGAGATCATACTGGCTAAACCCTAGAAGCCTAGCCTATATGACTATGGTAATGAGTATATCCTTTCTGGACTAACCCCTCTGGTTTATATAGACACCGGGGGGAATCTAGGGTTACATAGAGTCGGTTACATAAGAAGGAATCTTCATAGTCAGTCGCCAAGCTTGCCTTCCACGCCAAGGAGAGTCCAATCCGGACACGGGTAATGTCTTCGGCCTTCATGTCTTCACAGCCCATCAGTTTGGCCCATGGATAACAGGTCGGACGCCCGAGGACCCCTTAGTCCAGGACTCCCTCACAAGCTGCATCGTTGCAACATGGAGGTACTCCACACCCCCATCATTGGGGAGACCTCCAAGGCTCGGGCCTTGGAGGCCTCGTGTCTAGCCACCTTGGTTGAGCGTGCATGACTGGAGAATCTCCAACATTCACTCGACGAGCGCGCTCGTCGTCAGATCCCCGAATCTAGTTGATGACATCGACAATTGTTTCTGCCTGAACCTCAAGTATATCATACTCCAATCTAGAATCTTGCAGCTGCAACTCGAGTAGCAGAGTCAATTCAGCCATCCCATTCAGAAGCTGGTAGAGCTTTGCTGCAGATCCGCGTGCTGCTCCGAGTGGCAGGAGAACAAAACTTGGTTGTTTCCCAGTCGCGCAACATGATCCATAGTAGATCTGTGGTTGCAGACACAGTTCGATTGGCACACAGCCCAAGATCACCCCCGCGGCGTGACAATCAAGGACATCACCAAGATCAGTACCTGGATTGAGGCCATGGGCAGTATGATCACTGGTATGCTCGCGATGACCACTGTCGAGTGCCTACGCCCCCTCCGAGGGGCGGTTCGTACGCGCCCCGGCGGTATGATGACAGGCGCCCATATGGTGATGAGCGGAGAGTTTCAGTCGACCCCCGAGAGCCTGCCTTTGATGCGAGATCCCTTCTTGTACAAGGCTTGGTCGACAGGGGTCGGGCGCACAGAGAAGGACACGATAGAAATCATCCGAGTAGAAGCAAAGTGCACATTTCTGGGCCAGAATGTTTCAGTAGAGCCATCCGTGCTGCAGAGATCCCTCCCAACTTCAGATTGGCGATGGGTGTGAGTAAGTTCACAGGTGAGTCGAAGCACGACATTTGGCTGGAAGATTGCCGAGTGGCAGTGCAGATTGGTGGAGGCAACGATGATGTAGCCATGAAGCACCTTCCCCAGATGCTCGAAGGTTCAGCAAGAGCTTGTTTGAATCAGTTGGCCCCTGGAAGCATTTTAAGTTGGGAGGAATTGGCCCGAGTGTTTACCAAAACATTTGAGGGCACCTACAAGCGGCCAGCCAGACTGACTGAATTATAGCATTGTGTTCAGAAGTAGAATGAGACTTTGAGAGACTTCATCCAGAGATGGACTACTCTACATCATACTATAGAAAATGTATCAGAGCACCAAGCAGTTTGCGCATTCAAAGAGAGCGTTTGGTACAAAGAGCTCAACCTGAAATTCGGTCGGTCAGGTGATATGTCCCTAGCTCAAATGATGGAAATATCCACTCGGTACGCCAATGACGAAGAGGAAGACCGACTCCACAATGGCGAGAACAAACCAGTCGCCCAAGACACCAGAGGAGGAAATTCCAATCAGAAGTAGAAGCGCAAGGCTGAAACTGCAGGTCCTGCTGAAGCTGCGGCTTTGAATGAAAGGAAGTTCAAGGGAAAGCCTAAAGGGCCATGGATCCCCAAAAAAGTGAAAGATCAGGCAAGAAATGATGTTCTTGATTTGCCATGCCACATACACACCAAAATAGATGCAGAGGGTAACTTGATTCTGCCCAAGCATACCACTCGACAGTGTTGAATCCTGATTCAGAGTTTCCGAGAAGGTCAGCCCAGTGAGAAGAAGAAAGAGTCTGATAAGGATGAAGATAAAGAGGAAGATGAGGGTTACCCCAATGTCAATGCCACTTTAGTGATTTTTTCTGACATCGAGAGCAAAAGTTGACTGAAAGTTATCAACAAAGAAGTGAACATGGTTGCTCCGGCAACCCCGACGTATTTGAAGTGGTTAAAGACTCCCATAACATTCAACCAGTCCAATCACCCAGCGCATGTTGCTACCCCTGGGCGGCAAGCGTTGATTGTCGACCCAGTCATGCGAGGTACCCGACTAACCAAGGTCCTGATGGATGGCGGTAGTGGCTTGAACATTCTATACGCTGAGACTCTTAGGGGGATGGGCATTCCGATGTCCAAACTCAGCAAGAGTAATATGTGGTTTCACGGAGTCATCCCAGGAAAGAAAGCAGATTCACTCAGTCAGATTACTCTTGACATGGTTTTCGGTGATTCAAAGAATTACCGCAAGGAGAAGTTGACATTTGAGGTGGTGGATTTTCAGAGTGCGTACCATGCAATTCTAGGAAGGCCCGCATATGCACGTTTTATGGCTCGATCGTGTTACATATACCTCAGGTTGAAAAAGCCTGGTCCTAGAGGTGTGATCACAGTCACAGGGAATCGGCAAAGAGCAGAAGAGTGCCTCTAGAAGGATTCAAAAATTGCCGATGAGCATATGGCAGCAATTGAGATGGAAGAATACAACAAAAATGCAGATCCGAGTGATTTGTTGCAAGCCAAGAAGCCTGCTTCAGAGTCTCTGTTTCAGTCGGCCGGTGAGACAAAGCCTGTTCATATTCGCCCGACTGATCCCAATGCCGCTCCGACCCACATCTCGATAGCAAATAGGAAGAAGCGCTCATCCAGTTCCTGTGTGAGAACTGGGACATCTTTGCATGGAAAGCATATGACATGCCAGGTGTACCCAGGGATCTGGCTGAGCACCATTTGCGAGTTGACTCAAAAGTAAAACCTGGCAAAGAACATCTCCGTCGGTCCGTCGTGGATAAGATGAAAGCAATTGGCAAAGAGGTGGCTCGGCTCCTGACAGCTAAGGTCATCCGCGAGATATACCACTCCGAATGGCTCGCCAATGTTGTCATGGTCCCCAAGAAGGATGATTCACTTCATATGTGCATCGATTTCAAGCACATCAATCAGGCCTGCCCGAAAGATCACTTCCCTCTCCCCCGCATCGACCAGATCGTCGATTCAACTACGGGGTGTGAGTGTTTGTCCTTTTTGGATGCGTATTCTGGGTACCATCAGATCCGACTGTATGGACCCAATGAACTAAAAACGGCCTTCATCACCCCATTTGGGTGCTTTTGTTATGTCACCATGCCCTTCGGTCTTAAGAATGCTGGCGCCACATTCATGCGCATGATTCAGAAGTGCATGCTCACTCAAATCAGTCAGAATGTGGAAGCATACATGGATGGTATCATGGTCAAGTCACGTAAAGGTTCCGACTGAAGGAAATATGCCCTAGAGGCAATAATAAAGTTGTTATTTATATTTCCTAATATCATGATAAATGTTTATTATTCATGCTACAATTGTATTAATCGAAAACTTAGTACATGTGTGAATACATAGACAAAAAAGAGTGTCACTAGTATGCCTCTACCTAACTAGCTCGTTAATCAAAGATGGTTAATTAAGTTTCCTAGCCATGGAAAAAGAGTTGTCATTTGATGAACGGGATCACATCATTAGAGAATGATGTGATTGACTTGACCCATACGTTAGCTTAGCACGATGATCGTTTAGTTTACTCTATTGCTTTCTCCATAACTTATACATGTTCCTATGACTATGAGATTATGCAACTTCCGAATACCGGAGGAACACTTAGTGTGCTATCAAACGTCACAGCGTAACTGGGTGACTATAAAGATGCTCTACAGGTGTCTCCGATGGTGTTTGTTGAGTTGGCATAGATCGAGATTAGGATTTGTCACTCCGTGTATCGAAGAGGTATCTCTGGGCCCTCTCGGTAATGCACATCACTATAAGCCTTGCCGGTAACGAGATTGAACTAGGTATTGAGATACTGACGATCGAATCTCGGGCAAGTAACATACTGATGAAAAGGGGAACAACGTATGTTGTTATGCGGTTTGACCGATAAAGATCTTCGTAGAATATGAAAGAACCAATATGACCATCCCAGTTCCGCTATTGGTTATTGACCGGAGATGAGTCTCAGTCATTTTTACATAGTTCTCGAACCCGTAGGGTCCGCACGCTTAACGTTCGGTGACGATCGATATTATGAGTTTATGTGCTTGGATGTACCGAAGGTTATTTGGATTCCTAGATGTGATCATCGGCGTGACGAAGAGTCTCGAAATGGTCGAGACATAAAGATCGGTATATTGGAAGCCTATGTTTGGACATCGGAATGGTTCGGGTGAGTTCGGGCATTTACCGGAGTACTGGGAGGTTACCGGAACCCCCTAGGAGGTATATGGGCCTTATTGGGCCATAGTGGGAGAGAGGAGAAGGAAGCCTAGGAGGGAGCCCCCCCCCAATCCCAATCCGAATTGGGGGGCGGCCCCCTTTCCTTCCTCCTTCCTCCCCCTTCCTTCCTCTCCTAGCCCAACTAGGGAAGGGGGATCCTACTCCCAGTGGGAGTAGGACTCCTCCAGGGCGCGCCATAGAGGGTCGGCCCTCCCCCCTCCTCCACTCCTTTAGATACGGGGGAGGGGGCACCCCAAAGACACACAAGTTGACATTGTCTTAGCCATGTGCGGTGCCCCCCTCCACCATAATCCACCTCGGTCATATCGTTGCAGTGCATAGGCGAAGCCCTGCGCCGGTAGCTTCATCATCACCGTCATCACGCCGTCGTGCTAACGAAGGTCTCCCTCGACACTTAGCTAGATCAAGAGTTCGTGGGACGTTACCGAGCTGAACATGTGCAGATCGCGGAGGTGCTGTACTTTCAGTACTAGGATCGGTCGGATCGTGAAGACGTACGACTACATCAACCGCGTTGTCATAATGCTTCCGCTTTTGGTCTACAAGGGTATGTAGACAACACTCTCCCCTCTCGTTGTTATGCATCACCTAGATGGATCTTGCGTGTGCGTAGGATTTTTTTTGAAATTACTGCGTTCCCGAATAGTGGCATCCGAGCCAGGTCTATGCATAGATGTTATATGCATGAGTAGAACACAAAGGAGTTGTGGGCGTGGGTATATACATATTGCTTGCCGTCACTAGTTGATTCTTGATTCAGCGGTACTGTTGGATGAAGCGGCTCAGACTGACATTACGCGTACGCTTACGTGAGACTGGTTCTACCGACGTGCTTCGCACACAGGTGGCTGGTGGGTGTCAGTTTCTCCAACTTTAGTTGAATCGGATTCAATGAACATGGTTCTTTCTAAAGATCAAAAAGCAATCACTATACCGCATTGTGGTTTTTGATGCGTAGGTAAGAACTGTTCTTGCTCAGCCCATAGCAGCCACATAAAACTTGCAACAACAAAGTATAGGACGTCTAACTTGTTTTTGTAGGGCATGTTGTGATGTGATATGATCAAGTCATGATGCTAAATTTTATTGTATGAGATGATCATGTTTTGTAACAGAATTATCGGCAACTGGCAGGAGCCATATGGTTGTCGCTTTATTGTATGAAATACAATCGCCATGTAATTGCTTTACTTTATCACTAAGTAGTAGCGATAGTCGTAGAAGCAATAGTTGGCGAGACGACAACGATGCTTCGATGGAGATCAAGGTGTCAAGCCGGTGACGATGGTGATCATGACGGTGCTTTGGAGATGGAGATCAAAGGCACAAGATGATGATGGCCATATCATATCACTTATATTGATTGCATGTAATGTTTATACTTTATGCATCTTATTTTTCTTAGTTCGGCGATAGCATTATAAGATGATCTCTCACTAAATTTCAAGGTATAAGTGTTCTCCCTGAGTATGCACCGTTGCTACAGTTCGTCGTGCCGAGACAACACGTGATGATCGGGTGTGATAAGCTCTACGTTCACATACAACGGGTGCAAGTCAGTTTTGGACACGCGGAATACTCGGGTTAAACTTAACGAGCCTAGCATATGCAGATATGGCCTCGGAAAACTGAAACCGAAAGGTCGAGCGTGAATCATATAGTAGATATGATCAACATAGTGATGTTCACCATTGAAAACTACTCCATCTCATATGATGATCGGACATGGTTTAGTTGATATGGATCACGTGATCACTTAGATGATTAGAGGGATGTCTATCAAAGAGGGAGTTCTTAAGTAATATGATTAATTGAACTTAGAGATGCAGTAGAAGCAATACTAGAAGTGAAATCCCTTCTTCATCAAGAAAGGTATCCACATTTGCGTTCTTGAACTCCGTTCCGTTGTCGTTGTGAACCTTCTTGATCTTTACTTCAAATTGATTTTGGGCCTTCCTAGCGAAGTTCTTGAAGATCTTTTGGACCTGCGATTTATCATCAAGAAAGAACACCCACGTAAATCTTGAAAAATCATCAACTATGACTAGACCAAATGAGTTACCACCGAGACTCTTGTAGGCATTGGGACCAAAGAGATCCATATGAAGTAGCTCGAGCGGTCTTCTCGTGGTCGTAATGTTTTTCATGGGGTGACTTCCTCCAACTTGTATTCCTGCTTGACAAGCACTACAAAGTCTATCCTTGTCAAATATAACATCTTTTACTCCAAGGATATTATCACCTTTAATAATCTTATCAAGATTTCGCATGCCCACATGACCTAACCTTCTATGCCACAACCAACCTTTCGAGGATTTAGCAATTAGGAAAGTTCTAGGTTGAGCCTTTTTAGTGAAATCAACAATGTAAAGATCACCTCTGCGTGTACCGGTAAATACCATTTTATGATTATCTCTACGAAACACTTGGCAATCTACTTCAGTAAATAGGACATTGAAACCAAAGTCAGCAAGTCTAGATACGAAAAGTAAATTGTAGCCAAGAGATTCAACAAGCATAACATTTTGTATGGAGCTATCATGTGGGATGTACCAAGGCCAACCACCTTACCCTTTGAGTTATCACCAAAAGTGACATACTTTCGAGGGCCATCGTTTTCAGCAAGCTCACGAAACATATCTTTGTCTCCAATCATATGATCGGTACACCCACTATCTAGAACCCATTCCTTTCCCCCAGCCATGTAGCCATGAAGATTAGCCATAAGACCAAAGTGTCTCATTGCATCATCAATATCATAGTTACTACCATCATCCTCTCCATGTTTAACATCGCCATGTGGTGGATCAATTCCTAGAGAGAGTGATTCATTAGAAGTATGACCGTAACAATGTTCATCTCTATGAATTCTAACGACTTCAGAAATGATGTTGCTAATGATTCCAACATCTCCTTTGGCACTCGTAAGATTAGTAAGCTCAAATAAACAATCACCAAATTTGGGATCATTGGAACTCATCTTACTCAAGGCAAAAGACTTATGAAGAATCTCATCTGAGTTTTCCAAGGAATAGTTTGGAAATCGTTCCTCAAGGAATCTCCATATGGTGTAGGCACAATCAAGAGCAGGCAAGCTAGCAAGCAAGTTTCTGGGCAAACATCTAGTGATTAAATTGACAGTTCTAAGATTACGCATCATGTCAATAGACTCATCAAGGGTAGGATGCAAAGGATCAAGATGAGGTGCACAAGGGCTAGTAATGTACTTGTTCAAATGATATTCATTGAAAATCTCAAGCATCTCATTTTTTCACTCATGAAAGTACTCTCCATCAAGTATAGGCACTCTATGTCTAAGACTCCCCAACATAGACTAATCCATCTTCCTCCAAAGGTGTTTAAACCAAAGCAATGGAGACCAAAGCTCTAATGCCAATTGAAAGGATCGAGAAGAGGTGTCTAGAGGGGGTGAATATACTCTTAGTAAGAAAAGTTGCAGTTTTTAAATTCTTTAAGTTGAAGTGGAGTTTTAGCACAAGTTTAAAGATTCACAATACATATCAAGCAAGCATGACAAGAGTATATGAGCAGCGGAAAGTAAATCATGCAAGTTGCAAGAATGTAAAGGGATGGGATTTGAGTGTGCAAACGCAATTGGAGACACGGGGATTTTTGGCGTGGTTCCGATAGGTGGTGCTATCGTACATCGACGTTGATGGAGACTTCAACCCACGAAGGGTAACGGTTGCGCGAGTCCACGGAGGACTCCACCCATGAAGGGTCCACGAAGAAGCAACCTTGTCTATCCCACCACATGGCCATCGCCAACAAAAGACTTGCCTCACTATGGTAGATCTTCACGAAGTAGGCGATCTCCTTGCCTATACAAACTCCTTGGTTCAACTCCACAATCTTGACGGAGGCTCCCAAGTGACACCTAACCAATCTAGGAGACACCACTCTCCAAAAGGTAATAGATGGTGTGTTGATGATGAACTCCTTGCTCTTGTTCTTCAAATGATAGTCTCCCCAACACTCAACTCTTTATCATAGGTTTGGATTTGGTGGAAAGATGATTTGAGTGGAAAGCAAGTTGGAGAAGGCTAGAGATCAAGATTTATGTGGTTTGAGTGGACTATCTTAACCTCAACACATGAGTAGGTGGTTCTTTCTCAGAAAATGTATGCTGGAAGTGTAGGCATGTTTTGATGGCTCTCCTCATGAATGAAGATTGGGTGGAGGGGTATATATAGCCTCCACACAAAATCTAACCATTACACACAAATCACCAAACTCGGTGGGACCGAATCAGACAACTCGGTCGGACCGATTTAGTTCATAATGTGACTGTTAGACATTTTGGTGGGACCGATGTGCTAGGGTTAGGGTAATACCTCGTCTCGGTTTGAACGATTACGCAAACTCGGTGAGACCGATTTTGGTAATAAGCAAAAGAGAGAATTGGTCAAGCAATCTCGGTGGGACTGATTCCATATCTCGGTGGAATCGAAATTATTGCAATAGGTAACAGAGAGTTTGCAAGCCCATCTCGGTGAGACCGAGACCCCATCGGTGAGACCGAATTGATTAGATTTTGTGGCAGTGGCTGTGTCAAGTGAACTCGATGGCGCCGGATGGAAAATTTCGGTGGGGCCAATTTTGGCTTTTGGTTTGGGACATATGTGGATATGGGAAAGTGGTTGAGGGTTTTGGAGCATATCACTAAGCATTTTGAGCAAGCAAGCCATTAAGCAACATTGCATCCCTTTTTAATAGTATTGGCTTTCCAATGGACTCAATGTGATCTTGGATCACTAAAAGTAAAACATGTAGAGTCTTGAGCTTTTTGAGCTTGAGCCAATCCTTTGTCCTTATCGTCTTGAAAGGGTTCCATATCCTCTTGTCCACGCCACTCCAACTGTTGAACTTGTCTGAAATATACTAGATGAAAACATTAGTCCAACAAGAGATATGTTGGCATTAATTACCAAAACCACCCAGGGGGCACTTGTGCTTTCAATCTCCCCCTTTTTGGTAATTGATGACAACATACATCAAAGCTTTAGATAAAGATATAGAGAATAACAAGTAAAGCTTTGGAAAGACATGTAACATGCATGGGCTCCCCCTTACATGTATGCATCCATGTCAATATGCAATGTAAGAGCATGTGAATGCATAATCATAACAGAGCAAGCAATGTGTTACATGTATCTTGGCTATATGCAATAGAGCAAATGATGTGAATATGGGAATTGTACCTTTATGTTCATGATTCCTCCTTGCAAACAATATGTACATTAGCAAGAAATCTTCATGCACATGAGTGTGATGCATATACTTACCTTTTGGTCTTGAGCTGGCTTAGGAAGAGATGAACTTGAGTAAACAAGGTTAGATAACACAGATACATCTACTAGACAGATCAAACAAAAGAAGCCACAAGAGTACCAAAATTGGGATGACATGTAGAGTGTGAATACTGGGTACTCTATAGGATATAGACATGTCCCCAAAGGATAAAGATATGCAATGAATTCAAGGTTTTCCTTCCCTAGCAGTCTTTCTCCCCCTGAATCTTGTATTGGATAATGGGAGAACATAGGGAAACAAAATCAGAGCAAAATAGATCATGAACATAAACATAACATGTCTTTCCCCTCTTAAAGACATGTTGTCAGAATCGCGATTCTGTTATACGATTCTACAACTTTATGATCCAAACTAACCCCTATGGTTCTACGATTTTAGTTCATAGAATCTACGTTTCTACGATCCTGATAGTGAAGATTCTACGATTTGCGATCCTACCATCGGAGCTCCGATCCGATTCAAAATCACGATTCTGACAACCTTATGTGACTTCTCTCCTCTTGAACACCAAGCATCTAGGGCCTTCTCTCTCCCTCTCTCTCTCTCCCCCTTTGAAGAGAATAAGATTTGATGTGATCTCTCTCTCCCCCTTTGACATCAATTTCCAAGAAGGGATCTTCTGGAGTGTGAGTCAAAATAGGTTTGATCCTTGAGTCATAGAGCAAAGTAGCATATAGATTGTGATGCTGGTAGAGGACAAGAATCATCGGGTGGAGCTGGAACAAAAGTGCAGGAACAAGTGGCAAATTGTTTTCTCTGCGGTGAAATCGGTGACACCGAGTTATATTTTTTGGTTGCACCGAAATGGTTCGGCTTGACCGAAAGAGACGAATCGGTATGACCGAGTTCCAGACAGAGAGAACATTTGTCACCTCAGCTCACTAGGCAAATAAGATCTCACAAAGATTTGCAAGGAATTAACTGAAGGATTTGCAATGAATTGGA
This sequence comes from Triticum monococcum, assembly GCA_034509565.1. NCBI lineage: Eukaryota > Viridiplantae > Streptophyta > Magnoliopsida > Poales > Poaceae > Triticum > Triticum monococcum. The sequence continues at coordinate 81,736,687 of CM067843.1, forward strand.
AACCGGGAATGCAGAACAAAAACAAAGAAAAAGAAAAGAAATCTAGATGAAGGGAAACAAATATGCAAGAGACAAATCCAAGAATACATAGAAGCACTAGAGAACTTCATCTAGAATTGGCCAGCGACAGATTCACCTATGTTAGAGCATATTGACTGAGGAGTCAAGTGAGAACACTTGATCATAGGTCATACTCGTCATTTAAGATCAAAATGGGGTTACCATTTTTCATTTATGCTTTTGATGTATTCGCATCTTGTTGAGATGCTTTGACCCATGACTTGGAGTAAAGCTTCTCTAAGATGGAATAGCATACCTTGGGTGGTGGTGTTGATCTTAATCATGTAGTTGAACTTGTGTGGGTTGCTCGAGGTTGATGTAGCTCATCAAGGGTTGGGAGCACCACTTGGAAGTGAGTTCATCTACCTACGTGGGTTAGTTTTGCAAGGAAGAGGACTTGTGTATCCAAAATGACAATCATGAAATTTGATGCCAAATGAATTTTGATATATAGAATTTGTCAAAGGATATGTTGAAGGGCTCCAAGCTTCCTTGTATTCAACCACCATTGTGTAGAGACTTGGTGATGTAGAGATTGCTCAAGTTGTAAGGGACTTGCAATCTCATAGATTTAGATTCATCCAAGTACCTACAAGAGTTAGATAGCAAGGGTGCAAGAATATCCAAGACATATCATCATCATAAGAGAAGTATCAAGGATTAGTCATAGGCTCATGCCTTGCATGTATCCAAATGGAGTTCCTACTCCAAGTTTGAAGCATCAATGATGTTCTATTCACCTCTCAAATGGCAAAAGACTTTCTCATCAAGCGGTTTGGTGAATATATCCACCAATTGCTTATCGGTACGAACATGCTTAAGATCAATGTCCCCTTTAGCAACATGATCTCGAATGACATGATGACGAACTTCAATATGCTTAGTTCGAGAATGTTGCACGGGATTGTGAGCAATCTAGGCACTCTCATTGTCACAAAGCAATGGAACATGTTTCACATTGATCCCATAATCTTTAAGAGTTTGGGTCATCCAAAGTAATTGAGCACAACATGAATCGGCAGCAATGTATTCCGCTTCGGCGGTGGATAAGGATACCGAGTTTTGTTTCTTGGAGGACCAAGACACAAGTGATCTACCAAGAAATTGACAAGTACCCGAAGTGGACTTTCTATCAACCTTGTCTCCGGCATAGTCTGAGTCGGAATAGCCAACAAGATCAAAAGAGGACCTCTTAGGATACGAAATGCCAAAATTTGGTGTATGTATTAAGTATCTCACTATCCTTTTCACGGCCTTAAGATAGCATTCTTTGGGGGCTGCTTGATATCGTGCACACATGCACACACTTAGCATAATATCGGGACGGTTGGCACATAGATATAATAACGAACCAATCATAGAGCGATAAACCTTTTGGTCAACCGGTTTGCCATCCTTGGTCAAATCCAGATGTCCACTAGTTGGCATGGGAGTTTTCATACCTTTGCTCTCTTGCATGTTGAACTTCTTGAATAAGTCCTTGGTGTACTTTGTTTGAGAAAATGTGCCTTCCTTAGTTTGCTTGATATGCAAACCAAGAAAAAACTTGAGTTCACTCATCATAGACATCTCAAACTTCTTCGACATTAGCTTCCCAAACTTTACACTAAAATGAGGGTTAGTCGAACCAAATATGACATCATCAACATAAATTTGGCATACAAATAATTCACAATTAACCCTTTTAGTGAAAAGAGTAGAATCTATCTTTCCAATCTCAAAGCCTTTCTCAATAAGGAACTTGGTCAAGCATTTATACCATGCTCTAGGAGCTTGTTTAAGACCATAAAGAGCTTTGTGAAGTTTGTAAGCGTGATCGGGTTTCTTAGGATTGACAAAGCCGGGAGGTTGTTTAACATAAACTTCCTCCTCAATTTCACAATTTAGAAAAGCACTTTTAATGTCCATTTGGTATAAAGTGATATCATGTTGATTAGCATAGGCAAGTAAGATGCGGATGGACTCAAGTCTAGCAACGGGGGCATATGTCTCACCATAGTCCATACCTTCGACTTGAGTGTAGCCTTGGAAGACGAGACGAGCTTTGTTGCGGACGACTTGACCATCTTCATCTTGCTTGTTGTGAAACACCCATTTGGTACCAATGATGTTGTGGTTGTTGTCGTGCTTCTCGAACAATGTCCACACTTGATTTCTCTCGAGGTTGTGTAGCTCTTCATGCATGGCATTTATCCAATCCGGATCTTCCAATGCTTCTTCAACCTTCATAGGTTCAATGCTAGAGATGAATGGGTAATGTTCACAAAATTTAGCCAAACGAGTTTTAGAGCGAGTGATTCTCCCGGTTTGAATATCATTGAAGATTTGTTCGACGGGATGATCTCTTGAGACTCTTGCTTGAACTGGTGAAAGCTTTTGCTTGGGTCGGGGTGGAACATCTTCTTCATCATTTTTTCCTTCTTCTTGGCCTTCTTCATTATTGGTGTTGTTGTTCTCTTGTCTTGGTGGAGAAGGAGGTTGATGAGGTTCATCTTGGTGTACTTCCTTGTTTTCTTCACCTTGGTGCGTCCCACTTGTGGATGCTTCCGTATCAACTCTTGGTTCACCTTGGCGTGAGGTAGAAGCTTCCACATGGACGGACGAGGTACTCTCCTTTACCTCCGTTGGACAAATCTTGCCAATAGACAAGTCTTGGATTGCTTCCGAAGGATCCTTATATCCTACATCAATTGGCAATTGCTCTACTTGCGAGCCGTTAGATTCATCAAACTTCACATCTACCGTCTCTTCAACCTTTCAGGTGCAATTGTTGTAGACACAGTAAGTGTGAGAGTTTGAGCCATAACCAAGTAGGAAACCTTCATAAGATTTAGGAGCAAATTTAGAATGACGATGCTTATCAAGAATGTAGCACTTTGAGCCAAATACTCAAAAGTATCCAACTTGGGGTTTGCTACCGGTGAGAAGCTCGTATGCCGTATTGCCGAGCAGCTTGTGAAGATACAAGCGATTTGTTGCATGACAGGTTGTCTCAACCGCTTCCACCCAAAAGTGTTTTGGAGTCTTGTACTCATGAGGCATCATTCTTGCCATCTCAATAAGATTTCGGTTCTTCCTCTCAACAACTCCATTTTGTTGAGGCGTGTACGAAGCCGAGAACTCATGTGAAATCCCTTCTTCGTCAAGAAAGGTATCCACATTTTCTGTCGGGACCCCGATCCCAAGTCACATTGATCTAGCATGTAACACTTCATATCACTTTGCGGCCTCACGCACGGTATTCCCACGGGTGCCACCTTACCTGGCCCGGGACCGTTTGCGCCTTTTGGCTCACGTATATGATAGTGTCACTAGCATCCATATGACAAAGAACCCAGGCCGACATGGCTAGTCGTGAACCCAAAGCGGCACAGACCTATGGAGACAGGCATACATGAATCAGATCGAGCATGTCGGTCATCAGCGAGTGATTCCGGGCTGTAGCACTGGGCTAACAGGACTCCAGAAGTCACCGCGTGACATTTCCCCGAAGGGATAGACACAGGAACGAAGTGAATCACATGCCGTCCAGTCAAGTGTCCTGAACAGTAGTGCTGGGCTAGCAGGACTCCGGTGAACCGGGCTGTAGCGGACTACTATGGCTCGAGGAACACTAGACTACATTTCCCCATAATAAAGGCTGCCAAGGATAAACAACTAGGTTGTCGGATCCCACACATAGCAATACACGTTACGCGTACGCATAACATGCAAGTATGTGCTGTACATCATAGCATCACAACATAACCCAAACTCGTATAGATAAAGGCCCAGAAGAGCCACATAGCATTCAATACAAACAGGGGTCTCATGACCCATCATTCAGAGCATACAAGCAACGGAAGCATTACATGTCTGAGTACAGACAACTACAAAAGGAAAAGACTAAGAAGCCTGACTAAAAATGACCCTCCCAAGGGTACAAGATCGTAGCTGGGACACAAGCTACTCGTCGAAGTCACTAGGGTAACCAACTGCAAAATATAAATAAGCAAACATGAGTACAAAGGTACTCAGCAAGTCTTACTTCAGAACTATCTACATATGCATCATTATCAACAAAGGGGGTGGTGGAGTTTAACAGCAGCAAGCCAGCTTTGACTCAATGGCTAATCTATACTACGAGTATCAGAAACTTCTTTAGGTGAGAAGACGCACACGAGTCCACATATTCACCATATCAATACTCCACTATGGATCCGTTCCCGTCTCCCTACGAGAAGGCCATCCATAGTACTCACGCTTATCTTGCGGATTTTAGAGTATCCACTTCAAATTGTCTATGTACTACATAAGTCCTCCAAGTTTCCATATCCGAGGAAAACGGCTATTCGAATAGATAATATTGACCCTGCAGGGGTGTACTTCTTCACACACGCTCTCGCCACTTATAGCCATGTACACGTCATGTACCTCGGCAACCTTCAAGCGGAAGCCGGGCAAGGGTGTCGGCCACGACCTGACTAACCACACAAGTCTCTCGTCCAGGTTTATCGCCTATTCGGGTTCCATCCGCAAGGAGATCCGGCCGGGGTGTCGCTCACGGCCCCAAACGATGTGTGCAGGGTTCCCAAGCCCACCATCCTGGTGCCGCTTGGTACACCGTGCCACGGTGCCTAGTCTGTCCCAAGCCCGTCCCGTCGGACACCACCTGGTAGACAAGTAGCACTACCTACAACGCCAGAAACTAGTTGCAACTCCTGGACAGATCTCAAGCGGATTAATAAGCCGAGAGGGGCCGGATAACCGGAACCCAATGTGTGGTAGTAACTGGACTTGGACAACATACACAGAACTCAGTGCTTAAGGACGGTTCCAATGAGACAACCCACCATGTACTCCTACATGGCCTCTCCTCGCTATCTTTACCAAAACGTGTTCACACACTTAGCCTTTACCGGTAGGACATGTTCACCACTCCGATTCATTCCGATGAATCAGGCCTGACACAACTCTAAGCATAGCTGGCATAAAGAAAACAAGCATGGATGAGCAGGCACACCAAGGCTCAAGCAACTCCTACTCATGCTAGTGGGTTTCAACTATTTACTATGGCAATGACAGGTCATGCAGAGGAATGGGTTCAGCTACCGCAGCAGAAAGTAGCAGTTTGAATCGTTGTTGTCCTAATGCAGTAAAAGGAGCAGGAGCGAGAGAGTGGGACTTTATCGAGATGCTCAAGGGGGTTTGCTTGCCTGATAGATCGACGAAGAAGCACTGCTCCTCAGACAGGTACTCGTGACACCTTCCGGAGTAGAACCTATCGAGAGGGAACAGTGCCGGCAATCAATAAACAACCATATGCAACAATATGATGCATGAAGATGACATTCAAAGATGCTATGATTTGCCCTAATGCATCTAGCATCAATTTGGTTGAAGTCCATATGAACCAAGGGTTCATATGCAAACCCCAAATTAAGTATATAACATGACATTATTACGTTTTCACTTATACAGCAAGTATAAGTTGGTTTTTCATGCATGAAACTAGCATAAATGGATTCCTTGCATTTTTCTGATAATTTTTCATATATAATTTATTTGATTTGGAGTTACGGTTGAATTTCTATGATTTTTAGAAGTTTTAACTATTTTCTGGAATTTCCTGATTTAAATTAATACCAGAAAATGATATAATGCGTCAGCACAGCGTCATGCTTACGTCAGCAGGTCAAAGGCGGCTGACCAGGTCAAACCTGACGTGTGGGGTCCACAAGTCAGTGTCTGTGGTTAATCCTAATCTAAAAATAAGCCTAAACTGATTTAGTTAATGGGGTTGGGCCCACGCGTCAGTGACCCAATTAGCTAAACAGGGTTAATTAGTTGTTAATCTAATCTTAACTAAAACTTAACAGGGTCGGGCCACATGTCACTGAGAGAGAGGGGGGGAGGTCAACGGGGCTGTGGGGTCAAACCGGTCAACCCCATCGGCGTTTAGCCGCCGGCGAGGCCGAACGCGGCGGAGGGGCTCGGGATCGCCGTTCCGGCGACCAAAAGGACGGCGGAGGGGCTCTCCGTGGAGCTGGGCGTGCGCCGCATCCATTTGTGCTAACGGCAGGGGCTGAGGTGGCTCGAGCTCGCCGGAGGCAAGCTCGCGGCGGTGGCCGGAGTTCGGGCGATGATGAAAACATTGCTATGGTGCACGACAGGAGCAATGGTTGGTTGCTCTGGGCCCGTGGAGCTATGCTGAGCACGGTGACGCGCTCGGTTTTGGGCTTGGGCGGCTGCGGCGACGGCGGTGACATGGCCGGCGGGCGGAAACTTTCGGCTCTGGTGAAGAGCATGGTTAGGGGACGTGTTCGGCAGCAAGAAGAGAGGGGAAAGACGGCGGGTCTCACTGGGGGTCGGAAGAGAAGGTCCGCGGGCTCGGGGGCGCGCCAGACGCCACGAATCGCCGGCGGTGATCGACGGCACCCGAGGTGGAAGACGAGCTCGAAGGCGTCACCACGGTGCTCCTGGGTTCGGGATCTTCCACATGGAGGAGCTGTGTGTCGTCACGGAGCTTTTGGACATGGGGAAAGGGCGAGAAGACCACGGTGCTCACGGTGGCAGCGAACGGCGGCGACGGACCCGTTCGGGCGTGCTACAGAGAGAGAGAGAGAGAGAGCAGGGGAAGGGAGAGTGAGCAGCGAGTGAGGGAGAGGAGAGAGGGGCTTCGAGGCGTCTCCAAGCGCGGGATTGGGTCGACGGGGAGCGCGACACGGCGAAGCAGGAGGTGGCGCGGTCGGCTGCGTGCGCTGGCTGCCAGTGGGCACAAGGTTGAAGACAACCTTGCCCCTGGTGGGCTGGGCCAACAGTGCCAGGCCGGCTGGGCTGCCAGGTAAGGACAGGTAACCTTTCCTTTTCCTGTTTTCTTTTTCTATTTCTGACATTTGTTTTGTATTTAAAAGAAATGTTAAAACATTTCCATAAATGCTGAAAATAATTGTGCCATCTAGATATAATATTCTAGAGGCCCTCACCAACATTTTTGGAGCCATTAAAATATTTATATAATTTAAACAGCTCCAAATCAAATATTTATGCGTTGATTCAAAAATTCATAATGTGTAGCAAAAATGTGCATCACCTCTGGTTGTTGTTCCCAACATTTTCCAAAGACCATGAACATTTTTGAAAAGCATTTTGGGTTCATTGAAATTCCACTTTTAATTTGAACCTATTTGAGTTGCTTTGGTGCTAGGGTTTGAAACATCCCCATTTCAAATTCATTTGAAATTTAAACATGATGCAAAAAGCAAGCCTAGGACCATACCAGAACTAGGGATGTGACAACTCGCCCCCACTCGAAGAAATCTCGTCCCGAGATTCAGGAGTTGGCGGAAAGAAAGCGGGGTACTCAAGTCGAAGACGATCTTCTCGCTCCCAGGTAGCTTCTCTCTCGGAATGATGAGACCATTGAACCTTGAGAAACTTGATGTTATGACGTCGAGTGACACGCTCTGCTTGATCCAGAATGCGAACGGGGTACTCTCGATAAGTAAGGTTATCTTGGAGATCAAGCGTTTCGTGGTCCACTCCGTGGATGGGATCCGAGAAGCAACGCCTGAGTTGAGAGACGTGGAAGACATCATGAACTCGAGAAAGATGTGGGGGTAGTTCCAACTGGTAGGCAACCTCTCCTCGTTTAGCGAGAATGCGAAAAGGACCGATGTAACAAGGAGACAACTTGCCCTTGATACTGAAATGATGGGTACCCTTCAAAGGAGTAACCCGAAGGTAAGCCTTGTCGCCAACTTCATAAGCCACCTCCTTATGATGACGGTCATACTGGCTCTTTTGACGAGATTGGGCTGTTTTCAAATTCTCACGAATGATGCGAACTTGCTCTTCTGCCTCTTGGATCATATCCGGTCCAAAGAATTGTCTTTCGCCGGTTTCTGACCAGTTCAAAGGTGTTCGACATCTTCGTCCATACAGGATCTCGAAGGGTGCTTTTTTAAGACTGGATTGGTAGCTATTGTTATAAGCAAACTCGGCAAAGGGAAGACATTTCTCCCAATCCATACCGAATGAGATAACGCAAGCTCTAAGCATGTCTTCGAGGATTTGTTTGACCCTTTCCACCTGACCACTTGATTGAGGGTGGAAAGCGGTACTGAAGGAAGGATGGGTGCCCATGGCAATTTGGAAACTTTCCCAGAAATGAGAGGTGAAAAGACTGCCACGGTCTGAATTGATCTCTAGTGGAACACCATGGAGTGACACTATTCAGGAGATATATAAGTCAGCAAGCTGACTAGCAGTGATACTTTCTCGAACAGGTAGGAAGTGAGCCACTTTGGAAAGACGATCAATGACTACGAAGATAGCATTATTTCCTTTCTTGGTCCTGGGAAAGCCGGTGATGAAGTCCATACCAACTTTGTCCCATTTCCACTCGGGAATAGCTAAAGGTTGAAGGGTGCCAGCAGGTCTTTGATGCTCTGCCTTAACGCGATGACAAACGTCACAGTTGGCAATATACTGAGCGATTTCTCTCTTCATCCTAGTCCACCAGAACCTCTGGCGTAGGTCCTGATACATCTTTGTACTACCGGGGTGAGCCGTGAGAGGGGATTCATGGGCCTCCTTAAGGATCAGTTGCTGCATCTGTTGACATTTGGGAACCACCAAATGGTTACCAAAGTAAACAACACCTCGTTCATCCATAAAGAAACAACCAGCAACTCCCTTGGAAATATTCTTCTTGATCCGGGAGATTCCCGTATCATGCTTCTGAGCCTCTATGATCTGATCCGTAAGGGTAGGTTTCGCCACCAAGGTAGAAAGGAAACCATGAGGAGCTATGAGAAGGTTAAGCTTACAGAATTCCTCATGGAGGGGTGGTTGACAATGTTGCAACATGAGGTTGTTGCAATAGGATTTACAACTTAAAGCATCAGCCATGACATTGGCTTTGCTTGGGGTGTAGGTGATTCCTAAGTCGTAATCCGAGATCAACTCCAACCAACGTCTCTGTCTGAGATTCAGATCCGGTTGGGTGAAGATATACTTGAGACTCTGATGGTCAGTGTAGATTTCGCAACGGTTACCAAGAAGGTAATGTCGCCAAGTCTTAAGTGCATAGACTACGGCTGCAAGCTCCAGATCATGTGTAGGATAATTTTCCTCATGTGGATGCAACTATCGAGATGCATAGGCAATCACATGACGATCCTGCATAAGAATGCAACCTAGTCCTTGACGCGAAGCATCGCAATAGATAACAAAGTCTTTAGTGAAATCCGGTGGCACGAGTATGGGCGCAGAAGTCAGGCGTCTTTTCAGTTCCTGAAAACTGTGCTCACACTGTGGGGTCCACTCAAACCTTTTATCCTTCTTGAGAAGCTCCGTGAGGGGTTTGGCCACTTTGGAGAAGTTTTCAACGAAGCGGCAACAATAACTGGCTAGACCAAGGAAACTCCTAACTTGTTTGACTGTTTCGGGTGGAGTCCAATCGAGAACGGCTTTAACTCTCTCGGGATTGACAGCAATGCCCTTACCGGAGATCACGTGGCCTAGATAGGTCACTTCTGGCAACCAAAATTCACACTTGGAGAACTTGGCATAAAGGCGATGCTCTCTGAGTTTTTCTAACACAAGCCTAAGATGTTCAGCATGCTCTTCCTCGTTCTTCGAGTAAATAAGAATATGATCGAGATAAACCACGACGAACTTATCTAAGTACTCCATAAAGATCGAGTTCATCAAGCGGGAGAAAGTAGCTGGAGCATTGGTTAGGCCGAAAGACATCACGGTGTACTCGTATTGACCATATCGAGTGACAAAAGCCGTTTTGGGGATGTCCCCGTTTCTGATCTTGATTTGGTGGTAGCCTAACCTCAAATCCATCTTGGAAAAGACTGAGGATCCAGCGAGCTGATCATACAGGTCGTTGATCCTGGGGAGCGGATACTTGTTCTTTATCGTGACCAAATTAACGGGACGATAATCTACAACCATTCGATCCGAACTATCCTTCTTCTTGATGAAGAGGACAGGGCAAGCCCATGGAGAAGAACTGGGACGGATGAAAACCTTTTGCAAGGACTCATCGAGTTGTTTCTTAAGCTCGACTAACTCCAAAGGTGCCATCTTGTATGGTCTCCTAGAGATTGGAACAGTTCCTAGGATAAGTTCTATGACAAACTCTACATCTCTATCAGGTGGGACACCTGGTAGTTCTTCAGGAAAAACATCCGGGAAGTCACGGACTACCGGAATATCTTCAAGGTCTGGAAGAGGGCTGGCATTAAGAGAATAGAGTTGACGCCTTGCAACTCTAGTGGAGACAGTGACTATTTTGCCAGATGGATGTGTAAGTTGAACAGATCTGGTGTAACAATCGATCTTGGCATGATGAGCTGTCATCCAGTCCATACCCAAGATGATGTTAATATCTGCGGACTTGAGAGATATCAAAGAAGCAAGGAAAACCAGTCTATCAACAAGGATTTCATTGCCATGGCTTACCTTGGAGGTTTGCCATTTGGAACCGGGAGTCTGGATTATTAGTGGAGTTGGCATATCACAAAATGACATGTCGTGCAACCGAGCATAACCTTCGGATATGAAGGAGTGGGATGCTCCAGTATCGAACAGAACTGAAGCTGGGTGACAATTGACAAGAAGCGTACCCAGTACGACATCGGGATCATCTTGAACTTCTGAAGCTGAGACATGGTGCACACATGCTCGTTCAATGGAGGCTGGCTTGGTACTGATCATCTTGACTGATGGCTTTTCACAACCAACAGACCTCTCAGACTGGGGTGGAGCATAACTGGACTGAGGGCAGTCATGTGCATAGTGTCCTGGTTCTCCGCAGGTAAAGCAAGTTCCTGGGGTAGGACGTGGACCTACATTGGCAAGTGGTCCACTAATAGGCCTGGGTGGAGCATGTTGCTGAGTTGGGTGAGGCGCCACATAGGATGGCCTCGGTGCATATCGAGGTGGAAGAGCCGAGTTCAGAATCCAAATCCGTCGCTTCTGAGAGCCAGAGCGGGAGGAAGAACCCAGATCACGGTTGTGCTTACGAGACTCCTCGTAAGTGAGTTGAGCTGTCTCTGCATTAATGGCCTTGTTCACAAGAGCCTGGAAAGTATCGCAATGATGCAGGTGGAGATCACGACGCAACTTAGGGTTGAGACCCTTCCGGAACCTAGCCTGCTTCTTAGCGTCCGTGGACACTTCTTCTGTAGCATAGCGGGCGAGGTTTCCAAACTCCCTACTGTAAGCATCAACAGGCAGCTTACCCTGGGTAAAACTACAGAACTCTTCCCTCTTGCGGTCAATGAGAGCCTGAGGAATGTGGTGCTCACGAAAAGCCTTGGTGAAATCCCTCCAGGTAGGAATCTGACCAGCTGGAAGCATAGCCTCATAGCTCTGCCACCAAATACTAGCAGGACCTTCCAGGTGATAAGCAGCATAGGTGACCTTGTCACCTTCAGCTACGTTCGCAGAAAGCATCTAGTGAGTGATGCTCCGGAGCCAGTCATCCGCATCGAGTGGCTCAATGGAATGATGGAAGGTGGGTGGTTTCAGGCCAATGAAGTCGGTGATGGAAACCAACTTCTTATGCTGATGTGCGGTGTTCTGCTCAATCTGTGCCAGCAAGCAGTTAGTCTCACGCTTGTTCCTCTCGGATGCTAACAAGAACTCGGCCATCAAAGGCTGGTCAGGAGGATCCTCGTCCCTACCATCTCCGTGATTCTTGCTATGAGCAACTGAACCACGGTTAGCAGACGACATCCTGGCACAGAAACCAAGGAAATAGGGATGGAATTAGCATCAACATAAGGATGCGGAATGTAATGCAAAAGCATTGGAAACTCTTGAAATCATCCTACAATTTCGGCAGCATAACGGCTGTAAATGCTCAAAAGGGATTTTGAGACATTCATCAAAGGAATAGCATGATCAGTCAGCATCATAATATCAAGGTTCTGGGTCAAACTGAGGACACACAGAAGTAGTAGAACTGTATGGTGACACAACCCAACAATCCTAAGACTTTACGGTTTAGTAACACGTCATCCTGAGAGATAGAGGAGAAGCCTAGGCCTTAACCCTCGTAGAAAAGAAGAGGCTGACTCAGAAAGAATGACATGAGGTAAGGATTAAAAAGAGCCTTACGTTCCCTTCCACAATCAATTCCCTTATATAACTAAAGCATTTCTAGACTCAACTTCGACCAGTTTGGCTTGGTAATCCTACAGTCAGTCAGGCTCTGATACCAACGCTGTCGGGACCCCGATCCCAAGTCACACCGATCTAGCATGTAACACTTCATATCACTTTGCGGCCTCACGCACGGTATTCCCACGGGTGCCACCTTACCTGGCCCGGGACCGTTTGCGCCTTTTGGCTCACGTATATGATAGTGTCACTAGCATCCATATGACAGAGAACCCGGGCCGACATGGCTAGTCGTGAACCCAAAGCGGCACAGACCTATGGAGACAGGCATACATGAATCACATCGAGCATGTCGGTCATCAGCGAGTGATTCCGGGCTGTAGCACTAGGCTAACAGGACTCCAGAAGTCACCGCGTGACATTTACCCGAAGGGACAGACACAGGAACGAAGTGAATCACATGTCGGCCAGTCAAGTGTCCTGAACAGTAGTGCTGGGCTAGTAGGACTCCGGTGAACCGGGCTGTAGCGGACTACTATGGCTCGAGGAACACTAGACTACATTTCCCCATAATAAAGGCTGCCAAGGATAAACAACTAGGTTGTCGGATCCCACACATAGCAATACACGTTACACGTACGCATAACATGCAAGTATGTGATGTACATCATAGCATCACAACATAACCCAAACTCGTATAGATAAAGGCCCAGAAGAGCCACATAGCATTCAATACAAACAGGGGTCTCATGACCCATCATTCAGAGCATACAAGCAACGGAAGCATTACATGTCTGAGTACAGACAACTACAAAAGGAAAAGACTAAGAAGCCTGACTAAAAACGACCCTCCCAAGGGTACAAGATCGTAGCTGGGACACAAGCTACTCGTCGAAGTCACTAGGGTAACCAACTGCAAAATATAAATAAGCAAACGTGAGTACAAAGGTACTCAGCAAGTCTTACTTCAGAACTATCTACATATGCATCATTATCAACAAAGGGGGTGGTGGAGTTTAACAGCAGCAAGCCAGCTTTGACTCAATGGCTAATCTATACTACGAGTATCAGAAACTTCTTTAGGTGAGAAGACGCACACGAGTCCACATATTCACCATATCAATACTCCACTATGGATCCGTTCCCGTCTCCCTACGAGAAGGCCATCCATAGTACTCACGCTTATCTTGCGGATTTTAGAGTATCCACTTCAAATTGTCTATGTACTACATAAGTCCTCCAAGTTTCCATATCCGAGGAAAACGGCTATTCGAATAGATAATATTGACCCTGCAGGGGTGTACTTCTTCACACACGCTCTCGCCACTTATAGCCATGTACACGTCATGTACCTCGGCAACCTTCAAGCGGAAGCCGGGCAAGGGTGTCGGCCACGACCTGACTAACCACACAAGTCTCTCGTCCAGGTTTATCGCCTATTCGGGTTCCATCCGCAAGGAGATCCGGCCGGGGTGTCGCTCACGGCCCCAAACGATGTGTGCAGGGTTCCCAAGCCCACCATCCTGGTGCCGCTTGGTACACCGTGCCACGGTGCCTAGTCTGTCCCAAGCCCGTCCCGTCGGACACCACCTGGTAGACAAGTAGCACTACCTACAACGCCAGAAACTAGTTGCAACTCCTGGACAGATCTCAAGCGGATTAATAAGCCGAGAGGGGCCGGATAACCGGAACCCAATGTGTGGTAGTAACTGGACTTGGACAACATACACAGAACTCAGTGCTTAAGGACGGTTCCAATGAGACAACCCACCATGTACTCCTACATGGCCTCTCCTCGCTATCTTTACCAAAACGTGTTCACACACTTAGCCTTTACCGGTAGGACATGTTCACCACTCCGATTCATTCCGATGAATCAGGCCTGACACAACTCTAAGCATAGCTGGCATAAAGAAAACAAGCATGGATGAGCAGGCACACCAAGGCTCAAGCAACTCCTACTCATGCTAGTGGGTTTCAACTATTTACTATGGCAATGACAGGTCATGCAGAGGAATGGGTTCAGCTACCGCAGCAGAAAGTAGCAGTTTGAATCGTTGTTGTCCTAATGCAGTAAAAGGAGCAGGAGCGAGAGAGTGGGACTTTATCGAGATGCTCAAGGGGGTTTGCTTGCCTGATAGATCGACGAAGAAGCACTGCTCCTCAGACAGGTACTCGTGACACCTTCCGGAGTAGAACCTATCGAGAGGGAACAGTGCCGGCAATCAATAAACAACCATATGCAACAATATGATGCATGAAGATGACATTCAAAGATGCTATGATTTGCCCTAATGCATCTAGCATCAATTTGGTTGAAGTCCATATGAACCAAGGGTTCATATGCAAACCCCAAATTAAGTATATAACATGACATTATTACGTTTTCACTTATACAGCAAGTATAAGTTGGTTTTTCATGCATGAAACTAGCATAAATGGATTCCTTGCATTTTTCTGATAATTTTTCATATATAATTTATTTGATTTGGAGTTACGGTTGAATTTCTATGATTTTTAGAAGTTTTAACTATTTTCTGGAATTTCCTGATTTAAATTAATACCAGAAAATGATATAATGCGTCAGCACAGCGTCATGCTTACGTCAGCAGGTCAAAGGCGGCTGACCAGGTCAAACCTGACGTGTGGGGTCCACAAGTCAGTGTCTGTGGTTAATCCTAATCTAAAAATAAGCCTAAACTGATTTAGTTAATGGGGTTGGGCCCACGCGTCAGTGACCCAATTAGCTAAACAGGGTTAATTAGTTGTTAATCTAATCTTAACTAAAACTTAACAGGGTCGGGCCACATGTCACTGAGAGAGAGGGGGGGAGGTCAACGGGGCTGTGGGGTCAAACCGGTCAACCCCATCGGCGTTTAGCCGCCGGCGAGGCCGAACGCGGCGGAGGGGCTCGGGATCGCCGTTCCGGCGACCAAAAGGACGGCGGAGGGGCTCTCCGTGGAGCTGGGCGTGCGCCGCATCCATTTGTGCTAACGGCAGGGGCTGAGGTGGCTCGAGCTCGCCGGAGGCAAGCTCGCGGCGGTGGCCGGAGTTCGGGCGATGATGAAAACATTGCTATGGTGCACGACAGGAGCAATGGTTGGTTGCTCTGGGCCCGTGGAGCTATGCTGAGCACGGTGACGCGCTCGGTTTTGGGCTTGGGCGGCTGCGGCGACGGCGGTGACATGGCCGGCGGGCGGAAACTTTCGGCTCTGGTGAAGAGCATGGTTAGGGGACGTGTTCGGCAGCAAGAAGAGAGGGGAAAGACGGCGGGTCTCACTGGGGGTCGGAAGAGAAGGTCCGCGGGCTCGGGGGCGCGCCAGACGCCACGAATCGCCGGCGGTGATCGACGGCACCCGAGGTGGAAGACGAGCTCGAAGGCGTCACCACGGTGCTCCTGGGTTCGGGATCTTCCACATGGAGGAGCTGTGTGTCGTCACGGAGCTTTTGGACATGGGGAAAGGGCGAGAAGACCACGGTGCTCACGGTGGCAGCGAACGGCGGCGACGGACCCGTTCGGGCGTGCTACAGAGAGAGAGAGAGAGAGAGCAGGGGAAGGGAGAGTGAGCAGCGAGTGAGGGAGAGGAGAGAGGGGCTTCGAGGCGTCTCCAAGCGCGGGATTGGGTCGACGGGGAGCGCGACACGGCGAAGCAGGAGGTGGCGCGGTCGGCTGCGTGCGCTGGCTGCCAGTGGGCACAAGGTTGAAGACAACCTTGCCCCTGGTGGGCTGGGCCAACAGTGCCAGGCCGGCTGGGCTGCCAGGTAAGGACAGGTAACCTTTCCTTTTCCTGTTTTCTTTTTCTATTTCTGACATTTGTTTTGTATTTAAAAGAAATGTTAAAACATTTCCATAAATGCTGAAAATAATTGTGCCATCTAGATATAATATTCTAGAGGCCCTCACCAACATTTTTGGAGCCATTAAAATATTTATATAATTTAAACAGCTCCAAATCAAATATTTATGCGTTGATTCAAAAATTCATAATGTGTAGCAAAAATGTGCATCACCTCTGGTTGTTGTTCCCAACATTTTCCAAAGACCATGAACATTTTTGAAAAGCATTTTGGGTTCATTGAAATTCCACTTTTAATTTGAACCTATTTGAGTTGCTTTGGTGCTAGGGTTTGAAACATCCCCATTTCAAATTCATTTGAAATTTAAACATGATGCAAAAAGCAAGCCTAGGACCATACCAGAACTAGGGATGTGACAACTCGCCCCCACTCGAAGAAATCTCGTCCCGAGATTCAGGAGTTGGCGGAAAGAAAGCGGGGTACTCAAGTCGAAGACGATCTTCTCGCTCCCAGGTAGCTTCTCTCTCGGAATGATGAGACCATTGAACCTTGAGAAACTTGATGTTATGACGTCGAGTGACACGCTCTGCTTGATCCAGAATGCGAACGGGGTACTCTCGATAAGTAAGGTTATCTTGGAGATCAAGCGTTTCGTGGTCCACTCCGTGGATGGGATCCGAGAAGCAACGCCTGAGTTGAGAGACGTGGAAGACATCATGAACTCGAGAAAGATGTGGGGGTAGTTCCAACTGGTAGGCAACCTCTCCTCGTTTAGCGAGAATGCGAAAAGGACCGATGTAACAAGGAGACAACTTGCCCTTGATACTGAAATGATGGGTACCCTTCAAAGGAGTAACCCGAAGGTAAGCCTTGTCGCCAACTTCATAAGCCACCTCCTTATGATGACGGTCATACTGGCTCTTTTGACGAGATTGGGCTGTTTTCAAATTCTCACGAATGATGCGAACTTGCTCTTCTGCCTCTTGGATCATATCCGGTCCAAAGAATTGTCTTTCGCCGGTTTCTGACCAGTTCAAAGGTGTTCGACATCTTCGTCCATACAGGATCTCGAAGGGTGCTTTTTTAAGACTGGATTGGTAGCTATTGTTATAAGCAAACTCGGCAAAGGGAAGACATTTCTCCCAATCCATACCGAATGAGATAACGCAAGCTCTAAGCATGTCTTCGAGGATTTGTTTGACCCTTTCCACCTGACCACTTGATTGAGGGTGGAAAGCGGTACTGAAGGAAGGATGGGTGCCCATGGCAATTTGGAAACTTTCCCAGAAATGAGAGGTGAAAAGACTGCCACGGTCTGAATTGATCTCTAGTGGAACACCATGGAGTGACACTATTCAGGAGATATATAAGTCAGCGAGCTGACTAGCAGTGATACTTTCTCGAACAGGTAGGAAGTGAGCCACTTTGGAAAGACGATCAATGACTACGAAGATAGCATTATTTCCTTTCTTGGTCCTGGGAAAGCCGGTGATGAAGTCCATACCAACTTTGTCCCATTTCCACTCGGGAATAGCTAAAGGTTGAAGGGTGCCAGCAGGTCTTTGATGCTCTGCCTTAACGCGATGACAAACGTCACAGTTGGCAATATACTGAGCGATTTCTCTCTTCATCCTAGTCCACCAGAACCTCTGGCGTAGGTCCTGATACATCTTTGTACTACCGGGGTGAGCCGTGAGAGGGGATTCATGGGCCTCCTTAAGGATCAGTTGCTGCATCTGTTGACATTTGGGAACCACCAAATGGTTACCAAAGTAAACAACACCTCGTTCATCCATAAAGAAACAACCAGCAACTCCCTTGGAAATATTCTTCTTGATCCGGGAGATTCCCGTATCATGCTTCTGAGCCTCTATGATCTGATCCGTAAGGGTAGGTTTCGCCACCAAGGTAGAAAGGAAACCATGAGGAGCTATGAGAAGGTTAAGCTTACAGAATTCCTCATGGAGGGGTGGTTGACAATGTTGCAACATGAGGTTGTTGCAATAGGATTTACAACTTAAAGCATCAGCCATGACATTGGCTTTGCTTGGGGTGTAGGTGATTCCTAAGTCGTAATCCGAGATCAACTCCAACCAACGTCTCTGTCTGAGATTCAGATCCGGTTGGGTGAAGATATACTTGAGACTCTGATGGTCAGTGTAGATTTCGCAACGGTTACCAAGAAGGTAATGTCGCCAAGTCTTAAGTGCATAGACTACGGCTGCAAGCTCCAGATCATGTGTAGGATAATTTTCCTCATGTGGATGCAACTATCGAGATGCATAGGCAATCACATGACGATCCTGCATAAGAATGCAACCTAGTCCTTGACGCGAAGCATCGCAATAGATAACAAAGTCTTTAGTGAAATCCGGTGGCACGAGTATGGGCGCAGAAGTCAGGCGTCTTTTCAGTTCCTGAAAACTGTGCTCACACTGTGGGGTCCACTCAAACCTTTTATCCTTCTTGAGAAGCTCCGTGAGGGGTTTGGCCACTTTGGAGAAGTTTTCAACGAAGCGGCAACAATAACTGGCTAGACCAAGGAAACTCCTAACTTGTTTGACTGTTTCGGGTGGAGTCCAATCGAGAACGGCTTTAACTCTCTCGGGATTGACAGCAATGCCCTTACCGGAGATCACGTGGCCTAGATAGGTCACTTCTGGCAACCAAAATTCACACTTGGAGAACTTGGCATAAAGGCGATGCTCTCTGAGTTTTTCTAACACAAGCCTAAGATGTTCAGCATGCTCTTCCTCGTTCTTCGAGTAAATAAGAATATGATCGAGATAAACCACGACGAACTTATCTAAGTACTCCATAAAGATCGAGTTCATCAAGCGGGAGAAAGTAGCTGGAGCATTGGTTAGGCCGAAAGACATCACGGTGTACTCGTATTGACCATATCGAGTGACAAAAGCCGTTTTGGGGATGTCCCCGTTTCTGATCTTGATTTGGTGGTAGCCTAACCTCAAATCCATCTTGGAAAAGACTGAGGATCCAGCGAGCTGATCATACAGGTCGTTGATCCTGGGGAGCGGATACTTGTTCTTTATCGTGACCAAATTAACGGGACGATAATCTACAACCATTCGATCCGAACTATCCTTCTTCTTGATGAAGAGGACAGGGCAAGCCCATGGAGAAGAACTGGGACGGATGAAAACCTTTTGCAAGGACTCATCGAGTTGTTTCTTAAGCTCGACTAACTCCAAAGGTGCCATCTTGTATGGTCTCCTAGAGATTGGAACAGTTCCTAGGATAAGTTCTATGACAAACTCTACATCTCTATCAGGTGGGACACCTGGTAGTTCTTCAGGAAAAACATCCGGGAAGTCACGGACTACCGGAATATCTTCAAGGTCTGGAAGAGGGCTGGCATTAAGAGAATAGAGTTGACGCCTTGCAACTCTAGTGGAGACAGTGACTATTTTGCCAGATGGATGTGTAAGTTGAACAGATCTGGTGTAACAATCGATCTTGGCATGATGAGCTGTCATCCAGTCCATACCCAAGATGATGTTAATATCTGCGGACTTGAGAGATATCAAAGAAGCAAGGAAAACCAGTCTATCAACAAGGATTTCATTGCCATGGCTTACCTTGGAGGTTTGCCATTTGGAACCGGGAGTCTGGATTATTAGTGGAGTTGGCATATCACAAAATGACATGTCGTGCAACCGAGCATAACCTTCGGATATGAAGGAGTGGGATGCTCCAGTATCGAACAGAACTGAAGCTGGGTGACAATTGACAAGAAGCGTACCCAGTACGACATCGGGATCATCTTGAACTTCTGAAGCTGAGACATGGTGCACACATGCTCGTTCAATGGAGGCTGGCTTGGTACTGATCATCTTGACTGATGGCTTTTCACAACCAACAGACCTCTCAGACTGGGGTGGAGCATAACTGGACTGAGGGCAGTCATGTGCATAGTGTCCTGGTTCTCCGCAGGTAAAGCAAGTTCCTGGGGTAGGACGTGGACCTACATTGGCAAGTGGTCCACTAATAGGCCTGGGTGGAGCATGTTGCTGAGTTGGGTGAGGCGCCACATAGGATGGCCTCGGTGCATATCGAGGTGGAAGAGCCGAGTTCAGAATCCAAATCCGTCGCTTCTGAGAGCCAGAGCGGGAGGAAGAACCCAGATCACGGTTGTGCTTACGAGACTCCTCGTAAGTGAGTTGAGCTGTCTCTGCATTAATGGCCTTGTTCACAAGAGCCTGGAAAGTATCGCAATGATGCAGGTGGAGATCACGACGCAACTTAGGGTTGAGACCCTTCCGGAACCTAGCCTGCTTCTTAGCGTCCGTGGACACTTCTTCTGTAGCATAGCGGGCGAGGTTTCCAAACTCCCTACTGTAAGCATCAACAGGCAGCTTACCCTGGGTAAAACTACAGAACTCTTCCCTCTTGCGGTCAATGAGAGCCTGAGGAATGTGGTGCTCACGAAAAGCCTTGGTGAAATCCCTCCAGGTAGGAATCTGACCAGCTGGAAGCATAGCCTCATAGCTCTGCCACCAAATACTAGCAGGACCTTCCAGGTGATAAGCAGCATAGGTGACCTTGTCACCTTCAGCTACGTTCGCAGAAAGCATCTAGTGAGTGATGCTCCGGAGCCAGTCATCCGCATCGAGTGGCTCAATGGAATGATGGAAGGTGGGTGGTTTCAGGCCAATGAAGTCGGTGATGGAAACCAACTTCTTATGCTGATGTGCGGTGTTCTGCTCAATCTGTGCCAGCAAGCAGTTAGTCTCACGCTTGTTCCTCTCGGATGCTAACAAGAACTCGGCCATCAAAGGCTGGTCAGGAGGATCCTCGTCCCTACCATCTCCGTGATTCTTGCTATGAGCAACTGAACCACGGTTAGCAGACGACATCCTGGCACAGAAACCAAGGAAATAGGGATGGAATTAGCATCAACATAAGGATGCGGAATGTAATGCAAAAGCATTGGAAACTCTTGAAATCATCCTACAATTTCGGCAGCATAACGGCTGTAAATGCTCAAAAGGGATTTTGAGACATTCATCAAAGGAATAGCATGATCAGTCAGCATCATAATATCAAGGTTCTGGGTCAAACTGAGGACACACAGAAGTAGTAGAACTGTATGGTGACACAACCCAACAATCCTAAGACTTTACGGTTTAGTAACACGTCATCCTGAGAGATAGAGGAGAAGCCTAGGCCTTAACCCTCGTAGAAAAGAAGAGGCTGACTCAGAAAGAATGACATGAGGTAAGGATTAAAAAGAGCCTTACGTTCCCTTCCACAATCAATTCCCTTATATAACTAAAGCATTTCTAGACTCAACTTCGACCAGTTTGGCTTGGTAATCCTACAGTCAGTCAGGCTCTGATACCAACGCTGTCGGGACCCCGATCCCAAGTCACACCGATCTAGCATGTAACACTTCATATCACTTTGCGGCCTCACGCACGGTATTCCCACGGGTGCCACCTTACCTGGCCCGGGACCGTTTGCGCCTTTTGGCTCACGTATATGATAGTGTCACTAGCATCCATATGACAGAGAACCCGGGCCGACATGGCTAGTCGTGAACCCAAAGCGGCACAGACCTATGGAGACAGGCATACATGAATCACATCGAGCATGTCGGTCATCAGCGAGTGATTCCGGGCTGTAGCACTAGGCTAACAGGACTCCAGAAGTCACCGCGTGACATTTACCCGAAGGGACAGACACAGGAACGAAGTGAATCACATGTCGGCCAGTCAAGTGTCCTGAACAGTAGTGCTGGGCTAGTAGGACTCCGGTGAACCGGGCTGTAGCGGACTACTATGGCTCGAGGAACACTAGACTACATTTCCCCATAATAAAGGCTGCCAAGGATAAACAACTAGGTTGTCGGATCCCACACATAGCAATACACGTTACACGTACGCATAACATGCAAGTATGTGATGTACATCATAGCATCACAACATAACCCAAACTCGTATAGATAAAGGCCCAGAAGAGCCACATAGCATTCAATACAAACAGGGGTCTCATGACCCATCATTCAGAGCATACAAGCAACGGAAGCATTACATGTCTGAGTACAGACAACTACAAAAGGAAAAGACTAAGAAGCCTGACTAAAAACGACCCTCCCAAGGGTACAAGATCGTAGCTGGGACACAAGCTACTCGTCGAAGTCACTAGGGTAACCAACTGCAAAATATAAATAAGCAAACGTGAGTACAAAGGTACTCAGCAAGTCTTACTTCAGAACTATCTACATATGCATCATTATCAACAAAGGGGGTGGTGGAGTTTAACAGCAGCAAGCCAGCTTTGACTCAATGGCTAATCTATACTACGAGTATCAGAAACTTCTTTAGGTGAGAAGACGCACACGAGTCCACATATTCACCATATCAATACTCCACTATGGATCCGTTCCCGTCTCCCTACGAGAAGGCCATCCATAGTACTCACGCTTATCTTGCGGATTTTAGAGTATCCACTTCAAATTGTCTATGTACTACATAAGTCCTCCAAGTTTCCATATCCGAGGAAAACGGCTATTCGAATAGATAATATTGACCCTGCAGGGGTGTACTTCTTCACACACGCTCTCGCCACTTATAGCCATGTACACGTCATGTACCTCGGCAACCTTCAAGCGGAAGCCGGGCAAGGGTGTCGGCCACGACCTGACTAACCACACAAGTCTCTCGTCCAGGTTTATCGCCTATTCGGGTTCCATCCGCAAGGAGATCCGGCCGGGGTGTCGCTCACGGCCCCAAACGATGTGTGCAGGGTTCCCAAGCCCACCATCCTGGTGCCGCTTGGTACACCGTGCCACGGTGCCTAGTCTGTCCCAAGCCCGTCCCGTCGGACACCACCTGGTAGACAAGTAGCACTACCTACAACGCCAGAAACTAGTTGCAACTCCTGGACAGATCTCAAGCGGATTAATAAGCCGAGAGGGGCCGGATAACCGGAACCCAATGTGTGGTAGTAACTGGACTTGGACAACATACACAGAACTCAGTGCTTAAGGACGGTTCCAATGAGACAACCCACCATGTACTCCTACATGGCCTCTCCTCGCTATCTTTACCAAAACGTGTTCACACACTTAGCCTTTACCGGTAGGACATGTTCACCACTCCGATTCATTCCGATGAATCAGGCCTGACACAACTCTAAGCATAGCTGGCATAAAGAAAACAAGCATGGATGAGCAGGCACACCAAGGCTCAAGCAACTCCTACTCATGCTAGTGGGTTTCAACTATTTACTATGGCAATGACAGGTCATGCAGAGGAATGGGTTCAGCTACCGCAGCAGAAAGTAGCAGTTTGAATCGTTGTTGTCCTAATGCAGTAAAAGGAGCAGGAGCGAGAGAGTGGGACTTTATCGAGATGCTCAAGGGGGTTTGCTTGCCTGATAGATCGACGAAGAAGCACTGCTCCTCAGACAGGTACTCGTGACACCTTCCGGAGTAGAACCTATCGAGAGGGAACAGTGCCGGCAATCAATAAACAACCATATGCAACAATATGATGCATGAAGATGACATTCAAAGATGCTATGATTTGCCCTAATGCATCTAGCATCAATTTGGTTGAAGTCCATATGAACCAAGGGTTCATATGCAAACCCCAAATTAAGTATATAACATGACATTATTACGTTTTCACTTATACAGCAAGTATAAGTTGGTTTTTCATGCATGAAACTAGCATAAATGGATTCCTTGCATTTTTCTGATAATTTTTCATATATAATTTATTTGATTTGGAGTTACGGTTGAATTTCTATGATTTTTAGAAGTTTTAACTATTTTCTGGAATTTCCTGATTTAAATTAATACCAGAAAATGATATAATGCATCAGCACAGCGTCATGCTTACGTCAGCAGGTCAAAGGCGGCTGACCAGGTCAAACCTGACGTGTGGGGTCCACAAGTCAGTGTCTGTGGTTAATCCTAATCTAAAAATAAGCCTAAACTGATTTAGTTAATGGGGTTGGGCCCACGCGTCAGTGACCCAATTAGCTAAACAGGGTTAATTAGTTGTTAATCTAATCTTAACTAAAACTTAACAGGGTCGGGCCACATGTCACTGAGAGAGAGGGGGGGAGGTCAACGGGGCTGTGGGGTCAAACCGGTCAACCCCATCGGCGTTTAGCCGCCGGCGAGGCCGAACGCGGCGGAGGGGCTCGGGATCGCCGTTCCGGCGACCAAAAGGACGGCGGAGGGGCTCTCCGTGGAGCTGGGCGTGCGCCGCATCCATTTGTGCTAACGGCAGGGGCTGAGGTGGCTCGAGCTCGCCGGAGGCAAGCTCGCGGCGGTGGCCGGAGTTCGGGCGATGATGAAAACATTGCTATGGTGCACGACAGGAGCAATGGTTGGTTGCTCTGGGCCCGTGGAGCTATGCTGAGCACGGTGACGCGCTCGGTTTTGGGCTTGGGCGGCTGCGGCGACGGCGGTGACATGGCCGGCGGGCGGAAACTTTCGGCTCTGGTGAAGAGCATGGTTAGGGGACGTGTTCGGCAGCAAGAAGAGAGGGGAAAGACGGCGGGTCTCACTGGGGGTCGGAAGAGAAGGTCCGCGGGCTCGGGGGCGCGCCAGACGCCACGAATCGCCGGCGGTGATCGACGGCACCCGAGGTGGAAGACGAGCTCGAAGGCGTCACCACGGTGCTCCTGGGTTCGGGATCTTCCACATGGAGGAGCTGTGTGTCGTCACGGAGCTTTTGGACATGGGGAAAGGGCGAGAAGACCACGGTGCTCACGGTGGCAGCGAACGGCGGCGACGGACCCGTTCGGGCGTGCTACAGAGAGAGAGAGAGAGAGAGCAGGGGAAGGGAGAGTGAGCAGCGAGTGAGGGAGAGGAGAGAGGGGCTTCGAGGCGTCTCCAAGCGCGGGATTGGGTCGACGGGGAGCGCGACACGGCGAAGCAGGAGGTGGCGCGGTCGGCTGCGTGCGCTGGCTGCCAGTGGGCACAAGGTTGAAGACAACCTTGCCCCTGGTGGGCTGGGCCAACAGTGCCAGGCCGGCTGGGCTGCCAGGTAAGGACAGGTAACCTTTCCTTTTCCTGTTTTCTTTTTCTATTTCTGACATTTGTTTTGTATTTAAAAGAAATGTTAAAACATTTCCATAAATGCTGAAAATAATTGTGCCATCTAGATATAATATTCTAGAGGCCCTCACCAACATTTTTGGAGCCATTAAAATATTTATATAATTTAAACAGCTCCAAATCAAATATTTATGCGTTGATTCAAAAATTCATAATGTGTAGCAAAAATGTGCATCACCTCTGGTTGTTGTTCCCAACATTTTCCAAAGACCATGAACATTTTTGAAAAGCATTTTGGGTTCATTGAAATTCCACTTTTAATTTGAACCTATTTGAGTTGCTTTGGTGCTAGGGTTTGAAACATCCCCATTTCAAATTCATTTGAAATTTAAACATGATGCAAAAAGCAAGCCTAGGACCATACCAGAACTAGGGATGTGACAACTCGCCCCCACTCGAAGAAATCTCGTCCCGAGATTCAGGAGTTGGCGGAAAGAAAGCGGGGTACTCAAGTCGAAGACGATCTTCTCGCTCCCAGGTAGCTTCTCTCTCGGAATGATGAGACCATTGAACCTTGAGAAACTTGATGTTATGACGTCGAGTGACACGCTCTGCTTGATCCAGAATGCGAACGGGGTACTCTCGATAAGTAAGGTTATCTTGGAGATCAAGCGTTTCGTGGTCCACTCCGTGGATGGGATCCGAGAAGCAACGCCTGAGTTGAGAGACGTGGAAGACATCATGAACTCGAGAAAGATGTGGGGGTAGTTCCAACTGGTAGGCAACCTCTCCTCGTTTAGCGAGAATGCGAAAAGGACCGATGTAACAAGGAGACAACTTGCCCTTGATACTGAAATGATGGGTACCCTTCAAAGGAGTAACCCGAAGGTAAGCCTTGTCGCCAACTTCATAAGCCACCTCCTTATGATGACGGTCATACTGGCTCTTTTGACGAGATTGGGCTGTTTTCAAATTCTCACGAATGATGCGAACTTGCTCTTCTGCCTCTTGGATCATATCCGGTCCAAAGAATTGTCTTTCGCCGGTTTCTGACCAGTTCAAAGGTGTTCGACATCTTCGTCCATACAGGATCTCGAAGGGTGCTTTTTTAAGACTGGATTGGTAGCTATTGTTATAAGCAAACTCGGCAAAGGGAAGACATTTCTCCCAATCCATACCGAATGAGATAACGCAAGCTCTAAGCATGTCTTCGAGGATTTGTTTGACCCTTTCCACCTGACCACTTGATTGAGGGTGGAAAGCGGTACTGAAGGAAGGATGGGTGCCCATGGCAATTTGGAAACTTTCCCAGAAATGAGAGGTGAAAAGACTGCCACGGTCTGAATTGATCTCTAGTGGAACACCATGGAGTGACACTATTCAGGAGATATATAAGTCAGCAAGCTGACTAGCAGTGATACTTTCTCGAACAGGTAGGAAGTGAGCCACTTTGGAAAGACGATCAATGACTACGAAGATAGCATTATTTCCTTTCTTGGTCCTGGGAAAGCCGGTGATGAAGTCCATACCAACTTTGTCCCATTTCCACTCGGGAATAGCTAAAGGTTGAAGGGTGCCAGCAGGTCTTTGATGCTCTGCCTTAACGCGATGACAAACGTCACAGTTGGCAATATACTGAGCGATTTCTCTCTTCATCCTAGTCCACCAGAACCTCTGGCGTAGGTCCTGATACATCTTTGTACTACCGGGGTGAGCCGTGAGAGGGGATTCATGGGCCTCCTTAAGGATCAGTTGCTGCATCTGTTGACATTTGGGAACCACCAAATGGTTACCAAAGTAAACAACACCTCGTTCATCCATAAAGAAACAACCAGCAACTCCCTTGGAAATATTCTTCTTGATCCGGGAGATTCCCGTATCATGCTTCTGAGCCTCTATGATCTGATCCGTAAGGGTAGGTTTCGCCACCAAGGTAGAAAGGAAACCATGAGGAGCTATGAGAAGGTTAAGCTTACAGAATTCCTCATGGAGGGGTGGTTGACAATGTTGCAACATGAGGTTGTTGCAATAGGATTTACAACTTAAAGCATCAGCCATGACATTGGCTTTGCTTGGGGTGTAGGTGATTCCTAAGTCGTAATCCGAGATCAACTCCAACCAACGTCTCTGTCTGAGATTCAGATCCGGTTGGGTGAAGATATACTTGAGACTCTGATGGTCAGTGTAGATTTCGCAACGGTTACCAAGAAGGTAATGTCGCCAAGTCTTAAGTGCATAGACTACGGCTGCAAGCTCCAGATCATGTGTAGGATAATTTTCCTCATGTGGATGCAACTATCGAGATGCATAGGCAATCACATGACGATCCTGCATAAGAATGCAACCTAGTCCTTGACGCGAAGCATCGCAATAGATAACAAAGTCTTTAGTGAAATCCGGTGGCACGAGTATGGGCGCAGAAGTCAGGCGTCTTTTCAGTTCCTGAAAACTGTGCTCACACTGTGGGGTCCACTCAAACCTTTTATCCTTCTTGAGAAGCTCCGTGAGGGGTTTGGCCACTTTGGAGAAGTTTTCAACGAAGCGGCAACAATAACTGGCTAGACCAAGGAAACTCCTAACTTGTTTGACTGTTTCGGGTGGAGTCCAATCGAGAACGGCTTTAACTCTCTCGGGATTGACAGCAATGCCCTTACCGGAGATCACGTGGCCTAGATAGGTCACTTCTGGCAACCAAAATTCACACTTGGAGAACTTGGCATAAAGGCGATGCTCTCTGAGTTTTTCTAACACAAGCCTAAGATGTTCAGCATGCTCTTCCTCGTTCTTCGAGTAAATAAGAATATGATCGAGATAAACCACGACGAACTTATCTAAGTACTCCATAAAGATCGAGTTCATCAAGCGGGAGAAAGTAGCTGGAGCATTGGTTAGGCCGAAAGACATCACGGTGTACTCGTATTGACCATATCGAGTGACAAAAGCCGTTTTGGGGATGTCCCCGTTTCTGATCTTGATTTGGTGGTAGCCTAACCTCAAATCCATCTTGGAAAAGACTGAGGATCCAGCGAGCTGATCATACAGGTCGTTGATCCTGGGGAGCGGATACTTGTTCTTTATCGTGACCAAATTAACGGGACGATAATCTACAACCATTCGATCCGAACTATCCTTCTTCTTGATGAAGAGGACAGGGCAAGCCCATGGAGAAGAACTGGGACGGATGAAAACCTTTTGCAAGGACTCATCGAGTTGTTTCTTAAGCTCGACTAACTCCAAAGGTGCCATCTTGTATGGTCTCCTAGAGATTGGAACAGTTCCTAGGATAAGTTCTATGACAAACTCTACATCTCTATCAGGTGGGACACCTGGTAGTTCTTCAGGAAAAACATCCGGGAAGTCACGGACTACCGGAATATCTTCAAGGTCTGGAAGAGGGCTGGCATTAAGAGAATAGAGTTGACGCCTTGCAACTCTAGTGGAGACAGTGACTATTTTGCCAGATGGATGTGTAAGTTGAACAGATCTGGTGTAACAATCGATCTTGGCATGATGAGCTGTCATCCAGTCCATACCCAAGATGATGTTAATATCTGCGGACTTGAGAGATATCAAAGAAGCAAGGAAAACCAGTCTATCAACAAGGATTTCATTGCCATGGCTTACCTTGGAGGTTTGCCATTTGGAACCGGGAGTCTGGATTATTAGTGGAGTTGGCATATCACAAAATGACATGTCGTGCAACCGAGCATAACCTTCGGATATGAAGGAGTGGGATGCTCCAGTATCGAACAGAACTGAAGCTGGGTGACAATTGACAAGAAGCGTACCCAGTACGACATCGGGATCATCTTGAACTTCTGAAGCTGAGACATGGTGCACACATGCTCGTTCAATGGAGGCTGGCTTGGTACTGATCATCTTGACTGATGGCTTTTCACAACCAACAGACCTCTCAGACTGGGGTGGAGCATAACTGGACTGAGGGCAGTCATGTGCATAGTGTCCTGGTTCTCCGCAGGTAAAGCAAGTTCCTGGGGTAGGACGTGGACCTACATTGGCAAGTGGTCCACTAATAGGCCTGGGTGGAGCATGTTGCTGAGTTGGGTGAGGCGCCACATAGGATGGCCTCGGTGCATATCGAGGTGGAAGAGCCGAGTTCAGAATCCAAATCCGTCGCTTCTGAGAGCCAGAGCGGGAGGAAGAACCCAGATCACGGTTGTGCTTACGAGACTCCTCGTAAGTGAGTTGAGCTGTCTCTGCATTAATGGCCTTGTTCACAAGAGCCTGGAAAGTATCGCAATGATGCAGGTGGAGATCACGACGCAACTTAGGGTTGAGACCCTTCCGGAACCTAGCCTGCTTCTTAGCGTCCGTGGACACTTCTTCTGTAGCATAGCGGGCGAGGTTTCCAAACTCCCTACTGTAAGCATCAACAGGCAGCTTACCCTGGGTAAAACTACAGAACTCTTCCCTCTTGCGGTCAATGAGAGCCTGAGGAATGTGGTGCTCACGAAAAGCCTTGGTGAAATCCCTCCAGGTAGGAATCTGACCAGCTGGAAGCATAGCCTCATAGCTCTGCCACCAAATACTAGCAGGACCTTCCAGGTGATAAGCAGCATAGGTGACCTTGTCACCTTCAGCTACGTTCGCAGAAAGCATCTAGTGAGTGATGCTCCGGAGCCAGTCATCCGCATCGAGTGGCTCAATGGAATGATGGAAGGTGGGTGGTTTCAGGCCAATGAAGTCGGTGATGGAAACCAACTTCTTATGCTGATGTGCGGTGTTCTGCTCAATCTGTGCCAGCAAGCAGTTAGTCTCACGCTTGTTCCTCTCGGATGCTAACAAGAACTCGGCCATCAAAGGCTGGTCAGGAGGATCCTCGTCCCTACCATCTCCGTGATTCTTGCTATGAGCAACTGAACCACGGTTAGCAGACGACATCCTGGCACAGAAACCAAGGAAATAGGGATGGAATTAGCATCAACATAAGGATGCGGAATGTAATGCAAAAGCATTGGAAACTCTTGAAATCATCCTACAATTTCGGCAGCATAACGGCTGTAAATGCTCAAAAGGGATTTTGAGACATTCATCAAAGGAATAGCATGATCAGTCAGCATCATAATATCAAGGTTCTGGGTCAAACTGAGGACACACAGAAGTAGTAGAACTGTATGGTGACACAACCCAACAATCCTAAGACTTTACGGTTTAGTAACACGTCATCCTGAGAGATAGAGGAGAAGCCTAGGCCTTAACCCTCGTAGAAAAGAAGAGGCTGACTCAGAAAGAATGACATGAGGTAAGGATTAAAAAGAGCCTTACGTTCCCTTCCACAATCAATTCCCTTATATAACTAAAGCATTTCTAGACTCAACTTCGACTAGTTTGGCTTGGTAATCCTACAGTCAGTCAGGCTCTGATACCAACGCTGTCGGGACCCCGATCCCAAGTCACACCGATCTAGCATGTAACACTTCATATCACTTTGCGGCCTCACGCACGGTATTCCCACGGGTGCCACCTTACCTGGCCCGGGACCGTTTGCGCCTTTTGGCTCACGTATATGATAGTGTCACTAGCATCCATATGACAGAGAACCCGGGCCGACATGGCTAGTCGTGAACCCAAAGCGGCACAGACCTATGGAGACAGGCATACATGAATCACATCGAGCATGTCGGTCATCAGCGAGTGATTCCGGGCTGTAGCACTAGGCTAACAGGACTCCAGAAGTCACCGCGTGACATTTACCCGAAGGGACAGACACAGGAACGAAGTGAATCACATGTCGGCCAGTCAAGTGTCCTGAACAGTAGTGCTGGGCTAGTAGGACTCCGGTGAACCGGGCTGTAGCGGACTACTATGGCTCGAGGAACACTAGACTACATTTCCCCATAATAAAGGCTGCCAAGGATAAACAACTAGGTTGTCGGATCCCACACATAGCAATACACGTTACACGTACGCATAACATGCAAGTATGTGATGTACATCATAGCATCACAACATAACCCAAACTCGTATAGATAAAGGCCCAGAAGAGCCACATAGCATTCAATACAAACAGGGGTCTCATGACCCATCATTCAGAGCATACAAGCAACGGAAGCATTACATGTCTGAGTACAGACAACTACAAAAGGAAAAGACTAAGAAGCCTGACTAAAAACGACCCTCCCAAGGGTACAAGATCGTAGCTGGGACACAAGCTACTCGTCGAAGTCACTAGGGTAACCAACTGCAAAATATAAATAAGCAAACGTGAGTACAAAGGTACTCAGCAAGTCTTACTTCAGAACTATCTACATATGCATCATTATCAACAAAGGGGGTGGTGGAGTTTAACAGCAGCAAGCCAGCTTTGACTCAATGGCTAATCTATACTACGAGTATCAGAAACTTCTTTAGGTGAGAAGACGCACACGAGTCCACATATTCACCATATCAATACTCCACTATGGATCCGTTCCCGTCTCCCTACGAGAAGGCCATCCATAGTACTCACGCTTATCTTGCGGATTTTAGAGTATCCACTTCAAATTGTCTATGTACTACATAAGTCCTCCAAGTTTCCATATCCGAGGAAAACGGCTATTCGAATAGATAATATTGACCCTGCAGGGGTGTACTTCTTCACACACGCTCTCGCCACTTATAGCCATGTACACGTCATGTACCTCGGCAACCTTCAAGCGGAAGCCGGGCAAGGGTGTCGGCCACGACCTGACTAACCACACAAGTCTCTCGTCCAGGTTTATCGCCTATTCGGGTTCCATCCGCAAGGAGATCCGGCCGGGGTGTCGCTCACGGCCCCAAACGATGTGTGCAGGGTTCCCAAGCCCACCATCCTGGTGCCGCTTGGTACACCGTGCCACGGTGCCTAGTCTGTCCCAAGCCCGTCCCGTCGGACACCACCTGGTAGACAAGTAGCACTACCTACAACGCCAGAAACTAGTTGCAACTCCTGGACAGATCTCAAGCGGATTAATAAGCCGAGAGGGGCCGGATAACCGGAACCCAATGTGTGGTAGTAACTGGACTTGGACAACATACACAGAACTCAGTGCTTAAGGACGGTTCCAATGAGACAACCCACCATGTACTCCTACATGGCCTCTCCTCGCTATCTTTACCAAAACGTGTTCACACACTTAGCCTTTACCGGTAGGACATGTTCACCACTCCGATTCATTCCGATGAATCAGGCCTGACACAACTCTAAGCATAGCTGGCATAAAGAAAACAAGCATGGATGAGCAGGCACACCAAGGCTCAAGCAACTCCTACTCATGCTAGTGGGTTTCAACTATTTACTATGGCAATGACAGGTCATGCAGAGGAATGGGTTCAGCTACCGCAGCAGAAAGTAGCAGTTTGAATCGTTGTTGTCCTAATGCAGTAAAAGGAGCAGGAGCGAGAGAGTGGGACTTTATCGAGATGCTCAAGGGGGTTTGCTTGCCTGATAGATCGACGAAGAAGCACTGCTCCTCAGACAGGTACTCGTGACACCTTCCGGAGTAGAACCTATCGAGAGGGAACAGTGCCGGCAATCAATAAACAACCATATGCAACAATATGATGCATGAAGATGACATTCAAAGATGCTATGATTTGCCCTAATGCATCTAGCATCAATTTGGTTGAAGTCCATATGAACCAAGGGTTCATATGCAAACCCCAAATTAAGTATATAACATGACATTATTACGTTTTCACTTATACAGCAAGTATAAGTTGGTTTTTCATGCATGAAACTAGCATAAATGGATTCCTTGCATTTTTCTGATAATTTTTCATATATAATTTATTTGATTTGGAGTTACGGTTGAATTTCTATGATTTTTAGAAGTTTTAACTATTTTCTGGAATTTCCTGATTTAAATTAATACCAGAAAATGATATAATGCGTCAGCACAGCGTCATGCTTACGTCAGCAGGTCAAAGGCGGCTGACCAGGTCAAACCTGACGTGTGGGGTCCACAAGTCAGTGTCTGTGGTTAATCCTAATCTAAAAATAAGCCTAAACTGATTTAGTTAATGGGGTTGGGCCCACGCGTCAGTGACCCAATTAGCTAAACAGGGTTAATTAGTTGTTAATATAATCTTAACTAAAACTTAACAGGGTCGGGCCCACATGTCACTGAGAGAGAGGGGGGAGGTCAACGGGGCTGTGGGGTCAAACCGGTCAACCCCACCGGCGTTTAGCCGCCGGCGAGGCCGAACGCGGCGGAGGGGCTCGGGATCGCCGTTCCGGCGACCAAAAGGACGGCGGAGGGGCTCTCCGTGGAGCTGGGCGTGCGCCGCATCCATTTGTGCTAACGGCAGGGGCTGAGGTGGCTCGAGCTCGCCGGAGGCAAGCTCGCGGCGGTGGCCGGAGTTCGGGCGATGATGAAAACGTTGCTATGGTGCACGGTAGGAGCAACGGTTGGTTGCTCTGGGCCCGTGGAGCTATGCTGAGCACGGTGATGCGCTCGGTATTGGGCTTGGGCGGCTGCGGCGACGGCGACGGCGGTGACATGGCCGGCGGGCGGAAACTTTCGGCTCCGGTGAAGAGCATGGTTAGGGGACGTGTTCGGCAGCAAGAAGAGAGGGGAAAGACGGCGGGGCTCACTGGGGGTCGGAAGAGAAGGTCAGCGGGCTCGGGGGCGCGCCAGACGCCATGAATCGCCGGCGGTGATCGACGGCACCCGAGGTGGAAGACGAGCTCGAAGGCGTCACCACGGTGCTCCTGGGTTCGGGATCTTCCGCGTGGAGGAGCTGTGTGTCGTCACGGAGCTTTTGGACACGGGGAAAGGGCGAGAAGACCACGGTGCTCACGGTGGCAGCGAACGGCGGCGACGGACCCATTCGGGCGTGCTACAGAGAGAGAGAGAGAGAGAGAGAGCAGGGGAAGGGAGAGTGAGCAGCGAGTGAGGGAAAGGAGAGAGGGGCTTCGAGGCGTCTCCAGGCGCGGGATTGGGTCGACGGGGAGCGCGACACGGCGAAGTAGGAGGTGGCGCGGTCGGCTGCGTGCGCTGGCTGCCAGTGGGCACAAGGTTGAAGACAACCTTGCCCCTGGTGGGCTGGGCCAACAGTGCCAGGCCGGCTGGGCTGCCAGGTAAGGACAGGTAACCTTTCCTTTTCCTGTTTTCTATTTCTATTTCTGACATTTGTTTTGTATTTAAAAGAAATGTTAAAACATTTCCATAAATGCTGAAAATAATTGTGGCATCTAGATATAATATTCTAGAGGCCCTCACCAATTCCCAACATTTTTGGAGCCATTAAAATATTTATATAATTTAAACAGCTCCAAATCAAATATTTATGCGTTGATTCAAAAATCCATAATGTGTAGCAAAAATGTGCATCACCTCTGGTTGTTGTTCCCAACATTTTCCAAAGACCATGAACATTTTTGAAAAGCATTTTGGGTTCATTGAAATTCCACTTTTAATTTGAACCTATTTGAGTTGCTTTGGTGCTAGGGTTTGAAACATCCCCATTTAAAATTCATTTGAAATTTAAACATGATGCACAAAGCAAGCCTAGGACCATACCAGAACTAGGGATGTGACATTTTCGTTCTTGAACTCCGTTCCATTGTCGCTGCGAACCTTCTTGATCTTTACTTCAAATTGATTTTGGGCCTTCCTAGCGAAGTTCTTGAAGATCTTTTGGACCTGTGATTTATCATCAAGAAAGAACACCCACGTAAATCTTGAAAAGTCATCAACTATGACTAGACCAAATGAGTTACTACCGACACTCTTGTAGGCATTGGGACCAAAGAGATCCATATGAAGTAGCTCGAGCGGTCTTCTCGCGGTCATAATGGTCTTCACGGGCTGACTTCCTCCAACTTGTTTTCCTGCTTGACAAGCACTACAAAGTCTATCCTTGTCAAATATAACATCTTTTACTCCAAGGATATGATCACCTTTAATAAGCTTATCAAGATTTTGCATGCCCACATGACCTAACCTTCTATGCCACAACCAAACATTCGAGGATTTAGCAATTAGGCAAGTTCTAGGTTGAGCTTTTTTAGTGAAATCAACAATGTAAAGATCACCTCTACGTGTACCGGTAAAGACCATTTTATGATTATCTCTACGAAACACCTGGCAATCTACTTCAGTAAATAGGACATTGAAACCAAAGTCAGCAAGTCTAGATACGGAAAGTAAATTGTAGCCAAGAGATTCAATGAGCATAACATTTTGTATGGAGCTATCATGTGAGTTGGCCACCTTACCAAGGCGAACCACCTTACCCTTTGAGTTATCACCAAAAGTGACATACTTTCGAGGGCCGTCGTTTTCAGCAAGCTCACGAAACATATCTTTGTCTCTAGTCATATGATCAGTACACCCACTATCTAGAACCCATTCCTTTCCTCCAGCCATGTAGCCACGAAGATTCGCCATAAGACCAAAGTGTCTCATTTCATCATCAAGATCATAGTCACTATCATCATCCTCTCCATGTTCAACATCGTCATGTGGCGGATAAATTCCTATAGAGAGTGATTCATTAGAAGTATGACTCTAACAATGTTCATTTCTATGAATTCTAATGACTTCAGAAATGATATTGCTAATGATTCCAACATCTCCTTTGGCACTCGTAAGATTAGTAAGCTCAAATAAACAATCACCAAATTTGGGATCATTGGAACTCATCTTACTCAAGGCAATAGACTTATGAAGAATCTCATCTAAGTTTTTCAAAGAATAGTTTGGAAATCATTCCTCAAGGAATCTCCATATGATGTAGGCACAATCAAGAGCAGGCAAACTAGCAAGCAAGTTTCTAGGCAAACCTCTAGTGATTAAATTGACAGTTCTAAGATTACGAATCATGTCAATAGACTCGTCAAGGGTAGGATGCAAAGGATCAACATGAGGTGCACAAGGGCTAGTAATGTACTTATTCAAATGATATTCATTGAAAATATCAAGCATCTCATTTTTCCACTCATGAAAGTACTCTCCATCAAGTATAGGCACTCTATGTCTAAGACTCCCCAACGTAGACTCATCCATCTTCCTCCAAAGGTGTTTAAACCGAAGAAATGGAGACCAAAGCTCTGATACCAATTGAAAGGATCGAGAAGAGGTGTCTAGAGGGGGTGAATAGACTCTTAGTAAGAAAAGTTGCAGTTTTTAAATTCTTTAAGTTGAAGTGGAGTTTTAGCACAAGTTTAAACATTCACAATACATATCAAGCAAGCATGACAAGTGTATATGAGCAGCGGAAAGTAAAACATGCAAGTTGCAAGAATGTAAAGGGATGGGATTTGAGTGTGCAAACGCAATTGGAGACACAGAGATTTTTGGCGTGGTTCCGATAGGTGGTGCTATCGTACATTCACGTTGATGGAGACTTCAACCCACGAAGGGTAACGGTTGCGCGAGTCCACGGAGGGCTCCACCCATGAAGGGTCCATGAAGAAGCAACCTTGTCTATCCCACCATGGCCATCACCCATGAAGGACTTGCCTCACTAGGGTAGATGTTCACGAAGTAGGCAATCTCCTTTCCTGTACAAACTCCTTGGTTCAACTCCACAATCTTGACGGAGGCTCCCAAGTGACACCTAACCAATCTAGGAGACACCACTCTCCAAAAGGTATTAGATGGTGTGTTGATGATGAACTCCTTGCTCTTGTGCTTCAAATGATAGTATCCCCAACACTCAACTCTTTATAATAGGTGTAGATTTGGTGGGAAGATGATTTGAGTGGAAAGCAAGTTGGAGAAGGCTAGAGATCAAGATTTATGTGGTTGGATTGGATTATCTTGACCTCAACACATGAGTAGGTGGTTCTTTCTCGGAAAATGTTTGCTGGAAGTGTAGGCATGTTCTGATGGCTCTCCTCGCGAATGAAGAGTGAGTGGAGGGGTATATATAGCCTCCACACAAAACCTAACCATTACACAGAAATCACCAAACTCGGTGGGACGGGATCAGACAACTCGGTCGGGCCGATTTAGTTCATAATGTGATCATTAGACATTTCGGTGGGACCGATATGATCAACTCGGTGGGACCGATGTGCTAGGGTTAGGGTAATACCTCGTCTCAGTTTGACCAATTACGCAAACTCGGTGAGACCGATTTTGGTAATAAGCAAAACAGAGAGTTGGTCAAGCAAACTCGGTGGGACCGATTGCATATCTTGGTGGGCCCAGAGTTATTGCAATAGGTAACAGAGATTTTGCAAGCCCATCTCGGTGAGACCGAGACCCCATCGGTGAGACCGAATTGATCAGGGTTTGTGGCAGTGGCTATGTCAAGTGAACTCGGTGGCGCCGGATGGAAAATTTCGGTGGGGCCGAGTTTGACTTTTGGTTTGGGACATATGTGGATATGGGAAAGTGGTTGAGGGTTTTGGAGCATATCACTAAG
This sequence comes from Triticum monococcum, assembly GCA_034509565.1. Taxonomy (NCBI): domain Eukaryota; kingdom Viridiplantae; phylum Streptophyta; class Magnoliopsida; order Poales; family Poaceae; genus Triticum; species Triticum monococcum. Next base: position 81,774,062 of record CM067843.1, read on the forward strand.
CATTTTGAGCAAGCAAGCCATTAAGCAACACCTCATCCCCTTTTAATAGTATTGGCTTTCCTACGGACTCAATGTGATCTTGGATCACTAAAAGTAAAAAATGTAGAGTCTTGAGCTTTTTTAGCTTGAGCCAATCCTTTGTTCTTAGCATCTTGGAAGGGTTCCATATCCTCTTGTCCACGCCACTCCATCTGTTGAACTTGTCTGAAATACACTAGATGAAAATAATAGTCCAACAAGAGATATGTTGGCATTAATTACCAAAACCACCCAGGGAGCACTTGTGCTTTCACTTGCTATTAGTTTAGTAGGGAGGTACCAAAGTAATCCAGAAGTGGATCACTGGACAGCGGTCAAGAACATCCTGAAATACCTGAAAAGGACTAAGGATATGTTTCTTATTTATGGAGGTGACAAAGAGCTCGTCGTAAATGGTTACGTCGATGCAAGCTTTGAGATTGATCCGGATGACTCTAAGTCACAAACCGGATATGTATTTTTACTGAATGGTGGTGCTATCAGTTGGTGCAATTCCAAGTAGAGCGTCGTGGCGGGATCTACCTGTGAAGCGGAATACATAGCTGCTTCGGAAGCAGCAAATGAAGGAGTCTGGATGAAGGGGTTCATATCCGATCTCGGTGTCATAACTAGTGCATCAGGTCCAATGAAAATCTTTTTTGACAATACTGGTGCAATTTCCTTGGTAAAGGAATCCAGATTTCACAAGAGAACCAAGCACATCAAGAGATGCTTCAATTCTATCCTCGATCAAGTCAAGGAGGGAGACATAGAGATTTGCAAGATACATACGGATCTGAATGTTGCAGACCCGTTGACTAAGCCTCTCTCACAAGCAAAACATGATCAGCACCAAGACTCCATGGGTGTTAGAATCATCACAATGTAATCTAGATTATTGACTCTAGTGCATGTGGGAGACTAAAGGAAATATGCCCTAGAGGCAATAATAAAGTTGTTATTTATATTTACTTATATCATGGTAAATGTTTATTATTCATGCTAGAATTGTATTAACTGTAAGCTTAGTACATGTGTGAATACATAGACAAAACAGAGTGTCACTAGTATGCCTCTACCTGACTAGCTCGTTAATCAAAGATGGTTAAGTTTCCTAGCATGGACAAAGAGTTTTCAATTGATGAACGGGATCACATCATTAGAGAATGATGTGATTGACTTGACCCATCCGTTAGCTTAGCACGATGATCGTTTAGTTTACTACTATTGCTTTCTCCATAACTTATACATGTTTCTATGACTATGAGCTTATGCAACTTCCGAATACCGGAGGAACACTTAGTGTTCTATCAAACATCACAACGTAATTGGGTGACTATAAAGATGCTCTACATGTGTCTATGATGGTGTTTGTTGAGTTGGCATAGATCGAGATTAGGATTTGTCACTCCGTGTATCGAAGAGGTATCTCTGGGCCCTCTAGGTAATGCACATCACTATAAGCCTTGAAAGCAATGTAACTAATGAGTTAGTTACGAGATGTAGCATTACAGAACAAGTTAAGAGACTTGCCGGTAACGAGATTGAACTAGGTATTGAGATACCGACGATTGAATCTCGGGCAAGTAACATACCGATGACAATGGGAACAACGTATGTTGTTATGCGGTTTAACCGATAAAGATCTTTGTAGAATATGTAGGAACCAATATGAGCATCCAGGTTCTACTATTGGTTATTGACCGGAGATGAGTCTCGGTCATGTCTACATTGTTCTCGAACCCGTAGGGTCCGCACGCTTAACATTCGGTGACGATCGGTATTATGAGTTTATGTGTTTTGATGTACCGAAGGTTGTTCGGAGTCCCGGATGTGATCACGGGCATGACGAGGAGTCTCGAAATGGTTGAGACATAAGGATCGATATATTGGAAGCCTATGTTTGGACATCGGAATGGTTTCGGGTGAGTTCGGGCATTTACGGGAGTACCTGGAGGTTACCGGAACCCCCCGGGAAATATATGGGCCTTATTGTGCCATAGTGGGAGAGAGGGGAAGGAAGCCTAGGAGGGGGCGCCCCCCAATCCCAATCCGAATTGGGTGGGGGGCTGCCCCCCTTTCCTTCCTCCTTCGTCCCCCTTCCTTCCTCTCCTAGTCCAAATAGGGAAGGGGGGAATCCTACTCCCGGTGGGAGTAGGACTCCTCCAGGGCGCGCCATAGAGGGCCGGCCCTCCCCCCTCCTCCACTCCTTTATATACGGGGGAGGGGGCACCCCGAAGGCACACAAGTTGACATTGTCTTAGCTGCGTGCGGTGCCCCCCTCCACCATAATCCACCTCGGTCATATTGTTGCAGTGCTTAGGCGAAGTCCTACTGAGGGAGTCCTGGGTTAGGGGGTCTCCAGACAGCCGGACTATATCCTTTGGCCAGAATGTTAGACTATGAAGATACAAGATTGAAGACTTCATCTCGTGTCCGGATGGGACTCTACTTGGCATGGAAGGCAAGCTAGGCAATACGGATATGTATATCACCTCCTTTGTAACCAACCTTGTGTAACCCTAGCCCTTTCCGGTGTCTATATAAACCAGAGGGTTTTAGTCCGTAGGACAACATACAATCATACCATAGGCTAGCTTCTAGGGTTTAGCCTCTCCGATCTCGTGGTAGATCTACTCTTGTACTACCCATATCATCAATATTAATCAAGCAGGACGTAGGGTTTTACCTCCATCAAGAGGGCCCGAACCTGGGTAAAACTTCGTGTCCCCTGCCTCCTATTACCATCCGCCTAGACGCACAGTTCGGGACCCCCTACCCGAGATCCGCCGGTTTTGACACCGACATTGGTGCATTCATTGAGAGTTCCTCTGTGTCATCGCTGTTAGGCTTGATGGCTCCTTCTATCATCGATAGCGATGCAGTCTAGGGTGAGACTTTTCTCCCTGGACAGATCTTTCTGTTCGGCGGCTTCGCACTGCAGGCCAACTCGCTTGGCCATCTGGAGTAGATCGAAAGTTATGCCCCTGGCCACCAGGTCAGGTTTGGAAGCTTAAACTACACGGCCGATATCCGCGGAGACTTGATCTTTGACGGATTCGAGCCTCTGCCTTGTGCGTCACGCGGTCACGATGAGTACGATTTAGCTCTACCATCAGACAGTGTTCAAGAAATCACATCGGCAGCCGCTCCGACCCTTAATTCGGAGCCAGTTGCGCCTCCCATGGACGAATGGATAGACCCCGCCACAGAGGCCGGATCCCCAACGGCGATCGAGCCGAATATCGATCTTACCCTTCACGAGAGCAGTGTTGTTGAACTGCCGGATACTTCTCCGGCCATGGACTCCGAACCGCCTGCGCCCGTTCCTATCGAATCCGGTCGGGCGCCGATCATGGAGTGTACCTCCGCGGATATCTTTCAGCACTCGCCCTTCGGCGACATACTGAGTTCATTAAAGTCTCTCTCCTTGTCAGGAGAGTCCTGGCCGAACTATATCCGGCAGGATTGGGATGTGGATGACAAAGAAATTCGCCGCCCGCCCACCACCCACTTTGTAGCCACTGTCGATGACTTAACCGACATGCTCGACTTCGACTTCGAAGACATTGACGGTATGGACGACGATTCAGGAGACGAACAGGAACCGCTGCCCACAGGGCACTGGACGCCCACTTCATCACATGACGTATACATGGTGGACACACCAAAAGAAACGACGACGAGGAATGGAAGGACGCAACGAAGGGTTGTCCCCTTGAGAAGCAGTCAAAGCGGCGGCGCAAGTGCCGCTCCAAATCCCGCCTCGGCAGAAACAACGATCATATAGATCCAGCGTTAGAGCAGGGTGAACCATCGCCGGACCACGGCAACACGGAGAATCAAACCGAACAACCTGACTCTGTCAAAGATAATAGTCCGGAGAACATCACACCGGACAGACACCCGGAGCAACGAAATGTCCATCAAAGGCCTGTTACCACCGCGAGGAGTCTAAAAAAGCAGAAGCAAAGGCTGAAGGCTGCACAAGACACACTCAAAATTAGATGGAGTAAAGTACTCAACACAGCAGCGAAGTACGGCGGTAATCGCCACGCCAAGAGCTACCCGAAGCGGAAGTTGCTACCTGAATTCGATGAGGAGGCCTTAGATCCCCCGCAACCAAAAATTAAAATGGCCATCTGGCCGGATAGACGACCTCACGGCCAACATAGAGCGGCAAACAACGCCGCACATAAGCCAATACGTGATCCACGCGAGGGCTCGCATCAAAATGACGGTGCAACCAAATCCATCTATGGACCACGCAAGCGCGTTCCAGCATACAATGCAACACAACAAACATCCGAACACCACGGTACACCCAGATACAGGGGTGCTGCACACCCCCTATGTTTCACCGATGAGGTGCTGGATCATGAATTACCAGATGGATTCAAACCCGTAAACATAGAGGCATACGACGGAACAATGGACCCTGGGGTCTGGATTGAGGACTATATCCTCCATATCCATATGGCTCAAGGAGATGATCTCCAAACCATTAAGTATCTACCCCTCAAACTCAAAGGGCCAGCTCGGCACTGGCTTAAAAGCCTCCCCGAAAGTTCCATTGGAAGCTGGGAAGAGCTCGAAGATGCTTTTCGGGCAAATTTTCAAGGGACTTATGTCCGACCTCCGGATGTAGACGATTTAAGTCATATAACTCAACAGCCCGGAGAGTCAGCCCGGAAGCTTTGGAACAGGTTTCTTACTAAAAAGAACCAAATAGTCGACTGTCCGAACGCCGTAGCCTTGGCAGCTTTTAAGCACAGCGTCCGCGACGAATGGCTTGCCAGACACCTCGGCCAAGAAAAGCCAAGAACAATGGCAGCATTAACAAGCCTCATGACCCGCTTTTGCGTGGGTGAGGACAGCTGGCTAGCCAGATGCAGCACTAGCGACCCAAGTACATCCGAAGTTAGAGATGGAAACGGGAAATCACGACGCAGCAAAAATAATAAGCACCGGAATAAAGAAGACAGCCCGAAGAGCACGGTGGTAAACGCCGGATTCAGAAGCTCTCGGCCAGGTCAGCAAAAGCCGCCCTCTAAGGGCGCCAGAGATGAACTGTCTAGCCTAAACAAAATTCTGGACCAAATATGTCAGATCCATAGCACCCCCGATAAACCTACAAATCATACCCACAGAAAATGTTGGGGCTTCAAGCAGTCCGGCAAGCTCAACGTCGTACACAAGGGGGAGGATACACCAAGCAAAGATGAGGATGAGCCTCGCAAGCAAAGCACTGGGGAACAGAAGAAATTTCCACCAAAAGTCAAAACAGTAAACGTGTTACACGTTATAAAGGGGAGAAACAAAGCGGCACTCCCAGAGAAATATGCCCAAAGGCCTATCACCGCGGAGTCCTGCCACTGGTCATCTCAACCGATCACTTTCGACCATCGGGATTACTCAGCAAGTATCCGGCGTGCAGGATGGGCTGCCTTGGTATTAGACCCAATAATTGACGGATACCACTTCACACGAGTCCTGATGGACGGTCCGCAAAATGGGGATAGACCCAAAGAAAATTTGCCATAGCAATACTACCTTTAAAGGAGTAATGCCAGGCCCAGGGGCTCACTGCACGGGCTCCCTGCTACTAGAGGTTATATTCGGCTTCCCCGATAACTTCCGTAGCGAAAATTTAACCTTCCACATTGCTCCGTTCCAAAGTGGCTGTCAAGCACTACTTGGACGCGAAGCTTTCACTCGCTTTAATGCAATACCTCATTACGCTTCCCTCACGCTTAAGATGCCCGGTCCACGTGGCATCATTACAGTAAATGGAAATATTGAACGATCCCTGCGCGCCGAAGATAGTGCGGCTGCCTTGGCAGCCGCACACTAAAACGGCCTCACCAACTAAAGCATTCGATAGGTCGTCAAGACCACGGACATGGGTAGACGAGTCCGGGGCAGCTATTTGTAATTCATACAGGTTTGATGGCCACACCCCTATTACAAATACAAGGGGCTCAATGCGCACACACAAGTGGCAATTTTTACTCATCTTGAATTATACATGGTTTCTTTAAACCTACCTTTTTGCACAACAACTTTTCACCTAAATTCCTCTCTTTTACAGATGACCATCGTGCTACACCCATCCAGGATACGGCACAACAGAGACACAGGCGCAGACATGTAGCAGGGACCCGTTCCAAGGATTCTTTTTAGATTAAGACCCTGCGTAAACCTTTCTTACTGTCTCTTGTTGATACACATCCCTCGGATTCTCAGTACTATTGAGAAGGATGCTGACGTCTTGGCATGTGGCCACGTCAGAATAATGCACGTACCTGGACACCAGGGGCTTCTTACAAAGGGCACTGATTAGGCCCGGTTTATACCATAAAGACCGAATACCTTAGGGAGTGTTCGGCGTCACGAGTTTGGCCTTATATACATCAGCTCTGAATCATGTCTTTGGTCAAATGTTGGGTTTGCCCGGCTCCTATGTTTTGCTGCCTTACATTCCGCTCTATCGGCTAACGCGGCACCAGGAGAACTACTGCGATTGTGCCCCGGTTCATCCGGACGAGCACCTCAGTAGAGAAAGCCGAAAACTGACTGTGATGATATAGCGTGAGACTGGTCAACCACTCGATGACCTATCGGAATGATAGAATTCCTCCGCCTTAACGAAGGGCCGTTTCCCGGCCAGGCATGTACGCACCCCAAATTCGGATGAGTGCGGAGCCACCAGGGGCTATATAGTAGCCCCACTGTCAAACTCCTATGGCTAAGTGAAAGTGTTAAAGCATTATAGTCCAGTTGCCTAGTTCGCTGCGTTATCACCTCCTTATTAGGACCAAGATGTTGGATTAAGTGTGAACACGAGTCTTCTGCGAACACCCCCGCATTATATGCATGGGGGCTGAAGCCAACGACTGCAATCTTTCAGGTTATACACATGTATACATAAATGGCCGCACGGGAGGCATCATATTACTTTCAGGCAAAAGTGTAGATACAACCTTAGTAAATTTCATAAAAACATTGTGTTTACAATAGGAATACATGTCACTCAAACATAATATTCTTCGAGCACTGGGCCTCTATCAAACGAGCACCCTCGAGAACTTCTTCGAAATAGTGCTCGGCAGCCACTCGGCCTATGGCCGAACCCTGCACCGCAACAGTGGCAGCATCCATCTCCGCCCAGTATGCTTTAACACGGGCAAAGGCCATTCGCGAGCCTTCTATACACGCTGACCTTTTCATCGCATTGATGCGCAGCACCGCACCACGGAACTGCTGCACTAAGCTGAAATAGTTGTTCGGCTTCGGCTTTTCCGGCCATAGCTGATCCACGACAGACCTCATGGCGAGTCCGGACAACCTATTGAGTTCGGCCCATTCGCCTAGTTGATCAGTCAATGGAAGCGGATGATCTGGAACGTTAAATTGCGACCAGAACAGCTTGTCCACTTCACGATCTGTTTGATCTCGGAAGTATTTGGCCGCATCAATAGCGCTCGCTGCCAAGTCCATATATGCGTCTGCCGAACTCCACAGCCGATCCAGAGGGGCATACCGTGGATCTCCGAACTTCCTCCGCAGCATAAAGGGCTTCCCAGCCACAATATCCTCGGCTTCACGCAGTTCCTCCTTCCCTCTCATGGCAGAGCGAGTGTCCTTGGCCGCCATCGTGGCCTTTTCGAGGTCCGTCGCCTTCGCTCGGTTCTCTTCTTTAAGGAACTGGCAACAGTCGGCAGTGTCTTTTAACTTTACAGCCATCTTGGCCATTTTGTCTTTACTCTCGCAATGTGCAGCCTTTTCGGCTCTTAACTCTTCGGCCGCCTTTAAAGCGGCCGCATTACTAATTCTTGCTTGTTCCTTGGCTCGGGCAAGTTCCGCCCGAAGGGTCTCCATGATGGCAGCTCCATCTGTAGTCACAACATATTAAAGATACTGGCGTTACGCTGCTCTTACTATGTGACATTCACCAGAAAATATCACTTACCATGTGCCTCGTCAAGCCGCTTATTAACAAGCTCGATGTCGGCATCCGCCGCATCCAGTTGCCACTTTAGTTTGATAATCTCATGAGTCTGGCCAGCCACCGAAGCTCCAGCCACCGGCACATAAAGGCGGTTTGGTTATTACCTGGGACTACGATCCTCTATTCGCCGCCGTTCTCGACGACAACCAAAGTCTCAGGGGCTACTATCTACACAGGGCACACCTAAAATGTGCGGTACTATCAAAAAGTATATCATTTCACGTACCTCAAAGCCCGTCAGTAGACTCATAAAAGCTTCATGCAATCCGCTTTCGGCGGACGAAATTCTTTCCATCACCGTACCCATCAACGTACGGTGTTCTTCTGACATGGCTGCTCGCTCCAATAGCACCCTCAGTATGTCCGACCGCATACCAGAGGGTGTCGGACTCTTTTGTTTGCTCTCTTCAAGAGCCGGACGCTGGGGACTTCGGGTGACTATAGGATTATCTTCTGGCCTCACCGGATCCGGAGAGGCCCTCCGTGACGACACTTGAAGGTCGCCCGCTTCTTGAGCGGAGGAGTCCGGGGGAGGCGTTTCGCTCTCCATCATCTCCGGAAGAAGATCCCCCGAAGACGAGCTCTGTTGAGAAGGGCTAAGATCCGAACTGCAAGATAAATGCTTCGGTTATTTTCCTCAGAGGTAAGGTAGTATATCTTCACTATTAAAGTACTTTTTGATTACTTACAGCTCGTTAGAGGGCTAATCCCCGCGCGGACTTTGTGCGGCAAGAGCACTCTCCAAGGCAGGACCCTCTGATGGAGATTTCTTCTCCCGTTTGGAAACCTTGGTTTTCGGATCTTCAGAGGTAGTCCTCTTCCTTCCCCGAGGTGAGAGAATGTCAGATTCCTCCCCTTGGTTATCCTCCCTCATGGAGGCGTTCATTCCCTTGGTCGGAATAGGTAGTGGTGGAGGCCCGCTTTCGCCCTCATTATTCCCCCCTTTATCTTCCTTTGAGGGCTCCGGGCAAGGTGCTAGCTCGAGCATCTTTTCCAGTACCGGATTGTCCAAACCCTCAGGAAGGGGGGGCCGAACACCGAATCATCTTTGCCTTCGTTAGCCAGTCCTGGTCAAAGAGCGATTTCTCAGAATGACGTCATGATAAATGAAAGATGGTGTGTTCGGCTAGTGGATTACTTACTTGGTCGGCGGTGCGGTTGCTGCTCAGGCCCACGTCCTCGGTAGTATCCGGACACTTTATTTCGGGCCCGAAGAATGATTTATACATCTCCTCGTGCGTTAGGCCGAGGAAATTCTAAATAGTGCGCGGTCCTTCTGGGTTGAACTCCCACATGCGGAGGGGCCGGCGTTTGCAAGGCTGGACTCGACGAACCAGCATAACTTGCATCACTGTAACCAGACTGAAATCTCCTTCGAAGAGATCTTGAATGCGGCTCTGCAGTATAGGCACGTCCTTGGGTGGACCCCAGCTCAGCCCTCTGCTAATCCATGACATCAGTTGTGGTGGGGGCCCGAGCGGAAAGCAGGGGCAGTCACCCACTTGGCACTTCTGGGAGCTGTGATGTAAAACCACTCCCATTGCCATAATCCGGGCACCTCTGGAAAGGAACCCTTTGGCCATGGAACTCCAACTATCTTTCTTATTAATGCGCCCCCGCACGCTACATGCTGCCCCTCGATCATCTTCGGCTTCACGTCAAAGGTCTTGAGCCACAGGCCGAAGTGAGGGGTAATGCGGAGGAAGGCCTCACATACGACAATAAATGCCGAGATGTGGAGAAAGGAGTCCGGGGCTAGATCATGGAAATATAGCCCGTAATAGAACATTAAACCCCTAACGAAGGGATCCAGAGTGAGGCCTGGACTCGGAGGATGTGGGAGATGAACACAATGTTCTCGTTGGGTTCGGGAGTAGGGACGGCCTGCCCTTGGGCAGGCAGCCGATGTGAAACCTTGGCGGTCAGGTATCTAGCCTCCCTCAACTTCTTGATAAACTCTTCTGTAATGGAGGAGGGCATCCACCAGCCTTGAAGGCTGGATCCGAACATGATTGAAGGTCCAAAGCACCTGACCTAGGCTTTGTGTGTTAGAACTCAAGGCGGGGGAAGGATTCGATTGAGCACGGGAGGGGAAAAAGTAAAAGCCTTGTCCCTTTATAAAGAGGGTGAATATCAAGCATCCTCTCCGTGGCCATTTGGGACTTGCCTATAATCTAGGAGTCCTAGACACGGTTGGGTTACCCACAATCGTATTGATGAGAATCCTGTAATTAGGGGAACACGATCTCTGCTTTGACAAGACATGTCAAGAAACCACCTCGCGTTATGTGTGGAGCTGGTTGAAGAAAAACGGTTCGAATAATCACCGAGCCATGACATGATGTCATGTTGCCAAAATGTGTCAGCAAACTAAGATTTCTGGAAATATTATTCTCTGTACGGTGGAATGTGGAATTTATTTTGCAGGGTCGGACACTATCCTGGTATTCAAACTCTTCTGTGATGTGTTCGGAGGAGGAACCTGCCTTGCAATGCCGAAGACAACACTGCGCGTCGGACTCATCGTCATTGAAGCCTGGTTCAGGGGCTACTGAGGGAGTCCTGGATTAGGGGGTCTCCGGACAGCCAGACTATATCCTTTGGCCAGACTGTTAGACTATGAAGATACAAGATTGAAGACTTCGCCTCGTGTCCGGATGGGACTCTACTTGGCGTGGAAGGCAAGCTAGGCAATATGGATATGTATATCACCTCCTTTGTAACCGACCTTGTGTAACCCTAGCCCTTTCCGGTGTCTATATAAACCGGAGGGTTTTAGTCCGTAGGACAACATACAGTCATACCATAGGCTAGCTTCTAGGGTTTAGCCTCTCCGATCTCGTGGTAGATCCACTCTTGTACTACCCATATCATCAATATTAATCAAGCAGGACGTAGGGTTTTACCTCCATCAAGAGGGCCCGAACCTGGGTAAAACTTCGTGTCCCCTGCCTCCTGTTACCATCCGCCTAGACGCACAGTTCGGGACCCCCTACCCGAGATCCGCCGATTTTGACACCGACACCTACGTCGGTAGCTTCATCATCACCGTCATCACGTCGTCGTGCTGACGAAGCTCTCCCTCGACACTTAGATGGATCAAGAGTTCATGGAACGTCAACGAGCTGAACGTGTGCAGATCACGGAGGTGTCGTACTTTCGGTACTAGGATCGGTTAGATCATGAAGACGTACGACTACATCAACCACGTTGTCATAATGATTCCGCTTTCAATCTACAAGGGTACATAGACAACACTCTCCCCTCTCGTTGCTATGCATCACCTAGATGGATCTTGTGTGTGCGTAGGATTTTTTTTTGAAATTACTGCATTCCCCAACACCGACTTGTTGACTGACCTCACCGAAACATTCGCCAACTTAAGAAGATTTGACATCAAGCTCAATCCGTCAAAATGCACATTCGGAGTCCCAGGCGGAAAATTACTCGGTTTTCTTGTTTCCGAACAAGGAATCGACGCAAACCCTGAGAAGATTGGAGCAATTCTCCGAATGAAATGTCATGTGCATATGCATGATGTTCAGAAGCTTACTGGTTGTTTGTCTACTCTAAGTCGATTCATCTCGCGCCTCGACGAAAAGGCATTGCCTCTTTCTCGACTAATGAAGGAGTCTGACAAGTTCGAGTGGACTCCTGAAGCCGAAGCAGCATTTGTAGAGCTCAAAGCCCTGCTATCCACCCAGCCGGTGCTTGCTGCCCCAGTCAGCAAAGAGCCTCTACTGCTGTATATTGCAGCCACGGGATAAGTTGTCAGCACAGTGCTCACAATCGAGCGGGAGGAAGAAGGCAAAGCATATAAAGTTCAGCGTCCAGAGTACTATATCTCTGAAGTCTTGACCTCGTCCAAGCAACGGTATCCGCACTATCAAAAGCTTGTCTACAGGGTTTATTTGACCACAAAGAAAGTCGCACATTACTTCACAGACCACTCGGTTTCAGTTGTGAGTGATGCACCATTATCAGAAATTATGAACAATCAGGATGCAACCGGTCGAGTGGCCAAGTGGGCGATTGAACTCCTTCCTTTGGATATCAAATTCGAGGCAAAGAAAGCAATCAAGTCTCAAGCAATAGCAGATTTCCTTACCGAGTGGATTGAATAGCAGCAACTGACTCAAATTCACTCGGAACATTGGACTATATTCTTTGATGGGTCCAAAATGTTGAATGGTTCTGGTGCTGGAGTAGTCCTGGTATCCCCAAGAGGTGACAAGCTCAGTTATGTCCTCCAGATTCACTTTGATTCTTCAAAAAATGAAGCTGAATACGAAGCACTTCTGTATGGGTTGCGTATGGCCATCTCACTCGGCGTCCGTTGCCTGATGGTTTACGGTGACTCAAACTTGGTGGTCAATCAAGTGATGAAGGAGTGGGATATCAGGAGCCCAGCTATGACTGGTTATTGCAATGCAGTAAGGAAACTAGAGAAGAAGTTTGAGGGGTTAGAGCTCCACCACATACCCCGAATCAAGAATCAAGTTGCCGATGATCTGGCGAAGATAGGTTCCACTCGGAAACCTATTCCCAACAATGTGTTCTTGGAGCATCTCCACACCCCGTCAGTTCAGGAAGATCCTTTTACAAAGGAGCCCCCACAACCGATAAGTTTGACCAATCTGACTGAGATTGAGGTTCCAACAGTAGTCTACTTGATCATGGAGGTTTTGGTGATCACTCCCGATTGGACAGTGCCTTATATTGCATATCTGCTCAGGCAAGAACTCCCAGAGGATGAGGATGAGGCTCACCAGATTGTTCGCCGATCCAAAGCCTTCACAGTAATAAGTGGACAGCTTTACAGAGAAAGTGTTACCGGAGTGGCTCAGCATTGCATCTCTCCAGAAGAAGGTTGACTAATCCTAAATGAGATTCACTCGCGGACATGTGGTCACCACGCGTCCTCTCGGACCATCATGGACAAAGCATGCGAAGCGGGATTTTACTGGACGCGAGCGAATGAGATGGCCAAAGATATAGTTGACATGTGCGAAGGGTACCAGTTTTACTCAAACATGTATCACAAACCTGCGTCTGCCTTGAAGACTATTCCACTCGTCTGGCCTTTTGCGGTTTGGGGTTGGACATGGTCGGACCCTTCAAGATTGGCAGAAGTGGTATCACTCATTTGTTCATAGCATATGACAAGTTCACCAAGTGGATCGAAGCCAAGCCTATCAAGAATCTCGACTCAAGTACCGCCATTAGTTTCATCAGAGTGCTGATATTCAGATATGGAGTCCCTCACAGCATTATCACAGGTAACGGCTCCAACTTTGATTCTGATGAGTTTAGAGCGTTTCGCATGTCCCAAGGCACTCGGATCAATTACGCATCTATTGCGCACCCGCAGTCGAATGGACAGGCAGAAAGAGCAAATGGTTTGATCCTTCAAGGGCTGAAGCCTCGACTGATGCACGACCTCAAGCATGATGTTGGAGCTTGGGTCACTGAATTGTCGTCTGTCCTATGGGGACTGAGAATGACTCCCAATCAGTCGACTGATCGAACCCCTTTCTTCATGGTGTATGGTGCTGAAGCCGTGCTTCCAAGTGATTTGCTGCACAATGCTCCCCGAGTGGAACTCTTCTCTGAAGCTGAAGCTGAACAAGCACGGCAAGACGCGGTTGATCTCCTAGATGAAGAACGAGAGATGGCCCTGATCCGGTCGACCATCTATCAACAAGACCTGTGTCAATTCCATGCCCGAAATCGGAGGTCGAGCATTCCAAGAGGGACACCTTGTGCTCCGAGTGCACTAGAAACGGCCTCAAAAGCTCGCTTCAGCCTGGGAAGGCCCCTTTATTATCACCAAGGTGCTCCACAATGGGGCGTATCACCTCTACAACGTAGCCAAGAAACAAGACGAGCCGCGCTCGTGGAATGTGGATCTGCTCCGCTGTTTTTATACCTAAACACTCGGATCGACGAGTTGTAATAAAGAATCCTTTAGTCTGCTTATCAAAGACATGATTTTCGCAGTATCGTGATGATTGTTGTCGCATAAGCATATGTGTTCAAATCCCCCAGTGGGTGCCTTAGCCGTGAATCCGATTCGCCTAAGTTTCAAAACTACTCTGAGTGGAGAGCAATCCTCCCACTCGGGGGCTTAGCCGCGAACCCGATTCGCCTAAGTTTCAAAAACACTCAGAGTGGAGAGCAACCCTCCCACTCGGAGGCTTAGCCACGATCCTGTACTCCCCTAAGTTACAAAACTACTCTGAGTGGAGAGCAATCCTCACACTCGGGGGCTTATCCGTGATCTCGTACTCGCCTAAGTTACAAAACTACTCTGAGTGGAGAGCAACCCTCCCACTTGGGGACTTAGCCGCGATCTCGTACGTACTCACCGAAGTTACAAAAACACTCCGAGTGGAGAGCAACCCTCCCACTCGGAGGCTTAGCCGTGATCCCGTACTCGCCCAAGTTACAAAACTACTCCGAGTGGAGAGCAATCCTCCCACTCGGGGGCTTAGCCGTGATACCGTACTCGCCTAAGTTACAAAACTACTCCGAGTGGAGAGCAATCCTCCCACTCAAGGGCTTAGCCGCGATCTCGTACTCGCCTAAGTTAAAAAAACACTCCGAGTGGAGAGCAACCCTCCCACTCGGGGGCTTAGCCGTGATCCCGTACTCGCCTAAGTTACAAAACTACTCCGAGTGGAGAGAATTCCTCCCACTCGGTGGCTTAGCCGCGATCGCGTACTCGCCTAAGTTACAAAACTACTCCGAGTGAAGAGCAATCCTCCCACTCAGGGGCTTAGCCGCGATCCCGTACTCGCCTAAGTTATAAAACTACTCCGACTGGAGAGCAATCCTCCCACTCGGGGGCTTAGCCGCAATCCCGCACTCGCCTAAGTCACAAAATATACTTTGGGTGGTGAACTACATTCTCACTCGAAGATTCGGCCACGCACCTTGAGCTGCGCCACAAGTACAATGTCTGGTTGCACTCGGAGCTACGCCACAAATACAACGAGTGGCTGCCCTCGGAGCTGCGCCACAAGTACAACATCTAGTTGCACTCAGCGCTACGCCACAAATACAACGACTATCTGCCCTCGAAGCTGTAACACAAGTACAATGTCTGGTTGCACTCGGAGCTACGCCACAAGTACAACGTTCGGTTGCACTCGGAGTTGCGCCACAAATACGACGTCCACCCCGAGTGAAGAACGACCCTTCCACTCGGAGTTTCAGTTATAATTCCCAATTCGGTCGAGTCAAGAAATTCGAAGGCGATAAAGACAAAGCAACTGCATTCAAAAGAAAAACCAAGTTCGGATAAATCCATGAAGGATCAAAACAACCGGCAGAAATACTCGGGCGTCAAGCCCGAAAGAGTTTTAACGATTACAGGATCACTCGGCATCCCGAGGCAAATTAAATCAAGTTATCAAGTTTTTCACTCGGCAGGAGAAGGGCTAGCTGGCTCGACGAACTCATCCAGGTCGATTCCATCTGCGATGCGAGTGGTAGCGTCGATGAAGGTCTCCATAGAAGACTGGAATTGAAGCTTCTTGGTGTTGGCGGCCTTGAGAGCCCCCAGCTTCTCTTCTCTAACTTCCTTGCAATGAACACAGACCAGAGACAGAGCCACGTTAGCACCACAGCAAGCAGATGACTTCTTCCACGCCTACACTCGGTCAGAGATTTCATTGAGTCGGGTCATCAGAGACTCGAGGTCATTCTGGAACTTCACGCCTGGCCAGAGCTCCATGTCGATCCACGACACCGCCACTTTCAGTCGAGCAAGGTAGTCCATAATACTAGCGAGGCGAGATTCCAGTCGCAGCACGTTCATTGCGGCTTCATCCTTGACGGGGGAGTTGATGGGGTCCAGATTCGTCTCAATCCGCCCAGACTCTTCCTCGAAATTTTGACAGAATTCTACACGCACAGAAAAATAATGAGTCAATCATCGTATGATGGGTCGTCTGTTGCAAAACAACCAGACAAGGGAAAGTACCTTCGAGCATGAGGAACATCTTCTTGGCAAGGCCTCCCAGATAAGTCTCCAGTTCGTCCCTCCTTCGAGTGAGATCTTCGACTTTGTCGGTCAAGGCCACCTTGTCCTTCTTCAGTTGCAAAACTTCTTTGTTTGCTTCATCAATGACAGTCTTCAGCTTGGCGTTTTCTTCTTCTAACTTGCCGACTGAAGCCAGCTTCCTGTCAGCAAGTTCAGTTTTCTCCTGCGCCATTTTCTGTGCTGCTGCGAGGTCAAGGTCCTTCTGCTCCAGAGCCTGCTTCATTTTGCCTAAAGAAATAACATTCTTTAGACGATCTTTGAGTTGACGATTTTCACTGCGCACATGTGTTCGATTGGAGTCACTCGGTTTAAAGGTCGAAAATAAAAGGTGCCAAGACTAACAGTCGACAGAATTGTTACCTCCCATGATGGCTGGTTCGTCTTGGGCCTTCTTCAAATTTTCCTTGGCCAGCTCCAGCTCAAGGTTGAGTTGAATTTGTTTCCCCTCCAATTCAGCAAACTGGGCTCCAAACTCACAAGATTTCTGCAGTCAACGAACAAGGCACGTCAGTCGACAGAAATAAAGACCGATGGCTTCTGAGTGATAAGATGCAAGTTCAGGTTATTACGACAAAAAGAGTTCTAAGACTACTGCCAAATCAAACATTCAACAGTAGTCTCGGGGACTACACCCAGTGGGTGCACTTGGCGTGCCCCCACTAGTTCGACTTCCCCACTCGACATGGCCCGTCCAACCCGAGTGGAAGGAGTAAAACGACAACAACATTTGTGCTCAGACCACCGCCGACAGCCAGCAGTCGACCGCGGTCTCGGGGACTACACCCAGTGGGTGCACTTAGCATGCCCCCACTGGCTCGGAGTTCACTCGACGCGATCCGTCTAAAGCTGAGTGAATATTCTACATGCAAACAAGTTCTAAGGCTCTCGTGGAGAAATAACTATTTGGAAAGACCCCCGCCGAATCAAACATTCGACGGCGGTCTCGGGGACTACAGCCAGTGGGTGCACTTGACATGTCACCACTAGTTCAAGAGTTCACTCGACACAAGCTGGTTGATTCAATTGGAAAAGCTACAAAGCGAAAGAAGACACCCAGTGTGGTGTACAGATGCAAGGTGCAAATTCATGACAGATGCACATAAGGTTTGAAAACGCTCATCCACGGACATCTTACGAATAGTAAAGCAGTAGCTTTCAAGTACCATATCCTAACAGAGCAAAGATCAAGCTAAAGACC
Organism: Triticum monococcum; assembly: GCA_034509565.1. NCBI lineage: Eukaryota > Viridiplantae > Streptophyta > Magnoliopsida > Poales > Poaceae > Triticum > Triticum monococcum. Next base: position 81,791,336 of record CM067843.1, read on the forward strand.
AGTCGGAAATCAACTCACATGGATGTTGCTTGGAAGGGCAGAGCTGGCATCGTAGGTAGCCTTGCTGGCCTCATGCACCACCTTCATTTGCTCCATCATATGGCCTTCTTGGCGTATGTCTTCCTTAGCAGCGCTTACTTGGTCCTCTGGGACATGACGGGTAACAAAGAGCGGAGTTGGTGGAACAGATGAGGCAGCCAGGGGATCTGAAGCATGGAGTTGCACAGGCGAAGCAAGGACTTGAGCGGTCGATGCAGAACGACGATCAGTCGACACAGGATCGGCAAAAGAAACAGAAGCCTGAATTGGATCTCCGGATTGCTGGACGACTGGTTCTAGCGCTGAAGTCGACTGATACACCTTGCTGGCAGACACCCTCCTTCTCGAAGTCATGTCCTTTCTTCTCGTGTTCTTCTGTGGCACATCTTCATGGTCATCGTCGTCTGGAAGTTCAATAACATTTGGTGGCGCTACAAAACACTCGACCGTAAGAGTTTAGTCGACCGACAGAACAATTGACAAAGTGAGGGCAAGGCTGTGGAGTTGTACCTGCTCGAGAAGTGGCCGCATCTGCAGTCTCCTCGTCATCTTGCTCCTTGTTAATATTCATGGGTGTCCCAGAAGTAGCCGCACTGAAAGTTCCAAAAACTCACTCGATCAAGCAAGTAGATGAGTCGACAATAGCAGAAAAGACAAAGAGGAGAAGCAAACACTTACGCATAAGCAACAGGAACGTCCACCTTGATCTTGGGCAGGCTCTTCCGAGTCTTCGGCAGGACAACCTTAGGCTGCTTAGGGGCCTTCTCCGATGGTTCTGGAGACGAAGTTCGAGCGCGCTTTTGCACTTGCATGCTTGGAGGAGCTGCCTTGTCGCGTCCACCTGTAGGATCTTGGGACTATTTGGATCGATGTTCTGAGCGGGACAGTGATTCGACCTCTTCGCTGCCACCTGAGTTTTCACTATCATCATCACTGCCATCTCTGGATTGCCAGGCACCACTTTCGTCTGTGCTCTCCTCTCCCTCCTGGAGCTGTTCCCCATTTGTCATCGAATCATCTTGGTATAAATCTGCAAAACACAAGTCAACAAAAGCCAATTAGATTCAAGAGTAACTACAGATCAAAAGAAGAAAGCACTCAGAATTTTGGGCTCGCGGTTGGTGTCTAATGGCTGGACTCTCCTGGACCCCCTTGGGTTGTCCTTGTTCCCGGTGATGCTTCGCAGCCACTAAGCCACCGTCTCCTCGGCGACCTCCTCTGGGTGGACCCGAGCGGTGTCTCCAGGGCCTGAATACATCCACATCGTGTGATCTCGAGCTTGAAGGGGCTGAATGCGTCGACTGACGAACACCTCCAACAGATCCATTCCGGTCACACCCTCCCGGACTAAGTTAACAACCTGGTCGACTAAAAGAGACACCTCGCCCTTCTCCTCTGGGGTCACAGTCAATGAAGAAGGTTGGCGAAGTCGCTCCATAGTGAAAGGGGGGAGACCGGTCGACTGACCAGGAGTCGGGACGTCCTTGCAGTAGAACCAGGTTGACTGCCATCCCCAAACTGACTCGGGAAGGGTCATAGAAGGAAACGTGCTCCTACCCCTAGTTTGAATTCCTAAACCCCCACACATATGGATCACATGGGTCTTTTCGTCACTAGGATTTTCCTTCTTCACCGACTAGGAGCGACAAGTAAATATGTGTTTGAACAAGCACCAGTGTGGTTGACAACCCAGGAAGTTTTCACACATCGAGATAAACGCAACAAGATATGTGATGGTGTTTGGAGGGAAATGGTGGATCTGGGCACCAAAAAAGTTCAAGAAACCCCTAAAGAATGGGTGCGGAGGAAGAGAGAAACCTCGGTCGACATGGGTGGTGAGGAGGACACGCTCACCCTCGCGTGATTGGGGCTCAGATTCCCCCTCCGGCAATCTCCAAGACTTGTCAGCAATCAGGCCGTCCTCAACGATCTTCTCGAGGTCATCCCACTCGATGGTGGAGCGGATCCAGTCTCACTGGATCCAGCCCGGCGGCAGACCGAATCGCGATGACATCCCTCGGGCCGTCTTCTTGCCCTTCACCGTCGCCGTCGCCTTCTTCGTGCACTCCAAGGCTACCGTCTTGTCCTTCCCCATTACGGCAGAGAGTGCACGAGCAAAGCGGCGGCGGCGAGAGTGGAGGAGGACGCGGTGGAGAAGCAGAGGAAGAAGAGAGAGAATGAGGCGCACTGTGCAAATGCATCGGCCTCGACGCCTTTTATGGGCCTACTTCCAAGTGGCTGACCCATGGGCCCGAGCAATCCTATCAAATCCTGCAACAGTCGCTCACCCGATACGTGGCGAAAAAGGCGGCGTGAAAGTCTAGGCGCCCCTATCTACCTACTCCGATTACTGCGGCACGCTCCGTCCCGCGCGCTTCTCAAAAATTTCGAATCCCGTGAGATTTGGAAACAGCAGAGCAACCAATCGCGCCGAAGATCTAGCACCATAACAACACTCAAAGATTGTCAGTATAGTTCACTCGACGACCTCTGAATCGATCAAGGCGACTGAAATAAGGTTGAAGCCTCAGCATGATTTCCAGACTCCAGTGAAATGCCTCCGAAGCACATAATCGAGTCGGAACCAACTTCAACCCTTCTTCACTCAGACCTCAATCCATTCGGGGGCTAATGACGATGACACGTACCTAGGGTAGGGTCATAGGCCTGACCTAGACACCTTACCCAAGGATACTGCCCTAAAGTCAAGTACATTCAAGAGACAACAGAAGATACCGACTGAAATCTCATTGGAGTGCAATCCACTCGACCATATATACCACTCGGATATCCCAATTCCACTCGACCAAGATACAGTCATTCAACCACACGAAGAATCACCCGGAAGAACAGAAGATCTAAAGCCACCCCAGGATGACAACGGCCAGGCGTTCACTCCGTAGTCTTAAAGATCATTTATAGTCCTTTATAGCTAGCATTACCAGTAATGCCTGTACATTGAACCCTGTGTAACTGGGGGCTGGAGAGGTCTGGCGCACTCTATATAAGCCACCCCCCCTCCTCAGGCACAAGGGTTCGCACCCCCTGTAACTTTCACGCATATCCAGTCGACCAAGCCCCCGGGCACCGAGACGTAGGGCTATTACTTCCTTCAAGAAGGGCCTGAACTCGTAAACCTTGCGTGCACAACCTCGTCGTAGCTAGGACCATGCCTCCTCCTACGTACCCCCTGTTCTTACTGTCAGACTTGCTCCCACGACAGGGGGAGCTCCCCACCTGAATATATATTTCTCAATTTTGCAATCCATCATTTGACTGGTTCTTCCACCATGGACATCAAGAATTCAAGATGAGCTAAAAAAAAGATGCCCGCATAGGGATGCAGACGTGGACATCAAGAATTCAAGATGAGCTAAAAAAGATGCCCACATGGGGATGCGGGCGTTTGGTCTATGGGTGTATCTATACCCTATATGAAAAAAATAGTAATTAAATAAAAATTCAAAAAAAACTGAAAGTATTTTTTGAAATAAACTTGATCTTCTATTGTACTTGTGAAAAAAATCCACAAAAAGAAAAAAATATCCCTTCGACTTCATAAAAAGAATAAATTTTCAGCCAAGATAGTGTAATAGCAAATAATTTATTTGTTTTTTGCCCTGAAGTCAACGCTGATTTTTATTCATGAAAATGTATATACTAGTGCAAAAGAAAGTCAAGTTTATCCTAAAAAAACTTATGAACTATTTTGACTTTTTCTTTGTAATTTTCCCATATAGAGTGTAGATACACTTACAATGTATTAGATACACTTACAACGAGGAACCAAGGATTATATATGTCAGGGGAACTGACAACGCTACACTTACAATGTATTAGGATATATTAGATCATACTCGAAACTCTTTTCAAATGTATTTTCCAATCTTATTAAAGGAGGCATATGTAACTTGGATCATGATTCATGACACGTCCTTTTCCAGGACGGTGTTGCTCTTGGGGGCAGACACCAGGGCAACTGAGGGGCCTATTGTCGCTACCAAGAACTGTTTGAAAATCCACTTTATGGCACCACATATATACTGTATTGCTTTGGAAGGAACTGCTGCTGATACGGAGGATATAACAGATACGACAAGCTTATCCAGTTTTATGTCCAGTGCAGAAAACAAAATAATTGGCGTGAATGTTTCTGTATTGTCAATATTTTGCGAACACACTTTTTGAAACAAAGGAGATCCCGCTCGTGCCAAAGCATAAAGAATGAAATATGGGAGCAGATCTGTGCTATCTGAATGTTACTTTTCTTTCTTTCTGCTCATAAGACGGCCACAGCGGGCTTATGGTTTCCTTTGCTGCAATGTCAGTATTTGAATCAAAACACGAAGGAGGCCTGACAGTGAGCGCCACTGCACTCTACATTGTATTTTCTTGCTCATACGTCCTGTACTATTGTGTGCCAAACTGTTGACACTTTTTTTCCCACAAACATGTTGGATTATTGAGAGGATGCATTCCTTTATTGCATATGCTGATTCTGACGATCATAGCTGTAAACACCTCTGTCACTTGCATGATCATCGTGTTCCTTTTTCAGAGAGAAGCAATACAGCTTGTTTCTGCAGCAATTTGAGGTGGTATTTGCAGTGACTTGGGTAGTGGAGGCAATGTTGATGTTTGTGTAATTACAAAAGGTATGGACTTTCCATTGCAATTATTCACTCTGCCATGGCATGTATGCAAACTTTTCAAATGATCATGCTCTGCATAGGAAATGATACAATTCAAACAACAGCAGCAGCAGTAGTAGTGCCTTTATAAAGATCCTGTCAATAGTTTTGTCTGGATCTTTGGCCACTGCAACCTTTATGGAGCACGCCGGGCGTAACAATGACGCACACTATCATGGCACATATCCCTTACTATGGCTGCTCTTATACAGTCTAAGATGTCGATATCTAGATTACAGTGCACCGACCAATAATCATGCAGTACCATCCAAGTCGCCGTAGCCATCTCAAAAGAAAAAAAATTACCATAGAATGGGTGGTATTGATACCCAGTTTAGCACTTGTTTCTTGTTTTGTGCAAGTATCACCGAATTGGGCCATGAACAGTCGATATGGATCGTTTGATTTACAACCTGTGCGTCGTTTTCAGAGGTAGGAAGGATCGACATGTTTCTCCATTATTGTACGTGCTAAATTTAGTGCGGGGTAGAGATTCCTTCACTGCTCAAGTCGTTATCCTGATCGCCACAACTTCAGCCTTCCACCAGCACTTGTCTCAAACTTGTCTGATTGGGTCGCTGTCCTCTTCTTTATCACCACAACTTTTGGCCTTTTAGTACATGTCAGTTTGATGAGCTTTTTAACTTCCAAGGTTCACAAATTAACTTTGTCCATGAGCAATAGTGCAACGGGGCAGTTTGGAGTGTATGAATTTGACCTGAATCTTGTACTAAACAGTTAAATTCCACAAAAACATAGGACGGAAAGATGGTACTTATAATTAAAAGAAACTTGTGATTTAAAAAGATAGTTGCAGATTCATGAGACCTCAGGTTCCCTTTTATTTTAACTGTCCAAGGTGACCTCATCTAGCCTCATTTCGGCAATAGACCCCTTACAGTTCCAACATGGGTAAACTCTTAAGTGTACATGCTGGAGAATTAGGCACCGTTTTTCCTTCACCCCTGAAATGGGGACATAAAATGTGTGGCAACTAGCTTACCTACTGCTATTCAACATTTCTGTATTGAGATTGGGAAGCAGCAATCAGGGCAGCCCCTATCCCCGAGCCATCATCCGCATGCTTGATGATTATGAACTTTGATGACTCCTCCCCTAGCAGCTCGTTTAGAGTAGCTTCCAAGCATTTGCTGAACTTGGCGTAGTGTTCGAAAAGTCCTCCGTCGATAGCGATGACCGACCGACGCTCGTCGACGGAGCCATCTCTCCCGAGCTTCTTCAGGATCCCTGCAAGGCCCGCAGCTGCCAGCCGGGCCGCCCTTCTTGCTACAATGTCACAGATTTCAACAACCATTTTCCGTGTCTCTAAGGACGTGCCTGCAATCTGGAGGGTAAGCATATCATATTATCATCTCACTTCAAGTTATTTATTTTCGAAAAGAGGGCAGCACCCTCACCTCTGCATCAAGCGAACGTTTTCAGTATGACCGCCGTGCAATGCTCACAAAGTCAGCATACCTCTAGGATTTCTTTCAGTTTCTCTTCCACGATCTTCAGAGCGGGTGTGTCATCATGGTGCATTGCAGAAATATGCGGAGTCCTGCGTACAACATAACACCAGATTTATCAGCACATGCCAAGTTTGAATTTGGGAGTACTCCCTCAGTTCAAAACTGCGACACTTATTATGGATCGGAAGGAGTAGCATTTTGCCATGGTTAATGAATGGTCTGTCTATTGGAAGATTAAAGCTGATGTGCATCAACAATAACATGCACTTGAATCATATCCTTGAGTCATGTTTTATCAGCATCAAGCCAGATTTTATCAGCACAAGTCAAGTTTAAAATTTGGCAGGACTTGCTACAGTTAATGAATGGTCTGTTTGATTAGGAGATTAAGAACACCAAGCATTAACAGGGGTACGCATTTGAAAAAAATCCTGAATTCCAGATCATCAACAAGAGAAAATTCTTTATGACTACATACACATTAGAGTATCAACCGCGAAAGGCTGGGGAAACAGCATACCGGAGATGGAAATGAGTTTTGAGCTTAGTGTGGTTAATTTCACCGAAAATGGCAGATTGCAAGGACAGTTTAAGCAACACCCTCCTTACAATTTCACCTAAATACATTCCTGACGTTAACTTCTCGTAGATCTGAAAGAACCAAAGTATACGATTGAGCCAATGCTCAACAGCAAGAACAGGCAGACTATAAAATAAACTTGCCTGCTCTCCTGGATTTAAGCTTTCATTATCCAATGCTTGATCGTATTCAGTGACTGGAAGATGGCGCGAATAGAAATTACCCCATTCCATATTAATGACCTGGTATATGAGGAGACATCGCACAAATAACTTAGAAAAATAACAAATAGTTCAGAAGACTCCAACCATATCCTTGAGCACCACTAGGTTTGAAGTGAAAGGCTATGGCCTTTAAACCTCACCATTTCTCCTGAATTAGGCAGCTCTCCTTCCCATTTTGGTATAGCATTTGCCTTCTCAACATAGGCAGCATTTGTGCCAGTGCCAAATATCACACCTGCGACAACATCTTCATCGTAGTATCTGGCTCCAGCCAATATCCCAACAGCGTCATTAATCTATTTCAGCAAATAATCTCTTAGAATGAGATTTTTCTTATGAGGTTACAACTAGATTATATTAGAAACAGTGCAATATAAACTTCTCAACACTTACTAGTGCAGCCACATGCATGTCTAGACCTTGCTTCTGCATAGCTATTTGCAGTTCAGCAACTACATCTTTACCTACCTGATATGAGTGAGAAAGAGATTAATTTGAAGGAAGGTCCATCTATAGACAGTTAAGTATTTGATTTTTGATGATAAACATAGTTTATTGATACGATTCCCAGAATTCTTCATCCAGTATGGTTTAGAATCAAATGATGATATGGGCTTCAAACAGCCGTATTTGGCAACATTGTTACATGATACGATGTACAAATATGCTGGGTATGTAAGCACAAGGAATTCTTACAGCATCTTCTATAGAAAATGCCTTTGTCCACTTGACAAGGGTACCCGATGCAACAGACCGTTGCCTCACTGGGAAAGAAAATGTGAATCCTAGTTCCCGTGTCTTCCCGTTTGACAAGCTAGTACCCTTCTCTTCATCAGCCACAAACTTGGCTAATTCAGAAGCAATGAAACCAAACAATTCCTGTAAAATGGAAAATGAACATAATCAAATAATAAATCAAAGAATGACAACAATTCAAATCAAAGTTGTCGAATTAAGCATATAAAACCTACAGAGGAGCTCCCTGACATCAAATATGGTGGGATGGCGACTTCTCTGGACTCGCGGCTAATGACATGCTTATCATTGCCACCTAGCTGCACCTTCAAGACTCGGAAGTTTGTCCCTCCTAGGTCCAGTCCATAGAACAAACCTTCCTCCCGCCTAAATTTAGTAGGACAAAAGTAAGCAGCCAAAAATAATTCTAATGGTGTTCACGGGTCGAACATAAAATTGCCAACTGAAATCAGCTATCTTTACCATTAAATCTATTATTTTGGACGAAAGGCACCGGGTGCCCAGCCCATCTTTAAATTAAGAAAGCCAACAAGTGGCAGGAGTCACACACCATTATATCTATCAATCAGCTAACCTGAATCCCGATAAAATAACACCGAAATGGATGATATTATATTATAATGCTATGAACATAATAAGGAGCTAGTGTTATTTCTAGTTTCTCATGACCGATATGTCCGACATCCATGAGGCCAGTCAAATGATTAACTTGTTTTGGTCTTATTGTAATGCTGTAAAGATGACAAGGATGCCACGTTTCTATTTTCTAGTTCCAAACTGATATATCCCATCCTATGCTTGATTCATAGGACCATAGTCTTTAATAATGTACGTGTACTCCATCAAACATCAACTGATTCAAGTTAAACAACACCTTGCTACTTTCTCCACAGTAAGATGTAACACAGAAACTAACTGTCTACTGTCAATAGGCTGACATTTTCAGGGAGCATGAACACAAGAACTGAAAGACCAACGGTTCCTGTGATTAGACAAACAGACAAGAAGCGAGAGCTGGAGTACATAGGAACTAACCCGGTGGGAAGTTTATCAACGTAGGAGAGCAGCATCTTGACCCTGCTCCCACCCTCCTTCTCCAGTCCCGCGCAGAGACGGCGGCGTGGCGCACTTCTCTCGGAGGTCCGCCACCACCTGCTGCTCCGCCATTGCCGACGGCGCTCCCAATCCCCCGAAGGCAGGTCAAGGGGAAACGACTGAACTGCAACAGTATAGCGGGGAGTTTGGAGTCGACGACAGCTGAGGGGACAAAATATTCGACCGCCCAAGGAAGAAGATATGAGAGCTGAGGGGAAAGGCGGGGGGCAGGAATGGGGTGGCGGCACGTGAAATTCGGCGAGACGAGCAGGGATGGTGGATTGGTGGCGCGACACGTGAGATTTGGCTGGGAGCGCTCATCTTTTCGATCCGCTCGGTGGAGCGGCGGGGGAAAGGTTGGAAGGTTCGCTCTGGCTCGTGCGTTGTCGTTCAGTTCTACCTCTTCGGTAACCGCGCAGCACAGATTTTTTTATTAAAAATAAATGATAATTCAATTATTCCAAAACTGGTAAAGGTAACCTGAAATTTTGAAAAATGGAAAGGACGCTATGAGTAACAGCGTTCAGGCTGGCCGCTATTGTGAACCATATCCAGGTCTGGACGCTAGTGTTAGCCGCGTCCAATGCATGATTGAACCAACCCAGACCAGAAATTCCTGAATCGGCTGTCCCCAACCTAATCAGCTTGCTCGTTCAAAGAAATGTCGATTGGTGGATCGTAACAGCGAGCGGCCGATGAGATGATGTCTCTCATGTGATGATTGGCATTGTCGGCTGTCATGTCCCGAATGCAACGTCGCACTCATGCTATGGCCAAGCATGCTGAAGCGGAACGAGCAGCGCAAGAACAACAACTGACAAAGAACGTGCATATCTGATGAAACTAAAGATGGCCCGAGTGCACCAGCGATGTACTGGTAATGAGTGGGTCAGATTCTTAGAAGATGGATATGCAAGTTAACTATGTTGTTGATGTGACTATTAGTAGTGTCGCTCTTATTCCTATAACGTATGTAAAGGAACTTGATAAGGATTGGAGCATCTCTAGCTGATCCTAAAACGGTTAGAGAAGTAAAAAAAATCCGGCCTTACTTCTCTAACTAGGACTTAACTTATCCCGTAACTCCTATAATGGAGTATATATTTTACTTCTCACCTTGCTGAGCATCTAAACTTACTTGACTTTTCCGTCGTGAAGTAAAAGCACCACATGCTTCTTTGCCTCTCACCCCCAATCCCTTGTCGCCTTCATGTCATCGGCGAGCCCCCAACCCCCCCCCCCCCCCCCCGCGCCATCGCTCTCGTACATCGACCCTTGTCGCCATGGCCAGATCCCATGGCCGTCCCTCCTCGCCACCCATCCGCAGAGTGGATCCGCGCCGACCCGTCTGCCTCCTGCCATCATCACAACTATTCCTTGAGCGTCGCCCCATCTGCCTCCCACGGCAGGCTCTCCGGCTTCCCCGACCTCCCAGCTCCGCCGTCGTAATGAGACCGTACATCGGCATGTGGCAGCGGGCATGGGGGACACGGGTGGCCCAGATCACAGACCGGCACACCCATGAAAAGCTTTGGCTCAGATCCTTCCAATTCACCGAGCGGGCCGCCAAAGAATATGACATTTGGCCGGTCGCGCCGACGGCCACCAGAACTTTTACTTTTGTGGGAGGTTGCGGCTAGATGTCAGCGACCCGTGAGTGGTCTCCACAAAAAAGGCAAGGGAGGACCGGGAGGCGACGGAAAGGCTTGCGGTGGAGGCCTCCGACGAGGCGTACATGGCAGAGCTCCACCGCCTCTACACAGAGCAAGTGGAGGCGGAGCGCCGCCTGTACGAGCAGCTAGTTGTCGGGGGGGGGGGGGCGGAGGGCATCATGACGTCAAGCGACGAAGACAACGGCGACAACAGAGGCAGTGGAAGCGGAGGCGGTAACAACGACGACTTCAAGACCAAATTTAGAAGAATCTTCCGCGACGACCCAGCCGACGGCACATGCCCCGACCCCATGATCGGTGGAATGTCCATGGCGGATACGGATATCAACTACATCAGTAAGTTTAGTTCCTTTAGTAGACTATGTTTTAGTTGTTGAAAATGTTAAATATTATTAATGGGTGTCGAATTTTGATTAGTAAGTTTGTTTGAATCAAATTTGTGCTCATCATATCCAAATTTGTTTTTTACTCCGCTCAATTTACAAGATCAGCTAGGTCGAGCAAAATTTTAGTGAAGTAAAAATAGTCCACTAAGCTTTACTCCGCGGTTTACTCTACTATATTTTAAGGGATCGCCTAGAGATGGTCTTAGCTCTCTTCCTCCGGACCTCTCCTCTCTAGTATTTTTCCTACTATAACCAGGCATGATACTTGAGTGAATCAATACGAGAGAGTTTTTTTAGAAATGGAGGAGGACCCCAGGCCTGTGCATCTGAACGATGCATGCAGCCACTTTATTAATTATTCACACAAGACCTTACAAAGGCATACACCAGTAAGACTAAAGCCACCATCTAGGCGACATTTGTCGCTACTCCTATCCAGTTGATGAGGGGATGTTGATAGTCTGGCTACTCCTATCCAATCAGGACGCCTGCCGGGTATGGAGCACCCACCAGTCCAACGCGCTCCTCAATCAGGACACTTGCCGGGTATGAGGCCGCGCGCAGCCACCTGCCACCAATTCATCTTCAGTGTTGTACTGTTGCATGTACCTTGCCCGGTCTAGCTGTCGTCGACGCCACCACGGCACCAGACAACGCCACCATCCTGCATGTATCCATCCACACGCGCTCGTCGCCAAAGCTCCGCAGCGCCATGCCGTCGGGATCCGTCGTCGGCCTTGCGATAGATGAAACACCGCTCCTCCTCGTCCCCTCCAGCCAGCTCCTGCTCCAAAACAATGCCCTCGGGAGGGAGCACGACACCGAAGGCGCCGTCATCGTCCGATCCGATAGACCCAGATCTAGGGTTTCCCCCAGAACATCCCGATCATGTTGACGCAGTTTGCAACAACGATGCCTCAACAGGGGGCGTCGGAGACGCCGTCATCGTCCGCCATGACCGAAGTCGGCGCGCTTTTCACCGGAAGTAGCGCCACCATGATCTCGCCGCTGATTGGATCTAAGCACACCCACGCCATGTAGACGTATGGTGTCGTCGGAAAGCCGGTTGAGGACCACCCGTCGCCCCACCCCAGCCCCATCACGCGCCGTCGGCCGGCTATAGCCGAACCATGACGGATCTGGCCGGGACACCAGATCCATGGCCACCGCCGCCACCCATCGCAAAGCGGAGAATCCCATCGGAGGACCTCGCCAGCCCAGGGTTCGCCGGCTGCCGCCGCACAGCTATAATGCCACTGTGCCTGCCGCACGAAGACCCTGCACGAGGCGCCCCAGCCGCCTGATGGGAGATCCGTCGCTTCCCTCCTGCCCTAGCCCTTTAGGCGTCGGGCGTCGCCACCACCGCGGCCAGTGCCGGCGGCAGCGGCGGCAGAGATCTGCCTCGCGGGAGGGCTGGTGGCGTGAGGAGTTGGCCCCCTGGCGTCGCCCTGGGTGGCGGCGCAAGGGGGTCGAGCGGGGGCGTTGGAGCTGGACTACCTCTTAAAAATAGGGGGGGATTTCACTTCCCCGGCCTCTGCACCAACTAGGGATGCATACTTGCCATCTTAGTATGAGTACCAAGATAAACATGGTCCTCAGAATTTTTTAAATGAGTATCAAGATATTTTTTGATGAGTGGCTCCACCACACACCAAACTTGATCCTCAATAAATGGGAGGAAACCCCTGTGCATCACATGTCAATTCTAGGAATTGAACTTGGGTCGTTAGGCTGCACAACCGCATGCCCAACCACTGAGCCAAGGCTCTCTTTGCTTATAAAATTGGGGGAGAATTTCACTTCCCCGGCCTCTTCACCAACTAGGGATGCATACGGCCATTTTAGTATGAGTACCAAGATAAACATGGTCCTCAGAGTTTTTTAAATGAGTATCAAGATATTTTTTGATGAGTGGTTTCACCACATACCAAACTTGATCCTCAATAAATGAGGGAAAACCCCTGTGCATCACCTGTCAATTATAGGAATTGAACTCAGGTCGTTAGGATGCACAACCGCATGCCCAGCCACTGAGCTAAGACTCTTTTTGCAACATCGGCCGAGGTTGCTTGACGCACGGCAAGGACGAAGAGCAATGATTGCAAGCGAACTCAGTTTTATGGGTCATGGAACATCAACGAGAAACGACACAGTTTAGTTTAATTAGAGCGCCGGCTGAATCACATAACTGGACATTGTTGGCAATAGCGTCCAGACATGGGCGTGGTTCTTAATGGCGTCCAGGTGTGCACGCTGTTGTTCTTTGTGTCCTTCCTATTTTAGAATTTTCACACATCCTTTGCCAGTTCTTGAAAGTGTGTTATATCGACTAGAGAGGGGTGAATAGGCGATTTTTATGAAATCTTCACTGAGGAATTTCAGGGTGAGGAAATTCCTGAGTGAAGAACTACTTGCGGCGGAATAAGTACTCAGAAGTAAACATAAAAGTGCATGAGCATGGTCTTCATGATGAAATGAAAACAAGCACAGAGTACAGAAAGCGTAAACACGGGATAACACGGGATAAGACAAACAGACTGAAGAAATTGAACTGAGGAAATAGAGAGAGTCTTCAGTCAAAGTCTTCAAACAGATATGAACAAGCACTCAACACATAAATGAGGAAATGAAAGGATTGAGGAAATGGAACCAGGTAGCTTGGTGAAGACAAAGATTTGGTAGACCAGTTCCAACTGTTGTGACAGTTGTACGTCCGGTTAGGGCGGCTAGGTATTTAAACCTGAGGACACACAGTCCCGGACACCCAGTTCTGAACACGCAGTCCAGAACACTCAGTCCTCATCGTATTCCCCTTGAGCAAGGTCACACAGACCTCGCCCAATCACTCGTGGTAAGTCTTCAGGTGACTTCCAAACCTTCACAGACTTGGTCACTCGGCGATCCACAATTTCCTCTTGGATACTCTAAACCATGACGCATAACCGTCTGGAAGATGCACAGTCTTCAAAGGTAACAAGCGTCGGATCCATGCAGGATCAATCTCTTCAGTGATGCTCAATCACTTTGGGTTTGTAGGTGTTTGGGTTTGGGTTTTCCTCACTTGATGATTTTCACTCAAAGTCCTCGGAGGATGGGATGCTCTCAAATGACAAGTGTCGGTTTCTCTCGGAGCAGCCAACCTACTAGTGGTTGTAGGGGCAGCTAATTATAGCCTAGGGAGCAGCTCGACATGATAAGACATAAATGCCCTTCAATGATATGACCGTTAGGTGGGTAGATATTTTGGGACAGCTAGCGCATAGCACAGCAACGGTCGGAATTTTGAGTATCAAATTCCTCAGGGCTATCATGTTCCTCACTGTGTAGGCAATCCGCACTGGCGAATTCCTAACTCCTCAGTCAGAACAAATTCCTCAGAGACCAGAAGAGCTTCATCTCTGTCACTGAAGAATGTGACTGAACTGTATGAGATTTCTAATGGCATCACTCGAAGGGATTGGTAGGTGTAGGATTTGAGTTGAGCATCACATGGAAATTTTTCCTTAGTATTTCCTCGACCCCCTTTAACAGTACGGTGTTTCCTATGACTCAATAAAGAGAAAATGAAACTATAAAAACAAAAGTCTTCATGCTTCATGTTCCTTGAATGAATACCAAGTCTTCAGGATTGCACCAATTTCTTCATTTTCAAAGTCTTCAGAAATTCAAAGTCTTCAGTCGAAGAACTTCATTTTTAGGGGTCGACTTTCTCTGTAAATATCAAACTCCTCATAGACTTATGGACCTGTGTACACTCATAAACACATTAGCCCCCTAACCTATAGGCCTTCAATACACCAAAATCACTAAGGGGCACTAGATGCACTTACAATCTCCCCCTTTTTGGTGATTGATGACAATATAGGTTAAGTTTTCAACAAGGATAAACATATGAAGTGTAAATACTGGAATTGAGGAATTTGATTGCAAGACATAGAAGAAATCCCCTTGAAGATGTGCATAGTGAGGAATTTGCCTTTGAAGCAATGCACACTTTGAAGAGTAGAATCATGGAGATCTCCCCTATATCTTGTAGTCCATACACACATTTAACATATAATATGCAGAATTTGAAATGCATGATGAAATATGGTGACTGATGTAATTCAGCATGCGTTAATTAATATTAACGAGGAATAAGCATGCAGAAAAACACAACAAAAGTATCAGGCCACCATAGAGTTTAAGATTACAACTCGATCCAGCAAAGTCTTCAAAAGAACAAGAGTTGTAACTTAGAAAAAAACGCCCATATAAGTAGACCCATTTGAAGACTAACTCAAATTTCTCCCCCTTTGTCATCGAATGACCAAAAGGATCGAAAAATGAGGACTAACGCCCCTGAAGAATATCAAGTTCATGGAGGAGCGCCAGCATTTTTGGGGTCGTTTGTCATTGTAGGGTCTGCCGCAGTGTCGTCCAAGTCTTCATACTCGTTGGTATCGCGCCGTGAAGAATATGAGCTGGTCACCAAAGAAGGAACCTTGACCTTCTTGAATTTCTTCGGTGGAGGTGCAGACCAGTCAAAATCTTCCTTGAGACCCATTTTCTTCAGATCTTCTTCACCATACAGATGTGATAAGACAGCCCAGGTGCGACCGAAGACTTCATGGAGGTAGTAATGGTTTTTCTTCACTGCATTATGTGTAGCAGTCATGTTGTGAAGAATAGAACCAAACTGACGCTTAACCCATTTATGGTTTCGATCCACCTTATGGTGAAGACTAAGAAGCAGCTCACGGTCAGTCATCACACGTGGAGCTGTGGCTTGAGGAGTAGACTTGGGTGCATTGGCAGCAAAATCATGAGTGGCAGAGTCATCATTGGTGGAGTAAGATGCAGCTTTGCGAAACTGACCATCCAATGGACGAATGCCTTCATCAATGACAACAGGTGCCTTGCCCTTTTCATCAGTTGAAGTAAAGGCCTGCTTGAGGACTTCAATCGGGGGCAAATAGCTGAGGTGATTCTGAAAATCAGCCTTGTAGTTGAGGTGAAGACCTTGTTCTGGGGAATCACATAATCTAAGGAGCATAAGGCTTCAACTCAAACGAGAGAGTGCAACATTTGCCAGAGTCCTCATGAAGAAGTCATAATAATTAATAGGAACGCTATGAATGACATTGAATAGCAGATTCTTCATGATGCCAACTATTTCCTCATCAGATGAGTCGTGGCCTTTGATGGCACTCATTGTCCTCGTCAGAATGCGATAGACTGTTCCGGGCACATAGAGTAAGTCCTTTACAAGGAATTTGGTCCTTGGGGCTTGATCGGGCTTCAAAGGCTTCATTAACACTTGCATGTAATGAGCTGTGAGTTCAGGTTCTTGGTACAGGCAGCGAGCTCCTTCACTAGGTGGACTGATAGGTAGGGCGTGAAGCAATTCAGAGGCCGGTGCCTTATAATGAGTATTATCGGTCATCCAGTCCAAGACCCAGGTGTTGATATCTTCAGGATCACCTGTGATATGCAGTGTACCGTAGAACTGAAGAATAAGCTCTTCATTCCAATCAACAATGTCAGAGCAAAAATTTAGGAGGCCTACGTCATGAAGCACACTGAGCACATGAGTGAAACAAGGCAATGATTCCATGTCCACATGAGGAATATGCTCATGGTAGAAGATTTTGTCCTTGTTGAAAAGTAGTGAAGAATAGAAGTTGGCCTGGCTTGCAGTCCAGAAATGCTTCCTCGTTAGACGAGCAGAGTCATAAGGGTTGTAGTCAGTGAGGAATACATGCTCGCCAAAGAAGTCATCAGCCTTGAATTTTTGTTTCTTCGAGAAGGGATTCTTTGGTTTGGGGTGAGGAGTGTCAGTCAGTTGCATCACAACCTCAGGGATCTCGATCTCAGGTTCCACAAGCTGAGGAATTTCAGGTACTTCTTCAGTGGCAGCCTGGGACTTCAATTCTTCATTTACATTTTCATCAGCACTAGTGGCTGGAATTTCTTCATGGATGGTCGGAGTTGCACGAGGTTCTTCAGATCCCATTTGGACTTCAGTAGTTACCGGGGACTGAGGAATTTGTTAAAAAGGTGTGAACAGAGGAGAGTTGGGGTGCTGACTTTCCCAATAGTCATCATTCAACATGGGAGTAGTGCTTCCAATGTCCACATCTGCATCTTCTTCTTCAACGCCGGCCTCTTCAGCAGTAAACTGAGGCATGTGCGAGGAGACAATTGGTGTTGAAGGGACTGCATCCACTTCAATTTCTTCATCAAGCTGTTCTGACGAAGCAGCTGATGGAATGTTATCGTCTGGTTCACTTGGAATCACATATTCTTCATCAAAAGGAACAAGGTCCTTTGATGGCATGGTTGAGATAGGAACAACAATAATTGGGTTGTCAAATGAGCTAGTCAATGGCTTCATCTTCTTCGAGGCTGAAGAATCTGATGAAGTTGATGCCTTCCTTTTCTTCACAGTGGCACACTCTGCAGCCTTGGTCTTCTTCACATCTGATGCAGATGGAAGAATTGGAGTTGGTGTAGGCGCAGGAGGAGCAGAGGAATTTGGTTGAATTTCTTCACGCGCAACTGATACAGTTGCCCTGACGTCTTCACTTTCTTCAGGCACAACACTAGTGGTTGCCTGGCAATTTCTTCAGCGGCTGGAATGCAGTCATCAGCACTGGAATTAGCATTTTCTTCAGCAGCCTGACTGTCATCAGCGGTGCTGGCATTTTTTCAGTAGGCTGAGCAGATGCTTTCAGCTTGAGGAATTTCCTGTTGCGTTGGGGCTGCAACATTTGAAGTGAATTGATCAGTGATTTTCACAAAACGGACCTTGGCTCCAAGCCAATCAGCGCGGTAGGCGTCAAATTCATCACTGAGTTTCTCGATCTCAGATTGAATAGTGACAAGTTCTTCAGTTGTCATAGAGACAATATTTTTCTTCAGGAAGCGCTCCTTCTTGTACTGCGCTTTCTTGATCTGCCTGGCCTTCTCAAACTTCCATTTTTCTTCTTGTATGAAGTGAGTGAACATATGACTTTGGCCAGGAGTCAACTTGAAGTCAGGCATAGGAGTATTGGGGTCCTTGTGCCATAGATCAATGTACTCAAGGATCAACTTTGGATCCAAAAGCAGAGGCACACTTGTGCCCTTGGCTCTAGCGGCCTTGACCTGCCTGTCTCTGATGGCACTTGAAAAGCGACCTGCTTCTTTTGAAGACTTGGTCGAGAGCCTCGTCCAGCAGTTGCCTTGGTCTTCAACAGAGTGGGACCAGTTGAAGAATGCAGTGGTGCTGAGGAACTAGCAGATGCTCCTGAGGCAATAGAGATGCCCGTCGTCCTTTGGCACATGGCGAGATGTGTAGGTGCTGAGGATTTGGTCAAAGCAGCTGAGGACTTTGGCGGAGGAGCTGAGGACTTTGGAGCGGGAGCAACATGAGGAGTTGGCCGTGAGTGCTTTGAAGAGTCTGACCGTGAGGGCATTGCTGAGGAACTTGGCCGTGAGGGCATTGAGGGTGAAGCACTTGGCTTGTAAGCAGGCTTCTTTGACATAGCCTTCTAGGGCTTACTTGCAGAGGCCTCAGCAGTGGCAGCAGCGGCAGCAGAGTCTTCATTGAATTTCCTCACTGCTTCCTTAGCTACTTTGGCTAGCTTGGCCTGGCGATTGGCCCATTCATCTAGATAATCCTCACCGCGCTTCAGGCTGGTGGGATCTGCTTCTTGGCCAGGTGCCAATGGAGGTCTTGGGCATGGAGGATTTAGAGCGAATTTCTTCATGTACTTGGGAGTAACATACCTGTACTCCCTCCACTCTCTTGCCCATCTCCTCTCTATTCTTTGAATGCGCACCTTGCGCTGATTTTTGTCCTCCTTATCAAACTTGGCCTCATCAGGAGTGCAATAGTCCTTGTATATATCATCAGGATCTCAAAAGCAGTATTGACCTCAGGCCTCTTTCCTCCCTTATGTGGCTTCTTTCCATCAGCCATTTTCTTCAGATGAGGAATTTGAACAATGGAATTCTCTAAAGATGTATGCAACTTTTATTCGAGGAACGCTGCAAATGAGTTAAGTTGATGAGAACCTAGTGATTCAGCAGCTGACATGAGTACCTGTGAACAAAGTATAATTGCGAGGAATATGGAGAGGTCATATGCGTTCTCAAAGGTTTTTCAAAAAGAACAAGTTTGAGGATTTTGACCAGATGAGTCTTGAAGAATTTCACTAAGCGTTCTTAGTCTTATGTTCCAGAGTTGTATGGATCAAAAATCCACACAATTGAGGAATCTTGAAGAAAAATATAGCTTAGAGAAATGAATCAAGAACAGATGACATGTGATGTATTCAGTGTGTGACGAATTTGAAGAATAAACACCTTTGAAGATTTTGTGGTTATCATTTGAATCAAAGAGGGCAGTAAAAGTAGCTTTTAATTACCCTGGACGAAGAACACGATGAACTGAGAGGTGTAGATGTGAAGTTCATCAGTTCAGATCTTCCACGCCCTAACTTGGCAGAGGAAGACAGCTACAGCGGCGACGGAGTGAAGAAATCCGCAGCCGACGCGAGTACGATGGTGACGAGGTCGAGGCAGTGAAGCTCTTCCTCACCGGTGACGATGAAGTAGCGGCGGCGCTAGGGTTTGAGAAACTTGAGCTGGAGTGAGAACGAGCGGAGTAAAAGTGAAGTGAGGAAGGGAAGGGGTATTTATAGCCACGGTGAAAAAATTGTTCGCCCGAAGAAATTGGACGAACATGCCTCTGACCCTTCTCATTCGCTTGACATGTGTCACCCACATACTAAGAAGTGGATATCGTGTGAGATCGTGGGTGAATGGATAAGTGTTGTCGTGGGATGTGGAACGGTTTGAGCGGCAAAGCCAAAAATTTAGATAGGATAAGTTAAAAGTTCCGTTCATAAATTCTTCAGCTGACAAGGACACAGTGAAGATTTTGAACGAGTTTCAAATAGAACGCACATGAAGAATTTGTGAATAGATTGGGTTGAGTATAGCATAGAGGGGGGAGGGTCCGATCACATTCACTTAGCAGAAAAGACAATATGAAGAAATAACTATAAGTGAATGTTGTAGAGGACATAAACTCATATATATATATCCAATGAAGAAAAACGACGGGAATGGTGAAGACAGTGCAAAGTTAAAAAAACAACTGAGGAATTTCAAAGAACCGAGGAAAAACTCAATTGAAGATTTTCAACATTTTGTGGTTGCGTGACCCACCGTATATGAATGATGATTTCAGACACCGCGTACAATTGTCGTTGGATTCTGAGAATCAAATTCTTCGTTAATTTCTTCACACTTAGAGTGTTAGTCTTCATTGATTGAAGAAAAATGTTTCTTCATGTGTTGCACATCTAAGTCATCAATTTTGCATAAGTGTTAGGATGAGTGTCCTTTTCAAAGAACATTCGAAGATTCTAGGATATTTAGCTCACACCGCAACTTGCTAAATCTCTTCTCATCCAAGGACTTAGTGAAAATATTGGCTAGTTGTTCTTCGGTCTTCACATGCTCAATAGAGATGTCGCCCTTCAACACATGATCACGAAGAAAATGATGACGGATCTGAATGTGCTTTGTCTTCGAGTGTTGAACTGGGTTATGAGCAATCTTGATGGCACTCTCATTGTCACAGAAGAGTGGCACATTCTTCATGTTGACGCCATAGTCCTTGAGAGTTTGCTTCATCCATAATAGTTGAGCATAACAAGAACCAGCAGCAATGTACTCAGCTTCAGCAGTAGACAGTGATACGCAGTTCTGTTTCTTCGAGGACCAACAGACCAAGGATCGTTCGAGGAAATGGCATGTGCCAGATGTTGACTTGCAGTCTACACGATCACCAGCATAGTCCGAGTCTGAAAATCCAATGAGATCAAAAGGCGAGCCCTTGGGGTACCATAATCCAAGTGTTGGTGTGTGAGCTAGATATCGAGGAATATGCTTCACAGCCTTATGGTGTGATTCATTCGGTGTAGCTTGAAATCGGGCACACATGCAAACACTAAGCATAATATCTGGCCTAGATGCACATGGGTACAATAAAGAACCAATCATGGAGCAGTATACCTTTTGAGCAAAATCAATACCATTTTCATCAGTGCATAGATGGCCATTTGTGGGCATAGGGATTTTGACTCCTTTACAATCTTGCATGCCGAATTTCCTCAGTACATCCTTGAGATATTTCTCCTGAGATATGAATATGCCATTTCGCTGTTGACGAATCTGAAGACCTAAGAAGAATTTCAATTCTCCCATCATAGACATTTGATATTCTTCACTCATCATATAGGCAAATTCATCAGTATAACATTGGTCAGTACAGCCAAAGATAATATCATCAACACATATTTGGCACACAAACAATCACCATCATAAGATTTAGTGAAAAGAGTTGGGTCAAGTGAACCGGGTTTGAAGCCTTTCTTCATGAGGAATTCCTTCAAAGTATCATACCACGCCCGTGGGGCCTGCTTGAGGCCATAGAGGTCCTTATTGAGTCTGAAGACTTTGTCAGGATGCTTTGGATCTTCAAAACCTGGGGGTTGAGCAACATATACTTCTTCCTCAAGCTTAACATTGAGGAATGCACTTTTCACATCCATTTGAAATAAGATGATATCATGATGGTTAGCATAAGCAAGTAATATGCGAATAGCTTCAGGTTTGGCAATAGGTGCAAAAGTTTCATCAAAATCAATTCCTTCACCCTGTGTGTAGCCTTGAGCTACAAGTCGTGCCTTATTCCTCACCACAAGGCCATTTTCTTCTTGCCTGTTGCGGTAGATCCACTTTGTGTCGATGATATTGTGCTTGCGAGTATCTGGATGTTTGACCAGTTCCCAGACGTTGTTGAGCTTGAATTGATGTAATTCCTCTTGCATAGCTTGAATCCACTCAGGCTCCAGAAATGCTTCATCTACCTTAGTGGGCTCTGTGATAGAGACGAAAGCAAAGTGCCCACAAAAGTTAGATAAATGTGAAGCTCTTGAGCGTGTGAGAGGACCTGGAATATTGATGTCGCTGATGATTTTCTCAATTTGAACTTCATTTGCAACGCGAGGATGAGCGGGTTGATGTTGAGGAATTTGATCAGCATTTTCTTCAGCACCATTTTCCTTAGGTGCATCGGCATGACGTTCTTCATGTTCTGGAATGACTTCTTCAGTAGATTCTTCAGTAGGAATGACATCCTCAGTAGCCTTGAACTTAATAGATTCCTCGGGAGGTATTTCATCTGTCACAGGAGGTAGGTGCTCTCTTTGCGAGCCATTAGTCTCATCGAACCGCACATCTACAGTTTCAACAACCTTGTGATGGCAGGTGTTGAAGACTCTGTAGGTGTGCGAGTCCTTACCATAACCGAGCATAAAACCTTCATGTGCTTTCGGTGCAAATTTAGAACTGTGATGAGGATCTCTAATCCAACATTTAGCACCAAAGACTTTGAAATAACTCACATTGGGTTTCTTGTCAGTGAGAAGTTCATATGCTGTCTTCTTGAAGAATTTGTGAAGATATACCCTGTTGATGATGTGGCACGCAGTATCAATTGCCTCGGGCCAGAAGCGAGGAGGCGTCTTGTACTCATCAAGCATAGTGCGTGCCATCTCAACAAGAGTCCTGTTCTTGCGCTCCACGACACCATTTTGCTGAGGAGTATAAGGAGTAGATAACTCATGAGTAATACCAAGTTCATCAAGATAGTCATCAAGGCCAGTGTTCTTGAACTCAGTTCCATTATCACTTCTGATGTGCTTGATCTTCACACCAAAGTTGGTTGAAGCCCTCGAGAAAAATCGTTTGAAGACTTCCTGCACTTCAGTTTTATAAGTGATAATATGGACCCATGTACATCGAGAATAATCATCAACAATGACAAAGCCATATAAAGATGCATCATTGGTAAATGTGGCATAGTGAGTAGGGCCAAAGAGATCCATGTGAAGCAATTCAAATGGTCGAGTAGTAGTCATGATAGTCTTTGCTGGATGCTTGGCCTTGGTCATCTTTCCAGCTTCACAGGCTCCGCATAAGTGATCCTTGAGGAATTTGGCATTTTCAATGCCAATGACATGCTTCTTCTTTGCGAGCGTGTGCAGATTCCTCATGTCAGCATGACCAAGTCGTCGATGCCATAGCCAACC
The DNA here is from genome assembly GCA_034509565.1 of Triticum monococcum. NCBI lineage: Eukaryota > Viridiplantae > Streptophyta > Magnoliopsida > Poales > Poaceae > Triticum > Triticum monococcum. The sequence continues at coordinate 81,814,383 of CM067843.1, forward strand.
TTCTGAAGCTTTTGCAAGTAGACATGTAGCAGGTTGTGGTCCTGTAGAGAAATCAACAATATACAAATATCCTCTCCTAAAGCCTTCGAAGTCTTTGGAATTGTTAGCTTCCATGATCACAACACAACGATACTTGCCAAAGACAACAACCATATCAAGATCACAAAGCATTGAGACAGACATGAGGTTGAACCCTAAGGACTCGACACGCATGACTTTGTCCATGTGTCGATCCTTTGAGATTGCAACCTTACCTAGACCCAATACCTTGCTTTTGCCTTTGTCAGCGTAGCTGATATGCTTCAGATGTGATGGGGATAAAGCAGTGTCCGTCGATAAGCTCCTGTCACCAGCCATGTGATTTGTACATCCACTATCGAGGACCCACTCAGTGGCTTTGGGTTGATCATCCTGCAGATGAATTAGTGCAACTTACGAACTCATATACTTCAGCAGTGAAGAATATGTTATCAAATTCATCAGATCAATTTCATCAAGCAATAGAACAGATAAAACAGTATGAGGACGTAAGAAATGAAATTCATTTCTTCATGATTAGCTTGCGTCCTTTCAAGCAAATTCAGGTTTCCAGCAAATTCTTCAGACGATTAAGTTCGTCTGGAGACCTGACCCTGCATAAGAGGTTAGTTCTTTTTCTTCACTACCCACATCTGAAGGGGTGGCAAAGAGTTCACCATTCTGCGAGCTCCATAAGAGAAAGGTGGCATAGATGCCAATCCAATTCGTTTTACATAAGAGTGGTTAGGGTAAGCATAAGAGTAAATGGAGAAATTCTTCAAGGACTTATGAACATAATGATTTGAAGAATAATGCACATATCCATAATCCTTAGATCTTCCCCACAAAATAGACGGGTTAGCACGATGATGTTCATATGAGGACTTTGATCCTTTTAAGGAATATGATCCATGTGAGGAGTTTGGTCCGTATGAGGACTTGGATCCATATGAAGAATTTGGTCCATATGAAGACTTTGATTTGGGGTTCCTATTCTTCACGGGTGGCGTCATGATGACATTCACCTGAAGATTTTCAAGGCATCTTTTGGGAACCCAGATTTTCTTCATAGGAGGACCATTCCTGCAGTTAGTGCTAACATATCTAGCAAATACTTCACCATTCTGATTTTTGAACAGTTTATAGTTGGAGTCAATTGACTCATCAGAAGAATATGAAGATTCACACGTAAAGCCAGATAAAGTAGATGGATCCACTGAAGGTCCCTTTGCAGCAACCCATGAGGTTTTGGGATACTGCTTAGGTTTCCAGTAGGTCCCATCAGTATTGATTTTCCTCTCAAAAGCAATACCCTCTTTCCTAGGGTTCCTATTGAGGATCTACTTTTTAGGGCCAGTTCTTTTGCTGGCTTTTTTGGGCTTCCAGAATAAGCTGCCCCCTACCCAGCTTATTCTAGAAGCCGAACCAATTTTTTTCTTTTAGAAGCTTACTAGTCAATTCTTAACTATTAGGCTTCTAAAAAAATAATTTTGGTTGGGCTTCTAGAATAAGCTGGGTAGGGGGTAGCTTATTTCAGCTTATTCTAGAAGCTAGCAAAAGAACTGGCCCTTAAGCACATCACAAAGAGCCTGATGCCCTTTGAGACTTTTGTACATGCCTGTCATATACAATTCCTTCAGCCTTGCATCATCAATGATACTAGCAATGTCCTCAGATGAGGAATTAGTGATAGCAGAGGCAGTTGAAGAATTTGCAGCAAGGGAAGTATTTGAGCATTCAGGTGAAAAATTAGTAGTTTCACGTTCAATGCACTTCAAACATGGAGGAACAAGTTCATCCTAAGTAGCGCTGATTTGTTGAGCAAGTAATGAATCACGCTCCTTCTGAAGATCTTCATAACTCACTCTTAGCTTCTCAAGATCTTTCTTTCTTTGAAGAAATTCGTAAGAAAGCTTCTCGTGATTAGATAAGAGAGTGTTATGATGACTTTGAAGGGTGTCAAACTTAGACTGAAGTCTCTGAAGACTATCAGCCAAAGCTTTCGACTGATCCATTTCTTCACCCAACATATCATCGCTTTTATCCAGCATGTATTGAACTTTTTCCAAAGCTCTTTGTTGTTTAGTGGCAAGGGAAGCAAGTTTGACATAACTGGGTCCAAATTCATCACCAGATTCATCATCACTAGACTCAGATAAGTAGCATTCGGTTACCTTGGCACCTTTTGCCATAAGACATGGTGCAGAGGATGATGATTCTGGATCGAAGGTCATAGCCTTGCGCGATTCCATGAATTCTTCGAACCAGGGTTCATGGTGAGATCGATGACCTTCATAGACCTCGGAGAGTCAGTCCCAGATGAGTTTCGCATGGCTGGGATGCATAACGTTCCTGAACTGATTTTGTGACAAGATGGAGCAGATGATGTCCTTCGCCGTGAGGTTGAGAAGTGTGTATTTGCGAATATCATCAGCCTCCTCCATCTTGCATAGGTCAGTAAGACCAATCTCAATGACGGTCCAGAGCTCGTTGTTCATCGCCATGAGGCGCTTCTTCATCATGGCCTTCCACTCGGGATAATCATGACCGTCAAAGATGGGGCAAGTCATAGTCTTCATTCCTATGATCGACATAACTAAAACTCCAGGCGGTTAAACCAAAATCACACAGAACAAGGGAGTACCTTGCTCTGATACCAATTGAAAGTGCGTTATATCAACTAGAGGGGGGTGAATAGGCGATTTTTATGAAATCTTCACTAAGGAATTTGAGGGTGAGGAAATTCCTGAGTGAAGAACTACTTGCGGCGGAATAAGTACTCAGAAGTAAACATAACAGTGCATGAGCATGGTCTTCATGATGAAATGAAAACAAGCACGGAGTACAGAAAGCATAAACATAGGATAACACAGGGTAAGACAAACAGACTGAAGAAATTGAACTGAGGAAATATATAGAGTCTTCAGTCAAAGTCTTCAAACAGATATGAACAAGCACTCAACACATAAATGAGGAAATGTAAGGGTTGGGGAAATGGAACCAGGTAGCTTGGTGAAGACAATGATTTGGTAGACCAGTTCCAACTGCTATGACAGTTGTACGTCCGGTTAGGGCGGCTAGGTATTTAAACCTGAGGACACACAGTCCCGGACACCCGGTTCTGAACACGCAGTCCAGAACACTCAGTCCTCACCGTATTCCCCTTGAGCTAAGGTCACACAGACCTCGCCCAATCACTCGTGGTAAGTCTTCAAGTGACTTCCAAACCTTCACAGACTTGGTCACTCGGCGATTCACAATTTCCTCTTGGGTGCTCTAGACCATGACCGCATAACCCTATGGAAGATGCACAGTCTTCAAAGGTAACAAGCGTCGGATCCACGCAGGATCAATCTCTTCAGTGATGCTCAATCACTTTGGGTTTGTAGGTGTTTGGGTTCTCCTCACTTGATGATTTTCACTCAAAGTCCTCGGAGGATGGGATGTTCTCAAATGACAAGTGTCGGTTTCTCTTGGAGCAGCCAACCTGCTAGTGGTTGTAGGGGGCGGCTATTTATAGCAAAGGGAGCAGCCCGACATGATAAGACATAAATGCCCTGCAATGATATGACCGTTAGGTGGGTAGATATTTTGGGAGAGCTGGCGCATAGCACAACAACGGTCGGAATTTTGAGTATCAAATTCCTCAGGGCTATCAACTGGCGAATTCCTAACTCCTCAGTCAGAACAAATTCCTCAGAGACCAGAAGAGCTTAGTCTCTGTCACTGAAGAATGTGACTGAACTGTATGAGATTTCCAATGGCTTCACTCGAAGGGATTGGTAGGTGTAGGATTTGAGTTGAGCATCACATGGAAAAATTTTCTTAGTATTTCCTCGACCCCTTTAACAGTACGGTGTTTCCTATGACTCAATAAAGAGAAAATGAAACTACGAAAACAAAAGTCTTCATGCTTCATGTTCCTCGAATGAATACCAAGTCTTCAGTATTGCACCAATTTCTTCACTTTCAAAGTCTTCAGTCGAAGAACTTCATTTTTAGGGGTTGACTTTCTCTGTAAATATCAAACTTCTCATAGACTTGTGGACTTGTGTACACTCATAAACACATTAGTCCCTTAACCTATAAGTCTTCAATACACCAAAATCACTAAGGGGCACTAGATGCACTTACAGTTCTGGAATTACTGAATTGCTAATTATTAATTATAAAAAAATTGGGATCCGCTCGGTGGAGCGGCGGGGAAAGGTTGGCTCTGCCCGGTGTGTTGTCATTCAGTTTTAACTCTTCGGGAACCGCGCAGCACAGATGCGGTTTATCTATGGAACCCATAAATAAAAGTTTTCTTCTTATATTAAATGACCAATCAGAAAACCTAACAAAATCACTGACCTCTCGAAAAAGATATTTTAGAAACGTGACACTCCACACTCGCCGGTCCCGTTGCCAGCGTGGCACCTACGTGTCCCCGCCTGACGAAAAGGCTAGATACTTAGGCCACTTCCAATGCATAGGTGTTTAGATAAGGTGCTAAGCGTAATAAAAAAGTTTAGCAACTAAGACCTCCTCCAATGCATAGGTGCTTCACTTGTTGGTGCTAAGACCTCCTCCAATGCAAAGGTGCTTAGATGAGGTGCTAAGTATATTAAATGCCTTAGCAACTCAAGTCCCCAATGCAAAGGTGCTAAGCTTCATGCATTTAATTAGTTGTAGACTCAGAATTGTGCTTCCACCTAGGTACACGTGCTTGGCACCGTTTCTTCCTGGGTCACCATAGTACTCTCTTTCTTCTTAACTAGTATGTGAAGGAAATATGCCCTAGAGGCAATAATAAAGTTATTATTTATTTCCTTATATCATGATAAATGTTTATTATTCATGCTAGAATTGTATTAACCGGAAACATAATACATGTGTGAATACATAGACAAACAGAGTGTCACTAGTATGCCTCTACTTGACTAGCTCGTTAATCAAAGATGGTTATGTTTCCTAACCATGAACAAAGAGTTGTTATTTGATTAACGAGGTCACATCATTAGTTGAATGATCTGATTGACATGACCCATTCCATTAGCTTAGCACCCGATCGTTTAGTATGTTGCTATTGCTTTCTTCATGACTTATACATGTTCCTATAACTATGAGATTATGCAACTCCCGTTTACCGGAGGAATACTTTGGGTACTACCAAACGTCACAACGTAACTGGGTGATTATAAAGGAGTACTACAGGTATCTCCAATGGTAGATGTTGGGTTGGCGTATTTCGAGATTAGGTTTTGTCACTCTGATTGTCGGAGAGGTATCTCTGGGCCCTCTCGGTAATACACATCACATAAGCCTTGCAAGCATAATAACTAAGATGTTAGTTATGAGATGATGTATTACGGAACGAGTAAAGAGACTTGCCAGTAACGAGATTGAACTAGGTATTGGATACCGACGATCGAATCTCGGGCAAGTAACATACCGATGACAAAGGGAACAACGTATGTTGTTATGCGGTCTGACCGATAAAGATCTTCGTAGAATATGTAGGAGCCAATATGGGCATCCAGGTCCCGCTATTGGTTATTGACCAGAGACGTGTCTCGGTCATGTCTACATTGTTCTCGAACCGTAGGGTCCGCACGCTTAACGTTACGATGACAGTTATTATGAGTTTATGCATTTTGATGTACCGAAGGTTGTTCGGAGTCCCGGATGAGATCACGGACATGACGAGGAGTCTCGAAAAGGTCGAGACGTAAAGATTGATATATTGGAAGCCTATGTTTGGGCACCGGAAGCGTTCCGGGTGAAATCGGGATTTTTCCGGATTACCGGGAGGGTTACCGGAACCCCCCGGGAGGTAAATGGGCCTATTGGGCCTTAGTGGAAAAGAGAGAAGAGGCAGCCCACACCTGGCCGGCGCCCCCCCCTTTTCCAAGTCCTAATAGGACTAGGAGAGATGGGCCGGCCCCCTCTTTCTCCTTCCCTCCCAAGAATCCTAGTTGGAATAGGATTGGAGGGGAGGAGTCCTACTCCCGGTGGGAGTAGGACTCCTCCCTGCGCCTCCCTCCTAGCCGGCCGACCCCCCTGCCCCTGGCCTTTATATACGGGGGCAGGGGGCACCCCAAGACACACAAGTTAATCGTTTCTTAACCGTGTGCGGTGCCCCCTGCCACCAAATTCCACCTCGATCATACCGTTACAGTGCTTAGGCGAAGCCCTGCGTCGGTAGTACATCAAGATCATCACCATGCCGTCGTGCTGACGGAACTCTTCCTCGACGCTTTGCTGGATCGGAGCCCGAGGAACGTCATCGAGCTGAACGTGTGCTAAGAACTCGGAGGTGCCGGAGTGACGGTGCTTGGATCGGTCGGATCGGGAAGAAGACGTACGACTACTTCCTCTACGTTGTGTGATCGCTTCCGCAGTCGGTCTGCGTTGGTACGTAGATAACACTCTCCCCTCTCGTTGCTGTGCATCACCATGATCTTGCGTGTGCGTAGGAAAATTTTTGAAATTACTGCGTTCCCCAACAGTATGTCACATCAAATTTTTCGCTTAGTTGGCAACCTTAGCACCTGTACAAGGTGGAGCATTGGGAGGGGCCTAAGCTCCCCTCATTTAATGCTTTAGCAACTAAACTATTTCATGCATTGATGGGTTTCTTTCATTTAATTGATTTATCCTAGGTTCATGTGCTTGGCATTGGTTCTTCCTGGGGTCATCAAACTTACATATCTCTTCTTTATTACCTTGCCACATATCAGAATTTTTTGCCTACATGGCAGCCTTAGTACCTGTACAAGGTGGAGCATTGGGGAGGGCCTTATTACTCGTAAAAAAAGGCGAGATACTTATGATTAATTTATTTGATAATTTATGTTTGATGACAATTGTCACACGCATTGTAATTTTTTGGTATGTATAAGGATCATTTTTTCAAATACTCCCTCCATAAACTAATATAAGACCATTTAGATCACTAAAGTAGAAATCTAAACGCTCTTATATTAGTTTACGGAAGGAGTAGATGATTACCATTCCCCTCCCATTTTTTGTGTTTGACAACTACTTTTCTCATACACATTGTTCATTTTTGGTATATGCCAGAAACATATTTTCTACATTTTTCTGATATATATGATTAATATTTTTCGTGTTTAACCTTTTGAAATATATTATTAACATTTTTCTGATACACGATCAACATTTTAAAAAACTTATATTTTTATGTTCAATTTGTTTATGCATGTTCTACATTTTTCGTATACATCGGAATATTTGTTGTATATACATTTAACATTTTTTTAAATACACGGTCAATTTTTTTTCATACACATTGTATTGTATACATGATAAACAATTTTCTATGCATATTCAACATTTTTCAAATGATTCATGAACTTTCTTCAGATACATTGTATATTGTTTTGTATACACTTTTCATAAACATGAGAAACATTTTCTATATACACATTTAATTTGTTTCAAATCTTTGGTTAACATTTTTATCGTTTTATGTAAGTTTTTTGTAATATATATATATATATAGAAAATTAGCAATTATAAATATAATTTAAAAAGAAAGCAAAAACAAAAACAAAAATGTGAAAAAACGACAGGAAAAAAACGAGGCAATGGCATCCCGCGCACTGCGCAGGCCCATTTAGGGAGGCGCCTGAAGCGAGCCGACGGCTCCGTCTCGCTTCAAGCAAGACATAGTCGCGCATAGGCCGTTTTGTTTTTTTATATAAAAGAAGGGTCTCCCCCCTTCCGATGTCCATTCATAGAAATCAAGCATTCATCCAGTGTCTCTACCCCGGCGCAGCCCTGTAAACATCACTTGCTACTCGCTCTAGCAATTCTGTCCCCAACTCCAGCACCTCTTTGTTTGGCACTTTGGCTCTTTGTCTACAATATAGACCAGTCACCAATCCAGTGACACATCAGTTTAACAATAGCCATAGGATCAGTAGTGTTTTATTATAAAAAATAATGCCATTTCTACACTTCCAAATAAACCAAAACAATGCCGAGAGCCCAACTAGGACCATTTTCTTATCTTCCTTACGGAAGGTTCTGATCCAATCCCCAAAGCATATTATGCTCCAGATAACTGAAGTAGCAGAACAAGAGAAAAAAAAGAGGCGATTCACCGTTTCATCTTTACCACACAACACGCATTGTTTATTCACTTTCCAGCCCCTTTTGAGCAGAGAATCCTTGGTCAATATACTTTTTTTTGACCAACCACATAAAACATTTTAATTTTCTCAGGTACTTTGGCTTTCCACGGATATTTCTATGGATAGTTACACCCATCATCAATCATTTTCCTATATAGCGACTTGACAAAGAATTTCCCATCCGCACTCAATGTCCATATAACTTGGTTTCTATCTCTCCCCATTTTAACCATTTCACATCTACTATTCAGAATGTTCCATAGTTCTAGAGTTTCACCATGGAGTGCTCTCCTAAAAGTAAAGCCCCTCCACCCCAACGGAATGGCCTCAGCCGCAGTAATATTATGATTAAAACAGAGATTGTAAAATCTTGGGTAAGCATCTCTAAGAGCTTTGTCATCAACCCAAATATCTTCCCCAAATCTAGTTCCTTTCCTATTCCCAATTTTTTCTTAGCATAGCTATAAAATAGATGCGTAGGCCGTCTGTCGCCCATTTCTTTTTGCTCGCCCCCTCAAATCCTCCCGGGCCGGGCCGGGCCACCAACGTTCTTTTGCTCGGCGGCCTTGCGAGCCTGGTGGCTTCTTCCACTCCAAACGCCAGCGAAACCCGCAAAATTTTCGAAAACGGAAAAGCTGGCGCTCCCTCCCTCCCTCCTCCCGCACGCCGCGCCTCCACCCGATTTCCAATTCCAGTTTCCCTCCCGTCTCTCCCTCACCCCCATCCCATCTTCCCCCCCTTTTAAATTTCGAACGCCTCTCATCTCACACCTCCCGCACCATCCACCATCCCCCGATTCATCCCCTTGCATCCCGCCCCGCCTGCGCATTCCGCCGAGCGCATGGACTGCGGCGGCGACGGCGGCGGGATGGACGCGCTGCCAGACGGCGTGGTGCAGGCCATCCTCTCGCGCCTCAGCAGCGCCCGCGACGTGGCCGCCTGCGCGGGCGTCTCCCGCGGCTGGCGCGACTGCGTGCCCTTCCTCCCGGCGCTCTACTTCCCGCGGAGCGCCTTCGACGCCGCGAGGGGCGGCGGCGCCGCGTGCGCCGACGACGCCATCGGCCGCATGGTCCACGCCGCGGCGCGCCTCGAGGAGCTCGTCATCTACTGCCCCTTCTCCGCCGCGCGCCTCCCGCGCTGGCTCGCCGCGCGCAGCGCCTCGCTGCGCGTGCTCGAGCTGCGGGTCGACTCCGCAGGCTCCGGATCCGGCCACCTCGACTGCGTCGCCGCCGCCCCCAACCTCGAGGAGCTGAGGCTTTGGGGGCTCACCATGACGCGCGGGCCGGCCTGGGGCCGGCTTGACCGGCTCCGCGTGCTGGAGATCGTCGGCGCCTCCCTGGCGGACCTCGCCGTCAGCGGCGCCGTCGACGCCTGCCCCAACCTCACCGACCTCGCCCTGCTCGGCTGCGAGTGCTCCGGCTCCGTGTTCCTGGCCACCCCCCTGCTCCAGCGCTGCCGCCTCGACTTCGTCGGCTCCGGCACCTGCTCGCTCGCGCTCGCCGCGCCCCTCGTCGAGTCCCTCGAGGTCCAGGGTTTCAACTATATCACCCTGCACGGCGGCGACCGCCTGAAACGCCTCACAATTTCCAAGAACACCGGTACGCACTGGACTGGAACCTCCTACCCATGGCCTTCCAAGGCAGTTATCATTCGTTTCACTCTGGTCTAATGTCAATTTCCGTTCAATCTTTCAGGGAGGGTGAACACTGTGGGGATAGACAGGCTCCCGGTGCTGGAGCAGCTGTCTCTGCGTGGCGTCCAGTGGAGCTGGGGAGCCGTCAGCCATGTGCTGCAATGCGGCGCCGAGGCGAAGCATCTGGTGATGAAGGTCGAGTTCTGCGGTGACGCCGACACTCTCCAGCCGTTTCCCGAGGTCGACCTCGTCGAGTTCTTCAACAGCCACCCGAAGCTCTGCAAGTTTGAGGTCCACGGCGCCATGTTTGCGTCGCTCTGCCAGAAGAACAGCCTGAAAAATGTGCGTCATATCCTACTGATTATCAACCGCATCCTTTCACTTCACGCTTGTGTATGGCATGGCTAATGTTTTTCTCTCACATTGCAGCTGGACTCCAGGTTCCTGATATCTTCACTGGAGGAGGTCCTGATCACCGTGCGCTCCCCCTTGAATGCCGAGCAGAAGCTGATCACCATCGAATCCCTTGTCAGGTACAGTCCAAGGCTGCGGCGGATGGTCCTTAGGATCTCGCAGATGAAGAACTGCCACGAGGCTGCAGATGAATTCTTTGAAGAGGTTTCCAAGTTTGCGCATATGAGTAATGGCAGAGTGCGGATTGAATAGAGGCGTGCTGCTGCATGGCTCTGTGCTTTGGCTATGTTTGCTACTATTGAGCTCAATTCTGCTCGAGTAGTTATGCTGTTTTGTTTGTCATTGTTCACGTGTGCTGGATCTTATCAGCATGCTTAGGGTGATTGTTTTGTCCTCTACTTGTTAAAATTTTGTACCTCGAATCTGTATTGCTCCTTGTTTTATGAGAGATAAGAAACTGCTTTACTTCATTGCTCCTGCAACAGCAACTTATGTTCAACCCTTGTGTATTTGATTCCATCCAATATAGCCTTGATTGATATGACAAAGTGTTGATGATCTCAATGGGATGTGTGAAAATTATGTATAATTTGAATAGGATATACCTAGAACCACCAATAGTTTCTGAAACACCACCTGACTTCCGTAGTCGTTGCCTCAGCTGTGTTTGCACCCTAGTTGATATGTTTGGTTATCTTTTGAAGTTGATGTGGACATTGCTATGCTTGATAAATTGTGATAATATATACTCCCTCCGTTCGGAATTACTTGTCTCGGATATGGATGTATCTAGAACTAAAAGACGTCTCGATACATCCATTTCTGCCATAAGTAATTCCGAACGGAGGGAGTAGTTTGTGTTTCCATTAATACAAAAACAATAAAACCAAAACCAAAACCCAAGTTATGTAAAAGCTGCTCAACAAAATGTGAATCTCAATTTATTGGGATTTAATTAACAATCAGAAAAGTCCATGACAAAGGGAGTTGTATCTTGTACGTATTATCTCAAGTGATATTATGCTTAGCAATCTTCTGTCCTCTTCCAACTGAGTACAATTTTGTTATGATTAGTAGTTTGTATTCACTAGCCAGTATACAGTTGCAATAAGATGATGCTCAGATCTAAAGACATGATTCATATTACTAGTTTATATTAATGATATCAATATCCTTAAAAATGAGTGCTGCATTTTTGGAGATTGCCTTGCATTTCAATCTTGCATCCCCCAGTCACAAGATCACAATGGACAATGGGCATGATTATGTCAAGTTAAATACTCATTAACTGACCTGTGTTTCTTGCAATCCTTTCTACTCATATGCAAGGTCCAAAGCTTGAGAAGTTGCGCCAATGAATGAAAAACCCTTTGTCATCTTGGACTAACTGCTCCTGTAGCCCCGAAAGACTGTCATCATCGAAGATACAATGTTCAGTTCAACCAGTCTGCTTGGCTCCTTTTTTTCTGACATGAGCTTAAGCATAATTTGTTGCCAGCACAGCAATTCCCATGACTGATCTCACTGGTGTTTGGACACGCTCACTATTGAAATGCAGTCTTCTACCTTTATTTTGTAGGTACTTCAATCGTTACAGGTATTTTGTGTTGCTAGTCAGCGCCATACTGCATTCATTATCTAGGATCCCTAATCTGAGGTCTGCAATCAGAACCTGGAAACAATATGAGAGATAGGTTGTCAGAATTCCATTAATGATTGCTACTCAGATATCATAGGACAAGGTTTCCATGACTTCTTATTTAATTGGTTATTGTAGCTGGATTCTTTCCAAATATGTTAATCCATGTATTATGGATGTATCTAATATTAAAACATGACATGATACTTCCGTATTTAGACAAATATAAGACAAGAATTTTGGGACGGAGGGAGTATTTAGTTAACTTATTTGCTGATCTTTATTCTTTAATAATTTATCTGTTTACCACTTAATAACATCTTACTTCCTCTTTAACCTGTTGAGTAGGCATTGTCAAAATATCTGATTCTCTGGATGTAGTGCACACAAATAATTTGATCCCACTTAATTTTCCAGTTCTTTTGCATGTTTTCCATGGTACTCAGATTGATAGCCACACACACATTTTTACTTTTTGGTTTGTGCCAAGTAGAAACAGTGCCATGAGTTTGAATGTAAAGTACTCCTATGTTCCAACAAATATGAGTCCTTAGTGAACATGATCCTTGGTTCTGCGATTTGATTGGGACTAGATTAAACCAGGTAAAAAAAGGCAATAGGGTTTATATTTGGAATAACCTAACAGTCACATATATGAGTAGGACTGCTTTGTTCTTTAGAGCCTTTATTCACTGAATGATTGTATCCAGACCAGTACCATGTTTTCATGCCTGGCATACTGCATTGTATTATACAGCATAGAAAACAGGAGCATATTGCAGGTTGTTTGTACTAATTACTTGCGTGCATTATTACCGATAATCTGGGCATTGCCATTGGCATGGTTAGGACTTGGGAGGAAGGTTATTGGGGCTACTGTATCAGTTGTTTATAGTACCTATTACTTGCACCACTATTTTAGTGTCGCAAATAATGTGACAAATGATGTTACTTCTGTTGTGTTACCTATGATGCCTGGTGATGGTAAATAGTATTGGGGCTTTAATTATTATTTTCTTTGGATCAGGTCATGCCATCCATGAACCTATTTCTACCCAAGGCCAAACATCGACTGTCATTGGTTTGCATTTTAAAACCCGTCTTAGTGCTTTGAATAGAAATCCATGAATATTGTCTTCAACCTGTTACAAATCTGACATCTTATCTAAACCTTGCCATGACCCCAATATGAGCATCTCTTTACTTAGTCCATGTCCTCCAAGATAGTATCCGATAATATTTTTAGTGTTTCCATATTGTTCTCTGGGTCCTTACCGCTTTCCCAAGATGTACTTCATTTGTCATTTGTCCCTAAATGCCTACTATTTTCTTCTCCTGGCAGTGCTCTTCTTTTGCAGAATGGAATTAGCACAGAAAATGAGGTGTGCTTCTTTAGATCAATAGGAGGATCTATGGTAAAATAAATTAGTAAACAAACAAACTGCTTGGATGAAGTGACATATCTAATGCAAGGTCAAAACACACTTGAGATTTTTGTTTCCCGTACTGCTTGGTTTGGAAATAGTTATTGACTTATTGTCCATGGACCAATGATGATATTTTAGAAACATTCATTTATAGATACAGAGATTGTAACCTCCATATTGGTCCAGATAAAGCTTTCAAATTTGTTTGTATATGTTGTTTGATGGTTGCTAACAAAATGCAACCATGTGCTTTCAATTCACTACTCAGAAAAGAAAAATGGTTGAGTCGATTTTCCTCATTGGAATTTAGACCGTCAGCTCTGCGTGAATAAGACACGAATATATGGTGCCAGCGGGGCAACAATACGAGTATCCTGTCAGAGCTCCTGTCATTCCCCCCCCCCTCCCCCCCCCCCCCCCCCCCCCCCCCCAAAGAACAGCAATATGAGTATCTGCAACACAAATGTTCAGCTTTGGCGTGCATGCATGCAGATGTGGTAAGCAATTCAAACTATCTGAGAACAAATAGGGCAAATGCATGAGTTGTGAGATTGCTGTTGTGCATGCAAGAGAAGTCCAAATGCATCCTCCATTTCGAAAACATTGAGTAACCTGTTGCACATGCAAGAAGAAACCAAATATATGAGTCTATGCATTGCTGATTTGTACATGCAACAACAAACCAGGAAATGGAGCTCTGTTAGCTTCTTGATTCACCGCCGCAGAACATATAAATCAGCGAAAATTAACATGGATCGAAGGGGAGTATCAAATTCTCAGGCTAGAAGCCTCTTCCTGCCGCCGCCGCCATTGCCATGGCGTGATTCGCAGCCGCCTCTGAAGTCTCTGATCTGATTCAGTGTGATCTAATCTAAAAAAATAATTCAAAAGAGCTGCTGGGGAGAGCTGGAACGTGCGGGTACTAAATACATGTTGTAAAATCTTCATTTATCAAAAGTGCCACATGTTGCTGTTGAAGTGATACATGTAAAACTGCAGATTAGTTGATTGCAAGGTTCAGGACTTCATATGTTACAGGTTGCAAACAAGCAAGAACAACACAATGATTCTTCCTGTCATGCTGCACAAAATTATTCCAGTTTCGTATGTGCAAATCAGATCACGTACATGGTACATACACCCCGCAGAAGTGCGGGTCAATCTTAAGCAAAGCCTTGTCCCTCATGATTTACATTTACACGCTATTTACAGAGCGAAGCAAGCACACGCCGTGGGGGCTCAAATGACCGCCGTGAGTGCAGCACCGCCCAGTTGTCGATGAGAAGGATGTCAGCTTGCTGCCACGGGACCGCGACGCATTCCTCTTCTAGGATCTTGCCACATGCCTCTATGACATCGGCAGGCAAGGGCGAGCCGTCGCCGAAAGTGACGGCCTTAACTGGATCGTTACGGGCGTCCTTCCACCCCGTGTAGGCGGCAACCATGCTGTTGAACCATATCTTCCTCCCTCGGCTCTCGTCCCACTTCACTGCTGGTATCGGACCCATCACTGTTTTAACCCCATGGTCGGTCCATTCCAGCTTCATCCCAAGCTTCACAGCCCTGTGAAAAACAGCAGGGTGAAAGTTCAGTTATCAGCATTGCAAATGGCTAAATGGATCAGTGGAATTTTCTTTTCAACTGTTATTCAAATTCTTTAAGTTTTTTTTTACCGAAAGGTGACATGTGTTTTGTGGTGTGCTGCACTTATGACAAGATGAAAGATAAAGGTACAATATTAAATGTCATGACAAAATGCCTTTATAATAAAAACAAAATGGTTTAAATAACTGAAGGACATTCGAGTACAGAAAAAATGTTAACAGCTTGTACTGCTCTACAGATGTAACTAAGACAGAGACATACATGATTACAATCTTGAACTCTAGATACACCTTCTAATAACACACTTGTAATCAAGATCAACATTGATTATCCTGAACTTTGCAAGACAATGACAGCTCAATCTTGAGCTCTAGATTCACCTTGTCATGAGCTCCTAATGAGCGATCAAAACTGAACCAGTGATGCACTCAAGCATATCTAGTGAAATACAATGATGGCACAGAAGATTTCTGAATGCCAAATGTAAATGTTCAGAACTGATAACCGGGCCAATAAAAAATTAGCTCTGTTTTAAAGGAACTACTAGAAACCAGACCTTTCCTCCGCGACGGATTTATCTTTAGTGAGAAATGTGGATTGCCATCCACGGCCGATTGGAGAAGATGGGTCGTCACCCTCTCCCAATACCCTTGTGTATATCAGGCCATGCTTCTCCAATTTCTCCACAAATTCTGGGAAGTTTTCCTTCATCCTCTTATACACATAGTGGCTCAGCACTATTGGTGTCTCTCCACCACTTTTTGGTTCCACCTCACAGAAGAAGAACAGTTTCGCCGGAAAAGTCGGAACCTAATGAA
Source organism: Triticum monococcum (assembly GCA_034509565.1). Taxonomy (NCBI): domain Eukaryota; kingdom Viridiplantae; phylum Streptophyta; class Magnoliopsida; order Poales; family Poaceae; genus Triticum; species Triticum monococcum. The sequence goes on from CM067843.1 coordinate 81,830,078, forward strand.
TGATGAGAATCAAGATTCCACATGAGATTAGTTTTACACAATTCAAGCTCGTGTGGTAACACTAACATTTGATCCTTAACATGACAACAAAACAAAATTCTAGTGCCAGTATCTTGCAATTCAGGGTTTCTTTATATTGGTACATACGTAATTAGTTCTGAATATTCATCAAATGCAATTCAACACAGATAAGATATGTCGAGTGGTTTGCCATCAGCTCAGAGCTAGTGCAATATTATATCAAGCTTAACCATTATAGTAGTTTCGAAATTTTCAATTTGCTATGGTGTTTATATGGAGTTGGGCTGACGCAGGAGGCCGGCTGACCTGCGCCATCTCGTGGTGGAAGGGGATCTTCTGGTCGGGCGGCGACTCGTTGGCGGTGAACACCCGCCCCACCACGTTGGTCCGGGGGGCCGCGCCGCCTACGTAGGGCAGCTCCTCGTACCCGAACGCCTCCACGGCGGCGTCGAAGTCCGCCGCGGTCCGCGCGGGGAACCCGCGCAGCAGCACCGCCCCTGCCTCCCGTAGCAGTGGCTCCACCCGGGACGCCCGCTCCGACCGCACGGCGGCCAGGAACTCGTCGAGGCTCCCCTCTCCCGGCCCCGGGGGCCCGCCGCTCGGGACGAGCACCGCGGGGAAGGCGACGCCCTCGACGGCCCGCTGCTCCGGGAGCCGCGCTTCCCGGAAGAAGCTGCTGCTCGCCACGGGCGCCATCTGCAGTGCAGGGTTTGGCTCGCGAGGTTTGGGCTGTGGTGTTCTGCGAGACTGCCAGTGTGTGTGACTGAGGTGAGAGGCGTGATGAGGATGTTTTCAGGCTCAGCGTTTGGTTTGGATGAACGTGGACGGATTCTGGAGCAGGGCGGGACGAAGGTTGGAGTGACATGTGGGACTCGTCCGTGTTCAGTGAAGCTGGAGAACAGAGGTGCCATGTGGCCTGTGGGTAGGGGTGGACCAAAAAATGTTTCTTACAGTTCATTTTAATTTTATCAACGCAAATTCTGGACCGACCACTGAATCGAGCGGGAAGTCAGTGGCCGAGCTAGCCCCTCTGTCTTCGCACTTGTCCCTCATCGCCGGCGCAAGACTTGTACCGTGCAGGACGGCATCCACCTTTGGTCGTGGGTGCAAGATATTCAGGGCGCGCTAGGCCCCACCGCCATGGTGCAAGACCTCTGGCGCCGCATGTGCCATACGGAGTTTTTGGATACTTCGAACACCCTGCACTGATGCTGAACCTCCTCGGCATTCTACCCGGCTAGTTCTTACTATCAGGCACTCTTCATTGATGCTTGCGAAGACCCCCACTGGAAGTTGACCTGGAGACTGTGGGCATCGCTTCGCATCAAGTTTTTCATGTGGCTTGCAATGCAGGATCACTGCTTAACGGCCGATCGTCTTGCCCGTCACAGCCTGCCCCACAAGTCCATTTGTGCTTTCTGCTACCAAGAAGAGGAAAAACCATGCAACATCTCTTGGCAGGCTGCTCTTTCTCTCGGCAGGTTTGGCACAACATCCTCGGTTGGGCTCGATCACCTACTGACCTACCACATAGCGACACAATTTTCGGACATGATGGGCTACATCCTGCTCTCAAGTACTCGCTCCTACTCGCAAGGGACTGACTTCCCTCATCATCCTCACCGCTTGGTGGCTTTAGAAGCACGGAAACGCCTGCATCTTCGAAGGCGATCGGCCTTCGATTTCCCATCTCTCCAACATCATCAAAGATGAGGCGCGCCTTTGGGCAAAGGCTGGCGCAACTTGGATCAAAAACATCATCCTAGAGACTTAGCTTAGTCTTGTTCGGGGATAAGCACCCCCTAGCTTTATGCTCCAATGCTCCCTACCATGCCTCTTTGTGTACATGGCCCCATGAGCGCCTTGTAATCCCATGTTGTAATTCTTCTTTTTATTAATGAAAAGCTACGCAAGCTTTACGTATTCATGAAAAAGAACTATGTATGTGCCCGTGCGTTGCCACGGGAGCCAAAAATTTTATACATAATAGAAGGAGCAAAAGGAGATTATATTTTGGTTATGAACCATAGAACTTCAGGCATCATAAAGTAAAATTTAATTATCTAATGACATTATTTTATTACACAAAAATGATATCTTCACATTTAAAATTTAGAAGTCCAACCATTCTGTATCCCTTCTTTATAGAACCACCGAAGATGGCATTCCATGTGTCACTGCAGATGTTAAAAGACAGACATTCTTAGCGACACTTTCTTTTTTCCAAAGTATGTAGAAGAAACAACATATGATGGATTAGTTGGTATACATAACATGATATCTCCTTTCAAAGTTTTAATACTTTAAGACAAATAACAATTTGGAACTTCTGAAGAAGCATGGCAAAATAAAAATATTAAATGTCAGAGTTCAAAAGTAGAAGCAGATTAATTTTAAAGTTTTGAGACATTGCAATCTTCATGATCCGGTACCTGCAAAGAACAAATAAGTTTTTCTAGTGAAAAAAAGACTAATGAAAGCACCAAACGAACAATTATAGAAATGGTTAATTCAAAGCGTGATCATTCATGACAAGAAATCATTCCTCCCTCCGTAAGGTGCCAATAGCAACTCCTTGGATTCCTACAATCAGGAGATCAATGACAGTGAAGATCAAATAACAAAGTACTTATTTTCTAACATGAGAACGGTGGCGCATCTAATCAAGAATAAATAGTGGAGTCCTTATTCTTTTAACACGAGGACACCAATGGCTGATCAAACAAAAGGAAAATCAAATCACAATGTTGGTGTTCAATATTTCTTATTTCTGTAAAACCTTATTGCAGAAGGTGTCTCTGATAACCCACAAGTATAGGGGATCGCAACAGTTTTCGAGGGTAGAGTATTCAACCCAAATTTATTGATTCGACACAAGGGGAGTCAAAGAATATTCTCAAGTATTAGCAGCTGAATTGTCAATTCAACCACACCTGGGAACTTAATATCAGGGCCGGGCACACAGTTGTACCAACTGTGCGGCCCGCACAGGGCCCATAATTTTGAAGGGCCCCAAAAAATTTATGCAGGCCTAGTATTTCCAAAAAAAGAAAAATCCAGATCGAGGCCACACTGGGCCGCTAGGCGCTGGAACTGGGCCTGAGTTGAGGCCATGAAGCGCTGGTGCCTGGTGCTCCATCGAAACTACTCGATCGAAAGATTGAAATGCGATCGTCCAGAAAAGAAAAACGAGATCGCTATGCCTAAGCTACAGCCTACAGCAGTCGATCGGGAATCGGGATCGTCTCGATTGCGAAACCGTAACTGCGCGCTGCAGTCGCGTCGGCGACCGGGCGACTCTACTGGAAACGGGATCCGGGGATGATCGTCTCGTCGCCTTCACCTCATCGGATCGATCGGATCAGGCCGCTGCCGTTGTTGTCTTCTGTTCCTGGCTTTCTCTCACAAATTCCATACTTGTCGCCTCGTTGCCTCGTCGGATCGAGCCATGACCAACTTCAGCCTCCAGGTGCTTAGTGAGTCCTTCTTTTCAATTTTCTTTTCGATTAACTTCAGTTTCTACTCCTAATTCCTAATTTTGTAATTAACTTTTTGGCAAGGATCGTTACTTCGTGTCTTCGTTAGAGATCACACTCACATTGTAGCAATTCAACCGGACATGATCCAAAACTAGATGAACTACACGGTTCGTCTAATTGCTAAACATTGACGCATGATCTTCAATTGATATATGCTACTGCATAACTTTGATTGTATTTTATTCACCTTTTGTATGCTGTGTTTCAGTAATACATATTTGAGTCGTCGTGGGAAAACATCAATCTGGTTCCTCTAAGCGCAAGAGAAAAGAAAGAAAACATAATTTGAGAGTGAAGTGTTGGAGAAGATTGATTACAAGGATATCATTGAAGCTTTCATTTCAAAGAATACTAAAAGAATGATATTGTTCAAATAAATAGCAAATGGGGGTTGAATAGGTATGATTTTAAATTTTTTATATGTCCAATTGTTATGTAAGACATTATATTATATACATTATATTTTTTCTTCTACAAGATATATATATATATATTGTAATTGCTCGTTAGTTTTTTTAGTGAGACAGGGCCCTATTTTTAATTTTCGCACAGGGCCCCGAATTTTGCCCGCCCGGCCCTGCTTAATATCTGCAGCAAAGTGTTTAGTAGTAAAGTAATATGATAGTAGTGGTAACGGTGGCAAAAGGTAACGGTAGCAAAAGTGATATTTTTGGTGTTTTGTAGTGATGATAACAATAGCAACGGAAAAGTAAATAAGCAAAGAACAATATATGAAAAGCTCGTAGGCAATGGATCGGTGATAGAGAATTATGTCGGATGCGGTTCATCATGTAACAGTCATAACCTAGGGTGACACAGAACTAGCTCGAATTCATCAATGTAATGTATGCATGTATTCCGAATATAGTCATATGTGCTTATGGAAAAGAACTTGCATGACATCTTTTGTCCTACCCTCCCGTGGCAGCGGGGTCCTATTGGAAACTAAGGGATATTAAGCCCTCCTTTTAATAAAGTACCGGACCAAAGCATTAACACATAGTGAATACATGAACTCCTCAAACTACGGTCATCACCGAGAGTGGTCCCGATTATTGTTACTTCGGGGTTGCTAGATCATAACACATAGTAGGTGACTATAGACTTGCAAGATAGGATCAAGAACTCTCATATATTGATGAAAACATAATAGGTTCAGATCTGGAATCATGGCACTCGGACCCTAGTGACAAGCATTAAGCATAGCAAAGTCATAGCAACATCAATCTCAGAACATAGTGGATACTAGGGATCAAACCGTAACAAAACTAACTCGATTACATGATAAATCTCATCCAACCCATCACCGTCCAGCAAGCCTATGATGGAATTACTCACGCACGGCGGTGAGCATCATGAAATTGGTGATGGAGGATGGTTGATGATAATGATGGCGACGAATTCCCCTCTCCGGAGCCCTGAACGGACTCTAGATCAGCCCTCCCGAGACAGTTTAGGGCTTGGCGGCGGCTCCGTATCGTAAAACACAATGAATCCTTCTCCTTGGTTTTTTTCTCCCCGGAAGTGAATATATGGAGTCAAGGTTGAGGTCGGTGGAGCGTCAGGGGGCCCACGAGGCAGGGAGGCACGCCCCCACCCTCGTGGACAGGTGGAGGCCCCCTGACGTGGATCTTCCTTCCAGTATTTATTATATATTCCAAAATAATTCTCCGTTGATTTTCAGGTCATTCCGAGAACTTTTATTTCTGCGCAAAAATAACACCATGGCAATTCTGCTGAAAACAGCGTCAGTCCGGGTTAGTGTAACGCCCTCGATGCGACTATATCTCCCACGTGTCGAGGCACGACTTAGAGACATAGGCGCATTGAAAGCAATGTCGCAAGTCGGGAAACCATCACACATCCCATGTACATGTAATATAAAGGGGAATAACATAGTTGGCTTACACTTGCCACGTCACATCAAAGTACATAAATGACATCCATCATACAATCACTCATGGCCCGACTACGGCGCCAAAATAGAAAAGACCCCCAACATGCGACAAGGCCCTGAATCTAACCCCGAATAGGCACCACTACTGATCATCAGGAAAAGACACATAGTAACGCTGAGAGTCCTCGTCGTACTCCCACTTCAGCTCGAGCGCGCCATCTGGAGCGGAATCATCTGTCCCTGCATTTGGTGTAATAGTAATCTGTGAGCCACAGGGACTCAGCAATCTCGCACCCTCGCGATCAAGACTATTTAAGCTTAATAGGTAGGAAAGGGGTAATGAATAAGTGGAGCTGCAGCAAGCGACTAGCATATATGGTGGCTACCTTATTCGCAAAAGAGAGCGAGAAGAGAGAGCAAAGCGCGAGCGAGGAACTAGAGAGCAACCTGCGCAAACATAACTCCAACACCGTGTCCACTTCCCGGACTCCGCCGAGAAGGGGCCATCACGGCTACACACTCAGTTGATTCATTTTAATTAATTAAGGTTCAAGTTATCTACAACCAGACATTAACAAATTCCCATCTGCCCATAACCGCGGGCACGACTTTCGAAAGATTAATCCCTGCAGGGGGTCCCAACTTAGCCCATAACAAGCTCTCACGGTCAACGAAGGAATAGACCTCCACCCAAGACACACCGATCAGACTCGGTATCTCGGTACAACAAGATGATTCGACAGGTCAAAACTAGTCCAGCAACACCGCCCGAATGCGCCGACAAATCCCGATAGGAGCTGCACATATCTCGTTCTCAGGACACACTCAGATGAGACATCCTACGAGTAAAACCAACCCTCAAGTTGCCCCGAGGTGGCCCCGCAGTCTACTCGGTCGGACCAACACTCAGAGGAGCACTGGCCCATGGGGGGGCTAAAATAAAGATGACCCTCGGGCTCCGGAAACCCAAGGGAAAAAGAGGCTAGGTGGCAAATGGTAAAACCAATGTTGGGCATTGCTAGAAAAGCTTTAATCAAGGCGAACTATCAAGGGGTTCCCATTATAGCCCAACCGCGTAAGGGACGCAACAATCCGGGAACATAACACCGATATGATGGAAACTAGGGCGGCAAGAGTGGAACAAAACACTAGGCGAGAGGCCGAGCCTTCCACTCTTTACCAAGTATATAGATGCATTAAGATAACATAGCAATATAATGATATCCCAACAAGTAAATAAACGTTCCAACAAGGAACGGCTCTAATCTTCACCTACAACTAACAATGCTATAAGAAGGGCTGAGCAAAGCGGTAACATAGCCAATCAATGGTTTGCTAGGACAAAGGTGGGTTAGAGGCTCAATCATGGAAATTGGGAGGCTGACAAGCAAGTGGTAGGCATCGTAGCATTGGTAAAGCAAAAGAGCGAGCAAATTAGCATAGCAAAGATAGTAGTGATTTCGAGGGTATGATCATCTTGCCTGCACAGTTGTCAGAGTTGACTGGATCCTCAAAAGCAAACTCAACAGGCTCCTCGTTAGCGAACTCGTCTCCCGGCTCTACTCAACAACACAAACAAGCAACAAGGATACAATCAACCACGTGCAAGGGCAACCAATAATATGCAAAGATGATATGCTATGCGGGATGCAAAATGCAAGACGTGACAGGAAATGCATGAACCTGGCCTCAACTTGGAAAACCAAGTGTGCCACTGGATAGAGGGGAAGAAATCCCCTGAAAACGATATAAAGATCATAGGAATCGGAGCTACGGTTTGGAAATGGCAAGCGATTTATGAAACGAGCCGATCTGCGATTTACAGCAAGTAGGCTCCTAAATGCAACGAAATGAACATGCTACAGCCACCAAACATGAAAACAAATTGCATGGCAGGGATGTACAAAAGAAGCTTAACAAATCACCAGGACTGAGGCATAGGCAAATTCATCCATTAAGGGGTTCAAACAAGCATGGCAAAACTGAATAAGCAAAACAGATTTCAGACTTAGCGAAATTAACGCTAGTCTGGAATTTCAGACCACGATGCTCTCTTCGGAGCAGCAAAATAACATGAAGCAAAACCTGAACATGGCAAGTAAGAGCATGGCATGGAGCTACTCAACAAGCTTAACAAAACACCCAAAATGACCTGGGGCCAAAAGGGTCACAAAATACTCTAACAAGCACACGAACATCGATGAAACACAATCAGTTTTCAGACTTAGTGAAAACTGGGACATGCTGAAATTATAACTCACGGAGGCATGTAAACGAGCTCGATGCTCTCACTACGGTGCAAGTCATGGCAAGGCAAGCATATATCCATAAAGAAGGCACACAATTCTAGCTAGACATGGCAAGAACAATGGCATAGCATGCATGGATCACTAGCAATAGCTCCGGCAAAATCGCAAAAGAGTTCACGGTCTGCCCAAATTAACAACTATGCAAAAGTTGAGCTCGATTGAGTCAACCTAGGGTGCTCCAACATAACAAGTAAAGACATGGATGGATTAAGCACAACAAGCATAACAAATCACTCTTACTGATCATCCTCAAAAGAGGCACGGGTCACTAGGAAACAAGCTGGACATATAGCATCATGAACTAAAACATCCCAGACTTAGTGATTTTCACCAAGTCCCTGAAATCAGCAAACTCAGGTACCCTACTTTGCAAGCTTGCACAAGACAACTCACACATCCTAAAAATGCATGGGAGGCACCTCTGGACAGAAGACAAAATTCTTAACAATTCATCCCAAAGGGGCACAGGCATATCATGCACACAATAATCATGGCAAAAATGACAAAAGTCAATATAGAGCTAACGGATCTGCAATTTAACTCATGATGCCTCCTTCTAACAGAATTTTGGGCACCAAGATGACCTCAAATGCAAATGATGCAATGGAATGAAATGATGTACTCGTCGAGACGAAGATTTTTATACATCATATGTCCAAAACGGAGCCACGGATGCAAAGTTATGAGCAGTCAAAGTAGGCACGAAAATCTGGGAGGGGAAGGAGAAAGTCAACGAGATTAGGTCAAAACGGATCTGGATCTGGCGCCCGGAACACTGTTCACCGACGTGGGCACTGTAGCAGCTTCGGACTCCAGCGATGTCGGCTGGCTCCGGCGACCGGCCGGTGGCGAGGGGAGGCAGGGCCGGCGTGGAGAGGCGCAGTGGCCGGCGGGGCGGCGCGGAAAGGACGCCGGGGCGGCGCGGTCCGGCGTGGAGATGGCCGGCGGGCGACATGCCGCGGCGGCGTGGCGGCCTCGGCGAGGAGGTCGGCGGCCGACGATGGCGGCTGCGGTGGCGCGGACCACCGGAGCCGAGGGAGGCGGCGGCGGGGCGACGGGATGAGGGCGGCGGGCGACGTGGGCCGGGAGGGCCAGGCGCGGGCCGGGCGGGCCGCGGCGGTGGAGGTCGCCGGGTCGCCATGTGGCGCGACGGGGCTGGCTGCGCACGGTGTGTCCGGCCGGGCGCGGTGGATCTCGCTTTTTTTAGGGTTTCGAGGTAGGGGACGATCCAAAAACGAGGGGGGTGTTTAAATAGGCATAGAGGGAGCTAGGAGAGTTCAAATGAGGTGCGGTTTTCGCCCACACGATCGTGATCGAACGACCGAGACGATGGAGCAGAGTTTGGTAGGTTTTGGGCCAAATTGGAGGGGTGTTGGGCTGCACACACACAAGGCCTTTTCGGTCCCTCGGTTAACCGTTGGAGTATCAAACGAAGTCCAAATGACCCGAAACTTGACAGGCGGTCTACCAGTAGTAAACCAAGGCCGCATGGCAAGTCTCGATCCAATCCGGAAATGTTTAATGCCCACACACGAAAGAAAGCTAGAAATGGCCACTGGAGGAGAACGAAGCGCCGGAATGCAAAACGTACAACGGGGAAAATGCTCGAATGCATGAGATGAACATGTATGCAAATGCAATGCACGTGATGACATGATATGAGATGCACGAAAACAAAAACGACACACGGAGACAAAGACCCGAACCCGAGGAATAAATATAACTTAATGCCGGAAACGGCAAGAGTTGGAGTACAAATTGGGAAAGTTACATATGGGGCGTTACAACACTCCACCACTACGAAAAGATCTCGTCCCGAGATCTAGGACTGAAAGAACTCCGGGTACTCAGAACGGAGGTGATCCTCGCGTTCCCAGGTAGCTTCACGGTCGGAATGGTGTGACCACTTGACTTTGAGAAATTTGATTGACTTGTTGCGAGTTCCGCGTTCAGTCTCTTCAAGGATTGCAACTGGGTGCTCACGATAGGAGAGATCTTCTTGGAGCTCAATGTCCTCGAAGTTGACGGTGCGTTCAGGCGTCTTGAAGCACTTTCGGAGTTGGGAGACATGGAACACATCATGAACATTGGCAAAGTTTGCAGGAAGCTCGAGTTGATAGGCGAGGTCGCCTCTCTTGCTGACAATCTTGAAAGGCCCGACGCATCTGGGGGCAAGCTTCCCTTTGATACCGAAGCGACGAGTCCCTTTCATAGGAGAGACGCGGAGGTAGACATGATCTCCGATCTTGAAAGCCAAATCACGATGCTTACTATCATAGTAGCTCTTCTGGCGGGATTGGGCTGCTTTGAGGTTATCACGAATGACCTTGCACATTTCTTCTGCCTCTGTGATTAGGTCATTACCCAGCAGCTGACATTCACCGGTTTCAGACCAGTTGAGAGGTGTACGGCACTTCCTACCATACAGAATTTCAAATGGGGCCTTGCCCGAACTTGCTTGGAAGCTGTTGTTGTATGAGAATTCAGCATAAGGAAGACAATCCTCCCACTTCATGCCGAAGGAGATAACACAAGCCCTGAGCATATCTTCAAGAATCTGGTTGACATGCTCGACTTGACCGCTTGTTTGAGGATGGAAAGCAGTGCTGAAGCGAATGTTGGTGCCCATGGCCTTCTGAAAAGAATCCCAAAACTTGGAGGTAAAGATGCTGCCACGGTCTGAAGATATCACTTGAGGAATACCGTGCAGAGAGACAATTCGAGAGGTATAGAGCTCCGCCAATTGAGCTGCAGTGATTGACTCTTTGATAGGCAGGAAATGAGCCACTTTGGTGAGCTTGTCGATGACAACGAATATAGCATCATTGCCACGCTTGGACTTAGGAAACCCAGTCACGAAGTCCATTTCAATGTGGTCAAACTTCCATTCTGGAATGGCAAGAGGTTGGAGGAGACCTACTGGCCTTTGGTGTTTTGCCTTCACTCTTCTGCAGACATCACATTCATTCACGAATTAAGCGATCTCGCGCTTCATTCGAGTCCACCAATAAGTTTGCTTCAGATCTTGATACATCTTCGTGCTCCTAGGATGGATGGAGAGGAGAGAGTTGTGAGCCTCATTCATGATCACTTTACGAAGTTCACCTTTGGGCACAACAATTCGATCCTCGAAGAAGAGAGTGTCCTTGTCATCAAGTCGGTAGCACTTGTACTTGGACTGACTCTTTGCAATACCAATCTTCACCTTTTTCACCATAGCATCAAGAAGCTGGGCTTGGCGAATCTGGTCTTCCAAGGTAGGAGAGACTTGAAGGTTGGCGAGGAAACCTTGAGGAACAACTTGCAGATTAAGTTTGCAGAAAGCTTCACAAAGCTCGGGTTGATAAGGCTTGAGAATCAGACTGTTGCAATATGCTTTTCTGCTCAAAGCGTCAGCAATCACATTAGCCTTGCCTGGAGTATACTCGATACTCGGATTGTACTCTTGAATCATTTCGACCCATCGAGTCTGCCTGAGGTTGATATTAGGCTGAGTGAAGATGTACTTGAGGCTCTTGTGATCAGTGAAAATGTCCACTTTTCTTCCCAATAGAAGATGTCTCCAAGTCAACAACGCGTGCACAACTGCCGCCAACTCAAGATCATGAGTGGGGTAGTTCTTCTCATTAGGCTTCAACTGGCGAGAGGTATAAGCAACAACTTTCTTCTCTTGCATCAGTACAGCACCTAGACCTTGGAGAGAGGCATCACAAAAGACCTCGTACGGCTTGGTTTCATCAGGCGGAGTTAGAACTGGAGCAGTGATCAATTTCTCTTTCAAAGCGTTGAAAGCAATATCAAACTCCGGAGACCAAACGTACTTGACGTGCTTCTGAAGAAGATTTGAGAGAGGCTTCGCGATCTTGGAAAAGTTTTCAATGAATCTTCGGCAATAACTTGCAAGACCGAGGAAGCTACGGAGTTGCTTCACATTCTGAGGAGGTTCCCAATTAACAATTGCAGACACCTTCTCAGGATCCACGGAAATGCCCTTGGCAGAGATGATATGACCAAGATAAAGAACCTCATCGAGCCAAAATTCACACTTGGAGAACTTGGCGTAGAACTGATGTTCCCTTAGCTTGTCAAGAACCAAACGCAAGTGTTTGGCATGATCTTCCTTGTTCTTCGAGAAAACCAGAATGTCGTCGAGATAGACCAGAACGAAGTCATTGGTGTAGGGGTTGAAGATGAAGTTCATCATGCGAGAGAACGTCGGAGGAGCATTGGCGAGGCCAAAAGACATGACAGTGTATTCATATGACCCATAGCTTGTTCTGAACGCCGTCTTGGGAATATCTTGCTCACGAATGCGAATTTGGTGATAACCCATACGGAGGTCAAGCATGGAGAATACTTGGGCACCCTTGAGTTGTTCGAACAGCTCATTAATGTTGGGAAGTGGGTATTTGTTCTTGATGGTCTTCTTGTTCAATGGACGATAATCGACACAAAGTCGGTCCGTTCCATCCTTCTTCACAAAAAGAACACCACAACCCCACGGAGAAGTACTAGGCCGAATGAGACCCATTCTTTCTTGAACATCGAGTTGTTTCTTCAACTCCTTCAACTCTTCGGGGCCGAGCTTGTAGGGACGTTTGCACACAGGTTCCGTACCGGGCTCAAGTTCAATAACAAATTCAACCGGCCGGTTTGGAGGCATGCCTGGGAGTTCTTCTAGGAAGACGTCTTGATACTCACAAACAACCGGAATCTGCGAAATAGCATCCAATTCACCCTTCTCATTGAGAGAGAACAACCGGATGGTATTATCCCGAGCAGCAAAGATAATTACTTCCTCAGACGAATGAGTCAGTTGAATCTGCTTGGCCGCACAATCAAGCTGAGCTTTATGTTTAGAGAGCCAGTCCATCCCAAGAATAAGATCGATATCAGAATTGCCAAGAACCATTGGAGAAGCCAAGAACTTGAAATCACCCAACATGATAGAAATATCGGGAGCAACCAAACTTGAAGTCAAAAGCTTGCCTGGAGAAACAACTTGCATGGCTTTGGGCATAATCTCAGTATCAACATTGTGCTTTGATGCAAACGGGCATGACAAGAACGAATGCGATGCACCAGTATCAAAAAGTACTTTTGCGGGAACATCGTTAACAGGAAGGTTACCCATGATCACATCTGACGAATCCTCTGCCTGAGCTGCGTTCATCAAGTTGACCTTGGCGTGCTTGGGATTATGCTTGACCACAACTGTACTTGCCGATCTGACAGGAGGAGGAGGAGGAAGACGCCTCTGGTTGAAACACTTGTTGGCGTAGTGACCCTTCTGTTGGCACTTGTTGCACGTGACCTCTGAGAGCGGATGGTGATACGGAGCACTTGATCTTGGAGCTTGAGACGAAGTCTTGTTCTGAAAGCCTGGGTTGGGTGGGTGGGATGAACCACTGCCACCTTTGCTCTTCTGCTGATACGGCTGACGGAACGGTGGAGGAGGAAGCCAATACTTCTGCTGCTTGGCCACTTGAGTAGAGGAAGAAGGCATAGTGTCTCTGACTCGCTTCCTGGAAGCATCACACCTTAACTGAGCAGCCTCTTGCTTCAGTGCCATGTTGTAGAACTCATCGTATCTCAGCGGCTCGAAGAGGACAAGAGCGAGCTGAATTTCTTCACGGAGACCACCCCTGAACTGATAGATCATGCTCTTCTCATCAGGAACATCCTGCTTGGCAAAACGGGCGAGCTTCTGGAACAACTTGTTGTAGTCATAGACAGACAGAGAGCCTTGCTTCAGATTGCGGAATTCTTCACGTTTGCTTTCAGTCACACTTTGAGGAATGTGATGAGCTCGGAAATCACGACGGAAATCATCCCAAGTGATCAAACGTCCACCTCTGGAATCCCGGTACTGCTGAAACCACTCTGCGGCCTGATCTTTGAGCTGGAAAGGTGCGAACTTGACGAAATCTTCAGGTCTGACGTTGCTGCATTCAAAATGCTTGCCCAGATCGACTAACCAATCATCAGCATTGGTAGCCTCAACGCAGTTGCTGAACGTCTTTGGACCATTTGCGAGGAACTGATTCAGAGTTGCCAAATGGTTCTGGTTGTTGCCTTGATTCCCTTGACTGCTTTGATTCCGCTCTTGGATGATTTGCATGATCAACTGTGTGTTTGCATTAGTAGCGGCCATCACAGCTTGCCATGCTTCCGGAGGAGGCGGAGGTGGTGGCGGATCTTGATTCTGGTTCTGGCTGGTGCTCTTAGCGGGAGCCATCCTGAAGAGGTTGACCACCGTTAGCACACAAATAGAGAAATATTGAAGGTGAATCCAATGGAATGAAAATTGCAACATAAAGTCTTCACATCCGAACAAAATGAACGAATGCACTTCTCTTGAAGTGGTCACATATTCCTAAATTGCGAAGCCACGAAGAATCAGGTAGAAGAGGTACTTCAACGAGGGATGGAATCAACATATGACGTCGAAGCAGAACGAATACCACAACTCGAAATAAAACCAAGGGTTGGCTTGCGGAATAAGCCAGAACAAATATATGATAGAAATTTCGTCCGAAGTTTTCGTGGTGGGACCTACACGGGCTCGACCATACAGCACCATCATGTACAAGGCAGTGCACATGACATACGAAGCGTCCCCGAGTCAGCATAGCCAAGGACTCTTTAAGACACAACGAGGCCACTGTAAAATCGACCGTGAATAGGCGAACCACTAGACGTCGAACCCCAATTTCATATCACACATCTGTCGGAAAGATATCCTAAGAGCTACTTGAATTCCCACCTATGAAACTCCCGAAACTTTCCGGTTATGCAATCAGGTGTTGGGGATACAGGGGAAGCATAATATCTCACCCAAGCTAGCAAATCCTACATCCAGCTGCATCCATCCTTCAACACATAACCAAGAAACCTTCGGAAACCATCTATCTCAACCTTCGAAAAGCATCCGTTATACAAGTTATGGCGATACTCCCGAACTCCTGCCCCAGTACTGGGTGGCGTCGAGGTTATCTCACCAACGAACTGCATAAAGGAGATTTTCGATGTCGCGCACATATCTCAAGTATACCAGAATTGCAATGATAGAATTATGATGACAACACCTCAGAGCTCAACTCCCCGGGACACTTCCACTAAACCCCTGACAGGAGGCACCAAGACAGTATTCTCATCATAATCCATCGGAACAAAACCAAGATACTCGCGTGATCCTAATTTTTTTTGTGAAATTTGAGAAGAGAAGAGTCAAAACTCTACGTCAGGATGCCTTACCAGAGCGATGAGGAGACTGGGAAGTAAAAAGAATTCCTAAGCTCTCCGATATATAATTCCTAAGGACTCAAAACATTTTTTCTAGACACAACTCGGCTGCTAAAAACGATCAAGCAATGGGGGCTCCTAAGGTCGGGGAAGGCTCTGATTACCAACTTGTAACACCCTCGATGCGACTATATCTCCCACGTGTCGAGGCACGACTTAGAGACATAGGCGCATTGAAAGCAATGTCGCAAGTCAGGAAACCATCACACATCCCATGTACATGTAATATAAAGGGGAATAACATAGTTGGCTTACACTCGCCACGTCACATCAAAGTACATAAATAACATCCATCATACACTCACTCATGGCCCGACTACGGCGCCAATATAGAAAAGACCCCCAACATGCGACAAGGCCCTGAATCTAACCCCGAATAGGCACCACTACTGATCATCAGGAAAAGACACATAGTAACGCTGAGAGTCCTCGTCGTACTCCCACTTCAGCTCGAGCGCGCCATCTGGAGCGGAATCATCTGTCCCTGCATCTGGTGTAATAGTAATCTGTGAGCCACAGGGACTCAGCAATCTCACACCCTCGCGATCAAGACTATTTAAGCTTAATAGGTAGGAAAGGGGTAATGAATAAGTGGAGCTGCAGCAAGCGACTAGCATATATGGTGGCTACCTTATTCGCAAAAGAGAGCGAGAAGAGAGAGCAAAGCGCGAGCGAGGAACTAGAGAGCAACCTGCGCAAACATAACTCCAACACCGTGTCCACTTCCCGGACTCCGCCGAGAAGGGGCCATCACGGCTACACACTTAGTTGATTCATTTTAATTAATTAAGGTTCAAGTTATCTACAACCGGACATTAACAAATTCCCATCTGCCCATAACCGCGGGCACGACTTTCGAAAGATTAATCCCTGCAGGGGGGTCCCAACTTAGCCCATAACAAGCTCTCATGGTCAACGAAGGAATAGACCTCCACCCAAGACACACCGATCAGACTCGGTATCTCGGTACAACAAGATGATTCGACAGGTCAAAACTAGTCCAGCAACACCGCCCGAATGCGCCGACAAATCCTGATAGGAGCTGCACATATCTCGTTCTCAGGGCACACTCAGATGAGACATCCTACGAGTAAAACCAACCCTCAAGTTGCCCCGAGGTGGCCCCGCAGTCTACTCGGTCGGACCAACACTCAAAGGAGCACTGGCCCGTGGGGGGGCTAAAATAAAGATGACCTCGGGCTCCGGAAACCCAAGGGAAAAAGAGGCTAGGTGGCAAATGGTAAAACCAATGTTGGGCATTGCTGGAAAAGCTTTAATCAAGGCGAACTATCAAGGGGTTCCCATTATAGCCCAACCGCGTAAGGGACGCAACAATCCGGGAACATAACACCGATATGACGGAAACTAGGGCGGCAAAAGTGGAACAAAACACTAGGCGAGAGGCCGAGCCTTCCACCCTTTACCAAGTATATAGATGCATTAAGATAACATAGCAATATAATGATATCCCAACAAGTAAATAAACGTTCCAACAAGGAACGGCTCCAATCTTCACCTGCAACTAACAATGCTATAAGAAGGGCTGAGCAAAGCGGTAACATAGCCAATCAATGGTTTGCTAGGACAAAGGTGGGTTAGAGGCTCAATCATGGTAATTGGGAGGCTGACAAGCAAGTGGTAGGCATCGTAGCATTGGCAAAGCAAAAGAGCGAGCAAACTAGCATAGCAAAGATAGTAGTGATTTCGAGGGTATGATCATCTTGCCTGCACAGTTGTCAGAGTTGACTGGATCCTCAAAAGCAAACTCAACGGGCTCCTCGTTAGCGAACTCGTCTCCCGGCTCTACCCAACAACACAAACAAGCAACAAGGATACAATCAACCACGTGCAAGGGCAACCAATAATATGCAAAGATGATATGCTATGCGGGATGCGATGCGGGATGCAAAATGCAAGACGTGACAGGAAATGCATGAACCTGGCCTCAACTTGGAAAACCAAGTGTGCCACTGGATAGAGGGGAAGAAATCCCCTGAAAACGATATAAAGATCATAGGAATCGGAGCTACGGTTTGGAAATGGCAAGCGATTTACGAAACGAGCCGATCTGCGATTTACAGCAAGTAGGCTCCTAAATGCAACGAAATGAACATGCTACAGCCACCAAACATGAAAACAAATTGAATGGCAGGGATGTACACAAGAAGCTTAACAAATCACCAGGAGTGAGGCCTGTGCAAATTCATCCATTAAGGGGTTCAAACAAGCATGGCAAAACTGAATAAGCAAAACAGATTTCAGACTTAGCGAAATTAACGCTAGTCTGGAATTTCAGACCACGATGCTCTCTTCGGAGCAGCAAAACAACATGAAGCAAAACCTGAACATAGCAAGTAAGAGCATGGCATGGAGCTACTCAACAAGCTTAACAAAACACCCAAAATGACCTGGGGCCAAAAGGGTCACAAAATACTCTAACAAGCACACGAACATCGATGAAACACAATCAATTTTCAGACTTAGTGAAAACTGGGACATGCTGAAATTATAACTCACGGAGGCATGTAAACGAGCTCGATGCTCTCACTACGGTGCAAGTCATGGCAAGGCAAGCATATATCCATAAAGAAGGCACAAAATTCTAGCTATACATGGCAAGAACAATGGCATAGCATGCATGGATCACTAGCAATAGCTCCGGCAAAATCGCAAAAGAGTTCACGGTCTGCCCAAATTAACAACTATGCAAAAGTTGAGCTCGATTGAGTTAACCTAGGATGCTCCAACATAACAAGTAAAGACATGGATGGATTAAGCACAACAAGCATAACAAATCTCTCTTACTGATCATCCTCATAAGAGGCACGGATCACTAGGAAACAAGCTGGACATATAGCATCATGAACTAAAACATCCCAGACTTAGTGATTTTCACTAAGTCCTTGAAATCAGCAAACTCAGGTACCCTACTTTGCAAGCTTGCACAAGACAACTCACACATCCTAAAAATGCATGGGAGGCACCTCTGGACAGAAGACAAAATGCTTAACAATTCATCCCAAAGGGGCACAGGCATATCATGCACACAATAATCATGGCAAAAATGACAAAAGTCAATATAGAGCTAACGGATCTGCAATTTAACTCATGATGCCTCCTTCTAACAGCATTTTGGGCATCAATATGACCTCAAATGCAAATGATGCAATGGAATGAAATGATGTACTCGTCAGGACGAAGATTTTGATATATCATATGTCCAAAACGGAGCCACGGATGCAAAGTTATGAGCAGTCAAAGTAGGCACGAAAATCTGGGAGGGGAAGGAGAAAGTCAACCGGATTAGGTCAAAACGGATCTGGATCTGGCGCCCGGAACACTGTTCACCGGCGCGGGCACTGTAGCAGCTTCGGACTCCGGCGATGTCGGCCGGCTCCGGCGACCGGCCGGTGGCGAGGGGAGGCGGGGCCGACGTGGAGAGGCGCGGTGGCCGACGGGGCGGCGCGGAAAGGACGTCGGGGCGGCGCGGTCCGGCGTGGAGATGGCCGGCGGGCGACGTGCCGCGGCGGCGTGGCGGCCTCGGCGAGGAGGTCGGCGGCCGGCGATGGCGGCTGAGGTGGCGCGGGCCACCGGAGCCGAGGGAGGCGGCGGCGGGGCGACGGGATGAGGGCGGCGGGCGACGTGGGCCGGGAGGGCCAGGCGCGTGCCGGGCGGGCCGCGGCGGTGGAGGTCGCCGGGTCGCCACGTGGCGCGACGGGGCTGGCTGCGCGCGGTGTGTCCGGCCGGGCGCGGTGGATCTCGCTTTTTTTAGGGTTTCGAGGTAGGGGACGATCCAAAAACGAGGGGGGGTGTTTAAATAGGCATAGAGGGAGCTAGGAGAGTCCAAATGAGGTGCGGTTTTCGCCCACACGATCGTGATCGAACGACCGAGACGATGGAGCAGAGTTTGGTGGGTTTTGGGCCAAATTGGAGGGGTGTTGGGCTGCACACACACGAGGCCTTTTCGGTCCCTCGGTTAACCGTTGGAGTATGAAACGAAGTCCAAATGACCCGAAACTTGACAGGCGGTCTACCGGTAGTAAACCAAGGCCGCATGGTAAGTCTCGGTCCAATCCGGAAATGTTTAATCCCCACACACGAAAGAAAGCTAGAAATGGCCACCGCAGGAGAACGAAGCGCCGGAATGCAAAACGGACAACGGGGAAAATGCTTGAATGCATGAGATGAACATGTATGCAAATGCAATGCACGTGATGACATGATATGAGATGCACGAAAACAAAAACAACACACGGAGACAAAGACCCGAACCCGAGGAATAAATATAACTTAATGCCGGAAACGGCAAGAGTTGGAGTACAAATTGGGAAAGTTACATATGGGGCGTTACAGTTAGTTCCATTCAAATCATGCAAGTTAGAGTCCAAAATAAAGGCAAAAGTGTTTGGAGAAGTAGATACGACGGAGACGTGTCAACTCCCCCAAGCTTAAACCTTTGCTTGTCCTCAAGCAATTCAGTTGATAAACTGAAAGTGATAAAAAGAAAAACTTTTACAAACTCTGTTTGCTCTTGTTGTTGTAAATATGTAAAGCCAGCATTCAAGTTTTCCATAAAGATTATGAACTAACCATATTCACAATAACATTTAGGTCTCATGTTTACTCATATCAATGACGTAATCAACTAGCGGGCAATAATAATAAATTTCGGATGACAACACTTTGTCAAAACAATCATGATATGATATAACAAGATGGTATCTCGCTAGTACTTTCTGAGACCGCAAAACATAAATGCAGAACACTTTTAAAGATCAATGACTGACTAGACATTGTAGTTCATGGTAAAAGAGATCTAGTCAAGTCATATTCAATGTAAACTAACAGTAATGAATGCAAATGACAATGGTGCTCTCCAACTGGTGCTTTTTAATAAGAGAATGATGACTCAACATAAAAGTAAATAGATAGGCCCTTCACAGAGGGAAGCAGAGATTTGTAGAGGTGCCAGAGCTCGGTTTTGAAATAGATATGAATAATATTTTCAGCGGTATACTTTCATTGTCAACATAACAACCAAGAGATGACAATATCTTCCATGCTACACACATTATAGGCGGTTCCCAAACAGAATGGTAAAGTTTATACCCCCCCCACCAACAAGCATCAATCCATGGCTTGCTCGAAACAACGAGTGCCTCCAACTAACAACAGTCCCAGGGGAGTTTTGTTTGCAATTCTTTTGATTTGATTTGCATAAAGCATGGGACTGGGCATCTCGGTGACCAACCATTTTCTCGTGAGTGAGGAGCGGAGTCCACTCCTCTTAAGAATAACCCGCCTAACATGGAAGATACAGACAACGCTAATTGATACATGAGCTATTCGAGCATACAAAACAGAATGTTTATTTGAAGATTTAGAGTTTGGCACATACAAATTTACTTGAAACGGCATGTAGATACTATATATAGGTAGGTATGGTGGACTCATATGGAATAACTTTGGGGTCTATGGAATTGGATGCACAAGCAGTATTCCCACTTAGTACAGGTGAAGGCTAGAAAAAGATTGGGAAACGACCAGCTAGAGAGCGACAACAGTCATGAACATGCATTAAAATTAATCAACACCGAATGCAAGCATGAGTAGGATATAATGCATCATGAACATAAATATCGTAGAGGCTATGTTGATTTTATTTCAACTACATGCGTGAACATGTGCCAAGTCAAGCCACTCGAATCGTTCAAAAGAGGATACCGCCCTATCATACCACATCGCAATCATTTTAATAGCATGTTGGCATGCAAGATAAACCATTATAAGCTCCTAACTAATTAAGCATGACATAAGCAACTATAATCTCTAATTATCATAGCCCCTCCGATGAAGTGTGAGTAGTTTACCTCAGACCTTCGGGTCCATAGTTAGTAGCTAGATGGCTTCTTCTCTCTCTTTGAATCTCAATACAAAGTTCTCCCCCTCTCTCGTGGAGATCTATTCGATGTAATCTTCTTTTTGCGGTGTGTTTGTTGAGACCGATGAATTGTGGGTTTATGATGAAGTCTATCTATGAATAATATTTGAATCTTCTCTGAATTATTTTATGCATGATCGGTTATCTTTGCAAGTCTCTTCGAATTATCCGTTTGGTTTGGCCAACTAGATTGGTAGTTCTTGCCATGAGAGAAGTGCTTAGCTTTGGGTTCGATCTTGCGGTGTCCTTACCCAGTGACAGAAGGGGCAGCAAGGCACGTATTGTATCGTTCCCATCGAGGATAACAAGATGGGGTTTATTTCATATTGCATGAATTTATCTCTCTACATCATGTCATCTTGCTTAAAGCGTTACTCTGTTTTTAACTTAATACTCTAGATGCATGCTGGATAGCGGTCGATGAGTGGAGTAATAGTAGTAGATGCAGATCGTTTCGATCTACTTGTCACGGACGTGATGCCTATATACATGATCATGCCTAGATATTCTCATAATTATGCACAATTCTATCAATTTCTCAACAGTAATTTGTTCACCCACCGTAGAATACTTATGCTCTTGAGAGAAGCCATTAGTGAAACCTATGGCCCCCGGGTCTATTCTCATCATATCAATCTCCATCACTTTTATATTGTTTTGCTATTTACTTTGCCTTTACTTTTTACTTTGCATCTTTATATAAAAAATACCAAAAATATTCTATCTATCAGATCTCACTCTCGTAAGTGACCGTGAAGGGCTTGACAACCCCTAATCGCGTTGGTTGCGAGTAGCTATCACTTTGTGCAGGTACGAGGGACTTGAGCGTGGGCTCCTACTGGATTGATACCTTGGTTCTCAAAAATGGAGGGAAATACTTACGCTGCTCTGCTGCATCATCCCTTCCTCTTTGGGGAAAACCAACGCAAGCTCAAGACGTAGCACATACCAGCTTTTCTCATCTCAATAAGTTCATCATATAATCATCATTATTGCCTTTCACTTGCACGACCAAATAGTGTGGATAATAATAATACTGCACGTGCATTGGACTAAGCTGGAATCTGCAAGCATTCAATTCAAGAGAGAAGACAAGGTAATATGGGCTCTTTTATCAGATCAACAATAATGCATATAAGAGCCACTTTAACATTTTGATTATGGTCTTCTTCTCTCGACCCCAAAAGAACAAGAAAGAAATAAAACTATTTACACGGGAAAGCTCCCAACAAACAAAAGAAGAATAAGAAATATTTTTGGATTTTTCTTTTTAATTATTACTACAACAGGCATGGAAAGTAAACTAGCTAAAAGCTACAACTATTTTTTTTGTTTTTTCTTAAGGTTTATTAAACACACGAAGAAAGCATAAAAAGGAAAAGAAACTAGCATGGATGATACAGTGAAAAAGTATGAGCACCGACAACTAGCAATGAGTGTGTGAACATGAATGTAATGTCGGTGAGAAATGCGCACTCCCCCAAGCTTAGGCTTTTGGCCTAAGTTGGTCTATGGCCACGGCTGGCCTGGCGGATATCCAAAGTAATAGTTGGGGTCGTACTATGAAGAAGCCTTGAATTGCCACTGGTTGGCAATCACCTCCGGATCCCACTGGTAATTGAGTGTCGTGGAGGATCAAATTGTGGTTCCGGCTCTGGCTTTGTAGCTGATGTAGGGTTCCGGTAGGCGTGAATGGCCTCCAACGAAACAAGGTACTTGCATGTAGATAAATCAAACAAGGAAGGAGCAGGCAAGGTAATAGTCTCAGGATGATTTTTTTTACCAAATATTAATTTGTACTTAAGCTCCTTTTCCCTATTCTTAACAATAAAATCATGGGCTACCATACTTTTATAATCTAGATAAACAGGAGGCATCAACTTCTCTTCCTTCTCATAATGCCTAATAGGTATGTTAAAGTGTGCAGCAAGGCGCGAGGCGAAGATGCCTCCAAGGACGGGGCCCTTAGTATGGTTAAGATTTAACCGCTTTGCGACAATAGCTCCCTTACTAAATGTGTCATCACGGAACAAGGCATGGCACAAAATAACAATATCAGGGGCACTCAGGTTTCCACAATTTCCGCGCCCAATTAAGCATCTACTAGCAAATATAGCAAAGTAACATAGAACAGAAAAGTGTATGCTAGTAATTCGTGCGTCGGAAACCTTCCTCATTTCCCCTACAGCAATGGTATCAAAAACCCATCCACATCGTCACAATGTGGTTCCTCTACACTGCCCTCAAAAGGGATCAAACAAATCCGACAAAAGTCATGAAGTGACATCTCCTTATGCTCATCATATAAATAAAATTCCACCGAAGATGGTGAGCTCCTCGCATGGAAATGAAAGTTTTGCACAAGATATTGGTGAGTAAGAGATACTGTTCGCATTGGTCGTGGAGGAAGGCGGTGAGGCCTGCATACTCAGCCAATTCATAGAAATCATCATAAATTCCGGCTGCTCTCAAGAAATTATCACAAGGCCATTCACACGGCCGAACTTCCGTGGTGCGAGGGAGATTATATTTGGGCCTCTTATCCTCCTCACTTTGCTTATCCTTCGAGCTTCGGCTCGATGAGCCCCTCAAAAATCTCTTCATCTTTTCTGAAAATTTCTGAAATTTTTAGTAACTTCAAAATAAAAGTGAACCAAACTCAACAAGATTGATAGCAACTACTCCTACAAGTGCCTAGAGGCAATATCATTCATTAAAACTACTTTTGACCATATAAATTTGGCATGCAAGCTCAAGAATAGGGTCACCTAAGCAGCAAAAATATGCAATGAATAAAGCACTAGAACAAAAACTAATTGGACCATTGGAGGAGTCACATACCAAGGAACAATCCCCAAAGCAGTTTTTTGAATGGAGCTTTGAGCAAGGAGATCGAAAATGGCAGCAAGATGAGCTTGGACTCGGGTTTGAGCTGGTTAGTGATTTTTGTGGGAGGAAGAAGGAGTGTGTGGTAGCTGGAATAAGTGGAGGGGAGCCACCGTGGGCCCACGAGGCAGGGGGGCGCGCCCTGGACCCTCGTGGCCAGGTGCTTGCTCCCCCTGCTGTGTTCTCAGTGCCAGATATTCTCAAATATTCCAGAAAAAATCATATTTAAATTTCAGGGCATTTGGAGAACTTTTATTTTCAGGGTATTTTTTATTGCATGGATAATTCAGATAACAGACAAAAAAACTATTTTTGCTTTATTTAATATAAATAACAGAAAGCAAAAAGAGGATACAGAGAGTTGTGTTTTCTAAATTCATCCATCTCATACTCATCAAAAGGAATCCACTAACAATGTTGATCAGGTCTTGTTAACAAACTCATTCTGAATGACATGGAACCGGAGAATTTTCGAATAACACTAGGTTACCTCAACGGGGATATGCATGTCCCCAACAATTAGTATATCATATTTCTTCTTGACAGTAGGAAGAGGAAATTCAAAATCTCCAATAGTAATAGTTGGAATTTTTCCAATAGAGTTTATACTATGAACTTGAGGTTGTTTCCTCGGAAAGTGTACCGTATGCTCATTGCCATTAACATGAAAAGTGACATTGCCTTTGGTGCAATCAATAACAGCCCCTACAGTATTCAAAAAAGGTCTTCCAAGAATAATAGACATACTATCGTCTTCGGGAATATCAAGAATAACAAAGTCCGTTAAAATAGTAACGTTTGCAACCACAACAGGCACATCCTCACAAATACCGACAGGTATAGCAGTTGATTTATCAGCCATTTGCAAAGATATTTCAGTAGGTGTCAACTTATTCAAATCAAGTCTACGATATAAAGAGAGAGAGGCATAACACTAACACCGGCTCCAAGATCAAATAAAGCAGTTTTAACATAGTTTCTTTTAATGGAGCATGGTATAGTTGGTACTTCGGGATCTCCTAGTTTCTTAGGTATTCCACCCTTAAAAGTATAATTAGCAAGCGTAGTGGAAATTTCAGCTTCCGATATCTTTCTTTTATTAGTAACAATACCTTTCATGTACTTAGCATAAGGATTCATTTTAAGCATATCAGTCAAACGCATACGCAAGAAGATAGGTCTAATCATTTCAGCAAAGCGCTCAAAATCCTCATCATCCTTTGTAGGATCGAAAGTATGTCTAGAGGGGGGTGATTAGACTACTTGACCAAATAAAAACTTAACCTTTTCCCAATTTTAGTTCTTGTCAGATTTTAGCTATTTTAGGACAAGTCAAGCAATCATCACACAATTCAAGCAAGCATGCAAAGAGTATATTGGCAGCGGAAAGTAAAGCATGCAACTTGCAAGAATGTAAAGGGAAGGGTTTGGAGAATTCAAACGCAATTGGAGACACGGATGTTTTTCCCGTGGTTCGGATAGGTGGTGCTATCCTACATCCACGTTTATGGAGACTTCAACCCACGAAGGGTAACGGTTGCGCGAGTCCACGGAGGGCTCCACCCACGAAGGGTCCACGAAGAAGCAACCTTGTCTATCCCACCATGGCCATCGCCCATGAAGGACTTGCCTCACTAGCGGTGGGTCTTCATGAAGTAGGCAATCTCCTTTCCCTTACAAACTCCTTGGTTCAACTCCACAATCTTGTCGGAGGCTCCCAAGTGACACCTAGCCAATCTAGGAGACACCACTCTCCAAGAAGTAACAAACGGTGTGTTGATGATGAATTCCTTGCTCTTGTGCTTCAAATGATAGTCTCCCCAACACTCAATTCTCTCTCACAGGATTTGAATTTGGTGGAAAGAAGATTTGAGTGGAAAGCAACTTGGGGAAGGCTAGAGATCAAGATTCATGTGGTAGGAATGGAATATCTTGGCCTCAACACATGAGTAGGTGGTTCTCTCTCAGAACATATGGTTGGAAGTGTAGATGTGTTCTGATGGCTCTCTCCACGAGTGAAGAGGAGGTGGAGGGGTATATATAGCCTCCACACAAAATCCAACCGTTACACACAATTTACCAATCTCGGTGGGACCGAATCAACAAACTCAGTCGGACCAAAATAGTAAACCTAGTGACCGTTAGAGATTTTCGGTGGGACTGACATGCAACTCGGTAGGACCGATATGGTTAGGGTTAGGGCATAACGTAATCTCGCTGAGACCGATTACACAAACTCGGTGAGACCGATTTGGTAATAAACTAACCAGAGGGTTGGTCAGGCAAACTCGGTGGGACCGATTCGCTCTTCTCGGTGAGACCAAAATGTTACGAAAAGGAAACAGTGAGTTTACATTGCAATCTTGGTGGGACCGATGCGCTCTTTCGGTGAGACCGAAAAGTTACGAAAAGGAAACAGAGAAATTGCAATCCCATCTTGGTGAGACCGAGATCCCTATCGGTAGAACCGATTTGCTTAGGGTTTGGCAATGGCTATGACAAGTGAAACTCGGTGGCGCCGGGTTGAAAGAATCGGTAGGGCCGAGTTTGGCTTTGGGTTTAGGTCAAATGTGGATATGGGAAAGTAGCTAAGGATTTTGGAGCATATCATTAAGCACATGAAGCAAGAGGCTCATTAAGCAACACCTCATCCCTCCTTAATAGTATTGGCTTTTCCTATGGACTCAATGTGATCTTGGACCACTAAAATGTAAAATGAAGAGTCTTGAGCATATGAGCTAGAGCCAATCCTTTGTCCTTAGCATTTTGAGGGTTCCACTTTCACCATCCATGCCATGCCAATCATTGAGATTTCCTGAAATGATCATCTTGGAATAGCATTAGCTCAATGAGCTATATGTTGTTATGAATTACCAAAACCACCTAGGGATAGTTGCACTTTCAATCTCCCCCTTTTTGGTAATTGATGACAACATATAGATCAATGCTTCGACAAATAATAATAAGAATGAAATATATCGTTGCTTTGAGAAGTATGTGATAAGTAAGAGCTCCCCCTAAATTTGTGCATATTTAAAATTTGCTTTGGACTGCAAATGCACAAAGAGTTAGAGTCATGGGTTACTCTTCCATGTCACATACATCTTGGTGGAGCGCTCAAAAAGATAAGAATGAAATACATGCACTCATCACCAAAGAAAGTGAATGATCACATAAGATAGATAAGATATATCAAGCATGCATAAGTGTAGCTTATGATCAAACACATGATCATCAATGTCTCACAAGCATATCAAAGTATCTCAACCAAAAGCAAACAAAGTTTAAAAAAACCAAATAAAGCAAGAGAGAATAAAGGCAACACACTCTCTCTCTCGAAGCCTATGATCTATACATTTTTCTCCCCCTTTGGCAACAAGTTACCAAAAAGTTCCTAAAAAATGCACAGTGCTAGATCGACTCTCAGGCTTGATCTTCTGGTGGTGGTGGAGTCTGGATCACTCCAAGGACGAAGGCTTCTGTAGACGTGGTTGGAGCTGGAGCTGAAGTAGATGCTGGAGCTGGTTGGGCTGGTGCTGTGGCTGGAGCTGAGGTGGTGGCTCTGGTGTCAGGAACTGGCACTGCAGTCGACCTCTGAGCTCGTGGCACTCTGGCAAATGCATCAGTTGTAGTCTTCCCTCTCCTCTCCTGCATGTCATCTTGAAGTTGCTCCACTGCAGACTGAATCTTTGTTACTTTGACATCCATGTCATAGAACTTTTGTTCTATGATCCTCTCTAAGCTCACCTGATTCTGAGTGAGGGTGGCCAGTCCTTTCTCAATCCTCAGTGTGGAAGCAATCAAGTAACTAAGCTGCTCTTGCTTGTTTTTCAGGAAATACTCAGATGCCTCCTCTTGAGTTGGCATCTTGGCAGCTTTCTCCTTCCTTGCCTTCTCCTTCTGTGCTTGAGCATGAACTGATGATGGATCATCCTTGTTCATCACAACTTCATTATCTTCAAAATCTGGATGAATAGGCAAATGTTCCTTGTCCAATAGGTATATGCCTGTGCCCATCTAGGAGTTAATTAGCTCCTGGATCTGAGGGGCATAACCACAGCTCCTCTTTTGATCTGCTGCAGTTCTTTTGATGGTCTCTACCATGAGGCTCATGCCTTTGAATTTTTGTGGCACATCAAAGATATGAAGCAAGTTGATTGCATGGCCTCTGATCATCTTGTGATCACCTGACTTGGGCAACAGAGTGTGCCTCAAAATCCAATTGATAGTTGGCAACCCTGACAGAAGATAATGTACAGACCCAAACTTGAAAGTATCAAGTGCCTTGTTTGGAATTTCCTTGTACAAGTTGGACATAGAGTTGTGGTCCATCTTCTTCTTGGCATATATGTATAAGTCATCCTCATGCTCCTCTGGGGCATTGATGAGCTGTGCCCACTCAGCAACTGTTGATTGGTACCTCGTACCTTCAGACATCCACACAATCCTTCCATCTGGATAGAAGTGTGCTGTGGAGTAGAACTGCATGATCAGCTCTTCATTCCACTTTGTGAGCTTCTGCCCAACAAAGTCTGCTACTCCACAAGCCTTGAAGCTGTCTTGCACTCCAGGATAGTGCTCTTTATTGTCCTTGATGAACTGCCAATCTACCCATCTCATGTCAAACAATGGGCTTCTTATCCAACAAGACTGTCTCATAGAAGTCCTGTCGTTCCTTAGTGTGGAACCTATAGTCAACAATAGTTCTTCTTCTTGTAGCATATGGATCTTCTGCTCTCCACTTTCTCAGCCCTGAGTCTCTTCTGATCTTCATGTCCTCAGCCACAGGATGAGCATCATTGTGGTATGGGATCTTGGGCTTTAGCTTCCTGAGAACTTGGCCTTTCTCTTCTTCTGCAGTGTCATGCACTGGGGCCTTGTTCTTTTCAGCAGCTGGTATGCTCCTTGTGTTCCTCTTTGGAGCTGTCTTGGCCTTTGATGCAGCCTTGGGTGCTTCCTTGGGCTTGGATGCAGTAGCCCCTGATCTTATAGCATCACCCATCAGCTTTTTTGCCTTGGGTGCTGGTACAGCAACCTATTCTTCCTCTTCCTCTTCAGAATCTCTCATGATTGAGGATCTCCCAAGCACTCTAGCAGTGGTCTTTTTGATCCTCTCCTTCCTCTTCTTCCCTTCTGCAGCAGCCTCTTTGGGTTCAGATCCCAAAGGGACTTGAGTAGATGCTCTGGCCTTAGACATTGGAATTCTCTTTGCAGGAACCTTTTGCTTCATGCTTGGCTTGGTGGCAGCAGCAGTGCTATATTCCTTCTTAACCCTTTCTTGGAAGTGGCTTCTTCTTCTGCCACATAGTCCTCATCCTCTGATTCTGAGGTTCTTTTCTTCCTTTGTCTGGTGGCAGCTTTTGGCAAGTTACTAGGAGTGCTCCTGCTGCCTTCATCGGAGGAAATGGAGGGACTAGTGCCCTCACTCATGTGCACTTGCTGCTCTGACAGGTTTTGGCTATCACTCTGATCTAACATGATGAACAAGCTGACTGCTGACCCTGTGAACAGTTTATAGATGAGGTAGAGTGGATGAGCATCACAAAATGCAGAGATTTTTGCAAAAGAATGATTCAAAATCTTAGTTTTAGTTTCCCATAGAAATCATTTCGGATCTACCGATTTTTAAACTCGGTGATACCGAAGCAGTTTTGGAACCTAAACTAGTGAACTCGGTCAGACCGAGTCACAGTTCGGTGGCACCGAGACTGCTAGGGTTTCACAAAGTTCCAAAATCAGTCACACCGATTAGTAATTCTTGGTCAGACCGAGTCTCACTTGTGCAATGGCATGAGCCAAATCGGTGGGACCGAGTTTTTCAACTCGGTGGGTCCGAGATGGTTTCGGCGGAAACCTAACCCTAAAGTTTTCGAATCAATCCTATTCTACGAACGCATTGACTGGATAGGAGTGTTTCAATCGTGGCTAGAAACAATAAGATCACAATGTGCTAGGAATCAGATTGGGGATAGCACAAAGATCGAGTCCATACCCTAGTTCGGCGGAGACTCGCTACGGCGGCAACGGCGGGGTTGAATTCCGTTAACGGCGATGGAGACCAGCGACTGGAGGCAGCTGGCGGCGAGGAGACGATCCGGAGACCACGTTGGCAGAGCAAGCTATCGCGCGGGCGAAGGGGTTCGGAGAAATTTCCAAATTTTTGCCCGTGCCTATATATAGCCCAACCCTGTCGGTGTGACCGAGTGGAACAACTTGGTGGCACCGAGATGCAAAACTGTATACAGTTATTGCAACTCGGTGTGACCGAATGGTTCAAATCGGTTGCACCGAGATCGGAAATTCAGATCAACTTAATGATCTCAGTAGGACCGAAAGTAGGATATTGGCCAGACCGAGAATCACAGAGGTTTTGGAAGTTTAAGTCTATGACGAATCGGGGACTCCGAGTGCTCCTCACACAGAGTGGTTCGAATCTGACTTGATCAAATTTTGTGATGTAGCATGAATAGAGTTTGAGACGAGAAAAGCATAGATAGCTAGAGGAGGTTCTTAGGCATTCTTGTCCATCCACTTGGCAAAAGGAAATAAAACCAAACAATCAAAACAACAAGTGGATGTCCTCGAATGAGTAAAATATGCAACCAACATGCTCACACAATAAAATGGCAATTGAAATATGTGACAAAGCATGCACAACCAATTCTAGCATCTATCAAGCAATGGGCGATGACTAGGTCATCTATATATGAGTATATTGACTTAGGAGTCAAGTGAGAACACTTGATCATATGTCATACTCATCGTTTAAGCTCAAGTGGGGTTACCACTTTTACATAAAGCATTGTTGTGTTCACATCTTTAGAGTTGCTTTAGCTCAAGTCTTAGAGTAAAGCTCCCCCTAGATGTGATATCCCCCCTAAGAGGGATGAACTAACCTTGGGTTTTGTTGATGATGACTTCATGTAGATGTTGAAGATGTGGATGCTCAATGTTCGATGTAGATCACTTGGAGCTATCCATTTGAGTGAATTACACTTTCAATACCTACATGGGTTAGTCCCACAAGGAACAAACAAGGATATCCATAGACATAGAGTGATGCACACGCAAGATGATGTCCATGAAAACTTTTAGGTTACCTTGTCCCTTGTCTTACCAACAAGAGGGTTTGTGACTCCTTGAACTAGTGCAAGATGTGAAAGTTGATTGCACTTGTTCTTGCCAAAATGATAAGAGTGAACTATGTTGGCGGAGTCACCCTCAAGAACTCTCTAGTTCTTCTTCTTTTGGATCCACACCATATTGATGGGAATCCTTGGAGTTGTAGTCGTACTTGATGAAGTGGAACTTGAAGTGGTCTTGGGAATCCACTTGACTAAGGTCTTAGGAGCTTCTTCAAATGCATCAATTTCCTCTTGAAGCTTGTCCATGCCTTTTTGCTTGTAGTCTTGTGGTGGAAGATCATCTTGAGCTTGTGTCCCCTTGAAGGAAGTAGGATCATACTTCTCTTGTTGAGGAACAAACTTTGTCTTGGGGTATTGATCTTCTTCCCACTCAACTCCATTGGCATTGAACTTTCGTTCAAAACCAACACCTTGATTCTTCCGGTGCCTTCCTTGCTTGCGCACAATTTCCTCGAATTGCTTACTCCCGGCAAGGCTTTTGTACACTCCTGTAACGCCCGAGACCGATGTGCCAGGTGTCCTCCAGTTATTTGCTGTCGTCGCCATGTCATTTGCTTGCGTGTTGCATCTTATCATGTCATCATGTGCATTGCATCATCATGTTTTTCAAAACTTGCATCCGTCCCGGCCTCTTCGTTCTCTCCGTTGTCCGTTCTGAGCCTAACCACACTTGCACGCGCCCGCGGCACGTCCGAAATATTATTTTATAAGTGGCCGGAAAATGTTCTCGGATTGGGTTGAAATTTGGGGTGCGGTCTTATTATAGTGTAGACAGTCCGCCTGTCAAGTTTCATCACAATCGGAGTCCGTTTGACGCCCCAACGGATAAACATAGCAGCAATAGTAGCCGGTCTAAACGTCGGACGTTTTCGATCTCCGGAAACCGCGCCAGGCTGCATCTCCCCCCCCCCCCTCTTCTCTTAGACCAACCCGCTCTTCACAATCCGACAGGTCCAACCTAACCTCTTTCGTCAGCCCGCGGCTCTCCTCGCACGCGCGTCCGAAAGTTGTCCCGAAACCCAACCCGGACTGTCGCCACCGTTGTGTCCGGATCATCCCCAAACATCTACAAAACGTCTCCGTTTTGTTAATTGGACTTCTTAGTCTATTTTTCTCGACCGCCCGATTACGATCGGACGGACCGAATACCCCTTACCCTAATCCAATAACGTATATATATTGTCCAACCCTAAAATTTAGGCCATTTGTCCCATCGCCGCCGCCACTCCACCTTGTTTTCCCCACCAGACCAATCCATCCCAGCCATCCCGATTCCCACAAAGGTCTTCCTCGCATCCATCCCCGTGCTCACCCGACGCCCGAGCGAGGAGCTCCCCTTGGCCCTCCTCGATCTGCGGCAGCCACCATAGCCCCTCGAGCGGGAGGGCTTCGCCGTGCCCGAGCCCCGCTGCCTCCACTGCTTCCCGAGTGCACCGCAGCAACAGATGCAGGTCCCCTGCCTTGTTCCCCTCGACAACCAGCCAAGCTCTTCTCATCGCCGGAGACCCGATCGAGCTCCTCCGACTCGCAACCTCGTCAGCCTCCTGCGCCTAGCGCCGCCACGGATCCGGAGAACGCCCCGCCTCGCCAAGTCCCGCGCCAAGCCTCTGCGTCGCCGGAGCCCTGTGCAGCTGCGCCGCTGCCTGTCTGCACCTCCTCTGCTTCGTGCGCCGCCCCATTTGACCGCCCGCTTCAGCCCCTCGTCGCCACCGCTTCGCCAGATGCCCCGTCATCGGTGAGCACCCCAACAGGGCCGCCCCTCTCCTTCCTCCCTCCTCGTTTTTCCTCCCTGTCTCATCGCTCTCTGCCTCTTCCTGCAGAGCCTCCATGGCCTCGTATCTGCGCCACCGTCGCCGGAACATGTCACCAGTCGCCCGATCCGGCCCCCCTGCTGACTGATCTGGGAAGCCCGCGCCGCCTCGCATCCATTCAGGCCGGATCCCGGTCCTCGCCGACCCTCTCCGCACCGCCCCTCGCCGGCGTTTGACGCGGTAGCCGCCTTCCTTGCTTCCTGAACGAGCAGCGCAGCCCGTGCTCGATCCGCTGGCACGCGTTGACCGCAACCATGCTCCGGGCCACTTCGGCGCTATGGCCCAAACGTGGCCTCCTTTCTGGCCCAGCTCCTGTTTCGGTCTGCTAGGCCGATGTGAGCAGCCCCACATTTTCTCCCCTATGCATGTTGGCCCGTTTACAGTTTCGGCCCGTATATGTTTTTTCCCTGGTTCTGTGATTTGTCTAATTTCCAGAGCATTGCAGTTTTACAGAAAACCCCTTCGGGATCATGCATTTAATAACTTCTAAATCGTGCATCGGATCTAAACAAATTATATATGAAACTTGCTCGGAATTTTGTGTAGATTAATAATATGCCACTTTCTTGCCATGTTAAAATGCTTAAAATGTTGTTTGCATTAATTTTCCCCTATGCCATGCTAATATGATTTAATTCATAACTAAATAACTGTAGCTCCGATTTAAATAATCTTTATATGTAAATGGGGTAGAATTTTGCCTAGTTTATCATGGTGACATTGTTTTGCATGTTAAACAACTCTAAAATTATGTTTAGGGCAGAACAGTACCAAATCAAAAATATGCTATGGGGATTTACCGGAATTGTTGTTCATTGCTTCCGGCCTCATTTAACTTGACTAGATAGGTAGTTTACATTTGCTTCACCCTCTTGCCATGATAACAACATTTAATATTGTTGGTTACATAAACAAGATCGAACTAAATAATTATTGTGGTGTCCGTCAATATGCAACTCGTTGCATATTGAGCTCCACTTAATTTGTAGGATTGTTTGTGCTCTTTGTCATGCCATGTGTCATTAAACCGGACATGCATCATACTTGTTTGCGCATCATGCCATGTTCATGTCGTGGTTGTTTACTATGTTGTTTCCTCTTTTCCGGTGTTTGCTTCTTCGGGTTGGTTCCGGTAACGTCGAGTTTGTGAGGATCCGTTCGACTACATCCGTTTGTCTCCTTCATGGACTCGTTCTTCTTCCTTGCGGGATCTCAGGCAAGATGATCATACCTTCGAAATCACTACTATCTTTGCTATGCTAGTTTGCTCGTTCTTTTGCTATGCCATTGCTACGATGCCTACCACTTGCTTGTCAGCCTCCCAAATTGCCATGTTCAACCTCTAACCCACCATTGTCCTAGCAAACCGTTGATTGGCTATGTTACCGCTTTGCTCAGCCCTTCTTATAGCGTTGTTAGTTGTAGGTGAAGATTGAAGTTTGTTCCTTGTTGGAACATGGAGATGTTGTTCCTTGTGGGAACATGTTTACTTGTTGGGATATCACTATATATCTTATTTAATTAATGCATCTATATACTTGGTAAAGGGTGGAAGGCTCGGCCTTATGCCTGGTGTTTTGTTCCACTCTTGCCGCCCTAGTTTCCGTCATATCGGTGTTATGTTCCCGGATTTTGCGTCCCTTACGCGGTTGGGCTATAATGGGAACCCCTTGACAGTTCGCCTTAAGTAAAGCTTCTCCAGCAATGCCCAACATTGGTTTTACCATTTGCCACCTAGCCTTTTCTTTCCCTTGGGTTCTGCAGACTCAAGGGTCATCTTTGTTTTAACCCCCAGGCCAGTGCTCCTCTGAGTGTTGGTCCAACTTGTCAGCCGCCGGTGGCCACCAGGGGCAACTCTGGGCTGGCCTACCGGAAGTTTGGACGATCCGGTGTGCCCTGAGAAAGAGATATGTGCAGCTCCTATCGGGATTTGTCGGCACATTCGGGCGGTGTTGCTGGTTTAGTTTTACCCTGTCGAAATGTCTTGTTGTACTGGGATACCGAGTCTGATCGGAATATCTCGGGTGGAGGTCTATTCCGTCGTTGACCGTGAGAGCTTGTCATGGGCTAAGTTGGGACACCCCTGCAGGGATTTGAACTTTCGAAAGCCGTGCCCGCGGTTATGGGCAGATGGGAATTTGTTAACGTCCGGTTGTAGAAAACCTGAAGTCGACCTTAATTAAAATGAATCAACCGCGTGTGTAACCATGATGGTCTCTTTCCGGTGGAGTCCGGGAAGTGAACACGGTTGTTGGAGTTATGCTTGACGTAGGTAGTCCAGGATCACTTCTTGATCATACTTTTATCGACCGTGCTTTGCCTTCTCTTCTCGCTCTCATTTGCGTATGTTAGCCACCATATATGCTAGTCGCTTGCTGCAGCTCCACCTCATACCTTTACCTCACCCATAAGCTTAGATAGTCTTGATCGCGAGGGTGCGAGATTGCTGAGTCCCCGTGGCTCACAGATACTTCCAAAACCAGTTTGCAGGTGCTGATGAGTCCGTGCAGATGACGCAACCAAGCTCAGGAGGAGCTCGATGAAGATCTTGTCCTTTGTGTTGTTCCGTTCTAGTTGATCAGTAGTGGAGCCCAGTTGGGGTCGATCGGGACCTTTGTCGCATTTGGGGTTCTTCTTTTATTTTGGTTCCGTAGTCGGACCATGAGTGTATTTGGTTGATGTAATGCTTTATTTATGTAATTGTGTGAAGTGGCGATTGTAAGCCAACTATGTATCCTTTTCCTTATTATATTACATGGGTTGTGTGAAGATTACCTCACTTGCGACATATGCCTTCAATGCGATTATGCCTCTAAGTCGTGCCTCGACACGTGGGAGATATAGTCGCATCCAGGGTGTTACAAGTTGGTATCAGAGCCTTCCCCGACCTTAGGAGCCCCCATTTCTTGATCGTTTTTAGCAGCCGAGTTGTGTCTAGAAAAATGTTTTGAGTCCTTTAGGAATTATATATCGGAGAGTTTAGGAATTCTTTTTACTTCCCAGTCTCCTCATCGCTCTGGTAAGGCATCCTGGCGTAGAGTTTTGACTCTTCTCTTCTCAAATTTCACTAAATTTTTTTTTAGGATCACACGAGTTCTTGGTTTTGTTCCGATGGCTTATGATGAGAATACTGTCTTGGTGCCTCCTGTCAGGGGTTTAGTGGAAGTGTCCCGGGGAGTTGAGCTCTGAGGTGTTGTCATCATAATTTTATCGTTGCAATTCTGGTATACTTGAGATATGTGCGCGACATCGGAAATCTCCTTTATGCAGTTCGTTGGTGAGATAACCTCGACGCCACCCAGTACTAGGGCGGGAGTTCGGGAGTATCGCCATAACTTGTATAACGGATGTTTTTCGAAGGTTGAGGTAGATGGTTTCCGAAGGTTTCTTGGTTATGTGTTGAAGGATGGATACAACTGGATGTAGGATTTGCTAGCTTGGGTGAGATATTACGCTTCCCCTGTATCCCCAACACCTGATTGCATAACCGGAAAGTTTCGGGAGTTTCATAGGTGGGAATTCTAGTAGCTCTTAGGATATCCTTCCGAAAAATGTATGATATGAAATTGGGGTTCAACGTCTAGTGGTTCGCCTATTCATGGTCGATTTTACAGTGGTCTCGTTGTGTCTTAAAGAGTCCTTGGCTATGCCGACTCGGGGACGCTTCGTATGTCATGTGCACTGCCTTGTACATGATGGTGCTGTACGATCGAGCCCGTGTAGGTCCCACCACGAAAACTTCGGACGAAATCTCAATCATATGTTTGTTCCGGCTTATTCTACAAGCCAATCCTTTGTTTTGTTTTGAGTTGTGGTATTCGAGTTGCTTCAAAGTCAAATGTTGATTCCATACCTTCCCTAAGTGGTGTTCTCATATTCCTATGTGAATACTAATCCCTCTTGATCATCGAGATTGTGTTGTCAATCCTTTTCAACCGGCGTGATTCTCTTCTAGTGGATCCAACCATTTCAACATCAGCAAGACCAATTATCACTTCTTCTCAACGGTATTTGTTTCATCCGTCTCCAAGTTGCCTTTGTTTTTCCCACCCTCCCTCCCTTTGTTTTCTTCAAGGATTCAGATCTCTTAATCGAGTATCCTTCTTATTGATGTGAAGTCTCTTGATTCTTTTCTATCAATATTCTTATCCGGATATTCTCATGAAGATTCTAACGGAGCTTCAAGTTCACCATCTTTCGTTCTTTTCTTCTCCGGTGGAACCAAGTCAAGCTTTGTTGATAATATCCTTTCCTCGTTTCAATGTTTTCTCATGCCGGTGTAATTCTTTATCATTCTACTTCTCGCTATTTATTATTTCGGAGTGCTCAAGATATCTCGAAGATTCGTGTTTCCACTCTACTTTCGTTCAAGTTCTTTCGAGGATGTTCCCTCATTCAAGCCATTTAACTCAACCGGTGCAACCTCTCTTTTAAATCATTTCAACGGTGTTCTCTTTTGAGTGGGCCCTAACCCACAGGTCTTTTCCCAGGATCTTACCTGACTCTTCTAATTCCCTCGGACATATCCTTAAAATTTCTTTTCGAAGTTTGACGTAAGAATGAGTTATCATCAGTCAAATGCTTTTCTCCAAATCTTTCAAATTCTTTTCATCGTTGGCTCAACCTTTTCCATTATTCATTCCGGAGTGCCTCAACAGTTCACGGTGGTGTTTCTCGTTGTCATTTGAAGATCGAAGAAGAGTTTCTCTTTAATCTTGCTCCATTATTTCAAGATTCGTGATTCTAACTTGTTGCCATCCTCTCGTAACTGTTTTCATCGTGAGAATTCTTTTCACCCTTCCGGAGAAATTTTAGAGTATTCTCAGTTGTTATCCGGAGTCCATCATCTAAGATTTATTCATTCTCAGCTTTCAGCTCTCGTTCTTCAATTTTACCGGTGCTTCGTTCAAGTGATCTTTAATCGGCTCGTGATCTTTTCGTTCTCTTGTATCTAATTTCTCTCAAGCATCTTCATTCATTTGCTAATTTTTCCCGGTGTTTCTTTATCTTCTCTTCGTTCATTTTTAATTCTTACGGTGGTTCGTTCAAGACTTCTCTTCCTCATCAATTGTTCGTTATTTCAATTCTACCGGTGGTTCGTCCAAGACCTTCTTAAGTTTCCGCCATATCTATCTTCATCCTTTCCATGAGAATAAGTAATATGCCAAATCCGTTGATTGTCATCAATTTAAATTGGTGAAGGATACGCATAACATAATTCTTACTCTTGTTTGATCCAAGTGATCAATTTCCTATTCCGAAGGTTCATCAAGATTTTGATCTCAATTGCTCATCTTATCATTTCTTTCCAGAGTTCTTACCTTTTCTGCATTATCTCGTCGCGAAGCTCCTTCTAAACCATTACAAGGTTTCACCTTGTGTTTTCAACTTCTTTTGCTTTTATCATCCTTTCGTTACCGGAGTTCTTCTTGGAGGTTCTACATAATGGTCCATCAAGGATTTAATTCCTTCTCCAACTTTTTAATCGAGATTCTTTTCTAAGAAGCTCAAGCCTTCTTCATCTTGCTATCCGGAGTGCAATTCTTCCTACCATATTATTGGAGGTGGTATTATGTCATTCTTGATAATTTGGGTTCATGTTTCATGATTCACATGTTGTCAAGATTGGGGATATTTTAAATCCATCAATCTCTTCATTGGAGTTATCTTGTGCCATGTTACACCTAAAGCCTTCCCTAAGGATTGTTGCTATTTATGGTGCTTATAAATGACCCAAGTTCTTATTTTATCCTTCCGGTGAAATAAGTTTCTCGTCTCTTTGCTCTTATCAATACAATTCTTTTCCCGTGAGTGGCAGGTTGTCACCTCATAATTTGAGATGTATTCCATAAGACCATATCAACCTTATTCTTTTCGTTGGTGGTTTTTCCAACAACTCCGTTCAACCCTTCTCCTAGAGATGCCTTTTCAGGCTCTTTTGTAGCAGAAGTTGGCATTGTCTTCTACATTCGTTTGTCTCAATTATCTTTACTCTACTCTTTCGTTCCAGAGGTATTGTGATGTTCATCTTTTCAACCCATCATCTCGTTTTGTCAAAGATCATGATTTTTCCATGCCTATCTTTTTAATCTGAGTGTTGTGTCCTCTTTTCAAGTATCCTCTCATCTTATCAAGTTTTACTTCCTTTCTCAACCGGAGTGCTGTCTGAGATCTTTCTTACCCCTTGTTCCATTAATTCAATAGTTCCGGTGCCAGTGTGTTGTGATTTCATCAAGTATCTTCTCATCTTATCAAGTTCTTATTTAATCCTCCTTATTTTCATTCGGAGTGCTGCCCGAATTTGTTCTTCCTTGTTCCTCTTCCCTCCCGGAGTGCTTTCAACGTTGTCCTTCTTCGTTGCATTCTTCTTTCAGTGGCTTAACCTCTCAAGGTTCTTTGGTTTCACTCGTTGTCAAAGAAGCAACTTAATTTTACCTCTTCTCTCTCTCTTCCGTTGTCCCTCCGGTGCCATTCTAGATCTCGGGACGAGATCCTCTCGTAGTGGTGGAGTGTTGTAACACCCCGAGACCGATGTGCCAGGTGTCCTCCAGTTATTCGCTGTCGTTGCCATGTCATTTGCTTGCGTGTTGCATCTTATCATGTCATCATGTGCATTGCATCATCATGTTTTTCAAAACTTGCATCCGTCCCGGCCTCTTCGTTCTCTCCGTTGTCCGTTCTGAGCCCAACCACACTTGCACGCGCCCGCGGCACGTCCGAAATATTATTTTATAAGTGGCCGGAAAATGTTCTCGGATTGGGTTGAAATTTGGTGTGCGGTCTTATTATAGTGTAGACAGTCTGCCTGTCAAGTTTCATTGCAATCGGAGTCCATTTGACGTCCCAACGGATAAACATAGCGGCAATAGTAGCCGGTCTAAACGTCGGACGTTTTCGATCTCCGGAAACCGTGTCGGGCTGCATCTCCCCCCCCCCCTCTTCTCTCAGACCAACCCGCTCTTCACAATCCGACAGGTCCAACCTAACCTCTTTCGTCAGCCCGCGGCTCTCCTCGCACGCGCGTCCGAAAGTTGTCCCGAAACCCAACCCGGACTGTCGCCACCGTTGTGTCCGGATCATCCCCAAACATCTACAAAACGTCTCCGTTTTGTTAATTGGACTTCTTAGTCTACTTTTCTCGACCGCCCGATTACGATCGGACGGACCGAATACCCCTTACCCTAATCCAATAACGTATATATATTGTCCAACCCTAAAATTTAGGCCGTTTGTCCCATCGCCGCTGCCACTCCACCTTGTTTTCCCCACCAGACCAATCCATCCCAGCCATCCCGATTCCCACGAAGGTCTTCCTCGCATCCATCCCCGTGCTCACCTGACGCCCGAGCGAGGAGCTCCCCTTGGCCCTCCTCGATCTGCGGCAGCCACCATAGCCCCTCGAGCGGGAGGGCTTCGCCGTGCCCGAGCCCCGCTGCCTCCACTGCTTCCCGAGCACACCGCAACAACAGATGCAGGTCCCCTGCCTCGTTCCCCTCGACCACCAGCCAAGCTCTTCTCGTCGTCGGAGACCCGATCGAGCTCCTCCGACTCGCAACCTCGTCGGCCTCCTGCGCCTAGCGCCGCCACGGATCCGGAGAACGCCCCGCCTCGCCAAGTCCCGCGCCAAGCCTCTGCGTCGCCGGAGCCCTGTGCAGCTGTGCCGCTGCCTGTCTGCACCTCCTCTACTTTGTGCGCCGCCCCGTTTGACCGCCCGCTTCAGCCCCTCGTCGCCACCGCTTCGCCAGATACCCCGTCATCGGTGAGCACCCCAGCAGGGCCGCCCCTCTCCTTCCTCCCTCCTCGTTTTTCCTCCCTGTCTCATCGCTCTCTGCCTCTTCCTGCAGAGCCTCCATGGCCTCGTATCTGCGCCGCCGTCGCCGGAACATGTCACCAGTCGCCCGATCCGGCCCCCCTGCTGACTGATCTGGGAAGCCCGCGCCGCCTCGCATCCATTCAGGCCGGATCCCGGTCCTCGCCGACCCTCTCCGCACCGCCCCTCGCCGGCGTTTGACGCGGTAGCCGCCTTCCTTGCTTCCTGAACGAGCAGCGCAGCCCGTGCTCGATCCGCTGGCAGGCGTTGACCGCAACCATGCTCCGGGCCACTTCGGCGCTATGGCCCAAACGTGGCCTCCTTTCTGGCCCAGCTCCCGTTTCGGTCTGCTAGGCCGATGTGAGCAGCCCCACATTTTCTCCCCTATGCATGTTGGCCCGTTTACAGTTTTGGCCCGTATATGTTTTTTCCCTGGTTCTGTGATTTGTCTAATTTCCAGAGCATTGCAGTTTTACAGAAAACCCCTTCGGGATCATGCATTTAATAACTTCTAAACCGTGCATCGGATCTAAACAAATTATATATGAAACTTGCTCGGAATTTTGTGGAGATTAATAATATTCCACTTTCTTGCCATGTTAAAATGCTTAAAATGTTGTTTGCATTAATTTGCCCCTATGCCATGCTAATATGATTTAATTCATAACTAAATAACCGTAGCTCCGATTTAAATAATCTTTATATGTAAATGGGGTAGAATTTTGCCTAGTTTATCATGGTGACATTGTTTTGCATGTTAAACAACTCTAAAATTATGTTTAGGGCAGAACAGTACCAAATCAAAAATATGCTATGGGGATTTACCGGAATTGTTGTTCGTTGCTTCCGGCCTCATTTAACTTGACTAGATAGGTAGTTTACATTTGCTTCACCCTCTTGCCATGATAACAACATTTAATATTGTTGGTTACATAAACAAGATCGAACTAAATAATTATTGTGGTGTCCGTCAATATGCAACTCGTTGCATATTGAGCTCCACTTAATTTGTAGGATTGTTTGTGCTCTTTGTCATGCCATGTGTCATTAAACCGGACATGCATCATACTTGTTTGCGCATCATGCCATGTTCATGTCGTGGTTGTTTACTATGTTGTTTCCTCTTTTCCGGTGTTTGCTTCTTCGGGTTGGTTCCGGTAACGTCGAGTTTGTGAGGATCCGTTCGACTACATCCGTTTGTCTCCTTCATGGACTCGTTCTTCTTCCTTGCGGGATCTCAGGCAAGATGATCATACCTTCGAAATCACTACTATCTTTGCTATGCTAGTTTGCTCGCTCTTTTGCTATGCCATTGCTACGATGCCTACCACTTGCTTGTCAGCCTCCCAAATTGCCATGTTCAACCTCTAACCCACCATTGTCCTAGCAAACCGTTGATTGGCTATGTTACCGCTTTGCTCAGCCCCTCTTATAGCGTTGTTAGTTGTAGGTGAAGATTGAAGTTTGTTCCTTGTTGGAACATGGAGATGTTGTTCCTTGTGGGAACATGTTTACTTGTTGGGATATCACTATATATCTTATTTAATTAATGCATCTATATACTTGGTAAAGGGTGGAAGGCTCGGCCTTATGCCTGGTGTTTTGTTCCACTCTTGCCGCCCTAGTTTCCGTCATATCGGTGTTATGTTCCCGGATTTTGCGTCCCTTACGCGGTTGGGCTATAATGGGAACCCCTTGACAGTTCGCCTTAAGTAAAGCTTCTCCAGCAATGCCCAACATTGGTTTTACCATTTGCCACCTAGCCTTTTCTTTCCCTTGGGTTCTGCAGACTCAAGGGTCATCTTTGTTTTAACCCCCGGGCCAGTGCTCCTCTGAGTGTTGGTCCAACTTGTCAGCTGCCGGTGGCCACCAGGGGCAACTCTGGGCTGGCCTACCAGAAGTTTGGATGATCCGGAGTGCCCTGAGAAAGAGATATGTGCAGCTCCTAACGGGATTTGTCGGCACATTCGGGCGGTGTTGCTGGTTTAGTTTTACCCTGTCGAAATGTCTTGTTGTACTGGGATACCGAGTCTGATCGGAATATCTCGGGTGGAGGTCTATTCCTTCGTTGACCGTGAGAGCTTGTCATGGGCTAAGTTGGGACACCCCTACAGGGATTTGAACTTTTGAAAGTCGTGCCCGCGGTTATGGGAAGATGGGAATTTGTTAACGTCCGGTTGTAGAAAACCTGAAGTTGACCTTAATTAAAATGAATCAACCGCGTGTGTAACCGTGATGGTCTCTTTCCGGCGGAGTCCGGGAAGTGAACACGGTTGTTGGAGTTATGCTTGACGTAGGTAGTCCAGGATCACTTCTTGATCATACTTTTATCGACCGTGCTTTGCCTTCTCTTCTCGCTCTCATTTGCGTATGTTAGCCACCATATATGCTAGTCGCTTGCTGCAGCTCCACCTCATACCTTTACCTCACCCATAAGCTTAGATAGTCTTGATCGCGAGGGTGCGAGATTGCTGAGTCCCCGTGGCTCACAGATACTTCCAAAACCAGTTTGCAGGTGCTGATGAGTCCATGCAGATGACGCAACCAAGCTCAGGAGGAGCTCGATGAAGATCTTGTCCTTTGTGTTGTTCCGTTCTAGTTGATCAGTAGTGGAGCCCAGTTGGGGTCGATCGGGACCTTTGTCGCATTTGGGGTTCTTCTTTTATTTTGGTTCCGTAGTCGGACCATGAGTGTATTTGGTTGATGTAATGCTTTATTTATGTAATTGTGTGAAGTGGCGATTGTAAGCCAACTATGTATCCTTTTCCTTATTATATTACATGGGTTGTGTGAAGATTACCTCACTTGCGACATATGCCTTCAATGCGATTATGCCTCTAAGTCGTGCCTCGACACGTGGGAGATATAGTCGCATCGAGGGTGTTACAACTCCTTTCTCTATAATTCCCTTCAATAAGCTATTTTCTTGCTCAAGTGTAACTTGGCTAAGAGAATCATTAGTGGAATCAAGAGAACTACTAGAAGCAACAATATTGGATTTAGCATGATCATTGTTACTACTAGAGGAAGAATCTTTCTTGTTCTTGTTACTAGACTTGACTTGAGGCATGTAAGTGGATAAGAGTAAAAGCTTGGCAATGTAAGAAGAACTTTTCTTGCGGAGATCATCATTGATTGCCTTTAAAAACTCATGCTCTTGCTCAAGATTGAGCTTTTCAAAGCGTAACTTCTCATGAGCTCTTAAAAGTTCTCGATGATCTTCGAAGATAGTTTCATGAGCTAACTTAAGAGTGTTTAGTTCTTTAGTTAGAGCCTCAATCTTCTCCTTATCATTGTCATTCGTTTTATCTTGATTAGCATGATTAATTGACGTTTCATCATAGTATTCATCACTAGAGTTGTCGACAAGTAAATCATCATCACCTAACAAGTCATCTTCATCACTATTAAAATCAACATACTCGGGGTGTGTTACCTTAGGACCTTTGGCCATGAAGCATCTTCCAATTCCTTCATTTGGTGAGTCAAATATATCGTAGGAGTTGGTTGACACAAGTGCTAGACCGGCAACACCTTCATCTTGAGTATATTCGGAATCGGAGTGATAACTTCTCTTGGAGTGGTTGTTGGAGTCGGAGCCGGATACCCATTCACCAACATGAGCCTGATGTCTTCGTTTTGTGTAGATCCTTGATGATTTTTCCTTCCTTTCTAAATCCTTGCTTCTCCGTGAGTGTCTTCGTTCATAACGATCATCTCTACTCCTTCTCTCTCTTGGTGGTGATTCTTCTCTTTTGCTTCTTCTTTTTGGAGAGTCTTCTCTTCTCTTGTAGGGAGCCGTACACTCATTGGAATAGTGTCTGGGTCTTCCACAATTGTAGCAGTTTCGCTCTCGACTAGAAGATC
The DNA here is from genome assembly GCA_034509565.1 of Triticum monococcum. NCBI lineage: Eukaryota > Viridiplantae > Streptophyta > Magnoliopsida > Poales > Poaceae > Triticum > Triticum monococcum. Next base: position 81,874,609 of record CM067843.1, read on the forward strand.
TTTTGTCATTGTAGGACCTTGACTTGGACCTTCTATCTTTGCTTCTACTCTTGTAGAACTTGTTGAAGTTTTTCACCATTAAGCTCAATTCTTCATTGAATTTTTGTTTCTCACTTAATGATGTAGGGGCTTCACATGAGGCTTTGTAGGCACCACTTGATTTGTTGTGAAGTTCCTCTTTATCCTTAAGTGACATCTCATGAGCAACAATTCTTCCAATTACCTCCGTTGGCTTGAGATCTTTGTAATTGGGCATCATTTGGATCAATGTGCACACGGTATCATATTTCCCATCCAAGGCTCTTAGAATCTTCTTGATGATGAATCTATCGGTCATCTCTTCACTTCCTAAGCCGGCAATCTCATTTGTGATGAGAGCAAGCCTAGAGTACATTTCAGCGACACCTTCACCATCCTTCATTTTGAACTTGTCAAGTTGACTTTGAAGCACATCCAATTTGGATTCCTTGACGGAGTCGGTACCTTCGTGCATATCAATCAAAGTGTCCCAAATTTCCTTTGCATTCTCAAGACGACTGATTTTGTTGAATTCTTCGGGGCACAATCCGTTGAAGAGAATATCACAAGCTTGAGCATTGTATTGCAATATCTTCAACTCATCCGCGGTAGCTTCACGGTTTGGTTCTCTCCCATCAAAGAAGTCACCTTGCAAACCAACACACACAATAGCCCAAACGGCGGGGTTATGTCCAAGAATATGCATTTTCATTTTATGCTTCCAACTAGCAAAATTAGTACCATCAAAGTAAGGACCTCTACGGTGATAATTTCCCTCGCTAGAGGCCATACTCTCCTAGGTTTTGAAACCAAGGCTATGACCACCAAAAGCTATGGAAATCAAAGCAAATGGAGACCAAAGCTCTGATACCACTTGTAGGATCGAAAGTATGTCTAGAGGGGGTGATTAGACTACTTGGCCAAATAAAACTTAACCTTTTCCCAATTTTAGTTCTTGTCAGATTTTAGCTATTTTAGGACAAGTCAAGCAATCATCACACAATTAAAGCAAGCATGCAAAGAGTATATTGGCAGCGGAAAGTAAAGCATGCAACTTGCAAAAATGTAAAGGGAAGGGTTTGGAGAATTCAAATGCAATTGGAGACACGGATGTTTTTCCCGTGGTTCGAATAGGTGGTGCTATCCTACATCCACGTTGATGGAGACTTCAACCCATGAAGGGTAACGGTTGTGCGAGTCCATGGAGGGCTCCACCCACGAAGGGTCCACGAAGAAGCAACCTTGTCTATCCCACCATGGCCATCGCCCACGAAGGACTTGCCTCACTAGCGGTAGATCTTCACGAAGTAGGCGATCTCCTTGCCCTTACAAACTCCTTGGTTCAACTCCACAATCTTGTCGGAGGCTCCCAAGTGACACCTAGCCAATCTAGGAGACAACACTCTCCAAGAAGTAACAAATGGTGTGTTGATGATGAACTCCTTGCTCTTGTGCTTCAAATGATAGTCTCCCCAACACTCAATTCTCTCTCACATGATTTGAATTTGGTGGAAAGAAGATTTGAGTGGAAAGCAACTTGGGGAAGGCTAGAGATCAAGATTCATGTGGTAGGAATGGAATATCTTGGCCTCAACACTCCACGAGTGAAGAGGAGGTGGAGGGGTATATATAGCCTCCACACAAAATCCAATCGTTACACACAATTTACCAATCTCGGTGGGACCGAATCAACAAACTCGGTCGGACCGAAATAGTAAACCTAGTGACCGTTAGAGATTTTCGGTGGGACTGACATGCAACTCGGTAGGACCGATATGGTTAGGGTTAGGGCATAACGTAATCTCGGTGAGACCGATTACACAAACTCGGTGAGACCGATTTGGTAATAAGCTAACCAGAGGGTTGGTCAGGCAAACTCGGTGGGACCGATTCGCTCTTCTCGATGAGACCGAAATGTTACGAAAAGGAAACAGTGAGTTTACATTGCAATCTCGGTGGGACCGATGCGCTCTTTCGGTGAGACCGAAAAGTTACGAAAAGGAAACAGAGAAATTGCAATCCCATCTCGGTGAGACCGAGATCCCTATCGGTAGAACCGATTTGCTTAGGGTTTGGCAATGTCTATGACAAGTGAAACTCGGTGGCGCCGGGTTGAAAGAATCGGTAGGGCCGAGTTTGGCTTTAGGTTTAGGTCAAATGTGGATATGGGAAAGTAGCTGAGGATTTTGGAGCATATCATTAAGCACATGAAGCAAGAGGCTCATTAAGAAACACCTCATCCCTCCTTGATAGTATTGGCTTTTCCTATGGACTCAATGTGATCTTGGACCACTAAAATGTAAAATGAAGAGTCTTGAGCATATGAGCTAGAGCCAATCCTTTGTCCTTAGCATTTTGAGGGTTCCACTTTCACCATCCATGCCATGCCAATCATTGAGCTTTCCTGAAATGATCATCTTGGAATAGCATTAGCTCAATGAGCTATATGTTGTTATGAATTACCAAAACCACCTAGGGATAGTTGCACTTTCATCCTTTTTCTTGGATGGTTTAGGAGGAAAAGGCATGGGTTTCTGAACCCATGGTTCTCTTTTCTTACCGTGCTTCCTAGCAACAAAGTCTCTCTTATCATAACGTTGATTCTTTGATTGTGGGTTATCAAGATCAACAACAGGTTCAATTTCTATATCATTATTATTGCTAGGTTGAGCATCAACATGAACATCATTATTAACATTATCACTAGGTTCATGCTCATTACCAGATTGTGTTTTAGCATCAGAAATAGAGATATCATTGAGATTCTCAGGTGTGTCATCAACAGGTTCACTAGAAGCATGCAAAGTCCTATCATTTTTCTTTTTCTTCCTCTTAGTAGGACTAGGTGCATCAATATTATTTCTCTGAGAATCTTACTCAATTATCTTAGGATGGCCCTTAGGATACAAAGGTTCCTGAGTCATTTTACCACCTCTAGTCATAACTCTAACAACATTATCATTTTTCTTACTATTTAATTCATTGAGCAAACCATTCTGATCTTTAAGTACTTGTTCTACTTGAGTGGTAACCATAGAAACATGTTTACTAATAAGTTTTAGTTCACCTTTAACATTAGCCATATAATCACTCAAGTGTTCAATCATATAAGCATTATGTTTCAATTGTCTACCAACATAAGCATTAAAATCTTCTTGCTTAACCATAAAGTTATCAAACTCATCTAGGCATTGGCTAGCAAACTTAGTAGGAGGGATTTCAGCTTTATCATATCTATAGAGAGAATTTACCTTTACTACCTGTGTCGGGTTATCAAGACCATGTATTTCTTCAACAGGCGGTAAATTAAGACCATGTATTTCTTCAATAGGAGGTAAATTGTTAACATCTTCAGCTTTAATACCTTTTGAAGGAAATATGCCCTAGAGGCAATAATAAAGTTATTATTTATTTCCTTATATCATGATAAATGTTTATTATTCATGCTAGAATTGTATTAACCGGAAACATAATACATGTGTGAATACATAGACAAACAGAGTGTCACTAGTATGCCTCTGCTTGACTAGCTCGTTAATCAAAGATGGTTATGTTTCCTAACCATGGACAAAGAGTTGTTATTTGATTAACGGGATCACATCATTAGGTGAATGATCTGATTGACACGACCCATTCCATTAGCTTAGCACCCGATCGTTTAGTATGTTGCTATTGCTTTCTTCATGACTTATACATGTTCCTATGACTATGAGATTATGCAACTCCCGTTTGCCGAAGGAACACTTTGTGTGCTACCAAACGTCACAACGTAACTGGGTGATTATAAAGGTGCTCTACAGGTGTCTCCAAAGGTACATGTTGGGTTGGCGTATTTCGAGATTAGGATTTGTCACTCCGATTGTCGGAGAGGTATCTCTGGGCCCTCTCGGTAATGCACATCACATAAGCCTTGCAAGCATTGCAACTAATGAGTTAGTTGCGAGATGATGTATTACGGAACGAGTAAAGAGACTTGCCGGTAACGAGATTGAACTAGGTATTGGATACCGACGATCGAATCTCGGGCAAGTAACATACCGATGACAAAGGGAACAACGTATGTTGTTATGCGGTCTGACCGATAAAGATCTTCGTAGAATATGTAGGAGCCAATATGGGCATCCAGGTCCCGCTATTGGTTATTGACCCGAGACGTGTCTCGGTCATGTCTACATTGTTCTCGAACCATAGGGTCCGCACGCTTAACGTTACGATGATAGTTATTATGAGTTTATGCATTTTGATGTACCGAAGGTTGTTCGGAGTCCCGGATGTGATCACGGACATGACGAGGAGTCTCGAAATGGTCGAGACATAAAGATTGATATATTGGAAGCCTATGTTTGGACATCGGAAGTGTTCCGGGTGAAATCGGGATTTTACCGGATCACCGGGAGGTTACCGGAACCCCCCCCCCCCGGGAGCCATATGGGCCTTATTGGGCTTTAGTGGAAAGGTGAAAGGGGCTGCCCATAGTGGGCTGCGCGCCTCCCCCCTCCCCTAGTCCTATTAGGACCAGGAGAGGTTGCCGGCCACCTCTCTCCCTCTCTTTCCCCTTGGGAGTCCTATTAGGAATAGGATTGGGGGGGGGGGGAGTCCTACTCTCAATAGGAGTAGGACTCCTCCTGCGCCTCCATAGGCTTGGCCGGCCAGCCCTCCCCCTGGCAACCTTTATATACGGAGGCAGGGGGCACCTCTAGACACAGAAGTTGATCCTTGAGATCGTTCCTTAGCCGTGTGCGGTGCCCCCTGCCACCAAATTCCACCTCGATCATATCGTTGTAGTGCTTAGGCGAAGCCCTGCGTCGGTAGAACATCAAGATCGTCACCACGCTGTCATGCTGACGGAACTCCTCCCCGAAGCTTTGCTGGATCGGAGCCCGGGGATCATCATCGAGCTGAACGTGTGCTAAGAACTCGGAGGTGCCGGAGTAACGGTGCTTGGATCGGTCGGATCGGGAAGAAGACATACGACTACTTCCTCTACGTTGTGTCAACGCTTCCGTTGCGATCTACAAGGGTACGTAGATCAGACTCTCCCCCTCGTTGCTATGCATCACCATGATCTTGCATGTGCGTAGGAATTTTTTTGAAATTACTACGTTCCCCATCAGTGGCATCCGAGCCTAGGTTTTATGGTTTGATGTTATTTGCACGAGTAGAACACAAGTGAGTTGTGGATGATACAAGTCATACTGCCTACCAGCATGTCATACTTTGGTTCGGCGGTATTGTTGGACGAGACGACCCGGACCAACCTTACGCGTACGCTTATGCGAGACCGGTTCCCTCGATGTGCTTTGCACATAGATGGCTTGCGGGCGACTGTCTCTCCAACTTTAGTTGAACCGAGTATGGCTACGCCCGGTCCTTGAGAAGGTTAAAATGGAGTCTATTTGACAAACTATCGTTGTGGTTTTGATGCGTAGGTGAGATGAGTTCTTTCTTAAGCCCGTAGCAGCCACGTAAAATTGCAACAACAAAGTAGAGGACGTCTAACTTGTTTTTGCAGGGCATGTTGTGATGTGATATGGTCAAGCCATGATGCTGATTTTTATTGTATGATATGATCATGTTTTGTAACCAAGTTATCGGCAACTGGCAGGAGCCATATGGTTGTCGCTTTATTGTATGCAATGCAATCGCGATGTAATGCTTTACTTTATTGCTAAACGGTAGTGATAGTCGTGGAAGAATAAGATTGGCGAGACAACAACGATGCTACGATGGAGATCAAGGTGTCGCGCCGGTGACGATGGTGATCATGACGGTGCTTCGGAGATGGAGATCACAAGCACAAGATGATGATGGCCATATCATATCACTTATATTGATTGCATGTGATGTTTATCTTTTATGCATCTTATCTTGCTTTGATTGACGGTAGCATTATAAGATGATCTCTCACTAAATTATCAAGAAGTGTTCTCCTTGAGTATGCACCATTGCGAAAGTTCTTCGTGCTGAGACACCACGTGATGATCGGGTGTGATAGGCTCTAAGTTCAAATACAACGGGTGCAAAACAGTTGCACACGCGGAATACTCAGGTTATACTTGACGAGCCAAGCATATACAGATATGGCCTCGGAACACGGAGACCGAAAGGTCGAGCGTGAATCATATAGTAGATATGATCAACATAATAATGTTCACCGATGAAACTACTCCATCTCACGTGATGATCGGACATGGTTTAGTTGATTTGGATCACGTGATCACTTAGAGGATTAGAGGGATGTCTATCTAAGTGGGAGTTCTTAAGTAATATGATTAATTGAACTTAAATTTATCATGAACTTAGTACCTGATAGTATCTTGCTTGTTTATGTTGATTGTAGATAGATGGCTCGTGCTGTTGTTCCGTTGAATTTTAATGCGTTCCTTGAGAAAGCAAAGTTGAAAGATGATGGTAGCAATTACACGGACTGGGTCCGTAACTTGAGGATTATCCTCATTGCTGCACAGAAGAATTACGTCCTGGAAGCACCGCTGGGTGCCAGGCCTGCTGCTGGAGCAACACCAGATGTTATAAACGTCTGTCAGAGCAAAGCTGATGACTACTCGATAGTTCAGTGTGCCATGCTTTACGGCTTAGAATCGGGACTTCAACGACGTTTTGAACGTCATGGAGCATATGAGATGTTCCAGGAGTTGAAGTTAATATTTCAAGCAAATGCACGGATTGAGAGATATGAAGTCTCCAATAAGTTCTATAGCTGCAAGATGGAGGAGAACGGTTCTGTCAGTGAGCATATACTCAAAATGTCTGGGTATAACAATCACTTGATTCAGATGGGAGTTAATCTTCCAGATGATTGCGTCATTGACAGAATTCTCCAATCACTGCCACCAAGCTACAAGAGCTTCGTGATGAACTATAATATGCAAGGGATGAACAAGACTATTCCCGAGCTATTCGCAATGCTGAAAGCTACGGAGGTAGAAATCAAGAAGGAGCATCAAGTGTTGATGGTTAACAAAACCACTAGTTTCAAGAAAAAGTGCAAAGGGAAGAAGAAGGGGAACTTCAAGAAGAACGGCAAGCAAGTTGCTGCTCAGGAGAAGAAACCCAAGTCTGGACCTAAGCCTGAAACTGAGTGCTTCTACTGCAAGCAGACTGGTCACTAGAAGCGGAACTGCCCCAAGTATTTGGTGGATAAGAAGGATGGCAAGGTGAACAAAGGTATATGTGACATACATGTTATTGATGTGTACCTTACTAATGCTCGCAGTAGCACCTGGGTATTTGATACTGGTTCTGTTGCTAACATTTGCAACTCGAAACAGGGACTACGGATTAAGCGAAGATTAGCTAAGGACGAGGTGACGATGCGCGTGGGAAACGGTTCCAAAGTCGATGTGATCGCGGTCGGCACGCTACCTCTACATCTACCTTCGGGATTAATATTAGACCTAAATAATTATTATTTGGTGCCAGCGTTGAGCATGAACATTATATCTGGATCTTGTTTAATGCGAGACGGTTATTCATTTAAATCGGAGAATAATGGTTGTTCTATTTATATGAGTAATATCTTTTATGGTCATGCACCCTTGAAGAGTGGTCTATTCTTGTTAAATCTCGATAGTAGTGATACACATATTCATAATGTAGAAGCCAAAAGATGCAGAGTTGATAATGATAGTGCAACTTATTTGTGGCACTAATGTTTAGGTCATATCGGTGTAAAGCGCATGAAGAAACTCCATACTGATGGACTTTTGGAACCACTTGATTACGAATCACTTGGTACTTGCGAACCGTGCCTCATGGGCAAGATGACCAAAACACCGTTCTCCGGAACTATGGAGAGAGCAACAGATTTATTGGAAATCATACATACCGATGTATGTGGTCCAATGAATGTTGAGGCTCGTGGCGGATATCGTTATTTTCTCACATTCACAGATGATTTAAGCAGATATGGGTATATCTACTTAATGAAACACAAGTCCGAAACATTTGAAAAGTTCAAGGAATTTCAGAGTGAAGTTGAAAATCATCGTAACAAGAAAATAAAGTTTCTACGATCTGATCGTGGAGGAGAATATTTGAGTTACGAGTTTGGTGTATATTTGAAAAATTGTGGAATAGTTTCGCAACTCACGCCACCCGGAACACCATAGCGTAATGGTGTGTCCGAACATCGTAATCGTACTTTACTAGATATGGTACGATCTATGATGTCTCTTACTGATTTACCGCTATCGTTTTGGGGATACGCTTTAGAGACGGCCGCATTCACGTTAAATAGGGCACCATCAAAATCCATTGAGACGACGCCTTATGAACTGTGGTTTGGCAAGAAACCAAAGTTGTCGTTTCTTAAAGTTTGGGGTTGCGATGCTTATGTGAAAAAGCTTCAACCTGATAAGCTCGAACCCAAATCAGAGAAATGTGTCTTCATAGGATATCCAAAGGAAACTATTGGATACACCTTCTATCACAGATCCGAAGGCAAGACTTTTGTTGCTAAATTCGGAAACTTTCTTGAGAAGGAGTTTCTCTCGAAAGAAGTGAGTGGGACGAAAGTAGAACTTGACGAGGTAACTATACCCGCTCCCTTATTAGAAAGTAGTACATCACATAAAACTATTTCTGCGACTCCTACACCAATAAGTGAGGAAGTTAATGATAATGATCATGAAACTTCAAAACAAGATACTACTGAACCTCGTAGATCAACCAGAACAAGATCCGCGCCAGAGTGGTACAGTAATCCAGTTATGGAAGTCATGCTACTAGATCATGATGAACCTACGAACTATGAAGAAGCGATGGTGAGCCCAGATTCCGCAAAGTGGCTTGAGGCCATGAAATTTGAGATGGGATCCATGTATGAGAACAAAGTATGGACTTTGGTTGACTTGCCCGATGATCGGCAAACAATAGAGAATAAATGGATCTTCAAGAAAAAGACTGACGCTGACGGTAATGTTACTGTCTATAAAGCTCGACTTGTTGCAAAAGGTTTTCGACAAGTTCAAGGGGTTGACTACGATGAGACCTTCTCACCCGTAGCGATGCTTAAGTCTGTCAGAATCATGTTAGCAATTGCCGCATTTTATAATTATGAAATTTGGTAGATGGATGTCAAAACTGCATTCCTGAATGGATTTCTGGAAGAAGAGTTGTATATGATGCAACCGGAAGGTTTTGTCGATCCAAAGGGAGCTAACAAAGTGTGCAAACTCCAGCAATCCATTTATGGACTGGTGCAAGCATCTCGGAGTTGGAATAAACGCTTTGATAGTGTCATCAAAGCATTTGGCTTTATACAGACTTTTGGAGAAGCCTGTATTTACAAGAAAGTGAGTGGGAGCTCTGTAGCATTTCTGATATTATATGTGGATGACATATTGCTGATTGGAAATGATATAGAATTTCTGGATAGCATAAAGGGATACTTGAATAAGAGTTTTTCAATGAAAGACCTCGGTGAAGCTGCTTACATATTGGGCATTAAGATCTATAGAGATAGATCAAGACGCTTAATTGGACTTTCACAAAGCACATACCTTGACAAGATTTTGAAGAAGTTCAAAATGGATCAAGCAAAGAAAGGGTTCTTGCCTGTGTTACAAGGTGTGAAGTTGAGTCAGACTCAATGCCCGACCACTGCAGAAGATAGAGAGAAAATGAAAGATGTTCCCTATGCTTCAGCCATAGGCTCTATCATGTATGCAATGCTGTGTACCATACCTGATGTGTGCCTTGCTATAAGTTTAGCAGGGAGGTACCAAAGTAATCCAGGAGTGGATCACTGGACAGCGGTCAAGAACATCCTGAAATACCTGAAAAGGACTAAGGATATGTTTCTCGTATATGGAGGTGACAAAGAGCTCACCGTCAGAGGTTACGTTGATGCAAGCTTTGACACTGATCCGGACGATTCTAAATCACAAACCGGATACGTGTTTACTTTAAATGGTGGAGCTGTCAGTTGGTGCAGTTCTAAACAAAGCGTCGTAGCGGGATCTACATGTGAAGCGGAGTACATAGCTGCTTCGGAAGCAGCGAACGAAGGAGTCTGGATGAAGGAGTTCATATCCGATCTAGGTGTCATACCTAGTGCATCGGGTCCAATGAAAATCTTTTGTGACAATACTGGTGCAATTGCTTTGGCAAAGGAATCCAGATTTCACAAAAGGACCAAACACATCAAGAGACGCTTCAATTCCATCCGGGATCTAGTCCAGGTGGGAGACATAGAGATTTTCAAGATACATACGGATCTGAATGTTGCAGACCCATTGACTAAGCCTCTTCCACGAGCAAAACATGATCAGCACCAAGGCTCCATGGGTGTTAGAATCATTACTGTGTAATCTAGATTATTGACTCTAGTGCAAGTGGGAGACTGAAGGAAATATGCCCTAGAGGCAATAATAAAGTTATTATTTATTTCCTTATATCATGATAAATGTTTATTATTCATGCTAGAATTGTATTAACCGGAAACATAATACATGTGTGAATACATAGACAAACAGAGTGTCACTAGTATGCCTCTACTTGACTAGCTCGTTAATCAAAGATGGCTAAGTTTCCTAACCATGAACAATGTGTTGTTATTTGATTAACGAGGTCACATCATTAGTTGAATGATCTGATTGACATGACCCATTTCATTAGCTTAGCACTCGATTGTTTAGTATGTTGCTATTGCTTTCTTCATGACTTATACAAGTTCCTATGACTATGAGATTATGCAACTCCCGTTTGCCGGAGGAACACTTTGGGTGCTACCATACGTCACAACGTAACTGGGTGATTATAAAGGAGTACTACAGGTGTCTCCAATGGTAGATGTTGGGTTGGCGTATTTCGAGATTAGGATTTGTCACTCCATTTGTCGGAGAGGTATCTCTGGGCCCTCTCGGTAATACACATTACACAAGCCTTGCAAGCATTGCAACTAATGAGTTAGTTGCGGGATGATGTATTACAGAACGAGTAAAGAGACTTGCCGGTAACGAGATTGAACTAGGTATTGGATACCGACGATCGAATCTTGGGCAAGTAACATACCGATGACAAAGGGAACAACGTATGTTGTTATGCGGTCTGACCGATAAAGATCTTCGTAGAATATGTAGGAGCCAATATGGGCATCCAGGTCCCGCTATTGGTTATTGACCGGAGACGTGTCTCGGTCATGTCTACATTGTTCTCGAACCGTAGGGTCCACACGCTTAACGTTACGATGACAGTTATTATGAGTTTATGCATTTTGATGTACCGAAGGTTGTTCGGAGTCCCGGATGTGATCACGGACATGACGAGGAGTCTCAAAATGGTCGAGACATAAAGATTGATATATTGGAAGCCTATGTTTGTACATCGGAAGTGTTCCGGGTGAAATCGGGATTTTACCGGATCACCGGGAGGTTACCGGAACCCCCCCGGGAGCCATATGGGCCTTATTGGGCTTTAGTGGAAAGGTGAAAGGGGCTGCCCATAGTGGGCCGCGCGCCTCCCCCCTCCCCTAGTCCTATTAGGACTAGGAGAGGTGGCCGGCCACCTCTCTCCCTCTCTTTCCCCTTGGGAGTCCTATTAGGAATAGGATTGGGGGGGAGTCCTACTCCCGGTAGGAGTAGGACTCCTCCTGCGCCTCCATAGGCTTGGCCGGCCAGCCCTCCCCCTGGCAACCTTTATATACGGAGGCAGGGGGCACCTCTAGACACAGAAGTTGATCCTTGAGATCGTTCCTTAGCCGTGTGCGGTGCCCCCTGCCACCAAATTCCACCTCGATCATATCGTTGTAGTGCTTAGGCGAAGCCCTGCGTCGGTAGAACATCAAGATTGTCACCACGCTGTCGTGCTGACGGAACTCCTCCCCGAAGCTTTGCTGGATCGGAGCCCGGGGATCATCATCGAGCTGAACGTGTGCTAAGAACTCGGAGGTGCCGGAGTAACGGTGCTTGGATCGGTCGGATCGGGAAGAAGACGTACGACTACTTCCTCTACGTTGTGTCAACGCTTCCGTTGCGATCTACAAGGGTACGTAGATCAGACTCTCCCCCTCGTTGCTATGCATCACCATGATCTTGCGTGTGCGTAGGAATTTTTTTGAAATTACTACGTTCCCCATCACCTTTTTCTTTCATAGATTTCTTTGCCTCTTTCATATCTTCAGGACTGAGAAATAGAATACCCATTTTCTTCGGAGTTGGCTCAGGAGTTGGTTCAGGAATTGGATCAGGGATTGGATCAGGAAGTGTCCAATTATTTTCATTAGTCAACATATTATTCAATAGAACTTCAGCTTCATCTGGTGTTCTCTCCCTGAAAACACAACCAACACAACTATCCAGGTGGTCTCTGGAAGCATCGGTTAGTCCATCATAAAAGATATCAAGTATTTCATTTTTCTTAAGAGGATGATCAGGCAAAGCATTAAGTAATTGGAGAAGCCTCCCCCAAGCTTGTGGGAGACTCTCTTCTTCAATTTGCACAAAAATATATGTTTCCCTTAAAGCAACTTGTTTCTTATGAGCAGGGAAATATTTAGCAGAGAAGTAATAAATCATATCCCGGGGACTACACACACAACCAGGATCAAGAGAATTAAAATCATGTCTTAGCATCACCCTTTAATGAGAACGGAAATAATTTAAGAATATAATAATAGCGAGTTTTCTCATCATTAGTGAACAAAGTGGCTATATCATTTAATTTAGTAAGATGTGCCACAACAGTTTCAGATTCATAGCCATAGAAATGATCAGATTCAACCAAAGTAATTATATTAGGGTCGACAGAGAATTCATAATCCTTATCAGTAACAAAGATAGGTGAAGTAGCATAAGCAGGATCATATTTCATTCTAGCATTCAGAGTTTTTTGTTTCATCTTAGCTAATAATTTCTTAAGATCACTCCTATCATTGCAAGCAAGAAAATCTCTAGCAGTTTCTTCATTCATAACATTTCCCTCAGGCACATCAGGTAATTCATATCTAGGGGGAGAATCTTCATCATCAGTTTCATCAATATTATCAGTTTCAATAATTTCATTCTCTGTAGCCCTAGCAAGTTGTTCATCAAGAAATTCACCAAGTGGCACAATAGTATCAAGCATAGAAGTAGTTTCATCATAAGTATCATGCATAACAGAAGTGGCATCATCAATAACATGCGACATATCAGAATTAATAGCAGAAGCAGGTTTAGGTGTCGCAAGCTTACTCAAAACAGAAGGTGAATCAAGTGCAGAGCTAGATGGCAGTTCCTTACCTCCCCTCGTAGTTGAGGGATAAATTTTTGTTTTCGCGTCTTTCAAGTTCTTCATAGTGACCAGCAGATATAAATTCCAAGTGACTCAAAGAATAGAGCTATGCTCCCCGGCAACGGCGCCAGAAAATAGTCTTGATAACCCACAAGTATAGGGTATCGCAACAGTTTTCGAGGGTAGAGTATTCAACCCAAATTTATTGATTCGACACAAGGGTAGCCAAAGAATATTCTCAAGTATTAGCAGCTGAGTTGTCAATTCAACCACACCTGGGAACTTAATATCTACGGCAAAGTGTTTAGTAGCAAAGTAATACGATAGTAGTGGTAACGGTGGTAAAAGGTAACGGTAGCAAAAGTAATATTTTTGGTGTTTTGTAGTGATGATAAAAATAGCAACGGAAAAGTAAATAAGCGAAGAACAATATATGGAAAGCTCGTAAGCAATGGATCGGTGATAGAGAATTATGCTGGATGCAGTTCATCATGTAACAGTCATAACCTAGAATGACATAGAACTAGCTCGAATTCATCAATGTAATGTAAGCATGTATTCCGAATATAGTCATACATGCTTATGGAAAAGAACTTGCATGACATCTTTTGTCCTACCCTCCCGTGGTAGCGGGGTCCTATTGGAAACTAAGGGATATTAAGGCCTCCTTTTAATAGAGTACCAGACCAAAGCATTGACACATAGTGAATACATGAACTCCTCAAACTACGGTCATCACCGGGAGTGGTCCCGATTATTGTTACTTCGGGGTTGCCGGATCATAACACATAGTAGGTGACTATAGACTTGCAAGATAGGATCAAGAACTCTCATATATTGATGAAAACATAATAGGTTCAAATCTGGAATCATGGCACTCGGCCCCTAGTGACAAGCATTAAGCATAGCAAAGTCATAGCAACATCAATCTCAGAACATAGTGGATACTAGGGATAAAACCGTAACAAAACTAACTCGATTACATGATAAATCTCATCCAACCCATCACCGTCCAGCAAGCCTACGATGGAATTACTCACGCACGGCGGTGGGCATCATGAAATTGGTGATGGAGGAAGGTTGATGATTACGATGGCGACGGATTCCCCTCTCCGGAGCCCCGAACAGACTCCAGATCAGCCCTCCCGAGAGAGTTTAGGGCTTGGCGGTGGCTCCGTATCGTAAAACGCGATGAATCCTTCTCCTTGGTTTTTTTCTCCCCGAAAGTGAATATATGGAGTCAAGGTTGAGGTCGGTGGAGCGTCAGGGGGCCCACGAGGCAGGGGGCGCGCCCAGGGGGGTAGGGCGCACCCCCACCCTCGTGGACATGTGGAGGCCCCCCTGACGTGGATCTTCCTTCCAGTATTTATTATATATTCCAAAATAATTCTCCGTTGATTTTCAGGTCATTCCGAGAACTTTTATTTCTGCACAAAAATAACACCATGGCAATTCTGCTGAAAACAACGTCAGTCCGGGTTAGTTCCATTCAAATCATGCAAGTTAGAGTCCAAAACAAGGACAAAAGTGTTTGAAAAAGTAGATACGACGGAGACGTATCAGTCTCCAGTTCCATGGAAACTAATTACTTTTGCCGAAAGAACCATGGCCATCACAAACCCATTTGTCAAGGCTTTGGCTTGAGGGTGAGAGATATTAAGTTTTAGTTTCTAAATTTCAAACATGAGTAAATTAGGTATTGGTATTTGGAATCTTGGCCAAGTAATACACATAACCTACGACATCTAGGTCAGGAGAGACCCAAATGCCACTAGGTTTGCAGCGGTTTTCTCAGCTTTAGTTGGTAATTCTATTTAATTATAAATGTCATGGTGACTTGACAAAATGGATCCTTTAAACCAAACAAGAATGTATTGGAGATCACATGATGAATCATCATTAATGACACAACACGATCTCGCGGCCGTTCTCCGCGCTCTCGCCATCCATGGATTTGGGCATTTGGAGAAGGGGATTGGGAGAGGAGCGAGGGGGAATAGACATGTGCTGGGGTGGGGATTGGGGATTTAGGACAGAGCTGATGTGGGGTTCTGGGTAAATTAGCTAAATGGTAGGGTTGTGACCACAAAAAGATCTTGGCCCGCGCTAGGGGGGGGGGGGGGGGGGAAGAGTACGTTGCGGCACCAGAGCGACCGGCCATCGACAGGACTGTATAATGGATCATAGATGTTACATATTTTCATGTATATGGACCATATTATAGTGTTTCTTGACTTTGGGTAACAAACCGTCACCCGCCAGAGAGTTTGATAACGAAGTGTGTAATCTTCTTGAATTCTAGAGGATTGAGGAGAGAGAGGGGCTGAAGGTGCACTGGACTTTTCAAAAGGCCCTGCTACAACAAATTCGTTAGGATTCAAATCCTTCAATCGAAAGAGGTCCTGACAACTGACTAATCCTATGATTTTTTAGACAAACTAAGCCTATGATTTGATTTGTGTCCTATTTTCAAATTTGTGCTTCAAGTTACTCCCAGATTGTTTTCACTTTATATTGCGGTAGTTGACTTTGTTATACGTGTAGGTAAATTTAAATGAAATGAAATGATTGTGTTTATTTTTGCTAGAATTACTCTAACATATACTCCCTCCGTCCGAAAATACTTGTCCGAGGAATGGATGTACCTAGATGTATTTTAGTTCTAGATACATCCATTTGCATCCATTTCCACGACAAGTATTTTCGGACGGAGAAAGTACTAATATTAGATTTTTATATAAAAAACAAACAAAAGACTCACGAACACGAGGGTTCAAATCAAAAATCAAATTTTTTGAACACAGTGCTCATAGGGGCGTAAATCAAAAATCAACTTGAAATCCATTTCCAAAAGAGATCGATCACGTCCTCGTTTTTCTTGTAAACTAGAACAATGCCCATGCGATGCAACGGGATATAAATATTCTATAGTTGAGATTTACCTGCCCATAATATACGATTGTGTAAATAAATATTCATTAAATTCTGCCCGTGATTTACCTTATATTTTGGTAAGAAGTGATTTACTTGTCCATAGTATGCGATTGTGTAAATAAATGTTCATCAAATTATGTCCGTGATTTACTTTATATTTTGATCAGAAGTTTGGTAAGTAAATTAAAATAGAATTGATCCAGAAGGTAAGTAAATTATGATAATTGATATACGGGGATATAATTTGATTTTTTAGACAAACTAAGCCTATAATTTGATTTGTGTCCTATTTTCAAATTTGTGCTTCAAGTTACTCCCAGATTGTTTCCACTTTATATTGCGGTAGTTGATTTTGTTATACGTGTAGGTAAATTTAAATGAAATGAAATGATTGTGTTTATTTTTGCTAGAATTACTCTAACATATACTTCCTCCGTCCGAAAATATTTGTCCGAGGAATGGATATACCTAAATGTATTTTAGTTCTAGATACATCCATTTGTATTCATTTCCACGACAAGTATTTCCGGAAGGAGGGAGTACTAGTATTAGATTTTTATATAAAAACCAAACAAAAGACTCACGGACACAAGGGTTCAAATCAAAAATCAATTTTTTTTGAACACAGTGCTCATAGGGGCGTAAATCAAAAATCAACTTGAAATCCATTTCCCAAAGAGATCGATCACGTCCTCGTTTTTCTTGTAAACTAGAACAATGCCCATGTGATGCAACGGGATATAAATATTCTATAGTTGAGATTTACCTACCCATAATATACGATTGTGTAAATAAATATTCATTAAATTTTGCCCGTGATTTACCTTATATTTTAGTAAGAAGTGATTTACTTGTCCATAGTATGCGATTGTGTAAATAAATGTTCATCAAATTATGTCCGTGATTTACCTTATATTTTGATCAGAAGTTTGGTAAGTAAATTAAAATAGAATTGATCCAGAAGGTAAGTAAATTATGATAATTGATATACGGGGAGTGTTGGACGAAGGGCGGTGGGAAGAAAGGTGAAACAGAAACCTTACATTTTTTTTAAGTAGTAGAGATACTTGTCCATAGTATGCGATTGTGTAAATAAATGTTCATCAAATTATGTCCGTGATTTACCTTATATTTTGATCAGAAATTTGGTAAGTAAATTAAAATAGAATTAATCCAGAAGGTAAGTAAACTATGATGATTGATATACGGGGAGTGTTGGATGAAGGGCGGTGGGAAGAAAGGTGAAATAGAAACCTTACATTCTTTTTAAGTAGTAGAGATACTTGTCCATAGTATGCGATTGTGTAAATAAATGTTTATCAAATTATGTCCATGATTTATCTTATATTTTGATCAGAAGTTTGATAAGTAAATTAAAATAGAATTGATTCAGAAGGTAAGTAAATTATGATGATTGATATATAAAGAGTGTTGGATGAAGGGCGGTGGAAAGAAAGATAAAACAGGAACCTTACATTTTTTAAGTAGTATAGAGAATTCTTTTTAAGTAATAGAGATTAAGTAGTAGAGATATACGGAGAGTGTTGGACGAAGGATAATGAGAAGAAAGGTGAAATGAGAAGAGATTTCCGAATGGAAAACTAGTTTTCCTTCCAAAAAAACCCACGAACACGAGGGTTTTGCCGCTTCGACCCACGGTCGCCATTGGCCGCCACTCTGCTCCGCCGCTCCATGCTCCTCCCTAGCCTCCTCCGCCGCGCCCACCTGCCGCGGCCGTGCCACCCTCCCCGCCGCCACCTCTCCCGCCTCCTAGACCGCTACGGGTTCGTGCCGCCGGCCTCCCTGACCCCCACCGCAAAAGAGATCTCCCACGGCACAGGCGCCGGCGCCGACCAGAAGCGTCGGACCAAGAAGCCCCCCTACCGGCCGCCCTCTTCGCTGGACCGCGGAGACCGCCCGGCCTCCCACTCCGACCTCCCCTTCGATTTCCGCTTCAGCTACACGGAGAGCTCCCCGGACGCCAAGCCCATCGGGCTCCGCGAGCCCAAGTACTCCCCTTTCGGCCCCGGTCGCCTCGACCGCCCCTGGACCGGCCTATGCGCGCCCGCCGTCGACACCACGCTCCGGAGCGTCGACGCCGAGGACCCCGCCCCCGCCGCCGAGAAGGACCTGGAGGAGGCCCGCCGTCGCGAGCGAGAGCGCGTGCTTGGCGAGCCGCTCACCCCAGCGGAGCGCTCCTTCCTGGTTGACAAATGCCAGAAGAACCGCACCAAGCGGCAGATCAATCTCGGTAAATTTGGTCTCGGGTTACTAAAACAATCCTAGTGATGAATTTGTTGTGCACTTGGAGCTGTGATACACATGATGGCATTGATCAATCAGTCTGTTTGCTGATGTTTCTCTAGGGAGAGATGGGCTCACTCATAACATGCTGAATGACATTCACAACCACTGGAAGCATGGCGAGGGGGTCAGGGTGAAATGCCTTGGTGTGCCGACAGTTGATATGCAAAATGTGTGCCGTGAGCTCGAGGTAGCTTCGTCTCTCCTATCTCTAAGAACATGAACACTGCCACTTTACATCCATGGAGTTTATCAAGTACTTTATGGATGAACATCTTCGGAGCTCTTATTTGATGTCACTGGTTCTGATATTACTCTCCTGTAGAAGCCTGAGTAATGCTACCTTTTTCCCAGGATAAAACTGGTGGCCTTATCATCCACAGGCATGGTGGCCAGTTAATACTCTACAGAGGGAGGCATTATCATCCAAAGAAAAGACCTGTTATTCCATTGATGCTATGGAAGCCAGCTGAACCAATCTACCCAAGGCTAATTAAAACAACAATAGAAGGGCTGACCGTTCAGGAGACAAAGGAAATGAGGAAGAAGGGCCTACATGCTCCCATCTTGACAAAACTCGGTAATCCTTGTCTCCCCTTTTTGTTTAGACATAGTATCATATACATGTATGTGTTAACAATATGCCTAACTAACCAACCATGCCCATTTCACAGCGAAGAATGGGTATTATGCTAGCCTCGTGTCGATGGTTCGAGATGGTTTTCTGGCCGATGAATTGGTTCGTATAGATTGTAAAGGATTGCCAAAGAGTGATTATCGGAAGATTGGAGTCAAGCTCAGGGTGAGTTTCTCATATAGCCTTATATACACCAAAATAAGTAGTAAGAATGTTTATTTGATCTGAAGATGACCTGTAACAGGATGCATTTCTCTCTCCTCCTTTTTTGGTGTAGGACCTTGTTCCTTGTATTCTTGTGTCTTTTGACAAGGAGCAAATTATTGTTTGGAGGGGGAAAGACCATGATGAAAGCATACAGGATGATATGCACAAGGCATTCCCTTCAGTTCTTCAATTAGAGAGTGCAGCAGGAGAGAATGAACAGGAAGAAGCATCAAGTGAGAGTGTAGCAGGAGAGAATGAACATGGTGAAAAAGAAGAAACATCAGTTGACTGTTCTTCTGATGAGTGGTCTGAGATCAGTAGCTCTGACGATGTGCCAGATGATAAGTAGGACATTTCCAGGGTAGAATATCCTTAGATTGATCTGACATATCCAGAGGACTCAATCTGCCACCAGGTGTTCACAAAGTTGGCATGTCATCCAACACCACCAACTTGTCCATTCTTATCAGTGATGATTATGTTCTATCACTAGTCGCAACCAAATCCAGTAGCCCTGCTTCTGTCCTTCGAAATTCTCCATGGCTAGTTTTTCGTGATTGTACAAGTTTGTTCACTTCCACAGGTTGGCTATAGTTGAGATTCAAATAAAGAAATTGTAGCTTGAGGGTCCAACAGTTAGTACTCACTGGACCATAGTGCCTTTGATCTTATTATACTGACCGCTAATAGAATGAAATAGTGAAACATTGAATATTATACAAACGTCATTTGACTTCCTAGAGCATCATGCAAATTCTAAAGAACATCAATTGGACAATGCTGTCTAGTCTTTTCTGCCTTTTTTGCTTTATCCACCACTGCCAATTGAATTGATTGCCTCCCCACTATGATTGGATTGAGCTACGTGGAGGATAGGGTCCAAGTTTTAAGCTTTGACAAGGCTGCGTCTGTTGGAGGCAAGGTATCACAAGAGGCTGGCGCTTTAGCCGTTGCCTCACCATCAGTTACTAGTCAGCTACCCAGGATCAATCAATTCGGCCAAGGTAAGATGTTGGAGGAAAACAAATTAGACCATAAGGCAGTTTATTGATTAAATTTCTTAAAATCACGCCTTCTTTTTCAAAACTATAAAAAACACTTTAAGAACGTATATTTACTAACCACATTGCGAGTGACAAAAGTGGTCTGGAGAAATATTCTGTCACAGAAGTGTGGTTTTGTGAAATGCACTTTTAGAGGTGTGGTTTCTTGATGCTGTATGACTAAAGAAAGTCTGGTTTTTTGAGAAACTTATTACTCCAGTCTATATACCTATCTGCCTCAGTTATAGTTTTCACCTTGGGTGTCTGGCATATTTCAGATGGACCAGTCAAGGTGAGATATTAGAAGAAACTGAACCATCACTCTATGCTTCCAATGGATGGTTCAGCTCCCTCTAATCCTTGCTTTGAGCGGTGCATGCATGTAACCCAATCTGTTCCTTGTCTCTAGGCTTCAGAAGCCGACGCCAGGCAATCAATCAGTCAACCGAAGGTGAGATATTGGAGGAAAACAAGCTGATCGGTGACCACAAATAGTTGGCCATCTGTTTGTTTTCCTCCAACTCTCACTTTCAGTGCCTGACAAGCACCTCTCCAGAAAAGAACTGGCTGCATGTGTCATACCCACCTGGGAAGTAGCAGCATCTATTTTCTGTCGCAGCTGCATGCCCATTGTGCTGTGTCCTGAATTCTGTTTAAAAGGTGAAAAGGCTTCAGGATCTGTACCATGTACTTACTCTGGTACCAGACTACCAGTGTAACTAACTGTCACATGCAAACTGATCAGGCTTCGGTTCACTCTCCATAGTACCTTGGTCTCAGTTATAAATGATCTGAGGGTTATTAGTAAGGATTCGACTACGACTAACATTGCAATAAAATGGAAGTACTAATGAATAATGTACATAAAGTTTCGCCAGATTCAATCATGATTAGTCTAAGAGGGGAAAAGCCCTAAAGAACATTTACTTCAGTTCAGGTTTTGTTTTGTGTAGAGGTTTGAAGTTTCAGAATTTTCATAGAACATCCACGTATCTACAGTTTACAGACGTTGAACAAAGGCAGTGCACTAACCTAGTTCACTCCAATGTGAACTTTTCTTAGCAATTCCTGTGCAAAAGAAAGAAAATAACCTTTTCTTCGCAATTATTATTGTTGCTCACAGCCACACATTTTAGAATATTAGAGCAACTTTAGCACATGTGTCATACCCGCAGCCTCTAAACCCGTTTTGGAGTGTCCCGTAATTTTTTGGAGGCTTTGCAATCTCAGATTCACCCCTCCATAGGTTTTTCTCCCATTTATTTGGATCAACTCAATAAATCTACTTCTAATTGGGGGCAATCAAACGCTGAATAAAATTTGATCAATGCTCAAACAGCATTGTAAATACATAGGTCTTTATATTGTAGTAGAGTTTGTTGCTTTTTACATATATGTACCACTGTAGCTAATATATACAGGGGGGGGGGGGGGGGGCGATGTCGATAAACATCATTTTCATACACTACACTACACTATCATACTAGACAGATGTATAGGCAATGTCTAGTGAACTACGGTGACCTTTGGAGTATTTGCGTCTAGTCGGAGTCCAATGACTCGTCTGCAGCCTAGCGTCCTCACGAGAGGCCTCCAGGCGCGGCTGCGTGAATGCATAGTGGAGCTCGAGCTCCTCGATCATGCTGCCGGTCCGCGGTGTGTCTAACCAACCATGCCCATTTCACAGCAAAGAATGGATATTATGCTAGCTTCGTGCCGATGGTTCGAGATGGTTTTCTGGCTGATAAATTGGTTCGTATAGATTGTAAAGGATTGCCAAAAAGTGATTATCGGAAGATTGGAGTCAAGCTCAGGGTGAGTCTCTCATATAGCCTTATGCCAAAATAGTTAAATGTTTATTTTCCCTGAGGATTACCTGTAACAGAATTCATTTCTCTCTCCTCCTCTTTTGCTGTAGGACATTGTTCCTTGTATTCTTGTGTCTTTTGACAAGGAGCTATTGTTTGGTGGGGGAAAGACCATGATGAAAGCATACAGGATAATGTGCACAAGGCATTCCCTTCAGTTCTTCAATTAGAGAGTGCAGCATTGAATAATGAGAGTGTTGAACAGGAAGAAACATCAAGTGAGAGTGCATCAGGAGAGAATGAGCATGGTGGAAAAGAAGAAACATCAACTGACTGTTCTTCTGATGAGTGGTCTGAGATCAGTAGCTCTGAGGACGCATATCACACGATTGATGAACTGCCACCTGGTGTTCACAAAATTGGCATGTACTAGTCACAACCAAAATCAGTAGCCCTGTTTCTGTCATTTGAAACTCTCCATGGCTATTTTTGGTGACTGTACAAGTTTGTTTATTTCCATAGGTTAGCTATATAGTTGAGATTCAAATTAAGCAATTGTAGCTTGAGGGTCCAACAGTCAGTACTCAGTGAATCAGAGTGCCTTTTCTTATCTTATTATACTGATCGCTAGTAGAATGAACACAGTGAAACATTGAATACTATACAAATGCCATTTGACTTCCTAGAGCATCATGCAAATTCTAAAGAACATCGATTGAACAACGCTGTCTACATTTTTCTTGCCTTTTGTTTTATCCACCACTGCCTATTGAATTGACTGCCCATCCTGGAGTGGAGGATAGGGTCCAAGTTTGAAGCTTTGACAGGGCTGCATCGGTTGGAGGCGAGGGATCACAAGAGGCTGGCGCTTTAGCCTTTGCCTCACCAACAGTTACTAGTCAGCCACTCAGGATCAAGCGCTTCGACCAAGGTAAAATGTTGGAAGAAAACAAACTAGACTATAAGAGAGTTTATTGAGTAAATTTCTCAAACCAATGCTTTCTTTTCCAAACTATAAAAAAATCCTACACTTGAAGAAAGTATTTACAACCATATCGCAAGTGACAAAAGTGTGGTCTGGAAATATTCTGTCACATAAGTGTGGTTTTGTGAAATGCACTTTTAGGGGCGTGATTTCTTGATGCTTTGTGACAAAAGAAGTCTGTTTTCGTTTTTTGAGAAATTTATTACTCCAGTCTATATCTAATCTGCCTCAGTTCCAGTTCTCACCTTGGGTGGCGGCAGTGCGTCTCTTGCATATTTCCCGGATGGACCAGTCAAGGTGAGATATTAGAAGAAACTGAACCATCACTCCATGTTTCCAATGGATGGTTCAGCTTCCTCTAATCCTCGCTTTGAGCGGTGCATGCATGTTTGTAGCTGTTTGTAACCCAATCTGTTCCTTGTCTCTACGCTGCAGACAGGCAATCAATTAGTCAACCGAAGGTGAGATATTGGAGGAAAACAAGCTGATCGGCGACCACGATTAGTTGGCCATCTGTTTGTTTTCCTCCAACTCTCACTTTCAGTTCCTGACAAGCACCTCTCCAGAAAAGAACTGGTTGAAACAGAACTATCTATTCAGATGCTACCCTGCACTGGAGCTATGGAATTGCTGCTTGCTCTAGGGCTCTAGTCAAGTTTATTTATAGCCAGCCCACCTGTGAAGCAGCAGCATGTATTTTCTGTTGCAGCTGCATGCCCATTGTGCTGTGTCCCGAATTCTGTTTAAAAGGTGAAAAGGCTTCAGGATCTGTACCATGTACTTACTCTGGTACCAGACTACCAGTGTAACTAACTGTCACATGCAAACTGACCAGGCTTCGGTTCACTCTCCATGCTACTTTGGTCTCAGTTATAAATGATCTGAGGGTTATTAGTAAGGATTCGACTACGTCTAACATTGCAATAAAATGGAAGGAATAATGAACAATGTACATAAAGTTTCACCAGATTCAATCATGATATTTACTGTAAGAGGGGGAAAGCCCTAAAGAACATTTACTTGAGTTCAGGTTTTGTTTCATGTAGAGGCTTGAAGTTTCAGAAATTTCATACAACATCCGTGCATCTACAATTTACAGACATTGAACGAAGGCAGTGCACTAACCTAGTTCACCCCAATGTCAACTTTTCTTAGCAATTCCCGCGCAAAAGAAAGAAAATAAAAACCTTTTCTTCGCATTTTTTTTTGTGCTCACAGGCACACATTTTAGAATATTTGAGCAACTTTAGCACATGTGTCATACCCGCAGCCTCTTAACCCGTTTTGGAGTGTCACATAATTTTTTTGGAGGCTGCAGAGCCTATTAGCAAACTCAGATTAACCCCTCCATAGGTTTTTCTTTCATTTATTCGCATCAACTCAATATATCTACTTCTAATTGGGGGCAATCAAACGCTGAATAAAATTGGATCAATGCTCAAACAGCATTGTAAATACGTAGGTCTTTATATTACAGGTGACCTTCGGAGTCCTGGCATCTAGTCGGAGTCCAATGACTCGTCCTCCAGGCACGGCTGTGTGAATGCATAGTGGAGCTCGAGCTCGATCGTGCTGGCGGTTTGCGGTGTGTCTAACCAACCATGCCCATTTCACAGCAAAGAATGGATATTATGCTAGCCTCATGCCGATGGTTCGAGATGGTTTTCTGGCTGATGAATTGGTTCGTATAAATTGTAAAGGATTGCCAAAAAGTGATTATCGGAAGATTGGAGTCAAGCTCAGGGCAAGTCTCTCATATAGCCTTATGCCAAAATAGTTAACTGTTCATTTTCCCTGAAGATTACCTGTAACAGAATTCATTTCTCTCTCCTCTTTTGCTGTAGGACCTTGTTCCTTGTATTCTTGTGTCTTTTGACAAAGAGTTATTGTTTGGTGGGGGAAAGACCATATGAAAGCATACAGGATAATATGCACAAGGCATGCCCTTCGGTTCTTCAATTAGAGAGTGCAGCATTGAAGAATGAGTGTTGAACAGGAAGGAACATCAAGTGAGAGTGCATCAGGAGAGAATGAGCATGGTGAAAAAGAAGAAACAT
The DNA here is from genome assembly GCA_034509565.1 of Triticum monococcum. Lineage (NCBI taxonomy): Eukaryota > Viridiplantae > Streptophyta > Magnoliopsida > Poales > Poaceae > Triticum > Triticum monococcum. The sequence goes on from CM067843.1 coordinate 81,899,835, forward strand.
CAAGTGACTGTTCTTCGGATGAGTGGTATGAGATCAGTAGCTCCGAGGACCCATATCACACGATTGACGAACTGCCACCAGGTGTTCACAAAATTGGCATGTAGTAGTCACAACCAAAATGAGTAGCCCTGTTTCTGTCATTTGAAACTCTCCATGGCTAGTTTTTGATGACTGTACAAGTTTTTTTATTTCCACAGGTTAGCTATAGTTGAGATTCAAATTAAGCAATTGTAGCTTGATGGTCCAACAGTTAGTACTCACTGAATCAGAGTGCCTTTTCTTATCTTATTATACTGATCGCTAGTAGAATGAACACAGTGAAACATTGAATACTATACAAACGTCATTTGACTTCCTAGAGCATGATGCAAATTCTAAAGAATTGACTACCTATTGAATTGACTGCCCTTCCTAGAGTGGAGGATAGGGTCCAAGTTTTAAGCTTTTACAGGGCTGCATCGGTTAGAGGCGAGGGATCACAAGAAGCTGGCGCTTTAGCCTTTGCCTCACCAACAGTTACCAGTCAGCCACTCAGGATCAAGCACTTCGACCAAGGTAAAATGTTGGAAGAAAACAAACTAGCATTTACAAACCAAACCATATTGCGAGTGACAAAAGTGCGGTCTGGAAATATTCTGTCACATAAGTGTGGTTTTGTGAAATGCACTTTTAGAGGTGTGTTTTCTTGATGCTAAGTCTGTTCTTGTTTTTGAGGAACTTATTACTCCAGTCTATATATCTATCTGCCTCAGTTCCAGTTCTCAGCTTGGGTGGCCGCGGTGCGTCTCTGGCATATTTCCCGGATGAATCAGTCAAGGTGAGATATTAGAGGAAACTGAACCATCACTCCATGTTTCCAATGGATGGTTCAGCTCCCTCTAATCCTCGCTTTGAGCAGTGCATGCATGTCCCTAGCTGTAACACAATCTGTTCCTTGTCTCTAGGCTTCAGACGCCGACGCCAGGCAATCAATCAGTCAACTGAAGGCGAGATATTGGAGGAAAACAAGCTGATCGGTGACCACGATTAGCTAGCCATGATCTGTTTGTTTTCCTCCAACTCTCACTTTCAGTGCCTGACAAGCACCTCTCCAGTAAAGAACTGGTTGAAACAGAACTATCTATTCAGATGCTACCCTGCACTGGAGCTGTGGAGTTGCTGCTTGCTCTAGGGCTCTGGTCAAGTTTATTTATAGCCAGCCCAGCTGGGAAGAAGATAGTTGTGGCCTTCAGTGCTAGAATAGCAGCAGCATATTTTTCTGTTGCAGATGCATGCCCATTGTGCTGTGTCCTGAATTCTGTTTAAAAGGTGAAAGACTTCAGGACTTGTACGGCTGTACCATGTACTGTGGTACTAGACTACCAGTGTAACTAACTGTCACATGCAAACAGATCAGGCTTTGGCTCACTCTCCCTACAAGTCCCATCTAAACCAAACAGAAGGGACTTATGGGGACTTAAAGTGGACATTTGAAACTTATGAAATAAGACTCTCAAGGAGGGACTTATAATTGTAATATGATCTTATAGAGACTTATAAGTCCCAGGAACCAAACAAGTAGGGATTTTTTAGGGACTTAAGACTTATAAGTTGGGACTAAAAAAAGTCCTCAAACAGGGTCTAATATTGCAGTAAAATGAAGGGGATAATGAGTAATGTACATAAAGTTTCACCAGATTCAGGTTTTATTTCATGTAGAGGTTTGAAGTTTCAGAAATTTCATACAACATCCACGCATCTACAATTTACAGACACTAGTAAATACGCACATGCAATGCACGTTAATATTTAGGCAACATATTAATTGCATACGGATATTATGTATACTATAATTTGTGTGTTAATTTTGTGATTAGTGCAATATTTGGTATGATATTAATTGCACGTTGAACGCTCGCCTTGGAACAGTCTTGATTGTTGGATTGACTTAGTTTGATGACCGAGATCAGTTGGATCTGCCTCTTTGGATCTTTTTATATTGGTAAAGATTAAACAAAGGCAGTGCACTAACCTAGTTTACTCCAGTGTTAACTTTTCTGTGCAATTCCTGCCCAAAATAAAGAAAATAAAAAACTTGCCTTCGCAATTATTTCTTGTGCTCACAGCCTCACATTTTAGAATATTAGAGCAACTTTAGCACATGCGTCATACCCGCAGCCTCTAAACCCATTTTGGAGTGTCCCATATTTTCTTTGCATGCTGCAGAGCCTATTGACAAAGAAAGAATTCCTTATTTGGTCCTTTCTTAAATTTTACTTCTTTTTTTGGCCCAGAAAACTTATTTCTTCCCTTTTCGACACTTAAACTTTATTTTGTTCTTTATGTGACATTTTAGTCAGTTTTGGCTAGTAACGGTGTTAAGTCTAACTTAAAAAGACCATTTTACCCCTAGTGTAATATGTGACCCGATTATTTACATGCAAACACAGAGGTCTCATTGTTGGATAAACAAATAAAAAGTAGTACTATGTGTATAATCATAAAAAAAGTATTGCAAGGGAATAATAATAATAATAATAATAATAATAATAATAATAATAATAATAATAATAATAATAAGAGTGAAACAATGACGACAATTTTTTTTTGCGGGATAAAAAGAACAATGACGACAGACCCAATCGATCAAGAGCTGGCTTCTACCGGTGGCGTGAGGTAATAGACGAGCGTGCACTGTTCCAGGCAAAAATCGATTAAGCTGCTAGCATCCTTGCTTATTGTGCTTGCTTTGCACGTAGTGAGTTAGCTCCTTTGAAACACCGATACGCACACAAGTATACTACAGGACAAGCATGCACACACACTCAGTAAGCACGCACGCATTGACGTATGCAAGCGGCAAGCATGCACACACACTCAGTAAGCACGCACGCATTGACGTATGCAAGCGGCAGCAAGCGCGCAACCATTACACACGCAACACGGTACCAGCAAGGCGGCAAAAATCACAAATTTGACATATGAATAAAAAAATTCACAAAATAAATTGTTTTTGAAATTTTTTCACTCCACTGACCCTTTCGTGTAGCGCTCAACATCCAAGCGTCACATTATACTGTGCAACGCCTGACTGATAAGCGTTACACGCCTGACCAGCGTCACACTTCAAACTGTCTAAAAATTGTTAAGTCAATGTGCAACGCCTGAGAGCTAGACACTGCATTATACAGTGTAGTGCCTAAGCACTAGGCGTTGCTCTATTTGGATTACAACAGCTGCAGCAGCTGGCACTCCCCTCATCTCGAACGCTGTACAGCACGATCGTATGTATTCCCTCCGTTCTCAAATAATTGTCTTTCTAGCCATCTCAAATAGACTACAACATACGGATGTATGTAGACATGTTTTAGAGTGTAGATTTACTCATTTTGTTCCATATGTAGTCACTTGTTGAAATCTTTAAAAAAACAATTATTTAGGAACGGAGGGAGTAGACGACATGCATGAAGCATAATTCCGTCCGTGCATGCATATACTACATGTATGTGTGCTGCCCTGCCGCTTTCGATCGAGTACTATTGTATTTTATACGCATCGCACGTGGCTAGGTAGTAGTGCCAGGGGAGTGTATTAATAAAGGGGAAAGAACCGAGGAGAGGTGAAGAGGTGATGGATGGATAGAGCCCAAGTCTAAACAGGACAGGCAGCTGGAAAGCGATGGGAGACAGCACTGCTAGACACTGGTCCGAGTGTATCAGAGGCACTGCCACCTGCTGCGTAATGCAAGTAGTGCAGCGCCTAGTGCTTTGGCGCTACACTGTACCGTGTAGCGTCTAATTCTTAGGCGTTGCACATTAATTTAATAAATTTTAGGTAGTCTAAAGTACGACGCTGTTAGATGTGTAGCGTCTGTCAGTCAGGCGTTGCATAGTGTAGTGTAGCGCCTAGATATCGGGCGTTACATGAAAGGGTCAATGGAGTGAAATTATTTCAAAGACAGTTTATTTTATGAATTCTTTTCGTCTATAGGTCAAATTTATAAATTTTGCGCAGCAAGGCAGCAAGCACGCGGCGGCGGTGGCAGCAATAGCCGGGGGCACGCTCGCGCAGTCGAGTCCAAATACTCGATCCAATCTTTTTTCTGACATATTACCATTAGGGGCAGAATTGTTTTTTTACATGCCATTTAACAACGCCGGATGGAAAAGTGGATGAAAGTGTTAGATAGGGAACAAAATGAAGTTTAAGCGTCAAGAATGGAAGAAAAACGTTTTTTGGGTAAAAAAAGGAAGCAAAATTTAAGAAAAAGCCAAATAAGGAATTCTTTCATTGACAAACTCAGATACACCCCTCCATAGGTTTTTTTCTCCTTTTATTTTCATCAACTAAATGAATCTACTTTTAATTGGGGGCATTCAAACTCAATGAAATTGGATCAATGTTCAAACAGCATTGTGATACATAGTTCTTCATATTGCAGCAGAGTTTGTCGCCTTTTACCTATATTTAGCCATTGTAGTTAATATATGTAAGGGGGATATCGATATTTCTATATAGTACACTACACTATCGTACTAGACTAGATATATAGATGATGCAGAGGAGGGCAGGGGAGAAAGGAGCTTCAAGATCAGTGACACCACAAGGTTGGGGTTGGATTGCACTCCAAAACAGCCCCCACAAGCACCAAATATGAGCGTTGCACCCCTCTTTAGGGCTTCCTTAAAAAAATAGGGAGATAAAGGGAGCTATGGTGAATTTGCCAGAATGGATTTTTGCCTCTCTAATCTTCGTATTGGTGATTATTATGGTGGAAAGGGGGATACGACGTATTTCTTCATCATCAACTTTCCTCTCACAATTCGGACCAGTATTTGCCTTATTGAAAGTTCCTCTCTCTCTCTCTCTCTGTGGCCGGCTGAGTTGTTCCCTCAGGGCGAAGCCGTTAAGCTGTGTAACTTTAAATCTTGAGTAAATATATTTGATTACAATTAGTGAATGGATGGTTAATTGATTCTAATTAGATTGTGCACCGTATGTGGTATATCGTATCCTAATTAGAGTGTGCACCGATATATCATATATGCAACTCGATGTCACAAATAGACGGTTCATGAAATTTTGGTGCTAAATTGTAAATTGCGGAGATATCTCAACATCATGATGGTATTTACTAGAAATGATGCAAAATTTCATGACTTGCCTATTTCCGGCTCTCGGAAGGAGTTATGAATAAGTGTAGGACTTTCATAGCTACCAAACGTTCGGATTTTAGCGATAGCCAAGAACGATCCTTATTTCACTCTAATTATATACATACATCATTAGAATGACTAATTTTTCCTTCACGTGCACTTCTTCCTATAATTACGTGCATATATGCACTAAATGGCGAAAAACTCATGTCATCCTAGATTTTTTTCTTTTTTTCAAACTTCAAAATGTTTTGTAGCTCAAATCGTCGCTCCGATTGAAGAACCATCTTCACAAAAAAAATCGTCTAGATTAAGTAAGTTACCACGTCTAGATTAAGTAAGTTATTAGCTCTGTTGGATGTACATTACCATATTATTTACACACAAGTTATCAGGATATGTTTTCAATAAACTTTTATCCCGGGGTCAAAAGTTATCGTGTGATTTGTAATGAATTATCAACTTTATTATGTGTATAATACTGTGCTATTTGCACACAAAGTGCCGGGAATATGTTTTCACCCCCGCTCCCCCGCTGTTCACCTAAGTATCAGGTATGCAGTGCTTCTATTACCATGATATTCATGCAAACTTTATCGAGGTTATATTTTTCAACAATTTTTCCACAGGGTCCAAGTTATCATGGTATTTGTACCTAAGTTATCATTTATATGATGTGTTATTACCATGTTTATATAAAAGTTACCAGGGTACATTTTTGAATTTTTTTTTCCTTCAGGTCAAAGTTGCCGTGGTGTTTGTGCCTAAGTTATCAGGGTTGCCATGTAGAAAATACCGTGTTGTTTACATATAAATTTCCGGGAAGATGTTTCAATATTTTTTCACCCCAGGTCGATGTTACCATGACATTTATACGTAAGTTACTGAGTCCCCATACACAAATTACCATGATATTTGCACAGAAGTTACTGGGGTATGTTTCAACCCAAAAAATCCCTCATGTGAAGTTGCCATGATATTTACAACGAGCCTACATGGGCAAGGTATACAACCTGTTGGTATATGGGAGACTACAAGACAATTTGAGAAGTTACCGCGGTGTTTGTACGTGATTTTTTTATAAATTATACGTGAGTTATCAGCTCTGATGTGCGCATATTACCATGCTATTTATAATGAAGTTCTCGGGTATGTTTTTCAACAATCATTGACACTCGATGAGTGAATCAATAAAGATCACGTTGAATAAAAATCTTTGGCATTAAGTGGGATGGCTGCAAGGACAATCGAATGGAAGAAGGTAATGACTTGAAATTAATTTGATGAATCAACACACGAAAATTGGGGAAAAAATTGTGCTTAATTTTTCTGACGTGGCTCCATGGGATCAAGTAGGATGACTCTCATTTATCTAACAAAAAGATGCGTAGTAGTGTGGTGGTTTCCTGTGATCGGTCATTTCTTGCCTGGACAAATTTATTTTTCTGGAAATTGAGGGAGTCGTTCGGATCTTTTTTTTGAGGAAGGCCTTCATGGCTGCTTTATTAACTTATAATAAACTTACATCGTTTGCTAAAGCATTCAGAATGAAAAAGAGGGGAGTATCCGACCACACCGTCGGTGGATTACCCCTCCCATAGCTAGCTAGCTCATGAGTAACCATGTTCGACTCTCTACTACAATGTTCGATAATGACCTTCCCAAAATCTGCGAGTAAATTACGGCAATCTTCAAGAATTGGCGCTGCCACCAAAGCATACCCTTCATTCAGCCTCAATGCATCCACGACGATCAAGCTATCAAATTGAACCACAACGCTATCACACCCTAGGCCGCGTATGAACATGATTCCCTGGTGCATAGCCTCGGCCTCAGCTGCGACTGCATTCGCAACATGTGCCATTTGAGTAACTGCAGCTGCTATAAAGCCACCGGTATGGTCTCTCACCACCATTCCACAGGATCCCAAGTGATCATCTTCCATAAACGAAGCATCTACATTCAGTACCTGCATCCCTGACAGTGGCTTCTTCCAAGCATTCTGACGAGGCAATGGATTCGGTTTCCCAGCCGCTCGGACGAAATTCAAAGATAAGGCCTGGATGGCCATAGCCGTGCGGATTGGGTTCTGAACTTGTTCACCTCTTGCTAGCTCCCTTCGCTGCCACCAAAGGTACCAGCTGGTAGAAGCTACTACTTCGGGTATATCAATGACCTCCATATACTTTCGTTGAAACCTGTCATCGCATAAGAGAGACTCCAATACCCTCGCACCTGATCTGTCGATTGGGATGACCTCATCTATCACAGTTTTCAAGCCCAACTCAGACCATATTGACCTAGCCCGGGGGCACGTGAAAAGCGCATGTTTAATGTCCTCCGCCCCCTGTTGGCAAATTGGCCACTGCCCACTTGTAGGTATGTGTCCGTTGGCTAGTGTACACTTAAAAGGGATGGTGTTGTGCAGGCAACGCCAAACGAATTTTTTTACTTTTCCTGATAGCTTTAATTTCCACAGCCTCTTCCAAACCGGATGATCAGGTGTGCTCGACTGTCCAGCCTCGCCCCAAACTTTCATACCATATTGATCTTCCCATTCTCTGTAATAGCCAGATCGAACGTTGTATACTCCATTTTTTTGTGAAGTGCCATGCAACAGCATCATCCAAGACATGATGGGATAAGGGAATCCGTAATATACGATCTGCATCTATTCTCCATAAGTTGTCCTTGATAATCTGCTCGTCCCACTCACCTGATATAGGGTCTATCAGGTCGCTCACATGTGTTAATAGGCAATTACCTCGTCGTGTCAAGACCTTTCTTGTTGGGCTGTTTGGTATCCAACTATCCTCCCAGATATCAATCTTTGTGCCATCCCCAAGTCTCCAAATGCTTCCTTTCTTGAACGTTTGTATGCCTGCAAATATGCTCTGCCATACAAAATAAGAACCCTTCTTTAAAGTGCAGTTTAGAATATCACCAGTGGGATAGTATCGAGCAAGCAACATTCTTGCACAGAGCGAGTCATAGTTCTCAATCAACCTCCAACACTATTTTGCTAGAAGTGCAAGATTGAAAGCATGGATATCTCTAAACCCCATTCCACCTTTTTCTTTCGGGACACCCATCTTCCACCAAGCGACCCAATGCATTTTGCGCTGGTCGTCCTCATCACCCCACCAGTAGTGCGACATTGCATCAGTGATCCCTTTGCAAATTTTCTTCGGGAATTTGAAAACACTCATCGCATACGTAGGGATGGCTTGGGCCACCGCTTTAATTAACGCCTCATTGCCTCCAAAAGATAGGGTACGCTCCTTCCATCCATTTATAAGTTTCTGGATTCTCTCAATAAGGTGCAGAAAACAGTCAGTTCGGTCTACACCTATCATAGACGCAACCCCAAATATTTCTCCGTTAACGATTCAGTCATAATATCTAGCACTTGACATACCTCGGCTTTGACATCCACATCTGTATTAGGACTGAAAAAAATTGAGGATTTAGCCACACTAACCATTTGACCTCAAGCTGAACAATAATCATCCAAAATACTCTTGAGTGAATGTGCATTTGCAGAATCAACTCTCATCAAGATTAACGAGTCGTCCGAGAATAGCAAGTGTGATATTTTAGGGGAGTCTCTACAGACCTGGACCCCCAAGAGCCTGCCTTGTTCTTCTTCATGCTCAATTAACGCTGACAAGCCCTCTGCGCATAACAAAAAGAGGTAGGGGGATAGAGGATCCCCCTGCCTGAGTCCTCTGGTCGGTTTGAAAGGAGTAGTTTCATTTGAATTAAATCTCACCGTGTACTCAACAGAGGTCACACATGCCATGATCAAGTCAATCCATCTTTCTGCAAATCCAAGTTTGCCCAAAATAGCTTTAAGAAACACCCATTCTACTCAATCATAGGTATGCATATCTAATTTGACAGCGCACGTGCCATTTTTCCCTTGTTTCCTCTTCTTCATTGTGTGTAAGCATTCATACGCCACAATAACATTGTCAGTGATAATCCTCCCAGGCACAAATGCACTCCGCGTCTCGCTGATAATGTCAGGTAAGAAAACTTTTAATCTTGCAACCAAGAGTTTAGAGATCACCTTATATACCACGTTGCAGAGACTTATAGGCATGTATTGCGATATCTTCTCTGCATTTTCCACTTTGTGTATGAGCACAATAGTAGTTGAGTTCCAACCTTCCGGTATAACTCCACTATTCACTGTGTTTAAAAATTCAGTCACTAGTTCATCTCCCAACAGAGGCCAGAACCTCTTGTAGAACATTGCATGCAATCCATCTGGACCGGGCGCTTTAAGATCGCCAATACTAAACACCGCCTTTTTCACCTCCTCGGCCGTATACGGTGCAAGTAATGCTTCATTCATATAATCCGAAACTCTAGTTTTTACTTTATTCAAAACCTCCATGTTTGGGTGTACAACTTCAGAAGTAAACAACGACTTAAAATAATCAGAAATTAGGTTTTCCATGGATACTACATCTTCCTTCCACACACCATCGTCTCCAAGAAGTTTCTGGATCTGATTCCTTCTTCTTCTGGCCGTCGCGGAGTTGTTAAAGAAACTTGTGTTTCGATCCCCATACTTCAGCCAGTTGGCACGGCTTCGTTGCACCCAATATATTTCCTCCTTCTCTAGAGTTTCTTCAACGAGGATAAGAATTTCTCGTTGCCGGTCTGCCGCCTCGTCAGTAAGGGGCCTCGACCGCAAGCTTTCAAGCTCCACCTTAAGTTTCTTCAGACGACGTTGCGGCGCACACAACACCGTCCGGTCCCATGAGTGCAACTCCTTATGTACTGCTGTTGTTCGCGCCGCGCAAGAGTCCTGTTCACTCGTGTTCTCCTAGGCATCAGTGACCCGCTGCGCAACATCATTTTCCTGCAACCATCTGGCCTCAAAGCGTCGGGTTCCATCAGTAGGGCGTTGGACAGCACTACTATCCCCTTCCAAGTCCAAGACCAAAGGACGATGATCCGATTTAGAGTGTTCAACATTGGTGATAGTTGCATCTGGGCATAGTGCATGGAAAGCTCCATTACATATACCTCTATCCAATCTTTCTCTCAGTCCCTCCGTCTCCATGTAAACATTTCTCCCTTATATCCCATGTCATCTAGCTGGCAATCCACCAGCGCATCTCTAAAATTTTGCATCATTTTGGTTGGTCTTGGAGCTCCTCCTTCTTTCTCATGGGAATATAAGATTTCATTAAAATCACCAATGACCACCCATGGTCCATTCATCTGCGGCCTTAGAGATCTCAAGTACTCCAAAGATAGATGTTTGTCCTCCCATTTGGGTTCACCATAGAACCCAGTCATTCTACACATAGCTTCTCCAGGGCCATCTATAGCCACATCAATGTAGTTTTTCTGTACACTCAGGGCTTGTATCACAACCGGGCTGCGCCAAGTTAACAACAACCCCCCACTAGCACCGTCACTTTCATAAACTTCCATTCTATCCATCCGTAGTTTCCTCATCAGTTTTTTCTGCCTTTGCTTTATTCAGATGTGTCTCAGACAGGAAGATCACATCCGGGCCCCATTGCTTCTGAATGTCCAAAAGCGCTCGAACTGCTGTGGTGCTGTCCATCCCACGACAGTTCCAACAGAGTTTTTCATTGTGCCCGGCGATCCCCTTCGCGAGGGGTCACCGATCCCATTTCAGTATCCTTGTTTCCTTCTGTTAAGGTCATAGTTTCCCCTTCCGCAGTTCTCTGTCTCTTTGGATCACACACCTTCTGTGGTGTAGTCATCAAGCTCTTGTCCACCGGGACACTCGGTGTTCCTTCTAGCCGCAGAACTCGCTCAGCCACAACACCTGTTGAGGAAGATGGCCCCTCATTATGTTTTATGAAAGTGACATCCGATCCAACAAGTATTTTCCTTGCTGTTGGCATTGGCATACCATGTCCCATATCCAGTCGTTCGGATCTATCGTAATTTCCCGAACGTTTGGAAAATATATTTCTTGATAAGTTTTAGTTTTCAAAGATGGTAGGCCCACTTTTAGATTTTGGCAGAGGACCTCAGATTTTACAGGCCCGGTCCTGTGAAGAGCATATAGCTACATCCTTGTGCGGCTACACCGGTGTGCAATGTGAAATACAGTGCCCTTTATGTCACCTTCGTGTGTCGCATCACTACTTTTATTCTTTTCTGAATAGGCATAAAATCCTTAACACAATCCCCTTTGATGCGTGGCTGTACATATCTCAAGGCAACATGCCTCCAAGTGGAGGGTTCAGATATGGCACCTCTACCTGCTTGTGTGGGTACATGTGAATTTATCGCTTAAAAATTATCATATTATAGATATGTAGAGAACATCTATATCCATATATGCACATTTTTGCGGAATTTTTTATTGTAATTTCTGTGTTTTTTTATTTCGAGCTTCACGTAGCCTGACTGCCAAATTACGGTAAATTCCTAATTGACCATGGGTTTAATAGATAGAAATGATCCAATAAGATCAGTAGCAAGATACTAGTACAACTTAATGAAGCTTGATCTCTGTCACACACAAGTTCACTTGTATTGCTGTTATCAAACTGGCCTTACCTCATTACCACGACAAGGCAACCATCCTTGCTTCGTGCAAACAGAATTACAGAAACCGATTCTACCCTAGACAACGTTGTCTTCCTTGTCTAAACGAAACCTGGCCGGCACCATCGGTTCCCCGTCGTCCTCGGCGACCTCCACTTTGAATTCCGAGTAGCCTTTCGTGATGTCGTACTGGCTAAAGACGTAGTCGCAGAACTCAAGCCTAGCCTTGTATCGAACGGCTTCTTTTGCTTGAATCATGCGGAGGAAGGCGTTGCTGCCAGAGAAGTCTTCGACGGGCGGGGAAGGCAGTGTGATGCCCCAAGACCGATGTGCCAGGTGTCTTTCAGTTATTCGCTGTCTTTGCCATGTCATTCGCCTGCGTGTTGCATCTTGTCATGTCATCATGTGCATTACATCATCATGTTTTTGAAACTTGCATCCGTCCCGGCCTCCTCGTTTTCTCCGTTGTCCGTTCTGAGCCCAGACACACTTGCACGCGCCCGCGGCATGTCCGAAATATTATTTTATAAGTGGCTAGAAAATGTTATCGGAATGGGTTGAAAGTTGGCGTGCGGTCTTATTATAGTGTAGATAGACCGCCTGTCAAGTTTCATCGCATTCGGAGTTCGTTTGGTAGCCCAACCGTTAAACTATAGCGACATTATAGCCAGTCTAACGTCGGACGTTTTCGGTCTCCGGAAACAGTCGACGAGGCTCTCTCTATTCTCGTCTCTCAGCTCGAGACCGTCTATACAGTCTACCTACCGCCAGGCCTAGCCTAACTTCTCTCGTCAGCCCCCGGCCCTCCTCGCGCGCGCGCTCGAAAGCTGTGCCGGACCCGACTCAGGCTGTCGCTACCGCTGTGTCTGGAACATCCCCAAACATCTACAAAATATCACCGTTTTATTATTTGGACTCCCTAGCCTATTCTTTCTGAACCGTCCGATTTTGATCGGAGGCTCCAGATAGCCCCTAACCAAAAATCCAGTGCTTTATATAGACCTAGGCAGCAACCCTAAAATCTAGGGGGTTTGTCCCATCGCCGCCGCTACTCCACCGAATCCACATCAGGATTCCCCCATTCCTCCTCCCACCAACCACTGCTCGAGCCCGAGCTCTTCGGTTTGAAGCCGCCAGAAAACCCCGCCGCCTCGATCGAGAGCTTCCTCCCCCCTCTTCGATCCAGAGGAGTGGAGGTCCTCCTCGCTCTCCTGAAGCCCCTGCCTCCTCTCTCATCCACCAGGAACAGTGCCGCCCCTCTCCTTCCCGTGCTTCATCTCCTCTCGCCTGTCCCTGACCTCTCTCTTCCCCTTCGCAGGTGCTCCGCTCGCCATGGCCCCGAGCTCCACCGCACCAAGTCCGTCCCCGCCTCGTCTCTGCGTTGCAGCGAGCCGCCGCCTGCGTTGACCCGCCGCTGCTCGTCTTCAATGAGCCGGCCAAGCCCCAGGAACATTGGCCGCCCCTCTCCCCCTCACGGGTCCTGGATCCCTGCGCCCGATCTGCTCCAAGGCCGGCCCTTCTACAGCTTTCCAACGCCCGCCAGGCTCCCTCGCCGTCCTCTCGCCGGAGTAGGCTATTAGCACCGCCGCTCCTCTGCGCCAAACTGCACCAAGCCGCGAAGAACGCCGACGCCTGGAGCTCCAAGTCCACCCTTGCCTGATCCAGTCGCTCCGCCTTGGATCCGGTTGGATTCCCCTTGCCTACGCCGTCTCCTGCTGGTTCCGAGCGCCGCCGGAGTTCATCCTCCTGCTGCCTCCTCCGCATCGGTCGCTGCTTCCCCTGTTTCTAGATGCGAGCATGCGAGGACGACGACAAGCGCCGAGTCCTCCTTCTCCCGTTGACCGCTGCGCGAGGCCCAGCTGCCCGGCCTCCTCCTCCAGTTGGGCCAGGCCCAGGGTGAGCAGCCCCCAAGTGCCCCCTCCTCTTGTTTTTTTTTCTCTTGTTGGGCCGGCCAGATTCGGACCAGTTCCTGTTTTTTCAGGTCTGCGATTTTGCCTTTATCCCAGAGAGAGCACTTTTGCATAAAAGACCCTCATGTTCATACATTTAATAACTCACAAACTATGCATCACATGGAAAAACTTTATATATGAAACTTGCTTAGAATTTCATCTAGTTTAATAATATCCAACTTTCATCTATGTTTAAAATGCTTAAGATGCTGTTTGTTTAAACTTGCTTAATTAACTTGCTAAAATAATTTATTTCATAACTAAATAACCGTAGCTTCAAACCTAACAAACTTTATATGTAAATGGGGTGGAAAAATGCCTAGTTTAACATGGTGGCCTCACTTTGCATGTTTAACAACTCTAAAATTGTGTTTAGGGCAGAACCATAACAAAACCTAATATATGCATATGGGGTTTTTCCGGAATTGTTGTTCGTTGCTTCCGGCCTCATTTAAACTTGACTAGATAGGTAGTTTTACTTAGCTTCACCTCTTGCCATGTTAATCAACATTTAATCTTGTTGGGTACATAAACGAGATCGAACTAAATAGGTCACGTGGTGTTTCGTCAATATGCAACAGAGTTGCATATTGAGCTCCACTTAATTTGTAGGGTTGTTTGTGCATTTTGCCATGCCATGCTTCATTAAACCGGACATGCATCATACTTCGTTGTGCATCATTCCATGTTTATGTGATGTTTGTTCCTATGTTGTTTGCTTCTTTCCGGTGATGCTTCTTCGGGTTGTTTCCGTTAACGTCGTGTTGTGAGGATTCGTTCGATTACGTCCGTTTGTCTTCTTCATGGACTTGTTCTTCTTCCTTGCGGGATCTCACGCAAGATGACCATACCCTCGAAATCAATTCTATCTTTGCTTGCTAGTTGCTCGCTCTTTTGCTATGCCTATGCTGCGATACCTACCACTTGCTTATCATGCCTCCCATATTGTTGAGCCAAGTCTCTAACCCACCTTGACATAGCAAACCGTTGTTTGGCTATGTTACCGCTTTGCTCAGCCCTTTTATAGCGTTGTTAGTTGCAGGTGAAGATTGGAGCTTGTTCCATGTTTGGAACATGGATTTTTGTTGGGATATCACAATATCTCTTATTTAATTAATGCATCTATATACTTGGTAAAGGGTGGAAGGCTCGGCCTTATGCCTGGTGTTTTGTTCCACTCTTGCCGCCCTAGTTTCCGTCATATCGGTGTTATGTTCCTGGATTTTGCGTTCCTTACGCAGTTGGGTTATAATGGGAACCCATTGACAGTTCGCCTTGAATAAAACTCCTCCAGCAAGGCCCAACCTTGGTTTTACCATTCGCCACCTAGCCTTTTTCCCTTGGGAGTCGCGCATCCCGAGGGTCATCTTTATTTTAACCCCCCGGGCCAGTGCTTGTCTAAGTGTTGGTCCAAACTAGAGCCCCTTGCAGCGCCACCTCGGGGAAACTCGAGGGATGGTTTTAGTTTTACGGATTGCTTATCCGGTGTTGCCCTGAGAACGAGATATGTGCAGCTCCTATCGAAATGTCGGCGCATCGGGTGGTCTTGCTGGACTTGTTTTACCATTGTCGAGGATGTCTTGTAACCGGGATTCCGCGCCTGATCGGGTCTTCCCGCTAGAAGGAATATCCTTCGTTGACCGTGAGAGCTTGTGATGGGCTAAGTTGGGACACCCCTGCAAGGTTTTGAACTTTCGAAAGCCGTGCCCGCGGTTATGGGCAGATGGGAATTTGTTAATGTCCGGTTGTAGAAAACCTAAAGTTGATCTTAATTAAAATACATCAACCGCATGTGTTACCGTGATGGTCTCTTCTCGGCGGGGTCCGGGAAGTGAACACGGTGTTGGAGTTATGCTTGAACGTAGGTTGTTCTAGGATCACTTCTTGATCATAGTTTGTCGCTCGTGCCTTTGCCTTCTCTTCTCGCTCTCTTTTGCGCATATGTTAGCCACCAAATATGCTAGTCGCTTGCTGCAGCTCCACATCATACCTTTACCTTACCCATAAGCTTAAATAGTCTTGATCGCGAGGGTGTGAGATTGATGAGTCCCCGTGACTCACCATTACTTCCAAAACCAGTTTGCAGGTGCCGATGATACCGTGCAGGTGATGCAACCGATCTCGAGGAGGAGCTCGATGAAGATCTTGTCCTTTATGTTGTTTCGTTCTAGTTGATCAGTAGTGGAGCCCAGTTGGGGTCGGTTGGGGATATGTGTAGCATTTGGGGTAGTCTTCTTTTATTTTGGTTCCGTAGTCGGACCTTGTGTGTATCTGGATGATGTAATGATTTATTCCTATAATTGTGTGAAGTGGCGATTGTAAACCAACTATGTATCTCTTTCCCTTATGTATTACATGGGTTGTGTGAAGATTACCTCACTTGCGACATTGCTTACAATGCGGTTATGCCTCTAAGTCGTGCTTCGACACGTGGGAGATATAGCCGCATCGTGGGCGTTATAAGTTGGTAATCATAGCCTTCCCCGGCCTTAGGAGCCCCCTGCTTGATCAAATCGTTGGCGTTATTGAGTCTAGAAATGTTTTGAGTCATTTAGGAATTTTATATATCGGAGAGTTAGGACTTCTTTTTGCTCCTCAGTCCCTTCGTCGCTCTGGTGAGGCATCCTGATGAGAGTTTTGACTCTTCTCTTCTCAAATTTCACTAAATTTTTTTTAGGATCACACGGGTATCTTGGAATCGTTCCGATGGTTTTGTGACGAGAACATTGTTCTTGGTGCCTCCTGACATTTAGGGGTTGTGGCAGTGTCCCGGGGAGTTGAGCTCCGAGGTGTTGTCGTCACAATTTTATCATTGCAGTTCTGGAATACCTGAGATAGTTTCACCGACATCGAAAATCTCTTTTATGCAGTTGTTGGTGAGATAACCTCGACGCCACCCAGTACTGGGGCGGGTGTTCGGGAGTATTGACATAACTCGTATAACGGATGCTTTTCGAAGGTTGAGGTAAATGATTTCTGAAGGTTTCTTGGTTATGTGTTGAAGGATGGATACAACTGGATGTAGGATTTGCTAGTTTTGGGTGAGATATTATGCTTCCCCTGTATCCCCAACACCTGATTGCATAACCGGAAAATTTCGGGAGTTTATAAGTGGGAATTCAAGTAGCTCCTAGGATATCTTTTCGACAGATGTATGATATGAAATTGGGGTTCGACGTCTAGTGGTCCGCCTATTCACGGTTGGTTTTACAGTGGTCTCGTTGTGTCTTAAAGAGTCCTTGGCTATGCCAACTCGGGGACGCTTCGTATGTCATGTGCACTGCCTTGTACATGATGGTGCTGTACGATCGAGCCCGTGTAGGCCCCACCACGAAAACTTCGGACGAAATCTCTATCATATGTTTGTTCCGGCTTATTTTGCAAGCCAATCCTTTGTTTTGTTTTGAGTTGTGGTATTCGAGTTGCTTCGATGTCAAGTGTTTGATTCCATACCTTCCCCAAATGGTGTTCTCATACTCCGATGCGAATACTAATCCTTCTTGATAATCAAGATTGTCATGTCAAACCTTTTCAAACGGCGTGTTTTCTCTTCAAGTGGATCCGATCATTTCAACATCCGCAAGATCAACTCAAGTCTTCTCAACGGTGTCCGTTTCATCCATACCAAGTTGTCTTTGTTTTCCCACCCTCCCACCCTTTTTCTTCAAGGACTCGAATTTCTTTATCAAGTATCCATCTTATGGATGTGAAGTCTCTTCTTTCTTTCCTTTCAATGTTCTTACCCGGTGGTTCTCATGAAGATGCTCTACTAGTTCAATAATCTACATTTTTTTTCTTTTTCGGTGGATTCAAATCAAGCTTTTGGTGTTGATCATATCCCTTTTCCTCGTTTCTAATGCTTTCTCATGCCGGTGCACCTCGTAATCATCCACTTCTCACTATTCAATTGTTCCGGAGTGATCAAGATATCTCGAAGATTCGTGTTTCCACTCTGCTTTCGTTCTAGCTTTTGCGAGGATGTTACCTCATTCAAGCCATTTATTTCAACCAGAGCAATCTCTCTTTTAAATTGTTCAACGATGTTTCTTTTGAGTGGGCCCTAACCCAGAGGTCTTTCCCAGGATCTTACCCGACTCTTCTAATTTTCCCGGAGCTTCTCAAATTCTTTTTACCATTGGTTCAACTTTTCCATTCTTCATTCCGGAGTGCGTCAACAATTCTCAGTGGTGGCTTCTCGTTATCTTTCTCTGCATTTGAAGACCGAAGATGAGTGTTTCCTCTAAATCTTGGTCTGTTCTCTCGAAGATTCATGGTGCTAGCTTTATGCCATCCTCTCATAATTGGTTTTGATTGTGACAATTCTTTTCACCTATCCGGAGCAATTCAAGATTCTTTTCAATTTGATTCATCCAGAGTCCATCAATTCAGGATTATTCATTCTCAGCTATCAATTATCATTCTCCAATCTTACCGATGCATTGTTCAAGTGATCTCTAATCAGTTTGTGATCCCTTCGTTCTCATGTATCTAGTTTGTCTCAAGTATCTTCGTTCATTTCACAATTCTTACCCGGTGATCCATCCCTTTACTTCGTTCATTCCCAATTCTAACGGTGGTTCGTTCAAGAGTTCTCTTCCTTGGTTATCATATCAATTCATTCGTGCTTTCCAAATGCTAACGGTGGTTCGTTGAAGTCTTTTCCCAAGTTTGTGTTGTATCTATCTTAATCCTTTCTACGAGAATAAGTAGTATGCCAAATCCGCTGCTTGTCATCAATTTAAATTGGTGAAGGATGAGCATAACATAATTCTTATTCTTGATTCACCCAAATGCTTAATTCTTTATTCCGGAGGCTCTTCAAATTCTCGGTTTCATTTGTTTCATCTTCTCTTTTTCCCGGAGTTCCAACCTCTTTCAATTATATCACCACGGAGATTCATTTAAATCGGTACAAGGTTTCACCTCGTGTTTTCAACTTCTCTTTCTTTTCGTTATCCTTTTGTTACCGGAATTCTTCATGGAGGCTCTACATGATGGCCCATCAAGCATTTAATTCCTTCTCCAAGTTTTCATCGAGATTCTTTTAAGGAGCTCAATCATTCTTCATCTTGCAATCCGGAGTGCAATTCTTTCTTCTGTATCATTGGAGGTGGTATTATGTCATTCTTGATAATTTGAGTTCATGTTTCATGATTCACATGTTGTTAAGAATGAGATAGTTAAACCCATCAATCTTTTCAAGCATGAGCTCTTCTCAATCCATCAACCGTTTTGTTGGAGTTATCTTGGGTTATATTTCACCTAAAGCCTTCCCTAAGGATTGTTGCTATTTATGGTGCTTATAAACACCCAAGTTCTTCATTTATCCTCCCGGTGAAATAAGATTCTCGTCTCCTTGTTCTTACCAATCAAATCTTTTCCGTAAGTGGCAAGTTGTCACCTCTTAATGCTGAGATGTCTTCTATAAGACCATTACAAGCGTACTCCTTTCGTTGTTGATTTTCCAACAACTCCGTTCCATACTTCTTTCTAAGGATGCTTCTCAAATTCTATTGTGGTAGAAGATGTCATTTTCTTCTCAACTCTTTCCTTTCCAACGATCCAACTTCTATTCTTTTGTTCCGGAGGCATTGTGATGATGCTCTCTTCACTCATCATCTCGTATTGTGAAGTTCATGTTCTTTCTTTTGCTTATCCATCCAACCGGAGTGTCGTGTTTTCTTTTGAGCTCTCTCATCTTATCAAATTTTGACTCCCTTCTCAACCGGAGTGCTGTCTGAAATCTTTCTTACCCCTAGTGCCATTCTTTCAATAGTTCCGAAGACAGTGTGTTGTTGATTTCATCAAGCATACTCTCATCTTGTCAAGTTCTTATTCAATTCCTTTTCTTTTCAGTCGGAATGCTGCCCAAATTATATCATTCTTTTTCCTTCTCTATCTTGTTTTAACCGGAGTGTCATTTTTATCATTCCTCTTCTAACCGGAGTCTCATCCAAGTGCTTTTGTTTGGCAAAGTTTATATTCCTTACCTTCCATGTCCAACCTGAGTGTTGTCGTAATTGATCTTTATCGTTTCTTGTACATCTCGTTTCAATCAGAGTGCTTGCATGTACCTATTGTCCATTGTAACACTTTTCTTATGTCTTTCAACCTACAAGGGTCTAGTAAGGTTCCTTGTTCCTCTTGTCTAACGGAGGTTTCAACTTTGTTCACCTTCGTTGTATTCTTTTCTCAAATTTGTTCAACCTCGCAAGGTTCTTTGGTTTCACTCAATTGTCAAAGAAGCAATTTGTTTTACCTCTTCTCTTCCTCTTCCTTTTCCCTCCGGTGCCATCCTAGATCTCGGGACGAGATCCTCTCGTAGTGGTGGAGTGTTGTGATGCCCCAAGACCGATGTGCCAGGTGTCCTCCAGTTATTCGCTGTCTTTGCCATGTCATTCGCTTGCGTGTTGCATCTTGTCATGTCATCATGTGCATTGCATCATCATGTTTTCGAAACTTGCATCCGTCCCGGCCTCCTCGTTCTCTCCGTTGTCCGTTCTGAGCCCAGACACACTTGCACGCGCCCGCAGCATGTCTGAAATATTATTTTATAAGTGGCCAGAAAATGTTCTCGGAATGGGCTGAAAGTTGGCGTGCGGTCTTATTATAGTGTAGGTAGACCGCCTGTCAAGTTTCATCGCATTCGGAGTTCGTTTGATAGCCCAACCGTTAAACTATAGCGGCATTATAGCCGGTCTAACGTCGGACGTTTTCGGTCTCCGGAAACAGTCGCCGGGGCTCTCTCTCTTCTCGTCTCTCAGCACGAGACCGTCTATACAGTCTACCTACCGCCAGGCCTAGCCTAACCTCTCTCGTCAGCCCGCGGCCCTCCTCGCACGCGCGCCCGAAAGCTGCCCCGGACCCGACTCGGGCTGTCGCTACCGCTGTGTCCGGAACATCCCCAAACATCTACAAAATATCACCGTTTTATTATTTGGACTCCCTAGCCTATTCTTTCTGAACCGTACGATTTTGATCAGAGGCTCCAGATAGCCCCTAACCAAAAATTCAGTGCTTTATATAGACCTAGGCAGCGACCCTAAAATCTAGGGGGTTTGTCCCATCGCCGCCGCCACTCCACCGAATCCACATCGGAATTCCCCCATTCCTCCTCCCACCAACCACTGCTCGAGCCCGAGCTCTTCGGTTTGAAGCCGCCAGAAAACCCCGCCGCCTCGATCGAGAGCTTCCTCCCCCCTCTTCGATCCAGAGGAGTGGAGGTCCTCCTCGTTCTCCTGAAGCCCCTGCCTCCTCTCTCATCCACCAGGAACAGTGCTGCCCCTCTCCTTCCCGTGCTTCATCTCCTCTCGCCCGTCCCTGACCTCTCTCTTCCCCTTCGCAGGTGCTCCGCTCGCCATGGCCCCGAGCTCCACCGCACCAAGTCCGTCCCCGCCTCGTCTCTGCGTTGCAGCGAGCCGCCGCCTGCGTTGACCCGCCGCTACTCCACCGAATCCACATCGGGATTCCCCCATTCCTCCTCCCACCAACCACTGCCCGAGCCCGAGCTCTTCGGTTCGAAGCCGCCAGAAAACCCCACCGCCCCGATCGAGAGCTTCCTCCCCCCTCTTCGATCCAAAGGAGTGGAGATCCTCCTCACTCTCCTGAAGCCCCTGCCTCCTCTCTCGTCCACCAGGAACAGTGCCGCCCCTCTCCTTCCCGTGCTTCATCTCCTCTCGCCCGTCCCTGATCTCTCTGTTCACCTTCGCAGGTGCTCCGCTCGCCATGGCCCCGAGCTCCACCGCACCAAGTCCGTCCCTGCCTCGTCTCTGCGTTGCAGCGAGCCGCCGCCTGCGTTGACCCGCTGTTGCTCGTCTTCAATGAGCCGGCCAAGCCCCAGGAATGTTGGCCGCCCCTATCCCCCTCACGGGTCCTGGATCCCTGCGCCCGATTTGCTCCAAGGTCGGCCCTTCTGCAGCTTTCCAACGCCCGCCAGGCTCCCTCGTCGTCCTCTCGCCGGAGTAGGCTATCAGCACTGCCGCTCCTCTGCGCCGAACTGCACCAAGCCGCGAAGAACGCCGACGCCTGGAGCTCCAAGTCCACCCTTGCCTGATCCAGTCGCTCCGCCTTGGATCCGGTCGGATTCCCCTTGCCTTCGCCGTCTCTTGCTGGTTCCGAGCGCCGCCGGAGTTCGTCCTGCTGCTGCCTCCTCCGCATCGGTCGCTGCTTCCCCTGTTTCTAGATGCGAGCATGCGAGGACGACGACAAGCGCCGAGTCCTCCTTCTCCCGTTGACTGCTTCGCGAGGCCCAGCTGCCCGGCCTCCTCCTCCAGTTGGGCTAGGCCCAGGGTGAGCAGCCCCCAAGTGCCCCCTCCTCTTGTTTTTTTCTCTTGTTGGGCCGGCCAGATTCGGCCCAATTCCTGTTTTTTTCAGGTCTGCAATTTTGCCTTTATCCCAGAGAGAGCACTTTTGCAGAAAAGACCCTCATGTTCATACATTTAATAACTCACAAACTATGCATCACATGGAAAAACTTTATATATGAAACTTGCTTAGAATTTCATCTAGTTTAATAATATCCAACTTTCATCTATGTTTAAAATGCTGTTTGTTTAAACTTGCTTAATTAACTTGCTAAAATGATTTATTTCATAACTAAATAACCGTAGCTTCAAACCTAACAAACTTTATATGTAAATGGGGTGAAAAAATGCCTAGTTTAACATGGTGGCCTCACTTTGCATGTTTATCAACTCTAAAATTGTTTTTAGGGTAGAACCGTAACAAAACCTAATATATGCATATGGGGTTTTTCCGGAATTGTTGTTCGTTGCTTCCGACCTCATTTAAACTTGACTAGATAGGTAGTTTTACTTAGCTTCACCTCTTGCCATGTTAATCAACATTTAATCTTGTTGGGTACATAAACGAGATCGAACTAAATAGGTCACGTGGTGTTTCGTCAATATGCAACGGAGTTGCATATTGAGCTCCGCTTAATTTGTAGGGTTGTTTGTGCATTTTTCCATGCCATGCTTCATTAAACCGGACATGCATCATACTTCGTTGTGCATCATTCCATGTTTATGTGATGTTTGTTCCGATGTTGTTTGCTTCTTTCCGGTGATGCTTCTTCGGGTTGTTTCCGTTAACGTTGTGTTGTGAGGATTCGTTCGACTACGTCCATTTGTCTTCTTCATGGACTCGTTCTTCTTCCTTGCGGGATCTCAGGCAAGATGACCATACCCTCGAAATCACTTCTATCTTTGCTTGCTAGTTGCTCGCTCTTTTGCTATGCCTATGCTGTGATACCTACCACTTGCTTATCATGCCTCCCATGTTGTTGAGCCAAGCCTCTAACCCACCTTGACATAGCAAACCGTTGTTTGGCTATGTTACCGCTTTGCTCAGCCCCTCTTATAGCGCTGTTTGTTGCTGGTGAAGATTGGAGCTTGTCTTGGAACATGGATTTTTGTTGGGATATCACAATATATCTTATTTAATTAATGCATCTATATACTTGGTAAAGGGTGGAAGGCTCGGCCTTATGCCTGGTGTTTTGTTCCACTCTTGCCGCCCTAGTTTCCGTCATATCGGTGTTATGTTCCCGTATTTTGCGTTCCTTACGCGGTTGGGTTATAATGGGAACCCCTTGACAATTCGCCTTGAATAAAACTCCTCCAGCAAGGCCCAACCTTGGTTTTACCATTCGCCACCTAGCATTTT
This sequence comes from Triticum monococcum, assembly GCA_034509565.1. Classification (NCBI taxonomy): domain Eukaryota; kingdom Viridiplantae; phylum Streptophyta; class Magnoliopsida; order Poales; family Poaceae; genus Triticum; species Triticum monococcum. Next base: position 81,923,137 of record CM067843.1, read on the forward strand.
TCCCTTGGGAGTCGTGCATCCCGAGGGTCATCTTTATTTTAACCCCCCCGGGCCAGTGCTTGTCTAAGTGTTGGTCCAAACTAGAGCCCCTTGCAGCGCCACCTCGGGGAAACTCGAGGGCTGGTTTTAGTTGTACGGATTGCTTATCCGGTGTTGCCCTGAGAACGAGATATGTGCAGCTCCTATCGGGATGTCGGCGCATCGGGTGGTCTTGCTGGACTTGTTTTACCATTGTCGAGCATGTCTTATAACCGGGATTCCGAGCCTGATCGGGTCTTCCCGCTAGAAGGAATATCCTTCGTTGACCGTGAGAGCTTGTGATGGGCTAAGTTGGGACACCCCTGCAGGGTTTTGAACTTTCGAAAGCCGTGCCTGCGGTTATGGGCAGATGGGAATTTGTTAATGTCCGGTTGTAGAAAACCTAAAGTTGATCTTAATTAAAATACATCAACCGCATGTGTTACCGTGATGGTCTCTTCTCGGCGGGGTCCGGGAAGTGAACACGGTGTTGTAGTTATGCTTGAACGTAGGTTGTTCTAGGATCACTTCTTGATCATAGTTTGTCGCTCGTGCCTTTGCCTTCTCTTCTCGCTCTCTTTTGCACATATGTTAGCCACCAAATATGCTAGTCGCTTGCTGCAGCTCCACATCATACCTTTACCTTACCCATAAGCTTAAATAGTCTTGATCGCGAGGGTGTGAGATTGCTGAGTCCCCATGACTCACCGTTACTTCCAAAACCAGTTTGCAGGTGCCGATGATACCGTGCAGGTGACGCAACCGAGCTCGAGGAGGAGTGTAACGCCCCATATGTAACCTTCCCGAATTGTACTCCAACTCTTGCCGTTTCCGGCATTAAGTTATATTTAATTCTCGGGTTCGGGTCTTTGTCTCCGTGTGTTGTTTATGTTTTCGCGCATCTCATATCATGTCATCACGTGCATTGCATTTGCATACATGTTCATCTCATGCATTCGAGCATTTTCCCCGTTGTCCGTTTTGCATTCCGGCACTTCGTTCTCCTCCGGTGGCCATTTCTAGCTTTCTTTCGTGTGTGGGGATTAAACATTTCAGGATTGGACCGAGACTTGCCATGCGGCCTTGGTTTACTACCGGTAGACCGCCTGTCATGTTTCGGGTCATTTGGACTTCGTTTGATACTCCAACGGTTAACCGAGGGACCATAAAGGCCTCGTGTTTGTGCAGCCCAACACCCCTCCAAGTTGGCCCAAAACCCACCAAACTCTGCTCCATCGTCTCGGTCGTTCGATCATGATCGTGTGGGCGAAAACCGCACCTCATTTGGACTCTCCTAGCTCCGCTTATGCCTATTTAAACATCCCCCATTTCGGACCTCGTCTTCCTCCCCGTCCTCCTCCTAAAAAAACATCTCCGCGTCGAGCCGGACACGTCCGACCCGGCCGGACAAAAACCGCCCCACCGCCGCCACGTCAGCGCCCCGCGGGGACCGCTTCGCCGCCGGCCCGGGAGGCCCGAGCCGGGCCCCAAGGCCCATCCGCCGCATCGCCGCCGCCCTTCGCCGCCGGCCGCCATCGCCGCCGCCCCGCGGGCGAGCCGGAGCTCACCGGCCCCGCCCCGCACCGGACGCCGCGCCGCCCCACGCCTCCGGCCGGCGCCGCCACCCCTCCGCCGAGGCCGGCCTCCTTCTCCTCCTCCGGCCCCGGATCCGGCCCCTCCGGCCACCTTCCCGAAGAACTCCGGCGACCTCGAGCTTTTTCCGGCGAACCTCGGGCACCGCGCCGGCTGGATCTGGATCTCAGATCTAAAATCACGCGGTTGACTTTTATCTCGAAACCCTAATTTTTATGCCATGTTTGACTGCTCGTATCTCCGCATCCGTAGCTCTGTTTTGGGCATATGATATATCAAAATCTTCGTATCGACGAGTACATCATTTCATTCCATTGCATCATTTGCATTTGAGGTCATCTTTGTGCCCAAAATGCTGTTGGAAGGGGGCATCATGAGTTAAATTGCAGATCCGTTAGTTCATCATGCACTTTTGTCATTTTTGCCATGTTTAATCCGTGCATGATATGCCTGTGCCCCTTTGGGATGAATTGTTAAGCATGTTGTCTTCTTTCCAGAGGTGCCTCCCTTGCATTTTTAGGATGTGTGTGTTGTCTTGTGCAAGCTTGCGAAGAGGGGTACCTGAGTTTACTGATTTCAGGGACTTAGTGAAAATCACTAAGTCTGGGATGTTTTAGTTCACGATGCTATATGTCCAGCTTGTTTCCTAGTGATCCGTGCCTCTTTTGAGGATGATCAGTAAGAGTGATTTGTTATGCTTGTTGTGCTTAATCCATCCATGTCTTTAATTGTTATGTTGGAGCACCCTAGGTTGACTCAATCGAGCTCAACGTTTGCATAGTTGTTGTTTTGGGCAGACCGTGAACTCTTTTGCGATTTTGCCGGAGCTATTGCTAGTGATCCATGCTTGCTATGCCATTGTTCTTGCCATGTCTAGCTAGAATTTTGTGCCTTCTTAATGGATATATGCTTGCCATGCCATGACTTCTACCGTAGTGAGTGCATCGAGCTCGTTTACATGCCTCCGTGAGTTATAATTTCAGCATGTCCCAGTTTTCACTAAGTCTGAAAACTGATTGTGTTTCATCGATGTTCGTGTGCTTGTTAGAGTATTTTGTGACCCTTTTGGCCCGAGGTCATTTTGGGTGTTTTGTTAAGCTTGTTGAGTAGCTCCATGCCATGCTCTTACTTGCCATGTTCAGGTTTTGCTTCATGTTGTTTTGCTGCTCCGAAGAGAGCATCGTGGTCTGAAATTTCAGACTAGCGTTAATTTCGCTAAGTCTGAAATCTGTTTTGCTTATTCAGTTTTGCCATGCTTGTTTGAAGCCCTTAATTGATGAATTTGCCTATGCCTCAGTCCTGGTGATTTGTTAAGCTTCTTGAGTACATCACTGCCATACAATTTGTTTTCATGTTTGGTGGCTGTAGCATGTTCATTTCGTTGCATTTAGGAGCCTACTTGCTGTAAATCGCAGATCGGTTCGTTTAGTAAAACGCTTGCCATTTTCCAAACCGTAGCTCCGATTGCCATGATCTTTATATCGTTTTCAGGGGATTTCTTCCCCTCTATCCAGTGGCACACTTGGTTTTCCAAGTTGAGGCCAGGTTCATGCATTTCCTGTCACGTCTTGCATTTTGCATCCCGCATCGCTTCCCGCATAGCATATCGTCTTCGCATCTTATTGGTTGCCCTTGCACGTGGTTGATTGTATCCTTGTTGCTTGTTTGTGTTGTTGGGTAGAGTCGGGAGACGAGTGCGCTAACGAGGAGCCCGTTGAGTTTGCTTTTGAGGATCCAGTCAACTCTGACAACTGTGCAGGCAAGATGATCATACCCTCGAAATCACTACTATCTTTGCTATGCTAGTTTGCTCGCTCTTTTGCTTTGCCAATGCTACGATGCCTACCACTTGCTTGTCAGCCTCCAAATTGCCATGATTGAGCCTCTAACCCACCTTTGTCCTAGCAAACCATTGATTGGCTATTTTACCGCTTTGCTCAAGCCCCTTCTTATAGCGTTGCTAGTTGCAGGTGAAGATTGGAGCCGTTCCTTGTTGGAACATTTATTTACTTGTTGGGATATCATTATATTGCTATGTTATCTTTACTCATCTATATACTTGGTAAAGGGTGGAAGGCTCGGCCTCTCGCCTAGTGTTTTGTTCCACTCTTGCCGCCCTAGTTTCCGTCATATCGGTGTTATGTTCCAGGATTGTTGCGTCCCTTACGCGGTTGGGCTATAATGGGAACCCCTTGATAGTTCGCCTTGATTAAAGCTTTTCCAGCAATGCCCAACATTGGTTTTACCATTTGCCACCTACCTCCTTTTTCCCTTGGGTTTCCGGAGCCCGAGGGTCATCTTTATTTTAGCCCCCCACGGGCCAGTGCTCCTCTGAGTGTTGGTCCAAACCGAGCCACTTGCAGCGCCACCTCGGGGCAACTCGAGGGTTGGTTTTAGTTGTACGTAGTGTTCATCTGAGTGTGCCCTGAGAAAGAGATACGTGCAGCTCCTATCGGGATTTGTCGGCACATTCGGGCGGTGTTGCTGGACTAGTTTTGACCTGTCGAATCATCTTGTTGTACCGGGATACCGAGTCTGATCGGTGGGTCCTGGGTGGAGGTCTATTCCTTTGTTGACCGTGAGAGCTTGTTATGGGCTAAGTTGGGACCCCCCAGCAGGGATTGATCTTTCGAAAGCGGTGCCCGCGGTTATGGGCAGATGGGAATTTGTTAATGTCCGGTTGTAGATAACTTGAACCTTAAATAATTAAAATGAATCAACTGAGTGTGTTGCCGTGATGGCCTCTTCTCGGCGGAGTCCGGGAAGTGGACACGGCGTTGGAGTTATGTTTGCGTAGGCTGCTCTATATAGTTTCCGCTCGTGCTTTGCCTCCTCTTCTCGCTCTCCTTTGCGAATAAGTTAGCCACCATATATGCTAGTCGCTTGCTGCAGCTCCACTTTACATTACCCCTTTCCTACCTATTAAGCTTAAATAGTCTTGATCGCGAGGGTGCGAGATTGCTGAGTCCTTTGTGGCTCACAGATTACTATTACACCAGATGCAGGGACCGATGATACCTCTCCGGATGGCGCGCTCGAGCTGAAGTGGGAGTACGACGAGGACTCTCAGCGTTACTATGTGTCGTTTCCTGATGATCAGTAGGGATGCCTATTCGGGGTTAGATCCAGGACCTAGTCGCTTGTTGGGGGTCTTTTCTATTTTGGCACCATAGTCGGGCCATGAGTGATTGTATGCTAGATGTTATTTATGTACTTTGAGGTGACGTGGCGAGTGTAAGCCAACTATGATATTATTCCCCTTTATATTATATATGTACTTGGGTTGTGTAATGATTCCCGACTTGCGACATTGCTTTCAATGCGCCTATGTCTCTAAGTCATGCCTCGACACGTGGGAGACATAGCCGCATCGAGGGCGTTACAAGTTGGTATCAGAGCCTTCCCCGACCTTAGGAGCCCCCATTGCTTGATTGTTTTTAGCAGCCGAGTTGTGTCTAGAAAAATGTTTTGAGTCCTTAGGAATTATATATCGGAGAGCTTAGGAATTCTTTTTTACTTCCCAGTCTCCTCATCGCTCTGGTAAGGTATCCTGATGTAGAGTTTTGACTCTTCTCTTCTCAAATTTCACTAAAAAAAATTTTTAGGATCACGCGAGTATCTTGGTGTTGTTCCGATGGCTTATGATGAGAATACTGTCTTGGTGCCTCCTGTCAGGGGTTTAGTGGAAGTGTCCCGGGGAGTTGAGCTCTGAGGTGTTGTCATCATAATTCTATCGTTGCAATTCTGGCATACTTGAGATATGTGCGCGACATCGAAAATCTCCTTTATGCAGTTCGTTGGTGAGATAACCTCGATGCCACCCAGTACTGGGGCGGGAGTTCGGGAGTATCGCCATAACTTGTATAACGGATGCTTTTCGAAGGTTGAGATAGATGGTTTCCGAAGGTTTCTTGGTTATGTGTTGAAGGATGGATGCAGCTGGATGTAGGATTTGCTAGCTTGGGTGAGATATTATGCTTCCCCTGTATCCCCAACACCTGATTGCATAACCGGAAAGTTTCGGGAGTTTCATAGGTGGGAATTCAAGTAGCCTTAGGATATCTTTCCAACAGATGTGTGATATGAAATTGGGGTTCGACGTCTAGTGGTTCGCCTATTCACGGTCGATTTTACAGTGGTCTCATTGTGTCTTAAAGAGTCCTTGGCTATGCTGACTCGGGGACGCTTCGTATGTCATGTGCACTGCCTTGTACATGATGGTGTTGTATGGTCGAGCCCGTGTAGGTCCTACCACGAACACTTCGGACGAAATTTCTATCATGTGTTTGTTCCGGCTTATTCCGCAAGCCAACCCTTGGTTTTATTTCGAGTTGTGGTATTCGTTCTGCTTCGACGTCATATGTTGATTCCATCCCTCGTTGATGTACCTCTTCTACCTGATTCTTCGTGGCTTCGCAATTTAGGAATATGTGACCACTTCAAGAGAAGTGCATTCGTTCATTTTGTTCGGATGTGAAGACTTTATGTTACAATTTTCATTCCGTTGGATTCACCTTCAATATTTCTCTATTTGTGTGCTAATGGTGGTCAACCTCTTCAGGATGGCTCCCGCTAAGAGCACCAGTCAGAACCAGAATCAAGATCCTCCACCACCGCCGCCTCCTCCGGAAGCATGGCAAGCTGTGATGGCTGCTACTAATGCAAATACACAGCTGATCATGCAAATCATCCAAGAGCGGAATCAAAGCAGTCAAGGAAATCAAGGCAACAACCAGAACCAATTTGCAACTCTGAATCAGTTCCTCGCAAATGGTCCAAAGACATTCAGCAACTGCGTTGAGGCTACCGATGCTGATGATTGGTTAGTCGATCTGGGCAAGCATTTTGAATGCAGCAACGTCAGACCTGAAGATTTCGTCAAGTTCGCGTCTTTCCAGCTCAAGGATCAGGCTGCAGAGTGGTTTCAGCAGTACCGGGATTCCAGAGGTGGACGTTTGATCACTTGGGATGATTTCCGTCGTGATTTCCGAGCTCATCACATTCCTTAAAGTGTGACTGAAAGCAAACGTGAAGAATTCCGCAATCTGAAGCAAGGCTCTTTGTCTGTCTATGACTACAACAAGTTGTTTCAGAAGCTCGCCCGTTTTGCCAAGCAGGATGTTCCTGATGAGAAGAGCATGATCTATCAGTTCAGGGGTGGTCTTCGTGAAGAAATTCAGCTCGCTCTTGTCCTCTTCGAGCCGCTGAGATACGATGAGTTCTACAACATGGCACTGAAGCAAGAGGCTGCTTAGCTAAGGTGTGATGCTTCCAGGAAGCGAGTCAGAGACACTACGCCTTCTTCCTCTACTCAAGTGGCCAAGCAGCAGAAGTATTGGCTTCCTCCTCCTCCGTTCCGTCAGCCGTATCAGCAGAAGAGCAAAGGTGGCAGTGGTTCATCCCACCCACCCAACCCAGGCTTTCAGAACAAGACTTCATCTCAAGCTTCAAGATCGAGTGCTCCGTACCACCGTCCGCTCTCAGAGGTCACGTGCAACAAGTGCCAACAGAAGGGGCACTACGCCAACAAGTGTTTCAACCAGAGGCGTCTTCCTCCTCCTCCTCCTGTCAGATCGGCAAGTACAGCTGTGGTCAAGCATAATCCCAAGCACGCCAAGGTCAACTTGCTGAATGCAGCTCAGGCAGAGGACTCGCCAGATGTGATTATGGGTAACCTTCCGGTTAACGATGTTCCCGCTAAAGTACTTTTTGATACTGGTGCATCGCTTTCTTTTATTTCAACTCCATTTGTGGCCAAGCATGATATTGTGACCGAAAGGATTCCTGTTCCATTGAAGATTGTGTCTCCGGGCAAGCAAATGACTTCTAACAATTGTGTCCCGGATATTTCTATCACATTGGGCGATTACAAGTTTCTATCTTCTCCGGTGGTTCTTGGTAATTCTGATATCGACCTCATTCTTGGGATGGACTGGCTCTCTAAACACAAGGCTCACCTCGATTGTGCAGCCAGGCAGATTCAACTGACTCATTCATCTGAAGATGTCATTGTCTTTGCTGCTCGGGATAATACCATCCGGTTATTCTCTCTCAATGAAAAGGGTGAATTGGATGCTATTTCGCAGATTCCGGTTGTTTGTGAGTATCAAGATGTCTTCCCAGAAGAACTCCCAGGCATGCCTCCAAACTGGCCGGTTGAATTTGTTATTGAACTTGAGCCCGATACGGAACCTGTGTGCAAACATCCCTACAAGCTCGGCCCCGAAGAGTTGAAGGAGTTGAAGAAACAACTCGATGTTCAAGAAAGAATGGGTCTCATTCGGCCTAGTACTTCTCCGTGGGGTTGTGGCATTCTTTTTGTGAAGAAGAAGGATGGAACGGACCAACTTTGTGTTGATTATCGTCCATTGAACAAGAAGACCATCAAGAACAAATATCCACTTCCCAACATTAATGAGCTGGTTGAACAACTCAAGGGTGCCCAAGTATTCTACAAGCTTGACCTCCGTATGGGTTATCACCAAATTCGCATTCGTGAGCAAGATATTCCAAAGACGGCGTTCAGAACAAGCTATGGGTCATATGAATACACTGTTATGTCTTTTGGCCTCACCAATGCTCCTCCGACGTTCTCTCGCATGATGAACTTCATCTTCAACCCCTACACCAATGACTTTGTTTTGGTCTATCTCGACGACATCCTGGTTTTCTCGAAGAACAGGGAAGATCATGCCAAACACTTGTGTTTGGTTCTTGACAAGCTAAGGGAACATCAATTCTACGCCAAGTTCTCCAAGTGTGAATTTTGGCTCGATGAGGTTCTTTATCTTAGTCATATTATCTCTGCCAAGGGCATTTCCGTGGATCCTGAGAAGGTGTCTGCAATCGTTAATTGGGAACCTCCTCAGAACGTGAAGCAACTCCGTAGCTTCCTCGGTCTTGCAAGTTATTGCCGAAGATTCGTTGAAAACTTTTCCAAGATCGCGAAGCCTCTCTCAAATCTTCTTCAGAAGCACGTCAAGGACGTTTGGTCTCCGGAGTGTGATATCGCTTTCAACGCCTTGAAAGAGAAATTGATCACTGCTCCAGTTCTGACTCCGCCCGATGAAACCAAGCCGTACGAGGTCTTTTGTGATGCCTCTCTCCAAGGTCTAGGTGCTGTACTGATGCAAGAGAAGAAAGTTGTTGCTTATACCTCTCGCCAGTTGAAGCCTAATGAGAAGAACTACCCCACTCATGATCTCGAGTTGGCGGCAGTTGTGCACGCATTGTTGACTTGGAGACATCTCCTCTTGGGAAGGAAAGTGGACATTTTCACTGATCACAAGAGTCTCAAGTACATCTTCACTCAGCCTAATCTCAATCTTAGGCAGACTCGATGGGTCGAAATGATTCAAGAGTACAATCCGAGTATCGAGTATACTCCAGGCAAGGCTAATGTGATTGCTGACGCTTTGAGCAGAAAAGCATATTGCAACAGTCTGATTCTCAAGCCTTATCAACCCGAGCTTTGTGAAGCTTTCCGCAAACTTAATCTGCAAGTTGTTCCTTAAGGTTTCCTCGCCAACCTTCAAGTTTCTCCTACTTTGGAAGACCAGATTAGCCAAGCCCAGCTTCTTGATGCTATGGTGAAAAAGGTGAAGATTGGTATTGCAAAGAGTCAGTCCAAGTACAAGTGCTACCGACTTGATGACAAGGCCACTCTCTTCTTCGAGGGTCGAATTGTTGTGCCCAAAGGTGAACTTCGTAAAGTGATCATGAATGAGGCTCACAACTCTCTCCTCTCCATCCACCCTGGGAGCACGAAGATGTATCAGGATCTCAAGCAAACCTATTGGTGGACTCGAATGAAGCGCAAGATCGCCCAATTCGTGAATGAATGTGATGTCTGCAGAAGAGTGAAGGCAGAACACCAAAGGCCAGCAGATCTCCTCCAACCTCTTGCCATTCCAGAATGGAAGTTTGACCACATTGAAATGGACTTCGTGACTGGGTTTCCTAAGTCCAAGCGTGGCAATGATGCTATATTCGTTGTCATCGACAAGCTCACCAAAGTGGCCCATTTCCTGCCTATCAAAGAGTCAATCACTGCAGCTCAATTGGCGGAGCTCTATACCTCTCGAATTGTCTCTCTGCACGGTATTCCTCAAGTGATATCTTCAGACCGTGGCAGCATCTTTACCTCCAAGTTTTGGGATTCTTTTCAGAAGGCCATGGGTACCAGCATTCGCTTCAGCACTGCTTTCCATCCTCAAACAAGCGGTCAAGTCGAGCGTGTCAACCAGATTCTTGAAGATATGCTCAGAGCGTGTGTTATCTCCTTCGGCATGAAGTGGGAGGATTGCCTTCCCTATGCTGAATTCTCGTACAACAACAGTTTCCAAGCAAGTTCCGGCAAGGCCCCATTTGAAATTCTGTATGGTAGGAAGTGCCGTACACCTCTCAACTGGTCTGAAACCGGTGAACGTCAGCTGCTGGGTAATGACCTAATCACAGAGGCAGAAGAAATGTGCAAGCTCATTCGTGATAACCTCAAAGCAGCCCAATCTCGTCAGAAGAGCTACTATGACAGCAAGCACCGTGATTTGGCCTTCGAGATCGGAGATCATGTCTACCTCCGCGTCTCTCCTATGAAAGGGACTCGTCGCTTCGGTATTAAAGGGAAGCTTGCCCCCAGATACGTCGGGCCTTTCAAGATTGTCAGCAAGAGAGGCGACCTCGCCTATCAACTCGAGCTTCCTGGAACCTTTGCCAATGTTCATGATGTGTTCCACGTCTCGCAACTCCGAAAGTGCTTCAAGACGCCTGAGCGCACTGTCAACTTCGAGGACATTGAGGTCCAAGAAGATCTCTCCTACCGTGAGCACCCAGTTGCAATCCTTGAAGAGACTGAACGCAAAACTCGCAACAAGTCAATCAAATTTCTCAAAATCAAGTGGTCACACCATTCCGACCGTGAAGCTACCTGGGAACGCGAGGATCACCTCCGTTCTGAGTACCCGGAGTTCATTCAGTCCTAGATCTCGGGACGAGATCTTTTCGTAGTGGTGGAGTGTTGTAACGCCCCATATGTAACCTTCCCGAATTGTACTCCAACTCTTGCCATTTCCGGCATTAAGTTATATTTAATTCTCGGGTTCGGGTCTTTGTCTCCGTGTGTTGTTTATGTTTTCGCGCATCTCATATCATGTCATCACGTGCATTGCATTTGCATACATGTTCATCTCATAAATTCGAGCATTTTCCCCGTTGTCCGTTTTGCATTCCGGTGCTTCGTTCTCCTCCGGTGGCCATTTCTAGCTTTCTTTCGTGTGTGGGGATTAAACATTTCCGGATTGGACCGAGACTTGCCATGCGGCCTTGGTTTACTACCGGTAGACCGCCTGTCAAGTTTCGGGTCATTTGGACTTTGTTTGATACTCCAACGGTTAACCGAGGGACCGTAAAGGCCTCATGTGTGTGCAGCCCAACACCCCTCCAAGTTGGCCCAAAACCCACCAAACTCTGCTCCATCGTCTCGGTCGTTCGATCACGATCGTGTGGGCGAAAACCGCACCTCATTTGGACTCTCCTAGCTCCACTTATGCCTATTTAAACAACCCCCATTTCGGACCTCGTCTTCCTCCCCGTCCTCCTCCTAAAAAAAACATCTCCGCGCCGAGCCGGACACGTCCGACCCGGCCGGACAAAAACCGCCTCCCCACCGCAGCCACGTCAGCGCCCCGCGGGGACCGCTTCGCCGCCGGCCCGGGAGGCCCAAGCCGGGCCCCCGAGGCCCATCCGCCGCATCGCCGCCGCCCTTTGCCGCCGGCCGCCATCGCCGACGCCCCGCGGGCGAGCCGGAGCTCGCCGGCCCCGCCCCGCACCGGACGCCGCACCGCCCCGCGCCTCCGGCCGGCGCTGCCACCCCTCCGCCGAGGCTGGCCTCCTTCTCCTCCTCCGGCCCCGGATCCGGCCCCTCCGGCCACCTTCCCGAAGAACTCCGGCGACCTCGAGCTTTTTCCGGCGAACCTCGGGCACCGCGCCGGCTGGATCTGGATCTCAGATCTAAAATCACGCGGTTGACTTTTATCTCGAAACCCTAATTTTTTATGCCATGTTTGACTGCTCGTATCTCCGCATCCGTAGCTCCGTATTGGGCATATGATATATCAAAATCTTCATCTCGACGAGTACATCATTTCATTCCATTGCATCATTTGCATTTGAGGTCATCTTGGTGCCCAAAATGTTGTTGGAAGGAGGCATCATGAGTTAAATTGCAGATCCGTTAGTTCATCATGCACTTTTGTCATTTTTGCCATGTTTAATCCGTGCATGATATGCCTGTGCCCCTTTGGGATGAATTGTTAAGCATGTTGTCTTCTTTCCAGAGGTGCCTCCCTTGCATTTTTAGGATGTGTGTGTTGTCTTGTGCAAGCTTGCGAAGAGGGGTACCTGAGTTTACTGATTTCAGGGACTGAGTGAAAATCACTAAGTCTGGGATGTTTTAGTTCACGATGCTATATGTCCAGCTTGTTTCCTAGTGATCCGTGCCTCTTTTGAGGATAATCACTAAGAGTGATTTGTTATGCTTGTTGTTCTTAATCCATCCATGTCTTTACTTGTTATGTTGGAGCATCCTAGGTTGACTCAATCGAGCTCAACTTTTGCATAGTTGTTAATTTGGGCAGACCGTGAACTCTTTTGCGATTTTGCCGGAGCTATTGCTAGTGATCCATGCATGCTATGCCATTGTTCTTGCCATGTCTAGCTAGAATTTTGTGCCTTCTTAATGGATATATGCTTGCCTTGCCATGACTTGCACCGTAGTGAGTGCATCGAGCTCGTTTACATGCCTCCGTGAGTTATAATTTCAGCATGTCCCAGTTTTCACTAAGTCTGAAAACTGATTGTGTTTCATCGATGTTCGTGTGCTCGGTAGAGCATTTTGTGAACCCTTTTGGCCCCAGGTCATTTTGGGTGTTTTGTTAAGCTTGTTGAGTAGCTGCATGCCATGCTCTTACTTGCCATGTTCAGGTTTTTCTTCATGTTGTTTTGCTGCTCCGAAGAGAGCATCGTGGTCTGAAATTTCAGACTAGCGTTAATTTCGCTAAGTCTGAAATCTGTTTTGCTTATTCAGTTTTGCCATGCTTGTTTGAAGCCCTTAATGGATGAATTTGCCTATGCCTCAGTCCTGGTGATTTGTTAAGCTTCTTGAGTACATCACTGCCATGTAATTTGTTTTCATGTTTGGTGGCTGTAGCATGTTCATTTCGTTGCATTTAGGAGCCTACTTGCTGTAAATCGCAGATCGGTTCGTTTAGTAAAACGCTTGCCATTTTCCAAACCGTAGCTCCGATTGCCATGATCTTTATATCGTTTTCAGGGGATTTCTTCCCCTCTATCCAGTGGCACACTTGGTTTTCCAAGTTGAGGCCAGGTTCATGCATTTCCTATCACGTCTTGCATTTTGCATCCCGCATCGCTTCCCGCATAGCATATCGTCTTCGCATCTTATTGGTTGCCCTTGCACGTGGTTGATTGTATCCTTGTTGCTTGTTTGTGTTGTTGGGTAGAGCCGGGAGACGAGTGCGCTAACGAGAAGCCCGTTGAGTTTGCTTTTGAGGATCCAGTCAACTCTGACAACTGTGCAGGCAAGATGATCATACCCTCGAAATCACTACTATCTTTGCTATGCTAGTTTGCTCGCTCTTTTGCTTTGCCAATGCTACGATGCCTACCACTTGCTTGTCAGCCTCCAAATTGCCATGATTGAGCCTCTAACCCACCTTTGTCCTAGCAAACCATTGATTGGCTATGTTACCGCTTTGCTCAAGCCCCTTCTTATAGCGTTGCTAGTTGCAGGTGAAGATTGGAGCCGTTCCTTGTTGGAACATTTATTTACTTGTTGGGATATCATTATATTGCTATGTTATCTTTACTTATATATATACTTGGTAAAGGGTGGAAGGCTCGGCCTCTCGCCTAGTGTTTTGTTCCACTCTTGCCGCCCTAGTTTCCGTCATATCGGTGTTATGTTCCAGGATTGTTGCGTCCCTTACGCGGTTGGGCTATAATGGGAACCCCTTGATAGTTCGCCTTGATTAAAGCTTTTCCAGCAATGCCCAACATTGGTTTTACCATTTGCCACCTACCTCCTTTTTCCCTTGGGTTTCCGGAGCCCGAGGGTCATCTTTATTTTAGCCCCCCACGGGCCAGTGCTCCTCTGAGTGTTGGTCCAAACCGAGCCACTTGCAGCGCCACCTCGGGGCAACTCGAGGGTTGGTTTTAGTTGTACGTAGTGTTCATCTGAGTGTGCCCTGAGAAAGAGATACGTGCAGCTCCTATCGGGATTTATCGGCACATTCGGGCGGTGTTGCTGGACTAGTTTTGACCTGTCGAATCATCTTGTTGTACCGGGATACCGAGTCTGATCGGTGGGTCCTGGGTGGAGGTCTATTCCTTTGTTGACCGTGAGAGCTTGTTATGGGCTAAGTTGGGACCCCCCCAGCAGGGATTGATCTTTCGAAAGCGGTGCCCGCGGTTATGGGCAGATGGGAATTTGTTAATGTCCGGTTGTAGATAACTTGAACCTTAAATAATTAAAATGAATCAACTGAGTGTGTTGCCGTGATGGCCTCTTCTCGGCGGAGTCCGGGAAGTGGACACGGCGTTGGAGTTATGTTTGCGTAGGCTGCTCTATATAGTTTCCGCTCGTGCTTTGCCTCCTCTTCTCGCTCTCCTTTGCGAATAAGTTAGCCACCATATATGCTAGTCGCTTGCTGCAGCTCCACTTTACATTACCCCTTTCCTACCTATTAAGCTTAAATAGTCTTGATCGCGAGGGTGCGAGATTGCTGAGTCCTTTGTGGCTCACAGATTACTATTACACCAGATGCAGGGACCGATGATACCTCTCCGGATGGCGCGCTCGAGCTGAAGTGGGAGTACGACGAGGACTCTCAGCGTTACTATGTGTCGTTTCCTGATGATCAGTAGGGATGCCTATTCGGGGTTAGATCCAGGACCTAGTCGCTTGTTGGGGGTCTTTTCTATTTTGGCGCCATAGTCGGGCCATGAGTGATTGTATGCTAGATGTTATTTATGTACTTTGAGGTGACGTGGCGAGTGTAAGCCAACTATGATATTATTCCCCTTTATATTATATATGTACTTGGGTTGTGTAATGATTCCCGACTTGCGACATTGCTTTCAATGCGCCTATGTCTCTAAGTCGTGCCTCGACACGTGGGAGACATAGCCGCATCGAGGGCGTTACAAGGAGCTCGATGAAGATCTTGTCCTTTATGTTGTTTCGTTCTAGTTGATCAGTAGTGGAGCTAAGTTGGGGTCGATCGGGGATCTGTGTAGCATTTGGGGTAGTCTTCTTTTATTTTGGTTCCGTAGTCGGACCTTGTGTGTATCTGGATGATGTAATGATTTATTCCTGTAATTGTGTGAAGTGGCGATTGTAAGCCAACTATGTATCTCTTTCCCTTATGTATTACATGGGTTGTGTGAAGATTACCTCACTTGCGACATTGCTTACAATGCGGTTATGCCTCTAAGTCATGCTTTGACACGTGGGAGATATAGCCGCATCGTGGGCGTTATAGCAGAGTGTTCCTCATCAGCACGAGGTATCTCAAGCTAAACCTTCACGTCTTCGTCTTCGTTGTTCTTTCCCCGCCGGTCATCTTCCTCATCGACTCTCTGCCCCACGCACTGAAACTGTTGCCTTTCTTTTTCCCATTCGGCGTCAGCCACTAGCTTCCTCATTCTCTCTCCGCCCCACGCCATGCCCATGGACTTGTTGCCCTTCTCATCCGATCCGGCGTCTGCCAACGTCGCCTTCGTCTCGCTAGGTTTGGGACTCGGGCTCGTCGCCTTCACCTCGCTAGGTTTGGGGCTCGGGGTCTTCGCCTTCTTCCTCTTCATCATCTTCGACACAGACATCGCTGCTACCTCTTGAGCGCTATAGGTGCCGAAGAGGCTAGCAAGGATGGAAGGGTGAGAGTGCGTATAATCCATGGACTCAACATTAGTCATAAAGAATTCACATACTTATTGCAAAAATCTACAAGTCATCAAAAACCTCGGCACTACGTGCATGATCCTAGGGGGATAGATTGGTAGGAAAAGACCATCGCTCGTCCCCGACCGCCACTCATAAGGAAGACAATCAAATAACACCTCATGTTTCAAATTTGTTGCATAACGTTTACCATACGTGCATGCTACGGGACTTGCAAACCTCAACACAAGTATTTCTCAATTTCACAACTACTCAATTAGCATGACTTTGATATTATTACCTCCATATCTCAAAACAATTATCAAGCATCAAACTTCTCTTAGTATTCAGAACACTCTTAAGAAAATTTTACTAATCTTGAATACCTAGCATATTAGGATTTTAAGAAAATTACCATGCTATTAAGACTCTTCAAATAATCTAAGTGAAGCATGAGAGATCAATAGTTTCTATAAAACAAATCCACCACCGTGCTCTAAAAGATATAAGTGAAGTACTAGAGCAAAATTATATAACTCAAAAGATATAAGCGAAGCACATAGAGTATTCTAACAAATTCCAAAACATGTATGGCTCTCTCAAAAGGTGTGTACAGCAAGGATGATTGTGGTAAACTAACAAGCAAAGACTCAAATCATACAAGACGCTCCAAGCAAAACACATATCATGTGGTAAATAAAAATATAGCTCCAAGTAAAGTTACCGATAGAAGTAGACTAAAGAGGGGATGCCTTCCGGGGAATCCCCAAGCTTTGGCTTTTAGGTGTCCTTATATTATCTTGGGGGTGCCATGGGCATACCCAATCTTAGGCTCTTGCCACTCCTTGTTCCATAATCTATCAAATCTTTACCCAAAACTTGAAAACTTCACAACACAAAACTTAAAGTAGAAAATCTCGTGAGCTCCGTTAGCGAAAGAAAACAAAATACCACTTCAAGGTACTGTAATGAACTCATTCTTTATTTATATTGGTGTTATACCTACAGTATTCCAACTTCTCTATGGTTTATAAACTATTTTACTAGCCATAGATTCATCAAAATAAGCAAACAACACACGAAAAACAGAATCTGTCAAAAACAGAACAGTCTGTAGTAATGTGTAGCTAGCGCAAGATCTGGAACCCCAAAAATTCTAAAATAAATTGCTGGACGTGAGGAATTTATCTATTAATCATCTTAAAAAATAATTAACTAAATATCGCTCTCCAAATAAAAATTACAGCAGTTCTCGTGAGCGCTAAAGTTTCTGTTTTTTACGGCAAGTTCAACAAGACTTTCCCCAAGTCTTCCCAACGGTTCTACTTGGCACAAACACTAATTAAACACAAAAAACACAAACAAAACAAAGCCTAAATAAATTATTTATTACTAAACAGGAGCAAAAAGCAAGGAATAAAAATAAAATTGGGTTGCCTACCAACAAGCGCTATCGTTTAACGCCCCTAGCTAGGCATAACAAGCAAGAATAGAACTAGGTATTGCCATCTTTGGTAGGCAATCCATAAGTGGCTCTCATAATAGTTTCATAAGTTAATTTAATTTTCTTTCTAGGAAAGTGTTCCATGCCTTTCTTAATGGAAATTGGAATCTAATATTTCCTTCCTTCATATCAATAATTGCACCAATCATTGTAAGGAAAGGTCTACCAAGAATAATAGGACATGAAGGATTGCAATCTATGTCAAGAACAATAAAATCTATGGGCACATAATTCCTATTTGCAACAATAATAACATCATTAATTATTCCCATATGTTTCTTAATAGTGGAATCCGCAAGGTGCAAGTTTAGAGAGCAATCATCAAAATCACGGAAACCTAACAAATCACACAAAGTCTTTGGAATCGTGGAAACACTAGCACCCAAATCACATAAAGCATAGCATTCATGATCTTTAATTTTAATTTTAATAGTTGGTTCCCACTCATCATAAAATTTTCTAGGGATAGAAACTTCCAATTCAAGTTTTTCTTCATAAGATTGCATCAAGGCATCAACGATATGTTTAGTAAATGCTTTATTTTGACTATAAGCATGAGGAGAATTTAGCACAGATTGCAACAAGGAAATACAATCAATCAAAGAGCAATTTTCATAGTTAAATTCCTTGAGATCCATAATAGTGGGTTTAGCAACATCTAGGGTTTTAATTTCTTCAATCCCACTTTTATCAATTTTAGCATCAAGATCAACAAATTCTGAATTCTTGGAACGCCTTCTAGGTAAAGGTGGATCATATTTAGTCCCATAATTATCAAGATTCATATTGAAAAACAAAGATTTAATAGGGGACACATCAATAACTTTTAGATCTTCATCATTATTTTCATAGCAACTAGAAGAACACGCTCATATAAAGGCATCTTTCTTAGCACGCATCCTAGCGGTTCTTTCTTTGCACTCATCAATGGAAATTCTCATGGCTTTGAGATACTCATTGATATCATGCTTAGGTGTAATAGATCTAAGTTTCAAAGAATCAACATCAAGAGAAATTCTATCAATGTTCCTAGCCAAATCATCAATCTTAAGCAATTTTTCTTCAACCATAGCATTAAAATTCTTTTGCAAAGTAATAAATTCTTTAATATTAGATCCAAAATCAGAGGGAATCTTATTATAATTTCCATAAGAATTGTTGTAGGAATTAGCATAATTATTAGAGGGATTGCTAGGATAAGGCCTAGGATTAAAATTTCCCCTATATGCGTTGTTACCAAAATTATTCCTACCAACAAAATTCACATCCATAGATTCATTATTATTCTCAATCAAAGTAGACAAGGGCATATCATTAGGATCAGAATAAACACTCTTATTACCAAATAATTTCATAAGTTCATCCATCTTTCCACTCAAAACATTAATTTCTTCTACCGCATGCACCTTTTTATTAGTAGATCTTTCAATATGCCATTGAGAATAATTAACCATAATATTATCTAGGAGTTTAGTAACTTCTCCTAAAGTGATTTCCATAAAAGTGCCTCCCGCGGTCGAATCTAAAAGATTTCTAGAAGCCAAATTCAATACGGCATAAATTTTTTGAACAATCATCCACAAATTTAAACCATGAGTAGGGCAATTACGTATCATTAATTTCATTCTCTCCCAAGCTTGTGCAACATGTTCATGATCAAGTTGCTTAAAGTTCATAATATCGTTTCTAAGAGAGATGATCTTAGCGGGAGGAAAATACTTAGAGATAAAAGCATCTTTGCACTTGTTCCATGAATCAATACTATTTTTAGGCAAAGACGAAAACCAAGCTTTAGCACGATCTCTAAGCGAAAAAGGAAATAGCTTCAGTTTAACAATATCATTGTCCACATCTTTCTTCTTTTGCATGTCACACAAATCAACGAAGCTATTAAGATGGGTAGTGGCATCTTCACTAGGAAGGCCGGAAAACGGATCTTTCATGACAAGATTCAGCAAAGCAGTATTAATTTCACAAGATTCAACATTGGTAAGAGGAGCAATCAGAGTGCTAATAAAATCATTGTTGTTGGTATTGGTGAAGTCACACAATTTAGTATTATCTTGAGCCATCGTGACAAGCAAGCAAACTAACACACAAGCAAACAAAAAGCAAGTGGGCAAAAGAGGCAAATAGAGAGGGAGGATAGAGAGAGAGAGGGCGAATAAAACGATAAGGGTGAAGTGGGGGAGAGGAAAACGAGACGTAAATGGCAAATAATGTAATGCGGGAGATAAGGGTATGTGATGGGTACTTGGTACGTTGACTTTTGCGAAGACCTCCCTGGCAACGGCGCCAGAAAACCTTCTTGCTACCTCTTGAGCACTGCGTTGGTTTTCCCCGAAGAGGAAGGGATGATGCAGCAAAGTAGCGTAAGTATTTCCCTCAGTTTTTGAGAACCAAGGTATCAATCCAGTAGGAGGCTACGCGCGAGTCCCTCGTACCTGCACAAAACAAATAAATCCTCGCAACCAACGCAAATAGGGGTTGTCAATCCCTATGAGGCCACTTACGAGAGTGAGATCTGATAGATATGATAGATAATATTTTTGGTATTTTTATGATAAAGATGCAAAGTAAAATAAAGGCAAAGTAAATAGCAAAGTAGTAGGAGAACAATATGATAAAGATAGACCCGGGGGCCATAGGTTTCACTAGTTGCTTCTCTCGAAAGCATAAGTATTCTACGGTGGGTGAACAAATTACTGTTGAGAAATTGACAGAATTGAGCATAATTATGAGAATATCTAGGCATGATCATGTATATAGGCATCACGTCCGAGACAAGTAGACCGACTCCTGCCTGCATCTACTACTATTACTCCACTCATCGACCGCTATCCAGCATGCATCTAGAGTATTAAGTTAAAAACAGAGTAATGCTTTAAGCAAGATGACATGATTTAGAGAGATAAATTCATGCAATATGAAATAAACCCCATCTTGTTATCCTCGATGGCAACGATACAATACGTGCCTTGCTGCCCTTACTGTCACCGAGAAAGGACACCGCAAGATTGAACCCAAAGCTAAGCACTTCTCCTATTGCAAGAAAGATCAATCTAGTAGGCCAAACCAAACTGATAATTCGAAGAGACTTGCAAAGATAACCAATCATACATAAAAGAATTCAGAGAAGATTCAAATATTGTTCATAGATAGACTTGATCATAAACCCACAATTCATCGGTCTCAACAAACACACCGCAAAAATAAGATTACATCGAATGGATCTCCATAAGAGAGGGGGAGAACATTGTATTGAGATCCAAAAGAGTGAAGAAGCCATCTAGCTAATAACTATGGACCCGTAGGTCTGAGGTAAACTACTCACACTTCATCGGAGGGGCTATGGTGTTGATGTAGAAGCCCTCCGTGATCGATGCCCCCTCCGGCGGAGCTCTGGAACAGGCCCCAAGATGGGATCTCGTGGATACAGAAAGTTACGGCGGTGGAATTAGGATTTTGGCTCCTGTTCTGATCGTTTGGGGGTACGTGGATATATATAGGAGGAAGAAGTACGTCGGTGGAGCAACAGGGGGCCCACGAGGGTGGGGGACGCGCCTGGTAGGCTAGGGAGCGCCCCCCTACCTCGTGGCCTCCTGTTACGTGCCTTGGCGTAGGGTCCAAGTCTCCCGGGTCTTATCTGTTGAGAAAATCACGTTCCCGAAGGTTTCATTCCGTTTGGACTCCGTTTGATATTCCTTTTCTTCGAAACCCTAAAACATGCAAAAAACAACAATTCTGGGCTGGGCCTCCGGTTAATAGGTTAGTCCCAAAAATAATATAAAAGTGGATAATAAAGCCCAATAATGTCTAAAACAGTAGATAATATAGCATGGAGCAATCAAAAATTATAGATACGTTGGAGACATATCAATCGCCTTCTTCTTCATCGGCGTCCTGGACGCGGCGGCCACCCTCATCGCCATCCTCCACTTGGGCTTGCATGAGAGAAACAAGCGACCAATCCTGTTTTCGACTCTGAATCTTTTTCCCCTGCTCACGATGAGCGATCGGTACCAAATCGGACACATCTTCTTCTTCCTACTCATTCGCGGCTCATCCTTGGATCTAGCATCCTCTGCCACCTCCTTCTTCTCGTCGGGCCTGTGCTTCTTCTTCGTCGAACCCCGCAACTCCGTCTGCTTGGCGGACGTGGATTTTTAGAGCACTTGCACCCCAGCCCTGCTATCCTGGCTGTCCAATATTGCTTTAAGATCTGTGCAACACAACTAACTTTTTATATAGAATTTTCTCTTTTTTGTTTCTCTCATATAAAACATGTTTTGAAGTTCAAACCTTCGTAGTGTGGCAAAACTTTCTAACTAGAATCTAGGATAAATATTTCAGATTTTTTTTGTCAAACATAAATTTACAAAAAACAATTTTTTAATTTTAAAAATCATTTTTTGTACATTTATATTTGACAAAAAAATCTGAAAGATTTATCCTAGATTCTAGTTAGAAATCTTTGCCACCCTGCAAAGGTTTGAACTTCAAGACATGTTTTATGTGAGAGAAACAAAAAAGAAAAATGTACTTGCACGAATCGCGATGCAGGAAAATGGATGGCTACATAGAGAGGGCCTGGGTGCATGTGCTCCATTATATTTTTTTGTCTGCCTGGCCGGCCTCATCTCGCTCCTCTCCATCGCTCTAGATCTGGATTGGGAGGTTGCGGCGGCGCCCACTGCCTTGTACCGAGCCATTGTGTCAAGCTGTTGCGTCGGCGGCGCGGGGTGGCTCACCCAGCGATGTGTTTCGATGTGCTTTGGAACCTTCATGAGCGAGGCAATTTGGGGACAAGAGCGTCAAATAGGACGCGCTTGACCTGGCCGACCCATTAAGCAATTGTAGGCTTGTAGTGATGACATAGTAATTCTGTAGCGATCACATAGTAATTCTACTACCCCTAAAAAACATAGTAATTCTACTAATGAATTATAAGCAAGCAACTTGAGAGTGGCTCTGAAGAAACCGTTTCGCTATGAATTCATGTGGGAGCAAGAAGAAACTTTCAGCGCGATGGTCGAACACGCATGGCAAAGGGATCAACCAGCTACTACGATGAACCAACCAGCTACTACGGTCGAATCACGCATACGCTAGCTTGCAGAAGGGGACATCAACACACAATATTTCCAGAGAAAGCTAGTTCGCGCAGGGCAAAAAACACTATAACTCAGTTGCAACGGCTGGATGGTTCAGTGTGTAATGATCCGGAAGAGTTGGCCAATATGGCTACTAACTTTTATGAGAATCTGTATTCATCAGAAGGAACCATAGGGATGGAGGAGGTTCTTTCACACATACTATCTCGAGTTGATGCTCATATGAATGCTCATCTTAACGCTCCTTATACAAATGAGGAAGTAAAAAACACTTTGTTTCAAATGTTCCCAACTAAAGCTCCTGGTCTGGATGGTTTTCCGGCACATTTTTTCAGCGGCATTGGGATTTGTGTGGAGAGGAAGTCACATGTATGATCATTAGGGTACTCAATGGAGATGACTCACTGGAGGATATCAATCAAACGTTCATCGTTCTTATTCCCAAGATAGCAACTCCAAAAATTTTAGGACAATTTTGACCTATAAGCCTTTGTAATGTGATTTACAAAATCGCATCAAAGGTCTTAGTAAATAGGTTGAAAAGTATTCTCCCTGAGGTTATTTTTGAGGAGCAGTCGGCGTTTGTCCCTGGTCGCCTAATCACGAACAATTTCATCACTGCATATGAATGTCCGCATTACATGAAAACAAGGAGAGTTAAGGGCAACAGGTCCTGTGCACTCAAGCCTGGATATGATGAAGGTGTATGACAGACTAGAGTGGTCTTATTTGAAGGAAGTAATGCTTAAGTTGGGGATCAGTCCCCGGTTCATGGAGACAGTAATGAGGTGCGTCTCGTCTGTTTCTTTTTCGGTTCTTTTTAACGGTGGTAGCTTGGAAACTTTCAGGCCATCAAGAGGACTATGGCAGGGAGATCCGATATCCCCCTACTTATTTTTGTTGGCAGCTGAAGGGTGTTGGGGAACGTAGTAATTTCAAAATTTTCCTACACACACGCAGGATCATGGTGATGCAAAGCAACAAGAGGGGAGAGTGTGTCCACGTACCCTCGTAGACCAAAAGCGGAAGCGTTAGCACAACGCGGTTGATGTAGTCGTACGTCTTCACGATCCAACCGATCCAAGTACTGAACGCACGGCACCTCCGAGTTCAGCACATGTTCAGCTCGATGACGTCCCGCGAGCTCCGATCCTACAAAGCTTCGCCGGAGAGTTTCGTCAGCACGACAGCGTGATGGCGGTGATGATGATGATGCTACCGACGCAGGGCTTTGCCTAAGCACCGCTACGATATGATCAAGGTGGATTATAGTGGAGGGGGGCACCGCACACGGCTGGGAGAGATCAACAGATCAACTTGTGTGTCTAGAGGTGCCCCTGCCCCCGTATATAAAGGAGCAAGGGGGGAGGCCGGCCGGCCCTCTATGGCGCGCCAGGAGGAGGAGTCCTCCTCCTAGTAGGAGTAGGACTCCCCTCTTTCCTACTCCTACTAGGAGGGGGAAAGGAAGGGGGAGATGGAGAAGGAAAGGGGGGCGCCGCCCCCCCTCTCCTAGTCCAATTCGGACCAGAGGGGGAGGGGCGCGCGGCCTACCTTAGGCCAGCGCTCTCTCTCTCCACTAAGGCACATAAGGCCCATTATTTCTCCCGGGGGTTCCGGTAACCCTCCGGCACTCCGGCTTTCTCCGAAACCACCCGGAACACTTCCGGTGTCTGAATATAGTCGTCCAATATATCGATCTTTATGTCTCGACCATTTTGAGACTCCTCGTAATGTCCATGATCATATCCGGGACTCCGAACTACCTTCGGTACATCAAACCACAAAAACTCATAATACCGATCGTCACCGAACTTTAAGCATGCAGACCCTATAGGTTCGAGAACTATGTAGACATGACCGAGACACGTCTCCGGTCAATAACCAATAGCGGAACCTGGATGCTCATATTGGCTCCCACATATTCTACGAAGATCTTTATCGGTCAAACCGCATAACAACATACCTTGTTCCCTTTGTCATCGGTATGTTACTTGCCCAAGATTCGATCGTCGGTATCTCAATACCTAGTTCAATCTCGTTACCGGCAAGTCTCTTTACTCGTTTTGTAATACATCATTCCTCAACTAACTCATTAGTTGCAATGCTTGCAAGGCTTATAGTGATGTGTATTACCGAGTGGGCCCAGAGATACCTCTCCAACAATCGGAGTGACAAATCCTAATCTCGATATACGCCAACTCAACAAATACCTTCGGAGACACCCATAGAGCACCTTTATAATTACCCATTTACGTTGTGACGTTTGGTAGCACACAAAGTGTTCCTCCGGTAAACGGGAGTTGCATAATCTCATAGTCATAGGAACATATGTAAGTCATGAAGAAAGCAATAGCAACATACTAAACAATCAAGTGTTAAGCTAACGGAATGGGTCAAGTCAATCACATCATTCTTCTAATGATGTGATCCCATTAATCAAATGACAACTCATGTCTATGGTTAGGAAACATAACCATCTTTAATTAATGAGCTAGTCAAGTAGAGGCATACTAGTGACACTCTGTTTGTCTATGTATTCACACATATACTAAGTTTCCGGTTAATACAATTCTAGCATGAATAATAAACATTTATCATGATATGAGGAAATAAATAATAACTTTATTATTGCCTCTAGGGCATATTTCCTTCAGTCTCCCACTTGCACTAGAGTCAATAATCTAGATTACACAGTAATGATTCTAACACCCATGGAGCCTTGGTGCTGATCATGTTTAGCTCGTGGAAGAGGCTTAGTCAACGGGTCTGCAACATTCATATCCGTATGTATCTTGCAAATCTCTATGTCTCCCAACTGGACTTGATCCCGGATGGAGTTGAAGTGTCCCTTGATGTGCTTGGTTCTCTTGTGAAATCTGGATTCCTTTGCCAAGGCAATTGCACCAGTATTGTCACAAAAGATTTTCATTGGACCCGATGCACTAGGTATGACACCTAGATCAGATCTGAACTCCTTCATCTAGTCTCCTTCATTTGCTGTTTCCGAAGCAGCCATGTCTCCGCTTCACACGTAGATCCCGCCACGACGCTTTGTTTAGAACTGCTCCAACTGACAGCTCCACCGTTCAATATAAACATGTATCCGGTTTGAGATTTAGAATCATCCGGATCAGTGTCAAAGCTTGCATCAACGTAATCATTTACGATGAGCTCTTTGTCACCTCCATAAACGAGAAACATATCCTTAGTCCTTTTCAGGTATTTCAGGATGTTCTTGACCGCTGACCAGTGATCCACTCCTGGATTACTTTGGTACCTCTCTGCTAAACTAATAGCAAGGCACACATCAGGTCTGGTACACAGCATTGCATACATGATAGAGCCTATGGATGAAGCATAGGGAACATCTTTCATTTTCTCTCTATCTTCTGCACTGGTCGGGCATTGAGTCTTACTCAACTTCAAACCTTGCAGCACAGGCAAGAACCCTTTCTTTGCCTGATCCACTTTGAACTTCTTCATAACTTTGTCAAGGTATGTACTTTCTGAAAGTCCAATTAAGCGTCTTGATCTATCTCTATAGATCTTGATGCCAATATGTAAGTAGCTTCACTAAGGTCTTTCATTGAAAAACTCTTATTCAAGTATCCTTTTATGCTATCCAGAAATTCTATATCATTTCCAATCAACAATATGTCATCCATATATAATATTAGAAATGCTGCAAAGCTCCCACTCACTTTCTTGTAAATACAAGCTTCTCCAAAAGTTTGTATAAAACCATATGCTTTGATCACACTATCATAACTCTTATTCCAACTCCGAGAGGCTTGCACCAGTCCATAAATGGATCGCTGGAGCTTGCACACTTTGTTAGTACCATTTGGATCGATAAAACCTTCAGGTTGCATCATATAAAACTCTTCTTCCATAAATCCATTCAGGAATGCAGTCTTTACATCCATTTGCCAAATTTCATAATCATAAAATGCGGCAATTGCTAACATGATTCAGACGGACTTAAGCATCGCTATGGGTGAGAAGGTCTCATCATAGTCAACTCCTTGAACTTGTTGAAAACCTTTCACAACAAGTCGAGCTTTGTAGACAGTAACATTACCGTCAGCGTCTGTCTTCTTCTTGAAGATACATTTATTTTCGATGGCTTGCCGATCAACAGGCAAGTCAACCAAAGTCCACACTTTGTTCTCATACATGGATCCCATCTCAGATTTCATGGCCTCAAGCCATTTTGCGGAACCTGGGCTCATCATCGCTTCCTCATAGTTCGTAGGTTCGTCATGGTCTAGTAACATGACCTCCAGAATAGGATTACCGTACCACTCTGGTGCGGATCTTACTCTGGTTGACCTACGAGGTTTGGTAGTAACTTGATCTGAAGTTTCATGATCATCATCATTAGCTTCCTCACTAATTGGTGTATGTGTCACAGGAACCAGTTTCTTAGATGAACTACTTTCCAATAAGGGAGCAGGTACAGTTACCTCATCAAGTTCTACTTTCCTCCCACTCACTTCTTTCGAGAGAAACTCCTCTAGAAAGGATCCATTCTTAACAACGAATGTCTTGCCTTCGGATCTGTGATAGAAGGTGTACCCAACAGTTTCCTTTGGGTATCCTATGAAGACACATTTCTCCGATTTGGGTTCGAGCTTATCAGGTTGAAGCTTTTTCACATAAGCATCCCAGCCCCAAACGTTAAGAAACGACAACTTTGGTTTCTTGCCAAACCACAGTTCATAAGGCGTCATCTCAACGGATTTTGATGGTGCCCTATTTAACGTGAATGCAGCCATCTCTAAAGCATAGCCCCAAAATGATAGCAGTAAATCAGTAAGAGACATCATAGGTCGCACCATATCTAGTAAAGTACGATTACGATGTTCGGACACACCATTACACTGTGGTGTTCCGGGTGGCGTGAGTTGTGAAACTATTCCGCATTGTTTCAAATGTAGACCAAACTCGTAACTCAAATATTCTCCTCCACGATCAGATCGTAGAAACTTTATTCTCTTGTTACGATGATTTTCCACTTCACTCTGAAATTCTTTGAACTTTTCAAATGTTCCAGACTTATGTTTCATTAAGTAGATATGCCCATATCTTCTCAAATCGTCTGTGAAGGTGAGAAAATAACGATACCTGCCACGAGCCTCAGTATTCATCAGACCACATACATTAGTATGTATGATTTCCAATAAATCGGTTGTTCGCTCCATAGTTCCGGAGAACGGCGTTTTAGTCATCTTGCCCATGAGGCATGGTTCGCAAGTACCAAGTGATTCATAATCAAGTGATTCCAAAAGTCCATCAGTATGGAGTTTCTTCATGCGCTTTACACCAATATGACCCAAACGGCAGTGCCACGAATAAGTTGCACTATCATTATCAACTCTACATCTTTTGCCTTCAGCATTATGAATATGTGTGTCACTACTGTCGAGATTTAAGACAAATAGACCACTCTTCAAGGGTGCATGACCATAAAAGATATTATTCATATAAATAGAACAACCATTATTCTCAGATTTAAATGAATAACCGTCTCGCATCAAACAAGATCCAGATATAATGTTCATGCTCAACACTGGCACCAAATAACAATTATTTAGTTCTAAAACTAATCCCTAAGGTAGATGTAGAGGTAGCGTGCCGACGGTGATCACATCGACTTTGGAACCATTTCCCACACGCATCGTCATCTCGTCCTTAGCTAGTCTTTGCTTAATCCGTACTCCCTGTTTCGAGTTGCAAATATTAGCAACAGAACCAGTATCAAATACCCAGGTGCTACTTCGAGCTCTAGTAAGGTACACATCAATAACATGTATATCACATATACCTTTGTTCACCTTGCCATCCTTCTTATCCGCCAAATACTTGGGGTAGTTCCGTTTCCAGTGACCAGTCTGCTTGCAGTAGAAGCACTCAGTCTTAGGCTTAGGTCTAGACTTGGGTTTCTTCTCTTGAGTAGAAACTTGTTTGATGTTCTTCTTGAAGTTCCCCTTCTTCTTCCCTTTGCCCTTTTTCTTGAAACTGGTGGTCTTGTTGACCATCAACACTTGATGCTCCTTCTTGATTTCTACCTCCGCAGCCTTTAGCATTGCGAAGAGCTCGGGAATTGTCTTATCCATCCATTGCATATTATTGTTCATCACAAAGCTCTTGTAGCTTGGTGGCAGTGATTGAAGAATTCTGTCGATGACACTATCATCCAGAAGATTAACTCCCAGTTGAATCAAGTGATTGTTATACCCAGACATTCTGAGTATATGCTCACTGACAGAACTATTCTCCTCCATCTTGCAGCTGTAGAACTTATTGGAGACTTCATATCTCTCAATCCGAGCATTTGCTTGAAATATTAACTTCAACTCATGGAACATCTCATATGCTCCATGAAGTTCAAAACGTCGTTGAAGTCCCGGTTCTAAGCCGTAAAGCATGGCACACTTAACTATCGAGTAGTCATCAGCTTTGCTCTGCCAGACGTTCATAACATCTGGTGTTGCTCCTGCAGCAGGTTTGGCACCTAGCGGTGCTTCTAGGACGTAATTCTTCTATGCAGCAATGAGGATAATCCTCAAGTTACGGACCCAGTCCGTGTAATTGCTACCATCATATTTCAACTTAGCTTTCTCAAGGAACGCATTAAAATTCAATGGTACAACAGCACGGGCCATCTATCTACAACAACATAGACAAGAAAAATACTATCAGGTACTAAGTTCATGATAAATTTAAGTTCAATTAATCATATTACTTAAGAACCCCCACTTAGATAGACATCCCTCTAATCATCTAAGTGATCACGTGATCCAAATCAACTAAACCATAACTGATCATCACGTGAAATGGAGTAGTTTTCAATGGTGAACATCACTATGTTGATCATATCTACTATATGATTCACGCTCGACCTTTCGGTCTCAGTGTTTCGAGGTCATATCTGCATATGCTAGGCTCGTCAAGTTTAACCCGAGTATTCCGCGTGTGCAAAACTTGCTTGCACCCGTTGTAGATGAACGTTGAGCTTATCACACCCGATCATCACGTGGTGTCTGGGCATGATGAACTTTGGCAACGGCGCATACTCAGGGAGAACACTTTTTCCTTGAAATTTAGTGAGAGGTCATCTTATAATGCTATCGTCAATCAAATCAAAATAAGATGCATAAATGATAAACATCACATGCAATCAATATAAGTGATATGATATGGCCATCATCATCTTGTGCTTGTGATCTCCATCTCTGAAGCACCGTCATGATCACCATCGTCACCGGCGCGACACTTTGATCTCCATCATAGCATCGTTGTCGTCTCGCCAACTATTGCTTCTACGACTATCGCTACCGCTTAGTGATAAAGTAAAGCAATTACAGGGCGATTGCATTGCATACAATAAAGCGACAACCATATGGCTCCTGCCAGTTGTCGATAACTCCGTTACAAAACATGATCATCTCATACAATAAAATATAGCATCATGTATTGACCATATCACATCACAACATGCCTTGCAAAAACAAGTTAGACGTCCTCTACTTTGTTGTTGCAAGTTTTACGTGGCTGCTACGGGCTGAGCAAGAACCGTTCTTACCTATGCATCAAAACCACAACGATAGTTCGTCAAGTTAGTGTTGTTTTAACCTTCACAAGGACCGGGCGTAGCCACACTCGGTTCAACTAAAGTTGGACAAACTGACACCCGCCAGCCACCTGTGTGCAAAGCACGTCGGTAGAACCAGTCTCGCGTAAGTGTACGCGTAATGTCGGTCCGGGCCGCTTCATCCAACAGTACCGTCGAACCAAAGTATGACATGCTGGTAAGCAGTATGACTTGTATCGCCCACAACTCACTTGTGTTCTACTCGTGCATATAACATCTAAGCATAAACCTGGCTCGGATGCCACTGTTGGGGAACATAGTAATTTCAAAATTTTCCTACGCACACGCAGGATCATGGTGATGCAATGCAACGAGAGGGGAGAGTGTGTCCACGTACCCTCGTAGACCGAAAGCAGAAGCGTTAGCACAACGCGGTTGATGTAGTCGTACGTCTTCACGATCCGACCGATCCAAGTACCAAATGCACATCACCTCCGAGTTCAGCACACGTTCAACTCGATGACGTCCCGCGAGCTCCGATCCAACAAAGCTTCACCAGAGAGTTTCATCAGCATGACGGCGTGATGATGGTGATGATGATGATGCTACCGACGCAGGGCTTTGCCTAAGCACCGCTACGATATGATCGAGGTGGATTATATATGGTGGAGGGAGGCACCGCACACGGCTGGGAGAGATCAACAGATCAACTTGTGTGTCTAGAGGTGCCCCTGCCCCCGTATATAAAGGCGCAAGGGGGGAGGCCGGCCGACCCTCTATGGCACGCCAGGAGGAGGAGTCCTCCTCCTAGCAGGAGTAGGACTCCCCTCTTTCCTACTCCTACTAGGAGGGGGAAAGGAAGGGGGAGAGGGAGAAGGAAAGGGGGGCACCGCCTCCCCTCTCCTAGTCCAATTCGGATCAGAGGGGGAGGGACGGTGGACTGCCCTAGGCCAGCCCTCTCTCTCTCTCCACTAAGGCCCATGAGGCCCATTATTTCCCCCGAGGGGGGGGGTCCGGTAACGCTCCGGCACTCCGGTTTTCTCCGAAACCACCCGGAACACTTCCGCTGTCCGAATATAGTCGTCCAATATATCGATCTTTATGTCTCGACCATTTCGAGAATCCTCGTCATGTCTACGATCATATCCGGGCTCCGAACTACCTTCGGTACATCAAAACACAAAAACTCATAATACCGATCGTCAGCGAACTTTAAGCGTGCGGACCCTATGGGTTCGAGAACTATGTAGACATGACCGAGACACGTCTCCAGTCAATAACCAATAGCGGAACCTGGATGCTCATATTGGCTCCCACATATTCTATGAAGATCTTTATCGGTCAAACCGCATAACAACATACGTTGTTCCCTTTGTCATCGGTATGTTACTTGCCCGAGATTCGATCGTCGGTATCTCAATACCTAGTTCAATCTCATTATCGGCAAGTCTCTTTACTTGTTCCGTAATACATCATTCCTCAACTAACTCATTAGTTGCAATGCTTATAGTGATGTGTATTACCGAGTGGGCCCAGAGATACCTCTCCGACAATCGGAGTGACAAATCCTAATCTCGATATACGCCAACTCAACAAATACCTTCGGAGACACCTGTAGAGCACCTTTATAATCACCCATTTACGTTGTGACGTTTGGTAGCACACAAAGTGTTCCTCCGGTAAACGGGAGTTGCATAATCTCATAGTCATAGGAACATATATAAGTCATGAAGAAAGCAATAGCAACATACTAAACGATCAAGTGCTAAGCTAATGGAATGGGTCAAGTCAATCACATAATTGTCCTAATGATGTGATCCCGTTAATCAAATGACAACTCATGTCTATGGTTCGAAAACACAACCATCTTTAATTAACGAGCTAGTCAAGTAGAGGCATACTAGTGACACTCTGTTTGTCTATGTATTCACACATGTACTAAGTTTCCAGTTAATACAATTCTAGCATGAATAATAAACATTTATCATGATATGAGGAAATAAATAATAACTTTATTATTGCCTCTAGGGCATATTTCCTTCAAAGGGCTATCTTGCTTGCTTAATGCACATGATAGTGGGGTCCGGGGTCTCTGGGTTGCACCCAATGCACCGGCTGTCAATCACTTATTGTTCACCGCTGGTAGGCTCTTATTCTTTGAAGCAACAAGTGTTGGTGCAGCCAGGATAAGAGATCTTCTGAACACATATTGTGCTGCCTCGGGTCAACGCATAAACACCGACAAATCGTCCATTTATTTCAGTAAAAAAGTCTCAGACACCCAGCGTTTGGAGATTAAAAACATTCTGGATGTCCAGAACGAGGCATTATCAGAGAAATATCTGGGTCTGCCCATAGATGTTGGGAAGGAGAAGGAGTGATGCTTCAGATACTTGAAAGACCGAATATGGAAGCACATTCAGGGATGGATGGAGAAATGCTTGTCGGCCGTAGGGAAAGAGGTGTTGATAAAATCAGTTGCTCAGTCTATCCCTCCGTATTCCATGGCCTGTTTTAAATTACCTCGCGGTTTGTGTGAGCACATGAATGGGCTACTTCGTAAATTTTGGTGGGGAAGTAAACAAGGCCAGAGGAAACCTACATGGGTGTCGTGAAGAACTATGTGCAAGCCCAAGTTTATGGGAGGCATGGGGATTCCAGGATATCAAACTCTTTAATCTTGCATTACTAGCCAGACAAGTTTGGCGTTTGCTTCAGGATTCGGATACTCTAAGTGCTAGGGTTTTAAAAGCCAAATACTACCCCAGGTTGATATTCTACACGCAACTCTGGGCTCTCACCCGTCCCAGGTTTGGCGTTCCTTGATCGAAGGAAGAGATGTCCTTGCTTTGGGTCTCATCAGGAGGATCAGTACAGGAGCAGAGACACATATTTGGCATGATAACTGGCTGTCGCGCGACTATAAGTTAAGACCAATATGCTCCATTACAGTGAACCCGACACAACTAGTCTCAGAATTGATTGATCCAGTTTTGTGTACATGGAATAAACAGGTGATCAATGAACACTTTATTGCTCCGGATGCTAATGTAATACTGAACATCCCTTTGAGCTCTAGGTTGCAGCCGGACTTTTGGGCATGGCACTATGACCAGAAGGGGCTTTTCTCTGTCCGACTGGTTGGAGCATAGGCCGGGGCACTCAAATCAAACTCAGTAAAGGAATTCATGGTCGCGATTATGGAAAGTTAAAATCCCATCGAAAGTCAGAGTCTTCGTATGGAGATTATCTCACATGTCTCTCCCCACAGGCACAACCCGACATGAAAGAAAGATGGCGACCACACCGGCGTGTTCCATCTACAATGCTGAAACAGATTCATGGTGGCACTCTCTCTTTGAGTGCCGCATGGCAAGGTGTGTATTGGCCTTGGGGGATGAGGAGATTGTCGAACATATGTTGTCCAACAGGTCTGATGATGCAAGGTTATGGCTGTTTTGGCTTTTTTGAGTCCATGCATCAACATGATTTAGCGAGGGTGCTTATTACAATGTGGGCTATTTGGTGGGCTTGAAGAAGGGCTATACATGACAATGAATTCCAGAGTCCTCTATCTACTATGTGCTTCATCAACCGTTACTTGGAGGACCTGGACATAGCTTCTGCTACGAGGGTAATACCTAATGCAAAAAACCCTCAGCAACGTGTTCATCGTTGGATTGCACCGGGAGAAGATGCAGTGAAGATAAATGTGGATGGCGCAGTCTCTAGATCTGGTAAGGCGGGGGCAGCGGCTGCTATATGCAGAGACAAGCACGACAACTACATGGGGGCATCAGCAGTTACATTCGATGGACTGGTGGATGCGGCAAGCCTTGAAGCCCATGCGTGCAGTGAGGCACTTGCTCTGGCAGGGGATCTTCATATCTCACATGCGATAATAGCATCTGATTGCATGCAGGTCGTGTCCGACATCAACGAGAGGGCGTTTTCATCTTATGCACTAGTCGTAGATGAAGTTAAGGCATCGATGAATGATTTTGTAAAAATTAGCTTTCGTTATGAGTGTAGGGAAGCAAACCTAGAAGCTCACGCCATTGCAAGGGCTGCTTCAGCTTTCCCTCGTGGTCGCCGTTTGTGGCTAGGGATTCTTCCAAACATTGCTTGTATTGCTTCGGCAATGAACGTTGAATAAAATCCCTGGTTCACCTAAAAAAACATAGTAATTCTGTACCGACTCCAAGAATTCTAGCAATGTTTTTTTCTCTCGGTTTTCTAGGGTTTTTTAGGTTTAATATACGTAGGGTATACTGTAGCGACTCGAGCAGATACAAAAGTGGGCGTTTGTTTTAACGTTTCTTAGTCTATTGACAAAATGATTTAAAGTGATTTTTTAAAAGATGGATATTTTTTTGCAAATGTGACCATTTTTGGAAATTTCTGAACATTTCTCGAAAAACATGAATATTTTAAAACACAAACATTTGTTGAAAACGCAAACAAAATTTGAATAGTTTTTAAAACATCAAACATTTTTTAGAATTTCAATTAAAATAAACACAACCATTTCTTTACAATCTAAATATCTTTTAAAATAACATAAATATTTTATGAAATTTCTGAAAATGGCCATAAAGATAAAGAGAAAAATAGGAAAACAAATATATGATAAACCCAGACCAAAACCTTCTGGAAGGTTCCTGAAATTGGTAAAAAGATAGACCGGAAGAAAGTTCCTAAAAGCAGACTTCCTGTTAAAGCAGACTTTCAGTGCACGGGTGCATTGGGGCACGTTTTTTTACACCCTTAAAAATGGTGCTTAAACTATTTCCTTTTTATTTGTTTTACATGAATACACATGCATGTAGTCTAAGTACCCGTGAAATTTTGTTAAATAATACACTGCACAAAAAACCAAAAAATTCGGACCAAAATAAACAGAAAAAAAACAAGCCCAATTTCTACATGTATTATATCTTTTCGAATCTCTCACACGCAGACAAATATATTGATGAAAATTAGGCCCATTATACTGCACTGCTGATGTGCTATACATGTATGTACACAATTTTTTTAATCTTACAGGCTGTAAAAATCCATTTTTTTGAACTTTTAAAAAGGAGCTCAATGTGCTCTCCATAGTCATTATTCAACTTCATGTATGCTATGATACGTAAACAGACCGGCCCAATCGCTTGCCCTTTCAGGAAAGCTCAACACTTTGGCGCACTATGCGGCAAATGTACCCTCATGAGCTCCAGGTCTTCCAATAATGGGTTTAATAACCATTGGGCCGGTAGATTAATTAACTTAAATTCAGCATATTTTTATTTTAAAAATGGCATGCGCAACTTAGAGAATCTAAAGACAATGCTAAACACATAGCCTAAAAATAATAGCACAGTCCCACACACCAGGACGATCTAAAGATTAACTCGGTAATACTTATGTACTAATTTTGCATTTTTACAAAAAATAAGCACTGCATATTGCTTAGGTGGTTGTAAACATTTCTAGTGTCAGTCAATTTTCTGTATCGTTAGATTATCATATAGCAACCATCCAGTAGCACATTGTTCTTATTCTTCCTCCCGTGTGAACGATCTCTACCCATCGTCGCTGGCAATGTCGTCAGCCTAATCGCCTGCTCTCACCTTCTGTGGCTGGTGATCCTACCACATTATTCTCTCTTCCGAACCGATGCCGACCACCATCCCTCTAAACTCCCCATTCTCCAGCGCCGTCGATAAACCCGGAATAATCGATCCAAACATGCTATCCTCTGACTCACTCCCGCCCAGTGGTGGAGCTAGAGCTTCATGGGGGCAACCCAGGCCATGGCCCCCTAGCTCATAGAAAACATATGTATACACCTTATTATTGACTTATTTGTCCACTAAAAATCAGCCCATAGTGTTTGTCTTTGCCCCACACCCTGCCAACACCCCACCACCAATTTTGGCCCAAGCTCCGCCACCGCTCCCGCCATCGACGCCTCATTCATGGCCCACACTCACCGTGGAGCCCGCGTCCTCCTTGTCTTGTGCCCGGCCTTAGCTGTTAGAAATCACGACGACCATATATTGCTTGATGTGACTGCTATTTCCGTCATGCTGAAGTGAATGCCCCCGTGCTGTAGCTATCGGGCCGGCCTGTTAGCGCGGTTTCAAAGAAAGAGTGAAGAAAAATGGGCGAAATCAGGATTTCAGATTGGATCTCCTGGTTGAGAGGCAACTCTCTAGCAACTAAGCCAACTTCAACTTTGTGTAAACTACCAGGGCGCGACCTAGTTGACTGGAAAGTACAGTAGTACTCCCTTCGTTCCTAAATACTTGTCTTTCTAGGCATTTCAACAAGTGACTATATAGGGAGCAAAATGAGTGAATCTACACTCTAAAATATGTCTACATACATCCATATGTAGTAGTCATTTGAAATGTCTAGAAAGACAAATATTTAGGAACGGAGGGAGTAGTATCCAAATGTCCAAATGTTGTGGCAGGGGCAGGGTCGGTCAAATCGTTTGCAGGTACATAAACTGTTTGAATCAAGGGTAAAAGAGACAATTTTGCATTGGTTTTTCCTGGTTTTTTGTGTATGTTTTGTCTTTCTTTTTTCACCGGTTTTCTTTCTCTCTTTATTTATTTTCATTCTATTTTTTCTTTTTTTCTTCTGTTATTAGGTTTTCTCTTTTTTGTTTTCTTTCATTTTTTCCTTCTCCATTTTTTGTTTTTCGTCCATTTTTCTTTGTGTCTTTCATTGTTTTTATTGGTTTTCCTTCTTTTTTGGGTTTCTTTGTTTCTTTGGTTTCCATTCTACGCTTTCCGTATATGTCAAGAACATTTTTCTAATACCTGTTTAACAATTTTACAATACAAATTTAACATTTTCTTGAATACATGGTCAACAGTTTTTTGTACATGATTTTTCAAATTATTGATTACATTTTTAGTTAGAATATTGATATTTTTTAATACATGGTCAACTTTTTCTATACATTTTAAACATTTTTAATACTTGATTATGAATTTTTAAATAAAATATTAACACTTTTAATACACTGACCACATTTTTATACACATTTAATATTTCCGAAATGCTTGATTTTTTTTCAAATACTGGTTCAACATTTTTCCAAATGCTTGATTAACATTTTTATATACATGATCAAATTTTTGCTTAACTTTTAAATACATGGTCAACATTTTTTCTATATACAATTAACATTTTTATATACATGATCAATGTTTTTCTTCATTTATTTAATACATGGTCAACATTTTTTCTATACACATGTAACATTTTTCCAAATGCTTGATGAACATATTTGAAATACTTGTTCAACATTTTCTCAAATGCTTGATTAATATTTTTCTATACATGATCAAATTTTCATCATTTTTTAATACATGGTAAACATTTTTTATATACACGTTTAACATTTTGAAATGCTTGATTAACATTTTTCAGATATTTTCTCAACAATTTTTTTTTCAAATTATTGACTAAAATATTGTAAATACATGATCAAATGTTTTCATACACATTGTTCGTTTGTATAAATTTTTCGTATATGTGATAAACATTTTCTCTATATGCATTTAACACTTTTCAAATGCTCGGTCAACATTTTTTTAATGTTTTTTGTAGAATGTTTTTTGATATATATATATATATAGAAAATGTTAAAGTATAAATAAAAGTAAGAAATAATGCAAAAAATGGAAACAGAAAAAGAAAAACGAAAAAAAATAGGGTGTGGCATCCCTTGCGTCTGGGCCGGCCCATCTCGCTCTTACCCTTGGGCGAGGGTTCCATAGGTTTCACTTAATGCGAGACATAGCGATGCCCATTAGGTTAGCTAAGTTTTTGCATTCACTTGATCAAGGTAGATATGTTTGGTTAATCCAACCACATGATCCCTTTTGTACCCCCCTCCATCTGGAGTTTGATTAATAAACCTTGGTGATACCCCTCAAAAAAATAAATAGAAATCGACACATCAAATATTTTCAGGCGGCTAAGGTTTAGCAAAACCGAAAAAAAAAATATAAACTACCCCTTGAAGTGATTCTTTTTTTCTTGAAACGATCAAATCAAACACGTGAATTGGCGTAGCCAGATAGTTGATCCAACCTACTACTAAAGCGATTCCGCAAAGAAAAAAACTGCTGCTAAAGTGGAGCGCCATCGGCGCAGCACGAGGAAGGCATGGCGACGACTGTTGAACCATCGCCTCGCACACACATCGTCCAGTCAGAACCCACTCGGCACCGCACGCGGCGAGGGAGGAAAACCGGCACGGCCAGCACGAATCCCTCACGCTTGAAACACATGGAGCGACGGAGAGAAGAATGAATATGCTATTCCGTTCAAGTCAAAGCTGCTGCAACCTGCCGATTAATTAACCCAGATTGTCACAAGAGGGCGCAGACTCATTTCCGTCAGGAAAATTCGACGGCGATGAAAAAGAATAGAATATCCTTGTAAAAACCCTCTAGTCGCCCAGCCTTGTTGAGTCCTGCATCGAGATTGCCCTTCAAACTCTACGGGCGACGTCCAAGCTGAAGCAAACTGCATTCGTAGCCGTCCAACGATCATTCTCAGTTTGGTTTCGGCTTCAGTTTCTGTCAGGAACTTGGGCGGCGATGAAAGGG
The DNA here is from genome assembly GCA_034509565.1 of Triticum monococcum. Lineage (NCBI taxonomy): Eukaryota > Viridiplantae > Streptophyta > Magnoliopsida > Poales > Poaceae > Triticum > Triticum monococcum. The sequence goes on from CM067843.1 coordinate 81,961,538, forward strand.
ATATCCCTCCATTAAACCCCAGCGCTCGAGCTCTTGTCGCCCCTGCCTTGTTGACCCTCGGCATCGAAATCGCCCTTGAAACAATGGGCCTCCCCGAGGCCGAGTCAGCCTTGGTTACTTCGTCGTGGTCTTCAAGTAAAACCCTGGCGAGCGGCTCTCCCTCGGGGAGACCGGCGGCGGGAGAGCGACGCCTCTTCCAATCATGCTGGAGGTCTTACAAAAAGGCTTTACAGGTTCACAGTTCGTTCGTACTAAAACACAAAAAAGGCTCTATAGGTTTCGGCTACAGCCTTGCATGCATTGTTCGGCCTCTGTCGGTTGGCACATCGAAAATTAAGCCTGGAGTGCGACAATTTGCTGTTGTTGTTGTGTTGTAATTTGCGTCGGTCGTTGTTTGCGCCGCGTCGCGGTGTGGAATTGACGGCTTGACGTTGGCAGTTAAAAGGATCTAGTATATACTAAATTTGACCAGCAAGAGAAAAAAAAGCTTATGACCAGAGTGAAGGTTACATCTTGACAAGGCTGTTCGGTGAAAAACAAACTTTATATAGTATATAATTTTCAGATGCAGCGGGAACGTAAAACGACTAGCATAGCCCAAACTTTCTTTTTCAAACCGCGGTACTCCTCTTTTATTTAATTTCTCAATGAAAAATGTCAAGCTCATTCCAACAAACAATGGACGCGAGAGGAGTAGAACATGCTCGAACATTGCCGAGAGACCCATCACACTTGTCCCAAATCGGTGCAAACGCTGCCAAATGAAAAACGTGGCAACGTTGTGTAGAGCCGTTTATGTAAGGTTAAGCGCAACTGTGCAAGCCAGTGCATAATGCGCGAGAAGACAAAAGACCCTAAAGCGGTCACTACTTCAGACACGAACAACCTCCAACTCCAAGTACTTGTCATCGTCGAAGCTCCAAGAGTATCTCGTATAGAAGCACACGTCATTTTGAGTTGTAATGTTGCCTTGTTCCCTTGAACTTACCTAGGTTTCCTTTTTTTCACCCACATGTTTTGGCTTCATGCTTTTCTCCTCTAAAAGACAATTTGTTGATGTTAACTTCTAATACGCGTCGGTTGTTGTTTACGTCGTACCATGGGATGAAATTGACGACTTGGCGTTGGTACTTAAAAGGATCTATATTATACCACTAACTTTAACCAAAATCACCATTGCATCTTGGCAAAACTGTTCGGTGAAAAACAAAGTTATAAAGTACTCTATATAAGTTTCAAATGCAGCGGGAACATAAAATGACTAGCATAGTCGAGACTTTCTTTCTTGGGTACTCCCCTTTCATTTATTTTTTCAACAGAAAATTTTAATCTCATTACAACAAACAATGACCGTGAAAGGAGTAGAACATGCTCGAACATTGCCAAGAGACCCATCACACATGTCCCAAATCGGTGCAGACGCCACGGCATGAAAACGTGGCAACATTGTGTAGAACCGTTAAGGCAAATGTTAAGTGCAAAGACGCTAAGCAGTCACTACTTCAGCAACAAATGGAAAACGTGACAACATTGTGTAAAGTCATTTAGATAAGGGTTAAGTGCAAGTCAGTGCATAGTGCAAGAGAAGACAAAAGACCCTAAGCGGTCACTAGTTCAGACATGAACGACCTCCAGCTTCAAGTTATCTCATATAGAAACACACATCGTCATTTTGGATTGTAATATGTTGCCTCGTTCCCTTGAACTTACCTAGCTTTCCTTCTTTTCACCCACAAATTTTGGCTTTCTGTTTTCTCCTCTGAAAGACAATTTGTTGATGTTAACTTCTAATATGTGTCGCTTATTGTTTACGTCGCACCACGTCATGGAATTGACGACTTGGCGTTGGTACATAAAAGGATTTATTTATATTATACCACTAATTTTGACCAAAATCGCCATTGCATCTTGACAAAATTGTTCGGTGAAAAACAAAATTATAAAGTATATAAGTTTGAAATGCAACGGTGACATAAAATGACTAGCATAGTCAAAATTTTCTTTTCGAACAAGAATACCCCCCTTTCATTTATTTTTTCAATGGAAAATGTTAATCTCATTACAACAAACAATGGCCGCGAAAGGAGTAGAACATGCTCGAAAATTGCCGAGAGACCCATCACACATGTCCCAAATTGGTGCAAACGCCACGACATGAAAACATGGCAACATTGTGTAGAACCGTTTAGGCAAATGTTAAGTGCAAGGCAGCGCATAGTGCGCGAAGAGAGAAAAGACGCTAAGTAGTCACTACTTCAGCAATGAATGAAAAACGTGGCAACGTTATGTAAAGTCATTTAGGTAAGGGTTAAGTGCAAGTCAGTGCATAATGCAAGAGAAGACAAAAGACCCTAAGCAGTCACTAGTTCAGATACGAACAACCTCCAACTCCAAGTTATCTCATATAGAAGCACACATCGTCATTTTCGGTTGTAATATGTTGCCTTGTTCCCTTGAACTTGCCAAGGTTTCCTTCTTTTCACCCACAGGTTTTAAGTTTTTTCTTTTCTCCTCTGAAAGACAATTTGTTAATGTTAACCTGTAATATGTGTCGGTTGTTGTTTACGTCGCACCACGGGGTGGTTTGACGACTTGACGTTGATACATAAAAGGATCTATATTATACCACTAACTTTGACAAAAATTACCATTGCATATTGACAAGACTGTTCGGTGAAAAACAAATCATGAAGTATATAAGTTTCAAATGCAGAAGGAACATAAAATGACTAGCATAGCAGAAACTTTCTTTTTCAAACACGGATACTCCCCTTTCATTCGTTTTTTCAAAGAAAATGTTAAGCTCATTACAACAAACAATGGCCACAGAAGGAGTAGAACATGCTCGAACATTGCCAAGAGACCCATCGCACATGTCCCAAATTGGTGCAAACGCCCAACGTGAAAATGTGGCAACATTGTGTAGAACCGTTTAAGAAAAGGTTAAGTGCAAGCCAACACATAGTGCAAGAGAAGACAAAAGACGCTAAGCGGTCACTACTTCAACAAACAATGACCTCCACTCCAAGTGTTTGTGTAACGCCCCGAGACCGATGTGCCAGCTGTCCTCCAGTTATTCGTCGTTGTTGCCTTGTCATTGCTTGCGTGTCATGCATTGCATATCATGTCATCATGTGCATTTCATTTGCATACATGTTCGTCTCATGCATCCGAACATTTCCCCCGTTGTCCGTTTTGCATTCCGGCGCTCCGTTCTCCTCCGGTGGTCATTTCTACCTTCTTCTCGTGTTTGGAGGTAAACATTTCTGGATTGGACTGAGACTTGCCAAGCGGCCTTGGTTTACTACCGGTAGACCGCCTGTCAAGTTTCGTACCATTTGGACTTCGTTTGATACTCCAACGGTTAACCGAGGGACCGAAAATGCCTCGTGTGTGTTGCAGCCCAACACCCTTCCATTTTGGCCCAAAACCCACCTAAACCCTCTCCATCATCTCGATCGTTTGTTCACGATCGCGTGGCCAAAAACCGCACCTCATTTGGACTCTCCTAGCTTCCTCTACCTATAAAAGAGCACCCCTCCCCGAAATTTCGGATCATTTCGCGGATGAACCCTAGATCAATTCCTCCCTGCGCCGCCGGACATGTCCGCCCGGTGGCCAGATGCGTCCGCCACCTCCCGCGCCCTATCCGCAGCTGCCACCTGTCCTCCGCCGCCGTCTCCACCGCGCCGGCCCGCGGAGCCCATCGCGGGCCCGCCCGGCCCGGTCGCCGCCGCCGCTCGCCCGAGCGACTCCCCGCGCGGGAGCCTGAGCTGCGCGCCGCCCCGCCGCCCTTTGCCGGCGTTCGCCTTCGCCGGCACCTCGCCGCGCCTCCGCCGGCGTGTGCCGCCTCGCCGGCGCTGCTCTGGCCGCCGCTCTCCGCCGCCTTGCCAACGCCGCGCCGCCCGCACGTCGTCGGCCCCGCCGCCCGCACTTCGGCCGCCGCCCCCTGCCTACTCCGGCGAGCTCCCATGACGCCGGCCACCGTGTTCCTCTTCTCCGGCGAAGATCTCCGACGAGCCTTGGTTCACGCGCCCGGATCTGGATCGGGTCAAACCCTAGGTTGACCCCGAAATTTCCCTAAGTTCTTTTATTTTTACATCCTGGAGCACTTTTCATCATGCCATATCTCCGCATCCATAGCTCCGTTTTGGGCATATAGCTTATCAAAATGTTCATCTCAGAGAGTACATCATTTCATCTCATTGCATCATTTTCATTTGAGTTCATCTTGATGCCCGAAATGCTGTTAGAAGAATGCTATTTGAGTTAATTATCAGATATGCTGCTCCAATTAGATATTTGTCATTTTTGCCATGATTATTGTGTCCATGATATGCCCCTGAGCTCTACATATGTTTTGTTATATGTTTTGTCATCTTTCTAGAGGTGCAATCTATGTATTTTTGTGACGTGTGTGGTGACTAGCACAAGCTTGCAAAGTGGTGCATTCTTTAATGCTGATTTCAGGGACTTAGCATTTCCACTAAGTCCTTGGACTGTTTATCTCAATATGCCATATGTTCATGTTGTTTCCTAGTGATTCGTGCCTCTTTTGAGGATGACCAGTAAGGATGTTTTGTTAATCTTGTAGTGCTCTATCCATCCATGCCTTTGTTTGCAATTATGGAGCACCCTAGCTTGAGTCAATCGAGCTCTACTTTTGCTATTTCGTGAATCTGAGCAGATTGTCTACTTGTTAGCGATTTTGCCGAGGATATTGTAGTTGATCCGTGCATGCTATGTTGTTGTTCTTGCCATGTATAGCTTTTATAATGTTTATTCTTGATGGGTGTATGCTTATATTGTCATGCCTTGCTCTGTAGTGAGTGCATCGAGATCGTAAACATGCCTACTTGATATCTGATTTGCATGCTCCAGTATAGCTTTTATAATGTTTATTCTTGATGGGTGTATGCTTATATTGTCATGCCTTGCTCTGTAGTGAGTGCATCAAGCTCGTAAACATGCCTACTTGATATCTGATTTGCATGCTCCAGTTTTTCACTAAGTCTGTGATCTGATTATGTTTTTGCCATGTTCACATGCTTGCAATTGTATTTTCGGACCCCTTTTGACTCAAGGTCACTAAGGGACTTTTGTTAAGCTCTTTGAGTAGCTCCATGCCATGCTTTACTTTGCCATGTTCAGGCCCTGTAGCATATAGTTTTCATGCTCCAAAGTGTGCTATCTGATCCGAAATTCCAGACAAGTGTTAATTTCACTAAGTCTGAAATCTGTTTGCCAAATGCATTTTTGCCATGCTTGTTTGAACCTGTTAATGGATGAATTGGCCGTAGCTCAGTGTTCATCTTTTGTTAAGCATCATGAATGGATCCCTGCCATGTATTTTGTTGCCATGTTTGAGTGATGTAGCATATTTATCTTGCTGCATTTAGTTGGCTATTTGCTGTTTATCGCAGACCGTTGCCATATTTGAATTGCTTGCCATTTCCAAACCGTGCATCCGATTCCGGTGATCTTTATATCGATTTCAACCGAAATCACCTCACCTTTCCAATGGCACACTTGGATTTCCAAGTTGAGGCCAGGTTTATTCATTCCTTGTCAAATCTTGCATATGCATCGCATACCGCATCCCGCATATCATACCATGTTCATGTGTGGTTTGTTTACTATGTTGTGTGCTTCTTTCCGGTGTTTTGCTTCTTCGGGTTGGTTCCGGTAACGTCGCGTTTGTGAGGACCCGTTCGTCTACTTCCGTTTGTCTTCTTCATGGACTCGTTCTTTTTCCTTGCGGGATTTCAGGCAAGATGACCATACCCTCGAAATCACTTCTATCTTTGCTTGCTAGTTGCTCGCTCTTTTGCTATGCCTATGCTGCAATACCTACCACTTGCTTATCATGCCTCCCATATTGTTGAACCAAGCCTCTAACCCACCTTGTCCTAGCAAACTGTTGTTTGGCTATGTTACCGCTTTGCTCAGCCCCTCTTATAGCGTTGTTAGTTGCCGGTGAAGATTGAAGCTTGTTCCATGTTTGGAACATGGATATTCTTGTTGGGATATCACAATATCTCTTATTTAATTAATGCATCTATATACTTGGTAAAGGGTGGAAGGCTCGGCCTTATGCCTGGTGTTTTTTTCCACTCTTGCCGCCCTAGTTTCCGTCATATCGGTGTTATGTTCCCGGATTTTGCGTTCCTTACGCGGTTGAGTAATAATGGGAACCCCTTGACAGTTCGCCTTGAATAAAACTCCTCCAGCAATGCCCAACCTTGGTTTTACCATTTCCACTAACAACCTACCACCTTCCCTTGGGTTCTGCAGACTCAAGGGTCATCTTTATTTTAACCCCCCGGGTCAGTGCTCCTCTGAGTGTTGGTCCGAAACGGGCAGCCTGCGGGGCCACCTCGGGGCAATTCGAGGGTTGGTTTTACTCATAGCTTGACCTATCCGGTGTGCCCTGAGAACGAGATATGTGCAGCTCCTATCGGGATTTGTTGCCGCATCGGGCGGCTTTGCTGGTCTTGTTTTACCATTGTCGAAATGTCTTGTAACCGGGATTCTGAGTCTGATCGGGTCTTCCCGCTAGAAGGAATATCCTTCGTTGACCGTGAGAGCTTGTCATGGGCTAAGTTGGGACTCCCCTGCAGGATTTTGAACTTTCGAAAGCCGTGCCCGCGGTTATGGGCAGATGAGGATTTGTTAATGTCCGGTTGTAGATAACTTGAACTTAACTTAATTAAAATACATCAACCACGTGTGTAACCGCGATGGTCTCTTTCCGACGGAGTCCGGGAAGTGAACACGGTGTTGGAGTTATGCTTGACGTAGGTTGCTATAGGATCACTTCTTGATCATAGTTCTTCGTTCCTGCTTTGCCTTCTCTTCTTGCTCTCTTTTGCGAACAGGTTAGCCACCATATATGCTAGTCGCTTGCTGCAGCTCCACCTCATACCTTTACCTTACCCATAAGCTTAAATAGTCTTGATCGCGAGGGTGTGATATTGATGAGTCCCTGTGACTCACCGTTACTTCCAAAACCAGTTTGCAGGTGCCGATGATACCGTGCAGGTGACGCAACCGAGCTCGAGGAGGAGCTCGATGAAGATCTTGTCCTTTATGTTGTTTCATTCTAGTTGATCAGTAGTGGAGCTCAGTTGGGGTCGATCGGGGATCTGTGTAGCATTTGGGGTTCTTCTTTTATTTTGGTTCCGTAGACGGACCTTGATTGTATTTGGTTGTTGTAATGCTTTATTCATGTAATTGCGTGAAGTGGCGATTGTAAGCCAACTATGTATCTCTTTTCCCTTATGTATTACATGGGTTGTGTGAAGATTACCTCACTTGCGACATTGCTTTCAATGCGGTTATGCCTCTAAGTCATGCTTCGACACGTGGGAGATATAGCCGCATCGAGGGCGTTACAGTTTGTTGTCACTGAAGCTCCAAGAGTATCTCATATAGAAGCACACATCATAATTTTGGGTTGTAATATTGCCTCCTTACGTTGAACTTATCTAGTCTCCCTCTTTCCGCCCAGAAGTTTTGAATTTCTACTGTTCTCCTCTCAAAGACAATTTGTTGTTGTTGTGTTATCACGGGATGGAATTGGTGACTTTACGTTGGTACTTAAAAGGAACTATACTCTATGACTAACTTGGGCCAGAATTACTGTTGCATCTTGACAAAATTGTTTGGTGAAAAAAGTATACAAGTGTCAGAGGCAGCGGGGACATAAAATGACTAGCATAGCCGAAACTGTTTTTTTGAACCAAGCTACTCCCCTTACATTTGATTTCGCAACCAAATATGGCAAGATCATTAGAGAAAACAATGGGTGAGAAAGAAGTAAATCATGCTCAAACATTGTTTAGAGACCCATCACGCATGCCTCCTATTGACGCAAACGCGACGGAATGAATGGGGAACTATGTGTAGAGGCAGTTTGGCAAAGCTTAAGTGCAAGCCAGCGCATAAAACACAACATAACCAAAATCACGATTGAAGAAGACAAGAGACGTTAACCACTACTTCACAAATGAATGATGACTTCCAACTTCAGGTTCTCATTATCGAAGCTCCAAGAGTATCTCATATAGAAGCACACATCCCCATTTTGGGTTATATAATGTTGCCTCCTTCCCTTAAACTTATCTCGATCTTCCTCTCTCCAGCCACAAGTTTCAACTTTCGCTTTTCGTTCTCTCATAGCCAAAGGTTGTAAGCGTCTTGTTGGTACGCATGGTAAGATGGTTTCCTTTGGAGATAGGCTATTCTTAGCAAACCTTTTGTGGTTTGTGAGTGTTGTTTCTTTTCCTATGGGCATTATTTAGTACATTGATAAAATTTGCCAAAATTGTCGTGCTTTATTTAAACCACCGAGGATCATGTGCGTGAGTTTCAATGCAAAGTTACTTGGGAGACGTTTCTACTCATCTCAGTAAAGGAGGTGTTTGGTTCCGATGCCTTAGCTCACATAACATCACATTCGTCTAAAACCTCCTACCAAAAGTTAATAACCCTAAGTTGTTCCTTGGGAGTTCTAGTTTAGGTCCACTTATGCTTATGGTTAGCATGGCAACCATGACCTTAGGGAATTTTACCGTTTAGACAATGTAGCTTGGAAGGATTTCCTTGTGTGCTTAGAGTCTCGATAGCTTTTGGCTCCCCCATATCCAATTTTTGTTAGATGTGTGCCTTTAGGAAACGAGGCCTTGTGTTTCCCCACTCTTATTCCTCACTTAAGTAGACCAAACTGTAATGTAGCTATTGTTTATGCTTCTGCTTCTTTTTGATATTCCTCTTGAATGCCACCTCTCAAATGTTGCTCTTTTTGTTGGATTTGGTTTTCTTGAATTCATGAAGTTCAGATTTTTGGGGTTTTCACTAATCAGTCTTGCTACTAGAAGGGGTCGGCACTTTAGATGCTATCCTGTCGTGTGCCCATCGAAGACCATTGAGCAGATTTTTTTATATGTTCAGCACTCCCTCGTTGCATTCACATGTCAATAGTTGCAATATAGTTCGAGACGTGTGGGACGACACGTCCCTTTGCATAGTTTGACTTCAGGACATGTAGGCACGTCCCTTTTCTTTTGTTGCACAAATGCTCAAATGCTGCTTGAAAACTCTTCTCCAAGATTAGGGTGTGATGTTCTCCTCTCATTACCCATGCCATGTATAGTTCTTTATTCTAGTTTGATATTAGAGTATCACCAACAGCCCTTGTAAAAACATTCTGTAAAACCGGATGTCCGTAAAATTTAGGCAGAGTTGACAGGTAAGGTCTTTACTCAGTCCCGTAAAACATCACCTCGTAAATCTTTTTCTATTTCCAATAAAACAAGCATAGTGACACATCCATATATATTATATGGCCATAATAATTCTAACAATGTTATATTAGACACACATATATGATTATAATTTAAAATACACTTATGAAATTTGCTTTGAAATTCGAACTCATCAGAGGTGCCTATCTAACAAAAAGCCTTCTTGCAAAGAGATGAGATCTTTGAAAAACATTCAGGTGATTATTAGATCCCGACAATCCAAAACATGAATGCCAAATCTAAAGGTCATTTGATGACTCAACTTCTAGAATTATGGTTGAAAGCGTATGGTTCCCCCGTGCATGGTTTTGGTAATTAATGTCAATCTCTATGGACTAATGGTTGCCTTAACCTATATTTGAAGGGTTTGTCCAGAGGCATTTGTTCAAGTCTGTTTGTTGGTTTCAAGGAGATTATGTGATAACCAAGGTGCCATTTAAGGAATTATCCGAAGATTGACCATGGAGAAGACGTGATACAAGGTTGATCCAGACCAAGTCAAATAGTGAATAAAGTTGATCAACACACAAAGCGTACAAGATGTACCGAGAGGTATGGTAAGGATTGCCCATTACGATTTGTGTACTAACCCATGGTCTACGTGAGAGTTCTATGTGGGGTTAGGTATGTTTCCATGGGCTTGCATCAAGAGGAAGATCGCATACAACCCATGGACGATGACATCAAGTGGTAATCATCATCAAGTTTGCGGTGTGCAAGTTCAAGTGAAGCAACACAAAGAGATCATGCTTGAAGCTTGCCGTCTAGTGTGGTGAAAATGGACTTGTGAAGATGTGCCAAAGAGTGGCTCATCCATAGTGGAACATGGGGGAGCAATCTACTAGTCTTCATAGAGCCAGCGCAATCAAGAAAGGTAGTCCAACTTGAGGAGGTCAAGATAGTCATCATTTAGCTCAAGTGGATTATGCGTAAGGCAAAGGTTTTCCCTTGATAGGTTTTCTATTTTACCGGTCTCATGGTGATAGTTGCGAGACCGGGTTGTAGGATCTATTGTCGTACTATCAAGGGGGGCTCTCAAGTGACTAGTTTGATCGTATCGTTCAAAGAGAGCTCAAACCATTGCATCCTTGCATCATCTTTCTTGGTTTCTTGTTTTTTTCTTCTTGTGAGATTTGGAGCATATGGTCATCTTCATGACAAACTTGAGTTCATAAAAAACGAAGTTCATATGCATCTTCTATGATGTTTTCGATGTTGGATTTTATGCCAGTTTTTCACTCACAGAGGTTTCACCTCTCTATATCATAGGCATATCTCCCCCTGCCACTTCTTACTATAACCAACAAGCTTGAGTTTGCTCTATTCAGAGTTCATTTGCAGGCAATTCTTGTTTTCCTGCATCCATCTGTTTTGCTTGGGCTATTTTGAAGCTCACTAGAGGTAGTACCGCCCTGTGTAGCGGTAGTACCGCCTGCGTGGTACTTCCACGGTTCCTGTGCCATGGGCATTACCGCTTGTTTTCGGGCTACTGGACTCTTTTGCGCTTCAGCGCTAGTAGGGCGGAGTGGCAGTAGTACCGCGCAAGTGGCACTACGGCTCACACTTCCGCCCCACTACCGCAACTCTTGTTGTAGCCCTGCGAATTTAAGCGGTAGTACCGCTGAGATAGAGTGGTAGTACCGCTTGTGCGGTACTACTGCATTCTATCTCCGCTTGAACTTCCGCTTATCTTTCTGCTTCTGTAGTCCCTCACAACTTTCACGATACTAGGGCGGTAGTACTGCCCGGTAGTATGGCTCTGCCAACCAACTTAGTAACGCAGTACCTTCTGGTTCAACCGCCTAAAGCGGTAGTACCGCTTGTGCACGGGTAGAGGGCAGATTTTCCCCACCTATAAAAGGGGGTCTTCTTCCCCAATGGATCTTATCCTTTGAGCTCGTGTTCTGCCCCCATTGTTGACCTTCTTCAAGCTTGCTATCTCTCAATATCTACAATGATTCTTGCTAGTTCTTGAGGGAAAAGAGAGAGGAGATCTAGATCTACTTTTCCACCAATCACTTTCTCCTCTATGTGAGGGGAACCCCTTGGATCTAGATCTTGGAGTTCTTTGTGTTCTTTTTCTTATTCTTTCTCCCATATTCCTCCATAGTTTTCGTTGCTTTGGTGGAATTTCAGAGTGAAGGACTTGGGCACTCCGTGCACCCTTGTCATTGCATTTGGTGCATCGATTTGAGTTCTCCATGGTGATACGTTGAAGTGAAGTTTGAGTAAATTATTACTCTTGGGTGCTTGGTACCCTAGAGCTTGTTCCTCTTGGGTGTTGGGTGCCCTAGACGGTTGGTGGTGTTGCGGAGCTCAATCACTATGGTGTAAAGCTCCAGGAAAGCTTCGGGCTCTCCAATTTGTTGGGGAACGCAGTAATTTCAAAAAAATTCTACACACACACACAAGATCTATCTAGGTGATGCATAGCAACGAGAGGGGAAGAGTGTTGTCCACGTACCCTCGTAGACCGTAAGCGGAAGCGTTATGACAACGTGGTTGATGTAATCGAACGTCTTCACGATCCGACCGATCCTAGCACCGAAGGTAAGGCACCTCCGCGATCTGCACACGTTAAGCTCGGTGATGTCTCACGAACTCTAGATCCAGCTGAGTGCCGAGGGAGAGTTTCGTCAGCACGACGGCGTGATGATGGTGATGATGAAGCTACTGGAATAGGGCTTCGCCTAAGCATTGCAACGATATGACCGAGGTGGATTATGATGGAGGGGGGCACCGCACACGGCTAAGACAATTGTCAACTTGTGTGTCTATGGAGTGCCCCCTCCCCCGTATATAAAGGAGTGGACGAGGGGGGAGGACCGGCCCTCTATGGCGCGTCTTGGAGGAGTCCTACTCCCACCGGGAGTAGGATTCCCCCCCTTCCCTAGTTGGACTAGGAGAGGAAGGAAGGGGGGGGAGGAGGAAGGAAAGGGGGGCCGGCCCCCACCCAATTCGGATTGGGCTTGGGTGGGGGGCGCCCCCTCCTAGGCTTCCTTCTCCTCTCTCCCACTATGGCCCAATAAGGCCCATATACTTCCCGGGGGGTTCCGGCAACCTCCCGGTATTCCGGTAAATGCCCGAACTCACCCGGAACCATTCCGATGTCCAAACATAGTCATCCAATATATTGACCTTTATGTCTCGACCATTTTCGAGACTCCTCGCCATGCCCGTGATCACATCCAGGACTCCGAACATCCTTCAGTACATCAAAATACATAAACTCATAATACCAATCATCACCGAATGTTAAGCGTGCGGACCCTATGGGTTCGAGAACTATGTAGACATGACCGAGACTCATCTCTGGTCAATAACCAATAGCGGAACCTGGATGCTCATATTGTTTCCTACATATTCTACGAAGATCTTTATCGGTCAAACCGCGTAACAACATACGCTCTTCCTTTTGTCATCGGTATGTTACTTGCCCGAGATTCGATTGTCGGTATCTCAATACCTAGTTCAATCTCGTTACCGACAAGTCTCTTTACTCGTTCCTAATGCTACATCCCGTGACTAACTCATTAGTTACATTGCTTGCAAGGCTTATAGTGATGTGCATTACTGAGAGGGCCCAGATATACCTCTCCGATACACGGAGTGACAAATCCTAATCTCGACCTATGCCAACTCAACAAACAGCATCAGAGACACCTGCAGAGCATCTTTATAGTCACCCAGTTACGTTGTGACATTTGATAGAACACTAAGTGTTCCTCCGGTATTCGGGAGTTGCATAATCTCATAGTCATAGGAACATGTATAAGTTATGGAGAAAGCAATAGCAGTAAACTAAACGATCATCGTGCTAACCTAACGGATGGGTCAAGTCAATCATATCATTCTCTAATGATGTGATACTGTTCATCAAATTACAACTCTTTGTCCATGGCTAGGAAACTTAACCATCTTTGATTAACGAGCTAGTCAAGTAGAGGCATACTAGTGACACTCTGTTTGTCTATGTATTCACACATGTACTAAGTTTCCGGTTAAAACAATTCTAGCATGAATAATAAACATTTATCATGATATAAGGAAATATAAATAAGAACTTTTTTATTGCCTCTAGGGCATATTTCCTTCAGTCTCCCAGTTGCACTAGAGTCAATAATCTAGATTACATTATGATAATTCTAACACCCATGGAGTCTTGGTGTTGATCATGTTTTGCTCGTGAAAGAGGCTTAGTCAACGGGTCTACAACATTCAGATCTATATGTATCTTGCAAATCTCTATGTCTCCCTCCTTGACTTGATCGCAGATGGAGTTGAAGCGTCTCTTGATGTGCTTGGTTCTCTTGTGAAATCTGGATTCCTTTGCCAAGGCAATTGCACCAGTATTGTCACAAAATATTTTCATTGGACCTGATGCACTAGGTATGGCACCTAGATCGGATATGAACTCCTTCATCCAAACTCCTTCATTTGCTGCTTCCGAAGTAGCTATGTACTTTGCTTCATATGTAGATCCTGTCACGACGCTCTGCTTGGAACTGCACCAACTGACAGCTCCACCATTCAATAAAAATACGTATCCGGTTTGTGACTTAGAGTCATCCGGATCAGTGTCAAAGTTTGCATCGACGTAACCGTTTACGACGAGCTCTTTGTCACCTCCATAAACGAGAAACATATCCTTAGTCCTTTTTAGGTATTTCAGGATGTTCTTGACCGCTGTCCAGTGATCCACTCTTGAATTACTTTGGTACCTCCCTGCTAAACTAATAGCAAGGCACACATCAGGTCTGGTACACATCATTGCATACATGATAGAACCTGTGGCTGAAGTATAGGGAATGACTTTCATTTTCTCTCTATCTTTTGCAGTGGTCGGGCATTTAGTCTGACTCAACTTCACACCTTGTAACATAGGCAAGAACCGTTTCTTTGCTTGATCTATTTTGAACTTCTTCAAAACTTTATCAAGGTATGTGCTTTGTGAAAGTCCAATTAAGCGTCTTGATCTATCTCTATAGATCTTGATGCCCAATATATAAGCAACTTCACCGAGGTCTTTCATTGAAAAAATTCTTATTCAAGTATCCTTTTATGCTATTCAGAAATCCAGTATCATTTACGATCAACAATATGTCATCCACATATAATATCAGAAATGCTACAGAGCTCCCACTCACTTTCTTGTAAATACAAGCTTCTCCAAAAGTCTGTATAAAACCATATGCTTTGATCACACTATCAAAGCGTATATTCCAACTCCGAGAGGCTTGCACCAGTCCATAAATGGATTGTTGGAGCTTGCACACTTTGTTAGCACCTTTTGGATCGACATAACCTTCTAGTTGCATCATATACAACTCTTCTTTAAGATATCCATTAAGGAATGCAGTTTTGACATCCATTTGCCAAATTTCATAATCATAAAATGTGGCAATTGCTAACATGATTCGGACAGACTTAAGCATCGCTACGGGTGAGAAGGTCTCATCATAGTCAACTCCTTGAACTTGTCGAAAACCTTTTGCAACAAGTCGAGCTTCGTAGACAGTAACATTATCGTCAGCGCCAGTCTTCTTCTTGAAGATCCATTTATTCTCCATGGCTTGCCGATCATCAGGCAAGTCAACCAAAGTCCACACTTTGTTCTCATACATGGATCCCATCTCAAATTTCATGGCTTCAAGCCATTTTGCGGAATCTGGGCTCATCATCGCTTCCTCATAGTTCGTAGGTTCATCATGGTCAAGTAACATGACCTCTAGAACAGGATTACCGTACCACTCTGGTGCGGATCTTACTCTGGTTGACCTACGACGTTCGGTAGTAACTTGATTAGAAGTTTCATGATCATCATCATTAGCTTCCTCACTTACTGGTGTAGAAATCATTGGAAATGATTTCAGTGATGAACTACTTTCCAATAAGGGAGCAGGTACAATTACCTCATCAAGTTCTACTTTCCTCCCACTCACTTCTTTCGAGAGAAACTCCTTCTCTAGAAAGGATCCATTCTTAGCAACGAATATCTTGCCTTCGGATCTGTGATAGAAGGTGTACCCAACAGTCTCCTTTGGGTATCCTATGAATACACATTTCTCCGATTTGGATTTGAGCTTATCAGGTTGAAGCTTTTCCACATAAGCATCGCAGCCCCAAACTTTAAGAAACGACAACTTGGGTTTCTTGCCAAACCACAGTTCATAAGGTGTCGTCTCAACGGATTTTGATGGTGCCCTATTTAACGTGAATGCAGCTATCTCTAAAGCATAACCCCAAAATGATAGCGGTAAATCAGTGAGAGACATCATAGGTCGCACCATATCTAATAAAGTGCGGTTACGACATTCAAGCACACCATTACGCTGTGGTGTTCCAGGTGGCGTGAGTTGCGAAACTATTCCGCATTGTTTCAAATGAAGACCAAACTCAAAACTCAAATATTCACCTCCACGATCAGATAGTAGAAACTTAATTTTCTTGTTACGATGATTTTCCACTTCACTTTGAAATTCTTTGAACTTTTCAAATGTTTCAGACTTATGTTTCATTAAGTAGATATACCCATATCTGCTCAAATCATCTGTGAAGGTACGAAAATAATGATACCCGCCGCGAGCATCAACACTCATCGAACCGCATACATCGGTATGTATTATTTCCAACAAGTCTGTTGCTTGCTCCATTATTCTGGAGAACGGAGTCTTAGTCATCTTGCCCATGAGGCATGGTTCGCAAGCATCAAGTGATTCATAATCAAGTGATTCAAAAGCCCATGAGTATGGAGTTTCTTCATGCGCTTTACACCAATATGACCTAAACGGCAGTGTTAGAAATAAGTTGCACTGTCATTATTAAACTTATATATTTTGGCTTCAATACTATGAACATGTGTATCATTACTATCAAGATTTAGTAAAAAAAGACCACTCATCAAGGGTGCATGACCATAAAAGATATTATTCATATAAATAGAACAACCATTATTCTCTGATTTAAATGAATAACCGTCTCACATCAAACAAGATCCATATATAATGTTCATGCTCAACGCTGGCACCAAATAACAATTATTTAGGTCTAAAACTAATCTCGAAGATAGATGTAGAGGTAGCATGCCGACAGTGATCACATCGACTTTGGAACCATTTCCCACATGCATCGTCACCTCGTCCTTAGCCAATCTTCCTTAATCCGTAGCCCCTATTTTGAGTTGCAAATATTAGCAATTGGACCAGTATCAAATACCTAGGCGCTACTGCGAGCATTAGTAAGGTACACATCAATAACATGTATATCAAATATACCTTTCACTTTGCCATCCTTCTTCTCCGCCAAATAATTGGGGCATTTCTGCTTCCAGTGACCAGCCCCTTTCTAGTAGAAGCACCCAGTCTCAGGCTTAGGTCCAGACTTGGGCTTCTTCACTTGAGCAGCAACTTGCTTGTTGTTCTTCTTGAAGTTCCCCTTCTTTCGATTACCTTTTTTCTTGAAACTGGTGGTCTTGTTAACCATCAACACTTGATGCTCCTTCTTGATTTCTACCTCCGCAGCCTTTAGCATTGCGAAGATCTCGGGAATTGTCGTGGGTTTGTCACGACAGATGTCCTTGTGAAAGGACTTAGTCGTGGAGCCATTGCAACGGGTTAGCTTAAAGGGGTTAAACCGGACAAGGGGACACGGGGAGTTTATACTAGTTCGGCCCCTTCGATGAAGGTAAAAACCTACGTCTAGTTGTGATTGGTAATGCTAGGCTTTCGAGGACCAGGGAGCGAATCCGCTTTGACTGGCCCTCGAGTTGTTGTTTCCTGTCCTCAAACCGTGGCCGGGTCGTCCCTTTATATACATAGGTTGATGCCCGCCAGTTTACAAAGTCCCGAGGCCGGATCATAGAGGTGTCCGTCTTGGTCTCTATTCCTCTAACTTACAATACAAGTTTACATGATAAAGTCGGTTCACAACTACAGGCTTTAATCCGTCTTTGGGCCTTGGGCCTTCTTAAAGCGCTAGTATCTTGCCATCTTCATGGCCTTCAATCTTCATGGAGCTAATCCGGCCATGCCTAGCCGGTTTACCTCCAGTAACTATATCCCCAACATTAGGCCCCAGATTGATTTGAACCTGTTCATGTCAATCTCCAATACTTAGAAAAATTCTTGCTCTCACATCTTTGTATAAATCTGGTAAATCACCGTAACGTCATCCTTTAAATCCGCAGCCAATCGTTATGATGTCATCTACCCATTGAAGCTGAAGATGCCCTTCACTAATGATTGTTTCAACCCTTGAGGCGTCATCTTTAATACTTATCCATTTCCAGCTCCTCGATTTCTGCACTTGTCGCTTTATCGCTTCGCCTTATAAATAGGACCACGGGTCCTTCTCCTTTTTCCCCTTCGTCTCCTTCACTTCTTCCTCCTCCTCGCGACATCTCTACTCCTGAGTGCCGCCGCCGTCACCGAGCTGCACCTTTGCTTCGACAAAGGCTGCTGCATCAACCTGACCATTACCAGAGACACGCGGTGACCCTCCGCTGCTTCCTCCTGCACCAGTAAGTTCCTCTTCTCCTCACCCCAGATCCGCCATTAGGGTTCAGTGTTCTTCATAACCTGAAGCTGTTCCTCCTTTAGTAACACCAATGGTCAGTTAGATCTGATTGTTTTCAGCGCACTTTGTAGCTTAAACTCCTTTATTCTTGTTTAAGGCATCTGCTTGATATCAAACTCATCTGAACTTACTGAACCTTTTGAGCACCTGAGATTAGAAAAAAATATATTTTGATTATCCAACGCACAGCAGATCTGAAATTCCCATGCCAAACTGTGAAATCTGTTTTACCTTACTTAGCCTTTTTCGCCTTAGATCTGTATCCTCTTTACCATGTAGGCGGTTTACCCTTGTAAAAACAATCTATCTCATACCATTAGTCCCCTGGTAAACCGGCAAACCCCCTTTACATTCATTGTAACAGTCTGGTTTAACAACACATGTATACCCTTGATATGACCTTGTCATTCATTATTGTATCAGTCTCTGGTTTACGCAATTTCACACATCTGTATATCTTTATTCCATTGCATCTTGCGCACCACCATGAATGATTCGTAAACCGGCATTTCTTTTCCAGCTTTTCATTTCACAATGGCCAAAAAGTTTTGCGCTTGCAACTGGGCTCCTTCCCGGATCACCGAAGAACAGTTGAACGGAATGGTCAGTATTGGCACCTTGCCTAAGAAAACGGAAATTCGGTGGTGAGTTCCAGGAACAGAGAATCCTCCTACCCCGAGGCAGGGTGAGGTAGTGGTCTTTGTCGACCACATAGGCCGTGGTTTCAAACCGCCCGGGTCGAAGTTTTTCCGAGATGTTCTTGCCAGTTTCCAACTCCATCCTCAAGATATCGGACCCAACTCGGTGTCCAATCTATGCAACCTCCAAGTCTTCTGTGAAGTGTACTTACAAGAAGAACCAACTGTTGAGCTGTTCCGGGACTTTTTTCATATGAACCGGCGTACAGAATTTGTAAATGGTCCCAACACTGAACTTGGTGGTGTCTCTATTCAAAAGCGGAAAGAAGTTGAATTCCCTCATGCCAAACTGCACAGTCACCCTAAGGAATGGAACCAGACTTGGTTCTACTGCATAGATACCTCTCCTGAAGATGAGAACCCTCTTCCAGGCTATCGTGATCACCGGCTTTCCAACACTCATCCATTGCCACAACGTTTAAGTTCTGGGAACGGGCCAAATATGCCCCTCAACTCGCCAAGCTCTGGGCCTTTATGGCCAACGGTTTATCAGACGTTGATTTTTTGCGTTGCTGGATATCTTGGAGCGTCTTGCCACTAAGCTGCCACCCCAGTTAAATGTGTGAGTATATCGGTGAATTATAAGACCCCCAACGCCACATCAACATTCAGATAACCGATGAAGAGGTCACTGAAAGCATTAAGAAAATTTTGAATGAACCGGAATCGCTCTGTCATAATCCACCTCGATCATATCGTAGCGGTGCTTAGGCAAAGCCCTGCGTCGGTAGAACATCATCATCGTCACCACGCCTTCGTTCTGACGAAACTCTCCCTCAACACTCGACTGGATCGGAGTTCGAGGGACGTCATCGAGTTGGACGTGTGCAGAACTCGGAGGTGTCGTGCGTTCGGTACTTGATCGGTCGGATCGTGAAGACGTACGACTACATCAACTGCGTTGTGCTAACGCTTCCTCTTTCGATCTACGAGGGTACATAGACAACACTCTCCCCTCTCGTTGCTATGCATCACCATGATCTTGCGTGTGCGTAGGAATTTTTTTGAAATTACTACGTTCCCCAACATAAACCGGCACCAACACTGATAAAAGAAACCCATGAAAAGCTGGCCATGCTACCAGCCCAGATTACTGAACTGAAGGAAGCAGCCGCAAGAGCAGGAGCGCTGACCGCACTAATCTAGGCCAAAGCATGGATTCCGGATCTTGAAGCGGATGACATCATTAAAGGCTATCCAGGAGTGAAAGAGGACGGTTCAAACTTCAACAACGATGAGCTCCGAAGGCTGACCAAAGAGATGCGGTCAATAGCCAGCAAACTGGCAGAGGATATAGACTTATCTCATTTCCAGCCGGTTTACGACGCTGAAGGAAAGAGACAGCCTGCTGAAATCCATGAAGTCGAAGAACTTGTGCCTCCGATCCGTAAGCACACTTATGCTCCTGACATTAACCCCTCCAACCTTATCCATGAAGAAGCCGTGTTTCAAGCTTTATCCGGAATTGATTGGTCAACGGTTGATTTCCAACGTCTAGGGAGGGATGAAGAAGAAGTGATTGCACCAAATGATCCTCAACCGTCAAGCCGTCGAAACGAAGCATCGTAAATCGGCAGCCGGTTTACCAGCTATTGTGTGCCACTGCTTAGAAACAATTATTCAATTTGAGCCGTTTTGAAGCTTCTTGTAATAGGATAGCAAAAACCCCTTTATCTGTCATGCCATCGAGCATGTTTTGTGGTGCTTTGACATTGTGAAAACTTGCTCCACTTTTGGAATTCATGTATGCATAATCCTTTATGTTCCTACATATGAAAACTAAAAAGCATCCTAGTGGTTTACCACTAGACGGGTCATGATGCCAAAAAACCATACACAACTTGGATGGATAACCAAAGTTTGTAGTATTCCGATAAGTAATATATGTGACATACCTCGTTGGCCGACCAACTACTTGTATGGTAGAGGTAAAAACATCAATCCGGAGTGCTGATAACTCCCGGCCCTCTTGCCGGTTCATGTAGAAATCATATTGGGCTAAAAAGCCATTGATTTGTTCGTATAAGGTTGGTGACATCTAGTCAAGACCAGTCCAGAGCAATTCACTACCAGTTTAGAATCTGATCATGTACTAACAAGGAAGCGCTGAAAGTCATGCCGGTTTGTAATGAACACCGGTTTGTCAGAAAAATGTTTATATATCCCTTATCATGAAAACAGCAAAAACAACAGAAATATGCAAGGCTTTTCATGGGCTGCCAGGCCCTAAATCGAGGCTTTTCATGGGCTGCCAGGCCGCTGAGTTAAACCATTTTGCAAAGCCTTTTTAAGATGGACCTCAATCTTTAACCAATCACCGATTTAACTTTGACAAGTTCAGGGTCCATGGGATTGACTTGTGAAACGTTCGATGGGTCATACCAGGTTTACCTGGACGGAGTGACTTACTTAAAGAGGCAGGATAACCCGGGGTTTTAGGTGAATACACCTGGCTTCCAAGCATGGCTTGATAGCCTATTACAAGGGTTCAAACTCATTGTTCTTTGAGAAGCAAAGAGCCCCCAGGTAATATGTGAGCTGTGCTCGGTGGTTACCTATGTTTGAACTGTGCTTAATGCAACAGACTCTCTTTGGCTCCACATAATTTCCTTTTTGGCTTAACACCTATCAAGAGGTGTAGCTATGGTGTGATAACAATCAAGCCCCCTAGTAATATCCCTTTGTGGTGTTAAACCGATCAAGAGGTGTAGCTATGGTGTGACAACAACCAAGCCCCCTAGTGATATCCCTTTGTGGTTTCAAACCGATCAAGAGGTGTAGCTATGGTTCATATATGACCAAGCCCCCTAGTGATTTTCTTTATATCCGTGCGGCTGCAGAGACTGGTTTAACAAAACTCCGCTTTGTCAGTAGAAACTCTTGTAAGCACACACATGATGTAAAAAGAACAGAGACCCTGCTTTATTCGAGGCTCCGGTTTATTATATAATATATACATTGTCATAAATATGTACTTATGAAGAGCCTGTGGCTCAAGTATAGTAAGGACGAAGAAGAGCTATATTCCATGGCCGCTTGGTCTCCTCCTCCGATTTACGTGAGCCTTTGTGCTCTCGAACATCAATGAGGTAGTATGCCCCGCTGTGCAGATTCTTGCTGACCACAAAAGGTCCTTCCCAAGGTGGGGATATTTTGTGCATATCAGTCTGATCCTGGATGAGCCGGAGCACCAGATCGCCCTCTTGAAAAGTTCTGGTCTTAACCCGGCGGCTGTGATAACGTCGGAGATCTTGTTGATAAATCACCGAACGTGCTGCTGCAAAATCACGCTCCTCATCTAACAGGTCCAAAGAATCCTGATGTGCCTTCTCATTATCAGCTTCAACATAAGCTGCCACACGGGGCGAGTCGTGACGGATGTCACTAGGAAGAACTGCCTCCGCTCCATAAACCACGAAGAAAGGTGTGTAACCCGTAGATCTGTTGGGTGTGGTGTTGATGCTCCATAACATAGAAGGTAACTCCTCAACCCAACAACCCGGTGTCCGTTTCAAAGGAACCATAAGTCGGGGTTTAATATCTCGCAAAATTTCTTGATTTGCCCTCTCCGCTTGACCATTAGATTGGGGGTGAGCCACTGATGCTATATCAAGCCGGATGTGCTCACGTTGGCAAAATTTCTCCATCTCTCCCTTTGACAGATTAGTACCATTATCAGTTATAATACTGCGTGGAAAGCCAAACCGGAATATCACCTTTTTGATGAACTGAACCGCCGTGGCCGCATCACACTTACTGACTGGCTCTGCTTCCACCCATTTGGTGAATTTGTCAACTGCCACTAACAAGTGGGTCTTTTTGTCCTTGGATCACTTGAAGGGTCCAACCATATCAAGCCCCCAAGTCGCAAATGGCCAAGTTATTGGAATCATCCTCAACTCCTGAGCCGGAATATGAGCACGGCGTGCGAATTTTTGACAACCGTCACATCTTTTGTCTAAATCCTCTGCATCAGCGTGAGCTATTAACCAATAAAAACCGTGGCGAAAAGCTTTAGCTACCAAAGACTTTGAACCGGCGTGGTGACCACAATCCCCTTCATGGATTTCTCGCAAAATCTCACAACCCTCTTGAGGAGAGACACATCGTTGAATTGCCCCTGAGACGTTGTAATGACGTAACTCTCCGTTGAGTATGGTTAGCGACTTAGAACGCCGGATTATCTGCCGGGCCGAGGTTTCATCCTCCGGTAACTCGCCCCGGTTCATGTAAGCCAGGTATGGGATTGTCCAATCCGGTATGACATGCAAAGCTGCCACCAATTGAGCCTCCGGACCAGGAATAGCCAACTCCTCCTCTGTTGGTACCTTGACTGACGGATTATGCAGCACATCAAGAAAGACATTTGGTGGGACCAGTTTATGCTGAGAACCAAGGCGGCTTAAAGCATCCGCCGCTTTGTTCTTTCGCCAGTCTATATGGTCCACCTGATAACCCTTGAAGTGACCAGCCACTGTGTCCACCTCTCATCGATATGCAGCCATGAGTGGGTCTTTAGAATCCCAAGTGCCAGACACCTGTTGAGCCACCAGATCTGAATCCCCAAAGCACTTAACCTGGCTTAAGTTCATCTCCTTAGCCATCCGAAGACCATGGAGTCAGGCCTCATACTCAGTTGCATTGTTAGTATAAGGGAACATTAAACAGAGGACATAACAAAACTTGTCACCTCGTGGGGAAGTTAGTATGACTCCAGCCCCCGAGCCCTCCAACTGTCTGGATCCATCAAAATGAATAGTCCAATATGTGTTATCTGGCTTTTCCTCTGGTGCCTGCAACTCTGTCCAATCATTGATGAAATCCACAAGCGCTTGGGATTTAATTGCTGTGCGATGTGTGTATTTGAGCCCGTGAGGTCCAAGCTTAATAGCCCACTTAGCAATCCGGCCAGTTGCTTCTCTGTTTTAAATGATATCTCCCAGAGGGGCTGAACTGATCACTGTGATAGGATGACCCTGAAAATAATGTTTGAGCTTCCGGCTTGCCATAAACACTCCATACACCAGCTTCTGCCAATGCGGATACCTCTGCTTTGATTCAATGAGCACCTCACTGATATAATAAACCGGCCGTTGAATTGAATATTCCTTTCCAGCTTCCTTGCACTCCACCACAATAGCTACGCTAACAGCTCGGGCAGTAGCAGCCACATACAGCAATAACGGCTCTTTATCGATCGGGGCTGCAAGCACAGGCGGTTCAGCTAACTGCCTCTTCAGATCCTCAAATGCTTTATCAGCCGCCTCACTCCAGACAAAATCATCCATTTTCTTTAGCATCTGATATAGAGGGATAGCCTTCTCCCCAATATGACTGATAAACCGGCTCAAGGCCGCAATCCGGCTGGCCAAACATTGAACATCATTGATACACGCCGGTTTAGCCAAAGACGTAATTGCTGAGATCTTTTCCGGATTAGCCTCAATGCCTCTATTTGACACCAGAAAACCCAAGAGTTTGCCTGTCAGGACACCAAAGACACACTTTTCTGGATTGAGCATCATCTTGTAAACCCGGAGGTTGTCAAAGGTTTCTCTCAAATCATCTATCAATGTTTCCTCCTTCCTAGACTTTATCACAATATCATCTACATACGCATGGACATTGCGCCCAATCTATTTATGAAGACAATTCTGAACACAGCGTTGATAAGTCGCCTGGGCACTCTTGAGCCCAAAAGGCATAGAGACATAGCAGAAGGCTCCAAAAGGAGTTATAAAAGCCATCTTCTCCTGGTCCTTAACTGCCATTTTGATTAGATGATAACCAGAATAAGCGTCCAGAAAACACAAACTGTTGGGGATATAGTTACTGGAGGTAAACCGGCTAGGCATGGCCGGATTAGCTCCATGAAGATGGCAAGATACTGGAGCTTTAAGAAGGCCCAAGGCCCAAAGATGGATTAAAGCCTGTAGTTGTGAACCGACTTTATCATGTAAACTTGTATTGTAAGTTAGAGGAATAGAGACCGAGCCGGACACCTCTATGATCCAGCCTCGGGACTCTGTAAACCGGCGGGCATCAACCTATGTATATAAAGGGACGACCCGGCCACAGTTTGAGGACGGGAAACAACAACTCGAGGGCCAGTCAAAGCGGATTCGCTCCCTGGTCATTGAAACCCTAGCAATACCAATCACAACTAGACGTAGGCTTTTACCTTCATCGAAGGGGCCGAACTAGTATAAACTCCCCGTGTCCCCTTGTCCGGTTTAACCCCTTTAAGCTAACCCGTTGCGATGGCTCCACGACTAAGTCCTTTCACAAGGACATCTGCCGTGACAAACCCACGACAGTTGGCGCCCACCGTGGGGCTATCGCACGATGGTTTCAAGTTCTTAAAGGGCAGCTTTGATGGACTCAAGGGATACGCTATGGGCTGGATGACGAAGAGTCGTCGCAGCAAGCTCTACATCGACAACGCACGATGGGGCCCCGAGGCCGATTCAATCGAATACGGGTACCGGGTCCCCTTTGGTGGGATTCACATCTTCATCGGCAAGATTGGCAAACCGGGCCCTGAGCCGGACACCTGCACCGACATCATCGAGACGGCTCAGCATGCAAGCTCTTCCCTGGTTCAGCCCATGGCAAAGCATGTTTTCGTAGGTGTCATCCATGGAGCAGAATATGAGGACGGATCAGCATCCGATGGAGAAACGGTTGTCTGCTCCGACGACGAGTCTTCTGGAGAGACTGAATCACTCTATCAGTTGCAGGATGGCCGGATTAGTGGAGGTTCCGAGGGCCACAGTATTCCGGACTCCCATGATCTGCCAAATCGGGCCGCTATCTTCATGGCCGGTACACAATCAGTGCCCCACTCATCAACCGCCGTAGCAATGCTCTCCGGTTCAGCAACTGCCACGCCGGCGGGGGCAGGGAGCTCTGCGCCACCTCCGGCTCAAGTTCTGTCTGATTTATTCAATGCTTTGGCAACATTGATGGCTGCGGAGGTGGATGCAGCAGCCCGGGATCAACACAACGCGAAGATCGCATAGGTAAAAGATCAGATAACTCCGGCTAAAGCGGACCTAGCAGCAGAGAACGCTAGGATGGCTACAGAACGGGCCGAGTTGGAAGCTTAGGCCTGCCGACATAGGCTGGATCAGAATGCTTCAGAAGAAGTCATGAGAAGAAGATACCGATCGCATCCCCCGCCGAGTTATGAGCCAAGAAATCTCTTCAATACGCCAGGAGCAGGAACGAGTAACCAACCAATATTAAACCAGACGGAGGCGCCAGGAACAGGAGCGCTGATTCAGCCGCACGCGACGGACCCGCCTCGTCAAAACAACATTGTGCCACAGTATGGTCCAACACCTCCTGGGCATTACTCGAACCCGTTGGACAACATTGTGGCCGCCGCTTCACGGTTGGCAGCCCTCCCAACCGACGGCGAATCACCAGTTGCGATTGAGGCACGACGGGGCAGAGATCTCCTTCAAACAGCTCTAAACCAGCAGCAGGCATGTTGAGGATGAACCGACCGTGTCAAGCAGTGCACGTCACCGTAACTCGCCGCGAGGGCACAACCCGGCAGGGGGAGGTGCTAATGTGCAGGATGTGGTGGATCATGGTCGCGCACGTCGAGAGGCTGAGTTAGCAGCTCTGCACGGAGCCCGTCAACTTACTCCAGTTCACCCTACCGCTTCAGTAGAATCAGGTGTGGTATTCAGTTCCTTAGGGGTGCCATGTCTTACCCCTGCTTTGCATAATGTGAGACTGGCTAAGTATTTCAAAGGACCTCGTAAGGTACCCAATTACACCGCCGATCTGCAACCAGAGGCATGGGTTGAAAGCTACGAGATGGCAATGGAGATGTTGGATGTGGATGAAGCACTATGTGCTAAATACTTCACCATGATGTTGGATGGAATAGCTCATACTTGGTTGAAGAGCTTTCCTACTAACTCTGTCGGATCATGGGCCGATTTGAAGCACCGGTTTATCCAAAACTTCAAAGATACTTGTAAGCAGCCCAAGTCAATTGTGGATCTGGCCGCTTGTGTCCAAGAGGATGGGGAGTCCACGACCCATTGGGTAAAGCGGGTCTCAGCTATTTTGCATTCATCGGATCGTATCAATGCAGATACCGCAGTACTAACGTTGGAGGGCAATTGCCGTTTTCTGCCGCTCAAACAAAAGTTAGGGAGGCTCAAACGTCACTGCAATGATATGTCAATGCTTATGACCGCTTTGGTTAAATACGCCGATTCAGATAATACCAAAGACCTTGACTCAGAGGAGGACAAACCGGGGAAAGGGAAAAAGAACGGCAACACCAAGGGTCAGCAGCATAATCCGGCAGGCCATGGGAACAATGGTAAGCGCAAGGCCGACAACAGTTTGGACTTTGTGGCTAACACCAATGCTCAGGAGAATGGTCAGCGCCATAAGGGCAAGCAGCCCCAGAGAGGCGGAGGTTCAGGCACCAATTTGGAGCGCCTCCTAAATCAACCCAGTCCAAAGCATGGATCAAAGGAGAAGCCAGCATCACATCTTTGGAAGGATTGTTATATCATGCGAGATTTCAAGAACTCCAATATGTTTCAGTATGATAATGGCCCACCCGGCGGTTCAGGAGGTGGTTTCCATGGGCCAGGTTACGGAGGCAGCAGCTCCGGTTCAGGATTTCAGGGCAATCAAACCGGACACAGCAATCAAGGGAATCAAGGCAACCAGGTACATTACAACCATTAGGGGAATCAGCAACAGCAGCAGTAGTCGGGTTATCAGAGCAATCCTAAGCAGTTAAATAGTGGGCAATATCATGTCTTCACCACTAGCTTGTGTAAGCGTGATCAAAAGCTTCACAAGAGGGTAGTAAACTCTGTTGAACCGGTGGTGCCTCAGTATTTGCGCTGGTCTGAGCAACCCATTTTGTGGAGTAGAGAGTATCACCCGCCCCGGGTTGACAATCTGGGTCATCTGGCCTTAGTGGTGGCCCCTCAAGTTGGGGGATATAAGTTCACTAAGGTACTCATGGATGGGGGAAGTAGTATCAACATTCTATATTATGATACCTTCCGTCGTATGGGGTTGACATATAAGAATCTTAAATCGTCAAAAACCATTTTCCATGATGTGGTGCCTGGTAAGTCTGCATATCCAGTGGGCAAGATAGCCTTAGAGGTGGCTTTTGGAGATGATCATGATTCAAGATCAGAAACATTGACTTTTGAGGTGGTAAAAATCAAAAGTCCGTATCACACTTTGTTTGGGCGACCGGCTTACGCTAAGTTCATGGCGAGGCCGTGTTATGTTTATCTATAGCTTAAAATGCCAGGTCATAAGGGGGCCATCACAGTACACGGGAGTAGGAAGATCGCTTTGGAATGTGAGGAAGGTGATGCGGCTTATGCTGAGTCGGTTTGTGCCACGGAGGAGCTGAAGTTTTATAAAGACCAAGTTGATCCGGCAGATATGACTTCTTTGAAAAAGACAACTACGGAACACGATCTGGCATTGAAATTTAAATCGGCCACAGATACTAAGATGGTTGATTTTGTTCCTGGCGATTCATCCAAGCAGTTCAGCATCAGCGCTAACCTGGATCCCAAATAGGAAAGTGCGCTCATCGAGTTCATCCGTGAGAACCAGGACATCTTTGCATGGAAACCTTCTGACATGCCAGGTGTACCGAGGGAACTCGCTGAGCACACACTTAACATTGATCCTAAGTTTAAACCGGTCCGACAGTTTCTCTGCCGCTTTAATGAAGAAAGGCGCAAGGCTATTGGTGAAGAGGTAGCTCGGTTGTTGGCCGCAGGGTTTACCGTGGAGATCTTTGACCCAGAGTGGTTGGCTAATCTGGTGTTGGTTCTTAAGAAAAACGGCACTTGGCGTATGTGTGTAGATTACACAGACTTGAACAAGGCTTGCCCTGCAGATCCCTTTGCCCTCCCTCGTATTGATCAGATTATTGATGCTACAGCGGGTTGTGACCGTTTGTGTTTTCTATACGCTTAATATGGTTATCATCAGATAAAAATGGCAGTTAAGGACCAGGAGAAGACGACTTTTATAACTCCTTTTGGAGCCTTCTGCTATGTCTCTATGCCTTTTGGGCTCAAGAGTGCCCAAGCGACTTATCAACGTTGTGTTCAGAATTGTCTTCATAAGAAGATTGGGTGCAATGTTCATGTTTATGTAGATGATATTGTGATAAAGTCTAGGAAGGAGGAAACATTGATAGATGATTTGAGAGAAACCTTTGACAACCTCCGGGTTTACAAGATGATGCTCAATCCGGAAAAGTGTGTCTTTCGTGTCCCGGCAGGCAAACTCTTGGGTTTTTTTGGTGTCAAACAGAGGCATTGAGGCTATTCCGGAAAAGATCTCAGCAATTACGTCTTTGGCTAAACCGGCGTGTATCAATGACGTTCAACGTTTGGCTGGCCGGATTGCGGCTTTGAGCCGGTTTATCAGTCGTCTTGGGGAGAAGGCTATCCCTCTATATCAGATGCTAAAGAAAACGGATGATTTTGTCTAGAGTGAGGCGGCTGATAAAGCATTTGAGGATCTGAAGAGGCAGTTAGTTGAACCGCCTGTGCTTGCAGCCCCGATCGATAAAGAGCCTTATTGCTGTATGTGGCTGCTAATGCCCGAGCTGTTAGCATAGCTATTGTGGTGGAGCGCAAGGAAGCTGGAAAGGAATATCCGGTTCAACGACCGGTTTATTATATCAGTGAGGTGCTCATTGAATCAAAGCAGAGGTATCCACATTGGCAGAAGCTGGTGTATGGAGTGTTTATGGCAAGCCGGAAGCTCAAACATTATTTGCAGGGTCATCCTATCACAGTGGTCAGTTCAGCCCCTTTGGGAGATATCATTCAAAACAGAGAAGCAACTGGCCGGATTGCTAAGTGGGTTATTGAGCTTGGACCTCACGGGCTCAAATACACACCTCGCACAACAATTAAACCCCAAGCGCTTGTGGATTTCATCAATGATTGGATAGACTTTCACGCACCAGAGGAAAAGCCAAATAACACGTATTGGACTATTCATTTTGATGGATCCAGACAGTTGGAGGGCTCGGGGGTTGGAGTCATACTAACTTCCCACGAGGTGACAAGTTTTGTTATGTCCTCTATTTAATGTTCCCTTGTACTAACAATGCAGCTGAGTATGAGGCCTTACTCCACGGTTTTCGGATGGCTAAGGAGATGAACTTAAGCCGGGTTAAGTGCGTTGGGATTCAGATCTGGTGGCTCAACAGGTGTCTGGCACTTGGGATTCTAAAGACCCACTCATGGCTGCATATCGACGACAGGTGGACACAGTGGCTGGTCACTTCAAGGGTTATCAGGTGGACCATATAGACCGGCGAAAGAACGATGCGGCGGACGCTTTAAGCCGCCTTGGTTCTTAGCGTAAACCGGTCCCACCAAATGTCTTTCTTGACGTGCTGCATAATCCGTCGGTTAAGGTACCAACAGAGGAGGAGTTGGCTATTCCTGATCCGGAGGCTCAATTGGTGGCAGCTTTGCATGTCATACCGGATTGGACAATCCCATACCTGGCTTACATGAACCGGGGCGAGTTACCGGAGGATGAAACCTCGGCCCGGCAGATAATCTAGCGTTCTAAGTCGATGACCATACTCAACGGAGAGTTACATCGTTACAACGTCTCAGGGGCAATTCAATGATGTGTCTCTCCTCAAGAGGGTTGGGAGATTTTGCGAGAAATCCATGAAGTGGATTGTGGTCACCACACCGGTTCAAAGTCTTTGGTAGCTAAAGCTTTTCACCACGGTTTTTATTGGTTAACAGCTCACGCTGATGTGGAGGATTTAGTCAAACGATGTGACGGTTGTCAAAAATTCGCACGCCGTGCTCATATTCCGGCTCAGGAGTTAAGGATGATTCCAATAACTTGGCCGTTTGCGACTTGGGGGCTTGATATGGTTGGACCCTTCAAGCGATCCAAGGACAAAAAGACCCACTTGTTAGTGGCAGTTGACAAATTCACCAAATGGGTGGAAGCAGAGCCAGTCAGTAAGTGTGATGTGGCCACGGCGGTTCAGTTCATCAAAAAGGTGATATTCCGGTTTGGCTTTCCACACAGTATTATAACTGATAATGGTACTAATCTGTCAAAGGGAGAGATGGAGAAATTTTGCCAACGTGAGCACATCCGGCTTGATATAGCATCGGTGGCTCACCCCAATCTAATGGTCGAGCGGAGAGGGCAAATCAAGAAATTTTGCGAGGTATTAAACCCCGGCTTATGGTTCCTTTGAAACGGACACCGGGTTGTTGGGTTGAGGAGTTACCTTCTGTATTATGGAGCATCAACACCACACCCAACAGATCTATGGGTTACACACCTTTCTTCATGGTTTATGGAGCGGAGGCAGTTCTTCCTAGTGACATCCGTCACGACTCGCCCCGTGTGGCAGCTTATGTTGAAGCTGATAATGAGAAGACATGTCAGGATTCCCTGGACGTATTAGATGAGGAGCATGATCTTGTAGCAACACGTTCAGTGATTTATCAACAAGATCTCTGACGTTATCACAGTCGCCGGGTTAAGACCGGAACTTTTCAAGAGGGCGATCTGGTGCTCCGGCTCATCCAGGATCATACTGATATGCACAAATTATCCCCACCTTCGGAAAGGACCTTTTGTGGTCAGCAAGAATCTGCATAGCGGGTCATACTACCTCATTGATGTTCAAGAGCACAAAGACTCACGTAAATCTGAGGAGGAGACCAAGCGGCTGTGGAATATAGCTCTTCTTCGGCCTTACTATACTTGAGCCATAGGCTCTTTATATGTACTTATTTATGACAATGTCTATATTATATAATAAACCGGAGCCTCGAATAAAGCGGGGTCTCTGTTCTTTTTACATCATGTGTGTGCTTACAAGAGTTTCTACTGACAAAGTGAAGTTTTGTTAAACCGGTCTCTGCAGCCGCACGGATATAAAGAAAATCACTAGGGGGCTTGGTCATATCTGAACCATAGCTACACCTCTTGATCGGTTTGAAACCACAAAGGGATATCACTAGGGGGCTTGGTTGTTGTCACACCATAGCTACACCTCTTGATCGGTTTAACACCACAAAGGGATATCACTAGGGGGCTTGGTTGTTATCACACCATAGCTACACCTCTTGATAGGCGTTAAGCCAAAAAGGAAATAATGTGGAGCCAAAGAGAGTCTGTTGCATTAAGCACAATTCAAACATAGGTAACCACCGAGCACAGCTCACATATTACCTGGGGGCTCTTTGCTTCTCAAAGAACAATGAGTTTGAACCCTTGTAATAGGCTATCAAGCCAGGCTTGGAAGCCAGGTGTATTCACCTAAAACCCCGGGTTATCCTGCCTCTTTAAGTAAGTCACTCCATCAAGGTAAACCTGGTATGACCCATTGAACGTTTCACAAGTCAATCCCATGGACCCTGAACTTGTCAAAGTTAAATCGGTGATTGGTTAAAGATTGAGGTCCATCTTAAAAAGGCTTTGCAAAATGGTTTAACTCAGCGGCCTGGCAGCCCATGATGTCGGGACCCCGATCCTAAGTCACATCGATCTAGCATGTAACACAACATATCACTTTGCGGCCTCACGCACGGTATTCCCACGGGTGCCACCTTACCTGGCCCGGGACCATTTGCGCCTTTTGGCTCACGTATATGATAGTGTCGCTAGCATCCATATGACAAAAGAACCCGGGCCGACATGGCTAGTCGTGAATCCAAAGCGGCACTAACCCATGAGGACATGCATACATGAATCACATCGAGCATGTTGGTCATCAACGTGTGAATCCGGGCTGTAGCACTGGGCTAACAGGACTCCGGTAACCCGGGCTGTAGCAGGCTAGGCAGGACTCCGGATGTCACCACGTGACATTTCCCCAAAGGGACAGACATATGAATGAAGTGAAACACATGCCGGCCAGTCAAGTGTTCCGAGCAGTAGTGCTGGGCTAGCAGGACTCCGGTGAACCGGGCTGTAGCGGACTACTATCGCTCAGAAAGCACTAGACTACATTTCCCCATATGATAGGCTGCCAAGGATAAACAACTAGATTGTCGGATCCCACACATAGCAATACACGTTACACGTACGCATAACATGCAAGTATGTGCTGTACAACATGGCATCACAACATAACGCAAACTCATATAGATAAAGGCCCAGAAGAGCCACATAGCATTAAATACAAACAGGGGTCACATGACCCATCATTCAGAGCATACAAGCAACGGAAGCATTACATGTCTGAGTACAGACAACTACAGAAGAAAAAGGCTGGGAAGCCTGACTATCTACAAGACCCTCCCAAGGGTACAAGATCGTAGCTGAGGTAACAAGCTACTCATCGAAGTCCAAGCGGAATTACTAGAAGGACTGAAGTCTCTGCTGCAAAAACATAAATAAAGCAACATGAGTACAAAGGTACTCAACAAGACTTGCATCAGATCCTATCATACATGCATTTGTATCAAGAAGGTAATGTGGGGTTTAGTTGCAGCAAGCCAGCTTTGACTCAGTGGCTATCCTGTTCTACGACTATGAGAAACTTCTTTGAGGTGAGGCAGCGCACACGAGTCCACTAATCACCACATCAATACACTACTATGGATTCATCCCCGTCTCTCTACGAGGTGGCCATCCATAGCACTCACACTTGTCTTGACCATTTTAGAGTATCCACTTTAAGTTGTCTATGTACCACGTAAGCATCCAAGAAGTCCATAACCGAGGACACGACTATTCGAATAGATCATGATAACCCTGCAGGGGTGTACTTCATCACACACGCTCTCACCACTTATCACCATGTACACGTCATGTATCTCGGCAACCTTCAAGCGGAAGCCTGGCGAGGGTGTTGGCCACGACCTAACTAACCACGCAAGACTCTAGTCCAGGTTTATCGCCTATTCGGGTTCCATCCGCAAGGAGATCCGGCCGAGGTTTTGCTCACGGTCCCAAACGATGTGTACGGGGTTTCCGAGTCCATCATCCGGGTGCCACTCGATACACCGAGCCACGTGTGCCTAGTCTGTCCCAAGTCCACCCTGCCGGGTGCCACTCGGTAGAAAAATAGCACTACCTACAAACACCAGAAACTATTTGCAACTCCTGGACAGAGTTCAAGGCGGTTAATAAGTCGAGAGAGCTTGGAGCGCTCGGAGCCCAATGTGTGGTAGTAGCTAGTCATTGGACAACTTACACAGAACTCAGTTCTTAAGGACGGTCTCAATGAGACAACCCACCATGTACTCCTACATGGCCTCTCACCGCTACCTTTACCAAATCGTGTTCACACGCTTAACTCTCAGCACCAGAACATATCATAACACTCCAATTCATTCCCGATGAATCAGAACTGACACAACTCTAAGCAATAGCAGGCATGGCATGGCAAGAACACAACGTGGCTCAAGCAACTCCTACACATGCTAGTGGGTTTCAACTATTTACTATGGTAATGACAGGTCATGCAGAGGAATGGGTTCAACTACCGCAACATAAAGTAGCAGTTGAATCGTTGTTGTCCTAATGCAATAAAAGAGAGCAGGAGCGAGAGAGTGGGATTGTATCGGAATGAACAAGGGGGGGTTTTGCTTGCTTGGTAGATCAACAGGGGGGCACTGCTTCACTGATAGGTACTCTCGAACATTTCCGGAGCAAGACCTATCGAGAAGGAATGGTGCCAACAATCAATACACAAGCATATGCAACAATATGATGCATGAACATGGCATGAAGATGTGATGCTGTTTGAGCTAATGCAACTAGTATTCAACTTGAATGAAGTCCATTTGAACCGAGGGTTCAAATGCAACTCCAAATTAAGCTCTTATATATGCCATTTGTATGTTTTCACCTATACAGAAGGTATAAGTTGTTTTGTCATGCATGAAACTGGTACAAATGGAAAGATTGTATTTTTCTGATAATTTTTCATATATAAATTATTTAAATCTGAGCTACGGTTGAATTTCTATGGATTTTTGAAGTTTATATCATTTTCTGGAATTTCCTGCTTTAAAATAATTCTAGAAAATGAATAACTACGTCAGCAAGTCAACGGAGCTGACCAGGTCAAACCCGACACGCGGGGTCCGCCCGTCGGTGTTATAGTTAATTAACAGAGGTTAATTAATTTTAAAATTAATCCTAAACTAGAAATTAGCAGGGCCGGGCCCCACCTGTCAGCGTCACAAGCGGGAGTCAGTTAGCGGGGTTGACCCAGTCAATCCTGCCGGCGTTTAGCCGCCGGCGAGGCCGAACGCGGTGGAGGGGCTTGGATTCGTCGCTCCGGCAACCATTCGGGCGGCGGAGACCACCTACGCGAAGCCCAGGCTCGCGCGCATCCAGTGGGACATGCGGGAGACCGTGGGGTGGTCGGAGCTCGCCGGAGCGAAGCTCGCGGCGGCGGCCGAAGCTCGGCTCAAGCGGCAGAGGGGCTAGAGGGTGCTGGAGAGGCAGGGAAGAGGGGGGTTCGACGGCGGGGCTCACATCGGAGTTGCTGAGCAGGCCAGTGGGCTCGGGGAGGCGCTGAAGATGGCGAATCGGAGTCGGCGGTCGGCGGCGTCCGAGGAGGAAGACAATGGCGACGGCGGCTCCACAGGGCGTCCGGCGTCTTGTGGCTTGACGGAGAGGAAGAGGAAGATGCGGCGAAGCTCTCGGGCTAGTCGGAGAGGCAAGGGGGAGGCGGTGGCTGCGGCTATGGCGAACGGCGGTGACGGCAGCGCTCGGGCGCGGTGAGAGAGAGCGAGGGAGAGGAGGGAGAGCGAGGGAGAGGAGGGAGAGCGAGGGAGAGAGGTGCGGGGCGTCGTGGCGACGTCCAGGGAGGCCAGAGCAACGAGGAGGGGAAGCAGGAGGTGGCGGGGAGACGTGGCCACGGCCGGCTGCGTGGCCGCGCGTGCCGGCGCGTGCCCCGGTCCTTCTATCGTCGCCAGGAGGACGACGATTGGCGGTTGGGCCAGTGGGCCGCACCACTGGGCCGGCTAAGGCGCCAGGTAAGCTTTCTGTTTTGTTTTTAGTTACTGTTTTCTATTTGTTTCAATTTGTTTTGATTTAGTTCAAGCACTAAATCATTTTTGTTTCTTCTGATAATTTTTGCAAGGACTGGAAGAAATATTCTAAAGCCCCTCGCAAAATAACAGAATTATTGAAGCATTAAATATATTTATAACATATATTTGCTCCAACTCAAATACAATATGAATTAAATCAAAAATCCATAAATGGCCAAGAAATATGCTCGTCATTTTTGGCAGGGGTTTTCACCTTTGTCATAAATCATGAACATTTTCAAAGGGCATTTTGGGGTCTTTGAAAAGATTTAAGTTTGAACCTGGTTGAATTTCATTTGCTGCTAGGGTTTATTATCCCCTATTTCAAATTTAACTTAAATTTAAACATGATGCAAACATGAAGGGCTAGCCTAGGTCATACCAGAACTAGGGATGTGACACATGAAAAGCCTCAATTTAGGGCCTGGCAGCCCATGAAAAGCCTTGCATATTTCTGTTGTTTTTCTGTTTTCATGATAAGGGATTTATAAACATTTTTCTGACAAACCGGTGTTCATTGCAAACCGGCATGACTTTCAGCGCTTCATTGTTAGTACATGATCAGATTCTAAACTGGTAGCGAATTGCTCTGGACTGGTCTTGACTAGATGTCACCAACCTTATACGAACAAATCAACGACTTTTTAGCCCAATATGATTTCTACATGAACCGGCAAGAGGGCCAGGAGTTATCAGCACTCCGGATTGTTGTTTTTACCTCTACCATACAAGCAGTTGGTCAGCCAACGAGGTATGTCACATATATTACTTATCGGAATACTACAAACTTTGGCTATCCATCCAAGTTGTGTATGGTTTTTTGGCATCATGAGCCGTCTAGTGGTAAACCACTAGGATGCTTTTTAGTTTTCATATGCAGGAACATAAAGGATTATGCATACATGAATTCCAAAAGTGGAGCAAGTTTTCACAATGTCAAAGCACCACAAAACATGCTCGATGGCATGACAGATAAAGGGGTTTTTGCTATCCTATTACAAGAAGCTTCAAAACGGCTCAAATTGAATAATTGTTTCTAAGCAGTGGCACACAATAGCTGGTAAACTGGCTGCCGATTTAAGATGCTTTGTTTGGACGGCTTGACGGTTGAGGATCATTTGGTGCAATCACTTCTTCTTCATCCCTCCCCAGACGCTAGAAATCAACCGTTGACCAATCGATTTGGGTTAAAGCTTGAAACATGGCTTCTTCATGGGTAAGGTTGGAGGGGTTAATGTCAGGAGCATAAGTGTGCTTACGGATCGGAGGCACAAGTTCTTCGACTTCATGGATTTCAGTAGGCTGTCTCTTTCCTTCAGCGTCGTAAACCGGCTGGAAATGAGATAAGTCTGTATCCTCTGCCAGTTTCCTGGCTATTGGCCACATCTCTTTGGTCAGCCTTCGGAGATCATCGTGGTTGAAGTTTGAACCGTCCTCTTTCACTCCTGGATAGCCTTTAATGATGTCATCCACTTCAAGATCCGGAATCCATGCTTTGGCCTGGATTAGTGCGGTCAGCGCTCCTGCTCTTGCGGCTGCTTTCTTCACTTCGGTAATCCGGGCTGGTAGCATGGCCAGCTTCTCAAGGGTTTCTTTTATCAGTGTTGGTGCCGGTTTATTGTAGGCTGTAGTGCATATCGCATGCTGGGATTCAGAGTAAAGCTGTTCTATTAAGGTGTACGCCGCTTTAAGCTTCATCCGCATATCAGCACCCAGATGAGTAATGCGAGTGCCTGTCATGGTTTAATGTCAGCCAGACTAGTAAACAATAAGATCTCATGATCTGGACAAACAACATAAGGAGATACTTACCAAATACAGAGGACGTCATGGCGTTGATTTGCCGCTTCAAACCAGTTAGTTCATCTACAACTGGCTTCAGGGCAGCTTAGGCATCCTCCCCTCTTTTGGTTAAACCGGCCTTTTCGGTTTCCCAGTCAACATGTTCCTTGTTAAAAGACTCCTTTAGCTTTTCCATAGCTGTCAGGGCTTTCATCAGCTCCTCCTTGGCTTTCAAAGCCTCTGCTTGTTGGGACTTCATGTTCTCTTGCAAATCAGCGGTTCGGGCATCTCTATTGCTTAGCTCGGCCTGTAACAGCGAAGATATGTCAACAACAGGATATGTCTTTTCTAAGTACTAAGTGTATAACAAGTTATGCACTTCGTACTTGGGGGCTAATGCCTATTTGCTCTATTATCAATACATCTTTTTAAAGTCTCCAGAACAATGCAAGCATTATCCTTGGCACTTGGGGGCTAATGTACATTTGTTCAATACGGACGCATGGATTCAAGACCCGGATTACCTCGCAAAGCTAAACCGGCCTTTGGGGGCTAGACTGAGGAAAGCTACATAATTACATTGGTAAAGTATCGGTTTTGTTTTCACTAAGGACCTGACATTTTGAGGGTCAGCAGGAGAGGATTAAAGTATTACAAATTCCCGGTTTAAGATTAACATCATAAAACGGCCCTTGGGGGCTACTTGGGCTAGTGTTTCAACTTCGGAATCAAGAAATAAAGGGAGATGAAAATACCTGATAGCGTTCCTTCATCAGGTTCACCAAACCGGCTTCATAGTCACGGTTTGAGTGCAGACAATTTAAAAAAACCAGAGTGAAGTTCTTCAGCACTGAGATGAGCATAGCTTGATAAGTCAGTGCTCCATTTACCCTTTTCCCTGGCAGCACGCTCTTCTTTGGCACTATTTGGGCCAAAATTATAGGATGGCCAGGAGAGCTGTGGCCCATGCTAGTAATGATAACATCATATCCTTGGCCTTTGGTAGTTTTTGCGAGTGATGATGGAGTATCAGTACCTCTCACTGGACTAGCCTGGTTTGGAGCTGTCGGTTCAGTGTCAGGCACAACAGGATCAGCTTCTGGTTGTTCATCAATATTCTGGTCTTGAAGGGGCGGTTCATCAAAGGTAGCTTGAGGATAAGGACCCTCCGGTTCATGAGTTTGGTCCGGTTCACCTATTTGCTCTTCTTCAAAAAACGCCTGGTCATCTGATGGATTGTTGACCCGAGCTTTCTTGCTGGGTATGGCTTTGGCTCTGCAAACAAAATTAAAAGAGGTTTAGCATCTTATTCAAGATTTGCAACACATTTGAAAAAAAGGATTTGAATGCTTACCCAGCTACAGTTTTAAGAGGAGGGAGTTGGGTTGCTGTTGACTCGCCAGAAGATGAGGGAGGTGTCACCTGATAATTTGAATCGGACAGATTAAGAGGTTGTCTGAAATAACCCGCCTTGGGATAAGAATTGTTAGAAGTGGGGGAGACCTCAGATTGGCGCTTCTGAACCGGGGTATCAGGTAAACCGGCCGAAGTGACCTGTTGGCCGCTGTGCCGGGTTGTTCGGCGAGCTTCATGTTGTTGCGTCTTCAAAATAAATGTTGGATCTAAGTAAGCAAGAGGATGAGAAAAGCTTACTTTCCGGATCGCTTGACGGTTTTTTTGTGTTGGCATAGAGTCTGAACCGGAGGAAATGGTAATTACCTCTACATCATTAGCTTGGCTGCCTTCTACGTCCTCCTGATAAAGATCATTGTTAATGAGGTGCATGAAAAGGGAGCCAAGTGAGTCAAGTTCTACCTCAACTTCCAGATCATCTGTATCTTCATCAAGTTCCATGTTGATCCGGTCAGCTGTTTTCTGCTTTGAGGTATGCTTGACGGCTTTGGTTTTGGGACGGGATGGCTTTGCCGCTTTATCTGCGGATTCCCACTTCCAAAAGGGATCATCACCCAATTTATACACAAACAGAAGAAAGTTTACAAGTTGAACAATTTAAAGATATCAAAGATAAAAAGGAAGCATAGTGCTTACAGCAGGCGGTTTATTTTGAGTGTAGAAGGGGTTCAAACCAGTTTGGTGACAGACCGATTCCGATTCATTCAAAATTTTCTTAACGCTTTCAGTGACCTCTTCATCGGTTATCTGAATGTTGATGTGGCGTTGGGGGTCTTCTAATTCACCGGTATACTCACACATTAAACCGGGGCGGCGGCTTAGTGGCAAGACACTCCAAGATATCCAGCAACACACAAAATCAATGCCTAATAAACCGTTGGCCATAAAGGCCTGGAGCTTGGCGAGTTGAGGGGCATATTTGGCCCGTTCCGCAGAACTTAAACGTTGTGGCAATGGATGAGTGTTGGAAAGCCGGTGATCACGATATCCTGGAAGAGGGTTCTCATCTTCAGGAGAGGTATCTATGCAGTAGAACCAAGTCTGGTTCCATTCCTTAGGGTGATTGTGCAGTTTGGCATGAGGGAATTCAACTTCTTTTCGCTTTTGAATAGAGACACCACCAAGTTCAGTGTTGGGACCATTTACAAATTCTGTACGCCGGTTCAGATGAAAAAAGTCCCAAAACAGCTCAGCAGTTGGTTCTTCTTGTAAGTACACTTCACAGAAGACTTGGAAGTTGCATAGATTGGACACCGAGTTGGGTCCGATATCTTGAGGATGGAGTTGGAAACTGGCAAGAACATCTCGGAAAAACTTCGACCTGGGCGGTTTGAAACCACAACCTATGTGGTCGACAAAGACCACTACCTCACCCTGCCTCTGGGTAGGAGGATTCTCTGTTCCTGGAACTCGCCACCGAATTTCCGTTTTCTTGGGCGAGGTGCCGATACTGACCATTCCGTTCAACTGTTCTTCGGTGATCCGGGACGGAGCCAGTTGCAAGTGCAAAACTGTTTGGCCATTGTGAAACGAAATGCTTAAATAGAAATGCCGGTTTACGAATCATTCATGGTGGTGCGCAAGATGCAATGGAATAAAGATATACAGATGTGTGAAATTGCGTAAACCAGAGACTGATACAATAATGAATGACAAGGTCATATCAAGGGTATACATGTGTTGTTAAACCGGACTGTTACAATGAATGTAAAGGGGGTTTGCCGGTTTACCAGGGGACTAATGGTATGAGATAGATTGTTTTTACAAGGGTAGACCGCCTACATGGTAAAGAGGATACAGATCTAAGACGAAAAAGGCTAAGTAAGGTAAAACAGATTTCACAGTTTGGCATGGGAATTTCAGATCTGCCGTGCGTTGGATAATCAAAATATATTCTGTTCTAATCTCAAGTGCTCAAAAGGTTCAGTAAGTTCAGATGAGTTTGATATCAAGCAGATGCCTTAAACAAGAAGAAAGGAGTTTAAGCTACAAAGGGCGCTGAAAACAATCAGATCTAACTGGCCATTGGTGTTACTAAAGGAGGAACAGCTTTAGGTTATGAAGAACACCGAACCCTAATGGCGGATCTGGGGTGGGGAGAAGAGGAACTTACTGGTGCAGGAGGAAGCAGCGGAGGGTCACCGCGTGTCTCTGGTAACGGTCAGGTTGATGCAGCGGCCTTTGTCGAAGCAGAGGTGAAGCTCGGTGACGGCGGCGGCGCTCAGGAGTAGAGATGTCGCGAGGAGGAAGAAGAAGTGAAGGAGTCGAATGGAAAAAGGAGAACTCGTGGTCCTATTTATAAGGCGAAGCGATAAAGCGACAAGTGCAGAAATCGAGGAGCTGGAAATGGATAAGTATTAAAGATGACGCCTCAAGGGTTGAAACGATCATTAATGAAGGGCATCTTCAGCTTCAACGGGTAGATGACATCATAACGATTGGCTCCGGATTTAAAGGATGACGTCACGACGATTTATCAGATTTATACAAAGATGCCAGTGCAAGAATTTTTCTAAGTATGGGAGATTGACATGAACAGGTTCAAATCAATCTGGGGCCTAATGTTGGGGATATAGTTACTGGAGGTAAACCGGCTAGGCATGGCCGGATTAGCTCCATGAAGATAGAAGCCCATGAAGATGGCAAGATACTGGCACTTTAAGAAGGCCCAAGGCCCAAAGACGGATTAAAGCCTATAGTTGTGAACCAACTTTATCATGTAAACTTGTATTGTAAGTTAGAGGAATAGAGACCGAGCCGGACACCTCTATGATCCGGCCTCGGGATTCTATAAACCGGCGGGCGTCAACCTGTGTATATAAAGGGATGACCCGACGACGGTTTGAGGACAGGAAACAACAACTCGAGGGCCAGTCAAAGCGGATTCGCTCCCTGGTCATCGAAACCCTAGCAATACCAATCACAACTAGATGTAGGCCTTTACCTTCATCGAAGGGGCCGAACTAGTATAAACTCCCCGTGTCCCCTTGTCCGGTTTAACCCCTTTAAGCTAACCCGTTGTGATGCTTTATCAGCCGCCTCACTCCAGACAAAATCATCTATTTTCTTTAGCATCTGATATAGAGGGATAGCCTTCTCCCCAAGACGATTGATAAACCGGCTCAAAGCCGCAATCCGGCCGGCCAAACATTGAACGTCATTGATACACGCCGGTTTAGCCAAAGATGTAATTGCTAAGATCTTTTCTGGATTAGCCTCAATGCCTCTGTTTGACACCAGAAAACCCAAGAGTTTGCCTACCGGGACACCAAAGCCACACTTTTCCGGATTGAGCATCATCTTGTAAACCCGGAGGTTGTCAAAGGTTTCTCTCAAATCATCTATCAATGTTTCCTCCTTCCTGTACTTTATCACAATATCATCTACATATGCATGAACATTGCGCCCAATCTGCTTATGAAGACAATTCTGAACACAGCGTTGATAAGTCGCCTAGGTACTCTTGAGCCCAAAAGGCATAGAGACATAGCAAAAGGCTCCAAAAGGAGTTATAAAAGCCGTCTTCTCCTGGTCCTTAACTGCCATTTTGATCAGATGATAACCAGAATAAGCGTCCATAAAACACAAACGGTCACAACCCGCCATAGCATCAATAATCTGATCAATACGAGGGAGGGCAAAGGGATCTTCAGGGCAAGCCTTGTTCAAGTCTGTGTAATGTACACACATACACCAAGTGCCATTTTTCTTAAGAACCAGCACCAGATTAGCCAACCACTCCGGGTTAAAGACCTCCACGATAAACCCTGCGGCCAACAACCGAGCTATCTCTTCACCAATAGCCTTGCGCCTTTCTTCATTGAAGCGGCGGAGAAACTGCCGGACCGGTTTAAACTTAGGATCAATGTTTAGTGTGTGCTCAACGAGTTCCCTCGGTACACCTGGCATGTCAGAAGGTTTCCATGCAAAGATGTCCCGGTTCTCACGGATGAACTCGATGAGCGCGCTTTCCTATTTGGGATCTAGGTTAGCGCTGATGCTGAACTGCTTGGATGAATCGCCAGGAACAAAATCAACCATCTTAGTATTTGTGGCCGATTTAAATTTCAACGCCGGATCGTGTTCTGTAGTTGGCTTTTTTAAAGAAGTCATATCTGCCGGATCAACTTGGTCTTTATAAAACTTCAGCTCCTCCATGGCACAAACCGACTCGGCATAAGCCGCATCACCTTCCTCACATTCCAAAGCGATCTTCCTGCTCCTGTGTACTGTGATGGTCCCCTTATGACTTGGCATTTTAAGTTGTAGATAAACATTACACAGCCTCGCCATGAACTTAGCGTAAGCCAGTCGCCCAAACAAAGCGTGATACGGACTTTTGAATTTTACCACCTCAAAAGTCAATGTTTCTGATCTTGAATCATGATCATCTCCAAAAGCCACCAATAAGGCTATCTTGCCCACTGGATATGCAGACTTACCAGGCACCACATCATGGAAAACGGTGTTTGACAGTTTAAGATTCTTATCTGTCAACCCCGTACGACGGAAGGTATCATAATATAGAATGTTGATACTACTTCCCCCATCCATGAGTACCTTAGTGAACTTATATCCCCCAACTTGAGGGGCCACCACTAAGGCCAGATGACCCGGATTGTCAACCCGGGGCGGGTGATCCTCTCTACTCCACAAAATGGGTTGCTCAGACCAGCACAAATACTGAGGCACCGCCAGTTCAATAGAGTTTACTACCCTCTTGTGAAGCTTCTGATCACGCTAACACAAGCTAGTGGTGAAGACATGATATTTCCCACTATTTAACTGCTTAGGATTGCTCTGATAACCCAACTGTTGCTGCTGCTGGTTCCCTTGATGGTTGTAACCTCCCTGGTTGCCCTGATTCCCTTGATTGCTGTGTCCGGTTTGATTGCCCTGAAATCCTGAACCGGAGCTGCTGCCTCCGTAACCTGGCCCATGGAAACCACCTCCTGAACCGCCGGGCGGGCCATTATCGTACTGAAACATATTGGAGTTCTTGAAATATCGCATGCTATAACAATCCTTCCAAAGATGCGATGCTGGCTCCTCCTTTGATCCATGCTTTGGACAGGGTTGATTTAACAGGCGCTCCAAATTGGGGCCTGAACCTCCGCCTCTCTGGGGCTGCTTGCCCTTATAGCGCTGACCATTCTCCTGAGCATTGGTGTTAGCCACAAAGTCCAAACTGTTGTCGGCCTTGCGCTTACCATTGTTCCCATGGCCTGCCGGATTATGCTGCTGACCCTTGGTGTTGCCGTTCTTTTTCCCTTTCCCCGGTTTGTCCTCCTCTGAGTCAGGGTCTTTGGTATTATCTGAATCGGCGTATTTAACCAAAGTGGCCATAAGCGTTGACATATCATTGGAGTGACGTTTGAGCCTCCCTAACTTCTGTTTGAGCGGCAGAAAACGGCAATTGCCCTCCAACATTAGTACGGCGGTATCTGCATTGATACGATCCGATGAATGCAAAATAGTGAGACCTGCTTTACCCAATGGGTCGTGGACTCCCCATCCTCTTGGACACAAGCGGCCAGATCCGCAATTGACATGGGCTACTTACAAGTATCTTTGAAGTTCTGGATAAACCAGTGCTTCAATTCGGCCCATGATCCGACAGAGTTAGTTGGTAAGCTCTTCAACCAAG
Source organism: Triticum monococcum (assembly GCA_034509565.1). Classification (NCBI taxonomy): domain Eukaryota; kingdom Viridiplantae; phylum Streptophyta; class Magnoliopsida; order Poales; family Poaceae; genus Triticum; species Triticum monococcum. The sequence continues at coordinate 82,006,035 of CM067843.1, forward strand.
TACGAGCTATTCCTTCCAACATCATGGTGAAGTATTTAGCACATAGTGCTTCATCCACATCCAACATCTCCATTGCCATCTCGTAGCTTTCAACCCATGCCTCTGGTTGCAGATCGGCGGTGTAATTGGGTACCTTACGAGGTCCTTTGAAATCCTTGGGCAGTCTCACATTACGCAAAGCGGGGGTAAGACATGGCACCCCTAAGGAACTGAATACCACACCTGATTCTACTAAAGCGGTAGGGTGAACCGGAGTAGGTTGACGGGCTCCGTGCAGAGCTGCTAACTCGGCCTCTCGACATGCGCGACCATGATCCACCACATCCTGCACATTAGCACCTCCCCCTGCCGGGTTGTGCCCTCGCGGCGAGTTACGGCGACGTGCACTGCTTGACACAGCCAGCTCATCCTCAACGTGCCTGCTGTAGCTCCGGCTTGGACGGGGGGTGGAATGAATCCTCTCATGACTGTGCGAATATGCCTGCTACTGGGTTAGAGCTGTTTGAACGAGATCTCTGGCCCGTCGTGCCTCAATCGCAACTGGTGATTCACCGTTGGTTGGGAGGGCTGCCAACCGTGAAGCGGCGACCACAATGTTGTCCAATGGGTTGGAGTAATGCCCGGGAGGTGTTGGAACATACTGTGGCAAAATGTTGTTCTGACGAGGCGGGTCCGTCGTGCGCGGCTGAACCGGCGCTCCTGTTCCTGGCGCCTCTGTCCGGTTTAATATTGGTTGGTTACTTGTTCCTGCTCCTGGCGTATTGAAGAGATTTCTTGGCTCATAACTCAGCGGGAGATGCGATCGGTATCTTCTTCTCATGACTTCTTATGAAGCATTCTGATCCAGCCTAAGCCAGTAGGCCTGAGCTTCCAACTCGGCCTGTTCTGTAGCCATCCTAGCGTTCTCTGCTGCTAGGTCCGCTTTAGCCTGAGTTATATGATATTTTACCTTTGCGATCTCCGTGTTGTGCTGATCCTGGGCTGCTGCATCCACCTCCACGGCCATCAATGTTGCCAACGCGTCGAACAAATCAGACAGAACTTGAGCCGGAGGTGGCGCAGAGCTCCCTGCCCTGCCGGCGTGGCTGTTGCTGAACCGGAGAGCATTGCTGTGGAGGTTGATGAGTGGGGCGCTGATTGTGTACGAGCCATGAAGATAGCGGCCCAGTTTGGCAGATCAGGGGAGTCTAGAATACTGTGGCCCTCGGAACCTCCACTAATCCGGCCATCCGGCAACTGATAGAGCGATTCGGTCTCTCCAGAAGACTCATCGTCGGAGCAGACAACGGTTTCTCCATCGGATGCCGGTTCGAACTCATATTCTGCTCCATGGATAACACCTACGAAAACATGCTTTGCCATGGGCTGAACCAGGGAAGGGCTTGCACGCTGAGCCGTCTCGATGATGTCGGTGTAGGTGTTCGGCTCAGGGCCCGGTTCACCAATCTTGCCGATGAAGACTTGAATCCCACCAAAGGGGACCCGGTACCCGTATTCGATTGAATCGGCCTCGGGGCCCCATCCTACGTTGTTGATGTAGAGCTTGCCGCGGCGACTCTTCGTCATCCGGCCCACAGCGTATCCCTTGAGTCCATCAAAGCTGCCCTTTAAGAACTCGAAGCCATCGTGCGATAGCCCCACGGTGGGTGCCAACTGTCGTGGGTTTGTCATGGTAGATGTCCTTGTGAAAGGACTTAGTCGTGGAGCCATCGCAACGGGTTAGCTTAAAGGGGTTAAACCGGACAAGGGGACACGGGGAGTTTATACTAGTTCGGCCCCTTCGATGAAGGTAAAAGCCTACGTCTAGTTGTGATTGGTATTGCTAGGGTTTCGATGACCAGGGAGCGAAACCGCTTTGACTGGCCCTCGATTTGTTGTTTCCCGTCCTCAAACCGTGGCCAGGTTGTCCCTTTATATACACAGGTTGACGCCCGCCGGTTTACAGAGTCCCGAGGCCGGATCATAGAGGTGTCCGGCTCGGTCTCTATTCCTCTAACTTACAATACAAGTTTACATGATAAAGTCGGTTCACAACTACAAGCTTTAATCCGTCTTTGGGCCTTGGGCCTTCTTAAAGCGCCAATATCTTGCCATCTTCATGGGCTTCAATCTTCATGGAGCTAATCCGGCCATGCCTAGCCGGTTTACCTCCAGTAACTATATCCCCGATAGGAATCGTTTTATCCATCCCTTGCATATTATAGTTCATCACGAAGCTCTTTTAGCTTGATGGCAGTGATTGAAGAACTCTATCAATGACACTATCATCAGGAAGATTAACTGCCAGCTGAGTCAAGTGGTTGTGGTACCCAGACATTCTGAGTATATGTTCACTGACAGAACTATTCTCTTCCATTTTGCAGCTGTAGAACTTATTGGAAACTTCATATCTCTCAATCCGGGCATTTGCTTGAAATATTAACTTCGACTCCTGGAACATCTCATATGCTCCATGATGTTCAAAACGTCGTTGAAGTCCCGGTTTTAAGCCATAAAGCATGGCACACTAAACTATCGAGTAGTCTTCAACTTTGCTCTGCCAGGTGTTCATAACATCTGGCATTGGTCCTGCAATGGGTTTGTCACCTAGCGGTGCTTCCAGGACGTAATTATTCTGTGCAGCAATGAGGATAATCATCAAGTTATGGACCGAGTCCGTGTAATTGCTACCATCATCTTTCAACTTAGCTTTCTCTAGGAACGCATTAAAATTCAACGGAACAACAACACGGGCCATCTATCTACAACAACATAGACATGCAAAATACTATTAGGTACTAAGTTCATGATAAATTAAAGTTCAATTAATCAAATTACTTAAGAACTCCCACTTAGATAGACATCTCTCTAATCATCTAAGTGATCACGTGATCCATATCAACTAAACCATGTCCGATCATCACGCGAGATGGAGTAGTCTTCAATGGTGAACATCACTATGTTGATCATATCTACTATATGATTCACGCTCGACCTTTCGGTCTCAGTGTTCTGAGGCTATATCTGCATATGCTAGGCTCGTCAAGTTTAACCCAAGTATTCCGCGTGTGAAAAACTGGCTTGCACCCGTTGTATGTGAACATAGGGCTTATCACACCCGATCAACACATGGTGTCTCAGCACGACGAACTGTAGCAACGGTGCATACTTAGGGAGAACACTTATACCTTGAGATTTAGTGAGAGGTCATCTTATAATGCTACCACCGAACTAAGCAAAATATGATGCATAAAGGATAAACATCACATGCAATCAATATAAGTGATATGATATGGCCATCATCATCTTGTGCCTTTGATCTTCATCTCCAAAGCACCGTTGAGGGAGTCCTGGATTAGGGGGTGTCCGGATGGCCGACTATACCTTCAGCCGGAATGCAGGACTATGAAGATATAAGATTGAAGACTTCGTCCCGTGTCTAGAAGGGACTTTCCTTGGCGTGGAAGGCAAGCTTGGCGATACGGATATTCCGAACTCCTACCATTGTAACCGACTCTATGTAACCCTAACCGTATCCGGTGTCTATATAAACCGGAGGGTTTTAGTCCGTAGGACAACATACACATCAACAATCATACCATAGGCTAGCTTCTAGGGTTTAGCCTCTCTGATCTCGTGGTAGATCTACTCTTGTACTACCCATATCATCAATATTAATCAAGCAGGACGTAGGGTTTTACCTCCATCGAGAGGGCCCAAACCTGGGTAAAACTTCGTGTCCCTTGCCTCCTATTACCATCCGGCCTAGACGCACAGTTCGGGACCCCCTACCCGAGATCCGCCGGTTTTGACACCGACATTGGTTCTTTCATTGAGAGTTCCTCTATGTCGTCGCCATCTGGAAGGATGCCTAGCCCCGTCTTCAAAGACGACACCGTTGCTAAGGGAGCTTTGGCGGTTGGCCAAACCCTCTGGCTAGGTGGTTTTCTTATGACCGCCTGTTTGGCTTCTACGCCGACAATGACCTCTCGGGCCATCGAAAGCAATCTTCATGTCAGTTCAGAACTCGCCGAGCAGTTAGATCCAATGGAGCTCTCCTCCATAAACGAGCTCTTGGATCGCTTCTCCGCCCTGGGAGTCGCTACGGATTATGACTAGATTGGGCCTAAAACCGATCTGAGAGAGATTAACTCTCCCCAAGTCACCCATCACGTTGCCGTGGTAGAAGGACGGTGCGGCGACCCTTCGTCTATCTTAAGGACTCGCTACGTCCGGATTCCCGATCCCTCCAAGCCCGATACCCGCGGAGGGGAGGATATCACTCAAAACCTGAACTTAGAGTCAGGCGACGGGCTGGATTCATTGGACAACACCCAGGGATCCAAATTTTCAAGTTCAGAAATTCCTCGGCCTTTGAGCCTCAAGCTGGGTGAGGCTTCGGATTTAACTCCACCCACCCACCCCAACATAAGCGATCTATCCAAAATCAGGCAAGAGCCCAACGAAACAGTACACCATTACTGGGCTAGATTCCTCCTGGTTAAGAACATGCTAAGGGACTGCCGCGAGGAAGACGCAATTTTAATCTTTTGCAATAATTGCACGGACAAGGGAATACTCAATGCCATAAGTCGCCGTGATATCACACGCTTCGCTGACTTGGCGTCCATTGTACGAAAGTATTGTGCGATGGAAAGCGCCTGGAAAACCAAAATAAAATTTTGGGACAATCCGGCCCTAAATACAAACCCAGTCCGAAATAAAAGGGTGCAGCATAACCAGACACCCAGGTCAAATACCAAAAAGCAAAAACCCTCTATAGGGCATGGAACCGTACTGGAAGGATGGCTTAATGGACCCTGTAAAATTCACAGTACAGAGGACGCCACACCAACTCACAGCCTTAGAGCATGTTGGATACTCCGGCAGGTGGCCAAAATTGGCGAAAACCTCCTAATTCCGGAGGCCACAGAAAGCCACCCCAGAGACACCCATACGATATAAACAGTCTTCGACACTTTCGCATCAAATAATATGCGAAAAAGGACACTCCGCAGCCTTGTCGAAGTCTACCAAGTAGCAACAATAAACCCAGGGAGTGACACGGCTATTACCTTTAACGCCAGTGATGAACCTAAATTCCGAACAGCCCGAGCACCAGCCGCATTGGTTCTCAGCCCAATAGTGGACAACTTTCGTCTTACCAAGGTACTCATGGACGGCGGCAGCGGATTGAACCTCATTTACGAGGAACCCCTTCAAAAAATGGAAATAGACTGGAACCACATTGAGCGAAGCAGCACAACCTTTAGAGGAATAATCCCCAGTCGGGAAGCGCGCTGTACAGGAAAAATCACACTAGATGTGGTGTTCGGCATGCCGGATAATTATAGGTCCGTAGAGATCACGTTCCATGTGGCTCCGTTCAGCAGCGGTTATCACGCTCTGCTAGGGTGGGAAGCGTTTACAATCTTCCAAGCAATACCCCATTACGGGTACAAGAAAGCTCAAAATGCCCGGGTCTAACGGGATAATCACTCTCACTAGTGATCCAGACATAGCACTCCGCGCCGAAAACAAGACAGCCGCACTAGCCCTCGAGGCACTATCCGAAGCCCTAGCGGCCGAGGAACTGACTGACCTGCGCTCTATGGTGAATAGGGACGATGTGGTACTCGACAAAAGATCCAAGTCCACCTCCTTTAAACCGGCGGACGAAATAGTCCAATTCCAAGTCCATCCAACGGACCCAAATAAAACAGCTTCCATCGGGGCACAGTTAAACCCTGATATAGATGTCGCACTGCGAGAGTTCCTACGAGAAAACTGGGACATTCTTGCCTCGCACCCTTCAGACATGCCAGGAATCCCACGCAGGCTGGCCGAGCACAGCTTAAATATCCAAACATGATTCAAACCTGTCAAACAGGCTCTTCGGCATTTTTCTGAACCTAAGAGACAGGCTATGGGAGAGGAGCTAGCAAAGCTATTAGAGGCAGGATTCATCAGAGATATAAAACATCCGGACTGGCTAGCAAACCTGGTGATGGTACCAAAGAAGGACAAATCCTGGCGCCTGTGCGTTGATTTTAAAGACCTTAACAAGGCTTGCCCAAAGGATCCCTTCCCCCTCCCCCGCATCGATCAAATTATCGATGCTACCGTAGGAGACGATTCGTTGTGTTTCCTCGACGCATATTCCGGTTACCATCAAATCAAGATGGCAGAATCTGACCAATCCGCAATGGCATTTATCACACCATACGGACCATTATGCTTCAACACAATGCCCTTCGGGCTCAAAAAACACCGGCGCAACATGTCAGCGCATGATTCAGACATGTCTGGCAAGCCAGATCGGCAAAATAGTGGAGGCATATGTAGATGATGTGGTCGTCAAAACAAGACATGTCGAATCTCTAGTAGACGACTTGAGGCTCACATTTGATAACCTCCGAACATACGACATCAAGCTCAACCCGGAAAAATGCGTTTTCGGCGTTCCAGCCGGAAAACTCTTGGGCTTCATTGTATCCGGTAGAGGAATCGAAGCAAATCCAGCCAAGATCCGAGCTCTGTCGCAACTGGATATCCCAAAGGACCTCAAACAAATACAAAAGTTAACCGGATGCGTGGCGGCTCTAAGCCGCTTTATCTCCCGCTTGGGAGAAAAGGCCCTACCCCTTTACCGCCTCCTTCGGCGCACCGAACACTTTGAATGGACGGATGCAGCCATGGCCGAACTCGAGGAGATAAAAGCCATACTTGCAACAAACCCAGTCCTGGTCGCGCCAAATATTGGTGAACCAATGCTATTATACATTGCAGCAACACATCAGGTTGTAAGCGTAGTGCTCGTCGTCGAACGAGAAGCGGGCGGACACATATTCCCCCTTCAAAAGCCGGTCTATTATGTGTCCACTATCCTCACTCCTTGCAAATCACGGTACCCGCATTATCAAAAGATCGTGTACACGGTATTCATGGCATCCCGGAAGCTACGACACTACTTTCAAGAGTGTTCAATAACAGTAGCCTCGGAAGCACCACTTAACGATATTATAAACAACCGTGACGCAACTGGCCGGATTGCAAAATGGGCCATTAAGCTCCTCCCGTTCGACATAACTTATAAGCCTCGGCGAGCCATCAAGTCGCAAGTCTCGGCCAACTTCGTCGCAGAATGGATGGAGGCAGAACTCCCTAGAGAGTACGGCACATATTCAAATTGGATCATGCATTTCGATGGCTCCAGGATGTTGGTCGGACCGGGGGCCGGCGTCGTTTTGACGTCCCCCACAGGAGACACAGTTCAATACGTACTCCAGATTATGTACACGGACTCCAACAACGCAGCCGAATATGAGGCCCTTTCACATGGTCTCTGGATGGCAGTATCCATGGGCATTCAACGCCTAGAGGTGCGCGGGGACTCGAACCTTGCAATATCCCAAATAAATGGAGACTTCGATGCCAAGGATCCAAAAATGGCAGCTTACCGCAACGCCGTCCTAAAAATGTCAGCTCGGTTCAAGGGGCTTGAAGTTCACCATATAGCCCGGGAAAATAATCAGGCGGCGGATGTCCTGGCGCGCAAAACGCGATGTAGTCCCCCCCAACATCTTTTTGGAAAGACTGTTCAAGCCATCCATAGTATGGGAAGGGGAGCCGAACAATAACACCTCGGACCCAATCGCACTGCCCGACACTGAACATTCAAACACAATCGGAGGCTCTGCCAATGAAGTAACACCTTCAGCCCACGTAATAATGGTCGTCATCGCCCCGTGGACAGAACCATTCCTCGCCTACCTCACTAGGCAGGAACTCCCCGAGGACCAAAACGAGGCATGCTGCATAGTGCGATGATCCAAAGCCTACAGAGTCCACGAGGGAGAGCTTTATAAGAAAAGGCACTACCGGAGTCCCTCAAAGGTGCATCTCCGAAGAGGAGGGGCGGAACCTCTTGGCTGAAATTCATGCCGGACTGGGTGGTCATCACGCTGCAGCTCGGTCCCTTGTAAGCAAGGCCTTCCGTATAGGCTTTTATTGGCCGACGGCCCGGGCAGACGCTCATGACTTAGTCCAACGATGCACCGGTTGCCAGCTCTTTGCAAACCAAAGCCATATGCCACCGAACGCCCTCCAAACTATCCCCATTACTTGGCCCTTCGCGGTCTGGGGGCTTGACATGGTTGGACCTCTTAAAGGCGGAACCCACAAGCAAAAATATTTACTGGTCATGGTGGATAAATTCACCAAATGGATAGAAGCCAAGCCTGTTAAGACGGCCGAATCCGGACCGGTGATAGACTTTATATCCGGGGTCGTACACCGTTACGGCGTTCCCCACAGCATCATCACCGACAACGGCACGAACTTCACGGCCGATGAGGTAAAACTCTGGTGCAAAAACATGGGTATCAAGCTCGACTATGCTTCCGTCTATCACCCACAAACTAACGGCCAGGTCGAACAAGCAAATGGTCATATCATGAGCGGAATTAAACCCAGATTAGTGCAGTCCCTCAAGGAATCTAACACGCACTGGGTAGAGGAGCTCGACTCCGTACTTTGGGGACTGCGGACCATGCCGAATCGCACCACAGGATACACACTATTCTTTATGGTGTACGGCGCAGAGGCAGTTTTGCCCTGCGAAATAATTCATGACTCACCTCGAGTACGCATGTATGAAGAAAAGAGAAGCCGAGCTCGATCGGCAGGACAACTTAGACGCATTGGAGGAGGAGTGTGACATGGCAAAAGCCCGTTCCGCATTCTATCAACAGCAGGCTCGAAGATACCAAAGCAGAGAAGTACGGGCCAAAAATTACAACGTTGGCGAATTAGTTCTACGACTACCGGACAAGAAAAAGGACAAACTCAAGCCCAAGTGGGAAGGTCCCTTAATAATTGACCAAGTCTTGACTGGTGGAGCGTACCGCGTGCGAGATGCATCGGATAACCGACTCGAGCCGAACCCATGGAACGCAGCCCGTCTCCGAAGATTCTACGCCTAGCGCCGGACTCTATGTTCGTCTCCTTCCTCTGTCCATTTTTTATATATTTTCTGTCTTGCATTTCTCTTCTTCTTCCCTATCTCTATTATAGCCCTTAAAGGCTCATAAAGTGACGCGCCATCGGTGCTCATTAAACCTGGGGGGGGGCTTCTTTAAACAGAAGCTTATTCATACGGGCTTCATGCCCAACACATGTGTCACACTTCCGCATGTACCTTTTATTCACCATTATATGCATCAATATGACTTAAGTTTTGGCCAAGCTGGGTTGCCTGGCTCCTGTGCTTACCACTACGTTCCCGATTATTCGGCTAGGTGGTAAAGGGAGCACCTCTGTGATTGTTACTGCCGGGTCAGCCGGACGTGTACCTCAGACTGGGTGAAGCCGAAAGCTAGCGTTCTTAAGGGAATATTTGGTCGGTGAATTAAAGATGATCTTTTCTATTTTTATCTATATGCCCCCAAATGTTTTTCCTGCGTTTCTTTTCGCAGCATGGACATGCACTTTAGGGCATGCCTCCCAGGGAAAGGAACCCCTAACGGAACTATTCTCCCTGGAAGATGTTTCTTACTAACCATGTAATATAACATAACTAGTCGGGCACTTGTCTGTTCACGCACTAATGACCCCTACGCCTGGTCTCCATGCATTCCCCGGTTCTTATATAACCGCATGGGAATTCGGACACACTCCGGTCCATCAGGTTCCGAGGCAGAAGTGAAAAGGTTGGCCATGACAAACGATCTACAATCCGGCTAGAAGGCATCATAAATGTAAATTACATTACATAGTCATTTTGACTGATCATATTCCTCTTCAATACCATCTAACAGGCTGTCTAATTTACAGTCCTGCTGGGAATACTTTGCGGCCAACTCTACTTGGCCGTATACTAAGCTTACAGGGATCTCCTTCCCATCGGGCCCTATAGGACCGACCTCGGCCATGTGGTTGGGGTCAGCCTTTGCGTAGCGCGTCTTCACCATGGCCCAAGCCTCCCTAGCGCCTTGACGGCAGGATGATATCTTCCACAATCAGAAGCACCGCCGTGCTCCTTTTTGCTTCTCCGCAAGCTCTCCAAGACCTTCGGGCATGGAGACGGATGGCCACAGGGCCTGGGCGATGCCTCGCATTGCCTGCCAAACTCGATCGAGCTGTTGCGAGAGCTCGGGAAGAAGGTCACCCGTAGAACCGGGCATCTCCTCTGCAGGACGACCTGTCAGCACACCTACAGACATTGCTCTGTTAGTCGACTTCCTCGCCGAACTTTCTTTCAAAAGGTTTGTTCAAGCACTTACTAAATATGATGTGCCGAAGTCACTGATTCTCCTTCACGGAGTCTAACAGCTGGGCACGAACATCTTTCAGCTCGACGCCCAGCTTGGTGTTGGCATCTTGGAGATCGTTCTTCTCCCCCATCACCTTTAATAGCACCCTCTCACCAACCTTTAGCTAGTGTAGGAGGTGTTGCCTTTCCGGATCCAATCCGGTGCCATCTGCAATTTCATTTGTCAGAACTCGCAACAAAGCCGTGCTTCGCAAAATACTTATCTTTCGAAGTGTATATTACCTGAGGGGGCCTCTTTAGGCTCCCCTGCCGTGGCCAGTGCGGCCTCAAGTTGGGCTTTGCACTCTTCCAGCTCCTTGGACAGTAGGGAATTCTTTTCTGTAAGAATCTGCATAACAAATGATCCTTAAATTAGTTATTTTAACTGTTTCAAGTCTCGGGGGCTACTGGTATATATATAATTACCAAAATTTTCTTACCCGTATGTTTTTTACATATTGCTCCGTGGCTCTGGTTAGACCATTTTGAGCGGCACGGAGGTACGCATCTCCCGAGTTAAAGGCATCTAACGCCTCCTGGGAGAAACAAGCGTCGCGAAGAATTGTCCGGCGACGCCTGTGCTTCATGGCACTCTCCACCTCAGAGTTGGTGACAGGCAACCTGTCCACATCCTCCGTCGGAGGAGCGTCCGGTGCGTGCCTTGTGTTCGGCCCCGCTTCCGGGCCAGGCTTTGGAGCCTGGCTGGTGGAGGCGCAATTGGCGGTCTCTCCGAATATAGTTCGTCGAGGTCTCTTTGTCCTGAAGAGAACTCAAGTGTTAATATGCCCTGAAGGTACGACACCTGGGATCAGGGGATGCGCCATACCTTTGCGCTGACGCCCCGGTCCGGACTGCACCTCTTTTCTGCCCACGGGGCCCTGCGGCCCCTCGTTGGCTTGTCGCCGCAGGTTCGGCCTCCCGTTTCTGGGAGGCCGGGATTAGCCCTGGATAATTGGTCGTAATGGCCACTAGGGCGTTGTCCTTGCTCAATTGATGGAACACTCCATCAATCAGATCCACCGAAAGCTCCGGATCCTCTTGCGAGTCTGGGTCGAGGGACCGTCCTGGGTCCTCGGGTTGTGGAGGAGGGTTGTTCATTTCTTTAACAGCCTGGCGCAGTTCCTGCGTCGAAATCACTAAGATTAAATATTTAACAATGGGGATATAAAACGGATGGGCAAAATGTGATCGCTCACCCAGCTTGGAGGATTGTACATGGAAAATCCACCCTTTGGGTCAACGCGGAGAAAATCCTCCTCTTCTCCCTTGTACAAAGCGGGCAGGGTCTTTATTAGAGTCGCAGCCGAATCCGGCCCCTTACGGCCGTAGCGGGTGGTGTCGTCCTCCCCGTTGAAATCCCACATGGGGTGGCCTCTATACTGTAGCAGCTGCACCCCTCGCATGATGCATGCGGCCATGACCCCGATCATGGTTAGTCCGGAATGAGCTAACAATCTTATCCGGCCCATCAGGTAAACAACGTCCCTGTCACTTTCCCTCTGAGGGCTCCGTGGGCGCCAGCTTAGGCGCTTCTTTAAGGGAGCATTGTTGAATTCAGGGAGGCCGATCCGGACAGGATCCGGCAGCGGGACGTCTTCTATGTAAAACCATTCCGAGGGCCAGTCTTCAGATGCCTTCTTTGGGGTTCCGGACTGTCGGCGTTCTGGGAACGGGGGTCCCCAGACTTGCCTGCCTGCGGCCTGCGGCGTGGCTCAAGTGGGGGCCTAGCGCGACCCATCTTCATCAACACGAGGCTCAAGACCCTCGCGAGGGGCCAAGCCTCGCGAGGCGGACGACACGGCGCATCCTCAGGCACATCCTTGTCAGGCTGGCTCGCGAGGAGGCGGAGAGTTCAAGGCGGGGTACCTCGCGAGGTGCCTATGATGCAAGCCATGACGACACGGGGCACCAGGCGGGTGCCAGCGCGCGCAGCGTCCCCCTTTCCTCTTTGGTGCAAAGGGAGCAAGCGTATCAGCGGAGTATCGAGGCATCAGGCAAAGGTTGCCACTTCGGTGCAACGAGACCAAGGCCAGGAGGACTACGAGACGGAGGTCACCATGGAGCCCAGCGCGGCGTCATCACCAGAGCCTTTGGCAGGCGAAGACTGCTTTTGTCAGGATAGATGTACTCGCTGTCCCCCTTCAAATTAGCCCGCCATTGTTGGATCCCTTCCCACTCAATATTTGGGGAGAGGACCAGGGCCTCTAGAAATAGGACTAGCCACCCACGTAGCAAGGGGTTCGATTCCTGGTCGTTCGGTCCGGACGACGGGAGAGAGAAAAGGCATAGAGAGAGAGAGGGTGACCGAACTCTTCACAACAGTTCATCACCTCAGCCAAGAACAGACCCTCGCTAGGCTGTTCTTCCTTGTATTGTTCATCCTCACCAGCCCCAGGAGGCAATCCATCCACCACACACTGGAGTAGGGTATTACACCACATCGGTGGCCCGAACCGGTATAAATCTTGTGTCTTTCGTGCAGCTCTTTTAGTAGTTTAGATCCCATTGAGATGGAGAGGTTGAAGGTGAGATTTCCACGCGCACCCCAGTGTTCGAACCTTAAGGGTCTGCCGGAACCTGAAATCTGACATTTGGCGTGCTAGGTAGGGGTGCGCCGGAATTCGTCTTCCACCGCTCCGCTCTCCTCCGACCTTCGTGTCCATGTCTGACGCTCGTCGAGCCCGCGCCGAGCGCCGGGCCGCCATCGCTTCTCGCGTCGCCCAGAAGGCCCCCGTCGGTGGGCGTCCTCATCGTTCCCCGACGCCCGCCGTCAACACTGCCACTGGCCCGGTGGGGGGCGAGCAGCAGTCATCGTCTCAGCACCCGTCCGTGCGGCAAGACGGCCGCACCGCCACTCCGTCACTCGCGCCAGCTGGCTCTTCGTCCCGCGCGCTCCGCGCACCATTGGAGGCTCGAGCTGCGCTCCTCGCGGCAAACGAGCTCCTGCGCTACCGTCCCGTCGATGACGTCTATGAAGAATGGCTCGACCGCGTCGCTGAGCTTGTCCGCGCCGCAGGGGGCTCTTCCGCGCCGTCCGTCCCTCTGCGCCGCACTCCGCCCCACGCGGGCAACGAAGCTCCGGAGGCGCACCAGCCGCCTCCCCGCCAAGAAGATGCCGTGGCTCCAAGGCGACTGGCCCCTGGGCGGAACCCGCTCCGTCACGCGCCAGCGCAGCAAGAGCGAAGCTGCCAAGAAATCCCGTGCCCACAGGGGCTGCCCGGGCGCTCCCTGCTCCGGCACGCCGCGGCCCTGCTCCAGCTCCGGCACGTCAAGACCCCGCCCTGCTCCTAGCTACAGTGCGTGGGGACCCTCAAGACCAACTCTCCACAAACCGAGGCCTTTCGTGGCCACCGCAGGCTGCCATGCCTACACCACTGAGCTGCGCAGCGTCACGTGGCCCGGCAAGTTCAAGCCCGACCTGCCTCCTCGCTATGACGGCACAACTGACCCCGCGGAATTCCTCCAGCTCTATGAGCTGGGAATCGAGGCTGCCGACGGGGATGAAAAGGTCATGGCGAACTGGTTCCCCATGGCGCTGAAGGAAGGGGCGCGAACCTGGCTCCTAAATCTGGCTCCAGGCACGATCTCCTCCTGGGACCAGATGCGCGCCCGCTTCATCGCCAACTTCCAAGGTACTCGCGACCGGCCGCCTGCCGTGAGCGACATGCGCCGCATCAAGCAACAACCCGGAGAGACCCTGCAAAAGTACATCCAGTGCTTCAACAGCGCGCGCCTCAAGATCCCCAGGGTGTCGGAGGAAGCCATCATCTCCGCCTTCTCTGATGGCGTGCGTGACGTCAAGATGAAGGAGGAACTGGCGATGCACGAAGACCTCTGCACCTCCCTGGAGCTGTTCAACTTGGCGAACAAGTGCGCCAGGGCTGAGGAGGGACGTCTCTCCCTCCTCGAGCTGCCTGCCGCGGACCCAGAAGAGAAGAAGCCCAAGGCCAAGGACGTGAAGCGCAAGGGGCCTGCCGTGCTCGCAGCCGAACCGGACACCAAGCGGGGCAAGGATCTGCCTGAACCCTCCAGAGGCAGCCGGTACTGTGTGTACCATGACCTCCACACCCACAACACCAATGAATGTCAAGAGCTCCACGCCGTGCGAGAAGGAAGGATCGGCCCTCGCCCTGACCGTGCTGACCAGGGCTATGGCCGAGGAGGAGGAAGAAACCCAGGGCGCTGGGAAGACCGCGGCCCGCGCCAGGGGTGGCGCGACCAGCCTCGCGAGGACCGCTGGCGGGACCTGCCTCGTGAGGGGGACTGGAGAGACCAGCCTCGTGAGGACCGCCCTCATGGCAACGCAGGCCTACCTCCGCTGCCGCCTCCACCAAGAAGGAACGAAGACCGCCATCAAGACGAGGGGGCTGGGGGCTTCCAGGAGCCGCGCGCGATCGCCTGCATCTTGGGCGGAGCTCAAGCCCCAGCCTCCCAACGTATCTTCAAGCAGTTTGCCCGCGAAGTGAATGCAGTTCTCCCCAAGCTCGAAGCAACGCGCCCCCTCAGGTGGTCGGCGTGCCCCATCACGTTCAGCTCGGCAGACCAGCTCAAGTGCGCAGCCACTGCAGGAGTCCTCCCAATGCTCTGCTCCCCGGTCATCAACAACGTGCAGGTCACCAAGACCCTCATCGATGGTGGGGCAGGGCTCAGCGTCCTGTCCGTGGAAACATTCAACAACCTGCAAGTGCCCTATGACCAGCTTCAGCCAACCAGGCCTTTCTCCGGGATCACCGATGGTTCCACAGTCCCGATCGGGCAGGTCCACCTCCCTGTCACCTTCGGAGCCCACAACAACTACCGCACCAAGGTCATCGACTTCGACATCGCCCACATCCGCCTGCCGTACAATGCCATCCTCGGGTACCCAGCGCTGGCCAAGTTCAGGGCCGTGACCCATCACGGCTACAACGTCCTCAAGATGCCAGGAAGTGGCGGCGTCATCACGGTGCCCTGTGAAGAGAGAGATGCAGTGTGTTCCCTGGAGCGAGCCTTCCAGGCCGCGTCGCTAGAAGACCCAGATCGCGGAAGCAGGAGGCTTCCTGAGACCACCCCCAAGAAGAAGAAGACGTCGTCAGGCTCAGCCCCTCAGGAGGCAGGCCCCTCAGGGTCCGTGCCCCCTCAGGAGGGCCCTCCATCCATCGCATAGGAAAGCGCGCTCGGCGCCCTCCTCAGGCAGGGCTCAGGGGCTCTCACCTGGAGGGCCACCGACCTAGCCAGGGTCACGAGGGAGGCGCTTGGACACCATGTGGAGGCGTGCTTCGCAACACGTTTCCCTCGAGAGGGAGCCAGGCGAGGAAGATCAGACCAGCAAGAGTTCGTTGACGAGGCCATTCGAGAGCTACACGAGACAAGGATCATGAGAGGTTGCCGCCGCTTGTCAGCCGTGGCCCCACATCCAGGCGAGGATGGTGGGCTGCGCGTCTGTGTCGACGTACCAGGGCTCAATCAAATCGCCACAACAGAGAGCCTCTGGCCCTCGCAAGTGGGGGCGCTGCGGAGGTCCACCCCACAGCTATGTTCGCATGCCTTACGGCCTCCCGACCATGGCTACGGCGTACCAGCGCCTCATGAGGGGCATCGGGGAGGCTCAGGAAGACAGGCGTTACGCGGCTCTGGCGGAGGTGGAGATAGCTCGCGAGGAGTCACCAGTGCCTTCGGAGCCTCCCGAGGCCCCGGGGCCTGGGGGCTCATGAGGATCGGCTTCTGTAGCCCGTCAAGTCTGCTGCACCGACGCCACTACGCCGACAACATCCTCAGGTGACATCTTTCAAGTTCCGTTCTCAGCTGGGAGCACCCTCCCAGGGTTGCATCACTCCCAGGCTGCGTGGGTCCGTCCCCACGGCATGTATCTGCATTTACCTTTCCGTCGTTAGTTTTCCTTGTTGGGGGCGCCCCTCGGGCTGCATCATCCCCAAGCCGTTCGGGCCAGACCCAGTGGCGTGTATCCCCTAGTGTTTATTTCCAATTATGCATTGCCTATCACGCTTAGCTGCATGGAGCCTGTCTGCAACATCTTCTCTTCCCATGTCGGCTACTTGCACGTGAAAGGGGGGGTTCCTGAGCATCGCGACTCAGGGCTCCTACTGGCTCTCCAGCCCTCACCCTCTGGCCTTGTCCATGGCATCGCGACCTGGCATACCAGCGATGGCTGAGACAAGCTCGAGGGCCGGGACCTGAGGACGTAGAGTACCGGCATCTAACCAAATTTTGCAGGGACACATCTCAAGATATGGCCCAGTGTCGGGCGCAACCGCCCAGAGGTAGGGCCTCGTGAGTCCCGCGCTGGCTCACGGGTGCCCAGATACACCTCACCTAGCTCTACCGTACCGGTCACGTGTCAGGGCGGGGCTGTATACGCCCCGGGGGCTCCTCCCGGAGGGGAGCCCCCTCCCACGTACCAGTGGAAGCACCATGCTCCGCGCTGGCTGACGACACTGCCGAGGAGCGGCTATGCCCGTACACATACGGAAGCGCTATGCTCCGCGCTGGTGATAAACAACTGAGGGTGGCCTCCGGGCCACGTTAACCTCAGGGAGCCCAGAGCTTAGTGGCTGGCCTCATCGCAACGCCTCCTCTTGGGTGCGCCGCGCGAGGGGGCTGGGCACGGGGGCTACGACTGGGTCATGCCCAGACGTACGCCGCCCAGCCAGGCCCCTCGGGCCTGGTTCGCCGCGCATCTCTCCCCGAGCGGAGCCAAGGTATGAAGGCCGTTTGCGCGTCAAGGGGGACCCCTGGGCATCGCGACCCAGGGGCCTAACTGGTCCCGTAGCCCCTCACTCAGTTCTGAAAGGCTATGTTGGGTGAGGTACGCGCGGGGCCGGGCTCTGCAGACGTAGAACGGTAGCCACGCTTACATCTCGCCTCATCACCCGTTGTTCGCGCGTCAAGGGGGACTCCTCAGCATCGCGACTCAGGAGCCTAACTGGCTCCGTAGCCCCTCACTCCTTAGTTCCGAAAGGCTATGCTGGGTGAGGTACGCGCGGGGTCGGGCTCTGCAGACGTAGAACGGAAAACACGCCTACATCACGCTTCCCTACTTGTTGTTCGAGCGCCAAAGGGGACTCCTGAGCATCGCGACTCAGGAGCCTAACTTGTCACGTGGCCCCTCACTCCTTTGGTCCCGTCCTGGTTTCCGGTCGGGGCTGATGCTGGGTGAGGCATGCGCGGGGCCGGGCCCTGCCGGCGTAGAACACAGGCAAGTAGGGAAGAAAAGCATAAAATCCAAGGAACTTAAAAGCAAATATTACAGTCCATACTGTCAATCTCAATACCAAACGCAAGTTTAAATGCCTCCCCGAGGCGTGATGCATGTGCAGGAACCTAAAGAAGAGCAGGGATGGGACGGAGTCACTCGTCGGCGCTGGTTCCGCCTTGTGGAACAGCGGGGTCGGCAGCGCCTTGCTTCGGCCTGGTGATGAAGGCCCGGAACTTCTCCAGCAGCGCCTCCGCGCGCCCCTTCACGGCTTCGACAGCGGCAGCAGCACCCTCGCCGCTCACCGGCTCCAGCAGGGCGTCGAGGTCGGTGTTGGGATCGTGGAGGTAGACGTGGGCGAAGACCCGTGTCAGCGCGGCAGAAGACAGGACATGCGCCTCGGCCTCGGCCGCGGGGCCGATGCCGAGGATGACGTCCTCTAGAGCCTTGACCAGGAAGGGAAGCAGCTTGGCGGGGCCATCCTCGTCACCAACAAGCGGGCTATCCAAGCCGCTCTCGTAAAGCATCTCCAGCGAAGCGCGAGCGTCCTTCTCCATGTCCGTGAAGGCCACGCGGTCTTCGGCGAGGACCTGAGCCTTGGCGTCCAGCTCGGCCTTCGTCGCCTCCAGCTCCTGCTTCCACACGCCTAGACGTTCGCAGCGCTTCTTGAGCTTGGCCTCCGAGTCCACGAGCGCCGCCTCACGCGCCTTCGCCCCCCTCTCCTGCTCTTGGCGAAGGCGAACCTCCTCTGCAAGTTCGCCCCGCAGGCCTTGCAACTCGTCCTCCAGAGCCTTGCAGCGGTCGCGGGCCTTGACCGCTACCCCCAGGGCCGCGTCACGAGCAATCTTCGCCTCAAGGACGAGCCGCTTCTCCTTGTCGCAGGCCGTCGAAGCCTGAACTAGCGCCGCCCGGATCGAAGCATCAGAGCGAATCCACCCTGAAGCCAGTTCCAGACGCCCGGCCACCAGGCGAGTGTCGGCGCTGAGAAGGTCCTAGCGCAGCCGGTCCAGTTCAGCAGCAGCATGCTCCAAGACAGAGGAAGAAGACGGAGGAGCCTCAGCGTGCTCCAGGACGACAGGAGGAGCTGAGGGAGCAGTGGCCAGCAAAACGGGAGGAGAAGGTGGCGGCGGCAAGGCTGCCGAATCCTGAGCCAGCGTTCGCTGCGTCTCCCCAGCCATGGAAATGGCGCTAGACGAGGACACCTCAGGAGTCACCTGGGCCGTGGGGGCCGAGCTCGCCCCCGCCAGAATGGCCAGACCCCCTGAGGGCGACCGACCAGGAGAAGCCCGCGCACTATGATCGCCCCCTTTCACAGGCGGGGGCGCTGCCGCGGATGGAGCCTCAGGAGCCCGTTTCAGTTTCTTCGTCAAAGGCGCCCGCCTACTCAAGAGAAGCAATCATCAAGCCTCGTCGGCAGAATGAGAAACAAGAGAACAAGGATCAAGCGCTTACGGGTCATCGCCGGTGAGCTCGGGCAGCTTTCGGCCCAACTTCAAGCCAAACAGCCGGCTGGAAGGGTCGACCTTGGGAGCGGAAGGCGCGGTAGCGGACTGCCCCGGGGTAGGGGCAGGCCTGCGGGGGACCAGCCCGGTCCTGTCCTTCTTCGGGATCGGAGGCGAGCTCCCGCTACCCAGCACATCGTCGTCGTCATCATCATCATCATCATCGCTCGGTGATAGGCGGAGAGTACGGGGCGAGCGCCGAGGGAAGGGAGCCCTCGACTCTCTGTCAGTTGCCCCGGGGTCGGGCCCCTCTCCTGTAGGATCGAAAGTATGTCTAGAGGGGGGTGATTAGACTACTTGACCAATTAAAAGCTTAGCCTTTTCCCAATTTTAGTTCTTGGCAGATTTTAACTATCTTGGAGCAAGTCAAGCAATCATCACACAATTCAAGCAAGCATGCAAAGAGTTTATTGGCAGCGGAAAGTAAAGCATGCAACTTGCAAGAATGTAAAGGTAAGGGTTTGGAGGATTCAAACGCAATTGGAGACACGGATGTTTTCCCGTGGTTCGGATAGGTGGTGCTATCCTACATCCACGTTGATGGAGACTTCAACCCACGGAGGGTAACGGTTGCGCGAGTCCACGGAGGGCTCCACCCACGAAGGGTAACGGTTGCGTGAGTCCACGGAGGGCTCCACCCACGAAGGGTCCACGAAGAAGCAACCACCCACAAAGGGTCCACAAAGAAGCAACCTTGTATATCCCACCATGGCCATCGCCCACGAAGGACTTGCCTCACTAGCGGTAGATCTTCACGAAGTAGGAGGTCTCCTTGCCCTTACAAACTCCTTGGTTCAACTCCACAATCTTGTCGGAGGCTCCCAAGTGACACCTAGCCAATCTAGGAGACACCACTCTCCAAGAAGTAACAAATGGTGTGTTGATGATGAACTCCTTGCTCTTGTGCTTCAAATGATAGTCTCCCCAACACTCAACTCTCTCTCATAGGATTTGGATCCGGTGGAAAGAAGATTTGAGTGGAAAGCAACTTGGGGAAGGCTAGAGATCAAGATTCATATGGTAGGAATGGAATATCTTGGTCTCAACACATGAGTAGGTGGTTCTTTCTCAGAACATATGAGTAGGAATGATGTGTGTGTTCTGATGGCTCTCTCTTCGAATGAAGATGTGGTGGAGGGGTCTATATAGCCTCCACACAAAATCCAACCGTTACACACAGTTTTCCAATCTCGGTGGGACCAAATCATAAAACTCGGTCTGACCGAAATAGTAAACCTAGTGACCGTTAGGAATTTCGGTGGGACTAAGATGCAACTTGGTAGGACCGATTCGGTTAGGGTTTGGGCATAACGTAATCTCGGTGAGACCGATCGCACAAACTCGGTGAGACCGAGTTCGGCAATTAGCTAACCAGAGAGTTGGTCAGGCAAACTCGGTTGGACCGACTTGCTCTTTCGGTGAGACCGAAAAGTTACAAGAAGGAAACATAGAGTTTACCTTGCATTCTCGGTGGGACCAATTCGCTCTTTCGGTGAGACCGAAAAGTTACGAAATGGAAACAGAGAGTTTGCAAGCCCATCTCGGTGGGACCGAGAACCTTATCGGTAGGACCGAATTGCTAGGGTTTGGCAGTGGCAAATGACAAGTGAAACTCGGTGGCGCCGGATTGACAGAATCGGTATGACCGAGTTTGGCTTAGGGTTTAGGTCATTTGTGGATATGGGAAAGTAGCTGAGGATTTTGGAGCATATCATTAAGCACATAAAGCAAGAGGCTCATTAAGCAACACCTCATCCCTCCTTAATAGTATTGGCTTTTCCTAAAGACTCAATGTGATCTTAGATCACTAAAATATAAAATGAAGAGTCTTGAACTTTTGAGCTTGAGCCAATTCTTTGTCCTTAGCATTTTGAGGGTTCCACTTTCACATCCATGCCATGCCAATCATTGAGCTTTCCTGAAATAATCATCTTGGAATAGCATTAGCTCAATGAGCTATATGTTGTTATGAATTACCAAAACCACCTAGGGATAGTTGCACTTTCAATCTCCCCCTTTTTGGTAATTGATGACAACATATAGATCAAAGCTTCGACAAATGATAATAAGCATGAAATATATCGTCGCTTTTAGAAGTATTTGACAAATAAGAGCTCCCCCTAAATTTGTGCATATTTAAAATTTGCTTTGGACTGCAAATGCACATGGAGTTAGAATCATGGGTTACTCTTCCATGTCACATACATCTTGGTGGAGCGCTCAAAAATGATAAGATTGAAATACATGCACTCATCACCAAGAATAGTGAATGATCACAAATGATAGATAGAATGATAATATATAAGCAAGCATTAAGCAAACATTAAGTGTAGCTTATGATCAAACACATGATCATCGATGTCTCACAAGCATAAGGATGTAGTATCTCACACACAAGCAAACAAAGTTCGAAAAACCACCAAATAAAACAAGAGAGAATAAAAGCAACACTCTCTCTCTCTCTCTCGAAGCCTATGATCTATACATCTTCTCCCCCTTTGGCAACAAGTTACCAAAAAGTTCCTAGAAAATGCATAGTGCTAAGTCGACGCTCAGGCTTGATCTTCAGGTGGTGGTGGAGTCCGGAGCACGCCAAGGACGAAGCCTTCAGTAGAAGTGGTCGGAGTCGAGGCTGAAGTGGATGCTGGAGCTGGTGGAATGGAGGCTGTAGCTGGTGCAGACGTTGTAGCTCTAGTGGCAGCAACTGGCAGTGCAGACGACCTCGGACCTCGTGGCACCCTGGCAAAAGCATTAGTTGTGGTCCTGCCTCTCCTCTCATTCATGTCCTCCTGAAGCTGCTCCACGGTGGTCTGTATTTCTGTCACCTTAATGTCCATGTCATAGAATCTCTGTTCCATGATCCTCTCTAGGCTCGCCTGGTTCTGAGTCAGGGTGGCAAGTCCTTGCTCAATATGCAGGGTGGACGCTATCAGGTAACCGAGCTTCTCTTGTTTGGTCTTCAAGAAGTAATCAGATGCCTCTGCTTGAGTAGGCATCCTGGCAGCTTTTTCCTTCCTCGCCTTCTCCTTCTGAGCTTGTGCATGTGCAGATGAGGGTTCATTCTCAGTCATAACCACTTGGTTATCCTCGAAATCTGGACGGATGGGCAGGTGTTCCTTATCCAATAAATACACGCCCGTTCCCATCTTGGAGTTGATGAGCTCCTGAATCTGTGGGGCATACCCACAACTCCTCTTCTGGTCTGCAGCTGTCCTCTTGATTGTTTCCACAATGAGACTCATGACCTTGAATTTCTGAGGCACGTCAAAGACATGAAGCAGGTTGATTGCGTGACCTCTGATCATCTTGTGATCTCCAGATTTGGGCAGAAGGGTGTGCCTAAGGATCCAGTTGATCGTAGGCAATCCTGAGAGCAGATAGTGCACGGAGCCAAACTTGAACGTGTCAAGCGCTTCATTCGGGATCTCCTTGTACATGTTGGACATGGAGTTGTGATCCATCTTTTTCTTGGCATAAATGTCCAAGTCATCAGCTTGCTCCTCTGGGGCATTGATCAACTTCGCCCATTCTTCCACAGTGGATTGGTACCTCGTACCCTCAGACATCCATGTGATCCTGCCATCCGGATAAAAGTGTGCTGTGGAGTAGAATTGCATGATCAGCTCCTCGTTCCACTTTGTGAGCTTCTGCCCAACAAAGTCTGCAACTCCACACGCACTAAAGCTGTCAAAAACACCGGGGTAGTGCTCTTCATTGTCCTTGATGTAGGTACAGTCGACCCATCTCATGTCACAAACGATCGGCTTCTTATCAAGCAAAACAGTCTCATAGAAATCTTGTTGCTCCTTGGTGTGAAATCTGTAATCCACGGCAGTCCTTCTCCTAGAAGCATACGGATCTGCTTCTCTCCATTTCCTCAGCCCTGAATCTCTCCTGAGCTTCATATCCTCAGCCACAGGATGAGCATCGTTGTGGTCTGGGATCTTGGGCTTGAGCTTCCGAAGGACACTCTCTTCCTCTTCTTCGATTTCTTCAGGCATTGGGGCCTTGTTCTTTTCTGCAGCTGGGATGCTTCGTGTGTTTCTCTTGGGTGCACTCTTAGGCTTAGATGCAGCCTTAGGTGCTTCCTTGGGCTTGGATGCAGCTGTTCCTGACCTTATAGCATCTCCCATGAGTTTGGCTGCCTTGGGTGCTGGAGCAGCAACCTATTCTTCTTCTTCCTCCTCATTTACCATGATGGAGGCCTTCCCAAGCACTCTGGCTATAGTCTTTTTCACCCTCTCTTTCCTTTTCTTGGCCTCAGCAGCAATGGGCTCAGTGGGAGCAGGCTTCACAGTTGAAGCCCTAGACTTCGACATGGGCTGCCTGAATGCTGGCCTTTTGATCTTCAGCCCTGGCTTGGTTCCTTGAGCTGGTTCAGCTCTTTTTGATGTGGCCTCTTCCTCTGCCACATAGTCTTCATCCTCAGAATCAGACGTTCTCTTCTTCCTTTGACGTGTGGCAGCCTTAGGCTGATTGCTGGGGGTGCTCGTGCTGCCATCATCAGAAGAACTTGAGGGGCTAGTGCCCTCACTCATCACAACTTGCTGCTCAGACACATTCTGGCTGTCACTTTGATCAGACATGTTGCAAACTGACTGCTGACCCTGTGAATAGATTATGGATAAGATAGAGTGGATGAGCATCACAAAAAGCAGAGATTTTTGCAAAAGATTAATTCAAAAACTTAGTTTTAGTTTTCCACAGAAAGCATCTCGGATCTACCGATTTTCAAACTCGGTGACACCGAAGCAGTTTTGCCACCAGAATTGGTGAACTCGATCAGACCGAGTCATAGTTCGGTGGCACCGAGACTGCTAGGGTTTCACAGAATTCCAAAATCGGTCGCACCGATAAGTTATTCTCGGTTAGACCGAGTTTCACTTGTGCAATGGCAAAAGCCAGATCGGTGGGACCGAGTTTTTCAACTCGGTGGGTCCGAGATGGTTTCTGCGGAAACCTAACACTAAAATTTTCGAATTAAACCTATTCTACGAGATCATTGACTGGATAGGAGTGTTTCAATCGCGGCAAGAATCATAATGATCACATTGTGCTAGGAATCGGAGTGGAGAATAGCACAAAGATCGAGTCCATACCCAAGTTCAGCGGAGACTCGCTGCAGCGGCAACGGCGGGGCAGAAATCCGTTGACGGCGGCGGAGACCAGCGACTGGAGGCTGCTGGCGACGACAAGACGATCCGGAGACCACGAAGGCAGAGCAGGCTATCGTGCGGGCGAAGAGGTTTCGGAGCAATTTCCAAAATTTTGCCCGTCACTATATATAGCCTGACCCTGTCGGTGTGACCAAGTGGAACAACTCGGTGGCACCGAGATGCAAAACTGTGTGCAGTTATTGCAACTCGGTGTGACCGAAACATTCAAATCGGTTGCACCGAGATCGAAAACCTAGATCAACTTAATGAACTCGGTAGGACCGAAAATGGAGTATCGGTCAGACCGAGATTCATAAAGAGGTTTTGGAGGTTTAAGTCTATGACGAATCGGGGACTCCGAGCGCTCCTCACATAGAGTGGTTCTAATCTGACTTGATCAAGTTTTGTGATGCAGCATGAATAGAGTTTGAGACGAGAAAAGCATAGATAGCTAGAGGAGGTTCTTAGGCATTCTTGTCCATCCACTTGGCAAAAGAAGAAAGCCAAACAATCAAAACAACAAGTGGATGTCCTCGAATGAGTAAAATATGCGACCAACATGCTCACACAATAAGATGGCAAATGAAATATGTGGCAAAGCATGCACAACCAATTCTAGCATCTATCAAGCAATTTGCGATGACTAGGTCATCTATATATGAGTATATTGACTTAGGAGTCAAGTGAGAACACTTGATCATAGGTCATACTCATCGTTTAAGCTCAAGTGGGGTTACCACTTTCACATAAAGCATTGTTGTATTCACATCTTTAGAGTTGCTTTAGCTCAAGTCTTAGAGTAAAGCTCCCCCTAGATGTGATATCCCCCCTAAGAGGGATGAACTAACCTTGGATTTTGTCGATGATGACTTCATGTAGATGTTGAAGATGTGGATGCTCAATGTTGATGTAGATCACTTGGAGCTATCCATTTGAGTGAATTGCACTTTCAATACCTACATGGGTTAGTCCCACAAGGAACAAACACGGATATCCATAGACATAGAATGATGCACACACAAGATGATGTCCATGAAAACTTTAGGTTACCTTGTCCCTTGTCTTACCAACAAGAGGGTTTGTGACTCCTTGAACTAGTGCAAGATGTGGAAGTTTATTGCACTTGTTCTTGCCAAAATGATAAGAGTGAAGTATGTTGGCGGAGTCACCCTCAAGAACTCTCTAGTTCTTCTTCTTTTGGATCCACACCATCTTGATGGGAATCCTTGGAGTTGTAGTCGTACTTGATGTAGTGGAACTTGAAGTAGTCTTGGGAATCCACTTGACTAAGGTCTTAGGAGCTCCTTCAAATGCATCAATCTCCTCTTGAAGCTTGTCCTTGCCTTTTTGCTTGTAGTCTTGTGGTGGAAGATCATCTTGAGCTTGTGTCCCCTTGAAAGAAATGTCATACTTCTCTTGTTGAGGAACAAACTTTGTCTTGGGGTATTGATCTTCTTCCCATTCAACTCCATTGGCATTGAACTTTCGTTCAAAACCAACACCTTGATTCTTCCGGTGCATTCCTTGCTTGCGCACAATTTCCTCGAATTGCTTACTTCCGGCAAGGCTCTTGTAAACACCTTTCTCTATAATTCCCTTCAATAAGCTATTTTCTTGCTCAAGTGTAACTTGGCTAAGAGAATCATTAGTGGAATCAAGAGAACTACTAGAAGCAACAATATTGGATTTAGCATGATCATTGTTACTACTAGAGGAAGAATCTTTCTTATTCTTGTTACTAGTCTTGACTTGAGGCATGTAAGTGGATAATAGTAAACGCTTGGCAATGTAAGAAGAACTATTCTTGCGGAGATCATCATTGATTGCTTTTAAGAACTCATGCTCTTGCTCAAGATTGAGCTTTTCAAAGCATAATTTCTCATGAGCTCTTAAAAGTTCTCGATGATCTTCAAAGATAGTTTCATGAGCTAACTTAAGAGTGTTTAATTCTTTAGTTAGAGCCTCAATCTACTCCTTATCATTGTCATTCGTTTTAGCATGATTAATTGATGTTTCATCATAGTATTGTTCACTAGAGTTGTCAACAAGCAAATCATCATCACCTAACAAGTCATCTTCATCACTATTGAAATCAACGTACTCAGGGTGTGTTACCTTAGGACCTTTGGCCATGAAGCATCTTCCAATTCCTTCATTTTGTGAGTCAAATATGTCGTAGGAGTTGGTTGACACAAGTGCTAGACCGGCAACACCTTCATCTTGAGTGTCTTCGGAGTCGGAGTGATAACTTCTCTCAGAGTGGCTGTCGGAGTCGGAGCCGGATACCCATTCACCAACATGAGCTTGATGTCTTCGTCTTGTATAGCTCCCTGATGATTTTTCCTTCCTTTCCGAATCCTTGCTTCTCCATGAGTATCTTCGTTCATAACGATCATCTCTACTCCTTCTCTCTCTTGGTGGAGATTCTTTGCTTCTTCTTTTTGGAGAATCTTCTCTTCTCTTGTAGGGAGCCGTACACTCAATGGAATAGTGTCCGGGTCTTCCACAATTATAGCAGTTTCGCTCTCGACTAGAAGATCTTTTGTCATTGTAGGACCTTGACTTGAAGCTTCTATCTTTGCTTCTACTCTTGTAGAACTTGTTGAAGTTCTTCACCATTAAGCTCAATTCTTCATTGAAGTTTTGTTTCTCACTTGATGATGTGGGGACTTCACATGACGCTTTGTAGGCACCACTTGATTTATTGTGAAGTTCCTCTTTATCCTTGAGTGACATCTCATGAGCAACAATCCTTCCAATTACTTCCGTTGGCTTGAGATCTTTGTAGTTGGGCATCATTTGGATTAATGTGCACACGGGATCATATTTCCCATCCAAGGCTCTTAGGATCTTTTTGATGATGAATCTATCGGTCATCTCTTCACTTCCTAAGCCGGCAATCTCATTTGTGATGAGAGCAAGCCTAGAGTACATTTCAGCAACACCTTCACCATCCTTCATCTTGAACTTGTCAAGTTGACTTTGGAGCACATCCAACTTGGATTCCTTGACGGAGTCGGTACCTTCGTGCATATCAATCAAAGTATCCCAAATTTCCTTTGCATTCTCAAGGCGGCTGATTTTGTTGAATTCTTCAGGGCACAATCCGTTGAAGAGAAAATCACAAGCTTGAGCATTGTATTGCAACATCTTCAACTCATCCGCGGTAGCTTCACGGTTTGGTTCTCTCCCATCAAAGAACTCACCTTGCAAACCAACACAAACAATAGCCCATACGGCGGGGTTATGTCCAAGAATATGCATTTTCATCTTATGCTTCCAACTAGCAAAATTAGTGCCATCAAAGTAAGGACCTCTACGGTGATAATTTCCCTCACTAGACGCCATACTCTCCTAGGTTGTGAAACCAAGGCTATGACCACCAAAAGCTATGGAGATCAAGCCAAATGGAGACCAAAGCTCTGATACCACTTGTAGGATCAAAAGTATGACTAGAGGGGGGTGATTAGACTACTTGACCAATTAAAAGCTTAGCCTTTTCCCAATTTTAGTTCTTGGCAGATTTTAACTATCTTAGAGGAAGTCAAGCAATCATCACACAATTCAAGCAAGCATGCAAAGAGTTTATTGGCAGCGGAAAGTAAAGCATGCAACTTGCAAGAATGTAAAGGTAAGGGTTTGGAGGATTCAAACGCAATTGGAGACACGGATGTTTTCCCGTGGTTCGGATAGGTGGTGCTATCCTACATCCACGTTGATGGAGACTTCAACCCACGGAGGGTAACGGTTGCGCGAGTCCACGGAGGGCTCCACCCATGAAGGGTAACGGTTGCGTGAGTCCACGGAGGGCTCCACCCACGAAGGGTCTGTCGGGGTAAATAGCCATGGGTAGCCCAGTCGGCTTCCCCTGGCCCCTCAGAAAAAATTATGAGCCCATCTGGCTCATAAGGAGACTCAAGACCTGGGCCGCCTCCCCCCTAGCCGACTACCATCCTAGCCGGCTTCGGGGGCGGCCCGCCCTTTTTACCCCCATGAAGAAAACCGTGGAAGGCCGGCTACGGCAGGGCCGGCTATGGCAAGGCCGGCTATGGCAGGGCCGGCTACTGCCGGGCCGGCTCCGATAAAGCAGTCAACGCCGTACCCGCGATGTACGCGTCTACTCTGCGATGATGAAGCGGGGCGTGGCTACAGTGGAGCCTGCCACCCCCAAAACCCGGAGCACGCCTGGTACAGCGCGTCGTGCGGGCAGCTGCAGCCCGCCCGGCGCGGCACTGTAGCCACGGCGGCTCTGACACCGTCCACGACGGGCCGCCAGCATGGCCCCCGAGGCGGTGGGCCCCTTCGGGCAGAGAGATGCCGAAGGCGGCCGCACCCCCTCTCAAGCCGGCAAGACTGAGGGCCGGCTTTGCGTAGCCGGCCTGCCGCCCTCCTCGAAGGAGACGCCCATTAAGGAGACAAGGTGCGGCGGGGCTACAGTAATCGCCCGCCAGGGCGGCGTTACTGTAGCCACGCTTACCCCGACCAAGCCTACGCCAACAAACACGGAGCAATAGTAACCAGCCGCCGACCAGGCCCTGGCCAGTGGGGCCGGCCTGTCGACCCAGGAGCTGGCAGCCGGCGGGACCCACCAGCCGGCGGGCCCCAGAAGCCGGTGGAAAAGCCGGCGAGCATAGTCACAGACAGCTGGGCCCCGCGCCCAGTCGGATTACCATTGTACCCCCGGGGGGTAGGCCTATATAAACCCCCCGGTGCACCCATGCAAAGGGTTGAACTCTCATTCTAGACTTAGACACATACAAGGAGAGGAAGCAAGCTGAGCTAAGCCCTTCTTCCTCCTTCCACCCCAAACAGCTCAAGGAGCACTGTAGCCACATGTGAACTTAGTAACCATGCGGAGACCCCGCAGAGCAGCAGTAGGGGTGTCATCTCCCCGGAGAGCCCTGAAGCTGGGTAAGATTCGCCGGCGTGCATGTCTACGCCTCATCCCGTTTCCAGGCACCGGCGACGTTCTTTTGGCCCCCACAATGATAAGCCACCCGTTGGCATATGTCGATCCTACCACCCGACATTTGGCGCCCACCATGGGGCCAGGTGCACCGTCGTCCGGAGACCTGTTCTGGACGGGAACCCTTTTCCTTCCTCGCGGGCGCAGCCAGCCTGGCTCGCCCGATGGCGCTTGCCGCGACGCGCTGCATGGTGTCGCCCACGTCTGCACGGCTAGCGGCCTCGCCAACCTCTTCGACAAGGCCCGCATCTCCGACGAGCTCGCCTCCGATGCGGGCACACATCACCTCGCCAACCTCCTCGGCCAGCTCCACGTCTCCAGCGAGCCCGCTGCGGACTTGGAGTCGGTTGGCTCCACCGACCTGATGCCCGTCGACTCCGACGCGGCATCCTACGACACCTACCCCAGCAACGTCACGGTCTACAACGACCCGCTCCCTCCGGCTGGCGATCGCAATTCTGACGCCCCCGAGGTGATGGTTATCGGCCTCGACGGCCCGACTGACGAGGGCGCCCGCGACTCCCCACGCGCGGCAGCCCAAGACTTGTCCGCCCCCCTTCCGGCGGACGCCAGCGACGAAGTTCTGGAGGCACGCCGCCTCGCCCTCCTCGCGGAGGGCCGGCGGCTGGCCTCCGTAAGACGCCTCACCCAGGCCTACCAGCGCGAAGCTGACCGCGCCGCCTTCGGCACGCCGGCTCCGGCTGGCCCTAGCCGGGCCGGCGCTGTCAGGCAACGCGGCGCCATCATCGCCGACACGCTTGGGGTGGATCGCCCGGTCTACGCCACCCCGCTCGAGAACCTGCGCGCCGCCCAGGCGGCCGTAGACGAGATGGACGGCTTGGAAGCCGAAGATCTCCCCCATATGACGCGGCGCATCCAGCAACTAATCGATGCGGCCACACGACGGCACGAGGGCGACGCCTGCGCGGGGAGCCCTCCCCCGTGCCGCGAACACGGCGCGACCTCCCGGTCGCCGACTACCAGCTACACCCGCGCGCGGCGCGAGAAAGAGCCGGCTTCCAGCCGAAGCCGGACCCAAGTCTCCATCGAGCGAGACGCGGACGGTCGCCCCCGAGCCATGGAATGGTGGGGCACCCCGCCTCCGCCTCGAGCTCGCGGAGAAAGATATCCTACCCCGCCTCCAGTGGCTCACCCGACTCTCAGCGGCCGGCTTGGTCGCCGCGAGGGAATCGGCGAAAACGACGCACGCCACCGGATCGACCGCCTGGCCCGGTCCCTGGCGCTAGAAGAAGATGATGATGTCGGCCCGCCTTGCTTCGGCCCCCGCATCCGCGACGAGCCCTTCCCCAAAGGGTTCTCGCTCCCAAGAGACACACCCAAGTACAACGGCTCGGTGAAGCCGGAGGACTGGCTGACCGACTACTCCACGGCCGTCAGCATCGCCAATGGCAACCGGCGCGTCGCCGTAAAGTACGTGCCCCTCATGCTGCAAGGCACGGCGCAGACTTGGCTTAACAGCCTTAAGCCCCTCAGCATCAATAGCTGGGTGGATTTCACTGAAGCCTTCGTTCGCAACTTCACCAGCACCTACAAGCGGGCTCCCAAGCCCAGACAGCTCTCCCTATGCGTAGAGGGCCCAGCCGAGTCCACTCGCGACTACCTGACGCGTTGGGCCGAGCTCCGCAACTCCTGCGAGGGGGTGCACGAGGTGCAAGCCATCGAATACTTCACAGCCGGGTGCCGAGAGGGCACGCTCCTCAAGCACAAGCTTCTCTGTGATGAGCCGACTACCCTCGACGAGCTCCTGAACATCGCCGACAAGTACGCCACCGCCGACTCCTCGATGAAGACCGAGCTCCGGGTGGATGCATCCGGAAAGGTGCTCAATCCGGTGCCCAAAGCGCCGGCTGGAGACGGCGGCCGACGCCAACACCAGAATGATCAAAAGCGCAAGGGCCCTGCGCCGCCTCCCGCCAGTCGGCAGGTGGCCACGGTCGAAGACGCGCCGCCTGAAGGGCGGCCCGCACCCAAGAATCCCAAGGGCGGCCGGCCGGCTTGGCAGCCGGCCTTCTCCTACGAGCAAACCCTTGATGCCCCGTGCAAGTTCCACAGCGGCGCGAAGCCGTCCAACCACACGACCCACAAATGCAACTGGCTCGCCCGAATCTCGAAGGGTGAAGGGCTCACGCCGACTCCGCCTGCCGGCCTGCCGCCGCTGGCCCCACCGCCCAAAGCCGCCCGGCCCGCGGTCGACGCCGTGCAGGACGAGTTCCCCGACGAGCAAGCGTCTTATGTCGTCTTCACGAGCCAGCCCGAAGACCGGCGCAGCAAGCGCCGAGAGCAACAGGAGGTCAACATGGCCGCCACCAGCCCAGCCGGCCACATGCACTGGTCGGAGAAACCCATCAGCTGGAGCCGGGCCGACCACCCAGAGGTGATGCCATCCCCCGGCTCCTACGCATTGGTTCTGGAGGCCACCCTCTCAACGGATACGCGCGCCGCACGCTTCTCCCGCGTGCTGATCGACGGTGGAAGCAGCATCAACATCCTGTACCGCGACACCATGGAGAAGCTGGGCGTCAAGGCAAAGCAACTTGCGCCGACTCGAATGGTGTTCCACGGCATCGTACCCGGCTTGTCCTGTGCCCCCATCGGCAAGCTCAAGATCGATGTACTCTTTGGGGGCAAGGATCATTTCCGCCGGGAAGCAATCTGGTTCGAGGTGGTGGACCTGGAGAGCCCTTATCATGCCTTGCTGGGCCGACCCGCCTTGGCCAAGTTCATGGCGGTCCCCCACTATGCTTACCTCAAGATGAAGATACCAAGCTCCAAGGGTGTCATCACCATCGGCGGCGACTACAAGAAGTCCGCCGACTGCGCCGCGGCCAGCAGCCGGCTGGCCGAATCCCTCGTGATCGCCGCCGAGAGGAAGACGCTGGACTGGGTCGTGGCCCTGGCCAGCAAGCAGCTAAACCAACCCGCCGACTCCAAGGAGTATGATGCCCAAGGATCTTTCCCGCCGGCCAAGGAGACCAAGAAGATACAGCTCGACCCCGAGCACCCCGAGAGGTTTGCCGTCATTGGGGAGAGCCTGGATAGCAAATAGGAAGGCGAGCTCGTCGATTTCCTCCGTGAGAATCGGGATATCTTTGCATGGTCCCCCAAGGACATGCCGGGTGTTCCGAAGGATTTCGCCGAGCACAAACTGCACGTGCGAGAGGATGCTAAACCAGTCAAACAGCCCCTCCGCCGACTGTCACAGGAGAAGAGAAGGATCGTAGGGGAGAAGATAGCCTGGCTTCTTGCGGCCGGCTTCATCATGGAAGTTTTCTTCCCTGAGTGGCTCGCGAACCCGGTTCTCGTGCTGAAAAAGAATAACAAGTGGCGCATGTGTATAGATTACACGAGCCTCAACAAAGCCTGCCCAAAAGATCCCTTCGCTCTGCCCAGGATTGATCAAGTGATAGACTCCACAGCCGGATGCGAGCTGTTGAGCTTTTTGGATGCCTACTCGGGATACCACCAGATAAAGCTGAACCCGGATGACCAACTGAAGACCGCCTTCATCACGCCGTTTGGAGCCTTCTGCTACCTGACTATGACGTTCGGCTTGAGGAATGCCGGCGCCACTTTTCAGCGTTGCATGTAGAAGTGCCTCCTCACGCAGCTCGGCAAGAACGCCCACGTTTACGTGGATGATGTTGTGGTGAAGACGGAGAAGCGTGGCACTCTGCTGGAAGACTTGAAGGAGACATTCGAGAACCTACGCCGGTTCCGGATCAAGCTCAACCTGGACAAATGCGTGTTCGGAGTGCGAGCCGGCCAGCTCCTAGGCTTTCTGGTCTCTGAACGCAGCATAGAGTGCAACCCTGTGAAGATCAAGGCCATCGAGAGGATGGCGGTCCCAACCAAGCTCAGAGAGATTCAGAAGTTCACCGGGTGCCTGGCCTCTCTCAACCGCTTCATCAGCCGGCTTGGAGAAAAAGCTCTCCCCCTCTACCGCCTCATGAAGAAGAGCACTCACTTTGAGTGGAACGACCAGGCCGACCAAGCTTTCCACGAGCTGAAGAAAATGCTGTCCACGCCGCCTGTCTTGGCAGCACCGACTGAGAAGGAGCCCATGCTCCTATATATTGCCGCCACTAGCCGGGTGGTCAGCACCGTCATTGTGGTCGAACGCCCCGAAGAAGGCCGAGCCCAGCCGGTCCAAAGGCCGGTTTACTACCTGAGCGAGGTGTTGTCCGCCTCGAAGCAAAATTACCCGCACTATCAGAAGATGTGCTATGGCATGTACTTCGCCGCCAAGAAGCTGAAGCCGTACTTTCAAGAGCATCCCATCACGGTCGTATGCACTGCCCCGCTAGCCGACATCATAGGCAGCCGGGATGCATTCGGCCGGGTGGCCAAATGGGCCATCGAGCTGGCCCCCTACACGATCTTCTACCAACCCCGCACCGCCATCAAGACGCAAGCGCTGGCCGACTTCCTCGTCGACTGGGCCGAGACCCAGTACTTACCACCAGCGCCCGACTCCACCCATTGGCGCATGCACTTTGACGGATCAAAGATGCACACCGGCCTGGGAGCCGGCGTCGTCCTTACCTCTCCAAAGGGCGACAAGCTCAGATACACGCTGCAGATCCACTTCGTCGCCTCCAACAACGTAGCCGAGTACGAGGCGCTCATACACGGGCTCCGGCTTGCCAAGGAACTTGGCACTCGCCGGATCCTGTGCTATGGCGACTCGGATTTGGTGGTGCAGCAGTCTTCTGGCGACTGGGACGCCAAGGACGCAAACATGGCGAGCTACCGCTTCCTAGTGCAGCAAATCAGCGGATACTTCGACGGGTGTGAATTCCTTCACGTGGCGCGAGCCGACAACGAGCCAGCGGATGCTCTGGCCCGAATAGGCTCCACGCGGCAAGCAATACCAGCCGGCGTCGCCCTGCAGCGCCTCCTCAAGCCTTCAATCAAACTGTCTCCGGAATCCGACTCCATTTTCGTGCCGCCTAACCCCGAGGGGGCCGGGTCCGGCTCGAAGAATCAAGCAGCCGGCCCGGGGACTTCAATATTTGGTTCGGGGACTGCAGTACCCGGCCCGGGGACCGCCGCACCCGGCCCGGGGACTGCGGTAGCCGGCCCAGGGACTGCGGTAGCCGGCCCGGGGACTTCTTCAGCACAGCACGCGGCGGCCGACTCCAGCACTGCACTGCCCAGCCCGCCCACCCTGGTGGCTGTGGCCACATTTGTGGCAGAGGAGGTCGCCGCCCCATCATGGGCCCAAACCATCCGCAACTTTTTGGTGAACCATGACCTGCCGGCCGACAAAAACGAAGCAAGACAAGTTCAGCGCTGGGCTGGAGCATACACAATCGTCAACAGAGAGCTTGTCAAGCGCAGCGCCACCGGAGTCTTGCAGCGATGCGTCGAGCAGGAAAAGGCATCACGATCCTCAGGGATATACACCAAGGAGAGTGCGGCCACCACGCCGCATCAAGATCACTGGTCGCCAAAGCCTTCCGCCACGGTTTCTTCTGGCCGACTGCTTTGGACGACGCCAAAGAGCTAGTCAAACACTGCAAAGGCTGCCAGCTTTTCAGCTCGCAGCAACACATGCCGGCTTCGGCACTCAAGACCATTCCCATCACCTGGCCCTTTGCTGTCTGGGGATTGGATATGGTGGGCCCATTCAAGACGGCGCGCGGCGGCATGACACATTTGCTCGTCGCAGTCGACAAATTCACCAAGTGGATCGAGGCGAAGCCGATCAAGAAGCTGAATGGGCCGACTGCAGTGACCTTCATTGCAGATATAACAACTCGGTACGGCGTACCGCACAGCATCATCACTGACAACGGCACGAACTTTGCCAAAGGTGCCTTGGCACGGTTCTGCGCTGCGCAAGGTATCCGGCTGGACCTTGCGTCAGTCGCCCACCCGCAGTCAAACGGCCAAGTGGAGCGAGCAAATGGCCTTATTTTGTCCGGCATCAAGCCTCGACTGGTCGTACCTCTGGAGCGTTCAGCCGGCTGCTGGCTCGATGAGCTGCCGGCTGTCCTATGGAGTCTGCGCACTACCCCCAACAGATCAACCGGCTTCACTCCCTTCTTCCTCGTATATGGTGCCAAGGCGGTCATCCCAACAGACATCGAGTTCGACTCGCCTCGGGTAACCATGTACACGGAAGCAGAAGCCAAGGAAGCTCGAGAAGACGGCGTCGACCTGCTGGAAGAGGCCCGGCTGTTAGCCCTCAGCCGGTCTGCCATCTACCAGCAGGGTCTGCGCCGCTACCATAGCCGGAGGGTCCGCCCAAGATCCTTCCAGGAGGGCGACCTTGTGCTCCGGCTGATCCAGCGAACAGTCGGCCAGCACAAGCTCGCAGCCCCCTGGGAAGGCCCCTTCATCATCAGCAGAGCCTTGGGCAACGACGCCTACTACCTCATCGACGCGCAGAAGCCGAAGGCACGCAAGAGAGACGACTCCGGCAAGGAGTCGGAGCGACCATGGAACGCAAATCTCCTTCGGAAGTTTTACAGTTAAAGCGCAGTATGTGTTATGCCCACTTTTGTATTTAGTATGAAACAGTAGGCTCCCCGAGAAAGACTCCGGGACTGCCACCCGTTATTTTATGAATGAAAGTTATCATGCGTATGATATTACCTTTTCATTTATTTTGTCCGGTACCGGGTCCGACGAGTCGGCCCGAGGACTGGCCGACTAGAGTTATATTAGGAGCCCTACCCGCAGTCAGACAAGTAATGTGCCGACACCCAGGCTTGGCTCTTGCCGAAACCGCAGCTCGAAGAACCGACTGCCCGGCTGGCAAGAGCCACAAGCCGGAAAGGGTACCCACATGAAAAATGGCTAGGGACCAAACAGGCTCGCTTATATAACAAAAGCCGGCTGACTGCCTCACGCCGACCGACTACCAGAGTAGCCGGCCGGCCGGCTTACATTCAGTCTACTTCAAATCCAAGAAAACTCAAGTACTTGCCTTCCCAAAGAGGGAAGGCGGCAAAGGAAAGAGCCTAAGGACAAAAAGTACACTCGGATGAACGCCAACACATGCATATATTAATATTTACACAAAAAGCCTCCCGAGAGGTCGACGTCCAACATTGTTCGATACACCCCCAGTGGGTGGAATTGCAGAAATTTAAAATTGTCCAAAAAAGAAAGACAGGGACAAAAAGAACGGCAGATCAAGCCGGCGGGGCCGCAGTCGAGCCGGGCTAGGCGGTGGAAGTAGTCGCGCCGGCTGGAGGAGCGGCCGGCTGGCCAACCTCGGCTTGATCGTCATCTCCGGCAGAGGGCGCGCTCCCGCGTGGCTCGTTGCTGGAGGCACGGTCGGCTGGGGGACGGTCGGCCGCCTCACCAGTCGGCTCGGCATCTTCGCCGTCCTCCTCCTCGTCGTCCTCGCCCTCGTCGCAGGAGGCGATCTCTTCGGCCGAGTCCTCGCTGTCCGCCGGGTTCAGCCCGAACCATTCCTCCGGCTGGGCGGCGCCATCGTCGTTGAGCTCCGGCGCGAAGACGCTGGTGTCGGTGCACTCGGCGATCGTCGAGGCGCACTGCGCGATCGCCGGCCGCACCTCCTCCAGCTCGGCGTCGGCTTCCGACCACCACGTCCGCAGCTGGTCCAGGCTTAGCCCTGGGTACCACGCGCGGACGAACTCCAGCGCGCGCCCGGCTCCAAGACGGGCCGCGGACGCCTTCCAGGCCTCGAAGCGGCCGACTGCGACTTCGAGCCAGTCGGCCGTCCGGCTCGGGGTGCGGGGAATTGTCTGGCCGGGCCAGAGCGCGGCCAGCATCGTCGCCCCGGCGCATTGGAGCCGGCGGAGCAACCGGTGGGCCGGCTACAGCCGCGCCTGGACAGCGATGAGCTGCTCTGACAACGTCCGGTTCGCATCTGGCGGAATCACAACCCCGGCCTGATGGCGCTCCTCGCGGTAGGCTTCGATGGCTTGGGCGGCAAGGACGGACTGGCCGGGGAAGTACTCTGCGCAAGACAGCAAACACAAGTCAAAACAAAACCATAGGCGGCCGGCAGATGGAAGAGGAGCAAGAAAGACAGCCTACCATCGATGAGATCCTCGATCCGGCCGAAGCCATCTTCCAGCGCCTGGCGCGTCTCGGCCCAGTTCGCCTCCCTGGCCTTGAACTCCGCCTTCAGGGTAGCCTCGCCGTCCTGCGCTTTTTGCAGGGCCGCCTTGTGGCTCTCCTCTTGGTCGGCCAGTTTCGTCGCCAGGCGGTCGCGCTCTTGAACCAAGTCAGCATACTCGGCGTCCTTGGCACGAAGAGCGGCCTGCACCACGCCGAGTTCCCTCCGCAGGTCGGCATTGGCCTCTGCACGAGCAAAAGATAAAGATAAAAGTCAGCAAAGGAAAAGTCGTCGAGTAAGATCCGACCCGACTGCGCTGCAGTCGGCCCGGATCTCGGGGACTACACCCAGTGGGTGCGCTGTCGCGCCCCCACGAGAAATTAATAAGGACAAAACACTTACGCCAGCTGCTGGCGAGGTCTTCGGTCCTCCGGCTTAGCTCCCGAGCCTGGGAGTTGAAGGCGGCAGCGCGAGAATTGTGATAATCCTGGAGATCAGAAAAAACAGTCAAGATAGTCGTCAAGTAAGATCCGACCCGACTGCACTGCAGTCGGCCCGGATCTCGGGGACTACACCCAGTGGGTGCGCTAGCGCGCCCCCACGGAAAAAATTCAAAGGACCAGAACGGTCAAGGAGTGAAGACTTACCCGGATTGCAGACCGCGTCGACAGAAACTCCTGAGTAAATTGCCTCAGGAGGCGGGCCTGTGCCTGCAGCCGGCTCCGAACCTCTTGAGCCGCGACGTTCAGCTCGCCACTCCCTCCGCTAGGAGTCCAGCCGGACGTAGCGGAGCTGGCCGCCTCCAAGGCGTCTGCCGTCCGCTCGGCCCCGCAGCTCGACGCGTGTCCGGCGGGGCCGTGCTCCCTCCGGCGGGCCGGCCCGCCGCCAGCTCGATCTCAAGGCCGGCTCCGACCTCGGGCGCGGCCCGGGCCGGCTCCTCCGGCACCGCCGACGCCTGGCCGCCTTCGCCTGCTCCGGCTGGCGCTGCCGGCGACGTCCTCTCGACGGATATCTCGAAGACTTCGTCCCTCTGCACCGGCGGCTGCTCGGGGATAATCTCCTCTGCCGTGGGCAGAGGGATATCCGGATCCAAGGTCTGGAGGGGGATGGCGAGTAGCGGCGGCTGGCTATGCGCGCCTTCCGCCTCCGTCTCCGCGGCCGCCCGCTCCGACGGAGTCTCGGCCGCCGCGCTCGCTCGCCCTGGCGCCGTTTGGGCGGCCTCCCGCTCCGCCGCCTCCCGCTCCGCCGCCTCCCGCTCCGCCGCCTCCTGCTCGGCCGCCTCCCTCTCTCGGCGTGCCTCGCGAGCGTTGCGCTCCGTGGCTGCGTCAAGTTCGGCGCGGGGGTCCACTCGGCGGGACCCTGAGGATCCGGCGCTCGGCCCGACCACGGAGCCGGCTGGGCCTCGCTCGAGGGAGAGCGGCGCCCTGCTCAGAAAATCAGAAAAGCATTCAAGAAAAGAAAACTTCAGAATAACAAGCACGTAAGCGGCTACTAGACTTACGCGGAAACTGAGGGGGGCTTCTTCACCGCCTTCCGGAAGCGGGCCGCCTTCGCCGCCGCCTCCTCGCGCTTCGTGGCCGCGGCGGAGGCCTTCGGCCTCTTCGGCCGGCTTCCGAAGAGCGGGAGCGCGGCCCGGCGCTTCCCCTTTCCACCACCGGCAGTCGGCGCGGCAGACGAGCCCGCGCCGCGGCGGTCGGTTGTCGGCTGGTGGCGTGGGAGTTCTTCGGCTTCAAAATCGTCCGGCCAGTCGTCGAAATTGGCCGAGAGCCCGGTGCCGCCGAGCTCGGCGGCATCCCCCATGGCGGCATCCTCCATGGCGACGGCGGAGAGATCCGGATCGTCGGGGTCGTCCACCATGCGGTCCGGGGCGTACTCGCGGTCGACTCCAGCCGCCCCGGCTGGCTGCGGGAGGAGAGGATTCTAAGGAAGAGAAAAAAGAGAGAGCCGCCTGGTCAGAGGCCGGCTGACTCAAGCCGGCAGGCGATGAGAAGAAAAACTTACCACAGGCGGAGGATGCGCGCGGGAGTACGGCGCCTTGCCGAATTGCCACTCGTCGGTGAGCTTCAAGTTGGCGATGTAGTTCGCCATCAGAGCCACCTCGGCATGGGGCATCTCCCATGTGCTCAGCCGGCAAGGATCGAACCGCCACTCATTTGGCACATCATGTGCAGCCGGCTTTGGAGAGGCAGGATCCGGCGCTCGACGAAGGCGGTTACCAAGTCGGATGCGCGCAGGCCTTCCGACTGGATCATCACCCAAAGCCGGGAGATGGAAGCATTCCCAGCCGGAGACAAGGACTTCGACCGGTAGCCCCAGGTCCGCCGCCTCCCAGCCGGCGGGCCGGCTACGTAAGCCGGCAGATTGACGTAGTCGCCATGCGGGGCGATGTTCTTGACATAGAACTAAGACTTCTGCCAGAGCTTGACAGATTGGATCAGAGGGATGTGGGGGAAGGGGTTGTCGTCGCTTGCCCTCTTCATCGCGATGAAGGCGCCGCAGGGAGCCGGCACGCCGGCGGAGACGGTGCCGAGCTTGTTCTGGAACAGCTCCGCCCAGAGCTCCAGCGTCGGCAGCACCCCCAAGAACCCTTCGCAGAGCGAGACGAAGGCCGAGAGCTGCAGCACTGCGTTGGGCGTGACATGGTGTGGTTGGAGGTTGTAGAATTCAAGAAAGGAGCGCATGAAGCTGCTCGCCGGGAAGCCGAAGCCCCGGAGGAAGTGCGCGCGGAAGACGACGCGCTCGCCTTCCTCCGGCGCCGGCGAGACCTCCTTCGCGGGCGCCAGACGCACCTGCACGAGGTTGGCGGCAGGCAGGCGCCGGGTCTGGCGGAGGAACTCGATATGGTCCTCGTGGACGTTGGACCCGTCCCATGAGCTCAACAAAGCCAGAGACATGGCGGCGTGGGTGGGCTGCGGCGCGGACCTGCGTCGGGCGCGAGGAAGAAGAAGAAGAGGAGGAGGAGGAGGAGCAGGAGGGACGGGGAGCGGGGGAGCGAACAGGCCTGTGCCTCTCCCCCTCCCCCCCCTACTTGTAGGCGCGTGCGCCAGAGACGAGGAGGTGCGGCGTGGGGGATCGTGGGGATCGATCGTGCCCATCACCCCCACGCCTGCGTTAATTACACGCCTTGATGACGCGAAGTAACGGCCGCGGGAAGGCGGGCAGTCCCCTCGGGCCACAGAAGATCTGCGCCCGGGCCGAGGCCAGGGAGTGGCGGGCCCGGGCCTGCGGCGGCATCCCGTCGCGCGCGTGCGACGGCAGGGCTTCCCCACCACGTGGCTCGTCGTGGGGCCCGCGGGTCAACCACGGTCACCCTAATAACGAAAAGTGCTCCGAAGTCAGCTACAACGACGAGGTCGGCCCCTCACGGTATGAAGCCGGCCAAGCTTCCCGTCCTTCCGTCCGCCGTGAAGCTCGCCCGCCTTCGGGGACTACTGTCGGGGTAAATAGCCATGGGTAGCCCAGCCGGCTTCCCCTGGCCCCTCAGAAAAAATTATCAGCCCATCTGGCTCATAAGGAGACTCAAGACCTGGGCCGCCTCCCCCCTAGCCGACTACCATCCTAGCCGGCTTCGGGGGCGGCCCGCCCTTTTTACCCCCATGAAGAAAACCGTGGACGGCCGGCTACGGCAGCGCCGGCTATGGCAAGGCCGGCTATGGCAGGGCCGGCTCCGATAAAGCAGTCAACGCCGTACCCGCGATGTACGCGTCTACTCTACAATGATGAAGCGGGGCGTGGCTACAGTGGAGCCTGCCACCCCAAAAACCCGGAGCACGCCTGGTACAGCGCGTCGTGCGGGCAGCTGCGGCCCGCCCGGCGCGGCACTGTAGCCACGGCGGCTCTGACACCGTCCACGACGGGCCGCTAGCGTGGCCCCCGAGGCGGTGGGCCCCTTCGGGCAGAGAGATGCCGAAGGCGGCCGCACCCCCTCTCAAGCCGGCAAGACTGAGGGCCGGCTTCGCGTAGCCGGCCTGCCGCCCTCCTCGAAGGAGACGCCCATTAAGGAGACAAGGTGCGGCAGGGCTACAGTAATCGCCCGCCAGGGCGGCGTTACTGTAGCCACGCTTACCCCGACCAAGCCTGCGCCAACAAACACGGAGCAACAGTAACCAGCCGCCGGCCAGGCCCTGGCCAGTGGGGCCGGCCTGTCGACCCAGGAGTTGGCAGCCGGCGGGACCCACCAGCCGGCGGGCCCTAGAAGCCGGTGGAGAAGCCGGCGAGCATAGTCATAGACAGCTGGGCCCCGCGCCCAGTCGGATTACCATTGTACCCCCGGGGGGTAGGCCTATATAAACCCCCCGGTGCACCCATGCAAAGGGTTGAACTCTCATTCTAGACTTAGACACATACAAGGAGAGGAAGCAAGCTGAGCTAAGCCCTTCTTCCTCCTTCCACCCCAAACAGCTCAAGGAGCATTGTAGCCACCTGTGAACTTAGTAACCATGCGGAGACCCCGCAGAGCAGCAGTAGGGGTGTTATCTCCCCGGAGAGCCCTGAAGCTGGGTAAGATTCGCCGGCGTGCATGTCTACGCCTCATCCCGTTTCCAGGCACCGGCGACGTTCTTTTGGCCCCCGCAATGATAAGCCACCCATTGGCATATGTCGATCCTACCACCCGACAGGGTCCACGAAGAAGCAACCACCCACAAAGGGTCCACGAAGAAGCAACCTTGTATATCCCACCATGGCCATCGCCCATGAAGGACTTGCCTCACTAGCGGTAGATCTTCACGAAGTAGGAGGTCTCCTTGCCCTTACAAACTCCTTGGTTCAACTCCACAATCTTGTCGGAGGCTCCCAAGTGACACCTAGCCAATCTAGGAGACACCACTCTCCAAGAAGTAACAAATGGTGTGTTGATGATGACCTCCTTGCTCTTGTGCTTCAAATGATAGTCTCCCCAACACTCAACTCTCTCTCATAGGATTTGGATCTGGTGGAAAGAAGATTTGAGTGGAAAGCAACTTGGGGAAGGCTAGAGATCAAGATTCATATGGTAGGAATGGAATATCTTGGTCTCAACACATGAGTAGGTGGTTCTTTCTCAGAACATATGAGTAGGAATGATGTGTGTGTTCTGATGGCTCTCTCTTCGAATGAAGAGGTGGTGGAGGGGTATATATAGCCTCCACACAAAATCCAACCGTTACACACAGTTTTCCAATCTCGGTGGGACCGAATCATAAAACTCGGTCCGACCGAAATACTAAACCTAGTGACCGTTAGGAATTTCGGTGGGACTAAGATGCAACTTGGTAGGACCGATTCGGTTAGGGTTTGGGCATAACGTAATCTCGATGAGACCGATTGCACAAACTCGGTGAGACCGAGTTCGGCAATTAGCTAACCAGAGAGTTGGTCAGGCAAACTCGGTGGGACCGACTTGCTCTTTCGGTGAGACCGAAAAGTTACAAGAAGGAAACATAGAGTTTACCTTGCATTCTCGGTGGGACCGATTCGCTCTTTCGGTGAGACCGAAAAGTTACGAAATGGAAACAGAGAGTTTGCAAGCCGATCTCGGTGGGACCGAGAACCTTATCGGTAGGACCGAATTGCTAGGGTTTGGCAGTGGCAAATGACAAGTGAAACTCGGTGGCGCCGGATTGACAGAATCGGTATGACCGAGTTTGGCTTAGGGTTTAGGTCATTTGTGGATATGGGAAAGTAGCTGAGGATTTTGGAGCATATCATTAAGCACATAAAGCAAGAGGCTCATTAAGCAACACCTCATCCCTCCTTAATAGTATTGGCTTTTCCTAAAGACTCAATGTGATCTTGGATCACTAAAATATAAAATGAAGAGTCTTGAACTTTTGAGCTTGAGCCAATTCTTTGTCCTTAGCATTTTGAGGGTTCCACTTTCACATCCATGCCATGCCAATCATTGAGCTTTCCTGAAATAATCATCTTGGAATAGCATTAGCTCAATGAGCTATATGTTGTTATGAATTACCAAAACCACCTAGGGATAGTTGCACTTTCAATCTCCCCCTTTTTGGTAATTGATGACAACATATAGATCAAAGCTTCGACAAATGATAATAAGCATGAAATATATCGTCGCTTTGAGAAGTATTTGACAAATAAGAGCTCCCCCTAAATTTGTGCATATTTAAAATTTTCTTTGGACTGCAAATGCACATGGAGTTAGAATCATGGGTTACTCTTCCATGTCACATACATCTTGGTGGAGCGCTCAAAAATGATAAGATTGAAATACATGCACTCATCACCAAGAATAGTGAATGATCACAAACGATAGATAGAATGATAATATATAAGCAAGCATTAAGGAAACATTAAGTGTAGCTTATGATCAAACACATGATCATCGATGTCTCACAAGCATAAGGATGTAGTATCTCACACACAAGCAAACAAAGTTCGAAAAACCACCAAATAAAACAAGAGAGAATAAAAGCAACACTCTCTCTCTCGAAGCCTATGATCTATACATCTTCTCCCCCTTTGGAAACAAGTTACCAAAAAGTTCCTAGAAAATGCATAGTGCTAAGTCGACGCTCGGGCTTGATCTTCAGGTGGTGGTGGAGTCCGGAGCACGCCAAGGACGAAGCCTTCAGTAGAAGTGGTCGGAGTCGAGGCTGAAGTGGATGCTGGAGCTGGTGGA
Source organism: Triticum monococcum (assembly GCA_034509565.1). Taxonomy (NCBI): domain Eukaryota; kingdom Viridiplantae; phylum Streptophyta; class Magnoliopsida; order Poales; family Poaceae; genus Triticum; species Triticum monococcum. The sequence continues at coordinate 82,049,826 of CM067843.1, forward strand.
ATGGAGGCTGTAGCTGGTGCAGACGTTGTAGCTCTAGTGGCAGCAACTGGCAGTGCAGACGACCTCGGACCTCATGGCACCCTGGCAAAAGCATTAGTTGTGGTCCTGCCTCTCCTCTCATTCATGTCCTCCTGAAGCTGCTCCACGGCGGTCTGTATTTCTGTCACCTTGATGTCCATGTCATAGAATCTCTGTTCCATGATCCTCTCTAGGCTCGCCTGGTTCTGAGTCAGGGTGGCAAGTCCTTGCTCAGTACGCAGGGTGGACGCTATCAGGTAACCGAGCTGCTCTTGTTTGGTCTTCAAGAAGTAATCAGATGCCTCTGCTTGAGTAGGCATCCTGGCAGCTTTTTCCTTCCTCGCCTTCTCCTTCTGAGCTTGTGCATGTGCAGATGAGGGTTCATTCTCAGTCATAACCACTTGGTTATCCTCGAAATCTGGACGGATGGGCAGGTGTTCCTTATCCAATAAATACACGCCCGTGCCCATCTTGGAGTTGATGAGATCCTGAATCTGTGGGGCATACCCACAACTCCTCTTCTGGTCTGCAGCTGTCCTCTTGATTGTTTCCACAATGAGACTCATGACCTTGAATTTCTGAGGCACGTCAAAGACATGAAGCAGGTTGATTGCGTGACCTCTGATCATCTTGTGATCTCCAGATTTGGGCAGAAGGGTGTGCCTAAGGATCCAGTTGATCGTAGGCAATCCTGAGAGCAGATAGTGCACGGAGCCAAACTTGAACGTGTCAAGCGCTTCATTCGGGATCTCCTTGTACATGTTGGACATGGAGTTGTGATCCATCTTTTTCTTGGCATAAATGTCCAAGTCATCAGCTTGCTCCTCTGGGGCATTGATCAACTTCGCCCATTCTTCCATAGTGGATTGGTACCTCGTACCCTCAGACATCCATGTGATCCTGCCATCCGGATAAAAGTGTGCTATGGAGTAGAATTGCATGATCAGCTCCTCGTTCCACTTTGTGAGCTTCTGCCCAACAAAGTCTGCAACTCCACACGCACTAAAGCTGTCAAAAACACCGGGGTAGTGCTCTTCATTGTCCTTGATGTAGGTACAGTCGACCCATCTCATGTCACAAACGATCGGCTTCTTATCAAGCAAAACAGTCTCATAGAAATCTTGTTGCTCCTTGGTGTGAAATCTGTAATCCACGGCAGTCCTTCTCCTAGAAGCATACGGATCTGCTTCTCTCCATTTCCTCAACCCTGCGCCGCCGCCATCCGGCACAGCCGGGTAAAGGTGGCCTTGGACACAGTCGGCGGGTCCGGAGCAGGGGAATACTAAGCTTCGGCCGGAGGCTTGCGAGGCGCCATGGCTTCCTAGGTCGCGCAACTGGAGTAGATCTGGAAGTTTGGAGGAAGAAACGGGAGGCGCAAGAAAGGGGATCTGAGCAGCAACCGGAGAAAGCAAGGCGAAGTCTGGGAAGATGCCTCTCCCCTGTCAACCCGTGTGGTTGCTAAGGCGCCACGTCCAATCAACCGCCACGCGGCGTCCAAGGCTGCAGGCTGTTAGGGCCCGCAGTGCTTCGCCCTTGCCCTTTCACCTCTCGGCAGGGCCAAGTCCATGCGCACCTTGGGCCCGGGGGCAACTGTCGGCGTTCTGGGAATGGGGGTCCCAGACTTGCCTGCCTGCGGCTTGCGGCGTGGCTCAAGTGGGGGCCTAGCGCGGCCCATCTTCATCAACACGAGGCTCAAGACCCTCGCGAGGGGCCAAGCCTCGCGAGGCGGATGACACGACGCATCCTCAGGCACAGCCACGTCAGGCTGGCTCGCGAGGAGGCGGAGAGTTCAAGGCGGGGTACCTCGCGAGGTGCCTATGACGCAAGCCATGACGACACGGGGCACCAGGCGGGTGCCAGCGCGCGCAGCGTCCCCCTTTCCTCTTTGGTGCAAAGGGAGCAAGCGTATCAGTGGAGTACCGAGGCATCAAGCAAAGGTTGCCACTTCGGTGCAACGAGACCAAGGCCAGGAGGACTACGAGACGGAGGTCACCATGGAGCCCAGCGCGGCGTCATCACCAGAGCCTTTGGCAGGCGAAGACTGCTTTTGTCAGGATAGATGTACTCGCTGTCCCCCTTCAAATTAGCCCGCCACTGTTGGATCCCTTCCCGCTCAATATTTGGGGAGAGGACCAGGGCCTCTATAACTAGGACTAGCCACCCACGTAGCAAGGGGTTCGATTCCTGTCGTTCGGTCCGGACGACGGGAGAGAGAAAAGGCATAGAGAGAGAGAGGGTGACCGAACTCTTCACAACAGTTCGTCACCTCAGCCAAGAACAGACCCTCGCGAGGCTGTTCTTCCTTGTATTGTTCATCCTCACCAGCCCCAGGAGGCAATCCTTCCACCACACACTGGAGTAGGGTATTACACCATATCGGTGGCCCGAACCAGTATAAATCTTGTGTCTTTCGTGCAGCTCTTTTAGTAGTTTAGATCCCATTGAGACGGAGAGGTTGAAGGTGAGATTTCCGCGCGCACCCCAGTGTTCGAACCTTAAGGGTCTGCCGGAACCCGAAATCCGACACGGACAGATAGCCAGTCTCGGCGATGCGCCATACTTCGGCTCCGCCCACTTGATACATAGACCCCTTCTTGGAACGAGGCAGGAGGCAAAATAGCTCCCTCCACAGTCCGAAATGAGCTTCAACACCCAAGAACAGCTCGCAGAGGGCTACAAATCCCGTAATATGCAATACTGAGGCAGGCGTGAGATGATGTAGCTGGAGGCCGTAGAACTCCAGCAATCCCCAGAGAAATGGATGGATTGGAAATCCGAGCCCCCTTATTAAATAAGGGATGAGGCACACCCGCTCTCCTTTGGAGGGATTAGGGGCACTCTCCGCTTGCTCTCCGCCGTTGTAGACGGCAAGACCGGCTCGAACCGGGATCATATATGCCGGGGGGAGAAATCCCTTGGTCTGGAGCATCACTAACTCGCTATGCGGGATGGAGCATCTTTCCCAATATCTGGGCTTAGGGCTGGATGGGCGGGAGGAGGAGTCGCGACGGCTGGCCATGATGGAATGGATCTTTGTCGAATGCGCTCTGATGAACACTCGCGAAGGGGGAAGGTGTGGTTTGGATCTAAATCCTTGTCTCCTTAAATAGGTCAGCTTGTTTACGCAGCTGGGGGTGTGAATGTAAAAATACCCAGACCTTTCATATTCATTTGACACATGGGGAGCGGGCATTATTGGGCGCAGAAGCCAAGGAGCGCAACATCTACAAGAAACCGGACTTTATTCAACTGGTACATGGAATTTGGAGGAGAACCCGCCTTGCAATGCCGAAGACAATCTATGTGCCAGACTCATCGTCATTGAAGCCTGGTTCAGGGGTTACTGAGGGAGTCCTGGATTAGGGGGTGTCCGGATGGCCGGACTATACCTTCAGCCGGACTCCAGGACTATGAAGATACAAGATTGAAGACTTCGTCCCGTGTCCGGAAGGGACTTTCCTTGGCGTGGAAGGCAAGCTTGGCGATATGGATATTCAGATCTCCTACCATTGTAACCGACTCTATGTAACCCTAAACCTATCCGGTGTCTATATAAACCGGAGGGTTTTAGTCCGTAGGACAACATACACATCAACAATCATACCATAGGCTAGCTTCTAGGGTTTAGCCTCTCTGATCTCGTGGTAGATCTACTCTTGTACTACCCATATCATCAATATTAATCAAGCAGGACGTAGGGTTTTACCTCCATCGAGAGGGCCCGAACCTGGGTAAAACTTCGTGTCCCTTGCCTCCTGTTACCATCCCGCCTAGACGCACAGTTTGGGACCCCCTACCCGAGATCCGCCGGTTTTGACACCGACAACCGTCATGATCACCATCGTCACCGGATTAACACCTTGATCTCCATCGAAGCATCGATGTCGTCTCGCCAACTATTGCTTCTATGACTATTGCCACCGCATAGTGATAAAGTAAAGAAATTACATGGTGATTGCATTTCATACAATAAAGCGACAACCATATGCCTCCTGCCAGTTGCCGATAACTCTGTTACAAAACATGATCATCTCATACAGTAAAATTTAGCATCATGTTTTGACCATATCACATCACAACATGCCCTGCAAAAACAAGTTAGATGTCCTCTACTTTGTTGTTGCAAGTTTTATGTGGCTGCTACGGGCTGAGCAAGAACCGTTCTTACATACGCATCAAAACCCACAACGCGGTATAGTGATTGCTTTTTGATCTTCAAAAAGAACCCTGTTCATTGAATCCGACTCAACTAAAGTTTGAGAAACTGACACCCACCAGCCACTTGTGTGCGAAGCACGTCGGTAGAACGAGTCTCGCGTAAGCGTACGCGCAATGTCGGTCTGAGCTGCTTCATCCAACAATACCGCTGAATCAAAAATCAACTAGTGAGGACAAGCAATATGTATATACCCATGCCCACAACTCATTTGTGTTATACTTGTGCATATAACATCTACGCATAGACCTGGCTCTGATACCACTGTTGGGGAATGCAGTAATTTCAAAAAAAATCCTACGCACACACTAGATCTATCTAGGTGATGCATAGTTACGAGAGGGGAAGAGTGTTGTCCATGTACCCTCGTAGACCGTAAGCGGAAGCATTATGACAATGCAGTTGATATAGTCGAACGTCTTCACAATCTGACCGATCCTAGCACCGAAGGTACGGCACCTCCGCGATCTGCACACGTTCAGTTCGGTAACGTCCCACGAACTCTAGATCCAGCTGAGTGCCGAGGGAGAGTTTCGTCAGCATGACGGCGTGATGACTGTGATGATGAAGCTACCGGAACTGGGCTTCGCATAAGCACTGCGACGATATGACCGAGGTGGATTATGGTGGAGGGGGGCACCGCACACGGCTAACACAGTTGTCAACTTGTGTGTCTATGGGGTGCCCCCTCCCCCGTATATAAGGGAGTGGAGGAGTCCTACTCCCACCGGGAGTAGGACCCCCCCCCCTTCCCTAGTTGGACTAGGAGAGGAAGAAAGGGGGAGGCAGGAGGAAGGAAAGGGGGGGACGGCCCCCCACCCAGTTTGGATTGGGCTTGGGGGGGGGGCCTCCTAGGCTTCCTTCTCCTCTCTCCCACTATGGCCCACTAAGGCCCATATACTTCTCGGGGGGTTCTGGTAACCTCCCGGTACTCCGGTAAATGCCCGAACTCACCCGGAACCATTCTGATGTCCAAACATAGTCATCCAATATATCGATCTTTACGTATTGACCATTTCGAGACTCCTTGCCATGCCCGTGATCACATCCGGGACTCCGAACAACCTTTGGTACAACAAAACACATAAACTCATAATACCGATCGTCACCGAACGTTAAGCGTGCGGACCCTACGGGTTCGAGAATTATGTAGACATGACCGAGACTCATCTCTGGTCAATAACCAATAGGAGAACCTGGATGCTCATATTGGTTCCTAAATATTCTACGAAGGTCTTTATCGGTCAAACTGCATAACAACATATGTTGTTCCTTTTGTCATCGGTATGTTACTTGCCCGAGATTCGATCGTCGGTATCTCAATACCTAGTTCACGGCATGGCAAGTCTCTTTACTCGTTCCGTAATGCTACATCCCATAACTAACTCATTAGTTACATTTCTTGCAAGGCTTATAGTGATGTGCATTACCGAGAGGGCCCAGAGATACCTCTCCGATACACGGAGTGACAAATCCTAATCTTGATCTATGCCAACTCAACAAACACCATCGAAGACACCTTTAGAGCATCTTTATAGTCATCCAGTTACGTTGTGACGTTTGATCACACACTAAGTGTTCCTCCGGTATTTTGTGAATTGCATAATCTCATAGTCATAGGAACATGTATAAGTTATGGAGAAAGCAATAGTAGTAAACTAAACGATCATCGTGCTAAGCTAACGGATGGTTCAAGTCAATCACATCATTCTCTAATGATGTGATACCGTTCATCAAATGACAACTCTTTTTCCATTGCTAGGAAACTTAACCATCTTTGATTAACGAGCTAGTCAAGTAGAGGCATACTAGTGACACTCTGTTTGTCTATGTATTCACACATGTACTAAGTTTCCGGTCAATACAATTCTAGCATGAATAATAAACATTTATCATGATATAAGGAAATATATATATAACAACTTATTATTGCCTCTAGGGCATATTTCCTTCACAATGAAGTTGTGGAGATTGCCTCGAGCAATTTGTACGGGTACCGGTGACCGCCCCCAAGGGTTGCCAATTGTACGAGTTCGGTGCCCGCCCTCAAGGGTCCCTTAGTGGAATCACAACATCTTGCATTGTTCGAGGGCTTGAGGAGTTTACGGTGGCCCTAGTGGCTTTTTGGGGAGCATTATGCCTCCACACCACTCGAGACGGATATTAGCATCCGCATGGGTGTGAACTTCAGGATACATCGTCGTCTCCATGTTCCTCGGTTATCTCTTACCCGAGCCCTTTACTTATGCACTTCACTTTGTGATAGCCATAGTGTCTCATGTTATATATATTGCTATCACTTAGTTCTTTATCTTGCTTAGCATAAGTTGTTGGTGCACATAGGTGAGCCTAGTTTTTTTAGGTTTTTGATACGTCTCCATTGTATCTACTTTTCGTAATGCTTTTCCTCTTTTTTTGGACTCTAATTTGCATGATTTGAATGAAACTAACCCGGACTGACATTGTTTTCAGCAGAACTATCATGGTGTTGTTTTTGTGCAGAAATAAAAGTTCTCGGAATGGAACGAAAGTTTTTGGAGAATTATTTCAGAATATATAAAAAATACTGGAGCCAAGAACCATCGAAGGGGGGGCCCTGGGTGAGCACAACCCACCAATGCGCGCCCCCCTCCAAGCGTGCCCAGGTGGGTTGTGCCCACCTAGTGGCCCCACAGACCCTGATTCCGACTCTATAAAATCCCATATTTGGAGAAAAAATGAGGGAAAAAGTTTCATCGCATTTCATGATACGGAGCCATCGCCACCTCATGTTCTTCACTGGGAGGCCAGATCTGGAGTCTGTTCAAGGCTCCGGAGAGGGGGGGGTCTTCGGTCTTCGTCATCACCAACCCTCCTTCATCGCCAATTCCATGATGCCCCTCACCGGGAGGGAGTAATTCCTTCGTAGGCTCGCTGGTCGGTGAGGAGTTGGATGAGATTCATCAGGTAATCAAGTTAGTTTTGTTAGGGCTTGATCCCTAGTACCCATTATGTTCTGAGATTGATGTTGTTATGACTTTGCCATGCTTAATGCTTGTCACTTTGGCCCCGGGTGCCATGATTTTAGATCTGAACCATTTATGTTTTCACCATTATATCTATGTTCTAGATCCGATCTTGCAAGTCACATTCACCTATTACGTGTTATGATCCGTAAACCCCAGAGTGACAATAGTCGGGATACTTTCTGGTGATGACTGTAGTTTGAGGAGTTCATGTATTCACTATGTGTTAATGCTTTGTTCCGGTTCTCTATGAAAATGAGGCCTTAATATCCCTTAGTTTCCTTATGGACCCCGCTACCATGGGAGGGTAGTACAAAAGTGGTCATGCAAGTTCTTTCCATAAGTATGTATGACTATGTACGGAATACATGCTTACATTATATTTATGAACTAGAGCTACTTTTGTATCGCCCTAGGTTATGACTGTTATATGATGAATATCATTCAACGAATCCACCAATTCAATGCCTATGAATTTTCACATATTATTCTTGCTAAGTTACTACTGCAGCTATTGCTATTACTGCTACACTTACTACAAAATCATTGCTATCACTGTTACCATTACTATTGATGTTAATACTACTATCAAAACTATCATATTACTGTGCTACTGATCATATTGCTACAGATATTTAATCTCCAGGTATGGTTGAATTGACAACTCAACTACTAATATAGGCAAATAATCTTTGCCTTCCCTTGTGTCGAATCTATAAATTTTGGTTGAATACTCTAGCCTCGAAAATTGTTGTGATCCCTTGTACTTATGGGTTATCAGTTTTGTGCTTGAAAAATTAAACGCTAGTTTTATTCCGCATTTTCTCAAGACTAAACCGTAATTATTTTAAAGCGCCTATTGACCCCCCCCCCCTCCAGGCTACATCCATGATCGTTCAATGGTTGCATTTTACCTTTCCATTTGAATTGTCCATGTAATGTTATAGGACCAATTCTTCCACTTTTATGCATGCAATCGATGCTGCCAAGCATACCAGGAAAGCCTTTGATACACCAATCTCAAGATATCTTACATTGTCCTCCTCATTAGGATCACAAAGATATTCTTCTCCGAATAGCTCAAAGATGGTCTTCATTAAAAAAATTAAACTCTTGGACAACTGTATGCAAGCATGCACATCGCCTCTAAAACCTTCTTCAAAGTATTGTGACCTTGTTGACCAAGTGCATTTCTTCTTTGCACAAAGTACGAGCAATGATCTTCCACGTCACGAGCAATGCGCGATAACAAACCCATTGATATTTGGAACCTTTTCCTAAAAGTTCTCGGACCATACACCAGATTCTCTCCAAAATAGTCATCCATCAGGTTGTCATGACCGGCTTGCCTGTTCCGTCGAAATACAAGATGCCCATGCACTGAACCTCCCTACTTCGACTTCTTGTTTGACATCGTGTCTGCGTGTAAAACAATCACCATTTCAATTTCTTCATCCTTGTGCGACGTTGAGTCCTAAAAAATAATTCAACAAGAGTTTATCTGCAATGCAAGTTATGAAGTCCAACACAAGCACACACAATGTCAGCAAAAAAAATTTGGGCCATCAAAATTTTAGGGAAAGAAATATGCCTAATACCTTTGTGGCGAAATTGAGCGGGGGCTCATTCGAACGAAGGGGACCGGTGTGTGGATGTAACACCCTCAATGCGACTATATCTCCCACGTGTCGAGGCACGACTTAGAGGCATAATTGCATTGAAGGCATATGCCGCAAGTTAGGCAATCTTCACAAACATCCCATGTAATATAATTAATAAAGGGGAGATAACATAGTTGGCTTACACTCGCCACGTCAATCAAGTACATAAATAACATTACATCATTCAAACACTCATGGCCCGACTACGGCGCCAAAATAAAAGACAACCCAACATGCGACACGGTCCCGATCACCCCAACTGGGCACCACTACTGATCATCAGGAAAAGAAACATAGTATCGCTGAGAGTCCTCGTCGAACTCCCACTTGACCTCAAGCGCGCCATATGGAGCTGTATCATCAGGCCCTGCATCTGGTGTAATAGTAATCTGTGAGCCACAGGGACTCAGCAATCTCGCACCCTCGCGATCAAGACTATTTAAGCTTAATAGGCAAGTCAAGGTAAATATGTGGAGCTGCAGCAAGCGACCAGCATATATGGTGGCTATCCTATTCGCAAAAGAGAGCGAGAAGAGAAGGCAAAGCGCGAACGCATAACTAAAGAGGGCAATCCTGCGGCAAACATTACTCCAACACCGTGTCCAGTCCCCGGGCTCCACCGAGAAGAGGCCATCACGGTAAATCACACTGTTGATTCATTTTAATTAAGTTAATGTTTAAGTTATCTACAACCGGACATTAACAAATTCCCATCTGCCCATAACCGCGGGCACGGCTTTCGAAAGTTCAAATCCCTACAGGGGAGTCCCAACTTAGCCCATGACAAGCTCTCACGGTCAACGAAGAAATAGACCTCCTCCCGAGACGTTTCGATCAGACTCGGTACCTCGGTTCTTCAAGACACTTCGATAGGTTAAAACTAGACCAGCAACACCGCCCGAATGTGCTGACAAATCCCGATAGGAGCTGCACATATCTCTTTCTCAGGGCACACTCAGATTGTCCAAACTTTCGGTAGGCCAGCCCAGAGTTGCCCCTGGTAGCCACCGGCGGCTGACGAGTTGGACCAACACTCAGAGGAGCACTGGCCCGGGGGGGGTTTAAAATAAGATGACCCTCGGGCTTCGGAAACCCAAGGGAAAAAGAGGCTAGGTGGCAAATGGTAAAACCAAGGTTGGGCATTGCTGGAAAAGCTTTAATCAAGACAAACTATCAAGGGGTTCCCATTATAGCCCAACCGCGTAAGGAACGCAAAATCCAGGAACATAACACCAATATGACGGAAACTAGGGCGGCAAGAGTGGAACAAAAGACTAGGCGAGAGGCCGAGCCTTCCACCCTATACCAAGTATATAGATGCGTTAGGATAACATGGCAATATAATGATATCCCAACAAGTAAATAAATGTTCCAACAAGGAACGGTCTCCAATCTTCACCTGCAACTAGCAACGCTATAAGAGGGGCTGAGCAAAGCGGTAACATAGCCAATCAACGGTTTGCTAGCACATGGTGGGTTAGAGGCTGAACATGGCAATTTGGGAGGCTTGAAAGCAAGTGGTAGGCATCGTAGCATTGGCATAGCAAAAGAGCGAGCATCTAGCAATGCAAAGATAGTAGTGATTTCGAGGGTATGATCATCTTGCCTGCAAAGTTATCAGAGTTGACTGGATCCTCGAAAGCAAACTCAACGGGCTCCTCGTTAGCGAACTTGTCTCCCGGCTCTACCCAAACAAGACAACAAACAAACGGAACACAATCAACCATGTGCAAGGATCAAGCAATATGATGCAATGATGATATGCTATGCGGGATGCGATGCGGGTTGCATATGCAAGATGTGGCAGGAAATGCAAGAACCTGGCCTCAACTTGGAAAACCAAGTGTGCCACTGGAAAGATGAGATGAAATCACTCGAAAACAATATAAAGATCACCGGAATCAGAGTTACGGTTTGGAAATGGCAAGCGATTCAAATATGACCACGACCTGCAATTTACAGCAAGTAGACATCTAATTGCAATGAGATGAACATGCTACAGCACTCAAACATGGCAACAAAATACATGGCAGGGATGCATTCAAGATGCTTAACAAAATTCTAGCACTGAGCTACAGCCAATTCATCCATTAACAGGTTCAAACAAGCATGGCAAAAATGCATATGGGAAATAGATCTCAGACTTAGTGAAATTAACACTTATCTGGAATTTCAGATCAGGTAGCACTCTTCGGAGCAATAAAACTACATGCTACAGGACCTGAACATGACAAAGTAAAGCATGGCATGGAGCTACTCAAAGAGCTTAACAAAAGTCCCTTAGTGACCTTGAGCCAAAAGGGATCACAAGATACAATTGCAAGCACGTGAACATAGCAAAAACATAATCAGTTTTCAGACTTGGTGAAAACTGGGACATGCTGAAAACAGATATCAAGTAGGCATGTTTACGAGCTCGATGCACTCACTACGGAGCAAGTCATGATAAGCTAAGCATACATCTATCAAGAACACACAAAATGCAAGCTAGACATGGCAAGAACAATAGCATAGCATGCACGGATCAACTATAACATCATCGGCAAAATTGCAAACAAGTTGACAATCTGCCCAGATTCACAAAGTACCAAAAGTAGAGCTCGATTGACTCAAGCTAGGGTGCTCCATAATTGCAAACAACGACATGGATGGATAGAGAACTACAAGGTTAAAAAAACATCCTTACTGATCATCCTCAAAAGAGGCACGTGTCACTAGGAAACAACATGAACATATGGCATCATGAACTAAACAGCTTAAGGACTTAGTGGAAATGCTAAGTCCCTGAAAACAGAATTACCAAGTGCCTCACTTTGCAAGCTTGTGCTATTCACCACACACATCACAAAAATACATGGGTTGCACCTCTGGAAAGATGACAAAACCCTTAACAAAACATATGTAGAGCATCAGGGCCTATCGTGCACACAATAATCATGGCAAAAATGACAAAAGTCTAAATTGAGTAGCAGATCTGACAATTATCTCAAGTAGCACTCTTCTAACAGCATTTCGGGCATCAAGATGAACTCAAATGAAAATGATGCAATGGAATGAAATGATGTACTCTCCGAGGCGAACATTTTGATATGCTATATGTCAAAAACGAAGTTACGGATGCGGAGATATAACATGATGAACATAGGCATATGGATTAGGGTTTCGGGAGAAAAAGTCAACCGAGGCAAAATAGATCTGAGATTTGCATGCTTCCCAAGGATCGCCGGAGACGCACTGTAGCTGGCCGGAACTTCGGGACGGCGCAGACGCCGAGGAGGGAGGAGGAGGCCGGAGCCGGGAGGTGGCGCGGCGACCACGGCGAGGAGGCGGTGGGCGGCGGCCGGCGTCGAGCTTGGCGGCGGAGGCGGCGTCGGCGAGCGGGCGGAGATGGTGCGGCGGCGGAGTTCTCCGGCGCCGGAGTTGACGGTGGAGAGCAGCGGCCGGCTCGGGCGAGGAAGGCGGAGGCGCACGCGGGCAGCGGTGCGCCGCGGATGGGCCGCGGGGGCCGGAGGCGGGCCGCGCGGCCCTCGGCGGAGGGAGGCGGCGGCAGGCACGTGGCAGCACGTGGTTGGGGCGGCGGTGGCGGGCGGACGCTGGCCGGCTCCGTCCGGACACGTCCGGCGGCGGCGGAGGAAGGATCTAGGGTTTAGGGTGAGAGGAGATCCGCGAATTTCGGGAGGGGGTCTATTTATAGAGTTAGGAGGAGCTAGGAAGCTCCAAATTGAGCACGGTTTTCGGCCACGCGATCGTGATCGAACGCTCTAGGTGATGGAGTAGGGTTAGGTGGGTTTGGGGCCAAATTGGAGGGGTGTTGGGCTGCAACACACACGAGGCCTTGTCGGTCCCTCGGTTAACCGTTGGAGTATCAAACGAAGTCCAAATGGTACGAAACTTGACAGGCGGTCTACCGGTAGTAAACCAAGGACGCTTGGCAAGTCTCGGTCCAATCCGGAAATGTTTAATCCCCACACATGAAAGAAAGCTAGAGATGACCACCGGAGGAGAACGAAGCGCCGGAATGCAAAACGGACAACGGGGAAAATGCTCGGATGCATGAGACGAACACGTATGCAAATGCAATGCACATGATGACATGATATGAGATGCATGACAATGATAACAACACACGGAGACAAAGACCCGAACCCGAGAAAATAAAATAACTTAAGGCCGGAAACGGCAAGAGTTGGAGTACAAATTGGGTAAATCATATCCGGGGTGTTACAACACTCCACCACTACGAAAGGATCTCGTCCCGAGATCTAGGACTAAAAGAATGCCGAGTACTCAGAACGGAGGTGATCCTCGCGTTCCCAGGTAGCTTCATGATCGGAATGGTGTGACCACTTGACTTTGAGGAACTTGATCGACTTGTTGCGAGTCTTGCGTTCAATCTCTTCAAGGATAGCAACGGGGTGCTCACGATAGGAGAGATCTTCTTGGAGCTCAATGTCCTCGAAGTTGACGGTGCGGTCAGGAGTCTTGAAGCACTTCCGGAGCTGAGATACATGGAACACGTCATGAACATTTGCAAAGTTTGAAGGAAGCTCGAGTTGATAGGCGAGGTCGCCTCTCTTGCTGACAATCTTGAAAGGTCCGACGTATCTAGGGGCAAGCTTCCCATTGATACTGAAGCGACGAGTACCCTTCATAGGAGAGACGCGGAGGTAAACATGATCTCCGATCTCGAAAGCCAAATCACGGTGCTTACTATCATAGTAGCTCTTCTGATGGGATTGGGCTGCTTTGAGGTTATCTCGAATGACTTTGCACATTTCCTCTGCCTCTGTGATTAAGTCATTTCCCAAAAGCTGACGTTCACCGGTTTCGGACCAGTTGAGAGGGGTATGGCACTTCCTGCCATACAGAATTTCAAATGGGGCCTTGCCCGAACTTGCTTGAAAACTATTGTTATAGGAGAATTCAGCATAAGGAAGACAATCCTCCCACTTCATGTCGAAGGAGATCACACAAGCCCTGAGCATATCTTCAAGAATCTGGTTGACACACTCGACTTGACCGCTAGTTTGAGGATGGAAAGCTGTGTTGAAGCGGATGTTGGTGCCCATGGCCTTCTGAAAAGAATCCCAAAACTTGGAGGTAAAGATGCTGCCACGATCTGAAGAGATCACTTGAGGAATACCGTGTAGAGAGACAATCCGAGAGGTACAGAGTTCCGCCAATTGAGCTGCAGTGATTGACTCTTTGATAGGCAGAAAGTGAGCCACTTTAGTGAGTTTTTCGATGACAACGAATATAGCATCATTGCCACGCTTGGACTTTGGAAACCCAGTCACGAAGTCCATCTCAATGTGGTCAAACTTCCATTCTGGAATGGCAAGAGGTTGGAGGAGACCCGCTGGTTTTTGGTGTTCTGCCTTCGCTCTTCTGCAGACATCACACTCATTCACGAACTGAGCAATCTCGCTCTTTATTCGAGTCCACCAATAAGCCTGCTTGAGGTCCTGATACATCTTCATGCTCCAAGGGTGGATGGAGAGGAGAGAATTGTGAGCCTCGTTCATGATCATTTTACGAAGTTCACCTTTGGGCACAACAATACGATCCTCGAAGAAGAGAGTATCCTTGTTATCAAGGCAGTAGCACTTGTACTTGGGTTGACTCTTGGCAATCCCAATATTCACCTTTATCACCATAGCATCAAGAAGCTGCGCTTGGCGAATCTGGTCTTCCAAGGTAGGAGAGACTTGAAGGTTGGCGAGGAAACCTTGAGGAACAACTTGCAGATTAAGTTTGCGAAAAGCTTCACAAAGCTCGGGTTGATAAGGCTTAAGAATCAGACTGTTGCAGTAAGCCTTCCTGCTCAATGCGTCAGCAATCACATTGGCCTTGCCTGGGGTACACTCGATACTCGGATTATACTCCTGAATCATTTCGACCCATCGAGTTTGCCTGAGGTTGAGATGAGGCTGAGTGAAGATGTACTTGAGACTCTTGTGATTAGTGAAAATGTCCACTTTTCTTCCCAATAAGAGATGTCTCCAAGTCAAAAGAGCATGCACAACTGCCGCCAACTCGAGATCATGAGTGGGGTAGTTCTTCTCATTGGGCTTCAACAGGCGAGATGTATAAGCAACAACTTTCTTCTCTTGCATCAACATTGCACCGAGGCCTTGGAGAGAGGCATCACAAAAGACCTCGTACGGCTTGGATTCATCAGGCGGAGTCAGAACTGGAGCAGTGATCAATTTCTCTTTTAAAGTGTTGAAAGCAATGTCACACTCCGGAGACCAAACGTACTTGACGTGCTTCTGGAGAAGATTTAAGAGAGGCTTCGCGATCTTAGAAAAGTTTTCAACGAATCTTCGGCAGTAGCTTGCGAGACCGAGGAAGCTACGGAGTTGCTTCACGTTCTGAGGAGGTTCCCAATTCACAATTGCAGACACCTTCTCAGGATTCACCGCAATGCCCTTGGCAGAGATGATATGACCAAGATAAAGAACCTCATCGAGCCAAAATTCGCACTTGGAGAACTTGGCGTAGAACTGGTGTTCCCTCAGCTTGTCGAGTACCAAACGCAAGTTCTTGGCATGATCTTCCTTGTTCTTCGAGAAAACCAGAATGTCGTCGAGATAGACCAAAACGAAGTCATTGGTGTAGGCATTGAAGATGAAGTTCATCATACGAGAGAATGTCGGAGGAGCGTTGACGAGGCCAAAAGACATGACAGTGTATTCATATGAACCATAGCTTGTCCTGAAGGCCATCTTGGGAATATCTTGCTCACGAATTCGAATCTGATGATAACCCATACGGAGATCAAGCTTGGAGAATACTTGGGCGCCTATGAGTTGTTCGAACAGCTCGTTGATGTTGGGAAGTGGGTATTTGTTCTTGATTGTCTTCTTGTTCAATGGACGGTAATCAACACAAAGTCGGTCCGTTCCATCCTTCTTCTTCACAAAAAGAACACCACAACCCCACGGAGAAGAACTAGGCCGGATGAGACCCATTCTTTCTTGAACATCGAGTTGCTTCTTCAGCTCCTTCAACTCTTCAGGTCCGAGCTTGTAAGGACGCTTGCACACAGGTTCCATACCAGGCTCAAGATCGATGATGAATTCAACTGGCCGGTGCATAGGCATTCCTGGAAGCTCTTCTGGAAAGACGTCTTGATATTCGCAAACGACTGGAATCTGTGAGATAGCATCCAGTTCACCCTTCTCATTGAGAGAAAACAGACGGATTGTATCATCACGAGCAGCAAACACAATTACATCCTCAGACGAATGAGTCAATTGAATCTGCCTGGCTGCACAATCAAGATGCGCCTTGTGCTTAGAAAGCCAATCCATCCCGAGAATAAGATCAATATCCGAGTTACCAAGAACCATTGGGGAAGAAAGAAACTTGAAATCACCCATCATGATAGAAATATCAGGAATCTCGTGGTTTAGCGAGCAAACATTTACCCGGAGAGACAACTGCTAACGGTTTATGCATAACTTGGGAAGTCAACTCATGCTTAGATGCAAAAGGTTTTGAGATGAAACAATGCGATGCACCAGTATCAAAAAGTACTTTTGCGGGAACATCATTAACAGGAAGGTTACCCATGATGACATCTGACGAGTCCTCTGCCTGAGCTGCATTCATCAAGTTGACCTTGGCGTGCTTGGGGTTATGCTTGACCACAACTGTACTTGCCGATCTGACAGGAGGAGGAGGAAGAAGACGCCTCTGGTTGAAACACTTGTTGGCATAGTGACCCTTCTGTTGGCACTTGTTGCACGTGACCTCTGAAAGCGGACGGTGGTATGGAGCACTTGATCTTGGAGCTTGAGACGAAGTCTTGTTCTAAAAGCCAGGGTTGGGTGGGTGGGAAGAACCACTGCCACCTTTGCTCTTCTGCTGATACGGCTGACGAAACGGAGGAGGAGGAAGCCAATACTTCTGCTGCTTGGCCACTTGAGTAGAGGAAGAAGGAGTAGAGTCTCTGACTCGCTTCTTGGAAGCATCACACCTCAGTTGAGCGGCCTCTTGCTTTAGTGCCATGTTGTAGAACTCATCGTACCTAAAGGGCTCAAAGAGAACAAGAGCTAGCTGAATTTCTTCTCTGAGACCACCCCTGAACTGGTATATCATGCTCTTCTCATCAGGAACGTCCTGCTTGGCAAAGCGGGCAAGCTTCTGGAACAACTTGTTGTAGTCATAGACAGACAAAGAGCCTTGCTTCAGGTTGCGGAATTCCTCACGCTTGCTTTCAATCACACTCTGAGAGATATGATGAGCTCGGAAATCTTGGCAAAATTCATCCCAAGTGATCACACGTCCACCTCTGGAATCCTTGTACTGCTGGAACCACTCTGCAGCTTGATCTTTGAGTTGGAAGGAAGCGAACTTGACGAAGTCCTCAGGCCTGACGTTACTGCACTCGAAATGCTTGCACAGATCCACAAGCCAATTGTCAGCATCGGTTGCCTCAACACAATTGCTGAAAGTCTTTGGCCCATTAGCAAGGAACTGGTTGAGTGTAGCAAAGTGATTCTGATTGTTGCCTTGATTCCCTTTGTTGCCTTGATTGCGCTCTTGAAGAATTTGCATGATCAACTGCGTGTTTGCATTGGTTGCAGCCATCACAGCTTGCCATGCCTCCGGAGGAGGTGGAGGTGGTGGCGGATCTGGATTCGGAGTCGTGCGCGTTGGAGGAGCCATCCTAAAGAGGTTGACATCCATTAGCACATTGATAGACAAATATTGAAGCTGAATCCAACGGAATGGAAATTGCAACATATAGTCTTCACATCCGAACAAAATGAACGAATGCATTCGTCTTGAAATGGTCACATATCCATAAATTGAGAAGCCACTTAGAATTTAGGTAGAGAAATAAATCAACAAGGTAGGGATCAAGAACGAATACTCGGTAAGAAATCCCAATCTCAAACCAAATATCCGTGGAAGAAGAACTAGAGCTACAAGAATTCCCACCTATGAAACTCCCGAACCTTTCCGGTTATGCAATCAGGTGTTGGGGATATAGGGGAAGCATAATATCTCACCCAAACTAGCAAATCCTACATCCAGCTGTATCCATCCTTCAACACATAACCAAGAAAAACTTCGGAAACCATCTACCTCAACCTTCGAAAAGCATCCGTTATACAAGTTATGGCGATACTCCCGAACTCCCGCCCCAGTACTGGGTGGCGTCGAGGTTATCTCACCAACAAACTGCCTAAAAGAGATTTTCGATGTCGGCATACTAAACTCAGGTATTCCAGAATTGCAACGATAAAATTATGACGACAACACCTCAGAGCTCAACTCCCCGGGACACTTCCACAAAACCCCTGACAGGAGGCACCAAGACAATGTTCTCATCATAAAACCATCGGAACGATTCCAAGATACCCGCGTGATCCTAAATTTTTTTTTGTGAAATTTTAGAAGAGAAGAGTCAAAACTCTACGTCAGGATGCCTTACCAGAGCGATGAGGAGACTGGGAAGTAAAAAGAATTCCTAAACTCTCCGATATATAATTCCTAGATGACTCAAAACATTTTTCTAGACACAACTCGGCCGCTAAAAACGATCAAACAGTGGGGGCTCCTAAGGTCAGGGAAGGCTCTGATTACCAACTTGTAACACCCTCGATGCAACTATATCTCCCACGTGTCGAGGCACGACTTAGAGGCACAATCGCATTGAAGGGATATGTCGCAAGTTAGGCAATCTTCACAAAAATCCCATGTAATATAATTAATAAATGGGAGATAACATAGTTGGCTTACACTCGCCACATCAATCAAGTACATAAATAACATTACATCATTCAAACACTCATGGCCCGACTACGGCGCCAAAATAAAAGACAACCCAACATGCGACACGGTCCCGATCACCCCAACTGGGCACCACTACTGATCATCAGGAAAAGAAACATAGTATCGCTGAGAGTCCTCGTCAAACTCCCACTTGAGCTCAAGCGCGCCATCTGGAGCTGTATCATCAGGCCCTGCATCTGGTGTAATAGTAATCTGTGAGCCACAGGGACTCAGCAATCTCGCACCCTCGCGATCAAGACTATTTAAGCTTAATAGGTAAGTCAAGGCAAATATGTGGAGCTGCAGCAAGCGACTAGCATATATGGTGGCTATCCTATTCGCAAAAGAGAGCGAGAAGAGAAGGCAAAACACGAACGCATAACTAAAGAGGGCAATCCTGCGGCAAACATTACTCCAACACCGTGTCCACTCCCCGGGCTCCGCCGAGAAGAGGCCATCACGGTAACTCACACAGTTGATTCATTTTAATTAAGTTAATGTTTAAATTATCTACAACCGGACATTAACAAATTCCCATCTGCCCATAACCGCGAGCACGGCTTTCGGAAGTTCAAATCCCTGCAGGGGAGTCCCAACTTAGCTCATGACAAGCTCTCACGGTCAACGAAGGAATAGACCTCCTCCCGAGACGTTCCGATCAGACTCGGTACCTCGGTTCTTCAAGACACTTCGACAGGTTAAAACTAGACCAGCAACACCGCCCAAATATGCCGACAAATCCCGATAGGAGCTGCACATATCTCTTTCTCAGGGCACACTCAGATTGTCCAAACTTCCGGTAGGCCAGCCCAGAGTTGCCCCTGGTAGCCACCGGCGGCTGACGAGTTGGACCAACACTCAGAGGAGCACTGGCCCGGGGGGTTTAAAATAAGATGACCCTCGGGCTCCGTAAACCCAAGGGAAAAAGAGGCTAGGTGGCAAATGGTAAAACCAAGGTTGGACATTGCTGGAAAAGCTTTAATCAAGACGAACTATCAAGGGGTTCCCATTATAACCCAACCGCGTAAGGAACGCAAAATCCGGGAACACCGATATGATGGAAACTAGGGCGGCAAGAGTGGAACAAAACACTAGGCGAGAGGCCAAGCCTTCCACCTTATACCAAGTATATAGATGTGTTAGGATAACATGGCAATATAATGATATCCCAACAAGTAAATAAATTTTCCAACAAGGAACGGTCTCCAATCTTCACCTGCAACTACCAACGCTATAAGAGGGGCTGAGAAAAGCGGTAACATAGCCAATCAACGGTTTGCTAGGACATGATGGGTTAGAGGCTGAACATGGCAATTTGGGAGGCTTGAAAGCAAGTGGTAGGCATCGTAGCATTGGCATAGCAAAAGAGCGAGCATCTAGCAATGCAAAGATAGTAGTGATTTCGAGGGTATGATCATCTTGCCTGCAAAGTTGTCAGAGTTGACTGGATCCTCGAAAGCAAACTCAACGGGCTCCTTGTTAGTGAACTCGTCTCCCGGCTCTACCCAAACAAGACAACAAACAAACGGAACACAATCAACCACGTGCAAGGATCAAGCAATATGATGCAATGATGATATGCTATGCGCGATGCGATGCGGGGTGCATATGCAAGATGTGGCAGGAAATGCAAGAACCTGGCCTCGACTTGGAAAACCAAGTGTGCCACTGGAAAGATGAGATGAAATCGCTCGAAAACGATATAAAGATCACCGGAATCGGAGTTACGGTTTGGAAATGGCAAGCGATTCAAATATGACCACGACCTGCAATTTACAGCAAGTAGCCATCTAAATGCAATGAGATGAACATGCTACAGCACTCAAACATGGCAACAAAATACATGGCAGGGATGCATTCAAGATGCTTAACAAAAGTCTAGCATTGAGCTACAGCCAATTCATCCATTAACAGGTTCACACAAGCATGGCAAAAATGCATATGGTAGACAGATCTCAGACTTGGTGAAATTAACACTTGTCTGGAATTTCAGATCAGGTAGCACTCTTCGGAGCAACAAAACTACATGCTATAGGACCTGAACATGACAAAGTAAAGCATGGCATGGAGCTACTCAAAGAGCTTAACAAAAGTCCCTTAGTGACCTTGAGCCAAAAGGGATCACAAGATACAATTGCAAGCACGTGAACATAGCAAAAACATAATCAGTTTTCAGACTTGGTGAAAACTGGGACATGCTGAAAACAGATATCAAGTAGGCATGTTTACGAGCTCGATGCACTCACTACGGAGCAAGTCATGATAAGCTAAGCATACATCTATCAAGAACACACAAAATGCAAGCTAGACATGGCAAGAACAATAGCATAGCATGCACGGATCAACTATAACATCATCGGCAAAATTGCAAACAAGTTGACAATCTGCCCAGATTCACAAAGTACCAAAAGTAGAGCTCGATTGACTCAAGCTAGGGTGCTCCATAATTGCAAACAACGACATGGATGGATAGAGCACTACAAGGTTAACAAAACATCCTTACTGATCATCCTCAAAAGAGGCACGTATCACTAGGAAACAACATGAACATATGGCATCATGAACTAAACAGCTTAAGGACTTGGTGGAAATGCTAAGTCCCTGAAAACAGAATTACCAAGTGCCTCACTTTGCAAGCTTGTGCTGTCACCACACACATCATAAAAATACATGGGTTGCACCTCTGGAAAGATGACAAAACCCTTAACAAAACATATGTAGAGCATCATGGCCTATCATGCACACAATAATCATGGCAAAAATGACAAAAGTCTAAATGGAGTAGCAGATCTGACAATTATCTCAAGTAGCCCTCTTGTAACAGCATTTCGGGCATAAATATGAACTCAAATGAAAATGATGCAATGGAATGAAATTGTGTACTCTCCGAGTCGAACATTTTGATATGCTATATGTCAAAAACGAAGTTACGGATGCGGAGATATAGCATGATGAACATAGGCATATGGATTAGGGTTTTCGGAGAAAAAGGCAACCGAGGCAAAATAGATCTAAGATTTGCACGCTTCTCGAGGATCGTCGGAGACGCACTGTAGCTGGCCGGAGCTTCGGGACGGCGCGGACGCCGAGGAGGGAGGAGGAGGCCGAAGCCGGGTGGTGGCGCGGCGACCACGGCGAGGAGGCGGTGGGCGGCGGCCGGCGTCGAGCGTGGCGGCGGAGGCGAGCGGGCAGAGATGGTGCGGCGGCGGAGCTCGCCAGCGCCGGAGTTGACGGTGGAGAGCGGCGGCTGGCTCGGGCGAGGAAGGAGGAGGCGCGCGCGGGCGGCGGCGCGCCGCGGATGGGCCGCGGGGGCCGGAGGCGGCCGCGCGGGCCTCGGTGGAGGGAGGTGGCGGCAGGCCACGTGGTTGGGGCGGCGGTGGCGGGCGGACGCTGTCCGGCTCCGTCCGGACACGTCCGGCGGCGACGGAGGAAGGATCTAGGGTTTAGGGTGAGAGGAGATCCGCGAATTTCGGGAGGGGGTCTATTTATAGAGTTAGGAGGAGCTAGGGAGCTCCAAATTGAGCACGGTTTTTGGCCACGCGATCGTGATCGAACGCTCTAGGTGATGGAGCAGGGTTAGGTGGGTTTTGGGCCAAATTGGAGGGGTGTTGGGCTGCAACACACACGAGGCCTTTTCGGTCCCTTGGTTAACCGTTGGAGTATCAAACGAAGTCCAAATGGTACGAAACTTGACAGGCGGTCTACCGGTAGTAAACCAAGGCCGCTTAGCAAGTCTCGGTCCAATCCGGAAATGTTTAATCCCCACACACGAAAGAAAGCTAGAAATGACCACCGGAGGAGAACGAAGCGCCGGAATGCAAAACTGACAACGGGGAAAATACTCGGATGCATGAGACGAACACGTATGCAAATGCATTGCACATGATGACATGATATGAGATGCATGACAACGATAACAACACACGAAGACAAAGACCTGAACCCGAGAAAATAAAATAACTTAAGGCCGGAAACGGCAAGAGTTGGAGTACAAATTGGGTAAATCATATCCGGGGTGTTACAGTGGAGGCGGATGGACTGCTTGGGGGCGGTGGGAACCGTGGAAGGGCGGCGCCGTGGCGGTGCTGCTTGGGGTCCCGGTAGACTAGCAGTCGTGGCAGGGCGGCGTGCATGACGACGGTGGCCCAACGAGTGGCGGCGCGATGCCGCGGCAGCCTAAAATTTCTGAGCGGTCCGTTCCTGCCAAAGTTTACGGAAGGTCTTCTTCCTGTCAATGGGGAGGATGTTTGATTGTATTTACGGGATCCCGTAAATTATTTGCTTGTTTAGTGAAACTGTTGGTAAGGTTTTTGGCCCACCTACCTATAAACGTGATTATTTTACAGATGTAAAAGCCATCGGTGATGATTTAGCTTGTAAAGTTTCTGTAGTCTTTTTTTTTTGGGGAAGTATTCGTTTTCTTTAAGCGTTGTTTGGATACATGATACGTACAGAACTGGTTCTTCATAAATTAGGAAAATGATGTAACAAACTAAAATCCCGTTTAGCAACTCTATCTAATCTGTGAATATAGAAAATCTGATTTTCCATAATCCAGGATTTCGGGTATATGGAAAAACGAGGATTAGTTGTTTTTTCTAAAAACGCGATCTGGATATATTCAATCGCTAACTTTTTCTCTGCGCCTGTCCTTTTTTCAACAAACTCGTTGATGCGTGTGGGCGAAAAGCCTATCCAAACCAAACAAGGAACGTGACAAATCGATCCTAAGTTTTCTCTAATCCAAACATCTTTTTTCATAAACTGGTTACACATATAACAATTGATAAAACCGATTTTACTAAAAATTGGCTAAAAACTAGTTCTATATAATCCCGTCGCTACCCAAACAAGGCCTTAGGTAAAAAGAAACAAGCACGCATCATTTCAATGACATTGCCATGGATTGGCGGACGAACGGGAACCAGGAAATATAGCTGATAGTCACACTCCCACACCAGCAGCAAGCGAACACGCTACAGGATCTTCGTCCACTAAACAAAGCAGCGTTTAATTTTTCTGCGGTCTCGTGTCTGTCCCCCGCCAGTAGCAGGTGAACTTCACCGGTACGTACTCATCCACGACACCATGACGGGGCTCGCGGCGTCAGATCGAATCGAGGCGCTGCCGCATGTGGCGCGGCACATTGCCACGCTCCTGTATCACTACCGCCACCGATTGTAACCTTCCCGGTCGGGTGGCCGTGGGACGTGAGCCGTCGAGTCCGTGTGTTTCATTTGCTCATATATACACACATACATTTACATGTATTCTATCTCTATGAGCAACTTTAAAAGCTTGTCAATTTTTTTGAAACAATTCAGAACAAATGTGAACATCGGGACTTAAGAGCTGGTGGGTTAGAACTATCAATATCTTTCTAACCATCCAACAACCACAGGTTGATTCGCGGCAAAACCAGAAATTACTTTGTCGAAGGCACTTGCATGTCACCGTGTGTGTTTCCTACCACGCCCCACCGGCAGGTACCGAAACGAACGACCCCACCCGATCTTCGTCTACCCGACAGCGCTATCCAGTGAAGGCTGCAGCCGCGAAGCGCACGATAACTTGCCATTTACTACTGCGTACGTACTGCATGAGCATCTGACGCGTGAGTCCCCAGACTCCCGGTCGCGTGAAGGGAAGGGCGAGGCGCACCCGGGGAAGGCCTCACCTCCCGAGCTCGCTACCTCGAGCAATCCCGCGCCCTTGCCGCTGACATGTGGGCGGCGACGTGAGTGGGACCCGAGGTCGGTGCGTGGTATAGCCTGTCGGCGAGCGGGCGGAGCGCCCGAGGTGGGGTAAACGTGAATGCACGGAAAGCGAGCGCGTGATGTGGCTACTCGCCGCGGCGAGAGAGCACAACGCACTCGTCGTGCCGCTGGTTGTTTTTTACCGCCTGTCAGGAACTGTCACCACTCACCAGATATACTACAGTCTACTACTGCAGCCCAAAGGTTTACCACTTCGTGAGTCGTCAAACCGCGGCAAATTTAACAATTTTGACCTGTGAATTATCCCTAAAAAAATTTCACTTAGCTGACCATTTTGAGTGGCGCCCGACACAAAGGCGCCATACTACACTGTGCAGCGCATGACTGACAGACGATACACGCCTAGCCAGTGTCGCATCCGTGTGATCCGAAAATTATTATGTCAGCATGCAGCGCCTGAGTGATAGGCGTGACACTATACAGTGTAGCGCCTAACTTTTAGGCGTTGCACTAGTGGTTGCTTAATTTTGTAGTGCAACCATATGTGTAACGCCTAGAAACTAGGCGCTACAGTGTATAGTGTGGCGCCTAGCTCTTAAGTTCTGCACATTAACTTAGTAATTTTTAGACAGTTCGGATGCGACGCTGTCCAGGCGTGTAGCGCCTGTCAGTTAAGCGCTGCACAATATAGCGTGGTGCCTTTATGTCAGACGCTACTTAAAAAGATCAGCTGAGTAAAAATTCTTTAAAAACAGTTCATTTTATAAAATGATTTTATTCACATGTTTAAATTGTCAAATTTGCCTCTAACCGCCCGAGGACGAGAGCGACGCCTCTTCCAATCACGCGGGAGGTCATACAAGATGGCTTTCGGTTTCATCTCCAAACATTTTTGCATAGTTTCATGCATAGCTCCAAGGCCAAATTCAGCATCGAAAATTAAGCCCAGAAAAGAAACGAGACAAGTTGCGGGTCGTTCGCGTCGGTCGTCCTTGTTGCGCCGCTTACCGGCATGGAATTAGCGTAGCACAGCCTCCGTAATTAAACATAGAACGTTTACATTTCTGCGTCGTCTTATATTTTGTTACATAGAGGTATTCCTTCTGTAAAGAAATAAAAAAATGTTTAGATCACTTTTTTTTACTGAAGGACAAGTTGCGGACTGAACGAAGCGTTCACTAACCTACTAACAGGTTTTGAGGTATGTGATATAATATATGTGGTCGCTTTCGCCTATATAATCATACATTTGTGTATAGATAGTAGCCCCTGAGACTCTGTTCGGATTTTTGAAGAAAGGGCCGGACAGAGGGTCGAATATTCCAGAGATAACATACTTGTCTATTTTGGTGAACAGGCTTCGCTGCTGACAGCTTCGGCCAAGAACGAGGAAGTTTCCGAACTCCAGTGAAAACTGAAGCTGGCTGATGAAGAGATCGATCCTATTAACAAGCAGTTCGATGAGGCCCAAGGTATGCTTTTAAAAGACCCCTTACATGCCTGAATTATAATGCAAACGCAGACTTTTACGCTCATGTGCAACTATTAATGATTGTAGGCAACGCGACCGAGGTCGAGGCCCTCAAGAGTGCCCTTGCCGAAGCCAATGAGGAGGCAAGGGTAAGCAAAGCAACCGCAGAGAAAGCGGCTGCGGATGTGGAGGCTGAAAAGGCCGCCCGCCTTAAGTATGAGGCGAGGGTGACCGAAGTAGAGCAAGCGCTCCAGGAGGCCGCCACCAAGTGTGAGTCCTTGGAGGAGAGTAACAAGGCCCAAGCGGCCGATCTCACCAAGGCTCTTCAAGCTGCGAAGGAGGCGCGGTTCGAGTCCCGGGCTGCTCGCGAGGAGATCAAGCAGGCCGGATAGATAGCGGCTGCTAAGTCTTTTCTTTTACAGAGTATATTCGATGGTCGAATATATGCTTTGCTAAATCGACTGTGGAGTGCTCCAGACGCTTTCGCGGGTTTCCCGAGGAGTGCGGCTGATGCGCCCAATATTTCCTGGCCCAAGACGGGAACGCGACAGAGAAGCTCTTCTAGTCGCAGCATTTGGCGCTGGAGCGACCAGCGTTAGTCAATAATTAGATGATGCAGCTAGCAGAGCTGCACAGGATGTTAGGATTGGCCATGAAGGACATCATAGTCCGGCTACGGCCAGCCGGACCCATTTCAAGCAGCTACTTTGGCTTGGTCAAATGACTCGGCGACGCCTTGCCCCGAATAGAGGCAGTAAAGCGCTCGACATGCATTGAGGGCACGCGGATGGCCTTTGTCCGTGTCAAGATGCACGGGGAAAGATGAAGGCCGCCAACGTAGCCGTTGAAGGTCCGCCCGGAGATAAGGTCCACCGCACGCCAGAGCGCTACTTCGATGATGTCCTTGAGGGTGCCCGTTTGATAGAGGGTCAATGCTCGAAGGGTATTATGTTCGAATAAATGTATCCGAGCCACCCAGGCATTTTATCATAAACCGAGGCTTTTGTAATATATTTGTGCCTGTTATCCTGAATTACTTCTCCTCCTGTGCGGCCGTTTGTATCTTTGAGAGTTTGCCAGTCGTCGGCTTCAGCCCCCACATAACTAGTACGGGGGTGTTCGGGATAGCACACAATCACTCTTGAGCCAACGACTTGGTTCGTAAACGAGATGTTAGTGCGGCGAGCGAGGCAATTAGACTATGCGGCTTTACCACTCTCAGTTAGCCATAGGAGTTTGACAATGGGGTTGTAAGATAGCCCCTGGCGCTTATGCAGCTATCGAACTTAGATGCCTTTAGACACGTGTCTGAACAAAGCCAGACCTTCGTGTAATACGGAAGAAATCCCTAGAGATTTAATAAGTCACCGAATAGCGGACCAGCTCTCGCCGCATCAGGCTGGGGCATTGGGTACGTATGCCGCTATCAGGCTGGGGCATTGGCGGAGGCCGAATTGCTAATCTAGCTCTAGATGAGCCGGACTGTCGTTCTGCAGGGTAGACCGGACTCGTCTAAAAGTGTCCGGGGGCTTGACTGCCAGTGTGGTTTTCGGCTTAGGGAGGCCACACCGCACCTCGGCCGCAAGGGCCGCGGTATGCTCCTCCGTACGGAGGGAGCGCTCCATGTTTCCGTTGACTATTATAACGCTACGTGGTCCAGGCATCTTAAGCTTGAGATAAGCGTAGTGCGGGAATGCATTGAAACGGGCGAAAGCGGTTCGTCCGACTAGTGCGTGATAGCCACTTCGGAACGGGAGAATTTCGAAGATCAGGTCTTCGCTCCGGAAGTTATCCAGTGAGCCGAAAACGAATTCCAACGTTATGGATCCAGTGCAACAAGCCTCTAGACTAGGTATTACCCCTTTAAAGGTGGTTTTAGTGGGCTTGATTCTTGATGGATCGATGCCCATTTTATGGATGGTGTCCTGATAAAGCAGATTGAGACCGCTGCCGCCGTCCATAAGGACTCGCGTAAGGTGGAATCCGTCGATAATTGGATCAAGAACCAATGCGGCCGATTCTCCGTGACGGATACTGGTCCGATGGTCTCTGTGATCGAAAGTGATCGGACAAGCTGACCATGGGTTAAATTTTGGGCTGACTGGCTATATGGCGTAGACGTGCTTTAATGCACGCTTACACTCCCGTTTAGGGATGTGAGTGACGTAGATCATGTTCACCGTTTTGACCTCAGGGGGAAATTTCTTCTGTCTCCCAATGTTCTGTGGGCGAGGCTCTTCATCATCGTCCTCGTTGGGCGGCCCTTTCCCCTTGTGTTTGGCGTTGAGCTTGCCGGCCTCTTTAAAGACCCACAATTTCTGTTGGTATGTGATACGTCTCCAACGTATCTATACTTTTTGATTGTTCCATGCTATTTATATATTCTGTTTTGGATGTTTAATGGGCTTTATTATACACTCTTATATTATTTTTGGGACTAACCTATTAACCCAAAGCCTAGTGCAAATTGTTGTTTTTTGCCTATTTCAGTGTTTCACAAAAAAGGAATATCAAACAGAGTCCAAACGGAATGAAACCTTCGGGAGTGTGATTTTTGGAACAAACGTGATCCAGAGGACTTGGAGTGGACGTCAAGAAACAACCAAGGAGGCCACGAGGCAGGGAGGCGGGCCTACCCCCTGGGTGCACCCTCCCCCCTCATGGGCCCCTCGTGGCTCAACCGACCTACTTCTTCCTCCTATATATACTCATATACCCTGAAAACATCCAGGAGCACCACGAAACCCTATTTCCACCGCCGCAGCCTTCCGTACCCAAAAGATCCCATCTTGGGGCCTTTTCCGGAGCTCCGCCGGAGGGGTCATCAATCACGGAGGACCTCTACGTCAACTCCATGGCCCCTCCAATGATGTGTGAGTAGTTTACTTCAGACCTTCGGGTCCATAGTTATTATCTAGATGGCTTCTTCTCTCTCTTTTCATCTCAATACAAAGTTCTCCTCGATCTTCTTGGAGATATATTCGATGTAACTCTTTTTGCGGTGTGTTTGTCGAGATCCAATAAAGTGAGGGTTTATGATCAAGTCTATCTTTGAACAATATTTGATTCTTCTCTGAAATCTTTTATGTATGATTAGTTATCTTTGCAAGTCTCTTCGAATTATCAGTTTGGTTTGGCCTACTAGATTGATCTTTCTTGCAATGGGAGAAGTGCTTAGCTTTGGGTTCAATTTTGCGGTGCTCGATCCTAGTGACAGAAAGGGAAACGACACGTATTGTATTGTTGCCATCGAGGATAAAAAGATGGGGTTTATATCATATTGCTTGAGTTTATCCCTCTACATCATGTCATCTTACCTAATGCGTTACTCTGTTTTTATGAACTTAATACTCTACATGCATGCTGGATAGCTGTTGATGTGTGGAGTAATAGTAGTAGATGCAGGCAGGTGTCGGTCTACTTGTCACGGACGTGATGCCTATATACATGATCATGCCTACATATTCTCATAATTATTCGCTTTTCTATCAATTGCTCAACAGTAATTTGCTCACCCACCGTAATACTTATGCTATCTTGAGAGAAGCCACTAGTGAAACCTATGCCCCCCGGGTCTATTCTCTATTATATTAATCTCCCATCAACTTTCTATTATCGTTTATTTTGCAATCTTTACTTGCAATCTATATCATAAAAATACCAAAAATATTTATCTTATCATTATTATCTCTATCAGATCTCACTCTCGTAAGTGACCGTGAAGGGATTGACAACCCCTTTATCGCGTTGGTTGCGAGGTTCTTATTTGTTTGTGTAGGTACGAGGGACTTGCGTGTGGCCTCCTATTGGATTGATACCTTGGTTCTAAAAAACCGAGGGAAATACTTACGGTACTTTGCTGCATCACCCTTTCCTCTTCAAGAGAAAACCAACGCAGTGCTCAAGAGGTAGCAAGAAGGATTTATGGCGCCGTTGCCGGGGAGTCTACGCACAAGTCAAGACATACCAAGTACCCATCACAAACTCTTATTCCTCGCATTACATTATTTTCCATTTTCCTCTCATTTTCCTCTCCCCCACTTCACCCTTGCCGCTTTATTTGCCCTCTTTTCCTTCCCGCCTTCTGTGTGCTCGTTCTTTTTGCAATTTGTTGATATCATGTCTGAAACTGGGGAGGATATCGTTGATAAGGATAATAATATGGAAAACTTTGATGCTATTGATGACCCTCTTGAAAATCTTACTATTTTACACACTAATTGTTTTCGGATTGGTAGCGGTAATATAATCGGGAAGGGGGTTATTCAAGATTTCTTTACTTGTGCCGGTGCTTTGCCCACCATGAGCGGGTCTATTCTTCGTAAAACTAGTAGTCCCGCGGATGCTATATCTTCGCTCATAGTCGAACTTGAAAGACAATTTTTACATATGCATCCTTCCATACAAAGGATTTTCCTAGAATTTTGTAATATCGAGCATTCTTCTGTTAAGCGAGCAGCGACCATCTTTTTAGCTCATGAGTTTAGATTTATAATAAAAGAGGCCAATGAAATTTTTGTGCATTGTAGGGTGGATGTCGGCCGTCCTCCATACACTAGTAGAAAACAGGGCATTGGTCCAGGCCGGGTCAGCCCATTAGTCCCGGTTCAGTCCAGAACCGGGACCAATGGGGGCATTGGTCCCGGTTCGTGAGCCCAGGGGGCCGGCCGAGCCACGTGGGCCATTGGTCCCGGTTCATCTAGACCTTTTGGTCCCGGTTGGTGGGATAAACCGGGACCAATGGGCCTCGCTCCTGGCCCACCACCATTGGTCCCGGTTGGTGGCTTGAACCGGGACCAAAGGCTCCCCTTTAGTCCCGGTTCATGTCACCAACCGGGACCAATGAGGTGCCTATATATACCCCTCGCTCGCGAGCAGAGCACCCCAGTGCTCTGTTTTTCTCTGGCCGAGGGGGAGAGGGCTTGGTGGTGCTCTAGCTCACCTCCTCTGCACACAAGGTGTTCGATGGAATGCCCGAGCCACACTACTTAAGCTTTCTCCTCTCCAAGCTCGACCTCCAAGCTCCATTTTCCATAATATTTGTCTAGGTTTAGCGGTCCGTCACGCCCCGTCCCTGTCTTCACCGCCGTCGATCACCCGCGCCGAGCTCATCGCCGGCACCACCGTGGTGAGCCTCTTGTTCTTATCTTCTTTTTGAAAGGAAAAATATTCTTACTTGTATGTTTACATAGATACTTGTATTATTTTCTTACTTTTATTATTGCATCTTATATAGTGCGATGGTTTTGGTATCCGCCCCCGTCGGCCCTCGTCCTGTCTATGATTCGGATGTGGTATATATATTATCTTTATAACTATTAGTTCATTTATTGTTTATGAAAATTATGCCGACCAACGTGACATAGATTTTATTTATGTAGGATGTATGTGAATCGGAAATGCCAACCGACCCTATTGTCGAGAGGTTAAATTTAGTTGAAGAAGAAAACAATTTGTTGAAGGAAAAAATAAAAAAAGTTGAGGAGGAGAAGATGATATTGGAGTTGCATGTTGCAGATGTCGTCGATGATCACAAGATCAAGATGGATGCAATGCGCTTGAAGATTAGAAAGATTAGAAAATATGCCATTCATACCGAGGCTTGGTATCATTATGCCGTTGGATCAATTGTTACCTTGGTTGCGATTATGATCGCATTTGTTTTTGCATTGAAATGTTTTACATAGTTTCAATGTATGGTTTAATTAATTAGATGCTCTAGAGAGCTATATGTTGTTAGATGAGAACTATGTATGCACTTTGGTTTTAATGTGATGATGAACTTCTATTAATTTGGACACTTAATTATATATAATGCACGCAGATGAACCGGCAATGGATGTACGGTGACAGACACACCTGCGAGTACATTAAGGGCGTGCATGAGTTTCTCGATGCGGCTGAGGCAAACAAGCAGAATGGTTTTATGTGTTGTCCATGCACTGAATGTGGAAATACGAGGTCTTACTCTAACCGGAAAATCCTTCACTCCCACCTGCTTTACAAGGGTTTCATGCCACACTATAATGTTTGGACGAGGCACAGAGAAATAGGGGTTATGATGGAAGACGGCAAAGAAGAAGAGTACGATGACAACTATATGCCCCCGGAATACGGTGATGCTGCAACGGGGGGAGCTGGTGAAGATCAAGAGGAACCAGACGATGTGCCCAATGATGCTGCAACGGGTGAAGCTGTTGAAGATCAAGAGGAACCAGACAATGTGCCCGATGATGATGATCTCCGCCGGGTCATTGTCGATGCAAGGACGCAATGCGAAAGTCAAAAGGAGAAGCTGAAGTTCGATCGCATGTTAGAGGATCACAAAAAGGGTTATACCCCAATTGCAAAGATGGCAACACAAAGCTCGGTACCGTACTAGAATTGCTGCAGTGGAAGGCAGAGAATGCTGTGGCTGACAAAGGATTTGAGAAGCTGCTGAAAATATTGAAGAAGAAGCTTCCAAAGGATAACGAATTGCCCGACAGTACATACGCAGCAAAGAAGGTCGTATGCCCTCTAGGATTGGAGGTGGAGAAGATACATGCATGCCCTAATGACTGCATCCTCTACCGCGGTGCATACAAGCGTCTGAACGCATGCCCGGTATGTGGTGCATTGCGGTATAAGATCAGACGAGATGACCCTGGTGATGTTGACGACGAGCCCCCAGGAAGAGGGTTCCTGTGAAGGTGATGTGGTATGCTCCTATAATACCACGGTTGAAACGTCTGTTCAGAAACGAAGAGCATGCCAAGTTGATGCGATGGCACAGTGAGAACCGAAAGAAAGATGGGAAGTTGAGAGCACCCGCTGGCGGGTCGCAGTGGAGAAAAATCGAGAGAAAGTACTGGGATGAGTTTGCAAAGGACCCAAGGAATGTATGGTTTGCTTTAAGTGCGGATGGCATTAATCCTTTCGGGGAGCAGAGCAGCAATCACAGCACCTGGCCCGTGACTCTATGTATGTATAACCTTTCTCCTTGGATGTGCATGAAGCGGAAGTTCATTCTGATGCCAGTTCTCATCCAAGGCCCTAAGCAACCCGGCAACGACATTGATGTGTACCTAAGGCCATTAGTTGAAGAACTTTTACAGCTGTGGAAAGGAAACAGTGTACGTACGCGGGATGAGAACAGACAAGAGGAATTTAACCTTAAGGCATTGCATTTCGTGACCATCAACGATTGGCCCGCTCTCAGTAACCTTTCAGGACAGACAAACAAAGGATACCACGCATGCATGCACTGTTTAGATGACACTGAAAGTATATACCTGGACAAATGCAGGAAGAATGTGTACCTGGGCCATCATCGATTTCTTCTGACCAACCATCAATGTCGAAAGAAAGGCAAGCATTTCAAAGGCGAGGCAGATCACCGGAAGAAGCCCGCCATGCGTACCGGTGATCACGTACTTGCTATGGTCAATGATTTACACTACGTAATCTTTGGAAAGGGTCCCGGTGGACTAGCTGTTCCGAATGACGCTGAGGGACACGCACCCATGTGGAAGAAGAAATCTATATTTTGGGACCTACCCTACTGGAAAGACCTAGAGGTCCGCTCTTCAATCAACGTGATGCATGTGACGAAGAACCTTTGCGTGAACCTGCTAGGCTTCTTGGGCGTGTATGGGAAGACAAAAGATACACCTGAGGCACGGGAGGACCTGCAACGTTTGCACGAAAAAGACGGCATGCCTCTGAAGCAGTATAAAGGTCCTGCCAGCTACGCTCTTACGAAAGAAGAGAAAGAAATCTTCTTTGAATGCCTGCTCAGTATGAAGGTCACGACTGGCTTCTCGTCGAATATAAAGGGAATAATAAATATGCCAGAGAAAAAGTTTCAGAACCTAAAGTCTCATGACTGCCACGTGATTATGACGCAACTGCTTCCGGTTGCATTGAGGGGGCTTCTATCGGAAAACGTCCGATTAGCCATTGTGAAGCTATGTGCATTCCTCAATGCAATCTCTGAGAAGGTGATCGATCCGGAAATCATACCAAGGCTAAGGAGTGATGTGGCAGAATGTCTTGTCAGTTTCGAGCTGGTGTTCCCACCATCCTTCTTCAATATCATGACGCACGTCCTAGTTCATCTAGTCGACGAGATTGTCATCCTGGGGCCCGTATTTCTACACAATATGTTCCCCTTTGAGAAGTTCATGGGAGTCCTAAAGAAATATGTCCGTAACCGCGCTAGGCCAGAAGGAAGCATCTCCATGGGCCATCAAACAGAGGATGTTATCGGGTTTTGTGTTGACTTCATTCCTGGCCTTAAGAAGATAGGTCTCCCTAAATCGTGGTATGAGGGGAGACTGACTGGAAAAGACACTCTTGGAAGAGACTCAATAATATGCAGGGATGGATATTCTTGGTCTCAAGCACACTACAGAACTCTACCTTGGTGACCCCGTATGTCGATGAACACAAGAACAGTCTGCGCTCCAAACACCCGGAGCAGTGCGATGACTGGATTACATGTGAACACATCAGGACTTTCAGCAGTTGGTTGGAAACACGTCTCAGAGGTGACAACACTGTTTGTGATGAGTTGTACTTGTTGTCCAGGGGACCATCTTTGATTGTATTGACTTACAAAGGATATGAGATAAATGGGAATACATTTTACACGATCGCCCAAGATCAAAAGAGCACCAACCAAAACAACGGTGCCCGCTTTGATGCAGCAACCGAGAGCGGAAAGGACACATATTATGGTTACATAGTGGACATATGGGAACTTGACTACGGACCTGATTTTAAGGTCCCTTTGTTTAAGTGCAAATGGGTCAATCTGGCAGGCGGCGGGGTACAGGTAGACCCACAGTACGGAATGACAACAGTGGATCTGAAAAATCTTGGGTACACTGACGAACCGTTCGTCCTAGCCAATGATGTGGCACAGGTTGTCTATGTGAAGGACATGTCTACCAAACCGACAAAAAGAAAAGATAAGGAAGCGAATACATCATACGATGAGCCAAAGCGCCACATAGTTCTTTCAGGAAAAAGGGACATCCTGGGAGTGGACGGCAAGACAGACATGTCTGAAGATTATGAAAAGTTTCATGAAATTCCTCCCTTCAATGTCAAGGCTGACCCAAGCATCCTGATAAACAATGAAGATTATCCATGGTTACGGCGCAATAAGCAAATGACACAAGCGAAGAAAAAGTGAAGACTTTCTCCCGCAACTATTATGATGATATCATGCTAACTTTGTAACACACGAACATGCTACCATTATCCGTTTTGTACATGCAGATGCTATGTGGGTGAAATTATGATACCATGCCAACTTTCAACTTTTTTAGAGTTCATTTGAAATGCTTTCATGTCTTATGGTTCGACCCTTGTAATACCATTATTCAAATTTTAACTATTCAAATTTGAAAACTAATGGCACTAACAGAAAGTTTATAATTTTTTCTAAAAATGATGGCACTAACAGAAATTTTATAATTTTTCAGACCTAAAAGCAAAAAGAATTAAAAAAATGCAAAAAACAAAAGAAAATAAATAATGCAAAAAACAAAAAAAAACTAGAAAAAGTAAAGTTAATCACAAACTTGTGATTCAAACAAATATCAAAGAATTCAAATTTGAAAACTAATGGCACTAACAGAAAGTTTATAATTTTTCTAAAACTAATGGCACTAACAGAAAGTTTATAATTTTGCTCCTCGCCGCTGGCCCATGACCATTAGTCCCGGTTTATGCCACAAACCGGGACTAAAGGGTTGGTCCTCGTTGCGGGCAGAGTTTAGTCCCACCTCGCCAACCGAAGGGGCCTCACACCGGTTTATAAGCCCTTCCCTCTCTGCCTTGTTGAGCTCCTCTCAAAGTGAAAATAGATGCCCTAATAGAGAAAATTTAACCTAAATTCATAGTGAATTTCTCTGAAATTCATAGAAATTTAGTATGAATTTAGGTTGAATGTTCTCTATAAGCGCATCTATTCTCATTTTTTTAGTAAGTTAATCACAAATTTGTGATTCACACAAATTTCAAAGAATTCAAATTTTAACTATTCAAATTTGTGAACTAATGGCACTAACAGAAAGTTTATAATTTTTCTAAAACTAATGGCACTATTAGAAAGTTTATAATTTTTCTAAAACTAAAACCAAAAAGAATAAAAAAATAAAGCAAAAAACAAAAGAAAATAAATAATGGAGAAAACAAAACAAAAAACTGGAAAAAATAGCAACAATAAGTATTTTATTGTAAGTAGAAACAAAATAAAATAAATAAAGCAACAAAGAAAACAAAAAAACAAAAAAAGTGTTTTCAAATTTGAAAAGTAATGGCATTAAGAAAAAGTTTATAATTTTTCTAAAACTAAAAGCATAAAGAATTAAAAATTAAAGCAAAAAACAAAATAAAATAAAATAAAGCAACAAAAAAAATAAAAAAAATGCCACCTACTGGGCCCCCATGGCCTGAATACGACTAGAAACCCATCCAAGGGCCAGGATTCAGGCCCGCAGGAGGCCCAGTAGGCCCACAGGCATAGCAGTGACAATTAGGCGCCGTAAGCCTGCAATGTAGAGAAGCTCAAGAGGGGTGCGGCAGTGGGGCTTATAAACCACTGCGCACCCCTCTCAGCTAGCGAGGTGGGACTAAACTTTCGACGCTGCAGCAGCACAAGGCCTTTGGTCCCGGTTGGTGGCACCAACCGGGACTAAAGGGGGCATTGGTCCCAGTTGGTGCAACGATCCGTGACCAATGCCTCCCTTTAGTCCCGGTTGGTGCTACCAACCGGGACCAAAGGCCGCCGCTTCCCGCCCTTTGGGCTGCTGAAAATTGGGATTTGGTCCCGGTTGGTGGCACCAACCGGGACTAATGCCCACCTTTAGTCCTGGTTGCTGCCACGAACCGGGACTAAAGGCTCTGCTATATATGTCCATACTTAGCAAATTTTCACTCTCATCTTGCAGTTGCCGCCCCCGACGCCGCCGACGCCGCTAGGCTGCCCCAATGCCGCCCGCCCCGGCCCGCCCCCGTCGTCGCCGTCGCCCGCGCCCCTGCCTCGACGCGCGCCGCCCCGGCCCGCCCCCGTCGCCCGCGTCCGTGCCCCGACGCGCGCCATCCCAGCCCGCCCTCGCCGTCGCCCGCGCCCCCTACCCCGAGCGCGCGCCCACTGCCCCGTCGCCATCCTCGCCGCCGACCCCGCGGTCCTCCTGGTCCGGCCGGCGCCCTCCCTAGCTAGCATTTTTTTCATATATATGCCATTTTTTCTTATATATGCTTGTTTTTATATATATGTATATATGTTCTCTGTGTATATATATGTTCATGTATATATGCAATAGTTTTTTAGAAAAATTAGGATTTCTTTTCTGTTCATAGATTTTTTTGGTGATATTAATTATTGTAAATATGCAAATGTTTGTATATTCATATGAACAATGAATTAGGCAATACTACTTCATGTATTTTTAAGAAGGAAGAAGAAGAAAAAGAATGAGAGGAAAAAGGAAATAAGAAGACGAAGAAAGGAGAAGAAGAGGGGAGAGGAAGATGAGAAGAAATAAATAAGAAGAAGAAAAAAGAAGAAAAAGAAGAGGAGAAGAAGAGAAAAATAGAATATATATTCTATTTTTCTCTTCTTCTCCTCTATTCCTTTCTTCTTCTCCTCTTTTTTTTCTTCTTCTTTTTCTTCGACACGTGGGGGGGGGGTCGAGAACGTCGGACATTCACGAGAGAGGCGAGGAAGAAGGGGAAGAAGAGGGAGAAGAAGAGGAGAGGAAGAAGATGAAGTATTCTCCTCTATTCTTTCTTCTCTTCTTTTTTCTTCTTCTTCCTATATGTATTAGTTTTTTTATTTAGGTTGTTAATTAGTAGATATTAATTTTGTTCATATATGTATGGATGCATGTGATATGTATGTATGTATGTATGTATCGGGTATGTCGTTGTCGATATACCCCCTACCCGATAACTTCGACATGAGGGGGTCGAGAGGGGGTCTAGGGTCGCCGAGGGGTCGAGGGTTGTCGAACATGAGAGGAAGAAGAGGATAAAAAAAGAAGAGGAAGAAGAAGAAAAGAGGAGAAGAAAGAATAGAGGAGCCTCTATTCTTTCTTCTCCTCTTTTTTTCTTCTTCTTCCTCTTTTTTTATCGAGAACGAGGGTCGTCGAGGGTCGCCGAGCGGTAGAGGAAACCCTAAATAGAAAGTATCGTCGGTAAAAAATTATAGATACGTTGGAGACGTATCCAGCATCCCCAAGCTTAATTCCTGCTCGTCCTCGAGTAGGTAAATGATAAAAAACAGAATTTTTGATGTGGAATGCTTTCTAGCATGTTCTTCAATGTAATTTTCTTTATTGTGGCATGAATGTTCAGATCCGAAAGATTCAAGATAAAAGTTTAATGTTGACATAAAAATAATAATACTTCAAGCATGCTAACCTAGCAATTATGTCTAATCAAAATAACATAGCCAAAGAAATCTT
Organism: Triticum monococcum; assembly: GCA_034509565.1. Taxonomy (NCBI): domain Eukaryota; kingdom Viridiplantae; phylum Streptophyta; class Magnoliopsida; order Poales; family Poaceae; genus Triticum; species Triticum monococcum. The sequence goes on from CM067843.1 coordinate 82,088,164, forward strand.
ATCCCTACAAAGTCATATAGTTTGGCCATGCTTCATTTTCGTCACACAAAATGCTCCCATCATGCACAACCCCGATGACAAGCCAAGCAATTGTTTCATACTTAGCCTTTTCAAACTCTTTCAACTTTTACGCAATATATGAGCACGAGCCATGGACATAGCACTATGGGTGGAATAGAATATGATGATTGAGGTTGTGTGAGAAGACAAAAATGGAGAAAGTCTCACATTGACGCGGCTAATCAATGGGCTATGGAGATGCGCACCGATTGATGTCAATGCTCGATCCCAGTGACAGAAAGGGAAACTACACGTATTGTATTGTTGCCATCGAGGATAAAAAGATGGGGTTTATATCATATTGCTTGAGTTTATCCCTCTACATCATGTCATCTTACCTAATGTGTTACTCTGTTCTTATCAACTTAATAGTCTAGATGCATGCTGGATAGTGGTCGATGTGTGGAGTAATAGTAGTAGATGCAGGCAGGAGTTGGTCTACTTGTCACGGACGTGATGCCTATATACATGATCATGCCTAGATATTCTCATAATTATTCGCTTTTCTATCAATTACTCGACAGTAATTTGTTCACCCACCGTAATACTGATGCTATCTTGAGAGAAGCCACTAGTGAAACCTATGGCCCCCAGGTCTATTCTCTATTATATTAATCTCCCGTCAACTTTCAATTACCGTTTATTTTGCAATCTTTACTTTCAATCTATATCATAAAAATACCAAAAATATTTATCTTATCATTATTATCTCTACTAGATCTCACTCTCGTAAGTGACTGTGAAGGGATTGACAACCCCTTTATCGCATTGGTTGCGAGGTTCTTTTTTGTTTGTGTAGGTACGAGGGACTTGCGTGTGGCCTCCTACTGGATTGATGACTTGGTGCTCAAAAACTGAGGGAAATACTTACGCTGCTTTGCTACATCACCCTTTCCTCTTGAAGGGAAAACCAATGCAGTGCTCAAGAGGTAGCATTATGATTGGCAGGCTTATCGGGTGTTCCATGAATCTGGCAAGGCCGATCGAGTATTCTGTCCAAACTAGATGGACCATCTTTGTTTCCTTTGAATGGCTTCTTTCACTGACCGGGTTCAGAGCCACTGAATCCGGCGTTGACCGTCGTGTCTTAGGTATCTTGGTTGTTGCTTCAATGCTTGTGCTTGTTGCGTCGTGGCTTGCCATTGCCATCCCTGTCTTCGGAGGTGCCAGGGTCGCCGGTGCTATTGCTTCTACGAGCTAGCCAACTATCTTCTCCCGGGCAAAAGCGGGCCATAAGTGCGGTAAGGGCTGCCATGGATTTCGGCTTTTGTTGGCCGAGGTGTCGGGCGAGCCACTTGTCTTGAACGCTGTGTTTAAAGGCCGCGAGGGCTTCGGTGTCCGGACAGTCCACAATTTGGTTCTTTTTAATTAAGAACCTAGTCCAGAGTTTCCGGGCCGACTCTCCGGGTTGCTGGACTATGTGACTGAGGTCATCGGCGTCTAGAGGCCGAACATAGGTACCTTGGAAGTTGTCTCTAAAGGTATCCTCCAAGTCTTCCCTGCTGTCGATCGAGTTCTCTGGGAGGCTGTTTAACCAGTGTCGAGCTGGTCCCTTTAATTTGAGCAGGAGGTATTTGATGGCATGGAGGTCATCACCGTGTGCCATGTGGATATGGAGAAGGAAATTGATGTCTACTACACAACCTTCTCCTTATAGACGTTGTTGGGCCTCCAAGTGCAGAGGTTTGTAGGATAGTAGCAAATTTCCCTCAAGTGGATGACCTAAGGTTTATCAATCCGTGGGAGGCGTAGGATGAAGATGGTCTCTCTCAAACAACCCTGCAACCGAATAGCGAAGAGTCTCTTGTGTCCCCAACACACCCAATACAATGGTAAATTGTATATGTGTACTAGTTCGGCGAAGAGATGGTGATACCAGTGCAATATGGATGGTAGATATAGGTTTTTGTAATCTGAAAATATAAAAACAACAAGGTAACTAATGATAAAACGGAGCACAAACGGTATTGCAATGCGTTGAAACAAGGCCTAGAGTTCATACTTTCACTAGTGCAAGTTCTCTCAACAATAATAACATAATTGGATCATATAACAATCCCTCAACATGCAACAAAGAGTCACTCCAAAGCCACTAATAGCAGAGAACAGACGAAGAGATTATTGTAGGGTACGAAACCACCTCAAAGTTATTGTTTCTGATTGATCTATTCAAGAGTCCGTAGTAAAATAACATGAAGCTATTCTTTCCGTTCAATCTATCCTAGAGTTTGTACTAGAATAACACCTTAAGACACAAATCAACCAAAACCCTAATGTTACCTAGATACTCCAATGCCACCTCAAGTATCCGTGGGTATGATTATACGATATGCATCACACAATCTCAGATTCATCTATTCAACCAACACAAATAACTTCAAAGAGTGCCCCAAAGTTTCTACCGGATAGTCAAGATGAAAACTTGTGCCAACCCCTATGCATAAGTTCACAAGGTCACAGAACTTGCAAGTTGATCACCAAAACATACATCAAGTGGATCACGTGAATATCCCATTGTCACCACAGATAAGCATATGCAAGACATACATCAAGTGTTCTCAAATCCTTAAAGACTCAATCCGATAAGATAACTTCAAAGGGAAAACTCAATCCATTACAAGAGAGTAGAGGGGGAGAAACATCATAAGATCCAACTATAATAGCAAAGCTCACGATACATCAAGATCGTGCCGAATCAAGAACACGCGAACGAGAGAGAGAGATCAAATACATAGCTACTGGTACATACCCTCAGCCCCGAGGCTGAACTACTCCCTCCTCATCATGGAGAGCGCCGGGATGATGAAGATGGCCACCGGTGAGTGATTCCCCCCTCCGGCAGGGTGCCGGAACGGGTCTAGATTGGTTTTCAGTGGCTACAGAGGCTTGCAGTAGCGGAACTCCCGATCTTGGTTACTTTTTGGAAGTTTGGGGTTATATAAGAGGCATTGGCATCGGGAACAAGTTAGGGGGGGGGGGGGGGGTCCACGAGGCAGCCTCGTGGGTGCCTCGGGACTCCTCTGGCCCATGTCAATACTCCGTGGGCTTCTTCTGGTCCAAAAATAATCTCCGTAAATCTTCAGGTCAATTGGGCTCTGTTTGATATTCCTTTTCTGCGATACTCAAAAACAAGGAAAAAACAGAAACCGGCACTGGGCTCTAGGTTAATAGGTTAGTCCCAAAAATCATATAAAATTGCATATAAAACATCCTAGATGGATTATATAATAGCATGGAACAATCAAAATTATAGATACGTTGGAGACGTACCAGAAATCTTTGATCCATACTGCGGAGTCTGTCGTACCATCGTATGATTCAATGTTGACAGGTTTAAACCCTTCTGGGAACCGATGTTCCATCACTTCGTCGGTGAAGCATAGGGGGGTGCGGCGCCCCTGTATTGGGCGATGTCGCGATGTAGTTCGAACGAAGGTTGTATGCGGTTTTTGGCCCGGGTGAGGTTGTGCCTGTCACGCTAGGTTCGATGGCTGTCCTCTCACGTTGGGGCATGCCGCCTCGATCCATAGATTGATCTTGTCTGGCCGGCTCTATTGTCCAGGTCCTTGCGTAGGTCGTAGGTGTAGCCCAGGGCCGCTGCCTCCCTGCCCCAACGGCGGGGTGGCGCGGGCTGGTGTTCGCCATGAGTAGCCGGTCTGTCCCGTCCACGTGGTGGTCGGTCGGGGTCGTCTGTAGTTTTGTGCTTTGGCGGTATTGGCTAAAGGGCCTCGTCATTGAATTGTGGTAATAGCTTGCGCTTCGGGTAACTCTTAGTTGGGCGTTCGAGGCCGTACTCCTCGGTTGCCAGGACATTAGTCCATCTGTCATTGAGTAAATCCTGATCAGCTTGAAGCTACTGCTGCTTCTTTTTCAGGCTTCTTGCAGTGGCGCTTAGCCGGCTCTTAAAGCGCTCTTGTTCGAGGGGTTCCTCCGGCACGATGAAATCTTTGTCACTGAGGCTCACATCCTCTTCGGGGATCGGTAGGTAGTTACTGTCCTCCGAGTCCTCGTTCCCGACAGGATCGTCAAGGTTAGCTTGCCCATCCTCCCAATCATGCTGTTCGGATGTTGGCATGATAGGGGCTTAGGGGTCTTCGGTGTTCTCTGGAGTGTTATTGTCTTTGGTGCCAATATTGCTGTCTTTTTCGCGATGCGATTTTGAGCGGCGCCGCTGACGTCGACACTTTGGAGGTGCTTCGGCAGGCTTGTCCTCAACCAGATCCTGCTTTCTGTCGTCATCATCCTCTTTGGGTGTATCCACCATGTATATGTTGTATGTGGAGGTGGCCGTCCAACGTCCGATAAACGGAGGGTTTTTGCCTTGATCGTCTCCGGCATCGTCATCCATACCGTCGATGTCTTCGAAGGCGTAGTCCAACATGTCGGTTAGATCTTCGATAGTGGCTATGAAGTGGGTGGTGGGTGGGACGTAAAATTCCCCGCTCTCAGCCCCTAGTCCGGGCTGGGCGTAATTCGGAAGCGATTCCTCTGTTATGGCGAGGGATCGCATTAAGTCCAAGCCTCCTTTAGGAGCGAGGTTTGGTCATAGAGGCGAGAGTCTGCTGGGCCGACTGGGGTGATGGCATCCTGGCCGCGCCCGCTTATCACGGACCTCGAGAGTTTGGATTTAGAGTGCGAGGGAGAGTCCGGTGCTCCAGAGACAAGGGGAGTTCGGTTCGTCTTTAAGTTTTCTGATGACGCCGTCCCCTCGGGATCTCCGGTAGCGAGCTCCATAATTGTAGGGAGTCCGGCGGGCTCTAAATTCCCGTCTTAGGACCCGGTGGTCTGCTCTGGATCTAAGGCCGGAGCGGTGGTCGGGGCCGCGAATCCTTCAAAGATCAAGACTCCTTGACATAGTTGAGGTTCCTGAAACTGATCTGATAACCAGGTGCGTAGACGTCGATCTGCTCAAGGTGGCCAATCGAGTTGGCACGCAGTGCGAAGCCTCTGAATACAAAAATTTGGCCGGGGAGGAAAGTCTCCTCCGAAACAACATCGTTGTCGATGATCGGATGAGTCATCGAACCTTCCATCGACAGCACAGAGGAACTCTCAATGAAAGCACCAATGTCGGTGTCAAAACTGGCCGATCTAGGGTAGGGGGTCCCGAACTATGCCTCTGAGGATCGAATGTAGCAGGAGGCGGGGGACACGATGTTTACCCAGGTTCGGGCCCTCTTGATGTAGGTAATACCCTACTTCCTGCTTGATTGACTTTGATGAGTATAGGGGTTACAAGAGTTGGTCTACCTCGAGATCGTAATGGCTAAATCCTAGATGTCTAGCCTGTATGATTGTGATTGTCTCTACGGACTAAACCCTCTGGTTTATATAGACACCGGAGGGGCCGAGGGTTATACAGAGTCGGTTTACAGAGAAAGGAATCTTCGTATCCGAACGCCAAGCTTGCCATCCATGCAAAGGAGAGTCCCATCCGAACACAGGGGAAGCCTTATATCTTGTATATTCACGACCCACCAGTCTGGCCCACGTCACACAGCCCGGACGCCCGGGGACCCCTAATCCAGGACTCCCTCAATAGGGAAGGTGTTGTACGTTAATCAAACCCTGAGAGGGGATGGCAAATGTGTCCGGGTTAGGGTGAGACTTGATGTGAACAAGCCCTTGACCAGGTTTATTTCCATCACGAAGAAGGCAAAGAAGGTGTTCTACCAAGTGTTTTTATGAGAAGATTCCGAAGTTCCATTTTGTTTGTGGCCTCCTTGGGAATACACACCTTGAACATGGAAATGGGAATCATGATCCAAGGGATATGGATTGGGGCGACTGGCTACTAGCCCCGATGTTTACTCCTCTGGTCTTAAAAGGAAGCCCTTCCAAGGGTGGCCGTAGAGGTGGTAGTGAGGTGGTGGGGGCAGAAACGCTCCTGGACGCCAGCAGCGTACAAATCCACTTCAGACGAACCTGGAGCTGGTTGACACAACATCCAACCCTGCGAAGGGCGAGCCAGTAAGGGGTCCATACCTGCGGATTTCTTGTACGGGGCGACTGAATTTTGAAACCCCTAGTTCGGAGGTTATCCATCCACTAGCATGAGGCCCGAGGGGGTTGCTGGAATTGAGATGGTGATCTTCAATAGGGATGCTCATGTCATTCCAGAAGATAAGAAGGATGACGATTAGGACTCTCTGTCCCAATCAAAGAGAATCAAGTTAGGCAGTACCACTGTATTGAATTCCAGTGACAAAATATCTGCGGGCTCCCAAAGGGATCCTGTCTAGTCGCAATGAAAATCATCAATTGGAACTGCTGGGGGGTTAGGCAAATCATCGGTAGTTAGAGCGCTACTAGAACTCCAGCGGCACGTGAAACCAGATGTGCTTTTTCTGTCTTAGTCACGTCTAAGTACAGTTAAGGTAGAAAAGTTGAAGAGGAAAATGTCCTTCAATGAGATGATCATGTGGGTAAGTGATGGCAGAAGTGGCGGCTTGGCGCTCTTCTGGCAGAATGATCTCAAGGTTACATCGAAGGAAGTCTGTCGGTGTACTAAAGTAGGGGTACCTTAGTATCCCGAACTTGTGCACGGGCAGTCGCAGCGTCCCGCGGCAAGGCTTGCCGGGTAACCGCCAAGATCCTCCATGGTACCTTTGGAGCCATTCAAGAACAAAGTATCCAAGACCCCGGCAAGAGGAGCTTGCCAGGAAGGAGACAAGACCCCGGCAAGAGGAGCTTGTCGGGAAGGCCAACCAAGGCCCGGTGAGCGACAAGCTCCCGGATGCGACAAGACAACGACCGCGGCAAGGTACTTGCCGCGGCAAGCTTCCACTCTGTACCTGCGCTCCAGCACATCCACCAACGTGTCGCTCTGGGACCCTCCCAGGCGTACGTGGCGGAAGGCTGTGCAGCTAGAGGTACACGGTGGAAAGCGGCGCTGACAAGATTGCCATCGTGGCAAGCAGTGGCGTCCCTGGCGGTCCCTTTCCACACCGTCTAGGCGACACAGACAGGCATTTAATGCCTTTGTCCCATGCCGTCAGGGTTAGGTATGATAACACTGTAGTAGGCGGCGGTGCCAATCGCCACACCTTTTACATTTTTACCCTCATCTATGTTGCCAACTGTCGGTGACCCCTTAGACATATAAAAGGAGGCCCATGCGCAACGTAGAAGGGGTCGGCCAACAGAACACTCTCACGCTCGGTCTCGTTAGCTGCTGGTGTGTACTGTAGCACACCGCGCTCCCGAGCAAGAAATCAATACAAACACAAAGCAGGAGTAGGGTTTTACGCATCCGTGCGGCCCGAACCTGGGTAAACTGATCGTGTCGCTCATGCGCATCGCCTCGATCTGCTCTTCGTGCGCTCTCCGCCCCCTGCTGAACCGAAAGGGGCTCGGTCCGCCGATCCCCATAGGTGTCCGTGGGGATCAGCACCCCCGACATCTTTGGCGCGCCAGGTAGGGGTGCGTCGAGGTTGTGTGAACCTGATCCGGCGTTCGCACGAGCCAAATCTTCATCGTCTTCATCGACATGCCGCCGAAGAAGAAGGCTTCGGAGGCGGCTGCTCCGTCCGCGCCGTACCCACCATCGTCGCAGCAAACGGCTGGTGGGGTAGACGCCGGTGGAAGAACGGGCGTCGACGAGGGAGCCCACGGTGCTGCCAGGTCCAAGGACAAGACTGCGCTACATATCGGTGGCGCAGTCGGCTCCCACAACGACCGGGCGCACTCCAAGACCTCGGTGTCCGTACACGCACCGCGCCCATCCCAGGAGGCGCGGGACCAGCAGCGTTATGGTACTCACGGTACCATACGTTTGCTGGGCCAAGATCAAGCTGGTGGATCCCGGAGTGCTCAAGACCAGGATGCGCGCCAATGTGCTGGCGCGAGCGGGGCATGGTCGCCTGGACGAGATACTGCTCCTTCTAACGTAGTTAGAAGTCCGAGCATATCCCGTTCCTCGCACCGTTCGCCACCGCCGCCCGCCACTCCGGCAGAAGCTTTGGCGCGAGCTCAACTGCTCCTAGACTACCCTCGAGCGGCAGACAAGATCGACGACTTGAGGGCCACCATTCAGAGCCTCATCGGCTTCGCCAACGGCGACAATACACGGCAGCCGAGTACTTCGCTGCCGCGGCAAGTCAGCCAGGCGCAAGCTAGTGGCGACAAGACCGGTGGGGGTGCACCCACTGTGCACTCTCCGCCCCGAAGGCCAAGATCGCCGACTCGTCGGATCCACCTCGACAGCGACTCCACCGCATTGTCAGATCCACGAGCTCATCGCGATCAGCGCCAAGTTCTTCACGAACGACAGCAAGAAGACGCTCGTACGCGCATCGAGTGCCGAAGAGAAGCGCGGCGTCAATCAGACCTGCGCGCTGGGCCCTCTGTCGACATGCATGCGCCAGGGGAACCAGGCGACTTGCCGTACGCGGTAGGTTGCCCTGCGTTTACCCATGAGCTGCGGCAAGTCCAGTGGCCCAGCCAGAAGCATTTCAAGCCAGACGTACCCGAGAAGTACGACGACAAGTCGCACCTGTCAGAGTTCCTCAGCATCTACACCATCGCGGTGCAAGCTTCCGGGGGGCGAGACGACAAGGTCCTTGCCAACTACTTCCCGCTGGTGCTCAAGCCCGAAGTCAGGTCCTGGCTCATGCACTTGCTGGTCAACTCCATATCCTCTTGGGCGGACCTTTGCCATCAGTTTGTCGGTGCCTTTACAGGCGGCCACAAACCTCATGGCCAGGAAAGTGATCTTCACCTGCTCGCCCAGAAGGAAGGAGAGCCCCTGCGCAAGTACATTCAGAGATTCAGCCGTGTACAGCGCAACATCCCAGACATCCACCCTGCCGCGGTCATCAGCGCGTTCCATCAGAACATGCGTAACCGCAGGATGCGGGAGGAGATGGCGATGAGCAGGATCAGAGACGTCAGCCAGCTATACGCCCTGGCCGACAAGTGTGCACATGCTGAAGAAGGGAGGAAACTCCCCGGAGAGAATATTGGTGCAGGAGGATCTGACAGTGAAGATGCTGCCCCGGCAAAGAAAAACCGGCGGCGCAATAACAGGAAGAAGAAAGGCAAAGAGGTGCTAGTCGTTGAGCAGTCCGGCAACGACGGTGGCGCCAAGCAAGCCAAAGTTGGTAGCTCCGGCAAGGAGGTTGCCGCATGCACCAACTGCCAGGTTGTGGCGGCCGCCGACAAGCAGGACGGCACCGACAAGCAGTATTGCAAGATCCACCGCACCAAGGGCCATGACCTCCAGAGCTGCAAGAAAGTCGAGCAGCTTGTCCAGCAACAAAAAGCTGAGTACGAGCGGCGCGACAAGGAGAGGGCCCAAGGAGGCGCTGGAGAAGCCGGCAAGAAGCGCGCCGGCCGGGGAGGACGCCGCGGCAAGGCCAAGCAGCGGCAAGGAGACAGACCTCCCCGCGGCCGCGACAAGGATGAAGACGATGACGACGACGAAGACATGGATGATGTCGAGAACAGTGAGCAGGAGTTTCAGAAAGCTACAGAAGTCTTGTGCATTGACGGCGGTGCTTCTCTGCATACTTCCTACCGCCAGCTCAAGCAGTGGGCGCAGGAAGTTAATGCAGCAGAACCACCTGTCGAATCGCGCAAGCTTCTAAAATGGTCCAGCACGCCTATCATCTTTAACATTGAGGACCACCTTGATCGCACAACTGCGGTTGGGTGCTTGCCGTTGTTGGTCTCACCAACTATCCGCAAACTCAAGGTCACAAAGATGCTAGTTGACGGCGGGGCCGGCTTGAACCTGATCTCCTCTGCTGTGCTCCAGAAACTCCAGATCCCTGACAGCAAGCTCGAAGAGACCGGCACATTCCAAGGAATTAACCCGGGAAGGAGCAAGCCGAAAGGGAAAGTCACATTGCCGGTAACATTTGGCAGCGAGATGAATTTCAGGACTGAGAGGGTCACCTTTAACGTTGCCGATTTCCCATTGCCTTACAATGGGATACTTGGCCGTCCAGCGCTCGCCAAGTTCATGGTAGCCTCTCACTATGCATACAACATGCTCAAGATGCCAGGCCCGATAAGCGTCATCTCTGTCCCTGGCGACAAGAAGGATGCCCTGATCTGCGCCGACAAGATCTACCGGGAAGCAGCAGCCGCTATAGATCGCAAGTCACTTGCCGCTGAAGCTCCTGGGGGGAAGAAGAAGGCCAAGACCGGCAAGAGCTCTGATGCCCACTTCGGCAAGCGCACCTCTTCGGAGTGCTGCGCTACCGTCGAGGACGCACCATCGAGCTCCATTTGCAAGTGTAGGAAGGCAATGGCAGCTCCGCTAGATACTAAGAAGGTGTCCGCCAAGGAGGACGGCACTGGTGGTACCTTCACCATCAGTGCCACTCTCGACCCTAAATAGGAAAGCGCGCTGATTACTTTCCTGCGGGCGAATGTCGACGTGTTTGCGTGGCAACCGTCTGACATCCCCGGTGTTCCCAGGAAAGTAATTGAGCACCACCTTGCCGTTTGTCCTCATGCGCGGCCCGTCAAGCAGAAGGTCAGGAAACAAGCAGTGGAGCGCCAAGAATTCATAGCAGAAGAAATCAAGAAATTGGAACCAGCGGGCCTTGTCAGAGGAGTGCTCCATCCCACGTGGTTGGCCAATCCTGTAGTCGTGCGCAAGGCAAATGGAAAATGGAGGCTTTGTATTGACTTTACTGATGTTAATAAAGCTTGTCCCAAAGACCCATTTCCCTTGCCGCGCATTGACCAGATTGTTGACTCCACAGCCGGATGTGATTTGCTTTCATTTCTTGATGCATATTCAGGATACCATCAGATCTTCATGGCAGAAGAGGATGAGGAGAAAACCGCATTCATTACTCCAAGCGGCACATACTATTTCATACGGATGCCTTTCGGATTAAAGAATGTTGGTTCAACATTTGCAAGAGTAGTCCATGTTGCTCTTAAGCCGCAAACACACAGAAATGTGGAGGCCTACATGGATGATATAGTGGCCAAGAGATAGGACAGGACAACTCTGATCCAAGATTTAGAAGAGATGTTTGCAAATCTGCACAAGATCAACCTCAAGCTCAATCCCGAGAAGTGTGTGTTTGGAGTCCCATCCGGCAAGCTTCTCGGGTTCTTTGTGTCTCAGCGTGGATTGAAGCCAATCCCGACAAGATCAAGGCCATTGAGCAGATCAAAGCACCAAAGCGCGTCAAGGATGTACGAAAACTTGCCGGTTGCGTGGCTGCTCTCAGCAGGTTTACTTCTCGGTCTGCTGAGCGCGCCCTGCCGTTTTTCAAAATTTTGAAAAACGCAGGTCCAATGAAATGGACTCTTGAAGCGGAGGCTGCGCTGCAGGACTTGAAGAGATACCTGTCCTCCACTCCAACACTTGTCGCACCTAAGCCGCAGGAGAAGTTGCTGCTGTATATAGCGGCAACCAATCAAGTGGTTAGTGCTGCGTTAGTAGCGGAGAGGGAGGCAGATGACGAGCCAGCGACCGCGGCAAGCGCATCCAGCGACAAGCAGGGGGCTTCCCCGACAAACTCTGGTCCCGACAAGGATGGATCTGCGCCGGTGCGCGAAGAGATGCAGAAGAAAATGGTGCAGCGCCCAGTTTACTTTGTCAGTTCCCTTCTGCAGGGGGCTAGGTCAAGGTACTCTGGTATGCAGAAATTGCTTTTCGGCCTTCTCATGGCCTCGAGAAAGCTGCGATATTACTTCCAAGCACATGAGATCACAGTTGTCACTCGCTTTCCGCTGAAGAGGATACTGCAGAATCCAGAAGCGACAGGCAGGATTGTCGAGTGGGCACTGGAACTGTCAAGCTTTGGTCTCAAGTTTGATAGTACATCAACTATCCAAAGTAGAGCATTGGCAGAATTCATAGCAGAGTGGACGCCAACACCAGATGAAGAAATTCCAGAGACGAGCATCCCCGTCAAGGAAGCAGGCAAAGAGTGGCTCATGTACTTTGACGGTGCCTTCTTGCTGCAAGGCGCCGGTGCTGGCGTGCTGCTTGTCGCACCCACCGGAGAGCACCTCAAGTACGTAGTCCAGATGCACTTTCCCAAGGAGCAAGCGATAAACAATACTGCAGAGTATGAGGGCTTGCTTGCCGGTCTCAGGATCGTGGCAGACCTTTGGATCAAGAAGCTCATTGTCAGGGGTGACTCGCAGCTTGTCGTCCGCCAAGTAAAGAAGAATTATCAGAGTCCTTTGATGGAAGCCTACGTTGACGAAGTGAGAAAGCTAGAAGAGCACTTTGACGGCCTGCAGATGGAGCATGTCCCAAGAGCTCAGAACGACATTGCCGATGGCCTGTCAAAGTGCGTCGCACTTAAATTACCTGTGGAACCAGGGATTTTTGTGCTCAAGCTAACTCAACTGTCCGTAACGCCGTCAACTGGACAGAGCAAGAAGAGGAAGTTGATTTCTGGCGACTATTTTCTGGCAGAGCTTCCCGAAGCCGCCGCCAAGAAGGTCCCCAAGATCAACACTAAGAGTGCTGAGGAGCAGTCTGCTCCGGCAAGCCCTAGGGTTTGTTCCGTCGAAGCAGACGCTCCCGACAAGTTTTGCTCCGGCAAGCTTGCCGGGGAACGTCAAGCTCCGGCAGAGCCGCAGGCTCTTGCCGTAGAAGCGGATGTTCCCGCAGCCGCAGATATGCCTTTAGTCCTTGTTGTCGAGCCGCAAGCTCCAACATGGGCGCAGCAGATTGTCCGTTTCCTTCAGACAGGAGAACTTCCCGAAGAGCAAGAGGAAGCGGAAAGAGTAGCCCCGCAGTCTAGTATGTACCAGTTTGTCGATAACACACTATGCAGAAGAAGACTCAACGGTGTGAAATTGAAGTGTATTCCCCGGGAAGATGGACAAAAGCTGTTGGCAGAGATACATGGAGGCATATGTGGTCACCACATTGGCGCAAGAGCACTTGTCGGCAAAGCATTCCGGCAAGGTTTCTTCTGGCCGACAGCCCTCCAGGATGCAACTGCACAAGTAACCAAGTGTGAAGCGTGCCAGTTCCATTCCAAGTAGATACACCAGCCAGCTCAAGCTCTCCAGACGATCCCTTTATCCTGGCCATTTTCGGTCTGGGGCTTCGATATCCTCGGCCCTTTTCCCCGAGCAGTCGGGGGCTTTGAGTACTTGTACATTGCAATCGACCAGTTCACAAAGTGGCCGGAAGTGGAACCAGTGAGGAAGGTGACAGCATAGTCAGCAGTCAAGTTCTTCAGGTCGATTGTTTGCCATTTCGGGATCCCTAACAGGATAATCACCGACAACGGTACGCAATTTACGAGCCGCACCTTCATGCAGTACGTCCAAGATCTTGGCGCCAAGGTCTGCTTCGCTTCTGTTGCTCACCCGAGAAGCAACGGTCAAGCGGAGAGGGCAAATGCTGAAGTGCTGCGCAGGCTCAAGACCAGGACTTTCGACAGGCTGCACAAGTGCGGAAGAAACTGGATCGAGGAGCTGCTAGTGGTTCTTTGGTCGATCAGGACGACGCCAAATCGAGCCACTGGCCAGACACCCTTCGCTCTAGTCTATGGAGCGGAGGCAGTTCTCCCCACGGAATTCGTATACGGGTCGCCTCGAGTGCTCGCTTACGATGAGCTTGAGCAAGAGCAGCTGCGGCAAGATGACGCGCTGCTCCTTGAGGAAGATCGTCTTCAGGCTGCTGTGCGAGCTGCTCGCTACCAGCAAGCTTTGCACCGCTACCATAGCCGCAAAGTTAATGCCAGAAGTCTCGAGGAAGGCGACCTTGTTCTTCGGCGCGTTCAATCCGCCAAGAATTCCAACAAGTTGACGCCGAAGTGGGAAGGCCCTTACCGGGTGAAACGAGTCACTAGGCCTGGCGCTGTCCGCCTGGAGACCGAAGATGGCATCCCAGTGAGCAACTCCTGGAATATCGAACATCTTCGCAAGTTTTACCCGTAGGGCGTGGTTGCCGGAACCTGTCCCGGCAACCACCTTTTGTACAAGTCTTGCCGCTGTTGCATGTAATCCTTTGTACAAAGCCGGGCGCAGATCCCGTGCATAAATATCATGTGCTCCGCACACCTTGTCGATTTCATGCTTTTTATTATTTGCATATGTTATCTGACATTTTGTGCAGCACTTACCCCCGGTAAGCAACAACAAGCCATAAGGCTCCATATTTTTTATTTCCATCCTCTTTCTTTTTCGCAAGGAAAAGAAGGTTCCCTCGCGCACAAGTTTGCCGGGGGGGGGGGGGGGGAAGGGAGAAGATAATGATATGGACCAGGCGTCGTTCAAGAAGGTTTCGCCTTGCCGGGAAGCAAGTAACAGAAAAGATAAGTTGCCAAAGTTTGAGCAATTAGATTCCCTTTAAATTTTTAAGTTATTTTCCTTGAACGACCGCGCTTTGTATGGAAAACCTGTGCGCGGTGGAACCAACTCGTAGCTAGTTGAGCCCTTACTGTTGTTCCGAGTCCGCTCAACAACTTAAGTGAGCTGCGACTAGCTGCGACAAGGTTTCTTGTCGGCTGCGGCACCGCCAGTAGGCTGCTGACGTTTCGCACTCAGCGCTCGCGACAAAGGTGCCTGCGCCGGCAAGTTCCCTAAAAGCATAGGGTAAAAACATACAAAGGAAGGAATCAAGTAAAGGAAATAACGTTGCCATCATTGCACAGAATAAAGTTATATTACAAGATAAGCTTGTCGCGGCTCTAACAAATTGTTCTCATGACATGACTAGAAGCGACAAGAAAAGAAGAAAATGGGCAGCCTAGTCTACGCGGTCGCCCTTGACCCGTTTGATCCCGCTCACCCTGTCCACAATGGGTGCGACAAGGGTCTTGAGCGCCTCCAGATCAGCATCCGGCGGCAAGGACCTGAGGACGTTGGTGAGGTTGAGGCCCGGATTGTGGAACGCCACCTTCATCAGCACCTTCTGAAGAGCTCCCGCGCAGATCTTGCGCGACTCGTCGGCAAGCTGCTTCGGGATCCCTTCCCGGAGTCGCCGGAGTGCCGCCGCCACGCCCTTGAAGAATGAAGTGAGCTTGGCGCTGGGTTGGAGGTTCTTGTCGGAGGAATACCCGAGATCCACCATTCCCAGCTGCGCCAGCTCCTTGTCGATGTCGGCGGCAACATCCACGAGCCCCTCCGTCCAGTGCTCCACATTCTCCCGGAATGTGCTCTGGGCGGCGGCAGCGCTCGCCAGCAGCGCCTTGCCGGCCTTGACTTCCTCCTTCAAGGCCGTCTCTTGCTCCTTGGCGTTGTCCAGTGTCTTTCAAAGTGGCCAGCTTCGACTCAAGATCCGCCTTGGAATCCTTGGCGGCGTCAAGCTCCTTGCCCTTCTTGACGAGACGGGCCTGCAGCTCCGAGTAGCTGTTGGCGTCCTTCTCTCGCTCAAGCTTGAGCGCGGCAAGCTCGTCGCCGCTCGCCTTGAGATCCGCCTCCAGCTGCGTCACCTTCTCCTCCAAGTCCTTCTTGGCGGCCTCTGCAGCTGCGGCAGCGTCTTCGGCTTGCTTGAGAGCTCCGCCAACTGTTCTCTCGCGCGCGGCAAGCTCCTCCTCGTGGCTGTCAAGATCAACTTTCCGCTGCACCAGCTCGCCCTCTTGCACGGACAGCTTCTCAGCGGCAAGTCTTTGTTGCTCTTCGACTTCTGCCTTCTCGAGGAGGAAAGCCCTCTGCTCTTCGGCAAGCTGCTCCCGCTCCGCTGCCAAGGACCGGAGAGCTTCTTGATTTTGACCCCGGAGCTCCTCCGCGCGCTTCTCGATGTCAATTCCCGCCTTCGCGACAAGCGCCTCGCGGGACTCCAGTTTGGCCTGCCGGGCGCGGTAGAGTGCCACAAGTTTCCGCAGCAGCCGCTCTTCCTCAGGCTCACCGCTGCTGCTGCTTGGCGCGTCGACAAGCGCCAACCCGGCGGAGGCAAGCACTTCTCCGTCAAAGATTTCTCCCTCGACCGGCGCCCTGGAGCTTGACGCCCAGGGGATATTGATGAAGATGTCGTCGCCGGCCTTCAAGTAGACACCAGGCTGGGGCTCCTCGGAGCCTGGCGCCACGGCAGCGGCGGAGGGATCGGCAGTCGGTGCAGCGCCTGGCGCTCCTGCGGCCTCAGGGTCGTCAGTACGATCGCCCGATCCCCCGCCTGCTTCTGCAGCGGCAGCCCTGGCGGCCTCTTCGCCGGCGGGCTCGTCAGCGCCGGCCCCTTCCTCGGCGGCAGCGGCGTCATCGGCGGCAACTTCAGTCTCCATCGGCTCAGCAGCAGATGGATCTGACAGCCGGAAAAGGGGGAGAAGAATGAAACAAATATCCAGAGAAAGAAGATCCAAAGAAGAACCCAAGAGAAGTTTGAAGCAAGAAGATTACCTGTGCCAGGATCTGCAGCCATGGTCTCCGCTGTCGGGGGGCCGCTGGCACTATCCTTGCCGGAGAACCCTCCCTTGCCGGGGGCTCCTCCCTTGCCGGAGAGCTCTCCCTTGCCGGGGACCTCTCCCTTGGCGGAGGACTCTCCCTTGGCGCTTCGGGGGCAGCCTCTGGGCTCTCCTGGTGAGACTGCTCTGCTCCTGCACAAGTCAACAAACAGATATCAGCAAAGCAAGAATCTCCATATGCACCCAACAACGGAAAGCAAACAAGATACTTACGCTGGGGGCTGCTCTGGAGATCAGCCGCCGGGTCTGGCAAGGTTGTCTCGGGCGCGTCCCCTGCTGATGCGGTGGGTTCGTCCTCGATGACAATCACCGGCGCCTTGGCTCTCTTTGCCGCTCTCTGGGCCAGAGTCCTGAAAAGGAGCAGGTTCGGAGTAAAGCAAGTGAGATGCAAGACAAAAACAGCAAGGATTGAAGCACTGCAAGCACAACAAGAAAAACTTACTCTTCTTCTTCTTCCTCGTCGGAGCTGAACGCGGAGAAGTCAAAGTCTGGCTCGCGTCCGGCGCGGGAAGGTGGAGGAGTAGGCTCCCTGGGCCGCTTGGCGGGAACAGAAGCAGTGGTCCGAGAAGACCCTGCTCTAGTTGTCGCTGCAGCGTGAGGCGCTCCCGCGGCAACAGTGCTTGCCGCGGTGGAGCGCGCCGCGCGGTGCAGCGACTATCGGCTCGCCTGCCGCCTCGCCACGTCCCCGGCCTTGCGAGGACGCCTTCTTGGTGGAGACGGAGGCTCTGCTTGCGGCGTGCTGTCCGAAGATGAGGAGGAAGAGGAGTCGATCTCCAGCGAGCCGCTGGTGTCTTCGGCAGGCTCGCTCGGCTCGGCGTCACGCCCGGCAAGATCTTTCTTGGCGGCAGGCTCCTCTTACCGGGCAAGCTCTTTCTTGCCGGCAATCTCTTCTCGCTCGGCATGGTTTGCCGCCTCTGCTGCCTTTGCCTCCTCCAAAGTGAAACCGAACTCGCCTGCCGCTGCGGCTGCTGCTGCCTCTTCCAGCCTGGTGGCAATGCGCTTCAACTCCGCCTCGGTGGTGTCGTGGGTGAGGCCATCCTTCTCGTCGGGGCGGATCGGCACTTCTACCAAGTTGTCGAAGAACTGCTGCACGACATCGTCTTCGGGCTCTTGCCAAGTTGGCACGATTCCATGCGAGTCGCACAGCGGCATCATTGCCCTGATGCGGTCGAGCGCGGAATTGTTGCACAGCGGGACGACGCCCTGCGGCAACCTAAAGACTTCTGGGTGGTCAGGATCATACTTGAGGAGCTCCTGCAGCATTGCGTTGAGCTCCAAGACAGTGAAGTTGTAGTTGACGCCTGGGCGCAGCCTCATGATATCCGCCGCGTTCTTGAACTCCCAGGCGGGCCTCCCCCGTTCCTGCAGTGGGGCGATGCGGTGGCGAAGGAAGTCTGCGCAAACGGCGCCTACAGTAAGTCCGGCAAGCCTGAGGCATTGGATCCTGGTGACGGCAATCCTCAGCTTGCTGTCTTCCGGGGCCACGTCGCTCCAGTCGCTGCCGCGTGCTGCTGCTACTTGCCGCCGGGCGGTAAATGACTGCGGGTTCTCCTCTACGATCCTAAACCAGTCTGCTCTCCACTCCTCCCACTTGCCGCGGAACTCGCCCTCCAGATACAAGTCCTTCTTGCCGGACCTTGAGATCCAAGCAATTCCGCCGGATAGAGGCTCTCCCATCTCTACTCGGGGCATGAAGAAATGGCGGAAGAGGGCTACGTTTGGCTGGACTCCAACAAAGTTTTCGCAAAGGTGTGCGAAAACTGCCATGGTCAGGACGGCGTTGGGGGTGAAGTCAAGGAGGCAGAGACCATAGGTATTCATGATGTCGCAAAAGAATTCGGAGAAGGGCGGGCAGAGCCCGCAGTAGAAGAATACGGCGAAGAAGGGATATCCTTGCGGAGCCATTTTATGAGCTGTGGCTGGGAGTACCTTGGTGCCCGGATGTGCTCGCGTCTCCGTCGACCAGAATAGGTATTAGTACTCCCTCAGCTCCTTCGTGGCAAGCTTGGGGGGGGGGGAAGATGGCTCGCTCCTTCCGCAGCGCCGCAAGCAGCTGCGCCTCGGTCGACTTCACGGCCTTCCCCTTGTCGTCTTTCGAAGCCATGGCAAAGGTGGTGGAGGAGGTCGACGGCGTTGGTGGTGTTGGTGGCAATGGTGGGGGCAGGGCGCTGCTCTCTTTCTGCTTTGAGAAGACGGGGGCGCGGCGGAGGCGTCTGAGATTGGAGAGGAAAGGGGGCGAGTGGGCGCACCACCCCTGCTTCCCCCTGCTTATAAAGGGGGAGGTGGCGGACGTTCCGCCTTTCCTAATAAAGAAACTGCCCACGATCTCTCCCACGACGCCGCGTTCGACGCGTGCCGTTCGGGGACGGCGCGGTGGATGCGGAGTAAGATACGGCATAACCTAGGCCGCGCATGCCCGTACCCTGTTTTGGGCCTGGCCCAACAGCGCTCGGCACCGTGTATGGCCCAGGCCCGGGGGCTCCTGTCGGTGTACTAAAGTAGGGGTACCTTAGTATCCCGAACTTGTGCACGCGCAGTCGCAGCGTCCCGCGGCAAGGCTTGCCGGGTAACTGCCAAGATCCTCCATGGTACCTTTGGAGCCATTCAAGAACAAAGTATCCAAGACCCCGGCAAGAGGAGCTTGCCGGGAAGGCCAACCAAGGCCCGGTGAGCGACAAGCTCCCGGATGCGACAAGACAACGACCGTGGCAAGGTACTTGCCGCGGCAAGCTTCCACTCTGTACCTGCGCTCCAGCACATCCACCAACGTGTTGGAAGGCTGTGCAGCCAGAGGTACACGATGGCAAGCGGCGCTGACAAGATTGCCATCGTGGCAAGCAGTGGCGTCCCTGGCGGTCCCTTTCCGCACCGTCTACGCGACACAGACAGGCATTTAATGCCTTTGTCCCCTGCCGTCAGGGTTAGGTATGATAACACTGTAGTAGGCGGCGGTGCCAACCGCCACACCTTTTACATTTTTACCCTCATCTACGTTGCCACCTGTCGGTGACCCCATAGGCATATAAAAGGAGGCCCATGCGCAACGTAGAAGGGGTCGGCCAACAGAACACTCTCACGCTCGGTCTCGTTAGCTGCTGGTGTGTACTGTAGCACACCGCGCTCCCGAGCAAGAAATCAATACAAACACAAAGCAGGAGTAGGGTTTTACGCATCCGTGCGGCCCGAACCTGGGTAAACTGATCGTGTCGCTCGTGCGCATCGCCTCGATCTGCTCTTCGTGCGCTCTCCGCCCCCTGCCGAACCGAAAGGGGCTCGGTCCGCCAATCCCCATAGGTGTCCGTGGGGATCAGCACCCCCGACAAAGTCCATTCAAATTTCTTGGATATTCGCATTGAAGAAAACATTGGCTCGGGATGGCGGATCTCATTGGGATTTACGGAGAACCTAGCAGTGATAAGAAGCGCTTGACTTGGGAGTATCTTAGCTCCGTGCATAACATGGTTGATCTCCCATGGGTCATCCTTGGGGATTTTAACAAGATACTAATGGGTAGTGAGATGGATGGAGGGGCAGTGAGGTTCCAGAGATGCATGCAAAAATTTCAAAATACGCCGGATGATTGCAACCTATTTGATATGGGTTTTGTTGGAGATATCTACACATGGAGAAGGCGAAATATTGGAGAAAAGCTCAATCCGACAGTTTATGATTAGTGGTGGAACACGCTCTTTCCTTTGGGAGGGGTCATCCACGACGAATTTTCTAAATCAGATCATCGGCCTATTGTTGTTGATACAAAAAACCTGGCTGACACAAGGGCGACCCCTACGGCAAGGAAAACTTCTTTGAAGCCCGGTGGTTGGTGGAGGACTCTGTAGATAAAGTGGTGGGCCAACCACAGGAAGCGGCACAATCCATCCGTTGTGGTCTTGCCCAAAGGGCGAGGGGGGTTCGTTCGGCCCTTCATGCATGGGACATGCACGTCCTCAAGGAGCCTCGACGCTAGCTGCATGTACTTCAGGATGAGCTTAATTTGATTATGGTTGGCCCTCTTTCTGACGAGGCGACAACGAAGATTCAAGAGACCCAATTGTAGATTGAGAATATTCATGAGAAGTAAGAAATCAATCATCTTCAAAGAAGTCGTGCAACCTGGTTGAAATAGGGCGACCAGGACACTAGTTTCTTCCAAAACTTCGCATCTATGAGGTAGAAGATAAATCGAATAAAGTAGCTGAAGGATGGGAACGGGAATTGGATCGAGGAACCGACTTCCCTCATAACTCACATTCATGGGTACTTTCAACATCTTTTTCACGAATGAGTTGATTTGATAATGATGTTGTAATAAACAAAGTCAAGCCTTGTGTTACTCAAGCTAGGAATGAGATCCTTAGTGCACCTTATACTCGCGAGGATCTCGGGAAGGTGTTTTTCAGCATTGGTGACCTCAAGGCACCGGGTCTCGACGACCTTCACGCTGTTTTCTTCAACCGATATTGGTCCCTGTTGGAGGACAATCTGGCTGATGAGGTGCTTCGGGCAGTGAATGATACTATAATCGTTCTTATTCCCAAAGTTGAAAGTTCTGAGGAGCTAACGAAATTTCACCCAGTTAGCTTGTGTAATGTGGTTTACAAAGTTATTTCAAAGTTTTTTTTGGGAGACTGAAGTTTATCCTCCCTGAGATTATTTCACCAAATCAAAGTGATTTGGTCTCGGGGCGCCTGATTACTTATAATGTGCTTGTTGCTTATGAGTCTTATCATACCATCAAGAAGAAGAGGAGTGGAAAGAATGGTTTATGTGCTATTAAACTTGACACACATAAGGCTTATGATAGAATCGAGTGGAATTTTCTAGAGAAAATTCTTGGAAAACTTGTT
This sequence comes from Triticum monococcum, assembly GCA_034509565.1. Lineage (NCBI taxonomy): Eukaryota > Viridiplantae > Streptophyta > Magnoliopsida > Poales > Poaceae > Triticum > Triticum monococcum. The sequence continues at coordinate 82,109,411 of CM067843.1, forward strand.
TTTGATTTGAGGTTGATTAAGATGATAATGGAGGTATTGAAGGCGAGGTACTTCCCCTCCGATGACCTTCTAAACATTGAACTAAAGAAGGGCTCTTTGTACACTTGGAAAAACATCCATGCTAGCATCTGATGTTTTAAAAAAGGTTAGATATGGCGGGTTGGTAATGGGTCAAACATTCACATCTACAATGACCCATGGATTCCCAAAAGCCCTTCCAGGAAGGTCTTGATAGTGAGGGGTAATATGGTGTTGTCCAGTGTCTCAGAAATGATTAAACTGTATACAAGTGACTGGGATGAAGAGCTAGTTAGGAGCTTGTTCTTGACTGTTGATGCAACAAGAATCCTCAACATTCCTTTGTCCATTGGCTATATGGAGGATTTTGTTGCTTGGAATCACACTAAGATGGGTATCTTCTTTGTACGATCAACTTACTACACTGAATGGTAGTTCCAGCATGGGAGAAAACAGGTGAGACCAACTCTCGAGCGCTACTGTAGTGAGTCCTGTTTGCCAGCAAGTGTGGAAATTGCAAGTCCTGGGTAAGGTAAAGATATTTTTTTGGAGGGTCCTACATGGAACTATTCCATGCAATGGTATTCTTGCTAATCGTCATATCCAAACTAACAACCTTTGTCTAGTTTGCAAAGTTCATTGTGAAGATATCAAGCATGCTAGTTTCTTATAAGATAGACTTACGGAAATATGGGAGAAACTGGATGTTCAAAACACTATCGCGGTAGCCTGTGAGCATGACAACACAGGTCCCGGTGCTCTAGAGGCTATACTTCGAGGCCACATTTTGGGAACTACACTTATCTCGGGTGTGGGTCTGAAGGATCTTGTGGCAACTGCTTGTTGGTATACATCGCATATTGTCTGAGGGGAGCCAATCCAGAATACGACTCGCTAAACGTAGGGTATAATCGCAATTGTTCTTAATTATGCGAGAGCTGCGAGACCCAATAGCAAGATGTGACAACATGGTTGGGAACTACCTAGTGAAGGTTTTATGAAGCTTAATATTGATGCGACATTTTCTATTGAGGAGGGGTCTGCTAGTTCTTGAGCTTGTGTTGTTTTTCCCTTGAAGAGGAAAGGGTGATGCAGCACAGTAGAGATAAGTATTTCCCTTAGTTAAGAACCAAGGTATCAATCCAGTAGGAGAAATGCGCAAGTCCCCAATAGATGCACCTGCATAAATAATCAAACACTTGCACCCAACGCGATAAAGGGCTTGTCAATCCCTTCACAGTCACTTGCAAAGGTGAGATCTAATAGAGATAGATAAAATTAATCAAAAGATAACTAATCATTTTTGGTTTTTTCGGTTTATAGATCTGAAAATCAAAGTTGGCAAAATAGTAGATCGCAAACAAATATGATGGAAAATAGACTCGGGGGCCATAGGTTTCACTAGAGGCTTCTCTCTTGAAGGCAAATAATACGGTGGGTGAACAAATTACTGCCGAGCAATAGATAGAAAAGCGCAAAGTTATGACAATATCCAAGGCAATGATTATGCATATAGGCATCACGTCCGTGTCAAGTAGATTGACTCCAGCCTGCATCTACTACTATTACTCCACACATCAACCGCTATCCTGCATGCATCTAGAGTACTAAGTTCATAAATAACAGACTAACGCCTTAAGTAAAATGTCATGATGTAGAGGAATAAACTCAAACAATATGATGAAAACCCCATCTTTTTATCCTCGATGGCAAAAATTAATAAGTGTCTCGCTACCCCTACTTTGTGACTGGGTGAAATCACGCAAGATTGAACCCAAAGCTAAGCACATATCCTATTGCAAGAAAAACCAATCTAGTTGGCCAAACCAAACCGATAATTCGAAGAGAAATACAAAGATATCAAATCATGCATATAAGAATTCAGAGAAGATTCAAATAATATTCATAGATAAGTTGATCATAAATCCACAATTCATCGGATCTCGACAAACACACCGCAAAAGAAGGTTACCTCGGATAGATCTCCAAGAACATCAAGGAGAACATGGTATTGAGAATCAAAGAGAGAGAACAAGACATGCATCTAGCTACTAGCTATGGACCCGTAGGTCGGAGGTAAACTACTCACGCTTCACCGGAAGGGCAATAGGGTTGATGTAGATGCCCTTTGTGATCAAATCCCCCTCCGGCAGGATGCCGAAAAAGGCCCCAAGATGGGATCTCACGGGAACAGAAGGTTGCGGCGTGGGAAAAGTATTTTTGTGGCTCCCTCTGAGGGTTTTGGAATATATGTGAATATATAGGACGGAGAAGTAGGTCAGGGGACTCCCGAGAGGGCCACAAGGCAGGCCCCCCTAGGGCGCGTCTCCACCCTTGCCGCTGCCTCGTGGGTCTTCTGGCTTGGACTCCAAGTCCTCTGGGTGTCTTCTGGTCCAATAAAAATCATCGTAAAGTTTTATTCCGTTTGGACTCCGTTTGATATTCCTTTTCTGCGAAACTCAAAAACAAGGAAAAACAGAAACTGGCACTGGGCTCTAGGTTAATAAGTTAGTCCCAAAAATAATATAAAATAGCATAATAATGCATATAAAACATCCAAAACAGATAATATAATAGCATGGAACAATAAAAAATTATTGATATGTTGGAGATGTATCAAGGTCAGGTGCCACGGGCGTGGTGATCCATGATGATCAAGGTTGTTTTGTTTTGGCCAGTTCTTGTGCTATCAATCATGTCGCGGATGCTCCAATAGTCGAGGCTCACTATCTCCGGGGTGATCTAATCTTATTTGGAAACACGGGATGCAATAAGGTTATAGTGAACGCTGACTGCATGGATGCAACAAGGCAGGAAATTCTATTGACCCAACTCCCGCTATCTCTGAGGAGTGCAATTGCTTTACGTGTAATTTTTTCAGTAATTCTGTTGTTCAGTATCCTAGGGAGAGAAACATGGTAGCTCATTTTCTAGCTAGTCGAGCGGAGGGACTTCTAACGACTATGTGGTATGTGGATTCGCCTGTTTTCATTTTAGATGCTATGGAAAATGATGTAAACTTATTTGAAGTTCAATAAAATGCCTAAAGGCTTTCCCTAAGAAAGATCCCAACAAGTATGACCAAAATTATATCGCATATTGAGGAGCTTTGTTCGGTGAAAAACAAGTAACACAGAGGCTATGGGAACACACAATGACTAGGGCAGACTCACTTTTTTGAACCAGACCACTCTGGTTTCCTTTGTTAACTTATCAATGAAAATAAATGACAAGTCTGGCGGCTTCAGATGTGGTCGACATTGAGTGCACTTCTGTGGAGTGTGGCGATTGCCCTCTTTCAAGGTTACGAAGAGGTCAGCGCTCGTCTCCCTTCGGCGTCGCCCTCTCTCTTCAGCAGCACTCTGGCCCTATTCACTTAGGTGATGTGGTAGTAAGTATTCAGCGGCACTTCGGCCCTATTCAATTAGGAGATGTGGTAGTAGGTATATGTGGATTTTGCACGGCCTTTCTCTAATTAACCGAGTCTAGTTATATTTTTTGGGTTTAATTTTCTTGTAAATTGTATCAATTATATTACTTTTTATGAAATTTGTGGAAATCCCCTGCCTTTTTAAGAGTTTTAAAATATATTTTTAGATGAAACAATTGGCACGAAAGGGGCTAAACGGGCTCAAACATTGTGAGGAGGCACATCACGCATGCCCCGATCGATACAAACACTACAGAATGAGAAATGTGACAATCCATGTAGAGCAATTTAGTAATGCTTAAATGCAAGCCAACCCATAACGCACACTACAACCGATGGCACAACTATAGAAGACAAAATACGCTAAGCGGCCACTACTTTAGAAACGAGTCACCTCCAACTTCAACCGCTTGTCGTCATCGAAGCTCCAACTGTATCATTTACAAGCACACATCACCATTTGGATTTTGTAATTCTCTACAGAAATGACAAGCCCGACTGCTACGGGTGCGGTTGAGGTTGAGCGGCGGTTCTATGCAGTGTAGCAACTTGTCATCTTCCAAGGTTCTGATAAGTATGGCACATCCTCCCTTCGGTGTTGGCTTGTCTCCCTATCGGCACTCCAAGCCTATTTGGCCAGGTGTTGTGGATCTAGGTATAGGTGGTTTTTGTCCGTATTTTTGTATTGACCAAGAGTTGTTAGGACGGTTCAGCTTTCTTATAAACTAGATCAATTCGATTTTTCATATGTAAAATGTGAAAATTCATTGTCATGTCGAAGAAGTTTTTAGAAAAAATGTTACAGGAAACGGTTGACAGAAAAGGAGCAGAATGGGCTCAAACATTGTTAGCAGCCCCATCACGCATGCCCTAATCGGTACAAAAAATGTGATGGCACCATGTAGGGCCATTTAGGTAAAGTTTAAATGCAAGAAAGCTAGCGCATAACCAAAAGCATTACTAGAGAACATAAAATACGCTAAGCGGCCACTGCTTCATGAACGAACGGCTTCCTACATCAATGTCGTTATCGAAGCTCCAAGTGTATATCATTTATGAGCATGCATCACCATTTTGGGTTGGAATTTGCTTCCTTCCCTCAGACTTATCTAGGACTCCCACTTTCCACCTACATGTTTCGACTTTCTTGTTTTTCACTTCTTTTAAAACCACATTATTATTTTTTGTTTGCCTTGCTTAGGGCATAAACTCATACTTGCGCTTAGATTCTGGATATGTGGAGATTTTGAAATATAGCAACATACAATAAGTGATTTTATTTGGTCTTATATTGAGGGCTAGCCTAAAAGTGATTGCCATGTTATTATGCTTCACATGAATGATTGTCATTCTTTACCGAATAAACTTGACATTCTTTCTAAACCATTGGCATTTGAGATTTGGACTCGATGCATTTGATTGACAACGACTATGTAGGAACTTCTTTTGTATGCATTGAGATAGTTGATGTTTGTTAAAATAGACCTTTGCTAAACATTTCTTTTATCGATTTATATTCACATAACTAATACATCAGTTAAATCAAGATCATGTTTGATAGCATGTCTCCTTCTTGAGTACATGGCTTATCCGACTTGTCTTAAAGTCTCTCATATGGGCAATCATGAACAATGTATCTTGGGCTATCACAATTGTAGCACTTTGTTTTCCAAAATATCTTCCATTGAGATTCTTCCCCTTGTTTACCATGGTGCCAGAATATTTGTTGACCTAGAGTCAAGTCTTCTACAAAGTCATTTGTCGAGCAAGTGGTGTCAACTTCTTCCTCAACACTTTCTTCAACCTCATCTTCTTCCTTAGATACTTTAAAAACCTTCTTGCTTAGATGAATGCACAACCACTCTCTTGGCCTTCAAAGCAAGGTTTCTGTTCTTGGTCACTTGAGCAATAGCAAATGTTCACTTGGACTTGGTCTTCAAGAGATTATGTGTGGAGAAGATGGGCGGTCAACTTGAGGTTGGTAGGGCATTGATGATCCATCATCACCATAGTATGCCTCGTTAGGGCCATGACATCAATGAACTTGTCCTCGATGAAATTTTCATTTGCCCAAGAGCATCCAAAGGTTCTCAGATTGAGCACGAGAGATTTCAACCTTCTATACACCTCATAAGTGGTCTCACCATCATTTCTCACAAATAGATTGACCTCTTCCTTGAGAAAGGCCACATGGGATCTTTGAATGGCTTCATCACCTTCAAGTGCTTCCTTGCGACAATCGCAAATTTCTTTGGTAGTCTTGAGGAGAGCAATGTAGTCACTATAAACATCGGTCACTTCAGTAAACAATATGTTGAGAGAGGTAGCATTGAAAAGATCATCAATGGATCCCCTTAGAGTGAAACTTGTGGGATCCTTGGGCTTGAAACCGTTCACCACAATCCAACGTAGTTACATTTATGTAATGCGAATGTGAAATTACATATCTAATTTCCACTTAGCAAACGCGTTAGCCTTCAAAGGGGAGGAGGCCCAATAGGATTAATGTGAGGGGTGTTGCAAGGGTTGTGGTGAGTAGGGTCCATGAAATTATACTTGAGAATTTCATTTCGACCCGGCAAAGCAAGGGGTTCCTTTGTGCCTTCTACATCTTGAAGTTCATTTGGATCAAATAGACTGGATGCAGAAGTTGAGGGCTTTAAACACGCATCAGCTTCCTCCTTGATCGAGGAGTGAACCTCTTTCAACATTGCGGATTTGAAGTCCACAAACATTGAGAGAATGTCCACTACAGTCAAGTCGGCAGCTGAGATAAGGGGGGCTATGGGAGCGACGGTCGAAAGGTTGTTGAACCTCCACCGCAATGGCAGGAAGGTTAGGACCAACCACGCAGGTGGTAGTTGATACGTCTCCATCGTATCTATAATTTTTGATTGTTCCATGCCAATATTCTACAACTTTTACATACTTTTGGCAACTTTTTGTACTATTTTTGGGACTAACATATTGATCCAGTGCCCAGTGCCAGTTCCTGTTTGTTGCATGTTTTTTGTTTCACAGAAAATCCATATCAAACGGAGTCCAAACGGGATAAAAACTTACGGACATTTTTTGGAATATATGTGAATTTTGGGAAGTGGAATCAACATGAGACGATGCCCGAGGGGCCTACGAGGGTGAGGGGCGCGCCCTCAGCCCTCGTGGCCACTCCATAAGGCGGTTGGTGCCCTTCTTTCGGCACAAGAAAGCCAATATCCGGATAAAAATCGTGTCAAAAGTTCAGCCCAATCGGAGTTACTGATCTCCGAGAATTTAAGAAACGGTGAAAGGGTAATATCGAGGAGAGCAGAAACAGAAGGAAAGACACACACACACACAGAGAGATCCAATCCCAGAGGGGCTCTCACCCCTCCGCCACCATGGAGGCCATGGACCAGAGGGGAAACCCTTCTCCCATCTAGGGGGAAGGTTAAGGAAGAAGAATAAGAAGGGGGGCTCTCTCCCCCTCTCTCCCGGTGGCGCCGGAACGCCGCCGGGGCCATCATCGCGACAATGATCTACACCAACAACTTCACCGCTGTCATCACCAATTCTCCCCCTCTATGCAGCGGTGTAACCCCTCTTTTACCCGCTGTAATATCTACTTAAAAATGGTGCTCAACGCTATATATTATTTCCCAATGATGCATGGCTACCCTATGATGTTTGAGTAGATCCGTTTTGTCCTATGGGTTAATTGATGATCGTGATTGGTTTGAGTTGCATGTTTTATTATTGGTGTTGTCCTATGGTGCTCTCTGTGTCGCGCAAGCGTGAGGGATCCCCGCTGTAGGGTTTGCAATATGTTCATGATTTGCTTATGGTGGGTGGTGTGAGTGATAGAAGCACATACCCGAGTAAGTAGGTTGTTTGCGTATGGGAGTAAAGAGGACTTGATGCCTTATAATGCTATGGTTGGGTTTTACCTTAATGATCTTTAGTAGTTGCGGATTCTTGCTAGAGTTCCAATCATAAGTGCATATGATCCAAGAAGAGAAAGTATGTTATCTTATGCCTCTCCCTCAAATAAAATTGCAATAATGATTACCGGTCTAGTTATCGATTGTCTAGGGACAAATGACTTTATCGTGACAAAAAGCTCTCTGCTGAAACTAATTTAATTGTGTATTTATCTAAACAGCCCCTAGCTTTTATTTACATGTTCTTTATTATCTTGCAAACCTAGCCTAGAATACCTACAAAGTACTTCTAGTTTCATACTTATTCTAGGTAAAGCGAACGTTAAGCGTGCGTAGAGTTGTAGGTGGTAGATAGAACTTGAGGGAATATTTGTTCTACCTTTAGCTCGTCGTTGGGTTCGACACTCCTACTTATCGAAAGAGGCTACAATTGATCCCCTATACTTGTGGGTTATCAGTAGTCCATCACCCACATCCTCTTAATCTTTCATATCCTCTAAGGTGGTTAAACCTTGTACAATAGAACGAGGCTCTGATACCAATTGAAAGGACCGATACGATCGACCAGAGCGGGGTGAATAGGAGACTATAAATTTTAAGATTATTTGCCAAGCAGATAACTAAGGTTCACTATAAATGCAACTAGGTGAACACAACCTAAATGGCAAGCAAACTTAAAGAAAAGTATGCTAGACAACGATCGAGATAGCAAGCCTACTGAAAGAATGATGTCCACTACACAAATTATTCTTGTAGACTCATGTTGGGCCTTCAAGCGCAGAGTTTTGTAGGACAGTAGCAATTTTGCCTCAAGTGGATGACCTAAGGTTTATCAATCCATGGGAGGTGTAGGATGAAGGTGGTCTCTCTCAAACAACCCTGCAATCAAATACAAGAAATCTCCTGTGTCCCCAACACACCCAATACATTGGCAAATTGTATACGTGCACTAGTTTGGCGAAGAGATGGTGATACGAGTGTAGTATGGATAGTATATATAGGTTTTTGTAATCTGAAAAGAAAAAACATCAGGGTAGAAAGCGATAAAATGGAGCACAAACGGTATTGAAATGCTTGAAAACAAGGCCTAGGGTTCATACTTTCACTAGTGCAATCTCTCAATAGTGCTAACATAATTGAATCATATAACAATCCCTCAACGTGGGACAAAGAGTCACTCCAAAGTTCTTATCTAGCGGAGAACATAAGATGAAATTGTTTATAGGGTACAAAACATCCTCAAAGTTATCCTTTACGATCAATCTATTGAGCTATTCCTATAAGTTTCACAAACGTCCCTAGAGTTCGTACTAGAATAACACCATATGATACACATCCACCAACTCTAATGTCTCATAGATACTCCAATGTCACCACAAGTATCCGTAAGTTGATTATTCGATATGCATCAAACAGATCCATAGTATTCAATCCAACACAAAGAACTTCAAAGAGTGCCCCAAGATTTCTACCGGAGAAAGTAGGATGAAAACATGCATCAGCCCCTATGCATAGATTACCCCAATGTCACCTCGGGAATCTATGAGTTGAGTTCCAAAACATACATCAAGTGAATCAATATAATACCCCATTGTCACCATGGGTATTAATATGCAAGACATACATCAAGTGTTCTAAAATCCATAAAAGTATTCAATTCGATAATAGTGAAACCTCAAAGGTAAAAACTCAATTCATCACAGCAAGATAGAGAGGGGAAAATACCATATGATCCAACTATATTATCAAAGCTCGTGGTACATCAAGTTCATGCCAAATCAAGAACACGAGAGAGAGAGAGAGATCAAACACATAGCTACTTGTACATACCCCTAGCCTCGAGGGTGAACTACTCCCTCCTTGTCATGGACACCGCCGGGATGATGAAGATGGCCTCCGATGATTATTTCCCCCTCCGATAGGGTGCCGGAATAGGGCTCCAGATGGTGTTTCGAAGGTACAGAGGCTTGCAGCGGCGGAGTCAAAGTTCTAGGGTTATTTCTGGCGGTTTCTCTATTTATAGGATTTTTGGCATTGGTCTCACGCTAAGATGGGCCACAGGGTGCACACAAGCCACCACGCCATGACCACCCCCCTGAGTGCGTCGTGGTGGCTTGTGGGGCCCTCGTGGCTCTCCTGCCCCCCCCCCTGAAGCTTCGGGGGTCTCTTTTGTTCCAAAAAAATCATCAAAAAGTTTCTGCCCATTCCGAGAACTTTTATTTCTGCACAAAAAAGAACACCATGGTAGTTTTGCTGAAAACAACGTCAGTCTAGGTTAGTTCCATTAAAATCATACCAAAACCATATAGAATTGTTGTAACATGGCATCAATACTTCATAAATTATAGATATGTTGGAGACGTATCAAAGACCATGGTGCCCACACCTGAAGACGTATAAATTATAGATATGTTGTAACATGACACAAGGGGAGCCAAAGTATATTTTTTAAGGTATTAGCAGCTGAGTTATCAATTCAACCACACCTGAAGATTAATTATCTGCAGCAACGTGATTAGTAGCAAATTAATATGATAGTTTTGATAGTAGTGACAGTAGCAATGGTAACGGTAACAGTGATAGCAACAATTTTGTCGCTAGTGCAATAGTAATGATAGCAGTAGTAACTTAGCAAGAACAATATAAGATAAATTCGTAGGCATTGGATCGGTGACTTGTTGGATGATATTCATCATGAGACAGTTATAACCTAGGGCGATACGACACTAGCTCCAGTTCATAAATATAATGTAGGCATGTATTCTGTAAATAGTCATACGTGCTTATTGGAAGAACTTGCATGCCATCTTTTGTCCTACCCTCCCGTGGCAGCGGGGTCCAATTGGAAACTAATAAGGGATATTAAGGCCTCCTTTTAATAGAGAACCAGAACAAAGCATTAACACATGATGAACACATGAACTCCTCAAACTACGATCATCACTAGGAGTGGTCCCGACTATTGTCACTCCGGGGTTGCCGGATCATAACACGTAGTAGGTGACTATAACTTGCAAGATCTGATCTAGAACATGGATATAGCGGTGATAACATAAACGGTTCAGATCTGAAATCATGGCACCCGGGTCCAAAGTGACAAGCATTAAGCTTGGCAAAGTCATAGCAACATGAATCTTAGAACATAGTGGATACTAGGGATCAAGCACTAACAAAACTAGCTAGATTACATGATGAATCTCATCCAACTCCTTACCGACCAGCGAGCCTACAAAGGAATTACTCACTCCCGGTGGGGAGCATCATGGAATTGGCGATGGAGAAGTGTTGGTGATGACGAAGAACTAAGATCCCCCTCTCCGAAGCCCCAAACAGGCTCCAAATCTGGCCTCCCGATGAAGAATAGGAGGTGACGGTGGCTCCGTCTCGTGGATCATGATAATTCTTTCTCCCTGATTTTTTCTCCAAATATGTGATTTTATAGTATCAGGGTTGAGGTATGCGGGGCCACCATGTGGGAAGAACCCACCTGGGTGCGCGAGGAGGGGGCGTGCCCTGGTGGGTTGTGCCCACCCAGGTGCCCCCTCCGATGGATCTTGGCTCCAGAAATTCTCTTTATTTAAAGAAAAATTCCTTGCGAAGTTTCGTTCCATTCCGAGAACTTTTATTTCTGCACAAAAACAATACCATGGTAGTTCTGCTGAAAACAACATCAGTCCGGGGTTAGTTTCATTCAAATCATGCAAATTAGAGTCCAAAACAAGACGAAAAGCGTTAGGAAAAGTAGATACGTTGGAGACGTATCAACTCCTCCAAGCTTAAACCTTTGCGTGTCCTCAAGCAATTCAATTGATAAACTAAAAGTGAAAAAGAAAAACTTTTATGAACTCTTTTGCTCTTGTTTGCATAAATAAGCTTAAACAGCACCCAGGTTTTCAGCCAACATTATAACTAACCATGCCGACAATAACTCTTAAAAATTATATTAACTCGTATCGATGACATAATCAGCTAGCGAGCAATAATAAGATATCTCAAACGGCAACACATTGTCAAAACAACTATGATATAATATGCCAATAATGGTATCTCGCTAGCCCTTTCTTAGACCACAAAACATAAATGCAGAGCACCTCCAAAGTTCAAGCAGCGACTAAACATTGTAATTCATAGTAGAAAAGATCCAGTCTTGATGCACCCACCATTAGCTACACACAATGCATAAGCATGACAACGGTGCTCTCAGGTTCTGGTGCTTATTTTAGAAGGTGATGGCACAACATAAAAGTAAATAGATAGTCCCTTCGTAGAGGGAAGCAGTGATTTGCATAGGTGCCAGAGCTCAAGTTTTAAAACATAGGTAAATGATATTTTGAGATATGCACCCTTCTTATTTACTACACGACCATCAGTTAGCAATATCTTCCGTGCTAAGCACGCTAGTGGCGGTTCCCAAGCGATAAAAGTACATGTTTTGACTCCAGTGGGAGTCTTTGTTTGATTATTTGTAAGCTTTTTCTATTTGCAGTTTGGGACTGGGCATCCCTATTACCGCCCTTTTCTCGTGCGATGGCGAATGAATAAACACTCGACCTGAGAATAACCCGCTTAGCATGGATGGTACTGACCACCTCCTGTCGTTCCATGAACGATCCAGGCACACAAAAGGATATTTATTTTAAGTTTTTAGAGGTGGCACATGTAAATTTACTTAGGACGGCAGGGTAATAACGCATATAGGTAGGTATGGTGGACTCATCTGGAATAACTTGGGTTCAATGTTTTTGATGTACAAGTAGAATTCCCACTTAGTACAGGCAAAGGCTAGCAATTAGATTGAGAAGCGGCCAGCTAGAGAGCAACAATGGTCATGAACATGCATTATGCATAAGTAACATTGGACACTAGCATGAGTAGGATATGAACACCATGAACATAAATATCATAGAGGCTATGTTGGTTTTGATTCACCTACATGCATGAATGACACGCCCATTTTGCATCATGTTTTCTTACTATTATTTATGCTGTTTTTATCCATAATAATGCTTTTTGGAGTAATTCTAATGCCTTTTCTCTCATAATATGCAAGGTATACACAAAGAGGGAGAATTCCGGCAGCTGGAAATCTGGACCTAGAAAAGCTACGTCAGGCCACCTATTCTGCACAACTCCAAACAAGCTAAAAATTCACGGAGATTTTTAATCAAATATAGGATGACTATTGGAGCAAATAACTACCAGAGGGGTCCCACCAGGTGGGCACAACCCACCTGGGCACGCCAGGGAGCCCAGGCGTGCCCTGGTGGGTTGTGCTCACCCAGGCCCACCTCCGGTGCCCATCTTCTAGTATATAAGTCATTTTGACCTAGAAAAAAAATAAGGAGAGGACTTTTGGGACGGAGCGCTGCCGTCTCGAGGCGGAACTTGGGCAGGAGAACTTTTGCCCTCCGGCGGAGCGATTCCGTCGGGGGAACTTCCCTCCCGGAGGGGGAAATCATCATCATCATCACCAACAACTCTCCCATCTTGGGGAGGGCAATATCCATCAACATCTTCAACATCACCATCTCATCTCAAACCCTAGTTCATATCTTGTGTTCAATCTTGTTACCGGAACTATAGATTGGTGCTTGCGGTGACTAGTAGTGTTGATTACATCTTGTAGTTTATTACTATATGGTTTATTTGGTGGAAGATTATATGTTCAGATCCAATATGCTATTTAATACGCTATTCCGTAAGGGACCGATTGGATCCAAAAGTTTAATGCTATGCTTAGAATTTATTCTTAATACTTTTCTCTTAGTTGTGGATGCTTGCGGGAGGGTTAATCATAAGTAGGAGGTTTTTTCAAGTAAGAACAACACCTAAGCACTGGTCCACCCACATATCAAATTATCAAAGTACCGAACACGAATTAAGCCAACATGATGAAAGTGACTAGATGAAAATCCCGTGTACCCTCAAGAATGTTTTGCTTATCATAAGAGACCGTTTCGGCCTGTCCTTTGCCTCAAAAGGATTGGGCTATCTTACTGCACTTTTATTACTACTATCGCTACTTGCCCGTTACAAATTATCTTGCTATCAAACTACTATGTTACTTACAATTTCAACACTTGGTGGCATTACCTTACTGAAAACTACTTGTCGTTTCCTTCTACTCTTCTTTGGGTTCAACACTCTTACTTATCAAAAAGAGCTACAATTGATCCCCTATACTTGTGGGTCACCAATGAACATGTGCCAAGTTAAGCCACTCGAACATTCAGAGGAGGATACCATATCATCGTACTACATCACAATCATTTTAATGCAATGTTGATATCCAAGATAAATCATTATCCACTCCTAGCTACTTATGCATGGCATGAGAAACTATAATCTCTAATTGTCATTGCAAACATGTTTAATCATAATGGGCTGGATCATGGATACTATGTTAAACATATTTACACAAACAGAACAAGTCGATTTCGTACCCGTTTCTCTCTGCCATGGCAAGTTCATCAAATATCGTCATTATTGCGTTTCACTTGCACGACCGAACAAAGTGAACATAATAATAGTGCAAGAGTGCCATTGACTAAGCTGGAATCTGCAAACATTTTATTCAATGGGAGCAGACAAGGTAAAATGGGCTCTTTATTAGATCAACAATTATTCAAATGAGAGCCACTCAACATTTTCATCATGGTCTTCTCCTTGGTAAGACTCAAAAATAAAAAGAAAATAAATTGAGAGAAACACACAGAAATATTTTTGGAGTTTTTGGTTTTCTTGATCAAGCAAACAAAAAGGGAAAGCAAAACAAGAAACACTATTTACACGAGAAAGCCCCCAACATGCAGAAGAAGAACAAGGAAATCTTTTTGGGTTTTCTTTTTAGTGCTACAGCTAAGCATGCATAGAAAGTAAATTGAATACAACTAATTTTTTTTGGTTTTCTAAGGTTTTTCAAACACACAAGAGGAAAGCAAGAAAAAAAGTTAAGCATGGCTGATATAATGAAAAAGTGTACACACCGACAACTGGAATGAGATATGTGAACATGAATATAATGTCAGTGAGAAACACGTACTTCCCCAAGCTTAGGATTTTGGCCTAGCTTGGTAATCGATCAGTAGCTTGGATAGTAGTCGGGGTGCTGAGGAGCGGGCATCCATGCATCCCACTGCTGAGTCTCCTCCTCTGCTGCAGCCTGATCATTCTGGTAGGCGATGATGTCCGCAGGCATAATCCTACACCGCCCTGGCAACAGGATCAAACAAAACAGGAGCAGGCAATGGAATAATATCACGAGTCTTCACACTAAAAACAAGGTTATATGGAATAGGGATGTTAGGAGATTCGATATCAGTGAAATGGTGGTGATCCATGGTTGCGCAATCTAGGTAAACCTTGGTCAGAGGGTAATCATGAAGGCGTATCTCAACATTAAAGTGAGCCACCAAATGAGTAGGAAAAATCCCATCATGTATCTTACCCTTGGATTTATTAACATGGAGGCGGCGTGCCAAAATAGCTCCCATGCTATAAGTGTTGTCACCCTCTAGTGCATGACGTAAAACAGCAAAGTCTGGTGCATTGAGCGCACCTACCTTTTCTCTAGCAAGCAAACACTTAGCGACAAATAAAGCAAAATAATGCAAGGCAGGAAAATGTATGCTAGTGGCAGTGACGGCCGACACTCCTCTCTCATCTCCCACTGTCAAGGTACGATAAAAGGCCTCAAACTCTACCGGCCTAGGCTCAAGTAAGCTCCCGTCAGAAGGGATCATGCATATGTTACATAATTCAGTAAGTGGTATATGACGGTTTCAGCATATAAAGTAAACTGCACCTCGGGAGGATTATTCCTAGGAAAGAAATTAAAACTTTGAAAGAGGTGTTTGTGAGGAGATGATACTGTTCACATTCAGCTACGATGAAGTTGGTGAGGCTGGCATTAGTAGCATATTGTGTAAACTCTTTCATGATTCTAGCCTTTTCCACGAACAGGGTATGCGGCCATTCGCATGGCCGTACTTCTGCCAACCTCTGGGGATGGAGATCACTGTCAGACGACTCCCCAATAACTCCCTTGGAGTTCTTCTTGGAACTAAACTTCCTAAAGATATTCATGTTTTTCCTATGAACAAAAATTTTGAATTATTTTAGTCCACAAAAATGATACCAACTACTCATAGGGATACATAGAGGCCATAGCAATCATTCAAACTACTTAGAAATCTAAGAATTCAACATGCAAGCTCATCTATAGCAGCACCAAGAGTAGCTAATTATTCAAAATATAAACAACACAAACAAAAAATAATTGGACAAACAATGGAGTCACATACCAAGCAACTATCCCCTGAAACAGTTTCAAAAACGGAGCTTCGAGTAAAGAGATCGAATTCCGCGGGTTTGAGAGCAAGAACACGGGAGCGAGAGAGAGAGCAATGGAGAATTTTTTCTAGAGGTAAGTGATGATGTGGTGTGAAGAGATAAGTTAGGGGGCCCACGTGGGGACCACAACCCACCAGGGCGCGCCTAGGGGTCCTGGCGCGCCCAGGTGGGTTGTGCCCACCTGGTGCACCTCCCTCTGATGTTATTTGCACCAAAAATTCTTAAATATTCAGAAAAAATCGTATTAAATTTTCAGGGCATTCTGAAAACTTTTATTTTCGGGTCATTTTTTATTGCATGAAAAATTCAGAAAACTGGCAAAACATGGCATTTTATATTATTTAACTAATAAAAACAGAAAACAAAAGGTAGGGACAGAAGGTAGTGCTTACTAAATTCATCAACATCCACTACAAGAATCAGGCACTTTGTCATAAGCCATGGTCCGACTAAATACGCTACGGCAAAGGGTTCTTTGCTGTCTGGTGGTGGATGGCAAAGATAAAATGGTCTTTATCATCTGCCAGCGAACGACACACGTGGCAGGTTAGGTTCGTTAGGGGGTTAACGACGTGCTTTGCCGTCTGCTGGCAGATGACAAAGATGCATAGGTAGGCCAGCCAGTGCCCCCAGGTTGCATAGGTAGCTGCCACGTGTCAGCTTTGTCGTCTGCTGCCTGATGGCAAAGCTATTTGTCGTCTGCCAACAGACGGCAAAGTACCCGTATAGCCCCTGTTTTTTCTATGTTTACTTAAATTCATTCAATTTGACAAAATTTCAACAAGCACACCAACAATAAGTTTGCACTGAACATATCCAACATACAAGTTTGCAACAACATATACAATGGTTTCCAACAACATATCCATACATACATATCCAAAACAAGTTTCCAACAACATGTCTAACATATCAACATATCCAAAAGGAAGCACAAGGACAAGAGTACACTCTATCTATCGGTGTTCTGGGAACGGGGGTCCCCGGACTTGCCTGCCTGCGGCGTGGCTCAAGTGGGGGCCCAGCGCGGCGCACCTTCATCAGCTCAAGCTCAAGACCCTCGCGAAGGGCCAAGCCTCGCGGGGCGGACGACAGGAAGCTTCCTCAGAGGCAGCCTCATCAGGCAGGCTCGCAAGGTGGCGGAGAGATCAAGGCAGGGGTACCTCGCGAGGAGCCCGTGACACAAGCCATGACGATCGAGACCAGATGGGCGCCGGCCTGCGCAGTGTCCTTGTTTCCCCCTTTGGTGCAAAGGGGGCAAGCACAGGCCAAGGCACCGGGCAAAGGTTACCGTTCCAGTGCAATGAGACCAAGACCAACAGGGCGGCAGGACGGAGGTCATCGTGGAGCCCAAGACGACGTCATCACCAGTGCTTTTGGCAGCCGAAGACCGCCTTTGGTCAGGATAACTTGTACTATATGTTCCCCTTCAAAATGGCCAATTGTTGGCGCCCTTCCCGCTCATTATTTGGGGAGAGGCCTAGGGCCTCTATAAATAGAGCTAGCCACCCTAGAGTAGGGGGGCATCGAGAGATCTGGTAGAACCCTAGCAGAGAGAGAAAGAGGCGACTGAACTCACCGCAGCAGTTCATCGCACCAGCTCAAGAACACCTCTTGCGAGGCTGTTCTTCCCTTGTACTGTTCATCATCAGCCCCCGAGGCAATCCACCACACCACACACTGGAGTAGGGTATTACACCACAACGGTGGCCCGAACTAGTATAAACCTTGTGTCCCTTGTGTTGTTCATTGTTTCTAGCTTAGATCATGCGAGGAGATTGGACGTAGATCGGTAGGGGAGAGATCTCCGCGTGCACCCCAGTGTTCGAACCTCAAGGGTCTGCCGGAACCCGAAATCCGACATTTGGCACCCCAGTGTCCTTCTTCCTCCGCATCACGTTCCGTCGCCTCGCCGTTCAGATGTCAAACGACCCGGAAGCCAACGCCGACCACTGGGCAGCATGGCCCACCCACGCCGAGGCACCAGTCAAGAGCGACCTCAACCTTGCGCCTCAGGCAGCCCGCGCTCCGCAGGGCGCTGCGGGGCGCGGGCGACACGGCCAGACGCCGCCTGCCCTCACACCACGGCAGGTGCGGGCTACAGCAAGGGCCTCAGACCACGCCGCTGCCACAGCGCCGTACACCCGACGGGAGCAAGCGAATTACAGGGCCGCGCTCACGGTGGCCCGAGAGCTTCTACGGTGTCGACTGCTGGAGAGCGGCTGCGACGTGTTGTTCGAGCGAGTAGCTGAGCTCTTGGGCGCCGCCGCCTCAAGAACACCTCCTTTCTGCGTCCAGCTGCCACCCCAGACCCAAGGCGGGCCACATGGTGGCATCGTGCGCGCGCACGCGACTTCCAGTGGACTCCAGGGCCCGTCCAGTGCCAACACCTCCGCCGGCACCGGGCGACAAGTCACGCCAGCCCCCTCTCAGGCCAGCGAAGGGGTGCACGCCGCGACCTTTGGCCTCGGTGGACCGCCGCGCCATCACCCCCAAGACGGCGCTCCAAGCCAGGCTGCGTGGCATGCGGGGTGCTACGGCGAGGCGCACGGGGAGGCGACCCCGGAAGCTTATGTGCCCCGCATGGTGGATCAGGGGTGCGCACTGGAGGAAGATCATGGCTCATTCCTCGGGACAGGCTGGGGTGAGGAGACGCCAGAAGTTGAGCTCTTTCAGGAACCCCAGGAGAGCCTCGACAACCACACCGGTGGCGGCAACTATCGGGTACCACTCATCCCTCAGGAGCAAGCTTATGCTAACCATGGGTCGCAGGAGATACAGGTCGCTGCAGCAGGTGGCTGCCCAAATTCTGCAGCCTCATACCCCTCGGGAGGAGGGCACAGGGGGCTGCAGGAGAGGGGCCGAGATTCAGGTTCGTCCCCGCGGCGGTCAGAGCAAGGCGTTCTCAGGAGGTAGGCCCCTGCCGGGGAGGTGCCCCAGGGCCTGCCCCCGGCAGGGGACCCATGGTCGTCGGGGGAACCGCTGGCGACCGCTCTACCTCATTGGCGTCGTCCTGGTTTCCGGTCGCCGTCGATGGCGGTAGAGTGAGGCGCAAGGCGGGGCCCTCGTCTGGCGATATGAAGCAAGGCCGGTACCTGTGAAGAAGGCCCAGTGCCTGTGAAGCTCAAGGTTGTCAGAATCGCGATTTTGAATCGGATCAGAGCTTTGGTGGTAGGATCGCAAATCATAGAATCTTCACTATCAGAATCGTAGAAACGTAGATTCTAAGAACTAAAATCGTAGAATCATAGGGGTTAGTTTGGATCGTAAAGTCGTAGAATCGTATAACAGAATCGCGATTCTGACAACCTTGAAGCTTGCCGCCCGTGACACTCTCACGTAATAATGAGTGGGGTTGTACACGCCCCGGAGTCTCCGGAGAGCCGCCCTCGGGCCTCGAGGGCTCCCGCCCACCCCCAGTGGCAGCACTTAGCTCCGCGCTGGTGAGAAGACGTCGAAGACTAGACTAGGTGCCGGACGCGGCCTTTTGCTTTTGCCTTTCCTTGTTGTCAAAGTTCTTCGATTTGAATTTAAGTTGGATTTGAGCTTGATGCTTGCGTGTGTTTGGGGGAAGGGGTGTTTAGTCTTGTTTGAGCAATCTCATGCGTTCTGGTTTCGGCTTTGCGTCCCAAGTTAGCATCGGCTGCCCCCCCCCTCGCGAGCCCCTCGCGAGCCGGGCCGGGCCAGACACATTTACAACCAGGACCGCTGTTACCGCACCCTTTCCGAAGGTTTTCATCGCAGAATCTACAAGTTAATCAGAAGACACCCGAGGTGCGGCGTCCCCCACAGGCCCGCTCGGGACTCGTCGGGGTCAGAAGGTACACAGGTCAGCTGACCCATCACCGGGCCAGCGGCTAATTTCACACGCAACGTTATACTTACCAGGGTACTAATTGCAAACCTTTACATGAGGGGCTTCCCCTCCCAAAATGCTCTTACATTCTTCGAGGCCAAGCCCGAACCTTCTTCGTGTAGGATAAACAGCAGTGACATGCGGCCAGTCAGACATATCACTCACCGTGTCTTCTTGGGCATCCTCGGAGGCATCGCTGGCGTCGTTAACATTGCCGCCGCCGCCAGCATCTCCGCCAGCGCCAGGCTCGACCACAACACCACCTTCATTGGCGGCCACGACCACGCCATCATCATCAGATGCAAAGGCCCTCACGAGGGCGTCCACATTATCCTCCACCCATCGCGTCAGGGCACCCCGGACGGCTATGGGCACGGGTGCGATGGCAGCGTCGAAGTCAAAGTGGGGGTCCCTGTCCAGCAGATAGCTCAAGACGCGGGAGAATGCACGCCCGAGCAAGGCTCGGCTCCTCTCTTAGACAAGCCAATGGGACCTTTCGGAGCGGTTCTCCAGAAGCGTCACCACATCGGTGAAAAACTGGAGGTTGCCGGCGTAGTTGACCTCATGCGGCTCCTTAGCGGCAGCCTCGCAGATGTTGCCCAAAGCTGTGTTGGCCCTTTCTCTGAGCGTTTGAAGCATGGGGGCATGCTCATGCTCCAGAACCCGCCGTTGACGGACCTCGTCCTCATTCCGCTGCGCGATGGCCTCAGCGTCATCACCCCTCTGATGGAGAATAAGCTGGTCGGCCCGGGAAGAGGACAGCTCCGCATGTGCTGCGCTGAGGGCGGCTGCGGAGGAGTCCGCACGCTGCGTCACTTCGGCCAGTTTGGCCCTGAGGGCTGCGGTCCTGCCCTCGGCCTCGGCCTTGATCAGCCCCAACCTCGTCTCGTATTCGCGCTCGAAGGCTGAGCGAGCTTCCGCCATGCGGTGATCGACTTCTTCCTGGGATCGGGCTTCGCGCACGGCAACGTCATCCTCCGCCCGAGCCACCAGGCGCTCCCTCGTCTCCAACCACTCAAGATCAAGGTTGCGCTCAGCGGCCTCTAGCGTCAGCGCCTCCTCGCACTTCAGAAGCTCCGCCCGATCAACAGGGCCCCCCTCCATCGACTCAAAGGCCGCCTGGCATAGTTCCACTTGCTGCTCCAGGGAGTTGCCCCAGGCCAGGAGCTCCCATGCACGCTCCTCCACATCCTTGCACCGTCGGTCTGCTTCCCGAGCCTCCTCGACGGCCTAGGAGCAGGCCTTCGGTGAAGCTGCCAGCGATGCTTCAGCCCTCGCATTTTCGAGATCACGTTGGTGACGCGCGAGGGCGATGGCTACCTTTAGTGTGCGCCTCTCCTTAGCAAGGCTCAAACCTTCGGCCTCGAGGCGCGCATCCTCGTCAGCAAGCTCTGCCCCGATCTGGCTCACCGCATCCGCCGCCCTCTGGAGGAACTCTTCATGAAGGGTGCATCGCTCCCGAGCGCGCCTGAGCACGTCTTCCGCATCACCCTCTTCCACCGGAGCATGCGGAGGGCCCCGAGGCGGCAGGCCCCCTCTTGGTGTGGGGCTGGGGGCTGACGCCCTAGACATCGCCGAACGGACCTCTCTGGGAATCCGGCCTGGCGTTGGCCCACCCAAGGAGGAGGAGCCGAAGACAGACTTCAGCCATTCACCATCTATGATCAGAGGAGGAACGCGGGGCAAGCCGGATGTGCCCCAGGAGGACTCATGAAGAAAGGACACCGGGCGCGCAGGCTCGAGGTGCCCTATGGAATGGACCACTCCACCAACTGGTCTGGCAGTAGGGGTGCCGCTCAAGCTCAGCGAGCCCAGGGCCAGTGGAGAAGGCGAAGCTATGGGGGATGGCTCCCGGGCTGGCTCGGCGGGCTTCGCAGGGCAGGCCTGAAAGGGCCACAATCAGTCGCAGGGATAGCAAAGTAAATGAGCAAGGAAAGAAGAAGACTTACTCGTCCATGGCAAAGTACTTCCGACGCTTCAACAAGCGGCAAGGGCAGTCGTTGCCACCCAAGGCCTCCTTCCTCTTGCGGAGGGCCTTGAAGTCTACACAGAACCGACCTAAGCGCCCTGCGCAGGGGTCGGCCCCTGCTGCGGAATAAACGTCAAGATGATCAGCGCTGGACGAGTCAGCTTGGGGGCGTCGTCACGCGTCGCCTCGCGAGCAACGGCTGGGGGCTCGGAAGCCCCGGCCTCAGGAACCATAGACCGCGACTCCGCACCTGTCGCCGCTCCAGGGCGGGCCTCGGGAGACGCTGCCTTCGAGGCTTCTCGCGGCATCGGCACCTCGACATCGGGCACCTCAACCCTCACTGGTTCTCGTCTCCCCGCCCTGTCGCCCGAGGAAGGACCGCTGTGGGCGGAAGGGCAAGCAACCACGGCGGCTGGGTTCTCGCAGGGCCCCATGAAGCCAGCCGGGCACAGTACCCACTCGTCGAAGCTGGGCATCTGCCTCACAAAATCGGCCCTGCCAGAGCAAAGATACAAGAGGATACCATTGCTCCGAAGGCTGCCTAGGGAAGGATCACCTGTCAAGACCCTGCGCACCGTCCGCAGCACTTCGGGCGCCAAGTCCTCCTCCTGAAGACGCATGCGGTCTCCATGCCCCGCAAAGTCCCACATCCGGCGAGAGTGGCGCTGAAGAGGACCAATGCGACATTGGAGGAACTCCTTCACCACCTTGGGCGTTGTCACATTGAGCGCCCTCAAACTCTGGAAGCGGCGCCAGACGAAGGCGAGCCGGGGGCTCACGAGCCCCTCATGGTCCCAACCCGCATGAGGAATAGCAGGCGAGGTCGGGTGCGAGAGCAGAGGGTTGGGCACTCCAACGTCCATGTACAGCCACCGCTCTCTGAACCTGGCCTCAGAAGGAGGAAGGCCGAAGTCGATCCCTGAAGCGGCCGTCTCTGGCACGGCCAGGAAGCTCACACACCTTGAGCACTGAGTGGGGTCGCTCAGGCGCAAGGAAAAGAAGTGGCGCAGCAGGGCCACGGAAGGGGCAATGCCTATCATCGCCTCGCAAACAAAAGCAAAGACAGCCAGAAGAGTAATGGACTCCGGCCCGAGGCGCATCATGCGGATTAGATAATGGGAGAGCACCGCATTGAAGAAGGCGGAAAAGGGGGGAACCAGACCCGCCCATAGGGCATCGGCGAAGAATTGGACCTCCGTGACGATCCTATCAAGGGAGGCATGGGACGCAGGCCAAATCGTGGTCCTGCCGCACTCGTTGAAGATAGTTGCAAGGGCGCTGCGGACCTTGTCCAAAGCTTCTGGATTGACTATGATCGACCGGGCGACGGCGGGGGTCGCCGCTGGAGGTGTGCGGGGCGAAGGCGCGGGCTTCTTTCCCCTTCCTTTCTTCGATGGAGCCATGGCGGTGAAGAGGAGGAAGAACTCGAGCCGGATTGGCGGCGGAGGCTGGAGCTCGAAGAAGAAGGAAAGGTAGGAGGTGGGCGAGCAGCGGAAAGGAGGAACAACTGTGTGCAACTACGGGTCCGCTTAGCCGGGCGCGTAGCAAGGCGTCGTGGGGAAGCGCAGACGCCCACGTCCAATCAATCGCCACGCGACGCCTGGGGCCGCAGGCTTTTTGGGCCGGCGGCGCTTCGTGCTTGCCTCTTCGCTTCCCTGCTAGGCCAAGCTTGGGCGCGCCTTTGGCCCGGGGGCTACTGTCGGCGTTCTGGGAACGGGGGTCCCCACACTTGCCTGCCTGCGACCTGCGGCGTGGCTCAAGTGGGGGCCCAGCGCGGCCCACCTTCATCAGCTCAAGCTTAAGAACCTCGCGAGGGGCCAAGCCTCGCGGGGCGGACGACAGGAAGCTTCCTCAGAGGCAGCCTCATCAGGTAGGCTCGCGAGGAGGCGGAGAGATCAAGGCAGGGGTACCTCGCGAGGAGCCCGTGACGCAAGCCATGACGATCGAGACCAGGCGGACGCTGGCCTGCGCAGTGTCCTTGTTTCCCCCTTTGGTGCAAAGCGGGAAAGCACAGGCCAAGGCACCGGGCAAAGGTTACCATTCTGGTGCAACGAGGCCAAGACCAACAGGGCGGCAGGACGGAGGTCACCGTGGAGCCCAAGACGGCGTCATCACCAGTGCTTTTGGCAGCTGAAGACCGCCTTTGGTCAGGATAAGTTTTACTATATGTTCCCCTTCAAAATGGCCAATTGTTGGCGCCCTTCCCGCTCATTATTTGGGGAGAGGCCCAGGGCCTCTATAAATAGAGCTAGCCACCAGAGAGTAGGGGCACATCGAGAGATCTGGTATAACCCTAGCAGAGAGAGAAAGAGGCGACTGAACTCG
Source organism: Triticum monococcum (assembly GCA_034509565.1). Classification (NCBI taxonomy): domain Eukaryota; kingdom Viridiplantae; phylum Streptophyta; class Magnoliopsida; order Poales; family Poaceae; genus Triticum; species Triticum monococcum. The sequence goes on from CM067843.1 coordinate 82,133,281, forward strand.
CCCTAGTAGTTCATCGCACCAGCTCAAGAACACCTCTTGCGAGGCTGTTCTTCCCTTGTATTGTTCATCATCATCCCCCGAGGCAATCCACCACACCACACACTCGAGTAGGGTATTACACCACAACGGTGGCCCAAACCAATATAAACCTCGTGTCCCTTGTGTTGTTTGTTGTTTCCAGCTTAGATCATGCGAGGAGACTGGACGCAGATCGGTAGGGGAGAGATCTCCGCGCGCACCCCAGTGTTCGAACCTCAAGGGTCTGCCGGAACCCGAAATCCGACACTAACAATGCAAGCTTCCTCATCTAAAGCAAATCTGCAAATTAGGGAAGATGATAGTTAGAAGAAGAAGAAGAATTTATCTTCTCTTTCTTTTTCTCCTCTCCTCTTCTTTATCTTCTTCTTCTTCTAACTAAGGAAGGGGACTAGCTAGAAGAAAAAGAAGAAAAGAAGATTTTATCTTCTCTTTCTTTTTCTCCTCTCCTCTTCTTTATCTTCTTCTAATTCTAACTAAGGTACGAAAAATGCCATTTTAGCTAAGCTAGGTCAAAATGCTAAGTGTGTAGGTCATTTTAGAGGTAACCTAGGTAAAATAGGTCATATTGGAGCTAACCTAGGTAAAATTGGTTATTTTCGAGCTACCCTAGCTAATTATGCCAATTTTAGTTAACTAAGCATATTATGCCATTTTTGACATAAGTAAGCTAACTATAGGTCTTTATTGAGATAACCCATGTAACTAAGCATGTTAGAGCTAATTTCGCATTTTAGAGCTAACTTAGGTCATTTTGGAGCTAACTTAGGTAAAATTGATCATTTTGGAGCAAATTAGGATTATTATGTCATTTTCGAGGAAAATAAGCTAACTATATGACATATATGATGTTACCAAGGTTGTTATGCCATTTCGAATCTAAGTAAGCTAATTATGCCATTTTTTACATATGTAAGCTAAGTGTATGTCATCATTGAGCAAACCTAGGTAACTAAGCATATTAGAGATAACTTAGCATATTAGAGCTAACTTAGGTCATTTCGGAGGAAACAAAGTTAAGTAAGGTAATTATGTCATTTTGGAGGAAGATTAGCTAAGTCTAGGTCATTATGGTAAGCATTTTGGAGAAAATACAGCCAAATCTAGGTCTTTATGCATTTGGTAAGCAAAACACTAGAGAAAACTTACCTTCATCACGGAGGTGAAGGACCGGTCGGGTTTACGCCAGTGCCAGGCGGAGAAGGACCGGTCGGGGTCGGGGTTGTGCCAGTGCGAGACGGAGAAGGATCGGTCGATGCTTGTCGAGAGGCATGCTCCAACAAAGATCATTTGCAATGTCTTGTTATCATGATGCAACAGAAATGTGAATACTAGTAACTAATGACCATTCCAATGAAACTCACTATGTCCGTTATACCAATCTGGGGCACCGTGTCTTCTTCTTCTCCTCCTCCCCTTTTTCTTCTTCTCCTCTCCCTCTTCTTCTTCTTCTTCTTCTTCTTCTTCTTCTTCTTTTTTCTCCGAATAATTTTTTCAGTAACTAACCTAACTAACCTAGAAACTAACCTAGTCTAAAGATAACTAACCTAACTAATCTAGAAAATCAAACTAGCCTAGAAAATCAAACTAACCCAACTAACAGTACTAACTAACCTAATTACTAGCAGTAGAAAAAAAGAAACTAACAGTACTAAATAACCTAATTACTAGCAGTAGAAAAAAAAGAAAAAAACAGGGGGAGCTCACCGGAGTGGGTCGGCTAGGCACCGGGGCGGCGGGGTGTCGGGTGACGACGCACAAGTATAGGGGATCTATCGTAGTCCTTTGATAAGTAAGAGTGTCGAACCCAACGAGGAACAGAAGGAAATGACAAGCAGTTTTCAGTAAGGTATTCTCTGCATGCACTGACATTATCGGTAACAAATAGTTTTGTGGTAAGGTAATTCGTAACGGGTAACAAGTAAAAAAAGTAAACAAGGTGCGTCAAGGTGGCCCAATCCTTTTTGTAGGAAAGGACAAGCCTGGAACAACTCTTATATAAAGGAAAGCGCTCCTGAGGACACATGGCGGCGCCCTAGATTGGTTCCGCCTCAAGATGGCGGCGCTTCATCCCGAAAGCTTCCTTATGATTTTTTCCACAGAAAAGACACCTTATACCAGAAGATGGGCATCAGGGGGCTTCCAGGTGGCCCACGAGGTAGGGGAGCTCTCCCAGGGGGTAGGGCGCGCCCTCCACCCTCGTGGACAGTGGGTGGCCCCCTCTGGTGCTTTCTTCGCCCAATATTTTTAATATATTCCAAAACTGACTTTCGTGGAGTTTCAGGACTTTCTGAGTTGTGCAGAATAGGTCTCTAATATTTTCTCCTTTTCCAGCCCAAGATTCCAGTTGCCGGCATTCTCCCTCTTCATGTAAATACCGATATAAAAGCATGATGCAAAATGGACATATCAACTCCCCCAAGCTTAGACCTCGCTTGTCCTCAAGCGGAAGCCGATATCGAAAAATATGTCCACATGTTTAGAGATAGAGGTGTCGATAAAATAAAATACGGACATGAGGGCATCATGATCATTCTTAGAATAGCAACATATATTGTCATATGATTTTTAATGCTAAGGTAACAATCTATTCACAATGTAAAGTATGGATCAGAAACTTCGTTGAAAAATTAGCAAACTATAATCACAGTCATTGAAGCAATTTCAATTTATCATAACATCGGAAAGAGTCAGTATAAGAGCTTTTCAGCAAGTCCACATACTCGGCTATCATTTAGTCTTTCACAATTGCTAACACTCACGCAATACTTATGGGTATGAAGGTTTAATCGGACACAGAGAAAGATAGGGGCTTATAGTTTTGCCTCCCAACCTTTTACCTCAAGGGTAACGTCAACAATAATGCTTTATGAAAACCCACATCCAATTGGATATATATATATATAGGATGGGTCTATTCTCCTAACACCCCTTAAGACCTTATTCTCCTAACAAAAACCTTATTCTCCTAACACCCCTCCCCCTCCACTCCCCGCTACCTAGCGCCAGCGCCCCGACGCCGGGCGTCCTCCCCCACCCCTCCCCGCCTCCTAGCGCGGGAGCGCCCCGGCGGCCGGCGTCCTCCCCCACCCCTCCCCGCCTTCTAGCGCGGGTGCGCCACGGCGGCCGGCGTCCTCCCCCACCCCTCCCCGCCTTCTTCCGCGCCTAGCACCGCGGCGGCCGGCGGCGACCCGCACCCCTCCCGGCCTTCTTCCGCGCCCAGCACCGCGGAGCGCGCGCCAAGCGGCCGACGATGCAGTCCGTCCGCGACGATATTTCTGCGGCGGCGTTTAGGAAGCGACGCCGCACCTCACCTTCGCCCCAACACCACCTGGGGGATCCGCCGCTGAAGCATCCAGCCTCAGTCATGCATGACAAGGGAAAGCGAACTGCAAGGATGACTACTCCATCGCATTCGTCGTGGATGCGAACTGCAATGGTGCACGTCCAGCCTTCTCCCGCAACAATGGCGAAGGTGGAAAAAGCGCATGAGTTGCGTTTCTAATAAGTTGTTTAACCGTCGGCATGTTGTATGTATATAGAAAAAAATGGATTGGTTTAGATCCATCTTAACCTGATGATTGCTCATCATGAAGTCTTTCTATTTTCTATTAAATCGAGGAAAACACGAATTGGGAGCCGCCAGGGATAAGGTGGGAGGGGAGCCAATTGACCCACCAGTATATATATATGTAAAGGAAACAACATAAAAAAACGAAAAATAAAGTAGTGTGGTTACATAACAATGTGCATTTCGAATTGCGTATTACTGCAGTCCACCGCGCTTGATCAAGCAAAAAAACTTATCAAACTACTCCCCACACACCCCCGTGGCTGTAATGCAGTTCATACAGGCTCGCATTGCATATTAATGCAGTTCGCCGCACTACAAAAATTCACCCGCGCATTGCATATTACTGCAGTTCACCGCGCATTGCATATTACTGCAGTCCACCGCTATTGACCACGATTCATAGACGAAAAACACAGCCTGCAATGCAGTTCTAACTACTATATAATGCAAAAAAATCTCAAAAAACATCTTTGAGAAACGACCAGAGCCAGTGGCGCCGCAAAAAACATGGACAAAAACTTAAATTCTTCAAAATTAACAACTTAATCCGCTCCAATTCATACGGATAGATCAAAGGCAGCCCGTAATTGCCGAAAACAACAGAATATTGCATACAAAACGCAACAATTTCGATCCGGACGGGGAAGAACAGAGAACAGACGTTTTTCCGCTAGAACAGAGAGATACTCGACAAATTATACTGAAATTTCAATCCTATTAGCAGATTAATCTGTCGCAGAATAACACAAATATCAATGCGATAATGGTAACACACTAGGACCACGCTATAAAATCGAATACGAACAGCCACCAGCAGGATGCGAAACTCCTCCACCACCGGAAGAACGGACGCAGATCCGCCAAATCAAAGGATTTCTGTCGTTTTCTCGCTGAATTCAGTGCTTAACCACATATTAAATCAGCGCACACACAAATAAACCAATAGAAATCAATCAAACTAGCCAGAAACGCTGCTCCATGAAGGTTTCCTGCTGCACCTCTATGTTGTTCGCAACAGAAGAAGGAAGCAGTGCGCATAGCTTTCCAATGCAGTTTTTCAATGCAGTTCAGAAGTGTTATGAGAATATTATTCTCATAATGTTATGAGAATAGACCGGCTATATATACATATATATATATATATATCAGGATCTTTCCAACACATAGTGCTTACTAAAGGATAAAGTGTAAAAAGGAAAGGTCAAGATCACCATGACTCTCGTATAAGGTATAAGACAAAAATAAAAGATAGGCCCTTTGCAGAGGGAAGCAGAGGTTGTCATGTGCTTTTATGGTTGAATGCACAAAATCTTAATGCAAAAGAATGTCACTTTATATTGCCACTTGTGATAGGGACCTTTATTATGCAGTTTGTCGCTTTTCTTTCTTCCATATCACAAGCTCGTATAAATCTTATTTTATCCACACTAATAGATCATACATATTTAGAGAGCAATTTTTATTGTTTGCAACAATGACAACTTACTTGAAGGATCTTACTCAACCCATAGGTAGATATGGTGGACTCTCATGGCAAAAATGGGTTTAAGGATATTTGGAAGCACAAGTAGTATATCTACTTGGTGCAAAGAATTTGGCTAGCATGAGGGGGAAAGGCAAGCTCAACATATTGGATGATCCATGACAATATAATTTATTTAAGATATAAGAAAACATAACCCATTATGTATTCTTCCTTGTCCAACATCAACTTTTTAGCATGTCATATTTTAATGAGTGCTCACAATCATAAAAGTTGTCCAAGATAGTATATTTATATGTGAAAACCTCTCTTTCTTTAATACTTCCTATTAATTGCAAAGATGACCAAAACTATGTTTGTCAACTCTCAACAACTTTTATTCATCATACTCTTTATATGTGAAGTCATTACTCTCCATAAGATCAATATGATCTCTTTATTTCTTTTTCTTTCTTTCTTTTTTTTCTTTTATCCCCTCAAGATCATAGCAAGATAACCAAGCCCTCAAGTCAAGACTAATCATTATTATATATAGCTCGCGGACTCGATTACATAGATAAGGATCAACACAGAAACTCAAAGCTAGATCATACTAAACTTTATTATACTAGATCAAGATATAACCAAAAGGATTGAACTAAGAAAAACGGTAAATATAGAAGTGTGATGGTGATACAATACCGGGGCACCTCCCCCAAGCTTGGCAGTTGCCAAGGGGAGTGCCCATACCCATGTATTTATGTCTCTTTCTTCGGAGGTGGTGATGATGGAGTTTTTGATGATATAGGCTTGTCGTCCATCTTCCAATGCATAGGCTCACCATCATAGAAGGATGATCGAGTCTCCGGGAACATAAAATCTGCAGCCAAACTCATCCTCTTGAATCTATATTCATACTCACAGTTTTGGTTTTGCAGGTCATGGATCTGGGGTTGGAGGTGCTTGATTTTCTCGTGAAGCTTGAAGATGGTCTCCCCAATGTTCTTGGCATCTAGCTTGTGGTTGTTAGTGAACTCCGCGATTATCATGTGGTTGGCGTTGAGTTCACGTTCCACCATCCCCTGGCACTTGAAAACTTGTTGCTGCATTGCTTCAAGTCTTGTCTCCACACTTCCGATCCTCCTTGGTCCCTCAACATCGCGGATGTGTAGCACCCCCTCACGCATCTCAATGGTTTGAGGGTGTTGCAGCACCTCCGCAAGGTAGGGATTGGGGGCGCTTCTCGAAAAATTTGTCCTTGGGGGCGCTTGAAGACGTCATGGTGATCTAGATCTGTCAGAAAAACAACTTGAAACAAAAGCAGAGGATTTTGTCGTGGTACCGTGGTCAAAACCTTCGGGAGATTATATAATGAATTTTTGTCGACCAAAACAAGTATCGTGCAAGAAAACTGAGTCTGAAGGGCACACGAGGTGCCCACGAGGCAGGGGGCGCGCCTAGGGGGTAGGGCGCACCCTCCACCCTCGTGGATGCCTCGTGTCCCTTTCGGGCTACTTCTTATTTTCCTATTTTTTAAATATTCCAAAACGGAGATTGCTATTAGAACTATTTTGGAGTCGGTTTACTTACCGTACCACATACCTATTCCTTTTCTGAGTCTGAAACATTCTGGAAAGTGTCCCTTATGTACTCCTCCGGGGATACGGTGTCAATAACATTGGTTTCAACATTTATGGGATTACGTGAGATATAATGTTTGATTCTTTGACCGTTCACCAGCTTCCAATTTGTGCCTTAGAAGTTGTTGATTTTTATGGCACCGGAATGATAGACCTCCTCGATAACGTAAGGACCTTCCCATTTAGAGAGGAGTTTTCCTGCAAAAAATCTTAAATGAGAGTTGTATAACAGAACATAATCACCTACATTAAACTCATGCTTTTGTATCCTTTTGTCATGCCATCTTTTAACTTTTTCTTTAAATAGTTTGGCATTCTCATAGGCCTGGGTTCTCTACTCATCAAGTGAGCGAATGTCAAATAGTCTCTTCTCACCAGCAAGTTTGAAATCATAATTGAGCTCTTTATTGTCCCAATATGCCTTATGTTCTAGTTCGAGAGTTAAGTGACATGCTTTTCCATAAACCATTTTATACGGAGACATACCCATAGGATTTTGATATGCAGTTCTATAGGCCCATAATGCATCATCAAGTTTCTTGGACCAATTCTTTCTAAATCTATTAACAGTCTTTTGCAAAATTAATTTAATCTCTCTATTACTCAGTTCTACTTGACCACTAGACTGTGGGTGGTATGGAGATGCAATTCTATGATTAACACCATACTTAGCAAGCATTTTACGAAAAGCACCATGAATAAAATGTGAACCACCATTAGTCATTAAGTATCTACGGACTCCAAACCTCAGAAAAATAACTTCTTTAAGCTTCTTAATAGAGGTGTTATGATCATCACTATGACTTGGAATAGCTTCTAACCACTTAGTAACATAATCAACAACAACTAAAATATGTGTATACCCATTAAAGGTAGGAAACGGTCCCATATAATCAAAGCCCCAAACATCAAATGGTTCAATAACAAGTGAATAGTTCATAGGCATTTCTTGACGTCTACTAATATTACCAATTCTTTGACATTCATCACAAGACAAGACAAACTTATGGGCATCTTTGAAAAGAGTAGGCCAATAAAAACCGGATTGTAATACCTTATGTGCAGTTCTATCTCCAATGTGGTGTCATCCATAAGCCTCGGAGCGACACTTGCGTAGGATCTATTCTTGTTCATGCTCAGGTACACAATGTCTAATAACACCATCTACTCCTCCTTTATAAAGGTGTGGGTCATCCCATAAGTAATGTCTTAAACCATAGAAAAACTTTTTCTTTTGCTGGTATGTGAAACTAGGTGGTATAAATTTAGCAACAATGTAATTAGCATAATCAGCATACCATGGAGCAGTACGAGAAGCATTTATGACAGCTAATTGTTCATCAAGAAAACTATCATAAATAGGGAGTGGGTCATCAAGAACATTTTCTAACCTAGACAGGTTGTCTGCAAGGGGGTTCTCAACTCCCTTCCTATCAATAGTATGCAAATCAAATTCTTGTAGCAAGAGAACCCATCTAACAAGTCTAGGTTTAACATCTTTCTTTTCCATAGCAGCATGATAAGTGTGAACAGTTACTTTAGAATCAACAATATAAGGTCTCAACTTATCACAGGCAAATACAACTGCTAATTTTTTTTGTCAGTAGTAGCATAACTTCTCTGGACACTATCTAGAGTTTTACTAGCATATTGCATAAAATTTAATTTCTTATCAACTCTTTGTCCTAGAACAGCACCTACAGCATAATCACTAGCATCACACATAATTTCAAAGGGTAAATTCCAATTAGGCGGCTGAACAATAGGTGCAGAAATCAAGGCTTTCTTAAGTATTTCAAATGCTTATACACAATCATCATCAAAGACAAAAGGAACATCTTTTTGTAAGAGATTAGTCAGAGGCCTAGAAATGTTTGAGAAGTCTTTAATGAACCTCCTATAAAAACCAGCATGACCAAGGAAACTTCCTATACCTTTAATGTCCTTAGGACACGACATCTTTTCAATAGCATCAACTTTAGCTTTATCAACTTCAATACCTCTTTTGGAAATTTTATGCCCCAAGACAATACCTTCATTGACCATAAAGTGGCACTTCTCCCAATTCAAGACAAGATTAGTTTCTTCACATCTCTGCAAAACTCAATCAAGGTTGCTTAAGCAATCATCAAAAGAAGTTCCATACACGGAGAAATCATCCATGAAAACCTCAACAATCTTTTCACAAAAGTCAGAGAATATAGCTGTCACGCATCTTTGTAATGTAGCGGTTGCATTATATAAACCAAAAGGTATACGTCCATAAGCAAAGGTACCAAAAGGGCAAGTAAAAGTGGTCCTTTCCTGGCCCTCTTTCTACACAGGTATTTGAGAGAAACCAGAATAACCGTCTAGAAAGCAAAAATGTGTATGTTTGGATAATCTTTCTAGAATTTGGTCCATAAAAGGTAAAGGGTTATGATCCTTTATAGTAGCTTTATTTAATTTCCGGAAATCAATTGCCATTCTATAACCTCTAACAATTCTTTGTGGGATCAATTCATCTTTATCATTAGGAACAACAGTAATACCTCCCTTCTTAGGGACACAATGGACAGGACTTACCCACTAACTAGCAGCGACATGATAAATTATACCTGCCTCCAGAAGCTTTAGTATTTCATTTCTTACCACTTATTTCATCTTAGGATTTAACCGTCGTTGGTGATCAACAACCGGTTTAGCGTCTTTCGCCAATTTTATTTTGTGCTGGCATAGAGTGGGACTAATGCCCTTAAGATCATCAAGAGTATATCCAATAGCAGCATGGTGCTTCTTCAGAGTTTTCAAAAATTTTCTTCTTCTTCCTCTGAAAGCTTAGCACTAATAATAACAGGATATATCTTCTTTTCATCAAGATAAGCATATTTAAAAGTATCAGGTAATGGTTTAAGCTCAAACACGGGATCATCCTTGGGTGGAAGAGGATCCTCTAGAATTTCAACAGGCAAGTTGTGTTTCAAAATATGTCCCTGTTTAAAGAATACTTCATCTATTTCCTGTCTTTCATTCATAAACATATCATTTTCATGGTCTAGCAAATATTGTTCTAAAGGATCATTAGGAGGCACGGCAATAGAAGCAAGACCAATAATTTCATCTTTACTAGGCACTTCTTTATCATGGGGTTGTCTACAAAATTTAGCAAAATTAAAATCATGAGACATATCCCCTAAACCAACAGTAACAATATCATTTTCGCAGTCTATCTTAGCATTAACAGTATTCAAGAAGGGTCTACCAAATATAATGGGACAAAAGTCATCTTGTGGGGAGGCAAGAACAAGGAAATCAATAGGATATTTAATTTTCCCACACAAGACTACAACATCTCTAACAATCCCAACTGGTGAAATAGTATCTCTATTGGGAAGCTCAATAGTAACATCAATATCTTCTATCTCAGCAGGTGCAATATCATGCATAATTTCTTTATATAAAGTATAAGGTATTGCATTGACACTAGCACCCATATCACATAAGCCATGATAACAGTGATCTCCTATTTTAACAGAAATAACAGGCATGCCAACAACAGGTCTATGTTTATTTTTAGTATCGGGTCTAGCAATCCTAGCAGCTTCATCACAGAAGTAAATAACATGCCCACCAATATTATCGACCAAGAGATCCTTAACCATAGCAATACTAGGTTCAACTTTAATTTGCTCAGAGGGTGTAGGTGTTCTAGCATTACTCTTACGAACCACAGTTGAAGCTTTAGCATGATTCTTTATTCTAACAGGGAAAGGTGGTTTCTCAATATAAGCGGTAGGAACAATTGGATCAACATTATAAGTGATAGTCTTTTCTTCAACTTTAATAGGTTCAACTACTTTTACTTCAATGGGAGGATGATATTTAAACCACTTCTCCTTAGGGAGATCAACATGAGTAGCAAATGATTCACAAAAAGAAGCTACTATCTCAGAGTAAAGTCCATATTTAGTGCTAAATTCACAAAAAGCATCGGTATCCATACAAGATTTAACACAATCAAACTTAGGTGTTATACCTGACTCCTTACCTTTGTCGAGTTCCCAATCTTCAGAGTTGCATTTAATTCTTTCCAATAAGTCCCATCTAAATTCAATAGTCTTCATCATAAAAGAACCAGTACAAGAAGTATCGAGCATGGAGCGATTCTTGAGAGAAAGCCGAGCATAAATATTTTGAATAATAATTTCTCTTGAGAGCTCATGATTGGGGCATGAATATAACATTGACTTAAGCCTCCCCCAAGCTTGAGCGATACTTTCTCCTTCCCGATGCCAAAATTATATATATATATATATATATATATAATTATGATCATGATGAACCAGATGCATAGGATAAAACTTCTGATGAAATTCCAATTTCAATCGGTTGTAGTTCCATGATCCAATATCATCACATGGCCTAAACCATGTCAATGCCTTTCCCTTAAAAGATAAAGGGAAGACCTTCTTCTTGATAACATCCTCGGGCATACCTGCAAGCTTAAATAATCCACAAACTTCATCCACATAGAATAGGTGCATATCGGGATGTAATGTTCCATCTCCTGTAAAAGGATTAGCTTGCAGTTTCTCTATCATACCCGAAGGAATTTCAAAGTAAACATTTTCAGTAGGTTCAGTAGGTTAAGGAGCAACTCTTTGCTCTACTGGTCGGGGTGAAGATACCCCGAACAAGGCCCTCAAAGGATTATTTTCCATAGTAACAAGTGACAGTAAATTTCAGCACACTATATAAAATTTTCCTAACCAATTTCCACCTACCAAAGGCACTTCACTCCGCGGTAACGGCGCCAAAAAAGAGTCTTGATGACCCACAAGTATAGGGGATCTATCGTAGTCCTTTCGATAAGTAAGAGTGTCGAACCCAACGAGGAGCAGAAGGAAATGACAAGCAATTTTTAGTAAGGTATTCTCTGCAAGCACTGAAATTATCGGTAACCGATAGTTTTGTGATAAGGTAATTCGTAACGGGTAACAAGTAACAAAAGTAAACAAGGTGCATCAAGGTGTACCAATCCTTTTTGTAGCAAAGGACAAGCCTGGACAAACTCTTATATAAAGGAAAGCGCTCCCGAGGACACATGGGAATTATCGCCAAGCTAGTTTTCATCATGCTCATATGATTCACATTCGTTACTTTGATAATTTGATATGTGGGTGGACCGGTGCTTGGGTACTGCCCTTCCTTGGACAAGCATCCCACTTATGATTAACCCCCCTTGCAAGCATCCGCAACTACGAAAGAAGAATTAAGGTAAACCTAACCATAGCATGAAACATATGGATCCAAATCAACCCCTTACGAAGCAACTCAACTAGGCTTTAAGCTTCTGCCACTCTAGCAACCCATCATCTACTTATTAATTCCCAGTGCCTTCCCCTAGGCCCAAACAATGGTGAAGTGTCATGTAGTCGACGTTCACATAAAACCACTAGAGGAAAGACAACATACATCTCATCAAAATATCGAACGAATACCAAATTCACATGACTACTTATAACAAGACTTCTCCCATGTGCTCAGGAACAAACGTAACTACTCACAAATCATATTCATGTTCAAAATCAGAGGGGCATTAATGTGCATAAAGGATCTGAACATATAATCTTCCACCGAATAAACCAACTAGCATCAACTACAAGGAGTAATCAACACTACTAGCAACCCACACATACCAATCTGAGGTTTTGAGACAAAAATCGGATACAAGAGATGAACTAGGATTTGATAGGAGATGGTGTTAGTGAAGATGTTGATGGATATTGACCCCCTCCCAATGAGAGGATCGATGGTGATGACGATGGTGATGAGTTCCCCCTCCCGGAGGGATGTTTCCCCAGCAGAACAGCTCCACCGGAGCCCTAGATTCATTCCGCCAAGGTTCCGCCTCGAGACAGCGGTGCTTCATCCCGAAAGCTTCCTTACAATTTTTTCTAGGGCAAGAGACACCTTATACCAGAAGATGGGCATCGGGGGGCTTCTAGGCATAGATTAAAATAGCCCGTGAAATAGTCGTGATAGTAGCGCTATAGCTGCCCGGGAGCCTCACCGCAAACTATGGCTACTACCGCGAAATCCTCCACATGTCCCTCTAAATGGCTCAAAAGTCAGCAAAACCCTCCAGAATCGTCTCTCCCACCAGAAAAATTTCCGCTATTTGCTACGATTGCCCACTATGGCGGCCGCTATAGCTGCTGGGAGAGGCCGCCACGAAATCGTTTCTCCTGCGATTTTAATCTATACTTCCAGGTGGCCCACAAGGCAGGGGCGCGACCAGGGGGTATGGCGCGCCCTCCGCCCTCGTGGAGAGTGGGTGGCCCCCCTCTGGTGCTTTCTTCACCCAATATTTTTAATATATCCAAAACTGACTTTCATGGAGTTTCAAGACTTTTGGTGTTGTGCAGAATATGTCTCTAATATTTGCTCCTTTTCCAGCCCAGGATTCGAGCTGCTGGCATTCTCCCTCTTCATGTAAACCTGGTAAAATAAGAGAGAAAAGGCATAAGTATTGTGACATAATGTGTGATAACAGCCCATAATGCAATAAAGATCGATATAAAAGCATGATGCAAAATGGACATAACATCGGGGCGGTTAGGGCGTCAGGACGGCAAGGCGCCTAGTTGGCGAGGCGGCGTTGCACCGGGCCGGCGGGGGCAGTGGGGCGGCAAGGGCGTCGAGGCATCGTGGGCGACGGGGCACTTGGTTGTCGGGGCGGCGACGGCGTCGGGGCGATGGAGTGAGAGACCGCGGGGTGGCGAGGGCGGCGGGGCGGTGGAGTGAGAGACCGCGGGGTGGCGAGGGCTGCAGGCCGGTGGTTGCAAGGGCCGCGGGGGCGTAGCGGACCTGGGGGTGGCGGCTGGTGGACTGGCGCAGCGGGCGGCAAGGGCTTCAGGGGCGGCGAGGGTGGTGGGGTCGGGAGCGGCAGCGGCGGTTAGGGTCGGGGTCGGCACGGTGGAGTGAGATAACGAGAGATGGAGAGTGGGAGGTGGGGTGGGCCGAACATAGCCGTTAGCTGTCGTTCTCTTTGCCGTCTGCTAGCAGACAACAAAGAATATTTGCCGTCCACTAGCAGACATCAAAGAAAGTGGTCGTTAGGTGGTACTCATTAGTGGGCCACCCTCCCTCTTTGACGTCTGCTAGTAGACGGCAAAGCTTCTATGTTGTCCGCTAGCTGACAACAAAGAGCTTGCTGACTTCAAACATGATCATTGCTGTCAGCTCTTTCTTTGCCGTCAGTTTTCTATAAGCTGATGGCAAAGATCTTCTTTGCCATTAGCTGGCTGACGGCAAAGATCCTGATTCCAATAGTATTCATACCTCTCAAAAATGATCCATTAATAAGGTTGATCATGTCTTATTAACAACTGAAAGCACAAGTGCTCCATGGGTGGTTTTGGTAATTAATGTCAACATATCTCTTGTTGGACTAATATTTTTATCTAGTATATTTCAGATAAGTTCAACAAATGGAGCGGCGAGGACAAGAGGATATGGAACCCCTACAAGATGCTAAGAACAAAGGATTGGCTCAAGCTCAAAAGCTCAAGACTCTACATTTTCATTTTAGTGATCTATGATCACATTGAGTCCATAGGAAATCCAATACTATTAAAAGGGGATGAGGTGTTGCTTAATGGCTTGCTTGCTCAAAATGCTTAGTGATATGCTCCAAAAACCCTCAACCACTTTCTCATATCCACATATGTCCCAAACCAAAAGTCAAATCCGGCCGCACCAAAATATTCTATCTGGCGCCACCGAGTTCACTTGGCATAGCCACTGCCAGAAACCCTAATCAATTCGGTGTCACCGATGGGATCTCGGTCTCACCGAGATGGGCTTGCAAACTCTCTGTTGCCTATTGCAATTATTTCAGTCTCACCAAGATATGCAATCGGTCCCACCAAGTTTGCTTCACCAACTCTCTGTTTTGCTTATTAGCAAAATCGGTCCCACCGATTTTGTGTAATCGGTCAAACCGAGATGAGGTTTTACCCTAACCCTAGCACATCGGTCCCATCTAGTTGATCATATCGGTCCCACCAAAAAGCCTAACGTTCACATTTTGAACTAAATCGGTCCGGCCGACTTTTCTGAACCGGTCCCACCGAGTTTGGTGAAATGTGTGTAACGGTTAGATTCTGTGTGGAGGCTATATATACCCCTCCACCCTTCCTTCATTAGAAAGGAGAGCCATCAGAACATGCCTACATTTTAGCATTCATTTTCTGAGAGAGAACCACCTACTCATGTGTTGAGACCAAGATATTCCATTCCAACCATTTGAATCTTGATCTCTAGCCTTCCCAAGTCCCACTCAAATCATCTTTCCACCTAATCCAAATCTGAGAGAGAAAGAGTTGAGTGTTGGGGAGACTATCATTTGAAGCACAAGAGCAAGGAGTTCATCATCAACACACCGTCTATTACCTTTTGGAGAGTGGTGTATCCTAGATTGGTTAGGTGTCACTTGGGAGCCTCCGTCAAGATTGTGGAGTTGAACCAAGGAGTTTGTACGGGCAAGGAGATCGCCTGTGAAGATCTACCCTAGTGAGGCAAGTCCTTTGTGGGCGATGGCCATGGTGGGATAGACAAGGTTGCTTCTTCGTGGCCCATTCATGGGTGGAGCCCTCCGTGGACTCACGCAATGATACGTCTCCATTGTATCTACTTTTCCAAACACTTTTGACCTTGCTTTGGACTCTAACTTGCATGATTTTAATGGAACTAACCCGGACTGACGATGTTTTCAGCAGAAATGCCATGGTGTTATTTTTGTGCAGAAATAAATGTTATCGGAATGACCTGAAACTTCACGGAGCATATTTTTGGAATATATATAAATACTGGTGAAAGAATCAATGCAAGGGGGCCCACACCCTGTCCACAAGGGTGGGGGCGCGCCCCCTGCCTCGTGGGCCCCCTGATGCTCCACCGACCTCAATTCCAACTCTATATATTCATGTTTGAGGAGAAAAAAATCAGAAAGAAGGATTCATCGCGTTTTATGATATGAAGCCGTCGCCAAGCCCTAATCTCTCTCGGGAGGGCTGATCTGGAGTCCGTTCGGGGCTCCAGAGAGGGGAATCCGTCGCCATCATCATCATCAACCTTCCCCCATCACTAGTTTCATGATGCTCACCGCCGTGCGTGAGTAATTCCATTGTAGGCTTTCTAGACGGTGATGGGTTGGATGAGATTTACCATGTAATCGAGTTAGTTTTGTTAGGGTTTGATCCCTAGTATCCATTATGTTCTGAGATTGATGTTCCTATGACTTTGCTATGCCTAATGCTTGTCACTAGCGCCCGAGTGCCATGATTTCAGAACTGAACCTATAATGTTTTCGTGAATATATGTGAGTTCTTGATCCTATCTTGCAAGTCTATAGTCACATATTATGTGTTATGATCCGTTAACCCCGAAGTGACAATAATCGGGATACTTACCGGTGATGACCGTAGTTTGGGGAGTTCATGTATTCATTAAGTGTTAATGCTTTGTCCGGTACTCTATTAAAAGGAGGCCTTAATATCCCTTAGTTTCCAATAGGACCCCGCTGCCACCGGAGAGTAGGACAAAAGATGCCATGCAAGTTCTTTTCCATAACAACGTATGACTATATTCGGAATACATGCCTACATTACATTGATGAACTGGAGCTAGTTCTATGTCACCCTATGTTATAACTGTTGCATGAGGAATCGCATCCGACATAATTATCCATCACTGATCCATTGCCTACGAGCTTTTCACATATAGATCTTTGCTTAGTTACTTTACTGTTGCCACTGTTAAAATTACTACAAAACTGCTACTGTTACTTTTACTACCGTTACCGCTACTATCATATTACTTTGCTAATAAATACTTTGCTGCAGATATAAAGTCTTTCAGGTGCGGTTGAATTGACAACTCAACGGTTAATACTTGAGAATATTCTTGGGCTTCCCTTGTGTCAAATCAACAAATTTGGGTTGAATACTCTACCCTCGAAAACTATTGTGATCCCCTATACTTGTGGGTTATCAAGACTATTTTCTGGCGCTGTTGCCGCGGAGGATAGCTCTATTCTTTGAGTCACTTGGGATTTATATCTGTTGATCACTATGAAGAACTTGAAAGATGAAAGAACAAAGATTTTTCCCTCAAGTACGAGCAGAGGTAAGGAACTACCATCTAGCTCTGCACTTGATTCACCTTCTGTTTTGAGTAAACTTGCGACACCTACACATGCTATTGGTTCTGATAGGTCACATGTTATTGATGATGCCACTTCTGCTTTGCGTGATATCTATGATGAAACTACTTCTATGCTTGATACTACTGTGCCACTAGGTGAATTTCTTGATGAACAACTTGCTAGGGCTAGAGAGAATGAAATTATTGAAACCGATAATATTGATGAAAGTGATGATGAAGATTCTCCCCCTAGATATGAATTGCCTGTTGTGCCTGAGGGTTATGTTATGGATGAAGAAACTGCTAGAGACTTTTTAGCTTGCAATGATAGATATGATCTTAAGAAACTGTTAGCTAAGCTGAAAGAAAAATCCTTGAATGCTAGAATGAAATATGACCCAGATTTTGCTACTTCACCTATCTGTATCTCTGATAAGGATTATGATTTCTCTATCGATCCTGAGTTATTGACTCTGATCCTTTTTATGGTTGAGTCTAAAACTGTTGTGGCACATCTTACTAAATTAAATAATATAGCCACCCTGTTCACTAATGATGAGAAAACTCGCTATTACTTTATCCTTAAGTTGTTTCCGTTCTCATTAAAGGGTGATGCTAAAACATGGTTTAATTATCTTGATCCTGGTTGTGTGCGTAGTCTCCAGTATATGATTTATTACTTCTCTGCTAAATATTTCCCCGCTCATAAGAAACAAGCACCCTTAAGGGAAATATATAATTTTGTGCAAATTGAAGAAGAGAGTCTCCCACAAGCTTGGGGGAGGCTTCTCCAATTACTTAATGCTTTGCCTGATCGTCCTCTCAAGAAAAATGAAATGCTTGATATCTTTTATAATGGACTAACTGATGCTTCCACATACCACCTAGATAGTTGTGTTGGTTGTGTTTTCACGGAAAGAACACCGGATGAAGTTGAAATTCTATTAAACAATGTGTTGACTAATGAAAAATGACAGGACTTTGCATGCTTCTAGTGAACCTGTTGTTGTAATACCTGAGAATCCCAATGATATTTCTATTTCTGATGCTGAAACACAATCTGGTAATGAACATGAACCTAGTGATAGTGTTAATGATGATGTTCATGTCGATGCTCAACCTAGCAATGACAATGATGTAGAGATTGAACCTGTTGTTGATCTTGATAACCCACAATCAAACAATCAACGTTATGATAAGAGGGACCTTGTTGCCAGGAAGCACGGGAAAGAAAGAGAACCATGGGTTCAGAAACCCATGCCTTTTCCTCCTAAACCATCCAAGAAAAAGGACGATGAGGATTTTGAGCGCTTTGTCGAAATGATTAGACCTATATTTTCGCTTATGCGTTTGACTGATATGCTTAAAATTAATCCTTATGCTAAGTATATGAAAGACGTTGTTACAAATAAAAGAAAGATACCGGAAGCTGAAATTTCCACCATGCTTGCTAATTATACTTGTAAAGGTGGAATACCAAAGAAACTTGGAGATCCAGGAGTACCAACTATACCATGCTCCATTAAAAGAAACTATGTTAAAGCTGCTTTACGTGATCTTGGAGCCGGTGTTAGTGGTATGCCTCTCTATTTATATCGTAGACTTGATTTGAATAAGTTGACACCTACTGAAATATCTTTGCAAAAGGCTGATAAATCAACTGTTATACCTGTTGGTATTTGTGAGGATGTGCCTGTTGTGGTTGCAAACGTTACTATTTTAACGGACTTTGTTATTCTTGATATTCCCGAGGACGATAGTATGTCTATTGTTCTTGGTACACCCTTTTTGAATACTGCATGGGCTGTTATTGATTGCAACCAAAGCAATGTCACTTTTCATGTTAATGTTAATGAGCATACGGTACACTTTCCGAGGAAACAACGTCAAGTCCATAGTATAAATTCTATTGGAAAAACTTCAACAATTATTATTGGAGGTTTTGAATTTCCTCTTCCTACCATCAAGAAGAAATATGATATTCTTATTGTTGGGACCATGCATATCCCCGTTGAGGTAACATAGTGTTATTCGAAAATTCTCCGGTTTCATGTTATTCGGAAAGAGTTTGTTAACAAGACTTGATCAACCTTGTTAGTGGATTCCTATTGATGAGCATGAGATGGATGAAGTTAGAAAGCACAACTCTCTGTACTCTTGTTTTTACTTTCTGTTATTTAGATTAAATAAAGCAGAATAGTATCTGAATTATCCTTGCAATAAAAAATACCCCTAAAATAAAAGTTCTCCAAATGTCCTGAAAATTCAATATGATTTTTCCTAGAATATTTAATAATTATTGGCACTAAGAACACACCTGGGGGCCACACCACCTGTCCACGAGGGTCTGATATGTCTCCGTCGTATCTATAATTTTTGATTGTTCCATGCCAATATTCTACAACTTTCATATACTTTTGGCAACTTTTTATACTATTTTTGGGACTAACATATTGATCCAGTGCCCAGTACCAGTTCCTGTTTGTTGCATGTTTTTTGTTTCGCAGTAAATCCATATCAAACGGAGTCCAGGCGGGATAAAAATTGACCGAGATTTTTTCGAATATATGTGATTTTTGGGAAGAAGAATCAACACGAGACAATGCCCGAGGGGGCCATGAGGCAGGGGGCGCACCCTGGGCCCTGGTGGCCACCCCGTAAGGCGGTTGGTGCCCTTCTTTTTCCACGAGAAAGCCAATATCCGGATAAAATCGTGTCCAAAATTCAGCCGAATCAGAGTTACGGACCTTCGGGAATTTAAGAAATGGTGAAAGGGCAGAATCAGGGAACGCAAAAACAGAGAGAGACAGAGAGACAGATCCAATCTCGGAGGGGCTCTCGCCCCTCCCATGCCCTGGAGGCCATGGACCTGAGGGGAAACCCTCCTCCCATCTAGGGGGGGGGAGGTCAAGGAAGAAGAAGAAGAAGGGGGCTCTCTCCCCCTCTCTCCCGGTGGCGCCGGAAAGCCGCTGGGGCCATCATCATCACCGCAATCTACACCAACAACTTCACCACCGCCATCACCAATTCTTCCCCCCTCTATGCAGCGGTGTACCCCTCTTTTACCCGCTGTAATATTTACTTAAACATGGTGCTCAACGCTATATATTATTTCCCAATGATGTATGGCTATCCTATGATGTTTGAGTAGATCCGTTTTGTCCTATGGGTTAATTGATGATCGTGATTGGTTTGAGTTGCATGTTTTATTATTGGTGCTGTACTATGGTGCTCTCCATGTCGCGCAAGCGTGAGGGATCCCCGATGTAGGGTTTGCAATATGTTCATGGTTTGCTTATGGTGGGTGGCGTCAGTGATAGAAACACATACCCGAGTAAGTAGGTTATTTGCGTATGGGAATAAAGAGGACTTGATGCCTTATAATGCTATGGTTGGGTTTTACCTTAATGATCTTTAGTAGTTGCGGATGCTTGCTAGAGTTCCAATCATAAGTGCATATGATCCAAGAAGAGAAAGTATGTTAGCTTATGCCTCTCCCTCAAATAAAATTGCAATAATGATTACCGGTCTAGTTATCGATTGCCTAGGGACAAATAACTTTCTAGTGACAAAAATCTCTCTACTGAAACTAATTTAGTTGTGTCTTTATATAAACAGCCCCTAGCTTTTATTTACATGCTCTTTACTATCTGGCAAACCTAGCCTACAACACCTACAAAGTACTTCTAGATTCATACTTGTTCTAGGTAAAGCGAACGTTAAGCGTGCGTAGAGTTGTATTGGTGGTCGATAGAACTTGAGGGCATATTTGTTCTACCTTGAGCTCCTCGTTGGGTTTGACACTCTTACTTGTTGAAAGAGGCTACAATTGACCCCCTATACTTGTGGATTATCAAGACCTTTTTCTGGCGGCGTTGCCGGGGAGTTATAGCATGGGGTGAATATTCTCATGTGTGCTTGTTTGCTTTATCACTAAGTAATTTTTATTTGCTGTTATAAGTTGTTCTCTATCTTTAGTTATGGATATGGAACACGAAATACCAAAAAAATTAGGTTTACTTGCGACTCATGGAGATGGGGAACCTTCTAAAACCATCGACGCTCCTGAGAAAACCCCATTCAACTTTATAATGGGAGTAACATTGGATCAACGTGAATACTTTAGGGATTATCGCTTGACTCAAAAAGGGAAACTATTAAGGCATCAAATTTATATGTTGCATTGGTATGCTCGGCAACTATGCTTCAGATATGATTATAGTCGTTGCTCTAGGATGAAGGCTCCACACCTTCCCTTTTCATGTGAATTTAATGATGATGAAACCTTGGCTTCTTATGCTAATGGTATATGTGATTATTATGATGTGGAACAAATAGAGGAATTTGTTGCTTTTATGGGTGCTTATGAAATTGAATCTTTGTTTAAAGAGTTTGAAGATTTTGATGATTCAGTTTATAGACCTGAAAATTTAGCTATCCTTAAATATTTCTATGAGAATTATAAATACAATTATCATATTGATGAATTTATTGAGAAAGTCTCCGCTGTCCGAGAAGAGACTAATATTTTGGAGGAGTCTATGGAAGAAGAAATTGATGAAACTGTGAGCTCATTGGATGAAAAAGATGAGGAGGAGAGCGGAGAATAAAAGGAGGAAGAGCGGATTAGCTACCTGAGCCCACCTTCTAATGAGAGTAACTCTTCAACTCATACATTGTTTAATTTCCCTTCATGCTTACCGAAGGATGATTGCTATGATGATTGTTATGATCCCATTGATTCTTTTGAAATATCCCTTTTTGATGATGCTTGCTATGCTTGTGACCAAGATGCCAATATGAATTATGCTTATGGAGATGAACTTGCTATAGTTCCTTATGTTAAACATGAAATTGTTACTATTGCACCCACGCATTATAGTCCTGTTATCTTTTTGAATTCTCCTGACTACACTATATCGGAGAAGTTTTCCCTTATTAAGGATTATATTGATGGGTTGCGTTTTACTACTGCACATGATGATTTTGATAGATATAATATGTATGTGCTTGCTGCTCCTACTTGCAATTATTATGAGAGAGGAACTACATCTCCGCCTCTCCATGTTTCAAATATGATAAAATTGCAAGAAACTATTTATACTATGCATTGGCCTTTACTATGTGTGCATGAATTGTTCTTCTATGACATAATGATGCATAGGAAGAGAGTTAGACTTCATTGTTGCATGATATATGCTACTTTGTGCTCACTACTAAATCACAAATCATTGTTAATTAAAATTGGCTTTGATATACCTTGGGATCCGGGTGGATTCATTACTTGAGCACTATATGCCTAGCTTAATGGCTTTAAAGAAAGCGCTGCCAGGGAGACAACCCAGAAGTTTTAGAGAGTCATTTATTTATGTTGAGTGCTTTTATATAGTTTAAAAACAAAAAATAAAGAGGGGAACCCAAAACTTTTCAAAAAGGAAAGTGAAAGTGAGAGAGACAAGCATTGTTGAAGTGGGGAGCTCCTTGAACTTTGTTCATGCTCACGGAAACTTTGTGAATATTGATTACAGCAACTTTTCAAAAAAATAATTATCCCCTTGTACAAACCAATTGTGTTATAAAAATAATGTGCCAAGATTTGCCTTTAGGATGTTTACATTGCTTGTTGGTTTGTGTGGTGCAGAACAGAAACTTTGGCTGTAGTGTGCGATTTTACATTTTTTTACTAGAATGTCAAACGGTTCTGAAAATTTTCGCACTGTCTTTATATGCAAATTGTTTATTTTTTCTAATTTTAGCAGAATTTTTGGAGTACCAGAGGTATGGTGAATGTTCAGATTACTACAGACTATCCTGTTGAAGACAGATTCTGTTTTTTATGCATAGTGAAACTATCGATTTCTATCAGTGGATTCAGCCATGGAAAATTTATATTACAGTAGCTAGAATGCAAACACAAAATATGAATTGGTTTGCAACAGTACTTGGAGTAGTGATTTGCTTTATTATACTAACGGATCTTACCGAGTTTTCTGTTGAGTTTTGTGTGGATGAAGTGTTCGAAGATCGAGGAGGTCTCGATGTGAGGAGAAGGAGGAGACGCAAGAGCTCAAACATGGGGATTCCCAAGGCACCCCAAGTAAATATTCAAGGAGACTCAAGCGTCTAAGCTTGGGGATGCCCCGGAAGGCATCCCATCTTTCTTCAACAAATATCGGTATATTTTCGGATTCATTCCGTTCATGCGATATGTGCAAATCTTGGAGCGTCTTTTGCATTTAGTTTTCACTTTTCTTTTGTGCACCATGCTGGTATGAGATAGTCCTTGGTTTATTTATGGAATGCTCATTTCACTTCACTTATATCTTTTGAGTATGGCTTTATAGAATGCTTCATGTGCTTCACTTATATCTTTTGAAGTTTGGATTGACTGTTTCTCTTCACATAGAAAACTGCCATTTGTAGAATGCTCTTTTGCTTCACTTACATTTGTTAGAGCGTGGGCATATCTTTTGTAGAAAGAATTAAACTCTCTTGATTCACTTATATCTATTTAGAGAGATGACAGGAACTGGTCATTCACATGGTTAGTCATAAAATCCTACATAAAACTTGTAGATCACTGAATATGATATGTTTCATTCCTTGCAATAGTTTTGCGATATAAAGATGGTGATATTAGAGTCATGCTAGTGGGTAGTTGTGGATTGTAGACATACTTGTGTTGAAGTTTGTGATTCCTGTAGCACGCACGTATGGTGAGCCGTTATGTGATGAAGTCGGAGCATGATTTAGTTATTGATTGTCTTCCTTATGAGTGATGGTCGGGGATGAGCGATGGTCTTTTCCTACCAATCTATCCCCCTAGGAGCATGTGCTTAGTACTTTGTTTCGATAGCTAATAGACTTTTGCAATAAGTATGTGAGTTCTTTATGACTAATGTTTGAGTCCATGGATTATACGCACTCTCACCCTTCCATCATTGCTAGCCTCTTCGGTACCGTGCATTGCCCTTTCTCACCTCGAGAGTTGGTGCAAACTTCACCGGTGCATCCAAACCCCGTGATATGATACGCTCAGTCACACATAAGCCTCCTTATATCTTCCTCAAAACAGCCACCATACCTACCTATCATGGCATTTCCATAGCCATTCCGAGATATATTGCCATGCAACTTCCATCATCATCATATACATGACTTGAGCATTCATTGTCATATTGCTTTGCATGATCGTAAGATAGCTAGCATGATGTTTCCATGGCTTGTCCGTTTTTTATGTCATTGCTACACTAGGTCATTGCACATCCCAGTACACCGCCGGAGGCACTCATATAGAGTCATACTTTGTTCTAGACATCGAGTTGTAATATTGAGTTGTAAGTAAATAAAAGTGTGATGATCATCATTATTAGAACATTGTCCCATGTGAGGTTATCAAAATAAAAGTAGCCAAAGAAGCCCCCCCCCCTCCCCCAAAAGAGAGAGGCCAAAGAAGCCTACAAAAAAAGAAAAAAGAGAGAAAAATAAAAAAAGAAAGAAAAGAGAGAAGTGACAATGTTACTATCCTTTTACCACACTCGTGCTTCGGAGTAGCACCATATTCTTCATATGGAGAGTCTCTTGAGTTATCACTTTCTTATACTAGTGGGAATTTTCATTATAGAACTTGGCTTGTATATTCCAACGATGTGCTTCCTCAAATGCCCTAGGTCTTCATGAGCAAGAAAGTTGGATGCACACCCAGTTAGTTTCCAGTTTGAGCTTTCATACACTTAGAGCTCGTAGTGCATCCGTTGCATGGCAATCCCTACTCCTCACATTGACATCAATTGATGGGCATCTCCATAGCCCGTTGATTAGTCGCGTCGATGTGAGACTTTCTCCTTTTTTCTCTTCTCCACACAACCTCCATCATCATATTATATTCGACCTATAGTGCTATGTCCATGGCTCACGCTCATGTATTGCATGAAAGTTGAAAAGGTTTGAGAATGTCAATAGTATGAAACAATTGCTTGGCTTGTCATCGGGGTTGTGCATGATTTGAATATTTTGTGTGGTGAAGATGGAGCATAGCCAGACCATATGATTTTGTAGGGATAGCTTTCTTTGGCCACGTTATTTTGAAAAGACATCATTGCTTTATTAGTATGCTCGAAGTATTATTGTCTTAATGTCAAATGATAAACTATTGCTTTGAATCACACGTGTCTTAATATTCATGCCATGATTAGATTACATGATCAAGATTATGCTAGGTAGCATTCCACATCAAAAATTATCTTTTTTATTATTTACCTACTCCAGGACGAGCAGGAATTAAGCTTGGGGATGCTGATACGTCTCCGTCATATCTATAATTTTTTATTGTTCCATGCCGATATTCTACAACTTTCATATACTTTTGGCAACTTTTTATACTATTTTTGGGACTAACATATTGAACTAGTGCCCAGTGCTAGTTCCTGTTTGTTGCATGTTTTTTCCGTAGTAAATCCATATCAAACGGAGTCCAAACGGGATAAGAGCTGGCGAAGATTTGTTTGGAATATATGTGATTTTTGGGAAGAGGAACCAATGCGAGACGATGCCTGAGGGGGCCACAAGGCAGGGGGCGCACCCTGGGGCCTTGTGTCCACCCCGTAAGGCGGTTGGTGCCCTTCTTTCGCCGCAAGAAAGCCAATATCCGGATAAAAACCATGTCCAAAATTCAGCCCAATTGGAGTTATGGATCTCCGGGAATTTAAGAAACGGTGAAAGGGCAGAATCAGGGAACGCAGAACCAGAGAGAGACAGAGAGACACATCCAATCTCGGAGGGGCTCTCGCCCCTCCCATGCCATGGAGGCCATGGACCAGAGGGGAAACCCTTCCCCATCTAGGGGGAAGGTCAAGGAAGAAGAAGAAGAAGAAGAAGAAGAAGAAGAAGAAGAAGAAGAAGAAGGGGGTCTCCCCCCTCTCTCCTAGTGGCGCCGGAACGCCATCGGGGCCATCATCATCACCGCAATCTACACCAACAACTTCACCACCGCCATCACCAACTCTTCCCCCTCTATGCAGAGGTGCAACCCCTCTTTTACCCACTGTAATCTTTACTTAAACATGGTGCTCAACGCTATATATATTATTTCCCAATGATGTATGGCTATCCTATGATGTTTGAGTAGACCTGTTTTATCCTATGGGTTAATTGATGATCGTGATTGGTTTGAGTTGCATGTTTTATTATTGGTGCTGTCCTATGGTGCTCTCCGTGTCGCGCAAGCGTGCGGGATCCCTGTTGTAGGGTTTGCAATATGTTCTTGATTTGCTTATGGTGGATGGCGTGAGTGATAGAAACACAGACCTGAGTAAGTAGGTTGTTTGCCTATGTGAATAAAGAGGACTTGATGCCTTATAATGCTATGGTTGGGTTTTACCTTAATGATCTTTAGTAGTTGTGGATGCTTGCTAGAGTTCCAATCATAAGTGCATATGATCCAAGAAGAGAAAGTATGTTAGCTTATGCCTCTCCCTCAAATAAAATTAAAATAATGATTACCAGTCTAGTTATCGATTGCCTAGGGACAAATAACTTTCTCGTGACAAAAATCTCTCTACTGAAACTAATTTAGTTGTGTCTTTATCTAAACATCCCCTAGCTTTTATTTACATGCTCTTTGTTATCTTGCAAACCTAGCCTACAACACCTACAAAGTACTTCTAGATTCATACTTGTTCTAGGTAAAGCGAATGTTAACCGTGCGTAGGGTTGTATCGGTGGTCGATAGAACTTGAGGGAATATTTGTTCTACCTTTAGCTCCTCGTTGGGTTCGACACTCTTATTGAAAGAGGCTACAATTTATCCCCTATACTTGTGGGTTATCAGGGTCCAGGGCGCGCCCCTTGCCTCGTGGACCCCAAGTGGGCCCCCCTTCACTTATTCTTGCACCCACACACTTCGTCTTCCTCCAGGAAAAATCCTCCACCAGCTCAAACCCGAGTTCTAGCTCATCTTGCTGCCATTTTCGATCTCCTTGCTCAAAGCTCCATTCACAAAACTGCTTAGGGGGATTGTTCTTTGGTATGTGACTCCTCCAATGATCCAACTAGTTTTTGTTCTAGTGCTTTATTTATTGCAATTTTTTGCTGCTTAGGTGACCTTGTTCTTGAGCTTGCATGTCAAATTTATGTGGTCAAAAGTAGTTTTACTGCATGATATGGCCTCTAGCCACTTGTGGGAGTAGTTGCTATCAATCTTGTTGAGTTTGGTTCACTTTTATTTTGAGTCACTCGAAATTTCAGAAATTTTTCATAGGAAGAAATATGTTTAGGAAAATGTACCAAGGTGGTTCCTCAAGGAAGCAAGGCCCAAGGCCCGCGGTACATGAGCCGGACAATGAACTACCAGGGGAAGCTCAAGTGCGGCCTTGTGAATGGCCATCAGAGGAGTTTATGATCCGTGCAGGTACCAAGGAAGAATCTGACACATATGTGTGTAATGCTGATCTTGAGGGCTTCGTGTCAGATAAGTGCCCGCAATAACGCTACCTAACTGATTCATTTGTGAGAAGGTTTAAATGTACATCCTCGCGCAATTCTCACACTGTTTTATTTGATCTTTATGATAAATCATATACCATGGACCTAGAAGATTTTAATACTTGTAAACTCCCGCCCCGGGGCAATGTTAGTGAACCTCGCAAATCTGAATATAAACACTTTCTTGCTATTATTACTGTGGGGGAATCTAGGGAAATCACACAAGCTACCATAGGAAGCATTCATTTCCCTTCCATACATTATTTTGCTCTCTTCATTGGTAGATTCATTAACGGTAAAGATGAGGCTTGTCACATGTGTGTTCCAGATCTTAGTGTCCTCAAGAGTGCAGTATTAGGCCATAAACAATATAATTTGGGGGCTATTGTTGCACGTAGGTTGCATCACAATAGTATAAGTGGAGATTTGTTTGGTGGAATTTATGCAACTCGCGTAGCTAACTATCTTGATATACCAATACGTGGAAATGATATTGAGTTGCCTCCTGCTTACCTAGATTATAATGCCATGGTTCGCCATCAGGTCCTCCAGTACCGGCTAATCTTTGATAGACGACGCACCGTCCATGTTTCTCTCCCTGCTCCTATTTTCTTTGACTTTCAAGCAAAAAGGAGATATGTTATAACCAAGGAGGAGGCGAACGAGTATGAGAGGAGGACGGAGGCAGCTCGCCTCCAAGCTACAGCTCGTCAAGCAGTAGCTGCTGCATCTCAGTACGACCCTAGCTATTACTTTGGATACCCACTAGGCCAGCCATGGCCATAGACCAACTTAGGCCAAAAGCCTAAGCTTGGGGGAGTATGTATTTCTCACCGACATTACATTCATGTTCACACACTCATGCCAATTGTCGGTGCTCATACTTTTTCATTGTACTATCCATGCTAGTTTATTTTTCTTTTCCAGCATTCTTCTTGTGTGTTTGAAAAATCTTAAGAAAAAACAAATAAAAAAATTAGTTGTAGCTTTTAGCTAGTTTACCTTCCATGCTTGTAGTAGTAGTAATTAAAAGAAAACCCAAAAAGATTTCTCATTCTTCTTTTGCTTGTTGGGAGCTTTGCCGTGTAAATAGTTTTATTTCCTTTCTTTTCTTTGTGGGTCGAGGGGAGAAGACCATGATGAAAATGTTGATTGGCTCTCATATGCATTATTGTTGATCTAACAAAGAGCCCTTATTACCTTGTCTTCTCCTATGTATTAAATGCTTGCAGATTCCAGCTTAGTCCAATGCACGTGCACTATTATTATAATCCGCACCGTTCGGCTGTGCAAGTGAAAGGCAATAATGACAATATATGATGGACCGATTGAGATGAGAGAAGCTGGTATGAACTCGGTCTATCTTGTTTTTGTAAATATGATTAGTTCATCGTTCATGATTCAGCCTATTATGAATGAAACATGTTTGCAATGACAATTATAGATTATAGTTTCTCATGCCATGCTTAATTAGCTAGGAGTTTATAATGGTTTACCTTGCATGCCAACATTCTATTAAAATGGTTGTGATGTGGTATGATAGGGTGGTATCCTCCTTTGAACGATTCGAGTGGCTTGACTTGGCACATGTTCACGCATGTAGTTGAAACAAAATCAACATAGCCTCCACGATATTTATGTTCATGGTGAATTATATCCTACTCATGCTTGCATTCAGTGTTGATTAATTTTAATGCATGTTCATGACTGTTGTCGCTCTCCAGCTGGCCGCTTCCCAGTCTCTTTCTAGCCTTCACTTGTACTAAGCGGGAATACTACTTGTGCATCCACTTCCATAAACCCCAAAAGTTATTCCATATGAGTCCACTATACCTTCCTATATGCGGTATCTACCCGCCATTCCAAGTAAATTTGTATGTGCCAAACTCTAAACCTTCAAATGAAATTCTGTTTTGTATGCTCGAATAGCTCATGTATCAACTAGGGTTGTCTATATCTTCCATGCTAGGCGGGTTATTCTCAAGAGGAGTGGACTCTGCTCCTCACTCACGAGAAAATGGTCGGTAACAGGGATGCCCAGTCCAATGCTCAAGCCAAATCAAAATAATTGCAAACAAAACTCCCCCAGGATTGTTGTTAGTTGGAGGCACCTATTGTTTCGGACAAGCCATGGATTGATGTTTGTTGGCGGTAGGGGGAGTATAAACTTTACCATTCTGCTTGGGAACCGCTTATAATGTGTGTAGCATGGAAGATATCGAGATCTCTTGGTTGTTATGTTGACAATGAAAGTATACCACTCAAAATATTATTTATCTCTATTTCAAAAATTGTGCTCTAGCACCTCTACAAATCACTGCTTCCCTCTGCGAAGGGCCTATCTATTTACTTTTATGTAGAGTCATCATCCTCTTATTGAAAAGCACCAGTTGGAGAGCAGTGATGTCATTTGCATGCATTACTATTAGTTTACATTGAGTATGACTGTGACTAGATCTCTTTTACCATGAATTACAATGTTTAGTCAGTCCTTGATCTCCAGAGGTGCTCTGCATTTATGTTTTGCGGTCTCAGAAAGGGCTAGCGAGATACCATCTTGTTATATCATATTATGATTGTTTCGAGAAAGTGTTGTCATCCGAGATTTATGATTATTGCTCGCTAGTTGATTATGCTATTGATATGAGTAAACATGATACCTAAATGTTATTGCGAATAAGATTAGTTCATAATATTCACTGAAAACTTGAATGCTGGCTTTACATATTTACAGCAACAAGATCAAATAGAGTTTGTAAAACTTTTTTCTTTATCACTTTTAGTTTGTCAACTGAATTGCTTGAGGACAAGCAAAGGTTTAAGCTTGGGGGAGTTGATACCTCTCCATCGTATCTACTTTTCCCAACACTTTTGACCTTGTTTTGGACTCTAACTTGCATGATTTGAATGGAACTGACCCGGACAGACGCTGTTTTCAGCAGAATTGCCATTTGTTATTTTTGTGCAGAAAGAAAAGTTCTCGAAATGACCTCAAACTTCACGGAGAATATTTTGGCATATATAAAAAATACTGGCGAAAGAATCAACGCAAGGGGGCCCACACCCTGTCCATGAGGGTGGGGTGTGCCCACCCCTTGAGGCGTGCCCCCATGCCTCGTGGGCCCCCAGATGCTCCACCGACCTCAACTCCAACTCTATATATTCACGTTCGGGGAGAAAAAAATCAAAAGAAGGATTCATCGTGTTTTACGATACGGAGCCGCCGCCAAGCCCTAATCTCTCTCGGGAGGGCTGATTTGGAGTTTGTTCGGGGCTCCAGAGAGGGGAATCCGTTGCCATCGTCATCATCAACCTTCCTCCATCACCAATTTCATGATGCTCACCGCCGTGCGTGAGTAATTCCATTGTAGGCTTGCTGGACGGTGATAGGTTGGATGAGATTTACCATGTAATCGAGTTAGTTTTGTTAGGGTTTGAACCCTAGTATCCATTATGTTCTGAGATTGATGTTGCTATGACTTTGCTATGCCTAATGATTGTCACTAGGGCCCGAGTGCCATGATTTCAGATCTGAACCTATTATGTTTTCATGAATATATATGAGTTCTTGATCCTATCTTGCAAGTCTATAGTCACCTATTATGTGTTATGATCTGTTAACCCCGAAGTGACAATAATCGGGATACTTACCGGCGATGACCGTAGTTTGAGGAGTTCATGTATTCACTAAGTGTTAGTGCTTTGGTTCGATACTCTATTAAAAGGAGGCCCCAATATCCCTTAGTTTCCAATAGGACCCCGCTGCCACGGGAGGGTAGGACAAAAGATGTCATGCAAGTTCTTTTCCATAAGCACGTATGACTATATTCAGAATACATGCCTACATTACATTGATGACCTGGAGCTAGTTCTGTGTCACCCTATGTTATAACTGTTGCATGACGAATCACATCTGACATAATTATCCATCACTGATCCATTGCCTACGAGCTTTTCACATATTGATCTTTGCTTAGTTACTTTACCGTTGCCACTGTTACAATTACTACAAAACTGCTACTGTTACTTTTGCTACCGTGACCACTACTATCATATTACATTGCTACTAAATACTTTGCTACAGATATTAAGTCTTTCAGGTGCGGTTGAATTCACAACTCAACAGTTAATACTTGAGAATATTCTTTGGCTTCCCTTGTTTCGAATCAATAAATTTGGGTTGAATACTCTACCCTCGAAAACTATTGCGATCCCATATGCTTGTGGGTTATCAAGACTATTTTCTGGCGCTGTTGCCGGGGAGCATAGCTCTATTCTTTGAGTCACTTGGGATTTATATCTGTTGATCACTATGAAGAACTTAAAAGATGAAAGAACCAAGATTTTTTCCCTCAACTACGAGGGGAGGTAAGGAACTGCCATCTAGCTCTGCACTTGATTCACCTTCTGTTTTGAGTAAACTTGCGACACCTAAACCCACTCCGAAGAAGAGGGGTATATTATATCTCAGTCCTGAAGATATGCAAGAGGCAAAGAAATCTATGAAAGAAAAAGGTATTAAAGCTGAAGATGTTAAGAATTTACCACCTATTGAAGAAATACATGGTCTTGATAACCAGACACATGTAGTGAAGGTAAATTCTCTCTATAGATTTGATGAAGGTGATATTCCTCATTATAAGTCTGCTAGCCAATGCTTGAGTTTGATAATTTTATTGCTAAACAAGAAAACTTCAATGCTTATGTTGGTAGACAATTGAAACGAAATGCTTATATGATGGAACACTTGAGTGATTATATGTCTAGAGTAAAAGGTGAACTTAAACTTAGTAGTAAACATGCTTCTATGGTTACCACTCAAGTAGAACAAGTACTTAAAGCTCAGAATGATTTGCTCAATGAATTAAATAATAAGAAAAATGATAATGTTGTTAGAGTTATGACTAGAGGGGGTAAAATGACTCAGGAAACTTTGTATCCTGAGGGCCACCCTAAGAGGATTGAGCAAGATTCTCAGATAACTAATGTTGATGGACCTAGTTCTTCTAAGAAGAAGAAAAAGAAAAATGATAGGACTTTGCATGCTTCTAGTGAACCTGTTATTGACATACCTGAGAATCCCAACGATATTTCTATTTTTGATGCTGAAACACAATCTGGCAATGAACATGAACCTAGTGATAGTGTTAATGATGATGTTCATGTTGATGCTCAACCTAGCAATGACAATGATGTAGAGATTGAACCTATTGTTGATCTTGATAACCCATAATCAAAGAATCAACGTTATGATAAGAGAGACCTTGTTGCTAGAATAAAATATGACCATGCTTTTGCTAATTCACCTATCTGTATCTCTGATAAGGATTATGATTTCTCTGTCGATCCTGAGCTAATTACTTTGGTTGAATCTGATCCTTTTTATGGCTATGAATATGAAACTATTGTGGCACATCTTACTAAATAAAATGATATAGCCACCCTGTTCACTAATGATGAGAAAACTCGCTATTACTTTATCCTTAAGTTGTTTTAGTTCTCATTAAAGGGTGATGTTAAAACATGGTTTAAATGTCTTGATCCTGGTTGTGTGCGTAGTCTCTAGGATATGATTTATTACTTCTCTGCTAAATATTTTCCCGTTCATAAGAAACAAGCTGCCTTAAGGGAAATATATAATTTTGTGCAAATTGAAGAAGAGAGTCTCCCACAAGCTTGAGGGAAGCTTCTCCAATTACTTAATGCGGATATGCAAGAGACAATGAGCTAGCACCACCTATCTTTCAAGTTGCCTTAAGTTGAATCTCTTGAAGGAAATATGCCCTAGAGGCAATAATAAAGTTGTTATTTATATTTCCTTATATCATGATAAATGTTTATTATTCATCCTAGAATTGTATTAACTGGAAACTTAGTACATGTGTGAATACATAGACAAACAGAGTGTCACTAGTTTGCCTCTACTTGCCTAGATCGTTGAATCAATGATGGTTGTGTTTCCTAACCATAGACATGAGTTGTAATTTCATTAATGGGATCACATCATTAGAGAATGATGTGATTGACTTGACTCAACGGTTAGCTTAGCATGATGATCATTTAGTTTGTTGTTGTTGCTTTCTCCATAACTTATACATGTTCCTATGACTATGAGATCATGCAACTCCCGAATACTGGAGGAACACCTTGTGTGCTACCAAACGTCACAACATAACTGGGTGATTATAAAGGTGCTCTACAGGTGTCTCTGATGGTGTTTGTTGAGTTTGCATAGATCGATATTAGGATTTGTTACTCCGATTGTCGGAGAGGTATCTTTGGGCCCTCTCGGTAATGCACATCAATATAAGCCTTGCAACAATGTAGCTAATGAGTTAGTTACGGGATGTAGCATTACGGAATGAGTAAAGAGACTTGCCGGTAACGAGATTGAACTAGGTAGTGAGATACCGACGACCGAATCTCGGGCAAGTAGCATACCGATGACAAAGGGAACAACGCATATCGTTATGCGGTTAGACAGATAAAGATCTTCGTAGAATATGTGGGAGCCAATATGAACATCTAGGTTCCGCTATTGGTTATTGACCGAAGACGTGTCTCGGTTATGTCTAGATAGTTCTCGAACCCGTAGGGTCCGCACGCTTAACTTTCGGTGACGATCGGTATTATGAGTTTATGTGTTTTGATGAACCGAAGGTAGTTCAGAGTCCTGGATTTGATCATGGACATGACGAGGAGTCCAAAATGGTCGAGACGCAAAGATCGATATATTGGAAGCCCATGTTTGGACATCGAAATGGTTCCGGATGTGTTCAGGCATTTTTCGGAGTACTGGGAGGTTACCGGAACCCCCCGGAGAGTATATGGGCCTTATTGGACTTTAGGGGAAAGAGAGAGGGGCTGCCTAGGGCAGGCCGCGTGCGCCCCCAAGGCCTAGTCCGAATTGGACTAGGGGGAGGGGCGGCGCCCCCTCCTTCCTTGTCTTCTCTCCTTCCCTTCCTTCTCTCCTACTCCTACTTGGAAAGGGGGGAATCCTACTCCCGGGTGGAGTAGGATTCCCTAGGGCGCGCCATAGTAGAGGGCCGGCCCTCCCCCTCCTCCACTCCTTTATATACGGGGGAGGGGGGCACCCCATAGACACACAAGTTGATCATTGATCTCTTAGCCATGTGTGGTGCCCCTCTCCACCATAATCCACCTCGGTCATATCGTAGTGATGCTTAGGCGAAGCCCTGTTCCGGTAGCATCATCATCATCATCACGTCATCATGCTGACAAAGATCTCCCTCGACACTCTGCTGGATCGTGAGTTCGTGGAACGTCACCGAGCCGAACGTGCGCAGATCGCGGAGGTGTCGTACCTTCGGTGCTAGGATTGGTCGATCGTGAAGACATACGACTACATCAACCGCGTTGTCATAATGCTTCTGCTTATCGTCTACGAGGGTATGTGGACAACACTCTTCCCTCTCGTTGCTATGCATCACCATGATCTTGCGTGTGCGTAGGAATTTTTTTGAAATTACTGTGTTCCCCAACATCTCTTGGATATAATCTACTTTATGTATCTAGACTTGCTGACTTTGGTTTCAATGTCCTATTTACTGAAGTAGATTACCAAGTGTTTCGTAGAGATAACCACAATATGGTCTTTACCAGTTTACGTAGAGGTGATCTTTACATTGTTGATTTCACTAAAAGGCTCAACCTAGAACTTGCTTAATTGCTAAATCTTCTAAAGGTTGGTTGTGGCATAGAAGATTAGGTCATGTGGGCATGCGAAATCTTGATAAGCTTATTAAAGGTGATCACATCCTTGGAGTAAAAGATGTTATATTTGACAAGGATAGATTCTGCAGTGCTTGTCAAGCAGGAAAACAAGTTGGAGGAAGTCATCCCGTGAAGAACATCATTACCATGAGAAGATCGCTCGAGCAACTTCATATGGATCTCTTTGGTCCCAATGCCTACAAAAGTCTCGGTGGTAACTCATTTGGTCTAGTCATAGTCAATGATTTTTCAAGATTTACGTGGGTGTTCTTTCTTGATGATAAACCGCAGGTCCAAAAGATCTTCAAGAACTTCGCTAGGAAGGCCCAAAATCAATTTGAAGTGAAGATCAAGAAGGTTCGAAGCGACAATGGAACGGAGTTCAAGAACGCAAATGTGGATACCTTTCATGCCGAAGAAGGGATTTCACATGAGTTCTCGGCTACGTACACGCCTCAACAAAATGGAGTTGTTGAGAGGAAGAACTGAACTCTTATCGAGATGGCGAGAACAATGCTTGTTGAGTACAAGACGCCAAAACACTTTTGGGAGGAAGCGGTTGAGACAGCTTGTCATGCAACAAATCGCTTGTTTCTTCACAAGCTACTCGGCAAGACGGCGTACGAGCTTCTCACTGGTAACAAACCCCAAGTTGGATACTTTCGAGTATTCGGCTCAAAGTGCTGCATTCTTGATAAGCATCGTCGTTCTAAATTTGCTCCTAAATCTCATGAGGGTTTCCTACTTGGTTATGGCTCAAACTCTCACACTTACCATGTCTACAACAATTTCACCCGAAAGGTTGAAGAGATGGTAGATGTGAAGTTTGATGAATCTAACGGCTCGCAAGTAGAGCAATTGCCAATTGATGTAGGAGACAAAGACCCTTCGGAAGCAATCCAAGACTTTTCTATTGGCAAGATTCGTCCAACAGAGGTGAAGGAGAGTACCTCATCCGTCCATGTGGAAGCTTCTACCTCTCGACAAGGTGAACCAAGAGTTGACATGGAAGCATCCACAAGTGGGACACGCCAAGATGAAGAAAACTAGGAAGTACACCAAGATGAGCCTCATCAACCTCCTTCCCCACCTCGACAAGAGAACGACAATGTCAACAACAAAGAAGGCCAAGAAGAAGAGCAAGATGATGAAGAAGATGCTCCACCTCGACCCAAAGAAAAGCTCTCACGAGTTCGAGCAAGAGTCTTAAGAGACCATCCCATCGAACAAATCTTCATTGATATCCAAACCGGGAGAATCACTCTCTCTAAAACTCGTTTGGCTAATTTTTGTGAACATTATTCATTCATCTCTAGTATTGAACCTATGAAGGTTGAAGAAGCACTGGAAGATCCGGATTGGATAAATGCCATGCACGAAGAGTTACACAATTTTGAGAGAAACCAAGTGTGGACATTGGTCGAGAAGCCCGACAACAACCACAATATCATCGGTACCAAATGGGTGTTTCGCAACAAGCAAGACGAAGATGGACAAGTAGTTTGCAACAAAGCAAGTCTCGTCGCCCAAGGCTAACTCAAGTCGAAAGTATGGAATATGGTGAGACATATGCCCCCTTGCTAGACTTGAGTCCATCCACATCTTACTTGCCTATGCTAATCACCATGATATCACCTTGTACCAAATGGACATTAAAAGTGCTTTCCTAAATGGTGAAATTGAGGAGGAAGTTTATGTTAAACAACCTCCCGACTTTGTTAATCCTAAGAAACCCGATCATGTTTACAAACTTCACAAAGCTCTTTATGGTCTTAAACAAGCTCCTAGAGCGTGGTATAAATGCTTGACCAAGTTCCTTATTGAAGAAGGCTTTGAGATTGGAAAGATTGATTCTACTATTTTTACTAAAAGGGTTAATGGTGAATTATTTGTGTGCCAAATTTATGTCGATGATATCATATTTGGTTCGACTAACTCTCAGTTTAATGAAAAGTTTGGGAAGCTAATGTCGGAGAAGTTTGAGATGTCTATGATGAGTGGACTCAAGTTCTTTCTTGGTTTGCAAATCAAGCAAACTAAGGAAGGCACATTTGTCTCTCAAACAAAGTACACCAAGGATTTATTCAAGAAGTTCAACATGCAAGAAAGCAAAGGTATGAAAACCCCCATGCCTACTAGTGGAAATCTTGACTTGACGAAGGATGGCAAACCGATTGACCAAAAGGTTTATCGCTCTATGATTGGTTCATTGTTATATCTATGTGCCTCCCATCCCGATATTATGCTAAGTGTGTGCATGTGTGCACGATATCAAGCGGCCCCCACAGAATGTAATCTTAAGGTTGTGAAAAGGATAGTGATATACCTAATACATACACCAAATTTAGGCATTTGGTATCCTAAGAGGTCTTCTTTTGATCTTGTTGGCTACTCCAATTCGGACTATGCCGGTGACAAGGTTGATAGAAAGTCCAGTCCGGGTACTTGTTAATTTCTTGGTAGATCTATTGTATCTTGGTCCTCCATGAAACAAAACTCGGTATCCTTATCCACCACCGAAGCGGGATACATTGCCACCGGTTCATGTTGTGCTCAATTACTTTGGATGACCCAAACTCTTAAAGATTATGGGATCTATGTGAAACATGTTCCATTGCTTTGTGACAATGAAAGCGCTATTAAGATTGCTCATAATCCCATGCAACATTCTTGAACCAAGCATATTGAAGTTCGTCATCATTTCATTCGAGATCATGTTGCCAAAGGGGACATTGATCTAAAGCATGTTTGTACCGATAAGCAATTGGCGGATATATTCAACAAACCGCTTGATGAGAAAGTATTTTGCCGTTTGAGAGGTGAATTGAACATCATTGATGCTTCAAACTTGGAGTAGAAACTCCATTTGGATAAATGCAAGGCATGAGCCATTGACTAATCCTTGATGTTTCTCTTATGATGATGATCATATGTCTTGGGTATATTTGCACCCTTGCATGCTATCTAACCCTTGTAGGTACTTGGATGATTGAAAATCTATGAGATTGCAAATCACTCACATCTTGAGCAATCTCTACATCACCAAATCTCTACAATATGGTGGTTGAAGACAAGGAAGCATGAAACCTCTCAACACATCCTTTGACCATTCTATATATCAAATTTCATTTGGTATCAAATTCATGATTGTCAATTTGGATACACAAGTGCTCTTTGATACGTCTCCAACGTATCTATAATTTATGAAGTATTCATGCTATTATATTATCAACCTTGGATGTTTTATATGCATTTATATGCTATTTTATATGGTTTTTGGGACTAACCTATTAACCTAGAGTCCAGTGCCAGTTTCTATTTTTTCCTTGTTTTGAGCTTTAAGATTACCAATTGAGTTTTAAGATTTCCTTGTTTTTGTTTTTGGGACTAACCTATTTTATATGGATACCAATTGAAAGGACCGATACGGTCAACCAGAGCGGGGTGAATAGGAGAGTGCAAATTTTAAGATTATTTGCCAAGCAGATAACTAAGGTTCACTAGAAATGCAACTAGGTGAACACAACCTAAATGGCAAGCAAACTTAAAGCAAAGTATGCTAGACAACAATCGAGATAGCAAGCCTACTGAAAGAATGATGTCCACTACACAAATTATTCTTGTAGACTCGTGTTGGGCCTTCAAGTGCAGAGTTTTGTAGGACAGTAGCAATTTTCCCTCAAGTGGATGACCTAAGGTTTATCAATCCATGGGGGTGTAGGATGAAGGTGGTCTCTCTCAAACAACCCTGCAATCAAATACAAGAAATCTCTTGTGTCCCCAACACAACCAATACAATGGCAAATTGTATACGTGCACTAGTTTGGTGAAGAGATGGTGATACGAGTGTAGTATGGATAGTAGATATAGGTTTTTGTAATCTGAAAAGAAAAAAAACATCAAGGTAGCAAGCGATAAAATGGAGCACAAACGGTATTGAAATGCTTGAAAACAAGGCCTAGGGTTCATACTTTCACTAGTGCAATCTCGCAATAGTGCTAACATAAT
Source organism: Triticum monococcum (assembly GCA_034509565.1). Taxonomy (NCBI): domain Eukaryota; kingdom Viridiplantae; phylum Streptophyta; class Magnoliopsida; order Poales; family Poaceae; genus Triticum; species Triticum monococcum. The sequence continues at coordinate 82,172,405 of CM067843.1, forward strand.
TGAATCATATAACAATCCCTCAACGTGGGACAAAGAGTCACTCCAAAGTTCTTATCTAGCGGAGAACATAATATGAAATTGTTTATAGGGTACAAAACATCCTCAAAGTTATCATTTACGATCAATCTATTGAGCTATTCCTATAAGTTTCACAAATGTCCCTAGAGTCCGTACTAGAATAACACCATATGATACACATCAACCAACTCTAATGTCACATAGATACTCCAATGTCACCACAAGTATCCATGAGTTGATTATTTAATATGCATCAAACAACTTCAGATCCATAGTATTCAATCCAACACAAAGAACTTCAAAGAATGCCCCAAGATTTCTACCGAAGAAAGTAGGACGAAAACGTGCATCAGCCCCTATGCATAATGTCACCTCGGGAATCTGTGAGTTGAGTGCCAAAACATACAACAAGTGAATCAATATAATACCCCATTGTCACCATGGGTATTCATATGCAAGGCATACATCAAGTGTTCTGAAATCCATAAAAGTATTCAATTCGATAATAGTGAAACCTCAAAGGTAAAAACTCAATTCATCACAACAAGATAGAGAGGGGAAAATACCATATGATCCAACTATATTATCAAAGCTCGCGGTACATCAAGCTCATGCCAAATCAAAATTTTGAAGTTATACTTGTTTTTCCTTCTTATGCTAGTTGATTCTTGTTCCCATAAATTGTGTGCTCACAAAATACCTAGGCATAGGAAGTGGGTTAGGTTTAAATTTTCTAGTCATATTCTTCATGATGCTCTCTTTATGTTTCAATTCTTATCTTTTATGTGAGCATCATTGAAATCATCATGCCTAGCTAAAAGGCATTAAAGAAAAGCGCTTGTTGGGAGACAACCCAATATTTACCCTTAATGTTTTTGTGTGTTATTATGATTAAGCTACTGTAGTAATCATTTTTATAGCTTTTGTTTCAATAAAGTGCCAAGTAAGACCTTTGGGTAGACTTGGGTGAAAGTTAATGTGATCTTGCTGTAAAAAACAGAAACTTTGTGCTCACGAGATTTTCTGCCATTTTTTATTGGAGAGTGAGATTAGGTTGATTCTTTTTGCAGAAGATTAATAGACAAATTCCTCACGTCCACCAATTTATTTCATAATTTTTCGAGCAGAGGTATGGTTTGTGTTCAGATCATTACAGACTATTCTGTTTCTGACAGATTCTGTTTTCATTGCATAGTTTGCTTGTTTTCTAGTTTCTATGACTTATATTTCTCAATATAAATTGTAGAAATGATATGGTACAGTAGGCATTCGGTTTACTATTTATCATACTAACCTATCTCACGAAGTTCCGTTAAGTTTTGTGTGATTGAAGTTTTCAAGCTTTGGGTGAGATATCGATATGAGGAGAATAAGGAGTGGAAAGAACCTAAGCTTGGGGATGCCCAAGGCACCCCAAGGTAATATTCAAGGAATACTCAAGCACCTAAGCTTGGGGATGCCCCGGAAGACATCCCCTCTTTCGTCTTCAAAACTATCGGTATACCTTACTCGGAGCTATATTTTTATTCGTCACATGATATGTGTTTTGCTTGGAGTGTATTTTCAATTTTACTTGCCCTTTAAATAAAATCATTGGATCTGAAATATTAAATGAAAAAGAATCCTCCCATGGCTAGTTAATTATTTGACTACTCAGTGTCCTTCACTATTATCTTTTGGAGTAGTTTGTCATTTACTCATGTGCTTCACGTATATCCTATGAGTAAATGGTTGAATAATTGAACATCATAAATCTGAATTTATATATGTTTCATATGCTTATACCATGGGGAGTAATGACTTCACATAGAATAAGTATAGGCAGTAAACTTATTGAAAGCTAGCAAACGTAGAATTGGTCACTTGAACAATTCATGAAAGAATATTGAAGGAAGAGAGATTTCACATATAAATATACTATCTTGGACATCTTTTGTAATTGTGATCACTCATTAAAATATGACATGCTAAAAGGTTGATGTCGGACAAGGAAGACAACATAATGGGTTATGTTTTCTTATATCCGAAATAAAGTATATTGTCTTGAATCATCCAACATGTTGAGCTTGCTTTTCCCCCTCATGCTAGCCAAATTCTTTGCACCAAGTAGAGATACTACTTGTGCTTCCAAACATTCCTTCAACTAGTTTTGCCATGAGAGTCCACCATACCTACCTATGGATTGAGTAAGATCCTTCAAGTAAGTTGTCATCGGTGCATGCAATAAAAATTGCCTTCTAAATATGTATGATCTATTAATGTGGAGAAAATAAGCTTTATAAGATCGTGTGATGTGGAAGAAATAAAAGCGACGGACTGCATAATAAAGGTCCATATCACTAGTGGCAATATAAAGTGACGTTCTTTTGCATTAAGATTTTGTGCATCCAACCATAAAAGCGCATGACAACCTCTGCTTCCCTCTGCGAAGGGCCTATCTTTTACTTTTATCTTCTACCATTATGCAAGAGTCATGGTGATCTTCACCTTTCCTTTTTACATTTTATCCTTTGGCAAGCACATTGTGTTGGAAAGATCCTGATATATATATCCAATTGGATGTAAGTTTTCATGAACTATTGTTGTTGACATTACCCTTGAGGTAAAACGTTGGGAGGCAAAACTATAAGCCCCTATCTTTCTCTGTGTCCGATTAAAATTTTGAACCCATAAATATCACGTGAGTGTCAGCAATTGTGAAAGACTAAATGATAGTTGAGTATGTGGAGTTTGCTAAATCAAAGCTCTGACATAGACCCTTCCTGAAAGTAAGATGAATTGCAATTGTTTGATGACTGAGAATATAGTTTGTTAGTTTCAAGAGAGTTTATGATATATACTTTAACATACGAATAGCTTGTTACTTGATCATGAAAAGTTTTATGAAAATGATCTACTGTTATGATATATAATGATGCTAGAAAAAGTGGTTGGAACAATCATTGATAAAACTTATGCACTTGCTAGCATTCACGCTTCATAAATTATTTCTTTTATCATTTACCTACTCGAGTACGAGCAGGAATTAAGCTTGGGGATGCTGATACATCTCCAACGTATCTATAATTTATGAAGTATTCATGCTATTATATTATCAACCTTGGTTGTTTTATATGCATTTATATGCTATTTTATATGGTTTTGGGGACTAACCTATTAACCTAGAGCCCCGTGCCAGTTTCTATTTTTTTTCCTTGTTTTTGAGTTTTACAGAAAAGGAATATCAAACGGAGTCCAATTGACGTGCCATTTTTTGATGATTTTTTATGGACCAAAAGAAGACCCCGGAGTAAAAGAGTTGGGCCAGAAGAGTCCCAGGTTGTCCACGAGGGTGGGGGCGCCCACCCCCTGGGCATGGGCCCCTGCCTCATGGATGCCTCGGGCACCTCCTTGACGTGAGACCGATGCCAAAAATTCCTATAAATACAGAAACCTCGGAAAATTAACCTAGATCGGGAGTTCCGCCGCCAGATGCCTCGTAGCCACTGAAAACCAATCTAGGCCCTCTCCGGCACCCTGCCGGAAGGGGCCATCATCACCGGAGGGCATGGAGGAGGATCCCGGAGGGGCCATCATCACCATGAAGGCCAAGGACCAGAGGGAGAACCTCTCCCCATCTAGGGGGGAGGCCATGGAGGAGCAAGCACAAGTGGGAGAACCTCTCCTCCTCTCTCTCAGTGGCACCGGAGTGCCATCGGGAGGGGAATCATCGCCGCGGTGATCGTCTTCATCAACATCACCATCATCATCATCACCCTCATCTCTTTTACACGGTCCACTCTCCCGCACCCCGCTGGAACCCCTACTTGAACATGGTGCTTTATGCCACATATTATGATCCAATGATGTGTTGCCATCCTATGATGTTTTGAGTAGTTATCCTTTATCTTTGGGTTGATTTATGATCTAGATTGGTATGAGTTGTATGTTTTAATTTGGTGCTGTCCTATGGTGCCCTCCGTGTCACGCAAGAATGAGGGGTTCCCGCTGTAGGGTGTTGCAATACGTTTATGATTCGCTTATAGTGGGTTGCGTGAGCGACTGAAACACAAACCCAAGTAAGGGGGTTGTTGCGTATGGGATAAAGAGGACTTGATGCTTTAATGCTATGGTTGGGTTTTACCTTAATGATCTTTAGTAGTTGCGGATGCTTGCTAGAGTTCCAATCATAAGTGCATATGATCCAAGTAGAGAAAGTATGTTAGCTTATGCCTCTCCCTCATATGAAACTGCAATAGTGATTACCAGTTTTGTTAACGATTGCCTAGGACAATTCCGCACACCGATCCACCATTATTCCACACTCGCTATTTATAATATTTAGTAATATATTCTAACTTCATGATAATAGCACCTCCTTTTATAGTTTAGCTCTCCGATATCATACAAAGTTATCCTCTTCATACCCACAGCATAGTTTTATTTCTCGTTGCTAGTTGGAAGCAAACATTCAGTGTACATAGAGTTGTATCAGCGGCAGATAGGGCTTGAGAGAATATTGATCTTACCTTTAGCTCCTTGTGGGTTCGACACTCCATACTTATCACTTCCACCTTTGGAAATTGCTACGATGATTCCTTGCACTTCGGGATTATCACTCTTCCTTGCAAGACTAACCCATGTAGGTAGATGAACTCAAACTACAGGTGGTGCTCCCAATCTTTGATGAGCTACATCAACCTTGAGCATCCCACACAAGTTCAACTACATGATCCAGTTCAACACCACCACCCAAGGTATGTTATTCCATCTTAGAGAAGCTTTACCCCAAGTCATGGGTCAAAGCAACTCAGCAAGATGCGAATACATCAAATGCTTAAACGAAAAAGGGTAACCACATTTTGAGCTTAAACGATGAGTATGACCTACGATCAAGTGTTCTCACTTGACTCCTCAGTCAATATACTCTAACATAGGTGACTTTGTCGCCGACCAATTCTAGATGAAGTTCTCTAGTGTTTCTTTGTATTCTTGTATTTTTCTATTTCATATTTGTTTCCCTTCATCTAGATTTATTTTCTTTTCCCTGCATCCAATTCATTGAAAATCCTTCAGCTAATTTCTTGCAAATCCTTGTGTGATCTTATTTGCCTAGTGAGCTGAGATGACAACTGTTTTATCTGTGTTGAACTCGGACACAATGATTTGTCTCTTTCGGTCTAACCAAATCAATTCGGTGCCGCTGAAGTAAACAACTTGGTGTTACCGATTTCAATGCTGAGAAGACACTTTGTCATGTTCATCCAACATAATTGATCCAGCTCCACTCGATGATTCTTTTCATCTACCAGCATCACACTCTATATGCTGCTTTGCTCTGTGGCTCAAGGACCAAACCTATTTTGACTCACAATCTAGAAGATCCCTTCTTAGAAATTGATGTCAAAGGGGGAGAGAGAGAGATCACATCAAAGCTTACTCACTCAAAAGGGGGAGAGTACTTCAAAGGGGGAGAATGCTTAATCATATCAAACGGAGAGAGACCCCAGATGCTTGGTATTCAACAGGAGAGAACTCACATGTCTTTAAGAGGGGAAAGACATGTTAGTTTGTCTTTTGTCTCATGTTTCTGTGCTCTGGTCTGCTTTGAGCTGATTTTTTATTCCCTATATTCTCCCATTATCACATATAAGATTCAAGGGGAAAAAGACATCTAAGGGAAGGAAATCTTCAATTCATTGCATATCTTTTCCTTGGGGTCATGTATATATCCAATGGGAGTACCTAGTACTCATTCTCTACATGTCATCCTAGTCTTGGTACTGTTGTGGTCTGCTGTTTGCTATGTTTAGTAGAAGAATCTGTGTTATCTAACCTTGTTTACTCAGGTTCATCTCTTCATAAGCCAGCTCAAGACCACAAGGTAAGTATATGCATCACATTCATGTGCATGATGATCTCTTGCTGATGTACATATTGTTTACAGGAAGAAATCATGAACATGAAGCTACAATTCTTATATCCACATCATTTGCTCTGATGCATATAGCCAAGATACATGTAACTCATTGCTTGCTCTGTCATGTCTATGCATTCACATGATCTCATATTCCATAGTTACATGATTGCATACATGTAGGGGGAGCCTATGCATGTTACATGTTCTTCCAAAGCTTTACTTCCTATTCTCTATATCTTAACCTAGAGCTTTGATGTATGTTGTCATCGATTACCAAAAAGGGGTAGATTGAAAGCACAAGTGTTCCCTGGGTGGTTTTGGTAATTAATGTCAACATATCTCTCGTGGGACTAATATTTTTATCTAGTATATTTCAGATATGTGACGCCCCCGATTCAACCGTACACTAATCATACACGCAAACGTGTACGATCAAGATTAGGGACTCACGGGAAGATATCACAACACAACTCTACAAATAAAATAAGTCATACAAGCATCATATTACAAGCCAGGGGCCTCGAGGGCTCCAATACAAGAGCTCGATCATAGACGAGTCAGCGGAAGCAACAATATATGAGTACAGACATAAGTTAAACAAGTTTGTCTTAAGAAGGCTAGCACAAACTGGGATACATATCGAAAGAGGTGCAGGCCTCCTGCCTGGGATCCTCTTAAACTGCTCCTGGTCATCGTCAGCGGCCTGCACGTAGTAGTAGGCACCTCCCGAGTAGTAGCAGTTGTCATCGACAGTGGCGTCTGGCTCCTGGACTCCAACGTATGGTCGCAACAATCGGATATAGAAAGGGGGGAAAAGGGGAGCAAAGCAAGCGTGAGTACTCATCCAAAGTACTTGCAAGCAAGGATCTACACTACATATGCATTGGTATCAAATGGAAAAGGGGTAGTATATGTGGACTGAACTGCAGAATGCCAGAATAAGAGGGGGATAGCTAGTCCTATCAAAGACTACGCTTCTGGCAGCCTCCATCTTGCAGCATGTAGAAGAGAGTAGATGGTAAGTTCACCAAGTATCATCGCATAGCATAATTGTCAGAGTAAATGACCACGGGTAGCATAGCCGGCTCCCCTGGCCCTTCTAAAAAAATTATAAGCCGATACGACCATCAAGAGTCCAAGACGCAGGGACGCCTTCCCCTTGCCGGCTGTCTCCCAGGCCGACTATCGGAAGGCGGCCCGGCTTTAGCCTTCATAAAGAAAGCCATGGGAGGGCCGGATCCAAGAAGCCGGCCGTGAGAAGGCCGACTCCAGGAGGCCGGCTCCCACAAAGCGGTCAAGATCGTACCCTCGAAGTCTGCATCCACCTAACGGCGATGTGACAGGGCGTGGCTACAGTAAAGCCTGCCACCCCCGAATCCCGGAGCACGCCTAGCACAGTGCGCCGCACGGGGAGGCCATGACCCGTCCGGCGCAGCACTGTTGCCATGTTGACCCTGATGTCATCCACGACGGGCCGTCAGCACGGCCCACGGGCGGTGGGCCCCTTTGGGCAGAGAGACACCCAAAAGCGGTCAGGCCTCCCCCAGTCGGCCCAAGACAGGGCCGGCTCCCTATAGCCGGCCTGCCCCCTCCCTCGAAAGAGACGCCCCATTAAGAAGACAAGACGCGGTGAGGCTACAACGATCGCCCGCCGAGCGGCGGCACTGTAGCCACGCCCACTCCGGCGAAGCCTTCATCACCATGATTGAGGCAACAGTAACCAGCCACCGACAAGGCCCTTGACAGTGGGGTCTGCCTGTTGACCAAGGATCCGGCAGCCGGTTGGACCCACCAGCCGGCGGGCCCCAGCAGACGGCGCAGAAGCCGGCGAGCGTAGACACAAACGGCTGGGCCCCACACCCAGCCGGATTACCATTGTACCCGCCGGGGGGTAGGCCTATATAAACCCCCCGGGGCACCCATGCAAGGGGGGAATCCAAGCTAGTTCTAGACACCACATAGAGAGGAGAGGGGAGCCAGCCGTGCCCTTCTTCTTCTCACCAAACAGCTCAAGGAGCATCGTGTAGCTACTTGTTCATCTAGTGGTCATGCGGAGACCCCGCAGAGCAGCAGTAGGGGTGTTATCTCCACGGAGAGCCCCGAAGCTGGGTAAGATTCGCCGGCGTGCATGTCTTCGCCTCATCCCGTTTCCAGGCACCGATGATGTCTTACTGGCTCCCACAATGATAAGCCACCCGTTGGCATATGTCGCACCTACCACCCGACAGTAATCCTACCTCGTGATCCTCCCCTCGGCTATTAGAATAGATAAACTTCCCTCCAGGGGTGCACCACATTTCCTCACATGCTCGATCCCCTTTGTCCGGACACACTTTTTTGGGTCATGCCCGGCCTCAGAAGATCAACACGTCGCAGCCCTACCTAGGCACAACAGAGAGGTCAGCACGTCGGTCTAAATCCTATGGCGCAGGGGTCTAGGCCCATCCCCCATTGCAAACTTGCACGTTGCATACGCGGCCGGCGAGCAGACCTAGCCTCCCTTATCAAGACCAGGCGTTCCAGTCCAACTCGGCGCGCGCCGCTCAGTCGCTGACGTCACGAAGGCTTTGGTTGATACCACGACGTCGAGTGCCCATAACGGTTCCCGCGTAGTTGGTTAGTGCGTATAGGCCAGTGGCCAGACTCAGATTAAATACCAAGATCTCATTAAGCGTGTTATCTTGAAGTAACCGCCAACGCCGACCAGGGCTAGGCCCACCTCTCCCCTGGGTGGTCTCAACTTCCCCTGTCGCTCCGCCACAAAGATCCACCCAGAGGGCCGTCGGGACAAAGGTCCTTTCAGCCCCCAATCCGTGAATCACTCACGTGTACTCTACGAGCCAACCCGTCTTTAGTCATCACAGGTATCATATAATATGTATAAGTATACACCCGTGATCACTTCCCGAGTGATCACAACCCGATAATATAGCATGGAAGACAGACAAGAATGTAGGGCCACTGATGGTAAACTAGCATCCTATACTAAGCATATAGGATTGCAGGTAAAGGTAACAATAACGGTAGCAACAATGACAGGCTATGCATCGGGATAGGATTAACGGAAAGCAGTAACATGCTACACTACTCTAATGCAAGCAGTAGAGATAAGAATAGGCGATATCTGGTGATCAAGGGGGGCTTGCCTGGTTGCTCTGGCAAGAAGGAGGGGTCATTTTCGATGTAGTCGAACACACGGACATCGACAGCGGTCTCGCAGTCTACCGGAAAGGAGTAACGGAGGGGGGACACATTAAATAACAGAGCAATCAAATGTAACACAAAGCAAGACGCGGCAATACGTTGTGCTAGGGGTGACCTAACGTAGGGATAGGTGATACCGGCAAAGGGGGGAACATCCGGGAAAGTATTCCCAGTGTTTCGCGTTTTCGGGCAGATGAACCGGAGGGGGAAAGTTGCGTGTTCGCTATGCTAGGGATGTGTGGCGGACGAACGGACTGCATATTCGGATTCATCTTGTCGTTCTGAGAAACTTTCAGGTTCAAAGTTTTTCCATCCGAGCTACGGTTTATTTTATATTAATTTTAAAAGATTTAATCATTTTTAAGAATTTATTTAATTATTTTAATTCAACATTATCCAGAATAGTGCCTGCTGGCGTCATCATGACGTCCGCAGTCAACTTTGACCGTTGATCGGTCAAACTGACGTATGGGTCCCGCATATCATTGTCTAACTAACGAACTAACTGTTTAGTTAGATTAATTAGCAGGTTAGTTAGGTTTAATAGTTAGTTATCAGAATTAATTTAGTTAATTAATTCTTTATTTAATTAATATTCTAATTAATTTTAATTATTAATTATTATATTTTTAATTAATTCATTTCATTTTTTTAACATTCTAGGGGGGCGGGGCCCCCTTGTCATTGGCCTGGGGAGGCTAACGGGCGCGGCAGGGTGCTTCGCCGGAGTGCGGCCATGACAACCAAGAGAGCGGGCGGAGAGGCGAGTCGCGGTGCCGATGGCTGCATCAGGGGCGCGGGCGAAGACGGGGAGGTGGCCAGGGCGCGGGGGAGCAGCGGCTGGGCCACGTGCGGGCGCGCGAGCTTGAGGCCGCACGGGGGCAGCAAGGATGGCGGCGAGCGGGGCTAAGCGGCTGAAGGCGGGGCGCGTGGCGGCACTAGAGAAGGTGGGGCGGCGAGCAGCGGCGGCACGGCGAGGCCTGCGCGGTCGCGGACAGCGAGGGAGCAGGGCGGCGCGCTGGCCATGGCTGGATCGGGCACATGACCGCGGCGGAGGGGCGGAGCACGGCGATGGGCCGCGGAGGGTGCGGGCGGTGATGGGCAGCGGTGGGTGCGGACGGCGATGGCAGAGCGGGTGTGGCGCGCGGGGTGTGAGGTGAGCGGGGGCTCAACAACAGGAGAGAGGGAGTGAGGAGGGGAGGCAGCGGGTCACAGGGGTGCTGCAGGGGGGAGGCAGTGGGCTCAGGAAGGTGTTCGAGGAGGCCGGCGGGAACATGGTAGAGCGACGAGGAGGAGGTCGAGGCGTGCAGGGCAGTGGCGAGGTGCGGGCGAGCGCCGGCCACGTCCGGGCGCGGCCAAGGGGGGCACGGACCGCGGGGCGGCACGACGGCAAGGGCGGGCAGAGGAAGGCGTGGGCGTCGCGTGGAAGGAGCCGGTGGTGTTGGCTGGCATGCACCGGTGGCCAACAAGGTGGGGGCCGCTGGCGACGAGGCGGTGGATGAGCCGCTTAGGCGAGCACACACGTGTGCCGGCAAGCGCCGGCCATGGCTGGGCGCGGAGATCTAGGCGGCGTCGCGGGGACTAGCACGGCGGCGATGGCAGGGTCGGGCCCCCGAGTGCCCCGATTCAGAATCGGGAGGGGAAGGAGAGATACGTGGGGAGTGGGTGGCGGAGTAGGTCGAGTAGTGGTGCTAGGGTTCGGTCGGATGGGGATAATGGGGGAACGGGGGTGGGTCGGCCGGTTGTTGTGGGAGGGGCCCGAGGCCCATGGGAAGTCGGGGGGTTCTTTTCCTTTTATTTCTATTATTTATTTTTCTTTCTATTTTCTTTACTGGTTGGTTTTTTCTTTTAGTAGCAAATGATTTTAGTTGTAGTTGTAACTTGGCACATAAATACCAGGTTTTATCCTATGGCCACATAGAAAGTTTGGACCCAAATGGACTTGTTCAAATATTTTAAAATTTGAAAAGGCCAAGTAGTTTGCTGCTGGACCACTTAATAAATCTCTAGGTATTACTAGGTGAGTCAAATATTGTTGGTTTCAACTTAACAATGATCAAGGGAATTTTTAGAATAAGGTGAGCATTTTAGCTTTACTGTTCGAAGAAATAATTTATTTGACTTTAATTTAAATTGAAAATGGCTTGACTTTTATGAAGTGGGAATTTAGCTTAGCTAGCCTGGTGATATGGCATCATTAGGGTGAGGTTATTGTAGCTAACCACTGGGGGTGTTACAAATCTCCTCCATTACAAGAAATCTCGTCCCGAGATTTAAGAGGTGGAATAAGGGGGAGACGTCTGGTTACGAAATTGTAATGAATCTTCTAGGCCTTGGTTGGTCTTCTCCAAGAGGTCGATCCATTACGTTGATGTCTTCATTCCTCTGCTTCAGATCATCATGATGAAGTCATCATCCTTTCTTTAGAAATTTCATCGTACTTACGAAAGGACAAGGGGTAACTTCGGAAGAACGGACCTTACAAGGTTGCCATCTGGAATATAACTCAGGGAATGTGGTAGAAGTAATTCTCGAATAGACACTTAAGAAAATATCGAGAGTAAAGTAAGAAGGTACCATGAGAAGTTTTAAGCGGGCAGGCAATCGTTCGATGCCCGAAACAGGGCGTGAAAGGGGTTTAAAGCAACGGGAATAACTATTGTGTCTGATACCAGAATTGATGATCTCTCGGAGGGTGGCTCATGAATTTCATACGAGGCCACATGCGAGGAATAACTTTTTGAAATCGGAGGGGGGGGTGTACAGGAGAGTCAGGTTTCGATCCTGGGACCTGTTGGTTATGGGCCCACCATGTGGGTTTAAAGTAGGAAGAGCGGTAATGTCTTGCACGATCATGTAAGCAAGGCATGTCGGAGGATGGCGGCAACAACATTGGTACCAAGGGCGAGGGACGAAGAGAACCATTTTCCTGCTCGTTGAATGAGGCGGACTGATAGGCAAAGTTCTCGTCCATCGGTGGCTACCGGAATGTCATCAACAATAGTAACAGGGTCATGCTGACAGAATTGTACACCGAGGTGTTTACATAAGCAGGAGAATATTTCTGCTTGGATCATATAGATCATAAGAAAGGTTAAACCAAACAATGGCAAGGAAAATGTGATTATCAGATTAAACAGAACAATGGAAAGAAAAAAATGTGTTTAAACACATAATTCAGGGGTATATCCTTCTCAAGGGCAAGCGGAGAAGAAATATCCATGATGGGATATAAAGAAGAATATCCTTTAGGAAAGGGGAGAGAAATTTCATGGCATTACCCATACAACGATGTCTGGATAATTGATAAAGAAAATATAGCATTTTGAAGATCGGAGTACCACAGACATGCTTCGAGATAGCATTGGCATGGTCTTCAAGCAAAGTTCGGACTTTGGATACAAAGAATCTATCAGGAACAACTTATAGGATAAGTCTTATGATTTCCTCATGGAAGAATCGCTAACGTTGCTAAGAAGGGAACTATAACAATAGGTCCTCCGGCCAGGTGTGCTAGGCATGACATCATCTTACCGGGTCATATAAAAGACCAATGTTGTAACTCTTGGGAATATGTCCCAACCATCATATCTGACTGAGATTCAGATCTGATTGGTGTCAGGATACCTCAGACTCAGGATGCCTGAAAAGGAAAAGTGCAACACAAATTGACAAGATGACATTGTAAGATTCTCGGGAAATGAACTATGAAAGCAAGTTCTGAAGAAGAGTTCATCATTAAACCAAGGAGAAGATGAGGAGGTGGCTGATGAACTCAGCGACAAAGAATCAAGATTTCCAAAAGATGGATTCCCACCAGTATTCGAACAAGTAGAGAACATTTGTTAGATCAATGATATAATGAGGTATGCTCGAGAAAAACATACACGGTTAATCATTGATTGAAAGGTGCACCCAAAATATAGGCTTCGGTAGCACGATCAATGTTAGAATGGTGACTCGATAACCAATGGTCTAAGAATGAAATATCGACCATTAACTTCAAAGCAATAGGGTTGCTAGAAGTTTTGTAGTCGCACATCATAGTTCAATTGTTGGTTTTCCGGTTAGAAACAACACGAGGACCAAGGAATGAACGGATAATGCAAGAAGTATCACCTGTATCAAGATCTCTTAATAGGCGGTGAAATCATCACGACTTTCTTGACATAAAAGATGGTAATACTTCCAAGGTAAAGAAGAACAACTGCTGGGTAGCAAGGATCCCAAGGTATAACACAAAACACGAACAAGTTTGTGTCAAACGGAAGGCAATAAAGTGGTCAATGATAACACGAATCATCGAGGGGCAAGGATGGTATTATCCATCAAGAATTCGATATATATATATATATATCTTGGAAGAGCTTAGGATGTTGATGATGATCACGACACAGTTGTCGAGAGATTTCATGAAGATGTAATCGGTCGGCGATGCCATCAAGTCAAATGATGATGAAGCGAAAGGTTATGGAAACCAAGGGTGCGACATAAACTCGAAATCAAGTTTGATGTTCAAGGAGAAATGATATGAGGAGGAAGTTCGACGTAAGATTAGCTCATCGTCGAAAATTGTGCTCCGAGAAGAAGGGCCAGGTAGCACAATTAAATTTTAGCACGATAATGATATAGCCGATCAGGCTAGGAATGACTTGAAGGATTATTAAACTCATAAGCAACGATGATTACTTAGAGTTATCAAACTAGAGTGCGGAATCGGTTCACTTACCGGTATTCTTGACTAACAACTCAGAACCCAAGAAAAATTGGAATCGGTGAGAAGTAATAGCTGATGAAGACTCATAAGATGCAACACAGTTCTTAGATATTCTCGAGATACCAGAGGGTAATACTCGATGGTAGATCAAGGTAGAGGTTGGACTGGTGTGTTGACTTGCAAAAGACAAGTGCTTTAACTTGTCTGAGAAATGGGATCAAAGAGAAAATATGGTCAGAACCACGATTGCATAGGATCAATTCACAGATACCAGATGCTATTATATCAAAGAAATAGTTATTATTACAAGAAGCTTCTATGGTAGGATCTAGATTATATCCATGGGCATGAACACAAAGTTCAAGGTTGACTCCCACTTCTTCAATGCATAAACTCTCATTCACTTCTCATTTTCGATGAGGTTGTAGTGTTGAAATGCCAGTAGAGTATAACCCGCATAACCTTTGAGTTTCCACAGACTAGGGAAGGCATAGGTTCAACCCATAGGGGCATCTTAGGAACATATAACACAACCTTCAGGAGTAATAAACAGAATCTCGAAAGCAGAGCATGGTTGACAAAAGGAGAGGATACAATTTACCAAAGGCATTATGTATCGGAGAAAGAACTCACAAGGTGATTAATTATGAAGGACACTGTCGGATAATAATCCAACAATGGATATGGCGATCCACAATGGAGCTGATGTGAGCATTGGCACACAACCAGTGGAAGAAACAATGCAAAGGCATTGAATTATAGAAACAATTGACTAACTCAAAGCTCAAATGCAAAGGAATTATGATTTCCAAATCACGGGATCAGAAGCAAACACTCTGATTAAAGATGTATAAGTTGAATAGCCTTGGGGGTACAATCGATGGCAATTTCATTGGTCGAGATCCAACTCATGTTTAAAAAGCGTCTGAGCCAGAAGGATGAATTCTAGGAGCTAATTGAGGATTGCGAGCATTCGCAACATGTTGAATCAACGAACTCAAAATGAAAATGACAAGAGATGCCAATAAGATCACGAGATTTATGGCATTAACCATAACGCAAGCAAGCAAGAATTCTAGAAGCAATAGGCTGCTCAGGATTTTCGGAAGACCAAATGGTATTTCGAAGACTCTTGCGAAATACATGAATCACCTAGGGATGAGCGGATACTCGATAAGTGTGAGAAATTATCCGTAGGGGTATTAAGGTGGCAAAGAACTGCAAGGCGTTAGGCACAAGTATTCTCGGAACAGTAGAGAGAATTTAGGTGTATCTTGTAATAACAAGATAAACTGGGGATGAATGTATGAACGACAAACGTAGGAAGTTATCCATAAGGATACATTGATGATAGGGAATTGTAAAAGCGATGGCACATAGTCTTGAGAGAACATCGTGGAGTGTCTTTGGAATCTTCTAGTGAAGCAAGCGATCGTTCGGACCGAGGGGCTCTCCGGGAGAAAGTATTTACGAGAACCTAGAGTTAGAGTTAGCAAATCATTTAACCCGAATAGAAGAGAGATTAGAGTCCCAGAGTATAGGTCGAGGAATAAAAGATCCTACTACCACCCAATGGCAACGTGGGCCCGTAAGCCACACAGCAATGTTAGTAAAAGTTTTTCATTAACTAGACTCGACTTCGGCCAAGGAGTGTGGAAGGGGGGTTCCTACAGGCAGTCGGCTCTGATACCAACTTGTGACGCCCCCGATTCAATCATACACTAATCATACACGCAAATGTGTATGATCAAGATCAGGGACTCACGGGAAGATATCACAACACAACTCTACAAATTAAATAAGTCATACAAGCATCATATTACAAGCCAGGGCCTCGAGGGCTCAAATACAAGAGCTCGATCATAGATGAGTCAGCGGAAGCAACAATATCTGAGTACAGACATAAGTTAAACAAGTTTGCCTTAAGAAGGCTAGCACAAACTGGGATACAGATCAAACGAGGCGCAAGAATCCTGCCTGGGATCCTCCTAAACTACTCTTGGTCATCGTCAGCGGCCTGCACGTAGTAGTAGGCACCTCCCGAGTAGTAGCAGTCGTCATCGACAGTGGCATCTGGCTCCTGGACTCCAACGTCTGGTCACAATAATCGTATATAGAAAGGGGGAAAAGGGGAGCAAAGCAACCATGAGTACTCATCCAAAGTA
Source organism: Triticum monococcum (assembly GCA_034509565.1). Classification (NCBI taxonomy): domain Eukaryota; kingdom Viridiplantae; phylum Streptophyta; class Magnoliopsida; order Poales; family Poaceae; genus Triticum; species Triticum monococcum. The sequence continues at coordinate 82,188,408 of CM067843.1, forward strand.
CTCGCAAGCAAGGATCTACACTACATATGCATTGGTATCAAATGGAAAAGGGGTAGTATATGTGGACTGAACTGCAGAATGCCAGAATAAGAGGGGGATAGCTAGTCCTATCGAAGACTACGCTTCGGGGAGCCTCCATCTTGTAGCATGTAGAAGAGAGTAGATGGTAAGTTCACCAAGTATCATCGCATAGCGTAATCCTACCTGGTGATCCTCCCCTCGTCGCCCTGTGAGAGAGCGATCACCGGTTGTATCTGGCACTTGGAAGGGTGTGTTTTATTAAGTATCCGGTTCTAGTTGTCATAAGGTCAAGGTACAACTCCGGGTCGTCCTTTTACCGAGGGACACGGCTATTCGAATAGATAAATTTCCCTCCAGGGGTGCACCACATTTCCCAACACGCTCGATCCCCTTTGTCCGGACACACTTTTCTGGGTCATGCCCGGCCTCGAAAGATCAACATGTCGCAGCCCTAACTAGGCACAACAGAGAGGTCAGCACGCCGGTCTAAATCCTATGGCACAGGGGTCTGGGCCCATCGCCCATTGCACACCTGCACGTTGCGTACGCGGCTGGCGAGCAGACCTAGCCTGCCTTATACAAGAGTAGGCGTTCCAGTCCAACCCGGCGTGCACCGCTCAGTCGCTGATGTCACGAAGGCTTTGGCTAATACCACGACGTCGAGTGCCCATAACTGTTCCCGCGTAGTTTGTCAGTGCGTATAGGCCAGTGGCCAGACTTAGATCAAATACCAAGATCTCGTTAAGCATGTTATCTTGAAGTAACTGCTATCGCTGACCAGGGTCAGGCCCACCTCTCCCCTGGGTGGTCTCAACCTGCCCTGTCGCCCCGCCACAAAGATCCACCCAGATGGCCGTCGGGACAAAGGTCCTTTCAACCACTACTAGGGAAAAGCCTATACAGAGAATCTTACCAGTAGCGGTGTACAAAATCAAACGCTACTGCTACTTAGTAGCAGGGCGCGTAAATAAACCGCGCTACTGCTATGACTTTTGCAGTAGCACGTACTAGCGAAAAGCGCTGCTGCTATGTTTGAACTGGGCGCGCATGGCTAGCCCAACCTAGCAGTAGCGCGTATATTGGCCCAGTGCTACTGCTACTCTCCTTAGCTGTAGCGCGCTTATGTGTAAGGCGCTGCTGCTACCGGAAATAAAATAAAGTGAAAAACAAGTAGAAAAGTAAATGAAAATGAAAGAAATAGAAAAAGGAGAAAGAAAAAATAAAATGTAAAGAAAAATAAAATAAAAAAGGGGGGAAAGGAGAAAGGAATTGGAGTAGCGGGTTTCAGGAAACGCGGTACAGCTAACTTAGCTATAGCGCGTTTTCAGAAACGCGCTACCGTTACGTTTCACTTAAACAGCACCCCCCCCCCGGCCACCACTTCTTCCCCAAATCCCTCGCCCTCGCCGTCGTCTCCCCAATTCGCCATCGCCCCACTTCGCCGCCGTCTCCTGCCGGCGTGGACGCCCGCAACCTCACCGTCTCCCCCCGAGGCCGCTATCATCCTCACCGCCGACGCCCGAGGCTGCCCTCAGCCTCACCGCTGCCGCCCGAGACCGCCCTCGATGTCACGTCGGCGCCCTCCACCTCACCGCCGCCCGAGCCCGCCCAGGACCGCCGTTGCCCATGCCCGAGCCCGCCCTCTCCGCCCCTGCCTCCGTCACCGAGCACCTCCCTGCCACTGTCTCCCCCCTCTCTGTAAGTCCCCCACCCCTCCCCCACTCATCTCTCTCTGCATTTTAGAGAAAAAATTAGTAGAGAAAAAGTTTGTTTATAGCAAAAAATTTAGTTTAGAGCAAAGGATGTTAAGTAGTAGATGTTAGAGCAAAAATTAGTTTAGAGCAAAAAATTTGGTTTACACCAAAAGTTAGTTAGGGCAGTAGGGTTTAATTAGGGTAGATGCTGCTTGTATAGTATATAGTGATACTAGTAGATGTTAATTAGGTTAGGGCAATAGTGGTACTAGTATATGTTAATTAGATGTTTTTTAGTTAGGGCACTAGAGTTTTGCTAGGTTAATTAGGTTAGTAGTGCTGCTAGTAGTAGTGGTACAGTAGGTTAATTAGGTGATGTTAAATGAATAACCTAAATGAATGAAATTAGTAGTTAACTGAAATTTTTTTCCTTTCATCATTATAGAGCACTAAAGTTAACTGAATTTTGTTCTATTAGTAGTTAAATGAATTTTCTTCTACACTTTGTTTTTGAATTAGCTTGTGAAATTTGGACATGTGGTTGCTCGTGTATATTTGGACATGTGTTGTGGTGTCGAAGAGGGATATTTGAACACTGTTTCCAGGGAATGATGCTGAGTGGCCTATGTTTTGCCAGAATGTTGATTCATTTCTGTTCCGACAAATTTGAGGTTCTCGATTTGTCCACTTTTTAGCAAAGGTCATGCCGAAATTTTCTGTGAATTTCGGCATGACTTGTGCTACAAACTAGGACATATCGAGTGCCCGTGATTTGCCGCACCAGGAAGGAGTCAACATTCCTGCAAAACAATAGGCCTTTTTATGTCATTGTTCATTTTATTAGGTCTAGAATTAATTGACTAGATTTAATCATAGGAAACATGACTAGCAACGATGAAGGACAGGGTTCTGGTGATTGCGACGACGCCTACCGGGGGGCAGACGAATTTTTTAGCCTTACCGACGATCAACCGATGTTATTGCTGGGCCCACCGGTGGCATCGGGGACTGAGACCGACACACAGACCGGTGCTGAGACTGAGACCGGCGCTCTGACTCAGACCGGCATCGAGACCGGCGCTGAGAATAAGACCAGCGCTGCCTCGAGGAGCGGAGCCGGTGTAGAACTGAAAGCAAAGAGGCAACGGGTTCCTAACAAACTCAGGACTACTAGAGTGGTGGTCACGGAGGTGGACGACGGCAATTTTGAGCCAACGGCGCCCGAGGAAGCGCGTCTATGCTACGACAGTCAAATAGGCTACATCGTACGGACAACCGCCACCATCAACGATGAGAAACTATAGAAGATAGAAAATATGAGGAGCTCCCTCCTAACGAAGTTTCACCAGATATTCTTGTTCCCGGGCCGGAATGAGAAGGATTATAAAGATCCAGATGAGGACCCGACAATGAAGAAGATAAACAAACACGTCGTGACCAAGTTTAGCGACGCGTTGGCCGCCTGGAAAAATCGAGTGAAAGCAAGGATCATCGACAAGAAGGAACCCTACTCTGAGATTGTAAAGGATAATCCGACAATCACGGAAGAGCAGTTTCAAATACTCAAGGAGGCTTGCGAGGCCGAAGATGCCAAAAAAAGTCTATACTGGCACTGCTGAACAGTATGTCTATACTGGCGCCTCCTCAGGGTTTGAGCGTCATGAGTCGGTGCCTGAATTGCCGTCTCAACGTATTATGGATGACCCTCCGGTAGTAAAGAAGTTTACAAAGAGAGCGAGAAAGGCAAAAAAGCTGTTTCTATGATCCAGCAGCCTCGGCTTCAGGACCATATAGATATCCCCGATGCGGATAAATGGCATATCCATGGTCAACCAATCCTACCTGCAATAGCGCTACGCGCCAGATTCGGTGATCTAAAGAGACTTCATGACGATGCGCTGCAGGTAGAGAAAGACCTCATTGCCTCGAAAGATCCAGGATACCCACTCTACGTGGTTAACGTTCCGCGGCAAATGTCGTACGTCGACAGCTTCCCCGCGGATAAGTTCTTCCTCCGATCTTCAAGTTAGGGACGCTCCTCGAATCTTCCGAACTGTTCTTCATCTCCGGTCGTCGGTCTTGAAAAGTGGTTCAACAAATCTTCTTTATCTTTGATCTTGAGGATCGCCAAAATGCATTCGATGGGTTTACACGTCGGGTATCCGAGGAGCCCCTTTAATTTTCCGGCCTTTATCAATGCCTTATTATTTTTATGCCACACCTCGGGTTTGAAGTTGTTCCCGGGAGGCAGTGTCCTCTTGCGTCCGAGCTCTAACGCCGGACTGTATTCGAGGTATCTTTTGCAGACGAGCACCAATGCCGGACCGCTTCCCAGCTCTAATGCCGGAATGTATCCGAGCTCCAACGCCGGACTATGTATCCGAGCTCCAACGCCGGACTGTATCCGAGCTCCAACGCCGGACTATATCCGAGGTGTCATATCACCTTGGTTCAAAAAAATTTGAAGGAGTTTAGCCAAGCTTAATGCCGGAGATGCCCTCTACGGAGCCAGCCACTAGCGCCCGAGCTTTATGTCGGACTGCTTCCGAGGTGGTGCACCACCCCGAATGTGGGCCGATTTTTGTGAATATTTTTTATTGGTGCAATTTATTCTCTGCCGAGATATATAGCCAGTAGCCCTCAAGGTGTGTATCGGTCTAAAACCCGAGATGCACCTGAAGGATGACATAAGACCGCTGATCCTAGTAGCCACTAAGACTCAGGTTGATTTGCAAAATCGGCCTGAGGATCAAGTCCAAGCTCGGCAGAATACTTCGGGACACTAAAAGCGGTGTGCTCAGTCCTTGAGACTCAGGTTGGGTGCGGCCGGCCAACCTGAGGATCAAAATGTCCTTGGAAACTATATTGCACATAAAATTTTCTGCATTGGACAAGCAATACACTAGCCCCCGAGACACTGGTCGGGTGGCAACACCCGATCAGGGGATCGATGTGCCCCTTTAATATTTGTAAATAATAAGCCCGAAGCCCAGTAGCCCCCGAGCCTTAATGCGGGCACGGGTGGCCGAATTAAGGATCAATATCCATAGTAAAATCACAAATTATGTGTAATGACTCTAGGTATCCAAGTACTTTATGTCATTAATGCTCAGATCCGCATTGTACAAAACTTTGTTGACCGACCATCGGCTTCCACCTCCTCGGCCAGTAGCCGAGGAGTGTTTGTCCAACTTTATAAAACCTTTATGAGGGCAAAGATTTACAACAAACAAGGAAATCTGGCCATACGGTTTTATAAACAAAGGTACGCAGAGAGTTATATTACTGTTTAACAGACGAAATGTCTTCCAAAGAAAATAGTCCCGCTATCGGTTCCTTTCTTTGGGTTGTCATGCTAAGCATGATCATTAAACCTCAGCTCTAATGTAAGAGCAAAATATTGTGGATTTAGTTTGGGAGGCCAGTTAATAGCCTCCGGTAGTGTTCGGCGACAGTCGGGGTCAAGCCGTAAACACTTCGGCCAATGTTATGAACGGCCCATCATTTAACATAGTCATCGGATCGCTGACCAGTTTACGCTTATTGTGAAAGTCAGTTTTCGGCTTTTTCCACTAAGGTGCTTAACCATGTGAGCTGGAAGCACAATCGCAGTGGTTCTCCCTTTGCACGCCTAGCCGAACAAACTGGAACGTAGGAAGCAAGTGCAGGAGCCGGGCAACCCAACTATTGACCGGAGACACAATTCGAAACCGATGCATATATAGCAATATCTGAGAATGTTTTTGCCAAATCCCTAAAGGTGTCCGGCGTTGCACTGCGAGACTAATGCTGGAAAAGCACAAATAGTTTAAAAGTGCCAAAAAAAAGCTTGGAAAACCAAGAAACGTCAGTAAAAACATGACGTCCGAACAAGATCAAGTGTTCGGTGCCAATTCGAAAATTGCTCTTAGAAAAAAGAAGTGCTTCTGTCGTGCTTTAACATGATACATCCTATCTCAAGACTTCGAGCGGGTCAACCTACGGCTTCAACCTCCCATCCCGAGGGCGGAGTACTTCTCATCAGGCTAGTTTAGCAAACTAAACTCTAGCGGCTTTGAGAGAGAAATTAGGCTCCCCGGCTAGTGACCGCACACTCGTGTCGAAAAAAGGAGTGATCAATAATAATAATAATAATAATAATAATAATAATAATAATAATAATAATAATAATAATAAAACTTTGCAACGACTAAGAAGAAGAACACTTATTATAAAACGGCTCAAATAAACTTAAGAGCCCCCAAGTGACTTGGGTAGAAGAATGATTGCATGTACCGAAGTACTTATATCATATCTATGTTCAACCGAACTTTAAACGCGTCTTAACCGACCGTCGGCTTCTCCCTCTTCGGTCAAGGACCGAAAAGTGTTATGTACTCCATCGGTCGAGAATATCGACGGTGTTTCCAATAACCAGGCAATCAGGCCATAAGGCTGTAACAGACAAAGCGCACTCAGGGAACTTATGCTATATTACTGCGAAGAGTAAGAACATCTTCGAAGAAAATAGTACGCCCACCGATACCTTTCTTCGGTGATCATTGTTATTATGAGACTTGTGCAATAGATTTTTTGTACTCATGAGTTCCGTTGTGTGCCGACCATCATTGAAAACTATAAGAGCGCTAGCTTTCGGCTTCACCCAGTCTGAGGTCCGGCTCGGGCGACCCGATCGTGACAATCGCAGAGGTGCTCCCTTTACTCCCTAGCCGAACAATCGGGAACGTAGGGGTAAACACAGGAGCGAGGCAACCCAGCTTGCAAATTGCTTAAGTCAATATGGTGCATATTGTGGCGTAATACACGAACAAGGAACGAAGCCGTACAAGTATAATCATATGCAAGAGGCAAAACTTCATGAAGGAAGCCCCCAAATGAATTGGGTATTTGAATTTATGCGTCACAAACAAAGTTTGGACAAGGAAATTTTTTACAAGCAACTTTTTTCCAAAAAAGTATAATGCTTGGTCGAACCGAACACAAGTTAGAAATTAAAGCTTTGAGCATGAAAGCGATTTAGCTGGTTAATATGTTCGGTATTGATGACGCGATCCGAGCTTGATGCGGGGCCAGGTTCCATCCCCCAAGCTGGTCCCGAGGTGGCGGAGCGGAGAGCTCGACAGCCGAAGTGGTGACATAGCACGGTCAATGCAGACCGGCAGAGTGATGCCGAAGTCCCTGGATCAATTTCCTATGCACAAAAAATAGTGCAAACTGAAGATAATAGTAATAATGATAATTAAAAAAATGATGCATAATAAATAATTTATGCAAAGTGAGTAATAAAAGAAATATGGCCTGGCGCCGAAGTCAATGTCGATGCAGGGCGTCGGCGTGATGTAGTAAAGGCGTGGCAAAGCCTGAATTCATAGGTCGGTCCGAGCTCCGGATGCGGCGTCGTTAATGCGGTCACCATTTGATAGACCTGTGTACATATCATGGACAAACCAGAGTAATAATTCCTTGGGAAAAATGAACCCAAACAAGCAAAAAATACTGGGATTAATAGCACCTGGTTTATTTGTTGTAGCAATCCGAAGGAAGGTGATTCCCAAAATTGGGACTCGCTCCGCACACCCATTGCCTGATGGGCGATAAAACGATGGCATGGCAATGCTGGTAAAGGTTGGCTCGCCGAGGCAAAGCCCTCGGTCCAGCTAACGTGACAGAGCTGGTCGGCTAGTGACGCCGAAGTGTCCGGAGTAGGTTGATGAAGAGATGGCGAAGCCCCCAGTCCAGCCGAGATGTCGAAGCCTCGATGCCAGCCGATGAGTCAAAGTAGGTCGGCGTGATGGACACCAGCTTGAAGAAGCAATAGTGCGGCCATGTCGATGCAGGCCGTGACATGGTCGATGCCGGCTTGATGAAGCGACCGTGCGGCGATGCCGGTATGCCCGCTACGTGTAATCCGTGGGGCGGCGACGTTGGTGATGATTTATCCTTCGCGATGCCAGACTCTTGTTCGGCTTGCCGAGATGATGATCCGAAGAAGTTGAGGTCGGCTCAACAAAGTGACGCCGTGTCTAGCGCAGGTCGGCAGCCGTGGAGTAATATTGCCGGACTGGTTTGACACCAGCATGATGTTGAAGATCATGTTCAAAAGATCTTAAAGTTAGTGGGATGTGTTCGGCAACAAAACACAATACCTCATACAAAACTTCTTTCAAAAGGGATGTCCAAAATCCTGTTCATAAAAAAGATGAACTCGGGTCGGATTCGTTTTCGCGCAGAAAATAGATCCGAAAAGTGATGCACTAATCGGAAGGTTCCTGGAGTTTGGACGGTTGGATCAAGCTGAAATTTTGAGAGGTGGTAGATATAAGAATTCCGCAGCCGATCAACGGTTGGATCTTCCAATGGACGTCCGAGCTAGAAGCTGGACACCACGCCCTAAACTCATCCAAATTTCCGTCCAGATTTGACAGGGCTCTGGTATATCGTGGATTGCCAGAGATTCCTCCATCGGAACTCGACGAAATTTTCCAGGGTTGTTGTAGACTCAATTCCGCACAATTCCACCAAAGCGATCGTCAAAGCGATACTGAAGGAGGTGGTGGCGGCAGATACGAGTTTGTTGTCCCGAAAAACAGCACGGTCGCTTGAGGGTAATGTTGACGTTGAGCCCCCGAGCTCCATGGATGATTCCTCCATGATCTTGATAGAGATCAGAGTTTATGTTCGATGAAGGCCCCCGTCTGGACATGGTGATCCGAACACGGGGCATAGTTCTTCATCGAACCAAGGTGACCAGTCGAGCTGGTGACGAAGATGCCGAAGTCGTAGTTGATCTGCAGGCGAGCCATCGATCCTTTTGTCGATCACACAGTGGAACTCTCAATGAAAGCACCAATGTCGGTGTCAAAACCGGCGGATCTCGGGTAGGGATTCCCGAACTGTGCGTCTAGGCCAGATGGTAACAGGAGGCAGGGGACACGAAGTTTTACCCAGGTTCGGGCCCTCTCGATGGAGGTAAACCCTACGTCCTGCTTGATTAATATTTATGATATGGGTATTACAAGAGTTGATCTACCACGAGATCAGAGAGGCTAAACCCTAGAAGCTAGCCTATGGTATGATTGTTGATGTGTATGTCATATCGACTAGCCTGGCCCTGGTTTATATAATGCACTAGAGGCCTAGGTTAACAAGAGTCCTAGTCGAATACGCCGGTGGGGAGAAGTCCTTGTCTTGATCGCCAAGTCTTGTGGAATCTTCCTTGTATGCGGCAGCTGTCCGAACTGGCCCATGAGTATATGGCCACGGGGGACCTCGGCCCAATCTAATAGATCGGGAGACGACATGTGGAGTACCCCCTAGTCCAGGACACCGTCAACTATGAATACGCGAGGGATTACATCGCCAGTTTCATGCTCGCCAATAAGGACAAGGGGGCGATTCTCGTGCCTTATCATCCCGTGTAAGTCATCTGCACTGCTATCCTTCCTTCGATTTCAATCATTCATTTGCACGGTGGAGGCTAAATAATTTGAGGACTTATTTTGCACAGCGGCGGGCGCGCCGTCCTCATCATCCTCTACCCCCGATTCTCCCACGCTCTTTACTTGGACTCGTCGAAGAACATTCACAAAAAGGATTACACCCACATCAAGGATGTTCTCGACAGTGCTATGTATAACTACCAATCAATGGGCGGAGAGGTCAGGGACAAGAAGATAAGGGGCGGCAGGGTCGCCTTCGGCCATAAGACCGACTTCTGCTGCATCCAGCAACCGACGATTCTCTTAATGATGGATTCTATGTCCTATACCACATGCTGAAGTACATACGGGATCACCAGAACCTTCGCATGGCACCTTCTTCCGGTGATGCCCATATTCTGCAATGGACAAAGGACATAGGAGATATCGAGGATCATCGACTTCGAGCTAAGTTCTATAACATCCAGCGTGAACTTGCCCAAATCATCATGAAGGAGGTCGTCGGAAAAACAGGGATGTTCTACAGAGAAGGACAAATGTCGCGGGAAGACGTCCGAACATGGATACCTCTCAGCGTCTCGACCTGAAGCCTTTCACTAGGCTCGGGGACTATCTCCCTGACTTGGATGGATGGAACGACATGTTGGAGTGATTGTCGATATATGACAATGTGTCCGTTTAGTCCATACTTTTTGTATGACAAAACTTTGAGTTATGCACGGTGAAACTTTATTTGTGATGTAATTAAACCGTCCTCCTCCTTGACTAGAGAAAATCACTCTTGTTAGGGCATTTTGGGGTACGATGAACTTTGTTATTTATGCTTATGATATGTTGTTTCTATTTTTGCCAAGTCTGTCTCTTTCTGTTGCTCAACTATATATGTTGCATATCATCGACTCATGTGATGATGCAGGTGCATAGATCATAGATGGCGAAGAAGTGCTACGCCAGGAGTATATATACGACAAGTGGTCGGAGTGTCAGGCCGCCCAGGTGTACCAGTTTCCGGTTTCCGAGAGACAGGCAATAGTTAGTTTAGGTTCACGCTAATGCGAGAGAGGGATACGAACTCATGTTCTCAAAGTGATAGCTCTTCTCGCGTATATCATTATTTAGATGGATGACGATGTATTTGCAAGTAATCGAGACTTGTATCGCTATTTTCGAGATGATGACGAGAGACCACTTTGTGTTGGATCATGATTATGATGATGACATGATTTGATGAGACTAATTGTATGTATATGCTATGATTACATTTGTATGTGTATGATGAAGGAAATATGCCCTAGAGGCAATAACAAAGTTATTATTTATTTCCTTATATCATGATAAATGTTTATTATTCATGCTAGAATTGTATTAACCGGAAACATAATACATGTGTGAATACATAGACAAACTTAGTGTCACTAGTATGCCTCTACTTGACTAGCTCGTTAATCAAAGGTGGTTATGTTTCCTAACCATGAACAAGGTGTTGTTACTTGATTAACGAGGTCACATCATCGGTTGAATGATCTGATTGACATGACCCATTCCATTAGCTTAGCACCCGATTGTTTAGTATGTTGCTATTGCTTTCTTCATGACTTATACATGTTCCTATGACTATGAGATTATGCAACTCCCGTTTCCCGGAGGAACACTTTGTGTGCTACCAAACGTCACAACGTAACTGGGTGATTATAAAGGAGCTCTACAGGTGTCTCTGTTGGGGAACGTAGTAATTTCGAAAATTTTCCTACGCACACGCAAGATCATGGTGATGCATAGCAACGAGGGGGAGAGTAGTGTCTACGTACCAACGCAGACCGACTGCGGAAGCGATCTCACAACGTAGAGGAAGTAGTCGTACGTCTTCTTCCCGATCTGACCGATCCAAGCACCGTTACTCCGGCACCTCCGAGTTCTTAGCACACGTTCAGCTCGATGACGATCCTCGGGCTCTGATCTAGCAAAGCGTCGAGGAAGAGTTCCGTCAGCACAACGGCGTGGTGACGATCTTGATGTACTACCGACGCAGGGCTTCGCCTAAGCTCTACAACGATATGACCGAGGTGGAATTTGGTGGCAAGGGGCACCACACACGGCTAAGGAACGATCTCAAGGATCAACTTGTGTGTCTTGGGGTGTCCCCTGCCCCCGTATATAAAGGATGGAGGGAGGGGGGCTGGCCGGCCAAAGAGAGGGAGGCGCAGGAGGAGTCCTACTCCTACCGGGAGTAGGACTCCCCCCTCCAATCCTAGTCCAACTAGGAATCCTTAAAGGGGAGAGAGAGAGAGGTGGCCGGCCCCTCTCCTAGTCCTAATAGGACTAGGGAGAGGGGGGAGGCGCAGCCCTATGTGGGCTGCCCTCTCACCTTTCCACTAAGGCCCATGTTGGCCCTTTTGGCTCCCGGGGGGTTCCGGTAACTCTCCCGGTAATCCGGTAAAATCCCGATTTCACCCGGAACACTTCCGGTGTCCAAACATAGGCTTCCAATATATCAATCTTTACGTCTCGACCATTTCGAGACTCCTCGTCATGTCCGTGATCACATCCGGGACTCCGAACAACCTTCGGTACATCAAAATGCATAAACTCATAATAACTGTCATCGTAACGTTAAGCGTGCGGACCCTACGGTTCGAGAACAATGTAGACATGACCGAGACACGTCTCCGGTCAATAACCAATAGCGGGACCTGGATGCCCATATTGGCTCCTACATATTCTACGAAGATCTTTATCGGTCAGACCGCATAACAACATACGTTGTTCCCTTTGTCATCGGTATGTTACTTGCCCGAGATTCGATCGTCGGTATCCAATACCTAGTTCAATCTCGTTACCGGCAAGTCTCTTTTCTCGTTCTGTAATACAACATCCCGCAACTAACTCATTAGTTGCAATGCTTGCAAGGCTTTAAGTGATGTGCATTACCGAGAGGGCCCAGAGATACCTCTCCGACAATCGGAGTGACAAATCCTATTCTCGAAATACGCCAACCCAACATCTACCATTGGAGACACCTGTAGTACTCCTTTATAATCACCCAGTTACGTTGTGACGTTTGGTAGTACCCAAAGTGTTCCTCCGGTAAACGGGAGTTGCATAATCTCATAGTTATAGGAACATGTATAAGTCATGAAGAAAAGCAATAGCAACATACTAAACGATCGGGTGCTAAGCTAATGGAATGGGTCATGTCAATCAGATCATTCAACTAATGATGTGACCTCGTTAATCAAATAACAACTCTTTGTTCATGGTTAGGAAACATAACCATCTTTGATTAACGAGCTAGTCTAGTAGAGGCATACTAGTGACACTCTGTTTGTCTATGTATTCACACATGTATTATGTTTCCGGTTAATACAATTCTAGCATGAATAATAAACATTTATCATGATATAAGGAAATAAATAATAACTTTATTATTGCCTCTAGGGCATATTTCCTTCAGTCTCCCACTTGCACTAGAGTCAATAATCTAGTTCACATTGCCATGTGATTTAGCAGCAATAGTTCACATCACCATGTGATTAACACCCATAGTTCACATCGTCATGTGACCAACACTCAAAGGGTTTACTAGAGTCAGTAATCTAGTTCACATCTCTATGTGATTAACACCCAAAGAGTACTAAGGTGTGATCATGTTTTGCTTGTGAGATAATTTTAGTCAACGGGTCTGTCACATTCAGATCCGTAAGTATTTTGCAAAATTCTTTGTCTATAATGCTCTGCAAGGAGCTACTCTAGCTAATTGCTCCCACTTTCAATATGTATCCAGATTGAGACTTTTAGATTCATCTGGATCAGTGTCAAAAACTTGCATCGACGTAACCCTTTACGACGAACCTTTTTGTCACGTCCATAATCGAGAAACATATCCTTATTTCACTAAGGATAATTCTGACCGCTGTCCAGTGATCTACTCCTAGATCACTATTGTACTCCCTTGCCAAATCAATGCAGGGTATACAATAGATCTGGTATACAGCATGACATACTTTATAGAACCTATGGCCAAGGCATAGGGAATGACTTTCATTCTCTTTCTATCTTCTGCCGTGGTCGGGCTTTGAGTCTTACTCAACTTCACACATTGTAATACAGGCAAGAACTCTTTCTTTGACTGCTCCATTTTGAACTACTTCAAAATCTTGTCAAGGTATGTACTCATTGAAAAAACTTATCAAGCGTCTTGATCTATCTCTATAGATCTTGAAGCTCAATATGTAAGCAGCTTCACCGAAGTCTTTCTTTGAAAAACTCCTTTCAAACACTCCTTTATGCTTTACAGAATAATTCTACATTATTTCCGATCAACAATATGTCATTCACATATACTTATCAGAAATGCTGTAGTGCTCCCACTCACTTTCTTGTAAATACAGGCTTCACCGCAAGTCTGTATAAAACTATATGCTTTGATCAACTTATCAAAGCGTATATTCCAACTCCGAGATGCTTGCACCAGTCCACAGATGGATCGCTGGTGCTTGCACATTTTGTTAGCACCTTTTGGATTGACAAAACCTTCTAGTTACATCACATACAACTCTTCTTTAATAAATCCATTAAGGAATGCAGTTTTGTTTATCCATTTGCCAGATTTCATAAAATGTGGCAATTGCTAACATGATTCGGACAGACTTAAGCATAGATACGAGTGAGAAAAACTCATCGTAGTCAACACCTTGAACTTGTCGAAAACTTTTGCGACAATTCTAGCTTTGTAGATAGTAACACTACTATCAGCGTCCGTCTTCCTCTTGAAGATCCATTTATTTTCTATGGCTTGCCGATCATCGGGCAAATCCATCAAAGTCCATACTTTGTTCTCATACATGGATCATATCTCAGATTTAATGGCCTCAAACCATTTCGCGGAATCTGGGCTCATCATCGCTTCCTCATAGTTCGTAGGTTCATCATGATCTAGTAGCATGACTTCCAGAGAAGGATTACCGTACCACTCTGGCGCGGATCTTTACTCTGGTTGATCTACGAGGTTCAGTAGTGTCTTGTTCTGAAGTTTCATGATCATCATCATTAGCTTCCTCACTAACTGGTGTAGGTGTCACAGAAACAGTTTTCTGTGATGTACTACTTTCCAATAAGGGAGCAGGTATAGTTACCTCGTCAAGTTCTACTTTCCTCCCACTCACTTCTTTCGAGAGAAACTCCTTCTCCAGAAAGTTTCCGAATTTTAGCAACAAAAGTCTTGCCTTCGGATCTGTGATAGAAGGTGTATCCAATAGTTTCCTTTGGATATCCTATGAAGACGCACTTCTCCGATTTGAGTTTGAGCTTATCAGGATGAAACTTTTTCACATAAGCATCACAACCCCAAACTTTTAAGAAACAACAACTTTGGTTTCTTGCTAAACCATAGTTCATATAGTGTCGTCTCAACGGATTTAGATGGTGCCCTATTTAACGTGAATGCAGCTGTCTCTAATGCATAACCCCAAAACGATAGTGGTAAATCGGCAAGAGACATCATAGATTGCACCATATCTAATAAAGTACGGTTATGACGTCCGGACACACCATTACATTGTGGTGTTCCAGATGGCGTGAGTAGGGAAACTATTTCACATTGTTTTTAACTGAAGACCAAACTCGTAACTCAAATATTTGTCTCCGTGATCAGATCGTAGAAACTTTATTTTCTTGTCACGGTGATTTTTCACTTCACTCTAAAATTCTTTGAACTTTTCAAATGTTTCAGACTTATGTTTCATCAAGTAGATATACTCATATCTGCTCAAATCATCTGTGAAGATCAGAAAATAATGATACCTGTCGTGAGCCTCAATATTCATCGGACCACATACATCAGTATGTATGATTTCCAACAAATCTGTTGCTCGCTCCATTGTTCCGGAGAACGGCGTTTTAGTCATCTTGCCCAAAAGGCATGGTTCGCAAGCATCAAGTGATTCATAATCAAGTGATTCCGAAAGCCCATCAGCATGGAGTTTCTTCATGCGCTTTATACCAATATGACCTAAACGGCAGTGCCACAAATAAGTTGCACTATCATTATTAACTTTGCGTCTTTTGGTTTCAATATTATGGATATGTGTATCACTACGATCGAGATCCAACGAACTTGTTTCATTGGGTGTATGACCATCGAAGGTTTTATTCATGTAAACAAAACAACAATTATTCTCTGACTTTAATGAATAACCGTGTTGCAATAAACATGATCAAATCATATTCATGCTCAACGCAAAAACCAAATAACACTTATTTAGGTTCAACACTAATCCCGAAAGTATAGGGAGTGTGCGATGATGATCATATCAATCTTGGAACCACTTCCAACACACATCGTCACTTCACCCTTAACTAGTCTCTGTTCATTCTGCAACTCCCGTTTCGAGTTACTACTCTTAGCAACTGAACTAGCATCAAATACTAAGGGTTTGCTATAAACACTAGTAAAGTACACATCAATAACATGTATATCAAATATACTTATGTTCACTTTGCCATCCTTCTTATCCGCCAATCACTTGGGGTAGTTCCGCTTCCAGTAACCAGTCCCTTTGCAGTAGAAGCACTTTGTCTCAGGCTTAGGACCAGACTTGGGCTTCTTCACATGAGTAGCAACTTGCTTGCCGTTCTTTTGAAGTTCCCCTTCTTCCCTTTGCCCTTTTCTTGAAACTAGTGATCTTGTCAACCATCAACACTTGATGTTTTTCTTGATTTCTACCTTCGTTGATTTCAGCATCACGAAGAGCTTGGGAGTTGTTTCCGTTATCCCTTGCATATTATAGTTCATCACGAAGTTCTACTAACTTGGTGATGGTGACTAGAGAATTCTGTCAATCACTATTTTATCTGGAAGATTAACTCCCACTTGATTCAAGCGATTGTAGTACTCAGACAATCTGGGCACATGCTCACTAGTTGAGCGATTCTCCTCCATCTTTCAGCTATAGAACTTGTTGGAGACTTCATATCTCTCAACTCGGGTATTTACTTGAAATATTAACTTCAACTCCTGGAACATCTCATATGGTCCATGACGTTCAAAACGTCTTTGAAGTCCCGATTCTAAGCCGTTAAGCATGGTGCACTAAACTATCAAGTAGTCATCATATTGAGCTAGCCAAACGTTCATAACGTCTGCATCTGCTCCTGCAATAGGTCTGTCACTTAGCGGTGCATCAAGGACATAATTCTTCTGTGCAGCAATTAGGATAAACCTCAGATCACGGATCCAATCCGCATCATTGCTACTAACATCATTCAACACAATTTTCTCTAGGAACATATCAAAATAAACACAGGGAAGCAACAACGCGAGCTATTGATCTACAACATGATTTGCAAAATACTACCAGGACTAAGTTCATGATAAATTTAAGTTCAATTTAATCATATTACTTAAGAACTCCCACTTAGATAGACATCCCTCTAATCCTCTAAGTGATCACGTGATCCAAATCAACTAAACCATAACCGATCATCACGTGAGATGGAGTAGTTTTCAATGGTGAACATCGTTATGTTGATCATATCTACTATATGATTCACGCTCGACCTTTCGGTCTCCGTGTTCCGAGGCCATATCTGCATATGCTAGGCTCGTCAAGTTTAACCTGAGTATTCTGCGTGTGCAAAACTGGCTTGCACCCGTTGTAGATGGACGTAGAGCTTATCACACCCGATCATCACGTGGTGTCTGGGCACGACGAACTTTGGCAACGGTGCATACTCAGGGAGAACACTTCTTGATAATTTAGTGAGAGATCATCTTATAATGCTACCGTCAATCAAAGCAAGATAAGATGCATAAAAGGATAAACATCACATGCAATCAATATAAGTGATATGATATGGCCATCATCATCTTGTGCTTGTGATCTCCATCTCCGAAGCACCGTCATGATCACCATCGTCACCGGCGCGACACCTTGATCTCCATCGTAGCATCGTTGTCGTCTCGCCAATCTTATGCTTCCACGACTATCACTACCGCTTAGTAATAAAGTAAAGCATTACATCGCGATTGCATTGCATAAAATAAAGCGACAACCATATGGCTCCTGCCAGTTGCCGATAACTCGGTTACAAAACATGATCATCTCATACAATAAAATCAGCATCATGCCTTGACCATATCACATCACAACATGCCCTGCAAAAACAAGTTAGACGTCCTCTACTTTGTTGTTGCAAGTTTTACGTGGCTGCTACGGGCTTAAGTAAGAACTCATCTCACCTACGCATCAAAACCACAACGATAGTTCGTCAAATAGACTCCGTTTTAACCTTCTCAAGGACCGGGCGTAGTCACACTTGGTTCAACTAAAGTTGGAGAGACAGTCTTCCGCAAGCCATCTATGTGCAAAGCACGTCGAGGGAACCGGTCTCGCGTAAGAGTACGCGTAAGGTTGGTCCGGATCGTCTCGTCCAACAATACCGCCGAACCAAAGTATGACATGCTGGTAGGCAGTATGACTTGTATCACCCACAACTCACTTGTGTTCAACTCGTGCAAATAACATCAAACCATAAAACCTAGGCTCGGATGCCACTGTTGGCGAACGTAGTAATTTCGAAAATTTTCCTACGCACACGCAAGATCATGGTGATGCATAGCAACGAGGGGGAGAGTATAGTCTACGTACCAACGCAGACCGACTGCGGAAGCGATCTCACAACGTAGAGGAAGTAGTCGTACGTCTTCTTCCCGATCCGACCGATCCAAGCACCGTTACTCCGGCACCTCCGAGTTCTTAGCACACGTTCAGCTCAATGACGATCCTCGGGCTCCGATCCAGCAAAGCGTCGAGGAAGAGTTCCGTCAGCACAACGGCGTGGTGACGATCTTGATGTACTACCGACGCAGGGCTTCGCCTAAGCTCTACAACGATATGACCGAGGTGGAATTTGGTGGCAGGGGGCACCGCACACGGCTAAGGAACGATCTCAAGGATCAACTTGTGTGTCTTGGGGTGTCCCCTGCCCCCGTATATAAAGGATGGAGGGAGGGGGGCTGGCCGGCCAAAGAGAGGGAGGCGCAGGTGGAGTCCTACTCCTACCGGGAGTAGGACTCCCCCCTCCAATCCTAGTCCAACTAGGAATCCTTAAAGGGGAGAGAGAGAGAGAGGTGGCCGGCCCCTCTCCTAGTCCTAATAGGACTAGGGAGAGGGGGGAGGCGCAGCCCTATGTGGGCTGCCCTCTCACCTTTCCACTAAGGCCCATGTTGGCCCATTTGGCTCCCGGGGGGTTCCGGTAACCCTCCCGGTAATCCGGTAAAATCCCGATTTCACCCGGAACACTTCCGGTGTCCAAACATAGGCTTCCAATATATCAATCTTTATGTCTCGACCATTTCGAGACTCCTCGTCATGTCCGTGATCACATCTGGGACTCCGAACAACCTTCGGTACATCAAAATGCATAAACTCATAATAACTATCATCGTAACGTTAAGCGTGCGGACCCTACGGTTCGAGAACAATGTAGACATGACCGAGACACGTCTCCGGTCAATAACCAATAGCGGGACCTGGATGCCCATATTGGCTCCTACATATTCTACGAAGATCTTTATCGGTCAGACCGCATAACAACATACGTTCTTCCCTTTGTCATCGGTATGTTACTTGCCCGAGATTCGATCGTCGGTATCCAATACCTAGTTCAATCTCGTTACCGGCAAGTCTCTTTTCTCGTTCCGTAATACAACATCCCGCAACTAACTCATTAGTTGCAATGCTTGCAAGGCTTTAAGTGATGTGCATTACCGAGAGGGCCCAGAGATACCTCTCCGACAATCGGAGTGACAAATCCTATTCTCGAAATACGCCAACCCAACATCTACCATTGGAGACACCCGTAGTACTCCTTTATAATCACCCAGTTATGTTGTGACGTTTGGTAGTACCCAAAGTGTTCCTCCGGTAAACGGGAGTTGCATAATCTCATAGTTATAGGAACATGTATAAGTCATGAAGAAAAGCAATAGCAACATACTAAACGATCGGGTGCTAAGCTAATGGAATGGGTCATGTCAATCAGATCATTCAACTAATGATGTGACCTCATTAATCAAATAACAACTCTTTGTTCATGGTTAGGAAACATAACCATCTTTGATTAACGAGCTAGTCTAGTAGAGGCATACTAGGGACACTATGTTTGTCTATTTATTCACACATGTATTATGTTTCCGGTTAATACAATTCTAGCATGAATAATAAACATTTATCATGATATAAGGAAATAAATAATAACTTTATTATTGCCTCTAGGGCATATTTCCTTCAGTCTCCAAAGGTAGATGTTGGGTTGGCGTATTTCGAGATTAGGATTTGTCACTTTGATTGTCGGAGAGGTATCTCTGGGCCCTCTCGGTAATGCACATCACATAAGCCTTGCAAGCATTACAACTAATGACTTAGTTGCGAGATGATGTATTATGGAAGGAGTAAAGAGACTTGCCGGTAACGAGATTGAACTAGGTATTGGATACCGACGATCGAATCTCGGGCAAGTAACATACCGATGACAAAGGGAACAACGTATGTTGTTATGCGGTCTGACCGATAAAGATCTTCGTAGAATATGTAGGAGCCAATATGGGCATCCAGGTCCCGCTATTGGTTATTGATCGGAGATGTATCTCAGTCATGTCTACATTGTTCTCGAACCGTAGGGTCCGCACGCTTAACGTTACGATGACAGTTATTATGAGTTTATGCATTTTGATGTACCAAAGTTAGTTCGGAGTCCCGGATGTGATCACGAACATGACGAGGAGTCTCGAAATGGTCGAGACATAAAGATTGATATATTGGAAGCCTATATTTGGACATCGGAAGTGTTCCGGGTGAAATCGGGATTTTACCGGAGTACCGGGAGGTTACCGGAACCCCCCCGGGAACCAGATGGGCCTTAATGGGCTTTAGTGGAAAGGAGAAAGGGGCAGCCCAAGGTGGCCGCGCGCCTCCCCCCTTCCCCTAGTCCTATTAGGACTAGGAGAGGTGGCCGGCCCCCCCTCTCTCTTCCCCCCCCCCCTCAAGGAATCCTATTCCAACTAGGATTGGGGGGGGGATCCTACTCCCAGAGGGAGTAGGACTCCCTTGGCGCGCCCTCCTTGGCCGGCCGGCCCCCTCCCCCTTGGCTCCTTTATATACGGAGGCAGGGGCACCTCTAGACACACAAGTTGATCATTGTGATCGTTCCTTAGCCGTGTGCGGTGCCCCCTGCCACCATATTCCACCTCGATCAAATCGTTGTAGTGCTTAGGCGAAGCCCTGCGTCGGTGGAACATCAACATCGTCACCACGCCGTCGTGCTGACGGAACTCCTCCCCGAAGCTTTGCTCGATCGAAGCCCGGGGATCGTCATCGAGCTGTACGTGCGCTAAGAACTTGGAGGTGCCGGAGTAACGGTGCTTGGATCGGTCGGATCGGGAAGAAGACGTACGACTACTTCCTCTACGTTGTGTCAACGCTTCCGTTGCGATCTACAAGGGTACGTAGATCAGACTCTCCCCCTCATTGCTATGCATCACCATGATCTTGCGTGTGCGTAGGAAAGTTTTTGAAATTACTACGTTCTCCAACAGTGGCATCCGAGCCTAGGTTTTATGGTTTGATTTTATATGCACGAGTAGAACACAAGTGAGTTGTGGGTGATACAAGTCATACTGCCTACCAGCATGTCATACTTTGGTTCGGCGGTATTGTTGGACGAGATGACCCGGACCAACCTTACGCGTATACTTACGCGAGACCGGTTCCCCCGACGTGCTTTGCACACAGGTGGCTTGCGGGCGACTGTCTCTCCAACTTTAGTTGAACCGAGTGTGGCTACGCCCGGTCCTTGCGAAGGTTAAAACGGAGTCTATTTGAAAAACTATCATTGTGGTTTTGATGCGTAGGTGAGATTGGTTCTTGCTTAAGCCCGTAGCAGCCACGTAAAACTTGCAACAACAAAGTAGAGGACGTCTAACTTGTTTTTGCAGGGCACGTTGTGATGTGATATGGTCAAGACACGATGCTAAATTTTATTGTATGAGATGATCATGTTTTGTAACCGAGTTATCGGCAACTGGCAGGAGCCATATGGTTGTCGCTTTATTGTATGCAATGCAATCGCGATGTAATGCTTTACTTTATCACTAAGCGGTAGCGATAGTCGTGGAAGCATAAGATTGGCGAGACGACAACGATGCTACGATGGAGATCAAGGTGTCGCGCCGGTAACGATGGTGATCATGACGGTGCTTCGGAGATGGAGATCACAAGCACAAGATGATGATGGCCATATCATATCACTTATATTGATTGCATGTGATGTTTATCTTTTTATGCATCTTATCTTGCTTTGATTGACGGTAGCATTATAAGATGATCTCTCACTAAATTATCAAGAAGTGTTCTCCCTGAGTATGCACCGTTGCCAAAGTTCGTCGTGCCCAGACACCACGTGATGATCGGGTGTGATAAGCTCTACGTCCATCTACAACGGGTGCAAGCCAGTTTTGCACACGCAGAATACTCAGGTTAAACTTGACGAGCCTAGCATATGCAGATATGGCCTCGGAACACGGAGACCGAAAGGTCGAGCGTGAATCATATAGTAGATATGATCAACATAATGATGTTCACCATTGAAAACTACTCCATCTCACGTGATGATCGGTTATGGTTTAGTTGATTTGGATCACGTGATCACTTAGAGGATTAGAGGGATGTCTATCTAAGTGGGAGTTCTTAAGTAATTTGATTAATTGAACTTATACTTATCATGAACTTAGTACCTGATAGTATCTTGCTTGTTTATGTTGATTGTAGATAGATGGCTCGTGTTGTTGTTCCGTTGAATTTTAATGCGTTCCTTGAGAAAGCAAAGTTGAAAGATGATGGTAGCAATTACACGGACTGGGTCCGTAACTTGAGGATTATCCTCATTGCTGCTCAGAAGAATTGCGTCCTAGAAGCACCGCTGGGTGCCAGGCCTGCTGCTGGAGCAACGCCAAATGTTATGAACGTCTGGCAAAGCAAAGCTGATGACTACTCGATAGTTCAGTGTGCCATGCTTTACGGCTTAGAATCGGGACTTCAACGATGTTTTGAACGTCATGGAGCATATGAGATGTTCCAGGAGTTGAAGTTAATATTTCAAGCAAATGCCCGAATTGAGAGATATGAAGTCTCCAATAAGTTCTATAGCTGCAAGATGGAGGAGAACAGTTCTGTTAGTGAGCATATACTCAAAATGTCTTGGTATAATAATCACTTGATTCAGATGGGAGTTGATCTTCCAGATGATTGCGTCATTGATAGAATTCTCCAATCACTGCCACCAAGCTACAAGAGCTTCGTGATGAACTATAATATGCAAGGGATGAACAAGACTATTCCCGAGCTCTTCGCAATGCTGAAAGCTGCAGAGGTAGAAATCAAGAAGGAGCATCAAGTGTTGATGGTTAACAAGACCACTAGTTTCAAGAAAAAGGGCAAAGAGAAAAGAAGGGGAACTTCAAGAAGAACGGCAAGCAAGTTGCTGCTCAGGAGAAGAAACCCAAGTCTGGACCTAAGCCTGAAGCTGAGTGCTTCTATTGCAAGCAGACTGGTCATTGGAAGCGGAACTGCCCCAAGTATTTGGCGGATAAGAAGGATGGCAAGGTGAACAAAGGTATATGTGATATACATGTTATTGATGTGTACCTTACTAGAGCTCGCGGTAGCACCTGGGTATTTGATACTGGTTCTGTTGCTAATATTTGCAACTCGAAACAGGGACTACGGATTAAGCGAACACTGGCGAAGGACGAGGTGACGATGCGCGTGGGAAACGGTTCCAAAGTCGATGTGATCGCAGTCGGCACGCTACCTCTACATCTACCTTCGGGATTAATATTAGACCTAAATAATTGTTATTTGGTGCCAGCGTTAAGCATGAACATTATATCTGGATCTTGTTTGATGCGAGACGGTTATTCATTTAAATCAGAGAATAATGGTTGTTCTATTTATATGAGTAATATGTTTTATGGTCATGCACCTTTGAAGAGTGGTCTATTTTTAATGAATCTCGATAGTAGTAACACACATATTCATAATGTTGAAGCCAAAAGATGCAGAGTTGATAATGATAGTGCAACTTATTTGTGGCACTGCCGTTTAGGTCATATCGGTGTAAAGCGCATGAAGAAACTCCATACTGATGGGCTTTTGGAACCACTTGATTATGAATCACTTGGTACTTGCGAACCGTGCCTCATGGGCAAGATGACTAAAACACCGTTCTCCGGTACTATGGAGAGAGCAACAGATTTGTTGGAAATCATGCATACCGATGTATGTGGTCCGATGAATATTGAGGCTCGTGGCGGATATCGCTATTTTCTCACTTTCACAGATGATTTAAGCGGATATGGGTATATCTACTTAATGAAACATAAGTCTGAAACATTCGAAAAGTTCAAAGAATTTCAGAGTGAAGTTGAAAATCATCGTAACAAGAAAATAAAGTTTCTACGATCTGATCGTGGAGGAGAATATTTGAGTTACGAGTTTGGTGTACATTTGAAAAATTGTGGAATAGTTTCAAAACTCACGCCACCCGGAACACCACAGCGTAATGGTGTGTCCGAATGTCGTAATCATACTTTACTAGATATGGTGCGATCTATGATGTCTCTTACTGATTTACCGCTATCGTTTTGGGGTTATGCTTTAGAGACGGCCGCATTCACGTTAAATAGGGCACCATCAAAATCTGTTGAGACGACGCCTTATGAACTATGGTTTGGCAAGAAACCAAAGTTGTCGTTTCTTAAAGTTTGGGGCTGCGATGCTTATGTGAAAAAGCTTCAACCTGATAAGCTCAAACCCAAATCGGAGAAATGTGTCTTCATAGGATACCCAAAGGAAACTGTTGGGTACACCTTCTATCACAGATCCGAAGGCAAGACATTCGTTGCTAAGAATGGATCATTTCTAGAGAAGGAGTTTCTCTCAAAAGAAGTGAGTGGGAGGAAAGTAGAACTTGACGAGGTAACTGTACCTGCTCCCTTACATGGAAAATAGTACATCACAGAAAACTGTTTCTACGACACCTATACCAATTAGTGAGGAAGCTAATGATGATGATCATGAAACTTCAGGACAAGATACTACTGAACCTCGTAGATCAACCAGAGTGAGATCCGCACCAGAGTGGTACGGTAATCCAGTTCTGGAAGTCATGCTACTAGATCATGATGAACCTACGAACTATGAAGAAGCGATGGTGAGCCCAGATTCCGCAAAGTGGCTAGAAGCCATGAAATCTGAGATGGGATCCATGTATGAGAACAAAGTATGGACTTTGGTTGACTTGCCCGATGATCGGCAAGCAATTGAGAATAAATGGATCTTCAAGAAAAAGACTGACGCTGACGGTAATATTACTGTCTATAAAGCTTGACTTGTCGCAAAAGGTTTTCGACAAGTTCAAGGGGTTGACTATGATGAGACCTTCTCACCCGTAGCGATGCTTAAGTCTGTCAGAATCATGTTAGCAATTGCCGCATTTTATGATTATGAAATTTGGCAGATGGATGTCAAAACTGCATTCCTGAATGGATTTCTGGAAGAAGAGTTGTATATGATGCAACCGGAAGGTTTTGTCGATCCAAAGGGAGCTAACAAAGTGTGCAAGCTCCAGCGATCCATTTATGGACAGGTGCAAGCCTCTCGGAGTTGGAATAAACGCTTTGATAGTGTGATCAAAGCATTTTGTTTTATACAGACTTTCGATGAAGCCCTGTATTTACAAGAAAGTGAGTGGGAGCTCTGTAGCATTTCTGATATTATATGTGGATGACATATTGCTGATTAGAAATGATATAGAATTTCTGGATAGCACAAAGGGATACTTGAATAAGAGTTTTTCAATGAAAGACCTCGGTGAAGCTGCTTACATATTAGGCATAAAGATCTATAGAGATAGATCAAGACGCTTAATTGGACTTTCACAAAGCACATACCTTGACAAGATTTTGAAAAAGTTCAAAATGGATCAAGCAAAGAAAGGGTTCTTGCCTGTGTTACAAGGTGTGAAGTTGAATCAGACTCAATGCCCGACCACTGCAGAAGATAGAGAGAAAATGAAAGATGTTCCCTATGCTCAGCCATAGGCTCTATCATGTATGCAATGCTGTGTACCAGACCTGATGTGTGCCTTGCTATAAGTTTAGCATGGAGGTACCAAAGTAATCCAGGAGTGGATCACTGGACAGCGGTCAAGAACATCCTGAAATACCAGAAAAGGACTAAGGATATGTTTCTCGTATATGGAGGTGACAAAGAGCTCACCGTAAGAGGTTACATTGATGCAAGCTTTGACACTGATCCGGACGATTCTAAATCGCAAACCGGAAACGTGTTTACATTAAACGGTGGAGCTGTCAGTTGGTGCAGTTCTAAACAAAGCGTCATAGCGGGATCTACATGTGAAGCGGAGTACATACCTGCTTCGGAAGCAGCGAACGAAGGAGTCTGGATGAAGGAGTTCATATCCGATCTAGGTGTCATACCAAGTGCATCGGGTCCAATGAAAATCTTTTGTGACAATACTGGTGCAATTGCCTTGGCAAAGGAATCCAGATTTCACAAGAGGACCAAGCACATCAAGAGACGCTTCAATTCCATCCGGGATCTAGTCCAGGTGGGAGACATAGAGATTTGCAAGATACATACGGATCTGAATATTGCAGACCCGTTGACTAAGCCTCTTCCACGAGCAAAACATGATCAGCACCAAGGCTCCATGGGTGTTAGAATCATTAGTGTGTAATCTAGATTATTGACTCTAGTGCAAGTGGGAGACTGAAGGAAATATGCCCTAGAGGCAATAATAAAGTTATTATTTATTTCCTTATATCATGATAAATGTTTATTATTCATGCTAGAATTGTATTAACTGGAAACATAATACATGTGTGAATACATAGACAAACTTAGTGTCACTATTATGCCTCTACTTGACTAGCTCGTTAATCAAAGATGGTTATGTTTCCTAACCATGAACAAGGTGTTGTTATTTGATTAACGAGGTCACATCATTGGTTGAATGATCTGATTGACATGACCCATTCCATTAGCTTAGCACCCGATCGTTTAGTATGTTGCTATTGCTTTCTTCATGACTTATACATGTTCCTATGACTATGAGATTATGCAACTCCCGTTTCCCGGAGGAACACTTTGTGTGCTACCAAACGTCACAACGTAACTGGGTGATTATAAAGGAGCTCTACAGGTGTCTCCAAAGGTAGATGTTGGGTTGGCGTATTTCGAGATTAGGATTTGTCACTCCGATTGTCGGAGAGGTATCTCTGGGCCCTCTCGGTAATGCACATCACATAAGCCTTGCAAGCATTACAACTAATGAGTTAGTTGCGAGATGATGTATTACGGAACGAGTAAAGAGACTTGCCAGTAACGAGATTGAACTAGGTATTGGATACCGACGATCGAATCTCGGGCAAGTAACATACCGATGACAAAGGGAACAACGTATGTTGTTATGCGGTCTGACCGATAAAGATCTTCATAGAATATGTAGGAGCCAATATGGGCATCCAGGTCCCGCTATTGGTTATTGACCGGAGATGTATCTCGGTCATGTCTACATTGTTCTCGAACCGTAGGGTCCGCACGCTTAACGTTACGATGATAGTTATTATGAGTTTATGCATTTTGTTGTACAGAAGTTAGTTCGGAGTCCCGGATGTGATCACGGACATGACGAGGAGTCTTGAAATGGTCGAGACATAAAGATTGATATATTGGAAGCCTATATTTGGACATCGGAAGTGTTCCGGGTGAAATCGGGATTTTACCGGAGTACCGAGAGGTTACCGGAACCCCCCGGGAACCAGATGGGCCTTAATGGGCTTTAGTGGAAAGGAGAAAGGGGCAGCCCAAGGTGGCCGCACGCCTCCCCCCTTCCCCTAGTCCTATTAGGACTAGGAGAGGTGGCCGACCCCCTCTCTCTCTTCCCCCCCCCCCTCAAGGAATCCTATTCCAACTAGGATTGGGGGGATCCTACTCCCAGAGGGACTAGGACTCCCTTGGCGCGCCCTCCTTGGCCGGCCGGCCCCCTCCCCCTTGGCTCCTTTATATACGGAGGCAGGGGGCACCTCTAGACACACAAGTTGATCATTCTGATCATTCCTTAGCCATGTGCGGTGCCCCCTGCCACCATATTCCACCTCGGTCATATCGTTGTAGTGCTTAGGCGAAGCCCTGCGTCGGTGGAACATCAAGATCGTCACCATGCCGTCGTGCTGACGGAACTCCTCCCCGAAGCTTTGCTGGATCGGAGCCCGGGGATCGTCATCGAGCTGTACGTGTGCTAAGAACTCGAAGGTGCCAGAGTAACGGTGCTTGGATCGATCGGATCGGGAAGAAGACGTACGACTACTTCCTCTATGTTGTGTCAACGCTTCCGTTGCGATCTACAAGGGTACGTAGATCAGACTCTCCCCCTCGTTGCTATGCATCACCATGATCTTGCGTGTGCATAGGAATTTTTTTGAAATTACTACGTTCTCCAACATATGATATGCTAAAGATTATTGTATAAATCCTATTCAAATACAAGACAAATACAAAACAAATATGCAGGAAAAAACTAATAAATAAACTAGTAGTAGCGAGGGGGGAAATTTAGCAGTAGCACCTCCTTACCAGTAGCGCGTCCCAGCAAACAGCGCTGCAGATAATATCAGTAGTGCCCTTTCCCAAAGAGCGCTACAGCTATTCATGTATAGCAGTAGCGTGGGACAATAGGCGCTACTACTATACGTTAGCTGTAGCGCCTTATTAGTAGCGCCGGCACCCGCGCTACTGAGAGGCCCAAAACCCTCGCTGCTGCTAGGCTTTTCCCTAGTAGTGAACCCCCAATCCGTGAATCACTCGCAGGTACTCTAAGAGCCGACCCGTCTTTAGTCATCACAGGTATCATATAATATGTATAAGTATACACCCGTGATCACCTCCCGATTGATCACGGACCGATAATATAGCATGACAGACGGCCAAGAATGTAGGGCCACTGATGGTAAACTAGCGTCCTATACTAAGCATATAGGATTGCAGGTAAAGGTAACAATAACGGTAGCAACAATGACAGGCTATGCATCGGGATAGGATTAACGGAAAGCAGTAACATGCTACACTACTCTAATGCGAGCAGTAGAGATAAGAATAGGCGATATCTGGTGATCAAGGGGGGCTTGCCTGGTTGCTCTGGCAAGAAGGAGGGGTCATCTTTGATGTAGTCGAACACATGGACATCGGCAACGGTCTCGGAGTCTACTGGAAAAGAGTAACAGAGGGGGAACACATTAAATAACAGAGCAATCAAATGTAACACATAGCAAGACGCGGCAATACGTTGTGCTAGGAGTGACCTAACGTAGGGATAGGCGATACCGGCGAAGGGGGGACATCCAAGAAAGTATTCCCGGTGTTTCGCATTTTCGGGTAGATGAACAGGAGGGGGAAAGTTGCGTGATCGCTATGCTAGGGATGTGTGGCGGACGAACGCACCGCATATTCGGATTCGTCTCGTTGTTCTGAGCAACTTTCATGTTCAAAGTTTTCCCATCCGAGCTACGGTTTATTATATATTAATTTTAAAAGATTTAATCATTTTCAAAATTTATTTAATTATTTTAATTCAACATTATCATGAATAGTGTCTGCTGACGTCAGCACGACGTCAGCAGTCAACTTTGACCGTTGACCGGTCAAACTGACGTGTGGGTCCCGCATGTCATTATCTAACTAACTAACTAACTGTTTAGTTAGATTAATTAGCAGGTTAATTAGGTTCAATAGTTAGTTATCAAAATTAATTCAGTTAATTAATTCTTTAATTAATTAATATTTTAATTATTAATTATTATATATTTTAATTATTATATATTTTTTAATTAATTCATTTCATTTTTTAACGTTTTGGGGGGTGGGGCCCCCTTGTCATTGGCTTGGGGAGGCTAATGGGCGAAGGTGCAAGGCCCGAACGGGCGCGGTAGGGTGGTTCACCGGAGCGCGGCCACGACAATAAGGAGAGCGGGCAGAGAGGCGAGCCGCGGCGCCGGCGGCTGCATTAGGGGCGCGGGCGAAGACGGGGAGCAGCGGCTGGGCCACGCGCGGGCGCACGAACTTGAGGCGGCACGGGCGTGGCAAGGACGGCGACGAGCGGGGCCAGGCGGGCGAAGGCGAGGCACGCTGCGGCACCAGAGAAGGTGGGGCGGCGAGCAGCGGCGGCACGGCGAGGCCTGCGCGGTCGCGGCCGGCGAGGGAGCAGGGCGGCGCGCAGGCCATGGCCGGATCGGGCACTTGACCGCGGCAGAGGGGCGGAGCGCGGCGGTGGGCAGCGGAGGATGCGGCCGGCGATGGGCAGTGGCGGGTGCGGACGGTGATGGCAGAGAGGGCGTGGCGCGCGGGATGTGAGGTGAGTGGGGGCTCAACGACAGGAGAGAGGGGGTGAGGAGGGGAGGCGGTGGCTCACAGGGGTGCTGCAGGGGGGAGGCAATGGGCTCGGGGAGGTGTTCGAGGAGGCCCGCGACAACATAGTAGAGCGACGAGGAGGAGGTCGAGGCGTGCAGGGCGGTGGCGAGGTGCGGGCGAGCGCCGGCCATGTCCGAGCGCAGCCAAGGGGGGCACGGACCGCGGGGCGGCGCCGACGGCAGGGGCGGGCAGAGGAATGCGCGTGCGTCGCGTGGAAGGAGCCGGTGGTGCCAGCTGGCATGCACTGGTGGCCAACAAGGTGGGGGGCCGCCGGCAACGAGGCGGTGGACAAGCCGCTTAGGCGAGCACACACGCGTGCCAGCAAGCGCCGGCCCCGGCCGGGCGCGGAGATCCAGGCGGCGACGCGGGGACTAGCATGGCGGCGATGGCGGGGTCGGGCCCCCGAGTGCCCCGATTCAGAATCGGGAGGGGAAGGAGAGATACGTGGGGAGTGGGTCGAGTAGTGGTGCTAGGGTTCGGTCGCGTGGGGATAATGGGGGAACGGGGGTGGGCCGGTCGGTTGTTGTGGGAGGGGCCAGAGGCCCATGGGGAGCCGGGGGGTTTCTTTTCCTTTTATTTCTATTATTTATTTTTCTTTCTATTTTCTTTGCTGGTTGGTATTTTCGTTTAGTAGCAAAAGATTTTAGTTGTAGTTGTAACTTGGCACATAAATACCAGGTTTTATCCTACGGTCACATAAAAAGTTTGGACCCAAATGGGACCTGTTCAAATATTTTAAAATTTGAAAAGGCCAAGTAGTTTGCTGCTGGACCACTTAATAAATCTCTAGGTATTACTAGGTGAGTCAAATATTGTTGGTTTCAACTTAACAATGATTAAGGGAATTTTTAGACTAAGGTGAACATTTTACCTTTACTGTTCAAAGAAATAATTTATTTGACTTTAATTTAAATTGAAAATGGCTTGATTTTTATGAAGTGGGAATTTAGCTTAGCTAGCCTGGTGACATGGCATCATTAGGGTGAGGTTACTATAGCTAACCACTGGGGGTGTTACAAGATAAGTTCAACAAATGGAGTGGCGTGGACAAGAGGATATGGAACCCCTACAAGATGCTAAGAACAAAGGATTAGCTCAAGCTCAAAAGCTCAAGACTCTACATTTTCATTTTAGTGATCTAAGATCACATTGAGTCCATAGGAAAGCCAATACTATTAAAAGGGGATGAGGTGTTGCTTAATGTCTTGCTTGCTCAAAGTGCTTAGTGATATGCTCCAAAAACCCTCAACCACTTTCTCATATCCACATGTGTCCCTAACCAAAAGTCAAAGTCGGCCCCACCGAAATATTCTATCCGGCGCCACCGAGTTCACTTGACATAGCCACTGCCAGAAACCCTAATCAATTCGATCTCACCGATGGGATCTCGGTCTCACCGAGATGGGCTTGCAAACTCTCTGTTGCCTGTTGCAATTATTTCGGTCTCACCGAGATATGCAATCAGTCCCACCGAGTTTGCTTGTCCAACTCTCTGTTTTGCTTATTAGCAAAATCGGTCCCACCGATTTTGTGTAATCGGTCAAACCGAGATGAGGTTTTACCCTAACCCTAGCACATCGGTCCCATCTAGTTGATCATATCGGTCCCACCGAAAAGCCTAACGTTCACATATTGAACTAAATCGGTCCGGCCGACTTTTCTGAACCGGTCCCACCGAGTTTGGTGAAATGTGTGTAACGGTTAGATTCTGTGTGGAGGCTATATATACCCCTCCACCCTTCCTTCATTAGAAAGGAGAGCCATCAAAACGTGCCTACATTTCAGCATTCATTTTCTGAGAGAGAACCACCAACTCATGTGTTGAGACAAGATATTCCATTTCAACCATTTGAATCTTGATCTCTAGCTTTCCCAAGTTTCATTCCACCTAATCCAAATCTGAGAGAGAGAGAGAGAGAGTTGAGTGTTTAGGAGACTATCATTTGAAGCACAAGAACAAGGAGTTCATCATCAACACACTGTATATTACCTTTTGGAGAGTGGTGTCTCCTAGATTGGTTAGGTGTCACTTGGGAGCCTCCGTCAAGATTGTGGAGTTGAACCAATGAGTTTGTACGGGCAAGGAGATCGCCTACTTCGTGAAGATCTACCCTAGTGAGGCAAGTCCTTCATGGGCGATGGCCATAGTGGGATAGACAAGGTTGCTTCTTCGTGGACCCTTCGTGGGTGGAGCCCTCCGTGGACTCGCGCAACCGTTACCCTTCATGGGTTGAAGTCGCCATCAACGTGGATGTACGATAGCACCACCTATTAGAACCACGCCAAAAATCTCCAGGTATCCATTTGCGTTTGCACATTCCAATCTCATCCCATTACTTTCTTGAAAATTGCATGCTTTACTTTCCGCTACTCATATACTCTTGCTATGCTTGCTTGAATGTATTGTGAATGGTTAAACTTGTGCTAAAACTCCACCTTAACTTAAAGAAATTAAAAACTGCTACTTTTCTTTGCTAAGAGTCTATTCACCCCCCCCCCCCTCTATACACCTCTTCTCGATCCTTTCAAAAACCACTTTCGATTAGCATGAAACCGAAGAACTTTCATAAATCACTAAGTTACCTCAACAGGGATATGAATGTCCCCACCAATAAGCATTTCATATTTCTTTTTGGCAGTAGGTAGAGGTATTTGAAAACTTCCAATAGTGATTGTCGGAGACTTTTCAATAACATTAATACCAGTCACTTGGAATTGTTTATTCAGAAAGTGCACCGTATGCTCATTACCATTAATATGAAATGTGACCTTGCTTTTATTGCAATCAATAACAGCTCTTGCAGTATTCAAGAAGGGTCTACCATGGATAATCGACATGTTGTCATCCTCGGGCATCTCAAGTATAACAAAGTCAGTCAAAATAGTAACATTGGCAACCACAAGAGGAACATCCTCACAAATACCGATAGGTATGGCAGTTGATTTGTCACCCATTTGCAAAGATATTTCAGTAGGTGTGAGTTTATTCAAATCAAGTCTTTTATATAAAGAGAAAGGCATAACACTAA
The DNA here is from genome assembly GCA_034509565.1 of Triticum monococcum. Taxonomy (NCBI): domain Eukaryota; kingdom Viridiplantae; phylum Streptophyta; class Magnoliopsida; order Poales; family Poaceae; genus Triticum; species Triticum monococcum. Next base: position 82,221,134 of record CM067843.1, read on the forward strand.
CACCAGCTCCTAAATCACATAAAGCAGTTTTCACATAATTCTTTTTGATAGAGCAAGGTATAGTTGGTATTCCCGGATCTCCAAGTTTTTTATGTACTCCATCTTTAAAAGTATAATTAGCAAGCATGGTGGAGATTTTAGCTACCGGTATTTTTCTCTTATTAGTGATGATGTCTTTCATATACTTTGCATAAGTAGGCATTTTAAGGATATCAGTCAAAGACTGGCCTCGGGATTTCAGCAAAGCATTCAAATTCTTCATCATCTTTCTTTCTAGTTGACTTAGGTGGAAAGGTCATAGGTTTTTGAACCCACGGTTCTCTTTCTTTACCGTATTTTATAGCAATGAAGTCTCCTTTATCATATCTTGTATTCTTAGGTTGTGGGTTATCAAGATCAACTGGTGGTTCTATCTCAACATCATTGTCTGGTTCTTTACTATTCGGTTGACTATCTTCATGAACCTCGTCATTAATTTTTTTCATTATCAGAAGGTGAGTGTTCAGTACCAGGTTGAGTTTCAACATCAGAGATAGAAACTTCATTATCATTATCAGGGGGTTTCTCTACTTCAGGTTCACTAGAAGCATGCAAAGTCCTATCATTTTTCTTTTTCCTTTTCTTTCTAGAAGGACTAGCTAGGTGAAGTGGTGTTGTTCCTTTGTGAATCCTGTTCAATTCTTTTTGGGTGTCCCTCGGGATAAAGTGGTTCCTGAGTCATTTTACCGCCTCTAGTTACAACTCTAACAGCAAAGTCATGTATATTATTATTCATTTCATCTAGCAACTCTCTTTGAGATTTAGCAACTTGTTCTAACTAGATTTGTACCATAGAAGCATGCTTTCCAACACCTCTAACATAATTTTAGATTCTAAATAACAAGTTACTCAAGCGAGCGATCATATCAGAATTGTATTTCAATTTTTCATAACATTTGCATAGAAGTGATCTTGCTTTCTAATATCGTTTTCAAACTCATAAAGGCATTGGCTAGGGTGCATATTGTCAGGATTGTCATTATCGTTGAATTTCATAAGAGAATTTACCTCTGCCACCTTAGGAGGTGGTGGTGTATTAAGCCCATGTATTTCTTTGGTAGGAGGTAATTTTAACATCCTCAGCTTTAATACCTTTTTCCTTCATGGATTTCTTTGCCTCTTGCATATCTTCAGGACTGAGATATAATATACCCCTCTTCGTCGGAGTGGGTTTAGGCGGTGGTTTCGGAAGAGTCCAATCATCATAATTTTTCAATATGTTACTCCATAATTCTTTAGCTTGCCCAACAGTTCGTTCCCTGAAAACACAACGAGCACAACTATCTAGGAAATCCCTAGAAGCATCAGTTAGTCCATTATAGAAGATATCAAGTATTTCATTTTTCTTAAGAGGGTGATCAGGCAAAGCATTAAGTAACTGGGAAAGCCTCCCCCAAGCTTGTGGGAGACTCTCTTCTTTAGTTTGCACAAAGTTAAATATTTCCTGTAAAGAAGCTTGTTTCTTATGAGCAGGGAAATATTTTTCAGAGAAGTAATAAATCATATCCTGGGGACTATGCACACAACCAGGAGCAAGAGTATTGTACCAAGCTTTAGCAACACCCTTTAATGTGAACAGAAATAATTTAAGAATAAAGTAATAATGAGTCTTCTCATCATGTGTAAAAAGGGTGGCTATGTCATTCAACTTAGTAAGATGTGCCACAACAGTTTCAGTTTCATAACCATGGAAAGGATCCGATTCAACCAAAGTAATTAACTCTAGGTCGACAGAGAATTCATAATCCTTATCATCAATAAATATAGCTGAAGTAGCAAACTTAGGATCATATTTCATTATAGCATTTAGAGATTTTTCCTTATACTTGCATAGTAATTTCTCTAGATCATCTCTATCCTTACAAGCAAGAATATCTCTAGTTGTCTCCTCATTCATAAGATAACCTTCCGGTACCTTAGGCAAATCATATCTGGGAGGGCTAGTTCTAGCAGGTGTTTTTCAAGAGTTTTAGTTTCAAGTTTATCATCAGATTCAACAACATCATGTTGTCTTACTCTAGCAACTTGTTCATCAAGAAAATCACCAAGTGGCACATCATTATCATCAAGCAAGGTACTAGCATCATCATAAGTATCATTCATAGAAGAAGTAGCATCATCAATAAATTGCGACATGTCAAGATTAATATAATAGCATGTGGTGGTGTTGCAAGTTTACTTATAACAGAAGGTGAATCTAATGCAGAAATGGATGGCAGTTCCTTACCTCCCCTCGTCTTAGAGGGATAAATCTTAGTCTTAGCATCCTTCAAATTCTTCATAGTGATAAATTGATAATGATCCCAAGTGACTCAACAAATATAGCTATGCTCCCCGGTAACGGCGCCAGAAAAATGTCTTGATAACCCACAAGTATAGGGGGTCGCAACAGTTTTCGAGGGTAGAGTATTCAACCCAAATTTATAGATTCGACACAAGGGGAGCCAAAGAATATTTGAAGGTATTAGCAGCTGAGTTGTCAATTCAACCACACCTGGAGATTAAATATCTGCAACAACGTGATCAGTAGCAAAGTAATATGATAGTTTTGATAGTAGTGACAGTAGCAATGGTAACGGTAACAGTGATAGCAATAATTTTGTAGCAAGTGCAACATTAACGATAGCAGTAGTAACTTAGCAAGAACAATATAAGATAAATTTGTAGGCATTGGATCGGTGACTTGTTGGATAATATTCATCATGAGACAGTTATAAGCTAGGGTGATACGGCACTAGCTCTAGTTCATAAATATAATGTAGGCATGTATTCCGCAAATAGTCATGCGTGCTTATGGAAAGAACTTGCATGCCATCTTTTGTCCTACCCTCTCGTGGCAGCGGGGTCCAATTGGAAGCTAAGGGATATTAAGGCCTCCTTTTAATAGAGAATCGGAACAAAGCATTAACACACGGTGAATACATAAACTCCTCAAACTACGGTCATCACCGGGAGTGGTCCCGACTATTGTCACTCCAGGGTTGCCGGATTATAACACGTAGGAGGTGACTATAACTTGCAAGATCGGATCTAGAACATGGATATAATGGTGATAACACAAACGTTTCAAATCTGAAATCATGGCACCCGGGCCCAAAGTGACAAGCATTAAGCATGGGAAAGTCATAGCAACATCAATCTCAGAGCATAGTGGATACTAGGGATCAAGCCCTAACAAAACTAACTAGATTACATGATGAATATCATCCAACTCCTCATCGACCAGAGAGCCTACGAAGGAATTATTCACTCCCGATGGGGAGCATAATGGAATTGGCGATGGAGAAGGGTTGGTGATGACGAAGAACGAAGATCCCCCTCTCTGGAGCCCCAAACGGAATCCAGATCTGGCCTCCCGATGAAGAACAGGAGGTGACGGCGGCTCCGTCTCGTGGATCGCGATAATTCTTTCTCCCTAATTTTTTTCTCCAAATATGTGATTTTATAGTATCAGGGTTGAGGTCTGCGGGGCCACGAGGTGGGGACAACCCACCTGGGCGCGCCCAGGTGGGTTGTGCCCACCCAGGTGCCCCCCTTCGGTGGATCTTGGCTCCCTAAATTCTCTTTATTTATATAAAAACTCCTCGCAAAGTTTCTTTCCATTACGAGAACTTTTATTTCTGCACAAAAACAACACCATGGTAGTTCTGCTGAAAACAGCGTCAGTCCGGGGTTAGTTTCATTCAAATCATGCAAATTACAATCCAATACAAGAGGAAAAGCGTTAGGAAAAGTAGATACGTTGGAGACGTATCAGTGCCCCCATGTTTGGTTTTGGTAATTGATGACAATCCCTATGGACTAATGGTTGCCTTGAGTTATATTTGAAGGGTTTGTCCATAGGCTTTGCTTGAATACCATATGTTGGTTTCAAGGTTATAAGAAGGCGATTATGTGTTGACCAAGGTGTTATTCAAGGAGTTATCCAAAGTTTGATCATGTGAGAGTTGAGCCTATTGCAAGCATGTCATGAAGAAGAAGAGTGTGTGAACATTCATGTTTACCTTCAAGACATTTCCGTTATAAAGAGAGAAGAGAAGATACAAGGTTAATCAAGACTAAGTACAAAGAGTGGATTCAAGTTGATCAACACACAAAGCGTAGAAGATATACTGAGTGGGATCAAATATCCCATGGTATGGTAAGCATTTTCCATTACGCTTTGTGTACTAACCCATGGTTTACGTGAGGTTCCTTTGCGAGGTTAGGTATGTTTCCATGGGCATGCATCAAAAGGAAGATATCATATAACCCATGGAGGATGACATCAAGTGGTGATCGTCATCAAGGTTGTTGTGTGCAAGTTCAAGTGGAGCATCACGAAGAGATCACATGCTTGAAACTTGTCGTCCATTGTGGTGACAATAGTGGAGTATGGGGGAGAAATCTACTAGTCTTCTTTGAGCCAGCTCAATCAAAAAAGGAGGTCCAACTTGAGGGGGTCAAGTTCGTCATCATCTAGCTCGAGTGGATTATGTGCAAGGCAAAGGTTTATCCTTGATAGGTCTTCTATTTTACTGGTCTTGTGGTGCTAGTTCGGAAAACTATTTGTAGGATCGATACTCGTACTATCAAGGGGGACTCTCGAGTGAGTAGCTTGATTGTATCATTCGTAGAGAGCTCAAACCTTTGAATTCTTGGCATCATCTTTCTTGGTTCTTGTTTGGCTTTTCTCTATGTGAGTTTTTGAGCTTGTGTTCATCTTCATGACAAGCTCAAGTTCATCGAAAACGGATTTCATGTGCATCATCCATTGTGCTTTCGATGTTGGAGTTTTTGCCATTTCTTCACTCATGGAGGTTTCACAACTCTATATCATTTGCATATTTCTCTTGCTAGTTTTGACTATCCCTTGTTAGCTTTCCATCAAGCTTGAGTTCGTCAAATTCAGAGTTTGTTTGCAAGAGTTATGACTGGTCTAGTCTTACCTGTTTACCCAGCGAGGCAGTTGTACCATGTACTCTGGCGGTTGTACCGCTCCCTCATTGAGGGGTACTACCACTCCAAGTACCTGTCCAACTACCGCCCGAGCGGTGATTGTCGGTGGCCTAGCGGTGGTCCCGACTATATCTTAGTAACCGGTACAATCAGGCAACCTTGCAGTACTACCGCTTTGTTCGCCATGGCCATGCCTGTTGACAGGGGCAGTTGTACCGGCCATGTACTACCCCAACTACTACTCGAGGGTGATTCCTCTCGGTTGTGGGGTGCAGTACTAAGAGGTGGTTGTGCGTTTGTTCCTCTTATTATTTCAATAACCGGTACAACCGGATGCCACCACGGTTGTACTGCTCTGCTCAGTGCAGTTACAGTTTTCGTGCCTGGAATCGTTGTACCGTTCATCCAAGCGGTTGTACTGTTCCAGTGTTTTTTGCAGCATAACGGGGCAGATTTATGGGGGCATAAAAGGGGGTCTTCTTCCCCATTGCCCCCAATGACTTTAGGCAAGCTTTCTCCTCCGTTGTTGACCTTCAAAAGTTTTCACTCCTCCCCATTCCTCTAATGAATCTTGCATCTTTTTGAGAGAAAAGAGAGTGGAGATCTTGGAGTGAGGGGAACCTAGGGGATCTAGATCTTGGAGTTCTTTTGTATTCTTCTTGTTCTTCCTCTCATATTCCTCCATAGCATTTTTTGCTTTGGTGGGATTTGAGAGTGAGGGACTTGAGCACATGTGTGTTCTTGCCATTGCATTAGTTTCATCGGTTTGAGTTCTCCATGAATACATGGGAGTCAAAGTTGAGAAGCTTATTACTCTTGGGTGTTTGGGCACCCTAGACGGTTGTGGTGTTGTAGAGCTCAATCATTGTGGTGTAAAGCTCCAAGAAAGCATCCTGTCTCCAATTAAGTAGTGGAGATTGCCTCGGGCAACTTGTACGGGTTCGGTGACCGCCCCCAAGGGTTGCCAATTGTACAGGTTTGGTGACCGCCCTCAAGGGTCCCTTAGTGGAATCACATTATCTTGCATTGTGCGAGGGCGTGAGGAGATTACGGCGTCCCTAGTGGCATTTTTGGGAGAATTGTGCCTCCACACCGCTCCAAACGGAGATTAGCTTCCGCAAGGGTGTGAACTTCGAGATACATCATAGTATCCGCGTGCCTCGGTTATCTCATACCGGAGCCCCTTTACTTATGCACTTTACCTTGTGATAGCCATAATGTTTCATGTTATATATATATATATATATATATATATATATATATATATATATATATATATTGCTATCACTTAGTCATTTATCTTGTTTAGCATAAGTTGTTGCTGCAGATAGGCCAGCCTAGTTCATTTAGGTTTTGTACTTGAGAAATTAAACAATAGTTTTATTCCACATTTGTCCAAGCCTAAACCGTAATTATTTTAAAGCGCTTATTCACCCCCCCCCCTCTAGGCGACATTCACGTCCTTTCACCTAGAAACATACAACACAAAGTAAAAGTGTGGGATCAGATTAACTACAAGTGAGTCGACGACACATATTTTATCCCCAAGTTCGCACTTCCTTGGGGAAGTGCTAATCTCCATTGGAGCGGTACCGGATCCAAGTCACCTCCCACTAAAGCATCACCATATTCTCCTTGAATCACCCCCAACGGATGAGCCTCGAATCAGTCAGGGTTGGTCTTGAAGGCGACCACCACACCTTTACAAACATCTTCGAAGCACACCACAAGCAAGGAAGCTTTTGAAGAAACCTCTAACCCTCTAGGAGCCCAAACTCCAAGAGTAACAAGTTGGTGAATGAGTTGGGGATGATAAATCTCCAACATATCTCCAATTTATGAAGTATTCATGCCATGTTTGCAACAATTATATATGGTTTTGGTATGATTTTATTAGAACTAACCCAGATTGACGATGTTTTCAACAGAACTACCGTGGTGTTGTTTTTTGTGTAGAAATAAAAGTTCTCGGAATGGGCTGAAAATTTACGGTGATTTTTTTTGGACCAAAAGAGACCCCCGAATCACCGGAGCTGGGCCAGGAAGTGATCAAGGAGGCCACAAGCCTGGGAGGCGTACCCACCCCCCTAGGGCGCGCCTCCCGAACTTGTTGGCCCCTCGGGCACCCCCTAACTTGTTTCCAACCCCCAAAATTATTATAAATATGGAAACCCCCGAAAATAACCCTTGATGGTAAGTTCCACCGCCGCAAACCTCTGTAGCCACGAAAAACAACCGGGAACCCGTTCCGGCACCCTGCCTGAGGGGGAAATCATCATCGGAGGCCATCTTCATCAAATCGGCAGTCTCCATGACGAGGAGGGAGTAGTTCACCCTCGGGGCTGAGGGTATGTACCAGTAGCTATGTGTTTGATCTCTCTCTCTCTCTCTCGTGTTCTTGATTTGGCACGATCTTGATGTACCACGAGCTTTCTTACTATAGTTGGGTCATATGGTGTTTCTCCCTCTCTATCTTCTTGTGATGAATTGAGTTTTACCCTTGAGGTTTCACTATTATCGGATTGAATACTTTTATGGATTTGAGAACACTTGATGTATGTCTTGCATGGGATACCCGCGGTGAGAACGGGGTGTTCTATTGATTCGCTTGATATATGTTTTGGCCCTCAACTCGCGGATTCCCGAGGTGGCATTGGGGTAATCTATCCATAGGGGTTGATGCACATTTTCATCCCTGTTTCTTCAATAGAAATCTTGGGGCACTCTTTGAGGTTCTTTGTGTTGGATTGAATATTACGAATCTGAAGTTGTTTGATGCATATTGGATAATTGACCCACAGATACTTGTGGTGGCATTGGAGTATCTAGATGACATTAGGGTTGATTGATGTGTATCATATGGTGTTATTTTAGTACGAACTCTAGGGTTGTCTGGGACACTTATAGGAATAGCTCAAAATATTGATTAGAAAGAATAACTTTGATGTGGTTTCGTACCCTACAAGCAATTTCATCTTATGTTCTCTGCGATAGGAACTTTGGAGTGACTCTTTGTCGCACATTGAGGGATTTCCATATGATTTAATTATGTTATCATTGTTGAGAGAATTTGCACTAGCGAAAGTATGAACCCTAGGCCTTGTTTTCAAGCATTGCAATACCATTTTTGCTCACTTTTGCTACTAGTTACCTTGCTGTTTTTATATTGTCATATTACAAAAACCTATATGTACTATCCATATTACACTTGTATCACCATCTCTTCACCAAACTAGTACACCTATACAATTTACCATTGTATTGGGTGTGTTGGGGACACAAGAAACTCTCTGTTATTTCATTGCAGGGTTGTTTGAGAGAGACCATCTTCATCCTACGCCTCCCACGGACTGATAAACCTTAGGTCATCCACTTGAGGGAAAATTGCTACTGTCCTACAAAACTCTATGCTTGGAGGCCCAACACGAGTCTACAAGAAGAAAGTTTGCATAGTAGACATCAGGGGAACACAAATTGGTTTGGAAGGAATGTGAATCGGGTGAATCTCCTCCAATCCCCAAATAATTAGAATTTTGGGTGGATGGGTACGGAGATCTCAAGCTTTAGGGTTTGACAATGATGAAAGAGAGCTTGAAGAATATCAGAGTTCAAGGTAGGAGAAGGGTGGGTCTTTATACCCACCAAGAGGCAAGTGACTTCTGCCCAGCGAAGACCTCCGGGCACTCGGGCCAACTAGAGATGGCGTAGGTATGCGCAGGCACCAAGGGGACCAAATGCCTCGGGCACCCGGACACAACACGCACTAAGGAGCAGAGAGAACCGGGCTTTTGAGGGTCCAGGACCCCAGGCACCCGGACCAAGTAGAGACAGTGCATGTTTGCACTGGCACCCTGATGTCTACTACACAACTTTATTCTTGTAGACACGTGCCGGGCCTCCAAGCGCAGAGTTTTGTAGGACAGTAGCAATGTTCCCTCAAGTGCATGACCTAAGGTTTATCAATCCGTGGGAGGCATAGGATGAAGATGGTCTCTGTCTAACAAACCTGCAATCAAATACAAGAAATCTCTTGTGTCCCCAACACACCCAATACAATGGCAAATTGTATAGGTGCACTAGTTCGGCGAAGAGATGGTGATAAAAGTGTAATATTGATTGTAGAAATATATTTTTATAATCTTAATAAATAAAAAAACAGCAAGGTAGCCTATAGTATACGAGCACAAAAACGGTATTGCGATGCTTAAAAATGAGGCCTAGGGTCCGTACATTTGCTAGTGCAATCCCTCAACAATGCTAATAAAATTGGATCATATAACCACCCCTCAATGTGCAACGAAGAATCACTCCAAAGTTCCTTTTTAGCAGATAACCTATGAAGAAATCGTTTGTAGGGTACGAAACCACCTCAAAGTTATTCTTTCCGATCAATCTATCCAAGAGTTCGTACTAAAATAACACCAAATAATTTCATATTCATAATACTCAACCCAACACAAAGAACTACAAAGAGTGCCCCAAGGTTCCTACCAGAGAAACAAAGACAAGAACGTGCATCAACCCCTATGCGTAGATTACCCCAATGTCACCTCGGGAATCTGCGAGTTGAGTGCAAAACACATATCAAGTGAATCAATATGATACCCCATTGTCACCACGAGTATTCATATGCAAGACATATATCAAATGCTCTCAAATCCATAAAAGTATTCAATCTGATAACAACGAAATCTCAAAGGGAAAAACTCAATTCATCACAACAAGATAGAGAGGGAAAAACACCATATGATCCGACTATATTAACAAAGCCCGCGATACAACAAGGTCGTGACATCTCAAGAACACGAGAGAGAGAGAGAGATTAGACACATAGCTACTGGTACAAACCCTCATCCCCGAGGGCGGACTACTCCCTCCTCATCGTGGTCGCCGCCGTGATGATGAAGATGGCCACCGGTGATGATTTCCCCCTCCAGTGGAGTGCCAGAACAGGGTCTAGATTGATTTTCGATGGCTACAAAGGCGTGCGGCAGCGGAACTTTTGATCTAGGGTTACCCCCGAGGGTTTTTGGAATATGTGGGAATTTATAGGGCGAAGAGGGGATGAGGGAGGCCATCGAGGTGGGCACAACCCACCTAGGCGCGCCTGGGCCCCCAGGCGCGCCCTGGTGGGTGGTGCCCCCCTCGGGGCACCCCCCCCCCCCCAGGTGCTGCTCTGGCCCAATGGGTGTCTTCTGGTCCATAAAAGATCAAAAAAAAAGTTTTGCGGTGTTTGGACTCCGTTCGATATTGATTTCCTGCGATGTAAAAACAAGCAAAAAACAGCAACTAGCACTGGGCACTGGGTCAATAGGTTAGTCCCAAAAAATGATATAAAGTTGCTATAAAATGATTGTAAAACATCCAAGAATGATAATAAAACAGCATGAATACTTCATAAATTATAGATACGTTGGAGACGTATCAGCATCCCCATGCTTAATTCCTACTCGTCCTCGAGTAGGTAAATGATAAAATAAATAATTTATGAAGTGTGAATGCTAGCAAAGTGCACAAGTTTGATCAATGATAATTTCAATAACTTTTCCTAGCATCATGACAACAACTTTTTCTTATAAAACTTCTCTGTTATAGTAGCAACCAATTCACATTTTAAGGTTCAAACAATGAATTCTCTTGAAACTCAACAACCTATGTTCTTAGTCACCAAGCAATTGTAATTAAACTTATTCAACAGAGTATAAGTAAGAGCTCCTCATACTCAACCATCATATGGTCTTCTATGATTGCTAACACTCACCGCATACACATGAGCAAAACGTTTCAACCGGACACATAGAAAGACAGGGGCTTATAATTTTGCCTCCCAACGTATTCACCTCAAGGGTGATGTCAACAATAATAACTCATGCTACCCATATCCAACTGGATATATGTGCCTAGATCTTTCCTCACCACATGGTGCTTGCCAGAGGAGAAAAATACAAAGGAATAGAGAGAGAAACTTTGACTCTCCCATAAAAGTAAATACATAAAAGTAAAAGATAGGCCCTTCGCAAAGGGAAGCAGAGGTTGCCATGCGCTTATTTGTTTGTATGCTCAACCCCTTAGTGCAAAAGAACATCACGTTATATTGCCCCTTATGATAGCAACCTTTATTATGCAGTCTGTCACTTTTATTCTTTGCCATCACAAGTTCGTACAACGCTCAATTTTCTCTTATACTAAATGATCTAATACTTTTAGAAGCAATTTTTATTGCCTTATTGAACCGATGACAACTTACTTGAAGGATCTTATTCAATCCTTAGGTAGGTATGCTGGACTCTTGAAAATAAGATTTGGGTTTAAGGGTTTTTGGATGCACAAGTAGTATCTCTACTTGGTGCGGAATATTTGGCTAGCAAAGATGGGGGGCAAGCACCACATGTTGAAGAATCAATGACAATATAACTTCTATGTGAATATGAACAAACATAAACCATTACGTTGTCTTCCTTGTCTAACGTCAACAATTTTGGCTTATAATATGTTGATGGGGGCTCACAATCACAAAAGATTTCCAAGATAGTGTATTTGCATGTGAAAGTTCTCTTCCTTATACTAAGTATTCATGAATTTCTTGTATGACCAATATTGTGATTGTCAAGCCTCAAAAGATTCAGTTTCTAAACCCAATGTGAAGCTACCACTATACATGATATGATTTCAATTTCATGACATTCAATTTATGTTGGGGAACGCAGTATTTCAAAAAAAATTCTACGATCACGCAAGATCTATCTAGGAGATGCACAGCAACAAGAGGGGAGAGTGTGTCTACGTACCCTCGTAGACCGAAAGCGGAAGTGTTAAGTAACGCGGTTGATGTAGTCGAACGTCTTCACGATCCAACCGATCCAAGCACCGAACGTACGACATCTCCATGTTCAGCACACGTTCAGCATGATGACGTCCCTCGAGCTCTTGATCTAGTTGAGGACAAGGGACAGTTCTGTCAGCACGACAGCGTGGCGACGGTGATGATGAAGTTACCGGCGCAAGGCTTCGCCTAAGCACTACGACGATATGATCGAGGTGGTAAACTGTGGAGGGGGGCACCGCACATGGCTAAAGATGTTTGATGTGCCTTTGGGGTGCCCTCCCACCTCCGTATATAAAGGGGGAAGAGAGGAGGCCGGTCTCCTAGGGACGCGTCAAGTGTGGGGAGTCCTAGTAGGATTCCCCTCTCCTTTTTTTCCTTTTCCGGAGTAGCAAAGGGGGAAAGAGAGAAGGAGTAGGAGAGGGAAAGGGGGGCGCCGCCCCCACCCCTTGTCCAATTCGGATTGGCAAGGGGGGCGCCACCTCCTTTGGCCGGCCCTCTCTCCTCCACTAAGGCACATTGACGGTGTCCTGGACTAGGGGGTACTCAACACGTCATCTCTCGATCTGATAGATTGGGCCGAGGACCCCCGTGGCCGTATACTCATGGGCCAGTTCGGACAGCTGCCACATACAAGGAAGATTCCACAAGACTTGGCGATCAAGACAAGGACTTCTCCCCACCGGCGTATTCGGCTAGGACTCTTGTTAACCTAGGCCTCTGGTGCATTATATAAACTAGGGCCAGGCTAGTCGATACAACATACATAACATACAATCATACCATAGGCTAGCTTCTAGGGTTTAGCCTCTCTGATCTCGTGGTAGATTTACTCTTGTACTACCCATATCATCAATATTAATCAAGCAGGACGTAGGGTTTTACCACCATCGAGAGGGCCCGAACCTGGGTAAAACTTCGTGTCCCCTGCCTCCTGTTACCATCCGCCTTAGACGCACAGTTTGGGACCCCCTACCCGAGATCCGCCGGTTTTAACACCGACATTGGTGCTTTCATTGAGAGTTCCGTTGTGTGATCGACAAAATGATCAATGGCTCACCTGCAGATCAACTGCGACTTCGGCGTCTTCGTCACCAGTTCGACTGGTCACCTTGGTTCGACTAAGAATTGCACCCCATGTTCAGATCACCATGTTCGGACGAGGGCCTTCATCAAACATCAACTCCGATCTCTATCAAGATCACGGAGGAATTATCTATGGAGCTCGGGGGCTCAACGTCAACATTGCCCTCAAGCGACCGTGCTGTTTTTTTGGACAGCGAACTCGTATCTGTCGCCACCACCTCCTCGAGTATCGCTTTGACGATCGCTTTGGTGGAATTGTGCGGAATTGGGTCTATAACAACCCTGGAAAATTTCGTGAAGTTCCGATGGAGGAATCTCTGGCAATCCACGATATACCGGAGCCCTGGCAAATGTGGATGGGAATTTGGATGAGTTTAGAGCGTGGTGTCCAGCTTCTAGCTCGGACGTCCTTTGGAAGATCCAACTGTTGATCGGCTGCGGAATTCTTATATCTACCACCTCTCAAAATTTCAGCTCGCTCCGACCGTCCAAACTCCGGGCACCTTCCGATTAGTGCATCACTTTTCGAATCTGTTTTCTGCGCGAAAACGAATCCGACCCGTGTTCATCTTTTTTATGAACGGGATTTCGGACATCCCTTTTGAAGGAAGTTTTGTATGGGGTATTGTGTTTTGTTTCCGAACACATCCCACTAACTTTAAGATCTTTTGAACATGATGTTCAACATCATGCTGGTGTCAAACCAGTCTGGCAATATTACTCCACGGCTACCGACCTGCGCTAGACACGCCGTCACTTTAGCCGAGCTCAACTTCTTCGGATCATCATCTCGGCAAGCCGAACAAGAGTCCAACATCGCGAAGGGCAAATCATCATCAACATCGCCGCTCCATGGATTACACGGAGCGGGCATATCGGCATCGCTGCACAGTCGCTTCATCAAGCCGGCATCGACCACGTCACGACATGCATCGACAGGGCCGCACTATTGCTTCTTCAAGCTGGTGTCCATCACGCCGACCTACTTCGACTCATCGGCTGACGTCGAGGCTTCAACATCTCGGCTGGACCGGTGGCTTCGCCATCTCTTCATCAACCTACTCCGGACACTTCGGCGTCACTAGCCGACCAGCTCCGTCACGTTAGCTGGGCCGAGGGCTTTGCCTCGTCGAGTCAACATTTACCAGCATTGCCATGCCATCGTTTTATCGCCCATCAGGCAATGGGTGTGTGGAGCGAGTCCCAATTTTGGGAATCACCTTCCTTCGGATTGCTACAACAAATAAACCAGGTGCTATTAATCCCAGTATTTTTTGCTTGTTTGGGTTCATTTTTCCCAAGGAATTATTACTCTGGTTTGTCCATGATATGTACACAGGTCTATCAAATGGTGACCGCATTAACGACGGTCGCGTGGTGGTTCAATCAGTTTCCATACATAGTCCGGCGAACGCCGCATCCGGAGCTCGGACCGACCTGTGAATTCAGGCTTTGCCACGCCTTTACTACATCACGCCGACGCCCTGCATCGACATTGACTTCGGCGCCAGGCCATATTTCTTCTATTCCTCACTTTGCATAAATTATTTATTATGCAACATTTTTTTTAATTATCATTATTACTATTATCTCCGGTTTGCACTATTTTTTGTGCACAGAAAAATGATCCGGGGACTTCGGCGTCACTCTGCCGGTCTGCATTGACCGTGCTATGTCACCACTTCGGCGTGTCGAGCTCTTCGCTCCGCCACCTCGGGACCAGCTTGGGGGATGGAACCTTGCCCCGCATCAAGCTCGGACCGCGTCATCAATACCGAACACATTAACTAGATAAGTCGCTTTCATGCTCAAAGCTTTAATTTATAACTTGTGTTCGGTTCGACCAAGCATTATACTTTTTTGGAAAAAAGTTGCTTGTAAAAAATTTTCCTTGTCCAAACTTTGTTTGTGACACATAAATTCAAATACCCAATTCATTTGGGGGCTTCTTTCATGAAGCTTTTCCACTTGCATATGAATATACTTGTACGGCTTCGTTCCTTGTTCGTGTATTACGCCACAATATGCACCATATTGACTTAAGCGATTTGCAAGCTGGGTTGCCTCGCTCCTGTGTTTACCCCTACATTCCCGATTGTTCGGCTAGGGAGTAAAGGGAGCACCTCTGCGATTGTCACGATCGGGTCGCCCGAGCCGGACCTCAGACTGGGTGAAGCCGAAAGCTAGCGCTCTTATAGTTTTCAATGATGGTCGGCACACAACGGAACTCATGAGTACAAAAAATCTATTGCACAAGTCTCATAATAACAATGAGCATCGAAGAAAGGTATCAGTGGGGGTACTATTTTCTTCGAAGATGCTTCTTACACTTCACGGTAATATAGCATAAGTTCCCTGAGCGCGCTTTGTCTATTACAGCCTTATGGCCTGACTGCCTGGTTATTGGAAACACCGTCGATATTCTCGACCGATGGAGTACATAACACTTTTCGGTCCTTGACCGAAGAGGGAGAAGCTGACGGTCGGTTAAGACGCGTTTAAAGTTCGGTTGAACATGGATATGATATAAGTACTTCGGTACATGCAATCATTCTTC
Source organism: Triticum monococcum (assembly GCA_034509565.1). Taxonomy (NCBI): domain Eukaryota; kingdom Viridiplantae; phylum Streptophyta; class Magnoliopsida; order Poales; family Poaceae; genus Triticum; species Triticum monococcum. The sequence continues at coordinate 82,236,577 of CM067843.1, forward strand.
TACCCAAGTCACTTGGGGGCTCTTAAGTTTATTTGAGCCGTTTTATAATAAGTGTTCTTCTTCTTAGTCGTTGCAAAGTTTTATTATTATTTATCACTCCTTTTTTCGACACGAGTATGCGGTCACTAGCCGGGGAGCCTAATTTCTCTCTCAAAGCCGCTAGAGTTTAGTTTGCTAAACTGGCCTGATGAGAAGTACTCCGCCCTCGGGATAGGAGGTTGAAGCCATAGGCCGACCCGCTCGAAGTCTTGAGATAGGATGTATCATGTTAAAGCACGACAGAAGCACTCTTTTTTCTAAGACCAACTTTTGGATTGGCAACGAACACTTGATATTGTTCGGACGTCATGTTTTTACTGACGTTTCTTGGTTTTCCAAGCTTTTTGGCACTTTTAAAGTATTTGTGCTTTTCCAGCATTAGTCTCGCAGTGCAACACCGGAGACCTTTAGGGATCCGGCAAAAACATTCTTACATATTGCTATATATGCATCAGTTTCGAATTGTGTCTTCGGTCAATAGTTGGGTTGCCCGGCTCCTGCACTTGCTTCCTACGTTCTGTTTTGTCCGGCTAGGCGTGCAAAGGGAGAACCACTACGACTGTGCTTCCAGCTCACATGGTTAAGCACCTCAGTGGAGAAAGCCAAAAACTGACTTTCACAATAAGCGTAAACTGGTCAGCGATCCGATGACTATGTTAAATGATGGGCCGTTCATAACATTGGCCGAAGTGTTTACGGCTTGACCCCGACTGTCGCCGAACACTACCGGGGGCTATTAACTGGCCTCCCAAACTAAATCCTCAATATTTTGCTCTTACATTAGAGCCGAGGTTTAATGATCATGCTTAGCATGACAACCCAAAGAAAGGAATCGATAGGGGGACTATTTTCTTTGGAAGACATTTCTTCTGTTAAACAGTAATATAACTGTCTGCGTACCTTTGTTTATAAAACCGTATGGCCAGATTGCCTTGTTTGTTGTAAATCTTTGCCCTCATAAAGGTTTTATAAAGTAGGACAAACACTCCTCGGCTACTGGCCAAGGAGGTGGAAGCCGATGGTCGGTCAACAAAGTTTTGTACAATGCGGATCCGAGCATTAATGAGGTAAAGTACTTGGATACATAGAGTCATTACATATAATTTGTGACTTTACTATGGATATTGATCCTTAATTCGGCCACCCGTGCCCGCATTAAGGCTCGGGGGCTACTGGGCTTCGGGCTTATTATTTACAAATATTAAAGGGGCACATCGATCCCCTAATCTGGTGTTGCCACCCGACCAGTGTCTCGGGGGCTACTGCATTGCTTGTCCAATGCAGAAAATTTTATGTGCAATATAGTTTCCGAGGAGATTTTGATCCTCAGGTTGGTCGGCCGCACCCAACCTAAGTCTCGAGGACTGAGCACGCCGCTTTTAGTGTCCCGAAGTATTCTGCCGAGCTAGGACTTGATCCTCAGGCCGATTTTGCAAATCAACCTAAGTCTCAGCGGCTACTAGGATCAGCGGTCTTACGTCATCCTTCATGTGCATCTCGGGTTTTAGACCGATACACACCTTGAGGGCTACTGGCTATATATCTCGGCGGAGAATAAATTGCACCAATAAAAAATATTGACAAAAAATCGGCTCATAGTCGGGGTGGTGCACCACCTCGGAAGCAGTCCGGCATAAAGCTCGGGCGCTAGTGGCTGGCTCCATAGAGGGCATTTCCGGCATTAAGCTCGGCTAAACTCCTTCGACTTTATTGAATCAAGGTGATATGACACCTCGGATATAGTCCGGCGTTGGAGCTTGGACACAGTTCGGCGTTGGAGCTCGGATACATTCCGGCGTTGGAGCTCGGAAAGCAATCCGGCGTTGGTGCTCGGCTGCAAAAGATACCTCTAATGCAGTCCAGCGTTGGAGCTCGGATGCAAGAGGACGCTGCCGGCCGGGAACAACTCCAAACCCGAGGTGTGGCATAAAAATAACAAGGCATTGGTAAAGGCCGGAAACTTAAAGGGGCTCCTCGGATACCCGACGTGTAAACTCGTCGAATGCATTTCGGCGATCCTCAAGATCGAAGATAAAGAAGATTTGTTGAACCAGTTTTCAAGACCGACGACTGAAGATGAAGAATAGTTCGGAAGAATCGAGGAGCGTCCCTAACTTGAAGACCGGTTCAGGGGGCTACTGACGGTGTCCTGGACTAGGGGGTACTCAACACGTCATCTCCCGATCTGATAGATTGGGCCGAGGACCCCCGTGGCCGTATACTCATGGGCCAGTTAGGACAGCTGCCGCATACAAGGAAGATTCCACAAGACTTGGCGATCAAGACAAGGACTTCTCCCCACCGGCGTATTCGGCTAGGACTCTTGTTAACCTAGGCCTCTAGTGCATTATATAAACTAGGGCCAGGCTAGTCGATACAACATACATAACATACAATCATACCATAGGCTAGCTTCTAGGGTTTAGCCTCTCTGATCTCGTGGTAGATCTACTCTTGTACTACCCATATCAACAATATTAATCAAGCAGGACATAGGGTTTTACCTCCATCGAGAGGGCCCGAACCTGGGTAAAACTTCGTGTCCCCTGCCTCCTGTTACCATCCGCCTTAGATGCACAGTTCAGGACCCCCTACCCGAGATCCGCCGGTTTTGACACCGACACACATGATGGCCCATTAACTTCCCGGGGGGGGTCCGGTAACCCCCGGTACTCCGAAACATCCCCAAACCATTCCGGTATCCGAATGCAACCTTCTAATATATGAATATTTACCTCTCGACCATTTCGAGACTCCTCATCATGTCTGTGATCTCATCCGGGACTCTGAACAAACTTCGGTCATCAAATCACATAACTCATAATACAAATCGTCATCGAACGTTAAGCGTGCGGACCTTATAGGTTCGAGAACTATGTAGACATGACTGAGACACATCTCCGGTCAATAACCAATAGCAGAACCTGGATGCTCATATTGGCTCCTACATATTCTACGGAGATCTTTATCGGTCAAACTGCATAACAACATACGTTGTTCCCTTTGTCATCGGTATGTTACTTGCCCGAGATTCGATCGTCGGTATCATCATACCTAGTTCGGTCTCATTACCGCCAAGTCTCTTTACTCGTTCCGTAATGCATCATCCCGTAACTAACTCATTAATCACCTTGCTTGCAAGGCTTATAGTGATGTGCATTATCGAGAGGGCCCAGAGATACCTCTCCAATACACGGAGTGACAAATCCTAATCTCGGTCTATGCCAACTCAACAAACACCATCAGAGACACCTGTAGAGCAGCTTTATAATCACCCAGTTATGTTGTGACGTTTGATAGCACACAAGGTGTTCCTCCGGTATTTGGGAGTTACATAATCTCATAGTCAGAGGGACATGTATAAGTCATGAAGAAAGCAATAGCAATAAAACTAAACGATCATTATGCTAATCTAATGGGTGGGTCTTGTCCATCACATCATTCTCTAATGATGTGATCCCGTTCATCAAATGACAACACATGTCTATGGTCAGGAAACTTAACCATCTTTGATTAATGAGCTAGTCAAGTAGAGGCATACTAGGGACACTCTGTTTGTCTATGTATTCACACATGTACTAAGTTTCCGGTTAATACAATTCAAGCTTGAATAATAAACATTTATCATGATATAAGGAAATATAAATAACAACTTTATTATTGCCTCTAGGGCATATTTCCTTCAGTCTCCCACTTGCACTAGAGTTAATAATCTAGATTACATAGTAATGATTCTAACACTCATGGAGTCTTGGTGCTGATCATGTTTTGCTCGTGAGAGAGGCTTAGTTAATGGGTCTGCAACATTCAGATCCATATGTATCTTGCAAATTTCTGTGTCTCCCTCCTTGACTTGATCGCGGATGGAATTTATGCGTCTCTTGATGTGTTTGGTTCGCCTGTGAAATCTGGATTCCTTTGCCAAGGCAATTGCTCTAGTATTGTCACAAAAGATTTTCATTGGACCCGGTGCACTAGGTATTACACCTAGATCGCATATGAACTCCTTCATCCAGACTCCTACATTTGTTGCTTCTGAAGCAGCTATGTACTCCGCTTCACACGTAGATCCCGCGATGACGCTCTGCTTGGAACTGCACCAACTGACAGCTCGACCATTCAATGTAAATACATATCTGGTTTGCGACTTAGAGTCATCCGGATCAGTGTCAAAGCATGCATCGACGTAACCATTTATGACGAGCTCTTTGTCACCTCCATAAACAAGAAACATATCCTTTGTCCTTTTCAGGTATTTCAGGATGTTCTTGACTGCTGTCCAGTGATCCACTCCTGGATTACTTTGGCACCTCCCTTCTAAGCTTATAGCAAGGCACACATTAGGTCTGGTACACAACATTGCATACATGATAGAACCTATGGCTGAGGCATAGCGAATGACTTTCATTTTCTCTCTATCTTCTGCAGTGGTCGGGCATTGAGTCTGACTCAACTTCACACCTTGTAACACAGGCAAGAACCCTTTCTTTGACTGATCCATTTTGTACTTCTTCAAAACTTTATCAAGGTATGTGCTTTGTGAAAGTCCAATTAAGCGTATTGATCTATCTCTATAGATCTTGATGCCCAATATATAAGCAGCTTCACCGAGGTCTTTCATTGAAAAATTCTTATTCAAGTATCCTTTTAAGCTATCCAGAAATTCTGTATTATTTCCAATTAACAATATGTCATCCACATATAATATTAGAAATGCTACAGAGCTCTCACTCACTTTCTTGTAAATACAGGCTTTTCCAAAAGTCTATATAAAACCATATGCTTTGATCACACTATCAAAGCATATATTCCAACTCCGAGAGGCTTGCACCAGTCCATAAATGGATCGCTGGAGCTTGCACACTTTGTTAGCACCTTTAGGATCGACAAAACCTTCTGGTTGCACCATATACAACTCTTCTTTAAGATATCCATTAAGGAATGTAGTTTTGACATCCATTTGCCAAATTTCATAATCATAAAATGCGGCAATTGCTAACATGATTCGGACAGACTTAAGCATCGCTACGGGTGAGAAGGTCTCATCGTCGTCAACTCCTTGGACTTGTCGAAAACCATTCGCAACAAGTCGAGCTTTGTAGACAGTAATATTACCGTCAGCATCAGTCTTCTTCTTGAAGATCCATTTATTCTCTATTGCTTCCCGATCATCGGGAAAGTCAACCAAAGTCCATACTTTGTTCTCATACATGGATCCCATCTTAGATTTCATGGCCTCAAGCCATTTCACGGAATCTGGGCTCATCATCTCTTCCTCATAGTTCGTAGATTCGTCATGGTCAAGTAACATGACCTCCAGAACAGGATTACCGTACCACTCTAGTGCGGATCGTACTCTAGTTGATCTACGAGGTTCGGTAGTAACTTGATCAGAAGTTTCATGATCATCATCATTAGCTTCCTCACTAATTGATGCAGGAATCACTGGAACTAATTTCTGTGATGTACTACTTTCCAATTCGGGAGAAGGTACAATTACCTCATCAAGTTCTACTTTCCTCCCACTCACTTCTTTTGAGAGAAACTCCTTCTCTAGAAAGGATCCATTCTTAGCAACGAATATCTTACCTTCGGATATGTGATAGAAGGTGTACCCAACAGTCTCCTTTGTGTATCCTATGAAGACACATTTCTCTAATTTGGGTTTGAGCTTATCAGGTTGAAGCTTTTTCACATAAGCATCCCAACCCCAAACTTTAAGAAACGACAGCTTAGGTTTCTTGCCAAACCACAGTTCATATGGTGTCCTCTCAACGGATTTAGATGGTGCCCTATTTAACGTGAATGCATCCGTCTCTAATGCATAACCCCAAAACAATAGCGGTAAATCAGTAAGAGACATCATAGATCGCACCATATCTAATGAAGTACGATTACGACGTTCGGACACACCATTACGCTGTGGTGTTCTAGGTGGCATGAGTTGCGAAACTATTCCACATTGTTTCAAATAAAGACCAAACTCATAACTTAAATATTCACCTCCATGATCAGATCGTAGAAACTTTATTTTCTTGTTACGATGATTTGCCACATCACTATGAAATTCTTTGAACTTTTCAAATGTTTCAGACTTATGTTTCATTAAGTAGATATACCCATATCTGCTCAAATTATCTATGAAGGTCAGAAAATAACGATACCCGCCACGAGCCTCAACACTCATCGGACCACATACATTAGTATGTATTATTTCCAATAAGTCAGTTGCTCGCTCCATTGTTCCGAAGAACGGAGTCTTAGTCATCTTTCCCATGAGGCATGGTTCGCAAGCATCAAGTGATTCCAAAAGCCCATCAGCATGGAGTTTCTTCATGCGCTTTAACCAATATGACCTAAACAGCAGTGCCACAAATAAGTTGCACTATCATTATTAACCTTGCATCTTTTGGCTTCAATATTATGAATATGTGTATCACTACAATCGAGATTCAACAAAAATAGACCACTCATCAAGGGTGCATGACCATAAAAGATATTACTCATATAAATAGAACAACCAATATTCTCTGATTTAAATGAATAACCGTCTCGCGTCAAACAAGATCCAGATATATTGTTCATGCTCAACGTTGGCACCAAATAACAATTATTTAGGTCTAAAACTAATCCCGATGGCAGATGTAGAGATAGTGTGCCGACATCAATCACATCGACTTTGAAACTATTTCCCACGCGCATCGTCACCTCGTCCTTAGCCAATCTTCATTTAATCCATAGCCCATGTTTTAGTTGCAAATATGAGCAACAGAACCAGTATCAAATACCCAGGCGCTACTACGAGCATTAGTAAGCTACACATCAATAACGTGTATATCAAATATAACTTTCACTTTGCCATCCTTCTTATCTGCCAAATACTTGGGGTAGTTTCGCTTCCAGTGACCAGTCCCTTTGCAGTAGAAGCACTCAGTCTCATGCTTAGGTCTAGACTTGGGCTTCTTCACTTGAGCAGCAACTTGCTTGCCATTCTTCTTGAAGTTCCCCTTCTTCCCTTTGCCCTTTTTCTTGAAACTAGTGGTTTTGTTAACCATCAACACTTGATGATCCTTCTTGATTTCTACCTCTGCAGCCTTTATCATCGCGAAGAGCTCAGGAATTGTCTTATCCATCCCTTGCATATTATAGTTCATCACGAAGCTTTTGTAGCTTGGTGGCAGTGATTGAAGAACTCTGTCAATGACACTATCATCAGGAAGATTAACTCCCAGCTGAGTCAAGTGGTTGTGGTACCCAGACATTTTGTGTGTGTGTTCACTGGCAGAACTATTCTCCTCCATTTTGCAGCTATAGAACTTATTGGAGACTTCATATCACTCAATTCAGGCATTTGCTTGAAATATTAACTTCAACTCCTGGAACATCTCATATGCCCCATGACGTTCAAAACGTTTTTGAAGTCTCGAATCTAAGCCGTAAAGCATGGCACACTGAACTATCGAGTAGTCATCAGCTTTGCTCTGCCAGACGTTCATAACATCTGGAGTTGCTCCTGCAGCGGGTCTTGCACCTAGTGGTTCTTCCAGGATGTAATTCTTCTATGCAGCAATGAGGATAATCCTCAAGTTACGGACCCAGTCCGTGTAGTTGCTACCATCATCTTTCAACTTAGCTTTCTCTAGGAACGCATTAAAATTCAAGGGACCGGTAGAACGGGCCATTGATCTACAACAACATAGACATGCAAATACTATCAGGTACTAAGTTCATGATAAAATAAAGTTCAATTAATCATATTACTTAAGAACTCCCGCTTAGATAGACATCCCTCTAGTCATCTAAATGATCCCGTGATCCATATCAACTAAACCATGTCTGATCATCACGTGAGATGGAGTAGTTTTCAATGGTGAACATCACTATGTTGATCATATCTACTATATGATTCACGTTTGACCTTTCGGTCTCAGTGTTTCGAGGCCATGTCTGCATATGCTAGGCTCGTCAAGTTTAACCCGAGTATTCTGCACGTGCAAAACTGGCTTGCACCCGTTGTATGTGAACGTAGAGCTTATCACACCTGATCATCACGTGGTGTCTCGGCACGACGAACTATAGCAACGGTGCATACTCAGGGAGAACACTTGTACCTTGAAATTTAGTGAGGGGTCATCTTATAATGCTACCATCGTACTAAGCAAAATAAGATGCATAAAGGATAAACATCACATGCAATCAAAATATGTGACATGATATGGTCATCATCATCTTGTGCCTTTGATCTCCATCTCTAAAGCACCGTCATGATCTCCATCGTCACCGACTTGACACCTAGATCTCCATCGTAGCATCGTTGTCGTCTCGCCAACTATTGCTTCCACGACTATCACTACCGCTTAGTGATAAATAAAGCAATTACATGGCGATTGCATTTCATACAATAAAGTGACAACCATAAGGCTCCTGCCAGTTGCCGGTAACTTTTACAAAACTTGATCATCTCATACAACAATATATATTTCATCACGTCTTGACCATATCACATCACAACATGCCCTGCAAAAGCAAGTTAGACGTCCTCTACTTTATTGTTGCAAGTTTTGCGTGGCTGCTACGGGCTTCTAGCAAGAACCGTTCTTACCTACGCATCAAAACCACAATGACTTTTTGTCAAGTGTGTTGTTTTAACCTTCAACTAGGACCGGCCCTAGTCAAACTCGATTCAACTAAAGTTGGAGAAACAGACACCCACCAGCCACCTGTGTGCGAAGCACGTCGGTAGAACCAGTCTCATGAACGCGGTCATGTAATGTCGATCCGGGCCGCTTCATCCAACAATACCGCCGAATCAAAGTAAGACGTTGGTGGTAAGCAGTATGACTATTATCGCCCACAACTCTTTGTGTTCTACTCATGCATATAACATCTACGCATAGACCTGGCTCGGATACCACTGTTGGGGAATGCAGTGCTTCAAATAATTTCCTACGATCACGCAAGATCTATCTAGGAGATGCACAACAACGAGAGGGGAGAGTGTGTCTACGTACCCTCGTAGACCGAAAGCGGAAGCATTAAGTAACGCAGTTGATGTAGTCGAATGTCTTCACGATCCAACCGATCATAGCACCGAACATACAGCACCTCCGTGTTCAGCACACATTCAGCATGATGACGTCCCTCGAGCACTTGATCCAGTTGAGGACGATGAAGAGTTCCATCAGCACGACGGCGTGGTGATGGTGATGGTGAAGTTACCGGCGCAGGGCTTCACCTAAGCACTACGACGATATGACCGAGGTGGTAAACTGTGGAGGGGGCACCGCACACGGCTAAGAGATGTCTATTGTGCCTTTGGGGTGCCCTCCCACCTCCGTATATAAAGGGGGGAGGAGAGGAGGCCGGCCCCTCTGGGCGCGCCAAGTGTGGGGAGTCCTACTAGGACTCCCTAGTCCTAGTAGGATTCCCCTCTCCTTTTCCCTTTTCCGGAGTAGCAAAGGGGGAAAGAGAGAAGGAGTAGGAGAGGGAAAGGGGGGCGCCGCCCCCACCCCTTGTCCAATTTGGATTGGCAAGGGGGGGCTCGTGCCACCTCCTTTGGCCGGCCCTCTCTCCTCCACTAAGGCCCATGATGGCCCATTAACTTCCCGGGGGGGGGGGTCCGGTAACCCCCGGTACTCCGAAACTTCCCGAAACCATTCCGGTGTCCGAATGCAACCTTCCAATATATGAATCTTTACCTCTCGACCATTTCGAGACTCCTCGTCATGTCCGCGATCTCATCCAGGACTCCTAACAAACTTCAGTCATCAAATCACATAACTCATAATACAAATCGTCATCGAACGTTAAGCGTGCAGACCCTACAGGTTCGAGAACTATGTAGACATGACCGAGACACATGTCCAGTCAATAACTAATAGCGGAACCTGGATGCTCATATTGACTCCTATATATTCTACGAAGATCTTTGTCGGTCAAACCGCATAACAACATACGTTGTTCCTACATATTATGACTTTTCTAGGGAATTTTTGCAACAACGGTATACTTTCTATTTTCAGATAGCAACATGTAGGCTTGCCAAATAAGCATAGTAAAGGCTATCATTTCCACTTTTATTGAAATAAAAGATGCAAAATATTATTCTAAATAACAGCAAGAAAATCCTAACAAAATAAGATTACGCTCCAAGCAAAACACATATCATGTGACGAATGAAAACATAGCTCCAAGTGAGGTTACCGATAATGTCGGAGACGAAAGAGGGGGTGCCTTCCGGGGCATCCCAAGCTTAGTTGCTTGGATATTCCTTGAATATTACCTTGGGGTGCCTTGGGCATCCCCAATATTAGGGTCTTGTCCTCCTTATTCTCCTCATATCGACATCTCACCCAAAACTTGAAAACTTCAATCACACAAAATTTAACGGAACTTTGTGAGATAGGTTGGTATGATAAAGAGAAAACCATTTCACTTTGGTACTTTCGAAGACAAGATTCATAATTGTTTTCAAACAATGCATACTGTAGCATATCATTTCCACAATTTATATTGAGCAATATAAGCCATAGAAACTAGAAAACAAGCAAACTATGCATTTAAAACAGAATCTGTCAAAAACAGAACAGTTTGTAGTAATCTGTAGTCTAACCATATTTCTACTACTCCAAAAATCCTAAAAAATAGAAAAATCTGGGAAATTTTTCTATTAAGCTTATACAAAAAGAATCAGAATTTTATCATGCTTCTGTTAAAAATGAGAATTGTTTTCCTGAGCGCAAAAGTTTCTGTTTTTCAGTAAGATTAAATCAACTATCACCGTAAGCCATCCCAAAGGTCTTACTTGGCACTTTATTGAAACAAAAGCAATAAAAAATGATTACTACAGTAGCTCAATCATGTGAGCACACAAAAACAGTAGGTAAAAGTGTTGGGTTGTTTCCCAACAAGCACTTTTCTTTAATGCATTTTTAGCTAGGCATGATGATTTCAATGATGCTCACATAAAAGATAAAAATTGAAACATAACGGGAGCATTATGAATCACATGGCAAGCACATTTAAGTCTAACCCACTTCCTATGCATAGGGATTTTGTGAGCAAAAAATTTATGGGAATAAGAATCAACTAGCATATGATGGCAAAACAAGCAAAACTTCAAGATTTTCAACACATAGAGAGGAAACTTAGTATTATTGAGATATTTAGAAGCATATGTTCCTCCCTCATAGCAATTTTCAGTAGCATCATGAATGATTCAACAATATAGCTATCACATAAAGCATTCTTTTCATGACACAAAACCATAGAAAACTTATTACTCTCCACATAAGCAAATTTCTTCTCATCAATAGTGGTGGGAGCAAACTCAACAAAATAAATATCATGAGAGAGAAAATTAAAATCATGATGACAAGTTTCATGGTTATCATTATTCTTTATAGCATACATGTCATCACCATAATCATCATAGATAACAACTTTGTTATCATAGTCAATTGAAGCCTCGTCCAAAATGGTGGATTCATCACTAAATTAAGTCATGACCTCTCCAAATCCACTTTCATCATTATAAGCATCATAAATAGGAGGCATGCAATCATTATAACAAATTTGCACATCAAATCTTGGGGGACTAAAAATATCATCTCCATCAAACATATCATCCCCAAGCTTATGGCTTTGCATATCATTAGCATCATGGATATTCAAAGAATTCATACTAACAACATTGCAATCATGCTCATCATTTATACCAAATATTCTATTGAATTCTTCTTCTATCAATTGAGTGCAATTTTCATTTCCATCATTTTCACGAAAGACATTATAAAGATGAACAATATGATGCAACCTCAATTCCATTTTTGTAGTTTTATTTTATAAACCAAACTAGTGATAAAACAAAAACTAAAAGATTGAATTGCAAGATTTAAAGATATACCTTCAAGCACTCACCTCCCCGGCAACAGCGCCAGAAAAGAGCTTCGTTGACGAGATGTGAGTGTCGCTTACCTATCCTCCCCGGCAACGGTGCTAGAAAAGAGCTTAATGTCTACTACACAACTTTATTCTTGTAGACACGTGTTGGGCCTCCTAGCGTAGAGTTTTGTAGGACCGTAGCAATTTTCCCTCAAGTGGATGACCTAAGGTTTATCAATCCGTGGGAGGCGTATGATGAAGATGGTCTCTGCCAAACAACCCTGCAATCAAATACAAGAAATCTCGTGTGTCCCCAACACACCCAATACAATGGCAAATTGTATAGGTGCACTAATTCGGCAAAGAGATGGTGATAAAAGTGTAATATTGATAGTAGAAATATATTTTTATAATCTGAATAAATAAAAACAACAAGGTAGCATATAGTAAACGGGCACAAAAACGGTATTGCAATGCTTAAAATGATGCCTAGGGTCTGTACTTTCGCAAGTGCAATCCCTTAACAATGCTAATATAATTGGATCATATAACCACCCATCAAAGTGCGATGAAGAATCACTCCAAAGTTCCTATCTAGCGGAGAACATACGAAGAAATCATTTATAGGGTACGAAACCACCTCGAAGCTATTCTTTCCGATCGATCTATCCAAGAGTTCGTACTAAAATAACACTAAATAATTTCAGATTCATAATACTCAATCCAACACAAAGAACCTCAAAGAGTGCCCCGGGATTTCTATCAGAGAAACAAAGACAAGAACGTGCATCAACCCCTATGCATAGATTACCCCAATGTCACCTCGGGAATCCACGAGTTGAGTGCCAAAACACATATCAAGTGAATCAATATGATACCCCATTGTCACCACGAGTATTCATATGCTAGACATATATCAAGTGCTCTCAAATCCATAAAAGTATTCAATCCGATAACAACGAAATCTCAAAGGGAAAAACTCAATTCATCACAACAAGATAGAGAGGGGAAAACACCATATGATCCGACTATATTAACAAAGCCAACGATACATCAAGATCGTGACATCTCAAGAACACGAGAGAGAGAGAGAGAGGGAGAGAGAGAGAGAGAGAGAGAGAGATTAAACACATAGCTACTGGTACAAACCCTCAGCCCCGAGGGTGGACTACACCCTCCTCGTCGTGGTGGCCACCGGGATGATGAAGATCACCACCGGTGATGATTCCCCCCCTCTGGCGGAGTGCCGGAACGGGGTCTAGATTGGTTTTCGGTGGTTATAGAGGCTTGCGGCGGTGAAACTTCTGATCTAGGGTTACCCCGGGGGTTTTGGAATATTTGGGAATTTATAGGGCAAAGAGGGGGTGCGGGAGGCCACCGAAGTGGGCACAACCCACCTAGGCGCGCCTGGGCCCCCAGGCGCGCCCTGGTGGGTGGTGCCCCCCTCGGAGCACCCCCCCCCCCCAAGGTGCTGCTCTGGCCCAATGGATGTCTTCTGGTCCATAAAAATTCAAAAAAAAGTTTTGCGGTGTTTGGACTCCGTTTGAATTGATTTCCTACGATGTAAAAAACAAGCAAAAAACAACAACTAGCACTGGGCACTGGGTCAATAAGTTAGTCCCAAAAAATGATATAAAGTTGCTATAAAATGATTGTAAAATATCCAAGAATGATAATAAAATAGCATGAATACTTCATAAATTATAGATATGTTGGAGACGTATCACACCCTGTGGCCAAATGCCCCGGGCCGGACACAACAGGTGCTAAGAACCGGGGAGCACCAGGTTAGTGGGGGTCCAGGACCCCGGGCACCCGGACCAAGCATAGACAGTGCTGGTATGTGCGGGCACTCGGGGCCAAATGGCCTAGGCACCCCAAACACAAGACGCACTAAGCACCAGGGATCACCAGGCTTCTAGGGGTCCAAGACCCCGGGCAGCTGGACTAACCCAAGAGTTGGCCACCACTCCATGCACCGAGGTGTCCAAGAAGCCCGGGCGCCCAGACATTTGAGTGAGATCACTTTTCTTTTAGAAGTCCATGCCAAAATGAAAGAATAATTTGGGAGGCAGTGTATATGGAAATGGCTTGAGTTCCCCAACTCCCTAGTCTCAACAACCCCTCTTAATAGTACGGTTTACTCTATGACTCAAAATCAACCGAATTTTTTTCGAGCCATTGAAGAACATTGCCTTTTGCCCCTCTTAAATAAGGGGCCACCGGAGTCCGTACACAAATAAGAGATATCAATGTTCTGGGATAAACTTGACAACCGACATTAGATCTCGCTAACCCTATTATAATCAAGACAAAATTTGTAACTGAGTGACAATGCACTTTCACTCCATACCAATGGCAAACGTAGAGACGATGACTCTCTTAGTTTAACTTGCACTGTAGCATCTAAAGCTGGGGCTTGAAAACAAATACTCCCTCTGTAAACATATATTCCCTCCACCCAAAAAAATTAGTGCTAAATACATCCATTTGAGCGACAACTAATTTTGAACAAAGGGAGTTTAAGACATCTTATATTTGTTTAGAGAGAGAGTTGTATTTTTCTCGGAAAAAGAGAGCGGTATTAGGGCATCTCCAACGGTGACCCGCAAATTTTCTCCGACATTCGTCCGTGGACAGGGGGACCAGTCCGCGGACACGAATGCGGGAGGTGTCCATCCAACACTGCTCGCATACATTTCAAGCCGGGCTTCAACTATCCAGATGAAATTCATGAAAACACGACAGATTTCATCAAAGTTCCGATAAGAAATAGCACAAATTATCTATACATAGCATGCAAATAAGTCTAGTACAACAATAGTTCAAATTTAACGAGATTGACCGGATGTTCAACGAATTTTTCTTGAACGGATCATGTCGTCCCACACATTCTGCCCCTTCAGCTTCATCAAACAATGTATGATGTCCATCCCTCTATCCTATGGTACATCACAACAACGGTTACGGGTTACACAATGTGTAGAGCAACATTGAATGAATGAGTGAATCAATCAACAAATTGAGCAAGAAGAAGCAAAACTTACAGTCTCCTCGACCGCCACACACAATAGCCACCTTACCCCCAGCATATCAAACGTGTCACAAAACTTGGTGACAGTGGTCTGGATGGCATATCATCGATATGATAATGACCTCACATTGCGACCATGGATGATGTGCATGTCGTAGGGAGAAATGTGCTTTCGCGCGTGAAACTAATCATACGCACGCTGCCAGAAGAGCCCCCCTCTGCTCCTTCCTATGAAATCCGCAGATAGGACCAACCATGCATCGCACAACATCTCATACTTCATGGCCGAGTACCCCACCATCCTTCATAGTCTTAAAAAATTACATAGCATTCGAGTAAGCTCAATGGACTGAACACCTACCGGGTATGGTGTCCGTCATGTATGACGTCGAGGGGCGGAGGTCTGGCAATGCGTGTGTGCCAGCCGGAGAGGTACAAGGGCGACGACGGAGGAGAAGGGTGAGGATGCAAAGCAAGGAGGAGAAATGATGGATTGAAAGAAAATGGGACCAGAAGGGAGGATTTAGTGCGCTAGTGGTGTCGAAGTCCTATGTGGCTGCTGTTCGAACTCCCGTAAAACCCCCTTAACTTTGCTTCCACTTTGCGGAGAAAAGTGTGGCCGAACTGCTCGATGGGCCGATACAGATCCGCGTTGAATGACGACCGCGTGATCCGGCGAACATATGCGGACTGTTTAAGGGCCGGTGTCGGAGTTGCCCTTAACAGACATAAAACAACAAGTAGGATGATCGAAACTGGAACAGAAAATGAAGGTCCTAGTCCCGCACCAGCAACAGGAAAACCCGCACGGTGCACGATCTCCATCCCATGAGAAAAAATGGTTTTTTCATATCGACGGTGAATACTAAACAATGTCGCATCTACTTTTTAAGCATCTACAACCGGACCCATATCCAACTCAAATGTTCAGTCGGGTTGTTCGGTTAGTGTTCTGCCATCCAATCGGACTTTTCATATATAATCCAAACGTGCGGACTGACCGGCACTCTCTATACTCGATCCGTATCTAGGATGAATATAGAAACGCCCAGACCCGTCCAACATATCGGATCCGGCCCACTATGGCCTACCCGACTCCACATAAATTGACCACTATCGGCACTCCGGAGAAAACCCTAGCTGCATTCACTCCAGTTCACTCCCCTTCAGTCCACTCTCCTCCGCCCACAAACTCTGTCCATTTCCCACCTTCTTTAATATGGCGGGCAGCGGATTCGAGTCCTACGCCTCCCGATCCGTTGACTCGAAGCTCGTCCCATGTGGCCCCGAGGAGGAGATGGTCGTCCGCCTTGCGCTCCGCCGCTCTCGGGAGGAGTCCACCCGACGGCAGCGCTTAGACTCCATCCGGTGGGAATCCATTGCATCTGCCAAATGGCGCATGGATCCGACCCCAGGGTAGGTTTGGTTGCCTCGTTGATGGCGGTGTGGTCCGTCTGGTGTCTGAACATCGTGGCAAATGCGCAGAACCCTCCGTTGAAGTGCGGATTCGGGCCACTACACTTCGGACGCAAACATTACGCGATGTGCCCGCCGTGTAAGGCAGCGTGCGCGGAAGGCCGCGACGGATGTCGGCGAGGCAGAGTCACACTCTCTGGTGTCACGTATGGTGCCTGACAAACCCTTGCCACCGCAACCGTGTTGGGGCTCCGACCACGACGGATCCATCATCAATCTTACATCCACCGACCACGTGCAGGGCATGGCCTCTGACAAGCAAGAGTGAGGCATGAGAGATGGCAGTGCCTCAAGTACCATGAGCAGGTGTGTGTCACATGTCCTACTCTACCTCGTCGGCGACTAGACAAACATTTGGGCGAACGCAGCCAACCGTCGGATATGGGCATGACGGAGGTGGACTGACTCCGCTTTAGATTAGGGAAACGTTTGCGCGCGGTGCGTCGGCGGAACGCTCGGGCCGGTCCCTTCGCCACGCTGGCGCTAGCCATTAGGAAGCCAACACGTGTATTCTTATCCTCTTCCCAACGCTGCATCTACTCCTTCTTCTCCGCGATTGTCCAGGCAGCGAACTCCATGGATCCAGGCGGGCCTGCAGCTCCTGCCTCCGGTGCTGTTCGTGCGCCCCGAGGGGCGACGCTACCATTCCATGGCCGCGCTCGTCGCCATGGCCGCGCCGTCGTCCCATGACTGCGCACAAGAGAAGCTACATCCAGCAACACGTAATGCTACAACCGGTGGCCAAGATAGCTTCAACCGGCAACATCAACAGTTTCAAAAGACAGATGACGATGTTGGTTGCCGGCGCACTACCGCAACATAAGTTGCAACCGGTGGCCTGGAAAGCTACAACCGGCATCAGGAAAGTTTCAACTGAAAATACGGAGAAGATGGTCGCCGGGGCACCCGAAGCACAAAAAAGTTGCATCCACTGAATTGGGAAGTTTCAAGTACTGAATTGAAAAGCTTCATCCCGCATTATGAAAAGCTTCAACCTGCTTCATAGAAAGTTTCAACCCGCGAGTACACAAACAAAAAGCTACAACCGTTGACATGAAAAGCTTCAACCCTAATTTTGAAAAGCTTCAACCAATCAATGGCGTTGACTGACTCGTGAAGTTTTTGCTACAACCCTAATTTTTGCTACAACCATGGTAGATTTTTTATACTACCGCTGAAGGTTTTTGTTACATCCATGTAAGGCAGAGTTACGACTTCGCGAAGACGGCGACGGTGTTTGATTTCTGCTGCATCCGTAGTTTATTTTTGCTACTACCGGTGAAGTTTTTTGCTACATCCATTCAATGGCATTGACTGACTGGTGGTCGTCGCCGACGCAATTCCGTGCAGCGAGCGGCGAGGGGCGGCGATGGAGCTACAACCGGAGGAGAGCTATAACCGTCACCGGTGGAGCTGCAACCGCAGGCGCAGCTGTTGGATGGATTGGGGTAGTTTTTGACTACGTCCATATTCAACGGCGAGAACGGACGGCGAGGGTGGGGACTGACCACGAGGACGGCCGGCGAGGGCGGGGACCGACCAGAACGGACGGCCGGCGACGAGGACGGCCACCGGAGGGGACTGCAGGTGCGGCGACGAGGATCCTGAGCAGGAGTTGCAGATCCAGCCCGAGGAAGAAGAAGACGTGAGCGAATCATTTTTCTTTTTTGCCCAGATCCATTGGCCAAGCAGCTCTCATCAAACGGCTGGGGCGGGACCGGCCGAAACTTTCGGCCGGTGCGCCGGCGCCTAGCGTTGCCGGGTTTCACGTGCATGTAATAACAAGGATTGAGGATTTTGCAAATGGTGTGTCCGATTGCTAAAACGATTTCTGTTGTGTTGTCCGGGCACTGTCCGTGTATTGTGCTGGTTTCAGTGCGGCTAGATGCATCGTTACTGACAGGCGCGCTCATTGGTCCTGTTTGGATACTCTAACACAGTTAGAGTTAGAGTTATTTTTTAACTCATTCTAACCCAAGTAAGCACCTCTCCATCAGAATAATTGGGTTAGATGGAACTAACTCATTCTAACCCTTCAACTAATCCAAACTAGCTCTAACACTATGATTCAAACAGGGCCGTTGTCCTCGGCACAACCGGGAGTGAACTAGCCGTGCAGGTAATGATCGACCCACGAGACCATGGGGCCGGCCGCGTCAGATCGGATCGACTCGATGCCTACCATACGGCTGTGCGCGGACCGGCGCTACGCAGCAAATGTACACAGTGTACCGGCGTCGAACTGCCCGGATCTAGTAGTAGCACTGGACTGCGTTGTCCAGTGGAGGCTGCAACCGCGAAGCAGCGCAGCGCAGCGCACTGCGCACGATAACTTCGCCATTACTCTACTGCGCACGTACGGTACAAGAGCAGCTGACGCCTGGGCCCCGGTTGCGGCTCGCATGACCGGACGTGAAGGGCGAGGCGCACTCGGGGAAGGCCTCACCTCCACACCCGGCCGCGGAGGTCCCAGCTTCCCAGGCCCTCTCGTATAAAGCGCACCCTCGCCGCTGACATGTGGGGGGCCGGAGGCCGTGGGACCCGAATTCCGTGTGTGTGAGGCGAAGTTCGCTCGTCGGCGAGCGCGCGGTGCGCACGTGGAGGAGGGGTCGGCGTCAATACACGGAAAGCGAGCCTGCTCGGACAGTGCGCCCAGGTGGCTACTGCTCGCCGCGGCGCAACAACACGCTCGTGCCGCTGACGTCGAGGTGCGGAGTTGTTTTTACTGCTTGCCAGGAACTGTCACCGGGCGTCCTTTTCCTAATAAATTCTAAAGAAAAATCGTGGCTGTTTCTTACTTAAGCGAACCCATGGACGTTCACGGTTTCTTACTTAAGTAATAGAGCGGCCTCTGAGCCGGTGGACGTTCACGGTGGCTCCCGTTTACCGGACCAAACTCGACGGCTTTAAATAGTGCTGGTACAGCCGTACAAGCTAGTAGCGCTCACTTGCCGTGGCCGGTTTGTTTTCCCATCGCCCAGCGGCTCATGCATCTGGCTTCGATCAAGGGAGCGCATGCACGCTCCAGCTGGGAACTTCAGGGTGTGTTTTGGTACGGTGCATGAAGGGTGTATAAGAGTAAAAGTTTCCTTCTCGATCTATTTTTGGGTGTTTGGTAGAGTGTATGAAGGGTGCATGAGTCAATACTAGCTCAACACAAATACACTAGGAGTATGCATGAGGAGAGCATGCATAAAGAGGGGTGTTGAGATGAGCATGCACGAAGAGGGAACAACTATGCTGAGATGAGAATGCAACCAAACACACCTTCAGTGCGCACTCCACGGCCAGCTGCAGGGGAACTGGAATGCTCCCGCACCACACTACCACTTGCCGTAGGTGGCCCGCCGCACGTTCCATCTGGGGCTGGCCATACTTTAGGCCAACTCCAACGGACAACCCTATTTCGTCCGGCGGCGTTCGTTTGCCTTGAAACGGACAGAAGATAGGGTCCAACGTGTCGGCGTAAATGGACAGGCGTCCATTTTCTGTCCATCCGTGATCCATTTTCGGCTCAAATTTGGTCCGTATTTGCATTGAAACAGACAGAACATGGATGGGCGGGACGCGCGTCCTTGACCTTTCCTGGCCCGCCCATCAGGGGCACAAACGTTCCCATTTCCCTAAAAACACTCGCGCGCCCTCCATGGTCACCTCCCCCGCAGCAGCCCGCCGCCTCCATCCAGGCCGCTACCACCAGATGTCCCGCGGCGAAAAAGAAAAGGAAACCGAAGGAGGAGCTCTCGCCGGCGGAGCTCGAACAGCTCACCCGAGAGTCGCCCAAGAGGAAAGGCCGGAGGGTGGCTGCTGCGGAGAGGAAAGCTCCGGCCCTGGCCGCCCTTAAGGACAATGAGGCCCTCGTCGCCAAGGCCACGCATGTACGACGAAGCACACCCTCCTCATGCTAGGGTTTAGCCGACCCGTGCCGGCCATTCTTTACGCCGCCGCCATGGCCGTGGCGAGCACATGCTCGTCAGTCGTTCGCTCGAAGCACCAGTTGTCGAGCTCCTCCACAACACCGCAAATAGGCGACCTTCATCCGGCGCACGAGCATGTTACGACCCGCTTCTTCACGTCATCGGGCGGTATTGTCGTCGCGTCGGCCACGCCTGCCCCCATGGCCGTCATCTACGAGGGTCGTGGCGAAGCCTTCCACCCCGAGGGCCATGGCCAAGGCTTTGATCCCGACGAGACGCAAAGCCAAGACGGTCGCGGCCAGCCAAGATGGTGCCGAACACTTTGGTGGCCACAAAGAAGAAGAGGTCGACGACCATGGCAACTCATGGCATGAAGACATCTATTGCAAAGACGAAGAAGAGGGTGTAGACATTGAGGAGGAGCCATGGTTTATCAATGAGCTCACCCAAAGAAGCCAATGCACAAAAGAGGATGCAAAGCAATCGCATGGGATCATACACCAAAGATGAGGACAAATTTGACTTGCGAGAGTCAGAAGGAAATAGGGAAAAACCCAAGACCGGCGCCGAGCAAAAAGGTGTCGTTTTTTGTGGCAGAGTTCATGCGCCCTTTCATGAACATAGGAAGTTTCCGGCCTACAAGTTTGCAAGCAGCCGTGACATCAACTCAGAATGCGGCAAGTTCTGTGCCGCGCTTGAGAGCGTTGAAGCCTGTCCCGTGAGTGGCCTAGGCGTGGGCGACTTGGTATGAACTTCTTATCTTTGTTCCTATGCCATGTTAATGTTGTTGCATTTTGTGTCCTTCGATGTTACATTGTGGCCTTCACTTTGATTGTGTAGGCATTCCAAGCTTTGGAAGCCTTCAAGGCCCAACATACGAACAAGCCATTCACCCTCTCCCACTGTTGGGTGCTCATCAAAGATTGCCCCAAGTTTAAAGATCAATATGCCGCTCTAAAGAAGCATGGAGGGCCGTCGGCCGTCGTTGAGCAAGAAGATTGATTGAAGAGGCCCTCAAGCAAGACCGACTCAAAGGTGGACGAGAAGCATGATGTGGCATCTTTTGCCTTGCAACAAACTTTGCAAGGCATGATGACACAAAAGAAAACAAGGAACGAGAGGAAGCGGCAAAAAAGAAGAGCAAATGAAGGTCTACATAGAGCTACAAACGAAGAAGCTGGAGATGGACGAGGGTGTCAAAAGAAGGAAGCTCGAGATTGAGGAGGCCATCCAAACGAAGAAGCTCGAGATCGAGGCCACCAAAGCAAAAGAGGTGGCGCTAGTTTTCATGACCGTGGACTTGAGCAAGATGTTCCCGAAAAGAAAAGGTTGGTTCGAGAAGAAGCAAAAGGAGATGCCCGAGCAAGATGATTGATCTATGGCCAACAACGGTGTCATTTTGTATGCTGGCTTGTGTGCTGGCATGAACGATGCACCGCAAGACATGAACTATGGCTATTTTTTGTGCGGTGGCCGCTGGCTTTGTTGATGGCGTGAAATTATGGGGTTGATCAGTTTGTCGGCAGGCATATGTGTCGGTCGCTGGCGCTCTGGCCAGCATAAACTATGGCCGATGCATGAACTATGATTGTGGTGCCTAAATTTCGGTTTTTATTTCTTTGCAAAAAATTTGGGCGGCCGAACGAAATGCGTCTGTCGGCAGGACGCACACCCTGCGGAAATGTAGAAATGGCTAGCCGATGCCCCTGCCCGACCCAAATGGAAAGAATCCGAACAAAACAGATGTCTGTTTGAGATCGCCCGTTGAAGATGACCTTATTCAATTCACCGATACGATACGACGGTACAAAAATCTGTACATGTGTTTTTTTTCTTTAACATCACCGCACGCGCATCGAGGGTTCATGGATATACTAGTTCAACCCAAAAAAGGAGTATATGTTTTCTGCATACAAGGCTTGAAGACAACATGCCTCTTTCGGCCAGCAGCAAAACGGGGGGAAAAGAGCAGCATCCAGAAAAGACGAGAAAGAGACAAGAAAAAAGAAAGGAGCAAATAATTCAATTTCTGGCTTGAAGCTTTTTACCATCAGTGGCCAGGACCACAAAATCCATTTCATAAGCGGGCCACAACTATGATTCCTTGATGTGCATTTCCATTTTAAGCTAGGCCACAAGCGATTATGATTAGATAGATGATGATGCACCGTTGTGAATTAACCCGCGGCTCAAGTCCAGCCAAGCTCATCGTGGACGTGAGCAATGGCATCATGGCAACCACAAACCTTGATCCAGGTCATAAATGTCGATGGGTTGTGGCTGGAGAGGCACACCTATAAAGATGGCCAACCATAGGATGGAGACATATCAGTTCAATGCAGTCTGCATTGCCAATAGCTTTCAAGTTTATCCTTTGATCCTCTAAAATTGTGATCTTAATTTCTTGCGTTTCACCTCGAAAGAGTGCTATCCACTTGTCAACCTACGGGTTGTTTTCTTCAAGATCTGAATCGTCAGAGACTCAGAATACATTCGAAAATTATGTTGTCCATTCCTTTATTCGTCGAGAAAGTTTCAAGTGGATCTGCAAAGGGATTAGCATAGACATTTTCCTCTGAAATGTACCTCGCATAAGGATTAGCATAGACTTGAGCAAGATAACTAGATCGTATGTCAAGACGTGTGGCCTTGTTTCTCATCGAGTATGGGTAGTTTTGTGCTTCCTCCGTCAAACTTGTTTAATTTTAACTAACCCTAGAGAAAAAAAAATATTAGCATCTACTCCCCCCGTCCGAGAATAAGTGTACTTCTACCGTTTGTCATAAGTTAAGCTTTTAAAATTTTGATCAACTTTATAGAAAAGAGTAGTAATATATATGGCATAAAATTAGTATATTATGAAAGTATATTTCAAAACGGATCTAGTGATACTAATTTAGTTTCATAAACTAGTAAGTGTGCACGTGCAACACACGTATAATTATTGGTTCCATTTTAAGTAGATGCCAACATGTGGTAGATAAAAGGTTGCTTTGCGTCTCGTGGCGTATAGGAAAGCTTGACAACGCATGAAACGATGAATGTTCATGTCTGGTACACACAGTCACAAACATACATAAAACTGGAGAGTATAAATCAACCCATACAACTCGTTATTTCATGCCTCCGTTTACTCTTTATATGCATCAAGATGCTCTTGACATGTAAATGTTTAGTTCATTCTGCACGAAGTGTCAAAGCACTAAAAATCCAAAGCTAAACTTGGCAAGCAACATACACAATTCTACAATGTTACCCATGTTTCATTTGTGTTCATCCTCCTCCAAGCCAACAAGCTTTCATGCCAAAATGCGAAAAGAACAATGCGCTGAATAAATACAAGGGTAGACATAGGAAAACAATAGTACAAAATAACATCCCGAAACACAATGGGGACATATGGAGAAGCACCAGTTGTAGAAAATAAGAAAAAAATGCAAGTCATGACCATTTTTGATAGTTTTTCTTTACACCCACTTATGTGTAATACTATCAAACAATATAAATAATTTGATGGTCATTAGTTCCTAACCATTAACCGAATGAACAGTGAAAGGACCTCAAAGTATTTATACGTAGAAGAATAGTAAAAAATATATTTATTTATAGATGGTTCATGTGAGAAAAAAAATCACATCTTGCAATTTAGACCATCCAGCCCCTTTAAGAAGTGAAAGGAGTTCCAAATGTAACAACTTAAAATAAACCAACTCCAGCAGTACAAGTGTTACAAATTAAGAAAAAACAAATAATGTGCTGATGACACATGTAAACGACATATGCTAAGAAACACCGAAGATATAAAGATAGCACACTTTGGTTAGTAATGCATAGAAACCTTATTTTAAAAAATACAAGTCAGCACAGGCATGCCGTGTAAGTTCACAAGAAACCATAAATGTTGGCTGGGCAGTTGTCTTACAAGCAACATAAATTACCGGCACTCCAACGACATCCCCTGAGAAGGGGTGACCGGTGCGGCGCCCTCGGCGGTTCACGAATTACCGGCACTCCGGCGGCGTCCCCTGAGAAGGAGTTGTTGGTCCTCGGCTCCTTGTCGCCATGCCGAGTGGAGGCCGGTTGTGGTGGTTTTTCTTGGGAGAGATAGGATCGTGATCAGGAGGTCGAGGTGATGGACGTGTCAATGTGTGCGAATACCCAATTAGTTTCCTAATAAAATGCGATCATGACCAGTTTCCTAATAAAACGCGATCATGATTAATTTCCTAATAAAACACGATCGTGATTAGTTTCCTAAGAAGATATGATCGTGATTAGTTTCCTAAGAAGACGCGATCATGATTATAGTTTCCTAATTGATCAGACGTGGAGTTTCATATGGTGAAGCATGGTCAGTCAATGTAAATTGTTATGTGCATACAGAGAATGGATTAGGTTAAGGCTAGCCGTTAGATTAAGTTCAATGGGCTTAATCATGCGGTCATAATGAATCCGTGTACGTTTTACGGGGTGCACGTAAGAAAGTTTTTGTTTGATTGTTTAATAGTAGTGGAGAAGATGCTGCTATTTTTTCCTATAAAGTTGGTCAAAATTTTAAAGCGTTGACTTAGGACAAAACCTAGAAGTTCACTTATTCGCGGACGGAGGGAGTAGATACTAAATTAGCCACACAAGATTCTTTATAAAATGAGTTAATTATATTTTTTACCCCCATGATTTGCCCAAAAAATGATTTACCCTTTTGACAAATTTTACCGAATTTAAGAAAATCATCAATTTATATCCCTATTGATTGATTTTGTGCCATATTTAGGCATGCCACGTAGACGTTCTTTTTGTTTTTTCATCTGATTTTTCTGTACTGCATAAAGCGAACCAAATCAGCCTGCGCAAGTTTTTTTCTCTTTGGGTTATTGTCTGGGTTTTGTTACTACAGAAAACCAAATCAAATATAGTTTCACCCGTCCGTTTGTCCACACATCCATCCCCATGGGCGTGGCGGAGCAGCATCCTCAACATCAACCGACGGTGGAGTCACCTTCAGAGGGGTAGGCGAAAAGGACATTGGTGTTCACGTATGACATGTTGAAGCGGGGCTTCTCGAACCACGACCTATTGCAGGACCTAGCACGCGCGTTGGTAGCAAGTAACAAAGGTGTGTGAAAACGGTGTCTCAATGCTTAGAAACAAGGCTCATGGTTCATACTTTCACTAGTGCAATCTCTCAACATCATTAACATAATTGAATCACACGATGATCTCTCAAAATGCAACAAAGGATTACTCCAAAGTCTCTATCCCTATCAGACATAGTAGGATGAAATCTCGTAGGTAGTAAACCACCTCAAAGTTGTGTTTTCCAACCAATCTATTGAATAACCCTCAAAGTGTCATGAATAGTTCTAGAGATCGTACTACGACAATACCATATAATATGTATCGTTCAACTCTTTTGTCACCTAGATTACCTCATGTCACCACGTGTATCCACGAATTAGACATGCATCAAGTGATCTCAAATCCAAAATATTCAATCCAACATAAATAAACCTCCAAGAGCAAGACTCAATTGACCACGAAAATAAGAGAGGGAGGTGAACATCATGTGATACAACTTTATTAACAAAGCTCATGATACATTAAGATCGTGTCAAATCAAGAACATAAGAGGAAGAGATCAAACACATAGCTAATAGTACAAATCTTCAGTCCCGATGATGAACTACTCACACATCACCATGGAGGCAACAAGGAGGATGAAGAGGCCTCCCCCTCCGGTAGGGTGCTGGAAAAGGGCTCCAGATGAGACCGCTCTCGGAACTGAGACTTGTAGCGGCAGAAGAGAAGTTCTATGTTACTTTTCGAGAGTTTATCAATATATAGGATTTTTCAGCGTTGGATTCCCGTCAAACGAAGTCTCGAGGGTCCCACAAGCCTGATTTTTGCGCCCCTAGGGGGCAGCCCCTGGGCTTGTGGGCCCCTCGGGCACCTTCCGGCTGCCTTCAAAAGCTTCTTGGGTCTCTTCTTTTCTATAAAAATGCCGTAAATTTTTAGCGCAATTGGACCTTCCTAGATATTGATCTTCTACGAAACCAAAGACATGCAAAAAAACAAAAACTGGCACTGGACAGTAGATTAATAGGTTAGTCCGTAAAAATAATATAAAAGTGCACCAAAACTATATAAGATTTTTTTGCCGGGGGGTGGGGTGGGGGAGGGGATATGGTTGATATAAATATAGCATGAATACTTCATAAATTATAGATACGTCAGAGATATATCAATATCTATTGAGGACTTTGGTTGTTCAACTCTATAATGCACTTAACACCCAATCTAAGCACCTGAGCATTGAGGCCTTAGTGTGACAACTAGTGTTATTTCCAATATTGATTAACATCAATACAATTTATGTTATTTCTACATAATTATAAACAATGCAGTTAATGTAATTTCAAGATTAACTACCATTAATGCAATTAATGTTGTTTCGAGACAATTGCAATTAATGTTTCTAGATTGAAAACGATGAACTAGATAAATCGTTGGAGCAATATGTGTCGTTGGATATGTTGGAGATATGCCTTAGAGGCAATCTTGCATGATGATATTTCCCAATGTGTTTATGGATTAAGGATAGTCCTTTGTACATTATCAATGATGTATATCAACAAGTACGTGACTTATTTGTGAGACCATACATCGTATGATGATTGTCCTAAATGGTCCCTAGTCAAAAGGACTGTGAGAACTCGCCGCCGACTAGACTAACATATGACTTGATGGATGGCTTGGTCTTACTAGCCATGTAGCATTGGATTCAAGAGTTGGATCCGGGTCCAGATAAGGTCTGAGTCGTACAAACCCAATTAGAGATGCGACGAGATGTGGTCATGTGTTAGTCTCTAGTACGACATGTGTTCTGAGTCATAGACCTAAGGTCGGCACATGGATTGAAGATGGTGACCGACCTACTTTGGGCTGACCAAAGGCTAGTCTGTGAGCAAGTAGTTATAAAGGTTGATTTCAGGCTTGCCTACATACATGTCGTCAGACATGGTCGAGCAAGATGGGATTTGCCCCTCTGACTAGAGATATATATGCTGATCCCCTCGTGTGATTTGATTTGGATAAGTATAACCTTGTGATGAGGATTCTGGGATAATCCAGTTTTGTGGTCGGCATCACTGGAACGAGAAAGAGGGCGGGCTGATATAAGAATAACCTACTCACCTTGAGCCTGGCAACATATACCGCGAGGCAAAAAGAACGAAAGCAATATGTGTTGTACAAGTTTGTCCAGCCGGCTTCATCACACACTTGGAATCGGCACACTTTGCTAGAAGCCATCACTGACTGGCCGAGCCAGATGCGATTCGACTCGCGAGTGGACGTGAAACTAAGGGGACACACGCTTAAGGGAAAGATACCTGTGAGGCCGGATCCGACTTCGCTTGCCGGATGAGATCCAACCAGGACTTGGATACGAGCCGAGCAGACTTTGGGCTTTTGGATCCATGCGGGGTCCATGTGATGAGCCTGCGGTGGATGCCTATATATAGTAGAGGTGCGGCAAACCTTTTCGATTGATCGCTTCAGTGCCGTCATTAGGGATTAGCATGTGTTGCAACTAGTCACCTCTACTCGGAACCCCAGCTAAGCGATCAAACATAGCAGTCTGCCACACGGTGTTCCTCTTGCACCCGTGGATACCAATAGAGGTAGTGTTGAAGGACCTTGAAGTAGATGTGTCTAGAAGGGGGGGGGGTTGATTAGACACTTAATGCTAAAGTTGCAGTTTTTAAGCTTTTTGGTTTAAGTGGAGTTTAGGCACAATTTCAACGTTTACAATACATATCAAGGAAGCATGCAAAGAGTATATAGGCAGCGGAAAGTAAAGCATGCAACTTGCAAGAATGTAAAGGGAAGGGTTTGGAGAATTCAAACGCAATTGGAGACACGGATATTTTTCCCGTGGTTCGGATAGATGGTGCTATCCTACATCCACGTTGATGGAGACTTCAACCCACGAAGGGTAACGGTTGCGCGAGTCCACGGAGGGCTCCACCCACGAAGGGTCCACGAAGAAGCAACCTTGTCTATCCCACCATGGCCATCGCCCACGAAGGACTTGCCTCACTAGCAGTAGATCTTCATGAAGTAGGCGATCTCCTTGCCCTTACAAACTCCTTGGTTCAACTCCACAATCTTGTCGGAGGCTCCCAAGTGACACCTAGCCAATCTAGGAGACACCACTCTCCAAGAAGTAACAAATGGTGTGTTGATGATGAACTCCTTGCTCTTGTGCTTCAAATGATAGTCTCCCCAACACTCAACTCTCTCTCACGGGATTTGGATTTGGTGGAAAGAAGATTTGAGTGGAAAGCAACTTGGGGAAGGCTAGAGATCAAGATTCATATGGTAGGAATGGAATATCTTGAGCTCAACACAAGGGTAGGTGGTTCTCTCTCAGAACATATGAGTTGGAAGTGTAGATGTGTTCTGATGGCTCTCTCCACGAGTGAAGAGTAGGTGGAGGGGTATATATAGCCTCCACACAAAATCCAACCGTTACACACAATTTACCAATCTCGGTGGGACCGAATCAACAAACTTGGTCGGACCGAAATAGTAAACCTAGTGACCATTAGAGATTTTCAGTGGGACTGATATGCAACTCAGTAGGACCGATATGGTTAGGGTTAGGGCATAACGTAATCTCGGTGAGACCGATTACACAAACTCGGTGAGACCGATTTTGGTAATTAGCTAACCAGAGAGTTTGCATTGTAATCTCGGTAGTACCGATTGTCTAAACTCGATGAGACCGATTTTGGCAATGGACAGACACAGAGAGATTACAATCCCATCTCGGTGAGACCGAGATCCCTATCGGTAGAACCGATTTGCTAGGGTTTGGCAATGGCTATGACAAGTGAAACTCGGTGGCGCCGGATAGAAATAATCGGTAGGTCCGAGTTTGGCTTAGGTTTAGGTCATATGTGGAAGTGGGAAAGTAGCTGAGGATTTTGGAGCATATCATTAAGCACTTGAAGCAAGAGGCTCATTAAGCAACACCTCATCCCTCCTTGATAGTATTGGCTTTTCCTATGGACTCAATGTGATCTTGGATCACTAAAATGTAAAATGAAGAGTCTTGAGCTTTAAGCTTTAGCCAATCCTTTATCCTTAGCATCTTGGAGAATTTCCCACAACCTTTAGTCCATGCCACTCCATTGTTGAACTTATCTGAAACATACTAGATAGAAACGTTAGTCCAACAAGAGATATGTTGTCATTAATTACCAAAACCACCTAGGGAGCACTTGTGCTTTAAATCTCCCCCTTTTTGGTAATTGATGGCAACATACATCAAAGCTTTAGATAAAGATATAAAGAACGACAAGTAAAGCTTTGGAAGGACATGTAACAAGCATAGGATCCCCCTACATGTATGCACTCATGTAAATGTCAAATATAGAGGCATGTGAGAGCATAACCATGACAGAGTAGGCAATGTGTTACATGTATCTTGGCCATATGCATCAGAGCAAAAGATTATCAAGGAAAATACCTTCATGCTCATGAGTCCTTCTTGCAAACAGTATGTACATAAGCAAGAATTCCTCATACTCATGATTTTGATGCATACACTTACCTTGTAGTCCTTAGCTGGCTTAGGATGGAATGAACCTGCACAAACAAGGTTAGATAACACAGGTACATCCACTAGCCAGAGCAAACCAAAGAAGCCACAAGAGTACCAAGACTGGGATGACATGTAGAGAGTGAGTACAAGGTACCACAATGGATTCAACATGTCCCCAAGAGTAAAGATATGCAATGAATTTGACTGATTTCTTTCCCTTAGGTGACTTGCTCCCCCTGAATCTTACATGGGATATTGGGAGAAGATAGGGAACAGAACATCAGAGCTGAAAGATACAAATGGATAGAACTTAATGCAAATAAGCACATATGAACATGTCTTTCCCCCAAAAAGACATGTGGCATCTCTCCTCTTGAACATCAAGCATATGGGATCCTTGAGTATTCTCTCCCCCTGGAAATCTCTTTCTCCCCCTTAATACTTTCTCCCTTATAGGTGATAAGCTTTGATTGTGATCTCTCTCTCCCCCTTTGACATCAATTTCCAAGAAGGGCTTTCTGGAATCCGTCGTATAGGTTTGGTCCTTGAGACTCAGCACAAAGCAATGGATAAAACTGTGATGCTTGTAGAGGACAAGATTCATTGAGTAGAGCTGGATCAGAAGAAATATAGAACAAGTGGCAAACTGTTTTTCCTGTTGTGAAGTCGGTGGCACTGAGTGGCATGTTTTGGTGGGGCAGAAAAAATTCGGTTGGACCGAAAACTACAAGTCGGTGAAACCGAGTTCAACACAGAGAAAGACACTTGTCACCTCAGCTCACTAAACATGTAGGATCTCACAAAGATTTGCAATGAATTATCTGAAGGATTTGCAAGGAATTGAATGCAGAAAATGCAAAACAAAAACAAAAAGAAAAGAGAAGAAACTGAAAGATCTAGATGAAGTTTTTTTTGAAAGAAAATAAATATGCATGAGACAAATGCAATAACACAGAAAAGAACACAAGAGAACTTCATCTAGAGTTGGGCGGTGACATAGTCACCTACGTTAGAGTATATTGACTTAGGAGTCAAGTGAGAACACTTGATCATAGGTCATACTCATCGTTTAAGCTCAAAATGGGGTTACCATTTTTCGTTTAAGCATCTTGATGTATTCACATCTTGTTGAGTTGCTTTGACTCATGTCTTGGAGTAAAGCTTCTCTAAGATGGAATAACATATCTTGGATGGTGGTGCGGTTCTTGCTCATGTAGTTGAACTTGTGTGGGTGCTCAAGGTTGATGTAGCTCATCAAGAGTTGGGAGCACCACTTGGAGTTTGAGTTCATCTACCTACATGGGTTAGTTCTTGCAAGGAAGAGCACTTGTGTATCCAAAAATGACAATCATGAAGCTCAACATAGAATTTGTCAAAGGATATGTTTGAATGGTTTTGTGCTTCCTTGTCTTCAATCACCATTGTGTAGAGACTTGGTGATGTAAAGATTGCTCAAGATGTGAGTGAGTCGCAATCTCATGGAATTAGATTCATCCAAGCACCTACATGGGTTAGACAACATGCAAGGTACAAATATATCCAAGACATAAGATAGTCATCATAAGAGATATATCATGGATTAGTCCTAAGTTCATGCCTTGCATGTATCCAATGGAGTTCCTACTCCAAGTTCGAAGCATCAATAAT
This sequence comes from Triticum monococcum, assembly GCA_034509565.1. Taxonomy (NCBI): domain Eukaryota; kingdom Viridiplantae; phylum Streptophyta; class Magnoliopsida; order Poales; family Poaceae; genus Triticum; species Triticum monococcum. Next base: position 82,268,183 of record CM067843.1, read on the forward strand.
GTTCAATTCACCTCTCAACCTGCAAAATACTTTCTCATCAAGAGGTTTAGTAAATATATCCGCTAATTGCTTATCGGTGCGAACATGCTTAAGATCAATGTCACCCTTAGCAACATGGTCTCGAATGAAATGATGACGAACTTCAATATGCTTAGTTCGAGAATGTTGTACAGGGTTATGACCAATTTTGATAGCACTTTCATTGTCACAAAGCAGTGGAACATGTTTCACATAGATCCCATAATCTTTAAGAGTTTGGGTCATCCAAAGTAATTGAGCACAACATGAACCAGCGGCAATATATTCTGCTTCGGCGGTGGATAAGGATACCGAGTTTTGTTTCTTGGAAGACCAAGACACAAGAGATCTACCAAGAAATTGACAAGTACCCGAAGTGGACTTTCTATCAACCTTGTCTCCGGCATAATCCGAGTCGGAATAGCCAACAAGATCAAAAGAGGACCTCTTAAGATACCAAATGCCAAAGTTTGGTGTATGAATTAAGTATCTCACTATCCTTTTCACGGCCTTAAGATGACATTCTTTAGGAGTAGCTTGATATCGTGCACACATGCACACACTTAGAATAATGTCGGGACGTGAAGCACATAGGTATAACAAAGAACCAATCATAGAGCGATAAACCTTTTGATCAACCGGTTCACCATCTTTGGTCAAATCAAGATGTCCACTAGTAGGCATGGGTGCAGGCATACCTTTGCATTCTTGCATATTGAACTTCTTGAATAAGTCCTTGGTGTACTTCGTTTGAGAGACAAATGTACCTTCCTTAGTTTGCTTGATTTGCAAACCGAGAAAGAATTTGAGTTCACTCATCATAGACATCTCAAACTTCTCTGACATTAGCTTTCCAAACTTTTCACTAAAGAGAGGGTTAGTTGAACCAAATATGATATCATCAACGTAAATTTGGCATACAAATAGTTCTCCATTAACCCTTAGTAAAAAGAGTAGAATCAATTTTACCAATTTCAAAACCACTTGCAATAAGGAACTTGGTCAAGCATTTATACCATGCTCTAGGAGCTTGTTTAAGACCATAAAGAGCTTTGTGAAGTTTGTAAACATGATTTGGTTTCTTAGGATTGGTTAAGCTGGGAGGTTGTTTGACATAAACTTCCTCCTCTATTTCACCATTTAGAAAAGCACTTTTAATGTCCATTTGGCACAAGGTGATATTATGGTGATTAGCATAGGCAAGTAAAATGCGAATGGACTCAAGTCTAGCAACGGGAGCATATGTCTCACCATAGTCCATACCTTCGACTTGTGTGTACCCTTGGGCGACGAGACGTGCTTTGTTGCGAACCACTTGTCCATCTTCATCTTGCTTGTTGCGAAACACCCATTTGGTACCAATGATGTTGTGGTTGTTGTCGGGCTTCTCAACCAATGTCCAAACTTGGTTTCTCTCAAAGTTGTGTAGCTCTTCATGCATAGCGTTTATCCAATCCGGATCTTCCAATGCTTCTTCAACCTTCATAGGTTCAATGCTAGAGATGAATGAATAGTTTTCACAAAAGTTAGCTAAACGAGTTTTTGAGCGAGTGATTCTCCCGGTTTGAATATCATTGTAGATTTGCTCGACGGGATGATCTTTGGCAATTCTTGCTCGAACTCGTGAGAGCTTTTGCTTGGGTCTTCGTTGAACATCTTCTTCATCTTGTTCTTCTTCTTGGCCTTCTTCATTGTTGACGTTGTCGTTCTCTTGTCGTGGTGGAGAAGGAGGTTGTTGATGTTTGTCTTGATGCATTTCCTCGTCTTCTTCATCTTGGTGTGTCCCACTTGTGGATGCTTCCGTATCAATTCTTGGTTCACCTTGTCGTGAAGTAGAAGCTTCCACTTGGACGGACGAGGTACTCTCCTTCACCTCCGTTGGACGAATTTTGCCAATAGACAAGTCTTGGATTGCTTCTGAAGGGTCTTTGTCTCCTACATCGATTGGCAATTGCTCTACTTGCGAGCCATTAGATTCATCAACTTCACATCTACCGTCTCTTCAACCTTTCGGGTGAAATTGTTGTAGACACGGTAAGTGTGAGAGTTTGAGCCATAACCAAGTAGAAAACCTTCATGAGATTTAGGAGCAAACTTTGAACGACGATGCTTGTCAAGAATGTAGCACTTTGAGCCGAATACTCGAAAGTATCCAACTTGGGGTTTGTCACCGATGAGGAGCTCGTATGCTGTCTTGCCGAGTAGCTTGTGAAGATACAAGCGATTTGTTGCATGACAAGCTGTCTCAACCGCTTCTGCCCAAAAGTGCTTCGGTGTCTTGTACTCATCAAGCATCGTTCTTGCCATTTCGATGAGCGTCTGGTTCTTCCTCTCAACAACTCCATTTTGTTGAGGTGTGTACGTAGCCGAGAACTCGTGTGAAATCCCTTCTTCGTCAAGAAAGGTGTCCATATTTGCGTTCTTGAACTCCGTTCCGTTGTCACTCCGAACCTTCTTGATCTTCACCTCAAACTGATTTTGGGCCTTCCTAGAAAAGTTTTTGAAGATCTTCTGGACCTGCGACTTGTCATTAAGAAAGAACACCCACATAAATCTTGAAAAATCATCAACTATAACTAGACCAAAAGAATTTCCACCGAGACTCTTGTAGGCGTTGGGATCAAAAAGATCCATATGAAGTAGCTCGAGTGGCCTCCTTGTGGTCATGATGTTCTTCACGGGATGCCTTCCTCCAACCTGTTTACCTGCTTGACAAGCACTGCAAAGTCTATCCTTATCAAATATGACATCATTAACTCCAAGGATATGATTTCCTTTAATAAGCTTGTCAAGGTTTCTCATGCCAACGTGACCTAGTCGTCTATGCCACAACCAACCTTTTGAGGATTTAGCAATAAATCAAGTTTTAGGTTGTGCCTTTTTAGAGAAATCGACAATGTAAAGATCACCTCTACGCATACCGGTAAAGACCATTTTATGATTGTCTCGACGAAACACTTGGCAATCTACCTCAGTAAATAGGACATTCAAACCGAAATCAGCAAGTCTAGATACTGAAAGTAAGTTGTAGCCGAGAGATTCAACGAGCATGACATTTTGAATGGAACTATCATGTGAGATGGCCACCTTAGCAAGGCCAACCACTTTACCCTTTGAATTATCACCAAAGGTAACATATTTCGAGGGCCGTCATTTTCAGCAAGCTCACAGAACATCTCTTCATCTCCGGTCATATGATCAGTACATCCACTATCAAGAACCCATTCCTTTCCTCCTGACACATATCCCCGAAGATTTGCCGTGAGACCAAAATGTCTCATTGCATCATCAAGATCGAAGTCACTATCATCATCATCATCATCATCATAGTATCCATGTTCACCATGATCTTGTGACTCATCATTTCCTAGAGAGGGTAATTCATTAGATAAATGATCATCAAAGTGGTCACCTTTATGAATTCTTATAGCTTCGGATATAATGATTCCAACATCTCCTTTAGCACGCTTGAGATTGGTAAGCTCAAATAGACAATCACCAAAACTAGGATCACTAGAGTTCATCTTACTCAAGGCAATAGATTTATGGAGAATTTCATCCAAATTTTTCAAGGAATAATCGGGAAATCGTTCCTCAAGAAATTTCCATATAGTATAGGCACAATTAAGAGTAGGCAAACTAGCAATCAAATTTTTAGGCAATCCTCTAATGATGAGCTCAATAGTTCTAATATTGCGAATCATGTCAATATCTTCATCTAGGGTAGGATGCAAAGGATCAATATAAGGTGCACAAGGGCTAGCAATATACTTGTTCAAATGATATTGATTAAAAATTACAAGCATCTCATTTTTCCACTCATGAAAATACTCTCCATCAAGAATGGGCACTCTATGTCTAAGACTCCCTAAAGTAGACACATCCATCTTCCTCCAATGGTGATTAAACCAAGGCAATGGAGACCAAAGCTCTAATACCACTTGAAGGACCTTGAAGTAGATGTGTCTAGAAGGGGGGGTGATTAGACACTTAATGCTAAAGTTGCAGTTTTTAAGCTTTTTCGGTTTAAGTGGAGTTTAGGCACAATTTCAACGTTTACAATACATATCAAGAAAGCATGCAAAGAGTATATAGGCAGCGGAAAGTAAAGCATGCAACTTGCAAGAATGTAAAGGGAAGGGTTTGAAGAATTCAAATGCAATTGGAGACACGGATGTTTTTCCCGTGGTTCGGATAGGTGGTGCTATCCTACATCCACGTTGATGGAGACTTCAACCCACGAAGGATAACGGTTGCGCGAGTCCACGGAGGGCTCCACCCACGAAGGGTCCACGAAGAAGCAACCTTGTCTATCCCACCATGGCCATCGCCCATGAAGGACTTGCCTCACTAGCGGTAGATCTTCATGAAGTAGGCGATCTCCTTGCCCTTACAAACTCCTTGGTTCAACTCCACAATCTTGTCGGAGGCTCCCAAGTGACACCTAGCCAATCTAGGAGACACCACTCTCCAAGAAGTAACAAATGGTGTGTTGATGATGAACTCCTTGCTCTTGTGCTTCAAATGATAGTCTCCCCAACACTCAACTCTCTCTCACAGGATTTGGATTTGGTGGAAAGAAGATTTGAGTGGAAAGCAACTTGGGGAAGGCCAGAGATCAAGATTCATATGGTAGGAATGGAATATCTTGAGCTCAACACAAGAGTAGGTGGTTCTCTCTCAGAACATATGAGTTGGAAGTGTAGATGTGTTCTGATGGCTCTCTCCATGAGTGAAGAGTAGGTGGAGGGGTATATATAGCCTCCACACAAAATCCAACCGTTACACACAATTTACCAATCTCGGTGGGACCGAATCAACAAACTCGGTCGGACCGAAATAGTAAACCTAGTGACCGTTAGAGATTTTCGGTGGGACTGACATGCAACTCGGTAGGACCGATATGGTTAGGGTTAGGGCATAACGTAATCTCGGTGAGACCGATTACACAAACTCGGTGAGACCGATTTTGATAATTAGCTAACCAGAGAGTTGGTCAGGCAAACTCGGTGGGACCGATTACTAAACTCGGTTGGACCGATTTTGGTAATAAGTTAACCAGAGAGTTTGCATTGTAATCTCGGTAGTACCGATTGCCTAAACTCGGTGAGACCGATTTTGGCAATGGACATACACAGAGAGATTACAATCCCATCTCGGTGAGACCGAGATCTCTATCGGTAGAACCGATTTGCTAGGGTTTGGCAATGGCTATGACAAGTGAAACTCGGTGGCGCCGGATAGAAATAATCGGTAGGTCCGAGTTTGGCTTAGGTTTAGGTCATATGTGGAAGTGGGAAAGTAGTTGAGGATTTTGGAGCATATCATTAAGCACTTGAAGCAAGAGGCTCATTAAGCAACACCTCATCCCTCCTTGATAGTATTGGCTTTTCCTATGGACTCAATGTGATCTTGGATCACTAAAATGTAAAATGAAGAGTCTTGAGCTTTAAGCTTTAGCCAATCCTTTGTCCTTAGTATCTTGGAGAATTTTCCACAACCTTTAGTCCATGCCACTCCATTGTTGAACTTATCTGAAACATACTAGATAAAAACGTTAGTCCAACAAGAGATATGTTGTCATTAATTACCAAAACCACCCAGGGAGCATTTGTGCTTTCAAGTGTGCTAGTGATGCTCCGACGAGCCTCTTCGAGGGATCTGACATCCGGCTGCTCGAGGGAGATCGATGAGGAGGAGATGACCTTGGTCATGCGCTGCTGCGACTCTTCTTTCCGCTACAAGGGACTACGAGTCTAGTGGTAATATCGTAATCTATCTCCTAAGCATGCTCCTCGGTTGTATGCGCGACAGGATTAAATTTTCATTGGCAATACTTGCACGCCGTGTAGCCCAAGAGGACATAGGTGGTTGAACGAGTGAGTTTTTTGGATTCATCAAACTCATACGTTTATGTCTATAGTCAAATAGTACATTAATTGCTAAATAATTAAATATGAAGTTAGCAACAACAAGCTAAGCACATATGTATTGGAGACTTTAGTTGCTCAACTCTTTAATGCACTTGAACTCCTGTCTACTCCTTTCGTACGCGAATGTACATCTAGCTTTTGTTCTAAGTCAAAGTTTTAAAAATTTGACCAATTTTCTAGAAAATAGTAGTAACATATATGACATCAAATTGATATATTATCAGAGTACATTTCAAGATGAATCTAGTGATACTAATTTGGTGTCATCAATGCTTTTACTTTTTCCTAGAAAGTGGTCAAAGTTTTAAATTTTTGACTTAAAACAAAAGCTAAATGTACACTTATTCGCGGACGGAGGAAGTAAACACTTGTGCATTGAGGCCTCAATGCAACAACTAGTGCTATTTCCAATATTGATTACCATTAATACAATTAATATTTTTTCCAAATAATTGAAAATAATGTGATTTCAATATTAACTACCATTAATGCAATTAATTTTGTTTCCATACAATTGCAATTAACATACCCACATTGGCGGTGACGAACTCGATACATCATTGGAGCAACATGGATCGTTGGATATAGGTGGTCGAATGAGTGAGATCATTTGAATTCATCAAACTCGTGCTTTTATAAGTATATATAGTTGATCATGCTTGTTAACAAAAAAATGTATTTTGAATATACAATTTATCACTTTATGCTAGCTAATAGTAGTAAAATAAACATAACACATTTTTGTAAATAAATAAAAATAATAGTATTGTTGCATATGCTCAATTTAGATACTTTTACGTGTACTAATGAGGTATAATCAAGTAAAAAATTGGACAAAACGACACACTTCGCTCACACTTTATGTCATTGGCACAAGGACCATGGCCATATATGTAAGTGACACAAATGGTGTATCATTTTCATGAAGCCAAACAAATACGGAGTATGTGTCAATTTTATCAAATTTCTCATCACATTTTTGCTAGAACTTTTTTTATTATAGTCAATTTAAATATTTTTTGTAAACAAATAAAATAATACATTTGTTGCATGCTCAGTTTGTATACTTTTACATGTACTACCACTATCTGGGTTTACTAGCCCCATCGTATTTGAGGTCAAAGATTAATCATACATCTGCCTAACAAACTGTTTATGCAGGTCATAAACAATTATACTCCGTCATAAAAAATCAGGACAGAGGCATTAGAGTGTACTCATGTGAAAAATTGGACAAAATGACACATCTGTGTTAGCTCTAGTTTAACATGAATGTGACAGTTTCCGCCACTGGAACGTAGCACATCATTTCCGGAAAGCCAACCAATTATACGTCATTTTAATGAAATTTCTCGTTACATTTCTGGCTGGAAAAAGGTTGAATGACCCCGGTACGTCGCCGGCTGGTCACCATCTATGTCCACCATCGACCCCTGTGTAAAACAGGAGGCAGATCGAAGCGGCGTGCGAAAATCACCGCGGCGAATTAAAGTATTTTCCGCCGCCGTCGCAGGTGCGTGCCGCCCGCCCACCGGCCCCAAATACAAAGCGCCCTCGGCCCGTCGCCCCCTTTTATAGCCCCCCCGCCTCCTCGACCTCCCTCTCGTCCCCGTCCCGTCCCATCCCACCTCCCCCAGCCTCCTCCACGCTCCCTCGCGCGCAGGGGCTCCGGGCCGAGGACGCAAGCGCGCAACCGACTCGACCCACCCACCCACCCCGACCGCGCGTTGGAGCTCCCCGCGGAACTCGCAGCCATGCTGTCCGCGCGCACCGCCTCCGCCGCGTCCCCCGCCGCCTCCCTGGTACGGCCGTCCCCGCGCTCTCGCTCGCCCGTCCCGCTCCCGCTCCGGCGCCTCCCGCCTCGCCGCTCGCTTCCGCTCCGAGTCGCGTGATTGCGCTGTGTTTACGGTGCTCCTGACGTTTGTACGAGGAAGTAAGCTTCGTTTGTTTGTGTTTTGCCTGACGCTGCAGTGGAAGCGCGGAGGCGGCGCGGGGGCCCGCGGCGACGGATGCACGAGCTGCCTGGAGGTGCGGAGGAGGGCCGCGGCGGTGACGGTCCGCGCGGCGCAGCCTAAGAGGGTCGAGGCGGTGGCGATGGAGTCGGCCGCCGAGACCGCGGAGGCCGAGAAGGAGGTGGCCGACGAGAAGGAGGTGGCCGCGGCGGGCGGCGGCGTGGAGGACAAGTACGGCGAGGACAGGGCCACGGAGGAGCTGCCCGTCACGCCATGGGCCTTCTCCGTCGCGAGGTGAGCGGCGCGGATCGGATCGGATCGCTGGATCTGGGTGAGGCGGACGTTTCGATGGGTCGATCCGGGCGGGGGATCCATCCATTTGGGTTCGCTAGTTCACGGTTTCCTCCGCGTGTTGCCTTGCCTAAGCTTATACTACTAATATTTTAGTCCACTTCAGAACTTTGACGTGCCTAGAAGTCAGTATGCGTGTCTCGTTCGCTTGCATCACCCGAAACAAATCTGAAACGGGCAGTAGATTTCCGTGTGTGGGGCGCTCGGCAGCGGAAAGTAACTGTCCCTTTCTCCTGCTGGTGCAGCCCAGTTCAGCTGACTTTTGTTGTTTCCTCGCACCCAGTATGGGTCACCCGGTGTTGTTGGAGTGGTCCAGCTAGTCACGTTAAAATTTCAAGTAATATTACTTTTACAATTCCAGTTTCACTCCAGTGAGAGAAATTTGTTATACTTTAAAGCGGATCTGGGTTACCGCTGGGCGGATTTTGGGTAGGTTGTTAGTAGTTGAGCAAAACAACGAATTGGTTGTTTTCTTCTATTTTTTGCTTTCTTGTGGGTGGAGTATATTCTAATCTGGCAAAAAAGATAATCTGGCCCACAACAATATTTGTGTGTCTTGTTTTCTCCACTGCCCCTGACAGCGAAATTTGACTGCAAATTGATACTGAATCGACAGCCGTATGGTAAACGATAGCATGTAATTTTGTTATAGTTAGCTAAAAGCAATCATAGAACGGTAACTTCAGCAAGGAAAGTCAAGTACCCAATTGACCATGAGAATTTGATAAAACTTTACTGCCGTAAAATGTTTATTTGGTTGTAACTTCTAAGATAGCTTCATGCCAATGAACGGCCATGATTCGGTGCAGTGGACTGAATATATTTTGGTTACTATGTTAAATCGAATGCTAATAGACCTTTTGTTCCACAGTGGTTACACACTTCTGAGAGATCCGCATCACAACAAGGGACTGGCCTTTACCGAGAGGGAGCGGGACGCGCACTACTTGCGTGGCCTTCTTCCTCCAGGAGTTGTCTCCCAGGATCTCCAAGTATGTGCAACCATCACTAGCCAATATAAGCTGTAAATCATTCTGGTCTTCTTTTTCCTAAGGTTTTCTTAATGTGTATGCAGGTGAAGAAGATCATGCATAACCTTCGACAGTACAAGGTCCCGTTGCAGCGCTATGTGGCCATGATGGACCTTCAGGTAGCACAATTAGTCATGTTGATTCTATGAACTATAGATTCGTTCTTGTAAGAAGATTAGCTATGTAATGCAGCGAATTCCTTGTTGAAGATCTGATAAAACCCACACCGCACCTACATAGTCAATTTGTTGCAGTTAAAATGATTTATTGATTGCAAAAATTTGCACAATGTTGTGTGATTTCAGGAGAGAAATGAGAGGCTTTTCTATAAGCTTCTAATTGATAACGTGGAGGAGCTGCTCCCTGTGGTTTATACACCAACTGTAGGTGAGGCCTGCCAGAAGTATGGGAGCATATTTAGGCGCCCACAGGGTCTGTATGTCAGCTTGAGAGACAAGTACGTTTGCCCAGCTTTTTTTATCAAACTTGCAAGAATTATGTATTGTGTTTATCATTGGGACTGATTGGAGGTGTACTGTAGGGGCAAGGTCATTGACGTGCTAAGGAACTGGCCTGAGAGGAACATTCAAGTGATTGTAGTCACTGATGGTGAGCGCATTTTGGGGCTTGGAGATTTGGGTTGTCAGGTATGCTTGTCTAATTAGCTTCTTACTTCAGGAACTGTGCTTATATATTGTTGAAATGATATCCTATAGGGAATGGGAATTCCTGTTGGCAAACTTTCTCTGTACACTGCCCTTGGAGGAGTTCGCCCGTCAGCTGTAAGTATTTACATATGTTTTAGTCTTCTTTAGTTATCCCAGTATATTTGTTCTCAACAAGCTGCAAAAACAATCAAATAACTTCAATCTTTTTAATGTTCACTTTGCAGTGCTTGCCTATTACAATTGATGTTGGTACTAACAATGAGCAATTGCTCAATGATGAGTTCTACATCGGGCTTCGGCAAAGACGTGCTACTGGAGAGGTATGCACATGTGCAAACTTTGCTTGAAGAACCAAGACGTTATCAAAATAACCAGCACTTAAAATCTGATCTGTGCATTGTCCTTGATGGCAGGAGTATCATGAGCTCATGGAAGAGTTCATGGATGCTGTTAAACAAATATATGGTGAAAAAGTTCTCATCCAGGTCAGTTCAGACACCTAGTAAATTGCATGTTACATGGTGATCATTTTGACTTATTATCACAATAATACTGGATTTCCTTTGTGCCAGTTTGAAGACTTTGCCAATCACAATGCGTTTGATTTGCTTGCGAAATATAGCAAGAGTCATCTTGTTTTCAATGATGATATCCAGGTTGGTGAACTACTTGTTTCAGTTTTATCACGTGCTACCCTTGTTCTGTTCTTCAGTATCTCTAATTCGCTATACATTTCAGTTTCTTGCCTTCTGTGCTGATATAAAATGTGTTGATTGCAGGGAACAGCATCTGTGGTCCTTGCAGGTCTGTTATCTTCGCTGAAGGTTGTTGGTGGAACCCTAGCAGAGCACACCTATTTGTTCCTTGGTGCTGGTGAGGTTAGTCAAAACTCCTCACGGTGTAATTTTTGCTGAACTGTTAAATTATAATGCATTATCTGGAACACATCTGACGGTGCATTTTACTGCAGGCTGGAACTGGTATTGCAGAACTCATTGCTCTTGAGATTTCAAAACAGGTAACTGGCTCAGGCTTTCAAAATGTCAATGTGGCGTATATAGTTTTAATATCAATGCTACAGCTAAATCATGCTGGTTTTTGATTAATTTATAGACAAATGCTCCAATTGAAGAGTGCCGCAAGAAGGTTTTTCTGGTGGATTCGAAGGTATGGAGGCAAAGAAAGTTATATGTATGATATTGATTTTGAACACTGCAGCTGACAGACTGACACAATTTTATTCTATTATATATGTAGGGTTTGATCGTTAGTTCCAGAAAAAGCTCCCTTCAGCCATTCAAGACATCTTGGGCACATGAGCGCGAACCTGTGACAACCTTGTTAGATGCCATCAAGGTAGTCATTCTTTATGTGCATTTAAGAATTCAATTCAATTAGTACTGATGCTTTCACTGGAAATTGTTCTGTTAAGGTTATATTTTATTGTATCTCCTGAAGTTCTTTTATTATCTCTGTAGTCCATCAGACCTACGGTGCTGATCGGAACATCTGGAGTAGGCAGGGCTTTCACTAAGGAAGTTATTGAAGCTATGGCTTCTTTCAACGAGGTAATTTGAATTTTGAACATTGTTGTTGTTCAAGTTGTAACTTTCTGGGATCAGTGAGACAGTTGAATAACTTCTGATCTAAAATTGTAAATGCAGAGACCTGTCATCTTCTCATTGTCAAATCCAACATCGCACTCCGAATGTACTGCTGAAGAAGCATACAAATGGACCCAGGTTAGTTTGCCAACATACACACAGAGCTGGCTGCAAATTTGTCGAAGTCAAAACATTTGATGTTAACTCATTTAATTATTGTGCTATCCTGTACCATATGAAATGCAACAGAGCTTAATGAAAGACATTCCATGTTTGCTTTCTTCTTATACTTGTATATCTTCATAGCTAGTTCATCATAATTGGCACAAGAAGAGTTCACTAAAAGATGCAAATGCATCTGCATATTTGCAGGGTCGTGCAGTGTTTGCCAGCGGAAGTCCGTTTGACCCTGTGGAGTATGATGGAAAGATTCGCGTGCCTGGCCAGGTATTTTTCTTTTACTCTTTTCCAATGCGGGGCAATCTTGCTGATATAAAGTCCTGCTTAGTCAAAATAAATGTTCTTCATACCTGATTGTCTGGGCTATGCACAACAGGCAAACAATGCTTACATTTTCCCTGGATTTGGCCTTGGTGTTGTGATTTCTGGAGCAATCCGCGTACATGAGGACATGCTTCTTGCTGCCTGTAAGTGCCTCTCACGAACATGTTATCCATGATTGCCTGCCAGTATGCCAAGCATTTCCTCAAAAATATTAACATATGGAATGCTTATCAATGTTTCATGTGTTCAAACAGCGGAAACACTAGCTGCACAGGCCACTCAGGAGAACTTCGACAAGGGATCCATCTTTCCACCCTTCACCAACATCAGAAAGATATCTGCCCTCATTGCTGCTAGCGTGGCTGCAAAAGCCTACGAACTTGGTATGCTCTCCGACACCCTTGCCCCCCTTCAGGCCTCAAGGAATACCTGTGCTTGACATTGCTAACTTATTTTTGCAGGCTTGGCGACTCGCCTGCCGCGGCCGAGAGATCTGGAGAAATATGCGGAGAGCTGCATGTACACCCCTGTCTACCGCAGCTATCGTTAATGCAGTGGAGATCAATTTTGCAGTAATAAAACGCAAGGTCGCAGGATGCTGCGGCGCTGTTGTTGTCTGTCGCTGTTCTTGCCGCTGCTGCAAGTCGTATCTGTCTATACATATATGCCGTGTGTGTTGTAACGCTGTGGAAGAAGTTAAGCAAACTGTCTTGTGTATCAACGTTTGTTATTCGTGTAGGTTGAGTGCAACGAGTGTAATAAGGACACAGAGCTCTAGTTCTCAAGGTAATATGGCTAGTGCTCCTCGCCTTTTATCTCAACTGGGATCCTTGACCATATATGAAAATCAATGCAAATTAGCATGTACCAGTGAAGGAGTTAACAAATGGATGGTATCAAAAGTTTTAGTCAAACGGGAAATATTTATAATATTGATATTGTCGAAAGAAAATACATCATTTGGTTTTGCATCAAAAACATTTTACCACCGTGTAATTTTTGTGACACATAAACGTTTTATTGTGTGCTTAGAGCACTAAATGACTAAATCAAATCAATGGCTTGGATCTATTATCATGTGAAAAGGGGAGGTAAAAGGGAGCATGCTAAAATTTACTCCCTCCGTTCCTAAATATAAGTCTTTTGGTCGCTCCCGCAGGGGCGACTCGGGCGGCGATAACCTTAGCCGCCGCCAGCCCCCTCCCTCCCTTCCCCTCTCCCTTGCCACCACCGGATGGGGTAGCCGAAAAGCCGCGCGTTTGCCGGTGAGGGTGGTGGTGAGGATCTGTCCGCCTGCTTCGTGCAAGGGGCTTTGGAGCCGGGGCGGCGGCCTTGGGTGATGGTGCGTCGACGTCTTCAGCTGGCGGTCGTCGCTGGTGCTGGTCGTCCCCCTTGGTCACGCGGGTGGCAAGGCGGCGGCGGGTGGTGGCTGTGAGGCGTGGTGGCCGCGGGGGCGCCCGCCCCGGATCTGACGCCTCCACCCCCAACCAGTTCGGCCCTGTCAGATCTAGTTTCCGGCTGGCCCAGGTCGCCAGCGCCGCATCTGTGACAGGGGTGGGGGAGATGTGGGGCCTGGAGAAATCCACGGCTGGCTATGCCGGCCACGACGACGGCGACGCCTGCGGGCGCCGTCTCCTACTTGTAGGCGTCGTCAAGGTGCCCCCTTTCCCCCTTCTGCCTCGCTCCCCTGCTCGTAAACCGGGGTGAAAACCCAAATCCCTCTGGATTAGGCGGCAGCGCCGCTCGCGGCGCCGCCACCTTCATGGAGGTGCCGCCTTCAGTGAGCATGGGGTGGTGGCAAGTTCGATCTGGTTGGTGGGCGTCCGACGGTGACATGGTCGGAGTTGGTGGTGTCTTGGAGGTTCTTCTCCAAGTTCAGTGGCTTCCCACCATCGTTGCGATGTCATCAGCAACCCCGCCGTGCTTTTTGCTTCTCCTTGGGTGTTGGTTCCCTCTCAGTACCATGTTTGCCTTTGTGGAGCTCGGCAACGCGAGTTGGTGGTGCCCTGGTCAGGCTTTCCGGGCGGCAATGACGTCAGTTGTACACCTTTGCTCTTGGGAGAGCGTTTGCATCATCCGACGGATCGGCACCTCAAGCCAGGCGAGGGGCTAGGGAGCCCCTTCGGAGATGTAGGAGGTTGTCAACGGTTTGGCCGGAGTCCATGGAGCTGTCAGCGTTACCCTGACAGGCTAGTTGGATCTCCTCAAGGCTTGCTGGTGTCTCGATGGGGTGGATTGCTCTCAGTGGAGGGCTTCATTGTCTTCAAGCCGGCCTTGTTCTTAAGTTTCTTCATCTTTGCTTGTAGATGGTAGGAAGCCTATTAGCTGCTTGCACAACACTCTGTATCCTTTTAGCTGTTTCTTTGTTCTGTCTTTGTAATTTGGCGGTTGATGTAATCCTGGCCGGTTGATGGCTTTGTTAATTCAAAGCCGGGCTCGACTTGAGCCTTCGTTCTAAAAAAATATATATGTCTTTTTAGACATTTTAAATGGACTACAACATACGGATGCATGTAGACATATTTTAAAGTGTAGATTCACTCATTTTGCTTTGTATATATTCACTTGTTGGAATCTCTAAAAAGACTTATATTTAGGAATGGAGGGAGTACCATTCAACAACTATAAGGCAATATAAGCAACATCAAAAGTAATTATTAGGGCAGCTCCAATGCACGACCCCAAACGGAAGTCCGTTTTGTCTGGATTTCGTCCGGTCTGGCAGAAATGGACACGCCCGTCCAACGCACGACCCCAAACGGAAGTCCATTTTGTCCGGATTTCGCCCGGTTTAGCAGAAACGGACATGCCTGTCCGCTTGCGGTCGTGCATCCGTCGGTGCGCCCAACCGGTCCGCCGCATCCCAAATTGTCCGTTTATTTGGACTTGAATTTTGACCCAAATTAAACCCAAATAAACTTGCAAATAATTTTAGAACATTAATATAAACATCCACATGTCCACACGTCCATAGTAGCCAAGTTCAACATAGTTCTTAATTAAACAAACTTAAAAGACATAAATTGAATTAGATAAGGCCCATCGCCGTCTGTCGTCGTCCTTAGTAGCTGGTGAGGTCGACGTATGGAGGTGGCTGCCAGAGGTGGGCTGGCGGCCCCTGCCAGACCGGAGGCGCCTGCACCACCTCCTCCTATGGCTCCTGCTCGTGCTCTGATGACCGCAGCGGCGTAGGTGACCATGGCCCGACACCCACCGCGTCGGTCATCTCCGGCGCCGTGGACGGCCAGCTCCACCGCTGGCCCACAAAGCGCGGGTTCCACGCGGCGATGGGCAGCTCCTCCACCACCTCATCCTGCATCTCCTCCTTGACGACCATTGAGGGAGTCTTGGATTAGGGGGTCCTCGGACAGCCGGACTATTTACTTTGGCCGGACTGTTGGACTATGAAGATATAAGATTGAAGACTTCGTCCCGTGTTCGGATGGGACTCTCCTTTGCATGGAAGGCAAGCTTGGCGATTCGGATATTTAGATCTCCTCCCTTGTAACCGACTCTGTGTAACCCTAGCCCCTCCGGTGTCTATATAAACATGAGGGTTTAGTCTGTAGGACGACAACAATCATACCATAGGCTAGCTTCTAGGGTTTAGCCTCTCTGATCTCGTGGTAGATCAACTCTTGTAATACTCATATCATCAAGATCAATCAAGCAGGAAGTAGGGTATTACCTCCATCGAGAGGGCCCAAACCTGGGTAAACATTGTGTCCCCCGCCCCCTGTTGCCATCCGCCTTAGACGCACAGTTCGGGACCCCTTACCCGAGATCCATCGGTTTTGACACCGACATTGATGCTTTCATTAAGAGTTCCACTGTGCCATCACGATAAGGCCTGATGGCTCGTCTCGTTGTCAAGGACAACGTTACCTCTGGGGGAGCCCTGGCTGTAGGCCAAACTCTCCGATTAGGCAGCTTCGTCATGACCGCCTCGTCGGCCGTCACACCGACGATGACTTCTCGGGTCATCAAAAACAGCCTCCACGTCGGCTCAGGATTCACCGAGCAGATGGATCCAATGGAGCCCTCTTCTTTGAATGAGCTCTTGGATCGCATCGCCGCCTTGGGAGTCGCTACGGACTATGATCGGATCGGGCTTAAACCCGACCAAAGGGAGATTAACTCTCCGCCGGTTACCCATCAGATAGCGGTGGTGGAGGAGCGATGCAGCGATTCTTCCTCTATTTTGAGGACAAACTATGTCCGGATTCCCGAGCTCTCCGAGCCGGATACCCGTCTATGGGAGGACATGGCCCAAGCTTCGAACCTGGAATCGAACAACGGGCTAGTACCGTTGGGCAACGTCCCAAAGCCCGAGCTACCAAGCTCGAAAACTCCTTTGGGCCTCAGACCGGGTAGGGTTTGGACTTAAATCTACCCACCCACCCTCACATAAGTGATCTTTCCCATATTAGACAAGAGCCCCAAGAGACAGTACATCACTATTGGGCCTGATTCCTCCTTGCAATAAGCAAGGTGAAGGACTGTCGCGAGGAAGACGCAATTTCATCCTTTTGCAAAATTGCACGGACAAGGGAATCCTCAACGCCATAAGTCGCCGTGATATAACACACTTCGCTGACTTGGCGTCCATAGTACGAAAGTACTGTGCGATGGAAAGCACTTGGAAAACCCAAACACGATTCTGGGATCCTCCGGCTCTAACTAAACCCTCTGTCCGAACTAAAAGGGTGTACTCTCGTAAGTCACCCAATCCAATTACAAAGAAGCCAAAACCAACTACAGGGCACGAAACCGTATTGGAGGGATGGCTCAATGGGCCATGCAAAATTCACAGTACATCGGATACCATGCCTACACACAGCCTTAGAGCATGTTGGATACTCCGGCAGGTGGCTAGGAGCGGCGAGGATATCCTCGTGAACAATATCGCAGAGCACCCTCCCGCAGAAAATAGCAATACAGTACTAACAGTCTTCGAGAATTTCACCTCAAACAACAGGCTCAAGCGGGCACTTCGCAGCCTCGCCGAAGTCTGCCACGTTGCAACAATAAATCCATGGAACGACACGGCCATAACCTTCAATGCCAGTGACGAACCTCAATTGCGCACAGTCCGAGCTCCAGCCGCTTTGGTCCTTAGTCCAATTGTGGACGACTTCCGGCTTACTAAAGTACTCATGGACGGCAACAGCGGATTAAACCTCATCTATGAGGAGACTCTTAGAAAAATGGAAATAGACAAGAGCTGCATTGAGCAAAGCAGCGCGAGCTTAAGAGGAATCATCCCTAGTCGGGAGGCACGATGTGCGGGAAAAATCACACTAGATGTGGTATTCGGCACGCCGGAGAATTACAGGTCCGAAGAAATCACATTCCAGTAGCCCCGTTTAGTAGCGGATACCACGCCCTTCTAGGGCGAGAGGCATTCACCATCTTCCAAGCTATATCCCATTACGGGTACATGAAGCTCAAGATGCCCGGGCCCAATGGAATCATCACTCTAGCTAGTGATCCGGACATAGCACTCCGCACCGAAAATAAAACCGCTGCACTGGCCCTCGAAGCGTTATCCGAAGCCCTCGCGGTCGAAGAACTAACTGCGCTGTGCTCTACAGTGGACAGGGATGACGTGATACTCGACAAAAGACCCAAGTCCACCTCTTTTAAACCGGCGGACGAAATAGTCAAATTCCAGGTCCATCCAACGGACCCCACAAAAACAACATCCATCAGGGCACATCTGAACCCCACAACAGACGCCGCACTGCGGGAGTTCTTACGCGAGAATTGGGACATCTTCGCCTGGCATCCTTCAGATATGCCAGGCATCCCACACAGCCTGGCCGAGCATAGCCTAAACATTCTAAAGGGATACAAGCCGGTCAAGCAAACTCTTCGGCGTTTCGCTGAACCCAAGAGACAAGCCATGGGAGAAGAACTAGCCAAGTTACTCGAGGCCGGATTCATTAGAGAAATAAAACACCCGGACTGGCTAGCAAACATGGTGATGGTACCAAAGAAGGACAAATCCTGGCGCCTATGTGTCGATTTTAAGGACCTTAACAAGGCCTGCCCCAAGGATCCCTTCCCCCTCCCCCGCATCGATCAAATTATCGACACTACCGCGGGAGACGACTCGTTGTGTTTTCTCGACGCATACTCCGGATACCATCAAATCAAGATGGCGGAGCCCGATCAAGCCGCAACGGCATTCATTACTCCATACGTCCCCTTCTGTTTCAACACCATGCCTTTCGGGCTCAAAAACGCCAGTGCGACCTATCAACGCATGATTCAGACATGCCTAGAAGCACAAATCGGCAAAACAGTGGAGGCATACGTAGACGATGTGGTAATTAAAACTAGACACGTCGAATCTTTGATAGACGACTTGAGGCTCACGTTCTACAATCTCCGAACATATGACATTAAGCTCAATCCGGAAAAATTCGTTTTCGGCGTATCCTCCGGAAAGCTCTTGGGCTTCATCGTTTCCAACAGGGGAATTGAAGCAAATCCGGCTAAAATCCAAACTCTGACACAGTTGGCTATCCCAACAAACCTCAAGAAAATCCAGAAATTAACTGGATGCATGGCTACCTTAAGCCGCTTTATCTCCCAATTGGGAGAAAAGGCATTACCTCTTTATCGCCTTCTTCGGCACACCGAACACTTCGAGTGGACGGACGCGGCTACGGCCGGATTGGAAGAAATAAAAGCTGCCTTGGCTAGCAACCCAATGTTGGCCGCGCCAAATATCGGCGAACCAATGCTGTTATATATAGCGGCAACACACCAGGTTGTAAGCGTAGTGCGCGTCGTCGAACGAGAAACGGACAGGACAGACATAAGTTCCCGCTTCAAAAGCCGGTATACTACGTATCTACCGTACTCACTCCATGCAAATCCCGGTATCCACATTATCAAAAGATAGCATACACGGTCTTCATGGCATCCCGAAAACTATGACACTACTTTCAAGAGTGTTCAATTTCGGTGGCCTCCGATTTCCACTCAACGACATTATAAACAACCACGATGCCATGGGCCGGATTGCTAAATGGGCTATTGAGCTCCTCCCGTTCGACATATCATACAAACCACGGCGATCCATTAAGTCACAAGTACTGGCCGATTTCGTCGCCGAATGGACAGAAGCCGAACTCCCTAATGAATATGACGCGTACTCCAATTGGATCATGCACTTCGACGACTCTAAAATGCTAGCGGGTCTAGGAGCAGGCGTCGTCTTGACATCCCCAACCGGAGATACAGTCCAATACGTACTCCAAATATTATACACAGACTCCAACAACTCAGCCGAATATGAGGCCCTGTTGCATGGTCTCCGGATGGCAGTCTCCATGGGCATTCAACGCCTAGAGGTGCGTGGGGATTCGAACCTTGCAATATCTCAAATAAATGGAGATTTTGATGCCAAGGACCCAAAAATGGCGGCTTATCACAATGCCATCCTCAAAATGCCAGCTCGATTTGAGGGGCTCGAATTCCACCATGTGGTCTGAGAAAACAATCAAGCGACGGATATCCTCACCTAAATCGGCGCTAAGCGCGACCCTGTCCCACCTAATATCTTATTGGAAAGGCTATTTAAGCCATCCGTGGTGTGGGAAGGGGAGACCGGCAACAATAGTCCGGATCCGCCCACAACACCAGACCCCGAACACTCTGAAGTAATCGGAGGCTCCGCCACCGAGATAACACCTTCATCCCATGTGATTATGGCTGTCATCACCCCGTGGACAGAACCCCTCTTGGCTTACCTAAATAGGCATGAACTCCCTGAGGACCAAAACGAGGCACGTTGCATTGTGTGGCGGTCTAAAGCCTACAAGGTCCACGAGGGAGAGCTTTATAAGAAATGCACTACTGGAGTACTGCAAAGGTGCATCTCCGAGGAGGAAGAATGACAACTTTTGGCAGAAATTCATGCTGGACTCGGCGGCCATCACGACGCAGCTCAGGCCCTTATAAGTAAGGCCTTTCGTACAGGTTTCTACTGTCCGACAGCTCGAGCAGACGCACAGGACCTCATTCAACATTGCGTCGGTTGCCAGCTCTTTACAAACCAAAGCCATATGCCACCTACCGCTCTCCAAACAATCCCCATTACTTGGCCCTTCGCGGTCTGGGGCTTGATATGGTCGGACCCCTTAAAGGAGGAAGCCATAAGAAAAAGTACCTATTGGTCATGGTGGATAAATTCACCAAATGGATAGAGGCCAAACCAGTTAAAATGGCCGAATCCGGACCAGTGATAGATTTCATATCCGGGGTTGTACACCGCTACGGTGTCCCCCACAGTATCATCACCGATAATGGCTTGAACTTTACACCCGGTGAGGTAAAAACTTGGTGCGGCAACATGGGCATTAAGCTCGATTATGCATCCGTCTATCACCCTCAAACCAACGGTCAAGTCGAACGAGCAAATAGTCTTATAATGAGCGGCATTAAACCCAGACTAGTGCTGTCCTTGAAGGAATCAGATACGCACTGGGTCGAGGAGCTCGACTTCGTACTATGGGGGCTGCGGACCATGCCAAATTGCACTACCGGATACACACCTTTCTTTATGGTGTATGGCGCAGAGGCGGTACTGCCCTGCGACATCATTCATGACTCACCTCGCGTGTGCATGTACGAAGAGAAAGAAGCCGAGCTAGATCGGCAGGACAGTTTGGACACCCTGGAGGAGGAGCGTGACGTGGCAAAAGCCCGATCCGCATTCTATCAACAACATGCTCGACGATATCAAAGCTGAGAAGTACGGGCCAAAACTTATAATGTTGGTGATCTCGTTCTACACCTACCAGAGAAGAAAAAGGACAAGCTCAAACCCAAATGGGAAGGTCTCTTTGTTATTGACAAAGTTTTGACCGGTGGAGTGTACCGTCTACGGGATGCATCGGACAATCGACTCGTGCCAAACCCATGGAACGCGGCCAGACTCCGAAGGTTCTATGCCTAGCACCAGACTCTGTGTTCGTCTCCTTACCTCCGTATCTATATTTTTATGTCTTTCTTCTTTTTCTTCGCGGCCTTCAAAGGTTAAAATGTGCCTTGTCTGCACAATTTGTACGCGCTAAGCGCGCTCATTATACCTGGGGGATTCTTATATAGAAGCTTAATATAATTATGATCCGGGCTCTATGCCTGCCGCACATGTGTTATTTTTACACATGCACCTTTTTCTTCGCCATTATATGCATCGATATGACTTAAGTTTTGGCCAAGCTGGGTTGCCTGGCTCTTGTGTTTATGCCCTATGTTCTCGTTAATTCGGCTAGGGCATAAGGGAAGCACCTCTGCGATTGTTACTACCGGGTCAGCCGAACGTGTACCTCAGACCGGGTGAAGCCGAAAGCTAGCGTTCTTAAGGGAATATTCGGTCGGTGAACAAAGGGTGACTTTTTTTTACTTATTAGAATACATACCCCTAGATGTTTATATCCTGCGTCTCTTGTCGTAGTTCGGACATGCACATTAATGCATGCGTACCCAGGGAAAGGAACCCTTAACGAAACTATTCTCCCTGGAAGATGTTTCTTACTATCCATGTAACAGAACATAACTAGTTGGGTACTTGTCTGTTCAAGAACGTATGACCCCTATGCCTGGTTTCCACGCGTACCCCGGTTTTTACATAACTGAGCGGGTATTTGGATTACACTCCGGACTGTCGGGTCCGGAGGTCGAAGCGAAAAGGTCTGCCATGACAAATGATTTACAATCTGGCTAGGGACAATATATGTCACTCAAAGTACACAGTAACTTAGACTGACTAAATTCTTCTTCTATACCATCCAACAGGCTGTCTAGCCTACAATCCTGTTGGGAATACTTTGCGGCTAATTTCACCTGGTCATACACCAGGCTGACGGGGATCTCTTTCCCGTTAGGCCCTACAGGTCCGACCTCGGCCATATGGTTCGGGTCAGCCTTGGTATATCGAGTGTTCACCATGGCCCAGGCTTCCCTTGCACCTTGTCGACAGGCAGATATCTTCCATAATCGGAAGCGCCGCCGTGCTCCCTTGAGTATCTCTACAAGCTCCCACATGCCTCCTGGCAGGGAGGCGGATGGCCACAAGGCCTGGGCAAGGTCCTGCATCACCTGCCGAACTTGTTTGTGCAGTTGTGAGAGCTCTGGCAGAAGATCTCCCGCAGACCCGGGCATCTCCTCTCTGGGACGGACCGTCAGGATACCTACAAATATAGCTCTGTTTGCTAGTTTCTTCGCCGAACTATATAGAAGTTCGCTCAAGCACTTACTGAAAATGCCGCGTCGAAGCCTTTTATTCTCCTTTACGGAGTCAGCCAGCTGGGCCCGAACATCTTTCAGTTCAACATCCAGCCGGGTATTGGCATCTTGGAGATCGTTTTTCTCCCGCCTAACTTGTGTAAGCACACGCTCGCCAGCCTTCAGCTGTCGTTGAGCATGTTGCTCCTCCGGATTCACTCCGGGATCATCTGCAGAATCTATTGATTAGATTAGCATGCAAGCCAAATATTAACTGGTATATCTCGTTCTTTTCGATAGGAACAAGTGTTACCAGATGGGGCCTTCTTGGACTCCTCCATTTTGGCCACTTCGGCCCGTAGCTGGGCTTTGCACTCCTCCAGCTCTTTAGACAACTGGGTATTCTTCTCAGTAAGAACCTATGCAAATAATGATCCTTAAATCAGTTGTGCCAACTGTTTAAGTCTCAGGGGCTACTGGTATATATAATTATCAGATTTTCTTACCCGTATATCATTTACATACTGGTCCCTGGCTCTGGCAAGACCATTTTGAGCAGCTCGGATGTACGCGTTCCCCGAATTGAAGGCATCAAACGCCTCTTCAGAAAAGCGGGGTCGCGGAGTATGGCCTGGCGACGCCTGTGCTTCATGGCACTCTCCACTTCGGAATTGGTAGCGGACAGCCTATCCGCATCCTCGGTAGGAGGAATATCCGGCGTTGTCCCCACGTTAGCATCTGCCTCCAAGTCCGGCTCCGGAGCCCGGCTGGTGGAGGCATGGCCGGCATGCTCCCCGGATACGGTCCAACGAGCGTTTTTCCTGGTTTTAACCACAGACGTTATTATATTTTAAAGACAATAACCATGAAGCAGGGTTCTTTTTCATACCTTTGCGACGGCATCTTAGTCCTGAACGCCTTCCTTTTAAGCCTACCTGGTTTTGGTGCCCCTTGTTGGTGAGTCACTGCGGGTTCGGCATGGCGTCCCGAGGGCCTTCCCTACAAGACAACATACGTGTGCGGTGGGTGAAGTGCGAAAAAGGGGATCCTTCTCGGAAGTTGGGACTCCGGTTTTACTTACATGCGATGCAGGGAGCAATCCAGGATAATCGGCGGTGATGGCCACCAAGGCACCGTCGCAGCTTAACTGATAAAATGTCCTGTCGATGAGCTCCACGAATATGTCCGGATCTTCTTCGAGTCCGGGATCGAGGGCCCGATCAGGGTCCTCTGGCTATGGACATGGGCTGTGAATCTCCCTCACAACTTTTCGTAGTTCCTGCTATGAAATAGCAGGGTAAATATTTTTGACAAAGAAAGCGGGAAGGCTTGGAGTAAAAAGCAGCAGCTCACCCAGTTTGGGGGGTTGTACATGGAGAATCCATCCCGCGGCTTAATACGGATGAACTACTCTTCCTCTCCCTTATATAAATCGGACAGTATTTTTGCCAGAGCGGCGGCGGTGTCCGGACCTTTATGGCTGCAGCGGGTGGCATCGTCTTCTCCATTGAAGTGCCACATGGGTTGTCCCCGATGTTGAAGTGGCTGCATCCCCCGCGTTATACATATTGACATAACCTCTATATTGTCAGTCCTGATTCGGCCAGTGTCTTTATCCGGCTCATCAGGTAAAGGACTTCTCTGTTATGTTCCTCCTGGGGGCTCTGAGGGCGCCAGCTACGACCTTTCTTCAAAGGGGCGTTGTTGAACTCAGGAAGGCCCATCCGACTAGGGTCTGGGAGGGGAACGTCCTCCATATAAAACCACTCCAAAGGCCAGTCTTTGGATGCCTTCTTCGGAGTATCGGACAGGTATCCGGTCCCAGCGATGCGCCATATTTCTGCTCCGCCCACTTGAAATATTGACCCCTTATGTGTACGGGGCACAAGGCAGAATAGCATCCGCCATAGCTCGAAATGAGCTTCGCAGCGCAGAAACAGCTCGCAAAGGGCAACGTAGCCTGCGATGTGTAATATGGAGGCGGAAGTAAAGTTATGCAACTGGAGGCCATAGAACTCCAGGAGCCCATGGAGGAATGAATGGATTGGAAATCCCAGTCCCCTCAATAAATAAGGGACGAGGCATACCCGCTCCCCCGTGGATGGGTTGGGAAAGCTTTCCGCTTGCTCCCCGCCATTATAAGTGGCCAGTCCGGCTCAGACAGGGACCATGTACTGTGGTGACCCGACCCGAATGGATCAAGTCTCTGTGCTCCGGTGTCATCCTTGGATCAGTAATGCTGACACCACACAGTACTTCGAAGGATTTATAACAGAGTAGCAATCACACACTTATTACATCGATGTCTCAACGGAGACTTATTACAATAAATATGGCTTAAGGCCATCTAATATCGATAACAGCGGAAGACTTGGAAGATAAATGGGTCCATCAACTCCAACGGCATCACTGAGTATAGAACCACGACCTAACAGCACCTTACTCGTCGTCTGAAAAGTCTGCAACATGAAAGTTGCAGCCCGAAAACGGGCCAGCACATGGAATATGCTGGCAAGGTAACACATAGAGAGTAATGAACAGTAATGAGCTATACTAAATGCATGTATGGCTGGTGGAAAGCTCTATGGTTACAGTTTTGCGTAAAGCCAGTTTTTGCCTACTACAATGGAATGAATTTATTTAACTATCATGGTAGTTGAACATCGAGAATGGTTGACAGCATTCCGATCCCAATTAAGTGAACAATTAAAACCCAACAATATTAATTAGAAGTAACATGATGAGATTCACACGATATTCAAGTACTAGATACTCAAGTTGTCCATAACCAAGGACACGGCCAATCATGATTAGTTTATTACACTCTGCAGAGGTTTGCGCACTTTTCCCCACAAGACTCGATCGCCTCCGTTGGGTTTCTCGCACTACATGGTGTTTGAGAAACGGATGACGGAGACACATTCTTTCAGAAGCGCTAGCACCTTACGATGGATAGACCGCTACACCTACTTTCCCCTACATCTGCTAGTCTACCCTGTAAGAGTTCGCACCGCTTAATCAACTATGCCAGAGCCCATAATGGCTTGTGGCTGCACACGGAAGTTTCTAGCATGAAAGATCTTATGATCCCTTTGAGCCTGGGTGGCGGTCCAAAAGAAAAATAGGCAAGTCCTGATAGAAACCAGGTGCCTCAATCCACCCAGATGTGTGTTTAAGTTGCCACCTTAGATAAACCCTTAAAATTATCAAACTCACATCTGTCATGGATATCACTCACCCAATCCACGTCTACTAGCATAGCATGGCATAATAAGCAAACGTAGAAGTAACTCCCAAAGGTTTCATAATAAACATGTAATAGGTACTACCTCATCTGCTTCCCATCCCACAATTTAATTAGATCCTAATCATGCAATGTGTGAGGATTGATCTAATGCAATAAAATTGGGTTGTAGAAAAGGTATGATCAAAGTGTTACTTGCCTTGCTGATGATCCGCGAGACCTAGAGATTCGAAGTAATAGGCGGCGCACTCCGGGTAATCTATTGCGGATAAACAACAAGCATACAATAAGTACTCATATAATGCACAGGTAAAACTCAAACAAGAGATCGAACCAGAAAGTTCAACTTAAGAACTCCGGTTGCAAAAAGAGAAAGAACCGAACAAAGCAACGGAAAACAAACGGCGGAAGAAAACAACTTGGTTCTAGCAAGTTGAAACTAGGTCAAATTTTACAGTAGCAAAACTTATTTAAGTTGATTAGTCGGAACGGCGGTTTCGAAACGAAACTCCAGGCGCTTGAATCACCTGATTCCGATAAACGAGCGGGGAGATAAACTAGAACGAAGATCGGATCTGAAATCGCGATCAGAAAAACGTGGAGTAAATCCGACGAAAAAGAAACGACGAACGGTTAAACGAACGGACGTTCATTAACCGAGAATAACCGTGATCACGTTCGTTAGGACGAACGGTTCGGCGAACGGTCGCTAAACAACTAAACCGAAAACAAAGGAAAAACCGATCTAGGGTTTCGGAAGAAAACCGAAACAACAAAACGAAAAGAAACCGTAACGTTTTTTTTAAAAAACCGAACCGAGGGGAGGGATGGCGTGGCGCGGGGCTACCTTGACGAGGAGCTCCGGCGGGCGGGGCTAGGCGGCGGCCGAGGCACGGGGCGGCGGCGGCGGCGCGGGTGGCGGCGCCGGCGCTACTGCTGCTGCTGCGGGGCTGCGGCGCGGGGTGGGGAGGAGAGGGGGGGGGGCTTGGTATATAAAGGGGGGGAGGGAGACTTGAGGGAGGGGGCAAGCAAAGGCGGCGGCGGCGGCAACGGAGTACTACTAGGACTTGGCGGCGGCGGCGGCGCTGCGCTGCGCGCAGGCGCGCGCGAGGAGGAGGCCGGCTGGGCCTTGGCCCAGGCAGGCGCGACGCGGATTTTTTTTAAATAGATACGCGTGCAGAAAAAACAAAGAAAAGGAAATCTAAACGAACTCCAAAATTCCCAAAGTAAATTTTCCCCGACTCCTAAAAATGAGTCGAACAAAATGAACTTTTCTCGGGGCCTAGATACAAATTTTGAAAACACACATTTTTCCCTAATGCAAAAAATGCAACTAAAATCCGGAAAACAAATCCAAAATTTGATTTTTTTTATTAAATCTTCATTTTTCCTAAATTTGGGAAAGTCATATTATTCCCCTCTCTCATATTTTTGATATTGGGAAAATAATTGAAGATGAAATAAATAAATCAAATGATCCTCTTTTTTCAAAATTTGAGAAAACTCAATTATAAAAATGACGAAATCTCCAACTCTCTCCGAGGGTCCTTGAGTTGCGTGAAATTTCTAGGATCGACCAAAATGCAAGAAAATATGATATGCATGATGATCTACTGTATAACATTCCAAATTGAAAATTTGGGATGTTACAAACCTACCCCCTTAAGATGAATCTCGCCCTCGAGATTCGGGTTGGCTAGAAAATAGGCGAGGGTGGTCCTTGAGCAAATCTTCTTCTCTCTCCCAGGTGGCTTCATCCTCGGAGTGGTGGTTCCACTGAACTTTACAAAACTTGATAACCTTGCTGCGGGTAACTCTGCTGGCAAACTCGAGAATCTTGACTGGTTTCTCCTCATACGTTAAGTCGTCCTTCAACTGAATCGCTTCAAGCGGCACTGTATCTCTTAGTGGTACCTCCGCCATCTCGGCGTGACATTTCTTCAGCTGAGAAACATGGAATACATCATGAACTCCGGACAGTCCCTCTGGTAATTCCAACTTATACGCGACTTCTCCCATACGTTGCAAGATCTTATATGGTCCAACGAAACGCGGTGCTAATTTTCCCTTAACTCCAAAGCGCTTAACTCCTCGTAGTGGGGATACTCGGAGATAAACTCTGTCTCCGGTTTCGTAAACTTTCTCCTTGCGTTTAGAATCTGCATAGCTCTTCTGCCTGGACTGGGCTACCTTGAGCCTATCGTGAATCAGTTTCACCTTCTGTTTAGACTCTTTAATCAAATCGGGTCCAAACAACTGACGGTCTCCAACTTCGTCCCATGACAACGGTGTCCTGCACCTCCTTCCGTATAAATCTTTGAAAGGTGCCATCTTCAAACTGGTTTGGTAACTGTTGTTATAGGAAAATTCCGCATACGGCAAGTTATCGTCCCAACTAGATCCATAATCTAGTGCACAAGCTCTCAGCATACCTTCCAAAATCTGATTGACTCTCTCGGTCTGTCCATCTGTCTGCGGATGAAAAGCGGTGCTGAACTCTAGCCTGGTTCCCAAAGTTTCATGCAACTGATTCCAAAATTTTGAGGTAAATTGGGTTCCTCTGTCTGATACAATACTCCTCGGAACTCCATGCAAACAAATGATCCTAGTCATGTATATCTTTGCCAACTTAGCACTGGTGTACGTAGTCTTAACTAGAATGAAATGTGCTACCTTCGTCAAACGATCAACTACTACCCATATCGAGTCATAGCCTGCCTTCGTCCTGGGTAGTCCTGTGATAAAATCCATTCCTATCTTATCCCACTTCCATTCGGGTATCGACAATGGTTGTAACAATCCGGCTGGCTTCTGATGCTCTGCCTTCACTCTATGACACACATCACAAACTGCTACATATGCTGCAATATCCTTCTTCATTCCGGTCCACCAGAATGTTTCCTTTAAATCCAAATACATCTTGGTATTTCCTGGGTGAATCGAACAGGGTGAATCATGTGCCTCTTGCAGAATCAACTTCCTGATCTCCGGGTCATTTGGCACATAAACACGGTCCTCAAACCATAGGGTATCGTGCTCATCCTCACGAAATCCCTTTGCTTTTCCTTTGCTTAGTTTCTCCTTTATAGAAGCAATTTCCTTGTCAGATTTCTGAGCCTCTCTGATTTTATCCATCAATGTTGACTGAATCTCCAATGCTGCTACATAGCCTTTTGGAACTATCTCTAAACTTAGTTCACGAAGGTTTTCTGATAACTCCTTGGGTATTTCCTCTGTTATTAACATATTGACATGGCTCTTACGGCTCAATGCGTCAGCTACTACATTAGCTTTTCCGGGATGGTAATGCAATCTCATATCATAATCCTTGATGAGCTCCAACCATCTCCTTTGTCTGAGATTCAACTCCTTCTACGTGAAAATGTACTTCAAACTCTTGTGATCCGTGTACACCTCACAATGATTTCCAATGAGGAAATGTCTCCATGTCTTCAATGCATGCACTACGGCTGCTAACTCCAAATCATGTGTGGCATAATTCAACTCATGAGGCTTCAGTTGTCGCGAAGCATACGAAACAACTCTACCTTCCTGCATAAGCACTGCTCCAAGTCCTCGACGTGAAGCGTCGCAATACACCTCATAATCCTTGGTCTGATCTGACAAAATCAATACTGGTGAGGTAACCAAACGTTTCTTCAACTCCTGGAAACTAGCCTCACACTCCTCAGTCCATTTGAATTTAATATCCTTCTTCAACAACTCCGTCATAGGCTTTGCAATCTTTGAAAAGTCCTCAATGAATCTCCGATAGTATCCCGCGAGTCCAAGAAAACTCCGGATCTCTCCAACTATCATTGGTGCTTCCCATTCGGTTACGGTCTCAACCTTTGTGGGGTCAACTGCTATCCCTTCTCCGGATATGACGTGTCCGAGGAATCCTACTTCCTTCAACCAAAACTCACATTTGCTAAATTTGGCATATAACTGATGTTCCCTTAGTTTCTCCAAAACCAAACGCAAATGTTCCTTATGCTCTTCTTCATTCTTTGAATAAACCAGGATATCATCAATGAACACTACGATGAACTTATCCAAAAACTCCATAAATACCTTGTTCATCAGGTTCATAAAATAGGCGGGTGCGTTAGTCAGTCCAAATGACATAACGGTATACTCGTACAATCCGTATCTCGTGGTAAAAGCTGTCTTGGGTATGTCCTACTCTCGAATCTTCAATTGATGGTATCCCGATCGCAAATCGATCTTGGAAAACACTTTAGCTCCTTGCAAACGGTCAAACAGATCATTAATCATTGGCAGTGGGTACTTGTTCTTGATGGTTACTTCATTTAATCCACGGTAATCAACAACCATCCGTAATGATCCATCATTCTTCTCCACTAGAAGTACGGGTGATCCCCAAGGCGAAGAACTTGGGCGTATGTAACCTTTCTCCAGTAACTCCTTAATCTGATTCTTAATTTCCACCAAATCTTTTGTTGGCATCCTGTACGGTCTCTTTGATATTGGCCCAGTGCCTGGCAAAAGCTCAATAAAAAATTCAATATCCCTATCTGGTGGCATTCCTGGAAATTCCTCAGGAAATACATCAGGGAAATCCTTCACCACTGGTACTTCTTCTTGCACAACTCCTGATAAAGAATTTACTTGTGTCCTATTTGGCACATGCCGGAATACATACTTGATCCTTCTTCCTTCTGGTGTTGTGAGCAAAATTGTCTTACTGGCGCAATCGATGTTTCCTCCATACATCGACAGCCAATCCATACCGAGAATTACATCCAGACCTTGGGATTCCAGAATAATTAAATCTGTTAGGAAAACATGCCTTCCTATGCTTAATGGCACTTGAAAACATCCTTGTCTAGCCATGTACTCTGCTCCTGGCGAGCTTACTAGCATAGGCGTTTTAAGAATCCTAGTGGGCAGGCTATATTTTTCCACAAATGCCCTTGATATGTATGAATGCGATGCACCAGTATCGAAAAGAACGAGTGCGGTAAATGACTTAACCAAAAACTTACCGATTACTGCATCAGGCTGATCTTCAACCTCCTCCACGTTAACGTGGTTCACCTATCCCCTATTGAAAGGGTTCGGCTTCTTCCCTGAGCTTCCATTGCCATTTCCATTCTGGCCTTCAGGACATTCATTAGCATAATGTCCGGTCTTGGAACACTTGAAACAGGTGACTTGACTCAGATCTCTCTTGGCTGGGGTTGATGGGATGGTCCGATTCTGGCCGTTGCTTCCTCCATTCCCATTACCATTCTTGTGGCCATTATGGTTGTGCGAACTACCTCCTCCATGGGTATGCTGAAACTGAATTCCCGGTTTAGGGGTAAAACGAGGCTTCTACTGGGCTCCAGAGTTATACTTCCCCTGTCCATACTTCCTCTTGCGGTTCTCAATCTGCTGTTGCTTCCCTTCAATCATGATGGCACGATCTACCAATTCCTGGTAGTTGTTGAAACTTGCTACCATCAACTGCATACTCAACTCATCATTCAGTCCTTCCAGAAACTTCTCCTGCTTAGCTGCATCCGTAGCAACATCATCTGGGGCATAATGTGCTAACTTGCTGAAATCATCAACGTACTGGCCAACTGTCCTTCCTCCTTGGCGTAAGTTGCGAAACTCACGCATCTTCATGGCCATAGCTCCCGCTGAAACATGGGCAGTGTGGAAAGCTTGCTGAAACTGATCCCATGTGACAGTGTCAACTGGGTAAGTGGCTGTGAAATTCTCCCACCATGCTGCCGCGGGTCCATCAAGCTGATGTGCGGCAAACTTCACTTTCTCACCATCTGTGCATCCTGCAGTGGTCAACTCCCTTCCTATCTTGTGGAGCCAATCGTCTGCTACTATTGGCTCGGTGCTACTGGAAAACACCGGCGGATTCAGCCTAAGGAAACGGGCTAAGTGGTCAACAAGTGGCGGTGGTGGAGGTGGGTTGTTGTTGTTGTTGTTGTTGTTGTTGTTGTTGTTGTTGTTGTTGTTGTTGTTGTTGTTGTTGTTGTTGTTGTTGTTGTTGTTGTTGTTTTGCTGATTCTGGACTAACAATTGCATCAATTGATTCTCCTGCTGGATCAACTGAGTGAGTTCCGGTGGAAATCCATTGTCACGTCTCGGAGGCATCTGAGGGTTTAGAAAAGATGAGAATTAAGAATAGAGTGAGGTCTAAAGAGAAAACACTACCCCAATGCACATGAGCAAATGCACACAAAATCACTTCATTCAATCAAACAAGGGCATACAAATGGTCTAGAACTATCGCAAAAGTGCTTGAACTATAGTGTATACATGGGGATAATACTACTAATATTTGGTGGTCATCTAGAAATTTGAATCGGTGGAAGACTCCATGATGTCTGCTCCAGCTTCGTCTTCAAAGTCGGGTTCACTTGGATCCAAATCGGTGTCGTCGAGGATGATGTAGTTGTCCGGACATGCGACGTACATTTCTTCCTTCCTGGATGCTAACTTCCCCTTGAGTTCTTCAATCTCTTGCTTAAGATCGCCATTGTGCTTTGCTAGAGCTACGATTTCGTCCATGTAGTCCTTGCGTGTAGCCTTCAGTTCTCTTTCTAGCTCGATGATCATAGCCTTCGCATTCTTCAACTCTATCATATCATTGCACATCTGGTTCTCGTGGCGTCGAATGTGCTGGTTTAACTCCTGGATGAATGATGCAATGGATCTATCCTTCTTGGTGCTGACTAACTCCCATTGTTCATCTCGGCGTCTGCAAATCTGGTAGATAGTGTCCTTGAGGTCTTCTTGATAAACTTCTCCAATGCGTCCCATGGCGATATGAGCTGCCATGCTCCTTCCCAGACTCCAGGTTGGTGCACTGAAAACACTATCCATGGGCTTTGTGATTGGCACGAATGTCCTTCCTGGAACATGAGCTTGAATCTTCCAGCACTCCTCTTCAGGCAGAGTGGCGTTGAAAGTCCCGGTGAAGCTTGGTAGTCCAATGTTCAGGTATTTGGTGACTTCCTTCAACTGAAATCCAAAAGGTGTGCCTTCCTTTGGTTGAGTGTACTTGATCTTCGCGTCCGTCATCCTAAAAGAGTAGAAAAGATGATGAGTTAGAAAATGAGGAGAGAATAGTGATCTATGGCTTTAACTTAGTGGTCTTGTCCTACAGTCAGCGTGTGCTCTGATACCATCTCTGTGGCGACCCGACCCGAATGGATCAAGTCTTTGTGCTCCGGTGTCATCCCTGGATCAGTAATGCTGACACCACACAGTACTTCGAAGGATTTATAACAGAGTAGCAATCACACACTTATTACATCGATGTCTCAACGGAGACTTATTACAATAAATATGGCTTAAGGCCATCTAATATCGATAACAGCGGAAGACTTGGAAGATAAATGGGTCCATCAACTCCAACGGCATCACTGAGTATAGAACCACGGCCTAACAGCACCTTACTCGTCGTCTGAAAAGTCTGCAACATGAAAGTTGCAGCCTGAAAATGGGTCAGCACATGGAATATGCTGGCAAGGTAACACATAGAGAGTAATGAACAGTAATGAGCTATACTAAATGCATGTATGGCTGGTGGAAAGCTCTATGGTTACAGTTTTGCATAAAGCCAGTTTTTCCCTACTACAATGGAATGAATTTATTTAACTATCATGGTAGTTGAACATCGAGAATGGTTGACAGCATTCCGATCCCAATTAAGTGAACAATTAAAACCCAACAATATTAATTAGAAGTAACATGATGAGATTCACATGATATTCAAGTACTAGATACACAAGTTGTCCATAACCGGGGACATGGCTAATCATGATTAGTTTATTACACTCTGCAGAGGTTTGCGTACTTTTCCCCACAAGACTCGATCGCCTCCGTTGGGTTTCTCGCACTACATGGTGTTTGAGAAACGGATGACCGAGACACAGTCTTTCAGAAGCGCTAGCACCTTACGATGGATAGACCGGTACACCTACTTTCCCCTACATCTGCTAGTCTACCCTGTAAGAGTTCGCACCACTTAATCAACTATGCCAGAGCCCATAATGGCTTGTGGTTGCACATGGAAGTTTCTAGCATGAAAGATCTTATGATCCCTTTGAGCCTGGGTGGCGGTCCAAAAGAAAAACAGGCAAGTCCTGATAGAAACCAGGTGCCTCAATCCACCCAGATGTGTGTTTAAGTTGCCACCTTAGATAAACCCTTAAAATTATCAAACTCACATCTGTCATGGATATCACTCACCCAATCCACGTCTACTAGCATAGCATGGCATAATAAGCAAACGTAGAAGTAACTCCCAAAGGTTTCATAATAAACAGGTAATAGGTACTACCTCATCTACTTCCCATCCCACAATTTAATTAGATCCTAATCATGCAATGTGTGAGGATTGATCTAATGCAATAAAACTGGGTTGTAGAAAAGGTATGATCAAAGTGTTACTTGCCTTGCTGATGATCCGCGAGACCTAGAGATTCGAAGTAACAGGCGGCGCACTCCGGGTAATCTATCGCAGACAAACAACAAGCATACAATAAGTACTCATCTAATGCACAGGTAAAACTCGAACAAGAGATCGAACCAGAAAGTTCAACTTAAGAACTCCGGTTGCAAAAAGAGAAAGAACCGAACAAAGCAACGGAAAACAAACGGCAGAAGAAAACAACTCGGTTCTAGCAAGTTGAAATTAGGTCAAATTTTACAGTAGCAAAACTTATTTAAGTTGATTAGTTTGAACGGCGGTTTCGAAACGAAACTCCAGGCGCTTGAATCACCTGATTCCGATAAACGAGCGGGGAGATAAACTAGAACGAAGATCGGATCTGAAATCGCGATCAGAAAAACCTGGAGTAAATCCGACGAAAAAGAAACGACGAACAGTTAAACGAACGGACGTTTGTTAACCGAGAATAACCGGTGATCACGTTCGTTAGGACGAACGGTCCGGCGAACGGTCGCTAAACAATTAAACCGAAAACAAACGAAAAACCGATCTAGGGTTTCGGAAGAAAACCGAAACAACGAAACGAAAAGAAACCGGAACGGTTTTTAAAAAATAACCAAACCGATGGGAGGGATGGCGCGGCGCGGGGCTACCTTGACGAGGAGCTCTGGCGGGCGGGGCTAGGCGGCGGCCGAGGCGTGGGGTGGCGGCGCTGGCGGCGGCGGCGGCGCGAGCGGCGGCGGCGCGGGTGGCGGCGGCGGCGCTGCTGCTGCTGCTGCTGCGGGGCTGCGGCGCGGGGTGGGGAGGAGAGGGGGGGGCTTGGTATATAAAGGGGGGGGGGAGGGAGACTTGGGGGAGGGGGCAAGCAAAGGCGGCGGCGGCAGCGGAGTCCTACTAGGACTCGGCGGCGGCGGCGGCGCTGCACTGCGCGCAGGCGCGCGCGAGGAGGAGGCCGGCTGGGTCGGCTGGGCCTTGGCCCAGGCGGGCACGACGCGGATTTTTTTTAAATAGATACGCGCGCAGAAAAAACAAAGAAAAGGAAATCTAAACGAACTCCAAAATTCCCAAAGTAAATTTTCCCCGACTCCTAAAAATGAGACGAATAAAATGAACTTTTCTCGGGGCCTAGATACAAAGTTTGAAAACACGCATTTTTCCCTAATCCAAAAAAATGCAACTAAAATCCGGAAAAAAAAATCCAAAATTTGAATATTTTATTAAATCTTCATTTTTCCTAAATTTGGGAAAGTCATATTATTCCCCTCTCTCATATTTTTGATATTGGGAAAATAATTGAAGATGAAATAAATAAATCAAATGATCCTCTTTTTTCAAAATTTGAGAAAACTCAATTATGAAAATGACGAAATCTCCAACTCTCTCCGAGGGTCCTTGAGTTGCGTGAAATTTCTAGGATCGACCAAAATGCAAGAAAATATGATATGCATGATGATCTATTGTATAACATTCCAAATTGAAAATTTGGAATGTTACATGTACGTAGGAGGGAGAAACCCCTGGGTCTGCAACTCTACTAGTTGGCTATGGGGAATAGAACACTTCTCCCAACTACCTGGCTTAGGGCTACAAGGGCGAGAGGAGGAGCTGCGGTGGCCGTTCATGATGGGATGGATTTTTCCGGGCATGCTCTGATGGATACTCGCTGTGGGAAGGTGGTGTGATCTAGATCTGAAGATCCCCTACTATTTAAATAGACGATTCATCTACCTGGTTAGGGTGGTAAATGTAAAAACACCCCGACCTCTCGCATTCACTCGACACGTGGAAGATAGCCATTATTAAGGCACAAAAGCCGAGGAGTGCAACATTCATGGGAGGCCGGACACAACTCGTTACGATAGGTACTCAGGATTTGGAGGAGAACCCGCCTTGCAATGCCGAAGACAATCTACGCGCCGGACTCGTCGTCATTGAAGCCTGGTTCGGGGGCTATTGAGGGAGTCCTGGATTAGGGGATCCTCGGACAGCCGGACTATATACTTTGGCCGGACTGTTGGAATATGAAGATACAAGATTGAAGACTTCGTCCCGTGTCCGGATGGGATTCTCCTTTGCGTGGAAGGCAAGCTTGGCGATTTGGATATGTAGATCTCCTCCCTTGTAACCGACTCTGTGTAACCCTAGCCCCTCCGGTGTCTATATAAACCGGAGGGTTTAGTCCGTAGGACAACAACAATCATACCATAGGCTAGCTTCTAGGGTTAGCCTCTCCGATCTCGTGGTAGATCAACTCTTGTAATACTCATATCATCAAGATCAATCAAGCAGGAAGTAGGGTATTACCTCCATCGAGAGGGCCCGAACCTAGGTAAACATTGTGTCCCCCGCCTCCTGTTACCATCCGCCTTAGACACACAGTTCGGGACCCCCTACCCGAGATCCACCGGTTTTGACACCGACAACCATGTCCAGCTCAGGGATGGCGACGTTGCCGGCAGCAGAGAGGGTCAACTGGGTTTTGAGGCCCTCCCATTGGCGCTCGTCGTGGGTGTTCATGGAGTCCTCCATGACCCGCCTCATGAGCTCAACCTCCTCCTCCTCGGTCATGGGAGGTGTCGGTGGCGGGGACGGGGACGGAGATGGCGTCGGCGTGACGCCGTGCACACGCCTACGCCCGCGCATTTCAGGCGGGCTGTCAGCACAAACAGTACGCGGGCGACGAGTGCTCAGAGGACGACTGGTAAAAAATGACTGCCGTCGCAGGCCATGCTCGACGCGGAACCATGTATCCCACAACGACGAATCAATGGCGTACCTGCGGTCGTAGAGCAGATCTGGTGGCAGGTGGGCGCGACCGCTCACCTGCAGTGGTGGGATTGGCATGCAATCCGCGGAGAGATGCCAATTGTTGGGGAGGTGAGCACCTACCCACGGTAATGGCATCACTGTCTCCCAATAGCGTCGGCAGATGTCTACGTTGCAGGGCGGTCGGCGACGCGATAGCAAACGCCCTTGGTGAGGGCGGTGGGGACCTGTTGGAGCGGCGACGACGGGAGGAGGAGCCGGTTGTCGGTTCTAAATCCGGCGTACCTCATAGTAGGGGTCCTAAGCTAGGCGTCTTGGAGCGATGGTAACACGGACACACGATTTTACTCAGGTTCGGGCTCTCTCGAAGAGATAATACCCTACGTCCTCCTTTTGATTGTATTGATATGGGCTGTAGTACAGAGTACATGTATCTACCATGAGATTGTTCTAATGAATATGAGTTGCCCTATTGACTAGCCTGGCCTCAGTTTATATAATACATCAGACGGGTAGGGTTTAGGAGAGTCCTCGGCTTGGGCGCCATGTCTTGTGGAGTCTTCCTTGTATTCGTCATGGGCTTCCTGAAGTGGCCCATTAGTGAACCGCCATGAGGGTCCTCGGCCCGATCCACTTGGTCGGGAGATGACATGGTGAGTACCCCCAGTCCAGGATACCGTCAGTAGCCCCCTGAACCGGTCTTCAAGTTGGGGACGCTCCTCGGTTCTTCCGAACTATTCTTCATCTTTGAAAGTGTACCTATCACTGGGTGGTTTTGGTAATTCCTAACAACATATAACTCATTCAGCTAATGCTACTTAAAGATAAACATTTCAGGAAAGCTCAGTGATTGGCATGGCATGGATGAGAAAAGTGGATCCCTCAAAATTCGAAGGACAAAGAATTGGCTCAAGCTCAAAGCTCAGGACTCTACATCTTTTCATTTTAAGTGATCCAAGATCACATTGAGTCCATAGGAAAAGCCAATACTATTAAGAGGGGATGAGGTGTTGCCTAATGGCTTGCTTGCTAAAAGTGCTTAGTGATATGCTCCAAAACCCTCAACTACTTTCTCACATCCACATATGTCTCAAACCAAAAGTCAAACTCGGCCCCACCAAAACTTTCTATCTGGCGCCACCGAGTTCAGTTGACATAGCCACTGCCAGAAACCCTAGTCTTTCCGGTCTCACCGATAGGGATCTCGGTCTCACCGAGATGGGATTGTAATCTCTGTGTTTCCCTTCGTAACGTTTTGGTCCAACCGAGATGAGCGATAGGTCCCACCGAGATTGCAATGCAAACTCTCTGTTTCCCTTTCGTAACGTTTCAGTCCAACCGAGATGAGCGAATAGGTCCCACTGAGTTTGCCTGACCAACTCTCTGTTAGTCCATTACCAAGATCGGTCTCACCGAGTTTGTGTAATCGGTCTCGCCGAGATTACGTTATGCCCTAACCCTAACAAAATCGGTCCCATCGATTTGACATGTCGGTCCCACCAAGAATTCTAGCGTTCACATTTTGAACTAAATCGGTCTGACCGAGTTTCATGATTCGGTCCCACCGAGTTTGGTGATTTGTGTACGGTTAGATTTTGTGTGGAGGCTATTTATACCCCTCCACCCACTCTTCATTCATGGAGAGAGAGCTATCAGAACATGCCTACACTTCCAACATACATTTTCTGAGAAAGAACCACCTACACTTGTGTTGAGGTCAAGATATTCCACTCCAACCACATAAATCTTGATCTCTAGCTTTCCCCAAGTTGCTTTCCACTCAAATCATCTTTCCACCAAATCCAAATCATGTGTGAGAGAGTTGAGTGTTGGGGAGACTATCACTTGAAGCACAAGAGCAAGGAGTTCATCATCAACACACCATTTGTTACCTCTTGGAGAGTGGTGTCTCCTAGATTGGTTAGGTGTCACTTGGGAGCCTCCGTCAAGGTTGTGGAGTTGAACCAAGGAGTTTGTACGTGCAAGGAGATCGCCTACTTCGTGAAGATCTACCCTAGTGAGGCAAGTCATTCATGGGCGACGACCATGATGGGATAGACAAGGTTGCTTCTTCGTGGACCCTTCGTGGGTGGAGCCCTCTGTGGACTCGCGCAACCATTACCCTTCGTGGGTTGAAGTCTCCATCAATGTGGATGTACGATAGCACCACCTATCGGAACCACGCCAAAAATCTCCGTGTCTCCAATTGCGTTTGCACACTCCAAACTCCTCCCTTTACCTTCATATGCAATTGTTTTACTTTCCACTGCTATACTCAGAATTGCATGTGTAGGTTGATTGCTTGACTTGTGTTAAGTTGCTAAAATCTGCCAAGAACTAAAATTGGGAAAAAGGCTAGATCTTTTATTTTGTCAAGTAGTCTAATCATCCCCCTCTAGACATACTTTCGATCCTACAAGTGGTATTAGAGCTTTGGTCTCCATTTGCTTTGATTTCCATAGCTTTTGGTGGTCATAGCCTTGGTTGCACAACCTAGGAGAGTATGGCATCTAGCGAGGGAAATTACCACCATAGAGGTCCTTACTTTGATGGTACTAATTTTGCTAGTTGGAGGCATAAGATGAAAATGCATATTCTTGGACATAACCCTGCCGTTTGGGCTATTGTGTGTATTGGCTTGCAAGGTGAATTCTTTGATGGGAGAGAACCAAACCGTGAAGCTACCGCAAAAGAGTTGAAGATGCTAGAATACAATGCTCAAGATTGTGATATTCTCTTCAACGGATTATGCCTCGAAGAATTCAACAAAATCATCTGTCTTGAGAATGCAAAGGAAATTTGGGATACTTTGATTGATATGGACGAAGGTACCAAGGAATCCAAATTGGACGTGCTTCAAAGTCAGCTTGACAAGTTCAAAATGAAGGATGGTGAAGGCGTCGCTGAAATGTACTCTAGGCTTGCTCTCATCACAAATGAGATTGCCGGCTTAGGAAGTGAAGAGATGACCGATAGATTCATCATCAAGAAGATCCTAAGAGCCTTGGATGGAAAATATGATACCATGTGCACATTGATCCAAATGATGCCCAATTACAAAGATCTCAAGCCAACGGAAGTTATTGGAAGAATTGTTGCTCATGAGATGTCACTCAAGGATAAGGAAGAGCTTCATAACAAGTCAAGTGGTGCTTACAAAGCCTCGTGTGATGCTCCCACATCATCAAGTGAGAAGCAAACCTTCAATGAAGAATTGAGTCTAATGGTGAAGAACTTCAACAAGTTCTACAAGTGTAGAAGCAAGGAAAGAGGTTCCAAGTCAAGGTCCTACAATGACAAAAGATCTTCTAGTCATGAGCACAATTGCTACAATTGTGGAAGACCCGGACACTATTCCAATGAGTGTATGGATCCCTACAAAAGAAGAGAAGATTCTCCTTACAAAAGAATAAGTAGAAGAGAAGAATCACCATCAAGAGAAAGAAGGAGTAGAGATGATCGTTATGAACGAAGACCCTCTCGGAGAAGCAAGGACTCAGAAAGGAAGGACCAGTCATCAAGGAGCTACACAAAAAGAAGACATCAAGCTCATGTTGGTGAATGGGTATCTGGTTCCGACTCCGATGATCACTCGGAAAGAAGTTATCACTCCGACTCCGAATATACTCAAGATGAAGGTGTTGCCGGACTAGCACTTGTGACAACCAACTCCTTCAACATATTTGACTCACCAAATGAAGGAATTGGGAGATGCTTCATGGCTAAAGGTCCAAAGGTAACACACCCCGAGTATGTTGATTTCAATAGGGATGAAGATGATTTGCTAGGAGATGATGATTTACTTGTTGAAAACTCTAGTTATGAAAACTATGACGAGCTTGCTATTAATCATGATAATCAAGATAAAACGAATGACGATGATAAGAAGGAGATTGAGCGTCTAACTAAAGAACTAAACACTCTTAAGTTAGCTCATGAAACTACCTTGGAAGATCATCGAGAACTTTTAAAGACTCATGACAAGCTACGCTTTGAAAAGCTCAACCTTGAGCAAGAACGTGAGTGTTTAAAGGCAATCAATGATGATCTTCACAAGAAAAGTTCTTCTTACATTGCCAAGCGTTTACTCTTGTGTACTTACATGCCACAAGTCAAATCTAGTAACAAGAACAAGAAAGATTCTTCATCTAGTAGTAACAACAATCATGCTAAATCCAATGTTGTTGCTTCTAGTAGCTCTCTTGATTCCACTAATGATTCTCTTAGCCAAGTTACACTTGAGCAAGAAAATAGCTTATTGAAGGGAATTATAGAGAAAGGTGTTTACAAGAGCCTTGCCGGAAGTAGCAATTTGAGGAAATTGTACGCAAGCAAGGAAGACACCGGAAGAATCAAGGTGTTGGTTTTGAACGAAAGTTCAATGCCAATGGAGTTGAGTGGGAAGAAGATCAATACGCCAAGACAAAGTTTGTTCCTCAACAAGATAAGTATGATCATACTTCTTTCAAAGGAACACAATCTCAAGATGATCTTCCACCACAAGACCACAAGCTAAAAGGCAAGGACAAGCTTCAAGAGGAGATTGATGCATTTGAAGAAGCACCCAAAGCCTTGGTCAAGTGGGTTCCCAAGACTACATCAAGTTCTACTTCATCAAGTACGACTACAACTCCAAGGATTCCCATCAAGATGGTGTGGATACCGAAGAAGAAGAACTAGAGAGTTCTTGAGGGTGACTCCGCCAACATACTTCACTCATATCATTTTTGCAAGGACAAGTGCAAACAAGTTTCATATCTTTCACTAGTTCAAGAAGTCACAAACCCTCTTGTTGGTAAGACAAGGGACAAGGTAACCTAATGCTTCCATGGACATCATCTTGTGTACACATCACTCTATGTCTATGGATATCCTTGTTTGTTCCTTGTGGGACTAACCCATGTAGGTATTGAAAGTGCAACTCATTCCAAAGGATTGCTCCGAATGATTTACATCAACATTGAGCATCCACATCTTCAACACCTACATGAAGTCATCATCGACAAAACCCAAGGTTATTTGATCCCTCTTAAGGGGGATATCACATCTAGGGGGAGCTTTACTCTAATCAATTGAGTTAAAGCAACTCTAATGGTGTGAACACAACAATGTTTTATGAAAAAGTGGTAACCCCACTTGTGCTTAAACGATGAGTATGACCTATGATCAAATGTTCTCATTTGACTCCTAAGTCAATATACTCATATATAGATGACCTAGTCATTGCCAATTGCTTGATAAATGCTAGAGTGTTTGTGCATGCTTTGTCACATATTTCTTTTGCCATCTTATTGTGTGAGCATGTTGGTTGCATACTTTACCCATTCGAGGACATCCATTTGTTGCTTTGATTGTTTGGCCTTTTCTCTTTTGCCAAATGGATGGACAAGAATGCCTAAGAACTCCGTCTAGCTATCTATGCTTTTCTTGTCTCAAACTCTATTCATGCTACATCACAAAATTTGAACAAGTCAGATTCAGACCACTCTGTGTGAGGAGCACTCAGAGTTCCCGATTCGTCATAGACTTAAACTTCCAAAACCTCTTTGTGTATTTCGGTCTGACCGATTCATCCTTTTCGGTCCTACCGAGATCACTTAGTTGATCTAGGTTTTCAATCTCGGTGCAACCGACTAGAACCTTTCGGTCACACTGAGTTGCAGTAACTGCATGCAGTTTTGCATCTCGGTGCCACCGAGTTGTTCCACTCGGTCACACCAACAGGGTTAGGTTATATATACCGACGGGTAAAATTTTGGAAATTTTTCCGAAACCTCTTCGCCCGCGCATAACCTACTCTGCCTCTTTCGGTATCCGGATCATCCTCTCGTTGCCAGTGACCTCCCGCTGCTGGTCTTTGCCGCCTTCAGTGGCAATCTGCCCCGCTGTTGCCGCCGTAGCAAGTTCGCTGCCGAACTAGGGTACGAACTTGATCTTTGTGCTAATCCATAACTCTGATTCTTAGCACATTGCTTTGCCATGATTCTTGCCATGAATGAAATCATCTTGTCCAGCAAAAACGTCCCATAGATTAGTTTTGATTTGAAAATTTAGGGTTAGGTCTTCGCCGAATTCATCTCGGACCGACCGAGTTGTAGAAATCGGTCTCACCGATTTGGCTTAGGTCATTGCACATGCGGTTTCGGTCTGACCGAAAATTGCAAATTGGTGTGACCGAGTTCAATTCTCTGTGAAACCCTAGCAGTCTCGGTGCCATCAAACTGTGACTCGGTCTGACCGAGTTCACTAGTTTAGGTTCCAAAAACTACTTCGGTATCACTGAGTTTACAAATCGGTAGATCCGAAATGCTTTCTATGAAGAACTAAAACTAAGTTTTTGAGTCAATTGTTTTGCAAAACTCCTGTACTTTGTGATGCTCATCTACTCTACCTCATCTATAATCTATTCACAGGATCTGCTTACAGTTTGCCTGCACGATGTCTGACTAAAGTGATAGCCATAACAAGTCTGAGGAGCAGGTTCAACTGAGTGAGGGCACTAGTCCCTCCAGTTTTTCTGATGATGGCAGCAGGAGCACACCAAGTAACTTGCCAAAGGCAGCTACCAGGACAAGGAAGAAGAAAACTTCTGATTCAGAGGATGAAGATTATGTGGCTTTTGAGGATGAGGCCACTTCAAATAAAAAGGTGCTGAAAAAGGAGTATGGCTCAGCTGCTACAGTCAAGCCAAGGATGCATAAGAAGGCACTAGCAAAGAGAGTCCCCATGTCTAAGGCCAGAGCATCCACTGCTGAAACCTCCAAGCCATCTGAAGAGGCAGTTGGAGAAGGCAAGAAAAGGAAGGAAAGGGTTAAGAAGACCACTGCCAGAGTGCTTGGAAGATCATCAATTATGAGAGATGATGAAGAAGAGGAAGAGGATGCTGCACCAGCACCCAAAGCTCAAAAGCTCATGGGAGATCCAATCAGATCAGGGGCTGCTCCATCTAAGCCCAAAGTTGCTCCCAAGGCTACTGCTCCAGCTCAAAAGCCTAAACCCAAGAGAAGCACTAGAAACATTCCTGCTGAGGAAAAGAACAAGGCC
Source organism: Triticum monococcum (assembly GCA_034509565.1). NCBI lineage: Eukaryota > Viridiplantae > Streptophyta > Magnoliopsida > Poales > Poaceae > Triticum > Triticum monococcum. Next base: position 82,311,968 of record CM067843.1, read on the forward strand.
CCAGTGCCTAAAGCTGCTGAAGAAGATGAAACTCAAGTGCTAAGGAAGCTGAAACCCAAGATCCCTGACCACAATGATGCACATCCAGTTGTAGAAAACATGAAAATCAGGAAGGATGCAGGACTGCGACTATGGAGACAGTCTGATCCATATGCTGTCAGGAGGAGAACTACTATGGACTACAGGTTTCACACCAAGGAACAACAAGATTTTTATGAGACGGTGTTGCTTGACAAGAAGCCCATTGTGTGTGACATGAAATGGGTTGATTGGGAATACATCCAGGAGAATGAAGATCACTATCCAGGTGTATATGACAGCTTCAAGGCATGTGGAGTTGATACCTTTGTGGCCCAGAAGCTCACCAAGTGGAACGATGAGCTGATTATGCAGTTTTACTCCACCGCCCACTTCTATCCAGATGGAAGGATAGTTTGGATGTCTGAGGGTACCAGGTACCAATCTTCTATTGATGAATGGGCTCAGTTGATCAAGGCCCCAAAAGAAAGTGAGGATGACTTGGATATTTATGCTGAGAAGAAGAAAGACCACAACACAATGGCCAACATGTACAAAGAGATCCCAGATGCTGCTTTGGATACTCACAAGTTTGGATCTGTCCACTACTTGTTGTCTGGTCTGCCTACTATAAATTGGATCCTTAGACACACACTGCTACCCAAGTCAGGTGATCACAAGATGATTAGAGGACATGCTATAAACTTGCTGCACATATTTGATGTCCCACAGAAGTTCAAGGTCATGAGTTTGATTTTTGAGACAATCAAAAGGACTGCTTCTGACCAGAAGAGAAGTTGTGGGTATGCCCCACAAATTCAGGAGCTCATCAACTCAAAGATGGGCACAGGCACATATCTTTTGGATAAGGAGCACCTGCCCATATACCCTGAATTTGAAGACAACACTGTGGTGATGGATGAAAATGAACCATCTTTAGCTCAAGCACATGAGAAGAGAGAGAAGGCAAGGGCAGAGAAAGCTGCAAAGATGCCAACTGTTAAAGAGGCATCTCAAGTGTTCTTGAAATCCAAACAAGATCAACTTGGATATCTGATCCAATCCACCTTGAGGATTGAGAAGGGCTTGGCCACCCTAACTCAAAACTAGGAGAGTTTGGAGAGGATCGTTGAGCAGAAGTTCTATGATCTAGATGTCAAGGTAACTGAGATCCAAACTGCAGTTGAGCAGCTATAGGAGGAAGCAGAGGAGAAGACGAGCAAGTCTACCACTGATGCTTTCAAGCGAGTGCCACATGGTCCAAGGTCTGCTGTAGTGCCCGTGACAGATACTCGAGCTTCAGTGTCAGCACCAGCAGCCACAGCTCCAGTGCCACCTCCAGCACCCACTCCATCAGCTCCAACTATTTCATCGAAAGCCTTCGTCCTTGGAGTTCTCTCTACACCACCTCCAGAAGATCAATCCTGCGAGTCGTTTAGCACTATGCATTTTTGAACTTTTTGGTAACTTGTTGCCAAAGGGGGAGACAAATGTATAGATCATAGGCTTCAAGAGAGAGTGTGGTTCTTTTTTATCTCTCTTGCTATTTTGGTTGAACTTCTTTATTGAGTGCTTGTGTGAGATACTTTATGTCCTTGTGAGATACTTGTTGATCATGTGGTTGATCATATGCTACCCTTAATGTTTGGTTGAATGATGCTATCATTTATATTTCTTATATGATCATTCACTTGCTTGGTGATGAGTGCATGCTTTTAATCTCTATCATTTTGAGTGCTCCACTAAGATGTATGTGACATGGAAGAGTAACCCATGATCCTAATCGATTGTGCATTTGCATTCAAAAGCAAATTTTAAATAATGCACAAATTTAGGGGGAGCTCTTGCTTATCACATACTTCTCAAAGCGACGATGTTTTTTTCAATCTTATTTATCATTTGTCGAAGCTTTGATCTATATGTTGTCATCAATTACCAAAAAGGGGGAGATTGAAAGTGCAACTATCCCTGGGTGGTTTTAGTAATTCCTAACAACGTATAACTCACTGAGCTAATGCTACTTAAAGATAAACATTTCATGAAAGCTCAATGATTGGCATGACATGGATGAGAAAAGTGGATCCCTCAAAATTCTAAGGACAAAGAATTGGCTCAAGCTCAAAGCTTAGGACTCTACATCTTTTCATTTTAAGTGATCCAAGATCACATTGAGTCCATAGGAAAAGCCAATACTATTAAGAGGGGATGAGGTGTTGCCTAATGGCTGGCTTGCTCAAAGTGCTTAGTGATATGCTCCAAAACCCTCAACTACTTTCTCACATCCACATATGTCTCAAACCAAAAGTCAAACTCGGCCCCACTGAAACTTTCTATCCGGCGCCACCGAGTTTAGTTGACATAGCTACTGCCAGAAACCCTAGTCTTTTCGGTCTCACCGATAGGGATCTCGGTCTCACCGAGATGGGATTGTAATCTCTCTATTTCCCTTCGTAACATTTCGGTCCAACCGAGATGAGCGATCGGTCCCACCGAGATTGCAATGCAAACTCTCTGTTTGCCTTTTGTAACGTTTCGGTCCAACCGAGATGAGCGAATCGGTCCCACCGAGTTTGCCCGACCAACTCTCTGTTAGTCCATTACCAAGATCGATCTCACCGAGTTTGTGTAATTGGTCTCACCGAGATTACGTATGCCCTAACCCTAACAAAATCGGTCCCACCGAGAATCCTAACGTTCACATTTTGAACTAAATCGGTCTGACCGAGTTTCATGATTTGGTCCCACTGTGTTTGATGATTTGTGTGTAACGGTTAGATTTTGGGTGGAGGCTATTTATACCCCTCCACCCACTCTTCATTCATGGAGAGAGCTATCAGAACATGCCTACACTTCCAACATACATTTTCTGAGAAAGAACCACCTACACTTGTGTTGAGGTCAAGATATTCCACTCCAACCACATAAATCTTGGTCTCTAGCTTTCCCCAAGTTGCTTTCCACTCAAATCATCTTTCCACCAAATCCAAATCCTGTGAGAGAGAGAGTTGAGTGTTGGGGAGACTATCATTTGAAGCACAAGAGCAAGGAGTTCATCATCAACACACCATTTGTTACCTCTTGGAGAGTGGTGTCTCCTAGATTGGTTAGGTGTCACTTGGGAGCCTCCGTCAAGATTGTGGAGTTGAACCAAGGAGTTTTTACGGGCAAGGAGATCGCCTACTTCGTGAAGATCTACCCTAGTGAGGCAAGTCCTTCGTGGGCGACGACCATGGTAGGATAGAAAAGGTTGCTTCTTCGTGGACCCTTCGTGGGTGGAGCCCTCCGTGGACTCGCGCAACCTTTACCTTTCGTGGGTTGAAGTCTCCATCAACGTGGATGTATAATAGCACCACCTATCAGAACCACGCCAAAAATCTCTGTGTCTCCAATTGTGTTTGCACACTCCAAACTCCTCCCGTTACCTTCATATGCAATTTTTTTCTTTCCTCTGCTATACTCTTAGAATTGCATGTGTAGGTTGATTGCTTGACTTGTGTTAAGTTGCTAAAATCTGCCAAGAATTAAAATTGGGAAAAGGCTAGATCCTTTATTTTGTCAAGTAGTCTAATCACCCCCCTCTAGACATACTTTCGATCCTACAATCTTTGGTCGTCGGTCTTGAAAGTTGGTTCAACAAATATTCTCATCTCCGATCTCGAGGATTGCCGAGGTGTACCCGAAGAGTTCACACGTCGGGCATCCAAGGAGCCCCTTTAAGTTCTCGGCCTTTATTATTGCCTTGTTATTTTTACGCCCTGCCTCGTGTTTGAAGTTTTTTCCCCGTGGAATGGTGTCCTCTTGCATCCAAGCTCCAACGTCGGACTATATCCTAGGTATCTTTTTGCAGCTTAGCCCCAACACCAGTCTGCATCTGAGGTGTCATCGATTACCTAGGTTTGAAAAAGTTGAAGGAGTTCAACCAAGCTTAATGCGGGAAATGCCCTCTATGGAGCTAGCCACTTGCATCTGATCTTTATGCCGAATTGCTTCCGAGGTGGTGCACCACCTCGACCGTGGGCTGAATTTTGATTGCTGCAATTTATTCTCTACCGAGATGTATAACTAGTAGCCCTCAAGGTGCATGTCGGCCTGAAATCCGGGATGCACCTGAAATCCACGGACCCCTTAGTATGGATGAAATAAAAACCGCTGATCCCAGTAGTCCCTGAGACTCAGGTCGATTCGTCAAATCGGCCTGAGGATCAATTCCTTGATCGGCATCATACTAAGGAACGGAAACGCAATGTGCATAGACCTCGAGACTCAGGTTGGGTGCGGCCGACCAACCTGAGGATTGTAGTCTCCTCAGAAACTGTTTTGCACATTTAAATTATATGCATTGAATAGGCAATTTAGTAGCCCCCGAGCCACTGGTCGGGTGGCAACACCAGATTAGGAGATCGATGTACACCTTTAATGGCTTTTAATTGAGAAGTGTGAAGCCCACTAGCCCCCGAGCCTTAATTTGGGCAAGGGTGGCCGAATTCAGGATCAATATCCGGAGTAAATTGACTTTAATCACAATTTATGTGTAATGATTCTATGTATACAAGTACTTTACATCATTAATGCTACAAAAATTTGCTGACCAATCATCAACTTCAACCCCCTCGGCCAATAGCCGGGGAGTGTTTGTCCTACGTTATAAAGCCTTTATGAGGGCAAAGATTTATGACAAACAAGGCAATCTGGCCATAAGGTTTATATAATACACCAGTGGCCCAGGGTTTAGGAGAGTCCTCAACTGGGTGCCAAGTCTTGTGGAGTCTTCCTTGTATTCATCATGGGCTGCCCAAAGTGACCCATTAGTGAAATGCCATGGGGGTCCTCGGCGAATCCACCTGGTCGGGAGACGACATGGTGAGTACCCCCTAATCCAGGACACCGTCACCGGTCTCATGGTCGTGCTTCCCCCTGCCGACCTAATGCCAGCCCATGGCACCGGTGAGGTGGTGTATGAGAGGGGATGCGCAGACGGCTAGGGTTTGATCGCCCGTGTCGGGGCTCGAGGAGGCAGTAGGGTTCTAAAGTGGAAGCTATGGACTGTCTGTTCCATGATTTCCACATTAAGAAGTAGCACGACCGGGGCAGCCGGGTGGCTGGCAACCGGGGCCCGCCGCCCATGCGAAGTTATTTTGGGCAGTGGAGGTAGGTGGACGACCACCACGCGTCCTTGAGGCGGACGAGAACCAAGCGCGTGCTCATCCGTTTGATGTTAGTGTGGATGCAATCCAGAAGCAATTTTGCTCTAAAAATGGGGCGGACCAAACGCGAAGCGGATATAATTTGCGGATGCGGCAGCACGTTGGGCCCTGGTGTGTGTCTGTTGGGCCCATACGGACACTCGTGGACCAGATGGGATAGCTGGTTGGAGCTGCCCTTACATCCATGTGCGTTAACCACTAATAACCCACAAGTATAAGGGATCGCAACAGTTTTCGAGGGTAGAGTATTCAAACCAAATTTATTGGTTCAACATAAGGGGAGCCAAAGAATATTCTCAAGCATTAGTAACTGAGTTGTCAATTCAACCACACCAGAAATACTTAATATTTGCAGCAAAGTATTTAGTAGCAGAGTAGTATGGAAGTAATGATAACGGTGGCAAAAGTAATAGTATCAGTTTTGTAGCAATCGTAACAGTGGCAACAGAAAAGTAATAGAGCAAAGATCAATATGAAACGAGCTCGTAGGCAATGGATCAATGATGGATAATTATGTCAGATGGGATTCATCATGCAATAGTTATAACATAGGGTGACACAGAACTAGCTCCAATTCATCAATATAATGTAGGCATGTATTCCGAATATAGTCATACGTGCTTATGGAAAAGAACTTGCATGGTATCTTTGTCCTACCCTCCTGTGGCAGCGGGGTCCTAGTGGAAACTAAGGGATATTAAGGCCTCCTTTTAATAGAGTACCGAACCAAAGTATTAGCACTTAGTGAATACATGAACTCCTCAAACTACGGTCATCACCGGGAAGTGTCCCGACTATTGTCACTTTGGGGTTCCCGAATCATAACACATAGTAGGTGACTATAATTTGCAAGATAGCATCAAGAACACAAATATATTCATGAAAACATAATAGGTTCGGATCTGAAATCATGGCATTCGGGCCCTAGTGACAAGCATTAGGCATAGCAAAGTCACAGCAACATTAATCTTAGAACATAGTGGATACTAGGGATCAAACCCTAACAAAACCAACTCGATTACATGGTAAATCTCATCCAACCCATCACGGTCTAGCAAGCCTGCAATGGGATTACTCACGCACGGTGGTGAGCATCATGAAATTGGTGATGGAGGATGGTTGATGATGACGATGGCGATGGTTTCCCCTCTCTGGAGCCCAGAACGAACTCCAGATCTGCCCTCCCGAGGAAGAACAGGGCTTGGCGGCGGTCCATATCGTAAAACGTGATGAATCCTTCTCTCGGAATTTTTTCTCCCCGAACATGAAAATATGGAGTTGGAGTTGAGGTCGGTGGAGGTCCAGGGACCCATAAGGACAGAGGGCGCGCCCCCGCCCTTGTGGCCAGGTGTGGGCCCCCCTTCAGTTGATTCTGTCGCCAATATTTTTTATTTATTCCGAAACTTATCTCTGTGAAGTTTCAGGTCATTCCGAGAACTTTTATTTCTGCACAAAAATAACACCATGGCAATTTTGCTGAAAACAATGTCAATCCGGGTTAGTTCCATTCAAATCATGCAAGGTAGAGTCCAAAACAAGGGCAGAAGAGTTTACAAAAGTAGATATGATGGAGAGGTATCAACCCCCCCAATCTTAACCCATTGCTTGTCCTCAAGCAATTCAGTTGACAAACTGAAAGTGATAAAGAAAAACTTTTACAAACTGTGTTTGATCTTGTTGTTGCAAATATGTAAAGCCAACATTCAAGTTTTCAGCAAAGATTATGAACTAACCATATTCACAATTACGTTTAGGTCTCACATTTACTCCTATCAATGGCATAATCAACTAGCGAGCAATAATAATAAATCTCGGATGGCAACACTTTTTCAAAAAATGCTGATATGGTATTACAAGATGGTATCTCGCTAGCCTTTTTTGAGACCGCAAAACATAAATGCAGAGCACCCCTAAAAATCAAGGACTGACTAGACATTGTAATTCATGGCAAAAAAGATCTAATCACAGTCATACTCAATATACATTAATAACAATGCATACAAATGACAGTGGTGCTCTCTAACTGGTGCTTTTTATAAGAGGGTGATGACTCAGCAATAAAAGTAAATAGATAGGCCCTTCGCAGAGGGAAGCAGGGATTTGCAGAGGTGCCAGAGCTTGAGTTTTGAAATAGAGATAAATAATATTTTGAGCAGTATTCTTTCATTGCCAACATAACAACTAAGAGATCTCGGTATCTTCCATACTAGGTACATTATAGGCGGTTCCCAAACAGAATGGTAAAGTTTATACTCCCCATCATCAACAAGCACATTCCACGGCTGGTCCTAAACAACGGGTACCATCCAACTAACAACAGTCCTGGGAGAGTTTTGTTTGCAATTATATTTTGATTTGATTTGAGCATGGGACTGGGCATCCCGGTTACCAACCATTTTCTCATGAAAGATGAGCTGAGTCCACCCATCATGAGAATAACCCACCTAGCATGGAAGATATTGACATGTCTAGTTGCTATGAGCGATTCGAGCATACAAAACAGACTATCATTTGAAGGTTTAGAGTTTGGCACATGCAAATTTACTTGGAACAACAGGTAAATACCGCATATAGGTAGGTATGGTGTACTCATGTGGAACAACTTTGGGTTTATGGAAGTGGGTGCACAAGCAGTATTCCCGCTTAGTACAAGTGAAGGCTAGAAAAAGACTGGGGAGCAACCAACTAGAGAGCGATATTGAGATTAACCAATATTGAGTGCAAGCATGGGTAGGATATAAATCACCATGAACATAAATATCATGGAGCCTATGTTGATTTTCTTTCAACTACATGTGTGAACATGTGCCAAGTCAAGCCACTCGAATCATTCAAAGGAGGATACCATCCTATCATACTACATCACAACCATTTTAATTTTCATGTTGGCACGCAAGGTAAACCATTATAAACTCCTAGCTAATTAAGCATGGCATGAGTAACTATAATCTCTAATTGTCATTACAAACATGTTTCATTCATAATAAGCTAAATCAAGAATGATGGACTAATCATATTTACTTAAACAAGATAGGTCGAGTTCATACCAGCTTTTCCTCATCCCAATCATTTCATCATATATCGCCATTATTGCCTTTCACTTGCATGACCGAACGGTGTGGATAATAATAATAGTGCACATGCATTGGACTAAGCTAGAATCTGCAAACATTTATTCAAAGGAGAAGACAAGGTAATATGGGCTCTTATTAGATCAACAATAATATATATGAGAGCCACTCAACATTTTCATCGTGGTCTTCTCCTCTCGACCCCAAAGAAAAGAAAAGAAATTCAAAGAAACACACTAAAATGTTTTTGGAGTTTTTGTTTTTTCTTGAACAAGCAAATAAAAGAGAGAAACAAGAAACAAGAAAAACTATTTCACAGGAAAGCTCCCAACAAGCAAAAGAAGAACAAGGAAATGTTTTTAGTTTTTCTTTTAATACTACAACTAAACATGCATAGAAAGTAAACTAACTTCAACTATTTTTTTGTTTTTCTAAGGTTTATAAAACACACAAGAAGAAAGCAAGAAAAAGAAATAAACTAACATGGGTATTACAATGAAAAAGTATGAACACCGACAACTAAAATAAGTGTGTGAACATGAATGTAATGTCGGCGAGAAATACGTACTCCCCCAAGCTTAAGCTTTTGGACTAAGTTGGTCTACACCCATGGATCAAAGTAGCCGTCTCCATGTACTGAGGATGACCCTGGGGGTTCCACTGATTAGCGAGCTCCTGTGGATCCCACTGATAAATAGACTCCTAATAAGGATCAGGTGATGGCTCTGGCTCAGGAGCTGGAGATTGCGTCCCCTCCTAGTATGCATGAATATCCGCTGGCAAAATGAAGTACCTGCCTGAATGAATATCGAACAAAGTAGGTGCATGCAAGGTAATAATCTGACAAGTATCCTCGCTAAATATCAAGTTATAAATGAGTCTCTTTTCCTCATTATGGAGAATAAACTTATGCGCTACCATGCTTTCATAATCTAAGTATATAGTGGGTAGCAGTTTCTCCTCTTTCTCATAATGCCTAATGGGTATCTCGAAGTGTCTAGCAAGGCAGGAGGCGAAGATACATCCAAAAATAGGACCCTTTGTGTGGTTGAGACTCAATCGTTTAGCAACCATAGCGCCTGAACTATAAGTTTTATCATGAAGTAAAGCATGGAGCAAAATGGCAAGGTCAGGAGCACTAAGGCCTCCACTCTCCCCGCGACCAATTAAACATCTCCCCGCAAATAATGAGTAGTAGCGTAAAACAGGAGAATGTAAACTAGCCACTCTCGCTTCAGACACCCTTCTCCTTTCTCCTACGCTGACTTCATTACTAAAATCTTCCACATCACTAGGACGTGGTTCCTTGATGCTACCCTCATAAGGCAATTTACAAACCTCACAAAAGTCATAAAGCATCATTTCCTTGTACTCATCATATAAGTAAAAGTCTACCGTGGGTGGTGATCTCCTAGCATGAAAATGAAAATTTTGCACGAAAGTATTGGTGAGTAGAAGATACTGATCACATTGGTCGAGGAGCAAGTCGGTGATGCCTGCATTCTCCGCTAAATAATAGAAATCATCATAAATTCCGGCTGCCTGCAAGAATGCATCACATGGCCATTCACACGGTCGAATCTCCGCGAAGCAAGGAAGGTTGTACTTGGGCTTCTCCTTCTCCTCATTTTCCTTTTCCTTCGAACCACGACTTGAGGAACCTCTCAAAAATCTCCTCATCATTTTCTTTCTCTGATTTTTTTGATTTTTTTAGTGACTCAAAATAAAGGTGAACCAAACTCAACAAAATTGATAGTAACTACTCCTACAAGTGCCTAGAAGCTATATCATGTATTAAAACTACTTTGGAGTATATAAATTTTACATGCAAGCTCAAGAACAAGGTCACCACAGTAGCAAAAATTTGCAATAAATAAAGCCCTAGAACAAAAACTAATTGGACCATTGGAGGAGTCACATACCGAAGAACAATCCCCCAAAGCAATTTTGTGAATGGAGCTTTGAGCAAGGAGATCGAAAATGGCAGCAAAACAAGCAAGAACACGAGTTTGAGCTATGGAGTGATTTTTCCGGAGGAAGGCGAAGTGGATAGGTGCTGGAATAAGAGGAGGGGGCCACATGGGGCCCACAAGGTTGGGAGGCGCGTCCAAGGGGGTAGGGCGTGCCCTCCACCCTTGTGGCCCATTGGTGAGGCCCCCTGGTGTGTGTTCAGTGCCAAAAATTCTCAAATATTCTATAAAAAATCATACTAAATTTTCAAGGCATTTGGAGAATTTTTATTTTCAGGACATTTATTATTTCATGGATAATTCAGAAAAGAGATAGAAAATATTATTTTTGCTTTATTTAATCTAAATAACAGAAAGTAAAAGGTGGGTATAGAAGGTTGTGCCTTCCAAATTCATCCATATGATGCTCATCAAAAGGAATCCATTAACAAGGTTGATCAAGTCTTATTAACAAACTTCTTCCAAATGACATGAAACCAGAGAATTTTTGAATAATACTAGGTTACCTCAACAGGTATATGCATGTCCCCAACAATAAGAATATCATATTTCTTTTTGATAGTAGGAAGAGGGAATTCAAAACCTCCAATAGTAATAGTTGAAATTTTTTCTATAGAATTGATACTATGAACTTGAGGTTGTTTCTTTGGAAAGTGTACCATATGTTCATTAACATTGACATGAAAAGTGACATTGCCTTTGTTGCAATCAATAGCAGCACCTGTAGTATTCAAAAAGGGCCTACCAAGAATGATCGACATATTGCCGTCCTCGGGAATATCAAGAATAAGAAAGTCCGTTAAGATAGTAACGTTTGCAACCACAATAGCCACATCCTCACAAATACCGATGGGTATAACAGTTGATTTATCAGCCATTTGCAAAGAAATTTCAGTAGGTGTCAACTTATTCAATTCAAGTCTACGATATAAAGAGTAAGGCATAACACTAACACCGGCTCCAAGATCACATAAAACGGTGTTAACATAGTTTCTTTTAATGGAGCATGGTATAGTTGGTACTCCCGGATCTCCAAGTTTCTTTGGTATTCCACCCTTAAAAGTATAATTAGCAAGCATGGTGGAAATTTCAGCTTCCAGTATCTTTCTTTTATTAGTAAAAATATATTTCATATACTTAGCATAAGGAGGCATTTTAAGCATATCAATCAAACACATACGCAAAAAGATAGTTCTAATCATTTCAGCAAGGCGCTCAAAATCCTCATCATCCTTTTTCTTGGATGGCTTAGGAGGAAAGGGCATGGGTTTCTGAACTCATGGTTCTCTTTCTCTACCGTGTTTCCTAGCAACGAAATATCTCTTATCATAACCTTGATTCTTTGATTGTGGGTTATCAAGATCAACAATAGGTTCTACCTCAACATCATTATCATTACTAGGTTGAGCATCAACATGAACATCATTATTAATATTATCACTAGGTTCATGTTCATCACCAGATTGTGTCTCAGCATTAGAAATAGAAATATCATTGGGATTCTCAGGTGTGTCAATAACAGGTTCACTAGCATGCAAAGTCCTATCAGTTTTCATTTTCTTTTTATTACTAGGATTAGGTGCATCAGTATTAATTCTCTAAGAATCTTGCGCCACTCTTTTGGGATGACCCTCAGGATACAAAGGTTCCTGAGTCATTTATCCACCTCTAGTCATAACCCTAATGGCATTATCATTGTTCTTGCTATTCAACTCATTAAGCAAATCATCCTGAGCCTTAAGTACTTGTTCTACTTGAGTTGTAACCATGGAATCTGATAACCCACAAGTATAGGGGATCGCAACAGTTTTCGAGGGTAGAGTATTCAACCCAAATTTATTGATTCGGCACAAGGGGAGCCAAAGAATATTCTCAAGTAGTAGCAGCTGAGTTGTCAATTCAACCACACCTGTAAACTTAGTATCTGCAGCAAAGTATTTAGTAGCAAAGTAATATGATAGTAGTGGTAATGGTGGCAAAAGTAATATTTTTGGGTTTTGTAGTGATGGTAACAATAGCAACGAAAAAGTTAATAAGTGAAGAACAATATAGGAAAAGCTCGTAGGCATTGGATCCCTGATGGAGAATTATGACGGATGCGATCGATCATGTAACAATCATAACCTAGGGTGACATAGAACTAGCTCTAGTTCATCAATGTAATGTAGGCATGTATTCCGAATATAGTCATATGTGCTTATGGAAAAGAACTTGCATGACATATTTTGTCCTACCCTCCCACGGCAGCGGGGTCCTATTGGAAACTAAGGGATATTAAGGCCTCCTTTTAATAGAGTACCGGACCAAAACATTAACACATAGTGAATACATGAACTCCTCAAACTACGGTCATCACCGGTAAGTATCCCGATTATTGTCACTTCAGGGTTAATGGAGCATAACACATAATAGGTGACTATAGACTTGCAAGATAGGATCAAGAACTCTCATATATTGATGAAAGCATAATAGGTTCAGATCTGAAATCAAGGCACTCGGGCCCTAGTGACAATCATTAAGCATACCAAAGTCATAGCAACATCAATCTAAGAACATAGTGGATACTAGGGAGCAAACCATAACAAAACTAACTCGATTACATGATAAATCTCATCCAACCCATCACTGTCCAGCAAGCCTATGATGGAATTACTCACGCACGGCGGTGAGCATCATGAAATTGGTGATGGAGGAAGGTTGATGATGACGATGGCGACGGATTCCCCTCTCCGGAGCCCCGAACGGACTCCAGACCAGCCCTCCCGAGAGAGTTTAGGGCTTGGCGGCGGCTCCGTATTGTAAAACGCGATGAATCCTTCTTTCTGATTTTTTTCTCACTGAAAGTGAATATATGGAGTCAAGGTTGAGGTCGGTGGAGCGTCAGGGGGCCCATGAGGCTGGGGGCGCGCCCCCCACCCTCGTGTACAGCGTGTGGGGCCCCTGACGTGGATCTTTCTTCCAGTATTTTTTTATATATTCCAAAAATAATCTCCATTGATTTTCAGGTCATTCCGAGAACTTTTATTTCTGCACAAAAATAACACCATGGCAATTCTGCTGAAAACAACGTGAGTTTGGGTTAGTTCCATTCAAATCATGCAAGTTAGAGTCCAAAACAAGGGCAAAAGTGTTTTGAAAAGTAGATACGACGGATACGTATCAACTCCCCCAAGCTTAAACATTTGCTTGTCCTCAAGGAATTCAGTTGATTTACTTAAAGTGATAAAGAAAAAACTTTTAAAAACTCTGTTTGCTCTTGTTGTTGTAAATATGTAAAGCCAGCATTCAAGTTTTCAGCAAAGATTATAAACTAACCATATTCACAATAACATTTAGGTCTCATGTTTACTCATATCAATGGCATAATTAGCTAGCGATTAATAATAACAAATCTCAGATGACAACACTTTCTCAAAACAATCATGATACGATATAATAAGATGGTATCTCGCTAGCCCTTTCTGAGACCTCAAAACATAAATGCAGAGCACCTTTAAAGATCAAAGACGGACTAGACATTGTAATTCATAGTAAAAGAGATCCAGTCATAGTCATACTCAATGTAAACTAACAGTAATGGATGCAAATGACAGAGGTGCTCTCCAACTGGTGCCTTTTAATAAGAGGATGATGACTCAACATAAAAGTAAATATATAGGCCCTTCGCAGAGGGAAGCAGGGATTTGTAGAGGTACCAGAGCTCGATTTTGAAATAGCATTGAATAATATTTTGAGCGGTATACTTTCATTGTAACCATAACATTCGAGAGATCACGATATCTTCCATGCTACACACATTATAGGCGGTTCCCAAACAGAATGGTAAAGTTTATACTACCCCTCCACCAACAAGCATCAATCCATGGCTTGCTCGAAACAACGAGTGCTTCCAACTAACAAGAGTCCCGGGGGAGTTTTGTTTGCAATTATTTTGATTTGATTTGCATAAAGCATGGGACTGGGCATCCCGGTGACCAGCCATTTTCTCGTGAGTGAGGAGCGGAGTCCACTCCACTTCAGAATAACCCGCCTAGCATGGAAGATACAGACAACCTAGTTGATACACGAGCTATTCGAGCATACAAAATAGAATGTTTATTTGAAGGTTTAGAGTTTAGTACAAACACATTTACTTGGAATGACAGGTAGATACCGTAAATAGGCAGGTATGGTGGACTCATATGGAACAACTTTGGGGTTTATGGAGTTGGATGCACAAGCAGTATTCCCGCTTAGTACAAGTGAAGGCTAGAAAAAGACTGGGAAGCGACCAGCTAGAGAGCGACAACAGTCATGAACATGCATTAAAATTAATCGACAACGAATGTAAGCATGAGTAGGATATAATGCACCATGAACATAAATATCATAGAGGCTATGTTGATTTTGTTTCAACTACATGCGTGAACATGTGCCAAGTTAAGCAACTCGAATCGTTCAAAGGAGGATACCACCCTATCATACCACATCACAACGATTTTAATAGCATGTTGGCACACAAGGTAAACCATTATAAGCTCCTAGCTAATTAAGCCTGGCATAAGCAAATATAATCTCTAATTGTCATTGCAAATATGTTTCTTCCATAATAGGCTGAATCAGGAACGATGAACTAATCATATTTACAAAAACAAGAGAGGTCGAGTTCATCCAGCTTTTCTCATCTCAATCAGTTCATCATATAATCATCATTATTGCCTTTCACTTGCACGACCGAATAGTGTGGATAATAATAATAGTGCACGTGCATTGTACTAAGCTGGAATCTGCAAGCATTCAATTCAAGAGAGAGGACAAGGTAATATGGGCTCTTTGTTAGATCAACAATAATGCATATGAGAGCCACTCAACATTTTCATTATGGTCTTCTCCTCTTGACCCCCAAAGAACAAGAAAATAAACAGAACTATTTACACGGGAAAGCTCCCAACAAGCAAAAGAAGAATGATAAATCTTTTTGAGTTTTCTTTTAATTACTACTACAGGCATGGAAAGTAAACTAGCTAAAAGCTACAACTATTTTTTTCTTTTTTTCTTAAGGTTTATCAAACGCACAAGCAGAAAGCATAAAAAGGGGAATAAACTAGCATTGATATTTCAATGAAAAAGTATGAGCACCGACAACTAGCATGAGTGTGTGGACAGGAATGTAATGTCGGTGAGAAGTATGTACTCCCCCAAGCTTAGGCTTTTGGCCTAAGTTGGTCTATGGCCACGGCTGGCCTGGCGGATATCCAAAGTTATAGCTGGGGTCGTACCGAGATGCAGTGTCGGGTTGCCACTGGTTGGAAATCTCCTTCGGATCCCACTAGTAAATAGACTGCCGTGAGGGATCAAATTGTGGTTCCGGCTTTGGCTCTGTAGCTAGTGTGGGGTTTCGATAGGTGTGAATGGCCCACGGCGGAACAAGGTACTTGCCCGCAGATAAGTCAAACAAGGAAGGAGCAGGCAAAGTAATAGTCTCAGGGTGATTTTTATCAAATATCAGCTTGTACTTAAGCATCTTTTCCTTATTCTTAACGATAAAATCATATGCTACCATACTCTTATAGTCTAGAAAAACAGGAGGCAACAACTTCTCTTCCTTAAGTATCCCGATTATTGTCACTTCGGGGTTAACGGATCATAACACATAATAGGTGACTATAGACTTGCAAGATAGGATCAAGAACTCTCATATATTGATGAAAACATAATATGTTCAGTTCTGAAATCATGGCACTCGTGCCCTAGTGACAAGCATTAAGCATAGCAAAGTCATAGCAACATCAATCTCAGAACACAGTGGATACTAGGGATCAAACCCTAACAAAACTAACTCGATTACATGATAAATCTCATCCAACCCATCAACGTCTAGCAAGCCTACGATGGAATTACTCACGCACGGCGGTGAGCATCATGAAATTGGTGATGGAGGAAGGTTTATGATGACGATGGCGACAGATTCCCCTCTCCGGAGCCCCGAACGGACTCCAGATCAGCCCTCCCGAGAGAGTTTAGGGCTTGGCGGCAGCTCCGTATCGTAAAACGCGATGAATCCTTCATTCTGATTTTTTCTCCCTGAAAGTGAATATATGGAGTCAAGGTTGAGGTCGGTGGAGTGTGAGGGGGCCCACGAGGCAGGGGGCGCGCCTGTCGGATTTCGGGTTCCGGCAGACCCTTGAGGTTCAAACACTGGGGTGCGCGCGGAGATTTCGCCTCCTACCTACCTGCACCCCTCCGCCATGCTAGGATCAAAGCTACGGGAAGAACAACACAAGAGACACGGGGTTTATGCTGGTTCGGGCCACCGTTGTGCTGTAATACCCTACTCCAGTGTGTGGTGTGTGGATTGCCTCTTGGGCTGATGATGATGAACAATACAAGGAAGAACCGCCTCGCGAGGGTCTGTTCTTGGCTGGGGGGACGAACTGGTGGGAGGAGTTCAGTCGCCTTTCTCTCTCTCTCCCTTTGTTTCCAACCAGCCGTCCCCCTTCTATGTGGGTGGCTGGTCCTATTTATAGAGGCCCTGGTCCTCTTCCCAAATATCGTGCAGGAAGGGAGCCAACAATGGCGGGCTAATTTGAAAGGGGACAACAAGTATCAGCTATCCTGACAAAAGTAGTCTTCGCCTGCGCAAAGCTCTGGCGATGACGCCGCCTTGGGCTCCATGGTGACCTCCATCTCGTAGTCCTCCTGGTCTCGGTCTCGTTGCACCGAAATGGCAACCTGTGCCTGATGCCTACTCCGCGGCTGCGCTTGCCCTCTTTGCACCAAAGAGGAAAGGAGGACGCTGCGCGGGCTGGCACCCGCCTGGCGCCCTGAGTCGTCATGGCTTGCGTCACGGGCACCTCATGAGGTACCCCGCCTTGATCTCTCCGCCTCCTCGCAAGCCAGCCTGACGAGGCCGTGCCTGAGGAGGCTCCGCGTCGTCCGCCCCGCGAGGCTTGGCCCCTCGCGAGGGTCTTGAGTTTGTGTTGGTGAAGATGGGCCGCGCTGGCCCCCCCCCTTTTGAGCCACGCCACAGGCCGCAGGCAGGCAAGTCTTGGGACCCCCGTTCCCAGAACGCCGACAGTAGCCCCCGGGCACAAGGCGCGCCCGGACTTGGCCGTGCAGGGAGGCGGAAGGGCAAGAGCGAAGTGCCGCGGGCCCTAATAGCCTGCGGCCTTGGGCGTCGCGTGGCGGTTGATTGGACGTGGCGTCTCCACTTCACCATGATGCCTCGGCAACTACACAGATTGGACAAGTCCCTGCATGCAAAGCAGGTCATAATTACCTACGATCGTGGGGGCCGTTGGTTGGCCATCGCCAGCCATAAGTATGGACCGACGCGCGCCCTTCCAGTTCATCCCCCCTTGCTTCTCCTCTTTCTTCATGGCCCCGTCGAGGAGGTTCTCGGCTGCCAAGAAGGGGAAGGCTTGCCGGGTTGAGCCCGCCTCTCCCCCACCCAAACGCGACCGTGGGCGCCCTCGCAAGCATCCTGTGGCCACCACGGTGGATCCCCGCGGCCGTGGAGGCGATCTCCAGCACAGTGACAGGCGGATTGCTGTAGCCGGGGGGCGCGCTCCGGCTGCGCGTCCCCCCAGGCCGCGCGTTCATGCTGCTGAAGTGCTGTCGGAGTTCGTCGTGTGGTCGGCGGAGCCGGCTAGCACCCGGCTTCCGCTTCCTCGCTTCCTCCTCGGCGAGCTCCCGGTCGGCGCCTCGGGCGGCCTCTGGCTCCAGGCCGACGGTTGCTGCAGCCGGGCCTCATGGGTCTCGCTGGAGGTCTCCGCAGCCGGGAGCCTGTCCCTGGCCCGCGGTTGGCAGACGTTTGCCCGCGCGCGTGGCCTGAGCCGTCGATGCACCCTACACTTCAAGTTCGATGGTGATGCCACCCTCTACGTGAGGGTGTTTAGGGAAGATGGTCGCCGTGCGGGGTGTTGCCCCGAGGATGACGACCGCGGCTGGGAACCCAGCTCCGGTGATGATGGAAGAGCAGCGCTCGCGCGGCTGGCGGCGTTCGGGGTTCCTGAAGCTTCTCTGGTTCTTCTTCAGGCGGCGACTCCTCTAGCGGTGGCCGCGGTCAGCCTCCACGCCTTCGTATCTGCTTGGGGGGTGGCAACGTGTCCGCCCGCCGTCGCGCCCTGGTGAAGCGCGAGAGGGACTCCGCCTGAGCTCCGGAGGCAGCTCGGGCCTTCCCTGCGGGCCGGTGTGAGGCGAGCCGCACCGGATTTGTTCTTCCTTTTCCCTTTTTCCTGCGTAACAAAGACAATAGTGCGGAGCCCCGCGGGGGCGTGTTTGGGTTATTGCTGTTAATCATTGTTTTGCTTTCGTTACCATACCTTCCGGCTATGTGCCCGAGCGTGGATAGCTCCCGGCCCCGCCCGTGGGGGGGCGACCGACCCAGGCCCAGTGTTTGTGTCGCGGTGCCCGAGGGGCACGGACTGGAGGGGTGCTCCTGCAAGGGCCTAGGTCGTGGACCCTTTGAATGACTAGCATAGGAACACTCGCGAGGGCGCTCGGCTCCCCCCTTGCGAGGCCTTGCGCAAGAGAAATCAAGGCAGGAGAGTGAAAAGCCTAAGAACCGCAAGGCAAAGACGGCAATAACTTCAATAAAACTTCAAATGAGAAGGAACAAGCCAACTGCGGAAAGCAAATGAAAAGCCGCGTCCGGCACCTAATCTAGTCTTCGACGTCTTCTCACCAGCGCGGAGCTAAGTGCTACCACTGGGCGTGGGAGGGAGCCCCAGGGCCTGTGGCCGGCGCTCCTGAGACTCCGGGGCGTGTACAACCCCAACTCATTATTACGTGAGAGTGTCACGGGCGGCGAGCTTCACATGCATTGGCCTTCTTCATAGGCTCCTGGCCTTTTCCAAAACGCGATAGCTTCACAGGCACTCGCCTTGCTTCACAGGCCCTGGGCCTTTTCCAAGACGCGATAGCTTCACAGGCACTCGCCTTGCTTCACAGGCTCTGGGCCTTTTCCAAAACGCGATAGCTTCACAGGCACTCACCTTGCTTCACAGGCTCTGGGCCTTTTCCAAAACGCGATAGCTTCACAGGAACTCGCCTTGCTTCACAGGTTCTGGGCCTTTTCCAAAACGCGATAGCTTCACAGGCACTCGCCTTGCTTCACAGGCTCTGGGCCTTTTCCAAAACGTGATAGCTTCACAGGCACTCGCCTTGCTTCACAGGCTGTGGGCCTTTTCAGGGATAGAACCTCCAGAGGTGCTGGATGTTCCATGCATTCTGGACCGACACTCCCTCCTGAGTCTCCAAGCGCGCGGAGCCGGGCCTGGAAACATGAACAACCTTGAACGGGCCCTCCCACATGGGAGAGAGCTTGTGCAATCCCTCCCTGGAGAGAACCCGCCTGAGCACGAGGTCTCCTACCTCAAGAGTCCTGGGGCGGATGTTGCGGCAGTGATATCGCTGCAGTGCTTGTTGGTACCTCGCCGCTCGCAGCGCGGCTTCCCGGCGATGCTCCTCCCCCAGCACGAGGTCCGTCCCCTGCATGGCGTCCTGCTGCGCCTCGTCGAACACCAGGACCCGCGCAGAGCGACGTCTGACCTCGTGAGGGAGGACTGCTTCTGCTCCGTAGACTAGGAAGAATGGGGTCTCTCGAGTCGGCTTGGTCGCGGTGGTGCGGATGGACCACAACACGGACTGCAGCGCATCGTACCAACCTCTGCCGCAAGCCTCCAGCTTCTTCTTGAAGGTCCTGGTCTTGAGGCCCCTCAGGACCTCCGCGTTGGCTCGCTCGGCCTGGCCATTGCTTCGGGGGTGTGACACTGAAGCGTAGCATATCTGCGTTCCAAGGTTAGCACAGTATGTTTTGAAGAGGTTACTGGTGAACTGCGAACAGTTGTCCGTGATGATGCGATTCGGCACCCCGAACCGGCTCACGACGCCCTTGATGAACTTGACTGCGGAACCTGCAGGAATGGTGCGGACAGCCTCCACTTCAGCCCACTTGGTGAACTTGTCCACGGCAACGTAAAGGTAGCGGCAGCCCCCTGGCGCCCAAGGAAACGGACCCAAGATGTCGAGCCCCCAGACTGCGAATGGCCACGAAAGGGGGATAGTCTGCAAGCCCCCTGCCGGCTGATGGATCTGGTTGGCGTGGAACTGGCAGGCCTCACAAGCTTTCACTAGTTCAACGACGTCATTGAGCGCGGTGGGCCAATAAAACCCACTGCGGAACACCTTGCCAACGAGGGTCCATGATGACGAATGATGTCCGCAGTCTCCGCCGTGTATATCTTCCAGTAGTTCCTTCCCTTGCTCCCTGAAGATGCAGCGCAGGGATACATCGTTTGGTCGCCTCCGGTAGAGCTCTCCATCTTTGATGCAGTATGCCATGGCCTGGCGCGCCACTCGCTCTGCTTCCTCCTCCTTCTCCGGCAGGGTCCCTTGTGTTAAGTAGCTCCGGAGCTCCGTGATCCAACATCCCTCCTAAGGTTCCATCGCCAGGAGCAGGCGTGCTCCCAAGGCCGGGCCACAAGCCGGAGCTCCTGAGGTAGGTGGCTGAGGGAGCTCCTCCCTGGGCTGAGCCGTGTTTGATAATGACAGTAAGGCTGAAGGCTTGAAGAGCCGCTCCTCGAAAATGCCAGGCTCCTGAGGTAATCGCCTGGACGCACGTTTGGCGATGTCATCGGCTTCCTGATTGGTGCCACGGGGCACATGCTGCAACTCCAACCCCCAGAACTGCTTCTCCATCCTGTGGACCTCTGCAAGGTAGGCCTCCATGTGCTCATCCTTCGGCTCGTACACCTTGTTGGAGAAATTGACAAGGAGCTGCGAATCGCCCTTGATGGTGAGGCGTTTCACCCCCAGGGCAGCTGCAGCCTTCAGGCCCGCTATTAAACCTTCATACTCCGCTATGTTGTTGGAGACCTTTTCACCTTGCTGGAAACAGAGCTGCATGGCGTAATAGAGCTTGCCCTGGGTGGGCGATATAAGCACCGCCCCAGCCCCAACGCCGTGTCTGGAGAACGCCCCATCGAAGTACATGACCCAGCCTTCTGGCGCCTCGCTTCCCGGGGATAGGGACCGATCCTCATCGGCCTTGAGGCCTGGCGCCTCCGTCCACTCTGCCACAAAATCCGCCAACGCTGCTCCCTTGATGACCCTGGTCGTGCTGAATTCGAGCTGAAACGCTTGCAGTTCTATGTTCCACTCAGCGACCCTTCCAGCCGAATTAGGGCTCCCGAGCACTCTCTCCAGGGGGTATGACGAGACGACCTTGATGGGGTGACCCTGAAAATAGTGCCTCAGCTTGCGCGACGCCACCAGTAGCGCGAGGAGGAGTTTCTGAGGCATGGGGTACCGCGCTCTTGCATCCCGCAGTACTGTGCTGACGAAGTACACTGGGTGCTCAACAAGGTGGAGTGCGTCAGTGCTGGTGGCCTCTTTTGGAGACCGTGGCACCTCTTGAGGCGGTGAGGCCTCCTGAGTCTGGCCATCTGGAAGAGGGGCCCCTTCCGCCTCTGGTGCGCCCCTCTGCGGTGGCTGATCCTCCTTAGCCGTGGTGGCGGTTTCTGTAGGCCTTCCTTGTCCCTGTTCCGCCTCGTCCCGGGCTGCTGCCGTGGTTTTGATTTGGCGCTCCTCTTTGACTGCCACCAAGGCTGCGCTGGCGGAGTAGGGAGTGGCGGCGAGGTAAAGCACCAGGGGCTCCTGAGGGCGCGGAGCCACCATGACCGGTGGGCTGGTCAGGTATCTCTTGAGATCCTGGAACGCCTTGTCGGCCTCTTCAGTCCACTCGAAGGGCCCCTTTTTCTTCATTAGCTGGAAAAAGGGTAGCGCTCGCTCCCCCAACTTGGAGATGAAGCGCCCTAGCGCGGTCACGCGCCCCGTGAGTTTCTGCATTTCTCTGAGGGTCTTCGGTGGGCTCATGTCTTCCACTGCCTTGACCTTCTCTGGGTTAGCCTCGATGCCTCAGTGAGACACGAGGAATCCCAAGAGCTTGCCCGAGGGGACTCCGAACACACACTTCTCTGGGTTGAGCCGTAGGTTCACTGCGTTGAGGCCCGCGAAGGTTTCCTCTAGGTCTTGTATCAAGGTCCTGGCCTCCCGAGATTTTACCACAATGTCATTGATGTAAGCTTCAACATTCTTCCCGAGCTGCGGGCCCAAGGTGATATGCATCAGCCGCTGAAAGGTCGCCCCTGCATTACGCAGCCCGAATGGCATGCAAGTGTAGCAGTACACCCCACACGGGGTTAGGAAGGCTGTCTTCTCGACGTCTTCTACCGCCATCTTGATCTGGTGATACCCAGAGAAGGCATCTAGGAAGCACAACAAGTCGCATTCCGCAATGGAATCGACGATCTGGTCGATGCGGGGGAGCGGGAACGGATCTTGCGGGCACGCTTTGTTGAGGTTGGTGAAGTCGACATGCATGCATTCCTTCCCTCCCTTCTTCGGCACAATGACAGGGTTGGCCAACTAGTCTGGGTATCGGACCTCGCGAATGACCCCAGCGGCCTCTAATTTGCGGGTCTCTTGGACAATGAAGGCCTGCTTTTCTATGGACTGCCGCCTGGCCTTCTGCTTCATAGGGCGCACGTTGGGGCACAAGTTGAGGTGATGCTCGATTACACTCCTGGGGATCCCTACCAACTGGTCTGGCTCCCAAGTGAATACCTTCTTGTTTGTGCGCAGGAACCCGACCAGGGCCTCCTCCTGCTCGGGTTTGAGGTGGGCGCCTATGGTGAAAGTGGCGTTGGTGGACCCGTCCTCATCGACGGGTATCTGCTTGGTTTCTGCCTTGTGTTGGGTGAACAACTGCTTCTTCTTGGCGGGCGCAGCCCCCTTGGGCCCGGGGGCCTCCAAATCGGCGGGCTGTGCCGACACCGCTGTCTTGAAGACGAGCTTGAGCACCCACAGAGCGTCACCGGTATCCCCATGCATGGTGAGGACACCGCTGCTCCCGGGCATCTTCATGAGGTTGTACGCCGGGTGCGTTGCGGCCATGAACTGGGCCAGCGCTGGGTAGCTAAGGATGGCGTTGTAGGGGAGGCCGATGGGGGCGATGTCGAAGTCAACCAGCTCCGTGCGGAAGTTGTCGTAGGTGCCGAAGGTCACTGGGAGCCGGATCTGTCCCAAGGAGCTGGACGACTTGCCCCCAACGCCTGAGAAGGGCCGGCTGGGTTGCAACCGTTCCAGGGGTATGCAGAGGAGGTTGAAGGCCTCGACCGAGAGCACGCTGAGGCCCGCGCCGCCATCAATGAGGGTTCTGGTGATGGCCACCTGGCAGATGGTGGGTGTGCACAACATGGGGAGCGCGCCCGAGCAGGCCGAGTTGGAGGGGTGGTCCTCCGAGCTGAAGGTCGGGCCGGTCTCGGGCGCCGCCCGATCCAGGGGAGCCCCCTGCCGTGTGGAAGCGGCGCTGACCCGGCGGATGAATGGCTTGACGTGGTGACTTGTGGGCGGCACCTGCGAGCCGCCCAGGAGGGCCGCGAGGACCGGGGGTGTTGGTGTAGCGCGATGGGATGGCGCAGGAGAGCCCCCTGCGGCGCGGACGAGCTCGGCGACGTGGTTGAGCCATTCCTCGCAGACGTCATCGGCGGGGCGGCAGCGCAGGAGCTCGTTTGCCGCGATGAGTGCAACCCGAGCCTCCATGGGCGCGCGAAGCGCGCGGGACGAAGATCCAGCTGGGGCGAGCGAGGGAGTTGCGGTGCGGCCGTCTTGGCGTACGGATGGATGCTGAGACGATGCTTGCTGCTCGTCCCCCGCCGGGCCGGTGGCGGTGTTGACGGCAGGTGACGGGGAACGGCGAAGACGCCCGCCGACAGGGGATGTCTGGGCGATGCGGGAAGCGAGGGCGGCCCGGAGCTCCGCGCAGGCCCGACGAGCGTCAGACATGAGCGTGATGGTCGGAGGAGAACGGGGTGATGGAAGACGAACTCCGGTGCACCCCTACCTGGCGCGCCAAATGTCGGATTTCGGGTTCTGGCAGACCCTTGAGGTTCGAACACTGGGGTGCGCGTGGAGATTTCGCCTCCTACCTACCTGCGCCCCTCCGCCACGCTAGGATCAAAGCTATGGGAAGAACAACACAAGAGACACGGGGTTTATACTGGTTCGGGCCACCGTTGTGGCGTAATACCCTACTCCAGTGTCTGGCGTGTGGATTGCCTCTTGGGATGATGATGATGAACAATACAAGGAAGAACCGCCTCGCGAGGGTCTGTTCTTGGCTGGGGGGATGAACTGGTGGGAGGAGTTCAGTCGCCTTTCTCTCTCTCTCTCTCTCTCTCTCTCTCTCCCTTTGTTTCCAACCAGCCGCCCCCCTTCTATGTGGGTGGCTGGTCCTATTTATAGAGGCCCTGGTCCTCTTCCCAAATATCGAGCGGGAAGGGAGCCAACAATGGCGGGCTAATTTGAAAGGGGACAACAAGTATCAGCTATCCTAACAAAAGTAGTCTTCGCCTACGCAAAGCTCTGGCGATGACGCCGCCTTGGGCTCCACGGTGACCTCCGTCTCGTAGTCCTCCTGGTCTCGGTCTCATTGCACCGAAATGGCAACCTGTGCCTGATGCCTCGGTACTCCACGGCTGCGCTTGCCCCCTTTGCACCAAAGAGGAAAGGAGGACACTGCGCGGGCTGGCACCCGCCTGGCGCCCTGAGTCGTCATGGCTTGCGTCACGGGCACCTCGTGAGGTACCCCGCCTTGATCTCTCCGCCTCCTCGTGAGCCAGCCTGACGAGGCCGTGCCTGAGGAGGCTCCGCGTCGTCCGCCCCGCGAGGCTTGGCCCCTCGCGAGGGTCTTGAGTTTGTGTTGGTGAAGATGGGCCATGTTGGGGAACGTAGTAATTTCAAAAAATTTCCTACGCACACGCAAGATCATGGTGATGCATAGCAACAAGGGGGAGAGTCTGATCTACGTACCCTTGTAGATCGCAACAGAAGCGTTGACACAACATACAGGAAGTAGTCGTACGTCTTCTTCCTGATCCGACCGATCCAAGCACCGTTACTCAGGCACCTCTGAGTTCTTAGCACACGTACAGCTCGATGACGATCCCCGGGCTCCGATCCAGCAAAGCTTCGGGGAGGAGTTCCGTCAGCACGACGGCGTGGTGACGATCTTGATGTTCCACCGACGCAGGGCTTCGCCTAAGCACTACAACGATATGATCGAGGTGGAATATGGTGGCAGGGGGCACCGCACACGGCTAAGGAATGATCACAATGATTAACTTGTGTGTCTAGAGGTGCCCCCTTCCTCCGTATATAAAGGAGCCAAGGGGGAGGGGGCCGGCCACCTTGGGCTGCCCCTTTCTCCTTTCCACTAAAGCCCATTAAGGCCCATCTGGTTCCCGGGGGGTTCCGGTAACCTCCCGGTACTCCGGTAAAATCCCGATTTCACCCGGAACACTTCCGATGTCCAAATATAGGCTTCCAATATATCAATCTATATGTCTCGACCATTTCGAGACTCCTTGTCATGTCCGTGATCACATCCGGGACTCCGAACTAACTTCGGTACATCAAAATGCATAAACTCATAATAACTGTCATCGTAACGTTAAGCGTGCGGACCCTACGGTTCGAGAACAATGTAGACATGACTAAGATACATCTCCGGTCAATAACCAATAGCGGGACTTGGATGCCCATATTGGCTCCTACATATTCTACGAAGATTTTTATCGGTCAGACCGCATAACAACATACGTTGTTCCCTTTGTCATCGGTATGTTACTTGTCTGAGATTCGATCGTCGGTATCCAATACCTAGTTCAATCTCGTTACCGGCAAGTCTCTTTACTCGTTCCGTAATACATCATCTCGCAACTAACTCATTAGTTGTAATGCTTGCAAGGCTTATGTGATGTGCATTACTGAGAGGGCCCAGAGATACCTCTCCGACAATCGGAGTGACAAATCCTAATCTTGAAATACGCCAACCCAACATCTACCTTTGGAGACACCTGTAGAGCTCCTTTATAATCACCCAGTTACGTTGTGATGTTTGGTAGCACACAAAGTGTTCCTCCGGGAAACGGGAGTTGCATAATCTCATAGTCATAGGAACATGTATAGGTCATGAAGAAAGCAATAGCAACATACTAAACAATCGGGTGCTAAGCTAATGGAATGGGTCATGTCAATCAGATCATTCAACCAATGATGTGACCTCGTTAATCAAATAACAACACCTTGTTCATGGTTAGGAAACATAACCATCTTTGATTAACGAGCTAGTCAAGTAGAGGCATACTAGTGACACTAAGCTTGTCTATGTATTCACACATGTATTATGTTTCCGGTTAATACAATTCTAGCATGAATAATAAACATTTATCATGATATAAGGAAATAAATAATAACTTTATTACTGCCTCTAGGGCATATTTCCTTCAGTCTCCCACTTGCACTAGAGTCAATAATCTAGATTACACAGTAATGATTCTAACACCCATGGAGCCTTGGTGCTGATCATGTTTTGCTCGTGGAAGAGGCTTAGTCAACGGGTCTGCAATATTCAGATCCGTATGTATCTTGCAAATCTCTATGTCTCCCACCTGGACTAGATCCCGGATGGAATTGAAGCGTCTCTTGATGTGCTTGGTCCTCTTGTGAAATCTGGATTCCTTTGCCAAGGCAATTGCACCAGTATTGTCACAAAAGATTTTCATTAGACCCGATGCACTAGGTATGACACCTAGATCGGATATGAACTCCTTCATCCAGACTCCTTCGTTCGCTGCTTCCGAAGCAGCTATGTACTCCGCTTCACATGTAGATCCCGCTACGACGCTTTGTTTAGAACTGCACCAACTGACAGCTCCACCGTTTAATGTAAACACGTATCCGGTTTGCGATTTAGAATCGTCCGAATCAGTGTCAAAGCTTGCATCAACGTAACCTCTTACGGTGAGCTCTTTGTCACCTCCATATACGAGAAACATATCCTTAGTCCTTTTCAGGTATTTCAGGATGTTCTTGACCGCTGTCCAGTGATCCACTGCTGGATTACTTTGGTACCTCCCTGCTAAACTTATAGCAAGGCACACATCAGGTCTGGTACACAACATTGCATACATGATAGAGCCTATGGCTGAAGCATAGGGAACATCTTTCATTTTCTCTCTATCTTCTGCAGTGGTCGGGCATTGAGTCTGACTCAACTCCACACCTTGTAACACAGGCAAGAACCCTTTCTTTGCTTGATCCATTTTGAACTTCTTCAAAATCTTGTCAAGGTATGTGCTTTGTGAAAGTCCAATTAAGCGTCTTGATCTATCTCTATAGATCTTTATGCCTAATATGTAAGCAGCTTCACCGAGGTCTTTCATTGAAAAACTCTTATTCAAGTATCCCTTTATGCTATCCAGAAATTCTATATCATTTCCAATCAGCAATATGTCATCCACATATAATATCAGAAATGCTACAGAGCTCCCACTCACTTTCTTGTAAATACAGGCTTCACCGAAAGTCTGTATAAAACCAAATGCTTTGATCACACTATCAAAGCGTTTATTCCAACTCCGAGAGGCTTGCACCAGTCCATAAATGGATCGCTGGAGCTTGCACACTTTGTTAGCTCCCTTTGGATCGACAAAACCTTCTGGTTGCATCATATACAACTCTTCTTCCAGAAATCCATCCAGGAATGCAGTTTTGACATCCATCTGCCAAATTTCATAATCATAAAATGTGGCAATTGCTAACATGATTCTGACAGACTTAAGCATCGCTACGGGTGAGAAGGTCTCATCGTAGTCAACCCCTTGAACTTGTCGAAAACCTTTTGCGACAAGTCGAGCTTTATAGACAGTAATATTACCGTCAGCGTCAGTCTTTTTCTTGAAGATCCATTTATTCTCAATTGCTTGCCGATCATCGGGCAAGTCAACCAAAGTCCATACTTTGTTCTCATACATGGATCCCATCTCAGATTTCATGGCTTCTAGCCACTTTGCGGAATCTGGGCTCACCATCGCTTCTTCATAGTTCGTAGGTTCATCATGATCTAGTAGCATGACTTCCAGAACTGGATTACCGTACCACTCTGGTGCGGATCTCACTCTGGTTGATCTACGAGGTTCGGTAGTATCTTGTCTTGAAGTTTCATGATCATCATCATTAGCTTCCTCACTAATTGGTATAGGTGTCGCAGAAACAGTTTTCTATGATGTACTATTTTCCAATAAGGGAGCAGGTACAGTTACCTCGTCAAGTTCTACTTTCCTCCCACTCACTTCTTTCGAGAGAAACTCCTTCTCTAGAAATGATCCATTCTTAGCAACGGATGTCTTGCCTTCGGATCTGTGATAGAAGGTGTACCCAACAGTTTCCTTTTGGTATCCTATGAAGACACATTTCTCCGATTTGGGTTCGAGCTTATCAGGTTGAAGCTTTTTCACATAAGCATCGCAGCCCCAAACTTTAAGAAATGACAACTTTGGTTTCTTGCCAAACCATAGTTCATAAGGTGTCGTCTCAACGGATTTTGATGGTGCCCTATTTAACGTGAATGCGGCCGTCTCTAAAGCATAACCCCAAAACGATAGCGGTAAATCAGTAAAAGACATCATAGATCGCACCATATCTAGTAAAGTACAATTACGATGTTCGGACACACCCTTACGCTGTGGTGTTCCGGGTGGCGTGAGTTGCGAAACTATTCCACAATTTTTCAAATGTACACCAAACTCGTAACTCAAATATTCTCCTCCACGATCAGATCGTAGAAACTTTATTTTCTTGTTACGATGATTTTCAACTTCACTCTGAAATTCTTTGAACTTTTCAAATGTTTCACACTTATGTTTCATTAAGTAGATATACCCATATCTGCTTAAATCATCTGTGAAAGTGAGAAAATAACGATATCCGCCATGAGCCTCAATATTCATCGGACCACATACATCGGTATGTATGATTTCCAACAAATCTGTTGCTCTCTCCATAGTACTGGAGAACGGTGTTTTAGTCATCTTGCCCATGAGGCACGGTTCGCAAGTACCAAGTGATTCATAATCAAGTGGTTCCAAAAGCCCATCAGTATGGAGTTTCTTCATGCGCTTTACACCGATATGACCTAAACGGCAGTGCCACAAATAAGTTGCACTATCATTATCAACTCTACATCTTTTGGCTTCAACATTATGAATATGTGTGTTACTACTATCGAGATTCATCAAAAATAGACCACTCTTCAAAGGTGCATGACCATAAAAGATATTACTCATATAAATAGAACAAGCATTATTCTCTGATTTAAATGAATAACCGTCTCGCATCAAACAAGATCCAGATATAATGTTCATGCTTAATGCTGGCACCAAATAACAATTATTTAGGTCTAATATTAATCCCGAAGGTAGATGTAGAGGTAGCATGCCGACCGCGATCACATCGACTTTGGAACCGTTTCCCACGCGCATCGTCACCTCGTCCTTCGCCAGTGTTCGCTTAATCCGTAGTCCCTGTTTCGAGTTGCAAATATTAGTAACAGAACCAGTATCAAATACCCAGGTGCTACTGCGAGCTCTAGTAAGGTACACATCAATAACATGTATATCACATATACCTTTGTTCACCTTGCCATCCTTCTTATCCGCCAAATACTTGGGGCAGTTCCACTTCCAGTGACTAGTCTGCTTGCAATAGAAGCACTCAGTTTCAGGCTTAGGTCCAGACTTGGGTTTCTTCTCCTGAGCAGCAACTTGTTTGCCATTCTTCTTGAAGTTCCCCTTCTTTTTCCCTTTGCCCTTTTTCTTGAAACTAGTGGTCTTGTTAACCATCAACACTTGATGCTCCTTCTTGATTTCTACCTCCGCAGCTTTCAGCATTGCGAAGAGCTCGGGAATAGTCTTGTTCATCCCTTGCATATTATAGTTCATCACGAAGATCTTGTAGCTTGGTGGCAGTGATTGGAGAATTCTGTCAATGACGCAATCATCTGGAAGATTAACTCCCATCTGAATCAAGTGATTATTATACCCAGACATTTTGAGTATATGCTCACTGACAGAACTGTTCTCCTCCATCTTGCAGCTATAGAACTTATTGGAGACTTCATAACTCTCAATTTGGGCATTTGCTTGAAATATTAACTTCAACTCCTGGAACATCTCATATGCTCCATGACGTTCAAAACATCGTTGAAGTCCCGATTCTAAGCCGTAAAGCATGGCACACTGAACTATCGAGTAGTCATCAGCTTTGCTTTGCCAGACGTTCATAACATCTGGCGTTGCTCCAGCAGCAGGCCTGGCACCCAGCGGTGCTTCCAGGACGTAATTCTTCTGAGCAGCAATGAGGATAATCCTCAAGTTACGGACCTAGTCCGTGTAATTGCTACCATCATCTTTCAACTTTGCTTTCTCAAGGAACGCATTAAAATTCAACGGAACAACAGCACGAGCCATCTATCTACAATCAACATAAACAAGCAAGATACTATCAGGTACTAAGTTCATGATAAGTTTAAGTTCAATTAATCAAATTACTTAAGAACTCCCACTTAGATAGACATCCCTCTAATCCTCTAAGTGATCACGTGATCCAAATCAACTAAACCATAACCGATCATCACGTGAGATGGAGTAGTTTTCAATGGTGAACATCGTTATGTTGATCATATCTACTATATGATTCACGCTCGACCTTTCGGTCTCCGTGTTCCGAGGCCATATCTGCATATGCTAGGTTCGTCAAGTTTAACCTGAGTATTCTGCGTGTGCAAAACTGGCTTGCACCCGTTGTAGATGGACGTAGAGCTTATCACACCCGATCATCATGTGGTGTCTGGGCACGACGAACTTTGGCAACGATGCATACTCAGGGTGAACACTTCTTGATAATTTAGTGAGAGATCATCTTATAATGCTACCGTCAATCAAAGCAAGATAAGATGCATAAAAAGATAAACATCACATGCAATCAATATAAGTGATATGATATGGCCATCATCATCTTGTGCTTGTGATCTCCATCTCCGAAGCACCGTCATCATCACCATCGTCACCGGCGCGACACCTTGATCTCCATCGTAGCATCGTTGTCATCTCGCCAATCTTATGCTTCCACGACTATCGCTACTGCTTAGTGATAAAGTAAAGCATTACATCGCGATTGCATTGCATACAATAAAGCGACAA
Source organism: Triticum monococcum (assembly GCA_034509565.1). Lineage (NCBI taxonomy): Eukaryota > Viridiplantae > Streptophyta > Magnoliopsida > Poales > Poaceae > Triticum > Triticum monococcum. Next base: position 82,343,314 of record CM067843.1, read on the forward strand.
CCATATGGCTCCTGCCAGTTGCCGATAACTCGGTTACAAAACATGATCATCTCATACAATAAAATTTAGCATCATGTCTTGACCATATCACATCACAACATGCCCTGCAAAAACAAGTTATACGTCCTCTACTTTGTTGTTGCAAGTTTTACGTGGCTGCTACGGGCTTAAGCAAGAACCAATCTCACCTACGCATGAAAACCACAACAATAGTTTGTCAAATAGACTCCGTTTTAACCTTCGCTAGGACCGGGCGTAGCCACACTCGGTTCAACTAAAGTTGGAGAGACAGTCGCCCGCAAGCCACCTGTGTGCAAAGCACGCCGGGGGAACCGGTCTCGCGTAAGCGTACGCGTAAGGTTGGTCCGGGTCGTCTCGTCCAACAATACCGCCGAACCAAAGTATGACATGCTGGTAGGCAGTATGACTTGTATCGCCCACAACTCACTTGTGTTCTACTTGTGCATATAACATCAAACCATAAAACCTAGGCTCGGATGCCACTGTGGGGAACGTAGTAATTTCAAAAAAATTCCTACACACACGCAAGATCATGGTGATGCATAGCAACGAGGGGGAGAGTCTGATCTACGTACCCTTGTAGATCGCAACGGAAGCGTTGACACAACGTAGAGGAAGTAGTCGTACGTATTCTTCCCGATCCGACCGATCCAAGCACCGTTACTCCGGCACCTCCGAGTTCTTAGCACACGTACAGCTTGATGACGATCCCCGGGCTCCGATCTAGCAAAGCTTCGGGGAGGAGTTCCGTCAGCACGACGGCGTGGTGACGATCTTGATGTTCCACCGACGCAGGGCTTCGCCTAAGCACTACAACGATATGCTCGAGGTGGAATATGGTGGCAGGGGGCACCGCACACGGCTAAGGAACGATCACAATGATCAACTTGTGTGTCTAGAGGTGCCCTTGCCTCCGTATATAAAGGAGCCAAGGGGGAGGGGGCCGGCCGGCCAAGGAGGGCGCGCCAAGGGAGTCCTACTCCCTCTGGGAGTAGGATCCCCCCCCCAATCCTAGTTGGAATAGGATTCCTTGAGGGGGGGAAAGAGAGAGAGGGGGCCGGCCACCTCTCCTAGTCTTAATAGGACTAGGGGAAGGGGGAGGCGTGCAGCCACCTTGGGCTGCCCCTTTCTCCTTTCCACTAAAGCCCATTAAGGCCCATCTGGTTCCCGGGGGGTTCCGGTAACCTCCCGGTACCCCGGTAAAATCCCGATTTCACGCGGAACACTTCTGATGTCCAAATGTAGGCTTCCAATATATCAATCTTTATGTCTCGACCATTTCGAGACTCCTCGTCATGTCTGTGATCACATCCGGGACTCCGAACTAACTTCAGTACATCAAAATGCATAAACTCATAATAACTGTCATCGCAACGTTAAGCGTGCGGACCCTACGGTTCGAGAACAGTGTAGACATGACTGAGATACATCTCCGGTCAATAACCAATAGCGGGACCTGGATGCCCATATTGGCTCCTACATATTCTATGAAGATCTTTATCGGTCAGACCGCATAACAACATACGTTGTTCCCTTTGTCATCGGTATGTTACTTGTCCGAGATTCGATCGTCGGTATCCAATACCTAGTTCAATCTCGTTACCGGCAAGTCTCTTTACTCGTTCCGTAATACATCATCTCGCAACTAACTCATTAGTTGTAATGCTTGCAAGGCTTATGTGATGTGCATTACCGAGAGGGCCCAGAGATACCTCTCCGACAATCGGAGTGACAAATCCTAATCTCGAAATACGCCAACCCAACATCTACCTTTGGAGACACCTGTAGAGCTCCTTTATAATCACCCAGTTATGTTGTGACGTTTGGTAGCACACAAAGTGTTCCTCCGGGAAACGGGAGTTGCATAATCTCATAGTCATAGGAACATGTATAAGTCATGAAGAAAGCAATAGCAACATACTAAACGATCGGGTGCTAAGCTAATGGAATGGGTCATGTCAATCAGATCATTCAACCAATGATGTGACCTCGTTAATCAAATAACAACACCTTGTTCATGGTTAGGGAACATAACCATCTTTGATTAACGAGCTAGTCAAGTAGAGGCATACTAGTGACACTAAGTTTGTCTATGTACTCACACATGTATTATGTTTCCGGTTAATACAATTCTAGCATGAATAATAAACATTTATCATGATATAAGGAAATAAATAATAACTTTATTATTGCCTCTAGGGCATATTTCCTTCAGGCCGTGCTGGCCCCCCCATTTGAGCCACGCCGCAGGCCGCAGGCAGGCAAGTCTGGGGACCCCCGTTCCCAGAACACCGACAGCGCCCCCCACCCTCATGGACAGGGTGTGGGGCCCCTGACGTGGATCTTTCTTCCAGTATTTTTTTATACATTCCAAAAATAATCTCCGTTGATTTTCAGGTCATTCCGAGAACTTCTATTTCTGCACAAAAATAACACCATGGCAATTCTGCTGAAAACAGCGTCAGTCTCGGTTACTTCCATTCAAATCATGCAAGTTAGAGTCCAAAACAAGGGCAAAAGCGTTTGGAAAAGTAGATACGACAGATACGTATCAACTCCCCCAAGCTTAAACCTTTGCTTTTCCTCAAGGAATTTCAGTTGATTTACTTAAAGTGATAAAGAAAAAACTTTTACAAACTCTGTTTGCTCTTGTTGTTGTAAATATGTAAAGCCAGCATTCAAGTTTTCAGCAAAGATTATACACTAACCATATTCACAATAACATTTAGGTCTCATGCTTACTCATATCAATGGCATAATCAGCTAGCGATTAATAATAACAAATCTCGGATGACAACACTTTCTCAAAACAATCATGATATGATATAATAAGATGGTATCTCGCTAGCCCTTTCTGAGACCTCAAAACATAAATGCAGAGCACCTTTAAAGATCAAAGACTGACTAGACATTGCAATTCATAGTAAAAGAGATCTAGTCAAAGTCATACTCAATGTAAACTAACAGTAATGGATGCAAATGACAGAAGTGCTCTCCAACTGGTGCCTTTTAATAAGAGGATGATGACTCAACATAAAAGTAAATAGATAGGCCCTTCGCAGAGGGAAGCAGGGATTTGTAGAGGTGCCAGAGCTCGATTTTGAAATAGCATTGAATAATATTTTGAGCGGTATACTTTCATTGTCAACATAACAACTGAGAGATCACGATATCTTCCATGCTACACACATTATAGGCGGTTCCCAAACAGAATGGTAAAGTTTATACCCCCCTCCACCAACAAGCATCAATACATGGCTTGCTCGAAACAACGAGTGCTTCCAACTAACAAGAGTCCTGGGGGAGTTTTGTTTGCAATTATTTTGATTTGATTTGCATAAAGCATGGGACTGGGCATCCTGGTGACCAGCCATTTTCTCGTGAGTGAGGAGCGGAGTGCACTCCTCTTCAGAATAACCCGCCTAGCATGGAACATACAAACAACCCTAGTTGATACATGAGCTATTCGAGCATACAAAACAGAATGTTTATTTGAAGGTTTGGAGTTTGGCACATACAAATTTACTTGGAACGACAGGTAGATACCATAAATAGGCAGGTATGGTGGACTCATATGGAACAACTTTGGGGTTTATGGAGTTGGATGCACAAGCAGTATTCCCGCTTAGTACAAGTGAAGGCTACAAAAAGACTGGGAAGCGACCAGCTAGAGAGCGACAACAGTCATGAACATGCATTAAAATTAATCGACACCGAATGCAAGCATGATTAGGATATAATGCACCATGAACATAAATATCGTAGAGGCTATGTTGATTTTGTTTCAATTACATGCGTGAACATGTGCCAAGTTAAGCCACTCGAATCTTTCAAAGGAGGATACCACCCTATCATACCACATCACAACCATTTTAATAGCATGTTGGCACGCAAGGTAAACCATTATAAGCTCCTAGCTAATTAGGGATGGCATAAGCAACTATAATCTCTAATTGTCATTGCAAATATGTTTCTTCCATAATAGGCTGAATCATGAACGATGAACTAATCATATTTACAAAAACAAGAGAGGTCGAGTTCATACCAGCTTTTCTCATCTCAATCAGTTCATCATATAATCATCATTATTGCCTTTCACTTGCACGACCGAATAGTGTGGATAATAATAATAGTGCACGTGCATTGTACTAAGCTGGAATTTGCAAGCATTCAATTCAAGAGAGAGGACAAGGTAATATGGGCTCTTTGTTAGATCAACAATAATGCATCTGAGAGCCACTCAACGTTTCATTATGGTCTTCTCCTCTCGACACCCAAAGAACAAGAAAAGAAACAGAACTATTTACACGGGAAAGCTCCCAACAAGCAAAAGAAGAATGAGAAACCTTTTTGAGTTTTCTTTTAATTACTACTATAGGCATGGAAAGTAAACTAGCTAAAAGCTACAACTAATTTTTTTCTTAAGGTTTATCGAACACACAAGAAGAAAGCATAAAAAGGGGAATAAACTAGCATTGATATTACAATGAAAAAGTATGAGCACCGACAACTAGCATGAGTGTGTGGACAGGAATGTAATGTCGGTGAGAAGTACGTACTCCCCCAAGCTTAGGCTTTTGGCCTAAGTTGGTCTATGGCCATGGCTGGCATGGCGGATATCCAAAGTTATAGCTGGGGTCGTACCGAGATGCAGTGTCGGGTTGCCACTGGTTGGCAATCTCCTCCGGGCCCCCTGGTAAACAGACTGCCCTGAGGGATCAAATTGTGGTTTCGGCTTTGGCTCTGTAGCTAGTGTGGGGTTTCGATAGGCGTGAATGGCCCCCGGCGGAACAAGGTGCTTGCCCGCAGATAAGTCAAACAAGGAAGGAGCAGGCAAAGTAATAGTCTCAGGGTGATTTTTATCAAATATCAGCTTGTCCTTAAGCATCTTTTCCTTATTCTTAATGATAAAATCATATGCTACCATACTCTTATAGTCTAGAAAAACAGGAGGCAGCAACTTCTCTTCCTTAAGTATCCGATTATTGTCACTTCGGGGTTAACGGATCATAACACATAATAGGTGACTATAGACTTGCAAGATAGGATCAAGAACTCTCATATATTGATGAAAACATAATATGTACAGATCTGAAATCATGGCACTCGGGCCCTAGTGACAAGCATTAAGCATAGCAAAGTCATAGCAACATCAATCTCAGAACACAATGGATACTAGGGATCAAACCCTAACAAAGCTAAATCGATTACATGATAAATATCATCCGACCCATCACCGTCTAGCAAGCCTACGATGGAATTGCTCACGCACGGCGGTGAGCATCATGAAATTGGTGATGGAGGAAGGTTTCTAATGACGATGGCGACAGATTCCCCTCTCCGGAGCCTCGAATGGACTCCAGATCAGCCCTCCCGAGAGAGTTTAGGGCTTCGCGGTGGCTCCGTATCGTAAAACGCGATGAATCCTTCTTTCTGATTTTTTTCTCCCTGAAAGTGAATATATGGAGTCAAGGTTGAGGTTAGTGGAGCGTCAGGGGGCCCACGAGGCAGGGGGCGCGCCCCCCACCCTTGTGGACAGGGTGTGGGGGCCCTGACGTGGATCTTTCTTCCAGTATTTTTTATACATTCGAAAAATAATCTCCGTTGATTTTTAGGTCATTCCGAGAACTTTTATTTCTACACAAAAATAACACCATGGCAATTCTGCTGAAAACAGCGTCAGTCTGGGTTAGTTCCATTAAAATCATGCAAGTTAGAGTCCAAAACAAGGGCAAAAGTGTTTGGAAAAGTAGATACAACGGATACATATCAACTCCCCCAAGCTTAAACCTTTGCTTGTCCTCAAGGAATTCAGTTGATTTACTTAAAGTGATAAAGGAAAAACTTGTACAAACTCTGTTTGCTCTTGTTGTTGTAAATATGTAAAGCCAGCATTCAAGTTTTCAGCAAAAATTATAAACTAGCCATATTCGCAATAACATTTAGGACTCATGTTTACTCATATCAATGTCATAATCAGCTAGCGATTAATAATAACAAATCTCGGATGACAACAATTTCTCAAAACAATCATGATATGATATAATAAGATGGTATCTCGCTAGCCCTTTCTGAGACCGCAAAACATAAATGCAGAGCACCTTTAAAGATCAAAGACTGACTAGACATTGTAATTCATAGTAAAAGAGATCCAGTCATAGTCATACTCAATGTAAACTAACAGTAATGGATGCAAATGACAGAGGTGCTCTCCAACTGGTGCCTTTTAATAAGAGGATGATGACTCAACATAAAAGTAAACAGATAGGCCCTTCGCAAAGGGAAGCAGGGATTTGTAGAGGTGCCAGAGCTTGATTTTGAAATAGCATTGAATAATATTTTGAGCGGTATACTTTCATTGTCAACATAACAACTGAGAGATCACGATATCTTCCATGCTACACACATTATAGGCGGTTCCCAAACAGAATGTAAAGTTTATACTCCCCCTCCACCAACAATCATCAATCCATGCCTTGCTCGAAAAAACGAGTGCTTCCAACTAACAAGAGTCCCGGGGGAGTTTTGTTTGCAATTATTTTGATTTGATTTGCATAAAGCATGGGACTGGGCATCCCGGTGACCAGCCATTTTCTTGTGAGTGAGGAGCGGAGTCCACTCCTCTTCAGAATAACCCGCCTAGCATGGAAGATATGGACAAACCTAGTTGATACATGAGCTATTCAAGCATACAAAACAGAATGTTTATTTGAAGGTTTAGAGTTTGTCACATACAAATTTACTTGGAACGACAGGTAGATACCGTAAATAGGCAGGTATGGTGGACTCATATGGAACAACTTTGGGGTTTATGGAGTTGGATGCACAAGAAGTATTCCCGCTTAGTACAAGTGAAGGCTACAAAAAGACTGGGAAGCGACCAGCTAGAGAGCGACAACAGTCATGAACATGCATTACAATTAATCGACACCGAATGCAAGCATGAGTAGGATATAATGCACCATGAACATAAATATCATAGAGGCTATGTTGATTTTGTTTCAACTACGTGCGTGAACATGTGCCAAGTTAAGCCACTCGAATCGTTCAAAGGAGGATACCACCCTATCATACCACATCACAACCATTTTAATAGCATGTTGGCATGCAAGGTAAACCATTATAAGCTCCTAGATAATTAAGCATGGCATAAGCAACTATAATATCTAATTGTCATTGCAAATATGTTTCTTCCATAGTAGGCTGAATCAGGAACGATGAACTAATCATATTTACAAAAACAAGAGAGGTCGAGTTCATACCAGCTTTTCTCATCTCAATCAGTTCATCATATAATCATCATTATTGCCTTTCACTTGCACGACCGAATAGTGTGGATAATAATAATAGTGCACGTGCATTGTACTAAGCTGGAATCTACAAGCATTCAATTCAAGAGAGAGGACAAGGTAATATGGGCTCTTTGTTAGATCAACAATAATGCTTATGAGAGCCACTCAACATTTTCATTATGGTCTTCTCCTCTCGACCCCCAAAGAATAAGCAAAGAAACAGAACTATTTACACGGGAAAGCTCCCAACAAGCAAAAGAATGGAAAGTAAACTAGCTAAAAGCTACAACTAATTTTTTGGTTTTTTCTTAAGGTTTATCAAACACACAAGAAAAAATCATAAAAAGGGGAATAAACTAGCATTGATATTAGAATGAAAAAGTATGAGCACCGACAACTAGCATGAGTGTGTGGACAGGAATGTAATGTCGGTGAGAAGTACGTACTCCCCCAAGCTTAGGCTTTTGGCCTAAGTTGGTCTATGACCACGGCCGGCGTGGCGGATATCCAAAGTTATAGCTGGGGTCGTACCGAGATGCAGTGTCGGGTTGCCACTGGTTGGCAATCTCCTCTGGATCCCACTGGTAAACAGACTGCCATGAGGGATCAAATTGTGGTTCCGGCTTTGGCTCTGTAGCTAGTGTGGGGTTTCGATAGGCGTGAATGGCCCCCGGCGGAACAAGGTACTTGCCCGCAGATAAGTCAAACAAGGAAGGAGTAGGCAAAGTAATAGTCTCAGGGTGATTTTTATCAAATATCAGCTTGTACTTAAGCATCTTTTCCTTATTCTTAACGATAAAATCATATTCTACCATACTCTTATTGTCTAGAAAAACAGGAGGCAACAACTTCTCTTCCTTAAGTATCCCGATTATTGTCACTTCGGGGTTAATGGATCATAACACATAATAGGTGACTATAGACTTGCAAGATAGGATCAAGAACTCTCATATATTGATGAAAACATAATATGTTCAGATCTGAAATCATGGCACTCGGGCCCTAGTGACAAGCATTAAGCATAGCAAAGTCATAGCAACATTAATCTCAGAACACAGTGGATACTAGGGACCAAACCCTAACAAAACTAACTCGATTACATGATAAATCTCATCCAACCCATCACCGCCTAGCAAGCCTATGATGGAATTACTCACGCACGGCAGTGAGCATCATGAAATTGGTGATGGAGGAAGGTTTATGATGACTATGGCGACGGATTCCCCTCTTCGGAGCCCCGAACGGACTCCAGATCAGCCCTCCTGAGAGAGTTTAGGGCTTGGCGGCGGCTCCGTATCGTAAAATGCGATGAATCCTTCTTTATGATTTTTTTCTCCCTGTAAGTGAATATATGGAGTCAAGGTTGAGTTCGGTGGAGCGTCAGGGGGCCCACGAGGCAGGGGGCGCGCCCCCACCCTCGTCGACATGGTGTGGGCCCCTGACGTGGATCTTTCTTCCAGTATTTTTTATATATTCCAAAAATAATCTCCGTTGATTTTCAAGTCATTCCGAGAACTTTTATTTCTGCACAAAAATAACACCATGGCAATTCTGCTGAAAACAACATCAGTCCGGGTTAGTTCCATTCAAATCATGCAAGTTAGAGTCCAAAACAAGGGCAAAAGTGTTTGGAAAAGTAGATACAATGGAGACGTATCAGAAGCATGTTTACTAATAAGCTTAAGATCATTAACAGTTCTACTCATATAATCACTCAAGTGGTCAAGCCGTAAGCATTACGTTCCAATTGCCTACTAACATAAGCATTGAAATTTTCTTGTTTACCAACAAAATTATCAAACTCATCCAAGCATTGACTAGCAGACTTATTATGAGGAATATCACCTTCATCAAATCTATGGAGAGAGTTTACCTCTACTGCCTGTGTCGGGTTATTAAGATGCTCCAATAGGCAGTAGATTCTTAACATCTTCAGCTTTAATACCTTTTTTCTTTCATAGATTTCTTTGCCTCTTGCATACCTTCAGGACTGAGAAATAGAATACCCCTTTTCTTCGGAGTTGGCTTAGGAGTTGGTTCAGGAAGTGTCCAATCATTATCATTACTCAATATATTATTCAATAGCAATTCAGCTTTCTCAACGGTTCTTTCCCTGAAAACACAACCAACACAACTATCCAGGTAGTCTCTGAAAGCATTGGTTAGTCCATTATAAAAGATATCAAGTATTACATTTTTCTTGAGAGGATTATCAGGAAAAGCATTAAGTAATTGGAGAAGCCTTCCCCAAGCTTGTGGGAGACTCTCTTCTTCAATTTGCGCAAAGTTAAATATTTCCTTTAAAGCAGCTTGTTTCTTATGGGCAGGGAAATATTTTGCAGAGAAGTAGTAAATCATATCCTGGGGACTACGCACACAACCAGGAGCAAGAGAATTAAACCATAACTTAGCATCACCCTTTAATGAGAAAGGAAACAACTTAAGAATATAGTAATAGCGATTTTTTTTCCTCATGAGCAAATAGGGTGGCTATATCATTTAATTTAGTAGGATGTGCCACAATAGTTTCAGATTCATAACCATAGAAATGATCAGTTTCAACCAAAGCAATTAACTCTAGATCGATAGAGAATTCATAATCCTTATCAGTAACAAAGATAGGTGAAGTAGCAAAATTGGGATCATATTTTATTCTAGCATTCAACGATTTTTCTTTCACCTTAGCTAACAGTTTCTTAAGATCTTCCCTATCATTGCAAGCAAAGAAGTCTGTAGTAGTTTCTTCATCCATGACATAACCCTTAGGTACAACAGGAAATTCATATCTAGGGGGAGAATCATAATCTCTAGTTTCAAAAATATCACCAGTTTCAGTAATTTCATTCTCTCTAACCCTAGCGAGTTGTTCATCAAGAAATTCACCTAGTGGCACAATATTATCAAGAAGAGAAGTGGTTTCATCATAAGCATCATGCATAGCAGAAGTGGCATCATCAATAACATGCGACATATCAGAATCTATAGCAGGTGTTGGTGTCGCAAGTTTGCTCAAAACAAAAGGAGAATCAAGTGCAAAGCTAGATGGCAGTTCCTTACCTCCCCTCGCAGTTGAGGGGAAAATATTGGTTCTTTGATCTTTCAGATTCCTTATAGTGATCAACAGATATAAATCCCAAGTGACTCAAAGAATAGAGCTATGCTCCCCGACAACGGCGCCAGAAAAAGGTCTTGATAACCCACAAGTATAGGGGTTCACAACAATTTTCGAGGGTAGAGTATTCAACCTAAATTTATTGATTCAACACAAGGGGAGCCAAAGAATATTCTCAAGTATTAGCAGCTGAGTTGTCAATTCAACCAGAGTTGAAATACTTAATATCTGCAGCAAAGTATTTAGTACCAAAGTAATATGGAAGTAATGGTAACGGTGGCAAAAGTAACAGTAGTAGTTTTGTAGGAATCTAACAGTGGCAACGGAAAAGTAACGGAGCAAAGATCAATATGAAACGAGCTCGTAGGTAATGGATCAATGATGGATAATTATGTCGGATGGCATTCATCATCCAACAATTATAACATAGGGTGACACAGAACTAGCTCCAATTCATCAATATAATGTAGGCATATATTCCAAATATAGTCATACGTGCTCATGGAAAAGAACTTGCACGACATCTTTTGCCCTACCCTCCCGTGGCAGCGGGGTCCTAGTGGAAACTAAGGGATAATAGAGTACCAGACCAAAGCATTAGCACTTAGTGAATACATGAACTCCTCAAACTATGGTCATCACCAAGAAGTGTCCCGACTATTGTCACTCCGGGGTTGACGGATCATAACACATAGTCGGTGACTATAACTTGCAAGATAGGATCAAGAACACAAATATATTCATGAAAATATAATAGGTTCAAATCTGAAATCATGGCACTCGGGCCCTAGTGACAAGTATTAGGCACAACAAAGTCATAGCAACATCAATCTTAGAACATAGTGGATACTAGGGATCAAACCCTAACAAAACTAACTCGATTACATGGTAAATCTCATCCAACCCATCACGGTCCAGCAAGCCTACGATGGGATTACTCACGCACGACAGTGAGTATCATGAAATAGGTGATGGAGGATGGTTGATGATGACGACGTCGACGTATTCCCCTCTCTGGAGCCCAGAACGGACTCCATATCTACCCTCCCGAGGAAGAATAGGGCTTGGCGGCGGCTCCATATCGCAAAACGCAATGAATCCTTCTCTCTGATTGTTTTTCTCGCCGAACATGAATATATGGAGTTGGAGTTGAGGTCGGTGGAGGTCCAGGGGCCCCACAAGGACAGAGGGCACCCCCACCCTTGTGGCCAGGGTGCGGGCCCCCTTCGATTGATTCTTTCGTTAATATTTTTTATTTATTCCAAAACTTATCTCCGTGAAGTTTTTGGTCATTCCGAGAACTTCTATTTCTGCACAGAAATAACACCATGGCAATTCTGCTAAAAACAGCGTCAGTCCGGGTTAGTTCCATTCAAATCATGCAAGTTAGAGTCCAAAACAAAGGCAAAAGAGTTTGGAAAAGTAGGTACGATGGAGACATCACTGCTGCAGGATGGTCCAAAGGCAACACTACGATAGTGACCCTTCGACAAAACTGTGTGCGATGCCATAATCGCAAATGGTTTTGTAAAACAACCATAAAAAGGTGTAGTATGTTTGTGATGATGGATGCATCAAACACGGTTTTGATTTTAATTGCGTGTGTGACGCAGGGCATACGGTTTAATTCAATGAACTGTTTGCGATGAGGCGGAACAAAAGAAACGGGCAACCAGATGAAGGCATGTGCGATATACAGCATACAGTTCACTTAGATGAACTGTTTGTGATGAGGAGGAACAAAAAAAGGGCATCCTGATGAAGGTGTGCATGATATACAGCATACAGTTCACTAGGATGAACTGTGTGTGATTAGGGAACATAATGGAAACGGTTCAACTGAACAAGATGTGTGTGATACATGGCAAACAGGCCCGTAATCAGAAATGTGTGCGAAGACCAATAATAACACAGACGATTGCTGCTAATAAGCCGTGTGATTTGCTCTGTCTATAGAAGAATAACATGTATATATAACTGAAATAAACATCCAATTACATAAGTGACTATACAGATCATTCGCTCACACCTCAATAAACAATTGCATGTATTCTAAACTAGGAGAAATGATCATCTAGTCATCTACTTCTTGTGATGCTCTTGCCACTGCTATGTGACTCGATCCCTCATCTGGGGAAGGAAGAAGACAGTTCCTCATGTCAACGATCCGCCTGTACATCTCGTAGCTTGTGTACGCGTCCTTGTCCGCGTACTTGACATGTTCTTCATCCCGTATCTCATGCCAAACACTGTGTCAGGTGTTCTTGTCCTTCTTGCTCTCTTCCTTCATCTTCGCGTAGTAGGGGTCGACGATGGCTGAGGCGAGGTCAACCATGGAGTTCAGTTTGTTGTTTTCGCTCCCCCAGACCTTGTAGTGGTGCTGGATGTTGACAAGATTCGGGCATTTCAAGCCCGAAACCTCGAGCGCTTTTAGATCGTTGGTGGTGTCCACCATAGTGAAACTGTAGTCGGAGCTGTTGATAAACCTGGAGAAACACTCATAAGGCCTTGTGGCCAGGTGGTAGTGGTAGATGATACGTCTCCAACGTATCAATAATTTTTTAATGTTCCATGCTATTATCTTATCTGTTTTGGATGTTTAATGGGCTTTAATATACCTTTTTATATTATTTTTGGGACTAACCTACTAACCAAAGGCCTAGTGCAAATTGCTGTTTTTTGCCTATTTCAGTGTTTCGCAGAAAAGGAATATCAAACAGAATCCAAATGGAATCCAAACGGAATGAAACCTTCGAGAGAGTTATTTTTTGAACAAACGTGATCCAGGAGACTTGGAGTGGACGTCAAGAAAGAAGCGAGGAGGCCACGAGGCAGGAGGGCACGCCTAGGGGGGGGGGGTAGGCATGCCCCCACCCTTGTGGGCCCCTCGCAGCTCCACCGACGTACTTCTTCCTCCTATATATACCCATATACCCCGAAAACATCCAGGAGCACCACAAAACCCTATTTCCACCACCGCAACCTTCTGTACCCGTGAGATCTCATCTTGGGGCATTTTTCGGTGCTCTGACGGAGGGGGAATCGATCTTGGAGGGCTTCTACATCAACACCATAGCCTCTCTTATAATGTGTGAGTAGTTTACCATAGACCTTCGGGTCCCTAGTTATTAGCTAGATGGCTTCTTCTCTCACTTTGGATCTCAATACCAAGTTCTCCTCGATTCTCTTGGAGATCTATTTGATGTAATTCTTTTTGCGGTGTGTTTGTCGAGCTCCGATGAATTATGGGTTTATGATCAAGATTATCTATGAACAATATTTGATTCTTCTCTGAAATCTTTTGTGCATGATTTAAATATCTTTGCAAGTCTCTTCGAATTATCAGTTTGGTTTGGCCTACTAGATTGATCGTTCTTGCAATGGGAGAAGTGCTTAGCTTTGGGTTCAATCTTGTGGTGTCCTTTCCCAATGACAGCAGGGGCAGCAAGGCACGTATTGTATTGTTGCCAACAAGGATAAAAAGATGAGGTTTATATCATATTGCTTGAGTTTATCCCTCTACATCATGTCATCTTGCCTAGTGCGTTACTCTGTTCTAATGAACTTAATACCCTAGATGCATGCTGGATAGAGGTCGATGTGATGCCCCCGATTCAATCGTACACTAATCATACACGCAAACGTGTATGATCAAGATCAGGGACTCACGGGAAGATATCACAACACAACACTACAAATAAAATAAGTCATACAAGCATCATATTACAAGCCAGGGGCCTCGAGGGCTCGAATACAAGAGCTTGATCATAGACGAGTTAGCGGAAGCAACAACATCTGAGTACAGACATAAGGTAAACGAGATTGCCTTAAGAAGGCTAGCACAAACTGGGATACAGATCGAAAGAGGTGCAGGCCTCCTGCCTGGGATCCTCCTAAACTACTCCTGGTCGTCGTCAGCGGGCAGCACGTAGTAGTAGGCACCTCCGGTGTAGTAGGAGTCGTCGTCGACGGTGGCGTCTGGCTCCTGAGCTCCAACATCTGGTCGCAACAACCAGGTAGAAGGGATAGGGGATAAGAGGGAGAAAGCAACCATGAGTACTCATCCAAAGTACTCGCAAGCAAGGAGCTACACTACATATGTATGCATTGGTATCAAATGGAATAAGGGTATCATATGTGGACTGAACTGCAGAAAGCCGGAATAAGAGGGGGATAGCTAGTCCTTTCGAAGACTATGCTTCTGGCAGCCTTCGTCTTGCAGCATGTAGAAGAGAGTAGACTGAAGTCCTCCAAGTAGCATCGTATAGTGTAAGCCTAACCGATGATCCTCCCCTCGTCGCCCTGTGAGAGAGCGATCACCGGTTGTATCTGGCACTTGGAAGGGTGTATTTTATTAAGTATCCGGTTCTAGTTGTCATAAGGTCAAGGTACAACTCCAAGTCGTCCTTTTACCGAAGATCACGGCTATTCGAATAGATAAACTTCCCTACAGGGGTGCACCACATTCCCCAACACGCTCGATCCCATTTGGTCGGACACACTTTCCTGGGTCATGCCCGGCCTCGGAAGATCAACACATCGCAGCCCCACCTAGGCACAACAGAGAGGTCAGCACGCCAGTCTAAACCTATGCGCACAGGGGTCTGGGCCCATCGCCCTTAGCACACCTGCATGTTGCGTACGCGGCCTTAAGTAGACCTAGCCTAATGGCGTTCCAGTCCAATCCGGCGCGCGCCGCTCCGTCGCTGACGTCACGAAAGCTTCGGCTGATACCACGACGCCGGGATACCCATAACTACTCCCACGTAGATGGTTAGTGCGTATAGACCAAATGGCTAGACTCAGATCAAATACCCAGATCTCGTTAAGCATGTTAAGTATCCGCGAACGCCGACCAGGGCCAGGCCCACCTCTCTCCTAGGTGGTCGGAACCTGCCCTGTCGCTCCGCCTCAAAGATCCACTCGTGGGTGCTCCTACGAGCCGACCCGTCTTTAATCACCACATGTATCATGTATAAAGTATATAGTAAATACCCGTGATCACCTCCCGAAGTGATCACGGCCCGATAGTAGCATGGCAGACGGACAAGAATGTAGGGCCACTGATGATAAACTAGCATCCTATACTAAGCATTAGGTTTGCAGGTAAAGGTAACAATAGTAGTAGCAAGGACAGGCTATGCAACATGATAGGAATAACGAAAAGCAGTAACATGCTACACTACTCTAATGCAAGCAGTATAGAGAAGAGTAGGCGATATCTGGTGATCAAAAGGGGGGGCTTGCCTGGTTGCTCAGACAAGAATGAGGGGTCATCAACACAGTAGTCAACCGGGGCATCAGCGGCGTCGGTCTCGTAGTCTACCGGAAAGAAGTAACGGAGGGGGAACACAATAAATAATAGAGCAATCAAACCATAACATGACAAACGTGGTGCTAGAGGTGATCTAACGCAGCGATAGGTGATACCGGCGAAGGGGGGAAACATCCGGGAAAGTATTCCCGGTGTTTCGCGTTTTCGGACAGATGAATCGGAGGGGGAAAGTTGCATGTTTGCTATGCTAGGGATGTGTAGCGGACGAACGGGCTGCGTATTGGGATTCGTCTCGTTGTTCTGAGCAACTTTCATGTACAACATTTTTCCATCCGAGCTATGGTTTATTTTATATCAATTATCAAAGATTTAAAGATTTTCTGGAATATTTTTAGTTAATGTAATCCAAATTTGACCAAGTCAAAATGATTAGTCAAAAAGGGGGATGTGGCCCACATGTCATTGGCACATAATTTAATTGATGGCTAAACTAAAATGAAGGGGTTAAAATTAACATAGGGGGCCACATGACATAGGCTAGCAATTATCCTAAGTAGTACTAATTAGTCTAACTACTCTCACCACTAAGTATTTAATCAGCCTAAACTAATCAGGGCCATCCCCACTTGGCAGTGAGCCAGCCCTGCCTTCCACGCACACACACAACACACTCACGCACACAGCTCTGTTTCTGCTAACAAAAGATAGCATTTTGTGATTTTCGTCGAATTTAATCTATGCACCAAATGGATTTGGTCCAATGGAAACATTTGAGCATTGTCAAGTGTACTACCTACACATATTTATTTTAGCTATGTTGAGCTTTGTTTAGTTCCTGTTTTGAGGCTGTTTAGAGGGCTAATCATTGCAATTTTAGAAAAGCTAGCAGCTGCTACAGTAACTGAATGTTACTGTAGCAGCGCTGCACTTGTAGCAGCAGCATTACAGCAAGCAGCGGCACGCGCGCAGGGGGGCGATGCGGCAGCAGCAGCTATAGCAAGCAACAGCAGAGCAGCATGGGCATCAAGCAGCAACAGCGAACGCATGCGGGAGCAACGGCTCGCGAACAGCAGTAGTTCAGCAGCGATCAGCGCAGGCGCGACGAGCAGCAGCAAGGGCGCGCGAGGGAGGCGACAGGGGAGTGGCCGGGCGAGGCAGGCGTGCGCGCAGGCACACGCGGGCTGGAGGGGCGCGGCCAGGAGAGGCTATGCGCACGGGGACACGGAGGTCTGGCCATGGTGGCCACGGGCGACGGGGCGGGCGCGGGGAGCATGGCTACGGGCGCAGCTACCACGCGCGGTACTCGGCCGGACGCAGGGTACGGCGCGGGCGGAGTGGCCAAGGGCGACAGGAGCAGAGTTTCAGACGCGATGATGACGAGCGCGGCACCGGCACTCTGGTGGCCAGTTGGCCCGGGGGTTTGGTCTACAAGATGAGCGCGACGCGCCGCGTCCGAAGGTGCAAGAAGCACGAGCACCTACGGCCGATGACGGCGGCGGCAGCGAAGCCGAGCGGAGGTCGGAGCATGGCTACGGTGGTTGTTCGCTACGGGGCACATGCGGTAGCAGGGAGATGGGGAAAACATGGTGATGCTCACAGTGATGACGGGGCCAAGCTCGGGGAGGTGCAGGGGTGGTCGGAGAGGAGCTGACGGCGATGAATCCGACGATGATGCGGCAGTGGCTGAAGGCGGAGAAGAACTCGATCCCGACAGTGCGGCGGAGTTGAGGTCGAGATGGTTCGCGTAGAGGACATAGACGACGGAGGCGGAGCTCCCGAGCAACTCTAGGGGGTGGGGGGGGGGGGGGAACGACGGTGGCCACGAGATTTGACGACGGCGCACACCGGCTCCTCACATGTGAGCTCCAGATCGAGGGGAAATGAGGCGAGGTGGAGGAGGGGGATAGTGGCTAGGGTTTGCCACTGAGTGGTCGGGGAGAACTTGTAGGCTACGGGGAGGAGCTGGATCGCCAGCACGTGGCCGATCCAACCATGGACGCCGCGGGCGCGTCCAGCGCGTCTCCTGTGAACAGGAGGTAGGAGGAAACCTCCTGGTGGGCTGGGCTAGCTACAGGTCTTTGGGCCTTAAGTGTACAGTAGTTAGGTTTCTTTCTCCTTTTCTTTTCTGTTTGCCCTTTTTCTTTTCTGTTTCTTTTAATTAGCTACTGTTTTCCATTTAAAACTTGATCCAAATGAATTTTTTAAAAAGTGGAGCCTTGACACATAAATACTATGCAATAAGCTGCACTGCCACCAAAAGTCTAGTCCCCAAATAATTTAGTTTGATATTTTACTAATTAGTAAATGCATTTAGATAATTATGTCTGCTACTATTTTATTTATATTAGAGCATTTAAACACTTTATAAAAATGTGGTTTCTTCACCTTTATTACTTAGGATTTATTTGTCCCAGCTTGAACATTTTAGTTTTAATGTTTGAAAACTTTTGATGCTTGTCTTTATCTTAAATTTGAATTTGAATCGTTTTTGAACCATCGCGAGATTAACAACAGTAACCGAGGTGACGTGGCATCATTAGCGTGGAGTTACTGTAGCTTAATTATCCGGGCGTCACAGTTGATGTGTGGAGTAATAGTAGTATCGCATCCAGGAGATCGCTCCTATAACCGCCCTGGCCTTAGAGCTGGAGCAGACTGCGCCATCCGAGGACGGGAGGATCAACCCCACCATGGAGGCCACTGATTCTACGGCGTCGGAGACGCACATAGACTTAACCTCTCACGACATCTTTGTCACCGGAACTCCGGAATCGTCTTTGGCCATAAGTTCCAAACCCCGTGAGCCCGCAGACGCCAAACTTGATCGCTTATCGATCTTCGAGTTCAGTGCCGCAGACATCTTCCAGCACTCACCCTTGGGCGATGTGCTAAACTCATTAAAGAACCTGCTCTTGGCAAAGGACTCACAGCCGAACTATATTCGGTTCGAACTAGGGGTTGATGGTGGAGATATTTTGCTTCCCACCCGCCACCCACTTCATTGCCACGGTCGAGGATTTGACCGATACACTTGATTACGACTCCGAGGACATCGACGGTAGGGACAACAATGCCGGAGAAGAAGAGGCCCAGAACCCGCCATTCACCGGACGCTGGACAGCCACTTCCTCGTATGATGTATACATGGTGGATGCACCAAAGGAGAACAGCGGCGATGACAAGGAACATCCAGCTGCGGATAAACCTTCCGAAATACAATCCAAGCATCGGTGTTAGCGACGCCGCTCTAAGTCACGCCGTAGTAAAGACAGCAACACCGACACAGGAGATGATAATACTCCAGATGGTGCCGAAGACAACGAAGACCCCGTTGTCGGTGTCAAAACCAGCGGATCTCGGGTAGGGGGTCTCGAACTGTGCGTCTAAGGCGGATGGTAACAGGAGGTAGGGGACACGATGTTTACCCAGGTTCGGGCCCTCTTGATGGAGGTAATACCCTATGTCCTGCTTGATTGATATTGATGATATGAGTATTACAAGAGTTGATCTACCATGAGATCGTAGAGGCTAAACCCTAGAAGCTAGCCTATGGTATGATTGTTGTTGTCCTACGGAATAAACCCTCCGGTTTATATAGACACCGGAGGGGGTTAGGGTTACACAGAGTCAGTTACAAGGGAGGAGATCTTCATATCCGTATTGCCAAGCTTGCCTTCCATGCCAAGGAGAGTCCCATCCGGACATGGGACGAAGTATTCAATCTTGTATCTTCATAGTCCAACAGTCGACCAAAGGATATAGTCCGGCTGTCCGGAGACTCCCTAATCCAGGACTGCCTCAGTAGCCCCTGAACCAGGCTTCAATGATGATGAGTCCGGCGCACAGTTTTGTCTTCGACATTGCAAGGCGGGTTCCTCCTCCGAATACCCCATAGAAGATTTTGAACACAAGGATAGTGTCCGGCTCTGCAAAACAAGTTCCACATACCACCATAGAGAGAATAATATTTCCACTAATCTAGTCTGCTGACATGTTTTGACAGCATGACATCATTTCATGGCTTGGTCATTATTCAAACCATTTTTCTCAACCAGCACTGCACATATTGCGAGGCAGTTTTCTTGACACGTCTTGTCAAAGCAGAGATCGTGTCCCCTTATTACGGGATTCTCATCAATACGGACGTGGGTAACCCAACCGCGCCATCAATTATGGTGCTTGGGGAATAAGCGATTTTACCAGGAAAGTGGGGAGGCGCATTGCCTCTTTTGCCCTTATAAAGGGACAAGGATTCACCCTTTTTACCCACGCCTTCTTCCTCCTTGCTTATCCATTCTCGCACACTCGAGCTCCAGTGCCCAAGTTCGCGTCTTTCTCCTCAAACCACTCCAAGCATGTCCGGAGCGGGAGCCAAGTGGATGGTCTCCCCCGTCACGGAGGAGCACATCGCAAAGTTACGAGAAGCCGGATATCTGGCCACGGATATCACGCACCGGCTGCTAGATGCGGGGGAGATCATCCCTATGCCCGAACCCCAAGAGAGGGTAGTTTTTCTTAACCACTTCGTCCGCGGACTGGGATTTCCCCTCCACCCGTTTGTCCACGGGCTCATGTTCTACTACGGGCTGGATTTTCATGATCTGGCCCCCAATTTCATCCTCAACATCTCGGCGTTTATTGTCATGTGCGAGGCCTTCCTCCGCATTAGGCCCCACTTTGGCCTGTGGCTGAAGACCTTCAATGTCAAACCGAAGGTGGTGGTTGGCCAGCAAGCAGAGTGTGGAGGCGCCATGGTGAGAAAAATGCCTAACGTCAGCTGGCTCGAAGGCTCCTATGTGGAGACCATAAAGGGGTGGAAATCAGGGTGGTTCTACATCCCCGAGCCGCGCGACACCAACTGGGTGGCGACCCCCAAATTTTGATCCGGAATCCCCACGCGGCTCACTTCCTGGAAAGAGAAAGGCCTGTCCTGGGGTTCCCCGGTAGAGCTGACCGGACTCCAGACCTGTATCCGGAACATGCCGAGCAAGAAAATCAAGCTCGTCAACGTGGTCCAGGTCATGCTCTTCTGCCGGATCCTCCCGTGTCAACGACGGGCGTTCAATCTGTGGGAGTTCGACCCGGCCAAGCACCAGATGCTGCGAGAGCTCTTCGACACGACGCACAAGGACGTCTGGAAGGTGCTGTTCAAGGGCGCCGAGGTATCTCCTCCCCTTACCGAGGACCGCGGACTCAGCGCAAAGCGCCATGCTAATCCGATAAGTTTTTCATATCTCACATGATATTTATTTGCCCCAATTTTATCATGTGCGGGATCTAAGCTTCCATGCCTTTAACAGGACTGGGTAAAGATAGTGGAGCAGCTCGATTGCCCAGCCCCCTACCTGAAGATCCTGCAGATGCTCTCCTAACGGAGATGCTGGCTCTGACACCTTACGAGGTGCCGGTGAAGAAGACCAAGAAGAAGGCCACGGGGATCCAAAAGGGTCTCCGGCGCAAGGTTATATCGGACTCATCGTCCGATAACTCCGATGCGCCCTCCTCCCACGAAAATGAGGAGGAGGAAGAGGAAAGTTCCCCCCTCCAGACAAGGGAGACAAGAAAAGGAAGGCTGACCCAACCGGGGAGGCCGAAGGGTCCAAGAATGGAAGGACCCTCCTTCCGGACTGATCCACGATGGCTGCCTACAACGGCGACAAGTGGTTACCCAGGGAGAAGCCCCTGGCGAAGTCGTAAGCATCTGGACACCATAGTAATTCATGATATGTTTTATTGCACCGTTTCTCATTATGCCGCATATGATTATGCAGTCCGTCCCAAGCCCATCTCGACGTATATTCGTCGGACGGTTCTTTGGACTCGTCGGATATGAACATTGATTCACCTCCGACCACCTCCACCCCTTGCCCTACGGACAACATCGAGGTGTTGTCTCAAAAGGCATCGAGCCGAGGGGAGGTAGTCCTGGGGGTGCCTCGAGGCGACCTTCCGGACCCTGGGCACAAAGGGGGAAGACTCCCATGGGCTCCAAGTTCGGCCCCCAGCCGTACACTGTGCCGGAACCTTCGGTGGTTCCAGAATCTGGCAGGTAATCCCCCGTTAAGGGGCACAAGCCGCCCATGCCGGTGACCTCTGTCCATCCAGAGGCACTTGACAACTTGCTGGAAGCGCTTCGCGGTGCTTCCATCGATGAAGAGCACCGCACTATCATGAGTGCGGTGATCGAGAAGGTTCAGTCCACCAAAAACGGACTGGCCGAAGCTTGCGCCAGCCTTCTAACAGGCTTTGAGGTAAGCAATCAAAATATAAGAAAATATTACCGCATAGACAGTAGCCCCTGATGCTCTGTTCGGCGTTCGCGGAGAAAGGCCGAATAGAGGATCAAATGATGACTCAGGAGTTTAAGCAGAATATGTCTATGTGTATGTGCAGGCTTCACTGCTGGCCGCTGCCGCACGTACTGCGGAGGTCTCTACACTGAAGCAGGACCTTTAGCGGTCCGAGGACGAGCTCGGCCTTACCAAGAGGCAGCTCAAGGAGAGCAAAGGTAAGCAATACCTTGTCTATATATTTAAAAAGAATTTTGGGTGTAAAGTAATAGGATCATCATGAATTTGCCAGGGGCCACGACCGAAGTGGTGACCCTGAAGAAGGCGCTGTCTAAGGCCGAAGACAAAGCGGCCAAGGAGCGCATTGAGCGGGAAAAGAAAGAAGCCCGGGTAGGCGAGGTGCAGCAAGAGCTCGAGGCTCTCACCAAAAACACGAGTCCTTGGAGCTTGACTCTAAGACACGAGAGTCCGAGCTTGCGAAGGCGCTCGAAAGCGCCCGGAGCGCCAAGGCTGAAGCCCACAAGGCCCTCCAGGAGATTGATGCGGTAAAGAAGATAGCAGCGGGTAAGGCATTCATTATGCAAAGCAAGCATGTGAAGGAAACTTTCCTTTTACTTACCCGAGTTCGGAGCTCTCCAGGAGCGTTCGCATATCTTCCCCGCAGTGTACTGGATGCACTACAAAAAAATACACTTCCGTGATGATACGTGTTTGTCACAGTAGGTCGCGTTTTTTGTCATGCATGTACATCCATGACGATTTTATGACAGAATCAAGATAGTCATACATGTGCTGTCGTAGAAGTGTTCCATGACATTACCAAAATTATCATCACAGAAGTGTCCACTTCCATGACGATAAATCGCGCGTCACAAAAGTGCTTTCGTCAAGGGTGACCGACACGTGACATCCACCGTAACAGAACGCCGTTAAGCTATCAGGTCGGGTTTTGGATCCGATAACCCGTTAACAACCCCGACCAATGGAGATTTTCCACGTGTAAAATCATCATTGGCTGGAGGAAACATGTGTCGGCTCACCGTTGGGACAGATGTCATCCGCTCATTGGACCGAAGGCGCCTAAGATATGACAACACGTGGCACGACCCAACAGAGGCCCATTCCTGTGAAAAGGCCGGCTCGTTTGACTTGGTCAAAAGGTGGCGGGCCGGCCCTTAGAAAGCCTGTTAACGGCCTGTTCGCATATAGTCCATTTACAGCCTGCTAACCCAGGGCCCATTATGCCCTATCTGAATTAGGCCTAGTAGCATCATCTGGGCCGTCCAATATGATTCAGCCTATTTTAACTTCTGGCCCATGTGTGGCCCGTGACTTCTTTCGGCCCATATGAGGACCGTTGTAACTCTTGGCCCATTAACGGCCCGTGGTGAAACTCGCCTGTAATGAACAGTGTATCACTTTATACCCATTAACGGCCCGTTATTCCATTGGGTCGTTTACAGCCCAAGTTATCTTTCGGCCTTCTCAGGGCCCATTGATTCTTGGGCTCATTTGCAGCATTCGATTACATACGGCCCGTT
Organism: Triticum monococcum; assembly: GCA_034509565.1. Classification (NCBI taxonomy): domain Eukaryota; kingdom Viridiplantae; phylum Streptophyta; class Magnoliopsida; order Poales; family Poaceae; genus Triticum; species Triticum monococcum. The sequence continues at coordinate 82,366,845 of CM067843.1, forward strand.
ACTGTCATTTTCTGCTTGTGGGCCAAATTTAGCCCGTCGTTACAGTCGGCCCATTTGCGTACCATTAATACATTGGGTCGTTTTCATGTCAAAAAAACCCGTTGGGCTATTTTCATAGAGTTATCAAATACAGCCTATTAACGACCCGTTATGGTCCACGAATAGTATGGCCCATGATTGGCGAAATGATGATACGCCCCGTAGAAGGCCCATGGATCCTACGGCCCGTATGAGGCCGATGGATAGTACGGCCCGTAGAAGGCCCATGGACCCTACGGCCCGTAGAAGGCCCATGGACCCTAAGGCCCGTATAGAAGGCCGATGGATCCTATGGCCGGATGAAGGCCCATGGATTATACGGCCTGCAGGAGGCCCATGGTTACAACAGTCCGTGTGTTGCCATGATCATTTTGGCCTAGTTACCAAAAATAGGCTACTGTGGCCACTAGAAAAAAACAGAAAAAGAACTGCAGTGACTACAAGCAAACAACTAAACAAGACAATAAGGAAATAAATAAGCAAGCAATTAACGCTAGCCTATTACCGCTATTACACATATTACTTCCACTGGGCATCAAAGTTCGCCACCAGTGCAAATATAGGGAACAAAGCAACACATTACATACACTGGCCGTCAAAATTGGCCACCGGTGCAAAATAACGTGACAACAAAACAAGAGCATAACTGAAACAACTTCAAAAGAGCTCAAGAAACGTTATCCTGGGTATCCACCATGCTGGCAATAAGCTTAGCAAGCTGATTAGCTTTGTCCTGTTTGGCGCTAAAATCCTCCAACGCTTGCTGTTGCACCAGAAAGTATGCATCTAAATGCTCCAGGGACTTCCGCAGTCCTTCCACTTCTTGTCGCAGCACAGCTGATTGATGCCTTTCAGCTTGTAGTTGAGACTCAAGAAACCGAACTAATTCAGACAGTGAGTTTGAATAGCTTGTGCAAGCGGTACTGGCCAGTAACTCGAACACTAAACCAAGACAGGACTTTGGGGTTGTCTCGTTGTCTTCAAGATAGTCTTCCTTAGCTGTTGTAGCAGCTTTGTTGGAGACCAACAAGGATGTGTCACTATCCTGAACCTTATCTGCATTACTTCCTTTACCATTGCTTAATAAGGCACTCTTCCCCAATATCCTATCAGCATTCTAAAAGAAGAAACAAGAATACACATAACAAGTTTAGCATGTACTAGTATATGAAACTCATTTCAGCGAACCAGTTCATTAGTAAGGTGGACAGGATTAAACTACCAAGTCTTCTATTGCCAAGTACTAGTACATAATAAAAGCATCAAACAAACATATATCTATGTCCTATGGTCACTTCATTGTCTTGCCAAATCAAAATAGAGACACGGTTCAAATCATATCAGTTCAAGACAAAGCAGCAGTGAAAGAATACAAAGCGTGGGAAACTACATGGCACAACAAGATTTCAGATGGGTACCATGGGTCTACATGTAAAACAACACTATTGGCTCTGTTGTGATGCTAGTAATGTGCATGATATGAAAGTCAACTGTATACACAATTGAAATTGAAATCAATAGAGCTATTGATAAGAGCAAACCTGTTAAAGAAACATGCGTGAACATACCTGCTGTGCCATTGGAGTTTCGATTGGATCCTTCAATTTAAAAATAAGTTTGTATGAGTAAATACAGTGATACAAGAGCAAAGCAATCATAGTTAAAAAAAGGCGCGCCTAAGCGAGCACTTAAGTGCGCCTAGGCTCTAGGCGTTGGCAAAATGCATTGTGCATAACTACGCATAATCTGTGCATAACTGCGCATAAGCATGCGCTTTGGTCAGTAAAGCGCAAGGCGGTGGCAAAACGCACAATTAACGCCTAACGCTTTTTTGAACTATGATAGCAATGGAATCTTAAATTAGAACAGTTGTTCTTCAGGTTTAGGCACTTGTTCTACATGAACAGAGTACAATAAGATGCAATAATATAATACTTAAACATAGAAAATGAGCTCATAGACCTTACCACATTCTTAGTTCGGGACCAGTACAGAACAAGGCATTCCCAGTCATCATCCAGTAAATGTGTCTCAGGAGAACGTAAGGGAATTTGATGAGTTTCTTTGCCGGTGAAGTACGTTTTCTTCAGGTAATTCCAATACTGCCACCAAGCATTCTTGAAGATAGCAGAGGTAATAGCACAGGTTACCTCATCCTGACTTTCCAAATTGGTCCTTCTCTATAGAGAAAATGGGAAAATTTGCTGTATTATAACCATCATGGAGGTAGGATGTATGGGACGAAGCAAAGTAATTGCCATGAATAACATTACTTACACATAACTCCTGGACAAACACCTACAACTGGCATTTTCCTTCATCTTCAGTATAATATTTCCAAGATGGGAAGATACACACATACGATTTAACAACATCAAATGCGATAGATGCTAAACTACGACTAGTTGGTTGTGCTTCCTTACAGGAATAGGCGTACTAACTGGTGGAGTTGGGGTTCGCCGTGATAGTACTGTCCCTTTGGGCACTGGAGCTGCCTTACTAACTGCTCTTGTTTGGGAGCTCTATGGTGGAGATGGTGTTGTGTCAACATGAACTGGGTTACTATCGGCTGGGGTTGGGGTTAGATTGGGTGAAGCTGGTTCTCTGTCCATCGCAGTAGGGGTACAATCTGCGAGAGTTTGGGTTATGTGTGGTAGGGCTGGTTCTTGTGCATGTACAACCGGGGTGCTATCTCCACCAAGAGGTAGCACTGTTTTATTTGAAGACCGTGTTTTTAGTACGCTAGATACTGGCATCACCCGCTCCAATTCAAATGGCTGATAAACAGGAAACATAGTTGAATGTACAGACATTGTATGAGAGACAGATGCAATAGATAGTGTGGAAAAAAGAGGGCATGAAATAGTTGACATGTATATTGTTTAACTAAAACGGATAGCATGACATAATTTCACATATATGATGTCTATCTAAACTGGATAGCATAGCATAACATAATTCAAAGATATGATGAATAACTAAACAGGATCGCATGACATAATTCACCTACATGTTATCTAAGTAATCAGGATCACATCATTTAATTACATATGTGATTTATATGCTAAATAGAGGGCATTTGATATGATGTCTGAATTAAGAACATGGTGTTGAATATTGTGTATATGATGTCTAAACTATGCAATGCAAGACACCGTATGCATGATATGAACAATATAACCGTGCCAAGTTAGAGCATACACCTCAGTGGGGGAATAGGACTGGTCATCTGTCTCTGAATCCATCTTTGAGGAGCTATCGGGACCCAACAAGATATCTGCTTCGACAGGTAGCACTGTCTGCTCTGAAGGCCTTGTTTTCACTCCAGATTTTTCCATCTCCCACCCAAATGGCTGATTCACAGGAAGAGTAGTTTAATGTACAAACATTGTCAACAAATGGAAATGTAATGAAGAAAATGATGGGCAAGATATCATTCAAATATATGATGCCTGGTTAAACAGGATGGCATTGCACATTTCACATATATTATGGCTGGCTAAAAGACATGAGACTGCATAATTCCTATATATGATATAGAAACTAAACAGGTGGCATTACAGAACATGTCTAAACTAAGTAGATGACATATATGATGTCAAAAGTAGGCACTGCAAGGCAACATATGCATGATATGACTAACATCATCATGCCAAGGTAGAGCAAACACCTTGGGGGGGGGTAAATAGGAGTGGTCAGCGGCGTCTGAATCCGCCTCAGAACAGATATCTTCCTCTGGATTACAATCTGGAGAGGGGTGGGGAGGGTTTGCCATTGAACCCACCATGGAGCGATGTCTACATGACATTGTATTGCCGCGCAAAACTCTTCTCTTTTTCTCTACATGTTCAGCATGACCATGTACAATATCTGACATGCATACGAAAAAAATATGGTGAGATTATGTAAGGAGAGCATGCAGAAATTTAGAGTGATGGTAACAACCAGTGGATCGACGTTTTTCCATTGAACCAAAATAGCCCTAATGGATCGACGTGAATGTATAGTAATAAGTGAACAAGTGTACAACCTATTTGCCGTAGCCATGTCGACCTCAGCATCATTGGGTTGATCGCTGAAGCAGTTGAGGCAGAGGTGGCTGTCGGAGGTGTGGAGGAAGATCTGAGGAATCTGTAGACAGCGTCCAGGGCACTGCTCTGTTGTGATGGATCGTTCTGTTGTTGGAGCAGTTCCGGTGAGCCGTAAGACGTCAAGGCTGAAGCAGCACAAGACAGACATTGTCAATCTCAAGTGGGATTCTAATAGAATCTCCAATAGATGATGTAAAATGGATGTAAAAATAACATCACCAAAAACCACCTGACTACAACAGATGAGGTAAAAACTGTTGACTCTGAACTTAACTGTCAAAACTGAAATTTATTGTGGAAACTGAATGCTACTGTCAAAACTGAACGCAATGGTAGCAGAGAGGCACTTGACATGTAGTTTAGGGAGGGCTTGCAGTTCATCTTCAACCTGCACCCCCCTGAGCCGCCAGCCACCACCGGCCGAACCACCGGCCCCAGCGCCGCCTCGCCGCCTCGAAACAACTCGCCACCGCCGCCCCGGCCAACCCTCTAGGCCCCCCCGCACCCCACCCTAAACCCTAAGATAGATAGTGGGGTACCTCTCCGGCGATCCCCCGTCCCTGTTGCGGGTGGTTCTTCCTTAACTCCGGCAAGCCCCAACCCCTGAAAATCGACTGACCCAAAAGTCGATTCAGTCGACTGAAGTGTGGCTTAATCGGAGCAGAGCAGCAACACGAGCGAGGGGGAGAGTAGTAGCAGCAACTGGGCGAGCGAGCGATCGAGCGAGAGCCAGAGCAGCAGCAGCAGATCCGGCTGGTATGGACACCGCCGCCGAAGGGGCCTCGCACTGGGGGAGAGCCGCCGTGGAGATGTCGCCCGCGGTGCCGGCTTCAAGGTAGCCGCTCCATGGGGGTGCGGGATGGAGCACTGTCGGCGCCAGGATGTCGAGTTAAGGAGAAGGTGCGATGCGATGAGTGTGCAACCTCTTTGGTGGCGCCTAGTAGGCCTCGGCTTCGTCCGAGGAGTCAGTGAGGATGCTGCGGTTCTGGTGGAGCAGGTTAAGGCGGCGTTGTGGGGATGGAGCAGCCACGATAGACGAGCGATCGTTGGAGCAACTCCTTGGAGGTGGAGGACAGGGTGGCTGAACCGGCGGGACGACGAGATAGACGACGGATCCTCATCCGGGGAGGTGGACGAGGGACGTCGAGCTGTTGCGGTCGACGACATCGTCGGGGAAGAGGCTCCGGCTGGGCAGTGGTGATGTGAAGGACAGAGGAGGGTGGGGTTTCGCGGCTCGAGCGGAGAGGTTATGGCGGCTAGGGATTTCGAATGGCGAAAAGGGGGCGATGGGAGGGGGTGAAGCATGAGTTAGGGACGCGCTTGTCCAAAATGTAGGGTGTGGTACAAAAGTACCCCCCCACCAATTTGAACTAGCGGCCCTTTCGGCTCAGGGTTAGAAGGGGGATTTTGCGTGTCGGGATTTGGAAGCTGGAGGGAGTTTTCGCGTGCGTTGTAATTTCGGGATAGCAAGGCGCGGGTTGTGAAGGCGCCAGTTTTGGGAGCACGATATCTGAATTTTCGGGATATAATAAGACGCGGGTTGAATTTTAGGGACAAGCCTAACATGTAGTAATATTGTACTTGTACGTACCAAATAAATTCACACTTCCCTCATCCAAAAAGAAAACGAAAAAAATAAAACTATTCACACCACACAAAGAGAGAGTCTTGCCCCGTTTTACTATACAAATGCTATTCAAAGATACTCCCTCCTTCCATCTATATAGGGCCTAATGCGTTTTTCGATGCTTACTTTGACCAAATATTAGAGCAATGATATATGACATGTAACTTACACAAAGCACGCCGTTAAATTTGTCTGTGAAAGGTTCTTTCAATGATATAATTTTCACATTGTGCATGTCATGTACTATTAATCTTGTTAATAGTCAAAGGCGGTCTTAAAAATCTCATTATGCCCTATATAGATGGAAGGAGGGAGTATGAATCCATGTTATGTCCGATTATTTTTTTTCGCTTGCTGTATAATGCATGTAACCTACTCATACCAACATTTTAGTGCATTCCAAATGTCTATACTACCGCTGCAATTCGAACTAAATTTGAATTCGTTTCTCTATTTCAATAAGAATCTACAATCATGATTGTTGCGAACTTCAACCATCATAGTTTCCTTGCTATCCGCCAGATATAAATTGGACGGCCTATAATGCAGGATGGCAGGCACACCATCATCAAGAACTCCGTTTTTTATAAGAGTAGAGATAAAACATATTAAATGTAGTATAACATGTTCATAACCACACCATGTGTATCACCGTTATATATACACATGCGTCGGTTTGAAACACGATGATAAATTCTTCAAATATCCGAATTCGCTTTTTATAATGAAGTATATATGATCTCTATTCGTCTTTTACACCCACACAACCCTCTTATCTTCGTAGCTAGCGCTAACTTTCTCTTGTGCATGCACACGCCCGCATCCCTCTCACCCTCCCTCAGCGTTCTCTAGCTCCATCACGCAAATTCGTCTTTTCACTTTAGGTCGTTCACCCACGGTGTGTGTAGGCCCCCCAACTCCTTCTTTACGGCACACATCGATCGATATGCCTCTCTAGCCAGGTGTGCCTAGCACAAACACAAGCTTCCCCTCTTCTCTTGTCACCGTCCATGCCTCACTCCCACCACTCTTTTCATCATTCTCGTACTCGCACACTCCTCCCCCCTCGATATAGTATGCCTCTCGTACCACCTCCTACATGCATCCCTCTCTCTCTATCGTTCTCCTCGTGCCTCATTTGCTTCTAACACACAAATGCATGTATACCGATCGATCTCCCAACATATACCTAGATCGACTTTAACTACCCCCCATCGATCGACGTACCTCACAGGTTATGTCTCTCCTTTCTCTGACAAAGGGTGATTGATCTTCCTATGTAGTTACATCTGCTTACCACAGCCACATTGTCCCCCCTCATCATTCGTGCATGCCTCCTGACCCGTCTCTCACACGCACGTGCATAGACAACAAGCAGCCATCTCCTCTCTTATTGATATTGCGGGCGTGCCCTCCGTTTGTGTAGCAAGCCTATCCCACCATTTGTTAGAAGCAACTCCACTACCACCCCCTCCAACACTCTAGCTCTGTCTCTCTCCCAACCTTATTCCTCTCCTGCACATATGCATGGATGCCGATTGATCTCCCTTAATACATGAGGCAGATCGATCTCCTTAATACATGAGGTAGGCCTCTCTCCTCCTCCACACATATACCAGCCATTATACCTCTATAGTTAATTGGGCCTCCCTCTTCCCCCACCACACACCGATAGTCGAGCGCTGCAGGTAGGTATCCATGCCACAGAGACAAATTGCACATGTCCCATCTCACGTTCCAGTAGGCCAGCCACTCTATATCTTTGACGTGGGCACACACAAATTCAATGGCACTCTTTATCGATCGCGCACGTGCGCACACACACATCATCCCTCTCTTCGATTCTATGGACACCTCAAGATGCATTTGTATGAGTAGTTTATCTTGTGAAAGAAAAGGTTGAATGAGGGAAGGCCTTATTTGCGAACGTGGAGAGGCATGTGGGTATATTTTTTTGCAAAATTGCCATAGTTTCTTTCCTATCCTTTAGATATAAATCTGACGGCCTATATTGCAGGATGGCACGCACACCATCATCACCAACTCTCTTTTCTACTCCCTCCGTCCGAAAATACTTGTCATCAAAATGGATAAGAAGAGATGTATCTAAAACTAAAATACGTCTAGATACATTTCCTTTTATCCATTTTGATGACAAGTATTTCCGGACGGAGGGAGTATTTGTCTTTTTAGAGATTTCAACAAGTGACTATGACCGGACCTTACCAACATACTCAAAAAAGTAGTCCATAATTTTGATGTTACCCTCTTTTCTTGGCGGTGCAGTGCCATCTGGATACCTCATAAATAAATGAAGTACGTCATGATACTAATATATGATACATGGCGCAGGAGTACTAAGTATTATTAATACAGTTTTGCTAGAACTCATCTAGATGAGATATAATTTGGTCTCATTCATATTTTATAGCCATTGGATGTGATGCTATATAAGATGCGTGTGTGCTGACGTGGGTTGTATTTGTTCTTGTGCAACGAACTGACCACTGTATGTCATGTTTGATAGTCTCAAGTCATTAAAAGCATACAAGCCCCACATCTCTTCTTGGTTGATTCCTCTATTTATGTCAAAAAATAAGAACCAACGTGAGAGTTAATGCACCACGCCTATGTGTTTACTATTTGGTTTTCGTAAGAAGACTTAATACTCACCTAGACGGAGGGAGTATTCGATTTGACAGCGGGCAACACAGTTCCCGATACGGCTTTAATGCAGACGTGGGAGAGAGTAGCGGTTCCCGATATGTTGAACGGCCAATGCATCATCCTTCAATTAATGCATGAGGGAAGCAATGGGAGGAGGTCCGGGAAAAGAGGCTACACGATGTGAAAGCAACGCAGTTTGCCCTCATTGCCCTCATATAAAGGCGCCCCTCCATTCCAATGCATCTACCACATTGTACGCCCTGTTCAAGAATTCATCCGATTAACCAGTTAACTTGCCGATTAATCCCTACTCATAGGGTCACCGAGTAGCCGATAAACCAAAAAATCATCCGATTAATTGATTAGATGGCCGATTAACTTGCTGATTAGCCGATTAATCCCCTACTCGCTAGCCAACCGAGCAGCTACCAGTTAACGATTTCCTCAACAATGCGTACGCACCTAAGCATTTTCCTAAGCACCTACACTAAGCGCAAAAGAGCTCACTCCAGACCCATGGTGGCGATGCGCGTGAGCGGCCAACGGCTGTGCCAGATGGTCCACGATGCCGGCCTGCGGCATGGCGCCGAGGATCATCTCCAGACGGTGTTGGAGACCGGCTGGTGGATGGCTGCCATCGACGCCAACTACGACTCTTAGTTGGACCAGATGATCGTTGCCACCAGCAACAAGTCCACCGTCCTCAAGAAGCTCGCGAACGACATCACCATACTCCTCCAGCCCGCGTGTCCGGGCTCCTCATTGCCTGCCACCCTAATCGGCCTCCATGACCGGAACCTGTTTCAAGCACTGGAGGCCCTGCGACTGCCCACCGACGCCACAAAGAATGTCCACTTGGAGGTCGCGCTCACCGCGAGGCGCCTCGCCCTACAAGAATTCGTCGACCTACACATCCACATGTATGAGGAAATCGTGTACATAGGTATCTACAAGGCCAGTGAGGATGCTACAACGTTGGCCTTCCTCAACCGGCTGGAAGCCTTGGATGCCTTTGCTGAGAAGCACCTCAACCTCACCACAAAAGCCGCCGCTCCTTAGCCACCGGTCGGTGGCCCGGCGCACTTAGTTGAGGAGGAGGAGGAGGTCGTACGTTCATGGATCCATCTTTCTTCTTGCCTTCTGTAACCACCACTGCGATCACATCGTCGTGGCCTTAATTCTTATTGTGCTGTTGCATTCTCGTTCCAGTCAATACCGACATGTGCGATCCCTTTGCTTAATTATATGCATCACTGTAACTAGTACTCCATCCGTCAATTTATAAGTGGTGCTTACCTTTTCCATCAACTTCGTGCAACGCGTGGGCATCTTGCTAGAAACACTAGAATATGTCTATATAATTCGTACGTGATAGTCCATTTGAAATCTCAAAAAAGACAAATATTTAGGTACGGTGGGAGTAATATATTAGGAGTATATCAAAACAATAGTGATTTCTTTCAAGTTTGTGGACAAATACTACTATTCTACTACTTTGGATCCGTCGCAACGCACGGGCACATTGCTGGTAAAAGGAAAAGGTCTGCCGCGTTCGCGTCGCAACCCCACACGCCCGGGAATCAGGAGTACAACACGGCCTGTCCGGCATGACACATAGCTTAGGGAAGGCATGTTGCCTAGCATTTTCACTTTCATGTGGGACCGCCGTTGAGCAAACCGACACCCGCCCGCCGCCGGGTTGGAAAACAGAAACGAGGGGAAGATCTAGCTGTAGCACGGAAGCCAAGAAATTTGGTGTCAGACGGGGCTCGTTGATAGAGTAGGAGCATTCCGTACTAGTACTACTCCTACTAGTACCAAGTTTGTACTCCTAATACTATATTACTAGTATTACCACTATACAACTAGTAGGTACATGCACGTCACAGCATCGTAGGAACAAAAAACAGGAAGATCTTGTTTTGGGTGATTTATCTTTTTTTTCAATCAACATAGTATGAATAATATGATGTGGGGGGCACCCATGAAGCTTATGTGGCTTAGTTGCATCGCTACGGAAGGTTAGAGAAAAATAAATAGATAATGTGTTTAGAGTGCACTCCACTAAATAGATATACTTTGGATCCATTGCAACGGACCGACACATCTATATCTATACCCCCTATATAGTGTGTGAAAAACTTTGAAAGTTGGTCGTTCGATGAAGCCAATCCGATGGTACAAACATGGCAAATTCAAGCACTACTGGCCGTTGGATATCATCCACCAGATTCTGCCACATGTATAATCTAGAAGACTCCATGGTTGAACTTAATTCATGACTAACTTTGACACAACTAAGCTTAGGCAAAGTTATTAGTTCTTCAAAATGAGAGCCAAAAGTTGGCAAGCCTAAGGGAATCTTGCCACCTTTTTTGTGTGTATGTCATGTGGGGCCTTAGTGTGGCTTGCCTAAGGTGTGGCTTGAACCCAACACTCACCTAAGTTAATCAAACTTGCCTAACCTTACATTCCACCAGATTTTGCCACATGTTAGAATCCAGAAAGCTCCACATGTAGAAGCATAATGCACAAACCACCAGAATCTCATGCGTGCAATGCACGTGTACCATACTAGTACTAGTTGGTAGTAGTAAGACACAAATTCCAGTTTTGGCACGATCTCGTACTGCGGGAGCACCACAAGGCCTGCCTTACATTTACCTCTCGGGGCCCACGGGACCGAACTTCAGTGGCTTAGTGCCCGACCTATGAGTCAATGACATGCGGACCTTAAATGCGGCTGGCCCACATGTCATTCTCATGGTGGTGGCATGGTTCGCGACTCACTCGTTCAAGATGAACCAGCTGGTGGTGGCGTGGCTGTGGCGAGGGTGCCACAGCTGGGCATCGGGGCATTGGATGCAAATGAAGATGAAGGGGAGGTGAAGAAGCCGAGGAGAATCGGTTCCCGATGGAGATGTAAATGGGAGAAGTGGTGTGCAGGCAGTTGATTAGACGGCTAGGTAGACTAAACGAAAAGGCTATGCAGGTAGACTGATGAGTCGTACCTGTTCGTGTACGTGCCCATCCTTCCTGATAGGTGGGACCTATGCAAACAGATAAAAAATGTGTCGTAGTTTTTTTTTGAGCGCGTGAGTGGGAGACACAACATTCTCTGGTTAAGGAATACTCCCTCCGTTTAGGTGAGTATAAGTCACCTTATGAAAATCAGGTTTTCCCAAAACCTTTAGGCGTGGAGCGTTAACTTCCTGCTCGATCCCCTCCCAGCCTCATTAGCCAGCATTCTCTTCCTCTGCTGCCGCACTCTACCTTTCCATTTTTCCTCTTCTCAAGTGTGGAACGATCTGCATGCCGCCCTTGATGCACCAGAATGACCACTGCATGCATCGCGGCAGGGCGTTGATTGGGCATGCATGAGAATTTGGTTCTGCTCGCAATATGGATGATACCTGAACAATGAAGTGAACAGGCATGCTAGCACGGGAGACCTATTTCCGCTATACAATACTGGAGTACTCATGTTCCTACTAGTAGTAGTACAACTGTGGTACACTTGATGGTCAAAATACTATTCATCCGGTCCTTACAGTGAAGTGACAACACCCTGCGCCTGACACTAGTCTAGGCGACGTGTTCGGGTTACCAAAGTTAGCCTCACCCTGTGCACTGTGTAGTCTGTCACCGCCGCTGTACAGCACATTGGCGCCTCGCCTCGTCTCCCTCTCCGCTCCCATAGCACCACTCCATCTCCGTTTCCATCTCCGTCTCCATCTCACTGTGCCCCTGTGTACCGTCGCCTCACTCGCCTCCCCCAGTACCACTATTGCCTCGCTAGCCGCTCCAGCACCAACATCCTTCTCCCCCGTAAATCAAGCCCCCTTCCAAACTCCACCATGGCCGTACGCGAACCACGCAGCATCCATATGAGCCGCGATTGGAGCAATCTCCCCAGTGACATCCTCGACCTCTGTTGTTCGTGTATGGATATGTTGAGCGCCCTGCGGCTGGCTGCATGCTCGAGGGACATGCACACGGCCATCGTTGAAGCGAGGCCTAAGCTTTTCAAGACACCCTGCTTGCTGCTATCTGGTCTTGTGATATTGGCTCACCATGATACGGAGGCGTGCATGATGCCCCTCGACTTCAATCCGATCTCCATTAGCCGAAACTTCTTTGCAGGTATGTAGTGGGTCGCCGTACATCATTTACCTCGACATCAATCCAATCAACATCGCCCGAAACTTCTTGGCAGGTATGTACCGGGGACGGCATGAACTCCCACTGGATGGCTGCCTTCAGAGAAGACGGTAAAAAGTTGGAGCTCGTGAACTTCCACACCTCCCATGAGATTATCCTTCCTCCGTTGGATTATATGGAGTATTACCATCGCGACACAAGTCATCTAGATTACTACGTCAGTTGGAAGGACCTTGTTCTGCAGAAGATTGTAGAAACATGCACCACACTGTTGATTTCATCTAACCATACATTAGGGAACTAAATGTGCATATGGAGAACTCTATATTTGGAACTAGTGAAATCCTCCAATGCTTACCATGTGTACATACCTATATTCGCCATTCAGCAATCAATGGCTAGAATAATATCCTCACAATTTTTTTGCCCACAGAACACGAGTATATAAAAATGCATGTCTGTTAGTTACCTTGAAGAATTTGTTTGTGAGGACAGAACATGATTACATAACATGCATGACATGGTAGTTTCCTGTGAAGAATCGATTGCAAGATGACATGAGTATAACCATGCATGGCACTTCTATATTTTCGAATCCAGTATACATTTCCCTGTATTTTCCTCCCAGTTCCAACAGGGACATATCAATGCTGTTTCTTGCATTATCCTACTCATACTCTGAACAATGCTGATCTTACATTAACAATGCCTGTCCTTTTTGATATGATGTAGTGTCCCTACAGTTACTGCCCTTTGTAATCACACCACCTTTGCCAAAAAAGGGAAGCACAACTGGTTCCTCGCTCGATCAAATGACGACAAAAGACGGATGATCATTCGGACACATGAGCCGAAAAAGTTATATTGCAAAAACCCAACTGTATACAAGCACCATGTAATACGTGAGTATCCAGACAGTGGATGCTACGTCTATGAGCAGGATACCAGCTTGTTGGGGCCTTTAGAATTTTTTAGTTGGAGGCGGGTAAACAGCCTTGGTTCACACTCTCTGTTTCTCGGACTCGATTATCCGATTAACCAGGAGATCACCGTTGGCAAGGACCTTGATGGCAGAGAGGCTCTGTTTGCTATGGAAAACTGTGTCTACACGGCCAGCCCTAGGAGTTCGGGAGCAAACTCCCCTGATTGTCAACAATACAGCCTGCAGCCAAAAGAAGGTGAGAATGACAAAGGCATCCAGATTAACTTTGGTCCTTGGATGTCTGAATTATGATAGGCAGTGATGTGGTTCAAGCCTTCAGGTTGATAGGTAATTGGGTTGTTGCATCGAAAGGGTGGAGTACTGGTGTCTCCGGATCACTGGTCGCTGAAGCAGGGCTGCAAATTATGATGGTGTTGAATCACCTCTTTGAATGACTTTGTTGTCTTTGCTGCTGGTTCTGGATGGGTAGTTCTTTATTTTGTTCTGCATATTCCTTGTCATTTGGTCATCCTCGTCTATGTCACTCTTACTATGTAATAGTTGCTTCTGTTTAGAATGTCATTCTCGTCTGGATCATGAGAGTCTGAGCGCTGCAGATGGGTGCGTTTTGGTGGTGTAGCAAGACTTCTTATGAACTATCATGTCTTGCTGTTTATGTCAGTAGTAGTTACTAGTCAGTATTTGAATGTTGCATATATCGTTGTTTCGAACTGTTTATTGTCTCGAACTACCGGTGGGCTAAATGAGGGCATCACCATTCTCCAGTGTTCAGAGTATATCTCCTTTTTTCAAGTTATATAATTTGAGCTCAGTGTCTTTTCGATGATGTACACTTGTTTGGGCCAGTAAGATGACGTTGAATATGGGCCGAGTAGTAATGCAATGCCAAACAGGTCAATTATGACTCTCAGGCCGGGCTCTCAAAATATCCTGGAAAAAAGGCCAAGCTCTCCAAAAAAGAAAGAATAAGGACTCTTAGTCCGACATGTGGGCGCCACCGGTGTTTTCGTGCACTTGCGCACCGAGAGCATATTGGTGCGTGCTTGAAATTGATGCTACCTTTTCATCCCCAGTCTCCCGCCACTCCCCCACCTCTGGAATCTTGATTCCTACTCCAGTTCCCCCAAATCCTCCTCCTGTACTCCCTGTACTCAAGCGCACTATCATGTCGCCGGTCAACACGGATCTCCTAGCCGGAGATCCTGAGGTCCGTCCTGCCTTCGGTCGCTGCGTTCTGTCGCTCAACAGTGGCATGGCGGTGCTTGACGACCAGTTTGCCGACAAAGTGCTGATGGTAACCATCAACGGCGACCGGCCTCCCGTCTCGCCGGACGACCTTGTCAAAGCTCTTGGCATTGCGCACGGCATCCAAATAAGTGACTTGCTCGTCGAAGTCTGTCCGCCACCGGCTGATTTCTTCGTCAGGTTCCGGACAACTTTCGACTGCAGTCGTGTGTTCAAATCTTCCCAGCGTTTGTTCTGCGATGTCGTGCTGGTGAGCTTTGATCGGTGGCACCCAGGATGGGGCTTGGTGCCATCTGAGCTTGAGTTTTTAACAAAGCTTACTTTCCACGGCATGCCTTGACGTGCTTGGAACAGCGAGTCCATTAACGAGCTTATCAACGACCTTGGAGGTGAGCTCGTAAGTATGTTTGTTCCTCCAGATAGCTGGGCTCTGACGGTTATGTCATGGATAAAGAAGCCGTCCACCATACCGAAGGTGATTGGTGTTGAGATACCGGTGCAGGAGCCGGGGTTGTACTATTCGTCGCCACCAAGGCCGCCGCGGACCACGTTAGGGTTGTACCTGTATCGAGTGTTCATGCATGTCGAAGAAGTGGTCAATCCATCAATCGAAGTCCTGCCGCCGCCGCTGGTGCCAGGGTCCGTCGACGATGTCCATTACATGAGTCAATGTCAGACTTTCCCCGTGTTGCTTGGAACGACGGATGACACAGGGCCTACTCCATCGCGCGGCGGAGGCCACTGCTTCTTTGGGAGAAGAGGCAGGGCTGGCTTCCTGGATGTGCTCTAATTTGAGGTAACAACTGAATCTTGTCAGATAGTAGTTAAATCCGAGCTATGGGTGTGAAGCACTGATATGCCAGTACATTTGATTGTGACATGTTCTAATTTTGTACCTGAACTTTTTTTAGAAAGGGCTGTACGTCAACTTAATGTGCTAGTAGAACTTATTGTGTTGTCTGTCTGTTTTCTTTGCACAACATTCAAGATATTTCCCTGTCATTGATAAAGACGATGAACCGTTATGTACGACTTCGTTGGTTTCAACATAGCCCTTCCTATAGCGATCCACTGCTTCCATCCTGATTGTGCCGCCTGCGTGAAATTTTTGTATGCAAGTTCAGTGTGCTATGATGTTCTATATGATTGTGTCAATTATATAAGTTTTTACTGAGCATCAGCAATGCATATGGCTGAAAGATGTATTTACGAGCATCGACCGATGGGTCTCTCTCTCTCTCTCTCACACACACATACACACACGCACAAGTGGGACCCATTGAATTATTTATTTGCTCGTGACAGCTTTTAATTAGGTTCCACTGTAATCTAACTTTTTTCTTAAGTTATTAATTGAGCTTAGTGACTTCAAAAAGTTGTACAGAAGCCTTGTTTGGGCCTTTCCGGCGTCGTTGAATGTGGGCTCAGTAACCATGTTAGGTTGTACTGTACAACACAAACCTTTTTTTTCAACATCAGCAATGCAACTGGGCCGACAGTTGTACACAATATCTGGGTCAACTTGTTATTCTCCGCCCCGCTGGGCTGCAAACTTTCCTAGGAGGTATGCATTAGGCTTAACAAGAAAATGGACTTTAAGAAATAATAAATGAGATGTAATTATAATAACTGGACAGTTACTATGCACCAAACACGTAATTAGTTTGAAAAATATATTATTTTTGGAATTTGAAAATTTTAATTTCATTACTTGTTGCGCGCGCAATATTTCATTGGATTTTAACGTAATATAACTTTATTTTGAAATTATATTTAACCTGACTAGAAATTTCGGATAAAAATATTTCGGATCCCATCAAAATGTGGGATTTTTTTAATTCTCTTTTGAGCGGTTGTTTGAAATTATTAATCATTGTTGTAGCTAGAAGTTGGGCTGTACTTTTAACAAACTGTAAATGGGCTGTAGTAAATTCCATTAGAATTAAAAAATGGGCTGTACATTCTTACAAATCGCAAATAGGCTATATGTTCTCTGCCAAATCCGAGCTGTGGGCCTACTAAGTTGACGCGTACCAAGGGCTTTGTCAACTTAGTCAATATAAACAATTCTAGCTGCAGTGATCGTACAATGTCCATCCAACAACCATAGTGCTTCTTCAACCTCTGGTCTTCTTGCTCCAGCCGCCCAAATCAGCGCCGGTCGTGTCACGTGCTCCTGCCCTCCCGTGGCCGGCTGTGATGCCGCGGAGGCCTCACTGCCCCGTACTACTCCCACCGCTGGCCAGGCCATCCCTCTACTCACCCACACCGCCTAATATTCTACGGTGACGACAGCCTCACACCACAGCCGAACCAGTGAACCCTCGTACTCCTCTCCGCACGGGCTTCCACTGCTGCGTCTTCCCCGACTCCACGTCGTCCCCTTCCTAGGCCTCGCCGTTGTCCAGACCACCTCCCCGGTGCTCTCAGCGCGGCGTGGTTAACGTGGTCAATGACCGACTTCCATCGGAAGAGTACTGTACATGGAGAGGCTGACAGCTGGGTCTAGGCGGCCGCAAGGAAGTGCCTCCTTATTACGCGCAAAATAATTATTCCTCCACCTGACAGAAGGGACCCACCGGACGGGCCACCTTATTTTGCGGAAAAACGTTTCCCCCCTGACTGCTGGGACCCACCGGACGGGCCAGCGTATTTCATGAAAAAAAACGTTCCCCCCGCTGCCAGCTCGGACCCACTGGAAGTGCCTCCTTATTACGCACAAAAAAAATGAATACTCACCCTGCTAGCTGGGACTAACCATGGTGGGAGGCTCACTTGTGGGCCTACTAAGTTGACTGGGACGGGGGCCTTTGTCAACTTTAGTCAATATGAACGATTCTAGCTCAAGTGACCGTACGATGTCCATCCAACGGCCGTAGTGCTTCTTCAACCTCTGGTCTTCTTGCTCCAGCCGCCCAAAGCAGCGCCGGTCGTGCCGCATGCTCCTGCCTCCCATGGCCGGCTGTGCTATCGCGGAGGCCTCACCGCCCCCTACTATTCCCACCACTGGCCAGGCCCTGCGGCGACGGCAGCCTCACACCACAGCCGAACCAGTGAACCCTCGTACTCCTCTCCGCGCGGGCTTCCACTACCACGTCTTCCCCAGCTCCCCGTCGTCCCCTTCCTAGGCCTCGCTGTCGTCCACTGCCCTGGTGCTCTCGGCGCGGCGTGGTCAACGTGGTCAAGGAACGACTTCCACCGGACGTGGACTGTACGTGGAGAGGCTGACAGCTGGGTCCACGGCCGTAGCAAGGAAGTGCCTCCTTATTACACGGAAAATAATGATTCCTCCACCTGACAGCTGGGACCCACCGAACGAGCCACTGTATTTCGTGAAAAAAATGTTTCCCCCTGACTGTTGGGACCCACCAGCTACATATTCGCACGCAAGGAAGTGCGTCCGGGCAAAAAAAAGATTCACCCCCCGACTGCTGGGACCCACCAGCTACATCTTCGCAGGCAAGGAAGTGCCTGACAGTCGGGACCCACCTGGTCGAAGAATACGTAGCGTTCTCATTTTGGTCGCGAACGTGTACGTACATATATACTGGTGGATGTAGAGGCGCGCACGTGTCGTAGTAGAGGCGCGTACGTGTCATAGTAGTGGCGCGCACGTAGCATGTACACGTATGTACATCGGCCAGGGTACAAGAAAGAAAATACGGCCACGTATGTGTACATACGGGCGGGGTCTCGAATGCCTACTCGCGCATACGTACGGCCAGGGCTCGTGTACATGGCTGGGTCGGAATGGAGAAACAGCGTCGTCGTCGTGTTCATGGGGAGGCAACGGAATGCGTCATGTTCATGGGGAGGCAACGGAATGCGTCTTGTTCATCAGGAGGCAACGGAACGCGTGGGAGCCAACCGGCTGGGTCGGAACGGAATGCATGCTCGTGTTCATCGGGAGGGCTTGGATGGAACAGGCGATGGAAACGAGGCCTGGTGTACGGCACAACGGAGGAAACGGACCTCCTACGTTCGGAACGGGGTCCTGTTGATCGGGAGGGGCTGGCGTATCGCAAAACGGAGGAAACGGACCTCCTACGGTCGAAACGGGGGTCCTGTTGATCAGGAGGGGTGTGGCGTACCATGAAACGGAGGAAACGGACCTCCTACGGTCGAAACGGGGGTCCTGTTGATCGGGAGGGATTTGGCGTACCGCAAAACGGATGAAACATACCTCCTACGGTCGAAACAGGGGTCCTGTTCATCGGGAGGGGTGTGGCGTACCGCAAAACGGGACTCCACGGGATACTGTTCATCTCCACCGCCGACCTCCTCCAGCCTCCACGGGCTACCGTCGACCTCCACCAGCCTCCACGAGCTCCTGTTCATCCAGCCTCCACCGCGCGCTACTCCACCGGCTACTGTTCAACCACCCCTCCATGGGCACCCCTCCACCATCTACTGCTCATCCAGCCCTCCACACCACGGGGTCCTGTTCAACCACCCCTCCACGGGCACCCCTCCATCGTCTACTATTCATCCAGCCCTCCACCACACCACGGGGTCCTGTTCATGCAGAGGCAACGCCACCGCTCACTATTCATCCAAACCCCCCGAATTTCTAGGCGAGCTCTGAACGTGCCAGGCGATCCTGTTGTAGTTTACTCCAGACTCGCTTGACGGTCTCCGGGGGCTGCATTGCTGAATTGGTGGCTTGCCGTAAAAGGCTGCTTTGTGCTTCTGCTGCGAGGGCAGCAGTGTGCTCTTCCGTGTGGAGCGAGTGTTTTGTGTTTCCATTGACTATTATGACCCCCTAGGTCCTGGCATCTTGAGCTTGAGGTATGCGTAATGCGGTACCACATTGAATTTTGCAAATGCGGTTCGCCCGAGCAGTGCGTGATAGCTTCGGAAGTTGTCCGGAGATCCAAAGACCACTTCTAGTGTGATTAAGCCCGTGCAATGGGCCTCTACACCTGGGATGACGCCTTTAAATGTGGTTTTTGTGGGTTTGATCCTCGAGGGATCTATACCCATTTTGCGCACTCTATCCTTATAGAGCAGGTTTAGGCTGCTACTGCCGTCCATAAGGACTCGAGTGAGGTGAAATCCGTCAATGATGGGGTATAGGACCAGTGCAGCAGATCCGCCATGACGGATACTAGTGGGGTGGTCCCTGCGATCGAAGGTGATCGGACAAGCGGACCATGGGTTGAACTTTGGGGCGACGGGCTCCATCGCATAGACGTCCCTTAGTGCACGCTTCTGTTCCCTCTTGGGAATGTGGGTTGCGTATATCATGTTCACTATCGTCACTTGTGGGGGGAACCTCTTCTGTCCTCCCGTGTTCGGCGGCCGGGGCTCCTCCTCGTCATCACTATGCAACCCCTTGTCCTTGTTTTTGGCATTTAACTTGCCGACCGGCTTGAACACCCAACATTCTCTGTTGGTGTGATTGGTTGGCTTATCAAGGGTGCCGTGTATTTGACACGAGCGATCGAGTATGCGATCCAAACTGGACAGGCCCAGAGTACTTCTTTTGAATGGCTTTTTCCGCTGACCGGATCTAGAGCCTCTGAATCCGGCATTGACTGCCGTGTCATCGGTGTTATCGCCGTTGTTGCAGCGCTTTTATCTGTTACGACGTGGTCTGCCGTTGGCATCTTTGGTATCCGGAGTGACTGGATTCCTTGATGTGTTGTTGCTGCGAGCCAGCCAGCTATCCTCGTCCGCGCAAAAGTGGGTCATGAGTGTCGTGAGGGCTGTCATAGACTTCGGCTTCTCCTGGCCGAGGTGTCGGGCAAGCCACTCATCATGGATGTTATGCTTGAATGCCGCTAAGGCCTTTGCATCCGGACAATCGACAATTTGGTTTTTCTTAGTTAGGAACCGTGTCCAGAATTGCCTGGCCGATTCCCCTGGCTGCTAAGTTATATGGATCAAGTCATCAGCATCCGGTGGTCGCATATAGGTGCCCTTGAAGTTGCCAAGGAATGCGTCTTCCAAATCCTCCCAACTGCCGACGGAGTTTGCTGGTAAGCTATTCAGCCAATGCCGAGCTGGTCCTTTGAGTTTTAGTGGGAGGTACTTGATGGCACACAGATCATCACTGCGAGCCATGTGGATATGGAGGAGGAAATCCTCAATTCGTACAGGAGGATCTATTGTACCATCATACAATTCGATATTTACCGGTTTAAAACCCTCCGGGAATTCATGATCCATAACTTCACCAGTGAAGCATAGGGGGTGTGCGGCGCCTCTGTGCCGGGCTATATTATGACGCAGTTCATATGAGTCTTGTCTGCTGTGTTCGGCCTGGCCAGATTTGCTTTTAGTGTATCTGGTGCGACGGCCATCATCCCGCGTTGGCGCGTGCCCTCGTGACCCGTATATTGACCTTGCATGTTTTGCCCTGCTGTCCAATACATGTCGCACGTCCCGTGTGTCGCCCCGGGCCTTGGTATTTTTGATTGAGTGGCGGCGGGGTGCAGGCTGAACTTCAGGCTGAAACGTCTCTCTGGCTCGGCCATGAGGTGGCCGGTCAGCCGCATTGTACACTGGTGATGCAGGTTTCAATGCTTCCTCCTCAAGTTGAGGTAGCAACCTGTGCTTTGGGAAACTCTTGGAGGGGTGCTCGAGTTCGTATTCCTCGGCCGCAAGGACTTCGGTCCATCTGCCTGCTAGCAGATCTTGATTAGCTTGAAGCAGTTGTTGCTTTTTCTTCAAGCTATTTGCTGTGGCCATAAGCCTGCGCTTGAAGCGCTCCTGTTCGACGGGATCCTTAGGCATGATAAATTCTTCGTCGCCGAGGCTTACCTCGTCTTCGGAGAGAGGCATGTAATTGTCCTCCTCCGATTCTCCATCTGCTGCCCGCTCTAGAGGACTAGCTTGTTCGCTCTCCCGCTCTAAATCTAGCTAGAGGGGATTGTTGTCGTCTTCGGCACTATCCGGAGTGTTATTATCTCTTGTGCCGGTATCACTACTTTTGCTATGGTGGGACTTAGAGCGGCGCCGCTGACGTCAGCGCTTGGGTTGCTTCTTCGAAGGGTCATCCCCCGCTGTCTCGTCGCCATTGTTTTCTTTGGGGGTGTCCACCATGTATATATCATATGATGAGGTGGTAGTCCAGCGCCCTGTGGGCGGTGGTTCCTATTCGTCTCCTGCATCGTCGTCCATACCGTCGATGTCTTCGGAGTAGAAGTCGAGCATGTCGGTTAAATCGTAGATAGTGGCTACTAAGTGGGTGGTGGGTGGGCAGCGAATTTCTTTGTCGTCCGCATCCCATTCTAGCCGGACATAGTTCGACCAAGGTTCTCCTGACAAGGAGAGAGACCTTAATGAATTTAGCACATCACCGAAAGGCGAGTGCTGAAAGATACCCACGGAGGTGAACTCCATGACCGGCGCCCAGTCGGATTCGATAGGCACAGATGCAGGCGGCTCGGAGTCCGTGGCCGAAGAAGAATCCAGTGGTTCGGTGACACAGCTCTCGTAAGGGGTGAAGTCAGTATCCGGCTCCATCGCCACTGAGAATGCGGCCTCCATGGCGGGGTCTATACCTCCGTCCTCGGATGGCGCAATTTGCTCCGAATTGAAGGCCGGAGTAGTTGCAGATGCGATCTCCCAAACACTGTCTGATGGAAGAGTTACATCATGCTCATCGTGATTGTGCGGCGCACCTGACATGGGCTTGAATCTGTCGAAGATCAAGTCTCCGTGGATGTCGGCAGTGTATTTTAAGTTTCCGAACCTGACCTGATGGCCAAGGGCATAGCTCTCGATCTGCTCCAGATGGCCAAGCGAATTGGCCCGCAGTGCGAAGCTGCCGAATACGAAGATCTGTCCGGGGAGGAAAACCTCACCCTGGACCGCATTGTTACCGATGATCGAAGGGGCCATCGAGCCTTACGGTGACGGCACAGTGGAACTCTCAATGAAAGCACCAATGTCGGTGTCAAAACCGGCGGATCTCGGGTAGGGGGTCCCGAACTGTGCGTCTAAGGCGGGTGGTAACAGGAGGCAGGGGACATGATGTTTACCCAAGTTCGGGCCCTCTTGATGGAGGTAATACCCTACGTCCTGCTTGATTGATCTTGATGATATGAGTATTACAAGAGTTGATCTACCACGAGATCGTAGAGGCTAAACCCTAGAAGCTAGCCTATGGTATGATTGTTGTTGTCCTACGGACTAAACCCTCCGGTTTATATAGACATCAGAGGGGGTTAGGGTTACACAGAGTCGGTTACAAGGGAGGAGATCTTCATATCTGTATTGCCAAGCTTGCCTTCCACGCCAAGGAGAGTCCCATCTGGACACGGGATGAAGTCTTCAAACTTGTATCTTCATAGTCCAACAGTCCGGTCAAAGGATATAGTCCGGCTGTCCGGAGACCCCCTAATCCAGGACTCCTTCACCCGTCGAAACAGTTAATGAACAAGATGAACGAGAAGGTGGGCAGGCTAGCCCCGGCAAGCAGGCCACCCACGAAGACTCAGAGGATGGAAGTTATCTTCCGCCCGCCGAGGATGAGGTGAGCCTCGGCACTGACAATTTCATCGTGCCTGAGGAGCCTCTCGAGCAGGAGCGCTTCAAGCGCTAGCTAATCGCCACTGCAAAGACCCTGTAATAGAAGCAGCAGCAGCTTCAAGCTGACTAAGATCTGCTCAATGATAAATGGATTGATGTCCTAGCAGCCGAAGAATACAGCCTCAAGCGCCCAACCAAAAGCTACCGAAAGCGCAAATTGCTACCTCAGTTTGACGAGGAGGCGCCGAAATACATACCTCCATCGTACAATGCGGCTGACCCACCAGCACGTGGTCGAGACAAAATGGCAACTCACGCCGAACACAAGCCAGCCCCGCCTCAGCGCACAGGTAGAGGTAAATTACCCCACGGTCATACATATGACCTCTGGCAAAGCCTGAACAATAAAGCAAGACATACTAGATCAATCTACGGATCGCGAGGACGTGTCTCGACGCGCAACAACGGCCACCAATTCGGACGTGACAAATTTAGTCATGCGCGGGCTGAAAACCGCAGACGGACTCCATCAGAGCTACGTCGCGATACGGCCCGATATAGAGGCTCCACACACCCTCATTGCTTCACCGATGAGGTCCTGGATCATGAATTCCTAGAAGGGTTCAAACCCGTGAATATAGAATCATACGATGGAACCACGGACCCCGCGGTGTGGATCAAAGACTTCATTCTCCACATTCATATGGCCCGCGGCGATGATCTCCACGCCATCAAATACCTCCCTTTAAAACTCAAGGGGCCAGCTCGGCACTGGCTCAATAGTCTTCCTGGAAATTCTATTGGCAGCTGGGAGGACTTGGAAGAGGCCTTCCTCGATAACTTCCAAGGCACATATGTTCGACCTCCGAACGCTGATGACTTAAGCCATATACTTCAACAGCCCGGAGAGTCCGGCAGGAAATTCTGGACTAGGTTCTTAACTAAAAAGAGCCAAATCGTCGATTGTCCGGATGCCGAAGCCCTAGTAGCCTTCAAACATAGCATCCGCGACGAATGGCTCGCTCACTACCCTGGCCAAGAAAAGCCAAAATCCATGGCAGCCCTCACGGCACTCAGGACCCATTTTTGTGCGGGCAGGGATAGTTGGTTGGTCTGTAGCAAAAACAATGCAAGCGACACCGGCGCCCCTGAAGCTAAAACTAGCAAAGATAAGTCTCGGTGCAACAGATACAGGCGTCGAAACAACAGTGATAACACCGAGGACACGTCAGTTAACGCCGGATTCAGGGGCTCTAAGTTTGGTCAGCGGAAGAAGCCATTCGAAAAGAACAATTCAGGCTCATCCAGCTTGGACCGCATACTTGATTGTCCATGCCAGATTCATGGCACCCCAGACAAACCATCCAATCATACAAATAGAGATTGCTGGGTTTTTAAACAGGCCGACAGATTAAATGCCGAGAACAGGGAAAAGGGATCGCAAAGCACGGACGATGACGAAGAGCCCCAACAACTGAACACAGGGGGACAGAAGAAGTTTGCCCCTTAGGTCAAAACGGTGAACATGATATACGCTACCCACATCCCCAAGAGGGAGCGCAAGCGTGCACTCAAGGACGTCTACGCGATAGAGCTAGTCGCCCCAAAATCTAATCCATGGTCGTCATGCCCGATCACCTTTGATCGTCGGGATCATCCGACCAGTATCAATCACGGTGGCTCAGCCGCACTGGTCCTAGACCTAATAATTGATGGGTTCCACCTGACTCGCATCCTTATGGACGGAGGTAGCAACCTTAATCCGCTCTATCAGGATACAGTGCGAAAAGTGGGCATTAACCCATATCGGATCAAGCCCACCAGGACTACCTTCAAAGGAGTCATACCAGGTGTAGAGGCCTGCTGTACGGGCTCAATCACACTAGAGGTTGTCTTCAGATCTGCGGACAACTTCCGAAGCGAGGAGCTAATCTTTGATATCATCCCCTTCCGCAGCAGCTATCACACTGCTCGGGCAAACTGCGTTCGCTCGATTCAACGCAGTACCACACTATGCTTACCTCAAGCTCAAGACGTCCGGTCCACATGGCGTCATAACGGTCAATGGAAATACGGAACGCTCCCTCCGTACAGAAGAGCACACAGCTGCCTTAGCAGCAGAAGTACAGAGCGGCCTTCTCAAGCAGAACCTTAATTCAGCTGCCGAGCCCACGGACACCGTTAAGAGGGTCCGAACTACTCTGCAGCAGGAGAGCTCGGCTCATCAGAAGCTTGACTAGCAATCCAGCCTCTGTCTCAGTCCCGATCAAGTGGTGACATTCGTGTCGTGCGTACATAACTATGCACTCAAAATCCCATGGGCATCGACGGAGGCATAGCTAGCTTGTGGTCCATAGTACGGCTCAATGGACATCGGATACACACATACTTTCACTTTTACTTGTTTCATTTTCAGGTCTCAATCCCACAGGCACCATCTGGTGGTCTGGTCATCGGTCCTCTTGAAGGATAAACACGCCAAGAAGGCGAGAAACGCAAACATATGGAGGACTTTTAGGTGATTCCGTTAACGATAACTCTACCTGTTTTTTAGGACCCACATGCAGTTCTCCCATGGTTTTGGCATGTCAAATAGCCTGTTGCTTATCACACTACCTATATCAATGCGCCTTGACGTATTAATTAAATTGCAATGAGAACAATTTGCGGCTGGAGCTGTAGGACTCCATCTTTTTACCTTCATACCTTTTCTCTTTTTTTTCAGCTCCCATGTGGATAATCATATCAGGTAGCACATGTACACTTTGGTACGCTTGATGTTTGCCAGGGGCTTCATAGCACCCCACATTACGGCAACAAAAGTCCGAACACTTTTTATAAGTATAGTTCGGCACCCCGAATTTAGCATTATATGCATTGGCTTCGACTCATGTCTTTGGTCAATAGTTGGGTTGCCCAGTGTCGGTGTCAAAACTGGCGGATCTCGGGTAGGGGTCCCAAACTGTGCGTCTAGGATCGATGGTAACAGGAGGCAGGGGACACGATGTTTTACCCAGGTTTGGGCCCTCTTGATGGAGGTAAAACCCTACGTCCTGCTTGATTTATTCTTGATGATACGAGTATTACAAGAGTTGATCTACCACGAGATCGGAGAGGTTAAACCCTAGAAGCTAGCCTATGGTATGATTGTATGTTGTATCTCTATCTTCTATCGACTAGCCTGGCCCTGGTTTATATAATGCACCAGAGGCCTAGGATAGCAAGAGTCCTAGCCGAATACGCCGGTGGGGGAGGAGTCCTTGTCTTGATCACTAAGTCTTGTGGAATCTTCCTTGTATGCGGCAGCTGTCCGGACTGGACCATGAGTATACGGCCATGGGGGTGTAGGGGAACGTTGCAGAAAACAAAAAAATTTCCTACGGTTTCACCAAGATCATCTATGAGTTCATCTAGCAATGAGTGGTTGGATGCATCTACGTACCTTCTAGATCGCGAGCGGAAGCGTTCAAAGAACGGGGATGAGGGAGTCGTACTAGACGTGATCCAAATCACCGGAGATCCTAGCGCCGAACGGACGGCACCTCCGCGTTCAACACACGTATGGTCAGCGTGAAGTCTCCTCCTTCTTGATCCAGCAAGGGGAAGGAGAGGTTGAGGAAGATCGCTCCAGTAGCAGCACGGCGGCGTGGTGATGATGGAGAAGCAGCACTCCGGCAGGGCTTCGCCGAGCTCTACGGAGGAGGAGAGGTGTAGCACGGGAGAGGGAGGGCGCCAAGACTCAAAGGGTGCGGCTGCCCCTCCCTCCCCTCCCTTTATATAGGCCCCCAGGGGGGCGCCGGCCCAGGAGACCCATCTCCCAAAGGGGCGGCGGCCAGGGGGGTTGGAGTGCCCCCAAGGCAAGTGGGCGCCCCCCCCACCCTAGGGTTTCAACCCTAGGCGCAAGGCGTTGGGCCAAGGGGGGCGCACCAGCCCACTAAGGGCTGGCTGCCCTCCCACTTCAGCCCATGGGGCCCTCCGAGATGGGTGGCCCCACCCGGTGGACCCCCGGGACCCTTCCGGTGGACCCGGTACAATACCGGTGACCCTGAAACTTGTCCCGATGGCCGAAATAGCACTTCCTATATATAATTCTTTACTTCCGGACCATTCCGGAACTCCTCGTGATGTCCGGGATCTCATCCGGGACCCCGAACAACTTTAGGGTTACTGCATATTCATATCCCTACAACCCTAGCGTCACCGAACCTTAAGTGTGTAGACCCTACGGGTTCGGGAGACATGTAGACATGACCGAGATTGCTCTCCGGTCAATAACCAACAGCGGGATCTGGATACCCATCTTGGCTCCCACATGCTCCTCGATGATCTCATCGGATGAACCATGATGTCGAGGATTCAAGCAACCCCGTATACAATTCCCTTTGTCAATCGGTACGTTACTCGCCCGAGATTCGATTGTCGGTATCCCAATACCTCGTTCAATCTCATTACCGGCAAGTCACTTTACTCGTACCATAATGCATGATCCCGTGACCAGACACTTGGTCACTTTGTGCTCATTGTGATGATGCATTACCAAGTGGGCCCAGAGATACCTCTCTGTCATACGGAGTGACAAATCCCAGTCTTGATCCGTGTCAACCCAACAGACACTTTCGGAGATACCCGTAGTATACCTTTATAGTCACCTAGTTACGTTGTGACGTTTGGTACACCCAAAGCACTCCTACAGTATCCGGGAGTTACACGATCTCATGGTCTAAGGAAAAGATACTTGACATTGGAAAACTCTAGCAAACGAACTATACGATCTTGTGCTATGCTTAGGATTGGGTCTTGTCCATCACATCATTCTCCTAATGATGTGATCTTGTTATCAACGACATCCAATGTCCATAGTCAGGAAACCATGACTATTTGTTGATCAACGAGCTAGTCAACTAGAGGCTTACTAGGGACATGTTGGTGTCTATTTATTCACAAATGTATTACGATTTCCAGATAACACAATTATAGCATGAATAGAAGACAATTATCATGAACAAGGAAATATAATAATAATGCTTTTATTATTGCCTCTAGGGCATATTTCCAACAGTCTCCCACTTGCACTAGAGTCAATAATCTAGTTACATTGTGATGAATCGAACACCCATGGAATTCTGGTGTTGATCATGTTTTGCTCTAGGGAGAGGTTTAGTCAACGGATCTGCTACATTCAGGTCCGTATGTACTTTACAAATATCTATGTCTCCATCTTGAACATTTTCACAAATGGAGTTGAAGCGACGCTTGATGTGCCTTGGTTTCTTGTGAAACCTGGGCTCCTTGGCAAGTGGAATAGCTCCAGTGTTGTCACAGAAGAGCTTGATTGGCCCCGATGCATTGGGTATGACTCCTAGGTCGGTGATGAACTCCTTCACCCAAATTGCTTCATGCGCTACCTCCGAGGCTGCCATGTACTCCGCTTCACATGTAGATCCCGCCATGACGCTCTGCTTGCTACTGCACCAGCTTACTGCCCCACCATTCAAAATATATACGTATCCGGTTTGTGACTTAGAGTCATCCAGATCTGTGTCGAAGCTGGCGTCGACGTAACCCTTTACGACGAGCTCTTCGTCACCTCCATAAACGAGAAACATTTCCTTAGTCCTTTTCAGGTACTTCAGGATATTCTTGACCGTTGTCCAGTGTTCCTTGCCGGGATTACTTTGGTACCTTCCTACCAAACTTACGACAAGGTTTACATCAGGTCTGGTACACAGCATGGCATACATAATAGAACCTATGGCTGAGGCATAGGGGATGACACTCATCTCTTCCATATCTTCTGCCGTGGTCGGACATTGAGCTGAGCTCAATTTCACACCTTGCAACACAGGTAAGAACCCCTTCTTAGACTGATCCATATTGAACTTCTTCAATATCTTATCAAGGTATGTGCTTTGTGAAAGACCTATGAGGCATCTCGATCTATCTCTATAGATTTTGATGCCTAATATATAAGCAGCTTCTCCAAGGTCCTTCATTGAAAAACTCTTATTCAAGTAGGCCTTAATGCTGTCCAAGAGTTCTATATCATTTCCCATCAAAAGTATGTCATCTACATATAATATGAGAAATGCTACAGAGCTCCCACTCACTTTCTTGTAAACGCAGGCTTCTCCATAAGTCTGTGTAAACACAAACGTTTTGATCATCTAATCAAAAGCGAATGCTCCAACTCCGAGATGCTTGCACCAGCCCATAAATCGAGCGTTGGAGCTTGCACACCTTGTCAGCATTCGTAGGATCGAGAAAACCTTCCGGTTGCATCATATACAATTCTTCCTTAAGGAAACCATTAAGGAATGCCGTTTTGACGTCCATTTGCCATATCTCATAATCATAGAATGCGGCAATTGCTAACATGATTCGGACGGACTTTAGCTTTGCTACCGGTGAGAAAGTCTCATCGTAGTCAACCCCTTGAACTTGTCGATAACCCTTAGTGACAAGCCGAGCTTTTTAGATGGTCACATTACCATCCGCATCTGTCTTCTTCTTAAAGATCCATTTATTTTCTATGGCTCGCTGCTCAACGGGCAAGTCAGTCAAAGTCCATACTTCATTTTCATACATGGATCCTATCTCGGATTTCATGGCTTCCAGCCATTTGTCGGAATCCGGGCCCGCCATCGCTTCTTCATAGTTCGAAGGTTCACCGTTGTCTAACAACATGATTTCCAAGACAGGGTTGCCATACCACTCTGGTGCGGAACGTGTCCTTGTGGACCTACGAATTTCAGTAGGAGCTTGATCAGAAGTATCTTCATCATCATCATTAACTTCCTCTCTAGTCGGTGCAGGCACCTCAGGAACATTTTCTTGAGTTGCGCCTTTTTCTGGTTCAAGAGGTAATACTTCATCAAGTTCTACTTTCCTCCCACTTACTTCTTTTGAGAGAAACTCTTTCTCTAGAAAGGATCCATTCTTGGCAACAAAGATCTTGCCTTCGGATCTGAGGTAGAAGGTATACCCAATAGTTTCTTTAGGGTATCCTATGAAGACGCATTTTTCTGACTCGGGTTCGAGCTTTTCAGGTTGAAGTTTCTTGACATAAGCATCGCATCCCCAAACTTTTAGAAACGACAGCTTAGGTTTCTTCCCAAACCATAATTCATACGGTGTCGTCTCAACGGATTTCGATGGAGCCTATTTAAAGTGAATGCGGCAGTCTCTAAAGCATAGCCCCAAAAAGATAGCGGTAAATCGGTAAGAGACATCATAGATCGCACCATATCTAATAGAGTGCGATTATGACGTTGGGACACACCATTACGCTGAGGTGTTCCAGGCGGCGTGCGTTGTGAAACTATTCCACATTTTCTTAAGTGTGTGCCAAATTTGTGACTCAAGTATTCTCCTCCACGATCTGATCGTAGGAACTTGATTTTCCTGTCACGTTGATTTTCAACCCCACTCTGAAATTCCTTGAACTTTTCAAAGGTCTCAGACTTGTGTTTCATTAAATAGATATACCCATATCTACTCAAGTCATCAGTGAGGGTGAGAACATAACGATAGCCACCGCGAGCCTCAACACTCATTGGACCGCACACATCAGTATGTATGATTTCCAATAAGTTTGTTGCTCGCTCCATTGTTCCTGAGAACGGAGTCTTGGTCATTTTACCCATGAGGCATGGTTCACACGTGTCAAATGATTCGTAATCAAGAGACTCTAAAAGTCCATCTGCATGGAGCTTCTTCATGCGTTTGACACCTATGTGACCAAGGCGGCAGTGCCACAAGTATGTGGGACTATCATTATCAACCTTACATCTTTTGGTACTCACACTATGAATATGTGTAGCATTACGCTCGAGATTCATTAAGAATAAACCATTCACCATCGGAGCTGTCGGATCACGGGTTCCGGAAGACCCTTAAGGTCCGAACACTGGGCTGCGCGCGGAGATCACGCCCTCTACCTTCCCGTCTCACGAAGATCTAAGCTACGGAAAGAATTGCACAAGAGACATAAGGTTTATACTGGTTCGGGCCACCGTTGTGGTGTAATACCCTACTCCAGTGTGTGGTTGGTGGATTGCCTCTTGGGGCTGGTGATGATGAACGATACAAGGAAGAACAGCCTCGCGAGGGTCTGTTCCTGGCTGGGGCGATGAACTGCTAGGAGGAGTTCAGTCGCCCTTCTCTCTCTCTTTCTCTGATTTCGATCCCCCCCACCATGTGGGTGGCTGGTCCTATTTATAGGGGCCCTGGTCCTCTTCCCAAATATCGAGCGGGAAGGGAGCCAACAATGGCGGGCTAATTTAAAGGGGGACAACAAGTATCAACTATCCTGACAAAAGCAGTCTTCGCCTGCGCAAAGCTCTGGTGATGACGCCGTCTTGGGCTCCACGGTGACCTCCGTCTCGTAGTCCTCCTGGTCTTGGCCTCGTTGCCCCGAAATGGCAACCTTTGCCTGATGCCTCGGTACTCCGCGGCTGCGCTTGCCCCCTTTGCACCAAAGAGGAAAGAAGGACGCTGCGTGCGCTGGCACCAGCCTGGTGCCCTGAGTCGTCATGGCTTGCATCACGGGCACCTCGCGAGGTACCCCGCCTTGATCTCTCCGCCTCCTCGTGAGCCAACCTGATGAGGCCGTGCCTGAGGAAGCTCTGTGTAGTCCACCTCGCGAGGCTTGGCCCCTCGCGAGGGTCTTGGGCCTTGTGTTGACGAAGATGGGCCGTGCTGGGCCTCCTTTGAGCCATGCCGTAGGCCGCAGGCAGGCAAGTCTGGGGACCCCCGTTCCCAGAACGCCGACAGTAGCCCCCGGGCCCAAGGTGCGCATGGACTTGGCCGTGCCGAGAGGCGAAAGGGCAAGGGCGAAGCGCCGCGGGCCCTAATGGCCTGCGGCCTTAGGGGCCGCGTGGCGGTTGATGGGACGTGGGCGTCTCCACTTCCCTACGACGCCTCGGTGATCGCGCGAGTTGGACAAGTCCCTGCATGCAGATCATGTCATGATTACCTGTGATCATGGAGGCCGGCGGTTGGTCTTCGCCGGCTATAAGTACGGAGCTGTGCGTGCCCTTCCAATCCATTCCTCCTGGCTTCTCTTTCTTCCCGATCCTTGCTCTGTCTTGCTGCGATGGCTCCATCGAGGAGGTACTCGTGGGCCGCGTTGGAGGTCTCCGCCAATGGGGGCCTGGCCTTAACTCGTTGCTGGCAGGCGTTCGCTCGCGCTCACGGCCTGGGGCGTCGGTGCACCCTGCACTTCAGGTTTGACAGTGACGCCACCCTCTATGTGAGGGTGTTTGGGGAAGATGGTCGCCGCGCAGGGTGATGCCCTGAGGACGACGAGCGCGGCCGGGGGCCCCGCCCCGACGGTGATGGAGGAGATAGCGCCCATGCGGACGGTGGCGCTCGAGACTCCCCGAGCTTCGTCAGCTCTTCTTCAAGCGACTCCTCCAGCAGTGGCCGCAGTCAACCCCCGCGCCGTCGAGCTTGCTTGGGAGGTGATGGCTCGTCCGCCCGCAGTCGTGCCCCGGTGAAGCGCGAGAGGGAGTCCTCCTGAGGCCCGGAGGCTGCCCGGTTCGCCTCCGCGGGCTGATGTGAAGAGGGCTGCACCGGGCTCGTCCTTTCCCTTTCCTTTTGTTTCCTGTGTAAGATAAAACAGCTGCATGGAGCCCCGCTGGGGCGTGTTGGGAATTATTGCCGTTTAGCCATTACCTTGATCTTATTTTTGCGCCTCTTAGCTACACGCCTGTGCATAGATAGTCTTTGACCCCTGCCGGAGGGGCGACCGACCCAGCCCTATGTGCGCGTCACGGTGCCCGAGGGGCACGGACTAGAGGGGTGCTCCTGTAACATGCCCGGGCCATGAAACCTTCCAGCGGCTAGAGCAGAAACGCTCGCGAGGACGTTTGAGTACCATCCCTCGCGAGGTCGTTTATGAGAGAAACCAAAGCGAGGAGCGAAAATCGACGAACCACAAATCAGTAACAGCAACAACTTCGATAAGACTTCAAATGCAAGTAAACACGTCAACTGCGGAAAGCAAATGAAAAAGCCGCGTCCGGCACCTAATCTAGTCTTCGACGTCTTCTCACCAGCATGGATCTAAGTGTTGCCACTGGGCGTGGGAGGGAGCCCCAGGGCCTGAGGCCGGCGCTCCTGAGACTCTGGGGCGTGTACAGCCCCACTCATTATTACGTGAGAGTGTCACGGGGCGGCGAGATTCACAGGCATTGGCCTTGCTTAACAGGCTCCGGGCCTTTTCCAAAACGCGATAGCTTCACAGGCACTCGCCTTGCTTCACAGGCTCTGGGCCTTTTCCAAAACGCGATAGTCTTCTTAGGCACTCGCCTTGCTTCACAGGCTCTGGGCCTTTTCCAAAACGCGATAGCTTCACAGGCACTCGCCTTGCTTCACAGGCTCTGGGCCTTTTCCAAAAAGAGGGGAGGTCTTCATAGGCACTCGCCTTGCTTCACAGGCGCTGGGCCTTCTCCAAAAGGGATAGCCTTCACAGGCACTCGCCTTGCTTCTCCAAAAGCGATAGTCTTCTCAGGCACTCGCCTTGCTTCACAGGCTCTGGGCCTTTTCCAAAAAGAGGGGAGGTCTTCATAGGCACTCGCCTTGCTTCACAGGCGCTGGGCCTTCTCCAAAAGGGATAGCCTTCACAGGCACTCGCCTTGCTTCACAGGCTCTGGGCCTTTTAGGGGTAGAACCTCCAGAGGTGCTGGATGTTCCACGCGTTCTGGATCGGCTCCCCCTCTTGAGTCTCCAAGCGCACGGAGCCTGGCCTGGAAACATGAACAACCTTGAACGGGCCCTCCCACATGGGAGAGAGCTTGTGCAGCCCTTCCCTGGAGAGAACCCGCCTGAGTACGAGGTCTCCTACCTCAAGGGTCCTGGGGCAGATGTTGCGGCAGTGATATCGTTGTAGCGCCTGTTGGTACCTTGCCACTCGCAGCGCGGCTTCCCGGCGGCGTCCCTCCCCTAGTACGAGGTCCATCCCCCGCATGGCGTCCTGCTGCGCCTCGTCGAACGCCAGGACCCGCGCGGAGTGATGCCTGACCTTGTGAGGAAGGATTGCTTCGGCTCCGTAAACCAGGAAGAACGGGGTCTCCCCAGTTGGTTTGGTTGCGGTCGTGCGGATGGACCACAACACGGACTGGAGCTCGTCGTACCAGCCTCTGCCGCAGGCCTCCAGCTTCTTCTTGAATGTCCTGGTCTTGAGGCCTCTCAGGACTTCCGCGTTGGCTCGTTTGGCCTGCCCATTGCTTCGCGGGTATGCCACCGAAGCGTAGCATATCTGCGTCCCAAGGTTAGCACAGTATGTTTTGAAGAGATTACTGGTGAACTACGAACCGTTGTCTGTCATGATGCGATTCGGCACCCCGAACTGGCTCACGATACCCCTGATGAACTTGACCGCG
Source organism: Triticum monococcum (assembly GCA_034509565.1). NCBI lineage: Eukaryota > Viridiplantae > Streptophyta > Magnoliopsida > Poales > Poaceae > Triticum > Triticum monococcum. The sequence continues at coordinate 82,401,480 of CM067843.1, forward strand.
GAGCCAGCGGGGATGCAACGGAGAGCCTCCACTTCTGCCCACTTGGTGAACTTGTCAATGGCGATGTAGAGGTAACGGTAGCCCCCTGGCGCCCGGGGGAATGGGCCCAGAATATCCAACCCCCAAACTGCAAATGGCCATGAGATGGGTATTGTCTGCAGGCCCCCCGCCGGTTGATGGATCTGCTTGGAATGAAACTGGGAGGCCTCACAAGCCTTTACCAATTCGATTGCGTCGTTGAGTGCGGTGGGCCAATAGAACCCACTACGGAATGCCTTGCCGACGAGGGTCCGTGATGATGAGTGGTGTCCGCAGTCTCCGCCGTGTATGTCCTCCAGTAGTTCCTTTCCTTGCTCCCTGGAGATGCAGCGCAGAGATACACCATTTGGTCGCTTCTGGTAAAGTTCTCCATCTCTGATGCAGTATGCCGTGGCCTGCCGCGCCACACGCTCCTCTTCTTCTTCCTTTTTCGGTAGGGCCCCTTGCGTTAAATAACTCCGGAGTTCTGCGATCCAGCACTCCTCCTGAGGTTCCATCACCAGGAGCAGGCGTGCTCCTGCGGTTGGCCCATAGACTGGGGCTCCCGAGGCTGACGGCTGGGGGAGCTCCTCTCGAGACTGAGCGGTGTTCGATAACGTCGGCTGTGTTGAGGGTTTGACGAGCCGCTCTTCGAAGACGCCGGGTTCCTGCGGCAACCACCTGGATGCCCATCCGGCTATGTCGTCAGCTTCTTGATTGGTGCCACGGGGCACGTGCTTCAGCTCCAGCCCCCAGAACTGCTTTTCCATCCTGCGGACCTCCGCTAGGTAGGCCTCCATATGCTCGTCCTTCGGCTCGTACACTTTGTTGGAGAAGTTGACTAGGAGCTGCGAGTCGCCTGTCACAGCCCTAGAATTTGTTTGCAAATAGTTGCACAAGCATCCATGCATCATGTTTAAATTCAAGAAACTTGAATTGAGGAAAATTGAAAGCCTCAAAATTTTATTTAAAAGAAGGGCAAATAACCCTGGAAATGCATCCAATGTTTCCAAAATGCTCCCCAATGATGTTTAATATTTATGGCAAGGGTTTTGGTCCAAACCAAAAATATGGAACATTTTTGAGGAATTATTTTGGCCATTTGGATTTAAATCAATAAATATTTGAGTTGGATTTAATTCTTATATAAAAGAATTACAAGTCCAAAAATCCTGAAAACCTGTGAGTGGCTTTGAATATATTGCATCAAGCCAGATAAATATTTTCAGGAGCTATTAAATGATTTGGTCTGTGAATCAAATCAAAAAAGAATTGAAATATTAGAAAACAAAAATAAAACAGACGGAGGCTCACCTAGAGCAAACTTACCTGTGCGGCCCATGAGACGGCCCAGCCCACCAGGGGCTCCTCCCTGTCGTCTTCCCCCTTGCCAGGAGGACGAGCGCGTGGCCGGCGCACGCGAGCACGCGTCCGGCCACCTCCTGCTTGCTCGCCGCTGCTGGAGGCTACCCCGAGCGCCACGACACCCCTGGACCCCCCTGCACTCCTCTCCTCTCTCCCTCGAGCGCCCTCCCTCCTCTGTCTCTCTCGCTCACGTTCGTCCGAACGCGCCCGTCGCCACGGACGTCGTTCGCCGCGGCCACAGCCACCGCCTCACCTCCCCGACGCCTCCTAAAGCTCCGCCTCGACCTACTCTTCCTCCTCACCGCTCCAAGCGACGCCGGGAGCCCTGAAGTGACACCATCGCCGTCGTCTTCACCGACGGGCACCGAAGATCGCCGGCCCCGATTCTCCGTCTCCAGGTCGTCCCTAAGCCCACTGAGCTGCGCTTCGACCTCCCAGTGAGCTCCTCCGTCGTTTCCCCCTAACCACGCGGCCTAGCGCTTGCTGTAGCACCGCTTTCCATGACGCCCGAAGCACGCCGCCGCACGAACTCGTCGCCGACGAGGCTCCGGTGGCCAATCGGCCCTGTTCATATGCCCGTTGGCTTTATGAGAGCCTGCAGAACACGTAGGTGCTACCCGTTGATCCTCCCGTGCACGGTGTCGTCGTTTTCCTTGGCGCCCGAACTCCAGTGGCCGCAACCGAGCTCGCCGCCGTCGACTCCGGCCACCCCAGGCCAGGCTACTGCCACCAGGCGACGCGCTGGAACACCAGCTACCCGTAGAGCCCAACCGCGGCTCAAACCGCGACCTGTACACGAAACCCGAGCAACTCCGGCAAGTTGTCGTCATGGTTTTGGTCGCCGGTGACTTAACTCCGGCCGTGCCGACGTGGCACCATCATTAGTGGCTAATGACGCCACTAAACTAACCCCTAGCTCGCTGACAGACGGGCCCCACCCGTTAATTAACCACAGGGTTATACCCTGTTTAATTTAAGCTAATGACCTGGCCCCACGGGTCAGTTTGACCTGGCCACGTCACCGTTGACCTGGTCCCACACGTCAGCCACGGAAACCAGCCTTAGGTCACTGACCAGTGGGCCCCACTGGTCAGCTTTGACCCGGACCAGCCCTGTTGACTTGCTTACGTCACCCTGACATCATGCTGACGCAATAAGTCCTTTTCTGGATTTGATTTATTTCTAAATAACCAGGAAATTCCAGAAAATGTTTAAAACTTCTAAAAATCATAGAAATTCAACCGTAACTCCAAATGAAATAATTTATATATGAAACATTATCAGAAAAATTCAAGGAATCTGTTTATGGCCTTTTCATGCATGTTTGAACAAGTTAACCGCACTGTTTAGTCCAAAACATGACAATACACTATTTGAATTCATAGTTTGAATTTGAATTTGAACCTAGTGTTCAAACCAACTCCATTTAACATGTTGCTAGTTGCATTAGCTCAAACCACAGCATATTGACATGTCATGATCATGCATCATACTATGCATTGCATTGATTGTGTTTCTTTCTCTGTTCCCGGTATTTGTCCCCTCTTGGTAGATGTGGTTTCCATGATGGGATCGGTGACACCGATGAAGAGTTATATTATCTTCAGAAGTGCCAAGCAAGCACAACCCCCTTGTTCATTCCGATACAAGCCCACTCTCTCGCTCCTGCTCTCTTTTACTGCATTAGGACAACAACGATTCATCTGTTACTTGTTGTGGTAGTTGAACCCCTTATCCTCTGCATGACCTGTCATTCCCACAGTAAATAGATGAAACCCACTAGCATGAGTAGGAGTTGTTTGAGCCTTGATGTGCCTACTCATTCATGCTTGTTTGTCATGCCTGCTACTGCTTAGAGTTGAGTCAGGTCTGATTCATCGGGGATGGATCGAAGATGTGTAAACATGTCCTACTGTGTGTGAGTTAAGTGTGTGAACACGTTTTGGTAAAGGTAGCGGTGAGAGGCCATGTAGGAGTACATGGTGGGTTGTCTCATTCAAACCGTCCTCAGGAACTGAGTTCTGTGTTTGTGATCCATGAAACAGCTACTACCACACGTTGGGCCCTGAAATATGACCCCGCTCGACTTACTGACCCCTCTCGTCCTCTGTCCAGGAGTTCCAGTTAGTTTCTGGTGTTTATAGGATATGTGTTGGCGGCCGTGCGTAGCGCTGACCCTAGGGGTGGGATATGATGCGGTAGATACACCGTGGCACGGTGTACCGGGCGCCCGTTTGGTGTCTTGGGAACCCTGCACACATCATTTGGGGCTGTGAGCGAAACTCCGGCCGGATCTCCTCGCGGATGGAACCCGAATAGGCAATAAACCTGGACTAGAGACTTGTGTGGTTAGTCAGGTCGTGGTCTACACCCACGTCGGCTTTCGCTTGAAGTCTGCCGAGCACATGTTGTGTGCAGACGCTAAGTGGTGGAAACATGTGTGACGAAGTACACCCCTGCAGGGTTATAAATGATCTATTCGAATAGCCGTGTCCGCGGTAAAGGACTTCTGGGTTGCCTATAACAGTTCATAGACAAGTGAAAGTGGATACTCTAAAACTCGCAAGATAAGTGTGAGTGCTATGGATGGCCTTCTCGTAGGGAGACGAGAGCGGATCCATAGTGGTGTATTGATTGGTGAATATGTGGACTCGTGTGCGCCACCTCAAAAGAGTTGCTTGCAGTCGTAGTTCAGATAGCCACCGAGTCAAAGCTGGCTTGCTGCAGTTAAACTCCACCCCCCCTTGTTGATACCGATGCATATGTAGCTAGCTCTGATGTAAGTCTTGCTGAGTACCTTTGTACTCACATTTGCTTAATTTATGTTTTGCAGAGAGATTTCAGTCTCGCTAGTAGTTTCGCGTGGACTTCGACGTTTAGCTTGATACCTCAGCTACGATCTTGTGCCCTCGGCAGGATCTGGTAGATAGTCAGGCTTCTTAGCCTTTTTTCCATTTGTAGATGTCTTTACTCAGACATGTTAAGCTTCCGCATGTGCTTGATTTATATGCTATGATTGTTGGGTCATGAGACCCATGTTTGTAATATCTCGCTCCTCAGAGCCTAATGAATAAATACTTGAGTTGTAGAGTTATGTTGTGATGCCATGTTGTATTTACACATATCGAGCATATTGTGTGTATGATTGAAATGCTTGGTATGTGTGGGATCCGACTATCTAGTTGTTTATCCTTGGCAGCCTATCATATGGGGAAATGTAGTCTAGTGCTTCTGAGCGATAGTAGTCCGCTATAGCCCGGATCACCGGAATCCTGCTAGCCCAGCACTACTGCTCGGAACACTTGACTGGCCGGCATGTGATTCACTTCGTTCCTGTGTCTGTCCCTTCGGGGAAATGTCACGCGGTGACTTCCGGAGTCCTGCCTAGCCTGCTACAGCCCGGGTTACCGGAGTCCTGTTAGCCCAGTGCTACAGCCCGGATTCACACATTGATGACCGACATGCTCGATATGATTCATGTATGCCTGTCCTCATGGGTTAGTGCCGCTTTGGTTTCACGACTAGCCATGTCGGCCCGGGTTCTCTGTCATATGGATGCTAGCGACACTATCATATACGTGAGCCAAAAGGCACAAACGGTCCCGGGCCAGGTAAGGTGGCACCCGTGGGAATACCGTGCGTGAGGCCGCAAAGTGATATGATGTGTTACATGCTAGATCGGTGTGACTTAGGATCGGGGTCCTGACATCGCCCTTGACGGTGAGGGGTTTCACTCCCAGGGCTACTGCGGCCTTCAACCCGGCAATCAGTCCCTCATATTCTGCAATGTTGTTGGAGACCTTTTCACCTTGCTGGAAACAGAGCTGCACGGCATAGTAGAGCTTATCCTGAGTGGGCGATATCAGCACCGCACTAGCCCCCGCGCCGTGTCTAGAGAACGCCACATCGAAGTACATGACCCAGCCTTCCGGCGCCTCACTCCCTGGAGAGAGGGACCGATCCTCGTTGTCCCTGAGGCCTGGTGCCTCTGCCCATTCCACTATGAAATCCGCCAACGCTGCTCCTTTGATGACCCTGGTCATGCTGAACTCGAGCTGAAACGCCTGCAGCTCCATGTTCCACTTGGTGACCCTTCCGGCTGAGTTAGGGCTCCTGAGCAGTCTCTCCAGGGGGTACAATGAGACGACCTTGACGGGATGAGCCTGGAAGTAGTGACACAGCTTGCGCGAGGCTACCAGTAGCGCGAGGAGGAGCTTCTGAGGCATCGGGTACCGTGCCCTCAGGTCCCGTAACACCGTGCCAACAAAGTAGATGGGATGCTCTACAAGACTGAGAGTATATGGGGTCGCGTCACCCTCGAGAGGTAAGGGCGCCTCACGAGATGACGTGGCCTCGGGAGGTGGACCATCCGGGCGTGCGGCCTCGCCTGCCTCTGGTGTATTCTTCGGCAGCTGACCCTCCTCAACTGCGGTTGCGGCTTCTGCAGGCTTTCCTTGTGCCCGTTTTGTCTTGCCTCGGGCTGCCGCGGCGGTCTTGACTTGGCGTTCCTCCCTAACCGCCACCAGAGCTGCGCTGGCGGAGTAGGGAGTGGCAGCGAGGTAAAGCAGCAGGGGCTCCTGAGGGCGCGGAGCCACCATGACTGAGGGGACTGGTCAGGTACCTCTTGAGATCTTGAAACGCCTTATCTGCCTCTTCAGTCCATTCAAAGGGCCCCTTTTTCTTCATCAGCTGAAAGAAAGGCAGTGCTCGCTCCCCTAATTTGGAGATGAAGCGCCCTAGCGCGGTCATGCGCCCAGTGAGCTTCTGCATTTCTCTGAGGGTCTTTGGCGGACTCATGTCCTCGGCCGCCTTGACCTTCTCGGGATTGGCCTCGATGCCACGATGGGACACGAGGAATCCCAAGAGCTTGCCCGAGGGGACGCCAAACACACATTTCTCCGGGTTGAGCCGCAGGTTTACTGCGTCGAGGCTCGCGAAGGTCTCCTCCAGGTCTTGTATCAGGGTCTTGGCCTCCCGAGATTTTACTACAATGTCATCAACGTAGGTTTCGACATTCTTTCCGAGTTGCGGGCCCAAGGTGATGTGCATCAGCCGCTGAAAGGTTGCCCCTGCGTTACGTAGTCCGAACGGCATGCATGTATAGCAGTATACCCCGCACGGGGTTAAGAAGGCGGTCTTCTCAACGTCTTCTACCGCCATCTTGATCTAGTGATACCCGGAGAAGGCGTCCAGGAAGCATAGCAGGTCACACTCCGCAGTGGAATCGACGACCTGGTCGATGCGGGGGAGCGGAAACGGATCTTGCGGGCATGCTTTGTTGAGGTTGGTGAAGTCGACACACAAGCGTTCCTTCCCCCCTTTCTTGGGCACAACGACAGGGTTGGCCAACCAATCCGGGTATCGGACTCGTGAATGACCCCAGCGGCTTCTAGCTTGCGGGTCTCTTGGACAATGAAGGCCTGCTTCTCCACGGACTGCCGCCTGGCCTTCTGCTTCACGGGGCGCACATTTGGACACACGTTGAGGTGATGCTCGATGACACTCCTGGGGATCCCCGCCAGCTAATCGGGCTCCCAAGCAAATACCTTCTTATTCGCGCGCAAGAACTTGACCAAGGCCTCCTCCTGCTCAGGCTCAAGGTTGGCGCCTATGGTGAAAGTGGCACTGGAGGACCCGTCCTCGTTGACGGGTATCTGCTTGGTTTCTGCCTTCTCCTGGGTGAACAACTGCTTCTTCTTGGCAGGCGCAACCCCCTTGGGCTCAGGGGTCTCCGCGCTGACGGGCCGTGCCGATGCCGCCGTCTTGAAGGTGAGCTTGAGTACTCGTAGAGCGTCCTCGGTGTCCCCGTGCACGGCAAGGGTGCTGCCGCTCCCGGGCATCTTCATGAGGTTATACGCCGGGTGCATGGCGGCCATGAACTGAGCCAGCGCCGGGTAGCCGAGGATGGCATTGTAAGGGAGGCCGATGGGGGCGATGTCGAAGTCGACCATCTCCGTGCGGAAGTTGTCGTAGGTGCCGAAGGTTACCGGGAGCCGGATCTGTCCCAGGGAGTCGGATAATCTGCCCCCGACGCCCGAGAACGATTGGCTGGGTCGCAACCGCTGCCGGGGTATGCACAGGAGGTTGAAAGTCTCGACTGAAAGCACACTGAGGCCCGTGCCGCCGTCAACGAGGGTTCTGGTGATGGCCACCTGGCAGATGGTGGGGGTGCACAACAGGGGGAGCGCGCCCGAGCCGACCAGGTTGGTGGGGTGGTCCTCCGAGCTGAAGGTCAGACCGGCCTCGCGCGCCGCCCGGTCCGGGGAAGCCCCCTGCTGCGCGGAAACGGCGCTAACCCAATGGGCAAAAGGCTTGACGTGGCAACTCGTGGGCAGCGCCTGCAAGCCGCCTAGGAGGGCCGCAACGACTGGAGGCGGCGATGTTGCGGTGCAGCCACTCCGCCGCGTAGGCAGATGCTAGGGGGGGGGTGCTTGCCGCTCGTTCCCCGCTGGGCCAGTGGCGGTGTTGACGGCGGGCGACGGGGGACAACGAGAACGCCCACCGGCAAGGGCCGCCGGGGTGACGCGAGCTCGACCGGCGCCGTACATGGACGCGGCGGTCGTAGGAGAGCGGAGTGGTGGGAGACAAATTCCGGCGCACCCCTACCTGGCGCGCCAAATGTCGGATCACGGGTTCCGGCAGACCCTTAAGGTTCGAACACTAGGGTGCGCGCGGAGATCACGCCCTCTACCTTCCCGTCTCACGAAGATCTAAGCTACGGAAAGAACTGCACAAGAGACACAAGGTTTATACTGGTTCGGGCCACCGTTGTGGTGTAATACCCTACTCCAGTGTGTGGTTGGTGGATTGCCTCTTAGGGCTGGTGATGATGAACGATACAAGGAAGAACAGCCTCGCGAGGGTCTGTTCCTGGCTGGGGCGATGAACTGCTAGGAGGAGTTCAGTCGCCCTTCTCTCTCTCTTTCTCTGATTTCGACCCCCCACCATGTGGGTGGCTGGTCCTATTTATAGGGGCCCTGGTCCTCTTCCCAAATATCAAGCGGGAAGGGAGCCAACAATGGCGGGCTAATTTAAAGGGGGACAGCAAGTATCAACTATCCTGACAAAAGCAGTCTTCGCCTGCGCAAAGCTCTGGTGATGACGCCGTCTTGGGCTCCACGGTGACCTCCGTCTCGTAGTCCTCCTGGTCTTCGCCTCATTGCACCGAAATGGCAACCTTTGCCTGATGCCTTGGTACTCCGCGGCTGCGCTTGCCCCCTTTGCACCAAAGAGGAAAGAAGGACGCTGCGTGCGCTGGCACCCGCCTGGCACCCTGAGTCGTCATGGCTTGCGTCACAGGCACCTCGCGAGGTACCCCGCCTTGATCTCTCCGCCTCCTCGCGAGCCAACCTGACGAGGCCGTGCCTGAGGAAGCTCCGTGTAGTCCGCCTCGTGAGGCTTGGCCCCTCGCGAGGGTCTTGGTCCTTGTGTTGACGAAGATGGGCCGTGCCGGGCCTCCTTTGAGCCACGCCGCAGGCCGCTGGTAGGCAAGTCTGGGGACCCCCGTTCCCAGAATGCCAACAGGAGCATGACCATAAAACATATCTCTCATATAAATAGAACAACCATTATTCTCGGGTTTAAATGAGTAGCCATCTCGTATTAAACGAGATCCCGATACAATGTTCATGCTCAAAGCTGGCACTAAATAACAATTATTGAGGTTTAAAACTAATCCCGTAGGTAAATGTAGAGGTAGCGTGCCGACGGCGATCACATCAACCTTGGAACCATTCCCGATGCGCATCGTCACCTCGTCCTTCACCAGTCTCCGCTTATTCCAAAGCTCCTGCTTTGAGTTACAAATGTGAGCAACTGCACCGGTATCAAATACCCAAGAGCTACTACGAGTACTGGTAAGGTACACATCAATTACATGTATATCACATATACCTTTTGTGATGCCGGCCTTCTTGTCCGCTAAGTATTTGGGGCAGTTCCGCTTCCAGTGACCACTTCCCTTGCAATAAAAACACTCAGTCTCGGGCTTGGGTCCATTCTTTGGCTTCTTCCCGGCAGCTTGCTTGATGTTCTTCTTACCCTTGCCCTTTTTGAACTTAGTGGTTTTATTCATCATCAACACTTGATGTTCCTTTTTGACTTCTACCTCTGCCGATTTCAGCATAGCAAATACTTCAGGAATGGTCTTTTCCATCCCCTGCATATTGAAGTTCATCACAAAGCTCTTGTAGCTCGGTAGAAGCGACTGAAGGATTTTGTCAATGACCGCGTCATCCGGGAGATTAACTCCCAGCTGAGTCAAGCGGTTATGCAACCCAGACATAGTGAGTATGTGCTCACTGACAGAACTGTTTTCCTCCATCTTACAGCTGAAGAACTTGTCGGAGACTTGATATCTCTCGACCCGGGCATGAGCTTGGAAAACCATTTTCAGCTCTTCGAACAACTCATATGCTCCGTGTCTCTCAAAACGTTTTTGGAACCCGGGCTCTAAGTTGTAAAGCATGCCGCACTGAACGAGGGAGTAGTCATCGGTACGTGCCTGCCAAGCGTTCATAACGTCTTGTTCTGCAGGGAGAACAGGTGCGTCACCCAGCGGTGCTTGTAGGACATAATCTTTCTTGGCAGCTATGAGGATGATCCTCAGGTTCCAGACCCAGTCCGTGTAGTTGCTGCCATCGTCTTTCAGCTTGGTTTTCTCTAGGAACACGTTGAAGTTGAGGACTACGTTGGCCATTTGATCTTCAAGACATATTGTAAATATTTTAGACTAAGTATGATAATTAAGTTCATCTAATCAAATTATTCAATGAACTCCCACTTAGATAGACATCCCTCCAGTCATCTAAGTATAACATGATCCGAGTTAACTAGGCCGTGTCCGATCATCACGTGAGACGGACTAGTCAACATCGGTGAACATCTTCATGTTGATCGTATCTTCTATACGACTCATGCTCGACCTTTCGGTCTTTTGTGTTCCGAGGCCATGTCTGTACATGCTAGGCTTGTCAAGTTAACCTAAGTGTTTGCATGTGTAAATCTGTCTTACACCCGTTGTATGTGAACGTTAGAATTTATCACACCCGATCATCACGTGGTGCTTCGAAACAACGAACTGTCGCAACGGTGCACAGTTAGGGGGAACACTTTCTTGAAACTATTATGAGGGATCATCTTATTTACTACCGTCGTTCTAAGTAAACAAGATGCAAAAACATGATAAACATCACATGCAATCAAATAATAAAAGTGACATGATATGGCCAATATCACATAGCTCCTTTGATCTCCATCTTGGGGCTCCATGATCATCTTGTCACCGGCATGACACCATGATCTCCATCATCGTGTCTCCATGAAGTTGCTCGCCAACTATTACTTCTACTACTATGGCTAACGCGTTTAACAATAAAGTAAAGTAATTTTTACATGGCGTTTCTCAATGACACGCAGGTCATACAAAAAATAAAGACAACTCCTATGGCTCCTGCCGGTTGTCATACTCATCGACGTGCAAGTCGTGATTCCTATTACAATAGCATGAACATCTCATACATCACATATATATCATTCATCATTCATCACAACTTTGGCCATATCACATCACAAAACACTTGCTGCAAAAACAAGTTAGACGTCCTCTAATTGTTGTTGCAAGTTTTACGTGGCTGCAATAGGGTTCTAGCAAGAACGTTTTCTTACCTACGTGAAAGCCACAACGTGATTTGTCGACTTCTATTTACCCTTCATAAGGACCCTTTTCATCGAATCCGCTCCAACTAAAGTGGGAGAGACAGACACCCGCCAGCCACCTTATGCAAGTAGTGCATGTTAGTCGGTGGAACCGGTCTCACGTAAGCGTACGTGTAAGGTTGGTCCGGGCCGCTTCATCCCACAATACCGCTGAAGCAAAATAATACTAGTAGCAGCAAGAAAGTTGACAACATCAATGCCCACAACAAATTGTGTTCTACTCATGCATAGAGAACTATGCATAGACCTAGCTCATGATGCCACTGTTGGGGAACGTTGCAGAAAACAAAAAAAAATCCTATGGTTTCACCAAGATCCATCTATGAGTTCATCTAGCAACGAGTGGTTGGATGCATCTATGTACCTTGTAGATCGCGAGCGGAAGCGTTCAAAGAACGGGGATGAGGGAGTCGTACTCGACGTGATCCAAATCACCGGAGATCCTACAGCCCTAGCGTCACCGAACCTTAAGTGTGTAGACCCTACGGGTTCGGGAGACATGTAGACATGACCGAGATTGCTCTCCGGTCAATAACCAACAGCGGGATCTGGATACCCATGTTGGCTCCCACATGCTCCTCGATGATCTCATTGGATGAACCACGATGTCGAGGATTCAAGCAACCCCGTATACAATTCCCTTTGTCAATCGGTATGTTAGTTGCCCGAGATTCAATATCCGGGAGTTACACAATCTCATGGTCTAAGGAAAAGATACTTGACATTGGAAAACTCTAGCAAACGAACTATACGATCTTGTGCTATGTTTAGGATTGGGTCTTGTCCATCACATCATTCTCCTAATGATGTGATCTCGTTATCAACGACATCCAATGTCCATAGTCAGGAAACCATGACTATCTGTTGATCAACGAGCTAGTCAACTAGAGGCTTACTAGGGACATGTTGGTGTCTATTTATTCACACATGTATTATGATTTCTGGATAACACAATTATAGCATGAATAAAAGACAATTATCATGAACAAGGAAATATAATAATAATGCTTTTATTATTGCCTCTAGGGCATATTTCCAACAGGGGGTCCTCGGCCCAATCCAACAAACGGGAGACGACGTGATGAGTACCCCTAGTCCAGGACACCGTCAGTAGCCCCCTGAACCGGTCTTCAAGTTAGGGACGCTCCTCGATTCTTCCGAACTGCTCTTCATCTTTGGTCGTCGATCCTGAAAACTGGTTCAACAAATCTTCTCATCTTCGATCTTGAGGATCACCGAAGTGCATCCGACGAGTTTACACGTCGGGTATCCGAGGATCCCCTTTAAGTTTCCGGCCTTTATCAATGCCTTGTTATTTTTATGCCACAGCTTGGGTTTGAAGTTGTTCCCGGGAGGCAGTGTCATCTTGCGTCCGAGCTCTAACGCCGGACTGCATTCGAGGTATCTTTTGCAGCCAAGCACCAATGCCGGACTGCTTCCGAGCTCCAACGCAGAAATGTATCCGAGCTCCAACACCGGACTGTGTCCAAGCTCCAACGCCGGACTATATCCAAGAAGTCATAGATCATCTTCGTCCAAAAAAGTTGAAGGAGTTTAGCCGAGCTTAATGCCGGAAATGCCCTCTATGGAGCTAGCCGCTAGTGCCCGAGCTTTATGTCGGACTGCTTCCAAGGTGGTGCACCACCTCGACCGCGGGCTGATTTATTGTGAATATTTTTAACTAGTGCAGTTTATTCTCTGATGTATATCCAGTTGCCCTCAAGGTGTGTATCAGTCTAAAACCCGAGATGCACCTGAAGGCAAGCATAAAACCATTGTTCCTAGTAGCCCCTGAGACTCAGGTCGATGCGTGAAATCGGCCTGAGGATCAACTCCTAGCTCGGCAACATACATAGGAATAAACACGCAGTGTAATATATTAGAGATAATAGTGATCGGCGAATGGGCCCCTAAGAGAGGGTCGTGAGAAGTCGCCGTGATATATAGCTTGATGCCAGATAGGTCCAAATGGTACTTATTATTGTTCGAAGACGCGCTTCCCATAGTTCGATCAAGCCGAACACTGAGCCCTTTGAATTTTCTGCAATGAATAGGCAATGCAGTAGCCCCCGAGACAATGGTCGGGTGGCAACACCATATCAGGGGATCGATGTGCCCCTTTAATATTTGTAAATAATGAGCGCAAAGCCTAGTAGCCCCCGAGCCATGATGTGGGCACGGGTGGCCGAATTAAGGATCGATATCCAGAGTAAAATCACAGATTATGTGTAATGATTCTATGTATCCAAGTACTTTACATCATTATTTTGACTCCATTGTGACCTTTTATCTGTTGAAAGTGGCCCATTGTTGGCTTCTACCCCTTGGTAGATACTACGTAGGGTGTTTCCGCAATAACAAAGCAACCTTTAGCTGACGTCTCGGTGCCCGAAGGCGGTTGTGTTAGCGGAAATGAGGCAATCAGATATGCGGGCTTTAAAACTTTCGCTTAGTCATAGGAGATTTAAACCGGGGAAGCTAGCTATGAGCCCCCGGTTACTGTTCGGCGACGTCCGAGGTCAAGCCGTAAACACTTCAGCCAATGTTATGAACGGTCCGTCATTTAACATAGTCATCGGATCGCTGACCAGTTTACGCCTATTGTGATAGTCAGTTTTCGGCTTTCTCCACCGAGGTGCTTGACCATGCGAGCTGGAAGCACAATCGCAGTGGTTCTCCCTTTGCACACCTAGCCGAACAAAGCGGAACGTAGGAGGCAAGCACAGGAGCCGGGCAACCCAACTGTTGACCGAAGACACAATTCGAAACTGATGCATATATAGCAATATCCGAGAATGTTTTTGCCGAATCCCTAAGGTGTCCGGCGCTGCACTGCGAGAGTAATGCTGGAAATGCACAAATAGTTTAAAAGTGTCATAGGCTCGAAAAGCAAAAAAACTTATTCAAAAGTTTAATGTCCGAACTAGATCAAGTGTTCGGTGCCAATCCAAAAATTGGACTTGAAAAAAAAGTGCTCCTGCCGTGTTTTAACATGACACATCCTATCTCAAGACTTCAAGCGGGACAGCCTACGACTTCAACTTCCTATCCCGAAGGCGGAGTACTTCTCATTAGGCCAGTTTAGCAAACTAAACTCTAGCGGTTTTGAGAGAGAAATAAGGCTCCTCAGCTAGTGACCACATACTTGTGTTGAAAAAAGGAATGATTAATAATAACAATAATGAAAACTTTGCAATGACTAAGAAGAAAAACACTTATTATAAGACGGCTCAAATTAACTTAAGAGCCCCCAAGTGAGTTGGGTAAAAGAATGATTGCATGTACCGAAGTACTTATATCATATCTATGTTCACCCAAACTTTAAACGCGTCTTAACCGACCGTCGGCTTCTCCCTCTTCGGTCAAGGACCGAAAAGTGTTATGTACTCCACCTGTCAAGAATATCGACAGTGTTTCTGATAACCAGGCAACCGGGCCATAAGGCTGTAACAGATAAAGCGCACTCAGGGAACTTATGCTATATTACAGACGAAGTGTAAGAAGCATCTTCGAAGAAAATAGTACCCCCACCAATACATTTCTTCGGTGCTCATTATTACTATGAGACTTGTGCAATAGATTTTTTGTACTCATGAGTTCCGTTGTGTGCCGACCATGATTGAAAACAATAAGAGCACTTGCTTTCGGCTTCACCCAGTCTGAGTTCCGGCTCGGATGACCCGATCGTGACAATCGCAGAGGTGCTCCCTTTACTCCCTAGCCGAACAATCGGGAGCGTAGGGGTAAACACAGGAGCGAGGCAACCCAGCTTGCAAATCGCTTAAGTCAATATGGTGCATATTGTGGTGTAATACACGAATAAGGAACGAAGCCGTACAAGTATAATCATATGCAAGAGGGAAGGCTCCATGAAGGAAGCCCCCAAGTGAACTGGGTATTTGAATTTGTGCGTCACAAACAAAGTTTGGACAAGGAAATTTTTTACAAGCAATTTTTTTTCCAAAAAGGTATGATGCTTGGTCAAACCGAACACAAGTTAAAAATTTAAAACTTGGAGCATGAAGGCAACTTAGCTGGTTAATGTGTTCAGTATTGATGGCGCGGTCCGAGCTTGATGCGGGACAAGGTTCCATCCCCCAAGACGGTCCCGAGGTGGCGGAGCAAAGAGGTCGACACTCCGAAGTGGTGACATAGCATGGTCAATGCAGGCCGGATGCCGAAGTCCCCGGCATGGGGTAATGAAGTGTTGACAAAGCCCCCCCCCCCCCCCCGTCCAGCCGAGGTGACGCCAAAGGATATAGTCCGGCTGGATCATTTTCCTGTGCACAAAAAATAGTGCAAACCGGAGATAATAGTAATAATAAAAAAATTGTTGCATAATAAATAATTTATGCAAAGTGACTAATAAAAGAAATATGGCCTGGCGCCAAAGTCAATCTCGATGTAGGGCGTCAGCGTGATGCGGTAAAGGCGTGGCAAAGCCTGAATTCACAGATCGGTCTAAGTTCCGGATGCGGCGTTCGCCGGACTATGTACAGAAACTGACCGAACCACCATCCGATCTTTATTAATGCGGCCATCATTTGATAGACCTGTGTACATATGATGAACAAACCAGAATAATAATTTCTTGGGAAAAATGTACCCGAACAAGCAAAAAATACTAGGATTAATAGCACCTGGTTTATTTGTTGTAGCAATTTGAAGAAAGGTGATTCCGAAAATTGGGACTCGATCCGCACACCCATTGCCTAATGGGCGATAAAGCGACGGTATGGCGATGCTGGGAAAGGTTGGCTCGCCGAGGCAGAGCCCTCGGTCCATATAACATGACGGAGTTGGTCGGCTAGTGACGCCGAAGTCTCCGGAGTAGGTTGATGAAGAGATGGCTAAGCCCCCGGTCTAGCCGAGATGTCGACGCCTCGATGTCAGCCGATGAGTCGAAGTAGGTCAGCGTGATGGACACCAACTTGAAGAAGCAATAGTGCGGCCCTGCCGATGTAGGTCGTGACGTGGTAGATGCCGGCTTGATGAAGTGACCATGCGGCGATGCCGGTATGCCCGCTCCGTGTAATCCATGGGGCGGGGATGTTGGTGATGATTTATCCTTCATGATGCCGGACTCTTGTTCGGCTTGCCGAGATGATGATCCGAAGAAGTTGAGCTCGGGTCAACAAAGTGACGACGTGTCTAGCGCAGGTCAGCAGCCTTGGAGCAATATTGCCGGACTGGTTTGACACCAACATAATGATGAAGATGACCTCAGGGGAGGCTTCAAAATTTACGGGCACGTGTTTAAAAACAACGCACAATACCCTAGAAGAGAATTCCTCTAAAAAGGTTGTCCAATATCACGTTCATAAAGAAACATGAATTCGGGTCGGATCCGTATTCGCGCAGAAAACGGATATGAAAATTGGTCCACTCATCGGAAGGTTCCCGGAGTTTGAACCGTCGGATCGAGCTGAAATTTGGAGGGTTGGTAGATATGGGAATTCCGTAGTAGATGAACTATTGGATCTTCCAAAGGACATCCGAGCTGGGATCTGGAGACCATGCCCTAAACTCGTCCAGATTCCCGTCTAGATTTGACAGGGCTCCGATATATCGTAGATGGTCGGAGATTCCTCCATCGGAACTCGACGAAATTTTGCATGGCTATTGTAGACGTAATTCCGCACAATTCCACCGAAACAATCGTCAAACCGACGCTTGAGGAGGCGGCGACGGCAAATACAAGTTCGCTGTCCATAAAAACAGCACGGCCGCCCAAGGGCAATGTTGAAGTTGAGCCCACGAGCTTCATGGATGACTCCTCTATGATCATGATAGAGATCGGAGTTGATGTTGAAGAAGGCCCCGGTCTGAACATGACGATCGGAGATGGAGCACGGTCCTTGGTCGAGCCAAGGTGACCAGTCGAGTTGGTGTCGTAGTTGACCTGCGGGCGAGCCATTGATCCTTTTGCCGACCACACAGCGGAACTCTCAATGAAAGCACCAATGTCGGTGTCAAAACCGGCGGATCTCGGGTAGGGGGTCCCGAACTGTGCGTCTAGGATCGATGGTAACATGAGGCAGGGGACACGATGTTTTACCCAGGTTCGGTCCCTCTTGATGGAGGTAAAACCCTACGTCCTGCTTGATTTATTCTTGATGATACGGGTATTACAAGAGTTGATCTACCACGAGATCGGAGAGGCTAAACCCTAGATGCTAGCCTATAGTATGATTGTATGTTGTATCTCTATCTTCTATCGACTAGCCTGGCCCTGGTTTATATAATGCACCAGAGGCCTAGGATAACAAGAGTCCTAGCCGAATACGCCGGTGGGGGAGGAGTCTTGTCTTGATCACCAAGTCTTGTGGAATCTTCCTTGTATGCGGCAGCTGTCCGGACTGGCCCATGAGTATACGGCCATGGGGGTCCTTGGCCCAATCCAACTGATCGGGAGACGACGTGATGAGTACCCCCTAGTCCAGGACACCGTCACCTAGCTCCTGTGCTTGCTACCTTACGTTCTGATATATCGGCTAAGGTAGTAAAGGGAGAACTTCTGCGATTGTGCCTTAGTTTATCGAAAGGAGCACCTCAGTAGAGAAAGCTGAAAACTGACTATCATGATGCGGTGAGGGCCGGTCAGCTGTTCGGAGGTTGCAAATCGTTGGATATTTCTTCCGCATTACACGAAGGATTGGTACTTCCCGATCAGACGCTTATAGCACTTTAGTTCGGATACTAGGGGTTGTACCCATGTTTTTATTGTCGCACTCCTATGGCTAAGTGAGGGCGTTACAGCCGCATAGTCTGGTTGCCTAGTTCGTTGCGCTAAACAACTCATTCAAGGACCATCTAATTGGATCAAGATTGTTTAGATTCCATCCCGAACACCCCCGTATTACCTACATGGGGGCAGAAGCCGACGACTGGTTAACCCTCAGATTTCATACAACACGGCCGCACAGGAAGTAAAAAATTAAAAACATAACAAGCATTATATTGCATAAATGCTTTGTTTTATCATACAAGGCAGAGGGAGCTCGCATACATTCATTCAAAGATAGTGTCTTTCGCATAGTGGTCCGCAACAATGCGGGATCCCTCCAGGACACCATCAAAATACAACTCGGGTCGGCGGTGCTCCTTGCCCTCTGGTGGCCCCTCGGCCATTAGCTTCTTGGCATCCATCTTCGCCCAGTGCGTTTTGACGCGGGCAGAGGCCATCCGTGCACCTTCGATGCAGACCGAACGCTTTATAACCTCAAGCCGGGGGCAGGCATCAACAAGCCTCTTCACAAGTGCGAAGTAGCTGCTAGGTATCGGCGCGACAGACCATAGTCGGACTATCAGCTCCTTCATGGCTAGCTCGGCCGCCTTGTGTAGTTCGACCAGCTGTTTCAGCTGGTCGCTGAAGGACACCGGATGTTCGGGTCCAAGATATTGAGACCAGAACAACTTCTCCATAGAACTCCCTTCCTTGGCTCGATAGAAGTCGGTAGAGTCTGATACGCTGCACGGCAAATCCATAAACGCCCCTGGAGAGCTCCAAATTCGGGTAAGTAAAAGGAACGCTTCCTTCACAGACTTGCTTCGCATAATGAAAGCCTTACCCACCGCGATCTTCCGGGCCGCCTGGATTTCCTGAAGGGCGCTCTAGGCTTCTGCTCGATCCTCTTGCGTGCTCTGGAGGGCCTTCACAAGTTCGGACGCTTGCGTCTTAGAATCATGCTCCAAGGACTCGCACTTCTTGACGGCGTCCTGGAACTCTTGCTGAACCTCGCCGACCCGGGCTTCGTGCTTCTCGCGCGCGGCATGTTCCTTGGCCGCTTTGTCCTCGGCCTTCTCTAATGCCTTCTTGAGGGTCGTGACACGTCTCCATCGTATCTACTTTTCCAAACACTTTGGCCCTTGTTTTGGACTCTAACTTGCATGATTTGAATGGAACTAACCCGGACTGACGCTGTTTTTAGCAGAATTGCCATGGTCTTATTTATGTGCAGAAACAAAAGTTCTCGGAATGACCTGAAACTCCATGGAGCGTCTTTTTGGAAATAATAAAAATACTGGCAAAAGATCAAGGCCAGGGGCCCACACCCTAGCCACGAGGGTGGGGTCGCGCCTGCCCCCCTGGGCCCCGCTGCCACGGGAGGGTAGGACAAAAGATGTCATGCAAGTTCTTTTCCATAAGCACGTATGACTATATTCAGAATACATGCCTACATTACATTGATGAGTTGGAGCTAGTTCTGTGTCACCCTAGGTTATGACTATTACATGATGAACCACATCTGGCATAATTCTCTATCACCGATCCATTGCCTACGAGCTTTCCATATGTTGTTCTTCGCTTATTTACTTTTTCTTTGCTATTGTTACAATCACTACAAAATACCAAAATCATTACTTTTGTTATCATTACCTTTTGCTACCGTTACCACTACTATCATATTACTTTGCTACTAAATACTCTGCTGCAGATATTAAGTTTCCAGGTGTGGTTGAACTGACAACTCAGCTGCTAATACTTGAGAATATTCTTTGGCTCCCCTTGTGTTCAATCAATAAATTTGGGTTGAATACTCTACCCTCGAAAACTGTTGCGATCCCCTATAACGGTGGGTTATCAAGGCTATTTTCTGGCGCCGTTGTCGAGGAGCATAACTCTATTCTTTGAGTCATTTGCGATTTATATCTGCTTATCATTATGAAGAACTTGGAAGATCCAAGAACCAAGATCTATCCCGCAACTACCAGGGGAGGTAAGGACCTGTCATCTAGCTCCGCACTTGATTCACCTTCTATTTTGAGTAAGCTTGCGACACCTAAACCTGCTTCTGCCATTCATTCTGATATGTTGCATGTTATTGATGATGCCACTTCTGTTATGCATGATACTTATGATGAAACTACTTCTATGCTTGATACTACTGTGCCACTTGGTGAATTTCTTGATGAACAACTTGCTAGGGTTAGAGAGAATGGAATTATTGAAACTGATAATATTGATGAAAGTGATGATGAAGACTCTCCCCCTAATAAATATGAATTGCCTGTTGTTCCTGAGGGTTATGTTATAGATGAAGAAGCCACTAGAGCTATTTTAGCTTGCAATGATAGATATGATCTAAAGAGGTTATTAGCTAAATGGAAGCAGCAATCCCTTAATGCTAGAATGAAACCTGGCCCTGCTTTTGGTACTTCACCTATTTGTGTTACTAATAAGGATTATGAATTCTCTATTGATGGTGATATAATTACTTTGGTTGAATCTGATCCATTTTATGGCTATGAATCTGAAACTGTTGTGGCACATCTTACTAAATTAAATGATATAGCTACCCTGTTCACTAATGATAAGAGAATTCGCTACTTTTGTATCCTTAAAATATTTCCGTTCTCATTAAAGGGTGATGCTAAGATATGGTTTAATTCTCTTGATCCTAGTTGTGTGCATAGTCCCCAGGATATGATTTATTACTTCTCTGCTAAATATTTCCCTGCTCATAAGAAACAAGCTGCTTTAAGGGGTATATATAATTTTGTGCAACTTGAAGAAGAGAGTCTCCCACAAGCTTGGGGAGGCTTCTCCAATTACTTAATACTTTGCCTGATCATCCTCTTAAGAAAAATGAAATACTTGATATCTTTTATAATGGACTAACCAATGCTTCCAGAGATTACCTGGATAGTTGTGCTGGTTCTATTTTCAGGGAAAGAACACCGGATGAAGCTGAAATTCTATTAAATAATATGCTGACTAATGAGAATAATCAGACACTTCCTAAGCCTATTCCTAAACCAACTCTGAAGAAAAGAGGTGTTCCATTCCTCAGTCCTTAAGATATGCAAGAGGCAAACAAATCTATGAAAAAAAAGGGTATTAAATCTGAAGATGTTAAGAATTTACCTCCTATTGAAGAAATACATGGCCTTAATTTACCGCCTACTGAAGAAATACATGGTCTTGATAACCCGACACAGGTAGTAAAGGTAAATTCTCTCTATAAATATGATAAAGCTGAAATCCCATTTACTAAGTTTGCTAGCCCATGCTTAGATGAGTTTGATAAATTTATGGTTAAGCAAGAATACTTCAATGCTTATTTTGGTAGAGAATTAAAACGCAGTGTAGATATGCTTGAACACTTGGGTGATTATATGGCTAATGTCAAAGGTGAACTTAAACTTATTAGTAAACATGCTTCTATGGTTACCACTCAAGTAGAACAAGTACTTAAGGCTCAAAATGATTTTCTCAACGAAGTGAATAGTAAGAATAAGGACTATGCTGTTAGAGTGACTACTAGAACCTTTGTATCCTGAAGGCCACTGTAAGAGAATTGAGCAAGATTCTCAGAGAAATAATATAGATGCACCTAGTCCTTCTAAAAGGAAGAAAAAGAAAAATGGTAGGACTTTGCATGCTTCTAGTGAACCTATTGCCGAAACACCTGAGAATCCAAATGATATTTTTATTTCTGATGCTGAAACACAATCTGGTAATGAACATGAAACTACTGATAATCTAAATGATAATGTTCATGTTGATGCTCAACCTAGTAATGATAATGATATAGAAATTGAACCTGTTGTTGATCTTGATAACCCACAATCAAAGAATCAACATTATGATAACAAAGACTTTGTTGCTAGGAAACATGGTAAGGAAAGAGAGCCTTGGGTTCAGAAACCCATGCCTTTTCCTCCAAAACATCCAAGAAAAAGGATGATGAGGATTTTGAGGGCTTTGCTGAAATGATTAGACCTATCTTTTTGCGTATGCGATTAACTTATATGCTAAAAATGAATCCTTATGCTAAGTATATGAAAGACATTCTTACTAATAAATGAAAGATACCGAAAGCTGAAATTTCCACCATGCTTGCTAATTATACTTTTAAGGGTGGAATACCAAAGAAACTTGGAGATCCATGAGTACCCACTATACCATGCTCCATTAAAAGAAACTATGTTAAAACTGCTTTATGTGATCTTGGAGCCGGTGTTAGTGTTATGCCTCTCTCTTTATATCGTAGACTAGATTTGAATAAGTTGACACCTACTGAAATATCTTTGCAAATGGCTGATAAATCAACTGCTATACCTGTCGGTATTTGTGAGGATGTGCCTGTTGTGGTTGCAAACGTTACTATTTTAACGGACTTTATTATTCTTGATATTCCCGAGGATGATATTATATCTATTATTCTTGGAAGACCCTTTTTGAATACCGCAGGGGCTGTTATTGATTGCAACAAAGGCAATGCCACTTTTCATGTTAATGGTAATGAGCATACGGTACACTTTCCGAGGAAACAACCTCAAGTCCACAGAATCAATTCTATTGGAAAAATTCCGTCGATTATTTTTGGAGGTTTTGAATTTCCTCTTCCTACTGTCAAGAAGAAATATGATATTCTTATTGTTGGGGATGTGCATATCCCCGTTGAGGTAACCTAGTGTTATTCGAAAATTCTCCGGTTCCATGTTATTCGGAATGAGTTTGTTAACAAGACTTGATCAACCTTGTTAATGGATTCCTTTATATGATCATGAGATGGATGAAGTTAGAAGACACAACTCTCTGTACCCTCTTTTTACTTTCTGTTATTTATATTAAATAAAATAAAAATAGTATTTTCTGTCTGTTATCTGAATTAGCCGTGCATTATAAAAATACCCCGAAAATAAAAGTTCTCCAAATGCCCTGAAATTTAAATATGACTTTTTCTGGAATATTTGAGCATATTTGGCACTGAGAACATAGCAGGGGGCATCCACCTGCCCACGAGGGTGGAGGGCGCGCCCTACCGCCCCGGGCGCGCCCCCTGCCTCGTGGGCCCACGGTGGCCCTCCTCCACTTATTCATGCACCCACACACCCCTTCTTCCTCCCACAAACACCATTATCTAGCTCAAGCACGAGTTCTAGCTCATTTTGTTGTGATTTTCGATCTCCTTGCTCAAAGCACCTCTCACAAAACTGCTTTGGGGGATTGTTCCTTGGTATGTGTGTCCTCCATTGGTCCAATTAGTTTTTGTTCTATTGCTTTATTGATTGCATATTTTTAATGCCTAGGCGAACCTGTTCTTGAGCTTGCATGTCAAATTTATGTGGTTCCAAGTAGTCCTACTACATGATATAGGCTCTAGGCACTTGTAGGAGTAGTTGCTATCAATTTAGTTAAGTTTGGCTTACTTTTATTTCAAGTTACCAAAAATTTCAGAAATTTTTCAGAGGAAGAAATATGTTTAGGAAAATGTACCAAGGTGGTTCTTCAAAGGAAACAAGAACCCAGGCTTGCAATGCGTGATGCTGATGATGAGCCACCCAGGGACGCTCTAGTGCAGCCTTGTGAATGGCCTTCAGAGGACTTCATGGATCGAGCGGGGATTAAGGAAGAATTTAACGCATATTTGCATAACGCTGATCTTGTGAGCTTCGAGGAAGAAAAATGCCGTCGGTACCACTATCTCACTAGTTCCTTTGTGCGGAGGTTTGAATTTTCATCTTCACATAGTTCTCAAACTGTCCTGTTTGATCTTTATGAAAATTCTTATACTATGGACTTAGAGGATTTTACCACTGCTTGCAAACTTCCACAATGGGGTAGTGCTAGCGAACCCCGCAAATCTGAATTTAGAGATTTTCTTGCTAGTATAACTGTGGGGGAATCTAGAGATATAGCACAAGCTATCATAGGGAGCATTCACTTTCCTGCTATACATTATTTTGCTCTCTTCATAGGTAGATGCATTAACGGTAAAGATGAAGCATGTCACATGTGTGTTCCTGACCTCAGTATTCTTAGGAGTGATGTGTTAGGAGATAAATCTTATAATTTGGGAGCCATTGTTGCACGTAGGTTGCATCTTAATAGATTTAATGGAGATTTCTTCCGTGGAATTTATGAAACCCGCATAGCTAATTTTCTTGGTATAACCATACGTGAGGATGATATTGAGTTGCCTCCTGCTTATTTGGATTATGAGGCTATGGTTCGTCATCCGTTTGTTGAGAGGAACGATCAGTTCCTCCAGTATCGACTAATCTTTGACAGACGACGCATGTCGGTGTCAAAACCGGCGGATCTCAGGTAGGGGGTCCCGAACTATGCGTCTAAGGCGGATGGTAACAGGAGGCAGGGGACACAATGTTTTACCCAGTTTCGGGCCCTCTCGATGGAGGTAATACCGTACGTCCTGCTTGATTGTTCTTGATGATATGAGTATTACAAGAGTTGATCTACCACGAGATCAGAGTGGCTAAACCCTAGAAGCTAGCCTATGGTATGATTGTATGTTGTCCTACGGACTAAAACCCTCCGGTTTATATAGACACCGGAGGGGGCTAGGGCTACACAAGGTCGGTTACAAAGGAGGAGATATACATATCTGTATTGCCTAGCTTGCCTTCCACGCCAAGTAAAGTCCCATCCGGACACGAGATGAAGTCTTCAATCTTGTATCTTCATGGTCCAATAGTTCGGCCAAAGGATATAGTTCGGCTATCCGGAGACCCCCTAATCCAGGACTCCCTCAGTAGCCCCTGAACCAGGCTTCAATGACGATGAGTCCGGCGCGCAGTGTTGTCTTCGGCATTGCAAGGCGGGTTCCTCCTCCGAATACACCCTGGAAGAGTTTGAATGCAAGGATAGTGTCCGACCCTGTAAAATAAGTTCCACATACCAGCGTAGAGAGAATAATACTTCCATAAATCCAATCTGCTGACATGTTTTGATAGTATCACATCACTTCATGGCCCGGTTATTATTCGAACCGCTTTTCTCAACCAGCTCCACACATAACGCGAGGCGGTTTTCTCGATACATCTTGTCAAAGCAGAGATCGTGTTCCCCTTATTACGGGATTCTCATCAATACGGATGTGGGTAACCCAACCATGCCATCAATTACGGCGCCTGGGGAAGAAGCGGTTTTGCTAGGCAAGTGGGGAGACTCATCGCCTCCTCCGCCCTTATAATAGGGACAAAGATCTACTTTTTTCACCCACGCCTTCTTCCTTCTCGCTTTCCCATTCCCGCACACTCGAGCTCTAGCACCCAAGCTCGCATCCTTCTTCTCAAACCACTCAAAGCATGTCTGGAGCAGGAGGCAAGTGGATGGCTTCCTACGTCACGGAGGAAAACATCAAAAAGTTACGGGAGGCCAAATACCTACCTTTGAATATCGCGCACCGGCTGCCGAATGCAGGGCAGATCGTCCCAACGCCCGAACCCCTTGAGAGGGTAGTTTTTCTTTCCCATTTCATCCACGACTGGGATTTCCTCTCCACCCGTTTGTCCACGGGCTCATGTTCTACTACGGGCTGGATTTCCATGATCTGGCCCCCAACTTTATCCTCAACATCTCTGCGGTTATCGTCGTGTGCGAGGCCTTCCTCCGCATCAGGCCCCACTTCGGCCTATGGTTGAAAACCTTCAATGTCAAACAGAAGGTGGTGGGAGGCCAGCAAGCAGAATGCAGAGGCGCCTGTTGGAAATATGCACTAGAGGCAATAATAAATAGGTTATTATTATATTTCCTTGTTCATGATAATTGTTTATTATCCATGCTAGAATTGTATTGATAGGAAACTCAGATACATGTGTGGATACATAGACAACACCATGTCCCTAGTAAGCCTCTAGTTGACTAGCTCGTTGATCAATAGATGGTTACGGTTTCCTGACCATGGACATTGGATGTCGTTGATAACGGGATCACATCATTAGGAGAATGATGTGATGGACAAGACCCAATCCTAAGCCTAGCACAAGATCATGTAGTTCGTATGCTGAAGCTTTTCTAATGTCAAGTATCATTTCCTTAGACAATGAGATTATGCAACTCCCGGATACCGTAGGAGTGCTTTGGGTGTGCCAAATGTCACAACGTAACTGGGTGGCTATAAAGGTACACTACAGGTATCTCCGAAAGTGTCTTTTGGGTTGGCACGAATCAAGACTGGGATTTGTCACTCCGTGTAAATGGAGAGGTATCTCTGGGCCCACTCGGTAGGACATCATCATATTGTGCACAATGTGATCAAGGAGTTGATCACGGGATGATGTGTTACGGAACGAGTAAAGAGACTTGCCGGTAACGAGATTGAACAAGGAATCAGGATACCGACGATCGAATCTCGGGCAAGTATCGTACCGCTAGACAAAGGGAATTGTATACGAGATTGATTAAGTCCTTGACATCATGGTTCATCCGATGAAATCATCGTGGAACATGTGGGAGCCAACGTGGGTATCCAGATCCCGCTGTTGGTTATTGACCGGAGAGTTATCTCGGTAATGTCTGCATGGTTCCCGAACCCGTAGGGTCTACACACTTAAGGTTCGATGACGCTAGGGTTATAGGGAAAGTAGGTACGCGGTTACCGAATGTTGTTCGGAGTCCCGGATGAGATCCCGGACGTCACGAGGAGTTCCGGAATGGTCCGGAGGTAAAGATTGATATATAGGAAGTATGGTTTTGGCCACCGGAAGTGTTCCGGGCATCACCGGTAGTGTACCGGGACCACCGGAGGGGTCCGGGGGTCCACCAGGAGGGGCCACCAGCCCCGGAGGCCTACATGGGCCAATAGTGGGAAGGGACCAGCCCCTATGTGGGCTGGGGAGCCTCCCACCAAGGCCCAAGGCGCCTCCAAGAGGGGAAGGGGGCAAACCCTAGGGCAGATGGGCCCTAAGGCCCACCCTAGGTGCGCCTCCCCCTCTCCCCCTTGTGGCCGCCACCTCAGATGGGATCTGGGGGCTGCCACCACCCCTAGGGAGGGAACCCTAGGTGGGGGCGCAGCCCCAACCCTCCCCCTATATATACTTGAGGTTTGGGGCTGCCCAACACATGTGATTTGCTCTCCATGTTGGCGCAGCCCTACCCCTCTCCCTCCTCGTATCTCGTAGTGCTTGGCGAAGCCCTGCTGGAGTCCCGTGCTCCTCCACCACCACCACGCCGTCGTGCTGCTTCTGGATGGAGTCTTCCCCGACCTCTCCTTCTCCCCTTGCTGGATCAAGGCGTAGGAGACGTCACCGGGCTGTACGTGTGTTGAACACGGAGGTGCCGTCCGTTCGGCACTAGGATCATCGGTGATTTGGATCACGACGAGTACGACTCCATCAACCCCGTTCACTTGAACGCTTCTGCTTAGCAATCTGCAAGGGTATGTAGATGCACTCTCCTTCCCTCATTGCTAGATTACTCCATAGATTGATCTTGGTGATGCGTAGAAAATTTTGAATTTCTGCTACGTTCCCCTACAGTGGCATCATGAGCTAGGTCTATGCGTAGTTACTATGCACGAGTAGAACACAAAGTAGTTGTGGGCGTCTATATTGTCAATTATCTTGCCGTTACTAGTCTTATCTTGATTCGGCGGCATCATGGGATGAAGCGGCCTGGACCAACCTTACACGTACGCTTACGTGAGACCGGTTCCCCTGACTGACATGCACTAGTTGCATAAGGTGGCTGACGGCTGTCTGTCTCTCCCACTTTAGTCGGATCGTATTCGATGAAAGGGTCCTTACGAAGGGTAAATATAAATTGGAAATTCACGTTGTGGTTTTGGCGTAGGTAAGAAACGTTCTTTCTAGAAACCTATAGCAGCCACGTAAAAACTTGCAACAACAATTAGAGGACGTCTAACTTGTTTTCGCAGCAAGTGTTTTGTGATGTGATATGGCCAAAGGATGTGATGAATGATATATATGTGATGTATGAGATCATGTTCTTGTAATAGGAATCACGACTTGCATGTCAATGAGTATGACAACCGGCATGAGCCATAGGAGTTGTCTTTATTTTTTGTATGACCCGCGTGTCATTGAGAAACGCCATGTAAATTACTTTACTTTATTGCTAAACGTGTTAGCCATAGTAGTAGAAGTAATAGTTGGCGAGCAACTTCATGGAGACACGATGATGGAGATCATGATGATGGAGATCATGGTGTCATGCCGGTGACAAGATAATCATGGAGCCCCAAGATGGAGATCAAAGGAGCTATATGATATTGGTCATATCATGTCACTATTATTTGGTTGCATGTGATGTTTATCATGTTTTTGCATCTTGTTTACTTAGAACGA
This sequence comes from Triticum monococcum, assembly GCA_034509565.1. Taxonomy (NCBI): domain Eukaryota; kingdom Viridiplantae; phylum Streptophyta; class Magnoliopsida; order Poales; family Poaceae; genus Triticum; species Triticum monococcum. The sequence continues at coordinate 82,429,638 of CM067843.1, forward strand.
TGGTAGTAAATAAGATGATCCCTCATAATAATTTCAAGAAAGTGTTCCCCCTAACTATGCATCATTGCGACAGTTCGTTGTTTCGAAGCACCACGTGATGATCGGGTGTGATAGATTCCAACGTTCACATACAACGGGTGTAAGACAGATTTACACATGCAAACACTTAGGTTGACTTGACGAGCCTAGCATGTACAGACATGGCCTCGGAACATAGAAGACCGAAAGGTCGAACATGAGTCGTATAGAAGATACAATCAACATGAAGATGTTCACCGATGTTGACTAGTCCGTGTCACGTGATGATCGGACACGGCCTAGTTGACTCGGATCATGTAATCACTTAGATGACTAGAGGGATGTCTATCTGAGTGGGAGTTCATAAGATGAACTTAATTATCCTGAACATAGTCAAAAGGTCTTCGCAAATTATGGCGTAGCTCGCGCTTCAGTTCTACTGTTTAGTTATGTTCCTAGAGAAAATTTAGTTGAAAGTTGATAGTAGCATTTATGCGGACTAGGTTCGTAAAACTGAGGATTGTCCTCATTGCTTCATAGAAGGCTTGTGTCCTTAATGCACCGCTCAGTGTGCTGAACCTCGAACATCGTCTATGGATGTTGCGAACATCTGACATACACATTTTGATAACTACATGATAGTTCAGTTAAATGGTTTAGAGTTGAGGCACCGAAGACGTTCTTGAAACGTCGCGAAACATATAAGATGTTTCGAGGGCTAAAATTGGGATTTCAGGCTCGTGCCCATGTCAAGAGGTATAAGACCTCCGACGATTTTCTTAGCCTGCAAACTAAGGGAGAAAAGCTCAATTGTTGAGCTTGTGCTCAGATTGTCTGATTACAACAATCATTTGAATCGAGTGGGAGTTGATCTTCCAGATGAGATAGTGATGTTTCTCCAAAGTCATTACCACCAAGCTGCTAGAGCTTCGTGATGAACTATAATATATCAGGGACATATATGATGATCCTTGAGATATTCGCGATGTTTGACACCACAAAATTAGAAATCAACAAAGAGCATCAATTGTTGATGGTTGGTGAAACCACTAGTTTCAAGAAGGGCAAGGGCAAGGGCAAGAAGGGATACTTCATGAAACGGCAATTCAGCTGCTGCTCTAGTGAAGAAATCCAAGGTTGAACCCAAACCCGAGACTAAGTGCTTCTGTAATAAGAGGAACAGCCACTGGAGCAGAATTACCCTAGATACTTGGTAGATGAGAAGGCTGGCAAGGTCGATAGAAGTATATTGGATATACATTGTGTTAATGTGGACTTTACTAGTACTCCTAGTAGCACCATGGTATTAGATACCGGTTCGGTTGCTAAGTGTTAGTAAACTCGAAATAAAAGGCTGCAGGGTAAACGGAGGCTAGCTAAAGGTGAGCTAGCGATATGTGTTGGAAGTTTTCCAAGCTTGATGTAATCAAGCATCGCACGCTCCCTCTACCATCGAGATTGGTGTTTGCGTTGAGCATAAACATGATTGGATTATGTCTATTGCAATACGGTTATTCATTTAAGGAGAATAATGGTTACTCTGTTTATTTGAATAATACCTTCAATGGTCTTGCACCTAAAATGAATGGTTTATTGAATCTCGACCGTAGTGATACACATGTTCTTGCCAAAAGATATAAGATAGTAATGATAGTACCACCTACTTGTGGCACTGCCACGTAAGTCATATCGGTATAAAACGCATGAAGAAGCTCCATGTTTATGGATCTTTGGGCTCACTCGTTTTTGAAAAGTTTGAGACATGCGAACCATGTCTATTGGTGTATATGCATGAAGAAACTCCATGCAAACGGACCATTTGGACTCACTTTGTTTTGAATCACTTGAGACATGCAAATCATACCACATGGGCAAGATGACTGAAAGCCTCATTTTCAGTAAAATGGAACTAGAAAGCAACTTGTTGGAAGTAATACATTTTGATGTGTGCAGTCCAATGAGTGCTGAGGCGTGTAGTGGATATCGTTATGTTCTTACTTCACAGATGATTTGAGTAGATGTTGAGTATATTTACTTGATGAATCACGAGTCTGAATTATTGAAAGGTTCAAGTAATTTCAGGGTGAAGTTGAAAGATCGTCGTGACAAGGGGATAAAATATCCATGATATGATCATAGAGATGAATATCTGAATTACGAGTTTGGCACAGAATTAAGACATTGTGGAAATTGTTTCACAACTAATACAGCCTGAAACACCACAGTATGATGGTGTGCCCGAACATCATAACTGCACCCTATTGGATATGATGCATACCATGATGTCTCTTATCGAATCACCACGGTAGTTTATGGGTTAGGCATTAGAGACAACCACATTCACTTTAAATAGGGCACCACGTAATTCCGATGAGATGACACCGTATGAACTATGGTTTAGAGAAACATAAGCTGTCATTTCTTAAAAGTTTGGGGCTGCGACACTTATGTGAAAAAGTTTCAGGCTGATAAGCTCGAACCCAAAGCGGATAAATGCATCTTCATAGGACACCCAAAACAGTTGGGTATACCTCCTGTCTCAGATCCGAAAGCAATAAGGGATTGTTTCTAGAATCGGGTCCTTTCTCGAGGAAAAGTTTCTCTCGAAAGAATTGAGTGGGAGGATGGTGGAGACTTGATGACGTTATTGAACCGTCTCTTCAACTAGTGTGTGGCAGGGCACAGGGAGTTGTTCCTGTGGCACCTACACCAATTGAAGTGGAAGCTTATGATAGTGATCATGAAACTTCAGATCAAGTCACTACCAAACCTTGTGGGATGACAAGGATGCGTACTACTTCAGAGTGGTACGTAATCCTGTCTTGGAAGTCATGTTGCTAGACAACAATGAACCTACGAGCTACGGAGAAGCGATGGTGGGCCTGGATTCCAAAATGGCTCGAGGCCATATAATCCGAGAGAGGATCCATATATGAAAACAAAGTGTAGACTTTGGAAGAACTACTTGATGGTCGTAAGGCAGTTAGGTACATATGGATTTTAAAAGGAAGACGGACAATGATGGTAAGTATCACCATTAAGAGAGCTCGACTTGTCGTTAAGATGTTTTCCGACAAGTTCAAGGAGTTGACTACGATGAGACTTTCTCACTCGTAGCGATGCTAAGAGTCTGTTGGAATTATATTAGTGATTACTGCATTATTTATGAAATCTTGCAGATAGGATGTCAAAACATTGTTTCCTCGACGATTTTCTTGAGGAAAGGTTGTATGTGATACAACCGGAAGGTTTTGTCAATCCTGAAAGATGCTAACAAGTATGCAAAGCTCCAGCAATCCTTCTAAGGACTGGAGTAAGCATCTCAGAGTTGGAATGTATGCTTTGATGAGATGATCAAAGATTTTGGGTGCATACAAAGTTTATGAGAAACTTGTATTTCCAAAGAAGTGAGTGGGAGCAGTATAGAATTTCTGATGAGTATATTGTTTATCAGAAATGACATAGAATTTCTGGAAAGCATATAGGGTTATTTGGAAAGTGTCTTTCAATTGATTAAGCTACTTGAACATTGAGATCAAGATCTATAAGGATATATCAAAATGCTTAATGGTACTTTCAAATGAGCACATACCTTGACATGATCTTGAAGGTGTTCAAGATGGATCAGTCAAAGAAGGAGTTCTTTCTTGAGTTGTAAGGTATGAAGTTAAGACTTAAAGCTCGACCACGGCAGAAGAAAGAGGAAGGACGAAGGTCGTCCCCTATGCCTTTGTCATAGGCTTTATACGGTATGCCATGCTGAGTACCGCACCTGATGTGTGCCTTGCCACATATATGGCAAGATGGTACAAAGGTGATCTAGGAGTAGATCACCAGATAGCGGTCTAAATTATCCCTAGAGGAATAAGGATATGTTTCTCGGTTATGGAGGTGATAAAGAGTTCGACATAAAGAGTTACGTCGATGCAAGCTTAACACCTATCCGGATAGCTCTGAGTAGAGATACCGGATACGTATGATGGAGCAACAATTTATAATAGCTCCAAGTAGAACAGTTATTTGAAATGGCTCCAAATGTAGTGTAGTAGTTGCATCTACAAGATGACATAGAAATTTGCGAAGTACATACGGATCTCAATGTTGCAGAACCGTTGACTGAAACCTCTCTCACAAGCATAACATGATCAAACCCAGAACTCTTTGGGTGTTAGTCACATGGGGATGTGACCTTGAGTGTTAATCACATATCGATGTGAACTGGATTATTGACTCTAGTGCAAGTGGGAGACTGTTGGAAATATGCCCTAGAGGCAATAATAATTTGGTTATTATTATATTTCCTTGTTCATGATAATCGTTTATTATCCATGCTAGAATTGTATTGATAGGAAACTCAGATACATGTGTGGATACATAGACAACACCATGTCCCTAGTAAGCCTCTAGTTGACTAGCTTGTTGATCAATAGATGGTTACGGTTTCCTGACCATGGACATTGGATGTCGTTGATAACGGGATCACATCATTAGGAGAATGATGTGATGGACAAGACCCAATCCTAAGCCTAGCACAAGATCATGTAGTTCGTATGCTGAAGCTTTTCTAATGTCAAGTATCATTTACTTAGACCATGAGATTGTGCAACTCTCAGATACCATAGCAGTGCTTTGGGTGTGCCAAACGTCACAACGTAACTGGGTGGCTATAAAGGTACACTACAGGTATCTCCGAAAGTGTCTGTTGGGTTGGCACGAATCGAGACTGGGATTTGTCACTCTGTGTAAACGGAGAGGTATCTCCGGGCCTACTTGGTAGGACACCATCATAATGTGCACAATGTGATCAAGGAGTTGATCACGGGATGATGTGTTACGGAACTTGCAAAGAGACTTGCCGGTAACAAGATTGAACAAGGTATCGGGATACCGACGATTGAATCTCGGGCAAGTATCGTACCACTAGACAAAGGGAATTGTATACGGGATTGATTAACTCCTTGACATCGTGGTTCATCCGATGAAATCATCGTGGAACATGTGGGAGCCAACATGGGTATCTAGATCCCGCTGTTGGTTATTGACTGGAGAGTTATCTCGGTCATGTCTACATGGTTCCCGAACCCGTAGGGTCTACACACTTAAGGTTCGATGACGCTAGGGTTATAGGGAAAGTAGGTATGCGGTTACCGAATGTTGTTCGGAGTCCCGAATGAGATCCCGGACGTCACGAGGAGTTCTGGAATGGTGCGGAGGTAAAGATTGATATATAGGAAGTATGGTTTTGGCCACCGGAAGTGTTCCGGGCATCACCGGTGGTGTACCGGGACCACCGGAGGGGTCCGGGGGTCCACCGGGAGGGGCCACCAGCTCCGGAGGCCTACATGGGCCAATAGTGGGAAGGGACCAGCCCCTAGGTGGGCTGGGGCGCCTCCCACCAAGGCCCAAGGCGCCTCCAAGAGGGGAAGGGGGCAAACCCTAGGGTAGATGGGCCCTAAGGCCCACCCTAGGTGCGCCTCCCCCTCTCCCCCTTGTGGCCGCCACCTCAGATGGGATCTGGGGGCAGACCCTCCCCTCCCCCTATATATACTTGAAGTTTGGGGCTGTCCAACACATGTGATTTGCTCTCCCTGTTGGCGCAGCCCTACCCCTCTCCCTCCTCGTCTCTCGTAGTGCTTGGCGAAGCCCTGCTGGAGTCCCGCGCTCCTCCACCACCACCACGCCGTCGTGTTACTGCTGGATGGAGTCTTCCCCAACCTCTCCTTCTCCCCTTGCTGGATCAAGGCGTAGGAGACGTCACCGGGCTGTACGCGTGTTGAACACGGAGGTGCCGTCCGTTCGCCACTAGGATTATTGGTGATTTGGATCACGACGAGTACGACTCCATCAACCCCATTCACTTGAACGCTTCCGCTTAGCGATCTACAAGGGTATGTAGATGCACTCTCCTTCCCTCGTTGCTAGATTACTCCATAGATTGATCTTGGTGATGCGTAGAAAATTTTGAATTTCTGCTACGTTCCCCTACAACGCCATGGTGGGCAAGATGCCCAATGTCACCTGGCTCGAGGGTACCTACGTGGATACTGTAAAGGGGTGGCAATCGGGGTGGTTCTACATCACCAAGCCGCGTGACTCCAACTGGGTGGCGGCCCCCAAATTTCGATCCGGAATCCCTACGTGGCTCACCTCCTGGAAAAAGGAGGGCCTGTCCTGGGGTTCTCTGGTAGAGCAGACCGGACTCCAGACCTGCATCTAGAACATGACAAGCAAGAAAATCAAGCTCGTCAACATGGTCTAGGTCATGCTCCTCTGCCGGATCCTTCCATGCCTACAACGGGCATTTCATTTGTGGGAGTTCGACTTGGCCCAGCACCAGACGCTGCGAGAGCTCTATGACACGACGCACGAGGAAGTCTGGAGGGTGCTGTTCAAGGGCGTCGAGATGCCTCCCTCACTCACCAAGGACCGCGGACTCAGCGCAAAGCGCCACGCCCATTCGGTAGGCTTTTATATCTCTCAGGGTATTTATGCGCCCTGGTTTACTTATGTGCTAGATCTAAGGTTTCATGTCATTAACAGGACTGGATAAAGACAGCGGAGCAACTTGATTACCCAACCCCCCTGCCCAAAGATCCTGCAAACGCTCTTCTAACGAAGATGCTGACTCTGGCACCTTATGAGGTGCCAGAAAAGACGGCCAAGAAGAAGGCCGCGGGGACCCGAAAGGGTCTCCGGCGCAAGATGGTTCTATCGGACTCATTGCCTGATGAGTCCGACGCGCCCTCCTCCCACGGAAATGAGGAGGAGGAGAAAAGCTCTCCCCCCCCCGCCAGGGAGACAAGAAAAGGAAGGCCGACCCATCCGGGGAGGCCGCAGGGTCCAAGAAGGGAAAGACCCTCCCTCCAGACTGTGCCACGACGGTCGCCGACAGCGGCGATGAGGGGCTACCCAGGGACAAGCCCCTGGCGAAGTCGTAACTGTCCGGACACCATAGTATTTCATGGTACATTTTATTGTACTGCCTTTGCTCATGCCGAACCCGATTATGTAGTCCGGCGCGAGCTTGTCTCGACGTAACCTCGTCGAGCGGCTCTTTGGGCTTGTCGGATATGAACAGCGGTTCTCCTCCGACGGCTTCCACCCCTCGCCCTACGGACAACGCCGAGGTGGTGTCTCAAGAGGCACCGTCCCAAGGGGAGGCGGTCCTGGGGGTGCCTCACGGCGACCTCCCGGACCCTGGGTACCAAGGGAGCGAGGCTCCTATGGGCTTCGAGTTCGGGCCCCAGCCGGACACCGTGCCGGAGCCTTCAATGGTTCCGGACCTCGGCAGGCGGTCCCCCATTAAGGGGGGCCAACCATCCGCGCCGGTGTCCTCTATCCAACCAGAGGCACCGGACAACTTGCTGGAAGCGCTTCACAGCGAGCGCTTCCATCGATGAAGAACACCGCACTATCATGAGTGCGGTGGTTTAGAAGGTTCAGTCCGCCGAGAACGGGTTGACCGAAGCTTGCGCCAGCCTCCTAACAGGCTTTGAGGTAAGCATTCAAAATATAAAAATATTACCGCATAGATAGTAGCCCCTGATGCTCTGTTCGGCCTTCACGAAGAAAAGCCGAATAGAGTATCAAATGATAACTCGGGAGTTTAATCAGAGTATGTCTATGTGTATGTGCAGGCTTCCCTGCTGGCCGCTGCCGCACGTACTGCGGAGGTCTCTGCACTGAAGCAGGCCCTGAAGCGGTCCGAGGACGAGCTCGGCCTTACCAAGGGGCAGCTCGAAGAGAGCAAAGGTAAGAAATACCCCATTTTATATAGTTAGAAAGAAGTTCTGTGCATAGTAATAGGATCATCATGAATTTGTCAGGGGCCACGACCAAGGTGGAGACCCTGAGGAAGGTTATCGGTGTCAAAACCGGCGGATCTCGGGTAGGGGGTCCCGAACTGTGCATCTGGGCGGATGGTAACAGGAGACGGGGACATGATGTTTTTACCCAGGTTCGGGCCCTCTCGATGGAGGTAAAACCCTACTCCTGCTTGATTGATCTTGATGATATGAGTATTACAAGAGTTGATCTACCATGAGATCGAAGAGGCTAAACCCTAGAAGCTAGCCTATGGTATGATTGTTGTTCTTGGTCCTACGGACTAAACCCTCCAGTTTATATAGACACCGGAGGGGGCTAGGGTTACACAGAGTCGGTTACAAGGAAGGAGATCTATATATCCGTATTGCCAAGCTTGCCTTCCACGCCAAGGAGAGTCCCATCCGGACACGGGGTGAAGTCTTCAATCTTGTATCTTCATAGTCCAATAGTCCGGCCAAAGGATATAATCCGGCAGTCCGGATACCCCCTAATCTAGGACTCCCTCAAAGGTGTTGTCTGCGGCCGAAGACAAAGCGGCCAAAGAACGTATTGAACGAGAGAAAAAAGAAGCCCGAGTGGGCGAGGTGCAGCAAGAGCTCGAGGCTCTCGCCAAGAAGCATGAGTCCTAGGACCTTGACTCCAAGACGCGGGAGTCCGAGCTTGCACAAGAACTTGAAAGCGTCCGGAGTGCCAAGGCCGAAGCCCACAAGGCCCTCCAGGAGATTGATGCGGCAAAGAAGATAGCAGCGGGTAAGGCATTCAATATGCAAAGCAAGCATGTGAAAGAGACTTTCCTTTTTCTTACCCGAGTTCGGAGCTCTCCATTAGCGTTTGCAGATCTTCCCCCCAGTGTGCTAGATGCCGCAGAATTTTACCGGGCTGAGGAGGGGAGCTCAACGGAGAAATTGTTCTGGTCTCAGTATACTGGGACCGAACACCCCGTGTCCTTGAGCGACCAGTTGAAGCAGTTGGTCGAACTTTACAAGGCGGCCGAACAGGCCATGAGGGGCCTTATAGTCCGGATGTGGCCTGACAAGCCCCTGTCCGGCAGCTACTTCCGCCTGGTAAGGCGGCTTGTGGAAGCCTGCCCGCGGCTGGAAGTCATCAAGCAGTCCGTCTGCATCGAGGGTGCACGCAGGGCTTTTGCCCGGGCAAAGGTGCACTAGGCGAACCTAGACACGGCGAAGCTGGTGAAGGAGGGGCCGCTGGAGGTCAAGGAGCATTGCCGCCCCGAGAATTATTACGAGGGTGTCCTGGAGGGTTCCCGCCTAGTGGCAGATGAGTGTGCCAAGGATGTAATTTTTGAATGAACATGCTCATGTGATCCTGTAATATGAAACGAGTTCATTTGCGCCATGCGACACTTTCTTAATTTAAAATATTACCTTCTGTGCGACCGTTTATAAAATCTGAGAGTTGGCCAGTCGTTGGCTTATGCCCCCATGTAGCTAGTACTGGGGTGTTCGGGGTAAATCTGAACACTCTTTACACCAATTTTGGGTCCTTCAAGGGAGGTGCTCAACGCAACGAACCAGGCAATCAGACTATAATGCTTTATCACTCTCACTTAGCCATAAAAGTCTATGATTTTAAATTTTTGGCGAAGTCCCTGGTATTCGGAGGGCCGAATATGGGGCTCTATACACGCCTAAGCCGGACAAGGTCGACTCCTCGCCCGAAGCGGAAAAAGTCTTTAAGGACTTGAAACCTCTCGAATAGCGACCAGTCTCTCACCTTATCATGACAGTCAGTTTTTGGCTTTCTCTACTGAGGTGCTCGTCCAGAAGAACTGGGACATAGTCGCAGTAGTTCTCCCACCACTACCTTAGCCGATATAGCGGAACGTAAGGTACCAAAGCATCGGAACTGGGCAACCCAACATTTGACCCAAGACATGATTCAGAGCTGATGCATATAATGCTATAAGTTCGGGGTGCCACACCGTTGAAAGTGTTCGGACTTCTTGCGCCGTATTACTGGGTGAACAAGAGCCCCTGGCATACTGACCGTACCTGAGCGTGCAGGTGCGGAATGTCGTAAATGGACATATAAGAGAAAGAGAAAAACTTAAATAATGCAATAACAGATTAATAATATGCATTGTTATTTGAATAATACGTCGAAGCGCATTGGTACAAGTAGTGCAATAAGCGTAAAGTAGGACAATTTGAAATGTCCTATCCAAGGCAAGCTACGCAATAATAGTGAAAAGCGGGTATATCAAGTATTACTAGTGACCACCTGGCGGTTCCCGTGTTCATCTTAGCTTCTTGCCGCCTTGGTTGTTGCCTCCAGAATGTGTCCGGCCTCGAACTGCCGGAAAGGCCTTTTGAAGAATTAGGCCCTGAAAGAGAGAGGGAATGTCAAAGGTATACAGCCCCTGGTGTGGTTAAGCCACAATGTGGGGCGTGTCCTGATTGTGCCCCCGCCTATGTCAATGGTATTTTCAATGCGTAGTTATGTACGCGCGGCACGAATTTCGTTGCTGCACTGGGACGGGGACGGCGGCCAACTTGCTAGGCGATCCCGTTGCAGATTATTCCGGATGTGCTTGAAGGTGTCCGGGGGCTGTAAAACCGAATGAGTGGTCTGTCTGAACAGGTTGCTTTGTGCCTCTACTGCAAGGGCCGCCATGTGCTCTTCTGTACGAAGCATGCGTTCTGTGTTTCCATTTACTGTTATGACCCTGCGAGGTCCTGGCATCTTGAGCTTGAGGTATGCGTAATGCGGCACTGCATTGAATTTTGCAAATGTTGTCTATCAGAGCAGTGCATGATAGCCACTGCGAAACGGGACGATGTCAAAGATTAACTCTTCACTTCGGAAGTTATCCGGTGATCCGAAGACCACTTCCAGTGTGATTGAGCCTGTGCAATGGGCCTCTACACCTGGGATGACGCCTTTAAAGGTGGTTTTGCTGGGTTTGATCCTTGAGGGATCGATACCCATTTTTCGCACTGTATCCTGATAAAGCAGGTTCAGGCAGCTGCCGCCGTCCATAAGGACTCGAGTGAGGTGAAATCCGTCAATGATGGGGTCTAGGACCAGTGTGGCGGATACGCCATGACGGATGCTAGTGGGGTGGTCCCTGCGATCGAAGGTGATCGGACAAGTAGACCATGGGTTGAACTTCGTGGCGATGGGCTCCATCGCGTAGACGTCCCTTAGGACATGCTTCCACTCCCTCTTGGGAATGTGGGTTCCGTATATCATGTTTACTCTCTTCACTTGTGGGCGAAACCCCTTCTGCCCTCCTAGGTTTGGCAGACGTGGCTCCTCCTCGTCATCGCTATGCAGCCCCTTGTCATTGTTTTCGGCATTTAACTTGCCAGCCTGCTTGAACACCCAGCACTCTCTGTTGGTGTGATTGGCTAGCTTGTTGGGGGTGCCGTGGATTTGACACGAGCGATCCAGTATGCGATCCAGACTGGACGGAGCCGGAGTGTTTCTTTTGAATGGCTTTTTCTGCTGACCGTATCTAGAGCCTTTGAATCCGGTGTTGACTGCCGTATCTTCGGAGTTATCGCCGTTATTGCGGCGCTTTGGTCTATTACGACGCTTCCTACCGTTAACGTCTTTGGTATCCGAGGTATCCAGATTCCTTGATGTGTTGTTGCTGCGAGCCAGCCAGCTGTCCTCGCCCGCGCAAAAGCGGGTCATGAGTGTTGTGAGGGCTGCCATAGATTTCGGCTTCTCCTGGCCGAGGTGGCGGGCGAGCCACTCGTCGCGGATGTTATGCTTAAATGCCACTAGGGCTTCTGCATCCGGACAATCTACAATTTAATTTTTCTTAGTCAGGAACCGTGTCCGGAATTGTCTGGCCGATTCCCCTCGCTGATGGGTTATGTGGCTCAAGTCATTAGCATCCGGTGGCTGCACATAAGTGCCCTGGAAGTTGTCAAGAAATGCATCTTCCAAATCCTCCCAACAGCCGACGGAATCTGATGGCAAGCTATTCAGCCAATGCCAAGCTGGTCCTTTGAGTTTTAGTGGGAGGTACTTGATGGCATGTAGATCGTCACCGCGAGTCGTGTGGATGTGAAGGAGGAAGTCCTCAATCCATACAACAGGATCTATTGTGCTGTCGTATGATTCGATGTTTACGGGTTTGAAACCCTCCGGGAATTCATGATTCATAACTTCATCAGTGAAGCATAGGGGGTGTGCGGCGCCTCTGTGCCGGGCAATATCCCGATGCAGTTCGTATGAGTCTTGTGTGCTGTATTCGGCCCGGCCGGATTTACTCTTGGTGTATCTGACGCGACGATCATCGTCCCCATGTGGGCACACGTGTTCGTGTCCCATATATTGACCTTGCGATTTTTGCCTTGCTGTCCAAGATGTCTCGCAGGTCCTCTGTGTTGCCCCAAGCCTTAGTACCTTTGACTGAGTGGCGACGGGGTGTGGACTGAACTTTAGGATGAAACGCCTCTCTGGCTTGGCCGCATAGTGGCCAGTCAGCCGCATCGTACACTGGTGAATGGGGCTTCAATGCTTCCTCCTCGAGGTGGGGTAGCAACCTGCGTTTGGGGTAACTCTTCGACGGGCGCTCGAATTCAAGCTCCTGGGCCGCAAGGACTTCGGTCCATCTGTCTACTAGCAAGTCTTGATCAGCTTGAAGCTGTTGTTGTTTCTTTTTCAGGCTACTTGCTGTGGCCATAAGCCGGCGCTTGAAGCGCTCTTGCTCGACGGGGTCCTTAGGAACGATAAACTCGTCGTCGCCGAGGCTCGCCTCGTCCTCGGAGAAAGGCATGTAATTGTCCTCCTCCGGTTCTCCATCTGCTGCCTGCTCTGGGGGCTAGCTTGTTCGTCCTCTAGCTTTGCACCATGCTGGAGGGGATTGTTGTTGTCTTCGGCGCTATCCGGAGTGTTATTATCTCCTGTGCCGGTATCACTGCTCTTGCTGTGGCGGGACTTAGAGCGGCGCTGCCGACGTCCGCGCTTGGGTTGCTTTTTAGAGGGGTCATCCTCCGCTTTCTCGTCCCCATTGGCTTCTTTGGGGGTGTCCACCGTGTATATATCATATGAGGAGGTGGCGGTCCAGTGCCCCGAGGGTGGTGGATCCTGTTCATCTTCGGCTTCATCGTCCATACCATCGAAGTCTTCGGAGCCGAAGTCGAGCATGTCGGTTAAGTTGTCGATAGTGGCTACTAAGTGCGTGGTGGGTGGGCAGCGAATTTCCTCGTCGCCCGCATCCCATTCTAGTCGGACATAGTTCGGCTAGGGTTCTCCTGACAGGGAGAGAGACCTTAATGAATTTAGCATATCCCCGAAGCGTGAGTGCTGAAAGATGTCCGCGGAGGTGAGCTCGATGATCGGCACCCAGTCGGACTCGACGGGCACGGATGTGAGCGGCTCGGAGTCCGTGGCCGTGGATGAATCCAGTGGTTTGGCGACACGACTCTCGTAAGGGGTAAAGTCAGTATCCGGCTCTATCGCCACTAAGAGTGCGGCCTCCATGGCGGGGTCCATCCCTCCGCTCTCGGATGGCGCGACTTGCTCCTGATTGATGGACGGAGTAGCTGCGGATGCGATCTCCCGAATACTGTCCGACGATAGAGTTACGTCATGCTCGTCAAGACTGTACGGCGCGTCCGACATGGGCTCGAATCCGTCGAAGATCATGTCTCCGCGGATGTCGGCCGTGTAGTTCAAGTTTCCAAATCTGACCTGATGGCCAGGGGCGTAGCTCTCAATCTGCTCCAGATGGCCAAGCGAATTTGCCCGCAGTGCAAAGCCGCCAAATACGAAGATCTGTCCGGGGAGGAAAGCCTCACCCTGGACCGCATTGCTAGCGATGATCGAAGGAGCCATCAAGCCTTATGGTGGTGACACAGTGGAACTCTCAATGAATGCACCAATGTCGGTGTCAAAACCGGCGGATCTCGGGTAGCGGGTCCCGAAATGTGCGTCTATGGCGGATGGTAACAGGAGGCAGGGGACACGATGTTTATCCCAGGTTCGGGCCCTCTCGATGGAGGTAATACCCTACGTACTAATTGATTGTTCTTGATGATATGAGTATTACAAGAGTTGATCTACCACGAGATCAGAGAGGCTAAACCCTAGAAGCTAGCCTATGGTATGATTGTATATTGTCCTACGGACTAAAACCCTCTGGTTTATATAGACACCGGAGGGGGCTACGGCTACACAAGGTCAGTTACAAAGGAGGAGATATACATATCCGTATTGCCTAGCTTGCCTTCCATGCCAAGTAAAGTCCCATCCGGACACGAGATGAAGTCTTCAATCGTGTATCTTCATGGTCCAACAGTCCGGCTGTCAGGAGACCCCCTAATCCAGGACTCCCTCAACGCACCTATCATGTCGCTCTCCCTGCTTCTACCTTCTTTGACTTTCAAGAAAAAGGGAGATATTCTATAACCGGAGAGGAGGTGGAAGAGTATAAGTGGAGAGCTGAGATAACTCGCCTCCAAGCTGCAGCCCATGATGCAATGACTGCTGCATCTCAGTACGACCCCAACTACAACTTTGGATATCCACCAGGCCATCCGTGGCCATAGACCAACTTAGGCCAAAAGCCTAAGCTTGGGGGAGTACGTGTTTCTCACCGACATTACATTCATGTTCACACACTCATTGCTAGATGTCAGTGCTCATACTTTTTCATTATAATATCCAGACTAGTTTATTTCCTTTTTATGCTTTCTTCTTGTGTGTTTGATAAACCTTAAGAAAAACCAAAAAAATTTAGTTTTAGCTTTTAGCTATCTTTAATTCCTATGTCTGTAGTAGTAATTAAAAAGAAAACCCAAAAGATTTCCTGTTCTTCTTTTTGCTTGTTGGGAGCTTTCCAGTGTAAATAGTTTTATTTCTTTTCTTTTCTTTGGGGGTCGATAGGAGAAGACCATGATTAAATTGTTAAAGTGGCTCTTATATACATTATTGTTGATCTGACAAAAGAACCCATATTGCTTTGTCTTCTCCTGTTTATTGAATGCTTGCAGATTCCTGCTTAGTCCAATGCACGCGCACTATTATTATTATTCACATCATTCAGTCATGCAAGTTAAAGGCAATTATGACGATATATGATGGACTAATTGAGATGGGAGAAGCTGGTATGAACTCGACCTCTCTTGTTTTTCTAAATATGATTAGTTCATCGTTCCTGATTCAACATATTATGAATAAACATGTTTGCCATGACAATTAGAGATCATAGTTTCTTATGCCATGCTTAATTAGCTAGGAGCTTATAATGGTTTACCTTGCGTGCCAACATGCTATTAAAATGGCTGTGATGTGGTTTGATAGGGTTGTATCCTCCTCTGAATGATTTAAGTGGCTTGACTTGGCACAGGTTCACGCATGTAGTTGAAAAAAATCAACATAGCCTTCATGATATTTATGTTCATGGTGGATTATATCCTACTCATGCTTGCATTCGATGTTGATTAATTTTAATGCTTGTTCATGACTGTTGTCGCTCTCTAGCTGGTCGCTTCCCAGTCTTTTTCTAGCCTTCACCTGTACTAAGCGGGAATACTGCTTGTGCATCCAATCCCATAAACCCCAAAGTTATTCCATATGAGTCCACAATACCTACCTATATATGGTATCTACCTGCCGTTCCAAGTAAATTTGTATGTGGCAAACTCTAAACCTTCAAATAAACATTCTGTTTTGTACGCTCGAATTGCTCATGTATCAACTAGGGCTGTCCGTATCTTCCATGTTAGGCGGGTTATTCTCAAGAGGAGTAGACTCCGCTCCTCACTCACGAGAAAGTGGCTGGTAACTGGGATGCCCAGTCCCATGCTTTATGCAAATCAAATCAAAATAATTGCAAACAAAACTCCCCCTGGGACTCTTGTTAGTTGGAGGCACTCGTTGTTTCGAGCAAGCCATGGATTGATGCTTGTTGGTGGAGGGGGGTATAAACTTTACCATTCTGTTTGGGAACCGCCTATAATGTATGTAGCATGGAAGATATCGCCATCTCTTGGTTGTTATGTTGACAATGAAAGTATACCGCTCAAAATATTATTCATCTCTATTTTAAAACCGAGCTCTGGCACCTCTACAAATCCCTGCTTCCCTCTGCGAAGGGCCTATCTATTTACTTTCATGTTGAGTCATCATCCTCCTGTTAAAAAGTACCAGTTGGAGAGCATCACTGTCATTTGCATTCATTACTGTTAGTTTACATTGAGTATGACTTGACTGGATCTCTTTTACCATGGATTACAATGTCTACTCAGTCCTTGATCTTTAAAGGTGCTCTGCATTTGTGTTTTGTGGTCTCAGAAAGGGCTAGCAAAATACCATCTTGTTATATCATATCATGATTGTTTTGAGAAAGTGTTGTCATTCGAGATTTCCTATTATTGCTCGCTAGTTGATTATGCCATTGATATGAGTAAACATGAGGCCTACGCATTATTGTGAATATGGTTAGTTTATAATCTTTGCTGAAAACTTAAATGTTGGCTTTACATATTTACAACAACAAGAGCAAACAGAGTTTGTAAAAGTTTGCTGCAGGAGGTCGACGGTGGAGATGAACAGTATCCCGTGGAGTCCCGTTTTGCGGTACGCCACACCCCTCCCAATGAAATGGACCCACGTGTCGACCGTAGCGCTCCAACACAAGTCCGTTTCCTCCGTTTTGCGGTATGCCACACCCCTCCCGATCAACAGGACCCCCGTTTCGACCGTAGGAGGTCCATTTCCTCCGTCTTGCGGTACGCCACACCCCTCCTGATGAACAGGAACCCGTTTCGAACGTGGCCGGTCAAACACAAGGCCGTTTCCTCTGTTCTACGGTACGCTAGGCCTCGTTTCCATCGCCTGTTCCATCCAAGCCCTCCCGATGAATATGACGCATTCCATTGCCTCCCCATGAACTTATGGATCACGAATTCACGGAGGGTTTTAAACCCGTAAATATCGAATCGTATGATGGTATAATAGATCCTGCTGTATGGATTGAGGATTTCCTCCTCCATATCCACATGGCTCGCGGTGATGATCTGCATGCCATCAAGTAGCTCC
Organism: Triticum monococcum; assembly: GCA_034509565.1. NCBI lineage: Eukaryota > Viridiplantae > Streptophyta > Magnoliopsida > Poales > Poaceae > Triticum > Triticum monococcum. The sequence continues at coordinate 82,446,504 of CM067843.1, forward strand.
CACTAAAACTCAAAGGACCAGCTCGGCATTGGCTGAATAGCTTGCCAGCAGACTCCGTCGGCAGTTGGGAGGATTTGGAAGATGCATTCCTTGACAACTTCAAGGGCACCTATATGCGACCACCGGATGCTGATGACTTGATCCATATAACTTAGCAGCCAGGAGAATCGGCCAGGCAATTCTAGACACGGTTCCTAACTAAGAAAACCAAATTGTCGACTGTCCGAATGCAGAGGCCTTTGCGGTATTCAAGCATAACATCCATGACGAGTGGCTTTCCCGACACCTCGGCCAGGAGAAGCCGAAGTCTATGACAGCCCTCACGACACTCATGACCCGCTTGTGCGCGGGCGAGGATAGCTGGCTGGCTCGCAGCAACAACACATCAAGGAATCCGGTCACTCCGGATACCAAAGATGCCAACGGCAGACCACGTCGTAACAGACAAAAGCGCCGCAACAACGGTGATAACACCGATGACACGGTAGTCAATGCCGGATTCAGAGGCTCTAGATCCGGTCAAATAGCCATTCAAAATAAGTACTCCGGGCTTGTCCAGTTTGGATCGCATACTCGATCGCTCGTGTCAAATACATGGCACCCCTGATAAGCCAGCCAATCACACCAATAGAGAATGCTGGGTGTTCAAGCAAGTCGGCAAGTTAAATGCCTTAAACAAGGACAAGGGGTTGCATAGTGTTGACGAGGAGGATCCCCGGACACCGAACACGGGAGGACAGAAGAGGTTCCCCATACAAGTGAAGACGGTGAACATGATATACGCAACCCACATTCCCAAGAGGGAATGGAAGCGTGCACTAAGGGACGTCTATGCGATGGAGCCCGTCGCCCCAAAGTTCAACCCATGGTCCGCTTGTCTGATCACCTTCGATCGCAGGGACCATCCCACTAGTATCCGTCATGGCGGATCTGCCGCACTGGTCCTAGACCCCATCATCGACGGATTTCACCACAGTCGAGTCCTTATGGATGGCGGCAACAGCCTGAACCTGCTCTATAAGGATACAGTGCGCAAAATGGGTATTGATCCCTCGAGGATCAAACCCACAAAAACCACATTTAAAGGCGTTATCCCAGGTATAGAGGCCCATTGCATGGTCTCAATCACACTGGAAGTGGTCTTCAGATCTCCGGACAACTTCCGAAGCAAGGAGTTAATCTTCGATATCGTCCCGTTCCGCAGTGGCTACAACGCACTGCTCGGGCAAACTGCATTTGCAAAATTCAATGCAGTACCGCATTACGCATACCTCAAGCTCAAGATGCCATGACCTAGGGGGTCATAACAGTCAATGGAAACACAGAACGCTCGCTCCGCATGGAAGAGCACACTGCGGCCCTCGCAGCAGAAGCAAAAAGCAGCCTTTTACAGCAAACCACCAATTCAGCGATACAGCCCCTGGACACCATCAAGCTAGTCCGCAGTAAACTGTAACAGGATCGCCTGGCACGTTCAGAGCTCACCTAGAAATTAGGCCCCCATCCCAGTCCTACTCAAGCGGCGAAATCCGTGTCGCGCGTACATAATTACGCACTTAAAATATCATGGGCATAGGCGGGCGCATGATCAAGGCACGTCCCGCAATATGGCTTAACCGCCCTAGGGGCTATATACCTTTATCATTTTTTTGTCTTTTAGGACCTAACTCTCTGGAAGCCCTTTCCGGCAGAATGATTGCCGGACACATTATGAGAAGGAAAAACCAAGGAGGCAAGAAGCTAAGATGTACACGGGAACCCCCAGGTGGTGTCTAATAATAATCGATATACTCGCTTTCTACTATCCATATGCAGCTTGCCCTTGGATAGGACATGTCAAATAGTCCTATTTTTTGCTTATTGCACTACTTGTATCAGTACGCTTCGACGTATTATTTAAATAACAATGCATAGCATTAGTCTATTATTGCATTATTTATCCCTTTTTTCTTATATGGTCATTTATGACAACTTGCACCCGTACATTCTGGTACGGTCAGTACGCCAGGGGCTTCCGTTTGCCCCATAGTACGGTGTGAGAAGTCCGAACTTATAGCATTATATGCATCAGCTCCGAATCATGTCTTGGGTCAATAGTTGGGTTTGCCCGACTCCCATGCTTTGGTACCTTATGTTCCGCTATATCGGCTAAGGTAGCGCTGGGAGAACTACTGCGATTGTGTCCCAGTTCTTCCGAACGAGCACCTTAGTAGAGAAAGCCGAAAACTGACTATCATGATAAGGCGTGAGCTGGTCGCTGTTCGCGAGGTCTCAAGTCCTTAAAGACTTTTCCCGCTTCGGGCGAGGAGTCGGCCTTGCCCGACTCAGGCATGTATAGCGCCCCAAATTCGGCCTTCCGAATACTAGGGGCTTCGCAAAAATTTAAAATTGTAGACTTCTATGGCTAAGTGAGAGTGATAAAGCCTTATAGTCCGATTGCCTGGTTCGTTGTGCTAAACACCTCCCTCAAAGGACCCAAAATTGGGATAAAGAGTGCTCAGGTTTATCCCGAATACCCCAGTACTAGTTACATGGGGGCAGAAGCCGACGACTGGCCAACTCTCAGATTTTATAAACGACCGCATAGAATGTAATATTTTAAATTAAAAAGCGTTGCATAGCGCAAATGAACTCGTTTCACATTACAGGATCACATGAGCATGTTCATTCAAAAATTACATCTCTGGCACATTCATCCGCCACAAGGCGGGAACCCTTCAGGACACTGTCATAATACATTTCGGGGCAGCGATGCTCCTTGCCCTCCAGCGGCCCCTCCTTCACCAGCTTCACGGCGTCCATCTTCGCCTAGTGCACCTTCGCCCGGGCAAAAGCCCTACGCGCACCCTCGATGCAGATGGACCGCTTTATGACTTCAAGCCGTGGGCAGGCACCCACAAGCCACCTCAGTAGACTGAAGTAGCTGCCGGGCAGGGGCTCGCCAGGCCACATCCGGACTATAAGACCCTTCATGGCCTGTTCGGCCGCCTTGTGAAGCTCGACTAATTGCTTCAGCTGGTCGCTCAAGGGCATTGGGTATACTGAGACCGGAACAACTTTTCCGTCGAGCTCCCCATCCTTAGCTCGGTAAAACTCCATGGCATCACTACAAAAAAAGACACATCCATGACATTTTGGGCCAAACGAAAAAAAATTGTGTCATACATATTACACTTCTATGACGATAATTGTGACAAAACCCGGTATCATCATAGATGTGGTGGGATCCTATGTCTATGACAAAAAATCATGACAGAAAATGGGCTTTTCGTCCTGGGCGGGCCGGAGACGCAGCTGCATGACATTCTTTGGGCCGTCCATGACGGAAAAAACTGTGGTAGAAGCGTGGGGGAGGAAAATTTCGGGGAGTTCCCGGTTACGGTGGGAGGTCGGGGCCGAGCGATGCGCGTTTCTCTCGTACACATACGCGCGTGTGTGCGAGGCGTTGGCTCTAACTAAACCCGAGCGAGGCGTTGGGCTCTAACTGAACCCGGGCGATTGCACTGTAGGCTACGCGTTACTCAACCCGAGCGATAGATCGATGGTTGTTAACTGAACCCGATCGAGCGATTCCTTCGCTACTGCTAGTAACTGAAGCCGATCGATGCTGCCTCTGGGATGAACAGTGAGTGTTGCGGGGGGGTTGGATGAACAGTGAGCGGTGGCGTTGCCTCTGGATGAACAGGACCCCATGGTATGGTGGAGGGCTGGATGAACAGTAGACGGTGGAGGGGTGCCCGCGGAGGGGTGGTTGAATAGGACCCCGTGGTGTGGAGGGCTGGATGAACAGTAGACGGTGGAGGGGTGCCCGTGGAGGGGTGGTTGAACAGTAGCCGGTGGAGTAGCGCGCGGTGGAGGCTGGATGAACAGGAGCTCATGGAGGATGGAGGAGGTCGACGGTAGCCCGTGGAGGCTGGAGGAGGTCGACGGTGGAGATGAACAATATCCCGTGGAGTCCCATTTTGCGGTACGCCACACCCCTCCCGATGAATAGGACCCCCGTTTCGACCGTAGGAGGTCCGTTTCGTCCGTTTTGCGGTACGCCAAACCCCTCCTGATCAGGAGGACGCCCGTTTCGACCGTAGGAGGTCCATTTCCTCCGTTTTGTGGTACGCCACACCCCTCCCGATCAACAGGACCCCCTTTTCGACCGTAGGAGGTCCGTTTCCTCCGTTTTGCGGTATGCTAGACCCCTCCCGATCAACAGGACCCCGTTCCGAACATAGGAGGTCCGTTTCCTCCGTTGTGCGGTACGCCAGGCCTCGTTTCCATCGCCTGTTCCGTCCAAGCCCTCCCGATGAACACGACCACGCATTCCGTTCCGACCCAGCCGGTTGGCTACCACGCGTTCCATTGCCTCTCGATGAACACGACGCATTCCGTTGCCTCCCCATGAACACGACGACGATGTTGTTTTTCCGTTCCGACCCAGCCATGTACACGAGCCCTCGCCATACGTATGCGCGAGTAGGCATTCGAGACCTGGCCCGTCTGTACACATACGTGGCCGTATTTTCTTTCTTGCAGCCTGACCGCTGTACGTATGTGTACATGCCACATGCGCACCTCTACTACGACACGTGCGCGGCTCTACATCGACCAGTATATATGTACGTACACGTTCACGACCAGAATGATAATGCTACATATGCTTCGACCAGGTGGGTCCCGATTGTCAGGCACTTCCTTGTGGGCGAAGATGTAGCTGGTGGGTCCCAGCAGTCAGGGGGCCGAATCATTTTGTTTTTTGTTTTGCCCGGACGCACTTCCTTGCGTGCGAAGGTGTAGCTGGTGGGTCCCAGTAGTCAGGGGGAAACGCTTTTTTCACGAAATACGGCGGCCCGTCCGGTGGGTGTCCGCTGTCAGGTGGAGGAATAATTATTTTGCACGTAATAAGGAGGCACTTCCTTGCTGCGGCCGTGGACCCAGCTGTCAGCCTCTCCACGTACAGTCCACGTCCGAGAGCACCAGGGCGGTGGACAACAGCAAGGCCTTGGAAGGGGACAACAGGGAGCCGGGAAAGACGCGACAGTGGAAGCCCGCGCGGAGAGGAGCACGAGGGTTCACTGGTTCGATTGCGGTGTGAGGCTGCCATCGCCGCAGGGCCTGGCCGGCGGTGGGAATAGTAGGGGGCGGTGAGGCCTCCGCGGCAGCACAGCCGGCCACTGGAGGAAGGAGCATGCGGCACGACCGGCACTGCTTTGGGCGGCTGGAGCAAGAATACCAGAGGTTGAAGAAGCACTACGGCCGTTGGATGGACAAGTACGGTCATTGGAGCTAGAATCGTTCATATTGACTAAAGTTGACAAAGGCCCCCATCCCATTAAACTTAGTAGGCCCATAAGTCAGCCTCCCACCATGGTGGGTCCCAGCTAGCTGGGGGAGTATTCATTTTTTGTGCATAATAAGGAGGCACTTCCGGTGGGTCCGAGCCGTCAGGGGGGAAACATTTTTTCGCAAAAGAAGGTGGCCCATTCAGTGGGTCCCTGCTGTAAGGTGGAGGAATAATTATTTTGCGCATAATAAGCAGGCACTTCCTTGCGGCCGCCTGGACCCAGCTGTCAGCCTCTCCACGTACAGTACTCTTCCGATGGAAGTCGGTCATTGACCATGTTGACCACGCCGCGCCGAGAGCACCAGGGCGGTGGTCTAGACGACGGCGAGGCCTAGGAAGGGGACGACGCGGAGCTGGGGAAGACGCAGTAGTGGAAGCCTGCACGGAGAGGAGTATGAGGGTTCACTAGTTCGGCTGCGGTGTGAGGCTGCCATCGCCGCAGAATAACAGGGGGTGTGGGTGAGTGGAGGGATGGCCTGGCCAGCGGTGGGAGTAGTATGGGGGCGGTGAGGCCTCCGCGGCAACACAGCCGGCCACGGGAGGCAGGAGCAGGCGGCACGACCGGCACTGCTTTGGGCGGCTAGACCAAGAAGACCAGAGGTTGAAGAAGCACTACGGCCGTTGGATGGACATCATACGGTCACTGAAGCTAGAAACGTTTATTATTGACTAAGTTGACAAAGCCATTGGTACGCTCCAACTTAGTAGGCCCACTGGTCAGCCTCCAAAACGGTGCGCCCCAGATGTGAGGGGGAGGAATCATTTTTTGGGCGGCCGAAGCTAAGAATATCCGAGATTAAAGAAGAAGCACGACATCTGTTGGATAGACATCCAACAGCCACTGCTGCTAGAACCGTGTGTTGACTATAATAAGTTGGCAAAGCCTTGCATACGCGTCAACTTATTATTTTAGGGGGTGCGTCACTTAGTAGGCCCAAAAGTGTGTGGCACAGAACTTATAGCCCATTTGTGTTTTGTAAGAATGTACAACCCATTTTGGAATTCTAATGGAATTTACAACAGCCCATTTACAGTCTGTTAAAAGTACAACCCATTTTCTTGCTAGGACAATGATTAATAATTTCAACCAACCGTTGAAGACAGAATTCAATAAAATTTCCCACATTTTGATGGGCTCCGAAATATTTTTATCCCGAAATTTCTAGTCAGATTAAATATAAATTTGTATTACGTAAAAATCCAACGAAACATTGCGCGTGCAACAATGAAAATTTCAGATTTTCAAAATCCATAAATAATATTTTATAAACCAAATTCGTGTTTGGTTCATTTTTTTATAGTTACTGCCCAGTTTTTATAATTACATCCCATTTATTATTTTTTAAATCCATTTTCCTATTAAGCCTAATGCATCCCTCCTAGGAAAGATTTGCAGCCTAGCGGGGCGAAGAATAACAAGTTGACCTTGCCTGGGTACTCCTCAAAAAGACGTATAGTTGGGCTAGCCATTTTCATCTTGAAAAAATTAGTATCTGGGCTGGATATCTGGCCTGGGCTAGACGGGCCACACCCCGCCCAGTTAATACCCTGCTCTCCTCTAAACAACAACGAAATCATCGCCAAGAAAAACTCTCCAGTGCTCACGCCTCAAAAACACAAATACTGCTCGAGCTGCTTGGTCCCAGCTGTCGGCCGCACCTTGTGCAATTCTCTCGTTTATATTGACTACATAGGTTGACAATGGTGTGGGACCGTGATGTCAGGAAACCAGGAGAAAGCAAAAAAAATAGTTGTACATAATAAGGAGGCACTTGCGTACGTACGGCTATGGCCCTAGTGGGTCCCTAGTGTCATCCAGTCAAAATAAAGTCATCTCCTGAATCCTCATGTTCGTTGACGATGTTAACAATGCTCGGCGCCACGGCGAGCGCAACAACTCGAAGGACAACGGAGAGGGCATTGCGGGCCCTACGGATGGTCTGATACAGCGGCCGCTACTCATTCAGGAAGCCAGGATCATCAGACACCTATGAGCACCTTCGAAAAACTAAGACGACATGAAACGGTAAGGCCGCGCTTGGGAGCTCTGGTTTATTTCAAACCTGTATTAACATACAAGTGTAATTTACTCGTCATCGAAAACAACGAGTAAAATATAGGCATAATGAAATCGAGGGCCCGAGGTCTGTAAGTAAAACCGGCGGGTTACGCGTGTAATTTGAGAGACAAGTGTATATTTTACGAGCACTGCTATATGGACGACACTACCAGATGATACATGCACGATGTGCGTATCATGCCATCCATGGGCAAGGCTGAAACAACAGCTAACGGCTGGATTAGCAATCGTCCGAGTGTTGTTCAGCGTTTTTATCGTGTGTCAAGTACTTCCGATATTTTACTAGTCAAAATCGACCAACCAAGCGCCTTTGCCCGAGACCATCTGCTTTAATTTACAAGCCTCAGTTTTACAAGCGGTTTTGGTTGGAAAACAACGATCCAATCACGGCCTAATATCATGAGTTGGTCGGAAGATCATATGGTTTCACGTCTAACCTACCCGACTTGTCGTATAGGCTATGAATGAAACATCAGACGATGAACTTCTTAAGCACGGAAACAACAGAAGAGGATGATCTTCTTAACAAGCAAATCACTGGCATTAGATCGACATGCAAAACAATATGAAGCATTATTCTCAGGAGGCACGGTGAACAGCTCATGATGCCGCATGCCACAACATTCCAAGCTCAACTTTGCAATCAAACACAAGGCCTGGCATTACATAGACAGTATTCAGAACAAACTCTTAACACAGGAATATCTCAGCAGAGTAACTATTTACTTCTAAACAGAACACAGGAATAGGAAAAACACTCGACGCTGCTCACAGCAAGGGCGTCCCACTCAAAAATATCAAATGCATGTCTTCTGGCTAACATCAATGATTAAAGTTTGACAAGCTTTTCCCATTCAAAATATGTAATGCCTATGATCGTGGAGTCCTGTCGTAGCTTTTTTTACATGTTTGGGCACTTTTTGCCCAGGGCACTCCACGTATTGTTAAATTGCCAATGGTCTCTGCAGACTAGTCATGTCACCGGTGTCTAATAATACTCTATAAAGTTTCTCGATCATTCCTTTTGTAATGTAGCGCAAACAGTGACTGCTTCTTTCTGCAAAGTGGAACGACCAACTAGACCCAATAATGCAGCAGTCTGCCTTACACATTGGCTCCTTTTGTGCAGTTCAAGTAAAATCGAAGTCGGAATAAAACCGAGCTTTAATTTTGATATCCCTATAAGCAACAATAGGTATAAGGGAAACAACTACTAAGAAATAATGGTTGATGACTTGTACTCCCAGAAGAAAAGCATCTACAGATCTACTTTATCTTAATGGGAAACAAAGCAGGAGAGTAGCAATTCTCCATCAGTGTGATTCATTCATATTGACTGAGACATTATCTTAACAATGCCTTGTTTCAACATGTATAAAGAACGACAAAGCTTATAAAGGGGGTGATGCTGAATTTGTTGTAACAAAGCAACAAGCATCATGTCTGGGTTGGTCCCATTTTTGTTCACTACTTAATGGGAAAAGACAACAATACAATAGCTTCAATTCATCATTTATTTAAAACAGTACCAATACAAGTAGCACAACATCTCAAAACACACTGCACGATCATGTGGATGAAGGCAAGTACCAACCTGTCATGACGCACACAAGATCACGTACGAATCTGCCAACACAAATAGGAAATACAATCTCGTTTTGTGCAGTTGCACTAAAATCAAGCAAAGTGTTTCGCGTAGCAAAGCAAAATGTCACAATAGCAACAAGTTGAATAGATATCCCTGTATAAACTGAGGCAAAAGAGGAATCAATTACTGGCTAATAAAGGAGGATGAAACATGCGGCCACAAAAATGGTAATCCCGCCAATCCCTAACAAGTGTTGCAGTTTTGAAATAAGATTCAGTAGTTAATTCTGAGAGTGGCATCAATTACTGGCTTATAAAGGGGGTGATGCTGAATTTGTTGTAACAAAGCAACAAGCATCATGTGTGGGTTGGTCCCACTTTTGTTCACTACTTAATGGGAAAAGACAACAATACAATAGCTTCAATTCATCATTTATTTAAAACAGTACCAATACAAGTAGCACAACATCTCAAGGCACACTGCACAATCATGTGGATGAAGGCATGTACTGACCTTTCATGAGACAACCAACATAAAATATGAATCTACCAACACGAATAGGAAATCCAATCAAGTTTTGTGCAGTTGCACTAAAATCAAGCAAAATTGCCGGTGTGAAATTTAAGTTTTCTATAGCAACAAGTTGAATAGATATCCTTGTTTTAAGAGGCAAAAAAGAAAACAATTACTGGCCAATAAAGGAGGATGAAACATGCGGCCACAAAAAGAAGCATCTACCTTATCTTGATGGAAAACAAAGTATAGGACAGTAGCATTTCCAAAACGGTTGCATTGATTCATATTAACAGAGAAATTCTTTTAAAACAGATCAGTAGTTAATTCTGAGATTAACAACAGCAAAATAGCTGCATGGGACATGCCAGCACCATGTGTGTCCACACGTATAAATGGGTGATGTAGAGTATGTAGCCAAGCAGCATATATGCGCTGGTCCCATATTTGTTCTCTTTGAACCTTCTTCCTATGTGAGGGAAGCAAATTTAGTCATGCACAAACTACCCGACCCCCTAGTTTCTTTCCCTTTTCAACAAAGAGGTCGGTTCCTTACAGATGTGTGTACTGGGTTACCCCATTTTTCCCTTTTCGACCTACAAAGAAGCTGGATAGCCAGTCTATATACTTTCCACCCCTCCTTTCCTCATTGAACCACGTCCTAGATTCTTGCTCCAGCCTACCGCACCTGTCTTTCCTCTTTGAACCAAGACCTAGATTCGACTACAGATTGAAAAAGATCCACATGCAGCTAGAGCAACGACGGTTTCAAAGAAACTTATTCCTTAGGGTCGTCGGTATGTGGCAAGGCGTGCGGCGGGAGGCCGGATCTGCCCACACTAAGTATGGCAGCGAGGAAGAAGGGGTCAGTGGCCCTCCCGCACAGGCGCTGGGTGAAAGAGAATAGCGCAGCTGGCAGTGGATTGCGTCCCTCGCCGAAGGCGATAGAGTGAACGCTGCACCTCCTCCCCTTCCCGATGGACGGGATACGGATGCCTCCTTCACCAGCTGTGAGGGGGGGGGAGAGACAAGAGGCCAACATAGTCTTGTTTAGATCTGGTGAAGAGAGGGTGAGAGACTGTGAATATAGCAAACCCTAGCAAATGTATCTAGACTCATTTTAGTGCTAGATACCTCCGTATCTAGACAAATCTAAGACAAGTAATTTGGAACAGAAGGAGTAACATATATGTTGTGCGGCGAGCATGTGGAGAGTGCAAACCCTAGCGAACAAGCGCTGAGGCTCCCGCTTATATATATATATATATATATATATATATATATATATATGTCGGTGTACTAAAGTAGGGGTACCTTAGTACCCCGAACTTGTGCACGGGCAGTCGCAGCGACCCGCGGCAAGGCTTGCCGGGAGACCGCCAAGACCCTCTATGGTTCCTCTGGAGCCATTCAAGAACAAATATCCAAGAGAAAAACAAGGCCTCGGCAAGAGGAGCTTGCCGGGAAGGAGACAAGACCCCGGCAAGAGGAGCTTGCCCGGAAGGAGACAAGGCCCTGGCAAGAGGAGCTTGCCGGGAGGGAAACGAGACCCCGGCAAGAGGAGCTTGCCGGGAAGACCAACCAAAGCATCTCAAGAAGCTCGCTGCGGCGCACCGCGCGCCCCGACAAGGCCCGGTGAGCGACAAGCTCCGGACGCGACAAGACAACATCCGCGGCAAGGCACTTGCCGCGGCAAGCTACTACCCCGCAGCCCGTGCTCCAGCTCACCCACCAACGTGTCGCCCTGGGACCATTCCTGGCGTACGTGGCGGGAGGCTGTGCAGCCGGGGGCAAGCGGTGGCAAGCAGACGCTGACAAGCAGCCATCGTGGCAAACGGTGGCGTTCCTAGCGGTCCCTCTCTGGGCCGTCAAGGTGACACAGACGGGCATTTAATGCCCTTGTCCCCTGCCGTCAGAGTTAGGTAGGATGCGACATGTAGGCGGTGGAGCCAACTACCACCCCTTTTACATTTTTACCCTCACCTCTGTTGCCACATGTTGGTGACCCCTTAGACATATAAAAGGAGGCCCATGCGCAACAGAGAGAGGAGGACAGCCATTCTCACGCTCGGTCTCGCCAGCTTCTTCAGTTACTATAGCACTCGCCGCTCCCGAGCCAAAACTCAATACAACCACCAAAGCAGGAGTAGGGTTTTACGCATCCGTGCGGCCCGAACCTGGGTAAATCGATCGTCTCGCCCATGTGTTTCGCCTCGATCTGCTCTTTGTGCATCCACCGCCCCCTGCCGAACCAAAAGGGGCTCGGTCCGCCGATCCCCATAGGTGTGCGAGGGATCAGACACCCCCGACATCTTTGGCGCGCCAGGTAGGGGGTGCGGCGAGGTTGTGCGAACCTGATCCGGCGTTCGCACGAGCCGCATCTTTATCGTCTTCATCAACATGCCGCCGAAGAAGAAGATTTCGGAGGTAGCTGCTCCGTCTGCGTCGAGCCTGCCGTCGCCAGAGCGGACGGCTGGTGGAACGGGCGCCGGCGGAAGAGCGGGCGCCGACTGGGAGACTCGTGGTGCTGCCAAGTCCAAGGACCAGGTTGCACCGCACGTCGGCGGCGCGGTCGCCTCCCACCATGACTGCGCGCACTCCAAGACCTCATCTTCCGTACACGTACCGCGCCCATCCCAGGAGGCGCGGGACCAGCAGCGACATGGTACCCATAGTACCATACATCTGCTGGGCCAAGATCAAGCTGGCGGGTTCCGGAGCGCTCAAGGCCGGCATGCACGCCAACATGCTGGCACGAGCGTGGCACGGTCGCTTGGATGGGGTACTGCTCCTTCTAACACAGTTAGAAGTCCGAGCATATCTCGTTTCTTGCACCGTTCGCCGCCGCCGCCCGCCACACCCTTCGCTCCAATCCATGCAGCGGAGGCAGTTATCCCCACGGAACTCGTATACGGGTCACCTCAAGTGCTCGCTTGTGATGAGCTTGAGCGAGAGCAGCTGCGGCAAGATGACGAGCTGCTCCTTGGGGAAGATCGTCTTCAGGCTGCTGTGCGAGCCGCCCGCTACCAGCAAACTTTGCGCCACTATCATAGCCACAAAGTTAAAGCCAGAAGTTTCGAGGAAGGCGACCTTGTCTCTTTGGCGTGATCAGTCCGCCAAGGTTTCCGACAAGTTGACGCCGAAGTGGGAAGGCCCTTGCTGGGTGAAGCGAGTCGCTAGGCTTGGCGCTGTCCGCCTTGGGACCGAAAATGGCGTACCAGTGAGCAACTCCTGGAATATTGCGCATCTTCGCGAGCTTTACCCGTGAGGCGCGGTTGTCGGACCCTGCCCGGCAACCACCCATTTGTACAAAGTCTTGCCGCTGTTGCATGTAATCCTTTGTACAAAGCCGGGCGCAGACCCCGTGCATAAAGATTATGTGCTCAGCACATACCCCGGGAAAGCAAACAACAGAAAAAGATAAGTGCCAAAGTTTGAGCAATCAGACTTCCCTTAAGTTTTTAGGTTATTTTCCTTGAATGCTCGTGCTTTGTATGGGAAACCTGGGCGCAGAGGAGCCGACTCATAGCTAGTTGCACCCTTACTGTTGTTTCGAGCCCCGCTCAACAACTTAAGTGAGCAGCAAGTAGCTCCGCGACGAGGTTTCTTGTCGGCTGCAGCACCGCCCGCAGATCGCTGACGTTCCGCACTCAGCACTCGCGGCAAGCGTGCCAGCGCCGGCAAGTTCCCTATATGCGCAGGGTAAAAACCATACAACGGAAGGGGCCAAGTAAAGGAAATAACGCAGCAATTAAATTTATAGAGTTATCTTCCCTCTTGCGATCGTCCCTTGCATGGAAAACCTGTGCGCGGAGGAACCGACTCGCAGCTAGTCGCGCACTTACTGTTGTTTCGAGTCCGCTCAACAACTTAGGTGAACTGCGGCTAGCTCCACGACAAGGTTTCTTGTCGGTTGCGGCACCGCCGGCAGGGAACCAACTCGTAGCTAGTTGCCTTACTGTTGTTTCGAGTCCGCTCAACGACTTAAGTAAGCTGCGACTAGCTCCGCGACGAGGTTTCCTATCGGTTGCAGTTCCGCTGCTGATGTTCCGCACTCAGCGCTCGCGGCAAGGTGCCCGCACCGGCAAGTTCCCTAAAAGCATAGGGTAAAAACATACAAGGGAGGGAAGCAAGTAAAGGAAACAACATAGCAATTACTATCCAAGATAGAGTATATTACAGAATAGCTTGTCGCAGCTCTAACAGACTGTTTTTCATAAGATGGTTGGCAGCGACAAGGGAAGAAGAAGATAAATGGCCTAGTCTACACAGTCGCCTACGACCCTCCTGATTCCGCTCACCTTATCCACGATAGGTGCGACAAGGGCCTTGAGCTCCTCCTGATCAGCATCTCGCGGCAGGCTTCGGAGGACGTTGTTGAGGCGGAGGCCTGGGTTGCGGAAGGCCACCTTCATCAGCACCTTCTGGAGAGCTCCCGCGCAGATCTTGCGCGACTCGTCGGCAAGCTACTTTGGGAACTGCTCCCGGATTCGCTGGAGCACCGTCGCCAAGCCTTTGAAGAACATAGTGAGCTTGGCGCTGGGTTGGAGGTTCCCGTCGGAGGAGTACGCGAGATCCACCATCCCCAACTGCGCCAGCTCCTTGTCGACATCCGCGGCGACGTCCACCAGACCCTCCGTCCAGCGCTCCATGTCCTCCGCCAAAGTCTTCCGGGCGGCGGCGGCCTTCACCAACAGCACCTTGCCGGCCTTGACCGCCTCCTTCAGGGCTGTCTCCTGCTCCTTGGCACCGTCCAGAGATCTGGTCAGGGCCACCAGCTTCCCTTCGAGATCGGCATTGGAGTTCTTGGCGGCGTCCAGCTCCTTGCCCCTCTCGGCGAAGAGGGCATGCTGCTCCGAATAGCTGTTGGCGTCCCACTCATGCTCAAGCTTGAGCGCGGCAAGCTCGTCGCCGCTCGCCTTGAGGTCCGCCTCTAGCTGCGTCACCTTCAGCTCCAGCTCAGCCTTGGCGGCCTCGGCATCTGCGGCGGCGTCTACGGCCTGCTTGACGGCTCCGCCAACCGCCCGCTCGCGCGCGGCAAGTTCCTCCTCGTGGCTGTCGAGGTTGACCGACCGCTGCGCCAAGTCGCCCTCCTGCGAAGACAACTTCTCCGCGACAGGCCGTTGGCGCTCTTCGACGTCGGCCTTCTCTAGGAGGAAGGCCTACTGCGCCTCGGCGAGTTGCTCCCGCTCCTTTGCCAGGGAGCGGAGAGCATCCTGATGGGCGCCTCGGAGCTCTTCTGTGCGCTTCTCGATGTAGGCGCCAGCCTTCGCCACGAGTGCTTCGCGGGACTCCAGCTTGGCCTGCCGGGTGCGGTAGAGCGCCACTAGCTTCCGCGGCAGGCGCTCCTCTTCAGGATCGCTGCTGCTGCTGCTTGGCGCATCAACCAGCTTCAGCCCGGCAGAAGCGAGGACCTCTCCATCCAGCGTCTCCCCCTCGATCGGCGCCCTAGAGCTTGACGCCTAGGGGAGGCTGATGAAGATGTTCTCGCCGGCCTTCAGGTAGATGCCAGGCTGGGGCTCTTCAGGGCCTGCCGCAGCGCCAGCGGCGGAAGAGTCAGTGGTCGAAGCAGCGCCTGGCGCTCCTGTGGCCTCCGGGTCGTCAGTATGACCGCCAGACTCCCCGCCCGCCTCCGCGGCGGCAGCCCTGGCAGCCTCCTCGCCGGTGCCGGCTGCTTCCTCGGCGGCGACCTCCATCTCCATCGGCTCTGCAGCAGATGGATCCGGTGGCCGGAAGAGGGGAGAAGATTCAAGCAAAATTCGAGCAAATCCAAGGGGAAGATCAAGAAGCCGAAGAAGCAAGGGGAGTCTGGAAGCAAGGGAGTTACCTGTGCTAGGGCCCGCCGCTGAGGTCTTCGTCGCCGGAGGATCGCTGCCGCGGTCCCTTGCCGGAGATCCTTGCCGGGCCGGGGGCTCCTCCCTTGCCGGAGTCTCCTCCCTCGCCAGGGCTCCTCCCTTCCCGGAGTCCCTTCCCTTGCCGGGGGCTCCTCCCTTGTCGGAGCCTCCTCCCTCGCCGGAGAGCTCTCCCTTGCCGGAGACCTCTCCCTCGTCGGAGGACTCTGCCT
The DNA here is from genome assembly GCA_034509565.1 of Triticum monococcum. Taxonomy (NCBI): domain Eukaryota; kingdom Viridiplantae; phylum Streptophyta; class Magnoliopsida; order Poales; family Poaceae; genus Triticum; species Triticum monococcum. Next base: position 82,462,084 of record CM067843.1, read on the forward strand.
TGGCGCTTCAGGGGCGGTCTCCGGGCTCCCCTGGTGAGGCTGCTCCGCTCCTGCACAAGTCAACAAACAAGCATCAGCACAGCAAAGATCTTCGTGCGCGCCCGACAGCGGGAAGTAAACAAAACACTTACACTGGGGGCTGCTCTGAAGATCAGCCGCCGGGTCCGACAAGTTCGTCTCGGGCGCATCCCCTGTTGATGCAATGGGTTCGTCCTCGATGACGATCACCGGTACCCTGGCCCTCTTCGCCGCTCTCTGCGCCAGAGTCCTGAGAAGGAAGAGATGCAGAGGAAGGCAAGTGAGATGCAAGACAAAGCAACAAGGATTGAAGATCCAAGAATTGCAAGAACAGAAAGAAGAACTTACTCCTCCTCTTCTTCCTCGTCAGAGCTAAATGCGGAGAAGTCGAAGTCCGGCCCGCGGCTGGCGTGGGAAGGAGGAGGGGTAGGCTCCCTCGGCCGCTTGGCGGGAGCAGAAGCGGCGGCCCAGGAAGATCCCGCTCCGGTTACAGCAGCGGCATGGGGCACTCCCGCGGCAACAGTGCTTGCCGCGGTGGAGCGCATCATGCGGCGCGGCGACTGCTGGACCGCCTGCTGCCTCGCTACATCCGCGGCCTTGCGGAGACGCCTTCTTGGTGGAGGCGGAGGTGCAGCCGGCGGCGGACTGTCAGAAGGCGAAGTGGAGGAAGAGTCGATCTCCAGCGAGTCGCTTGCATCCCCGGCAGGCTCGCTCGGCTCGGCGCTGCCCCCGGCAAGATCTTCCTTGCCGGCAAGTTCCTCTTGCCGGGCGAGCTCCTTCTTGCCGAGGAACTCGTCTCGCTCGGCACGAGTTTTTGCCTCTTCTGCCGCCGCTTCCTCTAGAGTAAACCCAAAGTCGCCTGCCGCTGCGGCCGCCGCTGCCTCTTCCAACCTGGTGGCTATGCGCGCTAGCTCCGCCTCGGTGGTGTCCCGGATGAGGCCATCCCTCTTGTCGGCGTGGATTAGCACTTCCACCAGGTCGTCGAAGAACTGCTGCATGACCTCGTCTGCGGGCTCTTGCCAAGTTGGCTCGATTCCGTGCGAGTCGCACAACGGCATCATCGCCCGGATGCGGTCAAGCGCAGAGTTGTTGCACAAAGGGATGACGCCCTGCGGCAGCCTGAAGACTTCAGGGTGATCCGAATAGTATTTGAAGAGCTCCTGCAGCATGCTGGTGTGCTCGAGGACAGTAAAGTTATAGTTGAGGCCTGGGCGCAGCCTCATAATGTCCGCCGCGTTCTTGAACTCCCAGGCAGGCCTACCCCGTTCCTGGAGAGGGGCAATGCGGCGGCGAAGAAAGTCTGCGCCAACAGCACCTACAGTGAGTCCGGCAAGCCTAAGGCGCTGGATCCTGGTGACGGCAATCCTCAGCTTGCTGTCTTCCGGGGCCAAGTCGCTCCAGTCATTGCCGTGCACCGCTGGTGCTTGGCGCCGGACGGTGAACGACTGCGGGCTCTCCTCAATGATCCAGCACCAATCTGCTCTCCACTCCTCCCACTTGCCGCGGAACTCTCCCTCTAGATAAGATTCCTTCTTGCCGGCTCTGGAGATCCAGGCGATTCCGCCGGACAGAGTCTCCCCTCTCTCTACTCGAGGGATAAAGAAATGGCGGAAGAGAGCTACACTAGGGTGGACTCCGACAAAGTTTTCGCAAAGATGTGCAAAAACTGCCATGGTGAGGAGGGCGTTGGGGGTGAAGTCAAGGAGGTAGAAGCCATATGTGTTCATAATATCGCAGAAGAACTCAGAAAAGGGCGGGCAGAGCCTGCAGTAGAAGAACACAGCAATTAAAGGGTACCCGTCAGGAGCCTTCGTGTGGGCTTCAGCCGGGAGCACCCTGGTCCGCGGGTGAGCTCGCGTCTCCGCTGACCAGAACAGGTAATACCGCTCCCGTAATGCCTTCGCGCCGAGCTTGGGGGGGAAGATGGCCGGCTCCTTCTGCATCGTCGCAAGCCGCTGCGCCTCGGTCGACTTCACCACTCTTCCCTTGTCGCCCTTCGGAGCCATGGCGAAGGTGGTGGAGGAGGCCGATGGTGGTGGTGGTGCTGGTGACAATGGGGGGAGCAGGGCGCTGCTCTCTTGTTGCTCTGAGAAGACGGGGAGCAGCGTAGGTTTTGAGATTGGAAGCAGCAACGGGCAGATGGCGCCGTACCCCTATTTCCTCTGCTTATAAAGAGGGAGGGGAGGGGGGCGGACGTTTTGCCATCGCGAATAAACAGCTACCCACGATTCCGCCCACCACGCCTCCACGCCTCCCTCCGTTTACGGGGAGGGGCGCGCCAACCGTCCCCTTTTACGACGACGTGACGCCTGCGCGTGTAGCGCAGCCCCGCGCACGCCGCCCACGTCACGCACGGCGCCGCATTCGACGCGTGCCGTTTGGGGAAGGCGCGGTGGGTGCGGAGTCAGATGTGGCGTGACCTAGGCCGCGCGTGCCCGTGCACTGTCTTGGGCCTGGCCCAACAGCGCTCGGTACCGTGTATGGCCTAGGCCCGGGGGCTCCTGTCGGTGTACTAAAGTAGGGGTACCTTAGTACCCCGAACTTGTGCACGGGCAGTCGCAGCGACCCGCGGCAAGGCTTGCCGGGCGACCGCCAAGACCCTCCGTGGTTCCTCTGGAGCCATTCAAGAATAAAGTATCCAAGAGCAAAACAAGGCCTCGGCAAGAGGAGCTTGCCGGGAAGGAGACAAGACCCCGGCAAGAGGAGCTTGCCGGGAAGGAGACAAGGCCCCGACAAGAGGAGCTTGCCGGGAGGGAAACGAGACCCCGGCAAGAGGATCTTGCCGGGAAGACCAACCAAAGCATCTCAAGAAGCTCGCTGCGGTGCACCGCGCGCCCCGACAAGGCCCAGTGAGCGACAAGCTCCCGGACGCGACAAGACAACATCCGCGGCAAGGCACTTGCCGCGGCAAGCTACTACCCCGCAGCCCGCGCTCCAGCTCACCCACCAACGTGTCGCCCTGGGACCATTCCTGGCGTACGTGGCGGGAGGCTGTGCAGCCGGGGGCATGCGGTGGCAAGCAGACGCTGACAAGCAGCCATCGTGGCAAACGGTGGCATTCCTAGCGGTCCCTCTCTGGGCCGTCAAGGTGACACAGACGGGCATTTAATGCCCTTGTCCCCTGCCATCAGAGTTAGGTAGGATGTGACATGTAGGCGGTGGAGCCAACTACCACCCCTTTTACATTTTTACCCTCACCTCTGTTGCCACGTGTCGGTGACCCCTTAGACATATAAAAGGAGGCCCATGCGCAATAGAGAGAGGAGGACAGCCATTCTCACGCTCGGTCTCGCCAGCTGCTTGAGTGTACTGTAGCACTCGCCGCTCCTGAGCCAAAACTCAATACAACCACCAAAGCAGGAGTAGGGTTTTACGCATCCGTGCGGCCCGAACCTGGGTAAATCGATCGTCTCGCCCGTGTGTTTCGCCTTGATCTGCTCTTTGTGCATCCACCGCCCCCTGCCGAACCAAAAGGGGCTCGGTCCGCCAATCCCCATAAGTGTGCGAGGGATCAAACACCCCCGACAATATACTACTTTAGTATGGACTGAGCTCCGGTGCCTTCACTGCACCTGCTTTTGGCTGTATGACAGGTGAGTCAGCCACATTTTGGGCCCACCTGTCGTAAAACCGTAGCAAAAATTGCACCAACGTGAAAGACGACTATGTCTCCAACGCAACCAAGGTGAACTGACGAAGGATATCATCTTTGTGCGTAACAAGCAAAGAGCACTGATGGAAGACAGCTTGTTTTTCGTCGAAAATCGATCAGCTTCACCAGCCGACGCAACCATGAGGCGCAACCATGAGCATCGATAGGTCATCATGGTGTAGCAAATCTAGTCATGCACAAACTACCCGACCCCCCAGTTTCTTTCCCTTTTCAACAAAGAGATCGGTTCCTTACAGATGTGTGTACTGGGTTACACCCTTTTTTCCTTTTCGACCTACAAAGCGGCTGGATAGCCAGTCTATACTACTTTCTGCCCCCCTTTCCTCATTGAACCACGTCCTAGATTCTTGCGCTAGCCCACCTCACCCTTCTTTCCTCTTTGAACCAAGACCTAGATTCGACTACAGATCAAAAAAGATCCACATGCAGCTAGAGCAATGATGGTTTCAAAGAAACTTATACCTTAGGGTCGTCGGGATGTGGCAAGGCATGCGGCGGGAGGCCGGATCTGCCCACACTACGTACGACAGCGAGGAAGAAGGGATTGGTGGCCCTCCCGCATAGGCGGTGGGTGAAAGAGAACAACGCAACCAACAGTGGATTGCCTCTGTCGCCGAAGGCGATAGAGTGAACGCTGCACCTCCTCCCCTTCCCGGTGCGACGGGATACTGATGCCTCCTTCACCAGCTGTGAAGGGAGAGAGGGAGACAAGAGGCCAACGCAGTCTTATTTAGATCTAGTGAAGAGAGGGTGAGAGACTGTGAATATAGCAAACCCTAGCAAATGAACGCTGAGCCTCCAACGTGTAACATATATGTAGTGCGGCGAGCGTGTGGAGAGTGCAAACCCTAGCGAACAAGCGCTGAGGCTCCCGCTTATATATATACTACTGTAGTACGGACTGAGCTCTGATGCCTTCACTGCACCTGCTTTTGGCTGTATGACAGGTGAGCCAGCCACATTTTGGGCCCACCTGTCGTAAATCCAAAGGCAGGTGCACTAAGTCAATGAAGCTGCGTCCATATAGTACTCTCGTGTATACGACTAAAATATAGTGGAGTGGTTTTCTTATTCTCTCCATAACAATCGTTTTAAATTGTGTAAGTACGAAACGAAACTCTTTATTTAATGTACAATGAAGAAAACTAGTACTACTTCCAATGAACTAACGATCCACGCCCACGCGTCCTGGTCGCACTTCCTGTCCTTCACGTGTGGTACACTACCCTCCCTTAAGTGAACAACCACACATGCGCCAAATTATCAGAAATGTGTGAGAGTGTGTACAAATAAAGAAATTTAATTTCAATTATCGGAAAGGTTTGAGAGTATTACAAAGTTTGACTTCAATCAAATCTAATATGCGGAGTAAATAAAAATGGAGGCTACTACGTCCATCCGGGTTTTTATTCCACACCATTTTTTAAATCAAAGTTAATAGCTGGACAAATAAAATTACAGGGGAGCTGGAGACAAAGTTGTGAGAAGGCTTAGAAATCAATACAAAACTTATGCTCTTAGTACCAACGTCGATCTTTCTTCGAGGAAACATTTGGTTCATAGCCAATTGTGTGATAAAATTGCACCAACGTGAAGGACGACCGCGTCTCCAACGCAACCAAGGTGAACTAACGAAGGATATCATCTTTGTGCGTAACAAGCAAAGAGCACTGATGGAAGACATCTTGTTTTTCGTTGAAAATCGATCAGCTTCACCAGCCGACGCAACTATGAGGTGCAACCATGAGCATCGATAGGTCATCGTGGTGATGCATCATCCATTTGGCATCAAGTTTGGGTGAGGCACCTAAGAAGTTCGACAAATCCTCACTGTGGTCTATTTATTCTCAGTAATCAAGCTCGAGGAAGGAAGAACCACCTGGCAGAGGACAGTGAGGCGGAACAACAATGGCCATCCAATTTTGTGCAGTTCCACTAAAATTGAGGAAGACATGCCCAGGTATGGAGACACGCATCGCTGTTTCCAAAAATATAAAAAAGGGTTAGCAACGATATCTCAATTGTCAATAAGAATTAATGAAAAGTACACCAACAAACAGAAGCATCATAATTATCTTGATGGGAACTAAACCAGGATACACGAGAAAAAAAGCATTTCTTCATTTAACCAGTGATAGTACTACCACCATATGGACAATGACAGCACAACCACCATGTACTTTTTGTCGAAACAACATGTATGCCTCCATCGAGGCATAAATCAGGACAACTTTTTGAGTGGCATCTCCTCTATAATAGTACTAGTAGGTGATGTTGGACCAGCCGACGAACCCTAGCTACTATGCATGGGGAGCTGGGGAGTAGTCGCATAGAAAAAAAACCCGCACGCAACGACCTGGGGAGCTGGTGTTGGGGAACGTAGTAATTTCGAAAATTTTCCTACGCACACGCAAGATCATGGTGATGCATAGCAACGAGGGGGAGAGTGTTGTCTACGTACCAACGCAGACCGACTGCGGAAGCGATCACACAACGTAGAGGAAGTAGTCGTACGTCTTCTTCCCGATCCGACCGATCCAAGCACCGTTACTCCGGCACCTCCGAGTTCTTAGCACACGTTCAGCTCGATGACGTTCCTCGGGCTCCGGTCCAGCAAAGCGTCGAGGAAGAGTTCCGTCAGCACGACGGCGTGGTGACGATCTTGATGTACTACCGACGCAGGGCTTCGCCTAAGCACTGTAACGGTATGATCGAGGTGGAATTTGGTGGCAGGGGGCACCACACACGGCTAAGGAACGATCTCAAGGATCAACTTGTGTGTCTTGGGGTGTCCCCTGCCCCCGTATATAAAGGATGGAGGGAGGGAGGCTGGCTGGCCAAAGGAGGGAGGCACAGGAGGAGTCCTACTCCTACCGGGAGTAGGACTCCCCCCTCCAATCCTAGTCCAACTAGGATTCCCAAGTGGGAAGAGAAAGAGAGAGGTGGCCGGCCCCTCTCCTAGTCCTAATAGGACTAGGGAGAGGGGGGAGGCGCAGCCCTATGTGGGCTGCCCTCTCACCTTTCCACTAAGGCCCATGTTGGCCCATTTGGCTCCCGGGGGGTTCCGGTAACCCTCCCGGTAATCCGGTAAAATCCCGATTTCACCCGGAACACTTCCGATGTCCAAACATAGGCTTCCAATATATCAATCTTTATGTCTCGACCATTTCGAGACTCCTCGTCATGTCCGTGATCACATCCGGGACTCCGAACAACCTTCGGTACATCAAAATGCATAAACTCATAATAACTGTCATCGTAACGTTAAGCGTGCGGACCCTACGGTTCGAGAACAATGTAGACATGACCGAGACACGTCTCCGGTCAATAACAAATAGCGGGACCTGGATGCCCATATTGGCTCCTACATATTCTACGAAGATCTTTATCGGTCAGACCGCATAACAACATACGTTGTTCCTTTTGTCATCGGTATGTTACTTGCCCGAGATTCGATCGTCGGTATCCAATACCTAGTTCAATCTCGTTACTGGCAAGTCTCTTTACTCGTTCCGTAATACATCATCTCATAACTAACATCTTAGTTATTATGATTGCAAGGCTTATGTGATGTGTATTACCGAGAGGGCCCAGAGATACCTCTCCGACAATCGGAGTGACAAACCCTAATCTCGAAATACGCCAACCCAACATCCACCATTGGAGACACCTGTAGTACTCCTTTATAATCACCCAGTTACGTTGTGACGTTTGGTAGTACCCAAAGTGTTCCTCCGGTAAACGGGAGTTGCATAATCTCATAGTTATAGGAACATGTATAAGTCATGAAGAAAGCAATAGCAACATACTAAACGATCGGGTGCTAAGCTAATGGAATGGGTCATGTCAATCAGATCATTCAACTAATGATGTGACCTCGTTAATCAAATAACAACTCTTTGTTCATGGTTAGGAAACATAACCATCTTTGATTAACGAGCTAGTCAAGTAGAGGCATACTAGTGACACTCTGTTTGTCTATGTATTCACACATGTATTATGTTTCCGGTTAATACAATTCTAGCATGAATAATAAACATTTATCATGATATAAGGAAATAAATAATAACTTTATTATTGCCTCTAGGGCATATTTCCTTCAGTCTCCCACTTGCACTAGAGTCAATAATCTAGTTCACATCGCCATGTGATTTAGCAGCAATGGTTCACATCACCATGTGATTAACACCCATAGTTCACATTGTCATGTGACAAACACTCAAAGGGGTTACTAGAGTCAGTAATCTAGTTCACATATCTATGTGATTAACACCCAAAGAGTACTAAGGTGTGATCATGTTTTGCTTGTGAGATAATTTTAGTCAACTGGTCTGTCACATTCAGATCCGTAAGTATTTTGCAAGTTCCATGTCTACAATGCTCTACACGGAGCTACTCTAGCTAATTGCTCCCACTTTCAATATGTATCCAGATTTAGAATCATTTGGATCAGTGTCAAAAACTTGCATCGACGTAACCCTTTACGACGAACCTTTTTGTCATGTCCATAATCGAGAAACATATCCTTATTTCACTAAGGATAATTCTGACCGCTGTCCAGTGATCTACTCCTAGATCACTATTGTACTCCCTTGCCAAATCAATGCAGGGTATACAATAGATCTGGTATACAGCATGACATACTTTATAGAACCTATGGCCAAGGCATAGGGAATGACTTTCATTTTCTTTCTATCTTCTGCCGTGGTCGGGCTTTGAGTCTTACTCAACTTCACACCTTGTAATATAGGCAAGAACTCTTTCTTTGACTGCTCCATTTTGAACTACTTCAAAATCTTATCAAGGTATGTATTTATTGAAAAACTTATCAAGCGTCTTGATCTATCTCTATAGATCTTGAAGCTCAATATGTAAGCAGCTTTACCGAAGTCTTTCTTTGAAAAACTCCTTTCAAACACTCCTTTTATGCTTTACAGAATAATTCTGCATTATTTCCGATCAACAATATGTCATTCACATATACTTATCAGAAATGCAGTAGTACTCCCACTCACTTTCTCGTAAATACAGGCTTCACCGCAAGTCTGTATAAAACTATATGCTTTGATCAACTCATCAAAGCGTATATTCCAACTCCGAGATGTTTGCACCAGTCCACAGATAGATCGCTGGAGCTTGCATATTTAGTTAACACCTTTAGGATCCACAAAACCTTCTAGTTGCATCGTATACAACTTTTCTTTAGCAAATCCATTAAGGAATGCAGTTTTGTTTATCCATTTGCCAGATTTCATAAAATGCGGCAATTGCTAACATGATTCGGACAGACTTAAGCATAAATACGAGTGAGAAAATCTCATCGTAGGCAACACCTTGAATTTGTCGAAAACCTTTTGCGACAATTCTAGCTTTGTAGATAGTAACACTACTATCAGCGTCCGTCTTCCTCTTGAAGATCCATTTATTTTCTATGGCTTGCCGATCATCGGGCAAGTCAACCAAAGTCCATACTTTGTTCTCATACATGGATCATATCTCAGATTTCATGGCTTCAAGCCACTTTGCGGAATCTAGGCTCACCATCGCTTCTTCATAGTTCGTAGGATCATCATGATCTAGTAGCATGACTTCCGGAACAGGATTACCGTACCACTCTGGTGCGGATCTTACTCTGGTTGATCTACGAGGTTCAGTAGTGTCTTGTTCTGAAGTTTCATGATCATCATCATTAGCTTCCTCACTAACTGGTGTAGGTGTCACAGAAACATTTTTCTGTGATGTACTACTTTCCAATAAGGGAGCAGGTACAGTTACCTCGTCAAGTTCTACTTTCCTCCCACTCACTTCTTTCGAGAGAAACTCCTTCTCCAGAAAGTTTCCGAATTTTAGCAACAAAAGTTTTGCCTTCGGATCTGTGATAGAAGGTGTATCCAATAGTTTCCTTTGGATATCCTATGAAGACGCACTTCTCCGATTTGAGTTTGAGCTTATCAGGATGAAACTTTTTTCATATAAGCATCGCAACCCCAAATTTTTTAAGAAACGACAGCTTAGGTTTCTTGCCAAACCATAGTTCACACGATGTCGTCTCAACGGATTTAGATGGTGCCCTATTTAACGTGAATGCAGCTGTCTCTAATGCATAACCCCAAAACAATAGTGGTAGATCGGTAAGATACATCATAGATTGCACTATGTCCAATAAAGTACGGTTATGACGTTTGGACACACCATTATGTTGTGGTGTTCCAGGTGGCATGCGTAGTGAAACTATTTCACATTGTTTTTAACTGAAGACCAAACTCGTAACTCAAATATTTGTCTCCGCGATCAGATCGTAGAAACTTTATTTTCTTGTCACGATGATTTTTCACTTCACTCTGAAATTCTTTGAACTTTTCAAATGTTTCAGACTTATGTTTCATCAAGTAGATATACTCATATCTGCTTAAATCATCTGTGAAGATCAGAAAATAATGATACCTGTCGCGAGCCTCAATATTCATCAGACCACATACATCAGTATGTATGATTTCCAACAAATCTGTTGCTCGCTCCATTGTTCGGAAGCACGGCGTTTTAGTCATCTTGCCCAAAAGGCATGGTTCGCAAGCATCAAGTGATTCATAATCAAGTGATTCCGAAAGTCCATCAGCATGGAGTTTCTTCATGCGCTTTATACCAATATGACCTAAACGGCAGTGCCACAAATAAGTTGCACTATCATTATTAACTTTGCATCTTTTGGTTTCAATATGTGTATCACTACGATCGAGATCCAACGAACTTGTTTCATTGGGTGTATGACCATCGAAGGTTTTATTCATGTAAACAGAACAACAATTATTCTCTGACTTTAATGAATAACCATATTGCAATAAACATGATCAAATCATATTCATGCTCAATGCAAACACCAAATAACACTTATTTAGGTTCAACACTAATCCCGAAATTATGGGGAGTGTGCGATGATGATCATATCAATCTTGGAACCACTTCCAACACACATCGTCACTTCACCCTTAATTAGTCTCTGTTTATTCTGCAACTCCCGTTTCGAGTTACTAATCTTAGCAACTGAACTAGTATCAAATACTGAGGGTTTGCTATAAACACTAGTAAAGTACACATCAATAACATGTATATCAAATATACTTATGTTCACTTTGCCATCCTTCTTATCCGCCAATCACTTGGGGTAGTTCCGCTTCCAGTGACCAGTCCCTTTGCAGTAGAAGCACTTAGTCTCAGGCTTAGGATCAGACTTGGGGTTCTTCACTTGAGCAGCAACTTGCTTGCCGTTCTTCTTGAAGTTCCCCTTCTTCCCTTTGCCCTTTTCTTGAAACTAGTGATCTTGTCTACCATCAACACTTGATGTTTTTCTTGATTTCTACCTTCATCAATTTCATCATCATGAAAAGCTCGGGAGTCGTTTTCGTTATCCCTTGCATACTATAGTTCATCACGAAGTTCTACTAACTTGGTCATGGTGACTAGAGAATTCTGTCAATCACTATCTTATCTGGAAGATTAACTCCCACTTGATTCAAGCGATTGTAGTACCCAGACAATCTGAGCACATGCTCACTAGTTGAGCGATTCTCCTCCATCTTTTAGCTATAGAACTTGTTGGAGACTTCATATCTCTCAACTCGGGTATTTGCTTGAAATATCAACTTCAACTCCTAGAACATCTCATATGGTCCATGACGTTCAAAACGTCTTTTGAAGTCCCGATTCTAAGCCATTAAGCATGGTGCACTAAACTATCAAGTAGTCATCATATTGAGCTAGCCAAACGTTCATAACGTTTGCATCTGCTCCTGCAATAGGTCTGTCACCTAGCGGTGCATCAAGGACATAATTCTTCTGTGCAGCAATGAGGATAAACCTCAGATCACGGATCCAATCCGTATCATTGCTACTAACATCTTTCAACACAATTTTCTCTAGGAACATATCAAAATAAACACAGGGAAGCAACAACGCGAGCTATTGATCTACAACATAATTTGCAAAATACTACCAGGACTAAGTTCATGATAAATTTAAGTTCAATTTAATCATATTACTTAAGAACTCCCACTTAGATAGACATCCCTCTAATCCTCTAAGTGATCACGTGATCCAAATCAACTAAACCATAACCGATCATCACGTGAGATGGAGTAGTTTTCAATGGTGAACATCGTTATGTTGATCATATCTACTATATGATTCACGCTCGACCTTTCGGTCTCCGTGTTCCGAGGCCATATCTGCATATGCTAGGCTCGTCAAGTATAACCTGAGTATTCCGCGTGTGCAACTGTTTTGCACCCGTTGTATTTGAACGTAGAGCCTATCACACCCGATCATCACGTGGTGTCTCAGCACGAAGAACTTTTGCAACGGTGCATACTTAGGGAGAACACTTCTTGATAATTTAGTGAGAGATCATCTTATAATGCTACCGTCAATCAAAGCAAGATAAGATGCATAAAAAGATAAACATCACATGCAATCAATATAAGTGATATGATATGGCCATCATCATCTTGTGCTTTGTGATCTCCATCTCCGAAGCACCGTCATGATCACCATCGTCACCGGCGCGACACCTTGATCTCCATCGTAGCATCATTGTCGTCTCGCCAATCTTATGCTTCCACGACTATCACTACCGCTTAGTAATAAAGTAAAGCATTACATCGCGATTGCATTGCATACAATAAAGCGACAACCATATGGCTCCTGCCAGTTGCCGATAACTCGGTTACAAAACATGATCATCTGATACAATAAAATCAGCATCATGCCTTGACCATATCACATCACAACATGCCCTGCAAAAACAAGTTAGACGTCCTCTACTTTGTTGTTGCAAGTTTTACGTGGCTGCTACGGGCTTTTAAGTAAGAACTCATCTCACCTACACATCAAAACCACAACGATAGTTCGTCAAATAGACTCTGTTTTAACCTTCTCAAGGACCGGGCGTAGCCACACTTGGTTCAACTAAAGTTGGAGAGACAGTCTTCCGCAAGCCATCTATGTGCAAAGCACGTCGAGGGAACCGGTCTCGCGTAAGAGTACGCGTAAGTTTGGTCCGGATCGTCTCGTCCAACAATACCGCCGAACCAAAGTATGACATGCTGGTAGGAAGTATGACTTGTATCGCCCACAACTCACTTGTGTTCTACTCGTGCAAATAACATCAAACCGTAAAACCTAGGCTCGGATGCCACTGTTGGGGAACGTAGTAATTTCGAAAATTTTCCTACGCACACGCAAGATCATGGTGATGCATAGCAACGAGGGGGAGAGTGTTGTCTACGTACCAACGCAGACCGACTGCGGAAGCGATCACACAACATAGAGGAAGTAGTCGTACGTCTTCTTCCCGATCCGACCGATCCAAGCACCGTTACTCCGGCACCTCCGAGTTCTTAGCACACGTTCAGCTCGATGACGTTCCTCGGGCTCCGATCCAGCAAAGCATCGAGGAAGAGTTCCGTCAGCACGACGGCGTGGTGACGATCTTGATGTACTACCGACGCAGGGCTTCGCCTAAGCACTGTAACGGTATGATCGAGGTGGAATTTGGTGGCAGGGGGCACCGCACACGGCTAAGGAACGATCTCAAGGATCAACTTGTGTGTCTTGGGGTGTCCCCTGCCCCCGTATATAAAGGATGGAGGGAGGGAGGCTGGCCGGCCAAAGGAGGGAGGCGCAGGAGGAGTCCTACTCCTACCGGGAGTAGGACTCCCCCCTCCAATCCTAGTCCAACTAGGATTCCCAAGTGGGAAGAGAAAGAGAGAGGTGGCCGGCCCCTCTCCTAGTCCTAATAGGACTAGGGAGAGGGGGGAGGCGCAGCCCTATGTGGGCTGCCCTCTCACCTTTCCACTAAGGCCCATGTTGGCCCATTTGGCTCCCGGGGGGTTCCGGTAACCTCCCGGTAATCCGGTAAAATCCCGATTTCACCCGGAACACTTCCGATGTCCAAACATAGGCTTCCAATATATCAATCTTTACGTCTCGACCATTTCGAGACTCCTCGTCATGTCCGTGATCACATCCGGGACTCCGAACAACCTTCGGTACATCAAAATGCATAAACTCATAATAACTGTCATCGTAACGTTAAGCGTGCGGACCCTACGGTTCGAGAACAATGTAGACATGACCGAGACACGTCTCCAGTCAATAACCAATAGCGGGACCTGGATGCCCATATTGGCTCCTACATATTCTACGAAGATCTTTATCGGTCAGATCGCATAACAACATACGTTGTTCCTTTTGTCATCGGTATGTTACTTGCCCGAGATTCGATCGTCGGTATCCAATACCTAGTTCAATCTCGTTACTGGCAAGTCTCTTTACTCATTCTGTAATACATCATCTCATAACTAACATCTTAGTTATTATGCTTGCAAGGCTTATGTGATGTGTATTATCGAGAGGGCCCAGAGATACCTCTCCGACAATCGGAGTGATAAACCCTAATCTCGAAATACGCCAACCCAACATCCACCATTGGAGACACCTGTAGTACTCCTTTATAATCACCCAGTTACGTTGTGACGTTTGGTAGTACCCAAAGTGTTCCTCCGGTAAACGGGAGTTGCATAATCTCATAGTTATAGGAACATGTATAAGTCATGAAGAAAGCAATAGCAACATACTAAACGATCGGGTGCTAAGCTAATGGAATGGGTCATGTCAATCAGATCATTCAACTAATGATGTGACCTCGTTAATCAAATAACAACTCTTTGTTCATGGTTAGGAAACATAACCATCTTTGATTAACGAGCTAGTCAAGTAGAGGCATACTAGTGACACTCTGTTTGTCTATGTATTCACACATGTATTATGTTTCCAGTTAATACAATTCTAGCATGAATAATAAACATTTATCATGATATAAGGAAATAAATAATAACTTTATTATTGCCTCTAGGGCATATTTCCTTCAGCTGGATCAGTACAATAAGTTATACATCAGGTGGGCGAGATGTCCTTTAGGCGGGCGGGCGGGATCTGCCCACACGACGGCAGCGAACAAGGGCGCGGAGGATCTTCGTCCGCGCCAGCGCCGGCTCCGAGAGGATGGTGCACATCGGCTTCCTCCGTCGCCGACGGCGACAACATCAACGCTGCACCTCCTCACCTCCCGTAGCGGACGGGATTCGGCCGGATCTGTGACCACCAGTGAGGAGAGAGATAGAGTGGACATTGTCATCTTGTTTTGATATGGAGAGGGTGAGAGAGCAAGACACGAGAAACTCTATCAAACAAGAGGCTATAATGGAGTAAAAAAAATCTCTCCATAGCAGTGGTTTTAAATAGAATACGCGCGTTCCTGGAAAAAAGAAACGAAAACTGGCGGACAATGTTTTAAGGGTCTGTCTAGGACACATCTAGATGTGACATAGTTATGTCACATATAAGTTGATGTCCACTCTGTTTGTGGTCTTTTCCTAGTTTGTTTGTTTCTTGTAGCTACATTATATACTTGTGGGAGCTTAGATGTGATATCCTTAAATAACATCTAGATGTGAATTAGACAAACTGATTTTCTAACGTACCAAGAAAGAAAACTCGATCAAAAACACGCCCCCGCTTCCAGGTCGCGAGAGTCGTCGCGCACACACACATAGACATAGACATGCACATCCGTGTTTACGTAAAATTCCATTTCCATCTCCATCTCCAATCATATTTTTCCAACTGGCACATTATTTACGTTGTTAATTATATACGTAGCAATATTAACATACAACGTCTCTTGTTTGCGCACGTCCGGACCGCTGCCACGGCCTGTCCTGACCAACCCGAACCCTCTTCATCACCCGCGCGTGCTTCCCGCCTGAAATGGTCAGTGTCGCATTCATGCCCGGCCAGAGCGGACACGACCTCTCACTGGCACCGGCATTTATTGTGGCGCGCCGGCCGAGAGAGCGTCGCCCGTGCCGCTTCCGGGTGCACGCGGCTGCTCCGCGTGCAAAGGTCGCAATAGCCGGCTACAACATGCGCAATCTCTTCCAGTAGTAAGTTCTTGGGAGTCCGTGCTATAGCTAGCTGTCCTCCCCCAACTCGTCAATCTCTTCCAGTAGTGCTAGTACTCCATGGCGCGATCCATCGACAAGCAGGCGGGAAAGTTATGGTATACTACTCGGTTTGCGGTGAGTGGCATGCCCAGCGACCGTGTGGGGTCGAGCCGTGGAGGAGGGTGAGACACGAACACGACAGACATGATTTAAATAGTGGTTTTGCTCGACGGCACGATCCAACGAAATGAAACGTTGGTTTCTCTCCGTTTCCATTTTTTCTCCAGAAAAATGGAAACTTTTCCACTCCATTTTCATTCCTATTCCAAGGTTGCCCCGTTACAACATTTCATCAAATACAAAGGAAAACTAACACGCATGCTGATGCATCTCAATGATTCACAGATCATAGCCAATATTTACTTCACAACTAAAGAAAAAAGTTGTGAGAGCGTGTATGATAGAAAAACTATTGATGGGGTCACTACGACTTAAACCCTAAACCCTAAATATGATTTAATTTCCTGGCCAGGTAGAACCTGTCGAAGGAATGTGCTAGAGGGAGATTCTTTAGTGAGAATGTCAACAACAATAGAAGCGACACTCTTTGGTTCTCCACCTTCTGGTACCTCTTGTTCCATAGCACTTTCCAGGTCGGGAACGAAAGACGGCTGGCACCCTCGGATCATATGATGCTTTTGTGTAGTTCCACTAAAATCGACCTGAGCATCCCTAATGGCAAATATATTGAAGAAGTGTGATTAGAATAATAGTACTGGCACTAGTTCATGAGACATAAACTCATCACAAAAAGAAGCCATAGAAGTAGAGAAAGATCGACATGGAGATGGAGCTAAGGCAGTGGAGCAAGCCGGCTCCAAAAGGAAGATGGACTACCTGGGACGTCGGGCTGTAGCTAGAAGGGTGGTTGGGACGCGGCATCGGCCCATACTACGGTGACCCCCGATTGGGACGCACTGACTGTGGGTTTTCTACCTCGCCGATTGTTCCCTTCCCCCAACTGCGGGATCAGGCCCGTCATTCTATGCTTGTGAAGAGAGCAAACTAAGCAAGCAGGCTTGTAGCTTAGGCTCCTGCTAGTGTATATATAGTGGTTTTCTTTTTCTCTCCATATCAACCATTTTATATTGCGTACGTGTCATTCAAGAGTGAAATGATGGTTGCTTCCTCGGACTAACTTACTGTGTGATTTGACTGCTCCTTAGTGGCCCCTACACGTACTCCCCCTACGTGTACACAACAGTCACACGTACACAAGGACGCAAAAACGCGCGCGACGCCCTAATGCATGCATGTTCGAGCACACGACGGAACACACACGGTCACGCTCAAGTGCTCAACCTACACATGCATGCACACACATACTCAGTCAGGGTGAGCTAGTGACCGTATGAACACCAAAAAATATATATATTGAGCGCAATGAGCGTATTATGAAGTCCACTGACCGTATTTTTACAAATATACAGTGACAGACAATGTATTTATCTCGTTTGAAATTAAGCCATATTAACCGGAGAGGAGGCAGCATGGACTAGCATTACTTTGCTGTGTCCCGTCAACTTGCCGAACGAGGAGAAGGTTGCAGGGCGGGACAAGCTTGTGCGCGGTGGCTCGCAGGACACGGAGAAACTTTTGACTAATGCAAGCTCTCCCTCGCTCAGGCGATGGACGTGCACCAGTTAATTCAGTGTCAGATTGCCAGAAGCATACACTATACTAGTAGTGCTATTATTGTTCGACTTCCCGAATAGCCAAGCACAAAGTTTACTAGTACTACTACTATAGTCCATAATTGTACGTACTATACTAGTACTAGGAACCGGATGGAGGAGCGTCTGCACTCTTATTATAATTTTAAAATGTGATAAAGCAATCTTCAACACATTTGGTTCTCTTCGAGGGTTCTCGCATGTGATAATGGAAGTTGATTGCATGGAACACTCGCCACAATTCTTGCTTAATTCTGGCTCATATCCTGTTACAAATAGTAGCGCTCAGTAATATTTCCTCTTTTTTTGTTATTCAGCATGTAAACAGGTCAGCAAACCTTGCGGCGTATCTTCGTGCGAACCGTGCTTGCTGCACTTTGAATTTGGCTGAGAGCTGGCTTGATGAAACACCTCGCTTCCTACTTCTTTTTTTGCGGGGTACCTTGCTTCCTCGTGACCAGTATCTTGGCTGATCGTCCTAAGAATGCTTATATATGAATAAAGCTCTCTCATTTACCCGTAAAAAAGATTAAGCCATATTAACCGGAAAGGAGGGAGTATATATGGACTAGCACTACTTTTTGGTGTGTCCCGTAAACTCGCAGAACGAGGAGAAGCTTGCTTACGCCTTTTGACTAATGCAACCTACTCTCGGTGGACATGCATCAGTCCATTCGGTGTCAGATTGTCAGAGGCATACACTGTAGTACCCAACATGCGGAGTACCATCATTGTTTGACTTCATGAATGGGCGAAGAGCCAAGCGCAGTAGTACGCGTACTTGGTTTTGCACCTTCATACTACTCCACCCTCCATCACAGTTTACAGGGCGCGCTTCATTATGATGCATTTCTCTCAATGAATTTCCACCACCAAAGAGACTTTAGACACGTTTGGTATAATGCTCAATTAATTAGGGAGTGGTAACCGCAATCAAGTCCACAATTTTCTCTCCATGTACTGTACTACTATGGAGTGCATGCATGTGTGTACCCGGGGTGGAAGCACTGCATGCATGTGTGTACGCATTATTCCCTTTGTTAATAGACGCAGTGCTATAACTACCAATGCTATTTTTTAGGCCGATCGCTAGTCGTCTTGGTCCCACAGATTTATTTTCTTTTTTCTAAAGCGCGTTGTATAAACAGTGACGGATGGAGTAGTATGAGCGGATTCAAAGAAGAGCGTATTGATGGTTGCTTCTTCAGAACAACTTACAGTGGGAAAGGTGGGGCTTATGATTTGACTGCTCATTACTCACTATTAATGCGGCGCAATGACCGGGCCGAGTCTCCCATGCGGTTGTGCACTACCCCCTCGGTTCTTAAATATACTCCGGAGTATTTGTCTTTCTAGAGATTTCAACGAGTGACTACACAAATATTTGTCTTTTTAGAGATTTCAAATGGACTGGCACATACGGATGTATATAGACATATTTTAGAGTGTAGATTCACTCATTTTGCTCCGTATGTAGTCACTTGTTGAAATCTCTATTAAGACGAATAGAATATTTAGGAACGGAGGGAGTACACATACGAAGCAAAATGAGTCAATCTACACTCTAAAATATGCCCGTTTGAAATTTCTAAAAAGACAAATATTTAGGAATGAAGGAGTATAATTTTGTGCATGGCACATGGACCCGGATGATGAAGAGGCTTCTTGCAATGCTATCAAGCTTCCATCATTTGTTTACATAATTGACGTACTATACAAATAATTTTCCAGCAACATGAAATTGTACAATGGTGTGAGCTTTCAGCTTTTGTTTCGCGTGTCTTGCCATCGATGCTCTTTCAGAAACAATAAAAAACTAACTTCCTTGCTAATGCATGTCAATTATTAGCAGATCAGAGCTAATAATTACATCACAACTGAAGACAAAGTTGTGAGAAGGTGTTAAATTAAAATTGATCCATGCTTTCATTGGCAGCAACGTTCCCCCAGCTCTGTCTAAATCAACAAGGCATGTTGGGAAAAAGAGTAGCTGTCTGGAGCATGCAACATTCCGATCATTTTGTGCAGTTCCACTAAAATAGAGCTAAGCGTCCCTGTTCCAAAGATATCAAGTGTGATTACGATAATAGAGGACTGCTGATGAAATAATAAACACACAAATAGAAGCCGGTGACCTTTGCAGTCTCTCTTAAGACTAACTAGTTGGAGAAGATTAGGCTCGGAGTTGGATGAGGAGGATAGAGTAAAACCAATCTCCCTTTGTGCAGTCGCCCTGAAATGTAGAGACGTTGCCCGTGTGACATTTTAGTACAACTGCACAAAACACTCTTAAGAAAAAAGTGATTTGTGCAGTTCACCAAAAGGTCACAATAGCAACGACGTGAAATGGATAGCCCTGTTTGCAAAAAAGAGGTAGAAAGGAAACAATTACTGGCCAAAATAGTTGATGACACATGCGATGACAAAAAAGAAGCATATTCCTTGTCCTAAGGGAAGATAACAACACGGTTGTGTTTGTCTAAAACGGTGTGAGGACGAGAATGCAATATGGAAAGTACGCCGGACGAGCTACGTTTTGGGCAAAGAACTATGGAAGATCCACATGCAGCGACGTGGGAAAACGGGCAATGGAGCAAGGCCGGAGGGGATACCTGGAGGTTGTCGGGATGTAACTAGGTGAGCGGCGGCAGGCAGAATCTGCGAGCAGGTGGCGTAGGCCCTGCTGCGCCGGAGCTTGGTCAGAGAGAACAACGTGTACCGCAGATCGGGACGTGCTGCCTCGGCGCCGTCGAACGGAGAAACGTTGCAATTCCTCCCTTTCCCCCGGCGGACGGGATGTGGCTGGATTAGTGACCAACGGTGAGAGAGAGAGAGAGGCCACCACACTCCCTTTCCCCTGGCGGACGGGATGCGGCCGGATCAGTGACCAACGGTGAGAGAGAGAGAGACAGGCCACCGCACTCCCTTTCCCCCGGCGGATGGGATGCGGCCGGATCAGTGTCCAACGGTGAGAGAGAGAGGCCACCGGAGCCTTGTGTGAGATACTCTGAAGAGCGGACTACCTTTTCCTCCATAAAAATCATTTTATATTTTGTGTACGTGCCATTGAGCACTATAACTTTATTTAAAATAACGCGACAGCGCATCAAGTCGAACTTTGTTTCGTGCACGCGTGGTACACGACCTCCCCAGGTAAACAACCGCTACAGGCGTTCAAATTAGCACGTGGGCTGCCATTTCGTAAAGAAATGAGCTCCACCGTGTACCCGCGCGGGTGTGGCTAGGCACGAAGCGTGAGTACATGCACGGTGCACCTATGCTCTTCTTGTATACGTACACCACCTGCGTGGGGTTGTGTGAGAGAGATACAAACCTAGAGAGATATAGTGTGTGTGTTCTTGAGAGTTTTTGTGTGTGGGGGGCGGGGGGTCAATCAAAAAATTTAACATATGCAATGTGTGTGAAATAGAGTCCTAGATATAACATATATATAGAGGGGGTGATCCACAAGAAGAGAGTGGAGGTATCATCGGCTTGAGGTGTCCATAAAACCGAAGAGAAGGATGATGTGTGTGTGTGTGCACGCGCGCGATCGATAAAGAGTGCCATCGAATTTGTGTGTGCCCACGTCAAAGATATAGAGTGGTTGGCCTACTGGAACGTGAGATGGGACATGTGCAGTTTGTCTCTGTGGCAAGGATACCTACCTGCAGCGGTCGACTATCGGTGTGTGGTGGGGGAAGAGGGAGGCCCAATTAACTATAGAGGTACAATGGCTGGTATATGTGTGGAGGAGGAGAGAGGCCTACCTCATGTATTAAGGAGATCGATCTGCCTCATGTATTAAGGGAGATCGATCGGTATCCATGCATATGTGGAGGAGATGAATAAGGTTGGGAGACAGATAGAGCTAGAGTGTTGGAGGGGTTGATAGTGGAGTTGCTTCTAACAAATGGTGGGATAGCCTTGCTAGACAAACGGAGGGCACGCCCGCAATATCAATAAGAGGGGAGATGGCTGCTTGTTGTCTGTGCACGTGCATCTGAGAGACGGGTCAAGAGGCATGCATGAATGATGAGGGGGGCGATGTGGCTGTGGTAAACAGACGTAACTACATAGGAAGATCAATCGTCCTTTGTAAGAGAAAGGAGAGACATAACTTGTGAGGTACGTCTATCGATGGGGGGGTAGTTAAAGTTGATCTAGGTATATGTTGGGAGATTGATCGGTATACATGCATGTGTGTGTTAGAAGCAAATGAGGCACGAGGCGAAGGATATAGAGAGAGGGATGCATGTAGGAGGTGGTACGAGACACATACTATATCGAGGGGGAGGAGTGTGCGAGTACGAGAACGATGAAAAGAGTGGTGGGAGTGAGGCATGGACGGTGACAAGAGAAGAGGGGAAGCTTGTGTTTGTGCTAGGCACACCTGGGTAGAGAGGCATATCGATCGATGTGTGCCGTAAAGAAGGAGCTGGGGAGCCTACACACACCGTGGGTGAACGACCTAAAGTGAAAAGACGAATTTGCGCGATGGAGCTAGAGAATGTTGAGGGAGGGTGAGAGTGATGCGGGTGTGTGCATGCACAAGACAAAGTTAGCGCTAGCTACACAGATAAGAGGGTTGTGTGGGTGTAAAAGACGAATAGAGATCATATATACTTCATTATGAAAAGCGAATTCGGATATTTGAAGAATTTATCATAGTGTTTCAAACCGACGGATGTGTGAATATATATAACGGTGATACACATGGTGTGGTTATGAACATGGTATACTACATTTAATATGTTTTATCTCCAATCTTATAAAAAACGGAGTTGTTGATGATGGTGTGCCTGCCATCCTACATTATAGGCCGTCTGATTTATATCTGGCGGATAGCAAGGAAACTATGATGGTTGAAGTTGGCAACAATCATGATTGTAGATTCTTATTGAAATAGAGAAACGAATTCAAATTTAGTTCGAATTGCAGCGGTAGTATAGACATTTGGAATGCACTAAAATGTTGGTATGAGTAGGTTACATGCATTATACAGCAAGCGAAAAAATTTAATCGGACATAACATGGATTCATACTCCCTCCTTCCATCTATATAGGGCGTAATGAGATTTTAAGACCGCCTTTGACTATTGACAAGATTAATAGTACATGACATGCACAATGTGAAAATTATATCATTGAAAGAACCTTTCACAAACGAATTTCATGGTGTGCTTTGTGTAAGTTGCATGTCATATATCATTGCTCTAATATTTGTTCAAAGTTAGCATCAAAAAACGCATTAGGCCCTATATAGATGGAAGGAGTGAGTAGCTTTGAATAGCATGTGTATAGTAAAACGGGGCAAGGCTCTCTCTTTGTGTGGTGTGAATAGTTTTATTTTTTTCGTTTTCTTTTTGGTTGAGGGACGTGTGAATTGATTTGGTACGTACAAGTACAATATTACTACACGTTAGGCTTGTCCCTAAAATTCAACCCGCGTCTTGTTATATCCCGAAAATTCAGATATCGTGCTCCCAAAACTGGCGCCTTCACAACCCGCGCCTTGCTATCCCGAAATTACAACGTGCGCGAAAACTCCCTCCAGCTGCCAAATCCCGACACGCGAAATCCCCCTTCTAACCCTGAGCCGAAAGGGCCGCTAGTTCAAATCGATGCGGGGTACTTTTGTAACACACCCAACATTTTGGACAAGCGCGTTCCTAAGTCATGCTTCACCCCCTCCCATCGCCCCCTTTTTGCCATTCGAAATCCCAGGCCGTCATAACCTCTCCGCTCCAGCCGTGAAACCCCACCCTCCTTCGTCTGCCACGTCACCGCTGCCCCAGCCGGAGCCTCTTCCCCGACAACGTCATCCACCGCAACAGCTCGACGTCCCTCGTCCACCTCCCCGGATGAGGATCTGTCGTCCATCTTGCCATCCCGCCGATTCAACCGCCCCGTCCTCCACCTCCAAGGACCTGCTTCGATGATCGCCTCGTCTATCGCGGCTGCTCCATCCCCACAGCGCCGCCTTAACCTGCTCCACCGGAACCGCAGCATCCTCACCGACTCCTCGGACGAAGCCGAGGCCTACTCGGCGCCACCAAAGAGGTTGTACACTCATCGCATCACACCTTCTCCTTAACTCGACCTCCCGGCGCCGACGGTGCGCCGTCCCGCACCCCCATGGAGCGGCTACCTTGAAACTAGCGCCACGGGCGACATCTCCACGGCGGCTCTCCCCCAGTGCGAGGCCCCTTCAGCGGCGGCGTCCATACCAGCTGGATCTGCTGCTCCGGCTCTCGCTCAATCGCTCACTCGCCCAGCTGCCGCTGCTGCTCTCCCCCTCGCTCATGCTGCTACTCTGCTCCGATTAAGCCACACTTCAGTCGACTGAATTGACTTTTGGGTCAGTCAATTTTCCGGGGTTGGGGGGCTCACTGGAGTTAAGGAAGAACCACCCGCAGTGGGGACAGGGGCTCACCGGAGAGGTACCCCACTATCTATCTTAGGGTTCAGGGTGGGGCAGGGGACCTAGAGGGCTGGCCGGAGCGGCGGTGGCGAGTTGTTTCGGGGCGGTGCTGGGGCCGGCAGTTCGGCCGGTGGTGGCTGGTGGCTCAGGGGGTGCAGGTTGAAGATGAAATGTAGGCCCTCCCTAAACTACATGTCAAGTGCCTCTCTGCTACCATTGCGTTCAGTTTCGACAGTAGCATTTAGATTCCAAAGTAAATTTCAATTTCGATAGTTAAGTTCAGAGTCAACAGTTTTTACCTCATCTGTTGTAGTCAGGTGGTTTTTGGTGATGTTAATTTTACATCCATTTTACATCATCTATTGGAGATGCTATTAGAATACCACTTGAGATTGATGATGTATGTCTTGTGCTGCTTCAGCCTTGACGTCTTACGGCTCATCGGAGCTGCTCCAATGACAGAACGATCCATCACAACAGAGCAGTGCCCTGGACGCCGTCTACATCGCCCTCACATCTTCCTCCACACCTCCGACAGCCACCTCTGCCTCAACTGCTTCAGCAACCAACCCAGTGATGCTGAGGTCGACACGGCTACGGCAAATAGGTTGTACACTTGTTGCATCACTTATTACTATACATTCCCGCCGATCCATTAGGGCTATTTTGGTTCAACGGAAAAACATCGATCCACTGGTTGTTACCATCACTCTAAATTTCTGCATGCTCTCCTTACATAATCTCACCATATTTTTTCGTATGCATGTCAGATATTGTACACAGTCATGCTGAACATGTAGAGAAAAAGAGAAGAGTTTTATGCAGCAATACAATGTCATGCAGACATCGCTCCATGGAGGGTTCAATGGCAAACCCTCCCCACCCCTCTCCAGATTGTAATCCAGAGGAAGATATCTATTTTGAGGCGGATTGGGACGCCACTGACCACTCCTATTTACCCCCAAGGTGATTACTCTACCTTGGCATGATGATGTTAGTCATATCATGCAAATGTTGCCTTACAGTGCCTACTTTTGACATCATATATGTCATCTTAGTTTAGACATGTTCTGTAATGACACATGTTTAGTTTCTATATCATATATGGGAATTATGCAGTCTCATCTCTTTTAGCCAGCCATAATATATGTGAAATGTGCAATGCCATCCTGTTTAATCAGGCATCATATATTTGAATGATATCTTGCCCATCCTTTTCTTCATTACATTTCCATTTGTCGACAATGTTTGTACATTAAACTACTCTTCCTGTGAATTAGCCATTTGGGTGGGAGATAGAAAAATCTGGAGTGAAAACAAGGCCTTCAGAGCAGACAGTGCTACCTGTCGAAGCAGATCTCTTGTTGGGTCCCGATAGCTCCTCAGAGATGGATTCAGAGACAGATGACCAGTCCTATTCCCCCACTGAGGTGTATGCTCTAACTTGGCACGGTTATACTGCTAATATCATGCATACGGTGTCTTGCATTGCATAGTTTAGACATCATATACACAATATTCAACACCATGTTCTTAGTTCAGACATCATATCGAGTGCCCTCTGTTTAACATATAAATCACATATGTGAATTAAGTGATGCGATCCTGATTACTTAGATAACATGTAGGTGAATTATGTCATGCGATCCTGTTTGGTTATTCATCATATCTTTGAATTATGTTATGCTATGATATCCAGTTTAGATAGACATCATATATGTGAAATTATGTCATGCTATCCGTTTTAGTTAAACAATATACATGTCAACTATTTCATGCCCTCTTTTTTCCACACTATCTATTGCATTTGTCTCTCATACAATGTCTGTACATTCAACTATGTTTCCTGTTTATCAGCCATTTGAATTGGAGCGGGTGATGCCAGTATCTAGCGGACTAAGAATATGGTCTTCAAATAAAATAGTGCTACCTCTTGGTGGAGATAGCACCCCGGTTGTACATGCACAAGAAGTAGCCCTACCACACATAACCCAAACTCTTGCAGATTGTACCCCTACTACGATGGACAGAGAACCAGCTTCACCCAATCTAACCCCAACCCTAGCCGATAATAACCCAGTTCCTGTTGACACATCACCATCTCCACCACAGAGCTCCCAAACAAGAGCAGTTAGTAAGGCAGCTCCAGTGTCCAAAGGGCCAGTACTATCACGGCGAACCCCAACTCCACCAGTTAGTACGCCTATTCCTGTGGAGGAAGCACAACCAGCTAGTCATAGTTTTGCATCTATCACATTTGATGTTGTTAAATCGTATGTGCGTATCTACCCATCTTGGAAATATTATACTGAAGATGAAGGAAAATGCCAGTTGCAGGTGTTTGTCCAGGAGTTATGTGTAAGTAATGTTATTCATGGCAATTACTTTGCTTCGTCCCATACATCCTACCTCCATGATGGTTATAATACAGCAAATTTTCCCATTTTTCTCTATAGAGAAGGACCGATTTGGAAACTTAGGATGAGGTAACCTGTGCTAATACCTATGCTATCTTCAAGAATGCTTGGTGGCAGTATCGGAATTACCTGAAGAAAATGTACTTCACTAGTAAAGAAACTCATCAAATTCCCTTACGTTCTTCTGAGACACATTTACTGGACAATGACTGGGAACGCCTTGTTCTGTACTGGTCCCCAACCAAGAATGTGGTAAGGTCTATGAGCTCATTTTCTATTTTTAAGTATTATATTCTTTCGTCTTACTGTACTCTGTTCTTGTAGAACAAGTGCCTAAACCTGAAGAACAACTGTTCTAATTTAAGATTCCATTGCTACCATAGGACATAGATATATGTTTGTTTGATGCTTTTATTATGTACTAGTACTTGGCAATAGAAGACTTGGTAGTTTAATCCTGTCCACCTTACTAATGAACTGGTTCACCGAAATGAGTTTCATATACTACTACATGCTAAACTTGTTATGTGTCTGCTTGTTTATTCTTTTAGAATGCTAACAGAATATTGGGGAAGAGTGCCTTATTAAGCAACGGTAAAGGAAGTAATGCAGATAAGGTTCAGGATAGTGACACATCCTATCTTGGTATAGTGTTGGAGTTACTGGCCACTACCGCTTTCACAAGCTATTCAAACTCACTCTCTGAATCAGTTCGGTTTCTTGAGTCTCAACTACAAGCTGAAAGACATCGATCAGCTGTGCTACGACAAGAAGCGGAAGGACAGCGAAAGTCCCTGGAGCATTCAGATGCATACTTTCTGGTGCAATAGCAAGCGTTGGAGTATTTTAGCGCCAAACAGGACAAAGCTAATTAGCTTGCTAAGCTTATTGCCAGCATGGTGGATACCCAGGATAATGTTTCTTGAGCTCTTCTAAAGTTGTTTCAGTTATGCTCTTGTTTTCCTGCCGCGTTTACTTGCACTGGTGGCCAATTTTGATGGCCAATGTATATGATATGCTGCTTTGCTCCCTATATTTGCACTGGTGGCGAACTTTGATGCCCAGTGGATGTAATATGTGCAATAGCCGTGATAGCCTAGCGTTAGTTGCTTGCTTATTTATTTCCTTGTTGTCTTGTTTATTTGTTTGCTTGTAGTCATTGCAGTTCTTTTTCCGCGGTTAACTAGTGGCTGCAATAGCCTATTTTTTTAAACTAGGCCACAATAGCCATGTGCTAATATTTACTGTAGTGACACTGGGCCTCCTACGGGCCATAGAAACAGTGGGCCTTCTACGGGCCGTAGAAACAGTAGGTCTTCTACGGGCTGTAGAAACAATGGGCCTTTCATGGGCCGTATCATCAATGGGCCTTATACGTGCCGTATGATCGATTGGCCAAACATGGGCCAATAACAGGCTACATTTTGGCCGTAACGGGCTAGAGTTGGAATCGTCCGTTCATGGGCCGACCATAACAGGCCATCGTTAATAGGCCGTATTTGATGATGCTATGAAAACGACCCAACGTATTAACGGACCACAAACGGGCCGACTGTAACCATGGGCTGAATTAGGTCCACAAGCCGAAAATGACAGTAATGGGCCGTAAGTAAACGAATGCTGGAAATGAGCCCAAGAATAAATGGGCTCTAAGAAGGCCGAAAGATAACATGGGCTAGAAACGGCCCAACGGAATAACGGGCCGTTAATGGGTATAAAGTGATACACTGTTCATTACGGGCCAGTTTCACCACGGGCCGTTAATGGGTGTAAAGTGATACACTGTTCATTACGGGCCAGTTTCACCACGGGTCGTTAATAGGCAAAGAGTTACATAGGGCCTCATATGGGCCGAAAGACGTCATGGGCCATATATGGGCCAGAACTGAAAATGGGCTGGAATCATATTGGATGGCCCAGATGACGCTACTGGGCCTAATTCGGATAGGGCATAACAGGCCTTGGGTTGGTGGGCTATAAATGGGCTATATGCGAACATGCCGTTAATAGGCTTTCCATGGGCCGGCCCACCACCTTTTGACCAAGTCAAACGGGCCGGCCTTTTCACAGGAATGGGCCTCTGTTGGGCCGTGCCACGTGTCGACGTATCATAAGAACCTTCCGTCCAATGAGTGGTTGACATCTGTCCCAACGATGAGCCGACACGTGTTTCCTCCAGCCAATGATGATTTTACACGTGGAAAATTCCCATTGGTCGGTGCTGTTAACGGGTTATCGGATCCAAAACCCGACCTGATAGCTTAACGGCATTCCGTTAAGGTGGATGCCACGTGTCGGTCGCCCTTGACGAAAGCACTTCTGTGACGCGCGATTTATCGTCATGGAAGTGGACACTTCCGTGATGATAATTTTGGTAATGTCATGGAACACTTCTACGATAGCACAAGTATGACTATCTTGATTCTGTCATAAATTTGTCATGGATGTACATGCATGACAAAAAAAGCGACCTACTATAACAAACACGTATCATCACGGAAGTGTATTTTTTTGTAGTCTTTCAGCAGAATTGCCATGGTGTTATTTATGTGCAGAAACAAAAGTTCTCGGAATGACCTGAAACTCCACGGAGCGTCTTTTTGGAAATAATAAAAAATACCGGTAAAAGATCAAGGCCAGGGGGCACATCCTAGCCACGAGGGTGGGGGCGCGCCTGCCCCCCTGGGCACACCCCTACCTCGTGGCCCCCTAGAGCTCCTCCGACCTCAACTCCAACTCTATATATTCACTTTCGGGGAGAAAAAAATTAGAGAGAAGGATTCATTGCATTTTATGATACGGAGCCACCACCAAGCCCTAAAACCTCTTGGGAGGGCTGATTTGGAGCCCGTTCGGGGCTCCGGAGAGGGGAATCCGTCGCCATCGTCATCATCAACCATCCCCCAGCATCAATTTCATGATGCTCACCGCCGTGCGTGAGTAATTCCATCATAGGCTTGCTGGACGGTAATGAGTTGGATGAGATTTATCATGTAATCGAGTTAGTTTTGTTAGGGTTTGATCCTTAGTATCCACTATGTTCAGAGATTGATGTTGCCATGACTTTGCTATGCATAATGCTTGTCACTAGGGCCCGAGTGCCATGATTTCAGATCTGAACCTATTATGTTTTCATCAATATATGAGAGTCCTTAATCCTATCTTGCAAGTCTATAGTCACCCACTATGTGTTATGATCCGGCAACCCCGAAGTGACAATAATCGGGACCACTCCCGATGATGACCGTAGTTTGAGGAGTTCATGTATTCACTATGTGTTAATGCTTTGGTCTGGTACTCTGTTAAAAGGAGGCCTTAGTATCCCTTAGTTTCCGCTAGGACCCCGCTGCCACGGGAGGGTAGGATAAAAGATGTCATGCAAGTTCTTTTCCATAAGCACGTATGACTATATTCGGAATACATGCCTACATTACATTGATGAATTGGAGCTAGTTCTGTGTCACCCTAGTTTATGACTGTTACATGATGAACCACATCCGGCATAATTCTCTATCACCGATCCATTGCCTACGAGCTTTCCATATATTGTTCTCCCCTTATTTACTTTTCCGTTGCTATTGTTACAATCACTACAAAATACCAAAAATATTAATTTTGTTATCATTACCTTTTTCTACCATTACCACTACTATCATATTACTTTGCTACTAAATACTCTGCTGCAGATATTAAGTTTCTAGGTGTGGTTGAATTGACAACTCAGCTGCTAATACTTGAGAATATTCTTTGGCTCCCCTTGTGTCGAATATATAAATTCGGTTTGAATACTCTACCCTCGAAAACTATTGCGATCCCCTATACTTGTGGGTTATCAGGCCGCCACCTCAGTCGTGGCCCCTAATAAAGTTCTTGGCACTTTAGTCATCACGAACCATTCATCGTTTCTAAACACACACAAAGGTTACTGTTGGGGAACGTAGTAATTTCAAAAGATTTCCTACGCACACGCAAGATCATGGTGATGCATAGGAAAGAGAGGGGAGAGTGTTGTCTACGTACCCTCGTAGACCGACAGCGGAAGCGTTATGAAAACGCGGTTGATGTAGTCGTACGTCTTCACGGCCCGACCGATCAAGCACCGAAACTACGGCACCTCCGAGTTCTAGCAAACGTTCAGCTCGATGACGATCCCCGGACTCTGATCCAGCAAAGTGTCGGGGAAGAGTTCCGTTAGCATGACGGCGTGGTGACGATCTTGATGTTTTACCATCACAGGGCTTCGCCTAAGCACCGCTACAATATTATCGAGGATTATGGTGGAGGGGGGCACCGCACACGGCTAAGAGAACGATCTCCAAGATCAACTTGTGTGTTTAGAGGTGCCCCCCTACACCGTATATAAAGGAGCAAGGGGGAGGGCTGGCCGGCCAGGAGGAGGCGCGCCAGGGAGGAGTCCTACTCCTACTGGGAGTAGGACTCCCTCCTTTTTCCTTGTCCAACTAGGAGAGGGGGAAGGAAGGGAGAGAGAAGAGGAAGGAAAGGGGGGGGCACCCCCCTCCTTGTCCAATTCGGACTAGAGGGGGAGGGGGCGCGCGGCCTGCCCTGGCCGCCCCTCCTCTTCTCCACTTTGGGCCCATGAGGCCCATTAACCCCCGGGGGGTTTCCGGTAACCCCTCGGTACTCCGGTTTTATCCGAAACTTCTCCGGAACACTTCTGGTGTCCTAATATAGCCATCCAATATATCAATCTTTATGTCTCGACCATTTCGAGACTCCTCGTCATGTTGATGATCACATCCGGGACTCTGAACAATCTTCGGTACATCAAAATATAGAAACTCATAATGAAACTGTCATCGTAACGTTAAGCGTGCGGACCCTACGAGTTCGAGAACAATGTAGACATGACCGAGACACGTCTCCAGTCAATAACCAATAGCGGAACCTGGATGCTCATATTTGCTCCTACATATTCTACGAAGATCTTTATCGGTCAGACCGCATAACAACATACGTTGTTCCCTTTGTCATCGGTATGTTACTTGCCCGAGATTCGATCGTCGGTATCTCAATACCTAGTTCAATCTCGTTACCGGCAAGTCTCTTTACTCATTCCGTAATACATCATCCTGCAACTAACTCATTAGTTGCAATTCTTGCAAGGCTTAAGTGATGTGCATTACCGAGAGGTCCCAGAGATACCTCTCCGACAATCGGAGTGACAAATCCTAATCTCGAAATACGCCAACCCAACAAGTACTGTCGGAGACACCTGTAGAGCACCTTTATAATCACCCAGTTACGTTGTGACGTTTGGTGGCACACGAAGTGTTCCTCTGGTAAACGGGAGTTGCATAATCTCATAGTCATAGGAACATGTATAAGTCATGAAGAAAGCAATAGCAACAAACTAAATGATCAAGTGTTATGCTAACGGAATGGGTCAAGTCAATCACATCATTCTCCTAATGATGTGATCCAGTTAATCAAATGACAACTCATGTCTATGGTTAGGAAACATAACCATCTTTGATCAACGAGCTAGTCAAGTAGAGGCATACTAGTGACAGTCTGTTTGTCTATGTATTCACACATGTATTATGTTTCCGGTTAATACAATTCTAGCATGAATAATAAACATTTATCATGATATAAGGAAATAAATAATAACTTTATTATTGCCTCTAGGGCATATTTCCTTGAGTCTCCCACTTGCACTAGAGTTAATAATCTAGTTCACATCGCCATGTGATTTAACATCAATAGTTCACATCACCATGTGATTAACACCCATAGTTCACATTGACATGTGACCAACACCCAAAGGGTTTACTAGAGTCAATAATATAGTTCACATCGCTATGTCATTAACACCCAAAGAGTACTGAGGTGTGATCATGTTTGGCTTGTGAGAGAAGTTTAGTCAACGGGTCTGCCACATTCAGATCTGTAAGTATTTTGCAAATTTCTATGTCAACAATGCTCTGCATGGAGCTACTCTAGCTAATTGCTCCCACTTTCAATATGTATCCAGATTGAGACTTAGAGTCATCTGGATCAGTGTCAAAACTTGCATCGACGTAACCCTTTACGATGAACCTTTTGTCACCCCCATAATCGAGAAACATATCCTTATTCCACTAAGGATAATTTTGACCAATGTCCAGTGATCTACTCCTAGATCACTATTGTACTCCCTTGCCAAACTCAGGGCAGGGTATACAATAGGTCTGGTACACAGCATGGCATACTTTATAGAACCTATGGCTGAGGCATGGGGAATGACTTTCATTCTCTCTCTCTCTTCTGCCGTGGTCGGGTTTTGAGTCTTACTCAACTTCACACCTTTGTAACACAGGAAAGAAATCCTTCTTTGACTGTTCCATTTTGAACTACTTCAAAATCTTGTCAAGGTATGTATTCATTGAAAAAACTTATCAAGCGTCTTGATCTATCTCTATAGATCTTGATGCTCAATATGTAAGGAGCTTAACCGAGGTCTTTCTTTGAAGAACTCCTTTCAAACATTCCTTTATGCTTTGCAGAATAATTCTACATTATCTCCGATCAGCAATATGTCTTTCACATATACTTATCAGAAATGTTGTAGTGCTCCCACTCACTTTCTTGTAAATACAGGCTTCACCGCAAGTATGTATAAAACTATATGCTTTGATCAACTTATCGAAGCGTATATTCCAACTCCGAGAAGCTTGCACCAGTACATAGATGGATCGCTGGAGCTTGCATATTTTGTTAGTACCTTTAGGTTTGACAAAATCTTCTGGTTACATCATATACAACTCTTCTTTAATAAATCCATGAAGGAATGCAGTTTTGTTTATCCATTTGCCAGATTTCATAAAATGCGGCAATTGCTAACATGATTCGGCCAGACTTAAGCATAGATACGAGTGAGAAACCCTCATCATAGTCAACACCTTGAACTTGTCGAAAACCTTTTTGCGACAATTCTAGCTTTGTAGATATTAACACTACTATCCGTGTCCGTCTTCCTCTTGAAGATCCATTTAATCTCAATGGCTCGCCAGTCATTGGGCAAGTCAATCAAAGTCCATACTTTGTTCTCATACATGGATCTCATCTCAGATTTCATGGCCTCAAGCCATTTCGCGGAATTTGGGCTCATCATCGCTTCCTCATAGTTCGTAGGCTCGTCATGGTCAAGTAACATGACCTCCAGAACAGGATTACCATACTACTCTGGTGCGGATCTGACTCTGGTTTACCTACGAGGTTCGGTAGTAACTTGATCTGAAGTTATATGATCATCATCATTAGCTTCCTCCCTAATCGGTGTAGTAGTCACAGGAACAGATTTCTGTGATGAACTACTTTCCAATAAGGGAGCAGGTACAGTTACCACATCAAGTTCTACTTTCCTCCCACTCACTTCTTTCAAGAGAAACTCCTTTTCTAGAAACGATCCATTCAAAGCAACGAATATATTGCCTTCGAATCTGTGATAGAAGGTGTACCCAACATTTTATTTTGGGTATCCTGTGAAGACACACTTCTCTGATCTGGGTTAGAGCTTATCAGGTTGAAACTTTTTCACATAAGCATTGCAACCTCAAACTTTAAGAAACGACAGCTTACGTTTCTTGCAAAACCATAATTCATACGGTGTCGTCTCAACGGATTTAGATGGTGCCCTATTTAACGTGAATGCAACTGTCTCTAATGCATAACCCCAAAACGATAGTGGTAGATCGGTAAGAGACATCATAGAGCGCACCATATCTAATAAAGTACGGTTATGATGTTCGGACACACCATTATGCTGTGGTGTTCCAGGTGGCGTGAGTAGTGAAACTATTTCACATTGTTTTTAACTGAAGGCCAAACTCGTAACTCAAATATTTTACTTCTACGATCATATCATAGAAACTTTCATTTTTGTTACGATGATTCTCCACTTCACTCTGAAATTCTTTGAACTTTTCAAATGTTTCAGACTTGTGTTTCATCAAGTAGATATACTCATATCTGCTCAAATCATCTGTGAAGATTAGAAAATAATGATACCTGCCACGAGCCTCAATATTCATCGGACCACATACAGAAGTATATATGATTTCCAACAAATCTATTGCTCACTCCATTGTTCTGGAAAACGGAGTCTTAGTCATCTTGCCCATGAGGCATGGTCCGCAAGCATCAACTGATTCATAATCAAGTGATTCCAAAAGCCCATCAGCATGGATTTTCTTCATGCGCTTTACACCAATATGACCTAAACGACAGTGCCACAAATAAATTGCACCATCATTATTAACTTTGCATCTTTTGGTTTCAATATTATGAATATGTGTATCACTACGATCGAGATCCAACGAACCATTTTCATTGAGTGTGTAACCATATAAGGTTTTATTCATGTAAACAGAACAACAATTTATTCTCTTACTTAAATGAATAACCGTATTGAACATGATCAAATCATATTCATCCTCAACGCAAACACCAAATAACACTTATTTAGGTTCAACACTAATCCCAAAAGTATAGGGAGTGTGCGATGATGATCATATCAATCTTGGAACCACTTCCAACACACATCGTCACTTCATCCTTAACTAGTCTATGTTCATTCTGCAACTCCCATTTCGAGTTACTACTCTTAGCAACTGAACCAGTATCAAATACCGAGGGGTTGCTATGAACACTAGTAAAATACACATCAATAATCTGTATATCAAATATACATTTGTTCACTTTGCCATCCTTCTTATCCGCCAAATACTTGGGGCAGTTCCGCTTCCAGTGACCAGTCCCTTTGCAGTAGAAGCACTCAGTTTCAGGCTTATGTCCAGACTTGGGTTTTTCACTTGAGCGGCAGCTTTCTTGCCGTTCTTCTTGAAGTTCCCCTTTCTGCCCTTTGTCGCTTTACTTGAAACTAGTGGTTTTGTTTACCATCAACACTTGATGCTTTTCTTGATTTCTACCTTTGTCGATTTCAACATCACGAAGACTTTGGGAATCGTTTCTGTTATCCCTTGCATATTATAGTTCATCACGAAGTTCTACTAACTTGGTGATGGTGACTAGAGAATTCTGTCAATCACTATTTTATCTGGAAGATTAACTCCCACTCGATTCAAGCGATTGTAGTACCCGGACAATCTGAGCACATGCTCACTGCTTTAGCTATTCTCCTCCATATTTTATCTATAGAACTTGTTGGAGACTTCATATCTCTCAACTTAGGTATTTGCTTGAAATATTAATTTCAACTCCTGGAACATCTCATATGGTCCATGATGTTCAAAACGTCTTTGAAATCCCGATTCTAAGCTGTTAAGCATGGTGCACTAAACTATCAAGTAGTCATCATATTGAGCTAGCCAAACGTTCATAACGTCTGCATCTGCTCCTGCAATAGGTTTGTTACCTAGCGGTGCATCAAGGACATAATTCTTCTGTGCAGCAATGAGGATAATCCTCCGATCACGGATCCAATCCGCATCATTGCTACTAACATCTTTCAACTTAGTTTTCTCTAGGAACATATCAAAAATAAAACTGGGGAGCTAAACGCGAGCTATTGATCTACAACATAGATATGCTAATACTACTAGGACTAAGTTCATGATAAATTTAAGTTCAATTAATCATATTTCTCAAGAACTCCCACTTAGATAGACATCCCTCTAATCCTCTAAGTGATCACGTGATCCAAATCAACTAAACCATGTCCGATCATCACGTGAGATGGAGTAGTTTCAATGGTGAACATCAATATGTTGATCATATCTACTATATGATTCACGCTCGACCTTTCGGTCTCCGTGTTCCGAGGCCATATCTATTATATACTAGGCTCGTCAAGTTTAACCTAAGTATTCCGCGTGTGCAACTGTTTTGCACCCGTTGTATTTGAACGTAGAGCCTATCACACCTGATCATCACGTGGTGTCTCAGCACGAAGAACTTTCGCAACGGTGCATTATCAGGGAGAACACTTATACTTTGATAATTTTAGTGAGGGATCATCTTACAATGCTACCATCAATCAAAGCAAGATAAGATACATAAAAGATAAACATCATATGCAATCAATATAAGTGATATGATATGGCCATCATCATCTTGTACTTGTGATCTCCATCTCCGAAGTACCATCATGATCACCATCGTCACCGGCGTGACACCTTGATCTCCATTGTAGCATCGTTGTCGTCTCGCCAATCTTATGCTTCCACGACTATCGCTACCGCTTAGTGATAAAGTAAAGCATTACAACGTGATTGCATTGCATACAATAAAGCGACAACCATATGGCTCCTGCCAGTTGCCGATAACTCGGTTACAAAACATGATCATCTCATACAATAAAATTTAGCATCATGTCTTGACCATATCACATCACAACATGCCCTGCAAAAACAAGTTAGACGTCCTCTACTTTGTTGTTGCAAGTTTTACGTGGCTGCTACGGGCTTAGCAAGAACCGTTCTTACCTACGCATCAAACCACAACGATAGTCTGTCAAGTTGGTGTTGTTTTAACCTTCCCAAGGACCGGGCGTAGCCACACTCGATTCAACTAATGTTGGAGAAACTAACACCCGCCAACCACCTGTGTGCAAAGCACATCGGTAGAACCAGTCTCGCGTAAGCGTACGCGTAATGTCGGTCCGGGCCGCTTCATACAACAATACCGCCAAACCAAAGTATGACATGCTGGTAAGCAGTATGACTTATATTGCCCACAACTCACTTGTGTTCTACTCGTGCACAACATCAACGCATAAAACCTAGGCTCGGATGCCACTGTTGGGGAACGTAGTAATTTCAAAAAAATTCCTACACACACGCAAGATCATGGTGATGCATAGCAACGAGAGGGGAGAGTGTTGTCTATGTACCCTCATAGACCGACAGTGGAAGCGTTATGACAACGCGGTTGATGTAGTCATACGTCTTCACGGCCCGACCGATCAAGCACCGAAACTACGGCACCTCTGAGTTCTAGCACACGTTCAGCTCGATGACGATCCCCGGACTCCGATCCAGCAAAGTGTCGGGGAAGAGTTTCGTTAGCACAACGGCGTGGTGACGATCTTGATGTTTTATCGTCACAGGGCTTCGCCTAAGCACCGCTACAATATTATCGAGGATTATGGTGGAGGGGGCACCGCACACGGCTAAGAGAATGATCTCCAAGCTCAACTTGTGTGTCTAGAGGTGCCCCCCTACCCCCGTATATAAAGGAGCAAGGGGGAGGGGCAGCCGGCCAGGAGGAGGCGCGCCAGGGAGGAGTCCTACTCCTACCGGGAGTAGGACTCCCTCCTTTTTCCTTGTCCAACTAGGAGAGGGGGAAGGAAGGGAGAGAGGAGAGGAAGGAAAGGGGGGGCGCCGCCCCCCTCCTTGTCCAATTTGGACTAGAGGGGGAGGGGGCGCGCGGCCTTCCCTGGCCGCCCCTCCTCTTCTCCACTTTGGGCCCATGAGGCCCATTAACCCCCGGGGGGTTTCCTGTAACACCCCGGTACTCCAGTTTTGTCCGAAACTTCTTCGGAACACTTCTCGTGTCCGAATATAGCTGTCCAATATATCAATCTTTATGTCTCGGCCATTTCGAGACTCCTCGTCATGTCCGTGATCACATCCGGGACTCCGAACAATCTTCGGTACAGCAAAATATATAAACTCATAATGAAACTGTCATCGTAACGTTAAGTGTGCGGACCCTACGGGTTCGAGAATAATGTAGACATGACCGAGACACGTCTCCAGTCAATAACCAATAGCCGAACCTGGATGCTCATATTGGCTCCTACATATTCTATGAAGATCTTTATCGGTCAGATCGCATAACAACATATGTTGTTCCCTTTGTCATCGGTATGTTACTTGCCCGAGATTCGATCGTCGGTATCTCAATACCTAGTTCAATCTCGTTACCGGCAAGTCTCTTTACTCGTTTCGTAATACATCATCCTGCAACTAACTCATTAGTTGCAATGCTTGCAAGGCATAAGTGATGTGCATTACCGAGAGGGCCCAGAGATACCTCTCCGACAATCGGAGTGACAAATCCTAATCTCGAAATATGCCAACCCAACAAGTACCTTCGGAGACACCTATAGAGCACCTTTATAATCACCAAGTTATGTTGTGACGTTTGGTGGCACACAAAGTGTTCCTCCGGTAAACGGGAGTTGCATAATCTCATAGTCATAGGAACATGTATAAGTCATGAAGAAAGCAATAGCAACAAACTAAACGATCAAGTGTTATGCTAACAGAATGGGTCAAGTCAATCACATCATTCTCCTAATGATGTGATCCCGTTAATCAAATGACAACTCATGTCTATGGTTAGGAAACATAACCATCTTTGATCAACGAGCTAGTCAAGTAGAGGCATACTAGTGACACTCTATTTGTCTATGTATTCACACATGTATTATGTTTCCAGTTAATACAATTCTAGCATGAATAATAAACATTTATCATGATATAAGGAAATAAATAATAACTTTATTATTGCCTCTGGGGCATATTTCCTTTAGTTACTGCATACCTCGACTGTCCTCCAGCTCCTTCTTCACGAGGACGAGCTCTTTCTCGGCCTGCTCCAGGTTCTGCTTCATTCTGGAGACCTCCGAAGTGTGAGCGGCAGCAGCCAGCAGCGAAGCCTGCTTATTCTCATAGAGATATTATGTGAGACTCCTGCGAAAATTATTTTGATCCCCTGTTCGGCTTTTCCTTTCCGGACACCGAACAAAGCATCAGGGGCTACTGTCCACATTGTGATATTTTTTCTACATTTGTTACCTCAAAGCCTGTTAAAAGGCTAGTGCAGGCCTCGGTCTGTCCGCTTTTGGCGGACTGAACCTTTTCGATCACCATACCCATAAGGACATGGTGCTCATCCACAATGGAGGCGCCTCGCAGCACTTCCATCAGATTATCCGGCGCCTCTGGTTGGACAGAGGTCACCGGTGGAACAGGCACACCTCCTCCTTTTGGGGAAGGCCGTTCGCTGGACTCCGGAGCCGTGTAAGTCTCCGGAATGGTATCCGGCTGAGGGCCGAAGGGAACTTGGCCCCCATTTCCAGTCCCCATGGAGGCTTTTTCCCCTGTGTGTCCGGCAGCCGATGAGTCATCCTGGGGCGCCACCTTAATGATT
This sequence comes from Triticum monococcum, assembly GCA_034509565.1. Classification (NCBI taxonomy): domain Eukaryota; kingdom Viridiplantae; phylum Streptophyta; class Magnoliopsida; order Poales; family Poaceae; genus Triticum; species Triticum monococcum. Next base: position 82,501,467 of record CM067843.1, read on the forward strand.
TCTGGAATCTCCCCATGGTCTGGGAAGGTCCTTTGGGACGCCACCTCATCATCACCCTTGGGTAAAGCAGAGTGAGCGGGCGGTGGAGACATGCTAGCCATCCCTTCGAGTCTAGCGAACCCTCTATCGAGGATCGCGGGGAGCCGTCGTGGGCCGGACTGTAATGGCATAGTTTAAACATATTAATATTATAAACTGGAACGGCTAGGTGTTGGGAGGTGCATAGGGTTTTGGTACTTATGAGGCAGCCTGAGGCTTGGTCAGGGGCATTCGCTCCGGACTACTTTCGACATCCCATGCGGAGTTATCTGCAAGGGGGCCCTTCCCCCTCTTGGGCACCTTCGCCTCCAGATTCATGGAGGCCTGTCTTTTCTTCTTTCCCCCCTCCGGGGGGAAGCCGCCTTCTTCTTCCTCCTCACCGTCGTCTTCGGCAACCAAAGAGTCAGCCTCGTCTTCAGACGACATATCCGAAGCACCCTTTCGGTGAAGGCCACTCCTGCTCCCTTTTGTCGTCTTCTTGACCTTCTTCTCCGGCACATCATAAGGCACCAGAAATAACATCTTCATTAGGAGTGGGGTTTCCTCATCTTCGGGAAGTGGGGCTGGACAATTAATCCGCCCCGCTATGTCGATCCAGGCCTGAAAATTGATTGGAGGGCTTAGACTCCTTCTCAAAATATGCCAGCAAAGGCTATACCTTGAATACATGAAAGAACTTACCGGATTGGCCCGGCGCTTTAAGTTGAGCCCACGATCTTCGGTCATAGGCAGTGGTGTCACGCCGGCCTTAAAGAGCACTTTCCAGATATCTTCGTGCGTTGTGCCGAAGAGCTCTAGTAGCGTATGGTGCTTGGCCGGATCAAACTCCCACAAATAGCAAGTCCGGCGTTGGCAGGAAGGATCCAGCGAATGAGCATAACCTGGATCATGTTGACGAGTTTGATCCTCTTGGTTATCATGTTCTAAACGCACGTCTGGAGCCCAGTCAGCTCGCTCGAAGATCCCCAGGTGAGGCCATTCTCTTGCCAGGAGGTGAGCCGTAGCGGAGCTCCGGATCAAAATTCGGGGGCCGTCGCCCAGTTGGTGTTGCGCGGATCGGTGATGTAGAACCACCTCGACTGCCACCCCTTCACCGTCTCCACGAAGGAGCCTTCGGGCCATGTAACGTTGGGCATCTTGCCCACCATGGCGCCTCTGCACTCTGCTTGTTGGCCTCTCACCACCTTCGGATTTACATTGAAAGTATTTAGCCATAGGACGAAGTGAGGCGGGATACGGAGGAAGGCCTCGCAAATGATTATAAATGCCGAGATGTTGAGGATAAAGTTGGGGGCGAGATCATGGAAGTCTAGCCCATAGTAAAACATCAGTCCACGAACAAACGGGTGGAGAGGGAATCCCAGCCCGCGGACGAAGTATGCGAGAAATACAACCCTCTCATGGGGCTCTCAGGTAGGGAGGATCTGTCCTTCAGCTGGAAGACGGTGAACGATCTCCTTGGCCAGGTATCCGGCCTCTCGAAGCTCCTTGATGTCTTTGTTCTTGATAGAAGAAGCCATCCAGTTGCCACCAGCTCCAGATCTGGATATGGTTGGAGTGTTTTCTCCGGCGGGGGAAGCTAAGGCTTGGGCGCCAGAGCTCTAGAATCGATGGACAGAGGAAGGAGAAGGCAGGGGTGAGTGAGGACGAATCCTTATCCCCTTATAAAAGCCGCGAATATCAAATGCCTCCCTGCTCGCCTTAAAACTCGCCTATTCCCGAGGGTTGTGTAAACGGCCCGGTTGGGTTACCCACGCCCGTATTGATGAGAATCCCGTAATAAGGGGACACGATCTCTGCTTTGACAAGACGTGCAAATGGAAACCGCATCTCGAAACATGGGATGGTAAACAAAACGGTTTGCTATAGTGACCAGGCAGAGGTGATATCATGTTGTAAAAAGTTGTCAGCAGATTGGATTCATTGAATACCATACTATCTACGGCTGTGTGTTACATGTCCAGACATGATTAATTCGTCCGAAGACTATTTTGGAGTTCGGAAAGAGGAACCCACCTTGCAATGCTGAAGACAGAATTACGAGCTAGATATCTTTTCATTGAAGCCAGGTTCAGGGGCTACTAAGGGAGTCCTGGACTAAGGGGTCCTCGGGCGTCCGGCATGTTAGCCATGGGCCGGACTATTGGGCTGAGAAGATGCGAAGACCAAAGACTGTACCCGTGTCCGGATGGGACTCACCTTGGCGTGGAAGGCAAGCTTGGCGACCGGATATGTAGATTCCCTTCTTTGTAACTGACCTTGTGTAACCCTAGATCCTTCCGGTGTTTATATAAACCGGAGGACTTAGTTTGGATAGGAGAGATTCATTATCATAGCCATACAAGCTAGACCTCTAGGGTTTAGCCATTATGATCTCAAAGTAGATCAACTCTTGTAATACTCGTATTCATCAATATCAATCAAGCAGGACGTAGGGTATTACCTCCATAGAGAGGGGCCCGAACCTGGGTAAAACATTGTGTCCCCTGTCTCCTGGTACCATCGACCTTAGACGCACAGTTTGGGACCCCCTACCCGAGATCCGCCGGTTTTGACACCGACAGTGACCAGGTGCGATCGCCGCGGTCTCGAATCCAGCAAAGATCAAATCTCCACAGTTGTCCGCGACGCAGTTCAAGCACCCAAATCTGACCTGATGGACAGGGGCGTTGCTATCAATCTGCTCCAGATGGCCAAATGAGTTGGCCCGCAGTGCGAAGCTGCCGAACACAAAAATCTGTCCGGGGAGGAAGGTTTCTCATTGGACAGCGTCATTGATGACGATTGAAGGGGCCATCAAACCTTTTGAGGGCGGCACAGTGGAACTCTCAATGAAAGCTCCAATGTCGGTGTCAAAACCGACAGATCTCGGGTAGGGGGTCCCGAACTGTGCATCTAAGGTCGATGGTAACAGCAGATAGGGGACACGATGTTTACCTAGGTTCGGGCCCTCTCTATGGAGGTAATACCCTACATCCTGCTTGATTGATATTGATGAATATGAGTATTACAAGAGTTGATCTACCTCGAGATGGTAATGACTAAGCCCTAGAGGTCTAGCTTGTATGGCTATGGTAACGAATATCCCCCCTCCGGACTAAGTCCTCCGGTTTATATAGACACCGGGAGGATCTAGGGTTACACAGGGTCGGTTACAAAGAAAGGAATCTACATATTTGGTCGCCAAACTTGCCTTCCATGCCAAGGAGAGTCCCATCCGGACATGGGTGCAGTCTTTGGTCTTCGTGTCTTCACAGCCCATCAGTCCGGCCCATGGCGAATAGGCCGGACGCCCGAGGACCCCTTAGTCCAGGACTCCCTCACTCGCAGCCCCACTGACGTACTTCTTCCTCCTATATATACCCATATACCCCAAAAACATCCAGGAGCAACACGAAACCCTATTTCCACCGCCGCAACCTTTTGTACCCGTGAGATCCCATCTTGGGGCCTTTTCTGGTGCTCTGCCGGAGGGGGAATCAATCATGGAGGGCTTCTACATCAAAACCATAGCCTCTCCGATGATGTGTGAGTAGTTTACCACAGACCTTCGGGTCCATAGTTATTAGCTAGATGGCTTCTTCTCTCTCTTTGGATCTCAATACAAAGTTCTCCTCGATTCTCTTGAAGATCTATTCGATGTAATTCTTTTTGCGGTGTGTTTATCGAGATCCGATGAATTGTGGGTTTATGATCAAGATTATCTATGAACAATATTTGATTCTTCTCTGAAATCTTTTATGCATGATTTAAATATCTTTGGAAGTCTCTTTGAATTATAAGTTTGGTTTGGCCTACTAGATTGATCGTTCTTGCAATGGGAGAAGTGCTTAGCTTTGGGTTCAATCTTGTGGTGTCCTTTCCCAGTGACAGCAGGGGCAGCAAGGCACGTATTGTATTGTTGCCATCGAGGATAAAAAGATGGGGTTTATATCATGTTGCTTGAGTTTATCCCTCTACATCATGTCATCTTGCGCCGCGCCCGGCGCAACCGCATAGACACAAACGTGTGTGATCGTGCGCGGCCCCAAACACTAGTAGCGCGTGTGGAGGGATGAGGGCAGAGGACCCGGCGGGACGCGAGCAGAGTGCGCCATGGCCGCCTCAACCACAAGCAACCACATGCATAGAGCAGTTGAACACGCAGGAAATGGTCGCCTAAAAGCCGGCCAACAGTTGCGTAAAGAGTGGCCGTGTGCTACTATCTCCGTCTTGGTCTATAGTCCCCTTTATATTCTATGCCATACTTTTCCCTTAAATTTAACCAACAAAATGTTAATGCATGTTATTAAAAATATATAATTGGAAACTATGTTCAAATACGAGTCCAAGTATATAGTCTTTGGCGACATGCATTCGTATTTTATTAGTTAAATCCTACTTATAAACTAGGACGTTGGTATAGTAAGTAATTAAACCGCAAATGTTTTTTATGTACTAACCGTACGTGTACATGACCATTCGTCCTCCTCTCGCACGTCTTGTCACCCTGCTACTGCAGACGGCTTACAGCGCAAGCTTGCACGGCGCGGGGGTGTTCTTTTGGCCAAACGGTGGTGCCACTGAATCGTCAGTGAGCCCGTTCCCGTGCAACCTCGCAGGTTCCCACGCAAGCTTCCCACCCGACTTGGTGAAATCCCCCAAAATCCCAATGCTTACGAGCTCTCTATATAAACCCTCACGGCCAACGAGTCTTGCGTCCCATTTTCCCTCCCTCCCTGTAGCTTATCTCGTCTGCTTCTCCCACAATTGCCAATGGCATTGGTCCATCGTCGTTGCTCAGCCACTCCGCCGTTATTAGAGGACAGCTCCAGTTGGGAGGCTACACCGCGGCGGTGGCGCAATCCCTGGCATAGTGTAGTGTGTGTGGCGTCCCTGTTGGGTGTGCGCGGAACAACCACCACACGCTCCGCTGCCACTGCCCGTCAGCAGCTGTTGCCGGCCGCCATTGCCGCCACACCACCGTCGAAAGCCAGGGCCATCGCCCGCTCCGCCACCGCGGCCCGAAGGCGGGAGGTGGCCATCGTGGCCGCCACCCCACTGCCGGCCACCGTGCCCATCACCCACTCCGCCACCGCGGCCCGATGGCGGGAGGTGGTGGTCGTGGCCGCCACCCCATCATTGGCCGCCATGGCCGCCAGCCCACCGTGGACCGCCGGGGTTATCACCCGATTTGCCACCGCTGCCCGAAGACGGGAGGCAGAGGTGGATGCCCGCACATGCGTCAGTGACCTTGAGCGCTACATCGAGTTCCTGTGGGAGGAGGAGGAGGAGCGCCTCGTCGAGCACGCAAAGAGCCTTACCGCTGCAGTGGCCGCGACACATGCCGCCTCAGAGGCGAGGAATCAGGAGATCTACGAAGAGAACCACCGCTTCGAGGGGGTTCGTCTGGAGCGACAGAGGGCATTCGAGGTGAGCGTCGTTGAAGCTGCAGCGGCGGCAGGCACCATATTGCGGTTGCCCGGCTCGTCGGTAGGCTCCTCCTCCTCTGCCTCTTAGTAAGCGCGCTCAGCAAAGGAGAGGCAGCCAGAAGTAGTACAAAGCCCCTCCGTAGTATAGTAGTAGTAGTAGTAGTAGTAGTATTTAGGGGCTATTTTGTTCAGTTCATCTGACTATATATAGTTGAACTAGCTATTTCAGTACGTGGTTGGCAACAATTCGGGAAAAGTTTGGCCGGTTCAGCTGTCGAGTTGAACTGTTTGTATAAATTAAGAACGACTGCTTATTCTATGAATGAAATCTATGCTTAATTACTGAATTTTAGTTGCAAAAATTAGATACTGCTGGTGATTTTTAGCTTCATATTTTGACAAATCGCAGTGTTACAAGGTTGACAAATGGCAATGTTACTAGATCAACAAATGTCAATCTTTCCGGCTTGACAAATGGCAACATACCCAAATTCTTTGTAAGTGGTTGCACATAGGTCATTCAAAAGAACCGTTTGCGTTCAAGAGATGCACAAATCCTGGTCTCACTTTGCATACGGGTGTTCTATCTAAAACGTTTGCGATCAAGTGCTGCACAAATCCCGCTCGACATATTTTTCCTTGGCTACCTAGGGAAGTTGTCGGTTTGCATACGGGTGTTCTAACTAAAACTTTTGCGATGAGTGTTTTATATTTAAAAACCATTGACATTTTTTTCAAAATAAAATCGTTTGATAAGTCTGTTACATTAAGAGAGAAAAACGCAAGTTCGCTCAAACCATATCTTTCATTCAGTCATACTGCAAATTTATATTCATATGATCGAGATACAATATTAAACCCAAGAAAAAAACTATTTCTGGCGTCAGCGGAGCCGGCATGCCGTGACGTCGTTGTCGTTGTCGTCCTCCGGGACGTCGTTGTTGAAGTCTTCAATGTAGCACAGAATGTTCTTCACATGTGTTGTCATTTGATGAACGGGATGACATCATTAGAGAATGATGTGATGGACAAGACCCATCCGTTAGCTTAGCATAATGATCATTTAGTTTTATTGCTATTGCTTTCTTCATGACTTATACATATTCCTCTGACTATGAGATTATGCAACTCCCGAATACCAGAGGAATGATACGTCTCCGTTGTATCTACTTTTCCAAACACTTTTGCCCTTGTTTTGGACTCTAACTTGCATGATTTGAATGAAACTAACCCGGACTGACATTGTTTTCAGCAGAATTACCATGGTGTTATTTATGTGCAGAAACAAACATTCCCGGAATGACCTGAAACTTCACGGAGCAACTTTTCAAAAAATATGAAAAATACCTGCAAAAGATGAGGGCCAGGGGGCCCACCACCTCTCCACGAGGGTGGGGAGCGCGCCTGCCCCCCTAGGGCGCGCCCCCCTACCTCGTGGGCCCCCTGTTGCCCCTCCGACTCCAACTCCAACTCCATATATTGTGTTTCGGGGAGAAAAAAATTCAAAGAGAAGAAATCATCGTGTTTTACGATACGGGGCCGCCGCCAAGCCCTAAAACCTCTTGGGAGGGCTAATCTGGAGTCCGTTTGGGGCTCCGGAGAGGGGAATCCGTCGCCATCGTCATCATCAACCATCCTCCATCACCAATTTCATGATGCTCACCGCCGTGCGTGAGTAATTCCATCGTAGGCTTGCTGGACGGTGATGGGTTGGATGGGAACTATCATGTAATCGAGTTAGTTTTGTTAGGGTTTGATCCCTAGTATCCACTATGTTCTGAGATTGATGTTGATATGACTTTGCTATGCTTAATGCTTGTGACTAGGGCCTCATACGTCTCCAACGTATCTATAATTTTTTATTGCTCCATGTTATATTATCTACTGTTTTGGACTATATTGGGCTTTATTTTCCACTTTTATATTATTTTTGGGACTAACCTATTAACCGAAGGCCGGCTCAGAATTGCTGTTTTTTTGCCTATTTCAGTGTTTCGAAGAAACGGAATATCAAACGGAGTCCAAACGGAATAAAACCTTCGGGAACGTGATTTTCTCACCGAACGTGATCCAGGAGACTTGGACCCTACTCCCAGGAACAAAAGAGGCGGTCACGAGGCTGGGGGCGCCCCCCCCCCTAAGGCGCACCCCCTGCCTCGTGGGCCCCTCGTTGCTCGTCTGGCATACTTCTTCCTCCTATATATACACACGTACCCCCAAACGATTAGAACAAGAGCCAAAAACCTAATTCCACCGCCGCAACTTTCTGTATCCACGAGATCCCATCTTGGGGCCTATTCCGGAGCTCCGCCGGAAGAGGGTCGTCATCACGAAGGGCTTCAACATCATCCTAGCCCCTCCGATGAAGTGAGAGTAGTTTACCTCAGACCTTCAGGTCCATAGTTAGTAGCTAGATGGCTTCTTCTCTCTCTTTGAATCTCAAGACAAAGTTCTCCCCCTCTCTTGTGGAGATCTATTCGATGTAATCTTCTTTTTGCGGTGTGTTTGTTGAGACCGATGAATTGTGCGTTTATGATCAAGTTTAACTATGAATAATATTTGAATCTTCTCTGAATTCTTTTATGCATGATTGGTTATCTTTGCATTCAAACTATCCATTTGGTTTGGCCAACTAGATTGGTAGTTCTTGCCATGGGAGAAGTGCTTAGCTTTGGGTTCGATCTTGCGGTGTCCTTACCCAGTGTCAGAAGGGGCACCAAGGCACGTATTGTATCGTTGCCATCGAGGATAACAAGATGGGGTTTATTTCATATTGCATGAATTTATCTCTCTACATCATGTCATCTTGCTTAAGGCATTGCTCTGTTTTAACTTAATACTCTAGATGCATCCTGGATAGCGGTCGATGAGTGGAGTAATAGTAGTAGATGCAGAATCGTTTCGATCTACTTGTCACGGACGTGATGCCTATATACATGATCATGCCTAGATATTCTCATAACTATGCTCAATTCTGTCAATTGCTCTGATTTGTTCACCCACCGTAGAATACTTATGCTCTTGAGAGAAGCCACTAGTGAAACCTATGGCCCCCGGGTCTATTCTCATCATATCAATCTCCATCACTTTAACCCTGCTTTGCTTTTTATTTGCCTTTACTTTTTACTTAGCATCTTTATACCAAAAATACCAAAAATATTATATCTATCAGATCTCACTCTCGTAAGTGACCGTGAAGGGATTGACAACCCCTAATCGCGTTGGTTGCGAGTAGCTATTGCTTTGTGCAGGTACGAGGGAATTGAGCGTGGGCTCCTACTGGATTGATACCTTGGTTCTCAAAAACTGAGGGAAATACTTACGCTACTTTGCTGCATCATCCCTTCCTCTTCAGGGAAAACCAACGCAAGCTCAAGACGTAGCAAGAAGGATTTCTGGCGCCGTTGCCAGTGAGTCTACGCAAAAAGTAAACGTACCAAGTACCCATCACAATCCCTATCTCTCGCATTTCATTATTTTCCATTTGCCTCTCGTTTTCCTCTCCCCCCAATTCACCCTTGCCGTTTTATTCACCCTCTCTCTCTCTATCCTCCCTCTCTATTTGCCTTTTTTGCCCGTTTGCTTTTTGTTTGCTCGTCTGTTAGATTGCTTGTTTGTCGCAATGGCTCAAGATACTACCAAATTGTGTGACTTCACCAATACCAATAATAATGATTTCCTTAGCACTCCGATTGCTCCTCTTACCGATGCTAAATCTTGTGAAATTAATACTACTTTGTTGAATCTTGTTATGAAAGATCAATTCGCCGGCCTTCCTAGTGAAGATGCCGCTACTCATCTGAATAGCTTCGTTGATTTATGTGATATGCAAAAGAAAAAAGATGTCAATAATGATGTCGTTAAATTGAAGCTATTTCCTTTTTCGCTTAGAGATCGTGCTAAAGCTTGGTTTTTGTCTTTGACTAAGAATAGTATTGATTCATGGAACGAGTGCAAAGATGCTTTTATCTCTAACATTTTCCTCCCGCTAAGATCATCTCTCTTAGAAATGATATTATGAACTTTAAACAACTTGATCATGAACATTTTGCACAAGCTTGGGAGAGAATGAAATTAATGATATGTAATTGCCCTACTCATGGTTTGAATTTGTGGATGATTATACAAAAAATTTATGCCGGATTAAATTTTGCTTCTAGAAATCTTTTAGATTCGGCCGCGGGAGGCACTTTTATGGAAATCACTTTAGGAGATGCTACTAAACTCCTAGATAATAGTATGGTTAATTATTCTCAATGGCATACTAAAAGATCTTCTAATAAAAAAGTGCACGCGATAGAAGAAATCAATGTGTTGAGTGGAAAGATGGATGAACTTATGAAATTATTTGCTACTAAGAGTGTTTCTTCCTAATGATATGCCTTTGTCTACTTTGATTGAGAATAACAATGAATCTATGGATGTGAATTTTGTTGGTAGAAATAATTTTGGTAACAACGCTTATAGAGGGAATTTTAATCCTAGGCCATATCCTAGTAATCCTTCTAATAATTATGGGAATTCCTACAACAACTCTTATGGAAATTATAATAAGATGCCCTCTGAATTTGAGACTAGTGTTAAAGAGTTTATGTACTCACAAAAGAATTTTAATGCTTTTCTTCAGGAGAAATTGCTTAAAGTTGATGATTTGGCTAGAAACGTTGATAGAATTTCTCTTGAGGTTGATTCTGCTTAGATCTATTCGTCCTAAGCATGATATCAATGAGTCTCTCAAAGCCATGAGAATTTCCATTGATGAGTGCACGGAAAGAACCGCTAGGATGCGTGCTTCCAAAGATGCCTTTATTAAAGCATGTTCTTCCAATACCTATGAAAATCAAGATGAAGATCTAAAAGTTATTTATGTGTGCCCTATTAAGTCTTTATTTTTGCAATATTAATCTTGATGAAACTAAATATGATGTTCCTTTACCTAGAAGGCCTTCTAAAAATTTGGAGTATTTAGATCTTAATGATGAAATTGATGAAAGTGGGATTAAAAGAAATAAAAATCTAGATGTTGCTAAACCCACTATATTGGATTTCAAGGAATTTAATTATGAAAGTTGCTCTTTAATTGATTGTATTTCCTTGTTGCGATCTGTGCTAAATTCTCCACATTCTTATAGTCAAAATAAAGCATTCACCGAACATATTGTTGATGCCTTGATGCAATCTTATGAAGAAAAACTTGAGTTGAAAGTTTCTATCCCTAGAAAACTCTATGATGAGTGGGAACCAACTATTAAAATTAAAATTAAAGATCATGAGTTTTATGCTTTGTGTGATTTGGGTGCTAGTGTCTCCACTATTCCCAAGACTTTGCGTGATTTGCTAGATTTCCGTAATTTTGATGATTGCTCTCTAAACTTACATCTTGCGGATTCCACTATTAAGAAACCTATAGGAAGGATTAATGATGTTCTTATTGTTGCAAATAGGAATTATGTACCCATATATTTCATTGTTCTTGATACAGATTGCAATCCTTCTTGCCCTATTATTCTTGGTAGACCTTTCCTTAGAACGGTTGGTGCGATTATTGATATGAAGGAAGAGAATATTTGATTTCAATTTCCATTAAAAAAGGGCATGGAACACTTTCCTAGAAAGAAAATAAAATTACCATATGAAACTATCATGAGAGACAATTATGGATTGCCTACCAAAGATGGCAATACCTAGATCTATCTTCGCTTTTATGCCTAGCTAGGGGCGTTAAACGATAGCGCTTGTTGGGAGGCAACCGAATTTTATTTTTATTCCTTGCTTTTTGCTCCTGCTTAGTAATAAATAAATTATTTATCTTCTGTTTTGGTTGTGTTTTTTGTATAATTAGTGTTTGTGCCAAGTAGAACCGTCGGGAAGACTTGGGGAAAGTCTTGTTGAACTTGCTGTAAAAAAACAGAAACTTTAGAGCTCACGAGAACTGCTGTAATTTTTATTTGAAGAGTGATATTTAGTTAATTATTTTTTAATATGATTAATAGGTAAATCCCTCACGTCCAGCAATTTATTTTAGAATTTTTGGGGTTCCAGATCTTGCGCTAGCTACAGATTACTACAGACTGTTCTGTTTTTGACAGATTCTGTTTTTCGTGTGTTGATTGCTTATTTTGATGAATCTATGGCTAGTAAAATAGTTTATAATCCATAGAGAACTTGGAATACAGTAGGTTTAACACCAATATAAATAAAGAATGACTTCATTACAGTACCTTAAAGTGGTCTTTTGTTTTCTTTCGCTAACGGAGCTCACGAGTTTTCTATTTTGAGTTTTGTGTTGTGAAGTCTTCAAGTTGTGGGTGAATTCTTTTGATGGATCATGGAACAAGGAGTGGCAAGAGCCTAAGCTTGGGGATGCCCATGGCACCCCCAAGATAATCCAAGGACACCAAAAAGTCAAAGCTTGGGGATGCCCCGAAAGGCATCCCCTCTTTCGTCCACTTCCATCGGTAATTTACTTGGAGCTATATTTTTATTCACCAACATGATATGTGTTTTGCTTGGAGCGTCTTGTATTATTTGTGTCTTTGTGTCTTAGTATGCCACAATCATCCTTGATGTACACACCTTTTGAGAGAGCCATACATGAATTAAAATTTGATAGAATACTCTATGTGCTTCACTTATATCTTTTGAGCTAAGTAGTTTTGCTCTATGTGCTTCACTTATATCTTTTGAGCTAGATAATTTTGCTCTATGCGCTTCACTTACATCTTTTAGAGCACGGTGGTGGATTTTTTTAAAGAAACTATTGATCTCTCATGCTTCACTTAAATTATTTTTAGGGTCTCTTAATAGCATGGTAATTTGCTTAATAATAATATGATTGGTATTCAAGATTTGTGAAACTTTATTTTGAGTGTGTTGAATACTAAGAAAAGATTGAAGCATGATAATTGTTTTGAGATATGGAGGTGATAATATTAAAGTCATGCTAGTTGAGTAGTTGTGAATTTAAAGAATACTTGTGTTAAGGTTTGTGATTCCCGTAGCATGCACGCATGGTGAACCGTTATGTGATGAAGTTGGAGCATGATTTATTTATTGATTGTCTTCCTTATGAGTGGCGGTCGGGGACGAGCGATGGTCTTTTCCTACCAATCTATCCCCCTAGGAGCATGCGCGTAATACTTTGCTTTGATAACTTCTAGAATATTGGATTGAATTTAGTGGATTTCATGAAATAGTGGAGAAGCACTGGATGAATTCAACCCATTACTCTGATTCTGCTAAAAAATTAAACTCAAAATTCAAGGCTATCAGAAGAGGACTAAAAGCATGGAGTAAACAATACTCGAAGCTGAATAAAATAATTGATAATTGTTGTTTCTATGTGAAAATTATGGATGGCATTGAGGAACAAAGACTGCTATGTAGGATTGAAATGAATTTTAGAGCTTTACTTGTCAAACATACAAACAAGTTATTGGAGGCTAAGAGAATATATTGGAGAATTAGGGCAAATATAAGATGGGCTAACTTGGGGGATGAAAATACCAAATTCTTTCATGCCATTGCTACCTATGTATTCAGGCACAACTACATCACATATCTTATGACTATGGATGGTCAACAAGTTTTTGAACATGACCCTAAAGCTACTACTGTATGGGATTCTTTCAAAAATAGAATAGGCACTCTTTCCACATACTCACAAGACTTTGATATATCACATCTTGCCATGGAAGAAGATTTACATGATCTTGATAGACCTTTTTCCAATGAAGAAATAGATGATATCATTAATAAAATGCCCAATGATAAATCCCCTGGTCCTGATGGTTTCAATGGATTATTCATGAAGAAATGTTGGCACATCATCAAACAATATTTCTACAAATTCATTAATGATTTTTATAATGAAGTTGTATCACTTGCTCCTGTCAACAATGCCTATATTACTCTGATACCTAAGAAAGATAATCCTGAATCACCTGATGATTATAGGCCAATCTCTCTTGTAAGTATAAGAATCAAAATACTTACAAAACTCCTTGCCAATAGAGCCTAGCAGATTATTATTTCCAGAGTTAGCAAAAATCAATATGGATTCATTAAGACAAGGAATATACAAGACTGCCTTGCTTGGAGTTTTGAATACATACATATGTGTCACAAATCCAAGAAAGAAATCATCATTTTTAAGATTGATTTTGTAAAGGCTTTTGATAAAGTGAATTATATGGCCATCTTATTCATGATGAAGCATCTGGGATTCAGCAGTAAATGGATCAGATGGGTAACTGCTATACTATCCACAGCTACTACCTCTGTCCTACTAAATGGTGTTCCTGGTAAGTGCATACAATGTAAATGTGGAGTCAGACAAGGAGATCCTTTCTCCCCTTTACTATATGTTATGGTTGGAGAATTATTGCAAATTTTGGTAAATGAAGCATGGAGGAATGGCCAACTTTCTTTGCCCATTGAAACAAACTATACTGAATGCTACCCTATCATACAATATGCTGATGACACACTAGTTATTCTGCCAGTCGATGAGGTACAAATCAGGAAGTTTATTGAGATCCTTGACAAGTTTTCTAAATTTACTGGACTTGTAGTAAACTACAGTAATTCCTCTATGGTACCTATCAATATCTCTAATGACAAAGCTATGGATCTGGCAAATACCTTTAACTGCAAAAAACAAACTATGCCTTTTACATATCTTGGCCTGCCCATGGGATCCACTAGGCCTAAAGTATCTGACTTGATGCCCATGGTATCTAGGCTTGATCACAGGCTTGCTGGTATTGCCACCATGATGTCATACCCAGGGAGACTTGTTCACCTGAAATCCATTGTTGCTGCTCTGCCTATCTTTGCTATGTGTTGCATCAGAGTTCCATTCACCATTCTGGACCATTTTGAAAAATCAGGTAGGAACTTCCTATGGTATGGCAAAGATATCAATAAAAAGGGGAACTCCCTTGTAAAATGGGATAATGTATGCTTGCGAAAAAAAGCAGGTGGCCTGGGAGTGCTAGATCTAAGAGTTCAAAACAAAACTCTGCTTACTAAATTCCTATTCAAGTTCTTTAACAGGCAAGATATTCCCTGGGTTAACCTTATCTGGAATAATTACTATAACAATGGTGAGGTACCCAGTTTCCCTACCAGTGTGGGCTCCCGCTGGTGGAGAGACTGCTGCTCGATTCTGAGAGAATTTAAAGACATGACCATAAGCTATGCTGGGATGGTAATACAATCAAGCTATGGTCAGATAAATGGTGTTCTCAAATACTATCTCAGGCCATGCCTCAACTATTCTCCTATGTAAAAAATTCCGAGATCACACTTGCATTGGCCAGCAATATGGAAGAGGATGAATTCTATGATTTATTCCATCTGCCAATGTCTACTATTGCAGTACAATAGAGTATCAACCTAAGAATGTTGATAAACAACAAAGATAACCAACACATACCTGATTCATGGAAGTTTTACTGGGGTGGTACAAGACATCCTAACAAGAGAATATATCTTGAATATATGGGAAAACCTGTTGATGCTCCTAAACCATTCCAATGGATTTGGAAATCTTGTACCCTACCCAGACAGAAATTCTTTTTTTGGCTTCTACTACAAGACAGATTGAATACTAGAGATCTATTAAACAGGAAGAATTTCTACATTGAGACAAGTAAGTGTGAATTATGTGATGATGAGCCTAATTAACATCTCATGCACCTATTTTTTAGTTGTGATTTCAGCCAAAACTTCTGGATGAACATTGGTTACCAATGGGATACTGATCATAATTTGATGGAGATGTTAATGGAAGGAAGTAAACAAGATACTCATGGTTATTTCAAAGAGTGCTGAATAGCTGGTTGCTGGAGACTATGGAAGCACAGAAATAGCATATTTTTTATCACAAAACTAAGAATATGGCTTTCTGTATAGTCATGTTTAAGAAGCACTTTAGCATGATCATAAAGAAGGCCAAACCTGGTTTGAAGGAGGGCATGCAGAGCTGGCTTGACACTTTGTAGATTTGTCTTTTATGTTTCCTTCTTGATCCACCCTGTAAATCCATTTGTACATGTCCCACCATATTAATGAAAATGAGAATTACAGTGGGGGTCTTCCCCACTGTTTGTTGCTCAAAAAAAGATTTTTGCAATAAGTATCTGAGTTGTTTATGACTAATGTTGAGTCCATGGATTATACGCACTCTCACCCTTCCACCTTTGCTAGCATCTCTAATACCGCGCACCTTTCGCCGGTATCATACACCTACCATATACCTTCCTCAAAAAAACCACCATACCTACCTATTATGGCATTTCCATAGCCATTCCGAGATATATTGCCATGCAACTTTCCACCGTCCCGTTTATCATGACACACTCCATCATTGTCATATTGCATATCCCGGTACACCGCCGGATGCATTCACATAGAGTCATATTTTGTTCTAAGTATCGAGTTGTAATTGTTGAGTTATAAGAAAAATAAAAGTGTGATGATCATCATTATTAGAGCATTGTCCTAGTGAGGAAAGAATGATGGAGACTATGATTCCGCCATAAGTCGGGATGAGACTCCGGACGAAAAAAGAGAGGCCAAGGAAGCCCAAATAAAAAGAGGCCATAAAAAAAGAGAAAAGGCCCAAACAAAAAAATATATAACTAAAAAAATGGGAGAAAAAGAGAGAAGGGACAATGTTACTATCCTTTTACCACACTTGTGCTTCAAAGTAGCACCATGATCTTCAAAGTAGAGAGTCTCTCATGTTATCACTTTCATATACTAGTGGGAATTTTTCATTATAGAACTTGGCTTGTATATTCCAATGATGGGCTTCCTCAAAATTGCCCTAGGTCTTCATGAGCAAGCAAGTTGGATGCACACACACTTAGTTTCTTTTTGAGCTTTCATATACTTATAGCTCTAGTGCATCCGTTGCATGGCAATCCCTACTCACTCACATTGATATCTATTGATGGGCTTCTCCATAGCCCGTTGATACACCTAGTTGATGTGAGACTATCTTCCCCTCCTTTTTGTCTTCTCCACAACCACCATTCTATTCCACCCATAGTGCTATATCCATGGCTCACGCTCATGTATTGCGTGAAGATTGAAAAAGTTACAGTATGAAACAATTGCTTGGCTTGACATCGGGGTTGTGCATGATTTAAATACTTTGTTTGGTGAAGATGGAGCATAGCCAGACTATATGATTTTGTAGGGATAACTTTCTTTGGCCATGTTATTTTGAGAAGACATAATTGCTTTGTTAGTATGCTTGAAGTATTATTATTTTTATGTCAATATAAACTTTTGTCTTGAATCTTTCTAATCTGAATATTCATACCACAATTAAGAAGATTTGCATTGAAATTATGCCAAGTAGCACTCCGCATCAAAAATTCTCTTTTATCATTTAACCACTCGAGGACGAGCAGGAATTAAGCTTGGGGATGCCTGATATGTCTCCAACGTATCTATAATTTTTCATTGCTCCATGATATATTATCTACTATTTTGGACCATATTGGGCTTTATTTTCCACTTTTATATTATTTTTGGGACTAACCTATTAACCGGAGGCCCAGCCCAGAATTGTTGTTTTTTGCCGATTTTAGTGTTTCGAAGAAACGGAATATCAAACGGAGTCCAAACAGAATAAAACCTTCGGGAACGTGATTTTCTCACTCAACGTGATCCAGGAGACTTGGACCCTGCTCCAAGGAACAAAAGAGGAGGTCACGAGGGTGGGGGCGCCCCCCTGCCTCGTGGGCCCCTTGTTGCTCCTCCGGCGTACTTCTTCCTCCGATATATACACACGTACCCCCAAACGATCAGGACAGGAGCCAAAAACCTAATTCCACCGCCGCAACTTTCTGTATCCACGAGATCCCATGTTGGGGCCTGTTCCGGAGCTCCGCCGGAAGAGGGCCGTCAACACAGAGGGCTTCTACATCATCCTAGCCCCTCCGATGAAGCGTGAGTAGTTTACCTCAGACCTTCGGGTCCATAGTTAGTAGCTAGATGGCTTCTTCTCTCTCTTTGAATATCAATACAAAGTTCTCCCCCTCTCTTGTGGAGATCTATTCGATGTAATCTTCTTTTTGTGGTGTGTTTGTTGAGATCGATGAATTGTGGGTTTATGATCAAGTTTATCTATGAATAATATTTGAATCTTCTCTGAATTCTTTTATGTATGATTGGTTATCTTTGCAAGTCTCTCCGAATTATCTGTTTGGTTTGGCCAACTAGATTGGTAGTTCTTGCCATGGTGGAAGTGCATAGCTTTGGGTTCGATCTTGCGGTGTCCTTACCCAGTGACAGAAGGGGAAGCAAGGCACGTATTGTATCGTTGCCATCGAGGATAACAAGATGGGGTTTATTTCATATTGCAAGAATTTATCTCTCTACATCATGTCATCTTGCTTAAGGCGTTACTCTGTTTTTAACTTAATACTCTAGATGCATGCTGGATAGCGGTCGATGAGTGGAGTAATAGTAGTAGATGCAGAATCGTTTGGATCTACTTGTCACGGACGTGATGCCTATATACATGATCATGCCTAGATATTCTCATAACTATGCTCAATTCTGTCAATTGCTCAACAGTAATTTGTTCACCCACCATAGAATACTTATGCTCTTGAGAGAAGCCACTTGTGAAACCTATGGCCCCTGGGTCTATTCTCATCATATCAATCTCCATCACTTTAATCTTGCTTTGCTTTTTTTACTTTGCCTTTACTTTTTTACTTTGCATCTTTATACCAAAAATATTATATCTATCAGATCTCACTCTCGTAAGTGACAATGAAGGGATTGACAACCCCTAATCGCGTTGGTTGTGAGTAGCTATCACTTTGTGCAGGTACGAGGGACTTGAGCGTGGGCTCCAACTGGATTGTTACCTTGGTTCTCAAAAACTGAGGGAAATACTTACGCTACTCTGCTGCATCATCCCTTCCTCTTCGGGAAAACCAACGCAAGCTCAAGACGTAGCAGGTCCCGAGTGCCATGATTTCAGATCTGAACCTATTATGTTTTCATCAATATATGAGTGTTCTTGATCCTATCTTGCAAGTCTATAGTCATCTATTATGTGTTATGATCCATTAACCCCGAAGTGACAATAATTGGGATACTTACCGGTGATGACCGTAGTTTGAGGAGTTCATGTATTCACTATGTATTAATGCTTTGTTTCGGTTCTCTATTAAAAGGAGGCCTTAATATCCCTTAGTTTCCGTAACGACCCCGCTGCCACGGGAGGGTAGGACAAAAGATGTCATGCAAGTTCTTTTCCATAAGCACGTATGACTATATTCGGAATACATGCCTACATTATATCAATGAACTGGAGCTAGTTCTATGTCACCCTAGGTTATGACTATTACATGATGAACGGTATCCGGCATAATTCTCCATCACCGATCCATTGCCTATGAGCTTTCCATATATTGTTATCAGCTTATTTACTTTTCCATTGCTATTGCTATCATCACTACAAAATACCAAAAACATTACTTTTACTACTGTTACCTTTTGCTACCGTTACCACTACTATCATATTACTTTTCTACTAAACACATTGTTGCAGATATTAAGTTTCTAGGTGTGTTTGAATTGACAACTCAACTGCTAATACTTGAGAATATTCTTTGGCTCCCCTTGTGTCGAATAAATAAATTTGGGTTGAATACTCTACCCTCGAAAACTGTTGCGATCCCCTATACTTGTGGGTTATCAAGACTATTTTCTGGCGCCGTTGCCAGGGAGCATAGCTCTATTCTTTGAGTCACTTGGGATATATCTGCTTATCATTATGAAGAACTTGAGAGATCCAAAAACCAAGATCTATCCCTCAACTACGAGGGGAGGTAAGGAACTGCCATCTAGCTCTACACTTCATTCACCTTCTGTTTTGAGTAAGCTTGCGACACCTACACCTGCTTCTGCTATTCATTCAGATATGTCACATGTTATTGATGATGCCACTTCTGCTATGCATGATACTTATGATGAAACTACCTCTATGCCTGATACTACTGTGCCACTTAGTGATTTTCTTGATGAACAACTTGCTAGGGCTAGAGAGATTGAAAATATTGAATCTGATGATACTGATGAAAGTGATGATAAATAATCACTTGTTATTCCTAAGGGTTATGTTTTTGATGAAGAAGCTTCTTTCGCTATTTTAGCTTGTAAAAATAGAAATGAACTCAAAAGGTTATTAGCCAAATGGAGTAAGCAATCTCTAAATGCTAGAATGAAACCTGGCCTTGCTTTTGCTACTTCACCTATCTGTGTTACCGATAAGGATTATGAATTCTTTGTTGATCCTGATATAATTACTTTGGTTGAATCTGATCCTTTTCATGGTTATGAATCTGAAACTGTTGTGCCACATCTTACTAAGTTGAATGATGTAGCCACCCTGTTCACTAAAGATGAGAGAGCTCGTTACTTTTACATCCTCAAAATATTTCCGTTCTCATTAAAGGGTGATCCTAAGATATGGTTTAATTTTCTTGATCATGGTTGTGTGCGTAGTCCCCAAGATATGATTTATTACTTCTCTACTAAATATTTCCGTGCTCATAAGAAACAAGCTGCTTTAAGGGATATATATAATTTTGTGAAAATTGAAGAAGAGAGTCTACCACAAGCTTGGGGGAGGCTTCTCCAATTACTTAATGCTTTGCCTGATCATCCTCTTAAGAAAAATGAAATACTTGATATCTTCTATAATGGACTAACCGATGCCTCTAGAGATTACCTGTATAGTTGCGCTGGTTCTGTTTTCAGGGAAAGAACACCGGATGAAGCTGAAATTCTATTGAACAATATGTTGACAAATGAAAATAATTGGACACCTCCGGAGCCAATTCCTGAGCCTATTCCTAAACCAACTCCGAAAAAGAGGGGTATTCTATTTCTCAGTCCTGAAGATATGCAAGAGGCAAAGAAATCTATGAAAGAAAAAGGTATTAAAGCTAAAGATGTTAAGAATTTACCTCCTATTGAAGAAATGCATGGTCTTAATCTACCGCCTGTTGAATAAACATATGATCTTAATCCTTTACCTATTGAAGAAACTCATGGTCTTGATAACCCGACACAGGTAGTAAGGTAAATTCTCTCTATAGATATGATAAAGCTGAAATTCCATTTACTAAATTTGCTAGCCCATGCTTAGATGAGTTTGATAAATTTATGGCTAAACAAGAAGATTTTAATGCTTATTTTGGTAGACAATTGAAATACAATTCAAATATGCTTGAACACTTGGGTGATTATATGGCTAATGTCAAAGGTGAACTTAAACTTATTAGTAAACATGCTTCTATGGTTACCACTCAAGTAGAACAAGTACATAAAGCTCAAAATGACTTGCTCAATGAATTGAATAGTAAGGATAATGATAATGATTTTAGAGTGGCTACTAGAACTGGTAAATGACTCAGGAACCTTTGTATCCTGAAGGCCACCCTAAGAGAATTGAACAAGATTCTCAGAGAAATAATATAGATGTACCTAGTTCTTCTAAAAAGAAGAAAAAGAAAAATGATAGGACTTTGCATGCTTCTAATGATCCTATTGTTGAGACACCTGAGAATCCAAATGATATTTGTATTTCTGATGCTGAAACACAATCTGGTAATGAACCTAAAACTAGTGGTAATGTTAATGATAATGTTCATAATGATGCTCAACCTAGTAATGATAATGACATAGAAATTGAACCTGCTATTGATTTTGATAACCCACAATCAAAGAACCAACGTTATGATAAGAAAGGCTTTGTTGCTAGGAAACATGGTAAAGAAAGAGAGCCTTGGGTTCAAAAACCCATGCCTTTTCCTCCCAAACCATCCAAGAAAAAGGATGATGAGGATTTTGAGCGCTTTGCTGAAATGGTTAGACCTATCTTTTTGCGTATGCGATTAACTGATATGCTCAAAACCAACCCTTATGCTAAGTACATGAAAGATATAATTACAAATAAAAGAAAGATACCGGAAGATGAAATATCCACCATGCTTGCTAATTATACTTTTAAGGGTGGAATACCAAAGAAACTTGGAGATCCCGGTGTACCCACTATACCATGCTCTATTAAAAGGAACTATGTTAAAACTGCTTTATGTGATCTTGGAGCCGGTGTTAGTGTTATGCCTCTCTCTTTATATCGTAGACTTGATTTGAATAAGTTGACACCTACTGAAATATCTTTGCAAATGGCTGATAAATCAACTGCTATACCTGTCGGTATTTGTGAGGATGTGCCTGTTGTAGTTGCAAATGTTACTATTTTAATGGACTTTGTTATTCTTGATATTCCCGAGGACGATAGTATGTCTATTATTCTTGGAAGACCCTTTTTGAATACTGCAGGGGCTGTTATTGATTGCACTAAAGGTAATGCCACTTTTCATGTTAATGGTAATGGGCATACGGTACACTTTCCGAGGAAACAACCTCAAGTTCATAGTATCAACTCTATTGGAAAAATTCCATCAATTATATTTGGAGGTTTTGAATTTCCTCTTCCTACTTTCAAGAAGAAATATGATATTCTTATTATTGGGATGTGCATATCCCTGTTGAGGTAACATTGTGTTATCTGAAATTTCTCCGGTTCCATGTTATTCGGAATGGGTTCGTTAACAAGACTTGATCAACCTTGCTAGTGGATTCCTTTTGATGATCACGAGAAGGATGAAACTAGAAGGCACAACCTTCTGTACCCAATTTTACTTTATGTTACTTATATTAAATAAAATCAAAATAAATATTTTTCTGTCTGTTATCTGATTATCTGTGCAATATAAAAATACCTCGAAAATAAAAGTTCTCCAAATGCCCTAAAATTTAAATATGATTTTTTCTAGAATATTTGAGAATATTTGGCACTGAGAACACAACAGGGGGGTCAACCACCTGCCCACGAGGGTGGAGGGCGCGCCCTACCCCCCTAGGCGCGCCCCCTACCTCGTGGGCCCATGGTGGCCCTCCTCCACTTATTCCTGCACCCACACACTTCTTCTTCCTCCCACAAACACGAATGTCCAGCTCAAGCACGAGTTCTAGCTCATCTTGCTGCCATTTTTGATCTCCTTGCTCAAAGCACCTCTCACAAAACTGCTTGGGGAGATTGTTCCTTGGTATGTGACTCCTCCATTGGTCCAATTAGTTTTTGTTCTAGTGCTTTATTCATTGCAAATTTTTGCTGCTTAGGTGACCCTGTTCTTGAGCTTGCATGTCAAATTTATATGGTCAAAAGTAGTTTTGATGCATGATATAGGCTCTAGGCACTTGTAGGAGTAGTTGCTATCAATATTATTGAGTTTGGTTTACCTTTATTTTGAAGTTACTAAAAAATTTCAGAATTTTTCAGAGGAAGAAATATGCTTAGGAAAATGTTCCAAGGTGGTTCTTCAAGGAAGCAAGGACCCAAGCTTGCAATGCGTGATGCTGATCACGAGCCACTAAGAGACGCTCTAGTGCGTCCTTGTGAATGGCCTTCTGAGAACTTTACGGATCGAGCGGGAATTAAGGAAGAATTCAACGCGTATTTGCGTAACGCTGATCTTGTGAGCTTCGAAGAAGAGAAGTGCAGTCAGTATCACAACCTCACCAGTACCTTTGTGAGGAGGTTTGAATTTTCAACTTCACATAATTCCCCAACTGTCCTGTTTGATCTCTATGAAAATTCTTATACTATGGACTTAGAGGATTTTACCGCTGCATGCAAACTTCCACAATGGGGTAGTATAAGGGATCCTCGCAAATCTGAATTTAGAGATTTTCTTGCTAGCATAATTGTGGGAGAATCTAGAGATATTACACAAGCTACCATAGGGAGCATTCACTTTCCTGCTATACATTACTTTGCTCTCTTCATAGGTAGATGCATTAATGGTAAAGATGAGGCATGTCACATGTGTGTCCCTGACCTCAGTATTCTTAGGAGTGTTGTGTTAGGAGATAAATATTATAATTTGGGAGCCATTGTTGCACGTAGGTTGCATCTTAATAGATTTAATGGAGATTTCTTTGGTGGAATTTATGCAACCCGCATAGCTAATTTTCTTGGTGTAGCCATACACGAAGATGATATTGAATTACCTCCTGCTTATCTAGATTTTAATGCTATGGTTCACCACCAATTTGTTGAGAGGAATGAATCACCTCTCCAGTATCGACTAATCTTTGACAGACGTCGTGATGTCCGTATTACTCTCCCTGCTCGTGCCTTCTTTGATTATCAGGCAAGAGGAAGATATACTATTACCAGAGAGGACGCAGATGAGTACGAGAGGAGAGTGGAGGCCGCTCGTCGCCACGCTGCAGCTCAGAAGGCGATAGCCGCTGCATCGCAGTACGACCCCAACTACTATTATGGATATCCGCCAGGTCAACCATGGCCATAGACTAACTTAGGCCAAAAGCCTAAGCTTGGGGAGTACGTATTTCCCACCGACATTACATTTATGTTCACACACTCATTTCTAGATGTCAGTGCTCATACTTTTTCATTGTATCATCCATGGTAGTTTATTTTCCTTTTTATGCTTTCTTCTTGTGTGTTTAATAAACCTTAAGAAAAACCAAAAAAATTTAGTTGTAGCTTCTAGCTAGTTTTAATTTCCATGCTTGTAGTAGTAATTAAAAAGAAAACCCAAAAAGATTTCTTGTTCTTCTTTTGCTTGTTGGGAGCTTTCCCGTGTAAATAGTTTTATTTCTTTTCTTTTCTTTGGGGGTCGATAGGAGAAGATCATAATTAAATTGTTGAAGTGGCTCTTATATGAATTATTGTTTATCTGACAAAAGAGCCCATATTGCCTTGTCTTCTCCTGTTTATTGAATGCCTGCAGATTCCAGCTTAGTCCAATGCACGTGCACTATTATTATTATTATTATTCACATCGTTCGGTCGTGCAAGTGAAAGGCAATGATGACGACATATGATGGACTGACTGAGATGAGAAAAGCTGGTATGAACTCGACCTCTTTTGTTTTTGTAAATATGATTAGTTCATCGTTCCTGATTCAGCCTATTATGAATAAACATGTTTGCAATGACAATTAGAGATCATAGTTTCTTGTGCCATGCATGATTAGTTATGAGTTATAATGGTTTACCTTGCGTGCCAACATGCTATTAATATGGTTGTGATGTGGTATGATAGGGTGGTATCCTCCTCTGAATGATTTAAGTGACTTGACTTGGCGCATGTTCACGCATGTAGTTGAAACAAAATCAACATAGCCTTCACGATATTTATGTTCATGGTGGATTATATCCTACTCATGCTTGCATTCGGTGTTGATTAATTTTAATGCATGTTCATGACCGTTGTCGCTATCTAGCTGGTCGCTTCCCAATCTTTTGCTAGCCTTCACCTATACTAAGCGGGAATACAGCTTGTGCATCCAAACTCCTTAAACCCCAAAGTTATTCCACATGAGTCCACTATACCTACCTATATACGGTATCTAACTGCCGTTCCAAGTAAATTTGTATGTGACAAACTCTAAACCTTCAAATAAATATCCTGTTTTGTATGCTCTAATAGCTCATATATCAACTAGGGTTGTCTGTATCTTCCATGTTAGGCGGGTTATTCTCAAGAGGAGTGGACTCCGCTCCTCACTCATGAGATAAATGGCTGGTAACCGGGATGCCCAGTCCCATGCTTTATGCAAACTAAATCAAAATAATTACAAACAAAACTCCCCCTGGGACTCTTGTTAGTTGGAGGCACTCGTTGTTTTGAGCAAGCCATGGATTGATGCTTGTTGGTGGAAGGGGGAGTATAAACTTTACCATTCTGTTTGGGAACCGCCTATAATGTGTGTAGCATGGAAGATATCGCCATCTCTTGGTTGTTATGTTGACAATGAAAGTATACCGCTCAAAATATTATTCACCTCTGTTTCAAAACCGAGCTCTGGCACCTCTACAAATCCCTGCTTCCCTCTGCGAAGGGCCTATCTATTTACTTTTATGCTGAGTCATCATCCTCTTATTAAAAAGCACCAGCTGGAGAGCACCGATGTCATTTGCATTCATTACTGTTAGTTTACATTGAGTATGACTTGACTGGATCTCTTTTACCATGAATTACAATGTCTAGTCAGTCCTTGGTCTTTAAAGGTGGTCTGCATTTATGTTTTGCGGTCTCAAAAAGGGCTAGCGAGATACCATCTTGTTATATCATATTATGATTGTTTTGAGAAAGTGTTGTCATCTGAGATTTACTATTATGGCTCGCTAGTTGATTATGCTATTGATATGAGTAAACTTGAGACCTATGCGTTATTGTGAATGTGGTTAGTTATAATCTTTGCTAAAAACGTGAATGCTGGCTTTACATATTTACAACAACAAGAGCAAACAGAGTTTGTAAAAGTTTTTCTTTATCACTTTCAGTTTATCAACTGAATTTCTTGAGGACAAGCAAAGGTTTAAGCTTGGGGGAGTTGATACGTCTCCGTCGTATCTACTTTTCCAAACACTTTTGCCCTTATTTTGGACTCTAACTTGCATGATTTGAATGAAACTAACCCGGACTGACGATGTTTTCAGCAGAATTACCATGGTGTTATTTATGTGCAGAAACAAACATTCTCGGAATGACCTGAAACTTCACGGGGCAACTTTTCAGAAAATATGAAAAATACGTGCAAAAGATGAAGGCCAGGGGGCCCACCACCTCTCCATGAGGGTGGGGGGCATGCCTGCCCCCCTAGGGCGCGCCCCCTACCTCGTGGGCCCCCTGTTGCCTCTCCGACTCCAACTCCAACTCCATATATTGTGCTTCAGGGAGAGAAAAATCAGAGAGAAGAAATTATCATGTTTTACGATACGGAGCCGCCGCCAAGCCCTAAAACCTCTCGGGAGGGCTGATTTAGAGTCCGTTCGGGGCTCCGGAGAGGGGAATCCATCGCCATCGTCATCATCAACCATCCTCCATCACCAATTTCATGATGCTCACCGTCGTGCGTGAGTAATTCCATCGTAGGCTTGCTGGACGGTGATGGGTTGGATGGGATCTATCATGTAATCGAGTTAGTTTTGTTAGGGTTTGATCCCTAGTATCAACTATGTTCTGACATTGATGTTGCTATGACTTTGCTATGCTTAATGCTTGTCACTAGGGCCCGGGTGCCATGATTTCATATCTAAACCTTTTATGTTTTCATCAATATATGAGTGTTCTTGATCCTATCTTGCATGTCTATAGTCACCTATTATGTGTTATGATCCGTTAACCCCGAAGTGACAATAATCAGGATACTTACTGGTGATGACCGTAGTTTGAGGAGTTCATGTATTCACTATGTTTTAATGCTTTGTTCCGGTTCTCTATTAAAAGGAGGCCTTAATATCCCTTAGTTTCCGTAAGGACCCCGCTGCCACGGGAGGGTAGGACAAAAGATGTCATGCAAGTTCTTTTCCATAAGCACGTATGACTATATTCGGAATACATGCGTACATTATATCAATGAACTGGAGCTAGTTCTGTGTCACCCTAGGTTATGACTGTTACATGATGAACCGTATCCGGCATAATTCTCCATCACCGATCCATTGCCTATGAGCTTTCCATATATTGTTATCCGGTTATTTACTTTTCCGTTGCTATTGCTATCATCACTACAAAATACCAAAAACATTACTTTTACTATTGTTACCTTTTGCTACCGTTACCACTACTATTATATTACTTTGCTACTAAACACTTTGCTGCAGATATTAAGTTTCCAGGTGTGGTTGAATTGACAACTCAGCTGCTAATACTTGAGAATATTCTTTGGCTCCCCTTGTGTCGAATCAATAAATTTGGGTTGAATACTCTACCCTCGAAAACTGTTGCGATCCCCTATACTTGTGGGTTATCAAGGAACACCTTATGTGCTATCAAACGTCACAACATAACTGGATGATTATAAAGATACTCTACAGGTGTCTCCGAAGGTGTTCGTTTAGTTGGCATAGATCAAGATTAGGATTTGTCACTCCTTCTATCTGAGAGGTATCTCTGGGCCCTCTCGGTAATGCACATCACTATAAGCCTTGCAAGCAAAGTGACAAATGAGTTAGTTGCGGGATGATCATAACGGAACAAGTAAAGAGACTTGCTGGTAACGAGATTGAACTAGGTATGAGGATATCGACGATCGAACCTCAGGCAAGTAACACACCAATGACAAAGGGAATTGCGTATGTTGTCATAAGGTTCAACCGATAAAGATCTTCGTAGAACATGTAGGATCCAATATGGGCATCCCGGTTCCGTTATTGGTTATTGACCAGAGAAGTGTCTCGGCCATGTCTACATAGTTCTCGAACCCATAGGGTCCGCATGCTTAAATGTTCGTTGACGATATAATACTATATGAGTTATGTATGTTGGTAACCGAATGTTGTTTGGAATCCCGGATGTAATCACGGACATGATGAGGAGCTCCGGAATGGTCCCGAGGTAAAGATTGATATATGGGATAATAGTGTTTGGTCTTCGAAAGGGTTCCGGATGTTTCCCGGTATGGTTGGGTATGAGAACAATTTATTTGGGCTAAAGGGGAAAGCTGTAACATCCCAAATTTTCAATTTGGAATGTTATACATTAGATCATCATGCATATCATATTTTATCGTGCATTTTGGTTGATCCTAGAAATTCTACGCAACTCAAGGACCCGCAGAGAGAGTTGGGGATTTCGTTATTTTCATTTTTGAGTT
The DNA here is from genome assembly GCA_034509565.1 of Triticum monococcum. Taxonomy (NCBI): domain Eukaryota; kingdom Viridiplantae; phylum Streptophyta; class Magnoliopsida; order Poales; family Poaceae; genus Triticum; species Triticum monococcum. The sequence continues at coordinate 82,529,660 of CM067843.1, forward strand.
TTCTCAAATTTTGAGAATATGATCGTTTTATTTTATTTATATTATCATCAATTATTTCTATTACAAAAATATGAGAGAGGGAATAAAATGACTTTCCCAAAATAAATAAGTATTGAGGATTTAATAAAAAATAAAATAAGATTTTATTTCGGAGTTTTTCGGTGTTTTATTTGAATTTAGGAAAAATGTATGTTTTTCACAATTGCATTTAGGTCCCAAATAAATGTTCACCTTGAAAGGCTTGATTTTAGAAGCCCGCGAAAATTTATTTCGGAATATTTGGAGTCCATTTAGTATTTTTTTTATTTTTCTTCCGAGCGGAATAATTAAAAAAACGAACCGACTTCGGGCCGTACCCGAGCGGGACACTGCCCGGGAGCAGCCTTTAAATAGCGCCGCCCCGAGCCGCCCCAGCCCATCAGCCCCGTCTCGATCCACGCGCGCCGCCGGAGCCGCCGCCGCCGCCGCCGACGATCCCGCCGCCCGAGGTTCGTCACGCCTCGTTTTCCGTGCCGAAAAAAAGAGGAAAAAAATTCGGAGTTCGTCGTTTTTCTTTTTCTCGGATTAAATCCGCGATTTTTCTGATCGCGATTCCTGATCCGATTTTCGTTTTAGTTTAACTTTTCGCTCGTTTATCGGAATCAGGCGATTCAAGCACCTAGAGTTTCGTCTTGAAACCCTCTATCCATTTAACCAACTTAAACAAGTTTTTGCTACTGTAAAATTTTCCCTAGATCCAGATTACTAGAACGAAGTTGTTTTCTTTCGCCGTTTGTCATTCGTTGCTTTGTTCGATTTGATTCTTTTTGCCAACCGGAGTTCTTAAGTTGAACCTTCTGGTTAGATCTCTTATTTGGGTTTTACCTGTGCATTAGATGAGTACTTATTGTATACTTGTTTGTTTGTCTATGATAGAATACCCGGAGTGCGCCGCCTGTTACTTCGAATCGTTAGGTTTCGCGGATCATCAACAAGGCCAGTAACACTTTGATCATACCTTTTCTACTACCCAGTTTTATTGCATTAGATCAATCCTCACACATTGCATGATTAGGATCTAATGAAATTGTGGGATGGGAAGTAGATAAAGTAGTACCTATTACCTGTTCATTATCAAACCTTTGGAAGTTACTTCTACGTTTGCTTATTACGCCATGCTATGCTAGTAGACGTGGATTGGGTGAGTGAAATCAATGACAGATGTGTGATTGTTAAATTAATGGTTTATCTAAGGTGGCAACTTAAACACACATCTGGGTGGATTGAGGCACCTGGGTATTCCAGGACTTGCCTGTTTTCTTTTGGACCGCCACCCAGGCTCAAAGGGATCATGAGACTATTCATACTAGAAACTTCCGTGTGCAGCCACAAGCTATTATGGGCTCTAGCATAGTTGAGTAAGTCGTGCGAACTCTTACAGTGGTAGACTAGCAGATGTAGGGGATGTAGGTGGTACGGTCTACCCGATCGTAAGGTGCTAGCGCTTCTGAAAGACTATGTCTCGGTCATCCGTTTCTCAAACACCATGTAGTGCGAGAAACCAAATGGAGGCGATCGAGTCTTGTGGGGAAAAGTGCGCAAACCTCTGCAGAGTGTAATAAACTAATCATGGTTAGCCGTGTCCCCGGTTATGGACATCTTGAGTATCTAGTACTTGGATTTTCATGTGAATCTCAACATGTTACTCTAAATTAATTTTGTTGGGTTATGTTTAATGATGATGCTTAATTGGGACTGAGAATGCTGTCAACCAGTCTCAATGTTTAACAACCACCATGATAGTAATTAAATTTTATTCCTTTGAAGTATGGAAAAATTGGCTTTACGCAAAACTGTAACCATAGAGCTTTCCACCAGCCAAATATGCATATAGTATAGTTGTTTCATTTCATTACTCTCTATGTGTTACCTTGCCAGCATATTCCATGTGCTGACTTGTTTTCGGGCTGCAACGTTAATGTTGCAGACTTTTCAGACGACGATTAAGGAGTTTTTAGGTCGTGGTTCTATACTCAGTGATGCCGTTGGAGTTGATGGACTCACTTATCTTCCAAGCCTTCCGTTGTTATCGTTATTAGATGGCGCTAAGCCATATTTATTGTAATAAGTTCTCTTTTGAGACACTCGATGTAATAAGTGTGTGATTGCTACTCTGCTATAAATCCTCCGAGTACTGTGTGGTGTCAGCATTACTGATCCAGGGATGACACCGGAGCACAGAGATCAGACTGTTTGAGGTCTGGTCGCTACAGAGATGGTATCAGAGCACACGCTGACTGTAGGACACGACCACTAAGCTAAAGACTTAGAACACTATTCACTCTCTTCTCTTCTGACTTTTCATATTTTCTACTCTTTAGGATGGCGGATGCAATGAACAAGTTCACGCAACCGGATGAAGATACACCCTTTGGACGTCACTTGAAGGAACTCACTAGATACCTAAACATAGGAGTACCAAGCTTCACGGGAACCTACAACGCCACTTTACCTAAAGAAGAGCGCTGGATGATTCAAGTTCAAGTTCCAGGAAGGACGTTCATGCCAGTCACTGAGCCCACAGAGTTTTCTTTTGATGCACCAACTTGGAGTCTAGGAAAGAGCATGGCAGCTCACATCGCCATGGGACGCATTGGAGAAGTCTACCGCAAGGATCTCAAGGACACTATCTACCAGATTTGTGGGCGCCGAGATGAACACTGGGAGATGATCAGCACCAGGAAGGATAGATCAATTGCAGCTTTTATCCAGGAGTTAAACCATCACATTCGACGACAGGAGAACGAGATGTGCGCCGACATGATAGATCTGAAGAATGCAAGGACAAGAATCAAGGAACTGGAGGAAGAACTCAAGGCTACACGTGAGGATTATGAAAGAGGAAATTGAAGTATTGGTGGATAAGAATGCCGACCTAACAAAGAAGATTGGAATATGTATGGGAGGCCCTACGCCAGTAGATGAAGACGAAGAGCCCAAGGAGATTAGCCTGGAAGACTACATCATCATCGACGGCACCGACTTGGAACAAGATAGTAGCGATGATGACTATGTTGATGAAGCTGGAGCAGATATTATGGAGTCTGCAACCGAAGATTATTTCTAGTAGACCACCACATCAGTAGTAGTAATCCACCATGTAAATATAGTAGTTCGAGCACTTTTGCGATAGATAGATCGATTGTATGCCTTGTTTGATTGAATGAAGTGAATTGTTTGCTTTTTCCTCATGTGCATAAGGGTAGTGTTTTCTCTTTAGACCCCCTCTATTCTTATATCTCATCTTTTCTAAACCCTCAGATGCCTCCGAGACATGACCCCGGATTTACCTTTCCACCGGAGCTCACCTAGTTGATCCAGCAGCAGAACACATTGATGCAGTTGCTAGTCCAAAATCAGAATCAGGGGAACAACAACAACAAAAACCCACCACCACCACCTGTTGACCACTTAGCGCGTTTTCTTAGGCTGAATCTACCGGTGTTTTCCAGTAGCACCGAGCCGATAGTAGCAGATGATTGGCTCCGCAAGACAGCTAGGGAGTTGACCACAGCAGGATGCACAGATGCGGAGAAGGTGAAGTTTGCCGCACATCAGCTAGAAGGACCCGCATCATCATGGTGGGAGAATTTCACAGCCACATTCCCTATAGACACTGTCACATGGGACCAGCTTCAGCAGGCTTTTCGTACTGCACACGTTTCAGCAGGAGCTGTGGCCATGAAGAAGCGTGAGTTTCGCAACTTGCGCCAAGGAGGAAGGACAGTTGGCCAGTATGTGGAGGAATTTAGTAAGCTAGCACGTTATGCCCCAGATGACGTTGCTATGGATGCAGCTAAGCAGGAGAAGTTTCTGGAAGGACTGAATGATGAGTTGAGCATGCAGTTGATGGTAGCCACCTTCAACAACTACCAGGAGTTGGTAGATCGTGCTCTTATGATTGAAGGGAAGCAGCAGCAAATTGAGAATCGCAAGAGGAAGTATGGACAAGGAAAGTATAATTCAGGAGCTCAGCAGAAGCCACGTTTTACCCATAGACTGGGAGGACATTTTCAGCATACCCATGGAGGAGGTAGCTCGCACAATCACAATGGCACCCATAATGGTAATGGCAATGGAGGAAGCAACGGACAGAACCGCACCAACCCCTCAACCCCAGCCAAGAAGGACCTAAGCCAAGTCGCTTGCTTTAAGTGTTTGAAGACAGGACATTATGCCAATGAATGTCCTGAATTACAAAATGTAAATAGCAATGGAAGTTCTGGGAAGAAGCCGAACCCTTTCAACAGGGGACAGGTGAACCACGTTAGCTTGGAGGAGGTTGAAGCTCAGCCCGATGCAGTAATAGGTAAGTTTTTGGTTAAGTCACTTACTGCACTCGTTCTTTTTGATACTGGTGCATCGCATTCATACATCTCAAGGGGATTTGTGGATAAGTATAACCTACCAACCCAAGCCCTTAGGTCCCCCATGTTAGTAACCTCGCCTGGAGTACAGTATGTGGCTAGTCTATGGTGTGATCGGTTACCATTAAGGATTGGTAACTATGTTTTTCCCTCAGACCTAATAGTATTGGAATCCCAAGGATTGGATGTGATATTAGGCATGGATTGGTTATCAAAGTATGAAGGGGATATTGAATGTGCTAGTAAGTCAACTTTGCTTACCACCCCAGAAGGGAGAAGGATCAAGTATGTATCCCGGCATGTGCCAAAGAGGACCCAAGTAAATTGCTTAACATGAGTTGTGCAGGAGGAAGTACCAGTGGTAAGGGATTTTCCTGATGTATTTCCAGAAGAGTTTCCAGGCATGCCACCGGATAGAGATATTGAGTTTCTGATTGAGCTATTGCCAGGCACAGGGCCAATATCAAAGAGACCATATAGGATGCCAGCAAAGGATTTGGTGGAAATTAAGAAGCAGATTATGGAGTTACTGGATAAGGGATATATTCACCCAAGTTCTTTGCCTTCGGGATCACCAGTACTTCTAGTGGAGAAGAAGGGTGGATCGTTAAGGATGGTTGTTGATTATCAAGGATTGAATGAAGTAACGATCAAGAATAAGTACCCACTACCGATGATCAATGATCTGTTTGATCGACTGCAAGGAGCTAAGGTATTTTCCAAGATCGATTTGTGATCAGGATACCACCAGTTGAAGATTCGAGAACAGGATATTCCGAAGACAGCTTTTACCACCAAGTATGGGCCGTACAAGTATACCGTTATGTCATTTGGTCTGACTAACGCACCTGCCTATTTTATGAACATGATGAACAAAGTGTTTATGGAGTTTTTGGATAAGTTCATCGTAGTGTTCATTGATGATATCCTGGTTTATTCGAAGAATGAAGAGGAGCATAAGGAGCATTTGCATTTGGTACTTGGAAAGCTCAGAGAACATCAATTATATGCCAAGTTCAGCAAATGTGAGTTTTGGTTGAAGGAAGTAGGATTCCTCGGACATGTTATATCTGGAGAAGGTATAGCAGTTGATCCCACCAAAGTTGAAACCGTGACCAAGTGGGAAGTGTCGTGGTTCTAAGTCTGACAGTGAGGTAGGGGGGTATGTATGAAGAGGCTAGACCTTAGCTATTGGGAAGTTGTAAGCACACAAGGTTTACGAGTTCAGGCCCTTCTCTGAGGAAGTAACAGCCCTACGTCTCGGTGCCCGGAGGCGGTCGATTGGATTATGCGTGAGAAAGATGACAGGGGTGCGAACCCTTCATACTGAGGAGGGGGTGGCTTATATAGAGTTCGCCAGCCCTCTCCTGCCCTCAGTAATGCAGGGTTTAAGGTACATTTAAGGTGGGCGTTACTGATAACGTCCCTAATAAAGCGTCATGATGATCATAAAGACTACTTAATAGCTGACCGTTTGCCTGCGGAGTGACTTGAGGTCTCCTGGCGGTCGAGTGGTTGGCTTGTTGGTCGAGTGATAGCTTCTTGGTCGAGTGTCTTGAACCCGTCGAGTGGGATACTTTTGAGTTGATCGAAAGGTGACTTCCTCTAAGGATGTCCTATGGTAGGGCTCTTTAGGACGGGTCCGTGCCCCTACCGTAGGTACATGCCTTCGTCATTAGCCCCCGAACGGATCGAGGCTGGAGTGAGAAAAGGGGTTAGGGACCTTTCCAACTGACCCTTCGGGTTATTATAGGTGCTTCGTTCTGGGTCGACTGTCACGGATGAAGTCATTAACCTCTTTCAGTCGCCTTGATCCGTTCCAGGCTTTTCGTCGAATGGATTCTTTTACCTGCGAGGCATCGAGCGCCGGCGTGCGCGGGATTTCCGTTTTGCCAAGTTGTTTTGCATCCGGCGGAGATCGCGGGATTCGGATCTTTTGGGAAGCGCGCGGGACGGGGGCGGCCGCAGTAATCGGGAGCGACAGTGCGAAGGCTCCTCGATCCCCGCGCCGCCTTTTTTGCCACGTACAGTGCGTGCGCCTGCCACGGGATTTGACTGGATAGCTCGGTCCTACCTGTCAGCCACTCGGGAGTGGCCCCTTATAAATAGTTGGCCCGGAGCCTCTCTTCAGTACGCGTGCTCATCTCTTCTGCTCCTCTCTCTGTCTCTCCGTCGTCTCCTCCGCTTCCTTCGCTCTCGCTCCACCACCACAAAAACCAGTCTGAGACCTTGCCGGCGACGATGGTGAAGGGCAAGACAACCGCCCTGGAGCGCGCGAAGAAGGCGGCGGCGGCCGGGAAGGGGAAGAAGTCTGCGCGCGGGGGCTCTTCTTCTCGGACGGCCCTGCCCAAGGGGTGGATCCAGGGCGACTGGATGCCCTTGGTGCTTCGCCAGGAGGACCTTGACGACATGGTCGAGGGAGGAGTCATCCTCCACAAGGCGGCGCGTCTTCCGGGGAGAGAAATCGAGCCCCAGCCACGTGACGGTGAGCACGTCCTCCTGGCGACTCACATTGACCGTGGTTTCTCCTTGCCGTCCCACCCCTTTTTTCGCAATTTCCTGAACTTCTTCGGGGCGCAGCTCCACCACTTCACTCCGAACTCCATAGTCTATCTCGCCGCTTTTATTTCTATGTGCGAGGCGTTCCTGGGGTGCCGCCCACACTGGGGACTTTTCAAGCATATCTTCACCGTTCGCTCTCAGTCGGTGAAGAAGGCTAAGTCGAGTGACGAGAGGACACAGGTGATCCAGCTGCTGTGGGGGCTTGGTGATCCAGACAAGGGGGAAAAGTTGTTTTCCCTCCATCACTTTCCCGGAGTCGGTTCGAGGGTGGCAGGCGACTTCGTTCTACTGCCAGGATCAAGTGACCCCGGGGCAGTCGACTGGACTCCCACCCTTCACCCTCGACCGAGCTGAAAAGCTGGCTTCTCTGAAGGTGACGCCCGAAGAAAAGGCCCAGGTCAAGATACTGGCGGTTCGAGTGGTCGAACTTGTCTGTGAGGGCGTGACGGGGATGGACCTGCTCGAAGTCTTCCTCAGGAGGAGAATCCAACCCCTCCAGGCTCGGGATCACCCGATGTGGTTGTACTCCGGCCTCGAGGACTCCACTCGGGTCCACCCAGAGGAGGTCACCGACGAGATGTTGGAGGGGTGGCTGTCAAGCATTACAGGGAACAAAGACAACCCCCGAGGAGCCAGGAGGGTCGTTCCACTCGACAGCTCTTATGAAGTCGACCAGGTGTGTCTTAGCGTTTTCGACTGAAATCTTGCTTTCTGCACTGGTCTTCTTTTGAGTGAGTTGACTGTCTTTCCATTTTGACTGTTGTCTTTTAGGCGACCACTGAGATGTATTCGACACCCAACGGGGCGCAGGGGTCGACTGAGGAAGGTGAGGGGAGCGGAGGTGAGAGCGGGGACGACCAGGGCGAGTGGGAGTCAGACGGCGAAGGAGAGGAAGGCGACGACATCTTCTCCAGCGAGGAGGAGGAGGAAGAAGCCGAACCTCCCCGCCTAGAGAGACGATCCAAGCTCGTGCATGACCCGGCGCAGGGACGTGGTCAGGCGACTGCCTCCGTCGGGCCATCGTCGAAACGCCCTCGGACCTCTTCTCCGACACCGACTGGGAAGGTTCCCAAGCAACCGCGCACGACGCAGTCCAAGCCGCCCAAGACTCTGCCGAAGATGAAGATAACCGTTCCTGTCATCTCCGGGTAACAAGCTTTGACTTCTTTCGTCGATTGGAGGACAGATCCTCAGTCGACTCATTACACTGAACTGGTTGATTCTTCAAAATTTGCAGTGCTGCTACCTCCGAGGTCTCAGCCAAGGATGACGACCAAGAGATGGGGAACGCTGCAACCTCCAACCCTGGTACGATCATCGACGTTTTGTTCTTGAGTTGACTTGGTCGTTTCTTGCAATTCTTCTCGATTGAAAGTTCTTCCTGCAGCTCCTCCTCAAGTTATCGACCTCCCGGATGACGATGACAATGAGCCGTTGAGGATAGGGAGGACCAGGAGGCTGTCGACTGACAGGGCTCCCCAGCCTGCTCCAGCGCCTGAGGCCGCGGCACGAGACGGCGGCGATGCCCCTCGGGCCTCTGTGTCCTTCACCAATCCCCTGTCGAGTGCGCAGCCCTCGGCGTCGGCTGCCAATCCGACTGCCAATCTTCTGTCGAGTGCGCAGCCCTCGGCGTCGACTGCCAATCCTCTGTCGAGTGTGTAGCCCTCGGCGCCGACTGTCGATCCGACTTCCCTCTTTGTCGCTTATTCTGCCCCTGAAGACGAAGTGGCCGCCGTGAGGGAGGCCATACACCAGGCAGGGGTCATGATGGAGCAGGTGAAGAGGGCTCGGGAGGCCAGCTAGGCGGCTTACGACGCGAGTTCGGCGCTTTAGAGTAACGTCCAGGTCAGTTGACTTGATGTTTGTTTGTTTTGAAGAGTCTTTCTCTCTCTTTCTTTTCCTTTTTAAAGATCTTTGTATCTGTACTTGTACACCCACTGGGTGTGTTTTCTCTTTGGTCGAACCAGTGGGGGCACGCTGAGTGCACCCACTGGGTGTAGTCCCCGAGACTACGGTGGACTGCTGGCAGTCGACTGTAGTCTGTATATTGTGTTTGTGAATCTGTACTTCTTCACTCGGTTTGGTCTGCCAGGTTGAGTGGTCCGTGTCTTGTCGACTGTGTGCAGTCGTTTTTTTTGGTCGAACCAGTGGGGGCACGCTGAGTGCACCCACTGGGTGTAGTCCCCGAGACTACGGTCGAATATTTTTGATTCGGCTATGGTCTTAGAAACGTCACCATTGTTCCTTAGTTACTCGGGAGCAACTTATCTCGAACGCCTGTCGGCTGGTTTTTTCTTTGCAGAGATCTTGTGAACTTGTCGCTCGTTATGCTGAATTGGAGAAGCAGAAGATTCAGCTGGACCTTGATTTAGAGCTGGTCAGGACGGAGTTGCAGAAGGTCAGGGAGGGCGCCGCAGGTAAAGCGACTTTGTTGACTGGTTCTGTTTTCAGGCTTGGGCATTCCTTTGCTGTTTCTGATTCAATCGTCGTTTCTTTGTAGGAGAATTGGAAAGAGCGTTGGCGAGGAAGGACCAGGACCTGGCTGTTGCCCGTAAGGCGGCTGACGACAAGATGGTTCTGGCCGAACAAAAGCTGGCTTCGGTCGGCCAGTTGGAGCAAGAGAACATTAGGTTGCAGGCCGCTCTGACTGATGCCAACAAGCTGACTGCCAGTTGGAAGAAGAAGAACCTCCTCTTGGGTGAGGAGATGGAAGGCGTCGCCCGTAGGAGGGACGACTTGGAGAGCTTCCTGAGGAGCCTCGCCAAGAGGTTGTACATCAAACTTGAAGGTGCACATCTAGTTTTGACTAGTTTGTACTTTTTGTGTCGACTCGATCCTGTGGTCGTTGGCTTATCTTTAGGTCTTGTGTGCAGAATTCTGTCAGAACTTCGAAGAGGAGACCGGGCGGATCGAGACGGGTCTTGACCCAATCAATTCCCCGGTGAAAGGCGACACTGCCATGAACTTGCTCCGACTGGAATCTCGAATAGACGGCGCCGTGGATTACCTGGCTCGACTGAAGGTTGCCGTGTCGCGGATCGACTCGACACTTTGGCCAGAATCTGCGCTCCAGAACGATCTCGAGTCTCTTATGGCTCGACTTGACAAAATCCCCGATCGAGTGCAGGAGTGGAAGAAGTCCTCTGCCCGGTGCGGCGCTAACATGGCTCTATCCTTAGTCCGCGTTCATTGCAAGGAGGCGCGAGAAGAAAAGCTGGCCGCCATCCAAGTCGCCAATACCAAGAGGCACAGCTTCCAGGACTTCATGGAGACCTTCATCGCTGCAGCTACTCGTATTGTGGATGGGATCGACTTGGATGAGTTCGTCGCTCCTGCCAGCCCTCCTCTTGAGGAGTGAGAAAACTTTTTATGCCTTTCCTTAAATTAGCCTCGGGATGCCGAGTGGATTTGTAGTCGTTTAAACTCTGCTGAGCTGAGGGCTCGAGTACTTTGATTCGGGGCCCGGGGCCTTTTAAGCTTTATCCGAACTTTATTTTTGCTGAATGTCTCCGTGGTCTGGAACTGTTGTGAGAGGCTTGACGGCCGACCCCCACCCTGTCGTTGTACATTGTATTTGTGGCGGAGCTCTCGGGAGAAGGTGGCAGTCGACCCACACTCCGTTGTTGTACATTGTATTTGTGGCGGAGCTCTCGAGAGAAGGTGGCAGTCGACCCACACTCCGTTGTTGTACGTTGTATTTGTGGCGGAGCTCTCGGGAGAAGGTGTAAGTCGACCCACACTCCGTTGTTGTACATTGTATTTGTGGCGGAGCTCTCGGGAGAAGGTGGCAGTCGACCCACACTCCGTTGTTGTACATTGTATTTGTGGCGGAGCTCTCGGGAGAAGGTGTAAGTCGACCCACACTCCGTTGTTGTACATTGTATTTGTGGCGGAGCTCTCCACTCAGTAGGAATTTTCAGACTTAGGCGAGTGTCTGACTGCAGCTAAGTCTCTTCATGGAGAACTTAGGCGAGTGCTGTACTGCAGCTAAGCCCCCGAGTGGGAGGATTGCTCTCCACTCGGTAGGATTTTTCAAACTTAGGCGAGTGTCTGACTGCAGCTAAGTCTCTTCGTGGAGAACTTAGGCGAGTGCTGAACTGCAGCTAAGCCCCCGAGTGGGAGGATTGCTCTCCACTCGGTAGGATTTTTCAAACTTAGGCGAGTGTCTGACTGCAGCTAAGTCTCTTTGTGGAGAACTTAGGCGAGTGCTGAACTGCAGCTAAGCCCCCGAGTGGGAGGATTGCTCTCCACTCAGTAGGATTTTTCAAACTTAGGCGAGTGTCTGACTGCAGCTAAGTCTCTTCGTGGAAAGCTTAGGCGAGTGCTGAACTGCAGCTAAGCCCCCGAGTGGGAGGATTGCTCTCCACTCAGTGGGATTTTTCAAACTTAGGCGAGTGTCTGACTGCAGCTAAGTCTCTTTGTGGAGAACTTAGGCGAGTGTTGAACTGCAGCTAAGCCCCCGAGTGGGAGGATTGCTCTCCACTCAGTGGGATTTTTCAAACTTAGGCGAGTGTCTGACTGCAGCTAAGTCTCTTCGTGGAGAACTTAGGCGAGTGCTGAACTGCAGCTAAGCCCCCGAGTGGGAGGATTGTTCTCCACTCATTGTGGTTTTTCAAACTTAGGCGAGTGTCTGACTGCAGCTAAGTCTCTTTGTGGAGAACTTAGGCGAGTGCTGAACTGCAGCTAAGCCCCCGAGTGGGAGGATTGCTCTCCACTCGGTAGGATTTTATTTTTCAAACTTAGGCGAACCGGATTCGCAGCTAAGTCACCCACTGGGGGATTTCGGATACATACAACAGTGACAACAATTATTGGAACACTCTTATTTCTGATAAAAATGAACCCTAGGAGCTTTTCTTATTACATCTGGTTTGAGAGCGGCCTTAAGTGTAAAAGGGGCGAAGAAGCTCCGCGTTCCAAGCTCGAGGTTTGTCGATCTGTCAATCAACATTGTAAAGGTGATATGCTCCGTTGTGAAGGACTCTGGTGACGATGAAGGGGCCTTCCCAAGTGGGAGCGAGCTTGTGAGGTTTCTGTCGATCCACTCGGAGGACCAAATCTCCTTCTTGAAAAGCTCGACTTTTCACGTTCCGGGCGTGGAATCGACGCAAGTCCTGCTGGTAAATGGTCGATCTGATCATTGCCATCTCCCTCTCTTCCTCCAGGAGGTCGACTGCGTCTTGCCGGGCCTGCTCTGCTTCATCTTTGGTGTAAAGTTCAACTCGGGGCGCATTATGAAGGAGATCGCTTGGCAGGACAGCTTCGGCTCCATAAACCAGGAAGAACGGGGTCCTTCCAGTCGACCGGTTAGGGGTGGTTCTTAATCCCCATAGCACTGACAGAAGCTCGTCGACCCAAGCACCTGCCACGTGCTTGAGATCGTGCATCAGCCGGGGTTTTAGCCCTTTGAGAATTAGACCATTTGCTCTCTCAGCCTGTCCATTCGACTGGGGATGAGCGACTGAGGCGTAGTCGACTCATGTGCCTTGAGAAGCGCAAAATGCCCTGAAATCGTCCAAATCAAAATTTGACCCGTTATCAGTGATGATGCTGTGTGGGACTCCATATCTGAATGTCAACCCTCTGATGAAACTGATAGCGGTGCTAGCGTCAAGGCTCTTTATGGGCTTAGCTTCGATCCATTTGGTAAACTTGTCGACTGCCACAAGCACGTGAGTGAACCCACTCCTGCCCGTTCTCAAGGGACCAACCATGTCCAATCCCCAGACGGCAAAGGGCCAGACGAGCGGAATGGTTTTCAGGGCTGACGCGGGCTTGTGTGACATGTTGGAGTAGAACTGGCAGCCCTCGCACCTGTCGACTATCTCTTTCGCCATCTCATTTGCCCTTGGCCAATAAAATCCAGCTCGGTATGCTTTAGCCACAATGGTCCAGGAGGACGCATGGTGACCGCAGGTTCCCGAGTGGATATCGTTGAGGATTATTTGACCTTCTTCTGGCGTTATACATCTCTGGCCGACTCCGGTCACACTTTCTCTGTACAGCTGACCCCTTATGACTGTGAAGGCCTTAGATCGGCGGACGATCTGTCGAGCCTCCTCTTCGTCCTCCGGGAGTTCTTTCCTTAGGATATATGCAATGTATGGTATCGTCCAGTCGGGGGTGACTGCCAAGACTTCCATGATCAGGTCGACTACTGCAGGCACTTCAACTTCAGTCGGGTCCGCGGTACTTTTCGGCCGCGGGGCTTCTTCTGTGAAAGGATCTTCTTGACTGACGGTGAGTGAATGTGTTCTAAGAACACGTTGCTTGGAATGGCTTCTCTCTTGGAGCCTATCTTTGCCAAGTCATCAGCTGCCTGGTTTTTCAGTCGGGGGATGTGGTGGAGTTCCAACCCCTCAAACTTCTTTTCAAGCTTCCGTACTGCATTGCAGTATCCAGTCATTGCCGGACTCCTGACATCCCATTCCTTCATCACTTGATTAACCACCAGATCTGAGTCTCCATAGACCATGAGGCGACGGACGCCGAGTGAAATGGCCATGCGCAACCCATACAAAAGTGCTTCATACTCTGCTTCGTTATTGGAGGAATCGAAGTGAATCTGGAGAACGTATCTGAGCTTATCCCCTCGGGGGGAGACCAGAACTACCCCCGCGCCTGAACCATTCAGCATCTTGGATCCATCGAAGAACATAGTCCAGTGTTCCGAGTGAACTTGAGTCGGAAGTTGCTGTTCAATCCACTCGGCGATAAAATCCGCGATCGCTTGAGACTTGATGGCTTTCTTTGCTTCAAACTTGATGTCTAAAGGAAGGAGTTCAATCGCCCATTTGGCCACTCGACCAGTTGCATCTCTGTTATGCAGGATCTCTGATAATGGGGCGTCGCTGACGACTGTAATGGAGTGGTCAGAGAAATAATGTGCAACTTTCTTCGTGGTCATGTAAATCCCATATACAAGCTTCTGGTAGTGGGGGTATCTTTGCTTTGAAGGGATCAAAACTTCAGACACATAATAAACAGGGCGTTGAACTTTGAAGGCCTTCCCTTCCTCTTCTCTCTCGACCAGAAGTACTATACTGACAACTTGTCCCGTGGCTGCAATATAAATCAGCAGAGGCTCTTTGCTGATTGGAGCAGCTAGCACCGGCTGGGTGGAGAGCAGAGCTTTGAGCTCCGCAAACGCTGCATCAGCTTCTGGAGTCCATTCAAACTTGTCAGACTTTTTCATCAGTCGGTAAAGAGACAACGCTTTTTCACCGAGGCGAGAGATGAATCGACTTAAGGCGGCCAAGCAGCCTGTAAGTTTTTGGACATCATGCACATGTACGGGACGCTTCATCCGGAGTATGGTTCCAATTTTTTCAGGATTGGCGTCGATTCCCCGTTCGGAAATGAGAAAACCGAGTAGCTTGCCACCTGGAACTCCGAAAGTGCATTTTGACGGATTGAGCTTGATATCGTACCTCCTGAGGTTGGCGAAGGTTTCAGTAAGGTCAGCCCGTAGGTCGAAACCTTTCCGGGACTTGACTACGATATCGTCCATGTACGCCTCCACATTCCGACTGATTTGAGTGAGTAAACACTTCTGGATCATTCTCATGAATGTGGCTCCGGCGTTCTTGAGGCCCAACGGCATGGTGACGTAACAGAAGCATCCGAATGGAGTGATGAAAGCTGTTTTGATTTTGTCGGGCCCATACAGACGGATCTGATGGTACCCGGAGTAGGCATCTAGAAAAGACAATCTCTCGCATCCCGCAGTTGAGTCGACAATTTGGTCGATGCGAGGGAGAGGAAAATGATCTTTCGGGCAGGCCCGATTGATATGCTTGAAATCAATGCACATGCGGAGTGACTTGTCCTTCTTGGGGACCATGACAACATTGGCGAGCCACTCGGAGTGGTAGATCTCTCGAATGAACTCGGCTGCTAAGAGCCGAGCCACTTCTTCGCCGATAGCTTGTTTTTTCTGGACGGCGGACCGCCGCAGATGTTCCTTCACGGGTTTGAACTTTGAGTCGACTCGTAGGCGGTGCTCAGCTAGCCCCCTGGGAACTCTGGGCATGTCAGAGGGTTTCCATGCGAAGATGTCCCAGTTCTCACGGAGGAGCTGGATAAGCGCTTCTTCCTATTTGGAGTCGAGCGTTGTTGAGATGTGAGTCGGAGCTGCGTCGGGGTCGGTCGGGTGAATGTGGACCGTCTTCGTTTCGCCGGCCGACTGAAAAGCTGATTCGGAGGCAGGCTTCTTAGCCCGCAGCAATTCACTCGGGTCGGCAGTCTTTTGGTATTCTTTCAGCTCGACTACTGCCATCTAAGCGTCGGCGATCTTTGATCCCTTCTGGAAACATTCTTCTGCTTTCTTCCGGTTGCCTGTAATAGTGATCACGCCTTTGGGACCAGGCATCTTTAATTTAAGATACATGTAGCATGGTCGAGCCATGAAGCGTGCATAAGCCGGCCTGCCCAAGATGGCGTGATAAGCACTCTGGAAGTCCACAACTTCAAACGTTAACTTTTCCTTGCGGTAATTCTTTGAATCACCGAAAACCACATCAAGAGCAATCTGACCGAGTGACTCGGCTTTCTTCCCAGGAATGACTCCGTGGAAGCTCATGTTACTGGTGCTGAGTCTGGACATTGGAATGCCCATTCCTTTCAAGGTTTCCGCGTACATTATGTTCAGGCCACTGCCACCGTCCATCAGGACTTTGGTCGGTCGAGTGCCTTCGACAACTGGGTCGACCACCAAAGCTTGCCTCCCAGGGGTGGCAATGTGTGTTGGATGATCGGATTGGTCGAACGTGATCGCCGTCTGGGACCACTTTAGATAACTGGGAGTTGTAGGGGCAACCATGTTCACCTCCCGGTTTATCACTTTCAGTCGACTTTTGCTTTCGACATCAGCAAAAATCATCAGGGTGGAATTGACCTGGGGGTATCCATCGTCGCTATCATCCCTGTCCTCAACCCTGTCCGGCTCTTTCTCTTTATCCTTGGGCTGCTTGCCCTGAAACTGTTGGATCAGGAGCCGGCATTGTCGAGTGGTATGTTTGGGGTAAATAAAATTACCCTCTTCGTCTTTCTTGGTGTGGATGTGACATGGCAAATCCAAAACATCATTCCCATCCTGATCCTTGACTTTCTTGGGCTTCCAACTGCCCTTGGGTTTCCCCTTGAAGTTTCCCTGGGCCACAGCCAGGGCCTCCCCGGGAGCGGCCGGCTCGGCCTTCCGCTTTTGCTTCCGACTGGAGTTTCCTCCGGTTTCTTGGGCGACTGACTTAAGTTTGCCGCTTCGGAGTCGGTCCTCGTCTTCTCCATTAGCGTACTTGGTGGCAATCTCCATCATCTGATTAAGGGACATCTCTCCGGTCCGGCCAAATTTCAGATTCAACTCCCTGTACTTGACCCCTTCCTTGAAAGCGCAGACTGCTTGATGGTCAGGCACGTTCTCGACCGAGTGGTGCAGTGTGATCCACCTCTGGATGTATTCCCTCAGTGTTTCATTCGGCTTCTGTACGCAAGACCGCAGCTCTGTAAGGCCTGCGGGGCGCTTGCATGTACCTTCGAAGGTTGTAACAAACACTCGGGAGAGATCCTCCCAAGTGTAAATGCTGCTGGGCGCCAGCTGATTCAGCCACGCCCTAGCTGAGCCTTCCAACATGAGGGGTAAATGCTTCATGGCCACCTCGTCGTTGCCGCCACCGATCTGCACAGCCACTCGGTAATCTTCGAGCCACGTGTCAGGCTTGGACTCGCCGGTGAACTTGCTGATTCCAGTCGCCAGCCGGAAGTTGGGTGGGATCACCGCGGCTCTGATGGCTCGACTGAAACACTCAGGCCCCGAGGCGTGTGCTCTACTACCGGTGGGCGTATCTCTGTTGTGGCCCTCTCGATGAGCCCTGTTCCTGTCCACCAGACCTTGAACGAGGATGGATCTCGCGTCAAAGCCTGGGTCTCTGGGGTCGACTGGGATCCTCTGCCCAGTGTGATGAGGGTGCCTGTCGTCTCGATGCTGAGGTGCATATGATCCACTCCGTGGAGGAGGGGACGGCACCCGACGCCCATCATCCCGGTTGAGTCGGTGATCGTATTGCTTGTTCCCTCTATACCGATCGTGCCGGTCTCCACACCCTTCACGCCTCGGGGGCGATCTCGGGCTGTGAGCCGATTGGACGGTCTCCGTTGCGACAGATCGACTGTGGATCCTGTCCCGCGACTGAGAGACGGCGGAATTCTGATTCCCCGCCGCTCGGAGCAATGCTCTGATCTGCAGCAATCCTCTTCCGTCCTCCGACTGGGAGGGCTGGATCGACTCCGCTATTTGGGCTGCGGTAGCCAGGTTCTGAACCGGAGTTCGGTACACCTGCGGTGGCGGGAAGAGCTACCGTCGACTTGGTTCGGGTGCCTGCTGGCGTCGACTGGATTTGGGAGCCCGCTGGCGTCGACTGGACTCGGGAGCCCGCTGACGCTCCCGCTCGTCGAGAGCCCGATGTATATTCTCCAATCGAGTGCGCTCGGCTAGATTAGCCAAGCGCGCATCCTCCAAGGCCCGGGCCTCGGGGGTTTCTCCAACAATAGGTGTGTAGAGCGCGTCCATGTTCCGGTGACGAAGCTCCTCCTGTTGGAACGACGTAAGAGGCTCGGGGAGGTATTCGTCGTGAGGGTGCGACGGATCGCCTCTGTCGGCACCATCGTCAGCGCGAGGGAATCCGGGGGGACTGCGTGTCCCCTCGACCGCCAGGACCTCCGCCAGGGGGTCGCTGCTGTCGCACTCGGAAGCGGACTCCATGGAGCCAGTCGACAGATCGAACAGGCCGCAGAGGGATTCGTCAGGCTCGATTGCAGCGACCTACTGGGTCGCCGACTGGCAGGCCACGGCACGCTTCATCCACCGCTGGAGCCTCGACCGACCCGAGCGCTTGCGCTGGCGGGAGACAGGACGGGGAGATGGCATGGGAGTCGACCGATATGGGGTCGATGGCTGCCTCAGGAGGACGCCACGGACGCACGCGCGGAAGTGCGTCGCACCGCGGACGGGGAGCGCGTCGACGTCAAGCGGCGCCTCCTGGAGCCAAGCGGAGTCGTCGGCGATGAAAGCAAGTCGGCCGAGACGGATCTCGCGGCCCTCCGCCAAAGCTCCGCAGGAAAACATGATCGAGTGGATCGAAAAAATCGCAACTTCTCCAATTAGGCGCTAAGACTACTGCCCCATGGTGGGCGCCAACTGTCATGGTTCTAAGTCTGACAGTGAGGTAGGGGGGTATGTATGAAGAGGCTAGACCTTAGCTATTGGGAAGTTGTAAGCACACAAGGTTTACGAGTTCAGGCCCTTCTCTAAGGAAGTAACAGCCATACGTCTCGGTGCCCGGAGGCGGTCGATTGGATTATGCGTGAGAAAGATGACAGGGGTGCGAACCCTTCATACTGAGGAGGGGGGTGGCTTATATAGAGTTCGCCAGCCCTCTCCTGCCCTCAGTAATGCAGGGTTTAAGGTACATTTAAGGTGGGCGTTACTGATAACGTCCCTAATAAAGCATCATGATGATCATAAAGACTACTTAATAGCTGACCGTTTGCCTGCGGAGTGACTTGAGGTCTCCTGGCGGTCGAGTGGTTGGCTTGTTGGTCGAGTGATAGCTTCTTGGTCGAGTGTCTTGAACCCGTCGAGTGGGATACTTTTGAGTTGATCGAAAGGTGACTTCCTCTAAGGATGTCCTATGGTAGGGCTCTTTAGGACGGGTCCGTGCCCCTACCGTAGGTACATGCCTTCGTCAGGAAGCCCCAACAATAGTTGGAGAGATCCGGAGTTTTCTTGGACTCGCAGGATACTACCGGAGATTTATTGAGAATTTCTCAAAGATTGCGAAGCCTATGACAGAGTTTTTGAAGAAAGATACCAAGTTCATATGGACAGAGGAATGTGAGGCTAGTTTTCAGGAGTTGAAGAAACGCTTGGTTACCTCACCAGTGTTGATTTTGCCAGACCAGACCAAAGATTATGAGGTGTATTGCGACGCTTCACGTCGAGGACTTGGAGTAGTGCTTATGCAGGAAGGGAGAGTTGTTTCCTATGCCTCAAGACAACTAAAGCCCATGAGTTGAATTATGCCACGCATGATTTGGAGTTAGCAGCCGTAGTGCATGCATTGAAGACATGGAGACATTTTCTCATTGGAAATCATTGTGAGGTGTACATGGATCATAAGAGTTTGAAGTACATTTTCACACAGAAGGAATTAAACCTTAGACAAAGGATATGGTTGGAGCTTATCAAGGATTATGATATGAAATTGCATTATCACCCCGGAAAGGCTAATGTAGTAGCTGACACATTAAGCCGTAAGAGCCATGTCAATACGTTAATGACGGGAGAAGTACCCAAGGAGTTAGTAGAAAATCTTCATGAACTATGTTTGGAAATAGTTCCGAGAGGCTATGTAGCAGCATTGGAGATTCAGTCAACCTTGATGGATAAAATCAGGGAAGCTCAGAAAGCTAACAAAGAGATTGCCGCTATAAAGGAGAAACGGAGCAAAGGAAAAGCTAAAGGATTTCGTGAGGATGAGCACGACACCTTATGGTTTGAAGACCGTGTCTACGTGCCCAATGACCCGGAGATCAGGAAGTTGATTTTGCAAGAGGCACACGACTCACCGTATTCAATTCACCCAGGAAATACCAAGATGTATCTGGATTTGAAGGATATTTTCTGGTGGACTGGAATGAAGAAGGATATAGCCGAGTATGTAGCATTTTTTGATGTATGTCAGAGAGTAAAGGCAGAGCATCAGAAGCCAGCAGGATTGTTACAACCATTGTCGATACCCGAATGGAAGTGGGATAAGTTAGGCATGGATTTTATCACGGGATTGCCCAGGACTCGTTCAGGCTATGACTCGATTTGGGTTGTAGTTGATCGATTGACGAAAGTAGCTCATTTCATCCCAGTAAAGACCACTTACACCAGTGCTAAGTTGGCAAAGATATACATGACCAGGATCGTACGTCTGCATGGAGTTCCAAGGAGTATCGTATCAGATAGAGGAACCTAGTTTACCTCAAAGTTCTGGAAGCAGTTGCACGAAACTTTGGGAACCAGCTTAGAATTCAGTACAGCTTTTCATCCACAGACAGATGGACAAACAGAGAGAGTCAATCGGATTTTGGAGGATATGCTGAGAGCTTGTGCGCTAGATTATGGATCTAGTTGGGACGATAATTTGCCATATGCAGAGTTCTCTTACAACAACAGTTACCAAATCAGTTTAAAGATGGCCCCTTTCGAAGCCTTGTACGGAAGGAGGTGCAGGACACCGTTGTCATGGGACGAAGTTGGAGACCGCCAGTTTTTTGGACCTGACTTGATTAAAGAGTCTGAACAAAAGGTGAAGTTGATTCGCGATAGGCTCAAGGTAGCCCAGTCCAGACAGAAGAGTTATGCGGATTCTAAACACAAGGAGACAGTTTACAAAGTCGGAGACAGAGCTTATCTTTGAGTATATCCACTTCGGGGAACAAAGCGTTTTGGAGTTAAAGGGAAGTTAGCACCACGATTTGTAGGACCATATAGAGTTTTGGAGCATATGGGAGAAGTGGCCTACAAGTTGGAATTGCCCGAAGGATTATCAGGAGTACATGATGTGTTCCACGTTTCTCAGTTAAAGAAATGTCACGCGGAGATGGCTGACATACCGTTGAGAGACACAATGCCATTGGAAACTATTCAGTTGGATAACGATTTGACCTACGAGGAGAAACCAATTAAGATCCTCGAGTTTGCCAGCCGAGTTACTCGCAGCAAGGTTATCAAGTTTTGCAAGGTTCAGTGGAGCCACCACACGGAGGATGAAGCCACCTGGGAACGAGAGGAAGATTTTCTCAAAGACCACCCTCACCTATTTTCTAGCCAACCCGAATCTCGAGGGCGAGATTCATCTTAAGGGGGGTAGGTTTGTAACATCCCAAATTTTCAATTTGGAATGTTATACATTAGATCATCATGCATATCATATTTTATCGTGCATTTTGGTTGATCCTAGAAATTCTACGCAACTCAAGGACCCACGGAGAGAGTTGTGGATTTCGTTATTTTCATTTTTGAGTTTTCTCAAATTTTGAGAATAGGATCGTTTGATTTTATTTATTTTATCATCAATTATTTCTATTACAAAAATATGAGAGAGGGAATAAAATGACTTTCCCAAAATAAAGAAATATTGAGGATTTAAAAAAATCAAATAAGATTTTTTTTCGGAGTTTTTCCGTGTTTTATTTGAATTTAGAAAAATGTGCGTTTTTCACAATTGCATTTAGGTCCCAAATAAATGTTCACCTTGAGCGGCTTGATTTTAGAATCCCGTGAAAATTTATTTTGGAATTTTTGGAGTCCGTTTAGTGTTTATTTTTATTTTTCTTCCGAGCGGAATAATTAAAAAAACGAACCAACTTCGGGTTGTACCCGAGCGGGACACCGCCCGGGGGCAGCCTTTAAATAGCGCCGCCCCGGGCCGCCCCAGCCCATCAGCCTCGTCTCGATCCACGCGCGCCGCCGGAGCCGCCGCCGCCGACGATCCCGCCGCCCGAGGTTCGTCGCGCCTCATTTTCCGTGCCAAAAAAAAGAGAGAAAAATTCGGCGTTCGTCATTTTTCTTTTTCTCGGATTAAATCCGCGATTTTTCTGCGATTCCTGATCTGATTTTCGTTTTAGTGTAACTTTTCGCTCGTTTATCGGAATCAGGCGATTCAAGCGCCTAGAGTTTCATCTCGAAACCCT